>OX336389.2:854601415-859601415 GCA_946902985.2 Meconema thalassinum
TATCCAGTATACACATTCCAATATATATAGGCTTATTGAATACAATGTTACGTTTAGCCATGTGGAAAGCAGCTAGGTTAGGGCCATAAATTGTTCTGTCGATAAATGTCGGCTTTGCTATTAGCTTTTTCAGCCTTTTTGCTGTCAGTCACAAGACGTATGTCTATTCTTTTACGGATATTTCCATTGTTTTCCCAAAAATGGCATTGTTGAATAATTTGTACAGATTTTTCTCAAAATCATTTTTGGCTTGTTTTCGAAGGTTGTTATTAAAATCAACGTATGCCTTTAACCAAGGTCTTTGTTTAAACTTTAACACACGATGAAGTTTTATCAATTTTATTCCATGATCTAAAGCCTGTTTTAATGCCATGTAGTGAACAACATATCGCCTTCGATTTCCAAGATGAGGAATAGTTTTTTCAGAGACGAATCCTTAGGTTGTGTACACTCTGGTAGGAAAGGTAAATCGTTGTGTAGATCATGCAGGTCAGATGGGTAATCAACATCAACGTCTAGAATGTATCCCACAGGATCGTCTTTCTTTAGTTTTTCTAGATCAACAGTATCTGGAGAAACCCACTGAAATCCACCATAAGGAAGGGAGTGGCACATAGCCCACCCGTATTGGTTGTTGGCATCATCATAGGTAATAAACTGCGATGGTTTCTCAGAATCATAGGTTTCCATGTATTTATTGTTAGCTTCAGCATACCGATGAGACACCTGGCATATGCCTCCACGTATTCCAGACTCGATTAAAAGAATCTGATCGTAATCCTGTAGCAATTCCAGTTCAATGCCTGTGTAAAGGAGCATTGCCTCGAAACTTAAACCAGGCGAAGTAAAAAAGTGTGCAGCATCCACTCGGTGTGTTTCTAGTGTTTTGTTTCTAAACGTTTCAAAGCTGTCTGCAAGAAGGAGTACATCTGATGTTAGGTAGAGGTCACTATATTCCCCTAGAGTTTTAATGTTGAACTGATTCCAGACATTTTTGGCATGTTCATAGTCTTCTTGACTAACATCTTCTTGACTTAATTTGTTAAAGAATGCCTCTTTTGGAGGTAAACACGTTTCACTTAACTTTTCCCATGAGTCAATGTAGTCATAACAAAATACCCCTTTACGAGTCATGAGCATTGCATTTTCTTTTCCAAAGTACTTGTCTGTTTCAGGGTATAATGTTAAGTGGAACTAAGTTTTCCAAACTACTCGGCATTACCGAAACGTATCCACAAATCTAAGCTTAACATTTCCTACATATTTGGTAAAGGAAATGTACTTTTTCTTTGGAGTTAGCGATAACATCCACTCTCTCAGTAGTACACCCCAATTGCTTTACAATGAAATTTGCGTCGTAGCCACTCATATTATGTAGAACACAGGAACGGGGTTTCGTGTTTTACACCTCAAATTACAGTTATTGTGAGCACTTCCACGGTATTCCCCTGTAATATGGCAGTGGTCTCGAACTTTCCAGTCCTGTTGGGTAAATGGTTTTTGACACAAATAACAGGTTTCAGAACATTGGAACTCTGCTTCTTGAGCCTGAGTTAAGGCCTTTGGAACATTTAAGCTGTAAAGGCGATCAATTTCATTAGCTATTGAGATCAAACAGTCCATAAACTTTTCTGCAGCGTCAGGCCCACGATAAATAACAGGTTGGCTTGAAAGATTTGTCTTTATGTGTTCCACAGCAGGTGAGGGTTTAACGTATATACCAAAGCTCATAGGAACATGACTCTGGTATGGCACTGTATAACTTGCCTCAGGATTAGGTAGACATGTTTGATAGGGTAAGAGTATACTTTCAAAATCTGCATAGATAACGTAAGGTATTCTCAGCATTTTTTCAACATTTAAGAATTTGACAATGGGGTTTTTAATAGGCATTTCAACCCTAGCAATGTCATGCTGGACACACAAAGCTCTATGTTCTTTCATTTTTTCCATTCCTTGTTGTCCATATCGATTATCAAAGTGTGTAAAACACCGTTTACACGTATATATTTTATGTTCATGGCGAGTAATCTGATGTCTTACTAGTTTATCAAAATCTTTGATAAAGACGTAGTGGTTCTGGCCGGATGATGAACTTAGCAAAAGGAGGTCGCGATGATCTTGCAGCTCTTGATCCACAACCTTCAGAGGGAACAATTTCTTGTCTTGTTCCAATCCAAATACATTAATGGATATATCGTTGGCTTTTTCAATTTGGGAATGTCAGCTAGCGATGTAGGAAACGATATTACAGAAAAATCATACTTGTTTTCCAGGTCCTTGTATTTACTAATGCGATGAGCATTCTTTTTAACCAGTTTTGCTAAAATGGCATACATAAAACACTTTTCATTTTTCAAGTTTTCAGGATTAATGCAGGCTTTTCTTGCTTGTATAGCTGCTGGTAATGGAATATATGTGCTTCACGCAAGGGATTGTACTTATTTATTTTCAATCGTACTCCTTCCACTGCTAACAAAGCCCAATTACTGCCTTTTAGCTCAGATTCCTCCATTTCCGTAGTTAACTTTGTAAATTGTGTTTCCAAGAAACTACTTAAGTCCGTTTCAAAAATAGGGCCTGATTTCGTGTTTTAAAAGCACGATCTGTAATGTCATTGGTAGATGTATGAATGAATCTACATTCAGCCACAAGATTAACTTTTATCGACTTGTGCATTGCTAGTTCTTTCTGCATAGCTTGTATTATTTGCTGTTTGGACTCTTTAAGGTATGAATTTAAATCCTTGCACGTATCGCAACGAATGAAATAGGATTTAAGTCGACCTTCAAAAGATGTCTCATATTCAATAAGTCCATTTTTGTCAGGGACCAATGACAGTAGGTAATGTTTTGTAGGCTCTGCCTTTTGTCTTTTAGCTGCCGACACAACATTACAACATTCTTCATGACGACGTCCATTGTAGGCATTGTTGAATGTACTACCACAGGTCTTGCACTCATGAAATTCACCACACGATACTTCATGTCGCTTCCTATGATAGTCTCGAAGAAAAGTCTTTCCACACTCTTTACACATATAGCTAGGAATGGCTTCTTCCATTATGAATGTTGATTTCTGCAAACAGCTGCTTACTGCGTATCACAGGGCTAGAGGTTGGTCAGTGAGACGGTCTTTCACGATGTGAACACCGTGAGAGGTAGTAGTCAACTAGTGATATTCTTGTGAAGGGTCCACTAATATACCCCTAGTCTAGACCAACAGCTCTTTACAGCGTATGACAAGGCTGTAGACTGGACAGTGAGACGGTCTTTCACGATGTGAACACTGTAACAAGTAGTAGTCAACTGATTATATACTTGCTAAGGGTTCTCTAATATACAATAGTCAAGACCAACAGCTACTTACTGTGTAGTACAAGGCTGTACAATAGTTGTTTTGACAGTCTTTCACGATGTGGTCACTGTGAATGGTAGTAGTCAACTGATGATATTCTTGATAAGGGTCCTCTAATGTACCCCTGGTTAAGGGTAACAGCTGTTCACTGCTTATGACAAAGCTAAAGACTGGTTGCTTCAACGGTCTTTCACAATGTAAACACTGTGACAGGTAGTAGTCAACTGAAAATATTCTTATGGCCTACTCAAGGTTATCAGGTACTTACTGCATATCAAAAGGCTGTACACTCATGTGTGTTAGGCACTCTTTCTTGCTAAGGACCCCAATATTCCCTACACAAGGCTATACATGTTAGTTCTAAACACTTAGTGATTAATTGTATATTCAATTTTTGTACAAAGCTTATACAAGCACGTTTTTATGAGGTAAAACTTTGTTAAATAGCTGCATGCGACACACAAAGTATGTTGCCGCTATCTAGCGGTGACTATGAGAACTACTTGAACGACCAGCAGGCTACCTAGCGCTCCATTTCAACACTCGCTCACTGAACGACCAGCATGCTATCTAGCGGTCGATAGCAATACTCCTCAACTACCAGCCTGCTATCTATCGGTCAATATGACAACTCACTCAACTACCAACATGCTACATGGCTTTTTTGGTCAGTTTTTTGTTGGCTTTTTTTTGGTCAGTTTCTGTTGGCTTATGTTGGCTTTTATTGGCTTTTGTTGGCTTTTGTTGGCTTTTGTAGGCTTTTTTGTTGGCTTTTGTTGGCTTTCATATTTGCTCTTGCTTGTGGGGGCTTATTATTTGGTCTTGGAAAGTATGTCAGTCCTTTTTTTATGGCTGCAAAATGCTTACAGCCATGTTTGTAAGCAGCAACAACAACAACAGCAACACACAAAATTCCAAAAAAAATCCAAAGTACTCTAAGGTTTATCAATGACTCTCAACTCTTACACTTACCTCTATCCCATGCATAGTCAAAAATTAGTGTATTTTTCAAATTTTTCAAAAATATTTGGAAAGTTGGCTATATCATTAATCTAAAAATCCTGAAAAGGCATATGTTAACTCCAACACCTACCTCTATACCACTCTCAGTCCAAAAATGGTGTATTTTTCAAATTTTCCAAAACATATTTCCAAAATGGGTTATATTTCCAAAATTAAAAAGTTAACAAAAACGTTTGTTTGACATAAATGAATGGCCTTTGTCCCCTCTACCACTATACCAAGTCCCAGGTCTCCAGGACAAAAAAATAAAATTTTTAAAAAGCGTTTTATTTCCAAAATTAGGAATTTTACAAACACATTTGTCTGACGTAAATCAATGGTCATTACCCCCTCTATCCCCACACTAAGTCTCATGTCTTTAGAACAACAAAAATAAAATTTTGAAAATGGACTTATATTTCCAAAATTAGGAATTTTACAAAAACGTTTGTCTGACGTAAATCAGTGGTCATTACCCCCCTCTACCCCCCACACTAAGTCTCATGTCTCTAGAACAACAAAAATAAAATTTTGAAAATGGGCTTATATTTCCAAAATTAGGAATTTTACAAAAACGTTTGTCTGAAGTAAATCAATGGTCATTACCCCCTCCACCCCCACACTAAGTCTCATGTCTCTAGAACAACAAAAATAAAATTTTGAAAATGGGCTTATATTTCCAAAATTAGGAATTTTACAAAACCGTTTGTCTGACGTAAATCAGTGGTCTTTACCCCTTCTATCCCCATACCAAGTCTCAGGTCTCTAGGTCAACAAAAATAAAATTTTGAAAATGGGCTATATTTCCAAAATTAGGAATTCTACAAAAAAGTTTGTCTAACGTAAATCAATTGTCTTTACCCCCCTCTATTCCCATACCAAGTCTCAGGTCTCTAGGTCAACAAAAATAAAATTTTGAAAAAATGGTCACTATTTTGGAAACTAGGAATTCTACGAAAAAGTTTGTTTAACATAAATGAAAGGTCTCTATCCCCTCTACCTGTAAACCAAGTCCCAGGTCTGTAGGACAAAAATGAAAAAAGTTCAACTGGGAAAGTAGGCGATTTTTCATAAAACCAAACATTCTAAAAAGTGTTCTATGGGTATAAAAGAATGGTCTCTATGTCCTTTATTTTTATAATAAAACTTTTTTATTTTTTGAGTTTTTTTGAAAAAGTTCAATTTTGAAATTTTTATATTTTGGAAACTAACAAGTTTACAAAAATGTTTGTTTGACATAAATAAATGGCCCTGACCCCCTCTACCAACAAAATAAATTTCAAGTCTCTAGGACTAAAACTGTACAGTAGTGGAGTAGTGGCGCTTCTAACGCACTCCAAAACCCTCCTTGCCCCACTACTAAGCCTCAGGCATGTAAAATGGGTGGGTTAGAAGCACCACTACTCCACTACTGTACAGTTTTAGTCCTAGAGACTTGAAATTTATTTTGTTGGTAGAGGGGGTCAGGGCCATTTATTTATGTCAAACAAACATTTTTGTAAACTTGTTAGTTTCCAAAATATAAAAATTTCAAAATTGAACTTTTTCAAAAAAACTCAAAAAATAAAAAAGTTTTATTATAAAAATAAAGGACATAGAGACCATTCTTTTATACCCATAGAACACTTTTTAGAATGTTTGGTTTTATGAAAAATCGCCTACTTTCCCAGTTGAACTTTTTTCATTTTTGTCCTACAGACCTGGGACTTGGTTTACAGGTAGAGGGGATAGAGACCTTTCATTTATGTTAAACAAACTTTTTCGTAGAATTCCTAGTTTCCAAAATAGTGACCATTTTTTCAAAATTTTATTTTTGTTGACCTAGAGACCTGAGACTTGGTATGGGAATAGAGGGGGTAAAGACAATTGATTTACGTTAGACAAACTTTTTTGTAGAATTCCTAATTTTGGAAATATAGCCCATTTTCAAAATTTTATTTTTGTTGACCTAGAGACCTGAGACTTGGTATGGGGATAGAAGGGGTAAAGACCACTGATTTACGTCAGACAAACGGTTTTGTAAAATTCCTAATTTTGGAAATATAAGCCCATTTTCAAAATTTTATTTTTGTTGTTCTAGAGACATGAGACTTAGTGTGGGGGTGGAGGGGGTAATGACCATTGATTTACTTCAGACAAACGTTTTTGTAAAATTCCTAATTTTGGAAATATAAGCCCATTTTCAAAATTTTATTTTTGTTGTTCTAGAGACATGAGACTTAGTGTGGGGGGTAGAGGGGGTAATGACCACTGATTTACGTCAGACAAACGTTTTTGTAAAATTCCTAATTTTGGAAATATAAGTCCATTTTCAAAATTTTATTTTTGTTGTTCTAAAGACATGAGACTTAGTGTGGGGATAGAGGGGGTAATGACCATTGATTTACGTCAGACAAATGTGTTTGTAAAATTCCTAATTTTGGAAATAAAACGCTTTTTAAAAATTTTATTTTTTTGTCCTGGAGACCTGGGACTTGGTATAGTGGTAGAGGGGACAAAGGCCATTCATTTATGTCAAACAAACGTTTTTGTTAACTTTTTAATTTTGGAAATATAACCCATTTTGGAAATATGTTTTGGAAAATTTGAAAAATACACCATTTTTGGACTGAGAGTGGTATAGAGGTAGGTGTTGGAGTTAACATATGCCTTTTCAGGATTTTTAGATTAATGATATAGCCAACTTTCCAAATATTTTTGAAAAATTTGAAAAATACACTAATTTTTGACTATGCATGGGATAGAGGTAAGTGTAAGAGTTGAGAGTCATTGATAAACCTTAGAGTACTTTGGATTTTTTTTGGAATTTTGTGTGTTGCTGTTGTTGTTGTTGCTGCTTACAAACATGGCTGTAAGCATTTTGCAGCCATAAAAAAAGGACTGACATACTTTCCAAGACCAAATAATAAGCCCCCACAAGCAAGAGCAAATATGAAAGCCAACAAAAGCCAACAAAAAAGCCTACAAAAGCCAACAAAAGCCAACAAAAGCCAATAAAAGCCAACATAAGCCAACAGAAACTGACCAAAAAAAAGCCAACAAAAAACTGACCAAAAAAGCCATGTAGCATGTTGGTAGTTGAGTGAGTTGTCATATTGACCGATAGATAGCAGGCTGGTAGTTGAGGAGTATTGCTATCGACCGCTAGATAGCATGCTGGTCGTTCAGTGAGCGAGTGTTGAAATGGAGCGCTAGGTAGCCTGCTGGTCGTTCAAGTAGTTCTCATAGTCACCGCTAGATAGCGGCAACATACTTTGTGTGTCGCATGCAGCTATTTAACAAAGTTTTACCTCATAAAAACGTGCTTGTATAAGCTTTGTACAAAAATTGAATATACAATTAATCACTAAGTGTTTAGAACTAACATGTATAGCCTTGTGTAGGGAATATTGGGGTCCTTAGCAAGAAAGAGTGCCTAACACACATGAGTGTACAGCCTTTTGATATGCAGTAAGTACCTGATAACCTTGAGTAGGCCATAAGAATATTTTCAGTTGACTACTACCTGTCACAGTGTTTACATTGTGAAAGACCGTTGAAGCAACCAGTCTTTAGCTTTGTCATAAGCAGTGAACAGCTGTTACCCTTAACCAGGGGTACATTAGAGGACCCTTATCAAGAATATCATCAGTTGACTACTACCATTCACAGTGACCACATCGTGAAAGACTGTCAAAACAACTATTGTACAGCCTTGTACTACACAGTAAGTAGCTGTTGGTCTTGACTATTGTATATTAGAGAACCCTTAGCAAGTATATAATCAGTTGACTACTACTTGTTACAGTGTTCACATCGTGAAAGACCGTCTCACTGTCCAGTCTACAGCCTTGTCATACGCTGTAAAGAGCTGTTGGTCTAGACTAGGGGTATATTAGTGGACCCTTCACAAGAATATCACTAGTTGACTACTACCTCTCACGGTGTTCACATCGTGAAAGACCGTCTCACTGACCAACCTCTAGCCCTGTGATACGCAGTAAGCAGCTGTTTGCAGAAATCAACATTCATAATGGAAGAAGCCATTCCTAGCTATATGTGTAAAGAGTGTGGAAAGACTTTTCTTCGAGACTATCATAGGAAGCGACATGAAGTATCGTGTGGTGAATTTCATGAGTGCAAGACCTGTGGTAGTACATTCAACAATGCCTACAATGGACGTCGTCATGAAGAATGTTGTAATGTTGTGTCGGCAGCTAAAAGACAAAAGGCAGAGCCTACAAAACATTACCTACTGTCATTGGTCCCTGACAAAAATGGACTTATTGAATATGAGACATCTTTTGAAGGTCGACTTAAATCCTATTTCATTCGTTGCGATACGTGCAAGGATTTAAATTCATACCTTAAAGAGTCCAAACAGCAAATAATACAAGCTATGCAGAAAGAACTAGCAATGCACAAGTCGATAAAAGTTAATCTTGTGGCTGAATGTAGATTCATTCATACATCTACCAATGACATTACAGATCGTGCTTTTAAAACACGAAATCAGGCCCTATTTTTGGAAACGGACTTAAGTAGTTTCTTGGAAACACAATTTACAAAGTTAACTACGGAAATGGAGGAATCTGAGCTAAAAGGCAGTAATTGGGCTTTGTTAGCAGTGGAAGGAGTACGATTGAAAATAAATAAGTACAATCCCTTGCGTGGAAGCACATATATTCCATTACCAGCAGCTATACAAGCAAGAAAAGCCTGCATTAATCCTGAAAACTTGAAAAATGAAAAGTGTTTTATGTATGCCATTTTAGCAAAACTGGTTAAAAAGAATGCTCATCGCATTAGTAAATACAAGGACCTGGAAAACAAGTATGATTTTTCTGTAATATCGTTTCCTACATCGCTAGCTGACATTCCCAAATTTGAAAAAGCCAACGATATATCCATTAATGTATTTGGATTGGAACAAGACAAGAAATTGTTCCCTCTGAAGGTTGTGGATCAAGAGCTGCAAGATCATCGCGACCTCCTTTTGCTAAGTTCATCATCCGGCCAGAACCACTACGTCTTTATCAAAGATTTTGATAAACTAGTAAGACATCAGATTACTCGCCATGAACATAAAATATATACGTGTAAACGGTGTTTTACACACTTTGATAATCGATATGGACAACAAGGAATGGAAAAAATGAAAGAACATAGAGCTTTGTGTGTCCAGCATGACATTGCTAGGGTTGAAATGCCTATTAAAAACCCCATTGTCAAATTCTTAAATGTTGAAAAAATGCTGAGAATACCTTACGTTATCTATGCAGATTTTGAAAGTATACTCTTACCCTATCAAACATGTCTACCTAATCCTGAGGCAAGTTATACAGTGCCATACCAGAGTCATGTTCCTATGAGCTTTGGTATATACGTTAAACCCTCACCTGCTGTGGAACACATAAAGACAAATCTTTCAAGCCAACCTGTTATTTATCGTGGGCCTGACGCTGCAGAAAAGTTTATGGACTGTTTGATCTCAATAGCTAATGAAATTGATCGCCTTTACAGCTTAAATGTTCCAAAGGCCTTAACTCAGGCTCAAGAAGCAGAGTTCCAATGTTCTGAAACCTGTTATTTGTGTCAAAAACCATTTACCCAACAGGACTGGAAAGTTCGAGACCACTGCCATATTACAGGGGAATACCGTGGAAGTGCTCACAATAACTGTAATTTGAGGTGTAAAACACGAAACCCCGTTCCTGTGTTTCTACATAATATGAGTGGCTACGACGCAAATTTCATTGTAAAGCAATTGGGGTGTACTACTGAGAGAGTGGATGTTATCGCTAACTCCAAAGAAAAGTACATTTCCTTTACCAAATATGTAGGAAATGTTAAGCTTAGATTTGTGGATACGTTTCGGTTAATGCCGAGTAGTTTGGAAAACTTAGTTTCCAACTTAACATTATACCCTGAAACAGACAAGTACTTTGGAAAAGAAAATGCAATGCTCATGACTCGTAAAGGGGTATTTTGTTATGACTACATTGACTCATGGGAAAAGTTAAGTGAAACGTGTTTACCTCCAAAAGAGGCATTCTTTAACAAATTAAGTCAAGAAGATGTTAGTCAAGAAGACTATGAACATGCCAAAAATGTCTGGAATCAGTTCAACATTAAAACTCTAGGGGAATATAGTGACCTCTACCTAACATCAGATGTACTCCTTCTTGCAGACAGCTTTGAAACGTTTAGAAACAAAACACTAGAAACACACCGAGTGGATGCTGCACACTTTTTTACTTCGCCTGGTTTAAGTTTCGAGGCAATGCTCCTTTACACAGGCATTGAACTGGAATTGCTACAGGATTACGATCAGATTCTTTTAATCGAGTCTGGAATACGTGGAGGCATATGCCAGGTGTCTCATCGGTATGCTGAAGCTAACAATAAATACATGGAAACCTATGATTCTGAGAAACCATCGCAGTTTATTACCTATGATGATGCCAACAACCAATACGGGTGGGCTATGTGCCACTCCCTTCCTTATGGTGGATTTCAGTGGGTTTCTCCAGATACTGTTGATCTAGAAAAACTAAAGAAAGACGATCCTGTGGGATACATTCTAGACGTTGATGTTGATTACCCATCTGACCTGCATGATCTACACAACGATTTACCTTTCCTACCAGAGTGTACACAACCTAAGGATTCGTCTCTGAAAAAACTAATTCCTCATCTTGGAAATCGAAGGCGATATGTTGTTCACTACATGGCATTAAAACAGGCTTTAGATCATGGAATAAAATTGATAAAACTTCATCGTGTGTTAAAGTTTAAACAAAGACCTTGGTTAAAGGCATACGTTGATTTTAATAACAACCTTCGAAAACAAGCCAAAAATGATTTTGAGAAAAATCTGTACAAATTATTCAACAATGCCATTTTTGGGAAAACAATGGAAAATATCCGTAAAAGAATAGACATACGTCTTGTGACTGACAGCAAAAAGGCTGAAAAGCTAATAGCAAAGCCGACATTTATCGACAGAACAATTTATGGCCCTAACCTAGCTGCTTTCCACATGGCTAAACGTAACATTGTATTCAATAAGCCTATATATATTGGAATGTGTATACTGGATATTTCAAAAACTCTCATGTATTCCCACCACTATGATGTCCTGCTACCTTATTATGGCATGGACAATCTTAAACTCATGTATATGGATACTGACTCGTTCATATATTTGGTTAACACCCCAGATGTATATCAAGACAAGTTGGATTTCCTACAACACCTGGACACATCAGATTATCCTACTAATCACATATGTTACTCTACATCAAACAAGAAAACGTTGGGGAAATTTAAAGACGAGGCTTGTGGACAAATTATAAAAGCATTTGTTGGACTTAGAGCTAAAATGTATGCTTTAGACATAAATGGTAAAGAAATCAAAAAGATTAAAGGTATTAACAGAGGTGTTGTCAAAAATTGTATAAGCTTTCAAGATTATAAGGATTGTGTCATGAAAAACAATGTAAAAAGAATACCAATGAACATTATCGCTTCTAAACAACATGACATATCATCTATAAGACTAAACAAAATTGCTTTGTGTCCTGGTGATGATAAAAGAGTGATTGATGCTGATGGTATAGGTACACATGCCTATGGTCATTACTCAATCATTAACCATGCTTAAAGAGTTAAGTTATGAATATCAAAATCTTCTGCCTGCAACTAGCAAATACATAAAACAAAACAATTTAGGAAATAAAACAATAGCACTACAAAAATAAAAATAAAACAAAATAAGAAATGGCATTCATAATCAAAAATAAATAAAATAGAAAACAAAATAAAAACAAGTGTACAATTTATAACAATAAGGAATATATATAAAAATGTATTATGTGTAAATAGTGTACATGTATTTAAATAAAAAAATATTGTACCGTATGGAAACTGCTTGTACATTTTTTATTACTACTCACCTCTCTCCACTCCTAATGCAAAATGAACATGTAAAACACAAATTGGAAAATCCATGTTTCCATATTGACAAAATAAAAAAAAACCATTAAACTGAAATTTTAAAAACTGTAAATGGGAATTTGGTAAATTGACAAATGTGTAAACAACAAATTGGAAAATCCATGTTTCTATATCATGAAATTGAAAAACTTTAAACTGACATTTTAAGAACTGTAAATGGGAAATTGTGAAATTGATAAATGTGTAAACAACATAATGCAAAATCCATGTTTCCATGTTATGAAATTGAAAAACTTAAAACTAACATTTAAAAAAATGAAAATGGGGAATTGGAAAATTGTCATATGTGTAAACAACAAATGAAAAAAAAAAAACGGTTCGGGTAGTTATCATATTGTACAGTAACCTATAAAACTAGCATAAGGATAGTTGCTTGTACCCTTATATACTTTGTGTATGTGCATTAGCCTTTGAATTAGCATAAGTTAGGTTTGGCAAAGTTAGGTTTGGTGAGGTTAGGTATGTGACCTAGTAGTTTACTCTTTTCGGAAAATGTAAAAAGTAAAATCTAAAATCAAAAAATCTTAAATTTAAAATGTAAAATCTAAAAAAAACTAACATCTAAAATACAAAAAATCAAAAATGTAAAATGTAAAATCTAAAAAATGTAAAATGAAAAAATCAAAAATCTAAAATGTTAAAACATAAAATCTAAAATCTTTAAATGAGGTTTCTGTGGGTTAGGTTAGGTTAGGTTATAACTAAGTTTATTATTTGTGCTCTCTCATTTGCTCTTACATTTTTGCTCTCACTTTGAAGTTTGGTTATGTTAGGTTAGGTTAGGTTAGGTGTGGTTAGGTTATAACTAAGTTTATTATTTGTGCTCTTACATTTGCTCTCACTTTTTTCTCATACTTTTTGCTAAATTTTTTTCGCTTGCAATTTTAAATTAGGTAGGTTACGTTAGGTTAGGTTAGGACAGGTTAGGTGAGGTTAGGTTAGGTGAAGTCAGGTTAGGTTATAACTTAGTTTATTATGTGTGCTTTCACATTTGCTTTTATATTTGCTTTGACTTTGAAGTTAGGTTAGGATAGGTTAGGTTAGGTTAGGTTAGGTTAGGTTAGGTGAAGTTGGGTTAGGCAGAATTGTTGAGGTATGAATCAAAAGCCAGCTCTTGTCAGTTTTGCCTCACAAGGCTGAGTGTACCCCGTTCCACTCATGAGACCAGAAATTAAATTTCTTGGCAGAGCCGGGATTCGAACCTCAGGAATGACCTCCAAGAATGCTAGCCACTACACCAAAAAGTGGACAATATAAGGCTGGTCTTGATTATACATGATCAATTAACAATTACCTAATAATAATAATAATAATAATAATAAATATTCCATTTGGCAACTACACGGCCGACCTCTCCCTGTGACGTAATCCACGGTCTCAGGCCGTGGCGGCCATTTTGCCCAATAGCCCCTGTGCCAGCTCTGAATGAAACCTCCATAAGAATAACATAGAGTGATTGCGCGCGGCGGCCATCTTGCCCATTAGCCCCTGTGCCAGAACCGGCTTATTTATCCTACTAAGGTGTTATTGTTAAGGGGAAAGATAAAACAAAGAGAGAAGATCAGAATAATTTTATTTATCAAATTGAATGCAGAAATGTTAACTGTAACAGTATTTATATAGGTCAAACAAAAAGGAAATTGTTTACTAGAATAAAAGTGCATAAAAAGAGAAGCGAAAAGGACACGGAAGAAAACAATATGTTGAGACAGCATAAAATTGCCAACAAACACTACTTTAATTGGGATGGTGTGAAAATTATAGATAAGGAGATGGGTTTGAATAAACGATTGATAGCTGAAATGTCGTACATAAAGAGCAATTCAAATTGATTAACGCGCAGACAGACACCGAAAGGTTGCACGGAACTTACAATCCAGTACTTGTGCGTTAGGCTGCAGATTGACTAACGTGCCAAAGAGACTGTATTTGTTTTTAGGTTATGTTTATACAAGTGTAATTGACCAAGGTTGTAAACAACATCTGTGTGATATGTGATGTAGCTTGATAGCCTAATGATTTGCCAATCGAAACGTCGCCGCTAATAAAGTTTGGATAAACAAGGTGAGTTTGTCGGTTATTTGGGAAATTAGATTCTCAGTAATAACTGAATTCACTTCAACTTCAATACTGATACAACATTGGAGTTGGCTGCAAGTTTAAACAAGACGGAAAGTCCAAAATGTAATAGACTACTAAAGAAATAATTATGGCTGGCTTTACTACTGCTTTAAACGCAGGCCACCGCGTAGTGTAGCGGCTAATATTCTTGGCTGTCGCCTCGGAGGCAAGGGTTCGATTCCCGGCTCTGCCAAGAAAATTAATTCTGGTCTGATGGCTGGAATGGGGTACACTCAGCCTCGTGAGTCCAAACTGAGAAAATATGGGTTAAATTCACTTCTCATCCAACCTGGAAGTGATTTTCCCTAGTTTCCCACTTCTACTCCAGGTAAATGTTGGGATGATTCCTTTTTTAAGGCCGCGGCCGCCTCCTTCCCAATCCTCACCTGCAGTTACAAATATACTCTACTGTACTACAGACATCACAATAATACAGGTTATTAGACAAGTTCTACATTCACCCAAGTGCACGTGGCTAAATGACCACGATGATGCAAAGCCCTTGAATGAATTAACAATAACAACTTACCTAGCCGGCTATGTGACATATATGAGAAGAATCTCACCTTCTGTGGCGGAGGTTGCGGTATGGATCCTTTGAATGGTAGCCTATTTGAGTAAGTTTCAATGTGAGACTTGATGTCAAGGTGGTGACTCGGTAAATAAACCCATGAAGGGCCTAGGCCGACCAAGCGACCGCTGCCCAGCCATTTGGCCTGCAGATATTGGGGTGATGCGTGGTCAGCGCATCGGGTCCCCCGGCCGTTAATCTTGGTTTTCGTGACCGGGGCGCTGCCTCACAGTCAGACAGCTACTCAATTGTCCTCACGAGGCTGAGTGCACCCCGTTCCAGCCCTCACGTCAGTTTCTAAAATTCCTGACGGAGCCGGGAATCGAACCAGGGGCCTCCGGGTGAGAGGCAGGCACGCTCCGCCGCTACCCCAACACCACGGGGCCGGCGACTCGGTAAATAGATACATTATTTTTGACAAGTTGAATTTTGAAATCTCGCTTCGATTTCATTATTACGTTTGTCGGTTCATTTGGGGTATGGGCCGATAACCTAGACGTTAGGCCCCTTAAAACAACAATCATCATCATCATCATTTGGGGTAAAATTCAGTATACAGTAGCCTCTGTACAGTACATACTTTTATTGATGTAGTCAATGCCCATTTATTTTATTTTCACGATGGGTCATGGAAAAGATTTTGGAAGGGAATCAGCCGTAGTCCTATTGAAAGGAAACGTCCCAACATTTGCTTAGTGGTGAAAATGGGAAACCAGGAAAACCATTTTCAGGACGGCCGAGGTGGGAATCGAACCCACGCTCTCTCGAAGCCAGCGAGACACGAGTTAGTGCGTTAGCGCTCCAAGAGAATTTTTGTTTGGTTCATTTGGACATCGTTGTTATTTCAGCCCCGCGTACTTTGGTGTGAGTGTGTGTAGAATTTGTCTGACAACCTTTGTTATTGTGGTGCCTGTAGCAATGCGTGTATTTGTAACTGGGGCTATGATTGGGATGGAGGCAGCCGTGGCCTTAAGTTAGCAACCATCCCGGCACTTGCCTGGATTAGAAATGAGAAGCCATGGAAAACCACTTCTAGGATGGCCGAGGTAGAAATCAAACCCACCTCTTGTCAGTTTTGCCTCACGAGGCTGAGTGTACCCCAATCCAGCCCTCGGATCAGAAAAAAAATTCTTGGTAGAGCCGAGAATCGAATCTGGACCTTCCGGGTGATAGCCAAGAATGCCAGCCGGTAAACCTCGGTATAACCTTAAGAGTATCTTATGAGTGTTAACCATGTGGCAGGGGTGATGGTGATTATTGTTTCAAGGGGGGAAACAATAAGGTTATCTGCCCGTAATGATAGCCTGTGGTGATAATGAAAACTGAAAATGAAGTTAAAAAAACCTGCTACTATTGCTGCTGTTGCTGCTGCTATTACTCCTCACTAATCACTACCTTATTAGAAGAGATGAAATGAACAAACAAATAGCCTAAAATTAAGGGAAAAAGAAGACATGGAAAGAAACGCCCTCAGCTCTACACGAATTAGGATTGAAGGAGTTTGGAAGGAGGTGGAACCGTGAAAGAGGAATGGGAACAGTCCGCCACAGAGTCACCAGAAATAGGGGAATAACAGGACCCAGCTCAGTAATCCCTCCGGGTCGTCAACTTTCGAACTCACTAACCGTGAGTCATTGCTGGTGTAGCACTTCCTGAGTGCATCAAGCATGCAGGGGTTACACACATCCTGTCTCCTTTAGGGCCTTGTGCAGAAGGCAGGACATGCTATGAAAAGAAAAGAAGAGGTCTAACCCCTCGGAAAATGAGCAATGAAAAGACAAGGGCAAATTACGGCGGAAAATGAAAAGTACCATACACCTCGGATACCATAGTACCGTTGGGGTCGGAAGAGAACAAGACTGTGTTGACCAAGAGCGGTTGACAGGCGAGCTTAAAGGGACGAGCCCGATACATCTGGAGTCCCACGGTCACAACCCACGTCACACTGGCTGTGAGCCCCTGGGGGTTGGGGGCTAGCAGGAGTTTACAATGTAAAAACTAATGTAGGGTGGAATGTACCTACTGTGTCACACGCACAGTATAACACGGCGTGTTTAATTAGGCTATTTGTTGCGGTGAAACGCTGTTACGCACTATAAAAATAAGCTACATGTAGACTGTGTGTGTGGCGCAGTGGTTAAGTTCTCGCCTGCTGTTCCCAAGGTTTGAGGATCAAATCCAGGCGCAGTCTGTTGGCATTTGAGGGTGCTTAAATGCGTAAAGATCCCTTTCGTGGCAATATTCTTACTCACCAGCATCTCTGAAAGTCACAGTAGTTAAAAGGGACGTAGCCTATATCAATAACATTACTGTATTATCAGACTGCATGTCAATTACCGCGTCAATGGTTCAGCCCACGTGGCGCATGACTGAGCAAGTTGATAAGCAAAATACACTAGGCTATGCCTTAATATTGTCCTCTGGATATTCTTGCCGTAAGTTAACGCTTATTATGTACGCCTATAGTTGTAAAAAGAGTATTTTTGTTATTGTTTCATTTGAGAGGCTTGGACATCGTGGGCATTGCAGCCCCGTGTACTTGGCAGTGGCGGCTGACAGACTCTTAGGCTGGGAGGGCAATCACAGTATTTTTCCCCGCACCTCTTCATAAATTGATAGAGGACAAAAAGAGTAAAATCAAGTTACTTTTATATGCAATGAAAATATCGCGTTATTGCTCAATATTCTTGATGTCGGATCAGAGGTTTTCTCATTTAGTATTACAACTATGATTTCATAGGGTAGCAACACTGAGAACCTGATGTGAAAATTACGTATAGACGAAAACGCAAAACGTGAATCCCAGGGAGCTTGTGTTTGGGTCTTTTTCTTTATCCTTGTGAGCTCAAAACTTGACAAATCCCAGTTTGCATGAATACACGAATTAAACAACGATTTATCCAGTACATAATAACATAGAATATAAGTTACAATATTATTCTTTTAATAACTCCAAACTCAAGCCTAAAGCGTTGGCTGTTAAAATGTGGATATTGGATTATCACTTGAATTCGGCATAGAACACGAGTTTATTTCTTTTAATATTCAAATTTGGAAATATACTTAATTATGAAAATTTGGAAATATACAAGTGCCAGTAACAATCAATGCCAGTGTTCGAGCTGACAGATGAATTTTAGGAAAATGTACCTCCCGAGTCACATTATGTTTCATTTTCATTCATTAGCAAACTGTTGAACTGCTTTTTATTCTGATAGATTACTTAAATTTCTAGCAGAGAGTGAATTTAACTGCAAATTAAAAACGGGAATAATAATAATAATGAGGCAGGAGTTTAAGCGTAACATTTATTACACATGGACAGAGTTTGAGAATTCTTGCCCAGCTCTTTACTTTTACAGTTTTTAATTTGAATACGGTTATGAATGCAATGACGTAAAACATACTGGTTATGTCAGGAAATAAAAGAAAATCCTACAACAATGTTTTCCCATAGGATGTATCATTGTCGGCAATACACAAACTATGAAAGATAAGAAAATTACCAGGACAGGAGAATGTTCAAGTAAATAGACCTACCTTAATTGACTCTCTTAAAGATGAAGTCCATTCGCCGCTCTTTTTGCTCAGCAAAGTGGTTTATTACAAGCTCATTGAAATCATTTGTCACCAACAGGTTATTCTCAATAGCGCACATAGCTAAAGCGCACAGACGGTCTTCTTTCATTGTATTCCTACTAAACGTTTTTATTCTTTTCAAATTTGAAAAGCACCTTTCACTCTCTAATGTTGTCATGGGAATTGTGCATATAATTCACAAGAGTTTTACCGTCTCAGGTAACACTGTCGCAAGATTGTTTTCACAAATGCAGGAAAGAAGTGTTAAGGCACCAGATGCATTTTCAAAATCATTTCTGCTGTATAAAACTGTTAATTCCTGCCTGAGTTCAAGTGGATTTAAAGTGAATAACTTAGCGACCATTTTACATTCTGAGTCAGGAAACGACACTCTAAATTTTGAAAATAAGCAGGGCAGGAACAGCTTCGCTGCTGATAAATGCTCATTAAAACCGAAACGATCGGCAATCCCAGTTAAAATTACGTCGCACACCTCTTTTGCCAAGACCCATTTGCTGCTGTCAAATCGAGCACGCTTTTCACTAGTGCCCGGGTTTGAACAACACACGCTATGCTCTGTACCCCCACTGATCGACAGAATTTCTAATATTCTGAATCGAGGACTTGAAGGTAGACACGTTGTTCAGAGCCTTTACACTGCCAATTTCCCTGTGCTGTAGTTTATTGAATAAAATATCAGCATGTGGCATAATTTTACTAAAAAGTTCGAGCCAAAAGAGAAAGTCCTGATCTTTTAAAATGTTTCTCAAACCTGTTGCTTTTCTGGTTGTCGAATAGTCATTACTGTCATCATTCACAATCTTCTCTAGACACTCAATAAGTTCATTTTTGTAAATGAAGACAGTTCTTACGCATCGTGCCCTAAAATTCCATCGAGTGGCGGCATTTTTCGGGATCCGTTTCTTGACAATTTCTTCTAGTACGGCTGTCCGTTTGGAAGATTTGGAATAAAATGAGGAAAATCCCTCTAAATTACTAAAAAATATTTTTACCTGCTTATTTTGGGTTGCACAACGCTCGATGATCAAGTTCAATTGGTGCGCATAACAATGAACAAAATGCGCATTTTTGTACACGACCTTCATTCTTGCCTGTATACCTGTGTGTTGCCCGCTCATAGCACTCGAACCATCATATCTCTGAGCTATTACTTTTTCGGGGAACGTATTCACCTTCAATTTCTCTAGTTCGGCAAATAAAGCTTGACTAATTCCATCTGCAGTATGATCTCTGCGCAGCATGAAGCTAACGAACCTTTTGTTAATTTTGCCATTCCGTTCATATCGCACAATAAAAACAAGCTGAGACAATGTAGCACAGTCAGTGGTTTCGTCAGCCTCGATCGCTAAATATTCTGTCCGAGATATTTCGTCACTGATCAACTGAAGGCACACGGAATAGATTGAATCGAGACGCTCGTTCTGTATGGTTTTAGAAAGTCCCTGAAAAACACGACTATTTGTTTTTTCTATGTGCTCTTTCAAGGTAGAGTCTAACTCGGCCATTAAACTAACCAACCCACGAAATATGCCAGGATTGTCGGATGAATCGGTTTCATCGTGTCCTCGCAGTGCGAGCTCAAATTCTCCACAAAACTTAATTCAGTCGATCAGTTTGCTGAGTATGTAACGGTTTTTAGAGACATCCTCAATGAACTGCTTAATTTTCAGTCTATACGCACTGTCTAACTGACATCTGATGTCTACCTTACCCAGCATCGCAAACTCAATGCTATTGTTTATATGCTTTTCACTAGATTTAAGTTTCTTAACTTTATCATTCAAGTGTTTCAAGTCCGTAACACCAGATGATGTCCACACAGGATCACCGGAATTCATAGCCAAGCATGTGAAGTAAAAGAACGCTTTCTTACCCTACATCCGCACAGCCAGTCTGCATGATTGTACTATACCCTTGGAAAATAGCATGTAGACAAGATTCAAAATTTCGGGGTCGTAATGGATTCTTGTGAATGTGATTTAGAGGTTTTGCTATCAACATAACTTCCAGGGTTCATAAGGTTAACTTATTATTATTACAAAGCCAAGAAAAACAACAGGATCTACTAACAAATGAAATTTATTAACTGAATCAAACATAAAAAAAACTATAACCACCCTTTTATTTTTCACTCGTGTGAAAAGATCTGACACTGACCAGCCTGACGTACCATGACGACACGGTATGACAGCTGTCAACAAGCATTGTGACTGCAATGTCACTTAAATCAAAGTAACAAAAGAAAACGGATCACAAGATCCAAAAATAACAAATAAATAAAATAGTACAAGAATTTAATATTTATGAGCGACACGGGTTTTAAGACTAGTTCAAGTAATGAGCATTTTGACGGGCGCTCGTCTCCGACCAAAACAGTTGGTTCGGGAACGGACTCCGTACTGCGAAGGACGAATTACGGAAATGTGGGAACAACAATTATATATTTATATACACTACTGACATGCTCTAACCTTAGATTACCACAACCAAATACACGTGTGTATTATTTAAAATAAGGGCTGCGGAATTACCGACTTATACCTTAAACACTAGGAAAGCATAACATGACATGAACAAGTTTGGCCGGTTGCCAAATTATATTTATAATGAATACAATGGCCTTGAAAATAAGAGCCAACAACAACAAAATACAACATTTAATTTTCACGCCAGAAAATTTGGCGTTTTAAAACAATGAACAAATAAGTCGTAGTAATGATAAAAGAAACTTGGATCGACAACATGGCAACTCCCCAAATTAAACCAAATAAAATAACCTTAACTCATTAGGCTTTAAAGCAAACATAACGTGTCATAACGGAGCTGGAGACAGCCGGGCCTGTTATCGCATCACCGAGAGAGTGGCTGATTTCTTCCCCCAAGTAGTAATTAGTGCCACGCTAAATATAGATTCTGGCCCATAGCCAGCGTACAGCACCTTTGCTAATCGCCACCTGTTAAACGCGTACAAATAAAATATCACATTATCTCAAAACATCCTCTCAGGGATTTTTAAGAATACATTTCCAGGTCAAACTTATCCCCACGGATAACTAGTTTGCCGGAATGATGTCGCAGTCATGGACAGGCTTTACCTCTCCTCATCATCGCTTACACCCAAAAACACGTGGCACTTTTTCGAAGATCTCGTCGTAGCATGAATCAGCACACCCCTCAGATAAATGACACACACATGTCCAAAGACAATAAAGAAAATAACTGGAATCAGACTTATCCCAAGTTATCAAAGCAACAAAACACTAAATTTCCCCCCACGTAGTAATTAGTTTAACATATCATTAATTCTGTCCATTTATCATTGTCGTTCCTAGGTTCTCATTCATGGCTACACTTTTTATTGATACGTTAATCGATGCGGCCGTTTCGCTATAAGAATTACGTATACATAAGGACAACATTTAAGTCACAAAATTTACTGTACAACAATTGTCACGCAATGCCAAAAATTACTACACGCATGTCAGTTAAGATATCAAACCCTAAAATTTAAATTAAACCACACAAATAAAATCTATACAAAGTTCCACACATTTCTCGCGATTCCCCTCGTCCAAAATCAATAAATCAATTTTTTAATACTCATCACTTAAACTGCTTTCCAGAGGCCTCCTGCCTCGTCATTTCCCATCATTAGGCCGTTAGCCCATAACACTGACGGTAATGGAGGATGAAGCTTGCTGTCTTCTCTCCATGGTCGACATCTTGCTGCTGTTAAAACACAATTAAATCAAAGTTTTTAAACTGTTCTATCTGCGTTCTAAGTATTTTATTTCCTCAGATCGTCCTATGCAGAATCGTCGACTTTCCCTATTCTATGGCTAATTGCCATCTCACAATTTTATGAAAATTTATAAACTCGTTGTCGACACACAACTATAATTTTAAAACCATATCGTCTTAAGGACGTCTTAAATTGACTGTCGAAGAATAATTAGGAGTGCCCCGGTTCATCTCAGACATTTGTATATATACAGAAAGCCTAAAGTTTCAATGGTGGGAGAAAATAGCTCCTCAATATTTTGAAGTAATGGGCCTATAATTATGTGTGACCTCTCAAAAATCTTGTATTTTCTCATAGGTCGCGAATCTGCCGTCGAACATGCAAACCGATCGCTAGATCTTTTTATAACCGATTGCCGCGCAAAACACACTGACGCTATGTTCTGGCGTCATGTTTTCTTATTGGTCAGATAAGTTGGCGTCGGAGTTCTGACCTTACAAATCCCGCCCTTATTTTCACGTCACGACACTTGTCCTCTCTCTCACTCCTTGCCTTGTACGCAGCATTTTGGCCTGTCGATGGTCACGTACGCCACAGCGTCATATCTGATTTTCTCAGAAATATAAGAATAGCATTGGTTGTGAAACTATCGGTCGTTTCCAGCCAGCACGTAGCATGTCTTACCAAGTCCAGATTTCTTGCTACATCAATTTTACTCAAATATCCAGCATATCATGTATTTAGTATTTCCATCGTTTTTAATAATATGAAACATTATTATTGGACACAATGATAAGGGTTCATCTGACCCCTAGTTGATGAAATTCGAACTCAAATGAAGTCGAATTTCACATCCCCTACTTTTCTGGCTCAAATTTGAAGTTGCTGGTCACCCTCAAAATATAATGACTGTCCGCCTCTGTCTGTTTCAGTAGCCGTCTCGCACCAAACTCATTAGGAAATTCCTGTATACTTATGCCCTCCGGCCTCTTTCCTCGCTACTCGTCTCCCCTCTCACTCTTTCAAAACATCAACATATTCATTAACGACTTCCGCCTGAACTTGTAAACACGTCAGAGCTGTCTTTTGAGCGCGTTCACCACTAGAGTACCCCCGTATCTTTTGTTGTATGTTATCACGCGAATGTTTAATTTGCTGCAGTAACATTATTTCTCGGTTCGTATGGCTCTCTCTGATGATACAATTTTAAATTTGAGATATTATACACTGCCATGTTTCCTGTGCTCACCTCTCGGACTCTATAGGCGTTGTTACCTAAATTCCTCACGATGCTGAACGGTCCCACATATCTTTCACAAAATTTGTTTAGTATCTTGTTCGCTGGATCAGATATCGGTGGCTTCTTAATCAAGACCAATTCCCCTTCGATCAACTCCCGATGAAACTTCTTTCCGCGTACTCTTCTTAATCTACGGTCCGCCTGCCTTCTCATATGCACAATGGTGTTCTGGATCCGTAGATCGTGTGTTGGTATTGGGTCGTTAGGACATGTTACAATAGTGTTCCAAGATCTCACTGGAAACTGGTTGTGGTGTAAAACCATGGGAATTTGCCCTGTAGATTCATGACGAGTGGAATTCATACATATCTCAATGTCACTCACTCGGTCTACCCATTTGTAATGTTCCTTGGGAATAAATACCCGGAAGAACTTAGAAATATCACGGATTACGCGTTCGCTAGAATTTCCTTGAGGATGTCTTATTGATGAGAGAACGTGTTTTATATCCAAATCTGCCATTCCTTTCTTAAACTGGGCACTGGTGAAATATGCGCCATGATCCGATAATATAAACTCAGGCTTACCAAGAGTCGGTATCACCTTGTGTATTATTCTACTTAGAATCTGTTTAGTGGTGGTTTTCTGGATAGGGCATAGAACCACGAATTTGGAAAATACGTCCAGACACACAAGTAGATGCCTGCACCCTCTCCTTCCCTTCGGAATTGGACCAAATGTGTCGATCGCCACTATTTCCAATGGTTTCTGGGGTAATATTGGTTTCGGGTATTGCTTCATTAAATAGTTGTTAGGCTTAGTGCGTTGGCAAGCGTCACAAGTCTTAACCACTTCGCATATGGTAGTTCGCATGCGTGGCCATGTGAAAGTTTCAGCTATGGTCGATTCTGCCTTGTCTATTCCGATATGGCCTAGGCTTTCATGGACATGCCAGGTCAAACCACGTTGTAATGAAGCAGGTAACAAGATGCGCATTTTGGTATGCTCCTCATTAATGAATTTGTGTAACAGATTGTTCACATATTGATATTTTCCTTCTTTGCTCCGGGCCTCACGATGAGCTGCAGATCCAGGCTGAAGTTCTCCTTTAAAATACATGATCATTTGCCGCATCCAGGGCTCACCTTCTTGCTCTTTCTTTAATTCCTTTAATTCATTCAAGAACTCGTGATCCTTAGGTGTCAGTTCTATGTGTTGAACCAAGGCCTCTTCTTCCACGTCTTCTTCCGGGTTTCTGCTGAGAGCGTCTGGGATGATGTTCAGTTTTCCAGGGCAGTGTTCAATTTCTATATCGAACTGTTGAATGTAGATCGACCATCTGGTGATACGTTCACTAACCATGTTAGTTTTAAAAAGAAATGTGAGGGCTTTATGATCTGTCCTGATAATAATTTGATACCCAAATACTAGTTTTCTCCATTTTTGGAGGGCGTGGAGAATAGCTAGGAGCTCCAACTCTGTAACAGTGTAATTCCGTTCGTGTTTCCGTAACTTACGGCTTACAAAGGCAAGATAAGATATTTTCTGTAGGTTGCTTGGATCTTCCTGATACAACATTGCTCCGACCCCAATAATCGAAGCGTCTGCCTGAATTACAAACTTTAGGCCGAAATCTGGGTATCCCAGTTTGATACAATTTTGTAACAATAATTTAGTAGCTTGGAAAGATTGGTTGCATTCGTCATTCCAAGACCATTTATTATTTTTCTTTAGTAGTTCTTGCATAGGGGCTACAGTTTCCGTGTACCCGGGACAGTTTTCTTTGAAAAACCCCGTTACACCAAGGAAGGCACGGACATGTTTTATTCTTGTAGGAGTGGGGAAATGTTTGATTGCATCAATTTTGGCAGGGTTTGGTCTGACGCCGTCCTGATCGATAATGTGGCCTAGATATAAAATTTCATCCCTAAAGAAGTGGGATTTTTTTTAGGTTTATTTTGAAATTTGTGGTGTGTAAATTTTCTAACAGTTTATCTAAGTTTTCCATGTGTTCATTGATGTTGTCGGAAGCCAATAAAATATCATCTATGTACCTAGTCGTCATCTCCTTAACCTCCTCAGTAAGGTTTCGGTCTAATGCTCGAATTAGGGCACAGCCAGCTGTTTTCACGCCGAACGGCATTCTTCCAAATGTGTACGTCTGATTGTCGAACAAGAAGCCTGTTAACAATTGCGACTTCTCGTCCAATTCGATATGGTGAAAGGAGCTCGTTAAGTCCACACTTGAATAGATGCTTTTTCCTTTAAATCCCTTGAGGACGTCTCTAATTATGGGTGCCTTATCGTATTCCGGCAACAATCGAAGGTTGAGCATTCTTGCGTCGAGACATAGCCGTATAGATCCGTTTGGTTTGATAACGGCCAAAATTGCATTTAAAAAAGGTGTGGGCATCTTTTTTATTACGCCTGCATGTAACATTCCGTCAATAATTTCTTTAACTTGTGAATGATGTTTTTCCGGAATCGGATACAACCTACTTCTGAATGGTGACCAATCATCTACCTGCATGGAATATTTAAAGTTGAGAATCTTGCCCGGTACTGTATCAAAAACCTGTTGGTGTTTTCTTAAAATATCTTCAAGTTGCTTCTTTTCCGTAACCCCTAGTTTGACTTCCTTAAGCCGCTCCTGTAGTAGTTCTTCAAATTCATTATTGCTGTCGTCCTCTTCAGCCAACAATGCCCAGATATCTCGCGTTTCTTCCTCTTCATTAAGTTCAATTACAGCTGTAGTGGTGTCCTTGCTATATGCCTCAATTATTTCCTTGTCCGTCTTGTTTAAAATAGCCTGCTGCGTGATCTCAGCCCCTTCTTCACTAATTGCCTGTAACATCCAGGTATGCGCCTCCTTGCCAGATGTTATCTCGTCCATATGCAGTCCTATGTTCGTCATCCCCTCGATGTTTTTGAAGCTTATGGTGTTTTTGTGTAGATCTATGACGGCCTGATATTCGCAGATGAAGTTTGCCCCTAGAATGATATTGAAGTTCATTTTCGTCATAACTATGAAAGTTTGAGCGAAGGTGTGTTCCAGAATTTCTAATTCGAGATATGCCTGCTGTTTACAAGTAACCGATCGTTCAGGAATTATACCCCGTACTTTAATTTGCGGGACCGGTATCATTGGAACTTTATGATTCCGTCCTATTTCTTTGATCAAGGCCTCAGATACCAGGCTGACCTGACTTCCTGTATCGACTAAGCATTTGACCTTCAATCCATCAATCCTAGCATATATTATTGGTAATTGCTTTAATTGTTCGTTTTGTGGCCTCACGATTTCTTCCAAGCAATCTTCAGGCATCGCAATCCACTCTGTAATGTGCGCTGTCACCCAACCATCACGATCATCACACCATTCGCTTCTGAGGCTGTCTCCTTTCCCTTCAATTAAACTTTTTTTTCGCGCCTTGACCCTCGCCCTGGTCTTGGTGCCACCCGTCCTGTCTTTCCTGCTGTATTAGCATACCTTCCGCCCCGTTAGTGTGGGTGTCCGGATTTGCTCTGTGTTCCATCGCTCGTTCCCATTTATTCTTATTGTTTCCCTGTATGTTATGTAGTTCTTCTAGGTACTGTTGTGACTCAGCGTGTCTCTCGTTCCAATTTCTCTGATCATCCCTTGGATCCGATTGCTCGTTAAACCGCTGGTTATCTTGTGCGTTATGTTGTTGGTTGTAACGCCTATTGTCCCTGGGCCTATATTGTTGATTATAGTGTCCTCCACGCCATCCCCGATTATAAGGTGCGTTATTATTATTATTCCTATTGTATGACGTTTGGTATCTCCTATTATCTCGCCACTGCTGATTGTTTGTGTTCCGGTAGCGGTTAGTTTCTTCCTGATTGTTATGGTTTCTGTCCCTATTTTCGTATCTCGGTTGAGATCTCGGCTCATATTCTTCGGTGCTCTGCCGTCTTTGGTTATCCCCAGTGTTTGTAGCTTGCGACCTCGTGTTTTTGTTCGGTGTCTTGACTACTTCGACTGCATTAACTAACTCTATCTGTCTCTTCTCTCTCGGGTTGATGTAATTAGTGGTTTCATCTATCTTCCTTAATACCTCTTCTGCCTGGACCACGGTCGTAATATTTGCCGCCACCAAGAATTGCTGAACGCTAATAGGCATCTGTTTTCCTATAGTAGTTATTAGCTCCATTTCGCTAGGGGGATTATCAAGATCTTGCAATTTGACAAGTTGCATGGCGAAAAAATCTGCATATTTCGTCTGATGCGTGGAATGGTATTTGCGCGAGTATAAGTCCATTCGCAAGCTTTGTTGATACGACCCACTCCAGTATTTGCTTAGGAAGGCCTTGTGGAAACCTTCCATTGATTTAAATGTGTTCTTAAATCCAAGATACCAGGTAAGTGCTGAGCCCGCCAAAAATTTTTCAACCATTCTTAATTGTCGCGTTGAGCTAACATTTTGGTCCGAAAAATATTCTGTCAGTTCCCTTAAGAAAGCTTTAGGTGTCCCTCCGCTCTCTGGTAAAAACTTATTCGGTTTAAATTCGTTTCCACGGATGACTTGTATAACTTGCGTGGGAAGTTGTGTGTTTTGAGGTGTCGAGCTACGACCCTCATAATTCTGGAATGCTTGCGTGTCTACCGTTCTTGGACTTTGCCCAAGCTCGTGGCTGTCTATTGTGTGCTCTCTTTCCGCATTCTCCCCTTTCCCCTTTTCCATTAGTGTCGCAAACATCGTATTATGTCCAAGTGACTGCAACTCCGATTTTATCATGCGGTCCTCTTGAATTTGAAATCTTAACTTCATATTTTCTTCTAACGCCTGTATTTTCGCGTTATTTTCCCCTAGCTTCTTGCTTACTGCGAGCCGTTCATCTTTCGAATCAGCGCTCATCTTGGTCCAATCTTTTCTAATAGTATCCTTCAATTTAACAATGTGTTTTTCGACTTCCTGTTGATTAGCCTCCTGATTATCTTCAAGTTTATCTATCCTTTCTCCCAGAGAAATGTTGTTCTGTTCTAATGTTTGTTTAATTTCTTCCTGGTCAATTTCTAACTTTTTCCATTTCTTAATTGATTGTATTTCTAATTTGTTGAGTTCCGTCACTAAGCCCGTGATATTGTTATCTACTGTAATTATCTGATCTTGCATACCCTGTGTCCCTCGTTCGATCATCTCAAACCTTTTTTCTAAGTTTGTGTGTGCTTCTTTAATCTCAGATGAGTTGGTCAAACACGCTTGCTCGATTTGTGCTAGTTTTGCCATAACAGTCTCATCCATTCCTTTTATTTCCTTTTTAAACGAATCTTCGATACCTTTTATTATTCCTAATTGTTTGGTATTGTTAGTGCTAACGTCCTTTGCTAATTGGATTAGCTGTTCTTTTGTGTGCTCTTTGATTTCTACCGTTAGCGCAGCTAGATTTTGAGTGTTCCTTTCGTCTTGTGCGTTTAACATTTCATTGTTTTTCTCAGACTGCCTATGTAATTGCTCACTAACCAGAATGTTTTGTGTAGCGATTTTCTGATTTATATTCTCGTTAACTTCAGATAGTTTTGTGTTTAACTGTGTCTGCATTTCTACACTATTTGCCGCTAACTGTGTCTGCATTTCTACACTATTCGCCGCTAACTGTTTCTGCATTTCTACATTATTTGCCGCCAACTGTGTCTGCGTTTCTGCCGATTGTTTATTTATAGCCGTTAACTGTGTCTGCGTTTCTGCCGATTGTTTATTTATGGCCGTTAACTGTGTCTGCGTTTCTTCACTATTTGCCGCTAACTGTGTCTGTATTTCATTGGTTATGTCTTTTCTCATCTCACTAAGTTGTTCTCGCGTACGAGCGGATGCTAGTCCAATCACTTCGCGAATTTCTCCCAGAGTTGCCATCACAACAATAATATATTTGAGACATAGGGAAATGACATAAGGGCGGAGCCCTGGATACGCGCGCTCACACATATTAAATATACACACATTAACCCTTTACATACTCAGTTCATTTACTTTAAATTACTCCCACAAACTATAGCATCACTGAGTATAATTTACTTATTATTCCATTTATTTTTTAACCCTTTGATTCAGTTATAATCTTCCTGACCTTATTTCACTTACAATTTTTAACCAATTAATAGAGTATTAATTAGTTTTTAAGGTCTAACCTTCCTGTCAAACAATTCTTTGAGTTTGGCTTTTCTACACAAAGCTAATTTAATTTTATTGGGCGCCTGGAACAGTTTGTTCTAATTTTAATCAAAGTTCAAACACTTAACTTGTTCCACATTTACTTTATTGCAAACTCCATGACTTTATATTTTCAAACATTTGGCGGTACTATCTTCGCCTAACTAACGTTAATAAACTTATCACATGCCGGTGATCTATTTTTTTTACTCTAAAACACAAATGCCACACGTTCGGAAGCCAAAGTAACTCTTATATACCCTTGGAAAATAGCATGTAGACAAGATTCAAAATTTCGGGGTCGTAATGGATTCTTGTGAATGTGATTTAGAGGTTTTGCTATCAACATAACTTCCAGGGTTCATAAGGTTAACTTATTATTATTACAAAGCCAAGAAAAACAACAGGATCTACTAACAAATGAAATTTATTAACTGAATCAAACATAAAAAAAAACTATAACCACCCTTTTATTTTTCACTCGTGTGAAAAGATCTGACACTGACCAGCCTGACGTACCATGACGACACGGTATGACAGCTGTCAACAAGCATTGTGACTGCAATGTCACTTAAATCAAAGTAACAAAAGAAAACGGATCACAAGATCCAAAAATAACAAATAAATAAAATAGTACAAGAATTTAATATTTATGAGCGACACGGGTTTTAAGACTAGTTCAAGTAATGAGCATTTTGACGGGCGCTCGTCTCCGACCAAAACAGTTGGTTCGGGAACGGACTCCGTACTGCGAAGGACGAATTACGGAAATGTGGGAACAACAATTATATATTTATATACACTACTGACATGCTCTAACCTTAGATTACCACAACCAAATACACGTGTGTATTATTTAAAATAAGGGCTGCGGAATTACCGACTTATACCTTAAACACTAGGAAAGCATAACATGACATGAACAAATTTGGCCGGTTGCCAAATTATATTTATAATGAATACAATGGCCTTGAAAATAAGAGCCAACAACAACAAAATACAACATTTAATTTTCACGCCAGAAAATTTGGCGTTTTAAAACAATGAACAAATAAGTCGTAGTAATGATAAAAGAAACTTGGATCGACAACATGGCAACTCCCCAAATTAAACCAAATAAAATAACCTTAACTCATTAGGCTTTAAAGCAAACATAACGTGTCATAACGGAGCTGGAGACAGCCGGGCCTGTTATCGCATCACCGAGAGAGTGGCTGATTTCTTCCCCCAAGTAGTAATTAGTGCCACGCTAAATATAGATTCTGGCCCATAGCCAGCGTACAGCACCTTTGCTAATCGCCACCTGTTAAACGCGTACAAATAAAATATCACATTATCTCAAAACATCCTCTCAGGGATTTTTAAGAATACATTTCCAGGTCAAACTTATCCCCACGGATAACTAGTTTGCCGGAATGATGTCGCAGTCATGGACAGGCTTTACCTCTCCTCATCATCACTTACACTCAAAAACACGTGGCACTTTTTCGAAGATCTCGTCGTAGCATGAATCAGCACACCCCTCAGATAAATGACACACACATGTCCAAAGACAATAAAGAAAATAACTGGAATCAGACTTATCCCAAGTTATCAAAGCAACAAAACACTAAATTTCCCCCCACGTAGTAATTAGTTTAACATATCATTAATTCTGTCCATTTATCATTGTCGTTCCTAGGTTCTCATTCATGGCTACACTTTTTATTGATACGTTAATCGATGCGGCCGTTTCGCTATAAGAATTACGTATACATAAGGACAACATTTAAGTCACAAAATTTACTGTACAACAATTGTCACGCAATGCCAAAAATTACTACACGCATGTCAGTTAAGAAATCAAACCCTAAAATTTAAATTAAACCACACAAATAAAATCTATACAAAGTTCCACACATCTCTCGCGATTCCCCTCGTCCAAAATCAATAAATCAATTTTTTAATACTCATCACTTAAACTGCTTTCCAGAGGCCTCCCGCCTCGTCATTTCCCATCATTAGGCCGTTAGCCCATAACACTGACGGTAATGGAGGATGAAGCTTGCTGTCTTCTCTCCATGGTCGACATCTTGCTGCTGTTAAAACACAATTAAATCAAAGTTTTTAAACTGTTCTATCTGCGTTCTAAGTATTTTATTTCCTCAGATCGTCCTATGCAGAATCGTCGACTTTCCCTATTCTATGGCTAATTGCCATCTCACAATTTTATGAAAATTTATAAACTCGTTGTCGACACACAACTATAATTTTAAAACCATATCGTCTTAAGGACGTCTTAAATTGACTGTCGAAGAATAATTAGGAGTGCCCCGGTTCATCTCAGACATTTGTATATATACAGAAAGCCTAAAGTTTCAATGGTGGGAGAAAATAGCTCCTCAATATTTTGAAGTAATGGGCCTATAATTATGTGTGACCTCTCAAAAATCTTGTATTTTCTCATAGGTCGCGAATCTGCCGTCGAACATGCAAACCGATCGCTAGATCTTTTTATAACCGATTGCCGCGCAAAACACACTGACGCTATGTTCTGGCGTCATGTTTTCTTATTGGTCAGATAAGTTGGCGTCGGAGTTCTGACCTTACAAATCCCGCCCTTATTTTCACGTCACGACACTTGTCCTCTCTCTCACTCCTTGCCTTGTACGCAGCATTTTGGCCTGTCGATGGTCACGTACGCCACAGCGTCATATCTGATTTTCTCAGAAATATAAGAATAGCATTGGTTGTGAAACTATCGGTCGTTTCCAGCCAGCACGTAGCATGTCTTACCAAGTCCAGATTTCTTGCTACATCAATTTTACTCAAATATCCAGCATATCATGTATTTAGTATTTCCATCGTTTTTAATAATATGAAACATAATTATTGGACACAATGATAAGGGTTCAGTACAATGTGCGATTGCATTTTCTGGTATAACCACCTTTGCTTCTGCAAGGGTTCTGAACCTGTGAAATGACTAAAACAGGTTTCGGAGGTCCTAACCTTTTTAGTTCTAATTTACTCTCAAAAGAAAGTTTTCCGCTATTTAAAATAGCGTCCACAGAATTCATTTTGAAATGCAGAAATACTTAATCACGCTGAGATTCAACTCTAGAGCACAGACGTAACAAGAATTAAAGATAATTACGGTGCCGTATTATTATCATTATCATTATTATTATTATTATTATTATTATTATTATTATTATTATTATTATTATTATTATTATTAATTCATTCAATTTCGCTAATCGGCCAACTAAGGACCACGATAAGCCTCATTTTACATTCTGGCAATTGCTCATTTTTTGCTTGATCCACATTGCCTTCATGAGCTCACTGTGTTTAGCACGACGTTCCTCTGTCCATTTCGCACCAGTTGTCCGTTTTTCGTCCCGGAAAGTCCCAAACGTCTTGATGGCTGCTCTATAAAGATTTCGGTCTTGTGCATCTTCTGCTCGTATCCCCATTTCTTTCAGATCTTTCTGGACGTTAACATACCATGGCATTGTCGGTTTTGGTTTTGAGTCGAATATACTGAAGATACGTTTCGTCCATCGGGAATCGATCATCCGTCGCATATGACAGTAGAAGCAAAGTCTGCGTTTTCGCATTGTGTCTGTGATCTTCTCTATCCTCGAGTAAATTTCTTGCCTGGATTTTCTGATGTAGATGCCATTTTTGTAGTCTGGGCCAAGTATGATGTGTAGGATCTTTCTTTCTTTTCTCTCTATCTTCGCGAGCAAACATTTCTCGGATAGGATAAGGCATTCTGATGCATATAGCGGTACTGGTTTGATGACAGTGTTGTAGTGACGAATTTTTGTGTTCATAGAAAAGCACTTTTTTGTTATATATGTTGCGGGTGGTTTGAAAAGCGACTTCCATTTTCTTGATTCTTGCTTCTATGGCTTCCTTGTCAAGGCCATTTTGCTGGATCCATTCCCCAAGATATTTAAATTTATTAACACGGTTTATCGAGCCTCCGTGGCTTAGGCGGCAGCACGCCGGCCTCTCACCGCTGGGTCCGTGGTTCAAATACCGGTCACTCCATGTGAGATCTGTGCCGGACAATACGGAGGCAGACAGGCTTTTCTCCGGGTACTCCGGTTTTCCCTGTCACTATTTCATTCCAGCAACACTCTCCACTATCATTTCATTTCATCAGTCATTCATTTAATCATTGCCCCAGAGGAGTGCGACAGGCTTCGGCAGCCGGCACACTTCATATCCTCGCCGCTAGATGGGGGCTTCATTCATTCCATTCCTGACCCGGTCGGAGACTGGAAGCAGGCTGTGGATTTTCAACACGGTTTATCGTTCCATATTTGGTGTTTAGTTGTGCAGTATCATCCTTGATGTTCGACATTACTTCTGTCTTTTGAAAGGAAATTTGTAATCCTGTTTGTTCTGCTACTTCCTTCAATATATTGACCTGTTCTGTTGCACTTTCGAAATTTTATTATTAATACGGTATTATTATTATTAAGCACCGATAGAGAAATCACAGAGTATCACTTTCGCCACAAGCACTTCCAAACCACAGTCACACCGGTAATTTTAAATAAAGGCACTACTTACAAATCTTAATGACTTACAGATTAATCATCACCAACACAGAGATTGCAACTGCTGTATATTACCACGGCTTTAAGACTTTCCAGCACGAAAGCGAAATAGCTCCCTGGTGCCAACTTCACTAACCGTAGGATACTAACGAGAGGTCCGTGTTGCTTCATCCTTGCAATTTGAATCGAGATCCCTGGTCTCAGATGCTACAATTTAATATAATTATATATTTTTTGTGTTCAAAGATAAAGATAATGATACTACAGTACATAATGGATTAATGTTATTTAATTTTAATTTGTATTATATGCAACCATGGAGATTTCTTTTATTCATTCATCTACTTTATTTGCTAAAGTGGTAATTCCTCGGCTGGGCGCATGCAGTAGAGGGGTGTGAGAGGAAATGCTGCTGCTGTTCACTGTTGTCAAACCTGTGTCACAGTGGGTTGGGATCAGGCGACAGTGCTTGTCTAATGGAAGTTCAGCGTGCGGAAGCTGACAGCAGAATGATAATATTGACACATCTGACAACCCTGAACGATCTACTATACCCTTCCGCGTTCTTCTAGGATGCCAACTCTCACTCGGGTGGTGCTCTGTTCGGGGTGGCTCTAACTTATACTAAACATCCTAGGAATATTGTCACAGGATCACAGGTGGCTTATCTTAAAATCAGTAGGTCAGAGAACTCCTAATATAAAATAATTTATTTCACAAAAACATCATCTCCCTTTTCTCCCAACCACAGGCAAATAAAATAAAATCAACTCCCTTAAATTACTGAAAAACAACAATATCAAAAAAATGCAAAATAATGCTTCACACTGGCTGAAACCAGGAATAGAAGATAGTCTATTTTTACTGCAGTCCACTGCTTCAAGTCCAAGAGTTATTGTCAACAGACTTAATTCAAATAACTATGGCTTAAATAAACCAGCCATTCCATCACAATAATATTGCGCACTCATTTTTATAACTTGCAAAACTTGTTCTTTGGGAAATCGGACACGTCTATTCGTACAATCATCATCTTTCCTCACAAGAGTCAGATAATGAAGGCAATAGGTTTATTCTAGGTTACGGGCATGTGTGTTTTTATACAAAAAAAACAATTATTTCACTCAGAGCTATAACTCCGTTAATTATGGTAAAATAAACAAGTCAACATACATGAAGCATCAAATAAATACTTCGGCTGCCGGTGCGCGTGACTACTAATAAACAACAACATCATAATGAATGCACTCCAAAAATAATGACAAATATAACCCATCGCTTCCTGAAGCGGCACACTAAAGAAACCCTGGGGAGTGGGACTGTCTCCCTTCATATAATACAATGCCAAACTCGACCTTGTGACAGACGTGCTTTCACCATGCTAACCGGCAGGCCAGCACAACCTTCTTGACTGCTTTGAGAATTCAGACGGCTAACCAATTTTTACCTGCTTCTTAAGACTCCCTTTTACCTGCCTTGGGCTCGAGCAATTCAACCTCTTTCCGACGGAGCTAAAGTGGGCTCTCATCAGCTAATGAATTCAATCATATTACTTACCATTTATATATCGTCGAAGAATGCGGGAATACCACCTCCGCTATTATTTCACTCACCATTATATCATCGAAGAACGCGGGAATACCACATCCGCTTTATTTCTGCTCGACCCAAGATCGACTCTTAGCCTCATCTGAATATATCTCATATTACCCTGTAGCCATTCTTGTCTTACCACTTGGTATCTTCGCGTGATAATCACTTACCATATTCATTATTCTCATAATTTCATTGTCACTTACCGGTCTTGTCACACTATCGAGTGGTCTTCCCCATTTAGCTTTTACAATTACATTGTGCCTAAGCACTATCAAACAAATATTCCCTTGACTGTGCATTCACAAAGATAAATGACATCCCAAAAACAAAACCATATTTAAAATAACACTTTGATGCTCATATACTTATTACCTTATAAAACACACAAAATTCTCATTACTGATAAACACACAAATCTACACAACATGCCCGGTACGCCTAAAATATCTATTTTTATCATAATTGCTTATGATCGAGATAGACTTATCCGACCCCAATAATGGGAAACATTATGACCCTCATGCCCCATACAATATTTACTTATCTCTCATATTTCCTGATGCGGTTCTGGTCCATGATATCAGTCTTCTTCAATAGTTGATTCATCTTGATGGGAGGAGAATTTACACACGGTTTTTCTCAAAATTTCACCAAAACAAAGGTCCACTGTGAATTATTACCATTAACACAATGCACGGTTCTCGTACATGAAGCTCCTATCTCATATAGCTATCATTACAACTGCGTCATACTGTTATGATATGCACTGTTCTACATTGCACTCGTGAATACTTAGCGATGTTCAATTTCGGAGGTATGCTAGCTCCTACTTATAACTTGTAACAATGTTAATTATTCCTATGCCTCAACGCAGGCTCTCGCGTCCACAGCGTATATTAAGACTTATAAAACTTGTAAAATGTTAATTTCTGAACGCTCAGGGCACGGGCTTTCGCCTTTGACGATGCCCCAAAGTATACTTATAGAACTTGTAAAAATCTCCGTATTGTCCGAAGGTTCGCGGCACGGGCTTCCGCCGCTGTCGTGGCCCCAGAGTAGACTAACTTCGCTGTGTTTCAATCCATTATTTATACGATTTCTCTTAAAGGGACGTGGAGTAGGGGGTTCTCAGAATTTATTTCCAAAATAATACTCACATGAATATGTGACCTAGCTCCTCAGAACGTCCTCATTCCCAATGTCTCAATGACTCCTTCATATTCAAAATTCGATCGTAGGATCTCTAGATAATGAGCTCCGTAAATTGCTTCATTGTCCCTCAATTTCGGCGGGATTTGATCGCGTCTAGCGTCTCTCACTGCCATTGGTCGTTTCAAATCCACCCCCTGATTTCATTTTAATTCTGGCAAAAATCACAGAATAATCCGATTTAAATTTTGATGATATTTCTGTGAGGCTGGGATCATCCCCTATACGATGGTATAACTCTTGTCTCTGTATCCTAATTGCTGCTCTAATTCCTTTCAAATGGGCGGGGTTTATTTGGTAGGTAATCGTTGAATTTTCTGCATCTGCCCGCGCAGTTGAACGACCTTCGCGCGTTGTCTGGCACATTTGGTGTCCAGATGTGGATTTTCTCTTTCCTGCCACCTTTGTTCGCGCTGGGAGAAAGCTCCTTCAAGTCACGTACTAACCGTCCTTTTGTCCTTCTAGTTTCACAAGCAACTTCCATTCTCACGTCGGCTTTGAGACATGACTTAAATTTTGTTGGAATAATATGTGGACTTTATGCTATCAGATATGCATAAAGGTCACACTACTTCTTATTGGCTTCTGATGCTAGTCACAAGTTTTCTTACTAACCAATAGTAGTAGATACTGTTGCATGACGTCTAGAGTAGCGAGGGGAGATGACGAATTTACCGGTGCTACAGAGCTGTTAAGGACTCCGCCTGACTTCAAGACAACTGCCCGCACACCGCGCCCACAGATTACCCCTCCGGCAGCCCGAAAGCGCACAAGTCTCCCTACTCCCCGCACGGCTCAACCCCCTCGCCCGGGCACAATCTTAGGGCGGACGGCCACGAGTCCGTAACTCCATAGTGACCAGTGTTCTGTGGTGTGCTGTGCGCTGACAAAGCGTGATACCACCAAACACAGTCTTCCTGAATGATAGAGCTACATGTAAGTTTCTTAGCATTATTAGAGTTCAATTTTTGACTTAAAATATCAGGAGAAAATGTAAATCCCTTTTCGTTCTCTAGGAAGGACACCGTCCTGGAGTCCTTATGGGCCAGCCTCTACTGGTACGGTGAGGTATGGGGGAACATTTGCCTCGAGTAGAAGTGGGAACCACGGAAATCCACTTCCAGGATGGGTGAAGTGGGAATCGAACTCACCTCTTCGTAGTTTTGCCTCACAAGGCTGAGTGTTCCCCGTTCCAGCCCTCAGACCTGAATTAAATTTCTTGGCAGAGCCGATGATCCAACTCGGATCTCCGGTGCAACAGCCAAGATTGCTAGCCTCTACACCAAATACCGGAAGAACACGAAATCTGGCTGCAGATCATTCTGCACCGCCTTCTGTGGTCTCGAGGTACGTATTGGCACTCAGGACCCAAAGTTCCAAGGTTCAATTCCCGTCCCTGCCAAGAAATTAAATTCTGGTCTGAGTTGAAACGGGGCACACTCAGCATCATGAGGCAGAACTGAGAAGGGGTGGGTTCGAATACTTCCTCAGTTGTCCTAGAAAGGATTTTTCGTGGTTTTATCCACTTCTACTAGAGGCAAATGCTGGGATGGTTACCAACTTAAGGCCACGGCCACCTCCCTCCAAATCCTAGCCTCAATTGCAAATGCACACACGATTACTAGCCTTCATAATTGCACAGGTTATCAGACAGACAGAGAGCAAAGTAGGCAAAAGTGTGACGGAAACTTTACAGTTGATGCGAGAAGTACTGTACTGTATATTGTTCATCTGGTGAACAGGTATTCAGGTGCTAGGAGTGATTTAAAAGTGATGATGAAAGAGTAGAATATGATGCATGGTCCGGGCGTTCAATTATCTTTGTGGAACGAGGTCTCATGAATTTGTCTCCCAAGGAACAAACTGTCATTTGGTATTTTGATTTGAGTGTTTTGGAACGCTTATAGAGGAGGATTCACAACGTGTGGCCTGAGTACTTGACACAAGGTACTTGGTTCGTGCTTCATTACAGTGCGCCGGTTTAGCAGGCAGTAGTTGTACAGGTGTTTTTCTCCCGAAGACAATTGTTTGAACTCAATCACCAAACCTATTCACCAGAATTTTCACCTATGATTTTTTTTCCAGATCTAAAGTTACCGTTGAAAAGATGTTTGTGGATGTTGGAGACATTGAATGGATTGGAAAATCGACTCGCCGAGACATGCCATGAAAGATATGTATGATTGTTCGATCGTGCCACTTGATGAATTGATTCAGAAGGAAAGTACAATAATTATTTGAATAAAACACAGGTACATTTCAATTGCCTTGTACTCTGCCATGTTAGGCCTATAAAAGGTAATCTTGTGGCTGAGCGCCAACTTGAGTAAAGCAAGAACTTCAGCGGAACATCCAGATTTATGCTTCATCTGTAGTGACTCAAGGTTTGTTTCATCTCAAGCTGCTAGATAACATGTAAGACTTGATTTTGTGAACGAACCGAGTTTTTCTTCTGGCAGCAAAACGGGGCATGTGTTAGCAAGAACACTGACGCTTTGTGAAATACTTACATTTCAAATCAGTCATTCTTTCCTCCGTGGTTCCACATGTTTGTTTACGCTTTCTCATTTTATGTTTTACAAATTATTCCTGTTCTGTGCGTAGGTATGTCATATTATTGAGTAGCTCTCTAGCAGCACTTCCAGTCACGGATACCAATATGAACGGCTGAGGGAATCCGATGCGCTGACCAAGCGTCACTCCGCAATCTGTAGGCTGAATGACTAGACAGCAGTCACTTGTTAAGACAGGGCCCTCCATGGTCTGTTGTGCCACGTGTTTTTTTGGTTTGGTTTTTGTATCTCGATATGCTAACAAATTGCGGCGCTCAATGGTACTGTATAGCAAAGGAAGTACTGTACAATGAAGTACGGATTCTTATCGTTTCCTTACTTGCCGAGCTACGTACGATGAGACAGGGAAGACTCTCGCTGCGCCTAATACGATGGCAATCCGCGCAGCACCTGGACTCGAGCCAGAACGGGAGCGAAACAAGACACATGGGCAAGGCGAGCGAGACACTGTGATTGTCAGACATTTCATATCTCGGGTAGGAAGTCCAGTTGCGCTTATAGTAGAATCACTTTCATACACTTGTACTTACGAGTGTAACATATGGCCTTCGGGTCCCGACTCCAGAATTATTACTGTTGTATAAAACTGATGAAAAATCCACAGCCTGCTTCCAGTCGACCGACCGGGTCAGGCATGGATGGATGAAGCCCCCATCTAGCAACGAGGATATGAACTGTGCCAGCTGCCGAAGCCTGTCGCACTCCCCTGGGTCAATGATTAAATGAATGACAGATGAAATGAAATGGTAGTGGAGAGTGTTGCTGGAATGAAATTTTGGACAGGGAAAACCGGAGTACCCGGAGAAAAACCTGTCTTCCTCCGTTTTATCCAGCACAGATCTCACCTGGAGTAACCAGGATTTGAACCACGGACCCAGCGGCGAGAGGCCGGCGTGCTGCCACCTAAGCCACGGAAGCTACATACATAAAACTGATAAATAATAATAATAATAATAATAATAATTATTATTATTATTATTATTGTAATTGTATTGGTTTTACGTCCCTTTTAACTACTGCGGCCTTAAGAGATGCCGAGCTGCCGGGATTTTTCCCCGAAGGGGATCTTTAACGTGCCATTAAATCTATTCACACGGCTCCCTTGCATTTGGGCACCCTCAAATGCCTGCTGACTGCGCCAGGAATCGATCCTGCAACCTTGGGCAAACTGGTAAAGACATGTTATACTGTAATATACGTTTTTCTTTTGAGACAATGCTTTTCTCAACCGTTGACGAGATATCATGGATTGAATTGTACTACTCTCGTTCAATGCTACTCAAAGAAAATTACCGTCTGACCATATAAGGCGAGGCAGTATGCCGAATTTTGAAGGTCGTGAGTGTATGCATCGTTCAATTTTCGTATGACTTACTATTCATCTTCTCATATAGTTCTTTTATAATTACAAGGGTATATGTTTGCGATTCAGGTGATGGGCACAAAATATATAACTTAATTCTAATAAAACATTAATCATTTTCACCGGTAAAATAATTATCTATTAAAAATACTCTTATATTACAGTATTTAGATGGATTAAATTGAATTAAATATAGGTTGAGTCCATCTAATCAATACTTTATTACATTGAACATTAGATTACGAGTACATAGTTCTTCGTCAGCCCTGTAAACATTTGTCAATCTTTATATTATACCCTTCAAACCTGGATCTCCTAGGATGGGACTCTCTTCTGGGAGTGCATTCAGTCCACTAGCTTAACTTGTAAACAACCATCCTAGGACTGCGGAAAACGAAATCACAGGGATATAACTACAATCACACGTCTGGGTCTCTTAATTACAATATATGAAATTAATAACTATGTCTTCCCTTTTAAGAACGGGTAAAAGTAAATTAAAACGTCACCTGAAGATAAAAAAAATATCACGTCCCAACGCCCTCATAAGGACGCATCATCGGGTCAATGGCTAAGATCGAACCATCCAATAAAGAATTGAAACAATATTACACCCCATTCTTTAATCCAACAACAAGATTCTAACTCTGACACGAATTTAAAATACAGTAAGTGCTACTTTCAATCATGCTAAGGCATTTACATGATGGTTTCGTTTATCGGTGTATGGTCGTGTGAGCTAGGAATGATTACCTATTTGCCAAGATCATTTCCAACAAATGCAACTGCCAGGTTATGATCTTGTGTTAGGTGTGGGTGGTTAAATACACTACATAGATATACAAACTCATGGCGTGCTCTACCCTTATCTGTATGATTCTATAGATAAAACAATAGTAATGTTCACCCTGCATAGATCGTGGATGCCTTACGGACATAAACTCGTGGATACATTACATCAAACACAACAAAACGCTACGTGCTGTCATCAATAGTGACCAACCCGTGTAGATTCTGGGTTCCTATTCAATACTACAAAAATGTTTGATAACGAGTCACCTTTACAAAACACAAAAACACACTATCAGTCGACCGCAGTCCCGAAGTTACTCTAAATAAAAAAATCTACAAAAAATGTAACAAAAATACAACATACGTTAAATCTGCATGACAGACTATTAAAACGTGTGTCTGAGTCAAATACTGCAAGAGCACCAAATAACCTTTCAATATCTCCACACTCAAAAGCACACTCCTGTGAATCGGAACTAACCTTGTCGTGAACTTTCAATAGAAAAGGGTTAACGATTTCAAAAATGTGAACAAACAGTCATTCAAGTAAAATCCAGCTGATCAGCAAGTTACGACAACCACAAATGCATGGTCAAAACAGTGATTTCCCACGTAGACAACTCTACTATAAAAATGTGAGCAAATATAACTCTTCACGTTCAACAGCTGATTTAACATTATAACGGAGACATGTGCCCTTATTATTTCTAGTAAGAATGTTACAAAAAGCTCTTCTTCTAGACTCGAAGAAAATAAACAGGGATCCTTTGATACAACCTGTAATGACTCGTCGCATGCAAGGCTGCCTTTGCAAATGTCCCAGCGAACGATCACCATCCAAACCTGCCTCGGGAAACCATTCCACACAAGGTCATTCGTGGTAATCAATCCTCCAAACCACAAATATATAACTTGACACTTCTCCTAACACAAATATCACATTCAGGAATGGGCTATCCCAATCATCCTAACGGGTCCTTCCTTAATCAGCAATCAGCGTAATCAACATGTATTTTACCTGAGCTCACAGACTCCAATAAACACCCAAAATTACTGTCTGCCTTAATCAAATCACAAACTGTGGATAAGCATCCATAAAATACTATCTTTAAAAATATAGTGCTGGGTAGACTACTGATGACTGCAATCCTTTCTAGTACTAAATAGCTTAATAGAACACACCTGATCTACTAAAATTCACTATGGCGATAACAGATCACGTTCCCTGACTTGTTACTACCCTTACAAACAACTGATGGGTACTGCTGATCTTTAATCCCACACTGAATTTACAGGAAACTCTCTACGCAAATACAAAAATATGTATAGGTGATCTCGGATCATTATTTACAACATATTATGGCACGTCAACATTTATCACTATTCAAAACAATAATAAAAAGATACGAGCCTTACAGTACAGTAGTCGCATATGATGTGTAACATCTGACATGTTATCCTACTCGTATACTGCACAGCTTGTACATTCTTAAAATGTTAATTTACACTCCATTTTCATACTGGTACTATGATGAATGTATAGATTGAACTGGAGATATGCTACTGTCACATTTGTGGCACAGCGGTCAAGCTGTTAGTCTCTCCCAAGGTAGACCGGGTTTGATTCCCGGTCAATACATGTGAGATTTTCGAATTGAAATGCCATATCCTGTGGTTCGCATTCCACGTAAACGGGAGGTACCGTGGATCATGATCGTGAGATTAACGGACACGCAAAACTACAAGCTTCCTTCCTTCCTTTTACATTAATAATTCATAATAACAAAGTGACACACAACGTCGACAGTACTCTCAAATACTGTGAGCACATTCCTCAGTAACTATAAAAATCATTATTCTCAAGGCTCTCATACAGTTCGTCGTAAACAATCAAAACATGGCTTCCTACAATCATGAAATGACCTAGTCTCACATATGATGAAAATACAGCTTTTATTCCACTCATAAAACAACATTCTGTTATGCATTTAATATTTGACTACTCACCAACAGTTTGACAATAATGCCGCTTACTTAAATGTCATTTGTAGTCTTTGCCCTACCCCATGTGATATTCAACCTTGAACGTGAAGCTTCATAAACTGCTCAATGACAAATGAAAGTCGGTGAAACATTTGACACTGTGCTCATCAAACCAGTGCCTGCTAAATGCACTGCCTACTGTATTGCCATAACATTCTCGCGCTACAGAGTACACACTGCCTTGTTTCCAATACACACATTTTCAATTGTACATCCAGCTGGCAGTGCGTCTTCACTTCCGTCCGATCCACTTCCGTTCAATCCACTTCCGCCCGATTCACTTCCGTCCCATTTTTCTGGCAGTGCGTCTTCACTTCCGTCCGATCCACTTCCGCCCGATTCACTTCCGTCCCCAATTTTCAAAATCACTCCCACAAAACTATCCAGCAACCGAGCGGAAAGATGTTACACATCAAAAATGAATTTAACTCAAATAAAAAATAATCTTCATAATATCTAAAAAAACAATCATTTCTGTCGCCACTCAACCCCAATCCAAAAATCCAATGATTTAAAATAGGATACTCATTCCTTCTCTGGTAGAACCGTCATCGGTACATACCCCTTATGATTTATGTCAACCTCCATGTCCAGCGTGGTCAACTACATCACTTCCTGGATGGTAAACATCATGGCTCCAAGATTCTCACTCTTCTTGGTGATGTAGGGCGGACTGTGGATTTTACATATTATAAGTATAATTATAAAACAGGACCACAACTTACAGTTTGTGTAACCCTAATCGCGTTCACTTTATTCCGAACGTCCCAAGTGATACTGCCTTTCGTGGCTTTGAACACACGATATACGGTATTCAAACACACTGCTCTTGTCTCGAAAGATTTTACCTTCGTGAAATGTACATACAGTGTTTATACAACTGTGATTTAAATTGCCACTACATTTAAGTGTTCAATTTAAAACTCTGGGCAAGATGGTTGTCAGCCCTTGTCAGATACACTACGGCTCTGTGTAGCATCGACAGTCTTGCAGTTTATATCAGTTAACCCGCTTACTGGTTCCAGGCTTACGCTTGCGCGCAACAACTATTCGCAGACTAACGAAACTGCGCAGTCGGTTGGCACTCTACATTCCCTACTCTGTCAGATTACTGAAATGGCCCGACCCAAGTTCTTCACTGTAGCTCTTTCACAACTTTTAGTTCAAAATAATATTGCGGGTCGCATCCCGTCTTACAAGAAACTCAGCTCCTAACTGAATATAGGCCTACACCACTGACTGTGTTCTTCTAATTATTCACTTCATTATTCTGACATTTAATTAATAGATTTATTACAGCCAATGGCCAATATATACAGTATATAAATACATTTTAATTTCCTTCACTATAACTCGTGATAGATCTTGATCTTTTCGAACAGTCCCGTAGATGATATCTTCCGCATTGCTTATCACAGAGTTCACAAAAGCAGTGTTCGTCCGGTGAATGAAGAGACTTCACTTTGCATATCAAATGATGGAACCCATGTACAGCGAAACGAGTCACCGTGTGCCTGAGAGTGTAGTTGGTTTGAGTCCATTCCCTGTTTACCATTGCGTCAGTGCTGTAGAATTCTTCCCAGATATTTTCCTGTTTCTCCTTCCTATCAATTAGATGTTTTTCTGAGGCTGGTGTTGTTGGTAGTTGAAATTTTATTTTAAGTTCCTCAATGAAGAAGGTTTCCTTTGTAAGTTCATATACTAATCGTGTGGGAGAGAATTTTGAAACAACAAGTGTCCTTTTCAAAAAACTTGCTTTTACACGATCTAATACTTCAAGGTCTCTGCCTTTAAGATGTGTCCATATTAAATGTAGTCCATATGTTGCGATCGGTGCAATTTTTGCGTGAAATAAGAACATAGCTGTTTTAATATCCAGTAGTTCTGGTTTGGCGATATCTTGAATACTATGAATAGCTGCTATTGCTCTTTCCTTTATATGTAATCTAAATGACGTTCTGGTGGATTGTAGACTTATTCCTAAATATTTGAAGTGGTTGACAATTTCCAATTTTTCTTTTCCAATAAGTATGTTATCTGATTTGGCTAGTCTTCCTCCCTTTCTAAAAACCATCTGTACAGTCTTGTTCTTGTTAATAGTAAAATCATTTTCTGTTGCCCATTCCTCCAATTTATTTACTGTTGATTGTAATTCTTCTTTATTACTAGCTCCTAGAACCATGTCATCAGCATACATGTATAGTACTACTGGGGAGTTCCGAGGTATTATTTTAACAATATCCGAAGTGATTACATTAAAGAGTAGTGGGCTTAATGGATCTCCTTGCAAGACTCCATTGGTTTGAGTGATGTATTCTGATCTGGTTGTCCCATCATCTATCAAAATTCTGTTTGATGACAGAATATTATTTACAATAGTCACCATTTTGTTGTTTCTTCCGATCATCAGTTCCAGTTTGCGAATTAGAATTTCCCTGTTTATTAAGTCGAAAGCTTTATTATAGTCAATAAAGACTGCATAGAATTTCTGTTTAGGTTGCCGTAGTGTTTCATCTATGTTATCCAGCAAGTTTGCGACTGCGTGCAGTGTTGATCTTCCTTTCCGGAAGCCAAATTGTTCATCCGGAATCTTATCATCGATTTCTTCCTCCAGTCTGTTTTTCAGTAACCTGGTGAATATTTTCAACATATTATTCTCTAGCGCTATACCTCTGTAGCAATCTGGGGAACCTGTATCACCCTTTCGTTTATAAAGAACTTTAATGTTAGAGTCTCTCCACTCGTAGGGAATGTTTCCTTTCTCCATACAGGTGTTGAATAATGACACCCATATTCCAATAAATGCATTTATAGACAATTTTATATGTTCGTTTAGGACACCATTTGGACCTGCTGCCTTTTGGTTTGCCATTTGTGTTATGGTTTCTCTAACTTCCTCTTCTGTAAAATCCTGAAACACAACGTCTTATTAAAAATGGCAGGGGGCATGCATGCTAGTCCATAGCATCAAGGTCGCATTGTGGATGACTAACATCACCAACGACATATTGCTATTAATAAACGCACTTTGTAACCTACATTAACTTAAAGCCAGTGTAAAAAACATTGCATATTTAATTGTTCTTAAGTAGTTGCTCTTAATTCTAAGTCCTATAATATAATCCAATTCAGTCTAGAGACTATCAACATTCAATGCTATGTCTTTGAGTCGTTAGTGTTTTTTTTAAATTAAGTTTCCTTTTCTAACAATTTGTTATTGTTGTTGTGATACTTAATCTGAAGTCTATATTGTAATACATTAATCTTTTTGCGGTTTATCCTTCTTCTTCTAGAGCTATGTCAATAAGGAATCTTCTTAGTATGTTGTAATTATGAATTGCCATCTGTCGCAAGATTGGAGAGGATTGAACTTAGAAATTTACGGTTTGTAGAATGTTAATGTAGCTTATAGGTTATAGAGAAGTTGTCACTTTATTAAACATCTGGAAGTGGTTTATTGAAATTAACCATAGTATTTGTCTACAGTGATTTTCGTAAAATCATTGAAACCGTGCATATGATTTTCCTTAATAGTACATTATGCAACGAGCCTATAATGGCAAATATTAAGACACGAGTATGTTTATAAAACGAGCGTAGCGAGACTCCATTCGAGTGTCTTAATTACCATTATAGGCGAGTTGCATACGACTGTTCATGTTCGACGATAATTATAACTTTATTATATGTTTTAACATAAATATTCATAAATATCTGTGGGATTCAGTTACTTCAGTTAGTGAACAGGGCGCGCTGGCTTTGCTGACTGAACAGAGCACATGCGTGGGCCAAAATACTTCGAAAGCAGAGACCGTTTACTTTGTTTGGCAATGCTACTGTTTACAGCCTGCATGATGACTAGTGCCGTCCAGCTCTAGCATTCGCTAATATTGTCACCGAAGTCGTTTGAAAGCAATGCGCTGTGTAGAAATTGGAGTTGGGGATATTAAGGTACAGTGCTATTTCTTGTCTCATATTCGCCCGTTTATTTACGCGAACATATGGTCGGTGCACTTTTCATGTCGGTAATTTATATAGAAGGATGCTGTGTTGCTAACTTCTGGACGCAGATTCATAAATTTCTTGCATATGTCATAGTATTTTCTTGTTACCGTAAAGGTTCGTGCTGATTTTGTCTTTGTCTTTGGGATTTAACTACCATGGTTGATCCGATATCCAATTTGAACTTTCAAATCATGTAATTTTCATGTCCGACATGTTGGATTTTGAGCGCATGCGCTAAACTATCCTTACCTAATTGGTCAAAGAATGAGCTCTGATTGGCTGGAGAAACTGTTTCATAATGAAGAATAGTACTATAATGACCCTTTTATGATACAGTTTTCTGACATATAGGCCTAATATTTACATTTCGACATCGTCGAACATCAATTTACTTCTGTACTCCTTACAGAATGATTCCATCTCTGCTGGTTAAGTGATATATAATGAACCAATATTGAATGTTATAATCTAGTACGTATTTATTTACTGTATTGGGGGTGGTTTTCGTGGGTGGAACATCGAGGTCATTTGCCCCAATTTTCTCGCAGGCTATAGACATAGTAAATTATAGATTATACGCGTGTTAATTTTTGAAAAGGAACATATTTTATTGATGCTCTATTAAACTTGTCTTTGGGAAAGTTGATAAATCAGTTCCATGAACTAAACATTCTGGCACTTAATTCTTTAGCTTCGTATTCGTGTATTGTAGATAGTACCTCATAATGTGCCTTTGGATTCATATTAGTGTTTGAGATTTGTTGATGTTAGTTATGTCAGTTAGCTTGAGCAACGAAGGAGGCTTTAGTTTAAGTTAAGAAGATAATTTCACTATCTTAAAATATCATTTTTGTTTTTATTGTATACATTTACCACAACGTTTGAATATTGAGTTTTTAGTTTGAAATTGTTGTTCTATACTTTATCGCAATGTAGGTCTATTACATGGAAACTTTATTTAATTGACGGGAGAGTTTTGAGACGGAAAGGACCAGTAGAATATAGGCCTACTAAGTGGTACTGCCAACCTTCCTTGATGCCGCGTGTCGGCAAAAGAGAGAAAGGTCGCCGTCACACCAGTCCCGTACAACTGTAGAAAACCCATCAACTTCGGTGACTTGATAATCAGATTGCAAAACAGAAAGAAAAGCAATTAAACCTACCCCATTTCAGTAAGTATTGAAAACGCTCTCCCTCAGCTTGGAGACAAGCGTTGTAGCATGTGATGATGTTCTGGTTCACTCTCTGCAATTCAGCGTTTTGATTCTTCAAAACTTCAGTGCATATTGCATTTGTCAGTTCTTCTATGGTATGAGGGTTATATCGGTGTCGTGCCATTTCATCCAGGTGCCATTTCGTCCAAATTCCACGAACAGAGGCAGGTGGGTTGACTCTCTACCGGCCCACTAGTGCTATTTCGTCCAAACACCTATGATTGACAGTTCGACAGGTCTACAATAACTGTTTCATTTCATTGCGTTTCTTGTTATAAATAATTGATGTTTGTAATAATGGAGGTTACTCGCTCCGCTCGTTTGCCACCAGTCAACTATATTTTACAATGAAATGCTTATAATGTAAACAACATAGTGAGAATAGAAACAAATATTTTCACAAATCAGGTTACAATTATGATGATGATGATGATAATTGTTGTTTTAAGGGGCCTAACATCTAGGTTATCGGTGCCTAACGGTCTGGGTGATAGCGAAAATGACAATGAAGTGTAAACCACAACGAAAATTAAGTGAGAAGCAAAATACTTACAAAAAAGGAACTCAGATTGAAACTACTCACAAAATGGAGGGCGGTAATACTTACAAAACGGAATTTAGAACGAAAATACTCACCAAAGGAATAGATTGAATAATACGCTCAAAATGTACGTCAGGTTGAAAATACGTACAAAATGCAATGTAGAGTCGAAATACTTACAAAATGCATGTTAAATTCTAAATACTTACAAAATGCAAATGAGATTGAAAATACGTACAAAATGCAATTGCGGTTCAAAATACTTACAAAATGCAATTGAAATTGAAAATGCTTGTCAACATTTCGTCTGGACGAGATGGCACTCATTAAATTGTGTAATAATTTGTAAAACCAAGCTGGACGAAATGGCACGTTTTTCAAGGAAATTTGTTGCTGGACGAAATGGCACTGAACCGTTATATCTATACACTTGAAACTGCCCAATAAATAGAAGTCGCTGAGCGGAGTGGACATGAACATGCACTAATTCTTCATCACGCAGTGCAGTCATTGAAATACAAGCGCTGTGTGCCGTATACTAGTTCAGTTAGTTGGGGAAAAAACACTCGTTCAGTGCATCGCTTAGATTTGAAGGTGTCTTAAAACAATATTGTCCCAACAATTTCTTTAGGAATAATAGTGCACCAAATCCTTATTTTAGGTCATGAAGTGTAGTTTAATGAGTTATTCTAGGATTCTCAGGTGATCAATAGACCTACCGGCTAATTTGAGAATTTACACGACCTTGCAAATAATACCACGCCTAATCAGAAACAAGACTAATTCATGATTCAACCCATCACTGTATACAAACTGTGGAAACCAATCGCAATAATGTTTTCTTGCGGCTGGATCTCTTGGGCATAAAGTTTACACTTCTGTGACATTGCAAGGCGTAAATTTCAGTTTTCTAACCACTCGCCATGCAGGAGAATAGTTAGTTATTGTTGTTTTAAGGGGCGGAACTACGAGTTCTGCCCCTAAAGAAGAATAAGAAACAACACTTTACTGAACACGTTTTCCTAAAGATTTTCGCAGAGATCGCTCAATTCTTTCACAAATATCCTGTAATGTTTTTGTCCGTCAAGATAGTCAGTTGTTTAGAACTGAATCCACAGTTATGAATTTAATCACAACTTTCTTAATTTCATAACACGTTGGCACTCACACTCCAGGAAATTGTGCGCTGAATTCTCTTGTTGCTCTCATGGCAGATACAGGCTTTAAATATCTACAGTACACGCAAGTACGCTGTCCTTATTTAAAAATCCATGAAACACACAAAACCAATCAATTATAAGTAATCAAGTTGTCAGTTGTATGGAAGCTGATCATAGAGCAACTGAGTCAATTACAATACCGGGTGAGCTATATGGGTCTGGCAGCTATTGCATCAACCACTCCCCAGGCTCGACACGAGGAATTACCGGCAACTCAAATGAGGCTCTCTCTGTATGAAAATAGGCTACATTAGTTATTCACAGAACTACTTGTTAGGGCGTAGAATTGGGGAGATATGGAACTGCGCCCATGATCAGTGGTATTTCCAGATCCTTTTAATTAGGCCGATTGAACTGCGCCCATACTCAAGTCGGCTGCTAGTCCAAGGTCGGTTTAAGGGGAAGTGACGGACTGTCTCCCACCACTAGCTTCTGCACTGCTGAGAATAAGAGGTAGTCCCCCATCCCGATAAGCAGCTGTACTACGGGCCTCCGGGGGTGGCAGCTAATCACACTAACCACTACACCACAGAGGCGAATAATAATAGGCCTAATAATAATGATAATAATAATAATAATAACAATGATAATAATAATAATAATGAAAATCCACAGCCTTTTTCCAGTCATTGGACCGGGTCAGGGTTGGAATGAATGAAGCCCCCATCTAGCGGCGAGGATGGGCATTGTGTCGGCTTCCGAAGCCTGTCGCACTCCTCTGGGGCAATGATTAATGAATGACAGATGAAATGAAATGATATTGGAGAGTGTTGCTGGAATGAAAGATGACAGGGAAAACCGGAGTGCCCGGAGAAAAACCTGTCCCGCCTCCGCTTTGCCCAGCACACATCTCACATGGAGTGACACGGATTTGAAGCACGGAACCCAGCGGTGAGAGGCCGGCGCGCTGCTGCCTAAGCCACGGAGGCTGCACTATTAATAATAATAATAATAATAATAATAACACCTCTCTCTAATCCACCATAAATTACTACCCCTCTAGTTTTGTTACACAATAAAAAAAATATAATAATCTTCTAAATGGTAAGATTACCTCAAATTAGATTATTAAACATTTGCAATAACAAAACTATTTTTAAAATATGGTTAGGTTGTCGAAAACATCCCAATGTACCAGTTAATGCTAATATTGCTAGAACAAAAATTAAATATTAGTCTGTTTTGAAAACTGTACCTGCTTTTTGTATCCCAGGCCAGCACTAATCTCTTGTCCGCAAATTGGACAGGGTATATTTAGTTGTTCGCATTCTGGACGGTTTTTGACTTGTTCGCAATCAAGACACAACCGATTTGAAAAGAGTCACTTCAAAATCACACCACTCGACACAACATAATTCGGTAGAGGGGTGGAGGGAGGGAAGCTACCTGACCGCTCTCAATAGGCGCAGTTCCACTGCACTTTTCGAAATTTGATGCTAATGACCGGGGTCATTAGTGAAGCTTGGGCGCAGTTCCATACAGCCCTAGAATTGACGTAGGGATCCCAGGACTGGCCTTTCCTGAAGGAACTCTGGAGAAACCCAGGGAAAACCGGCCGCTGTCAGCACCAGGATTCATAACCTTCCCTCTCCGGAATTCCAGCCCCACCGTGCAGTCATGGTACGCGATTTAGGGAATACGGATTCGCTGTGGGGTCACTAGAGAGTGACAGAGTGCATTAACAAGTATCAAGAAACTTTGGATTAAAGTGAACCTCAGGAAATCTACCGTGGCAATCACCTTTGACTTATTTTTCATCAGGAATTCAGCTGATGAGATTTAGTTTATGCCAGACAACCCCCGATGCTCTCGCTCAAGGGGATCGCAAGTTTTTAATGTATATTTAATTCACTGCCTCAGAAGGGTGCTTCAGAAGCGAGGGAAGGGGAGAGCTCTCCGCCTAGTGCGCCGTGCTGGTAAAAGTAATTAGGGAAAGTTACAAGGAATGTATAATCAGTTGCTGGTAAAGTCTGAATGCAATTACTTTACAGATATTGAAATGTTGTTAAGGGACGAGGTTCATAATTTGGATTTAAGTACAAAAACACTAAACATATGCAACGTGGTATTAAAAGAGTTGTTTCTCATCTTGAACTGGAATATTAGATCTAACCAATATGGAATCTTTATGGTCGGATATTCATGAATACAGCATTAGAGTTTAGAATTAGAATACTCTCACCTTCCAATATCAATATCCATAGATTGGGAAGAATCATTTTATTGCAATCTTTGCTTTAGTACATACGATTAATAACCTTTATTATTAGTCTACATATACAGTATTATGTGCCACGAATATACATTCTGTTAATAATACAACTATTAATAATATTGATAATTTTAATGTATAAAAGATACAAAATTACGTATGCATAATTTAGGTTAAAACATGCCTTCAAGAATTTGTATAATCTAATGATAGGTTAGAAAGAGCCATATTAGCCACGTGATACATGGTGTACCTTATTAATATATAAGTTGCCATCGTTATACATACTGTACCCAGTCCTGTGTTATTGGGAGGTATCTAGCCTACATGTATCCTAGAGTTGAACTGAGTTCTATAGTCTGGGTTGCAAACCCCTATAGCCTACTGTTTACATTGCATGTAGGCTTATCTTTTAATCTCATATCCACAATTTCCTCTGTTTCGATATATTACGTATATGGTTTCTTCCATCCACTGTTTATTCTTTTATTGTGAAATATTCGTTTTGATTTTCTGGCTTATTAATGTAATTCCCATCTACAAACTCATCCCTGAATATCTTAGTTTCAGTGCTTTCTCTAAGCAAGTCTTCTTCCGTCATATCTTTACCATATAAAGTACAATGGTCTCATTTATAGACAGCGTATTTGTATAAACATACATTTCTTAAAAGTATGAAACCAGTGTGCTTAAATATGAAACATGTGTGGCCAAAAAAAAAAGAAGAAGACTTTCTCACAATTGACAAGAAGAGAGGTACATGCATTATTTGAAAATACATTGCTTATTAAACAAATCCGCTCTTTCAACATGATCGTTTCATGGTGTAATGACTATCAATCTTGGCTCACGAGGCCCAGTTACTTTCCATTACCCGTTCCGAAATTCGGTCCAGATTTGAACTTCTTGTCAGAGTTGGGAATTGAACCCGTGCCTCAGGGATGACAAAGAAGATGCTAGCCACTACACAGCGTGGTGGTCTGAATGTTTCCCTGAACACCTACTCGTGTTTATAACTTTTTAAGTTCAAATTAATTTTTAATTTTAGGAAAATTTTATGCCTAGGAAAACTGTACGTCAGTGCTGTGGAATTCTACTAGCAATATCGAGAAATTTCTGTTTCGATTCTATCGGGCTCTCTGGTACCAAGTGGTCCATTATTTGAGGTATTTAGTGTATAGTAGTATCGATCCTATCGGGCTCTCTGGTACCAAGTGGTCCATTATTTGAGGTATTTAGTGTGTAGTAGTATCGAGCACCTGCAAAAAGAATCAAACAAGGATATTCACATGATATCACTGGTGAAAACAGAAGATAGAGACACACAGAAACGTAGCCTATATAACAGTGTTGAAGGTGCCACATCAACGCTACACTTCGACTTCCAATTATAGTGCATATAGTAGATAGAATAGTCTGAAGGATTCGATGATTATGGATTTTCCGAAATATTCCTTTGGAAGAACCTATATGACTTCACCGTAAATCGTAAAATGATTTGTAAAGATTGGACTTATTTGTCTGCGTAAAGAACAAATAACTCCGGCATGAATAATCCGTGCGCCACGGCATCACGCTCCCCAATGATTTCGTCTCAGAAACCCCCGGTATAAAAGTATATAAAATTATATTATATATTATATCCAGCCTTATCCTCCAAGGAAACCAAATGGAATTCCTGCCGTAGATACATCACGTCCCTCATCAGAATGTGATTTAACTATGGCAGATTCCCCAGTCATTTATTTCGCTTAAACGCAGGCGACTTACCAATCCGTAGTTTTCGTGTGACAACATATCTTTCGGTGACATAAATCAATTGTTTTTTGTGCGTGCGAGATTCCTAATGCAATAGCCTAAGTTTATCAGGAGGATCCAGGACGTGCAACATCACTTTCACCTCTACCCTGCTTGCTACCCAGAACCAATAGACCTACCTTGTAGTGTGTAGTACAGTATCTTAAGGACACCAAACTTCAAATATACGTTTCTGTGTGTCTCTATCTTCTGTTTTCACCAGTGATATCATGTGAATTTCCTTGTTTGATTCTTTTTGCAGGTGCTCGATATTACTATACACTAAATACCTCAAATAATGGACAATAAGCATAGCCTATATAACAGTGTTCATCAGCATACGCGGATCAGATCACCCGCACCACACCAAGCAGTTCACGCAACGGTTTTTGGCCGGTCAGCTCCGGTTTCGCTGTCGTATAGAGAACAGTGAGTGAGCCTCAGACACTTGCAATTGATACGTGAGATGCTTTCCACACCTGACAACTCAGGTATCAACTGCAAATGTCTGACACACCGACTGTTCTCTATACGACTGCGAAACCGGAGCTGACCGGCCAAAAACCGTGGCGTGAACTGTACGTATCTTAGGCCGGTATTTCACTATCAAAGATCTTTGATATAGGATCTATTGCAGTATATACGATTTGGCAGTGTAATGGGAAAATAATTTATAAAAGGTGGTTTTATAAAATTTCCTTTATAAAAGGTACGAGCATCATGCTATCTTTGATAAAAGATTCAAACCACAATAGTGGATCATAACAGCTGGAATATTACTACAACAAAGACTCTCATATCAAAGTGAGAAATGCATTAATTGTTTCATAGTAAACTGTATAAAAATGTAAACACATAAATAATTTATAAAAAGTGTAGGTAAAAATAGTAGATTCTATAAGCACTGTACATAAAGGACGCACATTGCAGGATATAAAGAAGAATTACATATTCTTTACTTTCATTTACGGCATTATAAGCGAGTGTCAATAAGCACGTAATCTTTACCGATAGGTAATTCATGTAACCAAACTTAGCATGGAAGTGTGTCGTTGGCGGAATGAGTCGATCGCTCGGCTGTAGTGCGAGAAGGCCAGGGATCATATTCCACCTCATGCATACTATTTTACTTCGTATATTTCAACTTTCTTCGCTCAGGCAGTGACTGATTGGAACGTCATCATAATTAATAATGATTAAATATTATTGAAATTTATCAAGTTCTCGTACTGCAGCTCTTTCACCAAGATTTCACTTGTATACATATATTTTTGGTTACGTGAACGACCCATGGTTTAACCCATAGAAGTTTACTTCATCTCTTCGTTTCTTTTACATACCGGTACATAGCCTACATATTGCAACTACAGAATTCCAACTACCGTAATACAATTAAGTGAACAAGGAACTGTCCTTCATCCATTTTGCTGAAATTTGATAAAAATCTTCTATGTAGTGTAATGGTGTGATTATTGATTTGCATAACTTTCATAAAAGTTCAGTTTTATAAAATATTTCATAAAATTTCTTTGACAAATTTCTTTGATAGTGTAATACCAGCCTTATACTCTTCACAACTTGATTTAGTTGTACGACTTTTGGAGTTTCTGTGATCTGGTACCTTCCAATATAATTTATATGCATTGTGTTGTTTATGTTAATGGACAGAGTCGTGATATTTAAAAAATTCAAACAGCCGATGTGTCGAAAATGCACTCTGAGACTGCGTATATATTATCATAATTGATTGTTATACGGAAATAGGTTTTGGATAAATTGATATTTAATAACAACAGTTCATATGAAATCATCTGTTCAGTTTCTGTCTTCAATTAAATACTGCAGGTCTTTATGTTGTCCCCCCAGGGGCTCACATCTAGTGGGACGTGGGTTGGCGACCACGGGACCCCAGCTGAGACCGGCATTGCTTCCACTTACTTGAGCCGGGCTCCTCTCCGTCTTCTTTCCTGTCGACCTCTCTTGGTCAACTCTTTTTCTTTTCCGACCCCGACGGTATTTGGGTATCTGAGGCCTAGGGAGTCCTTCACTTTCCCGCCTTAATTGGCCCTTGTCTTATCTTTCCTGATACCCTCATTCTTAGAGGGGTTAGCCTTCTTTTACTTTTCATGTTATCTCCTGCCTTCTGCACACGGCCCTCAAGGAGCGAGGGTGTATGTAGCCCCACCACTTCTGGTGCACCCTGGATAGTGCTACACCCTCAAGGGCTCACGGCTGGTGAGTTTGGGAGTTAGCGACCCCAAGGGATTCCATAGCTGGATCCGTTTTGTCCCCTCTTTCCTCTGACCTAGGGGCGGGCCCTCTCCTCTTTCCCCTTTCCTATCTGCCTTTCATGGCTCTCCTTCCTTCCAAGTCCCTCAATCCTCATTCATAGAGGGTTGAGGGCATTTCTTCTCTTCCTGTTCTTTATTTGCCTTATCCTTTGTTTACCATTTCTTCTTCTAGTATGTAAGTTTGTATTTAGTATTAGTTATAGTTTTCATTCTCATCTCATCTTTCACTGTCACCCAAACCATTAGGGACCGATAACCTAGATGTTAGGCCCCTTAAAACAACAATTATCATCATCATCTTCTTTATGTTGTGGTTACTTCGTAAATGCCTGATGAAGGAAGCGGTGTTTTCATAACGCTGAAAATAGCAAACAAAAGTTGGTAGGCTTACTTTACTTAGAGATATTAAATGAGTGTTAACTGTGCAGTGCATTTTCTCATTCATAATAGTGAACTAAAGATACAATAGAAATTACCTACGTTGTTTTATAAGTCCTAGATTACGATTCAAAGGGTCAAAATTTTCAAGGAGTCAAAATTTTGACGGTCATTCTGACCCGCACCACACCAGTAACGTTACGTAAGGCCACCTCACTAGTTGAGGGTTAAACACAAATTTATAGGCTATTCGTTGTTCGCTAGAATTAGGACGCATGAGCTGTAATTAACTATCGTCAAAATCTCCAATAATATTCGACGCGTCACAACTGAACAAAACATCAAAGGTAACACAGTAAAAGGGGGCAAAGTGAAGCTTGTTTTATATGTAATTAGCAGTAGTACCCGGCTTCGCCCGGTGGAATGATAATGTCTCAAAGTCTCCTTAGAAATATAATGGACTTAAAATCTAGTTCATTTGCCCCAAAATACAATGAGGGCGTAATATCTAGGTCATTTGCCCTTTTGATAAGGATGATAATGAAAACTACTGTTGAATTGACACGTCAAACTTGCAAACTACCGTAATGGAAATATATATTTCAAAATTCACAGGCGAGGAAGACTTATTGTGTGTGGTGATTAATGGTGCAATTGGCGTAACATCTAGGTCATTTGCCCTTATGATTGTAGCAGTAATTAGTGCCCCATGTTGGTAGCGACAAATGTAACAGTTTCGCTAGCCCACACTGTTGGGAGAAAATGTAATTGTTTACCTTTTCCTAAGCTATGTTGTTTTAATGGGCGCCAAGACCTCAATGCAATGTTGAAATCTAAATTTGTATTTAACAACGTCTAGCTATGGCAGAACACCTTCAAGATTCTATTCACTCAGATCGTGGTATGATTTGATCATTAACCCAACAAACAATTGTATCAGGAGAAGGAATTGGTCTATATCTAATGCTACCTACTGAAAGCAAAGATTGCATTGTAAAAGAAATGAATTTATTATATAAAACAAGTATAGCAAAATTAATAATAATACTAACTATAAAATTTAAATTGGAGCGTTGTGATTTGAATATTACCGATAGAAAATTACGTGAAAACGGAGTCTGATAAATTGATTTTACTCTTATTTCCAAGCTATGAAGTTACTGAAATATGAAATATAAAACAAAGAAAAATGAGAGATTGCGTATTTCTGCGTCATTTGCGCTTACCATTGGAAATTGCCAAGGCATTTCCCTCGTTCTTGATGATGTTGTGAGCTTCCCACAGTCTCTTGGACGTCGTCATCTCCGTCGGAATATGATGATATTCTGGTAGATTAGATAATTCTATGGTCCGTACCTCGGACCCAAACACTCGTACAACCAAGTTTTACAAAAGTTCGTCGCTAACTCCACTGAACATCGGAGCGACACGCACTTGCGACCGTACTCTGCAAGTTCTACACAGATTGTTCGTTCCACGGAACATCGGAGCGTCCCCCGCGTATAACCATACTCCGCAAGTATTTCACAGATAGACCTTAACTCCACTGAACATCGGAGCGACTCGCACGCGTGTCCATACTCCTCAAGTATTTCACAGATAGTCCTCGTTTCACGGCGCGTCGAACGATATATCCACACGTTGGCTCCCCCGCCATGGTACCGACATCTAGCTTACGTCGTCCTCACTGATTGGCTGAGCACGCCGCTAGTTCCCCTCCTCTGCCTCATTACACTCGGCGCGCGAGAGGGAGAAGTCGATTTCCGTTCCAACAATTCGCCTTTTCTAGACCTTGCGACCCAGCCTTGCGTAATACTTCTCGACAGGAATCAGCTTGTATTCGAAATCCCAGTGAGTCACGTCTCTCAAATACCCTAACTGACAAAACTCCGTAAAATTCCGTAATCAGATAATTTTCTATGATATCGTCGTTCGTAATAATTTGCTTGATAGCGTTTTCTAAGACATAGAAAACCTATCTGAATGCTAATAATTTTTATAAAATGCTCCGAAAATACCTTAATAATAATTATAATAAATTAATAATAATAATAAATTACCATGAAAAATTCTCTTGGCTGAACAATTTGCCGCGTAAATAAATATAGAATGGCTTCCTACTGACTTATGCCAGTTGCATAAAACCCCTCGAAAAACACGTTACATATTGAGGATGATAAGGGAAACTACTACCGGTATTGAATTGACACTTCAACTTATAATGTACACAATGTACTGTAATCTTCTTCGTTCTTCGGCTTTTCCCAATTAATTGGGGTCGCCGGAGCCAACCAGGCTAATTTTGGTTTTGGCCGGGGATTTAAGGCCGGATGCCCTTCCTGACGCCACGTGATTTTTCAGGTGAAAATTCCACCCCGCTGTCACCGGAATTCGAACCCCGGCCGTCCGGGTGAAAGACGAGCAGCTAAGTCACTGCGCCATCACGCTCCCCCACAATGTACTGTAATAAAAATGAATATTTAAAAAATCACAGTCGAGAAAGAATTTTTGCTGCGGTGATTAGAAGTATGATGCGCGTAACATCTAGGTCATTTGCACTTATGATGATAATAATAAGGTAATGAAAAAATGACTACTAAACGAACATGGTGTAATTTTAAAACTGATATAGGTAGTTCAGATGTCTGGCTTCGATATCTTCCAAAGTCTCAACCTTATTTTCTGGCTTAGGCCTATACTCGATGCGTCTAGTGAAAGAGATTATGGCGTACTGCTCGGCAAAGAATATGGGTCCAAGCTGCACGAACCTGAGATGATCGCAGATGATGACGAAATATGATAACACACGTTCGGGGTTCCCCGTCCCATTTAGATTGGCCGAGGAATCACTCACTCTTTCGCAACACCACAGTGGCTTGAGCAACGGCCCTGTGCTGGCATCAGCATAGACAGCAAATAACACGGTGGGCTCTGGAAAGTCCTCTCATGTCACCTCGCGATGAATCAGCAAGCTATTCTCACAACCGCCCCCCCCCCAGGGTCTCATAACTTGTGGGACCTGGGTTAGCGACCACGGGACCCCAGCTGAGTCTGACATCGCTTCTACTTCCTGGTGCCGGGCTCCTTTCAGTTCCCTTTCCTGTCGGCCTCCCTTGGTCAACTCTTGTTCTCTTCCGACCCCGACTGTATTATGGTATCCGAGGGCTAGGGAGTCTTTCAATTTCCCGCCTTAATTGGCCATTGTCCCATCTTTCCTCATACCCTCATTCTTCGAGGGGTCTGCCTTCTTTTCCTTTTCATAATATCTCCTGTTTTCCGCTCAAGGCCCTTAATGAGGCAGGGTGTGTGTAGTCCCACCACTTCTGGTACACCCTCAAGGGCTCATGGCTGGTGAGTTAGGAAGCTGGCAACCCCGAGCTATTCCTTAGCTAACTGCAAAGAATGGAGTGGTATGTCAGAAATTTCAAGTGGACAGTGTTACTCATCGGGTTCCAAAGGGTCAGTATGCAAACTTTAGTTCAGATCGGTGAAACGGTGTAGATTTGTGCCAAAGAGCCTACAAGCAGGGGATGGAGTAGCCTCTCCGCAATTTCAAGCAGACAGTGTTAGTCGCAGTATTCCAAAGGGTAAATATACAAATTTTGGTTGAGATCGGTAAAACGGTGTAGATTTGGGCCAAAGGGCGTAAATGCAGGGAATGGAGTGGTCTGTCTGCAATTTCAAGCAGACAGTGTTACTCGCAGGGTACCAAAGGGTAGGTCTAAGTATCCGAATGTTGGTTCTGATCGGTGAAACGGTGTAGATTTGTGCCAAAGGGCCTAAATGCAGGGAAAGGGGGGTCTGTCCGAAATTTTAAGTGGACAGTGTTACTCGCAGGGTTCCAAAGGGTACGTATACAAATTTTGGTTCAGATCGGTGAAACGGTGTAGATTTGTGCAAAAGGGCCAAAATGCAGGGAATGGGGTGGACTGTCCAAAATCGCAAGTAGACAGTGTTACCTGCAGGGTTCCAAAGGGTAGGTAAACACATTTTGGTTCATATCGGTGAAACGGTGTAGATTTGTGCCAAAGGGCCTAAATGCAGGGAATGGGGTGGTCTGTCTGAAATTTTAAGTAGACAGTGTTACTCATCGGGTTCCAAAGGGTCAGTATGTAAACTTTGGTTCAGATCGGTGAAACGGTGTAGATTTGTGCCAAAGGGCCTAAATGCAGGGGATGGAGTAGCCTCTCCGCAATTTCAAGCAGACAGTGTTAGTCCCAGTGTTCCAAAGGGTAAATATACAAATTTTGGTTGAGATCGGTGAAACGGTGTAGATTTTGGCCAAAGGGCCGAAATGCAGGGAATGGAGAGGTCTGTCCGCAATTTCAAGTAGACAGTGTTACTCTCAGGGTTCCAAAGGGTAAGTATACAAATTTTGGTTCAGATCGGTGAAACGGTGTAGATTTGTGCCAAAGGGCCTAAATGCAGGGAATGGAGTGGTCTGTCCGCAATTTCAAGCAGACAGTGTTACTCGCAGGATACCAAAGGTTGAGAATACGAATTTTGGTTCTGATCGGTGAAACGGTGTAGATTTGGACCAAAGGGCCTAAATGCAGGGAATGGAGAGGTCTGTCCGCAATTTCAAGTAGACAGTGTTACTCTCAGGGTTCCAAAGGGTAAGTATACAAATTTTGGTTCAGATCGGTGAAACGGTGTAGATTTGTGACAAAGGGCCTAAATGCAGGGAATGGAGTGGTCTGTCCGCAATTTCAAGCAGACAGTGTTACTCGCAGGATACCAAAGGTTGAGAATACGAATTTTGGTTCTGATCGGTGAAACGGTGTAGATTTGGACCAAATGGCCTAAATGCAGGGAATGGGGTGGTCTGTCCGAAATTTTAAGTAGACAAGTGTTACTCTCAGGGTTCCAAAGGGTAAGTATACAAATTTTGGTTGAGATCGGTGAAACGGTGTAGATTTGTATACATAACAGACAGACAAACAGACAAACAGACAAACTTTGTGCTTTATATATATAGATTTGTTCTCATGAATTCAAAATGTCTCTTTTTTCTGTCCTATTACATACCAATTTTTGATAATTTTAGTCATTGTGACTGACAAGATACTAAAAAAGTACCACAACTATTTATTTGAACGTAAACAGTCACTCCAAGTTAGTTCATTTCGCATAATTTTGCTATAGCAGACAACAATAATTATGTCATCAGATGGCAGCACGTTCCACTGTTGTGAAGGCAGACATTGGTTGGACATTAGGCCTACATCAACCAGTGCTGTGCGAGATTTTATAACACATGTCTAGAAGAGTATTTCAATGGTCTGTTTCATCTCTGACTGTACATTTTTTGTACTGTGACCCAGGGGCGTATATGAGGGGGGGGGGGGGACACCCCCTCCCCACCGACATTTTGTCACATATATTATTTGTTTATGAATTAAAACATTAAAAACCAATATAATCATGTACTATTGTTACTAAGCGACGTATGGCAACGTTGCAAAGCAAGGCGAAGGTAGAGCGATGTAGTGTGACAATCAGTTTGCTCTGATCTTATGTGTAACACCATAACCTCTTATTACTCTCCATTGCCTTCGCTCTTATGAACAAACCAAGAACAGCATCAAGTGCCTTTGAAGCGTGTGACAAGAGTTTTTTCCCCTAACTTTTATACCCTTATCAAACTTTTGGCAAATTTGCCTCTTTCTGTTGCTACTGGTACTGCCGAACGGAGATTGAGTTGGTTGAAAACATACTTAAGAAATTCTACTTCTGAAAACAGACTCAACGGTCTAGTATTGCCATCTATTCACAGAGACATACATCTCACTGACGATGAAGTTATGAACCGATTTGGCAATGCTTCAAGAAACCTTGACTTTATATTATAGTGTGAGTTGTAAATCAAAACAGTAACATTAATTCTCTCCATGTAAACACTATCAAGTGAGCAAGATGATTGTATTAATAAAAAGTATCATAAAATGGTCTTAGCTGTGTTTGACATTAACCAAACATAAAACATCACAACAAATTGGTTGAAAAAGTGATGTCAGAAAGCCTTAAAACTCATCATTTTGCACCAAATTATACAAAAGTTTCCCGTGGAGAACCCCGGCCCCCTAATCATTGGGCCTATTCCATGCCCCCTAACCCCCAGTTGGGCACCCCCCGAAATAAAACTCTATATACGCCCCTGCTGTGGCCATTCAACAAGTAAAATAAAATCAAATCAAGAAGACTCCAAACCTCATGAGTAAGATAGGAGCAAAGTGAAAATAAAAAGAGTGTTTGAAAGATTGTCATATTTGTGGACATTTGACGATCGCAACACAGAGACAGAACATACCTTTATTTGATAAAATGTTAATATGGTTTATTTTGGAATTAAGCGGGGGGGGGGGGGGATCAACATAAACCGTGGGTCCCCAATCCAATTAACCGTCTGGATGATTGTTATTTTTTGTTTTTGAAAAGCAAAATGTTGAATACACACACAGAGATGATTTAGTCGATTCTGATTTGGAATCTGCCACTACCACATGGCGTTGAAGTTTATCTACCTTAACCTCCCACGAACCTTGAGCCACGTCACTGCTTTCTGAATCAAGTTTTACAACAGTCGAGTCATTTGAATATTCTGACTGGCCAGGTACTGAAGTTACACCCCAACTTTTAATTCAAAATGAAATGAATGATTTGGTCAGATTTAAATTTTGCAAAGGATGCTCAGAACTGCAAGACTGAAAGAAAAGAACCTACTAGCTTTAGGAACGTAAGTAACAGTTTAAAGGCATCCAGAGAAGGAACAGTATTTAATCGAGAGGAATGTATAATACATAGCAATATCATTCCAAACCTCATGAATAAGCTAGGAGAAAAGTGAAAAAAAAATATATATATATTGGGTGTTTTTCATTGATTCAAGCACGATTAGTTGGAAAGATGTGTTTTTTATATAACGGTTACAATCTGCCATCAGTACCAGTTGCTCATTACATCCATCTTCAGGAGACATGTGGCAATTCTGAACTACTACTCTAAAACGTGAATTACAAGGAACATAAATGGATGATCTGCGGTGATTTCAAGGTTTTGTGCATAGTGTTAGGACAGCAATATGATTACACCAAGTACAGTACCCAGATTACATTAATTCACTGGCTTAGGACCATAATAGCGTATCTATAAACTTACTGGTAATGCTATTAAGATACGCTATTCTGGTCTTTTGTGAATGGGACAGCCGATTTGGTCAACACGACGATGGCCTAAAAGAAGCTCACTGATGTAAGTTTCCATGAACATTATAAGGAACACATTAGTTGTCTCTGATAAAATTCTGTTACCTACCTTATATATTAAAATGGGATTAAATAAGCAATTTACTATGGCATCGGATAGAACCTGCACTCTCAGAGCGAAAAATAAGAAAAGGTATCTTTGTAAGGACCAGGAAACTAACTAAAGATGAACATTGTGAAGAATGCAAGATTCCTCCAGAAGGGAAAGCTTGGAATGGCTTCAGGGAAGTTTTGATATGTTTTTGGGAAATAATAAAGATCCAAACTATGTTCAACATGTAAACAATATTCTAGAAAAGTGTGAAGCCTTACGATGTAACATGAGTCTGAAAGTACATTTCCTTCACTCATATTTAGACCACTTCCAGATAACAGTGCAGGAGTGAGGAGGGTGAGAGATTTCGCTAGGGCATAAAACACACTTAAAGGCAGAATCACGGGCAATGTAATGCATCCATGATGGTCGACTACGAGATATCCAGCTACAGTGCACAAGAGATAAAGTGATAGGAGAAGATTTTCATCCAAACGACTAGGGTTCTATTGACTGATCAGGTGCGTGAACACAGTGGTTTTAAAACCTTATTTCCTTTGAAATTTGTTACAACATGTCTTAATTTAATGTGTTTATAATGTATGTCTACCCTTATTATTCCCGTTCTCCAACGGGGTTGGGGATGAGATGCAATGAAAGTCTTTGTGGCGGATGTTTTTTACGACCGGATGCACTTCCTGATTCCAACCTCATGAGAGGAGTTAGAGATGAAATGAACGATGGTGAATGAAACTGGGCAAGGATGTGAAAGAACGTGACCGTGGCCTGTCAGAAAGTACCGTCCCAGCATTTGCCCGGAGTTGGGAACCCATGGAAAACCATTTCAACGACGGCCAACGATGGGGCTCAAACCCACGCATATCGAGTCTGCGGAGAGCTTGATCGCATGGCCTAGAGTTGCGCGTAAGCGAGCGTAGCTACCACTGTCGGTAATGTTTTATATTGTAGGCTACATGTGCTAAACTCTGTCTGTCGTATGGAAACAATACAATGCAATGTGTATTTCGTTACTGTTGTTTTCATTATTATATAAATAGGCTACACTGAAACGTGGCTTCTAATACTTCGATGTTTCTTTATTACATTGGTCATGTGGTTCACGTGTATTTCAGACGTTAAAATAAAATCATGTTGCAAACATTTCTTTTATAACACATAAAAACGTGTTGTGATACAGGTAAATGGAAGTAAGTTCTCTAATTCATACACTTTGAATATTAAAAATTAGCTATTGAATCCAAATAGGTCACAAAATATTTTTAGACCGGCGTTATCTAATATTCTTTTATAATTAACGCATAACTTTGCGCAATGGCTTGGAATTAATGCAATGGAGTTGAATAAAACATGCTTTGGTTATGAAAGGACCAAGCACAATGAACTGTGTTAAATAATATAACACATCATCGCTATCAATAACAATTGAATGTAACTCACTAACTCATGTTCACTATTTAAAGCTTCAACTTGTACTGCTCTGTTTATAAGTGAACTGCTTCTGCTGTATAGAGAAAGTAAACAGGAGAAGAGTGACCTCGTCTCTTGCTACTTCGCGCCAGAAACATCTGTTTAAACATTCACCCATGAGATGTTTTACCCTGACCTTCTAGATAAATGGATCACGTAAAAAAAAGTTACGTCACGAACATAATCAACCCCAACGCATATACTAACGTATTTTGTTTAAAAGTGATTACATTGCATCAAATGTCAAAGAAGATTGAAACATTGACCTGGTCAGCTCTAATATGTTAGATAGCGTTTCGTCCCGGTGTAGCATTGGGCTCGTTAGTTGGTACGGTTCGCCTCACCAAGACACTGGCTAGTACAAGACCCGTCCAGAAATTAAGTTTCCCATTTCTTTTAAATAAATAGATAAAACAGTTACATGAAAAACGTTATTGGCACCAGATGCAGCAATTGTTGAGCTATTTTTCGACATAGCCACCACCACAGAATTGAGACCCCTCTCATATCGCGGGATCAACTGTTCTACTCCTGTGCCTTAGAAGTCTGCTGCCTGGGAATGGAATTAGCATGTAGCATTCATCTTCAGCTCTTCTTCAATGTGTAAATGCTGACCGGAGGACAGGGATTTCTTGAGGTGCAAGAAAAGAGTGAAATCGTTTCGACCACATGCGGCTTGGTGCACAGCAACTCTTCTCCAGGAGATCGATTGAGAGCTGTTGGATCATTCACCGTACAGTCCTGATCTTGCTCCCAGCGATTCCATGTTTTCTTGCATCTCAAGAAATTCCTCTCCTCCGGTCAGCATTTACAAACTGACGAAAAGCTGAAGATGAATGTTACACGCTGGTTCCATTCCCAGGCGGCAGACGTCTACGACACAGGGATACTAAAGTTGACCCCTCGATATTTTTGACAAGTGTCACAATTCTGGTGATGGTTATGTCGAAAAATAGCTCAAATATTGCTGTATCTGGAGCCAATAATGTTTTTCATGTACCTGCGTTTCATTTTTATTTGAAAAATAGCTAAACATAATTTCTGGATGGGCCTCGTACATACTAAGAAGGTTTTATATGTTGTTCTTTTTTGTTTGTTTGTTTGTTTGTTTGTTTGTTTGTGTTTTTTTGGTTTGTTTTCAATCCCTTGGCCATAAAACGGCGAGGGAGTGAGCATGCAGCTCAGCAGTGGAACTCTCAAGCCATAACAATAAGAAAAATGTGAGTTTATTTATTATATTTAAATATGCTATGCATATGTATATTAATAATGGTGAATCTACACCACACGAGTCAACAAGTCCAGCGGCACACCGGAGCGAAACGGCGGCAAAACTAGTCCATAACAAAGTTCATTTTTTCATATTTTTTATTCGTGTGGCCTCCTGAGAGGCTGAGTGCAGGTCTTCCTAGTCGACGTCCGTAGGCAACCTGAGCGTCGGAATGAGAGATGAGATGAATGTGGACTAAGATGTGGGAGGAAGTGACCGTGGTCTTTCAGAAGGTGAAACCACGGAAAATGGGGAAACCTCGGAAAACCATTTCAAGGACGGCCGACGGTGGGGCTCGAACCCACGCGTCTACCAAGTCAGCAGAGAGCTTGGCCCCATGACCTAACGCTGCGCTTTAGCGAGCGTAGCCACCACTGTTGGTTATTCATAAATACAACAAGTACAGTACATTGATACTGTATATCTGAGTGACAAGAGCAATCAATAAGCTCGAGGGTCTGCTGAGGAAGTCGCTGCAAGGATCTTATGAACCAAGAGCAGTGTCAATGTACTTTGACAGCTGTGCTGCATTATTGCAGAAAAATAGCCTGCCTGGCAGATTATACTGAAATTAACTCTTTCCCGAATGATCAGGATATTTTGTTCTCTGGTTATGCATAGTGACATTGCATCAAATTTCAAACAAAATTGAAGAATTGTTCCGGTCAGCTCAAATCTCAAATCTGAGGCTGAATGAATTTTCCGATTTTATTTGAAAAGTAATACAATGTTATTAGCCTATGCTCAAACGGAGTACGGGCACAAAAGTAGGCCTACCCTGGATACTTAGGGAATCAGTTTATTTCTATTTAAAAATGGTTATGTTGTTTGGAACATGTTATACATCCCATCCACCAATGTACAACATGGAGGTTGTCCTTCAGAGTCAACAGGGATGTACATTATGTACCCATGTCGTGGCATAGTCATGCTCGTTAAATCATGCACCACGACCACGGGAGCAGCTGCAGCAAGTCCGGGGATCGAAGGTTCCAATCCCGGCACTGACAACGGCTGTCTTGAGACTGGTTTTTCCCCGGGTATTTCCACACTCCCTCCAGGCAAATGCCGCGATAGTACTTCATCTCAAGTCCCAGGTCACCTATCCCATCTCTGTCCCGAATACAGCTACACACACTTCTACAGTCACCAAATAAATAGCCTATAGGTTATCAGACACATTCAGCACACATCCAACTACACGGGGCTGATGACCAAGATGTCTCAAGCACCTAAATTGAATTAACAATAACAACCACCATCACCAAAAGTGTCATTAACGCTGGAGGATGTGCAAGACGGTTCTGTGTCAGATTTTGTATAAACAACGTGTTTTAGGTCGTAGATTGAGCCAGTGGAGACGGAAAAGGTAAAATATTGGAATTTTCTTTAAAATGCCATAATGTGATTTTAAAAAATTTTACTATAGATTATAGAAGTACATAAACCTTAGGCCTACATTTAGTTATTTGTACAAAAAAAAAATTTGAAACCAAATGGCCGTAGATTTTTAGCCTATTTTCATTTATGAAAAAATAGGCTTATGAGATCACCTTTTGTCCGTATGTGTGTGTGTCGTACCCCCCATCTAAAAAATCAAAACGGCTGGAGTGACTTCACTAAAACTCGGTAAGGTCATAGTATTATGCCATCCGACTCCGACCGTGCCCTTCAAACTTCATTACGTCACACCAATCTAACATGGCGGCTGTGCGAAATATTGCACCGGAATTCTATATCTCCGTAACTACTGTATTACAGATATCACCCTGAAATTGTGTACGGTGATAGAGAGTACCATTAGAATGTTACCTATGTAACTTTCAAAAACCTGTCAATTAAAATACAAACATGGCGGCCAAGCAAAGATGAAACATTAAAATAGACTTTTCTCGCGATTTAACCATCCGAGCGCAGTGAAACATGGCACAGCAAATGTTTATACACATTTTAATCCACTGACATCTAATTTAGTTCAATTGATTTCATAACCTCAATATGGCGGGTATTGCGAAATTTTCAAATTAAGTTTTAATTTCTTGTGTCCTAATCATGCGATCAAAGCCAACGTTTGAGTAATGTACCTACGCAATAATCATCATAATCTAAAAGTGCATAATTCCAGGGCCAGCATATATAAAAATTCAACATGGTGACCGTCCGAATTATGTAGACGGTTCTCAGTATCTACTAATCTATGACAGCAATCAAACTGAAATATTGTATTTCGATAAATGCTATTAACATATGTTCACCCATGGGATTTTCAATAACCTGGTGAGAACAAATTCAACATGGCGGGAACGCGAAATGTAAGTATTTAAATATACGTTTCTCACGATTTAACCATCCGTGCGCAGTGAAACTTGGTACGGCAAATGCTTATACAAATTTCAATCCACTGACATCTAATTTATTTCAATTGTTTTCATAACCACAAGATGGCGGCTGTGTGAATTTTAATATCTCGTTTATTTTCTTGTGTCCTAATCATGCGATTGAAGTTTGAATAGTCACCTACGCAATACTTTTCATGTAATAGTACATAACTCTATGGCCTACATATATAAAAATCCAACATGGCGACTATCCGAAATATTTAGACGGTTCTCAATATCTATGAATCTATTACAGCAATCAAACTGAAAGTTTGTGTGTTAATAGAGGTAATTAGGTCTAATATAAGTAGGATATATGAAAATAGGCTATTTTGTTCTTCATGGACCTACTTGTTGGCATTATTATTGTTATTATTATTATTATTATTATTATTCCCTGTTGATTCCAGAGAGGCGTATAGTAGGTCTTGCGAGTTAATGCCCGTAGCAAAACGAAGTAGAAATCCAACAACCCGGCCAAGAATCAAACCCAGGGCCTCTCGCACTAAATTAAAACGCTCTCTCCACTTAGCCACAAAGACGAGCAAAAAATACAAAACATGTTTAAAAGATATATTGTACATTATAGGCGTTACACTTCTTTATGCTGGGCTGCGAAAAGGATACCTAACAATATTCACTCGTTTGTTTTAACCTGAATCTCATCCACAGGGTGACGGTGGGGATCGAGTCCGGTCTTCTACCATCTCTAACGAGGGAAGTATTCCAGCTCGAACGACGAAAACCAACTGAAAGTGGGTTTTAAGTATACAGTTGTACCTATGCCAATAGCTGTCAATGCCATTCATCTGTAAAAGTACGTGTTCGGTCGCCAGCGCCATCTGAGTAACTTATGTGTTAATTTGATCACCGTGGCATTTGAGTTTGGACTATTGCAATGCGGGAACATTGTAAATAATGGAGTATGTCTACATATTGCCCTTGTTAAGTGTGCGTACTGTTCCATTCCGCTGTTTTTTAATCACTTCATTGCAACTCCACATTTAGACTTTGACGTCGAATGAAGGACAACACAGTAGACTATCTTCTATTTTGGGAAAGATGACTATGTCAACACGGTACTGCATGTGTTAAGATTTCTTGTTTCAAGCAAGTGTTCAACCTTTTGCCAGATGATACTGCACCACATCTGTTTCTTGTAATATAATGGTCCGACTTGCCTGTTGCACGGTAGTTTCTGCAATCTTTGGACGCCGTAACTTCCAAATATTGATTGTACACTAATGCGGGGTTTTACAGATAAATGCCCGTGATGGGTAGTAAAACAGACATATCTTCGTATGTTAAGCGCACTGCCAGTCGGTTTTAGCCGTTCGAGCTGGGGTACTTCCCTCGTAAGTATAGCCTGCCCACAAACCATTGAACACTAACGCACATAGTCACCTAATACAGATTATATAATATAAATCACATTAAGTATTTAATTAATTTACATCCAATTTCACTTCATCTTCATGAATTTTATTATGCTTAAGGGTCATTACATATGAAGGGACGCTCCTTAAAGAAAGGAAAAAAGTAATGAACCCCTAACTAATCCTAGCCAGAAAGAAGTACTACAGCTTGAAAATTACTCTTGGCATCAGAAAAAAATGTTGAAAATTTAACTCCAAAGCAGTGACCTTAAGTTGGATGTTCACAAGCTGCAGTTTTGTGTTTTGTTACCTAGCTAGTTGAGGTTTGTTTGATGCTGTTAATTCATTTAAGGGGTTTAATTCTGGCTTGAGGGCTGGAACGGGGTATAATGAGCCCTGTGAGGCAAAACTGGGAAGAGGCGGGGTAGATTCCTACCTGAACCAGTCGATTCCTACCTGAACCATTCTGGAAGTGGTTTCCGTGGTTTCCCACTTCTTCTCTGGGTAAATACCAGGATGGTATCTAACCTGAGGCCTCGGCCACTTCCTACTCAAATCGTACCTCAATTACAATTACACACATTGGTAAGGACATCACAGTGCCACAGGTTATCAGACAAATTCTACACACACCTAAGTACATGAGGCTACATGACCACAATTTCGCGAAGCCTCTAAACGAATCAATAACAGCAACAAAAGCAATCTTCATACAAAAAAAAAAAAAAAACATCCTGAATCAACGAAGGACCTGAAAATAAGCAAACAATATGGTTGCTTGTGAAGCAACATGAAAATTTCGTCACACCCGCAGCTATAATTCATTATTTATTTTCTAGGGGATCGATTCTAAATTGAAGGCTAAAATCTTCAGATTAACTTCATGATATTTTTCAGTGTTCACTGGATTAAAGTTAATGCAATCTACTAGTAGAAGTAAAAAGAAAATACATGGAACTTAACATCGAGAATTATTATCAAAATGTTACGTCCGCAACCATGGAATGACCGTATACTCATAGGCTATCTAATGTATATCGCATTGCGTTTGCTTGATGTCAATTTCACGTTAACCTTCCTTAATGTATAGCCTAACGTACAGTGTCTCGTTTAAGACTATTTCACGTTAATCATCCTTACTGTATAACGTACAGTGTCTCTTTTAAGACTATTTCACGGCAATTATCCTTGATGTATAACGTACAGTGTCTCCTTTGAGACTATTTCACGTTAATCATCCTTGATGTATAACGTACAGTGTATCCTTTAAGACTATTTCACGTTAATCATCCTTTATGTATAACGTACAGTGTATCCTTAAAGACTATTTCACGGTAATAATCCTTGATGTATAACGTACAGTGTCTCCTTTGAGACTATTTCACGGCAATCATCCTTAATGTATAACGTACAGTGTCACCTTTAATACTATTTCACGGTGATCTTCCTTAATGTATAACGTTCAGTGTCTCCTAGTGTATTTATTAATCTCATGTAATTTTTTTTCAGGATTAGGTTATAACCCAACTCTTTTGGGTACATTCGTGTTGACCGACTGAAAAGCACCATACTTTTGTTTACTAAGGCAACACTGATAAAAGGCTTCAAACCCCATAATGTTCACGGCTAGTCAGGCAAATCTTTTGTTTGTACAGTGTCTCCTTTAAGACTATTTCACTTTAACCATCCTTGATGTATAACGTACAGTGTCTACTTTAAAACTATTTCACGTTAATCATCCTTACTGTAAAACGCACAGTGTCTACTTTCAGACTATTTCACGTTAATCATCCTTATTGCATAACGTGCAGTATCTACTTGAAGACTATTTCACGTTAATCATCCTTACTGTATAACGTACTGTGTCTCCTTTAAGACTATTTCACGTTAATCATCCTTATTGCATAACGTACTGTGCCTACTTTAAATTATTTCATGTTAATCATCCTTACTGTATAACGTACAGTGTCTTCTTTAAGAGCATTCACGTTAATCCTCCCTAGTGTATAAAGTACTGTGTCTCTTTTAAGAGCATTCACGTTATTCTTCCCTAATGTATGAAGTACAGTGACTACTTGAAGACTATTCACGTTAATCCTTCTTAGTGTATAATGTACAGTGTGGGGTAGATGACCTCGCTGTTCCGCCCCTTATAACCTCAATAACTAACTAAATAACTAACGTACAGTGTCTTCTTTAAGAGTATTCAAGTGAATCCCCCCTAATGTATTAAATAGGCCTACTGTGTCTGCTTTAAGTTTAAAACGTCTCTATGGGAATCTTGGCAGAATGAGGGACGACAGGCCAGGTCGCGCTTCGCCTTAATTTTTCAAAAACATACAAATGTTTAACAAAAGGAGAATTGACTCCCAGAAACTGTTCCTACTGTAGATTTTGCTCTGGTTCTGATTGTTCTAAGGACTTAAATGCCAGTTTGTTGGGGCTTATGTGGCAATGTCCGAGTGATTCAACTGCTAAACTATGTGGGCGAAATGCTCGTGAGCTATGCACGCAGTGTAGCCTCAAGCCATGCAGCCTTGCCTGGTTTAATAATAGATAGCCTGCTGCTAAGTGTCGTTCGTCAGATCGACCTCACAGTCGAGTGCGGCTGATGATCGATACTTACGCACGCCGCTATCTCACCCGCTCCCCTAGTGATAGGCCTACAACTCAGCTTGATATTAAACAAAATTACATATCAATCAAACCCATTGTCATTATTCAGTACTGCGTGGAGTAGCCGTGCATGTTAAGTCGCTTACTACAACCTCGATGGGGCGCTGTAGCAAGTCCGTAGATCGGAGGTTCGAATCTCGGCGCTGTCAGAGTCTATCCTGAGTGTGGTTTTCCACCGGGTCTATCAACACTTCTCCCGGTGCACCTACACCATCCCCGACCCTAGTAATTAAAGCTACACTCACTACAACAGTCATAACAGAAACTCAGGTTATCAGACAAATTCAACACACTCACAAGTACAAGGGGCTGATGATTGAAGATGTTCCAAGCCCCTGATACGAATTAAAACATCATTAGGCTATTCAGTGGAATATAAAAAAAATCCTGGTTCTCGACTGTGGCTTCGGGCAAAGAACGTTAGGTTACATTAAGCTTACCAGACATCCTCGTTTCTCAGGGGTGGTGATTGTTGTTGTTGTTTTAAAGAGTGAAACATCTAGGTCATCTCCCCCTAATGATATAGAAATGAAAACTGCTAGGCTATAACTAATTACTGACTTATCCAGCCTGCATTAATCCATCTCTTTGCGTAGTGGCTAGCACTCTTGACTGTCACCGCGAAGGCCCAGGTTTGATTCCCGGCTCTGGAAGAAATATACACTGGTCAAAAAAAAGGCTCTGCATATTGCAAGCTTATGAATTTGTGGACCAAATATAATACACGTGTTTTATCCTATAACTGTTTTATTAATTTATGTAGCGTATGGCATTACACATGAAACATAATAAAAATAATAATAACACGTACATACTAGCACAGATATCAACCTTATTACGACCTTATGTCCAGTCTATTTCTCCAGTCCAGGATCGATGGTGTAGCACTGAAAAAGTCATTAGGGTCGTTAGTTTGCAATCTTCGTCAATGTGCCTGATGGTCGGGTTCGATGTATCGCAGTCACAGCAGGGGTTTGGCCACTTACCCCATCTCTGCAGGTTGTATGCACAAACTCCAAGTGCGAAAACAGTGTATGGTACAAACAAACAAACGTGTTATCTTAGAGTAACACATGAGCCAATGTGCAAAAACGAAATGTCGTCACACAGCAATGAAAATACAACATCATGCAATATGCAAAACTTTTTTTGACAAGTGTAATTCTGGTCTGAGGGCTTAAACGGGGTGCACTCAGCCTCGTGAGACAAAGACTGAGAACAGCCATCACAATAACACAGGTTATCACGTGCACACACACACTCAAATAGGCACTTGGCCGATAACCTAGATGTTAGGCCCTTTAAAACGACAATTATCAAATAGGCGCGGGGCTAATTGATCACAATGTCGTGAAGCCTCTCAATGAACCAACAACAACAGCAACAAAATTAGTCTGTTTTCTGTCTAATATATTGTTTATAACATTCTAAAAGTGCCCACGGCATCAGAAAAGAGGATTTAGCAACCGTGATTGAAATAAAACTGGCAATTGATTAACTCTTGACGTACTAACTAGCATTCTTGGCTGGCTCCAAATAGGCGCAGGTTTAAATCCCGGCTCTTCCATGAAATACTGTATAATTCTGATCTGAAGGGCGAAACGGGCTTAACTCACTCTCAAGGGCAAAAACCCAGCGATTCTAGATTTTATATTCCTTGATTTCCCACTTCTACTACAGGCGAATTCTGGGACGGCACCAAAATTAAAGCCACAGCCACGTCCTATCTAAATCCTACCCTTAATTACAAATACACACACTAGTACAGCCATCATAACGACACAAGTTATCTGACATTTTCCACACACCCAAGTGCATGGGGCTACATGAGCACGGTTTCGCAAAAAAAAAACTTAATGACATAACAACAACAACAACAACAACAAAACTGGCAATTTTATTTTGAAAAATATTTAACTACTGTGGCTTTTAGAGACGCCGGGGTGCCGGAATTTTTCCCCGAAGGGTATCTTTAATGAACCAAAATATCTACTGACATGGCTTCATCGCACTTGCGCACCCTCAAATGCCAACCGACAGGAACACAATTCGGTCCTGCAACCTTGGCCACAGCAGGCGAGAAAGTTCCGCCACACAGCCAGTGAATTGAATTCCTACTCCTTCTACCCGTTACTACGGGGTCAAGAATGAGGTGATAATTATAATGTTATTTGTTTTACGTCCCTGCTAAGTACTGTGGATTTTAGAGACGCCGGGGTGCCGAAATGTTGCCCCGAAGGGGATCTTTAACGAGCCAGTAAATCTCTTGCTTTTGCGTACCCTCAAATGCCAGCTGACGGCTCCAGGATTCAATCCTGCAACGCGAGAACGTTACCGCTGAGCCATGCAGCTAGCTGGGAATGAGGTGAGATGAGCCTCTAAATTATATGTGGTTTGTGAGTTCAGATGTCCTTTATTATGTCAAAGTAATCGGAGGAATTAATGAGAGATGAAACGAGTGAATTTACTGTACTTGAACTGGGAGAGGAGTAGATATACTGGCACGTTAAAGATCCCTTTCGGGGCAATCTTTCATCACTGTGGCGTGGCGCGGCGTCTGTAAAATACACAGTAGTTTAAAGGCTCGTTGGCTACAACCAATACATCTTTATGCCCGTCTAAAGAGCGCGATTGAACCTCCTCGTCTTCCCAAGATCTCATCATCTTCTCGCTATGGCTCGCTCTGCGCTCCTCCGTCCAGGATCTTTTGGATGCAAAGTTTGGCAGGTCTGAAAATTAATGATTGTCAACTAGTTCTCTGAATTTAGATCTGCCAAGAAATTTAATTCTGGTCTGAGGGATGGAACGGGATACACTTTTTTTATTATTATTACTAGCAACCCGACCCGGCTTCGCCCGGGAAAAGTTGTGAATGCATTACGTGATAAGCGCTTCTTTACGATGTCAATGAACTACGATCTATATCCGTTTTACGTCTCGGCATGATGGGTTAAAGTCACTGACTGGACTATTAACTATATTATCATGGAGATGCATGTGCATATTCTTGTCAGACGTAATTTAAGAATGGCGAGGTGCATGAAACACAAATCCCCCTTCCGTTCAAACTAAAAACACTTATATTGGACGATATATTGAATATAGAGATGTGCCCTCGCGTACGTTTTTGTAGAACTTGTCATGCTGAACAATTCTTACACTCATTGTATATTGATATTTTTAACGGTTTGCCCAGCGTAAGCCTATAAAGCGCACGGACGCCAGGACATTTTTTCGACCTTTTCTCTGAAATCGTTTCTGCTTGGCTTCCTTTGATCATAAATAAATTATTTTCTACAGAAACCTTCCTCGAGGAATCCTTTACAGAATGGTGAAAACCGCATCAAAATCCATCCAGTGGTTCTCGAGATTACCCGTGACATCCGAGAATCGGGGACTTTGTTTTATACTAAGTAGAGATTATACGCCAATCAGTATAATTTAATATAATATAATCCCCCTTCCGTCCAATCTTAAATTGACTGTGAATTTTGCGGAACGAAAAGTTCACAGGCGAAATGAGTTGCAATTCCAGGGAATGGCGAGGTGAATGAAACTCAAATTCCCCTTTCGTCCAATCTTAACTTGACAGTGTTTCACATGCGAAATGAAAAACCCGAGTTGCACTTCCAGGGAAACTACAAACACAACCACCCTTCTCAGAAGTCTTAACTCAACACGACTCGACGGCTTGCTGCTGGCTGTATCTGGGGCAATAGGTTCGCCCGCTAGATAGGTTGTAACAGGGATGATAGACTCGCCCTTAGTTAGCTCGTAAACTGTCGCCTCAGTAGTTGAATGGACATGGTTGGAAGACATTAAAACGTAAAAACACTTATAGTGGGCGATGTATTGAAGATGCTCTCACGGCCTTTTTTTTTTTTAGAACTTTTCATGCTCAACAAAAACTCATAGTATTTAGATATTTTTAACGGTTAGCCCAGCGTAAGCTGACAAAGTGCTCGGACGCAAGGTTTTCTTTCGACTTTTCCACTGAAATCGTTACTGCTCGGCTTCCTTTGATCATAAATAGATTATTTTCTACAGAAATCAACCTCGAGATATCTTTTACAGAATGGTGAAAACCGCATCAAAATCCATCCAGTGGTTCTCAAGTTTACCCGTAACATCCAAGAATCGGGGACTTTGTTTTATACCAAGTAGAGATTATTTCTCTCCGTCTTATTTCCTTTATCCCATCACCCCCCCCCCCCCCTATTCATCGTTAATGCCCTCTTCTAATGTGTAACGTATCTTTGAGGCTTAGTAAATTTACAGGTAGTAGCATACCTAGTACTAATCATTTTCTTTTATCACCCATATCATTATCATTGTTCTGCCTCTTTAAACAACAATCACCATCGTACTCTCTCCATTCTGCCAAAAATGCGCGTCTTAACAAATTCTACTTCCTAGAGAAGTAAAAAAATAATTGTTGTATTCGCAGTAAAGGAGCTTGGGCCTCGCGTACTTGGGTGTGCGTGGAAATTTTTGTCTGATAACCTGTGTTATTTTGGTGGCTGTACTTGTAATTCAGGTGAGGATTGGGAAGGGGGTTTCTTTAGCCTTAAGTTAGGAACCATCGCGGCATTTGCATGGAGTAGATATGGGAAACCACCTTTTTTCAGTTTTGCCTCATAAGGCAGAGTGTACCCCATTCCAGCCCTTAGACCAGAATTTAATATCTTGGTAGAGCCGGGAATCGAACCCGGGTATTCCTGGCTGTCACCGCGGAGGTTCGGGTTCGATACCTGGTATATTCTCTGGAATATACACTTTTTATGTTAGCTTTAATGGTTTTCTCATTGATTTTTCTTCCTTTATTTACGTTCATTCTTTAGCTTCCCCCTTTTCGTAAACGCCAACAGAGACGTTCTTGTTTCCTGCTTTCTCTGTGCATACTCTTATATGTTTTGAAAGTCTGTTACAGATGTTCAAACTCTTTTGTGTAAGATTTCCCTACAGCACCCCATGTGGCAACTCGCTGAAGCATTGGATTCGAGTCATTTCAAGAATTGGTTCTACATATTTGAAATACACACATCAAAAAAAGTTTTGCATCACCTCGGTTCCAAGAGTTCCGGAACCGTTAAATACAAAGGGAATAGAGATCAACACAAACAACATTTCAGCTCGTTTTATTGCTCATGAGACCCACACATTGCATGTTGTACCATCATACAGCTAGACTTTCAGCATTTGTGGTCCAGATTGCAGTACACACCACTACCTCTAATACCCAGTAGCACGTCCTCTTGCATTGATGCATGCCTGTATTCGTCGTGGCATACTATCCACAAGTTCATCAAGACACTGTTGGTCCAAATTGTCCCACTCCTCAACGACAATTCGGCGTAAATCTCTCAGAGTGGTTGGTGGGTCAAGACGTCCATAAACAGCCCTTTTCAACATATCCCAGGCATGTTCGATAGGGTTCATGTCTGGCGAACATGCTGGCCACTGTAGTCGAGCGATGTCGTTATCTTGAAGGAACGCATTCACAAGATGTGCACGATGAGGTCGAGAATTGTCGTCCATGAAGACAAATGCCTCTCCAATATTCTGCCGATATGGGTGCACTATGGGTCGGAGGATGTCATTCAGGTATCGTAAAGCCGTTTCGGAGCCTTCCATGACCACCAGTGGCGTACGTCGGCCCCACATAATGCCACCCCAAAACATCAGGGAACCACCACCTTGCTGCACTCGCTGGACAGTGTGTCTAAGACGTTCAGCCTGACCAGGGTGCCTCCAAACACGTCTCCGACGATTGTCTGGTTGAAGGCATATGCGACACTCATCGGTTAAGAGAACGTGATGCCAATTCTGTGGGGTCCATTCAGCATGTTGTTGGGCCCATCTGTACCGCGCTGCATGGTGTCGGGGTTGCAAAGCTGGACCTCGCCATGGACGTCGGGAGTGAAGTTGCGCATCATGCAGCCTATTGCGCACAGTTTGAGTTGAAACACGACGTCCTGTGGCTGAACGAAACGCATTATTCAACATGGTGGCATTGCTGTCAGGGTTCCTCCGAGCGGCAATCCGTAAGTAGCGGTCATCCACTACAGTAGTAGCCCTTGGGCGGCCTGAGCGAGGCCTGTCATCGACAGTTCCTGTATCTCTGTACCTCCTCCATGTCCGAACAACATCGCTTTGGTTCACTCTGAGACGCCTGGAAACTTCCCTTGTTGAGAGCCCTTCTTGACACAAAGTAACAATGCGGACGCGATCGAACTGCGGTATTGACCTTCTAGGCATGGTAGAACTACAGACAACATGAGCAGCGTACCTTCGTCCTGGTGGAATGACTGGAACTGATCGGCTGTCGTACCCCCTCCGTCTAATAGGCCCTGCTCATGCATGGTTGTTTACATCTTTGAGCAGTTTTAGTGACATCTATGAACAGTCAAAGGGACTGTATCTTTGATACAATATACACAGTCAACGTCTATATGCCGGAGATCTGGGAACCGAGGTGATGCAAAACTTTTTTTGATGTGTGTATATGGCATCATTGTCGATCTCCATATTCTCCTTGAATATTCCAACTTCGCTTTGTTTAAAATCTGTTACATGTAAAATGTATTTTTCTATGTTGGTCATTCTGTATTCCCACTATGTTACCGCTTCCTACCCCTCAGCGCTTTCGTTCGCCTGCACGCTTGACTCTCTCATTCATTCCGTGCTAAGTGCTCCGTCGACTGCAACTCTCCTACTCGGAGAAGGTCGACTCTCCACTATGTGGTAAAATTGCAAATAGACGCCATGTTTTAAAAAAGTTTTAACGGCCGACCGGGATCTCCAACTGTTCTACAATGCAAAGATAAGTAAACATCTAAGTGTCATTAAACCAAATTTTATGGGACTTAAATCAATCGTATTCTGAAGTGTTTCAAACCAACATTTTCTCTTAATTATGAACTTTTACAACCTTCTGAAACTTGCTAAAAGCCTCCTACGAGGGATTTCATTACGCCTTGCTAAAGCTTTCTCAACTCGCCATTAAATAGTTATGAAAGCTTCCTAGCACTTCTTTGGAGTCTCCGTGGCTTAGGCGGCAGCACGCCGGCCTCTCACCGCTGGGTCCGTGGTTCAAATCCCGGTCACTCCATGTGAGATCTGTGCTGGACAAAACGGAGGCAGACAGGTTTTTCTCCGGGTACTCCGGTTTTCCCGGTCAAAATTTCATTCCAGCAACACTCACCACTATCATTTCATTTCATCTGTCATTCATTTAATCATTGCCCCATAGGAGTGCGACAGGCTTCGGCAGCCGGCACACTTCACATCCTCGCCGCTAGATTGGGGCTTCATTCATTCCATTCCTGACCCGGTCGGAGACTGGAAGCAGGCTGTGGATTTTTATTTTTTCCTAGCACTTCTTTGTAAAAGGGGGATTTTTTCTCTCCATTGTGGGTTTTATGCTGAACTTAGCTTTTTTTAAAACATGCTTTCTTCTTCGTGGGATTGTTCTACTAAATCTTGAAACCGTACCAAGTTATTCTCCAATTTCATCGTAGGATTTTGCTTATTGCCCCATTTTATGTTACCTTCAACTTGTGAAACTTCAAATCATGCAATAGACTTTGCCCAGTGAAAAACTATACAGGCTATCACCTCAAAGCTATATAACGTCGAATTACTGCTAACTTTCAACTCAGTACAAACTACATAAACTGCAATAGTGACAATCTACTAATGCTTAACAAAAACTTTCAGTGTTCGTTTAACTGTCTTTCAAGTCACGTTGCGCGTGCAATAATAAAACTGGCCGAACTTTAATTCCCCATTTCCTCCATCCCCATTATCCTACTACTAACAATTTAGAATAATTTAGATAATTTTCTTGTAATGTTTTCTATGAGGCTTTGTCTATTAATAGGCTCCCTTCCATTTTGTATTGATCACTAATTCACTTCTGCTTCAATACTCCAGGTGGTTATAAATCCATATTTTAAATCTCTTTCTTATTTTTTCCTGCTGCGGCCAGGAATTTCCCTCACGATGGTAATCTCATCTTGACGTGATGTGGGGGCTTGAGAGTTCAAGTGATCCTGCGAGCTATGCCGGCGGGAGCGTAAGCTCCTGGTAGGGCCACCCATGCCGGACAGGTCAAAGGTGATGGGCCAGACTATGAGGGATACCCTGGTCCTCCAGGTTGGGGGTTGGGCGTAGGGTTAACAACCCTACCCTGTAAAAAAATTCAATGTTACGGATACCTTACAAGTGCCTCGGAATGCTGATCACCCGATGACGAACCGGCAAAGGAAACGGTTAATGTGAAGGATGTGGAAGACGACCTTAGGAGTCTGGGAATCAGGAACTGGAGAAGGAAGGCGGAAGATAGAGATGAATGGAGGCAGGTGATAAAGGAGGCCAAGGTTCTTCAGGGACTGTAGCGCCGACCAGTAAGTAAGGCCAGGAATTTCAGATTGCAACTTTATATTTACCTAAAGCTTTTGTCGCTTTACTATGAAAGTATTGTAGTCAAAGATTTATTAAACAAAGCATCCATACCCTTTGTAAGGGTTTCCTATTAACCGGGTTGCAGGTCTGAGACTTTAAGTATTGTTCTGAAAATATTTCATTTGATGTAATAAACTAGTTCTTATTGTTTGAGTTATATTCTATTGCGTAAAGCGCCTTCTAAAATAGGATCTTCCTTCCTCATTTTCACGTACCATTTCTTTATTGCTGGAATGATTACAGACATTTCATGTAAATTTCACAATTGATTCGGCATTTGTTGTGTTTATGGCAAAAATTCCGCTACTACTTTACATAAAGTCTATCCTAGCAAATTCTGTAAATTATTAAAGGCGAGTATAGTTTGCTCAGCCAACTTCCTACTCGAGGCGATTGCTGCCTTGTCCTGTTAATTTACCTTCAATTGTAGTTTTTTCTAAAGTAAGGTTTGGTTTTCTTAACCCTGCTAAACTTCTAGTCGGCACTCGGCTGGATAAAAGTCTAGCTCAACCTGTGCACAACAATTGCTTTTCAAGTAATTTTTACCAATTACAAATTTCTTCCAGAAGCTTCGAAGGCTTTATATTTCTGTCAACATTAAACAACAAGATGTTCAGTAAAGAACACATAGCCTACTTTCTCCTAAATGCATGGGTATAGTAATAACTCTTTGTCGTTCTCAAGGAGTATAATTGAATGTTGGTTGTAGTAGCTTGTTGAAATACAACGTGCTATACGGATATTAAACGTTGATTGGTTGAATCCTCACCTGAATTATATATACACACACACACACACACACTAATACAGCCATCACAATAACACAGGTTATCAGACAAAATTTAACACTCACCCAAGTACACGGGGCTAAATGACCATGATGTCCATGCATCTCAAATGAAACAACAACAACAACAACAGCTTCCTACCCAAATCCTTCCTCGTATTAAAGTACACACACTAGTAAGCCTGCAGACATCACAGTGACACAGGTTATCAGACAACTTCTATACCCACCCAAGTAAACGGGGCTACAAGACCATGGTGCCGCAAAAAGTTTTAAAGAATCAACAACATAAACAACAACAATAGGCTCTACCGCGGATCAAGGTCAACGAATATTAATCGCGGTATTCGAGTGTTGAAATATGTGGTGTTATAAGTATGTATATAATATCTTCGATGACAAATACACACTACAGTATATATGCTTAACATTATAACGTGTGAGTAGTTATAAATCAATAAATGACAAAAAGAATGAAGTAAATAAATTTGAACTTGCAGTGATTTGATCCACGAACCACCAGACTAAAAACACAAGTCACTACCAATACGCCACGGATGCCCTACGACAATAACCTACTTGATAAACAACTGGTCTAGTGTAACTGTATCATATTTTGAGTTGAAATCGACGATTTCATTAGCGTTTTCTAGCGTTTCTATAAACCATTTGATACTAAATATGTATTATTTTGTTCAGTACATTCCTAAAATGATATAAACTTGGGAAGTTTCGGAAATATATGTATTTACAAGCAAAAATAGCGGCCATGTTGACAACGGGACGGCACGCGCCCACAACGATATGGCACGGTAAGTCTGACATTGTAGACACTTCTACGGTTTCGTATTCTATCATAAGATGCTAATATCTTACCGGTCACCTCTTTGAGGACAGATTAAACCTCCCTATGTACGATAACTGAATTGTTGAGGCCAGGATTTGTTTGATCATAAGTTACGGTGAGGCAATAATACTTGCATGATTCATACATCCACCACCTGGAAACTATTTGGCTGATGCCCTTGCAGTTTGGGTAAAAGACGCTTCCCACATTAAGGTAGGTTGTTGCAAAATTTGGTAGAGATTGGATGATTAGGTTAGTCGTAATTTGATTTAAGCTCAGAACATTTGGGTAAGCGCCTTTCCTTTTTTGTTATGATGTCCATGACATAAAATGTGACACTGAGTTGCCCCTTCCTAGTGCTACCTCTGTACCAAAGGTGGTTCGATTTGGGTTCAGGTCTGTTGGAATTGATAAGGGGAATCGATTTGCACACATACATGGCCGCCATCTGCAAACTATTGGGCTGATGACCTTTTAGTTTGGTAAAATGTGCTTCCCTCGCAAAGGTATGCTGTTGCAAAATTTAGTAGAGATCAGATGATTAGATTGGTCGTAATTTGCTTTAAGCCTTTAACATTTGGGTGGCCGCCATTACGTTTCCCTCAAGATGGCAGCGATATAATACATGGCTCTGAGGTGCCCTTTGCTAGTGCTACATCAGTACCAAATTTAGTTCAATTTGGTTTCACCCTGTTTGAATTGATACGGGGAATCGATTTGCACACATACATGATCGCTTTCTGCAAACTATTGGGTTGATTATCTTGTAGTTTGGTCAAAAGATGCTCCCTACAAAACGGTATGTTGTTGCAAAATTTGGTAGATATCAGATAATTAGATTGGTCGTAATTTTATTTATGCTTTCAACATTTGGGTGGCTGCCATTACGTTTCCGTCAAGATGGCAGTGATATAATACATGACACTGAGGTGACCTTTGCTAGTGCTACCTCTGTACCAAATTTCGTTCAATTCGGTTTCACCGTGTTTGAATTGATAGGGGGAATCGATTTGCACACATACATGGCCGCCATCTGCCAACTATTGAGTTGATGACCTTGTAGCCTGGTCAAAGGACGCGTCTCACATAAAGGTATCTTGTTGCAAAATTTGGTAGAGATCAGACGATTAGTTTGGTCGTAATTTGCTCTAAGCTTTTAACATTTGGGTGGCCGCCATTACGTTTCCGTCAAGATGGCGGTGATATAAAACATGACACTGAGGTGCCCTTTGCTAGTGCTACCTCTGTACCAAATTTCGTTCAATTAGGTTTCACTGTGTTCGAATCGATAGGGGGGGGGGGACGACGACGACAGACATGCAGAGTACACACACACACACACACACACACACACACACACACACATGCACACACACATACACTCACACACAGGCACACACGTTTTGGCCCTGTTAGTGATCTCATAAGTCTACTTTCATTTTTGCAAAAACCGAAAGTAGGCTAAAAACAGTCTCTTGCTTAGGGATCCATCCTCGGTGGGGAATAAAACTATCTCTGTTAATTCAAACCTCTCCAGCATTTCAGAATGCTTCCTAAAACACTTCCTTTTTGCTTAAAAAAAAAAAAGTAATTCAATTGTCTCTTGTTTGCATTTTTTCACCAGTGAACAGTGACCCTACATAGTTCCCTACATAGTTATGCGTAAGCAAGACTGTGTTCTCTTTATTAGTTTCATTCATGAAGTATTTAGTAGTTTATCGATAATTAATCAATCTTTGAAAAATGCCCTATTAAGAATTAAATTTTTGAGGCTGGTATTTGCTTTCCCTTTTTGCACTCACCAGCTTTGATCCACCAACTAACTGATACTAGTTTTTTATTATCCAAATTAAAAGTTGTTATTTTTTGCGGGTTCGCTTCCTTTTTGCCCAAAGTTTGTTTCTTTCCTAATCCTTTTCCTTTTTCATATCATCTTCCCTCCGGTAGTGTTTAAGCCTACTAGGCTTCTTGACCTACTGAACCCTTCAGAATAGCAGTGTTTTATGCAAGAATCTTGATCAAGGGGTCGCGCTCAGTTCATAGTGTGATGTTTACGTCCGCCAAACAACATGCTTTACTGAGGCAAGGGTCATAGGATTAAAACTATAATTCAGAAAGTAAGGAGACAAGACGTAAGATAATAACATGATTTAATAACTAATTGTGCATAAAAGAAAATAAACAAACAATAATAAAAATATATCCTCCCTGAATTTTTCCCTGACAGGAATATCTAACACTTTGAGGAGTCAGACGGATCTCCCCCTTTATAATAAAATTGTGGATCCTAGTTCCACTACCTTGCATTTGAGTTTTATGTGCGCGTGATGACTAACTACGAGAAAATGAGTACTTGGATGATCGTTCGTTTACAACGGGATAACAGCCACGGTGCTCACGAACAATCATCACGTAAATCAACGTTTATGGATATGGGCATGACATTAATAAAAACCCTTAAAAACTCTAATGCTGACACACACACTACAAATCTATTATTTACAGGAATCTCTCTGAGACCCTCATTAGCGCGATGACGCACTTAACAACATGAGCTACCAACTGGCCAATTGCTCAATACACCCAAGGAAAGACAGCATTGCACATGACTCACGGGTCACAGAAAATGGAAAATAAACATGGAATAAACCAACAACAACAAAAGCCTGACCGGCTAAGATTACTTTATATGAACAAAACTGCATGTTAAGGTAACGCTTCGGAGATTATCGTGATTCGTAGGCAACTCCCATTTATTTCAACAATTTTTACCATTGATCAGTTCTTATCTGTAATTCAAGTAATTAGGGAGCCAACGAGCACTCCTCGCTAATGACCATGCTTGCACGTTCAGACAGCCTTGTGAAACATCTCCCCCTTTCCTCAAATACTTGCCATGTCCCACTCCAGTGTATATAAATAGCTGACCAGCTGTGCCATTATCTCAAGGAATCAACAGCAACAAAAATCTCATCCAACTCAACTTATGGTCAGACATAATCACATATCCACAATTGCCCTCGCAAGGATACAATATGGACCTGGTACCAAGCTGACAGAAATCAGTCTAAGCTGAAATTCCCGCTTGTAATACCACAAAAATACACACATACACACATCTGGGACTGACATGACGCTTTTCACACAGGTCTGCTGAATAGGTGCTCGCAAACATTAAACACAATATTTAAAACCTACGATAGAGCTGATTACTCTTCGTCGCAAATTACATTGCTCCAACGGCAATAGTCACACTGAATCTGATCAATAATAAATCTTAAACAATTTTAATTACCCTCCAATCTACTGTATAATTACATTAATTCAGTCCTACTTCTGAAACACAACAGATCTCCGAGAGACGTTTTTAACCGCATTGCGTAACATATGCAAACACGGCCGTTCACATAGCTACGTTAGTTAACACAACACAAAAACAAGAACCTTCCACTAACAACATTCGTGCGAGCTGCTTCCATACAAAAGTGTGTCAGACCAAAACTAAATATATTACGTTAATCACACAAGCAAAGTATTTACAAAATAATATGTCCCATAAACCATAAGTTAATTTATCAAATAATAAAGAATATTATTTTGTACTCATCTCTCTTGTAGTCACCGTCAAAGAACGTCCGCTGCCATCTCCCAACTGAATGGTTCTTATCTCATCTCAGCCATCTGGACGGAGTGTTGAGAATTCCAAACTTCTTCTGAAGTAGTCGATGTCATCTCTGGCGCTGATTCAAAAATTATATTATTATACACTTGATATCTGACTACTAAATTCGCCGTTCAGGTACTACTTTCCCTGTAACAGTTCGCTGGCGAATTATCGACGATACTGCCCCTACAAATATAGTACTGTGACTATCTATCACTGAATTTAACACTTTACAATAATTTCTGTGTCCTTATGACACGCAAAGTAATAACTGACTACGTCCGTAGACGCACAGAAGTAATAATCAACCTGTGTCCACGACACACAAATAATAAGCTACGTCCTCAGACGAATAGAATAGAAGTAGAAGTCTTGGCTCTTCATGCCACTTATAAATGAACTGGCCCTAGGTCTCGATGGGGGGGGGGGGGGGAATTTATGTAAAAATTTCTCGAAATAATTGTGGTACAGGAATGAAATAAATATCACTGAACTCGTAACATTGCACAGGTCAAGAATATGCCCATTAATCCTAGAATCGATCGTAGAGATTTTGTCTAGGCGATTTCCCGCGTGAATGCTAGCCGAGCGTGCCCACGCTAGACCTGCCGCGTTAAATAGGCATTCTTCTCTCATTGGTTCTCACATTTTCTGTAATTTGGCGGTTTATAGCTGATCTTGGCGTCGTAGGAGTGTCTAGCATGCTCATCAGCCAGTCACGTTACTGCATCATATTTCTTCTAGGCGCGAATATTACAATGAACATACCAGCAGCATGTCTCACTGCGCGTCGCTTCTATTTGAGGCGGCCCACACCTGTCCTTCTGACACATCGCTATGCTATTTCCTTTCACAGCTTAAGTATTTAACCTATTGTCAATCTGCTTCAGGTATGTCCCCGCTGTCTCCAACCAATGCTTGAAATTTCCTCATCTCCGTCTGGCTACTTTCATGATGCTGGTGGAAATATTTATTAATTTGAGAAATAAAACATAGAATCATTTATCCAACAGAGGATAAAGGGTTCACAACTCTACCACTCACAAAATTTCGAACTTAGGAATAAAGTAGACAATTTTAAAAGACTTCCGTAGGCCAATTTGTTTTATTTCAGAATCACCCCTTTTCTCTTACTTGGTCTAGTCGCTCCTGTCTTGAATGGCATTTACTCGTTTTCATTTCCTGCTTGTATCTCCCCTCTCAGTCTGCCTGCATGACCCGCTGATGCCTGAGGCAACACTCTGCTCGCCTCGTTAATGTTTGTCAACACCAACTCTACTTCCTCCTTCCTGTGCCGTACTCAACTGCTCCTCGTGCACTTTGTTGATAGTAGGACGTCCATGTATTCAAACTGCATCATTATTTCGGCGCTCCCATGGTTCGCTTCTACGATACTTCTTTAGGTTGGCAGCGTTGTAGACTGACATTGTTCCTGTACTCAATTCTTTCACTCTGTAAGCGTTGTTTCCAAGGTTTCTTACGATAGAATAGGGTCCTATGAACTTTTCGCAGAATTTACTGAAGATCTTCTTCTCTGGGTCCGATGTAGCGGGTCGTTTCACCAAAACGAGCTGGTTGATTTCAAGATCCTTGTGAAACCTCTTATTTCTTACTCGCCGTAATCTGCGGTCTGCTTGTTTTCTCATGTAGGCTCTCGTCCTCTCAATTCGCAAGTCAGGTGCTATCATTGGATCTTGTGGGCAGTTAATGATGCTTTTCCACAATCTCACTGGATACTCGTTTTTGTGTAGGACCATAGGGATCTGTCCTGTTGACTCGTGCCTGGTAGAATTCATGCATGTCTCTACATCCTTGATTTTATCCACCCATCTGTTATGTTCATTTGGAATGAAGATTCTCAAATATGATGTTACACACTTAATTGCTCTCTCACTTGGATTTGCTTGAGCATGTCGGATACTGCTTAAAATGTGTTTTATACCCATGTCCTCCATACCTTTCTTGAATTCGGCGCTTGTGAAATAACTGCCATGATCTGATAATATAAACTCTGGTTTTCCAAGGATTGGAATCACTCTATTTCGAATGCGACTGAGTACTTGCTTCGATGTAGTTTTCTGAATAGGGCATAGTACTACAAACTTAGAAAATACATCAATGCACACTAGTAAGTGTCGGCAACCTCGCCTTCCCTTCGGGATTGGACCGAAACAGTCGAGTGCCAGTAGCTCACATGGTTTCTGAGGTAGCAATGGTCTAGGATACTGCCTCATTAAGTAATTATTGGGCTTTGTCCTCTGACACGGATCACAAGTTGTAATGACGTCACATATAGTTGTTCTCATACGTGGCCATGTAAATGTCTCTCCTATTGTCGCTTCGCACTTATCTACGCCCACATGACCGTAACTTTCGTGCGTATCCCATGTCAATCCTCGTTGTAACGATGCAGGTACTAATATGCGTAACTTGGTGTGGTCATTATCTACCCATTTGTGCAGCAAATTGTTGACATAAACATATCTTCCTTCTTTGGCTTTCGCTTCTCGAAATGCAGGTGTTCCTGTAGGTAGTTGCTTTCTGAAGTATTGAATTAAAAGCATCATCCATGGTTCCGCTTCCTGTTCTCGCTGTATCTCACGTAACTCCTCCAAGAATTCCCGGTCCTTCGGTGTTAACTCCAAGTGTTGTACCATCGCTGTTTCTTCATTATCAGGCTCTGGGTTCCTGCTGAGTGCATCCGATATCACGTTCATCTTCCCTGGGCAATGTTCAATCTCAATGCTGAACTGCTGAATATATATAGACCAACGTGTCACACGTTCGCTCGCCATCGACGTCTTAAACAAGAATGTTAGTGCCTTGTGATCGGTCCTGACAACAATAGGGTAGCCGTAAATTATTCGTTTCCATTGTTGTAGCGCATGAAGTATGGCCAACAGCTCTAGTTCCGTTACCGTATAATTGCGCTCGTGCTTACGCAATTTTCGGCTGACAAATGCCAAATATGTTTTGTGCTGCAGGTTAGCTGGATCCTCTTGGTAAAGCATAGCACCCATACCAATTAGTGAAGCATCCGCTTGGATTATAAATTTGTGCTTAAAATCTGGATATCCTAATTTAATGCAGTTTTCCAATAGCTGCTTTGTTGCTTGGAATGCCTTCTCACACTCCGCATTCCATAACCATTTATTATTCTTCTTTAGCATTTCCTGCATGGGAGCGACAGTCTCCGTGTAACCTGGACAGTTTTCCTTAAAGAATCCCGTTACGCCTAAGAAAGCCCGAATGTGCTTGACTCTCGTTGGTGTAGGGAAATTCTTTATCGCTTCGATCTTAGCGGGATTTGGCTTCACTCCCTCCTTGTCAATGATGTGACCCAAATATAAGATCTCGCTCTTGAAGAAATGCGATTTCTTCAGATTTACTTTGAAATTAGATGCATTCAGGTTGCCTAATACTTTATCTAAATTTTCCATGTGAGTTTCAATGTTGTCGGATGCCAGCAAAATGTCATCAATGTAGCGTACCGTCATCTCCTTAACTTCCTCGGTTAAATTCCGGTCCAGGGCTCGGATTAAAGCACAGCCCGCTGTTTTGACTCCAAAGGGCATTCGAACGAAGCAAAACGTCTGGTTATCGAATAAGAAGCCAGTTAGAAGCTGTGACTTCTCATCCAATTCAATATGGTGGAACGAGCTCGTCAGGTCAACTGATGAATAAATGCTCTTGTTTTTAAAGCCTTTTAGTACGTCTCTGATGATTGGCGCTCTGTCATACTCAGGAAAAATGAGTCTCGTGTTGAGATTTCTGGCATCTAAACAAAGTCTAATAGATCCATTTGGTTTTGTGACTGCCAAAATCGCATTTAGATAAGGTGTCGGTGTCTTCCTTATCACTCCAGCTTGTAACATCTCATCTATAATGACCTTAACTTGACCACGATATTTTTCAGGAATTGGGTACAATCTGCTTTTGAAAGGTGACCAATCCTCGACTTGCATTGAATATTTGAAATTTAATATTTTCCCAGGTACTGTATCAAATACTGTTTTGTGCTTCCTTAAAATCTCTTCCAATTGCTTTCTGTGTTCACCCCCAAGTTGAATGTCATTGAGCCGCTCCTGTAGTAACTCTTCAAATTGTGCATCGCTGTTATCTCCTTCCGTTAAAAAAGACCATATCTCCTGGGATTCACTCTCCTCATCTAGTTCCACAACAGCTCCTTCTATGATGTTATCTTCTGCCTTTCGTACCTCCTCTTCCGTCTCTTCCGATATTGCTTCCAATGCCCAAGAATTTACATCTCTTCCGGTAGTGATTTCATCCATATGCAATCCCACATTTTTCAGCTGATCATACTCTCTAAAACTGGCAGTATTCTTGTGCAAATCTATCACTGCTTGATAGTCACAAATGAAATTTGCACCAAGAATTATATTGAAATTCATCTTTGCCATGATAATGAATGTTTGCCCAAAAGTGTGTTCCAATATGTTCAGCTCTAAGTATGCCTGACGTTTACAAGTGACGGTGCGTTCAGGAATAACACCCCTCACTTTGAGCTGTGGTACCGGAATTACAGGAATATTCTGACTCCGTCCCAACTCTCGAACCAAGGCCTCCGATACCAGACTGATCTGTGACCCCGTATCCAATAAACATCTATATATTTAAAACAAGCCTCCGTGGCTTAGGCGGCAGCACGCCGGCCTCTCACCGCTGGATCCGTGGTTCAAATCCCGGTTACTCCATGTGAGATCTGTGCTGGACAAAACGGAGGCAGACAGGTTTTTCTCCGGGTACTCCGGTTTTCCCTGTCAACATTTCATTCCAGCAACACTCTCCACTCTCATTTCATTTCATCTGTCATTCATTTAATCATTGCCCCAGAGGAGTGCGTCAGGCCTCGGCAGCCGGCACAGTTCATATCCTCGCCGCTAGATGGGGGCTTCATTCATTCCATTCCTGACCCGGTCGGAGACTGGAAGCAGGCTGTGGATTTTCATTTTCATATTTAAAACACTAAGCTGATTTTTGTTACCGCGAGATTGAGGGAACGGTAGAACCGATTCACTTCGTAGAGCAATCTGTCGAAAGCTGTAGGCCTGTAGATTTGCAGAGTGTCTTTAAAATAAACAAATATGTTACCACATAGTTTTAAATGTATAAACAAAACTGCAAAATTGTTGGCTAAGCGCATGCGCAGAATCACCTTGGTTAATGACAGACATGGCGGATGTCCTCCGCGTTTTAATGTAATAGTTATTTATAAGAATTATAATAAAGGAGGGGAATATTGATTATGAAGTTTCCACGATCTAAACAGGAATAGAATATTATAAAAAACGAGAAATGTGGAAGAACTTATACGGACTGTTGAGAGTGAATGTTATTTAAGTAACTTAATATTGCACGCTCCTACCAATGATTCGGTAGCTCAGACGGCAGCGTTCAAAACTCTTATTTTATGCATTGCGCAATGGAAGCAGTTTGAATCCCACCTCCGATATATATTTTTATTTCTCAATTATTCTTTCTGCCTATTGGTAATACATTGTCTTAACATATTTTACATTTATTATTCCCATAAAGTAAGGAATTCTCCGCGATTTACGTTCCCATATACTTTAAAATTATTAAATAAAAGATGGCCACAATCGCTTTCGCCATGAGAGACAATTGACGAACATAATTCATTTGTTGGACTCAGACATCGTGGTCACTCAGCCCCGTCTACTTTGGTGTGTGTGTGTCAAATGTTTCTGATAACCTCTGTTATTGTGATGGCTGTACTGATGTGTGCATTTGTAATTAAAGTGGGGAATGGGAAATTGGCAACCGAGGCTTTAAGTTAGGAACTATCCCGGTATTTACCTGCAGTGGAAGTGGCAAACCACGGAAAACCACATCCCAGATTGTTGAGATGGGAATCGAACCTTGCCCTACTTAGTTTTGCCTCAAGAGTGCGCCCCGTTCCAGCCCTCAGACCAGAATTACACCTGCAGTGGAAGTGGCAAACCACGGAAAACCAAATCCCAGATTGTTGAGATGGGAATCGAACCTTGCCCTTCTTAGTTTTGCCTCAAGAGTGCGCCCCGGTCCAGCCCTCAGACCAGAATTACATTTCTAGAGAAATGGCGGATAAAGGATCCACCGTATCGTAGTGTGATCTTTGTTTTTGAGAATTAAAAAGAGGGGATTGAAGAACTTCAACAGGCGTTTGAGTTCGTTTGTTGTTTAAGTAACTTAATATTGGTTTAGAAGTCTGTTGACTGGGTGGCTTAGGGGTAACATTGATTACCCAGGAATGAATTTTGCATAGTCGAAGGAGTCTCATCTCAGACATGTATTTTTATTTCCTAATTATTCTTTCTGGCTATTGGTAATTCATTGTCTTAACATATTTTACTTTTATTATTCCCGTACAGTAAGGAATTCTCCACGATTTACATTGCCATATAATTTTAAATTATTAAATAAAAGAAGAGTCGCCTACGTAGCGTAGCGGTCAGCATGGTTAGCTGCCGCCCCGGAGGTCCAGGATTCGATTCCCGGCTCTGCCACGAAATTTGAAAAGTGGTACGAGGACTGGAACGGGGTCTACTCAACCTCGGGTGGCCCAAATGAGTAGAGGGGGTTCGATTCCCCCTCAGCCATCCTCGACGTGGTTTTTCGTGGTTTCCCACTTCGTCTTCGGGCAAATGCCGGGATGGTACCTTCTTCAAGGCCACGGCCGCCTCCTTCCCTCTTCCTTGCCTATCCATCCTAACCATCCCTTACCTTCCCTCATGAGGCCCCTGTTCGCTTTGCAGGCGAGAACGCCTGGGCGAGGTGCCAATCCCACCTCACCAGTTGTATCCCTTCCGATTCGATGTTCCCAGCTCTAGGACACTGCCCGTAGAGGCGGTAGTGGTGAGTTCTCTCGCTGGGTCCGTGGGTTCCACCAACCTGGAGGATAAATGACTAAAAAAAAAAAAAGGATGGCCACAATCCCTTTCGCCATGAGAGACAATTGACGAATATAATTCATTTGATGGACTCAGACATCGTGGTCACTCAGCCCCGTCTACTTTGGTGTGTGTGTGTAAAATTTTCTCTGACAACCTGTGTTATTGTGATGGCTGTACTGATGTGTGCATTTGTAATTCAAGTGGGGAATAGGGAATTGACGACCGAGGCTTTAAGTTACGAACTATCCCGGTATTTACCTGCAGTGGACGTGGCAAACCACGGAAAACCACATCCCAGATTGTTGAGATAGGAATCTAACCTTGCTCTCCTGAGTTTTGGCTCAAGAGTGCGCCCCGTTCCAGCCCTCAGACCAGAAGTAAATTTCTTGGCAAACCAGGGATCGAACCTGGAATCCGGGGCGATAGCTCAGAATGTACTGTAGCCTTCAGATTGGGCTTTCCTGTGTTAGTACGATTTTTGACAAGCACTGAACATATAGTCTAACTCTTAAACTCCCTCCATTACGGTGGCTGTCGAAGTGAGTCTATGCTCATTCCAGTAGTTGGCGAAGTATGCTCCCTTGCTTAATTTACTGTCATGGAAATGCAAAGGATTGTACCTACATCAGGTGATGGAAATTGCTTATTTAGAGCAGTTTCGTAATGTTTATTCCAAAATGCAGGACGCTATCCTGAGCTGCGTTTGCAAGCAAATTGCAAACATTTTTGCTGGCATGAATAATTATAAGGATTTTATTATTGGCGATCAGTATCATCGCATTCTCATCAGCAACAAACTTGAGAATGAAAGTATCTGAACTTCATTGTATACGTGAATAATATTGTTTATTGATTATTTGTTTAGAGTACATAACAATGAATCTAACCACGCTGTTGATTTTGGCAATGGAAGTATTATTTGCCATTTAATATTTGGCGGCTGCGTTGAGGCAGGCCACTATAATGTTATTGAATATGACGTTAATTTGGAGAGAAATGCTGCAATAAATATACCCATTTGACGAAAAGGAACATTAGCCACAAAAAAGTGGGAAATCGTAGAAAAATACGAAGCCACTTTTAAAATCTAATATAAAAATGCCATTTCAGAAACAATTCCAGATATTATGCCGTACAGTGTATGGTCCTTGACGAACAAATGTAAACATTTTTCTGTACTATATTTCTGTAGCGAGAAATCTACGCTTGGTTACTTTGACCTTTGGTGTTGTAATGGCAAAATTAATTTTACTAAATATAAAATATTTGACAGACTGCAACAATTTTTCACTGGAAATGATATCTCAAGGAATTTAAGAGAGAATAATCGGCAGTAGAACAAATCCTATGTCCTTGGTTTCATTTAGTGCCAATGTCACTGTGCCACATGCATACAGTCCATATTGTTTTAAAATGTATGGAATTGCACATCGCATTTCTTCGTTAATGTATATTCCAAAATTATAAGCGACGGTTCCTGCGGCCAGTTGTATAATTATATTAGACTCCTCAGAATTCTTGAATTCCTTGGAATTAAGTGATTTGCTTCCACATACTCCAAACGATTGACCCATAGATATGCTCCTTAGAAATCTGAAGTTTCCTAAGGGCATCTAAATGCTACCATATTAATTATAAGAAATATGTACGAAAATTGCTTGAATTTGGAAATATTAAGTGCAGTTAAAATTAGGCGGAGAGATCTAACCCTTCGACTTGATTCCATATTAATTATATGAAATATGCCTGAAAATGCTTGGATTTGGAAATAAGTGCAGATAAAATTAGCAGAGAGGTCTAATCCTTCGACTTGATTTAACACCACCGGATAAAAAAATCATTTTCTTTTAAGAGGCAACATTTTCCGATTCGCTTGGCATACTTTATCACAATCAATAAAGCTCAAGGGGGAACTCTGGAACGTATAGGTCTCAATTTGCCTCATCAAGTTTTCAATCATGGCCAGCAGTATGTTGCAATGTCTAGAGTGCAATCTTTTGACGCCCTTAAAGTTTCAATAGTGCCAAAAAATAATTGTACAAAGAAAGTATATAATAAAATTCTTCAGTAAATATTTTCTTATTGGCCGTCATGTATTGACGGGTTTCAACTAGTCTTATATTAATTCCACCAATCCTTGCGTAAATAATGGGTAACTGCCTAATTTCATCGTTCCGTGGTTTCACCGTCTCCTCCAGGCAGTCTTCTGGCAAAGCAATCCATTCTTGTATATTCGCTACTATCCATCCATCTTCACTTTCCGACTGTTGTGTTTGTAGCCTGTCTCCTTTATCCAAATTTAACATTTTTTTAGCTCCATTGCGACTCCCATCATCCTTCTGTCGCTCATGTCCTTGATATCCCTCTTGTCTCAGTAGACTTCCAGCTTCCTCAGTATGTGTATCAGGATTCTTCCTGTTCCCAATGGCCTTTTCCCATCTTCCTAGCTCTCCACCTTGACTAGCGTGTAACTCCTCTAGGTAATTTTGTGATTGAGCGTGCCTATCATCCCAGTCATTTCGATAATTTCGTGGCTCTCCTTGATTTTGGTCTCTTCTTCCTTTCCATCTTTGATTAGCATTGTAATCATCGTATCTTCCATAAGGCCTGTCATTTCTTCGATTTTCACGCCATTGCTGATATCCTCTCTGTTGGTATCTATTGTTGCCTTGGTATGACCTATTGTTGTAGTGATTTTCGTTACGCTGATATGGTCTGTTTTCCCCTTCTTCCTGGTTTCGCCTAGGTGTGGAAGTGCTTGTATTAGTGCCCTGCGTTTTGGTGTTTGCCTGTTTTGGTTTTATCACCTCTGTAGTATTGACTAACTCCAGCTGTCTTCCTCCTCTATAATGACTATGAGATGTAGTCTCATCTATTTGCCGTAGTATCTGCTCTGCATGTAGGGCCGTACTAACGTTCGCTGCGACTAGTACTTGTTGTACGTTGACTGGCATTTGTCTCGCTATAGTCATCACCAGATCAGCTTCATTTAAAGGGTAATCAAGGTCGCGAAATTTTAACATTTGCATGTTAAAGAAATCTGAGTATTTTGTTTGCTGGGTGGTTTGGTACTTCCTAGAGTAAAGCTCCATCCTTAGACTCTGTTGTGTTGCGGGCGACCAATATTTGCGCAGAAACGCTAAGTTGAAATCTGACATGTTTCCAAATGTATATTTGAAGCTTAAAAACCATGTGAGGACATTTCCTGACAAAAATCTCTCCATCATCCTCAATCTACGTGCTTCAGGTACCCCAGTGTCATTGAAATGGTCTTCCATCTCTTTGATAAAGGCTTTAGGTGTCACCCCTGAATTTTCCGTGTACTTCTGCGGTTTGTAGTCGTTTGAGCGAATTACTTGAATAAGTTGTGTGGGCTGATGACCGTCTTGTGGTGTCGAGCTCCTATCGATATTCTTACGAAATCCTTCCGTGTTTATTGTTAATGGGCTCTCCGCCTGAGTCTGACTTCCTGCTGTGCTGACCTCGGGGCTATTTGAGTCATCCTGCTTGTCTTTCAATGTTCCCGTTCTAAATATAGATGATTGTTCTAATGACCACAGTTCGGCTTTAATGATCCTGTCCGTCTGCTCTTTAAGTTTATTCTTCATTTCTTGCTCCAATGCTTGAATACGAGTGTGATTTTCGCCTACTGTTTTAAGAATGGTGGATCTTTCCTCTTTAGAATCGATATTCATTTTCTTAGAATCTTTCCTTATCTGCCCTTTAATCGTGCTTACTTGCCCTTCAATCTGGCTTTTTGTGTCATCCTGATTACTTTCTATCTGGCTCAGCCTTTCGTCTAATGTACTCTTAAATTGCTCTTGCTTCGCTTCTAGGCTTTTCCATTGTTCCGCTGAATTTATCTCGAGACGGTCCATATCTTTAATTATGCCGGATATGTTTTCATCTACTGCTGATAATTGTTGTTGAATGACCCTGCCGCTTTTCTCCATCTCCTTAAATCGTCCTTCCAACTTATCCTGAGCTATTTTGACCTCGCTTGTATTCATTGTGCATGCTATTTCAATTTGCTCTAATTTAGCTAACACCGTTTCATCCAGAATGCTAAGTTTTTGATCAAAAATACCTTCCATTTTTTTAATCTGCTCTAATTGTTTCTCATTATTTTTGCTAACATCTAGGGCCAGTAATACCATCTGTTGATTTGTGTGATCTTTCATTTCTGCGGTTAGCGTCTCTAACTGTGAATTGATAGTGTCATTAATTTCACTCTTTAATAACCTAGCTTGTTCCACCTGATATTCATTTTGTTCGATTCTACTGTTATTTAACTGTGTCCGCAATGATTCACTTTGTTCTAACAGTTTAGTTTTCAGTGATTCACTCTGCTCAGATAATTTGTTTATAGACTCACTTTGCTCTAACATAGTATTGTTTAATTGTTCACTTTGTTCTGATAATTTAGCGTTTAATGCTTCACTTTGTTCTAACATACTAGTGTTTAATGATTGACTCTGTTCTGATAGTTTAATGTTTATTTGTTCAGATAATTGTGTGTTTAATTGTTCACTTTGTTCTGATAATTTAGCGTTTAATGCTTCACTTTGTTCTAACATACTATTGTTTAATGATTGACTTTGTTCCGCCAATTTAGTATCCAACAATGCCTGTGTTCTCCTAGCTGCACTCTCAATGATCTCCTGGATCTGTTCAACCGTTGCCATATTACACACTTTATATGAGACATTAGGGAAATGGCATAAAGCAATGCCCTTTGACACACACATAAAATCCAATGCACATTTAATTTCTTTACCCTACTCCGTTCATTTATTTTTACATTTACTCCCACTAGTCAATTGCATCTCTGAGTGGTTCTAGTTTTACTCAATTTAATTTTAAACCCAAGCACATATTTAGTCATTAAATTGTTATCCTGATCTGATATTAACACTGACTAATTAACAAAGTATTAATTGTCATTTTAGGCTACAGCCTCCTAATATTTCCATGAGTTTGACTTTCTAACAAATCTAGTTTTAATTTTAATCATTTGGGCGCCCGGTATAACATATTAATTACTTTAATTAAAAAAAACAAAAACGTGAACCGTATTTTACTTTGCAAACTCCTGATTTTAATTTATTTTTTACACATTTGGCGGTATCCACTTCGCCTCACTTACTTTTAATAAAATATCACTTCCCGGTGATTAAATACTGTCATATCTGCCTGCACTTGCGGCATGCCAGTTTTACTCAAATGCGCCAATATTGACATGTGTAATCTCTCCGCTGTTACACCACAGTGAATGGCCCCACGCTTGGCCGCGCCAGTTTTAACCTATGAACCCTTCAGAATAGCAGTGTTTTATGCAAGAATCTTGATCAAGGGGTCGCGCTCAGTTCATAGTGTGATGTTTACGTCCGCCAAACAACATGCTTTACTGAGGCAAGGGTCATAGGATTAAAACTATAATTAAGAAAGTAAGGAGACAAGACGTAAGATAATAACATGATTTAATAACTAATTGTGCATAAAAGAAAATAAACAAACAATAATAAAAATATATCCTCCCTGAATTTTTCCCTGACAGGAATATCTAACACTTTGAGGAGTCAGACGGATCTCCCCCTTTATAATAAAATTGTGGATCCTAGTTCCACTACCTTGCATTTGAGTTTTATGTGCGCGTGATGACTAACTACGAGAAAATGAGTACTTGGATGATCGTTCGTTTACAACGGGATAACAGCCACGGTGCTCACGAACAATCATCACGTAAATCAACGTTTATGGATATGGGCATGACATTAATAAAAACCCTTAAAAACTCTAATGCTGACACACACACTACACTATATTTACAGGAATCTCTCTGAGACCCTCATTAGCGCGATGACGCACTTAACAACATGAGCTACCAACTGGCCAATTGCTCAATACACACAAGGAAAGACAGCATTGCACATGACTCACGGGTCACAGAAAATGGAAAATAAACATGGAATAAACCAACAACAACAAAAGCCTGACCGGCTAAGATTACTTTATATGAACAAAACTGCATGTTAAGGTAACGCTTCGGAGATTATCGTGATTCGTAGGCAACTCCCATTTATTTCAACAATTTTTACCATTGATCAGTTCTTATCTGTAATTCAAGTAATTAGGGAGCCAACGAGCACTCCTCGCTAATGACCATGCTTGCACGTTCAGACAGCCTTGTGAAACATCTCCCCCTTTCCTCAAATACTTGCCATGTCCCACTCCAGTGTATATAAATAGCTGACCAGCTGTGCCATTATCTCAAGGAATCAACAGCAACAAAAATCTCATCCAACTCAACTTATGGTCAGACATAATCACATATCCACAATTGCCCTCGCAAGGATACAATATGGACCTGGTACCAAGCTGACAGAAATCAGTCTAAGCTGAAATTCCCGCTTGTAATACCACAAAAATACACACATACACACATCTGGGACTGACATGACGCTTTTCACACAGGTCTGCTGAATAGGTGCTCGCAAACATTAAACACAATATTTAAAACCTACGATAGAGCTGATTACTCTTCGTCACAAATTACATTGCTCCAACGGCAATAGTCACACTGAATCTGATCAATAATAAATCTTAAACAATTTTAATTACCCTCCAATCTACTGTATAATTACATTAATTCAGTCCTACTTCTGAAACACAACAGATCTCCGAGAGACGTTTTTAACCGCATTGCGTAACATATGCAAACACGGCCGTTCACATAGCTACGTTAGTTGACACAACACAAAAACAAGAACCTTCCACTAACAACATTCGTGCGAGCTGCTTCCATACAAAAGTGTGTCAGACCAAAACTAAATATATTACGTTAATCACACAAGCAAAGTATTTACCAAAAAAATATGTCCCATAAACCATAAGTTAATTTATCAAATAATAAAGAATATTATTTTGTACTCATCTCTCTTGTAGTCACCGTCAAAGAACGTCCGCTGCCATCTCCCAACTGAATGGTTCTTATCTCATCTCAGCCATCTGGACGGAGTGTTGAGAATTCCAAACTTCTTCTGAAGTAGTCGATGTCATCTCTGGCGCTGATTCAAAAATTATATTATTATACACTTGATATCTGACTACTAAATTCGCCGTTCAGGTACTACTTTCCCTGTAACAGTTCGCTGGCGAATTATCGACGATACTGCCCCTACAAATATAGTACTGTGACTATCTATCACTGAATTTAACACTTTACAATAATTTCTGTGTCCTTATGACACGCAAAGTAATAACTGACTACGTCCGTAGACGCACAGAAGTAATAATCAACCTGTGTCCACGACACACAAATAATAAGCTACGTCCTCAGACGAACAGAATAGAAGTAGAAGTCTTGGCTCTTCATGCCACTTATAAATGAACTGGCCCTAGGTCTCGATGGGGGGGGGGGGGGGGAATTTATGTAAAAATTTCTCGAAATAATTGTGGTACAGGAATGAAATAAATATCACTGAACTCGTAACATTGCACAGGTCAAGAATATGCCCATTAATCCTAGAATCGATCGTAGAGATTTTGTCTGGGCGATTTCCCGCGTGAATGCTAGCCGAGCGTGCCCACGCTAGACCTGCCGCGTTAAATAGGCATTCTTCTCTCATTGGTTCTCACATTTTCTGTAATTTGGCGGTTTATAGCAGATCTTGGCGTCGTAGGAGTGTCTAGCATGCTCATCAGCCACTCACGTTACTGCATCATATTTCTTCTAGGCGCGAATATTACAATGAACATACCAGCAGCATGTCTCACTGCGCGTCGCTTCTATTTGAGGCGGCCCACACCTGTCCTTCTGACACATCGCTATGCTATTTCCTTTCACAGCTAAAGTATTTAACCTATTGTCAATCTGCTTCAGGTATGTCCCCGCTGTCTCCAACCAATGCTTGAAATTTCCTCATCTCCGTCTGGCTACTTTCATGATGCTGGTGGAAATATTTATTAATTTGAGAAATAAAACATAGAATCATTTATCCAACAGGGGATAAAGGGTTCACTACCAATACCCGTCTCTGCCAAGAAATTTAATTCTGATCCGAGGCCTGAAACAAGGTGCACTCAGCTTCATGAGGCAAAACTGAGAAGAGGTGGGTTTGATTCCTACCTCAGCCATCCTGAAAGTGTTTTTTTGCGGTTTCCTACTTATACTCCATGCAAATGCCGTGATGGTTCCCAACTTAAAGCCACGGCCGCTTTCTTCCCAATCCTCATATGAATTACAAATAGACACACTAATACAGCCATCACAATAACACAGTTTATCAGACAAATTTTACACACACCTAAGTACATGGGGCTATATGATCATGATGTCACAAAGCCCCTAAATCAAACAACAACAACAACAAACATCAATAATATAAGAATTTCGTCAGTTATATTTCCATAAAAACTCTGTCACAAAGAGTATCTTATAATTAATTCTTAGTATCTTGTATAGCCTACTTCCGTGAAGATGGTAGTTGTTAGGAAATTATATCACATTCTTTTTTTCTTCTCTTGTGCCAAAAACAGAGCGCACCAAAATGGCCTAAATTAGGCTCGTGTAGCCCATTGGCCTAATGCAAAGTCTTCGTAAGTAAATATCATTCGCACAACAACGAAACTGCCCGAAACCAGAACTGAATGTTTTGGAAAAGCTGGGAATCGGACAAAGGCTTTCAGGTGGCTGTCAACAAAGCTAACCATTGGGCTACACCACGAGATGTACGAGATGAACCTACCAATACAATTTTGTGTTTATAACTTGTCTTTGTTATTTTACAGATAGCGGCGTTTAGCTGTGCACTTGACCGTTTGAGTTCAGTGGTAGGAGAGGGGTGTAGAGCGGTGCGGGGAGTGTGATGAATGCTTCCCTACTGAGAACATTGACACGCTCATGGGCACCCGCAAGATTTCTTTCCAGAGGGGGGGCCAAGTCATAATTTTAATTTCATTAGCCCCCCCCCCCCCCTCCAATTTTCATTTTATTTCTTACTCGTTTCGTGAAATTCATTATTTGACTGCTCTGAAACCGTTGGCTACTTTATGGCAAGATTGGGAGGAATGTTTTGTTTTTAGTTCAGTTTTTTTTTTATGGAAGTTCACGTTTCTTCTTTTGTGATTCATTGTCATAATGCTCACTTCTTAAAAGCAAGGAGGCGTGGTGGCTCAGCGGTCTAGCTGTATGCCTCTCACCAAGGCGGTCCGGGTTCGATTCCCGGTCAATGCATGTGAGATTTTCGAAGTGAAATGCCATGTCCTGTGGTTCGGATTCCACGTAAAACGGAGGTCCCGTGGCTCATGATCTCAAGATTAACGGTCACGTTAAACTAGAAGCTTCCTTCCTTTTCTTAAAAGCAGGTAAAGAATAGTGGTATCACAATGTATCGACAATATTATAAAAATCAAGCAGTTCATTAAAATGCTAATGTAAATCCAGTTCGCCTATTTTCTAAATAGGCTACAATAACTGGAGGACATATTTTCAGATATTTCCAAATTACTGAGTTAAATTAAACTGTGGAAATATCCCTGGATTTGAGTCTGCCTAATAATTCAAATAGCATTGCTTCCAAATATCTGGTTTGTACTGGCTGTTACAGCGGATCTATCCCGTTTTTCCTCTTCTTCACAAGCTATCAGGAATACCGGTACTTCGCATTGCTCTTCTTAGTATAATGAATTTTGTACGAAGTGATACATTCGTATTGTACACAGTTACTCGTACTTGTGACGCCCATGGTTTTAGCAAATTTTCGTTTCAGAAAGAAAATATTTCATTTGATTATTGCTGACCGTTAACTAAAATTCGTATATAAAACTCACTAAATCATGTACTTCTCACTTAGTCGCTTTGATAACAACAAACATCGCTGGATCATACATTCGTACGTAAGAATGTCACATTAATAATCCTTGAGTATTTACTGTAAATTTCTTCTTTCAGAAGCACATCATTATCAATTCCCCCTTGAACTTCGGCTTTATCACCTAATTGATCTATATTGAATTGTAACTTTCAGTCGATCAACAAGACTATAAACCCAATTAAATTGGGATTAAATTAGCTTCTCTGCTCATATAAGTAGGCGACATGTTGCGCATCGAAAATTGCCTTGCAAGAAGATTCCATTGGAAGCATATAGCCTAAAACATTACGAAGTCTATCATTATTGTATTCACCATTTTGTCTCAACTGATCTACCGTTCACATTCGATTGAGAGTGTGAATCTTAGTCGCTTTGATAACGGCACAAAAACACCGCAGAACAATTTAACTATTAGCATGTAAATTGCTTCGATCGTAGAAGATTTAACACTACAGGGTAAGATACTACAGGAATGGTGATTGCTGCTTATTTGTAGCAATAATTGCTCTGTTCTCAAAAAATGGACCACAGTACTGTGCCCAATTACGGAAGCCACGGTAATTATATTTTGTATTTCGGATGAGCAGAACGCTAGCTTGAAGTTTTGAACCGAGCGCGAAGTCAGCTAGTTCGCCGAGCGATTCCGAGGATACGCTAGGAGAGGTACATGTGGCGCTAGCGGACGAGTTGCTGAAACTTATTGATGAGAAATCTTACGCGACGACTTGAGGTCTAGAATCTAGTGGATAATATTGGCTATGGAATTCCAGGAATGCCAGAAGAAATTTGAGAACTATCGGACCAGTCGTTTAGAAGTTATAGGTATTTTTGTAAAGCACATGTTTTAACAGGAAGTAGGGTGTGTGCTGGAGTTTTGAAGAGTGGGGCGTGCTCGCCGCCCGGAACAGCGAACGCACGGCGGTTCAGCTCTGTACCTGTATATATAGCCGTGAGCCTGAAGAGGGGAGGTTGTCTCTGAATCGTTAGAGGAAGGACACCTTGCCAGTGGCAGCAGCAGACCAGCCTAAGTTGTGCTATCAGCTCACCAGGAGGATGGAGACTACGAGCAGCGGGACCATCGAGTGGAGGAAGCAGCAGAGGACCGGCGAGCCAGCCAGGGGCCAGAGCAGGCGCAACCGCGCCCGGAGAGGTAGAGGGCCACGATCGGCAGGCTCCTTGGGTGGGGAGTTAACCTCCACGGGGCTCTCTCCTCCGGTCACGCGGGCACGCCAGCAGGCCCTTGGTGAGAAGACGTCAGCGGCGCAGAAGCCGCCAGCCGTTGAAGAGGCGCGGGTGCCTCACAACCCGGCTGGCGCACGCTACGCTGGAGTAGCTCCCGGCCCGGGGAGCACAGGTAGCTCGGACATATCGCGGGTGTCCCTGCGGTCCGAGTCAACCGACGCCTCTCCTGGGCCCTCTGAGCTAGCTAGCTGAGTCCGTGAAGAGTCGGATGCCAGGACCGGCTAGCTCCCCGCGACCGGACATCAGCAGCAGCCCGGAAGCCAGGTTCAGCTGGGCGAGCGATGTTAGCTCGGACACCGTGCAGGGGCACCCTGGGGCCACTTCCCCAGGCTTCGAGCTAACAGGTGGCTACGACCCCAGCTCCTTGGCTCTGTTTATCTATTACAGGCCAGAATGCAGCCAGGAGCATGAACGCGAGGACATCAAGCAGTGCCTGGACGACTGTCGTTACAGTCTGACAGGAAAAGCTGGACGCCGAGGCGAGAACATCGAGGCCTACCTCCCTACTGGGGTCATGGTCAGGCCATACCTGCCGGGATGCATCGGGCCCTTGAGCACGACCTGGCAGATCGTGGTGATCCCAGGAATGCAGGCGGGGAACCCTCCGCAGATCCTTCGCAGCAGGACAGGCAGCTACGTGGACGCGGCAACCCAGGCTCCACAACCAGCACCTCAGGCGGTGCCATTAGCGGGGCAACCCGCGCCCGCCATCCAGGAGGAGCATCAGCCAGGGCCTCTGGCGGGGCCATTAGCGGGGCAACCCGCGCCCGCCATCCAGGAGGTGCAGCAATCGGAGCCCCAGGTGGGGCCTTTAGCAGAGCAACTCGCGCCCGCCACCACCGCCAGGCAGGGGACTCCAGAGACGGCCGGGGCCACCAGGACTGCCCCAAAGCAGCGGAAGAAGAAGAAGCGCCGCAGCAGCCCAGAGGACCGTCGCCCGCAGCGTCCCCAGGAGGGGGAGCCAGGACGCCGCGAGGCCACCAGCCGCAGCCAGGGACAGCCGCTACAGCCAGGTAGTATGAAGCCCCGCTCAGGCCAGCTTTTACAGTGTTTCCGCTGTCTGAGATGGGGCCACTCCCAGGGTTCCTGCGGCTCTCCAGTCCGTTGTAACCGGTGCTCAGGTGGCCACCACCACACCGGCTGCACGGTGCCGCGGGACGCGCCGGTGTGCGCCAACTGCATGGGTGACCATCCGTCATCCCATCGCAGTTGCCCCGTCTATAGGTCCATGGCAAGAGCAGAGAGGAAGGTGGCTCGTTCCCATGGACCGCCCGCTAGGCCCCTGCTTCGGCAGGCGAGGCCCCCCCTCCACTCTCCGGTGACGGAGGCTCGGTACCAGGGACCCCATGGAGATCGGGTAGTGGCGCAGGTTCTTCGGATACTTGTACCATTGCTCGGTAGCCGGCAAGGTCCGCGCTGATCCCAGCAGTGCCGAGTTCTATCGGATTCCCCGGAGACGAACTGGCGAGAAGACGGACATGGATCTGGTGCATGATACCTTCTCCCAACTAATATACCTACTCATTTCCATACCCACATTATCCTTGCATGTGGCAATAACCAAGCCGCCAGGTTTTACGTGTAGGCAATCTTTCCTTTCTGCCTATGCGGTTTTCCCTGACCCTACAATCTTACCCTTATATATGAGTACATATTCATATGTGCTCATATATAACATATACCAATGTTAATATCTATTAATTATGCCTGGTAGATCGCGACCGCGATGGGACAGGCACTAAGTCCTAAAAGACATTCCTTTCTATCCTATCCCCTATGCTTTCTCTTCTACTATCGTAGATTAACTGCATGTCGGAGGCACCAGTAGTAAGGTCGGGTGCCACGCGGGGGGTGCGGGTACTCTTTTCGGCCCCCCCCCCCCCCGAAAAAAAAAGCATGAGTATGTCATTATTACATCAGTCTTCGAAGAGATACCGTCGTAACGTCACCATACCACGTGCTACGCTGTTATAGACCGTCATTATCACCGATCGGGTGGGACATTGTCTCTGGAGCTAAGCTTGTGGACTTAGTCTTTATAGCTGAGCCAGTTGTCTCGAGTGGAAAGTACTCAGAATTATCGCGTCATACCGGTCAGGAGATGGAACTTAGTTTATGACTTTGGGGTCATTTGTTTCAAACAAACAGTGTGGGAAAATATTCCATCTATGTTTCCATATACTCCACTGACTGTAAGAGTATGTTCGCAGATGTTGGGTAACTTTTTCATCTTTGAGTGGCATCAGAATCAGACTAGACGGTATATTTTTCATGTTGTTATAAACATTGAGCTGTTTAAACAAGTGTTTAAAATAATAGGACAGTCAACGATGACGTTAATAGTCATGTCGAACAGTTGTGTAAATTATCGCGGAGTGGAAAAGTGCGTATTCTTGAACGCGAATATGGGTCACTAGATACCACGTGGATAGGATCAAAATGGAGGGACCCGAAGGTTAGCCAAACGCGAGGCGGATGGCCAAGGACTGGTGCCATGCTAATGGAGGGAGGAATGTTCCATTAGATTTCGACATCAACCAAGGATCTGCAACGATGTGAACTTCAAGAATATGTAAGCTACATTCTTGTGTACTTTTTCCAGAATAGAGTAGTTGAGAAGTTAAATTTCTATTTCGCTTAGAAATTACCAACACTTTAATTTAATTTGTTTTTGCTTCGTTCTGACAGCTAAGTCTATCGAGACTATAGTCAGAGATACCAGTGGTAGTTGACAGCGATAGTACAGTCATGAGAAAATTTATTTCAGTCCAAGTAACATAAATAAAGAGGTTTCTCGTTGATTTAAAATTTTTTGTAGTTGAAGGTAGCTTGGATCTTCAAATTATTCAACTTAAAGATTTAAACAGTATTAAAGACACATTTCATAACGATCATGAGTAAATCTATTTGAAAATAATAATATTAATAACATATTTCTATAATAATCATAAACAAATTATAAAATGATTATAAATAATCAAATTCAGGGAAGTGATAAAATACTATTTGTTTAATGCAGTAATAATAATAACAATTGAGTTTATTTAACATTATAAACAGTTGAAGATTTCAGAATGTATAGTTTAATAATAATAATAATAAATTCGAGTAAATATTATAAACCATTGAGAACCGACAGTAGTGGCTACGCTGGCTAACGCGCAGCATTAGGTCATGGGGCCAAGTTCTCTGCTGACTCGGTAGACGCGTGGGTTCGAGCCCCACCGTCGGCCGTCCTTGAAATGGTTTTCCGTGGTTTCCCATTTTTAACACCAGCCAAATGCTGGGACGGTACCTTCTGACAGGCCACGGCCGCTTCCTTCCATATCCTTGCCCAGTTTCATTCACCATCATTCATTTCATCTCTCATTAACTCCTCTCCTGAGGTTGGCGTCAGGAAGGGCATCCGGCCGTAAAAACCATCGCCACAAAGACTTCCATCGCATCTCATCCCCGACCCCGTTGGAAAACGGGAATAATAAGGGGTAGACATACATACATACATTATAAACCATTGAGAAGTTGAGGAGTTGAGTGTATAGTTAACGGTAATAATAATAATAATAACAGTGATTATTTGAAAATGTTTGTAGGGAATAAATATCATATCAGTCAGTAAATAAATGGAGAAGTTAATGGCATATTTGTGAAATGCACCACAATATTAAGAAAGAGTAGAGGAACGGTAGGTGAATTAAGGATGAACATGTATAAAATAGGGCGTGGAGTTGTTAAATGAAGGTAGAAAGAAAATGACCAGGAACAAAAATATTAACAATATTTCCTTATGGATTTTTTTTTAAATCAGATCTTGGAAAAGTTGAAGACGAATGCGTGTTGTTTAAAGGCAGGAATAGTGCACAGAATAAAAGAATAAATCATATGTTGATTTAAATATTGAAAAAAAAAATATAAAACAATAATAATAATAATAATAATAATTATGCGACTTGAAGGTCGGAATTTAAAGAAAGAGTGTGCAGGCTAGAGGCCGTCCATTGGAATATGTATTTCCATGTTGTTAAAGTGATGTGGGAGCATTTGCTGCTTAATTGTGAAAAGAAGGGTTGAGTCGTGTAACCGCCCCATATTTCTGTCCAACTCCATTTTCGTCAGACACGTTATCGCCTAAATACCTGGGTCAATCATTCTAATTTTCAATCATGGAGCCTACTGATTATTTAGTTTTGTTAAAGCCTAGCCGGATCCTCAAATGAAATAAAATAAATACAGATGTGTGAGTGAAGCCTCCGTGGCTTAGGCGGCAGCACGCCAGCCTCTCACCGCTGGGTCCGTGGTTCAAATCCCGGTCACTCCATGTGAGATCTGTGCTGGACAAAACGGAGGCAGACAGGTTTTTCTCCGGGTACTCCGGTTTTCCCTGTCAAACTTTCATTCCAGCAACACTCTCCACTATCATTTCATTTCATCTGTCATTCATTTAATCATTGCCCCAGAGGAGTGCGTCAGGCCTCGGCAGCCGGCACAGTCCATATCCTCGCCGCTAGATGGGGGCTTCATTCATTCCATTCCTGACCCGGTCGGAGACTGGAAGCAGGCTGTGGATTTTCATTTACAGATATGTGAGTGTATAAAATAAATTTCGAATTACAAGTTGAATAGGAGTGATGCTTATGTAGTGATAAATAATGATAACTGTTGATATTCCTGAGCTTAGATATTGTTTATAAAAGAAAGATAATTACCGATGTTCTTTTTGAATAATAATAATAATAATAATAATACTGATAATTTTGAAAGTTGAATAGTTGTGTGAATTTATGGTATATAACATTTAAAAATTTAAAGGAATGAGTAAATGACATGATGTCAACAACAATTAACACATTGAGTCATGCAATATGGTTATTCAAAGAAAAAAAGATGAAAATTCATATTTTTTTACAATGTTAAATTGAATTATGAATATGTGAGCATGGATTAAGACGACAGTCCATAGAAACAAATGTTTTGAAAAGAATCAATTAGGACATTGGGGTCATATAAAGAATGTTAATATTCTGACGTCATGTTGTCGAATATTGATATTTTCTTACAACCCAATGTTCCTGCACGAAAGAACTCTAATTATTCTAACACTGATATATTTCGGTATCACATGAGGTGATAACTTTTACCATGTTTATAAACAATTAATTTTCAACCTGAGCCATGAATGAACAATGATTTTAAAACCATGAGTGATTTTGTTTTTGTGAAAACACAAAGTGGAAGTGAACAGTGTACAGGTCTATAAACAATGAGCCGCCTATTGTGTAAATACAACAATTTAGAGTAGGGACCGATACCCAGATGGACTCTTAATTTCTGGTTATCCACAATTTAGAGTAGGGAGTGTTTTGGTATGTGTTGGTATTTTTCTGGTGAAGTTTTTTTGAGTGCTTTTGCATAATATCTTAGTATTTTAATTGTTAATAAAATGAGATAATTTTAAGGAATTGTGATATTTCATTTCTCCTTTCTCGTCTCCCTTGCTTGTTAATTGCCATAATCAGTCATGCCAGCGATAAATTTAGTTTTGCCCGGATGGACCCTGAGATTTTAGTTCTTGTGCTAGACTGATTTTGGGAATTGGCAAATGTGTTCGTTAGACTTCCGTCGAAACGGGCACAGTACTATGGCACACCTTGTATAAAGATATACGGAATTTCTCAGCACGAATAACGATCGCAGTAAGGAAGAACGACGCAAAATTAGACGAGTGTACAACACAGTCAGGCCCGTATTTAGGGCTCCTGAAGCCCGTGGGGAAAAATAAAATAAAATGAAAAATTTTTGCTATTCCTGGCTTAAAATATGTAGATTTATTCAAGTTTCCTTAACATATGGGGCTGTTTCTTCACTGAGCGTGTGTTTAACTATGAGTGGCAAACACTATACATATGTGTTTACTAAAATTACAAATAGAAACAAAACTTTATACAAAGAATTTACATTTAAATTTTAAAAGATATCGTACACAACCAATGGCTAAAACACCAATTATTTAAATAACAAGGGGCTTCCCTCTTGCCTTGTCATTTGCAAACAAGATTAGGATTTCATTAGTCCAACTTCCCTTTCAAGTCAGATTCAAAAGCAAGAACACCAAGATGACTAACACTCCCGTTTTGTGTGTCCTTAAATAATCAACATTGCAAATGTGCGACAATGATTAATTCTCTTGCTTGTGATTGGAGGGGGGGGGGGGGAGGGTGAATTTTAATAACTTGGCGTTTAATGCCCAAGTGGTTTTGTATAGTTTTCCAGATTTTTTCCCGCCCCTAAAACCTACCGCCCTAGGCGGCTGCCCTGTTTATTCCCCCGTAATTTTGGGCCTGAATACAGTAAATGACCCAATATTGTAATCACGTCCTTAAGTGACCTGTGTTTTATTAGTCAGCAAAGAAAACCTCGTTTAAGGGCTGAAATCCGCTATCTGTATTACAATGTTTAAAATTATCTCCAGAACGTGCTTTCATATCGTTACTGCCAAAGTGAGGTTGCGAAAGTAGTAGGCAGCCTACCCACTTTTGATAGTGTTGGGTAAACATACGGTATTTAACACTAGGCATAACCACATTGAAAAATGGAGCTTTGTTTCCATTGGTGGGCTAGTGCATGACATCATTAGAACCATATATTTTTGAATATAAATACATATTACGTCAGCAACATTAGAGAAGTTTTCTATTGTAACATTTGTCAGTTAATTATCAGAGACTTCAATTTATAAAATAAACTGGTGATAATGACCAATGACATTCTCGGAATTCCAGGAGGGGGGTGGGGGGGGGGGGGGGAGGGGCACCGCACGCGTGACAGTAGGTTCTCACAAACAGACACAGACACACTCAGCGTGACAAATGTTTTACGCTGTTGTAGTATACCGGGCGAGTGGGATGGGGAAGTGCAGAGCTAACTGCCGGTAAGTATCCTTCCTGTATCATACTAGTTTATGGTATATTATGTTCATATTAATCTTATAGTGCGGTATATTTTAGCCTATTTTCATCATATGAAAATAATAGACTTGTGAGATAACCTTTTGTCCGTGCGCGTGTGTGTTTCCCCCTCCCCCTAATAAAATCTGAACGGCTGGAGCGATTTCAATAAAACTCGGTAAGTACATACAGTAGTACTATTTTGTCCAACCCTGACCCTGCCCTTCAAATGTAAACACGTTTCACCAATCCAACATGGCGGCCGTGCGAAATATTTCACCGGTATTCTATATCTCCGAAACTATAACTGATATCAGCCTCAAATTTGGTATGGTGATAGACAATGCTAAAGGTGCGTTCAGCCATTTATTTCTTGTAAATATGTTATGAGCCAACGGCCTGGCCATATTGAAACACAGGATTCCATGAGAACTCCGCAGTTATGCAGCATTGGGCGTGGTTGGACCTTGGATGGAATGCCGGTTCAATGGGACCTCGTGCTTTAGATGGGGAAAGGAGGAGCGGAAAGGCCCTTGCCACCCTACCACACGTAAAATCCAGCTGAGAATAGCCTCTTCGGAGGAACGGACCTGCCTTCGGGCAGAATACCAATAATAATAATAATAATAATAATAATAATAAATATGTTAAGTACAAAACCAACAAGGTGGCCAAGCAAAGTTTAAATATTTAAATGGCATGTTCTCGAGATTCAACGAACCGTGCTATAGCAATATGCTATAGAATTGTATGCCAGCAGATATTTTTTATACTCGTGGCTCATTATACCAACGTATATTTTTATCGCAATTTTGGGAAACGATAAATATGAACGAGATTTTTAAAATTTAGGAAAGCCGCCATTTTTAATTTCTCATAGAAATTTTATTAAATTAGACGCCAATACATTGAACCTTGTATGAAGATTTACCGTGCTAAGTTTCACTGCGCTCGGATAATTAATTCGCGAGATAAATCCATATACATATTTTAATTTCTCATCGCCGCCATGTTAGATTTATCAGGTTATTGAAAGGAACATAAGTGAACGTACGTTAGCAACCTCTATCGACATAGACAATTTCAGTTTTATTGCTGTAATGGATTCGCAAATATTGAGAAACCATCTAAATATTTCGGAAGATAGCCATGTTAAATTGTTCTATATGTAGGTCATAGGGTTATATACCATCAGATGAAGATTATTGCATAGGTTACTATTCAAACGTTCATTTCGATCGCATGATTGGGACAAAAAAACACTTAATTTTAAAATTTGCTCAGCCACTATCTTGCTTCGATGAGAACAATTGAATTGAATTAGACGGCAGTGGATTAAGTCTTGTATAGACATGTAGGGTGTTAGGTTTCACTACGCTCGGTTGATTAAATTTCGAGGAAATTTCATTTAAACATTTAAACTTCGCTTGGCCGCCATGTTAGTTTTGTACGGTATTTTAACTTATTTATAAGGAATAAATGGTTAAACGTACCTTAGCATTGTCGTATCACCATACGAAAGTTGAGGGTGATATCAGTAACTTAATAGTTTCAGAGATATACAGGTGTCCCAAAAAACACCGACGAGGCTTAGTGTGATGTGCGGGAAGGCAAACTGATCGGGTTTCAAGTAGGAACCCGTATCCAGAAACGCACGGCTTGGACGCTGTAGCACATCGAAGTGTGCTCAACATGAGTAGCACATGGAGCTCGTTACAAATGGGGTTCGAACTGCATACGTCCGACGTCATTGCAAAGCCTACGTCGGTGGTCCTGAGCCGCACGCACATGACCCAATACGTGCGGTTGTCTTTGAAGGATTGCAATCTCTCCGCGGACTAGAGTATTAAGGTCCTCCGCTGACGTAACAGGAGTGGCATACACCATACTTTTCATACTACCCCACAGAAAGTAGTCGAGAGGCGTAAGAGATGGTGACCGTGCTGGCCAAGGAACGGGTCCACCTCGACCAATCCATCGATTGGGATATGCGACGTTGAGGCGATTCCGCACATTTACATCGAAGTGTGTTGGAGCTCCGTTGTGTTGCAGCCACATTACCTGCCGAATATGTAGTGGCACATCCTCCAATAGGATAGGCAAAACATCTCACATAAAGGTGAGGTAGATCTGTCCTGTCAGTCTGTTGGACAGTAGATATGGCCCAATGAAATGATCACCAATGATCCCAGCCCAGATGTTAATACCGAACCTGTGTTGGTGGTTGCGAATCACGTGGCACGCGGATTTTCGTCCACCCAAAGTGTCACAACCGTTCTCAGATTTCGACGCTCTCCAGCACCCACACCGTGCATTTCCGGACAGGGGCTCCTTCTTGAAAACCGATCAAGCGTCTACCCGCACATCATACTAAGCCTTATCGATGTTTTTGGTACACCATGTAGAATGCCGGTGAAATATTTCTCACGGCCGCCATGCTGGATTGATGAAACGTGTTTACAATTGAAGGAAACGGTCAGAGTCAGACAAAACAGTACCGTACTACTTGTAATTAATGAGTTTCGTTGAAATCGCTCCAGCCGTTTAGATTTAATTGGATTGTATTATACCGACAACTGTTCATAAACCCTGAGTGAGGGTCGGGCCTAATCTCCTTCGGATGCCGGAAATGCATCACAGAAGATTGTGGGGAGTTTTCTATCCTCAGGCCTCCAAAGAAATTGTCTTCACAGAGACATGCCAGTAGGTAGAGCAATCCGGCTTTACATTTACTTATTGTTAAAAGTGACTTTGTTACTCTCTCGTTACCGTAAAAAGTAACTGTTACTAGTACCGGTGTTACGTGTAACGCTTTACTCCCCAACCCTGACTTCTACCAGTAGAAAAACTTACAACAAACCTTTATTTTAATTACAACACCATCCAAAATGAAAGGTATTGGCACGAATACCACTTTGCTGATGATAGAAAATAGTCATTACTACGTCAAACGCTAGATAACTACTGTAGCCTATATTATGTTCGAATATCCCAGAAATATAGAATATTAAATATTCAAAACCCGACAAATAGCCTAATATGATATTGAGTCTACTTGCGCAAAGGCCATAATAATTACCACTGGTACTACAGCCCATGAAGGGCCTAGGCCTACCAAGCGACCGCTGACCAGCCATTTGACCTGCAGATTATGGGGTGACGCGTGATCAGCGCATCGGGTCCCCTCGGCCGTTTATCTTGGGTTTCATGATCGGGGCGCTGCCTCACTGTCAGACAGCTACTAAATATTGTCCTCACGAGGCCGAGTGCACCCCGTTCCAGCCCTCACGTCAGTTTCTAAAATCCCTGACGGAGCCGGGAATCGAACCCGGGACCTCCGGGTGAGAGGCAGGCGCGCTACCCCAACACCATGGGGCCAGCGCAAAGACCACACCGCCAAACAATAAATAATACTGTAGGCTACCTCCGACACACATTCACACAAATCTTACCCCGATATGAAAAAATAACAGTAATATAGACGATAAATATTCAACATGGTCGGAGCGATGTAAATCAATACATTATCTTACATGGGCCCTCTTGTTTTTACTAAAGGTCATTAATTTATTCCACGACCCTCACAAAAATAAACTAATACCTGTCTCTTTCATACGAATAGGCTCATAGATGTCGTCTTTTCTTCTTTTCTTAGTCGTTTACCCTCCAGGTTGGTGGAACCCACGGACTCAGCGAGGGAACTCACCACTACCGCCTCTACGGGCAGTGTCCTAGAGCTGGGAACATCTAATCGGAGTGGATACAACTGGTGAGGTGTGATTGGCACCTCGCCCAGGTGGCTTCACCTGCAAAGCGAACAGGGGCCTCATGAGGGAAGGGAATGGATGGCCAGGATGGATAGGCAAGGAAGAGGGAAGGAGGCGGCCGTGGCCTTGAAGAAGGAACCCTCCCGGCATTTGCCCGAAGACGAAGTGGGAAACCACGGAAAACCACTTCGAGGATGGCTGAGGTGGGAATCGAACCCCCTCTACTCATTTGGAACACCCGAGGCTGAGTAGACCCCGTTCCAGTCCTCATACCACTTTTCAAATTTCGTGACAGAGCCGGGAATCGAACCCAGGACCTCCGGGGCGGCAGATAACCACGCTGACCGCTACGCTACGGAGGCGACTTCATAGATGTCGTGCCGCGTCAAATTAGCTGCGTTACATGTCTCTGGGAGTTTGTCATCGGTCTGTATGCACAAGCAACTATTCTACGGTCCACTGAAAAAGGACCAGTCTATAGCTGAAAAAAAAAACGTAGGCTATACATAGTCTTCTGGTCCAGCGACTAAAGGTGTGACACACGCAACAGGAAGTCCGTCTTGTTGCGTAGTGGCTAGCATTCTTGGCTGTCGCCGCGGAGGCCCGGGCTCGAATCCAGACTCTGCAGAACATTTTAATTTTGGTCTGAGGGTTGGAACTCAAAACTGAGAAGAGGTGGGTTCGATTCCTACCTCAGCCATCCCGGAAGTGGTTTTCTGTGGTTTTGCCACTTCTACTCCAGCAAATGGTTCCTAAGGCTAAGGCCGCTTCCTAACCAAATCATCTTCTACACACATCCAAGTAGGCTACTACGTGACCACGATGTCGCAAAGCACCTAAAGAAACAACAACAAGACAATAGAAGCTCCTACATTTAATTGGTTCCACTCGCTTCCCTGCAGTTAACGTAGGGTATCAACATTCCGTTTCTCATCCCACTTGCCATGTCGTGGCTGTAGTCCCCAAACCAATCTGACCTTTATATAGTGCAATAAAGTCAATTTGGCACTGCTAATGAAAGTTGATTTGACCGTTAAACTGAATAAGGACATTAACTTGAGTTCTAATACTTTGGAATTTACTTCCTACTGCAGAGACAATGTGAACATTTTAAATTAGCATCTCTTCCACTAGAATATCCTTGTACTTGAATTCAAATACTTTGGGATTTACTTCCTACAACAGATGTAATGTGATCATTTGAAATTAGGATCTCTTCTTCCAGAACATTCTTCAACTCACAAAACTTTGCAATGATGGAACTGCACATGGCACATGAATCTAATAGTGCATGTAGGCTACCTGTTGACCTCGCTTTAACAACCGGATGAACAAAATAGGATCGCAATTTTCCTCTCCAACACCTGATTTGTCATATAACAAGTGTAATTTCACTGAAGGATCACACTTCACTTTCATAGATTGAACAGAAATACGAGTACTAAGCTGGGATTCTCTACCTGACCGACTTAGTGAACCCTGATGGTGTTTAAATTACATGGCTGATTATTCCCTTCATTCATGATACCCTCCCTTTCCTCCGGGACCTTACCTGCTTCAACCTTTCGTAGCCTATTATTCCCAGGCTGTTTTTTGCGCTATTCCTCTGTTCCCCTTTCCTATAATTTCTTCTACCATAAGTCTACCACTATGTCTGCCTTCCCCCCTCATTACCCTTATTAAATATAACTTCCCCCTTGTTTTCCTGATTGAAATTTCCCTTCCCTCTGGTTACCGCCATGATCCTATGTTTGCCTACCTGTTTTGTCTAAAACATCAAATTTACCCAGTAGCTTTTCCATAGACTATCATTAATAGTCACAACGTCTTGCATACACACAGCAGTCCTAATGCCATCAGAGAAATGCCGCACTAGCCTCCAAACTAAGTCTTCCTCACTACTATATATTTAGCATTCTTGGCTTTCGTGCCGGAGGTGTGGGTTCGATTCCCTGCTCTGCCAAGAAATGTAATTCTGGTTTGAGGGCTGAAAGGGTTACACTCAGCATCGTGAATCGAAACTGAAAAGAGGTGGGTACGATTCACACCTCAGCTGTCCTGGAAGTGTTTTGCATGGGTTCTCACTTCTACTCCAGGCAAATGGTTCCTCTCTTAAGGCCACGGCCGCCTCCTTCCCAATTCTCCCCTGCATTGCAAATAAACACACTTTTACAGATGCCACAATAACAGAGGTTATCAGAAAATATCTACAAATATCTATCAAATTAAACAACTACAGGGTGGTGCAAAGAAAAAAGTGGCCCGGGGAACAGAGTTCCAGATTGAAAAGAAACACATCACAAGAAAGGAGATAGTTCGCTAACTGGCTTATACGGGTAGCAGATGTTGCAATCCAAAGTGGCCCGGACGAGGAGCTACACCACGGCACACGCACAGCACGTGGTTGAAACCGGTTCAGATGTTACAGTAGTGCGGGCTGTGTCAGTGTGAGTTGATCAGTGCACAGGTGAAGATGGTACTCACAGTGCAGCAGAGGGTGTTCATTGTGGAAAGGTACGTTTAAATAAATTCGTGGAAAGAGTGTGGTCGGTTGTTTGCTCATGAGTTTAATGGGGTTACGGTGCCAGTAAAGAGTGCCATGCAACGATTGGTCACAAAATGGCGTCAGACAGGATCTGTTTTGAACAAGGCAAAAAACATTCCGAAACGTGTCCACACACCTGAAAATGTGGATGCAGCCAACCAGAGTATGCTTCGGAACCCTAAGAAATCAACCCGATGCACAGTGTGAGATTTTGCCTATCTAGGAGAACTTTACTCAATTTCCCGACCATGTTATTTTTCACAAAATACATGACATTTAGTTCGCTAAATATCCCAGTCAAAAGAAAGTGCTACGCACTTGTACTATAGTCACCCGCAACGTCTGGCAAAGGGGCTTAAAACAAAGCAAAGACGCGTAAGCTCACAGAGCCCTGCAACAGCCGTGCAGTGCGCAGTATGTTTATTCCACTGGTGACAAGCGCTGTGACGCAGAGTGGTCAGTGCTGTGCTTCAATGTTATTGCTGATATCTGAAGGTAAGATTTTGTATGTTAACTTAAAATTTCATTGAAGGGTTAGGTTACAATGTTGTTTTGAAAAGAAGCTTGTCATGAACAAAAACTACTTTAGTTTCTTGAAATTCAAAGAGGATTCTACTCAGGAGTTCCATCGTGTTCCGACCTGAAATTTGTTTCACATTATAGCTTATTAAGTATAGTACTAGCAACGATCGAAATAACCTGCACAAATTTGCGCGATAACGACCAAACGTCTTGTCTGTTTCAGAATGGCACCCGTGTTTACGTGGCGTACTATGTTCGATGAGTGGGCAAAAGCTCATACAAACAAGTCAGAAGTTCTTTCAAACTTTATAATGGAACAAACGGGAGTCGCGGAACTTTCGCCTAGTTCAAAGGCAAAAATAAAGAAGTGTGTACACTGTATACAAGTTAAATGGGATAAAGCTAATCGACATCGGTCGAGATTTTTATACGACAACGCGACATGGTTGGACAATGAAGTCGACTTTAATTTTGCAACTGATCCTCCGATTAATCCAACCAAGGCCGGTAGACCTCAAAAAACCTTTAAAGATTGTTCCTCCAAAGTTCAGACTAGACAAATCAAAGCAGTTGTCGAATCTACAAGTCATGAAGAACTGTCGAAGGCTATTGAACTCTCATTGCGCAAGGCGGGAAAACGCGACTCGGCTGCAATCGTGAAGGAGCTTTGTTCTTCTCCTACAAGGGGCACAAACTTCAAGAAAGCTCGAAATTCTTCGCTTGAAGTGTCACCTAAGTTGTCCGCAGATGAAGCATTAGCTTTATTAGTAGATGCAAATCTTTCGACGAACCAATACAATATTGTGCGAAATCAAGCAAGAAAAATCGGCAGTAAAATTTATCCATCGTACGATAAAGTAAAGGACGCTAAGAAACTTTGTTATCCTAACAATATTACAATCACTGAAACATCCGCTGAAATTTCATTGCAGTCTTTTCTTGAGCACACTGTAACAAGGCTTAGTAAAGCCCAAGAAGATGTACTCAGGACTTTGCCTGGTGTTGTTAGTAACATTAACATTGCTGTTAAGTGGGGATGTGACGGTGCCCAACAGTGTGTGTATCGTCAAACATTTTCAGATGAACAATCGACAGACGAAAGTTTGTTTAGCATCTCCATGGTACATATTCAAATTTACAGTGTAAACGACAACCATAAATCTGTAATTTGGCAAAATCCAGCTCCATCTTCAACTAGATATTGCCGCCCCATAAAGTTTGTTTTTACAAAAGAAACAGTCGATGCTGTAAAAAGCGAAGTACAGAAAGTTGAAGGACAAATAGCTAATCTCACTCCTATTATAATAACTGTGGGCAACAGGGAATTCATCTGCAAGCCTAACATGATTTTTTGTATGATTGACGGAAAAATTTGTAATGCAGTATCTGATTGTTCCTCAACCCAAAGATGTTATTTGTGTGGAGCTCAACCGAGCGAAATGAATAACCTTCGCACTCTATCCCAGAAAGAAGTTCAACAAACATTTTTGACTTTTGGACTGTCACCCCCGCATTCTTGGATACGGGTTTTCGAATGTATACTCCACATCTCGTATAGACAGGATATTATGAAGTGGCAGGTTCGCGGCAAAGAAAACAAAGCTAAAATGGAAGTGAAAAAAACAAAAGTCCAAGGGGGAATTTCGTTGTCAGCTCGGGCTATTAGTAGATATGCCCAAGCAACAATCAGGAAACACGAATGATGGCAATACAGCCCGTAAGTTTTTCAGAAATGATGAAAAATCATCAGAAATAACTGGAGTAAATTTAGAATTGATAAAGAGATTTCATGTAATTTTAGAATCTCTTAATTGTGGTTTCCAGATTGATGCAGATAAATTTAGTAAGTATGCTCGTTCTACGTTGGAAATGTATTTGACACTCTATCCCTGGTATTATATGCCAACAAGCGTTCATAAAGTTTCGTATCACGGTAAAGACATCATAGCCTCAAGTATCTTGCCAATAGGCCAGCTATCAGAAGAGGCCCAGGAAGCTAGGAATAAAGACAATAGAAAATACAGGGAACTCTTCACACGAAAATCATCCAGAATTCATACAAACACGGACTTGGTTCATAGATTGCTTATTACATCCGATCCATATGTTACTAGTTTACGTGCTTCTCCTAAAACGAAACGTTCGGTAGTCATGCCCGAAGTTTTAGAACTTTTAAGGGATCCTGTTGTAAATGCTTCGGATAATCACTCTGATGATAGCTGATGTGATACAGACTAGATCAGATAACTTTCCTTTGTATTTGCGCATGTTTTGTGTCGTACCTTGTTATTACGTTTTAATTTTATGGACCGAAAATTGTTTAGTTCCCATTGTCACCAAAGTTTAATCTCAATGAATCTGGCTGCATCAAAAGCATATTTTGTATATTTGACGGTAACACTAGCCAAATTTGTGTCTTACGTTTGTCAAACATGTGTGTTACTTTTTTTTGGACAAAAAATACAAATAAAACATTTGTAATCTCTAACTACAAATTAAAAACTTTATTTTAATTCTAGAGGTAACTAAAATCTACCACAGATAAGTTTACATTAGCCAGTGAATAAAGTTCCCCTGGATGGGCAAAATCTCACACTGTACGATGCCTGACGCAAGAGACCGGCATATCACGTTGAACATGCGGACGAATAGTCCACCTGGACCTGAAAATGCATCCCCACAAAGTGTCCGTTGTTAATGCATAAAACCAACAGATGCTCCTCAGTGCCTCCAGTTGATTGATTGGCCGTTCACTGAGATAACAATGCATGACTTGGACATGGATCTTTTCTTTATTTCTGATGAAGCCTGGTTTCACCTGAGTGGTTATGTCAACTCACAGAGTGACGGGTACTGGGCAACGGAGAATCCGCATCACTTCCACCATACACCATTGCATGATCAGAAAGTTGGTGTTTGGTGTGCAGTGTCTGCACGCCGCATTATTGGTCCCATTTTCTTTCATCAGACGGTGAATTCGGAGCGTTACATTTCCAACATTTTCAATCCATTTGTGGCAGCATTAACTGAGGAGGAAAAGACCTAGTGCTACGTTCAACAGGACGATGCAACTGCCGAACCATGGATCACATTCACACAATCTTCACTCCTGACAGCGTTGTTAGACTAGGTCAGTCTGATCTCGGCCCTAGCTGGCCACCCAGTTCACCTGATCTGTCCTTGTGCGATTACATTTTGTGGGGAGCCCTCAAGGCTAAGGTGTATCACAACAACTCTCATAGTCATCAAGAACTGCAACAGAACATTTCTGATGAGATTGCAGCAATTCTAGCGGCCCAGCTGCGATCTGCCTTCCGCAACTTGCTGACGAGGCCTCAAGGGTGCCAAGAGATGAATGGTGGTCATTTTCAACATCTGCTATAAGCAGGTTAGTGAACTATCTCCATTCCTTTGGTGTGTGTCTTTATAAACTTGAACTCTGTTCCCCGGGCCACTTTTATTTGCCCCACCCTGTACCACCTAAATCTACGTTCTGACTTATTAGGACATGGATCAAGGAATAATTGGTCAAATTGTCTCCTTCATTTTTTCCAATCTTCTCAAACAAAATTTCGTCTCTTTCTCTTCATTGAGCAGCCTCATCCCATAACTTATCCATACATTTCCCCCAGTAATTCAGCAGGCCCCTGAACCCTTCCCTAATACTAAGACCTAGCTTCCCAATGAAAGCTTCCAGCCGACACGCTCGTCTATCAAGCCCAGATATAGGCCTAGCCTGTATCCTAACACACGTAGCTACCCCAGTTGGTTTATTAAATCAAATAATGTACGTCTACCCGTTATTATTCCGATTTCTTTATCAATGAGGTCGGAGATGACATTAGATGAAAGGATATGTGGCAGGTGGTTTTTAAGGCCGGATGCCCTTCCTGACGCCATCCTCAGGAGAGGAGTTAATGCGAGATGAAATGAATGGATAGGAATGAAACTGGGCAAGGATGTGGAAGGAAGCGGTCGTGGCCTGTCAGAAGGTACCGTCTCAGCATTTGGCTGGAGTTGAGAATGGGGAAACTACGGAAATCCATTTCAAGGACGGCCGACGGTGGGACTCGAACCCACGTCAACTGAGTCCGCCGAATTCTTGGCCCCATGACGTAGCGCTGCGCGTTAGCGAGCGTAGCTACGGCTGTCGGTATTAAATAATAATAATTATAATTATAATTATAATTATAATAGGGCCCCTCTCTGGCTTAGGTGATTAGACGTCAGCCTTTCACTTCAGCAACTCGATGGGTGAATAATGTGGAATTTGTTCTGGACTAAGCGGGCCGGGACACAACAGCCCCGGAATCTCCGACTCCCCCTATCAATTCTCCTTCATCATTCATTCATTTGACCATGACCCCGGAGGAGTGTGGCACGCCTCCCCAGCCGGCACATTATTATTCCTCGACGCTAATTGGAGCATTATCACTGACCCTGCACTTGGCTGGCATCAGGTTAGTGAATTAAGTGATGTATCACCGTTTCTGTTTGGTCTGGGATGAGGTGTGATGAGTTTCTATGTTATAGACGGATTTTGTGGCCTGATGTCCTTCCTGTTGCCAACCCTACCAAAAGTTAATGAGAGATAACGTGAATGAAGATGAATGAAGCTTGTCAAGAGTTTGAAAGGAAGCTACCGTGGCCTATTGAAAGGTAGGCTACCATCCCGGCATTTGACTGTAGTCGAAAATGAAAAACCACGGAAAACTATTCAAACCGACACGCTCGTCTTGTGCCCGTTTGGACCGAGATCCAAAGACCACATTTTGTAAAATACCGAAATCAGATTGGCACGAGCAAATCTATCTCAGGGTCTATCTAGGTGAATATTAGGTCTATATCTGGCATCCCTGATCTCCGTAATTCACAAGTAAGGTAAGGAAATACATTATTTTGAAAATAGCACATTTCTTAAAAATCTCAATTTATTTATAGTTAAAATATTAAATTGACTGGCAAATAACTTCAAAACACAAAGAAAACAATCACACATAAAAATCAACAGTCCCTAAAAATACCCTTGAACTCCGCAAAATTGATATTCAGAAAAATTATTAGTCCATTCTGATATCAAAAACGAAAATTTCTAATTATTTACACTGGGGTAATCACTATTCAATGAAGAGTTCGAGTGATCCCTCTATTTACAGATTTGTAGTTTTACTTCACGAAGAATTGCTTTGATTGTTCAAGTACACGTTGTAAAGATACTTCGAAAAATTGTCACTTGGTTAATTCGATGATGTTCCAAAAAATATTATTGGAAAACAATTAACTCTTTCATTGAAGTATAATAACAACCTCATAACCTCGGCTAACATAAAGTCGAATGTTAATATTTTGTGTTTGTAAAATTTTTGTTTCCATAAACAAAAATTGTTTATAAATTTTTCATTATCATAATAATTTGAAAAATAAATATTTTTCTTTTCTCCTAATCATTTGTTTCAATGTAAATAAAATTTAAATTTACTCATTTCATAATTTGTTATGAACATTGGCATAAATTGTTGTTATCCACTATCAGTGGATTAAATCATTATCTCATTCATCAAAACTTTTCTCATTCAGAAAATTTACATAATATCTCACACAAAATAAATGTTAATCATAGAATTTATTATTATTATTATTATTATTATTATTAATTTCAAAATTTCTTATCAATTTATTTACAATAAGTTTTCTCACCCTCTAATATTGTGAATATTTAATGCTCATTTCCACTGTTACTATTATTATTATTATTATTATTATTCCAAGCACAAAATAAAAATATCTTCAATTATTTATTTTATTTTTGCATTTGCAACTATTCATTTGAAATTTTTTTCTCGGTCAGGTTCATCAAATCTAAACTCACGTTCTTCAATTATTTAGGCATACTATTGGAAATTCAAGTTGATCCAGAAAACATATTAAATATTTGAATTGACAGTGAAATGGAATTTGACTAGAATATGGGGCGGTCTACTTGCCTAACCCTTCTTTTACAATTGAGCCCACATGCTCTTCTAAAGACACACGCACAACCATGTGTGCCCATAACTACGGGAACAAATGCCCTCTTAGTTGAGCCCTAGGTCTCCACACAACTTTAAGTGTCGACAATTCGCACACTAAAATCATCATATTATTTGACTTCAAATATTCTTCTCCTCAAAACATTTTATACTTTTTTATTATACTTTTTTTCTGTTTGTAATATTCTGTCTTATCACTGTACTATATGTTCTTCAATTTTATTTTTCCAATGAAAAGATGTATTTAATTCTGGTCAATTTCTCCTTGCCTTCCATTTACATAATCTCACCCTAATTTATACATTTAATACCTGCCGCTTTCTTTTCTTCCTCTAAATATTTTTAGTGCTTTTGGAAAATTTTACTGAGCTCAAATTCTTACTATTTCACTTCATTCATAAACTCATTTAAATTTATTTATAAATCCAAACTTCTATTCCACAAATAAACAAAGTTATTTTATCCAAATTCTTCCAATTATTTAAATTCTTCCACAAATTATTATTATTATTACTGGAAAAAATATTTACGCATCGTTGTTTCATTACAACCTCATAATGATTATTATTACCCTATTTCATCCATAAATAAATGGATGTTTAAATCCTCTTTGCAAATGATTATTAATAACATCTCACTTTCTGATTATTAATGCAGCAACTATTTAATCACAATTAACAATTTAATTTAATTCCTAAATTGGTGCTATCACCTCCCTAAATAAATTATTTATAACTTTAAATGGTGTAGTTATATTTTTAATATTATTAACTTATGTATTTCACAATCATTTATTATTATTAAATAAATCAAATTATTTAAATAATCCAAGTTATAATCGAGCCTCTTCTCTAAATAAGAGTTAAAGAAAAAATAATCCTATCCCTTGGAAATAACTTAAACATTTCATGTCGAAACACATGAACTGACTGTTGTCCTGACAAAAATAGTAAAATAGAATAATACATTGTCGGACTACAAGCTCCATTTGTCATCCTGGACAAATATAATAGACGTTTTCATAACGATGATAATTATGTTGATTTCTTATAGTGACAGTATAAAAATGGAATTCTCAAATACTACTATAGGCTAGTGGATAGTACATGAATAGTTGTCTTACTTCATTCTTGCTGTGTAGGTAGAGCGTGTCCTTCGGTGTTCACTATCCCAATAGTGTCCTCCCATGGTCATCTGCTGTTCCATATAACTTCGTTCGTCTCCATATCACACCTACCCTCGAGTAGTTTAACGGCGCATGTTGATATTTAATGTCACTCATTCAAAAAATCCCCGTTATTCTCGGTACAGTCTAACATGTTGAAATGTTGTACAGTCTTACACTGATATAGTACTCTTGAAATATTGAGAACAAGTCCCATATCCGAACAATGCGGTTTCGTTCGCCTGCTATTACAGGAACACCTGTTAGCTGCATAGAACGAACTGTAAGAATAAATTCTCCCTGATATTATTTGAAGTGCCTGAGGTACTGTTTCACCACAAAAAACACATCATTTTGTAGGCTAACTTCCGTGAATGGCTTTACAAAACTACCATCACCTGACTGGTTAGAATAATTGACCATAAAGTCAGTCGATATTCTAAGTCATTCGCTGATATTATATTATGTTCATTCACCTGAACAAAAACTAAGTCCACTGACTGCTCGTCCAGCGAATAAGTTCTTCGGCGGTCAGAATCACGGCGTAAACACTCGTACTTGATGTATCGTAGATGCGCACATGAGCAAGTGCTCTGATGGAATACAATACTGTCTTGATTCTCTGGTTCCTTATATAGTCCAAGCGGTCTTCCTTCTAGAAGCTTCCATTCCGTATCTCGGCTTCTACTGTACGGATTGTTATGCTTGATAGCTCTATTTTCTTCTCATTCAATTGCCAGTAAACTGTACTACTTTCCTAGGTTCTATTCCTTCTCATAGAGGAAATTCTAGAAAACTTATTTTCATTACGTAGGCGAGCTCCCACGTCACAGTTCCACGTCACTCGCTCCTACGTTGCATACTTCCCTCAACACTCGGAGTCTCCTAGCACACTATTCAAAATATCAGCCGCTCCATCACTCAAATCAATCAACCTCTCTGCTTTATAATAATGACATCAACATGTCACGGACGTGTGAACGATCCGGGTACAGTCTGTCGAGCACAGATATAGCCTGCCCTCATAGTTTTGTACCCTAACACACGTAGCAACCCCAGTTGGTTTATAATATAATATAATATAATATAATATAATATAATATAATATAATATAATATAATATAATATAATATAATACACATTGGAGCCAAGTTAAGACACTACTGAACAGTTGTCAAACCTGAAGGATTATATGCTTCGGAAACTTTGACTATGAACAGACGGGGACTAGTCGACCAGTTAGTCAAAAGAGAACGCAGGATATTGAGAAATATTTTAGGCAAAAGATGGGTTGGCGGACACATAGTCTACATTGGAAATCAAATGAAGCGTTGTACAGAAATATAGAACCAGTCATGTCAACAATGAAAACGAAAAAGTTGTTTTTCTATGAGAATATCTTCAGATAGCCCGATGATCGACTGACAAAGAAAATTTGAAATTTTGTGAAAAGGCAAAAGAAATAGGATGGTTCCAAGAATGTAAAGATCTTACAGAAATCGGTATTCCCGACGACAAAATTCTGAACAGAAATGAATTTAGACAAATTATCAAAAACTTCCGGGGTTTTAAGGTAGGGGCAGAACCAAGACCACCGAGAGACAAGGCCATAGCGGTCTGCTGTGACGTCATGGCCCGTCTTCTCATTCATCACTGTCACCTGAACTCGAAGACCGTCACACCACTTGACATAAAGTTACTATCGTACTATTCGGTAAAATCTTTTAACAACTATAAAATGAACGAGTACCTATACAGCATTTACAAATGTCTGAAACCATTACGTTTATGGAGAGCATTCGTTAAGCCTCATCGTAGAGAACTATTTTTGACATATTGTACCCTTCAACTGGATGCTCCTTGGATGGACTCTGTCTTCGGGGTTGCGTTCAGTTCTTCTGCTGAACTTAAATTACATTCAATGGCTTTGAGTAGGAATCATAGGGTCTTAACCTAGAAATTACGTGCCAGTATAAAACAAAACAAGAATGTATTCACTGAATTTAAACTGTACAAACAAAGAATTAAAGAATGGAAAATAAAACTCCTCCCCCTTTACTAAAATGAGCAATGAAATGCAGAAAATCCCGAAAAATAAACTTAAATTCACACGGTGCCTCCTAAGGTCACCCCAAAACAAGAGCGGCTAGAAATACGCCACTGACAAATACACACATTAAAATAGGAAATTCATCAAATCACTCATCCAAATAAATTGATCTTCAAAATCAAAGTTCAAAGGCGGCCTAATTTTTCCCCTCACGCGTTCGTTGTATTTTCTGGAATTGGCTAAGAGAAAAGCACAGTTAGCATTGGATCATTTCCATCCGACCATACGTCAAGTTACGATCCCGCGCAAAGTCGTTTGTCATAAAGCAAAATACAAGAATTACACTCGAATAACAACAAGCAAATTATAATCATCTGACGTGCCTACCCTTTTATATTGAGACACAAATCAACACTTCCCAAGAAGTACAGCCAAGTACACGCGTACTTCATTAATAATAATTACCCGAAACTAGGGTGTATGTACAAATCTAACAAATGCGCACACACGATCATCGTCCCTACATAAACACAACATACCGGTCGACCGCTCGCCGCCACTAATATTAATGACACACATACTCAAAACAAAGCAAGGTGGAACACAAAACCACACAAATAATATACAAGCCGTGCCATGAAAAGCACGCTACAAATTAAATATAACACAGCGTAATTAGGGAGTAGTCACCACGGCGCGGGTATAACACATCCCCTTAATATAGCAACAACACAAAAACTTTTAATAACTCAGGCTTTTACGTACACATCAAAGAAATACTTAACCTTAAGTTAGGTCATCCATGTGACAAACGGTGGCTATGGCATATGATCCTCGCGTATTCCCGTGTGAACCATCACTAACTCGAAGAAACTGCCCTGGTCGGAAACATAGTGTGCCCAATATCAAACTGCCTCAACAAGAGCTGTCACAGTTTTCTTAAGAACCGTCGCATTAAACATCACAGAGGCTCCTCGGATACCTTCTGTGATCGATTCCCAGCATCCAGGTTTCGACCTCAGTCCCATCCCCAGCTAATGAATCTCACCTGAAAAACATCGTGGGCATTTACCTTCCATGTAACAAAACATAGCTTACCAATCGAAGACATCGTGGGCAAACATTCCACGTACACAACCTAACAATCGAAGATCTCGTGGGCTGTTACCTTCCACGTACACAAATCGGGGTACATACACACATGACCAGCAACCTTACCTGGGTTCACGCATATCCACATAACACGCGTGATCACTGCCAGCCTTCAATCCACGAGTTCTCTCAAAGCAATATTTAACTAGCAAAATGAACTCGAACTCAATTAATAAATGGCAGGCGAAGCTGACGGCTTCCCGCTCGCAAACAAATAATAATAATAATAATAATGTTATTGGTTTTACGTCCCTTTTAACTACTCTGGCTTTTAGAGACGCCGGGGTGCCGGAATTTTGCCCCGAAGGGGATCTATAACGTGCCAGTAAATCTACTGACACGGCTCCCTCGCATTTGCGCACCCTCAAATGCCACCGGACTGCGCCAGGATACGAACCTGCAACCTTGGGCCCAGCAAGCGAGAACGTTACCCCTGAGCCACGCAGCCAGGCTACCGCAAACAAATGCTTCAAACTGTATCTTAAAATGAACTAGCCTGGTTTATTGAGACTTCACCTGAAATCACGTTCACCTCCCAAAATCTATCATGACGTTACGTTAAAATTCACTTACATGCGCCGCTGACCACATATCCCAGACCTCGCTGCATATTACACTCCCCGTGTACTTCAACAAAATTATATCACATGATGATCGCGCGCCACGCCGATACGTTAAATAGCACGTCAGCATTTACGTTAAAACAAACCTAAGTTAAATACACAAAACAAAATCCAATATTTACAAACGTCTTTCTTGTTGCCAAACTGACCCATCCAAAATGAATAAAATTCAAATTATGTACTCATCCTTTCTGCCTTCTAGGTAATGTCACCTGACAATCCCTCCGCTGGATCTCCCTACTCCATCGATACAGTCAGGTTAAACGTGGTCAGCTGCATCCTTCGGTCTCCAACGATGTAACCACGTTCCATCCTTGTCCTTCCTGGCTAGTGAATTTTGAAATGAGGGTTATTTATCGTGCACATACACGAATCCGGCCACTGCACAATGTTGTATATATATATCGTTTGTTGAAATTTATCTGGCCAATAGCTACTGTTAAGTTACTCGATTCGCTTAACTGTCCGGAAGTAGCTCTATCAAACTTTGTCTACATGTAGCTGGGTAGCTATCTAACGCTATCACACATTAAAACAGTTGTAACAATTTTACAAAAATACCACTCAAGGCAGCATTTGCTCCCGCCGGTAAATACTCTACGAAAACGAAGTGCGAACTGGCGTGAAGTAGTCGTTTGAAGAAGTAATACACAGGAATTGAAATGTGACTTGTAGATGAGTGGTGTGTCGCACAGTAAATGAGTTGTGTGCCGCTTTCCTCGATTCCTGAATTTATATGGATAATGCAGCAGAGAGAGTAGTGGGGGAAGACCTAGTTCTAACTCTTCTCGAAATCGTCTCACGGACATGCAACATATCTCAAATTTACGTGCAGAACTCGCAGGTTGATAATAATTCCTTCCGATCCAAAATCGATCGTAGGATCATTTGATATCACGTTCCCATAAATCCTATGGCCTATAAGGAAAGGATAAAAACATAAACCAAGTATAATTTTGATATGTTATAAAATTCAATAAACAATATCCATCAATAAGAAACACAAATGATAGCAAAATTAAAGCTAAACTTACCTCATAAGAAATTGTCTGAGCCACAGCCCGAAGACCCCCCAATAAGGCATAATTAGAATTAGAAGATCACCCAGCAATTATAACGCTAAATTCGCGCGTATTGCGGCGTCATCTCAGTCCATTGGTTCCAGTTCGATCAGAACTTCCTCCTTCCGCCGAGTTGCACATACGGAAACCTCCCACTGGGCGTACCTTCTGAGTATTCCCGTCTCAATAATTTTCATTTTGTCTCCCCCTGTCGTTTCCACACAATTGTTTGGCGTATCTTCCTCGCTGTTTCTCACGCGGCTCGGCGTGTCAGCGACCCGTCGGTATAGCGGCCACTCTTCCCTTAGATTCGTCATAGAATCAAAACATCTGGCCGAGCATTGTGCCGAAGCACGTTTCGTGTTAAAATTTGCCGACCCTCTGGTGCCTGGGCCTTCGCTACCCGTGAGAGACTTTCACATATAACTTCTCCAGAAAATTCATGTCTTAATATTCATCTCAATTAAAATCCTTAATAGTGCATACTAATTAAGGGTTCAATATTTGGAAACGGGAGAGCCTCCGTGGCTTAGGCGGCAGCACGCCGGCCTCTCACCGCTGGGTCCGTGGTTCAAATCCCGGTCACTCCATGTGAGATCTGTGCTGGACAGAACGGAGGCAGACAGGTTTTTCTCCGGGTACTCCGGTTTTCCCTGTCAAAATTTCATTCCAGCAACACTCTCCACATCATTTCATTTCATCGGTCATTCATTTAATCATTGCCCCAGAGGAGTGCGTCAGGCCTCGGCAGCCGGCACAGTTCATATCCTCGCCGCTAGATGGGGGCTTCATTCATTCCATTCCTGACCCGGTCGGAGACTGGAAGCAGGCTGTGGATTTTCATTTTCATTTGGAAACGGAATATCACTAGTATTAACTTACATCCGAAGAGAATAATTCTAACTGTAGAACTGGTCTGTTTGAAACGCAGCCTTTTATTTATTTCTTAATGAAAGTTATTCGAATATGTTCATCACAGCTTGATATCGGCCGTTTGGCAGTCGGAGATAAAATTTTAAAACAAAGTTGTTCCACTTACTTTATCAGTTGGCAGTCAAAGTGAAAGGTCGTGTTTTTTCCCGAGCTCTCAGGTGTGCTGAAATGGGTTGTTCTCTGGAGTGTTATCGGGCGAGGATCGGGCTGTGGTATGCGAAGGGTAGTCGGGATTTCCGGTGTTTGTGTGTGCGTACGGGACCTAGTAACTTGTGGTTTATAGCCCTAGTGATAGCTGCGTTGTTAGTTATTGGTGGAGTGGAAGTGAATCCAGGGCCTGTTACTCCAAATGTGAATCAGGCAAATGATCCAGTGGCATCTTTAAAGTGTTCGACGTGCAGTAAAACATTGAAGAATGGTGTTGAGTGTGGACTATGTGAGAAATGGTTTCACTTCTGCTGTATTAAGGTCAAGAAGGAGGATTGTGATGTCGGAAATTTGTTTTGAAAAGTATGTGATACGCCGGACAGTTTGAGGGTGCAAATCAAAGCAAGGGATCAAATAATACAGGAACTTAGAGCAAAGCTTCGTGAATCAGAAGAAACGGTGAAGGATGTGACTGAACGGCTTTCTACTGGGATCAGTGTGGAAGAGGGCGTGCAGGAGCAAACTGAGGATGACGTTATCATAATGGGTGATTCTATGATACGATGGAGTGCGAATATCTCGAGGGAATCAGGTGCGAAAGTGCGGTGTTACCCGGGGATTAAGATTGACCAGCTTGCCCAACAAGTGGAAGAAGCAAATGTAGAAGATTGTGACAAAGTTAAAGTGTTGTTGCTCCATGTTGGGACGAACGATTTGAAGAAGAGGGCTACAGCTGATTACATCATGGGGGAGCTCTACGAACTAGGCAGAAAAGCTAAAAGCAAGTTTAGAAATGCAAAAATTATCATGAGTGGCATTGTTCGGCGGGGAGATGTTCCTTTGAGGCGAGCTAAGACTGTAAATGACCGCATGGACTGGGTATGTGCACAACTGGGATTAGTGTACGTAGAAGCTGACTGCTGGATTGGTGGCCGTGACTTCGCCCGAGACGGGCTGCATCTAAATCGACGGGGCGCTTTCAATCTAGGGAGCCTACATGACAGGGTCATCGGTTCGTGCTTTTGTGAGGAGGAGCAGGTCCAGAGGTTGCCAGCCGATGGGAACAGAAGGAGCTATTTCGAGATATTTGCTGCGGAGGTAAGACTCTAAGATTACTGCAGGTTAATTGTCGGAGTTTAGGAAATAAATTAATTGAATTTTGGAATCTTGTAGAGACGTATTCTCCGGACATTGTCATTGCAACTGAATCTTGGTTATATGAGGACATAAATAGTAGCGAAATAATTCAAGGGACCTACGAGATGTACAGAAGGGATCGGGGGAAGCGAGGTGGTGGGCTATTTATTTGTGTGCGCAAAAATATAGCTAGTTTCTTAAAGTGGGCTGATATGGATCATGAAATGTTATGTGTACAAATTTCGGATAAAGGAAATAAATTCCCTCTTCAGGTGATAGGGGCGTATAGAGCACCGAAAGATAACCTTTCTCTCCTCGAAACACTGTATGATAAAACTTGTACGGGTAATGCTATGAAAAAGAGCATAATAATTGCTGGAGATTTAAACCTCCCCAAAGTAGACTGGTCTGGTGAGTCAACTAGCTGTGGTCAGACTCAGAGCCCTGCAAATAAATTCTTAAGGGAGGGGGGATTTTCCCAAGTAGTTGACTTCCCAACTAGAGACAATAATACCTTAGATGTTTATCTCGTAAGGCCTGTAGAGCTGTATATTAACTGTCTGAAAGTACCAGGAATTAGTGACCATTCTGGGGTTGAATTAAATATTAGATATGGTGGCATTACAAAATTAGACTCTGATGTAGCAAAAAAGATCATATTCCAGTATCGCAGGGCGGATCAGGGCAAGTTTCAGGGGTATTTGAATGAGCTATTTGTAGGATGGGCATCGGAAGGAAATCACATTAATATCCTGTGGACTAACTTTTTGAAAATTTTAAATAGCGCTGTTGATAAATTTGTCCCATTTAAATTGCTGAAACAAAACCCAGATCCTGAGTATTACACACGAGAAATTAGGAGTCTAAAACGGAAAATTAGGAAATTATACAATAAAAGACATGATAGTGACAAGTATATGTTGAAATTTAAGTCCTTATCAAGAGAGCTCGTCTTAAAAAAGAGGGCTGCTCTTGACAGTTATATGCAAGGTTTACTTGGTTCGGGAGGTGATGGGTGGAAAAAAAATTACAGTTATGTTAGGAGAAGAAAGGGAAATTCAAAAAAAAATTCGATGATAATGTCCGGTGACGGGAAATTAATTACTGAGAAACAGGCCATTGCTAATGAATTAAAAGTCTTTTACGGTAGTGTGTTCAATAAATCCAATAGCTTTGTGTTGGACCTTAACGACGAATCAGGGGCTCCCCTGTTCCAAATAAACCAGTCAGCAATTGTAAAGCTAATACAAAAACTACGTTTCAATGTATCAAAGGGTCCTGGTAATATTGTTAGTGAAGTACTTAAACTAGGAGGTAGGGCCGTGGCACGATACTTGGAGGTGATGTTTAATGTGTCCATAAACAATGCGCAAATCCCAGATGACTGGAAAAGAGCTACGGTAGTCCCAATATTTAAGGGAGGGAGCAGACTTGAATTGGGCAACTACAGGCCGGTTAGCCTTACGTCCGTCGTTTGTAAACAGATGGAGCATCTCATTTGCGACTACTTGAGGGAACAGTGGGAAACATTATCATGGTTTAATGATAGGCAACATGGATTTCGGAAAGGTTACTCATGCGAGAGTCAGATGCTATCACTTTTTCAAGACATTAGCGAATCGTTAGACGATGGAGTTTCAGTCGACGCCGTGGTTATAGATTTTGCGAAGGCATTTGATGTCGTTCCGCATGACATGCTACTCCATAAATTAGCTTCGACGAAGATTGATAGAAGAGTAATTTTATGGATCCAAGAATTTTTGACGGGTCGTTCCCAGAAAGTGAAAGTCGAAGGCATATTCTCGGATGAAATTACCGTAACGTCGGGTATCCCTCAGGGCAGCGTAATCGGAACTTTGTTATTTTTGGCGTTTATAAATGACTTACCAAATGGGATTCGCAGTTACTGTCGATTGTTTGCGGATGATTGTGTAATATATCGAAAGATACATGACTCACAAGACAAGGCAGTGCTTCAAGAGGACCTGAACCTGGTCTATAAGTGGGCGATTGTAAATAAAATGAAAATAAACACAAGAAAATGTAGTCTCTTAAAAATAGGGAAAGTGCGAAGGCAGGATTTTCAATATAACATTGGCTCGGAAATACTTGTAGAAGAAGATTCTTGCAAATATTTGGGCGTTCACGTAAGGAATGATATGAAATGGAGTAGTCATGTAGGATGTGTAGTTTCAAAAGCTTACAAATCCCTGCACTTTGTAATGAGGGTATTAAAAGGAAGTAGTACCTCTGCTAAAGATTTAGGCTATTTATCACTTGTAAGACCTATTCTGGAATATGCCTCGGCGGTTTGGGATCCATATCAAGTAGGGCTCATCAATGAGTTGGAAATGGTACAGAGAAAGGCCGCTAGATTTGTGCTCAGTGACTTTAATCCCAGGAGCAGTGTGAGCCGTATGTTAAAGAAACTTGGGAGGGAATCACTGGAGGCTAGGAGGATGAAATCTAGACTCTGCGCTATGTACAACACGTATACAAATCAACCAGCATGGGGTGAGCTTAGCAAACGATTGGGAAAGCCCACTTACATGGGTAGGAGCGATTATCCTTTCAAAGTTAAGGGCCGACAACAGCGAACAAATTATGGTAAATATTCTTTTGTAAACCGTGCCATTGATAACTGGAACTCTCTACCTGCCGCAGTCTTAGAGCCTTTTCCCAAACATATAGGTGTGTTTAAGAAAAGACTGACTATTTGTGTAAATACTACAGTTTAATTGTTGTATAACTGTTATTGAATTGTTATGTATAATTATTTATTTGTTATGTATATACAATTTGCCACCGGGGGACACACCCCCCATTGCAAATAAATGAATGAATGAATGAATTTGTTTCGTTTTTGTCTATTTTTTTAAATGACTCGTGAACATATTTGAAATCAGTGCGTTCCTTGTGCTATTAGTGCTTTCCACTATACTATAATATGTCCGTGCAACAGATACGTGCAACCTTACGACATGAAGCTATTTTTCAGTAATAGGCTACCTACACAAACTCTTAGTTGTAACTCTTCTGTCGGTCAACACCAGTTTGCCCAAATGACTGGGCGAGGGTACAATGTAGGCTATATAATTAAAAATACATAAGTTAACACACCTTTAAAATTCTTGAACTCTTCACTTGATATATGGCACAGGGTTGAATGGGATAGAAAAATACTTATTCACTCGATAACTCTTTCTACATACACAACCCGTACATTGCAGTTTATTGTGTGTTTGTGAGTTTATTGTGTAGATATGATCATATAATCTTCATTACGTCGACATCCTATACTGACAATGAGTGCAAAAAGACAGGGTTAAAATATTCAAAATGCATCATGATGCAGTAATTGAAGTGGATGAAGTGAATGGTGATTGTACACCACTTTCTATGTTACTGAACAGATATTTATTTTGAGCTTTATTTGTATATTTAATAATTAACAAAATTAACCCCTAGAACATGCATCGGCAGACCAATTTCAGCAACGATCCCAAGTTATATTATATTATAATATTGATATTATTCTCCTCTTTATCAGTAAATTATATTATATCATACTATATTATATTATATTATACAATAACATTTACATTTTTCTTCTCTTTATCAGAAAATAATATTATATTACATTACATTATAATATTTATATCTTTCTCCCCGTTATCAGTGAATAGTAATATATTATACTAATATTTATATCTTTCTCCCCGTTATCAGTGAATAGTAATATATTATACTATATTAGATTATATTATATTATATTATAATATTTATATCTTTCTCCCCGTTATCAGTGAATAGTAATATATTACACTATATTATATTATACTATATTATATTATAATATTTATATCTTTCTCCCCGTTATCAGTGAATAGTAATATATTATACTATATTATATTATACTATATTATACTAATATTTATATCTTTCTCCCCGTTATCAGTGAATAGTAATATATTATACTATATTATATTATACTATATTATATTATAATATTTATATCTTTCTCCCCGTTATCAGTGAATAGTAATATATTGCACTATATTATATTATAATATTAATATTAATCCCCCTTTATCAGTGAATAATATTCTGTCTGTCTGTCAGGTAGTCAGCCTAGAGGCTGGTTGAATCCTCAAATAGCACTACCATAGGTTATGTAGTAGAAACCCACAAACCAGAGGCAGCGTAGGCAAGGTGAGTAATGAGGTAGTTTGCCATTGCTTTCCTCACTGAGTCAGTACAGCTGTACTAAGCCTATGAGCAGAACCTTTCACAACATCCACAGCCATTAACCGTGTGCCCTGAATGCCAATACACAGCACCACCCATACCTCAGTAGCTTCCATAAAATCACAGCCATGAATGAGACTGAGACATCGAGGAAAAGCCACATTTTACTCTAGCCTGTGCCAACAGACAAAAGCAAATTACTGCATTCATCAAGAGCTGGTAAACAGGCATAGAATAATATTAATATTATATTACTATACTAATATTATTCTCCCCTTTATCAGTGAATAATATTAATACATGTAATATCTTCCAGGAAAGTGTATTAGACTATATACAGATATCCTGCCTAATCTAATTGGGAAAAGGCGTGTTGACCAACTGAAAAGTATAACTTGATGTTCACCAGGGTACCCCAATTCTAATTTGTCGGTATACAATAAAATTGTAAATTGTGTTTCAATATTTTATATTTAATATCAATAGTCCAATTTTGACTCCACAAATGGTAATGATAGATAGATGATTGGAGTTTTAAGGGGCGTACCAGCTAGGTCTTCTGCCCCTCACAAATGGTAGGATAATTTATAATTCATGCATGAAAATACTGTATAATTGATATTGAAAGCAAAATGTGAACTAAACTGAACAGAATCTGTAGATTTATGAGGGAAAAAAACGTGTTTGCTTTTATATAACCGACGTGCATTGCCTTATCTAGATCGGCTTACAGCATTTACATATAGCCTAGATACCGGAACCACAAACTATTCTTTTAAAGAGATGTCCATTAAAATCGTGTAGTCTACGGTCTTGCTTTCTCAAATATTTTAGGATAGTACAGTAGTACAATGACCTGGGGAGTGGGTATGTCCTATCTTGTCAATGTTAAATTCTCGAATTTTGATGTACTTTTTCTCGGGATGTATTTCACTCAGCGGCTTCATATTTACAACACTTATACTACATTCCTTCGTGATTATTTTAACACAGCCATTTCTTTATAAAATAATTTGCAGATTTTTTTTATGAAATTTTAATCCCGGCATTACTTTTTTGTACTATTTTTTTACACATTTTCATACATAAAATTTGAACAAAATGAAATTTTCAAAACCAGCCGTGTTAAATCATAAAGTACCATACACATTGAAAGATAGATACTGAAAATTTCAGCTTCTCAAGTAGAATAGTTCTCCAGAAAAAGGATTTTACATGTCCAAAAATTGCTTTCTTTGGGAAATTGCTATCAAAGTTTTTGTCAGATTTTCAGTACATGCCGGCACCATAGGTATCATCTTCCTCCATCTCAACCAAAATCTTTCTCTTACGCATTTCTCTCCTCCCCGCTGCCTTGTTTTGTAGCACCCTAACTGCCCTGTCTGCCTTCTTAACCCTTTCACTGTCAACGGACTGCATACCTTTGCACATATAGGTTCCCACACTACCGATGAAATTATTGATCACCTTGCATTTTCCAATGCACCCTTTGTTAAATCCCAAGGGTGCATTGTAAACACCAAAATGCAGGGTCCTTATCTTCACAAATGTTGTTTTGGGGAGCACCGACCATATTACATTGTTTACGCTCTCATTGGGATTTTGCGTTTTACCATGAAGGCACTTTTTCAACAATGCACTGTCTGAAAGGTCTTTGAATATAAGTTTTATCACGTCAATAATGGGAGCTGGTAGACAGTGCTTGTGCTCGTAAACATCGCCAGTTTCTAACCCCCTGTTGTATTTGCTCCAGCTTTCGTTTCCTTTAGGACACAATCCATGTTGTGGATTATGATCTGTTGATGCCGTGTGAAAAAACAGGGCCCAAACAGCATGCTTCATGTCTTCAACACTCTGGGTGTTTTGCCTAATAGCCAAACCATAATAGTCTTGGAGGCGAGTTATGACATCGTCTGTAAGCCTCCCCCTTCCTTCAAGGGGCTTTCCATCTGACAGTTTAGTACCCTTTCGGCTTTCTTTGAGCCTTCGCTACCGCGTACCCATTCTTTTCTGGATATGCCCTATGCATTCCATTTTAGTTATAGTTATGTCATCTCCATATGGTTTCAAGGCCTCTACAGCTTTGAATGCTTTAGAGTCCCCATCGCCTAGGTAATTGATGTGCCAACATGGTGAACGCTGGAACAATTTGGTCACACCTGCGACCTCCATGCCACCACTAGAACCACTGTAATTGGCCTCACAGTGATCTGAATGGTTTCCCTTCATTCTGTCCACACATCTGCAATATTTAGACAATATTGCCACATCGATAACCTTACCGGTGTCATCGCTTGTGGCCGTTATGACACCGTTCAGAGAGGTATGTCCCCTCTTCTGCCAGGTACCGTCGAATGCAGCACTTAAATTTCGATTCCCATCATTTTCACTAACTGCCTCCTCAACCTCCTCCTTCATGCATTCCAAGGCGATATCTTCAACTACAGAACCAATACCAGTTACGTACTTGCCGAACTTACTATGAGGTGGGGGCAGATTCAGGACACCGCAGAGAATGATACCAGCTGACTTTCCCATTCCAACTGATTGTAAGCCATACACCAGTCTAACATTAATTGAACGATCTCTGGTTGTTTCTTTCTGCCCTATTGCATTCTCAATTTCTACACAGGAAGATGAGAAAAATTCCACAACATAGGAACAGTTGCCACAGGTCAACATAATTTGAACTGCAAGACCTACATGATTATTTATAGAATCACTGTTTACAAACAACACTGTTCGCAAAAATGTCACCCAATATCTTCATGTCAAATATTTCGTTCATATCACCTTTTGAATTTTCTAGAAATCTTTCATACTCTTCGTCCGATGACTTCAGTTTCTTTCCAGAAGAACTGACATGAGAACTCACTTCACATGACGAATTGCTTGTCGATCCGCTGTTGAGGTTATGAATTTTCTGGGCACTCTCAGGTTTCCCAACACGTCTCCTCTTCTGAAAAACCTTCAGAGTACTTCTAGGCATGATGTCCACTAACGTACACGTAAGATAAAACGAAAACTACTCTGTATTTCAACAATATTATATCACAATCAAGCCAGACACAAATTGGCGCGAGAATTCAACAGTTCCATGGAAAACACTTCGAAGATGGAACTAAGCAACTGAAAAACAAACAAATGACGATCTAAAGAGCATAGCTTACCACCGCAGCCAACTTCAACAAATAAAAATATGTTCAAGGGTGACTAGATGGAGAATTTTTCTTTTGCTACCAAGCCATAGCCACTCCATTGTCATCTATCATTGTTTTTCAGAATTTAGTGCCCTTAGGAATGAGATATTACAAAGTTATAGTTACCGTTTGAAAGTGTAAAGTCCATAGAGTAATTTGACTCCTAAAAAGCAATTTCGAACATTTCGGAAATTTTGGACATACCCAGTCCCCTTAACAGGAACTATTCTCAACTTACCCTGCTATGATGTGTAGGTTCAATATCACTCTTGAACCCTCGAATCCATTTCTGCCGAAGTTCAGAATCCTTAAGGAAGGAAAACTCTGCCACTTTCGGTCCATTCCTATAGTTGCTGTTGCAGTTCGGCACACAACAACTATGTGGTATTATCTCACAACTATTCCACTGTGGTATTATCTCACAATTATTCCACTACACAAACTACTACGCTGAATATTCCACTAGTACTGTAGACCTAGTGATAACGCAATAATTGGTAACTCAAAATCACCACACGAGCAATGTTGAATAGGGAAGACTTCACCGCTGCACTCGAATGTCTAGCGCTATCAGAGGGTGAAAGGAGAGACATTACTTAAAATAAGCAGGATCCAAGTGGCGTGACGTCACTAGCATTCAGTCACTCAGTGAATTGGCCTTGTCTTTCGTTGGTCACGGTAGAACCCAAAAAATGGAGGGGATCTCTTTCAGAAGATCGGAAGAAGGCACTGATTGATGGGCTCAAGAGATACTGGCAAGACATCAATGCTGGCAGACGAACAAGAGCAACACACACAGAGAATGATATTGTCCATAGTGGCTCAATTCGAATCTAAAGACAATAATAATAATAACTAGTTGAAACCCGTAAAAATATGACGGTCAATGTGAAAATAATTACTGAAGAATTCCCTTACATACAGTCTTTGTACGATTATTTTTTGGCTCTATTGAAACTTTAAGGGCGTCAAAAGATTGCTCTCTCGACATTGCAAAATACTGCTGGCCATGACTGAAAACTTGATGAGGCAAATCAGACCTACGTTTCTGAGTTTCCCATTTATTGATTGTGATAAAGTAAGCCAAGTGAGTTAGAAAATGATAAAAGGAAATTATAGTGTTTTATCGGAAGGTGTTAAATCAAGTCGAAGGATTATACCTCTCTGCCTAATTTTAAATGCACTTATTATTTCCAAATCCAAGCAATATGGTTGCATTTAGGAGCCCTTTGGAAACGTTCAGATTTCTAAGGAGCATAACTATGGGTCAAGCGTTAGAAGTATGCGGAGGCAATCATTTAATTCCAAGGAATTCAAGAATTCTGAGGAGTTTAATATATACAACTGGCCGCAAGAAACGTCGCTTATAATTTTGGAATATAACGAAGAAATGCGATGATGTGCAATTCCATACATTTTAAAACAATGCATGTGGCACAGTAACACTGGCACCAAATGAATAGTGACCTACTTGACTTAGTTCCTGTTGTCCCTCGTGGAACATAGGGCATCAATGAAGCATCTCCATCTGGTCCTGTTTGCTGACAACCTTATCACCTCGATCCAGGTCTTCAACCTTTTCAAGCCAAAAGTCGTCGTCTTAGGATCCGTCATTTTTCTCTTCATTGATGTTTATTTAATAAGTTGTTTTAAGGTGTGCGAGTTATTAGCCCAATGCACCCGATCTTGGTGGTGGGGCTGCCACCTGCGCCTCCAAGCTTGCGGTTTTCTGTTGGGGTTTTTCTCCCTTAGCCTTTGAAGATCCCTCTTCACCACAAGGCAGTGGTTTTCCTCTTTGTTTACCCCAAGAGGGAGAGTTGCCTCCTCTGCCAACTTCGCCGTACCAAAGGTCTCCTTCTCCGCCTCCGTTGCCGTTAAGGACTTCGCCAGAGCCCCGTTAGCCATTACTTTTCAGGGTTCCTGTAAGGCCTTCATAGCTACCGTAGCGGTCCTGGGGGCACAAGGTCCCAACTGTACTTCACCCGTACATGCTATATCCCCTACTTCATAATGTTGCCCGTCCCCCATGACGTGGACGAGGGGTTGGACTTCTAGGGGACAAATGAAACGTAGGACGTAGCATTGTTGTACTACCGATTATTCTCTCTGAAATTCGTTGAGATATCATCTCCAGTGAAAAATTGTTGCAGCCTGTCAAATATGTTATATTTAGTCATATCAATTTTACCATTACAACAGCAAAGGTCAAAGTAACCAAGCGTAGATTTCTCGCTACAGAAATACAGTGCAGAACAATGTTTACATTTGTTCGTCAGGGACCCTACACAGTACGCCATAATATCCAGTTTTTTTTCGAAATGGCATTTTTATATTGGATTTTAGAGCTCAGCAACTCTAACTGAAACCCCGGAAAAAATGCGAACTAAAAGTACTTCCCCCTGCCCGCTCTGACCAACTCAAGCAAGACCAATATCTGTACAGAGGGGTGTAGTCCATCGCTGGCCGGGAGCCAATAGATGTGTTGACAAGCGTTCACAGTCCACTCTCTCGCTCAAGCTTGCCCTCCTCTCTGTCACACTGGCTGACAGAGCTAGCGCTGTCGCCAGGGTCTCACTTCAAGTTGCTGAGCTCTAACACTGGCTCCGTATTTTTCGCTGATTTCCCACTTTTTGGCGGCTAATGTTCTTTTTCGTCGAATGGATTTATTTATAGTAGCATTTCTCCCCAAATTAACGTCATATTCAATAACACTATAGTAGCCAGCATCAACGCAGCCGCCAAATTTTAAATGTCAAATAATACTTCCATTGCCAAAATCAACAGCGTGGTTAGACTCATTGTTATGTACTCTAAACAAATAATCACTAAGCAATGATATTCACTTATACAATGAAGTTCAGAGATTTCCATTCTCAAGTAGGTTGCTGCTGAGAATGCGATGAGACTGTTCGCCAATAATAAAATCCTTACAATTATCCCTGCCAGCAACAATTTTTGCAATTTGCATGCAAACGCAGCTCAGGATGAAGTTCTTCATTTTGAAATAAACAGTACGAAACTGCTCTAAATAAGCAATTTACATCACGTGTTGTAGGTACAATCCTTTGCATTTACATTACTGTAAATTATGCAAGGGAGCATAGTATCACTCCGCCAACTACAGGAATGAGCATAGACTCCCTTCGCTAGCCGCCGTAAAAGAGGGAGTTTTAGAAATATATGTTCAGTGCTTGTCGAAAATCGTATTATCACAGGGAAGCCCACTTTTGAGGCTACATTATGAGCTATCGCCCCTGATTCCAGGTTCGATATCTGCTCTGCCAAGACATTTAATTCTGGTCTGTGGGCTGGAACGGGGCGCATTCTTGAGGCAACACTAAGAAGAGAAAGGTTCCATTTACATCTCAACAATCTTGGAAGTGGATTTCCGTAGTTTCCCATTCCACTCCAGGCAAATACCGGGATAGTTCCTAACTTAAAGCCTCGGTGAGATCATCATAAATTATATTTCCCCCTTTTTAATTCTCGTAAACGAAGATCACACTACGATGCGGTGGATCGTTTATCCACCACGTTAATTACAAATGCACACATCAATACAGCCATCACAATAATACAGGTTATCAGAGAAAATTTTACACTCACACACCATAGTAGACGGGTCTGAGTGACCACGATGTCTGAGTCCATCAATTGAATTATGTTCGCCAATTCTCTCTCATGGCGAAAGCGATTGTGGCCACTTTTATTTGTTAATTTAAAAGTATATGGCAACGTAAATCGTGGAGAATTCCTCACTTTACGGGAATAATAAAAGTAAAATATGTTTAGACAATGTAATACCAATTGCAAGAAAGAATAATTGCGAAATAAAAATACATGTCTGAGGTGGGATTCGAACTCCTTCGACGATGCAAAATTCATTTCGTTGTCTGCAATGTTAGCCCCTGAGCCTCCTGGACCACGGAGTTCAAGTGCAATATTAAGTTACGTGAACCGCACTCAACTGCCAGTTGAAGTTCTTCAATATTTCCCTTCTTTTGTGATTCTATTCCAGTATATATCGTGAGAACATCATAAACGATATTTTCCCATTTTTAATTCTCATAAACAAAGATCACACTACGATGCGGTGGACCTTTTATCCGCCATTTCTCTCGCGAAGGAACGCCATTGTGTGCACGCGCAATTGCCACAAATATTCCATTTTTCTTTAATCATTTAAGAATATACCGTAACATATATTTTCCTTTTAAAGACACTCTGAAAATCCACAGACCAAGAGCTTTCGACAGATTGCTTTACGAAGTCAATCCGATAAGCTGTTTTCTCAATCTCGCGGTAACAAAAATCACCGTATTGTTTTAAATATATAGTTTGGAACAACATGGCCACGTAACCACGTGGAATCTGTCTAAAACACTGAGTCATTGTGATGGCAGTAGGCTACTAGTGTGTGTTTGAAGCAGACATGACTTTAATTTAGTTACCATTCCAGTATTTGCCTTGGGTATCAGGGGGAAATTACGGAAAACCACTTATGGGATGGCTGAGATGGGAATCGAACCGTCTTCTTCTTCTCAATTTTGCATCACGAGGCTGGGTGAACCCCGTTCCAACTCTTAGACCAGAATTAAAATTTCTTAGTAGAGCCGGGGATTGAACCCAGACATCCGGGGCAACAGCCAAGAATGCTAGCCGCTAGACCACGGAGTGAAGATTATGCACACCTTACGAATATAAAATAATTATAACACATAAATAACCCCTGGCACTACACCCCGTGAAGGGCCTAGGCCTACCAAGTGACCGCTGCCCAGCCATTTGGCCTGCATATATTGGGGTAACACGTGATCAGCGCATCGGGTCCCCTCGGCCGTTAATCTTGGTTTTCGTGATCGGGGCGCTGCCTCACCGTCAGACAGATACTCAATTGTCCTCACGAGGATAAGTGCACCCCGTTCCAGCCCTCACGTCAGTTTCTGAAATCCCTGACGGAGCCGAGAATCGAACCCGGGGCCTCCGGGTGAGAGGCAGGCACACTACCCCCAACACCACGGGGCCGGCACGAATATAATGGTGTCTCAAAATTCGAATTGATCTCTTGAGGGCCGCTACTGCTGTGGTGTTCATGATGTGGGAAGTCCAGAATTTTCTACACTTTGTTGCAAAGCGAATAGGTAGGCCTATTGTACACTTCTCCCTTCTTTCGAGATGTTTATAAAAGAGCGTAGAATTTATCCCTGTATTTTCTTCCAGGTTAGCAGGTGTGAGTAGGTAAGTGTTATACCCATATCACAGCGGCTTCTGGACAAAAAGACTTCGTCAAAGACGATTTCGGTGACATTAAAAATTAAGCATTCATATCCGCAACTTATTATTCCGTCAAAATGCATGTTTGTTAAAAAAAATTGATGTCGCAATCATAATTTCTTCACCGATCTGCGAAGTGTGAGTTTTCGAAAACACTTTGACGCCGGTGAAACATGGTAAACATCCTATCAATCTTCGCACAACCCAGAATGTGAAATGAATATTCTGATTTCATCTCTCCGGGCTTAGGAAGTATGCAATGTTGTAAGACTCTCAAATCACCCACAATTAAGTAATGGACCTCGGCGAGGGAGCCGACAGCAGGAAGGAAGCTTGTAGTTTTACGTAACCGTTAATTTCACGATCATAAGCTGTGGGGCCTATTTTTACGTGGAATCCAAACCACAGGACGTGATATTTCACTTCGAAAATATCACATGCTTTGAGCGGGAATCGATCCCGGCTCGCGTTGGTGAGAGGCAAGCAGCTTGACCACTGCACGACCAAGCCCTTGACAGCTGACACTGTGGTTGTAATATTCAGCGTTTGACAAAAGTACTCTATATTTACACAGTAGGCCTACCCCGAATTATTGGATTAGTAGATTTATTCGTAACTCAGCCATCCTGAAAGTGATTTTCCTTGCTCTCCCACTTCTAACCATATACAGTAAATGCAGGAATGGTTCGTTACTTAGGGTCACGGTTGCTTCCTTCCCAATTAAATAATACACACTTAACTACAGACACCACAATAAACACACGTTAGCCATACACACACTCTCACAACAAACTGATCTCCACGATGTTCGACCACCTCATGATGTAGCGGCTAGCATTTTTGGCAGTCGGCCGGTGGTCGGGGTGGATTCCCGGCTCTGCCAAGTAATTTTAATTCTGGTCTGAGGGCTGGAACGGGATACACTCAGCTATGTGAGGTAAAACTGAGAAGAGGCGGGTTCGATTCCCACCTTAGCCATCTTGGAAGTGGTTTTCCAATTCTGATTCAGGTAAATGCCGGGGTTATTATTTATTATTGTTACTTATTGTCTTTCGAGAGACGAATTTAGGGCTCGCAGCCCTCGTACACTTAAGACATAGCCTATTGTGTTTGTGGATATTAATTTAACATGTAGAAACATTGAACATTTACAAGTAAATTACACTACATTACAGTTTGGAGAAACAAAACATAAATGTACATTAATAACTATTTCAATATCGAAACACAATTACACTCTCATTCACAGAACTCAGTCAGCAGTACTCATCAGGTGGTCGCTGCACCGGACCGAGTCTCTTGGCGTTCACCAAGAGAACTTTGATCCAGCAGTTCTCCGTCTCCATGAGCTAGAAACACTGCTATCTAATTTACTTCAGGATATGACGAACACTGCAGGTTAAGTGGAGGGCTGAACTTACTCAAAGACGTGTTACACGCTGACTGCATAAAGGAAAAACAAGGATTCCCAAAGATCAGATGTATTATAACAAAACAAAATTACAATTTAGGCTACAACAAGTTAACACAATAGGAAAATAAAACACATTCTGCCTTTCAATCCCCGGAGGAGAAAATTGTAAAATCTATACTAATATAATAAAGCTGAAGAGTTTGTCTGTGTGTTTGTGTTTTTAAACGCGCTTTTTTTTTTTTTTTTTTTTTTTTTTAGCGTATGGCTTTTAGTGCCGGGAGTGTCCGAGGACATGTTCGGCTCGCCAGTTTTTGTAGCTGCTTCGTGACGGACACCCAATGGGTGAGCTACAAGTACCGTTGGAGAGGGAAGGAGGGAAGTTGGAATGTAAGGACGAGGAGTTGGAAGGTAGCAGCTGTGGCCTATAGTTAGGGACCAACCCCGGCATTTGCCTGGAAGGAAGATGGGAAACCACAGAAGACCATCTTCAAGGTTGCCGGCGGGGGGATTCGAACCTCCTCGCCTCCCGGATGTGAGCGACTGCCATCAGTCATGCCGTAACCACCACGGCTAACTCACCCGATTTTAAACGCGCTAATCTCTGGAACTACCAGTCGGATTCAAAAAATTATTTTTGTATATGATAGCCAGATTCAAGAGGAATAGTTTAGGCTATGTTAAATTTCGGACAGACCACTCCATTTTCTGCATTTAGGCCCTTTGGCACAAATCTACACCGTTCAACCGATCTGAACCAAAATTTGTACACTTACCCTTGGAACCCTGCGAGTAACACTGTCTACATAAAATTTATGACAGACCAGTCCATTTCCTGCATTTAGGCCCTTTGGCACAAATCTACACCGTTTCACTAATCTGAACCAAATTTTGTATACTTTTTAATTTTTTTTATCGAATTTACCCTCCAAGTTGGTGGCTTCCACGGACTCAGTGGGGGAACTCACCTCTACCGCCTCTACGGGCAGTGTCCTAGAGCTGGGATTATCTGATCGGAGTGGATACAACTAGGGAGGTGTTACCAGCACCGCGCCCAGGCGCCTCACCTGCAAAGCGAACAGGGGCCTCATGAGGGAAGGGAGGGATAGGCAAGGAAGAGGGAAGGAGGCGGCCGTTGCCTGACAGTAGGAACCATCTCGGTATTTGCCCGAAGACGAAGTGGGAAACCACGGAAAACCACTTCGAGGATGGCTAAGGTGGGAATCGAACACCCTCTACTCATTTGGGCCACCCGAGGCTGAGCAGACCCCGTTCCAGTCCTCATACCACTTTTCAAATTTCTTGGCAGAGCCGGGAATCGAACCCAGGACCTTCGGGGCGGCAGCTAACCATGCTGACCGCTACGCTACGGAGGCGACATTTTGTACATTTACCCTTTGGAAACCTGCGGGTGACACTGTCCACTATAAATTTCGGACAGACCACTCCACTCCCTGCATTTAGGCCCTTCATCACAAATCCACACCGTTCCCCCTAATTGGGCCAAATTTTACTTACACTTTGAAACCCTGCTGGTAACACTGTCCACTTGACATTTTGGACAACGCTCTCCATTCCCTACATTTAGAATAACAAACAAACTGAACTTGAAAACCACGTATTAAGGCCCTTGAACCATTCATGTCCGTAGTAGTGTAACTATAAGAGTATTTTAATAAGTCCATTGCTGACGGGCAATTCGGGCTGCATCACATCGCCCCTACCAGTGTTCTGGTGCAGAATTGAGAAAATAGTTAAATCTTGCGCTGCTTATTAATTGCAGTCACGGGCATTAGTGCAAAATGATTTCTTAGGACCCTTAAAACAGTTATCATCATGAACATATTATGCCTCTGTACAAGTTCAAAGGTGTTGGTGCAGTATATTGAGGTTATCAGCTGCAATAAGCGTTGGCGCTTTCAAATTTACCTTCATTTATTCCGAAACTTATCGTTGAGTGCTATGTGGCGGTAAATTATACTATTCTACCCCAGGAACTCGGGAGAGCCGAAGCTTTCCAAAATGTTCTGATTATTTTCCTACGGGGCTATGTGACAAAAGACGACATTATTGGTCTCTACATTTCTAACAGCCAATGAGATATAGGCCCTAGGCAGTGTCTTATTTCACTTACTCCTCTTTCTAAACATATTTTAAAATTGGTTTGTAATTTACATGTGTCAGTGCTGTAGTTAGTAAACAGCCATTTCCCTATTCATTATTATCATAACGGGAAAATGACCTGAATGTTACGTCCATTATACTGTACTACTTGTCACCCCCACTACAACCACCACCACCACCACCACCACCACCACCACCACAAAAAGTTATATTTAAAAATATTTATTTTCTGTTAGTTTAAGTATCATCTGCCAGTTCTGTAGTAGTATTAATTATCATTCATAAAACAAATAAATCCACCGGGCAAAACCGGGCACTACTGCAAGTCATTCATAAAACAAATAAATCCACCGGGCGAAGCCGGGCACTACTGCTAGTCATAATAATAATTACATACCTGAAAGGCAAACATAAAATTACCCTGGTGACAGGGTAGCACCAACAATTACTTTTAATGGATTCGATTATTCACATACTGAGAATGTTATAGCGATATTTCACGTTTTCGAAAAAGCCCTCCCCTGTTGCACCCAATTGGTACGGTTTTGTCCATTAACAAACTCAACCGAAATTTTGAAAGGTTAGATTTTGTGTATAAATTTGAAAGTGGTTGGTGCAAAATGATGGTGGTTATCCTGCCCAAAAGAAAGTGATATGTATAAATTATAATTGAACTTTTGAACTGATGGTGGTTTAGGGGTCTGGAGGATGAGGGACGGGAAGGTAAGTCAAAATTTTCCTGAAGTCGCGACACCGTACCCACTGCAAATTGTAGCGCTCTAATTAAATCTACCAAATAATAAACTAGAACAATGATATCAATATTATTGTGATTCCAAGTGATTCCGAATACTCAAAGTCTACTTAAATGTAGTAAATCAATGTATGTATTGAACCCATGTACTGTTGGTTCAAGCGCCGAATCCATCACTTATTGGTAAAAGAAGGAAGGAAAAATACAGTCCTTAGAATGACTTGGAAAGATTCTATGCAAGAGGACTGGTTTAATCTTGTGCAAGAGTAAGAGACCAGGTGGCCAGGAAATGATATCACGCGTGACGCACCGATAAGGAGCGATCATGGCTATAATTAGAACGAAGGAACTTTCCGTTCAGAGTGAGCGAGAGAAGGTTTCGGAAATTGAGCTTACGTTGCAGTAAAATGGCATCCTCGCAGTTGTGCAAGAGGAAGAATAATTAGATTTAAGCCATGTGCGAGCATAAAATTAACAAAAGAAATACATCATTGCGAATCATTTCGGAATAGAGATTTTTATGTGGGGAAAGATGTTATAAAAATTGCCCAGGAAAAAGTGCAAATGCGGCATTACGTAATTAAAAGTTCCCCGAGACCCGAGGAGATGGGGATTAAAAATCAACTGTAACACCCACGTATCTGAAGACCAAATTTTATTTAATATCTCAGAATTGTACGATCGATTTTTATGTGCAAAGAGGTCAGTTTACGTTTAGAAAACGAGCTTTCCAGAGATATAATTTTCAAAAGTGTGCGACTATTACTTCAAAAGTTAGTTATGAAAAAGACGTGAAATTTATCTTTTTGTCGCCGATTTGTATAAAAGTCCTGGCAGAGCCAGACCAATCATGCAGTTTACAGCAGACCTTGTGGGGAGGTGCTGCATCACAGTGTCCAGATCACAGTACGAGAAGTATCATCATAGTATCGCCGTGTGAAGACTTAGGAAAATCCTAGTACAGGATTTAGTTCAGCAAGCGTCAGTCTTTATAGTGAAAAGTTCAGTATTACAGTCAAAGTAGGCTGCGAACTTAAAGAACAGGCGATAGGTCTTCAAATAACAGTTCAGTTAAACGACCAAAAGTATCGTAACGTTTTGAAGTACCGTAATAGTGATACAAACATTTCTAGCAAAGTTAAGGAACCCGATCAGGGTCGGACGAAATAAGTAACGCCTAGTGTATCAATCAAGATAGGGACTAGAGCGAAGAAAATAAGAAGGGAAAATTTAATCCAAGACATTGTCTAACAGGAGACAAACAAACAGTAAAAGCATTAAGCTACGAAACCAACGAATAGCAGTAAATGCTAGAGAATCATAGGTCACCGATAAAGTATTCGAGGTGCCATAAACAAGATAGACTTTATCTATACAAATTAAATAGTGTCTAGAAAGAAACGACTTCGAGCTAGTAAAAATAGAAGCCGAATAGTCAGGAAACCAGATTTGAAGAATAGCCGTTCCAGGGAGGGGTAGATTGATCGAGACTTTCAACTTCTTGCCAGATAGGGAGCCGACATCTAAGAATTTCACCCTTGGAAACGGGAAGAAAAAAATCACGTGTGTAAGGCAAAATCAAAGCCTCAGTGATTAAAAGCAGTGTATTGTAAATATAGAAAATTTGTGTTAGTGTAATAATTTTTAGTGAATTTAGTTGTGTATGATAAAAGAATACAGAATTGTGTTCAAAATGTTACCAGTGTATAAGGTAAATAATGTGTGTGTGTATCAAGAAATGTCATTTTGTGAAATGGGATTAATCAAGATGGCTTAAACACATTAAGTGGGCGAAAATGAAACATCGCTGGAAAATACGGTCGGTGACCGTGACCTCATGTGAGTAACCATTTCATTATGTTATGTGTTGGGGAATATTTGTGTACAATCCACCTGAGAATGAGAAAATAGGGATATTTTTGAATAACAAATAACAGAATAATAGCGCGATCTGAACGATAAAATTTGAAAAGTATAAGATAATTCTGTGAAATGGATAAATCCCTTAGGGAAAAATGTATGAAATAAAATATCAGTGTATTTGATAAATGATTTAATTATATGAAAGCAAGCGTAATAATAATAATAATAACAATTAAATGAATAAAGATTATGATGAATTATAGGAAAGTAGTAGCTTTTGAGCTCCTTTAAAAGAATAAATACATGTTGTGAACAAATGTTCTTAAGATAAAGCGATTATTGCACGGGAGAGGATTAATATAAAATTGAGATGTAGATCAAATGTTGATGTTGAATTGTCAGTTCTTTGAAGGCAATTTGGCAATAAAGGATAAGCGTAATGTAGCGCATTGAAGTAAATTTGTCACGCTAGGAATGCGTTGAACCGAAATATACTTGGTAAAATTAATTATGAGGGGCAGTTGGTCGTGGTAATTGAGCTATAGTAAGTCCTGCAAATAGTGATGTGATCACGAGGCCGTTGTGTGTGTTGTATCATAAAAGGGTGCGAAATAATTGTATTATGAGCGCGAGTGGAAGGCAAAGGCCTGCTATAAGTCGCAAATGTATAAGTCCTCCAGTATGGGATATGGTTCCCGAGGCAGTTGAAAGAAACGAACCCAGATTCGTTTATGTGAAGCCCCTAAGTATTTGTTGTTGTATTGAATTATTCTTACCCACCAATGAGGACACTTCATAATTAATAAATGCCAAGGTAAAAATAATGGGTCTAGTGAACCTAAACATGTTGTTAAAATAAGTAGAATGAAGCCTTGTTTGTTCAAAGAACTACATTTACGAAAATACTGTATGAAGGCGGAGGGTAGCTCGCCTCTTGCGAGTCTGACCGTAATGTTCCTGCTCCCCAACAATAAATCACGGTAAGTGGCCAGGCCAGACCCCTCGCCATTAATGTTGTGGTAGGTTTGAATAGCCGTCTGTTTTGAAGTTATAATACACAGAGTGTTTATAGTTGGTTTTAACGACCCGGTCTTCGAACCGAGGTTCTTGTAGATGAGGATTACCGCTTGCAAGTTCAGATCGTTGCTTTCTATTGATATGATGGTCTTCTAAAACAGATAATGATAACTCCCTAATGTAATGTTATATAATGTAGGAATTCACGAGTTCAGTAAAGACAATTAGATTCCGGGAGTGATCTTAATTTTTGACTTGTTCAAGTAGTCTTCGGAAGCTCGGGAGTACGCAAATGTTTTCCCAATCACAGTAGTGAATTGTTGATTTGAGAGAGGTGGTAACATGAGAACATTGTGAAAGCCAAAAGTTTAAGTAAACGAGTAAACAGTACTTTAATAAGAATTATATATTGTTTTAATTATAAAATACTCATATAATAGATAGTGATGTGTTGTAAAAAAAAAGGATAATACAGTTTATATTGAAAAGTATCGCGCCTATTAGAGCTCTTGATTGTATTGAAGTTTAAAAGGACACTATATGGAAGTGAAAAGAAATATAAGTTTGTTGGTTTATGAAAACCATTTATAATGATTTAACCTTTGTTTAATTATGTATTCCTTGTTCACTGAACAAGTTAGAATTGGGTCAGTATTTTATTTGTTTAATTTGTTGTAGCGCCATATATTTGGTAAATTAAATGTTTTATAGTAGGAGTGGTTTTGTTCATTTATTTTGGAAGTGTATCCTCTATTTAATCCAAAATGTGTAAGTCACAGAGTGGGAGAACATACCATAACCCCGAAAATCCCGATTTGAGCATTGCTGGCATACTGTGATTTGCGTATTTCATGCTAAAAGGGCACAGGGGGGCATAGAAGTACTGTGCTTGGATTAATAATTAGAGGAACACTCAAGACGGTCATATCATGTAAAAGTAAAGTAATGATAGAAGTAGCTACAAAATACAATGTCAACTGACCGCATGGGACCCTGGAAACTCACACCGAGCAGCCCTAAATATAATTAACCCCCTAGCAAACACTAATCATGACGCCCAGTACGTAGGGATGAGTTTTCCTAGGGAAACCCGAGTTTTTCCTGAAAAATCAAAATTTTCATTTTTTTTAAGAAAAAATATGGTTTTTCGAAAAGTTTGAATTTTTAAATCACTTCCATGAAGGTCTTGATATTGAATGAGTATATCAAAAGGGTACGTTTTAGTAAAAACCCGTAATAAGGTAAAAGTTTGGAAATTGGGACACAAGAGTTCGGAGTACCATCTCTCATGCATGATCTAGCGATGTGGCATAGTAGCCCACTGTATTTTATAAGATGGCATTAAGTGAGGAGATGCAGCGGCTCTTGGACGGCATAGACAATAAGTTGGACAGCCAACAGAGTGAAAATAAAAGGGATTTAGGATCCATAAATCAGAACTTAGAATCCCTCAAAATTAATAGTGATAGCATGGGGAATAAATTAGAAGCTATCGAGGCCGACTGTATAAGAATGAACAGTGAACTGAAGGGTGAGATAGATAAAATGAAAACGGAAAATGGGGAAAACATTGGAAAACAGTTGATAGCTGTGAAAGATGATCTGAAAGCCGACAGTAAAGCAAATAACGAGGCACTGAAGGCTGAAATAGAAGAGACAATGAATAACAAATTTCAAGGTTTTGACACTGAGTTTGGGAATAAGTTAAATGAGTTAAAAGGGGAAATCACCAGTAAAATTCAAGAGGAAAACGGGGTACTTAAGTCAGAATTGCAAGAAAAAATAAAGACCTTAGAAGAAAGTACGGTAAATTTCCAAACTAAATGTCAAGAAAATTTAAAAAATTTAGGGAATAAATTGGGTTCTGTGGAAGCCAAATTACGTAATATGGAAGAGAATGTAGATGCATGTAAAAATGAACTTGTAATCCAGATCCAAGGTGTGCAGGAAAAGTTAAAAGCTCAGATAGAATCTAACAGGAATATTTGTGAAACATCCCGGAAGGAGATAAAAGATAGTCTTGATAGGCTAGAAGGCAGATTTAAAGGGGTGGAGAACCAAGTAGGAAAACTGGAGGAAAAGGTAGAGGGAGTTCAGGCCGAAGTAAATGATATGAGAATTCAAAATCAAGAAGATGCAAAGAACAGGAAAAATCAATTTGATCATTTTACCGGGCAGGTAGATGATAACTTGAGGAAGCACGAAAATGAAATAAATGAGAGATTAGGTACATACGAAAAGCATATCCAGGAAGAAAGAGATCAACGAAATGAAGAAAATCAGGAAAATACCCAGAAGATAGATGAAATAAGTAACGGTATCAATGGGGTTCAGGAAACCATGGAAACATTAAAGGGACAAGTAGGAAAAACTAATACTGAAGTAAAACTTGTCAAAGAGGACTTAACGGAATTGTATAAAAGTCAAGGGAAAACTGAGGAAAAGCTTGAAGAAATTAAGGGAGATATGGTCAAAGGACAAAAGGAGATGGAGAAAAAGATAAAGGAGATCCGAGAGGACTTAGATACCAAAGGTGACGTTAAGCCAGAAATTATAGACAAACAGGTCATGGTCATCAAGAAAGAGGTAGAAGATCAATTAGCTGAAATCAGGGATAGTTTCAGGGAAGAGAAATTCCAACTCAAACAAGTAGTGGAAGACAGTAAAAAGAATCAAGAAAGAATTCAGAATGAATTAGGATCACGGTTGGAAAGGACTGAACACAAGAACAGTCAGATGGAAATTCAACTCATGGCTCATGAAGAAAGTGCCCGAAGAGAAACGAAATTAGAATTTGAAAGTCAGGGTGAATTTCATAAGACAGGATGGGTAGATCCCCATGAACGAGGCACTAATCAGGATAGGGACTTAGGAGGGAAGAGCCCTTATAAAAACCCAGGATATCCGATGGCAATGTCAACCCCTCATATGAACCAAACAAATGGTCAAATAATAAATATCATCAAGTCAAATGAGGACAGACCGGTGAAGTTTACAGGGAATAATATGTCGATTACTCCTAAATATTGGCTGAAGGAGGTCGCAGAGTACTTGAATGAAATGAAAGTTCCTGAGGATCGGAGACTGAGAGCAATTGAGAAGCTATTGGCAGGTGATTGTCTCACCTGGTTCAGGAGTTTCAGGTATACCTTTGACAGGGTGGAAGGTTTTAGAGAAGCTTTTCTCAAACGATATTGGGCAGCAGATGTCCAAGAGAATCTGAGGCTAGATCTGTACTCTAGGAAGTATAGTACAAATGCCCCCACTAAATATTCAGAATTTTTCACCGCTCAGCTGTGTAAATTCCGGGAACATGACATTGCTCCTGCTGAGAACGACCTGTGTGCCGCCATTGCAAGACAACTTCCATATGAGATACAGAGGTTGTTAATCTCATCTAAAACCAGAAGTGCTGTGGAAGTGGAGAGTGTATTACGTCAATTAGATATGACGACTTCACACGTTACCACCAGGCATCAAAGACAAACTGAACAAGTACATATGGCCAGCAGTCAAGGAAATAGAGAGAAACCATTGACCAGAAATCAGTCAACTAGTACTGATACTCAGGGATTGGGTCGACAATATGGACATCAAGAGCCTAGGGGAATACAGCCATACCATAGAGGAGGATATCGGGGAAGAAATCCTAGAAATACGGGTTATAGGCAACAAGAGAACCGACCCTATAACAATAATAATCAGAGGCAGGACAACAGAAAGAGATGGGAGAATTATCCCAGAAGGAATGTGAGATCGGAGGATAGAGACGATGAATATCGGGCCGAAATAGAACAGAGGTATCAGGAGAGTCTTCGTTACATGAATGAACGAACAGACGAACCTGAAATGCAAAGAGTCCGTTGGAGTGAGGCAATAAAGAACCGAAAATCACCCGACCGATTAGAAGGAGCTCAAAGCTTGGAGTTACAAGCTCAATTGAAGAATGAGGGGAAAGGAAACCCTCAGGTTAAAAAAAAACTCCAAATTTAAATCATCAAAAGTGGAAACATACCAGGAGCTGGGAGGAGGTTGAGATTGTAAATTGGATAGCGAGACCAGATGAGTTAATTAAAGAGGATGTGGAAGGAATCCCACCTATTAGAAGGGAATTACCTATTATCATGTTAAGGATGGAAGGATTACTGGTCAGGGCATTAATTGATACGGGATCAACCATAAGTTTAATAACGCAAACCCTCCTAAATGAATTGGAAACAAGAGGCCGCATATTGAAAATTCCCACCTCAAGTGTGAAGATTAAGGGAATTATTCCGGAAAAATCTTTGACATGTAAATTTCAGGTATACATTGATTTGATCATGGGTAACACTGAAATTTCACAATGCTTTTTGCTGGTAAATCAATTACCATATAATGTCATATTAGGTATTGATTTTATCCGTGAGAACAAGGTCATAATAGACCTAGCGCAAAATTGCATTCGGATTCGAAGAGATGATGTGGATGGACAAAACATAAATCTGCAGGAACAGGATGCAAAAATAGAAGAACAGGTATGGCATGTGGAAGAAGTGACCGAGGAAGGTTGTAGGGACATAGAGAAGGTATTTGAAGTCCTAAACATAGAACTTGAAGATAGTTTGGAAACCGAGTTCGAGACCAACCTGTCAGGAAAAGTAGAGGAAGCTAAAGTTAACCTCGAAAACAAGGAAAAATTAAAGGAATTGCTATTAAATTACAGGGACGTATTTGATTCCAAGCCAGGAAAGATTAAAAATTTTAAATACGCATTTCATGTAAACGATTGGGCACCGTTCAGACAAAAACCATACCCGGTTGCAGAAAAACATTACACACAAACAAAGAAAACACTGCAGGAGATGAGTGATGCAGGTGTTATAGAAAAGATGGCGACACCATACGTTAGTCCATTAGTAATTGTGAGTAAACCGGATGGCTCAGTAAGGGTGTGTTTGGATGCCAGGAATTTGAACGCGAAAATTATACCAGAAAATGATTCGGCACCACCCATAAAAGAAATACTGAGGAAATTTAAAGGCAAGAAGATTTTCACAAATATTGACATGACTTCTTCATATCATCATCTCGAACTTGAAGAGAAAACCAGTCTCTTATCTGGATTTCAGTTCGACCAACAAACGTATTGCTTCAAGAGATGTTCGTTTGGCTTGAAGACCGCGGGATCCGCCTTAATAAGAGCACTTGATCGCAACCTGTCAGAGGAAGTAAAAGATGGCACTATCCGTTATGTGGATGACATATTGCTTACCTCGGAAAACATTGAGGAACACTTGGAAAAATTAAAGAAATTATTGGAAGATTTAAGAAGGGCTAACTTTAAGATTAACTTGAAGAAATCAAATTTTTGTCAGAGACAAGTTACGTTTTTGGGGCATGTGATTGACAAGGATGGTGTCAATCCCAATCCATGCAAATTAGAATCGATAAGAGATTTTCCCAGGCCTTTGAAGGTGAAAAACGTTCGCCAGTTTTTGGGATTGATTGGATTTTTCTCAGGACATTGTCCGTCATATACCAAAACTGTTGCACCACTACAGGACCTTCTGAAGAAGGGGGGCAAGTGGAAATGGACGGAGGAAACAGAAAAAGCGTTTATAGAGGCCAAGGAAATGCTTTTGAATTATGTGAAGCTAGGATATCCTGATTTTAATCAGAGATTTGTAATACAAACGGATGCATCCCAGATTGGAATAGGGGCAATGCTATATCAGGAAAACCCGGATAACCCTGCAAAGATAAATTATCTAGCTTTCACAAGTCGGAGACTGAAACCACACGAGAAAAATTATACAATCAGCGAGATCGAGCTGTTAGCGATATTGCACGCGTTGCAATATTGGCGAAAGATTGTATATGGGTTTCAAGTCACATTAAGGACTGATCATAAAGCCTTAACCTTTTTGATGAAGACGGATTTATCCAGCCAAAGGTTGATGCGTTGGGCTTTATATATCCAACAGTTCGACGTAAATATAGAGTATTGCCCGGGTAAAGAAAATGTAGTTCCAGATTATTTAAGTATACAGCCAGAGTCCACAGAAGAGGAAGTAAAGGCTATTGATTTGGAGGACAGGGATCAGCGCACTTTGAATGAATTGAGAAGCATTGGTCAGCGACAACGTGAGGATCCATGGATGAACATGCTCATATCTTTCTTGGAAGGGAGTTTGATAAGGGGGACACCTGCGTATACTGAAGCTAATAAGATAGCTCAGGATTACACTTTCTTTAATGGACTATTGTATAAGTTTGCGGACTCTGACCATACACGATTGAGGATCGCTGTACCTGCTATTTTGCAGAGAAAAATGGTATGGTTGGCCCATAGATCGTTTGGACATATGGAAGTCGACAAAACAGTCTCGATGCTGAAAGAAGCATTTGTATGGCCGAGACTGAGAGAAACTGTAAGGGATACGCTCAAGACATGTGACCTATGTCAAAGGATTAAGCCAAATGCGTTTTTGATGAGACAAAAGCCAATACCATTGTTGCCCGAGAGGCCAGGTCAAATTATTTCTATTGACAATTCTGGATCTTTGCCAAAGGCTAGGAGAGGAAATAGACACATAATGGTGGCTATGGATGTTTTCACAAAAATGGTTGTCCTTGCTCCCATACAGAAGACTAGTACCAAACAGGTGTTAAAACGACTCAAAGAAAAAGTGATACCTATTCTGGGCAAACCAGAGAATTTGTTGTAGGATCACGGTAGTTGTTTTACAAGTGTAGAATTTAGACAGGAATTAGAGAGACTTGGAATACGTCAGATACTGTCTAGTATTCGCCATCCTGAGGCAAATCCTGTGGAAAGAGTTATGAGGGAAACGGCCAAGTATTGTAGAATATACTGTGCCGAATAAAATTGGAAATGGATAGATATCCTTGATATTATCGAATTTTGTATAAATAATACAATTCATGAATCTACGGGAGAGATACCAATAACGTTACATCGGAATGAGCAACCAGAGAGACCTTGGAATCTGGTCATTCCTAGGCCAGCAGACACTCAGCCTGGAAGAGATGTACGAGTTAGAAGAGCCTTTGAGCATCTAAAAGCTCAAGCTGATAGAAGGCAAAGAAGAAACTGGCACAAGAGGTATCATCGACCACTATTAGCAGGAGAAATGGTGTTAGTGAAAAGACCAGCCATTTCGGATCCAGGAAACCATGTGTACAAGAAATTCCAGAAAATGTACCACGGACCTTATCAAATCATAAGAGATTTAAGAAATAATGCCTATAGAATTCGGCACTGTGAAACGAATCACGAAGTGACCATGAATTCAGCAAATTTAAAAGTATATTACCCTCCCGAAGACTTCGATGAAGCAAATGAACAAGCCCTGGTTATGGAACAATTTAGAGATGATAAATCCACTTTTGATAGAAACAGGAGTAAGCTAGAACGAGAAAATAGAGCTCAACCATTCAATTGTGAATGTGAATTAGAGAAACTGTATTGGGAAATAAGAGAAATAATTGATCTTGTTGAAGAAGAAAATTTCAATTTAAGAAGAGAGAATGAGGAAATAAAGAAACGGGTAGGGATAGACCACACCCGTAACGAAGAATTATGTGCTGTAGACTTTTAGTCCAGAAAAATAGGAAAGGAAGAACGGGTAGGGACAGAGCGTACTCAACCTACACTATTACCGGATATGACTTTAAAAGTGGAAAACCCTAATTATCATGGGATTTCATGCGAATAGAAACTAAAGGTACTGAGAAATGTTATGATGGCTTCGACACTAAAGAAAATAAGATATTTTACCGAAAGGATTTAAATAAATTTCCTCAAAAATTTCGAAAATTTATTTACCTAAGGAGGGGAGATTTGAACCCATGTACTGTTGGTTCAAGCGCCGAATCCATCATTTATTGGTAAAAGATGGAAGGAAAAATACAGTCCTTAGAATGACTTGGAAAGATTCTATGCAAGAGGACTGGTTTAATCTTGTGCAAGAGTAAGAGACCAGGTGGCCAGGAAATGATATCACGCGTGACGCACCGATAAGGAGCGATCATGGCTATAATTAGAACGAGAGGAACTTTCCGTTCAGAGTGAGCGAGAGAAGGTTTCGGAAATTGAGCTTACGTTGCAGCAAAATGGCATCCTCGCAGTTGTGCAAGAGGAAGAATAATTAGATTTAAGCCATTTGCGAGCATATAATTAACAAAAGAAATACATCATTGTGAATCATTTCGGAATAGAGATTTTTATGTGGGAAAAGATGTTATAAAAATTGCCCAGGAAAAAGTGCAAATGCGGCATTACGTAATTAAAAGTTCCCCGAGACCCGAGGAGGTGGGGATTAAAAATCAACTGTAACACCCACGTATCTGAAGACCAAATTTTATTTAATATCTCAGAATTGTACGATCGATTTTTATGTGCAAAGATGTCAGTTTACGTTTAGAAAACGAGCTTTCCAGAGATATAATTTTCAAAAGTGTGCGACTATTGCTTCAAAAGTTAGTTATGAAAAAGACGTGAAATTTATCTTTTTGTCGCCGATTTGTATAAAAGTCCTGGCAGAGCCAGACCAATCATGCAGTTTACAGCAGACCTTGTGGGGAGGTGCTGCATCACAGTGTCCAGATCACAGTACGAGAAGTATCATCATAGTATCGCCGTGTGAAGACTTAGGAAAATCCTAGTACAGGATTTAGTTCAGCAAGCGTCAATCTTTATAGTGAAAAGTTCAGTATTACAGTCAAAGTAGGCTGCGAACTTAAAGAACAGGCGATAGGTCTTCAAATAACAGTTCAGTTAAACGACCAAAAGTATCGTAACGTTTTGAAGTACCATAATAGTGTAACAAACATTTCTAGCAAAGTTAAGGAACCCGATGAGGGTCGGACGAAATAAGTAACGCCTAGTGTATCAATCAAGATAGGGACTCGAGCGAAGAAAATAAGAAGGGAAAATTTAATCCAAGACATTGTCTAACAGGAGACAAACAAACAGTAAAAGCATTAAGTTAGGAAACCAACGAATAGCAGTAAATGCTAGATAATCATAGGTCACCGATAAAGTATTCGAAGTGCCATAAACAAGATAGACTTTATCTAGACAAACTAAATAGTGTCTAGAAAGAAACGACTTCGAGCTAGTAAAATTAGAAGCCGAATAGTCAGGAAACCAGATTTGATGAATAGCCGTTCCAGGGAGGGGTAGATTGATCGAGACTTTCAACTTCTTGCCAGATAGGGAGCCGACATCTAAGAATTTCACCCTTGGAAACGGGAAGAAAAAAATCACGTGTGTAAGGCAAAATCAAAGCCTCAGTGATTAAAAGCAGTGTATTGTAAATATAGAAAATTTGTGTTAGTGTAATAATTTTTAGTGAATTTAGTTGTGTATGATAAAAGAATACAGAATTGTGTTCAAAATGTTACCAGTGTATAAGGTAAATAATGTGTGTGTGTATCAAGAAATGTCATTGTGTGAAATGGGATTAATCAAGATGGCTTAAACACATTAAGTGGGCGAAAATGAAACATCGCTGGAAAATACGGTCGGTGACCGTGACCTCATGTGAGTAACCATTTCATTATGTTATGTGTTGGGGAATATTTGTGTACAATCCACCTATGAATGAGAAAATAGGGATATTTTTGAATAACAAATAACAGAATAATAGCGCGATCTGAACGATAAAATTTGAAAAGTATAAGATAATTCTGTGAAATGGATAAATCCCTTAGGGAAAAATGTATGAAATAAAATATCAGTGTATTTGATAAATGATTTAATTATATGAAAGCAAGCGTAATAATAATAATAATAACAATTAAATGAATAAAGATTATGGTGAATTATAGGAAAGTAGTAGCTTTTGAGCTCCTTTAAAAGAATAGATACATGTTGTGAACAAATGTTCTTAAGATAAAGCGATTATTGCACGGGAGAGGATTAATATAAAATTGAGATGTAGATCAAATGTTGATGTTAAATTGTCAGTTCTTTGAAGGCAATTTGGCAATAAAGGATAAGCGTAATGTAGCGCATTGAAGTAAATTTGTCACGCTAGGAATGCGTTGAACCTAAATATACTTGGTAAAATTAATTATGAGGGGCAGTTGGTCGTGGTAATTGAGCTATAGTAAGTCCTGCAAATAGTGATGTGATCACGAGGCCGTTGTGTGTGTTGTATTATAAAAGGGTGCGAAATAATTGTATTATGAGCGCGAGTGGAAGGCAAAGGCCTGCTATAAGTCGCAAATGTATAAGTCCTCCAGTATGGGATATGGTTCCCGAGGCAGTTGAAAGAAACGAACCCAGATTCGTTTATGTGAAGCCCCTAAGTATTTGTTGTTGTATTGAATTATTCTTACCCACCAATGAGGTCACTTCATAATTAATAAATGCCAAGGTAAAAAGAATGTGTCTAGTGAACCTAAATATGTTGTTAAAATAAGTAGAATGAAACCTTGTTTGTTCAAAGAACTACATTTAAGAAAAAGCTGTATGAAAGCGGAGGGTAGCTCGCCTCTTGCGAGTCTGACCGTAATGATCCTGCTCCCCAACAATAAATCACGGTAAGTGGCCAGGCCAGACCCCTCGCCATTAATGTTGTGGTAGGTTTGAATAGCCGTCTGTTTTGAAGTTATAATACACAGAGTGTTTAGAGTTGGTTTAAAGACCCGGTCTTCGAACCGAGGTTCTTGTAGATGAGGATTACCGCTTGCAAGTTCAGATCGTTGTTTTCTATTGATATGATGGTCTTCTAAAACAGATAATGATAACTCCCTAATGTAATGTTATATAATGTAGGAATTCACGAGTTCAGTAAAGACAATTAGATTCCGGGAGTGTTCTTAATTTTTGACTTGTTCAAGTAGTCTTCGGAAGCTCGGGAGTACGCAAATGTTTTCCCAATCACAGTAGTGAATTGTTGATTTGAGAGAGGTGGTAACATGAGAACATTGAGAAAGCCCAAAGTTTAAGTAAACGAGTAAACAGTACTTTAATAATAATTATATATTGTTTTAATTATAAAATACTCATATAATAGATAGTGATGTGTTGTAAAAAAAAAGGATAATACAGTTTATATTGAAAAGTATCGCGCCTATTAGAGCTCTTGATTGTATTGAAGTTTAAAAGGACACTATATGGAAGTGAAAAGAAATATAAGTTTGTTGGTTTATGAAAACCATTTATTATGATTTAACGTTTGTTTAATTATGTATTCCTTGTTCACTCTGAACAAGTTAGAATTGGGTCAGTATTTTATTTGTTTAATTTGTTGTAGCGCCATATATTTGGTAAATTAAATGTTTTATAGTAGGAGTGGTTTTGTTCATTTATTTTGGAAGTGTATCCTCTATTTAATCCAAAATGTGTAAGTCACAGAGTGGTAGAACATACCATAACCCCGAAAATCCCGATTTGAGCATTGCTGGCATACTGTGATTTGCATATTTCATGCTAAAAGGGCACAGTATGTAATTCTACCCCTTATGATTCCCGTTTTCCCGGGGATGAGATGCGATGAAAGTCAATGTGGCGGATGGCTTTTACGGCCGGATGCCCTTCCTGACGCCAACCTCATGAGACGAATTAATGCGAGATGAAAAGAATGAATATGAACGAAACTGGTCAAGGATGTGGAAGGAAGTGGCCATGACCTGCCAGAAGGCACCGTCCCAGCATTTGCCTGGAGTTGAAAGTGGGGAAACCACGGAAAACCATTTCAAGGACGGCCGACGTGACGGTGGGTCACGAACCCGCGACTACCGAGTCCACAGATAGCTTGGCCCCATGGCCAAGCACAGCGCTGTCGGTAATTAGAGTAAATCAATAACATGTATATAATATATAATTAAAAATTTATGTCGATAATGGAAGTTAATGCGATGACTGTCGAAAATGAGCACATAGCACAAAAGAGCGTACCTGTGTGAACATTTTGCATGAGTACTTGCTTTTTCTCAATCACTGCCACTTACAAGTCTTAATAAGTAGCAAACACTATATAGCACAACTGCCGACCAACCAGACAGGAGTTGGAGATAACGCTATCTTTGCCTCGTCTGTAGAACCACTTACTGTACTTACTTAATCGCCTCCTATTCTACCTTGCGGTGTTGAGGTTTCAGCAAAGGAACGCCATCGGGTCCTATCCTGTGATAACACCATGGCTTGTCGCAGGTTACTACCGCGGGCTTTGATCGCCTCCTCGATGGTATCCCACCACATGACACGGGGCCTGCCTCGGGATCTCTAGCTGCTTACCCGCGCCTCTCACACCTGCCGTGGCATCCTGGTGTCAGCCATTCGGTTGACGTGGCCAAACCATCGTAGTTACCTCAGTTCGAGCGTAGTCCTCAGTGGCCAGATCTGCAAGTTCTGCCTGATGGTCGCATTTCGTACCCGGTCTCTTCTCGATCTTCCGCAAGTACCTCATCTCCATCGCTTGTAGCTGGCTCTGGTGTCGGGAGGTGAGTGCCCACGACTCGCTGCTGTAGGTAAACGCTGGACTGCCATCTTGGTCTTTTTGCTGACTCTGCTTTGCTGAGGAATCCGTGGTTGATCGCAAAGAAGAGTCTGCCAGCAGCAGCTAGCCTCTGGTTTATCTCGGGGCCCATTCTTCCCTCTTCGTTGATCGTGGCACCCAGGTCCTTGAAGTCTCCTACTTGTTCAAGCTTTTGCCCTTTCAGTTGGATGTTGTGCTTCTTGTTGTTCCTGGAGATCACCACATTGCCACATTGATGGTCATTTCTCTTTTCTCCATTTCTCTATTCCACAAGTTTAGGTTGTGTTGGAGACGAGAGGCAGTCCTGGCAAGGAGAGTGACATCATCAGCGAACGCCATTTCTGCCATTTCGACAGGCTGCATTTTCCAGTTGCCAACAATGATTTTCTTGGTGTTTCGTTTTGTGTCTTTGATAACATCATCCATGAGCAAGATGTAGGGTGAGAGGCTGTCTCCTTGTCTTACACCTGCGCTGGTGGTGAATTCCTTAGATTCCTCCCCTGCTGTCCTCACGTAATTCCCGCAGGTGCTGTTGAATCTTTAAATAGCCGGGATCAGGTTGTTTTTCACCCCACGCGCTTTCAGCATCTTCCATAATTCCTTCCATGGGACTCGGTCGAATGCTTATTCCAGGTCAATGTATGCCAGATGTACCACCTTGCCGTACTCAATCGTCTTCTCGGTCACTTGCCTCAGTGTGAATATGAGATCCTGCGTGCTCCTATTAGGTCTAAAACTTCATTGGGGTTCCTCCAGCCGTCCTTCGCATTGCGCCCTAGGTCTCATTTCAAGTATCCTGGAGTACAGGTTGCCTGGGATGTTGAGCAGTGATATCCCTCTGTGATTTCGACACTCTCTGTTGTCACCCTTCTTGAAGATCGGCACAATGACAGCCACTTCCCAGAATTTGGGGATGTTTTTGTCCGCCAAGCAAGCTAAAGGACTTGAAGCAGAAGCCTTTCTCCTTGGTCTCCCATGTGCCGGATCATCTCAGCCGTGATCTTGTCGTGCCCTGGAGCTTTTCCCAACTTCATCATCTTAATGGCGAGGCTCAGCTCAGCCCTCGTAATCTGATCCGCTTCCGTGATCCAATGATCCTCCTGGCTTGCAAATTGAGTGGGATTCAGAAGTTCAGAGAAGTGTTCTTTCCGGAGTTCCATTATTTCGATGCTTTTTGTGAGCAGTTGGCCATCCTTGTTCTTCAAGAATTTGATGGGACATGGCTTCTCCTTCCGCATGCTCTTGATCACCCCGTAGAACAGCTTCTGGTTGTCTACAAAATTAGTTTCTAACTTTATGCCAAAGTCCTCCCATGACTTGGCCTTGGCACACTTGACCACTTCATTCACTTGGGCGCTGTTCTTTGTAGACGTTGTAATCAGTCCCGCTGTTTAGGTACCTCGCCCAGTGCTTCTTCTTCTTCTTCTGCTTCACCTCTGCCTGTACTTCATCCATCCACCATACAGTGCTCTTTTTGCTGCCCCTACTCCTCTTCACACCGCATACGTCTTCAGCGCCTTGGAGTATCGTGGTTTTGAAGCGCTGCCAGCAATCATTGGGACTATCCCCATTTAGGTCTTCATCAGTGAGATCTCGGTTGATCCTTTCCTGGGACTGGCACCTTGTCCCCTTGTCTTGAAGTTTGTAAGATCTAATGCTGGTTTCTTGGTATCGTCTTTGGTTGGGCTTGTTCCGGTGTTGAGGCTTCTAGCCTAGCACTTTGTTCTTCAGGATTAGGAGTCGGTGGTTGCTTCCAATCTTAGAGCCTGTCGTCACTCTGGCGTCAAGTACAAATGGGAACGCCTCTTTACGCACAACTATGTAGTCTATGATGGACCTATCGTTCTTACTCGACTCCTCTCTGGTGAAGAAGTGAATTATTTTGTGAGTGAACATGACATTTGTGACGATGAGGTGGTTTGTCACACACAGCTCTAGGATACGTTCTCCATTGTTGTTCACAACATTCTCACCGTGGCGTCCGATGGCTCTCCCCCAGTGGTCCGGCTTGTTTCCAACTCGACCATTAAGGTCTCCTAGGATCATGACTTCCCCTGGGAAATCATCGATGGTCTTCTTCAGGAGCTCAAAGTAGGCGTTCATATCCTCAACATTCGCATCCTCGTTGGGGGCGTAGGCGTTAATTAGTGACGCAAGCCTGTTCGCGTCTAGTCCACCGTCATTAGCCTCTCTAAGATAAACTTCTAGCTCCTGACATTTTGCACCTCCTCTTCTCGTACAAGACATGCTACTCCTGCCTGAACGCGAATAATTTCTGCGACACCGCTATAGCCTACAAAAGCATGTAGTTGTTTTCGAGAGTCAAGCATCCTCGTCCCTTTCTCTTGGTTTCCGTGATACACAGTAACTGTACTCGGGTCTTCTTGATATCCCTAACCAACTCTACAACTTATCTGCCAGGCCTCTCACGTTCCATGTACCATAAATCGTAGTCGTTTGACCTTGCCTGGTCGTCATTGGTAAGATCCGTCCGGCTTTCCTCTGTATTGTTCTTTTAATCAGGTGGTGTTCGAGTAAGCAGGTGATTGGCCCGCCGCACCCTAGCTGCCTCCTTAACGCCTCCGTCCATGCGTTGCTACTCTTTTCAGGAGCAATGGTTTTCGAGCCCCCTACTTCCTGAGACGAATCCTGTTCCTTCTATCAAGATCTGCAGCTGTTTTAGGGTTATACCGCCCTATACCAGGACCTCAGCAGGATTTAGCCGCTGCCACAGTAACGTTGCGGTTGCCCGTTCCCCGGGACTTGGATCCGCCTGCCCTGTGTGCCAAAAGCCGAGGGACCCGTAGAACCACACGGCTGTCAAAAAAACATCAATATTGCTTTGATGATAACTCCAGTACAGTCATGTCAGCAATAATTTGTGATACCTATCTTCGTCTTGGTTCCTCCCTCATCAATTTGGCATCTTCTTATAATTCCGAGAACATTTTTCTAATTTCTTGGCGTAAGGTTGGGTCATATCAAAAAATCTTTCAGACAAGAGTTTTAGGCTTTGTGTAGAGCACTATTGACCGTTTCGAACGGTTTTGATATTGTGACTATTAAGGGAGGTATGATTTTTTTTTCTCTCAAGAAACTCCATTTTCCCACTCCCTTGATCAATGGTTGGTGCTATCAAAGAAATTTACTGAGATAAACTTTTGGCCCTTATCCGAAGAATAATACGAACTTTAAATGGATTCAATTTCTCACACACTTAGAAAGTTATAACGATATTCCAATTTTTTGGAAAAGGGCCCCCATTTCCACCCCCTTGGTCCGAATTTTCCCATTAACGAACTCTACCGAGATTTTATACATTTCATTCATTCGTTCTTTCATTCGTTTATTTGCAATTGGGGGTGTATCCCCCGGTGGCAAATTAGATATACATAACAAATACATAATTGTACATACAATTCACTAACAATTAAACTGGAGTATTTACACAAATAGTCAGTCTTTTCTTAAACACACCTATATGTTTGGGAAAAGGCTCTAAGACTGCGGCAGGTAGAGAGTTCCAATTATCAATGGCACGGTTTACGAAAGAATATTTACCATAAGTTGTTCGCTGTGGTCGGCCCTTAACTTTGAAAGGATGATCGCTCCTACCCATGTGAGTAGGCTTTTCCATACGTTTGCTAAGCTCACCCCATGCTGGTTGATTTGTATACGTGTTGTAGATAGCGCAGAGTCTAGATTTCATCCTCCTAGCCTCAAGTGATTCCCACCCAAGTTTCTTTAACATACGGCTCACACTGCTCCTGGGATTAAAGTCACTGAGCACAAATCTAGCGGCCTTTCTTTGTACCATTTCCAACTCATTTATGAGCCCTACTTGATATGGATCCCAGACCGCCGAGGCGTATTCCAGAATAGGTCTTACAAGTGACAAATATCCTAATTCTTTAGCAGAGGTACTACTTCCTTTTAATACCCTCATTACAAAGTGCAAGGATTTGTAAGCTTTAGAAACTACACATCCTATATGACTACTCCATTTCATATCATTTCTTACGTGAACGCCCAAATATTTGCAAGAATCTTCTTCTACAAGTATTTCCGAGCCAATGTTATATTGAAAATCTTGCCTTCGCACTTTCCCTATTTTTATTAGACTACATTTTCTTGTGTTTATTTTCATTTTATTTTCAATCGCCCACTTATAGACCAGGTTCAGGTCATCTTGAAGTACTGCATTGTCTTGTGAGTCATGTATCTTTCGATATATTACACAATCATCCGCAAACAATCGACAGTCACTGCGAATCCCATTTGGTAAGTCATTTATAAACGCCAAAAATAACAAAGTTCCGATTACGCTGCCCTGAGGGATACCCGACGTTACGGTAATTTCATCCGAGAATCGGCCTTCAACTTTCACTATCTGGGAACGACCCGTCAAAAATTCTTGTATCCATAAAATTACTCTTCTATCAATCTTCGTCGAAGCTAATTTATGGAGTAGCATGTCATGCGGCACGACATCAAATGCCTTCGCAAAATCTATAACTACGGCGTCGACTGAAACTCCATCGTCTAACGATTCGCTAATATCTTGAAAAAGTGATAGCATCTGACTCTCGCATGAGTAACCTTTCCGAAATCCATGTTGCCTATCATTAAACCATGATAATGTTTCCCACTGTTCCCTCAAGTAGTCGCAAATGAGATGCTCCATCTGTTTACAAACGATGGACGTAAGACTAACCGGCCTGTAGTTGCCCAATTCAAGTCTGCTCCCTCCCTTAAATATTGGGACTACCGTTGCTCTTTTCCAGTCATCCGGAATTTGCGCATTGTTTATGGACACATTAAACATCACCTCTAAGTATCGTGCCACGGCCCTACCTCCTAGTTTAAGTACTTCACTAACAGTATTATCAGGACCCTTCGATATATTGTAACGTAATTTTTGTATTAGCTTTACAATTGCTGACTGGTTTATTTGGAAGTGAAGTGATTGGTGAAAAATGGCGGTAGTTATCGTGTACAAAAGAATAAGATAGATACACATCAAAAAAATTGCATCAACTTGGTGAGAAGATGTCCTGCACATTGTCATACAAATGGTTTAGAGATATACACAAACAACGTTTCAGCTCTCTGTATTGCTCATGAAAACCACACATTGCCAGTTGTACAATCATACAGCGAGCAATTCGGAAATTGTGGTACAAATTGCAGCATACATCAATACCGCTAACACAGAGTAGCACGTTATCTTGCATTGATGCATGCCTGCATCTGTCGTGGCATACTATCCACGAGTTCATCAAGGCACTGTTGGTCTAGATTGTCCCACTCCTCAACGTCGATTTGGCGTTGATCTCTCAGATCGGTTAGTGAGTCATTTCCTTTAAAACCAGCTCCTTTCAATGTATCCCAGGCATGTTCGATGGGGTTCATGTCTGGAGAACATGCTGGCCACTCTGGGAGAGCGATGGGGTTATCATGAAGGAACGCATTAACAAGATGTCCACGATGTGGGCGAGAATTGTGGTCCATAAAGACAAATGCCTCCCCAAAATTCTGCCGAAATGGTTGCACAGTGGGGCGTAGGAGGCCATTCATGTATAGTTGAGCCGTTTCGGCGCCTTCCAAGACTACCAGTAGCGTACGTCGGTCTCACATGATTCCACCTCAAAACATCAGGGAACCACCACCTTGCTGCTCTCGCTGAAGAGTGTATCTATGACGTTCAGCCTGAACAAATTGCCTCCAAACACGTCTCCGACGATTGTTTGGTTGAAGTCATATGCGACACTCATCTGTAGGAAGAGAACGTGACGCCAATTCTGACGGGTCCATTCAGCATTTTGCTGGGCCCATCTGTACCGCATTGCATGGTATCGCGGTTGCAAAGGAGGACCTCGGCATGGACGTCGGGAGTGAGGTGCGCATCATGCAGCCTATTACGTACCGTTTGAGTCGAAACACGACGTCCTGTGGCGGCATGAAACGCATTATTCAGCATGGTGGTGTTGCTTTCAGGGTTCCCCCGAGCTGAAATTCGTAATTAGCGGTCATCCACTGCCGTCGTTGCCCTTAGGCGGCCTTAGCGAGGCATGTCGTCAACAGTTCCTGTATCTCTGTACCTCCTCCATCTCCGAACAACATCGCTTTGGTTCACTCGGAGACGTCTAGAAACTTCGTATGATGAGAGCCCTTCCTGACACAACGTAAAAATGCCGATACGATCAAACGGCGGTATTGACCATCTAGGCATGGAAGAACTACTGACAACACGAGCAGTGTTCCTCCTTCCTGGTGGAATAACTGGACCTGATCGGTTGTCGTACGCCGTCCATCTAATAGGCCCTGCTCATGCATGGTTGTGTACAGCTTTTGGACAGGTTTAGTAACATCTAGGGACAGTCGGAGGGACTGTTTTCATGATGCTATATCGACATTCAGCGTCAGTGATCAGGCGATCCTGGAACCGAGCTGATGCAACACCTTTCTTGATGTGTGTAAATACCTAGGTATATATAGAGAGATAAATATATAAATTATATACAAACTTATGAACTGATGGTGGTTTTGGGGTCTGGGGGGATGTGAAACGCGAAGATATGTCGAAATTTTCTGGATGTCCAAACATGGTACTGTGCCTGAAATTCACGGAAGGATGGAAGGATGGAACGGATCGCAAGGGACGCTGATACCCAGCTAGATAAACCAACAATTCCCTGCTAGATGGTTAGTTAGGAACCTCTCGAAACAAAGATATTTATAAAATACGATAGTACAACTACCTAGTTACATACAAATCATACAGCAAAATATTGGAGGACGAGATTCTCGGAATCTCGAGGGCGAACGGTTTAAAAGCGGGCGCCAGTATCTAACTGATTATAAAATGAAGGGTCACTGTGCTCTATAAAAAGGAACAGGAAAACTAAACAGTGCCTTCTAACGTTTATTCAAAAAGGACAGTATAGGCTATATAAGACATGACCAACAAATAATTAATCAACTTCTCACAATACGAAAATAAAACTTGAAACATCAAATTAAAATAATATCTTCACCTAGAAGCAAAATATACCGTGAATTTTGGCATTGAACTTCACTGTGCCCTCATTAAGGAGTAAAACAAACTATTCTGACATAAACACCTCGTCTATTCATGTTCCTTAAAAATGTCAACCAGTTGTTGATCATACTGTACTCATTCATGTTAAAATAATCTCGTAAAAACGACGTTCTCTACCTACAATATCTCCCTAAATTATACACAGTTCTCCTTAATTCGACGTTGTAAAATTCTACACCTTGAATAGGAATATTCAAATACATAAATTATTATTATTAAATATTTACAATTTTGTTCAACTTTATCGTTACCAGCACGATATTCCTCCACTTTACTATCATATTATTCTTCCTTCTCGCTACTATAATTTTTAGATCACAATATCTTTCACATTATCGCTTGTTATTTTGTCAAATCCATGTGAACATAAGTAACAAACAATTAAGCAAATTACTGTTCTAAACCGTCTAAATCATCATACATATTATTTCAGTAGTATGCATCCCTCCTGCGGCGCTCAAAAGAGACCGATCGTGAAAAATGAGCATTCAAATGAAATAAAATATACATTACCAGTGATTCATTGCACTCTAATTTCATAAATATCTATAATTTCTTAAAAAAATTACTTTTAAAAAACTATACGAAGTGTGCGATTTGCAGTTACTCTTGCTGCAGGAAGATACGCTCCATAATTGGTGTCCACTTCACATTTTGGCCGCTGTGTCGCCTTTTTATGTCATTTTAACATTCTGAGGTCTTTCTTTATCATTTTGCATCGATTTCAGAAACAGTAAATGAAAGGAATGTGTTCGTTTTCAGAATCAGTAGGCTAAATCATTGGATTGGGTACTCAAATCGTATAACCGGCGAGTGTTACTGCTAAACTTTCAATCGATGGACTCAGCACAAACATGATTTAAGCTCATCCGTCTAAAGAATGGATTTATTATATTCCAGGTTTGTTAAAATTTGCCGCGATACAGGATTTTCTTCTGCATTCTAATTACATAAATATCGATTTTTGTAAGAATTGTGCTTTTTGCAAATACTGTTGCTCTAACATGCTGCAATTCCGAGCTGTCGTCTAAAACCTTAAAACATTGAACGTTAATTCTCTAACAGTTTTTCATCTATCTGATTTTCAGAATCAGTAAATCAATGGATTGGGTAGCCTACAGGTTTTTCTTCTGCATTCTAATCCTATAAATATCGATTTTTGTAAGAAGTGTGCTTTTTGCAAATACTGTTGCTGTATCATGCTAGAGTTGTCGTCTACAGCCATGAAAATATCATCATCATCATCATATAGACCTCATAAATTAGCAGTGAAGAATCATCATCATATATATTATTTCAGTAGTATGCATCCCTCCTGCGGCGCTCACAAGAGACCGATCGTGAAAAATGAGCATTCAAATGAAAGAAAATATACATTACCAGTGATTCATTGCACTCTAATTTCATAAATATCTATAATTTCTTAAAAAATGACTTAAAAAACTGTACGAAGTGTGCGATTTGCAGTTACTCTTGCTGCAGGAAGATACGCTCCATAATTGGTGTCCACTTCACATTTTGGCCGCTGTGTCGCCATTTTTTTATGTCATTTTAACATTCTGAGGTCTTTCTTTATCATTTTGCATCGATTTCAGAAACAGTAAATGAAAGGAATGTGTTCGTTTTCAGAATCAGTAGGCTAAATCATTGGATTGGGTACTCAAATCGTATAACCGGCGAGTGTTACTGCTAAACTTTCAATCGATGGACTCAGCACAAACATGATTTAAGCTCATCCGTCTAAAGAATGGATTTATTATATTCCAGGTTTGTTAAAATATGCCGCGATACAGGAATTTCTTCTGCATTCTAATTCTATAAATATCGATTTTTGTAAGAATTGTGCTTTTTGCAAATACTGTTGCTCTAACATGCTGCAATTCTGAGTTGTTGTCTAAAACCTTAAAACATTGAACGTTAATTCTCTAACAGTTTTTCATCTATCTGATTTTCAGAATCAGTAAATCAATGGATTGGGTAGCCTACAGTTTTTTCTTCTGCATTCTAATTCTATAAATATCGATTTTTGTAAGAAGTGTGCTTTTTGCAAATACTGTTGTTGTTGTCGTCTACAGCCATGAAACTATCATCATCATCATCATCATCATCATATAGGCCTCATAAATTAGCAGTGAAGAATTGCATTTTAATGTCATAAATATCAATTTTTGTAAGAAGTGTGCGATTTGCAAATACTGATGCTCTAACATGCTGCAATTATGAGTTGTCGTCTAAACCCTTGAAACTATTAAAGGTTAATTATTTTACAGGTTTTTCTTCTGCATTCTAATTTCATAAATATCGATCATTTCGCATGGTTTTCAGAAACAGTAAATCAATGGATTGAGAACTCTAAATCATATAACCTTAGAACTATTAAACATTCATTTTTTTACAGGTTTTTATTCTATCATTTCCCATGGTTTTCAGAATTACTAAATTAATGGATTGGGTACTCAAATCTTATAATTTATTAAATATCGAATAACCGATGAGTGTTATGATGATCCAATTTTCAGTGATTGCCTTCTTAAGTTACGGAACGTACAACTTGCAATTCTGACTGAAATGTAGCGAATAACTGGTGAGTGTTACGGCTAAGCTCTCAATCAATGGACTCAGCACAGAAATGGAATCAACAGTGACTAATTGCATTTTAATTTCATAAATATCAAATAAAGAAACCAGCCACAGCACGCTCTCATGCTGACGCTCCACTCGGGAAAGCGAAAGCTCCCCTGTAGGTAACGTGCAAAGGAGTTTAGCGTTGAGCGCTACACACGGAACAAGGAAAGCGCCCCTGTAGGTAACGTGCAAAGGAGTTTAGCGTTGAGCGCTACACACAGAACAAGGAAAGCACCCCTGTAGGTAAAGTGCAAAGGAGTTTAGCGCTGAGTGCCTCACACAGGAACGGGAAAGCTGCCCTGCAGGCAGTGTGTGAGGGTGTTTAACGCTGATCGTTGCACATAGGAACAAGAAAGCCTCACTGTAAGCGGGGCGTGAAGAAGTTTTCCAACGAGGGCAGTCCTGATAAGGGAGAAGGACGCTCCTCAGCCAAGAAGTTAAAGCAGGAAATCTTGACCAAGATGCTTTCATAAATATCGAATAACTGGTGTGTGTTATGATGATCCAATTTTCAGTGATTTCCTTTAAGTTAGAGAACGTAGAACTTGCAATTCTAACTGAAATGTAAACAGTGTTCTATAATCATTTGGATGAAATGAAAACATAACAACCTTTCTCCTTAAGACTCTCATTATAAACATATTGGGAAATGTGTGGTTTATGAACAAGCGAGATTTTCTAATTTCATAAATGTCTATAATTTATAGGAAGTATGCGATTTTCAGATACTGTTGCTGTAGGAAAATACGCTCCATAATTGCTGTCCACTTCACATCTTAGCCAATGTGACGCCTGTTTTGTGTCATTTTAATATTCTGAGATCTTTCCTTTATCATTCTGCAAGGATTTCAGAAACAGTAAATCAAAGGAATGTGTACTCAAATCGTATAATTTCATAAATTAGCGGTGACGAATTGCATTCGAATTGCATAAATACCAATTTTTGTAAGAAGTGTGCAATTTGCAGATACTGATGCTCTAACATGCTGCAATTATGAGTTGTCGTCTAAACCCTTAAAACGGTTAAACGTTAATTTATTTTACAGGTTTTTCTTCTGCATTCTAATTTCATAAATATCGATCATTTCGCATGGTTTTCAGAAACAGTAAATCAATGGATTGAGTAGTCTAAATCGTATATCCGGCGTCTAAAACCTTAGAACTATTAAACATTAATTCTTTTACAAGTTTTTCTTCTAGCATTTCCCAAGATTTTCAGAATTACTAAATCAATGGATTGGGTACTCAAATCGTATAATTTCAATTGCAATTCTGACTGAAATATATCGAATAACCGGTGAGTATTACGGCTAAGCTCTCAATCAATTGACTCAGCACAGAAATGGAATCAACAGTGACGAATTGCATTTTAATTTCATAAATATAAAGGAAAGAAACCAGCTACAGCACGCTCTCATGCTGACGCTCCACTCGGGAAAGCGAAAGCACCCCTGTAGGTAACGTGCAAAGGATTTTAGCATTGAGCGCTACACACAGGACAAGGAAAGCACCTCTGTAGGTAACGTGCAAAGGAGTTTAGTGCTGTTCGTTGCACTTAGGAACAAGGAAGCCTCAGTGTAAGCGGGGCGAGAAGAAGTATTCCAACGAGGGCTGTCCTCATAAGGGAGAAGGAGGCTTCTCAGCCAACAAGATAAAGCAGGAAATCTTGCCCAAGATGCATTCATAAATATCGAATAACTGGTGAGTGTTATGATGATAGAATTTTCAGTAATTGCCCTCATAAGTTAGAGAACGTACAGCTTGGAATTCTAACTGAAATGCAAATGGTGTTCTATAATCATTTGGTTAAAATAATAACATAACAACCTTTCTCCTTAAGTCACTCATTATAAACCTATTGGGGAAAGTATGACTTATGAACATACGAGATTTCTCACACGGGTCCGCTAGTATATATTATTTCATTAGTATAGATCCCTCCTGCGGCACTCACATGCGACCGATCGTGAAAATGAGCATTCAAATGAAAGAGAATAGACATTAGCAGTGACGAATCGCCTTCTAATTCCATAAATATCAATAGTTTCTTTAAAAAATGACTTTTAAAAATGTACGAAGTGTGCGATTTAAAGATATTGTCGATGTATGAAAATACGCTCCATAATTATTGCGGTCCACTTCACATTTTAGTCGCTTTGACGCCTGTTTCATGCCATGTTAACATTATGAGGTCTTTCCTTTATCATTTTGCTTGGATTTCAGAAACAGTAAATCCAAGAAATGAGTACTCAAATCGTATAATTTCATAAATATCGAATAACCGATGAGTGTTACAGCACACTCAGCACGTCCAGTTCATTTAGCCGACATAGGGAAACCAGCATGCTTAGCATTGTCTGGAGAGTGATAAAATCTCTGCCCAGGGAATTGAACATCAGAACTTGGACCGGTGCTGAATAAGATTATCAGAGTATTGATAGTACTGAATGAATCACAGTTGGGTCAAGTTATTACTGGTAAATTTTGCATCATGGATCATTTCGATCTTACCCCTATCGAGAAGATTACTTCAGCTGTTGAAGCAGCTAATATTATAGACAGTTTTCATCAAGATATTCAGGCAACGAGTATGAATACCGCTATGTCTGGTTGACATTTTTGCGGGTAAATAATGGAGGCCGATACGAGATTATACGTACGTGTCCAAATGGGGACAGAAGGCTGAAATAATCTAGTTCAGACCAGATTATCCACATCAAGATCTACAAGAATGTAAACTACATTTTGCATTATTCTTATGCGTAGTTAGCTGGAATTTCTCATTTTTCTACAGTCTTGCCAACACATATTTTTTCTTCGATATTTTGCTGTTGCAAATATTTTTGCAAGGCATATGGAAGCCTTGATCTGAGTAGTTTTTACACTCAGACATGAGAAGTCAATGATTTGAATTAATGGACGAGCAAAACAAGCATTTATTTGATTTTGAAATTATTTTTCTAATCGCGGTCATCAGCCGTCGTAACTGTATATTTATAATAATTTTAAGTTGAGGAATGGATTTTTTTCCATATTTAAGAAGTCAAGGATGATTTTTCCCGAACAGTTTAGCAACGTAAATTCCATTTGTGGAATAATAATATTAATAATAATAATAATAATAATAATAATAATAATAATAATAAGAAGAAGAATGCTGATTTAATAATAATCATTTTCAATATTTTTCAGGACATAATAATAATAATTATGATTTATATTTCTAATAATCATATCATGTTGTGTGATTTATAATGTTGATATTTAAAACAGTTTGCTAGATCGGAGACTTGTTTTTCCGAAGGCTAGTGGTTAACGCATGCCCGCATTCAACTAACAGAATAATCCTATGGGATCATTTTACACCTGCATTATGCAGTTAAATCTTTTGAAAGACACGGAAAGTAATGATACGGGAAGCATATAGCATGTATAAATTAGGGTTTTACTAGAGCTTGTATAAATACGACTATAATATCATTTTGAGCAACGTTTTGTGATAGAACGTTTGGCTAGAGATAGACACGGTGTGGAATAATGTTTAAACTGATGGTAAAATTACTGTAAACTCATTTAGGAGCTTACTAGATTACGAATCTTCCAGTTTGAGTAACAAGCAAAGGTTTGATTATTATGTAAAATTTGGGAAGAAATTTTGTGTGTGTGGAAATAGTTGAATGTGCCATTCTGATTGTGCATTTTAAGTCGCAGGAATGAGGTTGTTATAATGGAGCATCAACCATATTGTAGGTTGGATGACTTTGAAGTACAGTAATGTTGGGAGTTGAAATATTTTTGTTAAGCCACACTTACGTCGAATTCATAACCGAGGGTTATATTATGGAACCATCATGTCAATCCACAGTTTTCCCACGTGTTCTATAAATATTTCCTAGTAATTGTTAGCCCGGAATTATGTTATTTCTTTATGAGAAGACTTTACCGTTGTCTAGATGCTAATTATGATAATGTGATTTTTGACACATTTAAATCGAATGGGCCGATGCTGTAAATAAATTAAACTGTTATTTCCTAAACAACCACTACAATTTAGAAGATATTTGTGATCCTGTTAAAAATATAAACATTCTGCAAATTAGTTTGATGATTAACATTTTTGACATTCTGTCAAAAGAATTGTAATTTTGATAATAGCAACAACTAGGCCTCATATTATTTTTGTGATAATTTTTCTAAATAATATTTCCAATTGACATTTAAATATTTAAATGTTTGATTCCAGATTTAAAGGAGTAGATATTTTGTTAATAATTAATTTTTGACCATAATATTGCTATTTGAGTCAAGAACTGAGAATATTACTGTTGGATCGAGAACAGATGATTCAACAAATATTTTTTCTGTTTATCGAAGTTCTTCGAATCCATGCTCGAAAGTCCATGTAATTAATCTTGTGTTATTTCCATTGTTGTAACTTTATATCTGAACCAATTTTGAGATACTGATTCCTGGAAAAAGTGTTAGTTAATTTTCTGCTACTATTTGAAAGACAAACAAAAACAGTGATATTTTTTTCATCGAGTGATAATCTTTCATTTCAACGTGTGGATACTTAAAGTTAGGAATCAGGATAGTAGTGGGATGAGGGGGGAGCTGCACCACTTCTTATTGAGCCACCCTCGTATTTGCCCCGAACTTGATATCTCGCTAACCAAACATGGGATTAGAACATACAGGGTGTCCTAGCACTGCTAGTAATGCCCCCTACTTTCCTATAGCCTCTTTATTTAATGAAAAGACCAAAACTAAAAGGTCATTCACGAGTAGTGGGGTAGTGTTGGTTTCCTGAAGTCGCGCTCGTGCTTGAATATGTATGCCTATGTTGGGAAAGGGTTAGGTGGTGGGGGAGGAGTAGGGTCGAGTGAGGGGTCGTTTAGATGGTATTTTTTCCGCTCTAGATGATGGTGAGGTTATTTTTTAAAAATGGATGGAATTGGGAAACGCCATTTGGGGTAAACATGTTGTTTTTTGACATTTTGGCGATGAATGTTTTTTATACGCATGCGCACTTGAGGAGTTTTGTAAGAGGGCGGGCTTTTATAATGATGATTTATCAATGAGTGTTTTTTAATATATATTGAAATAAACCAAAAAAACTAATAGGTCATCGGCTTTTTACTATTTCGCTAACTAATAATCGGATTTAAACCTATGAGGTGTCGTAGGACTCGTGGTGAACTCTCTTTTTCCATGGACGGGGGATATCCACTCCAAAATAAAAACGTGGTAAGGGGGGGGGGATCTGCTTTCAAAAGCAAGTTGTGAGCCCCCCGCGACCTTGGAATCGAAGGAGCCATGCTAGGAGGGCGTGCTTGGATTCGTTTTTTTCGTCTCGTTGTGCTCTTTACGGGAATGTAGGTGTCGAAAAGGTGAACTTAGGGTTTTGGGTCGAAAAATGCGTTTTTCACATTTTTGCCGATTTTTGGAAAACGGGCCATGATAGGAGGGCGTGCTTGGATTCGTTTTTTTCGTCTCGTTGTGCTCTTTACGGGAATGTAGGTGTCGAAAAGGTGAACTTAGGGTTTTGGGTCGAAAAATGCGTTTTTCACATTTTTGCCGATTTTTGGAAAACGGGCCATGCTAGGAGGGCGTGCTTGGATTCGTTATTTTCGTCTCGTTATGCTCTTTACGGGAATGTCGGTGTCGAAAAGGTGAACTTAGGGTTTTGGGTCGAAAAATGCGTTTTTCACATTTTTGCCGATTTTTGGAAAACGGGCCATGCTAGGAGGGCGTGCTTGGATTCGTTTTTTTCGTCTCGTTGTGCTCTTTACGGGGATATAGATATGGAATAGGTTAAAAGCTGGAAACATGGTTTTTTATATAATTAAATAGGGTTTTATTACAAAAAATTATGTTTATTGACCCATGAATTATACGTGGAAGGAAAACCTAACCACTTTACAAAATATTTTGCACCTTTGACTTTAATTACTCGTTCAATGAGATAATCGTTGGGATATAATGTTTTTTGCACTTCTTCATAATAGAATCGTCCCTGAATGGGTTGACCGCTCTGATCTTCTAAGAGATACGTCACTGGTTGACCTAGCTTGACTTGGCGAATTTTAAAAATTTCTGTCGACCATTGTGGAGTATACGATTTTGAAAACACACTTCTATGTTTACTAATGCGAACAAAATCTCCAATTTTAAGGCGATGTCGCCTTGGGTCTACCCTTTTTATAGGGTTAAACAGTCTATTGAGTCTGGGTAGGTTCTTGGTGACGAGGCGAGGTTTCATGCCGATGGTGGAATGAATGGTGTTGTTGTAGCGAGACACAAGTTGAGGTAACCAGTCTATCCATCGATAGGAACCATGTATTGTAAACTCTTTCCACATATAACTTTTTAATGTTCGATTGAACCGCTCGACCACACTGGCTTTGAGATTGCTATAGGTGGTATAATGGTGAATATCCTTAGATTTGAGAAAACTGGAGAAATCCTTGTTGAAAAATTCTTTCCCCTGGTCGGTTTGTAACAAATGAGGTTGACGTTTTGATTGTTCAATAATATGTTGAAAGGCCTTTGTGACTAAGATACCAGTTTTATATTTTACTGGTTGAACAAAAGCCATTTTGGAATAGACATCAATGACAGTCAACATATAGCGTACACCGTCGTTAACGTTAGAATAAGGTATCATTTCAACCAGGTCTGCCTGCCAAAGTTCATCGATTCCTTTGGAAATGACACGACGACGTTCATAAATGCGTCGGGCTGGTTTATGCAATTCATGAGCAATGCCCACTTTGATGGGGGATGGCTTATAAGATAATTTTAGCATCTCGGAGTTGTTGTTCAATGAGGGCGATTTCCGCCTCATGTCCAGTGTGACCAGCTTGTTTTGATGCATGAAGCAAGTATAAGCGCTCTACTAACTGATTGGGATTATTCCAAAAGGTTATATCTAGGTAGGGTTTTAATTTCTTAAACCTTACACCAGAGGCAGAGTGATGTTTTTGCTTACCAAAGATGTTTGCAATGATGGTTTTATATTTTTGGGATATATTGGCATTGACCTGCTGAGAGGATTTATAGTTTCTTTTGTGAGCGTTGGTGTCTAATAAAATGGATTTATATTTAGCAAGGTCCTCGGACGTAAAATCTTGTGTCGAGGGGGTGCGAGAAAATAGCAGCTTTAACAGACCTGGTGTTAATTTATAGTTGATCTTTTTAATGACAGCTTTCGTACGAGCAAATTTAATGGATGAATCCCCAATTTTAAAACTATCATTCTCATAGCGAACACCATACGTGGTATCTGTCTTTCCAATAAATAGAAGGGTCAAATACGGTTCCAGGGTTGCCCCATAATGTTTGATTAAAATGTTTTTGAGTTGAGCTTTATTTTGAGGGGTTGCCAAGACTTGTGAAAACGGAGACGATGTGGAGGAAGACGGTGTTGCCGCTATGACGGAAGATTTTTGTTTTGTTTTTAGAAACTGTTGAAGGGGTGACGATTTCTTTTTTCTTTCAGGACTAAATACGCTTTCGCTGTCACTTTCACTTTGTTCATGCTCTTCTTCTTCTTTCTTTTCATGTTCTTGATGTTCTTGTTCACTAACATTAGAGGAGGAGGAAGAGGAGGATTTTACTTGTCGTGTGGATTCTGTTTGAGTAAATTTTGAACTTGTTATGGGTTTGGTTTGAGAGGTAGCAGCAGCAGCAGCAGTAGCAGCAGAAGCATTAGGTTTAAATCTCATGGGATCAACCGATGATGGAGCATGTTTTATCATGGGTAAAGGATTGACGTTTTTTAAACGTTGCAATTCACGAAATTTATGTCGAATCGTATTTCGTGCCTCAATAATACGCTGCATGATTTGAACATGTTTCTTGTACCCTATGGCGTTCGCCATGGTAAAGGTAAAGACACACTAACAGGAAATGTCCAACCCTGGGTCTTTTTAAACAGAAATAAAATGATCAAAACCCAAGCGATAACGTCCCTCACATCGTTCACTCTGTTTATTTATGACCAAACAGGCATGGGGATGATGGTTCCAACACGAAGCACACAATTGCGTGAAAGCTGTAAAGGACATATCTGGATTCACATGATCTTGAAAAATATGATAGAGATTTCTAGAGTCTTGGCGAAAGAGAACGATGAGATTGGCATTGTCACGAATCAACTGTTTGGGGATTTTGGAATAGGTCTGAGCCAGATAAAAACAATCCACTTGTTTATGGCGTCCCATACTAAAATACTCTTGAATAATGGCCTGTCGTTGAGTGGCAATATCATCAAAAATTATAATGGAATCTGGTTGAATGCGGTCTGGTTGAATGACATCTTGAGGTGAGGTGAATGTAAAATAGCCCATGGCTTCTTTATTTAACGAAGACATAATTTGTTCCAGATACACGTACAGAGGCTGGTACAAGGATTTGGCAAAAATATAAATATTTTGAAATCGTAGGCCATGAGGTGCGGTAATAATGTTCAGCAAAACATTGGTCTTTCCACAACCCGAAGGCCCTACCATAATACATCGAACGGTAGATGGGAATAGGGTGCCATGACGTTTAGGTTCGCACACGGACAGTGATAGCTCTGAAACCAAATCAGAGACGGGCAAAGCATGGGGTTGTTTCATTAATTCCATTGTGTCGATGACTGAGTTTTTTTCATGTGTGTATAAGGTTTATATATATATATATATATAGGCAAACGGTGAGTAAGAAAGGTTAGTTAACGTCTATCACCATGGACGTGTTTGGGAGAGCTCGTGTAACCATGGCCACGGCCGCCTCTTTGTCAAAACAGTCACGAGAGGTGGCAACAAAAAGCTATGTCGATCGCAAAGTGCAAAGTGTCTATCACATGGCCCCGAGACTAACCGCTGAGGGCTATTCAGCCAATCATCATCGTATTATTGATGTGCAAGAGCCTCGAGACGAAAATGATGTCTGCACGAAACGTTATGTGACCTATCAAATGAAAAGGCTTTATAAATTTGTCCCATCTGTATTTTTAGTGTACCTGTCAAATCAAAAACTGGACAATGACGAAAACCATTCCCCACCACCACTACCACTGGTGAATGATGATCTTACCTATATGCTTGCTTCCGGTTTAAGTCGTTATCGACTGCATTATGATGGTGTCATTCATATTAAATATGTCATGCCTGATGAGAAACATTTAAAAATACAACTAAACGGTGATAGAGTGTTGGCCCACAACCATCAAAGAGTAAATGTGGGAGATGAATTATCCTTTCATCTTATGCTTACGTTTGAGGAAAAGGAAGCTGGGAAAACGGTGAATGATTTCCCGCTTTATATAGAATTGGAATATACTGCTATGAAATAAGGTTCTCTACGTTAGTTGTTATCGAATGTTTGCTGTGAAAGGTTCACCAAGTAGCAGCATGGTGAAAAAAAGATATGCTATGAACATGAAAAAAACAAATCTCAAAAAGAGAAAAAAGCCAGGTCGGAAACCAAGTCGATTTGCCTCACACCCAGTGTTAAAACTTAAAAAAACTAAAAAAAAAAACTAAAAAGAGTGGCTATCGAAAAAGCTTTACAAGCGGTGCGATTGTCTACAGCTCCGAAATCGCAGCATTATGTATCGATAAAAAGAAAAGAAAGAAAGCAAAAACGTGGGCGAGTCATTCCTGTTGCTAAGCGTGGGGGTTTTTTGCCGGCTTTATTTGCAGGGTTGGCAGCTTTGGGGTCCCTTTTGGGTGGTGCCAGCGCTGTAGCGAAAACCATAAAAGCCGTCGAGCAAGGCAAGCAACAACTCAAAGAAAGCGAGCGACACAATAAAACGTTAGAAGCCATTGCGATGGGAGCTAGAAATGGCAACCCTTTAAAGCCAGTATTTTATCCACAAGGTAATGGCCTACCGTCTAAGGAAAAAAAAAATGTCCATCATCATCGATAAGCGCTTAAGGCAACTGCCTCGTCATGCCATGACCCATGAAGAAGTGGAAAGCTATGCCAAACAACTAAAGATTTCTCATTTTCGAGGTGTATTTATGCGAAATGAATTACCTAAAGCACCGTGGAAAGAAGAACGAGTCATAATGAATTTAGATGATAATGCAGGCCCAGGAACCCATTTTGTAGCCTACGTGAAACAAGGTTCCACAGTATGGTACTTTGACAGTTATGGAAATTTACCACCCCCGATCGAGTTGCTACGTTATTTGGGAAACCGGGTAAAGATATTCTATAATGTGAATCGTCAACAAACCTTTGACAGTCAAGAGTGTGGCCGTTTGAGTTTACATTTTTTATATAAGAGGTCGCGTTAAGCCAACAGTTTCATCATTATGAATGTCAGCGCCAAGACCTTTACCGTGCACAGTCGCGGGCCTGAAGTGTCCCTGGATTTTTTCCCTCCCATTGAATTGCATTCCGAACAATCCTATGTGCTAGGATTAATTTCTTTGGAAAGTTACAACAGAATTTACAATATTCAAGTGGATATTAATGACAAATTTTATTATGATGATTATATGTTGACACTACCCCCTGGAGGTTATACCATAGACGATGTGCATGAGGCCATTAGCGTGTCGATGATAAAACAATTTGGTGTCAAACCATTTGCGGATGGGACACACAAATTTGAACTTACAGCCAATACAATAACTCATCGCTGTCGCATTTTCTCTACGTTTAACATTGACTTTGAAACACGAGTTCATTCTATTGGTCCTTTATTAGGATTTAAACCAAGAGTGTTGGCAGCTCAGCAACCCCATGAATCAGATTATCCAGTGAAATTCATCGAGGACCATCACATTTCTGTAACTTGCAATATTATTAGAGACGTATTTACGAATCAAGAACAAAGCCATTCCCTGTATGATTTTATTGTCACCTCTCCTTGCGGCTATATTATTCGTGAAAACCCTTCAGTGGTTCTCTATCATCCTGTGTGTGTCAGTGATATTAGTAATATTACCTTACGCTTAGTGAATAGAAACCAACAACTGATTGCTTTGGACGCCAACACCCCTGTGACCTACAAGTTGGTTTTAAAGACGCTATGAAATTTATCTATAAAGCAACAACAACGTCAACGAGGTCGGTTAGTTGCCCACCGTGTATGAAACGGTTGACACGAGTAAACCGACAACGCTTACAACGCCTTGGTTATACGCTACACCCCAATCATGAACAAAGAGCTGTTGCAAGTGTTAAATCCCATACAAGTGGAAGATGGCGTCGTGCGCATTGATATGCATTCCTATCAACCTCAAGCAACAGGACTGAATAACAATGACGAGATTCAATTCATCATTAACAATCAAGATATTTTTACTCTACCTCATGAAAGTGTCCTTCAAATTGAGGGTAAATTGATGAAAGCAGATGGCAGTACGCCCACAACGTCTGCATTGGCGAATCATGGTTTGGCTTTTCTGTTTTCTGAAGTACGTTATGTGATTAATGATATTGTCATAGATATGACTCGAAATGTGGGCATGACTAGTCTTATGAAATTATATCCATCCAATAGCGAGGAGGAAAGTAAAACGCTTTCTATGGCAGGATGGTGTCCCAACAGTAGCAATAACTGGCTAGTTCATACCGATGGCACTTTTACAGGCTTTCTACCCTTAAAATTACTCCTTGGCTTTGCCGAAGATCACAAGCGTATTATTTTAAACGCAAGACAAAGTTTGTATCTGGTGAGAGACCGCAGTGATTATAATGCACTGAAAGGAGCCTCTGACCAAGTGATAGACTCAAAAATTCAACTGCTTCGATTACTATGGAAAGTGCCCCATGTGACGCTATCGGATCGTAAAAAGCTAAGCATGTTAAATTTGGTGCAAAAAGATAAAGCCTTGCCTATCGCCTTTCGAAGTTGGTGTCTGCATGAATACCCCTTGCTACCTACCACTGACACTCATAGTTGGAGTGTCAAATCGGCTCGCTCTACCGAGAGACCCCTCTATGTTATTATTGGTTTTCAAACCAATAGAAAATACCAACAAAGCAAAGATGTCACCTTGTTTGATCACATTCACTTGAGAAATATACGACTATTTTTAAATAATGTTTGCTTTCCCTATGAGGGGTTGGAACTCAATTTTTCAAAAAATAAGTTCGGTCCCCTTTATGACATGTTCGCTAAATTTCAATCGTCTTATTATGAAAAACAGGATTGTCCTATGTTGTCGCCACAAGGGTTTAAAGCAAAAGCACCACTGATTGTTTTCGACTGTTCGTATCTAGAAGAATCTATGAAAATCACCACCATTGATTTAAGGATAGATTTTGAAACACAAGAAAATGTCCCAGACCATACCAGTGCCTACTGTTTGATTATTCATGCTAGACAAGTGAAATATCATCCTTTGTCCAATTATGTCACCAGCATGTAAGCCATCTGTGGTCGAATGAAAACAAAAAAAAGATCATCATTCATAGGATTGATGATAAGCGTCTGCATGCACAGTATCTGTTGCGCTCTGGCACTGTGCGCACATACGACAACAACAAACATCATGTGTCCCTCAATAAGCAACAGCAACAACAACAACAACAACAACAACAACAACAACAACAACAACAACAACGTGACAGACAAACCATGGAATTTAAAATGTGAATTTAATCGTTTGAAAACTTTTGAAACATGGACAGTTCCCTTTATGGATTGTGGAGAATTGGCTGCGAGCGGATTTTATTACTTAAAACGTGGGGATGTGGTCAAGTGTATTTTTTGCAACATTGAAATTGGAAACTGGGAAATAGGGGATCGACCCTTTAGCGATCATCAGCGATGGAGTCCATCCTGCCCTTACCTCAATCGCTATGATGTGGGCAATATTCCATGGAGTTTGAATTATCCTGTTATTGTACCAGACACTGCAAAACTAGGAGATACCTGTGGACCATATGCGCAAACTATTCATCTGAATGCTGTTCCAAATTAAGCCAACAAACTTTTTGTAATAAAAATGTAAGTGTTTTTTTTTTGTTATGAATAAAACCTCAAAAAAATATTTAGCTGTTGTTCAATTCATTTGTTCCTTTTTTTTCCCTAAAGTCCTTTGACTTTTGCCATGTTAAACCATGGCATGGGTTAGTTGTTGATTAGACGTCAATGAGGTAACAAGTAAAAATAAAACAAAGCATGATGCGTACACTCATCGTGGATTGTCAGGGGTTTAAAATTGCAGACAACAAATTTATATTTAAGGAAGTCGCTTTTATCGATTGTAGTACGTTTTGGGTGTCTAACCCTATTCATTTGGTGTTTAAACCTCCCTATGCTTTCGAGTTGCTTAGTGAAAAAGATAAAAAACAGAGCCAATGGATTGAAAATCATTTGCAGTTAGCATGGAACCAGGGTGATATTTCTTACAAGTATCTTGACATTGTCATGAAAGCCCATTTGTCCTCGGCCAATGTCTTATTTGTTAAAGGGAGTGAAAAATGCCAGTGGCTTCAACCATTTCTACCCTCTCACTGTCAATGTATTGACCTTTTAGATCTGGGTTGTCCATCCCTGCAAACGCTCATGGACACTTGTCCTTGCGACAATATTCAGAATAAAGCCTTAGCGCATGCATGGCAATTGTTTCATTGGCTCACCACGAGTGCATGTTGGGAGTTGTTCAATAAAATTAAAACTGAAAGTGTATCGTCCAATGATAGCAGTGAGACGTGTACACGTGAGGTGAAAACATCAACGTTATAGACATGGACGCCACTACAATCGACAAGGCTATTGGAAAGTTCTTTGTGTGCAAGAAAAAACTGATTAGCTTTACACAACATGAATTATTAGCACTACCTAAATCATTTCTTTTTTATGTTGCTGCCAACGCTGTCAAAGAAATTTGGGAAAAGGCGCCTGCCGAGTGGACTAACGACTCTGTATTGAGTGAACTACAACCATGCAGTCATTTTTCCCATCACAAGCAATTAACCATGGCAAAAATACCTTCCATTCGACAGTGTGCCACATGCCAATTAATGAAATTATATCATGGTCATAAAACTCAGTGTAAAGACATTGTTTCATCATTCCATGGCTGTCATGCGGAAAACAACCACCACCTACCATGCTCGTCAGGAGCCGCCGACAAACAACAACAACAACAGCAGCAAGAACAAGAACAAGAAGAAGAAGAACAACAACAAAAAAAAGTGTTTTTCACCGATTGAAACCTCTATGTCCCAGGTGTACTGGCCGTGGAATTATTGATAACATTATTAAAAACTTACCATTCGATGCTCACTTACCTGCTTACAGCTTTTGCGGCCCTGGTACTCGTCTTGAAGATCGTTTGAGGAGAGGGGATATGGGAATCAATGCTTTGGATCATGCATGCCTTAATCACGATAAAGCCTATGAAAACAGTGATCCCACACTAAGACGCATTGCCGACAAAGTCTTGTTAAGCATTGCCAAGCAACGATTAACAGCTTCAGATGCCAGTCTAGCAGAACGAATGGCAGCATTTATAGTGATTGGTGCTATGAAGAGCAAATTACTTTTATCTAGATATGGACTTTAACGTAATGAATTTATGTTAAAAAAATGTATAGTATCACTGTTATCATGACAAAAAATAAATAAAAAGACAAGAGTCCATGTTGTGTTTTTTTTCCATTATTATTATTCACTCTTAGTTTCATTATTATAATTATAAATGACAAACAATAAAAAAGGGACAGCAATGCATCGTTAAAAATTATTACTAATTGTAGTAAATCTATTTTTCAATCATAAACAATAAAAAAGGACAAAAGTCCATTATTTTAACTAATAGTTTCATAATCATTATTATAAAAAATTATATATATACATGGTAATTGTACTAAACCTATTTTTTTAATCACAAACAATCAAAAAAAAGGACAAAAGTCCATCATTATTCATCAGCTTCAAATGCCAGTCTAGCAGAACGAATGACAGCATGAAATCTTTATCTACTCTAGAACCAGGTTTTTTTTGTTAAACGCTTATTATTGAATAAAATAACATGTTACTAGAATTTAATCATTATAAATTACAATCATTATAAATGCTATTTTAAATCACAAACAATAAAAAAAGGACAAAAGTCCATCATTTTAACTAATAGTTTCATCATTATTATTATAAAAAATTATATACATGGTAATTGTACTAAACCTATAAACAAAAAAAATTCCACCATTAAGCATAAGTTTTGAAAATTTATTTTTATTATTATTTATCATGGTAAACGTTGAGCAACAATTAATAAACGTCAAACTGTTGAGCCCAAAAAATAATTTTATTTTATTATAGTTATTAAAGAGTAGGGCATGAATAAACAAAAAAGTTACGGCTAGCGTACAATGATTATTCGTTTTCAATTTTTACAAAACGAACCATGCATCGATTATTTTTTTCACCCTCATAAATTAAATACACTGGGTGAATACTGGAATTGACCTCTTCCATGACATTATCAGGTAGGTTATTAAATCGTGTGGGAAGAAATGTCTCAAAGTCTTGACAAATGCAAAGAGCTCGTTCACCAAATTTGGTTTTCAGTTTTTGAATTTTATGTATGCGAAAGGGTGTTTGCGTAGGCAATTCACTCATTTTCTTGCGTGCAAAGCCACAATCTTGACCAATGGCGTTCAAGGCGTCCATGGTTGTCTATAACCAAAGAAAAGAGTGTTACTTTCTAACACTCTTGTTCTTATATTACAATAGCAATAACTTTGTACATTAAAGTATATTGTTGGTTTTTTTTAAATCCTGAGTGTTTATGACCTGAAGTTGTAGATAGATAGTATTGGATAAAAATATAATAATAATGTTTGTATCATTTTTTCAGTCAAAACATACATTTGGAAATTATTTAATAGGAAATGTTTTATCAAAATTAAGTGTGAATCTCTCTTGGAGGTAAATGCATGTCTCTGTTGTGAATGGGAATTAGCCTATCATTCCCTAGTCGAATGACTTGTATTCGTTTGCTCTGTTGTTGTGCAAATTCACAGAGCATTCTGTTAAATAAACAGTATCAACAGATACTAAGAGCAAACATGTGAATGCTTTTGGTAACCTATAAAAGGCAAAGTTAACACGCTATGCATTTAATAACCATGTCTACATCCAACAAAACAAAATTCAAAACTACAAATTTAAACCAGTGTGTATGTGTTCATCAACGTGAATAAACGATAAACTAAAACAAACAAAAAATAGCCAAATGTATTCTAAACGTCAAGTATGCACCTGAGAGCCGAATGCAAACAAAAAAAAAAGCCATAATCATGACGTAATGTTGTTAGTTTCTAACAAATCTCATTCTATGAGGCGAATATTGATTGATAGGTAAGCTAAGACAAAGTTGGCGAAATGCTTGTTGTCGATACGAAGTGATTGGTTCCTCAGCAGGAAATTTATAAAAATGAAAACAAAACATTTGAGAGGTTATTGGAAAATAAACATTAAACAGGGGTTTTGTACATATTGTACACCAGAAATCTGGAAAGTGATCCTCGTCAGCTAATTTAACAATCACTTGATTCATGGTTAAACCGTACCATGCTTTATGAATCACTTGCGTGGATACATTATTTTCAAAGCCAAAATTTAGCATACAGGATTTACAAAAGTGATGCCCTGGGTCATGAAACAAATCATCATCATTATCATCACGATTCATGAAGCTGTCATAAAATGTGGTGTCAATGCGTACTTTCGTGTTTCTATATTCTGAAGGATAGGCCACACGTTGAGGATTATGAGACATCATCATGGCATATTCATTGAACGTGGTGTGTTTTGTGACGATAAAACGATCTTCACCGTGGATCATGATTGAATCTGAAAAGTAGTCGTTGCCGTTTACTAAGTGAATAAATAAAAAAAATACAATGTACTATATACACTGTCTGTCCCCTAAGTCAATGGCAAAAATAAAATAAAAAAATAAGCAAAACACAAATAAATAACCATTTGTCTGGTGACTTCTTTAGCTATAGGCGGCAAACATAACATGCAACAGGTTAAAGAAACAATTTCTGTTCAGATATTGGACTGGAGTTGTTTTCAAATATATCACCACTCATAACTCTAGCCATAAAGTGAGAGTTTTGTCCACGATTATTATTATTATTCTTTTGTTCTTGCATGAGACCTACTAAGCCACACCCTAGTTGGCCTATTAATCTGTGCCTACTGAGGGTGAATGGTCACTTTACTGAAACATGAGGCCTACTAAGCGACAACAATAGTGAGGGTGGCTACTTGTTTGTTTTTTTTCCTAACCTAACCTAAAGAAGTCAACATGTTTTTAATCTAGCCTGTGCACAGTGAACCATGCAAACGTTGATGCATGGCTCTCTTTATGCGTTGACAGGCAAATAGCACAAGACATACAGTTTATGTACAACTATTTACAGACATTTACACATCCATGCATACACCCATGCACACAGGTTAAAAAACAAAAATTATATGATACACTACAATTTTTTATTTTTATTCCGAGGCTCAAGATGGCATCTCGCATTTGATAGCAACCAAACCAAACACTTGCCGTGTTGTACAACAACAATAGCTACAACCACTACTGGTTGTAACCAAATGGGACGCTTGTCATCATATCCTGACACCACTGTCTCTTGTCGTCTAACAAAGCGAGTGTTTGTTTTCGCTGCTTCATTAAAAATAAATCATGATTTTTTGAGAGAATCCTAAACTGACTATGTGCCATGGCTGTGTGGGTCTGAAGGACATGTAAATAATCATCCACACAGAGACGTTTAACCACATGCTGGCTAATCCCTTTGGCTCGCATAGATTCGCATCGATCCACCTGTCGAAAACTATACATTTTCGGAGCGAGACCTACAAACTCAGTCATCATGGTGTCTGAACACTCATCTTTCATTAAACCAATTTCTTTTTTGTTCAGACGGGGGATATCGAACACGTTCTTGTCACTAAACGAGGACGTGTCAAACCATTTTGGGTTTTGTTTCATAACGACATACGGATCACAGTCACGGATATGGTAAATAAAACTATCCGTGTCTGTATATAACAAGGAAATGGTACCAAATCGCTGTATTGCAAAACCATAATGGAATTTATACATGTGCAATTTTGAAAAATCTAAAATGACTTGGCCTAAATAGATAGGCTTATTCATGACCACTTTAGTTTTAGCAAGTTCAATAGTCAGTAGATCATGATCAATAATGTTTAAAGATTTGAAATTTGGTTTTGCAATATATTTTTGAGCCCCCCATTGTCCATGCCATGTGTTGACCAATTTAATGTCCCTATACTGCCGTACATTTTCCAAACTCTTGCCATAGATACAATTATTCATCAGTTTAAAAAAATTGATTTGAAATGGTTGAGTGGCACTTTGTCTGTGACTGGTATTTAAATCCATGTATGGTTTCAACCACGGTTTCTGACAAAAAGAAATACCTCTATGGATTTTTTTCAGGGTTAAGCCCTGAGCTAAACATTCTACCAGCATGTCAATATGCAACACATAGTGATTTTTATCATACAAGGTACCCATCAATTTCTTATGATTGCCCTTACTCTCGGGCGGCACCATTTTCTCTATGCAAAAGGGGAAATCACCATGACGCTGTCTGAGATGGGGGGGATAAGCTAAGTCGACATCAAGAACATACCCTACGTCCTGTTGCTTGCTAGCGCTATGCACATTAAAATCTTTAATTTCATCCTCAGACAGCCAGACAAAGTTTCTGTACGGCAGTGGTCGACTCATAGCGTGACCGTATAAATTGTTTACGTCGAAATACATTAGATAGGATTCAGGTTCTTCGGGACAATAATCAGGCATGTAATGATTATTTGCCTTGGCATGTCGCTGATTGAGCGATACGAATCCCCCACGAATCCCTTTTTCCATCATGAGTACCATATCGGGATCCGTCAGTAAATCAAGCTCAATGTGGGTAAATTTGAGGGCGGCGTCCCAACTTAACCCTGGACTGGTATAGTAGTGAGCGGGGTCAAGGCCATAAATCGTGTGACATAGCTGACGAAACGTTTCAAAAACGTCGGTCAACAACAACACGTCTAATTTTAAGTAGTGCATAGCATACTGGCCCATGGTTTCTATGCCAAACACTCGCCAAACATGCTGTGCGTGGGCATAGTCTTCTTCACTGATGGTGCTTTGTGTTAACTGAGAAAAGAATTTTTCTCTTGGCGGCAAAGTCGTTTCTTCAAGCACCTCGTAACTTTCCACATAATCGTATGGAAAATGGCCTTTACGAACACACAATTTAAATTGATTTGTATCCGTAAAGTGGGAATGGGTATGTTTCAACTCATCTTCGCTTAAGCCTTTCACAAGACTATCCAGCGAACTAGACATAAACTTGAATGAGTCGAGAAAGCGAATGCTCATGCTTCCTTTTCTCCATGAAAGTGAGGTAAAGCTCTCATGGTTCTTAGCCAAAATGCTGAATTTGCTCTTATCTACATGAGCAAATTGTTTTACAATGAAGTGAAGGTCATACCGGGAGAAATTGTGTAAGAAGACAGGGAGGAAGCGAGGTGTAGAGTACTTCAAATTGCATTCGTTATGGGCAGCACCTCTAAAATGCCCTGTCCTGTGGCAGTGGTCTCTTACTTTTTTTTCTCCGCCTAAGATTGGCTTTTCACATATGTGGCAGGTGGTGGCTTGATCATATTCTCTTTGCTGTACGTCATTCATTTGAATTGGTACAGGGTTGTTCAAAATAGTTTCTACTTTGCCTGCTAAAGCTGCCATTTGATCAACAAACCACCGCGCACAATCCTGACCTTTGTGACTTACATACTCACATTGTGAATTATCATAGTGACAGACAACATAATAGGCTACAGCAAAAGGCTCATGTTTCTGCACTGGATAGGTTGAGCTTGTATGGGGGCTTGGTTCACATCCCTGAATGGGAACAGTAAGGGCCTCAAAATCAGCGTAAACAGTAAATGGTATCATGTCTTGTTTATTAGTGGCCTTAAATTTTAAGACTGCGTCATTCCCTTCGGGCAAGACTAGCTTTACTGCCGTCTGCCCTTCACAGTCTTCTGTATGTCGTTTCAAAAGTTCATCAGTTCCAAAATATTGAAGGCAGCGCTCACAAATGTGTTTTGCACACCTATGGTTAGACACTTGGCTGCTCACCAATTTACTTAAATTCTTTATCCAACAATAATGGCTTTTATCCCCATCAGACAGGAAAAGCAGGTGAATGTGATGTTGCTTTACCTGTTTGGTGGCATACAAGGGGCCCACAATATTGGATCCGTCGATGCCATACACCATGAAGGAGAAATTTGGATTATCTTTCTCAAATAAATGAATTTTATCTAGAGGCATGGGAAATGAAACACGCTCGAGATTGAGAGTTTGTTTCATGCGGTTAAACACATCTTTGTACTGCCCTGGTCTATCAACATGACTGTCTTCACAGGGTTGCAGACAGCTCACTATACTCCACAAAAAGCAGTAATCGTCTTTGTTGCGTATGTTGATCACTGCCTTTCTGGAAGCGATAAAGCTCGGTGTGGCAATATAGCTACTTCCTGCATTCAATGGATTGTATTTACAAATATTGATTTGCAAATAGGCAATGCTTTCGAGGGCCAAGCCACTGGGACCCTGTTGCAACTTATCAAATTTAGTGATAAGCGCTTGAATAGCTTTCTCCTGATACCACGTTTCCAAATTATCGGCTATCAGTACTTTCTCCATTTTTGTACAAAGGTTGAAGGTGTGTTTCTCTTCAACATTATTTTTTATCAATGTAAATTCACATAGTAGTTCGAAGTTTATTTTTAAAGCGTGATGCAATCTTAAGCCTTGTTCACATTCACTCAAAAAAATGGGAAAACATAATTCCACAAAATCTTTAGGCGACAGACAGTGAATCGCATTGTAAATTCGGCCTGAGCATACTCGCGTTTTGAAACATTTGGCCAAAGGCTGCCACACTAACACTTCACTCTCCGATATAGACATGATTATAAAATGGACAAATAAACGTGCAACCCTTACCTTAAAATAGGTTAATCCAAAATCTGCAATTCCAAACGACCACACTTATCGATTTTTACTGACTGGCACACACAATCTCGTTCACAGGTAGACAATGGTTGTAGTAATTTGGGCCCCCAGCAGGAAATGATCACCAACAAAGTTGATATAGTTTTAATATCAACGACAAGGTTTATCTTGTTTTTTTGTTTCCAATGATTTATCTGAAAAACAAACCAATACAATCCGTTATTAGTCATGGTTATATACATTAAACATGTGCATTCATTCATTCATTCATTCATCCATTCATTCATTCATTCATTCATTCATTTATTCATTCATTCATTCATTCATAAGACTTACTAAAAACAAAAGGTTTCAAGTGTGCACACATAAATAAGACACTCACTCGAAAATAACAAAGTCATTTACAAAGACTCACCTCTTTTTTTAATATCGAAAGCGTCAAGGTAGTTAAAACCTATTCACTCCATATATATCTTTATTCTGAAACAATAATAAATACACGCCATAAGTATATAAATTTCCGTGAAATAAATGACATACATTTAACAACAACAACAACAACAATAAAAGTAATGGAACAACATGTACTCACCATATAATGAATTATAATACTTTCAGCAAATGTGCTCTTTGCCGCCACTGTCACTGTCACTGTCACTGTCACTGTCTCTCTCTGTCTGCTTTCCCAGACTTAATGATGTTGTTTTTGAAAATCTGCAACAAACGAAATCCCCCAAAAATACCATCAGTCACTAACTTACTTTTCATGCCTACACAAAATAACAATAAAACCAATCATGCCATAATTAACAATAATGAACCTACCTTAGTACAAGTATGGCCGCGGTTCACGTAATATTTCACAAAGAGCATAAGGCACTTGCATCCGTCACCTTCAAAGATGAACACGAGAATGATGAGTCTCTCTTACCCTCAGAACATATATGTCTCCTCAACAAGATGCAAAGTTAACACTTTACTTTTTTTTTGTTCCTACGAGTAGGATGTCATGGAGCGCACAAGTCAGACCGATTCTCACAAGCTTTTGCAATCTCTGCATGAGTATGCGTGGGAATGCAATGATCAGCTTTTCGACAGAGCTGTATGTCCTTCATCGAGATATCGGGTAACACGTCAGGGTCAGATAACAGCCACCTGCATGTGAACAACAGGCTGTTATCTCTCTCTGCTGCGAGGCACGTACAATGATAAGACCTGTGTCTGTCTGCTCGACATGGGCCAGCCTCAATGCTTTCAATTCTCATTGCATTAAGCAAGTTCTCTCTCTGCGTGTGAGTCCTGACCAGTCAAGACAAATAATAATAATAATAATGCATAAGTGTTTTACCAACATTAAAGCGCATAACACAATGTGACTTCAAATCTGGTTTCTTACTTTTTCCCCGTTTTCCTCAACGATCTCGAAAAAAAATATGACGGAAACCATGATTTCAGGTTTTCCATACCTACATTCCCGTAAACTGAACAACGACACAAATACATCGACATGCCCATCATAAAAATCGCCTCATTCGTTTTCCAAATAACGCGAAAATGAACAAAAAAAACACCTTTTCCATAAGAAAACCATGTTTCCAGCTTTTTACCTTTTTCATATCTATATCCACGTAAAGAGAATAAAGAGACGAAATAAATACTATCACACACGTCATTCTCACGTTTTCGGTTTTCCAAAAATCGACAAAAATGTGAAAAACGCATTTTTCGACCCAAAACCCTAACTTCACCTTTTCGACACTGAAATTCCCGTAAAGAGCACGACGAGACGAAAAAAACGAATCCAAGCACGCCCTCCTAGCATGGCCCGTTTTCCAAAAATCGGCAAAAATGTGAAAAACGCATTTTTCGACCCAAAACCCTAAGTTCACCTTTTCGACACCGACATTCCCGTAAAGAGCATAACGAGACGAAAATAACGAATCCAAGCACGCCCTCCTAGCATGGCCCGTTTTCCAAAAATCGGCAAAAATGTGAAAAACGCATTTTTCGACCCAAAACCCTAAGTTCACCTTTTCGACACCCACATTCCCGTAAAGAGCACAACGAGACGAAAAAAACGAATCCAAGCACGCCCTCCTAGCATGGCTCCTTCGATTCCAAGGTCGCGGGGGGCTCACAACTTGCTTTTGAAAGCAGATCCCCCCCCCCTTACCACGTTTTTATTTTGGAATGGATATCCCCCGTCCATGGAAAAAGAGAGTTCACCACGAGTCCTACGACACCTCATAGGTTTAAATCCGATTATTAGTTAGCGAAATAGTAAAAAGCCGATGACCTATTAGTTTTTTTGGTTTATTTCAATATATATTAAAAAACACTCATTGATAAATCATCATTATAAAAGCCCGCCCTCTTACAAAACTCCTCAAGTGCGCATGCGTATAAAAAACATTCATCGCCAAAATGTCAAAAAACAACATGTTTACCCCAAATGGCGTTTCCCAATTCCATCCATTTTTAAAAAATAACCTCACCATCATCTAGAGCGGAAAAAATACCATCTAAACGACCCCTCACTCGACCCTACTCCTCCCCCACCACCTAACCCTTTCCCAACATAGGCATACATATTCAAGCACGAGCGCGACTTCAGGAAACCAACACTACCCCACTACTCGTGAATGACCTTTTAGTTTTGGTCTTTTCATTAAATAAAGAGGCTATAGGAAAGTAGGGGGCATTACTAGCAGTGCTAGGACACCCTGTATGTTCTAATCCCATGTTTGGTTAGCGAGATATCAAGTTCGGGGCAAATACGAGGGTGGCTCAATAAGAAGTGGTGCAGCTCCCCCCTCATCCCACTACTCAGGATGGACAATTAAATTTGCACTGACAAACCTTACGATTGTAAATAATTCTTTTGAACGAAGTCAACAGGACTATTAATTTGACTTTTGTTTCAAATGCCTAGTGTTCATGTGTTGGTGAATCTGTAAATTTGTGTATATAATGTATGTTTCGTCATGCATCCTTTATGCTATTTTTAGCATTTCTTCGTTAACTTTTTAACATTTTAAATAAATGAGATAATTTTACGGATTGTGTTATTTTCAGAAAATCTCCTTCTATCCTTATTGTTGCATCGAGCCGAAAATCAGTAAAGCAATTTTTTGTGTGTTATTGTACTCACTTTAACCCATATGGCGCCCTGGGATGTTTTGATTCTCGTGCTGACTGATTTTGGTGAAAATGCATATTAGGTCTGAACGGGCAGAATATCGTGAATATTAATTCATCTCATCTTCCAATTACATCTGTTACAATATATGTCGACGCATTCCAATTACATTCCTTTCTCGCATCCCGCTAGTTTAGCGTAGTCAAGAGCTCTGCTCTGAAAATGAATTATCAATACTTTCATTTAAAGTCAACAACACGTTGCTTCAATCAAGATAAACATATTGACGTTCTAAGATGAACCATAGTCAATATTACTGTTAAATCCGAAGATTTAAACAAATGCTAATTATGATAAGAATCATAAAATAACACCTTATTTAATATTACCAAATAATTACGTAGTAATTATTTAAACATTCAGAAATACTCTGAAATAAAATATTCTGAAACCTTTTTGGAACATTCTGAATCATTCCACTATTAACTAACACGGATTCACATAGAAATTTGAAAGACTAAACAATATCAAAAATTGCGACGACGAATAACAAATTTACGCTACGTCAAAATCGAAAACGATGACGTTCGAAAATACAAAACTGAAATTACTGAAATAAATCAAGTCAATTGAACTATCAAATATCAAACATGAAGAATGGTCAATAGCTACACAAAATTTAGTCAGGTCTATAATATCCACAACATTGCAACAAACTACTAAATATAATCAGATCGCTTTAACTACTTTCTGCTCAGACCATCTACTTCATATCCTGGATCATAGTTGAACTCCTGAATGATACATCTCAGCAGCTCGCGTTCGGAAACAGCTGATCTGCTGGCGCACAAGAGCGTGCGACTCCCTGCTGGTCTCGACTCTCCGCTGCGTCAACTCCCGCCTGCCGGAAGTCGAACATCTCGCCTCCACGATCTCCTCGGGATACGAACTGGCATCCCTCGTTCGCTTCTTGAGCTAGATAGCTCTGATGATAATTCTTCATTCGTCTCCTCTCTAGAAGTTCTAAAGTAGCTTGTAGATAAGCGATGTGATAAGAATGAAGTTTCCGGGATGACATGGGAAACTCATTCCTTCGTTGCTTTTGTAGCGTCATTAGTGGATGATAGTTTATGTAATACCACTCTACTATTTCTTATATGTTCTTCGCCGCTTTAAGTCACACTAGGAGTCCACATATTGAAGTAGGTTAGTTCCCCTTCATCGTTTAGTGTGTCATCATTGCTGCCATCGAAAAGTTCATATCAAATATCCTCGTCGACTCAATTTTGATAAGCATATGATAATATTTCGAAGATATAATGGCAATATTTCAGTGTTCGAAGATTGTTTCGTGGCAATAATTTCGATATATATTCTGGATAACTCTCGTAGATTTTAGATATTCTCTTTACACGTCGTAGATATACGTTGACATTCCTTTATTGTATTTATTATGTCGATTTCACTTCGTTAATTTTATTTTATTCTTTCGTAGCTCAAATGACTAAGTCTTTTTTTTCTCTTGTAGCAATTATTCAGGGAAGCCTATCATCGGCTTGACCATATATAGCGATGATCCTCCCGTCGACCTATCTTGGCGATCCTCAAACTATATATTTGTGATTCAGACAAGCACGTCTGTCTTCGATCGCTGTGAAATGGAATAATCTCCTTGAAGACGCGTCCCTTCTCTCCTGGTAATTATACAATGGCGTCATTGGCGGCGAACAATAAAAGTTTACTTCATATCTTAATATCTCTGTTAATAGCTTTCAATATACAATTCCAATTAAGTTATTCCGATATGTTTTATTTTTAATTCTCTTCATATTTCTGTGGTCTAATTACTTTTAAATGTACTCCAAAGTAATTATTATGTAGTAGTACGCCATCGATTTATAATATTCCCATTGGTTAAATCCTGTCATGTGATCTCTTTATCAACTAGCTCGGTCGCGTGAGTATCGTATGCAAAGTCGCGTGCCGGGCGCACTTCCCCGAGCCGACCTGATCCTGGCTTGCTTCTATCACGTGACTTGCCAAAAACCGGTTTCTACTTGAGTCTTCATTGACAACTTCCTATTGTGTCAATTTCCAGGTCGATCTAAATCTCATTTATTACCATGTTAAAAATATTCATATCAAAACTCTTCCTTTCCTTGTTAATAAAAATGAACCGTTAAAGTCTTTCCTTTCTACTGCGTAGCTCCTTGCTTCACAAAATGCTTGTATGCTGAGCGGATAGCCTCCTCATTCGCTTTAATTCCAAACACATAAATGTTACGCGTGGGCCGGTTCGATTCTCGAGTCGTATCTTTCATTAGGGTTTTTAAATACGTGTTCAGTAATTATTGCAATAGGTAGCTTTCTGATGAAATCTACCTATAACTCCTAAACCAGAGGTTGTTAGGGAGTGTAGTTAGCTCAAAAATATTTTGAATCGTTTGTATAGTTCAGGGAAAATTATGTATTTCTAAAAAAAATCGAGGCCTGGGGCACCGGGGTTCTTTAACCGGAATGTGACTAGAGTGCCCATATAGGCAGGAGCCAGTTCTGTCACATGCAATCGCACACTGGTATTTTGATTCAGCATTCATTCCAAGTGGTTCTGCTCCCAACACGAAGATTGCATATAGCAAACGCCGTATGGAAAGAAGTGCTATAAATTTGTGCAATGAAATCAGTAAATTATCTAAATATCGCTTTCATGCAATACGTGATGAAATGAAAATCCACAGCCTGCTTCCAGTCTCCGACCGGGTCAGGAATGGAATGAATGAAGCCCCCATCTAGCGGCGAGGATATGAACTGTGCTGGCTGCCGAGGCCTGTCGCACTCCTCTAGGGCAATGATTAAATGAATGACAGATGAAATGAAATGATAGTGGAGAGTGTTGCTGGAATGAAATTTTGACAGGGAAAACCGGAGTACCCGGAGAAAAATCTGTCTGCCTCCGTTTGGTCCAGCACAGATCTCACATGGAGTGACCGGGATTTGAACCACGGACCCTTCGGTGAGAGGCCGGCGTGCTACCGCCTAAGCCACGGAGGCTTCGCAATACGTGATATAGGTATCAAATATAGCCTAGGCTATAGGCGTCGTTTATAATCTTGACTAGGTTAGTTTTTCCACAGAACGATTTTTCTCTGAAGTAGGCACGCAACCTCTTAAATGTAGTTTTCTCGCAACTCCTCGTAAATTACTGACCAATATTTTTTCTAAGAATATAATCCGTATCACCATTAGAAGGCATCGGTCCGAAGTTGTCTCCACAATGCATCCTTTGGGCAATTTAGATCATAAACCCCTCAACCCTCCTCTTTCGGTGATTTCTTTCGGTGATTTCTTCGCCAAGACTAAAATGAAAATATAAATGAGAATTCTTTTCGTTGCCAGCTGCATGGCCTACTACATAATTTATTCAATGTTTTGCTTGTTTTCCCTGCTACTGAAATATCTAGAAGAATGTATCTTGAGATGCTATCAAATATCGCTTTCTTGCAATACGTGCAATGGGTAGGCCTATATTATTATATAACAATCATTGGCTTAATATAAATATTAAAGAAGAAAGGTTGAGTTATTTGTGTTAATGTTATACAAATCATAGCCTTTCCCATTGGTCACATTTTCGTATCTAAATGGGCCATGTTATTAGGGTACTTAACATCCACACATAAAGACGAGATAGCAAGTGCATATTATAATAATACACAAACATCTCATTTAGTGTACACAAACTTCACATTATAATCGTCCTAGAGGTGAAAGAAACATTGATGTTTGAAAATACAAACTGCATAATTTGTATGCCGGTTATTTGTTAGCCTATTTTCATTAATGACAAAAATAGGCTTATGAGATCACCTTATGTCCGTGTGTGTGTGTGCGTGCGCGTGTGCGTGTGCGTATGTATGTGTGTGTCCTCTCTAATAAAATCTAAATTGCAGTAGCGATTTCAATGACACTCGGTAAGTGCATACTACTCCCTCGTTCAACCTCGACCGTGCCTTTCAAATTGTAATACGTTTCACCAATCCAACATGGCGTCCACGCGAAATATTTCATTGGCATTCTATATCTCCACAACAGTAACAGATATCACCATGAAAGTTTGTACGGAGATAAAAGTTACTACTAGAAGTTCATCGATGTAACTTTCATAAACCTGTCAAGTACAAAACGAACATGGTGGCAAAGCGAATTTGAAAAATTTAAATAGACGTTTCTCGCAATTTAACCATCCGAGTGCAGTGAAACTTGGTACAGCAAATGACAATAAACATTGTAATGCACTGACATGCAATTTAGTTCAATTATTGTTTACATCAGCTCAAGATGGCGGCTAAGCAAAATTTATAATTTTTTATTTCTTGTGTCCTAATCATGTGATCAAAGTGAAGGTTGGAATAATTAACCTAAGCAATAATCTTTATTTAATGGCACATAACTCTATCGTCTACATATAGGCTACAACAATCCAACATGGCACTACAGTATCTGAAATATTTAGACGGCTCTCAATATCTACGAATCTATCACAGAGCAATCAAACGAAAAGTTGTATGTTGATAGAGGCTAAGTTCACCTTTGGAATATTTAATAACCTGGTGATCATAAAACCGACATGGCGGCCAAACGAAGTATAAACATTTAAGTGGAATTTACTCACGATTTAATCATACGAGCGCAGAGAAACTTGGCACGGTAAATAATTACATAAAATTAAAACTACTGGCATCCTGTAAAACTCAATTGTTTTGATAACCCCAAGATGGCAGCTGTTCGAAATTTGAAAATTAAGTTTTTATTTCTTGTGTCCTAATCATATGATTGAAGTGAACGTTTGAATAATGAACCTACGCAATCATCTTCATCTAATGGTACATAACTCTATGGTCTACACATAAAACAATCCAACATGATGGCCATCCGGAATATTTAGACGGTTCTCAATATCTACGAATGTATTAAGGCAATCAAACTGAAATTGTGTGTGTTGATAAAGGCTAGTAACATAAGTTCACCTATGGATCATTCAATAAGACACCAAGATGTCAGCGAGGTGAAATTGAAATATTAAAATGAATTTTTGTCGCGACTTTTCATCAAAACTCTGTGAAACTTGCCACGCTATATCTTCATATCAGCCTTAATATACTGATGTCTAATTTAAAGGAATTTAATGAGAACTTATAAATGGCAGCTGTGAATTTTTTAAAAATTTAGTTTCATTTTCGTGTCCTAAGTAAGACCAGTAGGATATATGAAAATGGCTATTTAGTTCTTCACGGAACTACTTGTTGGGGGTCCTTTCTGTTAAGAAATGTATTAACCATTTCTAGACGGCACTTGTCTATGGGATACCCATGAAAGGTCAATATTCTCTCCATATTTCATACGTTGAACATCCAATAACAGGAAAACAAACAGACATAATAAAGAACATACTAGTGTACGATTCTATGTCCGTGAAAGTCAAAAGGAGACACGAGGGCCGACAGTTCGACATCGTTAATGCACGGTGCCATTTTGAATGGTTGAATTTCTATGTATGAGTAGGCTCTATTGCTTCATTCCTCCTGAGTATCAAACTAGGAGCCGGAATATAGGCTAATGGTAATGACTCTACATTCAGACATTACTTTTTCAGGACGCTCATTTCTCGTGACCGTTAATGCTGGCGTGAGACCTCCGGAACGGGCTGGTGCTGTTGACAGCCGTGAGCGACCTATGCGTTGTGATGATGGCATTAATTAGACACAACAAACACCTAGATAATGATTCCCATGGCCCGGTCAGGAATCGACTTTGGGATCGTTCTGGTAGAAAGCTTGCTAACCAATTAGCCACTAGGTCCCTTGTGGTGGTGAATGTTCATTATCTCAACTAGACACCTCCTGAGTTTCATCTCCATCTTGAAGTAGTGCGAACGTTCTCGACAATGGTGGCAATAGAAATACGTTTCTTGAGAATCGAACTCAACAAAAATAATTTGAGACCAAATATAGAGTAATGTTTGTATAGTTTTACAACTAACTAAACGTGATTGACTATGCTGCCGGATGTACACTGGCATTTCACTGGATCCTGGAGTGGCGTGGTTTGGTGTTGTGTGACACTGCGTGGACCGGCCTTCTTATCAGACCGAACAGATGAGATAAGTGCTTGCTTCCCAGGTTGCTACAGCGCTTGTCTGACGTCATCCTTTCTTTATATGTTTGGACCGTCAACGTAACAGCAACAAAACTACCGAACTGTATATGACCGTAGGTTAACAAAGCAACAAACTGACTGACAATACTTGCTATGAAGTGCTAGTCACTCGCGATATCTAGCGGGCCGATAGATAACTGTTGTTGCTCTGGCAACTTGGTAGTTGGCAGTCAAGTCGCATTAACGGCTGAAATTAGTTTGGAGGTTAGTTTTATCGAATGCAGATAGTTTTTAACGTTGTTTGACTTCTGTGATATTTGTGTTTCTCAATCAGTATGGAGTGATTTTTAAATTTAAGTACAAAACGAGGTATGACTGGCTATCATGCAGTTCTTAGGAGAATAGTACGGAACGAAAACACAGGTAGTATTACGACAGTCATTTCGATTACAGTTTTGCATGCACTGTTGTTGCAATTGAAGAGCGGCCACAGTGTGTCATTTGTTTGAAAATTCTGGCTAGTGAAAGCATGCTTCCTAATAAAATGAAACGCCATTTCGAAACAAATCATGGTAGTTTAGTCAACAAACCAAAGGAATTTCTTTCCCGTAAGTTGAAAGAAATGATTGACGTGTACCTAGGGAGCCGTGGGTCATTGTGTTAAGGTCAAGGGAGCTGAGGATCCAAAAAGTTTGACAACCACTGGGCTATACCATATTGTCTATCTGTAAGCTTATCTGGGATTTGCGGCTAAACGGCCCAGCCGATATTAGTGAAATTTTCAGGGAAGACATCATTATCTTGTGACCTGGACTGGCTAGGTTACATCCCGAAATGTATTAGCATGTTGGATATATGGGGGCTTTTACACTTCAATGTCTGCTAGAAAAATGTTCACAGCACATGGGATACAGCTGACATTCTGTCATGATGGCAACAGATATTGCATGTTCTGGCTTTTATGTTTTCCTCAGCAGGCCGTGCCTTTCTCTGTTATTTAGTCATTCTTCTATGACACTATGCGCCATGGAAAGGTAACTGTTCTTTGATTGCTCTGCTCCAGGGTCTGACAAGAGGTACGGTAGTTTTATACACGTAACTGCAGTCGATATGTTGACCCGTTCATGAACATGAGAATTGGAGCATGGGGTCTTAGGGAAGGATTGTTGCTTTGGCTATTCACAAGGCCGATAAATTGAAGGATTGAAAAAAAACTTGGTTTTTAATGACATTTCCAAGGCCGTAAAGGTCACGTTCTTGGAAGAATAATATTATTATTTATTCCAAATACGTTATAATATTCGCGTCTAGACCATTGCCCTGTACATGTAATATCGAATAGCATGTGCTGTAACAAACATCATCGCAGCCAAGGAACATCAGTAATTTTTTAAAATTCCTTCTGTAGATGTAATACACATTACTGTACATATAGAAGCTTTATTCAGTGTTGTTGCAGTTCATAGGCGGCAGTTGCTCCATTCCCGTATCATACAGCTTCATACTGCTCATTTCATCAAGTTTTAGGAGTCATTTCCGGTATTCAAAGCATCACTAAGAGTATATTCGTGCTCAAGTAGATAGCCTACCTACTTAAAGTGTTCGTTCCTTAGATCTGATTGTGTAGGTACGAGGAATTTAGAGTAGCCTTCAACGGCGTGTAGAGGCTGTACTGACTTCAGAATATCGTCGCTGAACTTACAATACCGCATATCTGACAATGCTCTTATTTTCCAATAGTTTCCTAATGATTGGTCACGCCTCCCAGCCGTATGTGGATGTGCCGTCCAACATAACAATTCACGTAGGGTTCATTTTCAGGTGTAAGATCTTGAAGAAATATGAGTTTCAAATCCATTAGAAAAGTATATTTCTGTGTAGTTATGCACTCCTACAGTACTGTATATTTAATGATCATTATCCTTTAACTTTCATCCATAGGAAAATGAACCTAACGTGAATTATTCTTTTCGGAAGCACATCCACCTACGGCAGGGAGATGTGACTAATCGTAAGGAAAGTATTTGAAAAGAAAAGCATTGTCAGATACGCGGTATTGCAAGTTCAGCAACGATACTCTGCAACGTAATGTTTCCCTAATTCAAATTCTTAACCCGAGCAAAGCCGGTTAGAAATGCTATTCAGATTATAAGTATTCAGACCTTAGCAATAACATGTTCCGCTATGAAAGCAGGAAGACAGGGTCTCTTGACGATCGCCACCGTCTGTTGGCCATCTGACTGGCCGATTGTTTGAGACATGGCAGCATTCGCTCGTGCGTGTGCAGAAGACAGGGTCTCATAACGATCGCCGCAGTCAGGTGGCCATCTGGCTGGCCGATTGTTTGGAGACATGGTAGCATACGCAAAAGACTCCTACAGCTCTTCACAGACCTCCAAGTGAGACTGCCACTGTACTATCCTTAGGCCTAGCCCGCTACTGAAAGAAAGCTTATTAGCAGTTTTTGAGTTGATTTTTGATTTTTGCGTATAGTATATTTTATTTGCAAAACAATGGAGGTTTGGCTCTAGTTATAAATATCCTGAGTTTAATGAACAATAACAAACCTGTCAACAGTCAATGGAGGTAACTTATTTGTTCAGGAGCACGTGAACTAGATGTTTTGCCTCTTAAGGAAACAGTCACCACCACCAACTTAGACTATTTGTTCGACAGTCACGTTCCAGGGTCTCGGGGTACGTATTGAGACACCGGATTGAAAGATCTTGGGTTCGGTTCCCGCCTCCGCTAAGAAATTAAATTCTGGCTTGAGGGTTGGAACGGGCGGGATTCACCTAGCCACGTGAGACATAACTGAGGAAAGGCGGGTTCAATTCCTTCCTTAGCCATCTTAGAAGTGGTTTTCCATGGTTTCTCACTTGGTTCCTAAATGAAGACCATGGCTGCCTTCTTCCAGAATAATAGTCTCTCTTACAATCACAATTACAAATACACTATTACAGCCACCACAATTACACAGGTTATCAGACATGTTCCCCACACAAACATCCAAGTAGACGGGGTTTCATGACCATAATGTCACAAAACCCGTGAATGAATCATCAACAACTCTTGTTCGACCGCTAACCACTGGACTTAAACCACGTGGTCTCATAGAAAGACGAGTCACAGAGGACATGGCTTGTGAATAAAAGAGAATACGTGGTCCGTGCGACGAGGCCCTCAGCCACATTGCCAAAAATCAAGGTCCCTTGTCTAAAGGCTCCTGTTCACATTGGCCAAGCTTACTACAGTAATAATAATTATTTCGGTATGTTTTAATTTGTATGATATTTGTGCTTCGGATTCCACAGACAGTTCTATAAATTTAAAGTATTCCTCTGTGCTCATAGACACCCTTATAGGCAATCTTTCCTTTCTGCCTATGGAGGTTTTCTCCGGCCCTTGGTCAACCTTTACCATATCACTTTTGCTTTCCAACCTAAATTAACCCTTAAAGGATACACTTATTAAAACTCACGCCAACGCTCTCCTGGGTGAATTTTTACCCGTCAATTATTTTGTGATTTATATCTGTTGCCACAGGAATTTCATATGATTCGCTTGGATATACTTTCTTGCACCTCAAGTTGTTTATATAATTATTTAATTCAAATAAGCCTGCATGCATAACAAAAAAAAAATCTTTTAGCAATGCATCGCCATCTGAGCCACCATTATTTGTGATAGAACCTTAAACATAGAGGTCATCAATAATGTTCGCCAAATCACTGGCATCCAGTTCCTTACCCTGGTTATATATAACACGTCATTTTATTGTCGTAATAAAACAGCACTGGATTTGAACACTTCATGAAAATATGCTACATTGGGTGACAAATCACCTATACACAAATGATATAGCCTACTAGCATTCAACAAAGAACAGTACAGTAATGAACGAGCCACAACTATCACTACCCGTAGACTGGTGTTGGGAAAGTAGGTAATACAAGAAAAGAGGATGCTCAGCTTTGGCTTGCGAAGTAGGCTACCTACTAGTACTGGGATACGCAGAAAGCGTCAACGGGCTATCCATCCAATCCCCCATCTGTTTCCTCTACTCTGTTAGAACTAATAGCTTGTCGGAGGCGGAGCTAGCTATGAGAGTGGGGTGTAATACCCCCCAATAAAAATGTGCCCATAGTAGCGGTAATTTTGTCAAACGAAACACGAACCACGTCAGTCTCGTCTGGTTCGGTGGGCTCCAGTGTACTGAACGCACAGCCAACATGTGGACACGTTGAGCAACGTTGGCCAAGCGTCCTTTGATGTGAGACCACCTCGTGGTGTAACGGCTAGCATTCTTGACTGTCGCTCCGGAGGTACACGTAGCCTCGTAAGGCAAAACTGGGAAGAGGTGAGTTCGATTCCCATCTCAGTCATCCTGGAAGTGGTTTTCCTGGGTTTCCCACTTCTACTCCAGGCGAATGCCAGAATGGTTTCACACTTAAGGCTACGGCCGCTTCCTTCCCAATCCATCCCTGAATTACAAGTACACATACTATTACAGACACCACAATAACATAAATTACCTGACAAAGTACAATCTCACCCAAGTACACGGGAATAAATGACCACCATGTCCAAGACCCTCAAATGAACGACTTTTAATGTGTGTTTAATATACCAGACAACACGCCGGATCACAGGCCAGCTGTCCAGTACCACCCTTTGCGACCAATAGCCATCCTATTCACCAATGTGAAGAGTTATTACTTCTTTTATCAAGTACTGTATTTTTTATTTTTTTATTTTTATTAATGCAGCCAATGGCCATGTACTTTTCTTTTCAGGACGGGTCAGGGAAGGGATATTGGAAGGAAATCGGCCATGGACCTATTGAAAGGAACCGTCCCGGCATTCGCCTGGTGGTGAAAATGGGAAACCACGAAAACCATTTTCAGGACGGCCGAGGTGGGATTCGAACCCACGCTCTCCCAATACCAGCGAGGCACGAGGTAGCGCGTTAGCGCTCTCGGCCACCGCGGCCGGTCAAGTACTGTAATGAGTTCCCCTCGCGAATTTGAGTGGACTCCGATCAAGCTTTCGCTTAAGGTTTTAATGCTTTGATGAAGTCCGGGAATGGAACGCATGGCAAACTCGTCTGACCTATGCCATGGGACGTACTGAAAATTCTTATATCATGTATCCTTGCCTTGAGAAGGGTGACATTCTGTTCACATCTGCGAGCCACATGGCGCCTTGTTGATATGGGCCCAGAAGTGTTGCAATGCACTACGACTACAAGTATGGCGCCATTAGCGGCCATCGGAAGTGTGCTTTTCCACACCCCATTCAGGGAAATGTCAGGATGGTACCGTGTTTCATGTCCTGCGGCATCTACCACAGTCCTTACTCTAATACTGTAATTAGCCTACATTTACACCACTGATACAGCCACTATTGTAACGCAAGTTATCAGACAAATTCAGTTGATGTTGTTGCAGTCTATACATTGGTGAGTATTGTGCCTAATAACCTGTCTTTTTTTGGTGACTGTAGTAGAGTGCGTACCGACAGTAGTGGCTACGCTGGCTAAAGCACAGCATTAGGTCATGGGGCCAAGCTCTCTGCTGACTCGGTAGACGCGTGGGTTCGAGCCCCACCGTCAGCCGTCCTTGAAATGGTTTTCCGTGGTTTCCCATTTTCAACACCAGGCAAATGCTGGGACGGTACCTTCTGACAGGCCACGGCCGCGTCCTTCCACATCCTTGCCCAGTTTCATTCACCATCATTCATTTCATCTCTCATTAACTTGGCGTCAGGAAGGGCATCCGGCCGTAAAAACCATCGCCACAAAAACTTCCATCGCATCTCATCCCCGACCCCGTTGGATAACGGGAATAATAAGGGGTAGACATACATACAGTAGAGTGCGTAACTCTTTTTATAGAGTCTTAGATAGAATTAGGTGCCTCAGAAACTGAAACAAGGAAACATCCCGGCATTTGCCTGGACGGGGAGTGAAACATTTCAGACTTGCTAGAGCTACCTCGTGCAGACATGGAGCGTGGAAAATTCAACACACACCCAAGTACATAGGGTGACTCAGATATCCCAAGACCTTAAAGTGAATTAACAACAACGACTGTTGACATTAAACATTCGACTACAGGCACACTATCCACAGGATAGCTCTGCCAGAAGACAGTAAGTTATTGTTGTGAGACGTCCTCCAAATGATGATTCCGTGACTTCCAACTTCAACTCAAGGTTATGACCACTCCTTCCCCAATTCTAGTCCTGATCCAAGAAAAGATTTCCACTCATAGCCTACTCACTTGGATATCCGCCACGAATCTTTCTCAAAACCTCGTCAATGATAGATTCGTATTATTCCCTGCAAGAGTGTCATACCAAATAACTAAAGTCCATGTGCATATATTTTATTCGGGTTTACTTCTTTCTTAGATACACACCCTTTGTGCTCTAGGGCGTGTTGAGATTCCAGTCACAAAAGGCTTGGATTCAATTAGGCCTACTGGCTTCAAAAATTAAATTAAATTCCCTGAATACATTCTGCATTTATGTATTACAAGTTCAAGTGAATCACGCAACTAAAAGCAATTTGTTGGCAAGTAAATAAATAGGCCATAACAATAATTAAACAAGGCAATGCCCATGTAGGCCCTACTTCAGTTTGACAGTAATTTATATAAGAAACTAGCAAACCACCCCGGCTTCGCCCGGTACCTTTAACGGTTTACCCAGCGTAAGCTTAAAAGGCGCACGTTCGGCAGGTCCCAGACGCAATTCAGAAAAGCCGAGGTGAACAGCGAAACTGCAAACACATGCACTCTTCTCTGAAGTCTTAACTCGACACGATTCGACAGTTTGATGCTGGCCGAAGCTGGGGTGGTAGGCTTGCTCCGAAACTAGTAATTTAAATTTCCACTGAATGGAGATTGTTGGAAGATATGAAAACGTAAAAACACTTATAGTGGACAATGTATTAAAGATAGGGATATGCTGTCGCGGACTTTTTTGTAGAACGTTTCATGCTGAACAATTCTTACACTCATAGTATATAGATATTTTTAACAGTTTACCCAGCGTAAGATTAAAAGGCGCATGGACGGCAGGTTTTTCTTCGACTCGATTCACTGAAATCGTTACTGCTCGGCTTCCTTTGTTCATAAAGGAATGTTTTACAACAGAAACCTTCCACGAGAAATCCTTTATGGAATGGTGAAAACCGCATCAAAATCCATCCAGTGGTTCTCGAGATTACCCGTTAAATTCAAGAATCGGGGACTTCGTTTTATACTGTGTAGAGATAACTGAATAAATGTACGTTAATTTACGGCTACGTTGCTTTTAAAATTGCACATCGCAATATAAGGTGCACATACTCTATAGAACATAAATACTGCATCCGTTTCGGTAGAGGAAAATAGCTGTGTGAACTGATCAATACCAGTTGTTGTTACGTATTGCGCCACCTCACTGCCTGTTTAAACAAAATAGGTAGTTTCTTTGTTCGCCACCATAAGCTACTGCGAAACGAGTGGCCGCGCGAGGCACTTCGTCATGTAATCTGTATATTCGCGACAGCTTACGCGTAACCTTACCTACCGGACATCAAAGATTTCGGCATGCGATTGATCCTCAGCTGTGTTTCTGTCAACACATGGCAGAAGTTTTATGAGGGAAATAGTTTTTTACTGGGAGTTTGCGCTTAAGTTTTTACCCTAGAAAATAACCAGTTACAGCAATGTGGCCAATTCGCCTCTCTTGTTCCCACAATCAAGCGTCTGAGGCTACAGGCCACCGCACTATTGTCTGCGTACCAGAAGAAGTCAGTTCGACACGCGGCGACGGGGAGAGGGGGTTGGTCTGTACGCATGCGCAGTCTTACTATTCGTGACCTAAATATATCGACATTCAGTTACTGCTGCCTCTCGCATTGTGCTTGTTGTTCCTCCAGCTTTAAGTATGTAGTCTGTCACTGAAGGCCCCTTTCCACTTTTCTCATTTGCAGATTACAGAGTTCAAATGAAGAAAAAAGAAGGCGTGAATGAGTAAAGCTGGCTGTGACTAACTTGATATTTTTGGAATGCGCAGTATGTAGTACACGGCAAGGCATCTGCTGTTCAAGCCCAGCTGACTTCTTCTGGGGCGCAGACAATAGTATGCACGAAAAGAAGAAAGGCACTAGTAGTCTATTAATAGGCCTATGCCTAGTTTATGTTGTGATATACAATGTGTTCTGATGTTCTGTCGTGAAAATGAATAGACTACTAAGATGTTTAAATAGTCGACACGAGAAGTGACAACTATGCTATTGGCAACAGCCACAGTACCTTGAAACCACGAGGGACACCTGGTGTCAAGAGAAAGAAACCCGACACCTAACCGTTATAACTCGTTGGGCGGGACTTGGAGACAGGGTTTTGAGGATCAAAGGTTTCTGAGTGAGTACCCGTTAGTCGTCGCGACTATAACTGCGCCTATGTGGTTAGGCAACTCGTAGCGTTTACCCATGCTCATCTCTACGTGAGTTACACAAGCAACGAGGTTATCAGAATTAGGGTGTTGGCGAATTGAGCCAGCTAATCTTCGGGTGGATCTTTCTTATCTTGTCATTCCATCCCACAGTCCTTTTTCGCCAGTTGCCCCAGGCCAAGTTCTGGTTCTTCCGCTGAAATTATCCTCCCTTCCGTCCCCCACCTCTACCACTGTGAAAACCCAAAATCTAAGGTAACTTATTTGTTCTTGCAGAATGACCCGCTGGCTCTGGAATTTCCTGTAAACACTCTGCCATGCAGGGCTGTACAAATTGCACAATTCACTGAAACAAACATTAGCCTATGCCTTAATTCTTTTAAAAGGTCACATCAGTTAAAAGTTACCTTAAACCCGTTACATTATTATTACTATTATTACTATTTTAATTATTATTGTCTCCCGTGGTGTAAGGATAGCACGCTTTTCTCTTACCGAGGAGGCTCTGGATTAGATTCCAGCCAGAAACTTAAGATTTATATGTAATGTTATTGGTTTTACGTCCCTTTTAACTACTATGGCCGGGGTGCCAGAATTTTGTCCCGAAGATCTTTAACGTGCTAGTAAACCTACTGACACGGCTCCATCGCAATTACGCACCCAGAAATGCCAAGTGACTCTGCCAGGATTCAATCCTGCAGCCTTGGACTCAGTAGGCAAGAACGTTACCGCTGAGCAACGCAGCCAGTCATACTTAACATCTGATTTGAGGGCTGGAAACAATTGTCGCTTATTCATTTTGAAGGCTTGGCGATCATGTAGTGCTGTGTACTTTGGTGTGTGTGGAATCTGTCTGATAATCTGTGTTATTGTAACTGCTGTAGCGTACTATTGTGTACTTGTAATTTGGCTAGGATATGGTTAGAAGGGCGCCATGACCTTAATTGAGGTACAATCTAGGCATCTGCCTGGAATACAAATGAGAAACCATGAAAAACCACTTCCAGCATGGCTGAGGTAGGAATCAAACCCGCCTATTCTCAATTCTGCATCAGGAGAAGGAAAGCCTCGTGAGGACAATTAAGTACCTGCTTGATATGAGAAGTAGTGGTCCATGATCTAAAATCAAAGTGATGTGGCTAAGGGTGTCGTCGCGCAGGTTATTCGTCCCCCACAATTTGTAGGCTATGAACTGGGTTGCAGTCGGCTTGATGTTTGGGTGCTCCCAACCACGGGCTTGTTAGACCATTATTGTTGATTCATTGAGGGGCTTTGTGACATCGTCGTCATGTAACCCCGCGTACTTGGTTGTGTATGTGGAATTTGACTGATAACTTGTCTTATTGTGATGGCTGTATTATTGCGTGTAGTTGTAATTAAGATGAGGATTGGAAGGAGGCAGCCGTGGCCTTCAGTCAGGACTCAATCCGGTATTTGCCTGGAGTAGAAGTGGGAAACCACGGAAAACTACTTCCAGGATGGCGGAGGTGGGACGAACCCTCCTCCTCCTCTCAGTTTTACCTCACGAGGCTGAGTGTAACCAGTTCCAGCCCTCAAATCAGAATTTTTTTTTTTGGCAGAGCCGGTAATCGAACCCGGGCCTCCGCGGTGATAGCCACTACGTAACGAGGGGGACATATAATGCTCAATGAAATGTCATCTAAACAAAACCTACTAAAATGAATGAAAATGATTTTTAAAAAACTATTCCATCAAACTGAAATATGGCGACAGTTTTACAGAGGATTCATAGAAGGAATCCTGTTTTATTCACTACACAATTACCTACTCTCATTAAAATATACTTGAATTTAACAAGGAAATGGCAGTTAAAATGTTATTCTTTATCTTAGTGTATTTTTGAACCATATTATTTAAAATCTCAATAAAACAAACTTCCCGGATAGACAATAAAGAAAAAACTACTTACTCTCATTAAAATATACTTGAACTTAATAAGGAAATGGCAGTTAAAATGTCATTCGAATTAATGAACTAAAGAAGGAAGCAGCCGTGGCCTATTGGAAGGGACAGTTCCTGGATTTGTATAAAAAAAACTAACCCCGTGGCACTACAGCCCTTGAAGGGCCTAGGCTTACCAAGCGACCGCTGCCCAGCCAATTGACGTGCAGATATTGGGGTGACGCGTGGTCAGCGCGTTGTATCCCCTCGGCCGTTAATCTTGGTTTTCGTGACCGGGGCACTGTCTCACTGTCAGACAGCGACTCAATTGTCCTCACGAGGCTGAGTGCACCCTGTTCTGACCCTCACGTCAGCTTTAAAATCCCTGACGGAGCCGGGGATCGAACCCGGGGCCTACGGGTGAGAGGCAGGCGTGCTACCCCAACACCACGGCGCCGGCCCTGCATTTGTATAGAGTTGAAAATAGAAAAAAACAAAAACCATTTCAGGCTGGCTGCATGGTCGAAATATAATTGCTAAATAATATTGTGACCCTTGGTTAGTATATAAATATAATTTACACCAATTAAAAATTCAGTTCACCGGGCTGATTGCCAAGCAACCCCAGCCCTTAAAATGAATCTCCAACTATTAATTATGGTACTGGTATTAAGTATGTTTTAATTTCATCTAATAGGTTAGGGTATTCAATGAAAATTGTTCACTTGGTTTGTAAAAAATTAATTTTGTTCATTCATTAGTGTATGCAAAGAAGATCGGGTAAAATGTTAGAGCTTGCACTTACGGTAGGTTATATTAACGCTGTCAGTTTATCGAACACAATCTCATGGATGTCCATATTTGTGAAACTATTGAGGACATACCGTATTATTTGTATAAAGCTCTTCCACAGACAGTAGTTGTCACCATATCCAGAAAGCTAGGTCATACATATGTGACTTTATAGTAATTGACACCCCTGGGACCGTCAAACTGAGAGTCACCTCCCCTCCAACAGTTTAATGACAAAATGTTGGAACGTGTGTACAGTATGGCTGCAGAGTGGGGGAAGGTAGTGTAACGTTTATAAGTTGAGTTGATTACGAATATTGGCCACACGTTGAGATGTCAAATGTAACATTTTTATAAGGCGCCTTACGCTGAACAAACATGATAATAATAAATAAATATACACTGTGGTGTGGACTTACCTTTGATAGTATAATAGGATATAATTAGGGCGCCAGGTTCAATATTTAAGATATAGAATTAAAATTTATAAATATATCCTCGGCAGTCAGCAGTAGAGTTCGAGACCACTTACCCCTGGTCGTGACGTAACTGAGTTGACTAACCATTCAGTACTTATTTAAGGAGTATGATTGATTTGCCTATAGTATTTACTAACCACTATGAAAGAAATAGGCATTACGTTAAAGAAAATGAATTTATTAAATGCAAAAACAAAATATTAATAAAACAGAATAGTGATAGTCACACAATTGAATTTAAAATTACTCAATGCGGCAATTAATTTAAAAGAAAATAAACATTAATGAATTGAATCTATCTTGAAGTTACATGTTAATAGAGACGAGAGCTATTTAATTGCTTGCTCACCCAGTCGAAGATTCGTCATATATAAGGTTATGGCAGATCACCTTAATATTCCGTCACGTATGTAAAAATGTTGTATTATATCGTAAGATACAGCATACTACGATCCATTGTGTTGCCATCTATAGATTTATTGTAGTATTGAACTATAAGCCATTGTCGGCTTTTATATATATCTTGTCAACATTGTGGTTATTATGTCGAGACATGATGTATGCTAAAGCTATGAATGAGCTTTCAGGAAGCAGTCGGTGGACCTCAGTCGCTGCTCCCTCTCAATAATCTGTCACTAATGACTTGTCGTTCACTAATGACTCTGTAGATGCAGGTTTGGGTTTAAATATCTCTTCCGTCACGTGGTCTCTCGACTTCCCTTTCTTCATAGTACATCTCCCACTCTCAATACATTCACTCACGAGACAGTATTGACGCGTTTCTTGCACCATGAGTTGAGATAATTTAGCAGCGTACATTCAGTGGTGACGCGCTACTTTCACAATAAGGTGAAATATCAAGTTTCTATTCCTTCCAGAAGAATACAGATGGTCCACACGTGATTCCTTAGCCATGGGTTTCCATATTCCCGTGACAATGACTCTGCCTGCCGTTGTGAAATAACTACTGCGTCACCGGGTTTAAACTATTGCACCAAGTTGCAATTTATGTGACATACAATCCTTCGTCTCTTTACAAATGGATATTAATAAAAATCTTTCTGACTATAATAATAAAAACCGCTTACAAGTATCTGATATAAAAATCATCTCATCGATGTACTAATTAATAAGAATAATAAATATGATAATAAATGAATGAATAACCCTTTATATCTAACAGCTATGGGATCGAATCGTCACAATCGCCCCTAAGATAAATAATTTAAATGACGTTAAACATTATTTCTCTTACCACATCCAACATAAAAAACTATAAATATAAATATTATAACCCCCAAAAAAGACAACATACAATATACTCTTCATCAATACACAAAAATATACAAGAAATATGCTCTTTTCATTTTACATATTTGTACTATCATTTCTTAAAATGTTCATAGTACTTTTCGTTTGAATACATACATTCTTCTTTATGTTCAAAATGTTCCAAATTTTCTTCATTATATAATGTATTAGCGAGCTGTAAAAAATATACATAAATGCCCTTCACTTCTAATTTTGACATATATGTCAACGCTGCACTTGTTTATAATTGTGGTGATCGTATGCTTGACATACAATTTTGTCTTCATATCTAGTGAACATAGTTTTCGTCATTCTTGTGTAAAATTACATGGATGTCGTACCAGCTGAATAACACATTATAACTATCACAGCACACGATATGCAAACAACACAATATTCCTTTCGTCTCTATAAAGAGATTACTCAAATGCAGTAAAATTTCAATAAATGAAGAAAAAATAACTTAGCAAGATACCTAAGGCAATTCCAATTTCAGTGCATATGTCATACATGTAAATACTTCCCCAAATACATAATGACATCGAAATACCTTAAAGCAGTTATTAAACAGTTCACTTAAATACCCAAGTTACTACTCACCTGCCTTCGTGGCTTCATTCTTTCTTAGGCCACGGCCGCCTCCTTTCATATTAATACTTCCTAAGTCTCCACGACTTCTTAACTTCTCATAAAACCATAATTCCTCTTTATTACTTCTCGAAAACAATAACTTGAATTTTCAAAATCACCAATAAACATAAAATCTGACTTCTCGTTCACTTTATAAAATTTAACTTAGCGTCAAGATATCTTTACTGCATCGTCATTCTTACCTACCACAACAAAATGATTAAGACGAGGACAAAATACTACTCAATACCTGAATTACGTATATCACTAAACTATTTCACAAAAACACATGACAAACTCCTCGGAATATATATTTCGTTCCACAAAATATTAATGCTCTTATAATTTAAACTTAGTCTATACATGATTCGACTTCTGGCTGAATACCTAAAAACCCCCCATAGTTTTCTCTCAAAACTCTTAATTAAGTACCGTGTCCTACAAACACCACTTCCTACTTGCTTCGATCGCCTGGACTATAGCTCATACTTGCTATACCAGAATCTCTCAAAACTCATCGTGACATTACTCGTCACCATTTCTATACTTCTTCCTACTCGTGGTATAATCCCACATCTTCTTACTGTTACAGGTCACCTCTTACTGGCCAATAACACTAAATTTCAGCTAAAAAAATCTTACATGCTTCGACTAACTCCTTGGAATAATAACATCACACTTTGTTTTCCTAACTATTTTCTTCCTCAAATAATGACAGTGTTCCAGTTGATAGTCAATAACACCGACACTCCTAATTGGCAAATATTTTCCCAAAATCACTTCATAAAGCAAGTCCTGAGTTATAACACAGTTGAGACACTCTCTGCTCTACCAAATTAAATGCGTAAATTACACCTGCCTTTAATTGAAACTTCATTATTACTCTTAGGTATACTTACCTTACAAACTTACTCTTGTATTCAAAATATTAATGCTCTTCTCTTTACTAACTCCGTATGACATAAATAAAACTTAATTTCTCGTCTACTAAAAAAATGATGTAACTTTAAATCCTGAAAACTTCGAATTATAACAAATTCCTTTCAATACTAGTAAATATTATGCCAACCATCTAATTATTGTTATTACCTTTACTTTTACCTGTATATAGGACAACAATCTACCACATCATTAATCATCAGTAACGTTTTTTACTAAAAGTGGTTTAGCTCGATAACAAGCTTAGTAATATCTTTAAAACGTGCGTAACTGTAACTAAAACTTGGATCATCTTACCTCGGTAATCCCTTTGTACCTTTGTATGCGTATAACCATATATACTTTAAAATCTCCCCACATTAACTTCACGTAGTCCCGTAGGCACCATAAAAAACCATTACTCAACGGAATATACCTCGCTGACCTACTTTATCCTCCAAAAACTTCTTAAAACTTCATTTGGCATCTTACCAAAACTTCCTCCATTATAACACCATTTGGCATCTTACCAAAAACTTAAAACCACATTGCTCAACGGCATTACCTTCGTTGGCCTACTTCTTCAAACTCACGTCCATTTACGTGAAAATACACACATACACACACACACATATCTGTCACCAAGTACCAGATGCCCTAATTAGTTACTACTTCCTCATTTCAACCCGATGTTGGTTAATTCATACAACGCATGAACTACTCTAAACCACTTCTAAATTTCTCAAATATATCCACTGATAACCTCGCTGTCCTCAAAATGAAACTTCTTTATTAAATCAATACTTAATTCTTCAACTCATTAATTTTTATTACGACTGTACTACATCATCTTTACTCACTTTTGAATTAAATCTTCATTACCGTACCATTATTTTCATAATTATGGTTGCCATAATAATTATTACTTTCTTTCGATTACTTACCTTTGTAATAATCTTCCTAAATGTTTAAATTTAATCCTCATTTCATCCAACTTACCTGCAGTTTAAGGACCCACATTCAACTTACCTGAATTGCTCAATAGCACGACAACCTCTGTCTTCCAAATTAAATGATTTTAGTCAATCTAAATCAATAAGCGTAGGCACTACGCGCCCCTTACCATCCTAACTTCACGACTGAATTAAAATTACACACAGCAGGTTCCACATCTACCTCAGTTAAATCACATAAAACTTCATTAATTAATTTTTAAGTCATACGGAACAGTAAATATCGTTAATATAAATTTACATAACTACTCTCTCTGGTATTTCACAGTTCTTACCACATTCATCTTCAATTCTATCTTTCTCTAGAATTCCACTTTCCTCCTTCCTTATAACAGTAATTTCTACTTTCTTTGTACTATATTCATCCGTAGTAACACAGTACTTCGACTTTCCCCCTCTCATTTCCCCAAGTCTAGCTACTTCAGTACGCCACTGCACATCATATGCTTTCTTTCTCTTCTTCATCTTTCTTTCTTTTTCCTCTAACAACTCAATTCTCTTTTCTTTCATTTTACTTCTAAAATATCTACCTACATGTTTTCTTTTCATTTCTCCGTTACTCTCAGTTAATGTTTTCTTTAGCCGCCGATTGCTTCTGCTCTTGTCTATCTCTATCTTCCTCTTCACCTGTTTACTACGTACTATAGTCTCTCCTACAGCTATCCTGCTTTCATCTATCATCTCCGCTGATTGCTGTTCCTTACCTAAGCTACTTTCATCTAAAATCTCCTCTACCTCCAATCTGCTTTCACCTAACATTTCCCTTGACTTCAATCTACTTTCAATTACAGTCTCCTTACAGGCTGTCTTCACTGATTCTACTGCAGTATCCCCTACAGTCTCTACCACCTCTAATCTACTTTCACCTAAAATCTTATCTACCTCCAATCTGCTTTCACCTAAAATTTCCCCTGACTCCAATCTACTTTCAATTATAGTCGTTTTACTGGCTGTCTTTACTGATTCTACTGCAGTATCCCCTACAGTCTCTACCACCTCTAATCTACTTTCACCTAAAAACTCATCTACCTCCAATCTGCTTTCACCTAAAATTTCCCCTGACTCCAATCTACTTTCAATTATAGTCTCCTTACAGGCTGTCTTTACTGATTCTACTGCAGTATCCCCTACAGTCTCTACCACCTCTAATCTACTTTCACCTAAAATCTCATCTACCTCCAATCTGCTTTCACCTAAAATTTCCCCTGACTCTAATCTACTTTCAATTATAGTCTCCTTACAGGCTGTCTTTACTGATTCTACTGCAGTATCCCCTAAATCTACCCTCACCTGCGTAGTTTCCGCTTCTACCAATTTGCTAAAGCTTTCACCTTGAGTGGCTATTTTCTCTTCAATCACAGTTACTATTCTTTCCTGAATCCTACTTTCTGCTGCTTCTAATTTCTTATCTACTGTCTTAATAATATCTTTAGCCTTCGTCTCTACCACCTCCTTAATTTCACCTCTGATTTCCTGTTTCACCCCCTGAATACTCCCCTGCAGCATATCATACTTCATACTTAATTCTCTATTCATCTTTTCCACAATATCTAGTTTTACATTATTTTCTTCCAATTTTTGATTTATTTTACTACTATTCTCTTCCAATTTTTCATTAAGAAAGGCCTCCGTACTTCGCTTATTTTTATTAAACTTTTCATTCATATTTTGATTTTGCCTACCCATATCTATATCTAATTTCTCAAATTTATCATTGAATTCCTTCCTACTTTCTAAATTATCTTTCTTATTCTCTTCCATATTTTGATTTAGCCTACCCATATCTTCTTTCATCTCCTGACTATTAATTCTCATCTCCCTCATAAACACAGTTAATGGATCTTCAGGAATCTCTATAGACTTTTCTTTCTCTAGATTACCACTAGTCTCAGGATGTACCTCTGTATTCGTTTCGAGATTTTCCTCTGAATTCGTGTCAGGGTTAACCTCAGTATTATTTTCATGATTACTCTCATGATTATTCTCAAGATTTACCTCCGACATCTTGGTATTATTCTCTACGCTCTCAACATCGCTACCGCTATCAACCTCCTTATAATTAACATTCTCGACTTTATTCCTACTTCTTAGCTGCCTCTGTTCCTCCTCCGACATCTCGAAGTACACCGTATAACAATTGCCCTTCCAAAATTTCACTTCACTGTCCCCCAAAAGCACTGACAATTTGCACTGAAATCATACACTCCTCTCCTAAATACCGAATGGTTTTCGTGTCCGACGTTGTAGCGCCAAATGTAACATTTATTAAAGTGCCTTCATCTCTGTGGTGACAAATGTAATGGGTCAATAAACAAACATGATCATAAGAATAAATATACACTGTGGTGTGGACGTACCTTTGATAGTATAATAGGATATAATTAGGGCGCCAGGTTCAATATTTAAGATATAGAACCAAAATTTATAAATATATCCTCGGCAGTCAGCAGTAGAGTTCGAGACCACTTACCCCTGGTCGTGACGTAACTGAGTTGACTAACCATTCAGTACTTATTTAAGGAGTATGATTGATTTGCCTATAGTATTTACTAACCACTATGAAAGAAATAGGCATTACGTTAAAGAAAATGAATTTATTAAATGCAAAAACAAAATATTAATAAAACAGAATAGTGATAGTCACACAATTGAATTTAAAATTACTCAATGCGGCAATTAATTTAAAAGAAAATAAACATTAATGAATTGAATCTATCTTGAAGTTACATGTTAATAGAGACGAGAGCTATTTAATTGCTTGCTCACCCAGTCGAAGATTCGTCATATATAAGGTTATGGCAGATCACCTTAATATTCCGTCACGTATGTAAAAATGTTGTATTATATCGTAAGATACAGCATACTACGATCCATTGTGTTGCCATCTATAGATTTATTGTAGTATTGAACTATAAGCCATTGTCGGCTTTTATATACTGTATATATCTTGTCAACATTGTGGTTATTATGTCGAGACATGATGTATGCTAAAGCTATGAATGAGCTTTCAGGTAGCAGTCGGTGGACCTCAGTCGCTGCTCCCTCTCAATAATCTGTCACTAATGACTTGTCGTTCACTAATGACTCTGTAGATGCAGGTTTGGGTTTAAATATCTCTTCCGTCACGTGGTCTCTCGACTTCCCTCTCTTCATAGTACATCTCCCACTCTCAATACATTCACTCACGAGACAGTATTGACGCGTTTCTTGCACCATGAATTGAGATAATTTAGCAGCGTACATTCAGTGGTGACGCGCTACTTTCACAATAAGGTGAAATATCAAGTTTCTATTCCTTCCAGAAGAATACAGATGGTCCACACGTGATTCCTTAGCCATGGGTTTCCATATTCCCGTGGCAATGACTCTGCCTGCCGTTGTGAAATAACTACTGCGTCACCGGGTTTAAACTATTGCATCAAGTTGCAATTTATGTGACATACAATCCTTCGTCTCTTTACAAATGGATATTAATAAAAATCTTTCTAACTATAATAATAAAAACCGCTTACAAGTATCTGATATAAAAATCATCTCATCGATGTACTAATTAATAAGAATAATAAATATGATAATAAATGAATGAATAACCCTTTATATCTAACAGCTATGGGATCGAATCGTTACAGTAGGGGAGGTTGCTAATGAGCTATCGCTGGCCGAATTGGACTATGACTTTCCAAAGGGGCAGATCATGGTGGCCAGAAATGTCTGTCCGATTTTATCAGTGTAATTAACTGGCCGAATTGGAATGCGCCCCAGAATTAATGTAACGCGCAGCCACCGTCTTGACTTTACCCCTTAATTTGTCACAAAACATCAATACTGTAGGAGCAATGTCTCTGGCTTATCAGAAAAAATAATGCAATTGCTTCCAAATCCTAGTCCTGGTATTATATAGTCTATAGCAGGGGGGGGCTCCTGACTCACATTTTAGGGTGGGCCTATTATTGTTGTTGCATATTAATCAGTGTTTTATATTTGGCATTCACTGTTGCTAACATTGCCATTGTCATCATTCCACACAGCACAGCATTTGAAACAAATTTTAATAAATAGTTCATGCATTAAAAACTGTACTCACATGGCTCCTTATTTGTAAATTTATCCACCTCTTCTGTGCTTGGTTGAAGCAAACTTATCCATTACCTTGGCTGATAAGATCCTATTTTTTAGCCTATTTTCATTTATGAAAAAATAGGCTTAAGTGATCACGTTTTTTCCGTGTGTGAGTGAATGTGTGTGTGCATATGTGTGGGCGTGTCCCCCCCCCCCCCCCGCCTTATAACTTCCAAACGGCTGGAGAGATTTCAATGAAACTCGGTTAGGTCATAGTAATATTTAGTCCGACCCTGACCGTGTCCTTCAAATTTTATTTATTTTATTTTAATTAATTTATTTTATTAAGGCATAAAACATGCTGTAAAATGGAGGGAGGATATAATAAAATAATTCAAAAGAAGTAAAAATTTCTGCTCTCGGGCAGTGTTGAATCCGGGACACAAAGTTACCAAGCTCGCACGTTACCACTCGTGCACATTTCCGCTCGTATGGGATGTATATTATCATAGGTCTTAATACATGTGGATAAATGTCGAATGATTTCACTTAGACCTTAAATGTTGATTGGAACGCATTCATTTGCTGCGTAAGTTGTTTTAACTTGATCTAAAGCACGTTTCATGCCTGTTTCACGCTAATAATGCAATTCAACATCGAATATTATCCACATCTCACTCGATAACTTTCCTCCATGTTTGATCGGATGTGATCCCTGCTACTACCTACCGTCTCTATTCGGAACCAGGAGAATGGCATGACATAACAGCCAATAAGAGGCTCAGAATTACATACTGTGGCTAGGCTCGGGCTGAAAAAAATACTATGCGAGCGTGGAAGGTCACAGCCCGTCGCTAGAGGGCATGCTGCTGCCCATTTGTATCGTCACGTGATGTGCACGCGTGCCCTCTAGCGACGGGCTGTGACCTTCCACGCTCTGGTTGGAACCACACGTCGTTACACATGCCACGATTAGCCGATGTCGTCACCGGTTTGCGCATTACAGCCTTCGGCTCGTTACTTTTTGAACGCACCTTATATTTAGACGGTTCTCAATATCTATTAATCTATGACAGCAATCAATCTGAAATTTTGTATGTTGATAAAGGCTATTTGTTCCCGCTAGAACTGTCAAAAAAGTGCAAAGTTACAGAAAAAGTGAACTCTAAGAGCAGGTATGTTGTTTAAGTCGCTGTGGGTAGCGGGGTCAGTGCAGCAGGAAGTACAGTATTTCAGTCAGCTTTGATCCTCGAGAGTAGGACACACACAATTTTGATCCAAGCACCTTTTGATAATTTTTACGTACATCCTTGCACTAATATTACTGTGTGGTAGATTGTGATGACCGTACACAAGCCACATGAACTCATATGTTATCTCATACTGACAACAGTGTACAGTAGGCTACCTGCGTTTGTTTGGCCCTTATAGTTTTCTTGTTGTTGTAATTTCGTTTCAGAGACTTGGAAATCGTGGTCATTTAGCCCCATGTACGTGTGTGTGTATATAGAATTTGTCTGATATCCTGTGTTATGGTGGTATCTGTGGTACTGTGGGTATTCGTAATGCAAGTGAGGATTGGGAAGGAGGTGGCCGTCGCCTTAAGATAGGAACCATCCTGAAATTCGCCTGGAGTAGAAGTAGAAAACCACGGTAAACTACTTCCAGGATGGCTGAGGTGGGAATTGAATCTACTCCTTCTTAGTTTTGCCTCACGAAGCTGAGCGTACCCCCGTTCGACCTCAGAGCAGATTTTTTTTGGTAGAACCGTGAATTGAACCCGGACCTCTGGGGTGACAGCCAAGAATGCTAGCCGCTACAGCACGAGGTGGTCGTTGTAACTTTCTATACGCATGCTTCATGATGAAAATGAAATAATTTTAGCCTATTTCAATTCAAATATTAAATGCTTAGGTTGCATGACGCTGCGGAGAAAGTGCTACTATTCCCAAACTTCAGGACGTATTATTTGGTGCAATGCAACAGTGAGCTCGCAATTTCCCTTGTGAATGGCACATTGTTACGATTTAATTGGCCTACCTTCTAACAATAAAACTTTTTTTTTGTGATTAATTGCACGCTCGCCGGAAAAAACGGGACTCATTAAAAATAATTGGTCTACTATTCTCATTGTAATATCACTATAATTGACAATGAAGTCATTAAATGTGGGTTTTATACCTTGCTATTCAACGACGATATCCCATGAAAACAGAGGAGTATTTTAAAAGTATAACGTCCGGAAATTGGTTCATTTTCGTTGCCATTCTATGACAAAACGCGCTGAAGAGTGACAATAAGCATTTCTATTTAGATATGTTATGTTGTTTGAGCAGAATTCAAATGAAGTCACTGGAGGACGATCTCTCGTGACCCTTTCCCAGAAACTGTCATTTCAAAGTGTGTTACGTTGTGGTAAAAATGACTAAGTCGTGGAATGGATACAACTTCCGATATGTAGCTAATAAGCTTGGCGCATCATTCTCATAGCATCCACCGAGATTTAATGGTTGTGGGAAGGTGGGATCTGTTGCAGAAGACCAGATTCAGGTCGTCTTGCAGCAACTACAGTGGCGCAGGATATCATTAATCAGACACCAGCTCCGTGGAAATCGATATACGATTGCAGCTGAATGGCTAATGGTTGATGATGATGATAATTGTTGTTTTAAGGGGCCTAACATCTAGGTTATCGGCCCCTTATGGTGTGGGTGATCGTGAAGTTGATAATGAAATGTAAACTATAACTAACTACTAACTTATAAACTAGAAGAAGAAATAGAAAACAAAAGGAGAATAAGGCAAGGACAGGAGGATAAGAAATGCCCTCAACCCTCGAAGAATGTGGATTGAGGGCTTGGAAGGAAGGAGAGCCATGAAAGTCTTATAGGAAAGTGATAGAGGAGAGGGTACACCCCAGTGAAAATGGATAAAGGGGGGGGGGGGAAACAAGACCCAGCTCAGGAATCCCTCGGGGTCGCCAACTCCCGAACTCACCAGCCGTGAGCCCCTGAGGGTGTAGCAATATCCAGGGTGCACCAGAAGTGGTGGGGCTACATACACCCTGCCTCCTTGAGGGCCTTGAGCAGAAGGCAGGAGATAACATGAAAAGAAAAAGAAGGCTGACTCCTCGCAGATGGAGCGTATCAGAAAAGATGAGACAAGGGCCAATTAAGGCGGCAAAGGAAGGGACTCCCTAGGCCTCGGATACCCTAATACCGTCGGGGTCGGAAGAGAACAAGAGTTGACCAAGTGAGGTTGACAGGAGAGGAGCCCGGCACAAGTAAGTGCAAGCAATGCCGGACGCAGCTGGGGCCCCGTGGTCGCCAACCCACGTCCCACTAGATGTGAGCCCCTGTGGGGAATGTCTAATGGAAAGATGGAAAGAGATGTTAAAATATAAAACACTGGCAATTTATGCATATTGTCCATGCTCTGAGTATTGTTTTTTAGTAGGAGCAAGTACCTGCACAATGAAGCAAACATAAACAATTCAGATTATAACACTGAGGAACACAATAGAGAGAGACACACAAAAACCTATACGCGGAGGCTAGTGTCCTTCAAATACTGGATTACTGGGAGATAGGTCTCTCGGTGCTGAGTAGCTAGTTTAGATCAATAAGGATTGCTGGGTGTCAATTTTAAATAAGGAAACAATACAGTAAATAATATACGAATCAGGTTTGGAGGCCTGAAGCAGGGTCCTGCATCGTGTCTAACTGGTTAGTGTCTGTGGTAGGAAGTCGCTTATCACCTTGCTTGTAGTTACTGCCTGGTCGCTCTGATCCTCCCCAAGCGGCTTCGGTGGCGTAGTCGGTAGCATGCTGAACTGCTATGCCCAAGATCGCGGGTTCAAACCCGGCCGGATTTTATCATTTTAAATGATCTTGTCGGCTTCGTCGTTACGCTGAGGTCCGGCGTTACGTTACGGCGACGGGACGAAATGTACCGAGAATGCACTGAGGTGTGTGACGTCATAGTACCGCTTGAGCTTCCTTCTTTCCCCGCGCGCACCGGTGAACGTGACGTCATCCAGCCAGCTACCCCATTTGACCTTGGTTTGCACTTGCTAATGGAGTTTGAGTTCACGCAGTTCGCTGCATGATCATGCGCTTTCACCCAGCATTTTTCAGCATTTGTAGCATTTAAAATGATATAAAGTCTAGTCATTCATACTGACTATCACTCTTTTTAAGAACGTTATCATCTTTCAGTATGCCACCCTTCGGAGGGGAAGTAAAGCCAGGGGGCCCATGTCATAGATTTATGGAATGAAAAAGAACACACCACTACAAATTTGTAGGTTATATTTCGTTTGAAACGCTCTATCAAGTTCCAGGTGTCAGTGGCATCTGGTAGCCAAAGTTGGAGCTAATTGAACCTGCTCATTCATCTTCATTCATTGCATCTCATCCACACACGACGGTACTTGTAGCTCACCCCATAGAAGCAGCTACAAACCCGGGCGAGCTGAACATGTCCTCGGACACTCCGGCCACAAAAAGCCATACGCTAAATAAATGTTCCTCCCCATGGCAGCTGCAACTCAATCATAACCCTTTACTCTGAATGTTGTCAATTCATTTTAGGGGCTTTGGACATCTTAGTCATTAGCCTCGATCTCCCCTTCACTCTGCAGGGATCCTGCTGCACAATACGTCTCCTGCACCTAGGCGCTGACAGTCGAACAGCATTTGACTGTAGTTCGAATGTTGTTGATGGTATTTGCTGTTTTAAACATCTGGGTTATCGGCCCTAATTTCAAATGTAGTCACTTGGGTGACCACTAGGTCATTGACACGTATATTCGGGTGGCCACTCGCCTCAAATATACTGCCATCTGGCAGTACATAGTCAGAAAGAGACAGCGATAAGTAGACCTCTACATTTGAGAGAGAAAAAACATTCATATGGATACACCTAGCCAGATCAAAATTCGAAAGCACCGTAAACTAAGAACACAGGCAAATTTAGGCCCTTACTTTACACAAAACTCAAAGGAATACTTCAATTGTCAATATCAATAATCATCAATAGAAAGTACAGTGATTTTGGACGAAATAAACTGAGATACATTAAGGCACGCATTTTATTTAGAACTTACCAAATTACTTTTGCCATCTCCAGTATATGGCTTTGGGCTTTCCCACACGGGTATAATGGAATAGTAGGATCAAAGTGTGGAACATCGAGGCCATCTGCCTCTTATGATAAAGATTATGGTGCGAATGATCACTACAGCTACTGCACTATTTACAACTAACTTAGGCCTACACACCACACGAGAACATTAAAAATCAAAGAATAAGGGGAATAAAGGAGAAAGAAAGTAATGTGTTCAGCCCTCGAAATGTGAGGATGAAAAGACCTTGAAATAACTAGAGCAATGAAAGGCAGATTGTAATGAGAAAGAGGAGAGATTCCCCTCCAAAGTCATTGGAAAAAGGGAAATTACGAACCCAGCTCAGAATTCCCTCAGGGTCGCCAAATCCTGAGCTCGTAAGCAGTGCGATCTTGAGCGGCAGACAGCTTAGAACTACCCAGGGTGCACCACGCATAGTGTCACAGTACAAATGTGACAAGGGATCGAACCCTCATTTTCAGGACATGCGATTCTGCATAATCGCATATATATATATATATATATTTCTATGATGATTAGTAGAGTACAACAGGTTAGCTGTTTGCAGAAAGTTAAGAGTATTGGGGAGTTGGAGGAACTGCTAACTAGCTTTGACAATTTAGATCATCAGCGAACGAATAAAGTAGAGGTAAATCGTGAGAACAGGCAGAACGAGCATCAGTTATATTTAAATAAAACAGGTTCAATCAGGGAAACAGGGGTGACAATTTTAATCAGATGAGGGAGGAGAACAATCAGAGGAGAGAACAATAGTCAGGTGGAAAATTATCAGAGGAGAGATAATTTCCAAACGCGGTAAAACTTTCAGATAGGGCAACTGGAGGGGACAGGTCAGAGAGCTAGGGGGCAGTAAGCGAGACCAGAGCAAGCTGAGAGACCAGGTGCGAGTAATTTAAACTCTAAGCGGGTTGTGTAAATAAGTCAGGTAGATAGTCCGATGGTGAGTACATTAGGCAGTGTGTAATTAAAGAGGAGAAGGTAAGTTTCACGCCTATGGTAAAAGAGGATTTATTGACTGACCAAGAGGAGTTCCAGGAAAAAGGTAAGAACGAGAATTATTCATCAATTATTGCAATAGGAATTTTAGGGGGAGAATTAAGGCTCTGGTCGATTCGGGTAGTGAGAGGACTTGCATTAGTAAGGTAGTGTATGAGGAAATTATTAGGGATGGACATAGTGTACCCATCTGTACAATCAATACATGGTCATACTTCGGTTAGCTCGGTGGTCTCGAGGGTGACGTCCATTCCCCCAATATGACACATATATTTAGGATCATAATCAACAGGTCATCACTTCAAATAAACTCAAAAATCACACTATAAAATATCTTTAATATTAATCAAATTAGGCGCTACAGCGACTCCAAAAATACATATACAAACTCAAATACATCACATTACCTCACATTTCCTCACACTTGTTCCAATGAACAAGGAATCACTAAAATCATTCATTAAAATCAATTGCTTAGGTTCCATTGAACCTACCACTTAAGTTTCACTTCCATAAATTACTTCTAAAATGTTTGTTCTTCTCAGCTCACTATGGCTCCATAGTCCCTTTATAACCTTATTCGTTATTAACAACATGATTTATTCCCTTTAACTTGGATTATTATGGAATGTCTGATCTATATTTATTCACAATGATGATAATAATAATGATAATAATAATAATCATCATTTTCCTTTCTGGGCTCACATGAATTATAATCTTATCTCTCTCTCTGTACTTCTTTATGTTTGGGAAGTTCGTATTACACTTGAGCCCACAAGTTACTGAACAAGTTTCAATTTCAACAAGACTCCCTTAATTGTTTAAGACTTGTATTTGCTCAGGAACATCCATCATTAAACATGTCACACCATGAGAATTCATAACAATGGTAATACACCAAGTTATTCATTTATGGAATCTGAACGTACTCACAGCCTACACTGAATACTAATTAGGTCACGGGGACACATCCCGTCCTTCCTTCTTAAACTTCTTGCGAGTGCAATAACACCCGGTTATTTATATAGTACGTCTAGCCTGCTCCGAAGCAATTAGTGGGCTAGTGACCTACCCCTGGGTCCTTGAAAAGATTTATAGCTCTCAGACCGGCCGTCTGAGTTACTGTACTAGGATTCTCCTCACAAGCAGCCAGCTCCTTCTTTCTGCTGTTGTGTTGGAAGGAACGAAAAACTTTAAAATGTGAACCTATCTGTTAAGTATTTAGACGGCTTTCATATAAGCCGGTAATCAATTCACAGGATAAAACTATTTATAGGTGATCATCCACAATGTATGAGTTGAAGTGTGTTCAATCTTTTTGGGGGGCTCACAACATTCAATTTGACACCTTTGTGTCTCCAATATACACCATTCCTAGGGGCTTTTCCCATCTTTGGAAGAATCGACGATTTCATGCGTCAGGAAGGTGGTACTCAAGCAGGCCCTTGCACGCGTAACACTTCTAGAGCGGGAGTGTGAACCCATGCCCTCTAGTCTCATTAATAGCTCCCTTCTTCTACAACACATTTGGATTCGTCTTCTTCAAACTCCTTACAACTCCAATCACAATTAATGATCCTGGACATTTGATATAACAATCTATAGACGTTATTCTGACAATGCGCTTAATTAGCGTGTACAACAATATCCCTGTAAAGTTTTTCGTCACTTCTTAAATTCCCCAAGAATTTATTCTTTATCTTTCATAGCTACCTTTTGATTTACTATTTAATGACCAACTCACTGTCATTAACAAATTTTAACAAGAACACTAATGGTCCTAAAAACTTGTTACTTTGATATTTAAAGAGATTTATACTCTTAGCGTGATAAAAATTCATTTGCTTGATCGGTACACAATCACTTTAAACATTACAATTCATTTCTTTATTCACTTATTTAACAGCTGTGTTCAGATCCATTCTTGTCTTATCTCATATTTATCTTTACATATCAATTTCCTGTTTCTAACAGTGTGACACTTCAATTAATTAAGGATGCACGAACTCCCCCAAAAGTATTCATATTTATAAGCGGTACTCACATTTTTTTCCGGAAGATTCCCGGATCCCAATGGTTGAAAACTCGTTGGCCCACCATTTTGGGTCTAGTCTTCCATTTCAACCACTGTAGCACTTGTTACACATAACCCTTTTTCACAAATCTTGCACATATTAATTACACTTATTACCCCAATTGAGGGTTTTATAACATATTGAAATACACTGTAACACTAAATGACACTTAGAACAATAATACATTCTATACACAACATTTTTACACTCAATCCTAATTAACTGCTTGTTTAGCACTCGTGATTCTTTTTGTTTCACACGTTTCACTCTCTTACGACCTTTTCCAAGAATGTAGGTACTAGCGACTTCTGTCCTGGTCCTAACATCTGCTTGAATTTGGACTGAGAGTCTCTGATACTCCTACCCGTTGTTTCACTGGTTACCCTGGGTGATGTCAATGGTTCTGCTCGTTCCTTATCGGTCCTAATGTTCTAGTAACTGGCACGATGCTGTCTAAATCCGGCTATAAGTTTACACTATGCCGAATGTCTCCTTTAGACACTAATTCCGATAATCACAGTCTGGTATCGAACTAGCGTTTTAAAAGTAGTTCTCTGCTTAATTTCATGTTCGCAAATGTTCTTACTGGAATGACCTCTTAGTATTCCTTTGCTTGACGATTGGAAGTCTTACGCTTTGCTTCCACTGAGTACTACTGCTTTCGAATCGCGTCACTTCGGTTCTGACTCCCAAAGCATAGACAAGTTCAGAGTGATTTTCTAACACTCTCGGTGTTCACGAATTCCTACGATACTGGTGAGATATTATAACACCTTCCCCGATGTTCACTGAGTTTAGTTTCTAACACGCAGTATAACTTTCACTAAAGTTCCTCTTAACTAAATAATTTCACCGTCAAAGTATGGCAACCCACTTGGTTCCAAAAAACTGGATAACTATGACGCGGTCTGACCACTACAAGGGTCCTTCGTAGACTGTATATGCGATATAGCACCTCTCCACAGAGGTTATCTGAAGACTGTACGTTGACACTGTGTGACCTACTCCAGAGGTTCACTAAGACAGTATATTTTCTGCTCAGCGGGTCTGCTATTTATTTAAATCCGGTTGAAAGTAGTGCCTGTCATTCTTATCCACAGCTAATTTCCAAACTAAGCATCATGTGGGTTAAAAAATATCCCCAGACTCCTTATGATCTCAATGTTCCAAAACTCTTTTAAATTTCAAAAATTGATCGTAGCTTTAATTTATAAAAAATCCAAATGTTCTAGCTATGCGTGGCAAGGAACTCTTTACTCACATCTCTCCGCGAGATTCGTTCGCCCCTCCCAGGCTACGTCATTGCTGAATAAGCATTCTTCTTCTATATAATTATTAGAGGTTTTTATATCTCTCAAAATTATAATTTCCAGTATTATTCAGATTAGCGTTTTCTGATATTAATAATTTTGCGTTTTACTCGAGAATGGGGTAATTGCACCATACTTTCGGCTCCGCCTACCGCCAATGTTGCGAGAATTCTGTCATGTAAGCGCTTTATAGGGGTTCCCCTGCTTGCCTGCTCGAATTAAAAGTTCCCCGTCTTATTTCATAATGTTGCATCACGAGACTGATTAGCGTGGCGTACGCACGCACTCTGACGCATACCACAGCTGCCTACTATAAATTTGATAACGAGACATATCTCTATGCGTCATCTTGCAGCCTCCTTCAATTTAAATATCGAGTCATGTAGAAAGATTTTATGAATATCCTTACATTTTCTTCCTGAAAGATCACGGGTTCGATTCCTTGTACTTCCCAATATGGGTACAATAGGTTGGAAGAGATACTTTTGAAGACCATGCATATTGTTACCGCTGTAGGAAGCAAGAGTCAGAGAGTGAGTAAGCAGATATTATTGCCTATTGCGTTAGAGGGTGAGGTGAGTACTCAATGCTGTCTGGTTATAGCTAATTTGATATACGAGGTAGTTCTTGGCACTGACTGGCTGAATAAGCATAAGGTTGTTATGGATTTCGATAACGTAGTTTTATGTCCGGAGAGAGGCATTGAGAATCAGGAGATTAGGATGAGATGTGAGCTAGTTGAGGAGATGAGTGAGGCTTGTGTTACTAAGGTTTTGGAGGGGATGTCTGCAGGGGAGTCTGACGAGGAAGTATATATGGTAGATGTATGCCATATTTCGGTGGAGGAACATCGAGGTGATCCACTTTGGGAAGCCGTGGACAAAGGTAAGTTGTGTGATGTGAGTAAGGAGGATTTATTTGATGTATTAGTAAGTAATTAGCAGGTATTTAGTGACAAGCCTGGATTGACGCACGTGTACACTCATTGATTTGAACCGGTTGATAGTTTACCGTTTTCTGGTCCCAGATATGCAATTCCCTTCAGATATGCTGCCGCCGTAGATGATGAAATCATCCTATGCTGGACCAAGGTATTATTGAGCCTTCCACGAGCATGTATTCGAACCCACTTGTTGGTTTTGGGAAGAGTGATGGCTCAGTCAGACTGTGTATTGACGCTCGCCAGTTAAATTCTAAGATGGCAGGTGATTCTCAGAGATCTGAATGTATAGAAGAACTTGTTCAGAAATTCAACAGTAGGAAATGGTTTTCAACCATTGACCTTAGTGCCAGCTTTTGGTAAGTCATTTTAAAAGTAGAAGATAGGAAGCTGACTGCATTCCGTTATAATAGTGGCCTTTTTCAGCACTGTATCGTAACATTTGGGTGCAAGACTAGTAGTTCAGCAATGATAAGGCCATTAAATTTAGTGTAAGGAAGGGACACACACGATTTTGTAATAATGTACATAGACGATTTTATCATTACATAACTTACTAAAGAGGAGCACCTAGTACACGTGGTCATAGTTTTGGGAAAATTAAGGGAGAGGGGGGGGGGGTTACAGTGAAACTTAGTAAGTCTTCGTTTGCAACCCAACAAATAACATTCCTAGGGCATACTATCACCACACAAGGGATCTTTTCCGAAAAGACGCGTTTAGACAAGTAAAATAATACCACTACACCACGTAACGCAAAACAATTAAGAAGCATTTTAGGGGTTTTTCATTATTTCAGGAGGTTTGTCTTAAAGTATTCCAATCTAGTTGAAACTTTTAGGGAACTGATTAAGCAGGGTGCGAGATGGGTGTGGAACCATGAGCACGAGGCAGCTTTGGCTGAGTTGAAGAGAGGTTTCGTGGATTCCGCAATACTGAAATACCCTAGTGTAGATTGTCCTTACGTCCTTATGACTGCTGCCAGTATGTTATGAGTTTCAGGTGTGCTGTGCCAGCATGATAATGAAGGTAATTAGGATTAGTCTCATTAGCTAGTAGGGGTTTGAGTATGGCTGAGAAGCGTTATACTATCACTGAGATAGAATTATTTGCTATCGTGTACTCGCTTGGTAAGTTTCGTAGCTATGTTCTGGGGAGCAAGTTGAAGGTGCTCACAGACCATAATGCTCTAGTATTTAGGGGTTCGCTTAAGTTAACGTATAATAGGATGTCAAGGTGAATTATGGCAATCACTGAGTATGACCTGGAGATTACTTACATTAAGGGTAAGGAGAATATATTGGCTGACTTCCTTAGTAGGAATATTGGTGATGATGATCACAGGGTGGTGGACATAAAACTGGGTGTTGTTTTGAGTGCCACGAAGGCGAGAGATTGTGATGAGGAGATGGGTAAGCTCTGTAATTTGCTGGAAGAGCAAGGGAAAGACGAGAGCGTGACTCAGATCTTGTGTGAGTTGAGGAAAATGGAAGTTGGAGCTAGACTCCAGGTGGCTAAGTTTGCCTATAAGCTAGAATGCAGCTTGTTAGCAAGCTTATGTCATCTAAGTGAGTGGAAGACTTGTGTTCCATTAGCTTTACAGGAAGCTATGATAAGGTGTCATCATAAAGCTCTGGGGTAATTTTGAGCGGCTAAGATTCTTTTCGCTGTTCAGCAGCATTTTCATTGGCATAATATGGGAAGGAACATAAGGAAAATCCTTGCGAGCTGCGATTTGTGTCAGCGTTGTAAAGTCCCGACGAGATTTTTAGAGGTACCTCGTCAGGTGGCGATCACTGAAAAACCACGGGATTTACTATGCTGTGATTTGTATGGGCCTTTAGTCAAATCTAAGGACGGATATCAGTATATCTTCGTGATCGCTGACTCTTTTGGTAAGTTTATCAAGCTGCATCCCATGAGAAAAGCGACTAGGAAGGGTTGTGCCCTACAAATGGTCGAGAAATACATCCCTGAGTTCGGGAAGCCCATCAGAGTATATGGCAGCCAGTCCACCGCGAAAATCTGGAAGACCAAGTTAGGTGAATTGGGTGTCGAACGTGTTTTCTCTTCAATAAGATACCCTCAATGAAACATGGCGGAGAGAAAGATGATCAAGTTAGGTCAAGTATTCTGTACTTATGTAAGCGATTGCCACAGTGCGTGGTTCTCCAAACTAGCAGATATTGAACAATGGTTCAATAATACGTATCATGAGAGCACAAGATGCACGCCCTATGAAATTCAGTTCAGTAGGAAGCTTGCCAATGAAATCACAAGGATGTTAGGTTTGAAAACGGGAGAGGAGATTGGGGTGGATATCAGCATCCAGTTGGCTAGGAGTAACTTAGAAAAAGGAGGAACTAAACGTAGGCGCCAGTAAAAAAGGGTTAAGTTTGAATTCTTAAATGTTGGTGATTTAGTGTTACTCAGGGTTCAGCTCAAGCCAAGGAAATGTCTAAGCCCTTCCATATTTTAAAGGACCTTTTATAGTGATTAAGGGTATTGGAGAGTGTGCGTATGGCTTAGCAGACCGTCGAGGAACCACTGTAGGGTTATATAATGTATATAACTTAAGGTAATATGTTAGTATCTAAGGGTATTGCAGATCCTTAATACATACCTAGTTTACAGAGTGATATATTGCAAGGCACACAATCAAGAAATTACGAAGAGGACAACCGGCCAAGTGAAAAAGCAGAGCATACGAAATTTCAAATGCAAAAAATGTGCATTTTGCGAGTGTGACGTAATTAAACGTCTATTGTCAAAACTGACAAATTGAGTGTAAATAATAAGGCACTGAGAAACGCTGAGAAATGACGGAAATGTGAGATTGCTTTTAAGAAACAAACAGACAAGGGAACAATTTGTGAAACATGGATGACATCAACAAAATGAATTTGTAATATTGAAGGGTATTTATATATATGTTTTCCAGAAGAGTGTATTATTTGTGAATTTCTAGGGTCTTTTGTTTATTGTAGGAGTTGGTGAGTGTAGATATAGTCCCTATTCATATACTGTATATTTACAGGAACTACATAGGTGGGGAATTGTCACAGTACAATTGTGGCAAGGGATTGGGCCCTCATTTCCAGGACATGCGATTCTGCATAATCGCATATACTGTATATATATTTCTGTGGTGATATGATCTTAATTGTTATATTTTATGAAGTGCTTATTCGTAGGTAATGTATTTATTGTTTTAATTAATTAAATTTAATATATAAGTTTATAGCAAGACTAGCAGTAGTGCTCGGCTTCGCCCGGTGGATTTATTTGTTTTATGGATGATGATAATAAATACTACTACAGAACTGGCAAATGATATTAAAATTAACAGAAAAAGAAATATATAATTTTTTAGGTGGTGGTGGTAGTGGGAGTGATAAGTAGTAGTCTACAGTATAATTGACGTAACATTCAAGTCATTTTTCCATATTGATAATGATAATTATGAATAGGGAAACGGCTATTCACTAACTACAGTACGGACACATGTCATTTAAAATCGAAATGAAAAATATGATTAGAAAGAGGAGCCAGTGAACTAAAAGACACTGCCTAGGGTCTATATCTCATTGGCTGTTAGAAAAATAGACACCAATAGTGTCGTCTTTTGTCGCATAGAGCCGTATGAAAATATGTAGAACACTTTGGAAAACTTCAGCTGTCCCGAACTCCTGAGGTAGCAAAAGTGTCATTTATCGTCACATAGCACTCAACGATAAGGTTCGGAATAAATGAAGGTAATTTAGAAAGCACCAACGCTTATTGCAGCTGATAACCTCAATGTACTGCACCAACACCATGGCACTTATTTTCAAGATGATAACAGTTATTCTAAGGGCCTAAGAGATCCTTTCCACTTATTAGTCCCCGTAACTGCCATTTATAAGCAGCGCAAGATGTAACTATTTTCACAATTCTGCAACAGAACACTGGTAGGGGTGACGTGTTGCAGCCCGCATTGCCAGCCAACAATAGACTTATTAAAATATTCTTACAGTTACACTACTACGGACATGAATAGTTCTAGCGCCCTAAAACGTGGTTTTTGAGTTCCATTTGTCTGTTATACTAAATATAAGGAATGAAGAGGGTTGTCCAAATTATCAAGTGGACAGTGTTACCAGCAGGGTTTCAAAGGGTAAGTACGTATAATTCGGTGCAATTAGATGAAACGGTGTAAATTTGTGCTAAAGGGCCTAAATGCGGGGAATGGAGTGGTCTGTCTAAAATTTCAACTGGACAGTGATACTCGTTAGGTTCCAAAGAGTAAGTATACAAATAGTGTTTCAGATTTGTGAATCGATGTAGATTTGTGCCAAAAAGCCTAAATACAGGGTTATGGAGTGGTCTGTCCGGAATTTCAAGCAGAGAGTGTTACTCGTCGGGTTCCAAAGGGTAAGTACTGTACCCAATCAGAGATAGGTACAAGTCGAACACATGATTATTTGGTAAAAAGGAAGGAAGTCATAGCGAGCCAAGGAAGAATTTTTACAGAGAGTGAACTCTGGAGCCAGGCTACGAAAGAGCAGATGGTATATTAAAAGCCAACAGGAACTATAAATACCCATTAAATTGACAGTTTCCAATATAACGTAAACACGGGGAGCTATTACCGAGGGCTGCAGATGAAGAAATTGAGGGAGTGAAGGACTCTTAACATTCCTCAGACACAGCATCTTTGGAAGGATTGATGGCCAGTGAAGTGCCTCATCCTGAGGGGACTATTTCTTAAAATTAATGATAATTACACCTCTTGAGGGTGGCCCCAGATAGTGCAATCTTGCATTTAATCGAGTACAGAGACAGGGTCAGGAATTGATTGAGAACAATTTTGCTAGCCAAAAACACAAGATTATGAAGCCAGAACCATAGGTTTCCAGGGAAACGGAATTTTCCTGTGTGTATAAATTCTATAATATATGCAGGGATAAAAAATTGCTGATGTAGATGACATCATTGTGAAGCCCGCGGACCGATCCGTGGAGGAATGAAGCAAACTAACCGGCCCCTGAATGAGAATAAAAAGGTTTTTAATTAATTAAAAATCAACGGACGAACGAATTTTAATCCGCCAAGGAGGGATCAAACATTTAGGATATTTCTCACCTATAAATAAATTTGGAAGGTAATTGGAGCATGGAATCAAAAATCAAGCTCAAGAAGTCATTGAAGGATTACGTTTTGTCCCAAACTAAATATAAGGGCTCCAAGCAAAGCCAAAGTCAGTTCATCTCGAACCTCGAAGGGGAGGTTACGCTACACAACAGAGTTCATCTTGAAGCGCCTCGGTGCAGGCACGTCACGCTATACAGTTAATCGAAAACCTCGAATGGGAGATCACGTTACGCTACGACACGCAACGCTAACAGTCATTAGTTCGATCTTGAGACTCAGAGGTGTCATGTTAAGTTAGAATACCAATTCATCCACGGACTTGAGAAATAATCACGCTACGATAAGTTCAGTTACAACAGTCATCAGTGAACTTTAAGTTCAGAGAAACACTAGTTCGAGACCAAGTTATAGAAGTCATAGGGACTCAAATAAGAAGCTACGCCACGTCTAGAAAGACGATTCATAGATAATAGACCCAAGTGGGATCACACGAACAGTTATTGCGTTAGCTAAGTAAGAGAATTCTACCATGATAGAACGTAGGAGAGTGTTGGTTCGAAACCAAAGTAAACGTACTCAAGGAAGTATTCATCGACGAAATAAAACGATAGACAGTCTAAGGACCTCGAATGGAGGCCAAGCTTATAGAGAATACGAGGTGCGATTGACAGCGAGAGAAGGATAGTGTCAAAGCGAAATAAACAGACAATTTATCGCCTAAGTAAGCAGAAGAGTTGATCATTGCTACGTGTAAATAAACATAACAGCAGAGACTAAAAACCGAGAGTTTTTGAGAAGTAGGAGAGACTTTGAAGGAGTAGGACACACGTTCGATGCAGGGAGACGAGAGTAGCATCAGGGAAATCGTCAGCGGTCGAGAAAACTGTAGCCAGAAGCTGAGATACGATACGTGTGAGAAAAAGTGAGGGAATGTGTAAATAGATATATCAGTGTACATCCCAGTGAAATAAGGGATCATTTTTATATGTGTTTTTAGATAAAGTGAAAAATGTAATTCGAAATGTATCAGTGTAAGTTAAGTGTTAAGAACATGGAGACTATAGGAAACAGTGTCAATATGTGTTGTTAGAACAAAAAATCTAGATGGGCGAACCCATTCCTAAATACGGTCATCGGCCACGCCAGCACATGGGGTAAGTGATGAAAATGCATTACATTTATGTTGTATCAGGCACTAATTAATGAATTGAGTAATGATTCAAATGTATGGTAACGTTTACCAGGAATATAGTTTTGTTAATTGTGAAAGATATAATGCATTGTGCAAAAGTCAAGTAATTGGAACCCGTAATGATAAATGATGGATAATTAATGAAATCTGAGACGATAAATCGAATATAATTGCACCACTGGCAGGGTGTTTGCCAAGTAAATGATTTAAAGCAGTGGTGAAATTAGCACCAGAATTAATGTAATAATAATAATAATAATAATAATAATAATAATTGCTGAGTTTTTATACTCCAGAAATGATTAAATAATGAGTTGTTGCACTCCATAATGATGAATAATAATTGAAAGAATAATAATAATAATAATAATAATAATAATAATAATAATAATAATGAGCAATAATTGAAAGGATTAAACGGTTTTTGGAAACCTTAAATAGTTGATGAAAGTGATAATGGTTTTTGTAGACCCTAAATGTTGAAGTGATTAAAGAAAATTGTGATTTTGAACACCTTGGTAATGTAATTGTGAGATGAATAGGCTGTTATGCCATGATGAAGGGAAAATGACGGTAGGAGGACCAGTACATAAACCGCGATGTTAAGTAAAGTTGAATGTTTGAAGATAATTAAATGTGTGATGGGAATCCAAGTGAACATTGTATTGCCATAAATGGGCCTAATGAGTAATAAGGATAATGAAGTTAGTATCAAGCTAGGTATGTATACGTGCTCTATAACCTGCATTATTCGGGAGATTTGAAGTAATAAGTCGGATCATCGTGTTGTATTTGGGTAGCACCCATTGGGAGGCAAGGGTCTCGCCAAAATAGCTTATGGTATATGTGTGTGTATTGTTGTAATTGCATTGTCAGACAGACTGGGAAGGAGTAAGATCTCCAGGGCAGCGGTGCCAAGTTTGACATGTAAGTCTGGGGTAGTACAGTGGTTTCTACGATATACGGGCAACAGGGAAGACGGAAGTGCCGTGTCCGAGCCGAGCCGCGTATGACCAATCTCAAGTGCCAGCATTGCTTATCTCCGACAAATAATTGAGTTGTTGTAATTGCAGTGTAAGACGGGATGGGTACGATTGTGAATCTCCATACCCGCATTGCCAGTATTGTATGTGCGTCGTTGTCATCTCCGAATGAAATGCACAGTAGTAGGGAATATAAGCCGAAGCTGGCGCAGGGGCTAATGCGCAAGATGGCCGCCGCGCGCAACCAGCCCTATTTTATTCTTATGGAGGGGACAGTCATTGCTGGTGCATGGGCTAATGCACAAGATGGCCGCCATGCCCTGAGGCTGTGTATAACGACACAGGGAGAGGTCGGCCATGTAGTTGCTAAATGGAATATTTATTATTATTATTATTATTATTATTATTATTATTGATTGATCATGTACAATCAAGACCAGCCTTATTTTGTCCACCGCTTGCTGTAGTGGCTAGAATTCTTGGATGTTACTGCAAGGGACGGGTTCGATTCTTGGCTCTGCCAAGAAATTCAATTTCTGGTCTCGGGAGTGGAACGGGTACACTCAGCCTTATGAGGCAAAACTGACAGGAGCTGGGTTTTGATTCATACCTCAGCCATTCTGCCTAACCCAACTTCACCTTAACTAACCTAACCTAACCTAACCTAACCTAACCTAACTTAACCTAACCTAACCTAACTTCACCTAACCTTACCTAACCTTACCTAACTTAACCTAACCTAACCTAACTTCACCTAACCTAACCTAACCTAACCTAAACTAACCTAACCTAACTTCACCTAACCAAACCTAACTTAAAAATGAGAGAAAAAAAATGAGAGCAAAAAGTGTGAGCAAAAAAGTGAAAGCAAATGTGAGAGCACAAATAATAAACTTAGTTATAACCTAACCTAACCTAACCTAACCCACAGACACCTCATTTAAAGATTTCAGATTTTAGATTTTAACATTTTACATTTTAACATTTTTGATTTTGATTTTTTCATTTTACATTTTTTAGATTTTACATTTTACATTATTTTTTTGTATTTTAGATTTTAGTTTTTTTTAGATTCTACATCTTAAATTTAAGATTTTTTGATTTTAGATTTTACATTTTACATTTTCCGTAAAGAGTAAACAACAAGGTCACATACCTAACCTAACCTAACCTAACCTAACTTCACCTAACCTAACTTTACCTAACCTAACCTAACTTTACCTAACCAAACCTAACCTAACCTAACTTAACCCAACCTAACTTAAAAGTGAGAGAAAAAAAAGTGAGAGCAAAAGTGTGAGCAAAAATGTAAGAGCAAATGTGAGAGCACAAATAATAAACTCAGTTATAACCTAACCTAACCTAACCATACCCACAGAAACCTCATTTAAAGATTTTAGATTTTACATTTGAACATTTTACATTTTAACATTTTAGATTTTTGATTTTTTCATTTTACATTTTTTATATTTTACATTTTACATTTTGTTTTTTTGTATTTTAGATTGTAGTATTTTTTAGATTCTACATTTTAAATTTAAGATTTTTTGATTTTAGATTTTACATTTTACATTTTCCGAAAAGAGTAAACAACAAGGTTACATACCTAACCTCACCAAACCTAACTTAAGCTAATCCAAAGGCTAAAAATGCACATACACAAAGTATATAAGGGCACATGCAACTATCCTTATGCTAGTCTTATGGGCTACTGTACAACATGATCACCACCCCAACCGGGTAATTTTGTTTTCATTTTGTTGTTTACACATTTGTCAATTTTCCAATTTCCCATCTTCAGTTTTTTTTAATGTCAGTTTTAAGTTTTTCAATTTCATAATATGGAAACATGGATTTTGCATTTTGTTGTTTACACATTTGTCAATTTTCCAATTTCCCATTTTTAGTTTTTTTTAAATGTCAGTTTTAAGTTTTTCAATTTCATAATATGGAAACATGGATTTTGCATTTTGTTGTTTACACATTTATCAATTTCACAATTTCCCATTTACAGTTTTTAAAATGACATTTTAAAGTTTTTCAATTTCATGATATAGAAACATGGATTTCCCAATTTGTTGTTTACACATTTGTCAATTTACCAAATTCCCATTTACAGTTTTTAAAATTTGAGTTAAATGTTTTTTCTATTTTATCAATATGGAAACATCGATTTTCCAATTTGTGTTTTACATGTTCATTTTGCATTAGGAGTGGAGAGAGGTGGGTAGTAATTAAAAAATGTACAAGCAGTGTCCATACAATATCTTTTATTTTAATACATGTACACTATTTTCACATAATACATTTTATATATATTCTTTTTTGTTGTAAATTGTACAGTTGTTTTTATTTTGTTTTCTATTTTATTTATTTTTTCATTATGAATACCATTTTTTCTTTTTTGTGTTTTTCTATTTTGTAGTGCTATTGTTTTATTTTCTAAATTGTTTTGTTTTATGTATTTGCTAGTTGCAGGCAGAGGATTTTGATATTCAAAATTTAACACTTTAAGCATGGTCAATGATTGAGTAATGACCATAGGCATGTGTACCTATACCATTCGAATCAATTACTCTTTTATCATCACCAGGACACAACGCAATTTTGTTTAGTCTTATAGATGATATGTCATGTTGTTTAGAAGCGATAATGTTCATGGGTATTCTTTTTACATTGTTTTTCATGACACAATCCTTATAATCTTGAAAGCTTATACAATTTTTGACAACACCTCTGTTAATACCTTTAATCATTTTGACTTCTTTACCATTTATGTCTAAAGCGTACATTTTAGCTCTAAGTCCAACAAATGCTTTAATAATTTGTCCACAAGCCTCGTCTTTAAATTTCCCCAACGTTTTCTTGTTTGATGTAGAGTAACATATGTGATTAGTAGGATAATCAGATGTGTACAGGTGTTCTAGGAAATCAAACTTGTCTTGATACACATCTTGGGTGTTAACCAAATAAATGAACGAGTCAGTATCCATATACATGAAATTAAGATTGCCCATGCCATAGTAGGGTAGCAGGACATCATAGGGGTGGGAATACATGAGAGTTTTTGAAATATCCAGTATACACATTCCAATATATATAGGCTTATTGAATACAATGTTACGTTTAGCCATGTGGAAAGCGGCTAGGTTAGGACCATAAATGGTTCTGTCAATAAATGTCAGCTTTGCTATTAGCTTTTCTGCCTTTTTGCTGTCTGTCACAAGACGTATGTCTATTCTTTCACGGATATTTTCTATTGTTTTTCCAAAAATGGCATCTTTGAATAATTTGTACAGATTTTTCTCAAAATCATTTTGGCTTGTTTTCGAAGATTGTTATTAAAATCAACGTAGGCCTTTAACCAAGGTCTTTGCCTAAACTTGAACACACGATGAATTTTTATCAATTTTACTCCATGATCTAAAGTCTGTTTTAATGCCATGTAGTGAACAACATATCGCCTTCGATTTCCAAGAAGAGGAATTAGTGTTTTCACAGACGAATCCTTAGGTTGTGTACACTCTGGTAGGAAAGGTAAATCGTTGTGTAGATCATGAAGGTTAGATGGGTAATCAACATCAACGTCTAGAATGTATCCCACAGGATCGTCTTCCTTTAGTTTTTCTAGATCAACGGTATCTGGAGAAACCCACTGAAATCCGCCATAAGGAAGAGAGTGGCACATAGCCCACCCGTATTGGTTGTTGGCATCATCATAGGTAATAAACTGCGATGGTTTCTCAGAATCATAGGTTTCCATGTATTTATTGTTAGCTTAAGCATACCGATGAGACACCTGGCATATGCCTCCACGTATTCCAGACTCGATTAAAAGAATCTGATCGTAATCCTGTAGCAATTCCAGTTCAATTCCTGTGTAAAGGAGCATTGCCTCGAAACTTAAACCAGGCGAAGTAAAAAAGTGTGCAGCATCCACTCGGTGTGTTTCTAGTGTTTTGTTTCTAAACGTTTCAAAGCTGTCTGCAAGAAGGTGTACATCTGAAGTTAGGTAGAGGTCACTATATTCCCCTAGAGTTTTAATGTTGAACTGATTCCAGACATTTTTGGCATGTCCATAGTCTTCTTGACTAACATCTTCTTGACTTAATTTGTTAAAGAATATCTCTTTTGGAGGTAAACACGTTTCACTTAACTTTTCCCATGAGTCAATGTAGTCATAACAAAATACCCCTTTACGAGTCATGAGCATTGCATTTTCTTTTCCAAAGTACTTGTCTGTTTCAGGGTATGATGATAAGTTGGAAACTAAGTTTACCAAACTACTTGGCATTAACCGAAACGTGTCCACAAATCTAAGCTTAACATTTCCTACATATTTGGTAAAGGAAATGTACTTTTCTTTGGAGTTAGCGATAACATCCACTCTCTCAGTAGTACATGCTAATTGCTTTACAATCAAATTTGTGTCGTAGCCACTCATATTATGTAGAAACACAGGAACGGGGTTACGTGTTTTGCACCTCAAATTACAGTTATTGTGAGCACATCCACGGTATTCCCCTGTAATATGGCAATGGTCTCGAACTTTCCAGTCCTCTTTGGTAAATGGTTTTTGACACAAATAACAGGTTTCAGAACATTGGAACTCTGCTTTTTGATCCTGAGTTAAGGCCTTTGGAATATTTAAGCTGTAAACGCGATCGATTTCATTAGCTATTGAGATCAAACAGTCCATAAACTATTCTGCAGCATCAGGTCCACGATAAATAACAGGTTGGCTTGGAAGGTTTGTCTTTATGTGTTCCACAGCCGGTGAGGTTTTAACGTATATACCAAAGCTCATAGGAACATGACTCTGGTATGACACTGTATGACTTGCCTCAGGATTAGGCAGACATGTTTGATAGGGTAACAGTATATTTTCAAAATCTGCATAGATAACGTAAGGTATTCTCAGCATTTTTTCAACATTTAAGAATTTGACAATGCGGTTTTAATAGGCATTTCAACCCTAGCAATGTCATGCTGAACACACAAAGCTCTATGTTCTTTCAATTTTCCCATTCCTTGTTGATCATATTGATTATCAAAGTGAGTAAAACACCGTTTACACGTATATATCTTATGTCCATGGTGGGTAATCTGATGCCCTACTAGTTTATCAAAATCTTTGATAAATACGTAGTGGTTCTGTCCGGATGACGAACTTAGCAGAAGGAGGTCGCGATGGTCTTTCAGCTCTTGATCCACAACCTATAGAGGGAACAGTTTATTGTCTTGTTCCAATCCAAATACATTAATGGATATATCGTTGGCTTTTTCAAATTTGGGAATGTCAGCTAGCGATGTAGGAAACGATATTACTGAAAAATCATACTTGTTGTCCAGGTCCTTGTATTTACTAATGCGTTCAGCATCCTTTTTTAACCAGTTTTGCTAAAATGGTATACATAAAACACTTTTCATCTTTTAAATTTTCAGGATAAATGCAGGCTTTTCTTGCGTTTATAGCTGCCGGTAATGGAATATATGTGCTTCCACACAAGGGATTGTACTTATTTATTTTCAATCGTACTCCTTCCACTGCTAACAAAGCCCAATTACTGCCTTTTAGCTCAGATTCTTCCATTTCAGTAGTTAACTTTGTAAATTGTGTTTCCAAGAAACTACTTAAGTCTGTTTCCAAAAATTGGGCCTGATTTCGTGTTTTAAAAGCACGATCTGTGATTTCATTGGTAGATGTATGAATGAATCTACATTCAGCCACAAGATTAACTTTTATCGACTTGGGCATTGCTAGTTCTTTCTGCATAGCTTGTATTATTTGCTGTTTGGACTCTTTTAGGTATGAATTTAAATCCTTACACGAATCACAACGTATGAAATAGGATTTAAGTCGACCTTCAAAAGATGTCTCATATTCAATAAGTCCATTTTTGTCAGGGACCAATGACAGTAGGTAATGTTTTGTAGGCTCAGATTTTTGTCTTTTAGCTGCCGACACAACATTACAACATTCTTCATGACGACGTCCATTGTAGGCATTGTTGAATTTATTGCCACACGTTTTACACTCATGAAATTCCCCACACGAAACTTCATGACGCTTTCTATCATAGTCCCGAAGAAAAGTTTTTCCACACTGTTTACACATATAGCTAGGAATGGGTTCTTCCATCATGAGTGTTGATTTCTGCAAACAGCTGCTTACTGCGTATCACAGGGCTAGAGGTTGGTCGGTGAGACGGTCTTTCACGATGTGAACACCGAGAGAGGTAGTAGTCAACTGGTGATATTCTTGTTAAGGGTCCTCTACTATACCCCTAGTCTAGACCAACAGCTCATTACAGTGTATGACAAAGCTGTAGACTGGACAGTGAGACGGTCTTTCACGATGTGTACACTGTAACAAGTAGTAGTCAACTGATTATATACTTGCTAAGGGTTCTCTAATATACAATAGTCAAGACCAACAGCTACTTACTGTGTAGTACAAGGCTGTACAATAGTTGTTTTGACAGTCTTTCACGATGTGGTCACTGTGAGTGGTGGTAGTCAACTAATGATATTCTTGCTAAGGGTCCTCTAATATACCCCTAGTTAAGGGTAACAGCTGCTCAATGCTTATGACAAGGCTAAAGACTGGTTGTTTCAACGGTCTTTCACAATGTTAACATTGTGACAGGTAGTAGTCAACTGAAAATATTCTTACACCATACTCAAGGTTATCAGGTACTTACTGCATATCAAAAGGCTGTACACTCATGTGTGTTAGCACTCTTTCTTGCTAAGGACCCCAATATTCTCTACACAAGGCTATACATGTTAGTTCTGAACACTTAGTAGTTAATTGTATATTCAATTTTTATACAAAGCTTATACAAGCACGTTTTTATGAGGTAAAACTTTGTTAAATAGCTGCATGCGACACGCAAAGTATGTTTCCGCTATCTAGCGGTGACTATGAGAACTACTTGAACGACCAGCATGCTACCTAGCGCTCCATTTTCAACACTCACTCACTGAACGACCAGCATGCTATCTAGCGGTCGATATCAATACTCACTCAACTACCAGCCTGCTACCTATCGGTCAATATAAAAACTCACTCAACTACCAGCATGCTACATGGTTTTTTTCGTCAGTTTTTTGTTGGCTTTTTTGTTGGCTTTTGTTGGCATTTTTGTTGGCTTTTGTTGGCTTTTGTATTAGCTCTTTCATATTTGCACTTGCTTGTTGGGGCTTATTTGGTCTTGGGAAGTATGTCAGTCCTTTCTATGGCTGCATAATGCTTACAGCCATGTTTGTAACCAGCAACAACAACAACAACACACAAAATTCAAAAAAATCCAAAGTACTCTAAGGTTTATCAATGACTCTCAACTCTTACACTTACCTCTATCCCATGCCTAGTCAAAAAAATAGTGTATTTTTTCAAATTTTTCAAAATATATTTGAAAGTAGTATATATCATTAAACTAAAAATCCTAAAAAGACATATGTTTACTCAAACACCTACCTCTGTACCACTCTCAGTCCAAAAATAGTGTATTTCTCAAATTTTCCAAAACATATTTGCATGATAGGTTATATTTCCAAAATTAAAAAGTTTACAAAATTGTTTGTTTGACATAAATGAATGGCCTTTACCCCCTCTACCGCCGTTCCAAGTCCCAGGTCTCTAGGACAACAAAAATAAAATTTTGAAAATGGGTTATATTTCCAAAATTAGGAATTTAACAAAAACGTTTGTCTGACGTAAATCGGTGGTCTTTACCCCCTCTATCCCTACACTTAGTGGCTAGGACAAAAAATAAAATTTGAAAAAAGGCTATATTTCCAAAATTAGGAATTTTACAAAAACGTTTGTCTGACGTAAATCAATGGTCTTTACCCCCCCCTCTATCCCCATACCAAGTCTCGGGTCTCTAGGACAAAAGAAAATGAATTTTGAAGAAATGGTCACTATTTTGGAAAGTAGGAATTTTACAAACAAGTTTGTTTGACATAAATCAATGGCCTTTACCTCCTCTACCCCCAAAATAAATTTCAAGTTTCTAGGACAAAAGAAAATTATTTTGAAAAATGGTCACTATTTTGGAAACTAGACATTCTACAAAAAAGTTCGTTTAACATAAATGGAAGGTCTCTATCCCCTCTACCTGTAAACCAAGTTCCAGGTCTGTATGACAAAAATGAAAAAAGTTCAATTGGGAAGGTAGGCGATTTTTCATAAAACAAAACATTCTAAAAAGTGTTCTATGGGATTAAAAGAATGGCCTCTATGTCCTTTATATTTTTAATAAAACTTCTTTATTTTTTACATTTTTTTGAAAAAAGTTCAATTTTGAAATTTTTATATTTTGGAAACTAAAAGAGTTCACAAAAAATTTTGTTTGGACTCACGTGGCGGCCATGACACTATTTAGAACTGTCACTGCTCCCCTACTGCAGTTTTAGTCCTAGAGACTTGAAATTTATTTCGTGGTAGATGGCGTCAGGGCCATTCGTTTATGTCATACAAAATTTTTTGTGAACTCTTTAGTTTCCAAAATATAAAAATTTCAAAATTGAACTTTTTCAAAAAATGTAAAAAATAAAAAAGTTTTATTATAAAAAATAAAGGACATAGAGGCCATTCTTTTAAGCTCGTAGAACACTTTTTAGAATGTTTTGTTTTATGAAAAATCGCCTTCTTTCCCAATTGAACTTTTTTCATCTTTGTCATACAGACGTGGAACTTGGTTTACAGGTAGAGGGGATAGAGACCTTTCATTTATGTTAAACGACCTTTTTTGTAGAATTTCTACTTGCCAAAATAGTGACCATTTTTCAAAATAATTTTCTTTTGTCCAAGAAACTTGAAATTTATTTTGGGGGTAGAGGAGGTTAAGACCATTCATTTATGTCAAACAATTTTTTTTGTAAAATTCCTAGTTTCCAAAATAGTGACCATTTTTCCTAATTCATTTTCTTTTGTCCTAGAGACCCGAGACTTGGTATGGGGATAGAGGTGGTAAAGACCATTGATTTACGTCAGACAAACGTTTTTGCAAAATTCCTAATTTTGGAATTATAGCCTATTTTCAAATTTTATTTTTTGTCATAGAGACCTGAGACTTAGTGTAGGGATAGAGGGGGTAAATACCACCGATTTTGGTTCGACAAACTTTTTGGTAAAGTTCCTAATTTGGAAAATATAACCCACTTTCAAAATTTTATTTTTGATGTTCTAGAGACCTGGGACTTGGAACGGTGGTAGAGGGGGTAAAGGCCATTCATTTATGTCAAACAAACAATTTTGTAAACTTTTTAATTTTGGAAATATAACCTATTTTGGAAATATAACCTATTATGGAAATATGTTTTGGAAAATTTGAAAAATACACTATTTTTGGACTGAGAGTGGTATAGAGGTAGGTGTTTGAGTTAACATATGTCTTTTTAGGATTTTTAGTTTAATGATATATCCTACTTTCAAAATATATTTTGAAAAAATTGAAAAAATACACTATTTTTTTGACTTGGCTTGGGATAGAGGTAAGTGTAAGAGTTGAGAGTCATTGATAAACCTTAGAGTACTTTTTTGGGTGTTGTTGTTGTTGTTGTTTCTGTTGTTGTTGTTGTTGTTGTTGTTGTTGTTGTTGTTGTTGCTTACAAACATGCCTGTGAGCATTATGCAGCCATAGAAAGGAATGACATACTTTCCAAGACCAAATAAGCCCCAACAAGCAAGGGCAAATATGAAAGAGCTAATACAAAAGCCAACAAAAGCCAACAAAAATGCCAACAAAAAACTGACGAAAAAGCCATGTAGCATGCTGGTAGTTGAGTGAGTTGTTATATTGACCGATAGGTAGCAGGCTGGTAGTTGAGTGAGTATTAATATCGACCGCTAGATAGCATGCTGGTCGTTCGGTGAGTGAGTGTTGGAAATGGAGCGCTAGGTAGAATGCTGGTCGTTCAAGTAGTTCTCATAGTCACCGCTAGATAGCGGAAACATACTTTACATGTCGCATGCAGCTATTTAACAAAGTTTTACCTCTTAAAATCGTGCTTGTATAAACTTTGTATAAAAATTGAATATACAATTAACTACTAAGTGTTCAGAACTAACATGTATAGCCTTGTGTAGAGAATATTGGGGTTCTTAGCAAGAAAGAGTGCCTAACACACATGAGTGTACAGCCTTTTGATATGCAGTAAGTGCCTGATAACCTTGAGTATGGTGTAAGAATATTTTCAGTTGACTACTACCTGTCACAGTGTTTACATTGTGAAAGACCGTTGAAACAACCAGTCTTTAGCCTTGTCATAAGCATTGAGCAGCTGTTACCCTTAACTAGGGGTATATTAGAGGACCCTTAGCAAGAATATCATTAGTTGACTACCACCACTCACAGTGACCATATCGTGAAAGACTGTCAAAACAACTATTGTACAGCCTTGTACTACACAGTAAGTAGCTGTTGGTCTTGACTATTGTATATTAGAGAACCCTTAGCAAGTATATAATCAGTTGACTACTACTTGTTACAGTGTACACATCGTGAAAGACCGTCTCACTGTCCAGTCTACAGCCTTGTCATACACAGTAAAGAGCTGTTGGTCTAGACTAGGGGTATATTAGGGGACCCTTAAAAAGAATATCACCAGTTGACTACTACCTCTCTCGGTGTTCACATCGTGAAAGACAGTCTCACCGACCAACCTCTAGCCCTGTGATACGCAGTAAGCAGCTGTTTGCAGAAATCAACACGCATGATGGAAGAACCCATTCCTAGCTATATGTGTAAACAGTGTGGAAATTTTTTTCTTCGGGACTATGATAGAAAGCGTCATGAAGTTTCGTGTGGGGAATTTCATGAGTGTAAAACGTGTGGCAATAAATTCAACAATGCCTACAATGGACGTCGTCATGAAGAATGTTGTAATGTTGTGTCGACAGCTAAAAGACAAAAATCTGAGCCTACAAAACATTACCTACTGTCATTGGTCCCTGACAAAAATGGACTTATTGAATATGAGACATCTTTTGAAGGTCGACTTAAATCCTATTTCGTACGTTTTGATTCGTGTAAGGATTTAAATTCATACCTTAAAGAGTCCAAACAGCAAATAATACAAGCTATGCAGAAAGAACTAGCAATGCACAAGTCGATAAAATTAATCTTGTGGCTGAATGTAGATTCATTCATACATCTACCAATGAAATCACAGATCGTGCTTTTAAAACACGAAATCAGGCCCTATTTTTGGAGACAGACTTAAGTAGTTTCTTGGAAACAAAATTTACAAAGTTAACTACTGAAATGGAAGAATCTGAGCTAAAAGGCAGTAATTGGGCTTTGTTAGCAGTGGAAGGAGTACGATTGAAAATAAATAAGTACAATCCCTTGCGTGGAAGCACATATATTCCATTACCGGCAGCTATAAAAGCAAGAAAAGCCTGCATTAATCCTGAAAATTTGAAAGATGAAAAGTGTTTTATGTATGCCATTTTAGCAAAACTGGTTAAAAGGATGCTCAACGCATTAGTAAATACAAGGACCTGGACAACAAGTATGATTTTTCAGTAATATCGTTTCCTACATCGCTAGCTGACATTCCCAAATTTGAAAAAGCCAACGATATATCCATTAATGTATTTGGATTGGAACAAGACAATAAACTGTTCCCTCTATAGGTTGTGGATCAAGAGCTGAAAGACCATCGCGACCTCCTTCTGCTAAGTTCATCATCCGGACAGAACCACTACGTATTTATCAAAGATTTTGATAAACTAGTAGGACATCAGATTACTCACCATGGACAGAAGATATATACGTGTAAACGGTGTTTTACTCACTTTGATAACCAATATGGTCAACAAGGAATGGACAAATTGAAAGAACATAGAGCTTTGTGTGTCCAGCATGACATTGCTAAGGTTGAAATGCCTATTAAAAACCCCATTGTCAAATTCTTAAATGTTGAAAAAATGCTGAGAATACCTTACGTTATCTATGCAGATTTTGAAAGTATACTGTTACCCTATCAAACATGTCTGCCTAATCCTGAGACAAGTTATACAGTGTCATACGAGAGTCATGTTCCTATGAGCTTTGGTATATACGTTAAAACCTCACCGGCTGTGGAACACATAAAGACAAACCTTCCAAGCCAACCTGTTATTTATCGTGGACCTGATGCTGCATAAAAGTTTATGGACTGTTTGATCTCAATAGCTAATGAAATCGATCGCGTTTACAGCTTAAATATTCCAAAGGCCTTAACTCAGGATCAAGAAGCAGAGTTCCAATGTTCTGAAACCTGTTATTTGTGTCAAAAACCATTTACCAAAGAGGACTGGAAAGTTCGAGACCATTGCCATATTACAGAGGAATACCGTGGAAGTGCTCACAATAACTGTAATTTGAGGTGCAAAACACGTAACCCCGTTCTTGTGTTTCTACATAATATGAGTGGCTACGACGCAAATTTGATTGATGTTATCGCTAACTCCAAAGAAAAGTACATTTCCTTTACCAAATATGTAGGAAATGTTGAGCTTAGATTTGTGGACACGTTTCGGTTAAGGCCAAGTAGTTTGGTAAACTTAGTTTCCAACTTAACATCATACCCTGAAACAGACAAGTACTTTGGAAAAGAGAATGCAATGCTCATGACTCGTAAAGGGGTATTTTGTTATGACTACATTGACTCATGGGAAAAGTTAAGTGAAACGTTTTTACCTCCAAAAGAGGTATTCTTTAACAAATTAAGTCAAGAAGATGTTAGTCAAGAAGACTATGGACATGCCAAAAATGTCTGGAATCAGTTCAACATTAAAACTCTAGGGGAATATAGTGACCTCTACCTAACTTCAGATGTACACCTTCTTGCAGACAGCTTTGAAACGTTTAGAAACAAAACACTAGAAACACACCGAGTGGATGCCGCACACTTTTTTACTTCGCCTGGTTTAAGTTTCGAGGCAATGCTCCTTTACACAGGAATTGAACTGGAATTGCTACAGGATTACGATCAGATTCTTTTAATCGAGTCTGGAATACGTGGAGGCATATGCCAGGTGTCTCATCGGTATGCTGAAGCTGACAATAAATACATGGAAACATATGATTCTGAGAAACCATCGCAGTTTATTACCTATGATGATGCCAACAACCAATACGGGTGGGCTATGTGCCACTCTCTTCCTTATGGTGGATTTCAGTGGGTTTCTCCAGATACCGTTGATCTAGAAAAACTAAAGGAAGACGATCCTGTGGGATACATTCTAGACGTTGATGTTGATTACCCATCTGACCTTCATGATCTACACAACGATTTACCTTTCCTACCAGAGTGTACACAACCTAAGGATTCGTCTGTGAAAACACTAATTCCTCATCTTGGAAATCGAAGGCGATATGTTGTTCACTACACGGCATTAAAACAGGCTTTAGATCATGGAGTAAAATTGATAAAAATTCATCGTGTGTTCAAGTTTAAGCAAAGACCTTGTTTAAAGGTCTACGTTGATTTTAATAACAACCTTCGAAAACAAGCCAAAAATGATTTTGAGAAAAATTTGTACAAATTACTCAACAATGCCATTTTTGGAAAAATAATGGAAAATATCCGTAAAAGAATAGACATACTGTCCCCGTTATCAGGATAGTAGGCTGTCAGATATCCGCCCCCTCAATCGGATTGCCAATAATCAATCGCACCGGCACAGCTACATCAATGAAAATGGCACTGACAGATACTATCGAGATTAGAGCACAATAGTTAACAAGAAAATTATTGTGGAACACACCAAAATATACGGGGGTTCATACTTACCTTTTACTTACCTCTTAAATTTATCTCGGGGATGGGTTGTCAACTGGATCACTTAACGTATGCCCACACAATAACCTCCACCATGATATTTAAAATGAACCATAACGAAGACGAGAAACTTTGAACTGCACAATAATTTATTACACAAAAAGAATGAATTTAACAAAAATAAACAACAAAATCCACGTGGCAATCAGAAGCCATCGACCACATAACCATGTCCTCCTGTAGAACTTGTATACTCTACATACAATGTTTCAGCTTTCTCAAGCTCAAAATAACGTAAAAATAATAATGCACTTGGAATGGAAACGGGATTTGGGACGAGACACATATATCAATTGGTGTGCGTGTTTATATACTTCATATTTTATTTATAGCCACAAGGCTATTATGTAAACGTCCTTGGCCTCTATCATACAGTTGTCCGGGCCAGCTGCAATGCACCTGCATCGTCAAAGTGGACTCACCTGTCCGTTCAACCCTAGCATAAGCGAGTTACATCAGAGCCTAGCTCTCCTTTTCAAAACACGTTAAATGTCCACATCTCAACTGAAATATTATCACGAAAATCTTTTAAATGCTCCATTCAAACACCAGTGGAATACTCCAACAATCCCAAATCATGATTAATTGTTCAATCCACATGTTTAATTAGCGTTGTTTAGAGTATAATAACAAAACTCTTAATGTTAATAACAAAAGTTCATTAATTATTTATAACAATAATAAATTGTTTATAACAATATCAAACGACAATTGAAAATTTTATACACGCCTCTATTAATCCCTTTCATTTCAAATTGTTATCAAAGATATTTACAAAATTATTTACAATATTAAACATTGTTTATATTATTAATACAAGAAATACATTAAACAACACATTTATCCGGTTGATAATTACTCAAATCGTGGTGATATAATCGACCAATGAAGGTTAGTTATATTTAACTGTCAAATTCAGGTTTAATAAGGTTTAATAATAATTATAATTATTTGTGACGGTAACCTCCATTCAAAATCTTCATCTCAAATTATTTAACACTCTTGTTAACTTTAACAGTATTTTCACATGAATAACTTTCAAAGAACCAGGACAATACATTCAGCGGAAAAATACTTCGCTCAAAACGCACAAAATTGCTCAACAATAGGCCCAGAATTCATCATATATCTTCATATATATGGCATCAAAATCTTCCAAATTACATACAAAAACCTCCACTCATAAATTCAACAACTTCATTTATCTCGGTGGGAACCTCCTTCATTATTCAAGGGCATTACTCATCAGCGACTTTTACAGGTCCACTGAACTAACGATTATACATCCATTGTTCCTCTTTAAAAATTCTTATATTCATCAATTGTATTAATGTCTGTTATTATTTAACCTTCGTGGGTTTCATTCATGAATCGATATGAAGTAAAAATTTGCCAATCACAAATAAATTTAATAGCAAATACGATTAGACACTCCTCCCTGGTCTATCAAAATTGAGATTAATATCTTCAAAGTAACGCAGTATAAAAATACTATCTTCAATCAAAGTTCATCTAAACTGCATAAATAGTCGAATAGAATACAATTAGACTGTGGAATGCAAACATTATTGTTCCAATCTATAATTGAGAAAAACTCCTATCAAATGTTCATTACTATAGTGTATTCAATAAATCGTATTCAAAGTTCATATTTCATAAAATTGTCTGTAATGCAATGATAAATGTCTATGTTGCAATCATGTTCATAAGACGACTAGTATTTCAAAGATCGTCGATAACGTATTAGATTTTAACGCTCTAAAATCATTTAATCATTCTTCTTTCTTGAGGATGACAGAAAATTGGTCAAAGTAATTTACTGAATAGAATTACTTTAATAAAATGACACGCTGTCTGAATTCAAATCTGCCATAGCAAATCGTTAACGTTACAGTCAAATCGTGACTACAAAAATATGCAAATCAATGAAAGAATCTAAATTATCAGTCTCAACTGATCCAAAATTATTTAACTGTGCCAATGACATAACAATGTCTCAACAAATCGAAGAAAAAGGCATAAATCATCGAAGTGTACTGAGTACAGAAATATCCATCAAGAAAATGGGGCAAAAGATAGGACAGAAAATATGGGAAAAATGGTTGCTCAGATATCGCTACATGACTCAAATAATACAAGAAACGTTCACGACTACCTTATCTGTTGATTGAAGTTCTAGAGGAAAGTTTTCAAAGAAAACTGCTGTTGGTTCCATTTCACCAGCGTAAAGATGTGCTCCGACCTCGAACCTGGAATCAGCGTCCTCGGAGAATCGAACTGCTTCCTTCTCCGGAAATTGCACTGCTCCATGTATACGAAAGACATCCTTCTGGCAAAACTCTTCTTTATGAGCCGGGTCCACCCTGGCCTCTCTTGAAAGTTCCCTGAAGTTCCAGTCGTGATTCGCCATGAAGTTTATTGCAGTTATTTCCGCAGAAATATTCATAATCGTGGAGTATGATGATATTTCCACTGTCATTTGATCTAATTCAGCGATGGATTCACGATGCATGAGTGTAGTTGGATGTTCACTACATGCTCGCTTTTGTAGAATGACGATTAACGAAGTTCCATGCTGTTACTTCACTCCATCGATATATGTCCCAATTGCATTAAAGCCTTAGCCTTCCATCTCAACTTCTGTTAAAATCATTGAAAGCACTGCAAGATTATAATGTTCCATAGTAGAATGTATCGTTGTATTACCAAACGTATTCTCCAATATCACGGTTGTAACACGTGTCAGCCGTAGTGTATACTGTGGAAATTTAAAAGTGCCTCTCAGGTGGCGAGAAAATCACTTTTGTCTGCAGCCTTAAAGTGTCAATATCTTTCAAAGTATAACTGTGAAATTGTTCAAATGTTCTACACACCTCAATGTTGTACTGCCCAATTGAATTATAATAAAGGCAGAAGTTAACTCTTTATATCTTATCTGGTAGAAACGTTAATGTGAGCGTTTCAACTTCACCTAGTTTCGAACAGCGTAAAATGGAACTGCTCCGTGTTCGTTCGATGCGCCGGGCTTTAACCACACGCTTAAGACAACTTGCTTCACTTATTCACTCGAAAATGACTCTATGACATCTGAAATATATATGCGGTATTAGCGGTATGAGAGATATGAGAGCTCCTCTATCCTGTGCACGACCTTTTATCAACTTCTTAAGGGGCGTATCCATCCCTTCCATAGCCTGTTGCTCCGTCATTGCTAGAAGTTTTAACTTTGGCTATACTTGACGGATTTTCAAATTTCAAAAACTCAAAATTAATTTCTTCAAAATTCCAAATCAATGCCATAACTGAAAATAGTTTTCCACAATTCTGCATGCCAAAAGTAATTAAATATCGTAGTTTCATTAATCTCCGTCTTCCTTCCAAACTATCGTTCATTGGTTCAAGCCTCTCCTCCAATAGCGTAACTTCTTCCTTAGCACAATACCTTGTTTCCTGCGACTGCGTCGTAAATCTCAGATCTTTCTCGAACAAAATCATGACGTCACCAAGAATCTCAGCTCATCCAGCCTACTTGCATGAATATACACGTCACAACTATGACATCCATAACTTTATTCATATTTGCCAATACAGCCATCGTGGTCTCAATATAATTCAATTTACGGGGGCAATACGTCTTGTGACAGACAGCAAAAAGGCAGAAAAGCTAATAGCAAAGCCGACATTTATTGACAGAACCATTTATGGTCCTAACCTAGCTGCTTTCCACATGGCTAAATGTAACATTGTATTCAATAAGCCTATATATATATTGGAATGTGTATACTGGATATTTCAAAAACTCTCATGTATTCCCACCCCTATGATGTCCTGCTACCCTATTATGTCATGGACAATCTTAAACTCATGTATATGGATACTGACTCGTTCATTTATTTGGTTAACACCCAAGATGTGTATCAAGACAAGTTGGATTTCCTAGAACACCTGGACACATCTGTTTATCCTACTAATCACATATGTTACTCTACATCAAACAAGAAAACGTTGGGGAAATTTAAAGACGAGGCTTGTGGACAAATTATTAAAGCATTTGTTGGACTTAGAGCTAAAATGTACGCTTTAGACATAAATGGTAAAGAAGTCAAAATGATTAAAGGTATTAACAGAGGTGTTGTCAAAAAATTGTATAAGCTTTCAAGATTATAAGGATTGTGTCATGAAAAACAATGTAAAAAGAATACCCATGAACATTATTGCTTCTAAACAACATGACATATCATCTATAAGACTAAACAAAATTGCGTTGTGTCCTGGTGATGATAAAAGAGTAATTGATTCGAATGGTATAGGTACACATGCCTATGGTCATTACTCAATCATTGACCATGCTTAAAGTGTTAAATTTTGAATATCAAAATCCTCTGCCTGCAACTAGCAAATACATAAAACAAAACAATTTAGGAAATAAAACAATAGCACTACAAAATAGAAAAACACAAAAAAGAAAAAATGGTATTCATAATGAAAAAATAAATAAAATAGAAAACAAAATAAAAACAACTGTACAATTTACAACAAAAAAGAATATATATAAAATGTATTATGTGTAAATAGTGTACATGTATTTAAAATTAAAAAAATATTGTATGGACACTGCTTGTACATTTCTTAATTACTACCCACCTCTCTCCACTCCTAATGCAAAATGAACATGTAAAACACCAATTGGAAAATCCATGTTTCCATATTGACAAAATAGAAAAAACATTAAACTGAAATTTTAAAAACTGAAAATGGGAATTTGGTAAATTGACAAATGTGTAAACAACAAATTGGGAAATCCATGTTTCTATATCATGAAATTGAAAAACTTTAAAATGTCATTTTAAAAACTGTAAATGGGAAATTGTGAAATTGATAAATGTGTAAACAACAAAATGCAAAATCCATGTTTCCATATTATGAAATTGAAAAACTAAAATCTGACATTAAAAAAAACTGAAAATGGGAAATTGGAAAATTGACAAATGTGTAAACAACAAAATGCAAAATTCATGTTTCCATATTATGAAATTGAAAAACTTAAAACTGACATTAAAAAAACTGAAAATGGGAAATTGGAAAATTGACAAATGTGTAAACAACAAAATGAAAAAAATACCCGGTTGGGGTGGTGATCATGTTGTACAGTAGCCTAGAAGACTAGCATAAGGATAGTTGCATGTGCCCTTATATAATTTGTGTATGTGCATTTTTAGCCTTTGGATTAGCTTAAGTTAGGTTTGGTGAGGTTAGGTATGTAACCTTATTGTTTACTCTTTTCGGAAAATGTAAAATGTAAAATCTAAAATAAAAAAATCTTAAATTTAAAATGTAGAATCTTAAAAATACTAAAATCTAAAATACATAAAAATCAAAAATGTAAAATGTAAAATATAAAAAATGTAAAATGAAAAAATCAAAAATCTAAAATGTTAAAAAGTAAAATGTTAAAATGTAAAATCTAAAATCTTTAAATGAGGTTTCTGTGGGTTAGGTTAAGTTAGGTTAGGTTATAACTAAGTTTATTATTTGTGCTCTCACATTTGCTCTTACTTTTTTGCTCACACTTTTTGCTCTCACTTTTTTTTCTCTCACTTTTAAGTTAGGTTAGGTTAGGTTCGGTTAGGTAAAGTCAGGTTAGGTAAAGTTAGGTTAGGTGAAGTTAGGTTAGGTTAGGTATGTGACCTTGTTGTTTACTCTTTTCGGGAAATGTAAAATGTAAAATCTAAAATCAAAAAATCTTAAATTTAAGATGTAGAATCTAAAAAAACTAGAATCTAAAATACAAAAAAAATAATGTAAAATGTAAAATCTAAAAAATGTAAAATGAAAAAATCAAAATCTAAAATATTAAAATGTAAAATGTTAAAATCTAAAATCTAAAATCTTTAAATGAGGTTTCTGTGGGTTAGGTTAGGTTAGGTTAGGTTATAACTAAGTTTATTATTTGTGCTCTCACATTTGCTCTCACTTTTTTGCTCACACATTTTGCTCTCACTTTTTTTTCGCTCATTTTTAAGTTAGGTTAGGTTAGGTGAAGTTAGGTTAGGTTAGGATAGGTGAAGTTGGGTTAGGCAGAATGGCTGGGGTATGAATCAAAACCCATTTCCTGTCAGTTTTGCCTCACAAGGTTGAGTGTACCCGTTCCACTCCCGAGACCAGAAATTGAATTTTTTGGCAGAGCCAGGAATCGAACCCGGTCCTTTGCAGTAAAATCCAAGAATTCTAGCCACTACAGCAAGAGGTGAACAAAATAAGGCTGGTCTTGATTGTACATGATCAATCAATAATAATAATAATAATAATAATAATAATAATATTAATAATAATAATAATAATAATAAATGTTCCATTTAGCCACTACATGGCCGACCTCTCCCTGTGTCGTCATACACAGTCTCAGGGCATTGCGGCCATCTTGCGCATTAGCCCATGCGCCAGCAATGACTGTCCCCTCCATAAGAATAACATAGGGCTGGTTGCGCGTGGCGGCCATCTTGCACATTAGCCCCTGCGCCAGCTTCGGCTTATATTCCCTACTCACAGTTATATGGAAACACGTAATAATGTTATGATAAAATGAGGAAGCAGTATAAATTGCAGTGATAAAAGCTTGGATGTCCATAGAGAAAGGGGAGAGATATAACCAGTAGTAGTCGCGAAGGAGCGAGTAAACGAATGGTCTGGACAGAAGTTTGTTGGGTCGTAAATTTTAAACCAACAAGTTGAAGAGTAGGGGAGGTAAATGACCGACCTTGTACCGCATGTAGTAAGGGACTCGAGGGAAGCCGCACAATGAGTGCTTTGTGAATAGACTTTTAAAAGATCAGGCGCGTATTAGTAATTACGAGCTGCAAAGATATATTTTGATTGAAAAGTGCTATAGTAATATACACTAGATATATGTATTTCTGGGATTTAGACGAGTGTCTCCAGCTGAAATTTGAACAAAGTCTATAATATTTGACGAAATGTTCAAAGTAATATTTTTGATAATATAATCGATTTCTACCTCACAAGATAAAGAGAACAAAACGGGTAAATGAATATATAAAATTTGGACTTTGATGGAAATAAATCCACTTACAAGTAATAAACAATAGTGCGTGATACAACATAATAAACATAATAACAAGAGAAGTGATGGGAGTTGGGTTCAATCCATGACATGTGAAATTTTATGTATTGTATTATAAGGAAGGAATACCTAAGGCTCGAATGGAAGGAAAGTTGTTCAGTTTAAAGAAGCTAAATGAAGTAAAATAAATGAAAATAAGTGCAGTAAAACCCTGAAGGGAATAAAAGTGTAATAAATGTCCTACAAGCCTTAGATAAAATTTGAAAGTGTGATAGACCCGCTCGTTGTCTAAATGACTAGTAATTTCCAGTTAAAGGAATATTAATGATTGTAAGAGAGGGGATTTTAAGTAGGATACTTTTTGAAATGAGTTTATGTTTGTTGGAGGAAGTGATTTTATTTCATTGAATGATTGGAGTGATTCCAAGTATGTTTTGTTCAATTTTTGATTGTATTTTGTTTTTGGGTGCTTCCCTAAAGATAATTAATCCATGTTAACGAAAGGTTTTAATTATTTTTGTAGTCTTGTTGACCTAACAGTGCTTCCATATCTGAATGTATGGTCTTACGGTGGGATGGACGTAACACCCCCGAATGCCGTGAGTTTAGTCTGAGTTATGACCGAGCATTCTCCGTCTATAGACGGGTACAGGGGAATCATATGAGAATGTACTGGATATGAGCACTGGGTCACAAGAAAGTCGGTCAAGATTAAGTCGAGGAGTAATATTCAAAACATGTATTTAAATGACCGCATTACAGACCGCCGAACCTAACAAATATAAATACGATGGAAAGCCCCCTATTCCATTTTTGGTGCCCAAGTTAGGGGAGGGTTTCACTAGGGAAAACCAGTGAAAACTCGAGTTTTCCAAGAACTTTTTTGGAAAAACCCGAGGTTTTCAAATTTTAAATTTTTCGAATATCTTGCTTAATATTTTGTTTGATGATGAGTGAAGGAAGGCGTGAGCGAGTACGCTAACTACATACCCGCTAGCAACTTCACTCCACAATAATGAAAAAGCAACACTTCACATGTCAATCGAACACCATGATTATCTCATGTGCATGACGTATTTTTGGACGGTAATAGCTCATCTTTTCTCAACTATATTGATTAAAAAATGCATTGGAACGAGGAGGAAGAGCGACAGAAACGTTTGGAGTTCCTGAGAGACAAGGACTGGACATTAAATCGCTTAGGCGAAATAGAGGCGAAAAGTCGAGCCAACGGACAGCTAAGTGAGTGGTTCGCAGGTTATATTAGGCAAACCAGAGAATGGATTCAGGAAAATAGAGAAAAATGGATTAAGGAAAAGAATAAAGAGTATCCACATGCACCAATAAATGAGGAGGAAATTAGAGGCAATATACAGTACCAGTTCAAGTTCAGGTTGAGGAAGAAGTAATGGAAAACTGTAGAGCCAATAGAAAGCAATGAGGTTCTAAAAGTAGAAACAAATACAGATAATGGAATTGTGCAAATTGATGTAACTAAAGATAACGAGGGTGAAATTGTAAATAAAACCATTGTAAATCGTATCTCAGATCAGCTGGTAGAAAGTTGTCCAAATTCGAAAGATGACGAGATAGAGAGGATACCCGAAATTAACGAGGATCCCAGGGAAGGATGCCAGGTAAACACACACATTAGGGTAAATCTAGACTTCCTACACGAGGAGGTAAAGTCTGAGTTCAATCCAGAAATTATCGAAGGTATTTTGGAGATGAGCGACTCCATAACCCCAGAAATGTTAGAGAATGACCCAGAAATTACCATAGAGGAACTTATGGATTGGGGATCGGAAAGCGAGTGCGTAGGGAGAGAACACAGCGAGATGACACATATCAACGAGCTCAGATATGGAGAAACGGAAGGAGAAACGCAAACGGGTACGAAGTTGCCTAAACCAGTCAAAAAAATGGAAACTCAAGAGAAGAGATAGAAAGAAAAGAAGGATCAACCAAAGACAATCCAGATTATGGAAGAGAGTCAAAAGAAAATTGAATTTCAGGCTGAAAGAGGAAGACGTCCGCAAATGGGGAAGGAAGATCCCGAGGGGAAGAAGAAAGTGACTTCAGAAAGAAAATAAATCAGTAGAGGATACCGGATACGAAAGTACGGAATTAATACAGGCAATTATATACTATCAACAAGCCTTAGAGAGATGTAGAAGCATGGATGGGACAATGCTCTATTGTCTCAACATACTAAACAATTTCCCCATGAACGTAAGGTACATACAAGACACTATGGTAGGGAAGACGGAAAAGGAACTCAGGAAATGCGGAGGAGAAGTAGGAATGAAGGCATGAGACGTAGTGACAAAGTGGAAGGAGATAGTCAAGCAAGAAATACAAAATGAGGAAGAGAATAGAGGGAGAGAAGAAAGACTTGAATACGATCCTGGAGGAGAGAGAAGAAAATGGAGAGTACGCAGAGGCAGATGAAGAGAGAGAGGAAGAATATGAAAATAACTCTGGAGAAGATATAGAGGAAGAATATGAAACAGACGAAGAAGATGAAGAATACGAGGACGTAGAGGAAGAAGAATACGGCGAAGAAGAGGAAGAAGGGGGCGAAGGAGGATATGAAGACGAAGATGAAGAAGACGAAGAGATGGAAGAAGAAATAGACTTGATAATCGAACGGAGAAGAAGACATGGATACGGTCCTAGAGAGAGGAAAAAGTGATGGATAAAGGGAGAGCACCCATTATGAACAAAACATGTAAATAATACAGCATATAGTTTCATCTGTTAGAATATATGAGGATTAAAATAAGTATAGTAAATATAGAGTATAGATGCTCCAGAGAGGAAGAACAATAAGAGGTCGCAATCCAGAAAATAAGGATTGAACTAAGGACCAGGCACCAGAACGAACGGTGAATAAAAACAATATACCCTCATGGCGGAGGAAAGAAAATGAATGAAGAACTTAGGATGTGCTTGAAAACCAGCAAGGTTGTGATTGGCAGGATCATGGATGTCAAATCGGGACAATGCCGGAGGACTTTGCGAGGTGGTAACATGCGGTTTAGAGACGTCTGAACCAGTGTGAACACTTAACGAAGTCATAAACGACCGAGTAGAAGGGCATACGGCTATGGGAGGGATGAACGAACTCAGTTAGAACTGGAGACAGTTGTAAAGGGACTCCAGGTCAGATGAATGAGTGAGAAGAGAACGCTACACAAGATGTAAAGAATATACTCCTGGAAAGTTTTAATTGAAACGGTTAAAGGTACAACAAACCCTTGCAATGATTCTGTGTGAGATGAAACTGAAGGCATAGGGTGCACGAGAAGATTAGGAACCACGGGAATCTGAGAAATTTTTTATAAATAAATTTCCTCAAAATTTCGAAAATTTATTTATTTTAGAAGGAGAGATTTGTATCCAATCAGATATAGGTACAAGTCCAACTCATGATTATTTGGTAAATAGGAAGAAAGTCATAGCGAGCCAAGGAAGAATTTTTGCAGAGAGTTAACTCTGGAGCCCGGCTAAGAAAGAGCATATGGTATATTAGAAGCCAACAGGAATTATAAATACCCATTAACTTGACAGTTTCCAATATAACGTAAATACGGGGAGCTATTAACGAGGGCTGCAGATGAAGAAATTGAGGGAGTGAAGGACTCTTAACATTTCTCAGACACAGCACCTTTGGAAGGATTGATGGCCCGTGAAGTGCCTCATCCTGAGGGGACTATTTCTTAAAATTAATGATAATTACACCTCTTGAGGTTGGTCCCAGATAGTGCAATCTTGCATTTAATCGAGTACAGAGAAAGGGGAATCCCCCATCTTAGAGTCAGGAATTTATTGAGAACAATTTTGCTAGCCAAAAACACAAGATTATGAAGCCAGAACCATAGGTTTCCAGGGAAAGGGGATTTTCCTGTGTGTTTAAAGTCTATAATATATGCAGGGATAAAAATTGCTGATGTAGATGACATCATTGTGAAGCCCGCGGACCAATCCGTGGAGGAATGAAGCAAACTAACCGGCCCCTGAATGAGAATAAAAAGGATTTTTAATTAATTAAAAATCAACGGACGAACGAATTTTAATCCGCCAAGGAGGGATCAAACATTTAGGATATTTCTCACCTATAAATAAATTTAGAAGGTAATTGGAGCATGGAATCAAAAATCGAGCTCAAGAAGTCATTGAGGGACTACATTGTGTCCCAAACTAAATATAAGGGCTCCAAGCAAAGCCAAAGTCAGTTCATCTCGAACCTCGAAGGGGAGGTTACGCTACACAACAGAGTTCATCATGAAGCGCCTCGGTGCAGGCACGTCACGCTATACAGTTAATCGAAAACCTCGAAGGGGAGGTCACGTTACGCTACGACACGCAACGCTAACAGTCATTAGTTCGATCTTGAGACTCAGAGGTGTCATGTTAAGTTACAATACCAATTCATTCACGGACTTGAGAAATAATCACGCTACGATAAGTTCAGTTACAACAGTCATCAGTGAACTTTAAGTTCAGAGAAACACTAGTTCGAGACCAAGTTATAGAAGTCATAGGGACTCAAATAAGAAGCTACGCCACGTCTAGAAAGACGATTCATAGATAATAGACCCAAGTGGGATCACACGAACAGTTATTGCGTTAGCTAAGTAAGAGAATTCTACCATGATAGAACGTAGGAGAGTGTTGGTTCGAAACCAAAGTAAACGTACTCAAGGAAGTATTCATCGACGAAATAAAACGATAGACATTCTAAGGACTTCGAATGGAGGCCAAGCTTGTAGAGAATACGAGGTGCGATTGACAGCGAGAGAAGGATAGAGTTAAAGCGAAATAAACAGACAATTTATCGCCTAAGTAAGCAGAAGAGTTGATCATTGCTACGTGTAAATAAACATAACAGCAGAACTAAAAACCGAGAGTTTTTGAGAAGTAGGAGAGACTTTGAAGGAGTAGGACACACGTTCGATGCAGGGAGACGAGAGTAGCATCAGGGAAATCGTCAGCGGTTGAGAAAACTGTAGCCAGAAGCTGAGATACGATACGTGTGAGAAAAAGTGAGGGAATGTGTAAATAGATATATCAGTGTACATCCCAGTGAAATAAGGGATCATTTTTATATGTGTTTTTAGATAAAGTGAAAAATGTAATTCGAAATGTATCAGTGTAAGTTAAGTGTTAAGAACATGGAGACTATAGGAAACAGTGTCAATATGTGTTGTTAGAACAAAAAATCAAGATGGGCGAACCCATTCCTAAATACGGTCATCGGCCACGCCAGCACATGGGGTAAGTGATGAAAATGCATTACATTTATGTTGTATCAGGCACTAATTAATGAATTGAGTAATGATTCAAATGTATGGTAATGTTAACCAGGAATATAGTCTTGTTAATTGTGAAAGATATAATGCATTGTGCAAAAGTCAAGTAAATGACGGATAATTAATGAAATCTGAGAGGATATATCGAATATAATTGCACCACTGTGTTTGCCAAGTAAATGATTTAAAGCAGCGGTGAAATTAGCACCAGAATTAATGTAATAATAATAATAATAATTGCTAAGTTTTTATACTCCAGAAATTATTAAATAATGAGTTGTTGCACTCCATAATGATGAATAATAATTGAAATAATAATAATATTAATAATAATAATAATAATAATAATGAGCAATAATTGAAAGGATTAAATAATTGAATGGTTTTTGATACCTTAAATAGTTGATGAAAGTGATAATGGTTTTTGTAGACCCTAAATGTTGAAGTGATTAAAGTAAATGGTGATTTGGACACCATGGTAATGTAATTGTGAGAGTAATAGGCTGTTATGCCATAATGAAGGGAAAATGACGCTAGGAGGACCAGTAACAAACCGCGATGTAAAGTAAAGTTGATTGTTTCAGGATAATTAAATGTGTTATGGGAATCTAAGCGAATATAGTATTGCCATAAATGGGCCTAATGAGTAATAAGGATAATGAAGTTAGCATCAAACTAGGAATGTATACGTGTTCTGTAACCTGCATTATTCGGGAGATTTGAAGTAATAAGTCGGATCATCGTGTTTTATTTTGGTAGCACCCATTGGGAGGCGTGGGTCTCGCCAATATAGCTTATGGTATATGTGTGTGTATTGTTGTAATTGCATTGTAAGACCGACTGTGAAGGAGTAAGATCTCCAGAGCTGCGTTGCCAAGTTTGACATATAAGTCTGGGGGAGTACAGTGGTTTCTATGATATACGGGCAACAGGGGAGACGGAAGTGCCTTGTTCGAACCGAGCCACGTATGACCAATCCCAAGTGCCAGTATTGCTTATCTCCGACAAATAATTGAGTTGTTGTAATCGCAGTGCAAGACGGGATGGGTACGATTGTGAATCTCCATACCCGCATTGCCAGTATTGTATGTGCGTCGTTGTCACCTCCGAATTAAATGCACAGTTATATGGAAACACGTAATAATGTTATGATAAAATGAGGAAGCAGTATAAATTGCAGTGATAAAAGCTTGGATGTCCATAAAGAAAGGAGAGAGATGTAAACAGTAGTAGTCGCGAGGGAGCGATTAAACGAATGGTCTAGACAGAGGTTTGTTGGGTCGTAAATTTTAAACTAAAAGGCTGAAGAGTAAGGGAGGTAAATGACCGACCTTGTACCGGATGTAGTAAGGGACTCGAGTGAAGCCGCAGAATGAGTGCTTTGTGAATAGACTTTTAAAGGACCAGGCGCTTATTAGTAATTATGAACTGCAAAGGTATATTTTGATTGAAAAGTGCCATATTAATATAAACTAGATGTTTGCATTGCTGGGATTTAGACGAGTGTCCCCTGCTAAAATTTGAATAAATTCTATAATATTTGACGAAATGGTCAAAGTAATATTGGTGATAATATAATCGATTTCTACCTCACATGATAAAGAGAACAAAACGGGTAAATGAATATATTAAATTTGGACTTAGATGGAAATAAATCCACTTAGAAGTAATAAACAATAGTGCGTGATACGACATAATAAAGAACCTTGGGGCATGAGAAAGTGAAGTGATGGGAGTTGGGTTCGATCCATGACATGTGAAATTTTATGTATTGCATTATAAGGAAGGAATACCTAAGGCTTGAATGGAAGGAAAGTTGTTCAATTTAAAGAAGCTAAATGAAGTAAAATAAATGAAAATAAGTGCAGTAAAACCCTGAAGGGAATAAAAGTGTAATAAATGTCCTACAAGCCTTAGATGAAATTTGAAAGTGTGTTAGACCCGTTCGATGTGGAAATGAGTAGTAATTTCCAGTTAAAGGAATATTAATGATTGTAAGAGAGGGAATGTAAGTGGGATACTTTTTGAAATGATTTTATGTTTTGTTGAAGGAAGTGATTTTATTTCATTGATTAATTGGAGTGATTCCAAGTATGTTTTGTTCAATTTTTGATTGTATTTTGTTTTTGGGTGCTTCCCTAAAGATAATTAATCCATGTTAACGAAAGGTTTTAATTGTTTTTGTAGTATTGTTGACCTAACAGTGCTTCCATATCTGAATGTATGGTCATACGGTGGGATAGACGTAACACCCCCGAATGCCGTGAGTTTAGTCTGAGTTATGACCAAGCATTCTCCGTCTATAGACGGGTACAGTACATAAAGATTGGTTTAGATGGGTGAAACTATGTAGATTTATGCCAAAGAGCCTAAATGCAGTAAATGGGGTGGTCTATCCGAAATTTCATTTGGACAGTGTTACTCGTCGGGTTCCAAAGGGTAAGTATGTAAAATTTTGTTCAGATCGGTGGAACAGTGTAGATTTTCGCCAAAGGGCCTAAATGTAGGGAATGGAGTGGTCTGTCCAAAATTTTAAGTGGACAGTGTTACTCGTTGGGTTCCAAAGGGTAGGTATACAAATTTTGGGTTCAGATCCGTGGAACGATGTAGATATGTGCAAAAGGGCCTAAATGCAGGGAATGGAGTGGTCTGTCCGAAATTTCAAGTAGACAGTGTTACTCGTCGGGTTCCAAAGTGTAAGTATTCAAATTTTGTTTCAGATCGGTGAAACGATGTATATTTTTGCCAAAGGGCCTAGATGCGGGGAACGGAGTGGTCTGTCCGAAATTTCAAGTGGACAGTGTTACTCGTCGGGTTCCAAAGGGTAATTACGTAAAATTTGGTTCAGATCTGTGAAACGGTTTAGATTTGTGCCAAAGGGCCTAAATGAAGGGGATAGAGTGATCTGTCCGAAATTTAAAGTTAACAGTGTTACTTGTCAGGTTCCAAAGGGTAAGTATGTAACATTTGGGTCAGATCGGTGAAACGGTGTAGATTTGTGCTAAATGCAGGGAATGGAGTGGTCTGTCCACAATTTCAAGCAGACAGTGTTAGTCGCAGGGTTCCACGGGGTAAATATACCAATTTTGGTTGAGATCGGTGAAACGGTGTAGATTTGGGCCAAATGGCCTGTAAATGCAGGGAATGGAATGGTCTGTCCGCAATTTCAAGCAGACAGTGTTACTTGCAGGGTACCAAAGGGTAAGTATACGAATTTTGGTTCAGATCGGTGAAACGGTGTAGATTTGTATACATAACAGACAGACAAACACACAGACAAACTTTGAGCTTTATCCTATAGGCCTATTTGTAGTTCCAAGTCAGGTTTTAACATAGTCAATGATAATTACTTAGCATGCTGGAATTGTGCAGTTTTGGTGCCCCTACTTCAAATGTGTTAACGACTTCCTGGTAGTATTTATATTCCCAGCGCTCGAGGTTTGATCCGATTAATCATGGGGAGTTCAGTGCTTGGGAGTAGCAAGCGAGCTGGCAACATTGTAGCGAAGGAGGTAACGATTGTCAAGTACACTAATTTGTGATTGGTTATTAACCAAATAGTGGAGTATTCTATGCTACGGTAGTCATGGGATGCATGATGGGGGTGAAGATGTTATACTTACGGCTGACGGTCTGTGAGGGATTAAATTTTGCGATTCTGAGGAGGCAACTTCTGTTTTGGTAACTCTTCGGAGTTACTTCTGTTTTGGAACTTGTACTTGTTCCCCCTGAACATTGCTAAATTAGCTATATGCTAATTTAGCAATGTTCAGGGGGAACTTGGGTTTTCAGGGCGTACAATGCAATATCGCATTGAACTCGGAACTGTACGGTCTAGATATGTAGAATTTCTTACCGAATTAATTCTACACCTAGTCTATAGTGGATACTGCTTATCCACTAGTTTCGATTAGCTATAAACAGTTTCGCGGGTCCATGCCAGTACGCATGTTCGTGGGAAGGATATACTTTGCAGCACTCGTGATTTATGCTTAAAACATGCAATAACTTCAGCCAGCGGAGTGGAAGTCGTAACTAACAAGTCGTTACCCGCCTTTTCACATCATAAATCCACGTAATAATGTCCTATGCGTGCGATTGTCAAATTCAGGCTACAGTGAACCAATCGAACCAGTAATCTGTAACTAAAGTCTGGCTGTGTGTGAAATAGTCGAAGTAATTCAGCAAGTACAACGTAGACCGCTCTATCGCAAAACCAACCCCAGAGTTAGTAGGAATCTTCAGCTACCAGAGATCATCAAGGGTGATAGGGAACCAATAGTCAGTCTGTATTCGGCAAGGGTCTTGCAAAGTGTTTTATATGTGTTTATATCAGAATATAAGTATGTTAGTATGTTTTTACCAGATGTCAGTTCTTATCAATTCAAGCGGTGACCGTTGTAGTTGGGTGTGAATGTTTATTGCTGCTAGTATAATTGTGCATGTGCTTAATCCCCACAAACCCCGAATATTTTATTTATTGATGGTATTTAATGAGAGTAGGGAGATATTATTGTTGTACCGGTATTGAAGAGAGGTTGTATGGTTGCAATTGTCGCACCAGCGTAGAACGATCTTGGTCGTTGTATTTGGACAGGTACACCACAAACTACCCCTTTAGGGACTCTTAACATAAGCAGGGGATATTGTGAATAGCAAGTATTTCCGTGAAGAACTAAATAGCCTATTTCCATATATCCCACTGGTAGGGTGTCCCTTATATTTGGGCAATTTAAAATTTTGATTGGATCCTCCGGGCCGTTTTATAAATCGATGCCGTTTATAAAAAGAAGGTTTTGTGCAAGATCCGAGACTGATCGGACATTTTTTGACTGTGCCACAAGACTGTCAAAGTTCTCAAAAAATAAGATTTTTTTGTTTTTTAAAAAAATTATTTGTTACAAAGGCGGTAAAAAGTGTTTTTTTTTATCATTTTAGGCAAAAACAATGCGCAGAGAACATTTTTTCAGGTCAAGAACATTTTTTACGGGATTTATGAATCAAAATGAAAGATACAATATGCGAAAAAACATAAAAAAGACGCATGTTATCTGCTTCTTTAACAAGCTTACTTTGCTAAGTTTTCCTTAATACATTTTGTGTATTGTCTGCGCTTGGTTTGAGCTATCAGCAGCAAGTTTTGAAAATTTTCTTGTGATTTCACTCTCCCTAGGTATTCTTGGGTTAAGGCCACACCTCTCTCAGCAACATCATTGGTAACCTGTAAACATAAAAAGAACTGGCGTGCTCGCTGATAGTCATCTTGATCATTCCAAAGAGTGGGATCAGCATTTAGAGAAGTTCAATAGTACTAGGTTTCACAAAACTACTTAACCTTTTTTGGGGCCAACTAGCGATATCCGTCGGTCCTAATGACGGCCGCTGAAGGCCAGAACTCTACGACCTTTCGACGGAGGAACTAAACTGGTAGTCTCTTCTCTTGAGGTAATCTTTTCAACCATTTTCTTCTTTTCAGAAACTGACACCTCACTATCTAAAATTGCCAATCCAGCCAGTTCCTCTATCAAGTACCATAGATGTCCTTTGAACTTCTTCACGGCTAGCCTACATCAGAAATTACTCTATTGATATCTTTGTACAAGATTAAATCAGTCAAAAAGTGAAAATCGTTCCTTGGAGCGCTGATTGCATCGGTCGATTTATACCAATATTTTACATACAGAAGAACAATGAAGACACAGAAAGATTTAAAGTCTGTGTCCTCTCTTTTTGACAAGGTCACCTGATCTTTGAACATGAAAATCTTCAGACAGTAGATGGCTCGCTACATAAAACGAGCTTCGCTAATAACGCCCGGCTTGTAAAATTTGATACCACTGGGAGGAGTTCATCCTAGGAAGATACACGTCAGTTCCAACAGCTCTCTGTAATCGTCCCGACATTGCTTCTCCTGAAACACACCAAGTGAGTACTTCTCAGTTTGGCTATAAAAACCACAAGATGTTTTATTATCTAACAAGGATAACTTACAGTCAATTTCTGCTGCACAAATGTGAGTATTTTGTCCGACTTTCCTTCCAGGAAAACCGCAACTTCAGCATCTTCTGAACCCATGGAGAACGTTTTCATGTCTATTTCAGGCCATTTCATTTGAAGTCTTTTAAATAGAAGAATGTTTGGTCCAGAAGAAACGGCAATTAACGCTTCAAATATCACTTTCAACACAATTTCCAACATGTGGTGTCTGCAGGCGAGGTAAGGTAATGGTTTCTCCAGAAGATCTTCAATTCAAACGCAAGCTCTATTCGACAAACCTTGAAACAAAAATATTTTGGTATATGACAGACGTATCGAATAGATAAAGCAAAAATATTCACAAAGCCGTTTCTTACCTGTATTTGCGTTTGTAGTGTCAGTGCACTGGGCCTCAACCAGATCACACAACCCCCATTCCTTCAACTGACCCACGACAGCATTGGCTATTTCAGCGTCTGTACCATTCGGTAATGCCGAGGATCCAAGTAACTCCTCAGGGACATTGGGCATTGTAACTAAAATAGGTAAGTGTTCCACTGTGGCACCGCCATTTAATTTCATTTTTCCCCCATCAAAATGAACCACTAACTTAGTGTTTTCATCCAAACTTTTGACAAACTCATCTTTAATTTTCTGCGCAGCATCTCCTCTGTACTTAGTTCCTATACGATGCATACTGCTCTTATTGATATTAATTTCGTTGGTGCTAACGTTAAAATTCTCAGCAGAATGGAACACAATTTTTGTGCCTGACCGAATGCTAACTTTTTCTGTATCAAGCGTAGATGCTAGTTTTGGTGAAATTCTACTTTTACGTACTCTTTTCTTTTTCCTAGATGGATCAGTAGCAGTCGTAGTTGCGGTACTAGATCTAGATCCAGGTTTCCCGTGGCCATTGCCAGATTCGGAGGAGTCACTAAAATAACTCGAGCTTATGGTCGCCTGTTTAAAAACTGAAACAAAGGAGCATGATCAGTTGTACACACATCGAAATGTGATTGAACGGAATGTAAAAACAGTGAATAATAAATGTTTAATAACTTACGGAGTTTTGTGTTTTCCTTCTCGCGTTCTTCTCTCATCGAAACTTTCGCAGACCTGGCAGATGATTTTTTTTTTCCTTTCTAGTAGAGCTTCAGGTTCACGACACCAAAGGTACCAACACGCCCCTTTTGACGTTGTAACTTTAAAAATTGTTGATCTTCTTCAATACGTATTTGTTTCATAACGTCTTCCGGAACGACATTAAATAAGTCGTCAAACTTGTCTTTAAATGCATTTTCGCGAGAGGATTGTGTAGCATCACGTCCTTTCGCTGTTTTTGCAAAGACGCCCATTCATTATAAATACCTTTCAACTTAGTAATAACATGTTTCTTGCAAGTTTGAGAACCCGCTCTTTATTCCAAATTAAGCTAGGAATTGCCCAGAGGCATTGAACAAGTCAAAATGAGCAAAATCAGTTTTTGTCCGGAAAACTTTGAAAAAATTCGAAAATGTGAAACTTTGGAAGCCTTGTGGCACAGTCAAATATTGACATATCGGGCTGAAATTTTAAACAGAGTGTTTTTAGATGAAGTGACACAAGATGAAATAATGTCCCGCGGTCCCTGGAAAAGTTGAATTTTAAGGGACCCTACCCACTGGTCACTTCTATTAAAGCCCTCCGGCCTATTAAAAGGATTTTCCAAATGATATACTAAATAGCTTTTAGTTCACGACCTATGTCTTTACCAGCACCATTACAATGAGAAGATATGTGCTAGAATAGATAGTTTTCAATATCGGTGATTAAGGCTCCTCCCATGAGATGGCACCTTCCTGTAACAAACCACGGGAATTAATTTTTAGTAAAGCCAACTGCACGGCTTTTAAGATTTACGAAAAGTAAGCTACAGAATTTAGTGCCATTAGATAATGATTGTTATCATAGCCCATCATACGAATCACCTTTCAGTTGCCTGAAAAATACACGAGAAATACAAATTAGGTTTTAAAATTTCGAATTGATGCATCTTGAATTTAGGAAGCAATTGAACACCAATAGATGTCTCTACACTAAGCTCTGAATAAAAATTAGCTGTGCCAGGTTTCATTGCACTCGGCTGATTAGATCGCCAGAAAAGTTATTTTAAATATTTGAGAATCACGTGGCCACCATGATGTTTTTCTGTTTCACAGGATTTGGAAAGTCACATATTTGTTCTTACATAACAGTCCTTTAAGTCCATTCAAAATTTCAGTTTGATTGCTTAAATAATTTGGGAGATATAGAACAGGTGAAATGTTGGTTTGATTTTGATATATGCATTATAATTATATGCCAGCAGATAAGTGTTATAATCGTGACTCATAATACCAACCTGCATTTCTATCGCTTGCTTAGGACACGAATAACGTGATTTCAAAATTTTTAGCACAGTCGCCATTATTAAGTTTCCATAGAAACTGAATTCAACTGGACCAGGGGTTCTCAACCAGTGGTACGGGTACCATTGGTGGTACGCGGTAACGTTTCTGAAGTTACGCGGGGGTGATACGATTGTTCAAAAATACAGGAGGAGAATTTATCTGCATTTCCTATTCTATCAACATTTTTTGAAGAAAAGTAAATATCTCCAATGCCAGATGTGGTTGCTCATATCATTGTTCAGTTGTAAGCCCTTCAAGAATATTTTAATACGAAGTACGTCCAGAAAGTAAGTTCCGTTTAGTAATAACATTAAATTGTGTACAGATACAGAAAAAATATTTATTGCACATCATTCTACAACCCTTAAACTACTTTTCCACATAACTGCCGAAATGTTGCAGGCATTTGTCGTAGCGTGGCACGAGTTTTTGTATACCTTCTTCATACACGTGTGCCGCCTGTGTCTTCAACTAGCTGTACGTTCCGCTGCAGCGCAGTTCCGCATATGCGCGGTAGACGCTCTGTATCAAGGAGAAGAAACGTGCGCCGTTTGGAGAGCGCTGTCAGCCACGTACGCGTTGTTGTGCATGTTTACTCTTACAATGTCGGTGTTGATTGAAAATCCCGCCGCTTGTGAAATCAGATCTGTGATTCGTTTTCTGAATGCTAGGAAAGTGAAACCAATTGAAATTTATCGGCAAATTTGCGAAGTGTATGGACAAAATGCGATGAGTGATTCAATGGTGAGAAGATGGGTCCGACAGTTCAATGAAGGACGTAGTGAAGTGCACGATGAAGAACGAAGTGGGCGTCCATCTTTGGTTACATGAAATGCCATGTCCTGTGGCTCGGATTCCACGTAAAAAGAAAGTCCCGTGGCTCATGATCTCGAGATTAACGGTCACGTTAAACTACAAGCTTCGTTCGTTCGTTTCTTTGGTTACAGAAGAACTGGTTCACACGATTGATGACAAGATCCAGGAAAACCGCAGGTTTACAATTAGTGCTCTCGCTATGGAATTTCCCCAAATCTCACGATCACTAATTCATGAAATTGATACCGAAAATCTGAACTTTCGTAAACTTTGCCGACGTTGGGTACCAAAGATTCTTACGGAGCAACACAAAACAAAACGGATGGGTAGTGCACTTCAGTTTTTGACCCGTTACAATGAAGGCGGCGAAGAATTTCTGACACAGATAGTCACAGGAGATGAAACTTGGGTTTCTTACGACACCCGTGAAAGTAAGCGGCAATCAATGGAATGGAGGCACACTTCATCCCCAGCAAAGGTTAAGCCGAAACAAATCTTGACACCTCGTAAAATGATGTGCACAGTGTTCTGGGACTGGAAAGGCATCTTACTCATTGATCTCTTACCGCGTGGTCAAACAATCAATGCAGATGCTTACTGCGAGACACTTAGGAAATTGCGCCGCGCAATACAGAATAAGCGCCGAGGGTAGCTGTCAAAAAGTGTTGTTTTTCTTCACGACAACGCACGACCACACACTGCAAATGTGACGAAAAACCTCCTACAGGGATTTGGCTGGGACGTGTTTGACCACCCTCCGTACAGCCCTGACCTCGCTCCTAGCGACTTTCATCTGTTCACACATCTCAAGTCTTTCCTTGGCGGTCAACACTTCAACAATGACGACGAGCTGAAAGAAGATGTTTCCAACTGGTTGAAGACACAGGCGGCAAACTTTTATGAAGAAGGTATCCAAAAACTTGTGCCACACTATGACAAATGCCTGCAAACGTTCGGCAGTTATGTGGAAAAGTAGTTTAAGAGGTGTAGAATGTTGTGCAATAAATATTTTTTCTGTATCTGTACACAATTTAATTTTATTACCAAACGGAACTTACTTTCTGGACGAGTCTCGTAAATATTTCTCCGAAGATTATTCCAAATTTGACTGGATCAGAAATACTTTTCCTTGAATCTCGCCAAATGAGTTGAAATTAAAATAAAGTTTCATTGATCTAACAGAAGATAGTTCCACGAAAGACAGTTTTAAAGAGAAATCATTAATTAATTTCTGGATCGGATGTAAAACCGAGTACTTAATGATCTTCCGGCAAGTTCCGCTATTTCTTATGCCATTTATTACAAGCTACTTGTATGAGAGTGGATTTCCTGAACTTCTGCACATCAAAAATAAACGTAAAAACAGAATAAGTGTTGAGGAGGACTTAAGGACTTACTCTTATATTGATATTTTAATCAGAGGCAAACCAAAACAAGTCTCGCACTCAAAGTAGATTTTGGATGATGTTGATGTTGTTTGTTGTTGTTGCTTAGTTTATACTAATTATATAAAATTGTATGTTTTAGACCTATGAGTAATAAACAAAACCATAATTTGCAATGATCGTTTTATTCTTTCCTTTATTATAAAAATGTTATTAATAAACATATATTTCTATATATTTTTAAATAAAAAAATAGCATGAAAAAATGAAAAAATATCTACATATATTTATTGTTGTCGTGATAAATGGTCGAAAAAAACTAAATACAAGAGTGCATTAATAATTAAATATGAAGTTTTCTCATTAATTTCATTAAAATAAAAAAAAGCCATTGGGCACTTTTCCGACGGTAAATATATGTTTAAAAAAAACTAAAGGACTGTTGATACACCAAAATTTCTAAAAAAAATCAGTTGGTACGCAGTTACTAAAAGGTTGAGAATCCCTGAAATAGACGGCAATATATTAAGGTATTAAGCCTTGTATGAAGATTTACGATGCTAACTTTCACTGCACTCGGATAATTAAGTCGCGAGAAAAATCCATATCGTATATATTAATATAGTCAGGTAGAAGTTTAACCTTTTACTGAAACTGAAATATCTTGGGAAGTACTTGCACTACGACAACGTTTGTAGTCACGCATTATCGATTGAGCCCCAACTTACTTGATTAGGTCATCCCTGTGTTGAAATAATTGCGAATATTCATTTCTTCTGGTCGGAGTTCCACTTTTAACCGCCAGGTGGTTTACAGCGCCCTAGTGATGCATGGCTGCCTACTTCTGATAAAGAAACTTATAAATTAACCAAGAATGTATAATCATAATAGTAGCATAACTATTACAGGCAGATTTCGAACGAAATTATCAAGGGTAGAAGCTCGGCGACTTTACATACCACACCTGAAGCTCAAGTTATCAAATATCGTTCCAATGGCATTACAACGCGGTGTAATGGCGGTCTAGGGGATAGCATGCTTCACTTTCGTACAGATATCCAACCATGCGCGATTCGAATTCCACCAACAGAATATTTTTGCTTGTCAAATTTTGTTTAATTTTTATGCATAGTGTTTCAATACATCCAATTTAATTATAATATTCAAATTTCTGTACGCATTTTTAATTAGAAATCATTTCTGTAGGGCTTTAGGGGCTTTACGACATCGTGGTCATGTAGCCCTGTGTACTTCGGTGTGTGTGTGTGTGTGTAATTTGTCTGATAACCTGCGGTATTGTCATGGCTGTATTACTGTGTGTATTTGTAATTCAGATGAGGATTGGGAAGGAGACGGCCGTGGTCTTAAGTTAGGAACCATCCCGGCATTCGCCTGGAGTAGAAGTGGGGAAACCACAGAAATCAACCTCCAAGATGGCTGAGGTGGGAATCGAACCCACCTCTTCCCACTTTTGCTTCACGAGGCTGAGTGTATCCCGTTACGGCCCTCAGACCAGAATTAAACTACTTGGCAGAGCCGCGAGTGCTAGCCACTAAACAACGGAGCGGTCTATATTAATATTATTGGAAGAAATCTTATACAGTATATTAGAATAATTGGAAAGGAATTTCACCTTTTACTAAAACTGAAATATCCTGAAAAGTAATTCTGCTGTGACTACGTTTATTGTTTCACATCGTAGATGCTACCAGCTTCCAGGAACTACGGATATACAAAAGCGTTATCTGTTCTACTTTTAAAGAAACAGCTATGAAGCGAGGTTTGCTGATTAATGATTCTGAATGGCAGCGTTGTTTGGCAGAAGCGTCACAATTTCAGATGCCTTCTCAGTTACGACAATTGTTTCCTTATGTAACTTTCAGACCCCTTCAAATGTAAGGCAGTTATGTGACATTTTCAAAGATTCATTATCAAAGTCGTAATACAAGACGGAGAGGCAACTTCGAAAGAAATCACGCAAACAAACGGCGTACTACAGGGGGACCCAATGAGCCCTATACTGTTCAACATCGCCACAGCATATATCACTAAAATAATTGAAAACACCAAAACAGTGTCATTATATATGTACGCAGATGATATGGCCCTGGGTTCATCTAACATATCGGAGCTACAAGACACCTTGAATGCTCTCCACACTTGCACGCAAGAAAACGAAATGTTAATTAACCACAGTAAGACGGTCCACATGGTATTTCGCGAAAGAGGAAAACTAGCAACAAATGACGAGGTAAAACTCGGAGATAACGACATCAAAAAAGTTAATACCTTTAAATACTTAGGGATTACACTCCAGACCACATGCAACTCCTTCAGGATCCATATACAAGAAAGAGCTGCTGCCGCCGTCAGAGGAATGTTTGAAATCAAAAACATCACCAAACTCTCACTACAAACAGCCATTACGCTATTTCATGCCAAAATATCTCCAGTTATAACATACGGCATTGAACTAATATGGGAAAGACTAACCCTAACGGACCTTACCAACCTCGAGAAAATCAAATCGAGATATTTGAAGAAAACACTTGGAGTAGCGAGAACGACCAAGTCCAGACTGGTATACGAACTGGCAAGGGAACCGTTCCACATAGAGGACCTGAAACTCAAGCTGCTCCTACCTCACACCAAGCAAGTATCTCAATTAATAGAGCTAAGGAAACAAATAACCAAAGTAAATACCCGAAGACTTCTACGCTACAGACGCCATGATTGACAGGAGATGGGCAAAAGCGAACCAAGAACTGCGATCGGTGCTAACCAGACTTTCAGTGCACGGCTATCACCACAAGATATGTAGAAATGACAAATTTCACGAACCAAACAATGCATGTGTATGCGTACTATGCAACGAACATTGTGAAAAATACCACCTAACTAAATGTCATAAGAGGATTAAGTCAATAATGGACTATAGCAAAGACTAGATCTAAATGTATCAAACATTGTACATAGGATATACATCTTCATGTATGCACATTAGTGCGCATTTTATGTAATAATAATTATCAGAAGATTTTCTGCAGTTTCATGAACCTAACAATGCTTATCAGTTCACTCTTATATATATTTCTAACACATTAATGCTCCATGGCCTTCCCAATACTTCTCTCGATTTGCCCGCTACTATTGATAGACTAGTTTCTCTCAGACAAGCTTACTAATGAATTATCCAAAACATAATGAGGATCAATGAAGTCGGATGATGAACTAAGCAAATGAAAACCAAACTGCTATAATTACCGAATGTATGAGATTAGTACAAAACAGCAATAAAAGGACGGTCCAGGGGGCACTGGGAAAATATTTTTTACCAAAGCTTGATTCACAGTTGCAAACATTTGGGGTAAAATGTAGTTTATTTCGCATGGACTGGTATTGCAGCTATGTTACTATGTCAGGGGCGCACTGTACACAGTCAGTTCAAGTTACCTCTAAATGTACATGTAGGTTCTGTGCCAGGAATAAAAGGTAACAGCAAGGAAGCATTTTTATATTCGTTCAGCAAAAACCTATCATCGGAGATGAAGCTCCTATGGCTAATAAGCACGCGTTGATGCGTGTAAATCGTCTGGTCAAGGACATCATGAATAACGACGTGATTTTTGGTGGAAAAAATATCATCTTAGGAAGAGATTCTAGACAGGCATTGCCTGTTGAGCCCCACAGATCTAGAACAGCTTCAGTCCAAATGTCCGTACGGTTCTCTCCTTTGTGGCCATTATTAAAAATGTTTCAACTCAACAAAATTATGCGAGCGGATAGAGATCAATGTGAATTTGCAAACTTTCTGATACAAATTGGTAACGGTGAATGCCCTCACGTCGATGGCGAAAATTCAGAATTAGTTGTCTTACCACCCTCCATCATTGCTGAGACTGATATCATCACTGAAATATGTGGAAGTGAAATTCCACGCAGAAAGATATTTCACGCTTTTCAAAAATAGCTATTTTAGCACCTAAAAATGAACACTGTAAAGAAATCAACGACAAAGTATTAGAGCTTATCCCAGGAGCATCGTGAACGTATAGGCCTATGTCTAAATAATTTGATTACTGAAGAAAAGAGTGAACTTTTGCAATTCCCAACGGAATTTTTAGACAGCTTGGATAAAGGTGGATTTCCGCCTCATATCCTTCTACTAAAAGAAGGCTCAATTGTGATTTTGTTGAGAATTCCTTATGTTACCTAAGGACTGTTGAACGGTAGTAGACTGTTGGTTCGGAAGATGTACGACACCTGAAAATTATTACTGGCGTAAATGTTGGAGAAAATATCCTACTTCGTCGCCTTGACCTTATGCCATCAGATACTTCTATGCAATTTTCCTTCTAAAGGAGGCAGTTCCCAGTACGTTAGGCTTTTTGTATCACTATCAATAAAGCTCGAGGTCAAACACTAGACCAAGTAGGCATTTATTTACATAATCCGGTGTTTAGCCATGGAGAGCTAAATATCGCCCTACCGCGAGCAAAATCCTTTCAAGACGTCAAAGTTAAAATAGAACAAAGAGGCAGCAAATGTCGTATGGAAACGAGTGCTATTGAAACGGATGCTTCTAGTAAATATTTAAATTTCGCGTCACAGCCATGATGGCCTTGTGTCCATCAGGTTATTGAAAGGCCAATAGGTGAACGAATGTTAATTGCCACTATCAACATACGAAGTTTCAGTTGGATTGAATTAATGGATTCGCAGCTATTGAGAACCGCCTAAATATTTCGGATGATCGCTATGTTGTATTGTTCTATATATAGAAAATAGAGTACTATTATATGAAGATTATTGCGTAGGTTCGTTATTCAAATGTTCAGTTCGATTGCATGATTAGAACGCAAGAAACAAGAACTTAATTTTAAAATTTTGCACACCCGCCATCTTGCTTTAATGAGAACAATTGGATTGAATTAAATGCCAGTAGAATAATTCTTCTATAGGCTTGTGGGGTGTTAGGCTATGTTTGACTGCGCTCGGTTGAATTAATCTCGAAAAAATGTCATATAATAATGTTAAATTCGCTTCGCCGTTATGTTGGTATTGTACATAACAGGTTTTAATCGTCTCACAACTGAACGTACCTTAGTAGTCTCTATCACCCTACATAATTTCAGGGTGATATCAGTAATAGTTTCGGAGATATAGGATGCCAGTGAAATACTTCGTTCGGCCGCCATATTGTATTGATGAAACGTATTTCAATTTGAAATGCATGGTCGGGGTCAAATAAAGCAGTACTATATCCTTACCGAGTTTCATTGAAATCGCTCCAGCCGTTAATATGTCATTAAACACACACAAACAAATGGATTTCTCATAAGGCAATTTTTTCATATGATGAAAATAGGCTAAAAAGTGCCCTGACCCCTCTGAAATTAGGGTACCAGATAACATAAGACAAGGGCCACTTATGGCAGGGGAATGAGACACCCAGGGGCTCTGGCATCCTAATATCAAAGGAGTCTAAAGAGGACACGAGTTGGCAAAGGGAAGTCGACATGGAATATGAAGGCGAGGTACGCGACTCAAGTAAGTGGAATCAATGCCATGGTCGCCAACACACGTCTCACTAGATGTGAATCTCTGGGGGAGCATAACTGTCTTTACGCGTAAGCACTTTCTTCTTGCTAAAAGTCATCGTTTTCACAAAACGTCAGTTATCAAAAATGTATGAAATGATAGTGTATTTGCAAGTAATCGCAGGTACCTTTGCTATAGTTTAAAATTCTTACATGACGGAATATTACTGTTTAACTCATAGATCGAACTTAAAGTTGCTGTTTTCACAAATCGTCAGTTATCAAAATTGAATGAAAATGTACAGTGGTTACATGTATTCATAGGAACCGGTGCGTATAGAGCTCGATGATTCAGATTACTGCAATGCTGGTTTTAAATCACAATTGCAAATTTACACGACTGTCCTTTCCCTTTGTGCAACAAAATATTGCAGGGATTATTCTCGATCATGATGGTTGGTCTCGACAATGGCAGTGATTTCTCAGAATGGGCCGAATATAATCTAATATAATCTTCTTTGAAGTTCAAACTGAGGCTTTGAAGCTGAAGGTGTGTACAAATCTACAAATCCCTCATGAATTTAATATTGCTGTATTTTTTACTCATTTAGGGACATACCGACATCGTGGTCATGTAGCCCCGTGAACGTGTGTGTGTGTGTGTGTGCGTGTGTGGGTAATCTATCTAATAGCCTGTGTTATTGGGGTGTCTGCAGCAATGCCTGTGTTTATAATTAAAGCTAAGCTTGGGAAGGAGGTGGACGTGATCTTAAGTTAGGAATCATCCCAGCATTTTCCTGGAGTAGAATTGAGGAACCATGGAAAGCCTATTTTAGAATGGCTGAGGTGAGATAGGAATCCACAACATCTCAGTTTTACCTCATTAGGTTGAGTGTATCCAACCCACAGATCAAAATTAAATTTCTTGGAGGATCGAAATTTGATGTTTTTCAGCCAGTCAACACGATTTTACCCAATTGTGATGGGTTATTCCCTAATCCTAAAACAAAATTCATGGGATTAATAAATACACTTGGATGACCAGTTTCGATCGTCAAGCAATCATCATCAGGTCCATCACTATCACCCATACTTTCAGAATTAGATTTGATGGCCTAAGTGTAGGCCTAATGGATCTGATGATGATCGCTGGACGATCGGAACTGGTCATCCAAGTGTATTTCTTAATCTCATGTAAATATTCTTTATGATTAGGGAATAATCCGTCACAATTCGATACAATCGTGTTGACCCTATTGAAAAATATCAAATTTCGATTACTAAGGCAACACTGAAAAATGACTTCAAACACTGTAATGTTTCTTGGAGGAGATGGGTAATCGAACCCAGGACCTTTTGGACCGAATCTGAATATGTACCCAACGACCACAGGAGGTGGCACCTGTTAAGTAAATATTAGGGTGAAAGAAATCTCCCCATAGAACATTCAAACATAACATTATAAGATCCCTTTCATCCTCAATCCCTACCCCCTCACCCTCCTAATCACCCACTACCCCAATCATTCCCTACGTCTTTCCCGAGATTTGTCCCTTGCTGCCATCACTGCCATTTGTTACCTGTTATTGTTGTTGTTGTTTTGTTAATATTATTTAAAATTGTTAAAATATTAGTGTAAAATGACCTATTCATGGTTGTATCTAATAATTATTAAGTAAATAAAAATAAATAAATAAATAAAAGTTCCCATCAGTCGACTAACATTTATTGGCACATGAAAAGATTCCAAATCGTCCTTGACTTTCTGGTAGCTCAAGATGGGTAAATGAATTGGGGAGCACTATTACACGTGAATCAACAATAAGGAGAATATTTCAGCGTCGACTACCCATCCTTCCCCCACCCTCTCTGCTCCCCCAGTCCCATCTCCGGGGTTTATCCACTCTAAACGCAATGTCCGTGCCAAAGTTTTATCGGACCACAAAGCACCGCGCAGCGCCGCGGCTGTCGCTTCGATCGATGAACGTCATTTTCATTCCCCATGGAGGCGGGATCGTGCTGAGAGCCTCACTGTCTAGTTGATGTTGGTTGTAAATACGAGCTTACTACCTCGTGCTGTAGCGGCTAGCATTCTTGGCTGTCACCCCGGAGGTCCGGATTCGATTCCCGCCCTGCAAAGACATTTAATTCTGGTCTGAGGGCTGGAATGGGGGTACACTCAGCCTCGTGAGGCAAAACTGAGAAGAGGTGGGTTTGACGCCCACCTCTGCCATCGTGGAAGTGATTTTCCGTGGTTTACCACTGCAACTCAATGCAAGTGAAGGATGGGTCCGACCCTAAGGCCACGGCCGTCTCCTTCCCAACCCTCACCTGAATTAAAAATCCACTCTACTGCAGACACCACAATAACACAGGTTATATCAGACAACTTCTACCTATATGCATATAGTCCACACACATCCAAGTACACAGGGCTAAATGACCACGATGTCCAAGCCTCTCAAATGAAATAATAACACCAAACAAGTTCTATATTCTAAAATATTTTCTCAAAATTATCTGTAAGTTCAGTTGGTATAAGAACATGGTATAGTATCTCTATCGCTAATTTGTTAAGAATACTAAGCTAGAGAGACTGGCGTTAGACTTCTCCGTGTTGCTTACGACAGGAATACAGCCTGAACAAGTCACAGCAGAACACCCTGTAGTGCTTACGTTTGCTATCTTCCATGTGTACATACAAGTTTACTGATCTGTACTTCAACCTCCTTCAGAACCTCGATTCCAGACGTAGGAGGAAGTCATCGCTCGACTGTCCTATAGCGTGCACACACACACACACACACACACACACGAGTCAGCGCTGAGCGCCAAAGGATTAGTCGTCAGTTAAGCCACGCAAAGGAGAGCCCGTAATTGCGGAGAAATTGCAATCTGCAACTGTCCGGCCTTGGCTATAAATATTGCTCGCAGATAGCAGCAGAGTTTGACCTAGGTTAATACCTCGCTCTCTCATATCACAAATGAGTCAAGTTACAAAACTCGTTTAATCCACTAGTGAATAAGTATCATTTTCATAAGAAACGTTTCTCTGGACTTTGCCTCACGTATCTTTTGTGTTTGTTGTTTTCTACCTTTTGCTTTGTGTTATTGGTTTTTGGTTTTGTGTTTGCTTTGTGCTTTTGCTGTTGAATTTTACTTCTTGCTTTTCTTTCTTGGTTTTGTGTTTGTTTTCTGCTTTTGCTGTTTTTTGAATGTTGCTTTTTGCTTTGTGTTTCTTTTGTTTTTGTTTTCTGCTTTTGCTTTTGTGTTTGAATTTGGCTTTTTGCTTCGTATTTTTTGTTTTGGTTTTTCTGTTTGTTTTCGGCAAAATGTTTTTGAATTTGGCTTTTTGCTTCTTTTTTGTTTTCTGCTTTTGCTTTTGTGTTTGAATTTTGCTTTTTGCTTCGTTTTTGTTTGTTTTTGGTTTTGTGTTTGTTTTCTGGAAAATCAAAATAAAACAAAACAAAAATAAAACAAAATAAACAAAACAAAATCAAAATACAACAAAATCAATCAAAATAAACAAAAAGTTAAAAACAAAAACGATTTAAAACAAAATAAAACTAAATAAAGTAAAACAAAACAAAATAAAACAAAATAAAATAAAGTAAAATAAAATAAAATAATTAAATAAATTATGTTACGACATGATCCTTATTCGCAAGTGGATTAAACGAGTTTTGTAACTGGACGACTCAAATCTTCTATGTGTGGGCGTATTGCCAAGCGCTGGCAGAGAATGACCCTGAAGATTGTCCAGGAAACAAAATAGTAACCTCCTGACCACGATGAAATTGTATCAAAGAAACATTAGGGTCATGCTGTCTGCAATACAGCTGCTGTAGGTTGCTAGGAGACTTCTTACTCAGATAAATTTAGCTTGTTCCAAGGGGTGAATTGGAAATTGGGAGTGAAGCGAGTAGTAGGTCTAATGAGGAAAATATATGATTGCAAAAAGCGGATTATCACGACTGCATTGATACCCAAACAGCTGTAGGGTCGTATAGTGCATACCTCTCCCTTTGGTCCGCCTCGTTGCGTAGTGGCTAGCATTACTGGCTGGCACCACGGAGGCTCGGGTTCGATTCCAAGCTCTGCCCAAAGAAAACATTCTGGACTGAGGGCTGGAAAGGGGTACACTCAGCCTCGTGAGGCAAACCTGAGAAGATGCGGTTTCGATTCCTGCCTTTGCCATCCTGGAACTGGTTTTCCGTGGTTTCCCAGTTCTACTCCAGGCAAATGCCTGGATGGTTCCTAACTTAAGGCCACAGCCACCTCCTTTCCAATCCTCATCTGAATTACAAATAAACATACTAATACAGCCATCACAATAACATGATGACGATGATAAGTGTTGTTTTAAGGTGAAAGATGAGATGAGAATGAAAACTGTAACCAATACTAACTACAGACTTACATACTAGAAGAAGAAATGGTAAACAAATAATGGATAAGGCAAATAAAGGACAGTAAGAAAAGGAATGCCCTCCACCCTCGAAGAATGAGGATTGAGGGACTTGGAAGGAAGGAGAGCCATGAAAGGCAGATAGGAAAGGAAAATAGGAGAGGGCCCGTCCCAAAGTCAGAGGAAAAAGGGGACAATACGGACACAGCTCAGGAATCCCTCGGGGTTGCCAACTCCCAAACTCACCAGCCATGAGCCCTTGATGGTGTAGCACTATCCAGGGTGCACCAGAAGTGGTGGGGCTACATACACCCTGCCTCCTTGAGGGCCTTGTGCAGAAGGCAGGAGATAACATGAAAAGAAAATGAAGGCTGACCCCTCGAAGAATGAGGGTATCAGGAAAGATGAGACAAGGGCTAATTAAGGCAGGAAAGTGAAAGACTCCCTAGACCTCGGATATCCTAATACCGTCGGTGTTGGAAGAGAATAAGAGTTGACCATGAGAGGTCGACAGGAAATAAGATGGAGAGGAGCCCGGCACAAGTACGTGGAAGCAATGACAGAGTCAGCTGGGGTCCGGTGGACGCCAACCCACGTCCCACTAGATGCATCACAATAACACAGGTTATCAGACAAATTCCACACACCCACAGGGCTACACGACCACGATGTCGGTAAGCCCCCAATCAATCAACAACAAGCATAGGCCCACCTCTCCCGCCCATGAAGGTTTCTGTTATCGGCTGCTGGATATCCTCACTTCCTCGCTCCACGCCAGGCGGGAAAGGTTAATTTTCCATCTGTCTGAAAAGTTCGGTGAATGGGCTATATTATGAACGGATTGTTGGCTTACCTGAAACAGCCGTTACTGTCCTTCGAAGTAATACCCGTGGATGGTTATGCACTTCTGAGAACGACTGATCAAGTCCTGGAAACTCCTGGCATAGTCTTCTTTAGGAATAGCCTTCAGTTTGGGTCGTTAAAACTCTAAATTGAAAGTGAGAGAGGAGCGTGCATTAATGCAACCTGCCTTGCACACCTGATAGACGGGCGGCAGTGAGAAGGGTGAATTTATGTAACCTAACGTGCACATCTGTTCGACGGGTGGCAGTGAGATGGGTGAATGTTCCGTGGAATGGAATGGTCCTGAAAATCATAGTCACGGGTGACGAGACCTGGTGCTTGAGGTACGACCTTGAAGGCAAGCGTCAAAGTATGGAGTATCGGGGTCCAGCGTCGCCGAAAAGCCCTGAAGGGATTGAACCCTTATCATTGTGTCCAATAATAATGTTTCATATTATTAAAAACGCTGGAAATACTAAATACATGATATGCTGGATATTTGAGTAAAATTGATGTAGCAAGCAATCTGGACTTGGTAAGACGGGCTACGTGCTGGCTGGAAACTACCGACAGTTTCACAACCAATGCTATTCTTATTCTTCTGAGAAAATCAGGTATGACGCTGAGGCGTACGTGACCATCGACAGGCCACGATGATGGGTCCAAGGCAAGGAGTGACAGAGAGGACAAGTGTCGTGACGTCAAAATAAGGGCGGGATTTGTAAGGTCAGAACTCCGACGCCAACTTATCTGACCAATAAGAAAACAGGACGCCAGAACTTAGCATCAGTGTGTTTTGCGTGCCAATCGGACATAAAAAGATCTAGCGATCGGTTTGCGTGTTCGGCGGCAGATTCGCGACCTGTGAGAAATTACAAGATTTTTGAGAGGTCACACATAATTATAGGCCCATTATTTAAAATATTGAGGAGCTGTTATCTCCCACCATTGGAACTTTAGGCTTTCTGTATATATACAAATGTCTGAGATGAACCGGGGCACTCCTAATTATTCTTCGACAGTCAATTTAAGACGTCCTTAAGACGGTATGGTTTTAAAATTCTAGTTGTGTGTCGACAACGAAGTTATAAATTTCATAAATTGTGAGATGGCAATTAGCCATAGAATAGGGAAAGTCTACGATTCTGCATAGGACAATATGAGGAAATAAAATACTCATAAAGCAGATAGAACAGTTTTAAAACTTTAATTTAATTGTGTTTTTAACAGCAGCAAGATGACGACCATGGAAAGAAGACAACAAGTTTCATCCTCCATTACCATCAGTGTTATGGGCTAACGGCCTAATGGTGGGAAATGAAGAGGCGGAAGGCCTCTGGAAAGCGGTTTAAGTGATGAGTATTAAAAAATTGATTTATTGATTTTGGACGAGGGGAATCGCGAGAGATGTGTGGAACTTTGTACAGATTTTATTTATGTGGTTTAATTTAAATTTTAGGGTTTGATTTCTTAACTGACATGCGTGTAGTAATTTTTGGCATTGCGTGACAATTATGTTGTACAGTAAAATTTTGTAACTTAAATGTTGTCCTTATGTATACGTAATTCTTATAGCGAAATGGCCGCATATGATTAACGTATCAATAAAAAAAGTGTAGCCATGAATGAGAACCTAGGAACGACAATGATAAATGGACTGAATTGATGATGTGTAAAACTAAAGCTAGACGTGGGGGGAAAATTAGTGTTTTAGTTGCTTTGATAACTCGGGCTAATTCTGATTCCAGTTATTAATTCTTTATTGTCATTTGGACATGTTGTGTGTCATTTATCTGAGGGGTGTGCTGGTACATGCTGCGACGAGATCTTCGAGAAAGTGCCACGTGTTTTTGGGTGTAAGTGATGATGAGGAAAGGTAAAGCCTGTCCTTGACTGCGACATCATTCCGGCAAATTAGTTACCCTTGGGGTAAGTTTGACCTGGAGATGTGTTCTTAAAAATCCCTGAGAGGATGTTTTGAGATAATGTGATATTTTGTTTGTACGCGTTTAACAGGTGGCGATTAGCAAAGGTTGATGGACGCTGGCTATGGGCCAGAATCTATATTTAGCGTGGCACTAATTACTACGTTGGGGGAAGAAATCAGCTACTTACTCAAATATGTCATAACAGACCCGGCTGTCTCCAGCTCGGTTATGACAAGTAATGTTTGCTTTAAAGCCTTATGAGTTAAGGTTATTTTATTTGGTTTAATTTGGGGAGTTGCCATGTTGTCGATCCAAGGTTTCTTTTATCATGACTATGACTTATTTGTTCATTGTTTTAAAACGCCAAATTTTCTGGCGTGAAAATTAAAATTTGTATTTTGTTGTTGTTGTCTCTTATTTTCAAGGCCATTGTATTCATTATAAATATAATTTGGCAACCGGCCAAACTTGTTCATGTCATGTTATGCTTTCCTAGTGTTTGTGGTATAAGACGGTAATTCCGCAGCCCTTATTTTAAATAATACACACGTGTATTTGGTTGTGGTAGTCTAAGGTTAGAGCATGTCAGTAGTGTATATAAATATGTAATTGTTGTTCCCACATTTCCGTAATTCGTCCTTCGCAGTACGGAGTTCGTTCCCGAACCGACTGTTTTGGTCGAAAACGAGCGCCCGTCAAAGTGCTCATTACTTAAACTAGTCTTAAAACGCGTGTCGCTCATAAATATTAAATTCTTGTACTATTTTATTTGTTTTGTTATTTTTGGATCTTGTGATCCGTTTTCCTTCTGTTACTTTGAATTAAGTGACATTGCAGTCACAACGCTTGTTTGACAGCTGTCATGCCGTGTTATCATGGTACGTCAGGCTGGTCAGTGTCAGATCTGTTCACGTGCGAGTGAACAATATAAGGGTGGTTTATTATTAAGTGTTTTTTATATTTGATTCAGTTATTAAATTTCATTTGTTAGTAGATCCTGTTGTTTTCTTGGCTTTGTAATAATTAGTTAACCTTATGAACCCTGGAAGTTATGTTGATAGCATAAATCTCTAAATCACATTCACAAGAATCCATTACGACCCCGAAATTTTGAATCTTGTCTACATGCTATTTTCCAAGGGTATAGGATATCCAACATAATGTGACGACCCAACTGAAGGCTTTCCCTCAGGAAGATTATGCCAGGACTTGTACAGCCGTTCTAAGAAGTGCATAACCATCCATGGGGATTACTTCGAAGGATAGTAACGGCTGTTTCAGGTAAGCCAACAATCCGTTCGTAATATAGCCCTTTCACCGAACTTTTCAGACAGAGGGTGTATTACTCTGAATGGTAGGCTATACGGGGTGAAGGGCCGTATCGCATTCAGCTCACTCACAGATGGTCAGCACCATGTCAGAGAGCAAGCGGTTCAACTGGAGAGCTGTGCTGTAGTAGAAGAAAGCTTGTAGTGATATGTGACTCTTAATTTCGCGATCTGTGATGTAGTGTACATTGGGCTATAAGAGAAAAGTTTTTCACAATGCGTGTGGGAGTCGAACCAGCATGCTTTGACTTTGGTCATCAGTGCTCTTTGAATTCATCTAATATGGCATTACAAGCATTTCTACAGGGAAGGAGACAAGATTGCTAACACAAGCACACTGTATTGCACCCCCACTGAAATCCACAGCCTGCTTCCAGTCGACCAACCGGGTCAGGGATGGAATCAATGGAGCTCCCATCTAGCGGCGAGGATATGAACTGTGCCGGCTGCCGAAGGCTGTCGCACTCCTCTGAGGCAATGATTAAATGAATGACAGATGAAATGAAATGATAGTGGAGAGTGTCGCTGGAATTGAATTTTTGACGGGGAAAACCGGAGTACCCGGAGAAAAACCTGTCTGCCTCCGTTTTCTCCAGCACAGATCTCACATGGAGTGACCGGGATTTGAACCATGGACCAGGCGGAGAGAGACCAGCGTGATGCCGCCTTAGCCACGCCTCGTATTGCACCCACTGCTGGGATGAATTCCAAGAATGGTGGCCAAACCGGCCTTCGTGTCCGTGAAGGCTGTGCCATACAGTGAATGAGTGATTTACGCGGTCAGTTAAGTAGCCTACAGATTCTGAATTGCAAGCTGGTTACAAACAATCAAACTGAAACCATTTTTCGCATTTTCGGAGATGAATGACCATTTAAATTTCAGTGGGGGAATGGCAGCTCAGTTACAGTCGAGTCATCGGACAAAAATGTCATTCAAGTTATCGAAATATTTCAGTAATATAACTTCGAATAATGTAGAAAAAACATGGCATATATAAATACTGGGACAAGATTGCCAATATTGGGTCATTGCCTAACTTGTATCATCTCTGGTTTTCCAAACGTAGTAGCCTAATATTTGAAGCGGCGCAGTCTACTGATAGGCAATAGAGCTGTATTGTCCGCGTCACCTTACAATGTAACTAACTATGTAACCTTAACAGTTGTCCCCATCACTAAAAGCATGATGGTTCATAGCATAGTTTCTTGCTTTTAGGTTGAAATTGGATTGTATTCACTGCTGCCACTCACGTTTCAAAGTCACCATGCTTTCAGACCATTTAAAGTCACTGAAACAATCACGAAATATGTAACTTGAAAGTTGACAGCTTAAGTGATAGTCGTCTGTCTTTCTGTGACGTCAATCGGGGTCTCCAATCATTACATCGTTAGCGAGATAACCACGCGACAACGTAATCGATAATTGAAACCTATTGGAGAACATTGTTACTTTTTCACTTTATCTACGGATAGCGGCGTTTAGCTGTGCATTTGACCTTGAGAGCTCGGCAGTAGGAGCGGGGTGTAGAGCGGTGTGGGGAGCAGGCCAAATACTTCTCTATCTGAGAACTCTGACGCACGTCGCAGTAGGTTCTCACAATCAGACACAGACACGCTCAGCGTGGCAAATGTTTACGCCGCAGTAGTATACCGGGGGAGTGGGAGGGGAAGTGCAGAGCTTACTGTCGGTAACTAGACACTTCGTACTCTATCTATCAGGTATTATTGTATATGGTGGACACAAGATTCTGTCATCCATGAGTGACCGATGGTTATGCTGTTCAGCGCAATTTTACGGCTATTATGAATGTGAAGGTAATTTGTTGTTGTTTCATTTGAAGCACTTGACCATAGTGGTCATTTAGCCACATGTACTTCAGTGTTTATATATACCAGGTGAGTCAGCCGCCCCTTATTTTTTAGTTTTCGGCCACACTTCCATCGTCTGATGCCAATATGGTCGACAGTTCCCCGTCTCTGGCCAAGCCACAATGACCCTAAACGATTTTACAAGATTTATGACGACATGGAAGCATGACCTTTACCTTTTTGCTTCAAAAATGTTTTGGACATGTCTTACTTCATCAAATAGCTCATCTTCATCAATTACTTTTTCTGAATGACTGTTAATTTCTGCAATCCACTGCACACACTGCTGAACCTCATTCCACAATGGAGGACTATTCAGCTGAACCCACTGAAGTTCTTTCAGTTTATCGAAGGGTAGTGTCCAGTTCTCCAAGTATTGAAGGAAAGTGACATAAAAACTGTTCGCAGACTCCGTAAATTTATGATCATTGATCAAACCACCACCTTCTAATTGCTTTAGTAAAGAGATCATTAGCAACGAATTGCCTTCAAAACGACGTTATGTTCATAAATACACCTAAACTTTTTCGAAACTAATCAAATATTAAAGTCATGCGTGCAAAAGGCTGTGTTGCACTTTTAGATGACCGAGGCCAACAAATATACGATTTATGGGTACTTGTAATGCGATTTTACCGAAATAAAAATTGTTGCCATGTCGTACACATGCCAAAGTACACCAAAATACTTTAAAACGAATTTCGCAATTTTTGCGAAAATTGAGGTAGGCCTACGTACTCCCCTTAACAATTGTGTCAACATCAATAGGTAAAATGTCTGCACTTGTCTGCATAGCGTTGTGTACAATGTGGGCAGCACAACCTATTCCAAAAATGTTTTCATTTATCCCCTGTCTTAACTTAAAAAAAAACATTGTTGGTGCCTTTTCTTCCAACCCAACCGAAGTTGGTGTTGCAGTTATCACCACAGAAAGCAATAACTTTGTCAGTTAACTTGTATTGTTCCAAGATGTGAAGAATGTGAGTAGGGTGAAAATGTATGTTTTGAATATTGCGTAATCGCGAGGACATATTGCATCATCATGACGTCATCTGATAGCTATGCGGATGTGAGCACATGCACGTGCACATTTTAGCGTGGGAAGAGGTTGACCTTTAACTGCTTGAAGCAGATAACCTTTGGGTAACCGCTTGAAGCAGATAACCTTTGACTTATTTATGCGATGGAGATAAAAATTAATGGGTGTTGATGTCATCTGATACCCGTGCAAGTGTGCAGCTGTGCGAGCGATCACATGATATGTGTGCAGTGTTCGCGTGAAACGTGGTTGACCTTTAACGTCATTGGGTAAGAATGTAATCTTTGACTTCTTTAAGTAATAGTGATAAAAATATAATGAGATGATTGCGTCAGAAGCTTGTTTTGTAGCATTTGGTTTCTTGAGTGTAGGAGGGGGTGAAGGATAAATAAATGCATGTGTGCGTGGATGAGTTTAACTTCTACGTTTGCGCGAAGAGAGTGTGTGTGTGAAAGAAATAAAGAAAGTCATCGACGAGGAACAAATTGTGTGTGTGATGGATGTTCTAACGAAGTTCAATAACTTAGCCACTTGCGTTGAGTATTCTAATAAGAAACTAACAGAACTAATAATTGATTTACCGTATGTGGTCCAAATTATTCGGGCTGTGGAGACGAGATTTGGAAGAAAAATAGTGGTGGACATTATCATTGAAGGTGAAATAACAAGTGTATTTCTACCAGCAGTATTTGCAAAATTAAGCGCATCAGAGATCGATGAACTAAACTCACTTAGAGGCAAACTGATGTTGGTGTATTTGGGGTTGAAGAACCGCTCACATCAAGTTGTTTTAAAACTATAAATTTTTGGTGAGTATATGCAGATTATATATGTATTTATTGATATAACGAATGATATATATATATTTAGTTGCTTTTTTTTTCAGATTATCTAAAAACCAATAAAAGGAACAGCAAAATGAAGTGGAAAACTGTTAATTTTCTGAGTGGAACTGAACATCGATCGCACCCGGTAATAGAGTATCATTGTGTATGCTTTCATAGTCTGAAGAAGAAGAAGAAGAAGAAGAAGAAGATGATAATGAGGTGAGTCATAATGAGAAACAAGTTTGTTTTAACAAATGGACATCTTCGAGTGGAATTTCAACATTTTCAGTCTACGTTACTAATGTTAGCAAATCAGATGATAGTCAGCGAGAGGTGACAGAAACAGTTCTAAGATAATTGTTACAAGAATTATGTGAAGATGAACATTTTATTTGTTTCTTCGGATACAATACATTTGATGAGGTATACAAAATTGAATTTTCCATCACTTGTTTTGAAGTAACAAAATTGAATGAGTATAGAAACAAATTGCTTGGTAAACTTCAGGACGAATTTCCCTTTGAAGCCATTCATTGTTCGCTGGAGATTACAGGCAGCAATTTATCTCAATGGCTTGAATACATAATACAAGATTATAGGTTTATGGTGAGCCGATGTTACAGCAACTGCTGGTGGTGTATTAACAACAGTGCGAATTGGACAATTGCTTAGACAACAATGGCAACACCTCCTAGCAAACGTAGAAAGGTTGATATTGTAATACATAATAACAGTGAAAATATAAGAAACCAATTGGACAATGCATTTGAAAGTGTTTCTAATTTTAGAAGTGAACTAAACGGTGCTATTTCAATATCATACCAAATCGGGGAAAACACTCAAACCGACTTGATTGAGAACAGTGATGAGTTGATTGAATGTTGGAGAGTTATTAGTGAGCACATATTGCAACAAGCTGTGAATTTCGAAGAAATTACAATTCAAATAAAGGATGAATCTTTCTTGAGCTGTGAGTTAATTGAAACGGCATTCAATTCTAGAGTGTACACACTTGCAGTATCAAATGTTAAGAATGAGTTTTTGGATCCCCGCGAATTTTTAGCAAATGCTAATATTTGGTTTACAAAGTATGTTAAGAAAGCGTTAACTGTGCAAGCTTTAAAGGTGAATTCAGTTTTGTGTGCACAGTATGTGCTTCGCGACATATCAGAAACAAAATATTTTGCTGTCAAAAATAAAGTAGTTTTCGAGTATACGGATGTAAATGAATTTTATAATAATCATATCATTGAAGGTACATTGACAAAAATGAGCGAATTTGAAGCAAATGGCTCTGGGTGGGCTTTAGAAAAAATTCATAGTTTGAGAATTAATATAAATAAATATGTTGGATTTCGAGTAGGAATGTCCAATACTAGTAGATTGCCTGATGTAATAGTCAATAAACATGCAGTGCTAAATTTGTATGATACAAAGGAAGCTTGTTTTGCGTGGAGTGTGGTTGCTGGTTTGTATCCAAAAACGCGAAACGTGAATCATCTTTCTTCCTATCCTAATTACAGAGATGCTTTAAATTTAGATGATATTCCAATTCCAATGCAAATGAAATATTTAAACAAGTTTGAAAATCAAAACAATATTTCTGTGAATGTGTATGGAGCACAATATGATGAAAACAAATGGGTGTGTATGGGAACAAACGAAGTAAAAGGAAAAAAAAACATTTACTATTGTACCTTTGTATGTATCAGATAGAGTATATGAAAGGAGTGTGGACTTATTGATGTTGCAGATTGGAAACAGTGAAAGTTATCACTTTTGTTTAATTAGAAATCTCGCTCGCCTTGTGCGTTCAAGCATCACTAGGAATTGTAGACGGATTTATATATGTAGGCGTTGTTTGTCATATTATTCTCTTGAGGATGAGTTAAATGTTCACTTTGCAGACTGTAAACAGTTTCCTGTTGCAAAAAGCATATTGCCAACTGACGAACAAAGATTTGTTAATTTTACTGAATTTAAATTTAAAGATAGAGTTCCATTTATAATTTATGCAGACACTGAATGCGTTTTGTCTCCTATTTCCTCTTGTTTTCCAAATAGTGACATTCCTAACTCTACATTAACCCATAAACATATTCCTTACAGCATTTCTTTATACCTTCATTGTAATTTTGATAGTGATTTGTGCAGTTTTAAACTCTTTAGGGGAAATAATTGCATAGAATTGTTTGTAAAGGAACTTTATAGTATTGTAGATAAACTTCAAACATATTATTTATCAGCTAAACCGATGTTAAAGATGACGGAAAACGAAGAAAGATTATTTTTGTTAAGTAAAATTCGTCATATTTGCAAGAAACCGATTGCAGATAATGAACTCAAAGTACGCGATCATTGTCACATAACTGGAAAATATAGAGGAAGCGCACACAATAGTTGTAATTTAAATTACAAAGTAACAGGGGTTCTGCCTATAGCATTTCATAATCTAACGGCGTATGATGGACATTTTATAATTAAAGAAATTTGTGAGAAACAAGATGGTGAGGTGTTACATAATCCTGGTCATATAAGTTTGTTAGCAATGAATATGGAACGTTATAAAGGGTTTACAAAGCATGTACGGGTTAAGAATCGATTCATTCTGTTAAGATTTATCGATACATATAATTTCTTGTCCTGTTCACTAGATCAATGTTCATCTTCGTTAAGTGAAGATTCAAAGCAAATAACTCGACGTTATTTTAATGATGATGCACAGTTTCGACTTACTGCGAGAAAAGGCGTGTTTCCCTATGAATACGTCACGAGTATGGATGTACTTAACGAAACTGAATTACCTGAAATATCCAAGTTTTATAGCAGTCTTTATAATCAAACAATATCGAACGAGGAGTATGAGTTTGCTCAATCGGTGTGGGAAACGTTTTCCTGTCAAACATTAGGAGAATACGCCGATTTGTATTTAAAAGTTGACACACTTCTTTTGGCGGATGTCTTTGAAAATTTTAGATCGAATGGCATGGAAACTTATGGCATTGATGCAGCTCATTTTTACACTGCTCCATCTATGTCTTGGTGCGCGATGAAAAAGATAACCAACGTTCAACTTGAATTGCTTCAAGATATTGATATGTTACACTTTTTTGAACGATCTATTCGAGGAGGAAATGTTCAGTGTATAACACGACATGCGATTGCTAATAATAAGTATATGAAAACTTATGATGAGAAAAAGCAAGAGTCCTACATAATGTACTTTGACGTTAATAATTTATATGGATATGCGATGATGGAATATCTTCCAACGGGTGGCTTTAAATGGGTTGCAAATGTTGAAGGCTTTGATGTTTTAACTATTGATGATACTTCAGAAATCGGATATATCTTGGAAGTAGATTTGACTTATCCTCAAGAGTTACATAACAAACATTCAGATTACCCTCTATGCCCCGAAAAGTTGACAAAGCTAATGACTACCCTAGATAATAAAGAACGTTATGTTTTGCATTATAGAATGTTAAAGCAATGTATTCAACTAGGAATGAAATTAGAACGTATTCACAGAATAATCGAATTCAATCAGAGCCAATGGCTAAAACCATATATTGATGTGAACACAGAGAAACGAAAACATGCTAAAAATGTTTTTTTTTTTATAAATTGATGAATAATGCAATTTTTGGTCGTTCACTGATGAATGTGAGGAAGTTAAGGGACATCAAATGGGTTACCAAATGGCATGGAGCCCATGGTGCTAAGTCTTTAATAGCTAAGGCTAATTTTAAACATAGAATTATATTCGATGAACAATGTATGGTCATCGAGATGAGCAGACTAAAGATTTTTCACAATCAACCAGTATATGTTGGTGCATCTATATTAGATTTGTCTAAATGTAAAATGAATGACTTTCATTACAATGTTATTTTAGCAAATCCTGAATCAAATGTGAGGTTGTTATACACAGACACAGATAGTTTTATGTATATATTCTATTATGATATTTATGAGTTCATGAAACAGCATTCAAATTTGTTTGATACTGGAAACTATGATACAAACAATCCTTTTGGCATTGTGAGACAAAATAAAGGTGAAATTGGTTTAATGAAAGATGAACATGCTGGAAGGATTGTTGAAGAATTTGTGGGGTTAAGACCCAAAATGTATGCAATAAAATTGTGTGATGAAATGAACAGCTTGTGTAAGGCTAAAGGCATTAAGAAGAGCGTGAGTAAAACTATGAATATTGATGACTATCGAAAGTGTCTTTATAACAGAGATCAAGCCAGCAAAGTTCAAGTTTGTATAATTTCAAAATCTCATTCTGTGTTTACTGTTCGACAAAATAAGTTGGCAATTTCATCAAACGATGATAAAAGACACATAACTGAAAACGGAATTGATACTTTACCGTTTGGTCATTTTTCTCTGAAACAAATTTGAGATTAAAGCAATTCATCTCTCTTACTTACTTTATTTCTTTCACACACACACTTTTATTCTGTTGATAATACTAATTTTTGTGTGTTCCTTTGCTTATGAAAAGAAAACGAATAAATAATAACCCAAATTTTGTGTGTATTATTTACAACTCCTCCCCCACCATTCCCATTTTCCTGAAATATATATATACAGTATATATAATTACATTATATCACTTATCATTTAGTAATGGTGCGTTGTAAGAGGAGCAACTCTACCACTCAATATAAACGATCAGGAAGTGGATCATTCATTAGTCGTGTACTTAATAAAACTATTGATAATTTACCTGTGGAATTACACATTCCAGGATATGAATATTGTGGACCAGGAACAAAATTAGAAAAGCGATTGAGCCGTGGTGATCCAGGAATAAATATATTAGATAAAGCGTGCAAAGAGCACGACATTGCTTACGCAAATCATAAAGATTCAAACAAAAGAAGAGAGGCTGATGAAATTTTAGCTTCAAAAGCTTGGTCTCGTGTAAAATCTCGTGACGCATCATTAGGAGAGAGAGCGGCTGCACTAACAGTCAGTGGCATAATGAAAGCTAAGTCGAAGCTTGGTGGAGGTAAACGAAAATTAAATATAAAAAAAAACAAAAAAGATTTAGAAAAAAGAGAGCATCGAAAAAGCAAGGTGGTATTTTACCCCTACTTCCGATATTTGCAGCCTTGTCGAGCTTGGGGGGTCTAGCAGGCGGAGCAGCCGGGGTAGCGTCTGCTATAAACAAAGCGAAAGCTGCACAAGAAGAATTAAAAGAAATGAAAAGACACAATCGAATGATAGAAGCAATGCGAGGAAAAGCAGGTCAAGGCAATTATTTAAATCCTCCTGCATACAAAAGATAATTAACCAAATACCAAATAAAGCATTAAGTAATTTCGATTTAGCTAAATACGCACATCAATTAAAGATTCCAAATTTTAGAGGAGTCTTTATGCGAGATACGTTACCAAGACATCCTCGAAAAAATGAAAACTGTATTGTTAACCTTGAACCGATGGTTAAATCTGGTTCACATTGGGTGGCTTTCAGTAAACGAGGTAAATACGTGCATTATTTTGATAGTATCGGTAATTTAAGACCGCCATTAGAAATTTTAACATATCTTAAAAATTGTTATCTACATTATAATTTTCATTCATATCAATCGATTACTTCTTCGATGTGTGGACATTTATGTTTAGTCTTCTTGTATTGTATAAATAAGGGAAACACAGATTGTCTTTAAACATTTCAAAGATGGCTTTCGAAAGACGGATAACTCTTGAAGGTAAAGGCTCAAAGATTGATGTTACATTGGAGAATCCGCTTCATCTTGTAGGAGCAGAGTTTTTTGAAATAGGACTTGCAGGATTGTATACATCTAATTCTATTCGAAATGTTACCAACAGAAATAATAAATTTCGCATTCATTTTACTAATTTTTTGTTATCAATTGATTTAGTGGTACCACCAGGTATTTATGAATTTGAAGATCTAGCCTCAACATTTGATGATTTACTTAGTTATCACTCATTGTCGAAACTTATAACAAATCATATACAAAAAACAAATCTTTATTTGGAAGAGGATATAAATGGAAAAGGACGCAACCGTCTTGTTTTGTCTTCTCCGTTTAATATTGATTTCAGTGTACCCAACAGTGTAGCAGAGGCTTTAGGTATTGAAAAGAAAGTTTACCCTAAAGAGAATAAAAAAGAAATTGAGATTGATCGAAATAGAATCGAAAGTGAATAAAAATTAACGAAAATAATAACGTTTTAGCCATAAAGATGAACGATGTGGATACAACAATTTTAATAATACCTGATGCTAGCTATACGTTTCAACAATTAAGTGCAAAGATTAATGAATTATTATTAGCACATTTATTATCAGTTTTATTAGGTGAAAAAGACAAATTTCCTTCATATATTTATATTAATTATGATAAAGTGTTCTCTAATTGTAAACTATATTCGAAAAACTTTGCTATAGATTTTGGTGTTGCAGATTCTATTGCAGATTTGTTAGGATTTTCTCATAAAAAGTTCGAGGCAAACATAACTCATCATTCTGAATATATGATTAAAATTAACACTGTTAATAGTATTCGAGTATGTTGCAACCTCGTGCTTGGTACGAGTTCTTATTTGAACCATAAACCAACACATAATTTTAAAGCTCATGTTCCTGCTGGTTATCCGATTGTTTTACAACCAACAACAATTAATTTTTTTCCTATGAACAGCAAGGTTATTCAACATGTATCTGTGCAACTTGAAGATCATCTTCAACAGCTCATTGATTTGCAAGATGAAGATTTAACTGTAGAATTAATTATTCGTCCAGCACGTTATCTTGCTATATAAAGTAATGAAATACTGCTATATTTTCATTCTAGTTGAGTAAGCTTACTAGAAAACATTCACAAATATGGTTATACTATATAATACTCAAAGTTTGAAAAAAAAAAGAAGTCAACTCTGATTCGAAAAAGAAATATAAATCAATCAGCTAAAATTTCTAAAAGAAAAACTAAAATAAAAAAAACAACGCCATCACACCTTAAAATCTAAGAAACAGTTATCGAGTAACAACAAACATTTCTTACAGTCTTTAGGCTATCGCGTACTTTAATTTCAATATAAATATATATGCAATTGTTAATCTTATTTAGTTTCTATCTATATTTGAAGCTGTTAACATGTTTAACATGTTTAACATAACAGATAAAAGAGAGGTTGACAACAGAGTTGTGCGACGAGAAGAAAGAGTTTACCAACCTTATTCAGCTAATAAATTCGAAAATAATGATGAAATTCGAATACCAATTCAAAATGAAGAAAACATAGTTTTATTATCAGAAGGTGTTCTTCACTTAGAACGACAAATTATTACTTCTAACGTAAATCCGGCTGCTTCTACTACAGCACATCCTGACCAAAATTTTGGGGCTAATCTTTTTAGCGAAATTCGCGTTACGTTAAATGGTAAAGAAATTGATCGTACACGCCATCTAGGTATAACAAGTTCTATAAAAACGTTTGCATCATATTCAAAAAACGAATATACAGCTTTACAAAATGCTGGTTATTTTCCCTCTTTAACAACACCAGCAAGTGAAGCAAATATTGTTGATAGTATCACAAAACGTTTCCATGTAATACTTCCTTTAAGCAACCTGTTAGGTTTAGCAGAGGATTATAGAAAGTCGATTTTAAACTGCAAGCATGAGCTAATACTTCTCAGGTCGTCGAGTGACGCACGTGCGTTGCAATCTGCAACCGAAAATGATCTTTCTAAGGTCAAGTTATTTAAAGTTTATCTAAAAATTCCCGTTTTATTATTATCGGACGAAGAACAAATTAAAAGATTAAAACTAATGCAGAAAAATATTCCCATTCAGGTTGGTTTTCGATCATGGGATGTTCACGTCTTGCCATCTCTTCCTAGAACAACTAAATATAGTTGGTCTGTAATGACAACTTCTGAAACTCAAAAACCACGTCAATTTTTATTAGGTTTTCAAACTAAAAGAAATGTACTAAATACGTGCTCTTCCTATTTTGACCATTGTAACATTAAATGTATAAGAGTTTTTTTAAATTCAATTTTTTATCCCTATGAAATGCCAACTTCTGAAATTGCTATAAATGACTACAGCGAATTGCATGACATGTTTGTTAAATTTCGTAATGTATATTATCAGATCGATGATTTTCGTTCAGAGACTCTAGTTTCACGAGATGAATTTAAGTCTCATTGTCCGATTATTGTAATTAATTGCCTTGAGCAAGTGGAGGCAGTGAAGACATCTTCAGTTGACGTGCGAATTGAAATCGAGACAAGTGAGAATATACCTGAAGACACAACTCTTTATTGTGTTCTTATTCATGATCGTCAAATATCTTACAGACCATTAACTAGTGAAGTAATTATCTAAACCAATATTTGCTAAGTTATAAGCAATCAAGTAAAGAAGTATTCTCACTTTAGTTACAATCATGGAATTGACAACAACAAACTCTCCTTCTACTGATGCTGACACGTGGAATATGAAGCAGCCAATAGTTGCAGACATTCGCAAGCTACCAAACGGCAGTTTGGAACTTGCTTACTGTATGTTAAATAACAGCAGTATACCTTCATTCAGTCCTGTATTAACATGGGTCGCAGCGTATTGTGAAAGAAACTCTTTCTTCTTTTTTTGACTCTATTAAAAATAAATATGAATATTTAGTTGTGCATAATTTGCCACAAGAATTTTCTTTGTTTGCACTAAAAACACTTTCCCCTGGGTCATTAATCGATCTTAATACGATTGATGGAATGTCAGATCTAATGTTGAAGCATAGCCAACGTTTACCTACAGATTGTCCAAAACATTTACCATATCTTGCATTGGGAAGCAATAGTTGTGCTAAATTTAATGTCAATGCTGTTCAACATTGGTTAAATTCTTCTGATGGCATCATGAAAATCGTGTGTTCGATAATAAACAAGTTTCGAAACAATGGACTTCAAGGTTTTAATAAGTTTGATTGGAACTACTTTCCTATAAACATACTGACTATATATGAGCCACAACGAATTCGTCTGGAGTGGGAACATCTACCAGATCATCTAAAAAGAAAATTTCAACTGTTTCATCTTCGCTGCAAATGTGATAACTGTAATCGTTATCTATAAAAGGTAATTCATTAAATCTACTAGTGTTGTTGACACCTATACATATTTTGTTTTTGTTTGCTTTTTTAACACAGTGTATATTTTTGTCTACAGAAAATAAACATCTGAACAACTAAAAGAACAAGATCATCTCAACACACACTCATCAGGACAACTAAAAGAATGAGATTACTTCAACACTCATACAAGAGAAATAAAATTGTATTAATTGTAATTCTAAATGAATAAAGAAGAAAAGGTCTTTGTACCACTTCATATTAAAGTTTCATTAATGATCAAACACCTCCTCACTCCACATGTATATAAAATAATATTTGTCAGGTGAGGGATTCGAACCCTCGCTTTCAATTTCTGAAAATTAGATCTTAAGTCTAACGCCTTAGACCGCTCGGCCAACCCAACACACGCAAATCTTGCATATTAGCCAGCGTGTTTTGTTGATTCATATCAGTTCACATTTAGCTTCGTGTGGGGAACATCTTTTTTTTGTGAAGTAAAGCATCATCATGAAGTATTTTAATTGTGTAAAGTATTCCAAGAAACAGTTAATGCAAATGATATTGAGTCAAAAAGGAATGAATTTAAAATCTGAAAGAGATCGGCTAAAAACATTTAAGAACTGGTCTTCAGACAGTTTTACGAACACTGCATGGTTAGCAGCTGCGGGATTTTACTATTATGGATATAAGGATATGGTCAGGTGTGCTTTCTGTAATCTGCAACTTAGTTATTGGGAAGAAGATGATGATCCGTTTGAAGAGCATAAGAAATGGGCTTTTTCTTGCCCTCACGTAAACAATATTTCTCCTAGCATAGAATTAAAATCTGAATATGAAAGACTTAAAACTTTTCAAAATTGGCCTCTTCCCTTTCCAAACGAAATTTGTTTAGCATCAGCAGGATTTTATTATACCGGTCATGGTGATAAGGTGAAATGTATATTCTGTAAGATTGAAATTGAAAATTGGAGAGAAAACGATATTCCTTTAAGTGATCATAAAAAATGGGCACCATATTGTCCATATTTAAGAGGGTTTTACGTAGGCAACGTTGATTTAAATCCTGAAAATCCTACTATTATTCCATATAATACAAGTTATGATACGTGTGGAAACAATATATGTTGATGTGATGTGATTTTTTGTGCAGGGTGCATTCTCAGACGTAAACGTAGACATGCTGAAGTTTGTTAAGCAGTCAAACACTCTACCAGTAATTTCATTTACTAATGGTGAAAACCAGAGTAAAAATGAAAAAAGAAAGCATAGTGTTTTACTACCGAACACTATTCGATGTATCATTTGCGGTCCATCGAACTGTGGCAAAACAAACGTAATGCTAAATTTATTATGTCACAAAAATGGAGTTCGTTTTGAAAACGTTTATATTTATTCTAAATCACTTGCTCCAAGTAAGTATGTTGAATTAAAAAAGTTTTTGGACTCTATAAAAGAAATAAAAAGTGATTTTCTTTCCGATAATGATGAAGTTATGCCTCCAGAAATGGCTAGAAAAAACTCTATATTTGTTTTTGATGATGTAGCCAGAAATAAACAACAACACATGAAAGATTATTTCAGTAGAGGTCGTCATCACGAAGTTGACGTATTTTATCTTTGTCAAACATATTCTTGTATACCTAAACATCTAATTAGAGATAACGCTAATTTTTTAATTCTTTTTAAACAAGACGGAACAAACTTGCGTCATGTATATAACGATCATGTAAATACAGATATGAGCTATGATCAGTTCTTTGATATTTGTTCTTATTGTTGGCAAAACTCTAAGTTTGGCTTTTTGGTTATCGATAAAGATAGCGATTTACAAAATGGTCGATATCGCAATGGATTTGATGTTTATTTTCAGTTATAAATAATAGTTCAAAAGAGCTAAATGCTCATTCGCGTTATACACTTTGTGTGGTTAACAACCTAATTATGGCATCGTTTAACAAAATCAATAACCTGTCTATCAAACCACCAACTTCACGCCATGATATTGCAACTAAATCGTATGTTGATGATAAGCTACTGCAATATGGAAATCAAGTAACAACAACAACAACAAGCGATGGACATCTAAGTATTAACGGCAAACGGTTAAAAGATGTTGGAACGCCCATACATGTTGAAGATGCTTGCAACAAAGGTTATGTACTGAAGTTACTGAATGAGCTAAATAAAATTGAGTCTAAAGAAGACATACAACGAAACATTAACGACCTTAAATGTTTAATTTTTTCAATTTGTAAAATAGAGAAACAACAACTTGACTTTGAAAACAAACGTCTCGCAGGCTCAGCTTTACCATCATCTGCAAATGATGCGGTAAACCTTATTGCAATGCAGCAACATACATCGAATATAAAAAAATATCTGGAAAACCGAATAACCGAAGTGTTACAACGAGTAGAATTCATTCATGGTTTAGTGAGTGAATTTTCAGAAGATCACTTTCCGTTTGATGATGATAGTCTCGACTTGGGTAACAAAAGAATAAGAAATGTTAAAGATCCAATTCAAAATCAAGATGTGATATCGTATTCTTTTCTTAAAACTCATGTAACAAAAGAACTCGATGAAATTAAAAATCTCTTTTGAATAGAAACAAAGATGATGAAACTGTAGATATGTTAAATAGAAGAATAACAAACATATCTCAACCAATCGATTCGTTAGATGCAATAAACAAATATTATTTAGAAAACTTTGCTGCTTCTCGAAAAGATCTAGAAGACTTAATCACTAAATTTAATAAACAAAACTTCTTAAACGTAGACGATGGTGGGACTTTAAATATGATGAGTAGACGAATTACTCACGTAAACAATCCCATATACGATAACGATGTTGCAAATAAGACGTTTGTTGAACAATATGCCGCATCACGAGATGAATTTGAAATAATGAAACAGACTGTAAACAATCTACAACATCAAAAACAAACAAATGTTGAGTTTCCTGTTAACGACCAAGATGTGACAAATAAACGGTTTGTAGAACACTATGCTGCTTCACGAACTGAAGTTAATCAACTAAAAGAAATTTTAAGCAATTTACAAACTCGTATTGAGGGTGTTGCTAACAATCTAAATATTGTTAAAAAAGAAGAACTTGAAAGTTACGCTGCTGCATCCAAAGAGGAATATAACAAGTTAAAAACTGAACTAGAAAATATTGAGCAATTGGTTAACAAAGAACCACTCGAAAGTTTTACCGCATCCAAAGAAGAATATGGTATATTACAAGATGAAGTAAAGAAAAAGAACTTATCGAAATTTATTCTGAAATTCTCCAACACACCATCAATCCATTCACCGGTATCCACGCTTCATAATCATAATATACAATACCAACTTCCCTATAAAGGTATATTAAAACCAATTTTTGTTTCACCAAGATCTCCAATTGTGTATGCAATTTTAAATATACGTCAAGAGATTGAACTGGATGGCAGTGACATTGTAGTTGAAGAACAAGATGAAATACAGTTTCGACTTAGAGACCCCGAGAAACACAAAACCAATGATCTTCCTCTTCAAATTGATTTTGAATATACTATAAATAAATAAAACAACTACAATTTTAGTTTAGTCATGGAGAAGAGCTTGAAGATTAAAGCTGAAAGTCGAGTAAAGGATACACTTTCTCGCTTAAAAAAGATGTTAAGGACAAGTATCTTTCACTTCAAAATGATGTTAGACGTCAAGAATTAGATATAGAGACTAAGTTTAAACCAGTAACAAATTCATTAAATCAGCTTGTAGCTATTGCTAATACAACGTCAACTAAGAAAAAAGAAAATCAAAAAAGAAAAAAAAAATGATGATTCTGAATCAACTGCTACTTCAGACGAAGAAGATGGAGATAGCATCAAAATAATTACACTACTTAACCGCTACTTTGATCCGTTCATTAAACAAAACGTGGTTAGAACATTTGGTATAACGATAAGAAATGATAAACAATACTTGGGACGTGAACGTGTATTCTTTGATAAAAAGTGGATAAAAGTTGGTGGTGAAAAATTTCCTATAACAGAAGGTCATCTTGAATTGATTCAAAGGAAAGTACCAGATCACTCTCTAATCGATAGGAGTGATTTAAGTTCTTATTTGAAATTATTAAATGTTTCAAACGTGCACAAAAGAAATTATGCAAGCAATGCAGCTCCGAGAGGAACACAATCTCATAAGTATAAAAATATAATCGAACCCCTTCTTACTGAAGACATAGATAGAATTATAAAAACAACAGATGAGAATGAAGAAGCAAATACTACGATGCATACTGGATATGGCCAAAAGAAACACATCACACCACAAGCCATTTGGAAATTCGAAGGAGGAAACGATATTGAATTTGTCCATTGGAATGAACCAAACAAATTAGTATCAAGACTTAAAAAATTAATTGCATCGAAAGCTGCAGGTCACACAGGACTTGACAGCGAAATCTTTGCAATTGAAGAAGAACTAAGAAATGCAGGATATATTGAATAAAAATTCATACATTTGTAAAACAATGCACAGTATGTTATAAATCTTCGTTTAGAAATTAACTATGAACGAAATCAGACGAGAAATTGCAAAAGAACTTCATGCACCTCTTAGAAAAAAGTTTAAAAGACGACATGTTATTAGCAAAGGAATCGATGACCTCCATGAAGCTGATCTTGTGGACATGTCAAAACTTGCAAAATGGAATAATGGATTTAAATATTTATTAACCATTATTGACGTTTACTCAAAATAAGCACGGGCAATTCCTCTTAAAACCAAAAAAGGAAGTGAGATTGTAAAAAGTTTAAAATTTGTTTATTCTCAAAGTAAAAGATTGCCCAATTATTTTCACACTGATCGAGGAACGGAATTTTATAACCGTGAATTCAAAACATGGTCTCAGAAACAAAATCTAAAGCATTATTCCACTGGGAGCTCCATAAAAGCAAGTGTAGTAGAAAGATTTAATCGAACTCTTAAGGAATCGATGTGGAAAGAGTTCACAACACGTGGTTCATACCGATGGGTACATATTTTGCCTGAGTTATTAGTAAAGTATAATCACAAAATACATCGCAGCATTGGCATGAATCCTATTGATGTAAAAAGAAACAATCCACCCCGCTTGCCAACACAATATAATGAAACTTTAAGAAAACCAAAATATAAAATCGGTGACATTGTAAGAATATCAAAAATCAAGAAACATTTCAGCAAAGGCTACGAAGCTAATTGGTCTACGGAATTATTTACAATTTATAAAGTTCAAAATACTAATCCACGAACATATCTTTTAAAAGATAATAAAAATTTGCCGATATTTGGGGCGTTTTATGAAGCAGAGTTACAACGAACCAAACTTCCTAATATTTACTTAGTTGACAAAGTACTACGTAGAAAAGGAACCCAAGCCTTCGTATCTTGGCTAGGATTCGATTCAACTCACAACTCTTGGATTTCGAACAAAAACATATTCTAATTAAAACAATGTAAGTTTTTTTAATTCATCGCAAAAAATATTATTATTATTATTATTATTATTATTAATGTGTCTCTATATATTTTTCAGCTCACGAAAACCAACACACTCAAGAAAGAAAAGAATGATTGTACTTACCTTCCACACAAGATAACCAGCATATTCAACTCTGCAGACAGCATCTTCAATTCTCAGCATCTTGGCAGGAAAAAAGAACTACTTACCACTTTAAGAACGAAGATCATACCATTTTGTTTTCACTATTTCGTATTATATAATTAATGTAAACCACAATGATTAAAATAAATATATTTAAAAAAATATATACATTTCAATGTGAAACAGCACCGTTCACTGTCCATTTAGTCAAGTATTATTTGCACTTCGTCTTCTTCTTCTTCTTCTTCTTCTTCTTCTTCTTCTTCTTCTTCTTCTCCTTCCTCTTCCATATGCTCTCCAACTTCTTCTTCTCTTTCTTCTCTTTGCACAAGATCTTGGTATACTCCATTGGGAGAGGGAGTCGCCCTAAATGCTTCCACTCTGGATAGGATAATATCCAGAATGGTTAACGTTAACCCATTAAGCACGAATTCCGTGCGGTAGCGTTCATCTCTTAGGATTCCAAGAATCTCCACATCGAAGAGATCCCTCTCTAGCGCAGTGAGAGATCTGACAATAATTTCCTCCTCCATTTTGGAGGAGGAAACCATAAAATTACACCCCAACATCCTGGCTTTCTCCGCTAGCGTCTTAACTTCTCTCAGATGTTGCATCTTCGCAATAAAAGAGTAGCAGAGAGAGATGTTGAATAGTAACTACTGCATCATAATAATCTTGCTCTTATATACTATGATGTTAAAGAAACAAAAAGATCATTAAACATATCACATGAATGAAACTTTGTGAACTGATATCCAAACTTGTTCTCTCATTAAAATAATATCCGAGTTCAATATTGATGGTTAAGAATCTAAAACAAAACAAGCCAATATTCATTTCATGCCGTCAATGATATATATTTGTCTTATAAAACAGTCTATACAGAAAGAGACCACAGAGCATGCAAGCCCGCAAAAAATGTTAACTAACAGCTGCACATCCTATATGGAGCAGCAAGCAGGACCTCCCACGTTCAGCAGCCTAAGAACGATAAGAGCCGCGCGGGGGCAAAAGGTTATCCGATTCAAGAGGTCAAGGGTCAATCTCTTCTTAGTGCTAACACATGCAGACCAATTAGCAAACGCATGTGAATAACCAACTGGCTCTCCATGGGCGCGTCGCGCCCAGACAGTCTCATTCAAATGTTAGTACACCTAAAATATTTCCGCTAACAAAGACGCCATTTGAACATTTTCTTTTCATTTTTGTTCTATACACCTGAGAGTTGGTTTACTGGTAGAGGAGATAGAGAGCTTTCATTTATGTCAAACAAACTTTTTTATAGATTTCCTAAATTTGGAAAATATAGCCTATTTTCAAAATTCAATTTATTTTGTCCTAGAGAGTTGACATTTGGTGTGGGGCTAGAGCAGGTCAAGGCCATTCATTTATTTCAAACAAACCTTTTTTGTCGCGAACACTGCAGACATATCACGTGATCGCTCGCTTGATGATGCAATATGTCCTCGCGATTACGCAATATTCAAAACATACATTTTCACCCTACTAATGTGGTTTGTTAGCATCTCTGCTGTTTCCCCGGAAAGTGCTTGAAACTCAAGAAATTTTATTTGAACGCCTTTATTTGGAACGAAATACCTTACAAGTACTGAAACTAATTTCAAGTTGTTGTGGTTTGAAGTATCATCCATAACTGATACATATCTGGCATTTTGCAAGTCACTGGCGATTTCGCTTAACGCAAAAGGAGCTAAGACATTAACTACGATGGCCTCACACTTGGTTCTCCCACATGTAAACTTAACTTTCAAATAAAGTACGCACAAGAGTTGATGTGCAATCCATTGATCTGAAAGAGGGGTTATGTTTAACCGTATGAAAAGTAAACACACCTTCTAAAGCAGCAAGATGTTTCCCTTCTTCATCCTCTTTCCCTTGTGTTGTCATGAAGGAGGTTAATTTATGACTTGAACTCTTAGCAGCCTCTGCCACTTTATGCTTCTTCTTTTGTATATGTTGGAAAATGTCCGATCGACCTCCATGTTCGATAGAAAACGCACCTTTACAGAAAGTACACACTATTTTGTCTTGATCTTCCTCCGTGGATTAGGCGGCAGCACGCCGGCCTCTCACCGCTGGGTCCGTGGTTCAAATCCCGGTCACTCCATGTGAGATCTGTGCTGGACAAAACGGAGGCAGACAGGTTTTTCTCCGGGTTCTCCGGTTTTCCCTGTCACAATTTCATTCCAGCAACACTCTCCACTATCATTTCATTGCATCTGTCATTCATTTTATCATTGCCCCAGAGGAGTGCGTCAGGCCTCGGCAGCCGGCACAGTTCATATCCTCGACGCTAGATGGGGGCTTCATTCATTCCATTCCTGACCCGGTCGGAGACGGGAAGCAGGCTGTGGATTTTCTTTTCTTTTCTTCCTGAAGAAAAGGAAATTCTTCCTTTGATACATCCGTGAAATTGCACTTTCGTTTCGGCATTCTCAACTATTGATAAAAAATTGCGGAACAACTCGTCACGATTAGTAACTATAGAGTACTGAAAGAATCGTGCTTGTAAACATTATAAGACGTTAAACGTGAAGTTTTATGTATCAAGCACCATTACTTACAATAAAACAAAGTTTCCCTCGCACGCAACGATGGTGTTTTGTTGTTGTTGTTTGAGTCTTCAGTCTTTTGACTGGTTTGATGCACCCCTCCATGCCTCCCTGTCCTGAGCTAATCGTTTCATCTCTACATAGCTCCGACACCCTACATCCGAGGCAATCTGTTTAACATATTCTAACCTTGGTCTACCCCTACAGTTTTTGTCCTCGACCCTTCCTTCCATAACTAAGCTTGCTATTCCTGGGTGTCTTAGTATGTGTCCTACCAACCTATCTCTTATCTTCATTAGCAGTCGCCAGAAACATCTCTCCTCTCCCACTCGTCTTAATACCTCTTTGTTTGTAACCCTATCTACCCATCTGATCTTCATCATTCTCCTGTAACACCACATTTCAAATGCTTCAATTCTCTTCTTTTCTGCTGCACCAATAGTCCAAGTTTCACTTCCATAGAGCGCCACGCTCCAGACAAAGGCTTTCAAAAATGAATTCCTAATACCTAAATCTATATTCGATGTCAGCAGATTCCTTTTTTGTAGAAATGCTTTCTTTGCCTGAGCCAACCTACTTTTAATATCCTCTTTGCTTCGTCCATCACTGGTTATTCTGCTTCCTAAGTAACAGAAGTCTCCTACTTCCTTCAGCTTTTCACCTGCCAATTTGATCTCCATAGAGGTTTCTGATTTATTTCGGCTGCATTCCAGTATTTTTGTTTTACATTTATTTATTTATTTATTTAATTATTTTCATCATGAATTCTTTCCGTAAGACACAGTCCATACCATTCAAAAACTCATTCAAATCCTCAGGTTTTTCGCCCAAGATGACGATGTCATCAGCAAATCTCAGAGTTGAAATTATTTCTCCTTGAATCTTCACTCCCACTTTAAATTTTTCTCTAATTTCCTTCATTGCTTGTTCAATTTAAAGATTGAAAAGTATGGGTGATAAGTTGCAGCCTTGCCTTACACCTTTCTGAATACCAGCTTCTCTCCCATGTCCTTCAACTCGAATGACTGCTGCCTGGTTTCTGTACAGATTGTATATCACCCTCCTATCCCTGTAGGCTACTTTATTCCAATCGATTTCAAAATGTCAAACAATTTAGTCCAATCAACGTTATCAAAAGCCTTTTCTAAGTCTACAAAAGCCATGAACGTTCTCTTATCTTTCCTTATTCTACCTTCCAAAATCAGCCAAGACTTAGTACAGCTTCCCTTGTTCCTACATTTCTCCTGAAACCAAACTGGTCTTCACCCAACTCCGTTTCTATCTGGCTTTCAATCCTCTTGTAAATTATTCTAGATAGGATCTTTGAAGCATGAGTAATCAAGCTGATTGTACGGTAATCTTCACATCTGTCAGCTACCACTTTCTTTGGTATAGGGATGATAACATTCTTCTTGAAATCAGGGGGTACCTCACCTGTCTCATAAATCCTACACACCAAGTGAAATAACCTGATCAGACCTTCATCTCCTATGCAGCGTAGCAACTCAATCGGTATATCATCTATGCCTGGTGCTTTGTTCCTGCTTAAGTCTTCCAAAGCTCTATCAAATTCTGATCTCAATATTAAACCTCCTTTCGCATCCTCATCAATTTCCTCCTCCCTTTCCATTACATGGTTCTCAATCTCCTTTCCCTTATACAAACTCTCTATGTAAGCTTTCCATTTCTCAACCTTTTCTTTCCTATCTGTTAGAGGCTTTCCATTTGTGTCCTTAATATCACAGCACTTGGTCTTCTTTTCCCCAAAAGTATTCTTAATCCTTCGATAAGCTGTGTCTACTTTTCCTAATTTCAGACAATTTTCTATACCTGCACATTTCTCTTTCAACCATTCTTCTTTCGCTTCCTTGCACTTCTTGTTAACCTCATTTCTCAGACGTCTGTATTCTGCTTTCCCCTTTTCATCTCTTAGATTCTTGTGTTTCCGCCTTTCATCCATCAATTCTAGTATATCCTGAGTGATCCACGGTTTTCTACCTATTCTTTCTTTCCTACCAATGTTTTCCTCTGCGGATTTTGTTATTTCATTCTTCAAAAGTGCCCATTCGTCTGTAATTGAAGTTTGTTTAGGGTTTTTCATTAGTCCTTCCTTTATACTCTTCTTGAATCTTTCGTTTACATTCTTCTCTTTCAGTCTGACTATTGCCCACCTTTTTGGCTTTTGACTTTTCTTCAGTTTCTTCAACTTTAATCTGCATTTCATTACAACCAGATTGTGATCAGAGTTTATGTCAGCACCAGGATATGTTTTACAATCCAAAATCTGGTTTCGAAACCTCTGCTTGACCATAATGAAGTCGATTTGGTAACGCCCTGTATCTCCTGGTCTCATCCATGTGTATATTCTTCTAATGTGGTTATTGAATAAGGTGTTAGCTATGACCAACTCATGCTCGGTGCAGAATTCTACCAGCCTGCTTCCTCGATAATTCCTTTCACCTAATCCGAAATCTCCTACTATCTCCCCTTCTCTCCCCTTTCCTACCACAGCATTCCAATCTTCCATAACTATAACATTTTCATCACCTTTGATATACCTCAGAATTTCGTCTATTTCTTCGTAGACCTTTTCAACATCCTCATCATCAGCTTGACTGGTAGGCATATAGACTTGTACCACTGTGGTGCAGGTAGGGTTAGTATTGATTTTTGCTACAATAATCCGTTCACTATATTGCTCATAATATTCCACCCGCTGTCCAGGTTTCCTACTCAATATGAGGCCAACCCCTGCTTGGCTATTGTTTGATTTAGTGCTAATGACCCTATAGTCTCCTGACCAAAAGTCCTGTTCTTCCTGCCAGCGCATTTCACTAATCCCAACCAAATCCAACCTCAACCTATCCATTTCCCTTTCTAAGTTTTCTAACCTTCCACTTCCTAGCAGACTTCTAACATTCCACGCTCCGATCCGTAGAATGTCAGATTTCCTCTTTGTCACTTCTGTGATGTTAACCCCCTCTCGAGTAGTCTCCACCCGGAGATCCGAACGGGGGACTAGTTTACCTCCGGATTGAAATTTCACAAGGGAGGAGGCCATCATCACATGTAATTATGCATAGAGAGATGCATATCCTCGGGAATAGCATACGGCTGTAGTTTCCCGTTGCTTTCAGCCGTGCAGCAGGACGCAGTGTAGCCATTATTTGGCTTATATTATCAATATCTTAACTGTCTATAAGACTAGTAAAGAATTGATTTATTCTGAAAGGCTGCTACTCCCTTTCAGAATAAGTAAAGAGCAATTCTACTAACAAAAATACTAACCTTCTACCGTACCAACAATTAAATACCAAAATTCTACTAACAAAAAACTTAAGTTCCACCAACAACAAATACTACCACTAAAACAGTCTGTCACCAGGCACACTCACATGCACCCTCACATATCACAATCTACTGAAACAATGAACTATAACTAATAAACAATGCAACTGCTACCAGACACACTCACACACCACAGTCTAATAGAACAATGACATATATCTAATAGACAAACTAACTACCTACTTACAACTAAAACTAACTACATACTTACTGTACTGTTATTTGAATTGACAATATTTACAAAATGCAATTTAGATAGAAAATACTTACAAAATGTAATTTAGATTCAAAATTGTCACAAAATGCAATTTAAGGGGGACGTATGCAAAATTGCACTAAGTGAGAAATGGTTTCATTTCGGCTGTATTAAGGCAAAGAACTGATTTTAACACTATGAGATTGAAAAGGGTTACTACCACTAGGTGGATGTCCCATTCGAGGGCTATAGATACAGTGCTTTTGACTCATGGTGCCGTGATTGAAACTCTCGAAGAAATAAGGCGTATTGAAGGACCAGGAAATTATAAAGCAGCAGCCCCTAGCCGCTGGACTGATCACTTATTTCACCAAATAAAAATTTGTCTACACAGCAATAGCTTTTGTAAAAATATTTGCAATTGTTGATCCGTTCACAAAAATTTATCAATGCCCAGATATGGATCTTTTATCAGCTATGACCGTGCTTGAATCAAATTTAGCAAGGCTTGCAAATCTGCGGAAAAATATTATGTTACAAATTTGTTATTCCGCATGCATCGGCATGTATGCCAACCACAGCCTACAAAATTAACCCTAGGAAAGAGAATTATAGTGTTGGCTGATTGGCGATACTTTCTACGAAGTATCTCTCGGATAATATTTGAATCTTGGGATACAGAAAAACAAATGAATTAAGTAAAGCATGTACGCAAAACTGCGCACACATTAAAATATCTCAAGAAAACGGGATTTAACGGGACGAATGTTAAGAAAACGGGACATTTTGCGTCCCGTCAGTGATTTGTCGGGACAACGGGACCAACTACTGAAAGAAGAGACAATCCCGTTAAAAACGGGACGTCTGGTCACCCTACAATAGACCCATTATGAATAACTCAAACATGGTAGCCATGCAAAATGTTCAAAATAAGTTTTAATTTTCTGTGTCCTAATCATGCGATCAAAGTGAACGTTTGAATAATGAGCCTAAGCAATAATTGTCATCTAATGGTATTTAACTCTATGGCCTACGTACAGAAGAATCCAACATGGCGACCATCTGAAATATTTAGACGGTTATCAATATCTACGAATCTATTACAGAAATCAAGCTGAAATTCTGTATGTTGATAGAGACTATTATCATAAGTGCATCTATGGGACTTTCAATAACCTGATGAGCACAAAACTAACATGGTGGCGACGCGAAATATAAATATTTAAGTGCATTTTTCTCGTGAAACTTGACATGGTATGTCTTCATACAACACTTAATACCTACTGACGTCCAATTTAATGGAATATTTTGAGCACTTCAAAATGGCATATTTGCAAATTTTTAAAATATCGTTTTGATTTCTCGTGTCCTAATCATGCAATAGAAATGAAGGTTGATATAATGGACTATCATTAGAATATTAATCTGCAGGCATATAGGCTAAGTCTATTGCTTATAAATAAAACAATACAACATGGCGTCCATAGAATTTATTTCGCCATCTACTTAACTATTTAAGGAATCAAACTGAAATTATTTATGGTGAAAGAAAACCATATATGTGACTTTCAGAATCATGAGAAACACAAAAACAACATTGCGGACAAGTGATTATCAAAAAATTTAAATGGTTTCCATTGTTTTCAAAAATCAAGATGGCATCTGTTCGAAATTTTAAAACTCCATTTTCTTATTTCTCGTACCCTATTCAAGCGTTTGAAGAGAAGACTCATGATAGGCTGTTATAATAATTATACGTATTTATTCGTAAAAGTACTAAATTCTGTAGCTAACATTTCTTAAATCATAGAAGCCATGCATTTAACTTTTCTTAAATGAAATTCCCCTGACTCGTTACAAAAAGATGCCATTTCGCGGGAGGAGCCTTAATCATCGATACTGAAAGTTAGATATTCTAGCTCATACTTTCTCAATGTAATGGTATTGGTGGAGGCATAGGTCGTGTGTCAAATTCTATATTGTATAGGCCTACATCACATGGAAAATCCATTTAATAACCGAGAGAGTTTTTAATGGAAAAGAGCAGCAGGATATATGAAAATAGGCTATTTAGTTCTTTACGGACCTACTGTACTTGTTTTCCTATAGAAGAAATTCTGCTGATTACACTGCTGTGCTTGTTTTTAAATGTTGATCGTAGGATCCGAATAATCTGATTTGCACCTTTTGACTTTATCGCATAGACAGGGTAATACCCAATCTACTGTTTCTGATTGGTGTACAATTTTATGCGGAAGGTTTCGAATTTAGAGTTTGTTACGCAATGTATTCATTACCGGAAATTAATTTACAAGAACCTTCTTGATATGGTAATTTTCCATGGATTTTTGTCTTTCCAATGATATATTTGTTTTAAATTGCAGTCGTTTACTTTTTGACCAATTTTGACATGGGGGCGTGGTTTAAATCCCCACTCTTCTAAAATTATCTCATATGTGGCGTAAAAGACTGGGCCCCTTAGGCTATATTCCATTCTGACTCGGTCCTTCCCTGCGTCACCTGATCTCGACCGTGGCTCCAAATTATCTCTTCTTCGCGTGGTGTACCTGGGATAGTCCTCTTCAAATATCGATAGACCTCCTAACTTTCCATTGTTTCCCATTCAAAAACGTTACTAATAATTCTGTGATTTGGCCTTATGTCATCCAAATACCAGGTATAGAACGGTTGCAATACGTACATACATACTATACATACTGCGAACGTCTAATCAAGATCAGTATAATCGCAAACCAGCTTGTAGATTATATTCTGCTGATCTCTGTGATTAATGTTTAAATTCGATCACTGGATCTTTATTAATTTGCATAGCGTCCTTGTTGTTAACTCCCACCTTCGGGAATCCCCGACCTACGTAATGAGTGGGTCAATGAGATCCGTACTTGAGGCGTAGGGATATTGCCTTAATATTTTGAACGGGTGATGCCTAAAATCTGCATATATTATGGAATTCAAAGCCTTTGTTATTATTCTCGTAATTTAAATGGTAATCCTACTGTTTTTGTTGAATTGTCTCCCATTATCTGCTTATTATAACGTCAGAAGCAACGGTACGGTCACTCGTCTCTCTTGTACAGTATTTTACTTGGGCTTCGAATTTGGGTAATCCAGGTCTGAGGTTATTAGTGAGTAGATCTCCAGCGGAAGGGTGGTCATTACTGAGACCATCGGTGGAGCTGTCAGGATAGCCAACAGCCGAAATGACTTTCCTAACATCTCATCCGTCGGACATAATTGCCGTGAGGATCAGGTGAACTTCCAAATAGGCCAAAGCGACACGAGAAACTGTAGTCCACAGGGATCGTGGTACATGGTGACGATGGTCATAGACTGCCTAAGGAAAGGTTCACCTTAAAAACTAGACTGAGAAAATAAACATCCAGACTTATGTAAAACACCGTGAAAATTTATTGTTAAAATCCACAAGCCCCTAGCCTAGTTCGGAGGGTTTCAATCGGCTAGTCCGCAAGCGAATAAACAAACAAAAATAAAGAGCAGGTCCCTACCTGAGAAGTTACGGAAAACCCTCGCGAAAGATCTATCTCACAATAATAAAGCAACAACAGCAACACTAGGAAAATGGTACGACGCAAGTCCCTAGGTCAAGTTACAAGATCAAGCTAATATCTGAATTTACATTTAACAGGGTAGCAAAACAAATCTAAGTTAGGATGATACCATTTCACATTTACATTTAACGTTAATTCATCTAGCTAAGTCCCATCAATTAATAACAAAATTTACGGCGATGACGTCCGTAAGAGAAAACAATTACATTCAAAGCTAAGTGAACAGCCATGTAAAAAAAACACATTTAATTATTCTTAGAAACTACGTGCTAACAGCACACAATATGGTAACATGTCGGATTCATACACTTGTACATCGTAAATAAGTAATGAAAGAGACAACAGTTTTATTAAAATGCCTGCCTGCACCTTGGTTTACTCTTTGTAAGCCATAGTCATCTAATGTGTGTAGTTACGGTGACGACTGCGTAGTTAAGACTACGTCTAACATCGCATGGCCTGCGCTCCACAAGCTACGAACTCAAGGTTCGAGCATGCTTCAGGTCGCTACAAGAGTATCAGCTGTCCTAGTCATTTCCTCAAAAGGAAATACCTTCATCTGCACGGCCATGTCAGCAGGTTCCAAATGCAAAAGAACAAAGTTAGATAGAAAGAATTCGTTAGTTAGCTTTTGTTTTACCAAAGTTATGCGTTTTATTATTAAGATGTCGGTTTAGGTTTATCGTTGGTTTATGGCGAATAATACTGACAATAGTCTGGGCACGGAGTGTCTCCATTGAGATCAATCTCCACCAAAAAGCCTCGACTCAAAAGTCGGAATATAATCAACGAGCAATAACAACTCGGACACACAATAACACAAGTTACCAGCGGCGCACATCTCGCGTTCAATAACTCTGGGATGGGCCTGCACACTCAGTAACCCTCCAATAACATCTGGTCAACGGGAACAATCCCGGACAAGGTACACACAGATACCTCCATACAATAAATTCCTCCTATAACAGGGTAGCCTACAACATACTATAGAAAACCTGACATAACTGTACACGTCAAACGACGGTACACGCAACAGTGCGTTTAACTAACAAAAAACAATCTATAAAAACATGTGATCAGGTACAAGAATGGACACTGGGTTCCATGAGCTAAATTGCAATGAAAGGAAAAGCGAATACAACAAGCATTCTGTCTCTTGTCAAAGTAATTCGGTCTCACAATACAGGCGTGCTCTCAAGGGCACTGGGTCACAAACCAGTTTGTGTCGCTATAGGCTACAACATTCCTGCGCGGCTGACACAACACTCTAACTATCAAGGCCGGCGATTTAAACAAAATAAAAACTGTACATCTGGCCTCATCATAAAATCTTTACCATAGGTTATAAACCTTGAAGAATACGTGTATAAAAAAACACGCTATGAATCTGAATACAATAATATAATTCCGTCTTTCAAACCAAAGACGTCTAAATGATAGTAATGCCACTATTGCTAGAGCTCTTTGCTCTCAAGGATATAATTCAGTAGTTGCTTGTAAAACATCAAATAAATACGTGCCTTCACATGACACTAACAAAATAATAATTGTGGCGCAGATTCCACACTCTGGATCTGCTTAATGATTCGTTGGGAACTGGGTTCGATGCTAGACAACGAAACATCCCTTATACTTATTAGGTCCACACTTGACCAAGAATGACTTCTGAGCTCATTTCAAATGAAATATAATGCAGTTACAAAACTGGTAATTACAGTCGATTACCTAACTGATACGACTGTTCTAACGAAGTCAGGGGTGTAACAAAGACTGGCTGCAAAGAATGCAGTTAAAGAAATAACCACGGCATCTGATTGCCATAACTAAAGTCAGCAAAGACTTGAAAAATCACCCCAGATAGGGTTAAACAAAGTAGCCTCAAATGACTACGGTCACGTTTAGCAAAAGATAGGCATTGACGTTCTACGACGTTCATCAAGCTGCACCAGGGCTGACCAAAATGTCTGACCCAAGGGTGTCTCACTCTAACTGAAATAAATGACATCTAATTAGACTAGTTACATTCCCTACCTATAAAAATGGCTGACACTGAGTTCGGTTGGTTCACAAACTACATTAAACCTACTATACCACCAGAAACTAGAACGGGAAAGGGTGTACAAAAACTCACGAAATGGAGGAGCTCTCACTCAGCCCTCTGTTCAACGACAAGTGTTGTACAAATTCATCTTTGGCTCTCCGGAACGGTATCATCCTCATCAGGATTCCCATCTGGACTCCTCCAAAGACCAGGGTTCGATCTGTCCCTGTCGATAACCTCGTGGATGTACTGGATTTGCCTGGGAATGGCATCCTGGTTTCCTTCCTCCTCGTTCGCTGTTCTGGAAATTCCACCATCATGCTGGTTCCAATAGAAACATCACCCTCATACCATGATGGTATTAGCCCATGATGTCGGTCTCAAACATGGTGTAGAATAGTCTGATCACGTGGGTGGTGAAATAAATCGTGTAGTAGTTCATTCTTTCACTTCAAAAATACAATATTCGTAGTAAATGTTACAAGCTTTAATTGCAATAGATAACACAGCCTTTATTTCACAGATATAAATTAATACGTGGGCAAGCACTGTTCTGTGGTTCTTCACGTGTACTGACGCCACTTTTACATCACGTGGCATCCGTGAAATGTGCGTCGTTTTGGAATTGAAAAATTCACTGTGGCAATTCAAATATGTTATACATTCATAATCACACTTATTCAAAGTAGTTATAACACGTTTACCTCTATATTTTTCACCAGGCACTCGGCCCTCCACAAACACGTGGGTACAAAAATGTGGTGTTACAGTAATGTTATGAATTTTCACTATACTTGCCAATTATTTCACAATATGCTTTCTTATTGCTCACTGTGCATAAATAACAGTGATTTGCAGTATATTCGTGCACGATGGCACCTGATAATAACTTCCACGCTAAACAGCGGATATTTTCTACGTCTTATAGGACGGATACAATTTCACGCCTACACGGGGCGGATTCTCCAGACGTAGCGCAAGGCACTGAGTTCCTCTAGGAAGTAGGTCGTCAAACCGAAGTCGTTGAGCAACTACTTACATTCCTGTTTGCGTATCTGCAAGGGTATTACCTTACCTTAAGCGAAATAAACATTCTCCAAAATGTTTTAATAATGCTGCATGACGAAATGGAATATTTTTAGTCTCGTGGAAAGATAAAATTAATTAATAAGACCTCAGATAAATAATTAGCAGACTTCACCAAAGTCAAAAGTGCGATTCACCGCTACTTCATAGAGTATAGCGTGAGCTCTCAGCTCCACGTGGCTTTCTGGGTGTGTTCAAAGGTACTACATCCCATCATAAATGTGCTGTTATAAAAATATCACATGAACCTTAGCTCAGCGGGTTCATTACCTTGATCCTACTTTGATCTATTGTGTGGCTTCCATTCACCGTCAGCATCCTGGCACCATGGTGATGCTCAAACTGTCTTTCTTCTGCAAGCCAATAGCTTTATTAATTTCATTATTTTTATAAAATTATATGTTTCCTGACTCGTGATGAGAGAAACACTGTAATTTTCTTATTCCCAATAATTTATTCTAATGTACCCTTCGGTTCTAGAGCTAAAGGGCACATCTGCCTCCTTCTTGCCTTCAGAAAACTACCCTAAATTTCGAGGTGGTTTTCTGCCAGTTGTCAATTTCGTTTAGAGCCGGCTGGGTCAATATTTCGCAAGGGTGGCTATTCCCTGTGGGATTCAGTCTGTATGGCGTCCCACTGTCTCGCTAATGACCTTCCTTCCTGGATGAGTGCTACCTGCTCGGCCTTCAAACTCTCATTTTCCTTCGGTTATAGTAGTACACATCCTCTCAATGGATTTTAGTGGCTCCCTGCTTCTCGTATTCAATTCCTTCCTGTAGGCCGTGTCGTTGTCTGGAATGCAGGTCCCGTATACCTGGCTTCTGCAATGTTTGGATGAGTGCTACCTGCTCGGCCTTCAAACTCTCATTTTCCTTCGGTTATAGTAGTAAACATCCACTCAATGGATTTTAGTGGCTCCCTGCTTCTCGTATTCCATTCCTTCCTGTAGGCGGTGTCGTTGTCTGGAACGCAGGTCCTGTATACATGGCTTCTGCAATGTTTACTAGCGGTCCGGCTTCCAGCTGGTCTCGTTGTTGAAAAACTTTCAGATTCGCGGCATTGTATATGGCCTCACACCATCATCCAAGTCTCGTACTTTGTAAGCATTATTGCCCAGACTGTTAATGGTCCAATAGGGTCCTTGTTACAATTCAACCCCGACGGTATTAGGGTATCCGAGGCCTAGGGAGTCTCTTCCTTTCCCGCCTTAATTGGCCCTTGTCTCATCTTTTCTGATACCCTCCTTCTGCGAGGGGTCAGCCTTCTTTTTCTCTTCCTTTTACCTCCTGCCTTGTGCTCTTGGCCCTTAAGGAGGCAGGGTGTATGTAGCCCCACCACTTCTGGTGCACCCTAGATAATGCTACACCCTCAGGGGCTCACGGCTGGTGAGTTCGGGAGTTGGCGACCCCGAGGGATTCCTGAGCTGGGTCCGTCATCCCCTTTTGTCCCTTACCTTTGGGGCGGACCCTCTCCTCTTTCACGTTCCTATATGCCTTTCATGGCTCTCCTTCCTTCCAAGTCCCTCAATCCGCCTTCTCCGAGGGTTGAGGGCATTTCTTTTCCTTCTGTCCTTTTATTTGCCTTATTCTCCTTTAATTTTCCATTTCTTCTTCTAGTATGTAGGTTAGTAGTTAATTTTAGTTTTAAGTTCGCTTTTTTTTTTTTTTTTATCATCTTCACGATCACCCAAACCATCAGGGGCCGATAACCTAGATGTTAGGCCCCTTAAAACAACAATTATCATCATCATCATCATGTTACAATTCAAAACATTTTGAGTAGAACTTGGTAGCAGGGTTTGACACGTCAGACTGTTTAACTAACATCAGCCCATTTGCCTCCAAAGGGCGGTGATATTGTCTCTTGCGTACACGGTATCCGAGGCATTAAGCTTCCCTCATCAAATATGCTGCCGTCTCTTGAATACGGATTTTGGGGCTCGGTCGTGCGTCCACTGGACTTTGGAGAATGTTATACACGTTGGCCTTCAGGATATACATTAAAATGTATAACGGCTGGTATTTGGCTGTGGATTTATGTATGGGGCTATTAATACAACCTTAGATTCTTGGTAATACTTTGACCCATCGCCAATGCTCATTTGGGCAGTAAATCCGTCAAAATTTTGCAATTTCCCACATTATCCGCTCGGACGGGTTTGCTTCTGGATAGCGAGCTGAGATAAATAGACGTCTTACGTCCAACCGATTCATCTCTCTCTTGAATTCCGCACTGGTGAGTAGCTTGCATGGTCTGTACGGATGCAGTCCAGTTCCTCTAACGTAGGTATAACGTTGTTTTAATAGAGTGAAACACTTGCTTGGTAGTTGCCTTCTGAATGGGACAGAGTACATATTTTGAGAACACGTCTAGGCAGACTAAGATGTGTCTATTTACACTTCTGACCCTAGGAAGGGGCATATAAACATCCATAGCTATTCATTACCGTTGTCTCTGTGGTTGAAGGGGCTTGGGATATTGTTTCATCAAGTAGGAGTTTGGTTTAAACCTTTGCTAAGTATCGCAAGTCCTCAAAACATCACTGACGGTTACTCTCTTTTTAGGCAGATAAAGGTTTCTTGAATTAGTGTGCATGCCTTGTCCATCCCACCCCACCCCCCTTCGATGACCTTACAGGCGCTGGGCTTGCCAGACTAATCCTCTCTGTAGTGAAGGGGGAATCAAATTTCTAAATTTAGTGTGGTACTCATCTATAAATATGTGGAGCATATTATTGTACCAGCTGTAGTTTGTTATTATATCCTGTGTTTCGAGGTATGCGGGGTATCCTGGTGGTAGGCTATTCATCTCTGAACATAGTCTATCAGCATTGCTATCCATGAGTCCACTTTTTGTTTTATTTTGATATTCCTCAATTGTTGTAGAAAATGTTGATCCTCCTGTGTGATCTCAATTTGATGGATTGTTTCGACTTCTCCTTCTGATTCCGGGGTTCTGCTAAAGATATCTGGAATTTGACTGCTTTCATCGGGACAGTGCTCAGTTTCAACATCAAATGTTTGCACATTTAATGCCCTAATGTTTACACGCTCATTGGCCATTCATGCTTTTTTTAAATGTCAGTGTCTTGTGGTCAGTCCTGATGACAACTGGGACTCCGTAAACTATCTTCTTGTAAAACTTTAGCGCATGAATAATGGCGAGCATCTCCAGCTCAGTCACCGTATGATTGTTCTCGTGTGTCCTGAATGTCCTGCTTGATAATACCAACTAAGATCGATTTCACGTGTTGTTCGCATCCTTTTGGTATAATATTGATCCAATCACAACCTGAGAGGCAACCCTGTATAGTAAATTTGCGGGTAAAATCTGGGTAAACCAGCTTGATATTATGTATCAAAAGTCCTACGACTTTTTGAAGGCTTCTTCACAGTCTTGATAACCATAAACATCTGATATCTTTCTTTAGCATTTCTTGTAACAGTGCTACTACTTTGGTGTAACTGGTACAGTGATGCGAAAAACGTTACACATGCCCTGGACTTGGTGGATGTGCATAACACTGGTGGGTCTAGGAAATTCTATCATGACATCTGTTTTGGCGGTTATTGGGCCTGATTACCTCGCCATCGAATAGATATAGCATTTCCTATTGACATGAATGTGACTTACTCGTATACACTTGCAAATTTGCCCCTTGTAGGTTCTTAACAATTTTTCAAAATTTGTGAGGTGTTCTTATAGTCTCGGATGCCAGCAGTATGTCGTCCACATACCTTACCGTCATGTAAATTACTTCATGTGGCAGATTACGGTCCAAAGATCAGATTACGGCTGACCCCGCTGTATTAATCCCAAACAGCAATCATGTGTAGCAAAACGTCTATTGGTTGAATAAGAAGCCTGTCAGTAGTTGTGACCTCTCATACAGCTCTAGGTAGTAGTAAGAAAGAGTTAGGTTATTTGACGACAAATGGGATTTCCTTGGCAACTTCTTTAACGCCTTGTTTAACACCGGAGCCTGGTCATACTCAGGTATAGGTCTTTTGCTTAAGGCCCTTGCATCTAGGCAGATCCACACTGAGCAGTCAGGCTTCGATATCACGGCCAGTGGGTTCACGTACGGTATCACATTCCTTGTTATTATTCCAGCGTTATTCATGGCTTTAATAGTTGTAATGTCTTAGGCGTAATGTCTTTCTGTGACGTAGTATAAATTCATTCGCTGACCTGCTGGAATATTTATAACATTTAGAATCTTGCCAGGATTTGAACCAAATGCAGTCTTGTGATGTCCCAGTATTTCTGCCTTTCGTAATCAGTCCTCTTTATTAACCTTGGCCTCTTGTACCTTTTCCCTCAGCGTGGCATTGAATTCTTCTTCTGCTTCTTCTGCAGTCATGATCCAGGCCTCTGATCCAAAAAACTCGTCATCCTTTTCAATTAATGTACAGTTCAGTTCTTGCAAATCGTCTTCTTATAGTATATCTTGTAATAATCATATCTCATCATCGTCCCTTGGATCTGATTTGTTCAGCCTTAGGTATAGTTGTTGCACCGATGTTCTTGAAACCGACAGTGTTCTCGTGGAGGTTGAAAACTGTCTGGTGTTCCCGGATGAGGTCCACTCCAAAATAACGTTACAGCTCACTCTTCCCATGACGACAAAAGAATGTGCAAATAAGTGATTGTGTTAGGTTATATCCAAAAATGTTTGAAATTTGCATGGCGTGGTTTTCTCTTGGATTATACTTCCGATTTTAACATTCGAAACGGGGATTAGGGGTACCTTTATTATTTTCTCCGTAATTAGTGTCTGCGAGACAAAACTGATCGTCGCACCCGTATCCAGAAGACACCTTATGGCTAATCCTCAAATTCTGGTATAAATGACTGTCAATTCTTTTATATTGACTTGAATTGTTCGCGCTATGTCTTCTGTGTATTCTTCAGATCTTGCCACATTATCATGTACCTGAGCTATTATCCAACTGGACTCGCACCCGACAGAGTACTCCACCAACCTATCTCACCAACCTATCCTCATAATTTGCGTTTATTTCTCTGCTCTTGCTCCCTCCTTGTCTCTTGTCTATCTAAGCTCTCGGTGCCTTTCTCTGCGATATCTGGGTTACGTCACGCGCCCATGGCTTCGTCCTATTTATCTATTCTGCCTTCTTCCTTGGCGTGAAGTTCCCGTTAGTACTGCTGGATTTCTTGGTATCGGTCTCCCTGGTCCTGGTATATATCGTCTCTAAGGCCCTCGATTTCACCTCCATTGGCTCTACTTCTTCTGGTATGGCCACCATCCTGGGTCATTGCCATCGTGATATGTCCTGGGCTCGATCCTAGAGTTTCTATGTTCCTGGCTCTGCCAGCTAACTATTGGTATCGTTCCGGTATTTTTCCTGTGGGTTCTAATATTTGCTTGGAGCGGTTCCCGCTTATCGACTGTGTGTATCTCCTCAACCTGTCTACTTTGGCGCGGCGGGATGTGAGCTGTCATCTCATCTGGGTGGCTTAATAGCTCTTCCACCTGCACAGATGTCCTGGCATTCGCAGCCACCATTAACTGTTGTGCTCTAACAGGTAACTGTTTTTCAATCGCCGAAACGAGTTCCTCCTCGCTTGACGCTGAATCCAACTCTCTTATGCGAAGCAATTGTGCCACAAAGTACTCTGAATACTTGGTTAGTTGAGCATGCTGTATTGTATGGAGTACAGCTCCATTCGTAAATTTTGCTGCGCAGCTTGATACCAATATTTTTTCAGCAAGCAGCTTCCCTATTGTCCGCAATTGCCTCTCATTAGGTAGTCTGATATCCTGAATATACCCTTCGATTTCTCGGAGATAGCCTTAAGGCGTGATATTCGTGTTTCCTGTGAACTTGTTGGGTATGATCGTCATTTGTTCTTTTGACTAGATTAACCTGTGCCATTGTATTGATCTCTTGAGGCGCTGATACTTGTCCTCTCAGGTTCTGGAAAGCGCTAATATGAGGTTCCTCTCATAATCGTTCTATGGCTTCCTCGCGTGCGGCTGAGTTGAAATCCAGTTCTTGTCATGTCACGTGGCTCAAAGTTTCTAGTCGCTTCTCTCTACAATTCCACGATGGCTACCTCCTGCATTAGGGGTTTGAGTTCCGCTTACATTATCTTAGTTTCCTGTTGTTCCATGCGTGAAACTAGCTCCATCTCTACTTTCTTTAACCTATTTGGCGTGAAGACGAGCGTGTCCATAAATGTAATGTTGTTTATTTGCTCAGACACATAATTTGTAGCATCACGGAAGTAGATTTTATTTGTTTATGGCATTGAGGTAATACAGTCAGAGAAGTAAAATAATGTTTATCATGCCCAGATAAAGTATATTCAGATTTGGTTTGTTGTTCAAGCAGAATGCATTCATAATCATTTACGTAGGCAGAGAGCATATTTGCCACTAGAAAGTTGTAGGCCTGTTAATGAGATACAGTAGGTCCATGTCTTGGTTTCGTCACTCAAATCAGGTTGTGGATCAATTGGATTTCTTCAGAATGGATACTGGTAAGGGGTTTCGTCGATTGAAATGTGTGATGTGCGTTTATTTTCCGGCCATGGTGGATGCACCGTTGATGTGTGATTTGAGTTGCCGGCTATGAGGCCGATGTTTGTGTAATGGGCTATTGTCCGGACTGAGAGCGAATGTTTTTGTGGACATTTTTGTTGCTTGCGAGCGAGAATCTTATCTCAGCGTCGCGCTCGATTTGAATTCCGAATACTGGAACGTGGCCTTTCCTGCTAGAATCGAGGGATGATATTGTTTATTTGGTTTTGGCACACGCTCACTTATGCTATAATTACGTATCCATTTCCTGCGACGCTGAAATGGATCACACCTCATCGTCCGAGTTGACCATCGTAATTTAACGAGCCCGTTTAGTTCATGAAAGTACACAGTGTGGCCTTACCATTCTGTCAGGGCACAGCTGCTTGGGAGGAAGCCTTTGTGTTCCGGGATGTGATTGTTTAACGAGGCTGGTCTGAGAAGCCGGTTCCGCACACAGCGACCGGAGGCTACGTTCGTCAAACAATCATACGAATTGTATGAAAACATCCCAAGTAGAATGTGTTTTTTTTGTTTCCCTGTGCAGTTGAAATGTTGACGAATGCGTGTGTATTTATTGTACCACTTTATGTTGGTGTAGGTCTATTCAGTCAAGTTGTGCCGGTTCGAGACCAGGCATGTTGGCTTTGTTGTTTTTATAATTTTACTTCGTGTCTTCGTGCATTTGGTTGAGAGTCTCGCTACCCAAATGACTGTTACTATCGACCCGATTCAGCGAAGCGTGAGGGTCAGATCTGGGTCCAATAAAGGGGCATTCTCTAAATTTAGTCCAACCCAACACAGTAACAATGCTACAGAAAGCAATAAGTTAAGTGCAGCTGTGTATTTGTGAAATTGCACAATATTGATTCTCGCCTTGAACAGCTGACATTCATTCGATGTAGAAGTTACTCCTCCCCTTCGATCAGCTGTTAATAGTAACGTTTGTGTTCAGTTTCTTTTGTGTAACAGCTGACAGTTTTGTGTTTGATTTTGAGATCTTTCTTCTGCGATAGTTTTCACTGGGATACTTTTTTGTGTTTAGAATTTGGTTTGTTTATTTTGTGTTTTGGTTGGCGTACCGGTGAGATAAATTTGGTGTTTTTTATTTTTGCTGTGATTTGTTTATTAATGTGTGTTGGTTATGAATAAATGACAGGTTTCTCTGAAGTTGTGTGCATGATATTTTCAGTAGTGTTAGACTCCTGCTTCCTATCAGTTGGCAGTCAAAGTGAAAGGTCGTGTTTTTCCCGAGCTCTCAGGTGTGCTGAAATGGGTTGTTCTCTGGAGTGTTATCGGGCGAGGAAGGGCTGTGGTATGCGAAGGGTAGTCGGGATTTCCGGTGTTTGTGTGTGCGTACGGGACCTAGTAACTTGTGGTTTATAGCCCTAGTGATAGCTGCGTTGTTAGTTATTGGTGGAGTGGAAGTGAATCCAGGGCCTGTTACTCCAAATGTGAATCAGGCAAATGATCCAGTGGCATCTTTAAAGTGTTCGACGTGCAGTAAAACATTGAAGAATGGTGTTGAGTGTGGACTATGTGAGAAATGGTTTCACTTCGGCTGTATTAAGGTCAAGAAGGAGGATTGTGATGTCGGAAATTGGTTTTGTAAAGTATGTGATACGCCGGACAGTTTGAGGGTGCAAATCAAAGCAAGGGATCAAATAATACAGGAACTTAGAGCAAAGCTTCGTGAATCAGAAGAAATGGTGAAGGATGTGACTGAACGGCTTTCTACTGGGATCAGTGTGGAAGAGGGCGTGCAAGAGCAAACTGAGGATGACGTTATCATAATGGGTGATTCTATGATACGATGGAGTGCGAACATCTCGAGGAAATCAGGTGCGAAAGTGCGGTGTTACCCGGGGATTAAGATTGACCAGCTTGCCCATCAAGTGGAAGAAGCAAATGTAGAGGACTGTGACAAAGTTAAAGTGTTGTTGCTCCATGTTGGGACGAACGAATTGAAGAAGAGGGCTACAGCTGATTACATCATGGGGGAGCTCTACGAACTAGACAGAAAAGCTAAAAGCAAGTTTAGAAATGCAAAAATTATAATGAGTGGCATTGTTCGGCGGGGAGATGTTTCGTTGAGGCGAGTTAAGACTGTAAATGACCGCATGGACTGGGTATGTGCACAACTGGGATTAGTGTACGTAGAAGCTGACTGCTGGATTGGTGGCCGTGACTTCGCCCGAGACGGGCTGCATCTAAATCGACGGGGCGCTTTCAATCTAGGGAGCCTACATGACAGGGTCATCGGTTGGTGCCGGCTTTTGTGAGGAGGAGCAGGTCCAGAGGTTGCCAGCCGATGGGAACAGAAGGAGCTATTTCGAGATATTTGCTGCGGAGGTAAGACTCTAAGATTACTGCAGGTTAATTGTCAGAGTTTAGGAAATAAATTAATTGAATTTTGGAATCTTGTAGAGACGTATTCTCCGGGCATTGTCATTGCAACTGAATCTTGGTTATATGAGGACATAAATAGTAGCGAAATAATTCAAGGGACCTACGAGATGTACAGAAGGGATCGGGGGAAGCGAGGTGGTGGGTTATTTATTTGTGTGCGCAAAAATATAGCTAGTTTCTTAAAGTGGGCTGATATGGATCATGAAATGTTATGTGTACAAATTTCGGATAAAGGAAATAAATTCCCTCTTCAGGTGATAGGGGCGTATAGAGCACCGAAAGATAACCTTTCTGTCCTCGAAACACTGTATGATAAAACTTGTACGGGTAATGCTATGAAAAAGAGCATAATAATTGCTGGAGATTTAAACCTCCCCAAAGTAGACTGGTCTGGTGAGTCAACTAGCTGTGGTCAGGCTCAGAGCGCTGCAAATAAATTCTTAAGGGAGGGGGGATTTTCCCAAGTAGTTGACTTCCCAACTAGAGACAATAATACTTTAGATGTTTATCTCGTAAGGCCTGTAGAGCTGTATATTAACTGTCTGAAAGTACCAGGAATTAGTGACCATTCTGGGGTTGAATTAAATATTAGATATGGTGACATTACAAAATTAGACTCTGATGTAGCAAAAAAGATCATATTCCAGTATCGCAGGGCGGATCAGAGCAAGTTTCAGGGGTATTTGAATGAGCTATTTGTAGGATGGGCATCGGAAGGAAATCACATTAATATCCTGTGGACTAACTTTTTGAAAATTTTAAATAGCGCTGTTGATAAATTTGTCCCATTTAAATTTCTGAAACAAAACCCAGATCCTGAGTATTACACACGAGAAATTAGGAGTCTAAAACGGAAAATTAGGAAATTATACAATAAAAGACATGCTAGTGACAAGTATATGTTGAAATTTAAGTCCTTATCAAGAGAGCTCGTCTTAAAAAAGAGGGCTGCTCATGACAGTTATATGCAAGGTTTACTTGGTTCGGGAGGTGATGGGTGGAAAAAAATTTACAGTTATGTTAGGAGAAGAAAGGGAAATTCAAATAATTTGTCGATGATAATGTCCGGTGACGGGAAATTACTTTCTGAGAAACAGGCCATTGCTAATGAATTAAATTTCTTTTACGGTAGTGTGTTCAATAAATCCAATAGCTGTGTGTTGGACCTTAACGACGAATCAGGGGCTCCCCTGTTCCAAATAAACCAGTCAGCAATTGTAAAGCTAATACAAAAACTACGTTTCAATGTATCAAAGGGTCCTGATAATATTGTTAGTGAAGTACTTAAACTAGGAGGTAGGGCCGTGGCACGATACTTGGAGGTGATGTTTAATGTGTCCATAAACAATGCGCAAATCCCAGATGACTGGAAAAGAGCTACGGTAGTCCCAATATTTAAGGGAGGGAGCAGACTTGAATTGGGCAACTATAGGCCGGTTAGCCTTACGTCCGTCGTTTGTAAACAGATGGAGCATCTCATTTGCGACTACTTGAGGGAACAGTGGGAAACATTATCATGGTTTATTGATAGGCAACATGGATTTCGGAAAGGTTACTCATGCGAGAGTCAGATGCTATCACTTTTTCAAGACATTAGCGAATCGTTAGACCATGGAGTTTCAGTCGACGCTGTGGTTATAGATTTTGCGAAGGCAGATGCTATCACTTTTTCAAGACATTAGCGAATCGTTAGACCATGGAGTTTCAGTCGACGCCGTGGTTATAGATTTTGCGAAGGCATTTGATGTCGTTCCGCATGACATGCTACTCCATAAATTAGCTTCGACGAAGATTGATAGAAGAGTAATTTTATGGATCCAAGAATTTTTGACGGGTCGTTCCCAGAAAGTGAAAGTCGAAGGCATATTCTCGGATGAAATTACCGTAACGTCGGGTATCCCTCAGGGCAGCGTAATCGGAACTTTGTTATTTTTGGCGTTTATAAATGACTTACCAAATGGGATTCGCAGTGACTGTCGATTGTTTGCGGATGATTGTGTAATATATCGAAAGATACATGACTCACAAGACAATGCAGTGCTTCAAGAGGACCTGAACCTGGTCTATAAGTGGGCGATTGTAAATAAAATGAAAATAAACACAAGAAAATGTAGTCTCTTAAAAATAGGGAAAGTGCGAAGGCAGGATTTTCAATATAACATTGGCTCGGAAATACTTGTAGAAGAAGATTCTTGCAAATATTTGGGCGTTCACGTAAGGAATGATATGAAATGGAGTAGTCATGTAGGATGTGTAGTTTCAAAAGCTTACAAATCCCTGCACTTTGTAATGAGGGTATTAAAAGTAAGTAGTACCTCTGCTAAAGAATTAGGCTATTTGTCACTTGTAAGACCCATTCTGGAATATGCCTCGGCGGTTTGGGATCCATATCAAGTAGGGCTCATCAATGAGTTGGAAATGGTACAAAGAAAGGCCGCTAGATTTGTGCTCAGTGACTTTAATCCCAGGAGCAGTGTGAGCTGTATGTTAAAGAAACTTGGGTGGGAATCACTGGAGGTTAGGAGGATGAAATCTAGACTCTGCGCTATGTACAACACGTATACAAATCAACCAGCATGGGGTGAGCTTAGCAAACGATTGGGAAAGCCCACTTACATGGGTAGGAGCGATCATCCTTTCAAAGTTAAGGGCCGACCACAGCGAACAAATTATGGTAAATATTCTTTTGTAAACCATGCCATTGATAACTGGAACTCTCTACCTGCCGCAGTCTTAGAGCCTTTTCCCAAACATATAGGTGTGTTTAAGAAAAGACTGACTATTTGTGTTAATACTCCAGTTTAATTGTTGTATAATTGTTATTGAATTGTTATGTATAATTATTTATTTGTTATGTATATACAATTTGCCACCGGGGGACACACCCCCCATTGCAAATAAATTAATGAATATGAATATGAATACCCAGGCCTTTAAGATAAACTATTTTAATCAACGAACTGATCACCCAATACCCCAAGGCCTAGAGATACCCGATTGGGTATATAAGGATACCTCATAACAAGCTATTATTACGTTATGGAGACATTTATTGATGCATACACTACTCTTTGTTTGATTTGATGGGACTCGGAGCCGGCCATTCTCCATTAACGTAGCAGTAATGAGTCCTTATCGCGACGCGTGCCTAACGTCACATACCGTGGGGGTGATTCGGGAAGACCCCTGGTATTCCCAAAGGGGAGGCTCGACTACAGGTGCGGGCGCTGATGTATAGTTGTATAGGGAGTGGGGCTACATCTGTGACACAGCCTGTGACCTGTAGAACCATCGGCAACTGAGTTATTGTTTCCAGTTCTTTCTGCAGGTAAATACGTGATCGGAAATCTGAATAATAATGGACGAATTAAGAATGGTGCGTATCTATTTATTTCACAACAGAACCCGTTCTTCCCCGGCCAGGTTTACACAATACGTGAGGAAGAGCAAAACTACATTTCTAAGATAACACTATTGTGAGTGTATATCTACTTTTACAACAAGTTGAGAACTATTCCAGGTAGTCCTACAGTACTTGATGGTTGTAAGTGAACAGTCGATCATAATTTTTATGTTCTGTTTGCTTCCGTTTTGGGGTTTCTTGTGTCTACCCTTAAATAGTTTTTCTTTTCTTTTCTTACCATTATTATTATTATTATTATTATTATTATTATTAGACCCTATTATTATTATTGCCTATACAATATTCTTTTCTTTTAAATTTTTGGCCAAATGCATATTCTTTATGTTTTATACGCTGAAGACTGATTTTTTTATGAATAAATGCAATTGTTTTCATGTGCGCTTTAGTTTAGCAACATTTATTTATAGCCTAATTTCACAAAAGTAGCCTATGCCTTGTCAATAACCAGCAGAAGACACATACTGAACAATATATTTTTTCTTCTTTGTGTGTGAGAACAACGCACTAGATAACTAAGATCATGAGCAAATAATTGTCTGCAGTGAACGATTCCCTATTATCTATCTGTTTTTCTTATTTTAATAAGATTTATTTAAAAGGTAGACTACATATCTCACAAGACTTTAAAAAAAACCCTGGTACTACAGCCCATGAAGGCCTAGGCCTACCAAGCAACTGCTGCCCGGCCATTTGGCCTGCAGATATTGGGATGACGCGTGGTCAGCGCGTCGGGTCCCCTCGGCCGTTAATCTTGGTTCTCGTGACCGGGGCGCTGCCTGTCAGACAGCTACTCAATTGTCCTCACGAGGCTGAGTGCACCCCGTTCCAGCCCTCACGTCAGTTTCTAAAATCCCTGACGGAGCTGGGAATCGAACCCGGGGCCTCCGGGTGAGAGGCAGGTGCGTGACCCCAACACCACGGGGCCGGCCTCACAAGACTTTACCCTATCAAAATCTACTCACAAAAAAACACACAGAGAAGAGATTTCACTGTTTCTCGTGTTATTTATGTATTTATTTATTTACATTGCAGTAGATAACTACATAGGCCTACATGCCTATAAAGAGGTTGTCTAATATTTGGGTAAATACGTATTTATCATCTGAAAGAGTAAGAAAATGATTTAGGACGTTGTGGGTTGCAACCTCTCATTTAGGTATTTTTAGGTCCTATTAAATTCATATATTTATCCCCAGAAAGTGTGAAACATAGTCTATGTACTGTACATCCTGAAATTGGTTCATTTAATGGCAAGAAGATGAATAAGTTAAAACCTAAGAATTCTGGCCCTAATGATCAGTTTATTCCCGTCTTCTGGCCAAGACGGGGAGGAATCGTCTCTCTGGCTATCGAATCCAATAGGCCTATGCATGGTTTCGTGACCAGTGGTAGACTACTATTATAGTCTACTAATGTGGAAATATTATGCTACAAGAGTTGAGTGGAAAAGGCGCGATTCATATCAGGAACACATTCAAAGTAAAGGACATTAATCGTGTTCAGCTAATGAGTGCACAGGATTCTACTGTACTCCGAAAAGACCGTGCAATACTGAGGAAAGTTTTCAAGCACAAAACGAAGCGAAAGAATAACAAATAGTTCCGTGACGAACTAAAGAGCCTACTTTTCTTTAAAATTTAAGATTCATACCAATTACTAATCTATAGAGACCTATTTAAGTTACTGTAGAATAATAAATTTAACTACGAAATTAAGTTGGTAATACTTGAATTTAGGATTTGTTCGAAATATAGACTACTTAAAATATTGTAACCTAATAGAGCACTACAGTTTCTTTGAAATAGTTTCCTTGCGTGGATTATGAGATAGGACCTATTGAGAAATTACGGCTCAAATGCTCAAGAGAGAATCATTAGTTACCGGCAGTTGATGTTTTGAAACGTAGACTACATAACTCATGCGAAATTTGGTTAAAACCCATTTGTTAGTAGGCCTATGGAAGTAACATGGAGTTGGGAAATTTATCCTATAGACTACGCTAGCATAGAATTAAGGCGGTAGAACTAAGTTTGACGATTTACGCTAAATACATCTTAAATATCTTGGACTTACATTTTGCCAAATTTGAAGTAGCCTACAGTATGTTCCGCTCACATATTCCGAGATATTGAATCTTGAGTTCATAAAACTTGAGATAATTACACAGTTGCTAGCCCTGCTGACTCACAATAAGCACAGTTATTACAGTACATATCCTAGACGACACATTCTGGTGAAATCCATTCATTAGTGTGAAAGTTTCGTGCAGGCAAACATTGAACTTATCAGGACTTGTAGTATGATGTTGGCAACACTACCATGCCTGAATTACTCAAAATTAGTCAGGAATGTTATGTTCTATAAGTTTGCAAAATGTATATATCTTGACCTGCATACTTTTTGATCTACTGAGAGTGTATTTATCAACAAATGGCAGCCCTGGTAACTCTGAATATTTCCTTAGTTCCATCTTGTAGATTACACAATTCACACAAAAACAAAAACAAAAAAAGATACGAGCCTTACAGTAGTCGCATATGATGTGTAACATCTGGCATGTTATCCTACTCGTATACTACACAGCTTGGACATTCTTAAAATGTTAATTTACACTCCATTTTCATACTGGTACTATGATGAATGTATAGATTGAATTGGAGATACGCTACTGTCACATTTGTGGCGCAGTGGTCAAGCTGTTAATGTCTCACCAAGGTAGACCGGGTTTGATTCCCGGTCAATACATGTGAGATTTTCGAATTGAAATGCCATGTCCTGTGGTTCGCATTCCACGTAAATGGGAGGTACCGTGGGTCGTGATCGTGAGATTAACGGACACGCAAAACTACAAGCTTCCTTCCTTCCTTTTACATTAATAACTCATAATAACAATGTGACACACAACGTCGACAGTACTCGCAAATACTGTGACCACATTCCTCAGTAACTAAAACATTCATTATTCTCAAGGCTCTCATACAGTTCGTCGTAAACAATCAAAACATGGCTTCCTACAATCATGAAATGTCCTAGTCTCACATATGATGAAAATACAGCTTTTATTCCACTCATAAAACAACATTCTGTTATGCATTTATTATTTGACTACTCACCTACAGCTTGACAATAATGCCGCTTACTTAAATGTCATTTGTCGTCTTTGTCCTACCCCATGTGATATTCAACCTTGAACGTGAAGCTTCATAAACTGCTCAATGACAAATGAAAGTCGGTGAAACATTTGCCACTGTGCTCGTCAAACCAGTGCCTGCTAAATGCACTGCCTACTGTATTGCCATAACACTCTCGCGCTACAGAGCACACACTGCCTTGTTTCCAATACAAACATTTTCAATTGTACATCCAGCTGGCAGTGCGTCTTCACTTCCGTCCGATCCACTTTCGTTCGATCCACTTCCGCCCGATTCACTTCCGTCCCATTTTTCTGGCAGTGCGTCTTCACTTCCGTCCGATCCACTTCCGTTCGATCCACTTCCGCCCGATTCACTTCCGTCCCCAATTTTCAAAATCTCTCCCACAAAACTATCCAGCAACCGAGCAGAAAGATGTTACACATCAAAAACTTGATTGAAGTCCAATCGGTAGAATGGACGTTACATGCAATAAAACATTGAATCTATGTTGTATGTTGCATCTTTTCATTCATTTACTTTATTTGCAAATGGGGGTAACTCCCCGGTTGCAAATTGTAGTCTACTATTAGAGAAAATTACCAACACTAATATCAAACACACTTAATGTACACAAGTCGCGATTTGGGAACTATAGCCTAGTAATTACATCGGAGTATGTAGCCTACACAAAATGGCAGTCTTCTCTTAAACACATCAGTAAGTTATGTTTGGGGGAAGGCTCAAGACTGTGGCAGGTAGTGAGTTCCAATTATTATCAACACCACTATTAATGAAAGACAAATTCCCATATTTTGTACACTGCGGTCGACCCTTATCTTTATGAACGTCACATGCAGTTAAACATAGAATCAATCAGCACGTGTAAAATCATGTTGGCTTAGATAGGTGGGATTTCCCAGACTTTTGCTTAGTTCTCCTCATGCTGGCCCATTATAGTAGTCTAAGTGCTAAACAAAGCGTATAGTCTGGATTTAAATACAATATTCATGTCCGTAGAATATGCAGGCCACTCCATTCTCCGTCTGCCATACATCTAGCTCGATGGGCAGGAGCATTATCGTCCACTAGTGTGAAGCTCTCATCCATTGAGAGCAAACGCTGGAACGACAGGTTCGAGGATGACGCTTCTGTACGGTAGCCTATATACCAGACCAGTTGTGTTAGCGTGGATAGGCATTAGAGCTGTACGTCAACCATACATGATTCCACCCCTAGACTGAACCTCCTTGCTGTTGGTGGCATTTCTGGTTGAAGGGCTCGTGAAATCACTCGCCCACTTGTCGCCACACTCGAATGCTCTTGTTGTATGGAAAGAAACCAACGGAGACCTATCAGTAAAGAGAATGCACGTCCAGTCTTCCTGCTGTCACGTCTGATGAGTTGTTGCCCACCTTACACGAGTTGCCTTACGCTGTGGTTTCCGAGGAGGTTTTGACGCAGATACCCTTCACATCAGTCCTGCTTCATGCAGCCGATTGCGCACTGTCTGACTGGGCACTTTCACTCCAGTGGGGAAGGATGAAGGAGGGAAAGTTGAATGGAGCGCTGCTGAGAGCTAAACGAGAAAACTTCCTCAAATGTTGTTGTGAAAGCATTTGGCACGAACGCTGATTCATGTCAATAGTTCTATACATTGGCTGTTAGCATTAAGGATACGCCTGCCGCTGAACTTGGCTGCACCAGCGTTTGTAAATAATAGCACCTGGAGCCTTGCAGGACGAGCAAGGGGACCCAGCGATGATGGAGCGCAGTCTGCCTATAGGCCTAAGTCAAGCAGCATTGCGCGCGCTACTTGTGTTAGACAGGTGTTACATTGTGAACGAAAAAATATGGGCGAATTAAGAATGATGCGCTTTGCGACAGCACAGCTGCACGCAACTGCAGCGCATGTCACCCCGGAGAGGAGAATGATGACTGAAGCTACTGGAGCTGAGTCACATCCTACCCACGCGACTGTATATGTCATCCAAACCGACTGACAGCTTACCGCATGTAATCAAGGAATAGTCCCCACTACGGCCATATGCACTCGAACCTTGAATGATTAGCCTAATAGTCTACCATTGTAACCTATACGAGTACAGTAATTTTTACAAAGCATGCGTTTATCTACAGTAGTATTGAAAGGAGTCTGAACTAGCAATTTCACTGTGAATGTTTCATGTAGTAGCCTAGTAGCAGCTGCGAACTGATGTGACTCAGATGGCGCAGCGCAGCGCATCATATGGCACAGCAGTGTTGGTTTAACGAGCAATTTAACTTCGCTTTAGTCAGTGAAAATGACACAAATCCAAATGAGATAGTGAACAGAGTTTAAAAATTGAAATGGAAGATGTTTCTCTGCCACAAAAATGTAGCTATAGGAAGTCATAGGAGATTCCTTGCAGTTCACGCCTGTTCTTTATTAGTCTTTATAAACTAATATCCTGGGAAGCAAGAAGTGCATTCAGCTCTTCTCTATCGTGCACACGTTAGTTGGTTATTGAGGTTTTTAGTGCTGGAAGAGCGAGTTCATCTGCTCCTATACCAAACGTCAGGTCAAGTCCTGAGGAAAATATCCCTCCGCGTATCTCCTGTCTCTGTTCCTTCTATTTTTCCGACATGGAAACTCGAGATTAGCATATCTTTCAACATAGGCCTACTATTATAGCCTATATACAATCATAATCATTTGTTTGCACATTTCACTCAACTTTTCTCCACTTTTATTACCTTTGAAGTACTTTATTGGTGATTCAAGCTTTATAGCTGAAGATTGAACACTTTATCTACTTGTGGAACATCGTGCAATCGTAACCGTGTTGCCAACCTTTGAGCCTGATTCACCATAAAATCGAATAACTCGGGTGCTCTTTTGCCGCCCAAACAAGGTTTCTACAAAACAAATTGTAATATAATATCAAATTAGTCCTGAATTACTCTGCCTATCGTTCCAAATACCACTACAAACTGTATTCACACACACAATTATCACATGAAAAGGATAGTTGGCAACAGTCCCAATTAACGTGAAAATGATTTTTACACAGGACATTTTGAAAAGTAATCTAGCGAGCTGATGAAAACATAGCAACATGTGTTGGAAAATCTTGTACGCCAAAAACAAGCAGGAAAAGTGGGAAGTATTTCCTGGTGCGTTTGCCTCTTCACTGACCAGAACATCAAAGGGACCGCTTAGGTCTTGAGGTGACTTAAGGTATAGCGTACCCACGAAGTGATGGTGATTTGTTAGCTAAGGAATTGCATATATTGGCTATTACATTTCTGGAAATGGTGCCATGGAGATATTTGATGTTTCACTAGAAACATGGACTTCATGGTCATTTAGCCACGAGTACTTGGGTGTAAGTATATATAAATATCAATTGCCTGTATTATTGTGGTGTATGTGTTATTGTGTGTAAGTTATTTGTAATTCAGGAGAGGATTGGAAACAACGCAGCTGTGGCCTTAAATTTGGAACCATCCCACCATTTGACTCGAGTAGAAGTGGGAAACCACGGAAACCAATTCCCAAATGGCTGAGGTGGGAATCGAACCCACCCCTTCTCAGTTTTCCTTCCGAGGCTGAATGTACCCATTCCAGCCCGCAGACCAAAATAAATTTATTGGGTCACGTGACATAATGTAGGCCTACAGTGTAACTGATCCTTAACTTATTTATTTCCATTTCTGTTTTACTTTCTTTCTTTCTTTCTTTCTTCCTTGTAGCCTACACCTCGTGGTATAGTGGCTAGTATTTTTGGGTTTCACCCCTGAGATCCGAGTTCAAGTGCTGGCTCTGCTAAGAAATGTAGGCTAATTCTGGTCTGGTATTCACTAAGACTCTTGAGGCAGAATTGACAAAGAGTGGGTTCAATTTCCACTCCGGCCATCTTAGAAATGGTATTCCGTGGCTTCCCACTTTTACTCCAGGCAAATTCCGGGATGGTACGTAAATTAAGAATACGGCCTCATCCTTCCCAAATCCTTTTCCGAATTATTAACTCACACTACTACAGCTATCACAGTGACTTAGGTTAACAGAGAGATTTCTCACACACCCGTGTAAACGGGGCTACATGACCACGATGTCGCAACAAGAAACAATTCTTTTTCACCATATTGTGTCTTGGAAGCCAATTCCTGGTTTCGTAATAATTCTGGGTTCATATAACTACAGGTTGCCAGACTGGATATTTGCGTATATTATCTTGTTTCAGTTGCAGCGTAGCCGTGCTCGTTAAAGCGTGCACCACGTCGCGAGAGCAGCTGCATGCAAGTCTGGAGTTCGGAGGTATAAATCCCAGCGTTAACAGCGGCTATCCTGAGTAACATTTTCCCCAGGTTTTCCCACACTCCCTCCAGGAAAATGCCGGGATTGTACCTTACTTCAAGTTTCGGGGCACCTAGCCTACACAATCCCTACTACAACTACACGCACTACTACAGTCGTCACAGGTTGAGAAGCACACACCCTACTACACGGGCCACATAATCAAGCTGTCCCAAGCCCCTTATACGAATTGACAACAAGAAACATATCTGATTTCAGACATTCTTTTTATCCAGATGTCCACATATTGAAGTTGCCCGCGAGGGGCTCCCACAAATATTTTGTTTAAAGTTCGTTGGGCTCATTGTTCGGATTGCCTCGGATCTACTGTTGCTGTAATTGGGGAGAGCGGGGGAGGGCGATAGAATTATACTGTGCTCTAATTACCTCTGCACCACTGAGGTGCCAATCGACCCCTTCCTATAAGCAGGGTGCACAAAGAAAAATCAAGGGAACCTCCAACCAATCAGGGGGCGGACTTTGGTTCCGAACAAAGCAGCTGGTCCCTAAACCACTTAGAGCGGCCTCTTCTCCCCCACCATAGCAAGCGATCCCTCGCTCCCGCCATCTTGTAACTTGGCTTCACCAGGCTCGTGTGGTGCGGTGCGGTGCGACCTTCCGCCAGGCCTAGGTGTGTTTCGTACAGGGTTTTCAAATAATTATTTTGAGTTGTTGCCAAATATTGCGTTAAATAGTAGAGATAATCACCAAAACTGTGTTTTTCAAATATATGTCTACCCCTTGTTATCCCATCTCTACGGGGTCAGGGATGAAGGACTACATTGCGGCTAGCTTTTATGAAGCGATGCCCTTCCTGAAGTCAACCTCATGAGAGGAGTTGTTGAGAGAATGAATGAATGAATAGGAATGAATCTGGTTAAGGAATTGGAAGGAAGTGGCCGTGCCTTATTGAGGGGCTTAGACACCGTGGTCACTTAGCCCCGTGTAGGTCTACATGGGTGTGTGTTAATAAAGTGTATCTCTCTCTCTCTCGCGCGCGGGCTCGCTCGCTCGCTTAACATTTGTCAGATAACCTGTGTTATTATGGTGTCTGCCGTTTTGTGTGTAGGCCTATTTGTAATTCAGATGAGGATTGGGGAAAGAGGCAGCTGTTGTGGCCTGATGAACCATCCCGGCATTTGCCTTGAGTAAAAGTGGTAAACCACGGAAAAACACTTCCAGGATGGCTGAGATGGGAATTGAACCCACCATTTCTCAGCTTTGCCTCACAAGGCTGAGTAAGTTATAACTTACCCCGTGTCAGCCCCCAGACCAGAATTGAAATTTTTGGCAGAGGCGGGAATCGAACTCGAACCTCCTGAGTGACAGTCAAGAATGCTAGTTGCTACAATAACGTGTGAAGCAAGGATTTACAATAGAACATGGAGATTTATGCCTCAAGTATGGTAACTCAGGGTTTGTTTCATCGAAAAGCTGCTAGATAACGCTTCTGAACAAGCTGCGTTCTTTTTCTAGCAGCAAAACGGGACTCGTGTTAGCAAGAACACTGTTGCTTCGTAAATAACTTAGGCTACCTACTCGTTCTTTTCTTTTCCGTACTTCGGGAAGTTTGTTTAGAATAGGCTACACTCTCATTGTTTTTTCTTTTGCTGCTTTTTAGTCGGTCAACACGATTGTGCCCAATGAATTGGGCGGGGTACAAGTTATCTACATATTATAAACACACCTGGAAAAAAGTACATGTAGGCCTATTAGTTATCACACTTTAATGGGCAATGTGATAACTAATAGGCAATATGTAATTATTTCCAAGAGTGTGTTTATATATTTATAACTTGTACCCCGCCCAATTCATTAGGCACAATCTGTTGACCGACTAAAAAGCAGCTAAAGACAAATTTGTAGCCTATAGGCAACACTGAAAAAAGACTGGCTTCAAATTTCCACATATCTCATTGTTTGTTTTTCAATTCGTGCCTTGGTAGCCTTTGTCATGTTATAGGCTATCAGATTAAACGTTTTGATTTTGAATTTAAAAAATCGATATTTTTTAGAATAAATACCATGTTGTCCCTTGATGTGCAATACCGCGTATCTGACAAGGCTCTTCTTTCCCAATATTTTCCTTATGATTGGTCACGCCTCCCAGCCGTAGGCTATGTGGATGTGCTGACCAACAGAACAATTGAAGAAGACATGTGCAAAACAGCACAAGTCCACCGAACACAGTTTTGAGAAAATAGTTTTCTTTAGATAATTCATTATTAAATGTAGCCTATACAGACTTGTGTTTCTTTTGCCAGTGCTAGAAATTACTCCCAGAAAGGTTGTGTGAGGGTATTGGTTTTGTATGTCAAATGAATTCTTCTAAAACAATATAGAAAGTACTTGGACATGTGTCATTTTGCAACTCTCTATAGTCTACTTATTATGAAATACAGTATAGGCTAATGACATTTTGAAATAACAAAACAAAGGTTCTGAGCAAAATACATTAAAAATTTGTTATTTATGAACTTCTAATCACTGTTAGTGTTAGTCTATGGCATTTGAAGCCATTTTCAGTGTTGCCTTAGTAAACGAAAGTTAGATGCTTTTCAGTCGGTCAACACGATTGTAGGCTACCCAAAAGAGATGGGTTATTCCCTAATCCTGAAAAAATTTACATGAGATAAATAAATACATAGGCTACATTGATTTACATGAGATTAATAAATACATAGGCTACATTGATTTACACGAGATTAATAAATACATAGGCTACATTGATTTACAAGAGATAAATAAATACATAGGCTACATTGATTTACATGAGATAAATAAATACATAGGCTACATTGATTTACATGAGATTAATAAATACATAGGCTACATTGATTTACAAGAGATAAGTAAATACAGAGGCTACATTGATTTACATGAGATTAATAAATACATAGGCTACATTGATTTACACGAGATTAATAAATACATGGGCTACATTGATTTACAAGAGATAAATAAATACATAGGCTACATTGATTTACATGAGATAAATAAATACATAGGCTACATTGATTTACATGAGATTAATAAATACATAGGCTACATTGATTTACAAGAGATAAATAAATACATAGGCTACATTGATTTACATGAGATAAATAAATACATAGGCTACATTGATTTACATGAGATTAATAAATACATAGGCTACATTGATTTCATGAGATTAATAAATACATAGGCTACATTGATTTACATGAGATTAATAAATACATAGGCTACATTGATTTACAAGAGATAAATAAATACATAGGCTACATTGATTTACATGAGATTAATAAATACATAGGCTACATTGATTTACAAGAGATAAATAAATACATAGGCTACATTGATTTACACGAGATTAATAAATACATAGGCTACATTGATTTACAAGAGATAAATAAATACATAGGCTACATTGATTTACAAGAGATAAATAAATACATAGGCTACATTGATTTACATGAGATTAATAAATACATAGGCTACATTGATTTACAAGAGATAAATAAATACATAGGCTACATTGATTTACATGAGATTAATAAATACATAGGCTACATTGATTTACATGAGATTAATAAATACATAGGCTACATTGATTTACATGAGATTAATAAATACATAGGCTACATTGATTTACAAGAGATAAATAAATACATAGGCTACATTGATTTACATGAGATTAATAAATACATAGGCTACATTGATTTACATGAGATTAATAAATACATAGGCTACATTGATTTACATGAGATTAATAAATACAAAGGCTACATTGATTTACATGAGATTAATAAATACATAGGCTACATTGATTTACAAGAGATAAATAAATACATAGGCTACATTGATTTACATGAGATTAATAAATACATAGGCTACATTGATTTACATGAGATTAATAAATACATAGGCTACATTGATTTACATGAGATTAATAAATACATAGGCTACATTGATTTACAAGAGATAAATAAATACATAGGCTACATTGATTTACATGAGATTAATAAATACATAGGCTACATTGATTTACAAGAGATAAATAAATACATAGGCTACATTGATTTACATGAGATTAATAAACACATAGGCTACATTGATTTACATGATATTAATAAATACATACATTTAATAATCTCATGTAAATTATTTTCAGGATTATGGAATAACCCATCTCATTTGGTTACAATCGTGTTGACCGACTGAAAAGCATCAAACATTCACTGTTAGTGTCCCAAAGTTCACTGACACCGTCTGTATTATCACTAGTAAGGTTTCCGTACTTTCTTACCAGCTCTTGATACGATAACTTAAACTCTTTAGGGATATGCTTACTGTCTATACACTTCATTATGCCTCTTACATTTGGCACTTTCAGTGGTATTTCTTCCTTATAGGCCTTATTAGGGCCATTCTTAAAAATCTCAATGTTCCTGTACTTGTAAACTTGGTGATGATGTAGTGACAATAGTACCTGTATATTTTATTATTTTGTAAGCAATTACAGCCCACTTTTTTCCGTCATCGCAACTTGCATCAACAGGTTTCGGATCTATTTTGCCAAGGTACGTTTTGTAATCCTTGATCATATTTTGATTAACGTCAACATACGTAGCATTTGCTGAAGAACATGACGATTACTCATTGCCTTGTGTTCTTCTGCTACTGACCTCGCTTTGATACGGCTTGATTTGTCAGTAGGAAAACATCACAGGTGCTGATTTGCAACTGCCTTAATTTCATTCTTACAATTTTAAGGACTTCTTCGTGGATACTTATTTTGTTTTGCACTGTACATAATGTGTAGCTGTCTAATGAACTCGATTCCGGTCTCAAATCATTTATGGTCCATAGTGGACTTGTGCAGTTTTGCATCTACCATCTTCAATTCACGTTAGGTTCATTTTCCTGTGTAGAAGCATATACAAAAATGTTCCACCGCTACACTATGGGATATCGAATCATGGATATGTTTTTCACTGCGCAATAAAATATTCGGACAGTAACGGAGACTTTTCTTGTTTCGCAACAACATATTGCATTCTTGGTACGAAGCTGGGAACTATAATTTAGGGCAGTTCAACGATCTTACAACAGATGGTAGCATATCTGCTATTATAATCTCGCTGTTTGATGGTGCTATCTGACGAGGAATTTCAGTACCAAGAACTTTTGTCTTTGCTTGTCGAAACAAATTTACTGCAAAATTAGGCAAGTTGACCCGCGGGTGCTCACTTAGGCTGAGGCCAAGCTTGCAACTTTGTAGCGCGTCAGAGACGCAGTGGCGTAGCTAGACCTGAAGGGGCCCCGGGGCAAGAAGTTGAAATGGGCCCCCCTCACTATCTTTTGAAAACCTGACCTAACTGCAGGCCTTTAATATTAATAATGTTCGAAGATAAGAACTTATCAAAGTGACTTGATGCACTTTTCGAATTCCCCCCCCCTTGCCACTTCCCTTTTTCTAGAAATATTTAATGTATATTTTGGCTGTTGGCTCCATAAAATGTCCTATATGAATATGATAAATAATAGCTATAGCTTTTCAATTTGTGAAATTGTGATATCGTAATAAGAAAAATACGTCGACACAAATATCAATTAGAAAGAGAAGAGAACTGCTTGTAAATATATTCTATAAGTACACATATTTGTTCTTTTATTACTGACAATAATGAAGATAGAGTAGAAAACAAAAGGGAACAGATAGGATCGTCTATGAAGTACTACACTTTAAAAATAAAATACACGCCAGGTCGAAAGCTCAACATTAAAAATGTATTGTACAAATAACTTGAAATAAAATAAATCTATAAATTTTTATTCATTGTTTACAAAAGAAATTGTCAAAGTTATTATTACTAAATAAACTATTTAAAACAAATAAACTTGTCAACTAACCTAATTTACACAAAACTTTTTTCCCTACTCTTTGCAACTGCAAACATGTTAATTACATGTGAGAAGTTAAGTTTTCAACCTCTTTCATTTTCAATCCATAAAAGGGCCAACCCACATATGTTCTTGGTTCATTGTGCTTCATAGGTAGGACTTTATAATTTTCAGCTTGGAAAAAGATCTTTCTGCTTCAGCCACTGTGATAGGTACAGTCATAACATCAAACAAGCAGTACACACGTCAGGATAGCTTGCAACCAGAATGTGATTTTCAATGTAGAGGTGGTCTATCAATTGCTTAACAGTCGACATTTTCTTAATTTTAGAGGAAAAAGATGCACGCACGGTGGAAATTTGTGCAGGAAATGTTGGCGACATATCATCAGAAAAAGTCTCGGCGAAACATTTTGCCTCTTAAACAGTTCGTCACTTGGAGACATTTCGATACGATGTTAAGTTGTTGAAAATTCTTTGTTTGTACAACTAACAGAAGCACAAATTCAAAACTTTCAATTTTCTTTTTCAATCCTATTGCATCATTCCTTTCTTTTGCCTTATTAGGCTACTTGTCAAAATAAGTTTGGAGAGCTCTCTTAATACATCGCCAAACCTCTCCTTTAAAGAAAAACTGCTTTGTACCTTCCCGACCATCTTGTTGGGTTGAGTGTTTTTAACGTTATGTTTGCATTTTGAGATGCATCTTGCAGCACCAACCAGTGTTTGATGCTGTGTCCAAAAAAGTTGTAGACATCTAGTACATCCTCAAAAACTGCGATATTCAAGATTGGCTTCTACAGCGTCTTTCAACAGCAGATTTGAATTGTAACTTGTACGAAATATGCATGTGGCGCAACTTCTTGAATCTTTTTCTGCTCTCCATTGTATACTCCACCCATAACGCTTGCGCCGTCACAACCTTGGCCACGACATTTTTTTCGATTCAAGACCTTGATCTAGATTCCACTATTTTACTTGCCAAACCAAATGCACTTTGATCTTCAATTTTTGTAAAAGAAGTAAACGTCTTGCAAATCTTTATTTCTTTGGGTTTATTTTTTTCATCATTTACCACTTTGATGTACCTGAAAACGTCACTTAACTGATCAACTTTATTTATATCCTGTGTTGTATCCATAATAACAGAGAAAAAGGAGAGCCCTGTATTTCATATATGATTTTTTCAGGGTAGGCCTACTTCATTTTCCATCAAAGAAATAACTTCATTTTGGATGCTAGGGCTTAAATAGTTTACACTTTCTGCTGGCTTTTGCAAAAGGGTTTTTATTATAGGGTCATAGTCAGACAGAAGTTCTTTTATAGACAAGAAATGTCCTTTATTTGGATCTTCCATTTTACTACTTCTTCCGCGGAAATCAAGATTACAGGTGGCCAAAGTTAATGAAACATTTACTATTCTTTCAAGAACGTTCCTCCAGTTAATTTTTTCTTCTTTTAACTTTTTTTCTGAAGCATCACTCAATGTTTCATCATTCCTCCATTTCTCAATTATACCACCAGAAAATATGTGGTCATCCGATTGTTCATGAGTTTTAATTCTATCCAGTTGTTTAGTCCCGTACTATCGAAAGTGTTCTCTGAATGTTGTGGGAACAGCCAACATGGTTGATAGTAGACACGGTCTAACTGTTGCGAATAGCAAAACCAGAGTCTGTTACATTTCATCCCAGAATCTGATAAAAAAAACTGTAGTAATTAGCTGAAAATGATGTTTTACTTCCTCGTCCATCAGGCTGTTTTGGAAAGGGACCACGAGGTTGACAAGGTCCTGATGCAATGATTAACCTTTTCATTGCTGGATTATTGAGGGACTGGGAAACTCAATTTTGTCTTGCAAAACATAATTTTCATCGTGTCCAGTTTCAGTCAAGCTTACTGCGTCCTTGTTATTATCGACTGGCTGATCAAGACATGAAAGGCCACTATGAGTGGTCGGAACATCAATTTTATCTACTTCAGACTGTTGATGGGCTTCAACGTATGAAAAATATACATAATGAATAATATTGAGCAATACAATTTAGTGTAGTGGTTTATAGTTGATTGCAGTGTTTTATTTGTAGAAACAGATTCAACTAACTGTTGATTATTGGTTGGTTATCGGGACAAAAAGACTGTGTCACCAATGATAGTCGTCCGTTGAAACGATGCATACTGTATACCCGTTACAATGTGATTTTTTAATGTGAAGTGAAAAACGAACAAATGTGCTCAGTCCAAATGAAGTGAATCAACCGTCGCAATTCGCAAACCGCTTCATTGTTTGTTTTTATCACACATTCTATTAACGTAATATGATATTAGTTTGTTATAAAATATTACGTTCTGACCAAATTGTTAATGGAGCTCTTAATAAAAATAATTTCACTTTCCTTAACAAGTTATAACACTTTACTTTGGTTTCCTCATACTTTCATTATTTTCATTTTCTTCGTTTTGATCTTGTTTCTGCACCGAAACATACTCTAAACCTGATTGAGTTTCAGGGTGCAACCATGCAGTTAACGATTTAGTGCAAGCACGAACCGTCTCCTCTTTCTTTTCTCTTATCCTTCCTTTTTTTAGCTCAACTTTCATAAGTACGTTTCAAAGCGTCGTTAAAAAAATAGCACAATGCAAGCCACAACTTAAGTTCAGCCACTTAACCGGTAACCGCTGTGGCGACGTACCAACTACACTACTGCTACTACTCTGTTACTGTGCATCGCTGTGGTGTGATGTCGCAGTGGAGGAGAAAGGGGTGGAACGATGAGTCATGGGCATGCGCTGAATGGGGAACAATGCATTGTCTGCCCGGCACCTGGGTCGGGCGCCCGGCTATCAAAAATACCCATAGAATACCACATAAGAATACACAACATACAGATTGCACTGAGCGTGTCTAGTTTCTAAACACAAGTTTAGACGCGTAGATCAGTACAATTGGGGCCCCTGAACTAAATTGAATTCTCAAATATCTTTTCTAGTACTACTTTTATTTATTATTATTTATTTATAATATTTCTTTAAGGGTTTGGGGGCCCCCTAACGACGGGGGCCTCGGGGCGGTGCCCCGCTTGCCCCATTGTAGCTACGCCACTGCAGAGACGACTGGTTCGAGGAGGCCATGGTCGAATGCAAGGTATTCTTTGCCTCGCAACTATCCTTTTATGTAGTGGGGCCTTGGCAGAAACGTGAGGTGTTTGACGTTAACACACTGTAAAAAAAAACTGTGCAATGTTCCATTATTTTGCTTGAAATGGCCTTCTCTACAAGCTGCTGGTGTTCATAAATGAGCTAAATAAAAATGTGCTATGATTTGCTGTCTCCTTTTCGGCTCTACAGTAAATAAAATAAAACAGCAATGCCCTCCTCTCCCTAAGAATTAACTGAACACGTCAAACAGAGAGTCCTTGCTTTATTTGAGAGGATGTAACGTGAGATCTTGTTGCTTTATATCGTGTTTCTAATTCAAATCCTTCAACACTATTTTATAAATAATATTATTATTGTTCCTACAATTGACACAATTTACTAATAGTGACACACTTTTAAGATAAAACCAATAGTTAGAATGATGTAATATAGCCTACTGTACTCTTGGAAGAAGCAGATGACAAGACTCTGTTTTCGGGGTCATGATCGGTTCTTGATTTTTAGTGTTTAGAGAAAATAAATTGCTTCCGTCAACGTCCAGGATTCATAAGGTTAAATAAAATTAGGAATAACGTGAGAACACAAGTAAAATAAGTAACATTTCATAACTGAATCATCAACATACTGAAGGGAAAATTCAGCCCAATAAAAGCACCAGCATCGATGCTGTTCAAAACGATGAATAAAATTCCACCTTCATAAAAGTTATGTGTTGTGTGCGAGCGGCGATAAGCTGTGAAGACAATGATAACATAATTAACGAGAATTCGCTTCCATAACGACTCAATCGAATAAGTCGCGAATTCCCGTTTTGCAAATCGTTGTTACGGCATATGGGAATACACGAATGAAATGGCTAACACAAATAATTAACACTGACATACACTAAACCTTTACAAAATCAAAATACAAATACACGGGTGTATTCTAATAAAATAGTCGCCGATCCGGTCTTACAATTGCAATGCTAGTGGCGCGCTAACGTGACATACACAAACACATGGAATGACCGGGTGTCAACATACATTTACATAAGAAATCTGGCATCCAAAGTATGCCAAAGCAACAGCAACAAAATAAGTAAAACATGCCCAAGATGGCTGTATAAAAATATGAATAAAGCAATGAGTTTAATTTACATGACACAAGAATAGTAGAGATGACGGCATGAATAACTCCCCATTTAATACCACAACATTTTATAAACATTCAGGCATCATTATAATACTCTTTCAGAGTAATTTACAGGAGTCACTGCCTGCTACTAATGACCTTATCAAAGCCTCTGATCTGCGTGGCCAGTGGAACGCTCTCTCACTCACTCAACAAATACCTCAGGTGTGTCATTACCAAAATAACTGCGGGTCTCCCCTTTGCCCCAGAGTACCGTTATACCTAGCCTTCATTAGGCCTCTGTAAAAGCGTCCATAATTCACAAAATACAACAGACACAGCTTGAAAATTCCTCTCGGGGATATCAAGATTCAAACAGCTCCTGATCAATCGTTCCGTGGGTACCGACTGTCGGAGAGATATGCGGCATACAGAAGATGACCAAGTCACTTCCAGCGAGCATATTAACTCACACACACCATTATGACACAACCACCTGGACTCAACTCCAGTACCCACACGCATATACGTCAGATCAGTGTTCCCTACTGTGTCTCCTCAAGATATTTAGCTAGTGAATTTAACATGAAACTACGTGACGATAAAGCTAAGGGCTTTTCTTATACAACAAAAATTGCATTCAGGCAATAACACAAATTATTATTCCAATAGCCTGACCGACTATAAATTCACAAAACAAAATAATACCCCGCAATCTGAGATAACATTAACCTTACAAGAAGATTCATTTGTCACCGCGACCCTAGTTTCTTGGTCATGAAAATCACTCGGTGCTCGCTGACTGCCATGCACTCTAACGCGTCATAGAAGCCCCGTACACTTAGACACAAACAATAAAATATTAAACACTACATTTACACAAATTGCCACGTTACGCCCACGAAATTTGCTGCTAGGATAAAATTCAAGATTAGCACACGCTTAATTTTTGCTAGCTAATTGCTACCAGAATGAACACAAACATTTTAAATTTAAAACACAAACAAATCAAATATTTACAAAATTTTCCCATATAACACACGACACGACCTGTCCAAAATTAAATAAATTTTTAATTTTTGTACTCATCACTTTCAGCTCATCATTACGTCATTGGTATCGCCAGCCATCTTCCCTATGTGTCGGCCTAGCCCATCATTAACATCTCGGCAGTGGTTGAAGCGTAGCCTACGTCTTCCTTCCTTCAATGGATTTGTAGTTCATCTTGCTGCTAGGATAAAATTCAAGATTAGCACACGCTTAATTTTTGCTAGCTAATTGCTCTAATTTCAGCTACTCAATTCGCAAAAAGTTCGTATAGCAGTGCGTCGACTTTCCCTAACTTTTGTGGTATGGTAACCACCTACATAAATCACTGATTTTATCGTATGACTTAATACAACTTCAGTTGCTTCGCACGCAACTGATATAATAATTTGCAGAAATTTTACAAAGTATTGTGCATCGCACAGATGCGTAAATGTTTAAGTCTCAAAGTGCAATCTAGTCACGCAAAATAACAAAGTGTCGTCTCGACACACAAACGAGTATAGTGTCCCCTTGGACACAAGAAAATAGTATCTTTTCCGTTCGGACACGCAGATATAGTATGTACATCACCGCACCTTCAGCACTTTTTATATGAAAATGACACAATTTTAAGGGAAGGGATGAGCTGTTGAGCTAAATTCTGAAATACTAGGACTACCAACATGTAAGCCCACTCAAAATAATCGTGGCATTCTGCACGTCAATAATTTAATCGTCCGCAGGCGATTCCTTCGTACACTTTCACGCAATTTGATTGCCGCCAAATCCTCGATCCCGCTGTTGTGATGCCATCTTCCCGCGTCCATCGGCGTCATCTCCTCTCATTGGTTATTCATCTCGCACATTTTGCGGTTTTCCTGCAAAACTCCGCCTGTGGGTGTGGCCAAAACATTATACCATCTCACTCTCATGCTCTCTTTCCTTGTCAGAAGCTCACGGACAATGAAATATTTTAAACATGCGTCAGTAGCGTGCCAACGAGCTGTAGGTCCTTCAACCTGTCTATAACTGTACCTCCGTGGCTCCAAGAAGGATGTAATAAATAGTATGCAGTTCTTTCCTATTGTCAATTGAAATGTCGATCCGACCCTTCGTCTCCAACTCCACTACCTGGATCTTGTGAAATATTAGCAAGTTCTGGCTTCTACTGTGCCAGCATTTCATACAAAAAATATAATATTGGTCCAATGTCATTAGTCTACATCTAGAAAAGAGATTAAAAAATTCGTTTTTTTAGGAAAAACATTATAGTGCTCAACTGATTTGGCAGATTGAAGAAGGAAAGAACACAGTAAAAGGATGAAAAATAGCCTAGTGGAAATAAACTAAAATCAAGAAAGGAGATAAAATCACGAGGAATTTATTTCATGTGGCCCATAGATGGCCGAAATCGAAGAAAGAAGAACAGGAAGAAGGAGAAATATTGTTTAGCCTTTAAACTGTGTGTTAGGGGGTGTGTAGCGTGTTATGGTATCTTGGGGCGGTTTAGGGGAATGTCCTCTATAGGGGTGCGGAGGGATCGGTTACGTAAATCAAGTGTAACTCGAAGGAAAGCTTCCAGGTGTTCAGAGTGTCTGGTGAGCTCAAGGTTGGGGGTGTTTTCGTGGGGTTGATGGGATAACAGATTAGCCTGCCTGCGTACGACTATGACTCGGCGGCGTGCGGACAGTGTACGTGCGTGCGAATGCTGAATAGAGCAGAACTGCTGACCGGTACTTTGCTACAGGTCGAGAGGCGAACTGCTTACCTAATGTTTACAGATAATTAGATAATGCTGGACCCTACTAGGTCAGGGTTGGAAGGTACGGGGTTGTCGTGCAACTAAATAAACCGTGATACCAATGGTGTTTATTACTAAGTAGTTTAATTACTGTAAGGCGTGAAGTGCTGTGACTTCACTAGTCAGCCTTAGTGCTGTATGTTCTCAATGTAGGACAAAACTATTACAAAGTCTATTAGAGAGTGACATGTAGGATTTGTGTAGGAGTGTAGACTCGTGAGCACACTTAACAGCGAATGGGCGTCCGTCTCGGTGTAGACCGTCAAACGTTCAGCAGGCACAAAACCTCGATACTTGGTGTGTGAAGCAATTTAGAGGCCTGGCTCCTCTGAACTGGAATGTCAGTGAATTCCTGTCGCACTTACTGTTTGCTGCGAGTGTTGTGTCCTGGTAATGCAATAAGTGTGGTGAGTTGTTGTTGATTACTTCAGGGTTTAGTAGTGAATTCTGTGGTATTGAAAATAGGGCCTGAAGGTGTGTAAGGATATGGGGCAGATAGTGTACTTTAGGGGGTGCAGCCCTATAAGGTCCCTAGGGGACCTTAGGAATGCAACAATATATTTACAGAGCGAAGTTTTAAGGCCTATTGATGAGTTTTGTAATTTTATTTAAGTAGTCTACTGGTTAACATTTTCAGAATTGTTTTTGTCTACTGTGTATTTTCAGTGTGTGTGGCATCTGCCTAATGATAATAACGTGCGTACTTGCAATTGGGGGCGGAAACGAGGTGGTTGTGGCCTTCAGTTAGGATCAATCGCAGCATTCATTTGAAGTAGAGCTCTATGATTGCGGAGTGTGCCCAGTTTCATCCCTTGAAATTCTTGACAGAGCTGCAATTCAATCCATTGACGTAGATTCAATACGTACTCCTAGACAACTGAAGGTTCAGTACCAGTACCTACGTACACGTGGGGAGTCCCATACATTTCCAGGCACATTTCATATGACTGTTTATGGAACCATGAACTGAGACTCAAGAAGGCGACGGTATTGTCTATTATCTAATGTCGCAAGCAACTAGGTCACTTTTCGTCCATTCACCCCACCACACCGATACACGGCCATGAAGAAGATGATAATTTTCTGTTAGCGATAGCCATTGCACATTAGCTACTTAAAAAAGGAAACGAAGGAAAATAAAATACAGCGTTCATCCGATCAACGAGCAAAGATTCACAAGTGGACAGTTTCACACTTTATTTAATACCCCACGGACCGATGATACCAGTTTTTTTTCTTCAAATTTTAGTATGAGTGTAACTTGGTGTGTATCTGAAGAAAGGAATTTAAAAACAACAACTTTCAATAACGCAATCTCCGTAGAAGAAAGACTTGCAGGTACAGATAGACAATCATCAATTGTCGCATGGAAAATATCAAAGTCCTGTTCGGGTATCATCGTGCTTGTACGTGGCTGTACAGTTGCAACAAATTTCGATGCACTTCGATCTTTGTTAACGACATGTTCGTCACAAAATGCAACTATCAGTACACAGTGCCACTGTGCAGATATCAGAATAACAGAGAAGAATGATATGCAATTAATGAGAAACCACCCAAATGCGTAAATAAATGCGTGAAGTGAGGGACACGTCCCAAGTGACGATGGATGAGAAGCGCTTAACAGAGTAGAGAAAGGGTGTGAAGTTGTTAACCCGGACCACCGTGGTTAAAATATTGGTCTCGGCAATTATTTTTGTTTTGATGGCCTCTGTTATACCATTATGGAACCGCACGATACTGGACGCCTTTTAAGTTTTACAACGAAATATTGCAATGAATCGTTATTTAATTACCACTGGGTCTATGATAGCTGTTATAGACGTGCATGAGATGTTGAAAATATCATTACAGTATTATGAGCGTTCTGCGGACTGCCAGTTAGCTTAGGGGAAGAGGCGTTGCGTGAAACTACAAAGAACCGGGGTTCGAATCGTACTCGCGGTGTTTATTTTTTAAACAGGTCAAATGTTTCATTAACGAAATGCGTGTGTTTCTTTACAAAGGGATATCTGGCTTAATGAATTTGTTTATTGTTAGTCCTGAAAATGACTGTTGTAGGCACTTCTTCAATATCTCGTCCAGTATCCACCGACTTCGACAACTTACTGTAGTCGACGTAGCATTGACTGAACTAGTTTTCTGAAGTACTGCTCATCATGCGTAATCTCCTCCCATGCTTCCAACATTATCTACCACAATGCATCCTGCGAACGAGAGGGAGGGTGATGCCAGTTTTCCTTGATATGGCGTTTCCACTTTGCCCACACATGCTCAATGGGGTTCAAGTCTGGAGTTCGAGGGACCCAGCTGAGCAGCTCAATGGAGTCCTGCTCAGGAAACCAGCCCTGAATACTCCTGCTCATGTGGATTGGAGAGTTGTCTTGCACGAACTGTACAGCATGTGGATAGCGCTCTTTCACACTCGGAATTATAATATTCTGCAAGATGTGAAAATATTGACACGATGTGAGATGTCCATCTATCCGATGAAACACTCCAGCCCCATGAGTTGACATCCAACCCCCACCCCTCCAGCACGACACAGATATGCAGCCACTACGTGTTTGCTCAGCCACATACTGTACCGTTTCTCGTATCGAGTACCGCGTGGCCTGTAAACACGAACCGGTGTGACCTCTGCCGAACTGAAACATGTATCGTCAGAGAAGATGACCTGATCCCCATTTCGATTTAATTCCAGCTCAGCGTCGACTAGAAAGACCTGCACTCGACCTCTCAGGTGGCCACACGACAAAAAAAATCATGGTGTGTTACTTCACAAAAATAATATTCACGGCGTGACTCGAACTGTGGTTACTCGGCGATGAACGACTTTACAACCTGACAGCTAACCTACTACGCTACAGCGCAGCACATGCCATTGTGAGTGTATCATGCCTTACCACGACATGGTGCGTGTGGGAGCGGGGTGAGGGGCTGGCCGATAGCGAGAGAGAGAGAGCGAGAGAATTACTGACTGACCATGTTGCTGTACATATCCACCGAACCGTACGCAGCCGACAGCAGCCGAAGTTACACTTAGCATTTTTCATGCGACATTTTATGATTGTCTGTACGTCGGGGTAAGATAAAATTCACAAACAGTAGTTTTATAAACAAGGCGTATTAGAGTTTCTTAGAGTTTCATTGTAGTAACAATTTATGATTTATTCATTCATTTATTAATTTTTTCATTTAATTATTGATTAATTAATTAATTAATTAATTAAGTTATTTATCTATTTATTTATGTATTAGCCTATGGGGCGCGTCACTCACCCAGAGCCCAGCATGCTAGAGCAACTCTGCCAATGAGCAATGCTATATATGCGCCCAGTGTCGCGCTAGCATGGCCACATCGATAAGAATCTATGCAGAACATCTTTGTAGCTGTGCCGATAAAACGCTCTTTGCTGCGTCTTTGTCGCCATGACGACCAAGCATGGCCACCTACATTTGAATCAATGTAAAGTACTAAGGTGCCGTGCCGTGGCATTTCTGACTCGTCTACAAAGTCGCAAGCTTGGCTTCAGCCTTAGTGTCAAGGTGCGCGGTAGGCCGTCACAATTTCCATGTGTATAACGCAAATTTGTATTGACCCCCAACCCAAAACATAGGTCTATCCATGTTAAACGAAAGCGTAAATAAAGGGAATTTTACTGCAGGAAGGCATTACACGATCATATTTTTTTCCTCAATGCAGTGATTTAAAGCTCATTTTCCTTTATGCTTAGGCCTATAGGCCTACTGTAATCAGGAAAATAACCTAACGTGAATTGTTCTATTGGACGGCACATCTACATACGGCTGGGAGGCGTGACCAATCATAAGGAAAGTATTGGAGAGAAGATAATAATAATATTATGGGATTCACCTCCCTTTTAACTATTGCGGCTTTTAGAGACGCCGGGGTACCGGAATTCTTCCCCGAAGGGGATCTTTAACGTCCCAGTAAATCTACTGACACGACTCCCTCACATTTAAGCATTCTCAAATGCACCGGAATTCGATCCTGGTATCTTGGGTTCAGCATGCGAGAACGTTGCGGCTGAGCCACGCAGCCATTCCTGGAAAACAAGAACATTTTCAGATACGTGGTAGGCTATTGCAAGTTAAGGGACGATGTGTTTTGATGTTTGGGAAATACTGGTCAACGTCTCACCGTTTTAGGTGGATGTAGTATGAGTTAAAGTATTTTAAGTTTCAGTGGCAGTGATGATGCATATGAAATATCATGTCCTGTGGTTTGGATTCCACGTAAATATCCAGTGGCTCAAGTTCGCGAGAGTAATGGTCACGTATAACTGCAAGCTTCCGTCCATTCCTAGGGACGGATGACTTCATAGTTCCGCCCCTCAAAACAACAATAACTAACTAACTAACTCCGTCCATTCCTTAGGCTAGGCCTATATTAATTTACCTTTTCTGCACATTTTGCTCACTTGGGCTCGTTCCGTTGTTCGGCCACGCAATTTAATGTATGACTCAAACTCTGCTGTAGGCCCAACGTAGGCCTACACAGTTCACTGCCATTAAAGTTAACCAGTATGTAATAATAATTGTTGGTAATACAGCTAGCACGGTTAAAAGTCTGGATATCACGTTTTACTGCGTGGTAGTTTTAAATCGGGTGTAATTTTGAAATTAGGTTTTAACTATGGAATCAATCGCTCTATATTTAACAGTCTTTGTTAAATAGGCATCTTCAAATGCACCGGAATTGCGTGGCCGAACAACGGAACGAGCCCAAGTGAGCAAAATGTGCAGAAAAGGCAAATTTATATAGCCTAAGGAATGCATTTAGAATATGGTAAGGGAATTTCACTCTATTCGTATAAGAATTATTTGCGTGTATATTTTTGATTTACCGCACTCTCCTGCAGTGTTGCCAATTAATGTTAGCAGCGCGGTTCGAACGAGCGGGTTGGGAAGGGCTGTCCGCACTTTCAAGCGAGCGTTGGTTTGAAATCTTAATCTCGCCTGTCTCCAACACCAGAAAACCTTGGAGAATATTGATGTGCTTAATAGCATACAGTTCTGTTATCTCGGATTGTGTGCCGCTACTCGAGCGAGTAACTCACACCTTGGTTTGAAATGGCCGACTGGCCACAACTCAGCATCAATTCACAAAGAGAGAGAGAGAGAGAAAAGAATTACATGCAGAGATTACAAGTTTAGTATAATGAAATTTATTCCACTCTGAATAAGTGACACGTAGAAGTTACAATTACAAGTCTATACAAGGTTACGTTAATCGCGATTATAACGTACTACACTATTGTGTCTGTGTCATACTCAGAACACAGAAGCAACAATGATGTACAGCCAGTACTTTGGCAGACTTTGATATACACAAAGGATAAATACCTCACATAGGCATTACCAGTTAAACAACATAGAAAATGGTGAAGAAAACTATATCTTCGTTATACAAATATAATATATTCAGAGTGAAGTCATCCACGGCACAACGAGCGAATTGAGAATTTAGTTCTTACCTGAACTCAGCCAAAAGAAGAGTTTCGTCGATGACATCATCAGCGTATATCAGTATAGACACTGGGCCAGCGCTGGACAGCTAAGTGCGGATTGGCAAACCGTCCTCTCGGCAGATCGACTAACACAGTCTTCCGTAGATGGTGGACAAGCGACTGACAACTGGGAACGTGCCCTGCACTTTATATACGATCGAGAGGACGCTACTTTTCTTCCCTCTAGCTGGCAAGATTCGATTATTCGAGCAGAGATCAAGTTAAGAAGTGTATAATATTTCTCTAGGGTTTATCTTAATGACTCAGGCTACATTCTCCAATATAGTTGAAGAGGGTTTGTTATCCACTAATTGTCACGGGGTCCAGGTCACCAAAGTAATATATCCTATTACGATGGAAAGGACGAACACACACAAATAATCATAACTGTCAACGATATGAGGGTCTTTCTACATCTTGAATGACTGCGGCGATGTAGGGTTCAAAATGGTCTGACGAAGGTGAAGGATTAGTCGAGGGGGGAAGATAGTGAGTTCCTGGAGGGACTAGCTTGCATGTTAGGAAAATCACTGGCCACACAATTTAAGGCTGTCGGAGTAAATTGGCTAAATCTTTTATTCAACAAGGGCTGTTACGTGAGAACCTCAAGTTCTAGTGGTTTACAGAAAAAGGGGACGTTGTAGGAATTCAGCCCAATAACATTTATCTCTGGGTTTCACTGCGTTACCCGTTGCCACGTTAGAATCTGGGATTCTAATGAGTTGCAACAGGGAATACTGTGGGTATTCAGCTTAAGGACATCACGGATCGCGTCTACTGTGTTACATAACAAACTAGCAACTTTGCCAAAACACTTGGTGACAAAGTAACATATTTCAAATTAGTAGGCCTATTATTAAGATCTCGCTGTATAAAAGTTTGTTGTTGATTCTTTAAGGACTTTGCGATATCGTGATCATGTAGCCCCATGTACTTGGGTGTGAGTAGAATTTGTCTGATAACCTGTGTCACTGTGATGTTTGTATAAGTGTGTATTTGTAATTGTAATTGTGTAATTGTAATTGAGGTAAAGTTTGTGCAGGAAGCGACCGTGGCTTAAGTTACGTTCCGTGGTTTCCCACTTCTACTCCAGGCAATGCCGGGATGGTTCTAAACTTAAGGCCACGGCTGCTTCCTTCTTAATTCTCATCTTAATTCCAAATCAACAGACTACTACAGACACCACAATAACACAAGTTATCGGACAAATTATTTCTGTCTATAGCCTAGGCCTATATACTGTAAATATATAGCCTATTTTACCCTATTGAACTATGCTAATGAAATAGGTAGCCTACATCACATTAAAATATAATACGTAGCGAAGGAAAGTTGCATTACGATATTTAAGCCTGTGAAGAGGAGCCAGCTATTATAAACAGAGACACAAAGACGGGGGATAGTCTCCGATATCAGCTAGAATAAACAAACAGAAAGGCGATAACGCGTGGAGCTTTGAAGATGAGAAATCACAATTCCTTACTTCTCGGGACATAGGCGTGGCCAATTAACCCATACTGCATGTGACAACTAGAAGAACCAGCCAATTAAGCCAATCCAGAGCAGCTATAAATAAGGGAAAAGTAGCCGACTGCATGGAAAATGAGTTCATATTAATGAGAGGATTGTATGTATGTCTACCCCTTATTATTCCCATTTTCCAACGGGGTCGGGGATGAGATGCGATGAAAGTCTTTGTGGTGGATGTTTTCTACGACCGGATGCCTTTCCTGACGCCAACCTCATGAGAGGAGTTAATGAGAGATGAAATGAATGATGGAGAATGAATCTGGGTAAGGATGTGGAAGGAAGCGGCCGTGGCCTGTCAGAAGATACCGTGACAGCATTTGCCTGGAGTTGAAAATGGGAAAACAATGAAAACCATTTTAAGGACGGCCGACGGTGTGGCTCGAACTCACGTCTACCGAGTCCGCAGAGAGCTTGTCCCCATGGCCTAGTGCTGCGCGTTAGCGAGTGTAGCTACCGCTGTCGGTATTTATGAGAGGGTTAAAAGCTGTGATTATCAGTGGATTATGGTAATTGCGCTGTTGACGGACAAGAATGGGATATGTTCACAGCGGGGCGAGCAGGGATATGAAACATGGGATGGGGAATTACCTACTTAGTCTATATAGGGTGTCATTTATGTACTTGAGTACCCTTAAGAGGCGTGTAGGGAACCTGGGGTCGGAATGGCCTTCTAACCCCAGAAACTAGGTTTGTTTCAGGCCCTCTGTCCCTGTAAAGTAGGGAAGCGAGCCATGTGTTACTCTGAGGTCAGGCACTCTTTCGCTGTCAACGGTCTTGGCGCGACCACCACTCAACGCTGCGTTAGCCAAGAGCTGCATTCCTCTTGCCAATTGATAGTTCCGTCATCTTTAACTACTACCGAAACACACGTAACTCGTTGATACTAACAATCAAAAGGCAATTAATTTACAGAATCAACGACAGTTTTAAAAAATCAGCACAGAATAAACACGCACTGTGACTACGCTATTTTTTCTAAAAAAAAATAAAGAAAAAGAAAAAATGAAGGCATGTCACCCCAGGAGAAACGAACCCATGACCACCGTGGCACCACGCCTCGCGCTATCCTCTTGACTAACGCAGCGTTGAGTGGTGGTCGCGCCAAGACCGTTGACAGCGAAAGAGTGCCTGACCTCAGAGTAACACATGGCGCACTTCGCTAGTTACAAGGGCGGAGGGCCTGAAACAAACCTGTTTTCTGGGATTAGGAGGCCATCCGACCCCAGGTTCCCTATCTCAAATTTATCCTATACCCATCTCCTACACGCCTCTTAAGGGAACTCAAGTACATAAATGACACCCTGCATAAAGACCTAATATCCACGCTATGCTAAATACAAAAATTCGTATCATCGAAAAGTGAATGAAGAAACAGAATTAGAATCTACATGTCACGACCTATCAGAAAATGAGGATCTTAAGTTTACAAGAGTGTAGTGCTTTTCAGTCGGTCAACACGAATGTACCCAAAAGAGATGGGTTATGCCCTAATCCTGAAATAAATTACATGAGATTAATAAAACACTAGGATGACCAGTTTCGATCGTCAAGCGATCATCATCAGATCCATTACACTTAGGCTACAAAATCTATGTTTGAAATAAAGGTGAAAATATTTACAATATATACAATTATTTAGTTGCAGTATTGGTACTGCAACTGTCAGTGTATGCTAAATGCAGTATATATGTTAGGTGAAATGCTAAATGGTGATAGCTATCCGTAGATTGTACTTTAGAGAGATTATATGGTTGTAAACTATGGTTAAACTATAAAATTTTAGGCTAACTACTTATCTGATTGTCTTCCGTATAACAGCTACTCGCAGTTTTCGTGCTCACTGGAACTCACTATGCGGTAGACTGCGGTGGTTATCTTAACGACTGGTTTTTCCCTGCTTTCTCCCCCCTGCTCCTACGTGCTGTGGGGAGTGATAGCGATGTGTTTATGTGAGGTGTTGCCAACCTAGATAAGATGTATGTTATTGAATGAGGTGGGTCTACAATTATTAAAGACCGTGGATTAGCCCTCGCCACGCGTGGAGCATAACCCATTCGAACTAAGCGTTGACGGTCTTATGAGGACGTCCCGGCACCTTTAATACTGCCGCGAATATGGGCCTTGGTTTATTGCAGAAGAAAAGTACATCGTACACCTGATCCAGATAACATTTACCTATTAATAACCCCCTAATTTCCCCCCTTTTTATCTAGCTTGGCTGTGTCGCTAAATTGTGTTTTGTTTCCGACAGGGTGTGTTTTTTAGTAGCGTGAAGAGGGGTGAGCTCTCCATGAACGTGTGTTCATTTAGATTGTTGGGATTGTTTCGTTTGGCTAGGTGTATCTCGATTGCTTCCTTTATGTCAAGAGCTCTGCCTTTCGATTCGTGATGGATTATTTGAAGGTCCGACTCTATGTTGGTAAAGCTGTGCCCTGCGTCACACATATGTTCGCACACGGCTGAATGTGTTCCGTATCTTATCGCATTCCTATGTTCATTATAACGTGTGTCTACTCGCCTTCCACTCTGCCCGATGTAATTAGCTTGACAATCGGTGTCTTGGCACGCTATAGAATATACCCCTGACCTTGAATATGGGTCACTTTTATTTAGATTACTATTTAGGAGGTGCCTAGCGGTTGTGTTTTTCGTCGTGAAAGCTATCTTTATGCCTTGCTTTTTGAATAGGTTAGTGATTTTATATGTATTCGCATTCACATAGTTGAAACGCGCAAATTTTTTCTCATTATTGTCCGGTTTGGGAATCGTTTTATCTTTATTTTTATGTTTGGCTATAATTTGATTTATTTTGCTTGGCGAGAAGTTGTTTTCCTTTGCTATTTGCATAATAGTTCTTATTTCCTTATTATAGTTGTCTTTTGACATGGGTATGTTTAAAGCTCTGTGCACCATTGAATTGAAACCCGCTAGTTTGTGCGTACTGGGGTGATTAGACTGATTGTCGATTGCATGCGAGGTTTGTGTTGCTTTCCGGAATATGGCATATGAAAGGTCGTTGTCTTTACGTTCAATAGTTATATCGAGATAATTTATTTTCCGGTCTATTTCGGATTCCTTAGTGAATTTGATAGAGTGGTGAAGGCTATTAATGGATTGGAGAATTGTTTCTTCGCTTGTTAGTTCAGTATCGTAGATGCAAATTACATCATCTACGTATCTTTTCCATATTACTATTCCCTTTGTAGAAGTCTTTTCTAAGAACGCATTTTCTAGTGCATTGATGAAGATGTCAGCGATTAACCCACTTAGTGGCGATCCCATTGCTAGGCCTTCTCTCTGTGTGTATATTTTATTGTCGAATTGAAACACGTTTTGGGTGAGAACGACCCTCAGTAATCTCACAATCTCTTCAATTTCTTTTACCGAATTGTTGGATTTTAAGTTGTTTTCGATAGTGTTGATTGCTTCATTAATCGGAATATTGGTGTACATGTTAGTTACGTCGGAGGATACTAGCCTGAAGCTAGGTTTCATTTGTAGGGTGTTCAATGCTGTTACTAGTTCTGTTGTGTTCTTTACAGAGTTGTTTTTGTCGTTGGAAAGACGGCATTTTAAGATTTTTAGTAACTCTTTGCTGATTTTGTATTTAGGGGCATTCCTACAATTGACTATTGGTCTCATGGGGCATTCCTTTTTGTGTATTTTTGGTTGTCCCCTCAATGACGGTATTTTCGGGTTCATGTTTATTAGTTTTGATTTTTCGGCTTTGGTCAGTATGTATTCTGTTTCTTTTAGCGCACTTTTTATTTGTTTTTGGAATTTGTTGGTGGGGTCTTTTGTTAATTCCTTGATTTCGTTGTTGTTTAGGAATTCGACTGTTTTTTCAATGTATTCTGTTTTGTTCAAAATTACTGTAGTGTTTCCCTTATCTGCTTTTGTGATGATTAAGTCATGTTCTTTTATTTTTTGTTTCAACGACTTTATTTCTTTGAGTTGTTTGTTGTTTTGAATGTTATTGCTATCGCCCTCTCGTTTGAGGATTTTTTGGCTTCGTTGGTGGCGAGATTTTTGGTTAATTCCCTGTCTTCTGCTGGGAGCTTGTGACTGGCTATCTCAATATCTGTGATTAACTGTTTTATATTGTGGTTCGTGTGTGCGTCTGTGCAGTTGTATTTCAAACCTTTGTCTAACATATTCATTTCACCTTGAGAAAAGGTTACGTTCTGTTGTTTACTCTGCTGTGGAAATTGAATTCATTGTTATTCGTGTGTTGTTCGTTAGATTGATGGTTCTGTGTTTCTCCTAGTTTTCTTAATTTATTTTCTAGCGTTTCATGCTTCCTCGTTGCTCTGATTTTGATGGTGTCATGTAGGTGCTCGGTGAAGCTGTCCCATTGGGCTGCGTGCCAGAAATTACTTAGTTGCAATTGAATGTCGTACAATTGTTGGTTAATTTTTTGCTTTCTTATGTATGCAAATCTTAATTCGTTTTTTATCCAAAGCGCTTTGGCTTGTTTGGTTGAAATGATCGAGGCTGGTGTGTTCGGTACGGTTTTAATTGGTACGTATTTAGGAGTGAGGTTTAGTTCTATACATTTTTGTTGAACCAAATTGACTTGTCTAAATTCATGAGTTTAAACCTGAGTGATTTGAATTTCTTGGCTTCACGATTTGCCTGACTAGCCGTGAACATTGTGGTGTTTGAAGCCATATTTTCAGTGTTGCCTTAGTAAACAAGAGTTTAGTGCTTTTCAGTCGGTCAACACGAATGTACCCAAGGTCAGGGGGTATATTCTATAACGTGCCAAGACACCGATTGTCAAGCTAATTACATCGGGCAGAGTGGAAGGCGAGTAGACACACGTTATAATGAACATAGGAATGCGATAAGATACGGAACACATTCAGCCGTGTGCGAACATATGTGTGATGCAGGGCACAGCTTTACCAACATAGAGTCGGACCTTCAAATAATCCATCACGAATCGAAAGGCAGAGCTCTTGACATAAAGGAAGCAATCGAGATACACCTAGCCAAACGAAACAATCCCAACAATCTAAATGAACACACGTTCATGGAGGGCTCACCCCTCTTCACGCTACTAAAAAACACACCCTGTCGGAAACAAAACACAATTTAGCGACACAGCCAAGCTAGATAAAAAAGGGGGGAAATTAGGGGGTTATTAATAGGTAAATGTTATCTGGATCAGGTGTACGATGTACTTTTCTTCTGCAATAAACCAAGGCCCATATTCGCGGCAGTATTAAAGGTGCCGGGACGTCCTCATAAGACCGTCAACGCTTAGTTCGAATGGGTTATGCTCCACGCGTGGCGAGGGCTAATCCACGGTCTTTAATAATTGTAGACCCACCTCATTCAATAACATACATCTTATCTAGGTTGGCAACACCTCACATAAACACATCGCTATCACTCCCCACAGCACGTAGGAGCAGGGGGGAGAAAGCAGGGAAAAACCAGTCGTTAAGATAACCACCGCAGTCTACTGCATAGTGAGTTCCAGTGAGCACGAAAACTGCGAGTAGCTGTTATACGGAAGACAATCAGATAAGTAGTTAGCCTAAAATTTTATAGTTTAACCATAGTTTACAACCATATAATCTCTCTAAAGTACAATCTACGGATAGCTATCACCATTTAGCATTTCACCTAACATATATACTGCATTTAGCATACACTGACAGTTTCAGTACCAATACTGCAACTAAATAATTGTACATATTGTAAATATTTTCACCTGTATTTCAAACATAGATTTTGTAGCCTAAGTGTAATGGATCTGATGATGATCGCTTGACGATCGAAACTGGTCATCCTAGTGTTTTATTAATCTCATGTAATTTATTTCAGGATTAGGGCATAACCCATCTCTTTTGGGTACATTCGTGTTGACCGACTGAAAAGCACTAAACTCTTGTTTACTAAGGCAACACTGAAAATATGGCTTCAAACACCACAATGATCTTAAGTTTCTAGACCCATTGTTTCAGGAATTTGGGTCAAGTGACTTAAACGTATGCACTTTCGGGGCCGGAACCAGAATTTGATAAAGGAGCGAGCCCACGTAAATTGCAACTGCAATCAGAGAGGCGCTAAGCCTCAAAGGGCATTTCCTTTCCAATCCCCCATACTGTCTCTTCTACTATCGTAGTTTATCAGCATGTCGTAGGCAGCAGTAGTTAGGTCAGCTGCCACGCGGGGGGTGCGGGAACCTTTTCGGGGGCCCCCGAAAAGAAAACACCTAGTACGACGCTATCTGAATTGGCGGTAGCCTGAGACGGCCAGTCACATATAGGCTACAGAGTGTCAAAGGCTTTCATAAAAGAAGTCAGTTTCCTATAAAGTGTTCCCAATGAAGTAGGAATCACATATCAAGTTTGAAAGTACACTGGGCAGCGGTAGCCTGCGCTAGTCAGTCCCGTATATGGGCGCACTTGACTTATCTTAAATTAAACTCCCATGATGCTTTACAGAAAGATGCCATCTCGCGGGAGAAGTCTTATGCAGCTACTACTGTTATAACTAGGGCTCGGATTTGTAGGTGCTAAAAATCGGGAAAATATATATTTTTTATGTATTAAAAATACATGAAATATGTGACAAAAAAGTAAAAATATTTTATTATAATTTAGTATTGGGAGAAAAGGAGAGCACAAGCATCTACGAAGTGATTGATCTGACGTACCCCAAAGTGGGTGATTCGAAAAGAAGAAGAAGAATTTAGTTATTCATGTGAATATAAACAATATGCAGTACACATGAATGCAATTTATTCTATGCCTCACTGACTACTGAAGCATTACAATACACAACGAGATACATCTTCAGGTTGTCAATCACAAATGACCGATGATTATCGTGAAACACTTCATCTTAAGGCGCGAAATTGCGGCAATATGTTTTTGCCCTTGAGGTGTTGTGTAACTTGAGATCGCTGATCAGCCTTGATTGCTTTCCCACATGATTGGCAGAACAGAACGCCCACATCAGAAGGAAAATTATCTTTAAATTCTGCAACAGACGATAACTTGTAGTTGTTTTACGTTAGGCATCGAAGAACTGCCTACACTTCACAGTGCCAGAAATGAACTGCATGTCAGCGACACTGGTCCCAGGTAGCTGGGGGAGGGGGAGGTCTAGCACATGGTGCAATATGGCTATGGAGAAGGAAATCCCCGGCTTCCACAGTGAGTGGCACAGGGCGACAAGTTAAGAATAACACAGTTGCAAGCTGACAAACGCTCTGCGTGAAGATTAGATAGCTCACAGGTTCTTCCCCGTTGAAGTAACACAGAACAAAAATGCAATAAACTGAAAGATGTAGCATACTGATTTTAAAAAAAAAATGTAAATAATAGGTATTTTTATGTGCTAATATGTGAAGAGTAGGAATTTATGTATTTATATCAAAATTCTTAAAATATGTATTTACATAAAATAGTATTTATTTACCAATAAATCCGAGCCCTAGTTATAACCTATAAGTTAGTCTAGCACAGGCTGTTCCAAATCCACGAGTTAGAGTATGCGTACACGCGAGTACTCAGCAGTGATGCTCGGAGCACGGTTGGAGACGGACTGGGGGTGTTAGCCAATACGTCACTGGGGGAAGGTCATAACACAAATCCATGCGCTTCCTGACAGTCTTGATGTATCCTCCGCGCAGTGACGGCAGCCCCCACAGCAGAGCTGTATTGCATGTAGCAGGTTTACTCACGCAAGGCGGCGAGTACTCGGCTGCTCACTGGTGAGCTTCTCGGCTGGAACAGCCTGGTCTAGCACATACTTTCTCAATGCAATGGTGTTGGTGGAGACATAGATCGTGTATCAAAAGCTATTTACTATACTGCGCCCGATCGCGCATTTTCAATATGTAAATCGATGGCTCATTTGGATCGATTGATGGTAAGCCGAGTGGGAACAGCGCTGAGCTCATATGGAAGTTATGTTACCTCTTTGGAGTATTCTGATTTTATTTGGCTGGCAATTTATTTTTTATTGATTTCTCAATTTTTGACATTTAAGAAGATATTTGGAATTATGTGGCATTATTAGGCCTATTATGCATTTTTGGGATTATTTATGTTCAGAAACTAGGGTATAACATCGCAGATAAGCGAACAGGATAATTACTTGCGCACCCGACTTCACTCGGGATGACTCGAGTTTCCACCGTCTACCCCGACATAGCCTATACTCTTTTGTCAAGTCTCGTGGTAAAGAGACGTGATTTTCAATGTGCTAAATTGAAAACGTAGTTGAGAAGAAATTATAGCTGCATTTAAGCAGAAGTTCATAGAATGTGTTTAGTCCTGTCAACTGTACTACAGGGAACTGTTATTTCTCGTTATGAAACGAACTGTATTGCATTATTTGCAAGATTTATTGTATCACGCCTCGTGATAGAACTCAGGACGTTCTGGGACCACATGGCGACACATGAATATTGGAAATTGTTGCAGTGAACAAACATTTACGTGTTAATACTTGTTATTATCTGATATTTTGAATTAATCAACTTGAACTGTGAAAATTCGCATTTATTAGGAGAACTGATGGTCGTGATAGTGACAGATCACGTGGTGCGCCGACTGTATTAATTTATAACCAGTTTCTAGTGTGGTGATATCACTCAGTGATATTCTTAACTTCTGTGGCGGTATTAATGGCCATACTTTAATTATAACCGCATCTGTGTCGAGCCAGTGTTTGCTTTAAACAATTATCATCGTAAATGTAGGCTACGTAAATTCTGTGACACGTTAATTCCACAAGATGACGACTATGCTCGGTCGAGCCCTAGTCCACCTGGTTCCGTGCATTCCATTTGTCCAGGAAGCTAAAATGGAGCAATCTATCATGATGTGGGAGAGTGGAGGACAATAGATGCTTGCAATTCTTAAAGAGATGGCTTGGAGCTCGCCACATTAACCCCAGGCGAGGCTTGAATCTGTACGCAGCTTGAAAGCATGTTAGTGAGACAACGTGTTATAATCTTTGCTGTGAGGGTTGGATGCCCGTGTAGAATAGATTAGATGATCTTACTAGTGCATTCTCGTATGCGGCATGTTTATTTTTATTTATTATTAAATAAGCTGGTCATAACAATATATCTTTTCATACAAGCTTGGAGAAAACCCTTGTTTTTTGTAAATAATTTGTGTATCAATATCCGAGTAAGCCAAGAGTCTGGCTGAGCTACGCAGTATAATTTAAAGCTTCAGGACGCTGAAATGTCATAAGAATTGGAATCATTGATCGGCACATGCTTGCCAAGGCCAGTTGAAATAACAGTGTGTCTTTTGTACGCTGCACTGCTTGCTAAATGGCAGTCATTCGTATACAATTTTGAAGGCGGTGGTTTTTAATGGACTGGATATAGCCAGCCGAGAACTCGTTTATAAACACAGCTGCAGTGTGAGTGTAGGATTTTTTGTTCTCATTTTTTGGGGGCTGACATCGCTGAAGACAAAATGACATAACTTAAAGGAATGTGGAAGTTAGTGAAGTATCGCTGGTTCGAGAAGGGTCTTGAATGAAAGCTTGTTATAGCCTGTTATGAAAGTAAAGCATTCGCTTGGTGTATTAGACATTATATAATTTATGAAAACATTTGCTAAGGAATAATTGTATTTGAATTCATGTCATAAGAGTACAGCTGATTAGCAGCCATTAAGATTCTAAATCCACGAATGGGAAGCCAGTATAATTTAGCTGACCATATTATTATATTGTCTAGCAGTGGATACTAAAAGGGAAGACTTTATTGCTCGTGTTTTTGAGATGTTTTGATGTTTTTACCAGCGACACTAAACGCCTTTGTCTTATTGACTGAGGATATAGGCTGACGATCCAGTGTTATTGTCATACACTTAAGGGTGTATTGTGCCCTTGTGGTTGGCACAGATACCGAACCCATATCCCTTTACATCAGGAAAAGAAGAAATAATACAGATTTTTAGTACAGTTTTAAGGATAGCTGAAGGGTTAAGCTGAAATCACCCCTGTATGACGCATGGATTGTTGAGGTAACATCGAGGCAACGCTTGCAGCTGGGCGTGAGGTCATCCACCAGCTCAGCGGGAAAAGGTTTACGCATGGGATTAAAATAGACCAACGGAATCTTCCATTCAAGACATGGACAGAAAATATCTTAAGGAGTGTTTAGTCAGCATTAATATGACAACGCTGTTTGAGAAGTGTGGCCAGGATAATTGACAAAATAATTAAAATTAACCAGAAACGTGCAAAAATTTTAAGAAATCTCACCGTCAATGTTATTCATCTTGGAAAATAGAATTTTTAGAGTAATAAAAGTTAATAATAATTGAGTATAATAGAAGTGCAAAGTCAGCATGACGTAGCTTGGACTTTACCGAACCTGAAGTCTGGGGAAGGGGAAAAAACGAATGTACGCCTACGTGATCACGGGAGCTCATTTCAATTAATATTATTATATTCCCACAATCGATTTTTGGAAACTTTGATATATTTGAGACATTTAAAGTATCAGCTTTTAGGATGTATTTTTTTATAATTGTGCGACGATTATTTTGGAAGATAGTTTTGGAGAAGAAGCGAAACTGATTTATTTTTATCAGAATCAAATAAATAGGCAGTGAATGCTAGGGAAATTATGCTGTCTTCATCAGTCCTGAGGGACGTTATACTGTCTCACCAACGTACAGTACTCCGTAAGGGGAGTTGCTGCGCCAGTTATTATTCAGCAGTGTCGCCGTGCATTGAAGCGTCGTAATCTGTGTCAGACGAAAAGTACCGTCAAGCTTCGAACATTATAAATTAGTCTACGGACTTAGGCAAAGTAGTATACTTCGGCCCTAAATACTTTCAGCCAGCGAAGTCATCATAAGCCTACAATATCAGTATTGAAGTGCATCGCAGCATCTCGAAAGTAAAACGAAACACCGAAAGAGTAGTGAAACTCTATATTTTTTATCCGGTGCGTTAAATAACCACGTCTGGGTTGAACGTAGGATAAACGCCTAATTTTCCTGAACTGAGGAGATTAGCGCAAAGTGGCGATAGATTTGAGGAATCTACAGTCCAGGCATCGATTGCCGAGAGAAAACGTAGTAAAGATTTTGGAATTTATTCCAAAAATAAGAGACTACAGTCGTCAAGAATAAAGTCCAAACGTGGACAAAAGTGAAGCAATTGTAGAGCGCGGTCGTATCAAATACAGCGACTCTAGGAGTGAATGTTAAAGTATAGACACCTCACAGTATGAACAATTGCGTACCGAACGAGACATTGATATCGTGCATAGCTTAAAGAGTGCCGATAAAATTCCAGTAACCAGAATAGGAGAATCAGCCGTGAATAGGAGAGGGGAACGATCGAACGAGACTGTCAATCATCCAAATAGGAATTAGGGAGTCCACGATTGATAATTGCATCCCTTGGAAGCGGAAAGAAATAATTCACGTGTGTGTGAGGCAGAAATAAATGCCCAAAGTGAAATTTATGTGTGTAAAATGTAATTTGATAGTGAAATTTAAGTGTAAATATATTTTAGTGATTTCTTTTTAGTGTAATCATGAGTGCATTTCCTCAAACAAAGTTAAAAAATGTATATCAAATATGTAAGTTTGAGGAAAATCTATCGCGTGGTAATATGTGTTTCAAAATGGAGTAAGTTCAAAAGTGTGGGCGAAATGTCGCTTCACTGGAATCCAGGGAGTCGAGCTGGATAAAATCATGTAAGTAATCAAAATTTGATTATTTATTGTGCCTAGGGAGAGCTCGTGTAAAAATAACTATGGAAAAATCATTCTCAAACTTTGAAAAACAGGGATATGTAAAACTGTGTATAGTGAAAAATGCGAGATCTGAACAAATAACTTAATGATGGATGTAACTAATTAAAGATATTAATTAATGCTCAGTGAAAATAGTATTCGTTGGAACACTAGTAAATAAATAATAATGTATTATTCAATGCAAGTAGGATAAAAGAATAATAAATTCACGAATAAATTAATTGTTTAATTAATTTTCATATAATTAACAAGGGAAACCGTTGAGTTCCTTGAGATGATGATAAATATAAATATTGAACGATTTGAGTTTTAGTGAAATGTAATGTCAAGAATTGCTCATAAAAGGCAAAACTATTATTTTTGGACGGAGATCAATTAATTTGAGTTTGAAATAAATATCTTACTTTGAAAGGCATCACGGAATTACTAATGTAATTGACGCCAAGGAGCACATGTATTTTAATTATCACGCTAGGAATGCAGTGAAAATATGCCAGGAAATATTAATTGTGGGGACCAGTTGGACGCGGTATGAATTATTGTGTGTGTTTGCTATCGCAAATTTGAAGGGTGCTAATTTATATTTTTGATAAGCGCTGGGAATAAGTGCATAAGCCACCCTTAAGACGCTAATACAGGACGATTGGTTAGTTGCCTTCGATCCATTTATACATGGTCCTAAGCCCTCAAATATTGGAAGTGTCCAAGAGGCAGGCTGGAGGAATGAACGAGCTTTCCCTTACTACGAGAGCCCCTTAATCATTGTTGGTTTTTATGAGTATCTTACCCGCCAATGCTAAGACTCCACAGTTATAATCTCACCTGATCTAAATGAGTAGGTTATTATAACCTTATAAAGTATTGTTGAATGAATTTAGCGTGTGCCTTTCCAAGTTGAAGATGCGATAAGCTTGTTGCAAGCTAGCTGTGAGTGTGCCGTCCGGGGTGAGGAAGGTATGGAGTCTCCCCCTAGTCATAAATCTTGCCTGAAGTGCCTTGACAAGCGACCGACCACTGTGTTGAGATAGGTCTTTAAATGAATCATATGTTTCTGTGGCTAACAGAAGTAAATAACGTTGTAAGATGATCCAGTAATTGCACTGAGATCCTGTGATTTAAATTATCCTTGCTGTCGAAGTTCAGATCCGTATTTAATAATGATATGATTGCCATGAAGACAATGATAGTAATTCCCTTTATTGTTACACATTGAAATGCTATTGTTCCCAAGTATTGTTGGAAGCATTAAGATAACTGGGAGTTTGTCTTGACTTGATTTAATCAGTAGTTTCCAAAACTTGAGGTACGCGAGTTCTCCACGGACAAGAACAATTTGGTAGTGTTGGATAAGAGAGTTGATACATTTTGAATACCATGTGGATCCCAGGAATGGTAATTGTTGATACCATTGTAAACATTAACTCAGTTTAATAATAATATTCAAATTAAGGGTAGTTAATGTGTTTCCATCATGTAAATGTATGTAAAGATATACACCGAGCCCCTTGGAGCTCACTTGATAATTTTCAAGAAAATGCTATATGGGAGTGAAAGCTATTTGACATTTTTGTCCGGTTCAATGGAACCTTAAATTAGTCATTTTATAATCTATGTTTTAATGATTCCTTGTTCTTCATAGAACAGGTGTGAAGTTTTTTCAGTTTTATGTTTTGTTTTGTAGCGCCTAATTTTGAGTTTATTAAATAATTTTTATAGTTGTATTTTGATGTTTATGTTGAAGTGTATCCTAAGCTTGATCCGGAATGTGTAAATCATACGGTGGGAGAATATACCATGCCTCGATGTCTGATTGAGCTAGCGGACTATGATTTGCATATTTCTTTATTTAAAAGGGCACAGTATATAATATAAGTTTAATGAACGGGGTTTCACAAATTATTCGAGGTGATATTAGATGATTTATTCCACACAAATAGCTACTCTAGACGTGTTTACTGGTCACTAATAATAACAGATACACATCTAGAAATAAACATAAAATTATACCTGAAAATATTGTAATAATAATTTGACAGGATTTTTCAAATTAGAATATGAATTAAATAAATTATGAAGCTAATCAATAAACAAATGCTAAAATTAAATATGTATTTCCTGTCCGATATTTAGAGCTTGCAATCTTTGACTACTCTCACACACATTATGGACTTTTCCCAATTTTGAGACGACGGTCATTTAATGACGTGATCATTTGAAAACACGGTCGTTAAATTGACAAAGAAACGTGAGACGTGACGGCCCGTCATTTCAGTTGCCAACCTAACATTTTCCACCCTACACACATGACCATTTACCGCAAACAGCGAGAAATGTGTGCAGGCAGGGGCGCCAATTGCGCAACCTTGAGGGTGTTTCTTATTGTCATTCATTTATGTTGTACAGTTAGTCATTATTTTTTAATTGAGTTAGGAAGAGAATGTGCATAGATTTGGATTCTGATTCCATTCTGAATAAACGCATTTTGTTTATTATTTAAATTTAACGTCAGATGGGGAACAGCTTAGATTTAACGTAAAAGTAATAGTTGAAGAGGACACCAACGTAGCTTAGCTATCAATATTGTGCCAACGATTAACGTAATGATAACCTTGCTTTGTAAACAAGTAAATCTCTTTCTTTGCTGTAGATTCACGAATGTTGTTAATATTATTTGTTAAATCTCCGATGTAATTTTGTAGGGAACTCTTAGCACTTGTATTTTCAATTCTTTGTGGATAGGACTTCGGGAGACTTAAGTTAAATACTGTATTAGATAGGAGATCACTGAATTATTTTACAGGGCAGTTTACCTCGGATTAGCCGATTTTCACCTCTCTGAAGTAGACTAGAGGTCTACCACTTTTATGAATAAATTCATTGTGATTTTAATGTAAGCCTGGCCTCTTTCTTTCTAGGTTTTGATTTTTCTTATGTTTGCATTCCTCTGGGCTGGTTGAAAATAGACCTCTCCTATTCCCGACACCCCCGAGTGGAGTTTCTCGTGCTTGGCCAGTCCAAGAGTGCATTCATTCGCCCCTTGATTTGTGTGTCGGTTGGAGGAGAATCTTGGAAGGGCTGTTTAAGACCTACGGTCCCCCGAAACTCTTGTTTAACGGTCACATACATCACATGGAGAATTCTTTCAATAGCCGGAGGAGTCTTTTAATGAAAAGACCAGTAGGATATATGAACAAGGCTATTTAGTTCTTCACGGAACTACTTGTTGTTTTAAGACAACAGTTATTGAAGTTGAGTTGTCAAATATTCCATAACTTCAGTGGTATGATAGTCCTATTACAAAGTGTGTAGTTCCATATTCAACATTAAGCATTGTGTGAACTAAAGATACGTGGGTTCACGACGAAATTGAACGTAAACATGTAATTACGTGAGTTCTGTAGGAGTTATATTGAATGGGAGAGCAGTCATTGTAATGATCTTATTTCAACCCTTAATGTTCTTATTTGTGAAAGGAGGTTTTGACTATTAAATTAGTGTATTCTAATTGAAATTTTATGTTATTTGCCATATTTAGTTAATTTAATTGTTTATTTAAATTTATAAATCCACCCAAGTGCATGTGTCTTTCTGGGTATTTCTGAGATCGTAATTGTAAACTTGAACCCGTACCACCGTGATTCTAATTTGAAAACCAGGCAACGACCCTGAGTATCCCACTGATATAAAGTTATATTTTGAGGTTTCTCTTATGTACACGTCTAAACCAACGATAAACGGTTACAATATGTATATACAAACCCACAAAGCCTCCGTGGCTTAGGCGGCAGCACGCCGGCCTCTCACCGCTGGGTCCGTGGTTCAAATCCCGGTCACTCCAAGTGAGATCTGTGCTCGACAAAACGGAGGCAGACAGGTTTTTCTCCGGATACTCCAGTTTTCCCTGTCACAATTTCATTCCAGCAACACTCCCCACTATCATTTCATTTCATCTGTCATTCATTTAATCATTGCCCCAGAGGAGTGCGTCAGGCCTCGGCAGCCGGCACAGTTCATATCCTCGCCGCTAGATCAGGGCTTCATTCATTCCATTCCCTGACCCGGTCGGAAGCAGACTGTGGATTTTCATATACAGACCCAAGTAGGCTTATACGGTGATAAATGACCACGATGTTCAATCCCTACATATGAAACAACACTATTGTATGGCACCACTATACTGCATAACATAACGATAACACATGAATCTATAAAACAGATGGATATTGTCAAGTATTCCATTTATCCACACCGTAGAGGTATCATCAGTTGGAAGAAAGATTTTCGCAGACATTTTGAGCTGAAAGTTCAAACATTTTATCAATGTGGGTTTTACGCAAACTGGTTCTTTAGTTAACGAGGAATTAATAAAATAACTCACAGAAAGTGTTTATTTCTTATGAATTTGTATTAGTCTTCGTTAAGCTATTGTATTGTTTTAGGCAATACAGTACGGGCACTGGGACACTATGAGGTTCCTTACAGTGAAGAAATAATGACGAATCAACAGTAGTTACAAGATAAAGGCTATGCCAGCTAGTATTGGTTACGACAAGATATTCTCATGACTACAAGATGGCGGTTAGCATGATCGGGTGATAGAGAGATTTAATTGCTACCCATTTTTACGAAAGTAGCAGCTAGGACTGCGCAAATTACCACTAGTTCTACTCGGTATCGCAAGTTACCGTACGGCCGGTCCAAAGTGATGCCAAATTTGATTAACAGTAAGTTGATAATCGGAACTTTGCATTATTTAAATATAGGCCGACTGTAGAATTTTGTTGGGGGCGAAGCCCAAAAGTGGAAGGAACAGTCTGTGAACGTTAGTAGCGCATACATTATAATAATAATTGATGACATTAAATTACGAGTGCGCATCCTAATCCAGTCATTGTAATTATTACTAATATTATTATTGTTATTATTATTATTATTGATATTTTTTACATAGTTATGCCCATCTGTGGAGCGCGATATAGCTTATTTTCCTAATGATGTATACTTTTTCTTCTCCATAAATCTCTCCATCTGGGCATTGAAAATCTTCCTCCGTTCTTCAGTCGATGATTTCTTGCTCCTGGTAGTAATTTTCTTAGAGAAATAATGGCTGTTGATTAATGTTCTGAACTGGAGTCGATCTCGTAAAATCCCCTGTAATGCTAATTTCTTGAAGGTCCTTTTCAATTTCAGTAAGCCAGTTGTTGTTGACTTTCATTGAGAGACCAAGGTTGAGAATCCTTTTGGTGAGCCTGTCATTGATCATTCTGAGAATGTGGTCGTCGAACTACAGTGTGTCCGCAAAGTCTCTCCGCAGCACGTGTCTCGCTTTGCGGGACGTGTTGGGTTGGGAGTGCACTCATGCTATGCTGTGACAAGGAAAATAATTACATTAAATTCAGTAAGCAATTATATATATGGTACTCACCACTATCACACTATGCTCCGTAAAGTTTCCACGAGTACGGAAATCCTCCCCCACTAAAAACACACGCTCTTCAGTAGTCAGCATTCCCACTACTAGGCTCAGCTTACACAAGAACTTACAACGTCAACACTGTCACGCACAGACACTCACTCTCGGCAATAATGAACCGGGATTCCCAACCCTACTACTCCAGTTGAAGGTCAACACGGTACTGCATGCTCATGCCAACAGCTGCGGTGAGACTTTGCGTATACAGTGATATGAATGTGTTGTCAACCTAACACGTCGCGCAAGGCCAGACCCGCGTAGCTCGCCACTGCGGAGAGACTTTGCGGACACTCCGTACAATCGCCTTTTCCTGAAGGTGTCAGTGATCTTTTCAACATGCTGATAAAGCTCCTGCGACTTCTGTTTCATCCAGATTTCTTCTGAGCAGACTGGACCGAGGATTTTCCTCAATATTAGCCTATCCTTTCGTGTTTCTCTTCGTCCTTAAGATGAGATCTGCCCCCAATGATCAAGCCTTCTATAGTGCTTTAGTTTTGATCACTGTGGTGCAATATCTTACTGTAATTTTGCATTCTTCGATATTGATTTTTTGTTATATCTGTTCCAGGGGATTCTATGGGCCTTCTGTAGTTTTAAAATTCATTCTTTGTTTGCCTGACTTTTGAATTACTTCTCCTAAGTACTTGAATTTATTTACTTGATGAATTTTGCCAAATTTAAATCTTAAGATGTTTTCCATGTAGTAGATAATGAGCGGATCCTTCAATGTATCGAGTTTTCTCTTATGATATTTGGAGTCCGGTCTTTGCTGCAATTTCGTGGAGTATTTCAGAAGCCTGAACTGCTTATTGCCTATTGTTAGAAAAAATAGCTAGAGCATCTGCAAAGGCCAAACACTGCAGGTGAATTCTGTTATTGAGTAATCGACCAATAGTTACAGTATTCCATTACTTTGTTTCTTTATAACAATTATTTTTATTATTATGATTATTGTCGTTGTAATTTGGTCAATCCGAAAAACTGCAGCTGGAGCAATTCTTCTCGAGTACAATAAAGCCCCACAATACGAGTACAGGGACAATTTCAATAAATCTCTTAGAGATGCCTTTGGATTGTTGTCGTCCGTGGTGGTAAGGTGTGTGAATACATGCACGTTCATTATTTGAAGGTTTCATCTATAGGGGACATTATATTTTATTTTAAAGTGAGTATGATATTTTTAGCATTCGTACTTTTGATTTTTACTTGTGGTCATTACATTGTCTGGCTTCCTGATAAAGAAGGTAAAGGTAAGTGCTTGATCGAGCTGAGTTTTAAGTTATAATATTGCTTTAAAAAACGTACGACATCAAAGACAGGACCCACCATCGCCACGATTCAAGTCATGGCCAGTTAGACTCCCTCGTTGGCATGATGCCGGATGTAAGGGTTCAGTGTGGTCTAGTGGAGTTTTCCTGAACATATAGGAATAGCTTCGACAACGGTGGAAACGGAGTTGAACGTGATGGCTCTGAAATAGGGAAACATGTAAATTGTGTGACCGAGACGGAAGTAAGGAATGACGAAACGAATCTGACTGTCGGTATCAGTCAGCAGTTAATATAGGACCAATGTAAAAAGGATGAGCACCTTGAGATCGCCAGGGCATTGCTGAAAAGTATCCTGACTATCCAACAAAAGAAACTGAAGTTGGAAATAAATCATGGTTTGAAGAAACTGGAGGAAGTTCTAGATTCAGGAGCAACGTACAGGATATTCTGGAAGAAAACTAGGGAGATTCCTTCTGCTACATGGACGGATGAACTACCCATGCCATCATTAGTGGCAAATAAAATGGAAGACAAGGAGGAATGGGTACAGGTTCAACCTAACTAGAAGAAGAAAGGGGAGAAGAAGGTTATGTTCGGGGTTAAAATAAGAGGTTTAGTGGCAGAGAAGACCATAGTGCTAACTGCTAATAGGGGATCATGGAGGGGATAATGAAGGAATGAATGAATGAATGAACTCATGCGCATTACATGTAGGCCTACTGTATTTCTTTTAATAACAAGGGTTTTGAAAGCGTAATTCGCAAGTTATTCGTTTATTTACTTTTCGTCCCAATATTGGTCTTGATATAAAATTTATTTCAGTTGTAATATGACGATCAGAACACCATCATGAGATATTCCAGCCAATGCAGCTCTGATGATTAAGAGAATGTGTGAATGAGAAGAAAAGATGCAATTAGGTGAAGGATCCAACATGATTATATATATACAGACTTGTTCAGTAAACAAACTGCACATATCAACTTGACTTGTCAGACTACATCATTGATTGATACATAAATTAAGCACAATGCTGAACAAATTAATACACTTAACGTAGAAACAGGCCGGCCCCGTGGTGTTGGGGTAGCTGGAACGGGGTGCACTCAGCCTCGTGAGGACAATTGAGTAGCTGTCTGGCAGTGAGGCAGCGCCCCGATCACGAAAACCAAGATTAACGGCTGAGGGGACCCGATGCGCTTATCACTCGTCACCCCAATATCTGCAGGCCAAATGGCCGGGCAGCGGTCGCTTGGTAGGCCTAGGCCCTTCATGGACTGTAGTGCCAGGGGGGAGGTCACGTAGAAACATCTTTCAATGTCCGGACTCCTGCGGTCAAATGTAGCCTACTTGTCTGTTAGGTAGTCAGCCCGAAGGCTGGTTGGATCCTCAAATAGTACCGCCGTTAGGTTATGCTGGTAGATACCCACACAAACCCAAGGCAGCGCTATATTGAGGCGTACTAGGCAAGATAAGGAGTGACGTAGTTTCCCATTCCTTTCCTCACTGAGTCAGAATAGCAGAACTAACCCTATGAGTAGAACCTTTCACAGCATCCACGGGCACTGAATGTGCCTTGAATGTCATTACTAAGCACCGCCCATATAGTCCATCTACTGTAAGTTTGCACTTTTTTTTCTTGCGGGAACAAATACTCCTACAGAACCTATCAATCCGCCTCTACCACGTGCATTCCAGCCAATGAGCTATCACCCACGTGGCAGCCAGCAATGGCCGCAGTATTCCGTCAAGGTGTCAACAGCTGTTATGAGTTGCCTAAACCTACATTTATCTCGCAATATTTATTTGTGACATTCATCAAATAATCGTTCTAACTGCACACTCACTGACGGCTCGCTGACAGAATAATGTTACATCATTGGACGCGCTATGACCAAGACCTTGGCTATGACAGAGCAACTGACAACTTACATGTGAGAGTGGAATTATGTTAGGCCCATCATTTCACAGCTCGAGGAAAATGCTTACTAAGGTATGGTGTAAGATGTCCTTAAGACGATACGATCATTACTTGACCTGTTGGATTGATATTAAAATAAAACGTACGAAACATTTCACCATGTAAGTTAACTTTTATAGGCCTAAAAAACAACTAATATTTTAGGCCTACTTCTTTGCACAAATCATGCCATATGAAAATTATTCACCAGGCCAATGTCCTTAGGGAAATAAATAGTTCTGCTGACTTTTCTTTTACCTTCAAAAAGAAGGAAATAAAATAAATATCTTGAACAAGAAATTCCGTATCTCGATAGTCAAAACAAATATGTCCGACCTGGAGACATCTCAGGCTACATATTTACTCAACATTTACGATAACCACTATATATTTATCTGAAAAATGAACACGCGTTCAAATGGAAATAATACTTTCAGACGACTTTGCGCAATATTATCAATTATAATTATTATTATTTAATATAATTAACACGTAATTTTCTCAGGCGGATGAACACAGTAAAGCGTCCATTACCAACCGCACGCCCATCCCACGAGCACGTGGTAGTTCAGTTTGATAATGCAACTTTTCAGTCTGGCCGACAGAATATGTTGCCAATATATTCACAATTACTGGGACAAGCGAAAAAATAACCTGAAAAAACTTACATGTGAATAAAACATGTATATATTTCTTATGGACTACAGGTTATAAATTGAGTCTTTCCTTATGAAGGTTGGCAACCCTAGCTGTCAAAAAGGTGCAAACTTACAGTAGATGGACTATACCTCAGTAGCTTCCATAATCACAGCCATGAGTGAGACTGAGACATCGGTGAAAAGCCACATTTTACTCTAACCTGTGCCAACAGACAAATGTAAATGTACTGCATTCACCAAGAAATGGCAAACAGGCCGAGTAGCCCTACTTATAGACCTACAAATTCGGTGATCCATCACTCATGATACGGTGCTCATTTGCTTTTCATAATGCTTCGCAGTTTGGTTTCCTTGATGCTACTTTTGATTTTGTGTTTAGTTTACCCTTACCTGTAAGACTCCATAATCCATATTAATAGAGTTCTTGCAATAGATAGACAAAATATCCTGCCTGGCAATAAAATGTTAATGTAGGCTATACCGTAACTAAACAAGGAATAATGTTAACTTTACCATTCACATAAGAAAAGGAACTGGGTAACAGAATATAGGCCTATATAAACTAACTAGCTTCGCCCGGTATCTTTAACGGTTTACCCAGCGTAAGCTTAAAAGTTGCATGGACGGCAGGTCCCAGACGCAATTCAGCAAAGCCGAGGTGAACAGCGAAACTCCAAATACATATAGCCTACTCTTCTCTGTAGTCTTAACTGGACACGACTAGACAGACAGCTTGATTTTGTCCACAGCTTTGGTGATAGGCTCACTTGCTAGCTCGTAAACTCGCTCCGAAGCTAGTAATTTAAATTTCCACTGAATGGAGATTGTTGGAAGAAATGAAAACGTAAAAACACTTAGGCCTATAGTGGGCGATGTATAAAAGATAAAGATATGCTGTCACGGACTGTTTTGTAGAACTTTTCATGCTGAACAATTCTTACACTCATAGTAGGGCCTATATAACTTAGATATTTTTAACGGTTTACCCAGCGTAAGCTTATAGGCGCACGGACAGCAGGTTTTTCTTTGACTTGATTCATTGAACTCGTTACTGCTCGGCTTCCTTTGGTCATAAATGAATGTTTTTCTACAGAAACCTTCCCCGAGAAATTCTTTACAGAATTGTGCAACCTGCAATAGAATCCATCCAGAGGTTCTCGGGATTACCCGTTACATCAAAAAATCGGGGACTTTGTTTTATACTATGTAGAGATGTCTTTGTAACGAGAGTGGTAAATGGTCCTTTATACGGTTTCCACTCGATAGATTGGGACTATTTCCCACCCACTCTGAACATTACAGTTCTGGAAATTCCTTCTTCTTCAATCCAGAATTTGCCAGACTCTAGCTTCATAATGTCATATTCGCAAGCACTTGCTCAGAATTCTTTGTCATTTAGGTAGAAAGAGAAATTTAGGGAAAGGGAAAATAGAGGACGTTTCACTACCATGATGAAAGAACTGCAGAAACGAGACAGTTGAGGGAGGTAGCACACTCTCACACCTGTTCTCCTGAAAGTGGAAACGTTATTCCTTGCTTAGTTGGGGACAACAATTCTCTAATATGCTTGTCTCATACACTTTACACAGGTAAGAGAAACTAATATACATGCGTTCAGTCATTATCTGCCAGCAAATTTACAGTATATTAATGCAAGAAAAATGAATAGCCTACAATTTTGAAAAGGCTACAAACCCTAGATTTTGTGAGAGTCGTGAGTAGGGACCGGATTTTTAGGTTTTCAAAATCATAAAATAGTTTTTCTTGGGTTTTTAATGCGCGGAATAGGTTTTAAATATGTTTTTATGTTTAAAGTGTAGCAAAAGTTAACATAAACTGCACACAGCTTAAAATTAATGCCTATTTGTTAGTAGAAAATCGGATTGCAAGGAGGGTATAAATATTTCCAATAATGATACGTCATTTATGAAATCATCACTGATAACTTCACGCTTATAGGAAATATTTGCTGTCGTTAAATAGCCTATGTTAATTATCCAAAGTCAATAAAACCAAGGATATCAGAGGTGATTTTTACACTCTAGCCCGTTTTATTAAATTTGCTTATTTAGAATATAGGGAACTTAAGAGATTCATCCCCACTTTCCTGACAGAAAATAACCAAACAAAAGAGTTGAAAGTACTTGAATTTGATGGCAGGTAGTGAACCCTTTATCCTCTGTTGGATAAATGATTCTATGTTTTATTCTTCAATTAATAAATATTTCCACCAGCATCATGAAAGTAGCCAGACGGATATGAGGAAATTTCAAGCATTTGTTGGAGACAGCGGGTACATACCTGAAGCAGATTGACAAAAGGCTAAATACTTTAGCTGTGAAAGGAAATAGCCTAGCGATGTGTCAGAAGGACAGGTGTTGGCCACCTCAAAATAGAAGCGACGCGCAGTGAGACATGCGGCTGGTATGTTCATTGTGATATTCGCGCCTAGAAGTAATATGATGCAGTAACGTGAGTGGCTGATGAAGAAAATAGACACTCCTACGACACCAAGATCTGCTAAAAACCGCCAAATTACAGAAAATGTGGGAACCAATGAGAGAAGAATGCCTATTTAGCGCGGCAGGTCTAGCGTGGGCACGCTCGGCTAGCATTCACGCGGGAGATCGCCTAGACAAAATCTCTACGATCGATTCTAGGATTAATGGGCATATTCTTGACCTGCGCTATTTTTCGAGTTCAGTGATATTTATTTCATTCCTGTATCACTATTATTTTGAGAAATTTTTGTATAAATTCCCCCTCTATCAAGACCTAGGGCCAGTTCATTTATAAGTGGTGTGAAGAGCCAAGACTTGGCTTATTATTACTCTGTGCGTCTACGGACGTAGACTTTGATTTTGTGTGTCGTGGACACAGTTTGCTTATTATTATTGTGTGTGTCGAGGACACGGCTTATTACTTTGGTTCGTCTGAGGACGGAGGCTGTTATTTTGTGTGTCAGTGGACACAGGCTGTTATACTTTGCGCGTCTAAGGACGTTGACAGTTATACTTTGCGTGTCATGAAGGACACAGAAATTATTATTAAAAGTGTTAAATTCAGTGTTAGATAGTCACAGTACTATATTTGTAGGGGCAGTATCTTCGATAATTCGCCAATAGACTGCTTTGGGGGAAAGAAGTACCCGAACGGCGAATTTAGTAGTCAGACATCAAGTGTATAATAATTTAATTTTTGAATCAGCACGAGAGATGACATCATTGACCATGGAGGAAGCCTGGAAATATCAAGACTCCGTCAAGATGGTTGAGATGAGATAAGAAGATTCCAGTTGGGAAATGGCTGCAGATGTTCTTTGACGGATGACTGGCTGAGGATGAGTACAGAATAATATTTATTATTATCTGATAAATTAACTTATGGTGTATGGGACATATCTTGTTTTGTAAATAATTTGTTTGTGTGATTAACGTAGTCTATTTAGTTTTGGTCTGACACACCTTTTGCATGGAAACAGCTCGCATGTATTATTAGTAGAAGGTTCTTTTCTTGTTTGTTGTTTTAACTAACGTAGCTATGTGAACGGCCGTGTTTGCATATGTTACGCAATGCGGTTAAAAACGTCTCTCGGAGATATGTTGTGTTTCAGAAGTAGGACTGAAGTAAAATAATTATACAGTAGATTGGAGGGTAATTAATTTCTTTTGTTTTATTATTGATCAGATTCAATGAGATTATTGCCTTTGGAGCAATGTGATTTGTGACGAAGAGCAGTCAGCTCTATCGTAGGTTTTAATATTTTTAATTGTCGGCGAGCATCCATTCAGCCGATCTGTGTGACATAACGTATTGTCATTCCCATAATATGTGTGTGTGAGTGTGTGTTCTTGTGTCATTACAAGCGGGATTTTCAGCTCAGACTGATTTCTGGCAGCTTGATGACAAATCCAGATTGTGACCTCGCGAGGGCAATTCTGGATATTTTGATTAATGTCTGACCATAGTGGTTGAGTTTGTTGCTGTTGATTCCTTGAGATAACGGCACAGCTGATCAGTTATATTTATACACACTGGAGTGGGACAATGGCAGGTGATTGAGGAAGAGGGGAGATGTTGCACAAGACGAACTGAAGGGTGCCAGCCAGGTCATTAGTGGAGAGTGCCTTCGTGGCTCAGTAATAACTTGTAATACAGAATTAAGAACTGATCAATGGTAAAAATTGTTTAAATAAATGGGAGTTGCCTACGAATCACGATAATCTCCGAAGCGTTAGCTTAACATGCAGTTTTGTTCATATAAAGTAATGTCAGCCAGTCAGGCTTTTGTTGTTGTTGGTTTATTCCATGTTTATATTTTATTCAGTGACCCGTGAGTCACATGCTTGCTGTATTTCCTTGTTTGTGTTGAGCAATTTGGCCCGTGTTGGCAGCTCAAAGTCAAGTGCGTCTTCGCGCTAATGAGGGTCCCGAGAGAGATTCCTGTAGATAGTAGATTTAGTGCGTGTGTCAGCATTACTTTTTATTTAATGTCATGTTCCATATCCATAAACGTTGATTTACGAGATGATTGTTCGTAAGCATCGTGGCTGTTAACCCGTTGTAAACGAACAGTCATCCAAAGTACTCATTCCTCGTAGTTAGTCATTACGCGCACATAAAACCCAAATTGCAAGGTAGTGGAACCAGGATCCACATTTTAAATAAAAGGGAGATCCGTCTGACTCCTCAAATTTATAGATATTCCTATCATGGGAAATTCAGGGAGGATTGTTTTATATTTTATTGTTGTTTATTTCTTTTTATGCACTATTAGTCATTAAATCATGTTATTATTTTACATCTTGTCACCTTTCTTTCTAATTTATAGTTTATATCCTATGACCCTTACCTCAGTAGAGCATGTTGTTTGGCGAACGTAAACATCACATAGGAACTGAGCGCGACCCCTTGATTAAGATTTCTTACATTAAACACTGCTTTTCTGAAGGGTTCAGTAGGATGTCTCTCAATCAACTAGAGCTAGGAATATCCACTGTCTTGTGGATTACTTTTAAAAATTATGGTCTAAATATACAAATATACTACAATAAATGGAACAAAACTGCAATTAGGTATTTTTAGGTACTCGCATATCGTTTAGGTTTTTTAGGAGCTACAGAATTCATGAGTATGGCTCATTTGAGTGTGATTCGGAAGTATTAGCCTAAAGATTTGTTGTATTTAGAAGTAAGGAAAAAAAAAAAAGGAAAACCCTATGAATCCGGACCCTAGACATGAGTCATGAATTTTTACCCTTATTAACCAAGAATTTTAGCCCCTTTCATTCAAGAATTTTGACTGTCTCAAGTCATGACTGCATAAGAACTGTAAGTTCAGTATGTTCTTGCACACCTCGTGGTGTTGTGGTTGGCATTGTTGGCTGCCACAAACCAACTCTGTTTTGAAACGTACTTCTCGTTTGAGACTGGAACGGTATTGATGACATCCAAGTCACCCAAGTGGTGTCAAATTTCAAGCCTTTCTTCAAGTCAATGGGCTATCAGAGTTTACGTTTATCTTAAGCATGTCCTTATGAAATCAGTTGGTCCTCAAATGTGATGGAAAGCGACCACAAATTTAGCGTACATTTTGCATTGTTTTCAAGCTACTCTTCATAAATGAGTGGTTGCATACACTTGCAGCAGGTGTGATTTAAACTGAGGTGGGAGCAACCAGGAGCGAACTGCCACTCCATCTCTTAGTAATAGCAGATCTTATGTTTCCTTAGTCTCTCCTCATTGCCGTACTCTCAACGTGGAGGCCCGGGTTCGATTCCCGGCTCTGTCAAAAAATGTAATTCAGTTCTGAGGGCTGGATCGGGGTACACTCAGCCTCATGAAACAAAACTGAGAAGAGGAGAGTTCAATTTCCACGTCAGACATACCACTTCTACTCCAGGCGAATGCCTGGATGGTACCTAACTTAAGGTCACTTCCTACTCAAATCCTACCTCGATTACATGAATACATACTAGTACAGACATCACTGTGACACAGGTACCGGGTGAGTTAGCCGTGGTCGTTACGGCATGACTGGTGGCAGTCGCTCACATCCGAGAGGCGAGGAGGTTCGAATCCCCCCACCGGCAACCTTGAAGATGGTCTTCTGTGGTTTCCCATCTTCCTTCCAGGCAAATGCCGGGGTTGGTCCCTAACTATAGGCCACAGCCGCTATCTTCCAACTCCTCGTCCTTACATTCCAACTTCTCTCCCCAACGGTACTTGTAGCTCACCCATTGGGTGTCCGTCTCGAAGCAGATAGAAAACTGGCGAGCCGAACATGTCCTCGGGCACTCCCGGCACTAAAAGCCATACGCAAAAGAAAAGTGACACATGTCATCAGACAAATTCTACACACACCCAAGTACACGTGCATACATGACCACGATGTCGCAAAGCCCCTCAATAAATCAACAACTTATTAAATTCAAGAGTGGTAAAGAATTGGTCTTAGAAAACCACGAGTCCATGAATGGATGTCCGCCAAAGGAACATATTGCAAATGGGGCCAGTGAAGGCGGCTATCATCCACTTCGCTCTTATATTCCCGGACGATATTAACCTGTTCTTCCACTGTCCGACTTCATATGGAACAATATGTATCCTATTACGAACAAACCGGTCGGATCACCACGGGCAGGACCCTGAGTCCAGTAATCGCCAGCTTGTTCATGAAGAAATTGAAATAGAGGGCCGAGACCTTCAAGTAACCTAGTACCTGGAGCAGAAAGAGGAAGATAACGAGACTGTATGTTGGATAGTCAACCTAAAGGGTGGTTGGATCCTCAACAGTACTATAATGAGGCGTACTAGGCAAGATGAGGAGTGACATAGTTTGCCATTTCTTTCCTCACTGAGTCAGAACAATAGCACTAACCCTATGAGTAGAATCTTTCACAGTACACACAGGAACCAGTTGTGCCCTGAGGCCATTACTCACCACCTCCCATACCCCAATAGCTTCCATATAATCACAGCCATGAATGAGGCTGACATATCCGTGAAAAGTAACGAGAAGCCAATAATATTTTAGGATGAACGGGAGTGGGAATTGAACCCCCTTCTTCTTAGTTGACCACACGTTTTAACCCTGAAACCAGAATTAACATTCATTGCAGAGCCTGGAATCGAACCCAGGACCTTTGGCACAAGAGTCTCCTAAATACGTGTCAAGAAAGGTCTGACTAAGTAAAATATCTGCAATGATTAGAGCTAGAGCTCAAGCCCAATCGTCTATCAGTTCTGGAGCAGCCTGACTCCATGGTCTTGCACCTTAGCATGCGTAGCTACACGATCGGAACTGAGTTCAATCACTGTAAGGGTAAAATGAATGAAACATATTTAAACACTCGATACAGGTTATCATTGCACGCCCTAACACACACGACTGATGACCGCAATGTCCGAGCCCCTAAATATGTTGCTGTTGTTGATTCAGTTAGGAACCTTGCTCGATCGTGATCATGTAGCCCCGTGTACTTGGGTGTGTCTGATGCCCTGTGCCATTGTGATGACTGTACTTGTGTGGGTGTATGTGTAATTGGGCTAGGATTTGGGTAGGAATCGGCTGTGACCTTAAGTTAGGCCCCATCCCGAGATTCGCCCGAAGAAGTCGTAAGAAAACTATAGAAAACGATGGCTAGGATGGCTGAGGTAGGAATCGAACCCACCTTATTTCAGATTTGCCCCACGAGGCTGATTGTACCACGTTCTAGCCCTCAGACCAGAATTAAATTTCTTGGTAGCAATGGGAATTGAACCCAGGCCTCCACGGTGATAGCCAAGAAAGCCAGTCACTACGCCGTGAGGCAGTCAGCCCCTAAATAATAAGATCACCTCGTGGAGTAGCGGTTAGCGTTATTGGTTGTCAACCCGGAGATCCGGGTTCGATTCCCGCCACTGCCAGGGAATGTAATTCTTTTGGAATCCTCCCGTGATGTGCTGGATTGATTCAGTAGATCTATTGCACAGACTGAATTTGTCCGATGTACAGTATCCTTCCCGAGAATGTGGCGCTCATAATTCTTAGTGCCAAGATCTTGATATTGAATCGCGAAATGAAATCTTTCTGTTTTTCCGAATAAGCCAACCGACCGAAGCCACTTTGTTGAATTCCCAGTATCTGTAGGCTTGGAATGCAGTTGAGCAGCGTACCTTCCATGTGATTTTTGTCTCCAGACATCTATCCACTGTTTTGATGACTTCAAAATGAATTCAGCATCTGCTCTAGCTAGTCACAAGGGAATGCAGCACTGAGCTTCTGAACACACTGCTTGATGAAGGGTATTCTCACAAGACTTGAAATAGTGCCTCATTTTCATCTCCTGTGACCGCCTTCGAACCTGCAGTTTTAATAACTGACCTCTACCTCCATTATGACGAGACAGGTGTAATCTTTATATAGAGTTTCGTGAGTGATGAATACGGTGTTTTGTGAGACTGTTTCTTATCTTACAGTCAAAACTCGCCAAAGATGAATGAGACCTGTTCACAATTCCGAAAGTGTAAGTGACTAGTGGTAGGGCCCAGGAGTTTATGGCTTGAATCATATTTCCGGAACTGAGCTGCGTGCAGATCCTATTAACTCTAGCCAGCACATGTTTCTCTAATGTACTCCGTATGTCAGAATTGCTAAAGCGTAGAATTTGCTGAACACCAAGATACTTGTAACTTTCATTAGGTCCTAAATTTCGTACGGTCGTGTGATAGTTGAATGTTTTGCTGATTGCCTTGGACTCTCCCTTTTCTGACATGCACAACTGCACACTTATATATTCCGAACTACGTGTGTATGTCCTCGCTGGAGCATTTGACATTGTCAGTCACAGATGACTTCTGACGGTATTTCCGAAGCCTGACTCACGTATCACGTGACTGAGCGGATTAAGGGCTAAGCCGAACCAGAGAGGGCTGAGGCTATCGCCTTCAAAGATACCCCGTGACATTATTTGTATCTCTTTGGTCTTGAAGTTCTCTCGGCCTAACTTGACATGAAGGCACGTTCTCCAAGTTGTCATGCATTCAGTAAGAAAGTCAACAACCCTAGGATGGACCTTATAAAGTTGTAGGACATTGACGAGCTATGTATGTGGAACCGAGTCATTCGCCTTCTTATAATCCACCCACCCAACTGAGATTTTCCGGCGTTTCTTTCTCACCTTTTGTGCAACAACCGTGTCAAAGACAAGACGTCCCTTGCAGCCAAGCGTGCCCCGCCTACAACCATTCTGTTCAGTGGCAAGAAATTTATTAATGAGAAGATGGTTGTGCATCTTGTCCGAGAGCACAGATGTGAAAAGCCTGTAGCCTAGGCTATATCGTAGCCAAGCAGGTGACAGGGTGATAATTCTTTAGATTTGCGGAAACCCCGGACTTGAATTTCATGTGGGTAAGGATTTTAGGCAGAATAGATGGGTCCACAGTCTATCTAGAACCTGTTGAGTACTTTTAAAATATTTCCACCAGAAGATGTGTATTCCAACAAAACCAGGAGCTTTCCAGTTTTGCGTTTTCCTGACTGTCTTATGTATGTCTGATACTGCAACATGCATTTCTGGCATTTCAGGGATGCATCTAGATTTCTATTGCTTATTGTTTAGCGCTTGTTTATTATTATAATCATTATTACTATTCAGTGCATTAATCTTTAAACACATTAGCCTGACCGTTAACGTAGCAAAATCTTAAGGCAGGGCAATGTAGTGATATTTTCTAAATTATGCCCTCTGAACATAGACAAGTATTTCATGAGACAGTTTTCTTCTCGGCAGATAGGAAATTCGTTTTTCAAATATTATGTTATTATGGGTGTGACGAAGGCGAAGGACGGACAGTATCTAACTCCCAAGCAATATTTGTTGCAATTACATGAGGGTTGCAGGATCGCGCTTGGAAACCTTATATGTGCCTGCCTAACTGTGTCCACCTCGTGAAGTAGTGGCTAGCATTCTTGGCTGTCACCACCAAGGTCCGGGTTTGATTTTTAGATCTGTCAAGAAATGTAATTCTGGTCCGAGGCTAGAACGAGGTACACTCAGCCTTACGAGGAAGAACTCTGATGAGGTGGGTTCGATTCCCACCACGGTTATCTAAGAAGCGGTTTTCCGTGGTTTCCTCAGTTCTGCTCCAGGCAAATGCCAGGATGGTAGTCTACCTAAATTAATGCCATGGCTGCCCCCCTATCCAAATTTCCTTTTGGAAATCATATACGAGTATTTCAAAAGAAGCAAGTAGCCTACACAAAATATTAAGGCCAGAAAAGTAAAGGAGATAGGCCTATTTAGTTTAGACCATCTTCTGGTGTAGTGGCCAGCGTTCTTGACAGTCGTCCCGGAAGTTTGGGTTCGATTCCTTGCTCTGCAAAGACATTTAATTCTGGTCTGATGGCTGGAACGAGGTTCACTCAGCCTCGTGAGGTAAAACTGAGAAGAGGTGGTTTTGATTCCCTCCTCAGCTATCCTAGAAGTGGTTTTCCACTTCTACTCCATGCAAATTCCGGGTTGGTTCCTAACTAAAGGCCACTGCCACCGCCTTCCCAATCCTCATTTGAATTGCAAATACACACATTACTACATGCACGACAATAACATAGGTTATCAGACAAATTATATAGGCCTACACCCACCCAAGTACATGGGGCTAAATGACCACGACGCTCAAGCCTCTCAAATGAAACAACAACATATTTAGTTTAATTGTCGAGCATAAATAGCTGATAAGATCTATGAAGATCTGATGTGTGCCCATTGCCGCGCTACTCTCGACTTGCCTGCCCTACGAAGAGATTTTGTTGCGAAACATGTGTCAGTTGCTTATTCTTTAGGGGCTTTGCGACATCGTGGTCATTTAGCCCCGTGAACTTGGGTGTGGGTAGAATTTGTCTTATGACCTGCGTCACTGTGATGTCTGAACTAGTGTGTGTATTGTAACTGAGGTAGGATTTGGGTAGGAAGTGGCCGTGGCCTTAAGTTAGGTACCATTCCATCATTTTCCTGGAGAAGAAATGGGGAAAACCACTTCCAGGATAGCTGAGGTTGTTTACAATAAACTTCTGTAACTAAATTATTGCAGGCCTATACCGGGTGAATCAGCTGCCCCTAATAATATGCAGACCAACTGACGCGTGATGTCAGGAAGGTCGTAATTTCTCTGCTTGCATCCCGTATGGTACTACCCTACCGGGGAATTGTTACCGCTAGCTGTGGAGCGCAGCTGTAGTGTATACATTACGTCATCTCGCCTAGTTATGGCTGCAGCGAGCAGTTCCGGGGCCAGAGGGGAACGCATGTACAGTCATACATTCAGAACACACCGCACAGCCACGATCCAGCATGAATCATGCACACAAATGACACGCGATGAGGTTTCGCTGGCGGCAACTGCACGCCTATCGCAGGCTTGTGGCCGGGCGGAGCGCATTATTTCCAATTTTCGCCACCGGTAACAATTCGCTGGTAGGGTAGTTCTAATGCACTGTTAGCATATCCCGCAAACGATAGGCTACTGAACCCTATTATTTTCCCTTCGTATTAGTCTGTAGACACATTGAGGGAAAAATTATAGGCTTCAGTATTGTTTACAGGATATGCTTGTAGTGCATTAGTACCATGCGGGATACAAGCAGTGAAATATCGACCTTCCTGATAACAACGCTAGTTGGGCTGCATAAACCAATATAAATAAGGGCAGCTGATTCACCTGGTATAGTGTACATATCTTTACCCACATATTCTTAGACATTGATATAATAGCCTAATGGATCTGATGATGATCACTTACCGATTGAAACTCGTCATGCAAGTGAATCAATTAACATCGTGAGATTTTTTTCAGATTTAGGGAATAACATGTATTACAATTTGGGTACAATCGTGTTGACCGACTAAAAAGCATTTGCATTTTGTTTGCTGAATGGGTGAAAACAAGGTGTCCCTAAAAATTAGAAAAAGTATTCATACACCAAGGACTATGTTGGCAAGAAACAATATAAGGGCTGTCATTATTGACAGCTACACAAATTACATACTAGGTCAAATAAACTTGTTGAAAGGAAGATGCATTTTTATTTCTCTTTTGTCATGAAGATAGCATGTCCGGATTCTTAATTTATATTACGGTATTTATTATTCTGATTTTATGTCAATGTTTATATGATGATTGTGAGATATTTATAAGGCATTTTAATAATAATAATAATAATAATAATGATAAAAATAATAATAGTCTAATAAAAAGTCATTGATTAATGTAGGAGGTCACAATCTCGATTTCTTCCATTAATAACCTTAGAAAGATACTGAGATAGCCTACTCATCTAATAACCATCAACAACACAACCAAAACCAATGTGTCATAAATAAAAACAAGACAAAATCTTTCATCTTGAAAATGTTGACTTTTTAACATTTTCACGGAGCAATATTATTATATGACATTGTTGCAGCTGTGTGAAGACTTAAGTAGGTAAAACAGTATTGACTGAATTTGAAATGGATTGAAACAAGGGAGTGTACTCTCACCATTGCTATTTATACTGGTGATGGATGATATACTAAAGGCAACAGAGGAAGCGTACACAGGTACAAGAATAAACATAATCCTATTTGCTGATGATGTTCTGATTTGGGGAGAGAATGGGAATGTGCTCCAAGAACAGCTGGATGTACTGAAGGAAATATAGAGAAATGGGAAACGAAAATCAGTGTAGAGAAAAGTAAGACAATTGTAATGACAAGAGGAATGAAACAAGGAAAAGGAATTGTTAAAATTAGAGATGTAGATCTGGAAGTTGTAGAGCACTTCAAATATTTAGGAAGTGAATTGATGGAAAATGCAAGATAGGATATGGAGATCAACAAGAGAATAAATACAATGTGGGAGTGTTTTCTATCATCAGGTTCGGAGTTTAATTTGGGATAAAGACTACCACTGAAGCCTAAGGAAGTAATGTACAAGACCTGTTACTTACCAATAACGATGTATGAAGCAGAAACTTGGCCGATGACCAGTAGAGATGAAAGTAGAATACAGGCAGCCGAATTGAAATTCCTGAGAAATATGGTACAGGGGACTAGGAGAGAGAGAGAGAGAGAGAGAGAGAGAGAGAGAGAGAAATGAAGTCATTCAAAAGGAAGTGAATGTACAGAAGCAGAATGATAAGCTGGAGCAGAACAGATTGAGATGGCATGGACATGTAAAAAGGATAAATGATCAAAGAATGTCGAAACATATGATGGAGAGAAAGGACGAGGAAGACCTAGAGAACGGTGGATGAATTTGGTGAAGGACAGTGTGAAAGAACGAAATCTGGAGTGGAGTTCAGTGGTTGAGGAAGGATGGTGGACAGACGGAGTAAAGTGGAGGGTGTCATATTTGCTCCGACCCAGCTTAGGCTGGAAAGCGGACATTTATGATGATGATGGGGGTTATAAAGAGGACTATAATTTGAACTAAGCTGTGCAATTTTGAGCTTCAAGCTCCAGATAAGTGATTGTGTTTATTACAGTATTAAAGTCGTGTGTAATAGGATGCTTTTCGTTTTGAGTGTTTTTTGTTGTATGTCACGTGCTACATAGCCATTAAAAGTATATTGATTTCACCCATGAGTATGTATCATTTCATTTGGTAACATACACAGCATTTCCCAACCAACTCTTCTCTTCTCTTCTTCTGCTTAATCTGTCCCTTTTGCATCTCGGTGTCAGGCCCCCAGCCACTTTCTGTGTTCGCTCATATTCCCTGGTTAGCTGTAGAGTCTTGCCTTTCCTCTCGCCAACCTCTCCAATGTACTGGATCCATTCCTTCCTGGAGCCTCCACTAGAAAAGTTATGTTCCATGTAGGCCATCTCGTAGTCCTTTCCTCGCAGGGTTGTTTCGAGTTTAATCGTCCGACTCTTCTTTTTGTTCAAGGAATTTGATGACTTCACTTAACGTGGGCAATTACCCCTACGCGGGCTAGAAATGTGGAGGGGCTGCCTCCTCACAGCATCCATGCCTGCAGGGCTTTTCTGTCCGAGTTGTTCCCCCTTAGCCGAGCTTATCCGGTTTTGAGGCGCCAGAAATTCGCCCTCACCCCTCTCCACGTGGGGCTACGATTCGCTGGGTACGTTACTAGTCAAAGCTTACTAACTAGAGCGTTTCTCGGTATTTAAGCTACTAGACACTCCTACTCGGCTTTGGTGTTGCCCCCCACCCCCTCCCCTATTTACTCTCCTCCTTTGGGACCGAGTACGGCGGAGTTCCCAACCAATTCAATAGTACAAATTATAATTTTATGTTCGACGATGTCGAAATGTAATTATACGTCAGAAAACTGTATCATAATGATGCTCATTATAGTACTGTTTTTCATTATGAGACAGTTTCTCCAGCCAATCAGAGCTCATTCATTGACCAATTAGGTAAGGATACCTTCGCGCATGCGCTCAAAATCCAACATGTCGGACATGAATTACATGATTTGAAAGTTCAAATTGGTTATCGGATCAACCATTGTAGTTACAATCCCAAACACAAAGACAAAATCAGCACGAACCTTTACGGTAACAAGAAAATACTATGACATATGCAAGAAATGTATGAATCTACGTCCAGAGGTTAGCAACACAGCATCCTTCTATATAAATTACCGACATGGAAAGTGCACCGTCCATAGTTTCGCGTAAATAAACTGGCGAATACGAGACAAGAAATAGCACTGTACCTTAATATCCCCATATCCAATTTCTACACAGCGCATTGCTTTCAAACGACTTCGGTGACAATATTATTGAATGCTAGAGCTGGACGGCACTAGTCATCATGCAGGCTGTAAACAATAGCATTGCTAAACAAAGTAAATGGTCTCTGCTTTCGAAGTTCTTTGACCCACGCATGCGCTCTGTTCAGTCAGCAAAGCCAGCGCACCCTGTTCACTAACTGAAGAAACTGAATCCCACAGATATTTATGAATATTTATGTTAAAACTTATAATAAAGTTATAATTATCGTCGAACATAAACAGTCATAGGCTATGCAACTCGCCTATAATGGTAATTAAGACACTCGTATGGAAAATAATAAAACTCGCTACGCTCGTTTTAAAAACATACTCGTGTCTTAATTATTGCAATTATAGGCTCGTTGCATAATGTACTATTATTAATGCAGCCAATGACCATTTATTTTATTTTCAGGACGGGTCAGGGAAGGGATTTTGGAAGAAAATCGGCCGTGGGCCTTTTGAAAGGAACCGTCCCGGTATTTGCCTCGTGGTGAAAATGGGAAACCACGAAAACGATTTTCAGGACGGCTGAGGTGGTATTTCATCCTACGCTCTCCCATTGCTAACGAGGCATGAAATAGCGCGTTAACGCTCTCGGCCGCCCTGGTCGATATTTGTATAAATTATGTGATCGCTCTTACCAAACCGTAGACCCCCTAACTGAGTGATAGCGAGTTGGTAGGCTATGCTAAACAGTTACAGTATGCACTGACGGTTGTCCCTCAATGGTAGGTTGTCATACAGGATTCCTTTCTCTGTTCAAAATGCATTTACATATAAACCAGTTATTAACATACCATTTCATTTCACATCAAGAAAAATCTTGCTGCTAAATATGGCGAAACTTTCAAATATGTGATGAGGAAAGTAGACTAATCAACATTGGTAATTTCATTATATCACGTGAACTAAATCATAAGCAATCCATAGAATTATTCAAAGACCTTAATTAACACTACGGTGATGTTATTTATCACAGTGTAGTCAGGTGATTGAGTAAAAGAAGAGTTTTGGAACGATTTTCAATCTTCAACAAGAAGTGAAACTCTTTTTAAGTGAGGGGGCGTGGTGGCTCAGCGGTCTAGCTGTATGCCTCTCACCAAGGCGATCCGGGTTCGATTCCCGGTCAATGCATGTGAGATTTTCGATGTGAAATGCCATGTCCTGATGTTCGGAACGAGATTAAGAATATAACTTACTAGGCTACGCTTAATTAGACTCTTTCTCATGGTGGATAAAAATACTATGACATATGCAAGAAATTTATGAATCTACGTCCAGAAGTTAGCAACACAGCATCCTTCTATATAAATTACTGACATGGAAAGTGCACCGTCCATATGTTCGCGTAAATAAACTGGCATATATGAGACAAGAAATAGCACTATACCTTAATATCCCCAACCCCAATATCTACACAGCGCATTGCTTTCAAACAACTTCGGTGACAATATTAGTGAATGCTAGAGCTGGACGGCACTAGTCATCATGCAGGCTGTAAACAATAGCATTGCTAAGCAATGTAAATGGTCTCTGTTTTCGAAGTGCTTTGACAGACGCATGCGCTCTGTTCAGTCAGCAACACAGCATCCTTCTATATAAATTACCGGCATGGAAAGTGCACCGTCCATATTGAACCCTTATTAAACTGCGATAAATAAGTATTCATGATTTATTATTATTATTACTGCGGCCCAGGCAGTACATGTGGAAGTTGACAAAGAGGAAGGCAAGTTAGTGTGTTGCAATGATTACCACAGAAGCAGAGCTTGGCAGCTATTCTTGAAGACGACCGGGTAAGCCGAGTTCAAGGCCAAATTGTGTAACAACATGCACCAAAATTGGAGTCATGAGGGGATGGTCACGAGTTAGTTGCAACCGACCTACGATTGAATCACCCAATCAGATAAGACCACACCAAAAACACGCGGTGGTTAGCGTCCCCGGTAAAAAGCGCGCGGAATTGATTATCTAAAGAACCGCTGATCCGAAATATCTCCGCAAGAGTGCGCTGAGACGTTTGAATTAAATGATGATGATTGACACTAGTCCCATGTGTGTGAGATGAAAACTCTAGAATAATTTTCTTAATTCTCCCCACTCCACCTCACTCTGTCAGTTTCCAATAAATTGATCGAGGAGACGCTATTTTGAAGACAACCGTTGTGAGCTCTGGTGAGCTAGGTTCACGCCAATTTGCGTGGTGATATTACGCTCTTGATAATTATTCTAAAGACAACCGTTTTGAGCTCTGGTGAGCTAGGTTCACGCCAGTTTGCGTGGTGAATTTACGCTCGTAATAATTATTCTAAAGACAACTATTTTCAGCTCTTATGGGCAAGACTTTAAGTAACATTCCAATTAGTGCTCAACGCGAGCAAAGGTTCACAAGAGCAGTAGAGATTATCTAACGAGATAAGGACTGCGAGACAGTCATATTTAAAACTTGTTTCTCAAGCCAGTGACGATGTGTTTGAAGTGTATAATTCATGTAAATATTTATTGTATTTTTCAAGTGATATATTGTGCGTGTGTAAGCGAATGCTAAGCTAGGGAAAGTCTTCGTTGATTAATCGCATAGGACAATCGTGGGTGAAAGTAGTAACTCACAGCGATTATAGCCAGGCAATTTATATTAACATTGAACATTTCTGTCCAAGAGACTACGCCAAGATGTCCGACGTTTGGTCAGGAGCCGGATTGATGTCCAACCCTTCTACGGAGTCGACGATGGAGGGCTAATTTCCCGTAGGGAAATGGGCCGAGATGGAAGTTATATGTTCTACAAGCTGATACGGTGATGTACAAAAAATGATTTACTCAATATGTAGTTAGATATGGCGGGGGAACTTTGTAAATAGTTCATTTATTTTTTTCTTGTTTAGATTGTTTTTCTTGCACCGACACTAATGTTTTAAATGTACGTTGGCGCGTGGCCAAAGTTGTTTGTTGTGTATTTTTCTTTGGAGTCATATTTAGTGTACGCGGCGCGTGTGCCAGATTTTATCCATGCGAATGCGAAACTCGTTACATTCGATAAGTGGTGCTTTATTAAAGTTCATATTTTTGTTAGGAAAGGGAGGTAATTATGTAAGATGTTTGCTGAACAGGTTATTACTCATATTAGGGTTGCCGAGCGCAACAAATTAAGATGTAATCGTAGAACACCTTAGTTCTATTTTTTTTAGATTTTTTTGAGTCCTTTTCAGGTTCGATAGTCACGGCCTAGAACGGAGGCGCCAGCTGGTGGAAAATATTTATGTCATTTTATTTCAGGGTCTGTCAAACCCATACGTGTGATTCTGTGTGTGTTATCGTGTCAGGTGTGTGTTTTGATTCTACGTGAAGAGGGGTAGAGGTCCTACCGCCCTCATATATTTGTTGTTGTTGTATTTTGATGGAAAGGCAGGGTGCTCCGAGGAGACCACTGTACCTTGTCCAATGCTGATTCTTGAATTTCCTAGGGGAAATGCTGAGATATTTTGTTCTGACACACACACACGTATATATTGTGCTTTGGGGCACGCTTCTTCGAGACTCGATCCCGTGCCTTGGGAGGTCGAGGTTATTTTGACACGTGGGTTGACAGATGTGCAGATTTCCACGTACCGCCCGTCTAGCCTTGGTGACTTATTTTGTTAGGCAGTCCTGTTGTCCGACTGGCCCCTTTAAGCTATCATTAGCAAACCTGTTCTTTTTGTGATGGTTATTTTGAACCATAATTAATTGGGGAGTTCGCCACATTTGTGACGGGTTATTGCATGTCGTATGGATGGAATATTGTGTTAATGATGTAAATGTTGGCTTTGAGCCTAGTGATTTGTCTATGACCCAGTTCATGTAAGTTAGTCTGTGTGACACCTGTGTGGTGTAGTTGTATTTACTTGTAAAAATGACGGCGGTCATATGTGTATTTGCTTTTGTTGGTCACGTGTGAACTTACTTGTGTTGATTTGTGAGAAGTCCTAATTTTAGGCAGTAATGTTTGGCTACGGCAGTTTTGATTCCAATTTCATGCGGAAATTTTGTTGTTCTTTATTTTAGTATAGGAAGTGTCGGTTTAGTTTTATGTTGTGTATAGTTGTTCCCCGCGTCTGTCTAGCTCTAAGTAATGCGGATTCGTCGTCTGAAAGTTTATCCGGACGATGACGAATCATGCATTCAATTGTACTCATCGTGAAGCATGTAGAACAGCACACGCGCATACATTGTCATTATTGTTGATTTTTGGGACATTTGGTCCGAGTAATAATCTCTCCTGAGATTAGGCCTAGTTTTTGGCAATTTAATTTATTCAGTGGGAGTCATTATGGGAGTTTTGTTTGTTATTTCATTTTTGTAAATAGCTGATCTGTCATTAAATTCATTTGTTATAACCCTGGCTTCACTTTTTCCTGCATGTTATTTTGTTATATGTTACCCTGCATTTTAATGAAGCGCTTTAACAACAACTTACGAAATGGACTGTTACACCCCCGAAACTGAGTCTCATAAGCTTCTTTGCAAGGGTTCAATATGTTCGCGTAAATAAACTGGCGAATATGAGACAAGAAATAACAGAAATACTGAATGATGTCCAAATCGAAATGCAAGGCACAAATAAACTTATTATTACTCAGCTGACAAGTGCAATACTTTCTTTAGAAGAAAATGTAGCCTATAATGTGTAGTCTACAGAAAGATTGAGTAACAACGATGTTAGGCTACTGGTTTCCTATGCATTCAACATCTTATTCAAGAAAATTCAGAAGAAGAAATCAACTTGCAACCCTTCAAAAAACTGCTCACAGTATTACGCCCGAATTTCAGCCAGACATTTAATAATTTTCGAAAGCTTCGAAAACCATTTTGATCAGTCGAAAATCCCTTGTCAGTAACGACAGCAGATGTAACCGGGTTGTCAATATTTGGCACTGAAATTAGAAATCTCAAAAATGAACTTACTGATCTCCAGTAGGATTCAGAACTAGAAAATATTTTCAAGAGACACGAAAATTAAATTCTGTTTTAGAATTTTAGAATGCATTTCCAGAAAAGTAGTTTGAAAACTTGGTGTCATATCCAAATCAAATGTTGTGTCTCTTTGGATCAACAGCCTACTTGTGAAATAGCTTTCAGGAAGATAAAGTTCATCAAGGGTAAACATAGGTCTCGTCTCATCAATGTGAACTTGTAAGTCCTACTGACGACACCTGGCGCAAGTCAACGGGCTCGTATTGACTTAGGCTAATTGGGCAGGAGAGTAACAGAGTTCCACTCTCATCTTGACAGCAATATCCTGAACTGTAAGTTCTTAAAATTATGTAATAATGACGATGATTATAAAATTATTATTATTATGAAACATTATGAATGTGAACTTGGAAGTCCTACTGACGACATCTGGCACAAATCAACGGGCTCGTATTGACTTAGGCTAATTGGGCAGAAGAGTAACAGAGTTCCACTCTCATCATGACAGCAATATCCTGAACTGTAAGTTCTTACAATTATGTAATAATGACGATGATTATAAAATTATTATTATTATGAAACATTATTAATGTGAACTTGAGCCTCCGTGGCTTAGGCGGCAGCACGCCGGCCTCTCACCGCTGGGTCCGTGGTTCAAATCCCGGTCACTCCATGTGAGATCTGTGCTGGACAAAACGGATGTAGACAGGTTTTTCTCCGGGTACTCCGGTTTTCCCTGTCACAATTTCATTCCAGCAACACTCTCCACTATCATTTCATTTCATCTGTCATTCATTTAATCATTGCCCCAGAGGAGTGCGACATGCTTCGGCAGCCGGCACACTTCATATCCTCGCCGCTAGATGGGGGCTTCATTCATTCCATTCCTGACCCGGTCGGAGACTGGAAGCAGGCTGTGGATTTTCATTTCATTTCATTAATGTGAACTTGGAAGTCCTACTGACGACACCTGGCACAAATCAACGGGCTCGTATTGACTTAGGCTAATTGGGCAGGAGAGTAACAGAGTTCACTCTCATCTTGACAGCAATATCCTGAACTGTAAGTTCTTAAAATTATGTAATAATGACGATGATTATAAAATTATTATTATTATGAAACATTTAGGCCCATAATTATTAAGTTAATAAAAATCAATGACAGTAATGTGTATGTCTATCCCTTATCAATCCCGTAATTCAACGGGCGGGTGGTTTTCATGGCCGGACGCCCTTCGTGACGCCAGCCTCGTGAGAGGAGTTAATGAGAGATGAAATGAATGAAGATGAATGAAACTGGGCAAGGATGTGGAAGGAAGGGGCCGTGGCCCGTCAGAAGATACCGTCCCAGCATTTGCCAGGAGTTGAAAATGGGAAAACCACGGAAAACCATTTCAAGGATGGCCGACGGTGGGCCTCGAACCCACCACGTCTACCAAGTCTGCAGAGAGCTTGGCCCCATGGGCTAGCACTGCGCGTTAGCGAGCGTAGTTACCTTGTTGGTAAAGACAGTGATAAAGTAGCCCAATGAATTTTTTCATCCGTAAATGCAATATGAGTGCTTCTTACCAGGTTTGAGTACTGTGAAATTTGGTGCGGCTCTCAGACAGATCATCTAGACATCTACTGTAGGCTATTCTTGTAATTTCTAGTGAGTAGGTCTACCACTAGTATACAGGCAGTCAGGGACATGGGAAAGGAAAACAATGGGTTATTACAAAATTTACAACAGCTGTTCATGATACGTTGGCAAAATTTTAAGCTATGATCGTACAGTGATACCCGTGAATTCTCTGAAGGTAAGCAACATTGGGCGTGGTGAGAACTTGAATAGATGACCAAAGCTGACGATGGGAAAAAGGGGAAAGGAAATCCCCTCCTTGCCTCAAGTAAACTGCGGCTCAGGAACTGCTCGCAGGTTCAGAAACCCCTTTTTCTTCTTATTCTTCTCCTTTTTCACTGGGTCAACTCATAGACTACATTCTTACTGACCCCACCCTCTGTTGGTTCAACAATCTCCGCTTAAAATACAGTATTACTGTATCACCGACCGGGGTAGCTACGCGTGCCAAGGCATGGGGCAATGGGGCCAGGTTATCTCCGGACTCAGCAGACGAGTGGATTCATACACCACCGTCGGCCGTCCTTGAAATGGTTTACCGCAGTTTCCCATTTTTAAATCAGGGAAAATGCCTTCTAATATGCCATGGTATCTTCCTTCCAACTTATTACCTAATTTCAATCATAGGCTATCCATTCACTTCATCTCACATTAACTCCTCTGATGAGTTTGGCGTACGAAGGGTATCAAGCTGTAATACATCTGCCGCAAATCAATCTCAACCCACCTCATCCCCGGGTTTGAAACACACTCTGAATAGCCTATGTTACTGTATAAAATATGTAGCCTATGTATCGCAAGAAGACCAAGTAGAATATATTTTCGTCAAGATTTGCATTTAAAGTAGATCACCTCGATGTTATGCTCTTCAAAACAACAATCCTCATCGAAAATAATTCTTATCATGATAACTTATAAATGAACGTCCAGGCATAGGGGAAATGCCCTCCTAGTTCCGCCCCTTAAAGCAACAATAACTAACTAACGTCTGGGCGTTTCATGACATTGAACCCGGGATTTCAGGGATGACAGGCAATAACGGTGACGAGGCTCCCTGCCAGAATGTCAAACGCAACCAGACGAACCTTTGCGACTGATACGCAGCGTGTTGACTGAATGAAGAGCTATCTTAAACAATTAGTTACACAATGCTGAAGAAACATGGTTTCAAAACTAACCAGTGGACGAGAAAACTAGAATAGGCCTATACAGTTAACGCACTGGCTCTTTGACCGGCCAGCCCCGGTTGCGCAGTCGTACAGAGGACAGTCGACGAGCCTCAGGCATGTGTAATTGATACGTGAGTTGCTCTCCATGCAACCGAAAACTCACGAATGAATTGCACATGCCTGAGGCTCGCCGACTGTCCTCTGTACGACTGCGCAACCGGAGCTGACCGGTCAAAGAGCCATGGCGTAAACTGTAAGTTGACTCTACAATTCATGAATATTACTTTGTAGGCCTACATAGGCCTATAGTATAGTATTGTGTAGTTCGCGAACGAACTAGTTCGGAAGAGCGGGTCCCACAGACGAACTACCGAACTAGTTCCCAGATCCCTCGCTTGTTAGTTCGTTCGATCTTTTTCCGCTGACCGACTTGTAACACCGCGAGAGCGCGGCTCCGTCGTAGCTCGTCAGCTCGTCACGTCACCACTCATTGCACAATCACATGCGCTTTGTTTCGTTCAGTCAGTTCAGTTGATTGAGTGTATCTATTGTTAGTGGCAAGATTGTCAAGTTTTGGCGCGGCGATTGTTCAATGTTGGTTTATAATAATAACAGTATAACACACTACTAGTGCTAACACGCTAATAGGTAATAACTACCTTATATTTGTAATTTAATACAATGGCGGTTCATAAATTGAAGTTACTGATAGTTAACTGATTTAGATGTGGGGATAATTCCACAGTTTTATTTAACTTAGTCACTTTGGATTATTTGAAAATATGTCCAATTATTTAGAAAATCGGCGAACTGGATTAACATTACCATTTTAATGAACTGGTTTATATTTATTTTTCTCGATGCATGGAGATAGGGCCTACAACTACTTTTACCTGTTTTTAAGAAATGAACATTATGGCGATGTTTCACAAAGAAAAGCCAACTTCTATGGACAAAAACTCGGAACTAAAAAACCTATTCCTCCCAATCATGCCATAAAGATAATGTACCCAACGGTTTCAGAGCAGCCAAATAATGAATATCACGAAGCAAGTAAGACATGATACGAAAATTGCGGGGATGGGGGGGGGGGGGGGGGGGGGAGGGGGAGGGGTACGTCTTATCATCCCCTAGTGACAAGTAGGAAATGGAATCGGATGATGACGCGCCGATATACGCGAAAAATGATGATGATAATTGTTGTTTTAAGGGGCCTAACATCTAGGTTATCGGCCCCACGCGATAAAAACAATAAAGAGAATAATAAGTGTATGCTTCTACGAACATATCGTCTATACCGTTTTTCTTTTAGGTACGGTACCGGTATTTCACTAGTGATAAACAAATGACGACTTTTGGCTTTATAAACAATAGAAAGAGCAGTTTTCTCAAAAGGAAAGACATGGACCCTAATTAAAAGGATGGCCAACAATAGAGAGAGATGGAAGAAGTTTGTTGCCACCCTATGTTCAAACAAGGAATAAAAGGAAATAAAGAAGGAATAAGGAATTTCACTAATGTTTCAATACTCATATCATTGTATTTTTTTTATCTTCGAATATCAAAATGTAAAACACATTACTACACACGCAACATGTCAATATCTAATACACGAACTGCACGTGCAGCGAGCATAGTAACTGTTACAGTAGCCTACAGTAGGCCTATTGCTTGAAACGAGAGCAATGTGAATGAGCTAGCACTGGTGACAGACTGATATGACAAACGAAGAGCGCGTGCAGTGGAAGTAGCAAGTCGAGCGAACGATCTGTCTTACAGGGAATTCGAGATGGGAGCTAACGAACTAAAAGAGCGAACTAGTTCGCTAAGGAGCTGCGAACTAAACTGATCGCTCCCAGCCGCGAACTAGTATGCGCAAGACTACTATAGTATATTGTTAACCTAATATGTATTTACCATTAGATGTTTTTCTTAAAACTTGCTTGCGTTTCGTTAGTGCAGTGAAACACAATTGCGTCGGTACATAATATGATATCTTTCCTAATATTTCATTGGTATTAAGTTACCCGTTTGATGAATCCTTGCCGACGGTAGATGTATGAACTACGAGTTGTCAACAGTGTGACGCAATCTGTGTTCCCAGAGATATCGATACAGTCTGTACTGTAGGTCGATGAGCTTTGCGTTAGGTCACTTGGGTAGTCTATTTCAAGTCCATGATAAGTGAGTAGCAGGGCGCGGATTTTGATGACCTAAAATATTCTAAGAAATTACCTATAAAATGCCCCCAAAATCTTGAGAAAATAAGCTAAAATTTAAAAAAGATGACTTCAAAACTTTTTTTTTATAGCTTAAAACAAACAAAATCCTGTTAAACATTGAAAAATCTTACCTTAAGATTAATTAACAGCTATCCTCTCCATTGCAGTAAATGACCATGTACATTCGAAGATTCTCGAACGTGAAGGAACGGCGGTTGTCGGTGAGGACATCGTTCTTCTTTTCACTTCCACAGAGACCGTAAAAGAATACTTAAACAGCGACATGCCATTTTTAATTACCAACAGCTATGACTGGGCCACAGTTAACGGTCACTCCGTCACCCGGGCCTACAGCCCTGACCGTACAAAGGAAATTTATGAGGGGTAGGACCCGCCTAGATTGCAATGGCTGCCATCTGTGGAATGAGAAACCTTTTCATTCCGTACCTACATTCTTCCTCACCATTCATGACCCAGATTCTGTTTATGGATACCATATTGATATGTGAAACTAATAAACAAGGGCAATGCTCCCTTTTACATAATATGACCTTCTCGTCTTACCGAAAGGTTTCAATCATTTAATCCTGGACACAACGAACTTCCACATTACTTCTCTTACCACAGTTTTAAAACTATCTCCTGAAAGTACTTTGACTATCGTACAAAATGTTTTGTATCCTGGAGTTCTGTCTAATAAGCTACGTTTCTGAATTTCATTAAGACCTCGCCAATATCACCAGTCATGCTATTCAATGTAGCCTCAACATTCCCAACCAGAGTTACAGCTTAATTCAGTGTAATTCTCCTTTCTTAAAGACTTACTGAGGTATGGTAGACGGTAAACAACCAAAGTATAACTTGATGATTACGCTAATTGTCCCTCTATTTCATCATCGTTAAACACCTGTTGGGCGAACTCAATCGCTCTGACTTCATCTGCGTCAAGGGTGTTTACAAATAATTTCACGGTTGAAAATCCTAACAAAAATAAAAGCAATCTTATAGCCAAGATCCCCAACGAGTTATTATGGGTTGTTGAGGCAATGGAACACCAGGGGAATGGTATTTGAAATTTTCTCTGCGTAAGGGCGATTGACGAAAATCTTTTCAGTATTTTAAATAAGTGCGGAAAATGTGACCTCACTTCTTCCGCTACTCTATGCAAACCATGTGCCAAACAGGTTGCATGTATCATTCGTGGATTAAAGTCCATGATTGATTTTGCCGCTTTAACCATATAGCCTATGGGGCGGCATCAGTGATAAAAAGCAGCACGTCCTCATGCCGGATCCCATCAGGCCACAACAGTGATATATAATCGGCGAAAAAAATACATATAGGCCTAGCTGAATGATTTACTTTCTGAAGAACTTCAGAAGTAAACAAACATAGTCTATTTTACCTTGTACATCGAGCTCGAGCGTCCCTACTATTACATTGGCTACATACTGTACCCTTCTATGAAGGAGAATACACAGTTATACTTTGCTAGCTCGTCGGATCGGGGGTCTTACGTTCCTTCCCCAATTTATAAACACACAATATTCAGAATTTGAGCATTTAGGTAAACAATATACAATGACAAATACCACTTCTGTTAAAATTAAACTTTACTCACTTAAAACATGGCATAAAAACAATAATGTTTACATTTACTGTACAAAAATAGAAGAACATAAAATAATAAAACTCAACCCTTCCTTAATTATTATTATTTCTTGATTACATAAATTGAACAATATTTAAATGATTTCAACTTCTTCACCATTAAATTTCAATAATATTCAACTTCTCATAATTTAAGTTCATTATTATTCGACACTTCTCAATTTAATCTCATTAATATTCGACTTCTCACAATTTGAGTTTCAGATTCAATTTTGTCTCTTTTACAATCGTACTAAGAATAAGTAGACTACTATCTTTCGCAACCTTGCACCATTATTCCTTTTGTCCGTGGATTTTACTTCCACCGTGTTCAAATGGCCTACTTCAAATTTGGGTTACCCGTTTCAAATATATCGACAGGGACCGAAACTAATACTTTTACCATATTACCTATAGGCTGTGTATTTGTTATTATTATTGATTCACCGAAGTGGCATTTTTACCTTCTTCATTTTTTTATTTTTTTTTATTTTTTATTTTTTGGCGGGATATCATCCTCTGCAAGAATACAATTGATTGCCACCATCCTTATAATAGTATCTTACGTCTATCATTATTTTAGAAAGTAGTATTTTAAATTACTAATAGCTATGACTGGGCCACAGTTAACGGTCACTCCGTCACCCGGGCCTACACCCCTGACCGTACAAAGGAAATTTATGAGGGGTAGGACCCGCCTAGATTGCAATGGCTGCCATCTGTGGAATGAGAAACCTTTTCATACCGTACCTACATTCTTCCTCACGAGCCTCCGTGGCTTAGGTGACAGCACGCCGGCTTCTCACCGCTGGGTCCATGGTTCAAATCCCGGTCACTCCATGTGAGATTTGTGCTGGGCAAAGTGGAGGCAGACAGGTTTTTCTCCGGGTACTCTGGTTTTCCCTGTCACAAATTCCATTCCAGCAACACTCTCCACTATCATTTCATTTCATCTGTCATTCATTTAATCATAGCCCCAGGGGAGTGCGACAGGCTTCTGCAGCCGGCACAGTTCATAACCTCGCCGCTAGGTGGGTGCTTCATTCATTCCATTCCCTGACCTGGTCGGTCGACTGGAAGCAGGCTGTGGATTTTCACCTACATTCTTCCTCACCATTCATGACCCTGATTCTGTTTCTAGATACCATACTGATATGTGAAACTAATTAACAAGGGCAATGCTCCCTTTTACATAATATGACCTTCTCGTCTTACCGAAAGGTTTCAGTCATTTAATCCTGGACACAACGAACTTCCACATTACTTCTCTGGCCTAATTACCGGCCTTATCACTATAACATTCGAAGGGTTAGGTACTCTAGCCATGGATTTCGTTCTAGGATAGCTGACGGTCAAACCAATAGCGTTAAGGTGAATGACCACATTCTCCCCGCTAACACAATAGTCTACTCGTAGGAGGTGATACACAATTTATACACACCCGGGGTGGGAATCGAACCTCGTCCTCAGCTGTTCAGAAGCTTCCACTTACGTGCTCACTGGCACTTCAAACACATCACCTGGTGCACACTGGCACTTTATAGACTACACATTATTGGATGCACCCTGCCCAAGCAGCGTGAGACAATTTACATCTGCAGACAACATTATTCCGACGACCTTCTGACTCATCCAGCTCTCTCCCGAATATCCACGCTATAAACCGTCCTTCATACTTTAATGCTCTAATCAGACATCTAGGCCTACATTTAATTAGCTTATTTCAGCTGCAATCACTAATCACTATCGAAACCTTTCGTTAATCATAAAATATTATATTCCTGTTCACACTTGTTAATGCTCAGACAATCTTTATAAATTTGAATTTATAATCTTTCAATAATATCATTCGGTCCATTCTGATACACTTCTCTATTTAGTTTACAAATTCACTTAATTCACCGGCCCTGTCCTGTCCTCCCTTTAATTTCTAGTTACATGAATGATACTTCCTTCCTAATTTCGGGTCCCTCTTAAATTTTTAAATGACATGATAATCCTTTTACATGGTGGTGCATGGTGCGATTTTCTTTACATATTATAATCAAAATTAGTACTTACTCAATTCGGATGGTCGATCCCAATTGTGAAACATTTCATCCATCATTCGAGATGTTTAAGCTTCCATCTTCACGATTTTATAATGCTTCATGACCATTTTGGTCACACACTTGGCTTCAATATAACAACACATTTGAGCCTTCTTTACACTTTCACAAACAGACATAAGTTATATCTTAACACTGAAATTACACACTTCTTAACGCTGAACATATAACACTTTAATACTAAAACATAACACTTTTGTTCTTCCTTTTTCTTCGGTTACTCCGTCTAATCCCAACCTTGGAGGTGATCCTCTATCCCCCCCGCGATGGTGGAACGTATCGTCGCTATCCCCTTAGCTGACTCTACCTGGCGAAGATCTCCTTTATACACAAGGGTCTATCTTGAATATCATAATCATTAATTGTGATTTACTTCCGTAGCCTGCCTAACTAATCTGCAGCTACCAAGAGTTTATGGTTTAATGTCTCGTATTTTACCGTACCCTTACGGTCCTAATGTTCATATGTTCTTAATCGCGGCTACTATATTCATAACTGTCTTTTTCTATACATTATAACTCACTCGAATACTTGTATACTGTGTACAAGAGATTTAGTCCTACTTGATAGTTACTATTTATACCTTTCCACACGAACTACGACGTGCTCACCCGGAGCTCTGGATTACATGAACACCCTACGGTGGTCTGTTAACTTATATTCGACTATAGTTGAATACTGAACTTTTAATTCGTTTCGGTATTTCACGGTACGCAGCACTGTATACTTATTCACTCACGGCGTCATCTGGACCACGGAGTTCAGAAACGTGTGTGTAGACCTCCCTGCTGCAGGCTTATATAGCTTTGAGCTCAGAAATTAGTCCGCAGCTTCCACTCAGGAGCTCAATTTCTTAATTATTGTCACCCTTGACTTCCTGACACCATCTTCCTATGAGGAATTTCGTGCAGATCACGGTAATTTGCTTCTGAGATGAATCCGATAGGTCAATTAATTTATATTAAATTTCCTAAATCTTAGTGTTAGATGCGTTGAGTGGTGATTCCCAGCTAACATCTCCAAATTCTACGCGGGAAGAGTACTTCTGTTACCCTCCGCGGTGACCCCTGATTTTGCTCTAATTAGCGCATTTTACATCTTCTTAATAATCTGCTTAATTTTATCTTACTAATGATGTCTTCTATGAATTTTTATATTGGCCCGATCTTTAGATATGGATGCGAGAAAGCGTGAATTTCCCCTTTCACACACTCCTGCCTTTGTTTTAAGCTCGTTTTCACGTTGCGGGTGGAATTCCCCTGCATGAAAGTAGTAGGATTGGGCGACTGACGTTAAGGACAGAAGGCAGGTAATTTCAAGCTACAAGGCTACATATTTTTTGTCATTTTCCCCCGTTTAAATGGCATAAATTGGCATTTTCAAAATGTCTGCCACTAGCTGACACGCCCCCTTCTTTATTCCAGTGCCTTGTACTCACGGAACATTAAATTTCTCACATTATGAGTCCATGGTAAATGTACATTTCCTATGTTGGTACTGGCCCTGTGTGCAGAAGGTAGTGATGGCTGCATTTGTTTAGTTTACATGTGGCTATTGTTTGTTTTGAATACATAGAAACGTGTTGTGTAGACTTGTACTTCATTTATACAAATCATATACGTTTATCCGTTTTCTATACAGTACTAGTGATTTTGTGATGGATAGGATAAAGAAGTTTGGAAAACGAAAGTTTTACGGGAATCTGTACACTAAATCAGGCAGTAGCACTGATAGAGATGTAAATAATACCTCTAACCTAACTCCTGCAAGTAGTTCATCAGGAACAGTGGATAGGCCTACCGTAGTTCATCCAAGAGGAAACTTTCTTATTTTCAAACTGAGAGTAAGGAAGATACCTTCAAAGGTGAAGCTTGTAAAGGAAATATTATAGTTGATATTGGTTTGTTATCTGAACAAATAAAACAGTTTGTAAAGTGTAAATTTTGTGAGAGTGTTGAATGCATTAATTTATTTGAAGACACTACAAGTAGAAAAGGACTGGCCACTAATTTAACTATAATCTGTAGTTCATGTAAGGCTTCAGAATCCTCTATGACTTCAAGGAAAGTGGATAGAGGTTATGATTTGAACATTAGACTTTTCTATGGTATGAGATGCATAGGGAAAGGTGGTAAATCAGCTCAGACTCTTTGTGCCAGGGGTGGCGAGGCTTTGCACCCTCTGTGTGCCAACTGGGCAGCGCCGCACTCCGAAGCACTCCGGCAGGCCTTTCTTGGTTGGGCTGCCTACCCTGACTGCCGGTGCGTTGGTTTCAGTCAAGTTGGGATCGCCTTCGCACCGGACGTAATGTAAACAAACTGTTCTTCCAGTGTGTTTGTTGTCCAAAACATCTACATTTTGTTCGCGTGTTTCTGCGCGTATCGGCACTCGAAGATTACGTGCTTAACATTTAAACATTTTGTTGTTGTTGATTGATGTAGTAGTTTTGCGACATCGTGGTCATATAGCCCCGTGTACTTGGGTGTGTGTATAGAATTTGTCTGAAAAACTGTGTAATTATAGTGGCTGTATTAATATTGTAATCCAGGTGAGGACTGGGAAGGAGGCAGCCGTGGCCTTAATTTAGGAGCCATCCCGGCATTTGCCTGGAGTAGAAGTGGGAAACCACGGAAAACTACTTCCAAGATGGCTGAGATGGGACTCGAGCCCAACTCTTCTATGTTTTGCCTCATGAGGCTGGGTGTACCCAGTTCCAGCCCTCAGAACAGAATTAAATTTCTTGGCAGAACCAAGATTGAAACCTGGACCTCCAGGGCAACATCCAAGGATGCTAGCCGCTACACCATGAGGTGGCCAGAATTAAAATAATTAGAAGTATTGATAAGGTGCCATGGGACTCATATTTTATGACAATGCAATTTTGGTCACATGTTTATTTTCCTTGTTTTCAATTTGTTTTCATATTTACAATATGTTCAATGTTCGGTACGATTGCTTGTGAGACATTCAACCGGAGGCTGTTCCGCAGGTTATCGGCAGATATCAGAGCGCGATGCTCTTCGCCCTCGAGAGCCCCAAATTCCTGCTGTTGTTTTCAATTGAAATGCCACTCCAGTGAATACTTTCGCAAGCAAACAACAACACATTGGCATATAAAACACATCGCGTTTCCGTTGTGCGAGATGAAAAACAATTATTCCCACTCTTTCTTAAAAAAGCCGTACTTCCACTTCTCCTTTTCTTTTCAGCGCTAGCTATAGTCAAACGTTACTAACCCCTGCGATCAAATAATCTCAATTGAGACTACGGAGAGCAATATAAGGTAGGCTACACCACACCGCGACCGTTTAACCTTCGACACAGCAAAGACAGTACAGGAGGGAGTAAGACGAGAAAGCGAACGTGCACCGCCCTATTAAAATAAACATATTCTTGGCGTGCCTCCTAGCTGCATCACTGGAACCAACTAGAAAAGAAAGGAGTACGCAGTGGAAATGGATGTTAATTTCTGACCTGTGCTGGGCCCGTACTTGCAGGCCAGATGTGCCGAGCGACTCCAGACTCCGTGAAGGTGGTCCCACGACGAGTGGTAGGAATACCCTCCTGGTGCTAGACAGCTAGAATAAGTTAGGCCTAGGTTTGAAGAGAGAGAGAGAGAGAGAGCGAGCAGCCCGATCGCCAAACACTACTAAATAAGACACATGGGTAAAGAAATGGAAATTTAATGAATTGAAACCGAACACACAAAGAAACCCGGCCAGAATAACACACACAAAAAAAGTACCCTAGGGGTCAAATACAGTCACTTTCAAACGGGAAGGATGATTATAAACAATAAATTACTTACAATAATAAATAACGGAAACAAATAAAATAAATACCAGTGCCACTTCCAATAAAAATTATGTAAAAAGGGAGGAGGTAATTGACCAAAAAGGCAATCGAGCCGGTCGCTGGTCAACAACAATCACTTCTCAGCCTAGAGATGGATGGTTGTCATGACGACCACAAATAACAAGCATAGCAAAGATAAAACAAGAGGCTGTGTGCGTGTCGCAGAGGCTGTGGCGAGCAATGGGGATGCGATCGAGCTGGCAGTCCCCAGAGAAAAGAAATGCAAAAACCAAAGATACTACAAGGAGAAACAAATGACGTCAAGTGTCCGTGAAATATATCATGATACATACACGCAATCAAACACACAAAATGCCAGCCGACGATGCAGAAATAAAACTCAAAGCAACTCGTGCTTGTAGGTAGTCTAGCAAAACATGCTAAACCTATATGGTCCCCAACTTACGTTCCGAGTTCGAGCTGAATACGGTAAGGCCTACTTAAAGTTACCGCCGTGATCCAGTTGCCCGAAGCATGGAATGAAGGGAAAACATAAGGGCTAAAATATATGGTGTCATGCCTCGTGTTGGGAGAATGGTCGAGACGCCAACGTCCACAAACAACGGGAGACCCATTCAAAAACATGCCCAATCCAAACAGCATCAATGCACCTGGCAGCAAGAAAAACATACACTCACAAAATCACTCCCAGATATATTTCACGGCACAAATAAAAGGTTAAACCGTAGACCTAAACTAAACAAAACAGGAGACCGCCATTTCGATTGGTTCCACAGCAAATCCAAGCACACGACGAAGATCAAAAAGAAAAGTTAAATTTAGGAAATGAGCATAGTGGACCCAAGGTTAGATGTATTACTTACATGAGTAAATGGAAGGCTTCGGCATAATAACAATGTTAAATAAAAAGGAAAAACATTACATTTTAAATAATAAGGCGGAGAGCCTCAAGGCACGTCCGGACAGAAAGTATCTCACATGACGTCTGAGTCTACCGCGACGGCCGCCAAAGAAAATAAAGAAATGAGAGATGTTAAACATGGCTCAGGATCCACACCACCCCCCCAAAAGAAAAATTATTTATAATAATAAAAGATTTTTCTTTTTACATCACTAAGCACCACCGCTTTGAAATCAATCATGTCCCAAGTGTTCCAAAATACACAACATCCTTATCACACAGGTGGTTTGTCAACAACTATAACAGTACACAAAATATGAGGGGGGAGGGTGATCGATATAACAATCACTTAAGCAATTGAGCCATATCAGAAAGAATACAGTTATAAAAGGAAGTAATATATAAAAATAATCAGATCGCTTCGGCGATCGCAATATCAGGACAGAACTCCTTCGGGGTCCCCAAAGGCGCGCGTTCCTTTGACGATCCCTGGGCTTGTCATAATGGTATTACGGTTCGCCTGAGCGTTACAATGACAAGAAAAGTAGATAGAGACACGGACGAAAATCATAAACAAAAGACTTTCGCCCTTTGACGCCGAAGTCTGCCATTCTCCTTATACCCATCATGAAAGTGACGTATTAAAATAACAAAGAAGCGATATAATGTGTCCATTATTTATAGAATATAAATTCTCTACTGGCCGAATTCGCAAAAATACATATTTTTACAATAAATATTAAGTTACACAGAGTATGTAGGCCTATTTCTTCTTGTATTATTTTCTTTCTTGAGCTCGTAAATTTGTACTTGACTCTGCCTCGGTCAAAATTGGTTCAATAATAGGCAGGTCAAGGAGACGCCATATGAATACTAGCTTCCTTGGATAACATAAGCAAATTATGATTGGCTAACCTACGCAGAAAAAGGACAACATTAATCACAGCAAATAAGAAGGTTACACAATAAATGGTTTTAATTGAGATATGTGAGCTCTGGATACGTCGATGGGATTCTCCTTGGAGATCAATTCAACAGTGACAGGTGTTAAAAATCTAGTGATAGTTTTGGGCGTGCTCCAGCGAAGCATTAGCTTAGCTGACTCCTTATTCTTGGCCGAACTCTGTGGGTGCAGGCGCACTAGCACGTCGTCATTCACCTGAAAACAAACAGGTTGCCTACCCTTGTTATAGCGAGACGCCACGCGATCTCGTGCCCTTTTCAGATGCCGTACAGCAACTTCCCATTTTTCTTTGACTGAGGTACGGCGGGATGGCGCAGCCAGATAATCTATTTTCCACTGAAGCTGAAGTGGATCAACAATACGCCTTCCTAAAAACAATTCCGAAGGGGTAGAATTCGTCGATTCATGAAGAGCAGTGTTAAATCCTAAGGAGAAAAACTGAAGATTTGCGTCCCAACGTGACTGATCTGCGTTGTGGAACGCACTCAAGCAAGCCTTCAAGTTACGATGAAACCTTTCAACGTGATTTGGCTGAGGGTGGTAGGGTGCCAAAAAGACATGATCAATTCCCCACGAAAAACACATTGATCTAAAAGACTTGGACCGGAAAACGCTCGCGTTATCGGACACTAAAAACTTTGGAGGACCAAAAACACCAAAAATATGATTGGTCAAAAGCCTAACAGTGGTACGTGTCGTGATTTCCCTGACAGGAAATAACCATACAAATTTTGAAAATCCATCAACGACAGTAAGTATAGCTTGATGACCAGAAGATGACCTAACTAGGGGACCAAAATAATCTATAAACAGGCGCTCATTAGGATATGACATCGTGTCAGCGTGGTGAAGTCCAATGCGAGAATTCTTTGCTGGCTTAGAACGTTGACACGTAACACATTTTCGGACGAAAGCAAAAGCATCCGCTTTCAAATGAGGCCAGAAGAATTCCTGAGAGATTTTATGGAAAGTCTTCGTCATACCAAAATGTAATCCAAAACAGGATTCATGGAAATACGCCAAGAGCATACTTCGTATATTCTCTGGCACGAAAATCCTACATTTCGAAGATCGAGGAGCGGTATGCACTATAACATCATTGCGCAATGAAAACTCAGATACACCAGGATCTTTCCCGAGAATTTTTTCACGCAATGTGACACAAAATGGGTCATCTGCTTGGTACGTACGGATGTCAGTAAAAGACCATGGAATGTGTTGGAGAAGATTCACTGGCTCGGGGATCTCAACAATGGGAGGAGTTTCCTCAAACATGCGTGACAAACAATCCGCTACAACATTTTCACTGCCTCTGACGTGAATGATGTCAAAGCTGAAAGAGGATAGACGAAGAATCCAACGATTTATACGTCCCAATTTTTTGACATGCGAGCGCATCCAGGACAGAGCTTCATTGTCGGTATACACTATGAAATGCCGATGTTCTAGAAAAGATCTGAAACGTTCACAGCCGAATACGACAGCCAGACTTTCTTTCTCGAAAGTGGAATACCGGCGTTCGCAATCGTTCAGCATCCGACTGGCAAAAGCGATGGGTGCCAAATTACCATTCACCTGCTGACTAAGCACACAAGAAACTGCGACATCACTCGCATCACAATGTAACATAAAATCTTTCCCAAAATCCGGAGTTCGAAGGACGGGAGCAGAAGAAAGACATTCTTTCAATTTCTCAAAGGCGAGACACTGGTCGGGGCCCCACACGAATCGTACATTCTTCTTCTTCAAATAATTCAGGGGCGCTGAAATGTCCGAAAAGCCCTTAATGAACCTACTGTAAAAGCCTGCCATTCCCAAAAAACGTCGGACTGCTTTCACATTCGTGGGAGTAGGGAACTCTTGGATACATTGGACACGCTCAGGGTTCACTTCTATGCCCACATCCGAAAGAATGTGACCTAAAAATTTGATTTGCTTAGAAGCCAAAGAGATTTTGTCCGGGTTAACAGTGAGTCCAGCTCTCCGAAGACGACATAGGACTTCACGTAAATGGATCAGGTGATCCTCAAAAGACTGACTGTAAATCACGAGGTCATCAAGATAGTTAAACACAGATGAATACTTTAAATCTCCAAATAACTCGTCCAAAACCCTACTCAAAACTTGTCCGCCGATAGAAATGTCCATGGGTAACTTATTGAACTCAAAAAGGCCGAACGGAGTGGAGAACGCAGTTACCTTACGGCTCTCGGGATCGAGAGGAATTTGATAGTATGCACAATTCAAATCTAGGACGGAATAGTACTTCGCCCCGTGAAAATGCTGAAAAGCACTCTCCAGAGTTGGAAGGGGAAAGTTGTCGAACACCACCTTAGAATTGAGTCGACGATAATCAACTACTAAACGAAAATTACCCTCTTTCTTAGGCACCAGGAATGCTGGACTACCATAAGAAGACTTAGAAGGGCTCACAACACCGCGTGCCTTAAGATCATGAATATATTCTCTCATGGCAATGAGTTTGGGTGGAGAGCAAGAAAATGGCGCCGACCTAACTGGAACCTCATCAGTTAAATCAATATGACACTCGTAGCCGATAGCGGAACCCAGTTCCGACGTGAGAACATCAGGAAATTCATTCACCAAATCAGATAAAGCGTCACGTTGACTCGTGAATAAAGTAGGAGGGATTTGAACAGCAGCGATACCAGAAAAACTACAAGGAACACTCGCTTCACAAGTATTAAAATGAAACCGCTCCTTGGATTTAAACAAAAAACTGAAGGAATGATCCGAAAAATCAAGCCTCAACCCTGCTTTGTGCATAAAATCAGAACCTAAGATCATAGGCGTAGATAAGTCATCCACCACATGGAAGTTCCAATCCCAAGAATAACCACATATCTTAATATGACATGTTACAACGCTAGAAACAGAAATAGATGACTTCACCGCAGAATAAAATTTTAAACCCCCATCTTGTGGACAAATCTGAGTAACAGGAAGCTGTTCCGCGATGGAGCGCTGAATAAATGAACGTGACGCACCAGAATCCAGTAAAGCGGGTATCGACAATTTCTTAACACTTACAGGGACCCAAGGACAGAAGTTTCCAGTCGTGGAAATGTTCATTTCCCGGCGAACTTCATTGCATGGCCACTCCGGCGGGTCTAAACCGGGGACCCATGCTCGTTTCCCTGACGCGAAGCACATCTAGGACAGGCTATGTGCGTCACGTCACGAAGACCACATGTGTGACAAAACACACGAGAGGGCGCACGGCAGGAATTAAAATGATGCCCCAAACGATCACAATTCCAACATTTTATACGGTTATACATGTTCGGGTTTCGAGGTAACTGTTGATCCTGAGGAGCGGGATTCGCAGAAGAAGTAGCATTGGGAATACTCCCGACAATATGCGAGTGGGGACGGTTAACTGCCCGGTCCTCCTGACGAGATATTGAAGATGGGTGCGCAGTCCTCTGAATCTGGGATTGCGCGCATGCAGTCTCTGGAAACAAACTGTCAGAGGGGAGGGGTGGGGGTACATATAACTTGCGCAGGCGCCGATTGAACTCGCATTCACGTCCTTGATCAACAATGTCAGCCACACTATACACACTGGACCGGCGTATGAAAGACTTGTACTCAGGTGCTAGATTTCTATACACAATATCAACAGTTTCAATAAGGGGAAGGGGCTGCGACAACCTACTTATTAAAGTCATTAGCCCAGTAACAAAATCGTCTACAGGCTCTTCCAAACCCTGGGTACGGCGATGAATTTCAGCCTTCAAGTCATGTTCAAAATCATAAGTCGTAAACCGCTCCTTTATTGACTTACAGAAATCAACCCACGAGATGAAAGATCTGTTGGTAAGTCGATACCATTTTAAAGCTAAGCCACTCAACAATAACGGTAGGCAGACAACAATGTCGTCTGGTTCGAGGTCATAACAATGGCAGAGTTCACTGACCCTGTCTAAGAACTCAAATACAGACGAAACTCCCAGTTCACCAGAAAATGAAATTCCCCACTTGGACACTATATTGGCTACGCCTCCCTTGCGATGGCCTTTCACCTCAGTCAATGGATTAGTGTCTTTCCCACAGACACTTTCAAACGATAGCAGATCATCGTCAGACTGGATGAGCTCCTTCTTCACGTTACAACCTGGGAGAGAATACATGGATAAACTACAGAAGTACTGCCAGCTACAATTCAAAACAATAACTACAAATGTCTTGCCTCCGTCCTGCGCCTGAAATGAGTACGAAACAAGAAGTAGGGTTGGTTAGTACATTACCAATGCTGGGGTTCGTTGATAGGGTCCAACTCATTGCACTCTCCTTACAGTTTGTTATTTTTATGGTCCATACTCCTCGGAAGTTCACATTGACTCTCAATATTTGTTTGCATAGTATGCAATAGGGAACATGAAACACAATAAGAACAACATTGAAAAATATGCAGCGAAATATTAAAATCCAATGGATATGGCTAAGCGACCAGGAGACTTAACCTCGCAACTGCTACCATCTGCACCGCCCTATTAAAATAAACATATTCTTGGCGTGCCTCCTAGCTGCATCACTGGAACCAACTAGAAAAGAAAGGAGTACGCAGTGGAAATGGATGTTAATTTCTGACCTGTGCTGGGCCCGTACTTGCAGGCCAGATGTGCCGAGCGACTCCAGACTCCGTGAAGGTGGTCCCACGACGAGTGGTAGGAATACCCTCCTGGTGCTAGACAGCTAGAATAAGTTAGGCCTAGGTTTGAAGAGAGAGAGAGAGAGAGCGAGCAGCCCGATCGCCAAACACTACTAAATAAGACACATGGGTAAAGAAATGGAAATTTAATGAATTGAAACCGAACACACAAAGAAACCCGGCCAGAATAACACACACAAAAAAAGTACCCTAGGGGTCAAATACAGTCACTTTCAAACGGGAAGGATGATTATAAACAATAAATTACTTACAATAATAAATAACGGAAACAAATAAAATAAATACCTGTGCCACTTCCAATAAAAATTATGTAAAAAGGGAGGAGGTAATTGACCAAAAAGGCAATCGAGCCGGTCGCTGGTCAACAACAATCACTTCTCAGCCTGGAGATGGATGGTTGTCATGACGACCACAAATAACAAGCATAGCAAAGATAAAACAAGAGGCTGTGTGCGTGTCGCAGAGGCTGTGGCGAGCAATGGGGATGCGATCGAGCTGGCAGTCCCCAGAGAAAAGAAATGCAAAAACCAAAGATACTACAAGGAGAAACAAATGACGTCAAGTGTCCGTGAAATATATCATGATACATACACGCAATCAAACACACAAAATGCCAGCCGACGATGCAGAAATAAAACTCAAAGCAACTCGTGCTTGTAGGTAGTCTAGCAAAACATGCTAAACCTATATGGTCCCCAACTTACGTTCCGAGTTCGAGCTGAATACGGTAAGGCCTACTTAAAGTTACCGCCGTGATCCAGTTGCCCGAAGCATGGAATGAAGGGAAAACATAAGGGCTAAAATATATGGTGTCATGCCTCGTGTTGGGAGAATGGTCGAGACGCCAACGTCCACAAACAACGGGAGACCCATTCAAAAACATGCCCAATCCAAACAGCATCAATGCACCTGGCAGCAAGAAAAACATACACTCACAAAATCACTCCCAGATATATTTCACGGCACAAATAAAAGGTTAAACCGTAGACCTAAACTAAACAAAACAGGAGACCGCCATTTCGATTGGTTCCACAGCAAATCCAAGCACACGACGAAGATCAAAAAGAAAAGTTAAATTTAGGAAATGAGCATAGTGGACACAAGGTTAGATGTATTACTTACATGAGTAAATGGAAGGCTTCGGCATAATAACAATGTTAATTAAAAAGGAAAAACATTACATTTTAAATAATAAGGCGGAGAGCCTCAAGGCACGTCCGGACAGAAAGTATCTCACATGGCGTCTGAGTCTACCGCGACGGCCGCCAAAGAAAATAAAGAAATGAGAGATGTTAAACATGGCTCAAACGAGAGAGAGACAGACATAATAGTCTTCCCTCACCATCACTGCAAGGCCGTCTGCCCCAGAAGCACTCCAGAGTGCCAGCGCGCCCGGAGTGCTGTTTGGCCACCTCTGCGTGCAATGATGGATTTGCTACCTCCACCAAGATTCTCTCTTTTTACTGACGTTCTATACAATGCACAAAAGGAGGTAGCAGAGGACTCCATGATTAGAGCAGTTAATGAAGCAATAGTCCTAAATGATGACTGTAAGGACATGACTGTTGCCTTGGATGGTTCTTGGCAAAAGCGTGGCCATACATCACTAAATGGTGTGGTCACTGCTACAGCTTTAGAAACAGGGAAAGTGATTGATGTTGAATGCTTGACCAAATACTGTCATAATTGTACAAGAGAGCAGGAACATAGTCACAACTGTGTCAAGAACTATGATGGGTACAGTGGGGGCATGGGAAGTGAGGGTGCATTTCAAAGATCAGAGAGCACCCGTGGTGTCAGGTATATACATTATCTGGGAGATGGTGACACCAAGGGTTTTGTAAGGGTTAGTGAGTAAAATATGTATATGGCCCAGAGGTGACAATTACTAAACTTGAATGTTGCGGTCATGTACAGAAACGAATGGGAATAAGGCTGCGAGAGCTGCGCAAAGACATGCAACGGAAAAGATTATCTGATGGAAAATCTTAGTCTGGACGAGATCGACTAACTGATGCACAGATTTATCTACTGCAGCAGTATTATGGTATGGCTGTAAGGAGACATACTGGGTGTGAAGATTAACTTTAAATGAGGCAGGCAGAGTGGGCTGCTTATTTTCATAAGTTGTCAACTTATAGTAAACCACAACATCACCTTTGCCCAAAAGGTGCTGACTCTTGGTGTGGCTATCAAAAGTCAAAAGTGACAGGAATAGAATACCATCATGAGCATTCACTGCCATTAGCTGTAATGGAGGCAATCAAGCCAGTGTATAGGAATCTAAGTGACAGGGACCTCCTTCGAAAGTGCTTACATGGGAATACCCAAAACCCCAATTAAAGTTTTAATCATTTTATCTGGGAAAGAGTACACAAAACAGAATTTGTTGAACTAAATACTCTAAAAGTAGGTGTACTAGATGCAGTTATTTACTTTAACGATGGAACTGCAGTCAGGATATAGGCTATGTGTTGAGGAAGTTAGGGATAAATGCTGGGAAAAACTTGTCATTAGCTCTTGAAGCCATTGATAGTGTTATGCATTTAAGGGCGCATAGCACCCTTAAGAGGCATACGCACCTACACCTACGAATATACGACCAATCTACAGCTAACTCTGCATCTATAATTATCCATAAACACACCCCTGCTATCTACGCCTATCGGTCCAGCGTCCTAACCTATTTCACCCTTCAAGATACCCCTAGGCTGTAATCAACAGCAACAACAGCACAATTCTTACTACAGAAGCTAGCAGAGCTAAACCACAGCTCTTGCATAAACGCTTACAACATTTCATAAACAAGGACACAGGAACTGGCTGCCAAAACAGCTATGTGTAAACTCACAAGTCAGCAGTATGAAAATACATAAATAGACCTTCGGAAACATGAAACAAGGTCTGACGCCTCCAGTATTGCTGCCCGAACGAACATCGCCATCTTCGTACCTCAGGTGAGTGTGTACATCTAAGGGTCCTATACTTGATTGTCATCCTTCCCAATTGTCATACCTATTTACACTGTAATCACATTTATTTCAAGCTATCACTAGTTTCAGGGAAGCGCATCTGCATTTACACGAAAGCCATTAGTAAACTAGTACACTTTTATTACCACGCCCGATTGTTATTATTGTTGCCCTCACCCTACTACACGGCCTGCTTCCCTACACACACCTCACTCATACACAAGAGCGCTGGGTCAGCGTTATCAGTTTGTTTACGACAGCCGACCTTGTCCTCTAGCGAGCACGTGCGCCCACTGTTCGCAACACAGCGTCGTCATCAAATCTTAGCTTGCCAGGTATTCCCTTCCAGTGGCGGGCGCATCCCTTAATTGTGGTCCCCCGTTCATAGCGCTTCACCCTTTTACCCTCCACACTTTCCAACACACATCCGACGGTTCTACCCATCCGCTAAAGTTCCCCTAATTACACACCACACTCAACACATACTCACCCCCAGGTTCTACCCTCACAATAAGGGTAGACCAATAGTCTAAACTAAGACTCATAAAGGCAGAAAAGGATTCTCAGGCCCTGACAAAGAGATCAAGAACCAGCAAGAGAATGGGGAGAAAGAAGAAAGAAGATGAAGAAAGCCAAACAAGCTGAATATATGACAGGAATGTTCTAGATACTTGTGAGTGATCTTTTCTTTCTATTTCATTTTCTCACTCGTTGAGTTTTCAGACATTCAGGTACACTTTTCTCAGCAACTATTGAAGGTAAAATTATGATTTTTCTATGTTGTCCCTTAAAACTACCCTTACAGTGGACAACATAAAATTATGCTATTGAAATAAAAATGTTTTAATTATAGTCTACAAATATAATTAGCAAATTTTTATGGTTAATTTAGTTATGCACTTTAAAAATATTTATTTTTGATAAATGATTAGTCACTTGAAAAATAATTTTGTGTTAATTTTGTGCCCATGTGGACGGCACAGGTATCGAACCCATATTCTTTTATGTCAAGAAAAGAAGAAATACTACAGGATTTTTTTACAGTTCTAAGGCTGGCGGAAGGGTTAAGTTGAGATCACCCCTGTATGACGCATGATTGGTGAGGTAATGTTGGAACAATACATGCAACTGTGCGTGAGATCATAAGCCCGCTTAGTCAAAAGATGCTTGCGCATGAGATTAAAATAGCTCAACGTAATCTTCCATCAAAAAGACAGAGACAGAAAATCGAACAGGAAGTCCTTAGTCAGCTAGAAATTGACAACACTGTGTGAGATGTGTGGCCAGGAAATTGGTCAAATAACGGATTTCGGCGAGAAACGTGCAAATATCTTAAGAGATTTCTCCGCCAATATTAATCATCTTAGAAATTAGAATTTTGAGAGTGATAAAAGTTCTTAATAATTGTATATTATAGTAAGGCAAAGTCAGCATTACGTAGTGTGGACTTCACCGAACCAGTGGCCAGGGGAGATGGAAAAAACAAACGTACTACCCACGCAAGACAGGAGCTCATTTAAATTTTTATTAATATGTTCTCACGATCGGATTTTGGAAATTTTGGTATATTTGTAACATTTAGATCGTGAGCTTCAAGAAGGTTATTTTTTCATAAAGATACCATGGTTAGTTCAGAAGATAGTTTTGGAGAAGAAGCGAAACTGATTTATTTTTATCAGAATCAAATCAATAGGCAGCGAGTGTAAGGGAAATCATTCAGTCTTAAGCCGGCGCAGAGACGCTGCGCGGGATCGCCATCATTCAGTCTTCTGTGTCCTAAGGGACGTTATACTGTTCCACAGTTCATACAGCATTCCTTGATGGGAGGTACTGCACCAGTTACTGTTCAGCAGTGTCGCCGTACATTGAAACGCTACAATCCTTGTTAGAAGGAAAACTATCGTCGAGCTTCGAACATTGTAATCAGTCTTTGGACTTAGACAAAGTAGTATACTTTGGCTCGAAATTCAGCCGGCGAAGGCAGTATAAAGCCTAAATATCAGTATTGAAGCAGAAATCGTAACATCTCGACAGTAAAACGAGACTTTGAAAGAGTAGTGAAATTCTACATTTTTATCCAGTGCGTTAAATAACCACGTCAGGGTTAAACGTAGGTTAATTGCATTATCTACCTATGCCTAGAAGATTATAGCACAGTGGCGTTAGATTTGAGGAATCTACAGTATAGGCATCAGTTGCCAAGTGAAACGCAGTAAAAACTTTGGAAATTATTCCACAAGTAAAGACTACAGTCTTCAGAAATTAAGGCCACACGTGGACCAAAGAAAAGCAATTTTTAGAGTGCGGTAGTACCAGATACAGCGACTCTAGAAGTGAATGTCAAAGTAGAGACAGTTTGCAAAACAAACATTTGCGTACCGAACGAGATATAATATCGTGCATTAGCTCGAAGAGTTTCGATAAATTACAGTAACCAGAATAGGAGAATCATCTGTTACCAGTAGAGGGGAACGATCGAACGAGACTTTCAATCATCCCGATAGGAATTAGGAAGTCAACGTTGATACTTGCACCCCTAGAAGGCGGAAAGAAAGAAATCACGTGTGTGTAAGGCAGTAATAAATGCCAGAAGTGAAACTTGTATGTGTAAAAATAAGTTGTTAGTGAAATTTAAGTGTTATAAATATTTTAGTGATTTTTCTTTTTAGTGATAGTGAAACCATGAGTGCATTTCCTCAAACAAAGGTAAATAGTGTATATAAAATGTGTAAGTTTGATGAAAATTTTTACGTGTGTTCATATGTGTGTAAAAATGGTGTCAGCTCAAAATCGTGGGCAAAATGTCACTTCATTGGGATCCAGGGATTCTTGCTGGATAAATCATGCGAGTACCCAAATTTGATTATGTATTGTGCCTCGGGAGAGCTCGTATAACAATAAATCTGGAGAACTTATTCTCAATTTTGAAAAGCAGCGATAGGTGAAAACTGTGTATAATGATAATATGCGGAATCTGAACAGTAACTTAATGTAACCAGTTAAATGTGTTTAATTAATGCTCAGTGAAATAGTATTCATTGGAATCCTAGTAAATAAATAATAATATACTATTCGATACAAGCAAGATAAGAAAATAATAACTTCATGAATAAATTAATTGTTTAATTAATGAATAATGGAAGCCAGTGGGTTCCTGATATTGATAACGTTTTATAATGGATGATTGAACTATTTGAGTTCTAGTAAATGTAATGTCAAGATTTGTTTATTAAAGGGAAATACTATTTTTGGGACGGAGATCAATTAATTGAGTGGAAATAAATAATCTTACTTTGGAAGGCATCACGGAATTACTAATGTAATTGACGCTATGGAGCGCATTTATTTTAATTGTCACGCTAGGAATGCTGTGAAATATGACAGGAAGAAGTAATTGTGGGGATCAGTTGGACGCGGTAATGAATTATTGTGTGTGTTTGCTAAATGCAAATTTTTAAAGGGTGCTAATTTATATGATTGTTGATAGCGCAGGGATTAGTGCATACGCCACCCCCCCCCTCCCTAAGACGCTGATATAGGACGAGTGGTCGGATGCCATCGAGCCTTTTGTATGGTCCTAAGCCCTCAAAAATTGGAAGTGTCCAAGAGGCCGGCAGGGGAACGAGCGAGCGTTCCATTACTTCGAAAGCCCCTTATATATTGTTGGTTATATTGAGTATCTTACTCGCCAATGCGGAAACTCCACATTTATAATCTCACCTGAGCCAAAGGAGCAGGTTATAATAACCTCATAAAGTAGTATTGAATGAATTTAACGTGTTGCCTTTCCAAGTTAAAGAAGCGATGTTGCTGTTAGCAAGCTAGTTGTGAAGGTCCCGTCCGTGCGAGGAAGCCTTGAGTTCCCTCCACTGTCATACATTTTGCCTGAAGTGCTCTGACAAGCGAGCGACCCCTGTGTTGGGATAGGTCTTTAATGAACCATATGTTTCTGTGGTTAACGGAAGTAAATAACGTTTTAAGATGATCCAGTAATTGCATTGAGATCCATTTATTTTAATTATTCTTGCTTGATGAAGTTCAGATCCGTATATAATAATGATATAATTGTCATGGAGACAATAATAGAAATCCCTTTGTTGTTGCATTACATTACTTTTGTTCCCGATTATGGTGGAAACATTAAGATAACCTGGGAGTTTATCTTGACTTGATTTAATCAGTAGTTTCCAAAACTTGAGGGTACGTGGGTTCTTCCCGGGCAAGTACAGTTTTGTAGTGTTTGATAAGAGAGATGATACTTTTGAATATCATGTGGACCCAATGAATGGTAATTGTTGTTACCATTGTAAACATTAACTCAGTTTCATAATAATACTCCAATTGAGGGTAATTAATGTGTTTTAATCATGTAAATGTATGTAAAGATAAACAACGAGCCATTTTGGAGCTCGCCTGTACAATTTAAGAAAGTGCTATATGGAAGTGAAAGCTATTTGACATTTTTGTCAGGTTCAATGGAACCTTAAATACGTGATTTTGTAAGCTATGTTTTATTGATTCCTTCTTCTTCCTAGAACAAGTGTGAAGTTTTCAGTTTTATGTTTTGTTTTGTAGAGCCTAATTTTGAGTTTAATTAAATAATTTTTATAGTTGGATTTTGATGTCCATTTTGAAGTGTTATCCTATGCTTGATCCGGAATGTGTGAATCATACTGTGGGAGAACATACTATGCCTCGAATGTTCTACTGAGCTAGCGGACTATGATTTGCATATTCTTTTTCCAAAAGGGCACAGTATATCACATTTCTTCTTTTATATCCTCTTAAAAGTTAAGTACATGTAAGATTTTTATTTTTAGAGAAAATTGTACTGAAAGACAAGCACGCGCCAAACAAAATTTATTTGACATGTTTTCAAAATAAATCAATTATGGGTGACCAAATTATACCAGCTTATATTAGCTTGCCACGGTGGGTGAGTGGATAGCGTGTCGGTCTACTAACCCCAAGATTGCAGGTTCGCCCCTGACCGTGGTAAGTGATTTTTGAAAGGCGGCAAAAATACGATACGCATGTCATACGATGTTGGCATGTCAAAGAACCCATTTGAATTCAGTAGGCCGAGTTCATAATGGCAAAATTAATCTCGGGAGTTTCCGCCAGCACAAAGTTCCTCATTTCCCTACTAGAAAGCGCTATTGTGTTCAAGGAGATGAGATATCTAACATCTAACCTCCTTGACTTTCATAGTCAAGGAACTACGAAATTCGACATGCAAGCTACCCTCGGGGTGTCAAATAGCAAAGCTTGCACCAGGCACCCGAGGCCATACGATATTATTATTACCAGAATTTTGAAAATGTACAAAAACAGTCCGCAAAGTTCTACAAATGTGTGGTATAAATGTAATTAATATGTTACGAGTAGGAGTCTGGCTTTATAAGATTGAAGTTTGCCAAAGATAGACCGCCAAATGGAGGTGATTACCTGCCTTCTGTCCCCTAACATCGTCAAATAGTGGATCATTTTATTTACATAAAATCCACGTGTCTCAGGTCATGGTTCCTTTCTAAACAAGCCTGGGTTCACAACCCATCTCGCTACTTGAATATGCCTGCTCCATTAGCCTCTGGTTCATATCCTATCAGTTCAACCGAGAAGGGTTTAATACCGACCTTCAGTGTCGGTGATTTCGTCAATGGAAACGTAGATTTTCTTTCCTGTGACGAAGGCCTACTCTCTAATATTTCGCACAGTTTCATCATAGTCAAAAGGCCCCTTAAAACAACAATTATCATCATCATCATCGTCATCTTCAAGTTGACTCGTCCGCTAAAGAACATTCCATGTGATATTCCAGAAAGCTTTTGAATGGAATACTTTCAGTCACTAACACTTTGCACAACTCCTTAAAAAACTTTAATGATGTATCCAATGTTTCCCTATGCTCTGAGAAAGTAGCCTTTGCGACTTTTTTCGTTTGTTGGAAAATTCGACAGTCCGCTTATGTCTCTGGTGCCCGATATGCTGTTGCACTGTGATTCGTTTTTCGGCCGCTACCTCACGAAGCTTAGAAAATAATACAGAACAATCGGTCGTAAAAGCTTCTTCGCCAAACTCACTAACTATGTTATTTAATTTAGTAGTATCACCAGACTTCACTTTTGGCATTATTGTAGGCAGTAGGGAACACGCAGTTAACTAAAATAGGAAACAAACATGCACTACCGAGCTCATTCAGATCAACTAGTTCACTGACCTGGAGAGAGACGATCTGCCGACTACGCAGAGCTATGACGCAAGCCAAGTCCCATATACAGAGAGAAAGGGGATGCCCTTATGATGTCATGCAATCCAGAGAGTGACCATGCGATGGGAAGAGATGATTTAACTTATTGTGCAACGAGTCATTAATAATTGCCACAAATGTAAAAAAAACTGAAAATTTCGTAAATTGTAGAGAAAATGACCTAAAAAAGTCCTGAAATGTACAAAAATGAACTAAAACATTAAAAACAGAGAAAATGACAAAGCAAAATGCCCTAAAAAGTCTGCATTTCGGAGACTCATATACGGGATTTCGCCTATATGTTTACGGGCATTGCGTAGGGCACAGAGAAAATCCACGACCAGGTGATTAGTTCATACGCTTAACTGAAGAGTAGTGTATTATATTAGAATTACAGTAGAATTAGTATTAGGCCTATACCAGGTGAATCAGCTGCCCCTAATAATACCGTTTTATGCAGCCCAACTAATGCGTGTTATCAGGAAGGTCGATATTTCTCTGCTTGCATCCCGTATGGTACTAATGCACTGCAAGCATATCCCGCAAAGGATAATTACTCAACATTATTATTTTCCCCTCGTATTAATCTGTAGTCACAATGAGGGAAAAATTACAAGTTTCAGTATCGTTTGCAGGGCATTAGTACCATGCGGGATACATGCAGAGAAATATCGACCTTCCTGATAACAACGCTAGTTGGGCTGCATAAACAACATTATTAGGGGCAGCTGATTCACCTGACATATTAGCACCAGCTGCAGAACTTTCCCTCCAGCCCCACACTAACCCTGACGGGCTGATAGACATATGTAAACAGTTGACAGTGCACACTCTCTTCAGAACGGTAAAGACTCGCCAGATAAATTTGATTGTTAACATATTTTATATTATTGTAAAAACTTACAGAAATAGTCTACCATTAATCATTTGACAGCTAAGAACGCTAGTCAGTTCCTCAACTTGCCACGCCGTATATCCTGGAGAGCAGTCAATAAATGCTGTTACTGTAGCCTATGTCATTGTTTTAACCAAAATAAAATAATAAATTATTATTATTTTGTTCTTACAGTAGGCTACATTGTGGAAGGCAGGCTATTTCCTAGTCTAAAGTGCGCCTCTACATTAAAGGGCAGTTTGCAGTTAGATGTAGAAGGCTATTTGCCTCAGACTCACACTCGTAGACCATAGAATATCTGGCAATTAGCCTCGTTCTCTTATATCCCCACGGTGTTGCCTATTTCCCAACACCGTAACGCAAACGGATAGGCGTAGTCTAATAATATGATCGCGTGGTTTCAGAGTATTTTCCGCTCATTCTGTTCACATAAAATTAAAATTCATAATCAATGCATAGTTTGGCCATCACTCTGGAGATCCGAGTTCGATTCCCGGCTCTGTCAAGGATTTAAATTCTGGTTTGAGTGCTGGAATGGGATACACTCAACTTCCCAAGGCAAAACTGAGAAGAGGTGAGTTTGATTCCCACCTCAACAATCCTGGAAGTGGTTTTCTGTGATTTTCCCATCTCTACTCCCGGCAAATGCCGGGATGATTCCTAATTTAAGGCTCCATTCTCCTCCTTCCAAATCATCACAATTACACACACAACAATAACGCAAGTTAACAAACAAGTTATACACACACCCAAGTAGGCCTACATGGGGCTAAATGTCTTCCATGTCCAAACCTCTCAAATGAAACAGCATCACTGTACTTCAATTGGCATTGATTGCCGTTGATCCATTTACGACAGGCCACGCCAATGCGAGCACTTACTGTCGACCAAAGTATTATGTGCACTCGAGTTTGAAGGTTGTTTTGTGAAGTAATCAATAGACCTACATAAAATCCAATCACATCATCATTTTCGTCGTTCTATTTTACGTTAGGTCATGTAGGTTTGGAAATTTTAAATTGAAAATGAAAATCCACAGCCTGCTTCCAGTCTCCGACCGGGTCAGAGGCTAGCGGCGAGGATATGAACTGTGCCGGCTGCCGAGGCCTGACGCACTCCTCTGGGGCAATGATTAAATGAATGACAGATGAAATGAAATGATAGTGGAGAGTGTTGCTGGAATGAAATTTTGACAGGGAAAACCGGAGTACCCGGAGAAAAACCTGTCTGCCTCCGTTTTGTCCAGCACAGATCTCACATGGAGTGACCGGGATTTGAACCACGGACCCAGCGGTGAGAGGCCGGCGTGCTGCCGCCTAAGCCACGGAGGCTTGCGGAAATTTTTAATTATATTTTAATATTTTTATCGCAGTTAGAACACAAAAAGTGCACGTTTTTAAGCGTGTTTCAACCATGCGTCAATTTAAGAATTATTATCTCAAAAACCCGTCATCAGATCGAATCCAAATTTTAACACAATAGGCTATACAATGGAATGTTGTATAACTGGATTATTAATTTCAAAATTGTGTGTGGCCAAGAAACAGAGTTGTTATCATTTTTGTTAGGTAACTTTTTCACGGCTCGGGGTGGTTGGAAAATGTAGTTCTTGGTTGCATTGTAATCTTTATACATCGAAACGTTATGCTGTATGACTGTGAAATACGTAAATTAATTCACTTATTTTATATCGGTTTGTATTTCTACGGGGAAATAACACATGTTTCACCAGCTAGCCGCTCCGGGAAAAGCTGTACAGCGTTGCCGAAATGGTGCCCACACGCATCATGGCGCGTCTCACTCGGAAGTGATGGGCTCCATCTCAGCAACGCTGTAAAGCTTTTCCCGGAGCGGCTAGCTGGAGAACCATGTGTTATTTCCTCGTACAAATACAAACCGATACAAAATAAGTGAATTAATTTATGTATTTCACAGTCATACAGCACAACTTTTTGATGGATAACGATTACAACGCTACCAAGAACTACATTTTCCAACCACCCCGAGCCGAGAAAAAGTTACCTTACAACAATGATAACAACTTTGTTTCTTGGACACACAAAATTGTGAAATTAATAAACCAGTTATACAACATTCCAATGTATATTGTGTTAAAATTTGGATTCGATCTGATGACGGGCTTTTGAGATAATAATTCTTAAATATGACGCATGGTTGAAACACGCTTAAAAACGGGCACTTTTTGTGTTCCAACTGCGATAAAAATATTAAAACATAAAGTAAAAAATCCAAACCTACATGAACTAAAGTAAAATAGAACGACGAAAATGTTGATAGTATTGGATTTTATGTAGGTCTATTGGTTACTTCACAAACAACCTTCAAACTCGAGTACGCATAATACTTTGGTCGACAGTAGTGCTTGCGCGTCCCAGTGCCACACCGAGTGGCACCGGTGCTTTCCCCCTCCCACCCCTCTTTCCTTCCCGTGTAGTGGCGGTAGCACAGTCAGACTTGGATGATGAGCAATGGTTCGCTGACCTCGCTTTCATGAGAGGCATCACAGGGTATTTAAAGGATTAAAATATCTCGTTGCAAGTCAAAAATAAATTAATCGTGTGACTATGTCTGGCGGTATTGAAAGTTTCAAATTGAAGCTTGTGCTTTTTAAATGTCAGCTTCAAGAAGGAAATTGGGAAATTTTTCCCCTCTCTAAAATCCTTGAATTTAAGTTCTTATGAACACAAAAGCGTTACAGTCATTGCATAATTTGAAGATAGGTTTGAATAAATTAAACAAGTAAAACCGGCACTCAATGTTTTTATGACTCCTTTTTCGGTGCGCCCAGAGCAGTGTTCCCAAGTGGGCGATTTGGGTTATCAGGGGGGGGGGGGGCAATAAATAAGTGGGGTGCAATTTGAGGGCGATGAGTATTCATAGGGGAAAAATTAAAATAGTACTGTACAGTAGAAGTTTTCAAATTTTAACTGTCAAATTTCTTCATTCTTCCAGATTCCAATTGAAAAATGAGAACATGTAGGCCTACTCCTGTTTTTACATTTAGGCTACGTCAATGATCTTAGTTATTTATTTCACGTCATTGTTCTAAAAAAATTGTAAAAAATGTAAATTTCAATTGTTTCTATTTTATTTAAGAGTGATCGGATAAAACTGCTTCGGTTGTATTTGCCTATTTATATAGGCTACGGTGGTAAAATTGTTCAAAATAATAAAACTGCTTTATTATTTACACATTACTTCAAATTAAAGTTAGACATAGCCTAGACTACAATGATAATGAAAAGGGGCGATAGGTGTTAGTCAACCTCCAGAAAGGGGAGATGGGCCACAAAAGGTTGGGAACCACTGGCCCAGAGGATGCCCCATCAAGTCTCCAAGTTGAGCTGATAAAACTACAGTGCGATTCAATTTTGACAGACCGCTATTACCATTATAATGGTGATTTTATTTAATTTTATAAAGGCGTTGTGGAACAAGAATTCCCGAGGATTCAAGCTCTTGCCCTGAAATGTGTTGCCTTGTTCGGAACAACGTTCGTTTGTGAACAAATATTTTCAATTATGAATAGGCCTATTAACAAAACAAAAACAAGGTCAAGTTTGCCTGATGCTTCCTTGGAAGGTACAGTACTGCCTACTTCGGATTGCAACTGCCAAACCGATTGTTCCAAATATCGGAAAATTAGTGGCTTCAAAGCGATGCCAAAGATAAACAAAGTACTGTATGTTGAAAATTAGAGCAAAATTAGGAGCGCAATAAAACTATTATTTCTGTCTGTAGACTACACAAAATTGGCATTAATATTATTATTATTATTACCGTATTATTATTATTATTAAGTTATTATTTTCGTTCGTTTTCATACCGGTACGCCGCCTGACGCGCGCTGATTTGCCCACCAAACAACACGACTCTTGCCTCGCTAATCGCTGACACTAGGCCTACACGTTCCTCTCCTACAGCAGAGCACCGGTGCATTTGCCGGTGCCAGACTGTCAGCCGCTGCTCGCAAAGCACCTGAGTTGGCGTGGCCTGATTTAAGAGCTTTGCGACATGGTCATGTAGCCCCGTGTAGGTTACTTAGGTGTGTGCAGAATTTTTGTAGTAACCTCTCTTATTTTGGTATCTGTATTATTGTGTGTAATTTGTAATTGTGGCTACGATTGGGATGCAGGCGGCCGTGGCCTTAAGTTATTATCCATCCCAGCATTTACCTGGAGTAGAAAAGAGAAAAAACAGGTAACCACTCAAATACGGCTATGGTTGTAATCGAACCCACCTTATCAGTAGATTTACTGGCACGTTAAAGATCCCCTTCGGGACAAAACTTCATCATCCCGGTGTCTATTAAAGCCGCAGTAGATAAAAAAGTATGTAAAACCCATAACTCTAATATATATTCAGTGTTGCCTCACGAAGGTAAGTGTACCCCGCTGTAGCCCTCGGACCACAATTACATTTCTTGGAAATGTCGGGAATCGAACGCGTACCTCCGGGGTGACAGCCAAAAATGCTAACCGCTACACCACGAGGTGGACTAAAGCATTGAATGTCAAGCTATGATATTGCGTTGCTATCTCGCTAACTATAGGCTATGAATATTGGACACCATGAATATCGTCACAGTAAAACAGACGACGATCACCCCAGTTGCCTTGCATGTTAAATTATACGTGACAGTTTTAGTGTCTTGAAATGGTCTACAAACATGGTGATTTCGTAACATGAGTGGCAGCAGTGAATACAATCCTGATTCAACCTACAATCAAGTCATGGTAATTTAAGGCCAAGAAGAGGCCAAAGGTGGCAATAATTAACGTAAAGCTAATTTTGTGTACAGTGGTCCTATTTGATGCGCTTAACAACATATTGAAAGTCCCCAACTCTCCTATGTCGGCTTCCTTGAATTACAGGCCCTGGAACTCACGGAGTCCTGGAAAAGTTCATGTTCTCACTGAAATTGGCATTTAATGCGAACGGCTGTACCAACATCAACCGGAGATGTCCCAAATTAAAGAAGAAGGATAGTGCTAAATTTTTCAGTAGTTGAAAAGCATATCCTACAGAATAACATCCCCTGCCACAGGAAGCGCCTAACTGCGGGAAATTTCAAAAAAAAAAAAAAAAAAACCGAGAGTAGTCGCATATGATGTGTAACATCTGACATAGAAGAAACCTCACGTGAAATTGTTGATACACCGGTATTTTATACTATTATTGGCACAAATATTAATCTATTGTAAAAGGGAGAGTTTTATAGATATTGTAGTTTATAATACGGAACTCATTTTATTAGATGATTTGTAGCTTCCTCCAGCACTAGCCTAAATAAAGAATACAATATGGATCAACTAGATTAATAGACGCGACATCGCTCATAACCTTAAATTCCTTATAAACAGGTCCTCTTCATTCACAGACCAACATGTATTTTCATATGGATTCTGTTAAAATGAGTCATATTGATATGATAAATATCGTTTAAAATGATAATCTGGTAGCAAAAATACCTACACCGTCCGGGATTCGAACCCAAGAGCTCTAGATTCACAGTCATAAGCACTAACCCCACTGCTATTTCGACTAGGCAAATTTTGTGCACAAGATGGTGACTTATTTCCACGTTCCAATAATACTGCATTACCGAATTAAGTTTCAATTATATTTTGCTTGTTTCGATAATGTTCCTGCGTGAAATTGAGTTTAAAATGCCTTATGAATAGGCCCTCTTGTGAGTAAAGAGAATGTATTCAGTAATAGTTCATGAAGGCTTGTTCAATTCTCGTATAAGTTAACCATAACGATTATATTACATTGATGACTGCATTACCGTTATGTGGGTTAATATTTGAATAGGCATTGTGCAGAAACATAATACCGGCAATGCCGACTACTTACAATGTTTGATATTAAGACATTTTACCATTTAAATACTGATACGAAGACTTCGAACATGTACTATGTCATTTGTTTCAATCACTTGACACCAGAGTTCGCATGAGCGTTTTCCGTTCAGTATGTCATATACATTCCACATGGCCGGGAGTACGTCATGGTATCAATTTCCGACACCGCGCGCTCATTGTTTCTCGTACCAATGCCAGCTGGGTCTTACCACTGCCCGCTGGATCGATCGATTGAGTTGGCAGTGCATCTTATATTATACTTCCGTTCATTCCACCACTGCCAGCTAGTACACTTCCGTTCGATCGATCGAGCGGGCAGTGCATTTTTCCGTTTTCCACCACTGCCAGCTAGTACACTTCCGTTCGATTGATCGGGCGGGCAGTGCATACTTCCGTTTTCCACCACTGCCAGCTAGTACACTTCCGTTCGATCGATCGAGCAGGCAGTGCATACTTCCGTTCGATCCACCACTGCCAGCTCGATCGTTCCGATCCACTTCCGTCCCCAATTTTCAAAATCACTCCCACAAAACTATCCAGCAACCGAGCGGAAAGATGTAATACATCAAAAGTTCGCATTTCCGTCTCTATGTTTATGAGAGTGTTGTGGTGGGTGGTTTAATATGGCAGATATCACAAAAATGCTTTAAATAAACCTTTTAGGGGATACATTTTTCTTTCCAATCGTGTTTTTATAATTGTACGACGAACAACGACTGAACCACGAGTGTTTATGCGGTAGCGGGCGTTGTTTCTGCAAGGCCCGCTAGCCCACGTTTCAATATCGCGCGCGGGTTCTTTCTTTGTATACGGCAGGTTTCTTTGTCATTTTATTTTATTGTTTGTATTTTAATACAGATTTAACGTGAATATCCAATAGTCATAACTAGGCATCCCCTCCCCCATCATTAGAAACTCGCCAGCATTTATTACACTATCTCTACTTAGTATAAAACCAAGTCCCCGATTCTTGGATGTCACGGGTAATCATGAGAACCACTGGATGGATTTTGATGCGGTTTTCACCATTCTGTAAAGGATATATTTTCTCGTGAAAGGTTTCTGTAGAAACTAATTTATTTATGATCAAGGGAAGCCGAGCAGTAACGATTTCTGTGAAAAAGTCGATAAAGAAATCTGGCGTCCGTGCGCTTTTTTAGCTTACGCTGGGCAAACCGTTAAAAATATCAATATGCTATGAGTGTAAGAATTGTTCAGCATGAATAGTTCTACAAAGAAGTCTATGAGAGCATTCATTCATTCATTCATTCGTTTATTTGCAATTGGGGGTGTGTCCCCCGGTGGCAAATTAGATATACATAACAAATAAATAGCCTAATTGTACATAACAATTCACTAACAATTAAACTGGAGTATTTACAAAAATAGTCAGTCTTTTCTTAAACACACCTATATGTTTGGGAAAAGGCTCTAAGACTACGGTAAGTGGAGAGTTCCAATTATCAATGGCACGGTTTACGAAAGAATATTTACCATAATTTGTTCGCTGTGGTCGGCCCTCAACTTTGAAAGGATGATCGCTCCTACTCATGTAAGTAGGCTTTTCCATACGTTTGCTAAGCTCACCCCATGCTGGTTGATTTGTATACGTGTTGTACATAGCGCAGAGTCTAGATTTCATCCTCCTAGCCTCAAGTGATTCCCAGCCAAGTTTCTTCAATACATCGCCCACTGTAAGTGTTTTTAGATTGGACGGAAGGGGGATTTGTGTTGCATGCACCTCGCCATTCTTAAATTACGACTGACAAGAATTCGTTGCACATGCATCTCCTTGATAATATATTGTATAGTCCAGTGATATTAACCCACCATACCGGGACATAAAACGGATATAGGGCGTAGTTCATTGACATCGAAAAAGAAAAGCGCTTATCACGTAACGCATTCATAACTGTTCCCGGGAGAAGTCGGGGCGGGTTGCTAGTCACAAATATTTTAAGACCATACTTTCTCCTACCGTATATTTAATTATAAAAGAGATTAATTGTATTTCCTTAATTAATATGAGCACTATTTCGTACTGTTTCATATATTTTAAAGACCTTCCAGCCGAAGTTAAAACATAACGACCTGCGTTCCTGCTTTACTTTTATGGTAATGATCGGTTTCGTTAATTACTAATTTATTTACTTATATTTGTAAACGTACACTCAGAAGAGCTCTATTTCGAAGGATTTGAAAAGAAAAGGAACTAATTTCAATGACGAAGACATAGAGGAAGGGAGCCCTCGTCTTTGGTCCTCTTCGAAGCCACATAGTCTATTTTTAAAACTGACTGTTTCTACTGTGGTGAGAAGGTTTTAATCAGAAAAGATACCAAAAAAGAAGTCAAATACCGCAAAATTATTCATGAAGTTGAAACCAAAGAGACAAAACAAAAAAATACTGATCAAGCGATAAGAATGAAGGATTCTTAGGGAGAAGTACAGTAGTGAAGGCAAGAGTTGAAAGTGCATTGGAGTCGCTAGCTGCGGAGGGCAAATACCATCACCATTGTTAGCTGTCTTTTTACTTTAGGTAATAATAAAAATGTGTATAGAGTAATTCCACAAAATATGTTACCAGTGACTTTATAACTAAATATTATTTTAGAAAAAAAAACTTAGAAATATCAGCGTATTTCTATACTGACTGAACATTGTTGACCGTGCGTTAAATATTTTAGTTTAGGAAGCAACATGGAGAGCAGCCGGAGCTAAGGATGGCCCCCGGGCGCTATTAAAACGGAAGCTTTGGACAGACTTTGCACTTTCATTGTAGAATGCGAAGACTGTCAGTTTTCTCTCAATAAACTCATGGAGAAGATGCTGATGATGATAATTGTTGTTTTAAAGGGCCCAACATCTAGGTTATCGGCCCCAATGGAGAAGATGAGCTCGTTTTTACCAGAAAATTCCGAAGCCGAACCCTACACCCACAAACGATTGAAAGAAAAACTACTTCAGAAGTATCGAACATCGAAATTTTTGACCGAAATCCCAGCCAGGTCATATCACACTTGTTAATTTTACAGGTATGGCCGGTGCCATACTGTACGACAGTTGCTACCACGACCGAATGGGTTGTGTCGAAGATGAGACAATGCGTGTCGTCCAAGCTGCAGCTGATATAATTCTTGAAGATATTCTGAGGATTGTGTAAGTTACTGAAAGTTATTCTGCCACAGATGCACAAGCCATGTTGAAGGATTCAACTGTGCCCAAAACACTCGTCGAGTTTCGTAAAAAAAATATATATCAGCAGTAACGGTGTGAACAAAGTAACGACAGCCAACTTGGTAAAGCTATCGCATAGTGTCTGCCTGTCGCTCGAGATCCTACATCTCGCCAATTCTACTTAGGCCTACAAGGAGAAGTCGCCAAGTGGTTTACTAGAAAAGTTTTCAAATTAGGAGGGTTTGCTCTCCATAAAAAAATGCCCCTGTTCGAGCGTTTTTGCCAATGGGCCTTAGTTTGCTCAAAATTGAACGTTTAAAATCAATCCTCAAACTTTTGTAGTACTATTCCCGCACACGTTCCCGGATCGTCTCCGTAGCGTAGACGTTAGGTCGTTGGCGTGGGGAATTGAAAGTTTCGACTTCGAGTCAGACCTTGGTCAGCCCTTTATTTTTGTCTGTTACTGATACATTCCTTATTGTCTTTTTGGGTATTCTATAATGTATTTGCTGTGGTCTCTTCGGTTTTGGAGCTATGTAGAAATCATAAGACTACATTGCACCCCGTTCTGCCAACCATGCGATATATACTTTTTACGACAAGTAGCCTAAGTAATAAAAAACAAGAGCGTCTATTGAATTATTTGCTTATCATATGAAATAGATGATGATAATTCTTGTTTTAAGGGGCCTAACATCTAGGTTATCGGCCTCATATGAAATAAGGTGTGAGCATACTCTCTCTTGTGTTTTCAGATCAAAGGTCTCATTAAGAATCTACAAAACTTGGTCCATCTGGTAGATCTGTCTACGAGAGAAGATGCTATCAAAATCCATTCACTGATTCATAACCAACTTTCGTGTAATGCTTTCGTAGACATGATAAAATAGTCGCCTCCGTAGCGTAGCGGTCAGCATGGTTACCTGCCGCCCCGGAGGTCCTGGGTTCGATTCCCGGTTCTGCCACGAAATTTGAAAAGTGGTGTGAGGACTGGAACGGGGTCTACTCAGCCTCGGGTGGCCAAAATGAGCAGAGGGGGTTCGATTCCCACCTCAGCCATCCTCGAAGAGGTTTTCCGTGGTTTCCCACTTCGTCTTCGGGCAAATCCCGGGATGGTTCCTACTGTAAGACCACGGCCGCCTTCTTCCCATTTCCTTGCCTAACCGTCCCACTCTTCCCATCCCTTCATCAGGCCCCCTGTTCGCTTTGCAGGTGAGGCCGCCTGGGCGTAGTGTTGGTCACACACCCCAGTTGTATCCCTGATTCAGAGTCTCAAGCTACAGGACACTGCCCTCAGTGGCGGTAGAGGTTGGATCCCTCGCTTAGTCCGTGGGAAAAGCCAACCCTGGAGGGTAAAACCCAACCCTGGAGGGTAAAACGATAGCCAAGCGATAAAATATGCTTTCTTTGCAGCAAATCTAACAGACGAAAGTTCGGAAATGTGAACATCATCTGTTTTCCGCGTGAAGTGATGGGGTCACGGTGCTATTCTTGCTCCTCACCTGCATTTATTAAATATGCTCGTTGTCGCGAAATGCTTTGCTTCCAATGTTTTTATGACAAATACCACACAAATAAGTGTAAACATGGGTCAAGTTCAAGCGATTCATTGTCAGACGAGCAGTGAAAGTGTGACAAATATTGTAGATAAAGTAAACAATAACGTAAATATTAATTCATTAATATTGTAAGTAGAAAAAACAACAACAAATAATAAAGTAATTTATGTAATTTGCCAACTTAAATATTTTACCACAAGCAAAAATAAAATAAAATATACCAAAGAAAGAAAAAGAAAATAATTAAAAAGATTAAGGGAGGTATCGACCACGGTAGCTTCCATTCGCAACGCCAACACGCTAGCGACTACGCCACGGAGACAAGCTAGGAACATGTGTGGGAATAAGATTACAAACGTTTGAGGGTTGATTTTAAACGTTCAATTTTGAGCACCCTAAGGCGCATTGGCAAGAACGCTCGAACAGGGGCAAAATATTCTTTTATGAAGAGCAAACCCTCTAAATTTGAACACTTTTCTAGTAAACCACTTGGCGACCTCTCCTTGTTAGTGTAGGAATCTTTACACATCTCACAGGTACCCGAGAACTGGTGAGACAGTATGCTCAGCAGCATGTCGTTTTCAGTCAGAGAGAGGTAGCCTACAACGGTAAGATCTTGGCTATAAATAAGACGATATTGACATATCTCATTTTTTTCTTCCTTACTACTGTACTTCTATTGACCTTTTATTTACAAAATACTTCTGTTCGGTTGGAAAATAGTTGTTTCTCTCTTGTTATTACCCAGATACGAATGCTCTGCCATGAAAGTAACCGAATAAACCACTGAGAATCATGATCATTGTGCACATCTGACGCAATATGCATACGGCACCGTTGATTTCAATATTCGGACACTGACCGGCCATGACACTTTCTATAGCCTAAGTGGTATAAGATATATCACTCCTAAGCCTGCACCAAGTGAAAACAAAATAATAACCCGTGTCTCAAATCCGCCATCTAAGTTACCAATTAAATATCTGCAAAAGATCATTTTCTATAGTCTAATGTGGTTCAAAACGCCTCAAACTCTCGGTTTGAGATTCCTATCTAGGTTCTATTGGTTACGTCATGTCTGGAAGCTGCCTGGAGGAACTGTGGTCATTAGTATACGCGAAAAACTCTGTGCCACACATGATTTCTGGTCATGCATATGCAAGGTCATTGAGAACTCACTTCCTGACTCAACGTGCACTCATCACTCTTCGTTTGAAAGTGTCCAGAAAAGTAGATAATTGTAGTAGTGAATTGAAAACCACGTTCTAGCCATTCATGGATAACACCAAAACTATCTGCATCTTTGAGAGCAGTAGTGGTGGTTCATTCTATGAAGGAACGTTTTCGAGGATTATTCTTCAAAAAGTCGTACTTCTGCACTTTGGGTTCAGTACATACGGATGGTACGTAATTATCTATTCATCAATATGTCTGGCTATAGGCTACAGTTTTGGCGATGTATTTGTGGATGACGAAGCTGATCCTGACTATACGGTAGGCAAGTTACGTTTGTTCAATGTAGCCTACAATAGTAAGTTAATACTTCCATGTAAATGCACCGACAACGTACAATCACAGGTAGCCTATATTTCTTAATTAGTACTTTTACTTTTGTCGTTTTAACTGGCTATTAAAAGGAAATCACATCACAGAGTAATGGCATCACATAATAAGCGTTGCGCGCGGACCGATATTGAAATGCGGGCTTGCAGACCATGCAGAAACGATGCGCGTGCTACCCCTTAAACGCTTATGGTTCAGTTCCCATTGGTCGTACAAAAACAACAAATATGCCTACACCATTGGAAAGAAAAATGAATTCCCTAATAGGTTTATTCAAAGCATGTTAGTGGTATTGGCCCTATTAAACCACCCACCACAACACTAACATAAACATAGCGACGGAAATGCGAACTTTCTAAACATTTCCCGCCGTTTGGCGCTTTCGATGGCGCCGGATGTCATAGGATATGCTTTTCTGTTACATCCGAATGTAGCTCTTTCCTTCTTATTTAATTTGGGTCATCTCCGGTCGATTTTGGTACAACTGTTCACATTAAATGCCAATTCCAGTGAGAACATGTAGGCTACTTTTCCAGGACTCCATGAGTTCCAGAGCCTGGAATTCAAGAAAGCCGACATAGGAAAGTTGAGGACTTTTGATATGTTGTTAAGCACATCAAATACGACAACTGCGCAAAAAATTAGCTTTACTTTCATTATTCCCACATCAAACCCTAAAATTACTGGACGAGACTATATAGTGATGAACCCAACACATCGACGTGACTGAACATGCACTGGAGGACGACACACCGGATAATTCAGCCTCGTAACATAGCCTTGAACTACGTCAGCCGATCCTGTCCATTGTGAGATTTGAATACTAATGCGGCTCATGCATGACCTGCTGGCTTGGGACGAGTTGGGTGCGGTGAGGGGCTAGGGGGAGGGGCGAACTGGTTGGCAGACTGATTCCACCTCCTCAGCTGAAGTAACAGGAGCTCAGCTCCACCAGGCACGACTCAGGGTCAACTTTTCAAACGTGTCCATACTACCTAACATTCGCGTTGTATTCGGTAGCCTTTACAACATAGATTCGTGTGCACGCAAGGAAATTCATCCCATTGTGGACGTGTTTTCTTAATATTAACGTGCAAAAAAGGTTTTGCCACATTTAATACACTTGATCCATTCTTTGTTCATTTTCAAACTACAACACTGCAACGGTCCAGAGATTGGTTCTCTCAGAGGAGTGGCTAATTTTCTTGCTGTCACCATGGAGGTCCGGATTCGATTCCCCGCTCAGCCAAGAAATTTAATTCCATTCTGGGAGTTGGAGGGGTGTACACTCAGCCTCGTGGGGCAGAACTGAAAAGCGGTGAGTTCGAATCCTAACTCGCCACATAAAAAGTGATTTTTCTTGGTTTTCCTAATTTCACTCCAGGCGAATGCCAGGATGGTACCTAAAATTGAGGCCATGGCCGCTTCCTACCCAAATCCTAGTCCCAATTTCAAATATTCACACTAGTGCAGCCAACACAATGACATGGGTTATCTGACAGGCTCTACACACACACACACACACCCAAGTGCAACGGGGTACATGACCAAGATGTCGCAAAGCCCCAAAATGAATCAACAACAACTGAAGGATATTTGAATCTTCAAGAAGCACCGCCATAGGTTTTGAGAAGGGCAGTGAACTTGAGGCAATTGCACGTGAACTTAATAGGTTACCAGCGGAGAATGCACGAGCACTTAGCTCAGACAATAATTTACACAGGAAATGATACACTGTGAAACCTTTCGTCCTTCGGCGTAGTCGTGCTCATTAAATCGTACACCGCGGCCACGAGGGCAGCTGCAGCAAGTCCAGAGATCGTAGGTTAGAATCCTGGCACTGACAGCAGCTAACCTGAGTGTGGTTTTTCCACACTCCCTCCAGGCAAAAGTCTGGATAGTAGACTACCTTACTTCATGTCCCGGGGCACCTAAATCTCCTCTGTCCCTAATACAGCTACACACACCCAACTATACGGAGCTGATGATTAAAATGTTCCAAGCCCCTAAAATGAATTATTATTTGGCATGGTTGCCGTTGTAAGTTACTGTTCTGCATCGCACAGGGCTGCCAATGGTGTAGATAAACTATTGCGTTCACATTGAAGGATAAAACCTAGTGCACCCGTTGGTCAGACCACAAGAGGAAAAGTTATGATGATACTTCGGCCATAAATTAAATTGGACCATGATTAAATGTGAGTGAAATTATTGTACTTACGGCAAATCCACCATGCGTCTTGATCCATTTCCACCAACCACCTGCCTCAGCAACATGCATTTAACAAAATAGACTACATTTCATTACTATAGGCTAATACTTGTACAATAGAAGGGTTGCTATCGGATCTTTACAGTTTTGACAATTCTCACAGCTTGTGCATTATGTGAGGTCTGAAATGTTACCTTATTTCTAAAAGCCGAAAGTTGCATGGGACGTAATTTTAGTTTTTAGTATTGGCAAAAGTAAGCTACATAAATAAAATCAAAATATGAAGAAATACGGCACAAGTCACTTGTCACTTATCCCTCAAGCTCGACTTCACCCACGGACTCTGCGAGGGATCATTTCTCTACCGTCGCAAGGACGGAGTCTGGGAGTCGAACACACTTTGTCAGCAGATGCAACTGGGGATGGTGACGGGCCGATCGTTCACGTGACCACTTGCTTGGGTCTAATTAAGGAAGGGCCAGGGAAGGGATTTTGGAAGGAAGGCGGCCGTTGACCTGTTGAAAGGAACCATCCCGAAATTTGCCTGGTGGTGAAAATGGGAAACCACGAAAACCATCTTCATGATGGCCGAGGTAGAATTCGAACCCACGCTCTCCCGATGCCAGCGAGGCACGAGCTAGTGTGTTAGCGCTCTCCATCACAGTGACCGGTCATTTTTATGAAAAGTAAAATGTAGTAGTCTAATATTTAGGCCTAATACTGTTTGCTATGGGAAGGATGTTGCTGTTTCTTTGCTAATAGATGTTCAATATCAGGTTCAATGTTTCCAACGTGTAACCGTAAATTTGATTCGACATCCAATGGATGTCATAACCTACTTGTTATATGTCTACATGCAACTATCGAACCGCGCTAGAGGAAGTGTGCTGTATTCTTGGACATAGGCCTACATGTGGTACATAAGGGGAATAATTGCTTCACACTATTTTTTGCTAGTTCAACCCCTTAACCTGAAGTCAACGGACAACCTTTACCACTTAAAAAACACTTCGATTCTGCGTGTGCAGTGTGTTAAGTTTCTTGTTCTCCACATCATCACTGATCTAAAACGTTGAGAGGAACCAAGCCGCCAACAAACTTGGTAGTTAAGTAGATCCCAAAATGAAAAGGACTGTATTCCTGTGAGGCCTCTATTAATTCACGTGTACCCTTCATAAGCCCCTGTAGATTGAACACGAATACTGTAGTGCATCTAAATTCATTTTCCCGAACAATTCCGATACGGATTCTAAAACCAGACGCCAGAAATATGCCCTTTCCTTTTAACCCAAACTGATTTATTTTTTCCTCAAAAGCTTAAGCTAGTTACAGTACAGTAGTATATTAATAAGACAGACTCCATTATCATTCTGAACAAAATTTCCCTTGGCTGCCGATCAGCTCAGAAACGTCGTGGTATTACTCAGTACGAAGACTCTGTCGTACAAAATGGGGTTTGTACTTAGATCTGTCCTACCGCGCCACCTAAGGGCCGGCACAATGAAGCCACTCAGTCCAAGAAGAAGCTGCTACATTAATTAGGTGCATATTTGCACATACTGTAGGCTACATGTATCTTGGTCCTTCTGAACTGCCTATAGTATTAGTGTGGTCTACTGTAGCTTCACATGTGTACCTAACTTCGATGTTTTTCCTTCTTTAATTGTCTTACTGTTTCCTCCCCCATTCTGTGCAAAAATACATTCGTCCCTTTTCCATGTAGCTTACAGTATTTCCTGTAAATAATGTATCCATTGTGAACCCTTAATCTTTATATCATAGATTAATTGTTCATATTTTATTTTATGTACTGCATTGAGGCCGCAGTCAGTTGAAGCAACTTGGGAGCTGTATGTTGCAATAGGTAGGGCAGTTGAGCGCGCCTGATATATTTAAACATATTCCTGGAAGAGGGGTCGACGATCGCTGACCCCGGGTCCCCAGTCTTTGTTAGCCAGAGCAAGCAGTGATGAAAGTAAGAGAAGGATGCTGGCAAGTGGGGAAAACGACCTACTTCACTCAACGATTTTACGTTTGGATGGACGAATCAGGAGCACCCAAGCCAAGCTCGGCATCATTGTAGTGTGCCCTGGAAAAAGCCCGCGAATGCTGTATCTAATTAATCACCGATGCGATTCGATTCCGCAAGGCATCGTTTTGACGTTCAGAAGAAATGATGACGTTTGACACCACCCGCAAGTTTCTACGAGGACTGCTTCGAATCATACAAATATTAACGTCCCCACTACTACGCATTTGACCAGATTGTATAAATTAGTTGTCTGTGCTAGCGACCACGTTCTTATTTTCGATGTAGCCGAGGCTACTACACGTCGCTACTGTTCTTATTTTCGATGTAGAAGAGGCTATCACACGTCGCTACTGTTCTTGTTTTGATTTACCTGGGAGGTACTACACGTATTTGTTCAAGTTCATATTTGGTACAGCCAAGCGCAACTAACATTTTAAAGTACTTTTGGTCGTCGATATCAAGTGAGATGTTTAAAGTTGTGTGGACTCTGTTGAGAGCCGAGTGAAAATAGTTGTAAATTTTATAATATGTTTGCGTGTGAATTCAGCCATGTGCTTATTTTAGGGAAAGTGTCGACGTTTTATTAATTCCCTAGGACAAAGAGTGATTGTGTTGCTCGGTTGCAATTATAGCAGGAATAGGAAAGATTATTAATACTGAACTGTACTTTTTCATCGCCAAAGCCAGCAGCAAGATGACGAACTTTGGGTCGACCGTTGGAGTGATGTACCTGCAACCAACTAAGATGTTTGAGATGGCTGAGTAGATCCATAGTGGGTCATGGTGCAGGTTGTCCGCTGACGTGACGAGTGATTTGGATGAGTACTAATACTGAATTATTCATATTCTAGATATTTTGGCATGGGAACAATTTTTGTAAATCATTTGGTGGGAATATTTTTTTCTTGTTTCATTTTTTTACTTAGATTAACGTAGAGTACCGACACTCAATTATGTAAATGCGTGAGGACGCGTGACCATTAGTTTGATTCAGTGTATTTGTGTATTTTAATTGTGTACTCGTGTACGCATATATTTGATTTGGCGTAAACATGGATGCGGCACCGGGGATAAGTGGCGCTGCCGTAATTATAGTTAAAAATAGCAAAGGGGGGAAAACTTGTGTTGTTAGGACTTTGAATGAACAAGTTTTTATTTTGAGTTGCCTTGTTGCAACATGATTTTGTAAAGAACCGTCCGTTCTTTTATTTCATTAATGTTTGCTTTTTGACCAATTAATTCTGTGGTCAGGATACCAGATCAGGCGCGCGGTGTGTGTGGAAAATATATTTGTGTACTTTTATTTCAGGTGTTTGTCAAAACCCTAGCGCGTGATTTTGTGTGTGTCTGTGTGTCTACGTGTATCACATGGTGTGATTTTATCTGCGCGGGAGAATAGCTTTGGGCTAGTCCTCTGACCGCTGCAATGTTGTTTTTAGGATGGATAGTGTTGCCCGCAGGGACCTCTACCAATCCAATGCTGGTCTTATAATTCCAAGGGGAATGGATGAGATATTGATTTTGATGACACACACACATTTGAGCTGCGGTGACAGCTATATTTCTTCGTGGATCTCGGGGGCCAAGCAATTAGTGCTGGCCCGGGACATGTTCACGCAGGGGTGATTTTGACAATTGATAACGTGTTCCACACTGGACGCTGATCTGATGTGTATTTCTGGACACCTGTGTGTGTGAGGAAGGGGGACGGCCTTGCCGTGACCTACTTATTAAAGAGATAGCTTGCTTGTTCATTTAAAGAGCGATATGATATTCAGGGATTGAGATCGCCACGCCTGAGTGGTATTACCATGTTTGACGTCCAAATGAAATGTTTTTCTTGTATAGTTAATTGTCGTGCCTTTGAGCATGTGTTTTATTTATTTTTCTTGCTTAATTTATTTTTCTTATTGACACCTTGTTGTGTATTTAAGTGTAAGATGACATGCGGTCATTCGTTGTTGTTGTTGTTTCATTGTCACGTTACTCACTCCTGTGTTTAATTGACAAGTCCTGTGATGAGGCAGTAATGTTGTGCTGTAGCACGGTGGTCCAGATTTCAACGGAAATCTTTGTTTGTTGTAAATAATTAAAGTTAGCGAGTGTCGGCTTAGTGTATTGATAGTATTTAGTGGTGTTTAGTTCCCATCGCTAAGGTATCACAGATGCGGATTTGTAGCCTGACGGCAGTCGCAGGATGGCAACAAATCGCGCATTAATACTCTTCCATATCGCATGCTTGTCACGTCACACGCACACATGATTTTTAGGATGAACAGGCCGTATTTCGGGACCTGTCTTTTCTTTGACATCTCTGGTGAGATAAGTTATTTTGCATTTCATACTGTAATATGGGTGTAAGGTAAGAGGGTGTTCCCTCGTGTTGTTTGTTGTGTTTTATGTTTATTCCTTATTCTGATATTAAATTTGTTTTTGTTTAAGTTTTGGCTTCATTTTGTTCTTTCTGTCATACATTTGGACTGTGTTATCTTGCACCTGGTAGAAGCGTATTTAGCAACGGCGTTATGGACCGTACACTCCCCGAAGAAAAGAGTTTCATAAAAAGCTTCTCGCAAGGGTTCATAGATCTAAAATGTTTGCCCAACGTGGAGCTTGTTGTTGCTTTTGCTTACCTCGTAGTATTTTGTGGAAAAATAATACCAGGCATGCCATATTAATTAGTAGAATCAGTAAATTAGGTGAATTATTTCCACCATGTGCATAAGTAAAATCAATGAGTTCATTTAAGGTTAGAAATACGGAACACAGTAGATTTGATATTGTATTGATTTATGACGTGTTCCTGGCGCCCACTTTATAAAGTAAACTAGTGATTGTTGTGATTCAATGAACTCAGAAATATAAAATTACAGGAAGGCGTTGCCTTGAAATTTTAATTAACCCTGGTTAATTAAAAGTTGTTTATGTAAATTCAGTCAGATTAGGAATTTATGATCAGAATAAGGAAAGGGAAATTAAAAAATTAAAAGTAAATTCAAATACTCATTGATGCTTTGATTGAGGGGTGTGTTTTTAACGTAAAATTAAATGATTGAGTATGAATAATTATTAAATGTCAAAACATGTGTGTGTGTGTGTGGTGGAGGTTCCTGTTTGCATGGCCCTTTATTCTCCAAGTGATATATTTGTGTTGTGCTGACAACGATTGCCGAGATTAGTGAGTTGTTGGAGAAGTCGGCAGCTAAGATGCAAGAAAGTAATAGCGAACAATTACAAACATTAAAGATCGAGATGCAGGAGAGTAGTGAGAAACAATTTTTAACACTTGAAAGTAAGATGTAGGAGAGTAGCGAGAAACAATCACTAACATTAAAGAACGAAATTACTCAGAGTAGTAGCGAACAATTATTAACGTTAAAGAATGAGATGAAAGAGCGTAGTGAGGAACAGGCGATAGCACAGACTGAAAACTTAAGTAAAATCACACTTGAGATAAATGGAAATATGAAAGTACAATTAGACAAACTGGCAAATGAGATGGAAGGTAATGACACTAAACAATTGGGACAGATTAAAGCAGTTGAAGCTAAATTTGAATTGAAAATGGTAGAGTTGGACGAGACGGTTACTGCGAAGTTGGAACAAATAGAGCAAGCGTGCATGACTAACTCGACAGGAATAAAAACAACGCAGGAGGAATTACAGGGAGAATTTAAGAAAATTGAGTCCAAGACAGAGAATATACAGGAGCAAATAAAATCAGTAGACAATAATGTATTAAGGTTAATTAAAGAACTCAATCAGTTGGAAATTAAATCTACGGGGAGATGGGCGAATTTAGAATTTGACCAACAGCAGATAAAGAAGAATATTGAAATAAATAGGATGAAAATGGACGAGCGTTTGGAAAAAATTGAGATAGGGCAAGATAAGAGTCAAGAACAAATGGAGCAGATAGAAGAACGGATAGATAAAAATCTGGAGCAGATAGAAGAACGGATAGATAAAAATCTGGAGCAGATAGAAGAGAAGATAGATAAGAATCAGGAGCAGGTGGAGGAACGTTTCGTAGAGGGATGGAAAACAATGAAAGACAAGATCCGAAAAGATTGGAAGCAGCAGGCGGACGAAAATAAAGGAGATAGATTGTCAATTTTGAAGAGATTTGGAGATAACAATTCTCGAATGCAAGCACTGGAGGAATGTATAAAAACTAAATTTCAAGAGCATGTGGATCTAATTATCAAAAAGGAGATTCGATCACTAGAAAATTCAACTTTATTTACTTCAGAACTAACGGCAGGAACACTTGTTAGTATTTGAAGTCCGGAGGCATTTAAATCTACAGGAAGCACGAGCCAGGAAAATAGCGTGAAAGCAGGGGTCGACACGGAAGCGTTTCGTAATTACAGTGGCGAGACATCCACTCCGCAACCTAATGTAACGACACAGCAAGTAATTCAGGTGATCCGAGGGAATGATTTTAAACCATCGAAATTCATAGACGGGCAAGGAATCGCGCCGAAAGCTTTTCCCCGCGAACTAGGCCCTTACTACAATGATAATCAGATAAGTCCAATTAAACAGCTCAGAATGGTAGAGAAGTTTCTTATGGGATCAAGTCTCGTCTGGTTTCAAAGTTTCAAGTACACCTTTGAAAATATGGCACAGTTTAAAGAGGCATTTTTGAGAAAATTTCGGAGTCCCGCACTACAACTAGGATTAAAAATGGATCTGTATGCTAGAAAGTACCACAGCACAAACCCAACGACATTTTCAGAGTTTTTCTTCTAACAGATGATAAGACTGAAAGATCTGGACGAACCACCTTCAGAGGTAAATTTAGTATTAACAATAGGCAAGCAGTTACCTATGAATATACAACAATTTTTGGTAACGGCTAACGTAAAGACAGCACTAGAGGCAGAGGAGATCCTTCGTTATTTGGATGAAACAAGTATGGTGTCAGCCCAAAGTCGTCAGAGAAACATTGAATGCGTTAATGCAGCAGAAGTAGTTCCGAACGATGATAATAATAATAATCAGCATTCGAATACGAGATCACAGGCAACGAATACGCAGTTCACGCCAAGGAGACAAGATTAATATGACAACAGAGGTCGCTATGAGAATCATAATAATAACTACAACCAGTACCCGAATAATAATAATAATAATAATAATAATAACTACAACCAGTACCAGAATCAGAATAATAATAGAAGACCGTACCAGCGAGGATATTCTAATTGGAGAGGAAATCGACAGCAGGACAGGCCGTATCAGAGAAATGGTGGCACACGCCAATGGAAGAACAGACGGGATAGCGTGCAAGAGGATCCAAGGGAGTACCGGAACAACTGGGATGAACGATACAGAGAATCGCAGAAATATCTACAAGAGTTACATGCTAATGAAGAAACAGAGAAAGAGAAATGGGGGCGAGCTATGGAAAACAGGCAAAATCCCGATAATCACGGAGAAGGAGCAGAGAGTTTGCTGAGGCAACAGGAGAGGCAAAATAATGGCGGACGAAATTCTCAAGACGGATTTCGAGGCGATAAAAAAGCCAAAATTACGAACTAGAAGACAGGTTGAAAACGGGAGAGGCTGATGACCGTGATATCATTATCGCCAATATAGAAGAATGGATTGCGTTCCCTGATGATTGTCTGGAGGAAGTAGCGAGACCGCATGAGAATGTTATTAGACAATTACCTGTTATTTATGCAAGAATAGGAGGATTAAAGACACGTTGCTTAATGGATACTGGGAGTCAAGTTAGCTTGGTATCAGAAGCTCTAATTAAAGAAATAGGAAAGAAGCAGACGGTTCCATTAATACCAGTACCACAACTAAAAGTACGGGGAGTCATACCAGAGAAGACGGTAACATGTAAACATCAGGCATATTTGGAGCTTGACATTCTGAATCACACATTTGCACAAGATTTTATTGTGATGGCAAAGATGAATTACAACGTTATTTTGGGAGCGAATTTTATATGTGAATACCATGCAGTAATAGATTTGAGAAATAACACGGTCAGTTTCAAGCAAGTTGAAGAATTGAGTCATGTTGGTCTGAACATTCAGGAAACGACTTTGGAACGAGAGGTTGGCACTTAGACAATGGAGGTAATCCCGGATGACGTCACGGACGAGATAAACAAACAAGGGGGAGAAGTAATTTGTACAGCACTATTGGAACTTGGATGTCAAGATATCTCGCAGGAATTGTGGACATATTTAGCGGAAACTCTGGCTCAAAGTTTGAAAATCTGATTCAGGAGCGGCTGAACGAAGCGAAATTGGGGGACTCTGATAAATTGAAGTTAGAAATTATTTTACGCCGTCATAAGGAAGTATTTGATACCATACCAGGAAAAGTTCTCAATTTCAAGTATGCTATGCAAGTGGATGACTGGACGCCCTTTAAAAGTAAACTTTACCCAATCCCGGAGAAACATCATTCTCTGGTGAAGAATATTATTGACAACTTACTCGAAGCTGGAATGATTAAGAAATCACCCATACCATATTTAAATGCTATTTTGGCAGTAGCTAAGCCAAATGGATCTATTAGACTGTGCCTAGACGCTCGTTTTTTAAATAGCAAGCTTTTTTCCCGAGCATGATAAAGCGCCGCTTATTAAGGATGTACTGAAAGGATTTAGAGGAAAGAAGATCTATAGTAGCGTAGAATTGACCAATAGCTTTCATCATCTAGAGCTAGAGGAAAAATCACAGTTGTTGACGGGATTTTTATTTGATAATCAGACCTTCGTCTGGCAGCGTATACCATTTGGCGTCAAAACAGCCGGTTGTGCACTAATTAGAGCCCTGGATAGAAATTTAACAGATGAAGTAAAGGCGTTCACTAAGAGATATGTTGACGACATTCTTCTCGCTTCAGAAACAATGGAAGAACACATGGTAAAACTTAATAAACTTCTGGACAACCTAAGAACCATGAATTTCAAAATTAACCTCAAGAAATCACACTTCTTTCAGAGTGAAATATTGTATTTGGGACACATTATTGATTATGAAGGTGTGAAACATAATCCGGCCAAGATTGATGCTATTAAGAAGTTCCCGACACCAACCAGAGTAAAGCATATAAGAGCATTTTTGGGAATCACTGGCTTTTTCAAGGATAACTGTCCAGGCTACACGGAGACAGTCGCGCCAATGCAAGAAATGTTGAAGAAAGGAAATAGATGGTCATGGAGTGAGGAGTGCGACAGGTCTTTCAATGCTACGAAAGAACTGCTCGGCAACTGTGTGAAGTTGGGATACCCGGACTTTGGAAATAAATTTGTAATTCAGGCTGACGCATCATTAATTGGGATTGGTGCAATGTTATATCAAGAGGACACTTCAGATTTGAATCACCGATCATATTTGGCATTTACGAGTCGCAAGCTACGCAAGCACGAAATAAATTATACAGATACGGAGCTAGAGTTATTGGCTATACTCTATGCACTCAAGAAGTGGAGAAAGATTGTTTTCGGGTATTCCATTATTGTGAGAACCGACCACCATGCATTAACATTCCTTTTCAAGACCGCGATGGTGAGTGAACGAGTGACTCGTTGGTCTATTTACATCCAGCAGTTCGACATTACGATTGAGCAATGCCCAGGGAAAATGAACATCATTCCCGACGTTTTGAGCAGAAATCCTGAGCAGGATAACGAGAATGCAGTAGAAGTACATCAGTTGGAATTAACACCGAAGGACCGAGAATTTCTGGTCAGACTCAAGAATATTCAACAGGAGCAAGAACGAGATCCGTGGATGCTGATGATGATAAGATATTTCAAGAAAGAGATACAACAGGGGACATCTGGACATCGTGAAGCGAGAGCGAGGGAAGCCAAGTACCAGTATTTAAATGGCCTTCTACACAAGTTTGTGGACGAAGAGCATACTAAACTCAGAATTGTAGTTCCAGCTTCTCTTCAGAGGGGATTAACGTGGCATGAACATGAAAATCTAGGACATGTGGGTATAGACAAGGTGGAAGCAACGATTGGAGAAACTTTCACGTGGCCAAGAATGAGATCTACCATTGCAGAGGTAATAAAGACTTGTGACGCATGTCAGCGCACTAAGCCTAATAATTACCTCATGAAACAGTATCCAAAGCCATTATTACCGCAGAAGCCGTGTGAGCTACTGACGATCGATTGTCTGGGACCTCTGCCCAAAGGAAGGCGTGGGTGTAAACATCTATTGGTATGCGTGGATGTCTTTTCGAAATTTGTAGTATAATGCCCGATACAAAAGACCACGTCAAAACAAGTACTCAGCAGGATCCACAACAAAGTTATTCCTACCCTAGGAAAATCGGAGTACATATTATCAGACCATGGTAGCTATTTTACAAGTACTGTGTTCAGGAAATTAGTTGAAAATCTGGGAATAAGGCACATTTTATCCAGCATAAGGCACGCTCAAGCTAATCCGAGCGAAAGAGTAATCCGATCTGTGGAGAATTATTATCGTGTTCTGATCCCGAATGAACATAATAAGTGGGTGGATAATGTTGGTGACAATGAGCATTTTATGAATACAACTAAGCATGAATCTACAGGACAGGTGCCATTGCTAGTGCACCATAACAGAGTACCAGAGAGAACTTGGGGCAAGATCATTCCATGTCCTAAGGATCCATTGATAGCACATTAATTAAGGATTCAGAGAACGAAGGAGCACGTGAAGAATCAGGCAGAAAGAAGATTACGCAGATATAGAGGGAAGAAATTTCACCGAGAACTCCTTGAAGACGAATTGGTACTCGTACGACGACCACCGATATCCGATCCTAAGAACAAGGTATTCGCAAAATTTAGTAACAAGTACGTGGGACCGTTCCGCATAGTCAAAAATCTAGGAAATAACGCCTACAGGATTGAAGATCTGAATACTGGGACGAAGTCAGTCTTCAATATTGCAAATTTGAAATTATATTTTAAAAGAGAGCCGTGGGAACAGGTGGAGCTAAGTTGCAAATTCTGGTGCAGATTAAGAAAACATTCAAATGTACGGGGCAACTGGACGGAAGAGTGAATGAGAGAGCATTGTTTACAAACATGTTGGCAAGTCAGACAGCTCTACGTGTTGTTATGACAGAGAGGGAGAGACCAGAATGTGACGCGTCGTTGACAACTCAGTGAGGCCAAGGTACACTTAGTCATCAGTGGAGAAGCAAATAGTGGACTGAGAGATGCCAGAGACTCAGACAGCTCTGAAAAATTCAAAGAGCTGGTGAGGTCCAGACTCAATTGTGAAAATGACTATGTTGATGTTTAAAAAATGCAAATCATGTCTTCTTCGAATTTTAAAACTGTGCTGGAGGATAATGAACCCTTATTCTTTATATCATATAATAATTGTTCATATTTTATTTTATGTACTGCATTGAGGCCACAGTCAGTTGAAGCAACTTGGGAGCTGTGTGTTGCAATAGGTAGGGCAGTTGAGTGTGCCTGATATATTTAAACATATTCCTGGAAGAGGGGTCGACGATCGCTGACCTCGCGTCCCCAGTCTTTGTTACCCAGAGCAAGCAGTGATGAAAGTAAGAGAAGGATGCTGGCAAGTGGGGGAAACGACGTACTTTACTCAACGACTTTACGTTTGGATGGACGAATCAGGAGCACCCAAGCCAAGCTCGGCAACATTGTAGCGTGCCTTGGAAAAGCCCGCGAATGCTGTATCTAATTAATCACCTATGCGATTCGATTCCGCGAGGCATCGTTTTGACGTTCAGAAGAAATAATGAAGTTTGACACCACCCGCAAGATTCTACGAGGACTGCTACGAATTATACAATTATTAACGTCCCTACTACTATGCATTTGACCAGATTGTACAAATTATTTGTCTGTGCTAGCGACCACGTTCTTATTTTCGATGTAGCCGAGGCTACTACACGTCGCTACTGTTCTTATTTTCGATGTAGCCAAGGCTAGCACACGTCGCTACTGTTCTTGTTTTGATGTACCTGGGAGGTACTACACGTATTTGTTCAAGTTCATATTTGGTACAGCCAAGCGCTACTAACATTTTAAATTACTTTTGGTCGTCGATATCAAGTGAGATGTTTAACGTTGTGTGAACTCTGTTGAGAGCCGAGTGTAAATAGTTGTACATTTTATAATATGTTTGCGTGTGAATTCAGCCAAGTGCTTATTTTAGGGAAAGTGTCGACGTTTTATTAATTGCCTAGGACAAAGGGTAATTGTGTAGCTCTGTTGCAATCATAGCAGGAATAGGAATTATTACTAATTTTGAACTGTATTTTTTCATCACCAAAGCCAGCAGCAAGATGACGAACTTTGGGTCGACCGTTGGAGTGATGTACCTGCAACCAACTAAGAAGTTTGAGATGGCTGAGTAGATCCATAGTGGGTCATGGCGCAGGATGTCCACTGACGTGACGAGTGATTTGGATGAGTACTAATACTGAATTATTCATATTCTAGATATTTTGGCATGGGAACAACATTTGTAAATAATTTGGTGTGTATATTTTTTTCTTGTTTCATTTTTTTACTTAGATTAACGTGGTGTACCGACACTCAATTATGTAAATGCGTGAGGACGCGTGACCATTAGTTTGATTCAGTGTATTTGTGTATTTTAATTGTGTACTCGTGTACGCATATATTTGATTTGGCGTAAACATGGATGTGGCACCGGTGATAAGTGGCGCTGCCGTAATTATAGTTAAAAATAGCAAAGGGGGGAAAACTTGTGTTGTTAGGACTTTGAATGAACAAGTTTTAAATTTGTGTTGCCTTGTTGCAACATGATTTTGTAAAGAACCGTCCGTTCTTTTATTTCATTAATGTTTGCTTTTTGACTAATTAATTCTATGGTCAGGATACCAGATCAGGCGCGTGGTGTGTGTGGAAAATATATTTGTGTACTTTTATTTCAGGTGTTTGTCAAAACCCTAGCGCGTGATTTTGTGTGTGTCTGTGTGTCTACGTGTATCACATGGTGTGATGTTATCTGCGCGGGAGAATAGCTTTGGGCTAGTCCTCTGACTGCTGCAATGTTGTTTTTAGGATGGATAGTGTTGCCCGCAGGGACCTCTACCAATCCAATGCTGGTCTTATAATTCCAAGGGGAATGGATGAGATATTGATTTTGATGACACACACACATTTGAGCTGCGGTGACAGCTATATTTCTTCGTGGATCTTGGGGGATGCAATTAGTGCTGGCCCGGGACATGTTCACGCAGGGGTGATTTTGACAATTGATAACGTGTTCCACACTGAGCGCTGATCTGATGTGTATTTCTGGACACCTGTGTGTGTGAGGAAGGGGGACGGCCTTGCCGTGACCAACTTATTAAAGAGATAGCTTGCTTGTTCATTTAAAGAGCGATATGATATTCAGGGATTGAGATCGCCACGCCTGAGCGGTATTACCATGTTTGACGTCCAAATGAAATGTTTTTCTTGTATAGTTAATTGTCGTGCCTTTGAGCATGTGTTTTATTTATTTTTCTTGATTAATGTAATTTTCTTGTTGACACCTTGTTGAGTCTTTCAGTGTAAGATGACATTCGGTCATTCGTTGTTGTTGTTGTTGTTGTTGTTTCATGGTCACGTTACTCACTCCTGTGTTTAATTGACAAGTCCTGTGATGAGGCAGTAATGTTGTGCTGTAGCACGGTGGTCCAAATTTCAACGGAAATCTTTGTTAGTTGTAAATAATTAAAGTTAGCTAGTGTCGGCTTAGTGTATTGATAGAATTTAGTAGTGTTTAGTTCCCATCGCCAAGGTATCACAGATGCGGATTTGTAGCCTGACGGCAGTCGCAGGATGGCAACAAATCGCGCATCAAGTACTGTTCCATATCGCATGCTTGTCACATTACACGCACGCATGAATTTTAGGATGAACGTACTGTATTTCGGGACCTGTCTTTTCTCTGACATCTCTGGTGAGATAAGTTATTTTGCATTTCATACTGTAATATAGGTGTAACGTAAGAGGGTGTTCCCTCGTGTTGTTTGTTGTGTTTTATGTTTATTCCTTATTCTGATATTAAATTTGTTTTTGTTTAAGTTTTGGCTTCACTTTGTTCTTTATGTCATACATTTGGACTATGTTACCTTGCGCCTTGTAGAAGCGTATTTAGCAACGGCGTTATGGACCGTACACTCCCCGAAGAAAAGAGTCTCGTAAAATGCTTCTCGCAAGGGTTCAATTGCTTGATTATCACTATTTGCCACCTTGTGTAGCCTATTGCTAAAGCCCTGCGTGGATGTGGATGTAGTTTGCATGGTTGTGCGGATAGCGGATAAGCTGCGGATAATGTTTGGAGTAAATTTGTGGATAGTTTTTAGAATATAATCCGAACTTGTTGATTATCATTACTAGGACCTGGATGTTTATGACATATCATATTTTTCCGTCATGTTTTTTTCATGACAAATGTGAGATGATGATTTAAGCAAATCTTATTCAAATTATGCCATTAAACATAATTAACACTCCGGACTGAGAAGGGTTGCAATTCTGGCTGTACAAGATTCATTTAAAATAGCATATGACATAAGTTATACTACACAGCCTAGGGGAACGACTTTTTCCTTAATTAATGTCTAAATGTGTTGCTTTAATAATTTATGCTTTATCTAATAAAAATATTATTATAATGCCAGTAGATTCGGATAACAAACGTGCGACTGCGTAGTGGAAGCGGATAACAGTCGTGTGGATGCGGGGCGGATGCGGATAACGTTTTGATTATCCGCGCAGGGCTCTATCTATAGCCTATGTGTAAACATGAGTACCCGCAGAGGGGGGGGGGGGGATTCCTCCCCCCCCCCTCCATGGAATATTAAGAAGTAAAACGATATGAAAATCAGACTGAGTACAAACGCTTTTTGCAAAAGTGCTTACAATATTCTAATTAATTTTGTACCAACCTTCCGTCGGGCACAACATTAAATATAGTTGTAGAGAGCGCATTAAGCCTGTCTGGCACACCTCAGAAATCTAAATTTTAAAACATTACAATATTTGCTGAAGAACAGTTTTGCTACAATAGTGAATACACTCATTCGTTCTCTACATATTACATAATGGTGCACGATCAGGCGCAATCTGCCTGCCATATCACTTTTGCAACAACAGCAAATGTGTAGGAGGGTCATTGATAAACTGGCCAGTATGGAATTGAATGTCATGAGAATGAGGTAACTACTGATAGGGGGAAGTGGCTTCGCCCCAGCGAATGACTAATATGAGATAAGAATTAACTTGTGTGCCTGTCAGATCGGTTGCACTCACCGGAAGTCTGTTAGTTAGTTAGTTATTGTTGTTTTAAGGGGCGGAACTGCGAGGTCATCTGCCCCTATACCAGAAGTTTAAAATCATCCTACATATCACAGTCATGCAATGGTGCTGGGGTGCTTTCGCTTTATATTAGACACTTGAGTAATATTACAAAGGAATATTGCAATTTATATGCGCGTACATTTCATTCGTGTGTATTGTGTTTACTATGAACGGCCGCCTAGACTGTGTCTGTGTAAATATAGTATTATTTATATTTATTTCATTTGCATTGTCTAGGAATGGATTTATATTTCTTTTAAAGGTAAGTAATGTAATCTTATCTTTTATATATAATCCAAAAATGAGGTACTGACTCATTAATCATCGCATCTTTGAAACCACAAGGGCTATGAAACTAAATTTTGCATGTTGATTACTCTCAGTTTGTAGGTGCTCAATAAGAAATGTTCTTAGAATATTGAAGCTTTAAGTGGGTCTGTTCGGCCATTTGGCAGTCATGCATGGGTTTGTGTAGGCAAAATAGAAGTTGTACAAAGACTGGACATAGCACATTTTACGCCTCTCAGCTTGGCACGTGGAACAATACTTGGGAAGTCCCGGAGGGATCCTGAAACCACAATGTTTAAAGCCCGAAAACCAGCCCTTTTCGAGACAGGTCTATTTTCAAATTACTATCTTCACTCTGGCAAAGAGATTAACACATGGCCAAACGAAACCAGGAAAATAGTACATCATCTTCCCATTCTCTCTGTAAAAGGGCGAGATATCCTATTATTCTGCTGCTTCCCTCTTCAGTACGGCTCGTTGTGTAATATTTTTCACACCATGGTTGTAATAAGTAAGATGATGTCCTGACGGAAGTGAGGAAAAAACCACAACAAGTCTCGCTCCTATTTTCAGGGCACCTTGCTACGATGCCTCGCTAATCCCGACTCGAAGTCGCCAACTCCAATTTCCTCAAGTTACGAAATGACATCTTGCTAACCCTCGTATATTCCTCGAGCCATATGATATGCTAATATATAATTGAAAATAATGTACAATATGCTATAGTAAACCAATAATAATAATAATAATAATAATAATAATAATAATTTCCTCAATACGAAATGTAGGCCTACCTCTTGATACGAGCTTCAGTATGTTACAGTGATAATAATAATTATAATAATAATAATAATAATAACATTAATAATAATAATGAAATGTGTGATAACCTAATAATAATAATTGAACATGTGTTGATTTATTCATAACTTGATGGAACTACTGTTAAATAAGATATCGCACAATCCGTGCTTTAAGGCATAGGTGCCTGTCTAAACGGTTACAGTTGTTCCAGCTAACCAATTATGAACAACAGCTGTGGGTTTCCTGTTTGCCTAGTCTCGAAAAAATCCAGATCGACTCGTTTATTGATTCGGTTGCTAAGTTTTTAGCCTACTTTTCACATTTTGCAAAAATGAGGAAAAAGTAGACTTATGAGATCGATCCGGGAAAATGTGTGTCTGTCTGTCTGTCTGTCTGTCTGTCCTTCTGTCTGTCTGTCTGTCTGGCTGGCTGTGTGTGTGTCCCCCCCTATCAACTCCTAAACGGCTGCAGCAATCAAAACCAAATTTAGTATGAGTAAATATGTGCACCGGAATATCTCACGTCCATGTTTGAAAATGATGTCAGTGCTACCAACTGCTGAAAAAACGCACTAGAAATTTGAGCTCCATGTTGGATATCTTGCAAGGTATGCATGGGAGCTATTCCAAAATTGGCACACATGTAGATAATACTATTTCAGTTTAATTTCCAGGAGGCCAACCATGACAGTGTTGCCAAAATAATGTTAAGCCTTCTGATAGGTCCAATGTTTAAATGCATATAACATCTACACTATCAATTCGATTTCAACCAAATTTTGTATGTAATATCTGTAGATAACCAGATATGACTGCGTATTCTTAAGAGCCACCAGGGCTGCCAACTGTTAATAATTGCTCTCTCTATTCTTTTATCCAAATACCAATATATCAGAAAGTATACAAGCTGACAGCTTTAAACTATGCACACGTATAGTACCTGACATTTTAGATTAATTTTGGAGTAACTTATATACTTCAGTTCTACCAACATAATTCTAAACCTGCTGATAGGGCCAATTTTTAAATACATGTAACTTCTATACTATCAGTTGGATTTCAACCAAATTTCGTGTGTGCTATGTGTAACATAACAGATATGACTATAAGTATTCTTAAGAGCAATCAGGGCTGCCAACTGTTAATATATGCTGTCTATATTCTTTAACCTAATATCAATATATCAGGAAGTATGCAATCCAACAGCCCTATACTTGGCACACGTATAGCACCTGACATTCTAGATAAATTTGGAATAATTAATATAAGTCAGTGCTGCCAACATGATTCTATGCCTGCTGATAAGTCCAATTTTAAAATACATGTAACTTCTATACTAACAAATGGATTTCGTCCAAAATTGGCACAACAAGATAACATAATATTTCAGATTAGGCTATTTCTGACCAGCACACGCATGACATTGTTGCCAACATGCTTTTACGCGTGCTGATAGATCCAATGTCTAACTGCATGTAACGTCCATTGGACTTCAACCAAATTTTGTATTCTGTACCTTAAGAGATGGAACTAAGAATATATTCAGTCACCAGGGCTGCCAACTGTAGTGCTCTATTAGGCTATATTATACAAAGTATATTTTGAACAAATTAGATATTTCGATATTACCAACTTAATTTCGTCATTATTCTAGATAGGTTCATATACTGTAGAATAATCATTGGCATGAAAAGTAGGCTGTATAGTTCTTCACGGAACTTCTTGTTCTTTTTTCTCTCGGCTCGGATAAGTTCAATTTTTGTTTTGCGCTTGTTAGCGAAAAGCTGTGTTGTTTAAGCATATTTTGTAAGTCCTAGATTTAAAGTGGATCTTCTGGATGATACACAACATTAGACAACTATTACAGTACGCCTAACTACCTACCGTAGTTAGATACAGTGTCAACTCAACACCCGACACTGGATCCTTCTTAGACACTCAATGTAGGCTACACAACATGACCCGATAGCTGAAAGCCTCCTCTACCATCAAATCCAAAAGTTTTCTCAGAAATGTATTATGTCAGCACACTGTAGGACACCGCGGTCTACTACTCAACTCCTTCATTAACGATGGCCTCGTTGCGTAGTGGCTAGCATTCCCGGCTCTCGCAAGAAATGTATTTCTGGTCTGTGGACTGGAACGGGGTAAACTCTGCCTCGTGAAGCAAAACTAAGAAGAGGCTGGTTCAATTCCCACCTCAGTCATTCTGGAAGTGGTTTTCTGTGATTCTCCACTTCTACTCCAGGCAAATGCCGGGTTGATTCCTAACTTTAGGCCACGGTCCCTTCTTCCCAATCCTTATCTGAATCACAAATACGCACACTAATACAGCCATCACAACAACACAGGTTATCCGACAATTTCCACACACACCCAAGTACACGGGTATACATGACCACGATGTCGCAAAACTCCTAAAGAACCAACAACAAAAACAAACAGCAACTCATTAACAATGGTAAACTGACTTCGTTAAAAAGCTGTACGGATTCAGAATAAAAGGTGTCCGGATCTGGCACTAAGAATGTTTTGGCTATTATCAGCATTCTGAAATCTGCCAAACTTATTGTGTTTATTATGAATCGAGGAGAGATATGCAAATGAACTCTTTTTATTGAAAATTCATTTTTCGTAATTTTGGGTGAATGTAAAATAACCTAACAATTCTATTTAATCACATTATTAGCAACATTTCTGATGAATGAACTTATTCATTTTCAGCCACCTTTCAATTTTTGCAAAAAATGAAAGTAGACTTATGAAATCTGTACGGGCGAAAACTTTGTGTGACTGTCTGTGGGTGAGTGTCTGTGGGTGAGTGTCTGTGGGTGAGTGTCTGTGTGTATGTTTGTGTGTGTAGCCAACTCTGTTCACCGATCAGTTAAAACATGACGAACCGAATTGAACGAAATTTGGTACAAAAGTAGCACTAGCAAAGGGCACCCCAGCGTCATGTTTTATATTACCGCCATCTTCACGGAAACGTAATGGCGGCCACCCAAATGTTCAAAGCTTAAGTCAAATTACGACTAACCTAATCAGCTGATCTCTACCAAATTTTGGACCAACATACCTTCATGTGGGAAGCATCTTTCGACCAAACTACAAGGTCATCAGCCCAATAGTTTGAGGATAGCGGCCGTGTATGTGTGCAAATAGATCCCCCTATCAATTCAAACACAACGAAACCACATCGAACAACCATTGGTACAGAGGTAGCACTTGAAACGGAAGGATTTCTTGGAACTGTAAAGTCAACGAGCGGAGAGCGTGGCTTGGTTCGTGACGTAGAGGGAAGATGTGCCTTTGTCCTGCAATGAAGAACAGAGAGGGTAGACTTTGTGCAAGCGAGAAGAAGAATCATTAGCTACACCCAGTGGGAGGAGTCACTGATTTTAGCTCGAATGCTGAAAACCTAATCAACGAATCAGAAGAGATGATGCCGCTTTGCCCGCGAAACTGGAATTGGAGGGAAATTGATACTGAATTAATCCACGATCGATTTTTGATTAAAAAAAATACCTGAGCCTGATTCTCCGTGGTGAGACGAGCCATTTGATATGACTCGCAAGTCTGTAGTCCTATTTCTTCGATTTATTGTATTTTTATGTGTCCCCACCACTACGATTTGTGTCATTTGATATAAATAGCCAAAGTGTTCTAATTTTCCAAGTCTCAAGGGAGACCCACGTTCTAATTTCTGGAGTCTTGAGGGAGACCCACGTTCTTAATTTGTGAAGTCTTGAGGGAGACCTACGTCACAATGATGTCTCATGGGAGGCTGATTTAGGCTGTATATTCTACGTGTGAACTTATAAACTGTTCAAGTTAAACATTAATATGGCAGAGAATAACGATTCTCAAAACTTGTCTTTATTTGCCATGAAGTTTTAGTTACAGTATGCGTGTGAAGTTAGAAGCGATTAAGCTGTTATTTAGGGAAAAGTCTTCGATATAAATTGCTGAGGACTTATGAGTGAAGTTAGTAGTTCATAGCAATTTGAGCAGGAATTAATAGTGTATTTGCAATTATTAATTGAACATTTATTTACTCAGAAGAAGAAGCTTCAAGATGTTTGGCGTCAGGCCAACTATTGGGATGATGACCGTCCGTTCGACTAAGATGGCTATGGCTGAGTAGGGACCTGTTGGGCCATGGAGAGTGATGTACGCTGAGTACTGTTGCAGAATGGATAAGTACTAAAATTTGAATTATTTCAATTAGCGGAATAGCTTGGTTTGTGGAAACAGTTTGTACAAATTTTTCTTGAATTTTTTGTGTGTGTATTTTAGTTTTAGGATTTTTCTTGTTTCCGACACTCATTGTAGAACATGCATCGTGACTACTTCTTATTATGTGAATTTAATTGCGGTAATGTTGAATGTTGAATTTCAGTGTACTATGCGAATACAATTTGTGTGATATTTTATTTCACTAGACCATGGATTACGGGCACAGTTATAAATGGAGCTGCATTAGAGCTAAAGTAATGATAGAGATTTGGGGGGTAATGATATATTTTGTGTTGCTATTTAATTAAGCAGGCTATTTGAGTTTGCCTTGTTGCAACTATTTGCGGGGAACCATAAGTTCTCTAGTGTAAGAATATTAATGTTGATTTTTTTTGAAGTCTTGATATCATCGGCTGATCTTGGATCTGTTACGTCACGTGTGTGGAATTTCAGGTGAATTTTGAGTCATACCCAAGCAGTGTGTTGATGGTGTTATATTTTGGTATTTGATTGCGCGGGGAAGGTTGGCATTGTGACCAAATTCCTGTCTGCAGCATTTGGACGACACATTACTCTGCGGAGGCACTGCTCAGTTCCCGACGTTTCTTATAATTCAATGGTTGAATTATTGGGACAATAGTATTTTGGTGACACATGTGTTATTTCAGGTCGAGTACACGAGAGAATTCTGCGATCTTGAGTTGTCTGAGAGCAAGCCCGGGATATTTTGTTACACCCTGGATTAATGACATGTGCGACGTCCGGCAATGAAGAACAGAGAGGGTAGACTTTGTGCAAGCGAGAAGAAGAATCATTAGCTACACCTGTTAATAAGGAGTGGGCCAGCTGGTTGGACCCGATGTTTAAAGTAGATAAGCCTGTTTGGTTGAACTTATGTTATTTAAGGAAAGTTCTCCATGCTGAAACACGTACATTCATGCATCGCGTTGAAATAAAATTTTATTTGTTGTAAATATTGCCGGTGGGCATTTGTGTATTTGTAATTAATTAATGTGTTGATTTTGTGCCTACACTTGGGTTGTGCAGTTAATTATAAAACGACGTCCGGTCACTTTCTTATTTGTAGTGTAGTCAGGTGTATTTGTTTATATTTTGGTAAGATCTTACTTGAGGCAATTCTGTTCGTGCATTTGGCACGCTGTCAAGATCTCAGTGCGGAGATCTTTGTTGTGTATTAAAGGGTAGCGAGTGTCAGCATTTTTTTTATTTAGTGTAGAGTCATTTTATTCTGTTTCCCAGACGCCAAGTCTATTTTTGTATACATACGGATTCGCCACTTGTCGGATGTGCCATATGGTAGCGAATCACGTATTCCAAGTACTTATTCTATTCAACATGCAACAATCCACACGTACTCACACACACATAGTTTTGGGAGCAATTTGAGGACATATCATGTCCTGATCTATTTTGTGCATTCTCGAGAGAGAATTTAATAATTTTTGCTGTTGATTTAATTATGTGATTGTTTATTTTGTTTTTCTTGATTATTGATTTTTTTTATTTAGTCGATTTACCCTCTAGGTTGGTGGTTCCCACGGACTCAGCGAGGGAACTCACCACTACTGCCTCTTGGCCAGTGTCCTGGAGCTTGGGACATCTGGTCGGAGGGGATACAACTGGTGAGGTGTGATCAGCACCTCGCCCAGGCGGCCTCACCTGCAAAGCGAACAGGGGCCTCATGAGGGAAGGGAGGAGGGGAAGATTAGGATGGATAGGCAAGGGAGGGGAAGGAGGCGGCCGTGGCCTTGAAGTAGGAACCATCCCGGCATTTGCCCGAAGACGATGTGGGAAACCACGGAAAACCACTTCGAGGATGGCTGAGGTGGGAATCGAACCCCCTCTACTCATTTGGGCCACCCGAGGCTGAGTAGACCCCGTTCCAGTCCTCATACCACTTTTCAAATTTCGTGGCAGAGCCGGGAATCGAACCCAGGACCTACGGGGCGGCCGCTAACCACGCTGACCGCTACGCTACGGAGGTGACCTTGATTATTGATCTGATATTAAATTCATTTGTTATTTTAATTCTGGTCCACTTCTTCCTAATTAGTTAATTTTACCCTATGTTACTTTGTCATGTGGAGAAGCAAAAATACTAGCAACGAAAAACATGAACCGAACACTTCCCCGAAACAGAGTCTTGTTACGCTTCTTTCAAGGGTGCAGTATGAATCATGAAAATATTATAGCCTAACCGTAACTTACGATTCAACAGGGCCTGGCCTTACCAAATACGCTCATCGTACACAGGGAGGTTTAAACTATCCTCAAGGAGGTGACTGGTAGGATATTAGCATTTTAAAATAGAATGTGTAACCGCAGTAGTGACTAACAGTTCAGGCTGACCGTCCCATATCGTACTTGTACAAGCCGTCCCGTTGAGTCAAAATGGCGGCCATTGTTTGCTCAGAAATCCATATATTTCCATAACTTCGTAAGTTTATATCGTTTTCGGAATGTACTGAACAAAATAATACATGTTTAGTATGAAATGGGTTATAGAAACGGCAGAAAACGCTAATGAAATCGTTGACATCAATACAAAATATGACACAGTTATACTAAACCATTTGTTAACCGAGTGTTATCGTAGTGCATCCATGGCGTAATGGTATCGACTTGGTTTCATAGTCTAAAGGTCCGGCGAACAAATCCCTGCAGGTTCATTTTTTAATTCGTATTTTTGGTATTTATTGATTTATAACTACTCACACGTTATAATGTTAAGCATATATATTGTGTATTTGCAATCGAAAATATTGTACTCGTATATAATTTTGACTCCACATATTTCAACATTCTACTTCAGTGATTATAATTCATTGTCCTTGATCCGCAGTAAAGTCTATTGTTGTTGATTCTTTAGGGGTTTTGCGGCATCATGGTCTTGTAACCCCGTGTACTTGGGTGTGTGCGTATAGAAGTTGTCTGATACCTGTGTCACCGTGATATCTGTAGGCTTACTAGTGTGTGTGTACTTTTATACGAGGAAGGATTTGGGTAGGAAGCTGTTGTTGTTGTTGTTTAATTTGAGATGCATGGACATCTTGGTCATTTAGTCCCGTGTACTTGGGTGAGCGTTGAATTTTGTCTGATAACCTGTGTTATTGTGATGGCTGTAATAGTGTCTGTATTCATATTTCAGGTGAGGATTAGCAATGAGGCAGCCGTAGGCTTAAGTTAGGAACCATCTCGGCATTTGCCTGGAGTTGAAGTGAGAAACCACGCAAAACCAATTCCAGGATGGCTGAAGTGGGAATCGAACCGACCACTTCTCCGTTTTGCCTCACGAAGCTGAGTGTACCCAGATCCAGCACTCAAACCAGAAGTAAATTTCTTGGCAGAACAAGGAATCGAACCCGGATCTCCACGGTGACAGCTAAGAATGCCAGCCACAATGCCAGGAGGCGGACAGGGCCACCAGTGTAGTCTACAGGGGTGATACCGAGCTCCGCTAATGAGTTCTCTCCACGGGTGTCAATTAGGAAAATCCTAACAGGGGAAGTTGCCTGAGGCGTGTTTTACTGCCTCCCACTCCAAATTGGACGTGTAGGTAGTAATATTAACGGAATGTGTCAACCTGCGATTATCTTCACTATCTACTCTTGTTATCTCAAACACGTAGTCCATACCACTCATTAGAAATTCTAGGCGTACTATACAAATCAATATGCACATTTTAATTTGTATGTTGTAGCTTTGTAAAAATGATATCATATGAAAGTTATAACCCGCAGTATGAGCATTACAACGATATTCTGCTACAAGGTGCAAAACTGCAGACAAAAGCTTTACTTCCACTGACAGTTCGTGGAGTTAACGTTAAAACTTTGACGGTATGAAAATAATTCATCTTCTTAGTTTTTTCATTCAATCAAGACGAAGTACTGGTATAAGAACAAATTTGAATGTAGAAATTTTATGACACATCGTTTAAGTCTTAAGAGAATAAATATAACCTTTACCACAAGGTGATTTCTTAAAGTCTGCAAATGTGTAAATTGGGGGATCAAAGTGAAACGATCATGGTGGTGGGGAATTGTGTTTAAATGTACCTCCTGTATTAGTCCAATAACTAACCAAAATACTCATTCTACTAATATTTCATATAACAACCGCTTTTTTTTTGGTGGGGTGTGAAATTTGTCACCGCACTGGTAGCCCCACTAAACTACATTTAGTGGCAATATATCTAAATGAAACCTTGTTATTGTCACATTGCATTACATTTCATTTGCATATTCCTTGTTGGTGCACACTGTTTCTTGAAGATACTTAGTTGAGTTTATTCTCGACTTATCCATATATTTTGGCCCATCAATGTCCAAGTATTTCATTCAACCTATAAATATACTTGGCAAATTGAATTGTGATATGAAATAAATCACCCGTTTGGACAGCTAGGCTAGTTCTACAGAGCTAACCTAGAAGTAGGATCCTCTGGTTTTATTCGAGGTTAGTTAGTTAGATGGTTTTATCATTTATAAAACATATGTACAGTGTTCAACCATCTGGAAACAACATATTGCAACCACAAATACACACATCAAAAAAAGTTTTGCATCACCTCGGTTCCCAGATCTCCGGCATATAGACGTTGACTGTGTATATTGTATCAAAGATACAGTCCCTTTGACTGTTCATAGATGTCACTAAAACTGCTCAAAGATGTAAACAACCATGCATGAGCAGGGCCTATTAGACGGAGGGGGTACGACAGCCGATCAGTTCCAGTCATTCCACCAGGACGAAGGTACGCTGCTCATGTTGTCTGTAGTTCTACCATGCCTAGAAGGTCAATACCGCAGTTCGATCGCGTCCGCATTGTTACTTTGTGTCAAGAAGGGCTCTCAACAAGGGAAGTTTCCAGGCGTCTCAGAGTGAACCAAAGCGATGTTGTTCGAACATGGAGGAGGTACAGAGATACAGGAACTGTCGATGACAGGCCTCGCTCAGGCCGCCCAAGGGCTACTACTGTAGTGGATGACCGCTACTTACGGATTGCCGCTCGGAGGAACCCTGACAGCAATGCCACCATGTTGAATAATGCGTTTCGTTCAGCCACAGGACGTCGTGTTTCAACTCATACTGTGCGCAATAGGCTGCATGATGCGCAACTTCACTCCCGACGTCCATGGCGAGGTCCAGCTTTGCAACCCCGACACCATGCAGCGCGGTACAGATGGGCCCAACAACATGCTGAATGGACCCCACAGAATTGGCATCACGTTCTCTTCACCGATGAGTGTCGCATATGCCTTCAACCAGACAATCGTCGGAGACGTGTTTGGAGGCACCCTGGTCAGGCTGAACGTCTTAGACACACTGTCCAGCGAGTGCAGCAAGGTGGTGGTTCCCTGATGTTTTGGGGTGGCATTATGTGGGGCCGACGTACGCCACTGGTGGCCATGGAAGGCTCCGAAACGGCTTTACGATACCTGAATGACATCCTCCGACCCATAGTGCACCCATATCGGCAGAATATTGGAGAGGCATTTGTCTTCATGGACGACAATTCTCGACCTCATCGTGCACATCTTGTGAATGCGTTCCTTCAAGATAACGACATCGCTCGACTACAGTGGCCAGCATGTTCGCCAGACATGAACCCTATCGAACATGCCTGGGATATGTTGAAAAGGGCTGTTTATGGACGTCTTGACCCACCAACCACTCTGAGAGATTTACGCCGAATTGTCGTTGAGGAGTGGGACAATTTGGACCAACAGTGTCTTGATGAACTTGTGGATAGTATGCCACGACGAATACAGGCATGCATCAATGCAAGAGGACGTGCTACTGGGTATTAGAGGTAGTGGTGTGTACTGCAATCTGGACCACAAATGCTGAAAGTCTAGCTGTATGCTGGTACAACCTGCAATGTGTGGGTCTCATGAGCAATAAAACGAGCTGAAATGTTGTTTGTGTTGATCTCTATTCCCTTTGTATTTAAAGGTTCCGGAACTCTTGGAACCGAGGTGATGCAAAACTTTTTTTGATGTGTGTATATTTCAACAGGACTCTTTATAAAGTTAGATGACTTCAAACATTTTACGCATTGTTACATATCAGTATGCCTGGCTGGAAACAACTTCCCATAGCATCCATCAGCGACATCCGTTTCAATATATAATAATAATAATAATAATTATAATAATAATAATAATACTAATAATAATAATATCATATGGCCTCGGGTGCCGGGTGCAAGCTTTGTTATTTGACACCCAGAGGGTAGCTTGCATGTCAAATTTTGTTGTTCCTTGAAGCACTATGAAAGTCAAGGAGGTTAGATATCTAAGCTCCTTGACACTGTAGCGCTTTCTAGTAGAGAAATGAGGAACTTTGTGTTGGTGGAAAATCCCGAGATTAATTTTCTCATTATGAACATGGCCTACTGAATTCAAATGGGTTCTTTGACATGCCAACATCGTATGACATGTCGTAATTTTTGCCGCTTTTCAAATATCACTTACCCCGGCCAGGAGCGAACCTGCAAGCTTGGGGTTAGTAATCCGACACTATAACCACTCACCCACCGTGGCAAGCAATATATAATTATTGAGCCGTATTGAAGAAATCTAGTCTAATATAGGCCTAGGCCTAGTATAGAAAGTTTGGTTTCTACTAGAACATTTTTCAAGGTTAAAGGACTTTATCAGTCAAAAATTGTTACGCATTTCACCAATTCTTTATACGTGGAAACAACACATTTTTGCAATCAACAGGAGATCCGATTCATTATATTGAACCATAATGAAGAAGTATAATGTAGACAATCTATTAAGGTAGATTTATATTAACTTTAGTCTTGTTTCGTTTATGTATTTTTCTTGTTTTTTGTGACCTTTCATTTTATTTAAATTTTAATGTGTACTTTGTAAAGATATCCATTTTCACTTTGTCATTTGTTAACATAGTTTTTAAGATTATTTTATTATTTCAATCTACGCTGACGATTATCATTGTATACCGAAACATGCACGTATTAATTTAAATATTAAACGTCTTTTAAGTGTTTGACAAGGCGGCTATTATAATTTGAGATTAATATAATGAAAACCAAAATGTTAATGTATAGTCTATATCATTTTAAAGCTTATAAAACAGGTTACAACGTTAATACTGAGAGCTCTCCGTTATTTTTTTGGCGGAGGTCCATGTTTTACTCCCGGCTCTGCCAAGAAATGTAATTCTGGTCTATGGGTTGGAACGGGGTACACTCAGCCTCGCGAGGAAACACTGAGAAGAGATGGGTTCAATTCTCACCTCAGCCATCCAGGAAGTTGTTTTCTGTGGTTTTCCCACTTCTACTCCAGGCAAATGCTGGAAGGTTCCTCACTTAAGGTCACGGCCACCTCCTTCCCAATCCTCTAGTCTAGTCTGCAAGCCTCTGTTTGTGAACAAGTCGCCTCCTTGATCTCCTATTAGCAGTTAGCACTGCGGCCTCCTCTGCTTCTACACCTCTACATTGAAATCGTTCAACACTGAATCTAACCATCGCCTCCTAGGTCTACCTCTACTTCTCTTACGCTCTACAGCCGAACTCATTAACCTCTTAGGTAATCTCTCCTCCCCCTTTCTCTTCACATGACCCCACCATCTGAGTCGGCTCATACGAACATCTGGCGTGTTTATTTCTAACTTATCCTGTTTCTCTTCATTTACATACAACAATACTTAAATGTTCCGTCTATAAAAATAGTTTTACACAAGTATGTCAAATTTGATGCAGTTGAAAACATAATAATGTTATTCTCTCTGTCTTTTACCAGAAGCATATTTTCTTTTAGTCGGCCCCGTGGTGTTGGGATAGCGCGTCTGCCTCTCACCCGGAGACCCCGGGTTCGATTCCCGGCTCCGTCAGGGATTTTAGAAACTGACGTTAGGGCTGGAACGGGGTTCACTCAGCCAATATTAACGGCCGAGGGGACCCGATGCGCTGATCACGCGTTACCCCAATATCTGCAGGCCAAATGGCTGGGCAGCGGTCTCTTGGTAAGCCTAGGCTTTCACGGGCTGTAGTGCCAGGGGTTATTATTATATTTTCTTCTAAGTTCGATCGAATGTCCATAATGGCTCGAGTATCATGAACTTCTTGCTTATTTTGAGGCAGAGGTGGTAAGTTTCTCAGTCGCAATATTATTTTAAATCATCTCTATGCCATTTGATAGTAAATTATTACACAAGTGCTTAGGGGCAGCAAGTATATCCTTTCTCATCAACTTCGATGGCCGTTCACATATATTGTCACGTACATTTCTTTTTACACTGTTCGAAATAAATTCTTGATTAATCGTCGTGCATGGTTCGTGATTGTGAGACCCACATAACAGAAAGTTACCACCATTTGTAAATAAATGGGCAGAACATTCCTTGACACCTCCACTGTCGGCCCCATTTTGACTACTCACACTTATGAAATTTATAGTTTCCTATAATTCTCAATTCTCCAACTTTTTGACTGTACATGGATAACATGTTCGCTGCACTGATTATATCTACAGAAACCCCAGGGGGACCAGGTGTTTGAAACCATTGGATAGGATACATTATCTTTATGCCATGAATGGGAGGAATCGTTTTGTCAATAGACGTTCGCTTTTCTTTGTGGAACAACCAACGTCATACTGTTCATTTCTCAACGCGTAAAAGTAGTTGTATCACCATGTATCAACAAAATAAAAATCGAGCATTTCATTAAAATGGTAAGGTTAATCCAGATCACCTTTTTTTCTAAATAACTGTAGATATTTTCAAATAATCCCAAATTACTAAGTTAAATAAAACTGAAAAAGTATCCCTACATGTAAATCAGTTGACTATCAGTAACTTTAATTTATGAAATAAGCTGTTGTGACAATCGAAATATTATCGGGATTCCAGAGAGAGGGGGGGGGGGGCGGCACGGCCCCTCTTGCCCCCCCCCCTCCTCCTCCTCCTCCCTGGGGGCGACCATTTTAAGGACAAAAACTGTAGGGTTAGATTATGTTAAACAGATTGCCTCGTATGTAAGATGTCGTATTTATTTAGATATGAAATTATTAGCTCAGGACAGGGAGGCATGGAGAGTTGAATCAAACCAGTCAAAAGATTGAAGACTCAAACACAACAACAACAAATACATGTGAAATCATCACCATAGTGCTCTTAAGATCTTTAATAACCCCTGGCGCTACAGGCCATGATGGGTCTAGGCGTACCAAGCGACCGCTGCCGTCCCCTGGGCCGTTAATCTTGGTTTTCGTGACCAGGGCGCTGCCTCACTGTCAGACAGCTACTCAATTGTCCTCACGAGCCTGAGTGCACCCCGTTCCAGCCCTCACGTCAGTTTCTAAAATCCCTGACGGAGTCGGAAATCGAACCTAGGGCCTCCGGGAGAGAGGCAGGCGCGCTACCCCAACACCACGGTGCCGGCCACTCTTAAGATCTGACAGATTAAAATTTTGAAATATTATTTGATTGGGGCAGGGGACTTCTATGTTCCGCTTCTTTCAATAACACTAACCTCACTCAGTATCTTACAATGGGGTAATAGGCAGATGTTAGATCAGGGACGTTACTAGAATCTAGGAACTACGTATGCGGACGTTGTACACGGGGCTAAATGACTACAATGTCCAAGCCCCTCAAATGAAACAACAACAGATGTGGGCGCTTTGACGCTTCTCAAATGCTCGGTCTTCCTAGGGACCACCTTTGCAATGTGAATATAGCGTAGCCTATATAAATAAACATTAGTATTTCTCACGAACAACCAAAAGTCAGGAAGGCAATTCTCATTAAACCATCGCATGATGATCGAGCGAAATCGGTCTTATAACATGTGTCTTTGATAAGTCCGTACTAATGTGAGCACAGTATTTGTAATAATAATAATGTTATTGGTTTTACGTCCCTTTTAACTACACTGGCTTTTAGAGACGCCGGGGTGCCGGAATTTTGCCCCGAAGGGGATCTTTAACGTGCCAGTAAATCTACTGACACGGCTCCCTCGCATTTGCGCACCCTCACAGTATTTGTAATTAGAGCTAAGATTAGGAAAGAGGCGGTTCCTCTTTTCACTTCTACCTCACAAGTCCTAAGAACAGATTAAGATTTCTTCGCAAGCCGGGAATGGCGGGAATGGAACCCAGGCCTCAGATGTGACTAGGCCTATATCACAAGGTAGTCATGGCCGTTATTAATCTGCACTGTGAGGTTTCTATTAATGTGGGAACTATAGGCCTATTAGTTACTTGCTTTCGAAACTATAATCTATCATTGCAACAGAATGAATCATTGCCTTTTCTGTCCTCATAGCTCTCCGACTTTCTGTTTGATATATAATAATAATTACTATTATTATTATTATTATTATTATTGAGCCTCCGTGGCTTAGGCGGCAGCACGCCGGCCTCTCACCGCTGAGTCCGTGGTTCAAATCCCGGTCACTCCATGTGAGATCTGTGCTGGACAGAACGGAGGCAGACAGGTTTTTCTCCGGGTACTCCGGTTTTCCCTGTCAAAATTTCATTCCAGCAACACTCTCCACTATCATTTCATTTCATCTATCATTCATTTAATCATTGCCCCAGAGGAGTGCGTCAGGCCTCGGCAGCCGGCACAGTTCATATCCTCGCCGCTAGATAGGGGCTTCATTCATTCCATTCCTGACCCGGTCGGAGACTGGAAGCAGGCTGTGGATTTTCATTTCATTATTATTATTATTATTATTATTATTATTATTATTATCATTTGGTATATTATTATTATTATTTACTATACGAGGGCCCTCTGAACTGGCTGTTGTATTAGTAGCAGTTATAATACAGATTTTGAACAACAGTTTTTAAATGGTGATTGCATTTGTTTGCGGAAGGCAAAAGCAGCCGATCACTATATGCCTATCAGTCACGCCATCTTACGAACTTTTAAAATAACTCAAATCACGTAAAATCACCAAGTTTACCACGAAATAGCGGAATTTCTTTATCAACGATGGAACATTAATACCGCGGATAAAGGGAATTTAAACAAGTCTCTCCATTTCTTTTAAACAATAGAAAATGTGTAATAGTCTAGGGAAAAAAACTAGATCTGAAGAAACTTTGCCGAAATGGCAACGATTCGGCATTAAAATATTTGTAGCAGGCTACTCGTAAATTAAGAGTAGACAAACTTGGCTCTTAGAGAGTTAGGAAAGGAGTTCATAGTTATAGAGACATCACTGAAGTCAGTACCCGCACCTTTCTGTTCAATTGGAATGGCTCAGAAAAGAATGTAGGCTATCAGAACTGAGTTTTGGTAGGAATGTAAAGAAACTCTTATAGCCGAATTGACAATTAACCCCATAAATTACAACATGTTTAATATTGTGGGCTGTGATAGTCTCTTTACAGCAGCGCTGTCCAACTTTCAGATATAGTCGGGCACATTCAACTCATGCCTAAGATGCGGGCGCCGGTGCCATCACAATCACTATTTGACTAGGAAATTACTATTATTATTAGTTCTATTACTTCTAACAATAACATTAGACTACTCTCAAAATATCTCAAAATGCAGTAATTGTATTATAATTCCTTAGATTTACAACTTGCATAGCCTAGCCTAATAAGTGTGAAGTTTGACACTCAATGTGCACTGCAAGTTCAGAAGAATCTGGCGGGTAGCTGGACGAAGCTGCTCTTACTGCGTCATCTAGATGTGAGTCTGACAAGCTGGACCGGTATTCATTCTTGGCGAAACTCATAGATATAAATGTGACCTCACAAAAATATGTCGAATCAAAACAAGAAGTTTTTAATAGAACACTACGGACCATATGATATTTATTCCTATTCACCAGAGTCATGCTTGAAGTAGCATAACATGATTTCAAAGATATTCTTAAAGACTTAAAATGTCCATTTCTAATTCTTCAAGATTACAATTTCCGAAGATCTCATACATTCTACCTTCAACTTCAGTAATGCCAAATGATGCGAATGGATTATTGATAAATAATATCACCGGTTCAAAAGTAGAAGACTGGCTAGATTTGTTACTAACAAGGAGAAGTCGCCATGTGGTTTACTAGAAAAGTGTTCAAATTTGGTGGGTTTGCTCTTCATAAATATACCTTGAACCCTTGCAAAGAAGCTTATGAGACTCAGTTTCGGGGGGTGTAACAGTCCATTTCGTAAGTTGTTGTTAAAACGCTTCTATAACATGCAGGGTAACACATAACAAAATAACATGCAGAAAGAAGTGAATACCAGGGTTAAAACAAATGAATTTAATAACAGATCAACTATTTACAAATAAAAATAAACAAAACAAGATCTCCCAAATGACTCCCACTTGTATTAATTACTTGCCATAACTAGGCCTAATCTCAGGAGAGATTATAAATTGGACCAAATGTCCCAAATACTGCAATGCCATTGTGTACGTGTGCGGCCGTTCTACATGCTTAACGATGAGTACAAATAATTGCGAGATTCGTCACCATCCGGTAAACCTTCAGAGGACGAATCTGCATTGTCTAGAGCTAGACAGACACGGGGAACCAACTATACACTACTTAAATTAATCCGACACTTCCTACACTAAATAAAACAACAAATAATTTCCGCATGAAATTGGAATCAAGGAACTGCCGTAGCAAAAACATTAATGCCTAAAATTAGGACTTTTCAAATCAACACAAGTAAATTAACACGTGACCAACAAAAGAAAAACACATATGACCGCTTGCCATTTTTACAAGTAAATACCACTACACCAACAGGAGTCACATCAGACAAACTAACATGAACTGAGTCATAGAAAATCACTAGGCTCAAAGCCAACATTTACATCATTAACACAATATTCCATTCATACGATATGCGATAATTCGTAACAGACATGGCGAACTCCCCAAATAATTATGGTCCAATGACCATCACAAAAGAACAGGTTTGCTAATGATAGCTTATAGGGATCAGTCGGTCAGCTGGACTGCCTAAACAAAATGAGTCACCAGACCTAGACGGGCGCTAAGTGGAAATCTGCACATCTGTCAACCCACGTGTCAATAACCTCGACCTGCCGTGGCATGGGTTCGAGTCTCGAAGAAGCGTGCTCCCAAAGCACATAATATACGTGTGTGTGTCAGAATAAAATATCTCAGCATTTCCCCTAGGAAATCCAAGAATCAGCACTGGGCAAGGTACAGTAGCCTCCAAGAGCGCTCTGCCTTTCCATCAAAAATACAACAACAACAATATGAGGGCGGTAGCACCACCTACCCCTCATCACGAAGAATCAATACACACACCTGACACACGAACACACACAGAATCACACGTATGGGTTTGACAGAAACCTGAAATAAATGACATAAATATTTTCCACAGCTTGCGCTTCCAATCTAGTCCGTGACTAAAGGACCTGAAAAGGACTCAAAAAAGCTAAAAAAAAAAAATAGAACTAAAGTGTTCTACAGTTACATCTTAAATTTGTTGCGCTCGGCAACCCTAGTATGAATAAGAACCTGTTCATCAAAATCTTACAATAATTACCTCCCTTTTCCTATAAAAATATGATCTTTAATAAAGCACCACTTATCGAATGTAACGAGTTTCGCATTCGCATGGATAAAATCAAATACACACGCCGTGTACACTAAATATGACTCCAAAGAAAAATATACAACAAACAAATTTGGCCACGCGCCAACGTACATTTACAGATAATAGTGTCGGCACACAAAAAATTCTAAACACAAGAAAACAATGAATGAACTATTTACAACGTTCCCGCGTCTTATCTAACTACATATTGAGTAAATCAATGTTTGTACATCACCGTTTCAGCTTGCAGAACTTAACCTCCATCCCGGTGCATTTCCCTACGGGAAATCTAGCCCTCCATCGTCGACGTAGTTGTAGAGGCGATGCACATCATTCCATCACACGACCATATATCGGACATCTTGGCGTAGCTTCTTGGACAGAAATGTTCAATGTTAATAATATTGCCTAGCTAGAATCGCTGTGAGCTACTACTTTCACACACAATAATGTCCTAATGCGATTACTGATCGTAGACTTGCCCTATCTTAGCATTTGCTTAACACACGCACAAATATCACTCACAAATATAATACAAAAATTTACATAAAATTACACACTTCAAACTCAACGTAACTGGCTTGAAAACAAGTCTTAACATGTCTATCGTGCAGCACTTATCTCGCCTAGAGATCTCCACTGCTAAACGTGAACTCTGCTCCCTCGAGCACAAAATGAAATGTTAGTGAAGTATGCTCATTAGAGCTTGAAAAATCGTGACGCAGACTGACGTGAACGTTGCTCACCAGAGCTCAATAAAGTTCTGTCCTAAACAGCTCATCACCGATCTATTTATTGGAAACTGACAGAATGAGGTAGGGTGGGGAGAATTTGTAAAAATAATCTGTTTTCACCTCACAAACTTGGGACTAGTATCAATCTTCTTCATTGTATCCAAACGTCTCAATGCACTTATGCGGAAATAATTCGGATCGGCGGTTCTTTAGATATGCATTTCCGCGCCTTTTTCCAGGGTACGCAATTCACCGCGTGGCTTTGGCGTCGTCTCTTCTGATTGGCTGATTCAATCCTGGATCGGTTGAAACTTTACTCATGACACTCCCATAATGACTCCAAATTAGGTGCGCGTTGGTACAGAATTTGTCCTTGAACTCGGCTTAACCGGTCGTCTTCAGGAATAACTACCAAGCTGCTTCTGTTGTAATAGTTGCAACACACTACCTTGGCTCCCCCTTTGTCAATTTCAACATGTACTGCCTGGGCGTCAGTAATAATAATTATAAAATCATGAAGACTTATTCATGGACAGATTAATTTTCAATATTTTACCCCTGTTTGAGTGTTTTGCCAATGGGCCTTAGTGTGCTCAAAATTTAACGTTTAAAATCAATCCTCGAACTTTTGTAGTCTTATTCCCGCAAACGTTACTGGCTCTTCTCCGTGGCGACCACTCCTTGTAAGTTATGTATCAACTCGTCAAGCAACAGTTTGTTAATAATGATCGTCTGGCCTCCGGAGAGGCCGAGTGCAGGTCTTTCTAGTTGACGCCCGTGGGCGACCTGCACGTCGTAATGAGGATCAAGTGATCATGAAGACGACACATACTCCCAGTCCCCGAGCCAGGGGATTAAAATCCCTGATGGCTTGGCCGGGAATTGAACCCGGGGCACTTTGGGCCAAAGCCTGGCAAGACAATATTGACGTACTTTGATGGAAGACATAAGTTCAAATTTATCTGTGTGACCATCGAGCAGGGAGTTAGCGGCACTGATCATTGCTTCTTTAACCACTTCCCGGTCACTGAAAGACTTTTCCCTTTTATCTACAACACAAGAGACTTTGTAAGAGGCCAAAATCACGTTACTATTTAATATGAAGTTTTGAAGAGGACGTGACCATTAATCTTGCAATCATGAGCCGCGGGACCTCCTTTCTACGTGGAATCCGAACCACAGGACATGGCATTTCACTTTGAAAATCTCACATGCATTGACCAGGAATCAAACCCGGTCCACCGTGGTGACTGACATAGGCTAGTCTACAAGTTGACCACTGCGCCACCGCCTCCTCCCGATGTGAAGTTGTGAAGCCATTTGTTAGTATTGCCTGTACAACCTACCAATTTTATGCTGTTCAGTCGGCCAACACGCTATTTGTCCAATATGATTGGGTGGGGATACAATATAACACAATTGCCCTTCATTATGTGAATAATGAGTAGGGAAAGCTCGGCTAAATCCGCAATATTAAGGGGATTATGGTTAGTATGTTAAGGGAAAGGGATTCAAAAAACTAACATAGAAATTAAAGAAGTAACTTAGGCCTACATATTTGTGATATAGCCTAACTTCCGTTCTTAAAGTTAACATTTTATCATAACTGGGTTTTAAAAATCATTTAATACAAAAAGTGGCATTCAGTGTAAATCCGCAATACCTGGTCTAAATCCGCAGTATGATCAGTGTAATTCCGCACTAATTTTTAACTTCATATTCAATGAAAAAAAGGAAAATATTATGTAAGAAAATAAGAAATAACTAAGTCAGCAACTCAATACATGCACTTCTGTGCCACCAATGAATCAATCCCTCCTTCCCTCCCCTGCCCCATTATCTTTATTTCCCCCTCCCTTTCCTCCTCTTAACAGATCAGACCTGTGTATACCAATGAAAGTTAGTGGGATCAAGTCCTTGAATCTTATTATGAATCCTTACTTACTTACTTACTTACTTACTTAATTGATCCTCTTGTACCTTGCGGTGTCGAGGTTTACCAGAGGGTCCTTCAGCGATTTCTGTCTCGGGCCACTCCTTCGCTCTCCTCCACTCACCACCCCTGGCTTCTACACCTGCCTTCACGTCGTCTTCCCATTTTCTTCTAGGTCTCCCGCGCAGTCTTGCACCTTGCATTCTGGCATCCAAGGCTTGTTTAGCCATCCTGGTGTCATCCATTCTTTAGACATGCCCAAACCATTGTAACTGGCTCTGTTCAATTTTCTCGAGCACAGGTGTAACGTCAAGACTAGTTCTGATGGTCTGGTTCCTAATTTTGTCCCTTCTCGTTTTCCTCTCTATTTTGCGGAGATATCGCCTTTCTGATGCCTGAATTCTACTCCAGTGTTTGCTGGTCAATGTCCAGGTTTCACAGCCATAGAGCAAGGTAGGGAGATATATCACTTTAGAGAAACGAAGTTTCGTGGATTTAGTCACAGATGGGTTGTTTAGAAAATTTATCTTCAGTGCATTCACTTCACTGCACTCCCAGTCTGTTGGTATCTTCTTTGGGATCGAGCTGTAATTTCACTATCCATTCTACCATATTGCTGCACTGTAGCTCCAAGGTATTTAAAATCTGTGATCTGCTCCAATACCGTACCGTCGTTCAGTGCGATCTGGTGTGGGTTAGGCTGCCTTGACATCATCATAGTCTGAGTCTTTCTAGCATTGATTTTCATGCCTCTCTTTTCAAGCTCTCCTTCCCAGATTAACAAGTTCTTTTGTAGGTTTCTTTCCGAGTCTCCCAGCAGTAGTATGTCATCAGAGAAGGCACAATGGGTGATAAACACTGGCCTCAGAAACTTATAACCAAGCTTGAATCTCTACACCTGCCCATTGCATGATTTGATATCATCCATTAAGATAATGAAGAGAAGTGGGCTGAGGATGCACCCTTGTTTAAGTCCCACTAACGTCTCAAACTTGGAGACTCTGTATTGCAGGTGCAAACATAATTCCGACATTTCTTGTACAGGCTTTGAATTGCTTGAATTAGTTGTTCATCAACACTTCTTTGCTTTAGTGTTTTCCAAATTTCATCTCTCGGAATGGTGTCGAAGGCTTTTTCTAGGTCGATGAAGGCCAGATGTGCCTCTTTTCCGTACCTCATCAGTTTTTCGCTGATCTGCCTGATGTTAAATATGAGGGGGTGCTTCTTCCTGGCCGAAACCCACACTGCGCCTCATCTAACTGTGGTTCTTGAACATTAGAGGACACTGCTTCTCTGTTCTCAAAGATTTCAGCACCCTATAAAACAGCTTTTGTTGTTTTGGAGGTTTCCTTCCATTGGTTCTCCAAACTTTTCCCACGATTGTTGTTTTGAATCTTTCGCTGCGTTCTTCACTGTAAGCCTTTGTTTTTTGTAGGCCTCGTAATCATTTGGTTGTTTTGTGAGTAAGTATTTCTTCCACAGTTCCTTCTTCTTTCTTACCAGCTCCTTTACCTCTTCCGTCCACCATGGTGTCCTCATCTGTTGTTGTTTTCCACTGGACTTTCCACAGACTCCCGCTGACGCTTCGAGGATTACCTCCTTGAAGAGGCGCCATGTCTCTTCCAGTTGGTCTTCTCCCGTGCGTGGCAATTCCAGTAGGTCAATCCTTTGTTTCAAAGCCTCTTGGTACATTTGTTGGATAGCCCCTTCTTTCAATGTATGGACCTTTATTCTTTCTTTACATTTCCTCCTGTTAACGGGATCTTGTGCCTTGATGTTAACCTTCAGCCTCATAACTACTAGATGTCACTTCCAATCTCATAACCTCTATATGCTCTTGCATCCAAGATAAATCTCCATTGGCTCCTCTGTGCTAGGATGTAGTCGATGATAGATTTCTCTTTGCGGCTGGGAACTTCTCTCGTATAGCGGTGCGCTTCTTTGTGTGGGAACATAGTATTTGTCATTACATTTGTCATTTCCTGCGCACATATCCAGGAGTCTTCTCCCACTATCATTCTGGTGAGTCACTCCGTATTTCCCCAACAGGCCCTCCATTCCCTCTATGTTGTTTCCAACCCTGCCATTGAAGTCACTAAGGAAGAAGACAGTTCCCAAGGTGTCGTCCACTGTCCTCAGCAATTCATCGTAGAACCTGTCTTTCTCTTCTGAAATATCATCTTCATTAGGTGCATATACGGCAATGAAAGTGGTGTCTTAATTAGTACTGCTGTTCAAGGTTAAAGTCACCGAGATCATTCTTTCGTTGATGAATTTCCAGCACTTGACATAATGTTTGTAGCGTTCGGGGATAACAATGGCGACTCCTCCCTTTGCTCCCTGCTCCTTGTCCACGCCTGAATTGAACATTAAAAACATTTCACCGCTGCTTTGCTCCATTAGCTGTTCACATCCGTTGCCTTTTTTCTTGGTCTCTGTCACTGCCAGTATGTTCAACCTTGCTCTTAGCATTTCCAACAGCAGTTCGAACTCCTTACCAGCAAGTTCCCGTACATTCCAGGTTGCCATTTGCATAATCCTTTTTTCTCGCTTAGTCGTCAACAGTTTAATCATTCCGGTTTCCCCTCTGTAGTTTCTTTTAATAATTTTTTTCTCGGACACTTTGGGTATCAGCCCTAGTTCCAAAGCCTAGTGGGAGGGGCTGCCTCCCTCATAGCCCTCGGCCTGCTAGATTTTCTGTCAGGGTTTCTTCCCTTAGCCTTTGAGGTTTCTCCTTCCTTCTGCAAGGCAGCAGTTTTGCCTTGGTCCGGGGCTGCTTTTTCAGGTTTCCCCTTATTCGCAGTTAACCCTCATATCTGGGGGCCGTACGCTATCCGCCACCTGCGACCCGCCCGGTAGCTGAGGCTCGCCCCAGAATTATGAATCCTCTGAATATAAATTGATTAATTAATTAATTCTTGATAGAGTAGTGGTTATTCCTGTTGAGCCCGAGATAGCGGGATCGAATCCCGGCGCAGTCAATTGGCATTTGAGGATGCGCAAGTGCGTGGGAGCCGGGGCAAAATTCCGGCACTCCAGCGTCTTTAAAAAGCCTCAGTTGTTAACAGGGACGTGAAACCAATACCGGAACATTATTATTTTGTGCTGGAAATTTGTTCTACTCCTTGTCCAGACGTGCTTGGTGCCTCAGGATGAATTTCTTGTGCTTCATTACCCGGAATGCCATCGAACACTTTTATTTTCTGAGGTGCACTTTTCCTTGACTATCAATCAGCTCCTAATAACGGCAACAGATAGAGTGATGCTTGTCAATGGCACACTTCAATCTCAAGTTATGAGGTACCGGTAAAAGCTAAGAGTCATGATGCTATAGCAAAGCTCATCAGCATCTCTTGCATGAATATTCTGAGGTAAAATTACATTATTTCAATAAAATGATTCATTACTAACACTACTGCATAAATGAATTACCAAAATGCCAGTAAAATTATTTATAAATAATTGCCTTTTATCACGACGTCATCACGAACAAAGTACAACGCTCAGCTACTGGTTTTCACAATTTTATCAGCAGATGGCAGCACCTTTCGTTCCAAAATTCGTACCCAAGGGACATGAATACTTCACTCAACATAACTGGTGTGATAAACTCGTCTCTCACGCTGGAGGTAACTCTGCAGTACAGGTTTATTTGAAGTACTGCGGAGTTGGCCGTAGTGCGGATTTAGCCGAGCCTCCCTACTAGGCTACATGTACAGTAATCTTTTTCTGGACTTGTCTTATAACTTACAGTAGTCTACATATTGTACCTCCACTCAATCATATTGGCCAAATAGTAGTCTATGTTGACCGACTGAAAATTGATATACATTACTACTTTGCTGAACTACCTTTGTAAACACACGTTCGTATGATTTGTCGGAAAATAACGTTCTACATTACTTTTCTTTAGGCAGACACACTACAATTACAGAATATCTTACACACACAAGTTTACCTCTGAATTAAACAAAGCAATGCTACTCCTCCCAATCACTATTGAAACAGTAAGTTCTTTACCATTTAGCCATATTTTATTAAGAATAATTGATCACAACACAAGAAACATAACCGAACCTACACTCACAAGCTCTCAAGTTATACTGAATGTTTGGTTCAAAAACTGACCCCCTTCCCTTGCTATCAGTCCAAATGGGGGGGGGGGCGTGGTGGTGCAGTGGTCAAGCTGTTGGCCTCTCACCACGGCGGACCAGGTTCTATTCCCGGTCAATGGATGTGAGAGTTTCAAAGTGAAATGCCATATCCTGCGGTTCGGATTCCACGTAAAAAGGAGATCCCGTGGCTCATGATCGCGAGATTAACGGTTACTTAAAACTACAAACTTCCTTATTATTATTATTATTTTTATTATTATTATTATTATTATTATTATTATTATTATTATTATTATTATTATTATTATTATTATTATTATTATTATTATTATACAAATAACAATATTCAAAAGAGTGAACTTATTGTTTGTGGCATAGTTTTGATTGGATTAAAGTGTCTTTGTCTCCATAATTACGGTAGGAAGGGGTGGGTATAGGTGAATTTGTCTGCCTGCCTTTCTTTTTTTTTTACATTTGTGACGTAAGGCTACATTGACCATGCAGCCTGCAAAATACTGACAGAGAAAGAAAAGAACAAACACAAAGAAATAGGAAAACAAACAAATTTATGTAATAATCTGGGAGAGCTGCTAGAAGAATACATAAGGGGAAATAACGTTGGAAAGTTTGACAGAGTTTCAGTAATTGTCATTGTTCAGAAACACTTGTGGCTGAGAACACTAATAAAAAAAATAAAAAATTCACGCACACACTGGTATACATTCAAATATTGATGTCAGACGTCTTCAAGACCTGTGCGAGAGCAAGGCATAAGATAGTGTCAGTTCGGGCTCTGAAGTAGGCTATGTACTGTATGTTGGTGGGGAACGGTATACGTAAGTCTGGTAGAATTTTGTGCAGAATGACTACTGCTTGTTGACTTTTACCGCAAGCGAAAATAAAGTGGTTTACTATCTCTCTTGTCTACTGCAGAGAGTTTTACGACACCACAGTTGCACAGCTGCTTGAAGGAATATAAACACCGTTAGAGCAAGTACCCTTCTTTTGAGAGGAAGAGACTAGTACGGTTTGGTTATGGAAATTATGAATACAACTTTGACTATGCAAAGCCAGCCCGATGAAGCGGCCAAAACTATTAATTAGGCCTAGAAACATGTCCCACTAATGACCACACAGTGAGCATATTTAAGAAAAGTATTGATCAGGCGGAAAGCCTCCGTGGCTTAGGCGGCAGCACGCCGGCCTCTTACCACTGGGTCCGTAGTTCAAATCCCGGTCACTCCATGTGAGATCTGTGCTGGACAAAACGGAGGCTGACAGGTTTTTCTCCGGGTACTCCGGTTTTCCCTGTCAAAATTTCATTCCAGCAACACTCTCCACTATCATTTCATTTCATCTGTCATTCATTTATTCATTGCCCCAGAGGAGTGCGTCAGGCCTCGGCAGCCGGCACAGTTCATATCCCTCGCCGCTAGATGGGGGCTTCATTCATTCCATTCCTGACCCGGTCGGAGACTGGAAGCAGGCTGTGGATTTTCATTTCATTGATCAGGCGGAACCTTGAACCTTTTTATACTAAGTAGTTATCAATACGGAACCAGAATGAACCTTTTAAGTTCTAAAATTATTACCGAGGAGCTCCATGGCTAATTGGTTAGCGTGCTAAGCTTTGGCCCGAGGGGTCCCGGGTTCGATTCCTGGCCGGGCCATTAGGGATTTTAATCTCCTGAGGTAAATACCCGTGGCCCGGGGACTGGGTGTAAGTGACGTCTTCATCATCACTTCACCCTAATTACGACGCGCAGGTCGCCCAAGGGCGTCAACTAGGAAGACCTGCACTCGGCCTCTCTGGAAGCCACACGAAAAGAAAAAAAAACTATACAGAAACATCCTTCACGGGTGTGGACTGGCAGATGTTTGGAATGAAATAGTTTTTTCTTGAAATGAATTAATATTAGAAATCGTTGGAATAAAAATGTACTTATGAAGGGCACCTGGTAAATACATCACGGGCGTCACGTTGGACAGCGCAGCTTTACAGTATTTTGATGTTATTTGATATATTCCCAAACAATCTACAAGGGCAACTGGGTGTAGAAGGCCTCATTCGAAATAGGATGGAGCTCAAGCCCACCCGCTGACGACACCTCTGTAAACAGAGCTTGATAGCGTGGATGTTGTTGCTGGCTGAATGAGCTGGTGCATCAGTCAAGGCCGCGGCACACGGTCTGGCAACGCTGCTTCCCGCCTCCAAGCGAGGGTTTATTTGTTCTCGCGCGCAAACCGTAACCTCAATATTTGCAGACCTTTTTACGTTTAACGGTGTAATCGAAGTTTCTTTTATAGAATTACTGCAACATTCACGAATCATTGAATCACTGAAACTATTTGAGTGTAGCGATGTAGCCTATAGAAGTAGGAAATCATGGAAATCCACTTCCATATGGCTGAGTTTTGCCACACGAGACTGGGTGTACCCCGTTCCATCCCCCAAACTAGATTTATTCATTTTGGCAGAGCTGGGACTCAAACCCGGACCTCAGGGGCGACAGCTAGCCGCTAGACGCCACAGCACGAGGGATGTTATCGGCAACATATTTAGAAAACACATTTTAAGTTACTACTAGCTTCATAAAAGAGTTCTTATTCTTTGCAAACAACATTAATTGTTATAGACTACCTATATAAAAACAAAAACAAGTAGGTCTACGTTTAAATCAGAAGACGTATATAGAAAAACGTAGTTAATGAGGATTTTATTTATTTATTTATTTATTTATTCATTTTATTATTATTATTATTGTTATTATCGTGCATTTTGACCAGGAGAAGTTAATTTTGGGGGAAAATGCAAGAAGTTAAAAGATTTTTTTTTTGTCTTAAACATTTTATCATGAAGGTTTTATTGTACAGTACCTGTAAATTATTCATCAAAATAAACGACAGCGGTGGCTACGCTCCCTAAAGCGCAGCCTTAGGTCATGGGGCCAAGCTCTCTGCTTACTCACAATCAGTAGACGCGTGGGTTCGAGCCCCACCGTCAGCCGTCCTTGAAATGGCTTTCCTTGGTTTCCATTTTCAACTCTAGGCATATACTGGGACGGTATCTTCTGACAGGCCACGGCCGCTTCCTTCCACATCCTTGCCCAGTTTCATTCATTCATTTCACCTCTCATTCGGCGCGCAGGTCACCCACGGGCGTCGACTATAAAGACCTGCACTCGGCCTCTTAGGTGGCCACACGACAAAGGAAAACTATCTAAATGTCACAAGCACAGGTCGTTCGCGCTTACGTTGACATGGTCTTTTTGGTTCACATAGGCTAATTATGCTAATCTCTATCAGTTTTAAAATATTGACTAACATGATGATGATAATTGCTTGAAAGGGCTAAACAGCGTGGTCATCAACCCCTGTTGCTACTGAAATTAATTTAATCAGTGAGTTTGAAATGTCAGCTATTTCATTAGTGTTAGACAAACTAGCCTAAATACTCTCACCTGTGTCAAAATACATAGCCTAGACTTGTTTCTCGTATAAAATAATTTTACCTTAGCCTATCTTCCTTGAAAATACAGTGCAATATTTTTTCTCCGGTATCCAAAACATAAAGAACTAAACTCCTAAGATGTCACCTTATTGTTACGAATTTCACGCCAATATAGACTATTTTAAATCAATATACAGTAGGCTACCTTAAAGTAATTAGGCTTATTTTTGACAATAACTGCCTACTACGAAAATGTTTCACAGGCTGATTCATTTTGTACTGTTGGTAGCAAACATAGGCTACACATTGAGCAATATTTTGAAACCTTCGTCACTCTTTGCTCTACCCCGCGGCGTAGTCGTGTGCTTTAAATCGTTTACCACGACTGCTATGGCTGAACCGTTGCATTTAGACTATTTATTTTTATTTGTCTAGAAAAAGATTCCCGAGAGCAGAGCTCTGTCGTGGGGAACAGTACATAGTTCATTACATAGATGACGGACTAACTATACATATGCTAAATTATAATACATTTAGTGTATATTATACAAATAAGCAATTGCAGTGTATTCAAAGCGACGCTTTTTACACAATACATGACCAAGGAAAAAGCGGTATAATATAATTGGAGAAATGAGACTATAAGCTAATGAACATACTTTGAAGTTATGAGTTAATTAGTGTTGATAAACATAAAAGATAAAGATTATTTGGAAGAATGGGGTGTCACAAGAGTAAGTTATTATACAGTTAGAGTAAATTATTATACATACATTATTATACAATCAGAGTCAGCAAATAGTACTTTTTCAACTTTACACGAAATGGCCCAATTTGAGAGATTCTTGCTAGATCAAGTGTTACCAGGTTGTACACTGAGATGAGCGAGTGCTGCAGTGCATTAACTCCAAATTTAGTCGTTCTATTGCTGACTACATGTAACTTATTTTTTTGTCTTGTGCAGTGCATGTGAATTTCATTAACGAAAGAGAATGCCTGAAGATCGAAGATTCGAAACCCGGTGCTGACAGTGGCTATCCTGATTGTGTTTTTTCCAAACTCCCTTCAGGAAAGTGCCGGGAAAGTAGACAGTATTTCAAGTTCCGCGGTACCTAGGCCTACCCCATCCCCAATCCTATTAATTAGTCTACAGTTACACACGCTATTACAGTCATCACAAAAACACAGGTTATCAGACAAATTGAACGCACGCATACGGGATTGAATTCCATGACGTTCCAAACCCCTAAAACTAATTAACAACAACTCTTCTTCCTGTGTTCAGGTTGGTTAATCGAGTAAAACATCTCAAACAATTATTATAGCCATCTGCTAAATGCTAGAAGGATAAATATTGAGAGAGGTTTCCAATCAGATAATATAACTTTCAAATTCCGGTGCAAATCTCCCCCTTCCATTCCGATTTGTTTACCGTTTTACCACGCATAACATCCAAATCGGATTACGAAATTACTTGAATTTCTTCCTATCCCCCCCAATACCTTACGCAGATTCCAAATTCTTGTTTGGATCCCATGAACTTGTTGCGAAATGTGTTATGAGAAGGCACGAGAAACAACCTAATTAATATCACAGGTGGTTGGTGATTGATAAACTAAGTTTTCTTTAAATTTGGGTTATTCAATGTGTGCATGCGTCGTAGAAGCTCCTTCTCTAATTATTAAATCCACTTTATTTCTGAATAACTCGCGTATCCTTGTTTCAATGTTGTACTGTATTACAATTTATTAGCTTTAGTGCTTAAATTTACCTTAAATGTTCGCCGACTTCTTATTATTCACTTTCATTTACTTTGAAAACTATCGCATAAGAATTTATTACAATGTTCATATGTGCTAAATTCAAATCTAATCTCTGCTTACTATCGAAATATCCCAAGTTCTACTCACTGAGAATCTCTTAAATGTTTGACGGACAATGCTCACTTCGCTTCCGTAGATAAAATTTACTATCACCGCACTCTGTTGTACTCGATGAAAATATTGTAAGTTTTTATTGTGTTCCTCAATATCACTGACACATCCTGCGTTCCTTCTTAGATGTTTGCTCTGCTTAACCAAGCTATCGAACTATATTCATTGCAAAGACTGCTGTTCCTCTCGTCAAATTTTACTATGGCACTACCGCACTCGTCTCGACTGATCTCGAGCACAGTGAAACCGCTCGCTTGACTTCACCCCTCAATTCTCATTTTAATCTTATTTGAGAGCGTTCTTTCTCAAATGAAGCGAGAAATGAAGGCGCGAAGGCTGTAACTCCATTTTATGAAGCTATTAAACCTTTTCCTTTAAAGCAGTGGCTCTGAACCCGTAGAAGTCTGCGGACCACTCAGCTTGAAATTGAATCCTGTACAGACCACCCACCCTCCCCCCAATACACCTAATCAGTTGTAACCCTTCCTCAATAACACTTATTTTAACGATATTTCAATACAAAATCTGATAGTCATCGCCGCGAATACATTCGGACGATTCTCGTTCAACGCACACTGTTTTCGATATCCCCATTTATTGGCCACTCTTTTGTACGTGCTGGTGGACCCTTTTCACCCGCGGACCACTCCCGAGGCACTCGCGGACCACAGGTTAAGAACCACTGCTTTAAAGCAAAAACATGAAAATGTATTTTTAATTGTTGCCATTTTGTTTTTCAACTAATTTCTGTGTGTAATTATATGAGTTTAATTACTGAGCGGTATTTCTCTGCATTTCTATTGGTTGTATTAAGTTACAAGCTATTTTTGTTGGCACACTTCTGATCCTCACGTGCCTCCTTTTCTTATGCGTGTCACAGTTTTATTTATTTCCATTTATTGAGAATGGTTGACAAGCGGCATCCCTTTAGTCTCACCGTTTTGTTTTTGTTTATTTGGGTCGGTCGATCTTGTTTCATTTTCTCTACCCTCGCTGATAAAATGAAAATACCTCTTTGACTTCCACATTCCACATTTACTTAAAATCGATACTAATATAATAAAGCTGAAGAGTTTGCTGTGTGTTTGTCTTTAAGCACGCTAATCTCTGGAACTACCAGTCGGATTCGATTTTTTTTGTATATGATAGCAAGATTCAAGAGGAATAGTTTAGGCTATGTTAAATTTCGGACAGACCACTCCATTCCCTGCATTTAGGCCCTTTGGCACAAATCTACACTGTTTCACCGATCGGAACCACAATTTGTATAGGCCTACTTACCCTTTGGAACCCTGCGTGTAACACTGTCTGCATGAAATTTCGGACAGACCACTCAATTCCCTGCATTTAGGCCCTTTTGCACAAATCTACACCGTTTCACCAATCTGAACCGAAATGTGTATACATACCCTTTGGAACCCTGCGATTAACACTGTTTACATGAAATTTCGGACAGACCACTCCATTCCCTACATTTATGCCCTTTGGCACAAATCTACACCGTTCCACCGATCTGAACCAAAATTTGTATAGGCTACTTACCCTTTGGAACCCTGCGAGTAACACTGTCTGCATGGAATTTCGGACATACCACTCCATTCCCTGCATTTAGGGTCTTTGGCACAAATCTACACCGCTTCAGCGATCTGAACCAAATTTCACATAGCCTACTTACCATTTGGAACACGACGAGTAACACTGTCTGCTTGAAATTTCGGACCGACCACTCCATTCCCTGCATTTAGGTCCTTTGGCACAAATCTACACCGTTTCACAGATCTGAACCACATTTCGTACACTTACCCTTTGGAACCCTGCGGGCGACACTGTCCACATTAACAAACTGAACTTGAAAACCACGTATTAAGGCCCTAGAACCGTTCATGTCCGTAGTAGTGTAACTGTAAGAGCATTATAATAAGTATATTGTTGACTGGCAATTCGGGCTGCATCACGTCGCCCCCCCCCCCCTTATGGTGCAGAATTACGAAAATAGTTAAAAATTGCGCTGCTTATAAATTGCAGTCACGGGGAGTATTTAGTGCAAAAAGATTTCTTAGGCCCCTTAAAACAGTTATCATCATGAACATATTATGCCTCTGTATAAGTGCAATGGTGTTGGTGCAATACATTGAGGTTATCAGCTGCAATGAGTGATGGTGCTTTCAAATTTACCTTAATTTATTCCGAAACTTATCGTTGAGCGTTGTGTGGCGATAAATGATGCTATTGCTACCTCAGAAGCTCGGGACAGCCGACGTTTTCCAAAGTGTTCTGATTATTTTCCTACGGCGCTATGCGATAAAAGACGACACTATTGGTCTCCACATTTCCAACAGACAATGAGATATAGGCCATAGGCCGTGTCTTTTATTTCACTTACTCCTCTTTCTAGTCATTTTTAAGAATTTGTTTGTAAATTACATGTGTCAGTACTGTAGTTAGTAAATAGCCGTTTCCCTATTCATTATTATCATTACGTGAAAATAACCTAAATGTTACGTCCATTATACTGTACTGCATATCACCCCTACTACAACCACCACCACCACCACCACCACCACCACCACCACCACCACCACCACCACCACAAAAAGTTAGACTATATTAAAAAATATTTCTTTTCTGGTAGTTTATGTATCATGTGCCAGTTCTGTAGTAGTAGGCCTATTCATTGAAAATCCACAGCCTGCTTCCAGTCTCCGACCGGGTCAGGAATGGAATGAATGAAGCCCCTATCTAGCGGCGAGGATATGAAATGTGCCGGCTGCCGAAGCCTGTCGCACTCCTCTGGGGCAATGATTAAATGAATGATGGATGGAATGAAATGATAGTGGAGAGTGTTGCTGGAATTAAATTTTGACAGGGAAAACCGGAGTACCCGGAGAAAAACCTGTCTGCCTCCGTTTTGTCCAGCACAGATCTCACATGGAGTGACCGGGATTTGAACCACGGACCCAGCGGTGAGAGGCCGGCGTGCTGCCGCCTAAGCCACGGAAGCCCAGGCCTATTCATTATCATCCATAAAACAAATAAATCGACCGGGCGAAGCCGGGCACTACTGCTAGTTAAATATAAATCTCATTCACTATTTTTACTTTCAAGCTAGCCAAATCTTTCTTAAAACCATATTCAGCTCTCTCGTATTTAATTTAAACTAAATAACATCTTTTCTCCCAGAATATTTAATTATTGTAATTACACGTAGGCCTACTTGACATCGGCGAATAATGGGCGCAGTACGCACACAAGTAGGCCGACATGGGGCTGATGGTCTGAATGTTCCACCTTCTCCTGGTGTCTGGCCTTCGGACAGGCCTGGTTCAAGTCTTTCCAGTTGACCTGTATGTCGTGATGAGGATGAAATGAAACTCCCAATTCCCGAACTAGAGGAATTAATTGTTAAAATCTTACAACCTGGCCGGATATCAAACCCAGGGCCCCTAGGTCCATAGTCTAGCATGCGATTCGTAACTCAGACACTAAGTCGGACAACCCCTACACGAAACAATGACTACAACCCTTGAAATATGGGCTTCCAGCAATAAAAGAAGCCATACAACAAGCCATTCACTGTTCAAGACGTTAATAAATCATGATGTGTTTTTTTTTCCAGATATGTTACAAGAAATCAGTGAAGTCATCCGATGAAACCAGTGTACCTGAATTCTTCCATCTGCTCTTGTGATCTCTTTTGAAGACTCTCCTACTCCACAAATAAAAGGGCGATTCCCCCTAAATATTCAAAGTTTGCTGGCTTTCTCGAGGACAAGTGTAAATTAAGCCATTGGTCAGGGTTTACGTAACACTGCGTTACAAATATGGCGTTTGAAATGTTCTGAATCTCCAATCATAATAATGCATGACTTTGTGTGAAAGTTGGCCTTCTTTTCCTACTTCTAAAAACCACAGTAGTTAAAAGGGACGTAAAACCAATAAACTCTTTTTCCATTTATCAATTGTAATTTCTCTGTAAGTGTGTTTCAATATACGAGTGCTTACAGAAGGACCTTGCATATCAAGCACCATTTTACAAATAGTATTCCTCGGTTTCTATGGATTATTTTTCAACTTAACAGTTGTGTTAATATGGTAGCTGTACTGCTGTAGGCCTATGTATTGTTCCCTTCCAGAACCGGGGTATAAAAGGCCACATTAGGACTACATGAGGACTACTGTAGACTATTCATTTCGACCCTATCATACGTCTAATATATGAAACTAGGTGCATAGTGGTCAAGCTGTTGGCCTCTCACCATGGTGGACCTGGTTCAATTCTCGGTCAATGCATGTGAGATTTTTGAAGTGAAATGCTATGTCCAGTGGTTCGGATTCCACGTAAAAAGGAGGTCCCGTGGCTCATAATCACAAGATTCACGGTCACGTAAAACTACAATCTTCCTTCCTTTTCTTTATACCACGAAACTGCAGTATTTTTCATAGTCTAGACCAGGGGGATGACAGTTCATAGGGAGCGCGTGGGTCGGGGTAAGGCCCTGTACTGTTTGTTCTGCCAACCAATGAAGAATTAATTTTAGCACTAAGGTTCCGTAGTTGGCACTCATGAACGTTCACATCAAACCGAATGGCGGAAGCGGGAATAGTCTGTTTTGATTGATTTTCCTCGTGGTGTTGTTGGTTGTTTTGATTTGTTCAGTATTTTGATTGTTTATTTGAATTGAATTGAGAGTCAATCATGCCACTGCAAGGGAGGAAAAATTGCCAAGCACCGGGATGTAAGAATTATAATGATAGTAAGAACAATACGGCAATTTTCATCTTTCTGGTGTTGACCATGTGAAAAACTAGTGGGCAATATGGACTACTCTCGAATAAAAATATATAGAGAATAAATGTGTGCATTTCATCTCTTGTTTGTTTTCTTACCCATTCTCCTTTGCATTGCAATAAAATTTGTGGTTTAGGGCTACGGGGAGGGGTGGGTGGCAGCGGGCATGCTAGGCAAAAAGTGAGGTTATGGCAATGTAGTGTGTGCATTTGGACAGGTTTCTTTATATTCATCGAATATCCCAACAATTCTGTAGAGTATGAGAGCATTTTTAATTAGCCTAGAGGTGAATTAAGCTCTAGAACGGCATAACTGTGTCTTTCGTGACACAGTTATTGCCAACATTGATATATATCAAAATGTATTATTTTCCTATCTGGACGTATATTTCAGCGCCTAGCGAAAGGCGCAGTTATGTTTGTGTTATTTTCATCAATAATCAATAACTCATCGCAGAACATACTGTTCATTTACGCGTAATAAAGGCTACATTCATATGGCTTTTTACTTTTTATGTTGCCAGACTTGCCAGTACAACCCATAGCCTCAGGCGGTGTTCTCTCTCGGAAATTCTATAACCAAAAGTGACGAATCTCTTATACTTACATGATCCTTGGTCTAGACTACTAAATAAAGGGTTTCTGCAGACATTACTTGCTGGGGACAAGGGAAGTATTTGAGAAGGTGTCGAAATATCTGGCGACGGCAAGACGTGAGTAATTGTTAATCCGTGTACAATAGAAAACAGAGCAGCTGTATCCTGAGAATGATACGGACGAGGGAATCACGGGAATACAGCCTCAAGCTATTCAGGAATCCCGCCCTCACGAACGAGGGAAGAGCCAGAGAAGGAACGCTGTTAGCCATGAGGGGGAAGAAGATATAATTCACGCCCCTCGTGACGACAGAATTGATCATCTCGTGATTCTAATTTCCCAGGAATTTGGGGAAAGGACTACAGTTCAGAAGAGTAAATTGAAAATTATAATTATTAGAATATGTGGTGGTAGGGTCTAATAATAATAATGAATAGTCTAAGGTATTATGAAGAGCATTTGTCACGACTCATATCCTACCGCAACCGAATGAATCACCGCAACACCGCTTAGTCACATGACCGTGGGGAATCACCCTTCCCGTTAGGTACTATAACCAATCATCGCTTATAATACCGGGTGAGTTAGCCGTGGTAGTTACGGCGTGGTTGCAGGCAGTCGCTCATATCCGGGAGACGAGGAGGTTCGAATCTCCCCGCCGGCAACCTTGAAGATGGTCTTCTGTGGTTTCCCATCATCCTTCCAGGCAAATGCTGGGGTTGGTCCCAAACTATAGGCCACAGCCGCTACCTTCCCACTCCTCATCCTTACATTCAAAACCTTCCTCCCCAGACAACACTCCACACGCGACGGTACTTGTAGCTCACCCGCTGGGTGTCCACATAGAAGCAGCTACAAACTCTGGCGAGCCGAACATGTCCTGGGACACTCCCGGCAGTTATAGCCATAAGCTTAAAAAAAAAAAAAAAAAAAAAAAAAAAAAACGAGCCTTAGGCTATAGTAGTCGCATATGATGTGTAACATCTGACATAGTAGAAACCTCACGTGAAATTGTTGATACACCGGTATTTTATAGTATTATTGGCACAAATATTAATCTATTGTAAAGGGGAGTGTTTTACAGATATTGTAGTTTATAATACGGAACTCATTTTATTAGATGATTTGTAGCTTCCACCAGCACTAGCCTAAATAAAGAATACGATATGGATCAACTAGATTAATAGACACGACACCGCTCATAACCTTAAATTCCTTTTAAACAGGTCCTCTTGATTCACAGACCAGCACGTAATTTCATATGGATTCTGTTAAAATGAGTCATATTGATATGATAAATATCGTTTAAAATGATAATCGGTAGCAAAAATATCTACCCCGCCCAGGATTCGAACCCAATATCTCTAGATTCACAGTCATACGCAATAACCCCACGGCTATTTCGACTACGCAGATATTGTGCACAAGATGGTGACTTATTTCCACGTTCCAGTAATACTGCATTACGGAATTAAGTTTCATTTATATTTTGCTTGTTTCGATAATGTTCCTGAGTGACATTGAGTTTAAAATGCCTTATGCCAATGCAATGCCGACTACTTACAATGTTCGATATTAAGGCATTTTACCATTTAAAAATACTGATACGAAGACTTCGAACATGTACCATGTCATTTGTTTAAATCACTTGACACCAGAGTTCGCATGGGCGTTTTCCGTTCAGTATGTCATATTCATTCCACATGGCCGAGAGTGAGTCTTGGTATCAATTTTCGACACCGCGCGCTAATTGTTTCTCTTACCAGTGCCAGCTGGATCGATCGATCGAGTTGGCAGTGCGTCTTATACTTCCGTTCGATCCACCACTGACAGCTAGGGCACACTTCCATTCGATCGATCGAGCGGGCAGTGCATACTTCCGTTGTCCACCACTGCCAGCTAGTACACTTCCGTTTGATCGATCGAGCGGGCAGTGCATACTTCCATTTGATCCACCACTGCCAGCTCGATCGTTCTGATCCACTTCCGTCCCCAATTTTCAAAATCACTCCCACAAAACTATCCAGCAACCGAGCGGAAAGATGTTACACATCAAAAAGCGCTTATAATTAATTATCTCCATGGTTGAATTTGAAATTGAAACACATATTCCAACTTTCCGATTTGTCTCCAATCTCAGTGCAATAATACATCTGGGAGTGAGAAATTAAAGAAAATCATTAAAAAAATAGTAACCGCCAGTACGCAGGCCACCTTGGGGAAATAAATACGAGTACATTCGCCATGAAGGAGGTGGCATAGTGTTCTATCAGTAGCCGAAGGAAGAAGCTGTGCCCTCAGTGCCATGCTAAGAGTGCGCGAATACTAAGACATAGTTGGTCTATCAGTAGCCGGAGGAAGAAGCTGTGCCCTCAGTGCCATGCTAAGAGTGCGCGAATGCTAAGACATAGTTGGTCTATCAGGAGCCGGAGAAGCAGGTCTATAAGTACCTAAAAGTACTTGGCATGATATTAGGATATCTCATATACTAATCATAAGTAATGTCGTGTTTTAAGTTTGGTGTTTTGTAAAATAGAATTGGTTTTCTTTGGTTCGCCAATGCAATTTACAGGAGGCCATGACTAGAATTGCGTATATTGCGAGAATGTATCGGTAGAATATACCATACATCGCCAGATTAAGACACTTCGAAAATTAAACAGATGATGCAGATCTGTACCTCATGAATTGACCCCTGAACAGGCTCAACGTAAAATGTATATCTGTCGTCAACTTATCAGTAACCCAATGGATGGTAGGTTGATGAAGGGAACTGTCACATGTGATGGAAAATGGGTCTATTACCGCAACGCTGACCCTCGAAACAGTGACTCAGTCCCCGTCCACCTGCCAAAGTCATTGTTAAAAAGGATCGGTTCGGCCCCAAAGTGATGTTGTGTGTCTGGTAGAATTTTGAGGGAGTGATTCACTGGGAGTTTGTTCCAAATGGACGTGCAGTCAATACGGATATTTATCTCAACAACTGGAACTAGTTTATGAAATTTTGAGACGGATATACCCAGCATTAGTTAACCGAAAAAAGAGCTCTCTTGCAGCAGGACAATGTGAGACCTCATACTCCACAAACAACCATGGCAAAAATTCAGGAATTAGAAGGAGTCGAACTGCTACTACTCCAGCATATAGCCCTGATTTGGCACCTTCAGATTACCGTCTCTTTCGATCCATGGCCCATTTCTTGCGTGGAAGAAATTTTGAAAACTTTGAAGCTGTGGAAGTTGGTCTTGGCGAATTCTTCACATCAAAACCTAGACAGATCAAAACCTAGACAGATCAAAACCTAGACAGATGGCTGAAGATCATAGAATCTGATGGTCTCTACTTTGAGGAATAGTTTAATTTTCTTGTCAGAAATCTTTCCAAATAAAATTTTCTTTAAAGACCTCCAGTACTTACGAGACTTCCCCTATAATAAGTACAGCAATTATTTTGTCTATAAGTACCTATAGGCCTAAGTGCTGTGCTTATTATTATTATACCAAGAAACATATTTTCAAGCAAATTGTGTAGGGCAAACGGAGAGAAGGATGGACACACATTATAAAGAACATAGAAATGCAATTAAACACAGTAAACACTCGGCACAGTATGCGAACACATATATGACACCGGACATAGCTTCACAAATAGAGAAACATACCAATTAATCATACACTACGAAACAAAACGAATGGAACTTGACATTAAAGAAGCCTTCGAAATCCATTTAGCTATAGTAACGAACCCAGTTAATCTAATTATATAGACCATTTTGAAGAGTTCACCCCTTTTCACAATATTAGGCAATACTCCCACCATTAAAAAAAACATAATGAAAGAAGCCAAGCAATTATTAAAAATGGAAGGCAATCAAGAATGAAGGGTAAAATGCAAAGCGGGAAGGATGTACGTTGTACCATATTCTCAATAAACCAAGGCTAGATTAGGCAAATGTAACGAGTTCAAGGCACCCGTATAGGCCTGTTGCGCTTAAAGGGGACTCATTAGTTTATGCGAGGCAGGGAAGAGATTGGTCGTCAGTAGTTGAGATAGTCATAAACCACTTGCATACATCATAGCAGGTTAGGCATTGCCGGCTCAAGACACAAACTAATTAGACAAAGCATGGTTTTAAGAAACACCAACATATGGCGCAGGGAGTACCAGTAGTAATACAATCCACAGAATAACAAGTACATAGCGCCATAGGCTAATATTCAAACGATGAAGCTAACGAAGCTTGCAGCAACCAGTTCGAGGTGCGGTGTGTGTGACAACACACGTAGGATAGGACTCAGGATTTAAAAATGCCAGCTACGTTTACATAACCTTACTCAATTCTAGTGTATTGTATCATTTGTGTATTAGCTACATTGACAAACTAACAACATTACAACAGGCCACCAGTTTATGCCTAAATAGAAATATTCTGAAATAACAACAGCAATAACAAGTAGTTCCGTGAAGAACTATACAGTCTATTTTCATATATCCTACTCATGTTAATTGCGTCTATCAACATACAACATTTCAGATTGATTGTTGTAACTTAATAGATTCGTAGGTATTGAGAACCGTCTAAATATTGCAGATGGTCGCCATGTTGGATTATTAGGCCAATTTATGTTATTACATGAAGATTATTGTGTAGCCTACGTGTGGTATTCAAACTTCAATCGCACGATTAGGACACAAGAAGTAAAAACGAGATTTTAAAATTTCGCACAGCTGCCATCTTGTGGTTATAAAAACAACTGAAATAAATTACATGCCAGTGGATTTCCATTTGTATAAGCATTTGCCGTACAAAGTTCCACTGCACTCGGATGGCTAAATCGCGTGAAACGTCCATTTAAATAAATATACATCGCATCGCCGCCATGTTGGATTTGTGCTCACCAGGTTACTGAAACTCATATAGGTGACCTTATGTTCATAGCCTCTATCAACATACAAAATTTCAGTTTGATTGCTGTAAAAGATTCGTAGATATTGGGAACCGTCTAAATATTTCGGATGGACGCCAGTTTGGATTGTTATATGTAGCTTATAGGCCATCGAGTTACGTACCATTAAAGAAAAATTATTGCGTAGCTTCATTATTCAAACTTTCACTTCGATCGCATGATTGCGACACAAGAAATAAAAAAAAATGAAATTTCGCACAGCCACCATCTTGAGGTTATGTAAACAATTGAATCGTCTAGATTCAAACCCCTCTATGACAAGGTTTTCAAATTTTACAGGAGAAGACAAAACATGTTACACTATGATATAATGCATTTATAAACACAAAACTTATGAAAACATTACGTCATCCTAAACTGAATTGATTGGAACATAGTATTCGTAAGTAGTGATAATATTTGGAACATAATAATTAATGCTAAAATCGTATAGGGGGATTTGCAACTAATTTTCTTACATAGTGGGTTTTGAAGTTAGTAGCCTAATGGCGAACGTTGCATAAAATGTGGATTTTGTACCTAATCGGAAAACAGTAAAGCTTTGCAGAACTTCTAGTGCATGTGTTGATCCTTTCAGTTTGCAAACAACTTTCATTATTATTTTTAGCACAGAATTAGTATTTTTTTTACATTTGTACTGAAAAAATTACACAAAATTATAACAACCAAATTTTTAATTTGGAAACAAAGTTTAAATGTACAGAGTTTCCTCTTCCAATGGTTCACACACACTAAATCATCTTCCTGAGGATCAACCTGTGGACCTTGAAATATATAAAACTGGAGGATTTCTAACTCTTTCCACTGCGGTCCATAATGTTTCAATAGAAGTTTGTGGATGTCATTCACCTCTGCAGCACTTAAATTCCTTCCTGATGTCACAGTTGTAGGACGGTTGTCGGAAGCCTTAAGTCCATGTTTAGTAATGTACTTTTTTACACCTATATTAACTTGGTAATTTGGTTCTCCTTGTAATTTAATATTTCCTTTGGTCTCGAATAGTATAAACCTCTTGCACGAGTTGAAGCTGACATGCCAACTACCAACACTTTTGAATACTCGCTTTGCTTCGCTTTTCCAGTCATAAACACATACACCATTATCACCAAATTTGTGAAGCTTCCCATGATTCTGCACAATTTCTTCATAGTCCTTTGGTTCCACAATGACTTCCTTCTTTCTCACTTCCTTCTCCACTCTTGCAAACACCCTGTCCGGAGGAATAAAAGAATGTCCAACTACTGAAAATATGAATTGTACAATTTTTACTGAATCAGGAGCATCGCAAGACAGCCCCTTACTTGCCATACAAATCATAGTGCAATTCTTGTTCTGCCCGCCACAACCGTCTGCGACGAGCCTTACAATGTGTACGCCATTCATAGATATGCTGCACAAAGTGTGATAAACAGCACTTGCTATTTCATTTGAGCTTTTGGGGTACTTATTCTCTGTCCAGCCGTATGAGTGTACATTGTCCTCTTCAAGGTTTGTTCTGGAATTACCCCGTACTACTGCAAAATGATAGAAATTCAACTGTCTACTAAAATACGCAGATTGGTTTGGAACCTTTGGGAGAGGTAATTTTTTCTCACAGTCATATGAAAAAGTACGAATATCCTGTCGTAAAATATAAAAAAAGGCTTTGTATTTCAGTCGATGAACCCGTTGTTCAGTTATTAATGCTGCCTTATTTGGAAGTTCTTTTCCACTTTCAATCGTTCTCCTATTTCAATGCACTTTGAACACGCATCTACCCGCGGAGTCCCAAATCCGATATTGTAATTGGTGCTAAAAATATTTCTAAAGAAGCATTCTTTGACTTTAAGCTAACATTGTTGATTGTAAATCCGCCACAGTTTCTTTATGTTCAGTTCTGGAAGGAATTATACCCGGGCGCTCTTTGATCTACAATAATGACTTTCTTTGGCTCTGATTGACTCGATGAATCTCCTTACAGCTTCTCTTTTTTCAGAATTAATTTTACTTCTTCTATCTCCACCTCTATTCTCCACAGGAATTGTACTACCTGAAATGTATGATCTTTTCAGTACACCCTGTACTCTGTCTTTCTTCAGACCTAGGCATTTTAAAAACGTGTCTCTGCAAACAGGAATTAGGGATCCAGTTACTGAATCGCGTATGTGATAACTGTAGGTTACAGTTCTCCTTGTTCCTTTGATTTTCTTTGCTTTGACCACAGTACAATGTTTGAGAATGAAATAATCCTGTTGAATTTTATTTCGAGAACTGTAATATACTTCATGAAATGTCTTCATGTCATGCATTCGTACCTGAGTGCACTTGAGCTTTGTCGAACTGTGCCCACATATTGACGGCTCGGGAAGACCGTTGGCAGAATACCTTTCTCTCTTCTTTACGTTTCGCTTCCAAGTTTCTGGCTGCTTAATTCGTTTCCTTGACTCATGAGGTGCCACTTTAGAAGCATAGACTACTGATTGCGGTCTGACGTTATATACAGAAAAAAACTCACTCACAAACTCACTTTAAAATCCTCCACTTTAGTCTTGTTATCAACACTAAGCCAGCATTGCAGATGAACAAGATGTCCATTATTGGCTCTAATCGCTTTCGTCACAAACCTCGTGACTACTTTCATGCTCATTCATTGGCTAACTAACTATAGCGGATTTTGAACCTAGGTGTGTATATTAATAGTGGGTTTTGAACCTCACTCCAATTTTGTAATGTGTGAAACTAGTGGAAGATAGTGGATTTTGCTCCTAAGAGTACTCAATTCATATGCACATGGGAAAAACGAACCGGGATGTGCAATAAACCCAATATCGAAAAAACGTTACCATAGAGGGTTTTGAATCTAGACGATTCAATTGAACTAAATTAGATGCCAATGCATTACAATATGTATAATCATTTACTGAACCACATTCCACTGCGCTCAGATGGTTAAATCGCAAGAAAAGTCTACTCAAATGTTTCAAATTCGCTTGACCGCCATGTTCGTTTTGGCCTTAACAGGCTTCTGTATGTTACATAGATACATTTGTAGTACTGCCCTTTATCACTGTACAAAATTTCCGGGTGATATCGGTAATAGTTTCGGAGATATGGAATGCCAGTGAAATATTTCGCACAGCCGTCATCTTAAGGTTTTGTAAACTAAATTAGATGCCAGTGCATTACCATATGTATAAACATTTGCTGTACCAAGTTTCATTACGTTTGGGTGGTTAAATCGCGAGAAAAGTCTATTTAAAGTCGCAACTTCGCTTGGCCACCATGTTGGTTTTTTAGATACCAGGTTATTGAAAGTCTCGAAGGTGAACTTCTAGTACTGCTCTTTATCACCGTACAAAATTTCAGGGTGATATTGGTAGTAGGTTCGGAGATATTGAATGCTGGTGAAATATTTCGCACAGCCGCCATGTTAGATTGGAGAGACGTAATAAAGTTTAAAGGGCACGGTCGGGGTCGTCCGAAATGGTGCTATGACCTTACCGAGTTTCATTGAAATCGCCCCAGCCGTTTTGAAGTTATTAGGGGGGGGGGGGGTTTACACACAAACTCACCACACACACGGACAAAAGGTGATCTCATTAGCCTATTTATTCGTAAAATGAAAATAGGCTAAAAATAGTGTAGACGTCAGCATACCTGAAGTTCAACACAATAGCCTAATAATATATCAGAGAACAGCATACTTATACTAAATTAATAATAACGCAACAACTAAAGAAGTGCATCAAACCAACTGGGCAATAATATCTGTAAGTAGGTTTGACACGTTAAACAAATTTTTACAACATTTTGTAATCTAGAAGATTGTAGGCCTATAGTCTACTGTATATATTTGTACACAAATGTAATACTGTACATAAACATCGTAAGTTATCCAAGACTGAGTGAGCCAAATCTGATGATGATCGCGTGACGGTCAAAACATGTCATCTAATTAACTTTATTGTAGCCTACATAAAAGCGTTATCATTTTATGATAAATATCTTATATAACTTTTCTTTCAGGTTAGGGCTTTTTTAACTTGTTTTCCCGCCTAATATTGGCCTAATTGGGCAAAATTTTTGTTGACCGACTGAAAAGCTTTCCACAGTTAAACTAGGCAACACTGTGAAAAGGTCTCTAATTCTTATATAATTTATAAGTGAGGTAACAGAAAAGATTGCAACAATAATTATAGAGTCATTTCTTTGATAAGTGTCCTGAACAAAGTGTAATCAGGCATTGTAGACGGGAGAGAGAGCTCGATCGTTGGCCGAGAGTGAGATGGATGAAAACCAGTGTGGTTTTAGACCGCAACCAGGAAGTCAAGATCAAATTTTTAGTTGGCGCCAATTTATTGAGAAATGCTATGAGAGGAACAGACAGCTGTGTTTGTGTTTTGTAGATCTAAAGAAGACGTACCGCAGATTACCCAGGGAGGAGTTGCTGATCATCCTGAGGGATTGTGGTATTGAGGTAAGGCTGCTACAGGCAATCATAGGTAGGCTATTTATGTTGATAATCAGGTTGCAGTGAGAGTCGATGGTAGGATAAGTTCTTGGTTCAAGGTTGTTACAGAAGTGAGGCAAGGCTGCAATATCTCACCACGGGTCTACTGTTATTTTATACAGTAGACCTATATCAGGGCCGTCCAGCCTTTGTACGCTCGGCGTGCTCGCTATGCTCCGCGGCACGCCAGCAGGCTGGGTCTTCCTCTCTTGGCTGGGCTGCTTGCCCCGACTGCCACCGCGTCTGACCTGGTTATAGGACATAACGTACCACTTGGCCGGCTGATTACCTGCGAAGAGTCAGCTAATGACCTTAAAATATTTAGGAGAGGACATAACGTACACTTGAAAGAGTGGGAAGTAGCCTATTTAGGGTGCATGAAACCCTAACCGCACGGCCACTTGCTCGGTGTTGCTCAATTAATCCTGATGTTCCGTACTCGGAATATTAATTATAGAGGGGTTAAAACCAAAACCAAACTTTATTTCTTGTGAGCGTTTTCCAACATATTTTTTAAACAACTCCAACAAAAACATATTGCCTCACGACATGCAATTGTCTTTTTTTTTTTTATAAACAGAAAGGCTGTGTCGGAACTCTCATGATACCAATCCCAAAAATTCAAAAATACCATTGAAATCAAATGTTTCCTAACATCCTCCCCACTTTGCAATTTTGTTACAGTAATAAAATTGCAACACAATGAAAAACATTAAACTTTGCACAAAACCTTCACACCTCCTTCACTTGACACTGATTTTATACAGTATTGTTCACAAGTCCAAACGTTTTGGTGTTTTGACTAGTCTAACGCTTGTCGTAGACTTCATTTGTGGATATGCTACAGCGTCAGATGGTCCAAGGGAAATCCTCTCTGGCTGCAGCTCAAGGGTAGATTCTGGTCGATTGCTCTGTACTACTACAGGTTCATCCATTGAAGTCATCTCTAAGGGGTAGAGTCTTTGCACTGGTCTCACAATCTTACCTGCAGCAGTTCTTAGTTTGACGACTCTGACGACGCCATCCTTACCAGGGTACACCTCCTGAACGACACCTAGTGGCCAGTCTAGTCGTTTGATGTCATCAGATCCGTTCAGCACAACGTCTCCAACGTTCACGCTGTTGAATGCTCTATATCCTTGTTGAACGAGAAGAGCCAGGTATTCCTTGCGAAATCTCTGCCGAAGATCGTCCCGAAGCTTCTGTAGATAACGCCAACTCAACTCCATTCCTTTTCTGTCGATGGCATCCAATTCCGGTACATCAGTACTGGGTAGCTCATGAAGAAAATCAGCTGGTTTTAATGGTTTCAGCCCTTGCAATTCATCTGAAACATGTCACAAAAAGTCAACAATAACAACCCCTGGCACTATACAGCCCATGACGGGCTAAGGCCGACCAAGCGACCGCTGCCCAGCCATTTGGCCTGCAGATATTGGGGTGACGCGTGATCAGCGCGTCGGGTCCCCTCGGCCGTTAATCTTGGTTTTCGTGATCGGGGCGCTGTCTCACTGTCAGACAGCTACTTAATTGTCCTCACGAGGCTGAGTTAACCCCCCTTTCCAACCCTCACGTCAGTTTTAAAATCCCTGATGGAGCCGGGGATCGAACCCGGGGCCTCCGGGTGAGAGGCAGGGGCACTACCCCAACACCACTGGGCCGGCTGAAACATATGTCTATGATCGTAAATTTATAATAGCTTCACAGTCACACACCGTCGTGCTTAACTCTTCATAAGTGATCGAAGCTTTGCCCAAGTTGCGTCGAAGCAATTCGTTCACCATTCCAATGAGCCTTTCCAACCACCCTCCCCACCATGCAGCAGTGGGAGGATTGTATTTCCAAGTTATTCGTTATACAGCACAGCTTGAAACTATTTCTTCCCAATTTAACTCTTTCAAAGCGTGGTTAGCCCCTCTGAAGTTAGTGCCATTGTCTGAGTAGATAACAGATCCTGCGAGCTACGAATCTCCGTAGTGCTTGCAGGAACGCGTTTTTAATATCAGCTGCGACCCCTATGGCATGCTTTCGAAACTGTAACAAAAGTTTAGGAATCATTTCGATAAAATTTGGTCCCTTTTCTAAGCATTTATTTAGAGAATTGTCATGCCTGTCTTTTGCTGCGGCATCGTACACAGGCCTAATTTCAGTAGTCATACATGATTCCTTAATTACTGCATTGTGTGGTAAATAGTGGCCTGCTATTTCATGATTCTCCATTATAGTCTCCACGATCCCACATTCTATCCATTATTGAAGCACATCATTGTAATCTTTAAGCTTATCCAAGTTTATTAATCTTTTTGTGACTGCTTCCAACCTCTTCTCAGCTATTTTTCTGTTATCCAACAATTCTGAATGACCTTCCTTCCAGGGGAGATGAACTTCATATCTGCCTTCTTCATTCGGCCTTACAGTTTCATTGAAGTGTTTTATGACTACCTCTTCCATCTCTTTCTTCGACTGAGACTCTGCAGGGTCCTTTATCTCAATCGCTTCTAACTTCCACAAGTCTGAAATATCTAGTGTATTACCACATGTGAGACTGACTAGTGACTGATTGCCCTTAGACAGCTCTCGTTGACCCATCACAGTCCAACCTAATCGAGTTTCCAATTTTCATCCAGCTTGACCAGAACTCCTGTAAGCAGCTTCCCCAAAACATCTGCTCCAAGCAACAATTGTACCTCTGGGACATTGACTCCATCATCTGGCAACTGAATGTTTCTATTTGCAAGAGCAAGATAAATATGCTGAGTCGCTAACCTTGGTACATAACCACATATTTTATTCTTATCGAGTACCAAGATTGTGCATTTGAAATCCCCTCTTAACCCTTGTAGTGTTACATCATAAACATTATGGGTCTCTTTGTTAGTCTCCCAAGGCGGTCCGGGTTCGATTCCCGGTCAATGCATGTGAGATTTTCGAAGTGAAATGCCATGTCCTGTGGTTCGAATTCCACGTAAAAAGGAGGTCCCGTGGCTCATGATCTCAAGATTGACGGTCACGTTAAACAACAAGCTTCCTTCCTTCCTTCCTTCCTTCCTTCCTTCCTTCCTTCCTTCCTTCCTTCCTTCCTTCCTTCCTTGTTAGTCTCTACACCCCCAAACAGACAATGAGACATAACTTCTTCTCCCAATTTTTGGAGGCCTAACTTTCTAGCACCTTCTTTGGTTATGTAAGACATTTGTAACCCAGAATCCAACAAAATTCGGGCAAGCTTAGTAGATCCTTGACCACCAGATACTTTCACAACAAGAGTTCGTAATAATGTCTCTGCGTTTTGATGGGCAGTTAAAGTTTTTAGTGTTTTGATTAGCCTTTCCCATTGAATTCTCTCTCTCTCCCTCTTCATTCTTGGTTACTAAATCAGGGCATAAAATAGTACAATGATCCCTTTTCACGCAAATCATACTCTTCACAAATGCTTTACACTTACTCGAGTTATGTCCCTTTCTTAAACAATGAAAGCAAGCACCTCTTTTCTTCAAAATATCCTTTTTCTCTTCATTCTTGAAATTCCTCACCTTAAAACAATCAGAAGATCTAAGGGAAAGTTTATCGCACCAGATACAAACTGTTTCAGTTTTCTGAACCTCCCCTGAAAACATAGCAGCAGCTGTGGGAAGTCTCTCTTGTTTACGTGGCTTAAATGGCACGCCCCCTCTCCTTACAATAAAACTAGAGCGGGCAAGAGATAAGCGTTCTTCGCTCTCAACTTCCTGTTTTAGAAACAGTAACAATTTTCTTAGGTGGTGGTCGTGATCTTTGTCTGGCATATGAGATACACGAACTCGCTCCCATGTCTTCATAACCTCTTCTGGCAATGCAGACTCGACTAGAGGATATAGCATTGCTGCATACTTGTCACTGGTAACCCCTAAAGATTCCAAAGCTCTCAGCTGTGTTTCTAATTTATCACAGAGGCTCCCAATACTAAGCCTACCACCTTCAGTAGCCTGAAGCAGAACCAGGTTTAGAAGTTATCTGACATATACTTCTATACGTAATTCTTCCCGGGCATACCTGGATTTTAGGTGATCCTTTGATAGTTTGTACCGGATGGAGGGAAACTCTCAACCAGCTCCCTGGCTACTGAACCTGGAACAGTAGCCAGTAATAGATATTGGAATGTCTCCTCCGGGTCGATATCACTATTGTCGTTTATTTTCTTAAACTGTCCCCAAAACCCAATCCAGTTCTTTATATCTCCATCAAACTGTTTAAGTTGCAGCTTGGGTAAAATAAAGTTCCTTTTCTTGGTCGTCTGGCTCTCACTCATAGCAGCATCACTAGCCGCAACAGATAAATTCATTTCAATATTATTTTCAAAATTAACCTTAGCTTGTAGCCACTTCTCCCGGTACGATTCTGCCGTGTCGAATTCCTTAGCGTCTTCTTCCTCTGTTGTTTCCCCAACAACCCAAAGTGCTTGAACTTTCTCATCTAAAGGTAACATTCGCATTGCCTTGTCTTCTAAAATACGGAAGGATGTCAACATTTCTTCCGCATCTTCGACTGCTTCAGATACTTTTGTTTGAAATTAACCACGTGCTCTCGTAAATAATCTGCGTATCTGCGTTCTTTCCTTACGATACTGTTTAGCTCCTCCATCTTAAAGAATGTTCTGTCCACGGTCGCCAGAAATGTTCCGTACTCGGAATATTAATTATAGAGGGGTTAAAACCAAAACCAAACTTTATTTCTTGTGAGCGTTTTCCAAAATAATTTTTAAACAACTCCAACAAAAAATTATTACCTCACGACATGCAATTGTCTTTTTTTTTACACAGAAAGGCTGTATCGGAACTCTCATGATACCAATCCCAAAAATACAAAAATACCATTGAAATCAAATGTTTCCTAACACCTGGTAATAAATACGTGGGCAGTAACATAACATAAACTAATGTAAAATATGATAAGTTTTTGGATTCTCATCACACTTTATCCAGGCTTTGGACTGTTTAAAATCAGGCGTGGTTAAGCTCTGGTAATTTTTCGTTTTCTTTACTTTTTTTTAAATTTTAAAATTGTTTTTGTGGGTTTTATATCCTAGCAAATAGCAAGTTCTTCATGATATGTTTCATTCTAAGTGAATTGCAAGTTCGCCATGTGAAGTTTCATTCCGAGTTCTGCGAATATGAGAAAGCTCTCAAGCAAGATTTCAAGTTTCCATTCTCTTCATACCGCTTCATTATTCTGTCAAGCCGTTCATCATACTTGACATATTTCTTCTTTCTCTTTAGACTTTCAATGTACAATTCGTACTTCTTCCATCGAAGTGCGCACATAAACCGCCCTTATTCATTGTACACAACTCCATGTAACAATACCAAAATGTTTAAAGCCGCACAGTGTAATCGCCACTGATGTTTATGTGGTAATGAACCTGTAATTGGAATGCCCGTCTGACATCAAGTGATACGTTAGGTCCTAGCGTAAATATTTGGGGATTACGGGAAAACCGTTCTTAGGTGGTACGTTATGTCCTCGAAAATCAAGTGGTACGTTTTGTCCGTGGTACGTTATGTCCGGACACCGTCTGACCTAGTCAAGTTGGGATCGCCTTCGCACTGGGCGTAATGTAAACAAACACACTATTCATCCAATGCAGAGGTGGTCTTGTGTAAACTATGAAGATCGAAACATTCTATCAAGGGAACTGTCCATACGGTCATATCGAAACCGACAATGATATTTCGTAGAGATGATGAGGAAACCATAAATTAGCGATGTACAAAAAATTAGCTGCCAATTTGAACTGGAAGGTCCTGAAATTGGCACGGAGATTCCTAATAGGATTACACGCGCTAGAATATAGCTCGACGTGGACAGCCCTGGTGACCAGCTGAAGCGTGCGCGTAACCTTGAGCGCTCTGTGCTAGGCAGTTAAGGTGGTCATATACATTAGGAATAATTTTTTAAAAGAATAATCTCTAGCAATGTTAAATTTTTCTGTTGTTTTATCCTGATCAAACTAAGAGATTTTGAAGTTCATTTTACACAAATTTTATGTTAATTGTTTTTAAAAAAATTATTTGTTGCTATTAACACAGGGGTACTTAAAGTCCTCTATCTCTCACATATTTTAACCAAAATCCATGAACCTTGAACCAAAACAATCTAACTTACATGGGGAATGTTCCCTACCACCCTTGTCTGAATTAGTCACAAGTAAGGGTTTTAAAATTATATTACAATTTAAGTTTCTTGAAAGTTTGTTTAACAAAATTGTTTAAAAAGTTGTTAAAATTAAATTTTTATGAATATCATTTTCTTAGTGGTAGGGAACATAGATACATGTATTAGCTTTAATTTGAAATAAAAATCAAGCAGATACTATTTCTGTGACAAAAGTTAAAGCACTTTGAATGACTTCAAAAGTCAGGAAACGAATTAATGAGTAAATCGCATTTAAAGTTTACTTAGTATGTCTTCACTCACATTCTGTTTTGATCACATCAGAAATCTCCTGGGACATACACAGATCCTTCCTTGAAAGCTGTATGGTCCTCCATCTTGTTATCTGCGCCCAGAGGGCAGCTTGCATATCGAATCTTGTCGTTCCTTGGAACGCTATGAAAGTCAAGGAAGTTAGATATCTAAGCTCCTTGACACTATAGCGCTTTCTAGTAGAGAAAGGAGGAACTTTGTGTTGGCGGAAAATCCCGAGATTGATTTTACCACTATGAACACGGCCTACTGAATTCATTGGGTTCATTAACATGACAACAACGAATGACATGCGTGCCGTGAATTTTTTCGCCTATCAAAATCACTTACCACGGCCAGGAGTGAAAACAGTGGGATAGAGAAAGAGAAAGTCAATTTTTCCACTATGAACACGGCCTACTGAATTCAAATGTGTTCATTAGCATGCCAACAACGAATCACATGCGTGCCGTGATTTTTGTCGCCTATCAAAAATCACTTACCTCGGCCAGGAGTGAAACCAGTGGGATAGAGAAAGAGAAAGTCAATTTTGCCACTATGTACACGGCCTACTGAATTCAAATGGGTTCATTAACCAGCCAACAACAAATCACATGCGTGCCGTGATTTTTGTCGCCTATCAAAAATCACTTACCACGGCCAGGAGAGAAACCAGTGGGATAGAGAAAGAGAAAGTCGATTTAGGCTCGAAAGGAATAGATCTGCTGATACGCCAGACATGACAGCTGTCAATCAGAACGGTTGCGCCCTCTTATAGTAAATAATTTATTTTGACATGAAAGATTAATGGCATATTTATGAACCATACATTTTCTAAAACTAGAAGAAATTTCCTACAAAATGGATATTTAAAAAAAAAAGTGGAATTTCAGAAAAATAGTGTAAGTAGTGTGTTTTGGATGGTTCAGATGCCACCTCCACATCCCCACCTCACAAGATGGCGGCGGCGCGATATCTCTCGAACGCATGGTCGGATTTTGACGAATGAGGTGTCATTGAACTCGGGCTAACACCCCCTTTCCAATGAACAACATATTTCAACCCCAAAATAAAACCTACCCCTACTAGGGGGTGACATTTTAATTTTTTAGAGAATCTCTCTTTGCAATTGCAACATGTGAGAGTTTGAATGTTAATATGGAATGAAACGTTGTTCTACATAAAGTGCATGTGTTTGGTGGATAGCCACTATGAATTAACATGCTTATTTTTGTTTTTACGCATGCCCACTCATGGCTTTTGTAAGAGGGTGGGAGAGCGGTTCCCTGTGGACGGGTCCTTGTTGACAGGTCCCTGTGGATGGGTCATTGTTGACGGGTCATTGTGGACGAGTCCCTGTGGACGGGTCCCTGTTGACAGGTCATTGTTGACAGGTCATTGTTGACGGGCCATTGTTGACGGGTCCTTGTCGACAAGTCCTTGTGGACGAGTCCCTGTTGATGGGTCCCTTTTGACTGATCCCTTTGGACCGATCCCTTTGGACTGGTCCCTAATGCTATGATGAAATTAAACGTTGTTCCACATGAAACGCAAGCGAAGAGCCGATCGCTACTATGAATTAACATGTTTTTTTTGTTTTTACGCATTTGCACTTGGGGTTTTTGTAAGAGGGCGGGCTTTTTGAATACAGATTTATAGATGAGTTTTTTTTTAATTAACCAAAAGATCCAAAACTAATAGGTCATTAGATTTTAATATCTCATGAATCAATAAGGCTAGGGACTTGTATGAGAGGTCGTTGGACTTGGGGTGACATTCTGTTTCTTAATGTATTATTCATTTTTGTCAAAAGGGCCTAACTGCACTTTTGTTAATATCTCGTTAACTAATAATCAGAGAGGGTCAAGTGAGGTGTCATGGGACTCAAGATGGTCAACCCTTTTCCATGACCAACGAATTTACCCAAAAGACCTAAAACAGCAAGGTCATTGACCTATGATTTTATAAACTAATAATCGGAGAGGGTCACGTGAGGTGTCATAGGACTTAGAATGGTTATCCCTTTCCCATGACCAATGAATTTACTCCAAAAATCCAAAACAGTAAGGCCATTGACCTGAGATTTTATAAACTAATATGGGGTCGATAACCTAGATGTTAGACCCCTTAAAACATCAATTATCATTATTATTATTATTATTATTATTATTATTATAAACTAATAATCGGATATCAACATGTGAGGTTTCATAGGACTTAGAATGATCAACCCTTTCCCATAGCCAATGAATTTACCCAAAATACCCAATATATCAAGGTCATCGACCCGAGATTTTATAAACTAATAATTGGATACGAACATGTGAGATGTTTACCATGTGTGATGAAACATAGCTTGGTAGAGAAAGAATTAGTGTAGGCTACATGTATGGTGACTGACAAGTGTTTTACCATTGGAACTTGTTTTCAGATCAAACTGCAGAACAGAGAGAGTATAGGTTGCAGGTATGGGTTAATAAATGACAAACGGTGTACACAAACTCTGATTTATCGATTCAAGAATTAAGAGTAGACTACCTTTAATTGATTGGTTAAAGAGGATAGCTAAAACACAAAATAGTGATTACATTGTACTAAACCGAACAAAACCTAACCGAAAACAAGCCAAGGGTTTAAGTGTAAAACTTGTGGGTAAATGTGGTCATTGGTAATGTCAAAAAGGAAAGGGATAACGCTCTACCTATAGAGGGTAAGGTTTTTAAATGTATTTTTTTGGAAATTTTGACAAGGGGCCTAACTATACTTTTGTTGATATTTCCTGAACCCATGATGGGATTTTGACCTGTGAGGACTTGGGCAGACACTCTCTTTTTGAATGTATTTTTGACATTTTAACAAAGGGCCTAACTATACATTTGTTAATATCTCGCGAACCAATAAGGCTAGGGACTTGTATGTGGGGTCCTAGCACTCTGGGTGACGCTCTGTTTTTAAATGTATATTTAATGTTTGTCAAAAGGGCCTAACTGCACTGTTGTTAATATCTCGATAACTAATAATGGGAGAGAGTCAAGTTAGGTGTTATAATACTTAGGATGGCCAACCCTTTCCCATGACCAACGAATTTGCCCCAAATATTCAAAACAACAGGGTCATTGACCTGAGATTATATAAACTAATCATCGGATATCAACATGTAAGGTGTCATTAGACTTATAATGGTCAACCCTTTCCCATGGCCAATGAATTTACCTAAAATATCCAAAACATTAAGGTCATTGACCTGAGATTTTATAAATTAATAATTGGATACGGACATGTGAGATGTTTACCGTGAGTGATGAAATATAGCTAGGTAGAGAAAGAATTAGTGTAGGCTACATGTATGGTGACTGACAAGTCTTTCACTATTGGAACTTGTTTTCAGATCAGACTGTAGTAAGAGAGAGAGAGGTATGGGTTAATAAATGACAAACGGTGTACACAAAATCTGATTTATTGATTCAAGAATTAAGAGTAGACTATCTTTAATTGATTGGTTAAAGAGGATAGCTAAAGAAACAAAATGGTGACTACATTGAACTAAACTGAACCAAGCTGAATCAAACCCAACCAAACCGAACCAAACCTAATCGAAAACAAGCCAAGGGTTTAAGTGTAAAACTTGTGGGTGAATGTGGTCATTGGTAATGTCAAAAAGGAAAGGGATAACGCCCTACCTATAGAGGGTAAGGTAAAGCTAGAGCATGGTGCTAATCCACACACACAAGTACATGAACCACACACAACTATCCTATGCAGTTTTTATGGGTTGACTGTTAAAACTTGCTCAGTGGTTACTGCGACAAGATGGTCGCTACACACAACAAGCTTTAAATATCCAAGGCTAATAATCTATACACACACTCACACAAACTTGTTCTAAACTAAACTGTCTTGCTGGCAGAGCTCACACAGTAGGTAAATGACAGAAATGTATTTCCAAATTTCCTGCATAGTCTATTTCATAGAATTTTCCTGTAACTTAAAAGTTCATGCTGATTTTGTCTATGTGTTTGACATTGCAACTACAATGGTTGATTGGATATTCTTTGTCAACTACCAAATCATGTAATTCATGTCAGATATGTTGGATTTTTTTGTTCATGTACCGATACCTAATTGTTTACACAACTGTTTCATAATGAAAATCTTGATCTCTGATTCATTGGAGAACTGTTTACGCTTGTCTGAACCAAGACTAACTGACTACTCACTGCTAAGGTTTAGAAATTACATTTACTCAAATCACATTCTGTTAAAAATGATCATGACTACTATAAACTGCTACCACTCTTCCACCACTTTGCCAACACCATTTGACTCTCACTTTTGGTCTTACTTTAAACTGCACATACTACAAACTATCTTTTTTATTATCGAGTTAACTTTACTAGAGATTAATTTATGCTTAACAGTTGACATGGAAGTATCAACGACTAGCTATGGTAAGCCATGTGCTTACTATAAAGGATATGCATATATTGTAAAAAGAACTAATAAAAATGGAACTGTTATTTGGTGCTGTTCGAAACAACGATCTAAAAAGTGTCGAGGAATGATTAAAAGAAAAGGCTCCAACATACTTATTTCAATCGATCATCATTGTAAATCTCAAAATAATACTCATTTAAATGGACAAAATACTCTAACCAAGGTAAAAAAAAGCAAGACCAAGAAAAAAATAGTGTGGCTCAAGATAGTGCTTTGTTTGTTAAAGAGCATTTATTATCTCCTGAAAAAGACATGTTAGGACAGTCGTTAACGTCTAAGAAACCTCTAACACTATCAAAGACAACACAAACTATGCCAAAGGTTGTTGCATTGCAAGATGAACAAAAAGGATTAGATAGTAATAATGATGATGATTATATTGATGATAATTATATTGATGATGATAACCATAATGATGATTATGATGATGATGATGATGATGATGATGATGATGATGATGATGGTTTACACCCAAAAAATCATTTGTTAAATTTGTTTACTGGAACAATTCCAGTAAGCTAATCCAGCGGCTTCAGTACTTGCATACCTGTAAACAGGCAGGTCATACTAAATATGAGGAAGAACTTTTGGATATAGAAAATGAGCTTCGTGATGCTAAAATTATAGTGTAATGAATCCATGTAACCGCTTAAACTATTTCTTAACAATACATGTAATATTTTCTACCACTTTGCTACCACTTTGCTACCACTTTTCTAGTTTGCTACCACTTTTCTACCACTTTTCTACTACTTTTCTGCCACTTTTCTACCACTTTTCTAGTTTGCTACCACTTTTCTACCACTTTGCAACCACTTTTCTACTACTTTTCTGCCACTTTTCTACCACGTTTCTACCACTTTGCTACCACTTTGCTACCACTTTTCTACCACTATGTTACCAATTGTCTACCACTTGTCTACCACTTTGCTACCACGTTTCTACCACTTTTCTATCACTTTTAACTGTACATATTAAATATAAAAGCCAACGCTAAATAATTCTATTACCAGAACAGAGATAACCTTTGTAGTGTGCAAATCATACTAACAGGTTAGTTACTACTATGGAACTTACTACAACTAACCGAGGTAAACAACGTGTACTCTATAAAGGCTACTCTTATAACTATAGACGACAAAAAGTAAAAGGAATAATATTCTGGCGATGCTCAAAACAGAGGTCAACAAGATGTCGAGGCAATATGAAAAGTAGAAATGGTGTGGTTTTAAGTGTGAGTGATCATCAATGTAGTGCTCCAGACAAAACACTGATGGTGTTGGCAAAAAATCATCTGAATGCTAATAAGTTAGTACAAGAGAAAGATGTTGCTACTCAAAATAGTGCATTGTTTGTTGAGCAACGTTTAACCCCTGTTGTAAAAGTTATGTTGTATCCATCTTCCACGCCTCAAGAGTCATCAACATCACAGACTATGCAAGAGGTAGTGTTGTTGTTGTTTTAAGGGGCTGAACTACAAAGTCATCTGCCTTGTTATGCAAGTGGATCGAAAAGGACTAGATAGTAATAGACAAAAGAGAGTTGTAGTTTGTATATAACTATTGTACAAGTACTTACATTAAATAAATAAAAATAGTGTATGGGTATTGTCTGTTTTTCTTAATTGCTATCCCTATGTCCCACTATTAATGCAATTGTTAACCATCAACAGTATCTGACTATGTTCGCAAAGAGAGTGACCTTAAACAATACACTCTATCTATGGTTTGTGTACCGAGTACACAATAATACAGTGTGGTCAAGCCATGTTGAGGCAATAGTTATATCAGGTAAGGGATTCGAACCCTTGCTTTCTTGTACAGAAAATTTGAACTTAAGTCAAACACCATAACCACTCGGTCAACCTGACAGTTACTAATTTAATTATTTTTGTGGACTTGAGTGTTTATAAAAAAATTCCAGTATACATTGACTAAACCACTTGTTTGTTTTGAAATATAGATTTTGTTTTGTTTGACCATAACATTGCAGTTATGAGTCTTGTGAACTGGGTGTTTGATATAGGGTTAAAAGCATTTTAAAATAATTTTAGAAAAGTTCTTAGGTATCGTAATGCATTACTGTTCGTTGACTAACATTTACCGTTACACAACATTATTTTGGTGAGCTCTACATGTTGTTGTTTGAGTCGTCAGTCTTTTGACTGGTTTGATGCAGATCACCATGCCTCCCTGCCCCGAGCGAAACGTCTCATCTCTATATAACTACCACACCCTACATTCAAGGCTATCTGTTTAACATATTATAACCTTGGATCTCCCCTACAAGCTCTTGGGTTCAATTCCTAGATTTAACACAAACTTTTAAAAGTGGTATGACAACTAAAACTAGTCTACTCAGTCTCGAGTGGTCCAAATAAGTAGAGAGGGTTTGATTCACACCTCAACCATAGAGCACCATGTTCTTTTTTTTTTTAAATAATGATAGCCATTTGTTCAATTTCACATTTCACACATTGCAATTTGTCAATTTTCCATTTGCATTTTTTAAAATGACAGTTTGATGTTTTTCAATTTCATGATATGGAAACATGGATTTTTCCATTTTCATATTTACATATTTGTCAATTTCCAATTTGCATATATTTTCTTAAATGTCCGTTTAAGGTTTTTAAATTTTGTCTATATGGAAACATGGATTTTCCATTTTGCTGTTTACAAATTTTTTATATATTTATTTTGTGTGTATGTTGAAAAACGATATTTCCAAAACAAGATTTTTTATTTTTCATTTTATGATTTTGTAAATTATCTTAATGTGAGTGCTTGACCATGGCAATAATACAGTCTATCTATGTGTTAGCGGAACCATAGAGGCTTATTACTACTGCAAGTAAGAATGTTTTACAAAATAACGACTATCTACCACTGCATTTGAAAAACAAAACGATTGAAAAAAATCTATTTTCCATTCATATATAATTGCTAATTCTCCCTCTCCTCACCCTACCTCATCGTATTTTCTCTGGTCAAACAACCAATGCTACCCACACACACACAAGCTTTCTATATATCTCTCTCTCTCTCTATATATATATATATATATATATGTTTTCTCTTGTCCACAAGATAAAAATTATGGTTGCTGGATTGTATCCTGCATTGTTTATGCGACATACCTTTGCCAGTTCATAAAATACTCTCTTCACATAGCGATTTTACCACTGCTCTACCTACGCCTTTTGCTTGTTTGGCTTTCTTACAGTCTAGTATGTGATTGGAAGCATTAACTGTATGTCAAACCCAGTCCACGTTTGTATTTGTAATCAGTAATAATTTGAAAAGAGACAAGTGTAATCAGTTTTAAACATTATCTCTGCTTTTATTTGTTTGTTTATGACATGCATATTAACCTAAAATCAAACCCTAGTCTACCTTAGTGAAAGGCTAACAGTTTAACCACTGCGTCACCATACCCTTTTTTCTTAGTTTGATTCGTTCTAGGCCTTAGAGCTAGAAATCGAGTTAAGATCTCCAGTGAAAGAGGCACCTGTGCTCACCACTATAGCACGTAATGTTTAGCTGGTAACATTAGACAACCGAAAATGATTGTATTTCTGTTAGCCAAGCATTTCTGTCATTTACCTACTGTGTGAGCTCTGCCAGCAAGACAGTTTAGTTTAGAACAAGTGTGTGTGAGTGTGTGTATAGATTATTAGCCTCAGGTAATTAAAGTTTGTTGTGTGTAGCGACCATCTTGTCGCAGTAACCACTGAGCAAGTTTTAACAGTCAACCCATAAAAACTGCATAGGATAGTTGTGTGTGGTTCATGTACTTGGGTGTGTTGAATAGCACCATGCTCTAGCTTTACCTTACCCTCTATAGGTAGGGCGTTATCCCTTTCCTTTTTGACATTACCAATGACCACATTCACCCACAAGTTTTACACTTAAACCCTTGGCTTGTTTTCGATTAGGTTTGGTTCGGTTTGGTTGGGTTTGATTCAGCTTGGTTCAGTTTAGTTCAATGTAGTCACCATTTTGTTTCTTTAGCTATCCTCTTTAACCAATCAATTAAAGATAGTCTACTCTCAATTCTTGAATCAATAAATCAGATTTTGTGTACACCGTTTGTCATTTATTAACCCATACCTCTCTCTCTCTCTTACTACAGTCTGATCTGAAAACAAGTTCCAATAGTGAAAGACTTGTCAGTCACCATACATGTTGCCTACACTAATTCTTTCTCTACCTAGATATGTTTCATCACTCACGGTAAACATCTCACATGTCCGTATCCAATTATTAATTTATAAAATCTCAGGTCAATGACCTTAATATTTTGGATATTTTAGGTAAATTCATTGGCCATGGGAAAGGGTTGACCATTATAAGTCTAATGACACCTTACATGTTGATATCCGATGATTAGTTTATATTATCTCAGGTCAATGACCCTGTTGTTTTGAATATTTGGGGTAAATTCGTTGGTCATGGGAAAGGGTTGGCCATCCTAAGTATTATAACTCCTAACTTGACTCTCTCCCATTATTAGTTATCGAGATATTAACAACAGTGCAGTTAGGCCCTTTTGACAAACATTAAATATATATTCAAAAACAGAGCGTCACCCCGAGTGCTAGGACCCCACATACAAGTCCCTAGCCTTATTGGTTCGCGAGATATTAACAAAAGTATAGTTAGGCCCTTTGTTAAAATGTCAAAAATACATTCAAAAAGAGAGTGTCTGCCCAAGTCCTCACAGGTCAAAATCCCATCATGGGTTCAGGAAATATCAACAAAAGTATAGTTAGGCCCCTTGTCAAAATTTCCAAAAAAATACATTTAAAAACCTTACCCTCTATAGGTAGAGCGTTATCCCTTTCCTTTTTGACATTACCAATGACCACATTTACCCACAAGTTTTACACTTAAACCCTTGGCTTGTTTTCGGTTAGGTTTTGTTCGGTTTAGTACAATGTAATCACTATTTTGTGTTTTAGCTATCCTCTTTAACCAATCAATTAAAGGTAGTCTACTCTTAATTCTTGAATCGATAAATCAGAGTTTGTGTACACCGTTTGTCATTTATTAACCCATACCTGCAACCTATACTCTCTCTGTACTGCAGTTTGATCTGAAAACAAGTTCCAATGGTAAAAGACTTGTCAGTCACCATACATGTAGCTTACACTAATTCTTTCTCTACCAATCTATGTTTCATCACACATGGTAAACATCTCACATGTTCGTATCCGATTATTAGTTTATAAAATCTCGGGTCGATGACCTTGATATATTGGGTATTTTGGGTAAATTCATTGGCTATGGGAAAGGGTTGATCATTCTAAGTCCTATGAAACCTCACATGTTGATATCCGATTATTAGTTTATAATAATAATAATAATAATAATAATAATAATAATGATAATTGATGTTTTAAGGGGTCTAACATCTAGGTTATCGACCCCATATTAGTTTATAAAATCTCAGGTCAATGGCCTTACTGTTTTGGATTTTTGGAGTAAATTCATTGGTCATGGGAAAGGGATAACCATTCTAAGTCCTATGACACCTCACGTGACCCTCTCCGATTATTAGTTTATAAAATCATAGGTCAATGACCTTGCTGTTTTAGGTCTTTTGGGTAAATTCGTTGGTCATGGAAAAGGGTTGACCATCTTGAGTCCCATGACACCTCACTTGACCCTCTCTGATTATTAGTTAACGAGATATTAACAAAAGTGCAGTTAGGCCCTTTTGACAAAAATGAATAATACATTAAGAAACAGAATGTCACCCCAAGTCCAACGACCTCTCATACGAGTCCCTAGCCTTATTGATTCATGAGATATTAAAAGCTAATGACCTATTAGTTTTGGATCTTTTGGTTAATTAAAAAAAAACTCATCTATAAATCTGTATTCAAAAAGCCCGCCCTCTTACAAAAACCCCAAGTGCAAATGCGTAAAAACAAAAAAAACATGTTAATTCATAGTAGCGATCGGCTCTTCGCTTGCGTTTCATGTGGAACAACGTTTAATTTCATCATAGCATTAGGGACCAGTCCAAAGGGATCGGTCCAAAGGGATCAGTCAAAAGGGACCCATCAACAGGGACTCGTCCACAAGGACTTGTCGACAAGGACCCGTCAACAATGGCCCGTCAACAATGACCTGTCAACAATGACCTGTCAACAGGGACCCGTCCACAGGGACTCGTCCACAATGACCCGTCAACAATGACCCATCCACAGGGACCTGTCAACAAGGACCCGTCCACAGGGAACCGCTCCCCCACCCTCTTACAAAAGCCATGAGTGGGCATGCGTAAAAAACAAAAATAAGCATGTTAATTCATAGTGGCTATCCACCGAACACATGCACTTTATGTAGAACAACATTTCATTCCATATTAACATTCAAACTCTCACATGTTGCAATTGCAAAGAGAGATTCTCTAAAAAATTAAAATGTCACCCCCTAGTAGGGGTAGGTTTTATTTTGGGGTTGAAATATGTTGTTCATTGGAAAGGGGGTGTTAGCCCGAGTTCAATGACACCTCATTCGTCAAAATCCGACCATGCGTTCGAGAGATATCGCGCCGCCGCCATCTTGTGAGGTGGGGAGGTGGAGGTGGCATCTGAACCATCCAAAACACACTACTAGTGTATATGGCCACCTTAACACACGTTCCTTTGAGAGAGCAGTCATGAATCCGGCTAATGTTCTAGACATCTAGAGTATGAATTACGTTATTTCCGTGAAATAGATGCTTGATGAAATTTAATTCCTTTTACAGAAACAATTAAAATTAAAACGTAAAAAATAAAATTTGATGAAAAAAAATGAAAACTGAAAATAAATATGCTTGCAAATATTAAATTAATAATCTTATAAAATTACAATCAAAATTAAATACCCTTTTAAATTAAAAATAAATAAGCTTACAAAATTATAATTATATAAATAGATCATAACAATTAAGTTATACAAAAATAAAATAATAATATATAAATATAAAAATTATAAAGATATCACAAATAAAATTTATGAATTATAATTAGGATAAAATAATTAAATAAATACAAATAAAATATATTAATAATAGTTCTGTCCTATAAAGGGTTAATACAGTAGGCCTACATGTTATTCAGATAGCTCAATGGTAGTGATGTGATAGTGTATAGTGGCAATGAGGGAGAAACTATGTTGTTATTGTTGCTGCTTATTTTAGGTGCTGCGACATCGTGGTCATATATATATCCCGTACGTATCTGCAAGTCGCAAAGTAATTTGTAGAAGCAGCTACAGAGCGAGTTTTAGACTACATCCCTTCTTCAATATACCGTACAACACAGATCAGAGTGGTTTCGTGCTCGAAATGAAAGCAAAAAGGAATCTATCGTTTGTTGGTGAGAAACATACAGAAACAGTTGCTCAATCAGTTCCTCCACTCACCCATTCGTATACAATTATGCCTACAATTAGCATGCCCGGTACACTTTTCCCAAAATTATTCACTGTACTACAGGTGGAAATTGGAATTTTCGGTCCGAGAGTTTCCAAAGAAATGTTTCATGCCAGAAATATACTTGTAACAGCCACAAAATCAGGAAAAATGGGGAAAAAAGAATTAAAATATTGGTTTAAAGAATCTTTTTTCCCATTTGCGGAAGATAAGTGTTTGCTACTGTTAGATTCCTAGACTACTTATAGTGATAAAAAATGTATGAGGACATTCCTCCAGGCAACAGTATAGAAATTCTTCAGATTCCTCCCGGCACTACAGGGAAAATACAGCTCTTGGATAAGTTTTTCTCCCGGCAATGGAAAGCTTTGTATCGCCGTTTAACAGACATTGTGTCGGCTTGTGAAGACGTTCAGTTTGATGTAGGCCTATATCAGAGAAACAGCGTACTGAAAATGCAATCCTTCATTCATTTTCAATTTTCTCCCACACAGTTCAAGGACATGGTTAAATATTCGTGGTTCGCAACCAATTACACAACGGGAGAGACCTTCCGAGTTCGAAGTGCCTGCGAAATTTCGCCTTCGAATAAGTAAGGAAAACTGTGAAGAACAATGTGGCCTCAAAGTGCACATTCGTTGTGCATGGTGCCAACAATATTTCTGTTTTTATCATGCGATTAACGAACCTCATTTATGTTTCACATTCGTTCCCTATCAATAAAGTGTCCTTGGCGCGTGGTAGCCTGCCAGTTCGTTCTCTCTCTCTCTCCAGCACAACTGCAACTCCACTCCGCTGTGCGCCGCACAAGCCAGCAAGATGCAAGGGTTGTCCAGTATTTGCGTTGTCACAAGGATTTTGTATCAAGATTTCGATACCTTCCAGTTCGAAATGGCAGCTAATTTTTTGTACATCGCCAATTTATGGTTTCCTAATCATCTCTACGAAATTTCATTGTCGGTTTCGATATGACCGTATGGACAGTTCCCTTGTATGGAGATAAGGACCATCTTTGGTCAGTTAGTTAAGACGAGATGCCAGAAAACTACATAGCCTACGAAATGTTTCGTGCTTACTACGGTGTAAACTCCCTCCTGTTAAGATTATATCACGTGCATACGCTTAAATACATTCTCCCATTCGGAGAAGTACATTCTTTCTCAGAAACTCAAATAATTTTCAACCCTAATTTTTAATATAATAACGGGAAAATATGAAACATTTAGAGGCAACGAGTGTTGTTTTCGGCACAATGTTAGCTGACATTTCGTACGTAATGAATAACCACAAGTAGAAGTTCCTGAATGCACACAACTTAAAATCATATCATTCTTGTGTATTTTACAACTTTTGCTTTTCATAGCAACAATTAATTGCTCACCAACAGGCAAGGAAAATTGTAGTGCACTGTTCCCATTGCTTTCATTACCTGACTATTAAACCGGAAGTTAGTAATGCATAAGAATGCGAAAGTAGCGCATCACACGGTAAATGAAAGAAAGAAAAAAAAGTGGATGCTCTACAGGGAAGACTTTTGTCGGTAGTGTGTTGACGTAAAATTAAACGAAGACATAATTTCAGGCTGGTTTTACTACAGTAGGCTATGTCCTGATATCTCTTAGTTTTAGATAAATGACGGTTACAGCATCTAAGTGCGTTCTACAACATTCAGATATGTTAGTGATATGCCTATCCTAGGTCCCGGATTAAACTAATCCGTTCCACGAGAGGCTGATAAGTCTTTATCTGGCAGATTAAAGTTGAGAATAGTAAATTGAAATAGGCCTAAACGCCAGTGTTCATAGGTAGGCTATTTCATGTTTTATGAAGGCAATTTTGTTCCAGTTAAATACATGACTTCAGTTTTAGGTTAACTGTGCCAATCTGAAAGTGTGCTGGGGTAAAAATAATTCCATGGCAACTGACATAATCATTGCATATAAACAATAAGAACGAAGTAAAGTCCATCTTGTCTCAGTATTAGGCTATGCTAATTTCGTACTCCAAACACTGCCTTACAGACATCAGGCACAGGGACTGTACCCAAAGCATGTGGTGAAGAAGGATACATGATGACTAACTGCCACGTAAGAAAAACTGCAAAAGTTTTAAATATTTATATTTCTCATAACATTCCAAGGTTGTTGTTAACGAGAGGATTGCATTCTGAATCATGAACAATTCTCCAGCCATCAGGGTGCTACACTTGAGCTTCTAGCTATTACTGATGAATTGGGTAAGGGTTTGGTCAAGGGTGCCGCCAGGGACAGCATTAGATCTGGACTTCATATAAAAAACCTACAGTATCTATCCATCCAGTAAAAACAATGTGTTAATCTGGGTGTAATTAGAAATATGGGACTACTTATTTCCCCTTAATGACTTGGAAGGGCAGATAACTTCAAAGTTGCTCTCCTCAAATCAATAATTATCATCATATAACACACACCCAATTGCAAATAAATGAATGAATGAATTAATTAAATTACGAACTCGAAGTAATTCACAATTGTCAAAACCCTTTTAAATAATTTGTTTATTTCTAATATCATTTTCGGGATATTTTGGAATTGTTAGGTTCATCTGGATTTCTTCACATGGATCTTCATTTTGCTTTCACTTAGGCTATGTATTCGCTATTACAAGCCTCAATCAAAGATTTAAATGTTTCTTTTATTTCATTCAAGAATCAATATCAGTATGAAATATACTTTTATATCCACCAACCAACAGTTGCAAAGAATTATCTGAACTAACTTGAAATTATATTAGCCTAAAACTGAAAATAAACCTACATTCAATTGAAATTTTGTTAGGGCCTATCACAAAATACGTAAGAAAACTTTGGTAATCTACATGAGTTTACAGCAATGAAAATACAGATAGCTATGTCACACAAAATTAATAAATTCCTTTCGTCGTGGCCACTCCAACTACTCGTAAACACTAAAGTATAGACCTACTTAGTTTAGACCTACAGTACATGTAAACACTGGCAAACATTTATTATTGTCTTCAGTATTTTAGTGCCAACCTGTTGCGACACTTAAATGCTTCAGGTTAGTTGCGGATAGATACCTGAGATATAAAATAGGTTTGTAGAACGCGTCATCAACATATCTGGCAGATGACTGAGCGAATAAAACTTTCTGACAGACAGCTAACTGCGACATTATCTGGACACTGTAAAACCGGCTCCTAATCGATTTGTAATAGTGTCTGACCCTGTCATCACAAGCTACAGATCACTGCCTGCAGCAAAATGTCAAAGCTTTCTGAAGGGATTTATAAATATGTTGTTAGAGCTCAGGTGGCCTATGTGGTGGTGAGCCGGAGTGGTGGAAGATAGGCTGCGCTGAGTTCAAGATGAACAGATTTTTAGCTTCAACACGCGATGTTAACAGCACGGCGGACGACAAGGACTCCTGTCGCTGTTCCCCCCGACCATTGAAGCGTGGCTGGAAATCTGTATGCCCAGAGCGGTCAGCTTGACCTTGAAGCTTCGCCACATACCGTCCAACTTCTTCCCGCTAAGTGCGAAGTAGAAGAAGCGGATGATGATAAGTCTTCAGCTTCAGACGATGAAGATTGAAAAGATGAGTGTAATAAAATGTTATAAGTGAAATAGGGAATGTAAAACATTCAGGAATTAGTAAACACAATGGCAATGCAGCCTGAAGTTATTACAAGCATCCAACGTTTATAATGAAGCACTGGAAAACTAGGGATATTCTTCTCTCATCCTGTAGCGAGTGAAACTTGTATGACGCTGTCATCCACTGTTGCCATATGAGTCGAAAATATTTATTGGTCCGAAAAACAGCATATTCGGGTAGAAATATGTTTTGCTGATCTTCTTTGTCCTGTATTAGAACTACGTAAATTGGATAGAAATGCTAGAAAAAACATATATCCATAATTTTTGAAAAATCGATTAACTGTGTCCCCTTTTTTTAAATAAAATCGATACCGACAGCAGTAGCTACGCTGGCTAAAACGCAGCGTTAGGTCATGGGGCCAAGCTCTCTGCTGACTCGGTAGACGCGTGGGTTCAAGGCCCACCGTCGGCCGTCCTTGAAATGGTTTTCCGTTGTTTCCCATTTTCAACACCAGGCAAATGTTGGGACGGTACCTTCTGACAGGCCACGGCCGCTTCCTTCCACATCCTTGCCCAGTTTCAATTCATCTTCATCCATTCCATCTCTCAGCCCGACGGGCAGATCGCCCACGGGCGTCGACTTGAAAGACCTGCACTCGGCAGTAGGAAATACAAGCCGAAGCTGGCACAGGGGCTAATGCGCAAGATGGCGGCCGCGCGCAACCAGCCCTATGTTATTCTTATGGAGGGGTCAGTCAGAGCTGGCACAAGGGCTAATGCGCAAGATGGCCGCCATACTCTGAGACCGTGAATGACGTCACAGGGGGAGGTCGGCCGTGTAGTCGCTAAATGGAATATTTATTGTTTTTATTATTATTATTATTATTATTATTAATAATAATAATAATAATAATAATAATTTTATTAGGTAATTATTGATTGATAGCTTGCCACGGTGGGTGAGTGGTTATCGTGTCGGACTACCAACCCCAAGCTTGCAGGTTCGCTCTTGGTCATGGTAAGTGATTTTTGAAAGGCGGCAAAAATTAAGACACGCATGTCATACAATGTTGGCATGTAGAAGAACCCAGGAGAGGTCTGCTATGTAGTTGCTAAATGGAATATTTATCATTATTATTATTATTATTATTATTTATTTTTATTATTATTATTATTATTATTATTATTATTATTATTATTATTATTATTATTATTATTATTATTATTAGGTAATTATTGATTGATCATGTAGAATCAAGACCAGCCTTATATTGCCCCACTTTATGGTGTAGTGGTTAGCATTCTTGGCTGTTACTGTGGAGGCTCAGGTTCGAGTCCTGGCTCTGTCAAGATTTTAAATTCTAGGCTGAGGGTTGGAATGGGGTACACTCAACCTTGTGAGGCAAAACTGACAGGAGCTGGCTTTTGATTCATACCGCTGCCATTCTGCCTAATCCAACTTCACCTAACCTAACCTAACCTAACCTTACCTAACCTAACCAGATCCCACCTTACCTTACCTAACCTAACCTAACCTAACTTAACTTCAAAGTCAGAAGGTACAATACATTTATTGTTTTTTATACCCTCATAAATTAGATATAGAGAATGTCCACCACGATTTAGATCCTCGAGCACAATTTTCAGACATGTATCATTAAAACGTGTAGAAAGGAATGTCTGATAATTTTCACTAACACATAATACAAGTTCACCATACATTGTGTCCACTTTTTGAATGTTAATGATACGGAAAAGAGTATGCATTGGTAATTCAGTGAGCTTTTTTCTCTCTAATCAACAGTTCTACCCCCATAGCATTGTGAATATTTATTGTAGTAGCCTATAAAGGAACAAAAAAAATCATATCTATTACAGTTTAGCTATAAGTGACCAGAACCACTATAACATTTTATTCTAATAAGGAGATTTCCATAATGATAAGAAAAAAAAGCTTACCATAATGATGGATTGTGTGTGTAAGTAAACGTCTTTTGCTGCTTGATGCCACTACTAAACTGATGCTCATACAACAGACTAGTGAGCTCGTGTTTCGCTGACGTAATCGTATGTTCCCACGCACTTCCTGTGTGTTTCACGCGCCGTAGTGGCTAAATTTGAAACTAGATGAGATGATTTGCTGATGTAATCGTATGTTCCCCCGCACGCACACGCAAGCCCCTGTGGACGGGTCCTTGTGGACGAGTCCCTGTGGACGGGTCCCTGTGAACGGGTCATTGTTGACGGGTCATTGTTGACGGGTCCTTGTTGGCGGGACCTTGTTGACGAGCCCCTGTGGACGGGTCCTTGTTGACGGGTCCTTTTTGACTCATCCCTTTAGACCGGTTCCTTTTGACTGGCTCATGACCCCTAATGCTATAATGAAATTAAACGTTGTTCCACATGATACGCAAGCAAAGAGCCGATCGCTACTATGAATTAACATGTTTGTTTTTTGTTTTTACGCATGTGCACTTGTTTTTTTTTGTAAGAGGGCGGGCTTTTTGAATACAGATTTATAGATGAGTTATTTTTTTAAAATTACCAACAGATCCAAAACTAATAGGTAATTAGCTGTTTAACATCTCATGAACAAATAAGGCTATGGGATTTGTATTAGAGGTCGTTGGACTTGAGGTGACTTTTTGTTTTTGAATGTATTATATTTTTGTTAAAAGGGCCTAACTACACTGTTGTTAATATCTCGCTAACTAATAATCAGAGAGGGTCAAGTGAGGTGTCATGGGACTCAGGATGGTCAACCCTTTCCCATGACCAACGGATTTACCCAAACATGAGAGGTGTCATAGGACTTAGAATGGTCAACCCTTTCCCATCGACAATGCATTTACCAAAAATACCCAGTACATCAAGGTCATTGACCTGAGAATTTGTAAACTAATAATCGGGTAGGAACATGTGAGATGTTTACCATGTGTGATGAAACATAGCTAGGTAGAGAAAGAATTAGTGTAGGCTACATGTATGGTGACTGATAAGTCTTTTACCATTGAAACTTGTTTTCAGATCAAACTGCAGTATAGAGAGAGTATAGGTTGCAGGTATGGGTTAATAAATGAGAAACGGTGTACGCAAACTCTGATTTATCAAGAATTAAGAGTAGACTATCTTTATTTGATTGGTTAAAGAGGATAGCTAAGACACAAAAATGCTCAGTGGTTACCGAGACAAAATGATCCCTACACACAACAAGCTTTAAATACTTGAGGCTAATAATCAATACACACACACACACACTCGCTTGTTCTAAACTAAACTGTGTTGCTGTCAGTGCTCAGACAGTAGGCTGATGACGAAATGCATTGCTAACAGAAATATAATCATTTCCGGTTGTCTAATGTTACCAGCTATCCATTTATTTATTTTTTGTGTTGCAGTGGTAAGCACTTTTAGCTCTTGTATTGGTAGTCTTAACTCGATTTCCAGGTCTGAGGCCTAGAACGAGTCGAACTAAGAAACAAGGGCATGGTGGTGCAGTGGTTAAGCTGTTAGCCTTTTCACCAGAGGGTTCGATTTCAGGTTAATATGCATGTCATAAACATATTAAACAAAACAAAACAGAGATAACGTTTAAAACTGATTACATTTGTGACTTTTCAAATTATTACTTGGATTACAAATACAAAGGTGAACTGGGTTTGATATACAGTTAATGCTGTCTATCACACACTCGACTGTAAGAAAGCCAAAAGAGCAAAAGGCTTAGGTAGAGCAGTGGTAAAATTGCTATATGTAGAGAACTACCTGGCAAAGCTATATCGCATAAACAGTGCAGGATACAATCCAGCAATCAAATTTGTATCTTGTGGAACAGAGAAATGCACTTACGTGAGAAAATGCAAGTTCATGTGTAATATGACCTAACAGACAAGTGTTCACCTGTGCACGTGCACAATAAGAGCTAACAAGTCACATTCTGTTTAGTTCGTACGTAACGTTAGGTTAGGGCTAATGCACACACCCTAGTACACGAGGCACATGCCATTTGAGAGCAGGTCAAGGGATCTAACTTGGTGGATGGATGTGTTCTAACGAGTCATTTGTAGTTGAAAGAGAATAATACTTGTTCTTAAGATGTTAAAACTGAGGAGATGGTATGTACAGTAAGACGTCTTGTTATTTCCTGTGTAATATTACAGACATGGCAGAGAGCACACAGTTCTGTTGCTATGACTACGCTGCAGTAATTTGAAAACCTACGTGTTCATTAAGACAATGGGTGATGATTATACAAAGTTAGCAGTCATTGGATATTACACAGGTGTTCCTTCCGGTGTCATGTTGCTGACATGGCAGAGAGCGCACAGTTCTATTGCTACGACTAACGCTGCAGTAATTTGAAACCCAAGGTGTTGATCAAGACAATGGGTGATGATCATGCACAGTCAGCAGTAATTGGATACCACACATCAACATTGACTAAATCATAAACGTGTTGTCATAACCAGCAGAAACCTCATTTAAAGATTTTAGTTTTTACATTTTAAATTTAAGATTTTTTTGATTTTTAGATTTTACTTTTTTTACATTTTCCTAAAAGAGTAAACAACAAGGTCACATACCTAACCTCATTAAACCTAACTTTACCAAACCTAACTTAAGCTAATCCAAAGGCTAATGCACATACCCAAAGCATATAAGGTACATGCAACTATCCTTAAGCTAGTCTTACAGGTTACTGTACAACATGATCACTACCCAAACGGATTTTTTTCATTTTGTTGTGTACACATATGTCAATTTTCCAATTTCCCATTTTCAGTTTTTTTATGTCAGTTTTTAGTTTTTTCAATTTCATAATATGGAAAACATGGATTTTTGCACTTTGTTGTTTACACATTTATTAACTTCACAATTTCCCATTTTCAGTTCTTAAAATGTCAGTTTAAAGTTTTTCAATGTCATGATATAGAAACATGGATTTTCCAATTTGTTGTTTTCACATTTGTCAATTTACCAAATTCACATTTACAGTTTTTTAAATTACAGTTTAGTGTTTTTTGTTCTATTTGTTAATATGGAAACATGGATTTTTTTACAATTTGTGTTTTACATGTCAAGCAACTATCCTTATGCTAGTCTTATAGGTTACTGTACAACATGATCACTACCCCCCACTGGATATTTTTTTTCATTTTTGTTGTTTACACATATGCCAATTTTCCAATTTACCATTTTCAGTTTTTTTAATGTCAGTTTTTAGTTTTTTCAATTTGATCATATGGAAAACATGGATTTTGCATTTTGTTGTTTACACATTTATTAATTTCACAATTTCCCATTTTCAGTTCTTAAAATGCCAGTTTAAAGTTTTTCAATTTCATGATATTGAAACATGGATTTTCCAATTAGTTGTTTTCATATTTGTCAATTTACCAAATTCACATTTACAGTTTTTAAAATTTCAGTTTAATGTTGTTGTTTTTTCTATTTGTCAATATGGAAACATGGATTTTTTCTAATTTGTGTTTTACATGTTCATTTTGCATTAGGAGGGGAGAGAGGTGGGTAGTAATTAAAAATGTGCAAGCAGTGTCCATTGTTGACAGGTCATTGTTGACGAGTCCTTTTCATACAACAGAAAAGTGAGTTCATGTTTCGCATGCATTACCTAAAATGTAATACCATGCAAGTGTTTAACATTTTACAACTAACCTGTTAGTACAATTTGCACACTACAAAGGTTATATATGTTCTGGTAATAGAATTACTTAGCGTTGGCTTTTATATTTAATATGTACAGTTTAAAGTGATAGAAAAGTGGTAGAAATGTGGTAGCAAAGTGGTAGACAAGTGCTAGACAATTGGTAACAAAGTGGTAGAAAAGTGGTAGCAAAGTGGTAGCAAAGTGGTAGAAAAGTGGTAGAAAAGTGGCAGAAAAGTGGTAGCAAAGTGGTAGAAAAGTGGGAGCAAACTAGAAAAGTGGTAGCAAAGTGGTATAAAATATTACATGTATTGTTAAGAAATAGTTTAAGCGGTTACATGGATTCATTACACAATAATTTTAGCATGACAAAGCTCATTTTCTATATCCAATAGTACTTTCTCATATTTAGTATGACCAGTTTACACATTTATCAATTTCACAATTTCCCATTTTCAGTTCTTAAAATGTCAGTTTAAAGGTTTTCAATTTCATGATTTAGAAACATGGATTTTCCAATTTTTTTTCATTTATCAATTTACGAAATTCCCATTAACAGTTTTTAAAATTTCAGTTTAATGTTTTTTTTTCTATTTGTCAATATGGAAACATGGATTTTTCCAATTTGTGTTTTACATTTACGTTTTGCATTAGGAGTGGAGAGAGGTGGGTAGTAATTAAAAATGTGCAAGCAGTGTCCATTGTTGACAGGTCATTGTTGACGAGTCCTTTTCATACAACAGACAAGTGAGTTCATGTTTCACATGCATTACATAAAATGTAATACCATGCAAGTGTTTAACATTTTACAAATTAGCTTATGTGTTAGTTTATGTGTGGGGCCTTGTGTTGGCTTATTTAACAAGTTATTTTGTCAATGCATTTAGTGGATTTTTCTCTTGGTCTTGGAATGTATATCAGTCCATTTTATCACAACATAATGCTTACTGCCATGTTTGTAAGCAACAACAACACTCTGAACATTCAAAAAAATCTAAAGTACTCTAAGGTACTCTCAACTCGTACTCTTACCTCTATCCCATGCCAAGTCAAGAACATTATTTTTTTTTCCAAAAAAAGGTGAATGTGGAAAGTAGACTATATGTTTAAACTAAAAAAAATCATATAAAGTCATATGTTAACTCTAACACCTACGTTTATCCCATTCTTAGTCGAAAAATATTATATTTTTTGAAATTTTTCTAATAAATATTTGGAAAGTAGGCTATATTTTTGAAAACTAATCATTCTATAATGTCATACATAGACTCAAACCAATGGCTTTTATATCCTTAATCGTTAGAACAAAATATGGAATTTTTGACATTTTTTCTAAAAATGTTCATTTTTTAAAATGGACTATATTTTGGAAACTAGGAATTTTACAAAAACGTGTGGTTTACATATATGACAGGTATTTACCCCCTCTACCCATAAACCAAGTCCCAGATCTCTGGGACAAAATCCAAAAATGTTTAATTGTGAAAGTAGGCGATATTTTGAAAACGTATCATTCTAAAAAGTCATATATAGACTCAAACAAATGTTCTTTAAGTTATTTAACGTTAAAACAAAACTTAACATTTTTTTCATTTTTCCGAAAAAAGTCCAATTTTCAAAATTGTCTATATTTTGGAAACTAAGAATTTTACAAAAATGTTTGTTTAACGTAAATGAAAGGTCTTTACCCCCTCTACCCCAAAAATAAATTTCAGGACCCTAGAACAAAAACTGTGCAGTAGTGTGTTTTGGACAGTTCTACAGCCTCTACCTCCACATTTCTCCACACAAGATGGCGGCCGTAGGTTAACTTGACCTAGCCTAACCTAACAAGATGGCGTCCGTAGCTTAACTTTACCTAGCCTAACCTAAAAAAATGGCGGCCGTAGCCTAATCTAACCTAACCTGACCTACGAGGTGTGATCAAAAAGTTCCAAAAATGTGGCTGCGACTTAACCAAACCTAGCCTAGCCTAACCTAACCTACAAGGTGTGGTCAAAAAGTTTCAAAATGGCGGCCGTAGCTTTACTTAACCTAACCTAACTTAACCTAAAACTGAGGTGTGATCAAAAAATTTTCAAAATAGTGGTCATAGCTTAACTGAACCTAGCCTAACCTAACCTAACCTAACCTAAACCTACGAGGTGTGATCATAAAGTCCCAAGATGGCGGTCTTTGCTTAACTCAACCTAACCCTACGAAGTGTGATCAAAAATTCCAAAATGGCTGCCGTAGTTTAACTGATTGATTCCTGTTGATTGACCCCTTTTGATTGATCTCTGTTGATGTATCCCTTTGGACTGGTCCCTGTTGACTAGCCCCCTTTGGACGGGTCCTTTTTGAAGGGAGTCATTTTTTTTACGGATCCCGGTGGACGGGTCCTTGTTGACGGGTCCCTGTGGCGGGTCCTTTGGACTGATCCCTATGGACTGGCCCTTGCATTTTATCCAAATTATGCCAAAGGAAACCCGCCCACAGGGACCCGTCAACAGGGACCAGTCCAAAGGAATACATCAACTGTGATCAATCAAAAGGGGTCAATCAACAGGAATCATTCAGTTAAGCTACGGCAGCCATTTTGGAACTTTTTGATCACACCTCGTAGGGATAGGTTAGGTTGAGTTAAGCTACGACCGCCATCTTGGGACTTTATGATCACACCTCGTAGGTTTAGGTTAGGTTAGGTTAGGCTAGGTTCAGTTAAGCTATGACCACTATTTTGAAAATTTTTTGATCACACCTCAGTTTTAGGTTAAGTTAGGTTAGGTTAAGTAAAGCTACGGCCGCCATTTTGAAACTTTTTGACCACACCTTGTAGGTTAGGTTAGGCTAGGCTAGGTTTGGTTAAGTCGCAGCCACATTTTTGGAACTTTTTGATCACACCTCGCAGGTCAGGTTAGGTTAGATTAGGCTACGGCCGCCATTTTGTTAGGTTAGGCTAGGTTAAGTTAAGCTACGGACGCCATCTTGTTAGGTTAGGCTAGGTCAAGTTAAGCTACGGCCGCCATCTTGCGTGGAGGAATGTGGAGGTAGAGGCTGTAGAACTGTCCAAAACACACTACTGCACAGTTCTTGTCCTAGGGTCCTGAAATTTATTTTTGGGGTAGAGGGGGTAAAGACCTTTCATTTACGTTAAACAAACATTTTTGTAAAATTTTTAGTTTCCAAAATATAGACAATTTTGAAAATTGGACTTTTTTCGGAAAAATGAAAAAATGTTAAGTATTGTTTTAACGTTAATTAACTTAAAGAACATTTGTTTGAGTCTATATATGACTTTTTAGAATGATACGTTTTCAAAATATCGCCTACTTTCAGAATTAAACATTTTTGGATTTTGTCCCAGAGATCTGGGACTTGGTTTATGGCTAGAGGGGGTAAATACCTGTCATTTATGTCAAACACACGTTTTTGTAAAATTTCTAGTTTCCAAAATATAGTCCATTTTAAAAAATGAACATTTTTGAAAAAAAAAGTCAAAAATTCCATATTTTGTTCTAACGATTAAGGATATAAAAGCCATTGGTTTGAGTCTATATATGACTTGATAGAATGATTAGTTGTCAAAAATATAGCCTACTTTCCAAATATTTTTTAGAAAAATTTAAAAAAATATAATATTTTTCTACTAAGAATGGGATAAACGTAGGTGTTAGAGTTAACATATGACTTTATATGATTTTTTTTAGTTTAAACATATAGTCTACTTTCCCCATTCACCTTTTTTTGAAAAAAAAAATAATGTTCTTGACTTGGCATGGGATAGAGGTAAGAGTACGAGTTGAGAGTACCTTAGATTACTTTTGATTTTCTTGAAAGTTTAGTGTGTTGTTGTTGCTTACAAACGTGGCAGTAAGCATTATGTTGTGATAAAATGGACTGATATACATTCCAAGACCAAGAGAAAAATCCACTAAATGCATTGACAAAATAACTTGTTAAATAAGCCAACACAAGGCCCCACACATAAACTAACACATAAGCTAATTTGTAAAATGTTAAACACTTGCATGGTATTACATTTTATGTAATGCATGTGAAACATGAACTCACTTGTCTGTTGTATGAAAAGGACTCGTCAACAATGACCTGTCAACAATGGACACTGCTTGCACATTTTTAGTTACTACCCACCTCTCTCCACTCCTATGCGAAATGAACATGTAAAACACAAATAGGAAAAATCCATGTTTCCATATTGACAAATAGAAAAAAAACATTAAACTGAAATTTTAAAAACTGTTAATGGGAATTTGGTAAATTGATAAATGAAAAATAACAACAAATTGGAAAATCCATGTTTCTATATCATGAAATTGAAAACCTTTAAACTGACATTTTAAGAACTGTAAATGGGAAATTGTGAAATTGATAAATGTGTAAACTGGTCATACTAAATGTGGGAAAGAACTATTGTATATAGAAAATGAGCTTTGTCATGCTAAAATTATTATGTTATGAATCCATGTAACCGCTTAAACTATTTCTTAACAATACATGTAATATTTTATACCACTTTGCTACCACTTTTCTAGTTTGCTCCCACTTTTCTACCACTTTGCTACCACTTTTCTGCCACTTTTCTACCACTTTTCTACCACTTTGCTACCACTTTGCTACCACTTTTCTACCACTTTGTTACCAATTGTCTAGCACTTGTCTACCACTTTGCTACCACATTTCTACCACTTTTCTATCACTTTAAACTGTACATATTAAATATAAAAGCCAACGCTAAGTAATTCTATTACCAGAACAGATATAACCTTTGTAGTGTGCAAATTGTACTAACAGGTTAGTTGTAAAATGTTAAACACTTGCATGGTATTACATTTTAGGTAATGCATGCGAAACATGAACTCACTTTTCTGTTGTATGAAAAGGACTCGTCAACAATGACCTGTCAACAATGGACACTGCTTGCACATTTTTAATTACTACCCACCTCTCTCCACTCCTAATGCAAAATGAACATGTAAAACACAAATTAGAATAATCCATGTTTCCATATTGACAAATAGAAAAAACAACAACATTAAACTGAAATTTTAAAAACTGTAAATGTGAATTTGGTAAATTGACAAATATGAAAACAACTAATTGGAAAATCCATGTTTCAATATCATGAAATTGAAAAACTTTAAACTGACATTTTAAGAACTGAAAATGGGAAATTGTGAAATTAATAAATGTGTAAACAACAAAATGCAAAATCCATGTTTTCCATATGATCAAATTGAAAAAACTAAAAACTGACATTAAAAAAACTGAAAATGGTAAATTGGAAAATTGGCATATGTGTAAACAACAAAAATGAAAAAAATATCCAGTGGGGGGTAGTGATCATGTTGTACAGTAACCTATAAGACTAGCATAAGGATAGTTGCTTGACATGTAAAACACAAATTGTAAAAAAATCCATGTTTCCATATTAACAAATAGAACAAAAAACACTAAACTGTAATTTAAAAAACTGTAAATGTGAATTTGGTAAATTGACAAATGTGAAAACAACAAATTGGAAAATCCATGTTTCTATATCATGAAATTGAAAAACTTTAAACTGGCATTTTAAGAACTGAAAATGGGAAATTGTGAAGTTAATAAATGTGTAAACAACAAAATGCAAAAGTCCATGTTTTCCATATTATGAAATTTAAAAAACTAATAACTGACATTAAAAAAACTGAAAATGGGAAATTGGAAAATTGACATATGTGTAGACAACAAAATGAAAAAAATCCGTTTGGGTAGTGATCATGTTGTACAGTAACCTGTAAGACTAGCATAAGGATAGTTGCATGTACCTTATATGCTTTGGGTATGTGCATTAGCCTTTGGATTAGCTTAAGTTAGGTTTGGTAAAGTTAGGTTTAATGAGGTTAGGTATGTGACCTTGTTGTTTACTCTTTTAGGAAAATGTAAAAAAAGTAAAATCTAAAAATCAAAAAAATCTTAAATTTAAAATGTAAAAACTAAAATCTTTAAATGAGGTTTCTGCTGGTTATGACAACACGTTTATGATTTAGTCAATGTTGATGTGTGGTATCCAATTACTGCTGACTGTGCATGATCATCACCCATTGTCTTGATCAACACCTTGGGTTTCAAATTACTGCAGCGTTAGTCGTAGCAATAGAACTGTGCGCTCTCTGCCATGTCAGCAACATAACACCGGAAGGAACACCTGTGTAATATCCAATGACTGCTAACTTTGTATAATCATCACCCATTGTCTTAATGAACACGTAGGTTTTCAAATTACTGCAGCGTAGTCATAGCAACAGAACTGTGTGCTCTCTGCCATGTCTGTAATATTACACAGGAAATAACAAGACGTCTTACTGTACATACCATCTCCTCAGTTTTAACATCTTAAGAACAAGTATTATTCTCTTTCAACTACAAATGACTCGTTAGAACACATCCATCCACCAAGTTAGATCCCTTGACCTGCTCTCAAATGGCATGTGCCTCGTGTACTAGGGTGTGTGCATTAGCCCTAACCTAACGTTACGTACGAACTAAACAGAATGTGACTTGTTAGCTCTTATTGTGCACGTGCACAGGTGAACACTTGTCTGTTAGGTCATATTACACATGAACTTGCATTTTCTCACGTAAGTGCATTTCTCTGTTCCACAAGATACAAATTTGATTGCTGGATTGTATCCTGCACTGTTTATGCGATATAGCTTTGCCAGGTAGTTCTCTACATATAGCAATTTTACCACTGCTCTACCTAAGCCTTTTGCTCTTTTGGCTTTCTTACAGTCGAGTGTGTGATAGACAGCATTAACTGTATATCAAACCCAGTTCACCTTTGTATTTGTAATCCAAGTAATAATTTGAAAAGTCACAAATGTAATCAGTTTTAAACGTTATCTCTGTTTTGTTTTGTTTAATATGTTTATGACATGCATATTAACCTGAAAGCGAACCCTCTGGTGAAAAGGCTAACAGCTTAACCACTGCACCACCATGCCCTTGTTTCTTAGTTCGACTCGTTCTAGGCCTCAGACCTGGAAATCGAGTTAAGACTACCAATACAAGAGCTAAAAGTGCTTACCACTGCAACACAAAAAATAAATAAATGGATAGCTGGTAACATTAGTCAACCGGAAATGATTATATTTCTGTTAGCAATGCATTTCGTCATCAGCCTGCTGTCTGATCACTGACAGCAACACAGTTTAGTTTAGAACAAGCGAGTGTGTGTGTGTATTGATTATTAGCCTCAAGTATTTAAAGCTTGTTGTGTGTAGCGATCATTTTGTCTCGGTAACCACTGAGCATTTTTGTGTTTTAGCTATCCTCTTTAATCAATCAAATAAAGATAGTCTACCCTTAATTCTTGATAAATCACAGTTTGGGTACACCGTTTCTCATTTATTAACCCATACCTGCAACCTATACACTCTCTATACTGCAGTTTGATCTGAAAACAAGTTTCAATGGTAAAAGACTTGTCAGTCACCATACATGTAGCCTACACTAAGTCTTTCTCTACCTAGCTATGTTTCATCACACATGGTAAACATCTCACATGTTCGTACCCGATTATTAGTTTATAAAATCTCAAGTCAATGACCTTGATGTATTGGGTATTTTTGGTAAATGCATTGGCGATGGGAAAGGGTTGACCATTCTAAGTCCTATGTCACCTCACATGTTTGGGTAAATTCGTTGGTCATGGAAAAGGGTTGACCATCCTGAGTCCCATGACACCTCACTTGATCCTCTCTGATTATTAGTTAGCGAGATATTAACAAAAGTGTAGTTAGGCCCTTATAACAAAAAAAATACATTCAAAAACAAAATGTCACCTCAAGTCCAACGACCTCTAATACAAGTCCCATAGCCTCATTGGTTCATGAGATGTTAAAAAGCTAATTACCTATTAGTTTTGGATCTTTTGGTAATTTTAAAAAAATAACTCATCTATAAATCTGTATTCAAAAAGCCCGCCCTCTTACAAAAAAAACAAGTGCACATGCGTAAAAACAAACATGTTAATTCATAGTAGCGATCGGCTCTTTGTTTGCGTATCATGTGGAACAAGGTTTAATTTCATTATAGCATTAGGGGTCATGAGCCAGTCAAAAGGAACCGGTCTAAAGGGATTAGTCAAAAAGGACCCGTCAACAAGGACCCGTCCACAGGGGCTCGTCAACAAGGACCCGCTAACAATGACCCGTCAACAATGACCCGTTCACAGGGACCCGTCCACAGGGACTCGTCCACAAGGACCCGTCCACAGGGGCTTGCGTGTGCGAGCGGGGGAACATACGATTACATCAGCAAATCATCTCATCTAGTTTCAAATTTAGCCACTACGGCGCGTGCAACACACAGGAAGTGCGTGGGAACATACGATTACGTCAGCGAAACATGAACTCACTTGTCTGTTGTATGAGCATTAGTTTAGTAGTGGCATCAAGCAGCAAAAGACGTTTACTTACACACACAATCCATCATTATGGTAAGCTTTTTTTTCTTATCATTATGGAAATCTCCTTATTAGAATAAAATGTTATAGTGGTTCTGGTCACTTATAGCTAAACTGTAATAAATATGATTTTTTTTGTTTCTTTATAGGCTACTACAATAAATATTCACAATACTATGGGGGTAGAACTGTTGATTAGAGAGAAAAAAGCTCACTGAATTACCAATGCATACTCTTTTCCGTATCATTAACATTCAAAAAGTGGACACAATGTATGGTGAACTTGTATTATGTGTTAGTGAAAATTATCAGACATTCCTTTCTACACGTTTTAATGATATATGTCAGAAAAGTGTGCTCGAGGATCTAATTCGTGGTGGACATTCTCTATATCTAATTTATGAGGGTATAAAAACAATAAATGTATTGTACCTTCTGACTTTGAAGTTAAGTTAGGTTAGGTTAGGTTAGGTAAGGTAAGGTGGGATCTGGTTAGGTTAGGTAAGGTTAGGTTAGGTTAGGTTAGGTGATGTTGGGTTAGGCAGAATGGCAGCGGTATGAATCAAAAGCCAGCTCCTGTCAGTTTTGCCTCACAAGGTTGAGTGTACCCCATTCCAACCCTCAGCCTAGAATTTAAAATGTTGACAGAGCCAGGACTCGAACCTGAGCCTCCACAGTAACAGCCAAGAATGCTAACCACTACACCATAAAGTGGGGCAATATAAGGCTGGTCTTGATTGTACATGATCAATCAATAATTACCTAATAATAATAGTAATAATAATAATAAATAATAATAATAATAATAATAATAATAATAATAATAATAATAATAATAATAATAATAAATAATCCATTTAGCAACTACATAGCAGACCTCTCCTGGGTTCTTCTACATGCCAACATTGTATGACATGCGTGTCTTAATTTTTGCCGCCTTTCAAAAATCACTTACCACGACCAAGAGCGAACCTGCAAGCTTGGGGTTGGTAGTCCGACACGATAACCACTCACCCACCGTGGCAAGCTATCAATCAATAATTACCTAATAATAATAATAAAAACAATAAATATTCCATTTAGCGACTACACGGCCGACCTCCCCCTGTGACGTCATTCACGGTCTCAGATTATGGCGGCCATCTTGCGCATTAGCCCTTGTGCCAGCTCTGACTGACCCCTCCATAAGAATAACATAGGGCTGGTTGCGCGCGGCCGCCATCTTGCGCATTAGCCCCTGTGCCAGCTTCGGCTTATATTTCCTACTCTCGGCCTCTCAGGAGGCTACACGACAACAACAAAAAGGGGGGGGGGAAGTAAAATCGATCTTATATCATGTTGCATTGATTTTGTGGCGCCTATTTTCCACACTAGTGTAGCTAAAGGTGTGGTCTTGATGATGGATTCTTGAATATTTTATGCTGGCAATATTAAAATGTTCATGTAGGAGAAACTTCTGAATATTCTCTCATAACCACGTAGCAGCATTTAAAACGTTCGTATGCTGCCAACTTTTCTTATTTTTAAAGATAACCATATCAGGTCAGTTTGAGAGCTGTAGAGGAAAGTTGGAAGAAGTTTTCTACCTGCATACCAAGAGTGTAGGTTTAATTGTTTACAAAGGCCAGGCTGTTCATTGACCACGCATTAGATTGGGCTATATGAAAGAAGTTTCGAAGGACAGCGTGGGGTGCAGCTTGCTACCCATAGTTTTATTACAGTGCCCTCCGAGCTAGTATTTCAGTAATTCAGCTGTCTCTATCTTGAGAGTGTGTGTGCAGCATTTCTGTTATATTTAACGCGTTGTATTCTACGTATTTCACGTACAACAATGGATACAGTAGTCTTGTGAAAAGAAAGCTTGGTCAAGAGCTCAGGAGGAGGGAAAAACAGGTTGTAATTAATGTGTTCAGTTATTTTAAGAATGTTAAACCTAACGAAAGTACAAATAATTTAGTCAGTGAATCTGCTCTGGCTACAGGAATTGGCCTATCAAAGACTATCGTTTTTAAAATACGTAGGGCCTAGTGAGAGAGGACAGGGTCCAGTGCTGTCGCCACGCAAAAAGAGGCTAAGTAGGCTAATACACTTCGCAAGAATAGCAGAAATGTTAAATACAATGACTTTGTGAGGAGCAGCATCCGTCGCAAAATCCACGAATTTTATTTTCGAAAACAACCTCATACTTTACATTCAATTCTGGCTGCAGTAAACTCTGATTTAAAAAATTCTACTTTCCATTCGCTTTATTTATTTTATTTTGATTGCTTTCATGTTACATTCAGCATACAGTACGGTAATCTATAGTCTAGTTCATTTAATTTTATTTCGTTGTATGCGTTATGTTACTATTAGGGCCGTTTTCACCAACCTCTAGTTATCGTATAATTAAGTAACTCCGTATTAAATATAATTGATGATTAAAACCGTTTTAACATGGCGTACATTTCACCAAGAAGGTAGTGACCATAATTAGTTAAATATCAGTTAACGGAACACAGCCTTCTAAGCTTTGCGCAAACTGTCCTTTATTACGAAAAGTCTTGGTAGTCCGTACCACTTTCCGTTTCGAAGAAGGCTGTCGAAGATTGCTCCCGGCCATCTTTGCTTTTGGCGGGTTGTACATATTGTGACCTCGTGGTGTACTGTTGAGTTTTACTTGTTTAATAATACGTCTTGTTGTTCTGTGCTTATTAAAATCAATCAATCAACCAAAATGGATTGCAGCAATAAGAAGCGAGTCCGCAGTCCGATTTTTTCTGAGGAAGATAAGCACGTACTGATAGATGTTGTCACGAAATATGTAACTGTGGTGGAAAATAAGAAGACTGACGGGGTCACTTCGGAGGAAAAACGAAGAGAATGGGTTGCAGTTGCGCAAGAATTCAATTCGAGATGTTTAACATCGAGATCTTGGACCATTTTAAAAGCAAAATGGGACAATTTGAAGGCACTGGCGAGGAAATACCACGCGGCATGCAAACTGGACACATGGATAACAGGTGAGTTGCTTTGTAGTATTCTTGTAGCCTACTTTATTAGGGCCTTTCCTTCCTGCTGAAAGATTTTGTAATGCTTTATACTGATCAGTATTTCTAATAACTGGAGGTTACCGTGCAACCCTCTTTTTCCCGTAAATAATGCAATAAAATAAAAATAATGTTATTGGTTTTACGTCCCTTTTAACTACACTGGCTTTTAGAGACGCCCGTAAATAATTCAAAGCTGCTTGTATGTGCAGTATGATTGTTCATGTCGACTGAATTTCGTTGATAGATAAGTTAACTAGGTTATGTAGGGTATTTAAATTATTAGGTTGAACATCATTGTATCAGGCGTGTGGTGTCTGTAGGAAGTAAATAATTTGAATTCCTGGAAAATGTTGATAACAACTATAATATTTCCGTTAGTTTCGGCTGTTGAAAGGCTGACATGCTTGTAGCCTACAGAGTTTTTATAGAAATTACTACATTGCCTAGTCTTGATTTCTTTTGTAGAGCATGCGATGAATTTTACAATACTAGACATAGTAGGCTAGGCTATTTGATTTCCCAGCCACTTCCAAGCAATGTGGACAGCCTGTTTATCCAGGAATAGCTGCCATGAATATTGTAAAACATTACTACAGGAATTCATAAGCTCATTGGGAGAAAAGAGTGGAACATTTTTTGGCTAGGGGCTGTTATTGTATATTTTCAGTATGCCAAGATGATTGCGGTTGGCAAATAAATAGCTGGAATAAATTGTAGGTTAACAAATTTGGCGTGGCGTTAAATGTGAATTGTGGAGCCGCATAGTGCTGTTGTTGCTTATTATCTAACGAGGATGGTATTTCCGCGTTAATAAGACATAACATGCAAATGGGCTGAACCTCGGACTTATTATTCCCAGACCTCCTGGCTCGTAATGCAAACCTTTATTGTGGCCTCCACAGTAGTGACACTGGTTTTGTCCCAACCTTGGTCTAACCCAGCAGCGACGGATTGATTTGTCCTGACAGTGGTCGATTGCAGCAACAACAAATATTTTCATGGAAATGTTATTGGCAGCAATGTACTGCTCGAGTCTAAGCTGCGTGGACCTGAGAGGAATGTGCATCGCAGACTATAAGTAGTGGTGGTGACGAGTGATGCGGTTTCTCGGTCCTTGCGTAGTAAGAGAAGCAAATACATTAGTCGGTGACTCAGTCACTCATTCCCAACGCCACACTGGTTTCGGAAAAGACCCATGTTAGCAGTATTGGAATAGACGAGAATGTCTGGTAACACGGCGGGCTGTCGACAGGCTTGTCAATTCTCGCCTGCTCCTACCCTGCCTCTACTCTTCATCCCGCAAGTTCACAGAGCTTGGAACCGAGCAGTACTCTTATCCAACCTGGCGACTGATGTTTGTCTGATTATCACCGCAAAGTTAATACTTGGATAATTTCCTTATTACATCGTGCATGTGGTGTTGCTTTAGTGTCATAGCAGAGTTAATTTAATGACTTATGAAGTGATTGGAACAAAATTACCAGTTATTTAAAAGAAACACTGCACAACGGTCAATAGCTCGTCTCCCAAACTATTACGTTCAGAAACTAAATGGAATTTTCACTTAAAATATTTAAGCACGTGGAATTCAGGGTCAGTAGCTTCAAAATTTCTTGATGGTTGTGAACTACTATCAACAATGCCATACTGAGCGAAATACTATAGCCTAATCATGTCTCTTGAAACAAATATCAGGGGCGTGGTGGCTCAGCGGTCTAGCTGTATGCCTCTCACCAAGGCGGTCCGGGTTCGATTCGCGGGCAATGCATGTGAGATTTTCGAAGTGAAATGCCATGTCCTGTGGTTCGGATTCCACGTAAAAAAGGAGGTCCCGTGGGTCATAATCTACAGATTAACGGTCACGTTAAACTACAAGCTTCCTTGAAACAAATATCAGTGTCAAATTTTGAAGGCGCACACAGGATTCCACGGGCTGCCAACCTGCATTCCAGCTTTCAGTAGCTCAACTATCTAGGCTACTGTATGTGGCTGACTCCGGTCGATAAAGAAGGATATATTTTTAAATGTTAGTTTTCCCCTTCACAGTTCTGAAACTTTTCCTCAGTGTGTGGGTTTTGTCTATAGAGTAGGCCTAGTAATTTTTTAAATTTATTTGGCAATGGTGTCATACCATATTCACCTCATACAGTTTAACAAAGTGAAATTGCTATCGACCACCAAAATATATATGAATAAAAATGAATAAAATAACCAGGGAAATTATTTGCTTCATGAATCAGTTTGTTGTCCCATTTAATTGCTGTGGATAATGTACAAGACCACTATTGTAGGCCTATACGTATTATCTTAAAATCTAGCGATTCTTTGACGGAAGAATAAACCGTCAATTAATGCTGAATGTAAGTGGAACGTGGATTATTACACTTGCAGCAGGCATGAATGTGACTTTTACATACCTTGTTTCAGTTTCTGGGCGATTTTGCGTATTGAAATTAGGAACCCTGGCCACTACTGAACCTCATGTGCTAAAGTACGTAAATATATGCTTTTATTTTTGATCTTTTAAAAACGGCTGGCATGTTTCGACAGCACTTGCATCTCGCTCAACTGTCAACAAGGCAATTTCCACAATCCATTGGCGAATAAAAGATTCAATTCGGCACACTATGTAATGAACTGAATGCTTTGCTCGAATGATGCACACTAGAGACAACTGGGCGCTTCTTTGTTTTACCGTAAGGGCAAGGTTGGCATACTGTCATTGTACTGTTTTGATGATTGATTTGAACAATGGCGTTCACAGCTGTAATTTTCGCTATATAAGTCGTGATCCTATTTGGGATGGCTGGGTGGGTCACAGGCGGCGGAGGAGGAAACATCCTTTTTAAAACAACGCTCGTTCTATGTTCATTCAGTGCTACCGACCGTGATACATTATACAACAAAATTTCCCTAGACACAAAAAGGTATAAACGATGCACACATGTTAAATTCTATGTGTTAGAGGCTTTATATACAAACAGAAACCTAACCTGGTGCTTACGCCCTTGTAGTACAAGCAGCAATTCTCGCTCAGATAGTCATCGAACCTAGTTGCGACCAATGGCGTCTGGCCATGGAGCTTGAGAAGAGTACAGTGCAACATGACAATTAAATTGAACTACTGGTACTAGAAGTAATTTGTAACTCGCCACCACACCTCGCACTTGAACACGTCACTGCAGTGGCATGCAACGATGCACTCTTTGAAACTTCATACAACTAGTGACATGATTTCTCATGCATTCACTAGTTTATTTCAGCATCAGGGGCATTTTCTAGGTGTGGGTAGATAACCTAAACAGAATTATATAATTCTCTATTTTTTGGTCATTGAAACTGTAGAATTACATTTGTCCTTCATAGAAAATGTTGGGTATTCAATTTTGGAAGGAATAAATTCACATATGAATGTGAAATTACTTGGAAACTATTTAGATATTGTTCTTAACCTTCATTTCTTTTTAGACATTGTGTGTAGTGACTGGGATATGATTATTTTTGATGTTACAAATTTTGGCAATATGCCTTCTATTACAGGAGGAGGGGCATCTATATCACCTCCTGAGAATCCACTTTTGGAAAGGGTGAAAGCCTTGATTGGGACAACGGTGGAAGGCCTCGACTCGTCATATGACTGTGATGCTGATTACAGTTTAACATCTATGGTGACAACAGATTTCAGCTCAAGCCAAGCCAACACACCACAACAAATCCCTCTAACCCCTGTTCCTACACCATTTCCCCAATCTGCCAGCCAATCCACCATCCTTGTGCCACCAATATCCCCTGTTCCCACACCATTTTCCCAGTCAGCAACTATCACCCAGCCATCAGAACCTTCAAACTTCAATACTGTCTTTAATGCAAGTCTTGAAGCTGAAGAAGCATTGCAGGTTGAGACACAGCAAACACATCCATCACAGCCAACACAGGTGGTCGAGGCCGAAACCTGGGCAAGCTGGACTCCAGCGAAATTGAGGCAGCCCAAGTCTGCTGCTCTCCGGACCGTCAGTGAATCACCAGTGACTAGGGTAATTGCAGAAACTTTAACGGGTGAATCCCCAAAAAGAAATCTTTGGGCAAATAGAAAGCGACCACTGGCAGAGAATAGAATTGTTGCTGCAAAACTGCAACACGCAGAGCTTGCCAAGGACGAGGCTGATAGGCAGCAAGCGTTGTTTGAGGTCCAATTGAGGCAAGAAAAATTGAAAGTCAAAATTTTCCGTTTGCAGTATAAAAAATTAAAGAAAGAGTCAGAATGAGTAACTTGCTTTTTATTTTATTGTATTTCCTTTCTCCTTATTTGATCATCTCCATACCCTTTTCCCTCAATCACTCAGAGCAAGAGCGCATCATGAAAGCTGGCAGATTTTAATTCACTGGAATCTCATACGTTGTAAATTCAGAAGAAAAATTAAGTAAAGGTATTTAACAATTGAAATTTATTTCAAACCATTTTTCCATCCGGATTGAATTTACCCATACAATTTATAATAATGAATTCCAGTGGATTAGCAAAAATTCTCGGCTATGCTCCTTCCCTCCATGCATGCCCTTGTTTCTTAAAGATCATCGTGCAACTTCAGAGAGCCAGTCAACTGCAAAGCTGCAGTTGATCCTGGATTGGTAAAGGGGTAAATTGGAGGAGAATCCAGCTTTTTTTGGCTCAATATTTTGTAAACTTGGAATTTGCTTACACTTATATCGCTCCTTGTAATTACCAGAAAAGAGATATGTTTCCAAGAATGGGTTAAAACTGGTTAATTTAAAATGCAAGACATTCAATAAGTTTAACTATGCTGTTTTGGTCGTGATAACTTCTACCCATTCCAGACTGGTTCCTTTAAAACGGAACTTTATACTTTATATGCATTCCATTGAAGATCACATAAATGAGTAGTTGGAAGTCCATATGGGAATCTGATTCATTATCATGTTTCTACTATTTCGGAATCTAATTTATTTCTTACCTAGGGAGCTTCCATGTATCGATCAACACTACTTGTCAAAGCAATAGGTTGTATTGATACATTGCAGCACTTCTTCATATGGGAAAAACTAAGTAACCCTCGTTCATAAATTGGACGACTCTAATGGCAGGAATGATTTAGTACTTCAGACATAGATACCAATATGCTGCACTTTAGCATAGATTCCGAGGAGAAAGAAAAATTATTAAAAGGCAAAGTAAAGCTCGTGTATGAACTTTCTCTTCTGAGAATTTTCAAAAGGGCCTTCCGTATGCTACAGAGACCCGTTTTGGGGCTGTGTATCGGGTGGAGAGCGATTAGTCGCTGCCAGTTGACAAGCGTTTGTCAATTACACAAGAGCGGCTTGGGAAGCCCTGGATGCTGCCATGGCATTTATTACATACACAGCTACCGAAGTTGAGATAATCAACACTTGCGGTGAGTACTGTAGCCAATCCCATAAAACATGGTTAGGTATAGAACAAAATATTGAATTTTTCATAATGGAAACTCAAGAAGTCTTCCAGTAAATGTGTTTGTACATTTCAGTGCCATGCGATTTTTACTCGGGGAACCTCAAACGAAAGGTACACAGAAACAATCCACGTACTCTGGAGGTTGTCGAAAATTGCATAACAGCACTGATACTAAATATCAGTGAGGATGAATTACAGCGAATGTACCAAAACTTCATACGTTTGTGCACTGTGTTTAGAAAATGAACAGTATTTCCAGCAACTACTCTGAAATCCATGTAAGTAATGATTATAAAAAAAAAAAAACATAAACTTGTGTTGAATTAGTTGGGCACTACGCTACTGCCAGCGCCTTGCTCGACAGCGGCTAGCCACTGTCCTGGCCATCACACGGCGCATGCGAGGCTCCGTTCTGTGGGAAAGACTCTCACTTTAGTAGTTTACATTAGGGATTCTCATGAGTCAAACTAGATTTTGCATAGTAAAGCCCTTCGGGGGGGGGGGGGGGGGGAGAAGGAAAGCCGGTTAATTCTTCTGTTATGGGCTTGCCATAGAATTATTAATCTGCTGATGGCCAAACATATTTTAAAAAAGAAAGTAAAATTGTACTGCCAAGCTCCACCTATCGCACCCTGTTTTCACTTCTTCTCTGTGACGTCGTGCGCAAACCTACTTCACCGATTCCGTGGATGAGGTATAGAAGTTTGGATCCTTAAAACAACGGAAGATACAACATAAAATAGAATAGTATATACTTTTGTTGGTCCCGCGTGGACTTCTACAATGCCCAATTTATTGAGTTAGTTATTGTTGTTTTAAGGGGAGGAACTACGAGGTCATCTGCCCCTCTTAACACAGATTAAAGAATACAAATTTGGAATTGAATTTAAAATTTTGAGGTGGATACCTAGATTTAAAAAGACCAACAATTATTAAAACAAAAAATTAAATAAACATGAACAAAAATTACGGAAAAACAAAACATTATCATTCAAAAACGAACAAGTCGTTGAGTCAATGTTCACTGGAGAATTTAGATTGCTGGCCCTAACCCACTCTCACTTATAAAGCGGATAACGCGATCAGCAGCCACTGCGTCATCGGCTAATATAAGTTTGAGTGTCATCTGTAAACCAAGGTTTCTTCGTAAGTCAGCAAGATCCACTCGCTCGGTGAAAACGGCTCCACAGGTACAAAGTGGGGGGTGTTCCCTTCACATCAGATATGAGTGGGTGGATCTTGTGTGACCTATCCTTAGCCTACACAAAACGACGGACTCTCTCTGTGAACGGAAAGAGCTCCGCCACACGGGAGTAGTTCCCTTGATCGCTCTCAGTTTACTGGGCAGTGGGTCAGCTAGCCACTGACTCTCCCAAAAAGCTAGAACTTGTCGGTGTAACTGAGAGCGAATATCTCTAGCGGGTACCTCCATTGGTCGAGGTGGTAGTGATACCGCCTCTTTTGATACCGCCTCTTTTGCAGCTTGATCCGCTAACTCATTTCCCACAATTCCCATGTGGCTTGGAAGCCACAGAAAGGTGATTCGAGTGTCAGCCTGGCTAGTCGGTCGTGGATTCGCTGCACTACTGTCGACCAAAATATTATGTGTACTCGAGTTTGAAGGTTGTTTGTGAAGTAACTAATAGGCCTACATAAAATCCAATACCATCATCATTTTCGTCCTTCTATTTTACGTTAGTTCATGTAGGTTTGGCATTTTTAATTTATATTTTAATATTTTTTATCGTAGTTGGAACACAAAACGAGCCCGTTTTTGAGCGTGTTTCAACCATGCGTCAACTTTAAGAATCAGTTTCTCAAAACCCCGTCATCAGATCGAATACAAATTTTAACACAGTATACATTAGAATGTCTTATAACTATTTTATAAATTTCAACATGTTGCGTGTCCAAGAAACAAAGTTGTTATCATTTTTGTAAGGTAACTTTTTCTCGGGTCGTGGTGGTTGGAAAATTGCGCTCTTAGTCGCGTTGTAATCCTTATATAACAAAGGGTTATGCTGTATGACTGTTAAATACGCAAATGATTTCACTAATTTTATATCGGTTTGTATTTGTACGTGATAAAATGGCATGGCTCTGCTCCTAGCCGATGCGGTGAAAGTTGTACAGCGTTGCCGTGACGGTTCACATCCGCGTGGCATGCCGCGCCTCGCTCGTAATTGCATGGGCAGATTCGTTCACTATTTACGATTGTCTGTCGGTTAGATTTAATGATAGATTAAAGATTTCCTTCAGGACAAAATTCAGGCAACTCTGCGTCTCTAAAAGCCACAGTACTTAGAAGGGATGTGAAACCAATATTATAATTGCTGGACCCCGTGGTGTTGGGGTAATGCGTCTGCCTCACACCCGAAGGCCCTGAGTTCGATTCTTGGCTCCCTTAGGGATTTTAGAAACTGACGTGAGGGCTAGTAGGGGTGTACTCAGCCTCGTGAGGACAATTGAGTAGCTGTCTGACAGTGAGGCAGCGCACCGGTCACGGAGACCAAGATTAACGGCTGAGGGGACCCGACGTGCTGACCACGCGTCACCCCATATTCTGCAGGCCAAATGGCTGGGCAGCGGTCCCTTAGTGTAGTGATACGGGGTTTGGTTTTTATTATTGTTGTTATTATTATTATTTTATTGACCTAACGTTAAACAGAAGTAGGAAAATGTTAGTGTTATTGGATTATCTGTACGCCTATTGGTTATTTCATAAACAACCACCAAACTCAAGTTCTCATAATATATAGGTCGACAGTAACACGCAGTTGTCCAGAAACACGTCGATGCTTTATTTATCTCGACCTAATACACTCAAAGCCATGGTATGGATTGAAATGGCCGTAAAAATTTGTCACAGCATAACCTACAGATGCGTGAACTGAACGATATGATTAAAATAAATATTCAGAACAGAACTCGATTGCTTTAGATAGCCAGCCGCCAAGAAAATCTGTAAAATTTACTATAGGAATAGGTAATCTCTCAAATACAGAAGAGAAGGCAAAAAGTATAAATGTGGCAAGAGATCGATGACAAGAAACCTTACGTTCCGAAACGCCTGATATCTGGAAAAAATGTGTAAAATATGCCATACAAATTGAAAAAAAATAATCGGAAATGACCGCCTTCCGGATGATATTGAAGTGCAAGTTGTAATTAATCTTGGCAATTCCATTCATTAAAAATTGATGACTGTATTTTTGGTGATGAATTGCAAAATAACTTGAACCAAAGCAGACAAACGCATATAAAGAAAACATAGAAAACTTTAAAATAACCTAAAAATTAAAAAAAAATGTATAGCTGCTATTGGAGGTCCAAATCCCTCATGAGAAAAGCTGATAGAAAATGTTTTTCATGACCTCTTAACACCATTTGCTTGAATTAATGAAGATAATCGAAAGTTAATCGTAAATAGTGAAGGAATCTGTCCATGCAATTTCGAGTGAGGCGCGGCATGCCACGCGGATGTGAACCGTCACGGCAACGCTGTACAACTTTCACCGCATCGGCTAGCAGAGCCATACCATTTTATCACGTACAAATACAAACCGATATAAAATTAGTGAAATCATTTGCGTATTTAACAGTCATACAGCATAACCCTTTGTTATATAAGGATTACAACGCGACTAAGAACGCAATTTTCCAACCACCACGACCCGAGAAAAAGTTACCTTACAAAAATGATAACAACTTTGTTTCTTAGATACGAAACATTTTGAAATTTATTAACTAGTTATAAAACATGCTAATGTATACTATGTTAAAATTTGGATTCGATCTGAAGACGGGTTTTTGAGAAACTGATTCTTTAAGTTGACGCATGGTTGAAACACGCTCAAAAACGGGCTCTTTTTGTGTTCCGACTGCGATAAAAAAATATTAAAATATAAATTAAAAATGCCAAACCTACATGAACTAACGTAAAATAGAAGGACGAAAATGATGATGGTTTTGGATTTTATGTAGGCCTATTAGTTACTTCACAAACAACCTTCAAACTCGAGTACACATAATATTTTGGTCGACAGTAGGCGGTGTTGCGGGAAACATGTAGCAATTGACTGCAACAAACTCAGAGTCGGTACACACGAGAAAGTGGATTCGTGCATGCTGTAGTGCGAACTGCAGAGCTTCAAAGATGGCAACGAGCTCCGCAGTAAACACACTACAGGCCTCAGGCAAACAGATCTTGGCATTTGCACCATCAATAACGTAAGCACAACCCACTTTCTCGCCTAACCTCGAACCATCCGTGTAGATAATGCCAGCGTCCGGAAATTGGTGAACTACGCTGTGGAACTACCTCCGTTTACCGGAGGCATCCGTGTTCACCTTAGGACCTCGGTGCAGATCTAACCGAATTTCCGGACGCGAGACTTGCCACGGAGGCACCTCGCTAGGTGTCCGGATCATACAGGGACCTACAGCCACTCCTATTTCAGTACACGAGCTATCAAGTCTAATACCAACCGGCCGAGTGGCATGAGGCCGGTTGGCGTACCCCTGGTGGTTTTGGGTACCAAAGAGAGCTTGATAGGTCGGGTGTAGCGGCATTTGACGCACATTGGCAGCATATGTTGGCGTCTATAATTTAAAGGTGGAACACCCGATTCGGCGAGTAGGCTGGGTCAAGACCGACTACAATATCTCAGACCGTAACATCAAAACAAAGATGGCGGCAATCGTAGGGGAACAGCTGTTGACACTGGCGGGCATGGCACCATCGAAATAGCGGCAAATTCGAAGATAAACTTTCGGCAAATTGATTAAATTCCACCAGAAATGACAGGATTTTTTGTAATAAGACACAAATTCAATATGAAACCCTGACGTAATTCGCTACAAGCAACGCGAACAGACAATAACTAAAATACAGACATAAATAGAGCAGTGATAAAACAAAATATTTGAAAAATGCAAATACAGTACTTCTGAATGTAGCTACAAGAATGCAAATAGAAATTGTTGTTGCTTATACGACATCGTGGTCTTGTAGCCCCATATATTTGTGTGTGGAATTTGAGTGATAACCTGTGTTATTGCTATGGCTGAACTAGTGTGTTTGCAAATTAGGGATTGGGGATTATAGAGGGAAGGAGGCGGCCATGGCCTTAAGTTAGGAACCATCCTGGCATTTGCCTGGAGTAGAAGTGGGGAAACCACTTCCAGAATAGCTGAGGTGGGGATCGAACCCTCCTCTACTCATTTGCCTCATGAGGCTGAGTGCACCCTGTCCCAGCCCTCACACGAGAATTAAATTTCTTGGCAGAGCCGGGAATCAAACCCGGACCTCCAGGACGACAGCCTAGAATGCTAGCCACTACACAACGAGGTGGTCTCAAATAGAATGGTAGCACTGAATGAAAGTAGAAAGAGCGATAACATTCTCTATTTTAACACAAATTAACTCAAATAAGTTGCTAGCATTTCGCCCCAGTGTACCATTGGGCTCTTCAGTTGGTACGGTACAGCTCACCAAAACGCATAACTAGTGTACACTGAGAAGGCCATTGCAAGACACTCAATACATATGTATCTATGTCACGAGCAATGCCAGTGCACTACGGAAGCCAAGCTCTCTTTCAAAACAATAAAACCTAACCTTGGCATCGATATAGAATCGAGTTTAATGATCTCAAATGAAAACATGTTGTTTGTCCGTTTGAGCTAAATATTTCAACACAAATTATGATAAAAGGGTCTGGTTAACTCGAACAAGTTGCTAGCGTTTCGCCCCAGTGTACCATTGGGCTCTTCAGTTGGTACGGTACACATCACCAAGACGCGTAGCTAGTGTACACTAAGAAGGCCATTGCAAGACGCTCAATACTTATGTATCTATGTCACGAACAATGCCAGTGCACTACGGAAGCCAAGCTCTCTTTCAAAACAATAAAACCTAACCTTGGCATCGATATAGAATCGAGTTGAATGTTCTCAAATGAAAACATGTTGTTTGTCCGTTTGAGCTAAATATTTCAACACAAATTATGATAAAAGGGTCTGGTTAACTCGAACAAGTTGCTAGCGTTTCGCCCCAGTGTACCATTGGGCTCTTCAGTTGGTACGGTACACATCACCAAGATGCGTAGCTAGTGTACACTGAGAAGGCCATTGCAAGACCCTCAATACTTATGTATCTATGTCATGAGTAATGCCAGTGCACTACGGAAGCCAAGCTCTCTTTCAAAACAATAAAACCTAACCTTGGCATCGATATAGGATCGAGTCGAAGGTTCTCAAATGAAAGCATGTTGTTTGTCCGTTTGAGCTAAATATTTTAACACAAATTATGATAAAAGGGTCTGGTTAACTCAAACAAGTTGCTAGCGTTTCGCCCCAGTGTACCATTGGGCTCTTCAGTTGGTACGGTACACCTCACCAAGACGCGTAGCTAGTGTACACTGAGAAGGCCATTGCAAGACACTCAATACTTATGTATCTATGTCACGAGTAATGCCACTGCACTACGGAATCCAAGCTCTCTTTCAAAACAATAAAACCTAGCCTTGGCATCGATATAGGATTGAGTCCAATGTTCTCAAATGAGGAATTATGGAATATCTTCGATCGTATTTCTTCAGTGCAAGCTAACAGCGTTCTAGATCAGGTGAGGGACAGACATATTTCCAAATATGATAGGTTATGTCAGTTGCAGAAATCTCAAGCCATTAGACTTGATGCTAACAAGGTTGTCGTAAATTTGTCCAGCAACCCCCTAAGTGATACCCAACAGGCAGTTCTCGCTAAAGGTCTCAATTTTGCTGTAGCGCCTAGAAGAATTCCTATTGAAGAACTTATTACATCCGTAGAATCCTCAGTACATCACCTCACACCTGAAGAGGCCGAGGAAGCCAGGCAAGAATGTTCCCGAGTTCTCAAGACAGCTAAGCCACCTAACACCAACTTAAAACAAGGTGAAAGCCGGGCACTTAAAGATCTAAGGGACAATTCTGATATTATCGTTCTCCCCGCTGACAAGGGTAATGCGACAGTGGTATTGGATAAGGTTGATTATGATTCCAAGATCTCGTCTTTGTTATCAGATCCTGTATATAGGATTAATAGTCGTGATCCTACTACTCGCTACTCAAATGTCACCGTCAAATTGATCAAGCAATCATCTATTCCAGCGGATGCAGCGAAGACTCTCCTTCCAGGGGATGCTATTCCTCCGAGACTCTATGGTCTTCCTAAAATACAAAAGGACGATGTTCCTCTTAGACCCATTGTTAGTGCGATTGGTTCTCCTACATATGCCCTTTCCAAATACTTAGGTAGACTACTTCAGCCGCTTCTGGGTAACACGCCTTCGTACATTAAGGATTCCACACACTTCGTGGAAAAGTTAAAAGCTATAACACTTCAGCCGGGTGATATTCTAGTGAGTCTCGACGTGGTGTCTCTGTTTACGAGAGTACCTATTGATGGTGTTATGTCTCTCATAAATGGCCTTTTTCCTGAAGACATCACAAGACTTTTTTATCACTGCATGACCTCCTCCTACTTTCTATGGAATGGGAATTTTTATGAGCAGACTGATGGTGTGGCCATGGGTAGTCCTCTCTCTCCTGTTGTGGCTAATTTCTTCATGGAGAACTTTGAAGAGAAAGCTTTGTCGTCGGCTCCTTTCAAACCGAAGATCTGGTGGCGTTATGTGGATGACACGTTCGTTGTTTGGACGGAAGGTGAGGAAAATCTTAGCCATTTCCTGGATCACCTTAATCTCCAGCACCCTTCTATTTGTTTCACCATGGAAAAGGAATCTGACGGCAAAATACCTTTTTTAGATGTTCTCGTCACCAAGAAAGAGGATGGATCTTTAGGACACAGCGTTTTTCGTAAGCCAACACACACCAATAGATATCTCCACGCAAGTTCTCACCATCACCCTGCCCAGAAACATGGTATCCTTACAACTCTAACTACCAGGGCTAGGAGGATTTGTGAAGTGTCTTCTTTACAAGAAGAAATTAACACCCTGCGAACCACCTTTGAGAGTAACGGTTATAGCAAGGCTTTGATTTCTACGGTTCTGAAACCAACAAATAATAATAGGACGTCAGTTGAGAAAAGAGATGTAAGAGGAACTGCTTACCTTCCGTACATACATAACACAACGGATCGTATTGCTAAAATCCTACGTCGATACAACATACGGACTGTATTTGGAACTTCTGTTAAGATTAGGCAACTCCTGCGACCAACTAAGGACAGTTTGCCTAAATTGCAACAACCGGGTATCTACAGAGTTCCCTGTACTTGTGGCAAGGTTTACATCGGGCAGACTTCGAGAACAATATGCACTCGCATTAAGGAACATAATAGATGTATCAGGCTCATTCAACCTGATAAATCAGCTGTTGCCGATCATGCTTTAACACCTGGCCATGATGTCATGTTCCAAGGGGTGGATGTTCTTGCCCGTATAAAGCAATATCGTCCCAGAATCATCAGGGAGGCGGTTGAAATACGTAAACACCCAGATAATTTCAACCGCGACACCGGCTACAATCTCAGTGAATCCTGGCTACCTATTATCAGAACCCTGAGAAAGTAATTCACTGCTGCTTTCCGTTGTCCCTAACATGGGGCTATAATGGCGTCCATCTTTGGGCACCTTCTATATGTTCTTCGTTGCTTTCTCTTAGCAACATTGTCGTATTCCAGATTATTCCTGACGATGAAAGACATGGTTTCTTTCGAAACGCGTCGAATTGCAATATAATAAAACACGGCATAAGCCCAAAATTCAACATTATGAATAATAACACGGGCCGTGAAAGTCTAAATGACAATATTAGAAACCTCTATGGGGAGGATATTTTCCGACTGATGTCTAGATTCAGTAGGTTACGACGCAAGAAGGTGTGTCTAATCTCTTCACTCGCTTTTCTCCTAAGATGCCGGGATCATGATATTCTACCGAATTTTGTTATGTTGAAGCATTCCTTCAGAACACCTAAGGCAACGAGAATCTATCGTCGTGCAAGCAAGGCGTTATTGATAGAGAGGTTACAGCATACTCGTAAGCAGTTGGATTTTATTTCGAGGGAGTTACTACAGCTACATCTACGCCTCTCAAACTTCGTAAGTGAGGAATTATGGAATATCTTCGATCGTATTTCTTCAGTGCAAGCTAACAGCGTTCTAGATCAGGTGAGGGACAGACATATTTCCAAATATGATAGGTTATGTCAGTTGCAGAAATCTCAAGCCATTAGACTTGATGCTAACAAGGTTGTCGTAAATTTGTCCAGCAACCCCCTAAGTGATACCCAACAGGCAGTTCTCGCTAAAGGTCTCAATTTTGCTGTAGCGCCTAGAAGAATTCCTATTGAAGAACTTATTACATCCGTAGAATCCTCAGTACATCACCTCACACCTGAAGAGGCCGAGGAAGCCAGGCAAGAATGTTCCCGAGTTCTCAAGACAGCTAAGCCACCTAACACCAACTTAAAACAAGGTGAAAGCCGGGCACTTAAAGATCTAAGGGACAATTCTGATATTATCGTTCTCCCCGCTGACAAGGGTAATGCGACAGTGGTATTGGATAAGGTTGATTATGATTCCAAGATCTCGTCTTTGTTATCAGATCCTGTATATAGGATTAATAGTCGTGATCCTACTACTCGCTACTCAAATGTCACCGTCAAATTGATCAAGCAATCATCTATTCCAGCGGATGCAGCGAAGACTCTCCTTCCAGGGGATGCTATTCCTCCGAGACTCTATGGTCTTCCTAAAATACATAAGGACGATGTTCCTCTTAGACCCATTGTTAGTACGATTGGTTCTCCTACATATGCCCTTTCCAAATACTTAGGTAGACTACTTCAGCCGCTTCTGGGTAACACGCCTTCGTACATTAAGGATTCCACACACTTCGTGGAAAAGTTAAAAGCTATAACACTTCAGCCGGGTGATATTCTAGTGAGTCTCGACGTGGTGTCTCTGTTTACGAGAGTACCTATTGATGGTGTTATGTCTCTCATTAATGGCCTTTTTCCTGAAGACATCACAAGACTTTTTTATCACTGCATGACCTCCTCCTACTTTCTATGGAATGGGAATTTTTATGAGCAGACTGATGGTGTGGCCATGGGTAGTCCTCTCTCTCCTGTTGTGGCTAATTTCTTCATGGAGAACTTTGAAGAGAAAGCTTTGTCGTCGGCTCCTTTCAAACCGAAGATCTGGTGGCGTTATGTGGATGACACGTTCGTTGTTTGGACGGAAGGTGAGGAAAATCTTAGCCATTTCCTGGATCACCTTAATCTCCAGCACCCTTCTATTTGTTTCACCATGGAAAAGGAATCTGACGGCAAAATACCTTTTTTAGATGTTCTCGTCACCAAGAAAGAGGATGGATCTTTAGGACACAGCGTTTTTCGTAAGCCAACACACACCAATAGATATCTCCACGCAAGTTCTCACCATCACCCTGCCCAGAAACATGGTATCCTTACAACTCTAACTACCAGGGCTAGGAGGATTTGTGAAGTGTCTTCTTTACAAGAAGAAATTAACACCCTGCGAACCACCTTTGAGAGTAACGGTTATAGCAAGGCTTTGATTTCTACGGTTCTGAAACCAACAAATAATAATAGGACGTCAGTTGAGAAAAGAGATGTAAGAGGAACTGCTTACCTTCCGTACATACATAACACAACGGATCGTATTGCTAAAATCCTACGTCGATACAACATACGGACTGTATTTGGAACTTCTGTTAAGATTAGGCAACTCCTGCGACCAACTAAGGACAGTTTGCCTAAATTGCAACAACCGGGTATCTACAGAGTTCCCTGTACTTGTGGCAAGGTTTACATCGGGCAGACTTCGAGAACAATATGCACTCGCATTAAGGAACATAATAGATGTATCAGGCTCATTCAACCTGATAAATCAGCTGTTGCCGATCATGCTTTAACACCTGGCCATGATGTCATGTTCCAAGGGGTGGATGTTCTTGCCCGTATAAAGCAATATCGTCCCAGAATCATCAGGGAGGCGGTTGAAATACGTAAACACCCAGATAATTTCAACCGCGACACCGGCTACAATCTCAGTGAATCCTGGCTACCTATTATCAGAACCCTGAGAAAGTAATTCACTGCTGCTTTCCGTTGTCCCTAACATGGGGCTATAATGGCGTCCATCTTTGGGCACCTTCTATATGTTCTTCGTTGCTTTCTCTTAGCAACATTGTCGTATTCCAGATTATTCCTGACGATGAAAGACATGGTTTCTTTCGAAACGCGTCGAATTGCAATATAATAAAACACGGCATAAGCCCAAAATTCAACATTATGAATAATAACACGGGCCGTGAAAGTCTAAATGACAATATTTTAATACAAATTATGATAAAATGGTCTGGTTAACTCAAACAAGTTGCTAGCGTTTCGCCCCAGTGTACCATTGGGCTCTTCAGTTGGTACGGTACACCTCACCAAGACGCGTAGCTAGTGTACACTGAGAAGGCCATTGCAAGACGCTCAATACATTATGTAGGCTATCTACATCACGAGCAATGCCAGTGCACTACGGGCGTAGTCTCTATAGTACATGAATTAGCCAAAATGCCTTATCAAACGACGAGAAATAAATCAGGTAATGATGTTTTAATAGATGCTTCCTCCTCCGCTGTCTGTGACCCATCCAGCCAACCCAAATAACATCACGACTTATAACACACATTTATTGCAGCCAATGGCCATAGAACATAAATACATAAATTTACATAATATATTAATAATGAAATTTGCATATAGAATCTGCCTATATATCACTCTATTCGCTACTGAATATTGTGTCAGGGTTATCAGTCTCTGATTACACTAAAGGGCATGGTAACGGGTGCACTGCTTTCCACACAGTTCACATTCGCAGGTGTCCTCGTCCGGTATGTGACAAGTCTTCTTTCTGCAGACGCGGTGGTGGAATCCGTGAACTGTAAAACGTGTTAACGTATGGCGCAAATCGTAGTCCGCTCCTTTCCATTCTGTTGAAGTCATTGCTTCAGTAGAGTAAAACTCCAGCCATATATCATTTCTTTTGTGCTGCAGTCATTTTCTGATATGCCCTTGTAAGTTAAATGGAAGGAGCATTTTTCTTATTTTCTATGAAGAAAGGCTCACCGACAAGCTCATATGTTAGTCTAGATAGGGTGAATGTCGAAACACACAGAAGTCTCTTAAGATAAGTTGATTTTATGTGTTCCATCTCCTTGAAATTTGTTTTGGTCAGGTATGTCCATATTAGTTCAATCCCATATGTCGCTATGGGCATTATCTTAGTAATGAAAATCTTCATGGCAGTGTCTACAGAAAGTCTGCGTAAGTGCTGAATATCATTGATAGCCAATATAGCTGCTGCTGTTCTATTTCTGACGTGTTTAGTGAATCTCGTTCCAGTTGTCAGTAGAGTAATTCCAAGATATGTAAATTCCTTTAGCCGTTTTAATCTGTTCCTGGGTAGGTGTGATGTACAGCTGTTCTGTTCCTATTATTCTCCCTCCCTTCCGAAATACCATATGGACTGTCTTTTGTTCAATTATGTCCAGCTTATTCTTCTCTCCCTATAATGCTTGGCGAAACATGCATTCCTGTAGGACTTCTAGGTTTGTTGAGCATTGTGCCATGTCGTCTGCATACACGTAAATGTGACCTTCCCTTTGAGATTGCCAAAACACTCTGTAACGTCTGCTGTTGCAAGATTAAGCAGCAGAGGGCTCGCTGGGTCACCCAGCAAAATTCCATTTGTCTGTGATTAAGGGGCCGAGGATTGGATGTTGTCTTTAAAGGAGATCACAACACAAAAACACATATTTCGTTATTTATTGCTAAATATGTAACATGGAAATTTAATAACAATCCTGTTGATCCGATGCCTCTACGTCCCACCATTCTCAAGTTATGAGCGAAAGTAGTAACTGCTCATGACGTCACTGCGCTATCGAGTCTACATAGCAGCCTTGTTGCTGTGCATACGCTCGGTAAGTCTTTTCCCGCACTCCATCTGCTGCTGCCGTGTTCTTCTGTTGCCATTGTTAGTGTTAGTGGATGTAAATAACATTCGTCCAGATCAGTTTGAGCCAGAAAGAACGACATTTGCTGATGTCCATTCAGATAGCGATCATAACATGGATATAGTAAACACTACAGGCCGAGCCGGCATGCGAAATTGGTGTAAGTGTAATGAGTGTACCATCATGAAAACGAATGAAGAAAGTGTAAGCTGTTGTGAATTAGACAATGTAAAAGCAGTGAAATCTGAAGAATTTATGTGTATAACAAGAAATATCTCTTTTTACAAGGCGTAAGTTATTTTAGACCGCGAAGTGTTGGCAATAGCAAGGCATAACATGAGCTTAAAAACAATGAACAGGGCAAAGAAGCGATTACTGACAGCTTTAAATCCAACAAATAGAACTTGGCAATTTATTTGTTACAAGCAGTCCACTTCCTGGGTAAATTCATGGACTGCGATTGGTAAAAATAACAGAATTGTCGTACCATCATGTGCTGTCAACATCATAAGAAACACATTTCCGGAACCCAGTGGCACCTATGTGGGCTTCAAGCTGTAAATTCAAACAAAGGCAGGTAGATTGTAGTTTTACGTGACCGTGAATCGTGTGATTACGAGCCACGGGACCTCCCTTTTACGTGGATTCCGAACCACAGGACATGGCATTTCACTTCGAAAATCTCACATTCATTGACCGGATATGAAACCCAGTCCACCTTGGTGAGAGGCCAACAACTTGACCGCTGCGCCACCGCGGCCCTGGTAAATTAGAACAGTAGAATAAATGAAGGAGTGTTCTGAGATTATTTAATTTACTATAAATATAGACATATTATTTTGATATGCGGTGCGGTACATCATTTATTGTTGCATGTGACATCGTGAGAAGTACTTCTTCATCAGGTCGTCCTTGGAAAGTCGAGGTATTGGAGCGATGTTCTTAGGCAGTGACAGATCTCTGTGCTGCCCACCATAAATGATTATTTATACTGGCCTTCCACGCCTGAACTTCTGTATGCTTTTTATGGAGTGCTCTCTTCTTTTTCATTTAACTTTTTGATATGTGACAAACGTCAAATGTATCTTTGATATCGGCATACTGCGTTCTCAGTAGATACCTTACTCCTTTGTGTCTATCGAAAAGAAAGAGTTCTATATAACAATTTTCTTCCTGTACAATCTTGGTTAACGTGGTTTCACACGCAGTCCTTTCAAGATCACCTTTCACCATCACTTTCTGAACAAGTTCCAATGAGCTACACGACCTGTATTTATATCCATGAGCGAATACACTAAATATTTGGCTGAAAAGCCGGGAGAATCCTACTGGCCATCTCCGTCTAACCAAATGGGTTTGGCACTGCTTTTCAAACAATCAAAAACCTTAGTTCTTCCTTGATTCCAAGTATCCTCCAATATAGGACCAGTTACTCTATGAATAATTCTATCATATACAGTCCGTGACATCATAATTATGTAAATTAAAGAACTTGCAGAATGACCGAAAAGGTTCAAACAGTAAATTATGCCTGACAACAATAATGCTGATGCTATTAGGACATTTCCTTCCATCGGTTGAGAATACCAACCCAATTCATTACCACAAATGCAAAGTGTTTTTATGCACAACATAAGTTAGTCCCCTTAATGTAATGTGAAATTTTTTCACTTTAACTTTTACAACTGTAGCAAATTTCAAGAGTGTGAGTAAACTTGTCCACACAACACAGAAATATGAATCTGTAACTTAACTTAATATGTGCAACGTCCTGTGTGTGTTGTAATCAGTATCACTAATATCACTTTCACTGTCACTTTCATTTTCATCTGGCTCATAGAAACTGTTATTCAATTGTTCTTCCATTACGTCACTGTTCAGGGCAGGGCCGGGAGTTGCAATGTCTAAGTATTTTCTAGCTACTTCACTTCCTAACTCGCACTGTATTTCTAAACTACATACATGACCATCTGACAACATATTTTCAATCACATCATTCTGTACATCTTGTAGCCTACATCTTTATAGTTAAATCACTTTTGCTTAATACTGTGTCAAGAAACTCCCTTCGTCTTTTAGTCTCATACCTTTCCGTCCTGCTCTGCTCAGTTCATGACGAGTAACCCCATAGTGTAGTTTGTGAAGCGGCTTGCGTATGAATTAGCATTCCTGCATGAGAAGTATATCCATCTGTCGGCGCCGGACACCTTATTGAAGGAACAGCTCCTGGCTTCAATTTTGGACCTTGTAGCTTTTCCGTAGGCATCAACTTAATTTTCAAAAGTTGCGTTTCATCATAGTCTGTCTTTTTAAAATGCAATGAACACACAGTAGCCCCATTACCAGGAGAAAAGTGCTTCCTCTTGCAAAATTGTACCCAAGTGCTAAATCTACGTGGCGACTTACTTCGATTTGAAAATCTATGGAAATGTACTTCTTTTTCTCTACAGTTTCGGTTTTTACTCGTTGTGTTGTTACAACAGTATACACTACACAAAGGCATTTTGACAACTAGCTATCACACTCGATTATAATAAACAACACTTATAAACGGAAGAGGGGCAGCGCGCATATTGCAACAATCAACTGAATGGAGAGGATAGCTCAAGCCCCGCTTATAGCGCAGTGACGTCACAGCTACTCGTGTTTCCTTCGTTTACCAGCCTGCGGAGCGGCATAGAGCAAAAGCAAATAAATAGTTGAACACTGCGTGATACATACTTTGATTTTGAGGCAAGTCGACATTTGTATTTTGGTCTCCTTTAATGGTGAGCTCATTTAACTGTAATATGTTGTCTATAATGATTGTCAGATAGTTGTCTTCTCCGTTCATATTGTTACGGCTGTGAGTTTGTGTCATCGCTCGCCGCATGAGTCACAACTGCCCCAGGGCTGGGCTGTGGCCTGCCTCCTGTATTGCGTGCGCCTTATGCAACAGGGCTACTAGGACAAAGGGATAGTCCAGAATATTCGTGACTGGACCAGCGATGGAAACCTCGAGAAGCCGTGAACCCTGGATGGATCTAGAAGCATTAATTGAGTCACCGGCCTGCTATATAAGTGTGACCTGTCAAGCAGTGGTTGTTGTTGTGTTTTACGAGCTAGTGTGAGCGATTATCCTGAGCGACAGACGTGTGGGGACTTGCGAAACCCCTAGTGGAGCGGGGAAGTGAGACTCCTACAGAGGAACTGTGCCTTGAGCGAGTGTGTTTATTTCCTGTGCGACAGAAGTGGTTGTGCTGCATTGTGAAACAGTGTGTAGGACGGTGACAGGCTGAGTGCAGCTATTTCCAGCTAGCGTACGGGACCGGACTCATTAGCGAAGAGGATTAACTGTGGTCTGTTGACAAGTGAAAGGGAAAGTATTCTCGACGTGAGGAAACTGGAGTAAAGTAACAATTGCTGTTGAGTAGTGTATTTTTCTGGCTGCAATAAAATTAATTATTTCTTTAAGCAGTAATTGGTGTTGTGCTTTATACCCACCGTAATCCAGTTAACAAAGGTGCCACTAGGGGGTGGCACGTAACAACTGGTGTCAGAAGCCGGATTACGAACTCAAGCACAACACCTGCAGACGGACAACCGAAGAAGACGCGCCCTGTCAGAAGAACTACAGAAGCTGTACCAAGGATCCCAGGACCATTTAGACGAAGAGCAATCACGCCAACTTCAGGACCTGCTACGCGAATTCCAGGATGTCTTCTCCGTGGGGAGCAAAGACTTCGGCAGGACAAGCTTGGTCCAGCACAGAATCGACGTTGGGGACAGCGCACCGATTAGGGCCCCTTTCCGACGTGTCCCGCTCGCCAAGCAAACCGAAGTCGACCGGATGGTAGAAGAGATGAAGGAGCAAGGGGTGATCGAGCCATCTCATAGTCCTTGGAGTTCTCCGGTCGTGCTTGTGAAGAAGAAGGACGGTTCCACCAGGTTCTGCGTGGACTACAGGCGGGTGAACGACGTCACGAAGAAGGACAGCTACCCTCTACCCCGGATCGACGACACGCTGGACACCATATCAGGGTCAAGATGGTTCTCCACCTTGGATTTGAAGAGTGGCTACTGGCAGGTGGAGGTCCACCCTAAGGACCGCGAGAAAACGGCGTTCTCTGTGGGCAGCGGGCTCTGGCAGTTCACCGTCATGCCATTCGGTCTGTGCAACGCCCCTGCGACCTTCGAAAGGCTAATGGAGTCCATTCTGAGGGGACTACACTGGAAGACCTGCCTGGTCTACCTAGACGACGTCATCGTTCTGGGGAGAAGCTTCGAGGAGCACTACAGCAACCTGAAGGAGATCTTGTTGAAGCTATGGGCTGCCCAGCTGAAGTTGAGCCCCAAGAAGTGTCAGCTCTTCCAGAAGCAGGTCCAGTACCTTGGGCATATCGTCTCCGAGGAAGGGGTGCGCACCGACCCAGAGAAGACTGCAGCTGTGAGGGAGTGGCCAGTTCCGAAGGACAAGTCCCAACTACGAAGCTTCCTGGGACACTGCACTTATTACCGTCGCTTCGTGAGAGGATTCGCCGACATCGCCAAACCTTTACATCGACTGACTGAGAAGGACCAACTCTTCACGTGGACAGCAGAATGCCACAGTGCCTTCGAACAACTCAAGCAGGCTCTGTGCACCGCGCCTATTCTGGCCTGCCCCAGACCTGGAACAAGGTTCATCGTCGATACCGATGCTAGCGACTTTGGCATAGGGGGAATCCTGTCGCAAGTAGTGGACGGCGAAGAGAGAGTAGTGGCCTACTTCAGCAAGGCCTTGTCAAAGCCAGAAAGGAAATACTGCGTCACCAGGAAGGAGCTGCTCGCCATCGTGAAGACCATTGAACACTTCCACAAGTACCTGTACGGGCAAGAATTTCTCATCAGGACCGACCATGCATCCCTGCGATGGCTCCTGAACTTCAAGCAGCCCGAGGGTCAACTTGCGCGGTGGTTAGAGAGGCTTCAACAGTACAACTTTGAGATTCAGCACAGGAAAGGCCAACTGCATTCTAACGCCGACGCCCTGTCACGAAGACCGTGCCCCGAAGACTGCACCTTCTGTGCCCGAAGGGAGGAGAACACCGGGATACAGTGCCGAAGGACTACCGTGGAACTTCAAGGGAGCTGGAGCCGCGAATCTTTCACGCGGGCGCAAGGGGAAGATGATGACCTGGGACTGATAGCCGAATGGAAGAGGGCCTGTGTCCCCAGACCCGGGTGGAACATTGTGAGTGACTGCAGCCCAAAGTTTAAGTCCTACTGGGCACAGTGGGACTCGCTGATTTTAAGGGATGGCCTCATCTGCCGTACCTGGGAGAGCACCGACGGGAAGACATCTCGGGAACAAGTCATCGTTCCAAAGGCTATGACGAAGGAATTCCTGAAGGAAGTTCATGGAGGATCATCTGGTGGACACCTAGGGATAAAGAAGACCCTGGAGAAGCTGAGAGAGCGGTTCTACTGGATCGGATGCCGAACAGACGTGGAGAACCACTGCGCGAGGTGCCACAATAGCGCGGCCAGCAAGGGCCCAGGACGAAGACGACGGGGTCCACTGAAGACCTACAACGTGGGCGGCCCCATGGAGAGAGTGGCCATCGATGTTGCTGGGCCATTCCCGTTAAGCGAGGCAGGGAACCGCTACATATTAGTCGTCAGCGACTACTTTACCAAATGGCCAGAGGCGTATGCGCTCCCTAACCAAGAAGCCGCGACGATTGCAGAGACCCTGGTGAAGGAATTCGTCAGCCGGTACGGAGTACCCCTGGAGCTGCACTCCGACCAAGGGAGGAACTTCGAGTCGCAGGTGTTCCAGAACCTATGCCAGCTGCTGGGAATCCGGAAGACAAGGACAACGCCGCTACACCCTCAGTCCGACGGGATGGTAGAGCGATTCAATCGCACCATCGAGAACCATCTCCGAATAGTCGTCAGCGAGCACCAGAGGGATTGGGACAAACATCTTCAACTATTCCTCCTGGCCTACCGCGCCGCCGTGCATGAAGCCACCGGGTGCACACCAGCCCGGGTCATGTTTGGGAGGGAGCTCCGTCTACCTGTCGATCTTGCCTTCGGCCGACCTGGGAATGATCCGATCCCGGTAAGCCAGTATTGTCAAGAACTGGTCGACCAACTGGAGGACGTGGACGCGTTCGCGAGGAGGAAACTGCGGATCGAGACCGACCGAATGAAGACCCGATACGACCAGCAGACGGATGCCGGCGGATTCCACGAGGACGACCTGGTCTGGCTCTTCAACCCATTACGGAAGATAGGCCTGTCACCCAAACTGCAGAAGTCCTGGGAGGGCCCGTACCGAGTCGTGAAACGGTTCAACGATGTCGTCTACAGGATCCAGCGGAGCCCGAGGGCGAAGATGAAGATCGTGCACCGAGATCGCCTGGCAGCCTACGGAGGGACACAGACGGACCAATGATTGATCGGGACGATCAGCCTTTTTAGGAAGGGGGTGGTGTTACGGCTGTGAGTTTGTGTCATCGCTCGCCGCATGAGTCACAACTGCCCCAGGGCTGGGCTGTGGCCTGCCTCCTGTATTGCGCGCGCCTTATGCAACAGGGCTACTAGGACAAAGGGATAGTCCAGAATATTCGTGACTGGACCAGCGATGGAAACCTCGAGAAGCCGTGAACCCTGGATGGATCTAGAAGCATTTATTGAGTCACCGGCCTGCTATATAAGTGCGACCTGTCAAGCAGTGGTTGTTGATGTGTTTTACGAGCTAGTGTGAGCGATTATCCTGAGCGACAGACGTGTGGGGACTTGTTAAACCCCTAGTGGAGCGGGGAAGTGAGACTCCTACAGAGGAACTGTGCTTTGAGCGAGTGTGTTTATTTCCAGTGCGACAGAAGTGGTTGTGCTGCATTGTGAAACAGTGTGTAGGACGGTGACAGGCTGAGTGCAGCTATTTCCAGCTAGCGTACGGGACCGGACTCATTAGCGAAGAGGATTAACTGTGGTCTGTTGACAAGTGAAAGGGAAAGTATTCTCGACGTGAGGAAACTGGAGTAAGGTAACAATTGCTGTTGAGTAGTGTATTTTTCTGGCTGCAATAAAATTAATTTTTTCTTTAAACAGTAATTGGTGTTGTGCTTTATACCCACCGTAATCCAGTTAACAAAGGTGCCACTAGGGGGTGGCACGTTACAATATGTTTCATTTTGTCGATGATTATCTGGCGGTGTAAAAGGTCGAAAGCCTTCCTATAGTCAATGAATATGACGTGGAATTTTCCTCGGTGATGCCTAAGGGCTTCTGTGATATCCTCCATCAGATTATTTATAGCATGCAGTGTCGATCTGCCTCTCCTGAAACCATGCTGTTGTTCCGGTATGTGTCCGATAGCTTCCTTTTCCAATCTTGTAGAAAGAATTTTGGAGAATACTTTGAACAAAGCATTCTCCAACTCGATTCCTCGGTACGAGTCCGGATTGTCAGGGCTACCTTTGCCTTTATACAGGATTTTGAGCATCGCGGTCCTCCAGGTGCTAGGAACGTTGTGTATTTCCAGGCACTTGTTAAATAGTGCTGTCCATAATGTCTTAAAATACGGCAAGGCCTCCTTCAGGTACGCATTAAAGATTTCATCTGGCCCGGCAGCTTTGTGGCGTTTCAGTTCCATGACCGTGGTTGAAACCTCCTCTTCTGTAATACGCGGAGAGTCGATTGGGTAAGATACATGAGTTGTCCTTTGTGTTGGTCTCCTGTTAAGTTAAATAACTTTTGAAAGTGCGATTTCCAAGTTTCGATTGTGATTATTTGGGAGAACTTTGCTGTCCTGGGTTTTAGGGCTGCAAAGTGGTTAACTGTGGCCTTCTCTATTAATTGCTTTCCTTCTTCTTCTACCCATTTTGCTCGCTTCACCTTGAGTACGTTTTTGTAGTTGTGCCTTTCAGTGCTGTACGCCAGTAAATCATTATCGGTCTTCGTTGTTCTAGCTGTGTGAAGGGGATCTAACACCTTTCTTATTTTGTCATAACATGTTGCGTCGAACCATGGCTGCGACTTGCGCTTGTCCCTGTTTCCCTTGTTTGAGCTTCTTTTAAGTAGTTAGCCAACTTCGATGCCATGGAATCTACCTCTCCCTGATTTATCTCATCTAGTATGTGTTCTGTCGGCGAGGTTATTTCTGATAGGATGCTGGTATTTAAAGTACGTTTTGTCATTACTCTTTCCTGCTGTATAGTGACTCATCTATCGCGAGTTGTACGTACACGGGTGAGTGTTTTCTTAGTGATGCCACACCGGAGTTTATGAGAGCCTTGAAATCAATGGCTCTAACGTAGGTGTTGATAAATATCAGGACTATTGCACTCATACCTTTATGACAGACGTACCGGTAGGTTGGTGTGTGAGGATTGTTCACAAGAATGACACCCTCCGATTCTATAAATACTAAAACTGTTCTGCTTTTCATGTCTTCTGTGTCCGTACGACAGTTAAAATCGCCAGCACGCCATTCTTCACATCAACCATCATCAAAACAGTACTGCCAAACTCACCATTACGGTACTATTACGCACCAGCACCCGACCATTCTAACCTTAGTTTTGTTCAATCCAATGGTTACAGCCTAACGTGTCCAGATCAATGATTTTGTGTCAACCGTGCTCCACTGGCTGCGCGCGCCAAGGCCGCAACTACACCCGACCATTCTAACCTTCAATTTGTCCAATCCAATGGTTTTTGACAATGGTTGCAGCCTAACGCGTCCAGAACAATGGTTTTTGACAATGGTTACAGCCTAACGCGTCCCGATGACTGTCATTTTTAACAACAGTGATTTTGTATCCCACTTTTTTCTTATCAACAGTGATTTTGTATCCCACATGTTGGCAACAATGTGTGCGCCTCTGGGTATGCCGCTAGAGTGTGCCTTGTTGACAGTTGAACGAGATGCAAGCGCTGTCAGATCATGGCAGCCGTTCTTAAAAGAGCAATAAATAAAAACACATATTTACGTACTTTAGCAAATATATGAGGTGCAGTAGTGACCAGGGTTCCTAATTTCAATATGTAATATCGCCCAGAAGATGAAACAAGGATACAAGGTATGTAAACGTCACGTTCATGTCTAATGAAACTGTATAAGCAGTGTTCTACTTTCATTCAGAATTAATGATAGAATTACTACACTGCAAAGTTAATAAACATATCACTTGACTCGATTTACTTGCTACTGAGTTTTGACTCCTTGCGGATCTTCTGTTTCATTCCCAGCCGATCCATGTTGCTCCTCTTCATGTGTCTGCTCTCGAGCTTTTTAGCAATTCCTTTAGATACATTTTTGTCATGTAGAACCTTGGTATAGTTATTGACAAAAATATTGGCGAACACTTTCATGCACTTCTTTAAAACTTTTACTAAAGGGACACCACATCTGCAAATGTATTCAATGTTACTGACAGTGTTTTCAGTCATCTGCATACCTATTTTGACAACAGCATCCCTCTGGTTATCTAGTTTCAAGAATTCAATTTCATAAAACTCACTGATCAATGTTTGGAAGAGGCAAAACACACTACAACTCAGAGATAATATGAAAGCTGACGGACGCTTTAATCCACCTCTGTTCAGCTGGTTGAAATAAGAATAAAGTTCCTGTGTGTCACAATCGAGGAGGAGCTCTTCATCACACTGTAACATATATTTACACTCGGTACACTTCACTTTCTTCCCTAACTTTTCCAGGACGGTCTTGCTGGTATAACTTGCAATACATGCCAGGACCCTTTGCGTCTCGATTGGAACGGCTACACAGCGAGACTCATCTATAGCGGACTCCAATATATCTAAATTTTCCTCGCTTTCTTCGTGGCTGAATGTTACTGCCAGGTCCCTCAATGCAAATTCTCCTACCTTGGCAGACTTCAATTTCAACCAATCAAGAACTTTGAGCCTTCGGTCCGATTCAAGAATTTGCTCCACAGAAGCATTGTAGGTGCATCCACTAAGTCTTCTATATGCTGCAAATGTTCCCTCTAAGCTATCAGTTTGCAACTTACTTGTTAGTATATACGACCACCCATATTTACTGAAAATAAATTTGCATAGCCCTACAATTGCAAGAAGTGTGTGGGTCAAGGCCGTGTAGGTATCATTTGTTAGCTTTCCTTCAGCCAGTGATGTGTGCCAGATATCGATATAACTCTTCATGGTCTCAAGAAAAAATGGTTGGGTGTTATTTGGGCCATAGATTGGATTGGCATCCTCATTTCGAATGTATGTTCCCTTCATGGGATGCTGGACATTCACAATGGTCCACCATTTGGAAATTAATTTCAGAAATTGGATGGTACCCTCAGATATAACCACACCCTCTTTCGACAACATCTCTAATGCCACTATATTCTTATCATCAAAAACACTCATAGCTAGAGCAACATTCTGTCTTTCAATGTTTGAAGGATACATGGATTTCCTAGACAGATTTGGAGCTAGTTTTAATAACATTCTCTTTTCAGAATGAAATAAATCTCGCAAGTCTGAAAATTTAGCCTCAACGGTAGTGTACTGGCATGTTATTTGTCCCTCAGAAATGTTTAGCATTTTTTCAATAAGTGTAAATGTTTGTATAGTATCTGGTATGACGAGCATTTCACCAGGTCGGTTTAACCAGTTGTTTCGAATGCACTTCAATAAATGCACATTATCGAAGAGAAGAAAGAGTGGCTTTGAAGGATCAGCTGGGTTAGGGACAGCAGTTTTTAAGACACCATCACTCAACATCTCAAACATTTTCATTTTGTTCGGTAGTTATCTGACACCAAACAAACTACGTCATAGTGGAGTTCATTTAAGAGTTTCAGGATGTTTACAGTTAACTTCAGCAGTGTTTCAGCATTCATATTTTTCACTGGAAAGAGGCCTATAACATCCTTATGTTGTGAGTGTAAAGATGAAGACATAAACACCTGCATAGTGGTTGCCGCATCTGATTCTGATCCATTTTCAGCCATTCCTATGATTTTTCCCGCTTTGTACGATAGCTTGGCATTAACCTGTAGCCTATTTCATCCAACATTACTGATACAACCTTATCATCATCATTGAGGAGTTTAGATTTTTCCAACAAGAATGATTTTTGAGATGGCCCTATACCACATCCTTTTGGACCTATTCTACAAAGAAACTGTCGAAGATATACATGGTGAGGTAGTGTGATCATGTTGGTTTTTCTCATTGACTGATAGGCCCCTGGATACGAATAGGAAATTGTGGCAGCCCATATTAATAGCTCTGGCGAATACTGAGTCTGAGTTGCAATGGACAATTCCAATTGCTCTAAAGCAAATTTAATTTTCCTAGCTCTTATTATATCAATGTCGGAATCAAGAGACATGGCTTCCCTAAAAAAATCCACCAGCATATGAATTCTGTCAGAAGTAGAAACATGTTCATCATTATAATTGGAAAGATGACTCACCAAATTGTCCAGTTTCGACCACCTGTCGCATTTCAAATCACTGCATCCTTCAGACTGCAGTATCCATTTAAATTTCTCCACAGGCACACACAGATTCTTATAGAAAACATTCACACTCAAAGAATTTGATACTTTAAAGCACACTGACACTGATGGGATGTCATTCAAGCTACCATCATCTACTTTAACAAACAGGATACAATCATCTTTCATTAACACTGTGAAAGGAGACACCTGCCTCTCATTAACCTTACTTCGAAAGATATCGAAACTAGAAATTATATCCTGTTCACACCACTCAGCGAAATGTTCCTCATCTCTTCGTAATACATTTTGCAAACGCTCTTCCGGATTTTTCCTCTCTTTGGGAAGTGCAGTTGTGTGGTAAGACGGTTGATTGGGGAAAATTGTCGGAATGGCATCAGGGGTTAGTTTGGGAATTTTCCTGGGGACACGAATGGTTTCACCATTTTCAACTGGGAATATATCTTCCCTAACCACAAATTTGGTTTCAAAATGTTTAACACATACAACTGTTTGCGCCGTAACTTCGAAATTATCTCGGTGAATATTTCTAATCCACTTATCTTTCAAAGATTTGTCTTTAGGAAATTTAAAAGTTGAAGTATCCGCAGAAGTATAATTAGATTTACAGCCGGGTACACAGCAGGAGCGACCCATGTTTTGAAATAACACAATGAACAGTCATTACGTATTACCGTAATTTATAATTATTCACAGTGCACTACACTAAGTAAGGTACACTATTACAATTAATAACAGCACGAAATCACTTGAGATACGCGATATCTTGGCAGTAGACACACTTAAAACGTTAGATCACCATATGTAAACAAACCATATTCCCCTCTCCTATTCCCCTACGATTCCCGCCATTTTCTACATTATCGATAGTGGCATTACGGTCTGATATATTGTATTCGGTCTTGGCTGGGTATCGGGCTGGTCCGGAAGGCACCGGTAGCCAGCCTAACGCAACCGTACGCCGCCGAACCATAGTCTAGCCCGGACAAGACGAGGGCTTGGTAGAACCGTAGAAACACCGCACGGTCAGCCCCCCACGTAGTGCCACTAAGAAACTTGAGCATGTTCAGTTTCCTGAGATATGTCATTTTCAATTGGCGTATATGGTGATGCCACGTTAATTTGCTGTCAAAATGGAGCCCCAGGAAGCGATAAGTGTCAACCAACGGCAAGGCAGCATCCCTGAGATGTAGTCCAGGGTGTAAATATAGCCTCGGGAGCCGACAAAAATTGACGACGGAAGTTTTCGCTGCCGAGAAACGAAAACCCCAGTCGTCAGCCCACCTGTCGACCCGGTTGATGGCTAGCTGCAATTGCCGTTCCACGACTGCCATACTTCCAGAGCTGTAATGCAGAGCTAAATCGTCTACACACAGCGATGGAACTACCGCAGACACGGCGGTGGCAACAATGCCATTTATGGCAATCGCGAACAAGGTGACACTCAGCACAGAACCCTGAGGAACTCCATTTTCTTGAGTATAGTATTGCGATAATGTCCTACCGACTCTTACACGGAAGAGTCGGACGGACTTGAAATTCGCAATGAAAGTCGGTAGATTACCACGGAGTCCCCACTTGTGAAGGGTGGAAAGGATCCCGTAGCGCCATGTATTGTATCGATTGGGTGGAAGACCCACCCACATTTTTAAGAGAGCTTTGATATCAACAGAAGTAACTTACTGCATTTAAGACTGCTCATTCCACCCTTCAACGAGCAAGTGTTGTGAATTTTAGTGTGCTCTTTTAATACCTTTGCAGGAAAGATTGTTAATTCATTTTAAGGGTTTAGGGCAGTTTGGTCATCAGCACTGTGTACTTGGGCATGTATTGAACTTCTCTGATAACCTGTGTTCCTGTGATGACTCTAGCTGTGTGTGCACAAAGGATGGGATAGGTGCCCTAGTACTTGAAATAGAAATACTATTCTGGCATTTTACTGGGAGTGTGAAAAAACAAAACTTAGGATAATATCTGCCAGCGCTAGAATTCTAACCTCTGATCTCCAAAATTGCTGCGGCTCACTATTGTGGTGCACACACAGTTATGCTGAGTGCTCTGCAATAAAGAGACTTCCATGCTGACCATCACGATACACAGAGCTAAACTTTGGATTACAGCCGAGTTTTTGTTAGGGATGTAGTTTTTTAATTTACAGGTGTCTCTCCTTGAAGTAAACCATTGGTTCAAGAAGTCTTCCATTTTGTTTTTAATTAATTTAATTTTTTTTTTTTTTTTTTTTTTTTTTAGCGTATGGCTTTTAGTGCCGGGAGTGTCCGAGGACATGTTCGGCTCGCCAGTTTTGTAGCTGCTTCGAGACGGACACCCAATGGGTGAGCTACAAGTACCGTTGGGGAGGGAAGGAGGGAAGTTGGAATGTAAGGACGAGGAGTTGGAAGGTAGCGGCTGTGGCCTATAGTTAGGGACCAACCCCGGCATTTGCCTGGAAGGAAGATGGGAAACCACAGAAGACCATCTTCAAGGTTGCCGGCGGGGGGATTCGAACCTCCTCGCCTCCCGGATGTGAGCGACTGCCATCAGTCATGCCGTAACCACCACGGCTAACTCACCCGGTAATTAATTTAATAAATTCGCACAAGTGTGCACGAGAGGTAATTTTGTTTTTCTGGCCTTTGTTCTGCTCCTGGCAGACACCCATTTCAAAACTTTGCGATTACCTACGAAACAAATAGGCTTGCAGTAGAGAATAATTGAAGTAGACACTGGTGGCATCAGTACCAGGACATTTAATGTGAGCCTATGAAGACAAACATGTTAGCAGATATTTTCAGGAACTGAAAAACTGGATGGTGTGAAGGAATAAAGGAGATTATTATTTTAGGAGCTATAAGGGTTTTATCTTAAGGATCATATTTAAAAGAAACTATATTCTTTCCCATATAACAATGTATTTCTCAAAGTAAAAATTCAAACTACATACATATATATTATACAAACACAAACTTGCTGCCACTCTGATGGGTGATTGTTCAGTACAGTTTACACATTACACATTCCAAAATTATTCTATACAGGTAAATTTTAGTGCATGCCTATAGTACAATTAAGCTTCCCGTGTACTCATCCACAATGATAAATTCTCGTGTGACATTTCTTAAAACACCTCTGGAATTTCATTAGTAAACTTACTAGAGTAACGTCAGGCTTTAGAATTTGGGTGTGAGGATCATTCTCATGAGAGGGCAAATGCTGTAATGTCGATTCACAGGGACGGAAATATATGCATTAAAGCGGAAGTGACCACTATGCACGCAGAATTCTGCTGATATAGGCAGGGGAGAACCGGTAGTTTCCAACAACGTGCCATCTAATGACAATGTATGGTTGGGGTCTTCTGGCCTACGAATATAACTGACACCAAGCCTGTAACAACTGGACCCTACCCATCACCTAGTCTGACTTGAATTGGACCTAACCTATCACATCTATTAAGTTATCCTCTTATGAAGTAAAATAGATGGTAACAATCAATGAGACTTTCATCATACAATAAAATTTTCTGAAGTACCGGTACTGTACTGAAATTAGTCAAAATACATTTACTAATGATGAAAAATAAATCTGGAAATGATGTAGAAATGGACGTTTTCTCCTCAGCTGTCCATAACCCACCCGCCATCCTCCTTTTAGATCACGACATATAGTAAAATTCCAGCTGTGTCCGCCTTTCAGCGCGTGAATTACCATCAAATACAGTCTTGCCAACCCCGTGCTTATGGTACTGTTGTGTATATAAGCGTTACTGCAAAACAACATTGTTTTTTTGGTAATAGTAATATTTGTTGAATCCAGACCAACGGCTAAATCAATAATATGGTTAGGTAGTGTGGTCCAGACCTCGTTAGCCATACCAGGGGTTGGTTTTTGTCATGCAGTGGGGTAGTCACGCATCAATAATCTTTACTCAGACTAGACCTTTGTGGTGTATTTTGTATCCCACATGCTGCCAACTGTAGTGATGTCAATGTGTGCCCCATGGTAACAGTTGTCGAACACGGTTGCCATCGTTAAATGAGCAATAAATAAAAACACAATTTTACGTAATTTAGCATATATTTCCGGTGCAGCAGTGACCAGGGTTTTAGTAATTTATATTGGTAATGTCCCCCAGAAGATGAAACAATGTATGAAAAACATATATTATCGAAATGCAACTATCGTCTGAAACAGAATATTAATAAATAGATTAGGTTGGCAGCAATGAACAAAGGAACTTATGGGCAGCATGCAAAGAAGGTTCCAGGCATGCTCTAACACAGGCCATGCCAACCGAGCAGCACCGGTGCTTTTCCCCGCTCTCCTGCCCGTGTAGTGCCAGTAGCACAGTCCAACTTGGATGATGAGCAATGGATCGCAGACCTCGCTTTCATGATAGACATCACTGGGAATTTAAATGATTTAAATATCTCTTTGCAAGGTAAAAATAAATTACAGTAATTAGCATGTGTGACCATATTGAAAGATTCAAATTGCAGCTTGTGCTTTTTAAAAGTCATCTTCAAGAAGGAAATTGGGACAATTTTCCCTCTCTAAAGTCCTTGAATTAAGTACTTATGAACTTATGCAGGTGCAGGTGCTCGCGAAGCACCCAAGTTGGCGTGGCCTGCTCTAACACAAGGGGTGGAGTAGCATGATGCTACGAGTCAACAGTGCTATTTGTACAGAAGGAGTCGTGGCAGTAGTATAGATCGTGATAGCCTACATTACACTACAAAATTCCCCTCGACACAAAATGGCGGTATCCATGACGTCATGGGCAAGACAAAGGTTTGAAAGATGCATAGCTACATGTTAAATTCTATGTGCTAATAAGGCTTTACATATAAACACAATCCTAACCCGGGTCTTACGCCCCAGACCCCTTGTTATAGTGCAAGCAGGGACTTTCGTCCAGATAGTAGTCTAACATAGTAGCGACCAATGGCTTTAGAAGAGTACAGTGCAACTTTTCAATTAAATTGAACATTAGTAACCCACCATTAGGCCTACACATTCAACTTTAACACGTCGCTACATCAGCATGTAACGATAACACTGCTTGGAACTGAACCCTTCAGAAAAGCAGTGTTTAATGTAAGAAATCTTAATCAAGGGGTCGCGCTCAGTTCCTATGTGATGTTTACGTTCGCCAAACAACATGCTCTACTGAGGTAAGGGTCATAGGATATAAACTATAAATTAGAAAGAAAGGTGACAAGATGTAAAATAATAACATGATTTAATGACTAATAGTGCATAAAAAGAAATAAACAACAATAAAATATAAAACAATCCTCCCTGAATTTCCCATGATAGGAATATCTATAAATTTGAGGAGTCAGACGGATCTCCCCTTTTATTTAAAATGTGGATCCAGGTTCCACTACCTTGCAATTTGGGTTTTATGTGCGCGTAATGACTAACTACGAGGAATGAGTACTTTGGATGACTGTTCGTTTACAACGGGTTAACAGCCACGATGCTTACGAACAATCATCTCGTAAATCAACGTTTATGGATATGCAACATGACATTAAATAAAACCCTTAAAAAGTAATGCTGACACACGCACTAAATCTACTATCTACAGGAATCTCTCGGGACCCTCATTAGCGCGAAGACGCACTTGACTTTGAGCTGCCAACACGGGCCAAATTGCTCAACATAAACAAGGAAATACAGCAAGCATGTGACTCACGGGTCACTGAATAAAATAAAAACATGGAATAAACCAACAACAACAAAAGCCTGACTGGCTGACATTACTTTATATGAACAAAACTGCATGTTAAGCTAACGCTTCGGAGATTATCGTGATTCGTAGGCAACTCCCATTTATTTAAACAATTTGTATCATTGATCAGTTCTTATTCTGTATTTAAAGTTATTACTGAGCCACACAGGCACTCTCCACTAATGACCTGGCTGGCACCCTTCAGTTCGTCTTGTGCAACATCTCCCCTCTTCCTCAATCACCTGCCATTGTCCCACTCCAGTGTGTATAAATATAACTGACCAGCTGTGCCGTTATCCCAAGGAATCAACAGCAACAAACTCAACCACTTTAAAATATGGTCAGACATAATCAAAATATCCAGAATTGCCCTCGCGAGGTCACAATCTGGATTTGTCATCAAGCTGCCAGAAATCAGTCTAAGCTGAAAATCCCGCTTGTAATGACACAAAAACACACACTCACACACACACATTTGGGAATGACAATACGTTATTTCACACAGATCGGCTGAATGGATGTTCGCCGACAATTAAACAAAATATTAAAACCTACGATAGAGCTGACTGCTCTTCGCCACAAATCACATTGCTCCAAAGGCAATAATCTCATTGAATCTGATCAATAATAAAACAAAAGAAATTAATTACCCTCCAATCTACTGTATAACTATTTTACTTCAGTCCTACTTCTGAAACACAACATATCTCCGAGAGACGTTTTTAACCGCATTGCGTAACATATGCAAACACGGCCGTTCACATAGCTACGTTAGTTAAAACAACAAACAAGAAAAGAACCTTCTACTAAATATATATGCGAGCTGTTTCCATGCAAAAAGTGTGTCAGACCAAAACTAAATAGACTACGTTAATCACACAAGCAAATTATTTACAAAACACAATATGTCCCATACACCATAAGTTAATTTATCAGATAATAATAAATATTATTCTGTACTCATCCTCAGCCAGTCACCCGTCAAAGAACATCTGCAGCCATTTCCCAACTGGATTCTTCTTATCTCATCTCAACCATCTTGATGGAGTCTTGATATTTCCAGGCTTCCTCCATGGTCAATGATGTCATCTCTCGTGCTGATTCAAAAATTAAATTATTATACACTTGATGTCTGACTACTAAATTCGCCGTTCGGGTACTTCTTTCCCCAAAACAGTTTATTGGCGAATTATCTAAGATACTGCCCCTACAAATATAGTACTGTGACTATCTAACACTGAATTGAACACTTTTAATAATAATTCCTGTGTCCTTCATGACACGCAAAGTATAACTGTCAACGTCCTTAGACGCACAAAGTAATAGTCAACCTGTGTCCACGACACACAAAATCAAAGTCTACGTCCGTAGACGCACAGAGTAATAATAAGCCTACGTCCGTAGACGCACAGAATGATAATAAGCAAACTGTGTCCACGACACACAATAAAATAATAAGCAAACTGTGTCCACGACACACAAAATCAAAGTCTACGTCCGTAGACGCACAGAGTAATAAGCAAAGTCTTGGCTCTTCACACCACTTATAAATGAACTGGCCCTAGGTCTTGATAGAGGGGGAATTTAGATAAAAATTTCACAAAATAATGGTGATACAGGAATGAAATAAATATCACTGAACTCGTAAAATAGCGCAGGTCAAGAATATGCCCATTAATCCTGGAATCGATCGTAGAGATTTTGTCTAGGCGATCTCCCGCGTGAATGCTAGCCGAGCGTGCCCACGTTAGACCTGCCGCGCTAAATAAGCATTCTTCTCTCATTGGTTCCCACACTTTCTGTCACTTGGCGGTTTTTAGCATATCTTGGCGTCGTAGGAGTGTCTATTTTCTTCATCAGCCACTCACGTTACTGCATCATATTTCTTATAGGCGCGAACATCACAATGAACATACCAGAACCATGTCTCACTGCGCGTCGCTTCTATTTTTGAGGCGGCCAACACCTGTCCTTCTGACACATCGCTAGGCTATTTCCTTTCACAGCTAAAGTATTTAGCCTTTTGTCAATCTGCTTCAGGCATGTACCCGCTGTCTCCAACAAATGCTTGAAATTTCCTCATCTCCGTCTGGCTACTTTCATGATGCTGGTGGAAATATTTATTAATTGAAGAAATAAAACCTAGAATCATTTATCCAACAGAGGATAAAGGGTTCACAACTCTCCCACTCACAAAATTTCGAACTTCCGAGAAAGTCGATAATTTTAAAAGACTTCCGTAGGCCAAATGATTTACTTCAGAATCACCCCTTTTCTATTACTTGGTCTAGTCGCTCCTGTCTTGAATGGCATTTACTCGTTTCACATCCTGCTCATAATGACTCTCTCAACTGCTTGCGTGACGCTGATGCCTGGGGCAACACTCGGCTCGCCTCGTTAATGTTTTTCAACACCAACTCTACATCCTCCTTCCCGTGCCGTACTCAACTGCTCCCCGTGCACTTTGTTGATAGTAGGACGTCCATATATTCAAACTGCATCATTATTTCGGCGCTCCCATGGTTTACTTCTACGATACTTTTTTAGGTTGGCAGCGTTGTAGACTGACATTGTTCCTGTACTCAATTCTTTCACTCTGTAAGCATTATTTCCAAGGTTTCTTACGATAGAATAGGGTCCTATGAACTTTTCGCAGAATTTACTGAAGATCTTCTTCTCTGGGTCCGATGTAGCAGGTCGTTTCACCAAAACAAGCTGGTTGATTTCAAGATCACTGTGAAACCTCTTATTTCTTACTCACCGTAATCTGCGGTCTGCTTGTTTCCTCATGTAGGCTCTCGTCCTCTCAATTCGCAAGTCAGGTGCTATCATTGGATCTTGTGGGCAGTTAATGATGCTTTTCCACGATCTCACTGGATACTCGTTTTTGTGTAGGACCATAGGGATCTGTCCTGTTGACTCGTGCCTGGTAGAATTCATGCATGTCTCTACATCCTTGATTTTGTCCACCCATCTGTGATGTTCATTTGGAATGAAGATTCTCAAATATGACGTTACACACTTATTTGCTCTCTCACTTGGAATTGCTTGAGCATGTCGGATACTGCTTAAAATGTGTTTTATACCCATGTCCTCCATACCTTTCTTGAATTCGGCGCTCGTGAAATAACTGCCATGATCTGATAATATAAATTCTGGTTTTCCAAGGATTGGAATAACTCTATTTCGAATACGACTGAGTACCTGTTTTGAAGTAGTTTTCTGAATGGGGCATAATACGACAAACTTAGAAAATACATCAATGCATAATAGTAAGTGTCGGCAACCTCGCCTTCCCTTCGGGATTGGACCGAAACAGTCGAGTGCCAGTAGCTCGCATGGTTTCTGAGGTAGCAATGGTCTTGGATACTGCCTCATTAAATAATTATTGGGCTTTGTCCTCTGACACGGATCACAAGTTGTAATGACGTCACATATACAGTAGTTGTTCTCATACGTGGCCATGTAAAAGTCTCTCCTATAGTCGCTTCGCACTTATCTACGCCCACGTGACCGTAACTTTCGTGCGTATGCCATGTCAGTCCTCGTTGTAACGAAGCAGGTACCAATATGCGTAACTTGGTGTGGTCATTATCTACCCATTTGTGCAGCAAATTGTTGACATAAACATATCTTCCTTCTATGGCTTTCGCTTCTCGAAATGCAGGTGTTCCTGTAGGTAGTTGCTTTCTGAAGTATTGAATTAAAAGCATCATCCATGGTTCCGCTTATTGTTCTCGCTGTATTCACGTAACTCCTCCAAGAATTCCCGGTCCTTCGGTGTTAACTCCAAGTGTTGTACCATCGCTGTTTCTTCATTATCAGGCTCTGGGTTCCTGCTGAGTGCATCCGGAATCACGTTCATCTTCCCTGGGCAATGTTCAATCTCAATGCTAAACTGCTGAATATATATAGACCAACGTGTTACACGTTCGCTTGCCATCGACGTCTTAAACAAGAATGTTAGTGCTTTATGATCAGTCCTGACAACAATGGGGTAACCATAGATTATTCGCTTCCATTGTTGTAGCGCATGAAGTATGGCCAACAGCTCTAGTTCCGTTACCGTATAATTGCGCTCGTGCTTACGCAATTTTCGGCTGACAAATGCCAAATATGTTTTATGCTGCAGGTTAGCTGGATCCTCTTGGTAGAGCATAGCACCTATACCAACCAGTGAAGCATCCGCTTGGATTATAAATTTGTGCTTGAAATCTGGATATCCTAATTTAATGCAGTTTTCCAATAGCTGTTTTGTTGTTCGGAATGCCTTTTCACACTCCGCATTCCATAACCATTTATTATTTTTCTTTAACATTTCCTGCATGGGAGCTACAGTCTCCGTGTAACCTGGACAGTTTTCCTTAAAGAATCCCGTTACGCCTAAGAAAGCCCGAATGCGCTTGACTCTCGTTGGTGTAGGGAAATTCTTTATCGCTTCGATCTTAGCGGGATTTGGCTTCACTCCCTCCTTGTCAATGATGTGACCCAAATATAAGATCTCGCTCTTGAAGAAATGCGATTTCTTCAGGTTTACTTTGAAATTCGATGCATTCAGGTTGCCTAATACTTTATCTAAATTCTCCATGTGAGTTTCAATGTCATCAATGTAGCGTACCGTCATCTCCTTAACTTCCTCGGTTAGATTCCGGTCCAGGGCTCGGATTAAAGCACAGCCCGCTGTTTTGACCCCAAAAGGCATTCGAACGAAGCAAAACTTTTGGTTATCGAATAAGAAGCCAGTTAGAAGCTGTGACTTCTCATCCAATTCAATATGGTGGAACGAGCTCGTCAGATCGACTGATGAATAAATGCTTTTGTTTTTAAAGCCTTTTAATACGTCTCTGATAATTGGCGCTCTGTCATACTCAGGAAAAATGAGTCTCGTGTTGAGATTTCTGGCATCTAAACAAAGTCTAATAGATCCATTTGGTTTTGTGACTGCCAAAATCGCATTTAGATAAGGTGTAGGTGTCTTCCTTATCACTCCAGCTTGTAACATCTCATCTATAATGACCTTGACTTGACAACGATATTTTTCAGGAATTGGATACAACCTACTTTTGAAAGGTGACCAGTCCTCGACTTGCATAGAATATTTGAAATTTAATATTTTCCCAGGTACTGTATCAAATACTGTTTTGTGCTTCCTTAAAATCTCTTCCAATTGCTTTCTGTGTTCACCCCCAAGTTGAATGTCATTGAGCCGCTCCTGTAGTAACTCTTCAAATTGTGCATCACTGTTATCTCCTTCCGTTAATAAAGACCATATCTCCTGGGATTCACTCTCCTCATCTAGTTCCACAACAGCCCCTTCTATGATGTTATCTTCTGCCTTTCGTACCTCCTCTTCCGTCTCTTCCGATATTGCTTCCAATGCCCAAGAATTTACATCTCTTCCGGTGGTGATTTCATCCATATGCAATCCCACATTCTTCAGCTGATCATACTCTCTAAAACTGACAGTATTCTTGTGCAAATCTATCAGTGCTTGATAGTCACAAATAAAATTTGCACCAAGAATTATATTGAAATTCATCTTTGCCATGATAATGAATGTTTGCCCAAAAGTGTGTTCCAATATGTTCAGCTCTAAGTATGCCTGACGTTTACAACTGACGGTGCGTTCAGGAATAACACCCCTCACTTTGAGCTGTGGTACGGGAATTACAGGAATATTTTGACTCCGTCCCAACTCTCGAACCAAGGCCTCCGATACCAGACTGATCTGTGACCCCGTATCCAATAAACATCTTATATTAATTCCACCAATCCTTGCGTAAATAATGGGTAACTGCCTAATTTCATCGTTCCGTGGTTTCACCGTCTCCTCCAGGCAGTCTTCTGGCAAAGCAATCCATTCTTGTATGTTCGCTACTATCCATCCCTCTCCAACTTCCGACTGTTGCGTTTGTAGGCTGTCTTCTTTATCCAAATTTAACACATTTTTTTTTTAGCTCCGGTGCGACTCCCATCATCCGTTTGTCGCCGATGTCCTTGATATCCCTCTTGTCTCAGTAGACTTCCGGCTTCCTCAGTATGTGTATCAGGATTCTTCATGTTCCCAATGGCTTTTTCCCATCTTCCTAGCTCTCCACCTTGACTAGCGTGTAATTCCTCTAGGTAATTTTGTGATTGAGCGTGCCTATCATCCCAGTCATTTCGATAATTTCGTGGCTCTCCTTGATTTTGGTCTCTTCTTCCTTTCCACCTTTGATTAGCATTGTAATCACCGTATCTTCCATAAGGCCTGTCATTTCTTCGATTTTCACGCCAATGTTGTTATCCTCTCTGTTGATACCTATTGTTGCCTTGATATGATCTATTATTGCAGTTATTTTCGTTACGCTGGTATGGTCTGTTTTCTCCTTCTTCCTGGTTTCGCCTAGGTGTGGAAGTGCTTGTATTAGTGCCCTGCGTTTTAGTGTTTGCCTGCTTAGGTTTTATGACCTCTGTCGCATTGACTAACTCCAGCTGTCTTCCTCCTCTATAATGACTATGAGACGTAGTCTCATCTATCTGGCGTAATATCTGCTCTGCATGTATGGCCGTACTAACGTTCGCTGCGACTAGTACTTGTTGCACGTTGACTGGCAATTGCCTCGCTATTGTCATCACCAGATCCGCTTCATTTAAAGGGTAATCCAGGTCGCGAAATTTTAACATTTGCATGTTAAAGAAATCTGAGTATTTTGTTTGCTGGGTGGTTTGGTACTTTCTAGAGTAAAGCTCCATCCTTAGACTCTGTTGTGTTGCGGGCGACCAATATTTGCGCAGAAACGCCAATTTAAAATCTGAAATGGTTCCAAATGTATATTTGAAGCTTAAAAACCATGTAAGGACATTTCCTGATAAAAATCTCTCCATCGTCCTCAATCTACGTGGTTCAGGTACCCCAGTGTCATTGAAATGGTCTTCAATCTCTTTGATAAAAGCTTTAGGTGTTACCCCTGAATTCTCCGTGTATTTCTGTGGTTTATAATCACTTGAGCGAATTACTTGGATAAGTTGTGTAGGCTGATGACCGTCTTGTGGTGTTGAGCTCCTATCGATATTCTTGCGAAACCCTTCCGTGTTTGTTGTTAATGGGCTCTCCGCCTGAGTCTGACTTCCTGCTGTGCTAGTACCCTCCGGGCTATTTGAGTCATCCTGCTTGTCTTTCAATGTTCCTGTTCTAAATATCGACGATTGCTCTAATGACCTAAGTTCGGCTTTAATGATCCTGTCCGTCTGTTCTTTAAGCTTGCTCTTCATTTCTTGCTCTAACGCCTGAATACGAGTGTGATTTTCGCCTACTGTTTTAAGAATGGTGGATCTTTCCTCTTTAGAATCGATATTCATTCTTTTCCAATCTTTTCTTATCTGCTCTTTAATCGTGCTTACTTTCTCTTCAATCTGGCTTTTAGTGTCGTCTAAGGTACTCTTTAATTGCTCCTGATCCGCTTCTAGGCTTTTCCACTGCTCTGCTGATTTTATTTCGAGACGGTCCATATCTTTAATTATGCCGGATATATTCTCATCTACCGCTGATAATTGTTGTTGAATGACTTTGCCGCTCTTTTCCATCTCCATAAATCGTCCTTCTAACTTCTCCTGAGCTATCTTGACCTCGCTTGTATTCATAGTGCACGCTATTTCAATTTGCTCTAATTTAGCTAACACCGTTTCATCCAAAATGCTAAGTTTTTGATCGAAAATACTTTCCATTTTCTTAATCTGGTCTAATTGCTTTTCATTATTTTTACTCACATCTAGGGCCAGTAATATCATCTGTTGATTAGTGTGATCTTTCATCTCTGCGGTTAGCGTCTCTAACTGTGAATTGATAGTGTCATTAATTTCACTTTTTAACAACCTAGCTTGTTCCGCCTGATATTCATTCTGTTCAATTCTACTGTTATTTAATTGTGTCCGCAATGATTCACTTTGTTCTGATAATTTGTTTATCGACTCACTTTGTTCTAACATAGTATTGTTTATTGCTTCACTTTGTTCTGATAATTTCGCGTTCAATGCTTCACTTTGTTCTACCATAGTATTGTTTATTTGCTCAGACAATTTCGCGTTTAATGCTTCACTTTGTTCTACCATAGTATTGTTTATTTGCTCAGACAATTTTGCGTTTAATGCATCACTTTGTTCTAACATACTAGTGTTCAATGACTGACTCTGTTCTGATAGTTTAGCGTTTATTTGTTCAGATAATTTTGTGTTCAATGATCGACTCTGTTCCGCTAATTTAGTGTCCAACAATTCCTGTGTTCTCCTAGCTGCACTCTCAATGATTTCTTGAATCTGTTCAACCGTTGCCATATTACACACTTTATATGAGACATTAGGGAAATAGCATAAAGCAATGCCCTTTGACACACACATAAAATCCAATGCACATTTAATTTCTTTACCCTACTCAGTTCATTTATTTTTACATTTAATCCCACTAGTCGATTGCATCTCTGAGTAGTTCTAATTTTACTCAATTTAATTTAAACCCAAACACATATTCAGTCATTAAATTGTTATCCTGATCTGATATTAACACTGACTAATTAACAAAGTATTAATTGTCATTTAAGGCTACAGCCTCCTAACATTTTCACGAGTTTGACTTTCTAAACAAATCTAATTTTAACTTTAATCATTGGGCGCCCGGTATCACATATATATTACCTTTTACTTTAATACAATAGACAAAAACGTGAACCGTATTTTACTTTGCAAACTCCTGATTTTACTTTATATTTCACACATTTGGCGGTATCTTCTTCGCCTCACTTACTTTTAATAAAATATCACTTCCCGGTGATTAAAATACTGCCATATCTGCCTGCACTTGCGGCATGTCAGTTTTACTCAAATACGCCACTTAAATGTGTTCCAGCAGCGAACCAGCAATCAAATTACACCTTCATTGTTGCGTCAGTTTGAAAATCCAACTACGCTTACATTGACATGTGCAAAATCTTTGCCGTTACACCACAGTGAACCGCCCCACGCTTGGCCGCGCCAGTTTACTCCTATGGACCCTTCAGAAAAGCAGTGTTTAATGTAAGAAATCTTAATTAAGGGGTCGCGCTCAGTTCCTATGTGATGTTTACGTTCGCCAAACAACATGCTCTACTGAGGTAAGGGTCATAGGATATAAACCATAAATTAGAAAGAAAGGTGACAAGATGTAAAATAATAACATGATTTAATGACTAATAGTGCATAAAAAGAAATAAACAACAATAAAATATAAAACAATCCTCCCTGAATTTCCCATGTTAGGAATATCTATAAATTTGAGGAGTCAGACGGATCTCCCCTTTTATTTAAAATGTGGATCCTGGTTCCACTACCTTGCAATTTGGGTTTTATGTGCGCGTAATGACTAACTACGAGAAATGAGTACTTTGGATGACTGTTCGTTTACAACGGGTTAACAGCCACGATGCTTACGAACAATCATCTCGTAAATCAACGTTTATGGATATGGAACATGACATTAAATAAAACCCTTAAAAAGTAATGCTGACACACGCACTAAATCTACTATCTACAGGAATCTCTCGGGACCCTCATTAGCGCGTAGACGCACTTGACTTTGAGCTGCCAACACGGGCCAAATTGCTCAACATAAACAAGGAAATACAGCAAGCATGTGACTCACGGGTCACTGAATAAAATAAAAACATGGAATAAACCAACAACAACAAAAGCCTGACTGGCTGACATTACTTTATATGAACAAAACTGCATGTTAAGCTAACGCTTCGGAGATTATCGTGATTCGTAGGCAACTCCCATTTATTTAAACAATTTGTATCATTGATCAGTTCTTATTCTGTATTTAAAGTTATTACTGAGCCACACAGGCACTCTCCACTAATGACCTGGCTGGCACCCTTCAGTTCGTCTTGTGCAACATCTCCCCTCTTCCTCAATCACCTGCCATTGTCCCACTCCAGTGTGTATAAATATAACTGACCAGCTGTGCCGTTATCCCAAGGAATCAACAGCAACAAACTCAACCACTTCAAAATATGGTCAGACATAATCAAAATATCCAGAATTGCCCTCGCGAGGTCACAATCTGGATTTGTCATCAAGCTGCCAGAAATCAGTCTAAGCTGAAAATCCCGCTTGTAATGACACAAAAACACACACTCACACACACACATTTGGGAATGACAATACGTTATTTCACACAGATCGGCTGAATGGATGCTCGCCGACAATTAAACAAAATATTAAAACCTACGATAGAGCTGACTGCTCTTCGCCACAAATCACATTGCTCCAAAGGCAATAATCTCATTGAATCTGATCAATAATAAAACAAAAGAAATTAATTACCCTCCAATCTACTGTATAACTATTTTACTTCAGTCCTACTTCTGAAACACAACATATCTCCGAGAGACGTTTTTAACCGCATTACGTAACATATGCAAACACGGCCGTTCACATAGCTACGTTAGTTAAAACAACAAACAAGAAAAGAACCTTCTACTAAATATATATGCGAGCTGTTTCCATGCAAAAAGTGTGTCAGACCAAAACTAAATAGACTACGTTAATCACACAAGCAAATTATTTACAAAACACAATATGTCCCATACACCATAAGTTAATTTATCAGATAATAATAAATATTATTCTGTACTCATCCTCAGCCAGTCACCCGTCAAAGAACATCTGCAGCCATTTCCCAACTGGATTCTTCTTATCTCATCTCAACCATCTTGATGGAGTCTTGATATTTCCAGGCTTCCTCCATGGTCAATGATGTCATCTCTCGTGCTGATTCAAAAATTAAATTATTATACACTTGATGTCTGACTACTAAATTCGCCGTTCGGGTACTTCTTTCCCCAAAACAGTTTATTGGCGAATTATCTAAGATACTGCCCCTACAAATATAGTACTGTGACTATCTAACACTGAATTTAACACTTTTAATAATAATTCCTGTGTCCTTCATGACACGCAAAGTATAACTGTCAACGTCCTTAGACGCACAAAGTAATAGTCAACCTGTGTCCACGACACACAAAATCAAAGTCTACGTCCGTAGACGCACAGAGTAATAATAAGCCTACGTCCGTAGACGCACAGAATGATAATAAGCAAACTGTGTCCACGACACACAATATAATAATAAGCAAACTGTGTCCACGACACACAAAATCAAAGTCTACGTCCGTAGACGCACAGAGTAATAAGCAAAGTCTTGGCTCTTCACACCACTTATAAATGAACTGGCCCTAGGTCTTGATAGAGGGGGAATTTAGATAAAAATTTCACAAAATAATGGTGATACAGGAATGAAATAAATATCACTGAACTCGTAAAATAGCGCAGGTCAAGAATATGCCCATTAATCCTGGAATCGATCGTAGAGATTTTGTCTAGGCGATCTCCCGCGTGAATGCTAGCCGAGCGTGCCCACGCTAGACCTGCCGCGCTAAATAGGCATTCTTCTCTCATTGGTTCCCACACTTTCTGTCACTTGGCGGTTTTTAGCATATCTTGGCGTCGTAGGAGTGTCTATTTTCTTCATCAGCCACTCACGTTACTGCATCATATTTCTTATAGGCGCGAACATCACAATGAACATACCAGAACCATGTCTCACTGCGCGTCGCTTCTATTTTTGAGGCGGCCAACACCTGTCCTTCTGACACATCGCTAGGCTATTTCCTTTCACAGCTAAAGTATTTAGCCTTTTGTCAATCTGCTTCAGGCATGTACCCGCTGTCTCCAACAAATGCTTGAAATTTCCTCATCTCCGTCTGGCTACTTTCATGATGCTGGTGGAAATATTTATTAATTGAAGAAATAAAACCTAGAATCATTTATCCAACAGAGGATAAAGGGTTCAGAACCTCATACAGCTGACCAATATCGTGGCAATTCAAGCCAAAAGATGAAACGTCCACACGTCATTGACTAAATAATTTCCCCTAGACACGTACGTATTGCGGTATGTACTTGAAACGGTGTTGTTTCCCTGATGCACGTATTGCTTTCATGTAAGCACAGCCAGTACAATTCCAACAGCCTGAAATGCTAAGGTACAAAAATTGGTCACACTGAATGACATATCACTCCTTGATAACTTTTTCTGAAGTACAAAATTAGCCAAAATCCAAATAAAGATGAAATACCGGTACTCCAAAAACTATCTGCCCTAATGGACATTCCGCAGTAGGTTCCGGAAGTAATGTACAAACTCCCGCCTTGTTGGATCAAACAAACCTTGCTGACCTGGTACACCGGGTTCACCTTCCATTTGCCCAAGTCGGAACAATTCACCCCATGGTTGGTGAAGTTCAGGGTCATCTGGTGGGAGGTCCTCGCCAGTTCTACGCAACATATTGTGCAGGACAGCCGTTGCAACAATTATTGCCAAACATCTGTCTATATGCATCCTTATGCCTAGTGCCAAGACAGGAAAACGTCGCTTCCAAACTCCAAACATCCTCTCGATTATGGTCCTTGTCCGTATTTCGGACTCGTTGTATAAGTGTTCCTCTGGAGAGTTCGGATTAAATATAGGAGCTTTCAGGTATGGTCTACTGTTATACCCTGAATCTACCAGGAGAACAGCATTGCCATACCTACCTTGCTCAAAGAGTGCCCGGCGGTAGGAGGCATTGAAAATGGTTAGGTCATAGGAACTGCCAGCCACCTAGCCACAATATCAACAAGCTCTAAATTTGAATTGCAGATCCCTTGAACATTCAGGGAGAAATACCCTTTCCTGCACCTATAAATTTCAGCTCCCTCGCCTCCTGGTGAGGCTACTTTCACATGGGTACAGTCCATAACCCCAACCACACGTGGAAATCTTGCCATTCCATAAAAATCAGTTTGGGCTTGGAGTATTTCTTCCTGGGTTTCTGGAAATTTAATAAATTGTGGTCTCAGCATGGCAATAGCAGCACTCACTCTATGCACAATCCTGTGTGTAGTGGATGTACTGCAACCAGTAAAATCTCCTGCTGCTAAAAGTGTGCTCCCCGTTGCATAGTACCGTAGGGTGCACAGCAACTGGTTCATAGGAGAAACGGACCGGTTTCTGGAAGAGAAGAAAGTACCTTGATGAATGAATTATACAGGCCTACACATGAAACATAAAATAGCCTGCGCTAAAAAGTTGGTAAAGGTTAGGTTAGTCTAGTCAAGCAAATACTGTATCATGAAAAATAAATGCATGCTCATTTTTGTCCATATAGGCCTATTTGGATAATGAAAACTACTCTAATCATTTTCATGCTCGTCGGTACTTTAATTTATTAATGATTAATGATGTAGGTATACCTATTGGTTTTAAAAACTATTTTGCGATAGACCTAGGTAGGCCTACTCACCTGTTTGATGGAAATTTCAAGTCATCTTCAATAATTTCCAGAACATCAACCGCAGACCTTTTACTTAGTCGAAACCTTGTTTCGAAGTCCTTGTCATCGAGCAAATCAAAAAATTCCACTCTTTCGGCAATAACTCGTGGACGTCTTTCAATAATAGCCTATCATCATCCTCAAAAATCAACCTGATCATGTCTTCCGCCATTACAATATGTCACGTGAATATGCATGAATGGTGAATATGCGCGAGGTAGAGTTCAGCTGTTTCCCTCCACTTTAATGATGCTTTAGAGAGTTAAATGGTCAGATTTGGCCATTTAACGTAATTCCTTATTAAACTTAGTGGTAAATTAACGAGCGTTTATGTTTGGTGAAATGCTCGTGCAAAGTTAAATAACCTTTACTGACGAATTAGGAGATAATTGACGTTGGTGAAAACGGCCCTTAGTATTATTGTACAGTACTTAATTCAAGTCTTCGTTACTGTACTAAGTTATCGCTGAATGTGCGGAAAGTGTACGCGAAGCGCTCTGTACTGCCTGCTCTCTTGGAGTGGCAACCCTGTCGTAACGCGCCATAAGACCAATGCTTTATTCTAAACGTTGGATGCCTTATAGTAGCCTACGGTACCGTATCCTACTTAACGTCCCCCAAGGGGCTCACAACTTGTGGGACGTGGATTGGCGACCATGGGACCCCATCTGAGTCCGGCATTGCTTCCACTTACTTGTGCCGGGCTCCTCTCCGTCTTCTTTCCTGTCGACCTCCCTTGGTCAACTCTAGTTCTTTTCCGACCCCGACGGTATTAGGGTATCAGAGACCTAGGGAGTTTTTCCCTTTCCTGCCTTAATTGGCACTTGTCTCATCTTTCCTGATCCCTTCTTTTTCGAGGGGTCAGACCTCGTGTTTTCTTTTCATTATATTTACTTTTCTCTTCAAGATTCCCGCACTGTTTTTGTTAATGGGCTCCCCGTGTCTCTAAATACCCTTTAGCGAATTTTTTTGCATCTACACTCCATTTTGTAGGTATTTTCAATCTACGTTGCATGTTGTAAGTTATTTCGATCTAAATTGCATTTTGCGAGTGTTTTCAACCTCAATTGCATTTTGTAATGATTGACAATCTAAATTGCTTTTTAGTAGACTAGTCTAAGTCTTTCAATATAGGGGAAGGGACTTTTGTGAGTATTTTGTAAGTATTTTCAACCTAAACCGCTTTTTGCAAGTATTTTCAATCTAAATTGCATTTTGTATGGTGGGCATTTTGCAAGTATTTTGATTCTCAATTGCATTTTGTGCATATTTTTAATCTAAACTACATTTTGTAAGTAACTTATTTTCAATCTAAATTGCATTTTGTAAGTAGGCCTATTGTCAATCCAAATGAGTAGTTTTAATCTACCGTACATTTTGTAAGCATTATCAATTTCAATTGCATTTTGTAAGCATTTTGAATTTCAATTGCACTTTGTGAGTAGGCCTATTTTGGATCTGAAATAGGCGTTTTTCAACCTGAATTGCATTGTATATTTTCAATTTCAATTGCATTTTGTATGTATTTTGAACCTCAATTGCATTTTGTACGCATTTTCAATCTCATTTGCATTTTGTAAGTAGGCTATTTTGAATTTCAATTGCATTTTGTAAGTATTTCGACTCTACATTGCATTTTGTAGTCTACGTATTTTGAACCTAACCAACATTTTGTGCTTATTTTTCAGTCTATTCCTTTTGTGAGAATTTTCGTTCTAAATTCCCTTTTGTAAGTAGGCTATTACCGCTCTCCATTTTGTGAGTAGTTTTAATCTGAGTTCCTTTTTGCAAGTATTTTTCTGTCTCACTTAATTTTCGTTCTGATTTCCATTTTATTGTCATTTTCGCTATCACCCATAGGCCTACCAATAGGGACCAATAACCTAGATGTTAGGCCCTTTAAAACAACAATTATCATCATCATCAACCTACTTAACGTTTACGTTCTTTCTGTTCTCTTCCCCCCTCCCTCCTCATCTCCACAGTGCATTAAGGACTTTCATTTCACTTTTGGAACCCTGCTGCGTAGCTGTGCGCGTTAAATCCCTCACCACGACTGCAATGGGGAGCTGCAGAAATTCCGGAGATCAGAAGTTTGAATCCTGGTGCTGACAGGAGATACGCTGCCTAAAAAGTGGTTTTACCCCAGTGTTCTCCCACACTCCCTCCAGGTGAATGCCAGGATAGTGTCTTATTTCCAGTCCCGGGGCACCCACCCCTCACAGACCATAATAATAATTATACTACAGATACTACTAAAACACCACTGAAACAGAAGTTCAACACACATCCAAGTACACGGGGCTGATATCCAAAGATATCTCAACCCCTCAAACGAATTAGCAACAACAACAATCAAGTTTGGAGGCCAATCTATGATGATCCCTGACGTGGTCTAATAAATGTTGGAATTACTGTTGTGAGGGGAGCGCAACCTCCCCTCTAACCTTGCTACGCCAGTAGCCTGTTTGAAATCCATCAGGAGCAGTGGGGATCAGGACAGCCCAGTGAGGAGGTATTCTCTTCCCTTTCCTCCCTTCACTTCTCCTCCGTTTCCCCCTCTCCCCCTTCCATTCGTGCTCAATCAATACCACCTCAGCTAGGGGCAATGCCCTGTTTATTGCTGTACGCGTCTCCACAGCCATGAGCGAGTACAGTTCGGGCCACAGCTTTATGACCCTGGAGGAAGAGGGAGGAGAGGAGATGACAACTAGGGTTTGGTGCATTGTTACCGAGAGTAATTACATAGGCCTACCCTGTTAGTTCCCACTGCAGTGCAGCAGTCCTGAATGGCCAATTACTGCATGCTGACGTCACTAGGCTAGTAGCGGTTTCTCTGTCCTTGGTCTCTTCCCTGCCAGCCCACATCGCACAGCTCTGTCCCGAACTGTTGAGTAGCTGCGGCCATCCTGAATGCAGGGGCGGATCTAGGGGAGGGCGACCGTCCAGGGCCCCGCGCCATGAATTTTTTTAAATTTAATTAATTATAGTTTTCAAATTAATTTATAATTCTTATTCCTTTTTTTCAGTGCAGCTATGACCTCCCGTGACCGTTTAGCAAGTTTAGATTTCAGTGAAATAATAGAAGACTTCAGCCGGGAAAAAAGTCACATACCGTAGCAATATTTTAATATTTCATAGTTTACATAATCTTCTTCAAGGGGACTTAAGTGTTTCATTCATATTATTTAAAAAAATGCACTGTAGTGAATTCGAGGCCAACGGCCTATCTCTGTTGAAACAACGGATCCCATGAGAACTCCGCAGTTTAGTAACATTGGGCTCAGTCGGAACTTGGATGGTATGCCGGTTCCAGGCACTGAGCGCTGTTGGCCAACATAAGGAGGAGCGGGTAGGAGTAAAGATCTATACCTGAATATCTCACGACCATATTTGAAAATGATGTCAGTGCTACCAACTGCTGAAAAATAGCAATTGAAATTTGAGCTCCATGTTGGATATCATGGAAGGTATGAATGGGAGCTATTTCAAAATTGGCACACGTAGGCTATAGATAATAATATTGCAGTTTAATTTCCAGGAGGCCATGCCTGGCAGTGTTGCCAAAATGGTTATAAGCCTGCTGATAGGTCCAAATTTAAAATGCATATAACTTCTACACTATCAATTGGATTTCAACCAAATTTCGTATGCGCTATGTGTACTATAACAGATATGACTATGCGCAATCTTAAGAACAACCAGGGCTGCCAACTGTTCATAAATGCTGTCTCTATTTTTTTAGCCTACTTTTCACATTTTGCAAAAATGAGGAAAAAGTAGACTTATGAGATCGGGCAAATGTATGTCTGTCTGTCTGTCCTTCTGTCTGTCTGTCTGTCTGTCTGGCTGTGTGTGTGTGTCCCCCCCCCCTATCAACTCCTAAACGGCTGCAGAAATCGAAACAAAATTTGGTAGGAATACCTGAATATCTCACGGCCATATTTGAAAATGATGTCAGTGCTACCAACTGCTGAAAAATCGCAATTGAAATTTGAGTTCCATGTTGGATATCTTGGAAGGTATGAATGGGAGCTATTTCAAAATTGGCACACGTATAGATAATAATATTGCAGTTTAATTTCCAGGAGGCCATACATGGCAGTGTTGCCAAAATGATTATAAGCCTGCTGATAGGTCCAAATTTTAAATGCATGTAACTTCTAAACTATCAATTGGATTTCTACCAAATTTCGTATGTGCTATGTGTACATAAACAGATATGACAGCGTATTCTTAAAAGGCACCAGGGCTGCCAACTGTTAATAAATGCTCTCAATTTTCTTAAATCCAAATACCCATATATAAGAAAGTATGCAAGCCGACGGCTTTAAACTCTGCACACGTATAGTACTTGACATTCAATATTAATTTGGAGTAACTTATATACGTCAGTGCTGCCAACATGATTCTAAGCCTGCTGAGAGGTCCAACTTTAAATACATGTAAGTTCTATACTATCATTTGGATTTCAACCAAATTTCATGTGTGCTATGTGTACCACAACATATATGACAATGCCGATTCTTAATAGTAACCAGGGCTGCCAACTGTTAATAAATACTGTCTCTATTTTTGTTACCCTTATATCAATATATCAGAAAGTATGCAAGCTAATAGCTCTAAACTTTGCACACGTAAAGTACCTGGCATTCTAGATTGATTTGGAGAAACTAATATAGGTCTACGCCAGTGCTGCCAACATGAATCTAAGCCTGCTGATAGGTCCAATTTTAAAATGCATGTAACTTCTATACGAACTAATGGATATCATTCAAAATAGACACAACAATAGATCATATTATTTCAGATTATTTCTAACCAATAGCCTACATGTATGTCATTGTTGCCAACATGATTTTACGCGCGCTGTTAGATCCAATGTTTAACTGCATGTAACGTCCATGCTATCCATTGGACTTCAGCCAAATTTTGAATTCTATACCTTAAGAGATGGAACTAAGAATATATTCAGTCACCAGAGCTGCCAACTGTAGTTCTGTATTAGGCTACATTATGCCTGGTATAGATTATTTCGAACTATATAGAAATTTCGATATTACTAACTTAATTTCGTCTTTATTCTAGATACAGTAGATCCATATAGATTAATCATTGGCATGAATCTTAAATTTTAAGGAAAGTAGGCTCTTTAGTTCGTCACGGAACTTCTTGTTTACCCTAATATCAGAATATTAGAAAGTATTCAAGCCAACAGCACTAAACTTTGCACACGTATAGTACCTTACATTCTAGATTAATTTGGAGTAATTAATATACGTCAGTGCTTCCAACATGATTCTAACCCAGCTGATTGGTCCAATTTTAAAATACATGTAACTTCTATACAAATAAATGTATTTCATCCAAAATTGGCACAACAATAGATCATAATTGTTCAGATTATTTCTGACCAATACATTCATGACATTGTTGCCAACATGAATTTACGCGCGCTGTTAAATCCAATGTTTAACTACATGTAACGTCCATGCTATCTGGACTTCAGCCAAATGTTGTATTCTGTAGGCCTTAAGTGATGAAACTAAGAATATATTCAGTCACCAGGGCTGCCAACTGTAGTGCTCTATTAGGCTACATTATGATAGTTATATTTCGAACTAATAAGAAATTTCGTCATTACCAACTCAATTTCGTCATTATTCTAATTTGGTCCATATAGATTAATCATTGGAATGAACTTTTTATTTCGAGAAAAGTAGGCTCTTTAGTTCGTCACGGAACTTCTTGTTATTTTTATTTTGGTGGAATACGTTTTTCGCGAAAGCGATTGGTTTACAAAAAATGTAAAATTAAGATTTTAGGCGCAGTTTCATAATTCCAAGTGTCCAGACCGTGATACCGTTCGGTATTTGATAAGTAAATTTCGTGTGACCGGCTCATTTCACCATGTACCAGGAACAGGCAGGCCTACCCTTTGATGAAATCTCCGATATGATGCTTCGTAGTCCAAATTAGCTCAACAAACAGGAATCTCTAAGTGGACAGCACATAAAGCTGTAAGAGACAAGCTTCAAGGACAACACTTCCAGCATCTGTTATGAATAGGGACCGGATTTTTTGAAAATGCATATGCGCATTTGCAAATGCATATTTCGAGGGTTTATTGGATTTTTTGCATATTCTGAACATAACAGCATATTTTAGCATATACAGTTGAAGTTAAATATAATTTGAGACATCTTGAACAAAATAGGTTTCGCCTGCGTGTTGGACATCCCTTGTAAGCAACTTTCTGAGCAACAGATAAATAACTAATATTTTACGTAATGCTGCCTGGCTATTTGAAGAAGGGAATGGAGTGGGATATTCCTTTCACCATCTCGACAGCCAGTAGCCCGGGGTTAGTTTTGTGAGGAGTTTCTTCAGTTAGTGTGTTACTTTATTCTTAGTCTGAAAATCCTTTACTCAAAATGCCTAAAGAGAAGAGCAGCAGAAAGTATTTATTAAAACAGTGGGTGTCAGGTAATAGTGATTATTCAACTGATGGCTAGAGATCGGATATTTATGCACTGACAACGATTAAAATAGACGAAATTTGTCTCCTGGAAACTTGAAAAACTTGCAATTATCCATTGTGATGCTTCTTTCTGCAGTGAAAGTGAGTGAATAAGTTTGGCTTATTGTTAAGTACATATTTTTCAAATTTTAATGCATATTTTCTACATTTTAGTGCATAATTGCATATTTTAATCGTTTTCAGTGCATACATGTCCAGTCCCTGGTTATGAATGGCTGTGGTGAGTACAAAGTTTACTGTTTGTTTATTTTGATACGGCTGCCAACGTAACTACTGATGCTAGCTCTGGCAGCAGCATGTAGGCACTGCGGAGAACATTTCCTGGCGCCCTGTATTATCAGTCAACACGGATATTAATGATTACCATTGTCTTGATGGTTAATGTTCATGCATTCTACAAATACACCCACTACAACTCAGCAATTCTTCTAGGTTTGTGCCTTGTCTTGTGTGGGGTTTCGCCTAGGACATCAAGCTGGCTCACCCACTACAGGTGCCATGAAACGTTTTCAGTGGAATTGTAGCCTACACACCCAACTCCACGAGCTGATGAAAATATTAATAATAATGAAAATTGTTGTTTTAAGGGGCCTAACATCTAGGTTATCGGCCCCTAATGGTTTGGGTGAACGTGAAGATGATAATGAAATGTCAACTATAACTAAAACTAACTACTAACTTATATACTAGAAGAAGAAATGGAAAACAAAAGGAAAATAAGGCAAATAACGGACAGGAGGAAAATAAATGCCCTCAACCCTCGAAGAATGAGGATTGAGGGACTTGGAAGGAAGGAGAGCCATGAAAGGCTGAGACGAAAGGGAAAGAGGAGAGGGTCTGCCCCAGAGGCAATGGTTAAAAGGGGGAAAACCAGACCCAGCTCAGGGATTCTTCGGGGTTGCCAATTCCCGAACTCACCAGCCTTGAGCCCTTGAGGGTGTAGCAATATCCAGGGTGCACCAGAAGTGGTGGGGCTACACACACCCTGCCTCCTTAAGGGCCTTGTGCAGAAGGCAGGAGATATGAAGAGAAGAGAAGAGGTCTGACCCCTCGAAAAATGAGGGATCAGAAAAGATGAGACAAGGGCCCAATAAGGCGGGAAAGTGAAAGACTCCCTAGGCCTCGGACACCTTAATACCGTTGGGGTCGGAAAAGAACAAGAGTGGACCAAGGGAGGTCGATAGGAAAGATGACAGAGAGGAGCCCGGCACAAGTAAGTGGAAGTAATGCCGAATCAGCTGGGGTCCCGTGGTCGCCAACCCTCGCCTTCACTAGTCATGAGCCCCTGGGGGAGATGAAAACATTGTCCAGGCAACTACTACAATATGAGTGGTGAGGAAAGCAGCTTGTCAACAAGAAGCTGGTGAATTCTGAGGGCAGGTAATGGGTCCTCCGCGGTACATAACACCTCTGAACAATCCGGGACTCTTCGTATTGTTGCAAAACAGTCATCCCAGCTTTAGTGAGTATTAATAATACAAATGTCTGGCACACTGGAAGCAAGAGCGACATGATGATGGCAATGTGCCATCTTGTGTTATGTTGAATCACTTGTGTGTTGTTCTGCAGAGGATGTTTGGAATAAGCGGCACTGCGACAGCACTTCCATATCGATAATACTCCTCTGCTATGGAGGTGCCAGTGGTGATTCCTTCATGTAGGACGTGAGGATCATCCTACAGTATCAGCTGTTACTGCTTTAAAAAATTAAATTAATTGTTTTGTAAAATAATCTTTGGGGCTAACTTGCGCGCCCTCTCGACAAGCTATGTCTCGCTGTCCCATAACTAGTTCTACATTTCACCCCTAGATGGGCGAAGTGTGACCTTCACCGCCCGGAGTAGAAAGCTGAGGAAGGAAGCTTTGCATCCTCAAAACATGTGTTAATAGCATTAGAAATGAATGGGTCGTGGCCTACGTAATTATAACGTAGGCCACGGTATGGGAGCCCTTGACGGGGAAGGGGCAGGTTATGTCTGTTTAATGGCGCTCTGAGGACGTCCACTGAGATCCTCAAGTCTTGCTATTGGTTGAATTTAAACCTACACTACGGGCTTATTGGTTACGATTTCGCGCGGACAAGTGGATAGCCTGTTTTCAGCGTGTGCACATCTTTGGAGTGGTATTCGATTGTATTGTATTGTGTAATGTGTTCGTAATAGTGTTGTGCGACTGAATAATTAATATTAGACTGAGTCTAATATCTCAATTTGGCCCAGCTATAATAATTATCTTAGGTTAGTTAGTTAGTTAGTTAGTTAGTTAGTTATTGTTGTTTTAAGGGGAGGAACCACGAGGTCATCTGCCCCTTTAGGTTAATAAGTAGACTAGCCTAGCTTATTAAGTCCCACACATTATGAAAATTAGGAGTCGTCACAGGGATGTACTGCCTTTGGAGACTTTTCCCGCTGCCATATTAGATGACTTAGGAAAGAAGAACCTCTCCACCACCGTAAAATTCATAAATAGCATTCAATTGTTTTATATGTATTCTCTCAACCCCACCATTTCCCCTCCTGCCTCACTAGTTGCGAAAATCACTAATCGGTCCAGCAACGGACGACATATACTTTATACAACATTTACCTGACAAAAATTTGGTGCTTTTCAGTCGGTCAACACGAATGTACCCAAAAAAAGAGCTGGGTTATGCCCTAATCCTGAAATAAATTACATGAGATTAATAAATACACTTGGATGACCAGTTTCAATCGTCAAGCGATCAACATCAGATCCATTACACTTAGGCTATAACATCTATGTTTGAGAATACAGGTGAAAAATATTTACAATATGTACAATTATTTAGTTGCAGTATTGGTAATGCAACTGTCCGTGTATGCTAAATGTAGTATATCTGATGTTAGGTGAAATGCTAAAATGGTGATACATATCCGGAGTTTGTATAACTTATTTGGAGTGATTATATGGTTGTAAAATGTCAACTATGGTTATAATGTAATATTACCGGCTACTACTTACCTGGTTGTCTTCCTGGCTGGAGCTTCGAGCAGTTCCGTGTTCACTCTTGAGCCAGTTGAGGTCGACTGAACCGGGGGGTTAACTGGACGAAACTGGTTTTTCCTTTCTCTCCCCCCCCCCCCCCCCCCCCCTGTTCCTATGTGCTGTCTGAGGTCAGTGCAATATGTATTTGTGTGACGTTGCCAAATCTAGATAAGATGTATGTTATTGAATACAGGAAGGTCTACAACTATTCAAGACCGTGGAACTGTCTTCGCCACGCGTGGACTAAAGAGCCATTCGTACTAAGCGCTGCCCGGTCTTTTGAAGACGTCCCGGCACCTTTAATACTGCCGCGAATACCGGCCTTGGTTTATTGCAGAAGAAAGTACATAGTACACCTGATTTTACCTGATTTTGGGCCCCAGCTATCACTTTAGTAGCAATTAAATTAATTAAGCGACGGCATACTCCTTCCTCAAAAGTACAAACCCTATTCTCTGATTTGGGGCAATTATGTCTTGCACATGCCGTTTCTTTGCATTAATTGACCCTGCCTTGAAATCGGAAATAAACAATTGCACATGAATAAATAACTAGGCATGATATCATAACTAACTTTATGTTCGACGATGTCGAAATGTAAATATTATATGTCAGAAAATTGTATCATAATGAGGGTCATTTTAACACTATGTTTAGCCTATTTTCAATTTTGAACAAAATAGGCTTATGAGATCACTTTTTGTCCGTGAGTGTGTGCGTGTGTATGTGTGTGTGTGTGACTTTTAAATAGACGTTTCTCGCAATTTAACCAACCAAACGCAATAAAACTTGGTACAGTACACATTGTAATGCACCGACATCTAACTTCGTCCAATTGTTTACATAACCACAAGATGGCGGATGTGCGAAATATTTCACCAGCATTCTATATCTCTGAAACTATTAACGGTATCATCCTGAAATTTTGTACGGAGATAAAGGGCACTATTGAAAGTCTATAAGACTTTCAAAAACCGGTTATCTACAAAACGAACATGGCGGCTAAGCGAATTTGAAAATTTTAAATAGACCTTTCTCGCGATTTAATGTTCCAAACGCAATGAAATCTGGTACAGGAAATGTTTATACACATTGTAATGCACTGGTATCCAATTTAGTTCAATTGTTTATATAAGCTCAAGATGGCGGCTGTGCGAATTTTAAAATTAAGTTTTTTATTTCTTGTGTCGTAATCATGCGATCGAAGTGAAAGTTTGAATAATGAACCCACGCAATAATTTTCCTTTAATGGTACATGCCTATATGGCCTATACATTTAACAATCCAACATGGTGACCATCCGAAATATTTAGACGGCTCTGACTATCTACAAATCTATTATAGCAATCAAACTGCTTTTTTTAAATGTTCAACGGGGCTATGAACTTAAGTTCACCTATAGGATTTTAAATAACCTGGTGATCACAAATCCAACATGGCGGCGACGCGAAATATAAATATTCACATGGACGTTTCTCGCAATTTAACCATCCGAGTACAGTGAAACTTGGTACAGTAAATCCTTATACGAATGTTAATCCACTGGCATCTAATTTATTTCAATTGTTTCCATAACCACAAGATGGCAGCTGTGCGAAATTTTAAAATCTCCTTGTTACTTCTTGTGTCTTAATCATACGATTGAAGTTTGAATGCTACACTTACACAATAATCTTCATGTAACAGTACATAACTCTAGGACCTACATATATAAAATCCAACATGGCGACCATCCGAAATATTTAGTCGGTTCTCAATATCTACGAATCTATTACAGCAATCAAACTGAAATGTAGTATGTTGATAGTGGCAGTTAACATATGTAGGATATATGAAAATAGGCTGTATAGTTCTTCACGGAACTACTTGTTCATTATGAAACTGTTTCTCCCACCAATCAGAGCTCAAGACACAGTTGTGTGACCAATTAGGTAAGGATAGCATCGCACCTGCGCTGACTTCCACGGCCTTCTATTTTAAATTTCACTGCGTGGCTTCTAGTGTCACGGTGGGGTATTCCAGGAGGCCATGGTATTCTCTGCGTCCCATGCGCTCTGTTCAGTACATAGGCTAAAACTGGCGAAATCTCGACAGATATTTATGAATATTTATGTTCGAACATAAAATAGATATAATTATCGTCGAACATAAACAGTCGTATGCAACTCGCCGATAATGGCAATAATTAATACACTCGTATGGGAATTATAAAACTAGCTTCGCTCGTTTTATAAACATACTCGTGCCTTAATTATTGCCATTATAAGTTCGTTGCATAATGTAGCCTACTATTATATAATATTCACGTAGCAATGACATTCTGAGCTACTACAAGACGTTGAATTATATTGTATTTGCTTTCTGTGGGCTGATATGACTAGTTGTTTATCTCGGCTGGAGATCCCATGTGGTGATGACATCTGGCTGGATCTGGCTGTTGACTTGACCATTATGCCATTTAACTTGATGGCTAAGATGTTGGCAATCGTCCAACACGCTTACATACTCAAATATACTGTAATTAGCGACCTTAAGGAACTGTCCATCACTTAACTGGCTTAACTTATTGTGAATAGATGATTTAGTGGCATGTTTTCCGTAGAACTGCCTGACTTCTAAACACCTGCTTGTTCCATACCGACAAAATATAATCACTATGACTAGCAGATACCACACTGAGTATTGAGTGACTAATCACAAACAGTAATGTCTAACACATTGAATCACGGCACTGAGAGTAGATAAAATGAGTGAATACTGAGTAATGAGCAGTGTTGCCAATTTGGTGTTTTTAGTACCAGGTCTGGTGTTTCTGAAGTTCATCTGGTGACATAAATTTTGATAGCCTATAGCGCCATAGCGAAATACTGGTATTATTTCATTAAAACCAGTGCCAAATCTGGTGCTTAACGGATTTTCCCATGAAATTGTCTCCTGTGACTAATAAGTAAATCCTGAAAGTCATGTAATAATTTTAATTAAGTTAATCAATAAAGTGAGGCAAAATTCAGTCTTACACGTGTCAAAGTCAACACTCCAGCAGGGGAAGTCCCTGAAATTCTCATTCTCGTGCATAAATGATAAGAAAGCGCAATATGCAGGGCTCAGTGCAAGTGCACTTGTACAAAGAATCTGCCTATCCTCTATTTTCTTCCCAGCTGCCAGGGGATTTCCCAGTTTCATGCGAAGGCTCTTACGCATCCACAGGTAGTATTGTAAATCTATCTCAAACCCACGGTCACTGTTTGTTCATTGCCTAGTAGGCTAGTAGGCTGTAGGATATAGTGGCCAAAATTGGAAGTATGCAGAGATACAGCAGTACTACACCTTCCTGCTCTAAATATATAATAGCGGTAGCAGGCTTGGAAAGTGAAGAAGATTTTTAATGAAAGAAATGTAAGTTAAAAGAAAATCCGTTTATATATTTATATTTCATTGGTGTTTTACTAGTGTTTTGAGTCAGAGTCCAGCTGGTGCCTTTCTGGTGTTTTAAAGCGCAGGATTTAGTTATTTCCCATTTCAAGATTTGGCAACACTGGTAATGAGTGGTATGACAAAATCGTCCAGACCTTCGCCTATATACAGTAGGCTACTGTTTCAGAGACATGATGCATTATTGCCGGGTTAGCGCCAAACATTCCGCGGTAAAACGTTCCTCCAGTAATTGAACTGCATCACAGTCAGCTGGTACATGCAACACCACAAGAAAGTTGTGCCACATATATCGCAGCATTTAGTCAGCTGGTAACACTGCTTCAGAAATGAGCGAAACATTGACGGGGCCTCTCAGGAGGCCACACGACCAAAAAAAAATCAAGCATCAGTTGAAGCAGTTGAATGGATCAGAGATCTTGACCTAGAACTATAGGATTTTATGAACTTGCGTGTGCACACTTTTAGCCTACTTTTCTCAGTTTGCAACAAGTAGTTCCGTGAAGAACTATAGGCTACAGCCTATTTTCATATATCCTACTTATGTTAACTGCCACTATCAACATACTAAATTTCTGTTAGATTGCTGTAATAGATACGGATAATACGGATGGTCGCCATGTTGGATTTTATATTTGTAGGTCCTAGAGTTATGTACTGTTACATGAAGATTATTGTGTGCGTGTAGCATTCAAACTTCAATCTCATGATTAGGACACAAGAAGTAACAAGGACATTTTAAAATTTCCCACAGCTGCCATCTTGTGGTTATGGAAACAATTGAAATAAATTAGATGCCAGTGGATTAACATTCGTATAAGGATTTACTGTAGGCTACGAAGTTTCACTGCACTCGGATGGTTAAATTGCGAGAAACGTCCATGTGAATATTTATACTTCGCGTCGCCGCCATGTTGGATTTGTGATCACCAGGTTATTTAAAGTCCTATAGGTGAACGTAAGTTCATAGCCCCTATGAACATAAAAATATCAGTTTGATTGCAATAATAGATTCGTAGTTATTAAGAGCCGTCTTAATATTTCGGATGGTCGCCATGTTGTATTGTTAAATGTATAGGCCATAGAGTCATGTACCATTAAAAGAAAATTATTGCGTAGGTTCATTATTCAAACTTTCACTTCGATCGCATGATTACGACACAAGAAATAAAAACTTAATTTTAAAATTCGCACTGCCGCCATCTTGAGGTTATGTAAACAATTGAACTAAATTAAATACCAGTGCATTACAATGTGTATAAACATTTCCTGTACCAGATTTCATTGCGTTTGGAACATTAAATCGCGAGAAAGGTCTATTTAAAATTTTCAAATTCGCTTGGCCGCCATGTTCGTTTTGTAGTTAACCGGTTTTTGAAATAGATGCACTTCCAGTAGTGCTCTTTATCTTCGTACAAAATTTTAGGGTGATACCGCTAACAGTTTCAGAGATATAGAATGCCGGTGAAATATTTTGCACATCCGCCATCTTGTGGTTATGTAAACAATTGAACGAAGTTAGATGTCGGTGCATTACAATGTATATAAACATATACTGTACCAAGTTTTATTGCGTTTGGTTGGTTAAATCGCGAGAAACGTCTATTTAAAAGTCGCAAATTCGCGTGGCCGCCATTTTGGTTTTGTAGTTACCAGTTTTTCAAAAATCACATAAGTGAACTTCTAGTAGTTCCCTTTATCACCGTAAAAAATTCCAGGGTGATATCGGGAGTAGTTTCGGAGATTTTGAATGCTGGTGAGATATTTCGCACAGCTGCCATGTTGGATTGGTGAGACGTAACAAAATTTGATGGGCACGGTCGGGGTCGTCCGGAATAGTGCTATGAACTCACCGAGTTTCATTGAAATCGCTCCATCCGTTTAGAAGTTATTAGACACACACACACACACACACGGACAAAGGGTGATCTCATAAGCCTATTTTTTCAAAATTGAAAATAGGCTAAAAATGAGGAAAAAGTAGACTATATGCACACATCTGGAAAAATGTGTGTCTGTCTATCTGTCTGTCTGTCTGTGTGCTGTGTGTTTGTGCCCCCCCCTATCAACTCCTAAAGGGCTGCAGCTATGAAAACCAAATTTGGTAAGAGGAAAGATCTATACCTGAATATCTCGCGGCCATATTTGAAAATGATGTCAGTGCTACCAACTGCTGAAAAATCGCAATTGAATTTTGAGCTCCTTGTTGTCTCGGAAGGTATGCATGGGAGCTATTCCAAAATTGGCACACATATTGGCCTAGATAATAATATATCAGTTTAATTTCCAGGAAGCCATACATGACAGTGTTGCCAACACGATTCTACGGCTGCTATTAGGACATATAGTTATATGCATGTAACTTCCATACTATCAATTCGATTTCAACCAAATTTCGTATGTAATATATGTACCGTAACAGATATGGCTATGCGTAGTCATAAGAGCAACCAGGGCTGCCAACTGATAATAAATGTTCTCTTTATTTTTTATACTAATGCCAATATAAATCAGGAAGTATGCAAGCCAACAGCTCAAACCTTTGCACACGTATAGTACATGACCTTCTACATTGTAACTAATATAGACTACGTCAGTGCTGTCAACATGATTCTAAGCCTGCTGATAGGTCCAATTTTTAAATACATGTAACTTCTATACTCACAAATGGATTTCATCCAAAATTTGCACAATAATAGATCATAATATTTCAGAATGATTCTAAGCAAAACATAAATGACATTGTCACCAACGTGATTTTACGCACGCTGATAAATCCAATGTCTAACTGCATGTAACGTCCATATTACCACTGCCATCGTAATGTACAGGCCATAAGGCTCCTACTGTGACGTAACGCCTAGGGTCGTTATAGTCGCAGCAGCAAGTCAGATATCTCCCTTCACACGCAGTCTCTTCAAACCTAATATAAATTACGCTCCCGCTTCAAGACGTAGAAAAATAGCAATGCTATTACGGCTGATTGGCACTTCCATCCGTTACCACTGCATACGCCTAATTATCGCTCCACTTGTTCGAATCCGGCTGATGTAGCTGGTATTTTGAGAGTGAACAAAATGATACATTGCCGGTACATTTACTAGGACGTTGAAACACACAAACAGGGCTAAATTGCAGTATTTTGACGTCGAGAATAAGATCTATTCTTGGCCATTTTCTCGTTGTTCACCGCTTTGAAAAGGTTTATGGTAGATGCCTGAGAAAACCCCACATTAGCTATTCAACAGATCACGTCCTAAACTGCTCGTGGATGACAAACCACAATGTAACCTATCTCTAACTGTAATCAACGCACAGGCCTCCCTCAAGGTGACTTAAACAGGGCCTATCCTAACAGCACTTATTTTCTATGACTCAATCAAACTTGTTTCTTGCATCAGGAATTTACAATGGGTTGTAATTTTGAAATCAGGTATCAATAACCTACAGTACATACACCAGGTGTTAACAATCCCATTAATGTAAATACAGTAGCCTACACAAATCCTGCCACGAAAACATTACCATATTCACCATATTCTCACAAATAATGTAACTTGGACTGACTTCAGTAGATACTGAATACTGGATATGGCTTCTCTGATTTACATACGGTAAGTAACTTAACCTCAGCATTATCATATTAGAAATGTTTCCAGTCCTAGCATAGGCTGAAATTTGGGAAGTTCTTAAAATAATTGACACCATATTAACTAACAACCTACCATCAATGCGATTAGCTCTTCTCTCCAGAAGAATGGTATCTTACTTTCAGGGAAATGTTAACACATACTCTTGTATTCTCCGTAATGTACAAATAATTTCTAGGAATGTTGTGTATGCATTGCTTTCTTAAATTGTCGTGGTGGGAAGGAGAAGCAAGCCACATTATAATTTCTTTCATAATACCGGTAGTTGCTATAAACAAGCTTTTGACATACCTGCGACCTGGGAAGGAGGTTTCCAGAACTAACAACATTTTATTACCATCCAAAAAACCTTGCGTGAGTCGAAATAATAAGTGATATAGAGATCCTAACTAAAACATAACCTTCTGTGTGATGACAAACATGCAACGCAAAATTTGCGTAGATACAATAACCTACCTACAAAATGAACATTTGTTTCAGAAAATAAATAATCCTCATTTAGATGACGTAAATAGAAGCGTTCTCAAGTATCACTTTTCACGCGGATACTCATTCATAAAAGATATAAACAACACAGCACAAAGCAAAATGGTCACCATCTCTAACCCCTACCGATCAGCTGATCAATCGTTAAGAGTCGCTGCATGATGGCCTGTACATTACGATGGCAGTGATATTACCCATTGGACTTCAACCAAATTTTGTGTGTACATTCTGCACCTTAAGAGATGGAGCTGAGGATATAATCAGACACAAGGGCTACCAACTGTAGTGCTCTTTTTGGCTACACTATTTCAGGTATACTTCGAACTAATTAGAAATGTCAGTATTAACGAATTAATTTCGTCATTATTCTATTCTAGACGAAATCATTGGCACGAATCTTAAATTTAAGAAAAGTAGGCTCTTTAGTTCGTCACGGAACTACTTGTTTTTAGTGTATTCAAAATATTGTAACTATTCATTATTTTATTATTATTATTACCAAACTATTTTACATTTGATTTGATATTTTTTGATTTCCTATTGTTGTGGGTCCCACCTTATCATATCGCCCAGGGCCCCGCAAGGCCTGGATCCGCCACTGCCTGAATGAGAGTAGTACTTGGGAGTTTCCCACTCACTCATGGAAAATTCAAGTTGTTTGTTGTTGATTCATTCAAGGGCTTTGCGATATAGTGGTCATATAGCCCTGTGTTCCGTTCGTTCACGGAGCGACTCCTGTAGCCACAGGCCTACGGCAGCCAGGACTGCAAGCTGGTTATGTATGTTAATTCGGGAGCAATAGTTCACAAAATAATATTTTGCACACACACTTTATTATATATATTATCTGTTATATATACAAATACGTCTTTAAATAATACGCCGATTGTGGCCGAGATGGCACTAGATTTAATTTCGCTTGCTTGTGCCCGCGCCATGCCATGCTTGTTTGTTGTCGTCCATGTTATATTTTCATGTGTATAGCCACTGCCATCAAAATGTCATTGGACATTACGGTGGCAGTGGTATAGCTAGTCTCTCGCTGGATAACTAAACCAGTCCCGTGAGGTGCCGCAACCTAGCGGCTGTTTCCACAAACATACCGCCACACCTAAATGCATTACATTCAAACAAAAATAATATTAAGACAAAACACTAAACAAAAACACAAATTTGGCAACGTTGTCAGAGTTCGTTTGTTCAAACTTGCTATCAAAGCGCAGAATTTTCTCGAAAAATGTCACAAAAATGAAGCACAAATTAAAAAAATATATAAAACAGAACAATGAAATAATAAAACACTTGAATGTTATTAGTCTTGATTGGGCAAAGGGCACAATTTATGTATGGGTCTCTTGAAAGTCCCTTTGCTGGTGCGAACTATCATCGTCCAAACTCGTCCATCTCTTCCAGGCAGGGCTTCCTTGATGACGGCCAGTCGCCACGAGAGGGGGGGGGGGGGGGGGGGGGGGGGGAGAGATTGTCATCCTTGACAAGCACAACTGCCCCTGGTTCCAGGTTTGGAAGGGTGGATTGCCATTTCTGACGCTGTTGCAGGCTATTTAAGTAGTCAGCAGACCACTGCTTCCAAAAGTTCTGCTGCAGGCACTGGATGAATCGCCACCTGGTGACATGACTATGCACAACATTGGTCAAGTCAGGTTCAGGGATAGACATCAAAGGAGCCCCTATCAAGAAATGGCCAGGACGGAGGTATGAGAGATCGTTAGGGTCATCTGAAAGTCTAGTGAGCTGTCGCGAATTTAGGCAGTCTTCAATTTGACAAAGCAAGGTGTACATTTCGTCATACGTAAGACATGCGTTGCCAGCTGTTCTCCTCAGATGGTGCTTCATGGACTTAACGCCTGCTTCCCAAAGTCCGCCAAAGTGAGGTACATCTGGGGGAATGAAATGCCATCTGAATCCTTCTTGCGCAGAAAAGTCATCAATTTCGATAGCCGTCCTCTCGGAGTTGAACATTTTCCTCAATTCTTCAAGTTCGTTCCTGGCTCCTACAAAGTTGGTGGCGTTGTCGCTATATATGTTTAGGCATTTACCTCTTCTTGCCGTGAATCTTCGCAAGGCAGCAATGAATGCTTGGGATGTCAGGTCACGTACCAACTGAAGATGTATTGCCTTGGTGGCGAAACAAACAAATAAGGCTGCGTAGCACTTCGCCTTAGTCTTACTTCTCGTGTTACCCTGTTTGATGTAAAGAGGCCCTGCGTAGTCAACCCCTGTGTTGGTGAATGGTCGGGACGGCGTCACTCGTTGAGATGGTAGTTGCCCCATTAATTGAGTTGCTGTTGAAGCCTTGAGTTTAAAACGTATCAAACACTGATGTATGAGGCGACGTATCACTTGCCGTATATTCACTATCCAATATTTACACCGCAATGACGCAGCTAGGTGCTGAGCCCCAGCATGCAGCAGCCTTCTGTGTTCCGCAATTACAACCAGACGGGTGAAGTGATGCTTGGGAGGCAGTATTATCTGATGTTGTTCAGCAAACTGCTTTAAAGAATTGTGTAGCCTGCCACCCACTCTAATAATCCCCTGTTCATCAAGAAAGGGATTAAAGACCCTTATTGAACATTTGGATGAGACCGTGGATTTCGACTTCAAGGTTTCAATCTCAGTAGCGTAGATAGAACCTTGTGCCAGTTTTATGCACCTTTTTCAACGCCCACGTGAGTTCCTCACTCGACAGCGATTCTGTTCGCCTTACATTGCCTTTCATGCAGTTAGATAGGAATCTGTTACAGTATGCCATTACCATCACTAATCGATGCAGAGATGAGAACCTGGTGATGATATCAGAAGAAAGTATACTAGTATGGCAATGTGATGTCATCAGTTCATCAGGAAGTTCACCATTAACACATGGAAAAATTTGGTTGGGCCAGTTTTCCTCATCTTGTCTTAGCCAGGAAGGTCCCTGCCACCATTGTATGTTGTCTTGCAGGACGAGTGCTGATTCTCCCCTGGAAAGTATGTCAGCCGGGTTGTCTTCAGATGCAACGTGGCTCCATTTAGCGTTGTCCGTCAACTGTTGGATCTCAGCAACCCGAATCGCGACGAATGTTTTCCATCTGATAGGTTCTGCTGAAAGCCAAGCAATGACGATGGTTGAGTCGGTCCATAGAAACGAGTTGTCAATTCTCAAGTTCAGACATTGAGAAGTTTTGGCCAACAGACGAGCAAGAAGTAGCGCTCCACAAAGTTCTAGACGAGGGATGGTTTGTTGCTTGAGGGGTGCAACTCTGGACTTGGAACATACCAACTGCACCGTGATTTTGCCTTCTTCAGTGACGCTACGAACGTAAACGCAAGCAGCGTATGCCTTCTCGGAGGCATCTGAGAAGCCATGGATTTGGATTTCAGTGACCTTGCCCCTACCGAGGATCAGCCTACCTACCCGAATGTCATTCAGTTTCGGCAGGTCCGCGTAGATGATATGCCAACTCTGTTGCAGCGACGGAGGCAGAGGGTCATCCCACCCTAGTTTGATCTGCCACAACTGCTGCATGAACATCTTTGACAGAACGATAACAGGTCCTAGAAGGCCAAGCAGGTCGAAAATCGAAGAAATGATGGAGAAAACCTTCCTCTTAGTAACCGTCCCCATGCATTCCTTGAAGTGTACTTCAAAAAGGAACTCGTCAAAGCTGGGATTCCACAACAAGCCCAACGTCTTTATGCTATCCTTGTCAAATCGTAGGGGATGTTGTGATTCTCGAAGTTCTACAGGGATTGTATCGAGCACTACTGAGTGGCTCGAGCTCCATTTTCGAAGCGAAAAGCCTCCTCGTCTTAGCAACTCTTGCAGTTCTTCTCGCAGGAGGATGGCCTCCTTTACAGTGCTTGCTCCAATGAGGGCGTCATCCACATAGAAGTCCCGCTTCAACACTTCTGAGGCACGAGGAAATTCATGCGCTTCATCTTCAGCTAATTGCATCAAGCATCTCGTAGCCAAGAATGATGCTGATGCTGTACCGTAAGTGACAGTCGTCAGTTGATAAATCCGCAGGGGATCTTGGGGGTCTTCTCGCCACAGCATGCGTTGGTGGTTGATGCCCTTGTTGTCCATCCTAACTTGACGATACATCTTGGCTATGTCTGCAGTCATGGCCACTTGGTGCGTGCGGAATCTCGTAATCAGTGCTAGCAGGTCTTGCTGAACCGTGGGTCCCACAGCAAGGGTGTCGTTGAGGGAGATGCCATCGTGAGTCTTGCACGACGCATCGAATACTATCCGAGTCTTGGTGGTGGTACTTTGTTCCTTGAAGACCGCGTGATGTGGCATATAGTTGAATGCGTTGTTGTCCTTAGGATAGTCGGGGGCGAGCTGCATGTGGCCCAACCTCTCGTATTCGCTCATGAAAATTATGTAGTCTGCTCTTAGTTCAGGACTGGTGGACAACCTGTGCTCAAGATGCTTGAAACTCTTCAAAGCCGTTTTGTAAGACGGGCCAATTTGTGGGCTGTCTAACTTTACTGGTAGCCTTACAATGAATCGACCACTGTTGTCTCGCCTAGTGTGGGTTGCAAAACGGTTCTCACAATATTGTTCCTAATTTGTCAACAGCAATTTTGTATGAGGCACCTCCCCAATACTCCAGAACCTTTCCAATTGTTTGTCAAGATCACAATCCCTTCTGACAAAGAGTGCTGATTGTGATGTTGAGCCAGCATCACCAAGATGCATGGTTCTTACAGGTCCCGATAAAATCCACCCTAACGTACTATTCTTCAGGATAGGAAGATCATCATTGTTCTTCCGCCACCCGTCAAGTAGCAAACGCATGAATAATTCAGCACCAATGAGCATGTCTATTGGCCCAGGTTTGTTAAAGCTTGGATCTGCCAATTGTATATCTATAGGCAGGTTTCAAGATCTGCAATCAATATTGCTAGCCGCGATGTTGCCAGTTATTTGTGGAAGTATGGAGCATGTGATTGTTGTTTGGAACCTTGAGGTATTGGACCGAATACACACACTAACACTTTGTGACGTGGTCACTGCTGTATTGTTAATTCCATTAATTGGGATTGTGTTTTTGCAACGCCTTAACCTCAGTGTTTTAGCAAGGCCTTCGGTTATGAAATGAGACTGGGATCCGTTGTCGAGCAAGGCGCGGCATTGGTGGGACTTGCCATCTTTGTCTAACACTTGAATTACTGCAGTAGATAACAAGACTTGAGACTGTTCCTTGAATTTCAGAGCACAATAACTTGATTTATTGTGGCTTCGATTGTCAACATTATTACTATTACAGGATGCGGGAACACTGTTCGTGGTTTGTGATTCTTCACTGAAGTGAAGTAATGTGTGGTGCTTACGATTACAATGTCTACAATTCCCGGATTTGCAAGAACGGACTCCATGATGTCTGAAGCAGTTGAAACACAAACCCTTGTCCTTTACAAATTCATAACGTTGCCCAGTCGTGGATTTCGTGAAGGCCTCACACTTGTGCAACGGGTGATTCGAACCACAAAATTCACATTTGTTACTTGTTGCTACGTAGGAGTTCAATTGAGGTGGTTTATTAGGGCACCTTGGGTGGCTACTCTTTGGGGTACTTGATACGGATCCCTTTTGGTCCCTAGTTGCAATCAAAAGCTCTAAAACTTAAGCTTTATCTTCTAGAAATGCAGATACCTCGCTTAGATTGGAGAAGTCATCACTGGGGGCCTGCATTTCGAATTCCTTATGTGTAACTGGGTCTAATTTATCGAGCACTAATTGTTGTAGCAGGATTTCATGCAGTGGTGCTTCCAACTTCAAGCATTCAATAGCATTTAAGTTGCTCATTATGTGGTTGTTTAATTGTCTGATATCAGACGCTGTAGCCTTATGACAGGTGGGCAAAGACAAGAGGGCAATGACATGTTGTGTGGCAATTAACTTTTTATTGTTGTACCTCTTGCATATAGAGTTCCACGCGACCATAAAATTGTCATTGGAGATAGATTTTGAATCAATTGATGGGGCTCACCCTCAAGTGCTGAAAGCAGGTAATGAAATCGCTGTATGTTGGACAGCCTATCATTGTCTACAATTAGTCCCTGAAAAGTATCATGGAAATGAATCCAGGACTCATACTGCCCGTGGAATTCTGGGAGGTTAATTACAGGCAATCTTACTTCGGCGGGAGAACTATGGGATTGTTGGCGTGCATTTTCGGTGTTTTGATGTGTGTTAGCACTTTTTTCAATTAGTGTAGTGCCTTTAGCCTCAATATCGTAATAACTATCCTCAAATAGCTCCCTATCCTTTGCATGGGCTTCGCTGTACCCTTCGTCGTCATTCCGTTCTAGCTTCCTTTGAACCACTGAATATTCCTCCCACAGGGACGGTAGCTGCTTCAACCGAGTAGGCCTACGTAATTTGTTGGCGTCAGCGCCGTGCACGAAAGTATCAACAAATTTGCCTATTCGTGTTAGTGACCCCTTTACTATGGCTCTTTGTTTAACAAGCCTATCTCGCTCACTAGACGCCATGGCACATAGAGGAAACAAGGAAAATGAAAGGATTGACTGACCAGCTGACACAAACACGATGTGAAGAGTAGCCTTTCGTCCAGTTCATTCGCCGCGATGTAGTCTAGCCTTGTGGATTGGGATGCCAACGAGATGACCTAGTAGCCGTAGCACATCATCATTTCACTGTTTTAACACCGGAGGACCACGTAATTATACGACACTTATTATCCGGCCCGGTCGGACCATATGTTCCGTTCGTTCACGGAGCGACTCCTGTAGCCATAGGCCTACGGCAGCCAGGAATGCAAGCTGGTTATGTATGTTAATTCGGGAGCAATAGTTCACAAAATAATATTTTGCACACACACTTTATTATATATATTATCTATTATATATACAAATACGTCTTAAAAATTATACGCCGATTGTGGCCGAGATGGCACTAGATTTAATTTCTCTTGCTTGTGCCCGCGCCATGCCATGCTTGTTTGTTGCCGTCCATGTTATATTTTCATGTGTATAGCCACTGCCATCATAATGTCATTGGACATTACGGTGGCAGTGGTATAGCTAGTCTCTCGCTGGATAACTAAACCAGCCCCGTGAGGTGCCGCAACCTAGCGGCTGTTTCCACAAACACCCTGTGTACTTGAAAGTGCATAGAATGTGTCTGGTAAACTGTGCCGTTATGATGACCGTACCAGTGTGTGCATCTGTAATCGGGCCTAGGATTTGGGTAGGAGACGACTGTGACCAAAATATTCGCCTGCAAGTGAAGTGGGAAACAACGGAAAACCCGTTTTAGGATTGCTGAGGTAGGAATCGAACCCTTCTCTTCAGAGTTCCTCAACACGAGGTTAAGTGAATCCCGATCCAGCTCCGAAAACACAATTACATTTGACTGGTTGCGTGGCACAGCTGTAACGTTCTCGCCTGTTATGCCCAAGGTTGCGGGATCGAATCCTGGCGCAGTCACTTAGCATTTGAGGTTGCGCAAGTATGAGGAAGTCATGTTAGTAGATTTATTGATACGTTAAAGATCCACTTCAGAGCAGAATTCTGGCACCTGGGCGCTTTTAAAATCTTCAGTAAGTAAGTTAAAATGGACGACAAATGAATAGCCTATTAATGACTAATTAGGCCTATATCAAATGCCCTTATTTGGAGCAAAGAGCTGCAAGACAGATCATCCATTGGTTTCGTCTCCTGGCTAGTGTCTGAGGTCTGCCCAGGATTTACCGTCATCCCACATTCTTCTTCCACACTTCTCCTCCAGTTCGTCCTAGTTCTCCCCTTTGTTCTTGCTCCCTGTGGATTCCACGAAAGTGCTTCCTTTACGATGGCGTCCTCTTCCTTCAAACAATGGCCAATCTATCCCCACTTTCTACGTTTTATCTTCAGTTAGGCTATATTAGCTTTTCCGCTAACTTCTTCAAAAGCTGATTTGTGATGAACTCTGGTAAATGTATCCGGAGAATTCTTCTGAGGCAGCGATTTATGAAGACTTATAATACGGTACTGGAAAATGCTGACATCTCTAATATTGGTGTTTAATCTTACCAGCATGATTCTTCCTGAAATGGGTTTCGATTCAATAAGGCCTTTCTTTGCCGTTTTACTTAACAGCATTCCTACACCCTCTCGATCGTCTTTGCTTTCATCATTTCCTGAGTAGGCTATAGAAAGGTAAATCCGTCTGATGTTCGGAGTTTTCCGAAGTCTTTCCAACGGACCTCACTGAATCGCAAAATGGTAAGTTGGTTGTTTATAATTTCTGCACACATCTGTTTCAATCTTCCTCTTGCCGTAGTATTCTTGTGTTCAAACCTACAATTTCCATGACCATTTTCATGCCAAAAATCATAATCCTTTTATCCAACAGGTTTCTCTTTGTTGCAATTTCAATAATAATGGCTTCTCGGGGATGCGAGTTAATGACCAACAGTCCCCATAGCACAGTGGAGGGGCTGCCTCCTCTAGGTGCCTGTGCCACTCCCTAGTTAGGCATACTTCACGACTTGAGTTCGTCACTACTCTCTGAGGTGGATAATAGTAGCCTACCGGTACTTCATTTGAGATACCTTCAGGTCACCGTATGTCTAGAATCCCTCCACCTTTCTCTAACAGGCGTGGGACTGGCTATGGCGGAGTTCTTATTATTAATAGTCTATAATAAATATTAGAATTGAATTTCTTGGCAGAGTCAGAAATCGAACCCGGACCTCTTCGGTGACAGCTAAGACTGCTAGTGACTACGAAGAATTCAAGTCCTTGGCCCTTACGCTATCCCAGTCCTCGACACACCACAATATCACAGGTCTCCGCACACAAGCAAGATAGCCTATAGTCTACAGCAGCCTGGGCAAAGTACGGCCCGCGGGCAAGTGCCGACCTTGAGATAGTCTAATCCGGCCCGCGACATGGTTTTGAATTGGGACTATCTACAATTAATGACACATAGGTCATATTTTCCGTTCTGTAAACCTAGAAGTTTTTTTTTTTTTTTCGTGTAGCCTCCTGAGAAGCCAAGTGCAGGTCTTTCGAGTTGACGCCCATGGGCGACCTGCGCGTCGGGATGAGAGATGAGATGAATGGAAGAAAGTGGGCAAGGATGTGGAAGGAAGCGGCCGTGGCCAATCAGAAGGTACTGTCCCAGCATTTGCCTGGTGTTGAAAATGGGAAACCACGGAAAACCATTTCAAGGACAGCCGACGGTGGGGCTCGAACCCACGCGTCTACCGAGTCAGCAGAGAGCTTGGCCCCAAGACCTAACGCAGTGCTTTAGCCAGCGTAGCCACTACTGTCGGTGACCTAGAAGTGAAAAACTGTTTAAATCTCATTGTGTTTATGCGTTTTGAGTAATAAGAGTAGCAGCTAGAACTGATTGAGTTAGGCTACAATATAACAATGAATTGAAGCAACTATTCCTCAACGTTTCGAAAATTGAGTTCTACACAAGGCCCTACAAAAATCAAGCTTCCCAAACTTGAAATCCCATGCACAGAAGATAACTACCATGTACTTCCTGCCTATCTGTGAACAGATGTTTTCTACAATGAAGCTTCGCAAAAATAGCGTCAGAAATAAATTAACAGACCACCATTCAGCTGGGCTACTAAGAATCAGATCATCCCAGTTTCATCCAGATTATGAAAAACTTATAGAAACTTTTAGAAGCACAGTCACAGTTTTTTACTTGTCATCTCTCCTTCCTCTTCTAACAAATAATGAAGTTGTGTTCATAGTGCAAAGATGAAGGAATACTGGGCTAAAAAGAAAGCTCGCCAGAGTTAGGAACCACGTGGTCCCTGGGACCACAACGAACCAAGAAGAGGAAGGTGTGTTCTTTTTTCCTAAGATTTCTACCATTGTGGCCTAGAAGTTTTGTTTGATTTTAAATTCAGATATAAAAAGTTTATAACCTATTTGTAAACATGTGTTGTTTTATTTTGTATTGCATCTGACCCTATCCCTGAAAAGACTGCCCATGTCTGGTCTACAGGGTAGATTACCAAATTGCTTCCAACCACTAAATTCGGAAGAAAAAAACAAGTTCAACAGAACATTAAAAATCATTCGAATTTTTGTTGTTACTGAAGCAGTGTTACTAGTTCGTGTGACAGTCTTGACTTAAGTTTCTCACTTTCTCCGGCAGCCAAAACCAAAAGACTGAAAATACCATATTAAGTTTCTTTTATAGTGCAAATTGGCACGAGTCCTTCTCACCCTGTCATGTGGTATAGCACTAACTCGGTAACTTTGAAAGAGACATGCCATTCTCACACATCACTACCAATTTTACAGGATTAGGCTACATTAATCTACGCATTAAACGTAACATCAACCGACGCGTTCTTGCATCTTAGAGGTACGCAACTTTATGTGTCTATTTCAGGTATTTTGAGTAGATTATATTGATATTACCTGCCGCATCTAGTTTCCGTTTAGGCCTACATGTTAACTGACTGAAGAACTTTGTTAAGACGTAACGCGACAAGACAGCACTAAAATTGGCTTCTAAGTTTTCTATTGGTTTCGAAAAGGGAAGTAGTGGGGAAACAAGAGAAGCATCCTAGGTCCAGGATATGACGGACAAAACCATTGGTCGCTACTTGGTGAAGGGGGAGAGTAAGTGGGAGCCGTATCAGACTCACAATCAGCTGGAGTCTTGTCGTCACCCACTACTATCGGATTTTTTATTATGGATACTCGAGTTTAGGCCTTAATTACAACCAAACCAATAGACGTATTGAAAAGCGAGTTATACCAATATTTTCCTTGTTTAATTCTGCGTTAGACTATATAAACCATTTATTTTCAAGTTTATTAATTACTTATTTATTTGTGGTTGTATGAGAAATTGTCCGTGTTTTTGACGTCTTTTCTAGGAACCGCTCACTTAAGACTCTATACATGGAAAACTACTTGGTTGAGGGTAATGACATTTTTATATGTGATGGGCACAAGTATTGGTAGTGCAAATCTCAAGTTTCAATTTTTTTCAACTACCCGATAAAAAGTTCTAATACTTTTTCTGACGTAACGTTTTCTCAGCCCATGATAAACGTAATTACAGCTGAAAACTTGGTCTCATTTTGAAGCTCTCATTCGTGATTATCAGAAACTACGACCACTGTAAACGTACAGTGTGATGGCGAATTTATGAAGAGTAATATTAATGGGAGGTTTTGTGTGTTCTGGCCCGTGCGTAGTTGTGATAGTAGTTGTGAGTTCATATCATGCACATACGCTAATAAAGAACTAATATACCGGTAACATAAATACGTTACTGCAGCTGTGACATGTTACGAAATGTTTAGTTAAGAACTAAACAGCAAATCTGTAACGAGTTAATGTTTTCATCCGAAGATAGGAAAGAAATCCTTTAAAACTTGTTCAATCATGCCCATTAAGTTGATCAGTAGCCTATTAGAAAAATCTAAAATGTATTAAACCATGAGCTATAAATAGTATATAAAAGTATAATCAGATCCAGCATAGTCTCTTGCAAGTTCTTCAAGGGTAGCTGTAAACGGAGGTTGTACGAAAATCGCGCCCAAGTAAAATAGCGTCCACTGAGGAATGTGCGTAAATCGCGCTCTGTCTAGAAATTGTCCTCGTGACAATACTGTTCTACATACAAAATAAACCTAACCTGGGGCTTACGGCCCAAACCCCCTTGCTTGTTGGGCAATCAGTTATTTTCGTCCAGACAGTTGTCTAACCAAGTAGCGACCAACGATTTCGTCCAGACCAATGATTTCGTCCAAACAGTCGTCTAACCAAGTAGCGACCAATGGTTTCGTCCGTATCTGCCACAAATAGGCTACTTGAGGTAGAGACTGTGCCGGGCGCGATTTACATTGGGCGCGTTTTGAACTGGGCGCGATTTACAGGACATCGTAAACGGAATCGAATGGGACTCGCAAATTCTTTCGTTAAAGAAAGGTTTCTGATTAACGGAGGTAGGCCTATGCTTTTACTCTCGTGTTAATATCAAGAACAGCTCTTGCTTTCGAAGCCATCAGTGAGTTAACAGCTTGGAACTCGGGGTTTCACCAAGAACATGAAAACAGACCGATACTCGATTGGAGAGTTGAATCGCAGAAGCAGTTGGGTGCGAATTTCTTAATTTTAACTGCACAGTAACTCATTAATTCACAACTTCCTAGGGGATTCCCCTTTTTACACTCATTGCTTAGGTTTGATTATTTTATGCATTCAACTGAAGTTAAGTTATTCCCTGCCCAATATAGAGAGGAATTCGCGATAAATGATTATTTGGAGCATATTATGCACTTATGAAATGATAGTTCTGGGTAAAATGTACTGTAAACCTATATATTAAAACTAGCAACCCACCCGGGCTTCGCCTGGTATATTTAACGGTTTACACAGCGTAAGGTTAAAAGGCGCACGGACGGCAGGACCCAGACGCAATTCAGAAAAGCCGAGGTGAACAGAAAAACTCCAAACACATAGCCTATACTCTTCTCTGAAGAGCGGCTTCGGTGGCGTAGTTGGTAGCATGCTGAGCTTCTATGCCCAAGATCATGCGTTCAAACCCGGCCGAAGTCGTCGGATATTCTAAGAGCGTTAAAAATCCCTCAGTATGCCTTCCTTCGGAAGGGAAGTAAAGCCAGCTGTCCCATGTCATAGATTTATGCCATGAAAAAGAACCTTCCACTAACTACACTTGTGGAAGCTAACATTTTTAGGTTAGTATGCTAACGCTATATTAGTTCCAACGTTCACCGTCAGGTGTTGACTGCGATGGCATTTAGTAGCCACGTCCGCAGCTAGGTGTCGTGGATGGTAGCATGGAATTTGGAATCATCAATTGAATTGTTTATAATTTTGAAAAGGAATGTCATAGCATCTATTTTTCTTCGTATTTCTAAACTATCTACATCACAAGTTATTAGCAGTTCCTGGTATGGTATCACATGAGGATAGTTGGCTGTTCATTTAAAATGTAGATATTTTAGGAATTTCTTTTGTGTGTTTTCAATCATTGAGGTAGGCCTATATGTCATGCACCTAGGACTCCATATAATGCTAGCATAGACTGTTCTAGTTTGGGTCTGACTAGTGTGTTGTACAGGTGGATATACGTGCTTATGTTTTTGAATGATTTTGTATTCATGATAACAAATCCCAGTGTCTTGTTTGAGTCAGCTATCATTTTCAGGATATGGGGAGTAAACGTTAATTCTCTACTGTATCTTGCAATACCCTGAGATCTTTGTTTTCATTAACGGGTTTCAGGACACTGCAACCTAACTTGTAATTAAAAGCGATAGGGTTTATATTCCGGGTGAACGACATTGAGAGACATTTTTCTACGTTTAATCCAACCTGTAATATATTTTGTGTAGTCCATTCCATAATACTGTTCAGGTCTTTTTGAAGTGAATCACAGTCGGTTGATTTATATATTTTTCTATATACTGTACCCTTAGAAAAGAAGCACTACACAAGACTTAGATTCAGGGTCGTGATCGGTCCTTGAAATAGTATGAAGAGAAACGTGCTTCTTACATTTTCCAGGATTCATAGGGGAACTTAATAATATGAATAACTTACATGACATGTTAAAACAGTAACAATTTAATTCTGAATCATCACTGACAAAACAATAAATTTAAACCACCCTGATATATGACTTTGAATTATTTGCCTGCCATAAATGACCTACAAGCAATCCAATAGACCACATGCGATCTCAAGGTATCCGATACTATGTAAACAAACAAAGCCGGGACCTAGAATAGTCACCCCCATGTTTGCCACCATAGTACCCTCAAACCATGATAGCCGACAAACAAATGACTGAATCAAAACATCAGCCCACAAACTAATATAAATAAATCAAGCACTCAGCTTAGACAGCTGTTAAACAAGGTGTACCAAAATGTCACCTAAAGAAAATAAATACACTGAATCAAATAACAAAATACAAAATATCAAAAGAAAAACAAGTTTTATGTGTTGTGTGCGCGGTCCGACAACTAAAAATAACGAGTACTTTGACGATAAGTCATTCCCGTTTGACCACTCTAGTAAGTGATGAATTCCCGTTCTGCGGGTTGGAAATCACGACAATAATGGGAATACACAATAGCTAATACTAAAATAAACAAGCTGACATAGTCTAACCCTTTACAAACAAGCAATAATACACGAATTGAATTTTATAATGACTAGCAGCCGAAACAAGCGGTCTTAAGCTCACAAATCAACACAATGCAACACGTGACATACAAAAACACAGGTTAGCCGTTTGCAACCTTGACGTGACATCATAAAGACTAGGCGAAAACACGCCAAGCAACAACAACAAAAGTAAGAACAGGCCTCAACAGGCGTAAAACAATTATACTACACTTCGATAAATTTGGTCGGAAACTGGTTAGAAAGTGGCATGAATAGCTCCCAATTAATTCAACACATTATAATCTTTCAGGCAAGACATTTAACTAATTACCCGAACGAAGAATGCGTAACGCGCAGCTACGGCTTATCAACATTCTCAATCTGAGTACGGTGGTCAGTTTCGAAGACAGCCTCCACTGGCTCCTGCAAACGCGATACATAACAAATCAACATAATCATAATTTCTTGAAAAGTCCACGCCATGGGATATCAAGATTCAATCGTCAGCAAATACGCCCCGTAGGTCACGTAAGCTGGAATAAAGTAGCAACGGTAAAGGATCCACAGTCCTTACCTGCTCACTATCGAAGATTCACACAATAGCACACACACTTGTCGAAGCTTGACCAATGACCCCAACTCATACGTCAGACCAAGAATAGATTACAAAACAAGGCTAATCACATGAATACGGTAAGGCAGACGACCCTCCGTGTCAACAAGAGTTGCACCAAGCAAAACAAAATAAACTCGCATTGCCTGAACAATTATAAACAAACAAAGGGCAATTCCCCCCCAGTCTAATATTATAATCTAATAAAGATTCATTTATCGTCATATTCTAACATTTCCGCCATAAATTAGCTCACTGGTACTATGTTTTCATGCGCGCAAGGCGACATAAGAACAAGCACACTAATCAAGCAATAAAAAGAAAGCAAAAGCAAGTAAACACACAAAATACTATATTTACGAAATTGTCACGTGATGCTAAGAAACTAATTATGTCAGCAACAAAATAATCTACATTTAAAACACACAAAGCAAAATTATTTACAAAAAAAAATTCCCAACACTGCGCGTGACCCCGTCCCGTCAAATTAATAAATTAATTTTGTACTCATTACTTTCAGCTTGCCCGGTGCCATGACGGCACCACGTCACCGTCCCTCCTGATGATCTAGCCCATGGTATAATTCGTCGTGGCAGATGAACCAATATTCTTCCAATCTTCAATCACGTGGGCGAACATCTTGCTGTAGGAAAAGTTATTATTATTATTAAAATATCCAACTAATTAGACTGCATAGTAAGTCACTCAATTCGCTTATTTAGTTCTGTGCAGTACCGAAGAATCTTTCCCTAAAAACTGTGGAATTGTATCCACCTAATATTCACTGTAATTAGCATAACATGTTGCTCCGCACACAACACAATTACTCTACAAATTCTAAGTGTTAGCATCGCACTTCGCAAAACGTCTAAGTCCCTGAGTGCCTCGCACTCGGACAGAGTTTCGCCCTACAAACGTCTTCAGATTCACAAAATCAAGTCATCGTCTGTTCACAGATCGTCGTATTTATACAGTTTATCAAAACAGTCAGTGGAAGGGGAATATCGCTCCGTAATAAATCTTAGAAATTGTCCCACAGACTTCGGAAACATCTCAATGAACTCATAAAAATTATCACTTTCCAATGACACTCGCGTGCAGAAAATCGCATCGTAGGAACACACAATTCTCGATTTCGCGCGCAAAATAAGTTCCCGCCGTAAGGTGCATCATATTTCCTATTGGCAGTTTATTCAAATTATTGAAAATCTCAGTTGGTGAACTCCTCCCATCGGATACTATCTCCGTCCTTACATTGCAACACTGCTTTCTCCGTCTTCCTTCCTCAAGACAAGGGATCTTTACTGACCTCCACTTTGAAACAAGTAACGAACTTTCAGCTCACACCTGTCTTCCTTTTCTGAGAATCGGATAAATATAAACTGGCCTGTTGTTCTCACTGGCGACAGTAGCAAGACACTTTGTTCACCCAGACAGCCTATTCTTGCGAAATATGACCAGCACTTTCCTCAACTGAGCTAGATCAGAGCTGTAGAAAATAAAATACTTGAAGACTTTAATATGCCTTTATATTTAAGGGTTCAATACCTTGAAGTCATCAGCATACAACAGACAATTATAATGGTTTATTATTTGAGGTCGCTTATGGAGATTAGAAAAAACTAAAGGTCCAAGGTTCGATCCCTGAACTATTCCCGAATTAAGCTTCAAATTCTTGAGAGTTCTTTCTATGAAATGACACATATTGCTTCCTGCCATTAAGGTAAGAGCTGAAGGGGCATTAAAGTAAATCAGAAAATCCTTTGTTTTGAGTTTTTTTCAGGAGGACATCGTGGTTAATTTGGTCAAATGCCTTCTGAAAGTTTGTGAATACAGCATCCAATTTTCCTCCTGCGTCTAATATTCTTGACACCGATTCAGTACAATTTACCATATTTGTGATAGTCGAACGTCGGGAGAGGAATCCATGCTGCTTTTCGGATATTTATGGTCTGACACAAACAGAAATTCTTTGGTACAAAATTAATTCGAAAATCTATGCTCCCGCTGACAATATACATATCGGACGGTAGTTAGTCTACTAATTAGCATTGGATTTCCAGATTTTAAGTTTGGACATACTCGGATTTTGTTTTCAAGTAGATGGAAATGTGGCGGTTTTATTAATTAAGTTATATATGAAAAGCAGAGGGTGCCTAAGAACATCTGCACATCCCTTAATTACATACGGCGGGATATGATCTGGTCCATCTCAGGGTTTTGGCTTCAGTTTCCTCATAGCTACTTCGACCTCACGTAAGGTGACTTCGTCAATGTGCAGAGTGTCAGTAGTAATAGATGTATCGCTAGGCATGCACCATTTGACTTTATTAGGTGAGTAAACTGATTTGAAGTACAACCCAAAAACCTCAACATGTTTTACTGTCATGCCAAAATGTATTACAACTATAATTATTCCTTTTATTTTTGACATACGCCCAAAAGTTCTTTTTTGTATTTTCAGTGATATTCTGTTCAATAGGTCCAATGTGCCTTTTATATGCTGGTTTAATTGCTGTTATTATTTCGGATCGTATTGTTTTAAATTGACTGTTAAGTAGTACGAGTGTCTGCGTGATTTTCCATAGAAATTGGAAATATAGCTGAAAAGCCACTAAACGTTCAAATAGTCTAGCTATGATAGACATGTTACACAGTTTTTGTCAGACCGGGAGAGCAAGAGCCCGTGTCGCTTTGCGCTTGTGTTTTGAATATTTTTACAAGTGTCGATTTTGGTGAATGTTGATAGTTAGCCATAGGTCTACAATTAGGGATACCCAGCGTGTGTAGAGCTACATTCGAACTACCATGTGAATTGAGTAACCTGAAAAAGTAGCTAGAATAGATACAATTCAGGTCGAGTACTCTACAAGTTGTACACGGTCGGGGGAAGAGTATATGCAATGGTCCTGTTTTTGCATAAGACTGAATGACATTATTCTGCAGCCCACCCATTCATAAAGCAAGGAAGGAGATCGGATTCGTGGTGTGCAGAAGTCCAGCACGAAGTCCATGATGCAGCAGTCCAGGCCGTTCATGGGGACGGACATGGAGTGGGAAATCATCGAGAGGAGTATGCCTGGGTGACGACGACGTGAGGAGCGTAAGGTTGAGTACAATGATTTCAATATTTCATTTTGTCGGGTTGGGTTGGCAACAAGAGATAGCCTATGTTTTCGTAGATAGCCTATTTTTGACTTGTTGTATCATAGTTCATGTAGGATTTGATTTCAGTGTAAAGGCTGACGTGCCATGCAACTGTTTTCGTGACGTGCGGTCATCTGTAATATAAGTTCAAGTACACGGGGGAGAGTAACATGCAGTTTACAGTCAGGGATGTATGGTCATCGGCGCACGTAAAGTTAGTGGAACGTAATGTCATGGTAGATTTTGGGAGGTGAATTTGAGTTGTTGATGAGAAGTTTTTAATAAACCAGGCGATTTTGTATTATGCTCTATTTGGAAGCATTTTTTTTGGACGGGGTCATCAGCCACCGCCAGTCAATATAGTTTTATAATTTTGTGAGTTTGAGTTTGTGGTAGTGTACATTTTTAAAGATAGATTTTGGTTGTAGGCTGACAGTGATCTCGCAAGTTTTGGTGAGTTTTCTGGGCCTGGTAAGTTTTGCTGATCGTTTTGTGTGCGAGTGTGCCTGATTGTGTTATGTCTTTAAGTCCATGAATATGCATTTTGGATGCAGATGTGTGTACGTGGATGGTGAATGCCCACTGTTTATTTTTGATGGACCGCCCCGCTGGGGATTTAGCCGAGGTTGAATCCTGGATGTAGCGAGTCTCACAGGAGGCGTCTTTAGGAGCACCTGTGGTTCTTTATAGCGTCGGAACTCAAGGAAGCTCTTCGCAGTTTCTTTCGAGGCATTTTTATTCTGGGCACAACTCCGTTATAGGCCAGCTCAGCTGTTTGTGTGAAGCAGGTAGGCTCACTGTTGTACTCGAGAATCATTTTTCGTAGCCACGTTTTGTCACCAAGGTGATGTTATTTTAAAGTTATTTTAAAGTCCAGCTGATGAGGACACATTCGCAGCATGATTTGTTAAAAGTTTAGTTTTGGCATTTTTGAAAGTGAATGTTGGTTTTTGCGCTGTGATGACGTTTTCTGATGTTACTCTGTGTTTTATTTCCAGTTGTGTTCATGCTTTTATTTTGAGAGCGACATTTGTGTAATATTTTGAATCTACATTCCTTCGTTGATTTATTTTTGATATTTTCGGTGTTTGATTAAAATGATGGCAGCAAGCAGCTGACCGATATGTTTTATGTTCGAGGGTGGGAAGATGTCCCGCGAGCACGTATTTGTGTGTACAGAAACCCATGATTTTCGGTTTATTGAAGTACTGTAGTATGCGTGTATTTTGATGTACTTCGGTGGAAGTATTATGTTTGTTTCGTGCAAAAGTAGGGGCACGTCAGTGGATCGTGATGTTGTATTTGTTGTTTGATAGTGTAATTTTGTGTATTTGCTTGGTGCCAACCAATCCAGCTTGGGGTCGTAACCTAACATATGGTTGGAGGGAAACGATCCTGTGCCACGTACTCTTTCTTCACGCCGATCAATGACCATATTATAAGTACACGTTAGTGACGGCAAATAGGTCGTATTCTTTGGACGCTTGAGTTTATTTCATTAGAGTTTATTTTGTGCTCTTTGTGATATTTGTTTATTTGTTTACCTTCATTCTGAAGGTTCTATTTGGAATTTGGCATATTTCAGGCCATGCACCCATCGTTGTGTCTTTGTAAAGATACTGGGTCATTTTAGTGTATTAATTTCAGGGGACCGTTTATTTTTGCTTTCATATTATTTATTTCCATTTAAATTCATTTTGTTGCAGTAGTTTAGTTTCAGTAAATAAATTCTCAATTTTGTTAAAATACCCTGACATGATTTATAAGCTTAGTCCTGTGATTCCTTCTCCGAACTCCTAGGATGGAAATTAAGTTAAGCAAAAGAACTGAGCGCGGCCCCAAGAAGAGAGTCCCATCCTAAGGAGATACAGGTTTGAAGGGTACAATATCGACGGTAAGAATGCGAGACCTCGTAAGCCACTACTCTGATGCCTCCATTTTCTTCCTTATGTCTAGTATACAGCGCCTGGACTTAACTGGATATAGGCTACATTTCCGTCAAACTTTATAGCCTGTCTAAGATCCAACGTCTTCTGCTTTTGGCCAAAAATAAAAAACACAACTTTAAATACAATGCTCGGCGGGAATGTATATGCATGTGCGTTAAGGCGTCGTGGTTTACGAGTGCTTGCATTCCCAACGTCCATTTATTCGAATTTACTTAAATCAAACTTTGCTGATAGAATAGATAAAGACCTAGTCTAATCATAAGAGCATTTTAATAGCCTATAGTAATCTACTGTACTTTGCAATTAATTTCATTATTATTAATTAGATAATTGCCCTTCATTTAACTTAATACTTCTCATTAAACGTTATTCGTTAGATGCTACAGTACTGTCTATAATTACTACTGGTCTGTTACTTGGCTGTGAATGATAAGCAACACATCTTACTGAGTGAAAAAAAAATCATGAATTTGGTTAATAATGCCATAAAATTGCAAACGAATGAAATAATAACTTATTAGCCCAAATCAGGGAAAAATTGTAAAATAATGCAAAATAAAAACGTAGGTTACCCCCTCAAATAACGTAGAACGTGTTTGTGTACTAGCGAGCATCGTCTTAATGTGAATGTTAACAATATTACTTTTCAACAACGTCCGCTCCCTAGTCATGATCTAACGGCTACAAATGGTTGAATAGTGAATATTACAACCACAGTGTCAGCTGTTGATTCCCTCGCCGAGAGCAATTACATCAGTGTAGTGTATAAAGGTGACAGAGTTTTACAACATTGTTTATTTCCTAAGCTCAGAGATATGAAATCGGAATATTGTGTTGACAATCTGCGGTGAGCAGAAACAGATGAGATGTTTACCAAGTGCAAACAATGATCGTAAATTAAATGCTCCATAAGTTAAAACACGTATCTGTCAGGGTCTGTCGCAGAGAGTTTCAGCAGAGATTCCCCGGCGTCAAGGTGCCTTCGAAGTCCACACTTCGCAGATCGATGACATCAGTTGTTTTATTAAACAGGAAACTCACATTTTGACGGAATAATAAGTTGTGGATATTAGTGTTCGATTATTAGTTTTATTAGCTTTTCCTTGTAAAACCACTGTGCTTTATTTACGAATATCGAAAATCAAGTTACAGTGAGAGATTAAAAAATAATGTTCGCAGTACAACACCTGCTTAAGGACATTTCCAGCATGTCCCGTGAAATAGAAAGTTTTTGAATGATAAAATTACCTCAACCAGTCCTAAGTCATTGCTTCTGTTGATACTCACCTAGCAGTCAAGCGTGTGCCGTAATTCTCAGACCTGAACAAATTACTCACTTCAAATAACTTCTTTTAAAACAGTTTTTGCCCACATTTTGACCATTAACCAGTCAGTCTTGCAATCAATTAATGGGTTTATTTTCATTTGGGGTTGTTGCACTAGTAGATGATTTATGAAAAAACCCTAGAGCTTCTCCGATGTGCTAATTGTGTGATTTTGAGTACTATAGATCAAATTATTCAATGATGACTGCTGTAGTTATGAGAATTTGAAATTTGGACGACCTGAAATATGGCTTAAAATAATTCAGTAACAGAGCCCTATTGTAATTATGATTAATTTTGTGCTTCAAATAATATTCACTAGCTAATTTGAAGAGCTGAATGGCAGAGTCTGAGCCATAATAATACTGAACCCAGATAAGAGAGCTGTGTTTTTTTAAATATGATTGACAGCTCGAGCGAGGGGGGAGTCTTTATAGGCATGTCGCGTGCCTCGCTGAGAAGTTTGATTGACGGCCACTCGACTAAGAAAATGTTATTGCCATCAATGGAATTATAAAAACGATCTTAAATGTTTACTGCACGTGCGGACACAAAGGGTTTACCGTTGAACTTTAAGTCGCCAAAATTTTTCTCTACCTTCTCATATAAAAATGTCCTCTTCTTAATTACTGAATTCCAATGTAATTAATCCGTCTGAGCACTAATATTGCCGCTTGTGATATATTATCGATATTTTTGCTGTGTGCGTTAGGCAAGCATTAGAGTGAAAATTCACGTACGGTGATTTTGAATATTAGTCAATGGCAGTGATAAGAACTTCTCATATTTTCATCGAATAATACGAGTCAATTATTCTTCCACGACAGCAAACGTCACGAATAACATTGATAAAATCTTAACAACAATTTTTCGGACAATTTCACAAATATTTCAACGCCAGTTTTCAACCACTACGAACATGTTTTCCCAAGTTCAAGTAAGAGGGAATATTTACGCTGGGATTGAAGTCAGCATCATGATTTGTTAAAATATTTTGAGGTTGAAGAACATGTAACTAATTCATAAGAAGAGTGCGTGCGCATAACACCTAAAGAAATAGAAGCAGAGCAATATTCTACAAAAATGCTCAAGTGAGAAAAGATCTGTCAACTTTCAACCGCGTGAAGGAAAGGCCAACATTACTGCGTGGATCAATCTAGAGGAGGAATGCAGACCATGGAGGGTTTACTGGAAGACCAACCTGGAGAAATGGTTTCTGGAGTAATCATCTTGCAGTCGATGGTCATGTAGTAGTGTATCAGGTAGCCGTACATCATGGAGCAGGATACCTCAGACCTTCATTAAGATAGAATGAAGACCAACTTTTCTATGGCATTTTAGAAGTTTTGCATCAGCCAACAATGACCATTATTTGTCTTGTTTTTATTCGTCAAATTATTGGTATAACTCATTATTAGAACGAAATTAACAAAGAATATAAAATCTCGTATAATATTTTCATCTTAGGATTTATGAAATTTGATGACATGGTATTATTTTCAGTATTTGACGTCTTAAAATATTTTAGCAAGGTCAGGATTTTGATGTAATGAAACACGAAAATTTAGTGAACTACGCCCATAGTAATTGAACAGATGTTTTGATGAAGGCAAGTTTCGACCACGATGATATGAAATAAACCTGGTAATGGCAAATGATAGATCAATGATGAAATATAAATCAGTCATTATAGGTTGTATTGGTGTTAGAATATTGGCATTGTGTTCGGAGAAAGCAAAACGCTATCGTTTATTTTCAATCAAATGAGCAACTATGGGTAAAGTGAAACTGATAATGGAACGAAGGTAAAGTATCATGTCACTATATAATTTAATAACTGAAGTATTGCATTGTTGGATCCGACTTGAGAGGAATAATATTGATCTCTAGCCATTTTATTGAAATTGTTCAGGATATTTTGAGATGCACTGTTGTGTGTTGAAGGTGTTGCAGATTTAATTTAGACTTTGTATTGTTATGGTAAGGAGCTCGATTGATGAATGTTTTGAAATTGTATAGGAACACTAGAAGGAATATTGAAAACTTGTGGTAAAAATGGAACGACGTTAATTAGATGAGAATTTATGGGAATCTGCGAAGGTTAGGAGATCAATAGTAAATGGTAACTAGTCGGATAACATAACGCTTGTTGATAGTAGTTGATATCGTTGAAACTATTGAAAATAATAATTTTATGAAATGATAGAACAGAAATATTGCGATGTAAATATTTGATGGATAGAAATTGTTAGAAGAGATAGAATAAATAACAAGACTGTCAACAAGGAGATTAAAATGAAGCCTACGAGATTAAATAATTAGGCTATGAGATTTTATTATCGTAGTTAGTGACGGGTCACCGAGGGAAGAGTTGTTTGTGTTGTGACAAAAGTGTTAAATGTTTATTTTTATGTTGCAAGTTGCACAAGGTGACGGACTGTCTCGAGTTGTTATTTTAGTTATTATTTATTTATTTATTATTTATTTATTTATTTATTTATTTTCTAAACCTCCTTGATTTTTCTTTATTGATATCACTCCAAAGAACACTTATTAAAAATTATAAAGTTATTTAATTAATAATTACATTATTTGTTAAACGATGAGTAGCATGTTAGAGCATGGATGTATTAGGGGTGTTTGTTGGTATATTTTTGCTGCAACAAAATGTATCAAGTGTTAATGATTTTTTATAGAAAATCGGGAATTGTTTTTGTAGTTTGGAACCTTGTATTTGTGTTAAATATAGACTTATGCATTGATGGATTTACTGGAATGGAAACCCACCTACCAACGATCCCGTTAAAACCTCGAGATCCCAAGATCTCCTTCTACCGCACTAGTAGCCTATGTGAATTGATACCAAACTAGATTCCAATATTATAATGTAAGCACATGCATTTCTTCCCCCGACGGTGTGCGGTAGTTTTAACCAGATCGTTGCGCATGCGTTTGACACTGTGGACGGGCACAATGCCATATATAATTTGGGACGTATTTGGTGAAAACAATAGCCCATTCTTAATCAGAACAGAACAGCTGTTCGAGGACGAAGGGTGTAAGTTTACTTTACCCAGTAGCTCCTGAAATGACTTGATAAGGAACATTTTCAAGTCCCCGATGCTGCAATCAACAGAACAACAAACACCCAGGCATCTGAAATAGTTAAAAATAAGAATTATGTTTTACTTACTCTTCACTGAATTTGCAGTTACACGCCGAATATATCTTCCATTTCTAGGATGGCAGGAAAAAGCGAATACTGTACCACAACTTTTCAGTAGAGACAAATAACTGCTTTATACTTAATTTAAAACACAACTCCTTAGTTTCAGCACACATAGTTCGTGAACAGATGTAGAGTCAAGAAACTTCAACAGTCTAAAATGCCTAATGCAGCATTCTAACGGAAACGACTATTTACAGTTTATGACACTACTGACTTTTTCGCCTTTTCCTTGTCACTCTAGATTTGATCACCAAATACAAGTGAACTGGGTTCATCTGCAGAGTTGGGAACAAGAAGGAGAGCTGACTCAGGCCACACTGTCTTTCAGGTCCTTGCAATGGGTGAGGCTAAGCAGTGCTGGCGAAAAAGTTACCAGTGCTGGCAAAGCACAGCCCTATTCAGCCTATTCCTGAGCAGTGCAGCACGACAGCTTACTAGCACTGCAGGACAGAAATGTGCACTGGAATGAAATTAGAATAAAGAGAATGCAATTAAATGGTTTCAATACACGAAATTTTGGAATTAAATTAGATGTAAAAGGGAATTAAAATAAAACTATGATAATTGAAACAGTGTTAAAAGGAACAAAATCATACGCGATCCCTAAAACTGCATTGAAGAGAAAATGGTGAAGTGATTGAAACTCGAAGTGGAATTAAATCTGGAATCAAATATGAGGAATGAAATGGAAAGAGTGAAATCTAAGGATTGAACTGTGTTAACGAAACCTTTTTGTGAATTAAAAGAAATGAAATTTGGAAGTAAATTAAATCTTGAATGAAACTAATTCATGAAACTCGAAGTGAAATTAAATTCAGAGTGAAACTAAGGAATAAAATGCGAGGAGTGGAATGTGAAGAATAAAACTCTGTTCAGAATAAAAAAGAACGAAGCGCAAGGAATGAGACTCGAAGTGAATTAAATCTGGAATGAAAGTAATTCTTGAACTTGGAATAAAATTGAATGTGGAATGAAATTGAATGTTGAACATTGAATGCAATTAAATGTGGAATGAGATTAATCCCTCAGGTTTGAATAAAATTAAATGAGGAATGAAATTAAATCTTGGGATCGGATTGAAATTAAATGGGGAATAAAATTAAATTTTCTGGTCGGAATGAAATAAAATGAGGATTGAAATGAAATGTGGAGTAAAATTAAATCTTGGAGTCAGAATGAAATTAAATGTGGAATGAAAGTAAATCTTGAGGGTGGAATGAAACTAAATCTAGAATACAATATCAAATCTTGGAGTCGGTATGAAATTAAATCTTGGACACCGAGTGAAATTAAATGTGCAATGAAATTAAATATTGAGGTTAGAATGAAATTAAATGTGGAATGAAATTAAATCATCGACTCAGATTGAAATTCAATGTAGAATAAAATTATATCTTGGAGTTGGAATGAAATTAAATCGTCGACTCGGAGTGAAATTAAATGTGGTATTAAATTGAATGTGGAATAAAATGAAAACAATGAACTCGGAACGGAATTCAAATCGGGGTGATATGTGAGGCAAGATACTCTAAGAATGAAGTGTAGGCCTACTCGTGTGGAGCAAGAATTGGGAATTAAATTTTAAAATATTGAAACCACTTTGCTAAATAGTGGCTAGCATTCTTGGCTGCCACCCTGGATGCCCGAGTCTAATCCCCGGCCCCGGCAAGAAATTTAATTCTGGTCTAAGGGCTGCAACGGGGTACACTCGGCCTCATGAAGCAAAACTGAGAAGAGGTGAGTTCAATTCCCACGTCAGTCATCCTAAACGTGGTTTTTCGTGGTTTCCCATTTCTACTCCATGCAAATGCCGGGATGGTTCTTAACTTTAGTCCACGGCCACCTCCTTCCAAATTCTCACCTCAATTATAAATAGACACGCACTACTAAAGACACCAAAATAACAAAGTAACACAAATTCTACATGCATATACTGTACACCCAAGTAAGTTACGTGGGGCCAAAATGATCATGATATCCAAGCCCCTGAAATGAAATCATTAAAAATAAAAGGAAATAAAGGAAAGTTAGATTGGAACAAACCTCTTCCGGTCCAAAAGTTTCGAAGTAGATATTTCATGATTTTTTTAAAGAAAATTACTGGGGCAGTAATACGGTACGAAACACGAAGATTATGGTACAAAATGTAGGTTGTATTCAGAATGTTATCAGTACTAGGACATAAATAAAGCTGTTACATTTTGTATAATCTGCAGCTGCCACCTCTCGCTGCCTGCAGTGAACTGCACGGAAACAGACCACATATCGCTCAAACAGCTAAGTGCACCATCCGCAATAACCTGACCATTTAATGACAATCACATAATCACACTAAGCAACATCATCACTAAGAACAAAGGAAGATAAGTATGCTGTCGAGAGGTTACATAGTATAGCATCACGGGCAGGCCTTAATATAGCTTATCATTTGAGAAAACCAAATAGGCCCTACAGGTAAATGGGGAACTTTCGGCAAAAGTGTAACCAGGATAATATTGCAACAGCATATGGGACGATCTCACAGGTATCCTTGTTTAACTACCTTAGAGAAATAATTCTACCATCAGGATTGGACAGTTGGCCAGCGCAGAATGAACTTAAAAGGCATTCAGACTAACGTTGCATCACTACAATAAAAGAGTGATGACATGTAATGGAAAATTTAAGCATTATAAGACCGTTGTCCTCCCTAGAAGTTCTATAGCCTATGCATCACAAACCATAACATTAAGAGGTCATTCCAAAATTGCAGACATTGAAGAGCAAGAACGCAAAACTCTTAGAAGAATATTCGGTCCTACACAAGAAAATGGAATTTAGATCAGATCTCTATAGTCTCATATACAGTTTCACAAACACTGTACGCAGGAGACGGTTGAATTTTTTGTGCACATATTCAGGATGGACAGCAAAAGACTACGGTAACAGGACACACACGACTCAATCAGATAAGTAGCCTGTACAATACAACCTGAATTAACCATTTAACTACAGTCACATATTCACTCTAATTAAGTGATCAATCACCTTTTCCGAATTTTAACAAAACATCACATAGACTATAACTAACAAATACCGACAGTAGTGGCTACGCGTTCTAAAGCGCTGCGTTAGGTCAAGGGGCCAAGCTCTCTGCTGACTCGGTAGACGCGTGGGTTCGAGCCCCACCGTCGGCTGTCCTTGAAATGGTTTTCCGTGGTTTCCCCATTTTCAACACCAGGCAAATGCTGGGACAGTACCTTCTGACAGGCCACGGCCGCTTCCATCCACATCCTTGCCCAGTTTCATTCATCTTCATCCATTCCATCTCTCATCCCGACGCGCAGGTCGCCCACGGGCGTCGACTAGAAAGACCTGCACTCGGCCTCTCAGGAGGCTACACGACAAAAAAAAAAAAAAAAACTAACAAATATTGACGAGCTGACGGATCTCAACTAATACCGCAGCTAAGGAAGTGTACATATTGTAAATATTTTCACCCATACTTTCTGACATACACATTTTGTAGCTTAAGAGTAATGGATCTGATGATGATCGCTTGACGATCGATGATGATGATGATGATAATTGTTGTTTTAAGGGGCCTAACATCGAGGTTATCGGCCCCTAAAACTTGACGATCGAAACTGGTCATCCAAGTATATTTAATAATCTCATGTAGCCTACATTGTTTTTCAGTATTAGGAAATAACCCATGCCATTTGGGTACAATCGTGTTGACCGACTGAAAATCATCAATTTTTCGTAGACTACGGTAACAAAAAGATTACTTAATGTACTTAATGCAAAACATTCGAGGATATATTGACTGGAGGAAACAAGGGGGACCAGAATGAGATGAACATTGGAGAGAACTATGAAAAACCGAGAAATCTTCAGAACCTCTGTAAATAAGCCCACATTTAGGCTGAAATCTAGCAGCAGGACTGGTACAAGATGGACAGAAGAACGCAAGAAGCAACACTGTGAGTTCATGAAGAGATTTTGTGAGAAGAAGGCAAAAGTCATCAGGCCAACAAACAAGTCCCACCGCGCTCTATGAATGGGCATAACAAACAAAGAAATAGTAAAAATAGTCTCCGCAATACTTCAGAGCGGCCGTGAGAATTGCCCTACAGACTGCACAACTGAGTGGCAAGTTAGTAAGCAGGGTGAAGCGGGGCCCAAGCCGATCGCCGAGCACTGTACTATCCCTAGAGCCCAGCGCGGATAAACAAAACGTTATCCGCATCCGCCCCGCATCCGCACGGCTGTTATCCACATCCGCCCCGCATCCGCACACTTTTATCTGCATTCGCACGTTTATCTGAATCTAGTGGCATTACAATAATATTTTTAGCCTACTTTCGATTTTTGCAAAAAATGAAAGTAGACTTATGAGATCACTACAGGGCCAAAAATTGTGTGTCTGTCTGTGAGTGTGTGAGTGTGTATGTGTGTATGTGTGTGTGTGTACTCTGCATGCCTGTACCCCCTATTAATTCGAACACGGTGAAACCGAATTGAACGAAATTTGGTACAAAGGTAGCACTAGCAAAGGACACCTCAGTGTCATGTTTTATATCGCCGCTATCTTGTCGGAAACGTAATGGCGGCCACAGAAAAGTTAAAAGCTTAAATCAAATTACGACCAACCTAATCATCTGATCTCTACCAAAGTTTGCAACAACATATCTTTAAGTGAGAAGCGTCCTTTGATCAAGCTACAAGGTCATCAGTCCAATAATTTGCAGGTGTTGGCCATTTACGTGTGCAAATCGATTCCCCCTATCAATTCAAACACGGTGAAACCGCATTGAACGAAATTTGGTACAGAGGTGGCACTAGGAAATGGCCCCTCAGTGTCATGTTTTATATCGCCGCCATCTTGACGGACACGTTATGCTGGCCACCCAAAGGTTAAAGGCTTAGAGCAAATTACGACCAAACTAATCATCTGATCTCTACCAAATTTTGTATCAACATACCATTATGTAGGAAGCATATTTTGACCAAACTACTAGGTCATCAGTCCAATTGTTTGCAGATGGCGGCCATGTACGTGTGCAAATCGATTCCCCTTATCAATTCAAACACGGTGAAACCGAATTGAACGAAATTTGGTACAGAGAAAGCACTAGGCAAGGGCACCTCAGTGTCATGTTTTATATCGCCGCCATCTTGACAGAAACGTAATGGCTGCCTCCCAAATGTTAAAAGCTTAAATCAAATTACGACCAACCTAATCATCTGATCTCTACCAAATTTTACAACAACAAACCGTTTTGTGGGATGCATCTTTTGACCAAACTACAAGGTCTTGAGCCCAATAGTTTGCAGATGTTGGCCATGTATGTGTGCAAATCATTTCCCCCATCAATTCAAACACGGTAAAACCGACTTGAGCGAAATTTGGTACAGAGGTAGCACTAGCAAGTTGGACCTCAGTGTACTGATATAGGGCCTATATTGCCGCCATCTTGACGGAAACGTAATGGCGGCCAACCTAATGTTAAAAGCTTAAATCAAATCACGACCAACCTAATCACCTGTTCTCTACCAAATTTTGCTACGACATACCTTTACGTGGAAAGCATATTTTAACCAAACTACAAGGTGATCAACGCAATAGTTTGCAGATAGCGGCCATGTATGTGTGCAAATCGATTCCCCATATCAATTCAAACAGGGTGAAACAGAATTGAACGAAATTTGGTACAGAGGTAGCACTAGCAAAGGGCACCTCAGTGTCATGTTTTATATCGCCACCATCTTGACGGAAACGTTATGGCGGCCACCCAAATGATAAAGGCTTAAAGCAAATTACGACCAACCTAATCATCTGACCTCTACTAAATTTTGCAACAGAATACATTTTGTAGGAAGCATATTTTGACCAAACTACTGTACAAGGTCATCAGCCCAATAGTTTGCAGATGGCGGCCATGTATGTGTACAGATCGATTTCCTCTATTAATTCAAACACAACTGAACCAAAATCGAACCACCTTTGTTACAGAGGTAACACTAGGAAAGTGCAACTCAGTGTCATCACCGCCATCATAACAAAAAAGGAATGGCGCCCACCCAAATGTTCTGAGCTTAAATCAAATTACGACTAACCTAATCATACAATCTCTACCAAATTTTGCAACAATATACCTTAATGCGGGAAGCGTCTTTTTTCAAACTACAAGGTCATCAGCCAAATAGTTTCAAGGTGGTGGATGTATGAATCATGCAAGTATTATAGCCTAACCGTAACTTATGATTAAACAAGGCCTGGCCTCAACTATTCAGTTATCGTACATAAGGAGGTTTAATCTGTCCTCAAAGAGGTGTCCGGTAAAATATTAGCATCTTATGATAGAATATGAAACCGTAGAAGTGACTAACAGAGCCTCCGTGGCTTAGGCGGCAGCACGCCGGCCTCTCACCGCTGAGTCCGTGGTTCAAATCCCGGTCACTCCATGTGAGATCTGTGCTGGACAGAACGGAGGCAGACAGGTTTTTCTCCGGGTACTCCGGTTTTCCCTGTCAAAATTTCATTCCAGCAACACTCTCCACTATCATTTCATTTCATCTATCATTCATTTAATCATTGCCCCAGAGGAGTGCGTCAGGCCTCGGCAGCCGGCACAGTTCATATCCTCGCCGCTAGATAGGGGCTTCATTCATTCCATTCCTGACCCGGTCGGTGACTGGAAGCAGGCTGTGGATTTTCATTTCAGAAGTGACTAACAGGTCAGGCTTACCGTGCCATATCGTTGTGGGCGCGTGCCGACCCGTTGTCAACTTGGCCGCTATATTTGCTCGTAAATACATATATATCAGTATGTCTGTATGTCTACCCCTTATTATTCAGGTTTTTCCAACGGGGTCGGGGATGAGATGCGATGTAAGTCTTTGTGGCGATGGTTTTTACGGCCGGATGCCCTTCCTGACGCCAACCTCATGAGAGGAGTTAATGAGAGATGAAATGAATGATGGTGAATGAAACTGGGCAAGGATGTGGAAGGAAGCGGCCGTGGCCTGTCAGAAGGTACCGTCCCAGCATTTGCCTGGTGTTGAAAATGGGAAACCACGGAAAAACATTTCAAGGACGGCCGACGGTGGGGCTCGAACCCACGCGTCTACCGAGTCAGCAGAGAGCCCCATGACCTAATGCTGCGCTTTAGCCAGCGTAGCCACTACTGTCGGTAAATACATATATATCAGTAACTTCCTAAATTTATATCCTTTTAGGAATGTACTGAACAAAATAATACATATTTAGTATCAAATGGTTTATAGAAACGCCAGAAAACGCTAATGAAATCGTTGATTTCAACACAAAATATGATACAGTTATACGAAACCACGTATTTACAAGTATTATCTTAGGGCATCCGTGGCGTAATGGTAGCGACTTGGGCTCTTAGTCTGGGGGTTCGTGGATCAAATCACTGCAAGTTCAAATTTCTTTACTTCGTTATTTTTGTTATTTTTGATTTATAACTACTCACACGTAATAATGTTAAGCATATATACTGTAGTGTGTATTTGCAATCGAACATATTATATATAGTCTATATATACTTATAACACCACATATTTCAACACTCGAATACCGCGATTAATATTCGTTGAACTTGATCCGCGGTAGAGAGTATTGTTTTTGTTTTTGATTCTTTAGGGGTTTTGCGGCATCAAGGTCTTGTAGCCCCGTTTACTTGGGTGTGTATAGAGGTTGTCAGATAACCTGTGTCACTGTGATGTCTGTAGGCTTACTAGTGTGTGTACTTTCATACGAGGAAGGATTTGGGTAGGAAGCTGTTTTTGTTGTTGTTGTTGTTTCATACGAGATACATGGACATCATGGTCATTTAGCCCCGAGTAATGGGTGAGTGTTGAATTTTGTTTTATGATGTGTGTTATTGTGATGGCCGTATTAGAGTGTGTATATGTAATTCAGGTGAGGATTCAATCAATCAACGTTTAATATCGGTATAGCACGTTGTATTTCAACGTGCTACTACAACCAGCATTCAATTATAGGCTACTCCTTGAGAAGGACAAAGAGTTATTACTATAACCATGTATTTAGGAGAAAGTAGGCTATATGTTATTTACTGAACATCTTGTTTATTAGATAAAATATTAATGTATTCATCGACCTTTCATTACAAAATGGCGGACGAGATCGAAAGACGGTTAGAAACTGCGCTCAGATTTCTAAAGAATACCGCAGATGTAGGCGGATATATTAAGAAGGAAACCGAAGAAGATATTCATAAAATGGTATGTGTCATTGTAAACTGTTTTAATGACATGAAAACCATGCTAGAGATTAATAGTACAAGAAACCTTGCTTCTCATCAAGAGGTCAATGAGGTTAACCAAGAAGATAGGATATTGTACAGCCCGGGGGGGGGGGGGGGGGGGCAGTACCCCCTGAGAGCCACCCCCCATCTTTTACCAAAAACCACCCCAACTGGAAACACCATAATTCCAGGACATATCTCTACACAGCAAGCGGCGACCACCTAAGCCTAGGAGGTTAGCCAACTACTTGTAGAACATACACAAACATTTACACTAACAACTATCTGGGGCAGCTACATTGAAGCAATGCTGACCAAGCAGCGCCGAAAGGTATAAGAACAGAGCCCACAAGGGAAGGATTATCTGTTCTGTAGTGTTCTTCGCCAGCGGCCTTGCCCGACGTCCGTTCATCACCAGGTGAGAATCCAGCTTGTGCTCAGAATCCTTTATTTTGTAAAACACCTGCCCTGACACTTTGTACTACGTTTATATCTGTTCAGACTCCCCAAGAGGGACATACCATTACATCAACTGACCATTAAACACTTGGTCAGTAAACTACACTTGTATTACTGATTACACTCCACTTCACGTCCTCATACCCCACCTGACCTTAGCCTTAAGTGCTCCTGACCGTAGCGGTCAGTAATTGCTTCGTCAGACTCCATTGTACTCACGGCACGCGACCCGACTGCATAGCGTCGAGCCGCTGACTCTACACATTTATTGAATTACTCACTCCGCTCAGCTGGCAGGCCAGTTTAGTAGCTTGCACTTAGAGATCCATCCCCTAGCAGATACTTGCATCTTGCAGGGACGCCCCCAAAAGATTAAACACTAACACCAACACACTACACCAGTAGTCTCTCCCAACCACGGGGAGCTATTCTCATCCAGAAATAGCCTTCCAAATTAGCACACAGACACCACCGTGTTTATCTCAACTACCCCCAATCAAGGGATTAAAACATATTTGGTGGAGGCGCTGCTACCACGCACAATAAGGGTAGGACTCAAACAACGAGCCCTCGTGGTAGAACGAGCCGTACCACAAGCAGCCAAGCGAGACTAAATTTTTTTTCTCCTAAAATACGTCCCACACTTTTTCTTTTTATCTACCCCCTTTTATCACACGGGGATTTGTATTATTACACCCACACCCATCCTCCCCATAGTGCAAGGTCGGTGGAAATTAAATGACCACGTTTAGTACCACACTAAGGGACTTTGCGCACCATTTGTCGGCTAGCACAACTCCACTCCTGCCGAAGTTAAAAATTAAGAACAGCGACTTGATAACTGAACAAACTGCGATACAACTCCTTAAGGAACTCGAATTAAAGGCATTAGAAATCCGCGCTCAACACCCTGCAGCGGCAGCACAAATCACACATTTTACACGATCCCAGGCCAGTGCGCACGGACAAGAATCACCAATATCTAGCGCTAGTGAAGCAGATTGCTTGCCAACACTCCACCCCTATTGCTGCAGCAGCTGCAAATCACAGAGCAGAAGACTAATAATCTGCTCGCGCGCATCACACAGTTACTGGATACAGCCGCTGTTAGGGCAGACAGTCACACGACAGAGGCAGTCCTACATATACACACTATTTTGGAAACAGTGAAACAGGATCTAGACAGGACAGTAGAAGTAGTGAAGTCCACACAGTACGACATCACACTTTCGGTCAGTGACGATATATCAGGTGACGAGCCACCTGGTAACGTAACACACGTGTCATACACGGGGAGTGAGGCTAATTCCCCTCAAAACAACACAAACACCTTGTCACACGAGAGCAGTGCGAACAGCGTAGACGGATTAGAATCCTTACACGGCCTACGAGAGATAAACGAACAGGAAATGAACAGGCACACAGAATATCCCATGATCCACCCCACAAAGTTCACGGGGGAAGGCCAGGATCCCGAGGAATACCTCAAGGCCTTCAATAGAACGGCTCGGATCAATGGCTGGAGCGACGAAGTCAGGAAACGGCCCCTCCCTGCATACCTCACGAAGGCGGCCATGACATGGTACGAGCTCCATGAGGACAATCTAGAAGATGCCACATGGGAGGAAATCACTTTGCTGATGAAAAGTGAATTCCAGCTCATACCAGATGATGAGGACCTGTATGACTAAATTAGACAGAGGTCACAGGGACCTAAAGAGAGCGCACAGTCATACGTAAACGCAAAACTGCTGATGTGCGACAAATATAACGCAGCTATGACGAATAAGCAAAAAGTTAAGTTGCTAATGCAGGGCCTTAGACCATCCATCGTGGACAAGTTATGCATAATGAATAACCCCACGGTCCAACACATGCTAAACAATATTAAAACAATAGAGGCAGGGAAAAAGATCACGGAAAAAGCTACAGAGAAAGCCGTGAATCAGCATTTTCATCCACAAAAGGACGATACCAGTCAGAAGATGGATGAATTAGTGGACAGGATGGAGAAGCTAACGATAGCTGCCATCCAAGCAGGCGGGAGACCGCTTAGGGATGAACACACGGACACGGAAGAACGCTATTATTCCGAAAGGGACAGGGGGTACACGGAAAGGAGACACTATGAGCGGGAGACAACACACTACCCTCCACAGCGGCCAACAACACCATACACACAGGACAGGCCACACTACCCTCCGCGGTACTCACCGGTCTCATACTCACACGTAGACCCAACATACCCCTCACGGCGACCATAATTCCCATACACACCGGAGTACTACCCTGAAGAGTACGACCACAGCATCCCCCGGCGAAGCAGCCCGCCACCGAGCAGACAGGGCTATGCTGCCCCACAATACAGGGGAAAAGGGGAGTATCGGGAAAACCCGCCCCCAAGCAGGCAAGGCTATGCAGCCCCACAATATAGGGACAATGGGGAGTATCGGGAAAACCCGCCCCCACGCAGGCAAGGCTATGCATCCCCACAGTATAGGGGAAATGGGGACTATCGGGGAAACCCACCCCCAATCAGGCGAGATTATGCATCCCCACAACACAGGGGAAACGGGGGTACCGGGAGAACCCACCCCCAGGCAGACAGGGATATGCACCCTCCCAGTACAGGGAAAAGGGGAATCGCCGGGAAAACCCACCCACGCAGCAGCAGACGTACACCCCACCCTGGCGGAAACAAGAAAACAGACCGCCGGGCAATAACCGCAAGACAACAAACCCACAAAAAGGACGGGAAACCAGGGACACGTACACAAAGGGACCAGAACACTATCCACTCCCCGACGAACACCCGAGGGAGTTTAGGGATGAGGCACCCCGCCGAGCAGACAGGGGGGGCAATACTTCCCACACCCAGTTACCCACCACAAGCGGGGAGTTGGCGCAGCCACCCCGAGGGGGGGGGGCATACATACAGCACGGGGAGACGAACACCCACGTTTCCAAAAAACGCCTAGACGGGGAGGTTCGGCCAGCTAAAAAAGCGGCGGAGGTTCCTCCCCTAACACAACACCAGAGAGGACCCTCACCTAAACAGACTCGTAAGAGCAAAGGGAAGAAGCAGCCAACTAAAGCCAAGGCTGATGATCCGCCCCCGGACCGTTTCCAAACACACCCCGTACAAGGGGACGGCAACTGTCTGTTCAGGGCCATTAGCTTTTTAGTCCGCCATACCGAGGATCACCACAGGGACTACAGACGGAAAACGGTCCAACATATCCTGGCCAACTGGAAAGAATACCGGGATTTTGTGTCGGACGAGCGGGAAAACCCATTCCAGACCGGGGCAGACTACCAAAGATACATGGGTAGGGATGGTACCTATGCCGGCGCCGTAGAGGTGACCGCTCTCTGCAAGGTACTTGAAACAAACATACGCGTATACACTGACGTACACTCGCCCCCACTATTCACAACCGCGGGATTTGACAGGGCCCTGCACATACTATTTGCGGGGAACCCTAGGGCGGGACACTATACGCCCCTCACAATCACGCGCGGACAAGACGAAGGAAAATCCACACCCTCCAGACGGGAAGCCATACCCCCCTACACTACAACACGGGGCGGGAAGTGACCCCACACTGGCGCAGGACGCGAGCTCACTCGGCATAGGGGAGCCAGCAACTGGAATCGAACTCGCGACCGCCTGGAACAAAAAACGAGGTCACAAGTGCAAACGTAGGGTTAGGTTTGCAGACACACCCTCTCAGGAGGAAGAAAGGAACAACACACCTACACAGAAACTGGGAACTGTCAACACATTAGACGCTCGCCAGAATCCCTCTATTTTCACAGCGCGGGCAGTGAAGAGAGCAGGCAGTGTACTGAATGGGCACATTTCGCTGACCGATACAAAGAACTCGAGCCAGGAAGTAAGCCGAGAGGCCAAGCGTGCCAAGTACAATAAGCGGCCAGCTCCATGCCTTTTCAGCACAAATGTTACGCAGGGCATCAACACTGGCGCACACAGTGACAAGGACATTACGCCAGTAGCAACAACAACATACACCGTATACAACACATCTTTGCAGGGCAAAGGACTCCAGTTATCGGCACTGACAGTACACGCCAGCATAAACGGCCACAGGGTGCAAGCCCTAGTTGACACTGGCGCAGCGGTAAGCTGTATCAACAGAAATCACGTTACCGAAGGGCAGATACACGGTGTCACGGGTGACATCCGGCTGGTAGCGGCCAATGCTCAGACGCTAGAAAACACGGGGGTGGCAAATGTACACCTCAGGCTAGACCATTTTGCCACAACACACCCCATGTTCGTTATAGAACATCTTTCGGCGTCAGCAATAATTGGCATGGATTTCCTCGCCAAGTATGAGGCTAGCATAAATTTTGCTAGTGGCAAGATGCTTTTAATGCATGACCAAAGGCTCACCACACATCCCATGATATACACCAGGAACACAGATGGGATTCGAGCGGAGCGAGAAATACACCAGCACCAGGCCTCTACACTGAACACAATCAGAAAATACACAGACACACAGATAAGACGGGCAATCAGACTCACAGACAGGACCTGACACCGGAGCAAAATAGAAGGCTCGCGGAGCTCCTGGAAGCCAATAGGGATATCTTTGCCCATTCACTGAAAGATCTTGCGGTGACAGACCTTATCGAACACCACGTCACACTCACCAGTGACCGGCCAGTCCACCAGCCTCCCTTCAGGTTGAGTCAGAAGGAGAGACACGCTATCGACACTCAGATTACAGAGATGCTCGAGGCGGGGGTCATAGTCCCGGTAATCTCGAATTACAGTGCACCGGTCTTGGTGATCAAGAAACGGGATGGTTACCACAGGTTCTGTACCGATTACCGTAGGCTCAATAAGTTGGTAGAAAATGACAGCTATCCACTACCACGGGCAGACACCTATTTGGATGCCCTCGGTGGGGCCAGCTGGTTCAGTTCGATGGACTGTTATAGTGGATTCTATTCAATCCCTGTCTATGAACCGGACAGGCACAAGCTGCGTTCGTTACAGAAAATGGCCTCTATACCTATACAAGGTTACCAATGGGCCTCCGTAACGCCAGCCAGACCTTCCAAAAGCTAGTGGATAAGACATTTTCGGGGCTAAAATGACGCTCGGTGCTAGTCTACGTGGATGACATAACGGTCTTCTCCAACACCTTTGACGAGCATCTCGTACACTTGGAGGAGGCTTTCGCAAGGATCAGAGAGGCAAAATTAAGGCTTAAACCTGCGAAATGTCAATTCGCCAGACAGCTGATTAACATATTGGGCCATATTGTCAACAGAGAGGGCATTATTCCCGACCCAGCGAAGACTGACGCAATAACGGGCATCCAAATGCCCACAAATTTGAAACAATTGCGCAGCTTCATTGGTCTCGCTTCGTATTACAGGAAGTACATACATAGGTTCGCGCACATCGCCCACCCCTTAACCGAACTCACACGTGAGAAGACACCCTTCAATATTAAACAGGAACATATAGATGCCTTCAACACACTGCAGCATCTATTGACCACCCCACGATTGCTGCAACACTTCCATAGTGATAGGCCCACATTTTTACACGTGGACGCAAGCCAGTACGGGCTGTGAGCGGCCCTATTACAGGAAGATGCAGAAGGGCGCATACGGCCAATAGCTTATGCTAGCAGAAAATTAACGGCCATCGAAACTAGATACTCTGCCACAGAGCGGGAAATGCTGGCATTTTCATGGGGAGTGAACTATTTCCGGGTATACCTCTATGGTATCCAGTTCACGGTAGTGACTGAACACGCGAGCCTGCTTTTTTGGGACAAATTCAAAAACCCAAATTCGCGGCTCAATAGGTTTATATTCCGTCTTTATGAATATAACTTCGTGGTCAAGCACAAGAAAGGCGCTACACACCTAGATGCAGATGGGTTGTCTAGGCTGCCAGTAGCCGATCCCCCAGATGACAGTAAGGACCACGAATGGGACGACATGCCCACTTTTGCCCTGACGGTGGTTAACATAAGGCAGGAACAAGAGCGTGATCCATACTTGAAACAGATTCTAATGGCACTAGAGAACTTGGATAAGGTAGATTCCAAGACGGCACGGCTGTCTAGGCGATTTTTTCTAGACAAAGACGGGGTACTAAAATTTAAACCCACAGCCATGCACGATAATGCACCTATAGCGGTTCCGGATTCACTGAAAGTGACTATCATGACCGGACACCATAATAGCTCAATGGCAGGGGCACATTTGGGTACGCATAAAACATACCATAGAATCCGGGACAAGTATTCCTGGGTAAACATGAAGGACGACATAGACACCTTCGTAAAGACATATCACACTTGCCAGCGATTTAAAGCAAGGCCTGGCAAGCCTCATGGATTACTCAACCCTATTCCCGTAGGAGAGCTATTCCATAGAGTCGGGATAGATGTGAAAGGCCCCATCACTACATCTGAAAAAGGTAATAAATATATACTTGTGGCCACAGAGTATCTCACCCGGTATATGATTACAAAGGCTGTAATCAGGCTGTAACAAAGCAGACACGAACAGCATAGTCGAATTCCTATTTGACATAGTCACGCGATATGGCCTATTCCAAACCCTACTATCCGATAGAGGGACTATTTTCACCTCGAGAGTGCTCCAACAGTTTTTGGAGGTACTAAGGATAAGGGCATACACGACCACGAGTTTTTCCCCACAAACCAATGGACTCACGGAAAGTATGAATAAAATAATTGGAATAGCGTTAGCCAAGTTCACGGGGGACACAGGGACAGACTGGGATAATTATTTGCAGCCCATTACATTCAGCTACAATACTTCTATATCCACGGCCACAAAACACTCTCCACACTTCCTGTTGCACGGATATACGCCTAGAAGTCCCATAGATAACATATGCATCCCATAGGACACCCTCCCAGACAACGCAGCCCGGCTAGAGCACTTGCAGATAGCTCGCATGGACGCCAGAAAGAACATAGCCGCGGCACAGAAAAAACAAAAAGAACGGTACGATCGGCAAAGGAAGACCGTAGAATACACACCCGGGCAATTGGTTATGGTTTCCAATTCCGCCCGCAAGAAAAATGTGTCCGAGTTCCTCCTACCACATTGGACAGGTCCCTTCACAGTCTGCAGGAAGGTATCTGACCTAAACTATATAATAAACGTGCGCCATGGACGCAAACTCATCAAGGACACTATACACGCCCGCCGTATGAAGGCATATCACACCCGGAAAACAACACCTACACGTAAGGGCGGGAACACTGCCAAAAGGAAAGGAAGTGATTCCACTGGCAGGCGTGAAAAGAAAGCCAAAAGATAGGCTTCGAACCCCGAGGATCTCACCGAGATACGAACCTAACACTGACAAAACTGTCCCGGAGACACAGCCCCAAAAGGCACCAGGAATAATTATCCTGAACTAAGACGGTCTCAAACACGCGACCTTCTGAATACCAGGAGCGCAAGGTCGGGTAGCCATCCAATTGAAGGATACAGCGATAAGGAACAGTCACACTAACAGGAATATATTCGCATCAGGTATACAATATCACAAAATTTGGGGACACAATATATGAACAGAGGTAGGTTCTTTTCCATGACGGGAAGCCGAAGGCACATCATATATGCTCACAATAGACGAGCGTGTCACCAAACCCACACACACGTGCTTAAACACATGCAGACCGCCAGACCAGTAGCAGGCAATGCCCACGTCAGTGAAACTTGACACTATCGCAGTCAGCGATAAGACGTAATGGGACAGCCGACCTTCACCAGCATCAGACAGCCTAGAAGCACTTTTCGCTTCGGAAGGTACACACACAATCATTCACGTCACTTTCAAAGCCGGATAACTCCCGAAGTTAAAATACGAGGGACGTTCCGAAACACACAAAACACGCACACTAGCGTACATTTGCACATGCGTGTTTCAAACATATAATACACGCCATGAGACACAAAACACGGAGCGCTACACGGGATCGCGGGTCCGAATACCCAATAAAATCGGACGCCGTGAAAAACAAAAAATTGTCGACCGACGAAAGATCACTTACATACATCACACGGTTTTTTTTCAACATAGAAAGTCATAAAACCCAGCCAGCGCAGCCATACACCAGACAGACCCATTCACAGGGGAAAATTCATTCCCACCTAGACGGAAATTGGCCAAAATTAAGACAATCCGCAAGTACGTCCAAATTAGAAGAGGAATATGGACATGGGAACAGACAAATTACACGGGCAGTATCGCACAAACAGCAGGCATACACCATCCCCCACAGAAAAAACCATAGGGTCCCATACAGTCACTGTGCCCCATATATAGCCAACAATGGATATAGGCATTAGAATATTTAAATTATATGTATACAAATGGCATATTATTACAGCGTACAAGCTTTAAACATGCACTAGAGGTGGCAAATGCATTGCAATAATGCCCTATACAAGCACATAAACGATTGAGCCACGCAATCATGAACACGGGAAGGTTCTTTAGCATAGATACAGGGGCGTAGGTTCGTTTTCAGGTACTCGCTACAACAGCCTACTCAGGGCATTAGCGACCCCGGGACTGCCAATAGCGGACATACCAGAGAACGCCAAACTTCTACGGGGACCACAAGACATTTTCTTTTTGAACCATAGTGCCCGACACCTGAATACGGGGGACGCCACTCTCACAGACACAAAACAGGTAACACCACATTTCTAAGGCCAAAAATCATGGCAAATTTGGATTACCCCGAACATAGGCGATAGACTTGCTGGACACAAATCATAGATAATTACACAGAACAGAGGTTTTGCGCAAGAAAAGTCCACACAAGATTGGTAGCGAAATCATGACAGGATAACACATTGGCCCGCCTAGAATGTAAAACAATGTCAACATACGGACAATGGCAAAAGCCACGTTTCGTTAGCCTTCATACATAACATTAGAGACTTCCTACAAACAAGGACACAAAAACAAAAACACGAAAAAGCACTGCGTTGCGGATAAGCAAATTCCAGCGAGATGCAACACTGCCGTCGGTAGACACTCTTGTTATAACGGAAGTGACAATGAAATGCAGACATGATGACATTAGCACAATAATAATAACATAACGACATACAGTAACAAGGATGTTGACACAGGATTCAGCGGCATTACAATAGGCCTTGCATCCACTAACACACAAATACTATGGGCCGGACTCATCTCACGAATACAGGAACATGCCTACAAGGGTGATAACACTCAGCACGCGACACAAGATAAGACTTATCCGATAACGTCCCACGCGCCAGCATGCGGCAGCGGCACGAGACCTCACACACGCAGCCGCGCTAATTGCAGCCACGGACACTCCCTTCCTACGCGCGCCCAACAAGTAGGGGTGATGCAGACAGATTCCATGAGGGAACAACCCCCCCCCCCCCAATAACTTATCTTCCTCGCTTTCTTTTTATTTAAATCATTACAGGCAATCAGGCCATAACGATTCACACTTACAATCAGATGCTACTCTAACGTTATGAATAGGAAACCAGATTTGGCCGTGACGTCACAGCGTCACTGTACTCCAACCTCCTAAGGGCAGCCCGAGGGCAGCGCCAACAGACACATACATTTCTACACAACATAGGTATCACAGATCCACAGCCACTCCACAGACTGATAGATGCTTTATGGCATCTCAATTTCACCAGTGTACATCCCAAGGAGCGGATAGAGAACAAATCGTGACCAAGAGAGGATCACACACCACGACAGGAGCAGAGATGGATAGTGCCATCAGGATGGCTATGGTACCAGCTACGGGCTACCATTCCAACACCCTTCTCCCTACACAACCTGTCAATTACAACGCTATCCAACACAAACACATAAACACATAAAAACAGCTATACTACATTCCAAATTATACATCGGGGTTGATAGACTTCATGCGTTTATTAAATCCAAGTATGCTACACCTTGGCCCCAAATGCCTACACCCGAGTATTAGGGGTGAGTCGGAAACAATATCAAGGGTAATGCACATCTCTATGTAAAGAGATGAGGCCACATTTACACTAACAACTATTTTTTTTATTAACTAATCCCGCATGCAAGGGACATAGAATTATTATACCTCGACCCATGCTTTATCCTCAAGTGAGAGCGGATACGCCTCATATCCATCCCCATGCAAGGAATGTCCTATCCACATACCAGGGTTTATTACTATTACACCTGCATGGCACTTTTAAAAATTTTTGCACACTTGGGAAAAACCTACCCTATCCACTCACTGTAAAGAACTCCCAACAGCATCACCGGCTCCTGGCCACCATTAACATGGAGACCAACGATGCACGACCCTCTCCTACCACGCTTTAAGCCCATTCAGCAAATGACACCCCCGGATCCTCATAACAGGGACCCAACGCCCTACAAACCCACTAACGCCTCCAGGAAATTACCAAGGCATTACCGCTGGAAATCCGACATGGCGATTACGAGCCTAATGTAGACTATGCAAATAGAAGATCCTACAACCCAAGAACACTTAAATTTTACATAATTACATGGTAAGTTATTTACATATCACACTTATTTTTTTTATTTTTAAACAAGGAATCTGATATCACACTGGATGGTGATGAGAGTGTAAATGGAAGGCAGAGGCGCCACACAAGAACAGAGCTGGAGAAGGCGATGATGACGCCTGACCCAGTTGAATGACTGACAGACGAACCTAGAGACGACCACACTAGGACTAGACTTCTAGTTAGCATGTAACCTAAGTAGAGCTTCTATGGCGGGAAGTTAGTCTTCCATTTCTCGGAAGTGAAGAAAGATCTCAGGATTCAGCGGGACCAATCCTAGATCCGCGAAGTCCTCGTCCCGCGAGACGAGGTGAAGACGATCATATATATAATAACAAATGAATAATACATAATGCGTATGGAATGAATGCGATCATTCGGTTCCGTGCCCACATAAATGGATGACACCGAGTCTCCAGAGCGTAAATGGTCACGCACCGGGCGGCCAGAGATATTAAATAGGTATGCAACGGGCTGCCAAAAGGGGTTCGGTGGGCAACCCAGCAATAAATATAAACAGATGATAAATGGAGAGTAATGCCAACACAGGCAGGTATAACAGCGACGAAAAGGATATCCACGCGAGGCGTTTGCTCTTTAGCAGCGCAGTCGCCCAGGCCTTTACTAATTATTAATAAGGTAATGTCGACAATTAGTATTAAGACGGAGGGGACTACGAGCCATTGCTGGGTTCCGGTCTCAGCAATAGGTTACAAGGGCCCCCGGAAGAGAAATCGACCGGACGAGCCTCCATCAAAATTCTAGCGTATAGGTTTCAGTGCCATTTAAAAGGCAACTTAGATTTAAGCAAATTTAATAAGCACTGTTGCAAAACAGTAGCTACAGCACATTTCGGCATTAGGTTAAGGTCCACCTCGGCATGTATATACAGGATATTTTTTTTCATTTAGTATTAATTAATATAATTTAGGTCAAACTTTTTTAAAAATTAAGATAACAGCGTACGGCACCTGGTAACTAAAATCCGTTACCAGGGTAAGCCCGACAATACATAGTAAAATAGAGTTAAGATAAAGCGTTCGGCTCCTGGCAACTAAATTCGTTACCAGGGTAAGTCCGACAATACATTAAAGTAAGTTGACAATACATCGCGTAAACGCGAACATGCGACGCGAACGCGACATATGGCGTTCGGCACCTTATAGGGTAAGTCCGAACGACATGCAACGCGAACGCGACACACAGCGTTCGGCACCTGGCGGCTAGACGTTGCCAGGATAAGTCCGATAAAGCGATAACAATAGCAACAATAATATTAATGAAAATAGGCGACAGCACGATAGGCGGACCAAGGGCGGTGGCACAGGAGCCAGCCGACCCATACAAAAGCGATATATGCGACAGCTCGGCACAGCAACCAAGGCTGACCGGCCACAGCGGTGCGAGAGAAAATTTATGGCCAAGGGTATTTCATGAAATAAGTATTTGAATTTCAGAGAAAGAGCTCCATCGATACGGCAGAGATCGTCAAAGACCATGGTCACAGCCGCAACAGATTTGATACACTACACCGCCCTATAGCGGGCTACACACACAAATACACGGAGAAAAGAGGAAGGATACAGACAGGATGGTAAGATCCAGCCGACTCAGGCTAAGCTGGACTAAAATTAGGTTAAGCTAGACTTAAAACTAGGCTAAACTAGACTAGATTAGACCTAAGGGCCACTACACTTAGTCTATATAATAAGCGCAGCAAGGGAAATGATATATATATATATATATATATATATATATATATATATATACATGTACTGTAATCATAATAAGATAATCCACTTTCAGGAATGCCGGAAAGCCAGGAAGCAACGGCATGCACAGAACCACATATGAAATGGCCATTAATGCATTTTATTTTACAGAGGACGAGGAGCATAAACATGTCTATTGTCAATATATTTCCAACAATGAATTACACTACTTATCTCCCACACATAAACCCACTGATCTTCGTCATTTTTCAGTCGCACCCCTAAAGGTGACGACGCCGCGGCCAGCAACGTAAGGTGACCGTGGGGCACCGAGCGATGCTGACGCAAGTGCAGATATGAAACCGCTTAAATAATGAGCGATATGCGATGGCCAGGAATGGTACAACTTTGTAAGTGCCAAATCTAGCCATCAAGGTGAATTCTCCCACCCACGGAGGGAAATTCACGACAACAGGTGAACGGTTTAGCCACTAAACCACGGTGGCAGGTCAAAATGCCACAGATGAATGGCACAAAGTAAAGGTGGCCAAGAATGGAAAGCGCTACGGCCACATGCATACAAGGTACTCATGAGCAGAAAAGGTTTCGTAATAATACTAATATAGTTAAGGCTAGAACGTAAGGATTGTAATAAAAATTGTAACAAATTATAAAACCATCACAGCATAAGCAATATGGAGAATACACACAAAATACTGCAACATTCTAACACCATCCACACTGTAAAACACTTTTGTTTCTTTGTCTCTTTCCTTTCTATCCTAATAACGACAAAATTTTTGAAGGTGTCCCGTTTCACCCCAACACAATAAACCATTTAGTATATATTCCTTTAACTTATACCCTGGGGCCCCTGTTTTTCTATTTTCTTCCATCTTTTATACAAAGCCTTGCAGGGAGCAATTTTTTTTCCACACAGCGCAGGACGGCACAACCACCCGTCCAGCCATGGTTTTTTTTCCTTCCTGCATAGCACCAATACATATATATATCTATGTTTTTCTCCCTGATTTCGTTAAAACAGCAATAACTTCAAGAATTTTTTATGTACTTATTTTAAATGTCAACTTTTTACATTGATCAATTCCAGATGAACTATAAACTATAAACTATAAACTATGTATACACCCAAAACCTACCCCTCTGAGAACACACTAGACTCACATCACCACGACATCGATATACTACACGACACCGACAAGGAAGACAAAGAAGAAGAGGTACGAGGAGAACACAAGAAGACATCATCACAACGACACGCCCACTCTGTTTCCCGTTCACGAGGACGCGAACTAATCGAAGAGGGGGACTTGTATAGCCCGGGGGGGCAGTACCCCCTGAGAGCCACCCCCATCTTTTACCAAAACCACCCCAACTGGAAACACCATAATTCCAGGACATATCTCTACACAGCAAGCGGCGACCACCTAAGCATAGGAGGTTAGTCAACTACTTGCAAAACATACACAAACATTTACACTAACAACTATCTGGGGCAGCTACATTGACGCAATGCTGACCAAGCAGCGCCGAAAGGTATAAGAACAGAGCCCACAAGGGAAGGATTATCTGTTCTGTAGTGTTCTTCGCCAGCGGCCTTGCCCGACGTCCGTTCATCACCAGGTGAGAATCCAACTTGTGCTCAGAATCCTTTATTTTGTAAAACACCTGCCCTGACACTTTGTACTACGTTTATATCTGTTCAGACTCCCCAAGAGGGACATACCATTACATCAACTGACCATTAAACACTTGGTCAGTAAGCTACACTTGTATTACTGATTACACTCCACTTCACGTCCTCATACCCCACCTGACCTTAGCCTTAAGTGCCCCTGACCGTAGCGGTCAGTAATTGCTTCGTCAGACTCCATTGTACTCACGGCACGCGACCCGACTGCATAGCGTCGAGCCGCTGACTCTACACATTTATTGAATTACTCACTCCGCTCAGCTGGCAGGCCAGTTTAGTAGCTTGCACTTAGAGATCCATCCCCTAGCAGATACTTGCATCTTGCAGGGACGCCCCCAAAAGATTAAACACTAACACCAACACACTACACCAGTAGTCTCTCCCAACCACGGGGAGCTACTCTCATCCAGAAATAGCCTTCCAAATTAGCACACAGACACCACCGTGTTTTATCCCAACTACCCCCAACCAAGGGATTAAAACAATATCGTCAGACAGAATAACTACAGAACACGTGGTGCCATCTCACGGCAACTCGCATGAAATAGCTTTGAATACGGAGAATTATGACGGGCCACAGAGTAATCAAGTGAACAACAAGATGACACTTAGTGATCAACGAGTTAACGCAACAAATGCAGACCAGCACGGTCCGGCAAAAGTGCTATCTAGCGGAATTCCACATAACAGCTTTTGGAGCAACGGAAATAGCATGGAGGGCACAACTAGTGATCAGAAAGATGGGGCCATAAATCCAGAACAGCGCGGCCAGTACCAGATGCCATCTGGTGGACAACCGGACAACCTCCAATTGGAGGAAAGAATTACAAGGAAAATAACGCAGGATATGCAAGATATGTTGGAGAATCTATCAGCTAAAATCAAGAAGTTGGTACGCGAGGAACTGAACATAAGAGCTACAATACATGATTTTGACCGTATCAAGCAAAATATTAAGGATGATTTGCGAGGAAATACCTCGTTGATAACGGATACTGAAGAGGGACAAGCAAACACCTCAAATGTGACATCTATAACGCATCATAGTCGCGTGGTCTCCGTAGAGACCCAAATGCAGAAAAACACTAACTGGAAAAATTATCCGCCACAAAATATATATTTACCCCACAATAATGATATTACTCAAGATAGAGCACAATCGCTCAATATATCTGCACACAATAAAGATCTGCAGCGATGTCTAAGACAGGAGAAAGCACATTCGCCCAAGACCAGCACGAAGCAAGCAACAAGTTTTTACAGAACACCATTAGACACACCTGCACTTCGCACAGGACTATTATATCAACAGAGCAATAGTGAAATTGGTGTAATCACTGCCCATGACTTTGATCAGACATGGCATCATAGACAAGAGGGAACACAATTGCACCAAGGTAGCATTAATCACCAATTGAATGCTATCAGAGCATCAACATTCATAGCATGGGAAAGGATCACAAAAAGGGCAATATTGGCACAAGGAAAGAAAGCGGCAAATTTAAAGTAGCGGGAAAATTTGCATGGTTTTACATAGGTAGATTAGATAACTCAAGTACGGAACAAGATATAAGAGAGTATCTAAGTGACAATGGCGTTGAAGAGCTTCGAGATATCTCTCAAATTCCCTCCAGAAGCTGAAACAAGGCATTCAAAATTGCTGTGCCATTTAGCTATCGAGAAGTAGTAGATAATTCGGAATTCTGGCCGGAAAGAGTAACTCTTCGTCCCTTTAACTTCCATTAAATCACAACTTCACCCACCCCAATATAGTATTACAACGCAGAGGACCTTTAAGAGCATGCATAGGAACGTTGAAGGAATAAAATCAGTATTATCTATGGAAACGAATATAATTTGGAATCATTTTGATATAATTATGCTCACAGAAACATTTGCCACGGAGGAAGTACAACTAGCTGGTTATTACGGTGTGCATGTATTGGCCAGACAAGGGGAAAGAGGGCGTCCGGAGGGAGCTGTTTCATCTCACCACTTTTGCAACCCGTGAAAATCGTTCTTCGATCCGGTAACACAATAGCAATAACGACAAGAGAGCTAAATATCATCTTAGCTTATTTTAATCCACATATGGAGTTAGAAACTGTAATTGATGGCTTAGGAGAAGCAATTGAAGTCTTTGAGGACATTCGGAACCGCTCATGGTTGCAGGAGACACTAACTGCCGTATTGATAAACAGAATTCAAAATCAGATACAGTCACATCATTCCTTATAGAATTCGGTTTGAAACTCGTGAACATTGAAAGTGTCCCACCAAACTCGGCGACCTCAAATATTATCGAAATGAAACAATATATGAAAAATCTTCTTGCGCAGGAATGTAGCCACGTCAGGGGTTCACACAATGGGAGGATATACACAATCCAGGAAATTATAACAATATCATTTTCAACGCAAAGTTACCTTTTTTAAGTGGAACATAACTTACATGTTTTTTTCTAGCAAAATCATAAGTAAACATACAATTATTGATAACAGAATTGGTTTCACTTCTCTAAACCTCGTACTTTCTGAAATAACTTAAGTTGTAGAGGACGGTAAAGGAGACACTGTTTGGTGCGGTATCATTGGCAACCGTATTGTAGGTCCCTATTTTTTATCAGGGAACACTAAACGAACAGCGATATGCATAATTTTTTCAAGACACGTTACCCCTTCTCATGGAGGGCGTGGGCTTGGAAACTCGTGTATCAATGTGGTTCCTGCACAGTGGTTCTGAACCCGTAGAAGTCTGCGGACCGCTCAGCCTAAAATTGAATCATGTACGGACCACCCCCTCCCCCCAATACACCTTATCAGTTGTAACCGTTCCTCAATAACCCTTATTTTAAAGATATATCAATTCAAAACCTGATAGTCATCGCCGTGAATACATTCGGACGATTCTCGTTCTACGCATATCACTTCCGAAATTCCCATTTATTGGCCACTTTTTTATACGTGCTGGTGGACCCTTTTCACCCACGGACCACTCCCGAGGCACTCGAGGACCACCGGTTAAAAACAACTGTTCCAGCATGATGGGTGCCCCGCACATTTCGCACGTGTTGCCAGAGATGTAATGGATGCGAAGTTTCCAAATTGGTGGATAGGACGTGGTGGTCCTGTGAGATGGCCTGCACGGTCCCCCGATTTGACGCCATTAGACTACTTTCTCTGGGGCGCATTGAAAGATAGAGTCTGTCAGGAAGTCCCAACTACAATGGCGAATGTGCAACAGCGTATTACTACGGCGTGTGCAGAAATATCTGTGGAAACACTGGGATCAGTACAACGCTCTCATGTTCACCGTCTACAGAATTGCATTGATGACAACGGTGGTCAGATTTAATATCTGCTGAAGTGACACAGTTTCATCAGTTAAGATGTTACTGCTTACTTGTGAATGCCTTTTCCTTGCTGGATGTAATTTAAAAACATGGCGTTCCTTTAAGCTATAGGCCACTTTTTTTTAGGAAATCGGTAATTGTACCTTTCGTACTATGTGTACAGTTCTACACTTGTGTTAAACTTGACAAACAGTGTCTCCACTGCCATCCTCTACAACGTTAGTTATTTCAGAAGGTACGAGGTTTAGAGAAGTGAAACCAATTCTGTTATCAATAATTGTATGTTTACTTTCGATTTTGCTAGAAAAGACATGTATGTTCTGAACCCTTGCGAAGAAGCATATGAGACTCGATTTCGGGGAGTGTAACGGTCCATTTCGTAAAGTTGTTGTATTGAGCGCTTCTTAAAATGCAGGGTAACATATAACAAAATATCATGCAGGAAAAAGTGAATACCAGGATTAAAACATATGAATTTAATTAGCAGATCAACAAAATTTACAATATTTACAACAAAACAAAAGACTTCCCAAATGACACCTACTTGAATTAATAAAGGTGCCAAACCAGGCCTGATCTCAGGAGAGATCGTAAACCTCTGGACCAACTGTCCGAAATTACTGCAATGACATGTGCGTGTCATGTGCGGTACGATGTGTACAATTAATGCGAGATCCGTTACCATCCAGTAAACCTTCAGGGGACGAATCTGCATTGTCTTAGAGCTAGACAGACACTAGGAACACAATCTAAACACTAATCAACTATCCGACACTCCCTACACTGAATAAGACAAATAATTTCCGCATGAAATTGGAATAAAAGAATTGCCGTAGCAAACAACATTAACGCCTAGAAATTAGGACTTTTATATCAACACAAGTAAATCAACACGTGACCAGCAACAAGAAAAATACACATGGCCGCTTGCCATTTTTATATGAAATACTAATACACCCGACAGGGTTAGTTAGTTAGTTAGTTATTGTTGTTTTAAGGGGCGAACTACGAGGTCATCTGCCCCGACAGGGTCAAGACAAACAAAAATATGAAATGTAAGCAAACAAAATGAGTCACAGAAATCACTAGGCTAAAGCCAACATTTACATCATAACAACAAATATTTATTTTCATACGATATGCGGTATTCGTGATGGACATGGCGAACTCCCAAATTATTATGATCCAACGATCATTAAAGGAACAGGTTTGCTACAGATAGCTTAAAGGGGTCAGTCGGTCGTAGCTGGACTGCCTACATGATGAATCACCAGACATAGACGGGCGCAAAGTGGAATCTGCAGCATCTGTCAACCCACGTGTCAAATACCTCGGCCTGCCGTAGCAATGGCTTGGGTTTCGAAGAAGCGTGCTCCCAATAGCACATAATACGTGTGTGTGTCCAAAAAATTTTTTTTTAGCATTTCCCACTGAAATCCAAGAATCAGCGCAGGACCAGGTAAGGTAGCCTCCAAGAGCGCTCCCCCTTTCCATCACAATACAATCAATATTGAGGGCAGTAGACACATTCTACCTCTCATCACGAAGAACCAATACACACACATTGACACGATACACACACCAGAATCACACGTATGGGTTTGACAGAAACCTGAAATAAAATACATAAATATTTCCACCGACTTACGCTCCCAATCTTGTCCGTGACTGAAGCTCCTGAAAAGGGATATAAAAAAACTCAAAATATAGAACTAAGGTGTTCTACAGTGACATCTTAACGTGTTGCGCTCGGCAACCCTAGTATGAATAAAAACCTGTTCGTAAAAACATCTAATCAAATTTTCTCCCTTCTCCTAATTTAAATGAATTTGAATTAAAGCAACATTTATCATCCAGGACGAACTTCGCATTCGCATGAATAAAATAATCCAATGGACGCGCCATGCATATTAATAATGACTCATAAGAAAAAAATACACAATCAAACAAATTTGGTCATGTGCCAACGTACATTTAAATAGATAAGAGTGCCGGTACACAAAATCTAAATACACAAGGAAACTATGAACAAAAATTATTTACAACGTTCCCGCGTCTAATCTAGCTACATATTGAATAAATCAATGGTTTGTACATCACCGAACAGCATGCAGAAAAATCAACCTCCATCCCAGAGCATTTCCCACAGGAAAATTACTCCATCATCGTCGACATTCTGGTAGAGGCGTTGCACATCATCCCACCAATCGACCTTGTAGTAGACATCTTGGTATGGCTTCTTAAAAAGAAATGTTCAAATTAATATTGATTGCTGCTGGAATCTCTATGAGCTACTGGCTTTCACTCAAGAGCCCTGAGCGATTACTCCACGAAGAACTGGCCCTATCCAAGCATTCGCTTGGTTCACACGCACATATAAATCACAAAAATTACACAAAATAATATTACAGTTTAGTCTGCCACGCAGCTGGCATTTAAAGGTCTCTCAAATTATTTATGCCGAGTAGCGCTTATCTCAACTCGAGATCTCAACTCCACATGGCGTGAACTCTGCTCCCTAGAGCTTAATTAAAATGTTTGTTCAAACTGACGTGAACTATACTCTTCCGAGCCTGATCAAAATGTGTACTCATCTGGCGTGAACTATGCCCCTCAGCGCCTGATCAAATTGTGTGTCGAGCTACTCTCCAACAATCAATTTATTGGAAACTGGCAGAATGGAGTAGGGTAGGGGCAATTTAGAAAAACAATCTGCAGTTTTTATCTCACAGACTTGGGGCTAGTATCAAACTTCTTCTTTTTATCTGAACGTCTCAATGCACTCATGCGGAATCATATCGGATCAGCGGTTCTTCATACACGTGGTTTCCCGCATTTCTTTATGCACGCTCATTTCCGCGTGGGTCAGGCTTCCTCTCTTCTGATTCGATGATTCAATCGAGTATCTGTTGAAAATTCACCTCTGGCACGCCCATAATGACGCCAAATTGTATGCGCGCTCACCCTGACTTTGGCCTTGAACCCGACTTACCAGGTCGTCCACAGGAATAGCTACCAACGCCACTTATGTCGCAAGCGATTGCAAAACTCAACTTGCCTTCCGTATCCCACTTCAACATGCACTGCCTGGATAATAATAATAATAATAATAATAATAATAATAATAATAATAATAATAATAATAATAATAATAATAATAATAATAGTGCCTGTAATCTTGTCAGTCAACGGCCTCATACCTCACACACTCCACAAGAGTCTGAAAGAATTGGATCTTCCGCCGACCATCTACAAGAGTATGCAGCATTCGGTCCTATTGTCCACATGCAATATTGTGCGATCCTTCCTTGCTAATGAATGAGTGATTATGAACTCTTATATTTTGTATATACATGATATGTATTATAGTTTGTATTATAGTTTTTATGTATTGTTGTAAAGCACTTGGTTTAACCCGTGCTTTAGAGTAACCCATGTTTGTAATGGTGAATTGAGTAAATAATAATAATAATAATCATCATCATCATGAAAACTTATTGATCGGCAAATCAATAAGGATCAGTTCCATTTAAAAAGGTAACTTTGCGTTGAAAATGATATTGTTATAATTGCCTGGATTGTGCATATCCTCCCAGTGTGTGACCCCCTTACGTGGCTACATTCCTGCGCAAGTAGATTTTTCATATCTTGTTTCATTTCGATAATATTTGAGGTCACAGAGTTAGGTGGGACACCCTGTATAGCACCAAATGGGAAAAGCACAATATACTTAATATGTCTCTGCAATTGGGGGATTGCACAGATTGAATCAACTGTTCTCTCAAAAAAGTCAATCAGGAAACATTTACCGGTTCTGATTCAATTCAGACTGGAGAAGGGAGTGCGTACTATTCGAAGTCCTGAATTACCAAAACGGCACTCTCGGTACATTAATGAGGAAGCATGGGATGCCAATAAGAAGAAAATTGCACAAGTAGAACAAATGATCAAGAAAGGTGATATTCATTCAGCTTATGAGAAGTTACAACACTTACTACTTGCATCGACAGCAACTTTTTCAAATACAAGGATTGCAAAACGCTGGTTTGATAGTCTATGTTATTCTGCTAGAAAAGATACATTAGTCTATATTATCTACATAAGGCCAAGAAGAATGACGATAAGTACACGCTACAAACATATGCTGAAAAGAGGAAATGCTATAAAGATTTAATTAAAGCAAAGAAGCTAGAGTTTGATCTAAACCAAGAACAGAAGTTAATATCAGAAGCGGAGGAGAAACCATATAGAATTTTAAGAATTAAGAAGACTCAAACACAAACGACCATTATTAACCCAGAGCAATGGATGGAATATTTTCAAGGCCTCTTTGGAAATCCGTCTTCAAACAATTTTGGTATAAAGGAGCCACCATTAAGTACATTCCAACCTTTCACAACGGAAGAAGTAAGGAATTGCATAAAGAATCTAAAAAGGGGAAAAGCGGCAGTGTCAGATGGAATCAATAACGAGATTTTAAGAGCGTCGGAACAGGATAACACAGAACCATTGACCCTACTATACAATGCATATATGAAGAAGAAAGAAGTCCCCAATTCATGGAGGGAATCAACCATCCTCACTCTGTTCAAAGGTAAAGGCAGTATGGACGATCCTAGCTCATATCGTGGGATAGCGCTGGAAAACAATATTTTAAAGATATTCTCAAAACTCTTGAAGAATCGCATGCCATCATGGGTAAAGCATATAATACCTCCAAATCAATATGGTTTTGTGGAAGGTAGATCCTCGTTACAAGCAGTTGGAGAAGTCCTCCGGGAAATCACCGAAGCCCTAGCCCAACCAAATACACCTCTATATGCCATTTTCATTGACTATGCCAAAGCGTTTGATAGCATAGATAGAAACCTAATCCACAAACTTGAGACAATTCCAGGCGTAATGGAACATGAAGTGGAGATATTGAAGCTAATCCTGAACGTTAACTTTGTGAAGATATTTGATGGAATCACTTATATATCCCCCATAATTCAAACAAAAGGAGTATTGCAGGGGGATCCTATGAGTCCTTTACTTTTTAATATGATGACAGCAGACATTGTACAAATGCGTCATGAAACCAATGTAAAGCTTATAATGTATGCAGATGATATGGTGTTATTAGCCAAGGATCCTGTCATCCTGCAGAATTGCCTAGATAGACTCCAGTACTGGGCGAAGGATAACTCCTTGAGCATTAACAGTGAGAAAACAAAAGTTATGAAATTTAGAAGGGGTGGGAAACTGTGCGCATCGGACAAGTTCACCTGTGGCGAAGATCAGCTTGAAATCGTTACCTCGTACAAATACCTGGGAATCACTCTGCAAACAACAGGATCAGCCTTTACTACACACATTAAAGAAAAAACAGCAGCAGCCATCAAAGCAATGTATGAAAGTCCTAAAGCTTACAATCTATTACTAGCTACAGCAATGGCACTATTTAAAATTAAAGTGGCCCCAGTAGCAACATATGGTATTCATCTCATATGGAATAATCTTTCCTAACAAACTTAAAACGACTTGAAAATATAAAAGCCAGGTACTTAAAACGCATTCTACAGATATCCAAGTTTTCGGAAAATCGAATCGCATATCTTCTTGGAAATGAAATATTCTTTCTGGAAGATATCAAATCGCTCTTCAAGCTACCCAATACGGCTGCCTTGGACGCGGTCTTGGAAGAAAGGAAAACTAAAGCACGTCAAATTCCTAGGGAATTTTTCGATACTGAAGCAATGAAAAATTACGAATGGAAAGGACCAAATATCAAGTTACGCGACGTCATCACGCGTTACGCTGTACATGGTTTTCATAGTAAAATATGTACAATTCCAAAATTTCACAAACCGACAGAAAAGTGCATATGTCGCCTATGTGGGGAGCTATACTCTCTGTATCATCTTGAAGAATGTGCTGAAAGATCACAACCGATCAGCACATTTGCTAAAAACTCATACAAATCAGTATTATCTTATTCATATATTCATATATTCTTTCTTTGTACACATTGTGTTTAATTAATAATAATAAATTACTCATTAGCTTGCCACGGTGGGTGAGTGGATAGCGTGTCGGTCTACTAACCCCATGATTGCAGGTTCGCCCCTGGCCGTGGTAAGTGATTTTTGAAAGGCGGCAAAAATACGATACGCATGTCATACGATGTTGGCATGTCAAAGAACCCATTTGAATTCAGTAGGCCGAGTTCATAATGGCAAAATTAATCTCGGGAGTTTCCGGCAGCACAAAGTTCCTCATTTCTCTACTAGAAAGCGCTATTGTGTTCAAGGAGATTAGATATCTAACATCTAACCTCCTTGACTTTCATAGTCAAGGAACTACGAAATTCGACATGCAAGCTACCCTCTGGGTGTCAAATAGCAAAGCTTGCACCAGGCACCCGAGGCCATACGATATTATTATTATTATAATTACTCATTTTTAAGAAAATTTTCGATCTTTTTAGTGTCTCATTCGAAAGTATGTCCTCTCTAGTGTCCAGAAATATATAGTTTATACTAGTTTTATTCCTGTTTAGCTCATTTATATTCACATTAATGATCGGTGTGCACGATTTTCAGCAGCTGTCACTTTGACGCATAGGTGCAGCAGATAAAGCACACATTAATCTGCCTTTGAAACAGTCTACTCCAGAACTAAAGCAATGTAGGAGATACTCACGGGTAGGGGAATGCAGATGATTAACCTAAAATCCAATGAAAAGGCATTTTTTAGGAGTAGAAATATAAGACTCTTTACTCTAAATGCGTACCTAAACTGTAAGTTACGCTTTCTTTCACTTCATTTTTTAGCCTACTTTTCACATTTTGCAAAAATGAGGAAAAAGTAGACTTATGAGATCGGGAAAATGTGTGTCTGTCTGTCTGTCCTTCTGTCTGTCTGTCTGTTTGTCTGGCTGTGTGTGTGTGTCCCCCTATCAACTCCTAAACGGCTGCAGCAATCGAAACAAAATTTGGTAGGAGTAAAGATCTATACCTGAATATCTCACGGCCATATTTGAAAATGATGTCAGTGCTACCAACTGCTGAAAAATCGCAATTGAAATTTGAGCTCAATGTTGGATAGCTTGGAAGGTATGAATGGGAGCTATTTCAAAATTGGCACACGATTAGATAGTAATATTGCAGTTTAATTTCAAGGAGGCCATACATGGCAGTGTTGCCAAAATGATTATAAGCCTGCTGATAGGTCCAAAATTTAAATGCATATAACTTCTACACTATCAATTGGATTTCAACCAAATTTCGTATGTGTTATGTGTACATAAGTTGATATGAATGAGCGTAATCTTAAGAGCCACCAGGACTGCCAACTGTTAATAAATGCTCTCAATTTTTTAAAATCCAAATACCCATATTGCACCCTTCAATGTCTTCTAGGATGCCGACTCTAGCTCGGGTAGTGGTCTGTTCGGTGTGGCTCTAACTTATTTTAAACATCCTAGGAATATCGTGAAGGATCACAGGAGGCTTAACTTAAAATCAGTATGTCAGAGAACTCCTAATATAAAATAATTTTATTCACAAAAACATCACCTCCCATTTACTCCCATCCATAGACAATAAACAACAAAATAAACTCCCTTAAATTACTCTAATCAACAACATCAAAATGCAAAAATAAATTTATCACACTGGCTGAAACGAGGAAAAGAAAAATAATCTATTTCACTGCAGTCCACTGCTTCAAGTTCAAAAATAAAACGTCAACAGACTTAATTTATCAAAACTATGGCCTAAAAAACCCAGCCATCCTATCAAAAAATATGCGCACTCATGTTTATAACTTGCAAAATTGGTTTCTGGGAGCTCGGACATGTTTTCTCGTACAATCATCGTCCTTCCTCACAAGAGTCAGACAATGAAGGCAATAGACTTATTCTAGGTCACAGGCATGTGTGCACGATCTAACTTAAAAACAATTAACTCTCTCAGAGCCATGACTCTGTTAATTATGGTAAAACAAACAAGTCAATATACATGAAGCATCAAATGAACACTTCGGCGGCCGGTGCCCCGCTACTATTAATAAACAAACAACTATAATGAATGCACTCAAAATAATGACAATACAAGACGTCGCTTCCTGAAGCGGTACAAAAAAGAACCCTGGGAAGCCAGACTACCTTCCCCTCAAAGATAACAATACCACCCTCGACCTTGTGACAAACATTCTCACACCACACTAACCAGCTGGGCAGGCAATAACCTTCACTGCAACTCTTAGAATTCAGACGGCTGGCCGTAGTCCTATACCTGCTTCCTAAGACTCCCTTTGACTACCTGGGGTTCGAGCTCTACAGTTACTTTTCCGACGGAGCTAAAGCGCACTCTCATCAGACAATGAATTCAATCATTTCACTTACCATTTTATATCATCGTAGAACACGGGAATACCACCTCCGTTATTAATTTCACTTACCATTCCATATCATCGTAGAACACGGGAATACCACCTCCGTTATTAATTTCAGCTCAACCCAGGATCCACTCTCAACCTTTTCTGAATATTACATTATCAGCCAGCCATTTTGTCTTACCTTTCTTTACCTTGGTGTGATTATCAATTACCGTACTTACTGTTCACATAATTTCAGTGTCACTTACTGGTCTTTGTCACTATATCGGGCTGTCTTCCCCATATTAGCTTTTAAGTTAATATCGTGTATAAGCACTATCAAACCAATTATTCCCTTAATTGTGCATTCAGCAAAGTTACTGACACCCTCAAACAAAACACATTTAAACAAAAATTTTGATGCTCATATACTATTTACGTTATAAAACACACAAAAATAATCATAACTGACAAATACGCAAATCTACACAAAACATGCCTGCTATGCCTAAAATATCTATTTTATCATAATTGCTTATGATCGAGATAAACTTATCCGATCCCCATGATGGGATACGCTATGGCAAACATGCCCCATACAATATTTACTTATCTCATATACATCCTGACGATGCTCTGGTCCTTGATACCAGTCTTCTGGATCAGTTGGTTCATCTTGCAAGGAGGATAATTTACACACGGTTTCCAAAATTCACCAAAGCAATGGTCCACTGTGAATTATTATTGTTATCACAATGCACGGTTCTCGCATATGAAGCTCCTACCTCCTACAGCTATCATCAACCTACTTAGTTCAGCTGATAGTTCAATAGCTTCCTAGATCACTGACTTAGCTACTAATAGCTCGGACGGCTATCTCTATCATTATAACTGCGTCGTACTGTTACGGTATGCACTGTTCTAATTCGCACTCGCGAATACTTAGCGATATTCAAATTCCAAAGACATAACTGCTTCTACTTATAAAACTTGTAAAATTGTTACTTTTCTGGCGGCTATGGGCGTGGGCTTCCGCCTCTGCAGCGCCCCGATATGAAACTGTTTTCGCTGCGTCTCCAGCTATTATTTATATGATTTCTCTTAGGAGTACTTGGAGTGGGGAGCTTTTAGAATTTATTTCCATAATAACACTCACATGAATATGCAAATTAGCTCCTTTGAACGTCCTCATTTCTAATGTCTCAATGACTTCTTTTTATCCAAAATCCGATCGTTGGATCCTTATATAATGAGCTCCGTAATTTCCTTCATTGTTCCTTAATTTCGGCGGGATTTGGTCGCGTCTCGCGTCCCTCGCTGCTATTGGTAGTTTTAAATCCACCCCCTGATTTCATTTTAATTCTGGCAAAAATCACAGAATGATCCAATTTAAATTTTGACGATACTTCTGAGAGGCTGGGATTGTCCCCTATACGATGGTGTAATTCCTGTTTCTGTATTTTAATTACTGCTCCAGTTTCTCTCAAATGGGCGGGGTTTATCTAGTGAGTGATCGTTGAAATTTTCGCATTTACCCGCTTGTTTGAAACACCGTTTTGCGTTGTCTGGTCGCATGTGGTTTCCAGATGTTAGCTTTCTCTCCCTACCGTCATTGTCTGTGCTGGGTGAAAGTTACTTTAAGGCACGTACGAGCCTCCCTTTGTCGTTCCCTGTTCCACAAGCAACATCTTTTCTCACACCGGCTTTGAAACATGAATAAAATCTTGTTGAAATAAATATGTAGAATTTATGCAATCACAGATGCATAAAGGTTACAATATATCAGAAAGTATGCAAGCCGACAGCTTTAAACTATGCACACGTATAGTACCTGACATTCTATATTAATTTGGAGTAACCTATATACGTCAGTGCTGCCAACATGATTCTAAGCCTGCTGAGAGGTCCAACTTTAAATACATGTAACTTCTATATTATCATTTGGATTTCAACCAAATTTTGTGTGTGCTATGTGTACCATAACAGATATGACTATGCCGATTCTTAAGAGTAACCAGGGCTGCCAACTGTTAATAAATACTGTCTCTATTTTTGTTATTCTAATATCAATATATCAGAAAGTATGCAAGCCAATAGCTCTAAACTTTGCACACGTATAGTACCTGGCATTCTAGATTAATTTGGTGTAACTGATATATGTCAGTGCTGCCAACATGATTCTAAGCCTGCTGATAGGTCCAATTTTAAAATGCATGTAACTTCTATACTAACGAATGGATTTCATTCAAAATTGACAGTGGGCCGATAACCTAGATGTTAGGCCCCTTAAAACAACAATTATCATCATCATCATCATCAAAATTGACACAACAATAGATCATATCATTTCAGATTATTTCTGATCAATACATGTATGTCATTGTTGCCAACAGGATTTTACGCGCGCTGTTAAATCCAATGTTTAACTGCATGTAACGTCCATGCTATCCATTGGACTTCAACTAGATTTTGTATTCTGTACCTTAAGAGATGGAATTAAGAATATATTCAGTCACCAGGGCTGCCAACTGTAGTTCTCTATTATTAACAACTTAATATCGTCATTATTCTAGATAGATCCATATAGATTAATCATTGGCATGAATCTTAAATTTTAAGAAAAGTAGGCTCTTTAGTTCGTCACGGAACTTCTTGTTATCATTTCAAATGACCTGGTCGACTTCGTCGTTATGCTTGGGTCCAACGTTATGCGTTACGGAGACGGAGACGGAAGTGATGTCATGCAGCCGCGCGGGAAGTGACGTCATGCAGCCGCGTGGGAAGCGAGTGCGTGACGTCATGCAGCCACGCGGGAAGCAGAAGCTAATGGTTATTGGAGTCTGTTGAAAGAGTCCTGGGGCTTTGAGCGAAGCGAAAACAAGAATACAGGGTGACTTCTAAAGAGATATACAAGATGCCATATAAGAATACAGGGTGCCTCCTAAAGAGGTGTGCAGGATGTCAGAGCAAAATACAGTACAAGATGCCAGATAACAATACAGGGTGACTCTTAAAGAGGTATACAAAATGGCAGAGATGAATACAGGGTGACTCCTAAAGAGGTGCACAAGATGTCAGACAAGAATACAGGGTGCCTCCTAAGGAGGTGTGAAGGATGTCAGAGCAAAACATAGTACAAGATGCCAGATAAGAATACAAGGTGACTCTTAAAGAGGTGTACAAGATGGCAGAGAAGAATACATGGTGACTCCTAAAGAGGTGTACAAGATGTCAGACAAGAATACAGGGTGACTCCTAAAGAGGTGTACAAGATGTCACACATCAATACAGGGTGACTTTTAAAGAGATATACAAGATGCCAGATAAGAATACAAGGTGACTCTTAAAGAGGTATACAAAATGGCAGAGAAGAATACAGGGTGACTCCTAAAGAGGTGCACAAGATGTCAGACAAAAATACAGGGTGCCTCCTAAAGAGGTGTGTAGGATGTCAGAGCAAAATACAGTACAAGATGCCAGATAAGAATACAAGGTGGCTCTTAAAGAGGTGTACAAGATGGCAGAGAAGAATACAGGGTGACTCCTAAAGAGGTGCTCAAGATGTCAGACAAGAATACAGGGTGACTCCTAAAGAGGTGTACGAGATGTCACACAACAATACAGGGTGACTTTTAAAGAGATATACAAGATGCCAGATAAGAATACAGGGTGCCTCCTAAAGAGGTGTGCAGGATGTCAGAGCAAATTACAGGGTGACACTTAACGAGGTCTACAGTATGTTAGATTCAATTCAAATACAGGGTGACCCTTAAAGAGGTTTGCCTTTCTAACATATGTAGCATTTGTAGCATGCATGATTTGAAATGATATAACGTCTAGTCTTTCAGACTGACTGTATTTTTTTTTTCAATATTTGTCTTGACTTGGGCAGTTAAAATGTCCACTAAGAATGCAGATATTAGTTTCATTTAAAAACTAAAATATAGACAAATAATGCAGCTATGTTGTAAAGCAGAATGGTGCTGTTAAATTGAGATTATGGGTCGTGCCCCCCCCCCAATTAATTTATTTTTTCAATCAAAATAACGTAAATTGTAAAACAAAGCTAATATATCTGCCTCAATCAATGATACAAAAACGATTCTGCTATACAACATTCTGAACGTACAGCAGATCAATTTGAAACGACGATGACTTAATTAAGTTGAAAAAGAGCGAAGATATAGAGTCCTAAAAATGCACGTTATTTTTGTGATTAATATTCGGCAAAAATCCACTAGTTAATATTCTTGGAATCAGTGATATCAATTTCAAGAAAATAAGTTAACTTGTAATGAAACGTCTTCAGTAGTGTCGATGAGTACCTTAAAGCAACACATTTAGACATTTGTGCAGAAAGTCGCTCCCTTAGGCTATGTATGTCATGTGCTATGTTTAAAATGAATGTTATACAGCCAGAGTCACAACCATTTTCAGTTCGGAGTGTTAATTGTGCATAATGACATAATTTGAATGAGATTAGCGTAAGTTACATCATCTTACATTTGTCATAAAAAAAACATAACTGAAAAATATGTCATAAACATGTGGGTCTTATCAATCAATAATGATAGTAGATAAGCAGTGGTGCTTCTAGCCCCTCCCCCCATTACTCCCGCCGACGTCACATCCTCAGCCAAGTAAGACTTGATATATCTCGCGAACCAATAATGCTTGAGACTTGTACGAGGTGTCAAATTACTCGGACGGACGCCCCCTTTCCGATGGATGGCCTATTTTTTCCCTAAAATAAAAACTACCCTTACCCGGAGGTGAAATAGTAATCTTTTGTTTTGTACGCATGCGCACTCGCTGCTCCTGTAAGATGGCGGGCTTTTTAAATGATAATTTATGGATGAGTTTTTTAAAATTTAATTAAAGAATCCAAAACTAAAAGTTCATCCGCTTTTAATATCTTGATAACCCATGGTCGGATTTGGACATATGGAGTGTCCTAGAACTCGGGGTGACATTCCCTTTCCTATAAACGACCTATTACCACCCCAAAATAAAAACTACCCTTACCCGGGGGTAATCGTTTTAGTAAACTTTGCTCGGTATGTAAGACAGGAATAAGGTTTTACGCTATTATGAATCAACATTTTTTTTGTATGTATGTACACTCACGGCTTTTGTAAGATGGCAGGCTTTTTAAGTGATTATTTATGGATTAGTTATTTATTTATAGGCTGTATATAAAGGACCAAAAACCAGTAGGTTATCGGCTTTTTTAATATCTCAATAACCAATAATCGAATTTGGACACATGAGGTGTGATAGGGCTTGGGTGACCCTCCCCCTTTCTCATGGCCAATGAATTTACCCAAAAGACCCAAAACGTCAAGGTAATCGACCTGAGATTTTATAAAATAACAAGCTGACCCGGCAGACGTTGTCCTGCCAATGAAAGAAAGTGTTGTAACTTTGTTTATTGAAGTGCTTTTGGATACACAATATTTTTTTCAATTTCTGTTAACTGCCTCTAAACTATCGTGAATTGAATTGACTAATTTAGAAACATTCGTTGGAGCGTGCACAACAACTCTCCAAAGTTTCATCGCAAACGGATAAATGGCATTTAATGCATACGGGATTTGGTTTAAATGATTCGTGCGCTGTCACTCATTTGTTGAATCTACTCGTGCTCTACCAACTGTGAAATAGATTTACTAAGTTAGAAAGTTTCACGTAAGTGTACACAACAACTCATCAAAGTAAAATAGATTTACTAAGCCTGAAACCTTCTCTGGCGTGTACTCAATGATTCACCAAGGTTTGATCGCAATCGGATGAATGATATATGACCGCATACGGGACATTGTGGAAACGATTCGCGCGCCGTCGCTCATTTGTTGAATCTACTCGTGCGTTACTTATTAAAAACTGGATTTACTAAGACAGAAACATTTCCTGGAGTGTACACAACAATTCACCAAAGTTTCATCGCAATCGGATAAATGGTATATGGACGCATACGGTACTTTGTTGAAATTATTCGCGTGCCGTCACACATTTGTTGAATCTACTGGTGCGCTACCTATTTTAAAATGGGTTTATTAAGCCAGAAATCTTCCGTAGGGTGTACACAACATCTCACCCAAGTTTCATCGTAATCGGACGAATGGTATTTGAACGCATACGTGACCTCATTGAAACTCTTCACGCGTCGTCGCTCATTTGTTGAATCTACTCGTGGGAAACCTCCTGTGAAATGGATTTACTAAGTTAGAAACCCTCACGTAAGTGTACACAACATCTCACCCAAGTTTCATTGCAATCGGATGAATGGTATATGAACGCATACGGGACTTTGATTAAAAGTTCGCGCGTCGTTGCTCATTTGTTGAATCTACTCGTGAGCTACCTATTGTAAAATGGATTTACTAAGTTAGAAACCCTCACGTAAGTGTACACAACATCTCACCCGAGTTTCATCGTAATCGGACGAATGGTATTTGAACGCATACGGGACTTTGTTGAAACGCTTCGCACGTCGCCGCTCATTTGTTGAATCTACTCGTGCGCAACCACCTGTGAATTGGATTACTAAGTCAGAAGCCTTCACTTAAGTGTACACAACAACTCATCAAAGTTTCATCTCAATCTATGAATGGAATATAAACTTATACGGGATTTTGTTGAAACGCTTCGCGCGTCGTCACTCATTTGTTGAATTTAGTCGTGCGCTACCTAATGTGAAATGGAGTTACTAAGCCAGAAGCCTTCACTGGAGCACCCTCAACATCTCTCCCAAGTTTCATCGCTATCGGACGAATGGCATTTGAACGCATACGTGACCTTTTTGAAACGCTTCGCGCGTCTTCTCTCATTTGTTGAATCTATTCGTGTGCTATCTATTGTAAAATGGATTTACTAAGCCAAACACCTTCCCTGGAGCACCCTCAACATATCACCCAAGTTTCATGGCAATCGGATGAATGGTATATGAACGCATACGGGATTTTGAAACGCTCTAACGTGCAGAGACAAACAGTATAATTCGACCTCACTGCCACCTTTGGTATAAAACACAACTTTTCGCCACGGACGGAGTGTATGTAATGGCGGTAGTTGCACAGGTTGCGACCAGGTGGCTCTAGCGTGCCGAGACAAACCGTCCAAAGACATCAGTTTTCACGAAGGCCAAGGCTAGTGGTTTCCATGACGACTGTTTTTGACTGTATATTGTGGTTCTAAAATTGTGTGTAAATAGTGGTTCTAAAATTGTGTTCATTCCACCTACAGGGTCAGATTGTGAATCTAAACCATACATGGACCCACCCTAATATACATACCAAATTCCATCAAAGTCGGTTCAGTCGTTTAGGAGGAGTTCAATCACATACACACGTGTCGAAGAATTATATATATAAAGATAATCGGAGAGGGTCAAATGAGGTATCATAGGACTTAGGATGGCCAACCCTTTCCCATGGCTCATGAATTTTCCCAAAAGACCCAAAACGGCAAAACGACCCGAGATTTTATAAACCAGTGAGGTATCATAGGGGTTTGCGAACCCAAGATTTGTTGAATTTATAATTGTAAAATCCTGATTTAGGATTTAAATTAATGCATGTAAGATTTTTGATTTTTGATTTTTGATTTTAGATTGAAGTTTTAGATTTTAGATTTTTGATTTTATATTATAGATTTTAGATTTTGCGAAAAGACCAAACCATAGTGTCATGATTTGAAATTTTTGGTAACTAATTATTAAGAAAGACATATATGGAATTATATTACTTGGAATTACATTCCCTTTACTAGGAAATATTTATTTTTTAGATTTTAGATTTTAGAATTTAGATTTAAGATTTTGATTTTAGATTTTGTAAAAAGACCAAACCATAATGTCATGACTTGAAATTTTGATAACTAATCATTAAAGAAAGACATATAAGGAATTATATTACTTGGAATTACATTCCCTTTACTAGGAATTATTAATTTTTAAATTTTACCAAAGGACTTAACCTTAGACTTTATTTTTAGATTTAACCAAAGGACTCTAAACTAGTAGGTAATTATTATTATTGGGTAATTATTTGATTGTCTTGTATAGGTACCCAAGAGGGTACCTGAGCTATAATTTTTAGATTACATTTTATTTCTAGATTTTGTTGGAGGATATTTAGTTGATTAACCATAATTATTATTATTTAACTTGTACATTCACATTAACATGCATGACCATACAGGCAACGGGTTTGCATTATCCTTTAAGCAAGAAAACTCTTGTCGCGTGACGTAAGAGTTGAGCACTAGGGGTGCGCTGTACCACATGAGAGAATGGAATATTAACTATTTATTTAAAACACAGAGATTATTTAACTTGCATGACCATATTCTAAGACACTTTTTGAATGTTTATGTAGACAGAGCCCTGAGGCGACTTTAGCACGATAACGACTTTGCTAACTTGACTGCCTATGCGTTAGGTGTCATGAACATGGTGCCATACAGACCGTGTGTAAAACTAGATTATAATGTCGGTTATTTTGATTCATGTAACTTATAGCAAATGCTTAATATAGTGTACCCTTGAAAGAAGCCGTTTAGCAAGATTCTGTCTCTGGGGTCGTGTTCAGTTCTTTTCTCTTCAGTGTTAGAGTAAATTAAGATATCTCGCTTCCATAGTATCAAGGATTCATAAGGTAAACATTAAGAACTAGAAATGAAGTGAAAACAGGAGTAAAATAAACAATATTTAATAACTGAATCGTCTTAAAGCAAAACAATGACAAGATAAAACTCCACCCTGAGCTTAATCCCAAAATCATATAAATTACAAGACATAAAAATTGTGGGAATACCATTCCAACGATCTGATTAGATTGTGTGCGCGTGATAACTAACTATTGAAGGAGAATGAGTACGAGCTGACGGAGATTCGCTTCCAAATGACTTAATCGGATAGGTCGCGAATCGCCGTTCTGCAAACCGCAATTATGGCCCATGGGAAACACGCTAATAAAGTGGCTGTACACTTAATGTAATACACTGACACACGCTACCCTTACAAATATTACATTACAAGATTTCCTCGGATATCACACAATATGCAAGAAGGCATGTGACAAATAAATGAGGTGCGACAATTGGCACAAAAGCTCTCAAGACTAATTATCGCTCACGTGACACATCACAACAACAAACATGGCCGACCGGAGGTCGCCGAACTGTGACATAAACAAAGCAACAACTACAAGCCTAAACAGACTGATATAATGCATGAATACAATGCAGACAATGATCAATGTAGCGCTAGGAAAATAACGATAAGACGTGAATAGCTCCCATTTACTGTTTCAATTAATTTACAATCATTCAGGCTTTTTAAAGTAATGACAAACATTCGAAGAATACAGGACCAGTGTCCCAAGTACTAACGAGCCTCACTCTGTCTCTGATCTGCGCGCGACAAGTGGAATGCCCTCTCTCTCACACACAACATCTGTTTCAGTCCAGTCCCAAGCACGTGTCACAATAAAGACAGTCTACCCATAGCTTCCAGGGTCCTGTTAATTCTGCCATCCTGAAAACGCGTACAATATATTGCAGACACAATTTTTCACAAAATTCTCTAGGAATTGCAAGATTCAAATATATATTTCAAACAATCGCCCCGCAGGGTTAGAATGCTGAAAACTTGGATTGCGGCAAGTCGAAGCGTGCATTACACCTTCCGCATGCAATATCAAATCATCACACATATGACACACCATCGCTTGGACTAACTAATAAAATATATCCACCCATGTCGGCGCTAGTTCAGAGATTCCCTAATTTCGTGTTCAAGACACGCTCTATCAAATTAAATGCTGAAATAAACATTACGAGTAAGCAGATGGCTTCTCGTATACAAATATTTGCAACATGAAAAATTATAAAATCAATAGTCTGATTGATCAGGAATCTTCTATCATAAATATAATTCTCCCAATACTGCATTTATGCTAATTTAATTCAGATTCACTTCTGTCATAACGTTAATTTCCAGATTACATTGATCAACTGCGATACGCTAGCAACGAGCTCCGTGAGCAAGCGATGCCACATAAACTTGAACAACAAAATAAAACACAAGAATATCTACAAAAAATATGTCACGCTGCATCATGCCCTAAATCATGTGTCAGTAACAAAAACAAACAAGGCTCTACATTTTAAACACACGAAGCAAATATATACATAAAATTATTCCCATGAAAACCATAACTGATTTGTCAAATTAAATAAATTAATTTTGTAGTACTCATTCCGTCGCCAGTCAGCTCGTCAGATCACATCTCCTGTCATCCCCTCCGCTGCTATGCTTAGCACATCATCATCATCTCCAGGGTGATGATATTGAACTCCATTCTTCCTTCATAGGCCTGGGATGACATCTTGCTGCTTGAAATAAAATGTTTATCAGCACACGTTTCAATTGCTAGCTATTTTGCTTTCTTTGGTTACTTAATGCGCCAAACAGCAAAATTTCGATGAATACTGGTCCTAAACTGTAGTCTGGTAACTACCTAATGTCACTGACTTATAATTGCAAGTCTAAGTTGCAGGCACACAACTAAAATATGAGTTCAAAGTGTTTCTCAAAAAGTTAGAGTATAACATGTGCCATCTCGACACTCAAAGTAATAATAATAATAATAAGTGTCACGCAGACACGCAAAGTCGTGCGTAGTGTCCCCTCGACACTTCAAATTTGAGTGAGCACACGAAGCAGTATTTAAACGATTTGGGCAAATGTTCTACGGATGGGAGTAGGTTCGAAATTAGATTCTACAATAATAGGCTCACTGACATGCAATAACAATCATTCTGATCGCAACACTCTGGAGGTCACGGTGATGCCGATCCCCACGAAAATCGATCATGGGACGAATAGCAAATTAATTCCCGCGTAATAACAGACGCCGCGTACCCGCGAAAATGAGCATCATGTCTTCTCATATTCTCCAGAACATCGAATTCGCGGTTCCTCGAGCACAGACCCGCCCACAAGCGTGGCTGAAACATACATCTGTCTCTATATTTTCTCCTTCTGTTCTTCTCTTGCACTTCAAGACAATGCAATAATTTTAGCATGATTCAAGTGGACAGAGACGTTAGCTCGGCCGTTCAACTCTTTCTCTAACGGTACATCTTCCTGCAGTGGCCTGGTCAAAAATACTATAGTCTCAACTCTATAGAAATATGAATTCCATCACCGTCCCTAGTGTCGCCAGGCTTTACCTGAAGTTTCGAAATATCGTCTGGCCTTCCTTCTTGACTGTCAGTGGCTTCCCATGTGGAATGAAATAAAACTTAAGAATCTTTAATATGTCCACATATTAAGGGTTCAATAGAAACCAAGCGACCATGTTTTCTTTTTTACAAAAACGATACCGGAAATGATTAGGATACTAATGTAGGCATTACCAATACTATATTGTGTAACGGTAAATGCTACTCAACGGACGGTAACTCATTACTAAAACCCATGACACGATTCCTGAGAGGTTTTCTAAAATTATTTTAAGATGGCCTTAACCCTATATTAAACATCCAGTTCACAAGACTGATAACCGCAAATTTATGCAAAAACAGAAATTCTACATTCAAAAACGAACAAATGGTTGAGACAATGTACACTGGAAAGTTTTGTAAACACTCAAGTTCACAGAACGAATTAAATTAATAACTGTCGGGTTGGCCGAGTGGTTAAGACATTTGACTTAAATTCAAATTTCCTGTATAAGGAAGCAAGAGTTCAAACCCCTTAACCGACATAACTATTGCCTTAACATTGCTTGGCGACACTGCATTATTATGATACTCGATTCACAAAACTATAAATAAAGTGCATTATTTAAGACCACTCCTTACAAACATAGTCGACAACTATCGATGTTTAACGATTGCATTAGGAGTGGGTGGCGAGATAACAATTAAGAAAAACAGACAATACACATAAAATATTTTTATTGATTTAAGTATATGTACAATTTGTTCATTCAATACACTCATTTCTTTATTTTTATTTTTATAGTTTAAATAACATTCATATTCAATTTCAGATTTTAATTTAAATTTTTGTTTAAATATGTTAAGTTCATTTTATAACTATTAATTTAATGGAAACAGGTGAGCCTATATTTTTGAATTGTGATGCATATTTACACACAGAATACAACTCTTTCCTTATATTTGCTTGGTGTAGTTTTAATAACATACAGCTTCATTTTTAGCTTATGATTTAAATCTGTGTCCGAATCTTGTAGTTCCTTTTCCAGCCAGCAATAGGATATAAACAATGAGTTTATATTTTCTATTTCTAAAACAATTCTTACTTTTTGACTATAAACTATTGGCTTTATTCCCTTAATAATTAGTTCTGTTCCTTTTTCCAGACTTTCTAACCAAGAGCACTCTCGGATTTTTAATTGGCATTTGATTTCCTGCATAGTAAACTTATTAAGATGATCCACGTCCTCTTGTGTATAAGTTGTTGACTCTTTTCCATAATCTATTTGGGTGCTTGTGTAAAACTTAAAATTCTTGATTTTAGCAAACGAACGACCATTTAATGTAGTCATCCCGTTGGTGTTGAACCCTGCAAACGGTTTTTTATTTTCTAGACGAACGATGTCCAATCCACCACATGGAGTTACAATAAACCCTTCATTTTAACCAACTCTAAATTAGCATGTTTCTTTACAAACATATATTTTAAATATCCTCTTAAGTAGCACAAACCTTTACATTTTTCACTTTCTACAAGCACCCCAACGCGTGGATAAGTTCTGTTGTTATTAACAGTAAATGCAAAGAGTTCGTATTGAACCCTTTACCCTATGTTGGTTAAATGATTCTACTTTTTATTTCTTCAATTAATAAATATTTCAACCAGCATCATGAAAGTAGCCAGACAGTGATGAGGAAATTTCAAGCATTTGTTGGAGACAGTAGGGACATACCTGCATCAGTTTAACAAAAGGCTAAGTACTTGAGCTATGAAAAGAAATAGCAGAGCGATGTATCATAAGGACAGGTGTGGCTACCTCAATTTTAGAAGCGACGCGCGGTGAGACATGGTTCTGGTATGTTCATTGTGATATTCGCGCCTAGAAGAAATATGATGCAGTAACGTGAATGGCTGATGAAGAAAATAGACACTCCCAAGACGCCAAGATCTACTAGAAACCGCCAAATTATTAGAAATGGAGAACCAATGAGAAGAGAATGCCTACTTGCGCGCCAACTCCGGCTGGGGTACGCGGCGGCTAGTATTCACGCGGGAAATCGCCTAGACAAAATCTCTACGATCGATTCTAGGATTAATGGGCATATTCTTGACCTGTGCAATATTACGAGTTCAGTGATATGTATTTCATTCCTGTATCACAATTATTTCGAGAAATTTTTACATAAAATCCCCCTCCATCTAGACCCAAGGGCCAGTTCATTTATAAGTGTGTCGAAGAGCCAAGACATTACTATTATTCTGTGCGTCTACGGGCGTAGACTTTTATTCCGTGTGTCGAAGACACAAGACTTTATTATTATTCTGTTCGTCTGAACAGATAGACTTGTATTTTATGTGTCGAGGACACAAGAGATTCATTGTAAAGTGTTAAATTCAGTGATAGATAGTCATAGTACTATAATTATAGGGGCAGTAGCGTCGATAATTCGCCAACGAACAGTGACAGGGAATTTAGTACCTGAACAAGCGAATTTAGTAGTCAGACATAAAGTGTATAATAACCTAATTTTTGTATCAGCGCAAGGATGACATCGATGATTGCAGAGGAAGTGTGGAATTCTCAACAGTCCGTCCAGATGGCTGCTATGAGATAAAGAACCATCTAGTTGGGGAATGGCGTCTGATGTTCTTTGACGGGTGACTACAAACAGAGATGAGTACAAATAATATTATTTATTATTTATTAAATTAACTTATGGTTTATGGGACATATTTTTTGTAAATACTTTGCTTGTGTGATTAATGTAGTATATTTTGTTTGATCAGACACACTTTTGTTTGGAAGCAGCTCGCACAATGGTAGTTAATGGAAGGTTCTTTTCTTTGTGTTGTGTTAACTAACGTAGCTATGTGACCGGCCGTGTTCGCCTATGTTACGAAGTGCGGTTAAAAACGTCTCTCGGAGATATGTCGTGTTTCAGAAGTAGGACTGAATTAATCTAATTATATAGTAGATTGGAGGGTAATTTAAATTTTGTTGAGAATTTATTATTGATCAGATTCAGTGTGATTATTGCCTTTGGAGCAATGTAATTTGTGACGAAGAGTACTCAGCTCTATCGTAGGGTTTAAATATTGTGTTAAATGTTTGCGAGCTCTAATTCAGCAGACCCGTGTGAAAAGGCGTTATGTCAGTCCCAGATGTGTATATTGTGAGTATATTTTTTTATGGTATTACAAGCGGGAATTTCAGCAGAGACTGATTTCTGTCAGCTTGGTACCAGATTCATATTTGCATCCTTGCGAGGACAATTATGGATATGTGATTATTGTCTGACCATATGTTGAGTTGGAGATGATGTTAGCTGCTGTTGATCCCTTGAGATAACAGTTCAGCTGGTCGACTATTTATATTCACTGGAAGGGGGACATGACAGGTATTGAGGAATGGGTGAGTTGTGGTCACAAGGGCTGGCTGAGTTTCGCAAGCAAGCTCATTAAAGTGGAGTGCACGTCTGGCTCCCAATTACTTGAAAATAAATATAAATGTGAGAAACTGATCAATGGTAAAATTGTTTAAATAAATGGGAGTTGCCTACGAAACACGATAAACTTCGAAGCGTTTCCTTAACATGCAATTTTTGTTAGTATAAAGTAATCTTAACCACTCAGGTTGTTTGTTGTTGTTGGTTTATTCTATGTTTATTTTCCATGTCAGTGACCCGTGAGTCACGTGCGGCGCTGTGTTTCCTTGTTGTTGAGTATCTGGCCATTGTGGCAGCTCATTTGGTTAAGTGTGTCACCACACTAATAAGGGTCTCAGAGAGATGCCTGTAAATAGTAGAGTTGTAATATGTGTGTCAGAATTAGATGTAAGGATTTTTTTAATTAATGTTATGCCCATATCCATAAACGTTGATTTACAAGATGATTATTCGTGAGCACCGTGGCTGTTAACCCGTTGTGAACGAATGATCATCCAAGTACTCATTTCTCGTAGATAGTCACCACGCGAACATAAATTCACATGCAAGATAGTGGAACTTGGATCCACATTTTATTAGAAAAGGGGAGATCCATCTGACTCCTCAAAGTGATAAATATTCCTGTCAGGGGGAAATTCAGGGAGGATTTTGTTTATTATTGTTTGTTTTATTCTTTTATGCACAAATTAGTTATTAAATCTTGTTATTATCTTACGTTTTGTCTCCTTTCTTTCTTAATTATAGTTTGTATCCTATAACCCTTGCCTCAGAAAAGCACGTAGTTTGGCGGACGTAAACACCACACTATGAACTGAACGCGACCCCTTGATCAAGATTCTTGCATAAAACACTGCTATTCTGAAGGGTTCATAGGTGAAAACTGGCGGCCAACGGTGGGGCTATTCACTGTGGTGTAACGGGGAGATTACACATGTCAATAGTGGCGCATTTGAGTAAAACTGGCATGCCGCAAGTGCAGGCAGATATGACAGTATTTAATCACCGGGAAGTGATATTTTATTAAAAGTAGTTGAGGCGAAGTGGATACCGCCAAATGTGTGAAAGATAAATTAAAATCAGGAGTTTGCAAAGGAAAATACGGTTCACGTTGTTGTCTTTTAAATTAAAGTAAAATTAAGATGTGATACCGGGCGCCCAATGATAAAGTTAAAGCTAGATTTGTGTAGAAAGTCAAACTCATGGAAATATTAGGAGGCTGTAGCCTAAAATGACAATTAATACTTTGTTAATTAGTCAGTGTTAATATCAGATCAGGATAACTGTTTAATGACTAAATATGTGCTTGGGTTTAAAATTAAATTGAGTAAAACTAGAACTACTCAGAGATGCAATCAACTAATGGGATTAAAGGTAAAAATAAATGAACTGAGTAGGATAAAGAAATTAAATGTGCATTGGATTTATGTGCGTGTCAAAGGGCATTGGCGTATGCCATTTCCCATATGTCTCATATATATTATAAAACATGGCAACGGTGGCGCAGATCCAGGAGATCATTGAAAGTGCAGCGAGGAGAACTCAGGAGTTGTTGGATACTAAATTAGCAGAACAAAGTGAATCGCTGAACACGAAGTTATCTGAACAAATAAACACTAGTATGTTAGAGCAAAGTGAAGCGTTGAATACAAAATTATCTGAACAAATAAACACTAGTATGTTAGAGCAAAGTGAATCGCTAAATACGAAAATGTCAGAGCAAAGTGAATCGCTAAAAATTAAACTGTTAGAGCAAAGTGAATCGCTAAATACGAAAATGTCAGAACAAAGTAAATCGCTAAATACGAAACTGTTAGAACAAAGTGAATCATTGCGGACACAGTTAAATAACAGCAGAATTGAGCAAAATGAATATCAGGCGGAACAAGCTAGGTTATTAAAGAGTGAAATTAATGACACTATAAATTCACAGTTAGAGGCGCAAAATAATAAAAACACGAACCAATTAGCTTCGTTAACCGCAGAGATGAAAGAGCACACAAACCAACAGATGATATTACTGGCCCGTGATGTAAGCAAAAATAATGAGAAACAATTAGAGCAGATTAAACAAATGGAGAGTATTTTTGATAAAAAACTTTGCATTCTCGATGAAACGGTGTTAGCTAAATTAGAGCAGATTGAAATAGCATGCACAATGAATACAAGCGAGGTCAAAATAGCCCAGGATAAGTTGGAAGGTCGATTCAAGGAGATGGAGAAAAGTGGCAGGGTCATTCAACAACAAATATCAGCAGTAGATGAGAACATATCAGGCATAATTAAAGATATGGACCGTCTAGATATAAAATCAGCGGAACAGTGGAAAAGCCTAGAAACGGAACAAGAACAATTTAAGAGTACATTAGACGAAAGGCTGAGCCAAATAGAAAATAATCAGGATGAAAATAAGAGCCAGATTGAAGAAAAAATAAGCACGATTAAAGAACAGATCAGGAAAGATTGGAAGAAAATGAATATTGATTCTAGAGAGGAAAGATCCACCATTCTTAAAACAGTAGGCGAAAACCACACGCGTATTCAAGCTTTGGAGCAAGAGGTAAAATTAAAACTTAAAGAGCAGACAGACAGGATCATTAAAGCCGAACTCCGCTCATTAGAACAATCGTCTATATTTAAAACGGGAGCATTGAAAGACAAGCAGGATGACTCACATAGTTCCCAACCCAGCATAGCAGGAAGTCAGACTCAAGCAGAGAGCCCATTAACAACAAACACGGAAGGATTTCGCAAGAACGTAGATCGGAGCTCGACACCACAGGACGGTCATCAGCCCACACAACTTATTCAAGTAATTCGCTCAAATGACTACAAGCCGCAGAAATACACAGAAAATTCAGGGGTAACGCCTAAGGCCTTTATCAAAGAGATTGAAGACCATTTCAATGACACTGGGGTACCTGAAGCACGTAGATTGAGAATGATGGAGAGATTTTTATCAGGGAATGTTCTCACCTGGTTTTTAAGTTTCAAATACACATTTGGAACCATGTCAGACTTTAACTTAGCGTTTCTGCGCAAATACTGGTCTCCCGCCATACAACAGAGTTTAAGAATGGAGCTTTACTCTAGATAATACCAAACTACCCAGCAGACAAAATACTCAGATTTCTTTAACATGCAAATGCTAAAATTTCGCGACCTGGATTACCCATTAAACGAAGCAGATTTGGTGATGACAATAGCAAGGCAAATGCCAGTTAATGTACAGCAAGTGCTAGTCGCAGCAAACGTCAGTACGGCCCTACATGCAGAGCAGATATTACGGCAAATAGATGAGACCACATCTCATAGTCATTTTAGAGGAGGAAGACAGCTGGAATTAGTCAACACCACAGAGGTCGTAAAAACAAAACAAGGAAATACTAAAACGCAGGGAACTAATACAAGCACCTCCACACCTAGGCGAAACCAGGAAGAAGGGGAAAACAGACCATATCAGCGTAACGAAAATCACTACAACAATAGATACCAGGGCAACAATAGATACCAACAAAGAGGATATCAACAATGGCGTGATAATCGAAGGAATGACAGGCCTTATGGAAGATACGGTGATTACAATGCCAATCAAAGATGGAAAGGAAGGAGAGATCAAAATCAAGGAGATCAACGTAACTATCGAGATGACTGGGATGATAGGCACGCTCAATCACAAAATTACTTAGAGGAGTTACACGCTAATCAAGGTGGAGAGCTAGGAAGATGGGAAAAGGCCATTGGGAACAGAAAGAACCCAGATACACATACTGAGGAAGCTGGAAGCCTACTGAGACAAGAGGAATATCAAGGACACGAGCGACAGAAGAATGATGGGAGTCGAAATGGAGCTAAAAAAAATGTTAATTTTGGATCAAGGAGACAGTCTCCAAACGCAACAGTCGGAAGTTGAAGATGGATGGATAGTAGCGAACATACAAGAATGGATTGCTTTACCAGAAGACTGCCTGGAGGAGACGGTGAAACCACGGAACGATGAAATTAGGCAATTACCCATTATTTACGCGAGGATTGGTGGAATTAATATAAGATGTTTATTGGATACGGGGTCACAGATCAGTCTAGTATCGGAGGCCTTGGTTCGAGAGTTGGGACGGACTCAGAATATTCCTGTAATTCCGGTACCACAGCTCAAAGTGAGGGGTGTTATTCCTGAACGCACCGTCACTTGTAAACGTCAGGCATACTTAGAGCTGAACATATTGGAACACACTTTTGGGTAAACATTCATTATCATGCCAAAGATGAATTTCAATATAATTCTTGGTGCAAATTTCATTTGTGACTATCAAGCAGTGATAGATGTACACAAGAATACAGTCAGTTTTAGAGAATATGACCAGCTGAAAAACGTGGGATTGCATATGGATGAAATCACTACCGGAAGGGATGTAAATTCTTGGGCATTGGAAGCAATATCAGAAGAGACGGAAGAGGAGGTACGAAAGGCGGAAGATAACATCGTAGAAGGGGCTGTTGTGGAACTAGATGAGGAGATAGAATCCCAGGAGATATGGTCTTTATTAACAGAAGGAGATGACAGTGATGCACAATTTGAAGAGTTACTACAGGAGCGGCTCAATGACATTCAACTTGGGGGTGAACACAGAAAACAGTTGGAAGAGATTTTAAGGAAGCACAAAACAGTATTTGATACAGTACCTGGGAAAATTTTAAATTTCAAGTACTCTATGCAAGTCGAGGACTGGTCACCTTTCAAAAGCAGATTGTACCCAATTCCTGAAAAATATCGTGGTCAAGTTAAAATCATTATAGATGAGATGTTGGAAGCTGGAGTGATAAGGAAGACACCTACACCTTATCTAAATGCGATTTTGGCAGTCACAAAACCAAATGGATCTATTAGACTTTGTTTAGATGCCAGAAACCTCAACATGAGACTCATTTTTCCTGAGTATGACAGAGCGCCAATTATTAGAGACGTATTAAAAGGCTTTAAAAACAAGAGCATTTATTCATCGGTCGACCTGACGAGCTCGTTCCACCATCTTGAGTTGGATGAGAAGTCACAGCTTCTAACTGGCTTCTTATTCGATAACCAGACATATTGTTTCGTCAGAATGCCTTTTGGGGTCAAAACAGCGGGCTGTGCTTTAATCCGAGCACTGGACCGGAACCTAACCGAGGAAGTAAAGGAGATGACGGTGCGATACATTGACGACATTCTGTTGGCATCTGACAACATTGAAACTCACATGGAAAATTTAGATAAAGTATTGGGCAACTTAAACGCATCGAATTTTAAAGTAAACCTGAAGAAATCGCATTTCTTCAAGAGCGAGATCTTATATTTGGGTCACGTCATTGACAAGGAGGGAGTGAAGCCAAATCCAGCTAAGATTGAAGCAATAAAGAATTTCCCTACACCAACGAGAGTCAAGCACATTCGGGCTTTCTTAGGCGTAACGGGATTCTTTAAAGAAAACTGTCCAGGTTATACGGAGACTGTAGCTCCAATGCAAGAAATGTTAAAGAAAAATAACAAATGGTCATGGAACGCGGAATGTGAGAAGGCATTCCAAGCAACAAAACAGCTATTGGAAAACTGCATTAAATTAGGATATCCAGATTTCAAGCTCAAATTTATAATCCAAGCGGATGCTTCACTAATTGGGATAGGTGCTATGCTCTACCAAGAGGATCCAGCTAACCTGCAGCACAAAACATATTTGGCATTTGTCAGCCGAAAATTGCGTAAGCACGAGCGAAATTATACTGTAACCGAGCTAGAATTGTTGGCCATCCTTCATGCGCTCCAACAATGGAAACGAATAATCTATGGTTACCCTATTGTTGTCAGAACTGACCACAAGGCATTAACATTCTTGTTTAAGACGTCAATGGCAAGCGAACGTGTGACACGTTGGTCTATATACATTCAGCAGTTCAGCATTGAAATTGAACATTGTCCAGGGAAGATGAACGTGATACCGGATGCACTCAGCAGGAACCCAGAGCCTGATAATGAAGAAACAGCGATGATACAACACTTGGAGTTAACACCGAAGGACCGTGAATTCTTGGAGGAGTTACGTGAGATACAGCGAGAACAGGAAGCGGAACCATGGATGATGCTATTAATTAAATACTTCAAAAAGCAACTACCTACAGGAACACCTGCATTTCGAGAAGCGAAAACCAAAGAAGGAAGATATGTTTATGTCAACAATTTGCTGCACAAGTGGGTAGATAATGACCACACCAAGTTACGCATATTAGTACCTGCATCGTTACAACGAGGATTGACATGGCATACGCACGAAAGTTACGGTCACGTGGGCTTAGACAAGTGCGAAGCGACAATAGGAGAGACATTTGCATGGCCACGTATGAGAACAACGATATGTGACGTCATTACAACTTGTGACCCGTGTCAGAGGACAAAGCCAAATAATTATTTACTGAGGCAATATCCTAGACCATTGCTACCTCAGAAACCATGTGAGCTGCTGGCGGTCGACTGTCTTGGTCCAATTCCGAAGGGAAGGAGAGGTTGCCGTCATTTGCTAGTGTGCATTGATGTATTTTCTAAGTTTGTAGTACTATGCCCTATTCAGAAAACCACATCGAAGCAGGTACTCAGTCGCATTCGTAATAGAGTTATTCCAACCCTTGGAAAACCAGAGTTTATATTATCAGATCACGGCAGTTATTTCACAAGCGCCGAATTCAAGAAAGGAATGGAAGACATGGGTATAAAACATGTTTTAAGCAGTATCCGACATGCCCAAGCAAATCCAAGCGAGAGAGTAATTAAATCAGTAACTGCATATTTGAGAATCTTCATTCCGAACGAACACCACAAATGGGTCGATAAAATTAAGGACGTAGAGACATGCATGAATTCTACCAGGCACGAGTCAACAGGACAAATCCCTATGGTCCTACACAAGAACGAGTATCCAGTAAGAACGTGGAAAAGCATCATTAACGGTCCACAAGATCCCATGATAGCACCAGACCTGCGTATTGAAAGAACGAGAGCATACATGAGGAAACAAGCAGACCGCAGATTACGGCGAGTAAGAAATAAGAGGTTCCACGGTGATCTTGAAGTCAACCAGCTCGTTTTGGTGAAACGACCTGCTACATCGGACCCAGAAAAGAAAATCTTTAGTAAGTTCTGCGAAAAATTCATAGGACCCTATTCTATCGTAAGAAACCTTGGAAATAATGCTCACAGAGTGAAAGAATTGAGCACAGGAACAATGTCAGTTTACAACGCTGCCAATCTAAAAAAATATCGTCGAAGTGAACCATGGTAGCGCCGAAAATATGACGCTGTTTGAATATACGGACGTCCTACTATCAACAAAGTCAACGGGGAGCAGTTGACTACGGCACGTGATGAAGGAGGAAGTAGAGCTGTTGTTGACAAACATTAACGAGGCGAGTAAGGTGTTGCCGCAGGCAGCAGAGCGTCACGCAAGAGTGGAAGGGGGAAATACAAGCAGGATATGAAAACGAGTAAATGCCATTGAAGACAGGAGCGCCTAGACCAAGTAAGAAAAAGGGGTGATTCTGGAAATAAAACAAATTGGCCTACGGAAGTATTGTAAAATTGTCGACTTTATTCCTAAGTTCGAAATTTTGTGAGTGGGAGAGTTGTGAACCCTTTACCCTATGTTGGTTAAATGATTCTACTTTTTATTTCTTCAATTAATAAATATTTCAACCAGCATCATGAAAGTAGCCAGACAGTGATGAGGAAATTTCAAGCATTTGTTGGAGACAGTAGGGACATACCTGCATCAGTTTAACAAAAGGCTAAGTACTTGAGCTATGAAAAGAAATAGCAGAGCGATGTATCATAAGGACAGGTGTGGCTACCTCAATTTTAGAAGCGACGCGCGGTGAGACATGGTTCTGGTATGTTCATTGTGATATTCGCGCCTAGAAGAAATATGATGCAGTAACGTGAATGGCTGATGAAGAAAATAGACACTCCCAAGACGCCAAGATCTACTAGAAACCGCCAAATTATTAGAAATGGAGAACCAATGAGAAGAGAATGCCTACTTGCGCGCCAACTCCGGCTGGGGTACGCGGCGGCTAGTATTCACGCGGGAAATCGCCTAGACAAAATCTCTACGATCGATTCTAGGATTAATGGGCATATTCTTGACCTGTGCAATATTACGAGTTCAGTGATATGTATTTCATTCCTGTATCACAATTATTTCGAGAAATTTTTACATAAAATCCCCCTCTATCTAGACCCAAGGGCCAGTTCATTTATAAGTGTGTCGAAGAGCCAAGACATTACTATTATTCTGTGCGTCTACGGGCGTAGACTTTTATTCCGTGTGTCGAAGACACAAGACTTTATTATTATTCTGTTCGTCTGAAGAGATAGACTTGTATTTTATGTGTCGAGGACACAAGAGATTCATTGTAAAGTGTTAAATTCAGTGATAGATAGTCATAGTACTATAATTATAGGGGCAGTAGCGTCGATAATTCGCCAACGAACAGTGACAGGGAATTTAGTACCTGAACAAGCGAATTTAGTAGTCAGACATAAAGTGTATAATAACCTAATTTTTGTATCAGCGCAAGGATGACATCGATGATTGCAGAGGAAATGTGGAATTCTCAACAGTCCGTCCAGATGGCTGCCATGAGATAAAGAACCATCTAGTTGGGGAATGGCGTCTGATGTTCTTTGACGGGTGACTACAAACAGAGATGAGTACAAATAATATTATTTATTATTTATTAAATTAACTTATGGTTTATGGGACATATTTTTTGTAAATACTTTGCTTGTGTGATTAATGTAGTATATTTTGTTTGATCTGACACACTTTTGTTTGGAAGCAGCTCGCACAATGGTAGTTAATGGAAGGTTCTTTTCTTTGTGTTGTGTTAACTAACGTAGCTATGTGAACGGCCGTGTTCGCCTATGTTACGAAGTGCGGTTAAAAACGTCTCTCGGAGATATGTCGTGTTTCAGAAGTAGGACTGAATTAATATAATTATATAGTAGATTGGAGGGTAATTTAAATTTTGTTGAGAATTTATTATTGATCAGATTCAGTGTGATTATTGCCTTTGGAGCAATGTAATTTGTGACGAAGAGTACTCAGCTCTATCGTAGGGTTTAAATATTGTGTTAAATGTTTGCGAGCTCTAATTCAGCAGACCCGTGTGAAAAGGCGTTATGTCAGTCCCAGATGTGTATATTGTGAGTATATTTTTTATGGTATTACAAGCGGGAATTTCAGCAGAGACTGATTTCTGTCAGCTTGGTACCAGATTCATATTTGCATCCTTGCGAGGACAATTATGGATATGTGATTATTGTCTGACCATATGTTGAGTTGGAGATGATGTTAGCTGCTGTTGATCCCTTGAGATAACAGTTCAGCTGGTCGACTATTTATATACACTGGAAGGGGGACATGACAGGTATTGAGGAATGGGTGAGTTGTGGTCACAAGGGCTGGCTGAGTTTCGCAAGCAAGCTCATTAAAGTGGAGTGCACGTCTGGCTCCCAATTACTTGAAAATAAATATAAATGTGAGAAACTGATCAATGGTAAAATTGTTTAAATAAATGGGAGTTGCCTACGAAACACGATAAACTTCGAAGCGTTTCCTTAACATGCAATTTTTGTTAGTATAAAGTAATCTTAACCACTCAGGTTGTTTGTTGTTGTTGGTTTATTCTATGTTTATTTTCCATGTCAGTGACCCGTGAGTCACGTGCGGCGCTGTGTTTCCTTGTTGTTGAGTATCTGGCCATTGTGGCAGCTCATTTGGTTAAGTGTGTCACCACACTAATAAGGGTCTCAGAGAGATGCCTGTAAATAGTAGAGTTGTAATATGTGTGTCAGAATTAGATGTAAGGATTTTTTTATTAATGTTATGCCCATATCCATAAACGTTGATTTACAAGATGATTATTCGTGAGCACCGTGGCTGTTAACCCGTTGTGAACGAATGATCATCCAAGTACTCATTTCTCGTAGATAGTCACCACGCGAACATAAATTCACATGCAAGATAGTGGAACTTGGATCCACATTTTATTAGAAAAGGGGAGATCCATCTGACTCCTCAAAGTGATAAATATTCCTGTCAGGGGGAAATTCAGGGAGGATTTTGTTTATTATTGTTTGTTTTATTCTTTTATGCACAAATTAGTTATTAAATCTTGTTATTATCTTACGTTTTGTCTCCTTTCTTTCTTAATTATAGTTTTTATCCTATAACCCTTGCCTCAGAAAAGCACGTAGTTTGGCGGACGTAAACACCACACTATGAACTGAACGCGACCCCTTGATCAAGATTCTTGCATAAAACACTGCTATTCTGAAGGGTTCAGTATATAGCACTGATATCTATATTTTGCCAGGGACTTTGTTTAATGTAAACTGTAAACCTGTTTCTTGCATCCACAATTGCCTGTTCTTTTTGCAACACCGCTTTGTACTCTTTGTTCAAGGCAGTAGTCTCTGCAACATACTCTACTGTCCATTTCTTGATTTCAATTTCCTCTAACTCTAATTGTCGTTTCTTTACAAATAGCACATTAACTGTAGTTAATGGGGTGATTTCCTTAAGAGGGTATGGTTTAAGTTTGTTAGTTTTATTGGTTTTCTTTTCTTAACACCTGGGCAGGAATGTTATTTGTAGGAATTAATCCTAATTCGCTAATGTTTTTGTTTGCTGCTATCGCGGAGAACAATACTCTGGATTGAGAAAACAATGTTTCCCCAGATTTAATGTAGCATTTCTGTATAATGCGAACATTGTTGTTACCCGAATAATCGTTAACAATTTCTACAAAGTTTATGGGTAAGTAATTAAAACTATAGGCAGAGAGAGCATAGTCTTTAATCTTTTCCCGATATTGTTCATCGCGCATTTTGATTTGAACCCCTGCCAATTTCCAAGTATTTTTGTTGCCCTAGTAGAAAAACTGCAACACATTGTTAAATACTATACAACAACTATTTTGTAGGTTATCTGCTAGTTTGGTCCACATGGTAGCGATCGGCACCGAATACAGAGGAGCCTCTTTTAAATAATGTTTGTTGGCTTCTAATACACCAACACAATCTTCGAGCGGGTCAAACAAACTATCCATTTTGTGGTTGTAAATTGTTGCCTCTAGTCTTGTAAAACCATGTTCTTTAGCTAAGGAAGACGTGAACGTTTCCTTTAGACGGGCGTTCGGGCATCGAATAAAGTCTATAATATGGTTTCCAATGACTTTGTTTACCCCAGGACTTGTAATTTGACATATACATTTGTTATATATCTTTATTCTAGAATTAGAGTTCATCCATGTTAAACAGCCTTTGCCAACAGTTTTATCGTTGTTCACAATCATATTACACTTTTCTCGATATTCTCCTTGTTAACAAAAGTTATGATTCGATGTTAAGTAATTACACATCTCCGTCTTGTTAAAAACACCTGCCAAATCTTGTGTTATGTTCAAAACCATAGGATAGAACTTCTCTGCACGAAAGCGGATGACCTTTTAGTTTTGTGTTCTTTAATTGAATTTTAAAAAAATATCTCATCCATAAATAATCATTTAAAAAGCCCGCATCTTACAAAAGCTGCGAGTGCGCGTGCGTACAAAACAAAAAAATATGTTGACTCATAATAGTGTAGTCTTATTCCTCTCATACATGCAGAGCAAAGTTTACTAAAAAAGTACTATTTCACCCTCGGGTAAGGGTAGTATAGGTCGTCCATAAGAAAGGGGGCGTACAAGTCTCTAGAATTATTGGTTCGCGAGATATAGGCTATCAAATCTTACTTGGCTGAGGATGTGACTTCGGCGGGAGTGGTGGTGGGGGGCCTAGAAGCACCACTGCTCATCTACTAATGATATTCATCAAGTTCGGATTGTATTCTAAAACTATCCGCAAATTTACTCCCAACATTATCCGCAGCTTATCTGCTATCCGCACAGCCATGCCAGCTATATCGCATGGCGAAAAATGTTGCGGTTATCCGTTAGTTTATCCGCGGATATCCGCATCCACGCAGGGCTTTAACTATAAGTAATCTATTACCCTCATGCCGTGAAATTAACACATCGTTGGTGGCAGGGGAGAGGTCCAAAGACATGACGTCATTTTCACCTGCGCCTTACTTCTTTGATTGTCCGTAAGAGTACACCATTGTGGTACATACCACTGGCACTATACTCCTAGAGCTGCCAGAATGGGATTGACATTTGGCCGGAAATTCCACGTCAGTCATCACCCTTCTGCCTCTTGACCAATACATGTTCGCATAGTTAATGTCATAATACTCGGCGTTGCAATATTACAGCCCGCGTGCTTCAGTGCCTGGTCAGCCGTGCTTCTGGCTTGTACAGTTTGGCAACTTCGTTCTCAGACCACATGGCGAGACGAGAACTGTCAATTCTACTCTGACAGTTCACAGAGTATAGTATCGCAGAACCCTACAGTCTTTATTCACGTCACGGTGTACTGGTTGTGGCAGCGCGATGACCTCCCTGGTGTTGAGAGATTGAAGTAACACGATGCACGCACCAACAGAGAAAGAGAAAGGTACTGTTTTATGTGTCACGGAGTCTATTTTACGAGCAAAACGTTTCATATTACAATCAAGGAAACGGAAGTTGACTACATTTTTCCGAGCCCATACACCCACTACAATACTCTGCTATCAATATTTGCGGCTATAACGAGATTTGATTGGTTTCCAATAATGGGTGATTGAGACGTTACGATTGTCTGCGAGTACAACGAATTATATTTGCCTGCTTCTGTGATCTTGGACTCGGGGTTCGCTTCATGACTCTACCAAGTAGCCTAATTTCATTCTAGTCTGAGAGTTGGAACTGGGTACTGTCAGCCTCGCGAGGCAAAACTGTGGAAATATAATAATAATGTTATTGTTTTTTCGTCCCTTTTAACTGCTGCGGCTTTTAAAGACGCTAGGGTGCCGGAAGTTAGCCCTGAAGGGGATCTTTAAGGTCTAGTAAACCTACTGACACGGCTCCCTCGCATTTGCCCACCCTCAAATACCAGCTGACTGCATCAGGATTCGATCCTGTAACCTTGGAAACAGCAGGCGAGAACGTTTCCGATGAGCCACGCAGCCAGTTAGAAGATGTAGGTTCGATTCCCTCCTCAGCATTCCTAGAAGTAGATTTCCATTGCTTACCACTTCTACTCCAGGTATAATGCCATGGTCACCTACTTCCCAGTTCTCACACACCAATGCAGACACACAACACCACAGGTTATCAGACAAATTGTATACATACAGTATACAGGGTGAGGCACTTAAAAACTGTTTTTCGAAATATTTGGAAAAATACAAATCGGATTAAAAGTTAGTTGCAATAAAAGTTGTTCACCTTGAAGAGAGACATCCATTAACGTAAAGTTCGATCCCCCTACACCATCCCGGGGGCGGAGGTGACTTTGAAATCTTAAATAGGAACCCCTATTTTTATTGCAGGTTTGGATTCTCCATGAAAAAATATGTAACTTTTGTATGAAACTTTTTTTTTTCGTTTCATGATAGATGGCGTTGTAATAGACAATCTCCTTGTAACCAAGCATCCCGAGATAGTGAGAGGCAAGGGGACTCCCAGTAACCAAGCACCCTGAGATAGTGAGAGGCAAGGGGACTCACAGTAATCAAGCACCCCGAGATAGTGAGAGGCATGGGGAATCACCAAAATCAAGCACTCCTAAGGGAACAAATTACTACTACGTCCACTGCGTTGTTCCTGGGGAACACTAAAAGTAGTCTAAGAATTCATTGCGGGAGGATTGACGGTGTCACATGACAGCATTTTCAAAAATATCAAAAAATTTACTTCGATTTTCCTAATCTGATATGCATTTTTTTTATTTTTAGATATTACCATTTTTCAACAATTTTCAACTCATTTTCATTTTTGCAGATCTATCATGAAACGAAAAAGTTTCATGCAAAAGTTACATATTATTTTACGGAGAATCCAAATCTGCAATAAAAAATAGGGGTTTCCTATTTAAGATTTCTAAGTCACTTTCCTCCCGCCCCCAGGAGTGGTGCAGGGGGGCCGAGCTTTATGTTACTGGATGTCCCTCTTCGAGGTGAACAACATTTATTGCAACGTTTTAAAATCCGATTTGTATTTTTCCAAATATTCCGAAAAACAGTTTTAAGTGTCTCACCCTGTAGCCTATATAGGTCTACGCACACTCAACGTACAGAACACTGGGATGAAAGAGGTACGATGTCCAAGTTCCAAAATGAAACAAGAATAACAAATTATTATAATCATCATCATCATCATCATCATCATCATAATCATTATTATTATTATTATTATTATTATTAATATTATTATTTCCGAGAATATCAAAATTCCCTCCATACAGTCTTCTTAATTTTCAGGCACAATGTGGTCAACAGCACGAGAATGGGCTGTCTATGGGAAACAGGATTAAATTATTCTGAAGCCATATGCACGAACAATAAACGTAAGATGTTACTGGGCTGTTGTTAAAAGGTATCGATTCCTATAATTATGACATAACATTTCTGAGGTTATCATTCTTCCAATCGGAAATGATACATAACTTTAGCTCCGGATAAATAAGTTATAGGCTACACGTCAAATTAGGCTTTTTTTCAGAATGAGGGAATGAGTGCGAGAATCTTTTAATAACATCCAATCATTTAAATTTATAGATAACACAACATGGAAACAGAATTAAGAAGTTGTTAATTCATTTGAGGGGCTTGGATTATCTTGGTCATCAGCCTCGTGTAGTTGGGTGTGTGAAGAAGTTGTCTGACAACCTGCATTCCTGTGTTGACTGTATTAGTGTGTGTAATTTTACTAGCCACAGGTATGGGGTAGGTATCGAGGGGCCTGAAATAAGGTTCTGCCCCAACATTTGCAGGGAGGGAGTGTGGAAAGACCCAGAGAGAAACCACACTCAGGATATGCACTAAAAGTGCCAAAATTCAAACATGCGATCTCTGAACTTGCTGCGGTTGCCCTCGCGACCTTGGCGCATGCTTTATCGAGCACAATTAGACCGCGGGATTAGGTAATTTATGGTACAGGAGACCTTACTCACGGAACATACGCTATTATACGATTCTTGTTTCATATTTCGGGGAACACTCAAATCATCACTAATGTACTTGGAACATAATAGTAGATTTCACTACATGGCAACCCAATTAAGTAGATTTCTCAACACGGAAACCTAATTAAGTAGATTTCACAACACGGAAACCTAATTTAGTAGTTAATAATTCATTTGAGAGCTTGGGACTTCGCCTAGATATAGGCGATACAACGAGTGCCAACATGTAGGATGTAGCACTCTTCCTTAAGGGGAGATGTAGGCAGGAAACAAAAATTATACAAAAAAAATAAAAATTGCTTGATTTGAAAGTACATATATTGGAGAACATAATCCCAAAAGTTTGTTTCAAAATTCGATCTACAAATGTCATTTAAAAATTAAAATCTGCTGCGCTTCAATATGCCACGCCCCCTCATTTTACTCTTGGTCAAGCAAGCAAGCAAGAAAGAGTATGTTTGTCCTCTTTTGTCGGTCTGACTTCGGAAAGCAACTTATAGGTGGCCAGATTACATCTCGTTAGTGGGCTGGCGAGTCTGGTACAAGTGAAGAAGGCTGTGGATTGCCAAAGCGGTATATTGTGTATTGATTTGAAGATCTAAAGCCTCTGCACCTCTCTTCAGCGACGTTGGTACAACCCTTGTTGCCGAGAGGGCATGTGGTAAAACGGTGGTTTCCTTGTGATGCCACATCTTCCGCCAACTCACTATACTTGCTGATATCATGGCTGTACGTCAGTCAGGTATTGCTGATATTTGGTTCTGCAATGTCAATGTGCTTTTGAACTTTCTCTATGAGAATGATGTCTAGTTATTATAATTATTATTCCTGTCTAATTTCAAGTTATATTATAGCATAATAAGAAGCCGGTCAAACAAGAGAGCAGAGGACGAAGAAGAAGAGGGGTAATATGGTTATGGGCAGTATTAACTTAGGTAATGAGTAAGAAGCCTTTATGAAAACTTTACAGTGACATTTCTGAGTTGAATATTTTTGGCACTTTAGGTAGCTTACATTTTTCTCAAGATCTACTTAATGGATATTAACGAATTTTTACACAATTTGTACTCCTAACTAGTGTGAAGATTTTGATGCATGGGTATTTTAATATGATACTTACGAATCAATTTGAGCTAGAAATTGTCTTTTTATTTTTGAAAAGAAGTTCAAAATTTCACAGAAAATCAGTGAAACCCTTGTCCTAAATTTTGCTGCATTTAAATGTTTTGTTACTAACCGAGACTAGTACTGTGCAAGAAAATTGACAATCCATACCCCAAATTTTAGGAGAAAAGTGAACCGAAAAACAACGGTGTACAAATGGACGTAAATGGTGATAACTGATAACTCCGTTATTAGTTACGAACAATGTTTCAAAAACTACAAAGAGGTGCCCTAGGGGATTGTTAATATGAATGCTAAATTTCAGTCAGATGTACGTGATAACAATAATAGCAGGAGTTACACGTATGTGAATTTCTTATTGTAATCCTGCCTAGTCTCCTTTTAAATTTTGGTCTATCAAGGTTAGGACTGGTGGATACTAAAACCATTTGTCTGCCTACGCTAGGTCCGGTTTATACTAATACTGTCTGTATGCGACATACGTGCCCCAGATGGAACATCAGGGGATAAATAAAAATGACAAATTAACACTAGTGGACTCTATTTACAAAAATATACATTATACAAAAGACAACACATTTGAAATGCGAAGGAGCTGTTGCTCCAAATCAAACACATTCATCCATGATGGCTAGCTCACTATGTCCATAGATCACTGCTGCCATCCTAAACCTAAAAAAGCGTACCTTATACCAACTGGAAATAACACAATGCTATATATTCTCCTTGAGAGAAAACATATTCCCCACGTGGATTTCAATAATCTAAAATGGAAACACTGAATTGTTCAATGACTCAGGACATGAAACACTAAAATATTCACTAACATACTGTACTGAACCCTTGAAAAGGAGCGTACCAAGACTCTATTTCGGGGAAGTGTTCGGTCCATGTTTCTAGTTGCTAGTGATTTGCTTCTTATATATGACAAGGTAACATAAGGTAAAATTTAACTATTTGAGAAGAAAGTGAACCAGAATTTAAATAAAAAGAATTTAATTAACAGATCAATAATAAGAAAACAATAAACAATCACCCTTAACTTAACATAATAAATCAACCATCAAAATATAACATTAAAACGAAATCTCTCTCAAGAGAACGCAAAATAAAATAGGACGTGACCTCGTCCTGAAATTACTCCCAAAATTATGTGTTTGAGTATGTGCTAGTTGCATGCTGAAATGAACAAGTACTTGAATACGCGATTCGCTACCATACAGCACATCTGACAAGTGGCGAATCCGTATGTTTTGCGAAGATAGGCTTGGCGTCTGGGAACAAAACAATCTAAATGGCTCTACATAAAATAAGTAAGGCCGACACCCGCTACCCTTAAATAATATACAACAAGATTTCCGCATCGCAATCTGGACTATGTGCCAAATGCACACAATACATGTCTCAAATTAGGTCTTTACAAGATTACGTAAACAACACACTTGACTACTTTACCAATACACAACCAAATGACCGATCGTCATTTTTATAATTAACTACACCCCAAGTGTAGGCACAAAATCTAACAATTTACTTGATAAAAGAAAAATACACAAATGCCCACCGGCAATAGCCTATCTACAACAAAAATATCTTACTTCATCAAGACACATGAAGTTACGTTTTTCAGCATGGAGAACGACCCCTTTAATAACAACAATTTTAACCAAACAGGTTTATCTCCCTTAAACCTTGGGTCCCAACCAGCTGGCCCATACTAATTAAGTCGTATCTTTAGATCTGAGCGTGGTCTGTGGCACATCGTCGCATATGTCATTAAGGCTAAATGTCCCGACACTTTGGTAAGAATATATTTCAACAGATGGCAGCACAAGCGAAGCTGAATTGATTTTTTTTTATCGAAGGGGAGCTCCGATCTGCGATCTGAAACTGCTATGTACTCTGTCTAGTAGCAGAATTGATATTAATTCTTTGCTTACTTTTTAATTTCAAAAACAGAAAAGTTGCTATTTGTTTTTCAAATATCTGATTAAAATTCGAAAGAAATTGGGTAATATGAAAGTTGAGTTTTATTCACTGATTCCGTAGCTGCATCGAAAACCTAAATCGGTTGAATAGAACCGTCGGGATCACTTTGGGAAGTTTGTTAATAAAAGTGTTACTGTGTTTGCCACAAGGCGCGGCAGTAGTCTTGCGCATAATAGTTCGCGGCTGGGAGCGATCAGTTTAGTTCGCAGCTCCTTAGCGAACTAGTTCGCTCTTTTAGTTCGTTAGCTCCAATCTTGAAGACAGATCGTTCGCTCGCCTTGCTACTGCCACTGCACGCGCTCTTTGTTTGTCATAGCAGTCTGTCACCACTCATTACTCGTCACCACTGATTGCTCATTCACATTGCTCTCGTTTCAAGCAATACTGTAGGCTACTGTAACAGTTACTATGCTCGCTGCACGTGCAGTTCGTGTATTAGATATTGACATGTTGCGTGTGTGGTAATGTGTTTTACATTTAGATATTCGAAGATAAAAAATTACAAAAATATGAGCATTGAAACATTAGTGAAATTCCTTATTCCTTCCTTATTTCCTTCTATTCCTTGTAGGAACATAGGGTAGCTACAAACTTCTTCCATCTCACTCTATTGTTGGCCATCCTTTCAATTAGGGTCCATGTCTTTCCTTCTGAGAAAACTTCTCTTTCTATTGTTTATAAAGCCAAAAGTCGTCATTTGTTTATCATTAGTGAAATACCGGTACCATACCTAAAAGAAAAACAGTATGGACGATCTGTTCGTAGAAGCATACACTTATTATTCTCTTTATTTTTTTCTCGCGTGGGGTCAATAACCAAGATGTTAGGCCCCTTAAAACAACAATTATTATCATCATTTTTCGCGTATATCGGCGCGTCATCATCCGATTCCATTTCCTACTTTTCACTAGGTGATGATAAGACAACCCCCTCCCCCCCACGCAATTTTCGTTTCATTTCTTACTTGCTTCGTGATATTCATTATTTTGCTGCTCTGAAACCGTTGGGTACATTATCTTTATGGCATAAATGGGAGGAATAGGGTTTTTTAGTTCAGAGTTTTTGTCCATAGACGTTCGCTTTTCTTTGTGAATCATCATCATAATGTTCATTTCTTAAAAACAGGTAAAAAGTAGTTGTATCACCACGTATCGACAAAAATAAATATCAACCAGTTCATTAAAATGGTAATGTTAATCCAGTTCGCCGATTTTCTAAATAATTGGACATATTTTCAAATAATCTAAAACGACTAAGTTAAATAAAACTGTGGAATTATCCCCACATCTAAATCAGTTAACTATCACTAACTTCAATTTATGAACCGCCACTGTGTTACATTACAAATAAGGTAGTTATTACCTATTAGCGTGTTAGCACTTGTAGTGTGTTATACTGTTGTTATTATTATAAACCAACATTGAACATTCACCGCGCCAAAACTTGACATTCTTGCCACTATCAATAGATACACTCAATCAACTGAACTGACTGAAAGAAAATAAAAGCGCATGTGATTGTGCAATGAGTGGTGACGTGACGAGCTGACAAGCTACGGCGGACCCGAGCTCTCGCGCTGTTACAAGTCGGTCAGCGGTAAAAGATCGAACGAACTAACAAGCGAGGGATCTGGGAACTAGTTCGGTAGTTCGTCTGTGGGACCCGCTCTTCCGAACTAGTTCGTTCACGAACTACACAAGACTACGCGGCAGTAGAACAAGGCCATGGAGAGCAGGTTGATGGAGGGTAAGGGGGAGGGGAGGGGAGCGGAACTCGAGTGATTTGAGAGAGCGACAACCTTGCCAGACGGTATGGAATTCCGAACATCTAGTCCAATATTGCGATTGACTGTGCTGCTTAGTTCTGAATTATTGTCAAGGTCTGGATATTTCTAAGTTCCTAGTTACGACTTCTTGTTTTTAGTTCATCGATCTCATTAGTTACTTTTTGTTTAATTTATTTTACCTGCAACAGTATAATTTTTAATGACCGTTAGGTGTTCTATTTTCAGCACTATTCTTTGGACAGTATTTCTGGTAGAATAGATTTTTGTAGTCAATTTTACCCTCCAGGTTAATGGTTCCCACGGACTCAGCGTGGGAACTCACCACTACTGCCTTTCCAGGCAGTGCTCTAGAGCTGGGAACACTTGGTCAGATTGGATATAACTGAGGAGATGTGATCAGCACATCGCCCAGGAGGCCTCGCCTGCAAAGCGTACAGGGGTCTCATGCGGGATGGGAAGGGAAAGTAAGATTGGGATGGATAGGCAAGGAAGAGGGAAGGAGGCGGCCGAGGCCTTACAGTAGGTACCATCCCGTCATTTGCCCAAAGACGAAGTGGGAAACCACGGAAAACCACTTCGAGGATGGCTGAAGTGGGAATCGGACCCCCTCTACACATTTGGACCACCCGAGTAGACCCCGTTCCAGTCCCCATACCACTTTTCAAATTTTGTGGCAGAGACGGGAATCGAACCCAGGACCTCCGGGGCGGCAGCTAACCATATGCACTGAGCAGTTATGATTTCACGTTATTTTACTTGTAGCCTACAAGTAGGATGACTAAACGTCACCCCGAAATCTGCAGGCTACATGGCTGAACAGCGCAGCGGTTGCTTGGTAGCCCTAGGCCCTCCATGGGCTGTCGCGCCACGCGTGAAGTTTGTATTTTAAATCTAATACATAAGTGTAGGAGTACAAAATCACGATCTATTCAGTGTCAACTTTTTTCAGAGAAGCAAGTTCGACTTCAAATGAAAACAATGCGTTGTGTGGAAAAATAAAGGCGTAGCGAATGTGAAAATGGAAAATTGGTTTCCGGAAATACTGGATTGGATTGGGATCCATAAAGACTGCTATCAGTACTTTTGAACTACCAGCGGGCAAGGTGAAGACAAACAGCTAACTGCAAACAAACTTATGCGTTATTGCTTGCAGCCCCTAACTGCAAAATGTTCCCAGCTAGTATCAAACACCACCAGCAATGCTGCCGAAAATTATATGGCCTTGGTTGAAAAATTCACAGGAGGTAAGCAGATCAATCGAGGGAAACGAGGTTCCTTCACTCATAGAAACAAAGCTGACGGGCTGGTCTTTCAGTTTGGGCCATCCTGGCACTATAAAACAATGAAATCAATTTAGAAAAAAAAACTGCTACATTAGTGAAGGGCACAGCACTCAGTAGAAAGAGAAGAAGAGCAGCTTTCCGAAAAAGTTTATTTGCGTCGCGAGAAGGGAAAAGAATGTCCCGACAACAGTCTAATGAAATGAAACGTACTGTCTCACGTGATTATGTAAACCAATCAATGCAGTTGGATTTCGATGAGATGATGTTGAGAGAGTTTAGTGATGAGAAGATCAAGGAACTAACGATTAGTGAAGGCCATATACAAAAACTCGAAAAGGAAACAAGGGGCCAAAGGGAAAATGAGAAGATCAAGGAACTAACGATTAGTGAAGGCCATATACAAAAACTCGAAAAGGAAACAAGGGGCCAAAGGGAAAATGAAAAGTGGCACACAGCTAGAAAGGACAGCCTTACGGCATCCAAATTTGGATATGTATAAGTATGCAAGAAGAAACCTACTTCGAAATGGGCTCCAGTAGCAAAAAACATTCTGTACGGCGAATTTCACTCAAAAGCAATGCAGTATGGTGATGATAATGAGCGAATTGCATAACGAAATTTAGAGGAGAAATCGGTAGAAAAGTCGAAGAATGTGGTCTTTTCGTACATAAAACTTATGGTTTTTTAGGAGCCTCCCCAGACGGATTATTAGGAGACGACGCTATAGTCGAAGTCAAGTGCCCTCATTCTGCACGGAATATGACCATAATGGAAGCATGCAAAAAGCTAAAGGGATTCTGTTTGGCAGAAAGTAAACGAAAATGGAAGCCTAGAGAATGTCAACAACAGTGCCATTCAGAAGAGAACAGATTGATAACTCTCTAACACTCACGTGAGTTTTATTTCCAGAACAGCGGGAAATATGTTATTTTGTGGTATGGACTCCTAAGGACATTCACATGGAAAAAATAAAGAGGGACGAAAAGTTCTGGAGACAAAAAATGCTTATGAAATTGACATTCTACTGCGAGAAAATCTTGTTGCCTGAGATCATTGATCCCAGGATGACCAGATCAATGGATATAAGAGAACCTGAGGTGAAGTAAAATACTGAGTGTGTGTAAATCATGAAACGCAATATTTGATAAGGAAAAAATTGAAGCATTGATTTCAAGAACAGGATATAATTAGGTATAATATTTTTGTTTGTTTATAGTACGCAGTAGTAGTGCCTGTGCTAACAATAGGCAGATGAGAATATCTTAGGAACTTTAATTCTATTATGTACATAATAATTTTGCTCTTGGTATGCATTTTCATAATTTGTTTATTGTAATAAAATGTCCTACATAAATGAACTTTTATTATTACCTCCATGAAAATTGAAGTAAGTTATAGTGATTGACCTCACGGAGTCGTTTCAGATCTCACGAAAATAAAATAAGGGATTTAGAGTCAAAAGAACCAATGAACCATACGAATCACCAAAAGAAATGTATGTATGCATTGAACCATTAAATATAAAGGCATATTTAAGTCTTCAAGTATTTTATTTTATTTTATTACAGCTCTGATCTAGCTCAGTTCAGGAAAGTGCTGGTCATATTTCGCAAGAGTAGGCTGTCAGGGTGAACAATGTGTCTTGCTACTGTCGCCAGTGAGAACAACAGGCCAGTCTATATTTATCCGATTCTCAGAAAAGGAAGACAAGTGTGAGCTGAAAGTTCGTTACTTGTTTCAAAGTGGAGGTCTGTAAGGTTCCCTTGTCTTGAGGAAGGAAGACGGGGAAAGCAGTGTCGCAATGTAAGGACGGAGGTAGTGTCCAACGTCACGAAGTGGGAGGATTTCACCAACTGAGATTTTCAATAATTTGAATGAACTGCCAATAGGAAATATGATGCACCTTACGGCAGGAACTTATTTTGCCCGCGAAATCGAGAAATGCGTGTTCCTACGATGCGTCTTTCTGCACGCGAGTGTCACTGGAAAGTGCTAATTTTTGTGAGTTCATTGAGATGTTTCCAAAGTCTGTGGGACAATTTTTAAGATTTATTACGGAGCGATATTCCCCTTCCACTGACTGTTTTGATAAACTGTATAAATACGACGATCTGTGAACAGACGAGGACTTTATTTTGTGAATCTGAAGACGTTCGTAGGGTGAAACTCTGTCCGAGTGCGAGGCACTATGGGACTTGAACTTTTTGCGAAGTGCGGTGCTAACACTTAGAATGTTAGAGTAATTGTGTTGTTTGCGGAGCAATATGCTATGCTAATTTCAGTGAATATTAGGTGGATACATTTCCACAGTTTTTAGGGAAAGTTTTTTCGGTACTGCACAGGATTAATAAGTGAATTGAATAACTTATTATGCAGTCTAGCTATTGGATTTTAATAATAATAATAACTTTTCCTACAGCAAGATGTTCGCCTACGTAATGGAAGAATGGAAGAATATCGGTTCATCTGCCACGATGAATTATACCATGGGCTAGATAATCAGGAGGGATGGTTACGTTGTGCCGTCATGGCACCGGCCAAGCTGAAAGTGATGAGTACAAATTTAATTTATTAATTTGACGGGACGGGGTCACGCGCAATGTTGGGAAATTAGTTTGTAAATAATTTTGCTTTGTGTGTTTTAAATGTAGATTCTTTCGTGGCTGACTTAATTAGTTTCTTAGCATCACGTGACAATTTTTTAAAATATAGTATCTTGTGTGTTTTCTTGCTTTTGCTTTCTTTTTATTGCTTGATTAGAGTGCTTGTTCTTATGTCGCCCTGCGCGCATGAAAACATAGTACTAGTGAGATAATTTATTGCGGAAATGTTAGAATATAACGTAAAATGAATCTTCATTAGATTATAATATTAGACTTGGGGGGAAAATTGCCCGTTGTTTGGTTATAATTGTTCAGGCAATGCGAGTTTATTTTGTTTTGCTTGGTGCAACCCTTGTTGACACGGAAGGTCGTCTGCCTTACCGTATTCATGTCATTAGCCTTGTTTGTAATCTATTCTTGGTCTGACGTATGAGTTGGGGTCATTGGTCAAGCTTCGACAGGTGTGTGTGCTATTGTGTGAATCTTCGATAGTGAGCAGGTAAGGACTGTGGATCCTGTACCGTTGCTACTTTATTCCAGCTTACGTGACCTACGGGGCGTATTTTCTGACGAATGAATCTTAATATCCCATGGCGTGGATTTTTCAAGAAATTATGATTGTGTTGATTTTTATGTATCGCGTTTGCAGGAGCCAGTGGAGGCTGTCTTCGATATTCAAGGTTTCAGGCTTGGGTATTTGTCTACACACAGAGCACAGTTGTAAGCGATCGATTGACCACCGTAGTCAGATTGAGAATGTCGATAAGCCGTAGCTGCGTGCTACGCATTCTTCGTTTTGGTAATTAGTTAAATGTCTTGCCTGAAAGATTATAATGTGTTGAATTAATTGGGAGCTATTCATGCCACTTTCTAACCAGTTTCCGACCATATTTATCGAAGTGTAATATAATTGTTTTTACGCCTGTTGGGGCCTGTTCTCATTTTGTTGTTGTTGCTTGGTGTGTCTTTGCCAAGTATGTAAGATGTCACGTTAAGGTTGCAATCGGCTAACCTGTGTTCTTGTATGTCACGTGTTGTATTGTGTTGATTTTCGAGCTTAAGACCGCTTGTTTCGGCTGCTATTCATTATAAAATACAATTCGTGTATTATTGCTTGTTTGTAAAGGGTTAGACTATGTCGGCTTGTTTATTTTAGTATTAGCCATAGTGTATTCCCATTATTGTCGTGATTTCCAACCCGCAGAACGGAAATTCATGACTTATTAGAGTGGCCGAACGGGAATGAATTCTCGTCAATGAACTCATTATTTTTAGTTCTCGGACCGCGCACACAACACATAAAACATGTTTCTTCGGATATTTTGTATTTTGTTATTTTGATTCAGTGTTTTTTTTATCTTTAGGTGACATTTTGGTTCACCTTGTTTAACAGCTGTCCAAGCTGAGTGCTTGATTTATTTATTTATTTATTTATTTATTTATTTTGCGGACTGAGGTTTTGATTCAGTCATTTTATTTGTCGGCTAACATGGTTTGAGGGTACTCTTGGTGGCAAATATGGGGTAACTATTGTTTGATTACATAGTATCGGATACCTGGAGGTCGCATGTGGGCTATTGGATTGCTTGTAGGTCATTTATGGCAGGCAAACCATTCAAAGTCATACATCAGGGTGGTTTTAATTTGTTGTTTTGTCAGTGATGATTCAGAATTAAATTGCTATTGTTTTGAACCTGTCATATAAGTTATTCATAATATTAAGTTCCCCTTTGAATCCTGGAAAATGTAAGAAGCACGTTTCTCCTCATACTATTTCAAGGACCGATTACGACCCCGAATCTAAGTCTTCTGTGGTGCTTCTTTTCAAAGGGTACAGTATGTATGTACTGTATATATGTAGCCTATGGATGTACTGTATGTATGTAGATCTATGTGCGTGCGCATTTGGCCAACTCATAAATCGATAATAATTGGCTCCATTGATTAGAATTTTTCACGGTTTGTGGTCTTCTTTGTTATGTCTAGACGACGATGCATAGAGTTGGACGTCCGCATTGGATGGTTTTTAGAATAGATATTCCCAATAAAATTGAACACGAACATATCTTATCCATCTTTCTTTTCTTCTAAAATATCAAGAACGTGCTAACCACAATCCATTGATATATTTCTATACAGTATTCAAATTCCCATCGAGTGAAACCAGTCGCTGCTCTGTGCGGTAAGAATTATGCCCTACAAAGTATTACTAATGTCGGAATAATATGATTTTTGTTCGGGAGTTTATCCCCAAATAACTCTTAAACAGTTACCTAGAAGGGAATCCAGCGCTGTCAGCATCTATTCTGAGTGTGTTTTCACCGGGTTTTCCACAATCCCTCCAGGTAAATGCTGAGATAGTACCGTACGTGAAGATTCAGGGCACCAGCCCCATCCCTGACTCTAATACAGTTACACACATAATCAACTACACGTTACTGATGATGACGATAATAATAATAAAAATAATAATAATAACTGTATTGGTTTTACGTCCCTTTTATCTAAATCTAATGACACGGCTTCCTCGCATTCGTGCACCTTCAAATGCCAACTGGCTGCCCCAGGATTCGATCCTGCAACCTTGGACACAGCAAGCGAGAACGTTACCGCCACGCAGCCAGCCAAAGGTACTGATGACCAAGATATCCCAAGGCCCTACAATGTATTATTATCAACAAGAATGTAAGAGGAAGTAAGAAAGGTATCTGTGCGAACACATTGTGTCAACGTTATATATTGTGACACTACTACAGTATAATTTTATTGCTCAGACTTTGTTCCACGCCTAGGCACTTGTACGCGTAACTCGTCGAACTATAATATTTGTGACGAGAGGAAGACAACTCCTTTCTGTCGTCAAATTGTTCCCTTCTCCTTCTGCCCTGTCAGAGTGTTCATCATTTTCCTGGCGCAAGAGATCTTGCGGAGCCGCGCCGCCTACCATCCTTTTCAAAACAATTCTCAAACTAATGCTGTCGATTCCATTCACCCGATTTTAATTCTGAAAAATGCACTGGAAACAGGAAATAAATCTCCATTTTCGTATTACCAGTTTTTTTTTCATATTTTAAGCAGAGATATAAAAACTGTTAGTAACATTTTTGTTTGTTGTCTCACTCTGGTGCTGCTACGTGGTGTCATAATTACAAACTGAAAACTGGGACATTTACCCTTAACCCAGCGTGCTAGCAAAATATCTCAGGCTTGCACTCGGCAACCCAAGACGCAGAGTTCACACATGTACTCCACCTGAAAAATAACACATGTGTAACCAAAAATATCATATGTCCCAATAATTCAACCAATGAATTATGAGACTCGTTGGGACTGATCAGTGCCTTCGAAAAGTACATCTGTAGTCCAAAATATGCTGCAGAATTGAAATTGGTCTCTTTGCCAAACCTTCCCCGCGCAATAAATACCACATGTGACACCAACAACACACTGCTTGGGCATGACTCAAATCCACCTAAAATCCACGCGCCAAACGTATCAGATCTAAGATTAACCGAAATATCAAGACTTCATTAAATTCCAAATATGACTTCATTATATCAACATAACTGAGGGTCCTCTTAAAATACTTGCAACAAGGCAAACTCAAATAGCATTTTTAATTACATGGCAAACAAAATACCTCATTACCCCCCCCCCCAATTTTCCATAATTATTTTTATGTTACTGAAGCTCCATTTATCACTGAATCCGTAATTCATTTTCTCGTGAAATAAAATAACGCACATTAATGTACTCGATAGTACACAGAAATTCAGATTACAACAAATAAAATAGTAGTCGCGATGCATTATCTACTGAGTATCGGTGCAAGAAAAATCCTAACACTTAATTACACACAAACACAAAAATATGTACACAAAATTCCCCTATCCCAGCTATCCCGCTATTGAAATAATTCAATTTTTGTACTTATCCATTTCTGCAACGATAATCAGCGAACGTCCCCGTGCATAGCCCAACAGGTTCTCTACTCAGCCATAGCCATCATCTGAGTAGTACGGACGATCATCATCCCAATCATTGGCCAATTTCCAGTCATCTTGCTGCTTCTTCTTCGGAGAAAAGTTCAATTAATTATTTATAACACACTATCTAATCCTGCTAAAATTGCAATGAGTTACTTCCTTCGCTCATAAGTCCTGCGCAATTTATATCGGCGACCATTGCCCTAATTAATAGCTTAAATAGCTGTAAGTTCACACGCTCTGTATCTTACTTCGAAGCATATTACTTAAAGTCGTTAGAACAGTTATTCACTGCCATAATAATCTCGAACTTGACAATTTATAAGTTCACAAGTAATTTACAAAGTTTAAGTCCGTCTCGTCGGAGACATCAATCAGACGTAGGTCTCCCTCTGAGACATCAATCAGACGTAGGTCTCCCTCTGAGACATCAATCAGACGTAGGTCTCCCTCTGAGACTTCAAAATTAAGAACGTCGTGTCTCCCTCAAAGGCACAGAAAACAGAACAGCACCTGTCTCCTCTGAGACTTCAGAATTAAGAACGTTGTGGTCTCCTCTGAGACACGGAAAATTAGAAAAGCACCTGTCTGCTCTGAGACTTCAGAATTAAGACCGTCGTGTCTCCCTCAAAGACACAGAAAATAGAACACTTTGGCTAAGTCAGTAGCCATATTTATACAAAATCACATAAATCATCGTGGTGGGGACACTAAATTTACAATAAATCGAAGAAATAGGATTTCAGACTTGCGAGTTATATCAATGAGCTTGTCTCATCACGCAGGATCAGGTCCAGGTATTTTAAATAAAATTCGATCGTAGATTTATTGGATATCCATTTCCCTCCAAATCCAGTTTCCCGGGAAAAGTCGCGTCATCTCTTCTGATTCGTTGATTAGGTCCTCAACATTCGCGCGAAAATCAGTATCCCCTCCCAATGAGTGTCGCTGCGTATGCTCCTTCTCATTCACTCAAACTCTACGCTCTCTGTCTTTGGCTGATGGACAAAGGCTCTCGACCTTCTACGTCACAATGCACGCCACGCTACTTGGCACATTGACCCCGCATTTCCTAAAATTTTACTGTACCAAACTTAGACTCTGGCTTTGTCTTTCCAAGGTCTTGATGTCATCATCCTTCCGTCCTGTGCCTGCCTGTGCACCTGTCGATTTCATCATAACTGAGTAACTTCACGTTGTCTCAATCTTCCTTCCATAGTAATATAAAGGAAAAATATGAAACATTATTATAGGACATCGTATAATAAGGGTTAATTTTCCTCCTGCACAGAGAAATTCGAACTCAAGGCTTTGAAGTCGAATTTCAATTTCCCACTTGTTCAAATTTTCAAAATTTGTAATTTTTGTCATTTCGAATAGTGTCCGACTTCCAGTCTGAGCGCTTCAAATAACTCAGCTCACTAATTATCTCCTCCAGTGCTGACTCATCACAGCACGTGCGTATCCAACAGCCTGCCACCTGTCTTCCTCGCGACGTCTCCTCTCTCTCTCAAAACAAACCTGACCTTCGTGTCTTCCCTCTTGTTTATAAACACAGCTGCTCGCTCTTCCAATATGCTCCACAGCCCCGTAATTTTGAGTGTGTCTTAATCAAAATCGGTCACATTTGCAGCGGCAATGTTTCTGTTGTTCTCCCAAGGTTCCATTTTATAATAAAGCTTCAGATCTATACTAATATAATAAAGCTGGAGAGTTTGTTTGTGTGTTTGTGTGTTTAAACGCGCTAATCTCTGGAACTGCCAGTCAGTTTCGAAAACTTATTTTTGTATATGATAGCCAGATTCAAGAGAAATAGTTTAGGCTGTGTAGGATTATGCTACACCTCTCAGATAACCATAAAGATTGATTTTTGTTCAGTGGGTCGGAAGAACAAGCGCTCCCGGACAGCTTCAATAATACCAAGCTCTATTGTTGCCTGGTAATGCGGGCTGCATCACGTCACCCCTACCGGTGTTTTGGTGCAGAATTGCAAGCTGCTTAAAAATTGCAGTCACGGGAGTAATTAGTGCAAAAAAGATTAGGCCCCTTAAAACAGTTATCATCATGACAATGGTATGTCTATGTATAAGGTCGATGGTGTTGGTGCAGTATACTGAGGTTATCAGCTGCAATAAGCGTTGATGCTTTTTGATCCTTAACCTTGAGCGCTCCAGTTCTGTAGTAGTATACATTATCATCTATAAAACAATTATATCCACCGGGCGAAGACGGGCACTAGTGCTAGTTACCAATATTGAAGACGGATTTTATCACAGTGCTCAATTCTTCAATTCTATATGCATTGTTACAAAGATTTTTAACAATGCGAAACGGCCCCACGTACTTTTCGCAAAATGTGGCAAACACCTTGTTCGTAGGGCTCGAAATCGGGGGTTTCTTAAAGAGCACTAATTCGTCTTCCACTAGTTCACGGTTGAACTTCTTTCCTCTCACACGGCGCAAACGGCGGTCAGCCTGACTTCTCATGTAGTCCACAGTATTTTGCACTCTCAAATCAGGCGCCAAAATTGGATCCTTCGGAAAATTGATGATATTATCCCAAGGACTCTCTGGATATCTACTGTGATGTACTATTAATGGAATGTACCCCGTAGATTCGTGCTTAGTGGTGTTCATGCAGATCTCTATGTCAGTAACTTGATCCACCCATTTATGGTGTTCATTAGGAATTAGTACACGATAAAATTTAGCCACACAACGGATTGCTCTTTCACTCGGATTGGCTTGGGGGTTTCGGATCGATGATAATATCTGGTTTATTCCCATGTCTTCATTTCCTTTCATAAATACAGAAATGGTAAAATAACTGCCATGATCCGATAATAGGTATTCAGGTTTTCCAAGAGTAGGAATGACTTTGTTCTTGATCCTGCTTAGAATTTATTTTGATGTGGTCTTTTGAATAGGGCATAGCACCACAAATTTCGAGAATACATCTATACACACCAATAGATGTCGACAACCTCGTCTTCGTTTGGGAAGCGGACCAAATGTGTCACACGACAGTAGTACACATGGTTTTTGCGGTAACAATGGTTTTGGGTATTGTTCCATGAGGTAATTATTAGGCTTATTATGCTGACATGCGCCACAAGTCTTAATCACCTCAACAATAGTGGATCTCATCCTTAGCCACGTGAATGTTTCACCAATGGTAGCCACCATTTTGTCAATACCAATATGAACTAGACTATCATGGGCATGCCAAGTAAAGCCCCTTTGAAGTGAAGCTGGAACTAGAATTCTAAATTTCGAATGTTCTTCATCCACAAACTTGTGCAAAAATTGTTGAAATAATGGTACTTCGCTTCCTTCGATCTCGCCTCCCGTTGTGCAGGTGTCCCTGGTGGTATCACCTTCTTGAAATATCTGATCATAATCAGCAGCCATGAGTCACGCTCCTGTTCCTGTTGTATGTTCTACAAGTTGTTTGAAACTCACCGCGTTATTGTTTAAATCGATAACTGCATGATAATCGCATATGAAGTTGACCCCCAAGATAATATTAAAACTCATCTTGGCCATTACAATGAAAGTCTGTCCAAAGGTATGATTCAATATGTCCAGTTCTAAATACGCCTGATGCTTGCATACCACTGTGTGTTCTGGGATTACACCTCTCACTTTAATTTGTGGGACAGGAATTAATGGAACTTTCTGATTCCTTCCTACTTCCTTAACAAGGGCCTCAGATACCAGGCCATCTTGCGAACCCGTATCCACCAAGCACCTTACTTTCAAACCTCATATTCTGGCATAAATAATAGGTGATTTTCTTAAAACATCATTTTGCGGCTTTACAACTTCTTCCAGGCAGTCATTCGGAAATGTAATCCACTCTTCAATGTGCGCCACAATCCGATCATCACGGTTAACAGCCACTCTCGGATTCAGGCTATCTCCATTTTCCTTTACTGAGCTTTTTTAAAATCGCGAAATCCATCCTGTGAATTTCTTCTCCCTTCTTGCCTCTCTTGCTGCCGAACCAAACTTTCCGCTCCTTCTTTTAATGATAATCTGGGTTTCTTCGGTTGTTCATTGCTCAGCCCCATCTTTCACGTTCTGACTCTTCACCCCTGTGCAACTCCTGCAAGTAATTTCGCGACTCTTTATGGCGCTCATCCCAATTATTCCGATAATCCATTGGTACCTCTTGCCCGCTATTCCGTGTATCCTTCCAGTTTTGATTATACCTTGGGCCACTATTCCTCTGATACGGCGCGTTCTGCCTGTGACTTGAGTATTGGTTGCCTGTGACCTAGTGTTTGATTTATTATTCCTGACTAATTCCGCTGTGTTGACATGTTCCATCTGCCTTATCTTGCCTGAGGTGTAACCATACTAGTTTCATGTAAATGACGCAAGATATCCTCCGCCTGCAATGCTGTTTTAACGTTTGCTGCTACCAAAAATTGCTGAATGTTCATGGGCAACTGTTTTCCTATCGTCAAAATCAGATTTTCTTCAGATGGTGGTTCATCTAGATCTTTTAACCTGAGAATCTGTTGGGCGAAAAGCTCTGAGAATTTTTTCGGGTGTGTACTGTGATATTTTCTCGAATAAAGGTCCATCCTGAGACTTTTTTTGGTGCGAAGGACTCCATAATTTCTTCAAAAATGCCTCCTTAAATTTGGTCAAATGTATATTTGAAACTTTGGTACCAAATTAAGCTGCTCCCCTGTAAGAACTTCTCGATCATCCTGAGTTGCTTATATGGACTAACATGCCGATCATGAAAATAATCATCAAGTTCGCATAAAAATGATTTTGGTTTCATGCCTGTATCGTCATTAAATTTTCCTGGTTTGAGATCATTCCCCCTAATGACTTGAATGATTTGTGCTGTGCTGATGTTTTGTTGTGGCGTGGAAGCTTCGCCTCTGTATTTCGGGAATACTTCCGTATTACAAGCCGTGTTTGGACTTTGGTCATTCATTTCCCCTTCTGTAGTAAGTTGCACCAGGCTCCCCATGCTCTCTGGTTTTCCCTCAATTCGGTCAGACGAAAATAACGTAGCTTGCTCTAATGATCTTAACTCATTTTTCACGATTTTATCTTCGTGCTCTTTAAACTTGACTTGAATGTTTTCTTCGAGTGCCAGTGTGCGAGAATGATTGTTCCCTAACCTTCTGATTATAATTAGTTTTTCATCCTTACTCTCTTCGTTCATCTCTTTCCAATCTATCCTTATCTTCTCCTTAAGTGACTTAAATGTTTCCTCATTCTGTTTCGTGTTTTCATTTTGACCTACCTCTATTTTATTCTAGCTCTCTTCTATTTTATTCTCTTCCATACTTTTCTTAATTTGATCCTGGTCGATTTCTAATTCCTCCCATCTTTTTCCGATTGAAGATCCTGTCTATGCATTTCTTTAATTAATCCATTAACGTTATGATCCACGGATCCGATCTGTCCTGAATGTTTAATGTTTTTGCCTCAATGTCGTAAAACCTGTCCTCAAGTTTGTCCTGCGCGATTTTGATATCTGGTGTACTATTTACGCAAGCCTTCTCTATCTGCCCTAATTTATCCGCCACCATTTCATCAAGTTCGGCTAATTTAGTGTCAAATTTAGTTTCGATTTGTTGTACTTGTCCTAATTGTTTGTTATTATTTTCGGACATTTCATTAGTTAATTTCTCTAACTGTTCTTTCGTGCTATCCCTGATATCTGTCGTAATTTGATTTAACTGTTCAGTAATTTTATCGTTTTGAATTACCGACTGTTCTGCAATATTATTGTTTATTTCAGCCTTTAACACTAATAACTGCTCATTATTATTACCCCTCATCTCTAATAATTGTTCTTTGTTGTTTTCCTGTTGAGCAACGGTTTGCTCCATGATTTTATTTTTAATTTCTGCTTTTAATTCTAATAATTGTTCCTTACTAGCCTCCTTCATATCTAACTTCATCTCCAATAACTGTTCCTGGTTCCGTGCCGCCGCACGTTCCAACAAAGCGCAAATCTCTTAAATGGTTGCCATCGCAAACACAAATATCACACATGAGAATAAGGGTCATGCATTGGGTAACATCCGCTGTATACACACACACATATTTTTTGACATATACTGGTTGATATACTCAAATCATTTAATTTACCTTACCATCCCCACAATCTATGCATCATTGAGTATTCACTTTACTTTAATTTTAATCCACCCCTTTGATCGGATCATTAAATTCCTAACATTATTGATACTACAATATAATTTGATTAACCAAATGTTAATTAAAATTTCAAGGCATTACCTTCCTAATTTGGATATTTTGAGTTCATTGTTTAAACAATCACTAATTATTTTAACTGGGCGCCAGAAACACAATACAAAATCAATACAATATCAAATCTAACTGTGTTTCACAATTATTCTCTTTAAATGAACTCATTGACATTACTTTATAACAGCTGGCGGAACAACTTCGCCTAAATTACTGAATTTACTTTTAAGTTGGACGACGTGTAGCGCGCGCCCCACGTTCGAAGCCATTTTTACTAACAACAGCTGTACGCTCCACGTTGGGCGAACATTATTTTATCACATGAACCCTTGAAAAGAAGTGTTTGGTCCATGTTTCTAGTTGCTAGTGATTTGCTTCTTATATAAGACAAGGTAACATAGGGTAGCATTTAACTAATTAGGAAGAAAGTGAACCAGAATTCAATTAAAATGAATTTAATTAACTGATGAAAGTAGTATAATTCGCTAGACTTTGAATATTGCGTAATCCTGACCACGTGGTCCAGGAGCGGGGCATGTGCACTGCACGTGTTAGCGTGGGAAGGGGTTGACCTTGTGGCTTGTTTATGTGATTGTGATAAAAAGTTAGCACTGCATGTGTTAGCGTGGGAAGGGGTTGACCTTTTGGCTTGTTTATGTGATTGTGATAAAAAGTTAATGGGTGTTGACGGCATGGGCGTTGTTTATTAGGATGGTAACTCGAAATTCAGACTCCTCTTCCACTCCTACAGGGGAGTTTCTTGGTTCGATTCCGTGTTTTGTTATTTAATTCCCGTGGGGGGGGGGGCACCCTGTGTATCATGGTTATTAAGTATTGATTGATTATTGAATTATATTTTGGTAATTTCCCAAGGAAGTGTAGAGAGTCTTGGGTGTCATAACTTTTGAATGAGAGTGTACGGTGAGGCACTCGACATAGCCGGATCGCTACCAGACATGTGGTGTGCGGCTGTTCCGTTTTTGCTCGCGCCGTGCGGCAAGCAATGAGAGCACTTAGCGTATGTAGTGCATGGTTGTCGTTAAAGTTTTTGCTCGCGCAAGCTAAATAAGTAATCATATGTTGTAATGCGACACTCTGTTTAAGTACGACATATATTACCACAGCGTGGGAGTGGAGTGGTGTTACTCCTTCTCGCTATGATATGTCTGTTTAATTTAAATGATGTTAACATTTTTTGTGTTCTGGCTTGCTTCATGATCTCAATCTGGTTAAAGTGTTTTATATGCCATGTATAACTTTGAGTGTGTGAAATGAATTTCGATCTGTTTGTTTTTAGATTCACAGATGTCATTAGTCAAGTCTGCAATTTTTAATGCGAGAACGAGATTGGATGTCGGTTCCCAGAGCTTCATGTGAAATGTTTTAAAGAGGTTTTTTGGCGCTCTAACTTCTTAATATATATATATAAGAGGAGATTGCTATGGAGCAGTAGTTAGCTATCTTTATCTGCAATATCATGAGTCTGTGCGAGGGGTTGATAGAAAAGTTAGTAAAATTGCAACGCATTATGATGTTTGCGGAAAGTGCCCTGAATCAAGGGTTGCATTTCATCGTCAGTGCAACGAAAATAGAGGAGGAGGTGTGGTATAACACCTTAACACCGGGAGAAAAGGAGGTTTTAAGCGCCGAAATATTCGAGCTGATGAGGGATCAACACCACTGCCGTGAAATTATTTTCAACGGCATGACATTTCACATTGTCAATATTATTATTGACAAGTTGAGATCCATCGGCTCGATGAATTTCAACGTGTTTGAACCTACATTGGCGGAAGAGCTAATGGCCGTGTTTGAACGGCCATTAGAGGAACAGCATATGGAAGAGCATATGGAAGAAGTGCAAGAAGAAGCAGAAGAAGAAGAAGAAGAAGACCATCGAATGGAAGAAGAAGAAGAAGAACATCGAGCGGAAGGAGAAGAAGAAGAAGACCGACAAGAAGAAGAAGAAGAAGAAGAAGATGATGATGATGATGATGATGATGATGATGATGATGATGATGATGATGTTCAAATCTTAAATTAAATTCAATGGACAGTGGACAGTGGATTAATATTGTGCAGTGTAAATTTTATTTTTTAAATATATTTATTTGATCATTTGTGGTTTACATTAATTATATAATATGAATTAGTGAAAAATGATATGATCTTCGTTCTTAAAGTGGTAAGTAGTTCCTTTTCCAACAAGCTGCAGAGAGAATTGAAGATGCTGTGTTGTTTGCAGAGTGGAATATGCTGGTCTTGTGCACGGGGTAAGTAGAATCATTCTTTTCTTTCTTGCGTGTGTTGGTTTTAGCGAGCTGAAAAATATATATATAGAGACACATTAATAATAATAATAATAATAATAATAATAATAATAATAATAATAATAATAATAATAATAATAATAATAATAATAATAATAATAATAATATCTTTGTGAGGAATAAAAAATAAAAATAAAATAAAAACTTACACTGTTCTAATTATAAGATATTTTTGTTGGGGATCCAAGAGTTGTGAGTTGAATCGAATCCAAGCCAAGATACGAAGGCTCGGGTTCCTTTTCTACGTAGTACTTTGTTGACTAAGTAAATATTAGGATGTTTTGTTCGTTGTAACTCTGCTTCGTAGAACGCACCAAATATTGGAGTATTTTTATTATCTTTTAAAAGATATGTTCGTGGATTAGTATTTTGAACTTTATAAATTGTAAATAATTCTGTTGTCCAATTACCTTCGTACCCTTTACTGAAGTGTTTCTTGATTTTTGATATCCTTACAATATCGCCGATTTTATATTTTGGTTTTCTTAAAGTTTCATTATATTGTGTTGGCAAGCGGGGTGGATTGTTTCTTTTCACATCATTAGGTTTCATGCCAATGCTGCGATGTATTTTGTGATTATACTTTACTAGTAACTCAGGCAAAATATGTACCCATCGGTAAGAACCTCGTGTTGTGAATTCTTTCCACATCGATTCCTTAAGAGTTCGATTGAATCTTTCTATCACACTCGCTTTAATGGAGCTGCCAGTGGAATAATGCTTTAGATTTTGTTTCTGAGACCATGTTTTGAATTCACTGTTATAAAATTCCGTTCCTCGATCGGTGTGAAAATAATTGGGCAATCTTTTACTTTGAGAATAAACAAATTTTAAGCTGTTCACAATCTCACTTCCTTTTTTGGTTTTAAGAGGAATTGCCCATGCATATTTCGAGTAAACGTCAATAATGGTTAATAAATATTTAAATCCATTATTCCATTTTGCAAGTTTGCACATGTCCACAAGGTCAGCTTCATGGAGGTCATCGATTCCTTTGCTAATAACACGTCGTCTTTTAAACTTTTTTCTAAGCGGTGCGTGAAGTTCTTTTGCAATTTCTCGTCTGATTTCGTTCATAGTTATTTTCCAAACAATGTTTTATAACATACTGTGCATTGTTTTACAAACGTTGGAATTTTTATTCAATATATCCAGCATTTCTTAGTTCTTCTTCTATTGCAAAGATTTCGCTGTCTAGTCCTGTGTGACCTGCAGCTTTCGATGCAATTAATGTTTTAAGTCTTGATACCAATTTGTTTGGTTCATTCCAGTGAACGAATTCAATATTGTTTCCGCCTTCAAATTTCCAAATGGCTTGTGGCGCGATGTGTTTTTTTTGACCATATCCAGTATGCATTGTAGTATTTGCTTCTTCATTTTCATCTGCTGTTTTTATAATTCCATCTATGTCTTCAGTGAGAAGGGGTTCAATTATATGTCTATACTTATAAGATTGCGTTCCTCTTGGAGCTGCATTGCTTGTATAATTTCTTTTGTGCACGTTTGAAACATTTAATAATTTCAAATATGAACTTAAATCACTCCTATCTATTAGAGTGGGGTCTGGTACTTTCCTTTGAATCAATTCAAGTAGACCTTCTGTAATAGGAAATTTTTCACCGCCAACTTTTATCCACTTTTTATCAAAGAAAACTCGTTCGCGTCCCAAGTATTGTTTATCATTTCTTATCGTTATACCAAATGTTCTATCCACGTTTTGTTTAATGAATGGATCAAAGTAGCGGTTAAGTAGTGAAATTATTTTGATGCTATCTCCATCTTCTTCGTATGAAGTAGCAGTGGATTCAGAATCGTTATATTTTCCTTTTCTTTTTCGATTTTCTTTATTTTGAGTCGACGTATTAGCAATAGCTACAAGTTGATTTAATGAACTTGTTACTGGTTTAAAGTTAGTCTCTATATCTAATTCTTTTCGTCTAACATCATCTTGAAGTGAAAGATACTTGTCTTTAACATCTTTTTTTAAGCGAGAAAGTTTATCCTTTACACGACTTTCAGCTTTAATCTTTGAGCTCTTCTCCATGACTAAACGGAAATTGTGGTTGTTTTACTTATTTATAGTATATTCAAAATCGATTTGAAGAGGAAGATCATCAGTTTTATGTTTTTTCGGGTCTCTAAGTCGAAACTGAATTTCATCTTGCTCTTCAACGACAATATCACTGCCATCCAGTTCAATCTCTTGACGTATATTTAAAATTGCATACACAATTGGAGATCTTGGTGAAACAAAAATTGGTTTTAATACACCTTTGTAGGGAAGTTGGTACTGTATGTTATGATTATGAAGCGTGTATACTGGTGAATGGATTGATGGTGTGTTGGAGAATTTCAGAATAAATTTCGATAAGTTCTTTTTCTTTACTTCATCTTTTAATATACCATATTCTTCTTTGGATGCAGTAAAACTTTCGAGTGGTTCTTTGTTAACCATTTGCTCAATTTTTCCCAGTTCAGTTTTTAACTTGTTATATTCTTCTTTGGATTCAGCAGCATAACTTTCAAGATCTTCTTTTTTAACAATATTGAGATTGTTAGCAACACCCTCAATACGAGTTTGTAAATTGCTTAAAATTTCTTTTAGTTGATTAACTTCAGTTCGTGACGCAGCATAGTGTTCTACAAACCGTTTATTTGTCACGTCTTGGTCGTTAACAGGGAACTCAACATTTGTTTGTTTTTGATGTTGTAGATTGGTTACAGTTTGTTTCAATTGATCAAATTCACGTTGGGAAGCGGCATATTGCTCAACAAACGTCTTATTTGCAACATCGTTATCGTATATGGGGTTGTTTACGTGAGTAATTCGTCCACTCATCATATTTAAAGTTCCACCATCGTCTACGTTTAAAACGTTTTGTTTATTAAATTTAGCGATTAAGTCTTCTAGATCTTTTCGAGAGGCAGCAAAGTTTTCTAAGTAATATTTGTTTATTGCATCTAACGAATCGATTGGTTGAGATATGTTTGTTATTCTTCTATTTAACATATCTACAGTTTCATCATCTCTGTTTATATTCAAAAGAGATTTTTTAATTTCATCGAGTTCATTTGTTACATGAGTTTTAAGAAAAGAATACGTTACCGCATCTTGATTTTGAATTGGATCTTTAACATTTCTTATTCTTTTGTTACCCAAGTCGAGAGTATCTTGATCATACGGAAAGTGATCTTCTGAAAATTCTCGCACTAAACCATGAATGAATTCTACTCGTTGTAACACTTCGGTTATTCGGGTCTCAAGATATTTTTTTATATTCGATGTATGTTGCTGCATTGCAATAAGGTTTACTGCATCATTTGCAGATGATGGTAAAGCTAAGCCCGCGAGACGTTTGTTTTGAAAGTCAAGTTCTTTTTTCTCTATTTTACAAATTGAAAAAATTAAACCTTTAAGCTCGTTAAAGTTTCGTTGTATGTCTTCTTTAGACTCGATTTTATTTAGCTCATTTAATAACTTCACTACATAACCTTTGTTGCATGCATCTTCAACATGTATTGGCATTCCGACATTTTTTAACCGTTTGCCGTTAATACTTAGATGTCCGTCGCTTGTTGTTGTTGTTAGTTGATTTTCATATTGCACTAGCTTATCATCAACATATGATTTAGTTGCAATATCATGTCGTGAAGTCGGTCGTCCGATAGACACATTATTGGTTTTGTTAAACGATGTCATAGTTAAGTTGTTAACCACGCAAAAGCTATAACACGAATGGCCATTTACCTCTTTTTGAAGTCATATTTATAACTGAAAATAAACATCAAATCCATTGCGATATCGACCATTTTGTAAATCGCTATCTTTATCGATAACCAAAAAACCAAACTTAGAGTTTTGCCAACAATACGAACAAATATCAAAGAACTGTTCATAGCTCATATCTGTATTTACATGATCGTTATATACGTGACGCAAGTTTGTTCCGTCTTGTTTAAAAAGAATTAAAAAATTAGCGTTATCTCTAATTAGATGTTTAGGTATACAAGAATATGTTTGACAAAGATAAAATACGTCAACGTCGTGATGACGACCTCTACTGAAATAATCTTTCATGTGTTGTTGTTTATTGCTGGCTACATCATCAAAAACAAATATAGAGTTTTTTCTAGCCATTTCTGGAGGCATTACTTCATCATTATCGGAAAAAAAATCACTTTTTATTTCTTTTATGGAGTCCAAAAACTTTTTTAATTCAACATATTTACTTTGAGCAAGTGATTTAGAATAAATATAAACGTTTTCAAAACGAACTCCATTTTTGTGGCATAATAAATTTAGCATTACGTTTGTTTTACCGCAGTTCGATGGACCGCAAATGATACATCGAATTGTGTTCGGTAGTAAAACACCATGCTTTCTTTTTTCACTTTTACTCTGGTTTTCAGCATTAGTAAATGAAATTACTGGTAGAGTGTTTGACTGCTTAACAAACTTCAACATGTCTACGTTTACGTCTGAGAATGCACACTGCACAAAAAATCACATCACATCAACATATATTGCTTCCACACGTATCATAACTTGTATTATGTGGAATAATAGTAGGATTTTCAGGATTTAAATCAACGTTGCCGACGTAAAACCCTCTTATATATGGACAATATGGCGCCCATTTTTCATGATCATTTAAAGGATTATCGTTTTCCCTCCAATTTTCAATTTCAATCTTACAGAATATACATTTCACCTTATCACCATGTCCAGTATAATAAAACCCTGCTGGTGCTAAACAAAATTCGTTTGGACAGGGAAGAGGCCAATTTTGAAAAGTTTTAAGTCTTTCATATTCGCATTTCAATTCTATGCTAGGAGAAATATTGTTTACGTAGGGGCAAGAAAAAGCCCATTTCTTATGTTCTGCAAACGGATCATCATCTTCTTCCCAATAACTAAGTTGCAGATTACAGAAAGCACACCTAACCATATCCTTATATCCAAAATAGAAAAATCCTGCAGCTGCTAACCATGCAGTGTTCGTAAAACTGTCTGAAGACCAGGTCTTAAATGTTTTTAGCCGATCTCTTTCAGATTTTAAATTCATTTCTTTTTGACTCAATATCATTTGCATTAACTGTTTTTTGGAATACTTTACACAATTAAAATACTTCATGATGCTGGTTTACTTCACAAAGAAAAGATGTTCACCACACAAAGCTAAATGCGAACTGACATGAATCAACAAAACACGTTGGCTAATATGCACGTGTTGGGTTGGCCGAGCGGTCTAAGGCGTTAGACTTAAGATCTAATTTTCAGAAATTGAAAGCGAGGGTTCGAATCCCTCACCTGACAATATTATTATTATTATTATTATTATTATTATTATTATTATTATTATTATTATTATTATTATTATTATTATTATTATTATTATTATTATTATTTTATTTACATGTAGAGTGAGGAGGTAATTGATCATTAATAAGAACTTTCATATGAAATGGTACAAAAGACATTTTTTTTTTTCTTCTTTATTCATTTAGAATTACAATTAATACAATTTTATTTCTCTTGAAGTAATCTCATTCTTTTTTTAGTTGTCCAGATGAGTGTGGCTGTGTTGAGATGATCTTCTTCTTTTTAGTTGTCCAGATGATTATTTTCTGTAGACAAAAAAAAAAAAAAAGATACACTGTGTTAAAAAGCGAACTAAAAACAAAATATGTATAGCTGTCAACTACAGTAGTAGATCTAAATTATTCACCTTTTATAGATAGCGATTACAGTTGTCACATTTGCAGCGAAGATGAAACAGTTGAAATTTCCTCTTTAGATGATCTGGTAGATGTTCCCACTCTAGACGAATTCGTTGTGGTTCATATATAGTCAGCACGTTTATAGGAAAGTAGTTCCAATCAAACTTATTAAAACCTCGAAGTCCACTGTTTCGAAACTTGTTTATTATCGAACACACGATTTTCATGATGCCATCAGAAGAATTTAACCAATGTTGAACAGCATTGACGTTGAATTTAGCACAACTATTGCTTCCCATTGCTAGAGATGGTAAATGTTTTGGACAATCTGTAGGTAAACGATGGCTATGCCTCAACATTAGGTCTGACATTCCATCAATCGTATTAAGATCGAATAATGAGTCTGGGGAAAGTGCTTTTAGTGCAAACAAAGAAAATTCCTGTGGCAAATTATATACAACTAAATAATCATATTTATTCTTAATAGACTCAAAAAAAGAAGAAAGAGTTTTTTCACAATATGCTGCAACCCATGTGATCACGGGGCTGAATGAAGGTATATTGCCGTTATTTAACATACAGTAAGCAAGTTCCAAACTGCCGTTTGGTAGCTTGCGAATGTCTGCAACTATTGGTTGCTTCTTATTCCACGTGCCAGCATCAGTAGAAGGAGAGTTTGTTGTTGTCAATTCCATGATTGCAACTAAAGTGAGAATACTTGTTTACTTGCTTGCTTATAACTTAGCAAATATTGGTTTAGATAATTACTTCATTCGTTAATGGTCTGTAAGATATTTGACGATCATGAATAAGAACACAATAAAGAGTTGTATCTTCAGGTATATTCTCACTTGTCTCGATTTCAATTCGCACATCGACTGAAGATGTCTTCACTGCTTCCACTTGTTCGAGACAATTAATTACAATAATAGGACAAAGAGACTTAAATTCATCTCGTGAAACCAGAGTCTCTGAACGAACATCATCGATCTGATAATATACATTACGAAATTTAACAAACATGTCATACAACTCGCTGTAGTCATTTATGGCAATTTCAGAAGTTGGCATTTCATAGGGATAAAAAATTGAATTTAAAAAAACTCTTATAGATTTAATGTTACAATGGTCGAAATAGGAAGAGCATGTGTTTAGTAAATTTCTTCTAGTTTGAAAACCTAATAAAAATTGACGTGGTTTTTGAGTTTCAGAAGTTGTCATTACAGTCCAACTATATTTAGTTGTTCTAGGAAGAGAAGGCAAGACGTGAACATCCCACGATCGATAACCAACCTGAATGGGAATATTTTTCTGCATTAGTTTTAATCTTTTAATTTGTTCTTCGTCCGATAATAATAAAACGGGGATTTTTAGATAAACTTTAAATAACCTGACCTTAGAAAGATCGTTTTCGGTTGTCGATTGCAACGCACGTGCGTCACTTGACGATCGGAGAAGTATTACCTCATGCTTGCAGTTTAAAATCGGCTTTCTGTAATCCTCTGCTATTCCTAACAGGTTGCTTAAAGGAAGTATTATATGAAAACGTTTTGTGTTACTATCAACAATATTTGCTTCACTTGCTGGCGTTGTTAAAGAGGGAAAATAACCGGCATTTTGTAAAGCTGTATATTCGTTTTTTGAATATGATGCAAAGGTTTTTATAGAACTTGTTATACCTAGATGGCGTGTACGATCAATTTCTTTACCATTTAACGTGATGCGAATTTCGCTAAAAAGATTAGCCCCAAAATTTTGGTCAGGATGCGCTGTAGTAGAAGCAGCTGGATTTATGTTAGAAGTAATAATTTGACCTTCTAAGTGAAGAACACCTTCTGATAATAAAACTATGTTTTCTTCATTTTGAATCGGTATTCGAATTTCATCATTATTTTCGAATTTATTAGCTGAATAAGGTTGATAAACTCTTTCTTCTCGTCGCACAACTCTGTTGTCAACCTCTCTTTTATCTGTTATGTTAAACATGTTAACAGCTTCAACTATAGATAGAAACTAAATAAGATTAACAATTGCATATATATTTATATTGAAATTAAAGTACGCGATAGCCTAAAGACTGTAAGAATTGTTTGTTGTTACTCGATAACTGTTTCTTAGATTTCAAGGTGCGATGTCGTTGTTTGTTTTTTTTTTTACAAATTTTAGCTGATTGATTTATATTATTTTTTCGAATCAGAGTCGACTTCTTTTTTTTCAAACTTTGAGTATTATATAGTATAGCCATATTTGTGATTGTTCTCTAGTATGCTTACTCAAGTAGAATGAAAACATAACAGTATTTCATTACTTTATATAGCAAGATATCGTGCTGGACGAATAATTAATTCTACAGTTAAATCTTCATCTTGCAAATCAATGAGCTGTTGAAGATGATCTTCAAGTTGCACAGATACATGTTGAATAAGCTTGGTGTTCATGGGCAAAAAATTAATCGTTGTTGGTTGTACAACAATCGGGTAACCAGCAGGAACATGAGCTTTAAAATTATATAAAGAGTGTGTTGGTTTATGGTTCAAATAAGAACTCGTACCAAGCACAAGGTTGCAACATACTCGAATACTATTAACAGTGTTAATTTTAATCATATATTCAGAATGATGAGTTGTGTTTGCCTTGAACTTTCTATGAGAAAAGCCTAACAAATCTGCAATAGAATCTGCAACACCAAAATCTATAGCAAACACTTTCGAATGTAGTTTACAATGATAAAAGACTTTATCATAATTAATATAAAATGATGGGAATTTGTCTTTGTCGCCTAATAAATGTTCAACTAATAAATCATCAATCTTTTCACTTAATTGTTTTAACGTATAGCTAGCATTGGGTATTATTAAAATCGCTCTATCCGCTTCGTTCAACTTTATAGCCAAAATGTTATTATTCTCGTTAATTGCAAACTTCATTATCGATTCTATTTTTCGATGAATTTCAATTTCTCTTTTATTCTCTTTAGGGTAAACTTTCTTTTCAATACCTAAAGGCCCTGCTACACTGTTGGCTACAGTGAAATCAATATTAAACGGGGAAGACAAAACGAGACGGTTGTCTCTTTTTCCATCTATATCCTCTTCCACATACAATTTTGTTTTTTCTAAATGTTCTGGTATAAGTTTCGACAATGAGTGATAACTAAGTAAATCATCAAAAGCCGAGGCTAGATCTTCAAATTCATAAATACCCGGTGGTACCACTAAATCAATTGATAAAAAATTAGTAAAATGAATGCGAAATTTATTATTTCTGTTGGTAACATTTCGAATAGAATTAGATGTATACAATCCTGCAAGTCCTATTTCAAAAAACTCTGCTCCTACAAGATGAATCGGGTTCTCCAATGTAACATCAATCATCGAGCCTTTACCTTCAAGAGTTATCCGTCTTTCGAAAGCCATCTTTGAAATGTTTAAAGACGGTCTGTGTTTCCCTTATTTATACAATACAAGAAGACTAAACATAAATGTCCACAAATCGAAGAAGTAATCGATTGATATGAATGAAAATTATATTGTAGATAGCAATTTTTAAGATATGTTAAAATTTCAAATGGTGGTCTTAAATTACCAATACTATCAAAATAATGCACATATTTACCATGTTTACTGAAAGCTACCCAATGTGAACCGGATTTATCCATCGGTTCAAGGTTGACAATACAGTTTTCATTTTTTCGAGGATATCTTGGTAACGTATCTCGCATAAAGACTCCTCTAAAATTTGGAATCTTTAATTGATGTGCGTATTTAGCTAAATCGAAATTACTTAATGCTTTATTTGGTATTTGGTTAATTATCTTTTGTATGCAGGAGGATTTAAATAAATGCCTTGACCTCCTTTTCCTCGCATTGCTTCTATCATTCGATTGTGTCTTTTCATTTCTTTTAGTTCTTCTTGAGCAGCTTTCGCCTTGTTTATAGCAGACGCCACCCCTGCTGCTCCGCCTGCTAGACCCCCCAAGCCCGACAAGGCTGCAAATATCGGAAGTAGGGGTAAAATACCACCTTGCTTTTTCGATGTTCTTCTTCTTCTTCTTTTTAATCTTTTCTTGTTTTTTTTTTTATTATTTAAGTTTCGCTTACCTCCTCCAATCTTAGACTTAGCTTTCATGATGCCACCCACTGTTAGTGCAGCCGCTCTCTCTCCAAATGATGCGTCACGGGATTTTACACGAGACCAAGCTTTTGAAGCTAAAATTTCATCAGCCTCTCTTCTTTTGTTTGAATCTTTATGCTTTGCGTAAGCAATGTCGTGCTCTTTGCACGCTTTATCTAATATATTTATTCCTGGATCACCACGGCTCAATCGCTTTTCTAATTTTGTTCCTGGTCCGCAATATTCATATCCCGGGATGTGTAATTCCACGGGTAAATTATCAATAGTTTTATTAAGTACACGACTGATTAATGATCCACTTCCTGTTCGTTTATATTGAGTGGTAGAGTTGCTCCTCTTACAACGCACCATTACTAAATGATATGTAATATAAAGTAATTATACATATATATTTCTGGAAAATGGGAATGGTGGGGGGAGGTGTTTTTTTTTTTAAATAATACACACAAAATTTGGGGTTATTATTTATTCTTTTTTTTCATAAGCAAAGGAACACACAAAAAATTAGTATTATTATTAACAGCATAAAAGTGTGTGTGTGAAAGAAATAAAGTAAGTGAGATGAAGTGCTTTAATCTCAAATTTGTTTCTAATCATTTTTTCAGAGAAAAATGACCAAACGGTAAAGTATCAATTCCGTTTTCAGTTATGTGTCTTTTATCTTCGTTTGATGAAATTGCCAACTTATTTTGCCGAACAGTAAATACAGAATGAGATTTTGAAATTATACAAACTTGAACTTTGTTGACTTTTTCTCTGTTATAAAGACACTTTCGATACTCATCAATATTCATACTTTTACTCACACTCTTCTTAATGCCTTTAGCCTTACACAAGCTATTCATTTCATCACACAATTTTATTGCATACATTTTGGGTCGTAACCCCACAAATTCTTCAACAATCCTTCCAGCATTTTCATCTTTCATTAAACCAATTTCACCTTTATTTTGTCTCACAATGCCAAAAGGATTGTTTGTTTCATAGTTTCCAGTATCAAACAAATTTGAATGCTGTTTCATGAACTCATAAATATCATCATAGAATATATACATAAAACTATCGGTGTCTGTGTATAACAACCTCACATTTGATTCAGGATTTGCTAAAATAACATTGTAATGAAAGTCATTCATTTTACATTTAGACAAATCTAATATAGATGCACCAACATATACTGGTTGATTGTGAAAAATCTTTAGTCTACTCATCTCGATGACCATACATTGTTCATCGAATATAATTCTATGTTTAAAATTAGCCTTAGCTATTAAAGACCTAGCACCACAAGCTCCATGCCATTTGGTGACCCATTTGATGTCCCTTAACTTCCTCACATTCATCAGTGAACGACCAAAAATTGCATTATTCATCAATTTATAAAAATTCTTTTCAAAATCATTTTTGGCATGTTTTCGTTTCTCGGTGTTCACATCAATATATGGTTTTAGCCATTGGCTCTGATTGAATTCAATTATTCTGTGAATACGATCTAATTTCATTCCTAGTTGAATACATTGCTTTAACAATCTATAATGCAAAACATAACGTTCTTTATTATCTAGGGTAGCCATTAGCTTTGTCAACTTTTCGGGACATAGAGGGTAATCTGAATGTTTGTCATGTAACTCTTGAGGATAAGTCAAATCTACTTCCAAAATATATCCAATTTCTGAAGTATCATCAATAGTTAAAACATCAAAGCCTTCAACATTTGCAACCCATTTAAACCCGCCCGTTGGAAGATATTCCATCATCGCATATCCATATAAATTATTAACGTCAAAGTACATTATGTAGGACTCTTGCTTTTTCTCATCATAAGTTTTCATATACTTATTATTAGCAATCGCATGTCGTGTTATACACTGAACATTTCCTCCTCGAATAGATCGTTCAAAAAAGTGTAACATATCAATATCTTGAAGCAATTCAAGTTGAACGTTGGTTATCTTTTTCATAGCACACCAAGACATAGATGGAGCAGTGTAAAAATGAGCTGCATCAATGCCATAAGTTTCCATGCCATTCGATCTAAAATTTTCAAAGACATCCGCCAAAAGAAGTGTGTCAACTTTTAAATACAAATCGGCGTATTCTCCTAATGTTTGACATGAAAACGTTTCCCACACCGATTGAGCAAACTCATACTCTTCATTCGATATTGTTTGATCATTAAGACTGCTATAAAACTTGGATATTTCAGGTAATTTAGTTTCGTTAAGTACATCCATACTCGTGACGTATTCATAGGGAAACACGCCTTTTCTCGCAGTAAGTCGAAACTGTGCATCATCATCATTAAAATAACGTCGAGTTATTTGCTTTGAATCTTCACTTAACGAAGATGAACATTGATCTAGTGAACAGGACAAGAAATTATATGTATCGAAAAATCTTAACTGAATGAATCCATTCTTAACCCGTACATACTTTGTAAACCCTTTATAACGTTCCATATTCACCGCCAACAAACTTATATTACCAGGATTATGTAACACCTCTCCATCACGTTTCTCACAAATTTCTTTAATTATAAAATGTCCATCATAGGCCGTTAGATTATGAAATGCTATAGGCAAAACCTTTGTTACTTTGTAATTTAAATTACAACTATTGTGTGCGCTTCCTCTATATTTTCCAGTTAAGTGACAATGATCGCGTACTTTGAGTTCATTAACTGCAATCGGTTTCTCGCAAATGTGACACATTTTACTTGACAAAAATAATCTTTCTTCATTTTCGGTCATCTTTAACATTGGCTTAACCGATAAGTAATATGTTTGAAGTTTATCCACAATACTATAAAGTTCCTTTACAAACAATTCAATGCAATTATTTCCCCTAAAGAGTTTGAAACTGCACAATTCACTATCGAAATTACAATGAAGGTATAAAGAAATGCTGTAAGGAATATGTTTATGTGTTAAAGTAGAGTTAGGAATGTCACTATTTGGAAAACAGGAGGAAATTGGAGACAAGACGCATTCAGTGTCTGCATATATTATAAATGGAACTGTATCTTTAACTCGGAATTCTGTAAAATTAACAAATCTTTGTTCATCAGTCGGCATTATGCTTTTTGCAACAGGAAACTGTTTACAGTCTGCAAAGTGAACATTTAACTCATCCTCAAGAAAATAATATGACAAACAACGTCTGCATATATAAATCCTTCTCTGAGTGCTAGTGACGCTTGAACGCACAAGGCGAGCAAGATTTCTAATTAAACAAAAGTGATAACTTTCACTGTTTCCAATCTGCAACATCAATAAGTCTACACTCCTTTCATATACTTTATCTGATACATACAAAGGTACAATAGTAAAAGTTTTTTTTCCTTTTACTTCGTTTGTTCCCATACATACCCAATTGTTTTCATCATATTGTGCTCCATACACATTTACAGAAATATTGTTTTGGTTTTCAAACTTGTTTAAATATTTCATTTCCATCGGAATTGGAATTCCATCTAAATTTAAAACATCTCTGTAATTAGGATAGGAAGAAAGATGATTCACGTTTCGAGTTTTTGGATACAAACCAGCAACCACATTCCACGCAAAACAAGCTTCCTTTGTATCATACAAATTTAGCACTGCATGTTTATTGACTATTACATCAGGCAATCTACTAGTATTGGACATTCCTACTCGAAATCCAACATATTTATTTATATTAATTCTCAAACTATGAATTTTTTCTAAAGCCCACCCGGAACCATTTACTTCAAATTCGCTCATTTTTGTCAATGTACCTTCAATGATATTCTTATTATAAAATTCATTTAAATCAGTATACTCGAAAACTACCTCATTTTTGATAGCAAAATATTTTGTTTCTGATATGTCGCGAAGCACGTATTGTGCACACAAAACTGAATTCACCTTTAAAGCTTGTACAGTTAACGCTTTCTTAACATACTTTGTAAACCAAATATTAGCATTCGCTAAAAATTCGCGAGGATCCAAAAACTCATTCTTAACATTTGATAATGCAAGTGTGTACACTCTAGAATTGAATGCCGTTTCAATTAACTCACAGCTCAAGAAAGATTCATCCTTTATTTGAATTGTAATTTCTTTGAAATTCACAGCTTGTTGCAATATGTGCTCACTAATAACTCTCCAACATTCAATCAACTCATCACTGTTCTCAATCAACTCGGTTTGAGTGTTTTCCCCGATTTGGTATGATACTGAAATAGCACCGTTTAGTTCACTTCGAAAATTAGAAACACTTTCAAATGCATTGTCCAATTGGTTTCTTATATTTTCACTGTTATTATGTAATACAATATCAACCTTTCTACGTTTGCTAGGAGGCGAGGTCATTGTTGCTGTTGTCTAAGCAAATGTCCAATTTGCACTAAAGTTAATACACCACCAACAGTTGGTGTACCATCACTGATGTCTAAGCATACGTCCAATTTGCACTATTGTTAATACACCACCAGCAGTTGCTGTAACATCGGTTTACCATAAACCTATAATCTTTTAAAGTATATTCAAGCCATTGTGATAAATTACTGCCTGTAATCTCCAATGAACAATGAACAGCCTCAAAAGGAAATTCATCCTGAAGTTTACCAAGCAAATTGTTTCTATACACATTCAATTTTGTTACATCGTAACACGTCATGGAAAATTCTATTTTGAAAACTTCATCAAATGTATTGTATCCGAAGAAACAAATAAAATGTTCATCTTCACATAATTCTTTCAATAGATATCTTAGAACTGTTTCTGTCACCTCTCGCTGACTATCCTCTGATTTGCTAACATTGGTAACGTAGACTGAAAATGTTGAAATTCCACTCGAAGATGTCCATTTGTTAAAACAAGCTTCTTTCTCATTACGACTCACCTCGTTATCATCTTCTTCCTCTTCTTCCGGTTGTTGAAAGCATACACGATGATACTCTATTAGCGGGTGCGATCGATGTTCAGTTCCACTCAGGAAATTAACAGTTTTCCACTTCATTATGCTGGTTGTTTTATTAGTTTATTTAGATAATCTGAAAAATTAAACAAATTAAGAAATAATTAGCAACTAAATATATCAATCGTTATATCAATCAATACATAATATATAATCCAATACTCACCAAAACATGTCGATGTGAGCGGTTCTTCAACCCAAAATACACCGTCATCAGTTTGCCCTCGAGTACTGTTTCAAAATGACTTGATGTGAGCGGTTCTTCACCCCCAAATACACCAGCATCAGTGTGCCTCCCATTGAGTTTAGTTCATCGATCTCTGATGCGCTTAATTTCGAAAATACTGCTGGTAGAAATACACTTGTTACTTCATCTTCAATGTTAATGTCCACCACTATTTTTCTTCCAAACCTCGTCTGTACGGGGCGAATAATTTGCACCACATATGGTAAATCAATGACTAGTTCTGCTAGTTTCTTATTAGAATACTCAGTACAAGATGATAAGTTATTGAACTTCGTTAGAGCTTCCATCACACAATTTGTTCCTCGTCGTTGACTTTCTTTATTTCTTTCACACACACACTCTTCGCGCAAAAGTAGAAGTTAAACTCTTCCATGCACTCGTCCATTTATATATCCTTCACCCCCACCCACACTCCAGAAACCATATGCTGCAAACATTTCTTTTTTTCCACTATTGCTTAAAGAAGTCAAAGATTACATTCTTAGCCAATGACGTTAAAGGTCAACTCTGTCTCACGCGAAAACAGCAGACGAGATCAATCACACTGCTGCACATGGTCAAACTTGCACGGGTGTCAAATGACGGTTAGCATCCTAAGCAAAAACAATAACAGCTGCACACCACATGTGTGGATTGTTGATAGTGGCACACATGCTCACACTCGCATGAGTGTCAGATGACGGTTAACATCCTAATAAACAACCACATGACGTCAACACCCATTAACTTTTTATCACCATCACATAAACAAGCCAAAAGGTCAACCTCTTCCCACGCTAACACGTGCACTGCACATGCTCGCTCCTGGACCACGTGCTCGCTCTAAGGACCCATGACGTCATCCCATGACGTCATCAGGATTACGCAATATTCAAAGTCTAGCGAATTATACTACTGATGAATAATAAGAAAACAACAAACAATCACCATTAACTTTACATAATAAATCAACCATCAAAATATGACATTAAAAAGAAATCTCTCTCAAGAGAATGCAAAATAAAATAGGACGTGACCTCGTCCTGAAATTACTCTCAAATTTATGTGTGTGAGAATGTGCTAGTTGCATGATGAAATGAACAAGTACTTGAATACCTGATTCGCTACCATACAGCACATCTGACAAGTGGCGAATCCGTATGTTTTGCGAAGATAGGCTTGGCGTCTGGGAACAAAACAATCTAAATGGCTCGACATAAAATAAGTAAGGCCGGCACCCGCTACCCTTAAATAATATACAACAAGATATCCGCATCGAAATCTGGACTATGTGCCAAATGCACACAATAAATGCCTGGAATTAGGTCTTCACAAAATTACGTAAACAACACACGTGACTACTTTACCAATACACAACCAAATGACCGATCGTCATTTTTATAATTAACTACACCCCAAGAGTAGGCACAAAATCTAACAATTTACTTGATAAAAGAAAATTACGCAAATGCCCACCGGCAATATCTACAACAAAAATATCTTATTTCCTGAAGACACATGAAGTTACGTATTTCAGCATGGAGAACGATCCCTTAAATAACAACAATTTTTACCAAACAGACTTATCTCCTTTAAACCTTGGGTCCCAAGCAGCTGGCCCATACTAATTAAGTCGTATCTTAGATCTGTACGTGCTCTGTGGCACATCATCGCATATGTCATTAACACAGCGTGTTAGCAATATATCTCAGGCTTGCACTCGGCAACCCAAGACACAGAATTCACACATGTACTCCACCTGAAAATAACGCATGTGTCACCAAAAATATCATATGCTCCAATAATTCAACCAATGAATTATAAGACTCGTCGGGCCCGTTCAGTGCCTTCGAAAAGTACATCTGTCGTCCAAAATATGCTGCAGACAGGAAGTTGGTCACTGTGCCAAACTTTCCCCGCGCAATAAATACCACATGTGACACCAACAACACACTGCTTGGGCATGACTCAAATCCACCTAAAATCCACGCGCCAAACGTATCAGATCTAAGATTAACCGAAATATCAAGACTACAATAAATTCCAAATATGACTTCATTAAATAAATATAACTGAGGCTTCTCTTAAAATAGTTGCAACAAGGCAAACTCAAATAGCCTGTTTAATTAAATGGCAAACAAAATATATCATCCCCCCCCCCTACCCCAATTTTCTATAATTAATTTTACTTTACTGAAGCTCCATTTATCACTGAACCCGTAATTCATGTTCTCGTGAAATAAAATAACGCACGTAAATGTACTCGATAGTACACAGAAATTCAGATTACAACAAATAAAATAACCAAAATAAAATAGTAGTCACGATGTATTATCTACTGAGTGTCGGTACAAGAAAATCCTAACACTAAATTACACACAAACACAAGAAAAATAAGTACACAAAATTCCTCTATCCAAGCTATCCCGCTATTGAGATAATTCAATTTTTGTACTTATCCATTGCTGCAACGATGCATGGCCCGACAGTTTCTCTACTCAGCCATAGCCATCATCTGAGTAGTACGGACGGTCATCATCCCAATCATTGGCCACTTTCCAGTCATCTTGCTGCTTCTTCTTCGGAGAAAAGTTCAATTAATTATTTATAACACACTCTCTAATCCTATTAAAATTGCAATGAGTTTCTTCATTCGCTCATAAGTCCTGCGCAATTTATATCGGCGACCATTGTCCTAATTAATAGCTTAAATAGCTCTAAGTTCACACGCACTGTATCTTACTTCAAAGCATAACTTAAAGTCGTTAGAACAGTTATTTACTGCCATAATAATCTCGAACTTGACAATTTATAAGTTCACAAGTAATTTACAAAGTTTAAGTCCGTCTCTTCGGAGACATCAATCAGACGTAGGTCTCCCTCTGAGACTTCAAAATTAAGAACGTCGTGTCTCCCTCAAAGACACGGAAAATAGAACAGCACCCGTCTCTTCTGAGACTTCAGAATTAAGAACGCCGTGGTCTCTTCTGAGACACGGAAAATTAGAACAGCACCTGTCTGCTCTGAGACTTCAGAATTAAGAACGTCGTGTCTCCCTCAAAGACACAGAAAATAGAACTCTTTGGCTGTCAGTAGCCACATTTATACTAAATCACATAAATCGTCGTGGTGGGGACACAAAATTTACAATAAATCGAAGAAATAGGATTACAGACTTGCGAGTTATATCAATGAGCTTGTCTCATCACGCAGGATCAGGTCCAGGTAATTTAATCAAAATTCGACCGTAGATTAATTAGATATCCATTTCCCTCCAAATCCAGTTTCCCGGGAAAAGTCGCGTCATCTCTTCTGATTCGTTGATTAGGTCCTCAACATTCGCGCGAAAATCAGTATCCCTTCCCACTGAGTGTCGCTGCGTATGCTCCTTCTCATTCACTCAAACTCTACGCTCTCTGTCTTTGGCTGATGGACAAAGGCTCTCGACCTTCTACTTCACAATGCACGCCACGCTACTTGGCACATTTTCCCCGCAATTCCTAAAATTTTCCTGTACCAAACTTAGACTCTGGCTTTGTCTTTCCAAGGTCTCCATGTCATCATCCTTCCGTCCTGTGCCTGCCTGTGCACCTGTCGACTTCATCATAACTGAGTAACTTCACGTTGTCCCAATCTTCCTTCCATAGTAATATAAATGAAAAATATGAAACATTATTATAGGACATCATATAATAAGGGTTCAGTACAAACACTGAAATGTTAACGGTCAAAATGATGTGTCTGGTCAATTGGTAGGGGAGCTACCTTGGAAACAGGTTGTTTAAAAATACCACTGTTGCACTTCACTGACACCACTCTTACCGCATTGTCTTTACCACCATACACTTCAGTGATAACACCAAGGGGTCACTGGAGTGGGGGAACATTGTCTTCCCGTATCAGCACCACCGTGCCTGGTGATATATTGCAGGAGGAGGTTGTCTATTTGCTGCGCTGCTGCAGATGTGTGAGATAATCCGATGACCATCTCATCCAAAAGGATTGGAGTCGTTGTCGAAGAACCTTATATCTAGTTAACAAAGGCAGTTCACATAATGTGAAATCAGGTTCGGGATGAGTAGTGATGGGTTCGCCTATAAGAAAGTGCTCAGGTGTCAAGGTAGATACATCAGAAAGATCATTTGACAAGGTTATGAGAGGAAGTGAGTTTAAACAAGCCTCAATTTGAGCAGTTAATATAGCCAATTCTTCATATGTGAAAGGCAGCGTTCCGAGAACTCATCTGAAATTATTTTTGAGGGATTTTGCTCCTGCTTCCCAGGGCCCTCCAAAATTGGGGGCATGACGAAGTATAAAATGCCACTTAACTCCACAACTATGGCGAAGTTACTGATCCCCTCTCTAGTCCGATCCTGAGTGAACTATTTCTTGAGCTCCTTGAGTTCTCTACTTGCACCTTGGAAATTGGTACCATTGTCGGAGTACATTCTACCGCAAAATCCTCTTCTTGCCATGAATCTCCTGAGTGCTGCGAGTGGTTAGGTCAGAAACTATTTCTAGATGAATGGCCTTGGTGCACATACATATGAAAATGCATATGTAACCCTTGACAACGGCCTTGCTACGTGGATTGCCAATCTTCAAGTAGAAAGGGCCCGTGAAGTCTGTGCCGGCGTTGCGATGTGGTCTTGCTTGAGACACATGAACTGAAGGCAACTGTCCCATTAATTGCTGTGTGGTTTTGGCTTTGAACCTGAAGCATTTTGTACAAGTGTTTATAACTCATCAACCCACTGACTTTCCATTGATGATCCAGTAACTGTCCGATGGATGCTAAAGTCAACTGATTTCCTGAATGTAGGAGTCTTTCGTGTTCCCTCTTGATTATTAAATCAGGTAAACCGATGTTTAGCGGGCAAAATCATCTGATGTTTGAAATTGTAGTTTTGGTTGGAGTTCCCTAGTCTTCATCCAACTCTCAGGATTTGACACTTGTCTAAAAATGGTACTAAACTTTGGAGTTTGCTAAGTCTTGATACTGAATTGTGTTTCAAAAGCTCTGCTAATTCCTCGCGGAATGCTATTGACTGGACAATTCCAACACATGTCCTGTTAGTTTGCTGCAACTCTTCTATTGTCAATGGACCATGTTTCCATGTTTCCGTTCTGAATGTTTGCGTTTAGTGTTGTGCACGAATCTTATAGTATGCTGAGACCCTTTATAGCTTGATATGCGAAGAATATCTTGTGAGCACTTCTCTGCTGGATTAGAGTGGACTGAACAACTAAGCAATATCTTGCGTTGCTTAGGAATCTCTGATACAGGTTGTTCCCTAGAAGTGGGCCAGTTCTGTTCCGAACACTGTAGCCATGCGGTACCATGCCACCAAATATGAATATTTAAAAGGTTGGTAGGATCAGTTCCTCGAGAAATTAGATCTGCAGGATTGTCTGATGATGCTACGTGCTTCCAATCCTTGACTGAAGTATTGCCTTGCACTACAACCACATGGTACGCAACAAATGTTTTCCATTTTGATGGCGATCCTACTAACCATGCAAGAACAGTCTTTGAATCTGTCCACGGATGAATACTATCAAATTCAATATTGAGAACCAGACACATCTTTCTAAGCACTTGTGACAATAGTGCTGCTGCACATAACTCTAGTCTGGGCAGCGTTATCTGCTTGATTGGAGCTACTCTGGACTTGGAGCACAGGAAATTAGTGATTACGTGACCTTGATCTGTTGACGAGCACAGGATTAAACATACACCGTAGCCCTTCAAGGATGCATCACCGATGCCATGCAACAGTACCTGAGTACAACTTTCTTGAAGCACAAATCTGTTAATATAGATATTGTTAATCAAGGGTATTTGAGAATACAGAGTACGCCATCTTGTAAGAAGTTCCGTTGGAAGTTCATGATCCCATCCTATCTTCTCTTGCCATAGTTGCTGCAGAAACATCTTGAATGCGATGACAATACGACTGATTAGCCCAATAGGGTCATAAATTGACGACATAATCGATAACACCTTGCATTTGGTAATTGGAGATCCAATTCCTTGTTCTTTCTGAACACCACTGGAGATCTGTAGTTTGTATGTCGCTGGGTGCCAAATTAGACCAAAAGTCTTTATATCTTCTCCAGAATCAATCTGAAGGGGAAGCTGCGTCTCTCTGCAAACCTTTGGAACCGCCTCTAACAATGCTGGGTGGTTAGAGCACCACTTGCGTAGCTTGAAGCATCACTTGGATAACAATTGGGCTAGTTCACGTTGTAGGAGATATGCATCGTCGACCTTACTTTCTCCTGAAATGCAGTCATCTTCATAAAAATCACGAGGAAGGACAGATGCTGCCTGAGGATACTCTTGTCCCTCATCATATGCCAATTGCCTTAAACATCTTATTGCTAGAAATGGAGTTGATGATCGAACAGAAGTCTTATTTGATAGTAGGATCCGTCATTAAAATATCATTAAACGAATTTCCTGATCTCGATTTACAAGAAGCGTCGAAGACAACTCTAGTTTTTGTAGTAGTGCTGGATTTCTTGAATACCGGATGGTGCGGTATGTAGTATGCTACCGATGTCGCCATACTAGAATTAACAATATCCATGTAACCTAGTTCCTTGTATTCAGTGAGAAACTGGTCGTAATCTACCTTCAATTGCGCATCATTGTTAAGCCTACGCTCAAGGTATTGAAATCTGCTAGTTGCTGTTTGTAAAGAATTGCGTAGTATACTTGGAGTCTGATTAAATGGTAGTCTGACTACGTATTTCCCAGACACATCTCCTGACACGTGATCAGAAAAATGCTGTTCACATTAAATCCCTTCTTGCGACTTGACTTGCTCGAGAAGTTTTTTGATCTCCCAAAATCGTTGTACTTGGTTTTGAAGGTGAACATCATTACGAAGGAAAAACGTTCCTGCTGCATTGCTTCTCTTTCTCGAGGTGGATTCATATGAACCTGGCACAATCCATCCAAAATCTGTAGTTTGTAGGACTGTAAACTTTCTGGTCTCGTCCTGTGTCCCCTATGACGAATTCTAAAGAATACATCAGCACCGAGAAGCATGTCTATCTTGGCTGGATCACAAAACCTTTGGTCTGCTAACTGAATATCATTAGGGAGCTCCCACTCTTTAGAGGGCACCTGCTGACTAGGCATGTCGCTTGTAATTTGATAGGACCAGACATTCAACATTGTGACGTGTGTTGCTTATGAAAGATTGAACTTCAACGCTCACACTATACTTGGCTTCAGACATGGACTGAGAAATACCTTCGATGGGTGTGAGATTCCTGGTCTTTCTTAAGTCCAAATTTTGACCCGAACTCTCGGTTACAAAATTGCTTTGACTGCCACTGTCCAATAAGCAACTAGCGTACTAGCACTATCCTTTACCTTTACTATTGCTGTAGAACGTAAGACTTGAGTTTGTGGTTTGAGTTTCATAATGCAATACCTAGAAGAGGTACCACAAATTTGAGCATTGTGAGCCTGGTTATACTCTGAGTTTGAGCATCTGCTGATATCTCCTTGCTGAGACTATTTAGACGAGTTGGCATTGAATTGCTGATTCCCAGAATCAAAAGACAACAGCGAATTGTGACGACCTTTGCAAGATTTGCATGTTGACTTCGAAGGACAAGAGCTTATACCGTGTGATTCATGCAAATAGTTGTAGCAAAGCTTACGCTGCTTAACTAGGTTGTATCTACGATGAACATCATAACCTAAAAATGTATCACATCTGAAGATGTGCAGGCATCACAATTATTGTCAATTGCAATGTATGAACTACTTGGACATGGTTGTTTCTCATGCTTGGAACCATGCTGAGAATGTTTATCTTGGGACAATCTGCTAATCTTATCATTGTGAAACTTAGTAGGTGAAAAATCAATTAATTCAAGGGTTTGAGCCCGCCTTTCAAGACAATCTAACAACTCTGGAAGTGTAGATAGTTCCTTGGATATGTTGCTCATTTCCCATTGTTTTCGCGTGGCCTCAGGTAACTTGTCAAATATGATTTGACCGATTATGATTTAATGTAGAGGAATATTCAAATTCAGAGACTCAACAGCCTTAAATTGGACAGTATTTGATTTGGACGATATCTGGAGATAACAGTAATTTGATATGTGCATTTACTATTGTCTTCGAATTGCGGCATCGGTTTCCGACCGTTTTCCAAGCTAGCTCAAAGTTATCTGCAGTAACAGGAATGTTTTGAATGAGTTGATGAGCATTGCCACGTAGTGATGACATTACGTATTGGAACCTTTCAACGTTACCCAAAGACTGATTCTTCAGTATTAATTAATCAAACAGGTCATGGAAATGTATAAATTGTGTAACATCACCTGAAAATTCTGGTAACCGTGTCTTTGGCAAACTGTACGGACCTTTATTACTACTTGTAGATTCTCTACCTTGCTAGAGGCAGACGAGGCATCTGTGCAATGGGTATTTAGTAACGGTTGTAGCTTAGCCATAAGTTCATCATAATCATCTTCGAATTCACACCGGACCGGTTCATGAAAATTTGATTCATCCAATTCCTCCAACTTGTTTGAATTTCATTAAATTCTGGCAATAGAGCTAATAGACGTTCATTCTTCACATTGGTGCTCATCGACCCTTCATTAGACATTTTCAAGAAAACTTTCGAAATTTTTATTATTGTCTCTTTCGAAATATGTCTTCTCTAGTTTCCAGAAATATATAAATTATACAAGTTTTATTGTTGTTTAGCTCAGTTATATTAATTTTAATGATCAGTGTGCACGCTTTTCAGCAGCAGTCACTTTGACGTTTCTTGTTTCGTGTTCATCCAAAGCGCGGGAACATTTGAAGACCTTATATCTCGTTCTCGGAAGTTAGTAATCTTTTTGGATACCGGGTGATAGTACAGTACTAGGCTATTTGTACTCTTTGACTGAGGAAGAATTCTTTAATCGTTTGTTATGAGGCCATGTGAGAGGTATACCGTTATTTTGTGTATTCGATCTTTCACGTTGTGATATGAAAGATAGGATCCAAGACTAGTACGCGAAATGAAGTAAATTACGTGTTTCTAGGGAATCAACACGTTAATACTCCTAAGCAAACTGAAAATAATCATGTTACTTCAATTGATATGCAAGTCAAAAATAATTGTGTGCAAAAAATGATGTGTGTAGGTTAGGTGCAGACAATGTATTATAAATAATGGACGAACTCAGTGCTTTCAATTTTTCTTCTAAGAATGTTCTCTTTGATTTAGATTGCATACAGATTATGAATTCAGTAGTAGTATGTCCTGATTGTTTAACATGTAGTAAGTCAGTTTAGTTATAAAGGAAGTACGTAACAAACGATTTAGCTGGTCCATTTCAATATTATTAGCATGTACGTTGGTCACAAGACCCTGCAGCTTGTAGTATAATACAGTATTTGCCACTTTAATGCTGGCAGTACGTCAGAGCGGGACATCCTAAAGAAGGCTGGCATCAATCCTGGCAAAAAAGACAGTGTCTGGCATAGGTGCAGCAGATAAAGCACATATTAATCTGGCTTTGAAACAGTCTACTCCAAAACTAAAACAACGTAGGAGATACTCGCGGGTCAGGGAATGCACAAGATTGATCTAAAATCCCAAGACGAAGGCACCATCTATACTGCAGGAAGTTTTTAGGAGTAGAAAAATAAGACTCTTGACTCTAAATGTGTACCTCAACCAGTGGCGGATTTACCAAGAAGCAAAGGAAGCACTTGCTTGGGGTCCCACTTTGACAAGGGCCCCCGAAAGTTTTTTTTTTGCTTTTTATGCTCACACCGAAAAGGACCCTGCACCATCTTGTGAAAAGGTGCTTTCGGTAAAATTAGTTTAAATTTGAGTATTTTATAGATGTTCAATAGTATTTAATTGTTTCAAAATTCCAGAGCAGATGAGAAATTCACAGAGTTCCAGATTATCATTTTCAATGGTATTGTCCAAGAGATTTATGTTTTCTTCTCAGCTTCGACGAGAAGATTATCAAAACTCAGTGGAATGCACACTCCAAGTCAGTATCTTCTATAGCTGCGAACTATAATGAAATAGCTGATACTTTTCAAATGATTGCTAATGATGGTACGTGAGACGGTGAAACGCGTAACGTAGCGTCATATTTAGTAAAAGGTATGAAAACTCTGGAATTTGTCATACTGATGGTTTTTCGGGAATAAATCCTGCAGGAATTTGAAAAAGTATCAGCTACTTGACAAGACCCATTGATTTCTCTCGAAACATGTGCGAAGTTATACACGGTATTAATTACCTACTGAGCCCTTAATATAGGATCATATTAATGTCTCATATTATTTTCTACTCTATTACTTGAAACCCAGCACAAGTTAAGGAAACGGTTGCTCATATTTCTCAAGAGCAGGTAGTCCAGTGGTGACAAGAGGGTCGAGACCGTTTCCTGTGAAACGAAAGGCCAAGTTAAATTTAACCAGTCGAAGAACCGTTGAGGCAGGTGTACTGTCATGACACACGCTTCAGATATTTTCCCTTGTCTTGGAGTCTGTATACGAAGAGCGAAGCTGTGAGTGACAAGGAAAGAGATAGAGTTCAATCACACCAAGTGGGCGGAGTTCTGCGACCCACGCGTGCGATGATTTGAACGTCTGACCAATCTTAGAATACGACGCCGTCTTGGTGCGAAGTGAGATTTGCCCGCGAATCATGTAATCAGGAACTGTGAGATCGAACTTGAAGCACGCTGATATATTTGTGATGTGCAGAATTTTTCGAGTAAAATGAGGGGTCTCTGGAATCTGTATGACAATTATTTCGATTTAATTGCGGAGCGAATTCCCCTCTCCAATAAATATGGTAAAACCATATAAATAGTGCTACGTGTGTTGAAGAGATGTTCATTCTTGTGCTTCCAAAAATCATTATTATCATTACCTCCGTGAGTGAGGATGAAACTTTGCATGTCTTTGAACTTAGATATTTTATTACAGTGCAATGTGTAGCACTTACATTTTTATAGTCATTTACAATTGTGTGCGACAACATGAGTTTGTGTAAATTCAGTGAATTAGGTGGAAATCATGCCACAGTTTGTTAGGGACAGTCTACGAACTGCACATGACTTATATTGGCGAACCGAGTAACCAATACTGAAGTTTAGATAATATATATTCGTGTGATAATAATTGTAATTTTATCTACAGCAAGATGTACGCCAACGATTACGAAGGAAGGAAGCCACATATCTCAGCAAGCTCTGTCAAGATGATGATGGGCTAGGCTACGAACTGGGATGGTGACGGGATGGTATCCTGACACCGAGCAAGCAGTAAAGTAATGAGTACTGTGAAAATTATTTAATTAATTTTGTCGGGGGGTTACGTGCAGTATGGGAAATTCTTGTTAATATTTGCTTTACTTTGTAAATGTAAATTCTTTTAGCTTTAGTTTGCTGACATATTAGTTATAGTAGGCATTGCGTGACAAGTTTGTGTAAATATTTTGTGATTTAATTGCTGTTGTTTTTGCTTTATTTCTTTGTGTAGTGTACATGTTTTATGTAGCTGTTGAGCCCATGAAACAACTGTACAAATGAGATATTCATGGCGGAAAAACTTGAAATGTGGTGATAAGTGAATCTTTGATAGGAGTAACAATATGCTAGAATTGTATTTGTGGTGATACGGGGGGCCATTAGCCTTACCGTCAGTAAACTCATTAGTTTTGTTTTTATCCTGTCAATCTTGACAGATGTTGAACTCTGATCTACTCTGTGAGCGAGGGTCAATGTTCAGGTCTACAGCAGTGTGTGCCACATGTTTGCATCTTCGATAAGCTAGCGGGTAGAGACATGGTGTTCTGCTACAGACTTGCCGCTTTATTCCGGCAATGTAACCTAAGGGGCATTGACTGATGACTGTGTTTTTCTTGATATCCCAGTTGAGTATATTTCAAGATATTATTGTGTGATGAATTATGATAAATGTCGCAATTTCAGGAGCCATGGAGGCTGACCATCATTTACTTACTGCCTAGCAGTCCTGAGTTATTTTCGTCGTGGCACACTTTGAGCATATGAGAGGGGACCGTTTGATTGACAGCCACACAGAGATCAGGAGTGTTGACAAACATTCTTAGCGGCCATTAGCTGCCCGTTATTCTTGCTAATTAGGATGGCAATGTCTAGCCTGAATAGTTGTAATTAATTGAGATAATTCTGGGAGATATTCACGGGATGATTCTACTGCTTTCTAGCCATGTTTATCGGATCATGATGTCATTTTATACGCCAGTTTTCTAGGCGTGGTCATTTATTTGTGTTTTATTGTTTGGCATTGTTCAGCCAAGTTTTATTCATGTAATATTAAGGTAGCATTCGGCTAACCGATGTTTTTGTTGTGTCACGCTACTGTTCATTTGATTTTCTGGTATAAGACCGCATGTTCGGCTGCCATTTGAGTTCAAATATATCCGTGTATTATTGTGTTAATTTTAGAAGGGTTAGACTATGTCAGCATCTGTAATTTAGTGTTTGCCATTACGTGTTTGCGTTCCCATGTTGTCGTAATACCTAACCGCAGTACGGGAATTCACCACTTATTAGAAAGGTCGAACGGGAGTGAATTCTCGTTATTAAAGTACTCATTACTGGATAGTTGATTCAACCACTCACACAACTTCGTAAATTACGGTTTTCTTGATATTTTATGTGTTCTGTAGGTGATATTTTGATCACCTTAGTTTATCTTACAGCTGTCTAAGCTGAGTTGTGATTATTGGACTGATTTTGTATTTCAGTCAAATTTTTTTAATGTCATGTTTTGTTTTTCCTGGGATAAATTCAGGGTGGTTTTGGTTTATTTGTTTTGAGTCAGTTATTAAATTTGGTGTTATTTTAACCTGTGTTCTTAGCTCATTTTAACTTTAAGATCCCCTATGAATCCTAGATATTTATAGAAGCAAAGTTATCCTCTTAACTCTATCAAATAAGGACTGATCCTGATCCCGAAAAAGAGTCCCGTAAGATACTTCTTTCCAAGGGTACATAGGAGATTCGTGACGCCAAGCAACGTGGGGTTTGAGGATAACCTGGCAGAGCTTTCGTGGTGTTTTATGAGTGTCATGTTCTCCGAAACGAGAGGTTTGTATTCACCGAACGTGAGATTATTTTAATCTTTGTACAAGGGCGCAGAATGTCAAAATATGGAAAGCAATATGAAGGGCTAGGCCAGTGACGACATTCTGTAATTGAAGTTAGATCACCGGATTAGATAATTGTGTTAACGTAATACAGGCGAAGGATTACCGCCAAAGATGAGTTTGAAAAGTAAAATCATGGAGTTTGTATTAAGTTTAAAATGTGGAACGTATTATTGTGTTGAATTATTGTGATTAACTGATAGAACATATGTTCCAGGCGCCCAACCATTAAAATTAGATTTGTTTAATAAAGTCAAACTCCAAACTATATGTGACAGGAAGGTAACACCTTAAAAACTAATTAGTACTTGATTAATTGGTTATTTTATTAACATCTGAAGTAAGGCTAGAAAATTAATAGCTGAATCAAAAGGGTTAAGATCTAAAATTAATAAGTAATTTATACTCAAAGATGCTTCTTTCCATGGGTACACTACGTGCAGAAATTTCGCGAAAACTTTTCTGTCATCGAGGAAGAAGCGAAAAAAATTGTTCCTGACGCTGAACATAAGTCGAGCACACAAAAAAAGGAGACGAAGAACAGCGCAATATAACGATGGGTCTGCTTCCGACGCTCTCAAAACTTTGTCACCGAGTGATTCGCTTCGAATAAAATCGCTTATTGTTATGATCGATTCATTGTCAACCAACTTGAAACAACGCGCTGCTGCGTACACAGACATCGCAAGTAAATTTTCCTTTCTCGTCAATTTAACTGCGTCAAATGATGAAATTACGAAGAGTTAGTTAGTTAGTTAATTATTGTTGTTTTAAGGGGCGAAACTACGAGGTCATTGAAAATCTTGTCAAAGACTATCCGAATGTTGTTAATATGAACATTGTAACATAAATCGAGAATTTTCACGTTTGTGTAAAACAGATGTTTACAGATTCCTACGAGATTAATGTCAGAAATGAGTTGTTGTGAGCGTTTCCAAATGTAGAATGCCTCGTTTGACTTTTTATAACACTGAAAATAACTAATTGTTCAGGCGAAAGGTCTTTCAGCGTATTGAAGCGAGTGAGAAGTTATTTACGCTCGACAATGGGCCAAGGAAAAGTGAGCTTACTTTTCATCGAGAAAGAAAAGTTCCAAAAACTAAATTTTGATGAAGTCATTCAGCAATTCGCGTCAGAGAAATCTAATTGTAGTAATAGAAGCCATTTTTCAGTGTTGCCTAATTCTAATAAAGAAAGCTTTTCGGTCGGTCAATACGAATTGTGCCCAATTATATTAGGCGGGGAACAAACATTTAGGCTACTGTGCCCTTTTAACAAGAAATATGCAAATCACAGTATGCCAGCAATGCTCAAATTGGGATTTTCGGGGTTATGGTATGTTCTCCCACTCTGTGACTTACACATTTTGGATTAAATAGAGGATACACTTCCAAAATAAAAACAAAATCAACTCCTATTATAAAACATTTAATTAACCCAATATATGGCGCTACAAACAAATAAAACAAATAAACTACTGACCAATCCTTCTAACTTGTTCAAAGTGAACAAGGAATACATAAAATCAAACAAATGTTATATTAAAAAACATGGTTTACTTCAAACCAACAAACTTATAATTCTTTTCACTTCCATAAAGTATCCCTTTTAAAATTCACTACAATCACGAGCTCCAATGGCTCGATACTTCCCACTATAAACTGTGTTATTCTTTTACACACCTCAATATCTATTTTATGAGTTTCTTATAATCAAAACAATATATAATCTTATTCAAAGTAATTGTTACTCCTTTACTTAAATTTTTGGGCATTTCACAATGTTCTCATGTTACCACCTCTCTCAAGTTAACAAATTCACTACAGTGATCGGGAAAAATACTTGTGTACTCCCGAGTTATAAAAGACTACTTGAACAAAGTCAAAAATTATGATCACTCCCGAAATCTAATTGTCTTCATTGAACTCGTGAAATCCTACATCAATATCTCATTACATTAGGGATTTATATTTATTATTATCTGTCTTAAAAGACCATCATCTCATAAGAAAGCAAACGATCTGAACTGGCAAGCGGTAACTTTCATCTACAAGAACCTCGGTTCGAATCCCGGGTCATTAACAAACTCTAAACACTCATGGTTTATTATTACTTCAAATATACGGTTCCCCTGACCTACCACACTTTCAATAGCGAGGGGTCGGACCGTAACACTCGACTTGATTTATTGCCCGGGAGGCAGACCCTCAGTATCGCCCACACGGGACCACTCTACTCATGCTTTAAAACAGCTATTTCTCAAACACAGTTCTCTGAACAGACCTGGCGTTTCTTTCATACATTTAAACAACATTATTTAGGTTCATAGACCACTTTCATAACCTTGGCATTTATTAATTATGAAGTGTCATCATTGATGGGTAAGAATAATTCAATACAACAACAATATTTAGGGGCTTCAACAACTATACGAGTCTGGGTTCGACTCTCTCAACTGCCTCGGGAACCAATCCCATACTGGAGGACTTTACAACAAATTAGCGGCTTAGGGCGACCTCGGTCTAACCTGCGCTCATCAATACAATAAATTCGCACCCTGATACAACGCCTCGTGGTCTACATCACTAGATGGAGGACTTATCATCAATTACCGCAATCAACTGTCCCTCACAATTAATTTACCAAGTATATTTAGATTCAACGCCTTCCTAGCGTGACAATTTACTTTAATGCGCGACAATGCGCTATACATTACTTTAAGGCCTAGCGTCTTCCAAAGAACTGATAAATTCAAAATCAACATTTGATCTACATCTCAATTTTTTTATATTATGTCCTCTCCCGTAACAATAATCGCTATACTTTAAGAACATGTATTCACACCATGCCTTTATTCCTTTACAAAAGCTCAAAAGTTATTACCTTCATATAATTCAACTTAATCTTCATTTATATAATTTATATTATTATTATATTTTTCCGCTTGCTTTCATAACATTTATCAAATACACTGATATTTTATTCTATACATTTCCTCTAAGGATTTATTCATTTCACATAATCATTTTATAATTTCTCAATTTTTATTTGTTCAGATCGCGCTCCTATTCTGTTATTTATTATTCAAAAACATCCCTAATTATCATTCTCAGGTGGATTGTACACAAATATTCCCCCAACACATAACATAATGAAAATAGTTACTTACATGTTCAGACGGTCCATTACCGTGCTTTCCAACGATGTTTCATTTTTGCCCACTATTTGTGATTACACCATCGTGCTCAAATTCATTTCATACACTGACATATCTTGACACACATATACTTTATATACTTTAAACACTGGTAACATTTTAAAATACACTTCGGTATTCTTCTATTACACACAATAAAATCACTGAAAAATTACTATCTAACACAAAATTTATATATTTACACTACACTGATTCTAATCACTGAGGCTTTGATTAGGCCTTGCACACGTGATATTTGCTTCCCCGTCTCCAAGGGTGAACTAGTAGATGTCGGCTTCCTATCTGACCAGAATATGAAAGTCTCGAACACTCTACCCCTCCCTGGAATGGTACTTCTTCAAATCCGGTTTCCTGATGATCGGCTATTATTATTATTAGCTCAAACTTGCTTCTTTCTAGACCCTATTAGTTGTCTAGCGAATGTCTGTCTTGTTCCCGGTCTCCCAAATACTGTATCGGTGACCTATTATTTTCTAGCATCTAATACTCCTCGTAACTTAGTGCTTTTTATAGTTCGTTTGTTTCCTTGAAACAACGTGAGTTTAGTGCTTTTCAGTCGGTCAACACGAATGTACCCAAAAGAGATGGGTTATGCCCTAATCCTGAAATAAATTACATGAGATTAATAAAACACTAGGATGACCAGTTTCGATCGTCAAGCGATCATCATCAGATCCAATACACTTAGGCTATAAAATCTATGTTTGAAATACAGGTGAAAATATTTACAATATGTACAATTATTTAGTTGCAGTATTGGTACTGCAACTGTCAGTGTATGCTAAATGCAGTATATATGTTAGGTGAAATGCTAAATGGTGATGGCTATCCGGAGATTGTACTTTAGAGAGATTATATGGTTGTAAACTATGGTTAAACTATAAAAATTTTAGGCTAACTACTTATCTGATTGTCTTCCGTACTACAGCTATTCGCAGTTTCCGTGCTCACTTGAACTCGCTGTGCGGACGACTGCGGTGGTTATCTTAACGACTGGTTTTTCCCTGCCTTCCCCCCCTGTCCCTACGTGCTGTGGAGAGTGATCGCGATGTGTTTATGTGAGGTGTTGCCAACCTAGATAAGATGTATGTTATTGAATGAGGTGGATCTACAACTATTAAAGACCGTGGATTAGTCCTCGCCACGCGTGGAGCATAACCCATTCGAACTAAGCGTTGACGGTCTTATGAGGACGTCCCGGCACCTTTAATACTGCCTCTAATATGGGCCTTGGTTTATTGCAGAAGAAAGGTACATCGTACACCTGATCCAGATAACATTTACCTATTAAAAACCCCCTAATTTCCCCCCTTTTTTATCTAGCTTGGCTGTGTCGCTAAATTGTGTTTTGTTTCCGACAGGGTGTGTTTTTTAGTAGCGTGAAGAGGGGTGAGCTCTCCATGAACGTGTGTTCATTTAGATTGATGGGATTGTTTCGTTTGGCTAGGTGTATCTCGATTGCTTCCTTTATGTCAAGAGCTCTGCCTTTCGATTCGTGATGGATTATTTTAAGGTCCGACTCTATGTTGGTAAAGCTATGCCCTGCGTCACACATATGTTCGCACACGGCTGAATGTGTTCCGTATCTTATCGCATTTCTATGTTCATTATAACGTGTGTCTACTCGCCTTCCACTCTGCCCGATGTAATTAGCTTGACAATCGGTGTCTTGGCACGTTATAGAATATACCCCTGACCTTGAATACGGGTCACGTTTATTTAGATTACTATTTAGGAGGTGCCTAGCGGTTGTGTTTTTCGTCGTGAGAGCTCACCCCTCTTCACGCTACTAAAAAACACACCCTGTCGGAAACAAAACACAATTTAGCGACACAGCCAAGCTAGATAAAAAAGGGGGGAAATTAGGGGGTTTTTAATAGGTAAATGTTATCTGGATCAGGTGTACGATGTACCTTTCTTCTGCAATAAACCAAGGCCCATATTAGAGGCAGTATTAAAGGTGCCGGGACGTCCTCATAAGACCGTCAACGCTTAGTTCGAATGGGTTATGCTCCACGCGTGGCGAGGACTAATCCACGGTCTTTAATAGTTGTAGATCCACCTCATTCAATAACATACATCTTATCTAGGTTGGCAACACCTCACATAAACACATCGCGATCACTCTCCACAGCACGTAGGGACAGGGGGGGAAGGCAGGGAAAAACCAGTCGTTAAGATAACCACCGCAGTCGTCCGCACAGCGAGTTCAAGTGAGCACGGAAACTGCGAATAGCTGTAGTACGGAAGACAATCAGATAAGTAGTTAGCCTAAAATTTTTATAGTTTAACCATAGTTTACAACCATATAATCTCTCTAAAGTACAATCTCCGGATAGCCATCACCATTTAGCATTTCACCTAACATATATACTGCATTTAGCATACACTGACAGTTGCAGTACCAATACTGCAACTAAATAATTGTACATATTGTAAATATTTTCACCTGTATTTCAAACATAGATTTTATAGCCTAAGTGTATTGGATCTGATGATGATCGCTTGACGATCGAAACTGGTCATCCTAGTGTTTTATTAATCTCATGTAATTTATTTCAGGATTAGGGCATAACCCATCTCTTTTGGGTACATTCGTGTTGACCGACTGAAAAGCACTAAACTCTTGTTTACTAAGGCAACACTGAAAATATGGCTTCAAACACCACAATTGAAACAACGTCTTGAATTTAATTCTCCCTTCTGATTATTCTGTCCTCTAATTCCTATCTTTCCAGAATACTATGCGGACCTTATTTTGTCCGACCCTGATCAGGTTCTTTTAACGTTGATAGAATGTTTGTTTCGCTGTTATGGTACTTCAAAACGTTACGATACCCTTGGGCGTTTAAATAAACTGTTATTGAAGACCTATCGCCTATTCTTTAAGTTCGCAGCCTACTTCGACTGTAATACTGAACTTTTCACTGTAAGACTGATATTGGCGGAACTAAATCCTGTATTAGGATTTTCCTAATTCTCCACACGGCGATAGTTTGATGATACTTCTCGGCCACTCCTTACGGGTGCACGTTGGTGATTGATACAGAGTATCACGACCTCTCGAGGTCTAGTAAGTACTGCATTCGATGTGATGTAGCACAGTGACGCCCCTCTGGCTGTTTGAAACTGCATGATTAGCCTGGCCCTGCCAGGGCTATTATACAAATCGGCGACAAAAAGATAAATTCTACGTCTTTTTCGGAACCAACTTTTGAAGTAATGGTCGCACATTATTTAAAATTATATCTCTGGAAAGCTCGTTTTCTAAACGTAAACTGACTTCTTTGCACATGAAAATCGATCGTGCAGTTCTGAGATATTAAATAAAATTTAGTCTTCAGCTATGTGGGTGTTACAGTTGATTTTTAATTCCCCCCTCCTCGGGTCTCGGGAAACCCCCAATGACTTATGGCCACGTCTGCACTTCTTTCCTGGGCATTTATTATAACATCTTTCTCCACACAAAAATCTCTATTCCGAAATGATTCACAATTCTGTATTTCTTTAGTTAATTTTATTCTTGCAAATGGGTTAAATCTAATTATTCTTCTTCTGGCACGGCTGCGCGGTTGCCATTTTACTGCAAGGTAAGGGCGATTTCCGAAACACGCTCTTCGTCACTCGCTTGGAAAATTCCACTCGTTCTATTTATATTCGTGACTGGTTCCTTATCAATGCGTCATGCATGATCTCATATCCTGGCCACCTGGCTTCAGTTTATTACACAACGTTATGCTTGCCCTGTTGTATAAAATCTTTCCATATTCCTCTGAAGACTGTATATTTCCTTCCTTCCTTTTACAAAAATACATGGATTCGACCCCTTGAACCAATGGTAAATGGGTTCACTAGTGTACCCAACTGTCATCATGTGGAACATGTGTTCGTATCCCAGCTGACTCACGGTCTTTCGAGGTATGGGACGTTCCTGCCCACCATACGACCACATGCTCTGGATTTGAGTCTACCAGGTAACTACTCTACATGAAATAAACAACATATTCCTAAAATAAAACATTTACTGGTATAAAATCATGGCTATACAACAAATACAAATAAAGGATAAATTATATTTAACTCCCACAATTAAAATCAGGGTTATTTTGTGAGTCTCTTCTTCATTATTGCTACACTGCACTCAAATCTATTTCTAGCATCCTATCATTGATACTCTCAGACTTCTATGGGTCTCCATAGTGTTCATCATGTGACACAATTTTAAATAACTGGAGTATCACAACATAAAAAGTCACATATCACATCTAAATAACATTAGTATTGTAATAATAAAACATTACTCCGTTTCTTATGGCATTTACTTTGATTAGCATAAATTCATTATTTTATGCCTTAATTAACAAATATTTGTTGTGTCGTGTGAATCATTTCCCTTCTTTCCATCAATATGAAACGCTTAAAAAGTGGTACGTCTCCCTTCCAAAATAAACATGGTTAGAGATGTATAAATGTTTATAGTTTCACCATACAACGATTTTCTGGGTTTTGTCGGGATTATTATCGTTACAAACGTGTCAAGTTCTTAGAAATCACATACCCGTCTGCATAAATTAGCGTGAACTGGCAAAATGCATTCTAAAAAGATGCCTAACACTTTATTGGGTTCAGTGTTCCTCCTCAGAGAATAACTGGGCCAAATATTATCCAATTTCTGTGATCCAATAATGTATGTGTGCAGAAACACATCATTTAATTCAATTGGCATCATCATAACACTCATATCTTAATTGCATATCGAAATATCGAGATTCTTCAGTGTCCTTCTATGACTCTAATTTAAAGGACTGGCGGACCGATTTCCCCTTTCCCTAGCAGGCAATAAAATTAGTTCCGGCAGGCTGCGCAAGATGGCCGCTCGTCTCAGTGGGCCACCCCACTTCCTTCTCATCTGCTAGCAAGGTCAAGTTTGTTTACAATCGCAGTACAGTAGAGTTACGCTAGGTGTTGTTCTTAAGTAATTGAGTCATTCTAATTATAACACCTATATTTAAAGTGTATCGGGCTCAACTGGCTCCTTATTAACATTCATGGCTGGGGATGGATCCTGTGATAGTCTTGCCGTTCTATGGTGAATACTGGTGGCTTTGGACGCGCATCAAAATGAGAATACAAGATTCCCTCCGGCAGCTGTCTCAATAATAACATAATCAGGAAATCTGCGTTTCCTAAACGACGAATATGATTCTTACCTCCCAGGGTAGATCATTTTACACATGCTCACGGAGTCTCGACGGACCTCACTCGTGGCCATAATTCATGCAAGCGATGGATACAGACAGGCTCTGTCCAATTTGCTGCGAATAATAAAAAGTATGCACAACGGCGATACTAACTCGTAGATTAGCCAACTTCTCACCTAACGCGCAAGCTATACTAGTTTGGTCCCCGCAATATATTTACGTAAATCACTGGATTCTACGTTACTTCTGCACGCTCTATGCGGCACAAACAATACTTCACATAGATGACTCAATTATTAAGGCACCCGCGTTCTCTCTGTAATAACACTTAAGCCAAAGCTTTAAATAGCTCCAAATAACAATGTATAAATTTACTGGCTTACATTACTTTAATGGTCCTCAAATACAATCCTAAGAATTGACCATCTCAAATATTCATTCAACACATCATTGACACTGAAAAACTCTCGTATCTCGCTATATTCCACGTTACTTTCTTACTGTTTACCAAAATACAGTATCTTTATATTAGACATGACACAATTTGAACATTATTTAGGCCAAAAATGCCTATTACTTTACTGTTGCCGACCCCAGATTATTATTATTATTATTTATTATTTAACGTTATCGTTACATCCATCACTATTTTCGGCCTGAACGGCCCTAAACAAATCACCTTCCAAGCCATATTCTATTCAAGACGAGTGGTGAAAACTCGTTCAATAAGTGACTGTGACATCTTAGTCTCAAAGTGATGCATCGTTGTATGGTGAACTATTTAGTTAGAATAACATTGTAAATTGGTACTCACTTTTTCATTTTTGCTGGATGATGCCAGCATTCCAGCTCCGGACCTACCATGACGCTTGATTTAAGCCCATCATGCTATATCTTACATGACACTTGATTTCACACATTTCCCACACGATAAACATACTCTTATCAGTGGCTTCATTCACTTTTACACAATACATATTAATCAATATACACATGAACACTTTTTAAATCACTATAACACAATTTATGTACACTTCCTCACTATTTCACAGGTTGATCATTAATCGGACTCCTCCTACGCCTGACCTCAGAGATGCGATGCAATTACGCCAACCGCTGGTCTCCGTGAAAGTCTAACTGCGTTTACGGGCGTTCGATCCTCGTCACCTTCCATATCGTTCAGTTCACTGTCAAGATTAATTGGCGATGCCTCCCAAGGCTCCCATAATTTTAGTGATCCTGATGATAATGTCATATACAACTCTGACAATACCTCCTGGTATATGTAATGTCCAAAAACATTTTTCTTTACTTTTTCGCTGTAGCGAATTTATATTTGCGTCAGATAATGGATAAATATCTGTATTAAATTTACTTCGACGCACTTCATGATTATACTTATGAAGCTGTATGATGTGCTTCTATTGTTCTTTAATTGCTGAGCGTCGATACTGTAACATTTCGCGCGCTCTCTGGCAGCGTATTAGTTACGTGTATACTGGAGAAGAACTTGAGAACAGACTGAAGACAACTGAAGACAACTACTGGCTTGGTCTTCACTGCTCCCCCTTATAAGGATTTCTCGTAAAAACTAGTCCACCGGACATACGGGTGCGACTCCTTCCTTGAAATAATACCTTTTCAGCCGAAATGACATATACACCTTGTTCATTTAGGTGTGGAGGTTTCATAAACATTCGCGTGCACGCGATCGCTTCGGCCAATTAATTACAATTAATTGCCTTATTCCATCGCGTCAGGACGCCAACATGGTGATTCCCCTCTGGCTGGTCACCAAATCACTCCTCTGGAGCGTAAGCTCGGTGTTAACACACTCATATGGAGGTATAGGCTTTAATTTAGGTGTAAGATCATTCCTAAAACATATTCACCTGGGTGTACATTTTCCTCCATTTCAATGCTCCCCTTGGCTGTAATTAATTAATTTCCGTGGGCAGTCATCCCTACCATCGGTTCCATCGTTGTCAAGCGGTGAATACCCGAGTCATTAATTTTGAGCTGTCTTCTCGGCCCAGACGAAAGTAGTCCGGTCAGCGCCTACGATCTCCACCCACTTGCCTACTCCAATTAGTAAAACGTCAAACTGGCCTCCTCTCGTTCTTGTATGCTTCAAAAACGTATATTTGCTTGCATTTGCTTACAATTCTTCACCTTGAACTGCTATGATATTCACATATAGGCCGTGAAATCATGCTACATTATTATATGTCATTATTTAACGCATTGCTCATTGGATTCCCTAAAACTGTTCCCCCTCAGAGATCAATGGTTCGATTCTAGTTAGAATCACGTGCCTGGTCTTCTCAGATAGGACCTGAGTTCGATGCCATTCTGCCGTGACCGATTGGGCACACTACATAACCTACAAACTAACAAACTCAATATAATTGGGCACAATTCGTGTTGACCGACTGAAAAACTTTCTTTATTAGAGAAATGAAGGAAAGAATTGTGATTTACTCTAAGAGAAACTGCAAATAAAGTATTCAAAAATGATTGCATATTTTTACTTATATTAAAGAGGGGGAGGGGGAGGGGTGGGGGGCGGGAGGGGGAGGGGGGAGGGGGAGGGGGATCCAAACAAGGTCCTCATATATGCGAGTTGCTTGGGCCCTTTCAGAGGTAAATCCGGCACTGACCTCAATTTTAAGTTGCATTTTTGCACACTTCATTCTGTTCAATATTTGTCTTGACTTGGGCAGTTAAAATGTCCACTTAGAATCCAGATATTAGTTTCATTTAAAAACTAAAATATAGACGAATAATGCAGCTATGCTGTATAGCAGAATGATGCTCTTAAATTGAAATTAGCGGTCTCGCCCCCCGTATTTAATTTTGTTTTTAATCAGAATAATGTAAATTGTGTAACAAAGCTAATATATTTGCCTCAATCAAAGATACAAAAACGATTCTGCTATACAATATTCTGAACATACAGCAGAGCAATTTGCAACAACAAAGACTCGATTAGTTTGAAAAAGAGCGAAGATATCGAGTCTTAAAATTGCATGTTATTTTTGTAATTAATCTTTGAAAACGACGCCCCCCACCCTTCCAAATTATTTTTCATTTCATTTTTGGCAAAATCCACTAACTTAGTTTATATTCTTAGAATCAGTGATGTCAATTTCAAAACAATAAGATGACTTACAGTATAATGATTAATGAAATGACATGAGCAGTGTCGATGAGTACCTTTAATTTAATGGGGGTCTCATTATTCGCTCCTGGCTTTGGTAAGTGATTTTTTTAAGGTGGCAAAAATTACGGCAACATGTCATACGATGTTGGCATGTCAATGAACCCATTTGAATTCTGTAGGCCGGGTTCATAAAGGCAAAATTAATCTCGGGATTAACCGCCAACACAAAGTTCCTCATTTCTCTACTAGAAAGTGCTATAGTGTTCAAGTAGCTTAGATATCTAACCTCCTTGACATTCATAGTGCTTCAAGGAACAAAGAAATTCGACATGCAAGCTACCCTTTGGGTGTCAAATAACAAAGCTTGCACCCGGCACCCGAGGTCATACGATATTACAGTGAAACCCCTCAAATCCGAACCCCGGAAATCCGAAATCCCGGGTAATCCGAACGACTTCTTTCCGACAATTTTAAGCTAGAAAAACACACGGAAAAAAGAGAAAATTATTTAGTCATAAAACAATTATATATTCGACATTATAACCTTAATTTACATAATTATTTGAGAAATTAACAAAGAAGTACAGTTAGCATACCTAACAAACACGCTACAAACTTATCTCATCCAGGATTGAAAAACGGAATAGTTGGTTATTGTAATTCCTTAGGTTAATCACTTTGCAAAAACACTGAAATGGCAATAGAAACACACAAAATATCACGTAATCTTTCACTAGAAATCAGTTATCTTCAATTGTCGAAGTGATGAAAATCTTCCCGCGGTGACAATTGAGCGCCATCGTTTGGCGTGGCTGCAGCGTGTTGTTCTACGAAGCACAATGCGACGTCAAGAGCAGATGCAGCTTCAGTATAAGTCACATTGTCTGTCGAAGTTTCTTCATCCTCACTGTCACTAGCCTATCTCGCTCAATGTACAGTCCGATACCGTAACGAGGGCTGGTTATTATGTTAGGTTATGCAAATTTTTCGGATAATCCGAACAAATTGAAATCCGAACAAGCTACAGCCTCAATTAGTTCGGGTTTGAGGGGTTTCACTTATTATTAGCCTAATATTATTATTGAATTCATTAGTTTTGGTATGCAGTCTCGTAAGGGATGCTCGGAGAACACCTCTGCGCTTGGTCAGTAACTTAATATCATGTTCAGTAGACATGCTTCAAATGGATCATACACTGGAACGATTGCTGGATATGGGAAGAATTGCAATGAAATGCCTTTGTTTACTTATCTGGTATAGAGGTTCTTTCAGTCTGCGCCGTCACGTAACGCTTAGATATCGAAGTCAGGACGTCTGAATGGAACTGCGTCTGTCAGGAATCGAAGGCTGCATCGCTGAATGGAACTGCGTCCGTCAGGAATCGAAGATTGTACTGCTGAATGGAACTGCGTCCGTCAGGAATCGAAGGTTGTACTGCTGAATGGAACTGCGTCCGTCAGGAATCGAAAGGTGCACTGCTGAATGGAACTGTGTCCGTCAGGAATCGAAGGCTGCACCGCTGAATGGAATGCGTCCGTCAGGGATCGAAGGCTGCACCGCTGAATGGAACTGAGTCCGTCAGGGTTCGAAGGCTGCACCGCTGAATGGAACTGAGTCCGTCAGGAATCGAAGGCTGCACCGCTGAACGGAACTGTGTTGGCCGCTAGGTGGTACTAGCGTAACTTGGCCTCCGCGTTCCTGTCTGGCTCGTCTCTACTTAGTATAAAACTAAGTCCCCGATTCTTGGATGTCACGGGTAATCTCGAGAACCACTGGATGGATTTTGATGCGGCTTTCACCATTCTGTAAAGGTAGACTAATCCCGAGGAAGATTTCTGTGGAAAATTATTTATTTATGATCAAAGGGAGCCAAGCAGTAACGATTTAAGATTTCAGTGAAAAGGTCGAAAATAGTACCTGGCATCCGTGTGATTTTTTAGCTTACGCTGGGCAAACCGTTAAAAATATCAATATACTATGAGTGTAAGAATTGTTCAGCATGAAAAATTCTCCAAAAATGTCCGTGAGAGCATATCTCTATCCTCGTTACTTCGCCCAATATAAGTGTTTTTAGTTTGGACGGAAGGGGGATTTGTGCTCGCCATTCTTAAATTACGTCTGACAGGAATTCCTTGCACATTCATAACTGTTCCCGGGCGAAGCCGGGGTGGGTTGCTAGTAGTTTATTAAAAGAAGTATTGCACTAAATACTAAGCAAATTGTGAATAACAGAAACAAATCTTCAAGGGAATACGAACATATTAAAATACTATCCAGCACACACTAAAATAAATTTCTAAGAAGAGAAGAGCTTACCTCTAAACAGAAGAGACCTTCATAATTTTTCTTGCTGATTTAGAAGACGATCTGGATCTCAGTTCCCTGGACATTTCTTTCGCCAGGAAAATGAACCGGCATTTAATGTAATGAAACACTATCCTAGGGAAATATAGTAACAGATGATCCTCCGAGCGCCGGCCCTGTGGTGTTGGAGTAGCGCGCCTGCCTCTCATCCGGAGGCCCCAGGATCGATTCCCGGCTCCGTCAGGGATTTTAGAAACTGACGTGAGGGCTGGAACGGAGTGCACTCAGCCTCGTGAGGACAATTGAGTAGCTATCTGACAGTGAGACAGCGCCCTGGCCACGAAAACCAAGATTAACGGCCGAGGGGACCCGATGCGCTGACCACGCGTCACCCCAATATCTGCAGGCCAAATGGCTGGGCAGCGGTCGCTTAGTAGGCCTAGGCTCTTCAAGGACTGTAGTGTCAGTTATTATTATTATTTTGATCCTCTGAGCAGCACACATTTCGGAACACAGGAAGTTCACAGATTATATCCACACAATCTGAGAAGATATCGCCCCACAACGCACCTTCTTGCTCCAACTTTGTCTCCACTACTGCATCTACACGTTCCATTACACGTTTTATCACGTGAAATGTCCGGCTCCGTGGCTAAATGGTTAGCGCTCAAGGCTTTGGTCTGCTGTGTCCCGGGTTCGATTCCTGACCGGGCCATTGGGGATTTTAATCTCTTGGGGTTAATTCCCGTGGCTCGTGGACTGGGTGTATGTGCGGTCTTCATCATAACCTCATCCTCACTGCGACGCGCGGGCCGCCCACGGGCGTCAATTAGAAAGACCTGCACTTGGCCTCTCAGGAGGCCACACGATCTTTTTTTTTTCATCACGTGAAATAAAGATAAAGACGGGTATTTGCTAAATTTAGATTCACTTCCGCCAAAGTCTCTCAGCATGGTGAGGATACATACATCACTAACAGCATTAAATGTTTCGGAATCGTTTTCCAATGACCAAATGCAGGAAGTACATATCACAATCTTCGTTGCTGCTGTGTGAATCAGGTAACCACTCAAATAATAAACAACGTTATCGCCTGCTCTCTCAGAGCTCTCACCATTAACTGACAGGATTTTAGGGTTCAATTTCTGTCAGTGTAATAGCTTCTTTAATGTGCTGACAATTGTTATCCTTCACCTCTCTGCTCGTATGTATTTCATTTCTCGCCATTGACCGTATTCATTAAGAGAAGAAAGCTAATTGTCTATAACGTCCTCATAATTAGCTTGTGAAGAAAGGACCTCTTTCACTAGTAGGCCTATGCATAATGATAACAGAAGTTTAAAACAAGCATAGAAATAAAACGTAAGTACAATTTGCGCGCGGTAATGTACCACTGCTTGACTGCCGTCCCGTCATGTGCTTTAGACCATATGCTCGGCGCGGCGCCTGATGTTGAAATTTAGAACTACTTCATCTTAACCATTGACTCATACGGAAGTTCCACCACTTATAACTTTATTCGCCCTGCTAATACCATTGATCTGCCCACGTTACGTCCGGTGTATACCAATACCATTGATCTGCCCACGTTACGTCCGGTGTATACTAACGTCCGGTGTATACCAATACCATTGATCTACCCACGTTACGTCCGGTGTATACTAATACCATTGATCTGCCCACGTTGCGTCCGGTGTATAGGACTACTAATACCATTGATCTGCCCACGTTACGTCCGGTGTATACTAATACCGTTGATCTGCCCACATTACGTCCGGTGTATACTAACACCATTGATCTGCCCACATTACGTCCAGTGCAGTGGCGTAGCCAGGAGGGGGTTACTGGGGATCAGACCCCCCCCCCCATTGGAAAATCGGCATGGTTGTGATTTGTGTCTGTTTCACCACCGCGACGACTACTTGGTGATGTACAGTTGTCGCCTTTCGGCCCGGCTCCACATTTGAGGCGAGACACGTCTTCATGACAACGTATAACCACAGTTTATCTACTCAGTTGCGAAGCTTGGCTCATATTTTTCTACCGCACGCGCCGAGCGACAATAATGCTCTTCCGCAGCCGGCAAACATGTGCTGACTGCGCTGTGATGGTGAATGTTATTGTTGCTGGATTTACTAAATGTTATCATTGATTAGCCGTTATGTGTTATACAAGAGGTGATGTGCAGTGCAATAAACAGATAAAAGATTAGAAGCCATATTTCCGTGTTACAAGTAACCTATATGATCGCTTTTCAGTCGATCAATACGAGTGTACGGTACCAATTAGATTAGGCGGGGAGTGGCAGTTTATCTCCTAGTGCCTGAAATAAAAATACATTAATTGTTTATGCACTTAAAAAAGCTTCTCACATAAAGCGTTTTATTAAGTTATACATAATTAGTGTATTATGAATTACACAATTACACAGCAGGGAAATTAATTGTTTCTTGTTGCCTAATCGAATTGGGTGTATTCGTGTTACCCGACTGGGAAGTCATTCTGTTAATGTAGACTGTTCAAATAACAAGACGACACCCGAGTTTCCAAAGGACCCTAAGAGGTAAGAATTGAGCTATGGATTTTAGGCTAGTATTATAAAACTTTTCAAACAAACAACGGAACTAGTTCTTTAGGCTAACTGGTTATAAATCAATAATAGTGTTATTGGTTTTACATCTCTTTTGACTACTGCGGGTTTTAGAGACGCCGGGGTGCCAGAATTTTGCCCCGAAGAGGATCTTTAACGTGCCAGTAAATCTACAGACACGGCTCCTTTGCATTTACGCACCCTCAAATGCCAGCTGACAGTGCCAGGATTAGATCCTGCAACCATTGGAACATCAGGCGAGAACGTTACCGCTGAGCCACGCAACCATTCGGTTATAAATAAGAAGCATATCTCGGTAGGATATCTATGCATGGCTTCCATGGCGTAGTCGGTAGCATGCTGAATTTCTACGCCCAAGATCGCGGGTTCAAACCCGGCCGAAGTCGTCGGATTTTTAAGAGCGTTACAATCCTTCAGTATCCCTTTCTTTGGATGGGAAGTACGGCGGGCCCATGTCATAGACTTATGGCATGCCAAAATCTGTAGGCTATTTCGAAAGAAACGCTCCATCAAGTTCCAACGTTCACCGCTGAGTGTCAGTGACAGTGGCGTCTGGTAGCCAAAGTTGGAACTACTTGAAATTGAAATTAGGGAGCCTACGGGCATTCAGATGAAATGCCCTTCTATGGTCATTGGCTGCAATTCAAATATACAGAGCATACAGTAATATCAATGCATTTTGAAAATTAAGACATAAGTAAACTTAAATGATGTCATCTCAAACTCGTGCCGATATTTTAATTTTCAGATGCGGAAAATGGGTTTCAAATAGTCAGAGAACTGGTGGTTGGTTGGTTGGTTGGTTTGTTCCTTCGTTTAGGGGCTGCGACAACGCGGTCATGTAGCCCCGTGAACTTTAGGTGTGTGAAGAATTTGTCTGATAACCAGTGTTAATTCTGATTGGCTGTAGGCCTATTAGTGTGTGTTATCTGTGATTCAGGTAGATGGACTGCAGACGATGAGTTTTTTCAAGTCGTTCCCACTTTTGCCACCAAATGCTACCGTCCTCGACACCTAGCTGCGGACGTGGGTACTAAATGTCATTGCAGTCAGCACCTGGTGGCGAACGTTGGAACTAATATAGCGTTATCAAACTAACCGAAAAATGTTAGCTTCCACAAGTGTAGTTAGTGGAAGGTTCTTTTTCATGCCATAAATCGATGACATGGGACCGCCGGCTTTACTTCCCCTCCAAAGGAAGGCATACTGAGGGATTTTTAAATGTCTTAAGAAATCCGTTTTAATGAATAAAAATGTAGACTGTTTTGTACAATAATATAAACTTATTCTCGAATAATTTTTAAGTAAGGCAATTTATATAGTCAGGATAATGCTCACAAACTTAGATGTGGTACACTGTTTGTTAATTCTCTTACGGAATACCCGGTCTCCCACATGACTGCTGTGAAGGTAAGGTACACAATATTGTTATTGCTGAAATTATTTGTAAAATTTACATTGTGTTATATTGTAAAATTCAGGAATGAAAGGTTTCAAAATCACAGAAAAAATACGAAGTACTTACAATTGAGCCATTTAAGACCTTAAGATCTTTTTATACTTCTCATTTCACAAATCACACCGGTATTTTTCTAATTAATTATAATGTTATTCAATTTTATGGAAGAACTAGCTTTTGATATGGTTAAGAATTTGATAGGCCTATACCATAGCTATTTACAATTATACCCATACTAGAAACTCGCCCCAGCTTCGCCCGGTTTACTCAGCGTAAGCTTGATGGCGTACAGACGGCAGGTCCCAGACGCAATTCAGAATTGCCGAGGTGAACTCCAAACACATATAGCTTACTCTTCTCTGAAGTCTTAACTCGACACGCATCGAAAGTTGGTGCTGGTCGAAGCTGGAGTGATAGACTCGCTCGCTACCTCATTACTCGCACTGAAGATAGTATTTTATATTTCCACTGAATGGAGATTGTTGGAAGAAATGAAAACGTAAAATCACTTATAGTGGGCGGCGTATTAAAGATAGAGATATCCTGTCGCGGACATTTTTGTAGAACTTTTCATGCTGACCAATTCTTACACTCATAGGAGGCCTATATAGATATGTTTAACTGTTTATCCAGCGTAAGTTTAAATGGCACGGACGGCAGATTTTTCTTCGACTCGATTCACTGAAAGCGTTACTGCTCGACTTGCTGTGGTCACAAATGAATGTCTTTCCACAGAAACCTTCCTCGAGCAATCCTTTACAGAATGCTGAAAACCGCATCAAAATCTATCCAGTAGTTCCCGAGATTACCCGTTACATCCAAGAATCGGGGACTTTGTTTTATACCACAGTATGTCGAGATGCCCGCGACTATCATTAAAACAAATACATGCATTTATAACTAGTATGGGCTATTAATTCTACATCAGACTCATTAAATACGTCATTAAATACTCTTCTCTGAAGTCTTAACTCGACATGGCACGAAAGTTGGTGCTGGCCGAAGCTGGTAGGATACTTGTAGAGGACTGAACTAATAAAAACAGATCAATTTTTTATGTTCCTATGTATTAAGAGTGTACAGTATATCAGCATTGTGATTTAACATGACATGTTTACAAGAGAAATAATCACTCAGGTGAGTTAAAATTCATAATACCCCTACAAAAGTGAAATCATCAGTTCCGCGAATATCGCACCCAAGAGAGTTGTCAGCTTGCTGGCCGCCGCGAGCGCTAGTGTCACTCCATCTAGAGGATGCAATTTTGTAACGCAGCGAGCTGCATGACTGTGTATTTTAGACTGTGGTAATACAACTCCGTCCTTCCAGGTTTGCCAATCTAACATTCCCCCGCGAAATATAGCTTATTTCAAACTGACGCTAGCACTAAATAATTTTGAATTCCACCTAGCGGGACAATACAGTATTAGATTTCTTTTCTTTTCTTTTCTTAGCGGGAGAGAAGTTATATGAAAATTAATCTAGTTTTAATTTAAAATAACGCGTTTTAATAAGGACTTGGGAAATTCCATGGGTACATTAGCACTATTTGTGGGATTGTTATTATTTTTTGACCACGAGATCGCCGTCAGCCGAGTTGCTTCATATAACGTTAATACAGTATACTGTAGGTCCAACAATTCCCCGAATTACGGTTATCTCCCAGTTACAAATCAGTTAATTTGTCGCATGTCTACTGGAAGCAACTAAACCGTTTCCCGGCTGCATGGAGCAATTGTAATGTTAGTAGGTGACAAAAATATTCGAAAATGATATTTTAGGCGTTCAGAGCTAATTGCAATATAAAGCACAGGATCTTGTTGAAAAAACTGAATAAACATAAAAATGAGTAGCCTATTGTATAACTCATAAATCGACATCATACATCGTGAGACGACATGCCCACTTTTGCCGAGACTTCTGTAAATGTTTTCTCTTGTTGAGAGATACGCAGTCTTTATGATGGTAGCACAGATAGATTCGAGTTTATTTTGTTCCTTTCAGGGTAATAGGAATGCTCCACATTTACTATTTCAGTTAAAAATTTACTTCATTTTTTAAAGAACTGTTTTTGTTGTTGTTGTCTTTTGTGGATATTGTATTACAGTACTCAAATCTTCTGGACCAAAATGCATATCTCATTGAGAAATGGAAATACTAGTAAAGCTGCTGTTAATGATTCATTTGAGGGACTTGAGACATCTTGGTCATCAGCCCCGTATAGTTGGGTGTATGTTGAATTTGTCTGGCAACCTGTATTTCTGTAATGACTAGCCTATATTAATGTGTGTAAATGTATCAGGGACAGGGATGGGGATAGACACTCCGGGACTTGAAGTAAGACATTATCCCGGAAAAAAGCGGGGGAAAACCACACTCAGGATAACCGCTGTGAACACCGGGATTCGAACCTACGATATTCGTACTTACTGCCCTCGTGTCCATGGTGCACGTTTGACGAGCGCGGCTACGCCGCGGGCCGACATGCTTGTAGAATTTGGCTTCGACTAACTATAACCCCCTCCCCCCCCCATTGGTCGATTCTCGCTACGCTACTGGTCCAGTGTATACTAATACCATTGGTCCGCCCAAGTTAGGTTTTGGTGGATACTAAATTCACCGGTCTGCCAACGTTAAATCATGTGTATACTAATACCATTGGTCCGCCCAAGTTAGGTCTGGTGGATACTAAATTCACCGGTCTGCCCACGTTAACTCAAGTGGATACTAATACCATTGGTCCCCCCAAGTTAGGTGTAGTGGATACTGAAACCATTGGTTTGCCCACGTTAGGCCCGCTACATACTAAAACAATTGGTCTGCCCGCGTTAGTTCTGGTAGATACTAAACCAGGTCTGCCCACGTCAGTTCTGGTAGATACTAAACCAGGTCTGCCCACGTTAGTTCTGGTAGATACTAAACCAGGTCCGCCCACGTTAGTTCTGGTAGATACTAAAACCAGGTCTGCCCACGTTAGTTCTGGTAGATACTAAAACCAGGTCTGCCCACGTTAGTTCTGGTAGATACTAAAACCAGGTCTGCCCACGTTAGTTCTGGTAGATACTAAACCAGGTCTGCCCACGTTAGTTCTGGTAGATACTAAAACCAGGTCTGCCCACGTTAGTTCTGGCAGATACTAAAACCAGGTCTGCCCACGTTAGTTCTGGTAGATACTAAAACCAGGTCTGCCCACGTTAGTTCTGGTAGATACTAAACCAGGTCTGCCCACGTTAGTTCTGGTAGATACTAAACCAGGTCTGCCCACGTTAGTTCTGGTAGATATTAAACCAGGTCTGCCCACGTTAGTTCTGGTAGATATTAAACCAGGTCTGACCACGTTAGTTCTGGTAGATACTAAATCCAGGTCTGCCCACGTTAGTTCTGGTAGATACTAAACTAGGTCTGACCACGTTAGTTCTGGTAGATACTAAACCAGGTCTGCCCACGTTAGTTCTGGTAGATACTGAACCCTTTAGTATTGCAGTGTTTATATGTAAGAAATCTTAATCAAGGGGTCGCGCTCAGTTCATAGTGTGATGATTACGTTCGCCAAACAACATGCTCTACTGAGGCAAGGATCATAGGATTAAAACTATAATTAAGAAAGAAGTGACAAGACGTAAAATAATAACATAATTTAATGACTATTTGTGCAAACTGAAATGAATACAGACAACAACAATAATAATAAATTTCCTCCCTGAATCTTCCCATGACATGAATATTTATCAAAATTTGAGGAGTCAGACGGATCTCCCCCTTATAAAAAAATGTGGATCCAAGCTCCACTAACTTGCATTGGATTTTATGTACGCGTAATGACTAACTACGAGGAATGAGTACTAGGATGACTGTTCGTTCACATCGGGTAACAGCCACGACGCTTACGAACAATCATCTCGTAAATCAACGTTTATGGATATGGGACACAACACTAATAAAACCCTTAAAAATTAATGCTGACACACACTCTAAAAATTAATATATACAGGAATCTCCCTCGAGACCCTCCTTCAATGCAATGACGCATCTGACTAATGAGCTGCCAACCCGGCCAATTGCTCAATGCACAAACAAGGAAAGACAGCATCGCACGTGACTACACGGGTCACAAATATGAAACATAAACTTGGAATTAAACCAACAACAACAAAAGCCTCCACGGCTGAGATTACCTTATATGAACAACATGCACGTTAAGCTAACGCTTCGGAGATTATAGTGATTCGTAGGCAACTCCCATTTATTTAAACAATTTTTACCATTGATCAGTTCTTATTCTGTATTTCAAGTACCTTTTACGGAGCCAAAGCACTCCCTAATGACCTTGCTGCAATCCTTTCAGCCCGCCTTGTGAAACATCTTCCCCCTACCACAACACCTGTCATCGTCCAGCCCAGTGTGTAAAAATAACCAGACCAACTGTCCCGTTATCTCGTAGAATCAACAGCAACAAATCTCAACCACATAAACATATGGTAAGACATTAATCGAAATAGCCACATATGTCCTCGCAAGGTAACGATATGGGCTTGGCATCAAGCTGACAGAAATCAGTCTACGCTGAAATTCCCGCTTGTAATGACCAATACAATACACACACACACACACACACACACTGCTGGAAATGACATAACACTTTTCACACAGGTCGGTTGAATAAGATTCTCACAAACAATAAAAAAAAAAAAAACCTACGAGAGAGCTGACTGCTCCTCGCCACAAATCACATTGCTCCAACGGCAATAAACTCACTGAATCTGATCAATAATAAACATTACAAAGATTAATTTTCCCTCCAATCTACTGCATGATTATACTAATTCAGTCCTACTTCTGAAACACAACATATCTCCGAGAGACGCTTCTTAATCGCACTACGTAAACATATGCGAACACGGTCGTTCACATAGCCACGTTAATTTAAAAAAAAAGAACTTATAACTAAACAAAATTGTGCGAGCTGTTTCCATGCAAAAGGTGTGTCAGACCAAAACTAAATACACTACGTTAATCAACACAAGCAAGATATTTACAAAAAAAAACTATGTCCCATATACCATAAGTTAATTTATCAGATAATAAGAATATTATTCAGTACTCATCCTCAGCCAATCACCGTCAACGGACATCTGCAGCCATTTCCCAACTTAATGCTGCTTAGCTCGTCTCAAACATTTCGACGGAGTGTTGTCGGTTCCAAACTTCTTCCATGTTCAGTGATGTCATCTGTCGTGCTGATGTAAAAAGTTATAGATTATTATACACTCGATATCTGACTACTAAATTCGCCGTTCTAGGTACTTAGTTCCCCAGAAACAGTCTGTTGGCGAATTGTCGAAGATACTGTCCCTACAAAAATAGTACAGTGACCATCTATCCCACTGATTTTAACACACGTTAGTATTAATAAAAATCTGTGTCCTCATGACACGCAAAGTACAAGTGCCTACGTCCTCGGACACGCGAAATGTAGTATAACCTGTGTCTTCCGACACACACAATGTAATTCAGTAGAAGTTACCTACGTCCTTAGACGCACAAAATATCGTCAGTCTTGGCTCTTCACGCCACTTATAAATGAACTGGCCCTAGGTATCGATGGGGGGGGGGGGGAATTATATAAAAATTTCTCAAAATAATAGTGGTACAGGAATGAAACAAATATCACTGAACTCTTAAAATTGCGCAGGTCAAGAATATGCCCATTAATTTAAGAATCGATCGTAGAGATGTTGTCTAGCCGATCTCCCGCGTTAATGCTAGATATCGCGTGCCCAAGCTAGACTTGGCGCGCTCGTAAGCATTCATCTCTCATTGGTTCCACATTTTCTGTTAACTTCGCGTTTTTATCAGACCTCGGCTTCGTAGGAGTGTCCAGTGGTACCATCAACCACTCACGTTACTGCATTATATTTTTTCTAGGCGCGAATAGTACAATGCACATGCCATAAGCGTGTCTCACCACGCGTCCCTTTTATTTTGAGGTGGCCACCACCTGTCCTTCTGAATCATCGCTATGCTATTTCTTTTCACAATCCTTAAGTATCTAGCCTTTTGTCAAACTGCTGCAGGTATGTCCCAACTGTCTCCAACAAATGCTTGAAATTTCCTCATCTTCGTCTGGCTATTTTATGACGCTGGTGGAAATATTAATTAATTGACGAAATAAAACATCGAATCATTTATCCATCAGAGGATAAAGGGTTCACAACTCCTCCACTCACAAAATTTCGAACTTAGGATAAAGTCGACAATTTTTAAAAGACTTCCGTAGGCCAATTTGTTTTATTTCAGAATCACCCCTTTTCGGATTACTTGGTCTAGCCGCTCCTGTCTTGAATGGCATTTACTCGTTTTATTTCCTGCTTGGACCTCACTCTTTTCAGCTGCTTGTGTGACGCGCTGATGCCTGAGGCAACACTCTGCCCGTCTCGTTAATGTTTGTCAACACTATGCCTACTTCCTTCTTCTCGTGCCGTACTCAACTGCGCCCCGTCCACTTGGTTGATATAGGACGTCCATATATTCAAACTGCATCATTATTTCGGCGCTCCCATGGTTCGCTTCTTCGATACTTTTTTAAGTTGGCTGCATTGTAGACCGACAATGTTCCTGTGCTTAATTCTTTCACTCTGTATGCATTATTTCCTAGGTTTCTTACAATAGAATAGGGTCCTATGAACTTTTCACAGAATTTGCTGAAGATTTTCTTCTCTGGATCCGATGTAGCGGGTCGTTTCACCAAAACGAGCTGGTTGATTTCTAGATCACGGTGAAATCTCTTATTTCTCAGTCGCCGTAATCTGCGGTCTGCTTGTTTTCTCATGTAGGCTCTCGTTCTCTCAATTCGCAGGTCAGGTGCTATCATGGGATCTTGTGGGCAGTTAATGATGCTTTTCCACGTCCTCACTGGATACTCGTTTTTGTGTAAGACCATAGGGATCTGTCCTGTTGACTCGTGCCTGGTAGAATTCATGCATGTCTCTACATCCTTAATTTTATCCACCCACTTATGATGTTCTTTGGGAATGAAGATTCTCAAGTATGATGTTACACATTTTATTGCTCTCTCACTTGGATTAGCTTGGGCATGTCGGATACTGCTTAAAACGTGTTTTTACCCATGTCCTCCATACCTTTCTTGAATTCGGCGCTTGTAAAATAGCTGCCATGATCTGACAATATAAATTCTGGTTTTCCAAGGATTGGAATAACTCTATTTCGAATACGACTGAGTACTTGCTTCGATGTAGTTTTCTGAATGGGGCATAATACGACAAACTTAGAAAACACATCAATGCACACTAGCAAGTGACGGCAACCTCGCCTTCCTCTCGGAATTGGACCGAAACAGTCTAGGGCCAGTAGCTCGCATGGTTTCTGAGGTAGCAATGGTCTAGGATACTGCTTCATTAAATAGTTATTGGGCTTTGTCCTCTGACAATGATCACAAGTCGTAATGACGTCACATATAGTTGTTCTCATACGTGGCCATGTAAATGTCTCTCCTATTGTCGCTTCGCACTTGTCTACGCCGACGTGTCCGTAACTTTCGTGTGTATGCCATGTCAATCCTCGCTGTAAAGATGCAGGTACTAGTATGCGTAACTTGGTGTGGTCATTATCTACCCATTTGTGCAGCAAATTGTTGACATAAACATATCTTCCTTCTTTTGGTTTCGCTTCTCGAAATGCCGGTGTTCCTGTAGGTAGCTGCTTTCTGAAGTATTGAATTAATAGCATCATCCATGGTTCCGCTTACTGTTCTCGCTGTATCTCACGTAACTCCTCCAAGAATTCCCGGTCGTTCGGTGTTAACTCCAAGTGTTGTACCATCGCTGTTTCTTCAACATCAGGCTCTGGGTTCCTGCTGAGTGCATCCAGAATCACGTTCATCTTCCCTGGGCAATGTTCAATCTCAATGCTAAACTGCTGAATATATACAGACCAACGTGTCACACGTTCGCTTGCCATCGACGTCTTAAACAAGAATGTTAGTGCCTTGTGATCAGTCCTAACAACAATAGGGTAGCCATAAATTATTCGTTTCCATTGTTGAAGCGCATGAAGGATGGCCAACAGTTCTAGTTCCGTTACAGTATAATTGCGCTCGTGCTTACGCAATTTTCGGCTGACAAATGCCAAATATGTTTTATGTTGCAGGTTAGCTGGGTCTTCTTGGTAGAGCATGGCACCTATACCAATTAGTGAAGCATCCACTTTGATTATAAATTATTGCTCTAAGTCTGGATATCCTAACTTAATGCAGTTTTCCAGTAGCTGTTTTGTCGCTTGGAACGCCTTCTCGCATTCCGCATTCCATAACCATTTATTATTCTTTTTTAGCATTTCCTGCATTGGAGCTACAGTCTCCGTGTAACCTGGACAGTTTTCTTTAAAGAATCCCGTTACGCCTAAGAAAGCCCGAATGTGCTTGACTCTCGTTGGTGTAGGGAAATTCTTTATCGCTTCAATCTTAGCTGGGTTCGGTTTCACTCCCTCCTTGTCAATGATGTGACCCAAATATAAGATCTCGCTCTTGAAGAAATGCGATTTCTTCAGGTTTACTTTGAAATTTGATGCATTAAGGTTGCCTAATACTTTATCTAAATTTTCCATGTGAATTTCAATGTTGTCGGATGCCAGCAGAATGTCATCAATGTAGCGCACCGTCATTTCCTTAACTTCCTCGGTTAGATTCCGATCCAGGGCTCGGATTAAAGCACAGCCCGCTGTTTTGACTCCGAAGGGCATTCGGACGAAACAAAACGTTTGGTTATCGAATAAGAAGCCAGTTAGAAGCTGTGACTTCTCATCCAATTCAATATGGTGGAAACTGGACGTCAAATCAACTGATGAATAAATGCTCTTGTTCTTAAAGCCATTTAGTACGTCTCTGATAATTGGCGCTCTGTCATACTCAGGAAAAATGAGTCTCATGTTGAGATTTCTGGCATCTAAACAAAGTCTAATAGATCCATTTGGTTTTGTGACTGCCAAAATCGCATTTAGATAAGGTGTAGGTGTCTTCCTTATCACTCCTGCTTGTAACATCTCATCTATAATGACCTTGACTTGACCACGATATTTTTACGGAATTGGGTACAACCTACTTTTGAAAGGTGACCAATCCTCGACTTGCATTGAATATTTGAAATTTAATATTTTCCCAGGTACTGTATCAAATACTGCTTTGTGCTTCCTTAAAATTTCTTCCAATTGTTTTCTATGTTCACCCCCAAGTTGAATGTCATTGAGCCGCTCCTGTAGTAACTCTTCAAATTGTGCATCACTGTTATCTCCTTCTGTTAATAAAGACCATATCTCCTGGGATTCACTCTCCTCATCTAGTTCCACAACAGCTCTTTCTATGATGTTATCTTCTGGCTTTCGTATCTCCTCTTCCGTCTCTTCTGATATTGCTTCCAATGCCCAAGAATTTACATCTCTTCCGGTAGTGATTTCATCCATATGCAATCCCACGTTTTTCAGTTGATCATACTCTCTAAAACTGACTGTATTCTTGTGCAAATCTATCACTGCTTGATAGTCACAAATGAAATATGCACCAAGAATTATATTAAAATTCATCTTTGCCATGATAATGAATGTTTGCCCAAAAGTGTGTTCCAATATGTTCAGCTCTAAGTATGCCTGACGTTTACAAGTGACGGTGCGTTCAGGAATAACACCCCTCACTTTGAGTTGTGGTACGGGAATCACAGGAATATTCTGACTCCGTCCCAACTCTCGAACCAAGGCCTCCGATACCAGACTGATCTGCGACCCCGTATCCAATAAACATCTTATATTAATTCCACCAATCCTCGCGTAAATAATGGGTAACTGCCTAATTTCATCGTTCCGTGGTTTCACCGTCTCCCCCAGGCAATCTTCCGGTAAAGCAATCCATTCTTGTATGTTCGCTACTATCCATCCATCTTCAACTTCCGACTGTTGCGTTTGTAGACTATCTCCTTTATCCAAATTTAGCATTTTTTTTAGCTCCGTTGCGACTCCCATCGTCATTTTGTCGCCCACGCCCTTGACATTCCTCTTGTCTCAGTAGACTTCCAGCTTCCTCAGTATGTGTGTCTGGATTCTTCATGTTCCCAATAGCTCTCTCCCATCGTCCGTGCTCTCCACCTTGACTAGCGTGTAATTCCTCTAGGTAATTTTGCGATTGAGCGTGCCTATCATCCCAGTCATTTCGATAATTACGTGGCTCTTCTTGATTTTGATCTCTCCTTCCTTTCCATCTTTGATTCCCATTATAATTACCGTATCTTCCATAAGGCCTCTCATTTCTTCGATTTTCACGCCATTGTTGATATCCTCTCTGTTGATATCTATTGTTGCCTTGATATGACCTATTGTTGTAATTATTTTCGTTACGCTGGTACGGTCTGTTTTCTACCTCTTCTGGGTTTCGCCTAGGTGTGGATGTGCTTGTATTTGTACCCTGCGTTTTGGTGTTCGCCTGTTTTGGTTTTATGACCTCTGTCGTATTTACTAACTCCAGTTGTCTTCCTCCTCTGTAATGTTTATGAGATGTAGTCTCATCTATCTGGCGTAATATCTGCTCTGCATGTAAGGCCGTACTAACGTTCGCTGCGACTAGTACTTGTTGCACGTTGACTGGTAATTGCCGCGCTATAGTCATCACCAGATCCGCTTCATTTAAAGGGTAATCAAGGTCGCGAAATTTTAGCATTTGCATGTTAAAGAAATCTGAGTATTTCGTTTGCTGGGTAGTTTGATATTTCCTAGAGTAAAGCTCCATTCTTAGACTCTGTTGTAATGCCGGCGACCAGTACTTGCGCAGAAACGCGATTTTAAAATCCGTCATAGTTCCAAATGTATATTTGAAGCTTAAAAGCCATGTAAGGACATTTCCTGATAAAAACCTTTCCATCGTCCTTAACCTACTTGCTTCAGGTACCCCAGTGTCATTATAATGATCTTCAATTTCTTTAATAAAGGCTTTAGGTGTCACCCCTGAATTCTCCGTGTATTTCTGCGGTTTATAATCGTTCGAGCGAATTACTTGGATAAGTTGTGTGGGCTGATGACCGTCCTGTGGCGTGGAACTCCTTTCAATATTCTTGCGAAATCCCTCCGTGTTTGTCAATAATGGGCTCTCCGTCTGAGTCGGACTCCCTGCTGTGCTCGTCCCGTCCGGGCTATTTGACTCGTCCTGCTTGTCTTTCATGGTTCCCGTTTTAAATATTGAGGATTGTTCTATTGACCTGAGTTCAGCTTTAATGATCCTGTCTGATTGTTCTTTAAGTTTATTCTTAATGTCTTGTTCCAATGCTTGAATACGAGTATGATTTTCGCCTACTGTCTTAAGGATGGTTGATCTTTCCTCTTTAGAATCAATATTCATTTTTCGCCAATCTTTTCTTATTTGCTCCTTAATCGTGCTTACTTTTTCTTCAATCTGGCTTTTAGCGTCATCCTGATTGCTTTCTATCTGGCTCAGCCTTTCGTCGATGGTACTCTTTAATTGCTCCTGATCCGCTTCTAGGCTTTTCCATTGCTCCGCTGATTTTATTTCGAGACGGTCCATATCTTTAATTATGCCGGATATATTTTCATCGACCGCTGATAATTGTTGCTGAATGGCCTTGCCGCTTTTTTCCATTTCCTTAAATCGTCCTTCCAACTTATCCTGAGCTATCTTGACCTCGCTCGTACTCATAGTGCATGCTAGTTCAATTTGCTCTAATTTAGCTAACACCGTTTCATCCAGAATGCTAAGCTTTTGATCAAAACTAATTTCCATTTTCTTAATCTGATCTAATTGTTTTTCATTGTTTTTACTAACATCTAGGGCCAGCAATACCATCTGTTGATTAGTGTGATCCTTCATCTCTGCGGTTAACGCCTCTAATTGGTTCGTGTTTTTAACATTCTGCGCCTCTAACTGCGAATTTATAGTGTCATTGATTTCACTTTTTAATAATCCAGCTTGTTCCGCCTGATATTCATTTTGTTCAATCCTACTGTTGTTTAATTGTGTCCGCAATGATTCACTTTGTTCAGATAGTTTAGTGTTTAATGATTCACTTTGTTCTAACATAGTATTGTTTAATGATTCACTTTGTTCGGATAGCTTAGTGTTTATTTGTTCAGATAATTTAGCGTTTAATGATTCACTTTGTTCTGATAGTTTAGTGTTTAGTGATTCACTTTGTTCGGATAGTTTAGTTTTTAGTGATTCACTCTGCTTAGACAATTTGTTTATAGACTCACTTTGTTCTAACATAGTATTGTTTAACGATTCACTTTGTTCGGATAGTTTCGTGTTTATTTGTTCACTCTGTTCAGCCAATTTAGTGTCCAACAATTCCTGTGTCCTCCTAGTCGCGTTTTCAATGATTTCTTGAATCTGTTCTACTGTTGCCATGTTATACACCTTATATGAGACATTAGGGAAATGGCATAAAGCAATGCCCCCTGACACATACATACAATCCCCATGCACATTTAATTTATTTACCCTACTCAGTTCATTTATAATTTACATTTAATCCCACTAGTCGATTGCATCTCTGAGTGATTCTAATTTTACTCAATTTAATTTAAACCCAAGCACATATTCAGTCATTAAATTGTTATCCTGATCTGATATTAACACTGACTAATTAACAAAGTATTAATTGTCATTTAAGGCTACCAGCCTCCTAACATTTTCATGAGTTTGACTTTCGGAACAAATCTAGTTTTAACTTTAATCATTGGGCGCCCGATATAACGTATATTACCTTTTACTTTAATTCAATAGACAAAAACGTGAACCGTATTTTACATTGCAAACTCCTGAATTTAATTTATCTTTCACACATTTGGCGGTATCCTCTTCGCCTCAATTACTTTTAATAAAATATCACTTTCCGGTGATTAAATACTGTCATATCTGCCTGCACTTGCGGCATGTCAGTTTTACTCAAATACGCCAACTAAATGTGTTCCAGCAGCGAACCAGCAACAAAAATACACCTTCATTGTTGCGTCAGTTTGTAATCCCGACTACGCTTACATTGAAATGTGCAATTTCTCTGCCGTTACACCACAGTGAACCTCCCCACGCTTGGCCGCGCCAGTTTATCTCCTATGAACCCTTTAGTATTGCAGTGTTTATATGTAAGGAATCTTAATCAAGGGGTCGCGCTCAGTTCATAGTGTGATGTTTACGTTCGCCAAACAACATGCTCTACTGAGGCAAGGGTCATAGGATTAAAACTATAATTAAGAAAGAAGTGACAAGACGTAAAATAATAACATAATTTAATGACTATTTGTGCAAACTGAAATGAATACAGACAACAACAATAATAATAAATTTCCTCCCTGAATCTTCCCATGACTAGAATATTTATCAAAATTTGAGGAGTCAGACGGATCTCCCCCTTATTAAAAATGTGGATCCAAGCTCCACTAACTTGCATTGGATTTTATGTACGCGTAATGACTAACTACGAGGAATAAGTACTAGGATGACTGTTCGTTCACATCGGGTAACAGCCACGACGCTTACGAACAATCATCTCGTAAATCAACGTTTACGGATATGGGACACAACACTAATAAAACCCTTAAAAATTAATGCTGACACACACTCTAAAAATTAATATATACAGGAATCTCCCTCGAGACCCTCCTTCAATGCAATGACGCATCTGACTAACGAGCTGCCAACCCGGCCAATTGCTCAATACACAAACAAGGAAAGACAGCATCGCACGTGACTACACGGGTCACAAATATGAAACATAAACTTGGAATTAAACCAAAAGCAACAAAAGCCTCCACGGCTGAGATTACCTTATATGAACAATATGCACGTTAAGCTAATGCTTCGGAGATTATAGTGATTCGTAGGCAACTCCCATTTATTTAAACAATTTTTACCATTGATCAGTTCTTATTCTGTATTTCAAGTTACTTTACGGAGCCAAAGCACTCCCTAATGACCTTGCTGCAATCCTTTCAGCCCGCCTTGTGAAACATCTTCCCCCTACCACAACACCTGTCATCGTCCAGCCCAGTGTGTAAAAATAACCAGACCAACTGTCCCGTTATCTCGTAGAATCAACAGCAACAAATCTCAACCACATAAACATATGGTAAGACATTAATCGAAATAGCCACATATGTCCTCGCAAGGTAACGATATGGGCTTGGCATCAAGCTGACAGAAATCAGTCTACGCTGAAATTCCCGCTTGTAATGACCAATACAATACACACACACACACACACTGCTGGAAATGACATAACACTTTTCACACAGGTCGGTTGAATAAGATTCTCACAAACAATTTAAAAAAAAATTAAAACCTACGAGAGAGCTGACTGCTCCTCGCCACAAATCACATTGCTCCAACGGCAATAAACTCACTGAATCTGATCAATAATAAACATTACAAAGATTAATTTTCCCTCCAATCTACTGCATGATTATACTAATTCAGTCCTACTTCTGAAACACAACATATCTCCGAGAGACGCTTCTTAATCGCACTACGTAAACATATGCGAACACGGTCGTTCACATAGCCACGTTAATTTAAAAAAAAAGAACTTATAACTAAACAAAATTGTGCGAGCTGTTTCCATGCAAAAGGTGTGTCAGACCAAAACTAAATACACTACGTTAATCAACACAAGCAAGATATTTACAAAAAAAAAACTATGTCCCATATACCATAAGTTAATTTATCAGATAATAAGAATATTATTCAGTACTCATCCTCAGCCAATCACCGTCAACGGACATCTGCAGCCATTTCCCAACTTAATGCTGCTTAGCTCGTCTCAAACATTTCGACGGAGTGTTGTCGGTTCCAAACTTCTTCCATGTTCAGTGATGTCATCTGTCGTGCTGATGTAAAAAGTTATAGATTATTATACACTCGATATCTGACTACTAAATTCGCCGTTCTAGGTACTTAGTTCCACAGAAACAGTCTGTTGGCTAATTGTCGAAGATACTGTCCCTACAAAAATAGTACAGTGACCATCTATCACACTGATTTTAACACACGTTAGTATTAATAAAAATCTGTGTCCTCATGACACGCAAAGTACAAGTGCCTACGTCCTCGGACACGCGAAATGTAGTATAACCTGTGTCTTCCGACACACACAATGTAATTCAGTAGAAGTTACCTACGTCCTTAGACGCACAAAATATCGTCAGTCTTGGCTCTTCACGCCACTTATAAATGAACTGGCCCTAGGTATCGATGGGGGGGGGGGGAATTATATAAAAAATTCTCAAAATAATAGTGGTACAGGAATGAAACAAATATCACTGAACTCGTAAAATTGCGCAGGTCAAGAATATGCCCATTAATTTAAGAATCGATCGTAGAGATGTTGTCTAGCCGATCTCCCGCGTTAATGCTAGATATCGCGTGCCCAAGCTAGACTTGGCGCGCTCGTAAGCATTCATCTCTCATTGGTTCCACATTTTCTGTTAACTTCGCGTTTTTATCAGACCTCGGCTTCGTAGGAGTGTCCAGTGGTACCATCAACCACTCACGTTACTGCATTATATTTTTTCTAGGCGCGAATAGTACAATGCACATGCCATAAGCGTGTCTCACCACGCGTCCCTTTTATTTTGAGGTGGCCACCACCTGTCCTTCTGAATCATCGCTATGCTATTTCTTTTCACAATCCTTAAGTATCTAGCCTTTTGTCAAACTGCTGCAGGTATGTCCCAACTGTCTCCAACCAATGCTTGAAATTTCCTCATCTTCGTCTGGCTATTTTATGACGCTGGTGAAAATATTAATTAATTGAAGAAATAAAACATCGAATCATTTATCCATCAGAGGATAAAGGGTTCAATACTAAACCAGGTCTGCCCACGTTAGTTCTGGTAGATACTAAACCAGGTCTGCCCACGTTAGTTCTGGTAGATACTAAAACCAGGTCTGCCCACGTTAGTTCTGGTAGATACTAAAACCAGGTCTGCCCACGTTAGTTCTGGTAGATACTAAACCAGGTCTGCCCACGTTAGTTCTGGTAGATACTAAAACCAGGTCTGCCCACGTTAGTTCTGGTAGATACTAAACCAGGTCTGCCCACGTTAGTTCTGGTAGATACTAAAACCAGGTCTGCCCACGTTAGTTCTGGTAGATACTAAACCAGGTCTGCCCACGTTAGTTCTGGTAGATACTAAACCAGGTCTGCCCACGTTAGTTCTGATAGATACTAAAACCAGGTCTGCCCACGTTAGTTCTGGTAGATATTAAACCAGGTCTGCCCACGGTAGTTCTGGTAGATATTAAACCAGGTCTGACCACGTTAGTTCTGGTAGATACTGAAACCAGGTCTGCCCACGTTAGTTCTGGTAGATACTAAACCAGGTCTGACCACGTTAGTTCTGGTAGATACTAAAACCAGGTCTGCCCACGTTAGTTCTGGTAGATACTAAACCAGGTCTGCCCACGTTAGTTCTGGTAGATACTAAACCAGGTCTGTCCACGTTAGTTCTGGTAGATACTAAAACCAGGTCTGCCCACGTTAGTTCTGGTAGATACTAAAACCAGATCTGCCCACGTTAGTTCTGGTAGATACTAAACCAGGTCTGCCCACGTTAGTTCTGGTAGATACTAAAACCAGGTCTGCCCATGTTAGTTCTGGTAGATACTAAACCAGGTCTGCCCACGTTAGTTCTGGTAGATACTAAAACCAGGTCTGCCCACGTTAGTTCTGGTAGATACTAAACCAGGTCTGCCCACGTTAGTTCTGGTAGATACTAAACCAGGTCTGCCCACGTTAGTTCTGGTAGATACTAAAACCAGGTCTGCCCACGTTAGTTCTGGTAGATACTAAACCAGGTCTGCCCACGTTAGTTCTGGTAGATACTACAGTATATGCAACGTTATTTATCATTGCATAAAGTACAAAAGCAAACTTTATTAATTATGACTGGCGTATTTGGTTGCTGTTCGATCTAGACAGTCAGAAAAATAATAGTCGGCCTTCCTGATACTTCGTAACAATATTAATTGGGGCGGGTGATTCATCCGGTATTTACCTATCCTACTTATGAGATGAGAGTTAATGAAAGTTATTCGTCAAATGAAGTTAATATTTAACTTGTCAAGAGGCTACTTGGATATTATTAAACTCGTGTTGTCCTCCTTGTAAGATAGTTAGTTTAAAATCCCCTGACGGCTTGCCATGGCTTCTCAAACAGCACGCAGCGATAGCGACCGGTTACGGACAAAGCGGAAACCTATCGATCCCCTGCATAACGCAGCGTGGCATTGTGTACTTAATGTCTGGATGCCTCCTCCTCTTTCCCAAATTTTAAGTCTTCTTCTCTAGATCAATGGTTAAGTGCGCACTTTATATTCCAAATTCATGGGCTCGTATCCCGGCCGAGGAAGTTGGTTGATTTGAAGCAAAAGGCCACGGCAGTCAGAGTTGTACGATATCACTGGTATCATATTTGGTGTTTACAAGACAAATTGAAGCCTCCGTGGCTTAGATGGCAGCACGCCGGCCTCTCACCACTGGGTCCGTGGTTCAAATCCCGGTCACTCCATGTGAGATCTGTGCTGGACAAAACGGAGGCAGACAGGTTTTTCTCCGGGTACTCCGGTTTTCCCTGTCAAAATTTCATTCCAGCAACACTCTCCACTATCATTTCATTTCTTCTGTCATTCATTTAATCATTGCCCCAGAGGAGTGCGTCAGGCCTCGGCAGCCGGCACAGTTCATATCCTCGCCGCTAGATGGGGGCTTCATTCATTTCATTCCTGACCCGGTCGGAGACTGGAAGCAGGCTGTGGATTTTCATTCACAAGACAAATTAATGGAATCTCAGCAAAAAATGGCCCAGTACATTTCCAGTTTTCACTACCAGATGGCAGTGCTATGTGGAACGCCGAAAGTGGAGAATAGATCGTAATATTGGCTCCAGCTCAAATGATCTCTACTTGGTAGCTGAGATATTATTACTATTATTGTTACTATTAGTATTGTTATTATTGTTATTATTATTGTCTTTTATATTAAAATAATTGAAAGAAACTTCACCTTTTACTAAAGCTGATATATCTTGACAAGTAATTGGCTAGGCCTAAGTTTGTTGGCTTAAGACACTATTTACTTTACGGCGCATTATTCATTGAGAATTGATATTGTAACTTTCAGTCGGTCAACAAAAAATAATTCCAATTACTGGAATATGTGAAAAAATAACCTGAAATACATTACATGAGATTAAGTTAAACTGTACTGTATATACGGGGTGTAATTGATATATCGACTATGTACTCCTTTACACTGGTGATACAGGAGACTCTTCTAAGCATGCTAGGTGCAAGAATTTTCATCTATATTTAAATTGAAAATTAAACATTAAAAAGTTAATGTTTGTAGGTTTTGCAGTAACTCTTCAGGCAGAAGGTGCAAACGAAGTCTGCTTTAGCCAGTGGGGATCGGGGCGGGGCAAAGAAGACAAGGAATTTGTTGCGAAATCGAAGTATGACGTTACCTGTTGAGGAGGAGAGGGTATCAGTTGTTGTTATGTGGATAGCTGTGTTCGTCTTAGGAAACCCGTACGTAAGGAAATTGTGTTTGTTGTTGTTGTTGTTGAATTTTCACAAATGCCTGCGTTATTTTAATCGGTAGTACTGTGTAGCCTGCCTTGTAAATGTGGATGTCATTGATAAATTGATTGAGTGATTTTGTTGTAAAGGAAAACATAATTTCGATAATCAGCCCTGGTGTGGAAGGATGTGGAAATCGTATGTGAATGCGTTGTCTATCAAGCTCTATCCTTCATACATGTCACCAATCCTACCAAGATTTGAACACAGGGATCGATGGTGAATGGCTAGGAAAAAACTATGCTCATCACATCACTATGAGGAGGGTTAGGGGATGAAATATCCGCAAGCTATACTCCTCAAAGAGCTGTAGTTTAGACATCGGCCGTCCAATGCGGCACCCCTGTTCAAATCTCGGTCAGTGCATTATGAAAGTTGTGCTGGCCGAAGTGGAGGCAGGACAGAGTGATCTCCGGTTTCTCGTGTCAATTTAATTCCGACAATACTTCATTATCAATCGTTTATTATCGCCCCAAAGGAGTACGACGGGGTGAAGCAGTGTTATCAGCAGCTGGTATAATTAAGGGGAAGATCAGAGCCACTGATGTTGCGTTATTCGGGGTTATTAGCGGAAACCATAAAGGGTGATCTGGGCTTTTATTTAACACCGGATTAATTTCGTCCATCAACCTGACTGCAGGCCTTAGTGGTCCGAATGGTTAGTCCTTGTCTTACTGAGTCTAAGTTTACGGGTTCAAATCGACTCAGGTCAGTGGCCTTCAAAGAGTGTTTTTAAGAAATACTGTGGGACAAAATTCCGACATCCCGTCGTCTGTTCAAAACTAGCATTTAAGACAGACGTAAAATACTTGATGTTGTTGTTTTGAGAGGCTTGGCCAGTTTGGTCATTTAGCCCCATGTGGTTGCGTGTGTGTAGAATTTATCTGATAACCTGTGTTTCAGTGGTAGCTGTAGTAGTATGTGTCGGATTTTAAGAGTCGGAAATGGGACAGAAGCCCCGAGACTTGAAGTAAAGTACTATTCCGGCATATCCTTGGAGAGAGTGTGGAAAACCCTGGGTAAAACCACTTTGGATAGCCGTTGTCAGTGCCAGGATTCGGACCTCCAATCTTCGGACTTATGCGATCATGGTGTACGATTAAACGAGGAAAGAAAGCAGCCGTGGCCTTATTAAAGTATGCCACGTATACATTTTAATAATAATAGTCACAATAATAATTTGATGATAGCCAGGCTGTGTAGCTCCGTTAGTAGAGTACTATCCTTCTCAAGGGTTCCATCTTGGCTAAGTTATGTGAACAAATACGACAGCCTTTTGCCGATGGATTTAATGGCACGAACAATAAATTCTGTGAACACAAAATTCCGGAAACTTGACATCCCCGAAACACATAAAAATAGTGTGTCTAAAAACCTATTATTTTTTATTACTATTACTGTACAGTTATTCGACTGTTTTCGCACAAATTCAGACCAAAAAGTTTCCTTTCATTAATTTATCATATCTTAAGGATTTCAATCTCCTAATGCAGGTTGTGTACTATACCGTGCTTAGATTAATAAGTTATTTATGTTGTGTCATAAGCTATAAGACTGGCGGAATTCTAAACAGATCTACCACCCCTAGTCATGCAGGCCACTCCCTGTGATGGAGTGATGGGCTCGGTTTGTGTATTTCATAGCTATTTGTAGACAGAGCGCGGAGGTCATTCACCTTCAGACTCTGGTCTACATGCCACAGCGTTGAAGGTGAGGCCGACGGGACAAAATCAGCTGTGCTGAGTGGGGAATCCCGGCTATTTGCTTTTCCAAAACATTGACTGACGATTTCTGTGATTTAATTTCACCTACAATAATTAAGATAAAGCTACATTTCATGAAGATGTTTGCTTAGAATACAACCTTCTATCGCCAGTTAAAAGGAGTACATGCACCTAATCAATTACACCCTGCATATATTATGTATAGCCTACAGAGTGGTTCACCAGCCCCCTTTTTTTCTATTCTTTTGGAGAAACGCAACCCAACTAATGCGTATGTCATAGTCGTCTTAAAATCGTTAGTTCCTGCTCCTTTACAGCCTTAGTAAATCTTTACCTTTGAGTTCATGCTCGCGAATATAGTAGAAATCATTAGCGGCAGTGTTATTTCCATGACCTCAAATACAATGCACGATTAAAACGATCACAGCTCCAGATGACACCACCTTACGTTTGGACTGGAAGTGTCTACGAATAGATTCAATACGTGCCAGCAATACACCGCGACTCTCAGTAGCTAAGGTGACTAAATCAAGCATTGCTGAAGTATTGTCAGCCAAGCTGCTTGGTAGCAGGTTCAAACCCCAGCCATACATACTTCTTTCCTTTATGTTGTTTATAGTGGATGTTCTATGGACGCATATCCTATCTACCTGTTCCAACGAGTGATTTTTTATTTGGACCTGAAAAGGACCGTTTTTATCCGATGGTACGTAGCCAGGTTGGACGACGACATAATTATCTGTAGAACGAAATCAGGGTACTTTGTATATTCAGGGTAGCAAGTGTTCGAAATGTTGGCCACTTTAGTTAAAGAAAAACTCAGACTCACTCAGGCCGCCGTACGTGTCAAGTCAAAGCCCTCTGTAACCCCGGGATGTTAACCATTCCTCATTCTTACATTTAACAAATATAAAATAAGAATGTATTAATTGATCCACTTATGAGAAATACCGTAGTGTATTGAGTTCATTAGACAGTTAACATGACTTTTCTCACTAAAGATATGCTAAGAGAGAAACTGAAGTTATTAGAAATGAAAGCTACTGATCGAATGAGCGCTTGCTAAATTAATTTCCGGACAGGATTATTTTTATACAAACAAAATAAAGTGTTGTGGATTTGATTTTCAAATCTCTATCATCTACTCGAGACCAACGTAAGTCATCCTGGGAGTGGTTTTCCGTGGTATCTCTCTTCTACTCCAGATAAAATTCTGGGATGGTTCGAAATTTAAGACAACTGCCACATCGTTAACACTCCTACCTTCAGTTACAAATACACAAGCTACTACTGACACCGTAATAACATAGATTAGCCAAATTTAAACAAGCAAAAGAACACAAGAGTGTCCATGCCCCTAAAGTTAAAAAAGAAACCTCAAATATTGACGCTGCTGAGAACAGCAAAATGAAGTCTCACGTGTATTGGCCATTGGCTAATGAACTATTAGTCCCACTGACTCGGAATTTGAATTAAAGAAAATATTGAACGTTCTTCTCCACCTCGTAACTGATTGTTCCTTGATGCAACTATATTCCTAACATTGGCTACGATGGTAAAAATACACTTGCGAAACATTTCACTGGGTAATTTCCAGCCAATGGTAGCTACTTAAAACTCTGATTTTGAACTTGAAAGCAATATCAATTTGTGGATGAGGGTATATTAATCATACCAGTGCAAGCACCTCGCTGATTAGTCCATAAATGGCAAAGATATGACAGTTTGAGTGTTAAGAGTAGGCTACAGAGCCAGTTGCACTTCAGCTCACAACCGCGAGAATATCACACGATTCCGAATTCACATAGCTCCATGACGTAATGTTGCTTTGCTACCCATGATGCTCACGTGGCTAGGGGATGCAACCGAGCTGGCAGTGGCTGCGCATTTCAAAGCCATCAGAACAAAAGAAAAGAAAATGAATCTTAATGCCTGATGACTAAAGACAAATGTTCAAACCGGTAAGAACGTTTGAGATAAAGAAAGTCAAGTGTCCAACGCAAAAAGTTCTCACTTCCTATCTTTGTGATGTATTTTGCACAACCTAAGCAACAGTGGCTGAACTGATAACGCGTTGGACTCCGGTCTGAAAGAATTGGGTTTCGGTGTTTGTTAGGGGGAGAGTTTTATAATTTGTTTTCGTTACGTTTTATCGTCAGTGTCGACCGCTTTACAAATGTCTTACTACAGAAATAATACAAGTGGTCACAGTTGATTATTGAGGAGGGCGCTCTATTATGTAGCCAGCACATGCATTTTTAGGTTGGATTCCATGAACGTTACATAGTGTTCGAATTCGGTATTACACAAAAAATCTTAATATGTACAGGACAAATAGAGTTGTCTTCTGTTTGTTACAGTTTTCATAACAAAATAATACCCATGGAAATTCTTAGGAATACGTATACTTCGATGCGAGCACTGCTGATCAGAATCTCCTTCGATATGTTGTTGTTTCATTTGAGGGGCTAGAAAGTCGCGGTATTTAGCCCCGTGTACTTGTGTGTGTGTAGAATTTTTACGATAACCTGAGTTATTGCGGTGTCTGTATTAATTTGTGTATTTGCAATTCGGTTGAGGATTCGGAAGGAGGCGGCCGTGACCTTAAGAAGAAACCGTCCCGGCATTTGCCTGGAATAGAAGTGGGAAACCACGGAAAACCACTTCCAGGGTGGCTGAGGTGGGAATCGAACCCACCTCTTTTCAGTTTTGCCTCACGAGGTTGAGTGTACCCCATTCCAGCCCTCAGACTTGAATTAAATTTCTTGGCAGAGCCGGGAATCGAACCCGGACCTCCGGAGTGACACTTCGATCTGTTAATATTCATGCCAGTTTTTTTAAATCTTTCTGCCATTGCAGGTGACGTGGCATAACCTACTAATTCGATCGTATTCTCTTTATAAATAAGCAAAATTGGACGTTCTCTTCACAGAAATACCTCGTAAGTGAATAAATTTGGCAATGTGACCTTGCAGTTACATCCCCACTAAAATAGAGCACGCGCTGTCGTTCAAGAAAGTATGCCTAGCACTGGATTCGAAGCACCATTCTACCCGTTCTCGCTCACTATGTCCAGCCGGACTTGAACCGATTCAGCCACCAATACAACGTAGATACCGCGCGCTGAACGTGTACTAGTTACTGTGGCCATCCTACCTCGATAGTTAATATCCATGTCAAAGTCTTCAATCATGGTTTATGGTGTTGATTTAAAGTTCTACTGTTACAGATCACGTGGCGTAACCTATTAATTTGATCGTATTACGTGTACGTGTCGTGTGTGCTTTCAAATAGCAATAAGTCAAATGTTAGTGGAATGGTCCTTAGTATTTGGCGGCGAAATGTGTACAGTCGTCTTTTCTTTGCTAGACCCATGATTCAATTACATTTCTGTCACACGGGCAGAGCGGAGAGTACTATCGGCAATCGGTAGAAATGTAATGTTAGTTGGGTTTCGTAAAAATAAATAATAAGAGGCTGGTGAACCACTCTGAATACAGCAAAACTCCTCATTTCTAATCAATCCCTAATCTAACTAAAAATAAAATATACGATCTATAACTATTTATTTTCATATGCTACACGTCTCAATTCCCTCTTACTTTCTCCAAACTGTCCGTAAAATCCCCACTAACTTGAGTCTAATTTATTATTGTTTGTCATATCATCGGAATTCATAATCCCGACATCTAAGCAATGATTATTTCCAAACACCTCTCAGGTCTCTCTTATAATGATTAATAATAATAAAAAAATACAATTCTCCTAGCTGTAAATAATTACCAGAATTCAAAACTCTTCATTAATACTGAACCATATGACCTTACTGTAACTTTCACTTTCATTCCGATCAGCTGTTCACTCCTGCTGCATCGTATCTCACATATTTGCCATGAAACTCAACTTATATCTCTCAAACTGACTTCGTAAAAACAATAACGTCGTTATAAAACCTGTATTCCTTCATGATATGCATTCCTATTCATACAGACTATCTGTCCTCGCAGATATCAAAATATTTCAAACTTCAGGGTAGCAATGTCAGACAACACATTGCCACTATCACATAACTATGCATATATTTCCTCCAATATATGGGAATACTTTAACAACCTATTCCCATAACATATATCAACGTAGCTTTCGTATAATAACCTTTATTAACCTTGTATGTGTTCCTTTCCTTAATCCTTGAACTATATCTGACACTAGATATTTCAAGTTCGAAGCTCTAAATGCTTGCAACTATTTCAACAACAACATCTACTTTAGTTACTGGTTCAAACTCCTCACAAAATATCCTGTAATGCAATACTTGTTTAAAATACAAATAGCTCTACATTGTCATCAATTCTTTTTACAAATTGGTTTTCTCGCAACAATACAACATGTCCATATGCCATTCTATCCAACACCTTTCGTTACAATGCATCCTGAATGTTTGTAGAAATCTTTGCACTGTCAATAAGATTTTCCACAATATTTTAATATTCAACAATATTCTTTCGTAATATAACTTAATTCAAATATAGCCTATCACATTTCTACCGATGGCCGATATTACTCTGCGCTCTGCCTGTGTGACAGCAATGTAATTGAATCATGGGTCTAGCAAAGAAAAGACGACCGTACACATTTCTACAAGAAATGTCCTTTATCTACCTTGTAATTCTATAAAATTTTGATAAGATCAAAAAAACGACCGTCTTTCTAAAATTCTAATCGAAAATCAAAAACGAATAAAAGTCTCCATAATAGGCTACTAATAAAAAGCCGCAAACGTCGAAAATACGGTCTGAAACCTCAAATCTAAAATAATCCTACCTCAAAATCAAAAACATAAAAATCCTAATAAATCCTAAAATTCTAATTCCAAATTTTGAAAAAACAATATTACCAAAAATTCCAAAAAATCGGTCATCAAAATTTAAAGTGCAAAACATCGATAATCGAATCAGATGTATTTCTAACCCTTATTATTCCCGTTTTCCAACGGGGTCGGGGATGAGAAGCGATGGAAGTCTTTGTGGCGATAGTTTTTACGGCCAGATGCCCTTCCTGACGCCAACCTCATGAAAGGAGTTAATGATAGATGAAATGAATGATGGTGAATGAAACTGGGCAAGGATGTTGAAGGAAGCGGCCGTGGCCTGTCAGAAGGTACCGTCCTAGCATTTGCCTGGTGTTGAAAATGGGAAACCACGGAAAAGCATTTCAAGGACGGCCGACGGTGGGGCTCGAACCCACGCGTCTACCGAGTCAGCAGAGAGCTTGGCCCCATGACCTAATGCAGCGCTTTAGCGAGCGTAGCTACTACTGTCGGTCGATAATCGAATCAGATAATATCATAAATATTTAACTACCGTACCAAACATGGGCTACTGAAAAGAGTTCTTGTCTACCTTTAGTCGCGTATAGTAGTCTAGTTGAGGTCGTTATAGAAGTGGATTCCATTACCATACTCGTCCTTCTCGTACTTCCATCGGAGGGTGTCCCAAGATTAGCATTCGCCTCTCTCATCCAAGATGTTACACACTGTAGGTCCATGATGGTTCACGTTCCTTGGTCCCATCGATACCCCTTACAGCTCCATGATGGTTCTCCTGGTGGAACAGCCTTCTATCTGCGTCCTCGTTTGACACCAGACTCTGGTTATCCATTCTTGTACTTCTTATCCCGACCTCATCTTCTGTTCTTGATAGTTCCTCAGCGTAGAATTCCATTCTCATAGTTATTCAAGTAGTCTCAAATTTATTCGTAGAATTTAGATAATATCATCGGAGATGGTCTCCTCCTCATTTTCCTATGTCACTCCTGATATTCTCATCATCCTCGTAGGCTATGTTTCTATTTACATGCTTAGCACTGCATAATCACAATTTCCAAAGTGTCCAAAACTGTCTCTCTCAATTTCACTTGCTAAATCATGATGTTAGTAATTTTGTAGGTAAATAATTATAAGAATCTTCCTCAAATATTCACTTTCAATAACTATTGATACTGTTCAATGCAATAATACGGTACCACTCTGCGTAATTGCGTAGATTCTCAATAGCATCGTAATTTATTTCGAAAGAAATAACTATTTTCTTTGCGAGAATCCCTCGTTGAATAATAATGCAGATTATTATCTTTATAATATTCCTCGTTACAATTGTCTATATCTACTTTCGTTCAGTTCATAGAGTTCAATTCGTTGACTATGAGACTACGTTTCGAAATTTTACCAAGTCATTCTCTATTGTTTCCGGTTAAAATATAACAAGTCCTCCTAAATAATCACTCACACGAGCGCGAACACTGGCAATCACTTCACCGTGATGTGTTGCCACACTTCCCGATTTTTTTTTTTTTAGCGTATGGCTTTTGGTGCCGGGAGTGTCCAAGGACATGTTCGGCTCGCCAGTTTTGTAGCTGCTTCGAGACGGACACCCAATGGGTGAGCTACAAGTACCGTTGGGGAGGAAAGTTGGAAGGGAAGGGCGAGGAGTTGGAAGGTAGCGGCTGTGGCCTATAGTGAGGGACCAACCCCGGCATTTGCCTGGAAGGAAGATGGGAAACCACAGAAGACCATCTTCAAGGTTGCCGGCGGGGGGATTCGAACCTCCTCGCCTCCCGGATGTGAGCAACTGCCATTAGTCATGCCGTAACCACCACGGCTAACTCACCCGGTATATTATTTTACATTCCGGTCACACTGTTTAGACCGCAGAATAACATGTCCGATCACATCGATCTCCATAACAAGAAGCCACGAGTCCTTCTTCGACTCAAATTTGGTGTCAGTAGAAAAAACTCGCGCGTTACTTAGACGGGTTACTCCAATTATCCATATTAAGCTTGAACGAGACTTCTATCTCGTCAAATAAATACATGGGGAACTCTGTAGTACAATTTTGTATCATCCTGGTGATTAAGAATACTTCTATAACGTCTAGTATTTAGTCATGAGAAGCTTTCTCAATAACCATAAATTCAATTTTCCCATTGGCTGCAGCGCATCCATCACCTGGTTAAAATTGGCGTACTTCTGACTCGTGTCATAAAAACTTGCACGTGGCTTTTTATTGCTTTCGCGCTGGTTGCCTATACAGCTCCTGAACTTGGCCGTCTCGCTTTGGCGTCAGACGAAAACAGGTTTCGCCGCCTCGCTTATCATTTATTAACGGAATTATGCTATTGGCTCGGTGATCTATTTGACAAAACTTCCCCTAGTTGTTGCATAAGACACTACACGTGCGTTATGAAGTAGTTTCCTGCCGCGGTAAAATATCCCAATGCTTTATCTTTCAATGCAGACAATCGTAATGCAGAATAAATACCAAATTCGTGTACAGTGTTCTTTCCATTCAACTTTCATTTTAAAATCTTCTTAAGGCAATGATTGCAGATAGCTATGTTTCTATCTTTAATACCTTTATGATCAATTCGATTCGATTGCAGGAGATCAAGATATTTGTAGGACTCATTACCTTCCATAGGCTTTATGAAACAGCCGTCATTAAGGCTAAATGTCCCGTTTTTTAGTTTGTAATTCTGACACCACGTAGCAGCACCAAAGTGAGACAATTTCTTTTTCCAGTTTTCTCTTTAACGAAAGCTCGTATTTACGATCTGAAAACCACTATGTATACTAGACTGCAATTGAATTGATATTAATTCGATGCATTTTCCGAAATGTGAAAAACAAAAAAGTTACTAACAGTTTTTTATATCTCTGCTTAAAATATGAAAAATACCTGGTAATATGAAAACGGAGATTTATTTCCTGATTCCAATGCATTTTTCAGAATTAAAATCGGGTGAATGGAATCGACAGCTTTAGTTTGGGAATTGTTTTGATCTCTTGCGCAAGGAAAATGATAAACACCCTTACAGGGCGGAGGGAGAAGGGAACAATTTGACGACAGAAGGAGTTGTCTTCCTCTTGTCATAAATATTATAGTTCGGCAAGTTACATGTACAAGTGCCTAGTCGTGGAACAATATCTGAGCAACGTCGACACAATGTGTTTGTACAGATACCTTTCTTACTACCTCTAACAATCTTGTTGTTGTCGTTCTTACTGATAATACATTGTAGGGGCTTGGGACATCTTGGTCATCAGTACCTTTGGCTAGCTGCGTGGCTCAGCGGTAACGTTCTCGCTTGCTGTGCCCAAGGTTGCAGGATCGAAGCCTTTGAGCAGCCAGTTGGCATTTGAGGGTGCGCGAATGCGAGGGAGCCGTGCCATTAGATTTACTGGCACGTTAAAGATCCCCGTCGGGGCAACATTCCGGCACCCCGGTGTCTCTAAAAGCCGCAGTAGTTAAAAGGGACGTAGAACCAATAACGTTATTATTATTATTATTATTATCATCTTCATCAGTCCCGTGTAGTTGATTATGTGTGTAACTGTATTAGAGCCAGGGATTGGGCAGGTGCCCCGAAACGTCATGTACGGTACTATATCGGCATTTACCAGGAGGGATTGTGGAAAAACCGGTGAAAACACACTCAGGATAGATGCTGACAGCGCTGGAATCCCTTCTAGGTAACTGTTTTAGAGTTATTTGAGGATATACTCCGGAACAAAAAACATATTGTTCCGACATTAGTAATACTTTGTAGGACATAATTCTTACCGCACAGAGCAGCGACTGGTTTCACTCGATGCGAATTGAATACTGTCTAGAAAGATATGACTGGTTTGTAGTTAGCACGTTCTTGATATTTTAGAAAAAAAGATCGACAAGATATGTTCGTGTTCAGGTTTATTGGGAATATCTGAGGGGTATATATGCAAAACTCACATTCTCCACTCTTGTTTGGAATTGAGTTAGCAAGGCATTCTTATTCTTCGTTCCAAACTGCACACGACTATCTTAGTGCTGAATAGCCAAACTCACATTATCCAGAGGTTTTCACATGCCAGAGTTACTATACAGATCAATATGCACATTTTAATTTGTATGTAGTACCTTCGTAAAAATGTTATCGTATGAAAGTTATAACCTGCACTATGAGCATTAAATCGATATCACGGGAACCAGATGCTTATATGTATTCTGCTACAAAGCAAGGTGCAAAACTGCAGACAAGAGCTTCACTTCCACGGACAGTTCGTGGAGTTAACGTTAAAACTTTGACGGTATGAAAATAATTCATCTTCATAGTATTTTCATTCAATCAGGACGAAGTACTGGTCATCATCATCATCTTGTACAGTTTCCAGCCCCAGGCTGGGTCTGTTTGAAGTACTGGTATAAGAACAAAATTGAAGGTAGGAATTGTATGACACGTCGTTTAAATCTTAAAAGAATAAAAATAACACAGGGTAAAGTCTGCAAATGTGTAAATTGGGGGATCAAAGTGAAACGATCATGGTGGGAAGGGGAATTGTGTTTAAATGTACCTCTTGTATTAGGCCAATAACTAACCAAAATACTAATTCTACTGATATTTCATATACCAACCGCTCTTTTCTTTTGGGAAGGGGGGGGGGGGGGGGAGGGGGTGAAATTTGTCACCGCGCCGGTAGTCCCAATAAATTACATTTTGTTGCAATATATAATTTCAAAGCTTATAAAACAAGCTGCAATGTCAATACTGAGAGCTCTCTGTTATGTTTTGACGGAGGTCCGTGTGATTCCCGGCTCTGCCAAGAAATTGAATTCTGGCCCATGGTTTGGAACGGGGTACACTTAGCCTCGTGAGGAAACACTGAGAAGCGATGGGTTCAATTCCCACCTCAGCCATCCAGGAAGTGGATTTCTGTGGTTTCCCCTGCTTTTACTCGAGGCAAATGCTGGAAGGTTCCTAACTTAAGGCCACGGCCACCTCCTTCCCAATTTTCACCATAATTACAAAATACACACTAGTACAGCCATCACAATAAGACATGTTAGCACACAAATTCCATACTCACCCAAATACATGGGGCTATTAGACCCCGATGTCGCAGCCCCTAAAATAAGCAACAGCAAAGTAAAATGTATGATAAAGAAATCTTTTTAAAATATTTCTCAAATAGTTACGCAGTTCTTGTGGACACGTATTTATACGAAGGTTTTGATGTACATTATAGGAGTCACCAACTGTAGATTCTATGAAGGTCCATTTTCAAAGTACTAGGTTTGTATGAAGTGGAGCTAGGAACCACGAAAAATGCGAAGCTAAGCGACTTCGGTGGCGTACTCGGTAGCATGCTGAGGGCCAAGATGGTGGGTTCAACCCTGCCGAAGTCGTCGGATTTTTTAAGAGCGTTTAAATCCTTCAGTAAGTTATGCCTTCCTTCGTAGGGGAAGTAAAGCCGGCGGGTCCATGTTATAGATGTATGGCACGTAAAAGAACCTACCACTGCAATTGGTGGTGTGTAGCAAAATTTGTAGGTTATGTTTGGCAGGCTAGGAAACGCTCTATCAAGTTCTAACGTTCGCCGCTAGTGTTAGTGAGATTACAGCAGTATCTGGCAGCCGAAGTTGGTACTACATTAAATTGAACTTGTTGTGAACCCTCGGGCGTTCAAACACAAACGACCAGCTTATGGCCATTGGCTGCGATTCATATATCATATAGACTATCATCAAAAATGTGGTACTGTCAAAACAAAATTTATTTGTATAAATCATTTTCTAATGTATAACAGAGGGTGAGTTCTAATTCTAATTTTTAGTATGCACCAAGTTATTGAGAAATGCTAAGAGAGGAAAGGACAGTTGTGTTTGTATTTTGTAGATCTAGAGAAGGCGAAGATGCTGAGCATCCTGAAGGACTATTATGGGATCTCGGGAAGGCTGCTACAGGCAATCAAAAGTATTTATAATGATAATCAGGCAGCAGTGAGAGTTGATGGTAGGATGAGTTATTGGTTCAAGGTTGTTACAGGAGTGAGGCAAGGTTGTAACCTCTCATCACTACTGTTTATCTTATTCAATATATGGACCATTTGCTGAAGGACATAAACTGGCTGGGTGGGATTCAATTAGGTGGAAACCAGGTAAGCAGCCTGGTCTATGGTCGTAATGGTGGACCGTCGAAAGTTTACAAGCCAACATGTTTGAACTCGAAGAGAAATGTTGGGAGTATGGTATAAAGATCAGCATTTCAAAGGCGAAGTTTATGTCGGCAGGGAAGAAACGCAAGAAAATAGAATGGCAAGTAGGAGGAACTAAATTGGAGCACTGGCTGTCATGGGCGCCCATAGGATTGTTTCCAGGGGGGGGGGCAAGTAAATATTTTCGTTTCATTACCTACCTGTCACCCCCCTCCCCTCCCCCATCCCCCACATCCCCCCACACACACACAGAAGAAGGAAGGTTTCATTTCTTACTTACTTCGTGAAATTCATTATTTGACTGCTCTGAAACCATTTGCTACTTTGTGGCAAGTATGGGAGGAATGTTTTCTTTGAGTTTTTGTCCGTTAACGTTCGTTTTTCTTCGTGATTCAACGTCGTAATGTTCAGTTCTTAAAAACAGGAAAAAACTACTGGTATCGACAAAAATAAAAATCAAGTTCCGTAGTTCATTAAAGTGGTATCGTTAATCCAGTTCGCCAACTTTCTAAATAACTGGACATATTTTACACATGATCCCAAATCACTAAGTTAAACTGTGGAAATATCCCAACATCTGAATCAGCCCAATTATTTAAATAGCACTGTTTCCAAATACGGTAGGCTACGGTATCTACTGTCGACCAAAGTATTATGTGCACTCGAGTTTGAAGGTCGTTTGTGAAGTAACCAATAGGCCTACACAAAATACAATAACATCATCATTTTCGTCGTTCTATTTTACGTTAGTTCATGTAGGTTTGGAATTTTTAATTTATATTTTAATATTTTTATCGCAGTTGGAACACAAAATGTGCCCGTTTTTAAGCGTGTTTCAACCATGTGTCACATTTAAGAATTATTATCTCAAACCTCCTTCATCAGATCGAATGCAAATTTTAACACAATATACATTGGAATGTTGTATAACTGGTTTATTAATTTCAAAATTTTGTTTGTCCAAGAAACAAAGTTGTTATCATTTTTGTAAGGTAACTTTTTCTCGGCTCGGGGTGGTTGGAAAATATTGCTCTTGGTCGCGTTGTAATCCTTATATATCAAGAAGTTATGCTGTATGACTGTGAAATACGTAAATTAATTCACTTATTTTATATCGGTTTGTATTTGTTCGTGGAAATAAGGCATGATTCACCAGCCAGCCACTCCGGGGTAAGCTGTACAGCGTTGCTGAGATGGAGCCCATCACTGCCGAGCGAGGCGAGGTCGTATTTCCCCGTTCAAATATAAACCGTTATAAAATAAGTGAATTAATTTACGTATTTTAAAGTCATACAGCATAACTTCTTGATGTATAAGGATTACAACGCGACCAAGAGCTATATTTTCCAACCACCCCGAGCCGAGAAAAAGTTACCTTACAAAAATGATAACAACTTTGTTTCTTGGGCACACAAAATTTTGAAATTAATAAACCAGTAATAGAACATTCCAATGTATATTGTGTTAAAATTTGGATTCGATCTGATGACGGGTTTGTGAGATAATAATTCTTAAATGTGACGTATGGTTGAAACACGCTTTAAAACGGGCACTTTTTGTGTTCCAACTGCGATAAAAAATATTAAAATATAAACTAAAAATTTCAAACCTACATGAACTCACGTAAAATAGAACGACGAAAATGATGATGTTATTGGATTTTATGTATGTCTTCTGATTACGTAACAAACAACTTTCAAACTCGAGTACACATAATACTTTGGTCGACAGTAGTTTGTACTGGCCATTACAGCAGATCGTCACGTATTTCCTCTTCGAAACAACCAATCGGAAATACTTCGCATTGCTCTTATTAGAATCATGAAACACTTGTAGCCTGCGACCTGATAAACTCGAGCCTATGGTTTTAGTAAAAATTAGTTTTGTCAATAAAAATATTTCGCCTGATTATTACTAACCACTAAGTAATTTTCAGTTCTTAAAAACAGGAAAAACTAGTGGTATCGACAAAAATAAAAATCAAGTTCCGTAGTTCATTAAAGTGGTATTAAAGTATTATTACTAACCACTAAGTAAAATGGATAAAAACCACTATATCACGTACTCCTTACTACCACTATTCGCATTCTCGACTGAAACAAGAGGAATGGTGATATGAACGTAATCAAATCACTTCTTTCAATGTGTAATTGAGCCTTATGCTCAAGCTTTTCTCTGTTTATGAAAATAATAGACGATAAAATAAAACTAACAGATATCATACAATTCCGTGGAGTTTTATAAAATTAACAAGTGATATATTTCGCCGTATTATTGTACCTGTGATGTAAATAATATACTGTCTAACCAATCTAAAACAAATACTTTTTGAGTTTTTTAAATTTATGTGGGTTAAGGCTACCCTTAAAGAGGAGAAAATTAACCTTTTTATATTCAATAACTGGCATTGTTGTAAATGTTGTTGCTTTATTTGTAAACAGGTTTAAACCTCTTCCCCTGTACTTGACTCTGAGTGAAATTCCGGTTTATGTAATAACGTGTCATTAGGCGAGTGTGAATAAGTAATGTTATTTCAGAGTACCGATACCGTAGTTTTGAGACGAGTGCTCCGGAACATGAAACATGATACGTACGTGGTATTTCCCTGAAGGTAGTGTTGAAAATATCGTAGGCCTACTAGAGATGGCTGCTGTCAGCGTCGGCAATCAAATTTCGAATATTTAGGTAACCAGTCGTCATCGTAGAGCTTAAATTGAGGTACTCAACTACACAGATGGGCTTAAAGATCAAATTAATACATTCTGTCCTTTCTTACAATGCATGCCACGTATGGATTTACGTTGCTGCCCCCGACTTGGAATATGCAGATTTATTAAAGTTGTAACCTTCCCAGGTCACAAGGGATCGAACCCTTACTTTCGGGACGTACGATTTTCATAATCGCCCACATATTTTTATTTGATGCCTTTTTATGATTTATATTTATGTAATGGATTGTATAATATCATGTGATTTATTTCCGATTAATTTGTTTAGGTTTTAAGGGATTGTAATTGGCAGGATCTGAGTCTAGTTATATGTGAATATTTTAACATTGGAATAATCTTCAGTCAGAGAGTCTGGAATTGTGTGCAAGAACCAGGAAGTAGGCTTGTTGTCGCCTGGGTTTTTCTCTCACAAGCTTAAGTGCATGATGACTCATGCAGGTAGGAGGCTTGGCATCCCTGTGCTAGGGGTGTGTCTAGGATATTTTGAAGACCAAGAAGGCACTGCTTATATAGTAATGTTTTGTTTTGATTGGCTGGACCCGTGAGGGAAGCCAGGTAGGCCAGTGATTTGTGAAGGGGAGATGAATGTTATTAGGACTTGACGAAGCTGTGAGGGCGACTCATTCTTAGGACTCCGTGGGGAGTAGTACTCATTCTTTGGACCGCGTGTAGGGCGGTGTACTCATCCTTTGAACTCCGTGTGGAGTGGTTCGTATTCTTGGTAAGACTCCGTGAGGGAGTGGAACTTGTATTTTGGACTTGTGTGTTTTTGGTGGAGAAGGAAGGTATTTCAGACGATCACAAGTTGGTGTTCGATGTGCAATTACTGAGTTGCTGGCTATACATTCTCAAGGGAATTATGAGCCTAGTTTCAAACAAATAGTCTAGATTGTTTGTCTCGAATCGCATGAAGTAATGTAAACTAACGTCTGTATACCGAAATTATGAGACCATAGCGGTAAATTGTTATACGACAAATACTAGTAAAATATGCTATGTATTAGTAAACTCAGGAGCGAACTAGATGTGATAATCCAACACATGGATTGAAAGCATCTTTGTATAATCAGATCCACGAAACTAGATAAATCGTTGGATGCTGACCATCAAAGTAAGAATGTACATAATGTTCATAGTTGAGAGGCTTGCGTGTGAAATATATAGTAATTGTGTTGCGAGTAAGTAGGAGTGATTCTCTGGGAGAAACTAACCCCCGAATCAGTAGAGTTAAGTCGTCACAGCTGAAGTCAATGCCTGTACGTACCAGTCACCATTGTTTCCGAGGGTCATCAATATGGCATAAGTGTGCCTGTGTGAATATGATAGTGAGAGTTAGATAGTCTGTACGACGAGGATCCTGCGAAGTGTATTTCATGTCTGCTATCAGAATATATTGTAAATTTTACCAGATCTATAGTGCATTTATGTATGAGGTAACCAGTGTGGTTAAGAGTGAATGTATATTGCTGTTGCTCATACCGTACAGGTGTTTAACCCTCACGCAACCCGTGAAGCCGAGCAGTTACAAAGTTTCCATAACATATGAGGCTGTTTCTTCGCCTGAGTGTGTATTTAACTATGAGTGGCATACACTATAAATATTCGTTTGCTAAAATTACAAATTAAAAAAATAATACAAAGAATGTACATTAAAGTTTAACAGATATCATACACAACCAATGTGCAAAAACAATTTTTTAAATACCGGTAACAAGTTTGGAATTTCCTCATTGGTACAATTTCACATTCAAGTCAGATCAACAGCAAGAACACCAAGGTGACTAAGACGATCCTTTTATTTATGTCCTTAAATAATCAACAATGCCAAAGTATATTCTCTTGTGGAGGGCTTAAACTTAATCAACTTGACGTTTAATGACCAAGCAGTTTTGTACAGTTTTCCAGAAATTTTTCCGCCCTAAAACCTGCCGCCTTGTCAGTTGCAAGTTTGTCCCCCCGTCAATACGGGTCTGAATACAGTAAATTATCCAATATTGTAAGCACGACCTTACAGGACCAGTGTTTTACTAGTCAGCATAGAAAAGCTTATTTTAGGGGTTAAGATACGCTAGCGATGTTGCAATGTATAAATATATCTCCAGAAAGTGCGTTTCATATCGACACTGCCTAAGTGAGGTGGCAAAAGTAGTAGCTACTCAAGATAGTGATGGGGAAACATACGGTACGGTATTTAACACTAGGCATAACCGTATTGAAATTTGTTACCTAGATGTTAGGCCCCTTTAAACATCAATTATCATCATCATCATCCATTGGTGAAAGAGTGCATGGCATCATTAGAACCATATTTTTTATTTAAAAATTGTAAATACATATTACGTCAGCAACATAACAGATTTTTGTTGTTGTAACAGTTGCCAGTTGACTATCTGTGGCTTCCATTTATGAAATAAACTGGTGTGACAATGAACAATCTTATTTCAACATTCTCAGAAATCCAGTCCCCCTAAGGGCGCCCACGATATTAACCCATGCATGAGTACCAAAAGGCCGAACAGACCCACTTAAAGCTTGAATATTCTAAGAACAATTCTTAGTGTGCACCCACAAACTGAGAGTAATCAACATGCAAAATTTCAGTTTCATAGCCCTTGTGGTTACAAAGATACGATGATTAACGAGTGAGTACCTCCTTTTTGGATTATATATACCTAAAGATAAGATTGCATTACTTATCTTTAAATGAAATATAAATCCATTTGTAGACGAAGCACACAAAATTAATAAATAATACTGGAAGCATACAGACACAGTCTAGGCGGCCGTTCATAGTGAACACAATACACACGAATGGAATGTAGGCTACGCGCATATAAATTACAATATTCCTTTGTAATATTACTCAAGTGTATAATTTAAAGCGAAAGCATAACAGCACTATTGCATAACTGACATAATATGTAGGATGATTTTAACCTTCCGGTGGGTGCTACTGATCTTATCTCATATTCGTCAACATATTCGTCAACTACCTTTCAGTAGTTACGTCTTTCCACATGACATTCAATTCCATATCGGCCAGTTTGTCAATGACCCTTCTACACATTTGCTGTTGTTGCGAAAGTAATATGCGAGGCAGATTGCGCCTGATCGAGCACCATTACGTAATAGACTATGTAGAGAACGAATGAGTGTATTCACTAATTGAAGCAAAACTATTCTTCAGCAAATATTGTAATTTAAACAAATCTGATTTCTGAGGTGTGCCAGACAGGCTTAATGCGCCCACTGCCACTATACAGTATTTAATGTTTGGCCTGTCGGAATGTTAAATATCTGAAGTATTTATATTTAGTACAAGTTAATTAGAATACTGTAAGAACTTTTGCAAAAAAAAAATTGTTCTCAGTCCGATTTTAATATCGTTTTATTTTTCAAGGATCCAGGGGGGGGGCCATGGCCCCCCCCCTGCCCCCCGTATGGGCGCCCATGCTGGCTGTGTATTCTCTCAGGATGGCAGTCTGGGGAAGGAAATTGAGTCGAGGTGTAGAAGAGCCGACGCAGTGAGTTCACGGTTGCGATTTGAAGTATTCTGCAAGAAAGAACTTAGTGCAGCGACGAAACATCGCTCAGTATTTAGATATCTGATATATAACCTAGAGGTGACTGATATAGCCTAAGGGTAGCACGAATAATATCTGGGACAAATAGATAGGAGCAATGGCAGGAAGGTACTCGTAATGAAGAGATGAAGGCTAAATTTGAAATAAACACGCCAGATGAAGCTGTTCATATGAGCCGACTCAGTTGGTGGGGTCATGTGAAGAGAAAGGGGGAGGAGAGATTACCTAAGAGGCTAATGATTTCGGCTGTAGAGGGTAATAGAAGGAGAGGCAAACCTAGGAGGCGATGGTTAGATTCAGTGTTGAACAATTTTAATGAAGGGGTGTAGGAGCAGAGGAGGCCACAGTGCTAACTGCTAATAGGGGATCATGGAGGCGACTTGTTTGCAAACAGAGGCTTGCAGACTAGACTGGACGTTGAAAATGTAATGGACGGAATTGTACAAATGAAGCAAAACACATTGTAAACACTAAAGAAAGATAAATTATTTGCATTTCACATAAATGTCAAATTAATCATTCAACCATCCATCATTTATTGTGAAGTGATTTTTTCTGGATGTAACAATTTGCCTGTAATCTGAATCTAAATTTGTGCATGCTATTTTCAGCAAGTATTTTAGATGTTTTTGGTTAATTGTGACCTAAATTTATTCTTTATTAAGTTCAAATTTGAATATGCAGAATTGTAATGTATTGGTTAAAACACGGAAGCGCACCTACATAACTTAATTACCAACTTCTGGTGCTCTGGATATGTATTTGCAGACACACGTTTGCCTCGCTAAATATGACGCTGATAGTATATTTTAATATATTAAAAATCAACTTCGATGGCCGTTCACACTGTTCGAAATAAATTCTCGATTAATCGTGGTACATGGTTCGTGATTGTGAGACCCACATAACAGAAAGTTACCACCATTTGTAAATAAATGGGCAGAACATTCCTGGTTTGAACACCTCCACGTTTGGCCCCGGTTTGACAACTCACACTTATGAAATTTATAGTTTGCTATAATTCTCAATTCTCCACCTCTTTGACTGTATATGGATAACATGTTAGCTGCACTTATTATATCTACGAAAACTCCAGGGGTTCCAGGTGTACGTAGCTGTCAGTCACTCATGGCTTAACAAACATTTCAGGGGAGGTTGCCTACCCCCACTCTCTTCCCATACCAATTAGCGTGAGCTGACAGGACTGTTTGGGTTTAAGCAAATGAGCGGAGTTCGACCATCCCGCCCACAAAGACCTCAGGGTAACCATACCCTGGCATTATACTTCCAAGCATAGCCTACCTGACTTGGGCACGAACACACATTGCATCGGGGAATTGACACACATAATGCACACTTGGCACTAACTACCTTATGGTACCTGCCACATTGGTCTAGCTCAGCACTCGTCTCTAGTTACGTGCCTTGCTTCATCTCACATGTACGGCCAAAGTACAGTATAATCCTATCTAGTATATGTACAGAATGGGTACAGACAACCAATAAAACTAGTTTCTATCCAATCCAAAATTCACTGAATGTGGGCCATTAACATTTACATAGCAGTTATATTTATGAGGTTCTTGAGAAGCATTATTGGAGCTACAAAGAGGGACAGAATAAGAAATGAGAGGACCAGAGAATTAATGAAGGAGGAACCATTACAGGATGGTATAGAGAAATCTAGACTTAGATGGTATGGGCATGTAAAACGAATGCAGGAGAAGAGGATACCCAGAAGGATACACGAGACGAAGTGGGAAGGAAAGAGACCAAGAGGGAGACCGAGAGACAGGTGGCTGAAGGGGGTGGAAGAAAGCGTGAAGAAGAGAGGAGAAGACTGGACAAGGGTGGAGGCTGAGAGATGGTGGGAAAACAGAAGACGTTGGAGAGGCTTGTGTTCCAAACAGACCCGGCCAAAGGCTGGAAACTGTGCAAGATGATGATGATGATGATTATTACTATTATTATTATTTAAGGAAATCTACCAAAAAGCATCTTACATAACAACTCGTAAACACAGGAAAAGCAAACAATGGTTCACTTATGACCTAAAAATACAATGTAAGGAAAGAGACAGACTTTACAAAACAATGCTCAGAAACAAGGATAATATTATAATAAAAAATGAATACAAAGCTTTCAGAAACAAATTAAATAAGCTAATAAACAAAACAAAACAAAACATCAATATTATAAAAATAAGATAAATAGTTCCAAAAACGATAATAAAGGAATGTGGAAAGTCATTAATGATATAACAGGTCGGAAAACACAAACTGTCAATGAAGTCATAAACAAACATTTAATATTACATTATACTAACGAAGTGATAGTCAATAAATTCATCAATACCTTTAGTGAAAAAATAAACAGCCTAGCTCATAACTGTAGTATCAACATATGGCAATCAAATAGAAACACATTAATGAATTCCTTTACATTACTTGAAACTGATGAATATGAAATAGAAAACATAATTAAGGAATTAAAAACAGACAAATCGCCTGGGGCAGACATTATACGCTTGAAAGACATAAAGGCAACATCCAAAAAAACTATACCAATCATAACACATCTCATAAACAAGATATTCGAATCAGGCATAATACCAAAATATCTGAAATACACAATTATTAAACCAATATATAAGAATGGCGATCACTTAGACTTTGGCAACTACAGACCAATATGCATTTTATCAATCCTCCACAAAATAATGGAAAAATGCTTGGATAAGAGATTGAAGAATTTCCTAAATAAATATGATATTTTAAAGGGACACCTATACGGTTTTAGGAAGGGAAAAAGTACTGAACTACTCCTGGCTGAATTTGCCAATGTAATAAATAATGCCTTAAATAAGAACAATCACATAATGGTACTTTTTCTTGACTTTTCTAAAGCATTTGACACAATAAATCACAATAAACTACTTGCTAAATTACACGATATTGGAATAAGAGGCACGACTTACAAACTATTTGAAAGCTATCTGAAAAACAGGGAAATGGCAGTTATGGTCAATAAAACTATCAGTGACGCAGTAGAAGGAACACAAGGTATCCCTCAAGGCAGCATTATTTCACCTACACTATATAACCTGTTCGTAAACGACATGAATGAAGCCATTAAACACAGTAAAATATTTATTTATGCTGATGACACCACTATATATACCATACATAAAGACTCTAAAACAGCTTTTGATAGACTTCAAGAAGACTTCAATAACATCACAAGATGGTGTCATGACAATAATTTGTAAATAAATACAACCAAATCTAAAATAATGCACATCAGAGTTGATCACTTCACACAAGAAAAATACAAACTAACGCACCACAGCTTATCATGCATACACCAAAACATCCTGGCAGGTTGCAAATGTAACACCTTCATAAATAGTACTTCGACACAAAAATACCTAGGAATTACCCTTGATGAACACTTTAAAATGAACACACACACAGTAAACATAATAAAAAAACTAAGAGCAAACCTCCGATTTTATGTAGATAGGAAAACTTAAAAAACAATTTACAGTGCTCTGATTGAAAGCAAATTAAGATATGCTATAGCAGCTTGGGGAAATCAAAACACAACTTTAATTAATAATCTTCGAGATAGCTAAAACAGGTTCTTTAAATATTTCACTGATATCCCTTATTTTAATATTAAAGAGTTGTTCCAAATTACTGTACTGAATCTCTACTACCATGATCCAAGATTCAGGCATAAGGTCTCTCACAACATACAAACAAGAGCCATAACAAGTACTAAACATGTTAAACCTTTATGTATAAATAGCTATGGTTTCAAGAGACTAAATTATATTATACCATCACTACTTAATGAACTACCACCTGTACTGACAAACATTAACAGCAAACAACTAGCTATAAGTCGCATAAAAAAATATTAATTAACCAAACATTAACTCATAACATAAATTTATTAATATAACTACCATAGTGTAATTTTTTGTATCTTTAATTATTTACATTAATATGTTATCATTAACATTACAAAAAAAATGCATGCACTCTTGTATTGAAATATAATCTATATATATATGTTGTAAATAATAATTAATATGTCTCACAGATAATCTGTACTGTCATCAGATTCGTGAGACATATCACAATAATGTAACATAAATAGTATTTAACAAATAAATTAAATTAAATTAAATTAAATCATGTTGATAGTTAAAATCATGCTACCCGTTCAATAAGTTTCAATGAATACGGCATCAATCAATAAGGAGGAAATTATAAACAAATCCAGGTTAACCCCTATTTACAATTTCAAGCCATAGAGTCGACAATCTTCCATGGAAGATCGTCCCAGCATAAGAACCCAGGATGGGCAAGTGAATATGGATTCACATTCCATCTTATTCAAAGTATCATTGTGGTGTGAAGTTCAGAGAGGAATAATTTAGAGTTATAGTTAGCCCATTTTTTTTAATTAAATGAGGAGATTGTATCTAAATTATAACACAATTTGCCTCCTGTTAACACTGGCATAGAAACATAATTTTTACACGTCTCCTACACTGGTATAGGGGTTTTCCACTGCGTGGTCCGCGGTTGTCCGATTGTCTACGATACGGTCGGTGTTGGGTTCGAACACGCTATATTTTGCACAGGTCAGCTTTACGTGATATTGTCCGCATTGGTATTATGCACACGCAATGTAACAGAGCTCGACTGCCACTTGAATTGATCCATCACTGGCTGGTTTAGCCTAACAGTTTACGGTGCTTACTGTTATTATGACGTGATATTGTCCGCATTAGTATTATGCACGCGCATTATAACAGAGCTCGACTGCCACTTGGATTGATCCATTACTGGCTGGTTTAGCCTAACAGTTTACGGTGCTTACACACTGTTATTATGACGTGATATTGTCCGCATTAGTATTATGCACGCGCAGTATAACAGAGCTCGACTGCCACTTGGATTGATCCATCACTGGCTGGTTTAGCCTAACATTTTACGGTGCTTACTGTTATTATGACGTGATATTGTCCGCATTAGTATTATGCACGCGCAGTATAACAGAGCTCGACTGCCACTTGAATTGATCCATCACTGGCTGGTTTAGCCTAACAGTTTACGGTGCTTACACACTGTTATTATGACGTGATATTGTCCGCATTAGTATTATGCACGCGCATTATAACAGAGCTCGACTGCCACTTGGATTGATCCATCACTGGCTGGTTTAGCCTAACAGTTTACGGTGCTTACACACTGTTATTATGACGTGATATTGTCCGCATTAGTATTATGCACGCGCAGTATAACAGAGCTCGACTGCCACTTGAATTGATCCATCACTGGCTGGTTTAGCCTAACAGTTTACGGTGCTTACTGTTATTATGACATGATATTGTCCGCATTAGTATTATGCACGCGCATTATAACAGAGCTCGACTGCCACTTGGATTGATCCATCACTGGCTGGTTTAGCCTAACAGTTTACGGTGCTTACACACTGTTATTATGACGTGATATTGTCCGCATTAGTATTATGCACGCGCAGTATAACAGAGCTCGACTGCCACTTGGATTGATCCATCACTGGCTGGTTTAGCCTAACATTTTACGGCACTGACACACTGTTATTATGCTCATTTATGTTTCAGCTACTTTAGCACTGACGTTAATTAATGTTTTGTTATTGTTAGTTATATTTACTATAGGCCTACTGCTGATGCTGTTATGTTGTCTCTGTTGTCTTTGTCTATGATTGGCACTTGCAAACAATAGCGCCCACTTTTCATTGTCAGAGCGTCGCAGATTCAGCGTCAGAGTTTGACGAAAGACTGTACTGGATTGTTTTTCTCCGGTCGTATATATTGGACTGAGGGGAAATAGTTCCTACACCTATGGTACTGATTCGGTTATTTTGTTATCCTGCTGATTTCAGACGTGAAACGTCCAAAGAATGTACATTAATTTATTCTCTTTCACAATCTGCATACATTTTTAGGAATCGAGCGTACCTTTTTATGTAAATAAGGCCGCGTAGGTCCTCCCCACTCTTGCGGTAAATCCCCATTCTGAAATCATTCATTGGCTGGGCGATTCGCGTCATACTATGCTTTCAAAGGTCAACACGTAATTTATCCAAATTCTACATCCTAAAGAGGCTTATTGTTTGATATGCTATGGATGTCGTAACCTCAAAATCATGCGTAGATATCACGTAATTTCTACCTCGGAGACATTTTCGTCTTAGTTTCACACAAGGGAAATTGATTCCCCCAAGCCTCTCTGTGGGATTCCTTGTGTTCATTCTCTGTAGTATCTGGCTGTGATGTATTGTCCGTTGGCGTCCAGTTGTCCCTCTCTCATAAACGAGAGTTGAGCCGTAACTGTTATGGAGCTTTCTGCTAGACGTACGAAATATTTTAATAATTAATTTTAGCCTATCACCCTTTGCCCGCACGTGTGTGTATAATAAAATCGAAACAGCTGAATCGATTTCAATGAAAATCGGTAAGGACCTGGTAATATTTCGACCGTTTCCTTCAAATTTGAATACGCTTCACTAATCAAACATGGCGGCCGCGCGATATATTTAACCGGCATTCTCTCTCTCTGCCGGCCCCTTGGTGTTGGGGTAGCGCGCCTGCCTCTCACCCGGAGGCCCCGGGTTCGATTCCAGGCTCCGTCAGGGATTTTAGATACTGACGTGAGGGCTGGAACGGGGTGCACTCAGCTTCCTGAGGACAATTGAGTAGCTGTCTGACAGTGAGTCAGTGCCCCGGTCACGAAAACTAAGACTAACGGCCGAGGGGACCTGATGTACTGACCACGCGTCACCCCAGTATCTGCAGGCCAAATGGCTAGGCAGCGCTCGCTCGGTAGGCTTAGGCCCTTCATGGGCTGTAGTGCCAGGGGTTTTATTCTTTATCTCTGAAACTATTACTGATATCACCCTGAAATTTTATAGGGGGATAGAGAATACTAAGGTAAGTTCAGCTGTGTTACGCTTAAAACATGATAAATACAAAACCAACATGGCAGCCAATAAAAATAAAACTATTTCATTGTTATTTTCTCGAGATTTATCAACTAAGCGCAAACCTTACACCTTACATGTCTATACAAGATTTAATATACTGCATCGAATTCAATTTAATTGTTCTCATAGAAGCAATATGGCGGCTGTGCAAAATTTTAAAATAAGTTTATTATTTTTTGTGTCCTAATCATGCAATCCTAAGCAATTATCTTTATATAATGGTACATAACCCCATGGCCTGCATATAGAACAATCCAACATTGCGATAATCCGAAATATGTAGACGGTTCTCAATGTCTGGGAAACTATTACAGCAATCAAACTGAAATTCTGTATGTTAATAGAGGCAATTAACCTAAGTTCACTTATGGGCCTATACCGGCTCTTGTATATCTGCATTGGGGGTCTATAACTTACCTATCAGAATCGCCGTCGCTAGTGCACACTCAAATGACCTATTTCTCCATCTGCATACTAAATTCAGTTAAATCTCTTACCGATCCGCCACAATAATACACTTGCATGCATTCTATATTCCATGTCTCAATTTTCTTTAACAAACATCCTGGATTTTACATTTCTATACTCCATCCTTCAACAATGACGGCAGTTAAAGGATTTAGTGATATTGGATCGAGGTTATGAGGCAAAGTAGTTCATTTTAGAGAGAGAAAGTTATATTTTTTTTAAACATATTTAGTCCATGTTGTAACACATGTACACGTCAGTACAGGCATACAGGTTTGTGACTGAAATATGGAGGTATTGACCCCGATTAACGTTAATTGACAAATACTAAAAGCTTGAGGCAGATTTTCCGACTGTAGTTAGAAAGTGTAGCCTATATAATAGTATGTGAGATATGTTAGGGCAACAATTAGAATTATGTTAGACTATGGATAGAACAGTATGTGTACTTATTGACAGGGTGACAGAAAATCTACGTTCAAAACCCAGAATATCAATGTCAAGTGCCAAGGGTTAATAAACTCGTCATATAGGCTAGTTGTGTTTGTAAAGTGATTGCCTTGCAGGGCAAAGACCATAAAGTAGCATTGTATGATTATACCTAATATTGTAACTAGGGACCAAAAGAAAATTCCTCGCTTCTTAAGTACGGTAGAGAATTGGCAGTACTCGTAACAGATAGCTTAACGCTGTTATTTAAAGAAAAACATTGCCAATGCCAAAACATAACATAATGTCAATGAACATTGCAAATCCTGATAAATATTGCAAATTCTAATAAACATCGCAATTGTTTCAGTCTTGTAAACATTTAAATATATTTAACTGACAACAATCACTGAAGTCAAATGTTCAATAATTTCAGTGTGTGGTTCCATATTCACCATTAAAAAATTGTGTGAGCTAAAGAGACATGGGTTCATAAGGAAGTTATACGTGAACGTGTAATTACGTGAGTCTTATATGAGTTGTAGGCCTGTGTGTAATGCGAGAGCAGTTATTGTAATGAAATGACAATGTTTCAACCCTTAATGTTTACATTATGGAAAGGTGTTTAGATAGTTATATTTGTGTCATTTGAATTTTATGTATTGTCATATTCAGTTAATTAAATTATTTTTATATTTATAAATCCACCAAAGTGGATACTTCTTAAGTATTTCTGAGATTCCAAATGTAGACTTAATCCAGTGCTACCGTGATTCTAATTCAAAAACCCGGTAACGACCCTCAGCATCCAACTGATATAATTTTATATATGAATCTTCTTTTATATTCAAGCCTATATCACAGACAAACTGCTACAATAAGAATAAATAATTCGTCATATCATTTTTCTTTTGCTTCTTGTCCGCCTTTGTTTAAGGTTCAATCCACTATGCGTCAAAACAGAGTTTTGGGTTTTATCTGGTAGTGGAGCCTTCAACTGCGCATGCCAAGTTCAACATCGATCCTAAAGGGTTACTGCATATTGGAATCACATTGCATGTGGATTAGCGGTACTAGGGGACTCAGAACAATATTATACATGCAGGATTACAACTAGCCGCACATTGCCATAATTGCTTGTACGGAGTCAGTTATATCAGCACAGGACGAACCTGGTAGACAATCGCATAACGTTAGTAAAAGACAGAAAACACATAAAACACACCACAAGATATAAGATGTGTACAATTACGTAACAAATCATTCATACAATTAACTCATATAACAAACTACTCTCCTGCTGTTGGAAGTACTGATAGGCTATATCCTCTTGGTGATAGAGGATACCTCCTTCAATAGACAATCCTGAACATAGTTTCCGATAGGCAACACTTAGCAAAAAATTACCCCACGGCGTAGCCGTGTGTGTAGGAACGCTCATTACGTCCACGATGAGGAGCTGCAGCAAGCCTGGAGATCAGAGGGTTGAATCCTGACCCTGACAGGAACTATTCTGAGAGTGGTTTTTCAAGGTTTTACCACACACCCTCCAAGATAGTACTTTATTTTTAGTCCCGAGGCACCAATCCAATCCTGATGAATATAGTTACTCACACAACTACAGCCACCATAGAGACACAGACATATTGAATACACACCCCTGTGCACGGGGTCTGAAATGAATTAACAACAAACAACAAGCATCCAAAGTAGCATCTCTCTGGTAATTTCTATAATTCAAAGTAGACTTTGGTATATTCTACTAAAACTCCGGCAGTAGTTAGGCCTATCAAACAAATAACGGGGCAGATGACCGAAATGTCCCCAAGCCCATTAATGAAATAGAAGCAACAACTAAAACTCTGAAAATGATCGCTCAGCAGTTGCAACAGATATAGGAACAGTCTAAATAATACGCAAAACCACATAGTTGGCAGGGTAGACATTAATGATAGACTAGCCTACCATAGCCTATTAAATTACGCTCTTCAGAGAATGGCTGCTCCTGTTCAACATTTACAGCATATAGGCTACTGCTCCTTCAACAAGTAGTTGTGTGAAAGAATGAATAGCTTATTTTAATGTTGACTTCCACTTAAATAGATTTTTCATGTGATGGACTAAATAGCCCATGACCTACATTGTGATAAAGAATAGGAAGACAGTTCCAAACTCAAAAACCCAATACTCAAACATCGAAATCATTTAAGACGAAATGAAAATAGGCTACTAAAATAATAGTTTAAGATAAAACAAATTGTATTCCTGTGGTACTAGCGTTTGTCCTATCTTAAACATAAACTCTCATCGCTTCCCAAGAACACTCACATGACCGACCACACCTCCATCGCACCAAATTATGTGTGTAATAAGTCATACGATTGGGCAATTTCCCTAATACATGACTATAACACTAAAGAATAATGTACCGGAATATTTAGTTTGTGGTACCAGTACTGGTTTATTAACTTACCGAAATACCGTTCCAATAGAACATCAGTAAGAGATGGTCCTTCTCAGAAAATAACACGCGTATAATCTAAAATTTACGACACCTGGACTAAATATTTGGGGCAGATGACCTCGATGTTCCACCTATTAAAATATTAATCACCACCACTACAATATACAAATTACCTGAGGGAACATCTGTGTTTCAGTGCCGGATAATTATGAGTAATTATGTAACGAGTCATAGGTGTTCATTTTAAGAAAAGTCAAATGCACGACTTTTATAATTTAGGAAAAGTAAGCCAGAGAATACAGTAACAGTAGATAAAGCTAATTAAGGTGGATCAGAATACGAAGGATCACTTCGATCACTTGAAAAGGGCACAAGAAATAAAATCTTGTTTATTTCCAATTGTCGGCCCCGTGGTTTGCGCCTGCCTCTCACCCGGAGGCCCCGGGTTCGATTCCCGGCTCCGTAAGGGACTTGAATAACTGACGGGAGGGCTTGGAACGGGGTGCACTCAGCCTCGTGAGGGCAATTGAGTAGCTCTCTGAGAGTGAGGCAGCGCCCCGATCACGAAAACATGATTAACGGCCGAGGGGTCCCGATGCGCTGATAACGCGTCACCCCAATATCTGCAGGGCAAATGGCTGGGCAGCGGTCACTTGGTAGGCCTAGGCACTTCATGGGCTGTAGTGCCAGGGGTTATTGTTATTGTTATTTCCAATTGCCACCTTCCTGAAATTTAGAAACAAATTGAACAAATTGATTGCCTATAGGCCTATACTCATAAGTTAAGGCTCACTGTGCCATGTTTCACCGCACTAGGATGATTAGATAACTGAAAAATTCATTACAAATGTTTAAAATTCGCGTGGCCGCCATGCCGTTTCTGTGCTTACCAGGTTTTTGAAAGTACAATGTGCATACTTTCGAATGATTCTTTATAACTGTACAAAATTTCAGTTTCTTTGCTCTAATAGTTTCGAGGATTAAGTACGCTACTTGAGGAATATTTCTCCCAGCCACCATGTTGAATTGATTAAAATGTAAGTTACAGAGATATGCACCTAAAAATAGAGATTACTAGGTTGATTAATTATAGAGACTCTCAAATAGATCGCTTGAATTGGTTACGAGAAATAAAAATATGTTATCAAAATTGTGAACTGTCACCATATTGAGTAAACAAAATGAGCTACACTTGATGCGAACATACTGTATTTAGTTCCAAATAACCAATCGCTGTGTTATGTTTTACTGTGTGAGGATGGTCATATCGCTAGGAAAATGAATTTGAATTGTTTAAATTAGCGTGGCCCCCAAAATGTTTTTGTGTTAATCAGGTTTTTGAAAGTAATTACTTAATAGTCCTCAATCAACATACAACGTACACTTGGTTTTACGTAATTCGCTTGCTTATTTAAGTAACTATTATGTAGTAATTGCCAAGCGTAAAATATTGGATGTTCTGAAAGCAATTTCGATTCCTTTTTTCTTGATAAGATTGGTAATTTTATATCTGTTCATGTTCACGAAATTGAATCGTGTGAATTTATGTTAATTATTGGGTGTTTCTTGTTCCTCATTTCTTCTCCGATGTTTTAGGAAAATTTAATCCATCGAATAAGGTATGAAGTTTTTATCTTTGAAATTTGTTTAATTATTTGTATATCAAAGAGGAAGAAGGGTAGACACACGTTATAAAGAACACAGAAATTCCATTAAACCTAGAAAATACCCGACAGTATGCGAACACATCTACGATAACTTATATGGTTTCTCTAGTATAGACACATATTTGAAACATTTGCTCCACGAGATAAAAGGCAGGGTAGTCGACATAAAAGAAGCCATTGAAATCTTTTTAGGAAAGAAATACAAAAAACAATAAGATGGTATATTGGCTTTCATGGCCGGTGAATTAAAACTCAGCAATTCTTCTAGGTTTGTGCCGTGTCTTGTGTGGGGTTTCGCCTAGGACACCAAGCTGGCTCATCGGCGGGCTCTTGGTGTCCCCGCCCGGACCCCCCACAGGAGTGACGAACTGCGTGCCACCTCCCTTTATATTAGGTGCAACTGCACCACTTGACTGCGAGAACTAAGAGCTCAAGCAGCCTTAACCTCCCTATTAAGGCTTCCAAAAAGATGGTATATTGGCGTGACGACACTGCAGGGCAAGCAAGCACATCTGACTGGCAATAACCGTTAGTTTGAGTACGGACACCAACTCGTACCTACCCATGATTAAGGCTGCTGCAATGTCAGCCGAAACGTCGGGAAATAATAACCGATATACGACGCGGCTTAATCCTGAAAGCCAAGATGATAAACTAGACACCGGCCGCGAAAGTCTACGATCTAAATTTTGAATAATGATACCAGACGGACTATCAATTTTTTGGTTATCATGCAAAGAGTGTTAGAGGGGTTTATTTATGCAGAGTGTTGATTTTTTATGTTGAAGGTTATTTATTTTGGTGATTTTTGCCAAAGTTTTAAAATGTTAAATGTTAATAAATTGAGATATTTTAAAGAAATTGTGCTATTTTCGTTGTTCCTTCTTCCTACCTTGCTTGCATATTTCCGATATCAGTGAAGCCATCGTTTACTTAGTTTTCGCCCAGATAGACCCTGAGATAGCTTTTATCTCGTGCTGAACTGATTTCGGGTATTTGCAAAATGGGGCCGTTTGACTCTGGTCTAACCGGGCTCAATACATGAATATAGTGCCATGAAACAACAACAGATAGTGCCAGCAGTGTCATTCATTATGACCAGAACGAGCAAGCCAGACAGGACAATAGTGAGCAGCGGACATGACGGAAGGAGTCTCCAGTAATCAGTTAGGGGGAGATGTAGGTCAGAATTTGCAAATTTTACGAATTTTCTTTTCTACGCTAATTTTAATCAGCAAGGTTTAAACAACATGCTACCGAAATTTAATTTGCGAATTCCACGGGAAAATTCGTTTAAAAAATATTTTCCAATTTTTTTTCACGTGCCACGCCCACATATCTGTCATGCACTGAGCGAAGAAGATCCTATTTTAAACCTAATTCGTCGGTCGTAACAGGCTGGCAATAGCTTAGCGGGCTGTGGAAAGATGGCGACAATGCATTTCCGGTCCCATTGTTTACAATACAAATACATGTGGTTGCCAAGCGATTGAGTAAATCTATAAATTAGATCAGTTTTATTTTAATTTTGACGTAAATATGGGACGATCTAGTTCTACGGTGTTTAAAAAGGTTCCTAAACACCGTTCCGTACGTGCCAGAGCAAACAGGGATCCAAATACCTATTTTCTACAAGATTGTGATGAAAATCCAACATGTGACTAACCATGTGAGGTTACGAGTGACTTTCAGAAATACAAGTGCCTCGGGGTCTAAATTGAACAGTGGTTTTGGGTATCTTAATACCTCTGCAAATAATGAGATTTCCGGAGGATATGGGCTATTCTGTTTAGATATTCTTTCAAATGTACTTAATGTCTCATGTGCCATAAATCAACACGTAAAATAATAATAATAATAATAATAATGATAATTATGGGCTGCGGTCGCTTGGTAGGCCTTCTCTGAGGTTTTAACTCGACAGTTTGCAGCTGGCTGTATCTGGGGTAACATGTTTGCCCGCTAGCTAGGCTGTAACTGGGGTGATAGACTCGCCCCTAGCCAGCTTGTAAACTGTCGCCTCAGTATTTGAATGGAGATTGTTGGAAGAAATGAAAACTTAAAAACACTTATAGTGGGCGAAGTATTGAAGATAGAGATATGCTCTTCCGGACGTTTTTGTAGAACTTTTCATGCTGAACAATTCTTACACTCATAGTAATCTATATACTGTAGATATTTTTAACGGTTTGCCAGGCGTAAGCTTAAAAAGTGCACGGACGCCATGTATCGTTTTCGAGTGTTTCACTGAAATCGTTACTGCTCGACTTCCTTTGATCATAAATAAATTATTTTCTACATAAATCTTTCTCAAGATATCCTTTAAAAGATGGTGAAAACCGCATCAAAATCAATACAGAGGTTCACCCGTGACATCCAAAAACGACAGTAGCGACGACACTCGAGCGCATCAACAGAAGAGAGAGAGCGCGTTGCAGCAAAAGAGAGATAAAACAATGTCATCCCCTTTCACTGCCGACATTTTCACGAACGTCACTGTATTCCAGTAATTTATTTGACTTTGTCACGTCAAAAAAACAACAATATATCGTTGTACATCAATGCAATATACTTAAACATGTTTATAAATCCTTAGGTGAACAGCACCTAATGATGTTCGCCTGACGAACAAAGCATGTCATTCAATTAAAACTCTGTAGTTAGAAAAGTGTAACGAAGTGTTAAAGTAAATAATAATTAATCCACGTTATTTTTTCCAGGTAGCAAGTGAGATACAAACATTAATTGGACATATTACTGTGTTGCCGACTGTTAAGTGATTATTTTATCAGGTAGAGTTATATATCAGTAGATAAATTTTATAACAATGACCACTTATACAAAGTTTCAGTTTGAACGCTTTATTATGACACAGAAATAATCCAAAAACTATTTAATTTTATTAGTCACCAGTAAATTGAACTTTTAGTGAAGATCTACCGTGAGAAGTGTTACTGTACTTGGGTGTTTAAATCACGAGAAATAACCATTTAAATATTTGAAATTCGCGTGGCCACCATGTTGGTTATGCATTTACCGGAATGCTGGAAATTACATACGTGAAGTTACTATAGTGGCCTCTATCACCACCAATAATTGGAATAATTTCGAAGGTATTGAGGTGAAACAGTCGAGGTTGGACGAGATAGTTGTATGTCCTTCCTTCCCAAGTTTCTTTGAAATCACTCCTGTTGTTTGGAACTCATTAGGGACAAAACACACAATCGCGGGCAAAAGATGATCTCATAACCCTATATTCCTTACGACAAAAATAGGCTAAAAACACAGTGATACTTCTTGAAGGCGGTGATAACAAGTTCTTTACCGGATTTGCTCGGCAAATATTTTACCCTGTACGGGTTATGTTGTGATGGAACATACCATATTAAACTTCAATGAACAGAGAGAATCCACTGTAGAATATATAGACTAAGTTAAATACAATATTACATACAGTAAATATAATGCTAATTTCAACCGTTTGACTTTTAATTGGTGTCTTAGCACAACATTTACTGTTGTTGATTCATTCAGGGGCTTTGCGACATCGTGGTCATCTAGCTTCGTGTACTTGGGTGTGTGCTTGTGTGTGGAATCTGTCCGATAACCTGTGTAATTTTGATCGCTGTATAAGTGTGTGTAGGTTATTTGCTATTGGCTCTCCCGAAGACCATGCTGGCAGGTGTCACACCGGTCGTCTCATGGATGGAAGAACGACAGGTCATCAGGAAGATTGGCACCCCCTCGTCCCAGTGCCTTTGATGCGCAGAGATCTACAAAGAAAACAAACATTCCTTAAGTGCTCCTTGACGGTCTTCACGAACCGCTCTACCATCCCGTCCGGCTGAGGGTAGACAGCACTACAAGACTCCCTTCATCAGGGCTGACTTAAAGTTCCTACCCTGGTCACTGTGCAGTTCCCTGGGCACATCTACCAACAGAAGAGCAACGGTCGTGACCTTTAGTTCAGAACCTTCCCGGCATTTCACTGAAGTAGAAGTGAAAAAACACGGAAAATCACTTCTAGGATGACAGAGGTGGGAATCGAACACACCTCTTCTCAGTTCTGCGTCAAGCAGCTCTCAGACCTGAAGTAAATGTATTGGGAGAGCCGCGAATTAAATCCGGACCTCCGAGGTGACAGCCAAGACTGCTAGACACTATGCCACGAGGAGGACCCACAAATAACCAACAACAACACAAAATTCAGAATGTACGTAAAATTTAGTATTACTAGTTTTTATTGCCCGGTGTTGACGTTCTGATAGATAAAGCAAGGCAACTTCTCGGTCATATCCCCGTTACCGAAGTAAAGCCCTGCAGCAGAAATAAGGAGGATAGCCTTGCTCCGTAAATCGCCAGCACAATGTTCCTTGTACTGGTAGAGTCAGGTATTGACTATCATTGGTATCTATGGCAAGGAATCAATGTTAGCACATCGTTTTTCGAGAAGAATCCAGTTGAGTTACGGTGAAACAGCAATAAGCGTAATGTAGCTTTCATGAGAATCGATCAACCCTACTCGTGACAGGAGTCAGAGTTTGCTAGCGTGCGTATGGACACACATCATTGAGACACTTTCATGTCTGAAGGATGTGCTTCTCGTCTTATCGTGGTAATGCTGTTGATTTGCAGCCGTCTCCGTGAACATTAAACGAATTCATGTGTAGGCCTACGGCTTCATGACAAATGATAGATATAAATTGCGCAATTACTTTACTGCCAGGAATTGAGGCTACCTCTTTACCCCTTCATCCCTTTCTATTACATAAATAAAAGCATATGTTGCCAAGTATTATTTTAGGGATAGGCCTACTTTCTACCAATGTGTATGCACTTCACTCCAGTATTTGTGGCGCCAATCCATTGCCAATAGACAAACATACAAGAATTATACACTTTATATGGTCATTACACACTTCATTAAGGATAAATACACAGTTTTTGCCAAAAATTCAAAAAGTGCAGATAGAAAGCTCCCTTAATTTGGAACTAGGCATATATTGAATGGTGCTAGTATTCTAGGGTCATGCCTTTACAGGAACCCGAAGTTCTCTTCAACACATCCAGCCTCGTGCACTAGAATTGCTTTCACTGATCTTGTCAATCCATTCTCCAAACTATCCCGGCATTTGTCTGGAGGAAGTGTGGAGAAAGCCGGTCACTCAGGATAGCCGCTCTCAGCGACAGGATTCTAAACTCCAATGTCCGGACTTGCTGCAGTTCCCCATCGTGGTCGTGGTCGTGGTCGTGCTGCGCCACTTGACGCGCACGGCTATGCCGTGGGATTTACCGAAGCCCAAGAGATGGAATAAGTACATTCGATGCTAAGAGGCTAACTTGCGCATATTTATCCATATATTTATTTATTATGTAACGACATCATTCCGACGTCAGTGTAATTGGAATAGCTTTCGACGTAACACGGATCTCAATTCACCTCCACAGATTTTTGACAATCTATGTGAGACCTATATATCAGGTATGTGTTGAACACATTTTGTCTTTTAGGGATTAATCCAGCTGGGAGGTGATGTCTGAGTTATCCAAGCTTTGTCGTATCTACTGTCTACAAGAGGGACGTGCTACCGATAGCTACACATTGCATTAACTCGACAATGCAAAGAGGCACCGAACAGATCCTCCAGAATAATAATTATCCACATGCAGAACGCTAACAGCGTGAGAATATATAATGCGGCTAACGTGATGATTTACCATCCACTGCGATACGAGGGAAGCGCTCAGTAGAACGGATGTTTGAGAATGGACAGTCAGAATGTCAGAACTTTTACAAAAGGTGTAGCCTATTGGAGAAATGTACCCGTTGCAGATCCAGAACGTTGATCAGACATGTTGGAATTGAATAGATTCATGTGGATAAACGTGTTAAGACAGATCCTAACATAAGAAGACTATAAATAAATTGAACGAATTATTATCAATACGATAGAACATATAATTTGATCAGATCACATTACAAACTGACATCTCTCACAAAGTTCATCAGTTCAAATATTTGTTGATAGCCTAATTGAATGATATGGATATGAATTGTAATGAATTTGAATGTTTGATAGAAGATCAGGAGAGAAGGCAACAGTGCTGCGTAATTGCAAAGTTAGCATTCATTGAATAATTGATATTTAATAATTAATAATGTTGAATGGGTACAGTGAAGGTCCTCATTCTCTCCAATATTGCTATGGATCTGACGAATGTCATATACTACTCAGCGGACATGTTAATGAGCAAAATTGCCGATTCCTCGGTCGGGAATTTTGTTTTCAACTCTGTTAAAAATATAATGTCTGACATTGTACTGGTGCTGTGTGCAGTGTAAAGGGAATATCAGACTATAGGGAGGTCAACATCGTCTACACATGACACTTTAAATGTTTGATTAATTCTGAACAAGTGCCGATCGTGGCTTTTACACTTGAATGTAGGCCTGCTTGCACATGGGTAATATATGATTTCAATACCTTGTTTCATATTCTATGGGACATTACCACCTGAAATTACTAACCATTTTCATTACTGCTCCGTAAATATGTGTTTAATTGCGTAAATATGTGTTTTCATTTCTTGCTCATTCAACGACGGTGGCCATGTTTGTCAGGCGCATAAGGTCTCTTCAACTGTTACCGAGGTGCATACATTATTATCATATTACTGTTATCAACATGTGGGATACAAAATACACATAGTAATTATGTAAAAAAGCTTTAATTGGTAAAACTATTGGTCTGGATTAAGATTATTCATGCGTGAGTACTCCCAAAGCTAGTGTCAAAAGACCAGGGGTGTATATATAGTTAACGCGACCCGCAGGGCCACGCTACCAAGTAATTATTGGTCTAGGCAAGAACCATTGGTCTGGATAAAGGTTATCACAGGGTTGGTACGGCTGTAGCCTATTTGTCCATAATTCACACGTAGGCCTATAATGGCGGACTCAGTTGGAATTTTACTATATAAGTCGCGATCTAAAAAGGGAAAAGGAGGGTGGGTTAATGGTGGTGGAGGAGTAAACATATATTACTACATCATTTTAAGATGTATTTTTCATCATTACAGAAGAGATTTTGACTAATTTGAGCAATTTAGCAAATTTTATCTTATGTTCGTCTCTCGCTCAGCGTTAGTAGTTTTCGTTTCATTTAATTATTTGTATCGTCTCCTCAATGACAAATATTAAAATGTTTTAAGAAGTAAGGAATCTGACATTTGATTAATATCGTGTCCTTGCCGTCAGATTCCTATTATTAATTAATCAATCAACTTCTTTCAGGTCGTTATGCATAATTATGGGGTGTGGCATAAAAAGGTATCCGTAATCCCTTCCTAATTATGTCATTAACTCCATGAAACTCTGTTATAGAATTTTAACCAACAGTTATCACAAAACTTATTGAACAACGATGTGATGGATGCACCGTCCGCCACTGCTTAAGACAAACTCTCGGTAAGCTACGTGACCATGGATTCATACTGATTCCCGCTGATAATCTACAGACCTGTTCTCCCAAAGATGTCCAAGATTACGTGGAGTGGTGGAGTGAGTCTGAATCACTATTATTTCAGTAATACTCACAAAGTAGGCTACATCACAGATCAAGACATCGTGCAGGATACGGAAAAAACTGTGCCTTTGAAATCAAGTGGCCGTGAAACAAATTTTGAGTCCCTCAGCCAGTACAGTATGGGAGGTAGCACTGTCCTGTTTGAACACAATGCTTGTCCATGTCCAGATTGTGAAGCTAACAGAATATTGCCAAATCTGCTAGGAAACGTGGAATAGGTTACGTTGCTCTCTGTACTCCTGTGCTCTGATAGTGTCCGTGATGTCAGCGTCATTTTTAATGGAATACTGTATGACCCAATGATACCGTAGCTGAACACAACAGCTCATATCGTAACTTTCAGAATGTAACAGTCTCTGTTATTATTCCGGTCTTACTCAACCGAGAAATGAGCAATCTTGCTTATTAACATGTCCACTGATTAGTATATGAGCTTCTTCAGATCCTTAGATTGCTCCAATATTGATTGGAGATAATGAGGAACTTCATATTGTACCCGTTCAACACACAGAAATGCGATGGCCCGGCTAAAACTATCAACCAAAATGTGTACCTTCAACATATTACTCAAGATATATAAATATGCATATTATCAGAGTCACCAGGGCCACTAACTGTCAAAAATAATAATTTCAAGTCGTTTGAACCGTAGGCTCCATTTCATTTAAAAATTGACACACTATTAGGCCAAGACGTTGTACACATGTTTACAGTAAACCGGCAATGTAAGTGCAGTATTACCAACATGATTCGAAGCACGCTCACATGTCCAATGTTTAACTGCATGTAACCTCCATATTGATTAATGGACCTCAACTTAATTTTGTATGTGTAATAAGTGCCTGAAATATAAGTGAGCATATAACCAGAGTTGCCATGGTTGCCAATACACTCAGGACATTTGAAGCCTACGTTGTGCATCTCAGAATCTATGCATGGAATCAGTTTCAAAATTGGATAAATTGACTTAGCTATAAGTAGAAACAAGATGTTCATTAAAGAACATGTTGCCTACTTTCTCTTAAATGTATGGGTATCTTTCTTCGTCCTTAAGGACTGTCGACCTACTGTAATTGAATATTCTTGTGATGAACCCTGCAATGTCTGGCCTCATTTGCTAAGTTTCGATGTAATTCCACTCAAACATCCATACAAATTGATTCTGTTGTTGTTGTTGTTGTTGTTTGAGTCTTCAGTCTTTCGACTGGTTTGATGCAGCACTCCATGCCTGCCTGTCCTGAGTAAATCGTTTCATCTCTACATAGCTACCACACCCTGCATCCGAGGCAATCTGTTTAACATACTCTAACCTTAGTCTACCCCTACAGTTCTTGTCCTCGACCCTTCCTTCCATAACTAAGCGTGCTATTCCTGGTTGTCTTAGTATGTGTCCTACCACCCTATCTCTTCTCTTCATTAGCAGCCGCCAGAAACATCTCTCCTCTCCCACTCGTCTTAATACCGCTTCGTTTGTAACCGTATCTTCCCATCTGATCTTCATCATTCTCCTGTAACACCACATGTCGAACGTTTCAATTCTCCTCTTTTCTGCTGCACCAATAGTCCAAGATTCACTTCCATAGAGTGCCACACTCCAGACAAAGGCTTTCAAAAATGACTTCCTAATACTTAAATCTATATTCGATGTCAACAGATTCCTTTTTTTGTGGAAATTCTTTCCTTGCCTGGGCCAACTTACTTTTTATATCCTCTTTGCTTCATCCCTCACTGGTTATTTTGCTTCCTAAGTAACAGAAGTCTCCTACTTCCTTCAGCTTTTCACCTGCCAATTTGATGTCCACAGAGGTTTCTGATTTCTTTCGGCTGCATTCCAATATTTTTGTTTTACTTTTATTAATTTTCATCATGAATTCTTTCCTCAAGACGGAGTCCATACCATTCAAAAACTCATTCAAATCTTCAGGCGTGTCAGCCAAGATGACGATGTCATCAGCATATCTCAGAGTTGAAATTATGTCTCCTTGAATCTTCACTCCCACTTAAAAATTTTCTCCTATTTCCTTCATTGCTTGTTCAATGTAAAGATTGAAAAGTATGGGTGATAAGTTGCAGCATTGCCTTACAACTTTCTGAATACCAGCTTCTCTCTCATGTCCTTCAGCTCGAATGACTGCTGTCTGGTTTCTGTACTTTATTCCAATCGTTTTCAAAATGTCAAACAATTTAGTCCAATCAACGTTATCAAAAGCCTTTTCTAAGTCTACAAATGCCATGAACGTTCTCTTATATTTCCTTATTCCACCTTACAAAATCAGCCTAAGATTTAGTACAGTTTCCCTTGTTCCTATATTTCTCTTGAAACCAAACTGGTCTTCACCCAACTCCGTTTCTATCAGGCTTTCCATCCTCTTGTAAATTATTCTAGACAGGATCTTTGAAGCATGAGTAATCATGAGGATTGTACGGTAATCTTCACATCTGTCAGCTCCAACTTTCTTCGGTATAGGGATGATAACATTCTTCTTGAAATCAGAGGGTACCTCACCTGTCTCATAAATCCTACACACCAAGTGAAATAACCCGATCAGACCTCCATCTCCTATGTAGCGTAGCAACTCAATCGCTGCTTTGTTCCTGCTTAAGTCTTCCAATGCTCTGTCAAATTCTGATCACAATATTAAATCTCCTTTCGCATCCTCATCAATTTCCTTCTCCCTTTCCATCACATGATTCTCAATCTCCTTTCCCTTATACAAACACTCTATGTAAGCTTTCCATCTCTCAACCTTTTCTTCTCTATCTGTTAGAGGCTTTCCATTTGTGTCCTTAATATTACAGCACTTATTCATCTTTACCCCAAAAGTATTCTTAATCCTTCGATAAGCTGTGTCTGCTTTTTCTAATTTCAGACCATTTTCTATACCTGCACATTTCTCTTTCAACTATTCTTCTTTCGCTTCCTTGCACTTCTTGTTAACCTCATTTCTCAGATGTCTGTATTCTGCTTTCCCCTTTTCATCTGTTACATTCTTGTGTTTCCGCCTTTCATCCATCAATTCTATTATATCCTGAGTGATCCACGGTCTCCTACCTATTCTTTCTTTCCTACCAATGTTTTCTTCTGCGGATTTTGTTATTTCATTCTTCAAAAGTGCCCATTCGTCTGCAATTGAAGTTTGTTTAAGGTTTTTCATTAGTCCTTCCTTTATACTCTTCTTGAATCTTTCGTTCGCATCCTTCTCTTTCAGTCTGTCTATTGCCCACCTTTTTGGCTATTGACTTTTCTTCAGTTTCTTCAACTTTATTCTGCATTTCATAACAACCAGATTGTGGTCAGAGTTTTTGTCAGCACCGGGTAGTAGGTCAAGCCTAGGCTTAAACACTACCGTAGGGAAGATGATATGAAAAAGGAAAGAGCTTGGGAATAGAAACTAACGTTTGAAGAAAAGGAAGCGAACCCAAAAAGAAACCTTTATTTTTGGTAGTAAAAAACTAGTATCAAATGGTTGGGGTGGATTTAGGCTGATGAGTACAAGGCGGGAAAGCAAATACCAACCTTGATTTTTAATTGTTGATAGGGTATTTTTCGGGATTTGTGGGCTTTAGAAAAACTACTAAAAGCTTGATAAATGAAACTAATAAAGAGAACGCAGTCTTGCTTACGCATAGAGCAACCAAGAGTGTGTACAACTAAGTACTTATAAACAAGTATAGTGATGCGAGCAAAGCTAGCTGAGGTTGCCGGCAAGCAGGTGCTAAGTGCACTTTCCCTCCCGAGCAGGAATAAGGGTAATATGTGGGAACACAGTTCACTGGCGAAAAAATGTAACCGATAGGAAATTGAATTATTTCTTTTCCTTGCAAAAAAAAAAAAATGGAATATTTTAGTAAGCATTCTAAAATTCTGGAGAGGTTTGAATTAACTGGGATAGTTTTATTCCCCGCCGAGGATGGATCCCTAAGAGGGGGAACGATTGCACTCAAAGTAGACAGAGCTAAAAAGCCTGCTAAATTTTTGATAAAAATATTGTAACTAGTAGAAGTTACTCGAAAGAAACAATTGTTGTGTTTAAGTTTGACGAAACTTTTATCCAGCCGAGTGTCGATTAAAAGTTTAGAAAGGTTAAGAAAACCAAACCTAACTTTAGGCAAAACTACAATTCATAGGTAAATTATAGGACATGGCAAAATTCGCCTCGAGTAGGAAGCTGGCTGAGCAAGCTATACTCGCCTTTAATCATTTACAAGAGATAACTAAAGTAAACTTTATGTGCAGTATTAGCAGACGTTTTGCTATATACACAACAAATGTTTAAATTGGTATTGAACTTAGTATTCAGTACTCGTGATTATTTCTTTAAATAGAGAAAGTAATGCAAGAAAAGATGGGGAAAGGATGGCCATACCTAACAGCTAGCAAATATAATATTGAACTCAAGGGAATTATAGCAATTTTAATTGCCTCAACAATAATATAATTTCGAACAATTTGTACAATTAAGAGGTCGGAGACCTATAACACGAATAACAAGAACCCTTACAAGGGTATAGATTTTTGGTTCAATAGATTAATTATTTGACAAATTCTTGACTAGAGTGCTTTCATAGTGAAGCAACAAGAGCTTTAGGCAAATGTAAAGTTACAACCTTGAATTCCTGGGTGTAGCAGGAAATAAGAATAATTATTAAAATATGGGTTATAACCATAAGATATTGAAGCAGAGATTCGTATATGTTAAATACAATAAGGAGAGGTCACTTCAGTGCATCCTGAAAGTTACTTGAAGAAAAGATAGCGATTATTTAAACACAATAATAAATTGCAATTGAGAATTCCTGAGCAAAGCAGGAAAAATAGGAGCGAAGATTAAAAGTGGATTTATAACCACTTGGAGTATTTATACAGAGCTACTGAAGTGAAACATGAAAATTGGGAGGGAGCCTATAAATAGACAAAGCCTCATAGAAAAAAATGACATGAAAATTATTTAAATTATTCTAAATTGTTAGTAATAGGAAAATGGGGATAGAGGAAATCGGGAATTAAAGTCTGGCCAATTTTATTGTTTCGAAAGGAACGCGGCGCGGAAGATCACGAACACCTTTCGTAACACTGAAAGTTTTGTTGAGCATTTGTAAATTGTCACTATTGCAGTTTATGTAGTTTGTACTGAGTTGAAAGTTACCAGTAATTTGAAGTTATAGAGTTTTAGGTTGTAGCCGGTATAGTTTTTCACTGGGCAGAGTCTATTGCATGATTTCAAGTTTCATAAGTTGATGGCAACATAAAATGGGGAAAGAAGTAAAATCCCACGATGAAATTGAAGAATAACTTTGTACAGTTTGAAGATTTAGTAGAACAATCCCACGAAGAAGAAAGCATGATTTTCAAAGCTATAAGTTTAGCAAAATTCCCACGCTGGAGAGAAGTATTCCCCTTTTCTCATACAAGAAGTACTAGGTCTTTTGTATGACTTTCAATGGCAAGCTTAGTTAAGCTTAAGCAAAGCAAGGAAATGTCCCTCGATGGGCAGTTAGAAGAATGCACAAGTATGCAAAAATTTAAATTCTGCCGAAAGTGTTCATTTTGAGCCTTCAGATTGATTGAAAACCCATAAAATTTGGTTTAAAACACTTAGATAGTTACTTATCTTTGCATTGTAGAGCAGTTGATGATCCCGGCCAGCCGCTATAACATAATTAAAACATGGCGTCTATTTAAAAATTCAACACATGTTGAAGAAGAAGAAGAAGAAGAAGGAGAAGAACACCTCCTAGAAAGAGGGCCGAACTGTCACACCTACGCACACGATGAATAATGATCGAGCAAATTCAAACGCTCAGAGAGCCAGAGCAGAGAGGGAAAGGGGGGGGGGGGAGGGGACAAAAGAAGAGATACAGAGTATGCAACATACAAAAAACAAATTATACATAATACAGTTTCAATACAATGGAGTTGAAATCTTCATGGAGATTGTAGATAGCGACATTGATGCCATCTACTTCAAAGTTGTAGAACTTGCAATTGTTGTTCTTGAAATGACTGGAATCAAAGGCTTCTACGAGTTGCCGCATGGAGTGCTGTGGAGGAATCTTACAAAGAAATTGCACATCTGAAACAGACTTTCAAAGGAGATAAGAATATGCACAGAGATAACAGAGAACAAGAAAAAATGAAAATAAAGGAAGAAAAATCAAAGAGTAAACTATCATTAAATTTAACATTAAGTGTACAACCGAGCTATGTTTTACAGTTCAAAATCTGGTTTCGAAACCTCGGTTTGACCATATTAAAGTCGATTTGGTAACGCCCTGTATCTCCTGGTCCCATCCTTGTGTATATTCTTCTTGAATAAGGTGTTAGCTATGACCAACTCATGCTCGGTGAAGAATTCCATCAGCCTGCTTCCTCGATCATTCCTTTCACCCAATCCAAAATTTCCTACTATCTTCCCTTATCTTCCTTTTCCTACCACAGCATTCCAATCTCCCATTACTATAACATTATCATCACCCTTGATATACCTCAGAATTTCATCCATTTCTTCGTAGACCTTTTCAACATCTTCATCATCAGCTTGACTGGTAGGCATATACAGACTTGTACCACTGTGGTGCACGTAGGTTTTGTATTGATTTTTGCTACAATAATCCGTTCACTATATTGCTCATAATATTCCACCCACTGTCCAAGTTTCCTACTCAATATGAGACCAACCCCTGCTTGGCCATTGCTTGATTTAGTGCTAATGATCCTACAGTCTCCTGACTAAAAGTCCTGTTCTTCCTGCCAGCGCATTTCACTAATCCCAACCAAATCCAACCTTAACCTATCCATTTCCCTTCCTAGGTTTTCTAACCTTCCACTTCCTAGCAGACTTCTAATATTCCACGCTCCGACCCGTAGGATGTGTGATTTTCTCTTTGTCACTTCTCGAGTAGTCCTCACCCGGAGATCCGAACGGGGGACTATTTTATCTATGGATTGCAATTTTACAATGGAGGAGGCCATCACTACATGTAATTATTCATAGAGAGGTGCATATCCTCGGGAATAGCATTACGGCTGTAGTTTCCCGTTGCTTTCAGCCGTGCAGCAGAACGCAGTGTAGCCATTAGTTGGCTTATATTATCAATATCTTAACCGTCTATAAGATAAGTAAAGAATTGATTTATTCTGAAAGGCAGGTACTCCCTTTCAGAATAAGTAATAGAGCAATTCTACTAACAAAAATACTATCCTTCCACTAACAAATAAATACCAAAATTCTACTAACGAAAAAATAACGAAGTTCCACCAACAACAAAATACTACCACTAAAACAGTCTGTCACCAGGCACACTCACATGCACCCTCACACATCACAGTCTAATGAAACAATGAACTATATCAATGCAACTGCCACCAGACATTCACACACCACAGTCTAATAGATCAATGAACTATATCTAATAAACCAACTAACTACATAGTTATAACTAAATCTAACTACAGTGCATACTTACATTCTAGAAGAGGAAATGGAAAACAAAAATAAGAGTAAGGAAAAACAAAACATAGGGGGAAAGGAAATGCCCTCAACCCTAAAAGAATGAGAATTAACCCTTAAATACATGATTTTTTATTTTTTATATGCAATTTATTTTTAAAGTCCGTTAGAGGTCACAGAGCATGGAAATGTAATTTTATGAGTTACTAACGTAAATTGACGCCCCCAGATGGATATTTTAACATGTTGCATATCTGCAACTTACGTGTGTATGAACAACAATGATTCAATGTTATGTAGTAGCTGAATGCACTATTTCAATGGTTTGTGACGTTTAATTTAAAATGAGACAAATTTTATACAATAAATTTGTAGGTCACACGTACAGTATACATTTTAAAATACAGTAGGATATAGTTGATTAGATATCAGAGCCTCCGTGGCTTAGGCGGCAGCACGCCGGCCTCTCACCGCTGGGTCCCTGGTTCAAATCCCGGTCACTCCATGTGAGATCTGTGCTGGACAAAACGGAGGCAGACAGGTTTTTCTCCGGGTACTCCGGTTTTCCCTGTCAAAATCTCATTCCAGCAACACTCTCCACTATCATTTCATTTCATATGTCATTCATTTAATCATTGCCCCAGGGGAGTGCGACAGGCTTCGGCAGCCGGCACAGTTCATATCCTCGCCGCTAGATTCATTCATTCCATTCCTGACCCGGTCGGAGACTGGAAGCAGGCTGTGGATTTTCATTTCATAGTTGATTAGATATCAAGAGTGGAATTATCTATTCATCTATCACTTAGATTCAATGTGTTCCAGTGTTACTATTATTATTATTATTATTATTATTATTTTGTTCCAGTATTTCATTGAAAGGATCTGAGGCAGTTTTTATCCTTGTTGAAGCACAGCATTTCAGTGAAAGGATCTTAGGAAGATTTTATCCTTGTTGAAACACAGCAGTTCAGTGAAAAAATCTGAGGCAGTTTTTATCCTTGCTGAAACACATGTACACATGGCATTTAGAACATGACACAAGGTGTATCCACTGCACCTAGGCAACTTGCACCTGTTTCTCTTCTCATTCCACTGTGACCAGTGGTCAACTGAATCAGTTCGGACATCCTTATGTGGAACTACTGTACAGCTATTGCAGTTCTTCTTCTTTTACATTCCAGCTGTTCTTGAATGTCAGTGCTGGGCTGACCCCTCTTCAGACTGCTTCTTCCCATTGAACAAAAGCATTTAGCAATTTCAATTCTAAAATTCTTTTGATTCAGAACTTTTGCATTGGGATCCTTCTTCAAAATCACTTCCTTGTAGAGAATCCAAGCGTTGATTACAGCTAGATCAATAAAATGATTGAAAAGTCTGAAGTACCATTTTTTGGACTTGATTCTGATGCAATGGCGTCCTAAGTGGCTGTCTAGCAGGTATACACTCCCCATATGTTTATTGTAAATTACTACCACTTCAGGACAGTCAGACGTCAGTACACTTGAAGGACTCGGAAACGTTCAGTTTTATTTTGACAATAAATTATACCAACATATTAATATTTTAATTTATGAAATGATAGGAATATGAGATCACCTTTTTTCCGTGTGTGTGTGTGTTTGTGTGTGTGTGTGTGCGCGCGCGCGCTTATGTGTGTCCCCCCCCCCTAATAACATCTAAACGGCTGGAGCGATTTCCATGAAACTCGGTAAGGTCAGTGCTATTATGGCCGATCCCAACCGTGCCCTTCAAATATTATTACGTCTCACCAATCCAATATGGCGGCTATGCGAAATATTTCACCGTCATTCTATATCTCCAAAACTATTATTGATATCAGCCTGAAATTCTGTACGGTGATAAAGGACACTACTAGAAGTTACCTAAGAGACTCTCAGAAACCTGTTAACTACAAAACGCATATGGCGGCCAAGCGAAGTTAAGACATTTAAATAGAATTTTCTCGTGATTCAACCACTCGAACGCAATGAAACTTAATACAGCAAATATGTATACACATTGTAATGCATTGGCATCTAATTTTGTTCAATTGTTTACATAACCTCAAGATGGCGGCTATGCGAAATATTTCACCGGCACACTGTATCTCCGAAGCTATTACTGATATCACCCTGAAAGTTTCTGCGGTGATAAAGGGCACTATTACAAGTTCATCTATGTAATTTTCAAACACCTATAAAATAAAAAACGAACATTGCGGCCAGGCGAATTTGAGACATTTTAATAGACTTTTCTCGCGATTTAACAATCTGAGCACCGTGAAATATGGTACAGTAAATGTTTATATAAATTGTAATGCACTGGCTTCTAATTTAGTTCAATTGTTTACATTACCTCAAGATGGCGGCTGTGCGCAATTTTAGAATTTAGTTTTTAATTCTTGTGTCGTAATCATTCGAACGAAGTGAAAGTTTGAATAATGAACCTACGCAATAATTTTCATTCAATGGTACATAACTATAAGGCCTATACATATAGCAATCCAACATGGCGACCATCTAAAATATTTTGACGGTTTTCAATAGCTATGAATCTCTTACAGCAATCAAACAGAAATGTTTTATGTTCATAGACGCTATGAACATATGTCTACCTGTGGGACTTTCAATAACCTAGTGAACACAAATCTAACATGGCGGCGACGCGAAATATAAATATTTAAATGGATATTTCTCGCGATTTAACCATCCGAGCGGAGTGAAACTTGGTACGGTAAATGCTAATACAAATTTTAATCCACTGTCATCTAGTTTATTTCAATTGTTTCCATAACCACAAGATGGCAGCTGTGCGAAATTTTAATATCTCGTTTTTGTTTCTTGTGCCCTAATCCCGCGATTGAAGTTTGAATACTACCTACACCTACACAATAATCTTCATGTAATAGTACATAGCCAACCGTAACTCCAACATGGCGACCATCCGAAATTTTTAGATGGTTCTCAATGTCTACGAATCTATTACAGCAATAAAACTGACATTATATATGTTAATAGAGGCAATTAACATACGTAGGATATATGAAAATAGGCTGTATAATTCTTCATGGACCTACTTGTTATCAATGCAGCCAATGGCCATTTATTTTATTTTACTATAAATACGGGTCAGGGAAGGGGCTTTGGATGGAAATCGGACTGGACCTGATGAAAGGAACCGTCCCAGCATTTGTCTGGTGGCGAAAATGGGAAACCACGAAAACCATTTTCACGACGGCTGATGTGTGTTTCGAAACCACGCTCTCCCGATGCAAGGGAGGCACGATGTAGCGCTTTAATGCTATCGGCCATCATTTTTTTCCTTCTTTTAACCTGTTTTCAATTTTTTTTTCAAAATTTTTGACGGAATATTTTTTTCTATAATAAATATTTTTGATTTTTTGAAGTTCTTTTAGGAAATATATATTTTTTATTTTTCTTTAAATTTCTTTCATAACATATTACGAACAACAAATACATAATTAATTAAGTTCCAGGGCACGCCAGTAATGCCAACTAATAATTATGGTGATAGGAACCTTTGGGTTATCCTTGGAGAACTCGCAAACTGCCAACTCCTCCTTTATTTTATTATTATTATTATTTTTTTTTACCATTGTTTGTAAGCACATAGTACGCACCACCAATAGTTAATTCGTAAAGTTAAAAGTCGTTCCAGCAGCGATGCCAACTGTTAGTAATAGGTGGCACTGTGCTACCAACCTTACAGGTTACCTTTTTATAAACTTACAAGTCCGTCTCGTTGCGTAGTGGCTACTGTTCCTGGCTGCCATCGCGGAGACCCGGGTTTCATTCCCGGCTCTACCAAGAAATTCAATTCTAGTCAGAGGGCTGGAACGGGGGTACACTCTGCCTCCTGAGGTTCGATTCTTAGCACAACCATCGTGGAAGAGTTTTTTCGTGGTTTCCCTCTTCTACCCCAGGCAAATGTCGGGATGGTTCCTAACTTAAGGCCACAGCTGCCTCCTTTCCAATCCTCACGTGCATTACAAATTCAGTACTACTACAGGTACTAAAATAACACAGGTTATCAGACAAATGCTTCACCCAGCCAAGTACTCGGTGCTAAGTCACCACGATGTCCAAGCCCCTCAAATGAAATAACACCTTTATTCAGAAATGTGCTGGTGAGAATAAGGTCCTTCGTCTACCGTATTTTGGTTAGGGTCAGCTGGGTCGAGCTCTTGGGAATAAAGTGTGTGCGACTAGCGTTTTCAAACACTTAAGTGGGCCGTTGACAGTCTAAATTACCTGTCTGCTGCTTTATGTTGCCACGATCGAGGTTTGGCTGACAAATGGAGGCATATCATTAAATTATTCATTGGCATTGTGTTGTGTATTATTGCTTCTAAAGGTTTTCGGGCTAATCACACCAAAACAGGACAGTAAACTGCTGGCGGCGATGAAGCTATGTAGGACAAGAACATCAGACTGTTGATAGTGCTTCTTTCTCAGCTGATCCGTAAGCGTGTGGTTTACAATTTTGCTAAAAGTAGAGCTTGGCTCTCCGAGGATTGACGTTGTTATTAATTCAATTTAGGGGGCTTGGGACATCTTGGTCATCAGCCCCATGTACTTATGTTTGTCCAACTTGTGGTGTAGTGATTATTATTCTTGACTCTCACCCCTGTAGTCCAGACTCGATTCACGGCTCGGCCAAAAAATTAAGTCTGGCGAAACGGAAATGAGAGGCGGTGGGTTCAATTCCCAACTCAGCCATCCTGTAAGTGGTTTATAAATTTTATTCAGGTGAATGTCACGATGGTACTTAAATTAAGGCCACGGCCGCTTGCTGCTCAAATGCTAGTCTCTATAGCAATTTGTATTGAACTTACTGATTTTGCGTAAATTTAAGTTAATTAATGCTTCATCATTAGTTTGCATAGGCGCCTGGTAAATGAAATTGTCCCCTAACGTAAGTGATCTCTAAATATATGTGCCCCTAATTACTAGACTATTATCTGCCCCCCTTCCCCCCCCCCCCACTCCAAGATAAAATATTCTGGTGACGCTATTGCCTCTTGGTAGCACGAGGGGGAGAACAAAGAAAGCAACGACGATCCAAAATTCCTGTAAAATTTAGAATTAATGGATGACATATTAAGAGAAACAAATGAAATCAACCGGCCACTATTCCAGACGTTCACATGCATGGTTTCCTATAAGCAGGCCTTGACCATAGCGGAGCGGCAACGCCACACTCTCGTCTATGTGTGGCGAGCAGTAAGCATGGTGATGAATGGTGCTGAACGTGCTAGTCCACATAAAATTGGATATAATCTTTTATCGCTCGCAGTTCTTTCAATTGTGTTTAAGGTAGATCCGAGAGCGAAGGCTAATCATCTGGGAAACGTAAGTACAGCTCCTAACACAACGTCGTTATTCTTTAATATTAAATGATAGTAAGCTCTCGAATTCTACCGCACGTGGTTGCTCTTCTGTATTGTTCCGAAATGTCATGCATTCTGATTTTTAAGCTTCATACCCTTATTAAAATTTAAATGTGTTGAAACAACAATCGTACGTTGATACTAGCAGAGTCTTTATTCTCGTCAATAATCAGTAGGCCTACTTTCGATCGACCATGACCTACGATAGCTATTTTTCTCATGTCTGCGTTGGCATTTAAGCAGTGTAAGTTAAACAGACACACATAAATCACTGATATGGGCGTACTAATTAGTTACTAAAACAGAGATAGCAATTTATTGCATGAGGAAGTCACCTTCGTCTATTTCTGTTTCGTATGATGTCAGAATAAGAATGCCTGCTGGAAATGACAGACATGAATGACGGAGAGACAGTCTACCGAACTACTTACGGTACTGTAATTTATTAGCCGAGGCAAGAGATGTCTCAGAAGTCTAATGGTGCTTTATCATTATTATTATTATTATTATTATTATTTCCAACCCATATTATTGCCGTTTCTACGGGGTTGGTGTTGAACTAAGATTTTTTTAAAAATATGGCGAATGGTTTTTACGGCCGGGTGCCCTTCCTGATGCCGGCCTCACCAGAATAGTTAATGAGAGATACAATGACTGAATAGAATTGGATGAAAGCGTCAGTGGCTGGCATTTGCCTGGAGCTAAAAATTTGAAACCACGCAAAACCATTTCATGAACGGATGACGATGGGATTCAAACCCACTGCTCTTCCGATTCCAGGGATAGTCAGATCCCAGGGCCTTGCGGCACTACGTGAGTAGCTACCCCGGTCTCGATAGGCCTATTATTATTATTATTAATAATATGGACAGAGTATAGTCTATTCATTTCGATTTTCTCATTCTCCACTGTGGTTTTCTAGGATAATCTGTTTTCCAGCAACGTACCGGTATCAATATAAATATAACAATTCTGTCTTTCCTGTTACCTTTAGATGTCGGACAGATGTGTAGCTCCAGGGTATAAGTCCAATTATGACAGTGCTAAGAGTGAAGAGTATGTGCAATGTTTCATGTTCCCAAAAGACGAGGAAACACGAAAATTGTAGCTTCGTATTCCCCGAGAAAACGGTTAACCATCCGAAAGGTCAGTTGTGTGTATTAAGCACTTTCATCAAGGTGATTTAGAATTCACAGAAGTGTATATGGACAAAAATGGAAACAGAAAGGAATTCAAACGAAGCAGAGAAAATGGTGATACTGTTAAGCTAATAATTGCAATTGCATCGAACATTCTTCTGAAAAATTACTCCAAAATGATGACAGACGCATCGTGTAGGCCTACTTCAAGTGAAAGTAGGAAAAGAAAATTGTTAACACTTATGTGAAGTATTTATTTGATTCCTGACATGTTAAATGTATGTGAAGTAATTTTATAATTTTGATCGTTTTATTGACTAATTATTAAATAACTTACATCAGAATCTACAGGACATCTACAGTATACGCTCCTTCCCCCGTCCATACATATTAGCAAACTTCTTTCCAATAACCCGATTTCAAAATAATAAACCTTATTGACAGACAGCAATGTCTTCTCTTCCCTAGGCGCACGGCCGGACCCGGACGTATGGCGTCAGCGAAGCGGTGTTGCAATTCGGTAGGACAAGGCCTTCTTAAAGGAAGCCATGTCACATGTCATATTAAGCTGTTCTCACCCTGTCAACTTGACTAGAGCACTAAGACCCGGCCGTTGATCTCTATATTTAAACAGTTTACGCCACAAGTTTTGGCCGGTTAGGCTCGGTGGCGCGGTTGTCGAGGCGACAGTCGGCGAGCCTCAGGCATGCACAATATTGATATGTAAGCTGCTTTTCTCGGTACTGATAACCCACGTAGCCTATCAATTATGCATGTGCCAATCCTATTGGCAACTCCAGCTATCTGATATGACATCTAGCGGTAAAAATGAGAAACTTACCAAGTAGGGTACATTTGTCACGTGGTGACTGTTTGTATATGGTTTCTTGTATTGGTAAACAGATCGTGGTAAATTGTTCGTGTCTTTATACATAAGTAATAAGTTTTACTCATTGATAGAGTGAAAAATGAGTAAAAGCAAAGTGTATTGCTCAGTTTACGGCTGTAAGTCGATGTATAAGAGGGCTGCGGATACACGTTTTCATCACTTTCCAAAAGATGCAAATAGCAATAGACGAAATGTGATGATACCTAATACCTAATAATAATACCTTTCCACCCCGTAAGGATCTAACACTTGTCGAGGTAGACAGACAGAAGACCTGCGACGTAAAGCCAGCGAAGGTTATTCAGTTTAAAAACAGCTGTTACGATGGGCGCGCTGGTAAGATTGAAGTTACTTGAATAATTAATTAAATAATTAATTATTGGCTGCTTGGTAGGGAGAAGGGATGAGTTTAACTTGTATTAAAACTCGGGGGGAGATAGGAATTGCTTGATTTGGATGGTTAAAAGGTGGGTTTGGAGTTGAATATTTGAATGGTAGCGGAATCACTCATTCTACAGTGCCCACGGGGAGGCAAATTAGGCCTATATGACTCGTAGTGGAATAGCTCGAATATCGAAGAACTTAGCGATTACGAGGTGTAGGCTTGGCGGAAAGGCTGGCGGATCATCAGTTTGACATCAATTCACGATATAAGTCGGAGCTTGGAACAGTGGCGTCTGGTTTGCGTGGATGCTAGTCTCGGAATGATAAAAGTAGCACAGCTTCGGTGTGTTATTTATTTGTTTATGTACCGTATTTCTCTATTTGAATGTCCTCGGCGTTGACTCATGATCGACATTTACATTATATTGCGCATAATAGTACCGAAATAATGTCCGAAGTGTAGCCCTGTGTAAATTTGAATCAGCTGATCTACATCAACCATAAAAACTGATGCTTGATAATATGCAAATGACACCAAAAAATCCAGTGGAACACACAAATTAGATCACGTGTATCGCACAGTTATACATATATACAATTAAAAATAACACTGTCATTACTTTAGAGACCACATTTACTGATTATAACCGAAAAATAAAAAGTGTTCCATATCAAACGCGTGTTATTGAGTATTTTAAACCCTACTTATCCAGACCGACCGCAGCGCCCCAAGTGTTAGTTTGAGTTGCCAATACAACAATACAGTGAGGGCAGTCCCTATAGCTAGTCTCCGTGCGTACGCTGATGTGCTGCTGTAAGCGGACGTTCCGAGAAGCTGGGGTATTTTTTCGTCCGAGTGTTGTATGACGCGATCAGCTGACGGACTGTATGAGGATTTATTCACTCTGTTATAAAATGGAACAACGTTCTTCCCGAACGTTGTGCTGTGTTGTTGACTGCAATAATAGATATTGTAACAGAACAATGTAATATTCTACATAGTTTCCCTTCACGAACTCACGAAATTGATTTGAAAACACGGTGGATATTGACGGTGAATCTCAAGCATTAAGTTTAAATTGTGCTTTTGGGATTTAATTAACTTCTCTCTAACTATGTTTGGTTATGTTAAAAGATAGTTTGGACTTGCAGCAAACGTTTGAACTCACGAAAAGTATAGGTCGTCGCTTTAGAAAACAAGTTAACCTATGGGTGAAAATACGATTGCATACTTACGCCGAACTGCATCTGAAACCCAATTTTAAAGCTCATCAGCTCGGCCACCTAGCAACATTTTTAGATATTTAGGGTTTTCTAGGAATCTTGGGGTCAGCAGCTTCTCTGCTACCTAGTTTTAAGTTTCTAGGATACCTGGAAGTGTCGCATTAATTCATGTCCATTTTCATTTCTGTCTTTATTATACTGTATATCGTTACACCACGACATTACCTCCTTAATATCTCGGAAATTTTTTGCAACAAATCCTCGGAGTTTGATGTAAATGGTAGTTTGGACATTCATGAAACGTTTGAGTTTACAAAAGCAATAGGTGATCGCTTTGGAAAATGAGCTAATCTACGGTTGAAAAAAATCTTGCTTACACGGTTCTTCGCCATTTCAAATCCCTCCAACTCAGTCCCCTCGAAAAATGTAGAATATCTTAGACTCTTATAGCAATCTTGTGACTATCAGCTTCACTGGTACTAAGTTTCATGTTTCTAGGATGTTTGGAAATCCCTCATGGATTCATGTTTATTTTCAGAATTTACCTGCACATTGCTCCACCTTGGCCTTGGCACAGTATAGTAATCATATATTATATGGACACATCAGGCCTTTACCATGTAATTTTTTCGTCATGGTTTTGAAACGGCCGTCACCGGAAGCACCGCATGCACGCACGCATGACGGCGACGGTTCACCATGTTTCCGCGTGGGAGCAGTCTACCCATATTCATTATTGACTGCGGCCTGTCGATTTTGTCTGAAGAAAACATTGCTTTGTGTTGTGAGGTTTGAAGCTTGTAATTATTAAAAACAACTCAGAAATATAATTATGCAATTTAACCAATAGCAGAAATGTGGGAAACTAACATCTGTGCGGTAATGTTTTGCGCAGTTCTTATCACACCGGACATACCAGCATTCCGGTTTCCTCGGGCATTGGAGCAGTAATTTAAATACAAATATCAAACGTTACACTGAATGATTCTGGTTTTAATACCCATGAAATATCAGTCCCTCAAACACCTATCCATTAATTCGCAAAACAAAAATACACATTTCCCCCACACTTTTCAATATATCGTGTTATTTCATCGTTACGATGCAATCACAATGCGACACCACAGAACTCAAGGAATGTGGTGTTAAACATTTAATTACACACTTCTTAGAATTAAAACTCACAAATAGTAATATTAACACTTTCTATTTTCTTGTTATTTATTTTCTTAAAATACGGTGTCTGATTATAAAGAGAGCTAGTGTGTTGAAATCGAGTTAAATAAATTACCGTACGTAAACTACACATTCAGCACCCAGCTGTTTGTCATGTGTCTGTCCATAAGTGGTGCTACCAAACGGCATACACGTGAATTGGTGCTGCCCCTTATCAATTGTCTTTTTGAAAATCCGTTATTCCGGTTTTGCCTAAGTGTCCATAATGTAATGATATCTATACTGTGGCCATGGTAACATACTCGATCTTATAAATTTGGCCACTCATAGCGTGGCGGTGCATTTCTCACCCCAACGCACGGAGACTCGCAGACGCCGCCTGGCGGCTGGGGCACCATGACTAGCCGCGTGTTGAGCAAGACACTGGCGCTATCAGCAACATATCGCCCAACTAGTTTAACATATTTACACTTTTTAGGTATACAATAATCATAATTACTTACATCAAATAGCTTTTTTTTAAATCGTGGAAACTCCCGCGAGAAACTGGCGACACCGATTCTGCGTGCTATCTAGCGGTTCGCGCTGATAACTACGTTCGCTATTTCAATCAGGTGGCAAGTTTATGTGCTGTACTTGTTAGAAGTGTAACTTTTATATATTTTTTCGTGTGGTCTCCTGAGAGACCGAGTGCAGGTCTTTCTAGTCGACTCCACTGGGCGCACTGCGCGCCGGAGTGAGAGATGAGATGAATGGATAAAAGTGGACAAGGATGTGGAAGGAAGCGGCCGTGGCCTGTCAGAAGGTACCGTCCCAGCATTTACCTGGAGTTTAAAATGGGAGACCACGGAAAACCATTTCAAGGACAGCCGACGGTGGGGCTCGAACCTACGTCTATCGAGTCAGCAGAGAGCTTGGTCCCATAGTCTAACGCTGCGCTTTAGCGAGCGTAGCCACCACTGTCGGTTACTTTTGTCATTAAAATAGTACAGCTGTACGAAATTACTGACTAACTAGTATTTCTAAGTCATTAAGGCATATGTGAACAGAACAAATGACTCATCAGTGAAAAATCTTCCCACTAAAAGTATCAAGCTCAATAGGGTATTACACGTGTAATTTATTTTTGGAAATATCTGTAGGCTAGTCAAACTCCTGTCGTAAAACGACGATCAAATATTTTAATGTCAAAATGTAGCCTATTTCCTTCTATTACTGCCCCTTTCGGATCAACATACATGTCTCTTCCTTGTATTATGCTACAATAAGTACGCAAAGGACTTAAGAAATCTGTATTTCTTTGCGTTTTGGACGTCGAATTGTGTTATACTTTGTACTATAATAATTCGTTCCATAAGTTGTCTATTTAAGGCACTAGATGGTAGCACTGTGCGCTGCCGCAGCTGCTCTGTGTGTTAAGTAGCAAGAGTTTCCACTATAATCATAAGCTATTTGATTACATGAATTTTAGAGTAGTTGCTGGAAATGCTGTCCTTTATTTCCCCAACACACATTGCACCAACGTAGGAAATTTTGGTACAGACGATGTAATTCATTCACACTGATATTTCGTATCAGTGCAGTTATTTCCTTCACGCGAGTCTCCGATGTACGCAACTTGAACATGAAGAAGATTACAGAAACTGATTGTTCAAAAAGACAGACGGTTTCTGTATTCCTCCTCATTTTCAAGTTCGAACACAAGAAAAAATCGCAAGCAAGGTATCTACAGGGCTATTACTTTATTCGCCCTGGTATCTACAGAATTCATCACCTTTTGTCCGTATGTTTGTGCGCGTATGTGTGACCCTCTAATAACTTCTAAACGGCTGGAGGAATTTCAATGAAACTCGGTAAGGTCATAGCACCGTTTCGACCAACCCCAATCGTGCCCTTCAAATTTTATTACGTCCCACCAATCCAACATGGCGGCTGTGCGAAATATTTCACCAGCATTCAATATCTCCGAAACTATTACAGATATCGCCCTGAATTTTTGTACGGTGATAAAGGGCACTACTAGAAGTTCATATAATATGAGACTTTCAAAAACCTGGTAACTACAAAACCAACATGGCGGCCAAGCGAAGTTGAGACTTTTAAATAGACTTTCCTCATGATTTAACCATCCAAACTCAATGCAACTTGGTACAGGAAATGTTTATACACATTGTAATGCACTGGTATTTCAGTTTGTTCAATTGTTTACATAACCTCATGCCGACTGTGCGAAATATTTCACTATCATTCTATATCTCCAAAACTATTACTGATATCATCCTGACATTTTGTACGGTGATAAAGGGCACTACTAGCTTGCCACGGTGGGTGAGTGGATAGCGTGTCGGTCTACTAACCCCAAGATTGCAGGTTCGCCCCTGGCCGTGGTAAGTGATTTTTGAAAGGCGGCAAAAATACGATACGCATGTCATACGATGTTGGCATGTCAAAGAACCCATTTGAATTCAGTAGGCCGAGTTAATAATGGCAAAATTAATCTCGGGAGTTTCCACCAACAAAATGTTCCTCATTTCTCTACTAGAAAGCGCTATAGTGTTCAAGGAGCGTAGATATCTATTATCTAACCTCCTTGACTTTCATAGTGATTCAAGGAACAACGAAATTCGACATGCAAGCTACCCTCTGGGTGTCAAATTACAAAGCTTGCACCCGGCATCCGAGGCCATACGATATTATTATAAGGGCACTACTAAAGATTTACCTATGTAACTTTCAAAAATCTGTTAAGTACAAAACGAATATGGCGGCCAAGCGAATTTGAAACATTTTAATAGACTTTTCTCGCGATTTAATCATCTGAGCGCAGTGAAATATGGTACAGCAAATGATTAAACATATTGTGATGCACTGGCATCTAATTTAGTTCAAATGTTTACATAACCTCAAGATGGCGGCTTTGAGAAATTTTAAGATTAAGTTTTTATTTCTTGTGTCGTAATCATGCGATTGAAGTGAAAGTTAGAATAATGAAGCTACGCAATAAGTTTTCCTCCAATGGTACATAACAATCCAAAATGGCGACCATCCGAAATATATAGACGGTTCTCAATATCTACGAATCTTTTACAGCAATCTTTTTTAAAATGTTCATAGAGGCTATGAACATAAATTCACCTATAGGACTTTCAATAACCTGGTGAGCACAAATCCAACATAGCGGCGACGTGAATTAAAAATATTTAAATGGACGTCTCTCGTGATTTAACCATCCGAGTGCAGTGAAACTTGGTACGGTAAATGCTTATATAAATCTTAATCCATTGAGATCTAATTTATTTCAATTGTTTTCATAACCACAAGATAGCAGCTGTGCGAAATTTTAAAATCTCGTTTTTAATTCTTGTGCCTTAATCATGCGATTGAAGTTTGTATACTACGCGTACACAATAATCTCCTTGTAATAGTAAATAACTCTAAGGCCTACATATATAAAAATCTAACATAGCGACCATCCGTAATATTAGAGGTTCTCAATATCTACGAATCTATTACAGCAATCAAACTGAAATTTTGTATGATGATAGAGGCAATTAACATAAGTAGGGTATATGAAAATAGGGTTTAATTCTTCACGGAACTAGGCCTACTTGTTTTACCATAGGACTACGAACGGGACCTCAAGAATTAATTATTGGGTTTGCCTCTGAAGAAGAAATTACGTGTTGGTGCAATTCCTTCGAACAATATACCTAACAGGCATCAGGCCCGACTAGAGGGAGGGGCCAGCGGGGCTGTAGCCCCGTGGACTGGATTAGCTGAGGGGGCCGAGGCGGTAAGAGGACTTAGAATGGACAACTATATTTAATTTAAAGTCAATACTATTATGAAATTTTCTGATGACACACTTCGATGTAAATACAGGCAGTGAACAGTATACAAAACATTACAAAGAGAACATGTAATTAATTTTATAAATAACCATTCTGTTTTTCGTTTTCCGGGGAAATGGTTGAGTTGCCAGAGTCGTCCATTTTATAACGTGTTAGAGTTCAAGAGTCCTTGACGTTTCTAGTTCAATCTCAGAAAAAAAAATGACTCTTTACTTCATACTGTACATTTCTGAAAAGAGTTATTCTTGTAGAGCCTGGACACGTTCAGATACAAAGACATTATGCTACTGAGCAAGAGGTATGTTAAAATGACTACAGTTTTTTTAACATTGAGAAATATATCTGTCACTAATGGACCGACAGCGGTAGCTACGCTCGCTAACGCGCAGCACTGGGCCATGGGCTCAAGCTGTCTGCGGACTCTGTAGACGTGGGCTGGAGCCCCACCATCGGCCGTCCTTGATATGTTTTTCCGTGCTTTCCACATTTTCAACTCCAGGCAAATGCTGGGACGGTACCTTCGGATAGGTCACGGCCGCTTCCTTCCACATCCTTGCCGAGTTTCATTCACCATCATTAATTTCATCTCTCATTAGCTCCTCTCATGAGGTTGGCATCAGAAAGGGCATCCGTCCGTAAAACAATACGCCACAAAGACTTTCACCGCATCTCATCCCCGTTGGAAAAAGGGAATAATAATAATAAGGGTTAGACATACATATCTGTCACGAATGGGGAGAAGCATATAAAGAAATCTTATGCATTTGCACTTGGATTGTCGAAACTTGAGTAGGCTAAGCCGTGACGAGTTGGCTGATATAAATATGCGTATTTCAAGTCATATCACAGACTAATATCCTAGCTCACAAGGGGACACAACGCACTGTACATCTTCGTGATGCGAGTAAATGGTTGACACTTATTATGGTTTAAGGTGCCATTGCAGTAGCGTAGCCAGGATCGACCAATGGGAGGGGTTATAGTTACTCGAAGCCAAATTTTGCAAGCATTTCGTCCCGCGGCGTAGCGGCGCTCGTCAAACGTGCACCATGGCCGCGAGGCCAGCTGTAGAAAGTACAGATATCGTAGGTTTGAATCTCGGTGCTGACGGCGGTTATCCTGAGTGTGGTCTTTCCCCGGGTTTTTCAACACTCCCTACAGAAAACTGCCTGGATAGTGTCTTACTTCAAGTCCCGGAGCGTCTACCCCACCCTTATCCTTGATACATTTACGCACATTACTACAGTCATTACAGCAATACAGGTTGCCAGACAACTTCAGCACTCACCCAACTATACGGGGATGATGACCAAGATGTCTCAAGCCCCTCAAATGAATTATTAACAGCAACTCTACAAATATTTCCATTTCTCAATGAGATATTATTACACAAGAAAAGTTTCATGTATTTTGGTCCAGAAGTTTTCGAGTACTTTAATGCAATATACACAAAAGACAACAACAAAAAACAATTCTTTAAAAAATGAAGTTAATTTCTGACTGAACTGGTAAATGTAGAACATTCCTGTTCTCCTGACAGGAACAAAATAAACCCGATCTATCTGTGCTACCAACATGAAGACTGCGTATCTATCAACAAGAGAAAACATTTAGGCTATAGAAGTCTCAACAAAAGTGGGCATGTCCCCTCACGGTGTACCATGTTGATTTATGAGTTATTAAATACTCATTTATATGGTTATTCAGTTTTATCAACAAGATTCTGTGCTTTATTTTGCAATTGGCCCTGAACGCCTAAAATATCAATTTCGAAGAATTTTGTCACCTACTAACCATACAAATGCTACATGCAGCCGGAAAATGGTTTAGTTGCTTACACTACACATGCGACACATTCCACTCATTTGTAACTGTAATTCGGCGAATTGCTGGACAGGCTGACGGTTATCTCATGCTCAACAAGTTAATAAAGATCCCAAAATTAGTGTTAATGTAGGCCTACCCATAGAATTTTCTATGTCCTTATTAAAACGCGTTTTTAAATTAAAACTAGATTAATTTACATATGACTTCTCACCCTCTAAGACAAGAAAAGAAATCTAATATTGTCCCACCAGGAGGGATTCAAAATTATTTGGCGCTAGCATCAGTTTGAAATAAGTTATATTTCGCGGGGAAAATTTAGTTTCGCAAACCTGGAAGGACGGAGTTGTATTACCACAGACTAAAATACACAGTCTTGAAGCTCGCTGCGTTACGGAATTACATCCTCTTGGTAGATGGAGCGACACTAGCGCTCGCGGCGGCCAGCAAGCTGGCAACTGCCTTAAGCGCGTTATTCGCGGATATGATGATTTCACTTTTGTAGGGGTTTTATGAATTTTAACTCACCTGAGTGATTATTTCCATTGTAAACATAAGTCATGTTGAATCACAATGCTATTATACTGTACACTTCTAATTCATAGGAACATAAAAAAATGCTCTGTTTTTATTAGTTCAGTCTACAAGTATCCCTAGGTACAGTTGTATGACGTATTTAATGAGTATTACGTAGAATTATTAGCCCATACTAGTTATAAATTCATGTATTTGTTTCAATGATAGTTGCGGGCATCTCGACATACTGTATTACCAAACAGATTCCCCGATTCTTGGATGTAATTTGTAATCTAGAGAACTACTGGACGGATTTTGATGCTGTTTTCACCATTCTGTAAGGGATTTCTCGAGGAAGGTTTCTGTAGAAAAACATTCATTTGTGACTACAGGGAGGCGAGCATAACGATTTCAGTGAATCGAGTGAAGAAAAACCTGCCGTCCGTGCGCCAATTAAGCTTAAACTGGATAAACCGTTGATATATCTATATAGGCCCACTATAAGTGTAAGAATTGGTCAGCATGAAAAGTTCGACAAAGAGGTCCGCGACACAATGTGTCGCCCACTATAGGCTAAGTGATTTTACGTTTTCATTTCTTCCAACAATCTCCATTCAGTAGAAATTTAATTTACTAGCTTCGGAGCGAGTTTACGAGGTAGCGAGCGAGTATATCACCCCAGCTTCGGCCAGCATCAACTTTTGAGTCGTGTCGAATTAAGACTTCAGAGAAGAGTATATGCGTTTGGAGTTTCACTGCTCACCTCGGTTTTCTGAATTGCGTGTGGGACCTGCCGTCCGTACGTCTTTCAAGCTTACGCTGGGTAAACCGTTAAAGAAACCGGGCGAAGTCCGGGATGGTTGCTAGTGTGTGATAATTGTAAATTGCTATGGTATATCAAATTCTTAACCATATCAAAAGCTAGTTCCTCTGTAAAATTGAGTAATATTATAATTAATTAGAAAAATGCCGGTGGGATTTGTGAAACGAAAATTAGGCTTATAAAAAGATTTTAAGGTCTTCAATGGCTCAATTGTAAGTACTTCGTATCTTTTTGTGATTTTGAAACCTTTCATTCGTGTATTTGACATTATAATACAATGTCAATTTTACAAATAATTTCAACAATAAAAATTGTGTACCGTACCTTCACAGCAGCCATGTGGGACACCAGGTACTTCATAAGAGAATTAACAAACAGTGTACCACATCTACGTTTGTGAGCATTATCCTGACGACATAAATTGGCTTATTTCAAAATGATTCGAGAATAAGTTTATATGATTTGAACCCTTGCAAAGAGGCTTATGAGACTCAGTTTCGGGGGGTGTAACAGTCCATTTCGTGAGTTGTTTTTAAAGCGCTTCATTAACATGCAGGGTAACATATAACAAAATAACATGCAGGAAGAAATGAAGCCAGGGTTAAAACAAATGAATTTAATGACAGATCAGCTATTTACAAAAAGAAATGAACAAACAAAACTCCCAAAAAGACTCCCACTGAATAAAATAATTGCCAAAAACTAGGTCTAATCTCAGGAGAGATTATTACTCGGACCAAATGTCCCAAAATCTGCAATGACAATATGTGACGTGTGTGCTGTTCTACATGCTTAACGATGAGTACAATTGAATGCATGATTCGTCATCATCCGGATAAACTTTCAGAAGACGAATCTGCATTGCTTAAAGCTAGACAGACGCGGGGAACAACTATACACAACTTAAAACTAAACCGACACTTCCTATACTAAAATAAACAACAAATTTCCGCTTGAAATTGGAATCAAAACTGCCGTAGCAAAACATTACTGCCTAAAATTAGGACTTCTCAAAAATCAACACAAGTAAGTTAACACGTGACCAACAAAAGAAACACAAATGACCGCCGTCATTTTTACAAGTAAATACAACTACACCACACGGGTGTCACACAGGAACATGAACTGAGTCATAAAAAAATCACTAGGCTCAAAGCCAACATTTACATCATTAACACAATATTTCATCCATACAACATGCGATAATTCGTGACAAACGTGGCGAACTCCCCAATTAATTATGGTCCAAATAACCATCACAAAAGAACAGGTTTGCTAATGAGAGCTTAATAGGGGTCAGTCGGACAAAAGGACTGCCTAACAAAATAGTCACCAAGGCTAGACGGGCGCTAAGTGGAAATCTGCACATCTGTCAACCCACGTGTCAATAACCTCGACCTCCCAAGGCACGGGATCGAGTCTTGAAGAAGCGTGCCCCAAAGCACAATATATACGTGTGTGTGTGACGGAACAAAATATATCTCAGCATTTCCCCAAGGAAATCCAAGAATCAGCATTGGACAAGGTACAGTAGCCTCCTCGGAATGCCCTGCCTTTCCATCAAAAATACAACAACAACAAAATGAGTGTGGAAGCACCATCTACCCCTCTTCACGAAGAATCAAAACACACACCTGACACAAGAACACACACAGAATCACACGTATGGGTTTGACAGAAACCTGAAATAAAATGACATAAATATTTTTCCACCAGCTCGCGCTTCCGTTCTAGTCTGTGACTAACCAACCTGAAAAGGACTCAAAAAAATCTCAAAAAAATTAGAACTAAGGTGTTCTACAATTACATCTTAATTTGTTGCGCTCGGCAACCCTAGTATGATTAATAACCTGTTCATCAAACATCTTACATAAATTATCTCCCTTTCCTATCAAAAATATGAATTTTAATAAAGCACCACTTATCGAATGTAACGAGTTTCGCATCCGCATGGATAAAATCAAGTACACACGCCGTGTACACTAAATATGACTCCACAGAAAAAGAACAACAAACAACTTTGGCCACGCGCCAACGTACATTTAAAACACTAATGTCGGTGCAAATCTAAACAAGCAAAAGAAATAAATGAACTATTTACGAAGTTCTCCCGTCTTATCTAACTACATATTGAGTAATTTTGTACATCACCGTATCAGTTTGCAGAACATATAACCTCAGGCCCTCCATCGTAGACGTAGACGTCGTCGAAGAAGCGGTGCTCATCAATCCGTCTCCTGACCAAACGTCGGACATCTTGGCGTAGTCTCTTGGACAGAAATGATCAATGTTAATGTAAATTGCCTAGCTATAATCGCTGTGAGTTACTACTTTCACCCACGAATGTCCTATGCGATTAATGATCGAAGACTTTCCCTAGCTTAGCATTCACATACACACGCACAATTATCACTTGAAAAATATACAATACAAAATTTACATAAATTATACACTTCAAACACATCGTCACTGGCTTGAAAAACAAGTCTTAAACCTGACTGTCTCGCAGCCGTTATCTCGGTAGATATCTCACTGCTCTCCGTGAACCTTGCCCGCTATGAGCACAACTGGAATGTTAGAAAAGTCTTGCCCATTAAGAGCTGAAAATCGTGACGCAGACTGGCGTGACCTTAGCTCACCAGAGCTCAAAACAGTAGACTTCGAAACAGCTTCTCCCCGATCAATTTATCGGAAACTGACAGACTGAGGTGGAGTGGGGAGAATTAAGAAAAATATTCTAGAGTTTTCATCTCACACACTTGGGACTAGTATCAATCTTCATCATTTTCTTCAAACGTCTCAGCGCGCTTATGCGGAGTTATTTCGGATCGGCGGTTCTTTAGATATGCGTTCCCGCGCCTTTTTTTAGAGGGTACGCCACCCATCGCGTGGTTTTGGCGTGGTCTCATCTGATTGGGTGATTCAATCCTAGGTCGGTTGAAACTCACTCGTGACCATCCCCTAATGACTCCAATTTTGGTGCGCGTTGTTACACAATTTGTCCTTGAACTCGGCTTACTCGGTCGTCTTCAAGAATAACTACCAAGCCTGCCTCTGTGGTAATCATTGCAACACACTAAGTTGGCTTCCCCTTTGTCAATTTCCACATGTACTGCCTGGGCCTCAGTAATAATAATAATAAATCATGAATACTTATTCATCGCAGATTAATAAGGGTTCATTTATCCTCAGCAAGGTTTTGAAATTCGAAGCAAGTGATTGATTTGGATTTTAAAAACAATATCCACAGTAGTAACGACAACATCTCTTAAGTACCTCACTCGACTGCTTGAGTGTACATTCCACTGACCCAATTAGTGTGCGCACTCCATGCCGGAATGTCATTCATACGTCTCGCTAGACCTCCCCTCCTTCTCACATGATTACCACTCCTGCCGGACTTGCTGTCTTATTTACAAACATAGCACGCTCTCCCCAGGCGCTACACGGCCACGTATATTTGAGTGTTGGCTCTCAAATAAAATTCTGCAATAATGATTCTGTACCCATAGTCCTGATTATTCGTCAAATGGTTGGTTCTCTTCTGTAATACGGCTTAAGAATCGCGCTATTGAAGACAGATTTAGCGCCAGTGCTCAATTCTTCAAGTCTGTAAGCATTGCTACCCAAATTCTTAATGATTCGGAACGGGCCAATAAATTTTGGACAGAACTTTGCAAATACTTTGTTTTTAGGATCAGATATCGGTGGTCTTCTAACAGGCACTAGTTCCTGTTCTTGTAATTCACGGTGAAATTTCTTTCCTCTGTACCTCCTCAGTCTTCGGTCCGCTTGGTTCCTCATGTGCTCTCTTATTCGCTGAATTCGCAACTCATGTGCTAATAATGGATCCCTTGGGCATGGAATAATCTTGTCCCAAGATCTCTCTGGCAACCTGTTGTGGTGTACAACTAGTGGGACTTGACCCGTCGACTCGTGCTTAGTAGTGTTCATGCACATCTCAATATCTCCTACTTTGTCAACCCACTTATTATGATCATTAGGAATCATTACTCGGTAATACTTGGCAACACAGCGAATCGTTCCCTCGCTCGGATTCTCACAAGGATGGCGAATGCTCGACAAAACATGTTTTATCCCTAGGCTCTCTAGACCTTGCCTAAAAATATTGCCCGTAAAATAAGTAGCATGGTCTGATAAAATGAATTCCGGCTTCCCAAGCATCGGAATGACTTTGTTCTGAATTCGGCTGAGGACTTGCTTTGATGTCGTCTTCTGAATTGGACATAATACTACCATCTTGGAAAACACATCGACACATACAAGAAGGTGTCGGCATCCTCGTTTTCCCTTAACCAGAGGGCCAAAACAGTCGATAGCGACCAGGTCGCATGGTTTTTGAGGTAATAATGGTTTTGGAGGTTGTTTCAAAATGAAGTTGTTTGATTTAGTGCGCTGACACGCGTCACAAGTTCTTATTACTTCCACAATGGTATATCGCATCTTAGGCCAAGTAAAAGTTTCCCCTATTGTCGCTTCTGTTATGTCCGTGCCGATATGTGCTAGGCTCTCGTGGACATGCCACGTCAATCCTCTCTGTAATGATGCTGGAACTAAAATTCGCAGTTTGGTGTGATCCTCGTCCACGTACTTATGCAAAAGGTTATTCAAGTAGTGAAATTTCGCTTCCTTGGCACGGGCTTCTCGATATTCAGGTGAATCTAGTTGTAGTTCCTTCTTGTAAAACTTGATTACCATCATCATCCATGGGTCTTCTTCTTGTTCCTTCTGAATTTCCTTTAGTTTGTCCAAAAACTCACGAGCCTTAGGTGTTAGTGTTATATGGTGAACTTCCGCTGTTATCTCGTTCACACCTTCAGGATTCCTGCTTAAAGCATCCGGTATGATGTTCATCCTTCCAGGGCAATGCTCTATTGTAATGTCGAACTGCTGTATGTAAATGGACCAACGCGTAACTCTCTCACTTGCCATCGTCGTCTTAAATAGGAATGTCAGTGCATGGTGGTCAGTTCTGACAACAATGGAATAACCGAAAATCATCTTACGCCATTGTTGAAGTGAATACAAGATCGCTAGCAACTCAAGCTCCGTCACAGTGTAGTTCCTCTCGTGCTTCCTCAATTTACGACTCGTAAATGCCAAATATGATCTTTTCTGGGGTTCATCAGCGTCCTCTTGGTACAGCATGGCACCGATTCCAATCAATGAAGCGTCTGCTTGAATTATAAATTTCTTCTCGAAGTCTGGATACCCTAGCTTCACACAATTCTCCAGTAAGTCTTTCGTAGCTCTAAAGGACCTGTCGCACTCCTCATTCCACGACCATCGATTTGACTTCTTTAGCATCTCTTGCATAGGTGCTACTGTTTCCGTGTATCCAGGACAATTCTCCTTGAAGAAACCTGTCACTCCCAAAAACGCTCTCACATGTTTTACTTTAGTTGGTGTAAGGAATTTCTTGATTGCGTCAATTTTCTCCGGATTAGGCCTCACGCCTTCAACATCAATTATGTGACCCAAATACAGAATCTCGCTCAGGCAAAAGTGCGATATCTTTAAATTAATTTTGAAATTCATGGTTCTCAAGTTATCCAGAAGTTTGTTTAGGTTTACCAAGTGTTCCTCCATTGTTTCTAATGCAATAAGTATGTCGTCAACATATATCGTAGTGAAGCTCTTGACCTCCTCAGTCAGATTCCTGTCCAGTGCTCTTATCAATGCACATCCAGCTGTTTTTACACCAAAGGGCATGCGAGACCAGATATAACTTTGGTTATCGAATAAAAACCCCGTCAATAGTTGGGATTTTTCTTCAAGTTCAAGATGGTGGAAACTATTTGTTAAGTCGACGCTAGAATAAATCTTCTTCCCACGGAAGCCCTTCAATACATCCTTGATCCTTGGTGCTTGGTCATGCTCAACTAGCAGTTTATTGTTCAAAACTCGTGCGTCTAGGCATAATCTAATTGATCCATTCGGCTTGGCCACAGCCAATATTGCGTTTAAGTACGGGGTTGCTGCTTTTCTTATAATGCCGGAATCTAATAAATTACTAATGATGTCCTTCACCTGAGCAAAATGTTTCTCTGGGATCGGGTACAATTTACTCCTAAATGGGGTCCAGTCGGTAACTTGCATGGCGTACTGAAAATTTAAAACTTTTCCAGGGATGGTGTCGAAAGCTCCTTTATGAAGTCTCAAAATTTCTTCTAATTTTCTTCTATCAGGTTCCCCTACTATTGCCTTCTTAAGTCGCTCCTGAAGTAAAATTTCAAATTTGGATCCGCTAATTTCTTCTTCCGCCAAATGTACCCAAGGTTCCTGCGAAATATCTCGGCTGTCAATTTCAACCACTGCTGTCTGGCTTACCCGTTCCTCCGTCAAGTTCTTATCTCCGATCGCCTCATTAGTGCATTCTTCAATGACCCAAGTGTTCGCCTCTCTCTCTAGTGGACTTGCTTCCATGTTCAAACCAACATGACTCAACCCCTCAACTTGTTTGAAACTCACAGTATTATCATGTAAGTCAATTATAGCATGAAAATCACAGATAAAGTTGGCTCCCAAAATGACGTTATAAATCATCTTCGGTATCACGATGAAAGTTTGCGAAAATGTGTGGTTTAATATCTCCAGATCTAAATATGCTTGTTGCTTGCAAACTATGGTCTTGTCAGGAATGACCCCTCTGACTTTCATTAATGGTACAGGCATGATTGGAACGGTTTGTTTACTCCCGATTTCTATCAACAATACTTCCGTGACTAAGCTCACCTGGCTACCTGTGTCAATTAAGCACCTTACTCTAATACCTCCAATAAGTGCATAAATAATCGGTAATTGTCTGATGACATTTCCTCGGTCCTTCACCACTTCCTCCAGGCAATCGTCCGGGAATGCTACCCACTCTTCTATGTTTGCAACAATCAACTCCTCCCGCTCCCTGGTGTCCTCCGTTTTCAGGCTATCTGGTTTTGATTCATTCGAGGTTTTTTTTAAAATCCTGGGACCCATTCGTTGAGTTCCGCCGGTTGTCATCGCGCCTCTCCTGCTGTCGTAATAAGCTTTCCGCCCCCGCTCCTTGGTGATTATCCGGGCTCTGCCTATTTGCCATCGCACGCCCCCACTTCTCTTTCTCCATCTCTTCGGCATTTAACTCGTCCAAATACTTCTGTGATTCGACGTAACGCTCATTCCAATCATTGCGATAGTCTCCCTGATTATCTTGACGATAGTTCCTCGTATTGTTCCCCCTGCCATCCCCGTTCCTTTGGTAGGGTCTACCCTGCCTTGGGTTTCCCCTCCAGTTGGTATACTCTCACTGGTACGTCCACTGGTTGTGCTGGTTCTGATTGTTATGATTATAATTATCTCGGCGATTCTGGAAGTTCCTATTATTTTGATTGAATTGGTTTCGGCCATCATACTCTTGCCGTCTTGGTGTAAATTGCGTTCCGGTAGATTGTGTTTTTGTTTGGTTACTCTGGTTTTGATTAGTTTGGTGTCCCTGAACCACTTCAGCTGTGTTTACACACTCCATGTTCCTTCTCCCTGTCTGCGGACTAACCATACTGGTCTCATCTAGATGCCGGAGTAACTCTTCAGCCTGAACTGCGGTCTTAATATTACCGGCCACTAACAACTGCTGAATATTCATTGGAAGCTGCTTACCAATGGTTAAAACCATGTTTTCCTCAGTAGGGGGGTCGTCAAAATCCCGGAATTTAACCAGCTGTTGGCTAAAGAATTCGGAAAATCTGGTAGGATGTGTGCTGTGATATTTCCTGGTGTATAAATCCATTCTCAACCCCTGCTGCAAAGAAGGACTCCAGAATTTTCTCAAGAACGCCTCTCTAAACTGTGCCATGTCGGTCAATGTATATTTAAAACTCAGGAACCAGATTAAGCTTGGGCCCTCCAAAAACTTCTCCACAATTCGCAACAGTCTTGCGGGACTCACATGTTGATCGTTAAAGTAGTCATCCAGCTGACGTAAAATGCTTTGGGAGTGGATCCTGAGTTCTCCCTGAATTTATTGGGTTTGAAATCATTCCCCCTAATTACCTGTATCACTTGGGCAGGTGCTAAGCCGGGTTGTGGTGTTGACGTCTCCCCTCTGAAATGTTGGAAAGTGTCGCTCGTTATCTTAGGACTTTGACTTCGGCTCGTATCCTCAGCCAACTTCAAGCCCACCAGACTTCCAATGCTTCCCTGTTTGCCTACTGTGTTCTCTGCAGAGAATAAAGTTGCGTTTTCTAATGACCTTATCTCATTTTTAATTATGAGATCTGTGTGTTCTTGGAGTTTGGACTTCATGTTTTCCTCCAAAGCCTGCACTCTAGAATTGTATTCACCTAGCCGCTTTAAAATCGTCAGCCTGTCTTCTTTAGTTTCGTTTACCTGCTGCTCCCAATCTTTCCGGATCCTGTTCTTCAAACTGCTAATTTTTTCTTCGCTCCTTTCCTGATTCTTCTCCAGCTGTTCCCCTATTTCTTGTAACTGCTGCTGAGTTTTGACTAATTGTTCTCCGACCTCTTCTCGTATTACCTGATGGGTTTTAATTAATTGGTCTTCCAAATTTTCCTGATTTTTATTTAGCTGTTCTCCTACCTCTTCTCGTATTACCTGCTGGGTTTTAATTAATTGGTCTTCCAAGTTTTCCTGATTTTTATTTAGCTGTTCTCCTACCTCTTCTCGTATTACCTGCTGGGTTTTAATTAATTGGTCTTCCAAGTTTTCACGCAAGTGCATACGTTCTGTCTCTGTTTTGATTTCGAGCTTATCGATTTCCTTTATTAATTCGAGTACGTTACAATCGACTGAATTAATCTGTTCCTGTAACTTATCCTGTGAACTTTTTATTCCAGCCGTGTTGTTTACGCACGCTGCCTCGATTTGTTTTAATTTATCGGCTACCATTTCATCGAATTGTATAAGTTTATTGTCGAATTTGGACTCCAACTTCTTAATTTCTCCTAATTGTTTTGCGTTATTTTCCGCTACCTCATCTGCCAGTTTCTCTACTTCCCTAGTACTTTGGTTTATGTCATGGGTGATCTTTTCTAACTGCTCTGTTTGTACTGTTTGTGTTATTGCCTGTTCTGCTAGTTTATGGTTTAGTTCGTTTAATTGTTTATCGGTATCCAATTTCTGGACCTGCAATTGCGTAGTTATGTTACCGCTCATGTCTTGTAACTGTCTTTCACTGTGCTCCCGTAATTCGTATAATTGTTTGTCACTATGCTCACGCTGAATTTCTAACTGTTTATTTAATTGTTTATCATTGTCTTCACTTATTTCCTCCTTCATGTTCTTTAACTGTTCTTCCGTTTTCGCGGACATCTGCTCTAACTCTTCTTCCGTTTTCGCGGACATCTGCATAGACATCTGCTCTAACAATACCTTGATCTCTTCGACACTAGCCATCGCACAACACACAAATATAACCAGAGAAAAACAGGGTCATGCACCGGGGTTTCAGTCATACACACGTACACATGTCATGATATTTAAATACTACTGATTCTAATTTAATAATTTTTCAGTAATCAAAATTTACTGAATAATGACTCTTATTTCCAAGCAACAAAATAACTCCCTTGTGATCTGCTTTTAAATTCCTAACCAACAGAATTTACGAACGACACCAATTGACCGAAGTTAATTAAATGTAAAATATAAGGCAACACCTTCCTGCTTTGACTGAGTTCAATAATATGCAAATTTTCTAATTTTAATGCCGGGCGCCAGAACAAGTTTATAACAAATACAATATCAACTTCTAACCTTGTTCAATATTTCTAACCTTAGGAACTCAGTGATTTTACTAATGTACATGGCCGTACAACATCGCCTCAATTTACTGAATTTACTTTTGCCCGCATGACCTGGCATCATTTCTCAACGAAATAAATATGAGATCAGCAAAGCAACAACAACAACAATCCCCACTTGGGCAGCCATTTTTGTTTTATGAACCCATGCAAAGAAGCTTATGAGACTCAGTTTCGGGGGGTGTAACAGTCCATTTCGTGAGTTGTTGTTAAAGCGCTTCATTAACATGCAGGGTAACATATAACAAAATAACATGCAGGAAGAAGTGAAGCCAGGGTTAAAACAAAAGAATTTAATGACAGATCAGCTATTTACAAAAAGAAATAAACAAACAAAACTCCCAAAAAGACTCCCACTAAATAAAATAATTTCCAAAAACTAGGCCTAATCTCAGGAGAGATTATTACTCGGACCAAATGTCCCAAAATCTGCAATGACAATATGTGACGTGTGTGCTGTTCTACATGCTTAACGATGAGTACAATTGAATGCATGATTCGTCATCATCCGGATAAACTTTCAGAAGACGAATCTGCATTGCTTAGAGCTAGACAGACGCGGGGAACAACTATACACAACTTAAAACTAAACCGACACTTCCTATACTAAAATAAACAACAAATTTCCGCTTGAAATTGGAATCAAAACTGCCGTAGCAAAACATTACTGCCTAAAATTAGGACTTCTCAAAAATCAACACAAGTAAGTTAACACGTGACCAACAAAAGAAACACAAATGACCGCCGTCGTTTTTACAAGTAAATACAACTACACCACACGGGTGTCACACAGGAACATGAACTGAGTCATAAAAAAATCACTAGGCTCAAAGCCAACATTTACATCATTAACACAATATTTCATCCATACAACATGCGATAATTCGTGACAAACGTGGCGAGCTCCCCAATTAATTATGGTCCAAATAACCATCACAAAAGAACAGGTTTGCTAATGATAGCTTAATAGGGGTCAGTCGGACAAAAGGACTGCCTAACAAAATAGTCACCAAGGCTAGACGGGCGCTAAGTGGAAATCTGCACATCTGTCAACCCACGTGTCAATAACCTCGACCTCCCAAGGCACGGGATCGAGTCTCGAAGAAGCGTGCCCCAAAGCACAATATATACGTGTGTGTGTGTCAGAACAAAATATACCTCAGCATTTCCCCAAGGAAATCCAAGAATCAGCATTGGACAAGGTGCAGTAGCCTTCTCGGAGTGCCCTGCCTTTCCATCAAAAATACAACTACAACAAAATGAGGGCGGTAGCACCATCTACCCCTCTTCACGAAGAATCAAAACACACACCTGACACAAGAACACACACAGAATCACACGTATGGGTTTGACAGAAACCTGAAATAAAATGACATAAATATTTTTCCACCAGCTCGCGCTTCCGTTCTAGTCTGTGACTAACCAACCTGAAAAGGACTCTAAAAAAAATCTAAAAAAATTAGAACTAAGGTGTTCTACAATTACATCTTAATTTGTTGCGCTCGGCAACCCTAGTATGATTAACAACCTGTTCATCAAACATCTTACATAAATTATCTCGCTTTCCTATCAAAAATATGAATTTTAATAAAGCACCACTTATCGAATGTAACGAGTTTCGCATCCGCATGGATAAAATCAAGTACACGCGCCGTGTACACTAAATATGACTCCACAGAAAAATAACAACAAACAACTTTGGCCACGCGCCAACGTACATTTAAAACACTAATGTCGGTGCAAATCTAAACAAGCAAAAGAAATAAATGAACTATTTACAAAGTTCCCCCGTCTTATCTAACTACATATTGAGTAATTTTGTACATCACCGTATCAGTTTGCAGAACATATAACCTCAGGCCCTCCATCGTAGACGTAGACGTCGTCGAAGAAGCGGTGCTCATCAATCCGTCTCCTGACCAAACGTCGGACATCTTGGCGTAGTCTCTTGGACAGAAATGTTCAATGTTAATATAAATTGCCTAGCTATAATCGCTGTGAGTTACTACTTTCACCCACGAATGTCCTATGCGATTAATGAACGAAGACTTTCCCCAGCTTAGCATTCGCATACACACGCACAATTATCACTTGAAAAATATACAATACAAAATTTACATAAATTATACACTTCAAACACATCGTCACTGGCTTGAAAAACAAGTCTTAAACCTGACTGTCTCGCAGCCGTTATCTCGCTAGATATCTCACTGCTCTCCGTGAACCTTGCCCGCTATGAGCACTACTGGAATGTTAGAAAAGTCTTGCCCATTAAGAGCTGAAAATCGTGACGCAGACTGGCGTGACCTTAGCTCACCAGAGCTCAAAACAGTAGACTTCGAAACAGCTTCTCCCCGATCAATTTATCGGAAACTGACAGACTGAGGTGGAGTGGGGAGAATTAAGAAAAATATTCTAGAGTTTTCATCTCACACACTTGGGACTAGTATCAATCTTCATCATTTTCTTCAAACGTCTCAGCGCGCTTATGCGGAGTTATTTCGGATCGGCGGTTCTTTAGATATGCGTTCCCGCGCCTTTTTTTAGAGGGTACGCCGCCCATCGCGTGGTTTTGGCGTGATCTCATCTGATTGGGTGATTCAATCCTAGGTCGGTTGAAACTCACTCGTGACCATCCCCTAATGACTCCAATTTTGGTGCGCGTTGTTACACAATTTGTCCTTGAACTCGGCTTACTCGGTCGTCTTCAGGAATAACTACCAAGTCTGCCTCTGTGGTAATCATTGCAACACACTAAGTTGGCTTCCCCTTTGTCAATTTCCACATGTACTGCCTGGGCCTCAGTAATAATAAAAATAAATCATGAATACTTATTCATCGCAGATTAATAAGTGTTCAGATTGTACAAAATAGTCATTTGTATTCATTAAATCAGCTCTCTGACTATTTGAAACCCATTTTCTACATCTGAAAATTAAAATATCGGCACGTGTTTGAGATGACATCATTTAAGTTTACTTATGTCTTTTTCAAAATGCATTGATATTATGTATATTTGAATTGCAGCCAATGGCCATAGCAGAACATTTCAACTAAACGCCCGTAGGCGCCACTGTCACTGACACCCAGCGGTGAACGTTCGAACTTGGTAGAGCGTTTCTAACCAAATAACCTACAGATTTTGGCTACGCACTACCATTGTAGTGGTAGGTTCTTTTACAAGCTTTACTTCCCTCCAAAGGAAGGCATAATGAAGGATTTTAACGCTCTTAAAAATCCGACCACTTCGGCCGGGTTTGAACCCGCGATCTTGGGCATAGCAGTTCAGCATGCTACCGACTACGCCACCGAAGCCATGCATAGATATTCTACCGAGACATGCTTCTGATTTATAACTGAATGGCTGCGTGGCTCAGCGGTAACGTTCTCGCCTGCTGTGTCCAAGGTTGCAGGATCTAATCCTGGCGCAGTAATCTGGCATTTGAGGATGCGTAAATGCAAGGGAGCCGTGTCTCTAGATTTACTGGCACGTTAAAGATCCCCTTCGGGCCAAAATTCCGGCACCCCGGCGTCTGTAAAAGTCGCAGTAGTCAAAATAGATGTAAAGCCAATTTCCTTATTATTGATTTATAACCAGTTAAAGACCCAGTTCCGTTGTTTGTTTGAAAAGCTTTATAATACTAGCCTAAAATCCATAGCTCAAATCTTACCTCTTAGGGTCCTTTACAAACTTGGGTGTCGTCTTGTTATTTGAACAGTCTACATTCAGAATGACATCCCAGTCGGTCAACACGAATACACCCAATTGTGCGAGGAGTCCAATTAATTTCCCTGCTGTGTAATTGTGTAATTCATAATACAATAATTATTTATACACTTAATAAAACGCTTCTCATCCCCCCCCCCTTCCTTTTGTGAGAATTATTTTATTAAGTGTATAAACAATTCATGTATTTTTTTTTCAGGCACTAGGAGATAAAACTGCCACTCCCCGTCTTATCTAATTGGGTACCGTACACTCGTGTTGACCGACTGAAAATCGATCATATAGGTTACTTAGCAACACTGAAATATGGCTTTTAATATATGATCTTTTTATTGCACTGCGCATCACCTCTTGTAACACAATGCTCACATACAGTAAATCCAGCAACAATAACATTCACCAACACAGTGCAGTCGGCGCATGATTATTGGCTGCGTGAGAGCATTGTTGGCGCGTGGCGCGCGGCGGTAGAAAAATATGAGCCTAGCTTCGCGACTGTGAAGATCGACTGTGGTTATACGTTGTAATGAAGACGTCTCTAGCCTCAAATGTGAAACAGACACAGATCACAACCATGCCGATTTTCCAATGGGGGGGGGGGGGGGTTCTACCCGCAGTAACCCCCCCCCCCCCCCTGGCTACGCCACTGTGCCATTGGCACTCGTTTTGACGTATTGAAGCAGCACTAAGGCAATTGCACAATCTGTATTCTTCCCTTGACAGGGTAAGACCAGGTGTAAGAGGGTTTGATGACTCACTTGCTAATCTGAGAATATCACGAGGTGACATGTCCTGGCATAAATGTCGCAAAACAGTTCTATTGCATGTGTCTCAATAAAGCCATTCGCAAGATATCTATCAATCACTTCACACCGATTTAATTGTGAACATTTCCAGCTAATAACATTTATGATGGAATGAACCCTTACCAGATAAATGCGATAATCAGTCCTGGAAAGTAAAACATTTGTTTAAATCTGTAATCACTTCCTCTCCTCACAGACCAACTGGCTCTGACTCTCGCCGTCACCCCTAAGTAGCCTTCCTTTTAGTACCTAATTCTAAGCAGAACATTGCACTATGTGAAAATTGCGAAATTACACGTGTTTTGGCCTAACAAGCTCTGACTGTCTAGTCATACCTAGCTAAGCTAATCATGTCGCCAGTCTCCCGAAGGCATACACGGTATACAGCCTAAAAGTCCACCTTGTTGCGTGGTGGCTATCACTCATGGCTGTCACCGCGGAGGCCCGGGTACGATTCCCGGCTCTGCCAAGATATACAATTCTGATCTTAGGGCTGGAACGCGGTACACTCAACCTCGTGAGGCATAACTGAGAAGTGGCGAGTTCGATTCCCACCTCAGTCATCTTGGAAGTGGTTTTCCGTGGTTTCCCACTTCTACTTCAGGCGAATACCGGGATGGCTCCTAAATTAAAGCTACGGCCACCACCTTCCCAATCCTCATCTGAATTACAATTACATACACTAATACAGCCATCACAATAACAGACGCAATCATACAAATTACATACATTGATTCTAACATTAGAAAAGTACGTCCAATATATGGAATCGTTTATCTTGCGCCTTCTGCAGGAAAAGCCTCTTATTTGAGACTACATAATTGCTGCGTTTTGTCATTGTAATTGTAATGAATAGTGGGGTATTAATAATAATGCCTCTTATTTTCAAGACGGCCGCTGCGTGCTATATTCAGTAGCCTATGCTATTCTTATGAGTAAGGTCTTATAGACGAGGATACTCCTCTTATGGTGCTCCGTTCTTAATAAGTTTCGTTTTAATTGCGCTACTACATTCTGAATGATTCATTTAAGGTTTTATAGTACGCCCAGCTGCCATCTTGACAAATAGGAGTCGCTGTTATTTTGGTTAGGGCGTAAGATACCAAATATAAGGTTCCACTTCAACCGTAATTTTCGTTATTCTAGCTATAAAATATAGAGAGTTATTTCTTTTTAAAATGATGAAATATCAGGAGGGCCGCTGCGCGCTATATTCAGTGTGATAAATTTATACATAACTAACGCTACTGAGGCCTCTTCTCCGACCATGGTTGGTGTTAATGGAGTAATTATATCCTGAGTTACTAGTTGCTAAATTTTAATAGTAGCCTACAGTACGCCTAGCCACTATCTTGAATGGGAGTGGCTTCCTTTGCTTAGGCCTAAGTTATGTCATACAAAGTGCCCTAACAGATTCTACATTATTATTAAATTTTGTTGTTATAGCTTAAGATCCTTAAATACCGTATATAAATTTATTTTGATATTCCAATATGGCTGCTGTGCGCTATATTTAGTGTGATAATCATGTGATTAATGAAAGTGAAAATCCGTATATGATACTCATCTCTTGCCAAGATTTCACCTAATTACGCAATTATGTTCTGACTTATCGATTTTAATGTTCTAAGAGTTCGCACAGCCACCATCGTGATTGTATGGAGAGTCTGTTCTTTTGCCTTGTCCAAACAAAGCCACAAATACGGTTCTACTTTGTCTTAAATTTTCGTTACTGCAGCTCCTGAGTGTTAACAGTTATTTATTTTTATAATTTATAATTTCACGATGGCGGCTGTGCGTACCATACAGTCTCATGTAGTTGTCACGTTGGTAACAGAGGGTCCTTACTGCCTGAACGCCAAGTACTGTAAGCATTGTTTCATTGGATCATAAGTTAGGTGACTGGCTGGGTGGAGCAGCAGTAACATTCTCGCCTGCTGTGCCCAAGGGTGCAGGAGCGAATCCTGGTGCAGCCAGTTGGCATTTGAGGAAGCGCAAATGTGAAGAAACCGTGTCAGTAGATTTACTGGCAGGATAAAGATCCCCCTAGGGGCAAAATTCCGGCACATGACGTGTCTAAAAAAGTAATAGATAAAAGGGACGTAAAACCAATAAAATTATTATTACAGTATTATTATTATTATTATTATTATTATTATTATTATTATTATTATTATTATTATTATTATTATTATTATTATTAGTGGTTTTTGGAGAGTTCTAGCGCCTCCTACGGCTTTCCCCCTACAATATGGCGGCCGTAGCTTAACTTATACTAGCCTAACCTAATCTAAACTAACCTAACCTAACCTACGAGCTGTGATGACAAAGGGCCTAACTACACTTTTGTTGATATTTCCCGAACCCATGATGGGATTTTGACCTGCGAGATATTGTTGGACTCGGGCAGATGCCCCCTTTTTGAATCTATTTTTTGAAATTTTGACAAAGGGCCCAACTACACTTTTGTTGATATTTCCTGAACCCATCATGGGATTTTGACCTGCGAGGTATTGTTGGACTCGGGCTAATGCCCCCTTTTTGAATGTATTTTTGAAATTTTGGCAAAGGGCCTAACTGCACTTTTGTTAATATCTCGCGAACCAATAAGGCTAGGGACTTGTATGAGGTATTGTAGGGCTTGGGATGATGCCCCCTTCTTGAATGTATTTTTGAAATTTTGACAAAGGGCCTAACTACACTTTTGTCGAAAGTTTTTTTAAATTCATGATGGGATAACTTTTTTAGCCAGTAGCCGATAGGCAGCGGCAGACCTGGTCTGTGTGTAAAGCAGTGTGTTGAACTGACGTTGCACGCTAGTCCTCACTACTACAATCTGTTAACGATATGAAAGGAAGGTGACGAAATACATGAGAACACGTGTGAGATGACATTATTGCCGACCTCCTTGTGAAACAACATGTAAGCTAAAGCCCGACTCAGGAATGTCTGCCGCGACTCAGTTACTCACTTTAATTCGTTCACACCTCCTCTGGCACACGTGACACGTCCTGACTACCCGAGTCCCGATGTAGCAACATCGTTCATTCTCTGCTTGGAGTTGGCCTTGATAACATAATGCTACGCAATGTAGACGAGAGCTTCGCTCACCCGCTCGTCATTGTGCAACGACTTGGCAACATTACCTTGGCTCCCCAACTCAGCAGCAGCTCGCATCGAAGCATGTTTTAAAATAACATAAAGAGTAAACTACTGGGCGTAGAATTGTGATTCATGTTTCTATATACTCAGTTAAGTGCTGCCTTTCATCCTACTTGTATGTGGAACCCGTATTCTGTAAATCTTGACCCCTCGGTGCGCGTGATATTTCGTTTCGGTGACGCGTGACGCGAGCCGTCAGTCGTACTAGACAGTCCTACTCCCATCTCACTGTTCTGAAGCCACGCCTGTCCGATCATATCGCGGCAGAAACCGGTGGGTCGGGCTATAACAAGTCACATGCTGTTTGGTTCGTACGTGAGAAAATGCAAGTTTGGCGTTAGCTGTACACGTGTATGATAACAGAATGCTCAAGTGTGTGAATCGCTGAGTCAGTAAAAATATAATGCATGTGTAGGAATGACATAACAGGCAATAGCTAGGCGAAAGCTGTGGACAGCAGTGGTGGGAGGTGAAGGGGAGGAGAGGGGAGGGGGACGGGTGGTGGAAGAGAGAACATAGGTGTAGAGAGAAAGAAAAAGGTGTTGCTCATTATACATGTAGAGCTGAGGACTGCACACACGGGGCTATAGGTTAGGTACAACATGAGTGAATAAATAAATACAAGGCGCACAGTTTCATACAACATGTAATTTATTAATCCAAGAATTAAAGGCTGAGCTAAATCCCAACCATTTTACATATAGTTTATTTCCTTTTTGTTTCAACACTTTTTCCACAAGATAATGTTTTGGAAACGCTGTCTTTTGGAGTTCATGGAGATAAAAACCTGCCTTTTATGGGTTGATGGTTGAGGTCCTCGAGTAAATAGGTGACTGGGCTTTTCTGGTTGACTTGACGAATTCGAAACAGTTCGGTCCCCCAATTTGGTGTCTAGCCCTTATAAAAGGCAGACTTAAATTTACTCACACAAACATGGTCCCCGATGTTGAGGCGGTGACGTTTAGGTTCTGCTGTTTTTATGGGGTTAAACAGTTTATCCAGTCAGGGAATATTTTTGGTCACAAGTCGTGGCTTGGTCCCAATGGTTTTGTGTTAAGTGTTATTGTAACGTGACACTAGCTCAGGTAACAAGTCCAACCAGCGATATGAGCCTTGAGCGGTAAACGCTTTCCACATATGAGTTTCCAATGTTCGGTTAAGCCGCTCGACCACACTGGCTTTGAGATTGCTGTACGTAGTGTAATGGTGAATATCCGAAGATTTGAGAAAACAAGAGAAATCCTTGTTGAAAAATTATTTTCCCTAGTCGGTTTGCAACAACTGGGGTTGACGTTTGGTTTGTTGAATAATATGTTTAAAAGCTTTGGTGACTAGCGGGCCAGACTTGCAACTCACCGCTTGAACAAAGACCATTTTGGAATATACATCAACGACCGTCAACATATAGCGTACAGCATTGTTAACGCTAGCATAGGGAATAATTTCCACCAAATCGGCTTGCCAAAGTTCATCCACACCTCGTGAAATCACCTTGAGTCGCTGATAGTGACGTCTAGCTGGGCGATGCAACTCATGAGCGATGCCCACTTTAATGGGTGAAGGCTTAAACAAATATTTTGGCATTTCGAAGTTCTTCATCAATTCCTTGAATTTCCCAAACGTGAGCGGTATGGCCGGCTTGACGTGAAGCATGCAACAGCTGTAGCCACTGGACGAGCTTACTTTGGATTATGCCAGTAAGTAACATTCACAAGGGGTTTTAATGGTTTAAATGTCACTCCCGAAGCGGACACTTTACGACGAGCAATTTGACTGGTTGGAGACATTTTTGCAATGATGGATACATATATTTTTAGATATATTGGCATTCACATGTTGAGAGGTATCATACTGTCTTTTGTGGGCAAGGGTGTCCAATAAAATGGATTTATATTTGCCAAGGTCCTGTTGTGTATAATCATGCGAAGAGGGGGTACGAGAGAATAGTCGGTTTAACAGACCTGGTGTTAATTTATAGTTTATCTTTTTAATGACAGCACTAGTACGAGCAAATTTAATCGATGAATCATCAATTTTAAAACCATCATCCTCATAGCGAACACCATACGTGGTATCTGTTTTTCCAGTAAATAGATCTGTGAGATAAGATTCCAGTGGTAATCCATAATATCTTATTAAAATATGTTTAAATTGATCTTTATGTTGAGGTGTGGCTAACAATTGTGACAATTGTGTTTGCTTGGAAGTGGAAGGTGTTTGAACCATGGCCAATGATGATTTCTTTTCTTTTGAAAACTCTGGAAGGGAGGAGGTTTTTTTTAGGTATAAACATTTAATCATGCTCATTCTCAACATCCCTAACACTAGTCAATTCTTCCTGTTCCTCTTCCTCTTTCACAGGGTTCGCATGTAGCGTCTGCGTGGCTTGTGAAACAGTGGGTGTCGTTTCAGATGGCTTGAATGAGGGTTTAAACATGGCTTTTAGCGGAGGTGCTATATGCTGTTGAATAAACAAAGCATTATCCGCACGTGATCGTTTCAATTGACGAAACTTTTGGCGAATAGTATTTTTTGCTCTAAAAATATGTTTTTTCAATTGAATCTCTGCTAACGCCATGGTGTCTTGACAAATGACTTGAGAGGGAATGAGACAGTACCTTAAATAGTAATAAAATGATCAAACCCTAAGCGATAACGTCCTCGGTTGAGTTCACTTCCTTTATCAATCACCAAACACGCATGGCGTTGGGTGTTCCAACACTTGGCACACAATTCAGTAAATGTTTGGAATGTCATAACAGGATTGACATGTTCATTATAAATGTGACGCCTATTCCGCTCATCCTGGCGAAATAAAACAATGACATTGACATTGTCACGAATAAGTTGTTTGGACATTTTAGAATACGTTTGTCCAAGATAGAAGCAATCGATATGTTTGTGACGACCCATGCTGAAATAGTTTTGAATGATGGCTTGTCGTTCAGTGGATACATCATTGAAAATCATGACTGAATCAGGCTTCACCTCATCTGAGGCCATAACATTTTATTGCATGGAAAATGTGAAATAACTCATATTCTCTTTTTGTAATTGAGACATGACTTGATCTAGGAACATGTAGAGGGGTTGGTAGAGAGATTTTCCACACAAAAAATATATATTTTGAAAACGCAGACCATTGAGTGCTGTCATGAGCGTGAGTAAAAGATTGGTCTTTCCACACTCCGATAGCCCCACGATGATGCAGCGAATGGAAGATGGAAACAGTGAACCGCAGCGTTGTTCATGTGAAGTGGGATAGAGATGGGAAACCATGTCCCCCACAGGGAATGACCCTTGCTGCTTAATAATCTTCATATCAATTACGGGTTAGAAAGGTTAGCAGGCTGTCTATATACATGGAACCATGCCTTGTAATATAAACAGTGGACCCCTACTACAGGTTGACGATGGATGTGTTTGGACGTGCGTTCACGGCTAATGCTAAGTTTGTCCCCATACATGATCCTAAACAAAAAACACACCCTGCTAATAAACACTATGTGGATAGATCTGTAGTGCCACGCACTAAACAGGGAGATTATGACTTTAAGGGAAAGCGGTTAACCCACGTGAAACATCCTCAAGTGCCTACGGATGTCACTACAAAAAAGTATGTGGATAAAAATGTGCATGAGTTATATGACAAAGTGCCTCAGCTTACCGTGGATGGCTATACGGCTAATCATAACCGCATTATTCACGTGGAAGACCCACAAGAAGATAATGATGTCTGCACCAAACGCTACCTCACCTACCAAATGAAAAGGCTTCATAAATTTGTCCCATCCATATTTTTAGTGTATCTAATGAATGAATGACCTGTGAATGTCAGGAACCATTTAACGCTAGTCAATGACAACCTAACGTAGGTGCTTTCTTCAGGTTTAAGACACTATCGTTTGCACTATGATGGAACTATTCTCATTAAACAATCCATACCTGATGAGAACCATTTACATGTCGAGATAAACCGTCATAGGATGTTAGTCCATAACCATCAATCGGTTAATATAGGTGATTAATTATCATTTCATCTCATGCTCGTATGGGATGAAAAGCAGGCAGGAAAAACCATAAACGATATCCCACTTTATGTGGAACTTGAACATACAGCCATGAAATAAGGATGACACGTTAGTTGTCACTTAAACTTTCTTGTGAAAGGTTGTTGGTTATCATCATCATGGTAAAACAAAGTTATGTGGTGAAAAGGACTAAGCAAAAGGCTCTCTCTTTGCCAAAGCATGGGGTTAAGGAACTGGTTGATAAGCCTTTGCGAATGAAAAAAATAATGTGTTAAAGATAAAGAAAGCCCTTCGAGCAGCACAGAGTCGTGTTATTCCATTACGTCAGCGACAGGTTTCAAAACAAGGTCGAGTAATTCCCGTTCCCAAACGAGCTGGATTTTTACCTGCTTTATTCTCTGGTCTGGCTGCCTTGGGTTCACTTTCGGGTGGTGCTAGTGCGGTGGCTAAAGCCATTAAAGCTGTACAACAGAGCAAGCAACAATTGAAAGAAAGTCAGTGACACCATGAAACGATGGAAGCCATTGCTATGGGGGCTAGAAACTCCAAATTTAAAGCCAGCCGTTTATCAACAAGGATTTGGATTTCTTCCGTCTACAAATAAAAAAAAAATAACCACAGCCATAGCAAGACATGCCCTGACCCATGAAGAAGTCAAATGCTATGCCAAACAACTAAAGCTTTCTCATTTTCGAGGTGTGTTTATGTGGAACCAATTACCCCCACGACCATGGAAACAGGAATGTGCCATTCTAAATTTGGATGATCACCGAGGACCAGGAACGCATTATATAGCCTATGTGAAAGAGGGATCCACGGTATGGTACTTTGACAGTTTTGGAAATCTGCCCCCGCCCATGGAACTATTAACCTTTTTTTGAAACAGGACCAAGATATATTATGATGTGAAACGTGAGCAAACGTTTCACAGCCAAGAGTGAGGGCGTTTGAGTATTATGTTTTATATAAGACACAGCATAAGCAAAAACGTCAACAGTATGTCGGCAGAAAGTAAGACGTTTACACTACATGGACGTGGATCTGAAGTCAGCCTCGACTTTTACCCGCCTATCGAATTGAGTGAAAGACCTTATTGTTTGGGATTTGTTTCTCCTGAAACGTACAATAGAATATACAACATTCGTGAAAATGCGAACAACAAGCTTTACTATGATGATTCTGTGCTAACCCTGAACCCTGGTGGATATACGGTAGACGATATTTATGAACACATTTAGGTCGTGTTGATCAATGAATATGGTTAAAAGTCATTTCTCGATGGAACGCACAAGTTTAAACTTACAGGAAATACCAACACTCGTCGCTGTAATATTTTCTCTACGTTTAAGATTGACGTTAAAACACATCCATATTCCATTGGTCATTTACTAGTATTTAAACCACGGGTGTTGGAGGCCCCCCCCATCCCCCCCAAAAAACATAAATCAGACGATGAAGTGAAATTGATTGAGGGCCATCACGCTTCGGTGACGTGTAATATTATTAGCCAAGTGTACACCAATCAAGAGCCATCGATTTCGCTTTATGATTTTATTGTGACATCGGCCAATGACTATATTGTTCGTGAAAACCCTCAGCCATGCTGTCATTCTCTGGCTGTTGATCCTATTAGTAATATAACTTTAAGACTGATCAATAGAGACCAAGAACACATTCAACTAAATTCTACCACACCAGTGACTTACAAGTTAGTGCTAAAGCCACTATAAAGCTGGTGTATAAAGCATCAACACCGTCTACGAATGGTGTTAGTTGTTTGCCATGTCAATACACGTTCATACCTAAGGACAAGCAGATTTTACAGCATCTGGGTTACCACCATAATGAATTCTATCCTAGAGGTGGTGAACCGCATCGAGGAGCAAGAAGAGGTGGTAAGAATTGATCCCCATTCCTATCAAGCTCAAACACCTGGACTCAATAACAATGATGAAATTCAATTTATTATCAACAACCAAGATATTTACACCCTACAGCATGAAAGTGTCATTCAAATTGTAGGTCAGTTCACCAAAGCTGATGGCTCTACACCTACAACATCCAAGTTAGCCAACCATTCTTTTGCTTTTTGTTCTCTGAGGTGCGCTATGTGATTAACGATATTGTGGTGGATAGCACTAGAAATGTGGGTATTTCAAGTGTCATGAAACTATACCCATCTTATAGTGATTAAGAAGGAAAAACACTTTGCATGCCAGGTTGGTCCCCTGACTCAACCAATGACTGGATGGTACACATGGATGGTACCTTAACTGGATTCTTACCTCTTATACTCATTTTTGGCTTTGCCGAAGATCACCAGCGTATTGTGCTCAACGCAAGGCAAATGCTTTATCTGGTTAGAGACAGGAGTGATAATAATGCACTCAAGGGAGCTGCAGATGGACCCATAGATTCAAAAATTCAACTACAACGAATGCTATGGAAAGTACCCCATGTAACCCTTGCCGATAGCAAAAAAAAACTGGAAATGCTCAAGTTTGTGGGAAGAGAGCCCTTACCCATGGAATTTAGAAGCTGGGCGCTCAATGAGTACCCCCTATTGCCCACCACCAACACACACAGTTGGTCTGTAAAACAGCACGCCATGCAGAGTGACCTCGTTACATTATCGTAGGTTTTCAAACCAATCGCGAGTATCAACAAACCGAAGATGCTACGCAATTTGATCACCTGCAATTGAGAAATGCACGTCTTTTCCTCAACGGAGCTGTTTTTCCCTAAGAAGGCCTCGATTTGGATTTTTCAAAAGATAAGTTTGGTTCCCTGTACGACTTATTTTCTAAATTTAGATGGTCATATTATCAAAAAGGGAATTGGCCCATGTTATCACCCCAAGTGTTTAAGACAAGGGCGCCACTGATTGTCTTTGACTGTTCCTACTTGGAAGTCTGTTAAGCAATCCAGTATTGACATTCGTCTAGATTTTGAAACGCATGACAGTGTTCCAGCCAATACCACTGCCTACTGTTTGATCATTCATCACAAACAAGTCAACTATTATCCACTGTCCAAGCAAGTGACGAGTGCATAAATAACAGGCCAACCCACGTCAAGCAGCTCAGTCATGCATTGCTTTAAAGCCTCAAGAGGTGTCACACCCATGAATTTAAAATCTGAGGAACTACGTTTCAAGACCTTTATGACGTGGCCTGTGCCTTTCATGAACCCTCAAGCCTTGGCGGCTGCTGGTTTCTATTATTTAAAAACAAGAGATCAAGTGAAATGTGTGTTTTTTCCATTACCATAGACCAATGGGAAGAGAGTGATGAACATATGCAAGAACATCAGCGCTGGTCACCCGCCTGCACCTACCTGTGTAGAATGGAAGTGGGTAATATACCTTGCCATTCAAGCTACCCCTCACTAGTGCCTCTAGGTCATGAAAACATTTATGATACTTGTGGACCTTATGGCGTCAAGGGTGCTTCGGTGAGCAGCTCACAGTCAAAAACACCCAGTTTAGAGACATTGGGACATCATCGATGTTATGGACGTTATAAACACAAAAGACTGTATTGTTGTATGAGTTGGTACTGTCCCTATCCCAAAATGACAACAGCATGTAAAACTTGGTATGTCAATAAAATACTGTAATAAAAAATAGATTGTTGTTGTTGTTATTTCTCATGTTCCCTGTCATACCCTAACCTCATTTTTTTTACTAGAATGGAATGTAAGTCAATGTCACGGGTGCACGTTAGTCATTGATAGTCAGTCCGTGGTCAGTTGGACTTGGTCCAGACAAGCGCCAACATGTTGTGCACACAGATTGTGGATTGTCAAGGATTTAAAATTGGAGATAACAAATTTATATTTAAAGAAGTGGCCTTGTTCGATTGTTCTACCTTTTGGATATCACAAGCTATCCATTTGGTATTTAAACCACCCTATGCTTTTGATTTGTTGAGTGAGAAAGTCCGTAAACAAACTGATTGGATTGAAAATCATTTTCAACTAGACTGGAATCAAGGAACCATTTCGTATAAGCACCTGGACAGGGTCATGAAAGCCTATTTGTCCACAGCCAATGTAGTATTTGTAAAAGGTAATGAAAAACGGCAATGGCTGCTAACATTTTTGGCGCCTTACTGTCAATTTATTGAAGTGATGAACTTGGGTTGCCCCTCGCTACAAACACTCATGGGCCGCTGCCCCTGTGGCAACATTCGCAATACAGCGCTGGCCCATGTGTGGCAATTGTTTCATTGGCTAACCACTAATGCCTGCTGGGAGTTGTTAAATAAAATTAAAACTCTAGGTTTACCTGTGCATGACACTAGTGAGATTTCTACCAGCGACGTGTAAACATCTACAGTACGTGATAATATGGAGAAAGGGGATGCTACCGATAAAGCGACTGGGAAGTTATTTCTCTGCAAAAAGAAACTAGACAGTTTTACCAAAGAGGAATTATTGGCGCTCCCCAAGTCGTTCATTTATTATGTGGCAGCGAGTGCAGTGAAAGAAATTTGGCAACATGTACCAAAATCATGGTCTCAAGACCCCGTGTTAAGTGAATTGCAACCATCTACGGATTTCGATCACCATAAGCAAGTGGCCATGGCAAAAATACCCTCTATGCGACAGTGTGCTACTTGCCAGCAGGTCAAACTGTATCATCGTCATAAAAGTAAATGTAGAGACTTTGTTTCCTTATTCCACGGGTGTGATGGCGAAAAAAAGCAACAACAACAACATCGTCTACAGAGGAAGAGGAAAATCAAACCTTTTCTCCACCTATGGAAAAGGACATGTCAAACTTGTTCTGGTCATGGCGTCATTGACAAAGTCATTCAATACTAACCTTTTGAAATCCACTCACCTGGGTATCGCTATTGTGGTCCTGGCACAAAGCAGAATCAACGTTTGCATTGTGGTGATGTACCTATTAATTCTTTAGATCAAGCACGCAGAGAACATGACCTTTCTTATCGCTATAGTGATCCTGCATTAAGACGTGTGTTGGATATAGTATTGTTAAAAAAGCTAAACAACGTTTGACATCCTGTAATGCCTCAGTGGGAGAAAGGTTGGCAGCCCTCATTGTGATTAGTGCCATAAAAGGAAAGTTAATGATTAGTGGACATGAGCAATGAAAAAGATTGAGGAATTGGTATTTCTTTGTATTCTATTTTGTAAAGCCCTATTTGTTGTGAAATAAAAACAAGGTTTACCAGATCACAATGTATTTTAATTTTAAAAATGGGGATAGTCATTTCTTCATTTTTCATTGTTTCACACATGTATATTTACAATTTCCACTTTACATTTTTTACATTCCCCTTGTTCGGTTCAAACATTCTGTACATTTTTAAAATCATTTTTAACCATAATCTAAAAAGCAAACATTTTACACTAAAATGTATTACTTATCTTCCTTTTTACTAAACTACAGTAGCCTAACATTATACATTATACTTACAGTTTTCACAAAAATATCACAATATTGTACCCAATCGTCATCATATGGAACATGTGTTCGTATCCCAGCTAACTCACGGTCTTTCGAGGTATGGGACATTCATGCCCACCATACGATCACATGCTCAGGATTTGAGTCTGTCAGGTGACTACTCAACTTGAAAGAAACAACATATTCCTAAATACAACATTTAATGATAGAAAATCATGGCTATACAACACAAAACACAAACAAAAGATACTTTACAATTACTTCCCACAACAAAATCAAAGTTATCTGTGAGTCTCTCCTTAAAATTAGTGCTTCACCGCACTCAAGTCTATTCAAAACATCCTACCATTGATACTCTCTGACATTTGCGAGTGTCCATAGTTCTTCACGTGGCACAATTTAAAACAAACGGGAATAACACAACACAATAAACACAAATTATCTATAAATGACATTAAATCTGCAATTATTAAACATTTATCCGTTTTAACCGGGGCATTTACTTTCAGTAAAATTAATTCATTATCTTATGCCTTAATTAACAAGTGATGTGTCGTGCAACTCGTATTCCTTTTTCCCATCAATTTGAAACGCTGAAGTAGTACACTTTCCCTTTCAAAATACACATGGATAGAGATGTTTTATAGCTTCACCATACAACGATTTTCTGGGTCTGGTCAAAACATTATCGTTACAAACGTGTCATGTCATTGAAATTACTCTACACGTATGAATAAATTAGTGTAAACTGGGCAAATACACTTTACAAAGATGCCTATATTTACTTGGTGCAGTATTCCTCCTCAGAGAATAACTGGGCCAAATATTATCCGATCACAGCGATCCAACATGGTATGTGTGTGGAAATAAAGCATTTAATTCAATTGGCATCATCACATCAATCATATCTTAATTACTTTTCGAAATATCGAGATTCTTCAGTGTCCCACTACGCTTTAAAAATAAAAGGATCAGGTCAACAGACCTCCTTTCCAAGCGGACAATAAATTAGTTTCGGCTGCATGAGAAAGATGGCCGCCGGTCTAGTGGCCTTCCTGCCCCCCCATATGGCTCCTTGCAAGGTCAAGTTTATTTACTGGTGCAGTTATACTGGAGGTACCCTGAGTGGGTTGTGTCCCTAGTAATTGAGTCATTCTAATTATTTAACACCTACATTTAGAGTATAATGGGCTCAACTCGGCTCCTAATTAATATTTATGACAGGGGTTGGATCATGTAATAGCTTTGCCGTTCTGTGGCGACATTAGTGGCTTCTGGCGTGCATCTCAAATGAGTATCAAATTTCTCTCACTGGTGCAGCTGCCTATAATAAAAGGAAATCGGCGTTTCCTATACGACGAACCATTACTCTTACCTCTAAGGGCAGATCAATTAATACATGGGCTCACACAGGGTCTCTAATAGTTATCCCTGCTGGCAACAATTCTGCAAACGGTGGCTACAGACAGGCTCTGTCCCACTTCGTTGCGAATAATACAAGTATGCCCCAAGGCGATACTATCTCGTAAATATCGAAGATAAGCCGACTAGATTCGCCTAACGCGCAAGCTATGTTTGGATGATCCCCGCAACTTATTGACGTAAATCTCTTGATTCTACGTTACTTGCTCGCTGTACGCGGCTCAAACAATTCTTCTTATAGATGACTCAATTATTAAAGCACTCACGTCCTCTCTGCAATTACTCTTAAGGCAAAGCTTTATGTAGCTCCCAAAACAAGTATAAATTTACTGGCTTACATTAACTACCTTAATGGTTCTCGAATACCACCCTGTAGAATTTACAATAATAAAAATTCATTCAACAATTCAATGACACTGAAAAGGTCTCATTATCTCGATATTTTTACGTTTCTTTCTTACTGCTTACAATAACACAGTACACTTACGTTAGACATGACACATTTTGCACGTACTCTAGGCCTGACATGCCCATTATTTATTCATTACTGTTACCGACCCCAGATTATTATTATTATTATTATTATTATTATTTAACGTTACCGTTACTTTCATCATTATCTTACGCCGAAATGGCCGTAAACAAATCATCCTCCAAGCCATATTTTACCAAAATACGAGGGATCTAAGCTCGTACATAAATGAATGTTAATCATTAGTCTTAGAGTGATGCTTCGTTGTATGGTGAGCTATTTAATCATATCAACATATTATATTTGTACTTACTTTCATTTTTGCTGGGTTAGTCCAGTACGCCAGCCACGAGCCTACCATGATGCTTAGTTTAAGCCATCATGATGTTTATCACACGACACATGGTATACACTTCACACTTCATATTTTCCATCACTGGCTTTTCTCACTTTGACACAATACATATTATTTTACCACATACATAAACACTTTTAATAATCACTGTAATATAATTTTATATACAATTCCCGCACTATTTCACACATGGATCCTTGATTGGACTCCAACTATCGCCTGACCTCAGAGATGCGATGCAGCTAACTCCTGACAACCGCTAGTCTCCATGAAGGTCTGTCTTGCGTGTGCGTGCGTTCGATTCCCGTCACCTACAGATTATATCACCTCTACTGCAATTCTGTTCAACCCTCTGTCACGACTATTTGTGACGCCTTCCAGGCTCCCGTAACTGTAGTGTTCCTGACAATAATGTGTCATTTTTAACTATGATAACACCTCCTGGTATGTTCACTGTCCATAAACTTCCTAAATTATCCCTACGCTGTACTGAATTTATACTCGCGTATGTTATTGGTTAAACATCTGCTGTAGACTAAATCTTACACGATGCATAATTACTGTTGTGAAGCTGCATGATGCGCTTCCATTGTTCTCCAAATACATTTGAGCGTCGATACTTTATAAATTCACGCACTTTCTTGCGTGATCTGGCAGCGTGTTAGTTCACGTGTTGAGTCAAGACGAACTGAAGACGAACTAACTTCCCTGCGAAGCTTCCCCTATTTAAGGCTTTCTCGTGAAACATAGTCCACTGGACACTCAGGACCGACTCCCTTCCTGAAATAATACATTTCCAGACAGAGTGAAGTATAACTCTCGTTTGTCTAGGTGTGGAGGTCCCAAAATCACTCGCGTGCAAGCGATCGCTTCGGCCAATTAATTACAATTAATTACCTTCTACCATGGCGTCATGACGATATCCTGGTAATTCCCCCTCTGCTGGTCTCCAAAACCTTCCTCCCGAGCGGAAGCAGTCTGTTCAGAGGCTCGTTTAAAGATGTAGGCTTTAATTTAGGCGTGAGAACACTCCTAAATTATCTTTCCTAGAATATATTCACCTGGGTGTAAGTTTTATTTCACTTCAATGCTCCAATTGGATGTAATCAATTAATTTCTGTGGGCGACTGCCCCCTCTCTACTCTTATGCCTTGTGAAACGGTGCATCCCAGAGTCATTAATCTTGAGCTGTTCCTGCAGTCCAGACGAAAATTAGTTCCTTGGCGTCACGTAAAAACGCCCCTTCGCTAACTGCGATTAGTCAACTGTCAAGCTGTTTTGCTTTCCAGCATTCAGGCTTCTAAAACGTACATGGGCTTTGTATTTTCTTGCAAAGATCCACCTTAAAAGCTATGATATTCCCGTTCTAGCCGTGAAATCCTGCTATTCTGATTAGATGCAGATATAACTCATTGCTCTTCGGGTTCCCTGTAGCTGTTCTCCCTCAGAGATCAATGATTCGATTCTGGGCAGAATCATGGGCCTGGTCTTCTTTGATAAGACCCGAGTTCGATGCCAGTCTGCCGTGTCTAATTGGGCACAATATAAACACACTACAAATAATACAATATGGTGAACATTAGACTTAAGTAAAGTAATAGCTGTCAATGAAACTGTTTCCCCAAGCAGGAGTATCAAATGAGTTGGGTATAATGAATCGTTTATTGTCTTCATTACTTAAACCAACTTTGTTCAGCAAATTGGTATGTAGCTGATAATTTTTACTTCTAAATACGCACATTTTCTTATATAATATAGGTGGGTTACTGACTATACAGTTCTTATAATAACTTATATCTTACTCTTTACTAACAACATTCCTTTTTACTCCTTTTAATTTTTTATACTGCATCATCAATTGTCATATAGCTCTACGATTTAGATTTTGTGCCTACAAAGGTGTCTATAACAACACCAGCACATACATCCTTAATTTTTTCAAGAACCTTTTTGTTTACTAGAGGTAAATGGTAGAGATTATCCTTGGGATAGTCACTTGTATCAAACCTATTTAGCTCAGTTTTACCGGGTGAGTTAGCCGTGGTGGTTACGGCATGACTGATGGCAGTCGCTCACATCCGGGTGGCGAGGAGGTTCGAATCCTCCCGCCGGCAACCTTGAAGATGGTCTTCTGTGGTTTCCCATCTTCCTTCCAGGCAAATGCCGGGGTTGGTCCCTAACTATAGGCCACAGCCGCTACCTTCCAACTCCTCGTCCTTACATTCCAACTTCCCTCCTTCCCTCCCCAACGGTACTTGTAGCTCACCCATTGGGTGTCCGTCTCGAAGCAGCTACAAAAACTGGCGAGCAGAACATGTCCTCGGACACTCCCGGCACTAAAAGCCATACGCTAAAAAAACTCAGTTTTGATATCACCATAAAAATCATCAGTTTTAAACTCATAAATAAAAGAATCTGTGTCTGTGTAGAGTAATTTAGCATTATCATGATAGTTTTTCTTAATATAATCATAGTGAAATTCATACATAAGTGTTTTTGACAATTCCAGAATGGCGTAGCCCACTTATATGGGTTTGTTGTAGGTTACTCTAAGACGATTCATTTGTGTTACAACCAAATCCTCATGAATAATTGAACAGCTATGGAAGTTAGGCTTGCTTATTAAGTTGCTCGCACCATACCTTTTTCCATCTTTCTCCCACTTTCTTATCAGCTTCACATCAACTCACTTATCAACATTCTCCATAGTCTTTCCAAAACACTATTATTCATGAGTTAAAAAAATCTTTTTCAAAGGCATTTGTTGACAGTGTTCTTAAATTATTGTTCAGTTCAATATATCGCTTGAGCCATGCTGACTGATGAAATTGTAATACGCGATGAATTTTAGTTAATTTCAATCCATGCTGTAGACACTGTTACAAGGTTTGATAATGTATTACATATTTTCATTTATCATTCACATTAGCAATTAACATTTTCGTTCGTGATGTGATGCACGGAGATTTCATATTCACAGGACAAAATGGTAAATCATTATGATCATCATGTAACTCTTTAGGGTACTCAAGATTTACCTCTAAAATATATCCTTTATCATCGTTTTCATTTAGAGTGTTAACATGTAAGGCATCAATTTCAGGTTGTGTCAGCCAGCGAAAATCTTTCAGTGGTAGATATTGACTCATAGCCCAACCATATTGGTTCTTTGCATCAAGGTAGACGATATACTTTGACTCTTCACAAGGGTTGTAGCTAGACATATTTATTATTTGCTTTAGAATATCGTCCACTACATTGACTTAATCCTCCTCGAATTGATGATTTTATAAAATGAATCATGTCTATATCAGTCATCAAGTCTAAATTTACTTTTGTTTTTTTCAACATTGAACTGAAACTTAACCCAGGAGCAGTAAAATACTGACAAGGATGAAGGTCGTAAGTTTTCTACAAACATACCGGATATTTTCAAAAACATCTGCTAATAATAACACATCCGCCTTCAAATATATGTCTGAAAATTCACCTAAAGTTTGAATGTCAAACTGTGTCCATACATGTTGCGCATGTAAATATTCCTGATCACTGATATGACTTGTGTTTAAGTAACTGTAAAATGCATCTTTTGGTGGTAAAGAACTCTCCTCAAGAGGTCATAGACAGTTAATATATTCATAAGGGAATATACCCTTTTGACGAATCAAATTAAAATCATCTTCTTTAGGAATGACACGTTGAATTTCACGAAACTGATCTGATTTTAAATTACTAGCAAGCTTATCAAGACTACTCGGCATAAAGCGGAATGAATCTAAAAATCGCAGTTTTATCGTTTTTTCGGTGTCAGTTTTGATATATTTTGTGAACGATATAGATTGTTCCTTATTTTTTGCAATCACATCAATTTTTACATCTGAAGCTCCAAATTCTTTAACGATAAAGTGGTTATCGTATTTGCTACTGTTGTGTAGAATGACTGGAATGAATTATGTTACTCTATACTTTAAATTACATTCTTGGTGAGCAGCACCACGATATTTTCCTGTTAAATGGTCATGATCGCGAACCCTGTCTGTATATAAACATTCACCACATATAAAACAATTAGTTTCAGTTTCAAAACACATTCCCTGTGATGATGTTAGTGGCTCCATTGGAATGATAGTATTTAAAATAGAGGATATTGCATCTTTTTCAAGTCTTTCCATAAAATCTTGAGGAGCGTCAGGTCCTCTATAGAGCTCAAATTTATTTAACGAATCATCATAACTTTATTTAATATAATACGCAAAGCTAAAAGGTTCATGAATGTGAGTAGTGTTGGTAAAAGGTTTGGTTGGATTCGATGAACATGTATTAAAAGATTGTAGCAAAGCGTCAAAGTCGGCATATATAACAAATGGTACTCGAAGCTGCTTCTCAAAATCCTTAAATTTCAGAATATTATTTCTAGGAGTAGGTAATACCGTACAAACATGATTTCAACCCCATTTTTCATGCTGAGTTAGTTGGTCCTCTTTTCTAAAATATAGTAAACAACCATCACACAACCACTTTCTACCATTGCGTTTTGATAGCTGACTACCGACAAGTCCACTTAAAGGTTTTATCCAACAATAGTGGGCATTTTCACCTTTAGTTACGTATAGTAAATTTACATGACCATCCATTTTTTTCCTGAATATAATATAGAGGACCCACTATACTCTTGTTTTCATTTCCATACGCATTAATACTAACATTGTTCTGCTCTTCAAAACATTTAATGTCTTTCATCTCCTTAGGAAATGCCCTTTCTTTTAAATCCAACACTGAAGAATAGTGGGGATAAGATGATGTTCTCTCCACATCCCTCACTGCTGGATGGAGAGCTGAAGTTACAACCCACGCAAAACATGCATGGTCAATATTCATAACGTTTACACAAGCTTTCTTACGTTTGATCCATAGTGGCAAATGAATGTATGATGATGCTCGAAGGGGGTTATATTTATTCATGTTGGTTTCTAAATAAAGTACTTCAACCAACGCCCAGCCTGACTCCCTTTCCTGGAACTCTTCACTCTTTACAATGATAGCACTTGAAATATCTTGGTACATATCACTGATATTAGTTGATTCGCTAACAATTTTTTTGTATTACAGGATTTGATATCAGTAATTTCACCTTCACCCCCAGTTTTTACATAAAGCCCAAAGAGTTCAAAATTCATTTCAAATGTTTTATGCTCTACTAAAACATTATCTACCAAGCCAAACACACTAGGTTGAACATTTTTTTAAATGATTCAATATTTTGAGTGTATTCTTCACTATAAAGTCTGTAACTAGCAATTCGACTTTTAAACGCACTACCAATTTGCTGAATATTTGCAGAATATTTTTCATGACAAGCATTATTTTTATGATTAATACTGCGCAAATGTCCCTGCATCATTGAAGAAGGTATATCAATATTGCATACATTACAATGTGTTATTGAAGTTTCACCATTCTTCATTATTTTTGCTGAACTGTGCTGGTTGATGGTTTTAGAGTTTTTAATTCCTGTTGTTCACCATGCACTTTAACCATGAGGGATTGATATCGCTTTACAGTAGAAAAAACAAGTTCACAAACTAAGCATGAGAAGAGTGCTGAACTGACATGTTTTAAACGAATATGCTGTGCAACATTATCCTGTCTTTTAAATGCCGTAGCACAATGACTGCATGCAAACATTTTAAGGTTATGTTTAGTACTTGCATGTCGTTGAAGGTTGTCTATTCTTGAAAACTGTGTATTACATTCACCACACTTGAACATAATGGTTACTTTCCAAAATTATCTATAGAAGAAAGAATCAATTTTAATAAAATATAAAACAAAGTAAAATATAAATAGTTTAATTATTATATATAAATTACAGTCAATCGTTATAGCAGGGTATTTAATTTAATTGTTTGTGAACTCATACCAAGTCTAATTTCAAGTTGTTGCAACTTGTGACTACCAAAATGTATTACTGTCAATGACACCTAGCAGTGAACAATGGAACTTGATAAAGCGTTAATCAAATTTAACCTAAAAATTTAGCTTCGCACCATGGTCAAGCAGTTTCAACTTTGGCTACCAGATACTATTGTCACTGACACCTAGCAGTAAACGTTGGAACTTGATAAAGCGTTAATCAAATCTAACCTATAAATTTAGCTTTTCACCATTGTCAAGTAGTTCCAACTTTGGCTATCAAATATACCATTGTCACTGACACCTAGCGGTGAACGTTCGGACTTAATAGAGCGTTAAACACACATTTCACCTGATCTCTTGTTTTTAAATAGTAGAAACCAACGATCGCCTGTTAGGTGAGCTAAGTGTGACTTCATAGCCAGTCTTAAAGCAAGTCTAAACTTGTAGAACATGTCACGTGACAAGGTTAAGTTAGGTAAAGTTAGGTAATGTTAGGTGAGCTGAGGTTAAGTCTTTAAATATTCCCTCTGTCACTGACACCTAGCAGTGATTGTTTGGACTTAATATAGCGTTAATCAAATCTAACCTACAAATTTAGCTTTAGACACCATTGTCAAGTAGTTCCAAATTGACTATCAAATATACCATTGTCACTGGCATCTAGCGGTGAACATTGGGAAATATCGCTCTAGCTGTTTAAAAGTTATTAGAGGGGGTACTTACCTTTAATAATTTAACAACTGCTGCCACTGACTGAACTAGGTACAGGAATCTGTTAACCTACAGGTACGCCAATTATCTGTAAACAAATAAATCAATCAATCAATAAATATATTCCAATCAATAACTTCAACATCAATTAGTAATAAAAGAATACAATCCTTTATTAATAAGTACTTACCTTGCAAAATAATTAAATGATTTTCCACCAAAAGGCTTTTGCAAATGTTGAGCAGTAATAGAGCACTGTTCACTCGTAGCGAGTAATAAAGACAGACAGTAGGGAAATATATGACACCTCTCTTATATATAGGCTTACATCGCTCGTGTCAGCTGTTTTTGCAGATCATTGCAATTCCTTTCCCGTACACCTGCGAGTCCAAAGTGCTATAGGAACACCTGTGTAATATCCGTTTATTGCTGACTTTGCATTATCCATTGTCAAGACGAATACCTGCAGATTTAAATTACTGCAGCGTCAGTCATAGCAACACAACTGTGCGCTCTCTGCCATGTTAGCAACATGACACCGGAAATAACAAGTCAGGTTACTGCACGTACAATCTCCTGAGTTTTAACATCTTATGAACATGCATTATTCTCCTTCAACTACAAATGACACGTTAGAACACATCCATCCACCAAGTTTCACAGTTAATCTTCTTGGCATGTCCTCAAGTTGTATGTTCCCCGTGTACTAGGGTCTGCTCATTAACCCTAGCTCTAGAACATAATCCATCCACCAAGATTTGCACTTAAGCCCCTCAGGATGTCCTCCATCCACCAAGTTTTACACTTATACAAACCAAACAGGATGTGACTTGTTAGTTGTTATCGTGCACGTGTACAGCTAACGTCCAAGGTGAACACCTGTGCCAGGTCAAATTACACATGAAATTGCATTTTCTCACGTGCGAACCAAAACAGGATGTGGCTTGTTAGCTTACATGTTGTTTCACAGGGAGTCGGCAATAATGTCATCTCACACGTGTTCACATGTATTTCGTCACTTTCCTTACATGTTGTTGTTGGTTGAGTCTTCAGTCTTTTGACTGGTTTGATGCAGCTCACCATGCCTCACTGTCCTGAGCTAATCGATTCATCTGTACATAGCTACCACACCCTACATCCAAGGCAATCTGTTTAACATACTCTAACCTTGGTCTACCCCTACAGTTCTTGTCCTCAACCCTTCCTTCCATAACTAAGCTTGCTATTCCTGGATGTCTTAGTATGTATCCTACTAACCTATCTCTTCTCTTCATTAGCAGTCGCCAGAAACATCTCTCCCCTCCCACTCGTCTTAATACCTCTTCGTTTGTAACCCTATCTACCCATCTGATCTTCATCATTCTCCTGTAACACCACATTTCAAATGCTTCAATTATCCTCTTTTCTGCTGCACCAATAGTCCAAGTTTCACTTCCATAGAGAGCCACGCTCCAGACAAAGGCTTTGAAACCTAAATCTATATTCGATGTGAACAGATTCCTTTTTTGTAGAAATGCTTTCCTTGCCTGAGCCAACCTACTTTTTATATCCTCTTTGCTTCGTCCATCACTGGTTATTTTGCTTCCTAAGTAACAGAAGTCTCCTACTTCCTTCAGCTTTTCACCTGCCAATTTGAAGTCAATAAATGTTTCTGATTTATTTCGGCTGCATTCCAGTATTTTTGTTTTACATTTATTAATTTTCATCGTGTATTCTTTCCGTAGGACGGAGTCCATACCATTCAAATACTCATTCAAATCCTCAGGCGTGTCGGCCAAGATGACGATGTCATCAGCAAATCTCAGAGTTGAAATTATTTCTCCTTGAATCTTCACGCCTACTTTAAATGTTTCTCCAATTTCCTTCATTGCTTGTTCAATGTAAAGATTGAAAAGTATGGGTGGTAAGTTGCAGCCTTGCCTTACACCTTTCTGAATACCAGCTTCTCTCTCATATCCTTCAGCTCGAATGACTGCTATATGGTTTCTGTATAGATTGTAAATCACTCTCCTATCCCTGTACTTTATTCCAATAGATTTCAAAATGTCAAACAATTTAGTCCAATCAACGTTATCAAACGCCTTTTCTAAGTCTACAAATGCCATGAACGTTCTCTTATCTTTCCTTATTCTACCTTCCAAAATCAGCCTAAGACTTAGTACAGCTTCCCTTGTTCCTACATTTCTCCTGAAACCAAACTGGTCTTCACCCAACTCCGTTTCTATCTGGCTTTCCATCCTCTTGTAAATTATTCTAGACAGGATCTTTGAAGCATGAGTAATCAAGCTGATTGTACGGTAATCTTTTCTTTCATATCAGTATTAGATTGTAGTAGTGAGGACTGGCGAGCAACGTCAGTTCAACACACTGCTTTACACATAGATCAGGTCTGCCGCTGGCTATCGGCTACTGGCTAAAATAGTTACCCCGTCATGAATTCAAAAAAATATCGACAAAAGTGCACTTAGGGCCTTTGTCAAATTTTCAAAAATACATTCAGAAAGGGGGCGTCATCCCAAGTCCTACAATACCTCATAGAAGTCCCTAACCTTATTGGTCCGTGAAATATTAACAAAAGTGCAGTTAGGCCCTTTGTCAAAATTTCTAAAATAGATTCAAAGAGGGGGTATCTGCCCGAGTCCAACAATACCTCGCAGGTCAAAATCCCATCATGGGTTCAGGAAATATCAACAAAAGTGTAGTTAGGCCCTTTGTCATCACAGCACGTAAGTTGGGTTAGGTTTTGTTATGTTAGGTTAGGTTAGGCTAGGTTAAGTTAAGCTACGGCCACCATCTTGGGATGCGCGCCGCTGACATATTGTAGGAGGAAGGCCGTAGGAGGCGCTAGAACTCTCCAAAAACCACTACTATTATTATTCATAAGGTAGGGATTATAATGCATGAATGATTCACACGGCTGCCATCTGGTAATTATTCGGCTGACGACCGTGTGGTTTTTGGTTTCAGACGCTTCTCACATGAAAATGTTCTTCCAAAATTTGGCAGAAATCCGTTGATTTCAATATAGAACACTCGGCTGGCGCCATTTTGCTTTTGGTAAGATGCCGGTGATATAAAACAGGACACTTAAGTGCCCTTTACCAGAACTACCTCTGTACCAAATTTGATACAATTCATTTTCGTAGTCTGACAATTTAGAGTGGGAGACAGACATGCACACATGCATACTGCTCGGTTCCAAGCTCTGTGAACTTGGGGAAGTAGAAGAGCAGAGGCAGGGTAGGAGCAGGCGTGAATTGAGAAGCCTGTCGACAGCCCGCCGTGTTACCTGACATTCTCGTATATTCCAATACTGCTAACATGGGTCTTTTCTGAAACCAGTGTGGCGTTGGGAATGAGTGACTGAGTCACCAACTAATGTATTTGCTTCTGTCACTACACAAGGACCGAGAAACCGCATCACTCGTCACCACCACTCATAATACTCATAATAGTCTGCGATGCACATTCCTCTCAGGTCCACGCAGCTTAGACTCGAGCAGTACATTCACACACACACAGACACAAGGCCATTTGGCTCGCGTATATCTCAGAAGTCTACTTCATCTGCATCTTCTACTTCATCTTTCACTAAATTCAAAAGTCGGCTAGAAATGTCAACGTCAGTGTTAACAACAAAACTCTAAGAACGCTTATAGTTTCAAAGTCCAACTATACTGTATATAGGGCTAATTAATCAATGGATCTCTGCCAAATTTAACATGTGCATTGCATGTCTTAGGAGATATAACTATGGATATCATAACCTGTGTAAAATGATCTCAAGACCTTTGAACCCTACGCTGAATATATCACACTTTATTCATGGAAATAATTACAAATCTGGCGTACTTTTTGACCAAAGTGTTTTTGACATATTTAAATGTAAGATGTATATATTAGTGTTACCAAAATAATTCTAAGCAGACTTATAGTTTCATTGTTTAACTACAAGTAAATATCACGCTAATGTGTTCATTTATACAAAAGTTTGCGCATGCAATGTATTCCTTAGGAGACATAACTTTGCATATTCACAGAGTCCGCAGGGTTACCATTTGCCTAATTACATTTTGAGAATATTTTAGTCCTAGACGCAACATCATACAATCTGACCAAATAAATAGTTTTCAAATTATGCGTGCTTGTGGTCATAACATTGCAGAAACATTTAGGGCATCACGTATTATGTCAGTGACAAAAAAATAATTCGACGCCAATTTATAGGTTCAATTTTTTACTGCATGCAGCATTCATAACATTTAACGTACAGTAATAAATGTTTACCAAATTTTGTGTAGGCCTATACAGTAACCTATATGCCATAGGTGGAGATATAACTGTGCACATTTTCTGAGGCAGCAGTCCCACCAACTCTCACTGAGCGTTTTAACCCCAGACTCACAGGTTCCATGCAAGGAAACAATGCCAAACATACCGTAACACTCTTTTAGATATATTTTTAGCAAATCTTAAATTACCAAATTAATTCCGCAGATAATTTGAATATTCTTAATTGGTCTACTAAGTTGATGGACTCTGGTTTGAATTTTCAATTTTAAGAGATACGTACCGGTATCTTAAATTCTTCACTGGTCTACTTGCTCTTTAACACTGAGCAGATCATGCAGAATATATTACTGATAAAAAGCATTCTGTTTAGCACGGTTTTTATTCTCTATGGTCCATATAATATACCGTAATATATATACTACAAGCACCCTTATGATGTCCTATAATATGGACGCATGAATTAAATATGCGTGATTAAGTCTCCAACGAACCTAAGACGACAGGAGACAACGAAGGCGAAACGAGGTATCTTGTCAACCGAAAATGATTGGCCTGAACTATTTTGGATAAGAAGGAGTGGCCGCATGCTGTGAAGGAAAATTGGGCTTCCCCATGGCAGATACAAACATTGCCGTGGCTCGATTTTGACGCAATAAGACACTGAATTCAAAAGAGAGGTAGTTAAGCTCCGCCTCCACGGTGTCATTAGTCACATTATTAGATATCCAAAATTCAAACAAAATAGATGGTTGGGAAGACAAAATTATGAATAAAATTAACACGTCAGTAAAGGTTATACTTACTAACAATAGAGATTAATTGCGTCGTAAGATCAGGGTCGAGCCCATCCCCGCTTAAAAATGGCAACATCGTGAAGGGATAATTCATTGCACAATATGAGACCTGTATAATGAGTGAAACCAGGGTGCATCAGAAAAAAAAAACTCAAATATAGGGTAAAGTTACGCAATACCGTGATAAATTTTAATAAATCATAATTTATTCTGGAACGAAATGTAGCAATAACTCAAAATTAACACAACATATTATCTGAAAGTTTACACTTATATAACCACAATGAAAACAGAATGAGAATAGCATCATTGGACAAAGAAATTAAAAATGCCGTCACTTACACCTATAGACCAATATCGTGATATGTGCGGTAGTTCCTTGATATGGTGTCTGTAATACCGTTATAAATTTAAATTAAACTTAAAATTAAAGTTAAATTTAAACTGTATATAAATGTACACACAACTCAATAATTAAAAGGAAACGTTTTATAACATTAACATATGGAAAATAGACAGTAGAACAAATAATTTAACTATGAAAGTGACGCCAGTCTCGTCACAATTAAAAATTTGCTCTGGTTTGCCACCGAGATCTAATTTGGCCACAGTATTTTCTACCTTGTCATAAAAATCACGTAGGTTTTCTTCATTAGCTGTTACAGCCCTACTAGCTGCTAATTTCTCTGGTGTCCTCAAAGATAAGCAATAACGCGTCTTGAAACATCGCCACCAAAATGCACCTGCCGTTCCCTTTTCCTCATTAAAGGGGGACACTTGTGTAGATCTTTCTGCCAACTGAAATTCTAGACGCTTTATTCTGGTAACATTCAATCCGAATCCCAACTCCTGCATTTCTATTACATATTTGACAAGCTTTAGTTCAATTTCTTTCGATAGAACGAAAGGCCTTCCGAGTTTTGGTATCTCGTGCGGTTCCTCATCATTATGACGACTCTCGTGGTCTTTTAGTGTGCTCCATGGTACACTGAACTCTTTAGAAGCCTTATATAGTGTCCATTTCTCACTAACAACCTTTCATACAACACTTAGAAGTTGATTATTAGTATAGCTGCCACGCCGCGATTTCTTAATTCCCGCCCTCCCAGGCCCACCAACTCGAGATCGGTACGAAAGGAGGCCGAATTTATAAGCTTCCCAGGCTCCCTCCATTACTCTTAACTACCATCTCAGCACGCAGAAAAATTGAGCCTTCTTTCTACTATATATAATACGACTCTCGTTTGCCTACCATGTACACAGAATATATAACACAATTTACACTAACTTCAAGACATTTAACATAGTACGTACCCATTTCCTTCCACCAATTCACAGTTTGATTTCTTCTGCCGTTGTATCTGTGACGTCTTGGTCGGCGCCATTACGCTCATTGCAGGGCCACAGTACAAGGAAACTGTTCGCCTTGGAAACGAACCTCTGCTCCGCTTAGTATTACCGGGATAGAAGTTCAAATAAAGTATCACGATAATACCACATACCACGATAATACCTAACTTACACATCCGCGTGGTATTACCTACGGTGCAACAAATATAAGCGCCAAGATTGGAGCAAACCTTATCAGTTTGGATAAATCGCTCGTGGCGATAGCGAACGCAAGTCCGCTTCTTGAAAGTGCACCACAAAGGAGAAGTTGAAAGTACATGGACACAAAGCGGTGAACACGATTGAATTCAGTCATCAGTTTGGATCAGACCAGCCGCATTTATCAGTTACTAGCAGTAGTACCCAGCTTCGCCCGGTGGAATGATGATAATATTTCAGTCTCCTTAACACTCAACGTCACTGATGAAGATGATACTGACGACGACTGCTATTGAACGGGTATAATAAACTTATACACTAATAGAAATACATATTTTTAAATTACCGGCGAGGAAGACTGTGGTGTTGCCTAGTAGTATAATGGGCGTAACATCTAGGTCATTTGCCCTTTTGATGAGGATGATAATGAAGACGACTACTACTGAACGGGTATATCAACCTTACAAACTAATGCAAATACATATTTTTAAAATCACAGGCTAGGTAGACTCTGGTGATGCTTAGTAGTATAATGGACGTAACATCTAGGTCATATGCCCTTTTGATGAGGATGATAATGAAGACGACTACTACTGAACGGGTATATCAAACTTACAAACTAATGGAAATACACATTTTAAAATCACAGGCGATGAAGACTGTTGTGTTACTTAGTAGTATAATGGACGTAACATCTAGGTCATTTGCCCTTTTGATGAGGATGATAATGAAGACGACTACTACTGAATGGGTATATCAACCTTACAAATTAATTCAAATACATATTTTTTAAATCACAGGCTAGGTAGACTCTGGTGTTGCTTAGTAGTATAATGGACGTAACATCTAGGTCATTTGCCCTTTTTATGAGGATGATAATGAAGACGACTACTACTGAACGGGCATATCAAACTTACAAACTAATGGAAATACACATTTTAAAATCACAGGCGATGAAGACTGTGGTGTTAGTAGTATAATGGACGTAACATTTAGGCCATTTGCGCTTTTGATGAGGATGATAATGAAAACTACTGTTGAATTGACACGACAAACTTACAAACTACCGTGATAGAAATATTTCAAAATTCACAGGCGATGAAGACTTATTGTGTGTGGTGATTAGTGGTATAATGGGCGTAACATCTAGGTCATTTGCCCTTATGATAATAATAAGGTAATGAAAAATGACTACTAAACGAACATGGTGTAATTTTATGTCTGATATAGGCAATTCAGATTTCTACCTTCGATGTCTTCCAAAGTCTGAACGTTATTTTCTGGCTTAGGCCTATACTGATGCGTGTAGTGAAAGAGCTTATCGAGTACTGCTCGGGTCCAAGCTGCACGAATCGCAGATGATGACGATATATGATGACAGACGTTCGGGGGGGGGGGGGGGGATTCCCGGTCCTATTCACATTGACCGGTGAATCACTCATTCTTTCGTAACACTACAGTGGTTTGAGCAAATACCCTGTATGAACATCAGCATTGTCAGCAATACCAGGTAACACGGCGGGGTCTGGACATTCCTCTCATGTCAACTCGCGATGAATCAGCAAGCTATTCTCACACCTGGCCCCCTCCTCCCCCCTACACCCACCATGGTCTCTCAACTTGTGGGACGTGGGTTTGCGACCACAGGACCACAGCTGAGTCCGGCATTGCTTCTACTTACTGGTGCCGGGCTCCTTTCAGTTCTCTTACCTGTCAGCCTCCCTTGGTCAAACTCTTGTTCTCTTCCGACCCCGATGGTATCAGGGTATCCGAGGCCTAGCGACTCTTTCACTTTCCCGCCTTAATTGGCCCTTGTCTAATCATTCCTGATAGCCTCATTCTTCGAGGTGTCAGCCTTCTTTTTCTTTTCTTAATATCTCATGTCTTCTGCTCAAGACCCTCAAGGAGGAAGGGTGTGTGTAGCCTCACCACTTCTGGTGCACCCTCGATAGTGCTACTTCCTCAAGGGCTCATGGCTGGTGAGTTCGGGAGCTGGCAACCCTGAGGGTTTCCAGAGCGGGTCCGGTTTTACCCCTTTTTTCCATTGCCTTTGGGACGGACCCTGTCCTCTTTTCGGGAATGGAGTGGTCTGTCCGCAATTTCAAGCAGACAATGTTACTCGCAGGGTACCGAAGGGTAAGTATACAAATGTTGGTTCTGAACGGTGCCAAAGGGCCTAAATGAAGGGAATGGGGTGATCTGTCCGCAATTTCAAGTGGACAGGGTTACCCGCAGGGGTCGAAAGGGTAAGTATACAAATTTTGGTCCGGATCGGTGAAACGATATAGATTTTTGCCAAAGGGCTTAAATGCAGGAAATGGGGTGGTCTGTCCAAAATTTTAGGTGGACAGTGATATTCACAGAGTTACAAAGGGTAAGTATACACATTTTGGTTCAGATCGGTGAAACGGTGTAGATTTGAGCCAAGGAGCCTCAATGCAGGGAATGGAGTGGTCTGTCCGCAATGTCAAGCAAACAGTGTTACTCGCAGGGTACCAAAGGGTAAGTATACAAATTTTGGTTCTGATCGGTGAAACGGTGTAGATTTGGGTCAAAGGGCCTAAATGCAGAGAATGGGGTGGTCTGTCCGAAATTTCAAGTGGGCAGGGTTACCCGCAGGGTTGCAAAGGGTAAGTATACAAAATTTTGGTTCGGATCGGTCAAACGGTGTAGATGTTTGCCAAAGGGCCTAAATGCAGGAAATGGGGTGGTCTGTCCGAAATTTTAAGTGGACAGTGTTATTCACAGGGTTACATAGGGTAAGTATACAATTTTTTGTTGAAATCGGTGAAACGGTGTAGATTTGGGCCAAAGGGCCTAAATGCAGGGAATGGGGTGGTCTGTCGGAAATTTCAAGTGGACAGGGTTACCCGCAGGGTTCCGAAGGGTAAGTATACAAATTTTGGTTCAGATCGGTGAAACGGTGTGGATTTGTATACATAACAGACAAACAGACAGACAGACATTGAGCTTTATATATATAGATATAGGCTAATATATAATTTAGATTATGAATTAAGGGTGACGCTGCACACCTTCCAGTTGTGGATCATACCTTATTAGAAATCCTCTCTCCCTGTGAGCACTACCGGTGTTGATGAATTGATGATAATAGGACGGTACGGGCAGTGCGAAAAGAGGGACTTGTTGAATGAATGCCATGGCGATGTCCACATCTCGAAGGAATCTCCCCAGCTTTTTAAATTCCAGATGGCTTTCTATTACAATATTTACTATGGCCACAGCGAGTAACTCTGCCATTAATAAAATAATAAACATGGTGTTTGAATAAAATTCGAAGATTTGGATTGTATCCTGATTCATTAGGGTGGGCTGAGGCTGTTGTCGGCCTTAAGCTGGCTGTTGGCACGCGAGATGTTCTGACATGGATGTTTCTTCCTAACAGCTGGTGTATCGTGTGAGGAACCGGTTTGTTTATTTGGAGCTGGTAGTGCTGACGATGTATTTGTTTTGATTTCCTTGTGTGCGACTTCTGATAATGAATCGCCATGTTCAAGTGTGTCATTATTTATGTGCTAACTTCAAGAGTTGCCAGCAGTTCACGTATGTGAACCACATTTGGGAGGTCTGGGCAATGTGTTAAATTCTTGTCCCCGCCCGAAGTCGTCGGATTTTGAGTGTTAAAAATCCGTCTGTATGTCTTCCTTCGGAGGGGAAGTAAAGCCAGCGGGCCAATGTCGTAGATTTATGGCATGTAAAAGAAACTTCCACTGACTACAACAATCTGAAGCTAAAATGTGTAGGCTAGATTTGATTAACGCTCTAAGTTCCAACGTTCGGCGGAAGGGGCTGGTTGTGGTGGCATCCAGTAGCCAACTTCACAGCTATGTGTCGTTGACGGTAGCATTTGATAGAAAAAGTAGGAACTACTTAAAAATGATCGTCTGCAGTCCTTACCTAAATTACAGATAACACACACTAATACAGCCATCACAATTAACACCGGTTATCAGACAGATTCTACACACACCCAAAGTACACGGGCGTAAGCTACAGGACTGCGTTGTCGCAGCCCCTAAGCTGAGGAACCAACGAACTAAATTCCTGTCCAGCACAAAGGGTTTTAACATTCTATTGCTTTTCAATCGACTAATACGATAATGATCCTAAACAAACTCGGCAGGGAATTACACTTATCTCTTTGCACCTACTAACCTGGAAAACATTACATGGGTTAATTATATACTACTAGCAACCCGCCCCAACTTCGCCCAATATATTTAAAGGTTTACCCTTCGTTAAGCTTAAAAGGCGTATTTTTTAAATTTTCAATGAACTACGACGTAGGCTATATCCTTTTTCCGTCTCAACATGATGGAGATAGCTTGTGCAACGAATTCTTGTCAGACGTAATTTAAGAATGGTGAGGTGCATGAATCACAAATCCCCCTTTCGTCCAATCTAAACTTGCCTGCGTAAGTTATACTGCGGAACGAAAAGTCCACAGGCAAAACGAAGAAAAGCCAAGTTGCACTTCCAGGGAAACTCCAAATACATCATCTCTTCTCTGAAGTGTTCACTTGACACGACTCGACAATTTGCTACTGGCTGTAACTGAGGGTGATAGGCTCGCTCGCTAGCTAGCTCGTAAACTGTCGCGGAAGCTAAATTGAATGGAGGTTGTTGGAAGAAATGAAAACGTAGAAACGCTTACAGTGGGCGATGTATTGAAGATAAAGATATGCTGTCGGTACTCTTTTGTTGAACTTTTCATGCTGAACAATTCTTACACTCATGGTATACAGATATGTTTAACGGTTTACCCAGCGTAAGCATAAAAGGTGAACAGACGGTATTTTTTTTTCGACTTTTTCACTGACATGGTTACTGCTCGGCTTCCTTTGGTCATAAATAAATAATTTCCTACAGAAACCTTCCTCGAGAAATCCTTTACAGAATTGTGAAAACCGCATCAAAATCCATCCAGTGGCTTTCGGGATTACCTGGAACATCCAAGAATCGGGGACATTGTTTTGTACTAGGCCTACGTAGAGATTTACATACTTCTCCAAAACTGATGGGGGTTAATTCGATAGCATGTTCTCTTCTTGGCTTTGGCGGATACGTATAGAAAAACTCGTGTTCAATTTATTTACTTATAAATGCTATTCTAAGGTGTCAATTTCTTTTTGTGTTTTGTTCATTTCATAGTTGTTGAATAGTCGATTCTTTAGGGGCTTTGCGTCATCGTGGTTAAGTAGTCCCGTGTACTAGGGTGTGTGTGGAATTTGTCTGATAACCTGTGTCAATGTGATGTCTGTACTCGTGTGTATTTGTATTGAGGTAGGATTTGGGCAAGAAAGGACCGTGGCCGTAAGTAAGGTACCATCATGGTATTTGTCCGGAGAAGAAGTGGAAAACCACGGAAAATCATTCCCAGGATGGTTGAGGTAGGAATTGAACTCGTCTCTTCTCACTTTTGCCTCACGAAACTGAGTGTACCCCGTTCATTCCTCAGACCAGAATTAAATTTCTTGGTAGAGCCGGGAGTAGAACCCGGGCCTTCTTGGTGATGTTTGATTGTATAGCACTCTTGGAAATATTGCCTTTGCGTTCGTAATACTAGTTATGTTATTAAGGCAAATATGCTTCTTCACTGATTTTTTTTTTACAAAATAATGAAGTCCTCGGAACAAAATGGTGTATCGGTCTATTGTAATTGTAAGCTGCTTTGAATGCACACTTTATATTTGACTTTATTACATATTATATTTCCAACTCTACTTACTGTTAGTAACCTGGGGATTTGTTGTCTTGTAGAGGATACTCCATTTCGAATGTTGGTACAAATCTAGTGGAGCCAACAGAATAACAAAGGAAGTGTACATGTGTTTGTTGTGACATTATTAAAGAATGCTTTCCAGTCGGTCAACACAAATTTTGCCCAATTACATAAGACCGGAAAATAAGTATTTTCATGACTTAACCAAAAAGAAACAGATATTTATTACAAAATAACCCGCTTTTATGTACAACAAGTAGTTCCGTGAAGAACTAAATAGCCTATTTTCATATATCCTACGGGACTTACTCAGGACACGAGAAATGAAAACGAGATTTTAAAACGTTGCACAGCCGCTATTTTTAAGGTATGTGTACACCCAGAGTTTCCTTTCTTTTAATTACAAAGTTTCTTGTTTGGTTTTTAGGTCACCGGAATGAGCAAAAAAGAATAGAAAGATTATTATGTATATAAACTTTAAGATATTGCATTATTTGTTAATAATTAATTATTCTGTTTAAAAATGCATCATGGTTTTAATTGAGATTTCTCAAACTTTTTTTTTTTTTTTGGCATTTGTTCCACAACACTTTTATGTAGAGCATAAACCTAAAATAAATTAGCCTAGAATGAAAATGTGCCTGTTGATGTCCTATTACTTTAGTGCATACACATGTTTTGGCGAGTGTTTATAAACAACTCACATAATCATTTATATTTTACAATATTTGTTACATATCTGTGGTTAATGCCCTGGAGTAGAATTTTGGCTTTCATTTAAAAGAATATTCAGTCAAATAGGGTAATTGGGTCCAATATTATGATTTTCTAAAATACTGAGAGCATTAAAAATTATTTTCCAGAGAAATCCATTTCAAAGTTTTAAACTGTTTCAGAAACCTCCTGCATTATAGGATGTCCCTTCTAATGCAGTATTCTTTGTTTCATTCATCTTCTTTCTTCCTCTCAGGTACCTCCCCCTGGTTTTCTGCTCTGGGGGGTGTTTTGTAGGTGATACTCTTTCTGATTTAGAGCTTTAGCCAACTCCACACCGGCTCGAGTATGTTTATCAATACTAACACCCAGCCGCTTTAGAATTTCCAATTCTACATCTGGGCCACCATTATAATGGCAAATAGCAGACATAACACAGAAATTCAATGTTTTTAGTCCTGCATAACCTTCTTTTGGGCATATCATGCCATTAAATCGTTCATTTTGATTTTGCGTTTTGCCATGGGGACAACGCCTTAGCATGGCAGGGTCAGTCAGCCTGGAGTACACTGGCATCACAGCGTCAGGTACACTGTCAGGTAGTCCATTCGTAGGCTTATATTTATCCAGTGTGACATTTGTCACTGCTTTTTGGAAGGAACACCAACTACCTTCACCCTTGGGGCAATTGCATTGTCCTGCTCTAAACTATCAACTTTCTTCATGCTTGCAAACTGGTTTCCATGGAAATTCATTACAAGCCTCCTTTTAGATTCCTTGTTACCTATGGTGAGTACAATGTACAACAATATTAAAAATAAACAAATTACAACTGCTGGAAAACTTCCTAAAAGTATATCAATATAAATAGTAGGCCTACAAAACGCAAGGGTGCTCAAAACATTCACAGCTGTTGATTCAAATAATTAAAAACAATCCTCAGATAGCAGCACAGGGTTGGTGCGAAGTGAGCTCTATATTGTACTGTACATTAGTAATTCGAAAGAAAACAAGTCACAGATGATCAGCATGAGAAGAAGGCAAAGATTAAACACTTGGGTCCAGAAAAGGGGACGTGACTCAGTGTGCTGCATTTTACATAATGTTGATATCTCAAAAACTAATGAAGGTAGTGTTATGTAATTCACACCAAATTAAAGCTAATACAATGAATCCATGTAATGTAAAATATAAAATTGAAAAAAAAATACGACTTTTTGACAATTTACGAGTGTACACATAGGCCTACCATTTCTCATAATATTCCACTGAATTAGACTTCGGTATACCGACAGTGGTGGCTACGCTTGCTAAAGCGCAGCGTAAGGTCATGGGGCCAAGCTCTCTGCTGACTCGGTAGACGCGTGGGTTCGAGCCCAGCCGTCGGCCGTCCTTGAAATGGTTTTCCGTGGTTTCCCATTTTCAACTCCAGGCGAATGCTGACAGGCCACGGCCGCTTCCTTCCACATCCTTGCCCAGTTTCATTCACCATCATTCATTTCATCTCTCATTAACTCCTCTCATGAGTTTGGCGTCAGGAAGGGCATCCGGCCGTAAAAACCATCCGCCACAAAGACTTCCATCGCATCTCATCCCCGACCCCGTTGGAAAACGGGAACAATAAGGGGTAGACATACATACATACATACATGCATATTAAGGCTTGTATGAAGATACACCGCGCCATGTTTCACAGCGCTCGGATGAAACGTCGCGAGAAAAATCCATTTAAAGATTTAAATTTCACGTCACTGCCATGTTGGTTTTGTCCTCACCAGGTAATTGAATGATCCATAGGTGAACTTATGTTAATAGCCTTTATCAACACACAAAATGTCAGTTTGGTTGCTGTAATACATTCGTAGATATTGAGAGCCGTCTAAATATTTCGGATGGTCACCATGTTGGATTGTTCTATATGTAGGCCATAGAGTTATATACCATTAGATGAAAAATATTGCGTAAGTGGTTAACTACGGAGAATTCTACTTAATGTCATGGCCGCCGCGCGCAACCGCACTCGTGAATGGCGGGCTTTTCAAATGATTATTTATTCGTTTTTGACTATTATTTATTTACTAGCAGTACCCGGTGGATTTATTTGTTTTGTGGATGATAATGAATACTACTACAGAAGTGACACATGATACTTAAACTAACAGAAAAAATATTTTAAAAATATAACTTATTATGGTGGTGGTGGTGGTGGTGGTGGTGATTGTAGCGGGGGTAATAAATAGTACAGTATAATGGACGTAACATTCAGGCCATTTTCCCGTAATGATAACAATGATAATAATGAATAGGGAAACGACTATTTACTAACTACAGCACTGACACTTGTAATTTACAAATGAATTAAAAAATTATTAGAAAGAGGAGTAAGTGAAATAAGACACTGCCTAGGGCCTGTATCTCATTGGCTGTTAGAAATGTAGACAACAATAGTGTCGTTTTTTGTCGCATAGCGCCGTAGGAAAATAATCAGAACACTTTGGAAAACTTCGGCTCTCCCGAGCTCCTGAGGCAGCAATAGTATCATTTATCGCCACATAGCGCTCAACGATAAGGATCGAAAAAAATGAAGATAAATTTGAAAGCACCAACGCTTATTGCAGCTGATCACCTCAATGAACTGCACCAACACCATTGCACTCATACAGAGGCATAATATTTTCATGAAGATAACTGTTTTAAAGGCCTGAGAAATCTTTTTGCGCTAATTACTTCCCATGATTGCAATTTATTAGCAGCGCAAGATTTAACTATTTTCGCAATTCTGCACCAAAACACTGGTAGGGGCGACGTGATGCAGCTCGAATTGCCAGTCACCAATATACTTATTAAAATACTCTTACAGTTACACTACTACGGACATGAATGGTTCTAGGGCCTTAATACTCGGTTTTCAAGTTGATCTTGTCTGTTATTCTAAATGTAGGGAATGGAGAGCGTTGTCCAAAATATCAGGTGGACAATTTTAGTCTACCAGCAGGGTTTCAAAGTGTATGTAAAAATTGGTGCAATTAGGAGGAACGGTGTAGATTTGTGATAACGGGCCTAAGTGCAGGGAATGGAGTGGTCTGTCCGAAATTTAATGTGGACAGTGTCACCCGCAGGGTTCCAAAGGGTAAGTATACAAAATGTTGTTCAGATTGGTGAAACGGTGTAGATTTGTGCCAAAGGAATTAAATGCAGGGAATGGAGTGGTCTGTCCGAGATTTTAAGCAGACAGTGTTACGCGTCAGGTTCCAAAGGGTAGGCCTAAGTAGCCTATGTAAAATTTGATTCAGATCGGTGAAACGGTGTAGATTTGTGCCAAATGGCCTAAATGCAGGGAATAGAGTGGTCTGTACGAAATTTCAAACAGACAGTGTTACTCGCAGGGTACCAAATGGTCAGTATACAAATTTTGGTTCAGATCGGTGAAACCGTGTAGATTTGTGCCAAAGGTCCTAAATGCAGGGAATGGAGTGGTCTGTCCGAAATTTCATGTAAACAGTGTTACTCGCAGGGTTCCAAAGGGTAAGTATACACATTTTGGTTCAGTTCGGTGAAAAGGTGTAGATTTGTGCCAAAGGGCCTAAATGGAGGGAATGGACTGGTTTGTCATAAATTTCATGTAGACACTGTTACTCGGAGGGTACAAACGGGTATGTATACAAATTTTGGTTCAGATCAATGAAACGGGGTAGATTTGTACCAAAGGGCCTAAATGCAGGGAATGGAGTGGTCTGTCCGAAATTTAAAGTGGACTGTGTTACCCGCAGGGTTCCAAAGGGTAGCCTAAGTATACACATTTTGGTTCAGATCGGTGAAACGGTGTACGTATCACTAACCATAACGCCAGCGCACGCGGATAAAGCTGTTCGGGAGCGCTTGTTCTTCCGACTTAGGGCCCGTTCAACCATCTCCAGGCAAAGGACCAGGTAACTTGCCCGCGGAATAAACTGAGATTTCCGTTCGACCATCAGCAGGTAGTGCTGCCAGCGGGATAGATATTGTTTATCGGGTGGTGTAAACTGTCGGCCGCTCCGAGAGGCCGATAGAGCTTTGCCAGCCGGGTAACTCTCGAAAATGGCCGACGAACGTTTGCCTTATGCGTAATTTACATGATTTGCGGTCCTGTTTAATACAGCCACAAAAGCAATAAACGTTCCATGTTAGATATAGTATCTTGCATCTTCAAATAACTTATTAATATTTGAAGCATTCATCTTGTTATCATTTGGTTGTATACAACTTGTAAACACAGCAGTGTCGGCATGTCAGCGTGGTCTAGTGGTCAGCGTTGGTCTCTGTGGATCTTGACGTAACAGGTTCGATTCCCACCTTCGGCATTTATGTTTTCCTGCCGCTCCCTTATTATTAATTGATATAGCATGAACCAAATAACACCACTTATAATAGGTATAAGTCGCCTCCGTAGCGTAGCGGTCAGCACGGTTAGCTGCCGCCCCGGAGGTCCTGGGTTCGATTCCCGGCTCTGCCACGAAATTTGAAAAGTGGTATGAGGACTGGAACGGGGTCTACTCAGCCTCGGGTGGTCCAAATGAGAAGAGGGGGTTCGATTCCCACCTCAGCCATCCTCGAAGTGGTTTTCCGTGGTTTCCCACTTCGTCTTCGGGCAAATGCCGGGATGGTACCTACTGTAAGACCACGGCCGCCTCCTTCCCTCTTCCTAGCCTATCCAACCCTATCTTCCATCCCTTCCCCTCCCTCATGAGGCCCCTGTTCGCTTTGCAGGTGAGGCCGCCTGGGCGAAGTGCTGATCACACCTCCCCAGTTGTATCCATCCCGACCAGATGTTCCAAGCTCCAGGACACTGCCCATAGAGGCGGTAGTGGTGAGTTCCCTCGCTGAGTCCGTGGGAACCACCAACCTAGAGGGTAAATTGACTAAATAAAAAATAAAAAATAAATATATATATAATAGGTATAGTGCGTACTTTGTTTACAAGCATAGGCTGTTATTATGTTTTAATTCAACATTAAAAAAATGAAAGTTCGCTTTATTATGGGTGGTTTTGTGGGCATTTTAGATCTTCTCCCTGTAGACAAGATGAATATTTGATTGTCAGTATCATTGTATCTCTGCCGTGACCCAGGTCAACAAAGAGGTTGTGAAATATCTGGCTACACGATCTCACGTACAGTATTTATATATTGGCCTACACCTCCTAGATCCTTTTTTACTTCGAACAATATAATAATCCCATTAACATAACAGTACATTGTGCCAATGACTTTAACCAGATGTGAAACGGAAGGGTTTCGTTCCGTATGCAATTACAGTAAACAATGGTTTGGAAATGTTAACTTGCTGAATTATAACATTGTATAGGCCTATATGTATATATCTCAGTCCTACTGAAACATTCTCTATGAATGATTTTAACTGACAATATTTGAATAATAATGCAATGGTAACAAATAAGAACGGAGGCTTGATAAAAACACTTTCCTATTAGAGGAATCGAACTTCAAATCTCATGCTCCGAAGCAATCGACTCGAACCGCGTAGCCACTCTTATCATTACGTTGTATCATATTTAGCTTTATGAACAAGATGAACTCTTTTTTGTGTTACAGTAGTTCGTTAATATTATAATACTGCAGGGGTGGATTTAGGGGGGGGCGACCCCCTCCCCCCTGACTTCAGATAAGGCGGAGAAAAGGGGAGAAAGAGGAGAGAAAAGGAAGAAAGAGAGAAAGAGAGAAAAAGGAAGTGAAAGAAAGGGGAAGGGAAAGAAAAGAGAAAAGAGCCGAGCCGATGCCTAGTGTCGCTTGGTTCCGCTGTCGCGCCGAGCAGCCAGCAGCGACGAGTCGAGCCCGCGCCTGTACTGACAAGTCTACGCTGGAACCAAGCCGAGTCGAGCGTCGCTTTCGGAGCGTCCAAGCTTTTGGTGGTCATTCTCAGTCAACAGTCAGTGCGCGGTGCGCGTTCTTACGATAGTGTTGGCAAGTGCGTTCGCTGCTATTTTTGTGCGGATTATCGACGTCATTAGAACAAAAATTATGGTAAGTGAAGTAGTCGTGGTGTGCTGTGTTGTAATTTTTTGTAGACGTCCGTCAAAGGATTCCTGTCGAGATGCTGCTGTCTGTGACAATCTTGGAAACGACGTCGGCTTGTATATAGGTACAGGGAAAAATAGGCCTGATGACGGGACACTTTCTACCCTTTTGACGAGTCACTGGCAACCAAACGTGAGTTATTGTTTTCCTTTCTTCGTTCACACCAGGGGCGGAAGCGAAGAGAAACGACACTTTCACCTGAAGAACTTACAGAAGTTTCCCTGGGTCGTCCTCTCTCCGTCACGTAGAGGACTCTTCTGTTTGTTCTGCCCATTTTTTGCGAAGTCTACCGGTGACCAAGGAAGAACGATTCTGTTGAAGACCCTGGTCAAGGAACCTCTGACGAAGTTTGCCAAGCTCCTTGGGAAAGACGGTGACTTCCAGAAGCATGAGGCGACGAAGCACCACGAAGAAGCTGTCTTGTGTGCTGAAAACTTTTTGCGCAAGCAAAGAAATCCGCAAGAGCAGCTACACAACCAAATGGATAACTTCCGCCTGGAAAAGACCCAAGAAAACAGAGCAAGACTTGCTCTCATCTTGATGATCATCGAGTTTCTAGGCCGAAAAATATCGCCTACCGAGGTAATCGTTATGACGGCCCAATTGCTCAAGAGGAGTCTTCACAAAACGACTGCAATTTCCGGGCTCTGCTTCGGTTCTGGATGAAAGTTGGAGACGTCAAACTGGCCAAACATCTTGCGATGGCGGGACCCAGAAGCCTTTTCACTAGTAAATCGATCCAGAACGAATTAATTGAGCTGTGCGGGGAGGACATTCGCGAACAGATCATAAGCCGCGTTCAAGAAGCCCGATTTTACTCTGTCGGATTTGACGAGATAACAGTTGTAGTGCACATCTTTCAGCTGACTTTGTTCTTGCGGTATCTCTGGAGGAACGAAATCAGGGAGGATTTTGTGGGCTTCCTAGATGCTCGCAAATCTGCGGTGGAAGAGAAAGAGAAAGATACTCAAGGAAGTGAAGAAGAAGAAGAAGAAGAAGGTGATTTCCCTAGTGAAGACGACGATAAGAATCCTCAAGCAGCCGCAGAGTCTGCTGTTGAACCAAAACTGAATGGCGTAAAGCTGGGAGGCATCGTTGCCAAGAAGATCGACGACTTCAAACTAGACCCCAAAAGCTGTGTTGGCATCGGAACTGACGGATGTTCGGTGAACATATCGGAAGCTGTAGGGGCAGTACAAGAGTTTCAGAATACTACAGTTCATGCTGTTTGGGTGCCCTGCTACTACCACCAGCTCAACCTGACGCTTTCGAAATCGTCCAAAGTGCAAGCAGTTAAAAATGCATTTGGAACTGTGGAAGAGGTGAAGAATTTCTTCACAGCGTCCTCGAAGCGGAATTTTGTGTTGAAGAAGACTATCAAAGGCCAGCTTGTCGCGCTGTGCGATACGCATTGGGTTGAACGGCACGACGCAGTTTTGAAGTTCCTGAACCAATTGGACGACATTGTGAAAGCGTTGGGAATCGATTCTCAATGGAATGAAAATCAGTCAGCGCACAAAGCCGAAAGTTTGCTGGCCAGCATCACTAGTGGGCAATTTATCGTCATACTGTGCTGCATAGCAGAAGTGCTGACACAGACGGAACCTCTCAGCCGTCTGGACGTCCAAACCACCTCCGAAATCACTCGGAATACCATCCAAATCTTCAAAGAAAAGCGGTCACACGTCGAACAAGAATTTTCGTCGGTCTTCGACAACGCCAGCAAGCTTGCACGTGAGCAAGGCGCCGCTATCGACCAGAAGCAAAAGAACAAGGCTAACGCGCCGACTGACTCGCCCGAAGAGTACTACAGAAGGAACATCTACAGTCCTCTTCTTGACTGGATCTTGGAAGACCTCTCAACGCGTTTCACAGACGACGTCTTAAACGCATATCAGCTCAACGTTTTTCTTCCCCGCGTCGTAGACACAGGATTGAACATGGATCGTCAAATCCACTGCACCGAGGAGGACATCAACATCCTTTCCGAGCGCTACGCTTCTCTACTTCAAAAATCGCAGTCGGAACTCCGGCTGAAGATGCAAGCCGAGACATCCCTTTGGACGGCGAAATGGAGAAGAGAGAGCGAAGCGGGACGCCCAATCCCTTCAAAGGCGGTGGAGGACTACACAGCTTGCCATCCACAAGTTTTCCCTACCATCAGAACAATGATTCATATTCTTATTACTTTGCCTGTCAGTATTGCGACCGGGGAAAGATCATTTTCTGTTTTGAAGTTAGAAAAAACTGAGAATAGGTCAAGATGCGGCGAGGAAAGACTGAAGGGCCTAACTTTAATGCATGTACATCGACACATTAAATTAGACTACGATAGAATCATTAACCGTTTTGCTTCCAAGAAAGCCCAAAGCTAAAACTTCTGTTGTAGTGTTACGGTAGGGAAGGAGCCTAATGTGAGACCATTGTGAATTGTGAGGTAATAAATATTTTATCATGAGATGTGCTTTTGATTTAAGTTCATTCCCAAGACCTGTTTTTTTCGTTGGTTTGTTTTTTCGTTGAAAGCATTTTATGATGTTTAGAAGCTTATTGGATCGTCACCTTCTTTTAAAAGAAACACAAAAGGATCAGTGCCGGTAAAAATCGTAATGAAATATGAAATAAAAGTACCGGTGCATATTTTTTCAGTAATCTCAATTACTAGCAAAACTATTATTTTAAATTGGCTAAGGTACGTGGTCATAAAATACAAAAAATAATAATTAAATAGTAATAACTAAAATAACAAGCGAAACTGCTATCTGCAGAGATGATGACGGCCTCCTAAAAATGGTACTGTCTTCGTGGAGACCTCCTACAAATTGTTCTGATGTAGCCCCGGTACATAGGCAACCTAATTAAAATTCATCAAGCGCCCCCCCCCCCTGAAATACCCCCTAAATCCGCCCCTGTAATACTGGTAAGACTGTGATGTGACGAATCCACCACATTAGGTTACGACAAAGATCTTTGTTATGGGAGTAATAGGACACGTCTCAACTCGGCCTAAAGAGAGAAATGGTCTTACTGTTGATGAGATTTCATATCCTATACATTTGAAATACGGTATATTTGACGGTCTTATGCAATCGAAAATAGGGGACACGCCATTGGCTCTGTGACGCCGCTGCACAAAAGCAGGCCTGCCATCTTTAGTATTTCATTGTCTACTTCAGGGTAGCTGCCCGCCGCTCATACGTCGAGGTAGAACGCAATCAAAGTTGCCAGGGATTTTATGCTGGCAGATAGGCTAGTTTATCTCCCGTGCAGCTACCAGCAGGTGTACCCGGCGATGGTAGAACCGGCCCTCACTGAACAAAAATTAATCTTTAAGGTTACCAGAGAGGTGTAGCCTAATGCTACATAGCCTAAACTATTCCTCTTGAATCTGGCTATCATATACACAAATATTTTTTCGCGTTTAAACAGACAGACAGACAGACAGACAAACAAACAAACAAACAAACAAACTCTTCAGCTTTGTTATATTATTCTAGATTATTATTATTATTATTATTATTATTATTATTATTATTATTATTATATATTATTATTTATTTATTAATTATTTAATTTTTATTCAATTATTTCATGTTTAGCCTACTTTAGATATTTGCAAAAAATGAAAGTAGACTTATGAGATCAACACAGGGCCAAAAATTGTATGTCTGGCTGTGTGTCTGTGAGTGTGTATGTGTGTGTACTCTGCATGTCTGTCCCCCCTTATCAATTCAAACATGGTGAAACCGAATTGAACGGAATATGGTCCAGAGGTAGCACTAGCAAAGGGCACTTCAGTGTAATGTTTTATATCGCCGCCATCTTGACGGAAACGTAATAGTGGTCACCCAAATGTTCAAAGCTTGAATCAAATTACGACTAACCTAATCATCTGTCCTCGACCAAATTTCTCAACAACATACATGTATTCGGGGAAGCGCCCGTTTCGTATAGTTTGCAGATGGCGGCCATGTATGTGTGTAAATAGATTCCCCCTATCAATTCAAACACGATGAAACCCAATTGAACGAAATTTTGAACAGAGGTAACACTAGCAGAGGACACCTCAGTGTCATGTTTTATATCGCCGCCATCTTGACCGAAACGTAATGGCGGCCAACCAAATGTTCAAAGCTTAAATCAAATTACGACTAACCTAATCATCCGATCTCTACCCAATTTTGCAACAATATACCTTAATGTGGGAAGCGTCATTTCCCCAAACTACAAGGTAATCAGCCAAATAGTTTCTAGATGGCGGATGTATGAATCATGCAAGTATTTCAGCCTACCGTAACTTACGATTCAACAAGGCCTGGCCTCAACAATACAGCTTATCTTGCATAGGGGGGTTTAATCTGTCCTCAAAGAGGTGACCGGCAGGATATTAGCGTATTATAATATAATATGTAACCGTAGAAGTGACTAACAGGCCAGGCTTACCGTGTCATATCGTTGTGGGCCCGTGCCGCCCCGTTGTCAAAATGGCCGCTATTATTGCTTGTAAATACATATATTCCCGTAACTTCCTTAGTTTATATCCTTGTTGGAATGTACTGAACAAAATAATACATATTTATTATCAAATGGTTTATAGAAACGCCAGATAAAGCTAATGAAATCGTTGGTTTCAACACAAAATATTATACAAATATACTAAACCAGTTGTTTATCAAGTATTACCATAGCGCATTCGTGGCGTAATAGTAGCGACTTGGGCTCATAGTCTAAGGGTTCGTGGATCAAATCCCTGCAAGTTCGTATTTTTTACTTCGTTTCTTTTGGTATTTATTGATTTATAACTACTCCCACGTTATAATGTTAAGCATATATAGTGTGTATTTGAAATCGAAAATATTTTATATATAGTATACTTATAACACCACATATTTCAACACTCGAATTCAGCGATTAACATTCGTTGGCCTTGATCCGCGGTAGAGACTATTGTTGTTGTTGTTGTTGTTGTTGTTGTTGTTGTTCTTGTTGTTGATTCTTTAGGGGGTTTGCGGCATCATGGTCTTGTAGTCCCGTTTACTTGGGTGTGTGTAGAAGTCGCTTGAATACCTGTGTCACTGTGATGTCTATAGGCTTACTAGTGTGTGTACTTTTATACGTGGAAGGATTTTGGTAGGAAGCTGTTGTTGTTGTATCATTTGAGATGCATGTACATCATGGTCATTTAGCCCTGTGTACTTGGGTGAGTGTTGAATTTTGTCTGATAACCTGTGTTATTGTGATGGCTGTATTAGTGTGTGTATAGATAATTCAGGTGAGGATTCAATCAATCAACGTTTAATATCCGAATAGCACGTTGTATTTCAACAAGCTACTACAACCAACATTCAATTAAAGCATAGCCTACTTCATGAAAAGGACAAAGAGTTATAACTATACCCATGCATTTAGGAGAAATTAGCCTGTATGTTCTTTACTGAATATGTTGTTTATTTATGTAATTTTTATTTATCGATTTTTTGATTTTTCCAAAGCACTAAACTACAAGGTCATCGACCCGAGATTTAGTGAACCAATGATAGGGGGGTTCTGTGAGGGCTCATATTAATCGGGATTACACTCTACCGTGGACCATTTATTTTTCCAAATTTTGCTAAAGGGCCTAACTACACATTATGAAAATTTTGGCTTTTACCCATCTTTTAAAATTTTATTTAATGTTTGAATTTTTCATTTTTAAGAATTTTCCAAAAGACCAAACTACGAGGTCATCGACCCCAGATTTCTCAAACCAATAATCGTTGAAACTTGGGCAGGGATTTAAATGAATGCATGTAATATTTATTTATTTATTTATTTTTAAGCACTTTTATTTTTAGATTTCGCCAAAGGACCAAACTACAAATCATCGACCCAAGATTTCTCGAACCAATAACTGTGGTAACTTGAGCAAGGATTTTAATTAATTCATGTAATACTTTTTAAATTTTTAAGTCCTTTTAGTTTTAGATTTTGTCAATGGACCAAACTACAAGATCATCGACCCGAGAGTTTCCAAACGATTAATCGTAGAAAGTTGTGCAACGGTTTAAACGAAAGGGTGTAACAACACGTTTACCTAGATCATGGCATTTTTAAATGATGACAAAGGGCCAACTACAAATTTCAAATTTGAGTTTTTTTAAATAGTCTTTAACGGTAAACGTTTTTAAGGTTAAGGGAGCGTATCTACAAGGTCATGTAACATGACACCTGGCTGTACTACAACACGATGGCCGAGAGTTTTTTTCGAGTCCACACATATTATTATTAATATTGTTATTGTTATTATTATTATTATTATTATTATTATTATTATTATTATATCATTTTTGCCGTTATGGACAGAGTTTGAACTTAAATATGTCATGATGACACAATTTTCACTTCTCTCCCTTCTTCCTCTTCTCTTCCCAAATTATCTTCATCCTTTGACTATGCTCCTGTTTCCGCTGTTCTGTCCACAATGTTCGCGTCTTCTTCTTTTCATTTACTTAAAATGTTGTATGCTTAATTTTGTATCTGAATTCTCCTCTTTCTCCAATCATTTGCCTGTCGATCTCCATCTGCCTTTAGTCTTCGTCTATGTCATGATACCAATTAGTTTTCCTGATTGAGCTGTTTACTACATCAAAGATCTTCTTTGAAAGTCTGTTGTTGTTCATCCTCTGAATGTGCCCGTAAAATGTTAGTCTGCGTTTTCTTATCATATCGGTGAGTCTGTCTGTGTACTCGTATAGCTCTTTGGTAGGTCTTTTTATCCATATTCCATCTCTGTGTATTGCTCCAAATATTTTTCTGAGAATTTTGCGTTCTATTTTTTGAGTTTCTATGATGTCTGATGCTCCAATTGTTGTCCTTTCTGACGCATAAAATGCTTCTGGTGGTACGATTATTTTGTAGTGTCTAAGTTTGGCCTGTCTTGATACACTTATCTTATTATTATGTGACCATGTGAGTTTGTATTGTACCCTTCTATAGGACCTCGAGGATGCTGAACCTCATCTCGGGGGTGCTTCGTTCGGCGGCTAATTAACACTTTACATCCTAGGAATTTCGAAGTTTGGAACATGGGAACTTAAAACTATGAATCATATGCCAGGGGAACAAGAAAACAGAATTTATTCTCAGAAGTTACTACAAAAATAAAAATAAAACCAATTCCCAAAATTAAACAACCCACAAACAAACGTAAAACCACAACAAATAAAACTGCGTCATCACTATCCTTCTCTGTCGTGAGGTCCACAGAGATGGTACGACCAGGGCACCTTAATCAAATTAGTTCGGGCAAAGCCTCAGCTTTCCCTTGACCAAACACTGCAGGATTATGGAACTCCTAATAACACAAACAAACCAAAAATGAATCAAAAGATCAAAGTGGCAAGTCCTCGCCTCGGGTGAGCTCAAATAAGCATGACTTCAAAATATAAAAAATAATGCCACAAGAATTAAATCACTTCGTTAATCGGATCAGATTAAATTATAAACTCCAACGCAGCATCAAATCATTAAAATTTACAAGCTGGAATCTCATTTTAACGCTCTTGTATTGGGAAAAGGTGGATCGTACAGACGAGATCGTTCCGCTTGGCGACAGGCCTCCCTTCACGACCTCCTTTAGGGTCATATACGGTCGTCATGAAATGCGGCCAAACAAAACACAACATTAAAACACAACGTGCCTAACTCAATCAATATACAAGTGTTTCCGAATGAAACATTTATCAGGACATAACTTACAACCGTCTAGCAGCCACCCAGAGGGTACAAAATCTGATACACTAGTAACGTGGGTCCACAATCAATTAGAAGTATCAGCTAAAAACAGAAATCCCCGAATAAACATCAAAGAGAATTACATAAACAAACCAGCCATTTAACTCTTTCTAAAATAACCACAGACGGACTCAAGGCCAAGCATTGCCACCCCGTGGCGAGGAACATCCCCTGCTCTCACAATACCAACAACTGATACGACTGACCACACCAAGTGCTACTATGGCTCGCCTCACGATCCTCGCAGAACCAACGTACAGCGCGCTGCCTTCGGGTGTCAGATCGACCCCAGCATCACGGCTGCCATTTACCTCGTGGGAACTTTCTCAACCACGGCATCACCATATACTTACGTGGGTATAACCTCCACAATTTACCAGCGCGGGTGGGCACCATCATCCACCGAGCTCAACAAAGTATACGTGGGCATACCTTCCACATACAGCATTACCACTGTGGGCGCATTCCCCACACCTTACTTACCATCGCACTTGTATACCTTAGTCAGTCACCACAAATATACCACACCCCGCCGGGTCAGCTTGCCTTGTTCGTAACCGACAGATGATCACAAAATCATTACCTGGTATGACTTATCACAGGCGGTCCACGCACCTTATTCACCACATAATATATTCATACGCTCTGGTTCGCTTAAGACCAAATGCACAATCTCTCCCCATCTTCTCAACTGAACGTTTATTTACAGTGACAGGGGCTGATGGCCAAACCTCCCCTGAATGATACTCTCCCAAACTACAATGAAACTCTTGACCACACGATACATATTTACACGCACGTTATATCAACAAACAAACAAACAAACAAACAAACAACACAAAACACAACTGACATTAAGAAATGAATATGTACAAAGCCATTGCATTCATGCCGACCCGTACTCCCCTAACTAAATTATGCAAGAAAATTAGCTGTACTCAACACTTTCCTGGGTCCCAGAACATCTCCATCATCGCAGCATGCCCCAAGGTTTGGCCTACTCCATCATCGCTCTTATGACGAATACCAATTGCGATGATTCTCCCATTGTTCCTGCTGTAGAGCCAGTTCCTTCTACCTTCGGATTCCTCGTTGACAGGGGGGACATAAAATTACACAGTTAAACAATGCGGCATAAAAGAGTAACACACACTCACTGCTCCGTGCAGATATCCCTATCATTTCCCTATATTGCTACTATCTGAACTACTAAATTCATTCAGATCGTCCGCTGTAGCTCCTAGCGATACAACTTATACATGGGTTGGTTTTTTAGTTTTGGCGCCAATGTTTCAGTGCCAAGTTGCAACAATGTTGGGCGCTGCCACTTTTACCGACGGTTGCTGCCCTGCATCCCCTCCCTCAGAGCACATAACTTCGCCCGTCCTCACCCCCGCTCGTGCGCAGTCGCGCCAGTTAGATGAGTAGTGTGAGACCAGCGCTCGCGAAAGACAGTCGCTATGTTTTCCAAGCAGGAGCAGAGAACGTGGATAAAAATTCAGTGTGCTAGGGGTCGCAGTGCTAAACAGTGTCACCGAGGATTGCAGGAAGCGTGCGGTGCAGCTGCGTTACCATTCAGAACGGTAGCAAGATGGGTTGCAGCCTTTCGAGATGGGCGCGAACGTGTGGAGCACATGCCTCGATCTGGTCACCCACCAGTAAGTGATGACAATGTAGAGATGGTATCTGCGTTAGTAGAGGTGGATCGTCAGTTAGAGCAAGATACCGGACTGGCGCATTCAAGTGTCCTCCACATCCTGAAGGACTTACTGAAAATGAGGAAGATTGCGTCCAAATGGGTTCCGCATGACTTAACCGACATGCACTAATGGCTGCGATATGACGCTTGTCGTATGCACTTGGAGCGTTATGAGCGCGAAGGAGAGGCCTTCTTACGGCGTATCATAACCATTGACGAGACGTCGGCCAGATCTTATGAGCCACAATTAAAACGCCAATCGAACGGATCACCACGGAAACAAACAGTTCGACCAACCCCCACCAATGTGAAGGTAATGTTGATTCTTGCCTATGATTGGGATGGTGTGATCATTTACCATACTGTTCCCCAAGGGCAAACCGTTAATGCAGCGTACTATTGTTCGTTTCTGCAAGACCATCTCCGAGGAGCTCTGAGAAGGAAACGGCGCCACCACATGGTTACACCGCCCATCGTTCTGCATGACAATGCTAGGGCACACACAGCAGGCGTTGTGTCGGCATTGTTGGATCGCTGGAGCTGGGAGGTCCTCTATCACCCCCCATATTCTCCCGACATCAGTCCCTGCGACTATGATCTCATCCCGAAGATGAAGATCACAATGCGCGGGGATCGCTTCCGTACCATTGAAGACGTTAAGCAGGCTGCCGAGCGCTCTCTTCGTACCATCAATAGATTGGGCAGTGCCAACGGGATCCAACCACTTCCGCATCGCTGGAAACACGTTGTACGCAACGGTGGGGACTACATCGAGGGCCTGTGAAACTTGGAACCATCTAAGTGAGTTATTAATCCAGTTATAACTAAGGTGCCAAAACTAAAAAAAACTACCCATGTATATTTATCTAGCGCAGTGGCCAGCCTATTTCTCAGCCGAACTTACACTTGCGAACTAGCGCGCATATCAATAACTAGTCTCGACACTGACAAGAACTCGCATTCGCATGTTAAAGTATCTGGACATGATCTCAATAGCAGTGCCATACTGTCTCAATTTTCACTACTGGATAACGTAAAATAACAGAGTCCTAATCACGAACTTCACTGACGTGAAGTGTCCGTAACAGAATCACAAAATTGATTGACTTCATTTTCCCAGATGGAGCTATTTAAATGATTGAAGCATAACTGGCCACAGGAAGGGAAAATATGAAACTAATTTCCAAAATAATAGCTCTATTCCAAATTGACTTATATTATTGCACTCGTGGTAATCGCAATGTCTCATCAATGATATCGTCTCCAAGAATCGATCGTGGGCCTCTTATCAAATGAGCACCGTAATCATCCCTCATCGTCTGCCAATTTACGCGCAAAACACGGCTTGGTGACGCTTGACCTCTCATTGGTTGACGCCGAAACGTCTCCACTGCAGGCATTTTATACTGAATTAAACCAGTCTTACATCCAAATTGTACAAATTACATTTATGGGAGGTTGAGAGTCTCCCGCATCCATCTGTGCAACGCTCATTGCTCTTCGTTCATTAATTCTTAAGTAGGTCGAATCTGGGCGGTACCCAAACTGAAGCCGTGTCCTTGCCGAAATTCAATTTTCTCACATAAGTTCTTCCGTTCAACGACCCGTCGGCCTAGCCCTCGCCCGTCTTCTCACGGTCCAAGTCCACTCTCGGCACTCCCTGGAAACATCCTAAGTGTTTTTATGACCACTCATCCCTCCTGCTATTCTTCACTCACGTTTCTGCACATCTCCAATAAACATATTTGCCGCCTCCGTACCCTGCAACTGCTGTGCCGGTCGCGTATAGAATGAATGTTGAAAATATAAAACTTGAGACTAAATGGATATGCAATATGCATTACGGTCTCAGTATGCTTTCTGAAGTTTTACCGTTCGTTCTATGTTAGACGCCTTGTTTGATCATCCTATTTGTATATATTCCCCTAAATATTTGAAATGTTTGACTCTTTTTATGGATCCATATATCGCATGCATGGTTTGCACATCGTTGGTCTGGCATCCCATGTATTCGGTCTTCTCGTAAGATATTTGTAGACCTGTTTTGGCAGCTATTTCATGCAAGCGTTCCAGTGCTTCCATTGCCTCCTGGGTGTTATTGCTGAGTATGGCTTCGTCATCCGCAATTGCCATACATTTTATGATGATTTTGTTTCCCGTTTTCTTCCTAGCTGTATACCTTTAACTTGTTCCTCCCATTGTCTGATAATTGTGTCTAATACCATGTTGAAAAAGACCGGTGAGAGCCCGTCGCCTTGTCTGACACCTGTGCGTATCTGAAAGGGTTCCGAAATTTCCCCCATGAACTTGATCTTGGAGGTGGTGTCTGTAGTATAAGTTCCCTTGTTAGAGTACTTTCGACTTTTGCAAAAAATTAAAGTAGACTTATGAGATCAACACAGGATTATAAAAGACATTCATGAACACAGGGCCAAAAATTGTGTGTCTGTCTGTGTGCGAGTGTGAATGTGTATGTGTGTGTGTACTTTGCATGTCTGTCTCCCTCTATCAATTCAAACACGGTGAAACCGAAATGAACGACACGGTACTGAGGTAGCACTAGCTAAGGGAACATCAGTGTCATGTTTTATATATCGCCACCATCTTGACAGAAACGTAATGGCGGCCACTCAAATGAGTAGGGGGGTGATGCCGATTCTGCCCCCCCCCCCCCCCCCCCCCCCCCGCAACTACTCCCAATGCGAGCCGATAACTCCCGAACCCGTGGTCGGAGATTCACGAATGAGGTGTCGTTGGACTCGGGCTGACGGGGGCTTTGCTATGGACCACTCATTTCAACCCCTAAATAAAACCTACCCCTACTAGGGGGTGAAATTGTAATTTTCAGTGAAAGTCTCTTTTCAAATGCGACATGTATAAGGTGCGCTGCTAAAATGAACTAAAATGTTGTTGCTCATATAGCGCATGCGTTTTACGAGATGCCGATATGGATTAACATTTTTGTTTTTGTTTTGTACGCATGCGCACTTGGGATTTTTGTAAGAGGGCGAGCTCTTTGAAAAAAAAAGATTGATAAGAAGGGGTTTGGTGGTGAGGAGAGAACCAGATAGTCGCCTACTTTCCTACGAAGTTTGCCGATATCTCTCGAACGCAAGGTCGGATTTGGACGTGTGACGTGTCAAATCGCTTGTCTCGAAGCCCTATATATGCTATTAATAGGTTAAAGTTTTGAGAATGAGGGAAACAGGCTTTTTGGGGGTAAAACCGTGATTTTAGACTTTTTCCGATTATTCACGAATGCATGGTCGGATTTGGTCCTATGACGTGTCAAATGGCTTGTCTCGAAACCCTCTTTATTTTGGTAATAGGTTAAAGTTTTTGAAAATGAGGGAAACAGAATGTTTTGGGGTAAAAACGTGATTTTAAACTTTTTGCTATATCTCGCGAAACAATCATGCTAGAGGCGTGTACGAGGGGTCCAAGGACTCGGGCTGACGTCCTCTTTCATATGGACCACTCGTTATATTTAAAAAAAAATGGAAACTCGATTTTGGGGTAAACGAGTGTTTTTTGTGATTTTTGCTGATAACTCACGAACCAATAAGCCTAGAGACAAGTGCGAGTTGTCATTTTTTTTCACTGCGTTGCCCTCTTGCCGAGAATGTTCGTGATGAGCAGGAATGAAAAACCATGATTTTAGACTTTTTTGCTTTATCTCGCAAACCCATAACGCTAGAGACGTGTACGAGGTGTCCTAGGACTCGGGCTAACGCCCCCTTTCAAATGTGATAGATATTTTTTCCAAAAAATAATTCACAAAGGGCCTAACGCCGTACATGTTGAAAAAAAATGTCTTTACAGTTACCTGTTTATAATGTTTATAAAGCGTGGTGGTTGAGAGAGACGATACGGCTGGGTGTGTGTGTGTTTCAACGAACCTGTCGCTGACCATGGTGGCTGTGTTCAATAGATCAATCGCTATTTCGGAGGGTCGATGTATGACAGAGCGAGCGTGCGTTTTCTGATATTTTACCTTTAATGTGTAAACGGTGATGAGAACTTGATTCTATGTTGGTCGAAGCGAGTAGAGAAAACACACTTGCCGAGGAGCAGGATGTGAATGTCATTTGAGCTTATTGGAATGCGCTGATATGACTTGACAACAGGTGCAATGGAAAATGACAATGACACTTGAAGGTGAAATAATCTGACCATCATGGTGGCAGGGGAGTGTGAAAGGCATGCACACACATTTGTGAAACCACATGTATGCTAAACCAGTGACATCCTGTTTTGCTTCGTACGTGACAAAATGCAAGTTCATGTGAAATTTGATCTACCACAGGTGTTCGCCTGGGACGTTAGCTGTCCACGTGCACGATAACTGTTAACAAGTTACATCCTGTTTTGCTTCGTACGTGACAAAATGCAAGTTGACGTGAAATTCGATCTGCCACAGGTGTTCACATTGGACGTTAGCTGTCCACGTGCACGATTAGAGAATGTTCAAAGCGTGGGAATCGCTGAATCAGTAAAAAGTATGAAGCAATTTGTGGGAATAATGTCACAACCAATAGATAGCAAGAGCTGCAAACAGCAGTGGTGGGAGGTATAGGGAGGGAGAGGGGAAGGGGTAATGTATGAGAGAACACAGGTGGAAAGGGAAAGACAAACATGTGGAGCTGAGGACTGTACACATAGAGCTATAGGTGGTGTACAACATGTGTGAATAAATTAGAAATTGCACAGGTTCACACAACATGTAATTTATTGATCCAAGAATTAAACGTGGAGTTAAACCCTAACCATTTGACATAGAGTTTATTTCCTTTTTGTTTCAACACTTTTTTCACAAGATAATGCTGAGGAAATGCTGTTTTCTGAAGTTCATGGAGATAAAATCTACCTTTTATTGGTTGACGGTTGAGGTCCTCGAGTAAATAGGTGACTGGAGTGTCCAAGTTGACTCGACGAATTCGAAATAGTTCAGTTCCCCACTGAGGCGTGTAGCCTTTATTGAAGGCAGACTTAAATTTGCTCACACGAACAAAATCCCCAATGTTCAGTCGGTGACGTTTAGGATCAGCTGTTTTTATGGGGTTAAACAGTTTATCCAATCGCTGAATATTTTTAGTCACGAGACGTGGCTTGGTCCCAATCGTTCTATGTTTGGTGTCATTGTAACGTGATACTAGCTCAGGTAACATGTCCAACCAGCGATACGTGCCCTGAGCGGTAAACGCTTTCCACATATGGGTTTTCAATGTTCGGTTGAACCGTTCGACCACACTGGCTTTGAGATTGTTGTACGTGGTGTAATGGTGAATATCCTTAGATTTGAGAAAACTGGAGAAATCCTTGTTGAAAAATTCTTTCCCCTGGTCAGTTTGTAGCTGCTGAGGTTGACGTTTGGAGTGTTGAATAATATGTTGAAAGGCCTTGGTAACTAGTGGGCCAGAATTGCGACGCACAGGTTCAACAAAGGCCATTTTGGAATAGACATCAATGACGGTCAACGTATAGCGTACACCGTCGTTAACGCTAGCATAGGGTATCATTTCAACCAAGTCAGCCTGCCAAAGTTCATCCACACCTCGTGAAATCACCTTGAGTCGCGGATAGTGACGCCTAGCTGGGCGATGCAACTCGTGAGCAATACCCATTTTAATGGGTGAGGGCTTAAACAATAATTTTGGCATTTCGAAGTTCTTGTTCAATTTCTTGAATTTCCCAATCGTGACCGGTATGGCCAGCTTGACGTGAGGCATGCAACAACTGTAGCCGCTGGACGAGCTTATTGGGATTGTGCCAGTAGGTAACATCCACAAGGTGTTTTAATGGTTTAAATGTCACTCCCGAAGCGGACGCTTTACGACGAGTACTTTGACTGGTGGGAAACATTTTTGCAATGATGGTTTTATATTTTTGAGATATATTGGCATTCACTTGTCGAGCGGGATCATACTGTCTTTTGTGGGCATGGGTATCCAATAAAATGGATTTATATTTGTCAAGGTCCTCTGACGTATAATCATGGGAAGAGGGGATCCGAGAAAAGAGCAGCTTTAACAGTCCTGGCGTTAATTTATAGTTGATGTTTTTAATGACAGCTTTAGTACGAGCAAATTTAATGGATGAATCGCCAATTTTAAAACTATCATTCTCATAGCGAACACCATACGTGGTATCTGTGTTTCCAATAAATAGATCGGTGAAATAGGGTTCCAATGTTGAACCATAATACTTTATTAAAATGGTTTTCAGTTGTGCTTTATGTTGAGGGGTGGCCAAGAGTTGTGAAAACGGAGACGCTCTGGAAGGGCAAGGTGTTTCGACCATAGCCAAGGATTTCTTTTTTCTCAAAAACTCTGCAAGGGGTGCGGCCTTTTTTTGAGGCGTAAACACTTGTTCCTCCTCATCCTCAACTTCACTAACACTAGTCAAATCTTCCTGTTCCTCTTCCTCTTCCTCAGGGTCCTCGTGCAGCGTCTGCGTGGCTTGTGAAACGGTGGGTAGCGTTTCAGATGGCTTGAAAGAGGGTTTCAACATGGCTTTTAGCGGAGGTGCTAAATGTTGCTGAATAAACAAAGCATGATTTGCACGTGATTGTTTCAATTGACGAAACTTTTGGCGAATAGTATTTTTTGCTCTAATAATATGCTTTTTTCAATTGACTCTCTGCTAACGCCATGGTGTCTTGACAAATGACTTGCCGGGGAATGAGACAGAGCCTTAAATAGCAATAAAATGATCAAACCCTAAGCGATACCGTCCTTGGTTGAGTTCACTTTGTTTGTCAATCACTAAACAGGCATGACGTTGAGTGTTCCAGCACTTGGCACACAATTCTGTAAACATTTGAAAGGTCATATCCGGATTCACATGTTCATTATAAATGTGACGACTGTTCCTCTCGTCCTGACGAAATAAAACAATGACATTGGCATTGTCACGAATCAACTGTTTGGACATTTTAGAATACGTTTGTCCAAGATAGAAGCAATCGATATGTTTGTGTCGACCCATGCTGAAATAGCTCTGAATGATGCCTTGACGTTCAGTGGATACATCATCGAAAATCATGAGTGAATCAGGCTTTACCTCATCCGGTGAAATCACATTTTCTTGCATGGAAAATGTAAAATAACCCATATTCTCTTTTTGTAATCCAGACATGACTTGATCCAGAAACACGTAGAGGGGTTGGTAGAGAGATTTTGCAAAAATATAAATATTTTGAAAACGCAGACCATTGGGCGCTGTAATGAGCGTTAGCAAAAGATTTGTCTTTCCACAGCCGGAAGGCCCCACAATGATGCAGCGAATGGAAGATGGAAACAGTGAACCATGGCGTTGTTCACGTGATGTGGGACAGAGATGGGAAACCATGTCCCCCACGGGGAATGACTCTTGCTGCTTAATAATCTTCATTTCAACTAAGGCTTAGACAGGCTAGCAGGCTGTCTATATACAGGACACCGAGCCTTGTCATAGAAACAGTAGACTGGTACTACAGGTTGACGATGGATGTCTTTGGACGTGCGTTGATGGCCAAAGCTAGGCCTGTTCCCATACATGATCCTAAACAAGAAACAGATCCTGCTAATAAACACTATGTGGATAGGTCAGTAGTGCCACGCACAAAACAGGGAGATTATGACTTTAAGGGAAAGCGGTTAACCCATCTAAAACATCCTCAAGTGTCTACAGACGTTACTACGAAAAGGTATGTGGATAACAAAGTGTATGAGTTTTATGACAAAGTGCCCCAGCTTACGGTGAATGGCTATAGCGCTAATCACCATCGGATTATTCACGTGGAAGACCCGCAAGACGAAGACGATGTCTGTACCAAGCGTTACGTGACCCATGAAATGAAAAGGCTTTATAAATTTATCCCATCTGTATTTTTAGTGTATCTGACAAATGAAAAAACTTTGAATGACAGAAACCATTTACCGCTAGTCCATGATCAGCACTTGACCTATGTGCTTGCTTCGGGTTTAAGCCACTATCGATTACACTATGATGGAACCATTCACATCAAATATGCCATACCTGATGAGAACCATTTACAAATAAAGATAAATGGTCATAGGATGTTGGTCCATAAGCATGAAATGGTCAATGCAGGTGACGAATTATCCCTTCACCTCATGTTGACATGGGATGAAAAGCAAGCGGGAAAAACCATAAACGATTTCCCACTTTATGTGGAATTGGAATATACAGCCATGAAATAACCATCTAACGTTAGTTGTGATTTAAACTTTCTTGTGGAAGGTTGTTGGTCATTATCATCATGGTGAAACAAAGGTATGCAGTGAGAAAGACTAAAAAAAGGACTTTGTCTTTGGCAAAGCCTGGGCTTACAACATTCGTGGACAAGCCCTTGCGAAAGAAAAAAAGAAAAAATAATGTATTGACCATAAGGAAAGCCCTTCGAGCAGCACAGAGACATGTTATTCCAAAACGTCGGCGACAGATTTCAAACCAAGGGCGAGTGATTCCCGTCACCAAACGAGCCGGATTTTTACCTGCATTATTTGCCGGTCTGGCTGCTCTAGGTTCACTTTTGGGCGGTGCCAGTGCAGTGGCGAAAACCATTAACGCCGCGCAGCAGGGCAAGCAACAACTCAAAGAAAGTCAGCGACACAATGAAACGATGGAAGCGATTGCCATGGGGGCTAGAAATGCCAATTTAAAGCCAGCCTTTTATCAACAAGGATTTGGGATTTCACCATTTCGAAATATTAAAAAAAAAATAAAAAAAATAACCTCAGCCATAGCGAGACATGCCCTGACGCATCAACAAGTGGAAAGCTTTGCTAAACAACTAAAGCTTTCTCATTTTCGAGGTGTGTTTATGCGAAACCAATTACCCCCACGACCCTGGAAACAGGAATGTGCTGTTGTCAATTTGGATGATCACGGAGGACCAGGAACGCATTATGTAGCTTATGTCAAAGAGGGATCCACGGTATGGTACTTTGACAGTTTTGGGAATTTTCCCCCGCCCATGGAACTAGTGACCTATTTTGGAAACAGGATCAAGATATATTATAATGTGAAACGTGAGCAAACGTTTAACAGCCAACAGTGTGGACGTTTGTGTTTAATTTTTTTATATAAGACGCAGCATAAGCTAAAACGTCACCAGTATGTCGGCAGAAAGTAAAACGTTTACACTGCATGGACGTGGACCTGAAGTCAGCTTAGACTTTTACCCGCCTATCGAATTGAGTGAAAAACCCTATGGTTTAGGACTTGTTTCTCTTGAAACGTACAATCGAATATACAACATACGTGAAAATGTGAACAACAAGTTTTACTATGATGATTCTGTGCTCACCTTGAACTCTGGCGGATACACGATCGATGACATTTATGAACACATTTATGTGGTGTTGATCAATCAATATGGTTTAAAGTCATTTCTCGACGGAACGCACAAGTTTGAACTTGTAGGCAATACCAACACTCATCGTTGCAGTATTTTCTCTACCTTCAACATTGACTTTAAAACACACCCCGATTCCATTGGCCCATTATTAGGATTTAAACCACGTGTGTTGGAGCCCAACAAAAAACATGAATCAGACCATGAAGTGAAATTCATTGAGGACCATCATGTGTCGGTGACGTGTAATATTATTAGCCAAGTGTACACCAATCAAGAACCATCGCATTCACTTTATGACTTTATTGTAACATCGCCCAATGGGTATATTATTCGTGAAAACCCTCCAGTGGTGCTTTTTCATTCTGTGGCTGTCGATAGTATTAGTAATATAACATTAAGACTAATCAATAGAGATCAACAACTCATTGATCTAGATTCTACCACACCGGTGACTTACAAGTTGGTGCTAAAGCCACTATGAAGTTTGTGTATAAAGCAACAACACCGTCTAGGAATGGTGTTAGTTGTTTGCCGCATGAATACACGTTAACATCTCAAGGTAAGCAGATTTTACAGCATTTGGGTTACCACGTCAACCCTCATAATGAATTCTATCCTAGAGATAGCGAACCGCATCGAGGAACAACCTGGAGTGGTAAGAATTGATCTCCATTCCTATCAAGCTCAAACACCTGGTCTCAATAACAATGATGAAATTCAATTTGTTATCAACAACCAAGATATTTACACCCTACCGCATGAAAGTGTCATTCAGATTGAAGGTCGGCTCACTAAAGCCGATGGCTCTACACCCACCACATCCAAGTTGGCCAACCATGGTTTAGCCTTTCTGTTTTCTGAAGTGCGGTATGTCATTAACGATATCGTGGTGGATAGCACTCGAAATGTGGGCATTTCCAGTGTCATGAAACTATACCCCTCTTATAGTGAGGAAGAAGGTAAAACACTTTGCATGGCAGGTTGGTGTCCTGACTCGACCAATGATTGGATGGTACACACTGATGGGACCTTTACTGGATATTTACCTCTTAAACTGATTTTAGGCTTTGCCGAAGATCACCAACGCATTGTGGTCAACGCAAGGCAAGTGCTTTACCTAGTGAGAGACAGGAGTGATAATAATGCACACAAGGGAGCCGACAATGCCCCCATCGATTCAAAAATTCAACTACAACGCTTGCTATGGAAAGTCCCCCATGTGACCCTTGAAGATAGCAAAAAATTGGACATACTCAAAATGGTAAAGAGAGATATGCCTCTACCCATGGAATTTAGAAGCTGGGCACTCCATGAGTATCCGCTATTGCCCACCACCAACACACACAGTTGGTCTGTAAAAACAGCTCGCTATACAGAGAGACCTCTCTACCTGATCGTGGGTTTTCAAACGAATCGCAAGTATCAACAAACCAAAGATGCCACGCAATTTGATCACCTGCAATTGAGAAATGCACGTCTTTTCCTCAACGGAGCTGTGTTTCCCTATGAAGGACTGGATTTGGATTTTTCAAAAAATAAGTTTGGCCCCCTGTACGACTTGTTTTCTAAATTTCGATGGTCTTATTATCAAAAAGAGAACGGCCCCATGCTACTACCCCAAGCGTTTAAGGCAAGAGCGCCACTGATTGTCTTTGACTGTTCTTACCTGGAATAGTCTGTCAAGCCATCCAATATCGACATTCGACTAGATTTTGAAACGCATGACAATGTACCAGCCAATACGACGGCCTACTGTTTGATTATTCATCACAAACAAGTCAACTATTATCCACTGTCCAACCAAGTGACGAGTGTATAAATAACAGCTCAACCCATGTCAAGCCGCTCAGTCATGTCTTGCTTTAAAGCCTCAAGAGACGTCACATCCATGAATTTAAACTCTGAGGAACAACGTTTGAAGACTTTTGCCACATGGCCAGTGCCTTTCATATACCCTCAAGCCTTAGCGGCCGCTGGATTCTACTATTTAAAAACAAGAGATGAAGTGAAATGTGCCTTTTGTCCCATCATCATAGACCAATGGCAGGAGGGCGATGAACCCATGCAGGAACATCAGCGCTGGTCACCCACCTGCCCCTACCTGTGTAGAATGGAAGTGGGAAATATACCCTGTCATTCAAGCTATCCCTCACTTGTGTCTCTGGGTGATGAAAAGAAAACAAGTTACGATACGTGTGGACCGTATGGTGTCCATGGTGCTTCGGTGAGCAGCTCACCATCAAAAACACCTAGTTTAGAGACATTGGGACATCATCGATGTTATGGACGTTACAAACACAAGAGACTATATTGTTGTATCAGTTGCTATCGTCCTTATCCTAAAATGAGAAAAGCCTGTAAGACGTGTTATGATAATAAAATGATGTAATTCTTAAAATCTTATTTTTGCATGTCCCCCTGTCCTACCCTAATCTCAATTTGAAACTAGCATGGAAGGTAAGCCCATGCCATGATCACATGTGATCGTCAGTCAGTCGTCAGTTGAACTTGGTCCAGGCAAGCGTCAACATGTTGCGCACACTCATTGTGGATTGCCAAGGGTTTAAAATTGGTGACAACAAATTTATATTTAAACAAGTGGCCATGATCGATTGTACCACGTTTTGGATATCGCAAGCTACGCATTTGCTATTTAAACCACCCCATGCTTTTGATTTGTTGTGTGAAAAAGACCGTAAACAAACCCAGTGGATTGAAAATCATAGGCAACTAGACTGGAATCAGGGAACCATTTCCTATAAATATTTGGACGTGGTCATGAAAGCACACTTGTCCTCGGCCAATGTGGTATTTGTGAAAGGTAATGAAAAACGTCAATGGTTGCAACCATTTTTAGCGTCTTACTGCCAATGTATCGACCTCATGGAGTTGGGCTGCCCCTCCCTGCAAGCGCTCATGGATACTTGTTCCTGTGGCAACATTACCCATACAGCCCTATCGCATGCGTGGCATCTCTTTCATTGGTTAACCACTCATGCCTGCTGGGAGTTGTTGAACAAAATTATAACTCAAGATTTACCTGTGAATGACGTCAGTGAGATTTCTACAAGCGACGTGTAAACATCTACAGCACGTGATACCATGGAGAAAGGCAATGCTACGGACAAAGCCATCGGCAAGTTCTTTGTGTGCAAAAAGAAACTAGACAGTTTTACCAAAGAGGAACTCTTGGCGCTCCCCAAGTCGTTCATTTATTATGTGGCCGCCAACGCGGTCAAAGAAATCTGGCAACATGTACCAAAATCATGGACTCAAGACCCTGTGTTGAGTGAATTGCAACCCTGTACGGATTACGATCACCATAAGCAAGTGGCCATGGCAAAAATACCGTCTATGCGTCAGTGTGCGACTTGCCAGCTAGTGAAACTGTATCACGGTCATAAAAGTCCGTGTAAAGACTTTGTTGAATCATTCCACGGGTGTCATGGCGAGAAAAAGCAACAACAACAACAAACACAAACATCGTCCACAGAGGAGGAGGAAGACCAAACCTTTTTACCACCGATGGAAAAGGATATGCCAGACCTGTACTGGCAATGGCGTCATTGACAAAGTGATTCAATACCTACCTTTCGAAATCCATCTTCCAGGTTATCGTTTTTGCGGCCCTGGAACTCGTCTCGAAAAACGTTTACAACGTGGTGTTGTACCCATTAATCTTTTGGATCAAGCATGCAAGGAACATGACCTTTCTTATCGCCATAGTCATCCTGGTTTAAGACATGTGGCAGATAAATTGTTATTAAAGAAAGCTAAACAAAGTTTCACATCCAGTGATGCCTCTGTGGGTGAAAGGATGGCAGCCCTGATTGTCATGAGTGCCATGAAAGGAAAGTTGATGATGCATGGACATAAACATTGAGGAGTGAGGAATTGGGATTTGTTTGTATTCTATTTTTCTTTTGTCAATTCACTATGACTATGAAATAAAAACAAAGGTTTACCAGAGCACAATGATTTGTTATTTTTAATTTTAAGAAATCGTGATGTTGATGGCTGATTTTTTCATTTTACACATTTCACACATGATGAATTCCACACACTGTCATTTGCCAATTTGCAATTTACAGTTTTTAAAAATGTTCGTTTCAAGTTTTGCGTTTTTGATGATATGGATTTTTCCAGTTTGCTGATGACACATTTTAAACAATGTCCGTTTGAAGTTTTTTGAATTTTCAAATTTCACATATGGCCATTTCCAGTTTTTTTAAATGTCCGTTTTAAGTTTTGCGTTTTTGATGTTATGGAAACATGGATTTTCCTTTTTGCTGTTTTCACATTTTTCCATTTGGTGTATGTCGAAAGTTGAGATTTGACAATCATGTTCATGCAAGTGCTTGACCATGGCCATGCTGCAATGTGTTGATGCGTGTTTGGAGAAACGTCGAGGTCTACGACTACTGCAGGTAAGACTGTTTTTACAAAAATAATGTCTTTTGACTGCCACATTTCAATGAAAAACGAAACTATTGAAAACAAAATGAGTATATAAGTGACCATTTACCCCCTCCCCACCCACTCTACCTCACCGTGTTTGCTCTGGTCAACCATACACACCAGTTTTCTCTTTCCATTCATACATTCACACCTGTCTTTGGGAACAAACACAACCACGTTATTTATTCCCAAAAGCACATTCTCGACATGCTCACTCATCCCAAAAGAACTTTTTAGTTTATCATTTACATTACGAAAAATAATTAAATACTAGTTATTAAAGTTACTAAAAATCTTACTTATTTCATATTTACAAAAGAACTCAACTTTGTACAGCGTTAAAAGAATCAAACTATTTACCAATCAAAAAATTTAAAAAATAAGGTTGCATAGAACTTTTTAAAGAGCAAAAGGTCCAAGTGGGTTGTCACTATTTACAAAATCTACTATTTACAATGACAGAAACCAATATTTACAAAATTCTAAATCTACAAGTTACAAAAAGCCATGTTCCATAAACGATTAAACAGTGAAATCACACCTCCTCCTCGTTGCGATCATAACCCCAGGGCAGGCTAGTGAGCAGGTCATCAGCCCACACACGCTTGTTATCCATGGAGGCGAGGGTGCGTTTTCTCTGTTCCACAAGATACAAATGATGGTTGCTGGATTGTATCCTGCACTGTGTATGAGACATAGCTTTGCCAGTGCGTAAAACCGCTAGGTAATCGTCTACACGTAGCGATTTTACCACTGCTCTACCTACACCTTTTGCTCTTTTGGCTTCCTTACAATCGAGTGTGCGGTAAGCATACATTTTCGAAGCCAAACCTACGAATTCCGTCATAATGGAATCACCGCATTCATCTTTTAAAACGCCCATTTTCTTCTTGTTCTTTATGGGCAGCTGAAACACATTGTCAGCACTATAGCAAGAGGTGTCGAACCAGTCACTATGTTGCCTCATGACGTCATAGGGGTTGCAGTGGCGAATGTGGTAAATGAATGAGTCCGTGTCCATATACAAAAGAGAGACGTCCTCAAAATGGCGTTTCGCAAACTCATAGTGGAATCGATACATGACCGATTTAGAAAAGTCTAAAATGACTTGACCCAAGTAAATGGGTTTATCCATGGTCACGCTGGTCTTACTCATTTCAATAGTAGCCAAATCCTCATCGATAATGTTGATCGATTTGAAATTTGGCTTGGCAATGTACCGCCGGGCACCCCACTGCCCCTCCCAAACATACACCAATTTAATGTCACGGTATTTGCGGACATTCTCCATAGACTTGCCATAGATGCAGTTGTTCATTAATTAAAAAATAATAATTTCAAACTGCTGTGTTGCCATTTGTCGGTGCTCTGCGTTGAGTCGCATGTATGGCTCAAGCCATGCTTTTTGAGCAAAAGAAATACCCCTGTGTACTTTCTTCAACACCAAGCCTTGGGCGAGGCATTGCACCAACATTTGGATATGTAGCACATACCGATTTTTGTTGTAAAGTGTGCCCATGAGTTTTTCAGTTTTCACTTTACTGTCAGGGGGAACCATTTGCTCAAGGCAGAATGGGAAATCGGCATGTTCATCATACAAGGATGATGGATATTCAATATCCACTTCTAGCACATATCCACGGCCTGTTTCTTGGCTAACCATGTTCACATCAAATTCTGACACTTGTTTGTCTGTCAGCCAAGCAAACTTCCCATAGGGCAAAGGCTGACTCATGGCGTAACCGTACAAATTATTCACATCATAGTACATTAAGTACGATTCTTGTTTTTCCGGTGAATAATCAGGCATGTAGACATTGTTCGCTTCGGCATGGCGCTGGTTAAGTGACACAAAGCCGCCACGAATGCCCTTTTCAAAAAATAGAAGCATGTCTACGTCAGTGAGTAAATCCAATTCCACTTGAGTGTATTTTAAAGCGGCATCAAACGAGAGCCCAGGACTCGTATAATATTGAGCCGGGTCAAGACCGTAAATGTGTTGACACAAGTTACGGAATTTTTCAAACACATCAGTGAGCAGCAATACATCCAGTTTTAGGTAATGCATAGCATATTCACTTAGCGTCTTCATGCCAAACACTCGCCAAACTTGACATGCATGGGCATAGTCTTCATCGGAAACGGTACTGCGTGTTAGTTTCGAGTAAAATTTATCTTGTAGTGGGAGTTTTCTTTGCTTTAACACGTCCCAGCTGTTGCAGAAATCATACGGGAATATACCTTTCCGAATGCACAATTGAAATTGCTCAGGATCATTAAAATGCATTCTAGTATTTTTTAATTCCTCCTCATTCAAACCATTCACAAGGCTGTCTAGCGAGGTTGCCATAAACTTAAAGGAATCCAAAAATCGAATGCTAAAGTTGCTCAACCTCCATGTCAGGGCTGTAAAACGCTCATGGTTTTGGGGGATAATGGTAAACGAGCCCTTGTTGACATGACCCAATTCACGAATCAAAAACTGAATGTCATAATTCGCCAGATTGTGGAAAAAGACACTAATGAAACGAGGAGCTGGAAAGTTCAAGTTGCATTTACCGTGCGCAGCTCCACGAAACTCCCCCGTAAAGTGCGAGTGGTCTCTAACTTTTTCCTCGCTATTTAAAATAGGTCTTTCACAAATATGGCATGTCATGGCTTGCTCATACCGCTGCTGCTGTTCTTGAGATAGGCTCATGGGTACTGGGTGGTCCAGTAATTCCTGTACATCACGAGCCAACTTGACAAGTTCATCCAAGAACCATTTGGTACAATCTGGCCCCTGACGGTATTTGTACACGGATTGCGTGGGGTCATAGGCACACACCACATTAAATCCTATGGCAAAGGGTTCATGTTTTTGAATGGGTGTGGTTGAGCTCATGGAGGGATCTGGTTCACATCCCGCCATGGGTGTAGTGAGTGCTTCGAAATCTGCATATACCACATAGGGGACAGTGTCACGCTTATGAATGTCCTTAAACTTTAACACAGCCTTGTCCCCTTGTGGCAATATCAATCTCACCGCTTCCTGAGAAACACAATCCACCCTATGACGTTCTAAGAGCATGGGGGTTGTAAAATATTGCAAGCAACGATCACAAATACGTGTTTTATGTCCATGCTTAGACGTTTGACTGCTTAGCAATCTACTCAGGCTTTTAATGAGGCAATAGTGATTCACTTCTCCATAAGACAGATATAAAAGATGAATGTGGTGTCGTTTCGGTTCTTTTGTGGCATAAAGAGGACCCACAATCTCATCACCATCAAGGCCATACACCATGAACGAAAAGTCATGGTTATCTTGTTCAAACCTATGGATCTCGGTTAAGTCCATAGGGAACGACACTCGAGTTAAATTTAAAGTTTGTTTTAATTCATTAAACTTGGCCTTGTACTTTGCTGGTCTGTTAACATGGCGATCTTGAGCTGGCTGCAAATATGCAGCCACAGCCCACAGAAAACATTCATCATCAAAATTTTCAATATTCACCACAGCCTTTTTCGAAGCTATTGCTGGCGGTGTTTTAATATAGCTAGACCCAGCATTTAACGGGTTGAAATGACAAATGTTGATTTGTAGATGGTGAATTTTGTCTAAGGCTAGACCACTCGGTCCTTGTTGCAGTTTATCAAATTTTGATAGCAAGGCATTCACCACGTGCGTTTCATACCACTGTTCCAAATTATGGGCTATGAATAGCTCTTGCATTTTACTGCAAATATAAAATGTCTCTTTATGCTCTACGTCCTTTTTTATATATATGAAATCGCACACCAGTTCTGTATTCACCTTTAAAGCCGTATGCAACCTTTGCGCTGTACAAATTTCAATTTTAAAAATTTCAAAACAAGATTCCAAAAATTCTTTGGAAATCAAACTTTTTCTAACATTAACCACGCGGCCAGAGCACACACGCGATTTGAAACAAGACTCAAGGGGCTCCCAAGTTAACGTATCCGCAGCAGTAAAGGACATTATTTTGAAAGAACACTCTCACCTGAGTTTTCAACTGTAGACTGCTTGACAATGGTTCCACTCTAAAACCACTTGGTTTTCAACTGTATTTGCTGTAGCAGTGAACCCTTTTTTTTTCCAAATATCTAAAAAAAAAAAAAAAACACCATAAGTATATCCATTCCATATAGTTTATGCATTTCATAAACAAAACAAAATCAAACAGGTTATATACACACATCAAAAAAAGTTTTGCATCACCTCGGTTCCAAGAGTTCCGGAACCGTTAAATACAAAGGGAATAGAGATCAACACAAACAACATTTCAGCTCGTTTTATTGCTCATGAGACCCACACATTGCATGTTGTACCATCATACAGCTAGACTTTCAGCATTTGTGGTCCAGATTGCAGTACACACCACTACCTCTAATACCCAGTAGCACGTCCTCTTGCATTGATGCATGCCTGTATTCGCCGTGGCATACTATCCACAAGTTCATCAAGACACTGTTGGTCCAAATTGTCCCACTCCTCAACGACAATTCGGCGTAAATCTCTCAGAGTGGCTGGTGGGTCAAGACGTCCATAAACAGCCCTTTTCAACATATCCCAGGCATGTTCGATAGGGTTCATGTCTGGCGAACATGCTGGCCACTGTAGTCGAGCGATGTCGTTATCTTGAAGGAACGCATTCACAAGATGTGCACGATGAGGTCGAGAATAGTCGTCCATGAAGACAAATGCCTCTCCAATATTCTGCCGATATGGTTGCACTATGGGTCGGAGGATGTCATTCAGGTATCGTAAAGCCGTTTCGGAGCCTTCCATGACCACCAGTGGCGTACGTCGGCCCCACATAATGCCACCCTAAAACATCAGGGAAACACCACCTTGCTGCACTCGCTGGACAGTGTGTCTAAGACGTTCAGCCTGACCAGGGTGCCTCCAAACACGTCTCCGACGATTGTCTGGTTGAAGGCATATGCGACACTCATCGGTGAAGAGAACGTGATGCCAATTCCGTGGGGTCCATTCAGCATGTTGTTGGGCCCATCTGTACCGCGCTGCATGGTGTCGGGGTTGCAAAGCTGGACCTCGCCATGGACGTCGGGAGTGAAGTTGCGCATCATGCAGCCTATTGCGCACAGTTTGAGTTGAAACACGACGTCCTGTGGCTGAACGAAACGCATTATTCAACATGGTGGCATTGCTGTCAGGGTTCCTCCGAGCGGCAATCCGTAAGTAGCGGTCATCCACTACAGTAGTAGCCCTTGGGCGGCCTGAGCGAGGCCTGTCATCGACAGTTCCTGTATCTCTGTACCTCCTCCATGTCCGAACAACATCGCTTTGGTTCACTCTGAGACGCCTGGAAACTTCCCTTGTTGAGAGCACTTCTTGACACAAAGTAACAATGCGGACGCGATCGAACTGCGGTATTGACCTTCTAGGCATGGTAGAACTACAGACAACATGAGCAGCGTACCTTCGTCCTGGTGGAATGACTGGAACTGATCGGCTGTCGTACCCCCTCCGTCTAATAGGCCCTGCTCATGCATGGTTGTTTACATCTTTGAGCAGTTTTAGTGACATCTATGAACAGTCAAAGGGACTGTATCTTGGATACAATATACACAGTCAACGTCTATATGCCGGAGATCTGGGAACCGAGGTGATGCAAAACTTTTTTTGATGTGTGTATTATTAAAACAAATCTCACCTTGACGTGTAATGCTTTGCTATATTCCCGTCTCGTGGGCTAGTGTGGAAATGGTATCCCCTTCTATCGGTCTGTCTTTCTCTTTCTTTAATATATTTCCCACAGACACACGACAGGTAGGCTATACACGTTATCTGCAAACAAATAAATAAATAAAATCATTAATTACCTAATCAATAAATAATTGCATGTATTTATATAAAAATCAATAAATATATAAATGAATAAATATATACCTACCCCACAACAAGGTTAAGTATTTTCCACCAACACCAAAACTGATAAACAAGACCAGGTGTTTCATGCAACGCAGTGTGTTCAAAGGTAGTCACCTAAGTGAGCGTGGAAATGATAACGACATGTCTTTATATATGCTACGTTGCATGTATAATCTTTTTTTTCCCATGCTTTGAACATTCTCTTATCGTGCACGTGGACAGCTAACGTCCCAGGCGAACACCTGTGCCAGATCAAATTTCACGTCAACTTGCATTTTGTCACGTACGAAGCAAGACAGGATGTCACTGGTTTAGCCTACATGTGGTTTCACACAAGTTCACATGCCTTTCGCACTTCCCTGCCACCACAATGGTCAGATTATTTCACCTTCAAGCGTCACCTGTTGTCAAGTCAGATCAACGCCTTCCAATAAGCTCAAATGACATTCACCTCTTGCTCCTTGGCAAGTTTGTTTTCTCTACTCGCTTCGACCAACATAGAACCAAGTTCTCATTACCGTTTACACGTCAAAGGTAAAATATCTGGAAAACGCACGCTCGCTCTGTCATACACCGACCCGCCGAAATAGCGATTATTCTATTAAGCATGGTCCTTGTGGTTAGCGACAGGTTCGTTGAAACACACACACCCAGCCGTATCGTCTCTCTCAACCACCACGCTTCATGAACATTATAAACAGGTAACGGTAAAGATTTTTTTTCAACATGTATAGCGTTAGGCCCTTTGTGAATTATTTTTTTTGGAAAAAATATCTACCACATTTGAAAGGGGGCGTTAGCCCGAGTGCTAGGACACCTCGTACACGTCTCTAGCGTTATTAGTTCGTGATATATCGGCAAAATCACAAAAAACACATGTTTACCCCAAAATCGCGTTTCCCAAATTTTTTAAAATTACAACGAGTGGTCCATAGCAAAGAGGACGTCAGCCCGAGTCCTTGGACCCCTCGTACACGCCTCTAGCATGATTGGTTCGCGAGATATAGCAAAACGTTTAAAATCACGTTTTTACCCCAAAACATTCTGTTTCCCTCATTCTCAAAAACTTTAACCTATTACCAAAATAAAGAGGGTTTCGAGACAAGCTATTTGACACGTCATAGGACCAAATCCGACCATGCATTCGTGAATAATCGGAAAAAGTCTAAAATCACGGTTTTACCCCCAAAAAGCCTGTTTCCCTCATTCTCAAAACTTTAACCTATTAATAGCATATATAGGGCTTCGAGACAAGCGATTTGACACGTCACACGTCCAAATCCGACCTTGCGTTCGAGAGATATCGGCAAACTTCGTAGGAAAGTAGGCGACTATCTGGTTCTCTCCTCACCACCAAAACTCCTTCTTATCAATCTTTTTTTTTTCAAAGAGCTCGCCCTCTTACAAAAATCCCAAGTGCGCATGCGTACAAAACAAAAACAAAAATGTTAGTCCATATCGGCATCTCGTAAAACGCATGCGCTATATGAGCAACAACATTTTAGTTCATTTTAGCAGCGCACCTTATACATGTTGCATTTGAAAAGAGACTTTCACTGAAAATTACAATTTCACCCCCTAGTAGGGGTAGGTTTTATTTAGGGGTTGAAATGAGTGGTCCATAGCAAAGCCCCCGTCAGCCCGAGTCCAACGACACCTCATTCGTGAATCTCCGACCACGGGAGTTATCGGCTCGCATTGGGAGTAGTTGCGGGGGTGGGGGGGGGGGGGGGTGGGGGGGCAGAATCGGCATCACCCCCCTACTCAAATGTTCAAAGCTTAAATCAAATTACGACTAACCTAATCATCTGATCTCTACCAAAATTTGCAACAAAATACCGTTATGTGGGAAGCGTCTTTTGACCAAACTAAATGGTCATCAGCCCAATAGTTTGCATATGGCGGAAATGCATGTGTGCAAATCGATTCCCCCAATCAATTCAAACACAACTAAACCCAAATCGAACCACCTTTGGTACAGTGGTAGCACTAGCAAGGGACAGCTCAGTGTCATGTTGTATATCGCCACCATCATAACAAAAAAGAAATGATGCTCACCCAAATTTTCTGAGCTCAACTCAAATTACGACTAACCTAATCATCCGATCTCTGACAAATTTTGCAATAATATACCTTAATGTATGCAGCATAATTTGTCCAAACTACAAGATCATCAGCCAAATACTTCAAGACGGCGGATGTATGAATCATGCAAGTATTATAGCCTAACCGTAACTTACGATTCAAGGAGGGTTGGCTTCAACAATTCAGCTTATCTTACATAGGGAGGTTTAATCTGTCCTGAAGGAGGTGACCGGTAGACTATTAGCATATTATAATAGAATATGTAACCGTAGAAGTGGCTAACAGGTCAGGCTTACCGTGCCATATTGTTGTGGGCCCGAGTCGTCCTGTTGTCAAAATGGCCACTATTTTTGCTCATAAATACATATATTTCCGTAACTTCCTAAGTTTATATCCTTTTAGGTATGTACTGAACAAAATAATACATATTTAGTATCAAATAGTTTATAGGAACGCCAGAAAACGCTAATGAAATCGCTGATATCAATATAAAATATGATACAGTTATACTAAACCAGTTGTTTAACAAGTATTATCGTAGCGCATCCGTGGCGTAATGGTAGCGACTTGGGCTCATAGTCTGGGAGTTCTTGGATCAACTCCCTGCAGGTTCAGATACTTTACTTAGTTTTTTTTTTGTATTTATTGATTTATAGCTACTCCCACGTTCGAATGTTAAGCATATAGCCTATAGTGTGTATTTGCAATCCTTATATTTCAACACTCGAATACAGCGATTAATATTCGTTGACCTTGATCCGCGGTAGAGACTATTGTTGTTTTTGTTGCTGATTCTTAGGGGTTTTGTGGCATCTTGGATTTGTAGCCCCGTTTACTTGGGTGTGTGTAGACGTTGTCTGATAACCTATGTCACTGTGATGTCTGTAGGCTTACTAGTGTGTGTAATTTTATATGAGGAAGTATTCGGGTAGGAAGCTGTTGTTGTTCCATTTGAGATGCAAGGACATCATGGTCATTTAGTCCCGTGTACATGGGTGAGTGTTGAATTTTGTCTGACAACCTGTGTTATTGTGATGGCTGTATTAGTGTGTGTATATATAATTCAGGTGAGGATTCAATCAATCAACGTTTAATATCCGTATAGCACGTTGTATTTCAACAAGGTACTACAACCAACATTCAACTATAGCATTCTTCTTGAAAAGGACAAAGAGTTATAACTATATCCATGCATTTAGGAGAAAGTAGGCTATATGTTCTTTACTGAAAATCTTGTTTTTCTGTCGATACCCTATTCTTTCAGTACTTCAAAAAGCGTTTCCCTATCTATGGAATCGTATGCTTTTTTTTAATCCACCAAGGTAACTACAGTGTTTGTCTGTCTATCATTCAGGAGTGTTATTATTATTATTTATTATTATTAATAATTATTTATTATGTAATATTTATGTATGTACCAACACGTCTTTTTCTACCCAAGAGTGTTACGACACCCACGAACATTCTGACAAGAGTAGCACAGTAGAGTATTTTTAGTCGGTTAATTGAAGTTATTATTATTACTATTATCTAACATGTAGATTTGCTTTAACACGCATGGCTATACAGCTGGTTGATTATGTGGCCGATTAAACAAGAATAATCCTGTCACATTACGTTACAAGGAACATTTGTTACTATTATTATTATTAATTAATTCTATAATCATTATTATTCTTGTTTTCTTTTGGGTCAACTAACGATTAGGCCTACATTATTTTAATTGTTTCCTTTTTGCTTTAATATTAGTCAGGTATTTCTTTACTCAAACAATGTTGTTCTTTTCTCTCTTTTGTCCAAGATTTTTATAGTTTACAGCACAGGCTCAGTTTGGAAACTCTGATGTTGGACTGAAAATATTGTTACGTGCCACCCCCTCGTGGCACTTTTGCTAACTGGATTACAGGGGGGAGGGGGGGGGGGGTTGAAGCACAACACAGATTGTTCCTTTAGAGAAACGTATTAGCTTTACTGCGGCCAGAAATATACACCATTCAACAGCAAATACAAGCAATTAGAACCTTACTCCAGTTTCCTCACGGAGAGAACACTTCCCTTTCACTTGTCAATAAGCCGCAGAAGTTAATCCCTCGTAATGAGGTGGCCCCGTGCGCTGGCTGGAAATATCTGCACTCAGCCTGTCACCGTACTACACACTGTTTCACAATTCACCACAATCACCTCTGTCGCACTGGAAAACACACTCGTTCAAGACACAGTTCCTCTGTAGGCTTCTCACTCCCTCGCTGTCAAGAGAATCAGCTTCACTAGGGGTTTCGCAAGTCACGTTGCTAACAACTGTCGCTCAAGGTAAACGCTCGCACTAGCTCGAAAAACACACTCGACCCCGCTTGCCAGGTCGCTCTTATATAGCAGGCCGGTGACTCAATAAATGCTCCTAGACCCATCCGGGGTTCACGGCTTCTCGAGGTTTCCATCACTGGCTGGGTCACGAATATTCTGGACCAACCCTTTGTCCTAGTAGTCCTGTTGCGTAAGGCGCACGTAATACACTAGGCAGAGCACAGCCCAGCCCGGGGGCAGTTGTGACTCATGCGGCGAGCGACGAAACAAACTCACAGCCGTAACAATATATAGACTAGAGCTTTACCTAAAATTAGCATTTGTTTCTAAGAAATCTTCAAATTCTTAAAAATATGGCAAAATTATTTAAAATACACAAACATTCGTTAAATCCTATAATTCTTATCTACTCTAGACTTTGTTTTAACAAACGGGAGTTACTCCACCTTTGGATAGGTACATTGATAAAATGTTACCACTTACCTGAGAGAGGCGTTTCTCTTGTCGATATTCCTGGGGCAGCACTTATTTTCTCGCGAAACCAGCAGTATTAGGATATCCAAGGCCTAATGTATTAATACTAGAATTGCATATGAGGCGTTTAGATCCACTATGGTGTAACGGTAGATGCTGGTTATCTGATGCTGACTTATCACTCTGCATATTCATTATACTATGTTGATGACAAGTATCTCTGTAGTCATTGGATATTTAACTACAAGGGACGGATGCCTAAGATGTTTACAAATTTCACGGACCCAACTACACGGGATGGATGACCGATATGACCCGAAGTTTCTATACACACTCAACTATATGCGACTAAAATCACAAACATACGGGGCCGATTACCATGGCATTCCGTGTTTCTTATCAAACGGGCCTAATGACTGATATATCCCTATGTTTTAAACATATAGAACTCATAACCATGATATCCCAACCCCATAATATGAGTATATTGTGCCCGTTGGGCTGGGATATCGTGAGAACCGGGGCCCGAATCCTGCCTGCACGAGGCCCCTTTCCAAAGACGCATAGCCTAGGTTAGAGAGGATAAGACGTGTTCTTTTGACTAGCTTGACACGAGACTGCTGTCCCAGGGAGTATCGGGTTAGGAGAACGGGTACGGGGTGTTTGAACTAGCCCCAAGGATACGTCCGAAGGAAAAACAAATCTAGAAATCATAAGGTCCCAGCCTGAAGTAAAAATTCTTTGCGTTTATCCAGAAATCAGATCCCTAGCCTACTTCTTTGAAGGGTTCCGGTGGCTTTTCCACCCTACTTTAATCTAATCGAAATCCATAATGACGCATCAGCTAACTATTCCATACGAACCCCTTCAAGAAATCCTACTCACAGAAGAAATCAAAAATCAAGCAAAGAATCGTCACACAAAAATATTATTTCATATGCAAAATACAATCCCATTGACTAATAATAATAATAGTCACACCTGGTCCTACTGCAAATAAAATCTCTCACTTCAACAATAAATCAAGTTATATTTAATCATAGCACGGATAAGTATGCGAATTTAGGGCGGTGTCACGTCCAACATTTACTATTTACGTTACGTGCATCTAAGCTAAGTCCTTACGTGAAGTTAAGTTTTACATTAAGTTGACGAGAAGCATCGAGCAAGAAAAGAAAACTCAAAACTAGTTGCATACACAGTCTACGCTATGCACAAGTCAAACTTGACCCATAAAAAACAACAACACAAATATGCACAACAAGAATACCCTCCTATGTTTGCTCCATTTGAGCCCTGCGTACTCTGGCATATCACTGTTTGTGATACACTGTCATCTGTTCTGGAGAAAGGTTAGGTCGGTGAAAGCATGAAGTTACCTTCCATGTCTAATATCACATTATTACACACAACCGTGGTTCTACACAAATCTCACGTTGTGTGGTAACTGTCGTCTCAAGAATGGTTAATATCCTAGTCTAGATTAGCATAGGGATGTGAGGAATCCACAGCCATTCCCCTCGTGACGCTTTTCTCTCAAGAGAAAGAAAATCATTTTGTTATTCAGCGTTCTAGTTGTCACGTGATTATTAAGTTTCCATGTAATGCAAAATTCTATTTCAATCATTATTATTACATTGCTTTATTATTTTTTCTTATTTATTCCTAGTTTTATGACTATTAGGTGTTAGAACCTCGTAGGAAGTGTCATCTAATACAACCACAAACAGACAATGGTAGCCCTCGCTCACACATTAAAATTCTGGGTCAATTACACATTGTGATCGGTTTCGTTTAGGGGAATTTTTAGGGTCCTCTGTGACGTCACGGATGACGTATTGATGTTGATGCTCGGTTGTTGCCGTGGAGTTGCCGTGTCCGCCATCTTGTCAGCTGGTCAGTGTCGCGTTACATTTCGGCTTGCGAGGATGTACTTGTGTGACTTGGAGGCTGTGAGTTTGAATTGTTCATACATTTCTTTTAGTTGTTGAATTCAACTGAAATGTTGCACTGTGCTCTTCTAAAGCCATAGAGAAAGCCATTGGTCTGGACGAAAATATTAGTTAGGCACTTGGGACACGAAAATATTACGTCAGGCACTTGGGACACGAGGATTTTCATCTGTCCACCGTTTTGATAGGGACCAAGCGTTATTGATTGATAATAAATAAGGTGAGATTATGCTATAATACTATATATAGGCGCCCGTTTGGTTTTTTATTCCATTTGCCCCAAGAAGCATGTATTAACTTAATGGCGGTATTGATGTCATCGGCGATGTTATGAAATACAGTAAATGTTTATTTTGTAAGTTTACGGTAATACGTTTGGGCAATAGCGGTTTTGGGTTGGTAAAACATTGCCAGAAAAATGGCAATTACAATAACACTTGGAAAAGAGATATGATAGTGTTCTGTAGTAGACATATAATGGTCTAGTAAAGATGGGGAGACATGTTTTGTAAATATTATGTAGGATGCAATTTTTTTATGTGTGTCAGGATCGTTACCAGACCTATTTAGGTGAAGTAATGAAGGGGATGCATGTTGTGTATTCTTTGGAATACACGGTCATTCAGAGTTAGCTCTTGCTGCTCTTTGCTTTAATTTTCTTTAATTCCTTCTTTCCCTTTTCGCAGACCCCAACAGTGATTCCTTACGTTATATTTTTTCCGTGCCCTTGCTTATGTTTTTTATAAGTCTGTTCTAGATATATATCTTCCATGGACAACCTAGCGGCATCTAGCAGCCAACTGCCGAAGTTCATCAATCCATCGGAACTCAAGAGAACTCCCTCATCAATCCACGAGGCATCATCGTTGTCGCCAGCTAACATCTCCATGAACATCGCTTCATGAAGAAAATTCACATCTATGAAGAATCTTTTATTTTTATTATGTTGGTTATTATTATGTACACTTTCTTGTCTAATAACTCCACTTCTTTTGCTTTCCCTTCCCCTTCCCCTCGTTTACCTTCCTCTGCCGTGTGCGTGTTCGCTCGTCCTCACTTTAGCTTCAGTCGTCAAACTTACAGTTGGGGCCCTCTCACGGGCTTGTCTCCTGTCCTCGAGAGACATTTTAAACTAGACGCCATGTCAATTTTTTAACTCAACCTTCACCAGGAACCATCGCCTGCCCTACAAGAAAATCAAGCTAAGTACAAAACTTCAATGTTTTTTAACATGTTTTAATGGTTTATAATACAATTTTATAGGCAGTGTGGAATTGCTAACAATTATGCAATATTCGCCTTCGAGGGATTTTTCCTGTCATGCTTTAGCTATCTAAGCTGGCTTTAAACAATGGAAATCTGTACTTCTTGTACTTCATAACAGAGAATACTTTCTCACTACGAGGGATTTAGTTCAAATTACCCACTGTCTGAAAGCTTAAGCTTCTTTCCTCCGAGGGATTTCTGTTACCCCCATTTAACGGTTATCACAACTCTAGAACTTTCTATGGCAACCAATCTTTCTACTATTCAAGCAATTCAGTATTTTCCTCTTTGATTATGGGAATACTTTTCCTCTCTGAGGAATTTACGTTACCTAAACCTCTGGTCAACACCTAATTTGCTTTCCACCGTGGGAACTTTACCGCATTATTCTACTGCAACCTATAAACTCTCCAACGCAATAAACTGATTTACGTTCAAATTCTACTAAGTGTTTTTCATAACCGCAATAACTTTCTCCTGTTTTACGTACTCACATACCTTGCAATAGTGAAGTTTTTCAACTTGTCAACAAACTATCAGTGCTTCTAATTTGCGTGTGCTACGTATCTTCCGCGCCGCGTTCGGTTGTGAACGTAAATTTGGCCAGGACGTTTTCCTAAACCTCCTATTTTCCATCTCCCAAATACCTTTACTAACATAACTTAAATTTAAATTTTCATCTATCTAAAATACTATGAGGCCTCGCTTGCGAGCAAGCGCCCTCCCAAATTTGTGCAACTTATAATATTGTAATTACTGTTTCAAATAGCGGTAATTTCCGCTTTCCATTTCTATTTTCTTTTTCTTTCTCCTGTAACTATCAGGATTTAATCTATTTGTCTTTAGCTTGTTGGCTTGCCATAAGTGCAGTCAAATAGTGCTTGTAACTTACCTAATTTGTAAAAGTTATAATTACTGTACAATTTATTGCTTTTAAAAGCTAAAAATTTCGCAATTTTAAGCACGGTTTAAAAAACCTTTGTAGAGGTTTAGTGCTCGTTACAAGTTCGAAACTTGTACACTATTGTTCATAGTAAACTTTTAGCTTATTGTGTCTGAGATCTTTAGATTTGTAAAACTAACCAAAGACAAGATTCTTCTAACTTTAAAAGATAAGATTTTGAATCTACCAAGTGTTAAGTTTCTAAAGTTTTTATATATTGCTTAAATAAATTAATTGTTTTCCTTTGTTCTTTATCTTTACCGTTAGAATTACGAGTAGGCAGGACCTTCACTTCCCTGATCCTTCCTCTAGGCTTAAACTCTTTTTCCGAATCTTTAAAACAACAAAGTTCGTACTACTTGTTGCATTTAACTTAAAACTGCAAATAACAACATATTTAAAGTTCCTCTTAGCTGTCATAGCTAATTCTAGCAAGCCATTAAGGCAAATATAGCTAGCTCTGCAAGCTTCCTACTTGTTGAGATTTTTTGTCTTTCTTATGGTTTGTTTCCAAAAATGTCAGTTTTGTTTGAGTTAGGTTTGAGGTTCTTCCTCTTTTCTAAGCTTTTAATCGGCGTCTTGCTGGGTAACAGCTTACTTTTCCTGAAGTGCAACAATTGACATTCTTCTAAAAATTGTCAAGAAAACCAGTAAAATTATTACAAAAAGGAAGGAAGGAAGCTTGTAGTTTAACGTGACCATTAATCTCGCAATCATAAGCCACGGGACCTCCGTTTTACGTGAAATCCGAACCACAGGACATGGCATTTCACATCGAAAATCTCACATACATTGACCGGGAATCTAACCCGGCCCGCCTTGGTGAGAGGCATACAGCTTGACCGCTGCGCCACCACGCCCCCTAAAAAAATATTACAAAAAGCCTTAAAACTGCTTTATCGCTTCCCTCTCTGGGAGCATTCGGTCGTTTACCGGAGATCCAACAGTTCTCAGAACAGAAAATATCACGGCGAATTCAAATATTTCAGCCTTTCAAAACATTCGATTAAATCTAACTCCTTTGAAAGGAGAAACTGTAAATCTATATCCCTTAACACACTTTGTCTTGCCAGACTACCACCCGTCCCCATAGTACGGGAATACCGGCTTGGGAGGGAAAGAACGCTTGCCGCTTGCTTGCAAATAGCCCAAGCTCCAGCTGCATTTCCCGTTAGATGTGGTCAGGTCCCTACCCACTTTAGGTGTCTCACGGGCATTGTGCGGTGGAACGTTTTACTGAAGACTTATTTCAGTTTGATTTTATGCTTTTGTACTGGACTCCCGTCCTCTCTACCCATACTTGTTCTCCACACCGAAACCCACTTCCTTTTTTTTTTTTTTATTATCATCATCCCTTAGGTACAATTAATCCTCAGCTAAAACCTACCAGCATGTTTTCTACTACTACTGTATCTGGGTGCATATATTGGAAGTTGCGAATATATATACCTATTATAAAATAGGCTAGATTATGACATACGGTCTGTTATATTTATGATTATTCCCAGGGGGATTATATACCATTATATGTGTACGTATCTACGGGGATTTTTAGTGAAGTGGATGACATACCGATGTAGATGTTTGATGTTGTGGCTTCCATTGTCTCCATTTAGTCCCCTGTTTGTGGTTTAAAATAGTGTGTCGTTACATATGTGCTGATGACTGGGCGTAAGCCCCAGGTTTGGTTCATGTATACTTGGAAAGCGTTATTAACAAGTAGTCTATATTACTGCTTGTGCCACAAGTAAGGAGGTCTGGGGTGTAAGCCCCAGGTTTGGTTCATGTATTCCTGGAAAGTGTCATCAACAAGTATATTACTGCTTGTGCCACAAGCAAGGGGGTCTGGGGCGTAAGCCCCAGGTTCGGTTCGTGTATGCCTGGGAAGAGTTATTAACAGGTACATTACTGCTTGTGCTAAAAGGAAGGGGGTCTGGGGCGTAAGCCCCAGGTTTGGTTCGTGTATGCCTGGGAAGAGTTATTAACAAGTACATTACTGCTTGTACCCGTGGCTTATAATCACGAGATTCACGGTCACGTAAAAATACAATCTTCTTCCTGCTTGTGCTAAAAGCAAGAGGGTCTGGGGCGTAAGCCCCAGGTTAGGTTTGTGTATGCCTGGGAAGCGTTATTAACAAGTACATCACTGCTTGTGCTAAAAGCAAGGGGGTCTGGGGCATAAGCCCCAGGTCCGGTTCATGTATGCCTGGGAAAATTTATTAACAAGTACGTTACTGCTTGTGCCAAAAGCAAAGAGTGTCTGTGGCGTAAGCCCCAGGTTAGGTTCATGTATGTACGGAAAGCATTATTAACAAAATGGATGCATTGATCAAGTACTGATGACATTACGACGGATAATAAATGTTTACCTGACAAGCTTATGGGAAAATGCCTGGGAATAGAGGGTTATGTGTTGGTGAAACGTAAACAGAAATTGGCATTCAGAATAACTTTGGAAATTAGATGTGTATTGTTTTCCAACGTTTTGCATTGTCGCTCATATTTATAACATATGTCTTCCCATCTTTACTTGATGTACGTAGGTATAATAAAGACAGCGATACACATCGAAATTTTGGTATTTGGGCTTATATTTGTGAAATATGTATGCCCACATTTACTTGACCTATATAAACAAGTGTTTAGTGCTTTTCAGTCGGTCAACACGAATGTACCCAAAAGAGATGGGTTATGCCCTAATCCTGAAATAAATTACATGAGATAAATAAAACACTAGGATGACCAGTTTTGATCGTCAAGCGATCATCATCAGATCCATTACACTTAGGCTATAAAATCTATGTTTGAAATACAGGTGAAAATATTTACAATATGTACAATTATTTAGTTGCAGTATTGGTACTGCAACTGTCAGTGTATGCTAAATGCAGCATATATGTTAGGTGAAATGCTAAATGGTGATAGCTATCCGGAGATTGTACTTTAGAGAGATTATATGGTTGTAAACTATGGTTAAACTATAAAATTTTAGGCTAACTACTTATCTGATTGTCTTCCGTACTACAGCTACTCGCAGTTTTCGTGCTTACTAGAACTCACTGTGAGTAGCTGTAGTACGGAAGACAATCAGATAAGTAGTTAGCCTAAAATTTTATAGTTTAACCATAGTTTACAACCATATAATCTCTCTAAAGTACAATCTCCGGATAGCTATCACCATTTAGCATTTCACCTAACATATATACTGCATTTAGCATACACTGACAGTTGCAGTACCAATACTGCAACTAAATAATTGTACATATTGTAAATATTTTCACCTGTATTTCAAACATAGATTTTATAGCCTAAGTGTAATGGATCTGATGATGATCGCTTGACGATCGAAACTGGTCATCCTAGTGTTTTATTAATCTCATGTAATTTATTTCAGGATTAGGGCATAACCCATCTCTTTTGGGTACATTCGTGTTGACCGACTGAAAAGCACTAAACACTTGTTTACTAAGGCAACACTGAAAATATGACTTCAAACACCACAATGACCTATATAGGTGAACTAAACAAAGTGATACGTAATGAAATCTTGGCGTATTAGCTTATATTTATGAAAGATGCATCCCATCTTTACTTGACCTATATTACTTACTTCGTTGGCCACACGAACCGAAGTCGGTTCACTGCCTCACCCTTTAGCCTCTTCCATTGGTCTCTGTTGCTAGCCATGTTCTCGTTGGCTCCAAGTGTCTCCAGGTCTTTCTTGACTCCATCCATCCACCTCAGTTTTGGTCTACACAGGGGTCTCGTACTGCCCCCGTAAAATGAATTATTTGGGATGAAAATGGGAATATTTTTTCGAAGCCCATGATAAAATTTAACCAAGCAATATTGAGGCTGGATGTTGGCAGAAACCAGTCTAGAGGCGACGTTGAGCAGGAGGGAAATTCCGTCACGTGATTGTGTTGCGCAATGGAACTTTCCAGAAGCTTAGAATCAGCCTAGCAACAGCGAATAATCCCAGGAATTGTTTAAACATTGTTATAAATTATCCGATTGGATATGAGCTTACAGCCTATTAGAAGAAGTTTTAGAGAAGACGGGAGTTCCAGCAACTACATTTTTATGGATATTTAATACATTTAAGCCCAAGAGAGTGAATTTATATAATGGTAAAGAGAAGAATATGATAATAAAATATTGGAAATATTTTATAAGTCGACAGCAGGTCGCAATTGGAAGGAATAAGTGATTTGCTAGAGCCCGCGCGAATTTGAGAGGGAACGAAAAAAGGTGGCCAGAATCGGTGGACTTGGAGAGGAGATGCCAAGCATCGAGGCTCTTTATTATCTGAATGTTGGAGAGGTCGGACGTGTTTTACCGGAAGAGAGAGGAGTTCCGAGTGTTTTACCGAGTTTGTGAAAGGTTGACTCGTGGAGATAAGGTATAGCGAGGCGAGAGTTAGGAGATTGCCGTGCCTTGAAACTAAGTGAAGTTGCGATGAACTTATATGCCGCAATTACTTCAGCCTGATCCACTTCAGAGACATTATTTCGACTACAGATTGTAGCGTACAATCGTATTTAGTATATTACGAACTTTGAGAAAATTGAGAAGATTATTTCAGAAGATATAAACGTTTTTGTGAAGCGTGAGGAAAGTGTTTGTTTCCAGCGCGATAAGACACTTTTGTTCGAGCGACTACAGCGAATGCACGAGACACAAGTGAGTAAGAGTGAGTATGAGCATTGATTTTGTGGAACTGTATAACAACACCAGTAGGATGAAGATGTATTCTATGAAGAACATTATTAAGTCTGCTAATATGAGGTTAATTATGGACTAAATTAGTATGTGCGCCAGGAATATAAGCAGATAGAAGCAATATAGTCAGCGATGGAGCTTCGTTAGAGGAGTTTGTTCATGAATGTCTACTTGATGAGCGAACATGAGACTTGATGTACAACTACATTCTAGTGCATTATTGTCGGACATGAGCTCGACATTAACACCAGCGACTACAGAACGATGTTCATATTCCATCTACATGAATATTCGTTATGCGAGTGAGGTCCACGACTTCCTTTTCGAATGTCTTTCGAAATGGGAAGCTGAACTTTTGACACTTCTCGTTGTTTTGATGAAACTGTACTATGATGGAGTAAGAAGAGACATGAAAATTATCAAGAGGTCCAGGGTATACCCGGTCACAATAAAGATGATGATTGGAGGTCCGCAGTTCGATCCCGGTCGGAGCTTGCTGTTTTCCAATAGGGGAATTCGTTCCTTTCCTGAGGTCACGAGTTCTTGGAGACGAACTAGGATCCAACCCGGATCCTTGGAAGATGTAACAACTGAGTATTTTGTAATACTCTATCTTGAGCTTCTAGACTTCCATACCAGGTAGCCGTGTTCACTAAACTTGTAGTTAGAGCTTTATAGTGACATTATTGAGCAAATCCTTTATCCATATTTTGACACAATATTTATGTACTCCATGCATAGACAATTTATTCTTCGAGATCATTTGTAGCAATCTTGTTTCGACGCTTTTAGCTTTGTTTGTTTGTTTGTTTGTTTGTTTGTTTGAAATCCAGTTTCTGAACTGAGATTTTCACTTGTTCGAGGAACAAGCATTTTTGTCATTTCCTTTAAGGAATAGTAATTTATTTTCGACGTTTATGAATTCATTTTGAATTCAGGTGATAGACATTTTCGTCTATGTTACCGATTAAATTAATTTTTATTAGTTTAATTTGGGCATATTATCCGTCGAAAAGAGGCATCAAGAGAGATGATATTATTAGTGATATATTGTGAAATATCATGGCATCGTTTGGAAGAGAAACATTTAAAGTGGAAACGATTATTATCGTTTGAACATTCTTTCAGAATGGAGATAATACGAATATGACTAACTGTATGTTTTATTGAAGAAAGCCATGAACTTTCATTCATTTAAACTAATTTGAGGTTAGAATCTTCTTGGAAGATTTATTATCATCCGACGTTAGGGAAGTTCTTGTTTGATATCCTCGTCGTGATCGATTCTTGTTGGACATACATATTTAATTTTGTGATTAAGTATTCACGAGGAGTAATATAATGTCACGTTGTAGACATGATATTCCTTCATCGGTGATTGTTGAAACCAGAAATGTGAAGTTAAGATACAGTATTTTTATTAAATGTATTCACAACAGTTTAGATTTATCTCAGTAACGTTTTTAAAGTAATAGTGAAGAGGTCTTTCACGCTTATTCCAAAGGTCGTTGACATGTATAGATTAATGGCTTAACAACTGATGTTATTGTTTATTAGACCAGCGGTTGGTTTGACAACGCTGAGGAATTATGCCGTTTTTAAGGAACGCCAGTTTGAAGGAATAGAAGGTGATAACCCTTTGATAGTGGTTAAATATGTATGTAATTCCGTGTGCAGTTCGCATAAGGGCTTTTTGCGAAGGTGTTTGCGCATTTTATATTACGGTCATTGCATGGGCATGACTATGTTTGGCAAGACATACAGGTGCGAGTTAACAGTACTCTTTATTTCATACACGGCTTTGGATAAGTGAAGACAGGAGGGTCAAAATTAAAATTTAAACGGGAAATGGATATTGATATCTGTTATGTTTTACTCTTAATAATATTATTAAACCCAAGTATGTAACGACATATGTTTAACCTTGAGTGGTCGAATGTATTTGATCTATTATCACACCAGACCAGAAAGTAGAGAAAGGTGGTAGTATTTCTGAAGCTGTAGAAGCTTATGAGGATCCCAGTTAATTGCATTTGACATAACTGTGAGATCGGAGCTCAGGCTCATGTGTATATAGACACTACTTATTTTAAATGATAATAGCTCTTGCTATTAGTGTCATTTTCAATTCATTCATCATTATCTTTCTTTATTTGCCAATCGAGTGTATGATATGTTAGGTATAGGAAGTTTATCGATTGTTTAGCGTAGTGGTTAGCGTAAGAATGCTGATGTGATTGAATGTGGTTTGTTTCTTGTTCAGTGTGAATGAAATGAACTCCATTGGGACGTCACAATGCGAGAGTATGAAAGGAATAGTGTGTAGAAGTTTTGTTTCATTAGCGTGTAGGATGTATGTATGATTTACGTATTTGTCTGGCGTGAATCTGTTTCATTTTAACATCGCTTGTGATATGATGGAGAGGTGTATTTGTGGTCAAGGCTGGAATAGCGAGTGTTTGTTAAAACTCGTTTCCATCCAAGTTCAGCGCTCGGCCACACAAATGTAAAGAGTTGTTGCGAGCCAACAGGCAAGCAGCTATGAATCAGCCAGCTCTGGGAATGTAACGGAGTCTGTTATATAATCTGTCACGTGGCGAGGGTCGCGTGCTACTAGCGCCCAGGTGTTCACTGGAGCGCGTCAAAGGAATGTAAAATACGCAGAGGTCTTTAATTGATGTATAGCTTGTTATTATGACACAAGCCGCCCCAAAATTTGTCACAGTGTTCGTGGAACGCAGTATTGTCAGTGGCGTAAATGTGAAGAAGAAAGAAAGGGAGTGTGTTTTATTTAATGTATGAATGTTTAGATTTAGTTTACACCATTGTTATTAAATTGCTTAGTTTGTTAGAAGCCGCGTCGTTTCGATTTATTTTAGATATAAGGAGATGCAACTGTGAAACCCATTGTAGGTCCAGAGGCTGACCACGAGATCCCCGAGAACTAAAGGCTAAGTGCATAATATGTAATTCACAGTTTCATCGTAATTTCCGCCACGTATAATCGTGAGGGTCTTGTTGGAGTGGATTCTTGACTAGTATTTGCGCCGGAGCTGTCAGGGTCTACAAATCCAGCGGTGCTTCGGATATCCAACAGACTGCCTCTAGAATATACGGGTACAGTACCTTGACCTATATAGTGTAAGTAATGTAAAGTTGGGGATACATATTTTAAGAATATAATCTGAAATGTGAAAATGTCCATGTGTATCGTGATTTTTAATTACAGATCACGATACAAAATTTTATAAATATAGGCTGAAATTCGAAAATTACGATGTGTATCGAGATATGTACTTGAGCTATATACTGTAGGTCAATTACAGATCGCAATATAAAATTTTATAAATATAAGCTTAAATTCGGAAATTACGATCTGTATCGCGATCTGTACTTGAGATATATACTGTAGGCCAATTACAGATCGCGATACAACATTTTATAAATATAAGCTGAAATTCGGAAATTACGATGTGTATCGCGTTCTGTAATTGAGCTACATAGGTTAATTAGGCTACAGATCGCGATACAATTTTTTATAAATACAAGCTGAAATTCGGATATTACGATCTGTATCGCGTTCTGTCATTGAGCTATATAGGATAATTACAGATCGCGATACAAAATTTTATAAATATAAGCTAAAATTCATAAATTACGATCTGTATTACGATCTGTAATTGAGCTATATAGGTTAATTATAGATCGCGATACAAAATTTTATAAATATAAGCAGAAATCGAAAATTACGAGGTGTATCGCGATCTGTAATTGAGCTATAACTTACAGGCCAATTACAGATTGCGATACAAAATTTTATAAATATAAGCTGAAATTCAGAAATTTCGATCGATCTGTATCGTGATCTGTAATTCAGCTATGATGGTCAATTACAGATAGCGATACAACATTGTATTAAAATAAGCTGAAATACGGAAATTTCGATCTGTATCGCGATCTGTAATTGAGCTATATAGGTTAATTAGGCTTCAGATCGCGATACAAAATTTTATAAATTCAAGCTGAAATTCGGAAATTACGATCTGTATCGCGATCTGTCATTGAGCTATATAGGATAATTACAGATCGCGATACAAAATTTTATATATATAAGCTAAAATTCGTGAATTACGATCTGTATCACGATCTGTAATTGAGCTATATAGGTTAATTATAGATCGCGATACAAAATTTTATAAATATACGCAGAAATCGAAAATTACGAGGTGTATCGCGATCTGTAATTGAGCTATAACTTATAGGTCAATTACAGATTGCGATACAAAATGTTATAAATATAAGCTGAAATTCGGAAATTTCGATCGATCAGTATCGTGATCTGTAATTGAGTTATGTAGGTCAATTACAGATAGCGTACAACATTGTATTAAAATAAGCTGAAATTCGGAGATTACGATACACATCATATTTCGATGGTTTCTTTCAAATGCTAATTTCTGTTTCTTTTTCTCCCACCCAAAACCCCCTATTCCCCAAGCTTTTCGCGTAAGCTTGCCAGAGGAGTATTTCGTGACGTCGCGTCGGTGATGAGGGCGGGCATCAAATTCCACCCGGGAATTCCAGTCAGGTAGCCAGGGTTACCTCAATTCCACCCGGTCCTCCAAGGGACCCAGAAATGAGTTCCTCAACTCCACCCAGGCTTTTCCCCAATGACGTAAATAAATGTCATAACCCTCCTGCTCGCATACCAAGGGCCGTGTCAAACACCTTATGCAGCGCATGAGTAGAAAAAAAAATAGAAGACTTGGCAGACTTATGTAAAAGAATATTATGATTAATTTTAAATCACCACCACCAAGTCCGCTCAATCGTTAAATCAGATATAACCATAATGCAAAGAGCTAGATATTAATCACTGTTGTTAAATAAAAATATGGACAGGAAATATGGAAATATGGACGTGCTTTGCACGATTTCATTATACACCGCCACCGATCTTCGTCTGTTGATTTGAGATTTTTAGCATGGTAGTACTTAAAACCATTTCTTACAACTAAAGACTGTCCTAGTTCACCCACTAATTGTTCCATTAAAAACAACGAAAAGGAAAAAAAACAATAATTTAAAGTATAATACCACTAATTTCACTTATCATCTACTCTACTACTTAACAGCAATTCGTTAAAATTAAATTATATAAATAACACAAAGCACTTGACTGACGTAGGTTGCACAAAATATGTTGGTGTAACTGCCTCCAATACTTTTAAACAACTGACCCACTAACCAACTTGTCAACAGGGTGGGGGTTGTTTTTGGTGTTCCCAAAAATATGAACACCTGAGAGCTTGTGTTGTCGTGTGGAATGCAAGAATTCGCTCATGCGCTGCAGAAGGTGTTTGACGTTGACCCGGCCGTTGGTATGCGAGCAGGAGGGTTATGACATTTGTTTACGTCATTGTGGATAACCCCTTTGCCGACCCCTTGTCAAAGCCTGAGCGGAGTTGAGGAACTTATTCTTGGGTCCCTTGGAGGACCGGGTGGAATTGAGGAAAATCGGGCGGAATTGATGTTCGACCGTTGATGACATCATCAAAGCCACCATTTTGTTTTAGGGGAATTTTATACGCAAATGTATCGCGATCTATAATAGTCCCCAAATTCTCACTCTCCAAATAGAGTATAATCATACGCTTCAATCACGTGTAGCCCCTGTTTACACGGACACAATAATATCAACACCCAATAAATGTGGAATTAACCTCAAAAACGCTGCTAAATCAGCTCAATCATTATCTGGCACCATCACTGTGCTCCATAAATATGTCACTAAACAGACATCATCTCCACGTAGCCCTACATTTACACAAAAATCGTCGTAAATAAGATATAGGAATTTATCTAATCGTATGTGAAACAGAAACAGTCATAATAATAATCACACTTATTAACCACCACTGAATGCATTAAACTTTCCTACTAACATCATCTTATAACTTGCGTTATGAGAATTATGAACTCTGGCCTCCCACAAACTAAGCCAATCTGCATGAAATGCCAAGCTGTCGTCAGACGTCATAAATTATACATTTCCTTTCCTTCCATTAAATACAGCTGTGTATAATCGTGTTTAATTAAGCCTACCTACAGAAAACCTTGCTTCGCTATCTTCTAAATGTTCAAAATCATAGCTTCCTAACGTTTTAAAATATAAACTTTATTGCAATCGAACGACCATAGAGTATAACAGTTTAGATTACATGTGCATGTAAATATCATTGTTCTTGCTATATTCCTTTAGTGATTTTGTGCGCTTTTGGCACACAGTGAATTGGTAGCTCTCACAGGCCTTCCCGCAGAGGCTGCATACACACACTGGTGAGGGATCGTGAAAACTGTTTCTAGTGCATATTTTGTGATGGAAACCGTGCACTGAGAGCCTATTTATGGTGATTCGTAGGTCCTTGTTTGCTCCCGTCCAGTTCCTATCCAGCATCGCATCTGTTGTATAGAAATCGAGCCAGATGTCCGATCTCTTGCCAGTCTTGAAGGAGTGTATTTTGATATGCCTAAAATTCTCTTCAGGTATCTTGCTTTAACACATTCGATGGTCAATAGGTCTCTATTTGTCAGGTTGTTCCATATGAGCTCAATGCCATAGGTCAAGGCAGGCATTATCTATGCGTAGAAAAGTGTTACTGTAGTGTCTAGTGCTAGTCTTGTCGGATTCTTAATGTCGTAGATGGCTTTGATGATAGCTGCTGCCCTCTCCTGTATGTGAATTTTGTACGATGAACCTGATGGTTGTAGAGTGATTCCTAGATATCTGAAGGAATTTACAATCTTTAGCTCTTCCGCTCTTTAGTATATTTTGTCTTGTACAGATGATCTTCCTCCCCTTCTGAAAATCATTTGCACTGTCTTGTTGGTACTCAGCTGGAGTTTGTTATTCTCGACCCATTTCTGAAACATATCTACAGTGTCTTGCAGGGCCTTCCTATCATGCGAGCCTCGTACTATGTCATCTGCATAGAGGTACATTTTCACTGAATCCTTTTGTAATATGTCAGTGACGTCTGACATGATGAGGTTGAATAAGGTAGGACTAATCGGGTCTCCTTGTAAAACGTTGGTCTGTATAATGTTTCCTGAGGTCGATACGCCACCTTTGATTATAATTTTATTGTAAGTTAACAGGGTTTTGATAGCAGCTGTTGTTGGGTTAACCTTTCCTGTCATATTTTCAAGTTTCTTCATGAGTATCTGTCTGCTCAGTAGATCAAAGGTTTTTGTAAAATCTACGAAAACTGCGTAGAATTTTCTAGAAGGGTGTCTTAGAGCGTTTTGAATATCTTCCAGAAGGTTACCAACCGCATGAAGGGTTCCTCTTCCCTTCCTGAAACTAAACTGTGTTTCCGACATGAAGGCGTCTGTGAGTGAGTAGAGTCTTTTCGTCAGGAGTTTGGAGAATATCTTAAAAATGTTGTTATCGAGTGCGATTCCTCTGTATGCGTTGAGGTCCTCTATGTCTCCCTTGCCTTTGCATAACAAGATGATGTTCGACTTTCTCCAGTCCTCAGGTATTTTTCCGGACGTAAGACATTTGTTAAACAACTTCGTCCACAGCTGGGCGAGTTTTTCAAGAGTGTCTTGGAGGGTTTCGTTGAACACCTCGTCTGGTCCTGTAGCTTTCCCTTTTTTAGTTTCAAGGGTTGTGCATCTTACTTCGACCTCGGTTATTGGTTCAAATTCTAAGTTTGATGTCTCTTCTATTTCGTAAGCTTGTTCTAAATTGTTCATGTTGTAAATCTGGGTGAAGTGTTGCTCCCAAACATCCATTGGGATTCCTGTCACTCCTGCTCTTGATCTCCTCTTTATGGCAATAAAGGGGTCACTTAGGGATTCTTCCGCTTGTCTTTGAACATCTGCTTCCGTGTAGTTTGCTATTTTGAGCATATTTATCTTCTTGTATTCTTTCCTCTTTTGTGCTTATGCTTTCAGATTGTCAGGTGTAGTTGTATGTTTCGCTTTATGAAGGAGATGAAGACTTCTTTTCTCGTACAAGCTAATTCTTCGTCAAACCATGGCTGAGCTGTTCGTGTTTTCTTTGGTAATTGTGCACTATGTATATAGAACAGCATGGGGTTCAGTGTGGGTTGGAGCAGACCTTCTTCTATTAGGCTAGGAACATTTCCTAGAAGTTCTTCTCCCTTCTTTAATGTGTAATTGCTCAGCTTCCTTGAGATCAAGTGAGAATGGCAGGTTTTCTTCGATACGGAGTCTCCTGATAAGGCAAATATGGTGTGGACTGGAAGGTGTTTTTTCCAGTGGGGCGACTGTTGGTCGATCCAAAACTTCTTGTGATTTTATTTTAACGTGTTTTCCTCTGTAGAAGATCAGGTCTATTGTACTGGATCCGTTAGGTGCAAGGTAAGTCTTTTCTTCCTTTTTATTGACTAGGGAAACCGTTCTTCCTGTAAAATCTCCAAAACCAGAACTGTTTTTGTCAGGCTTGTCCAGTCTGCAGTTTAGGTCTACTCCCAAGATCACATTTTCTTCTTCCCTTATTATTGAAATTGCATTAATTATTTGTTCAACTCTATCTTCAACTGATTGAGCTGGGCTTGTGTAGAGTCCTAGGATAGTGAGTCTAACCGTTTTTATTACGACTGAGTTTTCTTCTGTGTGTTTTAATTTGAGTTTTCCTATGGTGTTGTTATTCTGTGCCCGTTAGAGGTGGTGATCTGGTCCACCACCGATCTATGTAGCTTTCCAGATAACCACATCCTTGAACACATGTGGCCTAAGAGGATTGGAGTACACTCCTTGTGGGATATTCCGGCACAAGACTCCTCGTCATCATAGGGATCAGGTTCCCATCATAGCATAGTCATAGACCCCTCAAGGAAATGCACCCCCTTAAAAACTATTAAATTAAAATCCAGGCTTAAGTGAAAATGAAAATCCACAGCCTGCTTCCAGTCTCCGACCGGATCAGGAATGGAATGAATGAAGACCCCCATCTAGCGGCAAGGATATGAACTGTGCCGGCTGCCGAGGCCTGACGCACTCCTCTGGGGCAATGATTAAATGAATGACAGATGAAATGAAATGATAGTGGAGAGTGTTGCTGGAATGAAATTTGACAGGGAAAACCGGAGTACCCGGAGAAAAACCTGTCTGCCTCCGTTTTGTCCAGCACAGATCTCACATGGAGTGACCGGGATTTGAACCACGGACCCAGCGGTGAGAGGCCGGCGTGCTGCCGCCTAAGCCACGGAGGCTCACAAAATCCAGGCTTAAGAAAATTTCACAAAATGATTTATTGAAATCATAAGCCCCTATCCTACAATCGGGGGTATGAGTCGGATAATCCGTTAACTAAACACAGGTAAAGAAACAAAAATAAACTATTATCTTCTATGTAAAATCACCCCTCGATTGGTCCTAAATACAATCAGAAAAAAATAGCAAAGCTAGGGAAATGGTTCAAATGATTTTAAATTGTAATTATAATTAACAAGGCATGACGTTTCCAAGCGAAACGTCATGATGGCAAAATGTCAAACATGACAGGAAAAACAACAAAGTAAGCTGTGACCATCCCGTATTTACATTTAATTTTTAATTAATATAAACTCATTCTAAGTTAAACTAATCTACGGTGAGAAGCATCCGTAGTAAAAACAACTAAACAAAAATCTAAAGTGATTTACAGTCATCCTTTACAACACAAATCAAGTTTACATTCAACTGTACAACAAAATATTTACAAGTAGCAGAAGAAAGATGGGAATATGGGTTTACACAACAATTAATAAATATCACACACAAGAGTATTCTTATTAATCCTTCCTACCACATGATGGTTACTGTTTGTTTCCATCGGTCATCTATCATGTGTAAGCTAGGAAATCATAGTACTGTTCGTTAACAGTAGAACAAAAGTTTCATGGTTCACGGCCCACGAGTTGAAAACTCTGGGGTAGACCAAATCCCTGTCAGTCTCATGTGTCAGCTGTCTAAAGCTTAAATAAAACGACAGCTCAGTGCAATGGTCATAGAGTTATAAACCATGATCAAGGTTAAACAAGCGTTTATTGATTAACGATAATTATTGCTTTCGTTTAAATTCATTACTCAATTTTATTTAATGAGTGATTATTAGTTGGCTTTGTTTAAATATTTATTAATTATACGGATTGACCATCTGAACGGCTTCCTAACTGGTGGATAAAACCACTGGTGCACACCCAAGTACACGCGAACAAGCTAACTCCGAGCTATCAAAAAGCTCAAAAACCAATCTAAAGTAACAGAGTGTCCCGCTGGATCACTTCTTTAACCTCGGTCTGTCAAGCGCATGAGCTTTTAAACAAGGCCGGCAACCTCAAAAACTATGGGAAACCACCCCTTCATCGTGCATAAACACACGGCATAAACCTTCACAACATGTGAGAAAAATAACACAGCCTCAAATAAGTCAATCAGTTTCACAAGACAATTCTGAAATCTTAAACAATAAAGGTTGTTCAAATGGGCTTCGCTCACAACATATGCGAAGATCGTAAACAATATAGGTGACCTCCTGTCACACAATATCATTGCATTCTTACCATCGCTGTTAACTTGACCTAGTTTTATAAAGCTTAATAAACACTGGCTTCTGTAGATTACATCATTTAGAAAAGCATTAGCATTAAATCTGGCTGAAGTCTAGTCTCACCTGGGATTATGAGTTGGCACTACTGCGCGTAACCTTGAAAACACTTGTCTCCCAAAGTGACTTACATTTTGTTCATTCCCAAACTGTTACGAGTTGCATGGGCTAACAGTAAAGTTTCAAATGTTCGTTTCTTTAGCATATCGGATCCATAAAAATGTTAAGATTGTGATCCTACACTTGCAATTTATAAAATAATATTCTTTGTAGTGTTCGTGATACATTTATAGTAGACAAAACTGATTGACAATGATGTGTCTGCATGGGCAAAGCAAAACATACAGAACGCGAGATATTCCACTCGCACTAACGTGTTTGGAAGATATAACACTCCCAGCAAGTTTGTTAAAAATCAAACATCTGCATTCTAGGCACTTCCAATGCATGAAATAAACATTCACACCATATAAAACAGTGGCGTTAATTGTACATGATACCTTACTAATGTGAACTAGACTTGCAGTACAAACAGAAAGATATAACACTCCTTCACACTGTTAATTGATTCATCTCGAATCTAGTGGTAGACTTTCCACTCTCAAATAAAAATGTGTACCCAAAAATAGGTAATGAAATAACCTCTCCCATTGGAGAATACGCCTGCTCAGTGGCGTGCTTTACATATCACAAAATAGGGGTTCAAAATACTGACTTCAGCAACAGCTGATTTAAATTACTGAATTACTGCCCCATTTAAATTACTCATACAATTGGTTCGTTCAAAGTGAACATAAAAATGACATTATTTGCACTGTGTGATAAAAACACACACATATTTAATCAGGTGACTAACTCACGATTAGGAAATGCATTGAAGACGTACGCTGCGATGTGCATTGAAACATGAAAAATTACCATAGTCGGTAAACTAAAAGAAAAACCTACTAAAACAAATCTAACTAGAAGACTGTGAATCGAAGTACGATCGTTAAAACTACTCCACCAAAGACCATCACCTTACAAAAAGACATTAGTTAGACTCACGAAGAACATTGTAGCTCACCTCATTCCTACAGGAATAATTGAGGGGTAATTCCTTCCATTTCGAGCGTGGGCCACACTTCCAACGCTCGGATAGGCACATTGTAATCTGTTCTTCAGCCTCCATTTGATTTTGCTGTTGTGGTGCTAGGTATCCCTCTCATAATGTGTCTACGCCATTATCACCCACATGGTGAAAGGTGGTAAAGCTCTTCTTTTCTGGTGGATCTCGTACATCGTGGTAACGTTGATAAATTACACAGGAAATTCACTGCTTCTAGTGTGATTCGCAAATTAACACAGCATCTACACTTGGTAACTTTGCAGACTCTATTCAACAAATGGCCATGTCTGCTCCACAGATTCCACTCAACACAATCACGTGTTGGCTCACTTTTTTCACTATCACACGTGGTGAAAATTTTTATCTGATGAAATCTGCGACATCGGTCGTTCAAGAAAATTACGATTTCACACAACATGGATTATTTTATGCAATTCTCACTGGTGTGAAATATGACACTGGCACTTTCGAAATCACAGTTACTCACACTTCTGAATGGCACACACATCGGCCATGCTTCCGGTTAAATCACCGTAATATTTCACTGATTTCGAATGCTTACAAAGCAATACTTTCACGGAGTTTTCCACTGCACACATCTCGTGCGTTATAATATAAACTGGCTTACGTTTCCAACAGATTTACTCCTTCACTTTTTGACGTCTCATCGGTCACTTGACTGGACTATTACAACTGCGTGTCGCACACATGCGGTGCTGAACTTAGACAATCAACGAGTGCTTTCCTCCCGGAAGCGGGTTGTACTGGCTTTGAGTCAAGTCGAGTCGTTGAACGTCTCTCGACATTATTCCTGCATTTCCGCAGTGTCATTCCTTAGTCTCAAGTACTAAATAGATAATGTTAGGCCACTTCTCCTTGGCAAATTATACAGAAATACTTGATATGGTAAATTGAAAGGTGCACATTAGAGAATACTTTCTCTAATCATGGTAAAATAAATATTGACCGTCTTCCAACGAAGTAAAAAGTACAACTACATCTCTCCGGATGCATTCAGAGATTCATTCTCTCGTGTTACCAACGTTGGCATATAAAAATACTCACCAGCATGAGCGGATACGGGCTCAATACATGACGGTTACACCTCCTTCTGGTCTACCACGTTCTTTTGATTTTGCTAGTGCATGTGTACTGTAGAAGAGAGGATCGTTGATTGGTTCTAAGAGGAAAGTTTCAGTGGCTATTATTACGTCAAAATTGTTCCAAAAGTTGATTGGGGTTGCTGTTCTTAAATTCTTTCGTCCCTCAACGTTCCATCGTAGTAGTTTTAAAGAATTTTTGTTCTTTTGGTTCGTTGGGTTTGGGAACTTCCTAGTCAAATCTTGCTCCTGTGTGCTTTTCCTAGATCTTCCATTGGTATTCCTACGCGAAAGGCCTTTAGGTGACCAAATGTTGATAGCTCCACGCACTCTATCATCTCGTTAACGTCTAGATTTTGTAAATACCTTTCATTTTTTTCTTTTGTGGCTTCACGGTGTAGTTTCCAAATGTACAGCCATGCATATCGAGGACCTGCTTGAAGTTCTCCTTCAACTGGATCCTGAATTCCAATTATTTTATGGGGTTCTCTTGAATTTCGTGGGCTTCTGGCAGCACCTGCATTAGTCCCGAGTCCTCTTTCCGGCTTTGGTCCTTGCTCTTGGCGAGATGTAGGTATTTCTTGGATATTTAATTCTTGTGATTTTCCTTGTTGTTGTGTTTCAAAAGTTTGTGTCTGTCTGGGCACAAGGTTATGTATCCTTTTATTGTCTTCTTTGATTACTGCCGGCCTTGCCTTGAGTTGGAGCACCTTCTCAACTGTCTAAGTGATCATGTTATTCATGTCGTTTTCCAGAAAATTGATAATGTTTTCCACTTTTTCGTTCAATTCCTTCAGGTCATTTCTTTCTTTTGGCTTTAAGACTTTTGGACTATATGAGTCGAAAAACCAAAAGAGTCTACATTTGGATCTCTTCATTATGTTGAATTCTCAGTTTGTTAGTTTCGAGTAGATTTTGTGATACCAGGAGTTACATGGTCCCTCGCATTCAATTGCGTCACAATCCTTATCAAAGACCTTTTTGCATGTTCCGTATGATTCTTCTCTACCTGATGAAGGGTTATGTGGTGTTGTCAAATTACTATTGGCGGCCATGTTATCCGTATTCGATTCTGCTTTCTCTATGGGAGCCATCTGATCAAATCTCTTGACTGTGACGTTATAAAATGTGGTACACTTTTAAATATTACACTCTCTGCAGCATGAAACAAATGAAACGAGTTCTGATTTCAACTAGTGCATTCTGTAACACCTGTTCAGGGCTTGGCCTCGCACAAGACAGGCTGATTTGCGTGCTCATACCGTCCACGATTTAACTAAAGCAATAATATTACGTCTTCTGCCGGACGTGAAATGATACGCTAAATTGATTCTGTACTCACATAATTAACAAATAATACAATTCCTTCACTAACTAGCTACTGTAAATTGTGCATATCGTTCGGTCCCTTATAACTAATCAAGCGTCATACCACATGCACAAGACCAAATCTACATAGTAGAATAACCTGGACTCACATTTTGTTGTGTTGTACTAGGTTCGACGTAAATGGGTCTCTCCAGCTTACCCAATTGGTCCATTTAATTCGAGCCATCTTAAAAGGTCCACATCCATCTGGTCTCCAATCGGCTCCCATCATTAAGGAAATTTAGACCCTAATCTCTCTCTCAGCTTCCATCATAATCGGTATTTGCCCTTCAGTCCTTGGTTCGAATTCCATTCCTAACTCCATTCCTACAGTTATTTTTATAACTCGTATCGAATTTAGCTGTAGTTCGTAAATTGTCAATATGAATTATCTGGATTCGGCGTAAATTCTTCTGTATTCAAAATAGTTCCTTTCACTCCACTCCATTAAACTGGTATGCTAACGGCGTAGCCAATCACACTGACTCTCGGCTTCTTACGTTTGTACGTTCAATGTCCAGTAACTCAAATTAATCACTGGTCAAATGAAATTTGTAAAAGCAATCCGTATACTGGCTTTCTATCACTTGTGGATTATTAGTCCGCTGTACGTTCGGTTACGTTAATCATACACACTGTTCTAATATAGATCACAGTCACTGTAATGCAAAAACTTACGATTTTCTCGTGCAATTTGAGATCATGCTCTCGTCAAAAGCGACTACTTTCCACGCACTCGTGTTAAGAATTAATGTCAAGAACAACTCACGACCACTGTTGAGCAACAGCTCTCAACGACAACTGTCCGTCACCAAACTGTCAGTCCATCCCAGACGTCAGTTCAGACTCTAGGTTCAAGCGACCTTCTCAATTAATAAATCTTCCTTCATTATATGCTCGTCCCGAGGTGGAAAATAATTAAATAAATAATCACAAATAATAATAATAATAAAATGTTGTTACAATTTCAAATACGGAGTTTCCGGGGCGATAATTTTAAATATATTTCCAGACACTTCCATGGCCTTGTCATAGATCTGCTCTTCCTCTAATGACGTCATTCTACAGCTATCGTGTGATCAGCTCACGCTACGACTAGAGCTCTGCTCAATCGATCTCCGTCTTCGATAATAATAATCAACCATGAGCGGATCGACTCGATGGGGCTCAATATGATAATGATGCCAGAGATAGCCATAGTTTGCACACACACTAATACGCACGGTGCTGACGACCGAACTGTTCTAAAACATTTACACGCACTTAAGTATACAGGTCTGATGACTAAGGTGTCCCAAGTTTTAACATACACTAAAGTACACACACAATGGAAAATGATAAAGATGTTTGTAGTTTGGAACTGGACTACTCACAGTCAGTACAGCGGTCTGGCGGAGGCCACGAGAAAGTCAGTCAGCAGGAATTTAATTTTCACTGATAGCATATATATGGCAGATTACGGCCACTCTAGAGGCAAAGCGAGCCTCTTTGAATATTTTCATTACTCTGAATGTAATAACATGTCGTTTGACTTATCGCTTAGTGGCTAGCATCCTTGACTGTTGCCCCGGAGGTTAGGACTCCATTCTTGGCTCTGTGGGGGTGAAACAGAGCACCCTTACTCAAAACTAAGAAGACGGTATGGGTTCGATACTCGTATTATTCATTAGATACCCGTTTAATTACATCTTTGTTTCTAAAGAGTTACAGTTATTTAAGGGGGGGGGGGGGGGGTATTGTAGCTCAGTGGATAGAGAGTTCGCATTGCAAGTTAAAGGCCCCGGGTTCAATGACCGACACCTCAAACTATCTTTGCCCACCTGAATCTGGTTTTAAATTGTTTTAAATCCAAATTTACATGTTTAGACAACATAACGTACAGCCACGGTAGCTTTTTTTTTCTCAATCCTATCACTAATTGTTAAATTGATCCTACTACTACAGTACAGTTACCACAATAACACATGTTAACATATACAAACTCAAATACAACTGATTTAATCCCACACAATTGAGCTCAACTCCTTTCTGTTATCTTTTCTGTAAACCTCTCTGGGACAAATCTTGTTATATCCCGACACTCAGACCGTATTAGGATATCCAAGACCTAGGGAGTCTCTTAAATTTTATGTCTATTTACCCACTGGATAATCATTAATCCATGCTATATCCTTAATTAGTAAATTTAACTGCTACTACACGCCGGCCTCTCACCGCTGGGTCTGTGGTTCATATCCCGGTCACTCCATGTGAGATCTGTGCTGGACAAAACGGAGGCAGACAGGTTTTTCTCCGGGTACTCCGGTTTTCCCTGTCAAAATTTCATTCCAGCAACACTCTCCACTATCATTTCATTTCATCTGTCATTCATTAATCATTGCCCCAGAGGAGTGCGTCAGGCCTCGGCAGCCGGCACAGTTCATATCCTCGCCGCTAGATGGGGGCTTCATTCATTCCATTCCTGACCCGGTCGGAGACTGGAAGCAGGCTGTGGATTTTTCAACTGCTACTACAGAGACCATAATGACACAAATGACATAAAATGTCCTCAAATCCACAAAATGCTATAAAATTAATTACATTTACACACATTTCCCTAGATAAGCGTAAATGACCCACACATTGGGTTCCTCAAGCTTATAGAACTATAAAGTCTTGTTTAGTTTGTAGTTCCCTGTTTCTGCGCAAGTAGCCTCTACGATTCTTATTGGCAGACAGCACTCTGAGGGCCTTGTGCGTTTACACATCTCAATTTGATATCGTTTAACACTGAATCCAACCATAGCCTCTTAGATCTAACTACGCTTTTCTTACCCTGTAGAGTCAAACTCGTTAACCACTTACGTAATACCTATTCTCTCATTTTTTGATGACTCTATCGTGTGAGTTGGGTGATACGAACAGGCTCATCTAACGTGTGTATTTCTAACTTAGCCTTAATTTCAACATTATGTATACCCTCCTGTCATTTTCAACATTACAACAATGATTTGTGTAACCCTCATATTAGGTATCTGTAGCTTATGTATTATACATTTTAAATCTCCCCAACGCTCACTACCATGCAGTAAGGTTAGCCTAAATGCAGCGCGATATAGTGAAAAGGTTTGTTGTTATACTAACTGTTTTTTTTTCTTACAGAATACCGTAGATCGCAAATGAGAGAATCCATAGTCCAAGTTGGCTTACTTAGAATGTTTATCATGTCCCAATATACTTTCTCATACCTATCATTTTATTTTCTCATGTTTATCTCACACGACAATATGGTTTAGTAGTCAGTCTTAAAATTAACACTTTTTTATTACATAATCTTTCTTTAAACTTATACCGATTTACTAAATACCATTTATTTAACTAAGAATTTCCTAAACTACAGTAGATCTAAATTTTTACAAATTAGCAAAGATTAGCTATACTGTATTTATCTAATTCTCTGAAATTCCCATCTTCGAAGTGAAATGCCATGTCCTGTGATTCGGATTCCACGTACAAAAGAGGTCCCGTGGCTCATGATTGCATGATTAACGGTCGCGTAAAACTAAAAGCTTCCATACTTCCTTCAAATTCCTCGAAGATTGTTCTAAATATATATATATATATATATATATATATATAATTAACTAATTAACCCAAATCCGGCAAATCATTACAAATTTCAGCAGATTACATAATATTCTTTTACATGTAGGCTATCTTAGAAGATGCTTTCTGCGGTTTACCACATTTTCTACAGACAAATACCGGAACATTACATTCTAACAGACAAGAACCCACACTTAACAACTCTCAGTTGAGTTTTATTTTTCATTATAATGATATTTATTGCAACCAATGGTCAGATAGAATAATAATTAAAATTGCACACAATGAAGTCATGTACAGAATTCTGTTAATGTCACTGTTCTCTTGCTACAAACTTTTGCGTGATATCTTTCACATAACTTTCCACACAACTCACACCTACAGTTCTCGTCTGGGTTGTGGTATACCTTCTTGCAGCACAGCTTGAAATGAAAACCATGAACAGCGAAACGTGTCATGAAATGGCGAAGTTCATACATAGAATTCCTCCACTCTGAGGTCAGCATGGCATCTGTTTGGTAGAAATCCATCCATATGTTGGCTTTCTTCTCTTGAAGTTCTTGCAGTATTAACTGATATTGCTTTGTAGAAGGCAGTAACATTCTCATACGTAACTCTTCTATGTAAAATGGTTGTCTCGTTAGTTCATAGGTCGTCCTTGACGGTGCATTTTGTCCTAGACACAGAATCTTTTTCATGTATATGGCCTTTACCCTTTCTATCTGAGCAAGATCGTTTTTCGAGAGATGCTCCCATATTAATCCTATTGCATATGTCATGATTTTTCATTATGTATTTGGATGAGGTTGCTGTCAGACAGGGTGTTCTACTGTAAAACAACTCTCTCACATAAACTTTAATTGCATTACACCCACAACATCTCGCTTTAAGATCGATAACTCTAACTCCTTAAATTTACATTACCATTAATGTACTCGTATAAAGCCACATTGGTTTTATAACATGTTACTCTAGGGCAAATGATTAAACTCTATCCATTTTACGATACCTGAGTACACTTTAGCCGGGACGCTTATTAAAGAAATGTTTCTAAGATTGTTGTATTCGTTCCTGTAACCTTTCTTCGGTCAACTCTTGTTCTCTTTCGAGTCCAAACGGTATGAGGGTATCCACGTTCTAAAGGGGGGGGGGGGGGGGGGGTTAATCTTCTTGCATACATAGGCCTACTCGCTACAAGCATACAACGTAACGGTAGACATACCTATTACTATCTAGTATAGTGAGTTTTCTAGCTCTAATAATTTATTTTTGGTAGAATATTATAGATCGCAAACAGAACATTTAACAATTTATACACTATGACTTTATTTTACTATCGGTACTGACATCCTGAGAGAATGTACAACCCTCAATGTTCTAATTTAACACTATGCTTACAGTATCTCTACAATGCCAAATTGTCTTGTCAAACCAGCTGTAACCTGTACTCGTTTCATGCTCAATGTCCTGACCGGTATAGTTCTACTTGATTTTCACTAGATTTACAACATCGATACCAACATAGCTAGACATTAGAATACTTCTAGCAACCCATAGGTTACTATTCATATCAGTGTTTATATCCCCGAAGGTGTTGATATTTTGGACTGTCTCAGGCTTTTTCTCGGTGTGGTCCCTGTACAAGTCCCCTGTTTAAGTAAAGTGGGCTTTGGTGTTACCGTTGTTTGTTATTTTTACTTGATCAATGTTGATAGGGAAAGGGTCTTTGCAAAAAGGTTAATTATTAAAACTCAGCAATTTTTCTATGTTTGTCTTGTGTGGGATTTCGCCTAGGAACACCAAGCTGCCTAATTATATGTTTTGAGATAAGGTATAACGTTACACGACAATGCTAATCCCTAAAAGGTTTAGGCTCAGCCGGGGTGAGATCCATTACTATTCTTACTACAATTTTTTTTAAGCCAACCAGGATTGAGACTAGAACCATCAGATGGCCCAGATAACATTATCAATACATTTTTCTAGAAGTGGTTTGGAACACCATATCTCTATACGTGTCTTGTAAATTTTTAACATTTCGGTTTTAGTTTGTTACTCTAGAACACGCTTTTCATCGGGTGTTATTAACTTTTCTGTAAACTTCACTAAGGTTTGAACACCCCAGGACCTTGTCTGGATTCAAGATATGCCGAAACGATTCGGGTAACACTCATTGGGTACCAGTCCAAAAGAGTGGAAAGATAGGGATAGCAATTAAGAAAAACAGACGGCACACATGTATTATTTTTATTAATTCACTTTTTAGAGTATTTTCACCAAAATACACACATCAAAAAAAGTTTTGCATCACCTCGGTTCCAAGAGTTCCGGAACCGTTAAATACAAAGGGAATAGAGATCAACACAAACAACATTTCAGCTCGTTTTATTGCTCATGAGACCCACACATTGCATGTTGTACCATCATACAGCTAGACTTTCAGCATTTGTGGTCCAGATTGCAGTACACACCACTACCTCTAATACCCAGTAGCACGTCCTCTTGCATTGATGCATGCCTGTATTCGCCGTGGCATACTATCCACAAGTTCATCAAGACACTGTTGGTCCAAATTGTCCCACTCCTCAACGACAATTCGGCGTAAATCTCTCAGAGTGGTTGGTGGGTCAAGACGTCCATAAACAGCCCTTTTCAACATATCCCAGGCATGTTCGATAGGGTTCATGTCTGGCGAACATGCTGGCCACTGTAGTCGAGCGATGTCGTTATCTTGAAGGAACGCATTCACAAGATGTGCACGATGAGGTCGAGAATTGTCGTCCATGAAGACAAATGCCTCTCCAATATTCTGCCGATATGGTTGCACTATGGGTCGGAGGATGTCATTCAGGTATCGTAAAGCCGTTTCGGAGCCTTCCATGACCACCAGTGGCGTACGTCGGCCCCACATAATGCCACCCCAAAACATCAGGGAACCACCACCTTGCTGCACTCGCTGGACAGTGTGTCTAAGACGTTCAGCCTGACCAGGGTGCCTCCAAACACGTCTCCGACGATTGTCTGGTTGAAGGCATATGCGACACTCATCGGTGAAGAGAACGTGATGCCAATTCCGTGGGGTCCATTCAGCATGTTGTTGGGCCCATCTGTACCGCGCTGCATGGTGTCGGGGTTGCAAAGCTGGACCTCGCCATGGACGTCGGGAGTGAAGTTGCGCATCATGCAGCCTATTGCGCACAGTTTGAGTTGAAACACGACGTCCTGTGGCTGAACGAAACGCATTATTCAACATGGTGGCATTGCTGTCAGGGTTCCTCCGAGCGGCAATCCGTAAGTAGCGGTCATCCACTACAGTAGTAGCCCTTGGGCGGCCTGAGCGAGGCCTGTCATCGACAGTTCCTGTATCTCTGTACCTCCTCCATGTCCGAACAACATCGCTTTGGTTCACTCTGAGACGCCTGGAAACTTCCCTTGTTGAGAGCCCTTCTTGACACAAAGTAACAATGCGGACGCGATCGAACTGCGGTATTGACCTTCTAGGCATGGTAGAACTACAGACAACATGAGCAGCGTACCTTCGTCCTGGTGGAATGACTGGAACTGATCGGCTGTCGTACGCCCTCCGTCTAATAGGCCCTGCTCATGCATGGTTGTTTACATCTTTGAGCAGTTTTAGTGACATCTATGAACAGTCAAAGGGACTGTATCTTGGATACAATATACACAGTCAACGTCTATATGCCGGAGATCTGGGAACCGAGGTGATGCAAAACTTTTTTTGATGTGTGTACAACTATATCTTGACGATTGCTTATTGTAGTTTTTTAACACAACGTTTGAGATAGATCTACTTGCCACGGCGAGTAATGACCGATGTTTTTAAAAACTGGGGAGACGGCAATGGTTTTATAGGTGAAAAAACCTCATCTTCCTCTTTTCCATCATCATCATCCTGGTCATCTTTGTCCACAGGCTTTGTCGTTAGTAGTTATAAGAGAAACCGTTATAGAGTACACACTGCTTACCTTCATTGGTTACAGTAAATGCCATAGTAGTAACTGACTTTTCACTCCAATTCGCATACTACAAAAGTTACAACTGTTCTGGCGATGGAGTGATTCAATGTAGGCTTATTTATTTCATTACTCACTTTTTTTTAATAAGCTGGATGGTCGCTTTCTTGACGACATGGATGGTAACATTTAGTCACTTTTTGATTTGGATGGTCACTTTTGGTAGTTTCCTTTTATCTGGATGGTCGCTTTTAGTCACTTTTTTAATGTGAATGGTTGCATTTAGTTAACCAAGCTGGTCGCTTTTGGTTGCTTGCTTATTTCACTGGTCGCTTTCTTAACGACATGGATGGTCGCTTTTTTGGTTGCTTATTTTCATGGTCGCTTTTCTTGATGGCTTAGGATGGGCTCTTTTTGAGAAACCCCATTGTACCTCTCATGCTCTTGGAGAAGTATCGCAACCCTTTAAATGATATTAGTATCCCTACAGCTATGTTTGCAAGCTAGCAGCAACAACAACAACAACAACTCACCAAGATTTTGAGAATTCTATCTCAAAATTAAATTTAAAATTGCTATTACTGCTTCTAACACCCCCACCCTCACTAGACCATGTAAATACGTTAAGGTTAATGATTGACTCCCAACCCTTACTCCTACATGCATCCCTCTCGTAGCCTAATCATTAACCTTAACGCATTTAACATGGTCTAGTGAGGTTGGGGATGTTAGATGCAGTAATAGCAATATTCAACTTAATTTTGAAATAGGTTAAAGTACTCTAGAATTCTCAAAATATTGGTGAGTTGTTGTTGATTTTGCTGCTGCTAGCTTGCAAACAAAGCTGTAAGGATACTAGTATCATTTAAATGGTTGCGATACTTCTCCAAGAGCATGAGAGTTACAATGGGGTTTATAAAAAAACGCCCGTCCCAAGCCATCAAATAAAGCAATAAAGGTAGCCCGAGAAAATATATTGCTGCTCAGGATAATATTCCCCATAAGTTTAATACACTTAAACGCACACATGTTAATACAGAGTTGTTTGTTATTAAACATTTAACACCTCCTCTAAAAGTCAAAAGAAATACATCAACGTTCTAAAAGCCCTCAACAAGAAGTAACACAGACCATCAATGAGGTGGAGGACAAAGGTGAAAAGAATGATAATAATTATTATGATGATAATGATGATGATGATGATGATGATAACAAAGCTATGTTTAAGCACTACGCCACAACTAAAAAGCTTTTCAAGGCAAGACTAACCATTCAGGAGTCTGTGGACAAGGGTGACCAGTATGATTATGAAGATGATGATTATGATGATGATGATGATGGTGATGACGATGAAAAAGAGGAGGATGTGGTTTTTACACCTCTAAAACCATTGCCGTCTCCCCAGCTTTTAAAAACATCGGTCATTGCTCGCCTTGGCAAGTGAATATACCCCAAGGGTTGTGTTTAAAAACTACACTAAGCAATGGTAAAGAGATAGTTGTATTTTGTGCTTAAATATTGTAACAATTAAATTAATATAAATGAAACATGTGTACCGTCTGTTTCTCTTGATTGCTATCCCTATCTTTCCACTCTTTTGGACTAGTATCCAATGAGTGTTGTTTATATCTATAGTGTTAGGTACAGTTAAGAAAGCCCGAACCATTTCGGCATATCTTGAACCCAGACAAGGGTCTGGGGTGTTCAGACCCTAGTAAAGTTTACAGAAAAGGTGATAACACTGATGAAAAGCGTGTTATAGAATAATTAACTAAAACCGAAATGTTTTAAATTTACAAGACTTGAATAGAAATGAGGTATGCCAAAACCACTTCTGGAAAAATGTACAGAAGATGTTAAATGGGTCATCGGTTGGCTCTAGTCTATATCCTGGTTGGTTTAAAAAACTTTGTAGTAAGAAGAGAAATGGGTCTTACCCCGACTGAGCCTAAACCTTTTGGGGTTTAGCATTATCGTGTAACGTTAAACCTTTTGTTTACTAAGGCAACACTGAAAAATGGCTTCAACCCCCACAATGTTATACCTTATCTCAAAACAATAATTAACCTGTTTGTAAAGATACTTTCCCTATCAACATTGATCAAGTAACAATAACAACCAACGGTAACGCCAAAGCCCCCTTTACTTAAACAGGTGACTTGTACAGGGACCACACCGAGAAAAAGCCTGGGACAGTCCAAAATATCAACACCTTCGGGGATATAAACACTGATATGAATAGTAAGTAACCTGTGGGTTGCTAGAGGTATTCTAATGTCTTGCTATGTTAGTATCGATGTTGTAAATCTAGTGAAAATAAAGTAGATCTATATCGGGCAAGACGTTGAGCATGAAACGAGTATAGATTACAGCTGGTTTGACAAGACAATTTAGCATTGTAGAGATACTGTAAGCATAGTGTTACATTAGAACAGGTAGGACATTGAGGGTTGTATATTCTCTCAGGATGTTAGTATGGATAGTAAACAAAGTCATAGTGTGTACTGCACCTTTTAATAAAGCAGTGATTTAACAAGATTCTGTCTTCGGGGTCGTGTTCAGTCCTTGTATACTTTTGAGAGAGCTCAATACAAAACAACTTATTTCATAGGTCTCAAGGATCATAAGAAAAACTATAAACTAAGAAATGAGTGAAAAACAGATAAAATAAACATCATTTAATAACTGAAATAAGAAGTACTAATAATAAATCAAAATTCCTCCCTGAACTCTGACTCCCACATAAAACGTGAAATTAATAAAATATGAGTGGTATAACTAACCCACTCCTCTCAATAACAACGTTGATTTAAAGGTCTACTGAACTGGTTAAAATGTATGCGCGAGTGAACTGACAATTTGAAAAGAAATAAGTACTTAGATGAAAATTCGTTCACAACAGGAAACAACCAACTTGCTCACGAATCCCCATTCTGCAAACCATCATTATGGCCATGGGACATACATTTAAAAAAAACTATACATTAATATTAACTACTGACACACGCAAACCTACATATAATCTAAAATTACTTGAATCTCCCACCGAGATTCCAATCTGTGCCAGAGCACAATCAAAACAAATTGAGCGTGCCTGAACGGCCAAGTGCTCAGACAAAGTATGAAAACAGCGTGACGGGCAAACAAGATGGCCACTCGGGGTCATCGAACATGAACGTAAACAAAATCAAGCAACAACAAAAATATGCCTCAACGGGCTGATAATTACATGAAAATAAAGCAGGAAAGGTTAACGCTAGGAAAATAACATACACAACGTGGATATCGCCCATGTAATATTCATTATTATTATTATTAATTATTATTAATTATTATTATTATTATTATTATTATTATTAGTGTAGCCTCCGTGGCTTAGGCAGCAGCGCGCCAGCCTCTCACCGCTGGGTTCCGTGCTTCAAATCTTTGTCACTGCATGTGAGATTTGTGATGGGCAAAGCGGAGGCGGGACAGGTTTTTCTCCGGGTACTCCGGGTTTCCCTGTCATCTTTTATTCCAGCATCACTCTCCAATAACATTTCATTTCATCTGTCATTCATTAATCATTTTCCCAGAGGAGTGCGACAGGCTTCGGAAGCCGGTACAATTCCTATCCTCGTCGCTAGATGGGAGCTTCGTTCATTCCAACCCTAACCCGGTCCAATGACTGGAAAAAGGCTGAGGAATTTCATTATTATTATTATTATTATTATTATTATTAATATTATTATCATTATTATCATTATTATTATTATTCGCCTCTGTGGTGTAGTGGTTAGTGTGATTATCTGCCACCCCCGGAGGCCCGGGTTCGATTCTCCTGCTTATCGGGACGGGGGACTACCTCTTATTCTCAGCAGTGCAGAAGCTAGTGGTGGGAGACAGTCCGTCACTTCCCCTTAAACCGACCTTGGGTTAACAGCCGACTTGACTATGGGCGCAGTTCAATCGGCCTAATTAAAAGGATCTGGAAATACCACTGATTATGGGTGCAGTTCCATATCTCCCGAAATTTTGACAGTCGCCAAGCCCGTGTCTAGTTCCGTTATCTCCAAACCTGGAATCGCGTACAATCACAACAATATCTCGCCAATTCTCTGGGAATTGCAAGAACAACAAAAATATATTCCACACATTCGCCTCGCAAGGTTGGAATGGAGATCTGGAGTGCGGCATGTCGGAAAAGTATGCTACTTTTTCCCGCAAGCACCTGCCAGTAAAATCACACAATGGACACAAAAAGGCATGGACTGACGCAACAATATGCCACTCAGGTCGGCACTGCACCAGATATCCCTAATATCGTGTCTAAAGACACTCCAAGAATTTGAATCAAATAATGAACACTCGAGTGAGCTTATGGCTACTCGCATAAAGAATTGCAACTGGCACTTATCAAACAATTAGCCTGATTAACCATAAAATCTACACTCAGTAATAATTTACCCACCAATACTATTTTTATGGTAAATTAACTTGGTTCCACTTGTGTCGTGATGTTGATTTCCGAATCGCGCTACATAATCGCATTTACGGGAACATACACGCACACGGTTGTACGTGTAGCCCCGTTCACTTGAACAAAATAAAATCACACTAATATTTACAATACAAATCGTTACGCTGCCCCATGCAATAAACTGTGTACCAGTAACAAGAAAAACAAAGGTTCTAAAATTACATACACAAAAACAAGATATTTACAAAAATTTAGTCCCATTAAACCATAATTGATTTGTCCAAATAAAATGAATTATTTGGTACTCATTCCTTTCTGGATTCAGCATCAGAGGACGTAGCCGGCCATTCCCCCTTCGAATGGACTTTAGCTCATGTCACCCATATCGTGACTGAAGAAACATTGGTTCGAAGCTCCATCCTGGTCATGTGTTGCCATCTCGGTGCTGAATAGAAATGTTTATTAGTTTTCCACACGCTAAATATTGCTAATTAATTTTGCTGGTTTAGATACTACTTTCCCCAAATAGTCTTGTAGCAAAATGTTCGAAGATACTTTCCCTAAACTGTAGTTTAATAAACTACCTAAATCAGTGAATTTAATAATATGCAAACTCCGTTGTGCGCACACAACTCATTTTATACAGTTTTCTTCACAATAGTTTCAGTGTCCTGATTACACGCAAAGTAGAATATATCAAGTGCCCTCAGACACACAAAATAAGTCGGAGTTCCTGACACACAATGTAGAAGTACCTGTTCATCGCCACTCGGGCCACTATATAAATGATTTTGGCTAGAAATCATATGGAAGGGGAAATATTAAAAAGAATTCCCAAAGTAATAGTCGTACTGGCATGCAACGGGTATCATTCAGATCGTAGAAAAACGCAGGTCAAGATTAGGCCAATGCTCTTAGAAATCGATCATAGGATTTACCAATAATTAATTCCCGCTCGAATTAATATGTCAGAGATGTAATGCCACTCGCGCGCCGATAATGAGCGTCCTCCGTCTCATTGGTTCATCGTCTTGTTACCGTCGCGGGCTTTCTGATTAACACCTCCCTGTAGGAGTGGTTAACTGCACGTTTCACCTCTCATATTCAAGCATCTTTTATTTCTTGACGCTAGCAGACAATGAAAATACTATTCACATGAGTCAACCCCACGCTTCCTTGTCTCTGGATGCACCTGCCATCGTTTTGACATCATGGGCTGGTCACCCTGTCATAAATACCTTAAAAGATCAATTCATTGTCTTCTCGCTTGTCCTGTTCGTTTTGACTGTCACCAACAAATCCCCAACGTTTCACAATCTCTGTCTGACTTCTACATGTTGCTGGCAGTAATTTCATAGAATGATGAATAAAACTTAGAATATTTTATACGAATAGCATATAAAGGGTTCAGTACATTGTTAAATGTCCTGTTTACGATCTATAATATTCTGCAAAAAATAACTTATTAGAGCTAGAAAACTCACTATACTAGAGAGTATTAGGTATGTCTACCGTTAAGTTGTAAGTTTGTAGAGAGTAGGCCTAAGTATGCAAGAGGATTAGCCCCCCTTAGAACGTGGATACCCTCATACGGTTTGGGCTCGAAAGAGATCAAGAGTTGACCAAGGAAATGCTACAGGAACGAATACTACAATCTTAGGAACATTTCTTTAATAAGCGTCCCAGCTAAAGTGTACTCAGATATCGTAAAATGGATCGAGCTTAATTATTTGGCCTAGAGTAACGTGGTTTAAAACCAATGTGGCTTTATACATTAATGGAAATGACAATTTAAGGAGTTAGAGTTATCGATCTTAAAGCGAGATGGTGTGGGTTTAATGCAATTACAGATTATGTGAGAGATTGGTTTTACAGTTGAACACCCTGTCTGACAGCACCTTATCCAAATATATAATGAAAAATGAAACTCACTGAGGGTTGTAAAGTGTGGGTTCTGGTCTGTTAGAATGTAATATTCCGGTATTTGTCTGTAGGAAATGTTGTAAACCGCAGAAAGCATCTTCTAAGATAGCCTACATGTAAAAGAATATTATGTAATCTGCTGATATTTGTAAAGATTTGCTGGATTTGGATTAATTTTGTGGGATTTTATATATGTTTAGAACAATTTTCGGTGAATTTGAGAGTATTAGATAAATATAGCTAATATTTGCGAATTTGTAAAAATTTAGATATACTGTTGTTTAGGAAATTCTTAATTAAATAAATTGTATTTAGTAAATCTGTATAAGTTTCAAATAAATGTATGTAATAAAAAAGTGTTAATTTGAGGATTGACTACTAAACCATATTGTCGTGTGAGAAAAACGTGAGAAAATAAATTGTTAGGTATGAGAAAGTATATTGGGACATGATAAACATTCTATGTAAGCCAACTTGGACTATGGTTTCTCTCATTTGCGATCTACGGTATTCTGTAAGAAAAAAAACTCTTGGTATAACAACAAAACTTTTCTCTACATCGCGCTGCATTTAGGCTACCCTTACTGTATGGGAGTGAGCGTTGGGTAGATTTAAAATGTCTAATACATAAGATATAGGTACCTAATATGAGGGATACACAAATTATTGTTTTAATGGTAAAAATGACAAGTGGGTATATATAAAAATGAAATGTAGGCTAAGTTAGGAATGAACACGTTAGATGAGCCTGTTCGTATCACCCAACTAACACGATAGACTCGTAAAAGAAAATAAGAGAAGAGGTATTACCTAATTGGTTAACGAGTTTGACTAGAGAGGCTAAGAGAAGCGTAGTTAGATGTAAGAGGCTATGTTTGGATTCAGTGTTAAACGATATCAAATTGAGATGTTAAAACATAAAGGAGCATCCCAGTGCTGTCTGCTAATAAGAATCGTAGAGGCTACTTGCTCGAAAACAGGGACATACAAACTAAACAAGACTTTACAGCTCTTTAAGCTTGCGAAGGCCGATGTGTGGGTCATTTACGCTAATTTGGGAAAATTTGTGTAAATGTAATTAATTTTTTAGAATTTTGTGGATTTGAGGTAATTTTATGTACTTTGTGTTATTATGGTCTCTGTAGTAGCTGTTGAATTTAATTATTAAGGATATAGCATGGGTTGGTAATTAGCCAGTTGGTAAATGGTCATAAAAATAAGAGACTCCCTGGGTCTCGGTTACCTTTATATATTGTGAGATTTGGAATATAACAAGAGTTGTCTCAGAGAGGTTTACAGAAAAGATAACAAAAAGAGTTGAGCTGAATTGTGTGGGATTAAATCAGTTGAATTTGGGTTTGTAAATGCTAATGTTATTGTGGTAACTATACTGTAGTAGTGGGGTAACCTTAACAATTAGAGATACACCCCCACCCCCCACCCCTAACATAACTGCAACTCTTTAGAAACAAACATGTAATTAAACTGGTATCTACTGAATAAAACGAGTATCGAACCCATACCGTCTTCTTAGTTTTGAGTAAGAGTGCTCTGTTTCACCCCCAAAGAGCCAAGAATGGAGTCCTAACCTCCGGGGCATCAGTCAAGAAAGCGAGACACTAAGCCAGGGGTCTCCAAACTTTCCAGCCTTAGGGCCATACTGATTACTCCAGTAAATTCCGAGGGCCAAAACCATATTATCATTGTTGCCGGTGGTAAAAAGTGAAATAGTCCACTGATGAAAAAAAGAGTCCGAAAAAGTACGCAACGTTGAAAAAGGCTGCAAATCGGACTAAAGTCCGCAAAACGGCAACACTGCATATTATTAATTTTCCGGTCATTATCTGTAATTTCTAGATTAGTCGTAGAGTACGAGCCATGAGGAGTAACGTGACACGACATCTGGTGGACACAAGCGGAAATAGGTAGTACCTTCTATCGCTAACAGATGGCGCTAATAGCACGTACAGAGTAATCTCGTTGGTTCGAGAGAGTTCTGGTGTCTTCCACTCACTTCTAGATGGCAGTAATTGGAATATATAAGAAGGCTAGTTGCGCAACCACAAGTCAGTTCCTATGACACTGTTGTGAAATAAAATAGTGCGTACCTCCTTAAAACGTGTTTGTGCGTGTTTAAGTATAAGACATCTTTGTAACAGTATTTTGATTTGAATTGTTGCTTTTTTGTGTGATTTAGTAGTATGGAAAAGAAGCGAAAAATTGATAGTGAATGCAGAAAATTCAAAGATGAGTGGAACATTCAGTATTTCGTAATTGAGTCCAGCAACAAGGCGCTATGTTTGATTTGCAATGAAAGCATAGCCGTTCTCAAGGAATATAACATTAAACGTCATTATGAAACAAAACATTTTCAAAATTACTCAAAATATACAGGAAGTTTGCGGACAGAAAAATTCGAAGCTATGAAGCGCGGATTGAAATCGCAGCAATCTTCATTTACAAAACTCAAAACCGAACAAGAGGCTGCAACTCGTGCCAGCTTTCGTGTGGCTCTTGAAATTGCAAAACGTGGAAAACCATTCACCGATGGAGAAATGATCAAAGAATGCATAATGGCAGCAGCCGAAGAAATGTGCCCTGAAAAGGTAAATTTATTAAAAACTGTCAGTATGTCAGCAAACACTGTGGCTCGAAGGGTAGAAAACATCGCTGAAAATATATCCTCTCAACTGTTCGACAAAAATGGAGATGTTGAGTGGTTTTCTTTGGCCTTGGATGAGTCAACGGATGTGTCAGATACTGCTCATGTGTTGATTTATATTCGAGGAGTAGATAAAAGCTATGAAGTGCATGAAGAAGTTCTTGAAATGTAAAGTATTCATGGCACAACTACTGGTACAGATATTTTTAAAGAAGTTGTAATGGCCATTAATCAAAAGAACCTTCGATGGAAAAACTTGAAATGTATTACAACTGATGGAGGCAAAAACATGAGTGGGAAAGATAAAGGAGTGGTCGCTCTTGTGTCAAAGGCTGTAGAAAATGACGGTGGTTCAAAACCATTAGTCTTACATTGTATCATTCATCAACAGTCTTTGTGCGGAAAATGTTTGGATATGTCTGAAGTTCTGAAACCATTCATATCAACTGTTAATTGTATGAGATCTTTTGGGCTGAATCACCGACAATTCCGACAATTTATTGAAGAGATTGGAGAAAATGACTTACCTTATCATACTGCCGTACGTTGGCTTAGTTGTGGGAAAGTCCTTCAGCGCTTTTTTGAACTTCGAGCAGTGATCGAAATTTTTTTGAATGAAAAGCATCGCCCTCTTACTGAATTACAAAACAACGCATGGCTATGGAAGTTAGCATTCTATGTTGATTTGACAAAACATGTGAACGAACTGAATTTGAGATTGCAAGGAGAAAACCAGCATCTTCCTGATTTATACACTAATATCAAATCATTCCGGAAGAAATTGATACTGTTTCAATCACAACTACGAAGTAAATGTTTTTCACATTTTAAAACATGTGAAATATTCAGCCACACCACTGAGACTGAGTTTCCTATCGATTTTGCAATCGAAACTTTGAGTGCTTTGAAAATAAATTTTGATACTCGTTTCTCGGACTTCGATACCTTTGCGAATCAAATTAAGATTTTTCAGGATCCTTTTGATACCGTACTGACATTGAAACCCTAGCCCCGGAACTTCAAATGGAAATGATTGAACTACAGTGCAGTGATATAATTAAGAACAAATATCAAAACTCATCTTTGTTGGAATTTTATAATAGCCTTCCACTGACACAATTTGATAATTTGCATAAATTTGCTCGTGGGCTGTTTTCTGTTTTTGGTACTACTTATTTGTGTGAGAAGACCTTCTCCAAAATGAAGTACACAAAAAATGTTTACAGATCTAAATTAACTGATGAGCATCTTAAATCTCTTTTAATAATTGGTACAAGTAAAATTAGTCCACAACTACAAACTATTGTCAGTGGAAAATCTCAATTACATAAATCTCATTAGTATTTCATATATCTGCATGTTATACATGTCTTTACTCATTACAATTCTGTGTTTCTTTATCCAACTTATCACAAAAACAATAACAATAAGCCTACAACAATGTTATGAGTAGTTAGCCCATGACCATATCACTGTAGATGTCATATTAATAATTATTCAACATAAAATTAGAATACTTCAGTAAACTAAATTTAATTTGCTATAAAAAAAATGTTCTCTAAAAGGAGTTTTCAAGTATGCTAGCTCTACGCGGGCCGGACAAAATCTGTCCGCGGGCCGGATGTGGCCCTCGGGCCGTAGTTTGGAGACCCCTGCGACTAAGCGATAAGGCAAACGACAAGTTATTACATTCAGAGTAATGAAAATATTCGAACAGACTCGCTGTGTCTTCACAGTGGCCGCAATCAGGCATGCACAGTAGGCCTATGTGGGAATTATATTTCTGCTGACTGACTATCTCGTGGCCTCTGCCAGACCGCTGTACTGACTGTGACTAGTTCAGTTCCAAACTAGAAACATCTTTATCATTAACCATTGTGTGTGTACTTTCGTGCATGTAAAAACTAGGGACACCTTAGTCATCAGACCTGTATAGGTTAGTGCGTGTGAAGGTTTAAGAACATTTCGGTCATCAGCACCATGCATATTAGTGTGTGTGTAAACTATGGCTATCTCTGGCATCACTATCATATACTTATGAGTTCGTAATTCATATTATGGGGTTGGCATATATTGGTCATGAGTTCTATGTGTTTAAAACATAGATATATATATGTCATTAGTCCGGTTTGTTAAGGAATATGGAATGTCATGGTAATCAGCCCCGTATGATTGTGTCATTAGTCGCATATAGTTGATTGCGTATAGAAATTTTGGGTCATATCGGTCATCCATCCCATGTAATTGGGGCCGTAAAATTTGTCACCATCTTTGGCATCCGTCCCTTGTCTTTAAATATGCAATGACTACAGAGATACTTGTCATCAACATTGTGTAATGACTATAGAGTTATAAGTCAGCATCAGATAACCAGCATCTACCGTTACACCATAGTGGATATAAATGCCTCAGATGCAATTCTAGTATTAATACATTAGGCCTTGGATATCCTATACTGTTGGTTTAGCGAGAAAATAAGTGTTGCCCCAGGAATATCGCCGTGAGAAACGCCTCTCTCAGGTAAGTGGTAACATTTTATCTATGTATTTAAAGGTAAAGTAACGCCCGTTTGTTACAACACAGTCTAGAGTAGTTAAGAATGATAGGATTTAACGACATTTTGTGCATTTTAAATAATTTTGCTATATTTTTTTGAATTTGGAGATTTTTAAAAAACATTACTAATTTTAGGTAAATCTTGATATGTTTACAGTCAAACATCAGAGTTTCCAACCTAAGCTGTGATGTAAACTAAAAAAGCTTCGACAAAAGAGAGAAAAGAACGACACTGTTTATGAGTAAAGGAATACCTGACTAACTTTAAAGCAAAAAGGAAACGATTAAAATAATGTAATCGTTAGTTGACCCAAAAAGAAAACAATAATATTAATGATTATAAAATTAATTATAATAATAAATGTTCCATGTAACGTTACGGGACAGGATTAATCTTGTTTAAATAGCCACATAAACCCACCAGCTGTATAGCCATGCGTGTTAAAGCAAATCTACATGTTAGATAATAATAATAATAATAATAATAATAATAATAATAGTAAGTTCAAAAAGGAAGGAAGGAAGATTGTAGTTTTACGTGACCGTGAATCTTGTGATTATGAGCCACGGGACCTCCATTTTACGTGGAATCCGAACCACAGGACATGGCATTTCACTTCGAAAATCTCACATGCATTGACCGGGAATCGAACCCGGACCGCCTTGGTGAGAGGCATACAGCTAGACCGCTGAGCCACCACGCCCCTAAATAATAAGTTCAGTTAACCTACTAAATATACTCTACTCTGTCAGAACGGTCGGGGGTGTCGCAACACTCATTAGCTTGTAAAATCGCTCTCTTAACCTTAAAAACATTTACCGTTAAAAATATTTTATAAAAACTCAAATTTGAAAATTGCAGTTAGGCCCTTTGTCAAAATTTAAAAAAGGTCATGCTCTAGGTAAAAGTGTTGTTACACCCTTTCGTTTAAACCGTTGCACAACCTTCTATGATTATTAGATTGGAAACTCACGGGTCGATGATCTTGTAGTTTGGTCCTTTGAAAAAATCTAAATCAAAAAGGTGTTAAAAGAATCACATGCATTAATTTAAATCCTTGCTCAAGTTTCTACAATTATTGGTTCGAGAAATCTTGGCTCAATTACCTTGTAGTTTGGTACTTTGTTGAAATCTAAAAATAAAAGGTCTTAAAAATAAAGAAAATATTACATGCATTCATTTAAATCCTTTCTCAAGTATCTACGATTATTGGTTCGAGAAATCTTGGGTCGCTGACCTTGTAGTTGGGTCCTTTCACAAAATCTAAGAAATGAAAAGTAAATAAATAAAAAATTAAAACATTAAATAAAAATTTAAGAAGGGTAAAAAACAAAAATTTTAAAATGTGCAGTTAGACTCTTTAGCAAAATTGGAAAAAAAAAGGTCCACGGCAAAGAGAGTGTAGCCCCGATTAATATGAGCCCTCACACAAACCCCTCCGATCATTGGTTCGCAAAATCTCGAGTCGATGACCTTGTAGTTTAGTGCTTTGGCAATATCTAGGAATCGATACAAAAATAAAACAAGTAGTTCCGTGAAGAACTAAAGCCTATTTTCATATATCATACTTATGTTAATTGCCTCTAACAACATACAAAATTTCAGTTTGATTGCTGTAATAGATTCGTAGATATTGAGAACCGTCTTATATTACGGATGGTCGCCATGTTGGATTTTTATATATGTAGGACTTAGAGTTATGTGTTATTACATGAAGATTATTGTGTACGTGTAGTATTCAAACTTCAATCGCTTGATTAGGACACAAGACATAAGAACGAGATCTTAAAACTTCGCACAGCTGGCATCTTGTGGTTATGAAAACAATTGAAATAAATTAGATGCCAGTGGCTTAACATTTGTATACGCATTTACCGTACCAAGTTTCACTGTACTGGATGGTTAAATCGCGAGAAACGTCCATTTAAAATGTATACTTCGCGTCACCGCACTGTTGGAATTGTGCCCACCAGGTTATTGAAAGTCCTATGGGTGAACGTATGTTCATAGCCTCTATGAACATAAAATAAATCAGTTTGATTGCTATAAAAGATTTGTAGATATTGAGAACCGTCTAAATATTTCAGATGGTCACCATTTTGGATTTTTATATGTATAGGCCATAGAGGTATGTACCCATTAAGGAAAAGTATTGCGTAGCATCATTATGCAAACTTTCACTTCAATCGCATGATTACGACACAAGAAATAAAAACTTAATTTTTAAAATTCGCACAGCCGCCTTAATGAGTTTATGTAAGCAACTGAACTAAATTAGATACCAGTGCATTACGATGTGTATAATCATATGCTGTACCATATTCCACTGCGCTCAGATGGTTAAATTGCGAGAAAAATCTATTCAAACGTTTCACCTTCGCTTGGCTGCCGTGTTCGTTTTGTACTTTACAGGGTTGTGAAAGTTACATAGATAATCGTGCAGTAGTGCTCTTTATCATCGTACAAAATTTCAGGATGATATCAGTAATAGTTTCGGAGATATAGAATAGCAGTGAAATATTTCGCACAGCCGCCATCTTGAGGTTATGTAAACAATTTAACTAAATTAAACGCCAGTGCATTACAATGTGTATAAACATTTAATGCTCTAAGTTTCATTGCGTTTGGATGGTTAAATCGCAAGAAAGGTCTATTTAATAGTCGCAAATTCGCTTGGCCGCCATGTTGGTTTTGTAGTTACCTGGTTCTTGAAAATTCTATAGGTGAAGTTCTAGTAGTGCTTTTTATCACCGTACAAAATTTCAGGGTGATATCGGTAATAGTTTCGGAGATATTGAACGCTGGTTAGCCTAAATATTTCGCACAGCCGCCATGTTGGATTGGTGAGACGAAGTTAACTTTTAAAGGGGACGGTCGGGGTCGGCCAAAATGGTGCTATGACCTTACCGAGTGTCATTGAAATCGCTCCAACCGTTTAGAAATTATTAGGGGGGGGGGGGGACACACATCACACAACCAGACAGACGCACACACATCACACACACATACGCACACACACACACACACACAAACACACACACACGGTCAAAAGGTGATCTCATAAGCCTATTTTTCCATAAAATGAAAATAGGCTAAAAATAAATAATTAAATAAAAATTAAATAATGAATAAATAAATAACAATAATAATAATAAATAATATTTACAAATAATAATTAAATATATAATAAATAAATAATAGTCAATAACGAATAAATAATTATTTGAAAAGCCCGCCATTCACGAGTGCGGTTGCGCGCGGCTGCCATGACACTAAGTGGAATTCTCCTTAGCTAACTACTTGCGTAGGTTCATTATTCTAACGTTCACTTTGATCGCATGATTAGAACACAAGAAATTAAAACTTAATTTTAAAATTTCGCACGGCCACCATCTTGAGGTTTTGTAAACAATTGAACTAATTTAGATGTCAGTGCATTACAATATGTATACACATTTGCTGTACCGTATTAAGTTTGACTGCCCTCGGATGGTTAAATAGCGAGAAAAGTTTATTTAAATGTTTCAACTTCGCTTGGCCGCCATGTTAGTTTTGTACTTAACAGGTCTATGAAAGGTACATGGATGATATTCTAGTAATACCCTTTATTACTGTAAAAAAATCTCTTGGTGACATCTGTTGCTGTTGTGGAGATATAGAATGCCAGTGAAATATTTCGCGCAGCCGCTATGTTGGATTGGTGAAACGTATTAAAATGTGTAAGGCACGGTCGAGGTCGAACGCGGTAGTAGTATGTACTTACCGAGTTTCATAGAAATCGCTTCAGCCGTTTGGATTTCATTAGGGGGGGGGCACACACACATGCACACACACGGACAAAATGTGTTATCATAGGCCCTTTTCTTTCATAAATGAAAATAGGTTAAAATGAGGGTAATTAATTGTATGGCATGTTTCAGTCGTCAAGCGTTCGTACATCCGATCCTGCTCAATTAGGCTTTGTTAATGTTCCATGTTTATGAATTACACTTACACAAATATATAGACATTACGATGTTTAGATTATATGAGCTAGTAAAAAATTGTTTAGAGCGTCAAACTTATTTACGCGTTACGTGAGTTCTTTCGTTGCTATGAATTTGTTGTTAATTTTGTTTTCCAAAATATGTCACAGGCTTTACACTTGGCAGAATATGTTCAACAACCGGCAATAAATTGTATCTGCCCTTGCACTGAATTAAATATGCATCTGCATTAAAAGCAAGCTTTAAAGTGACCATGCGCTCATACGAAATCACTAAACATCATCATAATCTTCACTTTTACGAGCACAGTTTATAACAAAATTATGTTGAAATAATGTTCTAATAATGATGGAACAATAATAAATAAGATTAATCACAGTTCTCGATTTTCTCAATTTTCACATAGTTTTCACAAGACCCATGTGGTCATACGGCGTGGTATGGTATTAACAAATTCACAAATAAATTTGATAAAATGGTCCGGCTAGCTCAAAACAGTTGCCAGCGTTTCGCCCCAGTGTACCGATGGGCTCTTCAGTTGGTTATGGTACACCTCACCAAGACGCGTGGCTAGTACATACTGTGAAGGCCGCTGCAAGGCACAAAATGTCGCCACGAGCAGCGCCAATGTACTACGGAAGTCAAACCTTCCTTTCAAAAATAATGTTAGCTTACCTTGCTAATCCATATTGGAAATATCTGTTCCCGAAGGAAACAGGATGTAAAATTGTCCGATTGAGCTATGTACATTAACAAATTCACAAAGAAATTTGATAAAATGGTCCGGCTAGCTCAAAACAGTTGCCAGCGTTTCGCCCCAGTGTACCGATGGGCTCTTCAGTTGGTTATGGTACACCTCACCAAGACGCGTGGCTGGTACATACTGTGAAGGCCGCTGCAAGGCACAAAACGTCGCCACGAGCAGCGCCAATGTACTACGGAAGTCAAACCTTCCTTTCAAAAATAATGTTAGCTTACCTTGCTAATCCATATTGGAAATATCTGTTCTCGAAGGAAACAGGATGTAAAATTGTCCGATTGAGCTATGTACATTAACAAATTCACAAAGAAATTTGATAAAATGTTCCGGCTAGCTCAAAACAGTTGCCAGCGTTTCGCCCCAGTGTACCGATGGGCTCTTCAGTTGGTTATGGTATACCTCACCAAGACGCGTGGCTAGTACATACTGTGAAGGCCGCTGCAAGGCACAAAATGTCGCCACGAGCAGCGCCAATGTACTACGGAAGTCAAACCTTCCTTTCAAAAATAATGTTAGCTTACCTTGCTAATCCATATTGGAAATATCTGTTCCCGAAGGAAACAGGATGTAAAATTGTCCGATTGAGCTATGTACATTAACAAATTCACAAAGAAATTTGATAAAATGGTCCGGCTAGCTCAAAACAGTTGCCAGCGTTTCGCCCCCAGTGTACCGATGGGCTCTTCAGTTGGTTATGGTACACCTCACCAAGACGCGTGGCTAGTACACAGTATGTAAAACAGTTGCCAGCGTTTCGCCCCAGTGTACCGATGGGCTCTTCAGTTGGTTATGGTACACCTCACCAAGACGCGTGGCTAGTACACAGTATCGCTAGTACACAGTATGTACTAGCCACGCGTCTTGGTGAGGTGTACCATAACCAACTGAAGAGCCCATCGGTACACTGGGGCGAAACGCTGGCAACTGTTTTGAGCTAGCCGGACCATTTTATCAAATTTCTTTGTGAATTTGTTAATGTACATAGCTCAATCGGACAATTTTACATCCTGTTTCCTTCTGGAACAGATATTTCCAATATGGATTAGCAAGGTCAGCTAACATTATTTTTGAAAAGAAGGTTTGACTTCCGTAGTACATTGGCGCTGCTCGTGGCGACGTTTTGTGCCTTGCAGCGGCCTTCACAGTATGTACTAGCCACGCGTCTTGGTGAGGTGTACCATAACCAACTGAAGAGCCCATCGGTACACTGGGGCGAAACGCTGGCAACTGTTTTGAGCTAGCCGGACCATTTTATCAAATTTCTTTGTGAATTTGTTAATGTACATAGCTCAATCGGACAATTTTACATCCTGTTTCCTTCGGGAACAGATATTTCCAATATGGATTAGCGCGGTAAGCTAACATTATTTTTGAAAGGAAGGTTTGACTTCCGTAGTACATTGGCGCTGCTCGTGGCGACATTTTGTGCCTTGCAGCGGCCTTCACAGTATGTACTAGCCACGCGTCTTGGTGAGGTGTACCATAACCAACTGAAGAGCCCATCGGTACACTGGGGCGAAACGCTGGCAACTGTTTTGAGCTAGCCGGACCATTTTATCAAATTTCTTTGTGAATTTGTTAATGTACATAGCTCAATCGGACAATTTTACATCCTGTTTCCTTCGGGAACAGATATTTCCAATGTGGTATGGTATGTAAATTCACAATTTCTTCAGTTTGTCGAAAATACTCACGATAATGTTCTCGCACACCTCATTGTGTCTTAATTTCACACAATTTAGCGTAGATGTGTGCTACTTAGCACCACTATTCACTTAATGAAATTTATAATCGCGGCAGTCACCGAAAATGTGCTAGTCACAACCGCTGTCTTGATGAAATGTGGTGGGATTTCAGATTGTACTTCCTCCTTCCTGCGTTAGATGATTAAGTCAAAAGAATACCAATATTGTCCTCCCTTCTGGAGTAGTAAAATTTTGTATTCTCTCTTCAAGTAATAAATGGCGAATTTAGAAATGCTTATTATACAATTTTAATATCATATTGATTTATTCAACAATTCCAACGTTTGACAATCACGGTCTCCTAAATGGATTCCTTCGTGTTGCTCTCCGGCTCAAGTTTAGATGTTCTGACAGTGTGTCTGAGGTTCCACTGCTCCTCGTTGATTCTGATGAATAAATAATAATCAAAACATGATGAGAACAACGGTATCAGTATACTGTAACATATACAATATTTAGATTACAAATGTTTGATAAAACTTGTGTACCATGTCAATCTTATTTACAGATATTATTGCTCAGTTGATCTGAAGCACTTCTATAAATGTTACGTTATTAACAATGTAATTCGTTTACCTGTGATCTATTGACTTATTATTGTGACGAATATCAGGCATGATTTTTGTTATTTATGATTCTAATTCAACCGTTCCTATTTAAACTGGTGGCCTATTGCAATGTGGTTATCTTGTCAATATAGCAAGTACACAAATGATGCAACAAACTAGAGATGAAAAAGGTTATGTAAACATCCTGAGTCGTATACGGCGTCGATTGTCGCACACTGCTCACCTTGGACTGGTTGTTCCGTTAGCTTCCTCGTTTGCAAATCGTGGCGCTATCTACTTGATGATCTGTGGATTATATTACTAACAGTACGTATAAGTGCTGTCTGCGCCATCTGTTGTTGTATCATAAAACCTTACTTGGTTTAATTAGTTTGTATCTTGACACAGCAATGTCCAAACATTTGATGATATGTACTAATGGTTCAGGACGGTCTCAACTATGAATGACCATCTCTTCCCAGCCTCGCATAAGCTAATGAGTTCTCCGTAAGCGCAACAGGTCTATTTGGGCATCTTGAAATCGTTAAACTTGCGTAACCTATGCCTTGGTTTATTCAGCATATGGTACTACGTGCATCCTTCCCGCTTAGCCTTTTTTCCCATTATACTGATTATCCCCCATTTATATGCATTGCCTGGCTTCATTCGTTATGTTGTTTACTTTAAATTGACGGGAGTATTGCCAAATAGTGTGAATAGGGGTTAACTCTCCAAGAATGTGTGTACATTTAGGGTATATGAGCTGTTTACTTTAGCTAAATGGATTTCTATGGCTTCTTTTATGTCAAGTTCCCTACCTTTTGTTTCGTAGTGTATGATTCTTGGGTCTGTTTCAATATGTCTGAAGCTATGTCTGATGTTCGCATACTGCTTATTGATTCCTGTGTTTAATTGCATTTATGTGTTCTTTATAACGCGTGTCCTTCCTCCTCCCCGTTTGCCCTACGTAATTTTCTTGACACCCTTTTTCTTGGCATGATAAGTACACCCCTGATTTTAGCATAGGTTTTGTTTTATTGCTATTATGGAGATATTTACCAAGCATAATGTTTGTCGTAAAAGCTATTTCGATTCCTTGTTTTTTAGAAAAGATTGGTCATTTTGTACGAGTAACGTTCAAGAAATTGAAACGCGCGAACTTGCTTACATTAGGTCTACTGGTTGGCGTTTGCACTACACTATCTCTTATCAGATGCCTTAGTATTATTTGTTCTGTCTTATTGGTTGTGAAGTTGTTTTCTTTAGCTTTCTATGTACTTGTCACTACGAATTCTGAGAATTCTGCAGTGGTATCATGGTGACGGCTACTAGTTCCTCGACACGATCGTCAGGGTGATTAGACGTAGTGTGCCCGTTAGTCCGGAGACCAACGTCCACATATGCGTGGACCTCTAAATCGGTTGAGCACGAGATTCGAAAACACTCAGGGCAAACTGGGCATGAAAAAATGGCACTGAACCGAATTCGAGTTCCACGCTTAAATATAGGAAAGGACGAAACACACAATTCATGTAAACACTCCACTTTATTTAATAAAAATATCACAAAACACAAGATATAACACTCCTGCCTATAGCTCAGGGTGCTAAAATTAGAGTCCATGACCCATGAGATTCCTAATGAACTAAAATAGTGAATCTTCACTAAAAAAGATGTCTTATTGACTAAATATGTATCATCCTGTTCACACACTCCCATTATTCACTGTTATCATATTCACACGGGTCATTTTGTCACACGCACTTGTTTCAAAAATATTTTCAAATTATCCTTACTGGTTGCACATAAATTATCAGAAAAACCTGCTTGAAATTATCAGAATTGAAGTAAGTTGACATTCGATTTAATGCTATCTCAGATATTTGACTGCTATATCTATCAACCTCACATCACACACTCATTATGACAAGATTGTACTGGAAAATAATTACGCATTCTGAATATTGTAAAAATCACCTTTGGAGTAGCTAGATACCATTTGTTGTGACCTCATTACTTTAAATGGGCTATAACTCTTCAACTAATAATCACTCGTATTTATTACTCTGCATAACTTATTCAACATTGCTCCAAATAACCAAATAACCACGTTGACTTTTATAACTATCACTCCTCAAGCCACCCTGCTTGATCCCAAACATAACGGTGCCATGTCCTCGACATGCCCGTTTAACTGAGGCATTATTCGCCTCTACATATTACGACATTAAAACTTCAATAAACTTGGTCACAACTCGTTCACCAATAAATAACAAAAGCCTCTCAAACTCAGCATATTAATTACTTAGCTCATCCCCGAATGAAAATTCTAATATTATAGCCTATGAGACAAAATCTTTAGTCGGTCAACACTTATTCATAACTCTCACCAAGGTTTCTTAAAAAATAATTTCATGCATAGATTATTTTTATTATTACTATTTCATATTTCAGTTTTCAGAAAATTCTTTAATTATTGGTTATGTGCAATGGGATATTATTAAACATCATTATTATTATTATTACCGCTTGATCCCATTCGAAAATTATACAAAACAAAAGCATTAATCTCACACAAGAAAAAATGGCACGCAAGGTCAAATATGATTCCCAGTACTCAAAGACTGATTTAGGAATAGATCTAATAAATATTATTTACACAGACTACAGTGAATCACGAGGTGTAGAGAAAAATAGCATGAGCGATAATCGCCGCAAAACCTCACTAAACAAGAATACCTGACACTTGAGCTACGCTGGGATTAATACCTGATTAAATATCTAATGAGATCAGCTAACATAACGGGACATACACTTGGATAAGTAGACGTAAATATGGAATAATACCTAGAATAAGCTAAGCTAAAATAAATGGAACTAAGATTGGATACACATGACTACGCTAGACATAACTAGTAATGCATGGGCTGGTCTTCCTTTTAGTTATTCAGGATGTCATTTTGGCCTCCAGATCGGACATGGTTCACGTAGTCTGGTTCATCCATTATGTGCCCCACTGCATATCTGGCTGCTTCCAATCCTGGCCAAGTTTAAAACGGTTCTGGACAGTTCCCACAGTCTGGCCCATTCTGGATGTTTCTGGCCTCCTTAAGTGGCTGGAAATGGACATCGTCTTCTCTCTTCTTTCTTCGTTTCTTCCTAACCCATCTTCAATATTTAGTGCATGATTATCTCACTAGCGTAGAAAATTCCAGAAGATGTATAGCTCACATCACTATGATGTTCCGCACACATGTTGCAAAAATGTTAATAATAGCACTTATGACTGTCTTGTACTGGCTACGCTGGCTGTAATTACAAATGGTAGGCCCTGTATGCTTAATTTCAACCGTGTCTCAATCACTTGATGTATTGGCCACATATATCACGAAATTGAAAGCAACTTGAGCGCGCACTAACACGAATGTTCTCGCACTTTTGATGCCTAGAAACGTCACAGCGGTATTCCTGCGTGCAATCACTCGGGCATTATCACTTCTATTTGCCACCCTTATAACTCTTTTGCCACAAAATATGTTTCACAGTCAATAATCAGTTCCCAATAGCTACCGCACTTCAGCGAAAAAGATTTAGTTCAAACACTCACGTGAAATAAGTTACTTCAAGTCACGTCTGCAGTACTTATTGATTTTCCTGTCAGGCTGATATAGGCGGCCAGCCTGACTTCCTGTTCCTAGGCACCCACAGCTCGGCAATACGAACTTTGTACTTCTCGAATACCGTAGAATTTCAACATGCGCACAGAGATGACTTCAGGGAGGCTGTCTGCGAAGAAAAATACTCCGATAAGATAGCTCTCCGTGGATAGCCTGCACGCGTCTTCTATACAGCGTGGCTTGCGGTCCAATGACGTAATGCATGATCGCTTCCTTTCATAATATCTCTCAAATTATTAAAGATAGCAATATAATTCTTTCTGGAATATTACCATACAATTGAAGCCTAAATTATTAAGTAGTTATCTCCTCTGTTGAATTGTGGAATAAGCTGTATCAAGTAATTCTAGCAAGTTCGGTGTCTTATAATTCACTGCTCGCTCCAGCTTAGCTGTGGACTGGCTATGTCCTCTCACGGCGCTCATTCAAAAATGCCGCGTGGCGCTTCATTTAAACAGTCCAAACGACATGATCGCTGCCGGTTCGGGGCGCAGTGGGTTGCTCATTTTTCTGTCCTCCGGTCAGAATGTTCACACTGACAAAGAGGTGAAGACGGATGCCACACGCTGGTTCCACTCCCAGTAGCCAGAGTTACAAAAGTTGACCCCACGATAGATATAGCCTAACAGGTGTTTTAATTCTGGTGGTGATTATGTCGAAAAATAGGTCAAACATTGCTGTATCCGGTGCGCATAAAGTTTGTATGTATGTATCTATGTTTTGCTTCTCTTTAAAAAATAGGGAAACCCAATTTCTGGATGGGCCTAGTAGAAATTAATATGTGGTATTATATGCCCAGATCAAAATAACACAGACTCCAAATTTCCAAGATAGTGGCTGGGCGTAGCCTACTGTTAAAACGTAATAATGAATCATTCAGAATGTAATTGTGCAATTAAAATGAATTTTAGTAAGAACAAAGTACCATATAGACTAATGGACCTTTCTGAAATGGTGCAGTGGTCAAGCTGCTTGCCTCTCGCCAAGGTGTGCCAGGTTCGATTCTCGGTCATTGCATGTGAGAAATTAGAAGTAAAATATTACGTCCTTTGGTTTGGAATCCACGTAAAAATAGAGGTCCTGTGGCTGACGATCGCTGATTAACGGTCACGTAAAACTACAAGCTTCCTTCCTTTTTCGAAATAAATCAAAAGAATAACACGTTGAATATAACACGTAGCGGCCATCTAGTAAATATAGATTCTGATAATGAATGACTGAAACTGAAAGTATTTTGCAGCTACAATTACGAAAATTAGTTACAATGTAGAAGCTTGTAAGTGGCTTCCTATAAACAAGTCAAATGGACAGCGACCACATTCAGTACATTCACGATGGTGGTTGGGCGTATTCTTAAAGCTGAAATCTCATTTAGCCTACTCACGATATAATGGCACAATTAATATGAATTTCGTTCAGAGAGGAGCACAATATAACATACCTCGCTAGCATAACTCATAAGAATATCTCACTGAATATAGAACGCAGCAGCATCTCGAATTTATGGTATATAAAATTAAATATTTGATATTTTAGAGATGAAATGAAAATCCACAGCCTGCTTCCAGTCTCCGACCGGGTCAGGAATGGAATGAATGAAGCCCCCATCTAGCGGCGAGGATATGCACTGTGCCGGCTGCCGAGGCCTGACGCACTCCTCTGGGGCAATGATTAAATGAATGACGGATGAAATGAAATGATAGTGGAGAGTGTTGCTGGAATGAAATTTTGACAGGGAAAACCGGAGTACCCGGAGAAAAACCTGTCTGCCTCCGTTTTGTCCAGCACAGATCTCACATGGAGTGACCGGGATTTGAACCACGGACCCAGCGGTGAGAGGCCGGCGTGCTGCCGCCTAAGCCACGGAGGCTGATATTTTAGAGATACAATAACTAAATTTAGTATTAGAGTAAACCCGTATTGTATATGGGATTTGTACGTCGAAAGCAAAATAATCGCCTCGTCACATATTCTGGATCCGAGCGCACTATTAAAACTTAAAAATCAATACCTCGGGATCCAATTGCGCAATCAACACGAAGCTTAGTAATAGAGGGGTATTGTATATGACACCTTGCCATTATTAGTGATATGTCTGTTACACTGCATATACCACACAGCCACCATCCTAAATATATCTTCTTCTTTTTTCGCTTTAGCGTTTATCCCGCCTCGTGGCAGGGTCCGCTATGTTAATCTGCTGTCTCCACTTTACTTGGTCATGGGCCATGTCCGGATGTAGGTTGATGCCTTTCAAATCCCTGTGCAGTGTATCTGCTCAACGTTGTCTCGGTCATTCCTTTGGTCTTTTCCCGGCGACCTCTAGTGTGTAGCCCTGTTTTGCAATGGTGTCCGCTCCTGACCGTAGCACATGCCCAAACCATCGCAGACGACCCTCACGCATTTAGTTGTTGATTGCCGTGACACCAAATCGTTCCCCATCCTAAATATATAAGACATCAATATCGATAATTCGCCATTTATTAATGTTACGAAACGCAGCAAGTCTGCGGTGTCACATAAAGAGGCTTTATCTGCAGAAGGCACAAGATCAACGATTCCATACATTGTAAATAGATGATGGACGCACTTTACTCATGTTAGAATTAATTACTCTGGATGCAAGAGCGGAATTACTACGAAACCTAGTAAACGAGGAGTGTAGGGTACAGCTTTCAACGTTCATAACAGGAACATTCAATTATACTGCTTGATAAGGACAACGAATTATAACTATACCCGATAAATTAGTAGAAAGTATTGTTACGTGCCACCCCCTAGTGGCACCTTTGTTAACTGGATTACGGTGGGTATAATGCACAACACCAATTACTGCTTAAAGAAATAATTAACTTTATTGTGGCCAGAAAATTACACTAATCAGCAAATACAAGCAATTAGGAGCCTTACTCCAGTTTCCTCAAGTCTCTTCCTTGAGCGCTCTTGGCCCTTCCACTTGTCAACAGATCACAGAAGTTAATCCGTCCTAATGAGTACGGTGGCCTTGACAGAAACTACCTGCTCCTCTCCTTTATGTTCACCGACCACAATTACTTACGATCACTTGCTGCAGGCTACTTCGCTGTCCACAAGCTGGAGAAACAATGTCACTGGATTTCGTAACTCGCACAGCACTTCGTCACCACACTTCTGTCGCTCAGAATAAACGCTCACACTAGCTCGTAAAACACAACAACTACAACTGCTAGACAGGTCGCACTTATATAGCAGGCCGGTGACTCAATAAATGCTTCTAGATCCATCCAGGGTTCACGGCTTCTCGAGGTTTCCATCGCTGGTCCAGTCACGAATATTCTGGACTATCCCTTTGTCTTAGTAGCCCTGTTGCATAAGGCGCGCGCAATACAGGAGGCAGGACACAGCCCAGCCTTGGGGCAGTTGTGACTCATGCGGCGAGTGATGACACAAACTCACAGCCGTAACACCACCCCCTTCCTAAAAAGGCTGATCATCCCGATCAATCATTGGTCCATCTGTGCCCCTCCATAGGCTGCCAGGCGATCTCGATGCACGATCTTCATCTTCGCCCTCGGGCTCCGCTGGATCCTGTAGACGACATCGTTGATCCGTTTCACGACTCGGTACGGGCCCTCCCAGGACTTCTGCAGTTTGGGTGACAGGCCTTTCTTCCGTAATGGGTTGAAGAGCCAGACCAGCAGTGGCGAATTCTCCCATGCATCGCATATACCGGCGGTATACCACCAGTGATAAAAAATATAAAATGTTTATCTCGACATTTTCTCGACTTGTATGTAGCAGTGCAGACAGGAAAATCGAGCTTGTCATCATTCATGTTCCGCCGATTGTTGTCATGGAAGCTGGCGCTCGAACCCCGCTTAACTCGCTAATTGTCCTCTGGAGTACACACTTTTAGCTGTGAGTGACTGTACTTTGGTATACCGCAAGTCTAGCCCGGTCGTTGAAAGGGCTCGACACTGTCACGCGGGACGAGGGAGGGTAAGAGGTAGCCCAGCAAAGTTCCGTATGGGGTATCGCGCTACAGACTAGCGGTGAGTGTAGTGCTGATTGGTTGATTTCAAACAGTACTTTTTCACCCTGCTCACAAGCGAAGACACACCAGCGCAGCGCCTCATTCACTTCAGTTATGTTGTGAGTTCGTCTTGGCGTGAATTACTTCCCACTGAAATACAGTATTAACATGCTTAGATTAAGTGAAACACTGGAAGTGGATAGTAGCGTTGTTGAAAGGATTTTATTCCATTGGATTTCCTCAGTAAGTTGAAATTAAAGCGATCTATGGGATGTAGGCTACCAAAATTTCTTTGTGCAAGGAAATGAAGGCATTGGTTTCTGCCGAAATCAGGTAGAATTTTACACTTGGAATATTTGTTGCTTTGCAGTTGTTGATTCAATTTGGGGCTTTGAAGCATCGTGGTCATGTAGCCCCGTGTACTTGGTTCAGGGTCGGATTTAAGGCAAGATCATGGGGGTAGGCGAACACACCAGGGAGTCTAGAGAGTATGAAATACCCCTAGCTTAGAGCGAGAGAGAGAGAGAGAGAGAGGGGGGGGGGAAGGTCCGGGGTAGGATAATTTTTCTAAAACTAGGCCCAAATTTGTGAGTAATAGGACATTTGGGTTATTTTTTTGATATTTTGGAGTAAAAATAAATGTTACCGATCACGGTGGCCGAGAGCAGTAACGCGCTAGCTCGTGTCTCGCTGCATCGGGAGAGTGAGGGTTTGAATCCCACTTCAGCCGTCTGGAAAATGGTTGTCGTGGTTTCCTATTTTCACCACCAGGCAAGTGCCGTGATGGTTCCTTTCAATAGGTCCACGACCGACCGACTTCCCTCCAAAATCCCTTCCCTGGTCCTTCCTTAATTAGACCCAAGTTAGCGGTCGCCTGTCACCATCCCCAGTTGTATCTTTTTACAAAGTGTATCCAGCTCCGAGACACCATCCTTGCGACGGTAGAGGAATGATCCATCGCAGAGTCCGTTTTGTGAGTTGGGAAAAATTTGCGTGATATTAGCCATTTTAAGTCAAATATTTATTTTATTCCAAATTATTTTAGTTTTGGTAGTTCTACTATTTACTGTCATAGCCAACGCGTGGTTTAAAGCCATTTTTTAGAGAACTGTCAAAAATGTGTAGTATTCTTCCAAATATACAGACATCTTCATTTGAGACGGTTTTACCTTTCAGCGTCCAGTCCAGTCTACAAGCCTCTGTTTGCGAACAAGTCGCCTCTATGATCCCCTATTAGCAATTAGCAATGCGGCTCCCTCTGCTTCTACATCTCTGACTTTGAAATCGTTCAACACTGAAACTAACCATCGCCTCATAGCTCTACGTCTGCTTCTGTTATCCTCTACAGCCGAACACTCAAAATAGTAGGTTATCGTAAAATGTGCATTTTGATATAGAGTATTTAAGTGTGAAAGAATTTGTCTAAAGCCACTGTTTTCGTTTCTTTTTAATGTATAACAGCAAGATGAATCGTTCACTCCTAAATCCACCCCTGGCTTGGTGCGTGTGGAAACTGATGAGCTATGTCGTTATGATGGCTGTACCGTTGCCAGGATTTTGGTAGGAGGCGGCTGTGGCCTTACGATATGTACGAGTGAAAGTGGAAAACCACGAAAGACCATTTCTAGGATGTTTGGGGTTGGAATCGAACCACCTGTTCTCATTTCTGCCTCTTGGGGGTTGAGCGAATCCCAACCCTCAGACCAGAATTACATTTCTTGGTAGAGCATAGAATCGAACACGGACCTCCGCAGTAACAGCCCCAGAATACTAGCCACTACGCCACGAGGTGGACCTTTAGAAATCCAAGTGAATGGAACTTACTTTCAAGTCAAATATTCTTCCTGGCAGACCAAGGTTGGGAAACAATATGTCAAGGTAGTTTACACTATAATTATTTTATTGTTTGAGGCTGAATGTTCGCTTTCCAGAAGATATTTTCACTTTGAGATACTGGCTCTTCTTTAATTGCATTATTACATTGGTTATGCATGAATGCGCTTCTCATGTTTGGACATGTCTAATGATGAGACAATGTATAATTGAGATCCTTCGGAAAAGGATCAATGTTTATATCTTTTCGTAAAATTTAAGACCTGGTCAAGAACGGAGAGGGAGAGAAGGTAGCGTAATGATGAAATGTACTCTGTACGTTGCCAAAATGAACTACAGTTTCAAGTAGGCCGTGTTCAGGCGTTAAACGGAGATTTCTTTAAATGTATAAGGACATAGTCCTTGCAGAGGGAGGATGGCGCACTGGCTTTACCCGGACGGTCGAGGTTCGAATTCTGGTGACAGCACGCTAAATATTTCACATGGGAGATCACGTGGCGTTAGGAAGGGAATCCGACCTTATATCCCCGGCCAAAAGAATTGTCTAGTGACCTCAATTTATGGGGATAACCTATCCAAAATTATAGCGATAAAGTGTGTTTCTTAGAAGTTATGTAAATGTTCTCCAATACATATAATAATAATAACAATAATAATAATAATAATAATAATAATAATAATAATAATAATTCATCTTTGACAAGAGGTCGAGGCATGGACAAAAAAAGGGGGGGGGGGGAATGTAAGGGGTAAATGGTGCGGTATACCAAGATCGGTGACCACCAGTCGCCACTGCAGACCAGGTCGTCCTCGTGGAATCCGCCGGCATCCGTCTGCTGGTCGTATCGGGTCTTCATTCGGTCGGTCTCGATCCGTAGTTTCCTCCTCGTGAACGCGTGTACGTCCTCCAGTTGGTCGACCAGTTCTTGACAATACTGGCTTACCGGGATCGGATCATTCCCAGGTCGGCCGAAGGCAAGATCGACAGGTAGACGGAGCTCCCTCCCAAACATGGCCCGGGCTGGTGTGCACCCGGTGGCTTCATGCACGGCGGCGCGGTAGGCCAGGAGAAATAGTGGAAGATGTTTGTCCCAATCCCTCTGGTGCTCGCTGACGACTATTCGTAGATGGTTCTCGATGGTGCGATTGAATCGCTCTACCATCCCGTCGGACTGAGGGTGTAGCGGCGTTGTCCTTGTCTTCCGGATTCCCAGCAGCTGGCATAGGTTCTGGAACACCTGCGACTCGAAGTTCCTCCCTTGGTCGGAGTGCAGCTCCAGGGGTACTCCGTACCGGCTGAGGAATTCCTTCACCAGGGTCTCTGCAATCGTCGCGGCTTCTTGGTTGGGGAGCGCATACGCCTCCGGCCATTTGGTAAAGTAGTCGCTGACGACTAATATGTAGCGGTTCCCTGCCTCGCTTAACGGGAATGGCCCAGCAACATCGATGGCCACTCTCTCCATGGGGCCGCCCACGTTGTAGGTCTTCAGTGGACCCCGTCGTCTTCGTCCTGGGCCCTTGCTGGCTGCGCAATCGTGGCACCTCGCGCAGTAATTCTCCACGTCTGTTCGGCATCCGATCCAGTAGAACCGCTCTCTCAGCTTCTCCAGGGTCTTCTTTATCCCTAGGTGTCCACCAGATGATCCTCCATGAACTTCCTTCAGGACTTCCTCCGTCATAGCTTTTGGAACGACGACTTGTTCCCGAGATGTCTTCCCGTCGGTGCTCTCCCAGGCGCGGCAGATGAGGCCATCCCTTACAATCAGCGAGTCCCACTGTGCCCAGTAGGACTTAACCTTTGGGCTGCAGTCACTCACAATGTTCCACCCGGGTCTGGAGACACAGGACCTCTTCCATTCGGCTATCAGTCCCAGGTCATCATCTTCTGCTTGTGCCCGCGTGAAAGATTCGCGGCTCCAGTTCCCCTGAAGTTCCACAGTAGTCCGTCGGCACTGTATCCCGGTGTTCTCCTCCCTTCGGGCACAGAAGGTGCAGTCTTCGGGGCACGGTCTTCGTGACAGGGCGTCGGCGTTAGAATGCAGTTGGCCTTTCCTGTGCTGAATCTCAAAGTTGTACTGTTGAAGCCTCTCTAACCACCGCGCGAGTTGACCCTCGGGCTGCTTGAAGTTCAGGAGCCACCGCAGGGATGCATGGTCGGTCCTGATGAGAAATTCTTGCCCGTACAGGTACTTGTGGAAGTGTTCAATGGTTTTCACGATGGCGAGCAGCTCCTTCCTGGTGACGCAGTAGTTCCTTTCTGGCTTTGACAGGGCCTTGCTGAAGTAGGCCACTACTCTCTCCTCGCCGTCCACTACTTGCGACAGGATTCCCCCTATGCCAAAGTCGCTGGCATCGGTATCGACGATGAACCTTGTTCCAGGTCTGGGGTAGGCCAGAATAGGTGCGGTGCACAGAGCCTGCTTGAGTTGTTCGAAGGCACTGTGGCATTCTGCTGTCCACGTGAAGAGTTGGTCCTTCTCAGTCAGGCGATGTAAAGGTTTGGCGATGTCGGCGAATCCTCTCACGAAGCGACGGTAATAAGTGCAGAGTCCCAGGAAGCTTCGTAGTTGGGACTTGTCCTTCGGAACTGGCCACTCCCTCACAGCTGCGGTCTTCTCTGGGTCAGTGCGCACCCCTTCCTCGGAGACGATATGCCCAAGGTACTGGACCCGCTTCTGGAAGAGCTGACACTTCGTGGGGCTCAACTTCAGCTGGGCAGCCCGTAGCTTCAACAAGATCTCCTTCAGGTTGCTGTAGTGCTCCTCGAAGCTCCTCCCCAGAACGATGACGTCGTCTAGGTATACCAGGCAGGTCTTCCAGTGTAGTCCCCTCAGAATGGACTCCATTAGCCTTTCGAAGGTTGCAGGGGCGTTGCACAGACCGAATGGCATGACGGTGAACTGCCAGAGCCCGCTGCCCACAGAGAACGCCGTTTTCTCGCGGTCCTTAGGGTGGACCTCCACCTGCCAGTAGCCACTCTTCAAATCCAAGGTGGAGAACCATCTTGATCCTGATATGGTGTCCAGCGTCTCGTCGATCCGGGGTAGAGGGTAGCTGTCCTTCTTCGTGACGTCGTTCACCCGCCTGTAGTCCACGCAGAACCTGGTGGAACCGTCCTTCTTCTTCACTAGCACGACCGGAGAACTCCAAGGACTATGTGATGGCTCGACACCCCTTGCTCCTTCATCTCTTCTACCATCCGGTCAACTTCGGCTTGCTTGGCGAGCGGGACACGTCGGAATGGGGCCCTAATCGGTGTGCTGTCCCCAACGTCGATTCTGTGCTGGACCATGCTTGTCCTACCGAAGTCTTTGCTCCCCACGGAGAAGACATCCTGGAATTCGCGTAGCAGGTCCTGAAGTTGGCGTGATTGTTCCTCGTCTAAATGGTCCTGGGATCCTTGGTACAGCTTCTGTAGTTCTTCTGGCAGTGTGCGTCTTCTTCGGTTGTCCGTCTGCAGGTGTCTGTCTGTCGTATCTGTGATGCGGGCAATCCATCTTCTTCTGGCCGTCTTCCATCTTCTTCAGGTCATCCTTCAGGTCCTTGGCTAATTTCTTCTGGCCGTCTTCCATCTTGGTTTCCATGCCAATTAACTTTTCTAGCAATGCTGCGAATTGCTCTTCCATTTTAGATGTTTGTCTTGTAAGGGGCATGCACTCACAGGAAAATTAGAGAAAATGACCTGCTCGGGTTTTGAAACCAGGACCGTCAGGTGTTGTGCTTGAGTTCGTAATCCGGCTTCTGACACCAGTTGTTACGTGCCACCCCCTAGTGGCACCTTTGTTAACTGGATTACGGTGGGTATAATGCACAACACCAATTACTGCTTAAAGAAATAATTAACTTTATTGTGGCCAGAAAATTACACTAATCAGCAAATACAAGCAATTAGGAGCCTTACTCCAGTTTCCTCAAGTCTCTTCCTTGAGCGCTCTTGGCCCTTCCACTTGTCAACAGATCACAGAAGTTAATCCGTCCTAATGAGTACGGTGGCCTTGACAGAAACTACCTGCTCCTCTCCTTTATGTTCACCGACCACAATTACTTACGATCACTTGCTGCAGGCTATTTCGCTGTCCACAAGCTGGAGAAACAATGTCACTGGATTTCGTAACTCGCACAGCACTTCGTCACCACACTTCTGTCGCTCAGAATAAACGCTCACACTAGCTCGTAAAACACAACAACCACAACTGCTAGACAGGTCGCACTTATATAGCAGGCCGGTGACTCAATAAATGCTTCTAGATCCATCCAGGGTTCACGGCTTCTCGAGGTTTCCATCGCTGGTCCAGTCACGAATATTCTGGACTATCCCTTTGTCTTAGTAGCCCTGTTGCATAAGGCGCGCGCAATACAGGAGGCAGGACACAGCCCAGCCTTGGGGCAGTTGTGACTCATGCGGCGAGTGATGACACAAACTCACAGCCGTAACAGTATGCTACATGTTCTTTACTGAACATCATGAATGATACGGTATCTGGGATAAACCAATGACAGCAATTGCATGGAAGGATACTCAAGAAGGCTCGGTGCGGGAATTTGGGGAATTCTGAAGGAGGCACAATTCTGAACTTAACGAGCATATAGAAAGGCTCTCGGACTCTGCTAGGAAGAGAAGAATAGCCTTGTATGCCCATGTGTCACGATTGTCTCCCAACAGACTGACTATAGTGACTAACCGTCTGTTCACTTTCTGGAGTAACAAGAAAGTTCGTTGAACCTGGCTGACAGAAACCGAGACAGATGTTCAAGAAATGGGAAGACTGACAAGCTGTGAGACAAACCCTCAAGGAAGCCCGTTGATTCAGGAAGAAACTCGGAGGAAAGGTGCCCCCTGGACAGAAGAACGAAAAGAGTTGCATCGGGAAAAGATGCGATAATATTGGGCAAAGATCAAGGCCCAACAGTTGAACAAGCGTGTCCAAGGGGGCCTATTTGAAAGATGGAAAGAAGAAGAAGAAGAATATATTGAGGCCTAGTTAGAAATCAACATGATAAATGAAGCTGTTCGTATGAGGTGGATGAGATGATCTTGCGAAAGAGGAGGGTGAGAAGAGCTAACTGCTAACAGGGGATCATGGTGGCATCTCGTCTGCTCACAGACTAGATGTAGCCTACACTGCATGGCAGAACAGTGTAAAATGTAAATGAATACACGAATTAATGATAAAATGTAGAGGCTAATGAAAACTAAACAATAATTCATTGTTCGTCAAGGTCTCTATGACCGCACGATGTCAACAAACACAACGGACAAATTGTATTATGAATCATAAGAGCCAAGCGGCTTTGCTTGATGCTTAATTTAGGGGCTTGTACATAGTGAACCCATGTACCATTGGTTCAAGGGGTCGAATCCATGTATTTTTGTAAAAGGAAGGAAGGAAATATACAGTCTTCAGAGGAACATAGCAAGATTTTATACAAGAAGGCTAGCATAACGTTGTGTAATAAACTGAAGCCAGGTGGCCAGGAAATGAGATCATGCCTGACGCATTGATAAGGAGCCAGTCACGAATATAAATAGAACGAGTGGAATTTTCCAAGCGAGTGACGAAGAGCGTGTTTCGGAAATCGCCCTTACCTTGCAGTAAAATGGCAACCGCGCAGCTGTGCCAGAAGAAGAATAATTAGATTTAACCCATTTGCAAGAATAAAATTAACTAAAGAAATACAGCATTGTGAATCATTTCGGAATAGAGATTTTTGTGTGGAGAAAAATGTTATAATAAATGCCCAGGAAAGAAGTGCAGACGTGGCCATACGTCACTGGGGGTTTCCCGAGACCCGAGGAGGGGGGAATAAAAAATCAACTGTAACACCCACACAGCTGAAGACTAAATTTTATTTAATATGTCAGAAATGCACGATCGATTTTCATGTGCAAAGAAGTCAGTTTACGTTTAGAAAACGAGCTTTCCAGAGATATAATTTTTAAAAGTGTGCGACCATTACTTCAAAAGTTGGTTCCGAAAAAGACGTAGAATTTATCTTTTTGTCGCCGATTTGTATAAAAGTCCTGGCAGAGCCAAGCCAATTATTTCAGTCTTGAACGACCGCTGAGGCGGGTCGTACTGTTTCACCAATCATCCAGTTCCGTGAGCGCCGAGACGCTGCACGATGAAGCATCAGAGTACGATAAGTATCATCATAGTATCGCCGTGTGGAGAATTAGGAAAATCCTAATACAGGATTTAGTTCCGCCAATACTAGTCTTACAGTGAAAAATTCAGTATTACAGTCGAAGTAGGCTGCGAACTTAAAGAATAGGCGATAGGTCTTCAATAACAGTTTATTTAAACGACCAAGTGTATCGTAACGTTTTGAAGTACCATAACAGCGAAACAAACATTCTATCAACGTTAAAAGAACCCGATCAGGGTCGGACAAAATAAGGTCCGCATGGTATTCTGAAAAGAGAGGAATTATAGAATTGAGTAATCAGAAAGGAGAAGTAAATTCAAGACGTTGTTTCAAAGAAACAAACGAACTATAAAAAGCACTAAGTTACGAGGAGTATTAGATGCTAGAAAATAATAGGTCACAGATAGAGTATTTGGGAGACCGTGAACAAGACAGACATTCGCTAGACAACTAATAGGGTCTAGAAAGAAGCAAGTTTGAGCTAATAATAATAATAACCGATCATCAGGAAACCGGATTCGAAGAAGTACCATTCCAGGGAGGGGTAGAGTGTTCGAGACTTTCATATTCTGGTCAGATAGGAAGCCGACATCTACTAGTTTCACCCTTGGAGACGGGGAAGCAAATATCACGTGTGCAAGGCCTAATCAAAGCCTCAGTGATTAGAATCAGTGTAGTGTAAATATATAAAATTTGTGTTAGATAGTAATTTTTCAGTGATTTTATTGTGTGTAATAGAAGAATACCGAAGTGTATTTTAAAATGTTACCAGTGTTTAAGGTATATAAATTATATGTGTGTCAAGATAGGTCAGTGTATGAAATGAATTTGAGCACGATGGTGTAATCACAAATAATGGGCAAAAATGAAACATCGTTGGAAAGCACGGTAGTGGACCGTCTGAACATGTAAGTAACTATTTTCATTATGTTATGTGTTGGGGGAATATTTGTGTACAATCCACCTGAGAATGATAAATAGGGATGTTTTCGAATAACAAATAACAGAATAAGAGCGCGATCTGAACAACTAAAAATTGAGAAATTATAAAATGATTATGTGAAATGAATACATCCTTAGAGGAAATGTATGAAATAAAATATCAGTGTATTTGATAAATGTTATGAAAGCAAGCGGAAAAATATAATAATAATATAAATTATATAAATGAAGATTAAGTTGAATTATATGAAAGTAATAGCTTTTGAGCTTTTGTAAAGGAATAAAGACATGGTGTGAATACATGTTCTTAAAGTATAGCGATTATTGTCACGGGAGAGGCTTAATATGAAAGTTTGAGATATAGATCAAATGATGATTTTGAATTTATCAGTTCTCTGGAAGATGCTAGGCCTTAAAGTAATGTATAGCGCATTGTCGCGCATTAAAGTAAATTGTCACGCTAGGAAGGCGTTGAATCTAAATATACTTGGTAAATTAATTGTGAGGGACAGTTGATTGCGGTAATTGATGATAAGCCCTCCATATAGTGATGTAGATCACGAGGCGTTGTATAATGGGTGCGAATTATTGTATTGATGAGCGCAGGTTAGACCGAGGTCGCCCTAAGCCGCTAATTTGTTGTCAAGTCCTCCAGTATGGGATTGGTTCCCGAGGCAGTTGAGAGAGTCGAACCCAGACTCGTATAGTTGTTGAAGCCCCTAAATATTGTTGTTGTATTGAATTATTCTTACCTATCAATGATGACACTTCATAATTAATAAATGCCAAGGTTACGAAAGTGGTCTATGAACCTAAATAATGTTGTTTAAATGTATGAAAGAAACGCCAGGTCTGTTCAGAGAACTGTGTTTGAGAAATAGCTGTTTTAAAGCATGAGTAGAGCGGTCCCGTGTGGGCGATACTGAGGGTCTCCCTCCCGGGCAATAAATCAAGTCGAGTGTCACGGTCCAACCCCTCGCTATTGAAAAAATGGTAGGTCAGGGGAACCGTCTATTTGAAGTAATAATAAACCATGAGTGTTTAGAGTTTGTTAATGACCCGGGATTCGAACCGAGGTTCTTGTAGATGAAAGTTACCGCTTGCAAGTTCAGATCGTTTGCTTTCTTATGAGATGATCGTCTTTTAAGACAGATAATAATAAATATAAATCCCTAATGTAATGAGATATTGATGTAGGATTTCACGAGTTCAATGAAGACAATTAGATTTCGGGAGTGATCATAATTTTTGACTTTGTTCAAGTAGTCTTCTATAACTCGGGAGTGCACAAGTATTTTTCCCAATCACTGTAGTGAATTTGTTAACTTGAGAGAGGTGGTAACATGAGAACATTGTGAAATGCCCAAAAATGTAAGTAAATGAGTAACAATTACTTTAAATAAGATTATATATTGTTTTGATTATAAGAAACTCATAAAATAGATATTGAGGTGTGTAAAAGAATAGCACAGTTTATAGTGGAAAGTATCGAGCCATTGGAGCTCGTGATTGTAGTGAATTTTAAAAGGGATACTTTATGGAAGTGAAAAGAATTATAAGTTTGTTGGTTTGAAGGAAACCATGTATTTTAATATAACATTTGTTTGATTTTATGTATTCCTTGTTTACTTTGAACAAGTTAGAAGGATTGGACAGTAGTTTATTTGTTTAATTTGTTTGTAGCGCCATAATTTTGGTTAATTAAATGTTTTATAATAGGAGTTGATTTTGTTTTTGTTTTGGAAGTATATCCTCTATTTAATCCAAAATGTGTAAGTCACAGAGTAGGAGAACATACCATAACCCCGAAAATCCCGATTTGAGCATTGCTGGCATACTGTGATTTGCATATTTCTTGATAAAAGGGCACAATAGTGGTCATCAGCACGGAGTATATGTGTGTGGAATTTGTCTGATATACCGTGTAATTGTGACGTCTTTCTGTAGTGTGAATACTTATAATTAAAGTTAAGATTGGGAAGGAGGCGGCGGTCTTCTTAAGTCTGGAACCTTCCCGGCATTTGCCTGGAGTTGAATTGGAAAACCACGGAAAACCATTTCTAGGATGGCTGAGGTGTGATTCGAATCCACACCTTACGCAGTTATCCTCACGATGCTGAGTAGACCCCTCTTCTGCCCACCCTACCAGAATTATTATTTTTGGCAGTACTAGGTATCGAATCCGTACCTGAGGGATAATAGTATTAGGGGCTAGGGTTGGAGTAGATGCACTGAGACTTTAAACGAGGTACAAGGGAGTGTGGAAAACACCTGAAGAAAGCCACATGTAGACTGGCTGGAGACTGGCTGTGTGGCTCAGCGGTAACGTTCTCACCTGCTGTTCCCAAGGTTGCGGGATCAAATCCTGGCGCAGCCAGTTGACTTTGAGGATGCGCAAATGCGAGGGAGCCTTGTCAGTAGATTTAATGGCACGTCACAGATCTTCCTCGGGGCAAAATTCCGGTACCCTGGCGTCTCTAAAAGCCGCAGTAGTTAATAGGGACGTAAAACCAATAACATTATTACAGTGTATGGAAACGAACCTTCAATCTATTGAATTCCCTTTCCCACAATACGGTTGCTGAGAACTAAGGAATCTTTAGGACAGACTGTGGGAGCTGAAAGCATACAAATAACAAGAACGCAGAGGGGACTTCTCGAATAAGTTAAGAGGCTGATGAAAGATAGCAACAAGTTGGAAAAGCTGACATCAAACTACGAAACACAGAACAACCTCGTCACGGAAAGGAGAGAGAGAGAGAGATAGTCGAGAACAAAAGAGTAGCGACGTGCCTCTTCCGCCGAGAAGAGGGAGAGAGACAGGCAACTGTCTGTTACTGGTGGGCGTAGCTTGATGGACGAGAAAGAGAAAACAAGTGAACATCACAAGCTCGCCCGACTGTTACCGTTAATTGAGGCATGGTCTCTCGTATTTTAGGCGTTATCTAATCCATTAATGTGCGTCTACGAGTGAAATTATGCAGTCTACGTCTACGTTAATGTAACAACGGCCAACTCGACTTATCAATTGAAGTCCATGGGCTACATGCGGGGTGATCATAATGTTATAAGCTGTAAACGGGTCACCTAAAATTACTGTAGAAAAAAACAGACGTTTTCGCATTAAGAGGATTCAGAGTTGCTACCTGTTTTTTTACTAGTGTTAATAATGTTATTGGTTTTAGGTCCCTTTTAACTACTGCCGCTTTTAGAGACGCAGGGGAGTCGGAAATTTAACCCGATGTGGATCTTAACGTGCCAGTAAATCAACTGACACGGCTCACTGGCATTTTCGCACCCTAAAATGCCAGCTGACTGTGTGTTTCGATCCTGCAACCTTGGGAACAGCAGACGAGAACGTTACCGCTGAGTCACGCAGCCAGTCTGTTATACTTGTGCTAGGCTATGTAATGGTAGCAAAATAGGAGGCGAATTGTTTATCATTCTAATAACGAGGCTAATGATGATATAAAAATAAAAACAACGTTAAAAGATTTTAAAATATAAGATACCGGTAATCTAATCACCACAGCCAAGCCGAAATGCATGAGACAACAATGTCTTCATGCCAAACTTATTTCGATTTCAATAGGATGCCGTATTCTGCACGATGTCTGTTCATAGGGGCTCATTTCGCCCCCTTAACACAACAACCAACACCAAATATATTTCAGTTAACACGTGTAGCTTAGCCTACGGTGGTCAGCTTCCAGTTATGACTTTAAGTTTACATAGTTTAACATTCTGTAGTCAATATCTTGAGTATTAATACTATTGTAAGCTATATGCTATTTAATGTGTAACTATTGAGATGCAATGTAATCAGTCTCCATATATTGTAAGTTTACTCTGCTGGAGGAACTAACTAAATAAATAAATTAATTAATTAATTAATTGATTAATTAATTAATAAAAATTAGCAAACAAGTAAATAAGTAAATAAATAAATAAATAAATAAAATAAAATAAATAAAATAAATAAAATAAAATAAATAAAATAAATAAAATAAATTTTTGAAAAAATTAAACAAATAAAATAAAAATAAATGTATAAATAAATAAATTAAATAAATTATATACATTATATAAATAAGTAAGTAAATAAATAAATAAGCAAATATGTAAACAACTAAATAAGTTAATAAGTAAGTAAATAAGTGAATAAATAAGTAAATACGTAAGTAAAGAAGTAAATAAATAAATAAAAGATAAGTAAATATGTAAATAAGTAAATAAGTAAGTAAATAAAAGTAAATAAATAGGTAAAAATAAATAAGTAAATATATAAATTAATAAGCAAATACGTTAATTAGTTATTGCAGTTTAGGGGCGGAACAGCGAGGCCATCTGCCCAGAGTTATTAAACAAGTAAACAAATAAATAATAAATCAAGTAAGTAAATAGTTACGTCAATAAATAAGTAAAGAAGTAAAGAAGTTAATAAGTATGCTATATAAATAAGTCATTGACACAGGTTGATGTTTTTCAGTCGGTCAACACGTTTGTACCCAATTTTGGGTTATTCCCTATTCCTGAAAATAAATGTACATGAGATTAATAAATACACTTGGATGACCAGTTTCGATTGTCAAGTGATCATCATCATCAGATCCATTACACTTAGGCTATAAAATCTATGACTGAAAGTATGGGTGAAAGTATTTACAATAGGCTACTTTATATACACTTATTTAGTCGCAGTATTAGTTAAGATAATGCAATTCGTCAATATTTGTTAGTTATAGTATTTGTGATGTTTTGATAAAATACTGGAATTGGTGCTTGACTTCCAAACTTGCTTGTTCAGAGTGACTATGTGATTTTTGTTAAATGGTCAGTTTACGTTTACTAAGGCAACACTGAAAAATGGCTTCAAACACCATAATAATCATTGAGTAAGTAAATAAATAGGTAAATAGGAAAATAAATAAATAAAGTAAGTGGTAAATAAGAAAATAAGCAAGTAAATAAATCAGTAAATAAATAAAAAAAATAAAAATAGGTAAGTAAATTAATAAGAAAGAAAAATAAGTAAGTAGGTAAATAAGTATATACTGTAAGTAAGTTGATAAGTAGGTATATAAGTAAGTATATGAATAAGTAAATAAATAAATATATACGTAAGTACATAAGTATATAAGTAAGTAAATAAGTAAGTAAATAAATAAGCATAGAAGTAAATAAGTAAGTAAACAAGTTAATAAGTAAATGGGCAAAATAGTAAATGAGTAAATAGATAATGTAAACAGCAAGCTGAAATAACCGACGCACAGTGGTTTACTAAATCTAATTAAGCACTCTAATATGTGTTACTTAAAACAGTTAATTTTCTTTTTAAATAGTGATTTCTGTTGTTTTTTTTTTTTTTGTGTGTGTTGTCATACAGTAGGCTACATGTTTCCCTCTCACCCTTTACGAGGAACATGAGGACAGTGTGCAATTATTAGTCGCCTTTACTCAGGACGCCCTGAGATCAGAACCTCGTGCTCACACTGTTCGGATGTTTCCTCGCATGTGACTGCCGGCCCATCACTGGTGGACAGACGGGCGCCATACATATAATACTTTTAAATATAGGCCTATCTGATATTTTAGGGGGAAGGGAGGACAAAGGTGTATTTGATACAGTAATTTATGTCCCCTTGTTTTATGTTACGTCCACATTTCTTATCTATGCCGTAAATCCAAGATGTGACGTTTGCTACACACGGAGACTTAATTGACTAGGACGTGTTTGGAATTTAAATTTAAATAAGAACGGGGACATAAGAGGTTATGACTCTACATCACCTTGTGATATAGGCTACATTGCCAAAGGCTTTTCAGTATATGGTGTAGAGAAGATTAATGAAAATGAAATGAAAATCCACAGCCTGCTTCCAGTCGACTGACCGGGTCAGGGAATGGAATGAATGAAGCCCCCATCTAGCGGCGAGGATATGAACTGTGCCGGCTGCCGAGGCCTGTCGCACTACCCTGGCGCAATGATTAAATGAATGACAGATGAAATGAAATGATAGTGGAGAGTGTTGCTGGAATGAAATTTGTGACAGGGAAAACCGGAGGACGCGGAGAAAAACTTATCTGCCTCCGCTTTGTCCAGCACAAATCTCATATGGAGTGGCCGGGATTTGAACTACGGACCCAGCGGTGAGAGGCCGGCATGCTGCCGCCTAAGCCACGGAGGCTTATGTGTAGAGAGGATTAATAATAGTCTAATAATAAACATGTTATTGATTTTACGTCCCTTTTAAATACTGCGTCTTTTAGAGACGCCAGGCTGCCGGAATTTTACCCCACAGGGGATCTCAAACGTGCCAGTAAATATACTGACACTGCTCCCTCAGATTTTAGCAACCTTAAATGCCAACTGACTGCACCGAAATTCGATCCTGCAATGTTGGACACATCAAGTGAGAACGTTACCGCTGCACCACGCAGCCATTCTGTAGATAAGAATAATCTTTGTTGTTTTTTTCGAACCTGTTAATTAGTAATGGGGACCATGGCATTGGACCCCCATCGGCGTAGAGGAGCTTTCCCTTCATTTTCAAGTAATTGACTGGTCTGACATATTATACAAAATTTCTTTAAGTAAGTTATTGAAATTTTCCAAAATATTTATTTTTCAGTTTTCCAATTTATTTATTTGTATTTAGCACGGCAATTGTTGAAACCGTGTCGCCTCCGTAGCGTAGCGGTCAGCATGGTTAGCTGCCGCCCCGGAGGTCCTGGGTTCGATTCTCGGCTCTGCCACGAAATTTGAAAAGTGGTATGAGGACTGGAATGGGGTCTACTCAGCCTCGGGTGGCCCAAATGAGTAGAGGGGGTTCGATTCCCACCTCAGCCATCCTCGAAGTGGTTTTCCGTGGTTTCCCACTTCGTCTTCGGGCAAATGCCGGGATGGTCCCTACTGTAAGGCCACGGCCGCCTCCTTCGCTCTTCCTAGCCTATCCATCCCAATCTTCCATCCCTTCCAATCCCTCATGAGGCCCCTGTTCGCTTTGCAGGTGAGGCCGCCTGGGCGAAGTGCTGATCACACCTCCCCAGTTGTATCCCTCCCGACCAGATGTTCCAAGCTCCAGGACACTGCCCTTAGAGGCGGAAGTGGTGAGTTCCCTCGCTGAGTCCGTGGGAACCACCAACCTAGAGGGTAAATTGATTAAATAAAAAAAAATTGTTGAAACCAGTACGTTTAGAGTGAACTGCAATTTAAAGCCAATTTCGTCTTTAAACAATACTCGGGCAACGCCGGGTAAAATATCTAGTAAAACATTTAAACACTCTGCTTCTGTAATCACAGTAATAAAAGTTATCAGAGAAATTCTACGAAGACTTAAGCATGCGGGATGATGCTCACGGTATCCAAATCCCCTAAATAAAACAAGATGGAAATGTTTCTTCGCACTTAGGCCTAATATGAAAGCATAAGAGTGTTGTTGTTTGAGTCTTCAGTCTTTTGACTGGTTTGATGCAGCTCTCCATGCCTCCCTGTCCTGAGCTAATCGTTTCATCTCTACATAGCTCCGACACCCTACATCGGAGGCAATCTGTTTAACATATTCTAACCTTGGTCTACCCCTACAGTTTTTGTCCTCGACCCTTCCTGAAACGTTTTGCTAGCTCCTAACTGTTGGGTGAGAAATGTAACTGTTTACCTTTGCCTAAGCTATGTTGTTTTAATGGGCGCCAAGACCTCAACGCAATGTTGAAATCTAAATTTGTATTTAACAACGTCTAGCTCTGGCAGAACACCTTCAAGACTCTATTCACTCAGATCGTGGTATGATTTGATCATTAACCCAACAAACAATTGTATCAGGAGAAGGAATTGGTCTATATCTAATGCTACCTACTGAAAGCAAAGATTGCATTGTAAAAGAAATGAATTTATTATATAAAACAAGTATAGCAAAATTAATAAAAATAATAAGTATAAAATTTAAATTGGAGCGTTGTGATTTGAATATTACCGATAGAAAATTACGTGAAAACGGAGTCTGATAAATTGATTTTACTCTTATTTCCAAGCTATGAAGTTACTGAAATATGAAATGTAAAACAAAGAAAAATGAGAGATTGCGTATTTCTGCGTCATTTGCGCTTACCATTGGAAATTGCCAAGGCATTTCCCTCGTACTTGCTGATGCTGTGTGCTTCCCACAGTCTCCTGGACGTCGTCATCTCCGTCGAAATTTGATGATATTCTCGTAGATTAGATAATTCTATGGTCCGTACCTCGGACCCAAACACTCGTACAACCAAGTTTTACAAAAGTTCGTCGCTAACTCCACTGAACATCGGAGCGACACGCACTTGCGACCGTACTCTGCAAGTTCTACACAGATTGTCCCTAACTCCACTGAACATCGGAGCGACTCGCACGCGCATCCATACTCCTCAAGTATTTCACAGATAGTCCTCGTTTCACGGCGCGTCGAACGATATATCCACACGTTGGCTCCCCCACCATGGTACCGACATCTGGCTTACGTCGTCCTCACTGATTGGCTGCACCCTACGCGCTAGATCCCCACTCCTTCCTCATTACACTCCGCGGGAGGGAGAAGTCTATTTCCGTTTCAACAATTCGCCTTTTCTAGACCTTGCGACCCAAGATTGCGTCATGCTCCTCGACAAGATTCAGCGTGTACTTGAAATCCCAGTGAGTCATCTCTCTCAAATACCCTAACTGACAAAAACTCCGTAAAATTCCGTAATCAGATAATTTTCTATGATATCGTCGTTCGTAATAATTTGCTGGATAGGGTTTTCTAAGACATAGAAAACCTATCTGAATGCTAATAATTTTTATAAAATGCTCCGAAAATACCTTAATAATAATTATAATAAATTAATAATAATAATAAATTACCATGAAAAATTCTCTTGGCTGAACAATTTGCCGCGTAAATAAATATAGAATGGCTTCCTACTGACTTATGCCAGTTGCATAAAAAACCCTCGAAAAACACGTTACATATTCGCCTCGGATCATCGGATGATTTACCGTGACGACGGTCCATTATCCGATTATCCCAGACACGTTAATAAACCCCATCCAAAATACATATTACATAAATGAAATCACCCTAAATTACAGATATATACACTCATATTTTTTCTTCACGCACTTTGCGTCAAAGTTTGTTGTCACTATGGATTGCACTTTGCAACCAGTCCAATGTTTTACATAGGGAATAGTGTTCCACGGATATTTCCGCCTCTCAAATTTCTCTATGTTGGAGAAATAGACATAATTAATATGTGAGCACTATGTATTTATGATGTCATATCACACGCATTGAAGGTGTTCTGCCAGAGCTAGACGTTGTTAAATACAAATTTAGATTTCAACATTGCGTTGAGGTCTTGGCGCCCATTAAAACAACATAGCTTAGGCAAAGGTAAACAGTTACATTTCTCACCCAACAGTTAGGAGCTAGCAAAACGTTTCATTTGGCGCCCAACGTGGGGAACTAACTAATAACCATTACATTTGGCGCCCAACGTGGGGCTAGCGAAACCATTACATTTGTCGCTACCAACATGGGGCACTAACTAATAACCATTACATTCCTTCCATAACTAAGCTTGCTATTCCTGGGTGTCTTAGTATGTGTCCTACCAACCTATCTCTTCTCTTCATTAGCAGTCGCCAGAAACATCTCTCCTCTCCCACTCGTCTTAATACCTCTTTGTTTGTAACCCTATCTACCCATCTGATCTTCATCATTCTCCTGTAACACCACATTTCAAATGCTTCAATTCTCCTCTTTTCTGCTGCACCAATAGTCCAAGTTTCACTTCCATAGAGCGCCACGCTCCAGACAAAGGCTTTCAAAAGTGACTTCCTAATAACTAAATCTATATTCGATGTCAGCAGATTCCTTTTTTGTAGAAATGCTTTCTTTGCCTGAGCCAACCTACTTTTAATATCCTCTTTGCTTCGTCCATCACTGGTTATTCTGCTTCATAAGTAACAGAAGTCTCCTACTTCCTTCAGCTTTTCACCTGACAATTTGATCTCCATAGAGGTTTCTGATTTATTTCGGCTGCATTCCAGTATTTTTGTTTTACATTTATTTATTTTCATCATGAATTCTTTCCGTAAGACGGAGTCCATACCATTCAAAAACTCATTCAAATCCTCAGGCTTGTCGGCCAAGATGACGATGTCATCAGCAAATCTCAGAGTTGAAATTATTTCCCCTTGAATCTTCACTCCCACTTTAAATTTTTCTCTAATTTCCTTCATTGCTTGTTCAATGTAAAGATTGAAAAGTATGGGTGATAAGTTGCAGCCTTGCCTTACACCTTTCTGAATACCAGCTTCTCTCTCATGTCCTTCAACTCGAATGACTGCTGTCTGGTTTCTGTACAAATTGTATATCACCCTCCTATCCCTGTACTTTATTCCAATTGATTTCAAAATGTCAAACAATTTAGTCCAATCAACGTTATCAAACGCCTTTTCTAAGTCTACAAAAGCCATGAACGTTCTCTTATCTTTCCTTATTCTACCTTCTAAAATCAGCCTAAGACTTAGTACAGCTTCCCTTGTTCCTACATTTCTCCTGAAACCAAACTGGTCTTCACCCAACTCCGTTTCTATCTGGCTTTCAATCCTCTTGTAAATTATTCTAGACAGGATCTTTGAAGCATGAGTAATCAAGCTGATTGTACGGTAATCTTCACATCTGTCAGCTCCCACTTTCTTTGGTATAGGGATGATTACATTCTTCTTGAAATCAGGGGGTACCTCACCTGTCTCATAAATCCTACACACCAAGTGAAATAACCTGATCAGACCTTCATCTCCTATGCAGCGTAGCAACTCAATAGGTATATCATCTATGCCTGGTGCTTTGTTCCTGCTTATGTCTTCCAAAGCTCTATCAAATTCTGATCTCAATATTAAATCTCCTTTCGCATCCTCATCAATTTCCTCCTCCCTTTCCATTACATGATTCTCAATCTCCTTTCCCTTATACAAACTCTCTATGTAAGCTTTCCATCTCTCAACCTTTTCTACCTTATCTGTTAGAGGCTTTCCATTTGTGTCCTTAATATTACAGCACTTGGTCTTCTTTTCCCCAAAAGTATTCTTAATCCTTCGATAAGCTGTGTCTACTTTTCCTAATTTCAGACAATTTTCTATACCTGCACATTTCTCTTTCAACCATTCTTCTTTCGCTTCCTTGCACCTCTTGTTAACCTCATTTCTCAGACGTCTGTATTCTGCTTTCCCCTTTTCATCTCTTAGATTCTTGTGTTTCCGCCTTTCATCCATCAATTCTAGTATATCCTGAGTGATCCACGGTTTTCTACCTATTCTTTCTTTCCTACCAATGTTTTCTTCTGCGGATTTTGTTATTTCATTCTTCAAAAGTGCCCATTCGTCTGCAATTGAAGTTTGTTTAGGGTTTTTCATTAGTCCTTCCTTTATACTCTTCTTGAATCTTTCGTTTACATCCTTCTCTTTCAGTCTGTCCATTGCCCACCTTTTTGGCTTTTGACCTTTCTTCAGTTTCTTCAACTTTAATCTGCATTTCATTACAACCAGATTGTGATCAGAGTTTATGTCAGCACCAGGATATGTTTTGCAATCCAAAATCTGGTTTCGAAACCTCTGCTTGACCATAATGAAGTCGATTTGGTAACGCCCTGTATCTCCTGGTCTCATCCAAGTGTATATTCTTCTATTGTGGTTATTGAATAAGGTGTTAGCTATGACCAATTCATGCTCGGTGCAGAATTCTACCAGCCTGCTTCCTCGATCATTCCTTTCACCTAATCCGAAATCTCCTACTATCTTCCCTTCTCTCCCTTTTCCTACCACAGCATTCCAATCTCCCATTACTATAACATTTTCATCACCCTTGATATACCTCAGAATTTCGTCTATTTCTTCGTAGACCTTTTCAACATCCTCATCATCAGCTTGACTGGTAGGCATATAGACTTGTACCACTGTAGTGCAGGTAGGTTTTGTATTGATTTTTGCTACAATAATCCGTTCACTATATGGCTCATAGTATTCCACCCGCTGTCCAAGTTTCCTACTCAATATGAGGCCAACCCCTGCTTGGCCATTGTTTGATTTAGTGCTAATTACCCTATAGTCTCCTGACCAAAAGTCCTGTTCTTCCTGCCAGCGCATTTCACTAATCCCAACCAAATCCAACCTCAACCTATCCATTTCCCTTTCTAAGTTTTCTAACCTTCCACTTCCTAGCAGACTTCTAACATTCCACGCTACGATCCGTAGAATGTCAGATTTCCTCTTTGTCACTTCTGTGATGTTAACCCCCTCTCGAGTAGTCCCCACCCGGAGATCCGAACGGGGGACTAGTTTACCTCCGGATTGAAATTTTACAAGGGAGGAGGCCATCATCACATGTAATTATGCATAGAGAGGTGCATATCCTCGGGAATAGCATACGGCTGTAGTTTCCCGTTGCTTTCAGCCGTGCAGCAGGACGCAGTGTAGCCATTATTGGCTTATATTATCAATATCTTAACCGTCTATAAGACTAGTAAAGAATTGATTTATTCTGAAAGGCTGCTACTCCCTTTCAGAATAAGTAAAGAGCAATTCTACTAACAAAAATACTAACCTTCTACCATACTAACAATTAAATACCAATATTCTACTAACAAAAAAATACTAAATTTCCACCAACAACAAATACTACCACTAAAACAGTCTGTCACCAGGCACACTCACATGCACCCTCACACATCACAGTCTACTGAAACAATGAACTACAACTAGTAAACAATGCAACTGCTACCAGACACACTCACACACCACAGTCTAATAGAACAATGACATATATCTAATAGACAAACTAACTACCTACTTACAACTAAAACTAACTACATACTTACTGTACTTTTATTTGAATTGACAATATTTACAAAATGCAATTTAGATAGAAAATACTTACAAAATGTAATTTAGATTCAAAATTGTCACAAAATGCAATTTAAGGGGGACGTATGCAAAATTGCACTAAGTGAGAAATGGTTTCATTTCGGCTGTATTAAGGTAAATAAGGAGGATTGTGCAGTCGGGAATTGGTTTTTGACGTTTGTAACAGTGTTTTATACGAGTGTATTCATAAGAGAATCTGCGTCTGATACTAGATCGTTCAGTCCATAACATTTCGTTTACTGGCGAGGCGAGCAGCACATTTATGTGAAGTGAGACGAACATTATTAGCACCGTATTGAAGCCATTGATATTTAATAAGCTGCGTGTGTTTATGAACATTGAGGCAACTCATATCAGTGAGATATCAACTCTACAGATATTCACAATGAATATTTGTATTACGTTTACATAATGATTTAATTTCAACAAAGCAGATTAACAGACAACGGTACCTTATACAGACTCTATCGGGAATAACTTCAAAAGTTTCAAATGAAAAATAAGACCAAAATGTACTTTTCACCTATTTAGAATCCCAGCGTCCGGAAATTGGTGAACTATGCTGTGGAACTGCCTCCGGTAAACGGAGGTATCCATGAGTGAAATAATTTAAATATTTCTGACTATGGTATACAGAGTGTTAAAATAGTAGCCTACCCAATATTTTAGGATGTGGAAGTATGCGTCAAAACAAGAATAACATGTATGAAACACGGGTCCTACAGAGCATACTTTCTCAGATCTGAACACTTGTCCATATGAGGTGCTCAATGTGACGTCCATTCATTGCAATACTTCTCTCTGCCCTTCAAGTAAGACACCACGGTACGTACCCAGAGTTAAGAGTAATGTACTAACATGACTGGAACTACACAAGTGACCCTGTTTGACAGAGCGCTCTGTTCATTTTCACAGCCAGACTTTTGTATTCATTATTCGTTGTGTTGTAGGCTATCAGTATTCTATGCCAGGGGTGTCCACGGTGATAAGGCTATCTGGTAATCTGCACCTCCTACGATCAAATGTTCATATCTCAGAAAGTGTTGGTATCCTGATCTGCGATGTTCATCCATGCCTTCTGATTTCATATAACCTTTGAATTAAGTTTTCCATTAGGAGCAATATAAGATAAAATAATGAATCATAGATAAATGAAAACTGTCCACCTCATGAATGATGTAGCGGCTGGTGTTCTTGGCTGTCGCCCCTGAGGTACGGGTTTAATTCCCGGCTCTGCTAAGAAATTTAATTCTGGCCTTGGGACTGAAACAGGGTACACTCAGCCTCATGAGGCAAAACTGAGAAGGGGTGGGTTCAATTACCACCTCAGACATCTTAGAAGTGGTTTTCCGTGGCTAATGCCGGGATAGTTCCTAACTTAAGGGCACGGCCGCCTCCTTCCCTGTCCTCACCTAAATTACAAATACACACAATACTGTAATAGGCCTACAGATAAGACAATAACACAACACAGATTTTCAGACAAAATGACTCTCACAACACACCCAATAACACGGGGCTAAATGACCACAATGCTCAAGACCCTGAATTGAAACAACAACGACAATTAGGTCGATGTCTTGATTGATAAAGAATGTCATGTTTAACGTTCTCAAAGTATTTTCGAAATTAACAAAGCAAGCGAAGACATTTACATATAAGTCTAGATTTCTGATTTAAGACTTGGACAGAAAACAAGGCATCCCTCGAACCAAGACCACTTTTTAACTTGATCTTAGTTGAATTGCTATTTCTGCTTTTATTCTCCACAATCAAGTGCAGAATTCTCTTAAAACACTTTCATTGATTACTTTGACTGGCTGATGAAAGTGTTCCGGGATGTTTCCAATAATGTGATTCAGCATATAGCCTATAAGAGGATGCCATTAGGCTATTGTGTATATCGGTTTGAGCAACAATCTGGCTAGAACACTATGTAAGATTTCCCTGACGCGGTGTAGCTGCTAGCGTTCTTGGCTGTCGCCTTGGAGTTATGGGTTAATGGGTTCGAATCCCATCTCTGGCGAGAAATTTTATTTCTGGTGTCCGGGTTGGAACGGGGTACACTCAGCCTCGTGAGACAAAGCTGAGAAAATGAGAGTTTGATTCCCACCTCAACCATTATGTAATTGGTTGTGGTTTCCCCACTTCTACTCCAGGCAAATGCTGGGATGTTTCCTAACATAAGCCCACGGCCACCTCCTTCCCAATCCTATGCCCAATTTACAAATACACACACCAGTACAGCCATCACAAACACACATGTTATCACTAGGGCTCGGATTTTTAGGTAAATAAATATTTTTTTTATGTAAATACATATTTTAAGCATTTTTTCTATAAATACATAAATTCCTGCTTTTCACATATTAGCACATGAAAAGACATAATGTTTACATTTCTTAAAATCAGTATGCTAGATCTTTCAGTTTATTGAATTTTTGTTCTGTCTTACTTCAACGGGGATGAACCTGTGAGCTATCTAATCTTCATGCAGAGCGTATATCAGCTTGCAACTGTGCTATTCTTAACTTGTCGCCCCGTGCCACTCACTGTGGAAGCCGGGGATTTCCTTGTCCATAGCCATATTGCACCACGTGCTAAACCTCCCCTTCTCACCCAGCTACCTGGAACCAGTGTCACTCGCATGCAGTTCATTTCTGGCTCTGCGAAGTGCAAGGCAGTTCTACGATGCCTAAAGTAAAAACAACTACAAGTTATCGTCTGTTGCAGAATTTAAAGATAATTTTACTTCTGATGGGGGAGTTCTGTTCTGCCAACCATGTGGGAAAGCAATCACGGCTGAACAGCGATCTCAAGTTACACAACACCTCAAGGGCAAGAAACATATTGCCGCAGTTTCGAGCCTTTCAGCATAAGTGTTTCGCGATAATCGTCGGTCATTTCTGATGGATGTATCTCGCTGTGTATTGTAATGCATCAGCAGAATAAATTACATTCGTGAGTACTGCATATTGTTTATATTCACATTAATGAACTTAATTATAATTAAATATTTTTACTTTTTTGTCACATATTTCAGGTATTTTTAATACATAAAAAATAAATATTTCCCCAATTTTAGAACCTAAAAATCCGAGCCCTAGTTACCACACAAATTACACACACACACACCAAAATACACGGGGCTATTTGACCGCGTTGTCGAAGCCCCTAAAGGAAGCAGCAGCAACAACAAGAGTTTCCTTGAGTTAGGCTTTTTTCAGTTCTTCTTTTGTTAAAAATTTTCTAGACCTTCTGGTTCTTTCTTCATCGACGTCTGTGAAGAGATCGACCTGTGCTGTATCTCCACCACACGTGCACATGCTCTTTCTTATCAGTTAGTTGCACAATGACCGGATTTTATTAAGTGGAATAAGTCGAATTTTAAAAATAAAATTAACTTGACTCACTTGATGTTCTTACAGTAAGAATTGATCGTTTTGTTCTTTAAGAATTCAAGAAATCCAGTTCTACTCTATGCTACACTGGAAAAGGCAAGCGTGGCGGACGCAACAAGGATCGAAGTGGCTGGAGATCGAGAATACCCGAGCTGCTCCGGGTACTGTCGATCCTCTAAATAGACTGCGCGATAATTCTTGTACATTCTCACCCAACTGTTGAACACATATTGTTTTCTTTGATTGACATTCAGATATATTTATATGCATCTATGACTAGGCTATACTCCATTGTGGTAAATTACAATAAAATTGCTGTTTAATTGACAATTAATGCATTCGATAATGAACACATATTTTTAGCCTACTTTTCACATTTTGCAAAAATGAGGAAAAAGTAGACTTATGAGATCGGGCAAATGTGTGTGTGTCTGTCTGTCTGTCCTTCTGTCTGTCTCTGGCTGTGTGTGTCCCCCCCCCCCTATCAACTCCTAAACGACTGGAGCAATCGAAACAAAATTCTATACCTGAATATCTCACGGCCATATGTGAAAATGATGTCAGTGCTACCAACTACTGAAAAATCGCAATTGAAAATTGAGCTCCATGTTGAATATCTTGGAAGGTATAAATGGGAGCTATTTTAAAATTGGCTCACGTATAGATAATAATATTGCAGTTTAATTTCCAGGAGGCCATACGTGGCACTGATGCCAAAATGATTATAAGCCTGCTGATAGGTCCAATTTTTAAATGCATATAACTTCTACACTATCAATTGGAATTCAACCAAATTTCGTATGTTGTATGTGTACATAACCAGATATGACTGAGCGTATTCTTACGACCCACCAGGGCTGCCAACTGTTAATAAATGCTCCTAATTTATTTTATCCAAATACCAATATATCAGAAAGTATGCAAGCCGACAGCTTTAAACTATGCACAGGTATAGTACCAGCCATTCTATATTAATTTGGAGTAAATTATATACGCCAGTGCTACCAACATGATTCTAAGCCTGATGAGAAATCCAAATTTAAATACATGTAACTTCCATACTATCATTTGGATTTCAACCAAATTTCGTGTGTACTATGTGTACCATAACAGATATGACTATGCGTATTCTTAAGAGCAACCAGGGCTGCCAACTGTTAATATGTGCTGTCTCTATTTTTGTTACCCTAATATCAATATATCAGAAAGTATGCAAGCCAATAGCTCTAAACTTTGTACACGTATAGTACCTGGCATTCTAGATGAATTTGGAGTAACTAATATACGTCAGTGCTGCCAACATTACTCTAAGCCTGCTGACAGGTCCAATTTTAAAATACATGTACCTTCTGTACTAACAAATGGATTTAATCCAAAATTGGCACAACAAGAGATCATAATATTTCAGATTATTTCTGAATAAAGCATGCATGACATTGTTGCCAACATGATTTTACGCGCGCTGATAGATCCAATGTCTAACTGCATGTAACGTCCATGCTATCCATTGGACTTCAACCAAATTTTGTATTCTGTATCTTAAGAGATGGAACTAACAATATATTCAGTCACCAGGGCTGCCAACTGTAGTGCTCAATTAGGCCACATTATACCAGGTATATTTCGAGCTAATTAGAAATTTCGATATTACCAACTTAATTTCGTTATTATTTTAGATAGGTCCATATAGATTGGCACGAATCTTACATTTTAAGAAAAGTAGGCTCTTTAGTTCTTCACGGAACTTCTTGTTAAATATTAGGAAGCAAAATGATGACACTACTACTACTACTACTACTAATAATAATAATAATAATAATAATAATAATAATAATAATAATAATAATATGAATGAATGAATGAATTCCCCATCCCATCTCCAGCCCTGGGGTCTCCACAAACTACAGGGTGGGGGTTGATTTCTTAATAAACAATAAACATACATATAAAATGAATGAATCATATTACGCATACAATACATGCAAAGTAAATAATTTGTTGACTAATCCTAATCCTAACAGGCCTATGTAGTGAACCCTTGAAAAAAGAAGCGTATCGACACTCAATTTCCGGTAATATTTCGGTCCATGATAGCCGTGCAGTTAAATTTTGCTTCTGATAGATTACATGGATACATAGGGCAAATAAAATAATTAAAGAGATGAGTTAAACCAGTATACTAAATAACAAGTTTAATAACCAAAAATAACAACAATAAAAAATATCTCGAATTTACTCCCACTCTTCTAAATAGATCACAACTGCAAATCCTAAGTTGTGTCTGCATCAATCAAGTGGCATTCAAATATCCACAGTTTACCATTTAAAATAAATATCTCAGGAGAGATTATTAATAAAAAGACGTTTGAAATACTACGTCTACTTCCAATTTATACTTGTGCACGCGTGACGATGTTTTGACTATATGAAGGAAATAAGTACGGTTACGCGATCCGTTACCCTCTGGCTTCCCGTCAAGCAACGAATCCGTAATTCTGCGTAAATTAGATTAGTTAAGGGAACACACAACAAGGCACTTAAGAATATCCGACACCCGCTACCCTTATATAATACAAAATAGATCTCCGAACGAGATCTTGACAACGTGCCAAAACATTTCTAATTGCCCAAACGGGTCTTGGTAAAATCAACACAAGCGTACGTGACTACAACAAAATACACGAGGACATGACCGAACGTAATTCTACTATTTACAATAACCACCACAATCCAAAATGGATTATATCAAAATAACAAGAACAACACTATGCCCAGTGGCATTTAATTATAACACACAAATAAATAATTCAACTTAATGCATGAAAATTATGGTCTGAGTATGGCAATCGCCCCTTTAAATCCAGATATAGAATACGGGCTCATCTCACTTTAAGAGAAGAGGACACGGCACCCCGGCCTAAAACCTAATTAGTGTTATCTTAAATCTGTCCGTCCCTATTGAAGCCAAATGTCATTTAGCCGGTGCGTTGCATAATAAGATCGGAAGCTTGCTCACGGCAGCTCTCGAACCTGGAAGTACCTTGTATTTCCAGAAAAACATGTGTGTATAAAATACCTATTTTTGTCCCAATAATTCTCTCAGGAATTAAGACACGACGACTCGGTCAGTAGCCTCCTCGGAGTTCATACCGCCGTTAATTATATATTGCTGCAGACAGGAATCGTGGGCTGATTACCACGATGTTCCCCGCACATGTAGACACACATCGTCACACATAACCAATATAACGCACACCTGGGTAATGACTTCATCTCTCATCTCGCCACCTGAAATACGTCCAGATTTAAGATCCCATGGAAAGACTTAAACCGCTTTCCCCAAGATCAAATAAAATCATTACTTCATTAGGTCATTAGTTTTACATTTTTACTAAGAGAGCTATGGTTCCCTGCAAATAAAATTGCGCTAGGCAAACCACAATAAAAACGCCTGTTTATCAAACACAATGTTAAATGTTCCCCCCAAAAAAATTCTAGTGTTATCGTTAATGTTTAAAATACACAGCACCATTTATCACTCAAACCATAAGTTCCGCTCAAGCGATATGAACAATACACAGTACACGCATTGTACAAATACAAGTTACATTACAATCAACTAAATCAGAACAAAAAAAATAGTCACGCACGACATTACGATCGAGTGTCGGTACACTGAATAAAAATCAAACTACAATTTAAAAAAATACAAGACAAATATTTACATTTCCCCAGCCGATCTAATTACGACTAAAATTGAATAATCGATATGTTGTACTTATCCCTTCGCCAAAACACCTCAGCTCACATCGCCACACATGACCCAGCAGTTTTTCTAGCCGGAAATCGTCATCGTCGATGGTGTGTCCACGTTCATCCTTCGGACTGTTGGCCTCGTTCCAGACATCTTGATCCTCTTAGGATAGAAATAATCAGTTATTTCACAGTACTACAATTAACTACTAAAATTGCTAAATGAGCTGATTATATCCACTCAATGTCCTGAGCAATTAATTTGAAGAAAACTTACCCTAAATATTTATAAGCCTGATAGCTTCTACTATTCACACGCAAATTATACACAAGTGTCACTCACGACACCACAAAATAAAGTCTACACAAGTGTCGCCCACGATACATCGAAATAAAGTCTACAGAAGTGTCGCCCACCACACATCGAAATAAAGTTTACACAAGTGTCGCCCACGACACATCGAAATAAAGTCAGTTCAAACCTCAGCTCGCCTACATTTATACAGAACACAGCAAATTGACAGTAGTGGGGACGAATTTTAAAAATAATTCGGAGTTTTTAAGTTACGGACTTGCGACTAATTTCATTGAGCTTCTCTTATTGCACAGGTTAAGCATCTGTTCGGCGGAGTCATAAATGATCATGGGTTTTATTAATATTCATTTTTGCGCCAAATCAAAGGTACGCTATTTTTCGCGGGCCTGAAGCGTGCCTTGCTTCATTCGTTGATTCAAATTCATCTCGGAGAGTTTGACCTAGAGACTCCTCCCCAATTATGACGTACCAACATCTTCTTCCTGTCAGATCCTGGTACCCCTACTCCTGCTCGCGTAAATCGGTAGCAACCGTCTCATGGCATGCTAACTGAAGCCACGCATATTGGACGTTGACCTCATCAGTTTCAGGAATTATGGCACACTTTTCCTTGTCTCAAAAGCTTGACTTAAATATACTTGTCTCATCGTCTAACTCCCAATAGTTGCAACATTTTTCCTCAAGTCGAATCCACTGCTGCTTGTATGAATACCCTATTTCAAATATAATAAATAAAAATATGAATCATTATTATATCAGATGATATCATAAGGGTTCATTACCCTCTTTCCAAGTAAAATTCGTGCTACAATGCAATTGGAGTCGAATTTGCAAATCCCACTTCTCAAGTTTTTCAAAACATAAATTTTTCAAGTTCATTTCCAAAACAAAATTTTTGTGTCCCATCATCTGTGCTGTCTGTAGTAAACATCTTCGTCGCTAATTGCTTCTTCATGTAGACCTCGGACTTTGGACTCTGCTCTCATCTCGCCCCCTGGTAATCACTTAGCCATCTCCTCTCTCTCTCGTACAAGGTTGACCTACCTCGGCTCCCTCTTGTTTGTAAACAACTTCAGCTGGTGACTCCTCACTACCCTCCCAGTAGCCACGTATCTTTGAATGAGATTTCTCAAAATACGTCAAATTTCCATTTTACAACAATGTCAGTCTTCTTTACAGTTCCATGGTTCCCTTCTTCTTCTTCTCCCGTCTTCTTCTTCAGCTCCTGTCTTCTTCTCCCATCTTCTTCTCCGGTTCCCGTACGATAACTTCACCATATTTCGAGACCCTTATTGACTCCGGTCTGTGAATCTCTCCTGCTGTTTTTCTGTTTCTGCTTGTCGGCTAATTTCTTCTCTTCTCCATGCAGATCCTCCAGATGCCTTTGTTTTCCTATGTGCATGGCCTGCAAGGTTTGATTTGTTCCACTTTCCGTGTTGTAGGTGTCGGGATTTTTGGGGTTCTTCATCGCTCGTTCCCATTTTTCGCGTTCTGACTCATCGCCAGTTTTATGCTCCTGTACGTATTTCTGAGGTTCCTCGTATCGTTCATCCCAGTTTCTCCTGTAATACCTAGGATCGCCTTGTCCGTTATTCCTTTGTTATCTAGGAACGACATGCCCATTATTCCTCTTGTCCTTCCAGTTTTGATTTCCCCGCGGGTTTTTATTATTATTATTCCGCTGGTATGATGAATCATGCCTTTGGTTACCCCTCCAATTGGAATATCCGCGCTGGTCTCCCCTCTGGTTTGAATAATTATTCCTGTAGTTATTAATATTATTATTATTATTATTATTATTATTATTATTATTGTAGTGGTTGTTACGATCATCGTAACGTTCCCTGTTTTCGTAGAAATCCTGCCTTCTCTGTGCCGGTGGTGTGTTCGTGGCTTGTGACCTAGTATTTGTTGGACTAGCCTTTACGATTTCTGCCGTGTTCAATGTTCTACTTGCCTCTGTCTGTATAGTTGGGTTACCATAGATGTTTCATCTAAATGCCTTAAGATTTCTTCGTCCTGTATAGCGGTTTTAATGTTTTCTGCTACGAGAAACTGTTGAACGTTCACCGGAAGCTGTTTCCCGATAGTGAGAACTAGATTTTCCTCACTAGGCGGTTCATCTAAATCTTTCAGTCTTAACATTTGTTGGACAAAGAACTCTGAATAGTTCGTGGGGTTGGTACTATGGTATTTACGTGAATATAATTCCATTCTTAAGCTTTGCTGGTACGAGGGACTCCATAACCTCCTTAAAAATGCCTCCTTGAATGTGTCCATTGTTTCAAACGTGTATTTAAAACTTTGAAACCAGACAAGGCTTCCACCTTGTAAAAATCTCTCGACCATCCTGAGCTGTTTTACAGGACAAATCAGCTGATCCTGAAAATAGTCGTCCAATTCCAGCAGGAAGGCTTTGGGAGTAGACCCCACCCCGTCATTATATTTTCCAGGGCGAAAATCATTGCCCCTGATTGAAACGTTTTGGCTGCCCCTACTGTTGGGTGACAAATGTAACTGTTTACCTTTGCCTAAGCTATGTTGTTTTAATGGGCGCCAAGACCTCAATGCAATGTTGAAATCTAAATTTGTATTTAACAACGTCTAGCTCTGGCAGAACACATTCAAGACTCTATTCACTCAGATCGTGGTATGATTTGATCATTAACCCAACAAACAATTGTATCAGGAGAAGGAATTGGTCTATATCTAATGCTACCTACTGAAAGCAAAGATTGCATTGTAAAAGAAATGAATTTATTATATAAAACAATTATAGCAAAATTAATAATAATAATAACTATAAAATTTAAATTGGAGCGTTGTGATTTGAATATTACCGATAGAAAATTACGTGAAAACGGAGTCTGATAAATTGATTTTACTCTTATTTCCAAGCTATGAAGTTACTGAAATATGAAATGTAAAACAAAGAAAATGAGAGATTGCGTATTTCTGCGTCATTGGCGCTTACCACTGGAAATTGCCAAAGCATTTTCCCTCGTTCTTGATGATGTTGTGAGCTTCCCACAGTCTCCTGGACGTCGTCATCTCCGTCGGAATTTGATGATATTCTGGTAGATTAGATAATTCTATGGTCCGTACCTCGGACCCAAACACTCGTACAACCAAGTTTTACAAAAGTTCGTCGCTAACTCCACTGAACATCGGAGCGACACGCACTTGCGACCGTACTCTGCAAGTTCTACACAGATTGTCCCTAACTCCACTGAACATCGGAGCGACTCGCACGCGCATCCATACTCGTCAAGTATTTCACAGATAGTCCTCGTTTCACGGCGCGTCGAACGATATATGCACACGCCGGCTCCCCACTCTTCAGCCGACTCCTAGCTTACGTTGTCTCCGCTGATTGGCTGAGCACGCCGCCAGTTCCCCTCCTCTGCCTCATTACACTCGGCGCGCGAGAGGGAGAAGTCCTTTTCCGTCCCAACAATTCGCCTTTTCTAGACCTTGCGACCCAGCCATGCGTAATACTTCTCGACAGGAATCAGCTTGTATCCGAATTCCCAGTGAGTCATGTCTCTCAAATACCCTAACTGACAAAACTCCGTAAAATTCCGTAATCAAATAATTTTCTATGATATCGTCGTTCGTAATAATTTGCATGATAGCGTTTTCTAAGACTTAGAAAACCTATCTGAATGCTAATAATTTTTATAAAATGCTCCGAAAATATCTAAATAATAATTATAATAAATTAATAATAATAATAAATTAACATGAAAAATTCTCTTGGCTGAACAATTTGCCGCGTAAATAAATATAGAATGGCTCCCTACTGACTTATGCCAGTTGCATAAAACCCCTCGAAAAACACGTTACATATTCGCCTCGGATCATCGGATGATTTACCGTGACGACGGTCCATTATCCGATTATCCCAGACACGTTAATAAACCCCATCCAAAATACATATTACATAAACGAAATCACCCTAAATTACAGATATATACACTCATATTTTTTTCTTCACGCACTTTGCGTCAAAGTTTGTTGTCACTATGGATTGCACTTTGCAACCAGTCCAATGTTTTACGTATGGAATAGTGTTCCATGGATATTTCCGCCTCTCAAATTTCTCTATGTTGGAGAAATAGACATAATTAATGTGTGAGCACTATGTATTTCTGATGTCATATCACACGCATTGAAGGTGTTCTGATATATTTATATCACCATAGAACTCCCTAATTTCACTGGAGGTCCCCTCCTTATGGTGAAATTTAATCTCACTTATCACTGAGCACACGATCACACTATTGTGGCAGCGCCTCGTGACCATAATACTTAATCTCTCTTTAAAGATTATTAAATTAATATTGACTTCTGAAAAAAAAACAGTAAATGTGCATTACATATAACACCAAATATTTCTGTGCCGTAATCGCCCTGTCTTGTTAAGTTCCCTTAGACCATATTCTACTTAATACTAGTTCTCAACACAGATCAGTTCTTCTCACACAAATAATACCTCTGTACAAATTATCTTAAATTACACACTTACAAATCTTACATGGCGAGGCCGTAAACAGAAATCACGTGTGCTGATACGTATGAGTTTCATGAAGGACTGTCTCGCATTCTGATGGCCCATCTTTTATCTCGTGGACGCCTTAAGCTAACAAGCCATATACAAGCGCTCCCCCATCTCTTGGAGATAAATGGGAACCCATCAGCGCTGCCAAAAATGGCCTTGGTGCATCGAGACAATTTAGTGCTCAACAGCATCCGACAATCCCGTCATATTTCCCTGTACCTTAAAAACTCTCATTTACTTACATACTACCCCCCTGTGTGACTTCTGATACGCCTGCCTGGAAGACCATCTCCTCCCACGCACCAAATACCACACTTACTCATTTGATAGGCTGGCTCGCCAGCTAAACATCCTTACTTTATGACACATACTTTCGGAGACTATGTATATTATACGTCCCGTATAATCTGTTTCCCTCACTATTCTCCAGCACATATGCTGTTTTTCCAATACGTTTGGAAACTATAAATGTTTCCACGTCACCTGCTTCCAACCTTGCAAGTGGCTCCCTTAAATGAACGTCATCACGTTGCTCTACCTAGCATATTTCTCAGTGTCTGTAACGATGCCCTGTTGCTACTGTCCACACATGCTAACCCTACCTTCCTATGGTGTCACACCTCTACTTGACACTCTATGACCTGAAAATGTCACTTCTGACTGACAGAATGACGACTTAGACAGCTTCAAAGTGAACCCTGCCTGATCTAACTTCTGAAAAACTATATCTAAATGACGTAGATGCTCCTCAAAACTGCGTGAACTAATTACCATATCATCAATGTAAATGGTTACAAACTCTCCTGTGTCATCCCCTAATGCGATGTTTAGAGCCCTAATTAAAGCTGCTGAACTACTCTTTAACCCATAAGGTATTCTACAAAATTGATAAAGGTTATATTTATGACTAAAAGCTGTAAATGGTCTATCTTCGTACATAAGTGGCACTTGCCAAAAACTGGAACTCAAATCTACACAAGTGAAATACTTCTTCCCCTCAAATGTTTGCATTAATTCTTCTATTGACATAGATTTCAGCTGATCTGAACTAATTCTACTGTTAACCAAACGAGCGTCTAAACAAATACGAACAGTGCCGTCGGTCTTGGGTACCGTGATCAAAGAATTAACATATGGACTGTTCGAGTGCTCAATAATCCCATCTTCAAGCATCTGGTTAATTTGTGCCTCAACTGCACTCTGATAAGCGAAAGGTACAGGATATCTATGTCCTGTGAATACTGACCTATCAATAACGTTCAATGAATGTGTATAGCAATTGGCCATACCAATGCGATCCTCAAAAACTCTCCTATTACACCATAACACATCATAGAGCCGAACACACTGTTCATCCTCTATATTTCCCTGAAATGCAGCCTCACGTAACGAGTCCTCTAGACTTCCGTTCGTAATCACACTGCCCACAAAACATGGAGAACCCCGCTCTACGGCTGGCGATATCTCATTTAAAGTACAAATCACACCTACAATACTACTCCTCTGAATATGGTCATTGAACGCTACTTCTACTTCAGAATCTCCCCATTTAAATTTCAAACTCCCTACATCATAACATAAGTTACCAGACACTCTACTTAGCCACTCTGAACCCAAGATAACACTGAATACTAAATTTGGAATTACAAGGCAAATCTGCTTCTCTACATGATTATTAATTTTAATGTCTACTAAAACTTGCTTAGAAATTACTTTAGACCTCTTCCCAACAGCTGTGATAACAAAAGTGCTTTTAATTGGCATCTCCTCAAAATTTACTCCAGTTCCTTTCATTTTATCATAAAATGCACTACTTATGCAACTCTTCATACAACCACTATCAATTAAAACATCTGTGTACGCCTCGGACACGTTAAATTTAACTATGGGGCTCTTACTAACCACTTCCTCAATAATACCTTCATCATTTAGTTCATGTAATAATTCATTTCTCACATTTAGGTCATAGGGTTCCTGTATAATTGTATGGACAGGGCATGCTACCGACTGAGATTCTGACCTTACTTCGCAGCCTGGTTCGCGTTTAAAGAACCGCTACAGCTGGCCGTAGTACTAGTTGCTACTGCACTGGTCTGGTTGTTCTGAGTTGTGTTGTCATTGTTTGGCTGTATATTACTACCACTAGGCTGTCCTCTTCCTTGACCCCTATTCTGGTTGTAATTATTGTCATTATAATTTCTCCCTTGATTTCCCCTGAAATCATTGTTTCTCCCTTGATTTCCCCTGTAATCATTGTTCCTCCCTTGATACTGATTACCATAGCCATTTCCTCTGTTCTGATTTAGCTGATTATTATTATTTCTATTTTGAGCATTGGCCCCTTCGCCACCGTTCCCTTGAACTTCCTGATGCCTGGCTTCATTAGGTCTATTATTATTATTACCCTGGTTCCGATTGAAATTGTCCTCATAACCCCCTCTCCCTAGTGCATCAAATGTGCTTAACAAATTTTCTACTTGTGATATAGTCTTTACATTCTGGATACAAGCAGCCTCCTTGATCCTATAGGGAAAGTGCCTAAGTAGCAACCTTACCACATCACTTTCCTCCTTCAAGCCATCCAGATATTTACACACTAATACCTGCCCTAAAAAGTATTCGGTCATGGTGGAGCTTCCTTTAGGGTTATATTTACCACACACTACTCCCTCACGATGCTGCGACTGAATAACCTCATTCCAGAACTTTTCACAGAATTTCATTTTAAAATCATTCATATCAGTAAACTTGTCTCTGTAGACAGCAAACCAATTCCTCGTTTCCCCCACAAACACTTGTTCTAAAATTTCAACTACCTGGCACCACTCAATACTACCATTTTCCAACCTCTCCCCGAATTTATTTTCTATAGTGTTCATGAACTCCATTGGGCACCCCTGTCGATTGCTGAACTTACCCAGTTCTACCTCCCTGTGTGTGCTATTCACAAAAACTGGCCTATTCTGACTATTTTCTTGCCTGATCCTAGCTTTTAATTTTAATTCTAATTCTGCGATTTTCTCCTCAGCCTTCCTCTCAATACTGTTTACTGTTAATTTAATGTTTCCTTCTGATTCTTCTACTTTATCATATAGCTTTGCTTGTTTCTCCTCAATCTTGCTAATGCTCTCTTTATTACTCTCTCTTAAATCATTTACTTCTGCAACTATTTGTGAGTGGACTTTCTCAATTCTACCCCCCAGCTGTTCCTTAACCTCTTTAGTAGCTACCTGAATTTTGTCAATTTCTCCCCCCAATTGCTTTTTGACCTGCTGTGTTTCCAGTTGCACTAGTTCTTTTAAATTTTCAGCCTGTGTACTGATTCTAATTTCCAACTCCTCCTGTACTTTTCCTAATTTTCTGTCTACATCTGCAATAATCTCTTTAGCCTTTTCTTCCATCACCCCCCTGATCTCACCTCTAATCAGTTCGAATTTGTCACTCATTTCCCTACTGTTTTGTTCTAATTTAGCATTTAAAGTTTCAGTACTCTCTCTATTTTCCTTACTGTTTTGTTCTAATCTGGCGTTTAAAGTTTCATTACTCTCTCTATTTTCCCTACTGTTTTGTTCTAATTTAGCGTTGTTTTGTTCCAGTTTTGCGTTTAAAGCGTCTGTACTTTCTTTATTTTCCCTACTGTTTTGTTCTAATTTTGCATTATTCTGTTCTAATTTTGCATTTAAGGCATCACTACTAACTTTGTTCTGATACATGAACTCGAGAAGTAAAGTTTTTAATTCTGGTTGGCCGCCCACACTCCCTGTTTCAGTATCGGGATTTACCTCCGCTACCCCGGTACTACCATCGCTCGACATACTGCTCGTATCATCACTCTCCCGTTGATGACCACTACGTAACCTCATCTGTCTTTCTTTCTCATCCCCCATAATGATATACACTGATACAGACAAATAACCCCCAAAATACAGGCACAGAAATATATACCCTTCTCCTTCCACAAATGTTATTAGGTTTTCAGCCCCAAGTTGTCGGCGACAAATGAAACGTTTTGGCTGCCCCTACTGTTGGGTGACAAATGTAACTGTTTACCTTTGCCTAAGCTATGTTGTTTTAATGGGCGCCAAGACCTCAATGCAATGTTGAAATCTAAATTTGTATTTAACAACGTCTAGCTCTGGCAGAACACATTCAAGACTCTATTCACTCAGATCGTGGTATGATTTGATCATTAACCCAACAAACAATTGTATCAGGAGAAGGAATTGGTCTATATCTAATGCTACCTACTGAAAGCAAAGATTGCATTGTAAAAGAAATGAATTTATTATATAAAACAATTATAGCAAAATTAATAATAATAATAACTATAAAATTTAAATTGGAGCGTTGTGATTTGAATATTACCGATAGAAAATTACGTGAAAACGGAGTCTGATAAATTGATTTTACTCTTATTTCCAAGCTATGAAGTTACTGAAATATGAAATGTAAAACAAAGAAAATGAGAGATTGCGTATTTCTGCGTCATTGGCGCTTACCACTGGAAATTGCCAAAGCATTTTCCCTCGTTCTTGATGATGTTGTGAGCTTCCCACAGTCTCCTGGACGTCGTCATCTCCGTCGGAATTTGATGATATTCTGGTAGATTAGATAATTCTATAGTCCGTACCTCGGACCCAAACACTCGTACAACCAAGTTTTACAAAAGTTCGTCGCTAACTCCACTGAACATCGGAGCGACACGCACTTGCGACCGTACTCTGCAAGTTCTACACAGATTGTCCCTAACTCCACTGAACATCGGAGCGACTCGCACGCGCATCCATACTCGTCAAGTATTTCACAGATAGTCCTCGTTTCACGGCGCGTCGAACGATATATGCACACGCCGGCTCCCCACTCTTCAGCCGACTCCTAGCTTACGTTGTCTCCGCTGATTGGCTGAGCACGCCGCCAGTTCCCCTCCTCTGCCTCATTACACTCGGCGCGCGAGAGGGAGAAGTCCTTTTCCGTCCCAACAATTCGCCTTTTCTAGACCTTGCGACCCAGCCATGCGTAATACTTCTCGACAGGAATCAGCTTGTATCCGAATTCCCAGTGAGTCATGTCTCTCAAATACCCTAACTGACAAAACTCCGTAAAATTCCGTAATCAAATAATTTTCTATGATATCGTCGTTCGTAATAATTTGCATGATAGCGTTTTCTAAGACTTAGAAAACCTATCTGAATGCTAATAATTTTTATAAAATGCTCCGAAAATATCTAAATAATAATTATAATAAATTAATAATAATAATAAATTAACATGAAAAATTCTCTTGGCTGAACAATTTGCCGCGTAAATAAATATAGAATGGCTCCCTACTGACTTATGCCAGTTGCATAAAACCCCTCGAAAAACACGTTACATGATGACCTGAATAACTTGAGCCTGACTCACATTCGGCTGTGGAGTTGAAGCCTCGCCCCTATGTTTATTGAAAGCTTCCGTGTTACAGTCAGTCCTTGGACTCTGGACCTGACTCATTCCCCCAGTATCGTGAGTTAATCCTAGACTGTGAATACTTTCCTGTTTTTCCGCTTGCCTCTCTGTTGTAAATAGTGTCATATTTTCTAATGACCTAAGTTCATTTTTTTATGATTTTCACTTCGTGCTCTTGGAACCTTGCTTTAATATTTTCTTCGAGAACCTGAATCCTTTGATTGTTATCCCCCAGTCTCTTAATTATCGACTCCTTTTCCCCTTTACTTTGTTCTGACATCTGTTTCCAATCTTTCCTGATTCTGTCCTTAATGGCTTGATATTTTTCTTCTGTTTGTTCATTGTTATCAATTTGTCCTAATTCAATTCGATCTAGGCGTTCTTCTATCTTTTTCTTCATCTCCCGCATGTTTTGCTTGATATGATTTTGGTCTGCCTCTAAAGTCACCCACCTATCGGTCGACTGAAGTTCCATTTTCTCCATATCTTTAACTAAACCCATGACGTTGCTATCTATGGATTCGATCTGTCCTTGCATACTGTTGTTCTTCTTCTCCATCCCCTCTAACCTGCTTTGCAATTTCTCCTGTACGACTTTAATCTCAGCTGTATTAGTGACGCAAGCCCGTTCTATTTGTTCAAGTTTCGCAGTCACCATCTCATCCAACTGAATTAATTTTGTGTCAAATTTCCCCTCAATGTTCTGTATTTGTGTGTTTATACTGGATTTTAAGCCTGTGATCTGTTCTGAAATTTAATTGTTTATATCAGATTTTAGTTCACCAATTTGTTTTTTAACGTTATTATTTTGAGTTACTGCCTGTTCTGAAATTTTATTGTTTATTTCGGCTAGCTGTGCGCTATTACTGTCTTTCATCTCCGCCTTCATTTCATTTAATTGTACACTACTACTGTCTTATATCTCCGCCTTCATTTCATTAAATTTTACACTACTACTGTCTTTTATTACCGCCTTCATTTCATTTAATTGTAGACTCAATTTCTCCTGGTTTCTTGCCATCGCAAGTTCAATCAAAACACTTATTTCATCCACCGTCGCCATTGAAAATACACAATACACTATTAGAGAACTAGGGTCATGCATATGGTGACATCAGCAGCACACACTCACACGTATAGTTTGACATTTAAATGGTTTTTACAATACTCAAGTCATTTATCTTTACGTTAATAAAACCCCACCAAACATGCATTATTGAGTATTATCTATCTTTACATTCAACTCAAGACCCCTTAATTTTGGTTATTAACTTTCCTGACCTTACTGATTTTACATGAAATATATTTTAAATAACCAACTGTTAATTAAAATTTTTAAGGTATCACCTTCCTGACTATTATTATACTGAGTTCATTGTTTAAACAATCATAATTTAATCTAACAGGGCGCCAGAAACACATCTCAACTCAATAGCAAATATCAAATATAACTGTGTTTCAAATTTCTTTAATTTTAAATGAACTCATTGATTTTAATATTTTAGCACTTGGCGGTACAACTTCGCCACACTTTACTGAATCTACTCATTAATTTGCCACCGTTGGCGTATGTCCCACATTCAAAGCCTTGTTTATCTCTAAACTGGTATCGAATGTACGCCCTAGGACTCGGTTTACCATAAAAACAACTGCAAACCCCACGTAGGGCTCGACAAGTTTACTCTGTGAACCCTTGTAAAAAGAAGCGTATCGAGACTCAATTTCGGGTAATGTTTCGGTCCATGATAGCCGTGCAGTTAAATTTTGCTTCTCATAGATTACAAGGATACATAGGGCAAATACAATACGTGAGGTGAGAACCAGAGGGTTCTATCTGACTTTAACTTAATTTTTCAGGAGAGGTGTTTGAAGTTTGGAATTGCATAAAGTATGTAGTATTGAAGCCAACTCTTTGCGAAGTATTTCAAAATGATGATACAAGGTTCTACTTTAATGAATTAACAACAAATTTAACAATTACATAGAGAACATAGGTATTTTAATGACTTATTCCGAAGTGTGCATGCAGATAGAACCTTTTGGCTCTAAAATTTGCATTAGATGTTAGAGTCATAAGGTTCTTCATTTCAAAATTGCTTTGTAGAACTCTACATCGACAGTGGGCATGCACTTCATCATGAAATGGATATCTGTAGCCTTCTCCTTTGACAATTTCTTCCCTGATATAGAAACTCTTGCTTCTGGTAGTCGGGTTGATACTATGTTCTGTTGCTGATTGTTTGTCCTGTTGATTCTACTCTTCGGTATCTTGACTTTATTCCACTCCTGAATACCGTGGCTTGTCTTAAAGTACACACTGAACAGGTCGTCTGCACAAAATTTCAGCTGCGATACCTGCAGATACGGTATTTTACTATACTGAAACAGTTTCGTTTGAGCCTGGTAGTCACGGAAATCGGATGCTCTCATCTGAAGTACATGGTATGGTGATCTCCTGTTGCAAGAGAGAAGAATTCTTATTAGTGAAACTGGAGACAACACCTCTGATAACCGCAAACACTTCTCTATGTTTGAATGGATGTAGTCAATCTCCTGAATGCAAGAATGCCCCGGTGTTGAAAATTTCATGGTAATTTCTCTGATGTGGTTATTTTCTTGAAGAAAGCTAGCCAAAGCAAAATAAATCAGTGAGTTTCTATTCTTAGGAACACAGCTACTGCTCCAAAGAATATATTCCCTGACTTCCAGGTACATAGCTGAAACCTTTTTTAATACTTTAATTACAGCACTTGCAATGTCATTTCCAGATCTGCCGCACAGTGCTTCATGCCAAATTGCACAATAGCCTTGTTTATTTCTCGATACATGAGCAGTAAGATTGTAAACGTTCAGTTCTCTTTTATAGAAGAAGCAACTTACATTTGCTCGAGGTAAAGCTACTACATTTTGTAGATCAAAGCATATCACCATAGCAACACTTCGTCTGTCATGTTCTCTTTCCTGTCGCATGAATGATTTCTCTTCAAAATGGTTATCATACTTCGTTGACAAACTCTCAGTGACTCTATTTTCCTTTTTCGCCATGATAAACTCCTCACAAAGGTCACAACGATCTGATTTTGGGGCTAGGAAGTCCAAATTAAATTCAGTGTTAAGTATTGACCTGTACATTGACAGTGTTACCGCTTCATAGCTATTCTGTATGCAAACTTCTTTATACATCTCATACATTCTCGTTACATTTAAATCAGGACTTAAGTATTCCTTTTGTGTCACAGCCCTGCAGTAATGCGACTCTGCCCTTGGAAATGATTCAATGTGCTTTCTAACAAAATCTTCACAGTTTTTGGAAATCCTCTCTCTTGTTTTCTTTCCTCCCTCATCGGACTTTGGTGCCCCTGATGTTTGATCTTTGTTAAAATGCACATTGTATATTACTTTTTGACTAACCAAGAAGGTTCCTAGGAAGAATTTCTTGCATACTCTACCTGCGTGCCATTCACTTGTAGAAAGTAACAGAAAGACTTGCGTTTCCTAGGGTCAACTTTCATGGTCCTCTGAGAAGATTTACACTCGGAGTTTTGTAAAATATAATGTTTTTTCTCATTTTCTTGCAGTGAATAAAATGAAATCATTATGGAATTCCGGTCATCTTTAGACATCTTATGATAACACTTAAATTTGCACTTACAGTCTTCATGTTTAATTTCCTTCGCAACTACCTTTTTACACGCAGTGCTAATGTACTCGCCACCACTCTGCCGCAGTCTCTTTCGAATATTCTTTTTCCATTGTTGAGGGTTACGCTTTCTCTTCCTGGACTTCTTTCGAATTTTCATGGGTGAGAATTCGTCCTTCTCTGAGGCTGATTCCGAATCAGTATACGGAACTAATATCAATTTCTCGCGCCCAGTGCATAATCCCGGATTTCTGAAATAGAAAATATGATGATAATAATAATATCAATAATACACTCTTACATGCATACACAAATGTTCAGGCTACATACTAAATATGACATTGACATTTGAGCTTATGATCACAGTTCAAGTTTGTTACTCACCCAGACACATCTGATACAAAGGGACCATTACAAATAATTCCATGAATACTGGATATATCTGGGATCTCATCCATTGAGCTATTATCTGACGATGTATCACCTTGCCATAACCTAAAAGAAGAAATAGCTACGTGAAGGCAGTTAACCCTGGCTTATTCTCTAATTTTAAACTCGTGAATAGCAATATTAATTAGGTACCAGAATTTCATCGCACTGAAAACAACAATGAGCACATCAGAAGATTGAAACAATGATTAGTAATGTGTGTTTTAACTTGCCTCCTTCGTATTCTTCCAGCACATTGTAGATTTCTTTCTGGCGTAAGATTACTCTCCATTTCACCGGTAACATCATATTCCTCTAAAGATATTTCACTTTCTATGTTATCACAGAGGTTGTGTAGTTAATGAAGGAGTTGTAGCCAAACAGATGAGATGAGATAGAAGTGAGCAACTCCAAACAGCCGATCCAGTTTGAACTGTCTACCAACATTCTGCAGATGGAACCATCTGGTTCTCAGCCTTGCCAACTTTTGCAGATAGATCGAAATTTACCTGCTTAATGACTGGAAACGGTAAATGTTATGGATCTTGCCGTCATGGATAACGATAGTACATATCTCCCAGCACCATTTAAAACGAAAAAATCAAAATCCTCAAAAAGTGTAGATAGAACCCTCCAGTTTTCACCTCACGAATAATTAAAGAAAGGAGGTAAACCAGTATACTAAATAACAAGTTTAATAACAAAAAATAACAACAATAAAAAACAACATCACGAATTTACTCCCACACTTCTAAATAGATCACAACTGCAAATCCTAAGTTGTGTCTGCATCAATCAAGTGGCATTCAAATATCCACAGTATACCATTTAAAATAAATATCTCAGGAGAGATTATTAATAAAAAGACGTTTGAAATACTACGTTTACTTCAAATCTATACTTGTGCATGCGTGACGATGTCTTGACTATATGAAGGAAATAAGTACGGTTACGTGATCCGTTACCATCTGGTTTCCCGTCAAGCAACGAATCCGTAATTCTGCGTAAATTAGATTAGCTTAAGGAACACACAACAAGGCACTTAAGAATATCCGACACCCGCTACCCTTATATAATACAGAATAGATCTCCGAACGAGATCTTGACAACGTGCCAAAACACGTCTAATTGCCCAAATAGGTCTTGGTAAAATCAACACAAGCGTACGTGACTACAACAAAATACACGAGGACATGACCGAACGTCATTCTACTGTTTACAATAACCACCAAAATCCAAAATGGTTTATATCAAAATAACAAGAACAACACTATGCCCAGTGGCATTTAATTATAACACACAAATAAATAATTCAACTTAATGCATGAAAATTATGGTCTGAGTATGGCAATCTCCCCTTTAAATCCAGATATAGAATACGGGCTCATCTCACTTTAAGAGAAGAGGACACGGTACCCCGGCCTCAAACCTAATTAGTGTTATCTTAAATCTGTCCATCCCTATTGAAGCCAAATGTCATTTAGCCGGTGCGTTGCATAATAAGATCGGAAGCTTGCTCACGGCAGCTCTCGAACCTGGAAGTACCTTGTATTTCCTGAAAAACATGTGTGTATAAAATACCTATTTTTGTCCCAATAATTCTCTCAGGAATTAAGACACGACGACTCGGTCAGTAGCCACCTCGGAGTTCATACCGCCGTTAATTATATATTGCTGCAGACAGGAATCGTGGGCTGATTACCACGATGTTCCCCGCGCATGTAGACACACATCATCACACATAACCAATATAACGCACACCTGGGTAATGACTTCATCTCTCATCTCGCCACCTGAAATACTTCCAGATTTAAGATCCCATGGAAAGACTTAAACCGCTTTCCCCAAGATCAAATAAAATCATTACTTCATTAGTTCATTAGTTTTACATTTTTACTAAGAGAGCTATGGTTCCCTGCAAATAAAATTGCGCTAGGCAAACCACAATAAAAACGCCTGTTTATCAAACACAATGTTAAATGTTCCCCCCCAAAATTCTAGTTTTATCGTTAATGTTTAAAATACACAGCACCATTTATCACTCAAACCATAAGTTCCGCTCAAGCGATATGAACAATACACAGTACACGCATTGTACAAATACAAGTTACATTACAATCAACTAAATCAGAACAAAAAATAGTCACGCACGACATTACGATCGAGTGTCGGTACACTGAATAAAAATCAAACTACAATTTTAAAAAAATACAAGACAAATATTTACATTTCCCCAGCCGATCTAACTACGACTAAAATTGAATAATCGATATGTTGTACTTATCCCTTCGCCAAAACACCTCAGCTCACATCGCCACACATGACCCAGCAGTTTTTCTAGCCGGAAATCGTCATCGTCGATGGTGTGTCCAAGTTCATCCCTCGGACTGTTGGCCTCGTTCCAGACATCTTGATCCTCTTAGGATAGAAATAATCAGTTATTTCACAGTACTACAATTGACTACTAAAATTGCTAAATGAGCTGATTATATCCACTCAATGTCCTGAGCAATTAATTTGAAGAAAACTTTCCCTAAATATTTATAAGCCTGATAGCTTCTACTATTCACACGCAAATTATACACAAGTGTCACTCACGACACCACAAAATAAAGTCTACACAAGTGTCGCCCACGACACATCGAAATAAAGTCTACACAAGTGTCGCCCACGACACATCGAAATAAAGTCTACACAAGTGTCGCCCACGACACATCGAAATAAAGTCAGTTCAACCCTCAGCTCGGCTACATTTATACAGAACACAGAAAATTGACAGTAGTGGGGACGAATTTTAAAAATAATTCGGAGTTTTTAAGTTACGGACTTGCGACTAATTTCATTGAGCTTGTCTTATTGCACAGGTTAAGAATCTGTTCGGCGGAGTCATAAATGATCATGGGTTTTATTAATATTCATTTTTACGCCAAATCAAAGGTACGCTAGTTTTCGCGGGCCTGAAGCATGCCTTGCTTCATTCGTTGATTCAAATTCATCTCGGAGAGTTTGACCTAGAGACTCTTCCCCAATTATGACGTACAAGCATCTTCTTTCTGTCAGATCCTGGTTCCCCTACTCCTGCTCGCGTAAATCGGTAGCAACCGTCCCATGGCCTGCTAACTGAAGCCACGCATATTGGACGTTGACCTCATCAGTTCCAGGAATTATGGCACACTTTTCCTTGTCTCAAAAGCTTGGCTTAAATATACTTGTCTCATCGTCTAACTCCCAATAGTTGCAACATTTTTCCTCAACTCGAATCCACTGCTGCTTGTATGAATACCCTTTTTCAAATATAATAAATAAAAATGATATGAATCATTATTATATCAGATGATATCATAAGGGTTCAGTAGGGAGGGTTGATGTGAATATATGAAGATACGTAATAGTTCCAATTTAAATACATTGAAAGTCTAACGTTTAAATTTCTATTTCCCACAAAGCCAACCCATGGCTTATCTGTGGGAGCTGCTTTTATAATCACATGAGATAAAAGTCGTACCAAGTAATATCTAGTAACTACACATATTGTTGAGACCCATCTCCAGCCCTGGGACTTAGAACAACTGGAGGGAGGGATTACTGTAAGGTTATCTATTTACCAACTAATTAAAGAATTTAAAATTAACATACATTTATGTACAACAAATAGTCAAAACAGGCTACTAAATTCTTTCTTGTGATATTTCATAATTTGGTCTTTAGCTTTATTTTTTGGTTTTATATTTTTAAAGACAGTGATAATTCGTTAAAACCTTTAGTTCCTTCTTACCATATGGATTTTAGTTGTCTATGTTGTATTTGATTTTATACCTGTTGTCATTATTGATGACCATTTCAATGGAACAAACAAATATTAGAGCTGGCGAAGCAATTAAGAGAGAAACTGTTCTTCTTTCACACATTAGCGTACTTTCAATGTATTTAAATTGGAACTATACGTATCTTCATATATTCACATTAACCCTCCCTACATAGGCCTGTAAGGGTTATGATTAGTCAACCAATTATTTACTTTGCATGTATTGTATGTGTATTGTGATTCATTCATGTTATATGTTTGTACATTGTTTAATAAGAAATCAACCCCCACCCTATGGTTTGTGAAGACCCCAGGGCTGGAGATGGAATGGGGAATTAATTCATTCATTCATTCATTCATTCATTCATTTATTCATTCATTATTATTCTACTTATTATTAATATTATAATTATTAGACTATTATTATTGTTATTTTGCTTCCTTAAAATTTAAAAATATGTGTTAATTATCGAACGCATTATTTGTAAATTAAACAGCAATTTTATTGTGATTTACCACAATGGAGTATAGCCTAGTCATAGATGCAAATAAATATATCTGAATGTCAATCAAAGAAAACAATATATGTTCAACAGTAGGGTGAGAGGGGTGCAAGGCATTTGGATGCGTCTCAAATAGCCTCTCCAATTGAAAATGTTAACCTCACCTTCTCGCGGTGCACCCTGTTACCACAGACGAGGCTCTGGCGACCGAGTATATGGCGGGATAAACACATAATGATGCAGTAAATGGCATCATTTCCACCCACAACATCTTGGGAGGGAGCAAGTGCCAAGGCTTAACGGTGGCAGCCCCACCATGGCACTCTGCAAATGTGGGCTAATAACTCGCAGTTGCTTAAAAAAAACATATTATAGAAACTAAGAAAAGCAGCCGGACGGATCCTACGATGACGACCTTTGGCTTGAAAAAGGACATGAATATTGGATTTTGGAATATTAGAACATTGTACCAGACTGAAAATCTAAAGCAGCTCGCTACCGAGGCAGAACGGAGTTAGTGAAGTAAGGTGGAACGAATTTGGAGAGATGAGAACTTTGAGCGGACAAACTTTCCTCTACACGGGTACGCCAAATGAAGACGACCCACATCATGAGGGAGTGGGATTGCTCCTAAACAAGAGAACAAAGAGCAGTTTGCTGGACTGGAAGCCCATTTCATCAAGAATTATCACTGCAAGGTTCAAGGGGAAGATCAGAAATGTTTCGGTGGTCCAATGCCATGCACCTACAGAAGAAGCCGAAGCAGAGGATAAGGCAAAATATTATTCAGAACTCCTGACTACTATGCAGACCATAAACAAGAGGGATATTGTGATAGTCATGGGAGACTTCAACGCCAAAGTGGGAGCTGAAAACCTGGGACTTGAACAAGTAATGGGCCAACATGGATTGGGTATCATGAATGAGAATGGAGAACTGCTGGTAGACTTTTGTGCAAGAAACGAACTCGTTATCGGTGGAACACTCTTCCCTGATAAAGGATGCTACAAAGTGACATGGGTATCTCCAGATCTGCGAACCGAAAACCAGATTGACCACCTGAAAATTAGCAGAAGTGGAGAAGGTCACTTCTGGATGTCAGAAATCGACGAGGAGCAGATATAGGCAGTGACCACCGTCTAGTAACTGCCCGCATCCGAGTTAAGATTGCAGCTGCAAAGAAACGGTTTGAGCAGCAAATGAAAAGGTTTGATGTTGGAAAACTACAGAATGAGAGAAATAAGGAACAGTTTAAGATCAACCTCAGTAACAGGTTTACAGCCCTGCAGGTGGATGGAGATGATGTTGAAGAACACTGGGAGAAAGTTAAGACTACGTTAGCAAACACAGCAGAGGAGGAAAGAATGGATGACAACAAACACTTGGGAGTGTATAGAACAACGTAGAGAGCTGAAACTCAAGCTGAATAATTGCAGGACACGAACCCAGAAAGTTGAACTTCAAGCAGCATATCATGCTAAAGACCGGGAAGTAAAGAAGAATGCAAAAGCAGACCAGAAAAAGTGGGTATCAGACCTTGCTGAATTAGCAGAGACTGCAGCAAGAGAGAGAAATATGAAAGGCTTGTATGATATTACGAGGAAACTCGCCAAGAATAAATTTAAACAAAGTAGACCCATCAAGAATAAACAAGGAGACATGCTCACTAATGACGAAGCAAAATTAAACAGATGGCGGGAACACTTCATGGAGGTGTTGAACAGAGACGACGTAGAGGAAGATAGGCAGATACCCTATGTAAATGAAGATGGTGAAACGGACGGCATCAACACAGAACCACCCTCAATAAGTGAGATCAAAGAAAGCAATCAGACAAATAAAAAATGGAAAGGCCCCAGGAGTGGATAACATAGCGCCTTAGCTTCTAACCGTTGATCCTGATATGACGGCCGATATGTTGCATCCACTGTTTACAAAAATCTGGAACGAGGAAAAATTGCCAAAGGAATGGAGAGAGGGACTCCTTGTCAAATTACCGAAGAAAGGTGACCTGACCAACTGTCACAATTGGAGAGGTATCACTTTACTTCCAATTCCCAATAAAGTGATGACTCGCGTGATCCTCAACAGAATAAAAACAAGGATAGAAAAACGACTTCGCAAAGAACAAGCAGGTTTCAGGAGCAACCGCTCATGCATCGACCGAATTAACACTCTACGGATCATTATTGAACAGTTTAATGAGTTCAACGCTAGCTTATTTCTTCTGTTCGTGGACTTTGAGAAGGCTTTTGATTCATTGGAAAGGAACACCATGTGGAGAACACTACAAAAGTATGGCATACCAACGAAAATAGGCAAGATCATCAAGCAGACCTACGACGACTTCACGTATGGAGTAATCCACGAAGGGAAGCTCTCGGAGCCCTTCTCCGTAAATTCTGGTGTGCGACAAGGGTGTGTCCTACCTCCGACTATCTTCCTCCTTGTCCTTGATGATGTCTTGAGAAAAGTTGTTGAGGGAAGGCAGAGAGGCATCCAGTGGGGTCTAGTCGAGAGATTGGAGAGTCTAGAGTTTGCCGATGACATATGTCTATTGACTCAGAAACATACTGATGTGGAGGGAAAGCTGCAGGACCTGGAGAGAGACGCTGGAGCACTGGGCCTAAGGATAAATGCTCTGAAAACAAAGGCGACGAAGGTCAATGCGAAGAGCAAGCAGAAACTCAGAGTCAATGACGAAGATGTTCAGGAAGACGAAGAGTTCACATATCTTGGCTGTGTGACTACGCAGGTTGGAGGAGCAACAGCTGAAGTCAAAATGAGGATCCACAAAGCCAATGCGGCATTCATACAGCTCTATCCGATTTGGAGGGCCAAATAATATATATATGAAAACGAAACTGCGCATTTTTTCAAACAAATATGAAAACAGTACTGCTGTATGGCTGTGAAACGTGGAAAGTTACCTCAGAGATCGCCCACAAGCTGCAAGTATTCATAAACAGATGCTTACGAAGAATAAAGAGCATCTTCTGGCCAAGAGTGATTTCAAATGAAGAGCTTTGGAAGCAAACCAAAGAAGAACCTATTGGTATACAAATAAAACGGAGGAAATGGAAATGGATCGGCCACACCTTACGTAAAGAACAAAATGCAGTGGAGAGACAGGCTTTGTTCTGGAACCCCCAAGGACAGCGGAAGAGAGGAAGACCGCGGAAGTCATGGAGACGCAGTGTGATGGATGAGGCAAAGCAAGAAGGAAAGACCTTTAGAGAACTCAAGACCTTGGCTCAAAATAGGATACGCTGGCGCTGCTTTGTCGAAGCCCTATGCTCTGCAAAAGAGTAAAAGGATATAAGTCAAGTAAGTCAGTAGAGTGAGAAAGCACGAGAAATATTGCGCAGTCGATTTAGAGGATCGGCAGTACCCGGAGCAGCTCGGGTATTCTCGATCTCCAGCCACTTCAATCCTTGTTGCATCCGCCACGCTTGCCTTTTCCAGTGTAGCATAGAGTAGAACTGGATTTCTTGAGTTATTAAAGAACAAAACGATCAATTCTTACAGTAGGAACATCAAGTGAGAAAAGTTAACTTTATTTTTTAAATTCGACTTATTCCACTTAATAAAACCCGGTCGTCGTGCAACTGACTGATGAGAAAGAGCAAGTGCAAGTGTGGTATAGATACAGCACAGGCCGATCTCTAAAGAGACGTCGATAAAGACAGAACCAGAAGGTCTAGACATTTTTTTACAAAAGAGGTAATTCATTAAACTTTGTTGGTATTACTACCCTATTTCTTTCTTACCATATGAATTTATCCATATGGGAATATTATATATCCATCTACCTACTTGTCAAGTTAGTTGCAGCTTTGTTTATTTGACACCCAAAGGGTAGCCTGCATGTCTAATTTCGTTGTTCCTTGAAGTACTATGAAAGTCAAGGAGGTTAGCTATCTAAGCTCCTTGAACACTATAGCGCTTTCTAGTAGAGAGATGAGGAACATTGTGTTGGCGGAAACTCCCGAGATTAATTTTGCCATTATGAACACTGAATGCTGAATTCAAATGGGTTCTTTGACATGCCAACATCGTATGACATGGTGTCGTAATTTTTTTCAAAAATTCATATGGGTTAAAAAAGTTGCTAATCACTGAGATCTTACACCTGTAGCTTTAACTTTGTTCGATACGACCAACCATTCCCCAGATATAACGATTCAAAAAAACAGAATGAAATTCAGGGCCCCAGAAAATGAAAACAGTGAGAAATACCAAATATTTTACCTTTTCAATGGCTGCCTTGTGCTTGGTGGATTTCAGTTAAAGTTTGAATATCTGGCTTTATGTTCGTCAAGTTGAGGCGCAAGTCACCTTTGAGGCAAATGTCCAAGTTATTTATTTGTTTAGTGAGGAGCTGGACAACAGAACTAAATCCTTTTTCAACTAAATATGTTTACGGGAACGAGATGAGAAGTGGTTCAGTTTTTCCCCACAGTTGTGGATAAGTGTCCAAAAGCTTCACCCAGGCTAACTCGTAACCGCCCTGCTTGAAAATGATTTTCGGCTCACAGTCATAGGCCTACTTAAGATCTAGAAACTCCGTCTGCAAAGAGTTACCAAGCTTATCCACAGCTTCAAACGAGAATGGATCTCGAATCCAATCCGGAATTTGTAACTTGGTCAAATCTTCAAATATTGATTCCATGTCAGTTTTTAACTCGTCAAGGTGATCAGTAAAAAATAGGATTTTGTCTTTTGGGAGTTCAGGTGTCTCGTTATCTGACACTGAACACTTCTTAAGGGTCGGAAACCGAATCAGCGCCTTGGCGAGGAATGATGAACGAGCGAACGGGAGGCGCTCCTGTCACATTATCTCCGTGTACTACCCGGCAACTTCTACTGTACATTACTATTTTAATTTTTCCCCTATGAATACTCATCGCCCCCAAATCACCTCCCACTTATTTATTGCCCCCCTGATAACCCAAATCGCCCACTTGGGGGCGATCGCCCCCAGGTTGGGAACCACTGGTCTAACGTATAACATTTCACATTAGGATCACTGATCAAGTCTTCGCTAGTCAAGAATGCAATAAAACTGTATTGCGTCACAAACTCGTAACCATGTTCACTACATAAAATGTCATTTTCTTCAGATCATCTTCTCTTGTTACCAGTAAAACTGCAGCGTCTTCGTTCTTCCTGGCAACTATATTTCCATTCTTGACCCACCCATATTTCCAGCCGTACTTTTTGGCTTTTACTTTTGCTTGCCACAAGAGGTTCCTGAAGTTTGCAGTCAGGCTTTCGTTTATATACTGTGGATTTTCTTACCGTGAAGAGTAAAATTTCGTTTGCTCAGAAACCCAGTTCCGGAAAATTTAGAACTAAACTTCACCATAATTGGAGCAATTTTATTTTTGTTTTTAATGGGACCACGATAAGCTTCTTCTAGGCCGGAGATATTAAGATTGATGTCCATTTCTTCAGCAATATGATGCACCAAATCCACGGCTTTCTCTTCCTTCGTTGGTACTACCCCGCACAGTTCTATATAATTTTGCCTATTTTCTTGCTACATCTCACAAACTTTAGCACTGAGGTCCGAAATCACTTTGTCCTGTTATACTTTTTCTTCTTTCAACTGACGTATTTCCGTCGTCAGGGATCTCACTAGTTCCGTACTGGATTTTATTTCTGTTAGAAGTTCATCGTACTTCGTAGAAATAAACTCCACTCCAGTTACACTTTATTCTACTTTAAACTTCAAGTAAGCGGTCTCCGTTTTCAATTCAATCAGCAGTACCTTTACATTATCTCCGGACTTTGAACCGTCCGCGTCATGTTCCACGTTCTCACTTGCTGATATGGACTCCTTACGAAGCCGACACGCGCCACATCTCCAGTTGAGGCGATTCGTTTTCCATACCCTTGTTGTAACCGTTGTACATTCATAGTGATAGCATCCTTGACTCCTACTGCATTGAATATACAGTGGAACGTGGCTAATTCGAACTTCTGTAATTCGAAATCTTTTTTAATTAGAATTTTTCTCTTGGTCCCTTGCATTTTATATACAATCAATGCTAAAAAACCGTGGTTAATTCGAATTATATTTTGGATAATTCGAAGTTTTTACGTGTAAACAGCCGATCGGAAGCCAAACAGTTGGGTCAGTTCCCGAAAGAACTGTTCCGAGTGCAGCCCAAGCAACAAACCACATCACAGAACTTAGGCGTTGTTTTTAAGTAGAAATGACGTAAGTGATTCATTTTTCCGTTCCTTAAATTTATTAGATTCTTTTTTGATGGCCGACAGACTTAATTGTAGGAAACAGGTAAAAATCTCAAACTTTTTTGAAAAACAGTAGATTTCTCTGAGACTTATCTAGATTGCTGGATTACTACTGTCGTTAAATAGGTGAATAGTACATTTTGGTTTTATTTTATCATTTGAAACTTTTCAGGTTATTCACGATACAGTCATTATAAAGTATCGTTTTCTGTTAATCTGCTTTGTTGAACGTAAATCATTATGTAAACGTAATACAATATATTTTCTCTACCCTTTTCAAAGAACTTTCATAATTCGAATATTTGGATAATTCGATTTTTTTACTGGTCCCTTGAGGTTCGAATTATCCAAGTTCCACTGTACATGTATATCACCATCTGATGGAAGTGACTCTTTGCAATACTCACAATCCATGGTTTATTTGATAGTATTTGAAGAGCTTCTCAGAAACCCGTCCGCACTCACCGAGTACTATCTCAATAATAAAATAACCCCTGGCACTACTGCCCCTGAAAGGCCTATGCCTACCAAGCGACCGCTGCCCAGCCATTTGGCCTGCAGATATTGGGGTGACGCGTGATCAGCGCATCGGGTCCCCTCGGTCGTTAAACTTGGTTTTCGTGATCGGGGCGCTGCCTCACCGTCAGACAGCTACTCAATTGTCCTCACGAGGCTGAGTGCACCCCGTTCCAACCCTCACGTCAGTTTCTAAAATCCCTGACGGAGCCGGGAATCGAACCCGGGGCCTCCGGGTGAGAGGCAGGTGCGCTACCCAAACACCACCGGGCCGGCCTATCTCAATAATAATAATAATAATAATAATAATAATAATAATAATAATGATAATAATAATAATAATAATAATAATAATTCAATCATTTTCATTTGAGGGTGTTTTGCCTTTCAGAGTCGAGTCTAGTCTGCAAGCTAATGTTTGCTAACAATTTGCCTCCATGATCCCATATTAGCAGTTAGCACTGTGGCCTCCTCTTCAACTGTGCTTCTCACCTTGAAATCGTTAAACACTGAATCTAACCATCACCTACTAGATAAACCTCTGCTTCTCTTACCCTCAATAGCTCATTAACCTCCTATGTATACTCTTATCCCCCATTCTCTTCACATGGCCCCACCATCTGGGTCGGCTCATACGAACAGCCTCATCTAACGTGTTCATTTCTAACTTAGCTTATATCTCTTCATTACAAGTACTTTCCTGCCATTGCTCGCACCTGTGTGTCCCAGCAATAATTCATGCTGCCCTCATATGAGATATCAGATACCTCTAGCTTTTGGATGAAAAATCTAGAATCTGCCCATCTTTCATCTCCAGCTCTCGTCTATGTGCTGGCAAGAGAGAATTCCTTATAGAGGACTTAAGACTACACTGCGATCTTCAATCCTCCGATGCAACCAGGAATTTGAAGGAGGAGAGAGAGAGAGAAGAAAAGGTGAGAATTATGGCCGGAGTTCTTTTCTACAGATGCAATGCTAGACCGAACGTGCATGGGACCCAACCAAAAACTACGCCAGGTACTCACCCGGTTGGCAGTGCACGGTTACCACCACTTGATCTGCGTAAAGACTCACTTCTATGAGCCAGACGATACTTATGTGTGCAACCTGTGCTATAGGCTCTAACGTTATGCCAACAAAGATCAATATCTTTCACTGAGTATAGTGAAATGTGAACTAAATTACAGTGTTTAAGACATTATGATGTATTTGTTCCAAATGCACTTTCGTGAGCAATTATACTATTATTACCCAGTTTTCACTTCCATACAGCAAGGTCGCTCTAATTACTGAGTGATGTAGAAAGGGTTTCGTCGTTACACTAACTTCTTTCTTTCAAAATACAGAAGATCGCAGCTGAGAATTCAGTGATTTATTTTCTACTCCTTGACTCTATTTCTATCGAGGCAGCGCCCCGATCACGAAAGACAAGATTAACGGCCGAGGGGACCCGATGCGCTGACCACGTGTCACCCCAATATCTGCAGGCCGACTGGCTAGGCAGCGGTCGCTTGGTAGGCCTAGGCCCTTCATGGGCTGTAGTGCGAGGGGTTATTATTATTATTAATCTATTTCTATCACGGTCATGCAGTTCCGTGTGGAATCAGTCCGACAACCTGAGTGATTATGATGTTATTCCTAATTCAGGTTAGAGTAAGAGATGGCCTTGACCTTAATATAGGTATCATGCCGACATTCACCAGGACTAGAAGTGGAAACCACTAACCCACCTCTTCACAGTTTGACAAGGCTGAGTAAACCCCGTTTCAACTCCTGGATCAGAATTTAATTCCTTGGTAGAGCCGGGAATCGAACTCAAGCCTCCACGGTGACAGTCAAGAATGCTACAAGGTGGACAGTTTTCATTTATCTGTGATTCATTCTATTATCTTATTGCCTACTACTCCAAGTTGAAAATACAACTAATAGCCCTATAGCGCATTCCAAAAGAAGTTCTAGGTTAATTTGCGGGCCTAGAGATAACATGGTCATGTAGCCCCGTGTACTTGTGTTTGTGGAATTTATCTGAGAGCTGTGGTTCTGTGATGACTCTAGTAGTGTGTGTAGCAATAATTATCTGATTCGGGGATGGGGTAGCAGCCCCGGGATTTGAAATAAGGTACTATCCCGGCATTTGCCTGGAGGGACTGTGGAAAACCTGGAGATGAACTTCACTCAAGACAACTGCTCTCAGCGCCGGGATTCGAACCTCCAATCTCCGGACTTGCTGCAGCTCCCCGTCGCGGTAATGGTGAGCGATTAAACGCGCACGGCTACGTCGCAGGGTCACACTTGAGAAAAGGGTCATGTTTACAAGTCTGTAGATAGTATAAAAATCAGCATGGAGAATTTACTTGATCTATAGTCTAACTTAATTGCCTAATAGACTGGAATAATATTCCATTGTCACTAAGGTAAATTTCAACAGTTTAGAAATTACTCTTTTTCACTTAGATCGTAGAAGTTGAACACTGTGCGTTGTCAAGGACAACAACGGTTGGCTCCTCCCAGCTTAGTATTTTAAAGTTCAAATGAACATGATTATTAATTCGAGACACGATGAGGGCAGTGCGCCAACCAGGCGGGCTGTAAGGAAGAATGCGAAGCGCTGTCCAACTTCGCCTAGGACAGAAGATCAGTGCCCTTCAGATTCCTTTCAATTCAGAAAGCAGAGACAATCACAGGAAACATGAGCAATGTAGGATTTGCTGCCTTGCAAGTCACAGGATGATGATTCACTGTGCTAACATCCCCTCTGTCCTAATACAGTAGTTGGTCCACCTCCTTGCTTACTGGTTTGAATTCTTGGCTGTAGTCGTGGAGGCTCGGGTTCAATTCCCAGCTCAGACAAGAAATTTAATTCTGGAATGGGGTACACTAAGCCTCGTGAGGCAAAACTGAGAAGGGGCGGGTTCGATTGCTACCTCAGTCATCCTGGAAATGGTCTTCCGTGGTTTCCCACTTCTACTGCAGACAAATGCCGGGATGGTACCTAACTAAGGCCACGGCCGCTTCCTTCCCAATCCTTACCTGAATTACAAATAAACTTACTAATACAGCTAGCACAATAACACAGGTTATAAGAAATTCCACACTCACTCAAATACACAATGTCAAAGCCCCTCAAATAAAACAACAACAACAACAACAACAACTGTTACGAGTTGGTGTCAACTGAAGTGATTGACATGACATTTCATATTAGTTGAAGGCATTCCTACAAAATAATAGGCTACAGATTGTTGATGTTATACAGCGCGGTAAGGTGTTTAAGCGGTAGCCTCATATCGCTCGTCGTTCGCTCATCCAAGGAGCGAAACAATTACCTAATCTACATCTGCTTTCGCGGCTTTCGTGACACCCGCATGCAAAGTGACTCATTGTCTCGCGAGAGATAAGGACATCTCCCTGACGTAGATACGTCACAAGCAAGCTCCTTAGAACACTTAACTATACACAGGATCACGGGTGGTAAGGGGTGTGAGCCTAAGCAAGACTTCCCTCCTCACACCAGCATAGCATTGAGTTAGGATTAGGAAGCTATTTTTGTTTCTTTTCATTCTCTATGAACTCGTCAACAGCGGGTAATATAAGCCAGTTTTTAATATGCACAAATAGTTCCATGACGAAATAAGGACAACGATTTTCTTAAAATATAAGATTCAGACCAATGATTGATCAATTTGGACCTGTTTAAATTTAATAAAATAACTACCACGGAATTAAGTTGACTATGATTTGCTCGAAATAGGCCTATACTGTAATTACATGAAATATGAATGCCCAATTGTTACGTATGGGCTCCTTAAAATTAACCTGAAATATTATTGTCTATGAGTGTGCCAATTTCGGAGTACTTCCCATGCATAACTTACCTTCGGAGATATTCAACTTAGAGTTCAGATTTTAATTGTGATTTTTCAGCAGTTGGTAGCACTGACGTCATTTTTAATAAGGCCTTTAGATGTCCTAGTCTAGATCTTCACTCATGCCAAATTAGATTTTGATAGCTGCAGCCGTTTAGGAGTTCATAGGGGAACGTACAAAGACAGAAGGACCATCGGGACACACACATTTGACCGGAGTGATCTCATATGTTAAGAGCCGGCCGGAGTGGGAACGGCCGACCGCCAGCCCAGCACTTGTTGTAACATGGGTGAAAAGTTTGTGAAACGTTTTATAAAGAAACGGGACAAGGTAAAATTATTTTGTTCCTATAGCCCGCTGTAGTATTTTATACACTTTTCATCGGTACAAAAGCATATCGAACAGGAATACAAAGATAGTTATAAAAAGTGTAGTTAAAATCACAATTCTCCATATAAAATAGAGTTCTGAACTGCAATTTTCCAAACCTCTTCAATGCCTTCAGATGATGTTGAAAACAGAAACAAACTCCACTGCAAGACAGCTCATAGTTTTCTCTATTGTGCTACTGAATCATATTTTCAAATTAAGAACTCTGTATATGTTTAATCGTGATTTTAGAAAATGTCAGCATATTGAGTTGCTAATGCTAGCCGTGTCGAGGTGCTGGCAGTTCAGGCAGTTACCGTCAGATACCGCATCGTCGCAAAGTCATGTCCTTGAAACAGGGTGAAGTAAGACAGAGCCGGCTTCTGAGAGATGGTAATCTCATACCAGGAAGTGATGAAATCAGCTCATGTCCAGGTGCTGTCAGTCGCTTCATTACAATCAGTGCCGGATCCAGGCTTTGCGGTGTCCTGGGCGATATGATACGGTCGGGCCCTCAACAATAGAAAATATAAAAAATATCAAATCAAATGGAAAATAGTTTTGTAATAATAATAAAATAAAGAATAGTTACAATATTTTGAATACACTACGGTACATTCTTTTAATAATATGAAAGAAACCCTTAAGTCCCCTTGAAGAAGATTATGTAAACTATGAAATATTAAAATATTACTTTGCGACTCTTTTTCTCGGATGAAGTCTTCCATCATTTCACTGAAATCTATACTTGCTAAACGGTCACGGGAGGTCATAGCTGCACTGAAAAAAGAATATGAATTATAAATTAGTTTGAAAAGTATAATTAATTAATCAATTAGACTTAGACAACAGATGTTTGAGCAGACTCCCAAAGAGAGACAACCGGGAAAGAAGTGGAGGGAGGAGAGACAGAGGAAGCATAGTGTGTGTGTATGAGAGGTTTTTGGAAAAAAAAGAAGGACCAGAATTAAACATGAAAATTGATTGTGTTATAACGCTCTCCTTATGGGGAATTAACGAATAAATAAATAATTAATCAATTAAATTTAAAACAATCCATGACTCCCCCCCGGACCGCGGGGCCCTGGGCGGTCGCCCTCCCCTAGATCCACCCCCGATTACAATCGTCTGCTTTCTAGATCATCATATTATGGTGTGTGGCCTACAGGTCTTTTGCAGTTCCAGTGTTTATTATGAGCTTTTTAGTTCTTTCTAACATGTCTGTAATATACAGTAGTATAGGCTACTTTCAAGATTATGCCATTGTTGTACTGTAAATAGAGTTGTTGTTGTTGTTGGAGGTGGTGATTCGTTTAGGAGCTTTGGGACATGGTGGTCATGTAGCCGCGTGCACTTGGGTGTGTGTATAATGTGTCTAATAACCTGTGTTATTGTGATGGTTGTATTAGGGTGTGTATTTGTATTAGGGACGGGTTTTGTATATGCGGCGGTCGTGGCCTTAAGTTAGATACCATCCCAGCATTTGCCTGAAGCATAAGTGAGGAAACAACTTCCAGGATGGCTGAAGTAACAATGTAACCCTTCTCTTCCCAGTTCTGCCTCACAAGCCTCAGTGTATCCCATTCCAGCCCTCAGCTCCTAAACCTGGACCTCTGCGTTGACAGCTAAGAAGACTAGCCACTACGCCACGAGGTGGATTGTAAATAAAATGTTGCTTTGTCAGTCTAAATATGATGTAGCGACTACTGGGCTTTTGAAGTTACAGTAATTATTATATGAGTAGCAAGCAATCACTAGTTAGTAACCATCACTAAAGTGGACCTGAATTTCATTAAATTAATTTGTTTATTTATTTATAATTATTTGTTTGTTTATTTATAGTTCTTCTAACAGGTTACAACCTAATTACGAGAAATAACAATATGAATTACACTTAATATTTTTCTTACACTAATATAAAATGATACTTATAATACGTATGACTAAATATTATTCTAGTAAGTATCGTACTTGAAATTATGTTTCAAGTCACTGATAAGGAGTGTATGATATTAAGTGATTTCTCTACAATACAAATGAACAAAAGGTGCTGTCTGATATATGGAAATGTGTGCATGTCTTTTTTCTTTTTTAGATATTGAATGTGTTCGATACAGGCGAATGTTTATATTACTCTGTATTGGTTCTTGGACAGTGGAATATTATACGTTTCGGTCTTATTGACCGCGAAGGAACATATAGTTCAAATTCAGATGACAAATAAGGTCTATCAAAGATGTTATCAAATTATTTAATGTAATAACCTGCCTACTTTTCTCTAAAGTCTTTAAAGAAAAAGTTCCATTAATAAATTATGCTTAGCATTTTTAAAGGAAATGTGTAGTTTATGTTATCGTCAATCTCGCGATCAATAGCCACGGAACCACCTTTTTACGTGGAATCCGAACTACTGGACATGACGTTTCACTTCGAAAATCTCACATCATTGACCGGGAACCGAACCCGGTCCGCTGTGGTGAGAGGCCAACAGCTTGACCACACCACTGGGCCACCACATTCCCGCTTAGCATATTTAGGATATACATGTGTCCTTTTGTATTCCAAGAATATAGGGAATTTATTTTTTATCGATTCAACTCATTCGCACATCTTGGGTTCCAAACTATTGAGCCAAATTCAAGTCAACTTCATACGAATGCATTATACTGTACAATCTTTAGCAATGTACAGGTTCCTAAAATAAAATGTGCATCTTCTTATAAATCCCAGCATTTTGAATATATCTCAAAAATTCGATCAATACGGTGAGAAAAGGATAACTTTTTTTTTCATAGTATAGCCTACCATAAACCTAGATGACTTGAGATGGGAACTACATAGGAAATGGTGGTGTTTTATATCAAAGTTTTCGTGTAAATGCAATCGGATGACACTTATAAATCGAAACAATTTGTTTTGTTCCAATTTATTGTTTCTTCATCTTTTGGAGCAGCATACAATCCCATAACGAATAAATGTATTTAAACGATTACACGACATTTGCAAATAATAATAATAATAATAATAATGATATATTGGCATCCCGGAGATGGTTAATTAAGATAAGATTACAGAGGCACAAGATTCGATCCCAGGGGAACACCAGAGGGTGAATGGAGCTTTTCTCTATGATACAAAGTGTTGCGTCTTTCATACTGTAAGTATGATCCGTAATAGGACATTTTCGTAAGTTGTAGGCTACGTCATGGTTAACTCTACCAATAATCTGTATATATTACATCGACTCGTTATCCTTTAATTTAAACCAGATGACTCCTGATTCGTGAAAATTGGTTATTGTTGATCATCGAGGGATGAATCCGTGTTATGAATCGTGAATAAAATGGCATGTATGCCTGAATAATACATTAGGCCTATGTGTTCATGAAGTGTTTGCTCGTAAAGTTAGTTTGGGGCAAACTTAGTAGCTACCGGTACTGTTCGGTAGTTAAGAATTAGTGAAATCTTACCCGACTTGTGAATATGACTGACTTTAGTAAGTTTCCATTTCTCTGGAAATATCAAAGACTTGATCGATAAATTAAATTTAATATCAAGAGGATAAGTTAAGCCTCCGTGGCTTAGGCGGCAGAACGCCGGCCTCTCACCGCTGGGTCCGTGGTTCAAATCCCGGTCACTCCATGTGAGATCTGTGCTAGACAGAACGGAGGCAGACAGGTTTTTCTCCGGGTACTCCGGTTTTCCCTGTCAAAATGTCATTCCAGCAACACTCTCCACTATCATTTCATTTCATCTGTCATTCATTTAATCATTGCCCCAGAGGAGTGCGTCAGGCCTCGGCAGCCGGCACAGTTCATATCCTCGCCGCTAGATGGAGGCTTCATTCATTCCATTCCTGACCCGGTCGGAGACTGGAAGCAGGCTGTGGATTTTCATTTTTCATCAAGAGGATAAGCTATTTTTTTCCCGGATCGTTTTTTAACAAATATGGAAGAATAACCCTCTTGTGTCCCATATATTCATCGTAAGTATCGGAGTGAGAATGTCACTACGGGTTACCTCATAATAATTAAGATGTCAATTTCGAGATGACTTTCTAGGTTATCATGCGTTAAAATGTCATAGTTGGATCCATTTTGGCAATATACTGATGAGTAAGGCTAGGATTTTAATGTAATATCTATCATCATCATAGCAAACACTCATATCGAGTAGATTGGCCTTTCAATCCGGAAGTCTCTCATTGGTGAGTTCGGAGGTGACTATACAGCCCAATGCGGGAGGCACACGATTTGCCGCAGTGATGACAGATGGTTCCACGTGGGGCATCTGCGTTCCTTCCATTTCTTCTATGTAATATTACATTAAAAAATTTGAAATATGTAACATTGATTTAATTTTTATATAAATCATATACATTACACATGATATTGCTTGTAGATTCTTCATTTTATTCATTATATTTTTTGCAAAATAAAGGATGGTACACTAATTAATTAATTAATTAAGCATGTTCATATTATAGCAAATTTAAATAAATTCCATGATTATGTATGCGTACGGAAGAGTACCAAGGGAAAAGAAACTGACGATTCTGAAGTACAGTATTATGGTATCCAGGGAAGGCTGCTATAGGCAATCAAAAGTTCCGTATTTGTGTTTATAATGAAGCTGCGGTAAGAGTTGATGCTAGGATGAGTTTCTGGTCTAAGTTGTTACAGGAATAGGCTGAAATCTTTCACCACTACTACTGATTTTTATATAGGCTATAATATTGTCTTTTGTAGCTTTTCAGTCGGTCAACACGACTGTGCCCAATGAATGGGCGGGGTACAAGATATAAATATGTAAATACACTCCTGGAAAAAGTTACATGCATTAGTTAATTATCACAATTGCCCCATATAATTGCACCATATTTGTTCATGAATAGTGATGTGATGATCGTGGGAAACGGATCTTAGTTTTCTTTCCCTTGAGCAACTGAATTTGTAGTTTCTGGACATTTTTTGGTTGTTGATGAGGAAAAGGCAATGCGAAAGGAAGAGCTGAAGCAACTCAGTCCTGATAATAATATGCTATAGCTTATCGTTGAAGTTAATCCTGTGTGATGAGAAATGTAATTTCAAAAAAGGTATTCTACATTTTTTTAAATATCGCCTTTGTTAAGAATAAAAGAAAAAATAACTTGTCATGGTTACTTACAAAAACACGTAAATATAATTCTAGGAAATAAACAGCAGTTTTTCAGCATACTACTAAGTTACAGGTATACTAGGAAGTAGGCTTCCTTACGTATCTTTTCCATGTCATCGTAAACACGATGAGTTATATTTTGAAATATTCAAACAGAAGTGTTGAAAATTTACTTTTCAACTCTTTTCAGGAATTAGTTTAGTCTGAAGGATTCTTTATCACAATTAAGGTTATTATGAAGATAAAACAAAAGTTCGGTGCTTTTCAGTCGGTCAACACGAATTTGCCCAAAAGATTTGTAAATTTTTCAGGATTAGGGTATAATCCAACTCTTTTGGGTACATTCGTGTTGACCGACCGAAAAGCACCAAACTTTTGTTTACTAAGGGAACACTGAAAAATGGCTTCAAACCCCATAATGTCAGTATGAAGATGTTTATGAAAGTAAATGATTGAATATACACAATCTAATTGAGCATGAGCAACAACAACGACGGCGTGAAACCTTATTGTGTTTCGGTTTCGAACTTCGCAACATAGGCAGTTTTATGTAAGGAAGGTCTGTAAGGAAATGGTAGAGCTTGAAGAATAACATTTTATTTCTTTCTGCGTTATCACATTCTGCATAACATACTGTTTTAAAGACCATCTCGTGGTGTAGCGTTCTTGTGTGTGACCCCCGGATGCAAGGCCTTAGAGAGTGGTGATGGGCCCTGGGGCTGGAGAATCCTGCACTCCCTCACCTCTATTGCCAAATTATGTAATATTAATTTATAATCCTCCTAAATAAGCAGAAACTGATAGTAAATTTAGAAATAATAATAATAATAATAATAATAATAATAATAATAGTATTAATAGAAGCCGCCGGTGGTAGAGAGTTCAACATGTGCTCCTCCCCCCCCCCCCTCCCCCCCCTCCCCCCACATGCAAGATCTGGAAAATATTTTAATTATTAATATTAATAATAATAATAATAATAGTAATAAGACGGCTGAGGTGGGATTCAAACCCACGCTCTCTCGATACCAGCGTGGTACGAGGTAGTGCGTTAGTGTGTATATTTGGGATTCAGATGAGGATTGTGAAGGAGTCGGCTGCATTTGTCTGGAGTAGAAGTGATGATAATAATAATAATAATAATAATAATAATAATAATAATAATAATAATAGAAATAATAATAATGTTATTGCTTTACGTCCCTTTAAACATCTGCGGCTTTAGGAGAGGCCGGGGTTTTGGAAGTTTGCCCCAAAGGGGATCTTTAACCTGCCAGTAAATTCACTGACACGGCTCCCTCGCATTTGTGCTGTGCCAGGATTCGATCCTGCAATCTTGGACACAGCAAGTAAGAACGTTACCCCTGAGCCACGCAGCCAGAGTAGAAGTGAGAAACCACGGAAAACCACTTCCAAGATGGCTGAGATGGGAATCGAAACCACATCTTTTCAGTTTTGCCTCACGGGGCATTCCAGCCCTCAGACAAGAATGAATCGAATTTCTTGTCGGCGACGGGAATCGAACCCGAACCTCTGGGGTGACAGCCAAGAATACTAGCCGCTACAACACGAGGAAGGCCAAGGATATTTCAGTCACTTGTGAATTCCGTAATCCGTAGTTAACTATTAGCTTATCTATAGCAAAATATTTCGGCCATTCAATTGGAAGTAGCCTATACAGACTATCACTTCGAAATTTCTGGTCGCGATATTCTTGAAGCGCATTGCCACGAGATTGCATTTCCCCAGTGTTTGGACTCCGGAGCAGTTAGAACTTTCTCGCACGCGCGACCTTGAATCACCCTCACCACAGTAGTAGTAGGTAATCTGTGCTCACAGTAGGGGGTAATCCGTGCTGATACCTATGTACGGGCCATGTAACTACTAGGGGACAGCGACTACAACGAAACTAGTGGCAACGTTTTGAAATGAAAGGTGAAATAGGAACTGACTCCGGCCGCCTCTTAAGTCTACTTTTTCATCATATTTCAAAATGTGAAAAGTAGGCTAAAAACTGAGTAATTTGCGGAATAAAGGTACATGAATCCTTTTACAACCAAGGTACATATTTATTTAGTTTTAGTTCAAGAGAATACTCGTAGATTACGCCACTGCACAAAGATGAATGTGCTTTGACAACCGTGGGACAGGGGTCGATATCGAACAGGGACTGCTTCCCTCGCACCAAGCTACAACATTCACAGAGATGATCCGTTCTATAATACACAGCCAATGTTATTTTGTCTTTGGGGAGTGAGTGTAGCCTGTGTGTGCTGAACTTCACTATTGTTGTTGTTGTCCTCTTGCATTATTGACTTCTTATAGCTCCGAGCGTTTTTGCATCAACGCGTGCTATGATGACTCCAGTAATCTGATGAAAATCACTTCGCTATTAGCAGCTGGAGTGAATGGGTCTTGTTAGTAGCTCGTCTGTGGAAGCCAAATGCTCACTAGATTAGCAAAATGCGAGAAATTAAGGCATATTATGGTAATTTAATAAGCATCAAGTGCCTGAGTATAAGGAGAAAATGCATCTCTTGTCTTCTGGACAACACCAAAAGTTCAAAATTTGGATTTTATGAAATCATTCTGTACATGGCCTTGCATAAATGTTAGTCATTTCTCTCCTAGAGGATGTTTCAGCACCAAAGCACCTTGTAGTTGGTGCTTATGCAGTGGTCAACCAAAAGATAAAATGAATTGACAAATAGACGGGGTGTTTAGTACCGTAATAAATATTCATATGCTGATTCCAGTGTGAGATATTACATTCTCCCTACGAGACAACGTGATAAATTACAGCCTGAGTCTTATATACTGTTCTGAATTACCATTCTGACAGAATTCAAGTCTTGCCACCTGCACATGATGTCCTGATTGCATATACCGTACGTCTAAGGGGCAGATGACTGTGCTGTTCCTCTCCTTAAAACAACCATCACCGTTATCATCTAATACGTCTTCCCCTATTTATTGGCGTTTCTAAGAGATCAGGGAAGAGATGCAATGGTTTTCTATGTGGCGGATGGTTTTTCTACGGCCAGATCCCCTTACTGACGCCTATCTCATGAGAGGAGTATATAAATGAAATGTACGTGTTAGTTTGTCTGTCTGTCTGTCTGTCTGTCTGTATATCCCGTATGCATTCATACACCATTCATGCGATTGTCGTGAAACTTTGGTGAGTTGTTGTTACCACTCCCGCGAAGGTTTCTGAATTAGTAAATTAATTTTACAATAGGTATCGCACGAGTAATTTCAACAAATGAGTGATGGAAAGTTAATCGTTTCAACAAGGTTCCGTCTGCGTTCATACACCGTTCATCCATTTGCGGTGAAACTTGGGTGAATTATTGTGACCACTCCCACAAAGGTTTTTGAATTAAGTAAATCTATTTTACAATAGGTAGCCCACGAGTAGCTTCAACAAATGAGTGATGGTGCGCGAATCGTTTCAACAAAGTTCCGTTTTCATTCGTATACCATTCATCCGATTGCGATGAAACTTGGGTGAGTTGTTCTGACCACTTCCGCAAAGGTTTCAGAATTAGTAAAACCATTTTACGATAAGTAGTATCAACGAGTAGTATCAACAAATGAGTCATGGTGTGCGAATCGTTTCAACAAAGTTCCGTCAGCGTGTAATGTTTTTTAGGATGGTGGTTTGCTCCCTGTTGGATGATAAATGTAATAGGTCATGAAATGAGATGAGACACATGTTAATACACACTGGTATTGTGAACTTACCTTAAGTAGTGCTCTCAAAATGAAATGTTGGGCGCCATGGTCGCAACAGAGTGTTGAAGACCAATAAAAGAAACGAGTGAGAACACAAATAATGATAATTGAGCATTAGTGGAACACCTGAGACCTCTTTCTCCCAGCCCGTGGCGAAATCAAAGTAATCAACCAGTTAGTTTTTGCATTGGGGATAAGGGATGACTTACATGTACTTCTAACTACTGAAAAAGGAATGCAAGGCATGGATTAAAATACTGAATTTAATTCTACACAAAAACAAAATATGAAAAGTTAATAATACTGAAGTTATGTTAACCTGAGGGGCGAGAAAAGTGATGAGACCGATATAAAATTTAACGTTATTTCCAAAACTGTGAAGTTACTTGCCAGAAATATAAAAGAAGAGATTTTGAATAATATATGTCAGCCTAGCTTACCGAGGTTGCGTGTCGAAGGAATTGGTCTCCATAGTTAAGACTTGTAGTTGTTCTTGGGGCGTTGATTCATCACTTGGAATGACGTCTTGAAGGATCCCAGCAGATAAGTTTCGCTAATTATATTTACTGAGCAGCGATGATATAGATTTAGCTGCTAGCTTGATCAGTGACGAAGTTCTAACTCCATAAATCACTTTACCGACTTTGGCCAAAAATACAACCATTGTCATTATTGCATGGAAGACGAAGTAATTTAATATGTCTTATATGCACAATCAAGTCCACACTATAGACGGTCTGAATGACTTACTTCATTTTAAATAAGATTCACAGTCGTGAGTGACCGCCCTGCTTGACCGCGAAAGCCCTCGAGTACCATCCGTCTTTCTCCCCACTCCGGCAGAAAAAGAAACCTTTCTCGACCAATCACAATAACTTTGCTATGGTCTTCTGTCTCGGAGATACGTTCCAGTAGACCCCGTGTCCTTCCCAGAAAACATGAGTTAAAATCCTCTTCAGTTGGTACAGGCACACCTTGTGAAACCAGATAGCTTCATTGTTCGATACCCTCTTTGACACTAATCTCTTGAAAACTGTAGTAGCAGGCTGTCCATTGTCCGCTTATTTCCGGAGAGCCCCCGTGTGCGTGTCACTCAGAATAATTGCACTCGCCACGGTTTTAAAATCTGTCTTAAGAAAATAAGGAAAGGGTCTCATGACTTTGGTCACCTCGCAAGTTAACATACAGTACTGTAGAATAAACTGAAATATGTCCAATCCCTTTGATTCGAATAGCGAAAATAATTGGAGTTATTGTACGTAATAAAACATCATGGCTCAGTTAGCCTTAAATCCAAACTTAATAATAATAATAATAATAATAATAATAATAATAATAATAATAATAATAATGAATGAAAATCCACAGCCTGCTTCCAGTCTCCGACCGGGTCAGGAATGGAATGAATGAAGCCCCCATCTAGCGGCGAGGATATGAACTGTGCCGGCTGCCGAGGCCTGACGCACTCCTCTGAGGCAATGATTAAATGAATGACAGATGAAATGAAATGATAGGGGAGATTGTTGCTGGAATGAAATTTTGACTGGGAAAACCGGAGTACCCGGAGAAAAACCTGTCTGCCTCCGTTTTGTCCAGCACAGATCTCACATGGAGTGACCGGGATTTGAACCACGGACCCAGTGGTGAGAGGCTGGCGTGCTGTCGCCTAAGCCACGGAGGCTTAATAATAATAATAATAATATTAATAATAATAATAAAGAATTCTATCAATTAAGTAAGAATAATAATAATAATGATAAAAAATATAAATATATATATAAGTAATAGTTTGCCGTTATGAACATATTACAAGCGATCATATAACATGCATCCTATTGTGATGAATCTTGGGTGAATTGTTGTGCGCATTCCCGGGAAGACTTCTGAATTTCTAAATCTACACAATTGGTGGCGCACGAGTAGTTTCATCAAATGAGATTTGGCGCACGAGTCGTTTCAACAATGTACCGTTTGCGTTCACACAATATTCATCCGAATGCTATGAAATTTGGGTGAGTTGTTTTGACCACTCCCGCAAAGGTTCATGAATTAGTAAATCCATTTTACAATAGGTAGCGCACGAGTAGCTTCAACAAATGAGTTAGGGTGCGCGAATCGTTTCAACAAAGAACCGTTTGCGTTCATGTACCATTCACCCTATTGCGATGAAAGTTGGGTGAGATATTGTGTGCACTCCCGCAAATGTTTCTGAATTAGTAAATCTATTTTATAATCTATTTCCAACAATGAAAAACGTTCATACATGTTTTACAGAACGGTATAATATTTCGCCGAGTATAAGTCGCACAATTCTTAAGGAAAGTGATAGTATTGAAAGTGTGCCACACAAGTAGGTTACTGTATAACGTTCGCATAAAAGAATCAAAGCTGCGATTGTCATACAGTGAGGTCCTTCTGTATAGATCGGAACCACGCTGGGGCCGTGTGACGGGTAGAGAGCATTGAGTTACCACCAGATGTCTAGCATTTACCGATTACACAACAGCGGGTCGGGAAGCACTGGGTGCTATCACAGCATCTATTACATACGGTGCTGGCAAGGTACCTTAGTTGAGAGAGTTAAGGCTTGTGGTGAAGTAGGCCTACTGTAGCCTATCTCGTATCCCGTGAACATGGTTAGGCATGGAAGAAAACATCGAATTTTCCTAGTGGAAATTTATCTTCTCAAGAAGAAGTCCTGCAGTAAATGTGTTCGTAAGTTTCAGCGCCGTGGGATTCTTACTTTGGGGGAATCTCAAACAAAAGGTATAGAGAAACAATCCGTGTACTCTGGAGGCTCTCGAGAACGAAATAACTGCACTGATACGAAATTTCAGTGAGGATGAATTACAGCGAGTGTACCAAAACTTGCTACGTTGGTGCAACGTGTTTTCAGAAAATGAAGGACAGCGTTTCCAGCAACTACTCTGAAATTCATATAAGTAATGATGATTATTAAATAGGTCTACGTTTAAATGTGTAAATGTGTTAAACTAGTTGGGCGCTACGTTGCTGCTAGCGCCAATGCCTTTCTCAACAGGCGGCTAGTCACAGTAGCCCTGCCACCACAGGGCGCCTGCGAGGTTCCATTCAATAGAGAAGGACCTCACTGCAGCATCTAACTACTGTAAAAGTAAAGGGTGTATTATAATGTGAATTTGGTTATAGTTGTAACGAGTCGAGAAGCTTTACGCAGGGGAGTTAGCTTACATTCTACAGCGCGAGCGAGTGGGCCAGCTGGTGTGGAGAACAATTTATTAGTATTTGTGAGTGGTCGAACAAGAGATAAACGATGAATATTAGCACGGTTCCCAGAAACATTACGGGGCTTCCGATAACATTATACAAAACTATTATGTTAGTTTAAAACCACGCCGATTGAGAGCAAGAGAAGTGTATATGAGATATTGCTTATACACTAGACAGTGAAACAGTAGGTCTACTGTATTCTACTTTAATATATAAGACAAACAATAAGTTGATTGTATAATGTTACAATTTCTTCAAAGTTATAAATGTCCAACTTGAACATTACAAAGTGTACGAACTTGATTACGTATAGGCCGGTCAAATGGGAAATAGCTTCTTCGACAGTCTGGAACATTTTAGAAATCTCACACGGCCAGCTTACTGAATCAAAGTGATAGTTGTAAACATGACTGGGCAATTACACGATATTAACAATAGTACCGTATCAGTGGCGTATTTGAACAATATTACAAACCTTACAACAAATGTTATTTGAACTGAGCCACGAGACAGTTTAATATGGAACCGTCTACAGTTACTGTATGTTGGCGTTTTAAACGTACTGCACCCTTATTTCCCAGTGATACGAGAGCCAAAATCCCAGAATAGAATGGATAGCAATCAGCAATACCCGGCTAAAATACTTACCAAAAACAGCTGGCACATCACACACCGGAAATAAGGAACATATATTATCTACAAATAAATACTATGGTCCATCCTCAACAGGATCAAACAACAAAAGCAACAACCAGAGCTCAAAAACTCTTCTATCTCAGGGCGTAACGGGATATATGAAATGGGAAAATAGGTTTGAGCCTCTGTATAATGACCATAGCATTTAATTTAACTCCCACTATCATAAATCATAAGGCAGATTTATAAAAAATGAAAACAAGCAATCGTAAAACACGTGCTTGCTAGTTTATTCAGATAAACAATAGTCTCTGAATTATAATAAAATCTGACAACTCGAATAGGCCTATATACAATACTCTTACAACATGAATATATTTCAAGTAACACCGCAAGTGTCACATCTAAACTGTTTCAAACTAAAAATCTGGTACCTTCCTGCTGTGCCCTAAGTTTCAGGATCATCAATAAGAATGTCGTTTAATAATTAAACCTCGACGAAGTGAAGCTAAAGTAGCGATGGTATTTCGCTATTACAATAACAACGTGTAACTCTATACAACGAATCCTGATTCCTACTTCTCAATTAAATAAATAATTATTAATAAAATATTGACACTAAATAAACGAGAATTATTTACATTATTTACATACTTAACATTATTGACCACATTATCTACCATTAAGTGTCAATCAGTATGTTTTCTAAACGTTGTTTATGTTTTTCTTTTCCCACTAACCGTCTTTCTAATCTTGGGCCACTCGTCATTAACTGGGCTAAATAATCCAATCAATTAAGCTCAGACGATCGTATAATAAACTTCCTTCTAGTCTTTCCTCATTAACAAATATAATAAGAGCAAATACTTCTTTCAATAAAAATACCAGGAACTACACATGTGCACATCAATTATGCTCCAGCCTGCACTGTGACATTCTTATCCACAGCTGATCACTCCCCGCACATAAAATGGCGCTGGGATACTGCCTCCCCTTCGGCAATAACATACATTCACTTACCAACACATCGCTGCCTTCAAATACTACAAAATACCTCTCAGGCCTTCTTAAGTAAACCACAACACATCATTGGGCTTCCCTCGTTTCAATAAACGCAATATTCAACTCACAATAGCTTCGACGTGACATTCACTTCACATACCTGGCCATGTTGCCACATATACTTACTTCGTAGACTGGCTCTTCTTCAAACATGAGCGTCAATTTCACTTAACAATTCCTCCCATAATACAAATACCAGGCAAGGTAACACGGAATATTACATACTCCAACCTGTGTTCACGTTCAATGTTCAACCTTGGTTGAAATCATTGCACACCTTAATAAACAAAGCGTTGTTCTTCAAAATAATCTACAACTGGTTACAGTACACTTCGATCTTACCTACAAGTTCCTTTTAATTCTCTGGTATTATAATAAATTTCTAATATCAATAGCTTTCCACAAAGATTCAAAGCTTTCTTCTAAAAATCCATCACATCAAACGTGACATTCTTTTAATACATCCGTTTCAAAAACATTAACCTTCGTTGAGTAAAATATTTCCAACATTTACTAGAACAATTCTTTAATACAGCCTTCCTATCACGATAATATAATAATCGTGTTCATATCTTAAGTTTCCATATCAGTAAAACAATCTCATATTGTCTTTGAGAAAATCATCCGCTGACTTATCGTATTCACAAACTTTCAACTTAGTGTCAGATATCAATCGTATTTAAAATGCTTAAATTCAAATCTCAAAGAAATTATTTAAACATCTGAGAATAATCAAATCAGATAATCACAATATCCAAAATCCCTAAGTAGGATTTTTCAAAATCCAAAATATTTGAAAAATCATGAAAGCCCAAAAATAATTTCGATCTTCAATCGAAAAATGAAAATCCAAAAATAATTAAAGTTCAGAAATAATTTTCGATATACAATCGAAAAGCTTAAAATTCTCAACGTGAAAATTCATAATACGAAAATCCAAAATGTGAAAATCTTCCTTCCATAATGTGAAAATCCTTCATCCATTGTATGAAAATCCATAATGTGAAAATCCTTCATCCATTGTATGAAAATCTTTAGTGTGAAAATCTTCTTTCCATATATCATTCCTCAAAAGTAATGAAAATTCAGTCTCCAAAATCATTGAACCAAGGATTCGAATAGTCCTGTAAATTAACTCATCGGTTGCCATGACGAAAACGAAGATCTCCAGGCAATAAAATTGACCTCTATAACCTTCCAACAAAGATGCTAAAATAATTTCGAAAGTCGACGATGTAACTTGCTAACACAAGCATATATGATAATATACTGCTCAAAAAAATTAAAGCACCACTTTTTTCAAAGGCCACCAAATTTTGAAAAGTTGACCTACAAGCTCGAAATCTCAGTATGACGTTTGTCCTGACGCCTACCAAGCATATGCTTCAGCACAACTCCCCAACTTGAGTAGTTTCGGGGTAGCACCCCGAAAACCAGCCCATTTTCGAAAACCGCAAATTGAAGTTTGCGAAAAACGCTGCAGGACTTGTCGCAGGTTGCCAAAGCAGTCGAAAATGAATGAGTCATGCTCTTAAAGGTTCCACAAACACGTTGAAATCGTTACATTTGACGTTTGGGCATTTTCAACCCCCTTCATCATCCCCTAAACATGGACTACCATTGGGGGCGTCTCAGAAGGTACCGGGTGTGTTTAACCACCTGAAAACCTGTACACCGTCCTCAGTTGCTGATTGCAGTAAGTTCTTAAGGCCTCCGGCAATGTTCACACCCCCTAACACCCTCAACTGGCATGGGACCAAACCACCCCTTCTCGATTCACCCCTAAGGAAGGTTTTAATCGAGATGTTTATCAGTGCTGCTAATGGGGGGGGGGGGGGGGGTCTTCCCCTAACGTTTCAAAAAAGGAACTGTGCCTTTGTCACCACCCCTTCCCCTGCAACCTCCGTTTGTATGATTTTTCGAATCAGGCCCTTTTTAAGGGCTGAAACGACGTCTTAATCGCTGAAAGGGCTGTAAAGGTCCTTAGAAGTAGTGGTGACACGAAATCAACCCCTTCCGATCGATGATTGACATTCCGTCCCCCAAATTCGAAATTTTTGCACCCCCAACCCTCCCTGTCTGGACGCGTAATGCGTCATGGCAGAGTTTTCAGAGTTGGATGAAAATGAAGCTTATGGCCTGCAATGGAGCCCAAAACAGCAGGCTGGATAGAAATTCATCGGTAGGTTGGGAAACGGGACCAAATTTTTTCAAAAAAGGGTACAGCCTACAGTAAGTACGCCCATGCATAGGCAACCCACATCACGTCCGTGCGTGTGGGTTGCCTATGATCGGCAATAGGTTACAAAGTTTGGCAATGGGAGAAAAATGACGTGATGTGGGTTGCCTATGCATTGGTGTACTCACTAGAGGCTGTTAACTTTTTTGAAAACATTTTGGTCCCATTTCCCACCCTACCGATGAATTTCCATCCAACCTGCTGTTTTGGGCTCCATTTCAGGCCATAAGCTTCATTTTGATCCAACTCTGAAAACTCTGCCATGACGCGTTACGCGTCCAGACAGGGAGGGTTGAGGGTGCAAAAATGTCAACTTTGGGGGATGGAATGTCAATCAAACATCGGAAGGGGTTGATTTCGTGTCACCACTACTTCTAAGGACCTTTACAGCCCTTTCAGCGATTAAGACCTCATTTCAGCCCTTAAAAAGGGCCTGATTCGAAAAATCATACAAAAGGGGGGTAGCAAGGGAAGGGGTGGCGACACAGGCGCAGGTCCTCTTTTGAAACGTTAGGGGAAGACCCCCCCCCCATTAGCAGCACTGATAAGAATCTCGATTTAAACCTTCCTTAGGGGTGAATCAAGACGGGGTGGTTTGGTCCCTTGCCAGTTGAGGGTGTTAGGAGGGGTGAACATTGCCGGAGGCCTTAAGAACTTACTGCAATCAGCAACTGAGGACGGTGTGCAGGTTTTCAGGTGGTTAAACACATCCGGTACCTCCTCAGGCGCCCCCAATGGTAGTCCATGTTTAGGGGATGATGAAGGGGGTTGAAAATGCCCAAACGTCAAATGTAACGATTTCAACGTGTTCGTGGAACCTTAAGAGCAAGACTCATTCATTTTCGACTGCTTTGGCAACCTGCAACAAGTCCTGCAGCGTTTTTCGCAAACTTCAATTTACGGTTTTCAAAAATGGGCTGGTTTTGGGGGCGCTATCCCGAAACTACACAAGTTGGGGAGTTGTGCTGAAGCATATGCTTGGTAGGCGTCGGGGCAAACGTCATACTGAGATTTCGACCTTGTGCAGTCAACTTTCCAAATTTGGTGGCCTTTGAAAAAAGTGATGCTTTAATTTTTTTGAGCAGTATATTTGAAATGGTCACTCCAAAGCATGCTTCTAGTTTACGTAACTACTGAACTGGTACTACATAATGGACATCAACTACTGAACTGGTACTACATAATGGACATCTTGTCTTACTTTGTGCAGGCTATAGATGTTCAAGCGATGAAAATTGCGTATTATCAAACGCGCTGCAATTCGAGTTTCAACTATGTACCTGGGCTCGACTCCAACATCCTCGGACACCTCACTGCTCCATGTTGGTACACCTCGATCACACTCGGAAGATTCCCCAGCACAGTTCCTAGACGATACGCCTAGCAGGACCGCCCGTCCAGTCGAAACCTCTCGTTCGTCCTCGGACCCCCGCGTGGTTCGACTCCCGGCCTCTGCTTCACTTTGTGCTTCTTCCCGTTCATTTCTTCTTCTCTTGGCGGCTTGAAGGTCTTGTAGTCGCACCCCATACTCGTAATTTAAATGTCCAGTTCATGATGTAATGTAGCTCTGCGCTCACGAAGTTGCCGTGTAGATATGTCTACGTCTCAACATCTTAGGTCACGTCACTCATAAGTATCCCTGAGACCATGATGTAGGCTACATTTCTACATTTCTCCACAGTAATCTTACAATTTCATTAACAGCTCACTTGCTTTAGTTCAATCTTACAGTCGTTCACCCTACTCGACAACACTTCACACAACTCAAAGTGAATTTCTTTGTCTAACGGCGACACTTTTTCTCACACGAAATAATTCATAAATTGCTCTCAAACTTTGCCAAAATATCTATACATTTATCACTGCACTTGCACGTGAATATCAACTCAATTGTCGCTAAGACGAAGCCTTTTCTAAATCATTTCAAAATTAGGCAATGTTACTGATACGCTGCGGAGCTACAGAGCGACACGTCTGACTCCTTCGAAGGGCGCCGTAATAATCTCCTCGTAATGGCTGCCAATCACACCTTCTCCCTTTTCTTTCTTGCACAACACCCTCCATTTTGCGCGTGAATCTGGCGCGAATATGTATATAATTAATTCCCATCAATCTGAAGCAAATATCTCCGGAAATCTCTTCGTGATAATTCCTTAAATAAATATTGCTAATTATTCCAAGCCTTACACTTTTATAAATAGGCAAATTAGCATAATTGCTAGGGCTTGTAATTACTTCAATAAATTCATTGATTGGTCCTTGCCGTCACGTGATCTCTGCCTAGCAACAAGCAAGCACCCCTGCTCACCTTTTTTCGTGGAGCGGGTTTTCTACCTCCTAGGGTTCCCAATCAAACTTGCTCTTTCTTCTTTTATCTTTTATTTTCAGCCATCTAATTCCTGATTGGACAACAACTTACCCTGCAGTGTCTGTCGATAGAACAGGTCTAAAGTCCACTTTCCAGCCTCGATAAATTTAAAAAACTTCATGGGTAAATTTGGTGGATGAGTTTGACATAGCATATAGGCTACCATGATTTCGGGTACAGTACGAATAGGGGATTTATTGTGTATCCGAAGATGGATTAATGAGTGTGCTACCACCAGCTACGTCAGTCACGCTCCTATACGGTACGTTATTATACTTGCAAGTACGTCTACATTCGACAACCAACATCTCTAATGGAATTTACATCGAGCAACGACGATATGGAGTTCGTAATACAGTAGTTGTGGGAACAGTTATCTACCTCAACATGGGAGCAACAGCGTGTTTCGACAGTTCGAACCAAATGTCTACAGACTACAACAGGAGTTGGGGAGATTGTGGAGCAAGTGGACAATGAAGAGGAAGGATGGAACACACCATAGAAATACCCAGATTTTCATTTAAGGTAGAATCACATGGATGTTATGCAGATGTCCAATAGATTTGATTTGTCTGGTTGAATTTTTGGCTAACTTGAACACCCAGGTGACAACGACTTGAAAGTAGAATATTATTTTAATTGGAGAGAATTAAACATCGATGTCATGATAATAATCAACATAGGTGAACAAAATAGACAGAATTCGGATATTTCAGGAATGCAACATATATTTATCACAGCGCGTATTTAACGATTCGATTCGATGGAAGGAAATGATATTACTAGATCATAGAGAGAGATATGTTAGATCTCATACTCATGGATTCGATTTATGATAGGAACTATTATTATAAGAATATTTAGGAGATATGTTTGATCTCGTATTGTGCCCTTACCCACTTTTTGGATATTTAGAGCCCTAGGCACATGTTTGAAGACACAGCAAATTTTGAATCACGCGCTCCATTCCTTCTCGTAGGAATTAGAAGGTTTTACTGAGTGCCTGTAGCGCGCATCTGGACCAACGGAACTGCATTTTTATGAAAATCCTTTATACGACGATTTCAGGATTTGAAAAGTAGCACACTTTTCTGTCAATGGAATTTACCGAAGTTTAAGCTATCTCGGAAGAAAATCTGTTCGCTAGAAGCCAAGATATGAAGATGGAATGATCTAGAATGTTTGTCGCTATGACGCAGCGAGCCGATGACGCGATAGCCCAGAGGGGGTATATAAATGCTCAGGAATTGAGGAAGGTATCACAATCTTCAAGTAAGCACAGTGAGTGCTAGTGATACGTCACATTCATCACAGTCTTCGTAGAGCACCAGCCGTGTTAGTCGTGATATATAATCTGCGCGAACCAGAAGGTCGTTATAATCATCAGGACTGCATTTTTCGAGTACGAGTGTTTAACTTTTCCACAAATGTGTAGGACTTATGAACTTTTGAAGCTACATAATGTCAGGCTTCATAATGTGGACTTTGAAATATTTTGGCAGTAATAGCCAGTTGACACTTGTTAATTTCATTAGCAAGTCACATGATAGGCTTTGTCTATCCAGGTAAAATTTATTATTGGAACTTAGTTTTTACAATAACAGGCAGTGCCGAGCTATGTCTCGTTAGTTCAACTGATCAGCCACGATTCCAATGCAATAAGCAACGGATACCAGTTTTTCCTTGGTCAGATAAACAGCCGACGTCGTGGGATCAGCCGTGCATAGCATGTTCTGAGAGATGCATAATCGCAACCCGTTAGTTCATTTATACCAGGATCTTCGTATTTGTACCATTGAATTAAAACTGAAGGAGTATCATAAATCGTATGGGTCACAGCTGATCAGAACTACGACTGACTTAAATTCAAATGGATCGAATCACCATTCTACTAATAGCACCAGCTATTATGGTGTTTATAAATGACATTATGAACTCATTTAACTTCGAGACAACGTTAACATTTAACAATGTGCGGTTAAACAGAACGCGGGTAGCGATGGAAGCGGACACAAGACTATAAGTACGCATTCGCATGGGCAAGCGAATGGACACACTGGAAATGGAACTGTAATGGGACCGAGCAGGAGGTCACGAACACCAAGAGCATCTACAATGTATGCGAAAACTTGAATTTTTCTTAGTAGTTTGGCATTTGGAAATTTCACTTTTTTCTTGAAGAGAAATATCAACAACTCTATTTTCAGTTTGCTTTGGCAAGCTAGATTTTCATTGGCAAGCTAGATTTTCATTTAAGTGTATTTGAACACTAGTCCTTCGTATAAGTGTCTGCGGACAACGCCATGAGCCGTGTGGTTATATTTTCATATTTTGAAACCACGGTCATCAGCCACTGGAGCTTAGTAGATAATTCAATTATTTTTGAGAAATGGATTTATTTTTATCCAAGGATATTGAGCTTGGATATTTTCATGTGGTTTTAGTCCATAACTTCTAGTTTGGAAGCATGATATATGCTTGTATAAAATATTTTCTGAATAATAACAATAATAATATCTTAAGATTTTGAAATAATAATAATAATGTGGTTACGAGTTGAATGTTGAATCTTAAGAATAATGCACATTTCAGTTACGATTTATTATCCAGTTAATGCACACTCACATCCAATGAGAATTATGCAATATAAAAATAATGGACATTTTACAGTTGTGTGGGATTAATAAATATCTCCACTACTCGGAAGGAAATCGAATGATTACAGAAAGCCTGTATAAAATAAGGTTTTTCTTAAATTTATATAAATGTTATGGCAAAGTCATTTGATGGATTGTCAAATAGGGGTAGACACGATTTAGAGAAAGTAAATTAATGTGATGATTTTAAAATGGGTAGGCTACTATTTGGAGGAGCATTGGATCTTCGTAATAAGACAAGCATATGGCTTGATAAAAAGAAATATACAATAAAATAAATATATATAAATAAAATGATAATTGTTAAAAATAATTCTTAAATATGTGGAAAAAATGTTGTTGTTCAGTTGTGAACTGAATCATTACGAGTAATCTTTTTGTACATGTTACGTCAGCCACAATGATGGTTTGGACGGCTTATGGTGAAATATGTTGTAAAATAATATTGATTATAAATAATCAATAGAAGTGAAAACCCAATCATTGTTCTATTCACGATCATCCAGTGGCGGCTGGTGACATTGTTGCAGCGTTGCACAACTTCCAATAATGTTACACTTAATTCGTCGTTTCTTTTCCTTTAATGTTTTAGTTTTATAGATCTAATGCACTCAAAATGTGTTAAAATCATCGATATTTTGATATTATTTATCCTAATGCTTCACACTGTACCTATAAAAGCTGCCGCCTTCTAATCAAACTCCAGGGGGTTAGCTCTCTTGTGGCGACTCCCAAGTAGACAGCGCGGCCGGCAGGGACGAGGCCAAGCTTGTACATACCTTGCCGGCCAGCATGGGAAGTAGGGAGTTGCAGACGAGCTGCCAGCCCCCTGGCAACACTCAGTTCCAAATGGCACCGTCAGACTACACCACTCTTTGGAAATGACAACACCCTCGATTTCTCTTACCCCGCGAAGGGTAGTTTAGTTAGTTAGTTAGTTAGTTATTGTTGTTTTAAGGGGCGGAACTACGAGGTCATCTGCCCCTGAAGGGTAGTTTCTTTCCCACACGACTAGGGAATGCTACACCAACCACAACAGTACAAATATCGGAATTGCATAGGGAGACATTAGTTGGTTCACACCCAATTATTTTCAGATGTTTACTCGTCATAACTTCATTTAATATTTTTGTCAATTGTTCTGTGAAGCGAGCCTAAGAATGCCACCATTGCTATAAGTACAGTAGATAATTGGCTGAACTATTTTGCGACGTATTGTTGGTGTACTGTAGCGGTTTATATTTGCTTTTACCACTCTTGTTCTTGCGGGATTTGGGTTGCGATTAGTTCTGTATTTAGTTGATTTGAGTATTTTGATTCCAGGCAGATACATAACTGTGCATTATTATTATTAGTATTATTATTATAATTGTTTGGTTAATTGTGAGTAGACCTATGCATTCACTACGAAATTTCTAGGCTAGCAAAATTCAGTGTTTTGTTAGTTTGCCTTTCGCGCCACTTTCCGATATAGCACCCAGATTTATCATCTGTGCATCTTGTAAGTTAGTATTTTATTTTAACGGAATGTTTAGTTTGAAACATTAATTGTATTGTGGAGTGTGAGTGAAAATTAATAGAGTAAGTAATTTACTAGTTAGGCAGTTTTCCCAGCTCTCTGATGACGATAAACTTACACTAAAAACACTCGGAAGACCATTACCGGATAAGTATTGTCCAAAATATAAGTATACGAGGGTGTTTAAAGGAGATATTTAAGGCAATAATAATTGGTTAGGTGAATGCGATATTAAAAACGCTTTATTCTGTTTTCCATGTTCGTTGGTGGAGAATCCGCGTGGACCAAAATAGGAGTTACGGAAATTAATCCCTAAAATAAAGAAACATGAATCTTCAGCTGAGCGGCTTCGGTGCCGTAGTTGGTAGCATGCTGAGCCTCTATGCCCAAGATTGCAGGTTCAAACCCGGCCGAAGTCGTCGGATTTTTTAAGAGTATTAAAAATCCCTGAGTATGCATTCCTTCGGAGGGGAAGTAAAACCGGTGGTCCCATGTCATAGATTTATGGCATGTTAAATAACTTTCCACTTATTACACCTGTGTGAAGCTAAATTATAGGTTAAAATTTGAACAACGCTCTTAGGTTCCAACGTTCATCACCAGAAGCCGACTGTGGTGGCGTCTAGTAACCAAGTTCTGAACTAGTAGTCGTTTGCGGTGGCCTTTGGCGGTAAAAGTAGGAACTGCTTGAAATTCAATGTATGCAGTCCTCTCTAGAATTAAAAACAGATAACACTCACTAATCCAGCCATGACAATTAACACCGGTTATCAGACAGTTTCTCCACACACCCAAAGTACAGGGGGCTACATGACTGCGTTGTCGCAGCTCCTAAACTGAGGAACCAACCAACCAATCTTCAGCTGTTTGAAATTGACACTTTTTGGAACTGTTAACGGAGCTGCTCAATTGGACAGTGCCTATAGCAGGTAAATTGCGGAATATAACGAAGAAGTTAGTCACAGTAGGTATGTGTTAAATATTGTAATAAACTGTATTCGTTTCTGTGGCTCTTTCGAACTGGCCTTGCGTGATCATGATGAAAGTGTAACATCAACAAATCCAGGTGTTTTGATAGAACTAATTAATTTTAGCGCTGAGTTGGATGCTGTGTTAAAGGTCATTTGGTAAGGGCAACTGTTTTCAAAAGAACGTCCAAAACAATTCAAAATTAACTTTTACAGATTATTTTGGAGATTTGCCAAGAAGAAGTATCAAAGCAAATTAAGGAATCGGATATTTTAGCCATTATAGCAGATGAAACTAGTGATATTTCAAACGTATTTCAGTTGGCTGTTGTGTACCGATACGTAGTAAGAGGCAAACAAAACATGATGCACACACATTAGCAGCGTGTTTTCTGGATGAATTAAAGAAGCAGAAATTGAATGAAACTCCGCAAAAATGAATTGCGCAGACGTATGACAGAGCGCACTTCATAGCTGGTTCCTCTGATGGGGTTCAAGCTATAGTAAAAAAAAAAAGACTGATAGTCAGTCTGAAAGACTAGACTTTATATCATTTTAAATGCTACAAATGTTTCAAATGCTGCGTGAACTCAAAGTCCGTTAGCAAGTGCAAACAAAGGTCAAAGGAGGTAGCTGGCTAGATGACGTCACGCTCACCGGAGCGCGCGGGGAAGGGAGGAAGCTCAAGCAGTACTATGACGTCACACACCTCAGTGCATTCTCGGTACAATTCGTCCCGTCACCGTAACGTAACGCCAGACCCCAGCGTAACTACGAAGTCAACAAGATCATTTAAAATGAAAAAAATCCTATCCGTATGCAGAATATGTGCCCGTCTTTGTTAGTAATAACATTTTTCGTTAACGTACAAACTTTTCGGTTGCCGTGATTTTTGGTGAGAATGTTGTTTTTTTTTATCCCGGAGATTGAGACCCAACCTTAGACAACCTGCTGTCTTTAAAATTCTTCCCATTAACTCAGGCATAGGGCTTAAATATATACATCTGATTTTTTTAATGAATTCCTATAGGAAGAAGCCCAAAAGAGCCATTAAAATTTGTTTATTTGTCGAACGTACAGTTATTTTGGAAAACCCATGTATTTCAGTTTTTATAGAACTGTAGTTTATCTAACGTTAATTCATTTTTGTTACATGTGTAAACTTCCCATATAAAATTGCGACATCAGAAATGTTGGTGCAATACCCAGCTTCACATACCACCGGCCGCCACTGCGATCATCACACATGATTACAGTTAGATTCTCGTGTCATTGTTAAAAACTACCGCCTTATTTATCATTACAACAATACGCTGGTTTTGTCCATTCCCTGCCGTTTTGTCGAAATGAATAAAAATAAAATTGTTGAACGTAACTAAATGATGAGTAAAGTAAAAATGTAAAAAAATCGTTGTTAATTAAAAACAACATTATATAAAAATTATTAAAATTATATTTTTCATGACTGGATTTAAATGGATAAATAATTTTGTGCAAATGAATAATTTCAAAGAAAGGATAGCATAATTAATGAATAAATATTTTGAGATTTCGCTATTGTTAAAATTCGAGTGATGAATCGAATAAAATTTTGGTAAACATGATAAAATATTTAGGCAGTCATTGTGATTTAACAATTGAATGAACATGATATTATAAGACTTTATGGTCAGGCATAACAAGTCATTTATGTAAAAATTCTGGATTTTTAGAACAGTTGATCTAAAATTTATTTTGGAAATGATCACGTTCTTATGATAACTGTTCTTAAGGATCAGTTATTAAATGGAAACAATAATATTTGCGCTCATATTTGGCAAATATTTATATTTTCTCAAGCTCTACTCATCGATACTGTTGAAATAATCTTGTGAAAGTGATTTTTGTTTTGGACAGTGAAGTAAATTTTGAGGCACAGGAATGTTTATTCGAGTGTAAATCATTAACAGGCATCTGGATAGAGAATTAATTTTGACCTGAGCAGCCTGAGTAATAAATACTATTCTTATATCTGATGATGCCAAAAGGACTATGAATGTTTTGGTCATCGGTAAAATTTTCAAGTGGATTTCTAATCATCGAAAGTTGATATTTTTCTTATGTTTGTTTGTGGGTGTGGAATTCTTTTCACACTTGTGTTGATGCTATTTGCATATTTTTTCTCTCAAGTTAACTTTTTAAATTTTAAATGAAATGAGATTTTAAGAAATTGTGGTATTTTTATATCTCCCTTCTATCCTATTCTTGCATCGAATCGAAAATCAGTGAAGCAAGTTAGAACTAGTTTTGTTTATTTAAGTTTCACCCATATGGCGCCCTGAGATACTTTTGAGTCTCGTGCTAACTGATTTTCGGTGACATGCATATGTGGTCGTTGGACTTCGGCCTAAACGGGCACAGTATATGATCACTTAGTACACAGATGGAAATGGTGAATTGTTTAATAAAAATATTTCATTAGTAATGATAGAATCGAATTGAGAATGAGAATGACATAGATTTAAAAGGAGATGTTAAGGAAGGCAATTCTGATAACCTTATGAAATACATATTATTTTTGGTGATTATCCTTATAGATAGGCATGAGTGAATAAGCACATGTCAGTGCTAAGTTAAATTATGGCAGGACGTTGAAATATAGCTTAGACCTCTTATGCTAATTGGAATAAGATTACATAGCACATGTAAGACTATAATAGACGTGTTGATTATGAATGAAAAGGTATGGTGATCCATTGGTGATATGTTTTTGAAAAATGGCATATTCTGCAGAAATTGAGGATTTAAGGTTAATGTGCTATGGGGTATCACGAAAGCGTGAAGATGATGAAGGCCTATTGAAACAATTAAATAATTTTGTGCAATTCAGTAAAGGATTTGAACGGATTAATGCCATGGTGGAGTTATGTTAATAGAGACCAGATGATACAGCCTATCAAATCTAGATATCGAATTTTTTTAACAAGTCTGAATCAATGATGAGAATGATTGACGAATTCCATTCAGAATAATCCACTGAGGTAAATAATTAGAAAGAGAATTTGACAATATTTATGAGATTTACCGATGGTAATTAGAAGTAACATGAATGATGAGTCATGAGAACGAAACCAAGATTTATGAAATTTAATTATGTTAAAATTAGGAGTAACATGAATGATGAACTATAAGAATAAGCGATTCAAAAATCGAATCATATATAAATACTAGTGTATTTATATGAACATTGAATTTAGTGTGATATGATCATATTTAGCTGACTAACAAAATAAAGATAAATGTAATTAATGATTCAAATGTGCCAGTGTTAGGGACCACCCCTCGTGACTAGCATTTAAATCGTGGATTTTGAAAGAACTATTCCGTTCGCAATTTTCATGAAGTTAATATTAATTTAAAAATGTTCATGATAGGACAGAAGTGAGGAGTTGCACCATTTGTGGTTTTATTTAATTTTTTCCTGATTTGCACATCAATAATGTACGTATGAAGAACCTAACAAATGAATTCAGGGCATATTTTCATTAAGTTTCTTCATAAATAAAAATTGGTGGAGTGTTTCATGAAATTGTGATTGTAGTAGTGGTTCCTGAATAAGTCACCATTGGATCTTGTGGGATTTTAAAGGGTTTAGTTTGAAGAGAACCTACTATTTCCAATCCTATTCACACCCCTGAGATCACTTGAATCTCGTTCTCCCGGTGATAGTTGCTGTTTGTTAATTTATATCGAAACAAAATCCTGTCCACAAGTTTTTACTCGGTTGTGTTTACATCTCGGTGGGGATTGTGATGTTTTTAGCCAGGCCATCCAATCTAATACCTGGGAAACGGGCATAATAAACTGGAAAAATAAGAAGTTAATCATTAAAATATTTACGAGGTCCTAAGGCGGCCCATAACGAACTACGGTAAATAAAAGCTAGCCTACCATCCCGACATTTGAATCGAGTTGTGCATGGGAATCCACAATAAACCTTTTCAAGGAAAGCCAACGTTGGGGTTCAAAACCTCTGGTCTACCAAGACTGGAGTATATTGGCCTTAGCTCACGTAGCTACCGCTATCAGTAGGTCTAATAATAATAATAATGGACTGATGAAATGAACAAATTCATAATGCGCTCCTACTTTATTGTTACAAACTTAGAGAGAGACCTCACAACATATAGGAAAGATATGCACAAGTTGTTTGTGGAGAATTTTCCTGAGTACTCTTTCATTACAGAACAAACAATTGCAGACCAAAGAAGTGTAATAGTGAGGAACAATAGACTTCCTGCAATAACGATTCAAAGTATTAAAGAGGAAGCAGCAAAAATTCCAGCTTCAAAATCCAACAATGAAAGCAGACCCACATTATTGATTCAAGCTGTTCAATCAGTAGTACTACTGCCATCACATCTGGGATGGATTCTTAGTGGAAACCGCTCAGGAATAAAGACAAATTCCATGAGTGTCAACTACATCAATCTTGATCAGACAGTCTCTCTTGTAGACAGAAATGACACAGGGGAAGAGGGAATTATTGAACCAACTATCCCTACTAATATCTCGAGTTCTGATGAAACAAGCTGTATTGAACATGTGTTTAAAGAGGCAATGACAGAATTTATGGGCCTTAAAGTAGACTATCGACCAAAGCTGCCCAAACTCCTAGAAACAGCAAAGAGTAAATCTCTTGTCAGTATGACAAATAACATCCTAAAACAGTATGTGGAAACGTCCAATAATCTAGAAGAAACAAACTCTCTTGTATATTGCGCAGCAGTAACTGTGATAAGGCTGAACAACCAGAAACTAATACCTTTGTCTGGAAGCTCTCGTGGAAAAGGTGCAGATGCAGAATACATTCCACCCTGGCAGCGTCGATTAGAAAATGACATCAAGGAACTGAGGAAAACCATAGGCCAACTAACAGCATATTTAAACAATAAAACTAAACCCAAAACCAATCGAAAGCTGAGGAATATTTCAGAAAAATCAACAGCCATATAAAGGAATATGATCTCACAGAAAAAATCAAGGAATACATTGACAACCAAAAGCTAAAATTATGCGCAAAAGCAGCAAGACTCAGGAGGTACAAGGAATCACGAGCGAGGAAAACACAAAACAAACTTTTCTCCAACAATGAAGGTCAGTTCTACAGAATGATCAAACGAAACAAACAATCCATGACAAAAGCAGAATCTCCTAGCACGCAAGAAACGGAAGATTTTTGGAGGAGTGTATGGGCTGCGAAGTCACCGCACAATGAAAATGCAAATTGGATCAACGAAAAACGAAATAGCAATACTGTATAGGAAGAAATGGATGTTGATACCATTGAAGAACGGCAAGTATATGATGCTATAAGGAGAAGTCAGAATTGGAAAGCGCCGGGCACAGATAAAATTCACAATTATTGGTACAAACATTTCACGTGCGTGCACCAGATGATAGACCAGCAATTTACTTACCTCATCCATCATCCTGAGGAATGTCCTGATTTCCTTACTGCTGAACTTACATATCTTATCTCAAAGGAAAGTGGAAATACTAAAGACCCATCAAACTACAGACCTATCACCTGTCTCCAAACACTTTACAAACTATTTACGTCCATAATTGCGGACGAAATATAGGCTACAAGTATCTCGACAAACATAACATTTAGGCAGGGGAACAGAAAGGATGCAAGAAGCTGTCAGAAGGATGCAAAGAACGGATAGTTATTGATTCTGTGATAACACAACAGGCGATACATAACCAAAGGAATCTATATGCGGATACATAGATTACCAGAAAGCATTTGATTCAGTCCCGCATTCATGGCTGAAAGAAATCCTCCATCTGTATAAGATTAACCCTGCTATAATTCACTTCCTGGAGGTCACGATAGATAATTGGAAAACGGTACTTTATACTAAGACAGACAATGAATGCGTCACATCTGACACAATAAAAATTGAGCGTGGAGACTCGCTAAGTCCATTATGGTTTTGCTTAGCCATCAATCCTTTCTCTAAAATTCTAAAATCCACCGGTTTCGGATTTGACATCAAATACTACAACAGGAAATACAGAATATTCCATCTCCTTTATATGGATGACCTCAAAGTATATGCACACAATGAGATTCAAATGAATGCCATGCTAAATATAATAGATTCATATTCATCCGATGTCCGAATGACGTTGGGAGTGAAGAAATGCAAGCGTTTAACAATTGAAAGAGGTAAATATGCAACTTCTGAACCACATGAGCTACGCAAAGGATGTATCATTGAAGGAATGACTGAAATAGAAACCTACAAACATCTGGGATTTGCTCAAAATACAACTTTGGATCATCAAAGTATCAAAGATTGCAAAATATACCACAAGACTACATCAAGTGCTGCGAACCAATCTATGTGCAAAGAACAAAATTAAAGCTATCAACACATACGCTATACCAACCCTAGTATATTCATTTGGGATTCTGAAATGGTCAGCAACAGAAATGGAAAGCATGCAGAGAAAAACAAGGACCCTTCTCACTACTCATCGTTTACATCATCCAAACGCCTGCAAAGAAAGGGTCACTCTTCCACGAAAGATGGGAGGTCGAGGAGTACTGGATTTACAAATTTTGCTCCAGAACCAAATTAAAACCCTTAGAAGATATTTCTATCAAAGAAAGGAAAACAGCATTCTCCATAAAGCCATTGTACTTGCTGATAAACACACGGTATTGAACCTTCGTACAACCTCTGATGATCATATCAGCCAGCAACTACACTTACATGAAAAATAAAAGGCATGGAGAGAAAAGACCCTGCATGGAAAATACTACAGCAACCTATCCCATCAGAGTATATATAAAAACGCATCGTGTATGTGGTTACAAAGTGGTCGACTGTTTGGAGAAACAGAGGGATTCGCAAATGCCATCCAAGATCAAGTCATTGCTACAAAAAATTACAAGAAATACATCATCAAAGATACCAGTGTAATTTCAGACAAATGCAGGCGATGCGCCATTCATCTCGAGACCATTGACTAGAGCTGGTGATAATCGATTTTCAATTAATCGATTAATAATCGATTAATCGATTAATTTGAAATTAATCGGAAACGATTAATCGATTAATCGAAGCTCCTTAAAACCGATTAATCGATTAACCGATTAACCGAATAATCGATTAACCGAATAATCGATTAACCGAAAAATCGATTAACTGATAGTAGACACGAGATAAGAAAATACGTCTTGAAAATGGTTTAAATGAGAAGTCATCGCTTAAGTTGAGTTAGGCTTATTTTCGGAATGATGTATAGACTCTATAAAAGTTAAATTTTGCGTAAAGATACGTGTCCTTCCTTGTTTATGTTAACAATAACCAAATAACAGTCAGTGACCGTGGAAGGACCAACATCAATCAAATTGGGAAGGGTTTCAGGAAAAGAAAACGAGGAGTTTTCAGCAAAGCTTTTGAATCTTGTTCAATTTTAGTTGGAAAGGCTGTTTACAATTTAGGACAGGAACATTTTTGTTTTATTCTGGTTTAGCCTAATTTCCACAAAGACCTGTAGGTTGTAACTCTTCAGGTGGTCAACTTGAATTTGCCCAGAGACTGGGCGGAGTCCAATGTATAAACTATATGAATTATAAGTAAATAACACTCCTGGGAACATTGCACGTGTTAGTTATGATCGCTATTACAATCACTATCACTTTTACGTCGCCACACTGGAATGCTTCGAGTAGGTAAGAGATTTCACGAGCCCTTCATCCAGGAAAGCCACCAACAGCAAGGAGGTTCAGTCATGTTTTGGGGTGGAATCATGTTCGGTCGACGTACGCCACTAATTCCTATCCACGGTAACATGACTGGTCTGGTGTATACAGACAACATCGTTACAGGATTTGCTACTACAATGGGTAGGGTGGTCAATCAGTTCCTTCAGATGCATGTCATACAGAGAATGGAGCGGCCTGCCTATTCTGCGGACATGAACTGTAATGAACATGCATGGAAAGAGCTCAAGAGGGCAATTTCGCACCGTCCCAATCCTCCAATAAACAAAGAGCAACTGATTGAAGCTGCTTTCCAAGAGTGGGGGAATCTGCCCCAAACCACGTTGTATCCGTTGGTGCTCAGTATGCCTCGTCATCTGCAAGCATGGATTAGAGCTCGTGGTGGCCATACATGGTATTGATATGCCCCAACATGAATAAGACGGTTGTGTGCTCTGTCCCACATTATCACTTTTGTTATTCGTCGTGTGTTTCTGTCTCTTTTGCAACGCAGATTGTGCGTGGTTTTTCTTAGTATGTACCCTATATTGTGTATAATATGATAACATACACATAGCAAAATAAACAAGTTACTGAATCACAATATGCGAGGCCTTTTTTGAGCATTGTATACGTTTAGTTTGTTTAATAAGGGTTTGTGAAATATTTATGAGTATTATGATCGTGTATACAAATAAGAATAACACAATATAATAAATAAAATAAACTTAGTGCATGCAATTGAATTCTATTATGCATAAGTTTACATATCTCAGCGGAGCCTTGGTCGTACAGTTGATACGCTTTAGCCTGCCTACTCCTGCCGGGCTCATTGTGATCATAACTAGTACGTGTAATTTTACAAGTAGTTTATTTACTTATTACTCATATTATTTTTACATTGCACTCCGCACAGTCAATGGACAAACTCATGTTGACCGACTGAAGAGTTACAACTGACAGTTTTTGTATAGGCAACACTGAAACAATGGCTTCAACAGTTCACAAACAAGATGCATTATTTAAAAATAAATGTGACAATATATTTCAACAGACGGTCTGTTTTGGTGCAAAAATACAAGCAAGTACTCATTTTCTGGGACGAGGCAGCTCCGCTTTGCAGTCACAATGTTCCCAGCGGGGAATATCAAGTATTTTGTCGCTAGTTTAGCGGGCCTTTGATATATTGTTTATTCATTTTCAACCTGTGAAAAAGGGTGAGTATGCAAGTCAGGCGGTGAATTCCCAAGATAGACGTCCAGTTCGTATTTTGCAATGATTGCAATATTTACGCTACATCTACAAGATTTCCTATTTTTACCGCGCTTTTTATAACTGCCCTACCATGAGATCATTGAGTTTTTATCGAACTTGCCTAAGTGTTGACTTTAGACATACCTTCGTTCGTAAGACGTCTTATTTGTATCTTTGGAGTCGAAATTTAATGTTTTTCGGACGGTCAAAGACTTTTTACATGAGATTAATAAATACAATTAGATGTCCAGTTTCGATCGTCAAGCGATCATAAGATCTTTACACTTCGGCTATTAATCTGTGTCGACAAGTTTGGGTTATGATATTTACAATACATACACTTTTTTAGTTGCAGTAGTAATTAATCTAGCACAAATAGTAAAGATATGTTATTTTTTGTTGAGATACTGATAGTTGTGATTGATCCTCAAGTTTGCTTGCTTAGTGCCATTATGTGATTGTTATTAAATGGTCAGGTTATTGTGTCAGCATAATCGTCCTCACGCTGTGCACCTAAACGGACCACACATCGCTCAAACTGCGAAGTGCACCATTTAATAACTATCAGTATCTCAACAAATAGCACATATCTTTAGTTTGGTAGTTTACTTGCTACTGCAAATAAATAAGTGTATATATTGTAATTATCATTCCATACTTCTCCATATACAGTAGATTTAATAGCCTACGTGTAAATGATCTGATGATGATCACTTGACGATTGAAACTAGTCATCCAAGAGTATTTATTAACATCATGTAGTATTTTTTCAGGATTAGCGAACAAATTTTGATTTCTAAGGCAAGCCTGAAAAAGGGCTTCCAACACGGTAATCCTTGGAGTGAAGTTAAATGAAACCTCAAAGCAGGCGTTGAGCAGTGGCTAGCATTCTTAGCTGTCATCACAGAGGTTTGGGTTCGATTCCCGGCTCTGCCAAGAAATTTAATTCTGGTGTGGGGGCTGGAACGTGTACACTCAGCCTCGTGAAGCAAAACTGATAGAGGAGGGTTTGATTCTTACCTCAGTCATCCTGGAAATGATTTTCCATGGTTTCTCATTACTACTCCAGGCAAATGCCGGGATGGTACCTAATTCAAGGCCACGGTCGGTTCCTACCCATATTCTACCTGAATTACAAATACACACACTGGTACAGACATCGCAGTGACACATGTTATCAGACATGTCTTAAACACACCCCAGTACGCGGGGATACGTGACCACGATGTTGCAAAGCCCCTAAAAGAATCAAAAACATCATCCAACTTGGGACTGCTCCGGCTAACCATGTCGAGTGATTGCATTAAGAAACCAAGTTGTGTCATAGTTGGTTGATTCTGTGAGAGCGTAGTTAAAAATGCGAAATACATTGATTAATCGGCAAAACAAATCAAAAACCGATTAATCGATTATTCGAATAACCGATTAATCGACTAATTGATTAATCGATTAATCGTTATTTACGATAGTTAATCGATTATTCGGTTTCGATTAATCGATTAACCGAAATCTGAAATTAATCGATTAAAAGTAACAGCCCTACCATTGACCATGTCACTACAGGTTGCCCAATACTAGCATTAGTTGAATATACAAAACGGCACAATCAGGTTGCAGGCATCATTCATCGAGCACTCGCACAGAAATATAAATTAACTGAGGAGTATATCCCTTACTACAAGTATCATCCACCATCCCTCCTCGAAAATGAGTTGTGTAAAATATATTGGGACACTGGTATTGTGACAGAGAAAACAATAGATCACAATCGACCAGACATCATAGTAGTAAATAAGGTTGATGGCACTACATTTATAATAGACATAGCAGTCCCCAACGACACCAATATCGAACGGAAACACAATGAAATCACCACCAAGTATAGACAGCTTGCAGAGGAAATCCAGAGGATATGGAAGATGAACTGCGTCCGGATAGTGCCTGTAATCTTGTCAGTCAACGGCCTCAACATGCAATATTGTGCGATCCTTCCTGGCTAGTGAATGAGTGATAATGAACTCTATATTTTGTATAAACATGATATGTATGTATTATAGTGTGTATTATAGTTTTTATGTGTTGTTGTAAAGCACTTGGTTTAACCCGTGCTTTAGAGTAACCCATGTTTGTAATGGTGAATTAAATAATAATAATAATAATAATAATAATAATAATAATAATAATAATAATAATAATAGATAAGTACTTTTGAAAACGACAGGTTGTCCATTTGTAGGTTTGTTACCTATTATCTTGCACCTATGTGATAAGAAAATACAATATTAGGCCTAGGCCTCTCAACTAACTCTCAAATTATAGTAGCCTATACCAACGGAAAAAACGTCAGAGTCCGATATTTATACAAATGAACAATATATAATTATGTTAATCTAAGCTGTTAATATCACCAACTACCTCTTGCTGTAGCAATCTTGGCTACCACTCCTGAGGACCGGGTTCGATTCCCGGCTTGCCAAGGAATTTAATTCTGGTCTGAAGGCTGGAAATGGGGTTACACTCGGCTTCAGAAGGCAAAATTGACTAGGGGTGGGTTAGATTCCCGCTTGATCCATTATAGAAGTGGTCTTCCGTGATTTCGCAGTTCCACTCCAGGGAAATGCCGGTATAGTCCCTAACTTGTGGCCACATCCACCTCCTTCCCAATTCTTGCCTCAATTACCAAATATACAGATACTACTACTGTACAAACACCACAATAAATAGGTTATCAGACAAAATTCTGCACACATCCAAGTAATTGTAGGTTATCGGCATAAAGGACCAGGCATCGATCGATCCTCCTTTCAAATTTTCTCCACCCCATCATGATGTTTTTTAAACAACTGATATTTGTATGGGTTTTGACGTTATATAGTTTGTTTACACAAAGGACTGCTTACATCGGAATATTTCTTTATATTATCAGAATGAGCTATGGAATGACAATAAATTATTGTAATCGATCTGATGGATAACCAGTTAGTGGTTGTTTAGTTTTCTAGAGAATTTTTGTGGAAACTGTCCCTTTAAAACTTTCTTGATAACCACTTGAAAGACATTTCCTCTTACCGGTCCAGCAGAACCATAAGAATAATCGTTAGGCCTAATGCTTGAATCCATAATCTTTATACATAAGAAAGTAGGAGTTTCCAGCTTACGCTGGGATTTCAGAGTAAACTAACACTAAAATCATTTATGAAACTCCCTCAGGAAGGCCTATGAAACTTTATAAATATTAATAAAATTGTTCTTGAAGAATACACTTGTGACTGGTTTGTACGTACAATACTGCAGTACAAGGGGATCAGATTTAACTACTTGTTTGATCGTGGATGACGCACGTGCTCACGATCGAACCTTACCTCTGGTGGACGCACATGAAAACCACATAAATTAAAAAGAATTTTGCGGAGGACCACTTAAATGTTATTAAGAAAAGAAAATGTAATGTACTCATAATTAGAATAAAGAGCACACTAATTACTGGTTTATTGCACTACTCGTGAAACAAAACGATGAACTGATTGTACACATACGTTCACATAATTATATTACACTACGATGACACTGGACATATTATTGCATTTTTATTGTATTTTTTAAACAACTGACATTTTTATGGGGTTTGACGTTATATAGTTTGTTTAAACAAAGGACTGCTTGCATTGCACTAAATTGTTATACCTATGGTTTGGCTGAACTTGAAATACACACATCAAAAAAAGTTTTGCATCACCTCGGTTCCCAGATCTCCGGCATATAGACGTTGACTGTGTATATTGTATCAAAGATACAGTCCCTTTGACTGTTCATAGATGTCACTAAAACTGCTCAAAGATGTAAACAACCATGCATGAGCAGGGCCTATTAGACGGAGGGGGTACGACAGCCGATCAGTTCCAGTCATTCCACCAGGACGAAGGTACGCTGCTCATGTTGTCTGTAGTTCTACCATGCCTAGAAGGTCAATACCGCAGTTCGATCGCGTCCGCATTGTTACTTTGTGTCAAGAAGGGCTCTCAACAAGGGAAGTTTCCAGGCGTCTCAGAGTGAACCAAAGCGATGTTGTTCGGACATGGAGGAGGTACAGAGATACAGGAACTGTCGATGACAGGCCTCGCTCAGGCCGCCCAAGGGCTACTACTGTAGTGGATGACCGCTACTTACGGATTGCCGCTCGGAGGAACCCTGACAGCAATGCCACCATGTTGAATAATGCGTTTCGTTCAGCCACAGGACGTCGTGTTTCAACTCAAACTGTGCGCAATAGGCTGCATGATGCGCAACTTCACTCCCGACGTCCATGGCGAGGTCCAGCTTTGCAACCCCGACACCATGCAGCGCGGTACAGATGGGCCCAACAACATGCTGAATGGACCCCACAGAATTGGCATCACGTTCTCTTCACCGATGAGTGTCGCATATGCCTTCAACCAGACAATCGTCGGAGACGTGTTTGGAGGCACCCTGGTCAGGCTGAACGTCTTAGACACACTGTCCAGCGAGTGCAGCAAGGTGGTGGTTCCCTGATGTTTTGGGGTGGCATTATGTGGGGCCGACGTACGCCACTGGTGGTCATGGAAGGCTCCGAAACGGCTTTACGATACCTGAATGACATCCTCCGACCCATAGTGCACCCATATCGGCAGAATATTGGAGAGGCATTTGTCTTCATGGACGACAATTCTCGACCTCATCGTGCACATCTTGTGAATGCGTTCCTTCAAGATAACGACATCGCTCGACTACAGTGGCCAGCATGTTCGCCAGACATGAACCCTATCGAACATGCCTGGGATATGTTGAAAAGGGCTGTTTATGGACGTCTTGACCCACCAACCACTCTGAGAGATTTACGCCGAATTGTCGTTGAGGAGTGGGACAATTTGGACCAACAGTGTCTTGATGAACTTGTGGATAGTATGCCACGACGAATACAGGCATGCATCAATGCAAGAGGACGTGCTACTGGGTATTAGAGGTAGTGGTGTGTACTGCAATCTGGACCACAAATGCTGAAAGTCTAGCTGTATGATGGTACAACATGCAATGTGTGGGTCTCATGAGCAATAAAACGAGCTGAAATGTTGTTTGTGTTGATCTCTATTCCCTTTGTATTTAAAGGTTCCGGAACTCTTGGAACCGAGGTGATGCAAAACTTTTTTTGATGTGTGTACATTGGTCAAAAATGTTTGGCATATTGCTAAATGTATTTACATTGCCGTATGACGATATATTCGTTTTTTCACTTTGGTTCATGTGTTAATTCTAAGATATTGTATTTGTTTGTACTGTACATTATTATCGGATAAAGCACGTTGTATTATATTTGGTCCAGAAATATAAAATCTTGCAATATGCAAAACGTTTTTTTTGACCAGATTTGCACTGCTGTGTATTCACATGAGACCGTTGCCTCCACATGTTGCTCGAGTCATGTCTGTAGTACAAGTCCTTGTCCCCGCCAATTATTGGCGCTAAAACAAATACAAATGAGCGGTGCTGCACTCTATACAAATATTAATTACAATGAAATGAGTAGAATAAACAACTATTAATAACATCACAGATAAATAGCATGAATAAAATAGTGCGTTAACACTACCCATAAACCAGATCTAATTGAATATTAATAGCACTCATAACATTTATAGTTGCGCTGCTGCAGTGTTGAAATTGAGGTATTAGAAGCCATTTTTCAGTGTTGCATGAGTCATCTAGTCCATTAGTAGAATAGAATATACAGTGCATTTTAAGTAAAACTACTGCAGCAACAATTTTAAACAACAGTATTTCCTACAGATGTAGGGTGATGTATCCTATTCTCACATGATTTTATTTTTGAATTACTGGATTTTACAATAAACAGATTTGCACATTATGCTGTTAGAAGACTCGTAGCGGCTTTGGTGGCGTAGTTGGTAGCATGCTGAACCGCTATGCTCAAGATCGCGGGTTCAAACCCGGCCGAAGTCGTCGGATATTTTAAGAGCGTTAAAAATCCATCAGTATGCCTTCCTTTGGAGGGGAAGTAAAGCCGGCGGGCCCATGTCATCGATTTATGGCTTGAAAGAGAACCTACCACTATGTGTAGCCAAATTTGTAGCTTATATTTCGTTAGAAATGCTCTATCAAGTTCCAACGTTCGCTACTAGGTGTCAATGGCATCTGGTGGCCAAAGATGGACTTCTTGAAATTGAACTTGCTCATTCATCTTCATTCATTTCATCTCATCCCCACGCGACGGTAGACTACTTGTAGCTCACCCCACGGGTGTCCACATAGAACCAGCTACAAACTCTGCCGAGCCGAACATGTACTCGGACACTCCCGGACTAAAGGCCATACGCTAAGTCAATAAATGAAGAAGACTCATTTAAACAATGATAATACTTTGATGAATTAAACAATCCACTAATTTGTGTTTGTTTCACAATCTGTAAAGGATTTTTGTTTCATTTGAGGTGCTTGGGTATCGTGGTCATTCCGTCACGGGTACGTGTGTGTGGAATGTTTGCCTGATAACCTATCTTATTGTGGTAGCGGCTTCGGTGGCGTAGTCGGTAGCATGCTGAACTGCTATGCCCAAGATAGCGGGTTCAAACCCGGCCGAAGTCGTCGGATTTTTTAAGAGCGTTAAAAATCCTTCAGTATGCCTTCCTTCGGAGGGGAAGTAAAGCCGGCGGTCCCATGTCATAGATTTATGGCATGTAAAAGATCCTTTCACAGACTAAACTTGTGTAAAGCAAAATTTGTTAGGTTAGATTTCGTCAGAACGCTCTATCAAAGTTCGAACGTTCACCGCTAGGTATCATTGATATCTGGTGGTGAAAGTTGGAACTACTTGAAATTGAATGGAACTTGTAGCTCACCCTTTAGGGTGTCCGCTGGAAGCAGCTACAGACTCAGGCGAGCCGAACATGTCCTCGGACACTCCCGGCACTAAAAGCCATACGATAAATAAATAATTGTGGTGGCTGTGGTAGTGTGTGAATTTGTAATTCAGGTAAAAATTGGGAAGGAGGCGGCCTTGGCCTTAAGTTAGGAACCATCCTGGCATTTACCTGGAGTAGAAGCGGGAAACCACAGAAAATCACTCCCAGAATGGCTGAGGTGGGGCGGGGCGACAGCCAAGCATGCTAACCGGTACACCACGGGGTGGTTGGTAGGTTTTTCTTCATAGTTTGAAGCAGCGTGGATTCTGCGACTTTCCTGGAAGTTAATGCAAACGATCAAAATTTGAAGCCAGCAGAACAGATACCTGAATTTCTCTTTATGTTGTTGGGGAAAGTTAGATTAGGCCTGGGGGGGCGTGGTGGCTCAGCGGTCTAGCTGTATGCCTCTCACCAAGGTGGTCCGGGTTCGATTCCCGGTCAATGCATGTGAGATTTTCGAAGTGAAATGCCATGTCCTGTGGTTCGGATTCCACGTGAAAAGGAGGTCCCGTGGCTCATAATCACAAGATTCACGGTCACGTAAAACTACAATCTTCTTCTTCCTTAGATTAGGCCTATCTGTCATCGCACTCATTTGCTTTTGTGTGGTTCGTGTGGAAGATTGTAAAAATATACAGCTTGTAGTTTAACGTGACCGTTAATCTCGCGATCATGAGCAACGGGATTGTAAAAATATAATAGCCAAATGTAAGTACGTTCAGCTTATTAGTACTTACAAATGTTGTCTACTTATAAAGAAATAATTACCGGTCACAGTGACTGAGAGTGTTAACGCGCTAGCTCGTGCCTCGATGGTATCGGGTTCGAATCCCAAATCGGCCGTCCTGAAAATGGTTGTTTTGTGGTTTCCCATATTCACCACTAGGCAAATGCCGGGACGGTTCCTTTTAACAGGTGCACGGCTGACTTCATTCCAAAAAGTCGTCCCTGACCCTTCCTGAATTATACCCAAGTTCAGTTGCCTGGGCGATCGGCCTGTCACAACCCCCAGTTGTATTTGCTGACAACGTGTGTTCAACTTCCATAAACCATACAGGCGACGGTAGAGGAATGATCCCTTGGAGAGTCCATGGATGAAGCCGAGCTGGAAGGATAAGCAAGAAAAAAAATCCGTACAACTCAGTTACGCATGAATCAGGTTACATGAGTTAAGTTTGTCGCTTTACAATTTCGTGGCTAGCTTGTTGTCTTGTTAAGCTAGGTCCTCTCAGGTTCTCCATGTGAGTGATAACTATTTCAAACGAAGCGAAGATTTCCAAATGTGTTATTTATTAGCCGACTAGTAATTAATACAAATGAAGTTATTTACATTATATATACAGACTTGAAGCGTGACGCCTAACAGCCAACTAAATCAGTTGGTAGTTCTTCAGAGACTGGATGTCAAGAGAGCTGTTCTCTCTGAGTCCAGGGTTTAATGTGAATTAAGGCAGTCATGTGTCAATCCCTGGGTGGGATTGCATTACATTCTTACTGGGTATTTACCAGGGAAGTGGGAGACATACGTAGGAAGTGACTTCTGGTAGCACCGGGAGTGGGTGACATATGCCACGGAAAGATTTGGGTGGACTCTGCCAGCACGAGGATAGGCATCAACTTGGACTATGAGTTGTTGTTGGAAATATACACATCTCCAATCACCATAATTGACTAACCAATTTACAGTACATACTATCTGTTGAAACTGCATGACAACTCATCCAGTATAATAATAAAAATAATAATAATAAAGTAGCTGTTAGAAGCTGAATTCATCAGTATTAGTGGTCGAGGGTTCTATTCCAGCCAAGGGTTATAACTCATGTAGTTAAATGACGTATCCTTTAGTACTATGCACAAACAAGAATTATGTAGCTTACTACTGGGTTAAGTATAAACCTGTGTGCACTGTATACAAGAAAGTAGCGTTTCTTGAAATTTTCCGGTTCTTTTTCCCAATTTTAAAACATTTTTGAAACGAAGTTTAGCGAGAGTTTTCGAACGTCATTAAAATGAGACCAGTAGAACTCTAGAAATGAGCGTTAATGTACAGAGCTCAGCCTTTTACATAAGTAGATGTGTAGTACAATTTATGGGAATGACGTGGCCATGGTCACCAACCACCCGGGCATTTACCTGGAATAGAAATGGTTAACCACGGAAAACTACGTCTAGGACAGTTGGGGAGGGAATCGAGCCCATCTCGTTTCAGTCTTTGCCTCACAAGGCCGATTGCACCCCGTTCCAACCCTCAGACCAGATTAAAATTCCTTAGTAGTGCCTGGGATTGAACCCAGGACCTCTGGATCCGAAGTCTCAATACGTACCCTGACACCAAATAAGGCAGCAACTAGAAGGAGCTGCCCGATCGAAGAACCACGGTTCCAATCCCGACGGCTTATCCTTTTCCCGGGATTCATGTCTGTCACGCATAAAACATTATGGGGCAGGTGACCTAGATGCTCTGCCACAACACATAAATCACCAACACCGCTGACACCTTAGAGATAGTACTTTGGCTAAACTTATCTCCTCTTCACATTTAGGGTACCGGTACATTTTGTATCCAAATTCACATTTCTGAGTTTTAAGGGAACATGAAATCTGAAAGTCTAAATATCTCCCTTGATATAGTCTTTCCAAAGAAATTATACTGAATAAACATCCTCTAGAATAGTATTTACTACGCCATTTGTGCAAAATTTTGATAGAGTGGAGTGTTTGGTTTCCATGGGGGCATACAGAACATGGCTCGACAGCCAACTGTTGCTGTCTTCCCATCCCACAACATGGAACAAAAGCTCCAAACTCTCGTTATTCTTCACATTTCCTCCAGACAAACATTTGAGTTTCTCGTCAACTAAATTCTACCTAACTCCCACCCGTTCTCACAACGTGTGCTACCAACCGTGGTAGTTACGAAGGTTGACGGGAGAGCTCGCTGGGGAGATAGTGGCAAGGCCACCTTGCATTCATTCGACACGTGTCTTGCCTTGAGTGTGGGCTATTCATTGGTTAGTTGATCTGCAGATTCATGCTTTTATCTACCATCCGCGTATATAGGATTCCACACACACCCAAGTAGGGGAAGAAGGGGTTATAGTACACAGTGGGTAATGGCACGCACTTAAATTTCTGAAGTTGGGAATACTGTATGGCTCCGTATACTGTATTAGTCAAGCTGTGGTATTGCTATAACCACCCCAGTCGCATGTTGACCTTGTCGAGGTGATGTAAGTGCTGCTACTGTGTGGAAACCTTTGCGTGGAATTTCCTTACTATTTTGAATCTTACATTGTGCTTAATGTACGTTAGAATCAACCGATTTATCTAGAATTGAAGTGACATACACTAATAGCATAGACTAACCAATTGGTTGTACGTTTCAGTTGAGTGGTCTTTCGTTTGTTGACTTCAAAACCCTTCACAGCTGAACTAGTGAAATGGCGTCCGGGAGTAATTGCTCGCGGCAGTGCATTCTAAAACTACGTGTGCGATATTTGGTGGAATTAAATGAAAAGTACACTTTTGAACAGTTCAGTGTCTTTGAGGGCTATGTTCACTTTATATCACCATTTATTGCCGTAAGCAGACCATTTAAACCCATATCAAAGACAGAAACGTACACAAACTACGTAAATTATGCAAATATTAAACATAAATTTTGCTACGTAAGTCTCAATAAATTCTATTTTCAACATTGTGCCTCTAAAAGATGGTCTTATATGGTCTAGTTCATTTTACTACCACAATGTCATGTCTCTACTATTATGCCAGATGGCTGCGTACAATTAGTCTCGTACGAAGGGAATTGGTACGTATTACATCATTCCAAAATTTCATTTATAGAAATAAATGTGAATGACAATTTTATTTGATAACGTGACTATGATGTGTCACTTGTGTCCTGCACCTTCCACACAACTGGCAACGGGTGCAACATATTGCAAGGGATTATTTCGAAGGCCTTTAGAGGTATGAATAATCTACAATAACTCGTTTAGTATACATGCACATATTGCCCTACCACCTTTTCTAACCTTTTAGGCCTATAACTAAATAGATAGTTGAGTAGCTATGTTTTAAGGAGGTAAGTACGAACGTAATCATGTGTGCAAGCAAGCAGGGAATTAGGTAAGTAGGTACGGTAGGTGTGTAATTAAATGCTAAAGAGCCACATCCACTTTGGCATATAATCACTGTACCATTACCGCACGTCACTTTAATGGGAGAAGAATATATTGGAGAGGGATTCCCCCTTCCCTTTCAGTGTAAGATCGATGATTGGGAGGGGAGGATAGGGGAGGGAGAAGTACGAGGTCGAGGAAGGGAGAACCTCGCTCCAAAGTCTGAGAGGGAACATTGAGACTAGGCTACTGCAGTTGATTGTTAGTGCGGTAAGATAAGACCATGGGTCCCTTCATGATCCAATTTATATAGCAGAGCTGTCTGACCCCTGGTAAGAAGGATGAGGACATTGTACCGCAACAAGAACCCGTACATCGAGAACAATGTTCTTCAGTTTCAATAAATTCAAAACTAGAAAATTTCAACAAAATATCACAGTTGCGTTGTCTCCATGTATTCATAAATCGTATTTTGAAATATGGTGTTTCATTTGAGGAGCTTGGCCATCTTGCTCATTTAGCCCCGTGTACGTGGGTGTGTGTATACCAGGTGAATCAGCTGCCCCTAATAATACAGGGTGATCGAAAAATAATGCATAGATTTTAAATAATTGCTATAAAAACTATTAGAGGTAATGTAATAGTTTTAGCCTTAAAATCCGTGGAAAAGATGCCATTTTTTTCATACCTTAGTAAGTTTCAATGGGAGCTTCGTTTTTGCTCTGCATACGTGCGTCGAGTATCGCGTAGCCTACCGCGCGAAGGTAGTGAGGTGGAGCCCCACCTTGCATTAAAAAAAAGAGTGATAGCCAGTCTGAAAGACTAGACTTTATATCATTTTAAATGCCACAAATGCTACAAATGCTGTAAAATGCTGGGCGAAAGCCTCATGATCATGCAGCGAACTGCGTGAACTCAAAGTCCATTAGCAAGTGCAAACCAAGGTCAAAGGAGGTAGCTGGCTGGATGACGTCACGCTCACCGGAGCGCGCGGGGAAAGGAGGGAGCTCAAGCGGTACTACGACGTCACACACCTCAGTGCATTCTCGGTACATTTCGTCCCGTCGCCGTAACGTAACGCCTGACCTCAGCGTAACGACGAAGTCGACAAGATCATTTAAAATAATAAAATGACACGCTGTCCAGTCTGTTGTCCGATATCTTCTATTTGAGCGAACAATCCCTCGTATTAGTCTGTAATCGCATCGAGGGAAAAGTAATAGTGTTCAGTATCGTTTGCAGGATATGCTTTCAGTGCATTAGTACCCTACGGGATGCAAGCAGAGAAATATCGACCTTCCTGATAACAACGCTAGTTGGGCTGCATAAGACAATATTATTAGGGGCAGCTGATTCACCGGGTATATAGATATAATTTGTCTGATAACCTGGGTTTTTGTGATGTCCGTATATGTGCATTTCAAAATATCAAAGCGACCTTGTCACCATATACACTGCTGTGCAAAATTAAAGGACGAACTGTCGCATGTTGTGTCACTGCCAGTAACAACGCTCGTTGAACCTTGAACCACTCATGGGAAGACCTGCTTCAGTAAGGTAAAGAGGGCAACTGAAAGGAATATTTGAAGTGACGAGCAGAAGTACCACTTTTACACAGAGACAATACATTACACGTAAGTCTCTGCGACTCGTGATGGTCCCCTGGACATCACAAAAGAAGGGGCATGGTTCTTAAAAGGGTGTGTGATCACCATGGACGGCGTGTTCCCATGCTGGCCACAAAATTGACAAGACGTAGTTGATAAGTTATGTGGCTTTCTCTATCTCGTGCGTAAGTTTTGCACAGCAGTGTATTCTCAAACATTCGTTATTTTTTTATTTTTTACGATCCAGGGCAGTAGAAATACTGTTCTAGATATTATTTTTAAAATCTTTTCAGCTTTGTGTAAAACTGGAAAATATTTCCCTTAAATGTCTGCGTAACCAAGTATGTCATTTGCTTCCAGAGCGAGTGTTTTAAAGTAGGTTTGAGCAATATGGATATGATCTCAACTAAATCACAGCTGCATCATTCAGCATTGATTCCAGGTAGTCTTTGAAACTAAGTGAAATTCACATCCTGCTTCCAGTCAACCGACCGGGTCAGGGAATGGAATGAAACTAGGTAAGAACTAGGTAAGAAACGTTATCTTGCGAATATCATTACGAGGTCAGGTCTTGCATAGCAATTATTGATTAAAAATTAGAAATAGCGCAAGAAAGCTAATTTACTAAAGATATGTTCATGCAAATCAATATTACTACGGTAAATTGTACCAAACATGCCCGGACAGTAGACTACGTCCTGATAAGCCTTGACTGCTTCCTTCCAACTTCTTGTCAAGTTTCATTCAAATTAATTTCATCCCTCGTTAACTCCTTTGTTGAGGGCAGACATAAAAATATAATCGCCACACACGAACTCATCTCACCTCATCCTCTACCGTGTAGATTCGGAAATATTGAGGGGTAGGTATGCCCTTGAGGTCCAGGTTCAATTTTTGGCACTGCCAATTTAATTTTAGTCTGAGGACCTGAACGGGGTAGGCTACACTCAGCCACGTAAGGTAGGACTCTAAAGAGATGGGTTCGATTCTCACCTCAGCCATTCTAGACAGGGTTTCCCATGGTTTATAATTTGTAATGCCGGGGTGGTACCTCACTTAAGGTCACGGTACCCTCCAACCCCATCCATAACCTAATTACAGTACAAACAAACACATTAGTACAGCCATGACAATGAGACACTTTGTCAGGCAGACTCCATAACCCAAGTAAATGGGGCTAAATGACTACGACGTCACAAGCCTCTACATGAATCAACAAGTAGCCTACATCTAAACTGCACATACTAAATCATTGAGCGCTATCTCATGTACTAGGACTGAACTGATATAACAACACGGAAAGGAAATCACGGATCATTTCAAATAGTTTAAGAATATAGCTATTAAAGGCAGCTTTCCAGTCGGTCAACACAAATTATGCCCAATTACATTAGGTGGGAAAACAAGCATTTATACACTTTAACCTGAAAATAATACTACTTAAGATATAGTATATCACAAAATGACACGCTTTTAATTTAAAAGTTTCAGGGCTTCGTTCCCAGCTCTACCAAAAAATGAAATTCTTATCTGAGGGCTAGAATAGGTTTTACTTAGCCAACGTGAGGAGTACTGAGGATATGTAGGTTCGAGTCCCACATCAGCTGTCCTACAAGTGGTCATTCGTGGTTGTTTATTGGAATACTCGAACTTACAACTTCTCAGTACCAAGATGGTAGTCTATCTAACTAAAGGCCACGGCTGCCTCCTTTCCAAACTCAGCCCCAAACCACACTGTTAGATATTACAAATTATCAGGTATGGGACAGATGACCACGATGTTCTAAGTTCCTAAATCAAATAGCAAAAAATCATTAGGGTAGGGTGGGGCTATTCCGCTCATTTCAAATTGTAAGCATTATAAATCAAAAACTATTCATTTTTCTAAGATGGAACCAATAGCAAAGCACACCTTATTTATTGCTTTTCACATACGAATGTTGTCAAAATACAGTTATAACAATATACCGGCTTGATGACATAAAATATAAATCAAAGCAAAAATGACGAATCCCAAATTTAATGGGGCTATTACGCCCATGCTTGGGGCTATTTCTCTCACTGTAATAATGCCCTTTCTTCAACGGCATTTACCACAAATGAAGTTGTTCCTTCCTGTAGCCCCAACATACATGTCATGATACCAAGTTTCACAGTCTTTGCATTGAATCCAACCACCCTTTAATGATGAATGAGCGGTATAAAAAGTTACGCCACAAAATACACATGGTGTTTCTTCCTTGTAAAAGTCTTTTGGTCGTACGGATTGAAGGTCCCGGTCATTTGTTTTGCAAATGTCTCGAAAATGTTTTTGGCAACCTTTCCTTTACGGGCCTTATCAAATTTTAAGCTCCGTTTTGCCCTTCGAATCTGTTCTGGTGTGCGTCCAAAACCTCTTGCTGCCAAGCATTTTAGCCGGGAAGCTAACTCCGTCTCCTCTTGCATACTAAATGCTGTGGGATGACCCAGTGGTTTGTCCACTATGATTTTCCCTACGGGTTCTTGTCGTTTACGCAAATGAACACGATTTTTAAGTGTTGAATAAGGCACATTGAATAGTCCAGCTGCATCTCTCATGCTCACTTCGCCTCGTAATACAGTTGAAATAGCTCGGTCAATATCTTCCTCCGTCCATTTTCGAACTGACCCTTTCCTTTTATACGTCCGTAACATCTCTAACGTAACAAGAAAGAGATACTAATCTGCTATCTGAAATAATTTGGTTGCAATATTATAACAAGAGAGAAGTCTTGGCCGAGCGGAATAGCCCCCATATTTCTGGGCGGAGTAGCCCCAATTACTGGAATTTACAATAGCGCGTCTTGTGATAGCTGTGACCAAGGAAACGCGCTACCTGCTATGTCCAGATGTAACTTAACCTTCAGACTGCCAGGCGCCACACTTCCGGGAAAAGAAAAGCCGCTACTGTGGACATTAATCCTTAAGTTGCAAGCACAAATTCTTAATGACGACAAATTCCACAACATAAACAATGTACCTTGCAGTATTCTTCCTTTGTTTTACTCAACACTCAAGCTGTCACTCTCAAACAAACGATAGATGTAGTAGCACAGAGACCGAGGGTCACACTGAACACGAGCAGGGAGGCTGCTCAGTGCAACGTCAAGCTTATTTTGAGCGGGAAAGCCCCGTGGGCGAATTAGCCCCGCCGTACCCTATTCGTTGTTAGAAGATGCGGGTAAAGGATAAGGAGAAATATTACTATGACCATCACTCCATGTGAGATCTGTGCTGGACAAAACGGAGGCAGACAGGTTTTTCTCCGGGTACTCCGGTTTTCCCTGTCAAAATTTCATTCCAGCAACACTCTCCACTATCATTTCATTTCATCTGTCATTCATTTAATCATTGCCCCAGAGGAGTGCGTCAGGCCTCGGCAGCCGGCACAGTTCCTATCCTCGCCGCTAGATGGGGGCTTCATTCATTCCATTCCTGACCCGGTCGGAGACTGGAAGCAGGCTGTGGATTTTCATTTTTCATTACTATGACCATCATTGGTCGCATGTACTAAAAATTTTCCTATGTGATCTACGTCACAGAATTAGCTCTATGAATGATGCCCATCGTATCGTATAGGCTAGACAGTGTTGTTCCTGTTGATTCCTTCGCTTTTAGATGGACTGGCTGAGTGGTGCATTGGTAACGTTCTCGCCTGCTGTGCTCAAGGATGCAGGATTGAATCCCGGCGCAGCTTGTTGCATTTGATGGTGCTGAAATGCGAGAGAGCAAAGTCAGTAGATTTATTGGCAGGTTAAAGCACCCCTTCGGGGCAAAATTGCGGCAGCCTGACGATTCTAAAAGCCACAGTGAAACTCATAACATTATAACTTGTAGATGGCCATCCTTTGCCTTATGGGAATACACACCTCCGCAGAGTAACTTGTTTAAAGTTCACTTTTCCCCCAATTAATAAAAGAAAAGAAGAAGAAGTAAAATAGAATTTGTGTAAAGTGTAAGCCGTTCTGCAAGACTGTGAAATGAAACATAAGAGTTAACACTGACACAATTGAACTTGGCACCCGGATAAGAAGCCTCCATGAATATCAAACACAGGAAACTGGTACCCAGACAAAGTGGGAATAAAATAAATAAGGGGAAAACATCCACACACTATATAACATGATGGAGAGTGTAAGAATGTGTACGTCAAATTAGGCAAATGAAAATTTAATTTATTTTACAATAATTTCTAGTTTCAATAATAATATGAAACAATCTTTACCCAAGTACACCCAAACTACCTAACATACCGCTCAAATTGCTAACATACGTCCAACATGAACACAGTATTTACTGCTGAACCTCAGAAATACCTCAGTTACACGATATCCCAAGCACTAGCGTGAAACAAGCCCAAACGATCAGAAATTAAAATAATAACCTACGATCCCCATACCATATGAAATCCAAACCCAGTACAAGCCTGGACCTCAATCAATAGGACGCCAAACTTGGCAAATTGATTACAGAACCTAAAATACTGGACGAAATAAACAAAATCAAAAACCAACAAGTAGTTTCATGTAGAACAATTGAAAATTTTGGCAAATGACCTTCTTATTCCTCCCCATTTAAACAACAACAACAACAACAACAACAACCACGTTTAAAATGTTAAAAGACGTAATAGAATGTACAACTAACAGAATGGGTTATTTATGGCATCTTTCTCTAACGAGTCACAGGAGTTCCTATGCACGACTCTTATAATTTACGAAATGTAAGTTAGAGAATTCAGTGCCAGTAGACATGGATTATAATGGTGATTCCCAATACAAAAGTTTCAATTCAATCGCTTGAATAGGATACGAGAAATTAAAATATGTTTTTTAAATATTCGTATTGCCACGATCTTGAATTTTTGGAAACAATTGAACTACATTAGATGCCAATTCATTTAGCTAATTGGTAGAGACATAGATCGTGTACCGAGAGCTATTTAGTATGCATCACGTGAAAAACCGAGAGAGTTTTTAAAGGAAAAGACCAGTAAGATACTGTATATGAAAATGGGTGATTGGTTCTTCACGGAACTACATATTCAGTGTTGCCTTAGTAATTGAAACTTAATGCTTTTCAATCGGTCAACACAATTAATCACAAATATGTAGTTGGCTATACACACACATCAGTTCATCGGTGATACAAAGAAATGAAATACTAAATAATTGATGTATTGAGGATTGAATCCCGGTGCAGCTAGTTGCATTTGACGGTGCTGAAATGCGAGAGAGCAATGTCAGTAGATTTACTGGCAGGTTAAAGCACCCCTTCGGGGCAAAATTGCGGCACCCTGACGATTCTAAAAGCCACAGTGAAACTCATAACATTGTAACATTATAATTACCGTCGATAAGTATGCAGTAGTCAAAAATTGAATTTTTAGCCTACTTTTCAAATTTTGCAAAAATGAGGAAAAAGTAGTCTTATGAGATCGATCCGGGAAAATGTGTGTCTGTCTGTCTGTCTGTCATTCTGTCTGTCTGGCTGTGTGTGTGTGTCCCCCCCCTATCAACTCCTAAACGGCCGCAGCAATCGAAACCAAACTTAGTATGAGTAAAGATGTATACCGGAATATCTCACGTCCATATTTGAAAATTATGTCAGTGCTACCAACTGCTGAAAAAACGCACTAGAAATTTGAGCTCCATGTTAAATATCTTGGAAGGTATGCATGGGAGCTATTCCAAAATTGGCACACCTGTAGACAATAATATTTCAGTTTAATTTCTAGGAGGCCGTGCATGTAAGTGCTTCCAAAATAATTTTAAGCCTTCTGATAGGTCCAATTTTTAAAATGCATATAACTTCTACACTATCAATTGGATTTCAACCAAATTTTGTATGTAATATGTGTACATAAACAGATATGAGTTAGCCTTTTCTTAAGAACCACCAGGGCTGCCAACTGTTAATAATTGATCTCTCTATTCTTTTATCCAAATACCAATATATCGGAAAGTATGCAAGCCGACAGCTTTAAATTATGCACACGTATAGTACCTGACATTTAAGATTAATTTTGGAGTAACTTATATACTTCAGTTCTACCAACATGATTCTAAGCCTGCTGATAGGACCAATATTTAAATACATGTAACTTCTATAATATCAGTTGGATTTCAACCAAATATCGTATGTGCTATGTGTAACATAACAGATATGACTATAAGTATTCTTAAGAGCAATCAGGGCTGCCAACTGTTAATAAATGCTGTCTATATTTTTTACCCTAATATCACCGGGTGAGTTAGCCGTGGTGGTTACGGCATGACTGATGGCAGTCGCTCACATCCGGGAGGCGAGGAGGTTCGAATCCCCCCGCCGGCAACCTTGAAGATGGTCTTCTGTGGTTTCCCATCTTCCTACCAGGCAAATGCCGGGGTTGGTCCCTAACTATAGGCCACAGCCGCTACCTTCCAACTCCTCGTCCTTTCATTCCAACTTTCCTTCCCAACGGTACTTGTAGGTCACCCATTGGGTGTCCGTCTCGAAGCAGCTACAAAACTGGCGAACCGAACATGTCCTCGGACACTCCCGGCACTAAAAGCCATACGCTAAAAAAAAAAAAAAAAAAAAAAAAAACTAATATCAACATATCAGGAAGTATGCAAGCCTACAGCCCTATACTTTGCACACGTATAGCAGCTGACATTCTAGATTAATTTGGAATAATTAATATAAGTCAATGCTGCCAACATGATTCTATGCCTGCTGATAAGACCAATTTTAAAATACATGTAACTTCTATACTAATAAATGGATTTCATCCAAAATTGGCACAACAAGATATCATAATATTTCCGAGTATTTCTAACCAGCACACGCATGACATTGTTGCCAACTTGCTTTTACGCGTGCTGATAGATCCACTGCCTAAGTGCATGTAACGTCCATTGGACTTCAACCAAATTTTGTATTCTGTACCTTAAGAGATGGAACTAAGAATATATTCAGTCACCAGGGCTGCCAACTGTAGTGCTCTATTAGGCTACATTATACCAGGAATATTTCGAACTAATTAGACATTTCGGTATTACCAACTTAATTTCGTCATTATTCTAGATAGGTTCATATACTGGGGAATAATCATTGGCATGAAAAGGCGGCGCTTTGGTTCGTCACCAGTGGCGGCTGGTGGCAGCTAAAGCTGGGTGCTGCACCAACATTTCTGATGTCGCAATTTTACATGGGAAGTTTACACAAGTAACTAAAATGAATTAACGTTAGATAAACTACATTTCTATTAAAACTGAAATACTGGGATTGTCCAAAATAACTGTACGTTCGGAAAATAGACAGATTTTAATGAATTTGTTGGGCTTCTTCCTATAGGAATTCATAAAAATCACATGTATGTAACTAAGCGATGCCATATGCCTAAGTTAATGGGAGGAACTTTAAACACAGCAGTTTTTCTAAGGTTGGCTCTCAATCTCCGGGATAATAAACATTCTCAACATTAAATCACGGCAACCGAAAAGTTTGTACGTTAACGAAAAATGTTATTACTAACAAAGACGTGCACGTATTGTGCATAAGGATAGGATTTTTTTTACTATAGCTTGAACCCCACCAGAAGAACCAGACATGACGTGCGCTCTATCATACATCTGTGCAATTCATTTTTGCGGAGTTTCATTCAATTTCTGCTTCTTTAATTCTTCCAGTAAACACGCTGCTGATGTGTGCGCATTATGTTTTGAGGGAGAAAGGAAACTCCAAACCCGTTCTACTGATTTGCCTCTTACTACGTATCGGTACAGAACAGCCATCTGAAATATCACTAGTTTCAACTGCTATAACCTGTAATGGCTAAATATTCCGATTCCTTTATTTGATTTGATAGTCTACATCTTCATGGCAAACCTCCAACATATTCTGTAAAAGTTAATTTTGAATTGTTTTGGACGTTCCTTTGAAAACAGTTTCCCTTACCAAATGACCTTTCAATACAGCATCCAACTAGCGCTAAAATTAATTAGTCCTCTGAAAACACCTGGATTTGATGATTTTACACTTTCATCATGAGCACGCAAGGCCAGTTCGAAAGAGCCGCAGAAGCGAATACAGTTTATTACAATATTTAACACATGCCTATTGTGCCTAACTTCTTCGCTATGTATTCCGCAATTTTCCTTCCATAGACACTGTCCAATAGTGCAGCTAAGTTAACAGTTCCAAACAGTATCAATCTCAAACAGCTGAAGATTCATGTTTCTTTATTTTTGTGATTAATGTCCGTAACTCCTATTTTGGTCCACGCGGATTCTCTACCAACAGACATGAGAAATAGAATAAAGCATTTATAATACCGCATTCACATAACCAATTATTATTGCCATAAATATCTCCTTTAAACACCCTCTTAAATTTTGGACAATATGCTACTTATCCGGTAATTGTATACCGAGTGTATTTGCTGTAAGTTTATCCTCCTCAGAAAGCTGGGAAAACTGTCTAACTATTAAATACTCACTCTATTAATTTTCACTCACACTCCACAATACATGTTAGCCCTTAAAAAAATTAATGTTTCAAATTAGACATTCCGTTAAAATAAAATACTAACTTACAAGATACACAGATGATAAATCTGGGTGCTATATCGGGAAGTGGCGTGAAGGCAAATTAACATAACACTTAATTTTGCTAGCCTTTACATTTCGTAGTGAATAAATAGGCCTACTCACAATCAATCAAATAATAATAATAATAATTATAATAATGCACAGTTAAGTATCTGCCCGGAACCAAAATACTCCATCAACTACATGCAGAACTAATTGCAACGCAAGAACAAGAGTGGTAAAAGCAACATAAACCGCTACAGTAACACCAACAATACGTCGCAAAATAGGTCAGCCACTTATCTATCTATAGCAATGGTGACATTCTTAGGCTCGCTTTACAGATCGGTTGACCAAAATATTAAATGACGTTATGATGAGAAAACGCCTGAAAATAATTGGGTGTGAACCGTCTAATGTCTCCCTATGAAATTCCGATATTTGTACTGTTGTAGGTGGTGTAGCATTCCCTAGTGGTATGGGAAAGAAACTACCCTTCGGGGGATAAGATAAATCGAGGGTGTTGTCATTTACAAAGAGTGGTGCAAGTTAACGAAGCTATTTGGAACTGAATATCGCCAGGGAGCTGGCAGCTCGCCTGCAACTCCCTACAACCCATCCTGGCCGGCATGCTAAGTACAAGCTTAGCCTCGTCCCTGCTGGAATCACATTACGCTGCGCTGTCTACTTGGGAGTCGCTACAAGAGTACTAACCCCCTGGAGTTTGATTTGAAGGCGGCAGCTTTTATAGGTACAGTGTGAAGTATTAGGATAAATAATACCAAAGATCGTTGATTTTAACACATTTTTGAGTGCATTAGATCTATAAAACTAAAACATTAAAGGAAAAAAAACATGATAAATTAGGTGTAGAATTATTGGGAGTTGTGCAACACTGCAACAATGTCACCAACCGCCTCTATTCGTCACGGAACTTCTTGTTTAATCATAGGATTGTAACAAACAAAATGAACAGTGTAACACTAGTTAGTGAAATGACCACTGTAGGACAGGTGAATACTACCAACTGTTTTATTTAACGTCCCTCGGCTTGGGGTAAACAAGGAGTTTTGGCAGTAACTGTTTTGCACCCAGGCAAAATCTCAACAGACGGTTCCACGTGGGCGGCAGCTGAGTTCTGCTGAAAAGGCCTACCGAGTAGAGGGCGGTATAACTTTAAAACAGCTGCGGATCGTGATGGAACAAGATTCGTCTCAGAAAGTCGGGGGCTCAACGATTCTGAAAGAGCAGCAACGCATACACGGAGACGTTAAGGAGGGAGCCGTGCTAGAGTACGGCGGGCCAATCACCTCCTTACTTGAACCCCACGTGATTAAAAGAACAATGCTGAGGAAAGTCAGACGGACCTTGCCAATGACAACTAGTTGAGATCAGAAGACTTCAGTTTATGGAACATGGAACGTAAGGGGCCTGGCAGGTAAGGAGGTGGAGCTGGTTACGGAGATCAATAAGACCCGAGTTCAGTTCCTGGGTATCTTGGAGAGGCTAATAACGGTTAGCATTCTGGAAGCAAACAGTCTCGTGTCACTAATTGTCACCTAAGCCCCCAACGAAGATGCCAATGCTGAGGACAAGAATGGCTACTATGAGCTCCTGCAGAAGGCCATCGACGACTGCGCCAGGGAAGTCTTAATCCTGGGAGACATTAGTGGTCGAGTTAGAAACCAGCCGGAAAGAGTCATTGGACACCACGGTGAGGATGTTGAGATTCAACAATGGAAAACGGATCATAGAGTTGTGTGTGGCAAACAACCTCATCATCACACATGGCATGTTCCCTCACTAAACAATTCACCTATACACCAGAAAGCAGACCAAAAGGTCTATCATAGACTACACACTCGAGTGCAAAGAGACGTTCCCATTTGTAGTCGATGCCAGAGTGATGATAGACTCAGAGATTGGAAGCGACCACAAATTCTTAATCCTCTAGAAGAAAAATTATAGTCCGGAAACCCCCACACCGAAAAAAGTGCAGGCAATGACGATACCAAGACACCAGCATCTGGTCTTAGAAACTCCAAGACGAAGAGACGAGGCGTCAGTTCTAGGAAAGGATCAACCGAGATGTCACTGATGAAGACCTAAATGGGTACAGTCTCGAAGATTGATGGCAGCAAACCCACGGTGCTTCGAGGTGCAAAGGAAGAATGGGGGCAGCAAACAAATACGGTGTGGTGGACTGATGAAATACAGGTAGAGGTGAAGAATGAGAAGAAGAAGCAGCAGCCCTGTGTGAGGTACCTCAACAACAGGAATGATTACGACGGCTACAAACAACAGCGAGCTCAAGTGAAGAATCCAAAGCAAGTCATGGAAGGACTTTGGACGGAAGTTAGAAGCTAACTTCGTTGACAACCAGAAGCTTTTCTGCCGGTTGTCAACGATGATAACGAAGGGCATAAAAGGAATCAGAAATCCCGGAAGAAGAAAGTAATGCTGAAGTCAAGGCTCAAGGCGAGGAAATACCAGGCCGAAAGGAAGAGATAATCAATAATCCTCAAGTTGAGTGCAGCACGGAACAAAGTACGAGCCAAGTGAATGACTCCATGCGAGATCAAACCCAGGAAATGGACGTGAGGCCAAAAGAAAGAGAGAGAAAAATTGAGGGTCCAACAGAGAGAGGGGAGATTAAAAACAGAGGCCAATTTACTGGACAAGAAAGAGAAGAATGCAGACTAGACGGAGAAAAAGCTGTGTAGACATCGAACCTGGGAACTCACACAACAGGAATCGAGTCGAAAGCAAAAACAAGAAATCAGAGGAGAATCACAAGAATGGTGGGAATGGACAGGTGATTAACAGAGAACGAGGTCATGGGTTCAATTATGAAATAGAAAGAAATGTACAAGCTTATGGAAAGAAATAATAATTGAACTTGCAAGAAATGATACGCCTACACTAGCTTCACCTGATAGGCGAAGACAAGAAGAGAAGCCACCACCCAATTTGACGGATTTTTGGCCAGTCATAAACAATACCCGAGTGTATTGAAAAGCAGAGCTTGGAAAGAAAGAGAAGAAGGAGGAACGGTAACCCACCGGATATGAGGAATATGAGATTCCGAGACCCTGAGAGTAATGAGGGGAGCAGAAAAACATTTTTAGGAGCCAACGACCTTCAGAGACACAGCCAACACGGAAACAGTGATAACCCGGAAGTGGACAGAGGGCATGCCTCCTCCATGGGAAATGCAAGGGATGTGCGAAGATCACTATCAAGAATTGCTAGAAATACGTCAGGAAATGCACCAAATTCTCCTACAAGTGCTTGAAGAAAATCGAGCTTTAGAGCAAGAGAGACACGACTTTCAGCAGTTGAATAACTGCCAGAGATTAGAAAAGAAAGGACGACTGCAGGAATGTTCCCACTTGTCGAGAAACAGGTACTACCCTACAAGGGAATTGTTACCACTAGACGTGGAGTGGGGCTGTAATGTATACATTACGTCATCTCGCCTCGTTATGGCTGCAGCGAGTGGTTGCGGGCAAGAGGGAGAACGCATGTACAGTGATACACTGAGAACACACCTTCACAACGCACGACCCAGCACGAATCATGCAAACAAATGACATGCGATGAGGTTTCGCTGGCGACGACTGCACATCTATCGCAAGCGTGTGACTGGGCGGCGCGCATTAGTTCCGATTTCCGCCACTGGTAAAAATTCGCTGGTAAGGTAGTAGCAAACAATAAACAATGCCCTCGAGTGTAAATAAAAAGCCAGATAGTTTGGCGTGAAGTGCGCACAGGCAGTACCAACCAAGTGAGAGAAAAACAAGCACCCTTATGATGTCCTATAATATGGACGCATGAATTAAATATGCGTGATTAAGTCTCCAACGAACCCAAGACGACAGGAGACAACGAAGGCGAAACGAGGTCTCTTGTCAACCGAAAATGATTGTCCTGAACTATTTTGGATAAGAAGCAGTGGCCGCATGCTGTGAAGGAAAATTGGGCTTCCCCATGGCAGATACAAACATTGCCGTGGCTCGATTTTGACGCAATATGACACTGAATTCAAAACAGAGGTAGTTAAGCTCCGCCTCCACGGTGTCATTAGTCACATTATTAGATATCCAAAATTCAAACAAAATAGATGGTTGGGAAGACAAAATTATGAATAAAATTAACACGTCAGTAAAGGTTATACTTACTAATAGAGATTAATTGCGTCGTAAGATCAGGGTCGAGCCCATCCCCGCTTAAAAATAGCAACATCGTGAAGGGATAATTCATTGCACAATATGAGACCTGTATAATGAGTGAAACCAGGGTGCATCAGAAAAAACCTCAAATATAGGGTAAAGTTACGTAATACCGTGATAAATTTTAATAAATCATAATTTATTCTGGAACGAAATGTAGCAATAACTCAAAATTAACACAACATATTATCTGAAAGTTTACACTTATATAACCACAATGAAAACAGAATGAGAATAACATCATTGGACAAAGAAATTAAAAATGCAGTCACTTACACCTATAGACCAATATCGTGATATGTGCGGTAGTTCCTTGATATGGTGTCTGCAATACCGTTATAAATTTAAATTAAACTTAAAATTAAAGTTAAATTTAAACTGTATATAAATGTACACACAACTCAATAATTAAAAGGAAACGTTTTATAACATTAACATATGGAAAATAGACAGTAGAACAAATAATTTAACTATGAAAGCGACGCCAGTCTCGTCACAATTAAAAATTTGCTCTGGTTTGCCACCGAGATCTAATTTGGCCACAGTATTTTCTGCCTTGTCATAAAAATCACGTAGGTTTTCTTCATTAGCTGTTACAGCCCTACTAGCTGCTAATTTCTCTGGTGTCCTCAAAGATAAGCAATAACGCGTCTTGAAACGTCGCCACCAAAATGCACCTGCCGTTCCCTTTTCCTCATTAAAGGGGGACACTTGTGTAGATCTTTCTGCCAACTGAAATGCTAGACGCTTTATTCTGGTAACATTCAATCCAAATCCCAACTCCTGCATTTCTATTACATATTTGACAAGCTTTAGTTCAATTTCTTTCGATAGAACGAAAGGCCTTCCGAGTTTTGGTATCTCGTGCGGTTCCTCATCATTATGACGACTCTCGTGGTCTTTTAGGGTGCTCCATGGTACACTGAACTCTTTAGAAGCCTTATATAGTGTCCATTTCTCACTAACAACCTTTCTTACAACACTTAGAAGTTGATTATTAGTATAGCTGCCACGCCGCGATTTCTTAATTCCCGCCCTCCCAGGCCCACCAACTCGAGATCTGTACGAAAGGAGGCCGAATTTATAAGCTTCCCAGGCTCCCTCCATTACTCTTAACTACCATCTCAGCACGCAGAAAAATTGAGCCTTCTTTCCAGTGGCGTAGCTACATTGGGGCAAGCGGGGCACCACCCCGGGGCCCCCGAGATTAGGGGGCCCCCAAACCCTAATAGAAAATTATAAATAAATGAATAATAATAAATAAATAAATAAAAGTTGTACAGGAAAACATATTTGAGAATTCAATTTAGCTCAGGGGGCCCTAAGTGTACGGAACTACGCGTCTAAACTTGTGTTTAGAAACTAGTCACGTTCTGTGCAATCTGTATGTAAGATATATCCATCCATTTGTGTGGTATTCTATGAGTATTTTTTGACAACCGGGCGTCTGACCCAGGCGCCGGACAGACAATGCATTGTTCCCCATTTAGCGCATCACCATGACCCATCGTTCCACCCCTTCCCCGTCCACTGTGACATCACACCACAGCAAAGCACAGTAGCAGAGTAGTAGCAGTAGTGTAGTTGGTACGTCGCCACAGCGGTTCCCGGTTAAGTGGCTGAACTTAAGTTGTGGCATGCATTGGGCTTTTTTTTAACGACGCTATGAAACGTACTTATGAAAGTGGAGCTAAAAAAAAGGAAGGTTAATAGAAAATACGAGGAAACGGTTCGTGCTTGAACTAAATCGTTAACTGCATGGTTGCACCGTCAAATTCAATCAGGTTTAGAGTACGTTTCGGTGCAGAAACAAGATCAAAACGAAGAAAATGAAAATAACGAAGGTAAGAAGAAACCAAAGTTAACTATATTGTAAAAGTGTTGTAAGTTGTTAAGCAAAGTAAAATTATTGTTATTAAGAGTTCCATTAACAATTTGGTCAGGACGTAATATTTCGTAACAAACTAATATCATATTACGTTAATATTATAAAAAGCATAGAACGTGTGATAAAAAACAAACAATGAAGCGGTTTGCGAATTGCGACGGTTGATTCACTTCACTTGGACTGAGCACATTTGTTTATTTTTCACTACACATTAAAAATCACCCTGTACCGGGTATACAGTAAACATCGTTTGAACGGACGACTATCATTGGTGACACAGTCTTTTTGTCCCGTTAACCAACCAATAATCAGTAAGTTGGCTTAGTTCAACAGTTAGTTGAATCTGTTTCTACAAATAAAACACTGCAAACAACTATAAACCACTACACTAAATTTTATTGATCAATATTATTCACTAAGTATCTTTTTCAGATGTTGACGCTCATCAATAGTCTGAAGTACGTAAAATCGATGTTCCGACCACTCATAGTGGCCTTTCAGGTCTTGATCAGCCAGTTGATAATAACAAGGACGCAGTAAGCTTGAATGAAACTGGACACGCTGCAAATTATGTTTTGCAAGACAAAATTGAATTTCCCAGTCCCGTCAATAATCCAGAAATGAAAAGGTTAATCATTGCATCAGGACTTTTTCAACCGCGTGGTCCCTTTCCAAAACAGCCTGATGGACGAGGAAGTAAAAGATCATTTTCAACTAATTACTACAGTTTTATATCGTAAGCCTCCGTGGCTTAGGCGGCAGCACGCCGGCCTCTCACCGCTGAGTCCGTGGTTCAAATCCCGGTCACTCCATGTGAGATCTGTGCTGGACAAAACGGAGGCAGACAGGTTTTTCTCCGGGTACTCCGGTTTTCCCTGTCAAAATTTCATTCCAGCAACACTCTCCACTACCATTTCATTTCATCTGTCATTCATTTAATCATTGCCCCAGAGGAGTGCGTCAGGCCTCGGCAGCCGGCACAGTCCATATCCTCGCCGCTAGATGGGGGCTCCATTCATTCCATTCCTGACCCGGTCGGAGACTGGAAGCAGGCTGTGGATTTTCATTTTCACTACAGTTTTATATCAGGTTCTGGGATGAAATTTAACAGACTCTGGCTTTGCTATTCGCAAAAGTTAGACCGTGTCTACTGTCAACCATGTTGGCTGTTCCCACAACATTCAGAGAACACTTTCGGTACTACGGGACTAAACGACTGGAAACATCTTTCTGATAGAATTGAAACTCATGAACAATCGGATTACCATATATTTTCTTGTGTTATACCTTGAGCAGAAGGCAGGAGATAACATGAAAAGTAAAAGAAGGCTGTCCCCTCGCAGAAGGAGGGAATCAGAAAAGATGAGACAAGGGCCAATTGAGGCGGGAAATGAAGAGACTCCCTAGGCCTCAGATACCCTAATACCATCGGGGTCAGAAGAGAACAAGAGTTGACCAAGTGAGGTCGAAAGGAAAGAAGACAGAGAGGAGGCCGGCACAAGTAAGTGGAAGCAATGCTGGACTCAGCTGGGGACCCGTGGTCGCCAACCCACGTCCCACTAGATGTGAGCCCCTGGGGGGGGGATGCAGAAAAAGATTCAAGAAGTTGCGCCACATGCATATTTCAATCTGGTGTTGAAAAAAACGCTGTAGAAGCCAATCGTGAAATATCGCAGGTTTTTAAGGATGTTCTAAATGCATACAACTTTTTTCAACACAGTATCAAACACTGGGTGGGGTTGCAAGATGCCAAGGTTACTCTGAAAATGCAAACATAACGTTTAAAACACTCAACCCAACAAGATGGTCGGGAAGGTACTGAACCCTCTATCCTCTGATGGATAAATGATTCGATGTTTTATTTCTTCAATTAATAAATATTTCCACCAGCGTCATGAAATAAGCCAGACGGAGATGAGGAAATTTCAAGCATTTGTTGGAGACAATGGGGACATACCTGCAGCAGTTTGACAAAAGGCTAAATACTTAGGATTGTGAAAAGATAGACCCTAGCAATGTTTCAGAAGGACAGGTGGTGGCTACCTCAAAATAGAAGGGACGCGCAGTGAGACACGCTTATGGTATGTTCATTGTAATATTCGCGCCTAGAAAACATATGATGCAGTAACGTGAGTGGCTGATGAAAATACTAGACACTCCTACGAGGCCAAGGTCTGATAAAAACCGCCAAGTTATTGAAAATGTGGAACCAATGGGAGATGAATGCTTACGAGCGCGGCAAGTCTAGCTTGGGCACGCGATGGCTAGCATTAACGCGGGAGATCAGCTAGACAACATCTCTACGATCGATTCTAGGATTAATGGGCATATTCTTGACCTGCGCAAATTTACGAGTTCAGTGATATTTATTTCATTCCTGTACCACTATTATTTTGAGAATTTTTTATATAATTCCCCCCTCTATCAATACCTAGGGCCGGTTCATTTATAAGTGGCGTGAAGAGCCAAGACATTGATTATTATACTTTGTGCGTCGAGGAAACAGGCTATTACATTGTGTGTGTCGGAAGACGCAAGTTTATCATTATACTTTTGTGTGTCGAGGACACAGGTTACTTTACATTTGCGCGTCTAAGGACGTAGACACTTATACTTTTGCGTGTCATGAGGACACAGAAATTATTAATAAATGTGTTAAATTCAGTGATAGATAGTCACAGTACTATATTTTGTAGGGACAGTAGCAACGAAAATTCGCCAACAGACTGTTCCGGGGAAAGTAGTACCTGAAACGGCGAATTTAGTGGTCAGATATCGAGTGTATAATAATCTAACTTTTTGAATCAGCACGAGAGATGACATCGCTTATCCTGGAAGAAGTTTGGAACTATCAACACTCCGTCCAGATGGTTGAGATGAGCTAAGAAGCATTCAGTTGGGAGATGGCAGCTGATGTCCTTTGACGGGTGACTGGCCGAGGATGAGTACAAAATAATATTCTTATTATCTGATAAATTAACTTATGGTATATGGGACATATTTTTGTAAATATTTTGCTTGTGTGATTAACGTAGTATATTTAGTTTTGGTTTGACACACCTTTTGCATGGAAACAGCTCGCATAAATGTTATTAGTAGAAGGTTCTTGTTTTTTTTGTTTGTTGTTTTAACTAACGTAGCTATGTGGACGACCGTGTTTGCATATGTTACGCAATGCGGTTAAAAACGTCTCTCGGAGATATGTTGTGTTTCAGAAGTAGGACTGAAGTAATATAATTATACAGTAGATTAGAGGGTAATTAATCTTTTTAAGGTTTATTATTGATCAGATTCAGTGAGATTATTGCCTTTGGAGCAATGTGATTTGTGACGAAGAGCAGTCAGCTCTATCGTAGGTTTTAATTATTTTAAATAGTTTGTGAGCATCTATTCAGCCGACCTGTGTGAAAAACGTCATGTCATTTCCAGCAGTGTGAGTGTGTGTATTTGTGGTCATTACAAGCGGGAATTTCAGCGTAGACTGATTTCTGTCAGCTTGGTGCCAAGTCCATATTGTTACCTTGCGAGGGCAATTGTGGCTATTTTGATTAATGTCTGACCATATGTTTAGGTGCTTGAGATTTGTTGCTGTTGATTCTTTGAGATAACGGCACAGCTGGTCACTTATTTTTACACACTAGAGTTGGGGCAATGACAATTATTGAGGAAGGGGGAGCTGTTTCACAAGGCGGACTGAAGGTTGCAAGCGAGGTCATTAGTGGGGAGTGCTTGTTGACTCCCTAATTACTTGAAATACAGAATTAAGAACTGATCAATGGTAAAAATTGTTTAAATAAATGGGAGTTGCCTACGAATCACGATAATCTCCGAAGCGTTAGCTTAACATGCAGTTTTGTTCATATAAAGTAATCTCAGCCGGTCAGGCTTTTGTTGTTGTTGGTTTCAGTCCATGTTTATATTCCATATCAGTGACCCGTGAAGTCACATGCGATGCTGTCCTTTCCTTGTTTGTGTATTGAGCAATTGGCCGGAGTTGGCAGCTCATTTTGTCAAGTGCGTCATCGCGCTAATGGAGGGTCTCGAGGGAGATTCCTGTAAATAGTAGATTTTTTAGTGTGTGTGTCGGCATTAAATTTTTAAGGGTTTTTATTAGTGTCATGTCCCATATCCGTAAACGTTGATTTACGAGATGATTGTTCGTAAGCATCGTGACTGTTTACCCGCTGTAAACGAACAGTCATCCAAGTACTCATTCCTCGTAGTTAGTCATTACGCGTACATAAAATCCAAATGCAAGTAAGTGGAACCAGGATCCACATTTTTATAAAGGGGAGATCCGTCTGACTCCTCAACATTGATAGATATTCCTGTCATGGGAAAATTCAGGGAGGATCTTTTTTTATTGTTGTTTATATTCCTTTTATGCACTATTAGTCATTAAATCATGTTATTATTTTACGTCTTGTCACATTTCTTTCTTTATTATAGTTTTAAATCCTATGACCCTTACCTCAGTAGAGCATGTTGTTTGGCGAACGTAAACATCACACTAGGAACTGAGCGCGACCCCTTGATCAAGATTCTTGCATATAAACACTGCTATTCTGAAGGGTTCATAGGAGATAAACTGGCGCGGCCAAGCGTGGGGCGGTTCACTGTGGTGTAACGGCAGAGAAATTGCACATGCCAATGTAAGCGTAGTTGGGTTTTCAAACTGACGCAACAAAGAAGGTGTAATTTTGTTGCTGGTCCGCTGCTGGAACACATTTAGTAGGCGTATTTGAGTAAAACTGACAGGCCACAAGTGGAGGCAGATATGACAGTATTTTAATCACCGGAAAGTGATATTTTATTAAAAGTAATTGAGGCGAAGAGGATACCGCCAAATGTGTGAAATATAAATTAAAATCAGGAGTTTGCAATGTAAAATACGGTTCACGTTTTTGTCTATTGAATTAAAATAAACTAATATACGTGATACCGGGCGCCCAATGATTAAAGTTAAAACTAGATTTGTTTAGAAAGTCAAACTCATGAAAATGTTAGGAGGCTGGTAGCCTTAAATGACAATTAATACTTTGTTAATTAGTCAGTGTTAATATCTGATCAGGATAACAATTTAATGACTGAATTTGTGTTTGGGTTTAAATTAAATTGAGTAAAATTAGAACCACTCAGAGATGCAATCGACTAGTGGGATTAAATGTAAAAATAAATGAACTGAGTAGGGTAAAGAAATTAAATGTGCATTGGATTGTATGTGTGTGTCAAAGGGCATTGCTTTATGCCATTTCCCTAATGTCTCATATAAAGTGTATAACATGGCAACGGTGGAACAGATTCAAGAAATCATTGAGAGTGCGGCTAGGAGAACACAGGAATTGTTGGACACTAAATTGGCGAAAGAGAGCGAATCATTAAACGTTAAACTATCTGAACAGAGCGAATCATTAAACGCAAAATTATCTGAATAAATGAACAACAGTATGTTAGAACAAAGTGAGTCTATAAACAAATAGTCTGAACAGAGTGAATCGCTAAAAACTAAACTATCCGAACAAAGTGAAGCAATAAACAATACTATGTTAGAACAAAGTGAGTCTATAAACAAATTATCCGAACAAAGTGAATCATTGCGGACACAATTAAATAACAGTAGGATTGAACAAAATGAATATCAGGCGGAACAAGCTAGATTACTAAAAAGTGAAATCAATGACACTATAAATTCGCAGTTAGAGGCGCAGAATGTTAAAAACACGAACCAATTAGCTTCGTTAACCGCAGAGATGAAGGATCACACTAATCAACAGATGGTATTGCTGGCCCTAGATGTTAGTAAAAATAATGAAAAACAATTAGATCGGATTAAGAAAATGGAAAGTATTTTTGATCAAAAACTTAGCATTCTGGATGAAACGGTGTTAGCTAAATTAGAACAAATTGAACTAGCATGCACCATGAATACAAGCGAGGTCACGATAGCTCAGGATAAGTTAGAAGGACGATTTAAGGAAATGGAAAAGAGAGGCAAGGTCATTCAACAACAATTATCAGCGGTAGATGAAAATATATCCGGCATAATTAAAGATATGGATCGTCTCGAAATAAAATCAGCGGAGCAATGGAAAAGCCTGGAAGCGGATCAGAATCAATTAAAGAATACCATCGACGAAAATAGCGCGAGATTGGAAGAATGGAAAAGACAGATAGAAAGCAATCAGGATGACACTAAAAGCCAGATTGAGGAGAAAGTAAGCACGATTAAGGAGCAAATAAGGAAAGATTGGCGAAAAATGAATATCGATTCTAAAGAGGAAAGATCAACCATCCTTAAGACAGTAGGCGAAAATCATACTCGTATTCAAGCATTAGAACAAGAAATTAAGAGTAAACTTAAAGAACAAACAGACAGGATCATAAAAGCTGAACTGAGGTCGTTAGAACAATCCTCGATATTTAAAACGGGAACATTGAAAGACAAGCAGGACGACTCAAATAGCCCGGAGGGTACTAGCACAGCAGGGAGTCAAGCTCAGACAGAGAGCCCATTAACAACAAACACGGAAGGGTTTCGCAAGAATATCGAAAGGAGTTCCACGCCACAAGACGGTCATCAGCCCACACAACTTATCCAAGTAATTCGCTCGAACGATCATAAACCGCAAAAATACACGGAAAATTCAGGGGTGACACCTAAAGCCTTTATTAAAGAAATTGAAGATCATTACAATGACACTGGGGTACCTGAAGCACGTAGATTGAGGATGATGGAGAGATTTTTATCAGGAAATGTCCTTACATGGTTTTTAAGCTTCAAATATACATTTGGAACTATGACAGATTTCAAATTAGCGTTTCTGCGCAAATACTGGTCGCCAGCATTACAACAGAGTCTAAGGATGGAGCTTTACTCTAGAAAATACCAAACTACCCAGCAAACGAAATACTCAGATTTCTTTAACATGCAAATGCTAAAAATTTCGCGACCTTGATTACCCTTTAAATGAAGCGGATCTGGTGATGACTATAGCGCGGCAATTACCAGTCAACGTGCAGCAAGTACTAGTCGCAGCGAACGTTAGTACGGCCTTAAATGCAGAGCAGATATTACGCCAGATAGATGAGACTACATCTCATAATCATTATAGAGGAGGAAGACAGCTGGATTTAGTCAATACGACAGAGGTCATAAAACCTAATCAGGCAAACACTAAAACGCAGGGTACTAATACAAGCACGTCCACACCTAGGCGAAACCAGGAAGAAGGAGAAAACAGACCATACCAGCGTAACGAGAATAACTATAACAATAGGTCATATCAAGGCAACAATAGATATCAACATAGAGGGTATCAGCAATGGCGAGAAATTCGAAGAAATGAGAGGCCTTATGGAAGATACAGTGATCACAATGCTAATCAAAGATGGAAAGGAAGGAGAGATCAAAATCAAGGAGAGCCACGTAATTAACGAAATGACTGGGATGATAGGTACGCTCAATCACAAAATTACCTAGAGGAATTACACGCTAGTCAAGGTGGAGAGCTAGGAAGATGGGAAAAAGCCATTGGGAACATGAAGAATCCAGACACACATACTGAGGAAGCTGGAAGTCTACTGAGACAAGAGGAATATCAAGGGCATGGGCGTCAAAAGGATGATGGGAGTCGCACCGGAGCTAAAAAAAATGCTAAATTTGGATAAAGAAGACAGTCTACAAACGCAACCGTCGGAAGTTGAAGATGGATGGATAGTAGCGAACATACAAGAATGGATTGCTTTGCCAGAAGACTGCCTGGAGGAGACGGTGAAACCACGGAACGATGAAATTAGGCAGTTACCCATTATTTACGCGAGGATTGGTGGAATTAATATAAGATGTTTATTGGATACGGGGTCGCAGATCAGTCTGGTATCGGAGGCCTTGGTTCGAGAGTTGGGACGGAGTCAAAATATTCCTGTAATTCCCGTACCACAACTCAAAGTGAGGGGTGTTATTCCTGAACGCACCGTCACTTGTAAACGTCAGGCATACTTAGAGCTGAACATATTGGAACATACTTTTGGGCAAACATTCATTATCATGGCAAAGATGAATTTCAATATAATTCTTGGTGCAAATTTTATTTGTGATTATCAAGCAGTGATAGATTTGCACAAGAATACAGTCAGTTTTAGAGAGTATGATCAGCTGAAGAACGTGGGATTGCATATGGATGAAATCACTACCGGAAGAGATGTAAATTCTTGGGCATTGGAAGCAATATCGGAAGAGACGGAAGAGGAGATACGAAAGGCAGAAGATAACGTCATAGAAGGATCTGTTGTGGAACTAGATGATGAGAGTGTATCCCAGGAGATATGGTCTTTATTAACGGAAGGAGATGACAGTGAGGCACAATTTGAAGAGTTACTACAGGAGCGGCTAAATGACATTCAACTTGGGGGTGAACACAGAAAACAATTGGAAGAGATTTTAAGGAAACACAAAGCAGTATTTGATACAGTACCTGGTAAAATATTAAATTTCAAATATTCAATGCAAGTCGAGGATTGGTCACCTTTCAAAAGTAGATTGTACCCAATTCCGGAAAAATATCGTGGTCAAGTTAAGATCATTATAGATGAGATGTTACAAGCTAGAGTGATAAGGAAGACACCTACACCTTATCTAAATGCGATTTTGGCAGTCACAAAACCAAATGGATCTATTAGACTTTGTTTAGATGCCAGAAATCTCAACATGAGACTCATTTTTCCTGAGTATGACAGAGCGCCAATTATCAGAGACGTATTAAAAGGCTTTAAAAACAAAAGCATTTATTCATTAGTTGACTTGACGTCCAGTTTCCACCATATTGAATTGGATGAGAAGTCACAGCTTCTAACTGGCTTCTTATTCGATAACCAAACGTTTTGCTTCGTCCGAATGCCCTTTGGAGTCAAAACAGCGGGCTGTGCTTTAATCCGAGCCCTGGACCGGAACCTAACCGAGGAAGTTAAGGAGATGACGGTACGCTACATTGATGACATTCTGCTGGCATCCGACAACATTGAAACTCACATGGAAAATTTAGATAAAGTATTAGGCAACCTGAATGCATCAAATTTCAAAGTAAACCTGAAGAAATCGCATTTCTTCAAGAGCGAGATCTTATATTTGGGTCACATCATTGACAAGGAGGGAGTGAAGCCAAATCCAGCTAAGATCGAAACGATAAAGAATTTCCCTACACCAACGAGAGTCAAGCACATTCGGGCTTTCTTAGGCGTAACGGGATTCTTTAAGGAAAACTGTCCAGGTTACACGGAGACTGTAGCTCCAATGCAGGAAATGCTAAAAAAGAATAATAAATGGTTGTGGAATGCGGAGTGTGAGAAGGCGTTCCAAGCAACAAAACAGCTATTGGAAAACTGCATTAAGTTAGGATATCCAGATTTCAAGCACAAATTTATAATCCAAGCGGATGCTTCACTAATTGGTATAGGTGCCATGCTCTACCAAGAAGATCCAGCTAACCTGCAACATAAAACATATTTGGCATTTGTCAGCCGAAAATTGCGTAAGCACGAGCGCAATTATACTCTAACGGAACTAGAATTGTTGGCCATACTTCATGCGCTCCAACGATGGAAAAGAATAATTTATGGATACCCCATTGTTGTCAGGACTGATCACAAGGCATTAACATTCTTGTTTAAGACGTCGATGGCAAGCGAACGTGTGACACGTTGGTCTATATATATTCAGCAGTTTAGCATTGAGATTGAACATTGTCCAGGGAAGATGAACGTGATTCCGGATGCACTCAGCAGGAACCCAGAGCCTGATAATGAAGAAACAGCGATGGTACAACACCTGGAGTTAACACCGAAGGACCGGGAATTCTTGGAGGAGTTACGTGAGATACAGCGAGAACAGAAGGCGGAACCATGGATGATGCTATTAATTCAATACTTCAGAAAGCAGCTACCTACAGGAACACCTGCATTTCGAGAAGCGAAAGCCAAAGAAGGAAGATATGTTTATGTCAACAATTTGCTGCACAAATGGGTAGATAATGACCACACCAAGTTACGCATATTAGTACCTGCATCCTTACAGCGAGGACTGACATGGCATACTCACGAAAGTTACGGACACGTCGGATTAGACAAGTGTGAAGCGACAATAGGAGAGACATTTACATGGCCACGTATGAGAACAACTATATGTGACGTCATTACAACTTGTGATCCTTGTCAGAGGACAAAGCCCAATAACTATTTAATGAGGGAGTATCCTAGACCATTGCTACCTCAGAAACCATGCGAGCCACTGGCCCAGGATTGTTTCGGTCCAATTCCGAAAGGAAGGCGAGGTTGCCGGCACTTGCTAGTGTGCATTGATGTATTTTCTTAGTTTGTCGTATTATGCCCCATTCAGAAAACTACCTCGAAACAAGTACTCAGTCGTATTCGAAATAGAGTTATTCCAATCCTCGGAAAACCAGAATTTATATTGTCAGACCATGGCAGTTATTTTACAAGCGCCGAATTCAAGAAAGGTATGGAGGACATGGGTATAAAACACGTTTTAAGCAGTATCCGACATGCCCAAGCTAATCCAAGAGAGAGAGCAATAAAATGTGTAACATCATACTTGAGAATCTTCATTCCCAAAGAACATCATAAATGGGTGGATAAAATTAAGGATGTAGAGACATGCATGAATTCTACCAGGCACGAGTCAACAGGACAGATCCCTATGGTCTTACACAAAAACGAGTATCCAGTGAGAACGTGGAAAAGCATAATTAACTGCCCACAAGATCCCATGATAGCACCTGACCTGCGAATTGAGAGAACGAGAGCCCACATGAGAAAACAAGCAGATCGCAGATTACGGCGAGTGAGAAATAAGAGGTTTCACAGTGATCTAGAAATCAACCAGCTCGTTTTGGTGAAACGACCCGCTACATCGGATCCAGAGAAGAAGATCTTCAGCATATTCTGCGAAAAGTTCATAGGACCCTATTCTATCGTAAGAAACCTAGGAAATAATGCATACAGTGTGAAAGAGTTAAGCACAGGAACAATGTCGGTCTACTATGCAGCCAACTTAAAAAAGTATCGTAGAAGTGAACCATGAGAGCGCCGAAATAATGATGCAGTTTAAATATATGGACGTCCTATATCAACCAAGTGGACGGGGAGCAGTTGAGTACGGCACGTGAAGAAGGAAGTGGAATTGGTGTTGACAAACATTAACGAGACGAGCTGAGTGTTGCCTAAGGCACCAGCGCGTCATGCAAGCAGTTGAGAGGGTCTTTACAAGCAGGAAATGAAACGAGTAAATGCCATTCAAGACAGGAGCGGCTAGACCAAGTAATAGAAAAGGGGTGATTCTGAAATAAAACAAATTGGCCTACGGAAGTTTTATTAAAAATTATCGACTTTCTCCTAAGTTCGAAATTTTGTGAGTGGATGAGTTGTGAACCCTTTATCCTCTGATGGATAAATGATTCGATGTTTTATTTCTTCAATTAATAAATATTTCCACCAACGTCATGAAATAAGCCAGACGGAGATGAGGAAATTTCAAGCATTTGTTGGAGACAATGGGGACATACCTGCAGCAGTTTGACAAAGGGCTAAATACTTAGGATTGTGAAAAGATAGACCCTAGCAATGTTTCAGAAGGACAGCTGGTGGCTACCTCAAAATAGAAGGGACGCGCAGTGAGACACGCTTATGGTATGTTCATTGTAATATTCGCGCCTAGAAAAAATATGATGCAGTAACGTGAGTGGCTGATGAAAATACTAGACACTCCTACGAGGCCAAGGTCTGATAAAAACCGCCAAGTTATTGAAAATGTGGAACCAATGGGAGATGAATGCTTACGAGCGCGGCAAGTCTAGCTTGGGCACGCGATGGCTAGCATCAACGCGGGAGATCGGCTAGACAACATCTCTACGATCGATTCTAGGATTAATGGGCATATTCTTGACCTGCGCAAATTTACGAGTTCAGTGATATTTATTTCATTCCTGTACCACTATTATTTTGAGAATTTTTTATATAATTTCCCCCTCTATCAATACCTAGGGCCGGTTCATTTATAAGTGGCGTGAAGAGCCAAGACATTGATTATTATACTTTGTGCGTCGAGGACACAGGCTATTACATTGTGTGTGTCGGAAGACGCAAGTTTATCATTATACTTTTGTGTGTCGAGGACACAGGTTACTTTACATTTGCGCGTCTAAGGACGTAGACACTTATACTTTTGCGTGTCATGAGGACACAGAAATTATTAATAAATGTGTTAAATTCAGTGATAGATAGTCACAGTACTATATTTTGTAGGGACAGTAGCATCGAAAATTCGCCAACAGACTGTTCCGGGGAAAGTAGTACCTGAAACGGCGAATTTAGTAGTCAGATATCGAGTGTATAATAATCTAACTTTTTGAATCAGCACGAGAGATGACATCGCTTATCCTGGAAGAAGTTTGGAACTATCAACACTCCGTCCAGATGGTTGAGATGAGCTAAGAAGCATTCAGTTGGGAGATGGCAGCTGAAGTCCTTTGACGGGTGACTGGCCGAGGATGAGTACAAAATAATATTCTTATTATCTGATAAATTAACTTATGGTATATGGGACATATTTTTGTAAATATTTTGCTTGTGTGATTAACGTAGTATATTTAGTTTTGGTTTGACACACCTTTTGCATGGAAACAGCTCGCATAAATGTTATTAGTAGAAGGTTCTTGTTTTTTTTTGTTTGTTGTTTTAACTAACGTAGCTATGTGGACGACCGTGTTTGCATATGTTACGCAATGCGGTTAAAAACGTCTCTTGGAGATATGTTGTGTTTCAGAAGTAGGACTGAAGTAACATAATTATACAGTAGATTGGAGGGTAATTAATCTTTTTAAGGTTTATTATTGATCAGATTCAGTGAGATTATTGCCTTTGGAGCAATGTGATTTGTGACGAAGAGCAGTCAGCTCTATCGTAGGTTTTAATTATTTTAAATAGTTTGTGAGCATCTATTCAGCCGACCTGTGTGAAAAACGTCATGTCATTTCCAGCAGTGTGAGTGTGTGTATTTGTGGTCATTACAAGCGGGAATTTCAGCGTAGACTGATTTCTGTCAGCTTGGTGCCAAGTCCATATTGTTACCTTGCGAGGGCAATTGTGGCTATTTTGATTAATGTCTGACCATATGTTTAGGTGCTTGAGATTTGTTGCTGTTGATTCTTTGAGATAACGGCACAGCTGGTCACTTATTTTTACACACTAGAGTTGGGGCAATGACAATTATTGAGGAAGGGGGAGCTGTTTCACAAGGCGGACTGAAGGTTGCAAGCGAGGTCATTAGTGGGGAGTGCTTGTTGACTCCCTAATTACTTGAAATACAGAATTAAGAACTGATCAATGGTAAAAATTGTTTAAATAAATGGGAGTTGCCTACGAATCACGATAATCTCCGAAGCGTTAGCTTAACATGCAGTTTTGTTCATATAAAGTAATCTCAGCCGGTCAGGCTTTTGTTGTTGTTGGTTTCAGTCCATGTTTATATTCCATATCAGTGACCCGTGAAGTCACATGCGATGCTGTCCTTTCCTTGTTTGTGTATTGAGCAATTGGCCGGAGTTGGCAGCTCATTTTGTCAAGTGCGTCATCGCGCTAATGGAGGGTCTCGAGGGAGATTCCTGTAAATAGTAGATTTTTTTAGTGTGTGTGTCGGCATTAAATTTTTAAGGGTTTTTATTAGTGTCATGTCCCATATCCGTAAACGTTGATTTATGAGATGATTGTTCGTAAGCATCGTGGCTGTTAAACCGCTGTAAACGAACAGTCATCCAAGTACTCATTCCTCGTAGTTAGTCATTACGCGTACATAAAATCCAAATGCAAGTAAGTGGAACCAGGATCCACATTTTTATAAAGGGGAGATCCGTCTGACTCCTCAACATTGATAGATATTCCTGTCATGGGAAAATTCAGGGAGGATCTTTTTTTTTATTGTTGTTTATATTCCTTTTATGCACTATTAGTCATTAAATCATGATATTATTTTACGTCTTGTCACCTTTCTTTCTTTATTATAGTTTTAAATCCTATGACCCTTACCTCAGTAGAGCATGTTGTTTGGCGAACGTAAACATCACACTAGGAACTGAGCGCGACCCCTTGATCAAGATTCTTGCATATAAACACTGCTATTCTGAAGGGTTCAGTACGAAGCAGTTTTTTCTTTAAAGGAGAGGTTTGGCGATGTATTAAGAGAGCTATCCAAACGTATCTTGACAAGTAATAAGGCAAAAGAAAGGAATGATGCAATAGGATTGAAAAAGAAAATTGAAAGTTTTGAATTTGTGCTTCTGTTAGTTGTGCAAACAAAGATTTTTCAGCAACTGAACATCGTATCTAAATGTCTCCAAACTGAAAATATGGGTATTGTTTCAGCGTTTCATCTATTAGGTGATGCTCTCTTAATTCCTAATTAATTTAAATACGTGAGTTAATACTTGATTATCGTTGATACATTTCACGAGGCCATTCGGGTTCGCAATTACTTATATAAGCTTTACGGCTCTTGCGCATGCGTAGACTCGGTTTCACGCTGGAGAAACATGGCGGACAGACCAAGAAGCGTGTAGCAATGATCGTTGTTTGGGATGCTTCCTTCAGATTTTCTGGAACATAATTATAAAGAAGGGAAATACAGAAAACCTTATTCATGACGAAAGCTTAAAATGATATGAACAAAGTATTTAGGAGAACTGGCAGTTGTGTGAATAGATAGCTTAATTGGACGTGCTCTCTCAGTTGTCTTTGTAGCGTAAGCGGTTGCGGTGCAGTCTCTATAAATATTACGCACCGCTGGAAGGAGTTCGAATCCCACTTCGGATGATCCTGTGCTTTTTTTTACTTTTTTTCCGTATTTGTCTTTCTTTGTATTAAAAGTTAGTAATGTGTGTGATCTTTTATAATTTCATTGTCATAAGCATATTTTATATTCATACGGATGAAAGTTCGTGTGAAACTCGCAAACAAGTCGACATTGTAAGATGCGCAAGGCACAGTTCAACTGTTTCCCGCCACTTTAAAGATGCTTTAGAGAGTTGAGTGGCCAGATTTGGCCATTTAACGTAATTGCTTGTTAGTGGTAAGTTTACGAGCGTTTCTGTTTGGTGAAATGCTCGTGCAAAGTTAAATAACCTTTAATGATGAATTAACAGATAATTGACGTTGATGAAAACGGCCCTAAGGTCTACTCTTCCTTCGTACAGGGTACCATGAATTATACAGTACAGTAGTTAAGTTTAAAGAAGTAAAAGCTTTTCTACCTCTCTTCCTTACCCGGGGTTGAGACTGGAACTAGGGCATAACCTTAGAGGCGGAGTTAAAACACACACACACAGGCTTACCGAAAAATTCATAACGCGCCATAGGCATTTTCATTCACACACAGACTTACAGAGAATTTAATCTCGCGCCAGAGGCATTTTCATTCACACACAGGCTTACGGAAAAATTAATATCACGCTAGAGGTCTTTCAATTATAAGTACAAGGTCTGAGTTTTGCGTGCGGTAGGGTGACCACTTCCTTTCAGCTCTTTTTCCTACCACAGCATCTTGCAGGTTCCCATTAAATATAACGAAGCTAGAGAACCCAACCCAGAGCATAGGGTCAATAAATGGGTTCTCCGTTATACTATAGTTTCGTCTACCTAAGGCTACCTAAGGCGGGGGTTCTCAAACTTTTTCTGTCGTGTCCCTCTTCTGAAACATGAAATATCTAGCCCCACCCTCAGCTATTCTCATTTCCATTCTTAACACTTTTCATAGGCTACTTCCCACACACAAAAAAAGATCACACAAGATCCACTGCATATGCTACTGCCTAATTAGGATTTAAACTACCAGTTACATTAATAATAATAATAATAATAATAACACACAATTCATTATTCTTAGAGCACATCAACGTACAACAACGTTTTGTAAAAAAAATGTCATGCATATGTATTACTTTTGCTTATAAAAATAAAAACAACTGCTGCACATGCAGTTGTTGGAATTGAGCAAATTTTGTTTGTTTCACTAATTAGCTCTTTAGCTGTGACACCTGTGATCAGTAATGCTTTTCATATATGAAAGCGCGTGACTTATAAATGACAATAGAAATAATATATAAAATGTTTAACATTCCACTGTGAATTTGAAAAGTGTCATGTTAAAACTGGTCGCCTCCGTAGCGTAGAGGTCAGCATGGTTAGCTGCCGCCCCGGAGGTCCTGGGTTCGATTCCCGGCTCTGCCACGAAATTTGAAAAGTGGTATGAGGAATGGAACGGGGTCTACTGAGCCTCGGGTGTTCCAAATGAATAGAGGGGGTTCGATTCCCATCTCAGCCATCCCCGAAGTGCTTTTCCGTGGTTTCCCACTTCGTCTTCGGGCAAATGCCGTGATGGTACTGCCCCCGTAAAATGAATTATAAGGGAAGAAAATGGGAATAACACATTTTTTTTCGAAGCCCATGATAAAATTTAACCAAGGAATATGATGGCTGGAACTTGGCAGAAACCAGTCGTGAGGCGACGTTGAGCAAGAGGGAGATTCCGTCACGTGATTCTATTGCGCAATGGAAGTTTCTAGAAGCTTAGAATAGACCTAGCAACAGCGAATATTCCCAGGAATTGTTTAAATATTGTTATAAATTATCCGATTGGATATGAGCTTACAGCCAATAGGAAGAAGTTTTAGAGAAGACGGGAGTTCCAGCAACTAAATTTTTATGGATATTTAATTCATTTAAGCCCCTTGAGAGTGAATTTATATATTGGAAAAGAGAAGAAAAGTCAATAGCAGGTCGCTATTGGAAAGAATAAGCCATTTGCTAGAGACCGCGCGAATTTGAGAGGAAACTCAAAAAGGCGGCCAGAATCGTTAGAATTGGAAGGGGAGATGCCAAGCATCGAGGCTCTTGATCATCTGAATGTCCGAGAGGTCAGACGTGTGTTACTGGAAGAGAGAGGAGTTCCGAGTGTTTCACCGAGCTTGTAGAAGGTGACTCGTGGAGACGAGGCATAAGCGAGGTGAGAGTTAGGAGATTACCGCGCCTTGAATCTAAGTGAAGTTGCGATGAACTTATATGCCGCAATCACTTCGGTCTGATCTACTTCAGAGACATTTCAACTATAAATTGTAGCTTGCTATCAGATATTGTGTATTACGCACTTACAGAAGTTTGGGAGAAGTATTTCGGCAATTATAAGCAGTTTTGTGAAGCGCGAGAAAAGTGTTTCTTTCCAGCGCGATAAGACACTTTTGTCCGAGCGACTACAGCGCATGCAGCAGCCACAAGTGAGTACGAGTGTATATTAGCATTGCTTGTGTGGAACTGTATTACAACACATAGGATGGAGATGTATTCCATAGTGAAGAACATTATTCAGTCTACTATTATGAAGATTATTATGGACTAAATTATTATGTGCGCCAGGAGTATAGGCAGATAGAAGCAGTATAGAAAACGATGGAGCTTCGTTAGAGGAGACTGTTCGTGAATGTCTACTTAATGAGCGATCATGAGACTTGATGTACAACTCTAATCTAGTGCATTCGTGTCAAACATGAGCTCAACATTAACATCAGCGACTACAGAACGATGTTCATATTCCATCTACATGAATGTTAGTTATGCGAGTGAGGCCCATGACTTTCCTTTCGAATGCCTTTCGAAGTGGAAAGCAGAACTTTCAACGCTACTCGCTGTTATGATGAGACTGTGCTGTGACGGAGAAAGAAGAGACATCAAGAATATCAAGAGGTCCAGGGTTATCCCGGTCACAAGGAAGATGATGATTGGAGGCCCGCAGTTCGATCCCGGTCGGAGCTTGCTGTTTTCCAGTAGGGGAATTCGTTCCTTTCCTGAGGTCACGAGTTCTTGGAGACGAGCTAGGATCCAGCCCAGATCTTTGGGAGATGTAATAACCGAGTATTTTGTAATACTCTATCTTGATCTTCCAGACTTCGAGACCAGGTAGCAGTGTTCACTAACCTTGTAGTTAGAGCTTGTAGTGACATTTTCTGAGCAAATCCTTTATCCATATTTCGACACAATATTTATGTACTCCATGTATAGCCTTTTTATTCTTCGAAATTTATTGTAGTGATCGTCTTGCGATGCGTGTAGCTTCGTTTGTTAGGAATCCAGTTTCTGAATTGAGATTATGTTACTTGTTCGAGGAACAAGCTTTTGTCATTTCCTTTGAGGAACAGTAGTTTATTTTCGACGTTTATGAATTCATTCTGAATTCAGGTGATAGACATTTTCGTCTATGTTACCCATTAAATTAATTTTTATTAGTTAAATTTGGGCATTTTATCCGTCGAGAAGAAACGTCAAGAAAGAAGATCTTGGTAGTGATATATTGTGAAATATCATGACATCTTGCGGAAAAGAAACATTTAACGTGGAAACGATTATTATCGTCAGAACTCATAGACATTCGTTCTGAATGGAGAGAATACGAATACGACTAATTGTATGTTTTATTGAAGAAAGCTATGAACTTTCAGTCGTTTAAATTTATTTGAAGCTAGAATCTTCTTGGAAGATTTATTATCATCCGACCTTAGGGTAATTATCGTTTGATATCCTCGTCGTGATCGATTCTTGTTGGACACACACATATATAATGGTGTGATTAAATATTTACGAGGAGTAATATCATGTCACGTTGCAGACATAATATTCCTTCCTCGATTAAAGTCGAACCCAGAAGTATGAAGATGAGATGCAGTGTTTTATTAAATGTATGCACCACAGTTTATATTTATCAGAGTAACGTTTCAAGAGTAATAAGTGAGGAGGTTAGTATCGTAAAGTCCAAAGGTCGTTGAGATGTATAAATTAATGATTTAGCAATTGTTGTTATTGTTCATTGGACCAGCGATTGTTGTGACAACGCTGAGGAATTATGCCCTTTTTAAGGAATGCCAGTTTGAAAGAAGTGAAGTTGATAACCCTTTGATAGTGGTTTTTATGTGTATGTGTTTCCGTATGTAGTTGGCATACGAGGTTATTGCGAGGGTGTTCCGCATTTTATCGGTAAGTCATTGCGTGGGCATGACTAAGGTTTGGCAAGGCATAAGGTGTGAGTAGAGAGTACTCCTTATTTTGTATACACGACTTTGGATTAGAGAGGTCATGAAGGGTCACGGTTGAAATTGAGACGGGAAATAGATAATGACGTCTGTTATGTTATACTCTTATCGAGATTATTAAACCCGAGTATGTAACGACATATGTTTCGCCTTGAGTGGTTGAATGTATTTTAACTATTTTGACACCAGATCAGAGGGGAGAGACTGATGGTGGTTATTTCTGGAGATGTAGAGGATTTTAAGGATCTCAGTTCACTGTATTTGACATAACTGTTAGATCAGAGCTCAGACTCGAGTGTATATAGACGCTACTATTTTGAAAGGACTATATCTGATGCTATAAGCGTCATTGTAAATTCATTAAGTGTTAAATTTCATTATTTACCAATCGAGTGTATTATATGTTAGGTGTAGGAAGTTTATGGTTTGTTTTAACGTAGTGGTTAGAGTATGAATGAGTATGTGACTGGATGTGGTTTGTTTCTTGTTCAGTGTGAATGAAATTAACTCCATTGGGACATCACAATGCGAGAGTATGAATGGAAGTGTGTATAGAAGTTTCATATCATTAGCGTGTAGGATTTGCGTACAGTTCACGTTTTTGTCTGACGTGAATCTGTTTTATTTTAACACAGCTTGTATTGTAATGGAGAGTGCATTTGTGGGCCAGGATGGAATAGCGAGGGGTTGATTAAACTCGTTTCTAGCCAAGGCTACGGCTAGGCCGCACAAATGGAGAGAGATGTTGCGGGCCGGCAGACTTGCAGCTTTTTAAACCAGCTAGTGCTGGGAATGTAACGGAGAATGTTATGTCATCAGACGCGTGGCGAAGGTCGCGCGCTCTTAGCGCCCAGATCTTCATCGAAACGCGCCAGAGGAATGTAAATACACAGGGGTGTGTAATTTTTGTACAGCTTGATGTATTGACACAAGCTACCCCAAATTGTATCATATCGTTCGTAGAACGCAGTTCTATCAGTGGCGTTAATGTAAAGATGAGAGAATAGGAGTGTGTTTTTATTTTATTGTATGAATGTTTAGCCATAGTTTACATCTTTTGTTATTAAATCGTTTAGTTTTATTAGAAGCCGCGTCGTTATGATTTATTTTAGATATAAGGAGATGCAACTGTGAAACCCATTATAGGTCCAGAGGCTGACCACGAGATCCCCGAGAATAAAGGTAGGTGTTCTACTACGAGCTAAGTGAATTTTTCATGTAATTCACAGTTGTGTCGTAATTTCCGCCACGTATATTCGCGAGGGTCTAGTTGGAAGTGGATCCTTGACGAGTTTTTTTTCGCCGGAGCTGTCAGGGTCTACGAATCCAGCCGTGCTTCGGATATCCAACAGACTGCCTCTAGAATATACGGGGATAGTGGAAAGATGGCACCCTAGACTTTGGGGCCACGAAAATAGCTTCGTGAGGCCATTTAGAAACTATCCAGATGACAGCTTGATTTTTAAGTTTATGGGATTAATTAACCATATCATCTGCGATGAGCTAGAGTGTAATTATATAGGTAATATTTGTTTTGTTGTTGACAAAATTGCACTCAAACGAAAGATCGGATCTAATGGATAGCCTGAGAAAGGAGTATTAGGTTATATTTTTCGGAATGACCTATGATCTGAATCTATTTTCATTTTACCGGCTCATGGTTATTGACGGCCATGCTAATATAAAGCTAGCTTGTTTGATGATGATAAATGTAAATGTTCTTTATGGTAGTATATCTAACATAAATCACACGTGAACGTTTAGGAACTGTAATTTTAGAAATAGAATGTATGGTGATTTAGCATTAAGTTAATGTTAAGGCGAGACGATAAGATGCCCAAATACATGGATTGAAAGGATGCTCTAAGGTGTTGCTATATTGCTCTATTTGTTTATATTCCTATAGCACTTTTTATTATTGAGATTATTGTAATGGCAACGATGGCGGCAGAGGATGTCCGTAAGATGATGGGAGAGATGATGGAGAACATATATAAGAAGTTGGATAGTGTTGAAAATCAGATTAAGGAGAATCTAAAAGTAAATGATGTTGATTTAAATAGGAAATTGTACGAGGCAAAGCAGGACCGAGAGCAGCTAAAGAAAGAATGTCAGGTAGATCTTGGCACGATTGTTGTCAAGGTAGGTGAAAGTTTCAAAGGAGATATTCAGGGTATGCAAAATTCTTTACAGGGATTGCAGACCAGCTCCGCTGAATTGAAAGACAATGTTGCCAGTGTACAATCGAAAGTAGAGGGTGTGCATTCCGATGTTGCCCTGGTCAAAGATGATGTTACTTTGGTTAAAGATGATGTCACGTTGGTTAAAGATGATGTTTCTCTTGTGAAGTCCAATGTTGCCCATGTTCAAAATGATGTTGCTCTTGTGAAATGTAATGTCGCAAATGTTCAAACTGAGGTTGTGCTTGTGAAATCTATTGTTGCAAATGTACAATCAGAAGTAGCCAATGTAAGGGCAGATGTGTCCCATGTTCAAACAAAGGTAGATGAGGTTCAGGAGAACGTGAATAACATGCAAATAGATGTTAATAATGTCCAGACAGAAATAACTAGTGTACAAAATGATATTGGTAAAGTACAGTCAGAGGTTAATTCTATGTTTGTTGATGTAAATTTGGTCCAAGGGGACATTAAAAAGATAAGGAAGGAAGTGGAAGAATGTAAAACGCAATGTTAAGAAGTTATAGGTGCTTTGAGATCGCAGTTTGTTGACGATTCTCTAAAAACCATTGTTTCTTTAGCTGAGTTGAAAACTAATGTTGATACTCTGCGTAGTCAGGTGATAGACCACAATACAATTTTGAAGGAGGACATTGAACTAGATATAACCGAAATGTTGAAGGCTAACGCAGTCATTTGGAAAGACGAATGGGATAAGTCGAGCGCAGAACATATTAAACTAATACAAGGTAAAGTTGAGAGTAAGCTTGCCAGTACGCTATTACAGATCAATCGTGATGTAATGTCTGTTAGGTCAGATCTAGGGAAGCGTATTGATCAACTATTACAGAGACAGGTTGACGACAAGAATCAATCAGTCGAGGAAAATCAAGCGTTAAAAGAAACGTTAGAAAGTCGTAGTAAACGTTTCGACGAAAGGATAGATACAGTAGTCACCGTCGTGAATGAGATTAAGGAAGGAAAATCCACTAATATTGAGGAATACATTAGTAGGAAATTGAAAAATTTGAGCTTAGGAGACGTTGCAGATCTTGAAGTCAATATGAAGAAAAAAATAGAGAAGCAAGTGAAAGAGTTGATTACGGAGATAGAAGAAGGGGAGAAGATAGAAATGGAGGGCTATGGAGATTATCGTAGAAAACTCAGTATGGAAACAGGAGATAGAGAAGTAAGGCCAGAAGAAAGGATGTTAAGACACCATGAGGGACCCGAAGTTAGAAGTAGAGAACCCGAAAGAGAAAGGAGGGAATATCTTCCCAGTATCCAAGATTCTCAACAGAGAAATGTGACGGTAATCCGTAATTTTTAGGACAAACCTTGTAAATTTGCCAACCTCGATTCTTACACCCCAATTCAGTATATCAGGAATATCCGTGGCTATTTTGCGGAGGTTCACATTCCTAGAGAACGGGAGATGAAGATAGTGGAACGCTATATGGGAGAGGGCCCCCTTGAATGGTTTTGCGCCTTCAGGTACACATTTGTGGACTTCGAAGGGTTTACTGAAGCCCTCATGAAACGTTATTGGTCCATAGAAGCGCAGAACAGTTTACGCGCAGAAGTATACTCCAGGAAGTATTCGGGTACATTACCGACGCGTTACGCCGATTTCTTTACAACGCAACTTGCCCGGCTACGTTTTTTTTGCAACCCCCACTATCTACGGCACAATTGATAGATGCCATTGTCAGAATGTTGCCAGTTGAAGTGAGAAGACTGATAATTTCGTCAGGAATCAGCGATTTGGCCGGCATGGACGAACTTCTTCGGAAATTGGATTATACTAGTCCAACGCCCAATGTCGTAGCGAGAAACCAACGTCATGACTATAAAGATATTAATACTGTGTATATAGATCAGACACAGCAAACAGAAAGCCCCAAAGAACAGGAGAAGGGAAACGTAGGTCTAGAAGGAAATACCTATTTCAGAGATAGGCGACCTGAACCAAGGTATAGGAGATTCCGTGGTGGCCGTCCCTATCAACAACAGCAAGGACGTGGAAACTATCAGGAGAATCGAAGAAGCGGTTTCTTCCACAACAATAATAATCATAGGTATAATAATAATGATTATAATGGTCGAAACAACCGCAATTATCAGAACCAGAACCACGATAGACCACAAAGAAATGAGGTTATGACCAAAGAAGATTATGATGAACGCCATCAAGAAGGAAAGCGATTCTTGAAGGAATTAAGAGAAAAGGAAGGCGGAAACGGAAATAATTCAAACTTGAGCGAAGATCCGATTCCCAGTACGAGTAAAGAGAAACCCAATGAGAAAGACTCGTATAGGAGATATGGAGGAACACCGGTAAGACGACGAGAGAAATTGGAGGAGAGCAGAAATACCACTACGCAAGACCAGAAGAGAAGAGCGGTCCAATAAATATAACTGAGACGGACGCAGGGAAAGAAGAAAGAAAACCGTTCCGAATTGAGACTGTCTATGGAAACAATTGTTATGAGCTGTATGATGAAGAGAACAATGTCATTTTGGGAAAATACAACGCGAAGAACCTGAAGAAATATTTTAAGAAAGTAGGCTAAAATTATAATTCATTTTCATGTCTAAGGTCCTTATTCGAAGTGGTTAAAAACAATTTTGCAACTGTTTTTAAATTGAGATGGGAGAGGAATGCCCCCGTAAAATGAATTATAAGGGATGAAAATGGGAATAATAATTTTTTTTCGAAGCCCATGATAAAATTTAACCAAGGAATATGATGGCTGGGACATAGCGGAAACCAATCGTGAAGCGACGTTGAGCAGGAGGGAAATTCCGTCACGTGATTGTATTGCGCAATGGAAGTTTCCAGAAGCTTAGAATCGACCTAGCAACAGCGAATATTCCCAGGAATTGTTTAAATATTGTTATAAATTATCCGATTGGATATGAGCTTACAGCCAATAGGAAGAAGTTTTAGAGAAGACAGGAGTTCCAGCAACTAAATTTTTATGGATATTTAATTCATTTAAGCCCCTTGAGAGTGAATTTATATATTGGAAAAGAGAAGAATATAATAAAATATTGGAAATATTTTATAAGTCAATAGCAGGTCGCTATTGGAAGGAATAAGCGATTTGCTAGAGCCCGCGTGAATTTGAGAGGGAACTCAAAAAGGCGGCCAGAATCGGTAGACTTGGAGGGGAGATGCCAAGCATCGAGGCTCTTTATCATCTGAATGTCCGAGAGGTCAGACGTGTGTTACTGGGAGAGAGAGGAGTTCCAAGTGTTTCACCGAGCTTGTAGAAGGTGACTCGTGGATACGAGGCATAAGCGAGGTGAGAGTTAGGAGATTACCGCGCCTTGAATCTAAGTGAAGTTGCGATGAACTTATATGCCGCAATCACTTCGGTCTGATCTACTTCAGAGACATTTCAACTATAAATTGAAGCTTGCTATCAGATATTGTGTATTACGCACTTTCAGAAGTTTGGGAGAAGTATTTCGGCAATTATAAGCAGTTTTGTGAAGCGCGAGAAAAGTGTTTCTTTCCAGCGCGATAAGACACTTTTGTCCGAGCGACTACAGAGCATGCAGCAGCCACAAGTGAGTACGAGTGTATATTAGCATTGCTTGTGTGGAACTGTATTACAACACATAGGATGGAGATGTATTCCATAGTGAAGAACATTATTCAGTCTACTATTATGAAGATTATTATGGACTAAATTATTATGTGCGCCAGGAGTATAGGCAGATAGAAGCAGTATAGAAAACGATGGAGCTTCGTTAGAGGAGACAGTTCATGAATGTCTACTTAATGAGCGATCATGAGACTTGATGTACAACTCTATTCTAGTGCATTCTTGTCAAACATGAGCTCAACATTAACATCAGCGACTACAGAACGATGTTCATATTCCATCTACATGAATGTTCGTTATGCGAGTGAGGTCCATGACTTTCCTTTCGAATGCCATTCCAACTGGAAAGCAGAACTTTCAACGCTACTCGCTGTTATGATGAGACTGTGCTGTGACGGAGAAAGAAGAGACATCAAGAATATCAAGAGGTCCAGGGTTATCCCGGTCACAAGGAAGATGATGATTGGAGGCCCGCAGTTCGATCCCGGTCGGAGCTTGCTGTTTTCCAGTAGGGGAATTCGTTCCTTTCCTGAGGTCACGAGTTCTTGGAGACGAGCTAGGATCCAGCCCAGATCTTTGGGAGATGTAACAACGGAGTATTTTGTAATACTCGATCTTGATCTTCTAGACTTCGAGACCAGGTAGCAGTGTTCACTAACCTTTTAGTTAGAGCTTGTAGTGACATTTTCTGAGCAAATCCTTTATCCATATTTCGACACAATATTTATGTACTCCATGTATAGCCTTTTTATTCTTCGAAATTTATTGTAGTGATCGTCTTGCGATGCGTGTAGCTTCGTTTGTTAGGAATCCAGTTTCTGAATTGAGATTATGTTACTTGTTCGAGGAACAAGCTTTTGTCATTTCCTTTGAGGAACAGTAGTTTATTTTCGACGTTTATGAATTCATTCTGAATTCAGGTGATAGACATTTTCGTCTATGTTACCCATTAAATTAATTTTTATTAGTTAAATTTGGGCATTTTATCCGTCGAGAAGAAACGTCAAGAAAGAAGATCTTGGTAGTGATATATTGTGAAATATCATGACATCTTGTGGAAATGAAACATTTAACGTGGAAACGATTATTATCGTCAGAACTCATAGACATTCGTTCTGAATGGAGAGAATACGAATACGACTAATTGTATGTTTTATTGAAGAAAGCTATGAACTTTCAGTCATTTAAATTTATTTGAAGCTAGAATCTTCTTGGAAGATTTATTATCATCCGACCTTAGGGTAATTATCGTTTGATATCCTCGTCGTGATCGATTCTTGTTGGACACACACATATATAATGTTGTGATTAAATATTTACGAGGAGTAATATCATGTCACGTTGTAGACATAATATTCCTTCCTCGATTAAAGTCGAACCCGGAAGTATGAAGATGAGATGCAGTATTTTTATTAAATGTATGCACGACAGTTTATATTTATCAGAGTAACGTTTCAAGAGTAATAAGTGAGGAGGTTAGTATCGTAAAGTCCAAAGGTCGTTGAGATGTATAAATTAATGATTTAGCAATTGTTGTTATTGTTCATTGGACCAGCGATTGTTGTGACAACGCTGAGGAATTATGCCCTTTTCAAGGAATGCCAGTTTGAAAGAAGTGAAGTTGATAACCCTTTGATAGTGGTATTTATGTGTATGTATTTCCGTATGTAGTTGGCATACGAGGTTATTGCTAGGGTGTTCCGCATTTTATCGTTAAGTCATTGCGTGGGCATGACTAAGGTTTGGCAAGGCATAAGGTGTGAGTAGAGAGTACTCCTTATTTTGTATACACGACTTTGGATTAGAGAGGACATGAAGGGTCACGGTTGAAATTGAGACGGGAAATAGATAATGACGTCTGTTATGTTATACTCTTGTCGAGATTATTAAACCCGAGTATGTAACGACATATGTTTCGCCTTGAGTGGTCGAATGTATTTTAACTATTTTGACACCAGATCAGAGAGGAGAGACTGATGGTGGTTATTTCTGGAGATGTAGAGGATTTTAAGGATCTCAGTTCACTGTATTTGACATAACTGTTAGATCAGAGCTCAGGCTCGAGTGTATATAGACGCTACTATTTTGAAAGGACAATAGCTGATGCTATAAGCGTCATTGTAAATTCATTAAGTGTTAACTTTCATTATTTACCAATCGAGTGTATTATATGTTAGGTGTAGGAAGTTTATGGTTTGTTTTAACGTAGTGGTTAGAGTATGAATGAGTATGTGACTGGATGTGGTTTGTTTCTTGTTCAGTGTGAATGAAATGAACTCCATTGGGACGTCACAATGCGAGATTATGAATGGAAGTGTGTATAGAAATTGCATATCATTAGCGTGTAGGATTTGTGTACAGTTCACGTTTTTGTCTGACGTGAATCTGTTTAATTTTAACACAGCTTGTATTGTAATGGAGAGTGCATTTGTGGGCCAGGATGGAATAGCGAGGGGTTGATTAAACTCGTTTCTAGCCAAGGCCACGGCTAGGCCGCACAAATGGAGAGAGATGTTGCGGGCCGGCAGACTTGCAGCTTTTTAAACCAGCTAGTGCTGGGAATGTAACGGAGAATGTTATGTCATCAGACGCGTGGCGAAGGTCGCGCGCTCTTAGCGCCCAGATCTTCATCGAAACGCGCCAGAGGAATTTAAATACACAGGGGTGTGTAATTGGTGTACAGCTTGATGTATTGACACAAGCTACCCCAAATTGTATCATATCGTTCGTAGAACGCAGTTCTATCAGTGGCGTGAATGTAAAGATGAGAGAATGGGAGTGTGCTTTTATTTTATTGTATGAATGTTTAGCCATAGTTTACATCTTTTGTTATTAAATCGTTTAATTTTATTAGAAGACGCGTCGTTATGATTTATTTTAGATATAAGGAGATGCAACTGTGAAACCCATTATATGTCCAGAGGCTGACCACGAGATCCCCGAGAATAAAGGTAGGTGTTCTACTACGAGCTAAGTGCATTTTTCATGTAATTCACAGTTGTGTCGTAATTTCCGCCACGTATATTCGCGAGGGTCTAGTTGGAAGTAGATCTTTGACTAGTATTTTTCGCTGGAGCTGTCAGGGTCTACGAATCCAACCATGCTTCGGATATCCAACAGACCGCCTCTAGAATATACGGGGATAGTACCTTCTTCAAGGCCACGGCCGCCTCCTTCCCTCTTCCTTGCCTATCCATCCTGACCATCCATTACCTTCCCTCATGAGGCCCCTGTTCGCTTTGCAAGTGAGGCCGCCTGGGCGAGGTGCCAATCACACCTCACCAGTTGTATCCACTCCGATTAGATGTTCCCAGCTCTAGGACATTGCCCGTAGAGGCGGTAGTGGTGAGTACCCTCGCTGAGTCCGTGGGTTCCACCAACCTGGAGGGTAAACGACTAAGAAGAAGAAGAAGTCATGTTAAAACTCTTCACCCATGAAAAAGTAAAACAGGAGAATAAACGTGTGCATGGATCAAAATTCGGTAATTCTCAGACACTTACTGAATTAGTGTGATGTGTGAGCTTGAATTTGAGATGCAAATAAATCCAGTCTTAGTTGGATGTTTGAAACAGTAACCCGCAGATCCCCTTCCAGCTGCAGCCGAGATCGATGCTTCGTCTTGACGGATGCCATTGCGGAAAATGTTGACTCACACAAGTAAGTTGCAGCGAAGGGTAATAACATGTCTCCTTTTCTTGATAAAATGGGATATTCATTCCGAATATGCACCCAAAGTTTTTCAAGAGACTTCGACTTAAATTCATTTCGAAGTATTCTATCACTTGAGAGTTCTATTAGTTCCTCCTGTTCTGCCGTTGACAGGTGGGCTGTTACGCTCGTTTCAAACGGACTGCGAATCCAGTCATTCTCAGTTGAAGGTTGTGGAAATCTACCCTCGAATTTTTCACCAAGGTTTTAGAGGTGTTCTACGACAATTCCACTAATTTGACAAATATCTAACGCATTTTCTTCCAGGAATTCATTCAGACAATGAAACATCTCACAGTTACCTTTGTCCATCTGGGCTTTCCAAAGTTCAAGTTTTCTCTTTGTCGCTTAGAATGAAAATATTACTATTTCTTCCTTGAAGTGACACGTTGAGTTCATTCAGTTTTTCAAATACGTCAGCCAAGTAACACAGTATTTGAAGCCATTTCTCATCCAGAAACCGGGTTGCGAGTGTAGGACAGCTGTCCAATAGGAAAACACGAAGTTTATTCTTCAACTTCACAACGCGACGAAGGACTCGACCACGAGATAACCAACGTACCTCCGTGTGCAATAGAAGCGAATCATGTGTGGATCCCATCTCCTCGTAAGGAATGGAAAATAGCCGACTGTTTAAAGCTCTTGCTTTCACAAAATTTACAACACTAATGATATCATTCAGTATTTTATTGACTTCCGGTTGTAGTACTTTTGAAGCCAATGCCTCCCTGTGTATCATGCAATGTGTGAATTTTACAGAATTAGTAACAGCACTCACTCTTGCTATGAAACCCTTTTTAGTTCCCGTAAATGTCGACGCCCCATCAGTACATATACCAACACAATTTGTCCATGAGAGGTTGTTGTCAATAAAAAAGGAATTCACAAGAGAAAAAATATCTTCGCCAGTAGTCCGCCCTTCCAGAGCTTTACAAAATAGAAAATCCTCGTGCATTTCATTTTCATGACAGTAGCGTACAAAAACAAGAAGCTCGGCACAGTTTACGATATCAGAAATGTCATCAAGTTGCAGGGCAAATTTTGGGCTATCATGAAGACGTGGTAGCAATTGATTTTTTATGTCAGAGGCTATTACATCAATACGACGAGTTACTGTATCATTTGAGTGCGGTATCGACTTCAAACACTCGCCGAACTTTTCTCCATGCATGATCGCACACATTTTCACGGCTGCAGGAAGAAGTAATTTCTCACCAATAATATGTGGTGATTTGGATTTTGCAATTAAAGGATGCTCTTAGCGCTTCCTTAGGAACTGTTGCGTGCTTTTCTAGGAATCAAACTTTTCCTTTTAGTTGTTGCTCGTGGCACTTAAAAATGCTAAAGGTTTACTTACACAGTCTGGATGTTTAGTCTGCAAGTGTCTCGTTAAGTTTCAAAGGCTTCAAACTGTCGTTTGCTAAAATCTCCAAATAAAGAACGCATTGAGGGTGTTCCTGATTATTATTCGAAAGAATGCTGGTAAAGCCTAATGTCAGATAATTGTCTTGATATTTACGCACTTTCACTTCGTGTGTAGAATTAATAATCCTGATGGGAGCAGAAGAAGACGCGGAAGAACAATGGACTTTGTTTAAATTCGAACTTTGTTCTTTTTCCGAAGGAGGGCAAGCACTATCACTTTCATGGGGTCTCTTTTTACCACTTCTAATAAGCCACTTATCCATAGATAATGGCGTCACTCGTATCAGTTTGTTGTAAAGTTGGCTAACCACGCACTAGAATTCACCTGTTCACTCACTGTCTTTGAACTGACTGGAAAGGCCTGGCTGAATTCGAATCGGCAACGGCAGAAAGAGAAGAATCCATTCTTGGAATTCATTCTTGAAAGGAAGTGGCGGTCACATTGTGAAATGGCTTATTGTCATTCAGTGTTTGGTGATCACTTTCGTGATGTTTATAGTGCGTTTTTCTTTTGTGCCGCATTTGTCAGTTAAATGCTTTTGAGACCACCGAACGAAAACATATGTACTTATTCATTTCTGTTAACATTATAATGTTTATTACTAGTGTTTAATCTCTCTCTATATATATATCTAAGACTCTTACCTCAGCGTGTTAATAGGTCATGCGCCTCCAGCTTACGATCGCATACTGAAAAGGGTGTCGACTTGCTTGCTGCCTTCCTGTATGACTGACGTCACAGCTTGCCCTGGCCAATCATCGCCCGCCAGCTTGGCTTCCAGACGTTTCCATGATGTTATTATTTAAGTGGCGGCGTTTTGCTCTCCATCAGCATTCCTTCTTCAAACCTTCTACGGTCTTCTTCAACTAGCGAGAGGCATTCGTGCCTTCCGCCCTTCTCCGGGGCCTTCTAAACTTCAGGCCTAATCTGCATTTATGAGTGAAACTACCAGGAAACGCAACAGCAGAGAGCTTCAGCACTGAGAAAGTGCATTCTACGTTTTTACTCCAAACCGCAAGAAGCTGCATCAAATCGCAGTTCTAAATGCCATGTTATTTGGCATTCAAGAAATAGCATCAAAACCTAACGATGTTAGCCAATGTACAGCGCTGGTCGCCCTGGCGAAGTTATTTTCCTGATGCTGGACATTTCAAATTCTACTACCAAAAAATCTAGTGTTGGCCACGGCAGTCTCCGTCAGCATGCTTCTAGTCATCGCCACTAAAGATAAGTTTGTGCCTTTTTTATTATTATCTTAATCATCTTCGTTTTAAGTGTTTGCTAGCAAGTGCAAGAATATTAAATTTGTGTGTGCATCAAGCAGAATGAACTTTTGAGTAATAGCCCATGGCTGGGCCAACCTAATTAAAATTAATGAACATTTGAAACTGCCCCAGGCGGGCCAGCATAACTAATTTTTTAATTAAGGCTTTATTAATGTGTTTGCAAGTTTCACCCTAAAAATAAAAGTATTGTATTTACTCTCAATGTTCAGTCTAGTATTGAAAGAACCAGGCCGCATTTCCTTAGCCCAATCCTTTCAGTCTAATCTTCTCTCAAGGAAGTTATTTTGTCCAGGCCTTAAGCCTGATGCTGTCCTCCCGTTTATGTTGATGAATCTGGGCTGTTCTCCACATAACCATTTTGGTACCGAAACCCGGGATGCTTGTAAACATTCTGTTTAACCAAATCTTCAAATTTCTTAATGTTGGAACTAATTCAAAATTTAAATGCCATACTGAACATTGAGTGTGTTAATATTTTAAAAATTGTGTTTTCTAATCTACTTCGAAAGTTTCAGCTCGAGTGTATATGGTTGGCACTGAGAAGGGAGACAAACAGCAGGCCCGTATTTCACCGCAGGGGAAGCCGCACTCTCTTTTCTGGCAGACTGTCAACTTCTTCCGAAGCAAGGTGTACCAGCTCACAGTATAGTCGTGAGTACACAACAAACTTTCATAATGCCGATTGACGAGAAACTCATTAATGCCAGAGCTTCTGTCAAAGGCAAGTTAACGCGTTTTCGCACTTTTCTAGATGAGCTCCCGGAAAAAGAACGTAATAGTGACATAATTTCTCAAAGACTGAAAGGTTATGAACAGGCCTTTGAAAAATATGATGAGATCCAAAGTAATATTGAGACCAAGGATCCCGATCAGCAAAGTGACCGTTGTGAGGTTGAAAATCTATATTATAAGGGGTTCGCAGACGCGAAGCAGCTTTTAAGAAGTTTAACATTGCAGGAAAAGCAGGAGAAAATTCCTTCAGAATCTTCTTCTTTTCCTTCCCGTGTTATATTACCGAAAATAGAATTACCTAAATTTACCGGAGATGAAGCTACATGGGAACCATTTTTTGAATTATTCAATTCATTGATTCACGAAAACGATTCTCTTCCTTCAATACAGAAGTTTCATTATTTGCGTTTGTCCTTGCAAGGCAACGCACTTAAACTCATCCAAGAGCTTACGTTGACAAATGAAAATTATGAAGTAGCTTTGGCACTTCTCAGAGATCGGTTTGGGAACACTCGTTTAAAAACTCAACGTCACATACAGGGTTTATTCAATTTACCTATTGTTCAAGCTGATAATCTTGCCTCGCTTCGTAATCTGATCGATGCTGCGGAACTTCATATTCGTGCGCTTGCAAATTTGGACCAACCAGTTGACCATTGGGATCTATTTTTGATTCATCTTATTTCTGTTAAATTAGACACTAAAACTTTAAAAGATTGGGAAGCAGCTCTGTCGCAACATTCATTGTGTACCTATGAAGCTATTATTAAATTCTTAAAGGCGAAATGCCAAATTCTCTCTGCTGTAGCCAGTCAAAAGAGTAGCGCTACCTTCAAACCTCCCTCTAATAGTAAGGACATCAGCCCCACTCAGAGAGTACTAGGGTCACATGTCTTTTCTACCAATATTCGGTCTTCCAATCAAGCACAAGCTTGTGTTTTGTGTCAACAACCACATAACTTGTACCAATGCGCTCAATTCAAATCTTTATCTGTGGATGAAAGACGCAAATTAATTACCACCCACAAGCACTGCTTTAATTGTCTATCAGCGACACATATGATAAGCAATTGTCGTTCTGAATGGTTATGTTTTCACTGTAAAGCAAAGCATCATACTCTCCTGCATAGGCATGAAAGATCGCGGTCATCAGCAACCAATAGTTCATCCGCTAAATCTCATTCTGAGACTTTGCCGAATAACGCTCAGTCTTTTACTCAAAGCTCTGTTTCGTTCAGTAAAACCCAAGTTTTATTGTCCACTGTCCAAATTCTAGTGAAGAATGTTCACGGAAAATGGGTTTCTGTAAGGGGATTGTTAGATAATGCTGCAACTAACAATTTTATCAGTGAATCGCTAGTTCGCAAGTTAGGTCTACAAATATGCCCTACTTCTATAGAAGTTACAGGAATTAATGGTTCCAAATCGCAATCTCTGAGTTATGCTAAAGTGGATGTAAAAGATTCCAATAATCTTGGCATTCATTTAAATTTAGATTTTTTAATTATAAATTCCATAGGTAATGACACCCCCATTACTTCTTTTCAAGTCCAGGGTTGGAATATTCCGCATCATTTGCAACTTGCAGATCCGAATTTCAACAGAGCTTCATCTGTAGAAATTCTTTTAAGTGCCAGCATTTTTTGGCAATGTTTACATCCGGAAAAGGTTAAAGTTGCCCGTGATGTTTTCTTTCGTAGAACTGATTTTGGTTGGATTGCCACTGGGCAAATATACCGCAACCCCGTTCAACAAAAATCTCATTGTTATTTTGTTGGTGCTGATTTAAATCAAGAATTAATTAAGTTCTGGGACATTGAGGATATTCAAGTCACCTCACCTCATTCTCTCAATAATGAGATCTGTGAAACACACTACGTAGAAACCACTGTTCGCACTACTGAAGGCAGATTCGTGGTTACTCTTCCTCGCATTTTTAACCCCCCTGTTATTACAGAATCACATTCCAGAGCTCTCAAAGCTTTATTCGCAATTGAAAATCGCTTTAAAAAAGATGCTCTCTTAAAAACTCAGTATACTTCCTTCATGGAAGAATACGAATCAGCGAATCACATGGAAGTCGTTGCAAAATCTGAAGAAATTAGTAATCCTCCTAAAGAAATAGTATATCTTAATCATCATCCGGTTTGGAAAAATTCTTCCACCCGAGAACAGATAAGAGTGGTTTTTAATGGGTCATCTCCAGATGCTAATGGTGTTTCTCTCAATGACACTCTGCATTCTGGACCCGCTATTCAGACAGATCTTACTTCAGTTTTACTTAACTTTCGTCTATTCCCCATTGCTGTCCTTGCTGACATCAAGCAAATGTATAGGCAAATTCTAGTAAATTCAGAACAACGTGATTTGCAAAGAATTTTGTGGCGAGACGACAATGCAAAACCTATAAAAATATTTCGTTTAAGAACAGTGACATACGGTCTTAAGCCGTCTGCCTTTCTCGCAATACGATCTCTTCACATGTTGGCCGAACAAGATGGTCATCTTTTTCATCCTCTAGCTTCTGAAGTTTTGAAAACTGCATTTTATGTAGATGATTTTCTGTATTCTTTTCCTAGTATCTCTGACGCACTTCTTGTTTGTGAAGATTTAAACTCTCTTCTTTCCGGTGGTGGGTTTACCCTTCATAAGTGGAACTCGAACTCAACCGAATTTTTATCTAACTTTTCACAAGTAACTCCTGTTGACAAATGTGTTGCGCTTCCTACTGAGGAATCAGCTATTAAAACCTTGGGTGTTTTTTGGTCTCCTTCTTCAGATACCTTTTGCTATCAGGTACACTTATCTGAGTTTCACCCTCAAACGAAAAGGCAATTATTATCAGAAATAGCAAAAGTTTTTGATCCCTTGCAGTACATTGCTCCGGTGGTTATTACTGCAAAAATTTTCTTGCAAAAACTTTGGTTATTGAAAATTGGTTGGGATGAGGAGGTACCCTCCCCCCTTTTGGATGAGTGGTTGAAATACCGCAAGAGTTTGTTAGATCTTTCTCAAATTTCTATTCCCCGCACTTTAATTTCGGACCTTTCATGTCAGTATTTCGATTTGCACGTATTTGCAGATAGTTCTGAAAAGGCATACGGTTGCTGCGCCTATTTAGTAGGCCGCTCTTCCAATACTTTACCCGGATTTTCCAATTTAATTTGCGCAAAATCAAAGGTAGCCCCACTCAAATCCATATCTTTGCCTAGATTGGAATTATGTTCTGCTGTAATGGCTGTGGAATTAGCCAGCAAATTAAAAATCAGTTTAAATTTGAAATTTCGACCACATGGTTTTGGAGTGATTCTTCCATCGTGTTAGCTTGGCTTTCAAAACCTTCTTCGCATTGGACCACTTTTGTGGCTAATCGCGTTTCTAAAATACAAGAGTTGTCTCATTTTGACCAATGGAATCATGTTCCGGGAAAAGAAAACCCCGCTGATATAATTTCACGTGGCTGCTTGCCCAAGAAATTAATTTCTCTTAAATTATACTGGAATGGTCCGGCGTGGCTCAGTCAGGATTTCTCTTGTTGGCCTCGTTCATCTAATCCACTCGCAGAAGATGTTCCTGATGCTCGCATTGTTACCGCTTCCCTTTTTCTAACTTCTATTGCTACTAGTCTGTTTCAGCGTTACTCTTCATTTAATAAATTAATTCGTGTGGTAGCATATTTATTTCGATGGAAATTTCTTGTTCTTGATCAGCCTGTGAAACCGCAACCCTTTCTCACTAAAATGGAATTGGAATTTGCTACTCGTAGAATCTTGTTTCTCATGCAACAAGAAGTATTCTTTCTTGAGTATCAGACGCTTTTAAGCAAAAAAGCTTTACCAAAGTCTAGTAGGCTGTTACCTCTCACCCCTTTTTTGGACCAAGATGGATTAATAAGAGTGGGGGGTAGGCTAGAATATTCTAGTTACTCAGATGAGAAAAAACATCCCATTATTCTCCCTTCTAGACATCCTATTACTACTCTTATCGTAAAGAAATTTCATTATCAGAATTTGCACGCTGGCACCCGCACTTTGCTTTGTTTAATTCGCGAGAAATATTGGCTCATTAACGGTGTTCATGAAGTTTCTTCTGTTATTCGGAAATGTATACCTTGTTTCAAATCTAAGCCCCCGCCAATCACGCAAATTATGGGAAACTTGCCATATTTTCGTTCCGAACCTAGTAAGCCTTTCGCCCTAACGGGTATCGATTATGCCGGTCCTTATGTCTATCAAGTTAATTCCCCTTTATCTAAGCGAAAGTTGTTAGGTAAACTTTATATTTCTTTATTTGTGTGCATGGTGACAGGAGCCATTCACCTTGAGTTGGTTAAAAGTGCTTCTACTCCTTATTTTATAGCAGCCTTTTCTAGATTTGCCGCTAGAAGGGGTGTTCCTTCTGAGGTTTTCTCAGATAACGCAAAAATTTTTGTTAGTACTTTTGATCTTTGGAAAACTGCGCTTACCTCCCCTTCTGCTAAGGAACAGTTTTCTAATTTTTCGCATGCTAAGGGATTCAAATGGCATTTCACTCCCCCATACGCCCCCCATCATGGTGGTCGTTGGGAATCTTGCATAAAGCTCACGAAGAGACAGCTGAAGAAAACCCTTGGTTCAGCCATCCTTTCCTATGAGGAATTCAATTCTTTAATTATTCAGGTTGAGGGTATTGTAAATTCTAGGCCGCTCACGCCTTTGTCTAATGATCCTAAGGATCTTCTTCCCTTAACACCTGGTCATTTTTTAATAGGCTGTTCTTTAGCTTCTACGCCTCCTTTGCTGAGTCGACGCTGTGATCTCAGGTTGCCTATTTTCTGGAGGAAGTTAGACTCTTTGCGAAACTCCTTTTGGCGCCGTTGGAAGCTGGAGTATCTCGGCTCACTTAACAGAAGAGAGAAGTGGCGGCTTTCCCAGCCTGATGTGAGAGTGGGAGATATGGTTCTTTTGCGAGATCCAAGTCCCCCTCTCGTATGGAATATTGGTAGGGTAACTCACTGCCATTTGGGTCGGGATAATCATGTGAGAGTTGTAGATGTTCTCACTAGTAAGGGTGTCTATACTAGACCAATTTCTATGGTTGCTATCTTGCCTGTTGAGGCTTAGTGTCATCTTCTTTATTGTTGTTCACGTTTTTGTAACTGATTCTTTGATTGTTTTCTTTCGGGGGTCTCGGAGCATGATCACTTTCGTGATGTTTATAGTGCGTTTTTCTTTTGTGCCGCATTTGTCAGTTAAATGCTTTTGAGACCACCGAACGAAAACATATGTACTTATTCATTTCTGTTAACATTATAATGTTTATTACTAGTGTTTAATCTCTCTCTATATATATATCTAAGACTCTTACCTCAGCGTGTTAATAGGTCATGCGCCTCCAGCTTACGATCGCATACTGAAAAGGGTGTCGACTTGCTTGCTGCCTTCCTGTATGACTGACGTCACAGCTTGCCCTGGCCAATCATCGCCCGCCAGCTTGGCTTCCAGACGTTTCCATGATGTTATTATTTAAGTGGCGGCGTTTTGCTCTCCATCAGCATTCCTTCTTCAAACCTTCTACGGTCTTCTTCAACTAGCGAGAGGCATTCGTGCCTTCCGCCCTTCTCCGGGGCCTTCTAAACTTCAGGCCTAATCTGCATTTATGAGTGAAACTACCAGGAAACGCAACAGCAGAGAGCTTCAGCACTGAGAAAGTGCATTCTACGTTTTTACTCCAAACCGCAAGAAGCTGCATCAAATCGCAGTTCTAAATGCCATGTTATTTGGCATTCAAGAAATAGCATCAAAACCTAACGATGTTAGCCAATGTACAGCGCTGGTCGCCCTGGCGAAGTTATTTTCCTGATGCTGGACATTTCAAATTCTACTACCAAAAAATCTAGTGTTGGCCACGGCAGTCTCCGTCAGCATGCTTCTAGTCATCGCCACTAAAGATAAGTTTGTGCCTTTTTTATTATTATCTTAATCATCTTCGTTTTAAGTGTTTGCTAGCAAGTGCAAGAATATTAAATTTGTGTGTGCATCAAGCAGAATGAACTTTTGAGTAATAGCCCATGGCTGGGCCAACCTAATTAAAATTAATGAACATTTGAAACTGCCCCAGGCGGGCCAGCATAACTAATTTTTAATTAAGGCTTTATTAATGTGTTTGCAAGTTTCACCCTAAAAATAAAAGTATTGTATTTACTCTCAATGTTCAGTCTAGTATTGAAAGAACCAGGCCGCATTTCCTTAGCCCAATCCTTTCAGTCTAATCTTCTCTCAAGGAAGTTATTTTGTCCAGGCCTTAAGCCTGATGCTGTCCTCCCGTTTATGTTGATGAATCTGGGCTGTTCTCCACATAACCATTTGGTAAGGAGATGTTACTAAGGGTGGCGAGTGAAAGGGAGTTGTGTGGGAAATGTTACTCGCAACCTTTTCTCAGAATTCCTGCAGGCAGGATCTACTGGTCAGTTCTTGTGAAATAAGACAGCAAAGGTACGAGTTTATTATTCTTGAATGGTCTTGGGAGCTACCTGCCTATGATAGGTTCATGATTATGAGGATAGTAATATTTGTTACAGAATATAAAACATGAATATTTCAATCAAAGCCGGCGCACCCCTTTGTCACTCTCTGCGCCCGCCCTAGGGAGGTGGAGGGCGAGGGGAGGGGGGAAGGGGAGGGGGAGGGGGATGGGAAGGGGGAGGGGGAGGGGGAGGGGGATGGGAAGGGGGAGGGGGAGGGGGAGGGCACTTTCAGAACCCCTGACCTAAAGGTAATCTCCCGAGAATGCTGGAGGTTAACGATTGGATTAAGAGTGAGAGGTGGGTAGCAATTAACAAATACAAGCGGTGTCCATACAATATTTTTATTGATTCAAGTATTCCACATACTACCGTACATTTCTCTCCTATTTGTTCTTGGTGTAGATTTAATAACATCCAAGTAATGTTTTGCCTTTGTTTAAATCCTTTGTCAAATTTTAGGTCCTTTCTCTAACCATTATTTTAATGTAAACAAATTGTGACACACATTATTACATGGACTTACAGATAAACTAATCTCACGCCAGAGACCTTTCCATTCACAAATACAAGACCTGAGTTTACGTGCGGTAGGGTGGCAACTTCCTTCCCGCTCCTAATGCTACCACAGCATTCTGCAGGTTTCCATTGATTATAACGAGGCTAGAGACTCCATCCCAGATCATACCATTGCTTTTTTTTTCTTAATTTTAACGGAGCCGGGAATCAAGCCATGATCCTCCGCGGTGACAGCGAAGAATGATAGCCGCTACACTATGAAGTGGTCTCGATGATAAATAGTTTCTATATAATACGTCCTTGATTTGTAATGCAAGACTCAGTCATTTAAGTATTGTCAACGGTTGAGTAATGCCCATAGGCATGTGTAGCTATACCAACAGAATTAATTACTCATTTATCATCACGAGGACACAAAGCGATTTTGTTTAGTTCTACAGATGATATGTTCTTTTGTTTGGAAGCGATAATGTACCTCGTTCTTCATGAAACAATCCCTAAAATCTTGTAAACTTATACAATTGTTAACAATGCCTCTGGTTATACCTTTAATCTTTTCTATTTCTATTCCATCTATGTCTAAAGAGTACATTTTAGCTCTAAGTCCAGCAAGTATTTTAATAATACGTCCACAAGCCTCACCTTTAAATTACCCCACGAGTTTCTTGTTTGATGTAGAGTAACATATGTGATTAGTAGGATAATCAGATGTATCCAGGTGTTCTAGAAAATTCAACTTGTCTTGATAAACATATTTGGTGTTAAACAAATAAATGAAGTAATCCGTGTCCATATACTTGAGTTTAACTTTCTTCGATACCATAATGAGGTAACAGGACATCATAGTGGTGGGAATACATTAGAGTTTTTGAAATATCTAGTATGCATATTCTAATATATATAGGCTTATTGAATACAATGCCACGTTTAGTCATGTGGAAATTAGCTATGTTAGGGCCATAATTTTTTCTGTCAATGAATGTTGGTTTAGCTAACAGCTTCTCAGCCATTTTGCTATCAGTTACAGGACTTATATCTATTAATTTACGAATATTATCCATTGTTTTTCAAAAAATTGTATTAAGAAATAATTGGTACAGTACTTTTTCAAAATCATTTTTGGCCTATCTTCGAAGGTTGTTATTAAAATGAACGTATGGCTTAAGCCAATATCTCTGTTGAAACTTTAACAAATGCCTATTAAAAACCCAACTCTCGAATTTTCAAATGTGGAAAGAATGCTTAGAATACTTTATGTTATCTATGCGGATCTTAATAGTATACTCTTACCATATCAAACATGTCTACCCAATCCAGAGGTAAGTTATACAGTCCCATACCAGAGTCATGTTCCTATGAGCTTTGGTGTGTATGTTAAACCTTCACCAGCTGTAGAACACATAAAGACAAACCTTCCGAGTAAACCTCTTATTTATCTTGGTCCTGACACCACAGAAAAGTTTATGGACTGTTTGATATCAATAGCTATTGAAATCAATCGTCTTTGCAGTTTAAATGTTTCAAAGGCTTTAACTGACGATCAAGAAGCAGGGTTGCAATCTTCTGAAAACTGTTATTTGTGTCATAAACGATTTTCTGAAGAGGACTGGAAAGTTGGAGATCATTGTCATATTACAGGCGAATACCGTAGAAGCTCTCATAATAACTGTAATTTGAGCTGTAAAACACGTACTCCCGTTCCTGTATTACTACATAATATATGTGGATATGATGCAAATTTCATTGTAAAGCAGCTAGGGTGTACTACTGAGAGAGTCGACGATATGGATAAGTCTAAAGAAAACTGCATCTCCTTTACCAAATATGTAGGAAATGTTAAGTTTCGATTTGTAGATACGTTTCGGTTGATGCTGAATAGTTTGGAAAAAGTAGTTACAAACTTAACATCATACCCTGAAACAGGCAAGTACTTTGGAAAGGAGAATGCAACGCTTATGACTCGTGAAAGTGTATTTTCTTTTGATTACATTGATTCTTGGGAAAAATTGAGTGAAAAATGTTTACCTCCAAAAGAGGCATTCTTTAACTAATTAAGTCAGGAATATGTTAGTAATGAAGACTATGAACATGCGAAAAATGTATGGAATGAGTTCAAAATTAAACCTCCATGGGAATATAGTGATCTTTACCCAATTTCAGATGTACTCCTTCTTGCAGACAATTTTGAAACTTGTAGATACAAAACACTAGAAAAACACAGAGTGGATTCTGCACACTTATTTAATTCACCTGGTTTAAGTTTCGAGGCATTGCTTCTTCACACTGGAATTGAACTCGAATTGATACAGGATTACGATCAGATTCTTTTAATGGAGCCAGGAATACGCGGAGGATCATGTCAGGTTTCTTATCCGTATACTGAAGCTAACATTAAATACAAGGAAACATTTGATTCAGAGAAACCTTCACAGGTTTTTTTACCTATGGTGATGCCAACAACCAATACGGGTGGGCTATGTGTCACTTTCTTCCTTACGGAGGATTTCAGGGGGTCTCTCCAACAACCGTTGATCTAGAAACTCTAAAGAAAAACGCTCCTCTCGGGTACACTCTAGACGTTGATGTCGATTATTCATGTGACCTTCATGATCTTCACAACGATTTACTTTTCCTACCAGAGTGTATACAACCCAAGGATTCGTCTCTCAAGAAATTAATCCCTCATCTTGGAAATTGAAAGCGATACATTGCTCATTACATGGCACTTAAACAGGCTCTACATCATGGACTAAAATTGATAAAAATGCATCGTGTGTTAAAGTTTCAACAGAGACCTTGGCTAAAGCCATACGTTCATTTTAATAACAACCTTCAAAGACAGGCCAAAAATGATTTTCAGAAAGATCTGTACCAATTATTTCTTAATGCAATTTTTGGAAAAACAATGGAAAATATTGGTAAATGAATAGATATAGGCTACGTCTTGTAACTGACAGCAAAGTGGCTGAGAAATTGATAGCTAAACCAACATTCATTGACAGAACAATTTATAGTCCTAACCTAGCTGCTTTTCACATGGTTAAACGTATCTTTGCAATTTTCTCATGTATTCCCACCACTATGATGTCCTGTTACCTCATTATGGTATCGAAAATCTTAAATTCATGTATATGGACACGGATCCCTTCATTTATTTTGTAAACACCAAAGATGATTATCAAGACAAGTTGAATTTTCTAGAACACCTGGATACATCTGATTATCCTACTAATCACATATGTTACTCTACATCAAACAAGAAAATGTTGGGAGAGTTAAAAGATGAGGCTTGTGGACGTATCATTAAAACATTTGTTGGAATTAGAGCTAAAATTTACGCTATAGACCTAGATGGAATAGAAATAAAAAGGATTAAAGGTATAACCAGAGGCGTCGTTTAAAATTGTAAACGTTTACAAGATTATAAGGTTTGATTCAAGACGAACGAGATAAAGAAAATACCGATGAACATTATCACTTCCATGCAATATAACCTATCATCTGTAAAACTAAACAAACTCGCTGTGTCTTCGTGATGATAAAAGAGTAATTAATTCTCATTGTATAGCTACATATGCCTATGGTCATTACTCAAACGTTGACAATATTTAAATTTCTAAGTTATGCATTAAAAATCAAGGAAGTATTATAAAGAAACTACTTATCATCGAGACCACCTCATGGTGTAGCAGCTAGCATTCTTAGCTCTCACCGCGGAGTGTCGTGGCTTGAATCCCGGCTCTGTTAAGATTTTTTTAAAGCAATGGTAAGTTCTGGGATGGAGTCTCTAGCATTGTTATTTTCAATGGGAACCTGCAGAATGCTGTGGTAGGATTAGGAACGGGAATATAGTTGTTACCCTACGGCACGTAAACTCAGGTCTTGCATTTGTGAATGAAAAGTTCCCTGGTGTAAGATTAAATTTCTCTGTAAGTCCTTGTGTGAATGTGTGTCACTATTTAAGGATATAAGCTCTTTGTTTACATTAAAATAATGGTTACAGAAAGGACCTAAGAATTTGACCAATGATTTAAACAAAGGTAAACATTTAGTTGGATGTTATTAAAACCACAACAAGAAAAAATAGGAGAGAAATGTACGGTAGTATGTGGAATACTTGAATCAATAAAAATATTGTATGGACACCGCTTGTATTTGTTAATTGCTACCCACCTCTCACTCTTAATCCAATCGTTAACCTCTAGCAATCTCGGGAGATTGCCCTTAGGTAGCCGAAGGTTGACGAAAGTATAGTATAACGGAGAACCCATTTATTGACCCTATGCTCTGGGTTGAGTTCTCTAGCCTCGTTATATTTAATGGAAACCTGCAAGATGCTGTGGTAGGATAAAGAGCTGAAAGGAAGTGGTCACCCTTCCGCACGCAAAACTCAGACCTTGTACTTATAATTGAAAGACCTCTAGCGTGATATTAATTTTTCCGTAAGCCTGTGTGTGAATGAAAAGGCCTCTGGCGCGAGATTAAATTCTCTGTAAGCCTGTGTGTGAATGAAAAGACCTCCGGCGCAAGATTAATATCTCCGTAAGCCTGTGTGTGTTAACTCCTTCTCTAGGGTTATGCCCTCAAGGCCGGATAAAGGAAGAGAGGCCAAAAAAAACTTGACTTCTTTTAACTTAACTATAATGCACGGTAGGCTACCCTTTTCGAAGGAGGAGTAGACCTTAGAGGTGTATTTGTTATCCAAGTTTGTAAAGCTTGTTGATACACCTGCGATAAGAGTTTACGCATAGCTTTTATAGTTAACTTACTAGTGTTTGTAATTCTGAGCTCGTTGTGCGTGGCAGCCATCTTGCCTAGTAACCACGGCGGTAGCTTTACCTCACACTCTATAAGACTAGCATGGGATAGTTGCGTGTGCCCCATGTACTTTGGGTGTGTGCATTAGCCCCGGGCTCAGCTTTGGGGGTTAGGTTAAATTTCAGCTAGACGAGGTTAGGTTAGGTAGACTAGGTTAGCGCGTCATTTATTTGAGTGGTTGCGCGCGGCGGCCATCTTGCGCAGTAGCCCTGTGCTAAAAATAATAAATTAAATATTAAAATAAAAAATTAAAAAGAAATTAAAAATGAAATTTTGAATATGTATAGACTACTTGTGCCCTTTTGGCATAAATCTAAATTTCCTTTAAGAAATATGTAAATAATATTTAAAATATTTAAAAAATACATAAATAGCAATAATAACAATGATAAATAATACGAGTATAATAATAAAATAAATAATAAATAAATAATAAATAATTAATTGTCAATAACGTATAAATAATCATTTGAAAAGCCCACTATTAAAGAGGGCAGTTGCGGGTGGCTGCTATCTTGCGCAGTAGCCCGTGGCCCAGCTATGACTCTCACTTTATACGACCAGCATGGGGTTGGACTAGCGCGGTGGCCATCTTGCGCATTAGCCCCTGGCCCCCGGTCATTTATCCCTGCTACTATTGATAAATTAATTTATTATATGGAATCTGTCTTATCAATACTGCAAATAATATTTATTAATTGACGTACATATTTCTGTATACAATGATACCTTGTATGAAACATGTAAAACATCATTTTAGCCTATTTTCATTTATAAAAATATAGGCTTATGAGATCACCTTTTGTCCGTGTGTGTGCGTACATGTGTGTGGGTTTCCCCCCAATAAAATCTAAGCGGCAGGAGCGATTTCAACGAAACTCAGTAAGGTCATAGTACATTTTTGTCCGACCCCGACCGTTGGCGTCATATTTTATTACGTCTCACCAGTCCAACATGGCGGCTGTGTGAAATACCTCACCGCATTTCTATATCTCCGAAACTATTACCGATATCACCCTGAAATCTTGTATGGTGATAGAGAGCGTACTAAACTATCGCGTATGGGAGTTTCAAAAACCTGTTCAAGTGCAAAACGAACGTGGTGGCCAAGCGAATTTGAAACACTTAAATAGACTTTTCTCACAATTTAACCATCCGAGCGCAGTGAAACATGGTACGGCAAATGTTTATACACATTGTAATGCGCTGACATCTAATTTAGTTCAATTGTTTACATAACCTTAAGATGGCGGCTGTGCGAAATTTTAAAATCTCGTTTTAATTTCTTGTATCCTAATCATGCGATCGAAGTCAACGTATGAATAATGAACCTATGCAATAATCGTCACCTAATAGTATGTAACTCTATGGCCTATATATATATAAATCCAACATTGGCGACCATCCCAAATATTTAGACGGTTCTCAATATCTACAAATCAATTGCTGCAATCAAACTGAAATTTTGTATGTTGATAGAGGCAAGTAACATAAGTAGGATATATGAAAATAGGCTGTTTTGTTCTTCACTGAACTATTTCTTAGTAATGACAAGGTGGATTCTATAAAATAAATTAATTATGGATGCATAAAGAAATTGCAAAGACGAAAGAACATTGAGTGAAATAGTATCAATAAACCTGCTCTAATCAAATCCGTAGTAGACTGTGAATGGCACGAAGTGCACTGTGACGTCAAATCGTGCACTATAAAGTGAGTATCGCGTATTTATCTTTCTACAAACAATGTTTGCGAGGCACGTTTGCTCGGTTCAAGCTTCGTTCGGAGAGGCTTGTCGTGATAATCGCACTGATACAACAGTAAATCAGATGCCCGCACAATTAAGTGTAAATAAATATGAAGTGTTAGGTAGGGTGGGTTTCTTTTCTTGTGTGAATATTAAACTGTGTGTAATCGTAACGAACAGCCGCCCGATGGAAGTCATACCACCATTAAAAGCCGACCCAATGATAAGAAGATTCCTGGAATCTGAGATGCAGATCATGGCCAAGTCATGGATGAGATGAAACCCGAGACATGTATCGTAACTTCTCACAGGATTCAATTAAATACCAAAGGCATTAAATGTAATCTACCAATACTCAATTCCCACCTCGGCCATCCTGGAAGTGGTATTCCAATGTTTTCCACTTCTACTCCAGGCAAATGCCACGACTGCTTCCTTCCCATCCTCGCCTGAATTACAGTACAAATACACGCTGCTACAGACACCACAAGAACATAGGTTATCGGACAAATTCTCTGCCTGTCTGTCTGTGTATACCCACTCTTAAGTACACGGGGTTAAATGACTACGGTGTCCAAATCCCTCAAATGAAACAACAACACAACAATAACAACATCATACACTTTCGTATGTAAGATATCCACGAAATGTCCTGACCTGGAACAAAATCTCTCGTCGCTTTTTTAAGGCTTTGGGCAATCTTCCCCTCTGAATGATTTTTGAATGAGCATTCCTGGAATCAAATTATTCATATAATCACTTCGATTGTAAATAATCCATAAAGGAATGAATTGTGATGCCATGCCGTTGGTCGCTTCTATAATTACGACCTACGTTATTCAATAATGTTTTCCCATGTCCTGCTTGTAACTCAGTGCTATCGAACTACCTGTCTCGCAACATCTCGCGCTCGATCACTCCCTCCAGACGTGCGCCATGCGAATAAATACACAAATATGCTGCAGTATAACCCGTTCCGACTCAAGGCCTTAGTCCTTACTGTAGGTCGTTTTACCTGAATGCTCGCTGGCGAGAATAGATTCGCCTGATACCGTAACAATCAGGTGGATGACATTCCAAACTCCTATGTGTGTTGTTCACTCCGGTCGTCAAAAATGGGTCTTTTATTCTTTCAGTGATTTATGTAAGTTTTATGATATAATGGGAGGTATCCTGTTAAGCTGTTTATGTTCGACCCTGACTATTATGTGTATGAAAACTGTATCATAATGATGGTCATTATAACACTATTTTTCGTTATGAAACAGTTTCTCCCACCAATCACAGATCAAGAAACAGTTGCTTGACCAATTAGATAAGGATACCTTCGCGCATGCGCTCAAAATCCATCATGTCTATATAAATTACCGAAAGTGCACCGTCCATATGTTCGCGTAAATAAACTGATGAATATAAGACAAGAAATAGCACTGTACCTTAATATACCCAAATCCAATTTCTATACAGCGCGTTGATTTCAAACGACTACGGTGACAGTTTTACTGAATACTGGGTAACGATCTGCACATATGGCATTGAAGCACCCAGAGCGCATGCGTCGGTCGGCCAGAGAGCTTGGAACACGGAGATATGCTACCTAGCGCACCACCCGATCACAAAATTCTAGTTACTGATCAGATATTTATGACTATTTATGTTAAAACATATAATAAAGTTATAATTATCGTCGAACATAAACAGCCGTATGCAACTCGCCTATAATGGTAATTAAGACACTCGTATGGAAATTATAAAACTCGCTAAAGCTCGTTTTATAAACATACTCGTGTCTTAATTATAGTCATTATAGGCTCGTTGCATAATGTACTATTATGTTCGACCCTGACTATTATGTGTCAGAAAACTGATCATAATGATGGTCATTAGCCTATAACACTATTTTTCATTATGAAACAGTTTCTCCCACCAGTCACAGCTCAAGAAACAGTTGTTTGACCAATTAGATATGGTTAGCATCGCACCTGCGTGGAGTTCCAAGGCCTTCTAAACTGCGTTGCCTAGTGTCATAGTGGGGTAATCGAGAGGGGCATGGTCAAATACAAGGCATTCTCTGCGTCTCATGCGCTCTGTTCAGTACATAAAACTGGCGAAATCTCGACAGATATTTATGAATATTTATCTTCGAACATAAAATAGTTATAATAATTATAGTCGAACATAAACAGTCGTATGCAACTCGCCTATAATGGTAATTAAGACACTCGTATGGAAATTATAAAACTCGCATACGCTCGTTTTATAAACATACTCGTGTCTTAATTAAAGCCATTATAGGCTCGTTGCATAATGTACTATTAACGGTGTACCGACATGTCTGGAGTTGTAAAGGTATCAAGGTTTATAATTGGACTTTCAATTAATTGTAGCTTTGCTACTTTTCAACCTTGTTACCGTGCTTACTGCAATTTAAGACACTGCATGCTTGCATTTTGGAAAAGTTCGTGGTGTAGCGGCTAGCATTCTTGGTTGTCGGCCCGGAGGTTCGAGTTTGATTCGCGGCTCTTCCAAGAAATTTAATTCTGGGGTGAGGTCCTCGTGAGGAAAATCTGAGTAGAGGCGGGTTCGATTTCCACCTTGACCATTTTGGCCACGGTTGCCCCTTCCTCTCCTAAATTGCAGATACACACACGAATACAGACACCACAATAACACAGGTTAGGAGAGATTTATATATTGAACCCTTTAGTATTGCAGTGTTTATATGTAAGAAATCTTAATCAAGTGGTCGCGCTCAGTTCATAGTGTGATGTTTACGTTCGCCAAACAACATGCTCTACTGAGGTAAGGGTCATAGGATTAAAACTATAATTAAGAAGAAACAAGACGTAAAATAATAACATAATTTAATGACTATTTGTGCAAAATGAAATGAATATAAACAATAACAATAATAACATTCCTCCCTGAATCTTCCCATGACAAAATATCTATTAATGTTGAGGAGTCAGACGGATCTCCCTCTTATAAAAATGTGGATCCAGGTTCCACTAACTTGCATTGGGATTTCATGTACGCATAATGATTAACTACGAGGAATGAGTACTTTGGATGACTGTTCGTTTACATCGGGTAACAGCCACGATGCTTACGATCAATCATCTCGAAAATCAACGTTTACGGATATGGGACACAACACTAATAAAACCCTTAAAAATTAATGCTGACACACAATCTAAAATCTACTATTTACAGGAATCTCCCTCGAGACCCTCCTTCAATGCGGTGACGCATCTGACAAATGAGCTGCCAACCCGGCCAATTGCTCAATACACAAACAAGGAAAGACAGCATCGCACGTGACTACACGGGTCACAAATATGAAACATAAACATGTAATTAAACCAACAACAACAAAAGCCTCAACGGCTGAGATTACCTTATATGAACAAACATGCACGTTAAGCTAACGCGTCGGAGATTATAGTGATTCGTAGGCAACTCCCATTTATTTAAACAATTTTTACCATTGATCAGTTCTTATTCTGTATTTCAAGTAACTTTACGGAGCCAAAGCACTCCCTAATGACCTTGCTGCAATCCTTTCAGCCCGCCTTGTGAAACCAGCTACCCCCTACCACAACACCTGTCATCGTCCAGCCCAGTGTGTAAAAATAACCTGACCAACTGTCCCGTTATCTCGTAGAATCAACAGCAACAAATCTCAACCACATAAACATATGGTAAGACATTAATCGAAATAGCCACATATGTCCTCGCAAGGTAACCATATGGACCTGGCACCAAGCTGACAGAAATCAGTCTACGCTGAAATTCCCGCTTGTAATGACCAATACAATACACACACACACACTGCTGGAAATGACATAACACTTTTCACACAGGTCGGTTGAATAAGATTCTCACAAACTAATTAAAAATATTAAAACCTACGAGAGAGCTGACTGCTCCTCGCCACAAATCACATTGCTCCAACGGCAATAAACTCACTGAATCTGAGCAATAATAAACATTACAAAGATTAATTTACCCTCCAATCTACTGCATGATTCTACTAATTCAGTCCTACTTCTGAAACACAACATATCTCCGAGAGACGTTTCTTAAATGCATTACGTAAACATATGCGAACACGGTCGTCCACATAGTCACGTTAGTTAAAAAAAACTATCACTAAATAAAATTGTGCGAGCTGTTTCCATGCAAAAGGTGTGTCAGACCAAAACTAAATACACTACGTTAATCAACACAAGCAAGATATTTACAAAAACTATTTGTCCCATATACCATAAGTTAATTTATCAGATAATAAGAATATTATTCAGTACTCATCCTCAGCCAATCACCGTCAACGGACATCTGCAGCCATTTCCCAACTAATGCTGCTTAGCTCGTCTCAAACATTTCGACGGAGTGTTGTCGGTTCCAAACTTCTTCCATGGTCAGTGATGTCATCTCTCGTGCTGATGTAAAAAAAAGTTATAGATTATTATACACTCGATATCTGACTACTAAATTCGCCGTTCTAGGTACTTAGTTCCCCAGAAACAGTCTGTTGGCGAATTGTCGAAGATACTCTCCCTACAAAAATAGTACAGTGACCATCTATCACACTGATTTTAACACACGTTAGTATTAATAAAAATCTGTGTCCTCATGACACGCAAAGTACAAGTGCCTACGTCCTTGGACGCGCAGAATGTAGTATAACCTCTGTCTTCCGACACACACAATATAATCAACATTACGTCCTCGGACGCACAAAATATAATCAGTGGTCTTGGCTCTTCATGCCACTTATAAATGAACTGGCCCTAGGTATCGATAGAGGGGGAAATTATATAAAAATTTCTCAAAATAATAGTGGTACAGGAATGAAACAAATGTCACTGAACTCGTAAAATTGCGCAGGTCAAGAATATGCCCATTAATTCAAGAATCGATCGTAGAGATGTTGTCTAGCCGATCTCCCGCGTTAATGCTAGATCTCGCATGCCCAAGCTAGACTTGGCGCGCTCGTAAGCATTCATCTCTCATTGGTTCCACATTCTCTGTTAACTTCGCGGTTTTATCAGACATCGGCCTCGTAGGAGTGTCCAGTGGTACCATCAACCACTCACGTTACTGCATTATATTTTTTCTAGGCGCGAATAGTACAATGCACATGCCATAAGCGTGTCTCACCACGCGTCCCTTTTATTTTGAGGTGGCCACCACCTGTCCTTCTGAATCATTGCTATGCTATTTCTTTTCACAATCCTTAAGTATCTAGCCTTTTGTCAAACTGCTGCAGGTATGTCCCAACTGTCTCCAACAAATGCTTGAAATTTCCTCATCTTCGTCTGGCTATTTTATGACGCTGGTGGAAATATTAATTAATTGATGAAATATAACATCGAATCATTTATCCATCAGAGGATAAAGGGTTCAATATGTATTTCTCTCTCTCTCTCTCTCCCTCTATCTATGTAGGATATATATAGGGGATTCCTCATAAGTAATGCCGTTTTTTTTTAGAAAAATTTATTTGGAAAGTCATCTGACAAGAAATTAAACTATTCTTCAAAGTAGAGACCAACAGATTCTACGATCTTGAACCAACATTCAGCGAAGTTTCTTTTCCTGCGACGGTACCAGTCTCTGGGTCTTAATGCAGAGAATTCGGCGAGTCCCACTTCCACATTACGTCCCATTACTGTACCACTATTATTTTGAGAAATTTGTCCCATATACCATAAGTTAATTTATCAGATAATAAGAATATTATTCAGTACTCATCCTCAGCCAATCACCGTCAACGGACATCTGCAGCCATTTCCCAACTAATGCTGCTTAGCTCGTCTCAAACATTTCGACGGAGTGTTGTCGGTTCCAAACTTCTTCCATGGTCAGTGATGTCATCTCTCGTGCTGATGTAAAAAAGTTATAGATTATTATACACTCGATATCTGAGTACTAAATTCGCCGTTCTAGGTACTTAGTTCCCCAGAAACAGTCTGTTGGCGAATTGTCGAAGATACTGTCCCTACAAAAATAGTACAGTGACCATCTATCACACTGATTTTAACACACGTTAGTATTTCTACATTTCTTCCACGCAAGAAATGGGCCACGGATCGAAAAATGACCTGAATGCCATATGATGGGTGTATTAGAAGTTCGACTCCTCCCAATTGTGAATTTTTGCCATGGTTGTTCGTGCAGTATGAGGTCTCGCATTGTCCTGCTGCAAGAGAACTCTATTTCGGTTAACTAATGCTGGATATCTCCGTCTCAAAATTTCATGAACTCGTTCCAGTTGTTGAGATTAAAGATCCGCATTGACCGCACGCCCGTTTGGAACAAACAATCACTCCTTCAAAATTCCACCAGACATCACTTTGGGGCCGAACCCATCCCTTTTAATGATGCCTTTGACAGGTTGAAGGGAACTGAGCCTCTGTTTCGAAGCGTCAGCGTTGCAGTAATAGACCCATTTGTCATCACATGTGACAATTCTCCTGATACATCTATCATCCATGGGGTTACCGATAAGCTGACGACAGATATCCACTCTACGTTGAGCCTGTTCAGGGTTCAATACACGAGGTACAGAGTTACTGCTTCTGTTTGATTTGCCATGTTCCATTTGTGATTGTGTATCAACAATTGACAACTGATACATTCTCGCAATATACCCAATTCTAGTCATGGCCTCCTGTACATTTCATTGGCGAACCAAAGAAAACCAATTCTATCTTTTTAACACCAAACTTAAAAAACGACATTACTTATGAGACAACTTATTATTATACACACCCAACTACATAGGGCTGAAATAACCCTAAATGAAACAAGAACTTGCATTTAGAATCTTTAAACCCTTGATGTTGTTGATTAGGGGCTTTGCGACATCGTCGTCATGTAGCCTAACCCCGTGACCTTGATGTGTGTGTGTGGAATTTGTCCGATGACCTGTGTTATTGTGATGGCTGTATTAGTTTATGTATTTGTAACGCAGATGCGTATTGGTAAAGAGGCAGCCGTGGCCTTATGTTTGACACCATACCGACATTTGCCTTGGAGTAGAAGTGGAAAACAACGGAAAATCCACTTCCAGGATGGCTGCGATGAGAATCGAACCCTCCTCTTCTCAGTTTTCCCTCACGAAGCTGAGTGTACCTTGTTCCAGCTTTCATAACAGAAATAAATTTCCTGACAGACCCGGGAATCAAACCCGTACCTCCGCCCCTCCGCTCCGACTTTTAATCTTATCCCACGTGCTGTTTAATAATGTTAATGTTATTGGTTTTATGTCCCTTTAAACAACTGTGGCTTTTAGACGCCGGGGTGCCAGAAATTTGCCCGGAAGGGGACCTTTAAAGTGCCAGTAAATCTACTGACACGGCTCCCTTGCATTTGCGCACATGCCAACTGACTGCGCCAGGATTCAATCCTGCACCCTTGGGCCCAGCAAGCGAGTACGTTACCGCTGAGCCACGCTGCCAGCCACACGTATTGTTTGCATACTGCACTGATGGAGAGCTCAATCATGAAGGCTGAACTTAAAATGCGCGGGCAAACGAAGAGAGCGGAACAGAAACTAGGTGGGTGGTATGATGAGTCTTGTAAAATGGAGAAAATAAAAAAATCAGGGCACTATAGTAAATACCAAAAAAAAAAGATACGATCCTTACAGTAGTCGCATATGATGTGTAACATCTGACATGTTATCCTAGTGGTATACTACACAGCTTGGACATTCTTAAAATGTTAATTTACGCTCCATTTACAGACTGGTACTATGATGAATGTATACATTGAATTGGAGATATGCTACTATCACACTTGTGGCGCAGCGGTCAAGCTGTTAGTCTCTCACCCAGGTAGACCGTGTTTGATTCCCGGTCAATACATGTGAGATTTTCGAATTGAAATGCCATGTCCTGTGGTTCGCATTCCACGTAAAAGGGAGATACCGTGGATCATGATTGTGAGATTAACGGTCACGCAAAACTACAAGCTTCCTTCCTCCCTTAATAATTCATAATAACAAAGTGACACACAACGTCGACTGTACTCTCAAATACTGTGAGCACACTCCTCAGTAACTATGCATATAATTCATTATTCTCAAGACTCTCATACAATTCGTCGTAAACAATCAAAACATGCCTTCCTACAATCATGAAATGACCTCGTCTCAGCTTTTATTCCACTCATATAACAACATTCTGTTATGCATTTAATATTTGACTAGCCTACTCAACCACAGCTTGACAATAATGCCGCTTACTTAAATGTAATTTGTCGTCTTTGTCCTACCCCATGTGATGTTCAACCTTGAACGTGAAGCTTCATAAACTGCTCAATGACAAATGAAAGTCGGTGAAACATTTGCCACTGTGCTCGTCAAACATGGAGGAAAGAATAAGAGGATATGCCCTGAGCTCGTATGAGTGAAGCCAAGCGCTGCAACCAAAGTGGGCGTAACCTTAACTCGTATTCGGTGTTCTGTGACTTGCATGAGGCATTGTGCATGGCTAAACCTTATTTTGGCCCTGGCTTTTCTCGCGCTCCGGTTATGCAACTTTGGAAACGTAATAACAGTACTGATAAGTTATTTAAAAAAAACTCTTCAATTTCAATCTCATCATGTGTAGGCCTACCCTATATACCAAAAAAATAAAAATCATTCCTCTGGAAATCCCAAATTATCAAACGGCTGTCGGTCAATAATTACGGTAGGCCTACATAATTAATCAATTCGAGGCTAATCGTCAAGTTTCTACCCCCCCCCCCCCCACACACACACACACACACAAAGGAAATACCGTATGGTACCGAAACGTATAGGCTATACAGTATTTTTGTGCAAATATGCATCCTTTTTTAATTGTTCTGTTTTTAATTTTGAGGTTCGTATTCTTGAATATCAAACTGTGTACGAACAATGAGTGAAAGTGGCTGTGCTCGAAATTAGGCCTAAAAACTGATGAATGCCTCAACACCAATAAGAACTCAAAACTCAATTTGGTGTAAATACCGCAATTAGTTCGGCATCATTAATTCCCAAGATGTTCCTTCTTTGGTATAACTCGCATCTTCAGACACCTGTATTCAATTTAATCAGTGTTTCAGCGTATTATTACGTTTTGCCGCGTCTTCCTTACAAAACTAGTCTCGCAAAGGTGCTCTTATATTTATATTTAAATTGGCTTTTAAAACGATAATGCAGCTTATTTGTGCCAAGTACCGAGATGTACAGAGTGTATTCTGCCTATCCAAGAAAAAAATCTTGACTTGTCATTGCAGTTTTATGTCACTAAAATCCATTACTAGTTGGAGTGGTTTACGGCTTTAAGCATAGGGACAGCCATTTTCTTGCAACCAAAGTGGGTGAGCCGTTTGGTTTCAGCAGCTTGCGCTAGACAGCGCAGCGAAGGCATCTCCGCTAGACAGCGCAGCGAAGGCATCTCCTTCCTTTCTTTCCTCCATGTCGTCAAACCAGTGCCTGCTAAATGCACTGCCTACTGTATTACCATAATATTCTCGCGCTACAGAGCACACACTGCCTTGTTTCCAATACACACATTTTCAATTGTTATTGTAAAAGGAAGTGTTTTACAGATATTGTAGTTTATAATACGGAACTCGTTTTATTAGATGATTTGTAGCTTCCACCAGCACTAGCCTAAATAAAGAATACGATATGGATCAACTAGATTAATAGACGCGACACCGCTCATAACCTTAAATTCCTTATAAACAGGTCCTCTTCATTCACAGACCAACACGTAATTTCATATGGATTCTGTTAAAATGAGTCATATTGATATGATAAGTATCGTTTAAAATGATAATCTGGTAGCTGGATCGATCGATCGAGCGGGCAGTGCATACTTCCGTTTTCCACCACTGCCAGCTAGTACACTTCCGTCCGATTGATCGAGCGGGCAGTGCATACTTCCGTTGTCCACCACTGCCAGCTAGTACACTTCCGTTTGATCGATCGAGCGGGCAGTGCATACTTCCGTTGTCCACCACTGCCAGCTAGTACACTTCGGTTTGATCGATCGAGCGGGCAGTGCATACTTCCGTTGGATCCACCATTGCCAGCTCGATCGTTCCGATCCACTTCCGTCCCCAATTTTCAAAATTACTCCCACAAAACTATCCAGCAACCGAGCGGAAAGATGTTACACATAAAAAAAAGAGAACAAGGAAGGGAAACGACAACAGTTCAATTTTGTTATCTAAGGAAAAATACATGTAATTGCTTGACAAAGCAAAATGGGAATTTTGGGGTAGAGAAGCAGAAGCACTGGATACAGATTCAAAGGCCAACAATTTTAGGGAAGTGTGGAACAGGATAAATTCATGCTGGAGAGAGTAGTGTTCAAAGCAAGATCGGAGACAAAGACACGAGTGCTTACCATAAAAGTCTGTCAAATGTGAAACATACTTGGCGAAATCGAGAAAAGACTGGTGTCTCGACGGGGCTGAAGGTCACTCTACCTACTGTATGCTAGACGAAGAGAGATTAATACTGTATGTGAAAGCAGGGAAGTTATATTCAAAAGTAATAGAGGAAAATCCGGTGCTATTTCTGGAATAACAAATAAATTGAGGACAATCAAGATAGGCTTACCCCGGGTCTAATTGTTGTGGATGATATCCTTAACACCTGTAAACACGCAACAGTTCGGGGCCTTCCAATCTTGACAGCACTCTAGTCAAGGGGTCACGTTCCGTTCGACATTCTTCTCTAAGTGGCCTTGGAGGTGGAGATACTGAATGTGTTTAAGCTTAGAACGAAATACGCACATATTTCCTAATCAGACAACTAAATTTAATGATCGAAAGCAAAACAAACAAACAAAACAAGAAGATGGTACATTGGCCTTCACGGCCAGTGAATTAAAACTTTTCTAGGTTTGTGCCGTGTCTTGTGTGGGGTTTCACCTAGGAACACGAAGGTGGCTCATCAGTGGACTCTTGGTGTCCGTGCCCGGACTCCCACAGGAGTAGCGAACTGCGCTGCCTAACAAGTAAAGAGGTGCAGGAACGCTTCATATACAGGTACCATACTTGCAAAAATATTCGGTCACAACCAACGTTACGTGATAATGCAGAGATATGGAAATGTACAAATTGAGTTTCAACAATTTTCATTTTCATTGTAAAGAATAAACATAATATGAAATAAATCTCATCATTTCAGAAATTTGCAGCACACATATAGTCAACAGTAGATCGTATGTACCGATTGTTTTTAAAGCATGATAGTCTTGCGCCACTTAAATATTCGGTCAATCGTAGTTACGCGTGTATTCATCCACTGAAATGAGTATAAAAATGGGTGGATCGCATCCTGTTACTATCAGTGACAAACCTGCTATGCTGTCGCGGTGTACGGAAAAGTGAAATGGGATGCAGAACCAACACAACATTTGAACAGCGACAACTTGTGATCCTCCACCATGCTAAAGGTCTTACACATAGAGATATTGCTGCCAGGGTGAATATACCACGGAGCACGGTTGGAGAAATCATCCACAGATACAGAGTAGAGGGCAGAAATGAATCTTTGCCACAACCATGACGTCAACAGAAGCTGAGTGTGCGAGAGAAGAGAATGCTGATGAGGAAGGTAATTAGTGATCCTAAAATTGTGCCCCAAGACTGGCGACCGAACTGCATCTGTCAATTGGTAAAAAAGTGCACCCAGAAACAGTCAGAATGGTTATTAGAAACGAGGGGTACAATGGAAGGGCAGCTAGAAAAGAAACGTATGTTAATAAAAGTAACCGAGCCAAGAGGTTGCAGTTCGCTAAAGAATACTGCCAGAAAGATCAAGAATGGTGGGATGATGTTATTTCTGTTGATGAAAGCCCGTTTTGTGTTCGGTACTGTACCCGTAATTACCTACCCTGCTGCATCCCACGAAGACTGCCGGATCGTAGAACCTGAAAATCCCCGGCTAGAAAAAAAAACCAGGTCCTACTCACAAGTGAATGGGATAATAGGGCACAAATACACCTAACAATGGAGCATTACGAAAGACCATGGCCACAAAAGCAAAGGAAGCTCAGAGAACATGAAATTCCAATAAAAGAACACCTCGGATGCGTGAAATACCCCGAAATACCCAGCAATGGCCTTCCTAATACACCCTTCCACCACCTCTCTAAAGCATCACGCCATCAATACTTTTAACTAAAAAAAATATTTATTCAGAAAAGGTGAACAATAAACAAGAAAATTTCAGCCTTCAAAAGAATGCTCAAACACACCCTTTCCAAAGGGTAATATTATCGGAAAATCGACAAGAAAAAAAACTCTCGTGTGTAACCTGACACGTTAAATAAAAAACAATCTATGTAGCACCTCATATTATGAGCAAACCCAAAAAGAATTATCTTAGGTTGTCGCACACCCTAACACATGTTATAATTCATTCACCAAAGTGTAATATATACAACATATTAAAATGTCAAAGTTATAGCTATTTACAACAATTATAATTTGCATCAATGCATCACGTATGCATTTTAATTTTATTAACCGTGGGTTAATATTTTACAAGTCAGTGTTCTTGTGGACAACTTTATTTTATCAATGATTTGTTTTATTTCTTTGACTTGGCTTGTTGCAAACTAACAATTCAGTTTAAATCCATATTATATTGTTTCAAATTTGTCGTAATCATATTTAAATCCAACAAGCGATGAAGCTAATTGAAAGTTTTAATTGTCCAATCCATGTGAATTATTTCAGCATAATTAATTAATTAATGATGTAGGCATTCATATTAATTTCATCTAAGATAATCTATCCATCTGGAATAATTTCAACGCAGTTTAATGCTTAGAGTGAGTATAGCAGTGAGGTATAAAATGTATGTGACCAAACAGCTGATCTTACATCCTATCACAAGGATCAATTAAACAATTAATCGACGACGTAGATTTTCATAAAAATATGAAATACTTGGATCTCACTGGCTCAATTCCAACAATAAATTCACCATGAAACAGATTCATGTCTAATACCCATAATAATAAACTTAGCAATACCCGCTGGTATGCAGAACCATAATGTACACCTAACAATGGTGACCTCCTACTCTATACTTCAATCAAATGTCAGTGTCACTCATCAGTAATCACGAACCTTCATAATAAATTCATAACCTCATATTCATACCGCACAGACTGAAATTCACTCTCCCTATTTGAAAAATGTATAGGGGAAGATAGTTTATTTCCAATCATATTTGGAACTATTTTGTGTGTGTTCACACGTGTTGGTCAATTATGACTGGACTATAAAATTTATATAGCCGATTAGAGTGGTTTATTGTACATGCACTCTGCGCTGACATTGAAATGATTCAGTATTTGAATGAGCACACTGTTAACGAATTTTTCTTAGATCGTTTCGATACAGGGTGCTTCTGAAATTAGGCCTTATTAGGATTTTGTTCAGTTATTCATGTAGGGACTTCACTTAATTTCTCAAAGGCAAGATATGTTCACAGTGTGTCCTAATGAATCAATTAGAATTAACTTAATTGTGTTAACTAAAATTCATGGCGTAGGGGGCATTGTTAAACATGTTGAGTCCATCTGAATGAGTGTTGAACTCTATCTTTGATTTGGTCAATTTTCTTTTTGAGTAAGCCACATATTGTGTGTGCATTTTGTAACTTAAAATGTATTAACATAATAATTATACTTATCAATTTCTCATTTGATTAAAGATATTTTGACGAGCAGCAAATACCTATTATACGCAATTTCTCAGAAGAGACTTTAAGAAAGTCTATATAAATTAATAATAGGATATAATATGTAATGAAATATTGTGTGGTTTTACCGTTCGTGATTTCACGGATCGTTTTGCTAAAACTCACGGAACACGATGTTACTATAACCACACGCCCGTATTCCACAATTTTATTACTTCCGCTTCGAACTCACATTATAATCTGGTAACTCCACACTTGTTGCACAGCGCATCAGAGCTCCTACCCCTACCCTCGGGTATCTTAGTTCGACTTTGCTCTCCGCTAGAGTGCAGTATACAAGTTTTTCCAATATTACAGGCTTCTTTATAATAACATAAATACATGTATACACATTCAAGTATTCTGACATGTTATTTAGACTCAATTATACTGCGTAAAATACTCTAATTTGCCTTAATGTCCAATTCATTTTCTTAATACGGGTGTCGAGATTTCCTTGGCGTCACGAAGATCACATGTTGCTTGTCATGACTCCATTCTTTTTCGACGACGTGCTTCGAGCAGACTCGCGCATCCTCGGTTACCTTCGGCTTCCTTCTCATGCATGCCATTTACATACCAGTAAGCACCATCTGTTCTTCCTGCGCAGAGTACCGTTCGAAAATCGTCTCCTAGTGGCGGGCGAGCTATGAAATAAATGGTACAGTACTGAACCCTTATTATAATTCCCATATAATAACGATTCATATTTTATTTCATGCTTTATAAAGGATCATTCTAGCTGGCTGAATTTAATACCTGGGTGTCGACAATTTGGAGCAAGTTACAGACAGGGAGGATGTCGACACAAGCCTGACTGAACAAGGCGAGTTCCTGGAATATAGGTCAATGCACCAAGAGGTCGCTTGGATTGGGTGATGACGTTGAAGGCCAGTACCCTTTATGTGGCAGGGTGAAACAGAGAGGGCCGAGGGTGTGTGAGTGAGAAGGAGGATGATTCGTGTCGTTACAGAGGAGGAGTCACAGAGATCGCAGCAACAACAGAAAATTGAATTGACGAATCGGATGACATGACGCGCTAAAGCCCGGGAATCTGGATTGATGCTAATTCGAGCGGGAAATTGATATCTGATTAATCCACGATCAGAATTTATTCCGCGCGCCTGGTCTGCGACATGCTTGGAAAATGATGAAGAATGATATAAGTTCCAAGCCTGTAGATACAATAATTATTATTCGATTTATTGATATCTGATTAATCCACGATCAGAATTTATTCCGCGCGCCTGGTCTGCGACATGCTTGGAAAATGATGAAGAATGATATAAGTTCCAAGCCTGTAGATACAATAATTATTATTCGATTTATTTGAAAATTATTTGTCCCCACTAATACGACTGCTCTAGTTTTGTATAAATTAGGCGTCTGATCAAGCCAATGGGTACTATTTTGGTGGCTCTGCGAGGAGAGACCACGTTCTATTCTTTGGGTCTTCGAGGAGACTACGTCGTAAATATTTCAGTCTTTGTGAGAAACGAGTACGTTATTCAGAACATTGTGATTCTGCTGAGTTGGTTAATTATTTGAACTTAGACGTTTGTCTTGCAGCATTAACTATTTAAAACACTTCAAGATTTTTGTAACATGATGTTCTACGAGTGCAAGTGTGCGTGTGACTGAAGATTATTATACGTAATTAGGGCAGGTTCTTCGGCATAAATTGCTTAGGACTATTTGTGCGAAAGAAGTAACTCAATCAGCAATTTTAGTAGGATTTGTTAGTATTTGTACAATATTATTCGAACATTGTTCTCATCTTTAAGAAACAGCAAGATGTCCGGAATTTGGTCAAGGACTGGGATGGTGACCATGTGCATATTCGAGACGAATCTCATGTCTGAGTAAGAGACCTGGTGGGGTCATGGAAGCCGACGTCTGCTGAGGTGTTATTCCAAAAGGAATAAGTACAAAACCATTGATTATTCAATTAGTCTTAGATGGATTGGTGTGGGAACAGTGTGTATTTCTTGTGTGTTTTCTTGTTGTAATTTTAGGATTTTGGCTGTGTATTCGACACTCATAATTAAATAGCAATGTAGCGTGGCTACTATTGATTTATATTTTGTTAGTGTAATTTAATTCCATGTACCGCGTGTACTTGGGTGTGATTGTTTATTTGCGAAACCATGAATTACGGATTCAGTGACAAGTGAAGCTTTATTAAAACTAAAGTAAATATTAGAAGGGGGGAACGTTTGATTTTGAATTGTTGCGAGATAATTAAACAGGTCGTTTTTAAGCGCCTTGTTGCAGCTAATTGAGGAGTACCGTCTGTTCTCTAGTTTGTCAAGTAAACGATTTTATTTAGAATATTTTGATTTCTATGGTGCGTCTTGGGTCTGCTGCGCTAATGTGTGTGGATTTGGTATTTGTGTTTTCTTACAGGTGAGTCATTGCTCACAAAGTGTGTTGCGTGTTGATGTGTCTCTTCATGTGTGATTTTAATAGCGCGGGGAAGTTGGCATTGCGGCCGTTCCTGACAGCAGCTTAGTGGGCGACAGTTGGTACTCCGAGGAGGCACTGTTTCGACCCGACACGTCTCATAATTCCCCGTGAATTATTGGGGACAATTGGTATATTTGGTGACACACATATTAATTGTTGGTGTACGTGATGAATCTTCTTTCTTGAGTTGCCCGAGAGGAAAACTTGAGATATGTTGTACACACTTCCCCGAAACTGAGTCGCATTACGCTTCTTTACAAGGGTTCAGTACAGAAGGCAGGGTGCGAGTGTGGCGCAAGCCCAATACAGAACTGGACAGAAGGAATTTACACCTTAATGTAAAACACAAAGGTGGTAATGTGATGGTATGGGGTGTATATCAGCAGGTGGAGTAGGAAATTTGGTGTTCATTGACAATACTATGGAGAAACTGCAATACCTACAGATTATAAGAGAAAACCTGCACCACTGCGCAGAGAAATTAGGGATCTGAAATACATTTAAATTTTATCAAGATAACGATCCAAAGCACAAAGCATATATTGTCAGGGAATGGATGTTGAATAATTGCCCAAAAGTCATACATACACCCCCTCAGAATCCCGATCTTAACCCAATAGAGAATATTTGGAACGAATTGAATAAAAGAATCATGCTTTCGCCCATCACCTCTAAAGATCATCTTAAGAGAAGACGGCTGGAGGAATGGGTTAAGATTGACTCAGCCTATACAAGGAAAATAATTTCCAATATGAAATCACGCCTACTAGAAGTCATCAGACGTAAAGGATACCCTACAAGATATTAAATTCTACCATTGCGAGTGGAATACGCATGTGTTGACCAAATATTTAAGTGGCTTTGAAATGGTACCATGCATGATTGTTTTAACAACAGCTCTTATAGCTTAGAAGAATGATACGGTTTGTTGTTGATGCCAAAGGCTTGTACGTATTTGTACGTTTTGTTACTTTAATGTATAATGCTGTTGTCGGCAAAATAAACGTTTGAGTTTCAGTTAAATGACTTTGACCTATTATTTTTCTGAGTACCTGTATATACCCTGGGTAACCACGAAATTTTCTTTGGAGGGTATCGCCTTCTTGATGACCATGGTCACCGCTCGAACCCCATTATACACTGGCAACATGTACGTGGAGGACCACTGTTCTTTACGAATTGCCTTGACCGTGCCATACTTTGACAGAATGGTGGTAAACATGTCCGATGGAACTTTCAACGGCACATTCAAAATCCGGACCGTGGTTAAATTTATATCAGCGGATGACGTTATTACATACGTAATTTCTCCAGAATCATAGCAAAAAGGCACGGGATCGATAAATTTGTTCAGCAGTTTTTGAAATAATGTAACACTGGTTACCTTTATGTACATGGCGCGTTCTTGTGCGTTCAGTTGAATGGCTTCCAGCTGGTCCACATTTTACTGGAGTGTTTCAGCAATCCATCGGTGAATTTCCAGTGGCAACGGTCTAGAGCTCTGGGAATCCCACGAACACCGGATAGTGGTTTTTCGCTGGAATGTAGACATTTCTCTACGGAGAACTAGTACTTTACTTAAAAACGAAGCACTAAATAGCACTGAATAGTTCGACAGGAAGCCCGGTATGGGGCCTGTCACTAAGTATTACGTGAGTCACATACTAACAGAGAGCACACCTTGTCTCGACATCTGACTCAAACGAACTGACCACTTGATGATGATGATGATAATTGTTGTTTTAAGGGGCCTAACATCGAGGTTATCGGCCCCTTGACCACTTGAGCTAGGAGCCATAGTTCGATGATGGCACGTATGTAATCTATTGGGAGACACTTCCTGCCCAAACGTAAGGTAGAGTTATTCGGAACTGGGATCGTTTTAAACATGGATTATAGTAGAGGTCATTTAAATAACACTGCTGCTAATGATTTCGACTATATTTGCGAGCATGAACTCAACGGTAAAGTTGTACTAAGGCCGTAAACGAGCATGTACTAATGTTTTTAGGATGACTATGCTATAAGCGTAGTTAGGTTGCCTTTCTACATCAACATAAAATAAAGGGCTGGTGAGCCACTCTGTATATTACACATAGAAAATGCTGATCTGATATGAAGTGTTAGAACAGCTCAGGAAATAACTACATTGACGACAAATGCCCCTGTCTAATGTCCAATTTCCAGCCCTCGTGACAGAGACGTGGATCGGTTTTTTAATCTGTCAACTCAGCTAAAGCAGGGGAATGCATAATACATATGGTAACGAACATTCCTTACATGACTGTTTGCATAACAAATGCAAATACAAACCAAATCAACAGAGCTCAAAAATGACTCTAGGATAAGCATCCTAGACGTAATATTATTGCAACAAGCGACAAACATCAAAATATAAACATCAGCAAAGAAAAATCAGCAAGTCGGTAAACCAGATACTAGGCCTACTCACCATCCAGGCTTTCATGGGAAACAAAACTCCAACAAGAATATGGACATACATTTACAACACACGTATGGCCAATTGTCTAACTTGAACAAAAGAATTAATATGTAGGCGCAAAACACTTGCCCATAAGAGGCATTACTCTAATAAAATATCAACTTCAAATAAATTGGCATGCGCTTCCTGAAATCAAGTTCCTACCTCACAGCTGATTCATGTATGGCAAAGCTCACTGGCGACAGATACGCAACTGTACCTGATTTTTAAATACAACCAAGAAAATCTAAACATGTGGCTTCAAGCCGAAATTGCTTACATTGGGAATCCAGTCCACTCATATGGTGTGCATTGCGTTGCTTTCTCGACGTAACAACTGGGAGCAAACTTACCAACAAAACCGCGGCCAGGTGTGATGACACACTCTCCACACTGCAACCAGCATAACTCTAATTAAAGCGGGCATCATACTTCCGCCATCTCTGGTGTAAAATGGCAGCTGGGCATCTGCACCGGCCCATTTATCGTAGAACACTATGGTCACAAGTAGTCAACACATGACCCCATGACTTCCCATAAAACACACATTCATGCAGAGGTTCTCATATAGAAAGCACGCAATACACTATCTGCAGACAACCCTGTAATGGAACCTCATAAATTGTCCTTGGGTTCAAACCTCACTGTGATCCTCTCCATTATAACAACAAGCTCGTCTGAAATACATCCTTAATTTAAGTCATAACAAAGGAAAAACTACGTAATGGCGTGCGTTACACTACAATGGCTGTAAACTCGATCCCAGCTTCCTATCTGGTCATACTCCTTTTAAGACCTGCGTGACGTTACTTCGCCATTCGCAAAATGACAATCTAATGAATGAAAATAAAACCTCAACTGAACAATAAAACCAAAAATACTCAAACGACAAACTTAAACTGGGCCAAAAATCTACCAAAAACTACTGAAAGAAAATGCCTGCAGAAACCTATTTCAAGCCCAAACACAAGCAGACAAAATCTACTTCAGACATATATGCTGATTCCAGATATTCATTTTGACGTAAAATGCTCGTCACACACCTATCAAGCTCAACTCAAGAACTACAACTGAGAAAATAAAAAATCATCCTGATCTTACTAATTACATTATTTACAAAATGTTCCCATGGTCGCTAACTGACTAAATCCCTGGTCCACACGTCATCCACCCGGGTGATGTAGGATGACCCCATCATGGCATCTAGCCAAACATTTCAAGAGCCAATTTATCTGGTGCACAGAGTCCCAGGATAGCTTGGCGTGGCCTCATAACAATAGGTTACAATGTACTAAAATACAAACAATAATATGAGATTTCAAATCTCTTTCACTTTTTCAAGACACTTGCCTAACCTGGCCGTTATTAAGGGACCAGCAACCTATCACGCTGGCGGGTCCCATGTCCGCACGGGGCTACAGCTACAGAGTTCAGGGTTTGTCACTCCCAACACTTATTTAAATCTGGTTATCATGCTGACTTAGGTGGCTGTACACGTGAAGACCACTCGACACTGGCTCTTCCTCGCGATGCTGAACGGACCGTGGCTGGATAGCGTCCCGCCATTGCTTAATACGGCTCGCTTGGCTCAAGGCTGACACCTACTCCCACTCTCACGTACAGAATGCTTAACGTTTACCGGCAATTCTCAACTACTGGCTAGTTACAATATTCAAAATACACTCATAGCTACACTAATAACTATATTTCCTAGCTTCAGTTTGATAACTTCAACTTATTCGGCGGCGCTCAGTATTTAACGCGGCGCGACACGAAGGTCCGTTAGGTCTGTCAAGAACTGTGATCACTTTATCCCACTTTAACTATTTTGGCGGCGCTTTATATTTGGCGCAGGCTGACGTGAAGTTTCGCCTGGCGTGTCAAGAACTGTGTTATCAACTTCTTGGAGACTCCCTTTTTATACTGGTCTCTCGGGAAGTACAATAGACATCGTACCATAATTCATACACTCTTGATAGCAATGGTCACACTGACTTCGAAGGTACCAATTCTGGACCTACATTATTCCAGGGTCACTGATCTGTAGTCCTAGATTCAAATCGATAGCTCAATTTTATGCAATTCCGTGTGCTTGGATGACGCTACAATATAGCACGGGAAATCCCCTTTTGCTGAGTTTGAAATTTCAAACGCTCAGCCAAACTTGGCGGAAGACTTTAACCTTTGCAAATACAGTAGGCCTAGTTCCCAACTTTGCTCCTGGCCCGAAGTTAGAGAAATCTTCGTACTCAGTACCTGCCTTGTGACATATTGTGCCCTTTTAGCAAGAAATATGCCAATCACAGTATACCAGCGTAGCTCAATTCGGGATTTCGGGGTAGCGGTAAGTTCACCCACTCTGTGACCCACATATTTTGGATTAATTAGAGGATACACTTGCAAAAATAACAACAAAATCAACTCCTATTTTAACACATTTAATTTATCAAAATTATGGCGCTACAAACAATTAAACAATTAAATTACTGACCCATAATCATCTACTTGTTCCAAATGAACAAGGAATAACCTAAGAATAAAACAAATATTGTATTAAAACATCTGGTTTCCATATAAACCAACAATTCCTAATTATTTTACTTCCATAAAGCATCAACTGTAAGTTTCATATAACTCCGAGCTCTTTTGGCTCAATGCTTTCTATAATAACGGTGTCATTCTTTGTACACCTCCAATACTACTTTTTTATATTTTCTTAATCATCAAACAAATGTATAATTACATTTAAAATTACATGTTAATTATCTAACTCAATATTTGGGCATTTCACAGGTTTTCAGCTTTTATCATCTCTCTCTAGTTTTACAAATACATTAAGGTAATCAGGAAATTACTTGTGTACTCCAGAGTATGAAGATACTTGACACAGTCAAAAAACTATGGTCACTCCCGAAACCTAGTTGCCTTCAATTAACTCATGGAATCCTACTTCCGTACAACATTACAATAGGGATTGTTATTTATCTCATATGTCTTATAAGACCATTATCACATAAAAAAAACTACGATCTGAACAGGCAAGCGGAAATATCAATCTACAAGGACCTCGGTTCAACGCCCGGGTCGTTAACAACTTTAAACACTCACGGTGTATTCATTACTCCTTACAAGACGGCCTTCAGACACCCCTCCTGCTCCGAGGGTCTGACCGTGAAACTTGAGAGTTATTTATGACTAACCCTCCCGTCTAGCCTAAGCTAGAGCTCTCTTTAATGCTTTTACAAACAGCTTTTCGTTCATTCTCAATTCTTTGGGGAGACCTGGCATTCTACTCCTCGTGTAAATTCAACAATATTATTGGGCTCATAAACCACATTCGTAATCTTGGCATTTATTAATTATGAAAGGTCCTCATTGATTGGGGAAGAGTATACACATTCTACGACGAATAATAAAGGGGATTTCACAATAAGAAGATTCTGAGTTCGAATCTCTTCACATGCCTCGGGAACCATTCCCATATAGAGGACTATACAAAATGCGATTTAGGGTCAGCCTATAGCTTATAAGACCTACGCTCAATACCATACATTTGCTCCCTTTCAATAGAACATACACAATGGCCTCGTGACACTACGTCACAAATAGAGGACTTACACCAATTCTCAATTCGCTACAATCAACTACCTCTCATAAGTAATTTACCAAGTACATTAACTTTTACGCGTTCCTAGCGTGACATTTTATTTTAATTGCGCTCCTTTTGCGCTATACTTTATTTTTAAGCCTAGCGTCATCCAAAGAACTGATAATATCATATTAACAATTGATACACATCTCAATTTTTATATTATTCTTTTCCTTTGACAATAACTTTCTCTCTTTTTAAGAACATGCATTTGAACATCATGTCTATACTTTTTATTAAGGCTCTAACGCTCTTATGTTTACATCAATTAATTTGATCTTTATTTAATATTTCCTTACTTGGTTATTATTATTATTATTTTATATCTTCATTCTTTACAAAAAGCTCAAAAGCTATTTCTTTCATATAACACAAATTTACTTTAAATATCTTTCACGATAATTATTAATATTTCGCTTGCTCTTATGACATTCGTCAAATACACTGACATTTTATTCATCTATTTCCTCTACTAGATTTATTCTTTACATAATTATTTATAGTTTCTCAAATTTCTATTATTGTTCAGACCGCGTTTTCTTTATTCAGTATTTATTTATTTAAACACATCCCTTTTACTCAAAAACTCCGGTGGATTTGTACACAATCATTTCCCGATGCCAAAATATAATGAAATTCATTACTCACATGTTTTTAAGGTCGTCCCACGACCTTTATCCTTGTGCGGTGTTTCATTTTGGCCCACTTTTTAACTTACTCCATATTGTAGAAATTCATCTCATGTACGAACACTTCTTGACACATATTCAATACACTTAACATTGACAACATACAATTTAGAACACACAATAAACACTAAAAAATATTATTTTAACACACAATCTTGATGGATTTACACTTCACAACTTTTGATCACTAGGCCGTATTTTCCTAGCCTATCACACGTGACCTCTTAATCTCCCGTTTCCAAGGGTGAAATTTATTCAATGTCGGCTTCCTTTCCTGCAGAATACGAAAGTCTCGAATCATCTACTTTTCCCTGGAATCCTAATTCTTCGAATCCTATTCTGGATGACCGGCTATTTCTCTAGCTTGAACGGCTTCTTTTTTTAGATCTAGTTTATCGATCCTAGTAAAAGTCTGTTCGGATCGAGGTCCCCTCGATAACCTATCGATGATCGATGGATTTATTTTATATCAGCTAGTACTTCTCGAGTCTAGTGCTTTAGAATAGTTCGTCTGCTTTCTGGAGATAATGTCTATAGTCTCCGTTCTTCTTTGTTTATTCGGTTCTCGCACTCCTACTTTTCTGAAATACGTTGCGAACCTTACTCTGTTTTTCCCTATTTGGGTTCTTTAAATTAGATAACTGTTCATCTTTCTGTTACGGTACTTCCGTACGTTATGATTTTTTCGGTCGTTTATTTAAAGACCTATCGCCTTAAGTCCAACGTTCGCAGCCTGCTCTGACTATATTTTACGAACTTTCCACTGTAAACTTGTGTACTGTCGGACCTAAAATCCAGTAACTAGGATTTTCCTAATTTTTCAACACGGCGATACTTTGATATTTCTTCTTTACAACTCCTTATGGAGGCACGCAAGTTGTTAATACTGCGACGCCTGTGGCTATCGGATATTAATTCAGCGGTGTAATACAGCGTTTCTCCCCTCAAGGAGTACTGGTAAACTGTCTTCGGTGTGAAGCAGAGTAACGCCCCACACGGCTGTCTGAATACTGATGCGTAGCAACGCCCCCCTCGGGCTGTTTGTAACTGCTTGTACTGATGCGTAGTAACACCCCCTCACGGGTTGTCAGAATAACTGCATGTTTGGCTTGGTGATGCCAGGAGCTTTATACTCTTTCGCTACAAAAAGATAAGACTCTAGCCCTTTCCGTGCCCAACTTTTAAAATAATGGTTGCACCATTATAAAAATTATACCTTCAAAAAGCTCGTCTTCTCAATGTTAAATAATCTCATTGCGCATAAGAATCGATCGTGCAATTTGGAGATATTAATTAATTTCTCGTCCTCAACTGTGTGGGTGTTGCTGTTCATTTGCATTCTCCCCTCTCCACAGGCCTTGGTAAATCCCCTATGACGTCTACTTGCGTTTGCAGTTTTCTCCTGTGCAATTATTAAAGGGTTTTTCTTTACACAAAAATCTCTAATTCGAAATGATTCACCGTACTGTAATTGTTTACTTATTTTTATACTCGTAAACGGGTTAAATTTAATTATTCCTCTTCTGGCGCATAGGCGGTGTTGTCGTTTTTAAGCAAGCTCAGCTCGATTTCCGAGTCAGGCTTCCTTGTCTCACAGCCGAAATTTTCCACTCGGTTATTAATACTCATGACCAGCTCCTTCTGAATGTCAAGAGGCGTGATCTCATCTCTCGAACACCTGGCTCGCGCTGCTTGCACAATGTTAGGCTAGAATCCTGGCTTGATCTTTCTCTAAGTTACAGTAGAAACTGTACGTTTCTTTTAATTCTTCCCCAAATACATGGATTCCACCTCCTTGGACCCTATGGCACATGGGTTCATCTCTCCCCTCCTTAGGTAAATAAATTTTCGAAAAATTTTGAGGAAATTTATTTCAATTAATCTTATCTTTCTTTATTCGTCAAAGCCATCATAACGTTGTCCGTACCTTCCGTCTCTTTTTATTTCTTTAAAGTCGTATCCGGTAATTGTGTAGGTCGGGTATGCTCTGTCCCTACCCTTTCTTTCTTTTTCCTTTATTCGTCTGGGCTTTAAGTCCCCAGAACCTCATTCTTCCTTACGGGTTTGGTCTATCCTTACCCGTTTCCTTATTTCCTCATTCTCCTTTCTTAAATTGAAATTTTCTTCTTCAACAAAATCAATTATTTCTTTGATTTCCCAATACAATTTCTCCAATTCGCATTCGCACTCGAATGCTTGAGCTCTATTCTCTATTTCTTCCTTATTCTTGTTTATGTCAAAAGCGGATTCATCTCTAAATTGTTCCATAACCAGGGCTTGTTCATTTGCTTCATCGAAATCTTCGGGAGGGTAATATAATTTCAAATTTGCTGAATTCATGGTCACTTCGTGATCCGTTTCACAGTGCCGAATTCTATATGCGTTATTCCTCAAATCTCTGATTATTTGATACGGTCCGTGGTACATTTTCTGGAACTTCTTGTACACACGGTTCCCTGGATCCGAAATGGCTGGTCTTTTTACTAACACCATTTCTCCTGCTAATAATGGTCGATGATACCTCTTATGCCTATTTCTTCTTTGCCTCCTGTCGGCTTGAGCTTTTAGATGCTCAAAGGCTCTTCTAATACGTACATCTCTTCCAGGCTGAGCGTCTGCTGGCCTAGGAATTACCAGACTCCAAGGTCTCTCTGGTTGCTCATTCCGATGTAACGTTATGGGTATCTCTCCCGTGGATTCATGGATTGTATTATTTATACAAAATTCGATAATATCCAAGATATCTATCCACTTCCAATTTTCTTCGGCACAGTATATTCTACAGTACTTGGCCGTCTCCCTCATCACTCTTTCTACAGGATTTGCCTCAGGATGGCGAATACTTGACAAAATCTGACGTATTCCAAGTCTTTCTAATTCTCGTCTGAACTCTACACTGGTGAAACAACTGCCGTGATCCGACAACAAATTCTCAGGTTTTCCCAGAATCGGTATCACTTTTTCTTTGAGTCGTTTTAACACCTGTTTGGTACTAGTCTTCTGTATGGGAGCAAGGACAACCATTTTAGTGAAGACATCCATAGCCACCATTATGTGTCGATTTCCTCTTCTTGCCTTTGGCAAAGGTCCAAAATTATCAATAGAAATGATTTGACCTGGCCTTTCGGGCAACAATGGTATAGGCTTTTGCCTCATCAGAAATGCATTAGGTTTGATCCTTTGACATAAATCACATGTCTTTAGCGTGTCCCTTACAGTTTCTCTCAGTCTCGGCCATACAAATGCTTCTTTCAGCATCGAGACTGTTTTGTCGACTCCCATATGTCCGAACGATCTATGGGCTAACCATACTATTTTCCTCTGCAAAATTGCAGGTACAACAATCCTTAATTTGGTATGGTCAGAGTCTACAAACTTATATAATAATCCATTATAAAACGTGTAGTCTTGAGCTATCTTATTAGCTTCCGTGTACGCTGGTGTTCCCCTTATCAAGCTTCCCTCGAGGAAAGATATGAGCATGTTCATCCATGGATCCTCACGTTGCCGTTGACTAATGCTTCTTAACGCTGATCCCTGTCTTCCAAATCTATAGCCATTACTTCCTCTTCTTTGGACTCTGGCTGTCTACTTAAGTAGTCTGGAACTATATTTTCCTTTCCTGGGCAGTATTCTATCTTGACATCAAACTGTTGAATGTATAAAGCCCAACGCATCAACCTATGACTGGATAAATCAGTCTTCATCAAAAAGGTTAAGGCTTTATGATCCGTTCTTAAGATGACCTGAAACCCATATACGATCTTCCGCCAATATTGCAGCGCGTGCAATATCGCTAACAGCTCGATTTCGCTGATCGTATAATTTTTCTCGTGTGGTTTCAGTCTCCGACTTGTGAAAGCTAGATAATTTTTCTTATCAGGGTTTTCCGGGTTTTCCTGATATAGCATTGCCCCTATTCCAATCTGGGATGCGTCTGTTTGAATGATAAATCTCTGATTAAAATCAGGATATCCTAGCTTCACGTAATTTAAGAGCATTTTCTTGGCCTCCACGAACGCTTTTTCTGTTTCGTCCGTCCATTTCCACTTGCCCCCCTTCTTCAGAAGGTCCTGTAGTGGTGCAACAGTTTTTGTGTATGATGGACAATGTCCTGAGAAGAAACCAATCAATCCCAAAAACTGGCGAACGTTCTTTACCTTCAAAGGCCTTGGAAAATCCCTTATCGATTCCAATTTGCACGTATTTGGTTTAACACCATCCTTGTCAATCACATGCCCTAAAAATGTTACTTGTCTTTGACAAAAATTTGACTTCTTTAAATTTATTTTAAAATTAGCCTTCCTTAAATCTTCCAAGAGTTTCTTCAGCTTTTCTAAATGTTCTTCAATATTCTCCGAGGTAAGCAAAATATCATCCACATAACGGATAGTGCACTCTTTCACTTCCTCTGACAGGTTTCGATCAAGCGCTCTTATTAAGGCAGATCCTGCGGTCTTCAATCCAAACGGACATCTCCTAAAACAATAGGTTTGTTGGTCGAACTGAAATCCAGTCAACAAGCTGGTTTTCTCTTCCAGTTCGAGATGATGATACGAAGAAGTCATGTCAATATTTGTGAAAATCTTCTTGCCCTTGAACTTCCTCAGTATTTCTTTTATGGGTGGTGCCGAATCATTTTCTGGTATGATTTTCGCATTTAGATTTCTGGCATCTAAACACACCCTTACTGAGCCATCCGGTTTACTCACAATCACTAATGGACTAACATATGGTGTCGCCATCTTTTCTATAACACCTGCATTCATCATCTCCTGCAGTGTTTTCTTAGTTTGTGGGTAATGTTTTTCCGCAACCGGGTATGGTTTTTGTCTGAACGGTGCCCAATCATTGACTTGGAACGCGTATTTAAAATTTTCAATCTTCCCTGGCTTGGAATCAAATACGTCCCTATAATTCAATAATAATTTCTTTAATTGTTCCTTATTTTCGAGGTTAACTTTAGCTTCCTCTACTTTTCCTGACAGGTTGGTCTCGAACTCAGTTTCCAAATCATCTTCGAGTTCTATGTTGAGGATTTCAAATATCCTTTCTATGTCCTTATAACCTTCCTCCGTTACTTCTTCCATATGCCATACCTGTTCTCCTATTTTCGCATCCTGTTCCTGTAGGTTAATGTTTTGTTCATCCACATCCTCTCTTTGAATTCTAATGCAGTTTTGCGCTAGGTCTATAATGACCTTGTTCTCACGGATAAAATCAATACCTAATATGACATTATACGGTAATTGATTTACCAGCAAAAAGCACTGCGAAATTTCAGCGTTACCCATGATCAGATCGATATATACCTGAAATTTACATGTTAAAGATTTTTCAGGGATAATTCCCTTAATCTTTACACTTGATGTGGGAATCTTTAATACTCGGCCCCTTATTTCCAGTTCATTTAGAAGGGTTTGTGTAATTATACTTATTGTGGATCCGGTATCAATTAATGCTCTGACCAGTAATCCTTCTATCCTTAGCATAATTATAGGTAGTTCTCTTTTAACAGGTGGGATTCCTTCCACATCCTCGTTAATTAGCTCATCTGGTCTTGCTATCCAATTCACAATTTCTACCTCCTCCCAGCTCCTGGTATGTTTCCACTTTTGACAATTTAAATTTGGAGTTTTTTTTATCCTGAGGGCTTCCTTTCCCCTCATTCTTTAATTGAGCTTGTAGTTCCAAGCTTTGAGCTCCGTCTAGTCGGTCGGGTGATTTCCGGTTCTTGATTGCCTCACTCCAACGGACTTTTTGCCTATCAGGTTCATCTGGTCGTTCGTTCATATAACGAAGACTTTCCTGATATCTTTCTTCTATTTCGGCCCGATATTCATCATCCCTATCCTCTGGCCTTACATTCCTTCTGGGATAATTCTCCCATTTCTTTCTGTTTTCTTGCCTTTGATGGTTATTGTTATAGGGTCGGCTCTCTTGTTGCCTATAACCTGTATTCCTAGGATTTCTTCCTCGATATCCTCCTCTGTAATATGGCTGTATTCCTCTAGGCTCCTGGTGCCCATACTCTCGACCCAGTCCCTGAGTATCCGTGCTGGTGGACTGATTCCTGGTCGCTGGTTTTTCTCTGGTTTCCTGACTGCTGGCCATATGTACTTGCTCAGTCTGTCTTTGATGCCTAGGAGTTACGTGCGAAGTCGTCATATCTAATTGACGTAATACACTCTCCACTTCCACAGCACTTCTGGCTATGGATGAGATTAACAGCCTCTGAATCTCATACGGAAGTTGTCTTGCAATGGCGGCACACAGGTCGTTCTCTGCCGGAGCAATGTCGAGTTCGCGGAATTTACATAACTGAGCGGTGAAAAATTCCGAGTATTTAGTAGGTGCATTTGTGCTGTACTTCCTAGAGTACAGATCTAGCCTTAAATTCTCTTGGACGTCTGCTGCCCAATATCGTTTTAAAAATGCTTCCCTAAAGCCTTCCACCGTATCAAAGGTGTACCTGAAGCTTCTGAACCAGGTGAGACAATCACCTGCCAACAGCTTTTCAATAGCTCTCAGTCTCCGATCCTGAGGAACTTTCATTTCGTTTAAATACTCTGCAACTTCCTTTAGCCAGTATTTTGGAGTAATTGACATGTTATTACCCGTAAACTTTACTGGTCTGTCCTCATTCGATTTAATAATGTTTATTATCTGACCATTTGTCTGATTCATGTACGGGGTTGACATCGCCATCGGATATCCTGGGTTCTTATAAGGGCTCTCCCCTCCTAAGTCCCTCTCCGTATCTGTGCCTTGTTCACGGGAATCTACCCATCCTGTCTTTGGAAACTCCTCCTGATTCTCAAATTCTAACTTCCTTTCCCTTCTGGCACTTTCTTCATTAGCCATGAGTTGGATTTCCATTTGACTATTCTTATGTTCAGTCCTCTCCAATCGGGATCTTAATTCATTCTGAATTCTTTCTTGATTCCTTTTACTATCTTCCTCTGCCTTTTTGAGTTGGAATTTCTCCTCCCTGTAACTATCCCTGAATTCATTTAGTTGGTCTTCTACCTCTTTCTTAATGACCATGGCCTGTTGATTTATAATTTCTGGCTTTACATCACCGATGGTATCCAGGCCCTCTCGTATCTCCTTTATTTGCTTCTCCACTTCTTTTCGTCCTTTGACCATATTTAATTCAATTCCTTTCAACTTTCCCTCAGTTTTCTCTTGGCTCTTAGACACTTCCGTCACTTTATCTTTGATCAATTTTACTTCATTATTTGTTTTTCCTACTCGCTCTTCTAATTTTTCGATAGTTTCCTGGACCTCATTAATACCCTTGCTTATTTCCTCTATCTTCAGGGTCTTCTCTTGATTTTCTTCATTTCGTTGCTTTCTTTCTTCCTGGATATGCTCCTCGTATTTACCGAATCTTTTATCTATTCCTTCCTCATGCTTCTTTAAGGTCTCATCTACCTGCCTAGTAAAATGATCAATCTGCCCTTTCATACCCTGTACATCCTTTTGATTTTGATTTTTCATCTCAGTTACTTCATTCTGAACTCCGTCGACCTTTCCCTCGAGTTCTCCTACTTTGTCCTTTACCCCTTTAAATTCTTCTCCTAATTTCTTAAAACTTTCTTTTATCTCATCCCGGGAACGTTCACAAATATTCTTGTTAGATTCTATCTGAGCTTTCAATTCTGTCTGCACACCTTGGATCTGGGTTACAAGTTCCTTTTCACATGCTTTTACATTCTCTTTACAAGACTTTTCCATCTTATTTAACTTAGTTTTTATAGCCCCAAAATTACCTTCTAAATTATCAAAATTTTCTTGACATTTAGCTTGGGATTTTTTTGTACTTTCCTTCAAGACATTTATTTGGTCTTGCAATTCTGACTTAAGTACATTATTTTCCTGTTTAATTTCACTTGTGATTTCCCCTTTTAACTCAGTTAGCTTTTTCCCAAACTCAGTGTCAAAACCTTGGAACTTGTCATATATTTTATCTATCTCAGCCCTCACTTCATTGTTCATTTCTACACAGTTAGCTTCGATAGTTTCTAATTTAGTTCCCATGCTATCACTTTTAACTTCGATAGCTTCTAATTTAGTTCCCATGCTATCACTTTTAACTTCGATAGCTTCTAATTTAGTTCCCATATTATCACTTTTAATTTTTAGTGACTCTAAACTTTCAGTTATGGATCCTAACCCTTCTTTATTTTCAGTCTGTTGGCTATCCAACTTATTGTTTATGGCCTCCAAGAGCCGTTGCACTTCTTCACTCAATGCCATCTTATGAGAATACAGTGGGCCACTCATGCCACCACACTAGTACATGCTTGAGAGATGATACTCTGAACCCTTGTGTCCCAATTTCTTTAAAAATTTACTTTGGTACGGGTGTTTACTACAACGTACCCTTTTGATACTTTTATTCAATTTCATAAACCTTTATGGAAGTATTTAAAATTCAAAATTTCGAAAAACCATTTTTTTTTCAAAAAAAATGAAAATTTTTATTTTTCGAGAAAAACTCGGGTTTTCCTAGGAAAACTCAGCCCTGCGTACTGGGCGCCATGAAAGATTTGCTAGGGGGGTTAATGATATAATTCAGGGCTGCTCGGTATGAGTTTCCAGGGACCCATGCGGTCAGTTAATATTTTACGTTGTAGCTATTCCTATCATTACTTTACTTTACATGATATGACCGTCTTAAGTGTTCCTCTAGTTATTAAACCAGCACATTACTTATATGCCCCCCATGTGCCCTTTTAGCAAGAAATATGCCAATCACAGTATACCAGCGTAGCTCAATTCGGGATTTCGGGGTAGCGGTAAGTTCACCCACTCTGTGACCCACATATTTTGGATTAATTAGAGGATACACTTGCAAAAATAACAACAAAATCAACTCCTATTTTAACACATTTAATTTATCAAAATTATGGCGCTACAAACAATTAAACAATTAAATTACTGACCCATAATCATCTACTTGTTCCAAATGAACAAGGAATAACCTAAGAATAAAACAAATATTGTATTAAAACATCTGGTTTCCATATAAACCAACAATTCCTAATTATTTTTACTTCCATAAAGCATCAACTGTAAGTTTCATATAACTCCGAGCTCTTTTGGCTCAATGCTTTCTATAATAACGGTGTCATTCTTTGTACACCTCCAATACTACTTTTTTATATTTTCTTAATCATCAAACAAATGTATAATTACATTTAAAATTACATGTTAATTATCTAACTCAATATTTGGGCATTTCACAGGTTTTCAGCTTTTATCATCTCTCTCTAGTTTTACAAATACATTAAGGTAATCAGGAAATTACTTGTGTACTCCAGAGTATGAAGATACTTGACACAGTCAAAAAACTATGGTCACTCCCGAAACCTAGTTGCCGTCAATTAACTCATGGAATCCTACTTCCGTACAACATTACAATAGGGATTGTTATTTATCTCATATGTCTTATAAGACCATTATCACATAAAAAACTACGATCTGAACAGGCAAGCGGAAATATCAATCTACAAGGACCTCGGTTCAACGCCCGGGTCGTTAACAACTTTAAACACTCACGGTGTATTCATTACTCCTTACAAGACGGCCTTCAGACACCCCTCCTGCTCCGAGGGTCTGACCGTGAAACTTGAGAGTTATTTATGACTATGCGGGAACCCTCCCGTCTAGCCTAAGCTAGAGCTCTCTTTAATGCTTTTACAAACAGCTTTTCGTTCATTCTCAATTCTTTGGGGAGACCTGGCATTCTACTCCTCGTGTAAATTCAACAATATTATTGGGCTCATAAACCACATTCGTAATCTTGGCATTTATTAATTATGAAAGGTCCTCATTGATTGGGGAAGAGTATACACATTCTACGACGAATAATAAAGGGGCTTTCACAATAAGAAGATTCTGAGTTCGAATCTCTCCACATGCCTCGGGAACCATTCCCATATAGAGGACTATACAAAATGCGATTTAGGGTCAGCCTATAGCTTATAAGACCTACGCTCAATACCATACATTTGCTCCCTTTCAATACAACATACACAATGGCCTCGTGATACTACGTCACAAATAGAGGACTTACACCAATTCTCAATTCGCTACAATCAACTACCTCTCATAAGTAATTTACCAAGTACATTAACTTTTACGCGTTCCTAGCGTGACATTTTATTTTAATTGCGCTCCTTTTGCGCTATACTTTATTTTTAAGCCTAGCGTCATCCAAAGAACTGATAATATCATATTAACAATTGATACACATCTCAATTTTTATATTATTCTTTTCCTTTGAAAATAACTTTCTCTCTTTTTAAGAACATGCATTTGAACATCATGTCTATACTTTTTATTAAGGCTCTAACGCTCTTATGTTTACATCAATTAATTTGATCTTTATTTAATATTTCCTTACTTGGTTATTATTATTATTATTTCATATCTTCATTCTTTACAAAAAGCTCAAAAGCTATTTCTTTCATATAACACAAATTTACTTTAAATATCTTTCATGATAATTATTAATATTTCGCTTGCTCTTATGACATTCGTCAAATACACTGACATTTTATTCATCTATTTCCTCTACTAGATTTATTCTTTACATAATTATTTATAGTTTCTCAAATTTCTATTATTGTTCAGACCGCGTTTTCTTTATTCAGTATTTATTTATTTAAACACATCCCTTTTACTCAAAAACTCCGGTGGATTTGTACACAATCATTTCCCGATACCAAAATATAATGAAATTCATTACTCACATGTTTTTAAGGTCGTCCCACGACCTTTATCCTTGTGCGGTGTTTCATTTTGGCCCACTTTTTAACTTACTCCATATTGTAGAAATTCATCTCATGTACGAACACTTCTTGACACATATTCAATACACTTAACATTGACAACATTTTAATACACTGGTGTATCCATTTAGAACACACAATAAACACTAAAAAATATTATTTTAACACACAATCTTGATAGTGTCCTGGCCCCAGTCCTTTAGGAAAGGACTGTGCCTATAAATACATAAAATATAATAAGAGATAACTACGTAAAAGGCGACATGGCAACGCGACTACGGAGTAGACCGTAGGTCATAGACCTAGCTCCAATAGCAAGCACTTGGACAGGACACAGAGGACATTACACTCCCAACATACCGCTGACTGGACTGACATCGCACCTTTTACTTATAAATAGAGGTACGAACACGCGCCGCGGTCTCTAAGCTTTTGACGCTCTAAGCTCTTAGGAACGTGGATTCTTCTGAACCTGCAGTGACAGTCCTACACTCTATAGGAGTTGTGCTACGTCGGACCGATATGGGGGATGGCCCCATATCGAGTCCCAACGCCACCATCATCATGGAAGACCGGTATTAACGGTGGGGTGAGTGACATCGTGCCTGCTTAATTCCTTTTTCCCCCTAGATTATTATTTCCATCCTCCCCTATTGCAATTGCCACTATTTCTTAATAAACCCCCTTTCTGAACAGTCTATTGACTACCTTTTTATTTCGTTTAGGTTAAGAAGCCCTTCCCTTTAGATTAGTACCTAGTTTTAAGATCTACATTGAACGCTGACATGCAGGAGGCGCTGCACCGCCAGCGTGCGGCCTAGAGGTGAGCTAGGTGAGTATTCATTCCTCCCGCCAATTCCCCTGTATGTAAATTGCTCTCTAAACGTGTCCGCAGTTCTTCCTAAAACAATCCCAACCTCTTACAAATTCGCCAAGCTACAACCCCAATTTAGATTAATTTCATCCCCTAGATTTAGTATTTGTATTGGCATCCCTCTCAGATACAATACAAATGGTGGGAGGCGCGGGTTAGTCAAACCAACAACACCCTTAACATAACAGATACAATACAAATGGTGGGAGGCGCGGGTTAGTCAAACCAACAACACCCTTAACATAACAGATACAATACAAAATGGAGGAGGCCCGGGGTATCGTGACGTTGTCGTCAGACAACGCCTACAGGAGTTCAGACAACGAATTTCTACGATACAGGTCCCTAAAAACCCTCTTGTGCAGCCAAGCAAAATTTACCCAAAATTAAGGAAAATTTTTTGAAGTACGGGTCAAATATTATTTTTGGTACCCACCCACACCCGCCCCAGTAACTAATACATATGTAAACGCCCCCTATACTCATTACATTAGCCAAGCGAGTGAGACAATTTAAATCCCCCCCCGAACAGATTTTTTTTAGTAGATTAAGTTAGAGAATATTTTTAGTACACAATAATTATAATACCCCCACCCCCACCCTTGTAGATTTCGCGATAAACACCTCTTACGCCAAGCGATTTGAATAGTAACAACCCCTATCTAATAAGTCACTAGGAATATTAACGGAAGCCTAGTAGGAAGACGTAGTGATAACTACCCTACTATATTCAGAGAAAATTGCTCCTTATTTCAGATTAAACCCCCCACAATGAAGCTCTATTAGGAATGAGATTGTGATATCCCATAGGATAAATGGAATGAATAAATAACTTTGTATTTTTTACAGCAGTGCAACTATACATTGTATATGATTGTAGGCTAAAATATTTTCTTCTGAATCCATTTTAGTATAACTTAGCGGAAGGTAGTATTGGCTAGATGCTTACATAGAGTTAGGAGACCTTGCAATCACATTTCTGCAAGGTGCCGCAATAATTAGTTTGTAAACGCATTCAGTCAAGACGTACTACAGTTTCTCTTTTGTTCTGAAAGCCGACCACAGAGGAAATGCTTATTTGTCCATTGTAACACAATCCAATATGCCATATGACTAACACGTGCTCAGCACACCGTCCGCCGCAAGGACATCAAACCTGACACTATCTCGCTAGCTCAGCGTGCAGACGCACTCGAGCGGAAGCCAGACACCTTGAGTTCAATTCCTGGCACTATTCACTCACACGCCAGATAACCTTGCATAAGTTTGCCTGCATTATTTTTGTTTTCAATGCGAAGCGTGCGATAGTAGAAAAACGCACTAATGATTTTAAAGATGTAAGCGTAAAGTACACTCTTAAGGTAGAATTCTTTTTCCAGCAGTACATTTCAAACAGAACATTCAGTTAGCAAAGAAAACACCGTTCCCTCACGAAGTAACATAGGTGAGAAAGCAATCCAGTAGGAATTTATGAAAAACGCCGACAAAGGCACGGCGATATCAGTATAACATAAATGCGTAAGCACGGACTTGGGCACAGCAGGGCAACATCGCAACGTACGACAATTGTTATCAAGAGTATCATCGTTAGTATATTAGTAATAAGTATTAAGTAATTTAAGTGAAGTTGAAGTGAAGTTGAAGGAATATTGATATCTTGCAGCAGGTCCAAAGGTGAGCATTGCTTTGAGATAAGGGAAATATTAAGTGAAGTTGATAGATATCTTGAGCTGGCACAATGGTTAGCACAGCCTCAAGAACACGACGTTATTGATATCTTGCAGCAGGTCCATGGGTGCACCTCGCTTTGAGATAAGGGAAGTATTAAGTGAAGTTGAAGAAATATATTATAGATATCTTGAGCTGGCACAATGGTTAGCACAGCCTCAAGAACACGACGTTATTGATATCTTGCAGCAGGTCCATGGGTGCACCTCGCTTTGAGATAAGGGAAGTATTAAGTGAAGTTGAAGAAATATATTATAGATATCTTGAGCTGGCACAATAGTTCGCACAGCCTCAAGAACACGACGTTATTGATATCATGCAGCAGGTCCCAGGGAGGACATCGCTTTGAGATAAGGGTAGTATGGAGGAGATTAAGGAGATATTAACACACCTACGTTGATAACAAATGCCATTAATAAATAAGATTAGTGTCCACACCGTGGCCCCAAAGTCCACAATTTACGCAAGCCAAATGCTTACAAGTAGAAACGTCACACCCAGAGGGAATTAATTAGCTACAGGTATATTGGTCAATATAATAATGACAACCGGCGACCGAAGACTATCATTTCAGATTCAGGGACCTAGCCAACCCGCTGAACACGTTAGAAGTAGTCCAGATATTAGAACGCTACTGAACTTTGAAAGGACATAGCCAACCCTTTCGCCTAGATGACGTTCGTTTTAATACTTTCAGGGAATTAAACCCTCCACGTTATACATCTTGTGGCGGTCAATTCAAACTTAATACATAATAAATTTAACGGCCGCTGGGACGCGTTCTGTATCGAAGTACGGACAGCCTGCCAACAGCCGATATCTTTATAGTATTCTGATAAAATATTAGGAGATATTTATATTAAAATAAACTTAATACACAATGAACTTAACGGCCACTGGGATGCGTTCTGTATCGAAGTACGAACAGTCTGCCAACAGCCGATAACTTTATAGTATTCTGGTAAGATGTTAGGAGATATTTATATTAAAATAAACCCAATACAGCATGGATTTAACGTCCGATGGAATGCGTCCTGTATCGAAGTACGGACAGTCTACCAACAGACGATATCTCTTTGGTATTATGTTTAACATGAGGAATATAGTGACACGTTTTATGATATTGTAGCATAGTAGGTACTGAAACCTACACCGCTGGACACATTTGCTGATTTTCTGTATAAAGAGTGACACCACTTGGTTAAAATACATAATCACATGCATCCGTATTTTCTACGACAAAAAGGCAACAGGATATGTAAAAGAAATAAAACTGTGCAACTCAGGCATAATATTAGTCATTCCATATAGAGCAACCGCATTATATTCTTACGGAGCAAAGGTAGGCATTTAATTGAAGATACAACCCCCGTTAATTTTATTAAAGAGCAAAAGTAACTATTTCAGTGAAGTTACAACCCCATTATTTTTCTTAAGGAGCAAAGATAGGCATTTAATTGAAGATACAGCCCCCATTAACTTTATTAAAGAGCAAAAGTAACTATTTCAGTGAAGTTACAACCCCATTATTTTTCTTACGGAGCAAAGATAGGCATTTAATTGAAGATACAGCCCCCATTAACTTTATTAAAGAGCAAAAGTAGCTATTTCAGTGAAGTTACAGCCCCATTATTTTTCTTACGGAGCAAAGATATGCATTTCAGTGAAGACACAGCCCTATTATTTTATTAAGGAGCAAGGTAGCCACCTCATTGAAGGCACACTTTAGAAAATTTTCATGGCTGCGGATACAATATAGAGAGAGCTTAAATATTTAAGAAATACCTTTAATATATATCGCCCCCCCCCCCCTTCAAGAGATTTTTTTTCACCCCTGTCCAGGCACGTTAGTCCACCTTACCCCGTGTATATAGCATATTTAGCTAAGAAAAGATAGTATTATTAGGTTTAGCATTAAGAATTAAGTTAGATAGTAAATCACCCCCCCCCCCCCTATATAACGTGGCAAGTTTTACAAAAGGGTCTTACATACCATGTCGTTAACAGTGTTATAATATTATCGTGTTAATTTATATTTCCTGAAGTTCTATACAGTGCACAGAATTTCCAAGTTAGCCCGGAGAGGCAACAAATAAACAATACTCTATTTAAACTTAACGATCGAGTGTACACGTAGTGCGAGTATCCTTACATAATGTCTGCATATCTATAGATTAGGAAGCGAATACGTCGCTTAATTCACGCTGAGAAAGTGTAAATGTAAAACTTAAGGATTAATTCTCAGCTATAGCAAAGATATACGTCGATATATAAGAAAGTTTTTTACAAATATAAAGGATTCAAGTTCTACGCAATATAAGAGGATATACGCAGCTAAATGCTTAAGGAAGCATGTTGCAGTTTTACAACGACGCATATAAGACGTGGTATAGTGTATGACCACAATGGCCAATATGTCAATGAATACATATTGCACGTTAGTTTATAAGGATATTAGTATATATGTCATAATGCAGACATTAAGTAACGAGATTACCGCGTACGACGTAACGAACTTCAGTGAAAACAAATAACGGTACCAGGGTAAACCAATCCCTCTGTACAAAACGATAAGAGAGATTTCTGATTTCAGACTAATTATACGGTGCACAATCCTGTAATCCCCCAGTAGGACATACATGCAGGATGCCCCCAGGATGAACGTGACGCAAGACCAAAGTTACAACACGCATGGCAGCAAACAGCAGTCAAAACCTACAAACCATACTAGAATGTCAGCCGATTTAGGCAGGAGCCTTCAGCTATTTATTAACAATACTTCAATGCTAATTTTTTCTCTTAATAACTTAACTACATGTTTTTTTACGCACTTCATCAAGTAACTTTGACGGAATTTCACGTTTTCTAGGATATTTCTACAATTTTATTTCATCATCCCCACGTTGTAAGGAGGTTATTAATAGTAGCGCACCCTCATAGCTACACTTGGCCTAGAGTACAATACACTACATTTTTTCTTTCCCTTTTTTACACACGCTACGAAGGGCGCGTGCTAGTTCATAAGGGATCGCCATTATTTAAGCTCCTTACAGCATCATTTCCCATCGTAGGAAAATTACAGTTATGTATGCACCCTCGAGGCACGGCTCGACTTGACGGCATCGTACGCAAGTCACGCACTAGTCCGAGTACGGTGCTAATAATGTAAATTTCCTATGTGATTTCATTAAAGATATATCTTTCAGTTTCATTTATTTCAATTTATATTTCCGCTGAAATTCCATTTATTAGTTTTCTTCAATTTTAACAAAACAATGTCAACACTTTTATGAAAATTTTAACTCTGCCAAATGGGCAATACAGATTATGTAAAACATACAATATGGGATATAGACAGATACAGAGAACTATCTGCCATGAAATGACTGTAAAACAAACCACCCCAACACTCTTGCCACGCCTTCCAACCCTTGGCACGGTACAATTTCGCTCATCCCCCCACCCACGAAGAAGACCAGAAGCGACGAAGGACGATACGACGAATCAAAAACAAATTCACATCGACGAAAGAAAGAAAAAAGAAGAAGAAGAAAAGAAGAAGAAGGAGAAGAAGAAGAAGAAAGAAGAAAATAAAAGTTTCCGCCCCCACGTCTAGTCCAATAATCGAGGACGATTATTAAAACAGGAAGAAGACTTGTCCTGGCCCCAGTCCTTTAGGAAAGGACTGTGCCTATAAATACATAAAATATAATAAGAGATAACTACGTAAAAGGCGACATGGCAACGCGACTACGGAGTAGACCGTAGGTCATAGACCTAGCTCCAATAGCAAGCACTTGGACAGGACACAGAGGACATTACACTCCCAACATACCGCTGACTGGACTGACATCGCACCTTTTACTTATAAATAGAGGTACGAACACGCGCCGCGGTCTCTAAGCTTTTGACGCTCTAAGCTCTTAGGAACGTGGATTCTTCTGAACCTGCAGTGACAGTCCTACACTCTATAGGAGTTGTGCTACGTCGGACCGATATGGGGGATGGCCCCATATCGAGTCCCAACGCCACCATCATCATGGAAGACCGGTATTAACGGTGGGGTGAGTGACATCGTGCCTGCTTAATTCCTTTTTCCCCCTAGATTATTATTTCCATCCTCCCCTATTGCAATTGCCACTATTTCTTAATAAACCCCCTTTCTGAACAGTCTATTGACTACCTTTTTATTTCGTTTAGGTTAAGAAGCCCTTCCCTTTAGATTAGTACCTAGTTTTAAGATCTACATTGAACGCTGACATGCAGGAGGCGCTGCACCGCCAGCGTGCGGCCTAGAGGTGAGCTAGGTGAGTATTCATTCCTCCCGCCAATTCCCCTGTATGTAAATTGCTCTCTAAACGTGTCCGCAGTTCTTCCTAAAACAATCCCAACCTCTTACAAATTCGCCAAGCTACAACCCCAATTTAGATTAATTTCATCCCCTAGATTTAGTATTTGTATTGGCATCCCTCTCAGATACAATACAAATGGTGGGAGGCGCGGGTTAGTCAAACCAACAACACCCTTAACATAACAGATACAATACAAATGGTGGGAGGCGCGGGTTAGTCAAACCAACAACACCCTTAACATAACAGATACAATACAATAGATTTACACTTCACAACTTTTGATCACTAGGCCGTATTTTCCTAGCCTATCACACGTGACCTCTTAATCTCCCGTTTCCAAGGGTGAAATTTATTCAATGTCGGCTTCCTATCCTGCAGAATACGAAAGTCTCGAATCATCTACTTTTCCCTGGAATCCTAATTCTTCGAATCCTATTCTGGATGACCGGCTATTTCTCTAGCTTGAACGGCTTCTTTTTTTAGATCTAGTTTATCGATCCTAGTAAAAGTCTGTTCGGATCGAGGTGCCCTCGATAACCTATCGATGATCGATGGATTTATTTTATATCACCTAGTACTTCTCGAGTCTAGTGCTTTAGAATAGTTCGTCTGCTTTCTGGAGATAATGTCTATAGTCTCCGTTCTTCTTTGTTTATTCGGTTCTCGCACTCCTACTTTTCTGAAATACGTTGCGAACCTTACTCTGTTTTTCCCTATTTGGGTTCTTTAAATTAGATAACTGTTTATCTTTCTGTTACGGTACTTCCGTACGTTATGATTTTTTCGGTCGTTTATTTAAAGACCTATCGCCTTAAGTCCAACGTTCGCAGCCTGCTCTGACTATATTTTACGAACTTTCCACTGTAAACTTGTGTACTGTCGGACCTAAAATCCAGTAACTAGGATTTTCCTAATTTTTCAACACGGCGATACTTTGATATTTCTTCTTTACAACTCCTTATGGAGGCACGCAAGTTGTTAATACTGCGACGCCTGTGGCTATCGGATATTAATTCAGCGGTGTAATACAGCGTTTCTCCCCTCAAGGAGTACTGGTAAACTGTCTTCGGTGTGAAGCAGAGTAACGCCCCACATGGCTGTCTGAATACTGATGCGTAGCAACGCCCCCCTCGGGCTGTTTGTAACTGCTTGTACTGATGCGTAGTAACACCCCCTCACGGGTTGTCAGAATAACTGCATGTTTGGCTTGGTGATACCAGGAGCTTTATACTCTTTCGCTACAAAAAGATAAGACTCTAGTCCTTTCCGTGCCCAACTTTTAAAATAATGGTTGCACCATTATAAAAATTATACCTTCAAAAAGCTCGTCTTCTCAATGTTAAATAATCTCATTGCGCATAAGAATCGATCGTGCAATTTGGAGATATTAATTAATTTCTCGTCCTCAACTGTGTGGGTGTTGCTGTTCATTTGCATTCTCCCCTCTCCACAGGCCTTGGTAAATCCCCTATGACGTCTACTTGCGTTTGCAGTTTTCTCCTGTGCAATTATTAAAGGGTTTTTCTTTACACAAAAATCTCTAATTCGAAATGATTCACCGTACTGTAATTGTTTACTTATTTTTATACTCGTAAACGGGTTAAATTTAATTATTCCTCTTCTGGCGCATAGGCGGTGTTGTCGTTTTTAAGCAAGCTCAGCTCGATTTCCGAGTCAGGCTTCCTTGTCTCACAGCCGAAATTTTCCACTCGGTTATTAATACTCATGACCAGCTCCTTCTGAATGTCAAGAGGCGTGATCTCATCTCTCGAACACCTGGCTCGCGCTGCTTGCACAATGTTAGGCTAGAATCCTGGCTTGATCTTTCTCTAAGTTACAGTAGAAACTGTACGTTTCTTTTATTTCTTCCCCAAATACATGGATTCGACCTCCTTGGACCCTATGGCACATGGGTTCAATATTAGAATTTATTTATTTGTCCAAATGCTTCGGGAACTCGCCTAATTCAAACTATCGGTATAATTGTGGTGCATATTCCCCTCTCTCTCAATCAAATATTCGTTGAGGTGGATACCCGCGAGAGAACGGTTGCCTAAAGTTGCAGCTGCCAGTTTAATGAACGTGTCACATCAGGAGTATTGTATGGAGTGGAAATATAGCGTGTACAAAAAGCAACAACGTCAAAGCCTTCCATGCTATTGTAAGTAAATTTGATAAGATACCGGTAGCCTAATAATGGGGCTACCAAGTTGTACAGTGGATCAGGAATGATGTGCAAGGAAGTACATTATGAAGGCCTATGCGAAAATATATTTAAAAAAAAAATAATAAAACAACGTTGTTGTTGATTCATTAAAGGGCTTTACAACATCGTGGTCATGTAGCCCCGTTACTTGGGTGTGTGTGGAATTTGACTGATAACTTGAATGATTCTGATGACTGTATAAGTGTGTGTATTTGCAATTCAGCTGAGGATTGGGAAGGAGGTGGCCGTGGCCTTAATTAAGGAACCATCCCGGCATTCACCTGGAGTAGAAGTGGGAAGCCACGGAAAACCACTTCGAGGATGGCTGAGATGAGAGTCGAACCCGCCTCTTCTCACTTTTGCCTCACGAGGCCGAGTGTACCCCGTTCCAGCCCTCAGACCAGAATTATATTTCTTGGCAGAACCAGGAATCGAACCCGGGCCTCCGCGGTGACAGTCAAGAGTGCTGGCCACTACGCAACGAGGCGGACCCAATTAAGTAATGGATACGACTCAAAGTACAGTAACTGTTGTTGTTGTTGTTGTTGATTGTGTAGTGGCTAGCGTCCGTGGCGGTCGTCCCGGAGGTTCGATTCCCAGCTCTGCCAAAAATATTTCATTGAATGGGTGATTGTTGAAAGAGACGGAATTAGCTTATGGACGGTTCTAAGAAAAACACAAAGAACTGTCCTGTCTTCTGAATTTTGCACCAAAGAAGTAGAGATTTTTTGAGGATAGACTATACAGTAGTTAAATGGGAATAGAATGTAGGGCATACTGCTCCATGACCGTTGCAATGTTTTTCAAGGAGAAAACATTTTTTATAATATGATGACTTGGGTACCTTTTAACAATCAAGTCATAATTTCTTACTTCTGTGCCACAATAAATCACTGCTTGTTCTTGTAATGCCGAACAAAATACTGCATATTGTAACTTTCTCAAACCAAAAAGCTGTAGGCCTTCTGTACGGCACTAATGAACAAAATTAAATGGGACCTGAGTCAATAACTGAGGTCCCTTCTTACAATCAGATCTAAAAACACATGATAGAAGGTCGACATTAGGACCGTTTTGACATTCAAATGTGTATCTACCCTCTGCCAATTCGAATCTGCCACTAACTCAAAACGACCATTCAATTAATTGTGGTCTGACGACTGGAACGAGGTACACACTGCCTTGTGAGGCAAAACTGAGAAGAGGTGGGTTCCATTCCCTTCCTCAGACATCCTAGAAGAGGTTTCCCGTAGTTTCCCCACTTCTAATCCAAGCAAATGATGGAATGGTTCCTAACGTAAGGCCACGGCCACGTCCTTCCAAATCCTGTCCCGAATTTACAAATACACACACTCGTACAGCCATCACAATAACACAGATTATCTCACAAATGCCAAACACACCCACAATACACGAGGCTATATGACCGCGATGTCGCAACCCCTTAAAGAAACAACAAAACAACAACGAGGTATTTCATTCGCTACTGTACCGTATCTCGAGATGGTACAGGACACCGCATTACACTCCATGGTAAGGGAGGAATCGCATTCTACTGTATGTTACTTAGTCTCCTCTTCCCAGGGCTGACCACGGGGTTTGGAGATGAGCCCAATATCATTTTTACTTACTTGTGCAGGATTTTCATCTTCCCTGTCGAATTTCATTGATCATCAAACAGCCTACATATCTTCCTTCGAGCTGGCTGAATGGCTCAGCAGTAACGTTCTTGCTTGTTGTGCCCAAGGTTGCAGGATTGAATCCTGGCGCAGTCAGTTGGCATTTGAGGGTACGCAAATGCGAGGGAGCCGTTTCAGTAGATTTACTGGCACGTAAAAGATCCTCTACGGGGCATAATTCTGGCACCCTGGCGTCTCTAAAAGCCGCAGTTATTAAAAGGGACGTAAAACCAATAACATTATTTTATTAATTGTCTTCCTTCTACTCGATATTATTAGTTTTCCGAAGCCAAGAAAATCTTTCGTCATGCTGCTCTACCTGGCCCCTCCTTTCTACCCACATACCCTCATTCTTCAAGGAGCGTCCATCTCATGTCGAAGTGACTAGTATTCTGGGTTGTCTCCCCTGAGGCCTGGGTTTGATTCATGACTTGGCCAAGGAATTTAAATCCGGCCTTGGAGCCCGGAGCGTGGTTTACACAGCCCCGTGAGGCAGAACTGAGAACAGGTAGGTTCGATTCCCACCTCAGCCATCCTAGAAGTGGTTTACCGTGGTTCCACACGCCAAGTCAAGGAAAATGCCACGATGGACCTAACTCAGGCCACGGACGCCACCTTCCCATCCCTAGCCTCAATCACAATCACAATGAGATAGGGTTCCATAAGCTTAGTGACAGTTCCCCTGCTAGGAGGACCTAGCTTTCAAAGAAAGTGTCAATTGCACTATTGAAGAGGAGCAAATGAAGAGTACGGTCACTGCATTCAATTTACCTCGAGTGGCCTTGTGTTTCAACATTGTTCACCTCGTGGTTCTTGCCACGGTGGGTGAGTGGTTACCGTGGTGGACTGCCAACCCCAAGCTCGCAGGTTCGCTCCTGGCCGTGATAAGTGATTTTTCAAAGGCAACAAAAATCACGGCACGCATGCCATACGTTGTTGACATGTTAAAGAATCCATATGAATTCAGTAGGACGTGTTCATAATGGCAAAATTAATCTCGGGATTATCCGCCAACACAAAAAGTTCCTCCTTTCTCTACTAGAAAGCGCTATAGTGACAAGGAGCTTAGATATCTAACCACCTTGACTTTCATAGCGCTCCAAGGAGCGATAAAATTCGCCATGCAAGCTGCCATCTGGGCGTCAATAAACAAAGATTGCACCCGGCACCCAAGGCCATACGATATTATTATTATTATTATTATTATTATTATTATTATTATTATTATTATTATTATTATTATTACCTCGTGGTGTAATAGCTAGCATTCTTCGCTGTCACCGTGGAGGTCCGGGCTCGATTCCCGGCTCTGTCAAGGAATTTATTTTGGGTCTGAAAGCTGAAACGGGGTACATTCAGCCTCGCGAGGCAAAACGGAGAAGAGGTGGGTTCAATTCCCACCTCAGTTATGCTGGATTTTTTTTTCCTGTGGTTTCCCAACTTCTACTACAGGCCAATGCTGGGATGGTTCTTTACTTAAGGCCAGTATCGCCTCCTTTCCATTCCTCACCTGAAATAGAAATACATTCTCTATTACAGCCGAAAGCCTCCGTGGCTTAGGCGGCAGCACGCCGGCCTCTCACCGCTGAGTCCGTGGTTCAAATCCCGGTCACTCCATGTGAGATCGGTGCTGGACAGAACGGAGGCAGACAGGTTTTTCTCCGGGTACTCCGGTTTTCCCTGTCAAAATTTCATTCCAGCAACACTCTCCACTATCATTTCATTTCATCTGTCATTCATTTAATCATTGCCCCAGAGGAGTGCGTCAGGCCTCGGCAGCCGGCACAGTTCATATCCTCGCCGCTAGATAGGGGCTTCATTCATTCCATTCCTGACCCGGTCGGAGACTGGAAGCAGGCTGTGGATTTTCATTTTCATTACAGCCGACTGGCTCCGTGGCGAAGCGACAACGTTCTCACCTGCTTATCCTAAGGTTGCAGGATCGAATCCTGGCACTGTCAGTTAGTATTTGAGGGTGCACGAATGCGAGGGAGCCGTGTCAGTAGATTTACTGCCACGGTAAAGATCCCCATCAGGGTAAAATTCCGGCTCTCCGGCGTCTCTAAAAGCCACAGTAGCTAAATTGGACGTAAAACCAATAACATTAATACTAATATAGCCATCACAAGAATGCAGGTTATCAGACAAATTCTATACATGCTCACGCACCTGAGTATATGGGGCTAAATGAACACGATATCCAAGGCCCTGAAGTGAAACAACAACAACAACAGCTGTTTCAATATTGCACTTATTTAAAGTTGTATCCAGACGCAATTGGCAAGCTAGCTATGCGCAGCGCAGAGTAGCTGTGTGCTTTGGAGTGTCAAGCTACAATACTCGTCATGTGGCAACGCTCATTTCCGCCTAGGTTAGCTCGTAGGGCGTGTCGACTGGGCCCTAACTCCGGCCGCGAGCAATGGCTCATTTATTATTTTGATAGGTTGTGCGGTAGGAGCTTTTGAATAATATGACGGAACGAAAGGTATTAAGGATCATTATTGGTCTGTAAATTAAACTGAGACAATTCCATTGCCAATGCTTTCCTAGCCTTGTTAACAAGCAGGACTGCACTGTAAGGTAAAGTATTATCTAGGTAATGTAAGCTTTCGTTTTGAATTTTATCCCACGTGTTGTTTGTATATTAGGCAATAGTTTATGCTTGTCTTCTTTTGAAGGACGTAATTCCTCTTCCGAGGGTTTGTATTAAACCTGATTTTGCTAGGAAGCACATACGACCTAGAAGTAGTATGAGCTAGGAGACACCAAAATATTGGGCACACTAGGCACTTAGAATACAGAGAGAATACACTCGTTGATTTAAAAGACAACTTGAGTTACGTTACACCGCTAGCTAGGAGACATTGCGAGCAAACAGACATTGCAAGCTAGTGAACACCACGAGCTAGGACACACTACCAGCTAAGAGACAGTGCAAGCCAGTGAACACAATGAGCTATGAGATACTACCAGCTAAGAGACATTGCAAGTCAGTGAACACCACTAAGTATGAGACACTACCAGCTAAAATACATTGCAAGCTAGTGAACACCACGAGCTATGAGACACTACCAGCTAAGAGACCGTGCAAGCTAGTGAACACCACGAGCTATGAGACACTACTAGCTAAGAGACAGTGCAAGCTAGTGAACACCACGTGCTGTCAGACACTACCAGCTAAGAGACAGTGCAAGCTAGTGAACACCACGATCTATGAGACACTACCAGCTAAGATACAGTGCAAGCTAGTGAACACCACGTGCTCTGAGACACTACCAGCTAAGAGACAGTGCAAGCTAGAGAACACCACGATCTATGAGACACTACCAGCTAATATACAGTGCAAGCTAGTGAACACCACGAGCTATGAGACACTACCAGCTAAGATACAGTGCAAGCTAGTGAACACCACGTGCTGTGAGACACTACCAGCTAAGATACAGTGCAAGCTAGTGAACACCACGTGCTGTGAGACACTATCAGCTAAGAGACAGTGCAAGCTAGTGAACACCACGATCTATGAGACACTACCAGCTAAGATACAGTGCAAGCTAGTGAACACCACGAGCTATGAGACACTACTAGCTAAGAGACAGTGCAAGCTAGTGAACACCACGTGCTGTGAGACACTACCAGCTAAGAGACACTGCAAGCTAGTGAACACTACGAGCTATGAGACACTACTAGCTAAGAGACAGTGCAAGCTAGTGAACGCCACGTGCTGTGAGATACTACCAGCTAAGAGACAGTGCAAGCTAGTGAACACCACGAGCTATGAGACACTACCAGCTAAGAGACAGTGCAAACTAGTGGACACCACGAGCTATGAGACACTACTAGCTAAGAGACATTGCAAGCTAGTGGACACCACGAGCTATGAGACACAACTAGCTAAGAGACAGTGCAAGCTAGTGAACACCACGAGCTAAGAGACACTACCAGCTAAGAGACCGTGCAAGTTAGTGAACACCACGAGCTATGAGATACTACCAGCTAAGAGACAGTGCAAGCTAGTGAACACCACGAGCTATAAGACACTGCTAGCTAAGAGACAGTGCAAGCTAGTGGACACCACGAGCTATGAGACACTACCAGCTAAGAGACATTGCAAGCTAGTGAACACCACGAGCTATGAGACACTACCAGCTAAGAGACAGTGTAAGCCAGTGACCACCTCGAGCTATGAGACACTACCAGCTAAGAGACAGTGCAAGTTAGTGAACACCACGAACTATGAGACACTACCAGCTAAGAGACAGTACAAGCTAGTGAACACCACGAGCTATGGGACACTACCAGCTAGGAGACAGAGCAAGCTATTGAACACCACGTGCTGTGAGACACTACCTGATAAGAGACATTGCAAGCTAGTGAACACCACGAGCTATGAGACACTACCAGCTAAGAGACAGTGCAAGTTAGTGAACACCACGAACTTTGAGACACTACCAGCTAAGAGACATTGCAAGCTAGTGAACATCACGAGCTATGAGACACTACCAGCTAGGAGACAGAGCAAGCTAGTGAACACCACGTGCTGTGAGACACTACCAGCTAAGAGACATTGCAAGCTAGTGAACACCACGTGCTGTGAGACACTTCCTGATAAGAGACAGTGCAAGCTAGTGAACACCACGAGGTATGAGACACTACCAGCTAGGAGACAGATCAAGCTACTGAACACCACGATCTATGAGACACTACCAGCTAAGAGACATTGCAAGCTGGTGAACAACACGAGCTATGAGACACTACTAGCTAAGAGACAGTGCAAGCTAGTGAACACCACGAGCTATGAGACACTACCAGCTAAGAGACAGTGCAAGCTAGTGAACACCACGAGCTATAAGACACTACTAGCTAAGAGACAGTGCAAGCTAGTGAACACCACGAGCTATGAGTCACTAACAGCTAAGAGACAGTGCAAGCTAGTGAACGCCACGAGTTGTGTGACACTACCAGCTAAGAGACATTGCAAGCTAGTGAACACCACGAGCTATGAGACACTACTAGCTAAGAGACAGTGCAAGCTAGTGAACACCACGAGCTATGAGACACTGCCAGCTAATAGACAGTGCAAGCTAGTGAACACCGCGAGCTATGAGACACTACCAGCTAAGAGACAGTGCAAACTAGTGGACACCACGAGCTATGAGACACTACTAGCTAAGAGACATTGCAAGCTAGTGGACACCACGAGCTATGAGACACAACTAGCTAAGAGACAGTGCAAGCTAGTGAACACCACGAGCTAAGAGACACTACCAGCTAAGAGACCGTGCAAGTTAGTGAACACCACGAGCTATGAGATACTACCAGCTAAGAGACAGTGCAAGCTAGTGAACACCACGAGCTATAAGACACTGCTAGCTAAGAGACAGTGCAAGCTAGTGGACACCACGAGCTATGAGACACTACCAGCTAAGAGATATTGCAAGCTAGTGAACACCACGAGCTATGAGACACTACCAGCTAAGAGACAGTGTAAGCCAGTGACCACCTCGAGCTATGAGACACTACCAGCTAAGAGACAGTGCAAGTTAGTGAACACCACGAACTATGAGACACTACCAGCTAAGAGACAGTACAAGCTAGTGAACACCACGAGCTATGGAACACTACCAGCTAGGAGACAGAGCAAGCTATTGAACACCACGTGCTGTGAGACACTACCTGATAAGAGACATTGCAAGCTAGTGAACACCACGAGCTATGAGACACTACCAGCTAAGAGACAGTGCAAGTTAGTGAACACCACGAACTTTGAGACACTACCAGCTAAGAGACATTGCAAGCTAGTGAACATCACGAGCTATGAGACACTACCAGCTAGGAGACAGAGCAAGCTAGTGAACACTACGTGCTGTGAGACACTACCAGCTAAGAGACATTGCAAGCTAGTGAACACCACGTGCTGTGAGACACTTCCTGATAAGAGACAGTGCAAGCTAGTGAACACCACGAGGTATGAGACACTACCAGCTAGGAGACAGATCAAGCTACTGAACACCACGATCTATGAGACACTACCAGCTAAGAGACATTGCAAGCTGGTGAACAACACGAGCTATGAGACACTACTAGCTAAGAGACAGTGCAAGCTAGTGGACACCACGAGCTATGAGACACTACCAGCTAAGAGACATTGCAAGCTAGTGAACACCACGAGCTATGAGACACTACCAGCTAAGAGACAGTGTAAGCCAGTGACCACCTCGAGCTATGAGACACTACCAGCTAAGAGACAGTGCAAGTTAGTGAACACCACGAACTATGAGACACTACCAGCTAAGAGACAGTACAAGCTAGTGAACACCACGAGCTATGGGACACTACCAGCTAGGAGACAGAGCAAGCTATTGAACACCACGTGCTGTGAGACACTACCTGATAAGAGACATTGCAAGCTAGTGAACACCACGAGCTATGAGACACTACCAGCTAAGAGACAGTGCAAGTTAGTGAACACCACGAACTTTGAGACACTACCAGCTAAGAGACATTGCAAGCTAGTGAACATCACGAGCTATGAGACACTACCAGCTAGGAGACAGAGCAAGCTAGTGAACACCACGAGCTAAGAGACACTACCAGCTAAGAGACCGTGCAAGTTAGTGAACACCACGAGCTATGAGATACTACCAGCTAAGAGACAGTGCAAGCTAGTGAACACCACGAGCTATAAGACACTGCTAGCTAAGAGACAGTGCAAGCTAGTGGACACCACGAGCTATGAGACACTACCAGCTAAGAGACAGTGCAAGCTAGTGAACGCCACGAGTTGTGTGACACTACCAGCTCAGAGACAGTGCAAGCTAGTGAACACCACGAGCTATGAGACACTACCAGCTAAGAGACAGTGCAAGCTATTGAACACCGCGAGCTATGAGACACTACCAGCTAAGAGACAGTGCAAGCTATTGAACACCACGAGCTGTGTGACACTACCAGCTAAGAGACAGTGCAAGCAAGTGAACACCACGAGCTATGAGACACTACCAGCTAAGAGACAGTGCAAGCTAGTGAACACCAGGAGCTATGAGACACTACCTGCTAAGAGACAGTGCACGCTAGTGAACACCACGAGCTATGAGACACTATCAACTAAGAGACAGTGCAAGCTAGTGATCACCACGAGCTCTGAGACACTACCAGCTAAGAGACAGTGCAAGCTAGTGAACACCACGAGCTATGAGACACTATCAACTAAGAGACCGTGCAAGTTAGTGAACACCACGAGCTATGAGACACTATCAGCTAAGAGACATTGCAAGCTAGTGAACACCACGAACTAAGAGACAGCACGGACAAGGAATATCATGAGTTAACAGACACGACGAGCTAGGAGTGCAAAGTGCAACGACTAGGAGACACCACGCGTTACAAACTCCCAGGGGTTAAGAAATAACATGAGCTAGGATTGACACCACGAGCTAAAAGACAACACCAGCTAGGAGACACCGCTAGCTACAGTAGGAGACACCATAAGCGAGATTACATCTTAAGATAAAATATACGAGTACCACGAACTAAGGGACACCGTAGTTATCAGACATCTCCAGATAGGAGACTCAACGGGGTAAAGGGATATAGAAGATATCACGTCGTAGAAGACATCTCGAGGTAATATATACCACGAGCTAAGAGACACCAAGGTGACGAGACACTACGAGGTATCTAGGAGACAGTACGAGATAGGAGATACCACGGGCTAAGATAAACCATGAGTGAGCGGTCACCACGCGCTAAAATACACCTAAAATTACGAGACACAACGAGCTGAGATATACTACAAGCTAGGATAAATAATGAGCTGGAAGATATCACGACTTAGAAGACATCTCGAACTAATATATACCACGAGCTAAGAGACGCCAAGGTGACGAGACCCTACGAGGTAACGGACCTTATGAGCTAGGGGATACAACGAGGTAGTAGACGCCACCAAGGCTTAGGAGATACCACGGGCATGGCGACTTCTGGAGCTAGGGACAGCACGAGCAAAGATAGGCCTACATCTCGATCTAGGAGGCACTTCGTGTGAGGTGACACCACGAGCAGAGAAAATCCAAATGCTATGAAGCACTGCGAGCTGAGATTAGGCTACCTGGAGCTGTGCATCTACCAAAGCATGGGCGGGCATGTAACATGGGATTGGTTATTGTTAGAGCCCTGCGCGGATGCGGATATCCGCAACATTTCTCGCCATGCGGATGCAGTTTGCATGGCTGTGCGGATAGCGGATAAACTGCGGATAATGATTGGAGTAAATTTACGGATAGTTTTTAGAATACAATCCGAACTTTTTGATTTGATCATTACTAGGTCCCGGATGTTTATAACGTATCATATTGTTCCGTTATGTATTTTCATGACAAATTAAGATGATGATATAAGCTAATCTCATTCAAATTATGTCATTCAGCATAATTCACACCCTAAACTGAAAAGGGTTGCAATTCTGGTTGTATGACATTAAGTTTTAACATAGCACATGGCATACATAGCCTAGGGGAACAACTTTTTCCTCAAATTTAGATTGTAGACTTTCGCGACTGGTTTCTCCTCAAATGTCTAAATGTGTTGCTTTAATACTTCATGCTTCAACTAATTAAGAATATTATTGTAATGCCAGTAGATTCGGATAACAAACGTGCGGATGCGGATAAAAATCGTGCGGATGAGGTTCGGATGCAGATAACAGTCGTGCGGATGTGGGGTGGATGTGGATAACAGTCGTGCGGATACGGGGCGGTTGCGGATAACGTTTTGTTTATCTGCGCAGGGCTCTAGTTATAGTTAACGTGGTTGGATAGCTGTGTAGTATATTGCCTATGTAATTGGTTTACATACTGGCCCTGTGCTGCCATCCTCCGTAAAAGTTTGTTACTCCCAGCTTTCTTAATTTAGCCTACATTCCTTATCATTCTGGTTCTTGTGTGTCGTATGTACGAATTCTTCCTATTGATCGGTAGTAGAACCAAGTTGCTTCCCATTTACTGTGCCCAATCAGAGATCGGCACAAGGTTCGAATACGCGATCACTGGGAAAAATATATTGAAAACTTATAGGGATGAAGAGAAGATTCAGTGAATTCTGTTCTGAAGCAGAGCGTTGGGGGAAATGCAGACGTTTAATTTAAAAATACCTAGGAGTAATAAATACCATTAACGTCAAGTTACAGACATAGATCAGAGCTAAAAACTCATTACTACGTGAGGAAAGAGAGCATTTGTTGACCATTAAACGCATGATGTCATGCGCGCAAGCCAGCAAGATTTGAAGTGTTTATGAGCGCGTTAGTGTCGGAATAACGAAGGAACTCTTTCTCTGTTTTTATTATGACCCCAAGGGGGTCAACTATTGCAAGTCAGCTTGAAAATCTGTGTAGACGGAGGGGAAGAACTCGGCTTACATGTGAAACATCGCGAATAACTTCTAAATTACCAATTGAAATTAAAATACATAAGCAGAAGAGGGAATCTAAAATGAAACGCGAATTTTAAGAATATTAAAACGCTGTAATGTTTGAATAAATAACGACTGCTGACAGAGCATTACGTCATAGGACTTAAGCGCATTTACATGCGGAGAAAAAGTAGTGTCAAGTGAGGCCCCGCGGTGGGGATAATAACGTAGTTAATTAATAGAAATTAATTGAACGAAGGAATTCAAATCCGCATAAGATATCATGGACATTTAGAATATTAGCTACACACCGATAATTTGTATAGAAAATTTAGAGCAGGAATTGAAAAGTTGGGTTCCTGAATCGACTGAGGGACTACATTTCGGTCCAATCTAGATAAAAAGGACAGCGGAGCCAAGTCAAAGTCAGTCATCTAGTTCGCCTTGAGGAGGCACGTTATTACAGTCATCTAAATGACCTGAGGGAGGTCACGTCACGCTGCAGTACGTTATTACAGTCATCTAAATGCCCTGAGGGAGGTCGCGTCACGCTGCATTACGTTATTGCAGTCATCTGGTGCGCTCTGAGGCAGAGCCACGTTGGATCGAAGTCATCTTGGGGCTCAAGTGAAGAAGCCACGTTACGTTAAAGACAGTCATCTCGAACACCTCAGAGAAGGTACGTTATAACAGACATCTACATGACGTAAGTGAGGTCACGTCACGCTACTTTGATAAAGTTATTCTGAACAAGCTAAGTCGCGTTACGAGAAAGTAATCATTGAGTGCGGAGGGGCATGACACCGAATCGAAGTTAGGACATTAGGAGTCTTGATAAAGCTCCACGCTGCATTATAAACAATAGTCAAACTCAAAATATTACACAACGTTATTTGGAACAGTCCAGAGTTTAAACTTAGAATTCAGATATTTAGACTTCAAGTGTAGAAGGTCTTAGGTTGAAAACCAGGCGTAGAAGAAGTACAAACTATAGTGAATATTAACAAAAGTGTTAGAAACACGATAGGAGTTTACGGTCCTTGTTTATAAGGCCTAGATAAAGACTAACGAAAGTGTTAGGAAAACACGATAGTAGTTTACGGTCCTTGTGCATAAGGCCTAGAGAAAACATTTATGCATAGAGGAGGAACTCGCGATAAAGTGCGAGATAGTCAGTGAAAGCTACGGTAGCCCAAACACGAACTTACTTCTACATAATGAAAATTCAGCTCCGTGTGTAATAAAGAAAAACATTGATAGACAATCAAAGAAGATAGAGGATAGGAATCGCCAGGGACGCAGGGGAGATTACCTCACCAGCCACGTCTGAGATGCGATCGTAGGGATGTTACACCAAGTAACAAGAATTGTGAATAACGTGTGAAAGTGTTAAATTATGTATTTTTGTATCCACGGTGAAAGTGGAATTGATCAGTGTTTTTCTATATTTAAAAGTACCATGTGTTGTAAAATGTATATTAAGGGTAAATTTCCGTGTGAAAGTGTATTAACTTGCAGTGGCGAGATGTTATTTTAAGAAAATGTACGGTGGGTGAAACGCAATAGTATCATGAAGGAACCACCTGACAAATACGGTGAGTGTTGACCTTTTTATTATTAAATGTCATACTATGCACCATACTGTTTGAGATGTACCATGTAAAATGTATTGTTGAAATTAGAATTGACTGGTTAAAATAGTCTAGAAAGGATAAATAGGATATCCATTAAAAGTGAAGCCCGTGTTAAGTAATAATAATGTTGAAAGATAAATTAAAGGGGAAACAAATGATACTTTTAATGGTAAAGTCATGAACAAAGTTAACTGGAATAAATAAAGAATAACATCAGTATAAATATGAATGAAGAATAACTCAGGAAAGATTAAGAAAAAAATAAGATTGAAAGTTTATAAAGAAATTGTTAAAAATGTTAAATTGACCACAGTGGGTCCGTACACTGAAACGTTGAAATGTCTTATTGTTATTAAACCTAAATGGGGGTTAACAATGTTAATAAATAGGCTATGTAATGAGCGATGAGGACCACAGAAATGAAGAGAAGGAAATATAATGACAGGCGGAGTAGAGATGATCATCCTGGATGGGATAATCATACCGAAACGCAAATATAAAAGATATTCTGGTCATCCAAGTATTGATAATTGAAGCCATAATAAGGCTATTGATCGATCTAAAATCAAGCTATAAATGAGTTAAGTGGAATAGTTATCTGGATTTGTTTGAGAGATAGGTGTATGACCAATCTTCGTATGAGTATCAGGGAAGCGGTGGATCATTGGTTCGACGGTAGCGCATATGTAAAGAGATAATGATGCGTTGGAAGCTTAAGAGGTTAATCCCAGCTTCACGTAGCAGTCTCGCAATTATTGTATGTATGGTTAATGAGGACGCAAGGATTCCCTCTAAATATTTGTGTTATTATGATCCCGCTCATAGCCCTAGAAATGTATTGTAGCTGAGTGGATAATATTGTTATGTCGGATTTTGACGCTGGGGTGCAAGGGTCTCCAGTTCGATTAACCAGACATCAATAGGCGACCAGCATGGCGTCTGGCTCATACTATTCATTTTTGTTTATTGTTACCACTGCAGCATATAAAAATAATGGGGAAAGGCATTGCCCCAAGTTCAAATAAATGACTATAAATCACCATAATCACCAAAAAAATCACCCATAAGAATATAAAAATATGTGTAAAGTGTTAATCGAATGTGTTTTGGAAAATGAAATTGCAGGAATAAGTAGGGATTTTAAATATGCTTCGATCCCCAGACAGAGTTGAAAGTAAGAAGGCCGGGTAATTAACAACAAGTGGTCGCTCGTCAAGTATCGCCTAGACAGACTGGTGCGGCGAGGAGGGTCTCCTCGCGGCACTGGGTCATAGTGGTGAATGAATGGAGCCTTTTGTATACACAGAGCGAGGGATTCCGTGGGATCTTTCTCGACTAGTAATAAAGATTTACAAGTACAAAAATAATTATTGAATCAAGTCTTGATTTTGAAAAGAATATATCTGAGTTATGGAGATTGAGCTTAATCTTTCTTGTGAAAATTTTAAAGAAATATGTGCATTTTTAGCATGATTAAATAATGAATATTGAAGATACGGCAATGTACAAATCATGGTTCTATCCTTATATTTATGAATGAACGGGTAAAGAAATTGTATGACCAAAGACTTATGTGGGAGTATGGGTCCCAAGTCACGAGAAATGGTGCATAGTTTGACATAAATATAAACGTAGCATGTGCTATTGAAGTGAGGCTGAAATTTGAGATTTCACCCCTGACATCAATTGATTAATGAATTTATTAGTAGATTAATTATGTGTTTTGTATACATGAATAGGTATTTAAAGAATTGTCAGAAGCCTGATAGACATTGAGTTGAATAAAGGGGCGGAGTGACAGATTTAGGTCACACGCCAGAAATTAAGTGCATTTAAATACCAATAAAGGGGATGTAATTACAGAAAGTTTAAGTTTATAGGCTCTGAAAAATTAATGATTCACGAAGGTAAAGGAAAGACTTAATAAAGTCTAATGATTTATGCAAGATTGTGTAGGCTAGACAGTGAATAACTATAAAGATTATTGAGTGAATTAAATAATTGATTGATATTGTATTTGTTTATGTACTCCGAAAGGGTGCTTTAGTTAATTAAATTGATGTTTTAGTAAATTGTGGATTATTTGTGTAGAATTTGCTAACACTCTTGCTCATTATCCGAGTGTATATGTCATGCAGTGGGAATGAACGTTACATCCCCGATTCGCTGAGCACATGCTGGAACATGACTATACATTCTCCGTCATAGTAACGAGTATATTACTTGCCTACCGACTTTAGTCTGGACCACAGGTCTTTGTAACAGTTGAATCTTTACAAAAAAAAATCATAATTCAATATACCATTCTATAATTAGGCTACATTCTATTCATTGGAATTTTATGTAGATTTATACTAGGATGTCTCAAGATATTGGCTACTAGAAAAGTTTCTTTTCTACCAAGTAACAATTCAATAGGCTAAAATAATAATAATAATAATCATAATAGTAATAATAATAACCATAAGAAGAAGAAGAAATAATAATAATGTTATTAGTTTTACGTCCCTTTTACTACTGCGGCTTTCGGAGGCACCCAGGTGCCGGAAGTTTTCTCCCAAGGGAAACTTTAGCGCGCCTCGCATTTTAGCACACTCAAATGCCAACTGACTGCACGAGAATTCAATCCAGCAACCTTGGGAACAGCAAGCGAGATCTACAGCCACCTCGGAAGTATCGAAAGCGATGAAAGTTGATTCAGAAAAGTAACTCACTAGCTATTTGTGAATCTATGTTTGGACATGAATGAGGCAATACTACGAGCCAAGAGACACCAACAGCTAAGAGTCATAATTAGCTAGGATTAACAAAAGCTAGGTGGTGCCCAGTTCTAGGAGGCCCCATAAGCTAGGATTAGCAAGAGCTAGGAAAGGCCAAGTTCTAGTAGAACCCATGAGCTAGGAATAGCAACAGCCAGAAAAGGACAAGTTCAAGGAGACCCTATGAGCTAGGATTAACAAATCTAGGAAAGTCCAAGTTCTAGAAGAACACATGAGCTAGGATTAACAAAGCTAGGAAAGACCAAGTTCTAGGAGAACCCATGAGCTAGGATTAACAAAGCTAGGAAAGGCCAAGTTCTAGGCGAACCCATGAGCTAGGATTAGCAAGAGCTAGGAGGGCCAAGTTCTACGAGAACCCATGAACTAGGATTAACAAAGCTAGAAAGGCCAAGTTCTAGGAGAACCCATGAGCTAGGATTAACAATGCTAGGAAAGGCCAAGTTCTAGGAGAACCCATAAGTTAGGATTAGCAAGAGCTAGGAGGGCCAAGTTCAAGAAGACCCCTTGAGCTAGGATTAGCAAGAGCTAGGAGAGGCCAAGTTCTAGGAGAACCCATGAGCTGAGATAGCAAGGAGAGGAGAGATGAAGCTCTAGGAAACTATATGATCTAGCATTAGCAAGAACTAGGAGGCACCACAAAATAATTCTAGCGGAAGCTACGTGAATTCACAAGCTATTATGGACAACAGAAACTAGACTATACAACGAGATAAGGGATCTCAACGATCAGAAAGATTCTTAAGGATAAAAGAGGCACCATGAGCTCATGTGTCACTTAACTTGTGATGTCCCATAGCTCGTGATGTCACTTAGCTTGTGATGACCCATAGCTCGTGGTGTCACTTAGCTTATGATGTCCCTTAGATTTCTGGACTTGATGGAGCTCCCCATCGCGGTTGTGGTGAGCCATTTAACGACTCGGCTATTTCGTGGGTCGCGAGTGAATGAAGCAGAGTCTTGTGGTGGCGAGGAATGCATTGGTCAATGGTCACCCCTGGGCGCGCGTTACGACAATTTGTAGTCCATGTATCGAATGAACCATTTGAAGGGAAAACATTGCCAACCGAATTCAGTGGTTGTTTGAATTCAAACCAATGTCACCCAATCGGCACGAACACGTTTAATACCACCAATAATAATGACAAATTTATTGACGTCAGGACTTTATGACCAGAAGAATAGCACGTCTCCTATAAACAGTGATGGTAAAACGTCATACGTTTTAGGTCTGTGGGATAGTCAACTAAAAACATAATAATGGGTTATTCCACACAAGAAGTTCAATTTAAAAGGAAGAAATGATTTAAGAGACGGCTTATTTTAAGTTATTCATTTCTTTAGTAGGTAACGGTAGCTCCCGTATATGTGGACTTAACACTTGGAACTTATTTATGTCACCCGAAGAGGCACGTGTTGGCAATGTTTACCTTGGGTTTATGAATGCTTGAATCATATTCAGGTATTTCCTTGTCGGCCGGTGGCTGGTGCGTGATAAGAGGAGTGCTAAGCGGTCTTTGAATACCATGCAGGCTTCCTGTATTACAGTGCAACTGCTTCAGGTAGTAATGGAATATTTTAGCCATTAGAAACACCACATCAACCAGGAAGTGGTTGTGATTGTAGTTCAAGGGGCGACACATCTAGGTCATCTGTCCAAAAATGTGAAGGGACTAAGGAACTTTTTACTTTTCAGATGGAAGCAAGTGTTTATGCCAAACTGATCGTAAGGATACGATATGAATACTTAAGGAACTAAAAGATTCTAGTGGTTGCGAGTTGCATGGTCTCAGTAATATGTTTTAAATTTATCAAAGTTAGTCCCGTGCTTAAACAAATCATTGATACGCGGCAATATCCACGTTTTGTTATAATTTGCAAAATTTACTCTAGCCGTAGTTTAAATATACCATTGTTTCTCACAGTTTGCTGTATTCCAAGGTAGAGAATTGATGTCGGGAACGGAAATAATAATAATAGACTATTGATTTCTTTTTCTATCTTTTATCCTCCTTGGTCTTCTTTCCTTATCCTTATCCTTATCTTGAACTTGGTCTTCTTATCCTTATCTCGTTCTTGTCCTTATCCGTCTTTTTCTGATAACTTACTTATAGCACACTTATTCTTATTCTCATTCTTATTTCTATCTTTTTTCTTATTCTTGTTCTGTTCTTATTCTTGTTCTTGTTCTTGTTATCAACGTAAACATCTTTCCTGAGAAGTGAACACACCGGCAACTATAGCCAATCATCAGGTGGTAAAACTCCCACGTCGGTGGTTATCGGAATTTACATTGAACTCGGGATATCTGGTAGCCTATAAATTGAATAACATGGTAATTTTCGTCTAAATTTCTTCTTCAATTTAAGTCCAAACTTGCAATTACTGTACTTGCATTTCTAATTAAGGAGAAGGTTTTAATAGTCGGCTAATGTGATTTTATGATTGGCTGAGTTAGTCACGTGAGTCCTTCTATAACCTTGGCATAAGTCTTGCCTCGCAACATCGTCCATACTTTTTATGTGACTCCTGGCTAGCCTCACTGTCCACCGCGTTCAAAAAAGACACCAGTGAAGTCAAATCTGTTTTTTCTCCCTCGCTATGCTATATAATGATATCATCGCATCGTTTCGTTATCTGCGACTCGCCTGGGCGTTTAAATAAAATATGACATGGGTGTTGTTTGAGTCTCTGGCCACTCAGGTTAAATATTATGAGTGGATCTTTGGGATAATGGCAGCAATACAAAACAACAAACCTAATATGACTTGCACTAGGGTTCGCATTAAGGTTCTTTCTGAATGTGTTAATATTGAGTGGTTCACTTCATACGTAGTGATTAGCATTCTAGGCTGATTCCCGACTCTGTCAAGAAATATAATCCTAGTCTGAGGTCTGGAGTGGGGATCACTCTGCCTCTTAAGGCAGACATGAGAAGAGTTGCGTGCAATCCCTTTCTCAGCCATCTTAGAAGTGGATTTCTGTGCTTTTCCCACTTCTATAACAGGCGAATATTAGGATGGTACGTGAATTAAGGCCATGGTCTCCTCCTACCCAAATCCTAGCCCCCAATAACAAAAAGGCTACACACACTAATACAGCCATCAAAATGACCCAGGTTTTTAGACAAATTACACACACCAAAGTACACAGAGTTGCATTACGACGATGTCGCAAAGCCCGTAAATGAATCCACAACACACACCACCCATTTCACTGAACACGTTGCCTGTAACAATGTAAAATACATTTTATGTGTACGCTTATGGGTTATTAGCCTACTTTCGATTTTTGCAAAAAATGAAAGTAGACTTATGAGATCAACACAGGGCGAAAAAAGTGTGTCTGTCTGTGTGTGTGTATGTGTGTGTGTGAGTCTGTGTGTGTGTGTGTATGTGTGTGTGTGAGTCTGTGTGTGTGTGTGTGAGTGTGTGTACTCTGAATGTCTGTCCCCCCCTATCAATTCGAACACGGTGAATGCGAATTGAACGAAATTTGGTACAAAGGTAGCACTAGCAAAGGACACCTCAGTGTCATATTTTATATCGCCGCCATCTTGACTGAAACGTAATGGCGGCCACACAAATGTTCAAAGCTTAAATCAAATTACGACTAACCTAATCATCCGATCTCTACCAAATTTTGCAACAACATACCTTCATGGGGGGAGCATCCTTTGACCAAACCAATAGGTCATCAGCGTAATAGTTTGCGGATGGCGGCCATCTTTGTGTGAAAATTGATTCCCCCTATTCATTCGAACACGGTGCAAACGAATGGAACGAAATTTGGTACACAGGTAGTACTAACAAAATGCACCTCAGTGTCATGTATTATATCGCCGCCATCTTGACGGAAACGTAATGGCGGCCACACAAATGTTCAGAGCTTAAATCAAATTACGACTAACCTAATCATACGATCTCTACCAAATTTTGCAACAACATACCTTTATGTGGGGAGCATCCTTTGACAAAACTAATAGGTCATCAGCATAATAGTTTGCGTATGGCGGCCATCTTTGTGTGAAAATCGATTCCCCCTATTAATTCGAACACGGTGCAACCGAATGGAACGAAATTTGGTACAGAGGTAGTACTAACAAAAGGCACCTCAGTGTCATGTTTTATATCGCCGCTATCTTGACGGAAACGTAATGGCGGCCAGACAAATGTTCAAAGCTTAAATCAAATTACGACTAACATAACCATCCGATCTCTACCAAACTTTGCAACAACATACCTTTATGGAGGGAGCATCCTTTGACCAATCTAATAGGTTATTATTAGCCTAATAGTTTGCGGATGGCGGCCATCTTTATGTCAAAATTGATTCCCCCTATTAATTCGAACACGGTGAAACCGAATGGAACGAAATTTGGTACAGAGGTAGCACTAGCAAAGGGCACCTCAGTGTCATGTTTTATATCGCCGCCATCTTGACTGAAACGTAATGGCGGCCATACGAATGTTCAAAGCTTAAATCAAATTACGATTAACCTAATCATCCGATCTCTACCAAATTTTGCAACTACATACCTTAATGGAGGGAGCATCCTTTGACCAATCTAATAGGTCATCAGCGTAATAGTTTGCGGATGGCGGCCATCTTTGTGTGAAAATCGATTCCCCCTATTAATTCGAACACGGTGCAACCGAATGGAACGAAATTTGGTACAGAGGTAGTACTAACAAAAGGCACCTCAGTGTCATGTTTTATATATATCGCCGCCATCTTGACTGAAACGTAATGGCGGCCACACGAATGTTCGAAGCTTAAATCAAATTACGATTAACCTAATCATCCGATCTCTACCAAATTTTGCAACTACATACCTTTATGGAGGGAGCATCCTTTGACCAATCTAATAGGTCATTCACCTCATAGTTTGCGGATGGCGGCCATCTTTGTGTCAGAATCGATTCCCCCTATTCATTCAAACACAGTGAAACCGAATGGAACAAAATTTGGCACAGAGATAGCACTAGCAAAGGGCATCTCAGTGTCATGATTAATATCGCCGCCATATTGACAGAAACGTAATGGCGGCCACACAAATGTTTAAAGCTTAAATCAAATTACGACTAACATAACCATCCGATCTCTACCAAACTTTGCAACAACATACCTTTATGAAGGGAGCATCCTTTGACCAATCTAATAGGTCATTCACCTAATAGTTTGCGGATGGCGGCCATCTTTGTGTCAGAATCGATTCCCCCTATTAATTCAAACACGGTGAAACCGAATGGAACAAAATTTGGTACAGAGATAGCACTAGCAAAGGGCATCTCAGTGTCATGATTAATATCGCCGCCATATTGACAGAAACGTAATGGCGGCCACACAAATGTTTAAAGCTTAAATCAAATTACGACTAACATAACCATCCGATCTCTACCAAACTTTGCAACAACATACCTTTATGGAGGGAGTATCCTTTGACCAATCTAATAGGTCATTAGCCTAATAGTTTGCGGATGGCGGCCATCTTTATGTCAAAATTGATTCCCCCTATTAATTCGAACACGGTGGAACCGAATGAACGAAATTTGGTACAGAGGTAGCACTAGCAAAGGGCACCTCAGTGCCATGTTTTATATCACCGTTATCTTGACGGAAACGTAATCGCGGCCACCCAAATGTTAAAAGCTAAAATGTAATTACGACCAACCTAATAATCTAGTCTCTACCAAATTTTGCAACACCATATCTTTATGTGGGAAACATATTCTGACCAAACTGCAAGAACATCAGCCCAATAGTTTGCAGATGGTGGCCAAGTATGTGTGCAAATCGATTCCCCCTATCAATTCAAACACGGTGAAACCGAATTGAACGAAATTTGGTACAGAAGTAGCACTAGCAAAGGGCACCTCATATTCATGTTTAATATCCCTATAGCACGTTGTATTTCAACTAGCTACTACAACCAACATTCAATCATACTCCTTGAAAAGGACAAAGAGTTATAACAATACCCATGCATTTAGGAGAAAGTAGGCTATATGTTCTTTACTGAACATCTTGTTTTGTATATTGCAGTATTATTGTCTCAATGGTTGTGTGTGTTTCGTTCAATACTAACTAGTATATTGTGTAGTCTATTTCACAAAACTCGTTTCCACTTACAGTGTGAATATTTCGCATAGTATGCTGCGACAATAGGTAATAATAATAATAATAAACCCATGGCTCTTAACACCTGAAGGGCTTCGCCCTACCAAGCGACCACTGACCAGCCCTGTTGGCCTACAAATTGTGGAGTAACGCGTGATAAGCGCGTTGGTTCACTTGGCCGTTAATCTCCATTTTCTTGACTGGGGCGGTGCCTCTCTGATCAGACAGCTACTCAATTGTCCTCATGAGGCTGAGTGCACCCCGTTCCGGCCCTCACGTCAGTTTCTAGAATCCCTAACGGTGCCGGGAATCGAACCCGAGACCTCCAGGTAAGAGACAGACACGCTACCCCAGCACCACGGAATCGGCAATAATAATATTAATAATAATAATAATAATAATAATAAGAAGAAGAAGAAGAAGAAGAAGACGGTAAGTTAATAATAATAATAATAATAATAATAATAACAATAATAATAATAACACCCTCATTAGCCTATTCCTGTTTCTACGGCGTTGAGGATGAGGTGAAATGAGTTTCGATGTGGCAATGGTTTTTTACGGCCGGATACCTGTCTTATCACTAACCTCTTGAGAGGAGTTAATGAGAGTTGAAATGAATGAAAAGAAATGGAAGTAGCAGCGGATTTTTTTTAAGGAAGCAGCCGTGACCTATTAAAAGTTACCGTCCCAGCATTTGTCTGGAGTCGTAAACAGTAAACCACTAAAAAACATTTCGACGGTGGGGTTCGAACCCTCTCGTCTTCCTGGTTCAGAGAGTCTGGTTGCATGGCTCTGCACCTAAGCACTCGTAGCAACCCCAGTCAGTAGACCATTGTTACTATTATTAGTCTATTATTATTATTATTATCATCATCAGTAATATTGATTTTTTCTTTTTTCGTGTGGCCTCCTGAGAGGCCGAGTGCAGGTCTTTCTAGTCAACGCCCATTGGCGACCTGCGCGTCGGAATGAGAGATGAGATGAATGAATGAATGAAAGAAAGTGGGCAAGGATGTGGAAGGGAGCGGCCGAGGCCTGTCAGGAGGTACCGTCCCATCATTTGCCTGGAGTTGAAAATGGGAAAACCACGGAAAACCACTTCAAAGACGGCCGACGGTGAGTCAGCAGAGAGCTTGGCCCCATAGCCTAATGCTGCGCTTTAGCGAGCGTATTCACTGCTGTCGGTAGTAATAACGATGATAATAATAATAACAATAATAATAATGTGTGAAGAATTGCCCTCAAGTTCCTAGCAGCCAGCGTGGAACGTTCACAATCAAAAGAGAAATAGACGAGTTTATCAATTCCAGTGCATGTTTTTATAAAGCAAGGTCGGAGTGCTGCTGGTCACGGACAGGATAATAGGAACCAGAACACGGCAAATTTCTGAATGCAGCACATCTGTACAACTTGCTATTGAAGTATTTTTATTAAAACGGAAATTGACTTCAATCTTATAAAAATTATACCAATGGCTAGTGGCGAAGAATTTACAATAGTAGGTTTCCATATTTGTAGTCAAGTATTACTTGTTTTGTCCATTGAGGAACGTGATCGCTCGTATCTTTTTAGAGATTAACATATTAGCGTCTAATGATGTAATTGTTTAAATAACATTCAAGATAACTGCTGTGCGAAATATTAAAAAAAAGGCACGTTTATATTTATTGTGTTCTAATCTATCAGTCAGAGTGAAACTTTGTGAAACGAACCACTAGGCCTACAAATCTTATCTTGTGGTACATAAATCTATGTCTGACATGTAGTCTAGTCTAATAAATTATACATGGCGTGTATGTCAGTTCCTGAGATATGAATTTCCCTAACTTGTAAAGGAATAAGCTAATCCAATATCTGTGAAACTTGGTGTAGTGGACCACTACTATGCGTCTAACGATGCATAAATCCCGTGCTTCTGTTTCAGAATTACAAATGGCGTGCATGTCAATCCGTGAAATGTAAATTCCTCTAACTTGTCAAGGAATGATCCGATCAATGTGAAACCTAGTAACTTATATTAAACCAATGCCTTAAACTTAATGCTATATAAATATATATATAAACATGTCAGTTTTCATAAGCTTATAGATGGAGCGCATGTCAGTTCCACAGTGAAGAATTCCTCAAACTCGTCACGTAGTGATAGTCTAAATCTATATTTCACTTTTTATAAATTTTAGATGTTATGCATGTCAATTATCAATACATGAGTTCACGTAACTTGTCACTGAATCATCGGATAAAGGTGAAATCTGGCAAAACAAACCAATACTATAATCTGAACCTAGAGGTGCATACATCTCGTGCTCCGATTTCAGAATTGTAGATGGCCTACGTGTCAATTCGTGAAATGCGAATTCCTCTAACTCGTGAAGGAATGCTCCGATGTCTGTGAAACAAAATATAATGAACCAATGCCTCAACTTTCTGGTACAGTATTTAAATGTACATGTCATTTTGAATACAGTATTATCAGTATTATAATGTCATAAACGTTCTGGTATATAAATGTATGTGTCAGTTTTTGTATATTATAGATGGAGTGCATGTCAGTTCCTCGGAGAAGAATTCCTCAAATTCTGTGAAGCTTGATATAAGAAGGAAGATTGTAGTTTTACGTGACCGTTAATCTCGAGATCATGAGCCACGGGACCTCCTTTTTACGTGGAATCCGAACCAAAGGACATGGCATTTCACTTTGAAAATATCACATGCATTGACCGGGAATCGAACCCGGTCTGCCGTGGTGAGAGACCAAAGCATGATATAGTGTACGTTGCTATGACTAGAACGTTCTGGCATGTAGTTTTCTAGTGCAGTTCTCCTCAGCATGATTTAGCCTACACAGCACTCGTGTTATCCTCAAAGATGAGCGCCTGTTACTCAGTGTCTATTGATCCCATCCTAGAGTGTTGACCAAAAACCTAGTAGGCTACAACTTTTAATTCATGTACTGTATTATATGTGGCCTGTTTGTGTAGGCCTACATGTAAAATTATGTCTGTATGTTTAATGCATCAATTGCTGGAATATAATTGTGTGTTAACTACTTCTATAATAATAATAATAATAACAATAATAATAATAATAATAATAATAATAATAATAATAATAATAGAAATCTCTAGCTTAATTTTAATAAACTACCGTACTGTATAGAAGTCGTATCCATGACTTTCCCTAAAATGAACTGTGACTCACAGAGAGAAGCGATCTCCACTGGAATCCTTGTAATTAACCGATGATAAAAATAAAATATTCCAGAGCGTAATTTTGTTAGTGATGATTTTTCTTTTATAGAACAGAATACCAAGGTCATATTCCCGGAGTTTCTAGTAAAGTCGTAAATTATGGATGATATGAATGCTGATTTTTAAAATAATGAACATCTCTTATCCATATTCTATTGGGCAGTCATTGGAAATGTTGATATAATGTAGATCAGTGTGGTGAATTTAACGCCCTGGTACATATTATTTTAGTGTTCTGTTCTATTCATTGCATTATAGATATTGTTTAGTCTCGTCATGTGAGTTATGCTCTCAGTTATGTTGATGAAAGTTATCCCATGCAATGTTGCCCGCTTTGTTTTAAAACGGGAAAAGCACTAGCACCCTCATAACCCAATTTTACTAATTTTGTTTTTAGCCTATTATAATTTATTTAAAAATTGACTTATGATATCGCCTTTTGTCCGTGTACATGTGTGTGTGTGTGTGTGTGTGTGTGTCCTCCCTTTTAAATTCTAAACGGCTGAAGCTATATCAATGAAACTCGAAGACTGCATACAACTACCTCGTCCGACTTTGACCTTGCCTTTCATATTGTAATATGTTTCACAAATCCAATATGGTGGCAGCGCGAAATATTTAACTGACATTTTATATCACCGCAACAGTAACAGATATCACCATGAAACTTTGTATGGTCATAAAGGGTTCTACTAGAAGTTTGTCTATGTGACTTTCATAAACCTGTTAAGTACAAAACGAACATGGTGGCCGAGCGAAGTTTAAACATTTAAATGGAATTTACTCGCGAATTAATCATCCGACTGCAGTGAAACTTGGTACGGTAAATGTTCATATAGAATTTAATCTACTGACATCCAATTATACTCAGTTGTTTTGATAACCCCAAGATGGCGGCTGTGCGAATTGTATTTGTATTTCTTGTGTCATAATCATGCGATCGAAGTGAACGTTTGAATAATGAACCTACGCAATAATTTTTATCTAATAGTACTTAACTCTATGGCTACACATATAACAATCCAACATGGTGACCGTCCTAAATATTTAGAGGGTTCTCTATATCTACGAATCTATTACAGCAATCAAGCTGATATTTTATATGTTGATAAAGGCTATTAACATTAGTTCACCTATGGATCTTTCATTAACCTGGTGAGCACAAAACCAACATGGCGGTGACGCGAAATTTAAATATTTAAATGGATTTTTCTCGCGACTTTTCATCCGAGCGCTGTGAAACTTGGCACGGTATATGTTAACACAAGCCTTAATATAGTGATGTTTAATTTAATGGAAATGTATGAGAACTTAAAAATGGCCGCTGTGCATTTTTTTAAATCTAGTTTTCATTTCTCGTGTCCTAGTGAGACCAGTGGCATATATGAAAATAGCCTATTTAGTTCTTCACGGAACTACTTGTGTGCTTATTGTTAAAGCATGACTCCGATGTTTGGATATTCAGTTACGAGTTCGAAATTGTTGCTCTATACTTTATCACACTGTAGGTTATAAACCGAAGGCTGTTTAGTCCACCACATGGAAACCAATTTATTTGACAGAGGAGTTTTAGTGATGTGAACGACCAGTAAAATATATGAGAATAGGCTCCGTCTGTTCTTCAAAGTATTACTTATCTTAATAGGCTACTCCACGGTTAATTGTGGAGAAAGGCACGACCACATGCGCTGCTTTCGTTGAATGCAGTAAACATACGATACGACAGAGTCTTCGACTTCACAGTTCCATGAGCAGCAGAGCTTCCTGCAGTCATTTCGAACAATGCGAGCCAGCTGTCAGAACATCAATGAGCCGCTATCTTGTAGTTGTTAGCACAGTGTTGCTCCACTTTCAATACCTGCTCACAACAGCGGTACGACAGGAGCCAGCAAGCCGTGCTGTTTTGGACATGCTGGCGCCTGGGCTATTCGGCTACTTGGTTAGCATGCCCTGAATAGTTTCGGGTTCAATTCCCGGCTGGGCCGTGGGGATTATAATCTCCCATGGTTAATTCCCCTGCCTTGAGGACTAGGTGTTTGTAACGCTATCATGAACAAGTAGTTCCATGAAGAACTAAATAGCCTATTTTCATATATCCTACTTATGATAATTACCTCTATCGACACACAAAATTTCAGTTTGATTGCTGTTATAGATTCGTGGATATTGAGAACCGTCTAAATATTTCGGATGGTCGCCATATTGGATTTTTATATATTTAGGCCATAGAGCTATGTACTAATACATGAAGATTATTGCCTAGGTGTATTATTCGAATTTCAATCCCATGATTAGGACACAAGAAATAAAAACAAGATTTTAAAATTTCGTACAGCCGCCTTCTTGTGGATATAAAAACAATTGAAATAAACTAGTTGTCAGTGGATTAAAATTTGTATAAGCATTTACTGTACCAAGTTTCACTGCACTCGGATGGTTAAATAGCGAGAAATGTCCATATACATATTTGAATTTCGCGTTATCACCATATTGTATTTGTGCTGACCAGGTTATTGAATGTCCCATACTGTAGGTGAACTTATGTTTATAGCCTTTATTAAAACACACAATTTCAGTTTGATTGCTGTCATAGATTAGTAGATACTGAGGACCGTCTAAATATTTCGGATGGTCGCACTGTGAGATTTTTATATATGTAGGCCATATAGTAATGTACTATTATATGATGATTTTTGCATAGGTTCATTATTCAAATGTTCACTTCGATCGCATGATTAATACACAAGAAATAAAAACTTAATTTTAAAATTTCCTACAGCCACCATCTTGAGGTTATACAAACAATTGAACGAAATTAGATATCTGTGCATTAAAATGTGTAGGACCATTTACCGTACCAAGTTTCACTGCGCTCGGATGCTTAAATAGCGAGAAATGTCCATATACTGTAAAGATTTGAAATTCGCGTCAACGCCATATTGTATTTGTGCTGACCAGGTTATTGAATGTCCCATAGGTGAACTTATATTTATAGCCTTTAATAACATACAAAATTTCATTTTGATTGCTGTCATAGATTAGTAGATATTGAGGACCGTCTAAATATTTCGGATGGTCGCCATGTGAGATGTTAATACACACATCAAAAAAAGTTTTGCATCACCTCGGTTCCAAGAGTTCCGGAACCGTTAAATACAAAGGGAATAGAGATCAACACAAACAACATTTCAGCTCGTTTTATTGCTCATGAGACCCACACATTGCATGTTGTACCATCATACAGCTAGACTTTCAGCATTTGTGGTCCAGATTGCAGTACACACCACTACCTCTAATACCCAGTAGCACGTCCTCTTGCATTGATGCATGCCTGTATTCGTCGTGGCATACTATCCACAAGTTCATCAAGACACTGTTGGTCCAAATTGTCCCACTCCTCAACGACAATTCGGCGTAAATCTCTCAGAGTGGTTGGTGGGTCAAGACGTCCATAAACAGCCCTTTTCAACATATCCCAGGCATGTTCGATAGGGTTCATGTCTGGCGAACATGCTGGCCACTGTAGTCGAGCGATGTCGTTATCTTGAAGGAACGCATTCACAAGATGTGCACGATGAGGTCGAGAATTGTCGTCCATGAAGACAAATGCCTCTCCAATATTCTGCCGATATGGTTGCACTATGGGTCGGAGGATGTCATTCAGGTATCGTAAAGCCGTTTCGGAGCCTTCCATGACCACCAGTGGCGTACGTCGGCCCCACATAATGCCACCCCAAAACATCAGGGAACCACCACCTTGCTGCACTCGCTGGACAGTGTGTCTAAGACGTTCAGCCTGACCAGGGTGCCTCCAAACACGTCTCCGACGATTGTCTGGTTGAAGGCATATGCGACACTCATCGGTGAAGAGAACGTGATGCCAATTCCGTGGGGTCCATTCAGCATGTTGTTGGGCCCATCTGTACCGCGCTGCATGGTGTCGGGGTTGCAAAGCTGGACCTCGCCATGGACGTGGGGAGTGAAGTTGCGCATCATGCAGCCTATTGCGCACAGTTTGAGTTGAAACACGACGTCCTGTGGCTGAACGAAACGCATTATTCAACATGGTGGCATTGCTGTCAGGGTTCCTCCGAGCGGCAATCCGTAAGTAGCGGTCATCCACTACAGTAGTAGCCCTTGGGCGGCCTGAGCGAGGCCTGTCATCGACAGTTCCTGTATCTCTGTACCTCCTCCATGTCCGAACAACATCGCTTTGGTTCACTCTGAGACGCCTGGAAACTTCCCTTGTTGAGAGCCCTTCTTGACACAAAGTAACAATGCGGACGCGATCGAACTGCGGTATTGACCTTCTAGGCATGGTAGAACTACAGACAACATGAGCAGCGTACCTTCGTCCTGGTGGAATGACTGAAACTGATCGGCTGTCGTACCCCCTCCGTCTAATAGGCCCTGCTCATGCATGGTTGTTTACATCTTTGAGCAGTTTTAGTGACATCTATGAACAGTCAAAGGGACTGTATCTTGGATACAATATACACAGTCAACGTCTATATGCCGGAGATCTGGGAACCGAGGTGATGCAAAACTTTTTTTGATGTGTGTATACTGTATGTAGGCCATATAGTAATGTACTATTATATGACGATTTTTGCGTAGGTTCATTATTCAAATGTTCACTTCGATCGCATGATTAATACACAGGAAATAAAACTTAATTTTAAAATGTCTTACAGCCGACATCTTGATGTTATGTAAACAATTGAACGAAATTAGATATCAGTGCATTAAAATGTGTATGAACATTTGCTGTACCTTGTTTCACAGCGATCGGATAGTAAAATCGCGAGAAAAGTCTATTTACAGTAAATGTTTCAAATTCGCTTGGCCGACATGTTCGTTTTGTACTAAACAGGTTTTTGAATGTTATATGGGTGAACTTATAGCAGTGCCCTATATCTCCATACAACATTTCAGGGTGATATCAGTAATAGTTTCGGAGATATAGATTGCCGGTGAAATATTTCGCACAGCCACCATGTTGGATTGGTGGGACGTAATAAAATTTGTAGGGCACAGTCGGGGTCGGACAAAATAGTACTATGATCTTTCCGAGTTTAATTGAAATCGCCAAAGTCGTTTAGATTTCATTTGGTGGGCAAACACACTGACAAACTTCCATACGCACACACACATACACACACGGACAAAAGGTGATCTCATAAGCCTATTTTTTCATTAATGAAAATAGGCTAAATTCGGTGTTGCTTTAGTAGGCCTAATCGAAATGTAATGTTTATCAGTCGGTCAACATGATTGTACTCATTTGTAAGGGATGGTTCCCTAATCCTGTAAAATATTACTTAGATTAATAAATACACTTGGATGACCAGTTTCGATCGTCAAGCGATCATCATCACGCTATTAAATCTATGTCTATGTCCATTTGGGTAATGGTATTTACAATATACGTTATGCACTTATCTAGTTGCAGTAGTGATTAATCTGGCACAACTAGTCAAAATATGTGATGTTTTGTTAAGATACTGAGAGTGGTGAATGACCTTCAAATTTGCTTGCTTAGTGTGGTTAGGTGATTGTTGTTAAATGGTCGTTGCGTAAAAATAAGAAAAGTAGAATAAGAAAGGAAAAGTTTCAAAAAGAAGTTTTTTTAGCGTATGGCTTTTAGTGCCGGGAGTGTCCGAGGACATGTTCGGCTCGCCAGTTTCGTAGCTGCTTCGAGACGGACACCCAATGGGTGACCTACAAGTACCGTTGGGAAGGAAAGTTGGAATGAAAGGACGAGGAGTTGGAAGGTAGCGGCTGTGGCCTAGAGTTAGGGACCAACCCCGGCATTTGCCTGGAAGGAAGATGGGAAACCACAGAAGACCATCTTCAAGGTTGCCGGCGGGGGGATTCGAATCTCCTCGTCTCCCGGATGTGAGCGACTGCCATCAGTCATGCCGTAACGACCACGGCTAACTCACCCGGTTCAAAAAGAAGGTGAAGTGCCATTACAATTTGATGTCCATCGAACTGAGAGAGATCGGCTGCTTTAATAAAAATCCTGTTATGTATTGCTCAAGATTTTAAAATTTCGTACAGCCGCCATCTTGTGGATATAAAAACTATTGAAATAAACTAGTTGTCAGTGGATTAAAATTTGTATAAGCATTTACCGTACCAAGTTTCACTGCGCTGGGATGGTTAAATAGCGAGAAATGTCCATATAAATATTTGAATTTCGCTTCACCGCCATATTGTATTTGTGCTGACCAGTTTTTTGAATGTCCCATAGTCAACTTATGTTGATAGCCTTTATTAACATACACAATTTCAGTTTGATTGCTGTCTTAGATTAGTAGATATTGAGGACCGTCTAAATATTTCGGATGGTCGCACCGTCAGATTTTTATATATATAGGCCATATACTGTAAATAGACTTTTCTCGCGATTTTACTATCCGATCGCAGTGAAACATGGTACAGCAAATGTTCATACACATTTTAATGCACTGATATCTAATTTCAGCGAGTTCAGGAAAGAATCCCGGTTAAACAATCGCTCAAGCCGTTTAGATTTCATTAGGGGGGACAAACACACAGACACACACTCCCTTACGCACACACACATACACACACAATAAATCGCTCAAGTTGTTTAGATTTCATTAGGAGGGACAGACACACAGACACACACTCCCATAATAATAACTTGAAAACCGGATATTAACGTTAACTTCCTGTCTTGGCTGCTTTAATACAAATATTGCGCTGTTTAATTTAGATTGTAGTTTAATTATGTGTTTTTGGGAATGCCACATGAAAAAGGCGGTGCACTCTACGTTTGACATGGAATACACGCTAATTGTTGTTAACCTGGTAGTAATTTCCAATAAATTAAATCTCTTTTAAGGGCTCAATGCGAGATGGGAGATCTCTTCAGAATGTTGGTGACAAATCTTGACTGGTGCACGTAGCAATATTATCATGGACTACGATAGGAAGGCCCACTTCCGAATCAGCGAAACTCCTGCGTGTACCACGCCTTGTTCACAGCCTTTTATTTTTCATTCATTCATTTCTTTATTTCTCCATGGTAATATGTTAATATACATACGGGAGTCGTCAAATCATAAAATACATAATCATACATAATATACATAACTACAGGGTTACAGGTAAATACAATGATAAATATACAAAAACAAACACTCATATCTCTGTGCACATTAACTCGAATTCTTCTACGGAATATATTGCCTTGTCTGTGAGCCATTTTTTAAATTTAAATTTAAATGTGGAAATGGTGCTGACATCTCTTAGAGTTAGGGGCAACAAGTTAAACTATTTGGAGGCTGTATACAAGGGATCTCTTTTTTCTGAAAGCTCCTCTATAATATTGACAGTGAACATCCATTCTGTTTCTTGTGTTGTGCGAATGTAGATCAGAATGTTTTGCAATATTAGCATTTTCAGTTAGAATTTGTCTCTTAATATACATAGAACAATTGAGTAAGTACAGTGATGGTAATGTCATTATTCTTTTTTTTTATATTCCCTACAAGATGCTAGAGGGTGTGAACCAAACATAACACGGATTGCTCTCTTCTTCAGGATAAAAATATTGCTTAAAATGTCTTTTGTTGCACTGCCATATAGCATTATACCAATAAACCAGGTGGGAATGAAACAGAGCATAATAACTTGATAACAGGATAGCCTATTAATGTTAACTTCCTGTCTTAGCTGCTAATACAATTATTGCGCTGTTTAATTTAGATTGTAGTTTAATTATGTGTTTATTGGGAATGCCTCATGAAAACGGCGGTGCACTCTACGTCTGACATGGAATACACGCGCATTGTTGTTAACCTGGTAGTAATCTCCATTTAATTTATTCATACGAGGCTATGGAATACAGGCTAACTGTTATTAGCTGCTATAGTCATTCTTATTTTATTTAACATATTTCTAACACTTTCCTGGCAATGCAGATGATCATATTCAGTATAGCTTGCTACGTCATGTTGATTCCTCTTCTGAAGGAGTATAGTCGAATTGTTGTTGACATTTCATCATTATTTTACATTTAGTTTATTTATCCAGGCCTATAAATCCAGTGTAATAATTTCTATCTTTAATGGATATTTGACACTTTGTACTGTAGCTCCTTGGGGCAAACATTCTTGTCGTCTTTCTACAGTATTTGCGAATATGGAAATGAAAATCCACAGCCTGCTTCCAGTCGACCGACTGGGTCAGGGAATGGAATGAATGAAGCCCCCATCTAGCGGCGAAGATATGAACTGTGCTGGCTGCCAAAGTTTGTCGCACTCCCCTGGGGAAATGATCAAATGATTGACAGATCAAATGATAGCGTTGCAGGAATGAAATTGTGACAGGGAAAACCGGAGTACCCAGAGAAAACCCCGTCTGCCTCTGCTGTGTCCAGCACAAATCTCACATGGAGTGCCCGGGATTTGAACCACGGACCCAGCGGTGAGAGGCCGGCGTGATGCCGTCTAAGCCACGGAGGCTCCCTATTTGCGAATATATAGACTACATATCTTCACTTATTTAATGATGATATTAACTACTGTCAACTTAACTTTTGGGTTGTCGTTGTTGATTTATTTCAGGGCTTTGCGACATCGTGATCATGTAGCCTCGTGTACTTAGGTGAAATTGTGTGAAATACGTCTGATAACCTGTGTCATTATGATGGTTAAACTAATGTGTGTATTTGTAATTGGAGATTAGGATTTGGGTAGGAATCGGCTGTGGCCTTAAGTCAGGTACCAACTTGACATTCGCCTGGATTAGAAGTTAGGAAACCACAACACTTCTGGGATGGCTTAGGTGGGAATCAAGCCCACCTCTTTTCAGTTTTGACTCACGAAGCTGATTGTACCCCATTCCAGCCCTCAGATCAGAATTGAATGTGTTGGCAGAGCCTAGAATCGAACCTGGATCTCCGTGGTGACAGATAAAAAGGCTAGTTTCTACACCACGAGGTGTACAACATCTGAGATAATGGCCACCTTATTATTTAATTATTAATTTGTCATTGAAGACTTGTCTTAACTCGGTCAGGAAAGGAACTGTCATGGCTGTCCTCTATTTACAAGTGTCTGATAAGACGAGGGAGCAAGCTGAGGAGTGTGCTCTCTCTCACTATTTCCCCTCACTAATTCCTTCTTATAATATGCACTGCGAGGGTTGTCTGCTGGCAAATAACCGCTTCAGCAGCAACGTTTCTGTTGCCTAGGTACAGTCCTACGCGGACACACAAAAAGTTATTAGCATCCGCTTCTATAAGCAAGTAGGCCTATCTACAAATATCCTCATCCACTTCTTAACCAAACTCCCTTTATCCGCAACCGTATGAGCAAGTGGGTTACTGTATCTTCAAATATCCTCATCCGCTTCTTAACCAAACGTCCTTTATCCTCAACCTTATCCGCGAGTACTGTATCTACAAATATCATCATCCGCTTCTTAATCGAACGTCCTTTATCCGGAACGGTATCAACAAATATCCTCATCCACTTCTTATCCAAACGCTCTTTATCCTCAACCGTATGTGCAAGTGGGTTACTGTCTCTACAAATATCCTCATCCGCTTCTAAACCAAACGTCCTTTATCCGCAACCGCAGGCTATATGCGAGTAGGCCTATCTACAAATATCCTCATCCACTTCTTAACCAAACTCCCTTTATCCGCAACCGTATGAGCAAGTGGGTTACTGTATCTTCAAATATCCTCATCCGCTTCTTAACCACACGTCCTTTATCCTCAACCTTATCCGCGAGTACTGTATCTACAAATATCATCATCCGCTTCTTAATCGAACGTCCTTTATCCGGAACGGTATCAACAAATATCCTCATCCACTTCTTATCCAAACGCTCTTTATCCTCAACCGTATGTGCAAGTGGGTTACTGTCTCTACAAATATCCTCATCCGCTTCTTAACCAAACGTCCTTTATCCTCAACCTTATCCGCGAGTACTGTATCTACAAATATCATCATCCGCTTCTTAATCGAACGTCCTTTATCCGGAACGGTATCAACAAATATCCTCATCCACTTCTTATCCAAACGCTCTTTATCCTCAACCGTATGTGCAAGTGGGTTACTGTCTCTACAAATATCCTCATCCGCTTCTAAACTAAACGTCCTTTATCCGCAACCGCAGGCTATATGCGAGTAGGCCTATCTACAAATATCCTCATCCACTTCTTATCCAAACGCTCTTTATCCTCAACCGTATGTGCAAGTGGGTTACTGTCTCTACAAATATCCTCATCCGCTTCTAAACCAAACGTCCTTTATCCGCAACCGCAGGCTATATGCGAGTAGGCCTATCTACAAATATCCTTATCCACAGATGTTGCAATTCCGGTACTTATAGTCTACTATTTTACTAGTAAGGAAATCGGAACAGTTACAGAACTTAAAATAATAATAATAGACTAATAATAATAATAATAACATTATAAGGGGAATTGACGTACGTTTACCGTTACTTCTTACTTCAGCAGCTTTTTATATGGAGGTAATGAAATTATGCCTTGAAATTGGCCAAATAAATGTGAATCGCCGAAGAAAGTTTTTTTTAAATTATTAGCAGTAGCCATTCTGGACTAAACTGTACTTGATCAATTTCCAGCGCAGCCATGCACACGAGATCACTCCTGGCATAACAGCGAAGCAGATTAGGGAGCTCGTCGACTGCTTGGCACAGAGGAGAATTGAGACAAGATTCAATTTTACATTTATAATCTCACGAACATCGGCTCTGTAATAAGTGCTTTGATCAAGCACCCATGTAATCTTTTCATATTTCATATTGCATGAAACCGACTATTGATAATTGAAACGTTGATGTACGTAAATTATTACAATATCACAGAAGACTAACAGGTGTATCGTGGATCACTGACCACCCTACATAGAGGAGTACCCTGTTGGTCCACGCCTAGCTTCGATACAGTCTAAAATACTGGGAGGCATACAGGGTTCGTATGGCAACCTCCCACATTATCTGCCCATATTTCCTGCAACTGGATCTCGAGATCTTGTGCCCTTCTTGACCCCCGCAGTTGGCGTCTCAGATGATCCAAGACATGTTCGATTGGTGACGAATCTGGGTATCGGGGTGGGGGGCCACGGTAGTGTACTAACGTTGCGGAGTCAGTCCTCTGGAACTCTTGTGTGCGGTAGAGCGTCATCCAGCTGGAATAGATCATCTGGACACCCAGCCATGAGGCCGTAGGATATCCTGAACATACCGCTACGTTTTTAGATCCTAGGCTTTCGCGGCCGGTGTCTAGTTTATCATCTAGGCTTACAGGATGGAGCCGCGTCGTGTATCGATGATTGTTACCCAACGTTTCGGCTATCATTGCAGCAGCCTTAGTCATGGGTAGGTACGAGTTACTGTCCGTACTCAAACTAACGGTTATTGCCAGCCAGAACGTGCCTGCTTGACCTCCATTGAAGTCACGCTGCTCCCTGATTGGTTCATGCCCCTGGCAGTCGCGCGCTAGAAGAACTTTCCAAGTGTCGCTAAGTTGGAAACCATCTTCGCTATTGAAATTATTGGGATCCTTCACGGCAATAGAGGTCGTGAAGCTAGTGTTGCTAAGTTTGAAACCATCTTCGCGATTGAAATTATTGGGATGCTTCACGGCAATAGAGGTCGTGAAGCATCCCAATAATTTCAATCGCGAATATGGTTTCAAACTTAGCAACACTTGGAAATTTCTCCTAGCGCGCGACTGCCAGGGGCGCGGACCAATCAGGGAGCAGCTTGACGTGAATGCAGGGCAAGCAGGCACGTCTGGCTGGCAATAACCGTTAGTTTGAGTACGGACAACCACTCGTTCCTACCCATGATTAAGGCTGCTGCAATGGCAGCTGAAACGTCGGGAAACAATCACCAATACACGACGCGGCTCCATCTTGTAAGCCTAGATGATAAACTATACCGCTACGTTGTTATTGACTCTCGTAGCCCTGTAACGAAGGTGGGCGCCGAAGCAGTTGGATATGCACGTGCTTCTTGGATGATACTACGATCGTCTCTCCTGGTGGACCGTCGAATACCTTCTGTGCCGTGCCACCGTGTGTGCGTACCCTCACACCTCCACTGGTCCCAACACGCCCAAACAGTCTGGCCAAAACGACCTAAATGGTGGGTGATTCGCCAATACGACCATTCAGCCTCGCGCAGCCCAATACTGCGTCCGTTCTCTATTTCTGCTAAATGGATAAATGAACTTCGAATGCATTGTGGAGGCATGCTGAATGGTCGACGATGCTTACGCAAACAGGAACAACAGTCCAATAAGTTTGAATAGCCTCTGCAAGCCTTATACAGGTCTCGGATGGAGGCACCAGCAGGGACTTTGCAGCTAATCACGTTTCTACAATAATATTAAAGACTATCGACCTGAGATGTAACTTAACTGGATGCTATAGGGTGTGGCAAACCTACAATTTCTTCTTGGTGCTTGAAGTATTTCGTTTGCCAGTGTATTATCAAAGTTGGATGTCACAACCTCCTACTTACGCTACATCTAGCTGTCGTTTTTGTTACGGAGTTTGACACATCATTGGTCATCAGCCCCGTGTACTTGTGTGTGTATGGCATTTTGTCTGATAACTTGCCGTACTGTAGTAATTATTACGTTGTAGGATTGGGATAGTGCTCAAGTTGGTCTAGGGAGTGCGATCATCCGCAGCAATCGCATACTGAATATCTTGGGGGGGGGGCACAGAATTATGACTGAAATGATTTGCAAAACATGTTGATTGATATGTTGTCCCAAAGATCTGAGTCTGCTTTCTTGTTCTCGTACATCCCATACACCTCGACCGTCGTCCAAATCTGCCAAATTGAGTGAATGCCGGCTGAGTGGACTGTGCAGAAAGCCTATCACCAGACGCCGGAGGGGCGACGTCTGCCTGGATGTTCAAGGAATGGATTGATGATGTAGATGATGGTCTTCGTGAGATGGGTGCCAGGGTTTGGCGTCGTCGTGCTGACGACCGGAACGAGTGGAAGTGGGTCTTGGCGGCAGGCACTACAGTACATGAGTTACTGTATGTATATCACCTGATATCAAACCAGAGACTATCTTTCCCCGGAGATTTAACTTTTAAATCTCTTTATTTTGCTATTGCAATATGAAGGTAATGTTGAAATTGAGTTCGACTTGTAAGAGCTTTAAGAGCTAGGTCCACTCCCTTGGAGAGATGTTTATTGTTACCAAGTTTAAGTGAATTTAGCTGTAGGCTTTGTGGCAGCAAAACAAGCTCCTTCTATGAATTGCCGGGGAGTAGCCATGTCCATCCCTGCTCCCTGTAACATGGTTGATCCATTTTGGAACATGAGTGTTATTAGACTATAAGATATTCTTAAGAGTTTCCTTAGGCCTATGTTTTAAGTCTAAAAGCACTCCATATTTCTCCATATTTACTTATATTGACCACAGTGTGATTGGCTAGCCACTGGGAGTTTTCTCTTGTACAGTTGGGCTAATTGGGTTACTCCACCCACAGCCTAGCCCCTACAAAATACGGGGTTCATGAGAGCTCTCTGACTCTACCATTACTCACATTTGACGTGTAACAGCTTGACCAGCTTCAATTGTAAATACTCTGTAGGCTATAAAATAATGGTCGACTAATAAATACCAGCATTCACTAAGTTGGAATCATCATTTCTTTGATTAAGATACCACTTAACTCATGGACCGTAGCGCCAATGGATAAGGTGAGGATGATTGATAAGGATCCATGCATCAAAAAGCGAGCGAGGCGGGATGTAAAATGTGGGGCTTGCGGCAATGATTCGTATGTTCAAGTGTTCGAAGCCATGTTGCTTAAGTAATTCATGTGTAGTCTATCAGTCGGTATGAGAATGCTACCTGTTGACGGTGTAGGCCTACATCCTGAACACGTGAGGCCAATTGGTGGTGTAAACGTGAGTCCAGGCCAAATCAGGCGTGACGTCATCTTTGCCATTAGAGCACTCTATTACTTAAGCAGAACAACTGGGCATTTTGTATGCAAGAGGTCTCTGAGCACAGTTGTTATTCATTTGAGGGGATTGGGACAACTTGGTCATCAGCTCCGTGTAGTTGGGTGTGTGTTCAACCTGTCTGATGACCTGTATTTATGTGATTACAGTAGTAGTGTGTGTAACTAGGGACAGGGACAAGGTAGTTGTCCCGGGACTTGAAGTAAGGTACTACAGAGAGTGTGGAAAATCTCGGAGAAATACCACACTCAGGATAGCCACAGTCAGCGTCGGGAATTGAACCTGCGATCTCCGGATTTGCTGCAGCCACTCTCGCGGCCTTGGTGCACCATTGAATGAGCATGGCTACTCCGTGGGACTCTGGGCATAGCAGTAGAGACAATCTTACTGATAATGAGTACTGCATTAAAACTGCTAGCCTATATCTCCTGTAAATACTGACAAAAGCGGTTATACCTTGTCTGTATTGAACTACACTATGCTGTACCACAACTGATAGCCTATTACCTCAAATTACAACAGTATAATATAAATTCATAAAACAGACCGATATTATCCGTCAAGTTTTTTTTCTTTTCTTTCAAATTCGCAGAGCTATTTTCAGTATGCCAGTTGTCATTGTCTCTATAAACTTGTCGCTAGAGATTTTGAGCTGAAATGCCACCCTGTGGCGTAGCCGTGCTCATTAAATCGTACACCACGGCCACGTGAGCAGTTGCAGCAAGTCCGGACGCAGGTTCGAATCTCGGCGCTGATAGCAGCTATCCTAAGTGTGGTTTATCCCCTAGATTATTCACTCTCACTCCTCGCAAATGCCGGGGTAGAACCTTATATAAAATCCTGGGGCACCTATGCCAGCCTTGGTTCCTACTACCTACAATTACACACACAATTACAGTCACTATAGAAGCACATATTATCAAACAAATTCAACACACGCCCAAGTACAAGGGGAAGATGGCCAACATACCCCAAGCCTCAAAAGTAAATTATACACACCAGCGATAAGCAGGTCAATCTTTAATTTAAAACAAAATGGCATTAACGTGGGTATGCTAGCCACTAGTCTACACCACGAGGTGGTCTATCTACCCTCTAGAATATCAATTAGGTGTACTGTAATGATGGTATTGCTTTACACTGTATTATATTTGCTCGATGCCATTTGGATGTGAAATTATTTATCCCGTGTACATAATAATTTAAAATCAACCATCTGGTAGAAGCTACATATTTTAAATTGGCAGCAGACAGACACCACGCACTTCTCACCTAGCAAGACAAGCTTCTTGCTTCCTCTGCTACTCTCGTCACATCCTCTAGGAGGGCCACTAGACGACAGCACAAGCTGCTAATCGATTGCCAAGCCCGCTGAATGTGATTAGCTTGCATTGTACTTTGTTTTATTGAGAGACCGCGATGAGTTAAAATGGTAAGCACGAAGTGTTAAAATAGTGTAGGTAGTCGTGCATGTAAAGTTATTAGCAAGCCCTTGTCCGGCCCCTTAACAAATTGGTTAGCGTGCTAGGCTTTGGCCGAAAGGGTCTCGGGATCGATTCACGGCCAAGCCATTGGGGATTTTCATTCCTGGAGTTGACTCCCCTGGCCCGGGAACTGGATGTATGTGACGTCTTGACCATCACTCCATCATTCGGAAGCGCAGGCCGCCCACGGGCGTTCACTAGAAAGACATGCATTTGGCCTCCCAAGAAGCCACACGATGAAAGCCTTTGAACTCTAAATTCGCAGATCTAATATGTGCGTTTAATTTTAATTTTCCTGGCTTCCCCACCACATGAGCTGACACTGATTTCTGTCTGCCAACACAGTCGTGCATCAATATAAAACCATGTATTATTGTACAAATATGATGAACCCTGCAGTGTGCTGACGGGTGTGTATGTGATGGATGGAGGGGTGCAAGCCACCCTGGGGCCACATCCCTGCGTGGTACGCCCGCCCTTGCTCGTTAAGTTTCGCGCGCTTTCAGTCGGCGAGCTCTGATTGCCTCCCCGACCCCAACACCATCGGCTGAGCAGCCCCTGGACAGTGAGTGTTTATTGCACCACTCTGATCCACACATTATCTTTGACATTATGCAAACTATTGCTGTCTTAAGAAAGACAGAAATGCTCCTTCCACATCTTCACAGTCTGCATTGGATCCCTCATCTTAGTAACTGGCAAGTCAGAAATGTAATGGCTTATGTAGTTGGACATTAATTCCGTAACCGTAACTGTTACGGGTACTGCACTGTAGGAGTGCATAACTACACGGAAATATACTTTTCTACAGTACAATTAATAAAAGCTCATCTATCTCCCCGGGAATAGCCGCGCGTGGTCCATTGGGGCCCATGAAAAGTAATTTTGTTCTTACTTCCTAAATAAATTATAGATCAGATTGCCTTCTCCCGGTAGCTGACTGAAGTTCATTCTGGTGCAGCGTGGCACTATTACTCATCAGTTAGGCTTAGTCATTCACAGTGTACAGTGTTACTGGGCCCCGTGCGACTAGAAACATAGCCTAAATTTATCTGACGTCTTTGTTGACTACAATCCTTCTTTGCTCTAACGCTGGTAAGTTTAGTTTAATTTACTATTGCTTAAGTTAAAACTTCATGTATTTGTGCTTGAGATGTGATTTCATTGTTTTCTAATTGGCCTACCGTACTGACAATGGACAACAATGAGGAAGAAAGGTTTCACCAAATGCTGGAGTCTGAGCTAAATAAACAGGATGATGATCATGAGGTGCTAGGAGGAAATGAGAGAAATTTGGAAGAAGAAAGCGTATGGCTTTTAGTTCCCGGAGTGTTCGAGAACATGTTCGGCTCACCAGAGTTTGTAGCTGCATCTATGCGGACACCCATGGGGTGAGCTACAAGTACCGTCGCGTGTGGAGTGTTGTCTGGGGAGGAAAATGTGGTTGTAAGGACGAGGAATTGGAAGGTAGCGGCTGTGGCCTGTAGTTAGGGACCAACCCCGGCATTTGCCTGGAAGGAAATTGGGAAACCACAGAAGACCATCTTCATGGTTGCCGGCGGGGGGATTCGAACCTCCTCGCCTCCCGGAGGTGAGCGACTGCCTGCAGCCACGCCGTAACGACCACGGGTAACTCACCCGGTGGAACCGAGGTTAGAGAAGAGGACAGCAACACGGAGCAAAGCGCTTCTGAAACAGAACATGAAGAAGAAACAGTTGACGATAACACGCTGCTTACTACAAGACATAACCTAATCATGTTGTGGGAAAGGATGGTTTGTGTAAATGGTGTACAGATGAACCACGTAAGGAGATTCAAACTCACAGTCACAACATAATAACCCATTTGCCTGGAGTACGAGGAAGTGCCAAAGAAGCCTATTCTCCCTATAAAGCCAGGTGTTGTTTTTTACAGAGGAGATGGTATATATAGTGGAGTACACAAAAAAGTACATTAAAAAAGTGAAGCAAGATTACCAATGGGAACGTGATGCAAAAGACACAGATCCCATGCAGATGAAAGCACTAATTGGTCTGTTATTTTTTCTGGCGTCTTGAAAGCCCCTCACGTAAATACTGATGATTAGGGTTCGGGTTTCTATGACCAAAATACTCTTGAAATGTGCATGCATTTATGCCCTAAAAAGTAGCAAAACATGACCTAATACCCTGAAAACATGACCTAAAAATAAAACAATGAACGAAAATGTATTTATTTGTAACATGGTTACAGATGAAATCATTCAGACCTGTCTTAGCCTTCATTTTCAGTAGAGTTACACTGTACGGCGACATGCAGTTTGGGATGGTGAAACTTGAAAGATCTTCGGCTGTCAGCAAGTACAGCCTTGTACGTGGAGAAACTTGTTTCTACATCACACGACGTAACGGGAGTATACTTGAAAAAAAAAAAAAAAAAAACACAGGAATCGTAAGCGGAATGTTCCGGTTCATTTTCGTTGGATTTTGCTTCTTTCCTACAAAGAATGTCAGCAATTGCACAATGTTTTATATCCAGGATTTCGTTCAAGCACACGTCGCAATTTTTCCCTGACCTTGACAGCTACTTCACCCCATGCTTTCGATAACTCACTCTCAGTTACTTTCACAATGCTTAGTACATCATATAATTGCATGCCCACAGTTTCAAAGCGAACGATGGATTTTGAGAAATTTGAAAATATGTAGGCTAAGATTCTTGACATGCTGGATGAAAACAACTCTTGTACATTATTGATTGCAGATGAATCACTTCTGTCAAAGTCATTGAAGATCTTATCAATCTTACTGCAGTTTGTGCAATAGAAGTTTACAGCATCAAGCCAAGTCCCCTAACGTGTTACAATGGGCTGAGGGGGTAAGGGTAGTGATGGTGCCTCTTCTTGAAACTTCTGAACTCGAAGCGGAGCCTTAACAAAACTCTTCTTGGCGTTAGCAACTCAGCAACTCTATGTAGGGCATGCGCAAGACACGTTACATGCACATTTTTGGATACAGAATTTGAAGACCTTTGGCTGCTTTTACCATGTACGGAGCAGCGTCCGTTTCGAAGATGAGCACATTCTCTCGTACTTTACCTGGCCACAACAAATCCATCGCAGTGTCGAAAATAACAGCGATGGAGGAGTTGTTTACCTTATCTAACATCTCACACGTCAACAGAAATATTTCTCCAGGCTGGTCATGTTTAAGAGTGCCTACAATAACATTCGCCACATATCTACCGTCTACGTCGGTGGTTTCATCTATGGACACCGATATTTTGTTACTTCCCACACTGTTTCTTACTTTGTTCATTGTATCATCGTAACAGGAATTCAGATAGTTCTTTCTTAACGTTGACTCAGTGGGAATGGGAAAATCGTGTACTTCTCTAAGAACTTTCGGAAACTAGGTAGGCCTATCTCTACTTTGTATAAAGGAATGTTTTTTTCTTTGCCGAGTGGCCTCCTGATAGGCCGAGTGCAGGTCTTGCTAGTCGACGCCCATGGACAACCTGCTCGCCGGGATGAGAGATGGAATGAATGAATCTGGGCAAGGATGTGGAAGGAAGCAGCCGTGGCCTGTCAGAAGGTACCGTCCCAGCATTTGCCTCGTGTTGAAAATGGGAAACCACGGAAAACCATTTCAAGGACGGCCGACGGTGGGGCTCGAACCCACGCGTCTAAAGAGTCAGCTGAGAGCTTGGCCCCATGACCTAACGCTGCGCTTTAGCCAGCGTAGCCACTGCTGTTGGTAAAGGATCATTAGAAAACTGAGAAGATGCACAGCCAGATGTAGATGAGCTGCTGAGTGGTTTCTCAAACAGCAATCGTTGCCTGTTTTCTGCTGCCAATTCTCAGTTTACACAGCTTTTGTGTTTAGCAGTACCGTATTGCTATGTTGTTGCACTGTAAAACGTTTCTCAGCCGTGATTTTCGTCTCACACAGTTTACAAAAAAATATATATCCATCAGTGCCGGCCGCGTGGTGTTGGGGTAGCGCGCCTGCCTCTCACCCGGAAGCCCCGGGTTCGATTCCCGGCTCCATCAGGGATTTTAGAAACTAACGTGAGGGCTCGAACGGGGTGCACTCAGCCTCGTGAGGACTGTCTGACAGTGAGGCAGCGCCTCGGTCACGAAAACCAAGATTAACGGCCGAGGGGCTCCGATGCACTGACCACGTGTTACCCCAATATCTGCAGGCCAAATGGCTGGGCAGCGGTCGCTTGGTAGGCCTGGGCCCTTCACGGGCTGTAGTGCCAGGGGTTATTTATATTTTTTTCCATCAGTACTAAAATACTTTTCACTGAACTCTTCAACAGAACTTTGCACCTCGCACTATCAGAGCACTTTACTTCAGGCATCTTGAAACTAAACTGAACAATTCATTAGCTGATACAAAAAGATACTGTGGAGCAGCCCAGATAGTTTGCGGTTGACGTTCCTTTCTACAACTCTGCAGAACAAAGAAACTGAACGTTGTCTACCGGGAAGGAGAGGGAGAGAGAGAAGTAGGTGTTTGTATCTTCCTCACGCACAGCGAATCATTTTTTTGGCATCTTTGGGCTCATGCTGCTTCAGATGTATCTAAAGAACCTTTCACTCGCAAGCTGTGACAGCTAATTCCCGGTAAATTCCGCTACCACCAAGTGAAGTTTGCCAAACAAACCTCCCTTCAGACAGCTGCACAAACTTTATGAAATGTTGTTTAGAACAATATATCGTAAAATGTTAAATACAGAACAACATAAATATGAAATTTGGCCAAAGTATGACCTAACGCTAAAATATGGCTAAATATGCAATTATATGACCAATAACAACTGGGTTTCGTGTTCACAAATGTTGGAAACGTCCTTAAATGAACTGTATCATGGAAAATGAAGTCAGGATAAAAATATGACATGTCATAAAAATCCGAGCCCTACTGACGATATAGGCCTATTGGACTGATGATGGAACCGGAATAGATGTGTTATGTCTCAGCGTAGATTCAGCCTCGGGAGGCAAAACTGAGAAGAGGCAGGTTGATACCCTCCTCAGCCATCCTGGAAGTGGCTTTCCGTGGTTTCCCACTTCTACTCCAGGCAAATGCCGGGATGGTTCCTAAATTAAGGCCACGGCCACCTCCTTCCCAATCCTTATCTGAATTACAAATACACACACTAATACAGCCATCACAATAACACATGTTATCAGACAATTTCCACACACACCCAAGTGCACGAGCTACATGACCACGATGTTGGAAAGCCCCTCAATGATTCAACAACAACAACAGCCTTACAAAATATTTGAAAGCTATCTCAAAAGCAGGGAAATGGCAGTTATGATCAATAACACTCTGAGTGACATCAGAAGGAACACAGGGTAGGCCTACTTCTCAAGGCAGTAATATCATATAGTGTATATTATTTCAGTAGTATAGATCCCTCCTGCGGCGCTCACAAGCGACCGATCGTGACAATGAGCATTCAAATGAAACAGAATAGACATAAGCAGTGACGAATTGCACTATAATTTCATAAATATTTATAATTTCTTTAATAAATCACTTTTAAAAAAATAACGAAGTGTGCGATTTGCAGTTACTGTTTCTGTTGTAAAATACGCTCCATAATTGCTGTCCACGGGCCGCTGTGATGCCTTTTTCATGTAATTTTAACAATCTGAGGTCTTTCCTTTATCCTGAAATGTAAATAGTGTTCTATAATCATTTGGATGAAATAAAAACATAACAACCTATCTCCTTAAGTCCCTCATTGTAAACCTATTGGGGAAAGTGTGGTGTTTAAGAACACGCGTGAGTTCTCGCACGGGTACGCTAGTCTCACCTATAATACACACATCAAAACAAGTGTTGCATTTTGCTGGCCAAGAGTCGTAGTGGTCTCAAACCCATTAGTCGTTCTTACGTGCGTGTATATCGGCTGTGTACACTCGCCTGTGTCAATGAGGATAGATCTGTGCGAGTGTGCAGACGACCCGGTGAACGAATGCACGACCAATACATCTGAGACGATACCAACAGGGAGGAGATGGTGTAATGCTTTGGGGCGGTATCGTGTATGGTCGCCGAACCATGACAGGCATACGTTACAGGGATACTATCCTGGCACTTGTAGTGAAATTCTATGCTGACAATTTCAGCCCGAATTTCACTTTCGTGGACGATAACGTTCGCTTTTATCTTCAGGATAATGGTATTCACAGAATGGAATGGACTGCCTAAGCTCCCGATCTCAATTAAAGAGTACAGGGAAAGAAAGAGCTAAGTCCATTTTTTAAATTTGTATATTTTTTTGTAAATGAGAAGATCCTTCCAGGCCCTAAACAATACCTAAGGTGGTTTTGGAAACAATTAATTAGATCCAAGTATACGGGGAAAACAAGAAACAGTGCATTGGAAAAGAAGGGATCATAAGCTTATCACCCTAACCATAGAATCTTCTTTTTTCACTCCAGATATAAGTTCAAACGGTTTTAAAATTATACTGCTAGTACGACAGGAAACAAATATGTTTAATATGTTTTAAAAATGCATTTGATAACCAGAGTTAAACTCATTGTGGTGTTTGAAGTGTTTGAGTTAAACTCTTTAAAAGCTATTAACTGAACATTGTAAAATTGTGACTTAGCCCATTCTTTCCCTGTGCCCTTCAATTGTGTAGAGCAGGCGTGGGCACTGCTTAATAAATAAGTTCGTCCTCACTGTGCTCCAAGGCAATATGCAAAACTTGTTTTGATGTGTGTAGGTAACCTGTTCTTAAATGACATTGATGAAGCGTAGTAGAACATTTATTTATGTTGATGACAGCACGATATTTACCATACATAAAAAGCCTAAAACAGCTTTTGAACTACTTCAAGAAAACTTCAATAACGAAACGAAATGGTGTCATGGCAATCATTTGTATATACAATACAGTAAATACAACCAAATCAAAAATAATCCACAATAGAGTTGAGCACTTCACACAATAAAACTACAAACGGATACACCACAGCATATCATGCATAAGCTTACACAAAAACATCCTTGCAGATTGCAGTATTGTAATACCTTTATAAATAGTTCCTCGATACCAAAAATTCCTAGGAATTACCCTTGATGAACATTTTAAAATGAACTCACACACAGTAAACATGAGAAAATAATCTTAGAGCAAACCTGTACACGTTCTATAATCTCCAATTTCATGTAGATAAAAATACTTACAAGCGTATTTATAGTGTTCTGATTGAAAGCAAATTACGATATGCCATATCAGAATGGGGCGATAAAAAGGCAACTTTATGTTCGACCCTGACTATTATCAGCCAGAAAACTGTACTATAATGAGGCTCATTATAACAGTATTTTGCATTATGAAACAGTTTCTCCCGCCAATCAGAGCTCAAGAAACAGTTGTTTGACCAATTAGATAATTACTATCGGATTTTTTAATTATGGATACTCGAGTTTAGGCCTTAATTACAACCAAACCAACAGACCTATTGAAAAACGAGTTATACCAATATTTTCCTTGTTTAATTCTGCGTTAGACTATATAAGCCAATTATTTTCAAGTTTATTAATTATTTATTTATTTGTGGTTGTATGAAAAATTGTCAGTGTTTTTGACGTCTTTTCTTGGAACCGCTCACTTAAAACTATATACATGGAAAACTACTTGGATGAGGGTAATGCAATTTTTATATGTGATAGGCACAAGTATTGGTAGTGCAAATCTCAAGTTACATTTTTTTCAACTACCCGATAAAAAGTTCTTATACTTTTTCTGACGTAACGTTTTCTCAGCCCAGGATAAACGTACAGCAAGCAACTTGGTCTCATTTTGAAGCTCTCATTCGTGATTATCGGAAACTACGACCACTGTAAACGTACAGTGTGATGACGAATTTATGAAGAGTAATATTAATGGGTGGTTTTGTGCGTTCCGGCCCTTGCGATTAAAAGCGAGCGAGCTTGTGAAATCAGGTGCAGCGTTGCCGCGTTAAGTTGCAGTCGTCGCGGCTAGCAACGAACGAACACTGCTTTAAGTATCCTTCCAATCTTTTATTTTCTTTCCTCGTACACATTTCATTTTCCATCACCTTTTTCACATAAGGGCTTTAGACCTTCAATGGCAGGTTTAAAAGTGGTTTGTCTTCCTAATTTGCAAATGTCAGACTGCACAATTTTTACATGGGCTATCTACATTATTTACATAATATCTTTACAAGATTTAATTCAGTCAGTATTATTCGTCTGAAGAATGGCTCTGTTCCAATTAATCAGAACTGCTGGCATTCGTGTTAATTATGACCTGCTCGAAATGAGGGAAATTTTCAAAGGAAGGAAGGAAGGAAGCTTGTAGTTTAACGTGACCGTTAATCTCGCGATCATAAGCCACGGGACCTCCGTTTTACGTGGAATTCGAACCACAGGACATGGCATTTCACATCGAAAATCTCACATGCATTGACCGGGAATCGAACCCGGTCCGCCTTGGTGAGAGGCATACAGCTTGACCGCTGCGCCACCACGCCCCCGGGGACATTTTCAGTCAGGCCATCTATCTCCCAGTAGTGGTCTTCAATTCTTTTGGCGTGTTTAATACATTGTTTCCAGAGTTCAGGAGCAACGGCAAGCAAGGCCTCTCGGCATAAAACATTCATTGCTTCCATACTTCTACCATTTTGTAATATGTTAGCCTAAGTTCGCCCTCAGACAATGGTGGTCTCTGAGGCATTTGGATGTGATGTGATGTGCCATATAAGTAGTAAACAGGAAGACTGAAAATAGCATGTGTACATAGCCAGGTGACTCGCATTCCATTACACAACTGCCCGGCAACGCTGCACTCGAATTCACCGGCTCGCCCGCTTTTAATCGCACGGGCCAGAACGCACAAACCCTACCATTATTATTAGTCTACTCTTCATAAATTCGTCATCACACTGTACGTTTACAGTGGGCGTAGTTTCCGATAATCACGAATGAGAGCTTCAAAATGAGACCAAGTTTCCTGCTGTACGTTTATCCTGGGCTGAGAAAACGTTACGTCAGATAAAGTATAAGAACTTTTTATTGGGTAGTTAAAAACATTGAAACTTGAGATTTGCACTACCAATACTTGTGCCTATTACATATAAAAATTCCATTACCCTCAGCCAAGTAGTTTTCCATGTATATAGTTTTAAGTGAGCGGTTCCTAGAAAAGACGTCAAAACACTGACAATTTTTCATACAACCACAAATAAATAAATAATTAATAAACTTGAAAATAATTGGCTTATATAGTCTAACGCAGAATTAAACAAGGAAAGGATTGGTATAACTCGTTTTTCAATAGGTCCGTTGGTTTGGTTGTAATTAAGGCCTAAACTCGAGTATCCATAATAAAAAAATCCGATGGTAGATGCGCTGAGTTCCACGGCCTTCTAATGAAAATCACACTGCCTCTCCTAGTGTCATAGTAGAGTAATCGAGGTGGCCATGGTCAAATACAAGGCATTCCCTGCGTCTCATGCGCTCTGTTCAGTACATAAAACTGGCGAAATCTCGACAGATATTTATGAATATTTTTCTTCGAACATAAAATAGTTATAATAATTATCGTCGAACATAAACAGTCGTATGCAACTCGCCTATAATGGTAATTCAGCCACTCGTATGGAAATTATAAAACTCGCATACGCTCGTTTTATAAACATACTTGTGTCTTAATTATTGCAATTATAGGCTCGTTGCATATTGTACTATTAATTGATAATCTGCAAGATACCCAAACCAAATCAGGTTCTTTAAGTACTTCACTCGTATCCCTTTTTTTAATATTAAAGAGTTGTTTCAAATTACTGTACTGAATCTCTACTACCATGATGCGAGACTCAGGCATAAGGTCTCTCACAACATGCACACAAGAGCAATACGCCTAACAAATACTAAATATGTAAATCCATTATGTGTAAATAGGCTAAATATGGTTTCAAGGGACTACATTATATTGTACCATCACTATTTAATGAACTACCACCTGGATTGTCTATCATGAACAGCAAACCACTAGCTGTATGCCGCATTAAAAGAATTACCTTAATAAACATTAATTTATAACAGAACTTATCATCGCAACTACTATAGTGAATAGTAATATAATAGCTTATAAAGCTAACACTAAAAGGTAATAGCCTACGTATTTTCACGGTATTATTTTGTTCTTTGGTGACATACTGTAGATCACTTATTGACATAGTGTACAGTACCTATTTGTGTTATTAATTATTTACATTAATAATTTTCTCGTTATCACCTCTAATATATTAATAATATATATTATAAATTAATAAATAAAAGATAGGGGTGGAAATGTACAAAAAATATTCCTAACATCTCTTTTGCATACACCCTTGTATTGAAATACAATCTACATACATGTTATAAATAATAATAAATATGTCTCACAGATAATCTGAACTGGATTTGCCGTCAAATTCTTCAGACATGTCACACAATGTAATAGACTTTGAAATTATTATTATTATTATTGTTATTTGTCAGTTCCTGTTAAGGTTTAATGCGAGGCCCAGTAGAATTTATTCCAAAGTCCAATGCGGTATTGGGGAAACACTGCCTTAGTTTACGAGTAGACATGGAATTCGGAGAAGATAGCAGGTGAGTTGCGAGGACAGGGAGAACCGTAAATTAAATGGCTTTGATTTCACAACGCGCCGCACCGTGCCGCGCCGGTCTGTTATGCTGGTTTTTTTTCCCCTCCTATTTCTCCCCTCTTGTCTGCAGTTCCCCTCTCCAATGCTCTCCCCCTGCGCGCCATAAGTCATCTCTCTCTATCAACTCTAATGGGCCATGTGTCTCTTTTCCCTTCGGCGAGGCGCGCTATTCTCTGTCTTTGTCAACACCCATGATCCTCTGCGTGCTACTACCTCCCAATGCTTCATGGCTTGTGAAACGGTCCGTTAAAATTGTGAACATAAAAAAAAAAAAAAAAAAAAAAAAACGGGAATATAGAATTTTTTCTTCATTTACTCAGTCATGATAAATTAGTTACTCGCCGGAATTGATGCTGGAGTGCTGGGTTTCATTTCAAACACAAAATGTGGACTTTGCAGGGGATGGAGATAAGAAAGAGAGAAGCTTGGATTGATTGATTGGCCTTAATTTCCGCTCCACATACACAATATTACGGGATTGTTATGCGGGGCTATACATCCTCATGTGGCTTGGAGCGTGACCAGTACTGAGATAAATTCTAGAAGACTAGCTATACCCGGCATGCATTGCAATGCCAATCGAAGACAGATAGAAAGGAAGACAATAATAATGTTAATAGTTTTACGTCCTTTTTAACAACTGCGGCTTTTAGAGACGCCGTGGTGACGGAATTTTGGCCCGAAGGGGATCTTAAACGTGACAATAAATCTACTGGCACGGCTCCCTTGCATTTGCGCACCCTCAAATGCCTGTTGGCTGCGCCAGGATTCGATCCTGCAATCTCGGTCACAGCAGGCTAGAACGTTACCGTTGGGCCACGCAGCCAGCCCAAGAAAGATAGAAACTGAAGTGCCTTTGGATAAACAACATTCTTTGTTTATCTGTCAGGTGCCTCGGTCCTTATGCATTAGGCTGTGCTGAGACATCCATGTCAGGGACATGTCACCTCGCGATGAAGCAGCAAGCCTTTCTCACACCTTGCATTGCGGTGTCGTAAGTAGGCTATACCGATTGTTCAATGGGGTTATATTACTGTGGGATTTAAGGCTTCCTGTTAAGTCCCTCATCTTTTTGTGTTACATAAATAATTTGTAGCCAGAAACCTCCCCTGGAGTGTACACAACAACTTACCCAAATTTCATCGCAATCGGATGAATGGTATATGAATGCATAGGGGACATAAATGCAGACAGACAAAATACAGTACCACGCAACTTTGATTTTTATATAGATAGATAGAAGATAACAGTGTCACATGGCGAATTTTGCAGCGACGATATTTAATCTGCAATGATAATTGAAAATCGAGGTGGAGAAATGTATGCTATGTGTATTTGTATGTAGGTATTATAGACTAACGTAAGATGTTCACTAAAGAACATACAACCTAGCCTCTCTTACAATCATGGCGACACTTATCACAGTGCTAGGCTCGTTAATTATAATATACCTTAACTAGACTATATAAGGACACAAAATCAGTAAATTCACCTTCGATGTGGCATTGTGCAAGTGTGTGTTATACGACACGGCAGATGCATTCCTTGCTCTTTTACCAACATGGACTATACGGTGCGTACTATTGCTTGACTTCGTGCGCTGTCTGTGCATGACGTTAATAGCTGACGAGCCTAATTCTACAAAATTATACTGTATGACAAGGACAAGTGATTGCTTTATTTTGTACATTGCTGGTGCAGATTTTAACAACTTGGCAATTGCACAAAACAAATCAGTTCATATTATTCTGTCTTGTGCTAAAGGTTCTTCGATTATTAAGTTTCATTGTAATTATGCATTGGCACACTGAGTCATTGGATTTAACGTTTGAATAGTAGCCTACTCCCGTCTTTCAGGTATATACCTCGTGCGAATTGCGATATTTTAGCTGCTGGCGCCCCTAGCGGCAACTCGCTCACTGAGTCTGCAGGAGTAGTGTGTGTGATGGCTCGTGCTGGATAACCGAGTAGGACAGTAAAATAGGTTATCTAAAAGGTGAAATGTCGTCATGGAAATTTATCAGGGTTTAGGGAATATTCGGAGGGATACGTCGTATTTCATAGCCTCTCCAGTTTGTGTTTGCGAGAAACTATCTTTAATCAACCATCTCATGCTGTTAAATTTGAGTTGCAGTGCCTTACCTTTTGCACTGTTAATGATATATATTAATTTAGAAGAGTATTATCAACGTACAACTTTACTTTTCTCTTTCCCATTTTTTTAAATATCTATTTAACAGATTAATTGTAATAAGAAATCTCAATCCCCCGAGGGTGGATGTAAACCATGTCTTTCAAAATTTAATCCTGTGTAGGTTTCAAAATGTTTTAAACACATTACGAGAGAGATTATTTGAAGTCTTCCTTCCTGTAGCAATGGGAAAAACCTAAGAACGTTGCCGTGGAATATAGTAAACGAGAGGGTCTGAGGGTTAGAACACGTTACACTCAGATTTGTGAGGCTATATGTATGGCCGTTTGACTGCAATAAAAAAAGCTTAGAGGAGGATGGTTTAATTCCCACCTCATGTATCCTATAGGTCAAGTTGTTGTTCTTGGTTTCCACAGGAAAATGCCGAGATGATTCCTAGTAACATATGGTTTTAAACAATTTCTACACACACACAAATACATGGGCACGAGAGGGCTTCAGGAGTTGTTTATTGCACAAATACTGCGTAGGGGAGCTGGATTTCTATAGAGCATCCAGCGTTTAGAAAAGACTGTGGGTCTTATGGGCTTTTATTTTTAACGGACCCCCCCCCCCCCTACACTGGTTTTGTTACCTTACCTTTTATCATGAAGGAACTCTGAACATATATATTTTTTGTCATAATAGCATCCTACAATTATCTGCCAATTGTTTACCTTTGTTATTGCATACAAGTATCGTTTATATTACGTCTTAGGTCTTAGTCATTTAAAAATTTTCGAGGTTAGCACGCTGGAAGGAAGAGCCTTGTCCTGTGCTGCATGCTCGCCCGGAGTGGAGCACGTTCTCAGTTCCGTCGGCAACATAAGTTCTGAAGCACTATCCGTCATTGGTGTTATTATTGTGTGTCCGTTTTATTTTCTGTTCGATCGAATCAGGGCTGCCGACAGTTGGGTTCGAACCCACTATCTCCCGAATGCAAGCTCACAGCTGCACGGCTAACTCATACAATAGTACAAATATTAATCTAATCAAAACAAGAATACAATTGAACGAAACTAAATTATAGCCTAACTAATAACAAATACAGTATTGCTGCTGACGTAAAAATTGTTAACATCGTCAGCATACATACAGTACGTCCGAGATGGAAGGAAGGAAGGAAGGAAGGAAGGAAGGAAGGAAGGGTTGTGCTCTCGACATCTGTCAATCAGTAATGCGTCATATCACAACTAAATGAATGCTGTTATTGGTTCTCTTCGCGTACGGTATCCTTAATACTGGTCCAATCCGTTAACACCTGCAAAACTGCTCCTTCCTGGGCATGTTCTATTTTAGATAGTTGTTGGGGTTGTGTTGTCTCGCTAACTTATGAAAGCGCAGTACTCGAAGCGGGTGAACATAACGTATGACGTCAGCGCTACCTCTGCCTAGAGTTAGCAACACTGTCGCCATAAGGCTCCACAGTCTTTTCTAAACGCTGGATGCTCTATAGAAGATCAACCTTGATGCTACTGCAACCCAGACAGAATATTGCTAGGCCAGGACTGTCTCACTCTTATGGAGATTGGTTACCCTTATTCATGTTGTGATTGATGACAACGCGTGCAATGTTAGCTGTGGTGGTGACATAAAGCTCACCTCAGTCTTATCACTAGAGACGGGAATTTGCCTATTTGCCTATTTTATTCCTGTGTTTAGAAACGTAGGCTTTTGAGATATAAATCTGTTTTAGGTTCTTTTAGGCTAGATTTCGTTGGTTTTATTGTGCCTATAAATGCCTATTTCAAGGGTGTGTGCCTATTTGGAGTATAATTGCCTATTTGATGCCTTTTGACTGTGTTTTAAAGTGCATTATATTGCTGCTGGTAGCCTCCGTGGCTTAGGCGGCAGCACGCCGGCCTCTCACCGCTGGGTCCGTGGTTCAAATCCCGGTCACTCCATGTGAGATCTGTGCTGGACAAAACGGAGGCAGACAGGTTTTTCTCCGGGTACTCCGGTTTTCCCTGTCAAAATTTCATTCCAGCAACATTCTCCACTATCATTTCATTTCATCTGTCATTCATTTAATCATTGCCCCAGAGGGGTGCGTCAGGCCTCGGCAGCCGGCACAGTTCATATCCTCGCCGCTAGATGGGGGCTTCATTCATTCCATTCCTGACCCGGTCGGAGACTGGAAGCAGGCTGTGGATTTTCATTTTCATATTGCTGCTGGTGTGTTCGACAGAACCACGAACCAGAAATAGCGCTTGGGAAATTTCCGTCAGAAGAAACAAGGAACAATTTGACCTCGAAGCCTTCAACCCCTCCAACCTCTTAAGACACATACGAGAACCAATCAACGTCGAATTATGTTGCACAACCCGTATCCCCTACCTCCCTCTCTATGCGAACTGTGTAAGCGTACGCTTTATCTTTACTTCAGATTCAGAACCTTGTGTGATTTATTGCGAAGAAGAAGTGTGTCCGTGGCAATGCCGAAAGATAAATTATCGAAGTCTTACTGGCTGAAGCAGTGGATCACAGGGGATACCAATTTCACTACCGATGGAAGAGTAGTCTTCTGAAGTTCGTTTGTTCCTTTTATGTTTTTGTGATTGAGAACTACAATCGCATTTCATTGTAGAATTTATAGGCCTATTAATTTTTGTATTGTGGCAAGTTGTTCTGTTGCAATGCTGTATTAGACATGAACTCTCAATAATTTTGTATATAAAATGTAAATAATCATTTAATTACTGAGCGAGGAGTTAGAACGCTGGTGGTCTCTTGTCGCAGAGTGGATGAAAATTAAAAATCGGTAATTTGAACTGTGATTCATTTCCTGTGAAAATAGTGATTAACAACTTATATGCAATTTTTTAAAAAAAGTCGTGAGTAACTTTCACCAGCGCTATGTGTGGGCTCTGGTGAACTCTGTTAAGCCTCCGCTAAGCCTTCGCGAAACATAGGTTGCAGATCCAATGTGGCGTGGCTAGGACGATGTCACAGCGTGTTTTGCAAGGCTGCGAAGACTATCTTTACAAATCCAGGCCAGTGAAACGACCATTGGTCGGGATTGGTGGGGTCCGGTTAGTAACCAATGTGCTAGAGGCAACCAAACAGTCTGGGGGAGCGTTAAGCTCCCAGGTTAGGGCCGCGAAGCTGCCAACAAGCATCTGGCATCCCCTCTAGAGTCTTGCTAAATTGTGGCAACAAGTAAGGTTATGGGCGAATGCCACAATTTCATATTACGCGGTTATCTAATTTTCAACGAGGATTGCAGGCTTGTGGGCACACATCATGCAGGATCTATTGCAGGCAACAGAAAATAGTCTTCATGACAGCTGACCAAAGTCGGCAAATGGCAATAAATAAAATAAAATGTAAGTAAATTTTAACTTCGATAAAGTTTTGCCCAATCACTTCATGTGATGTTGAGAGATCTTTCTCTCAATATAAAAACATTCTTCTGGATAGGAGAACAAACTTATTACCAGAAAACATTGTAAAGTTGCTTGTTGTTAATTCTTTTTATCTATACTAATATAATAAAGCTGAAGAGTGTGTGTGTTTATGTGTTTAAACGCGCTAATCTCTGGAACTACCAGTCCGATTCGAAACATTCTTTTTTAATATGATAGATTCAAGAGGAATAGTTTAGGCTATGTAGTATTAGGCTACACCTCTCAGATAACCTAAAAGATTGATTTTTGTTCAGTAAGTCGGTAGAACAAGCGCTCCCGAACTGCTCTATCCGCATGCGCTGGCGTTATGGTTAGTGATACGTACACCGTTACACCGATCTGAACCAAAATTTGTATACTTAGCCTTTGGAACCCTGCGAGTAACACTTCCTACGGGAAATTTATGACAGACCAGTCCATTCTCTGCATTTAGGTCCTTTGGCACAAATCTACACCTTTTCACCGATCTGAACCAAAATTTGTATACTTACCATTTGGAACCCTGCGAGTAACACTGTTTACATGAAATTTCAGACAGACCCCTCTATTCCCTGCAGTTAGGCCCTTTGGCACAAATCTACACCGTTTCACCCATCTGAACCAAAATTTGTATACATACCCTTTGGAATCCTGCGAGTAACACGGTCTGCATGACATTTCGGACAGACCACTCCATTCCCTGCATTTAGGCCCTTTGGCACAAATCTACACCGTTTCACCGATCTGAACCAAAATTTGTATACTTGCCCTTTGGAACCCTGCGAGTAACACTGCCTACATGAAATTTATGACAGACCAGTCTATTCCCTGCATTTAGGCCCTTTGTTACAAATCTACACCTTTTCACCAATCTGAACCAACATTTGCATACCTATCCTTTTGGAACCCTGAGAGTAACACTGTCTGCTTGAAATTTTGGACAGACCACTCCATTCCCTGCATTTAGACCCTTTGGCATAAATATACACCGTTTGGCACAAATATACACCGTTTCACCGATCTGAACCACATTTTGTATGCTTACTCTTTGGAACCCTGCGGGTGACACTGTCCACTTTAAATTTAGGACAGACCACTCCATTCCCTGCATTTTGGCCCTGTATTACAAATCTACACCGTTTCTCCTAATTGAACCAAATTTTACATACACTTTGAAACCCTGCTGGTAACACTGTCCACTTGATATTATGGACAACGCTCTCCATTCCCTTCATTTAGAATAACAGACAAAATAAACTTGAAAAACCACGTATTAAGGCCCTAGAACCATTCATGTCCGTAGTAGTGTAACTGTAAGAGTATTTTAATAAGTCTATTGTTGACGGGCAGTTCGGGCTGCATCACGTCTCCCCTACCAGTATTCTGGTGCAGAATTGCGAAAATAGTTGCATCTTGCGCTGTTCATAAATTGCAGTCACGGTGAGCGTTTAGTGCAAAAAGATCTCTTAGGCACCTTAAAACAGTTATCATCATGAAACTATTATGCCTCGGTATAAGTGCAATGGTGTTGGTGCAGTACATTGAGCTTACCAGCTGCAATAAGTGTTGGTGCTTTCAAATTTACCTTCAATTATTCCGAACCTTATCGTTGAGCGCTATGTGGCGATAAATGATACTATTGCTACCTCAGTAGCTCGGGACAGCCAAAGTTTTCCAAAGGGTTCTGATTATTTTCCTACGGCACTATGCGACAAAAGACGACACTATTGGTCTCTACATTTCTAACAGCCAATGAGATATAGGCCCTAGGCATTGTCTTTTATTTCACTGATTCCTCTTTCTAATAATTTTTTAAATTTGTTTGTAAATAATATGTGTCAGTGCTGTAGTTAGAAAATAGCCGTTTCTCTATTCATTATTATCATTATTATCATTACGGGAAAATGACCTGAATGATACGTCCATTATACTGTACTACTTATCACCCCCACTACAACCACCACTACCACCATCACCACCACAAAATGTTATATTTTTAAAATATGTTTTCTGTTAGTTTAAGTATCATGTGCCAGTTCTGTAGTAGTATTCATTATCATCCATAAAACAAATAAATCCACCGGGCGAAGCCGGGCACTACTGCTAGTAGTAAATAAGTCTGTTATTAAATTATAAGTTGCTTATTGTTAATTCTTTTTATAGTAATTAAATATGTTATTAAATGATAAGAAATTTTTTCATGCCTATTTTGTTGCCTATTTTACACGTTAGTGCCTATTTACATGCCTATTTTGGCTATTTTAAGAGCCTATATGCCTGCCTATTTTAAATGTTTTTAGTGCCTATAATTCTCGTCTCTACTTATCACTATTTATGGTCAAGATATTTGTCGATATACTCGCGTTACATAATAATCCATATGTAAACATACTTCCTTCACATCCCTCTTGTTCATGAATCAATGAATCTTCCCCAGCGACTCACAAATAGTAGGACGTGAATTGGTGACCACGGGACTCCAGTTGACCATGGCATTACTTCCACTTGTTCTGGGCTACTCTCTATCATCTTTATCTCAACCTCTCTTCGCGCAGTTAATCTGCCACCCTCCCCTCGTTCTCGCTGATCTGATTAGTTTGGCTTCATATTAGACGGTGCCTGGGTCTGTCAGGACCTCTTGTCGGTGTTCTATTTATAAAAATGCCGACTACAAATACCAGAATTATGGAGACATTCCTTCTATGAATGTACTGCTTTTTGTTTCTGAATGCGAAGAATTACGTTCCAGGTGGATATTTCTGTATGTGTAGTTACATTCAACCATAGAACGATTTGCTCTACTCTCTGTAGAACTTTTACCATCTTGAACTTGAAATCTTTCCGCAACATGATCTAATCAGGTTGCTCCACTCACACACAAGTCCTGCAGATAATTTGAGCGGCTTGCCGCCAAAGCGCAGCAACGTTCATTCGCATGCGGTCTATGGACTCGTTGATCTTATGCATAATGCGGAGAGCGCTTCTTATGCGAGTCTACCTACTTCTATATTTGGTCGCTCGAATAAACGATGCATCATTATGTTCTCAAGATGGTGGCTTCGCGCTATATGCTGCCTAATAGCCTTATGAAGAATGCTAGTGAGATCTCTTATATCACAATCCTCTTTACCAAGTTACGTTCTAATTTTCGCATTGCATTCTGCGTTATTGATTCCAATACTTCGATGGGAGGCTACGTCCAGCTGTCATATTTCTCCGTTCCATTATTATAACTCTAAAATATTGAGAATGATTTATTTTCATACTTTAAATTTCAAGATGGTGGCTAAATGTAACATTAAATCTGATAAATTTATCACTTGGACATCACGGTTTCCTTATATAAAAAACCTTGTATACCAGCTATTGTGGGCATTGCCTCATGGGAGCATGAGTCGCGGATTATAGTGTTTTAAGACTCTGCACGTTGGCCATCTTAAAATTATACAGACTGGGGTGTGGCACAGTTGTAACGTTCTGGCATGCTATACCTAAGGTTGCAGGATCGAACTCCGGTTCAGTCAGTTGGCTTTAGAGGGTGCTTAAATGCGAGATCAGTAGATTTATTGATGGGGCGGGAACTCTCTTCATGGCAAGAATACGGCACCCTAGCGTCTCTAGAAGCCTAAACATCACATTAAAAGTATAATTCACGACCTTGTGATTTGGGCCAATCCCATAAGGTAGATCATTTTCGCAAAATTTGGTAGTATTCCGAAAAATAATTTATTCGATATTTGATGCAGGCATTGAACACACGGGCGGCTTTTTGTTTTCGTTAAGATGGTACCGATATAAAATATGGGATTGAAATGTCCTTTACTAGTGCACAGGGAAATGCAAGAACACAAACACGCGCATGCACATAGACAGACTGACAGACGGACGGACTTTCCCCCTTGTAGATCTCATGTCTATTTTCATTTGCTGCACAATTTGAAGATAGGTAAAAAAAATAAGAAATAGACGAACTGATGAGGCATTCCAGGTACTCGAGAAACTTGAAACTTGGTGGTAGGGAAACTGATATCCACTAGAACCTTAGATAAAAAATAAGATTTTGAAAACTTAGCGAGGTTCTCGAGGTGCCGGAATTATACTTAGGGCTCAGAAAATAACGGCATAAGTAGGAAGGCGTGAGCATTTCTTCTGCCGTAGGTTAACTTTTCTTTTGCTAAAGCGATGACCCAGAGGTCTCGTGGACTTGAACGTTTCATGAAGATCCAAATGAACTTTTAACATCAAATAAAAAAAAAAATGTGTTGAGGAAAACTTTCGAGATATTAAGGAAGTAATGTCGAGCTATAATTATGTATAGTAAGGATAAAAATGAAAATTTGCTTCAATTGATGAGACATTTCCGGATATTATGGAAAGTTAAAACTAGGTTCCAGGGGAGGTAATACCCTCAAGATCTCTAGTACAGCCATCACGATAACATAAGACTATCAGAAAGATTCCATGCACAACCAAGTACACAGGGCTAGATGACAACGATGTCAGAAAGCCCCTAAGTGAATAAACAACATGAACTCATCGGTAAAGGAAGTTCTCTGAGGTGGGGAAACGGGAGAAAAAAGAAAAGAGTAAAGTACTAGGCCTACATGGCCGTCATGCCGTGCACACAAATGAGAAAGGGGCATGTATGTAAATTACCTAGGTACAACAAGAAAACCTTTGTTTTGTTCTGGAGTGCACTTCCGTCAACTTATATTCAACTAAAACCACCAGGTCAAAAGCCGTTTGATTCCTATGTTATCAATTGAGAAAAATATTGATTTCTCTCAGGGGCTTTAATGTAACAAAATATATTTCATTCATAACATCACCAAATATGTGCGAAAGAGCCTGTGTGATTAATGCGCGTTAGTCGACGTGTCCCCTTGACCGCTAATCTTCACTTTCTTAACCAGGGTTGCTGCCTTTTGCAATAGACAGCTACTCAATCATCCTCGCGAGGCTGAGTACACTCTGTTCCAGATCTCACGTCAGTTCTAAATTCCCCAACTGAGTCAAGAATCGAAACCGGGTAGGAGGCAACCACGCTACCCCTACACCACGGAGAAAGCTTCACATGATCTTCTGTAGCTACCAAAAGAAAAATCACATATTTGGTACTAGTTTTATAGTAAATAAACAAAGAAAACATAGTATGGACTTTAAGGCTAAATCACACAGATTGTGTGGACTTAGAATCAGAGGGAAGATCTTCAACTGCAGTTTTATGTGAAGAATAGAGTCAAAAAGATAAGCATTCATTTTATGACGACTTAGATTAAATGTACGAGTGTCTTAGAAGTGACTGCAAAATAAGTTTTGGTAACATGAATGCCAAGATAGGAAAGGAAGAGGAACACAAGCCTTGCATTGGAAAATACAGCCCTATGGGGATTGAAGCCATTTTTCAGTGTTGCCTTAGTAAATAAAATTTGGTGCTTTCTTTTTATTAATCTCATGTAATTATTTTCAGGATTAGGGTATAACCCAACTCTTTTGGGTACATTCGTGTTGACCGACCGAAAAGCACCGAACATTTCTTAAAATACTGCCTCCAATGATAATGGGATCAGACTTGTGCATTTTGCCTCCTTATGAAATATGGTAGTGGGTGGTACAGTTTGTAACCGCGAGGACATACATAGAATGACATGTAAATCCCCAGATGGAAATACTTTTAACCAAATTGACCACTTCATAATAGATTCAAGACACCCGTCCAATTTAAAGATGCTAGAATCTGTAGGGGTGCTAATATTTACTCTGACCATTACCTTATAGTGGCATCCATTAGAAGCCAAATATCTAACGCAAGAAAGGTGCATGGATCCCATGCAAGAAAATTTAATAGTGACAAGTTGAAGGACCTGAAACGACCCTACGTTATATCAACAAGCTTAATGAAGCCTTGATTGATCTGCCTAATAGCGAGAGCATTGTTGAAACTTGGAAGAACCTCAAAGATATTCATTGAAACTGCTGATGAAGTTTTTGGGAGAGCAGATCGGGTTATGTACAACAGTTGGTTTGATGAAGAGTGTGCAGAAGCAACAGTTTTTAAAAATTAGGCTTATCAGAAGATGCAGCAGAGGAAACATACCTAAAAAGCTGTAAGAAGACTATAGATCAGCCAGAAAAGAAGAAAAAGTAGTGCAACAGAAGAAAATGGGAGGGTTAGAAAGAATTGGATGAAATAAAACAGTTTAGAGGGATGAATGACGTGAGATCTTTCTATCGAAAGTTAAACAACAGTCGAAAGGATTTCCAGCCTAGAACAACTTTGGACAGAGATAAGAATGGTACAATCTTGACTAATGAGGAAACTATATGTGATGGGGTCAACATTCTGACGACTTGTTGAACGAAGATGTGGCTGATGACCATGGAAACCTGCCTCCTGAGAATACAAGAGTAACAGAAATAGAAGCGCCGATACCAACCATCGAGGAAGTGGAGCTAACTGTGAAGAAATTGAAGAATAACGAAGACCCAGAAATGGATCTTATACAGTCGGAACTAGTGAAAAACGCAGGGAAAGTAAATATTACATATTTTCACAAACCTTTGGCTAGGATATGGGTAGCTGAAACAATTCCTGATTATGCCCTATACACAAGAAGGGTGACATGGTTTGCTCTAACTATATGGGAATTAGCCTCCTATCGATTCCATATAAAATACAGTATGTTTCCAACATTCTATTTAGCAGCCTTTAACCCGATGTGCAAAACGTTGTAGGCGACTGTCAATGCGGATTTCGTCAAGGAAGATCTACTGCTGTTCAAATACTTACTGCGCCAAACACTTGAAAAATGCAAAGAATATGGAATTTATACCCACCATCTCTTCATTGACTTTAGATAAACCTATGATATTGTACCCTTGGATAATAGCATGTAGACAAGATTCGAGGTTTCGGGGTCGTAATGGATTCTTGTGAATGTGCTTTAGAGATTTTATGCTATCAAAATAACTTCCAGGATTCATAAGGTCAACTAATTATTAAAAAGCCAAGAAAACAACAGGATCTACAAACAAATGAAATTTAATAACTGAATCAAACATAAAACACTTAACAATAAACCACCCTGAAATCTAGTTCACTCGCACGTGAACGGATTTGACACTGACTAGCCTGACGTACCATGGTAACACGGCGTGACAGCTGTCAAACAAGCGTTGTGACAGCAATGTCACTTAATTCAATGTAACAAAAGATACGGATCACAAGATCCAAAATGACAAACAAAGAATAATAGTATAAGAATTTAATATTTATGAGCGACACGCGTTTTAAGACTAGTTCAAGTAATGAGCACTTTGACGGTCGCTCGTTTCCGACCAAAACAGTCGGTTCGGGAACGAACTCCGTACTGCGAAGACGAATTACAGAAATGTGGGAACAACAATTACATAATTAAATACACTACTGACATGCTCTAACCTTAGATTACTACAACCAAATACACGTGTGTATTATTTAAAATAAGGGCTGCGGAAATTACCGTCTTATATCTCAAACACTAGGAAAGCATAACGTGACATGAACAAGTTTGGCCGGTTGCCAAATTATATTTACAATGAATGCAATGGCCTTGGAATAAGAGCCAAAAACAACAAATACAAATTTTTAAATTCACGCCGGAAAATTTGGCGTTTAAACAATGAACAAATAAGTCGTAGTCATGATAAAAACCCTCGGATCCACAACATGGCAACTCCCCAAATTAAACCAAATAAAATAACCTTAACTCATCAGGCTTTAAAGCAAACATTTACGTGTCATAACAGAGCTGGAGACAGCCGGGTCTGTTATCGCATATTTGAGTAAGTGGCTGATTCCTTCCCCCATCGTAGTAATGTGTGCCACGCTAAATATAGATTCTGGCCCACAGCCAGCGTCCAGCGACCTTTGCCTATCGTCACCTGTTAAACAAGTAAATACAAAATATCACATTATCTCAAAACATCCTCTCAGGGATTTTCAAGAACACATCTCCAGGTCAAACTTAGCCCCTTTGGTAACTAATTTGCCGGAATGATTGTTGCAGTCAAGGACAGGCTTTACCTTTCCTCGCCATCACACTTACACCCAAGAATAAGTGACACTCTCTCGAAGATCTCGTCGCAGCATATGAACCAGCACACCCTTCAGATAAATGACACATGACTTGTCCAAATGACAATAAAGAATTAATTACTGGAATAAGAATTAGCCCGAGTTATAAAGCAACTAAAACACTAATTTTCCCCCACGTCTAGTTTTTGTTTTACATTATTATTAATCCAGTCCATTTATCATTGTCGTTCCTAGGTTCTCATTCATGGCTACAATTTTTATTGATACGTTAATCATATGCGGCCATTTCGCTATAAGATTTACGTATACATAAGGACAATATTTAAGTTACAAAAATTACTGTACAACATAATTGCCACGCAATGCCAAAAATTACTACACGCATGTCAATTAAGAAATCAAACCCTAAATTTAAATTAAACCACACAAATAAAATCTGTACAAAGTTCCACACATCTCTCGCGATTCCCCCTCGTCCAAAATCAATAAATCAATTTTTAATACTCATCACTTAAACCGCTTTCCAGAGGCCTCCCGCCTCGTCCTCTCCCACCATTAGGCCTTTAGCCCATAACACTCATGGTGATGGAGGATGAAACTTGTTGCCTTCGTTCCATGGTCGTCATCTTGCCGCTGTTACAACACAATTAAATTAAAGTTTTAAAACTGTTAACTATCTGCTTTATGAGTATTTTATTTCCTCATATAGTCCTATGCAGAACCGTAGACTTTCCCTATTTTATGGCTAATTGCCATCTCACAATTTATGAAATTTATAACTTAGTTGTCGACACACAACTAGAATTTTAAAACATAGACCGACATAAGGACGTCTTAAATTGACTGTCAAAGAATAATTAGGAGTGCCCCGGTTCATCTCAGACATTTGTTTATATACAGAAAGCCCAAAAGTTCCCATGGAGGGAGAAATAGCTCCTCATTTTTTTTAATTGGGCCTATAATTATGTGTGACCTCTCAAAAATCTTGTAATTTCTCACAGGTCGCGAATCAGCCGCCGAACACGCAAACCGATCGCTAGATCTTTTTATAACCGATTTGGCGCGCAAAACACACTGATGCTATGTTCTGGCGTCCTATTCTCTCATTTGTCAGTTAAGTTGGCGTCGGAGTTATGATCTTACAAATCCCGCCCTTATTTTGACGTCACGGCACTTCTCCTCTCTCTCACTCCTTTCCATGGACCAAGCATCGAGAGTCACGTACGCCTCAGTGTCATACCTGATTTTCTCAGAAGAATAAGAATAGCATTGGTTGTGAAACTGTCGATAGCTTCCACAAAGCACGTAGCCCATCTTGCCAAGTCCAGTTTGCTTGCTACATACATTTTACTCAAATATCCAGCATATCATGTATTTAGTATTTCCAGCATTTTTAATAAATATGAAACATTATTATTGGACACAATGATAAGGGTTCAATATATAAACCAGATCTTGAATTACAAAACATATTCCGGTGCTGACAAATACTCTGACCACAACCTCGTGGTTATGAAATGCGTAATGAAGTTGAAGAAACTGAAGAAAAGTCAAAAGCCAAAAAGGTGGGTAATAGACAGACTTAACGAGAAAGATGTGAACGAAAGATTCAAGAACAGTATAAAGGAAGGACTAATAAAAATCCCTGAAGAGGAATGGGCACTTTTGAAGAATGAAATAACTAAATACGCAGATGAAAACATTTGTAGGAAAGAAAGAATAGGTAGAAAATCGTGGATCACTCAGGATATACTTGAATTAATGGACGAAAGACGGAAGCACAAGAATGCTAGAGATGAAAGGGAGAAAGCAGATTACTGACGTCTGAGAAATGAGGTTAACAAGAAATGCAAGGAAGAGTAAGAAGAATGGTTGAAAGAGAAATGTGCAGATACAGAAAACTGTCTTAAATTAGGAAAAGTAGATAGAGCTTATCGAAGGATTAAGAATACTTTTGGGGAAAGGGAGACTAAGTGCTATAATATTAAGCACTCAGATGGAAAACCTCTAACAGAGAAAAAAAAGTTTGAGAGATGGAAAGCTTACATAGAGTGTTTTTATACGGGAAAGGAGATTGAGAATCATGTAATGGATAGGGAAGAGGAAATTGATGAGGATGAGGAAGGAGATTTCATACCGAGATCAGAATTTGATAGAGCATTGGAAGACTATGCAGGAACAAACCACCAGACATGGCAATTGAGTTGCTACGCTGCGTAGGTAATAATAATGATCGTGTGGCCTCCTGAGAGGCCTAGTGCAGGTCTTTCTAGTTGACGCCCGTGGGCGACCTGCGCGTCGTATTGAGGATGAAGTGATGATGAAGACGGCACATATACCCAGTCTCCGAGCCAAGGGAATTAACCTCAGGAGATTAAAATGCCTGATGGCTCGGCAGGGAATCGAACCCGGGGCACTTTGGGCCAAAGCCTAGCGCGCTAACCATTTAGCCACAGAGCCGGACGCTGCTTAGGTTTGATCAGGTTATTTCACTTGGCGTGTAGGATTTACGAGACAGGTGAGGTACCCTCTGATTTCAAGAAGGATGTTATCATCCCTGTCTATCTATCTATCTATTATCTATATCATCGAAAAATAATGCCAACATTTCAAAAAATTATAGCACCGAAATCCTTTATGTTAAACATGTAATTCTTTCACTGAACGCCAGCTGGTTAAAGTAAGTTTTGTTTTGGAGGGGACATGACCTTGCTATGCGCACACTAGATGCGCAGTAGCCAAGATCGGCTGTAATTCGATGGTTTAATCAGTTTAAGGAAACAGGGACTGTAGAGAAAAAATCTAGGCCAGGCCGACCACCAACATCAGCATTGAACGCACACTTTCCCAATGGCTGGATTGGTACGTGCAATCATTTCAGGAGTAACTGTCAAAATTTCGGCAGAAATTCGCTCCCGCAGGTGCTCCAAATCCCGATTTTTTTCTTCATACACAATGTTTTTAATGTACCCCCAGAAAAAAATCCAAAGGGGTGAGGTCGGGACTTCATTGGCGCGTGCGTCCCCAGCCGACCTTGGCTACTGTACATCTAGTGTGCGCATAGCAAGGTCACGTCCCCTCCAAAACAAAACTTACTTTAACCAGCTGGCGTTCAGTGAAAGAATTACACGTTTAACATAAAGGGTTTCGGTGCTATAATTTTTTGAAATGTTGGCATTATTTTTCGACGACCCTGTATATATATAAAGCTCAATGTTTGATTGTCTGTCTGTTTGTCTGTTATTTATACAAATCTACACCGTTTCATCGATCTGAACCAAAATTTGTATACATACCCTTTGGAACCCTGCCGGTAACCCTGTCAACTTTAAACTTCGCACAGACCACTCCATTCCCTGCATTTAGGCCCCTTGTAACATATCTATACCGTTTCACTGATCTGAACCAAATTTTGTATTCTTTCCCTATGGAACCCTGCGGGTAATACTGTCCAATTCAAAGTTTGGACACACCACTCCATTCCAGTCATTTAGGCCCTTTGGCACAAATCTACACCTTTTCACCGATCTGAACCAAATTGTACATACTGAACCCTTGCAAAGAAGCGTAATGAGACTCTGTTTTCGGGGAGTGTTCGGTTCATACGGTTGTTGTATAATATGTTTGCTTCTTATAATTACAAGGTAACATAGCGTAAAATAAAATGTCTGTCAGAAGAGTAAAGCCAAAATTAAACAAAAAAAAACACAATTTAATATCAGATCAAATAATTAAATAAACAACAAAAATAAATCACACCAACTCCCTTAATTTACATGAAAATTAACATGAATTAATCAAGCAAATTATCTCTCAACAGAGATTGCAAATAAAACTCAGGACCTGACACTTGTCCTGCCATCCTACTATCATGTGCGTGGTATTGTGACGATGTGTACAAATGTGAACGAGTTACGATTTGCAACCATCGGGAAACCCGTCAGGGCACGTATTTATGTGAAGATAGACTGGCATTTGGGAACACAGCAGCAACAAACACAATGACAATAATATCCGACACTCATTAACATTTATTAAATACACAGAGAACCCCGCCCGGGATCTTGACCAAGTGCCAGGAGCACAAACAACATGCCTTAAACAGGACTTCAGAATCAAAACAAGGTAATGCACGTGACCACTCTACTCCGACATAGCACAGATGAACGTGTGTCATCTTTATATAAACACCAGAGGTGTCAACCACAAAATCAAAACATGCAATAAATAAAATGAAATCACAATGCCAAACGGCGATTATATACAACACAAAACTTAATTTAAATGAGGCGCATGAAAATACCGTCTAGGCATGAAGAACGAATCCCTTTAACTCAAGTTCAAATAACAGGCTGTCTAAATTACGAAATTGGGTTGCGGATGAGCCGGCCCCAACCTACACAGGTGAGTCTTATCTTAGATCGATCGCTACTGTGGACGTCGCATGTCAATAACCCAGTGTGTACAGAAATATCTCAAGTCACTCACACGGTGACTCAAGACCGTAGCTCAAACATCTGTACTCCACCTTAATAAATGTGTATGTCAACCAAATCATCATATGGCCCCAATAATTATCTCGGAATTATAAGGCTCGTTAGAATCGAATCAGGGTCTTCGCAAAGCACCACCTGTCGTCTATTACTGCAGCAGTCAGGATATGATCGCATTGTCATAAATCCCCGCGCAAATATAAAACACACAAAAACACACTTCACACAATTTGACACACCAGGGTTTGACTTTCACCTAGAATAAATCGCACAATATTTTTTCCACGCACATGCGTATCGAATCCAAGACTCAACATAATTAATTTAAAGACATACAAAATATGGTTTCAATACAAAAGAACAGACGGTCCTTCTCAAATAATATTGCAACCAGGCAATCCAAATAAAACAAAGTAGCCTGTTCATTTAAACAGCAAATAAAAATATCAACTTTCGCCCCAAGTTCTACAATTACATTATTTTTAATTGCAGCTTCATTTATCACCTAGTCCGTAGTTCATGTTCTCGCAAACGCAAGTTATTACACACCTTGTACACGCGGTATGAGAATTACATTACATTTAAGTCAGAATAATAGCAGAAGTCACGGCACACTACACAATTTACCTCTTTCGGACGCAAGAAAGATCCTAACACACAAAATTACATTAAAATAAAACACAAGAAATATTTACAATTGTTCCCAGCCAAATCTATGTACTGCAGCACCATCAACGTATGTCACCCGCCATGACCCGCGTATGCTTTAGCACGTCATGGACATCTCCTCGGAAGATCGAATGGTCATCATCCAAAGGCTTGACCAAAAGTTCATCATCTTGGCGATTTCTTCAAATGGTGAAAACAAAGTTCAATTACAATATTATACAAATCACTATCTAAACCTACTAAAATTGATCATGGGTTACTAGATTCGCCCACAGTGTCCTATTGCAATTTAATCGGAGACCATTTTCCTTAATAAACGGACAACTGTTCTATCTTCACACGCAAGACTTCACTCGTAGTAATCATTATACAAAATGTTTAGTCTGAAATGTTATACTGTAGTTTCTAGACCGAAGTCTGATAGTTAAGTTATAAGTTCACACGTACCGTACAATAAATTTATGAACATGTCATCTCCGCAGATATACTGAATAATAGACGTTCTCCTCAGAGATGCTGAATAATTGACACACTTTATCTCCTCAAAGATACGGAATAAAAGACACTTTGACCAGCCCAGTGGCCTAATTTATACAAATCGGTAGCACAGACTGTGGAGGGGACAGTTTAAAAATAATAAATAGAAGAAATTGGATTAGAGACTTGCGACAAGTATCATTGATCTTCTAAAATCACACAGGTTACAATTCTGGCGTGCGGAAATCAATTTGATCGAGGATTTATCAGATAACACTTCCCTCGCAAATCTGGGCCACGCGACTTTCGTGAGTAAGTTGAACATCATCCCTCTGATTTGTCAGTTCAATTTTACATCGTTGCTCCAAATTCATCGACTCCACCCCCTTGACGTCACAAATCATTTCCCTTCTCGCTTGCTCAAACACTTCGCTCTCACTCTCGTATGCGTAGACAAAGGTCCCAGGACTCCCTACGTCACCGGTAACGCTACGCGTCCCATCCACTGACCCATCATTTCCAAGAACTCCCCAAGAATAGCCTAGCGCCCTCCCTTACTGCAAGGCACCTGCCTTCTTGCGAAATAGAGCAGCAACTTACAACCTGTAGTCCAATTGATTCCTTCACTGAATAATTTAATTTATGAAGCATTATTATGAGGCACTTATAATAAGGGTTCAATACTTACCCTTCGGAACCGAACGAGTAACACTGTCTGCTTGAAATTTCGGACAGACCACCCCATTCCCTGCATTTAGGCCCTTTGGCACAAACCTACATCGTTTCACCGATCTCAACCACATTTTTGGCTACATACTCACCCTTTGGAACCCGACAAGTGACACTGTCTGCTGAAACTTCGTACAGACCATTCCATTCCCTGCATTTTGGCCCTTTGGCACAAATCTATACCGTTTCACTGATCTAAACCAAATTTTGTATACTTACCCTTTGGAACCCTGCGGGTAACACTGTACAATTCAAATTTTGGACACAGCACTCCATTCTCTGCATTTAGGCCCTTTGGCACAAATCTACACCGTTTCACCGATCTGAACCAAATTGTACATACTTACCCTTCGGAACCGAACGAGTAACACTGTCTGCTTTAATTTTCGGACAGACCACTCCGTTCCCTGCATTTAGGCCCTTTGGTACAAACCTACAATGTTTCACCGATTTCAACCAAATTTTTGGCTACATACTTACCCTTTGGAACCCGACGAGTAACACTGTCTGCTGAAACTTCGGACAGACTCCATTCCCTGCATTTTTGGCCCTTTGGCACAAATCTATAACGTTTCACCGATATGAACAAACATTTTGTATAGTACACTTACCCTTTGGAGCCCTTCAGATAGACCACTCCATTCGCTGCATTTAGGCCCTTTAGTACTATACCCGGATCGTTCACACGTCCGTGACATTGTTGACAATCTTATTTTGGAAAGAGGAGTTGTTAGTTGAAGAGGTTGAAGGAATGGATGATTTGAATAACGCGCGGAGGAGACTCAAGAGTGCTGAGGGAAGCATACATCGCAGGGGCGAGTAACGCGAGATTATGACGTGGTGCCTGAATACGTCATGAGAAATAATTTTTTAGAATTACCTTAAGGAGAAGAGATGGACGCTAGGATATTAGCACACTTTTCTGGCTATAACAAGAGGAGGATTTTGAGCTATCAAGCATTAAAATCGGTCCTGTAGAAGCCGAGATACGAGATGGAATGTTCTCGAACAATGTCTCGCTGAACTATAAAAGGCCACGTTGCTGAGCAGAGAGTCATCATATCTTCAGAGCATTTGCTCATGTTCGGATCTACGCTACGTGAAAGTGACAGTATACACGCCGAGATTCTGACGGTCGGAGGACTTAGTCGCCGTACCAGTGGTCAGCACGACTTAGTTTTTGTTCAAGTGAACGAACTTAACTTTTGGCAGCGAATGGACTTAGAATATTCACTGACTTTCAGGTCACTTATTCTATAGTCAGGTGATGGTAGTGTCGAAACCATTCACAGAAGTTAGCCTACTGAACGAATTCATCAGGAGAAGTTTATTTCATTTTGTTCGTTTATGCAGCTAATAGGTGTTCCTATCTTAGCGTGCAAACGAAACCGCATTATTGGAACATGAGATTTATTCTCGAATCTACAGGAGTACTGTACCAGTCTATGACTGAGCAACATTTTGTCATGTTACACGGTACTTGTGATAACGGGAGTTTTTTCGAACGGATGACTGCGAACACCATCATGCGCCGCTAAAACTACTCGTAGGACTGGAAGGACATGGAGACGAACGAGGTATTTGGATACGGCAGATAGCCATGGGAAGACACTGTGGGAATAGTGTACACCGCAGGACACGCCCGTCATCTACATCAAGAATGAAGTAAGACAACCATTTCATGTACTATCCACTAGCCAGTAGTATTAGAGAATTCCATATTATTGAACAGTCACGATCAGAAATCAACACACATTTTTCACCATAGCTAGATATTAGCTAGATCTTCGATTGTATTTGTCTGGATGACAAATGGAACTGCTGTCTGGCAATTTATTTTTCGATCTAAGATTTTTGTTAGGACAGGCATTAGTTCATGTTTCGACATGAAATATTTTGATTATTCCAAGGGATATAAATATTTTTCGTTAATTTTGATTAAGAGAACAGAAGTAATTGAGGCTTGGATTATTTAAATAATTTGATTTATTTAATAATATAATAATAATAATAATAATAATAATAATAATAATAATAGAGTGTGAAGTGAATAAGTTAATAATAATATAATAATAATCAAGTGTGAAGTGAATAAGTTAATAATATTTATAAATAATAACAACGCTATTTAAAGTTATAAATAATTAGGGAGTGATAATACCGAACATTAGGAATTAAATTAAATTTTGTTAATTGTTTATTGTGCTTAAATAATTAATGCATTAAATAAAAATTAATAGGAGACGTTGATAATAATAATTCACAGATGAGACTTAAATATTTATTTATTTAAAAGAATAGGGCGATAATAATCATTTGACATTGATGATGCTTAAATATTTTTTTGTGGTGATAATAATAATTTTGTGGATGAATGTAATTAGTTGGAAGGAATTAAATTAAATAACTTTGTTTTGAAGCTTAAATAAATTGAAATGAGTTTATGGATGAAGAGAATGAATGAAGTATTAGATTTTTGAGCTCAGAATTATTTTTTTCAAAAGCACTTAAAAAATAAAAAAATATTCAGATAAAAAAGAAGGGAACGGCAGGTATTTAATGTATCAAATAGGGAGAATTTATGTAAATTGGAGGCAAGGAGATATTGACCAGAATTTATTTAATTGGTAAAATAATATTGAAGAACCACAGTCTAGTAATTGACAGAATATTACAAGAAAAAAATATAATATGTAAAAAAAATATAATAGTAATAATATGATGCTGTGTGCAGAATATTCTGGTGATGATTTTAGTGTGCGACACTTAAAGTTTTGGAGGCCTAGGGGATCATCCAAAAGTGGGTTTTATTCCCGTAGTTGTGGGCACAGAAGGATGTGCGGATGTTTGAAGGAGCCTGTGGGCTATATTTGTAAAAGAAGGGTTAGGCGATGTGGACCGCCCCATATTCTTGTCAGATTTCACTATTCTGTTAATCCATTTTTTTTTCTGGATCAACTCAAAATTCAAATGGAATGCCTAAATAAATAATTGAAGAACTTGAATTTAGATTTGTTGAACCTGACCGAGGAGGAAAAAAAATAAAAAGATGAAAAGTGCAAATGAATTAAAATAAATAATTAATGATTTTTATTTTTGAATAACAATAATAATAACATTGGAAATGAGCAAATAAAATATTCAGCATGTGAGAGGTTGAGAAAACTTGTTATAAATAAAGTGAAGGGAAAGTTTGAAATTAATTAATTAATTAATAATAATAATAAAATAATTTTTGATTAAACATTTTGTGAGATTATACGAAAAGTTTGGTGATAGAAAATTTTGTTAACATAAAAATTTGGTGAAGAGTTAGATGATTTAATCCGCTGATGGTGGATAGAAGTAACAACATTGTTTACAACAATTTTTGTGTAATGTTAATAACATATGAGCATAATTTAAAATCGTTTATGACATTTAAACGAATGAAAGTGATAAAAGAAGAAAGTTGAATTTTCAAAATAATATGAAAGTTTTTGAACAATTTTTTTTTTTTTTTAATTTGAAAATCTTTATGAACAATTATTAACATTCGACTTAATGTCAGTCGAGTATTGATATTGGTATGAAACAACGAATCAGTGATATTATAACTTTCCAAATAAGTTTAATTTTGGAATAACACCGAATGAATCAAGTGACTATTTATTTTGAGAAAATTTTGCTACGAATATTTGATAAAATCAAATTGCAATCTTTGTAAAGTGAACTACGAACGTGTAAATAGTAGGGATCACTCAGAACTCTTTATTGAACAGTGATTACCGAGTGTAAATATTCTTTTTGAATTTTTTTGTGGATATCATAATGGACTATTTTTTTTTTCTGATTATCACATCTACGACAATTCTAATAATATTATAGGGACGGTTGATTTCTTATGTGTGATGTGTTTTTATCTTTGTTGAGGGTTTTTACCAGTTGAATCATATTTTTTATTTATAAATAAATTGAGAATTTTAAGGAATGTGCTAGTTCAAAAATAATTTCTCATCTTACCTTACTTGTGAATTACCGAGATCAGGGATGCCAGATTAGACCCAAGTATTCACCTAGATAGACCCTGAGATATATTTTCTCGTGCTGATCTGATTTCGGTATTTTACAAAATGTGGTCGTTGGATCTCGGTCCAAACGGGCACAGTACAAATCTACACCGTTTCACCGATCTGAACCCAATTTTGTATACTTACCCTTTGGAAACCTGCGGGTAACACTGTCCACTTTAAATTTCCGACAGGCCACTCCATTACCTGCATTTAACCCCTTAGCACAAATCCACACCGTTTCACCTAATTGCACCGAATTTTACATATTTACCCTTTGAAACCCTGCTGGTAACACTGTCCACTTGATATTTTGGACAACACTCTCCATTCCCTAAATTTAGAATAACAGACAAAAGGAACTTGATAACCACGTTTTAAGGCCCTAGAACCATTCATGTCCGTAGTAGTGTGACTGTAAGAATGTATTTTAATAATTCCATTATTGGCTGTCAATGTGGGCTGCATCACGCCGCCCCTACCCATGTTCTGGTGCGGAATTGCGAAAATAGTTACATCTTGCGCTGCTTATAAATTGCAGTCACGGGGTGTAATTAGTGCAAAAAGATTTCTTAGGCCCCTTAAAACAGTTATCATCATGAAAATACAGTATGATGCCTCTGTATAAGTGCGATGATGTTGGTGCAGTACATTGAAGTTATCAGCTTTAATAAGCGTTGGTGCTTTCAAATTTACTTTCATTTATTCCGAACCTTATCCTTCAGCGCTATGTGGCGAAAAATGACACTATTGCTACCTCAGGAGCTTGGGAAAGCTGAAATTTTCCAAAGTGCTCTGATTAATTTCCTACGGCGCTCTGCGGCAAAAGACGACACTATTGGTCTGTACTTTTCTAACAGCCAATGAGATATAGGCCCTAGGCAGTGTCTTTTATTTCACTCACTCCTCTTTCTAATCATATTTTTCAATTCGTTTGTAAATTTCATGTGTCAGTACTGTAGTTAATAAATAGCCGTTTACCTGTTCATTATTTTTAGTGGACAATGATCTGGATGTTACGTCCATTATACGATACTAATTTATCACCCCCACCATCACCACCACAAAAGCTGTATTTTAAAAATATTTTTTTCAGTTAGTTTGTAAGTTTCATGTGCCAGTTCAGTAGTAGTATTCATTATCATCCATAAAAAAAACACCGGGCATAGCCGGGCACTACTGCTAGTACCGAATAAAACAGGAGCTGACAGGTGTGAAGATTACCGTACAATCAGTTTGATCACTCATGGTTCGAAGATCAGGACTAGAATAATTTACAAAGGGATGGAAAGACAGAAACAGATTTGGGTCAAGACCGGTTTCGTTTCAGGAGAAATGTAGGAACAAGGGAAGCTGTAGGCCCTACTAAGTCTTAGGCTGATTTTGGAAGGAAGAATCAGGAAAGATAAGAGAACGATCTTGGCATTTGCAGACTTAGAAAAGGTTTCTGAAGACGTTGATTGGAGTAAGTTGTATGACATTTTGAAAACAATTGGAATAAAGTACTGGGAAAGGAGGGTGATCTACAACCTATACAGAAACCAGACAGCAGTTATTCGAACCGAAGGTCATGAGAGAGAAGCTGGTATTCAGAAAGGTGCAAGGCAAGGCTGCAACTTATCACCCATACTTTCCAATCTATGCACGGAACAGGCAATGACGGAAATTGGAGAAAAAGTCTAAGTAGGAGTAAAGATTCAAGGATAAATAATTTCAACTCTGAGATTTGCTGATGGCATCGTCACCTTAGCCAACACACCAGAGGATTCGAAGGAGTTTTTGAATGGTATGGACTCTGTATTGAGGAATGAATAGACTACACGAAGAAAGTTAATACATGTAAAACAAAAATATTGGAATGCAGCCGAAAGAAATCAGAAATCCCTATGGACTTGAAACTTGCAGATGAAAGGCTAAAGGAAGTAGGAGACTCCTGTTACTTAGGAAGCAAAATGACCACTGATGGACGAAGCAAAGAAGATCTAAAAAGTAGCTTGGTTCAGGCAAGGAAAGCATTTCTACATAAATGGAATCTGTTGACAACGAATATAGAGTTAGGTAATAGGAAGTCAATTTTGAAATCCTTTGTCTGGAGCGTGGCACTCTATGGAAGTGATACTTGGACTGTTGGTGCAGCAGAAAATAGGAGAATTGAAGCGTTCGAAATGTGGTGTAACAGGAGAATGATGAAGATCATATGGGTAGATAGGGTTAGAGGTGTTAAGACGAGTGGGAGAGGAGAGATGTTTCTGGCGGCTGCTAATGAAGAGATAGGTTGATAAGATACGTAATAAGACACCCAGGAATAGCAAACTTAGTTATTGAAGGAATGGTCGAGGACAAGAACTGTAGGGGTAGACCAAGGTTAGAGTATGTTAGACAGTTTGCCGCAGATGTAGGGTGTGGTAGCTATTTAGAGATGAAACGATTGGCTCAAGACAGAGAGTCATGGAGCGCCGCCTCAATCAGTCAAAAGTCTGAAGACTCAAACAACAACATGCCAGTGTTAATAAATGTAATCTTTATGCAGCAATGGAAGAGTTAGAGGTTCTTAAGAAATTGATTGCCGTAGTAAAATCTACGATGGATAACACTTGAAATCAAATTAAGATACAGATTATGTCCTGAAATCACTAAGAATGGAGTTCGACGGGGAGACGCATTATCCTGCTTGTAGTTCAACATAGCGTTGGAAAAGGTTAATTGATTTACTGGCATCAACACAAGAGAATCTATCTTATATAAATCAGTTCAAATTTTAGCATATGCAGATAACATTGACATAATAGTAGGAACACCAATAAAATGATAGATGCATTCACAAATTTTGAAAAAAAAAACGCAAAAAAGACGAATCTTCAGATTAATGAGAACAAGAATAAGTACATGCCAGTAACCAAGAAAGGCTATCCTAATAAACCCTCATACTTATAAATTGGTTCATATACCGGTAAGTTCGAAGTTGTGCATAGCTTCACCTACCTTGAATCAGAGGTTAGCTGTAAGAACAACGTAAGCTCAGACGTACAGAAGCGGATACTTTCTGCTAATAAGTGCTACTATTGTCTCAAAAAACATCTGAAGTCCATGTTATTGTTCAAGAAAACTAAGATGATGATGTATAAAGTTTTAGTGAGGTCAGTATTAACATATGGTGCAGAGGCCTGGACACTGTCTAAATCAGATGAAAGACAACTGGGCGTATTTGAGAGAAGAGTCTTAAGGTACACTCTTGGGCATGTGGAAGAAAATGGTGTCAGGAGAAGAAGATTTAATTACGAATTATACAACTTATACAAGGAACCGGACATTGTCAGATTTATTAAGATCATGATGATCATGATGCTGCGTGCTGACGAAAGAATGATAAAAGAGATATTTAATGGCATGGCAGAAGGAACCAGGAAAGTTGGAAGACCAAAGCTCAGATGAAGAAGAACATGTTTAAACAGGAAAGAATGGAAGAAACTTCTTCAGAAGGCCAAGGCTCACAGAGGGCTGTCCTGCCAGTGATGATGATGATGATTTGCTGAAAGGCATAAACTGGTTGGGTGGGACTTAATTAGGTGCAACCCATGTAAGCAGTCTGGCTTATGCTGATGACCTGGTTGTAATGACAGACTCCGTCGAAAGTTTACAAGCCCACATGTTAGAACTTGAACAGAAATGCAGGGATTATGGTATAAAAATCAGCATTCCCAAAACGAAGGTTATATCGGTAGGGAAGGAACACAAGAAAATAGAATGCTAGATAACAGGAACTAAATCGGAAGAACTTAGGCTAGGCTGTATATTCTCCAGGATGGTAGTATAGAGAAAGAGATGGAGTCGAGGTTCAAAAAATGCCAATACAGTTGTAATCTACAGTATTTTGCAAGAATTAACTTATTGTAGCTGGGTAGATTCAGATATACAGTATCATACATACGTTAGAGGTAACTGATATGAAGTTGGCACGAATGATTGCTGGGACAAATAGATTGGAATAATGACAGGAAGGTACTAGTAATGTAGAGATAAATGCTAAGTTAGAAATGAACACGCTAGATGAAGCTGTTCGTATTAGCCGACTCAGATGGTGGGGTCATGTGAAGAGAATGGGGGAGGAGAGATTACCTAAAGGTAATGAGTTCGACTGTAGAGAGTAAGAGAAGCAGAGGTATACGTAGGAAGCAATGGGTAGATTCAGTGTTGAACGATTTTAAAGTGAGGGGTGAGGAATCAAAGGAGAACTCAGAGCTAACTGCTAATAAGGGATCGCAGAGGTGACTTGTTCGCAAATGGAGGCTTGCAGACTAGACTGGACACTGAAAGGCAAAACAGTCAAAAATAAAATGGATGTAGACTATGAAGTGCAGTGTAGGATGAACTAATAATGCAAGTCCCCTCCCTATCCCCAGTCTCTTGCGAATCTTGCGAATAAGGCACAATTCAACATGAGTGCGGGACAAACTCAAGGACATACTGAACATATCATGAAAATCAAGCGCCTTTGCGTAAGTTTTAAACGGACAGAAGAACAATATGGACAGGCAAATAAAATATCCAATTTAATATCGAAGTCTATTTATAGATTTTCCATTTGTCGAATCCTAATTACGAATAGTTCTTGTATTGAGAAATTACAACTAAATTTGCCTATATGCCGTTATATACTGTATACCGCATGTGATTGATTGGGTGATGCCATAAGTATCTACACTACTTCATTATTTGAGAATTTTAGCGTCCCGCTGGATTGTTTCTCTTTGCCTTTCCTTGAGCAGGTTTGAATTAATGGCGTGTGCTACCTAGCGCTGTCACTGACAAGGAAGCATCGCGAACGTCAAACTCCCGACCTCAGTGAATCCACACATGTTGCTCAGGACGCATGGGAAACATGTGTGATGGTAGCCTATTTCATCTCAAAATTCACTAGGGCTAGCCCTAGAGACGATGAAATTGTGCAGATTTGAATATGGACGTTGGACTTCGAGCAGCACAGGTGGATGTGCGCACTGAGTTATTATGTCCTCTCCAACCAATCGCACCGCTCCATTACTTCCCCCCAGCATGTATCATAGGCCATTTCACCATAGTAAGCCTGCTGGTAGGTTAAGTAATGCGATTGGTTAGAGAGGATGTGCACAGTAACCAGGTGCCCTCTCCAACCAATCGTCCGTAGTAGTGTACGTATGTGTATTTGTAATTTAGTTGAGGATTGGGAAGGAGGTGGCTGTGGTCTTAAGTTAAGAATCATCCCGGCATTTGCCTGGAGTAGAAGTGGAAAACCACGAAAAACCACTTCCAGGATGGCTGGAGTTGGAATCGAACCCACCTCTTCTCAGTTTTGATTTACGAGGCTAAGTGAACCCCGTTCCAGCCCTCAGACCAGAATCAAATTTCTTGACAGAGCCGGGAATCGCACATGGATCTCAGGGGTGACTGCCACTGAGCCACGAGGCAGACAATTGATGGTTTGGTGTATGACGCTTACAAACAATATCATCACTATAAATTGCTAGAAGGGTCGGAATACGGTACTGGAAAATGACAATTTCCTATATTTGCCCAGGAATTTTAGGTTTTAACCTAGAAATTTTTTTAGTAAAGCTGAAAATTGGTACAGTTGTCCTATTTGATGTTCTTAAAAACATATTAAAAGTCCCCGGTCTTCCCGTGCCGGCTTTCTGGATTTCCAGCCGTTTGAACTCCTGGAATGCTGGAGAAGTACAGTAGGTGGTGCCGCTGGAATGCGCATTGTAAGCGAACGATTTGGCTTACAGTGCTCTGGCATGGCTTAAATTTAAGGAGGAAAAATAATCTATATGTTAATTCATTGGTTGGCATGTTAGCGATACTTCTGGTCTGACAGGAAACTAAAGAATGCCGCGAAATTTAAAAAAGGTGCCACGTTTTTCTTTTTTTTGACGTTTGTTGGCAAACTATCACGAATATAGCAGACAAGTATTGTATAAAAGTTTATAAAAGTTGTTGGCGACAAAATAAGCTTTCATTCTATGTATTTATAATTGATGTCCGAATAATAGTTGCCGAGCTATAGCGGTGTAAACAAAAGATTGTTACGTTATTCTCTTCTCCGTCTGCGCTACACACACACTGCGACCGGGACGCGCTCTGATTTTGCATTGTTACATCCGACAGGAGCTTCCTCTCTTTATGATAAATGAAGTGCTTCCCCTCTTTTCAAAATAGTTCACGCTTAAACCCTCCCCTCTCAAAAAATTCCCCCCCCCCTAAAAAAGATTTTTTTCAATTTTTTTGAGTGTTTTTAATGAAAATCATCCTTTTTGTACATCTGCTCCTAATAGTGAAAATAATTCAATTTCGCATTTTGAGTCCCCCCCCAAGCGACATCTCTTCATTCTATAAGGTGTTCTCGGTGCGGTTATTTTTACGTGCTTTATTGATCTAGTGAATCCTTTACCCTCTGATGGATAAATGATTCGATGTTTTATTTCTTCAATTAATAAATATTTCCACCAGCATCATGAAAATAGCCAGACGGAGATGAGGAAATTTCAAGCATTGGTTGGAGACAATGAGAAAATACCTGCAGCAGTTTGACAAAAGGCTAAATACTTAGGATTGTGAAAAGAAAGACCTAGCAATGATTCAGAAGGACAGGTGGTGGCCACCTCAAAATAGAAGCGACGCGCAGTGAGACACGCTTCTGGTATGTTCATTGTAATATTTGCGCCTAGAAAAAGTATGATGCAGTAACGTGAGTGGCTGATGAAAATACTAGACACTCCTACTAGGCCAAGGTCTGATAAAAACCGCCAAGTTACAGAAAATGTGGAACCAATGAGAGAAGAATGCTTACCAGCGCGGCAAGTCTAGCTTGGGTACGCGATGACTAGCATTAACGCGGGAGATCGCCTAGACAAAATCTCTACGATCGATTCTAGGATTAATGGGCATATTCTTGACCTGCGCTATTTTTCGAGTTCAGTGATATTTATTTCATTCCTGTACCACTATTATTTTGAGAAATTTTTATATAATTTCCCCCACTATCAATACCTAGGGCCGGTTCATTTATAAGTGGCGTGAAGAGCCAAGACATGGATTATTACTCTTGTACGTCTGAGGACGTAGGGCTTATTACTTTTGTTCGTCTGAGGACGGAGCTTATTATATTTGTGTGTCGAAGACACAAGCACCTATACTTTTGCGTGTCGTGAAGGACACAGAAATTATTAATAAATGTGTTAAATTCATTGTTAGATAGTCATAGTACTATATTCTGTAGGGGCAGTATCATCGATAATTCGTCAACGAACAGTTCCGGGGAAAGTAGTACCTGAAACGGCGAATTTAGTAGTCAGATATCAAGTGAATAATAATCTAACTTTTTGAATCAGCACGAGAGATGACATCACTTATCCTGAAGGAAGTCTGGAACTATCAACACTCCGTCCAGATGGCTGAGATGAGCTAAGAAGTATTCAGTTGGGAGATGGCAGCGGATGTCCTTTGACGGGTGACTTGCCGAGGATGAGTACAGAATAATATTATTATTATCTGATAGATTAACTTATGGTATATGGGACATAATTTGTTTTGTAAATAATTTGCTTGTGTGATTAACGTAGTATATTTAGTTTTGGTCTGACACACCTTTTGAATGGAAACAGCTCGCATATGTTATTAGTGGAAGGTTCTTGTTTGTTTGTTGTTTTAAATAACGTAGCTATGTGGACGACCGTGTTTGCATATGCTACGCAATGCGGTTAAAAACGTCTCTCGGAGATATGTTGTGTTTCAGAAGTAGGACTGAAGTAATATTATATACAATAGAATGGAGGGTAATGAACATTTTTTAAGGTTTATTATTGATCAGATTCAGTGAGATTATTGCCTTTGGAGCAATGTGATTTGTGACGAAGAGCAGTCAGCTCTATCGTAGGTTTTAATATTTTTTTAAATTGTTTGCGAGCACCTATTCAGCCGACCTGTGTGAAAAACGTAATGTCATTCCCAGATGTGTGTGTGTGTGTGTATTTGTGGTCATTACAAGCGGGATTTTCAGCGTAGACTGATTTCTGTCAGCTTGATGCCAAGTCCATATTGTAACCTTGCGAGGGCAATTGTGGATATTTTGATTAATGTCTGACCATTTGTTGAGGTGGTTGAGATTTGCTGCTGTTGATTCTTTGAGATAACGGCACAGCTGGTCAGTTATTTTTACACACTGGAGTTGGGACGATGACAGGTATTGAGGAAAGGGGGAGATGTTTCACAAGACGGACTGAAGGTTGCTAGCGAGGTCATTAGTGGAGAGTGCTTGTGGCACCGTAATTACTTGAAATACAGAATTAAGAACTGATCAATGATAAAAATTGTTTAAATAAATGGGAGTTGCCTACGAATCACGATAATCTCCGAAGCGTTAGCTTAACATGCAGTTTTGTTCATATAAAGTAATATCAGCTGGTCAGGCTTTTGTTGTTGTTGGTTTAGTCCATGTTTATATTCCATTCAGTGACCCGTGAAGTCACGTGCAATGCTGTATTTCTTTGCTTGTGTATTGAGCAATTGGCCGGTGTTGGCAGCTCATTGTCAAGTGCGTCATCGCGCTAAATGAGGGTCTCGAGAGAGATTCCTGTAAATAGTAGATTTTAGTGTGTGTGTCAGCATTTCATTTTTAAGGGTTTTTATTAGTGTCATGTTCCATATCCGTAAACGTTGATTTACGAGATGATTGTTCGTAAGCATCGTGGCTGTTAACCCGTTGCAAACGAACAGTCATCCAAAGTACTCATTCCTCGTAGTTAGTCATTACGCGTACATAAAATCCAAAATGCAAGTTAGTGGAACTAGGATCCACATTTTAATAAGGGGGAGATCCGTCTGACTCCTCAGCATTGATAGATATTCTTGTCATGGGAAAAATTCAGGGAGGATTTTATTTTATTATTGTTGTTTATATTATTTTTATGCACTATTAGTCATTAAATCATGTTATTATTTTACATCTTGTCACCTTTCTTTCTTAATTATAGTTTTAATCCTATGACCCTTACCTCTATAGAGCATGTCGTTTGGCGAACGTAAACATCACGTAGGAACTGAGTGCGACCCCTTGATTAAGATTTCTTGCATATAAACACTGCTATTCTGAAGGGTTCATAGGAGTTAAACTGGCGCGGCCAAGCGTGGGCGGTTCACTGTGGTGTAACGGCAAAGATTTTGCACATGTCAATGTAAGCGTGGTTGGGTTTTCAAACTGACGCAACAATGAAGGTGTAATTTTGTTGCTGGTTCGCTGCTGGAACACATTTAAGTGGTGTAGTTGAGTAAAACTGACATGCCGCAAGTGCAGGCAGATATGACAGTATTTTAATCACCGGAAAGTGATATTTTATTAAAAGTAATTGAGGCGAAGGTGATACCGCCAAATGTGTGAAATATAAATTAAAATCAGGAGTTTGCAATGTAAAGTACGGTTCACGTTTTTTTGCCTTTTAAATTAAAGTAAAATTAATATACGTGATACCGGGCGCCCAATGATTAAAGTTAAAACTAGATTTGTTTAGAAAGTCAAACTCATGAAAATGTTAGGAGGCTGGTAGCCTTAAATGACAATTAATACTTTGTTAATTAGTCAGTGTTAATATCAGATCAGGATAACAATTTAATGACTGAATATGTGTTTGGGTTTAAATTAAATTGAGTAAAATTAGAACCACTCAGAGATGTAATCGACTAGTGGGATTAAATGTAAAAATAAATGAACTGAGTTGGATAAAGAAATTAAATGTGCATTGGATTGTATGTGTGTGTCAAAGGGCATTGCTTTATGCCATTTCCCTAATGTCTCATATAAAGTGTATAAGATGGCAACGGTGGAACAGATTCAAGAAATCATTGAGAGTGCGGCTAGGAGAACACAGGAATTGTTGGACACTAAATTGGCAGAACAAAGTGAATCACTAAACACAAAATTATCTGAACAAATAAACACTAAACAATCAGAACAGAGTCAATCATTAAACACTAGTATGTTAGAACAATGTGAAGCATTAAACGCGAAGTTATCTGAACAAATAAACAACACTATGTTAGAACAAAGTGAGTCTATAAACAAATTGTCTGAACAGAGTGAATCGCTAAAAACTAAACTATCTGAACAAAGTGAAGCAATAAACAATACTATGTTAGAACAAAGTGAGTCTATAAACAAATTATCCGAGCAGAGTGAATCACTGAAAACTAAACTATCTGAACAAAGTGAATCACTAAACACAAAACTATCTGAACAAAGTGAATCATTGCGGACACAATTAAACAACAGTAGGATTGAACAAAATGAATATCAGGCGGAACAAGCTAGGTTATTAAAGAGTGAAATCAACGACACTATAAATTCACAGTTAGAGACGTTAACCGCAGAGATGAAGGATCACACTAATCAACAGATGGTATTGCTGGCCCTAGATGTTAGTAAAAATAATGAAAAACAATTAGACCAGATTAAGAAAATGGAAAGTATTTTTGATCAAAAACTTAGCATTCTGGATGAAACGGTGTTAGCTAAATTAGAGCAAATTGAACTAGCGTGCACTATGAATACAAGCGAGGTCAAGATAGCTCAGGATAAGGTAGAAGGACGATTTATGGAAATGGAAAAGAGCGGCAAAGTCATTCAACAACAATTATCAGCAGTAGATGAAAATATATCCGGCATAATTAAAGATATGGACCGTCTCGAAATAAAATCAGCGGAACAATGGAAAAGCCTAGATGCGGATCAGAGACAATTAAAGAGTACCATCGACGAAAATAGCGCGAGATTGGAAGAAAGGTTGAGCCAGATAGAAAGCAATCAGGATGACACTAAAAGCCAGATTGAAGAGAAATTAAGCACGATTAAGGAGCAAATAAGGAAAGATTGGCGAAAAATGAATATCGATTCTAAAGAGGAAAGATCAACCATCCTAAAACAGTAGGCGAAAATCATACTCGTATTCAAGCATTAGAGCAAGAAATTAAGAGTAAGCTTAAAGAGCAAACAGACAGGATCATTAAAGCTGAACTGAGGTCATTAGAAAAATCCTCGATATTTAAAACAGGAACAATGAGAGATAGGCAGGACGACTCAAATAGCCCCGGGGAGGAAAGCACTGCAGGGAGTCAAGCTCAGACAGAGAGCCCATTAACAGCAAACACGGAAGGGTTTCGCAAGAATGTTGAAAGGAGTTCCACGCCACAAGACGGTCATCAGCCCACACAACTTATCCAAGTAATTCGCTCGAACGATTATAAACCGCAGAAATACACGGAGAATTCAGGGGTGACACCTAAAGCCTTTATTAAAGAAATTGAAGATCATTACAATGACACTGGGGTACCTGAAGCACGTAGATTGAGGATGATGGAGGGATTTTTATCAGGAAATGTCCTTACATGGTTTTTAAGCTTCAAATATACATTTGGAACCATGTCAGATTTCAAATTAGCGTTTCTGCGCAAATACTGGTCGCCAGCAATACAACAGAGTCTAAGGATGGAGCTTTACTCTAGAAAATACCAAACCACCCAGCAAACGAAATACTCAGATTTCTTTAACATGCAAATGCTAAAATTTCGCGACCTTGATTACCCTTTAAATGAAGCGGATCTGGTGATGACAATTGCGCGGCAATTACCAGTCAACGTGCAACAAGTACTAGTCGCAGCGAACGTTAGTACGGCCATACATGCAGAGCAGATATTACGCCAGATAGATGAGACTACATCTCAGAATCATTATAGAGGAGGAAGACAGCTAGAGTTAGTCAATACGACAGAGGTCATAAAACCTAAACAGGCAAACACTAAAACGCAGGGTACTAATACAAGCACCTCCACACCTAGGCGAAACCAGGAAGAAGGAGAAAACAGACCATACCAGCGTAACGAGAATAACTACAACAATAGGTCATATCAAGGCAACAATAGATATCAACAGAGAGGATATCAGCAATGGCGTGAAAATCGAAGAAATGACAGGCCTTATGGAAGATACGGTGATTACAATGCTAATCAAAGATGGAAAGGAAGAAGAGATCAAAATCAAGGAGAGGCGCGTAATTATCGAAATGACTGGGATGATAGGCACGCTCAATCACAAAATTACCTAGAGGAATTACACGCTAGTCAAGGTGGAGAGCTAGGAAGATGGGAAAACGCCATTGGGAACATGAAGAATCCAGACACACATATTGAGGAAGCTGGAAGTCTACTGAGACAAGAGGAATATCAAGGGCATGGGCGACAAACGGATGATGGGAGTCGCACCGGAGCTTTAAAAAAATGCTAAATTTGGATAAAGAAGACAGTCTACAAACGCAACAGTCGGAAGTTGAAGATGGATGGATAGTAGCGAACATACAAGAATGGATTGCTTTGCCAGAAGACTGCCTGGAGGAGACGGTGAAACCACGGAACGATGAAATTAGGCAGTTACCCATTATTTACGCGAGGATTGGAGGAATTAATATAAGATGTTTATTGGATACGGGGTCACAGATCAGTCTGGTATCGGAGGCCTTGGTTCGAGAGTTGGGACGGAGTCAGAATATTCCTGTAATTCCCGTACCACAGCTCAAAGTGAGGGGTGTTATTCCTGAACGCACCGTCACTTGTAAACGTCAGGCATACTTAGAGCTGAACATATTGGAACATACTTTTGGGCAAACATTCATTATCATGGCAAAGATGAATTTCAATATAATTCTTGGTGCAAATTTTATTTGTGACTATCAAGCAGTGATAGATTTGCACAAGAATACAGTCAGTTTTAGAGAGTACGATCAGCTGAAGAACGTGGGATTGCATATGGATGAAATCACTACCGGAAGAGATGTAAATTCTTGGGCATTGGAAGCAATATCGGAAGAGACGGAAGAGGAGATACGAAAGGCAGAAGATAACATCATAGAAGGGGCTGTTGTGGAACTAGATGATGAGAGTGTATCCCAGGAGATATGGTCTTTACTAACGGAAGGAGATAACAGTGAGGCACAATTTGAAGAGTTACTACAGGAGCGGCTCAATGACATTCAACTTGGGGGTGAACACAGAAAACAGTTGGAAGATATTTTAAGGAAGCACAAAGCAGTATTTGATACAGTACCTGTGAAAATATTAAATTTCAAATATTCAATGCAAGTCGAGGATTGGTCACCATTCAAAAGTAGATAGTACCCAATTCCGGAAAAATATCGTGGTCAAGTTAAGATCATTATAGATGAGATGTTACAAGCTAGAGTGATAAGGAAGACACCTACACCTTATCTAAATGCGATTTTGGCAGTCACAAAACCAAATGGATCTATTAGACTTTGTTTAGATGCCAGAAATCTCAACAAGAGACTCATTTTCCTGAGTATGACAGAGCGCCAATTATCAGAGACGTATTAAAAGGCTTTAAAAACAAAAGCATTTATTCATCAGTTGACCTGACGAGCTCGTTCCACCATATTGAATTGGATGAGAAGTCACAGCTTCTAACTGGCTTCTTATTCGATAACCAAACGTTTTGCTTCGTCCGAATGCCCTTTGGAGTCAAAACAGCGGGCTGTGCTTTAATCCGAGCCCTGGACCGGAATCTAACCGAGGAAGTTAAGGAGATGACGGTACGCTACATTGATGACATTCTGCTGGCATCCGACAACATTGAAACTCACATGGAAAATTTAGATAAAGTATTAGGCAAGCTGAATGCATCAAATTTCAAAGTAAACCTGAAGAAATCGCATTTCTTCAAGAGCGAGATCTTATATTTGGGCCACATCATTGACAAGGAGGGAGTGAAGCCAAATCCAGGTAAGATCGAAGCGATAAAGAATTTCCCTACACCAACGAGAGTCAAGCACATTCGGGCTTTCTTAGGCGTAACGGGATTCTTTAAGGAAAACTGTCCAGGTTACACGGAGACTGTAGCTCCAATGCAGGAAATGCTAAAGAAGAATAATAAATGGTTATGGAATGCGGAGTGTGAGAAGGCGTTCCAAGCAACAAAACAGCTATTGGACAACAGCATTAAATTAGGATATCCAGATTTCAAGCACAAATTTATAATCCAAGCGGATGCTTCACAAATTGGTATAGGTGCTATGCTCTATCAAGAAGATCCAGCTAACCTGCAACACAAAACATATTTGGCATTTGTCAGCCGAAAATTGCGTAAGCACGAGCGCAATTATACTGTAACGGAACTAGAGTTGTTGGCCATACTTCATGCGCTTCAACAATGGAAAAGAATAATTTATGGCTACCCCACTACCCCATTGTTGTCAGGACTGATCACAAGGCATTAACATTCTTGTTTAAGACGTCGATGGCAAGCGAACGTGTGACACGTTGGTCTATATATATTCAGCAGTTTAGCATTGAGATTGAACATTGTCCAGGAAAGATGAACGTGATTCCGGATGCACTCAGCAGGAACCCAGAGCCTGATAATTAAGAAACAGCGATGATACAACACTTGGAGTTAACACCGAAGGACCGGGAATTCTTGGAGGAGTTACGTGAGATACAGCGAGAACAGGAAGCGGAACCATGGATGATGCTATTTATTCAATATTTCAGAAAGCAGCTACCTACAGGAAAAACCTGCATATCGAGAAGCGAAAGCAAAAGAAGGAAGATATGTTTATGTCAACAATTTGCTGCACAAATGGATAGATAATGACCACACCAAGTTACGCATATTAGTACCTGCATCATTACAGCGAGGACTGACATGGCATACTCACGAAAGTTACGGACACGTCGGATTAGACAAGTGCGAAGCGACAATAGGAGAGACATTTACATGGCCACGTATGAGAACAACTATATGTGACGTCATTACAACTTGTGATCCTTGTCAGAGGACAAAGCCCAATAACTATTTAATGAGGCAGTATCCTAGACCATTGCTACCTCAGAAACCCTGCGAGCTACTGGCCCTAGACTGTTTCGGTCCAATTCCGAAAGGAAGGCGAGGTTGCCGGCACTTGCTAGTGTGCATTGATGTATTTTCTAAGTTTGTCGTATTATGCCCCATTCAGAAAACTACATCGAAACAAGTACTCAGTCGTATTCGAAATAGAGTGATTCCAATCCTTGGAAAACCAGAATTTATATTGTCAGATCATGGCAGTTATTTTACAAGCGCCGAATTCAAGAAAGGTATGGAGGACATGGGTATAAAACACGTTTTAAGCAGTATCCGACATGCCCAAGCTAATCCAAGTGAGAGAGCAATAAAATGTGTAACATCATACTTGAGAATCTTCATTCCCAATGAACATCACAAATGGGTGGATAAAATTAAGGATGTAGAGACATGCATGAATTCTACCAGGCACGAGTCAACAGGACAGATCCCTATGGTCCTACACAAAAACGAGTATCCAGTGAGAACGTGGAAAAGCATCATTAACTGCCCACAAGATCCCATGATAGCACCTGACCTGCGAATTGAGAGAACGAGAGCCTACATGAGAAAACAAGCAGACCGCAGATTACGGCGAGTAAGAAATAAGAGGTTTCACAGTGATCTTGAAATCAACCAGCTCGTTTTGGTGAAACGACCCGCTACATCGGATCCATAGAAGAAGATCTTCAGCAAATTCTGCGAAAAGTTCATAGGACCCTATTCTATCGTAAGAAACCTTGGAAATAATGCTTACAGAGTGAAAGAGTTAAGCACAGGAACAATGTCGGTCTACAACGCTGCCAACCTAAAAAAGTATCGAAGAAGTGAACCATGAGAGCGCCGAAATAATGATGCAGTTTAAATATATGGACGTCTAATATCAACCAAGTGAACGGGGAGCAGTTGAGTACGGCACGTGAAGAAGGAAGTGAAATTGGTGTTGACAAACATTAACGTGACGAGCAGAGTGTTGCCTAAGGCACCAGAGCGTCATGCAAGCAGTTGGAGGGGCGAGGTCCAAGCAGGAAAATAAAACGAGTAAGTGCCATTCAAGACAGGAGCGGCTAGGCCAAGTAATAGAAAAAGGGTGATTCTGAAATTTAAACAAATTGGCATACGGATGTTTTTTTTTTAATTATCGACTTTCTCCGAAGTTCGAAATTTTGTGAGTGGGGGAGTTGGGAACCCTTTACCCTCTGATGGATAAATGATTCGATGTTTTATTTCTTCAATTAATACATATTTCCACCAGCATCATGAAAATAGCCAGACGGAGACGAGGAAATTTCAAGCATTGGTTGGAGACAATGAGAAAATACCTGCAGCAGTTTGACAAAAGGCTAAATACTTAGGATTGTGAAAAGAAAGACCTAGCAATGATTCAGAAGGACAGGTGGTGGCCACCTCAAAATAGAAGCGACGCGCAGTGAGACACGCTTCTGGTATGTTCATTGTAATATTCGCGCCTAGAAAACATATGATGCAGTAACGTGAGTGGCTGATGAAAATACTAGACACTCCTACTAGGCCAAGGTCTGATAAAAACCGCCAAGTTACAGAAAATGTGGAACCAATGAGAGAAGAATGCTTACCAGCGCGGCAAGTCTAGCTTGGGTACGCGATGACTAGCATTAACGCGGGAGATCGCCTAGACAAAATCTCTACGATCGATTCTAGGATTAATGGGCATATTCTTGACCTGCGCTATTTTTCGAGTTCAGTGATATTTATTTCATTCCTGTACCAATATTATTTTGAGAAATTTTTATATAATTTCCCCCACTATCAATACCTAGGGCCGGTTCATTTATAAGTGGCGTGAAGAGCCAAGACATGGATTATTACTCTTGTACGTCTGAGGACGTAGGGCTTATTACTTTTGTTCGTCTGAGCACGGAGCTTATTATATTTGTGTGTCGAAGACACAAGCACTTATACTTTTGCGTGTCGTGAAGGACACAGAAATTATTAATAAATGTGTTAAATTCATTGTTAGATAGTCATAGTACTATATTTAGTAGTCAGATATCAAGTGAATAATAATCTAACTTTTTGAATCAGCACGAGAGATGACATCGCTTATCCTGAAGGAAGTCTGGAACTATCAACACTCCGTCCAGATGGCTGAGATGAGCTAAGAAGTATTCAGTTGGGAGATGGCAGCGGATGTCCTTTGACGGGTGACTTGCCGAGGATGAGTACAGAATAATATTATTATTATCTGATAGATTAACTAATGGTATATGGGACATAATTTGTTTTGTAAATAATTTGCTTGTGTGATTAACGTAGTATATTTAGTATTGGTCTGACACACCTTTTGCATGGAAACAGCTCGCATATGTTATTAGTGGAAGGTTCTTGTTTGTTTGTTGTTTTAAATAACGTAGCTATGTGGACGACCGTGTTTGCATATGCTACGCAATGCGGTTAAAAACGTCTCTCGGAGATATGTTGTGTTTCAGAAGTAGGACTGAAGTAATATTATATACAATAGAATGGAGGGTAATGAACATTTTTTAAGGTTTATTATTGATCAGATTCAGTGAGATTATTGCCTTTGGAGCAATGTGATTTGTGACGAAGAGCAGTCAGCTCTATCGTAGGTTTTAATATTTTTTTAAATTGTTTGCGAGCACCTATTCAGCCGACCTGTGTGAAAAACGTAATGTCATTCCCAGATGTGTGTATGTGTGTATTTGTGGTCATTACAAGCGGGAATTTCAGCGTAGACTGATTTCTGTCAGCTTGATGCCAGGTCCATATTGTAACCTTGCGAGGGCAATTGTGGATATTTTGATTAATGTCTGACCATTTGTTGAGGTGGTTGAGATTTGCTGCTGTTGATTCTTTGAGATAACGGCACAGCTGGTCAGTTATTTTTACACACTGGAGTTGGGACGATGACAGGTATTGAGGAAAGGGGGAGATGTTTCACAAGACGGACTGAAGGTTGCTAGCGAGGTCATTAGTGGAGAGTGCTTGTGGCACCGTAATTACTTGAAATACAGAATTAAGAACTGATCAATGATAAAAATTGTTTAAATAAATGGGAGTTGCCTACGAATCACGATAATCTCCGAAGCGTTAGCTTAACATGCAGTTTTGTTCATATAAAGTAATATCAGCTGGTCAGGCTTTTGTTGTTGTTGGTTTAGTCCATGTTTATATTCCATTCAGTGACCCGTGAAGTCACGTGCAATGCTGTATTTCTTTGCTTGTGTATTGAGCAATTGGCCGGTGTTGGCAGCTCATTTTCAAGTGCGTCATCGCGCTAAATGAGGGTCTCGAGAGAGATTCCTGTAAATAGTAGATTTTAGTGTGTGTGTCAGCATTACATTTTTAAGGGTTTTTATTAGTGTCATGTTCCATATCCGTAAACGTTGATTTACGAGATAATTGTTCGTAAGCTTCGTGGCTGTTAACCCGTTGCAAACGAACAGTCATCCAAAGTACTCATTCCTCGTAGTTAGTCATTACGCGTACATAAAATCCAAAATGCAAGTTAGTGGAACTAGGATCCACATTTTAATAAGGGGGAGATCCGTCTGACTCCTCAGCATTGATAGATATTCTTGTCATGGGAAAAATTCAGGGAGGATTTTATTTTATTATTGTTGTTTATATTATTTTTATGCACTATTAGTCATTAAATCATGTTATTATTTTACATCTTGTCACCTTTCTTTCTTAATTATAGTTTTAATCCTATGACCCTTACCTCTATAGAGCATGTCGTTTGGCGAACGTAAACATCACATAGGAACTGAGTGCGACCCCTTGATTAAGATTTCTTGCATATAAACACTGCTATTCTGAAGGGTTCACTAGGTAAACAAAATTAATGTTTTAATATGTAAAATATGTAACCATTTGTGACTTGGCGATCATAAATGATTATTTTAATGCCATTTTTAGGAGAGCAAATATCTTAAGTAAAAAGTAGTAGATATTTCTGCTTAAAACTAATACAGTTTATAATGTATTACTTATCAAATAATTCAAATAATTTGTAAAAAAAATACTGCAGATACCTTTCTAAATCTGTATTGTGATCTTTATGCATATCTGATAGCATAAAGTCCACATATTATTCCAACAAAATTTAAGTCATGTCTCGAAGCCGATGTGAGAATGGGAGTTGCTTGTGAAACTAGAAGGACAAAAGGACGGTTCGTACGTGACTTGAAGAAGCTTTCTCCCAGCGCGAACAAAGGTGGCAGGAAAGAGAAAATCCACATCTGGACACCAAATGCGCCAGACAACGCGCGAAGGTCGTTCAACTGCGCGGGCAAATGCAGAAAACTCAACGATTACCTACCAAATAAACCCCGCCCATTTGAAAGTAATTAGAGCAGCAATTAGGATACAGAGACAGGAGTTATACCATCGTATAGGGGATGATCCCAGCCTCTCAGAAATATCATCAAAATTTAAATCGGATTATTCTGTGATTTTTGCCAGAATTAAAATGAAATCAGGGGGTGGATTTGAAACGACCAATGGCAGTGAGAGACGCTAGACGCGATCAAATCCCGCCGAAATTGAGGGACAATGAAGCAAATTACGGAGCTCATTATCTAACGATCCTACGATCGAATTTTGAATATGAAGGAGTCATTGAGACATTGGGGATGAGGACGTTCTAAGGAGCTAGTTCACATATTCATGTGAGTATTATTTTGGAAATAAATTCTGAGAACCCCTACTCCACGTCCCTTTAAGAGAAATCGTATAAATAATGGATTGAAACACAGCGAAGTTAGTCTACTCTGGGGCAACATCAGCGGCGGAAGCCCGTGCCGCGAGCCTTCGGACAATACGGTGATTTTTACAAGTTCTATAAGTATACTTTGGGGCATCGTCAAAGGCGAAAGCCCGTGCCCTGAGCGTTCAGAAATTAACATTTTACAAGTTTTATAAGTCTTAATATACGCTGTGGACGCGATAGCCTGCGTTGAGGCATAAGAATAATTAACATTGTTACAAGTTATAAGTAGGAGCTAGCATACCTCCGAAATTGAACATCGCTAAGTATTCGCGAGTGCAAAGTAGAACAGTGCATATCATAACAGTATGACGCAGTTGTAATGATAGGTATAGCCGCACGCGCTATTAAAAGCTAGACCAGTATTCTAGGAAGCTACGAACTGTCGGCCGAACTAAATAAGTAATGATAGCTATATGAGATAGGAGCTTCATGTACGAGAACCGTGCATTGTGTTAATGGTAATAATTCACAGTGGACCTTTGTTTTTGGTGAAATTTTGAGAAAAACCGTGTGTAAATTCTCCTCCCATCAAGATGAATCAACTATTGAAGAAGACTGATATCATGGACCAGAACCGCATCAGGAAATATGAGAGATAAGTAAATATTGTATGGGGCATGAGGGTCATAATGTTTCCCATTATTGGGGTCGGATAAGTCTATCTCGATCATAAGCAGTTATGATAAAAATAGATATTTTAGGCGTACCGGGCATGTTTGTGTAGATTTGTGTGTTTATCAGTAATGAGAATTTTGTGTGTTTTATAATGTAATAAGTATATGAGCATCAAAGTGTTATTTTAAATATGGTTTTGTTTTTGGGATGTCATTTATCTTTGTGAATGCACAGTCAAGGGAATATTTGTTTGATAGTGCTTATGCACAATGTAATTGTAAAAGCTAAATGGGGAAGACCACTCGATAGTGTGACAAGACAGGTAAGTGACAATGAAATTATGAGAGTAATGAGTATGGTAAGTGATTATCACGCGAAGGTACAAAGTGGTAAGGCAAGAATGGCTGGTGGGTAGTATGAGATATATTCAGATGAGGCTAAGAGTCGATCTTGGGTCGAGCAGAAATAAAGCGGATGTGGTATTCCCGCGTTCTTCGATGATATAATGGTGAGTGAAAATAATAGCGGAGGTGGTATTCCCGCATTCTTCGACGATATATAAATGGTAAGTAAAATGATTGAATTCATTAGCTGATGAGAGCCCACTTTAGCTCCGTCGGAAAGAGGTTGAATTGCTCGAGCCCAAGGCAGGTGAAAGGGAGTCTTAAGGAGCAGGTAGAAATTGGTTAGCCGTCTGAATTCTCAAAGCAGCCAGGAAGGTTGTGCCGGCCGGCTGGTTAGCATGGTGAAAGCACGTCTGTCACAAGGTCGAGTTTGGCATTGTATTATATGAAGGGAGATAGTCCAACTCCCCGGGGTTTCTTTTGTGTGCCGCTTCAGGAAGCGATGTGTTATATTTGTCATTATTTTTGGAGTGCATTCATTATGTTGTTGTTTATTAATAATCACGGCGCACCGGCAGCCGAAGTATTTATTTGATCCTTCATGTATGTTGACTTGTTTATTTTACCATAATTAACGGAGTTATAGCTCTGAGCGAAGTAATTGTTTTAAAGTTATAAAAACACACATGCCCGTAACCTAGAATAAACCTATTGCCTTCATTATCTGACTCTTGTGAGGAAAGATGATGATTGTACGAATAGACGTGACCGATTTCCCAAAGAACAAGTTTTGCAAGTTATAGAAATGAGTGCGCAATATTATTGTGATAGAATGGCTGGTTTATTTAAGCCATAGTTAATTGAATTAAGTCTGTTGACAATAACCCTTGGACTTGAAGCAGTGGACTGCAGTAAAATAGACTATTTTCTATTCCTGGTTTCAGCCAGTGTGAAACATTATTTTGCATTTTTTTTGATATTGTTGTTTTTCAGTAATTTAAGGGAGTTGATTTTATTTTATTTGTCTGTGGTTGGGAGAAAAGGGAGATGATGTTTTTGTGAAATAAATTATTTTATATTAGGAGTTCTCTGACCTACTGATTTTAAGATAAGCCTCCTGTGATCCTGTGACAATATTCCTAGGATGTTTAGTATAAAATTAGAGCCACCCCGAACAGAGCACCACCCGAGTGAGAGTCGGCATCCTAGAAGAACGCGGAAGGGTATATATGGATTGGTGATAATGATGCAGTTATTCATGTCCATATTAGTTTTCTTTTATTAATTAGTGGATCACAGTGATGGAAAGTGTCAGAGAGTAGCTAGCCGGAGCCTACTGAAGTCTATATGCCGCCTTGAGGTCATATAAACAGATGTAGAGCATTCCCCTATAGATATTTAATGGCGAGGCCCAAGTGAAAACTTCGACAGTACAACCGAGTCCTTGGATGGTTGCTGCGATGTCTTACGAGCTTAGCCAAACCATTAAGTATAGAGATAGATATGTAAAAATGGCGCCGAACGGTGTGGCCAAATTAACAAGTAATTCAGGGGAAAGTAAAGCCAGGAGTTTGTTTAAAGTAAATAATCGAAAATGCTGAGTTTATTTTGCATAAGTTAGGTAGAAGCAGCGTTTTCGTGGCGCCCTTATATTTGAATAATTAGTAGCAAACTCCAAATGTATGTTGTAGGACGGCGTGAACCGTAAAAGTGATGTCAGTACTTTATTGACAGAACTGGGAAGTTAAAATTAATGCAGAAGGGTAAACTGAAAGTTCATTCACAAAAGCAAACATCAGATAGGCAGCTCTTCAAGCATATTAAAGTCATTAATGGGATTAACGTAAATTGGGAATAAGCGACTCATTTTATGATTGCAGAAGATGGGAACATGAGGCTCCATGCCCCAGTCTTCTCAAATAAGTATTATATTGTGTGATATGGCGTCAGTGGAGGAGATTCGACTTATTATTGAGAATTCAGTGGCTAGAATTTTATATTAGGAGTTCTCTGACCTACTGATTTTAAGATAAGCCTCCTGTGATCCTGTGACAATATTCCTAGGATGTTTAGTATAAAATTAGAGCCACCCCGAACAGAGTACCACCCGAGTGAGAGTCGGCATCCTAGAAGAACGCGGAAGGGTATAGTATGTATACATGTTGTACCGGTACACCCTATTTTTACAAAGAAAATGTTAAAACTAAATGTTGCTCCATAACAATACAAGACAATAAAAAGGCGTTGGTGTTCTCAAAAATACCAATGCCGCACTCTCACTAGCACCAACAATGTTAACATCTTTGGTCTTAGCAATTCAACACTAACAGAAAAGTTAAAAATCATCAGGATCTTCTTCGAGATCAATTTCTTTCACACCGTTTTCACAGGTAACCCCACGACACTTCCACACATCCACGAACTTTCCAGAGGCTGAGCATTTTTAATTCGGCAATCCTTTTTGATCGTCGTTGCTCTTGTATAAAATGTTCTGCAAAATTAAAACCCAAAATAAATGTAATATCTCCTCAAATCAGGCACTATTTTATCGTAAACGTACCGGTACCTTTCAGCTTATACAGTATTTTAGACTATTAAATCTCCTCATTCACGCATTAAAATAGGTGCCTCCCCCAAAAAAATCAAGGATACATTTGGTATTTTAAAAATCCCCCTCCCCACTCCATCGGCCCTCCCCCAACATTCCCGTAATGTTTGAAACGTAAACTGGGGAGGGGGGGCACACAAGGGCGCACCCAGGATTCGAACTCCCACACCGTGCCCCGTCGGCTTTGTAACGGGCGCCCCGGCCAACGTGATGTACAGGCGCCCTTGCAATTACAGGAGACGAGTTGCAAGAGAGAATCATGAGCTGGAGGGGCAGTCATCGGAATAGGTTGAAGTCCATTTGTAGTGGATCGCCAACCCCACTCAGTAGTATGCAGCTTATTGCCTAGCCAGTCCTGCATCTGAAATAAGATATGCCATTTCAAACCAATTTGTAAACAAAAGAGAATGTTAATTTCATCACAGCAAAGTAAAATGCTGTAACATAATGCTGAAAATAATATATACCTGCAAATATGTACGCAGTGAATGCTGCCGGCATGCGTCGGACGTTGGCGGCAAAGTCGCCAAATCGAACGAAGCAATAACTGTCTGTCTTGCGATAGTCCTTCCATACAGATGCACACGAAGCTCGTTTAGATAATTGAAGCCCTTTCCGTTGAACAACTCCAGAACAAATTTTTCTCCAGCTATCTTGATATCTTCCTTGGATGCGCCAGGCTGATTGAAAACTTTGACAGTTTTCCGAAGGTGCACCGCCCTCTTATAATAAACATATTCTTGGCGTGCCTCCTAGCTGCATCACTGGAACCAACTAGAAAAGAAAGGAGTACGCAGTGGAAATGGATGTTAATTTCTGACCTGTGCTGGGCCCGTACTTGCAGGCCAGATGTGCCGAGCGACTCCAGACTCCGTGAAGGTGGTCCCACGACGAGTGGTAGGAATACCCTCCTGGTGCTAGAAAGCTAGAATAAGTTAGGCCTAGGTTTGAAGAGAGAGAGAGAGCGAGCAGCCCGATCGCCAAACACTACTAAATAAGACACATGGGTAAAGAAATGGAAATTTAATGAATTGAAACCGAACACACAAAGAAACCCGGCCAGAATAACACACACAAAAAGAATACCCTTCACCTAGGGGTCAAATAAAGTCACTTTCAAACGGGGAAGATAAATATAAATAACAATAAATAACTTACGATAGTAAATAACGTTAACAAATTAAATTCATACCTGTGCTCACTTCGGTGAAAACGATGTAAAAAGGGAGGAAGTAAAAGATCAAGAGACAATCGAACCGGTCGCTGGTCCACAACAATCACTTCTCTGCCTAGAGATGGATGGTTGTCATGACGACCACAAATAACAAGCATAGCAAAGATAAAACAAGAGGCTGTGTGCGTGTCGCAAAGGCTGTGGCGAGCAATGGGGATGCGATCGAGCTGGCAGTCTCCAGAGAAAAGAAATGCAAAAACCAAAGATACTATAAGAAGAAACAAATGACGTCAAGTGTCCGTGAAATATATCATGATACATGCACGCAATCAAACACACAAAATGCCAGCCGACGATGCAGTAATAAAACACAAAGCAACTCGTGCTTGTAGGTAGTCTAGCAAAACATGCTAAACCTATATGGTCCCCAACTTACGTTCCGAGTTTGAGCTGAATACGGTAAGGCCTACTTAAAGTTACCGCCGTGATTCAGTTGCACGAAGCATGGAATGAAGGGAATACATAAGGGCTAAAATATATGGTGTCATGCCTCGTGTTGGGAGAATGGTCGAAACGCCAACGTCCACAAACAACGGGAGACCCATTCGAAGATATGCCCAATCAAAACAGCATCAATGCACCTGGCAGCAAGAAAAACATACACTCACAAAATCACTCGCAGATATATTTCACGGCACAAATAAAAGGTTAAACGAAGACTCAAACAAAATAAAACAGGAGACCGCCATTTCGATTGGTTCCACAGCAAATCCAAGCACACGACGAAGATCAAAAAGAAAAGTTAAATTTAGGAAATGAGCATAGTGGACACAAGGTTAGATGTGTTACTTACATGAGTAAATGGAAGGCTTCGGCATAATAACAATGTTAAATAAAAAGGAAAAGCATTACATTTTAAATAATAAGGCGGGGAGCCTCAAGGCACGTCCGGACAGAAAGCATCTCACATGGCGTCTGAGTCTACCGGGACGGCCGCCAAAGAAAATAAAGAAATGAGAGATGTTAAACATGGCTCAAAGGTCTTCGTTGTTTTTGAGAATACCCCATGGACGCTTCTTCCCTTTGCTAAAAATAGCCAAAGTGGTGTCACATCCGCTCACGGCATGTGCAAATAGCACACAACTCTTCATCTCGCCGATATTTCCTGAATGTTTTTGATAGGGAAAATCTTTCTTTTTTTGTTTCTTTGCGGATAGACGCCTCTAAGCCGTAAAAATTACATCTTGTTTTGATGTCAAACGCAGGGTTTGAAGACCGAAGAGTGGGTGACGACTCTATTACAAGAGGTTGAGCATTTTTAATTCGGCAATCCTTTCTGATCGTCGTTGCTCTTGTATAAAATGTTCTGCAAAATTAAAACCCAAAATAAATGTAATATCTCCTCAAATCAGGCACTATTTTATCGTAAACGTACCGGTACCTTTCAGCTTATACAGTATTTTAGACTATTAAATCTCCTCATTCACGCATTAAAATAGGTGCCTCCCCCAAAAAAATCAAGGATACATTTGGTATACATTCCCGTAATGTTTGAAACGTAAACTGGGGGGAGGGGCACACAAGGGCGCACCCAGGATTCGAACTCCCACACCGCGCCCCGTCGGCTTTGTAACGGGCGCCCCAGCCAACTGAGCTACTGTACACAGCCAACTTACTCACAACCTGACAGAGGAGTATCAAGAATCCCCAACTGAGCGTCTAGGGATTTTCACCGCTCAAGGAAACACGGACCCAAGTTCGATTCCTGATGGGGGCATTTATTCTTACGTAATAATGTAAAACAACTCAGGCAAGTGCACATACGACCGGTTAGTAAGGAGTTTTTTGCACTAACGGACTCCTATCAGTAATAACATATTAGCTGGTGCAGTGTTGTTTTGAGTATGCATTTCAAAGGTACGATAACGAATATTAATCAAATACCAACAACTTACCTGCATGAACTATAAATAATCAGCTCCTTTGAATCTTCAAGATACTGTCTTAACTGATCAGCAAGACCGTCACATCGTTGTTCACTTGCATTAATTAACGAAGCCAAACCTTTTAAAACACAAGCAACGTTCATCGGATCGTCGAGTGGCTTCTTACACAAAATGCAGTCTTCAAAACTCATTTTTATGACAATGAGATAAATAACACTTATACGGCATAAGAGACATCGGCCAACGACCAACTGTTTAAAATTTAGAAACAAGAAGCTCCGCCAATTCGACGCATCAATGCTGCGGGCGAACGCGTCAGTTGGCCGCTGAGAAACAACGCAAGCACGGGCTGATTCAGGTCGCGCGCCATTTTTTAAATCTCTGTAGCTCGGCAACTATTACTTGCACATCAATTGTGAATACATCAAATGAAAGATTATTTTGTCGCCAACAACTTTTATAGAAGACTTGTCTGCGATATTCGTGATAGTTTGCCAACAAACGTCAAAAAAAGAAAAGAGAAACGTGGCACTTTTTATTTAATTTCGCGGCATTTTTTCGTTTTCTGTTAGACCGGAAGTATCGCTAACATGCCAACCCATGAATTAACTTATAGCTTATTTTTTCTCCTTTAATTTAAGCCATGTTAGAGCACTGTAAGCCAAATCGTTCGTTTACAATGCGCATTCCAGCGATACCACCTACTTCTCCAGCGTTCCAGGAGTTCAAACGGCTGGAAATCCAGGAAGCCGGCACGGGAAGACCGGGGATTTTTAATATGTTGTTAAGAACATCAAATAGGACAACTGAACCAATTTTCAGCTTTACTTATATTTTTTCAAGGTTTTGACCGTTTTTAGACTAAAATTCCTGGAGTATATAGTACAGGCCTACTATGCTAGTTGGATGTGAGTCGGCAGCGAAAGACATTTTACCAAGGAGAGGTAGAGCATTATACCAGGTGAATCAGTTTTCCCTAATTATATTGTTTTATGCAGCCCAACTGGCGTTGTTATCAGGAAGGGCGATATTTCTCGTACGGTACTAATGCACTGCAAGCATACCGCGCAAACTATACTGAACACTATTACACCCTCTGTCTGAAAAGTTCGGTCAATGGGCTATATTACGAACGGATTGTTGGCTTACCTGAAACAGCCGTTACTGTCCTTCGAAGTAATCCCCTTGGATGGTTATGCACTTCTGAGAACGACTGAACAAGTCCTGGAAACTCCTGGCATAGTCTTCTTTAGGAATAGCCTACAGTTTGGGTCGTCAAAACTCTAAATTGAAAGCAAGAGGGAAGCGTGAATTTATGCAACCTGCCTTGCACACCTGATACACGGGCGGCAGTGAGAAGGTTGAATTTATGCAACCTAACTCGCACACCTGTTCGACGGGTGGCAGTGTGAAGGGTGAATGTTCCGTGGAATGGAATGGTCCTGAAAACCATCGTCACGGGTGACAAGACCTGGTGCCTGAGGTACGACCTCGAAGGCAAGCGTCAAAGTATGGAGTATCGGGGTCCAAGGTCGCCGAGAAGACCTGAAGGGCCAGAGGTTTTCGGTCATTTCGGACATCTAACATAATGTGACGAACCAACTGAAGGCTATCCCTCGGGAAGACTATGCCAGGACTTGTACAGCTGTTCTAAGAAGTGCATAACCAACCACGGGGATTACTTCGAAGGATAGTAACGGCTGTTTCAGGTAAGCCAAAAATCCGTTCGTAATATAGACCTATTCACCGAACTTTTCAGACAGAGGGTGTATTTTTCCCTCGATATGACTACAGACTATTACGAGGAAAAAATAATAGTGTTCAGTATCGTTTTCGGTATATGCTTGCAGTGCATTAGTGCCATACGGGATGCAAGCAGAGTAATATCGACCTTCCTGACAACATGCGTTAGTTGGGCTGCATAAATAAATATTATTAGGGGCAGCTCTCATTCACCCGGTAGGCCTATATGAAGAGGGGAATGTTAACGAAGGAAGTGAATGCTAGGCCTATAGCTGACCACTAGCGTCTCAACCATTGACCCGTTGAGGAATTTCTGTTTGAACTAGGAACATTGGTGGGAAGGGGTCAGCTCAGTCTCTGTAAGCCTATAGGACTTCAGAAGAATCAGCAGATCTCCTGTCGGTGAGCCTAGAGTACAGCCGCTGATGCTGTGAGCAATCACGGTACGACACAGGTGTGTCAAACACGCATGCGGCCATCAAAGTTATAACGTGGCCCCATAAAATATTAGCCAAAATTATTAGGGTATTTAGGGGAGTAATTTATCCCCACGGAATAAATGTTGGCTATTCCCGTTTGGGCGTGGTAGGGGATGAAATGCCATCAATTTTCAAAAAGTGCGTGGTTCCTTTTTTTTTTTTTTTTTACGGGACAGTTTCAGTTTCAGCCGGTCCCGTAGTGTTGGGGTAGCACGCCTGCCTCTTACCCGGAGGCCCCGGAATCGATAAGGATTTTAGGAACTGACGTGAGGGCTGGAACGGGGTGCACTCAACCTCGTGAGGAAAATTGAATAGCTGTCTGACAGTGAGGCAGCGCCCCGGTCACAAAAACCAAAATTAATGGCCGAGGGGATCCAATGCGCTGACCACGCGTCAACCCAATATCTACAAGCTAAATTGCTGGACAGTGGTGGCTTCGTAGGCCTAGGTCCTTAATGTACTGTACTGTTGTAGTGCCACGGGGTGGGGGGTTTCAGTTTCAGTGTCTTACACTAACCTCATGATGGACGTTAATGAGTTATTGTTGTTCATTCTTTAGGCGCTTTGCGACATGGTGGTCATCTAGCCCTGTGAACTTGGGTGTGTGTAGAAGTTGTCTCAAAACCTGTGTTATTGCGATGACTGTATTAGTGTGTGCACTATGCTAGCAGTCACAGCACGTAGTAACAAAGCGTTGGACGACTTCCACGTCCTGCCACAGTGTTGCTGCATGCCTTCGCTGTCTGGCTATTTAACATCATCTCTTGCTATTTAACGGAGCACGGTGACAAGAGGGGCTATGGGTCATTTCTTAGCCTTCAGTCACAAGAAAGTTATGACTGTTGGGCTGGCCGTGACCAATCTTTGAGCAGTAGAGGGCAGATAAGTTCAACGACATCACATGTTCCCAGCCCAGTGGCCTAACTGCGGGAGTGTTTAGGGATATTAATAGTCTACCCCCACCCCCTTCTCCCGAGCAAAATAATAAAAATATGTAGGCCTAATTCGATGAATTGTTTATTTAGATTGAAACCAATCTACGGCTTAATGACAAACGACTGGATTAAGTATGTTATACTTAATAATTAGAGAACATTCATCGGTACTCGTGTAAACGTATTGGTGCTACCTGAACTTAACACTTGCTATCAAGCCTTTGCACATTGTTAGGTGCAAATAAACCGTACCAAATGCTATCAAGATCAAAAATAAAAACGTGTAGATATTTGCTCTCAATGATTATCAATATCTTGAAAAGTAATAGAGATAATTAATTATTTGCGGTTTGTTTCTGAAACAAGAGAAACTGAAATGCTTTTTCTTACATACCTAATACCCCTCGATATGTGCACCACTACTGGCGCGACAGATGTGCTTTGTAGTTTTGTAGGTGTTACATTAGCGATGGCTGCTCGAATGCGACGGCGTAGATCTGGTAGAACACGAACTGTTAAATGATATGAAATTCCTTTATAAAGTTATTTACGGTCAAATTGATAACTCATTTTTTCTATCGCTCCTAAATTTCAACATCCCTCGCTTAACTGCAAGATCAACCATAACATTCAAAAATTATATAACAAATAAGCCTACTACTTCACATAACAATTCACCTGTATGGAGGCTTTGCAGTATTTACAACGATGCAGTTCGTGTAAACTGGAAACTAGATTTATGTCTCTCAACTAGACCGTTCTTGGAAATAATAATCCAGTCACTGAATTAATATTTGAAATAAAATTATCTATCACGCAAAACAGAACCAACAATGTAGCCTACTGTATATATGTGGACAGGCCTGTTCCCAAGTTATTTAAGTGACCTTTTAGTTTTCTATGTAATAATAAATTTCAAAACCTGTGTCTACAGTATATTTGACATTAGATTAAATTTATATTTTATTCTTTTATTATATTTAGATTAAGCTTTTTACTATGAATTTACGTCTGTGTGAACTTAGGCCTACTAGTTTTAAGAATTACATTTAGATATTAATACTTAATGTAGAAATAACTGGAAATGTATTTTATGTTCGACCTTGGCGAAATGTAAATATTATATGTCAGAAAACTGTACTATAATGAGGCTCATTATAGTACAAGTTTTCATTATGATACAGTTTCTGCCACCAATCAGAGCTCAAGAAACAGTTGTGTGACCAATTAGGTGAGGATAGCATCGCACCTGCGCTGACTTCCATGGCCCCCTATTTTAAATTTCACTGCGTCGCGAGTGTTATAGTGAGGTATTCCGGGAGGCCATGGTCAAATACAAGGTATTCTCTGCGTCCCAAGCGCTTTGTTCATTACATAAAACTGGTGTAATCTCGACAGATATTTATGAATAGGCCTATTTATATTCGAACATAAAATAGTTATAATTATCGTCGAACATAAACATTCGTATGCAACTCGCCTATAATGGTAATTAAGACACTCGTATGGAAATTATAAAACTCACTACTCTCGTTTTATAAACATACTCGTGTCTTAATTATTGCCATTATAGGCTCGCTGCATAATGTACTATTATGGGGCGCACACTGAGCCCTGTTGTGTAGCCTACTATCAACAAATAAATAAATAAATAAATAAACACTTGATTCTTGACGAAACCCCACAGGAAAGATAAAGTGGCGTAAGGTGTGGGATTCTAGGGACGGGGGCAATATATCGCCAGACTACCTCCTACAATCCAGCACACTGGATAGTTATGGTCCAAGAAAATTTCTCACAACATCCGCATAATAACATGGCGAACCATCTTGTTGGAAGATCACACCACGAGAAAGTAGTGTAAAGCGTACATCTGCAACATGTCTTCCCTCGTGAATTAACGGTACATTTTCGCCAGGGCTGCCTCCACATATGCCTTCCGTTACGGCTTATTGTCAGGTTTCAGTTTCTGGCAAAGCTGTTAGGTAGGCCTATGTAAAAGAAACTATTGAGTTTCTCTACCTGTAGGAATAAACTGCCAATACTGTTAGTTCTCAAGATATTAGGTTTATTATAGCCTACATCCAAGGCAGACACCCTGCAATCAAAAAGAAATATAACATTATGAACTCATTGTAGCGTTAGCGCATTTGTAGTCTATCTTGTTAGAAGGTCTAATGGAGCAAGGTTCTCTTTATCCAGGGGAATGCTGAAACTGGGTGAGGACAACTCCGCCATCATGCTTGCTTTGGTTTGAAAGTTATGGCATCTCCGAGACTGAGTTCTGTTTGTAAACCTGTGCGGTGACCTTTAGTTCCTTTACAGTGTAGCAGCCTACTGAGCTTTCCGGTGGTACATAATAGTTGTCATTAGAAATGTATTTTAGGGAGTGGAATACAGTATAATTTATCCGCAGCTTTTGCCATTTCGTAGCATCAGTAGAATGTACGCTGTATGAGGCTTTCGTTATACGAGTTACCCTGGGGTAACGGTAAGCAGTGAATTTTGACTTATTTTTAATTATGTGTGTCGCCTCCGTAGCGTAGCGGTCAGCATGGTTAGCTGCCACCCGGGAAGTCCTGGGTTCGATTCCCGGCTCTGCCACGAAATTTGAAAAGTGGTATGAGGACTGAAACGGGGTCTACTCAGCCTCGGGTGGTCCAAATGAGTAGAGGGGGTTCGATTCCCACCTCAGCCATCCTCGAAGTCGTTTTCCGTGGTTTCCCACTTCGTCTTCGGGCAAATGCCGGGATGGTACCTTCTGTAAGGCCACGGCCGCCTCCTTCCCTCTCCTAGCCTATCCATCCCAGTCTTCCATCCCTTCCCATCCCTCATGAGGCCCCTGTTCGCTTTGCAAGTGAGGCCGCTTGGGCGAAGTGCTGATCACATCTCCCCAGTTGTATCCATCCCGACCAGATGTTCCAAGCTCCAGGACACTGCCCATAGAGGCGGTAGTGGTGAGTTCCCTCGCTGACTCCATGGGAACCACCAACCTATAGGGTAAATTGACTAAATAAGAATAAATAAAAAAAAATGTATTTTAGTTTTTTAAACTGAAGCTGTATGCTTCGATGAAGTCCATAATAGCATAATATTCACTGCATTTCCAGGAACTGAAGGGGCCCATGTTAATGCTTTTAATAATAATAATAATAATAATGTTACTGGTTTTACGTCCCTATTAACTACTACGGCTTTTAGAGACGCCGAGATGCCGAAATTATGCCCCGAAGGGAATTTTTACGTGCCAATAAACCTACTGACACGGCTCCATTGCATTTGCGCACCGTCAAATGCCAACCGACTGCGCCAGGATTCTATCCTGCAATCTCGGGCACAGAAGGCAAGATTATTACCACTGCGCCACGCTGCCAGCCTTGACTCTAATTAAACTGTGAAATGAATGGCGCAACGGAAGGAATAGGCAGGAAACTTGTACTTTTAAACGACCGTTAATCTCACATCGTACCACGGAACCTTCCTTTTAGGTGCAATCCGAACCACCGCACGTGACATTTCACCTCGAAAATCCGACGTACACAAATCGAGATTCATGCAAGCAGCTTGACCGCAGTGCCATCACGCCCCGGGAATACCGGGGAGAAACGATGATTATGATGGTCGCCATAAACAACCACTTAAGTAACATACGTTTCCAAGTCCGCTCATGTTATGAGTCAACTTAGACCATTATGGGCGTATGTTCTCTTCAAATTACAGTAAAAACTCGATTAACCGTCATCGTCGGGACCGTGGTCATGACGGTTGAGCGGATAGACGGATAACAGAAACACTGTATTATTCCTCCAAACCATGACCTCAATCAATTATATTATAGACAGATATGACTCTCACAGTAATGTAATATATGTCGATGCGAAAAGAAATTAAATACGATTGTAATAGCAAATAAAACTATTTATTAAATGATAAAAACATCCGCACAGTAGCTACAAATGTGGCAAAATAATGTACAGTACAGTAATATAAACGTACAGGTGAAATAGTTCACGTAGGTCGATAGTAGTCAGTCATTTTCTTCTGCCTCTTTGATGCTCGAGCTCTCACCGCAGCAATAATTCGTATTTTTCGGAGCAGTAGTGTCTACGCTGCATTGGCCTCTTCTTGACTTTCAGACCCTTCTATACACTTGGACAGCATTGTTTCAGCCTCTGAGTGGCTAATAGTTTGTTTTTCGTCATGGTTTGAACACTCGTCTAAAATAGAGTAAGTAAACAAAGCGAACGCGTCACTGCACCTGAAAGCACTTTGTTATTGCAGTATTATTATGCTACTACAGCAATGATGGTTAACAGAAACTGACGGTTTAAAGAGTGACGGTTAAACGAAGTTTACTGTAATACGTAATACTGTGTCCCACCCCGTCCAAAGAGTAAAAGCCGCCACTGAATGACTGTGACCTATTAGAAGGTACCGTCCCGGCATTTGCTTGGACTTGAAATTAGGAACCCACGGAGAAACATTTTTAGAACGGTCGACGGTGGGGTTCGAACTCTGTGCATTACCCAGTCTAATACTAGCTTGGCCCAATAACAATCGGTGTCGTATGAAATCTACTGAAGGTTGGCGGTTACCTGGTCGCTTCGACAAGTCAGCATGAGGACGGTTACCTTCCATTTCCACGCGCTGACTCCCTGTTCCGCGTCTTTTCTATTGCTTTAAACAGAAGTCTAATGTTAATTTTAGCCGATTTATTTTACCACCATCGTATAGAGTATCATCTGCTAATTACAATCATATCGGGGGGGGGGGGGGGTAGACTCTACCGGAATTCCTTTGTAAGTCTTAAATCTTCTTCTGTTTGTACTCTACTTGCTTCTCTAGTACAAAGTCTGCGGCGTAGCCGTGCGCATTAAATCACTTACCACGATCGTGATGGGGAGCTGTAGCGAATCCGAATATCCGAGATTCGAAGCCTGGCGCTGAAACCGTCGATTCTGAGTGTGGTTTTCCTAGGGAATTTTCACCCTCCCTCCACACAAATGGCGGGTTAGCACATTATTTCATGTCCCGGAGTATCTACCCCATCCTTGACCCTAATAATTTCAGTTACACTCTCTACTACAGGCACCACAGAAATACAGGTTACTAAACAAATTGAACACACACCCATGTACACAGGGCTGATGATCAAGATGTCTCAAGCCCTAAAAATGAATTAACATTAAACACTTAAATGAAGTATGTAATATATAGGTCCGAATTAACCTGCTTTGTTTACAGTCAGTATTTATTCTGAAGCCGCCCTCCCTTCCTCCCCCCCCCCCTTCCCACCGCAAAAAGGAGTGTCATTCTCTCATTGGTAGACCCAAATTTTTTCAACATTTGAACACTTAATTCTCTAGCTTACTGTCCGTAAATTGAAGCGTATGCGGGAACAAACGTATATGCTACATTTCTTACTTATTGAGAAAAACAGCAATAAAAATGAGTGTTGTGCGTGGAACAGGGCTACGCAGTTAGACGCAACATAGACCATTGTTCCGCAAACCCATACACTACAGTTTCAAAATACACAATGGTGCATTTCCTTTTGCTTTCAACACAATGATTTGCACTAATAAGCTTAGTAATACATACAGTAGCTTTTTTTTTTTTTTTTTTTTTTTTTAGCGTATGGCTTTTAGTGCCGGGAGTGTCCGAGGACATGTTCGGCTCGCCAGTTTTGTAGCTGCTTCGAGACGGACACACAATGGGTGAGCTACAAGTACCGTTGGGGAGGAAAGTTGGAAGGGAAGGGCGAGGAGTTGGAAGGTAGCGGCTGTGGCCTATAGTTAGGGACCAACCCCGGCATTTGCCTGGAAGGAAGATGGGAAACCACAGAAGACCATCTTCAAGGTTGCCGGCGGGGGGATTCGAACCTCCTCGCCTCCCGGATGTGAGCGACTGCCATTAGTCATGCCGTAACGACCTCGGCTAACTCACCCGGTATACAGTAGCTGATAACACCAGATTAGCCTCTTGACGAGAATGTGTTCATTATATCCATTCACTTCATAACATTATTGCCGTGTTCGAGCGGGAAGCGATGTAACAGACTTTTGTTCCGTTATTTTTAAAGTGCATTTCGCTTCACAATTTTGGCAATACTAAAGCCATCTTTTGAGATATGCTCGAACTACTTGCAAATACATCCATCGTAGGTGTTTGTTCCGAGAATATCTCGAATTACACAAAATGTAATATAGGCGTTTGTTCCCGCATTCACTTCATTCGTTTATTTCTCATTATTTTACTATATTCTGCACTACGTATTTGGGAAAATATCTGGAGAGATTGGATTTGTCGTAGCCTACAAATTGCTTTGTCGTTGTTGTTTCATTTGTGGAGCTTGGACATCGTGGTCATGTGGCCCAATGGAATTGGGCGTGTATAGAAGTTGTCTGGCATTGTAATGTCTATACTAGTGTGTGTACATGTAATCGAGGTAGGATTTGGGTAGGAAGAGCCCGTAGCCTTAAGTTAGGTAGGCCCTACCATCCCGGCATTTGCCTGGAGTAGATGTGGGAAACCACGGAAAGCTACATCAAGGATGGATGAGGTAGGAACCGAACCCAACTCTTCTCAGTCTTGCCTCACGAGGCTGTGTACCCCGTTCCAGCCCTCAGACTAGAATTAAATTTCTTGGCAGAGCCGGAAATCGAACCTGGGCCTCCGCGGTGATAACCAAGAATGCTAGCCACAACGCAACGAGGCGGACTCTACAAATTGCATAAGGATGCTTAAAGGAAAATTAACAAGATGTTCCGTTTTCACGCTTATAAGGTTGGCCTTAAACTTGGTACTAACTATTACTGAGGGTGGCATCACTGAAACCAGCTAAAGGAATCAATTATGTAGTGCTGGTGATTATTGTATTACTTCACAGTTTCATTAATAGGCTATTTAATCAGACAATTACGTACAGCATTATTTAAAAGCAACCCTTAAGTGCATTGATGATATTGATTCAATTAAGAGCATTGCGACATCGTGGTCATGTATCTTCCGCGGGTACAGCCAAGAATGCTAGCCACTACGTCGAGAGGTACCGTTATGTTCGCATACCCTATTGCTTACTATTGATAGCACTTTCATGCTCTAATAATATATAAATCGTGTTAGAGAGTGAGTGAGTGATAGTGAGTGTGGAATATGTCTGATAACCTGTATCATTGTTATGGCTGTACTAGTGTGTATATTTGTAATTAGGTCTAGGACTTGTTTAGGAGACAGCTGTGGCCTTAATTTAGGTACCATCCCGGCATTCGCTTGGAGTAGAAGTGGGAAACTACGGAACACCTTTCCAGGATGGCTGAAGTGGGAATTGAACCCACATCTTGCCTCACGAGTCTGAGTGAGCCTTGTTCCATCCCTCAGACCAGAATTAAATTTCGCGGCATAGTCAGGAATCGAACGTGGACTTCCGCGGGTACAGCCAAGAATGCTAGCCACTACGTCGAGAGGTACCGTTATGTTCGCATACCCTATTGCTTACTATTGATAGCACATTCATGCTCTAATAATATATAAATCGTGTTAGAGATCAAAATTGGTTCAGGCTTTCGCAAGTTTTACAAGAGTAACTTCAAATTTTTATCATTTATTACTAACAACTGGTAGAACTGGGATTATATTGGGCATGACGTGTGAGATTTCTTCAATGGTAGCTCTAAGGTTGGTATCACCTGTTACTAATGGTTGGCAGTATTAGGACCAAATAGAACATAATAAATCATGCTTTGGTGGTGCAGAGTTTGATCCGATTCGTCTTTTGCGATGTTTTCAAGAGTAATAATTAGGCCTATACACCTACAGTATTACCAAACGAGGGCGTGGTGGCTCAGCGGTCTAGCTGTATGCCTCTCACCAAGGCGGTCCGGGTTCGATTCCCGGTCAATGCATGTGAGATTTTCGAAGTGAAATGCCATGTCCTGTGGTTCGGATTCCACGTAAAAAGGAGGTCCCGTGGCTCATGATCTCAAGATTAATGGTCACGTTAAACTACAAGCTTCCTTCCTTATTACCAAACGGTAGGCCACGCTGGGATGGCCCGAATCTTAATAAACTGTCTATTTGTGGTGCGTACTGTATTCACACAAATTTTGGTCCAAATAGAATCAGTCGTTTGCTAGCCCTTCAAAGATAGGCTAAGTAGGCCTACCTATTACTAACGGTTGGCAACATTAGAACAGTCCAATACTCTTCAAATCGTCTATTCTTAGTTTGTAATATATTTTCGCAAATTCTATTCAATATTAAGTTACGTACAGTAAGTTTTGGCGGGTATTCCAAGAATAATTGTGAGGGGTTGGTAACACGGTTCAGTTACTAAAGTTTGGAAACCGTAGAATGGACTGAAATTATTATTGTATATCGGTGGTACCTACTATGTTCGTATACATTTTCATAAAAATAGGATCAATCGTTTACGAGTTTTACAAGCGTTAACCCTTACGGTTGGCACCATGTCCTATTACTGAGGACTGGCCAACGTGGAGGGCACTAATCCATTTTAGGTTGTCTACTGCTGTATTGTTATTTGTTCCTACACTACTGCATCGGTCGTTTGCGAATTAGCCTATTTGACGGTAACTGTTATGTTGATACCACGATTTACTAGCAATTGACAACACTACAACGACCTAAAGCTATCATAAAATTGGAGAGAATTGTCTATAAGAAGATACAATCAATTGGCTGAGGCGGAAATCAAACCCGGGACATTCGGGCCTAAGCCCAGTGTGCTTATGAGTTTGCCACAGGGCCAAAAGCTGCATTACCTTGCAAGAGAAGCCATCATTCCTACCGTAATATAGTCTCCGCCAGAGATGAACACGTTGACGGTGTCCGACACCAGAAAGGGGGAGAGTCTACCTGTACTTGTGCACTTTCTCCAGTATTATGCCACGCCCTTTCACGCTTAGTGAAAGCGAGCCGAGAGTTCTGACTTCCGAGCACGTGCCTTCTTCCTTTAGTTGCTACAGGGACTTGTTATTCTGGTGACTGTTGCAGCGTGGACTATGTGACTGTAATAATTCAGGTCTAGACTCGAGGGAGGTGTTTCAGTACCGTACTCACCATCTCGGTATTTGCCCAAAGTGGGCGTCAAAAACACGAGAAGTAAACAACACCCAGCACGGCAGTTCTCGAAGCAATGGCCTGAATATCATCATTTCTAAAGAGCAGCTCTCCAATCCCCTCGTGGAGTGGATTAAAGGCACTCGACTACGCTGGCAAGCTGTCTCCTTCCTTACATCCCAGATCAAAACAGTGTAACTGATCTCTGCATTTTAACGCCACTATTCTCAGCCAACACTTTAAATAATCGAACATTGGATAATGAGTACTTTTCTCACACCGCACGTAACTTAATTCGTTGGCTAAAATATGTTTATTAATTTGTCGTTTCTTTCAAAACGTTACTGTTACTAAGTCACCGTTACTGTGAATAGCATCCAAGGTAACTGTTACTAAGTCACCGTTACTGTGAAAAGCAATTACGGTAGACTAACTGTTACTAAGTCACCGTTACTGTGAAAAACAATTAAAGTACACTGACTGTTACTAAGTCACCGTTAGTGTGAAAAGCAACCAATGTTAATGTTAGACTACTAATTCACCGTTGCTGTGGAAAGCAACCAAAGTTACTGTTACTAAGTCACCGTTACTGTGGAAAGCAACCAAAGTTACTGTTATTAAGTCACCGTTACTGTGGAAAGCAACCAAAGTTACTGTTACTAAGTCACCGTTACTATGGAAAGCAACCAAAGTTACTGTTATTAAGTCACCGTTACTGTGCAAAGCAACCAAAGTTACTGTTACTAAGTCACCGTTACTGTGAAAATCAACCAAAGTTACTGTTATTAAGTCACCGTTACTGTGGAAAGCAACCAAAGTTACTGTTATTAAGTCACCGTTACTGTGGAAAGCAACCAAAGTTACTGTTACTAAGTCACCGTTACTGTGGAAAGTAACCAAAGTCACTGTTATTAAGTCACCGTTACTGTGGAAAGCAACCAAAGTTACTGTTACTAAGTCACCGTTACTGTGAAAAGCAACCAAAGTTACTGTTATTAAGTCACCGTTACTGTGGAAAGCAAACAAAGTTACTGTTACTAAGTCACCGTTACTGTGGAAAGCAACCAAAGTTACTGTTATTAAGTCACCGTTACTGTGGAAAGCAACCAAAGTTACTGTTACTAAGTCACCGTTACTGTGGAAAGCAACCAAAGTTACTGTTATTAAGTCACCGTTACTGTGGAAAGCAACCAAAGTTACTGTTACTAAGTCACCGTTACTGTGGAAAGCAACCAAAGTTACTGTTATTAAGTCACCGTTACTGTGGAAAGCAACCAAAGTTACTGTTACTAAGTCACCGTTACTGTGGAAAGCAACCAAAGTTACTGTTATTAAGTCACCGTTACTGTGGAAAGCAACAAAAGTTACTGTTACTAAGTCACCGTTACTGTGGAAAGCAACCAAAGTTACTGTTACTAAGTCACCGTTACTGTGGAAAGCAACCAAAGTTACTGTTATTAAGTCACCGTTACTGTGGAAAGCAACCAAAGTTACTGTTATTAAGTCACCGTTATTGTGAAAAGCAACCAAAGTTACTGTTATTAAGTCACCGTTACTGTGGAAAGCAACCAAAGTTACTGTTATTAAGTCACCGTTACTGTGGAAAGCAACCAAAGTTACTGTTATTAAGTCACCGTTACTGTGAAGAGCAACCAAAGTTACTGTTATTAAGTCACCGTTACTGTGGAAAGCAACCAAAGTTACTGTTACTAAGTCACCGTTACTGTGGAAAGCAACCAAAGTTACTGTTACTAAGTCACCGTTACTGTGGAAAGCAACCAAAGTTACTGTTATTTAGTCACCGTTACTGTGGAAAGCAACCAAAGTTAATGTAACTATGTCACCGTTACTGTGAAGAGCAACCAAAGTTAATGTAACTATGTCACCCTTGCTGTGAAAAGCAACCAAAGTTACTGTGACTTAGTCACCGTTACTGTGAAGAGCAACCAAAGTTAATGTAACTATGTCACCGTTACTGTGAAGAGCAACCAATGTTAACGTAACTATGTCACCGTTGCTGTGAAAAGCAACCAAAGTTAATGTAACTATGTCACCCTTGCTGTGAAAAGCAACCAAAGTTACTGTTACTTAGTCACCGTTACTGTGAAGAGCAATCAAAGTTAATGTAACTATGTCACCGTTACTGTGAAGAGCAACCAAAGTTAATGTAACTATGTCACCGTTGCTGTGAAAAGCAACCAAAGTTACTGTTACTAAGTCACCGTTACTGTGAAGAGCAACCAAAGTTAATGTAACTATGTCACCGTTGCTGTGAAAAGCAACCAAAGTTACTGTAACTATGTCACCGTTACTGTGAAGTGCAACCAAAGTTACTGTAACTAAGTCACCGTTACTGTGGAAAGCAACCAAAGTTACTGTAACTAAGTCACCGTTAATGTGAAGAGCAACTAAAGTCACTGTTACAAAGTCACCGTTACTGTGGAAAGCAACCAAAGTTACTGTTACTAATATGCCCATTTGGATATTGGCACAAACGAACTCTGGACCATTGATAGGAGAATATGATGGAGTTTTATAAAGACTGTACGAAGTTAGAGGGAGATTTCGCTGGGGAATGAGCTACAGAAACACTGCAGGACACACAGGTGGCGTATTTCAACTCATAAAGGGACATTAAGTCTGACAGCTTAAGTAAAAAGGGTCGTTATAGAAGCCATTAAAAGAGCCAGAAAATGTAGAGTTGAAGGGCAATAACTAACACTTGACATTCCAGCGAGTAAGCAGTTCAGCGAGAAATTATCACTTTTCAAGTATGACATTCATGAGAAAACTATTTTCTCAAGAGCCTACTTGAAGCAAGGCCCCGGAAAACGATGAGCCAGCGAGAATTCAAACATGTTAAACGTAACAAAATAAACTCCCCACGTTAATTAAATCTAAAGTCGAAACAAAATTATTAGGGACAGCATAAATCGGAAGGTTGGTAAACTTGAAAGAAGGCACTTTAGAAAATGCAAGCTAAGAAATACGTCATCGGAATGTAGAGCGGAATGATACCCGCTGAGGCAGGAGAAATAAGGCCGGCCCCGCAGAGGGATTAAGAATTAATTTAATTAATTAAAAATCTACCTGTGAACAAATTTCGTTCCGCCAGTAGGAAATTGTAAAGTCATTACTAATTACACTTGGAAATTAAATATAGACTAGATTAGAGCCAGGAGTCAGAAGTTGAACTCCCGGGTTCGTCAGGGACTAATTTGTGCCCCAAAACGAATAAATAGGGCCTTAAGCTCAAACCAAAGTATGAAGTCCATCAGTTGATCGAGAAACCTCGGCAGAGGTGGTACGCTACACGAAGTTGATCAATCAGAGTTAAGCCTCAGTGGAGGTGGGACATTATACAGAAGTTCATCAGTACGATCAGTTTAGATCCGAACTTTAAAAGAGGTTACGCTAGTAAGCAATATCATCACAACCTCATTGGAGGAAGGAACGTTCAAAGACATTAGAATTTGAACCTCGGAAGATGCATAGTATAAAACAAGTCGCGATAGACAAATTATTAAGTTCGAGTGAAGTTGTGTAAAGTCACATTGGTTCGATACCAAGCCGCGTTAAAATACGTTAGGCTACAATACGAAAAGCACGTATAAGACTTTAAAGGAAGCAAAAGTGCGTAAGTAAAGAGACATTGAAATATTGGAAGGACTCGTATCCAAGAACGTGTAGGTTCGGGACCAGACACAAATAGTTGTGAGCGATAGAAAGCTACACCGTGCATAACAGAGACAATATAACTAGAGGTCCCAGAGGGGAGCTTCAAAACAAGTTATAATAGTAAAAGGTTAACGAGTTGATCGTCATATGACGTAGGTTCGAACAAAACATAACATTTAAAGAACACAAATCATAGAGTGTTAAAGACAGGAGAGTACGGTCTTCAGGGAAGTCCAAGATAGATTGCGATAGAGGCATCCATAGAATCGAGAGCATAGAGCGACTGTAAATAAACAAATAACATTCAGTTAACAAGTGAGAAGCTCTATAAGAAAGACATTGAAACAATAGATATAGACATTATCTCAGAAGAAAGAGAGACTTGCTTAGAAGTAGGAGATCGATAGGAGCAATCCCACGTCCAATGCAGGATAGGGAGACTATCTCAGGATCACCAGCGCCGTGATGATTTTCTCACCACAGTACGCTGAGATTTGGGTTCGTGTGCAAGTGTAAATAATATTTTAAGTGAATTTTTGTATTTTAATAAGTGTTAAGAAAAAGCATAGAAATGATGTGTCAAGATATATACGTGTGTAAATGTAAAGACCACAAATTGAAAGAGGTCTATTTTGGTGTAGAAATGTGTCACTAAGAAATGAAAATGGGTGAAGACATCCAGAGGCCAGGTCATGAGCCGAACAGCAGAAAAGGGTGAGTGAAAATGTTTATTATATAAAATTATTGTATCATGTGCTAATCAGTGAATTTAAAATGTATAAAATGTATGCACTAATGAATGAACAAATAATGTTAAAATGTAAAGGAAAAAATCGCAATGATTGTTTGCAAAAATGTAAAGGATAATTATTGAAGTGCAAAAATGATAATAATAATAATAATGAAAACCCGTAAAATGAATAATTAATAATGAAAAATCAAATTTGAGAGGAGGAATCGAATATAATAATGTTAATGGCAAGTAAATTACGCCAGATAAATGAAAAGTAAAATAAAATGAAAAGAGCACCATAATAATAATAATAATAATAATAATGTTTTGAGTTTTTATACTGCGAAAATAAGTATTGAATTGAATAATTGCATTCAGTACGTGAATAAGGAAACGATAAGAATTAATGAGAATGATAATAATAAACTCGAGTTGAAATAATTAAAACAATTGAAATAATTGAAGTAATGGTATTGTTACGGCTGTGAGTTTGTGTCATCACTCGCCGCATGAGTCACAACTGCCCCAGGGCTGGGCTGTGTCCTGCCTCCTGTATTGCGCGCGCCTTATGCAACAGGGCTACTAAGACAAAGGGATAGTCCAGAATATTCGTGACTGGACCAGCGATGGAAACCTCGAGAAGCCGTGGACCCTGGATGGATCTAGAAGGATTTATTGAGTCACCGGCCTGCTATATAAGAGTGACCCGTGAAGCAGTGGTTGTTGTTGTGTTTTACGAGCTAGTGCGAGCGATTATCTTGTGCGTCAGAAGTGTGGTGACGAAGTGCTGTGCGAGTTACGAAATCCAGTGACATTGTTTCTCCAGCCTGTGGACAGCGAAATAGCCTGCAGCAAGTGATCGTAAGTAATTGTGGTCGGAGAACATAAATGAGAGGAACAGGTAGTTTCTGTCAAGGCCACCGTACTCATTAGGATGGATTAACTTCTGTGATCTGTTGACAAGTGTAAGGGCCAAGAGCGCTCAAGGAAGAGACTTGAGGAAACTGGAATAAGGCTCCTAATTGCTTGTATTTGCTGACTAGTGTAATTTTCTGGCCACAATAAAGTTAATTATTTCTTTAAGCAGTAATTAGTGTTGTGCTTTGTACCCCCACCGTAATCCAGTTAACAAAAGTGCCACTAGGGGGTGGCACGTAACAGTATGATTGAAGGATCTTTGAGATACCTTCAAATAAAAAAGTAATAATGCTATTCAGCCAATAAACGTAATGAGTTAAAAGTAATCGGTGATAATCGAACACCTGGGAAATGTATTGTGAAGTTGTAAGCCATAGGCTATGTTGAAAGTAAAATGTCGAAGTATAGACCAGTAAAAGTAAATGTCGCGATGTAAGTGAAGTTGAATTGTTGAAGATAATTTGTAGGATGCAATGAAAGTCCAAGTATTTTAAAGCTGTGTTGCCAAAAATGGGCCTATAAGTAATGAAGAAAAAGTAATATCAGGCTAGCAAATATATATATCCTGTAACATGCATAATTTGAGAGATCAAAAATAAAGGTATCAATTGTCGGAAATCGTCGGTAGTATTGTTGTTTACGAGGGTATGACCCACTTGGGGGACAATAGATTCCGCCCAAGGTAATATGTTGCGGTGTAAGACCTGTTGGGGCTTCGCTAAATGTGTGTATATTAATCTGGAAGGTATAAGGGTTTCTACAGGATATGATATGACTGGGGAAACGCAAGGGGTTCCGAGCCTAATATCATATAACCCATCCTTTGCCAGCATCGTCGCTGTATATCCGACCAAATAAAGTATGTGAAATGAATGAATTAATAGGACTGAAGCGAGGAGTGATAAGGATCCCTCGTGTTCTACCTATAAAGGCACGGAACAAGGCATGATTGAGATCTCTGGTATCCGCCCTATAAATATGTAATGCGTCGTGACCTCTAATTATGGCATTGATTATAGTGGAATGAGAGGAATGATAATTAAGGTAGGGAATAAATAGTTAAAATAAGGTGTTAACTAGGACGATCATAAGCTTTTAAGGAAGAAGTAAACAATTGAAAAGCCGCGAGGAAAATGAATGGGGCGGAGAGTCGTAAATCACAGCTAAGTAAGAGTGAGAGGGGAGTCTCGCTAGCAAGCAGACCTTTTGGACCGTGAGGGGTGAATGAATACAATAGGCGCTTTGTGTACCGAAGTAGTAGGAGCTGAAGGGATATTAGTAAATGACAACGGAATATGCAAATTTGTTAATTAAAGGTGCCACAAGGTTTAAAGTAAATAAATGTGTCGGTGAGTCTTCGACAATTGTTCCCACATTAAATTTGAAGAAATTCTATAATATTTGACCATTGTAGTCAAGGAATAAGTTTGTTGATAAATATTCGATTCCTGCCTAAAGAAAAATGTATTAAACAATACGGGTAAATTAAAATTGAGTTTGTAAGCAAACTATGTAATGAAAAAAGATAGAACATGATACATCAGTAATAGACCACCCTAAAGCATGAAAGAAATAAGTCTGAGGGACGTGAGTTCGAGACCATGGCATGTATGTTTAAAAATTGTTGATTTGTTTAACCTAATGCTTAACTGAAAGAGTTAATATAGTTTGGAAAGTAATTCAAAGTAAAATAAAAGTAAATAAAAACCCAAAAGAGATTATAGTGATACGGTAAATGTCCGTGAAGCCTTAGCGTATATAATTTTTATGAAATGATAGGCATGCTCTATGTCTTAATGAAATGTTGTAAGAAAGGGAATGTTGCATTGATATTCAAATATAGATACCAGCTAAGCAAGATAAGGCTATGATAGAGAGTTATATGATTTTTATTTGAATTTGTGGATTTTTGAGTTTGATGATTTTTGGATTTTCCAAAAAAAGATTGATGATTATGTAGATTTGTATATGTTCCTGGGAGTTTTGATAAATAAAGTCATATTAAATTGTAACATGTTTCGTTTTCAATGTAGTCTGTAGATCCTAAAAGTGCTTCCATATCTGAATGTGAGATCATGTTGTGGGCTGGACGTAACATACCTCGAAAGCCGCAGTAACAAGCCAGGTCGTGATCGAGCATTATCCATGCAATATGGGTACACTAAGTCACCGTTACTGTGGGAAGCAACCAAAGTTACTGTAACTATGTCACCGTTACTGTGGAAAGCAGCCAAAGTTACTGTAACTATTGTACCCGATACCTAGTTGAGGCTATCGGCTACGCCAGTTGGGATCGAGCCATAGTTGAGATTTGTGGGCAAGGAGAAAAGATAGCGCTCAGATCGAGTCAGAAGAATGGTAGGAAATGACGTAGGAGGCCGAGGGAGATGGAGCCACAACCCCTCAAACATATGGAATTATGGGAGATATACTGGATGATTATAAAGATTAATTTGGAATAAAACCTTATCTAACCTCAGAAGGGAAGGAAATATCAAGAAATCTTATTGATAATAACTTGAAGATAGGTAGACAACTCCTTAAGTTATGTTATGACTTTATAGCCGAAATAGTGTGGTCGAGGTTAGAGCTGTGACGTCAGACAGCGGAAGGAAGGAGGAAGTCACGTGGTAGGTCAGGGCGAGACGGCCGAACGCCGTGACACTAGGGAAGAGAAGCATTCCAGCAGTCCAGCTCAGTGGATCAAATCGTGCTATAACAGAACAGTTTATAAGGCAGTGCAATACGGAAAGTTACGTGCGGGAGAGAGTCGCTAGGCGAGGCCTGCAATGCAGTATTCGGAGTTCGTTTTTGGAGCACATGCTGTCCATAGGGCAGGTCATACAAGCCGTTAACTTGAGCAAGGAAGCCGGTGTTCAGACACATGTTATTTCAACATCGCAGTCGTATTCACGTGAAACAGCAATGCTTTTTCAAGCTTACAATTTACCGAAGCAATACGCAGTATTACACTACGATTGAGAAACATTATTTAAGCTACATTCTCAATGTATAACAGCACAGCGAAGTAGTATAATGAGGCCAGTATTCAACCTCATATTACACAAGGACAGTGAAGCAGAGCGTGTCGTGCTGTGGGCGACATTTTGTTACCATGCGATAGTCAACGAGTTGAACATTACTCTGACATTTTGTCAAGTTTGAGATGTTAGGACTTGTGTTTCAATAGTCCAATTGTGCAGTCCAGTTACAATTATACACTTTTATTATGGACATTCAGATGGACTTGAACTTATTTCAGCAGTATTGCAGCATATTTCATAATGCATTTGAACCGAAATATTTAAGGCGACCATGGGGATGTTCCAACATTACTGCTTTTGGCAAGTGAAAATATGTAAGCGTATGCACTTTGTGAATAGTGGCACGTGCAGCATAATAGTTACATATCATGAACAGTTATGAAATATCTTAGTTACGAACACAGATACAGGGTGTCTGACAAATCAGTACACTTTTGAAGCTACATTATTTTTCTACCAGTGCAATTCAGCCGCTGTGGAGACTAACATTATTATCGAATGCCAACCGAATAGTTTATGGAACAGTGGCGTGACATATTCGAGGAGTATGGGGTACTCTGTGTTTTTGAACTTTTGTGGAAGATTTTGGGCAATATCCATGATGGATAATCTTCAGTTCATCATGTCGTGCTATTCGGATACGGAGACGTGATGGCATCTCAGAGCGATGGATTCGGTTCCTAACGAAGAGGATAAATATGACATCAAATTCACTTGGATGGAGTCAGGCGTTAGTTCAGTGGATGATACAGCGTTTTCGCCGATCTTGCGAGAAATCTGTGACAAGCACTTGGATTACCGACGAACTTTGAATTCTATTAACATCTGGAATATGAAGGTATTGTAAGAGTTATGGCATTACTGATATGATTTTTCATGAACACTGGGCATACTCGTATATATTTTAGTAGGAGTGCTACTATTATTTTTTCGACATGGCTTAAATATTTTATTACTCCATTTGCTAAAATATGGTGTTACCATATGATATGGCAGGCACATTTATGCAACGTTCTCACCATTGGTTGGCTTTATTAGACTGGATTTTGGTCTTTATATTTTTCTGTGAGGATAGTATTTCTTGATTATGGATATTTTTAGCGAGTGTTTCGAACTCGTGATCTGCAATTGGATAATTTGAATTTTATCGTCAGTTCATTGCATACTAGCGAGTATGTATAATTCATCAGTAGGGATTTTTTATTTTTATTGGATTGTTTGGTGATATTAAAATTTTATTCACTCAAGTGAATGCATATCGCTTTTATGTGACAAATAGAGTCTTGTTGATTCCAATCATGTACACTCACTCATTAGTCTACGAGATGGGGTCTGTTACTCTGAGTAACTGTGTGGTGGCACTCACCTTACCTGTCGTTTTTAGGGAATTATCATCATAGTCTACGAGGCGGGGCCTGTTGCTCTAAGTAATTGTGTGGTGGTACTCACCTTACCTGCCAATCGAGGGTCTCATTTCATCATCCGAGTGTAATTATGATCGTAAGAGGATTAAACAATAAACTACCAGTCACATATTAGTTGAATTTTGTTAAATAAATTAAAAATAAATGTCAGCAGGGTTACACTTTGTAATTCTTGTTTTGCCAATCCAATAATTTGTTGCAATACTCTTTTGAGAGTATATTCATTTAACAGTTAATACTTTTGATACTCTTTGTGAGTGATTTAATACCTTCGAAAAGGATTTCAAGTAATTGAATCTTGTAAGATGAGTTATTTATTGTCCGAATTTATTTTGAGGCAGATCATTATTAGATATTTTTGATGTGAGGTAATATAACACATTGGTGTTTATCTTTGAAGTAAATCTTGAGGATCTTAAGAGAATTTATGCTCTGAATTAAACCAGATCTTGAATTGGATTACGATTACTAAGGTAATTTTCATATTGTTTAAGAAGTTGTCTAGATATGACCAGATTAATTTCAGTTCTTGTAGATTGTGTGCGTTAATCATCTGAAGCCAGTTATATATTTTTGTGGATCATGCAACGTGATTATGTGAAGTATTTTGTTAGGTATTTTTGGAGGTTGCCAAGTGAAAGTTTGCATTATTGCCAATGATAATTTTGAGGCAGACATGAGGTTGTTGAACCCAGTCTAGCATATTTTTGAGATTCATGCTGTGCTCTGAATAATTATTGTGTTATATGGAATAATTATGGTATTCAAATGTGGTATTTGACAAAGTGAGATTAAATGGTGAAGTTTTGGATAGTGAGATCCAACGTGATTTTGTGAAGGCAACGTATTATTTTGGCATGATAATTAAATATGAGGTATAACTTGGAACTGATAAAACTTTAAGACAACGTTCTATAACCTATATTAAACAATTTTTAGGAAATTAAATAAATAAATAATTTTGATAATCCAAGATTTTCTGATAATAATAATAATAATTTATGAAATAATAATCTGAAGTTTAAACATATTAATAATCTGACCCGATGAATTAAAATTTGAATAAACTCGATGAATTAAATAAATTGATGAATTAAAATGTGAATAAACTCGATAAATTAAATAAATTGATAAATTAAAAGTTGAATAAATTAACTGAATTAAATAAATTAATAGGTGATTAAACAGCTGATGAATAAATGAATGATTTAAATAAATTGATGAATGGCAAATTAAATTAATGAATTAAACAATTTAAATGGATGGACTGAGATAATTTAATTTGAATGAGATTTTTTTTTTGCGTATGGTTTTAGTGCCGGGAGTGTCCGAGGACATGTTCGGCTCGCCAGTTTTGTAGCTGCTTCGAGACGGACACCCAATGGGTGAGCTACGAGTACCGTTGGGAAGGGAAGTAGGAATGGAAGAACGAGGATTTGGAAGGTAGCGGCTGTGGCCTATAGTTAGGGACCAACCCCGGCATTTGCCTGGAAGGAAGATGGGAAACCACAGAAGACCATCTTCAAGGTTGCCGGCGGGGGATTCGAACCTCCTCGCCTCCCGGATGTGAGCGACTGCCAACAGTCTTGCCGTAACGACCACGGCTAACTCACCCGGTTTGAATGAGATAATGAAATGAGAGTGTGTGGATGATTCAATAATCTAATGAATTGATGAATATAATATTCATTTAGATGATCTGATGGTAATAAATTAATTAATTATTCTGGCTTGAATATAACGAATATTGGGATGAGAACTGATGTGAGAAACATTTAATTTTTTTTGACATGATAATGATGGTGAGGACCAATGAATAGTGAAGTTTTCTTTGATTCACAACCAAGCAATGATCAGCAATAGTGTAAATATGGTGTATAAATTAATTGTTAGATTTTAGGAGTAATTGTTGGAATTTCCAACATTGATTAGTGCCATTTAAGTCATAGAAATGAGTGAATAATTAAATATATGTGCTTTTAGGGTATTTTGTGTTAGACAGATTCATATTTCTTAACATCCACATTACTGATGTTAAATTAACGAAAGGTTAGGTCTCAGGGATCACGAAATGTCAGTGACGCAAAGACATAGTGCTACGGTGGCCCTGAGAACTCAAGCGAACTTAAGTCATTTTTTATTCTTTTATGTGGATGAAAAATACTTCGAAATAGCACAGAGATGGTTCGAATTTTGAGGACTATAACAACCTAACGTTTACATTCGACCATACTCTTAGGCAGGGTTTGTGTTTCTTTTTCTGTCTGACTGATTAAGTTTAAATACATTTTGTTTTATCTTAGTTATGATGTTGTTTTCCCAATCCTTTCCTTTGTCTCAATTAAGGCTTAACCAGAAAGGTTGTGGTTTGCTAGGGGTTCAGTTGATGGCACCCATTTCTATTTGCTATTATGATTAAATTTAAGCCCGTAACGACCCTAGAGATACTTTATCTCGTGTTACCCTCTGCTTTAGTGATATTTCAACTGAATTTCCGACACATTCCTTATTTTATTTCATGTTCATTTAACTCCACTCTGGCCTGGGAAGCCAGATATGCGATGTAATGGCAGATGGGTCATCGCATACCTCGGATGAACGGGTGCAGAGGAGGGAGAATTGGCTTTTCCCATATACGGGGCTTCGATTTTGTTTATTCTATGGGAACACATCAGATTGAGGTTACGAGGAGATTGATCTCTATTTCATTTAATGGTGTTATAAAATTTACTGAACTTGGTCAGACAATATACTTGTATGCCCATTCCAGTGATCATGTTAATCATATTAGTGTTATATCATGTTTAATTATATGTCATTTTTCTTATATCTAAGTGTAGTTAGGAATTGATACATTGTGATGTTTTGCTATCCAACGTCTCTGAATTAAAACGTTTAGTTGGAAATTATAGTTATGTCAGCGGAAGATTTGGCTAAGGTGTTAGGGGTTTGCAGAGCAGTATGTCCGGCATTGTGGCAAATAATACTACAATGGAATCGGAAGTCAAAAAACAGACAAATGATTCAGAAGCTAGGTTACAAGCTAGATGTAAAGAAAATGTAAAAGCTTCACAGACTAGTAATGAGGAAAACTTGAAGTCATTACAGGCTAGTAACGAAACTAACTTGAAGTCATTACAGACTAGTACTGAAAATAATTTAAAAGCATTAGAGACTAGATTACAGTCCAGTAATGAAGGTAATTTGAAAGATAGTTTAAAGTCATTGGAAGAAAGATTGCAGTCCAGTAGTAGAGATGAATTAAAGTCATTGCAGACTAGTAATGAAACTAACACAAAGTCATTGGAAGAAAGACTGCAGTTAAATAGTAAAGATGAATTAAAGTTATTGGAACAGAGATTGCAGAGTAGTACTGAAACTAATTTGAAAGCTAGTGAGGCTAATTTAAAAGATAATTTTAAATTGTTAGAAACTAGATTACAAACTCGTAGTGAAGAAAGTAACACAGAGTTGAAAAATAATTTAACGAGTTTGGAAAACAGATTAACGTTAAAAAATGATGAAATATTAAAGGCTTCACAATCAGATATAAAGGCAGTAGAATTGAAAGGAGAGGAAAATTTGCACATGTTAAGGAAAAATATTCTAGAGTTAGAAAACAAAGGTGAAGAAAATATTCTTAATTTGAGAACAGATGTTATGTCTATTCAGAAAGATATTAAATCAGATGTATCGAAATTACGATTCTACATAGATGGTTTAGTAGCAGATGTAGGCAAAATACAAGAATGGTCTACCGAAGTATCTTTCGAATCCAAGATTAAAGGTTTAGAAACGAATTTAGGTAATGAAATTAAAGGTTTGAAATCAGTAATTGGGACAGTCAAAGAGGAAGTCTTAGGAGAGGTTAATTCTAACTTGAAATCCTTAGAAAACCATTTGCAGGCAGACATTAAGAAAATTGATGATGACTAGGGCCCGGATTTTAAAAAAATGCATATTCGCTTATGCATATGCATATTTTGACATATTTTGAGGTTTAGTGCATATTCTAGACGTAACAGCATATACCGGTATATATGTCGGAATTTAAGGACAATTACAAGAACTACTAAAATAAATCTGTTTTGTGCATCCCTAGCTAGTTTCCTATATTATGTGCATCCCTCACTAATTGGTGTTTTCGACTCTCTGTGTAACGGCACTTTACTTTCACAACTGACAATGGCACCAGATAGCTTAGGTATGGGTAGGCAGGCTGGCTGGACTTCCCGGAATTCGTTTCTCTACCACAGTAGATACTAATCTCAGGGGGTTGGGCAATTGGTCAAAACAGAAGTATCTTCAGTTCACTAGTTACGTTCCAGTTTAATGCCCTGCATCTCAAGTGTTATTTTCTAAAAATGCCTAAGGAAAAGAGCAGGAGAAGAGATTTACTGAATCAGTGGGTGTCGGGTTATAGGGACTATTCAACAGATGGTGTCATCGTGTACTGTCAAGTTTGCTCAAAGGAAGTAAAATGTGAAAAGAAAAATATCAGCTTGAACAGCATTCAAAAACAACTGCATATATTAAAGCAAAGGAGGAGAAGAACAGCATACCACAACAACTACTTCTTACGCAGGTAAAGATTAAGTCCGGTATTCTTAATACATTTTCAAATGATCTTCGTAGGGCTTTCGTATGCAGCAACATTCCATGGAATAAATTAAACAATCCAGTTCTGCGATCATTTCTTGAGAAATATTGTGTAAATCAAAAAATACCAGATGAATCAACTCTTAGGTAAAATTACCTACCTCCACTATATGAATCTACCCTGGAATTGATCCTTTCTGATATCGGAAGGAACTATGTCTGGATATCGGTGGATGAGACAACGGATTCATGTGGCCGTTACATAGCAAATTTCGTGGTTGGTAAATTACATCCAGACGAACCCGGTAAGCCGCATCTTCTTGCTTGTAAAGTACTGGAGAAAACCAACCATAGCACAATAGCAAGATTTGTAAATGATTCTCTGCGACTATTGTGGCCATCTGAAATTGAGGATAATTGTTGTAAAGTGCTTGTACTGCTCACAGATGCAGTTTCGTATATGTTGAAAGCAGCAAAGGCCCTCCAAGTATTTTATCCGAAACTCATACACGTAACCTGTATAGCACACGGATTACACCGCATTGCAGAAGAAATACGCACACAGTTTCCAGCTGTTAACAATTTAATTGGATGTGGGAAGAAGCTGTTTCTGAAAGCACCAGCTCGTGTCCAGTTCTACAAAGATTGTCTACCTGAAGTTCCTTTGCCACCTGAACCTGTCCTGACTAGGTGGGGGACATGGTCATCTGCAGTATCATTTTATCAGGAGAATTTTAATGAAGTGAAAGAATTGGTTACAAAACTTGAAGATGAGCATATTGCGTGTGTCCGTGATGCAAAAGTTGTGTTTGAAACCGCTACTGTTTATCAAGATGTGAATTTCATTCATGCACATTTTTCTAAACTTCCAAAAGCCATTGAGAGCTTAGAATCCTCTGGTACTTCCCTCCATGAATCACTTGATCTTGTTGAGAAAGCTGCATCTTCATTGAATTCCGCTCCAGGCGAAATTGGAGAGAAGATTAAATGCAAGTTAGAAAAGGTGTTGAATTTGAACCCAGGACTGAAGAAGATTAAGTTAATTAGTCAATACTTGAGTGAAACTAGGGTATCCTTGCCAGATGTATGCTCCGAAACTTTGGTGCCCGTGTATAAGTACTGTCCCATCACGTCAGTTGATGTAGAACGATCATTCTCAGCCTATAAACTCATTTTGACGGACAATAGACATAGTTTGTCTCCAGAAAACATTGAAAGACTACTAGTTACCTATTGCGATGCTTCTTTTTGCAACAAATGATACCTGTAACTAGGTAAGTGAATAAAATTGCATGTTTTAAGTGCATATTTCATTATTTTCCGTGCATATATTCTTACTTTTTAGTTCATATTTGCATGCATATTTTCAGTTTTTAGTGCATATAAATCCGGGCCCTAATGATGACATAGATCAGAAAGTTAATGAAAACTTAGCATTGTTTAAAAATAGAGTCGGTGCAATAGTGGAAGAACGGCATAGTGAAGTCGATGCCGAAGCAAAAGAAAAGCGATCAGGGATGGAAGAGAAATTAATCGCAGGTATGGCGAATTTGGAAGCGAGATTCACTGAGAATAAAGAAACGATGAAAATAGATTCAGCTCAGTTCAGGACAGGTGTAGATCAATTAAAGGAACAGGTTGCATCAGTCAAGACAACATGCGAAGATAAGATAGACAAATTGAAGAACGATTTGGAAGAGAGTAACATAACGCAGACTGTTATTTCATTAGACAATTTGGAAACCAAAGTCAAGATAGTGGATAAACGAACGAAAGTTAGAATGACTAAACTGGAGTCAATAATAAATCATTTCACAAGTCAAGACGTAACAACGGGGGATGTATCGATGAATTAAACACCGATAGGTCGTAATATGAATAGTCAAGAGGTGAGCGCAGGAGAGGATAGTCAAATGCAACAAAACGTTACTTTTGAAAGGACTAGTTCAACCCCTCAAGGTAATTTGAATCAGAATATAAACACTTCTAATACGAATGAACGATACTCAGGTCCGGTGACCATCATCAGAAATCTTGATGATAAACCAAGAAAATTTTCTGGGAATACAGGGGTCACACCAGTCGAATTTTTGAGAGATATCCGAGATTACATGGCGGAACATCGAGTAGCTAAGGAAAGAGAACTAAGGGTAGTCGAACGCGCCTTAGATGGGCCAGCTTTGACGTGGTTTCGCGCGTTTAGAAGCAACTTTGCGAACCTGGAACAATTTGCCATAGCATTTTTACGACGATTCTGGAGTGCAGAAGATCAGTTAAACGTGAGAGCAGAAATGTAATCAAAACGTTACTCTACGTCACATCCAACACATTATGCAAATTATTTTACATCTCAGTTAGCTAAATTGCAATTTTTGATTCCTCCATTGCCAGAAGACGAACTGTTACAACCAATAGCAAGGCAGTTGCCAGTAGAAGTCCAAAGATCACTCATAGCATCGGGAGCGAATACACTTGAACAATACGATGATATCCTACGCAGATTGGATTACACAAGCGCTCAGATGACACCTAGGAATTCGAGAAATGAAAATCGGAACACGCAAGGAGTGAATGCGGTAGTTGTCGATAATACAGCACAGACAGATAGGAGAGATTCATGGGGGAATAGAAGGAACGAAGAGAATAGAGGAAATATTCATAACGTCAGTGGGAATGACAGATATCAAGGACCGTCTGAAAGGCCGTATGAACGAGATCCAAGAGATGGTAGATACAGGAACTACAATCAAAACTCCAGATATCAGAACCGGAACGGATACAAAAACCGATATCGAGGAAGATATAATTGGAATCAGAATCAGCAGTCCAATCAAACCAATAGACAAGGCAATAATAATCGGAATGATCAGAATGAAAGACGACAAGACAGTCAAGAGTACGGGAGAACAAGGCGAGAGGATAGACAACCTAGTGCACCATCCGAAGAGTTAATTCGAGATGTCAATAGGGCAATTACGAGTGGGGCAGAAAAAAAAAACACAAATTAACGCCGAATCAACATGCTAGTCATCGCGAACCCATCGTCATAGTCGAAACATACCAGGTTAAAGATGAAGATTTAATTGAAAAAGAAGATATAATCCACCGGGGGAATCGACACGAATGAAGTTGTTGGAACTTTCAACGCAGCCAGCATTAGGAAGTATCATTACGCTTAGGAAGAGGATGGTTGCATAGCTATCGTGTACATAATATGTTGTATATAGAGAATGCCTGAGAGTATTTTTTTTCTCAAGACTGATAAAAAAAGGAGATGTACGGGAGAGATGTACCCGATACCTAGTTGAGGCTATCGGCTACGCCAGTTGGGATCGAGCCATAGTTGAGATTTGGGGGCAAGGAGAAAAGATAGCGCTCAGATCGAGTCAGAAGAATGGTAGGTAATGACGTAGGAGGCCGAGGGAAATGGAGCCACTACCCCTCAAACATATGGAATTATGGGAGAAATACTGGATGATTATAAAGATTAATTTGGAATAAAACCTTATCTAACCTCAGAAGGGAAGGAAATATCAAGAAATCTTATTGATAATAACTTGAAGATAGGTAGACAACTCCTTAAGTTATGTTATGACTTTATAGCCGAAATAGTGTGGTCGAGGTTAGAGCTGTGACGTCAGACAGCGGAAGGAAGGAGGAAGTCACGTGGTAGGTCAGGGCGAGACGGCCGAACGCAGTGACACTAGGGAAGAGAAGTATTCCAGCAGTCCAGCTGAGTGGATCAAATCGTGCTATAACAGAACAGTTTATAAGGCAGTGCAATACGGAAAGTTACGTGCGGGAGAGAGTCGCTAGGCGAGGCCTGCAATGCAGTATTCGGAGTTCGTTTTTGGAGCACATGCTGTCCATAGGGCAGGTCATACAAGCCGTTAACTTGAGCAAGGAAGCCGGTGTTCAGACACATGTTATTTCAACATCGCAGTCGTATTCACGTGAAACAGCAATGCTTTTTCAAGCTTACAATTTACCGAAGCAATACGCAGTAATACACTAGGATTGAGAAACATTATTTAAGCTACATTCTCAATGTATAACAGCACAGCGAAGCAGTATAATGAGGCCAGTATTCAACCTCATATTACACAAGGACAGTGAAGCGGAGCGTGTCGTGCTGTGGGCGACATTTTGTTACCATGCGATAGTCAACGAGTTGAACATTACTCTGACATTTTGTCAAGTTTGAGATGTTAGGACTTGTGTTTCAATAGTCCAATTGTGCAGTCCAGTTACAATTATACACTTTTATTATGGACATTCAGATGGACTTGAACTTATTTCAGCAGTATTGCAGCATATTTCATAATGCATTTGAACCAAAATATTTAAGGCGACCATGGGGATGTTCCAACATTACTGCTTTTGGCAAGTGAAAATATGTAAGCGTATGCACTTTGTGAATAGTGGCACGTGCAGCATAATAGTTACATATCATGAACAGTTATGAAATATCTTAGTTACGAACACAGATACAGGGTGTCTGACAAATCAGTACACTTTTGAAGCTACATTATTTTTCTACCAGTGCAATTCAGCCGCTGTGGAGACTAACATTATTATCGAATGCCAACCGAATAGTTTATGGAACAGTGGCGTGACATATTCGAGGAGTATGGGGTACTCTGTGTTTTTGAACTTTTGTGGAAGATTTTGGGCAATATCCATGATGGATAATCTTCAGTTCATCATGTCGTGCTAGGCGGATACGGAGACGTGATGGCATCTCAGAGCGATGGATTCGGTTCCTAACGAAGAGGATAAATATGACATCAAATTCACTTGGATGGAGTCAGGCGTTAGTTCAGTGGGTGATACAGCGTTTTCGCCGATCTTGCGAGAAATCTGTGACAAGCACTTGGATTACCGACGAACTTTGAATTCTATTAACATCTGGAATATGAAGGTATTGTAAGAGTTATGGCATTACTGATATGATTTTTCATGAAAACTGGGCATACTCGTATATATTTTAGTAGGAGTGCTACTATTATTTTCTCGACATGGCTTAAATATTTTATTACTCCATTTGCTAAAATATGGTGTTACCATATGATATGGCAGGCACATTTATGCAACGTTCTCACCATTGGTTGGCTTTATTAGACTGGATTTTGGTCTTTATATTTTTCTGTGAGGATAGTATTTCTTGATTATGGATATTTTTAGCGAGTGTTTCGAACTCGTGATCTGCAATTGGATAATTTGAATTTTTTCATCAGTTCATTGCATACTAGCCAGTATGTATAATTCATCAGTAGGGATTTTTTATTTTTATTGGATTGTTTGGTGATATTAAAATTTTATTCACTCAAGTGAATGCATATCGCTTTTATGTGACAAATAGAGTCTTGTTGATTCCAATCATGTACACTCACTCATTAGTCTACGAGATGGGGTCTGTTACTCTGAGTAACTGTGTGGTGGCACTCACCTTACCTGTCGTTTTTAGGGAATTATCATCATAGTCTACGAGGCGGGGCCTGTTGCTCTAAGGAAAAGGAAGCTTGTAGTTTAACGTGACCGTTAATCTCGAGATCATGAGCCACGGGACCTCCTTTTTACGTGGAATCCGAACCACAGGACATGGCATTTCACATCGAAAATCTCACATGCATTGACCGGGAATCGAACCCGGACCACCTTGGTGAGAGGCATTCGGCTGGACCGCTGAGCCACCACGCCCCTGTTGCTCTAAGTAATTGAGTGGTGGTACTCACCTTACCTGCCAATCGAGGGTCTCATTTCATCATCCGAGTGTAATTATGATCGTAAGAGGATTAAACAATAAACTACCAGTCACATATTAGTTGAATTTTGTTAAATAAATTAAAAATAAATGTCAGCAGGGTTACACTTTGTAATTCTTGTTTTGCCAATCCAATAATTTGTTGCAATACTCTTTTGAGAGTATATTCATTTAACAGTTAATACTTTTGATACTCTTTGTGAGTGATTTTAATACCTTCGAAAAGGATTTCAAGTAATTGAATCTTGTAAGATGAGTTATTTATTGTCAGAATTTATTTTGAGGCAGATCATTATTAGATATTTTTGATGTGAGGTAATATAACACATTGGTGTTTTTCTTTGAAGTAAATCTTGAGGATCTTAAGAGAATTTATGCTCTGAATTAAACCAGATCTTGAATTGGATTACGATTACTAAGGTAATTTTCATATTGTTTAAGAAGTTGTCTAGATATGACCAGATTAATTACAGTTCTTGTAGATTGTGTGCGTTAATCATCTGAAGCCAGTTATATATTTTTGTGGATCATGCAACGTGATTATGTGAAGTATTTTTGATAGGTATTTTTGGAGGTTGCCAAGTGAAAGTTTGCAATATTGCCAATGATAATTTTGAGGCAGACATGAGGTTGTTGAACCCAGTCTAGCATATTTTTGAGATTCATGCTGTGCTCTGAATAATTATGGTGTTATATGGAATAATTATGGTATTCAAATGTGGTATCTGACAAAGTGAGATTAAATGGTGAAGTTTTGGATAGTGAGATCCAACGTGATTTTGTGAAGGCAACGCATTATTTTGGCATGATAATTAAATATGAGGTATAACTTGGAACTGATAAAACTTTAAGACAACGTTCTATAACCTATATTAAACAATTTTTAGGAAATTAAAAAAATAAATAAATAATTTTGATAATCCAAGATTTTCTGATAATAATAATAATAATAATTTATGAAATAATAATCTGAAGTTTAAACATATTAATGATCTGACCCGATGAATTAAAATTTGAATAAACTCGATGAATTAAATAAATTGATGAATTAAAATGTGAATAAACTCGATAAATTAAATAAATTGATAAATTAAAAGTTGAATAAATTAACTGAATTAAATAAATTAATAGGTGATTAAACAGCTGATGAATAAATGAATTAAAGGGTGATAATTAATTAAAGGAGCTGATGACTAATAAAATTTAAATGAATTTAAATAAATTTAAATAAGAGATATGATTTAAATAAATTGATGAATTGCAACTTAAATTAATGAATTAAACAATTTAAATGGATGGATTGAGATAATTTAATTTGAATGAGATAATGAAATGAGAGTGTGTGGATGATTGAATAATCTAATGAATTGATGAATATAATATTCATTTAGATGATCTGATGATAATAAAATTAATTATTCTGACTTGAATATAACGAATATTGGGATGAGAACTGATGTGAGAAACATTTAATTGTTTTTGACATGATAATGATGGTGAGGACCAATGAATAGTGAAGTTTTCTTTGATTCACAACCAGCAATGATCAGCAATAGTGTAAATATTGTGTATAAATTAATTGTTATATTTTAGGAGTAATTGTTGGGATTTCCAACATTGATTAGTGCCATTTAAGCCATAGAAATGAGTGAATAATTAAATATATGTGTTTTTAAGGTATTTTGTGTTAGACAGATTCATATTTCATAACATCCACATTACTGATGTTAAATTAACGAAAGGTTAGGTCTCAGGGATCACGAAATGTCAGTGACGCAAAGACATAGCGCTACGGTGGCCCTGAGAACTCAAGCGAACTTTAGTCATTTTTATTCTTTTATGTGGATGAAAAATACTTTGAAATAGCACAGAGATGGTTCGATTTTTGAGGACTATAACAACCTAACGTTTACATTCGACCATACTCTTAGGCAGGGGTTGTGTTTCTTTTTCTGTCTGACTGATTAAGTTTAAATACATTTTGTTTTATCTTAGTTGTGATCTGATGATTATGTTGTTTTCCCAATCCTTTGTCTCAATTAAGGCTTAACCAGAAAGGATGTGGTTTGCTAGGGGTTCAGTTGATGGCGCCCATTTCTATTTGCTATTATGATTACATTTAAGCCCGTAACGACCCTAGAGATACTTTATCTCGTGTTACCCTCTGCTTTAGTGATATTTCAACTGAATTTCCGACACATTCCTTATTTTATTTCATGTACATTTAACTCCACTCTGGCCTGGGAAGCCAGATATGCGATGTAATGGCAGATGGGTCATCGCATACCTCGGATGAACGGGTGCAGTATGTCACCGTACTGTGGAAAGAAACCAAGGTAACGACGATGAAGTTACAATGGTTAGCCTGTAAAATATTGGAGACTTACTTAAGTTATACAATTTTAATAATTATACAAAATTATGAGTTTAACGTCTTTATAAACTACAGTGGTTTTAAAGCCGCCAAGGTGCCACAATTGTGCCCGATGGCAATATCTAACAGGCCAGTAACTCTCCTGATATGGGTCTCTCACGCTGTATCACCCTCAATTGAAGACAGGACTGAATAATAATCAAAATTGAAGTTTCGAGAAAATGCTTTTAACACTAAATGTAGCTTCACTTCACAGATAATTGAATTCAGTGTGAGGGTATCAGCGATTGTGCGTAAGTTATGGCTTTGTGTTTTCAGGATTAAAGCAAGCAAGCTTGTAGTTTAACGTGACCGTTAATCGCGAGATCATGAGCCACGGGGTTTTCAGGATTATAGGTCAATGAAGGAAAGAGTGAATAGCCTATGTGTTTTGGAATTATCCATTCAGGTCACACAGATGTTTACAAGATTAAAGAAATGTTTGAAATACTGTATAAGAAAATCAATGCTTATTTCTACATCTAACAAGATGCTCAGTAAGGAACATGCCTACTTTCTCCTTTTCAAGGAGTATAATTGAATGTTGGTTGTAGTAGCTAGTTGAAATACAACGTGCTATACGGATAGTATACGTTGATTGATTGATTGAATCATCACCTGAATTATATATACACACACTAATTCAGCCATCACAATAACACGGGTTATGAGACAAAATGCAACACTCACCCAAGTACACGGGGCTAAATGACCAAGATGTCCATGCATCTCAAATGAAACAACAACAACAACAACAACAACAACAGCTTCCTACCCAAATCCATCCTCGTATAAAAGTACACACACTAGTAAGCCTACAGACCTCACAGTGATACAGGTTAGCAGACAACTTCTACACACACCCAAGTACACGGGGCTACAAGACCATGATGCCGCAAAACCTCTAAAGAATCAACAACAAAAATAACAACAACAATAGACTCTACCGCGGATCAAGGACAAAGAATTTTAATCGCTGTAGTCAAGTGTTGAAATTTGTGGTGTTATGAGTACAGCATACAGGGTCTTTCATATCAAGTAAGAACGGCAAGCGGTAGTTTTGTTATTCGCAGCTGCGGTGGCCTTGGCCTTGGCCAAGCTCGTGGCGCACCACTGTATTATGCGCTGTACTATTGAAAGCGCGCGCATAGTAGACTACATAGGAGGGCTGGGTGTTTTTTTTTTTCAAGTTCAGATGAACTGTATAAAAATAACAGATTGACATACCAAACTGTTTGCTTGTTTCATTCTTATGTCACAACGTAATCGCCAAAACGATTGAAACATTTGTCGTATCGTTACACCAGCTTTCCATTGCCCTCGGCAAAATATTCTCCAGCCACTGAGGTGGGCACGTCTGGACTGCCTCCTGAAGTTTTTTTTTCTTTTAGGCGAGTTGCCGCCCAATCATACCTTCAATTCTCGAAAAATGTGAAAATCATTCACGACCACACTGTACCAACGTTACGATAGACTTTTACAAAGAATTCAATTGTGAAGTTTTGAACCATCTGCCGTTTAGTCCAAACCAGCACTATGAGCCTAAGTCGCTACCACTGCGCCATGGATGCGGTACGATAAAATTATGTAAATAACTGCTTTAGTAAAACTGTATCATATTTTGTGTTGAAATCAACGATTTCATTAGCGTTTTCTGGCGCTTATATTAACCATTTGATACTAAGTATATATTATTTTGTTCAGTACATTCCTAAAAGGATATAACCATACGCAGTTACGGATATATAATATGGATTTACGAGCACAAATAGCGGCCATTTTGTCAACGGGATGCCACGGACCCACAACGATATGGCATGGCCAATCGGACCTGTCAAATCACTTCTACGGACACATATTCTATTATAATAGGCTAATATCCTACCGGTCACCTCCTTGAGGACAGTTTAAACCTCCATATGTACGATAAGCTGAATTGTTGCGGCCAGGCCTTCTTGAATCGTAAGTTACGGTTAGGCTCGAATACTTGCATGATTCATACATCCACCATCTTGAAACTATTTGGCTGATGACCTTGTAGTTTGTACAAAAGATGTTTCCCAGAGTAAGGTAAATTGTTGCAAAATTTGGTAGAGATCGGATGATTAGGTTAGTCGTAATTTGATTTAAGCTCATAACATTTAGGTGGGCGCCATTTCGTTTTTGTTATGATGGTGGCGATATAAAACATGACACCGAGTTGTCCCCTGCTACATACATCCACCATCTTGAAATTATTTGGCTGATGACCTTGTAGTTTGGACAAAAGACGTTTCCCAGAGTAAGGTAAATTGTTGCAAAATTCAACAGCTCTGTACCAAAGGTGGTTCGATTTGGGTTTCGTTGTGTTTGAATTGATAGGGGGAATCGATTTGCACACATACATGACCACCATCAGCAAACTATTGGGATGATGACCTTGTAGTTTAATCAAAAGACGCTTCCCACATGAAGGTAGCCTATGTTGTTGCAAAATTTAGTAGAGATTAGATGATTAGGTTAGTCATACTGTAATTTGAACTAAGCTTCGAACATTTGGGTGGCGGCCATTACTTTTCCGTCAAGATGGTGGCGATATAAAATATGACACTGAGGTGCCATTTGCTAGTGCTACCTCTGTACCAAATTTCGTTCAATTCGGTTTCACCGTGTTCGAATTGATAGGGGGGACAGACAAGCAGAGTACACACACTCACACACAGACACACAATTTTTGACCCTGTGTAGATCTCATAAGCCTCCTTTCATTCTTTGCAAAAATAGAAAGTAGGCTAAATATGAATGTTACGTGATAGTCTGTCTGTGTGTCCTTTGTACGGTCATATACCATTCATCCGATTGCAATTTTACAGTAGGTAGCGCACGAGTAGTTTCAACAAATGAGTGATGGCGCGCCATTCGTTTCAACAAAATCCCGTATGTGTTCATAAATCATTCATACGATTGCAATGAAACTTTGTTGAGTTGTTGTGTACACTCCTGCAAAGGTTTCTGATTTAGTAAAACCATATTACAGTAGGTAGCGCACGAGTAGATTCAACAAATGAGTGGCGGCGCGCGAATCGTTTCAACAAAGTCCCGTATGCGTTCACAAACCGTTCATACGATTGCGTTGAAACTTGGCGAGTTGTTATGTACACTGCAAGGTTTTTGACTTAGTAAGTCCATATTACAATAGAAAGCGCATGAGTAGATTCAACAAATGAGTGACGGCGCGCGAATCGTTTCAACAAAGTCCCTTATGCGTTCATATACCATTCATACGATTGCAAATGAAACTTTGGTGAGTTGTTGTGTACACTCCTGCAAAGGTTTCTGATTACAGTAGGGAGCGCACGAGTAGATTCAACAAATAAGAGACGTCGAGCGAATGGCTTCAACAAAATCCCATATGCGTTCATAAACCATTCATACAATTGCGATTAAACTTTGGTGAGTTTTTGTGTAAACTCCTGCGAAGGTTTTCGCCTTAGTAAATCCATATTACAATAGGTAGCGCATGAGCAGATTCAACAAATTAATGAGTTTTTTCAACAAAGTCCCGTATTTTCCTAAGTAACGGTAACCATAACTTTTAAAAATAACTTTCCCAATCGTAGTAATAACTGTAACTTATTGAATGGTAGAGAATAGGCGTGGCTACTCAATTTTAAAAAAATGTTCTTGCACTCGGGTCCTCATTAAATTGTCATCAGCTGTGCCCGTTTCCAGTACAGACCTTGCGCACAGTAACGCCTGCTACTCCAGACAACTAGCCAGTTACTGATACAGTGCCCGCTTAAACCAGAGTAAGCAGACTCCTCCCGACCCAGAATTCGTGTCTGTTCAAATATCTCGGTAACATAAATTAGCTAATCAGCAGCCACGGCTTGTCTTTCATAACTACGAGGGAAGTTCCAAAACTAAGTATCGTCATTTTTGTCCCAGGGACCCTTTATTGCCAAACTGACATACACCACGGCATCATGCACTATACTGAACCCTTGCGAGAAGCTTTTTATGAGACTCTTTCTGCGGGGTCATGTGCAGTCCATACGAAGTTGTTAAATGTATGCTTCTACAAGGTGCGAGGTAACATAGTCCAAATGTATATGACAGAAAGAACAAAAGTGAAGCCAAACTAAATAAAAACAAAATTTAATATCAGAATAAAATAATATAAACATAAACACAACAAACAACACGAGGGAACACCCTCTTAACGTTACACCCAATTTACAGTGTAAATGCAAAATACTTATCTCCTAAGAGATTTCAATAAAAATGGCAGGTCCCGAAATATGGCCTGTTCATCTACAAAATCAAGTGTGTGTGATGTGACTAAAGCAAGCATTATGGAAGAGTACTTGATACGCGATTTGTTGCCATCCTGCGACTACCGTCAGGCTCCAAATCCGTATCTGAGATAAAATAGCGATGGGAACTAAACATTACATAATACTATCAATACTCTACCGACACTCGCTAACTTTAAGTATTTACAAAAAACAAAGATTTCCGCTGAAATCTGGATCAACGTGCTACAGCACAACAAACTGCCTCATCACAGGACTTTATCAACCAAACACAAGAATGATTAGCGTGACCACGGTACAACAACACAAAAAAGAATGACCGCATGTCATCTTACACTGAAGTACACAACAAGGTGTCAACAACATAATTTTACATGACATAAAACAAACTAAAAATATACACAATGCTCAACAGCAAGACAAATAATATACAAGAATAACATTTAATTTGGACGTCGAACATGGTAATTGCCGCTCTAGCGTAACGATTATATTCCCTTAATATCATATCACACTTTAAATGAACAAGCAGGCTATCTTTAAATAAGCTGGTCACGGCCAGGCCGTTCCTCTCCTCAGAAACAGGTGTCAACAGGAATACCCCAGATCAGCGCACAGTGTGGAACGTCGTTATTAGATGTCAAAATCACCCCTGCGTGAACCAATGGCTCAGGCCAGCACTAATTGCTTGGTCCCCAAGATCCACGAAGAAAATAGCTGTCACCGCAGCTCAAATGTGTGAGTGTCAAAATAAATATCTCATCAATTGAACTTGGAATCACAAGACAAATATTGGACTGGTAGAGGTCCCGTGGGCAACAATCTCCATCCATAAAATATTGCAGCAGGCAGAGGACTAGCCCAAAGCTATCTTCCCGCGAATATAAATTCACATAATAGACACACGTAGACACACACACAATATCACACGCTAGGGTTTTGACAAACACCTGAAATAAAGTACACAAATATTTTCCACACACAACGCGCGCCTGATCTAGTATTCTGACCGAAGAATTAATTAATCAAAAAGCAAACATTAACATGAAATAAAAGAACAGACGGTTCTTTACAAAATCATAGTCACAACACGGCAACTCAAAAAAACTTGTTCTTCCAAAGTCCTAACGATCACAAGTTTCCCCCCTTGCTATTGTTTACTGTAAATTACTTCAGCGCCACTTATCACCGGCGCCGCCTCCATGTCTACTCCAAATCAAATCATGCGTACACGAGTGCGATTAAAATTACACAAAATACGATAAACAAAAGGTGGTCACGCGTCCTCACGCATTTACATAATTAAGTGTCGGTACACTACGTTAATCTAACTCAAAATGAAACAACAAGAAAAATACAAAATTATTTACAAAATGTTCCCATGCCAAAATATCTACTATATGATAAATCATTATTTGTACTCATCCATAATCAGCTCGTCACGTCAGTGTACGTCACTTTCCATGGCCCAAGGTGGATCTACTCGGCCATGACCAACATCTCAGTAGGTCGCATGAACATCATCCCAGTAGTCGACCCATAGTTCGTCATCTTGCTGCTTGCTTCGACGATGAAAAATACAGTTCAAAAATTAATATGCCTATCTATTCCTGCTATAATTGCAACAGAGCTACACAATCACTCTTAGTCCTAAGCAATTAATAAACGTTGACACTTTCCATAATATAACTACTTGGCTAAATTCACATGCAAACATACTATAAAAACACTATTATATTACACTTGGCTCTCAACAGAGTCCTCAAACTATTTATCATCTCACTTGAGATCGAAGACCAAAAGTACTTTATAAAATGTTAATAGATAGATAGGTAGATGGATAGATAGATGTATTTTGTCTGGCAAGATTAGGGCCATTGGGCCCTCTCTCCCATCTAACCAGATTATACAAATGATAAGTAATGAACAATACAAATACAACTTGAATCTAACAATATTACAATGTTGATATAATATAAAATATATATGAAATAGATTAGCTTGATAATGAACAATACAAATACAACTTAAATCTAACAATTTTACAATATGTATACAATATAAAATACATATAAACTGGATTAGCTTGGTGGTGTAGGCTGTAAATTGTTGCATTGTTAGGGTGAATAACTAAGACACTTAGAAGTAAGTTTAAAATTACAGTAAGATAAGGAAATACTGAAAAAAGTAGACTAATGATGGTGATGAAGATGATGATGAAGATAATTAGTCGTTACTGAAGGAGGTTATTTAGATATCTAAATAGAGAGTAAATGAGAAAGTAAGACTTGGAAAGTTTGAATATATGTAATACGACGTAAGAATATAAGCCTATGTGTTGAGTTCAACTTTCATTTACTTAGTGAGTATGTACTGCTGGCAACGCTGCTTGAAGCTGGACGGGGTTGCTCCTCTGACAGAGCGAGGCTGATTGTTCCACAGTCGTGCAGTAGCAACAACGAAGGAGTTGGTATAGCGTATTGTGCGGTGTATGGGTATCAGCAAGAGAGTGTCGTTTTTTGACCGTGTTCCAAGACTATGCTCGTACGAGAGGAGGTGAAACTGAGAATGCAGGTAAGCTGGAGTTGAAGTTGAGAGTATTTGTTGAAGAAGACATAAGGAATGGAGGTCGTGGCGTTGATTTAGACGTAACCAGTTAAGTTGCTCATAAGCGGGGGTGACATGGTCATAATACCGTAAATTAAATATGTAGCGTACACAGGCATTTTGTGCACGTTGGAGTTTGTTTTTAAGAGTAACAGTGAGATCTTTGTATACCACATCGCAGTAATCAAAATGAGGCAATATTAGGGAGGAAACAAGTCGTTTGCTCGGCTATACCAAATATGAACTTAAACAATACGTGTAGTGGCCTCCGCCACGCAAAAATTATGAACAGTAGCGACGTGTAGTAGCCTCAGCTACATCGAGATAAGAACTGTAGTACCTCCCGGTACTAAAGACATCGTGGTTAGCACAGACAACCAATTTATATAAATCTGGACAAGTGGACGGTAGTGGGGACATTATTTTTCTATAATCCGAAGCAGTCGTCGTAGAAGCTTGCGGGTGGTGCCAAACTTCATCATTTCTTCAGAACGTCAAAACGATGCCTTGCGGAATCCAAACGCATCGCTGATTGATTAGATATCGCTTTCGCGGGCTTTTTCCAGGGCACGCTACTTGAGCGCCGAGATTGGCTTGGTTATTCCTGATTCGTCCATTCGTATGCAAAATCGTTGGGTAAAGTAGGTCGTTTTCCCCCACCTGTCTTCATCAAAAGTACCTCTGTCTCTTTATTTCATCACCACTTACTCTGCTGGACAAAGACTCGGGTTGCTACGCTAGCATTCAATGACCTGGCTTCCAGGAAAATGTTTAAATTTATCAAGCGCTCTCAACTGCCTAACTCATTGCGACACACAGCTCCCAATTGCTTCAACTGGCTGGGCCAGCTTGCAGTAAAATAAAATAAAATATGAACAATTAATTCATGATAATTAATTAAGGGTTCAATACACCTTGCACTATCTTTCGGCACAGTCACCACCGACATTGAGACACTTGTCGTAGCGTGCAATCATTTTGAAGAACCCACTCTGGTAAAACTCGGTGCCCTGCGATGCAAGGATTTGTCGCACAGCTTGCTCCGGGGTCAGGTTTCTCGGTACCCATCTTGCGGACACTTTATGGTAACCCAACACATCATGGAGTAGGCTATGTGATGGGCACGGGTACGACCAATACCTAGTGTGGACGCCACGTCTGCCACCGTCATGCGCCTGGTCGTTAACACCATATCATGCACTCGAGCAATGCTTTTTCAATTCGTGGATGTGGAGGGACTCCCACTTCGATCTTCATCCTCCACACTCTGCTGTCATTCACTGAACATGCAACACCAGCAACCGAGCATTTGACGGAACATGACCGCTTCATCATACATGGTCTGTAGCATGGCTAATTATAACCCGGCCTCGGCCAGACCAAATTGCAACACGGTCTCGCCAGCTTCATACGTCCGACTAAGCGCCTAGCCCAGAGGTGGTCAGCTGGGCGCCCGTTTACCCTGGCCCAGTGCAGCCGGGCAGGCGTAATGTAAATGCGGGCGGCTTACCAGCATTCATACGTCACAGTGTAGCGAGACGAAGCGAGAGAGCGTGCCCAGTCTCACCGGGCAGGCATTGCGAGCATTGTGTCATACCGGGATGCGATAGAGATTCAGGGGCGGCAGGTTCAATCTAATACTGTTTTATTATTGAAAATGTACTTACATTACATTACAAAAATGCAGGCATTCATGTGTGTACATTATGATGCATATGTCCCATGTTTTGCTGTAAGCGAGGTAATGTCTGGACAAATACTACAACTGGTGTGTAGTCAGTGAACGGCCCTCAGATGGCTATCCGTCATTTTTGTGATCGATGGCTTCATTTGCAATGCTTTAAAGGGGAGAGAAGTTGTTCAGATAAATATGTAGAACCAATCATGCACATTATAGCTGCCGCTCAACGTTACATTTTTTTAGCTATCACAGAATGTCCACATACTAAACATTTAGCACGTTCTCCAATTGGCGCAAAAAGCCACTGCCCTTCGCATTGGGATTCTTGTTACACGCTATTTGCACTGGAGGAGGATGTGCTGAGTCAAAAATACATCGAGGGGTGAGGACTTGGACATAATGAAAGCAAGTACTGTATATGATCCTGAAGTTTCGAAACCTCCTACCTACATTTTTAAATGTCTTATTTCATTAGTATTTGATACGTTTAATTTGCACTTATCAAGGTACAAATGATCGAAAATTAACAATTTTGATGGTATTAAATTATAATGTCCGGTTATCTTCGTGAAATAATCTGGCCCTTTGTATTTCCCGACATTGTATGGATAAAATAATGATAAACTAATGTTTCCAACTAATATTTAACACAATACTACCGATGTTCACTTTCCAAATCGACACTCACACTCGGATACTAACAGGAAGGCCACTGACAAGTAGTGTATTTTTGGCAAGGGATGAGGAAAAATACTGCTCACCCGACTCACTGCTTCCTCTCTGGCTAACTGAACAGCTGACTATTTTGCTCATTCAGTAAGTGTAAAGTTATGGTACGCTAAATATTTCAAACGAGTGAAAAGAAATGCTTTCAAATTACATCTTTCAATAATCAATCCGATTATTGGTTTCATTCAAAATTAAAAACTTCAACAAATTTAATATTTTTATTATTAGGCTCTGGGGGAGGGATTGATCCCCCTGATCACCCCCGTCCCTCCACCCCCCACCCCCACGCCCCTAGTTATGCCACTGATTATCAGACCCCACTAGTATCAACGTACGATTGTTGTTACAGGATTAAGATACAATAAACAACACATTTAAATTTTGGCAAGTGTCTGAAGTTTACAAATCATAATGCAAGAAGCTTTGGAACAATCCAGAAGAGCAACTAAGTGTGATAAGACTCGAGAGCGTGCTACTATTTAATAGTATAGAATAAAGACGTTGAGTTAGGAGCTGCACTCACGTTTACCAGATGATTAGCCTTCCTTCTTGGGTTTACTTTAACAGGGGCGGATCTAGGGAAGGGCGAGGAGGGCGACCGCCCAGGGTCCCGCGGTCCGGGGGCCCCGCGCCATGGATTTTTTAAAATTTAATTAATTAATTATAGAGCCTCCGTGACTTAGGCGGCAGCACGCCGGCCTCTCACCGCTGGGTCCGTGGTTCAAATCCCGGTCACACCATGTGAGACCTGTGCTGGACAAAACGGAGGCAGACAGGTTTTTCTCCGGGTACTCCGGTTTTCCCTGTCATAATTTCATTCCAGCAACACTCTCCACTATCATTTCATTTCATCTGTCATTCATCTAATCATTGCCCCAGAGGAGTGCGTCAGGCATCGGCAGCCGGCACAGTTCATATCCTCGCCGCTAGATGGGGGCTTCATTCATTCCATTCCTGACCCGGTCGGAGACTGGAAGCAGGCTGTGGATTTTCATTTTCAATTAATTAATTATACTTTTCAAACTTATTTACAATTCATAGCCTATTCTTTTTTTCAGTGCAGCTATGACCTCCCGTGACTGTTTAACAAGTTTAGGTTTCAGTGAAATAATAGAATACAGTAGCCTACTTCAGCCGGGAAAAAAGTCGCAAAGTAATATTTTAATATTTCATAGTTTACATAATCTTCTTCAAGGTTTCTTTCATATTATTTAAAAAAATGTACTGTAGTGTATTCAAAATATTGTAACTATTCTTTATTCTATTATTATTATTACAAGACTATTTTCCATTTGATTTTTTTTCCTATTGTTGTGTGCCCCACCTTACCATATTGCCCAGGGCCCCGCAAGGCCTGGATCCGCCACTGTACTTTAAACACTGTTGTAAAACATGCGAGTTATGTAAATTAGTGCGGAGTCGCACGTTCAGCACCATTCATCGCCATAGGCCTACTTACCGCTCGCCACATATGGACTAGAGTGCGGCGTTGCCGCTCTGCTATGGGCAGGGCCTTCCTCATAGGTGGCTATGTCTGTAGGCGTTCATGGATGACTGACACACTAATCCCACGAGCCCATTCATACCGGATAAAAGCACTCACTTCCATTGGTGACCTCGTTGTCAGTACACGTATGTCTGCCATCGTGAGTTGTACTAGAATGATATCGGACACGCCGGTCTGCTGATCGTCTCTCTTGGTCGGCGCTTTCCACATGCGTCATTCCGCCTCCGTTAATGCTCATTCAGACGTTGATTTAGCCACGGGCGTGGATTCTTATGGCGACTGTTTGTGTCACCTGGTCATCTTCTCGTGCAATAAAATAACGAAACTTACTTTCGGAACTGCCCTCGTATAAACGGCAAACGAAAGTGTAAGTAGCCATGGTTGCGGACGGACATCTATTTATCCTTTCCATAGTGTGTGGTGTGAATACCTTGAAGACGATACCTCATATGTCGTTCAAACTTGGTTCCTGTCACCAAAATTGACCAATCACTCGACGAACAGGCTAACTGACCAACTAGTGTTGTAGTGGCTAGCATTCTTGGCTGTCACCCCTGAGTTCCTCGGTTCGATTCCAGGCTCGGTCAAGGAATTCAATTCTGGTCTGAAGGCTGTAACCGGGCGCACTTAAATTAAAGCCTCGTGAGGCAAAACTGAGGAGAAGTCAGCTCAATTTCCACCTCAGCCATTATAAAAGTGTTTTTCCGTGCTTTCTCCACTTCTACTCTATGCAAATGCTGGGATGGCACCTATCGTGAGGCCACGGTCGTCTTCTTCCTAATCCTAGTATCTTTAACAAATATTCACACACAACTACAGACACCACAATAATACAGGTTATCAGACAAATCATCCATTTATTGCCTATGGTATAAATATTTATACACACACCCAGGTACAAGGGGCTAAATAACCATAATGTTGCAAAGCCCCTAAGCGAATCAAAAACAGCAACTCTACGTATAACTACTGTACTGTTATTGCCAAAATGGTGATCTACCATAATCTCCCAAGAGGGGCGTGGTGGCGCGGTGGTCGAGCTGTTTGCCTCTCACCAAGGTGGGCCGGGTTCGATTCCCAGTCAATGCATGTGAGATTTTCGAAGTAAAATGCCACGTCCTGTGGTTCGGATTCCACGTAAAAAGGAGATCCCGTGGCTCATGATCTCAAGATTTACGGTCACGTAAAACTAAAAGCTTCCTTCCTTCCATAATGCACCCTTTTTAATGCTAATGTTACTGTCGTTAATTCACTTTAAGGGCTTCGGACATCTTGGTCATCATCTCCGTGTACTTGGGTTTGTGTAGAACTTGTCCGATAACCTGTGTATTTTGATGACTGTAGTAGTGCCTGTAGCTGCAGTCTAATATGCTCAAGGATGGAGTAGGCGCCCCAGGACTTGAAATAAGGTAGGCCTACTATCCCGGGATTTGCCTGGAGGGAATGTGCAAAAACCCAGGGGAAAACCTCACTCAAGATAGCCGCTGTCAGTGGCGGGTTTTGAACTTACGATCTCCATACGTGCCATAGCGGTCGTAGTGCGCGTTACGCCACGGGGTTCTTTTAATGAGTGGGAAGGACAAAAATTATAGCAAACTTTTGGGAATTCTGTGAAAGCTTTCACAAGGGGCGGAACAGCGAAGTAATCTTCCCTTAAACTGTTCAAAGCTTGATTGTTAAATTGATAAATTCCAAATTATACAATGGTGCAATGACTGAAAATACGGACCAATGTCAAGCACTTTCTGAGTTCATTCTTCATTTAGGAATCGTCGCACTGTATAACAATTGTCCAAGATCACCGACTTTTAGATCTGTGCCAGGTTGTGAGCCATTCCGAGAGCCTGTAGTTGGTCCACCAGTCTTGAAGGAGCAATTCCAGTTGCAGACAGAATGAGAGGCCGGATGTACACCTCCTTTAGCTTCCACATTTAGTTTACTTCAATGGCCAGTTCGGTGTAGCCTATTTGTTGACCTTTCGGACATAGGATGTTTGAAGGTTGTGGTTGAGTGGTACGGATATAGGCTATCGATTATCACAGTTTCTTTCTTCTGTCGATAAGGAGGAGAATATCAGGTCGGTTGATTTTAATGGTTTTATCAGTACGGATTTCTCTGTCCCAGGATAATATATGGGTTCTATTGTCCGAAACATATTTTGGTTGCTAACTTACGTATAATACAGAAGCGAGGAGTCATCTAGTCCTGTAGTTTCAGCCATCTCCATGTGCACGATCTTAGCAACATTATTGTGGCGCTCAGTGTACAGTAGTACATATTTGCCAACGTTGGACACTCACCGATAATGTGATCCGAGATTTCACCCTGCTTGCCGCATTTACGACACTTATCCTCAACGTCTGTCTGTTTTAAGCTGAGCCTCCTGTAATTCCTTGTAGGAATTAAACTCTGTCTTGTATAGCCAACATAAAACCAGTGGTCTCGCCAAATAATTGGCCTTGTTTGAGTCACCTGTTTGACGCACACATATCTGTAGACGGTAGGTCGAGCTGGTGTGCGTGAGCACCGTGAAGCTCCTTTCCTATCCATTCAACTTGGCCGAGGAGTTGCTTTTCAGGTAAATTGAAAGTCGTCCGGTTCAAATGGAGTGCGGAGTCACTGCCAGTCTTATAAATGGCAGCATACACTGCATTCTGTTCTGTTCTCCGTAGCATTATATTTAATATTAATAATTATTGTTAATTATTTTAATTATTATCATTATTATTATTAGAAAGCCTCCGTGGCTTAGGCGGCAGCACGCCGGCCTCTCACCGCTGGGTCCGTGGTTCAAATCCCGGTCACTCCATGTGAGATCTGTGCTGGACAAAACGGAGGCAGACAGGTTTTTCTCCGGGTACTCCGGTTTTCCCTGTCACAATTTCATTCCAGCAACACTCTCCACTATCATTTCATTTCATCTGTCATTCATTTAATCATTGCCCCAGAGGAGTGCGTCAGGCCTCGGCAGCTGGCACAGTTCATATCCTCGCCGCTAGATGGGGGCTTCATTCATTCCATTCCTGACCCGGTCGGAGACTGGAAGCAGGCTGTGGATTTTCATTTTCATTATTATTAGACTATATAAGAGAAGAAATGTGGCTAAGGAAGAGCTCCTCACTAGGGTGGCCGTTGTTCCAATTTAAGTCAATAGAATTCAAAACTTAAAAATAGAAAATTAGAAACGCGTTCCAGTGGTTCAGATTTCATACAAAACTACAGTACAGTTGAAGCAGCTTATTATCACTAGTTTAACAGCCACGTAGCCAAGTTGAATGGATAGGAAAGGAGCTTCACGGTGCTCACGCACACCAGCTCGACCTACCGTAGCTATGTCTTCCAATTCAAAAGCGGAACCATCACGTCGCACGGTCCGAGGTTCAAATCTCAATGCTGGCAGCGGCCATCCTGAGTGCAAATATTTCCCAGCATTCTCTACACTTAGCTTACACAAGGCAAATGTCAGGATGGTCCTTATTTGGAGACCGTAAGCACCCATCCCAGTAATTTACCATAATTGTTACAATTACACACACTACTACAGTCACCACAGAAATACAGGTTGTCAGACAAATTAAACACACATCCAAGCACAATGGGATGATGATAAAGATATCCCAAGCCAATTGACAATTGAATTGAAGCAACAAGAGCAAGGCTGAGCACACGTAACCGGGCTGAGTGCAGACTGATTGTACAGTTTTTTTTTTTTTTTTTTTTTTTTTAGCGCATGGCTTTTAGTGCCGGGAGTGTCCGAGGACATGTTCGGCTCGCCAGTTTTGTAGCTGCTTCGAGACGGACACCCAATGGGTGAGCTACAAGTACCGTTGGGGAGGGAAGGAGGGGAATTGGAATGTAAGGACGAGGAGTTGGAAGGTAGCGGCTGTGGCCTATAGTTAGGGACCAACCCCGGCATTTGCCTGGAAGGAAGATGGGAAACCACAGAAGACCATCTTCAAGGTTGCCGGCGGGGGGATTCGAACCTCCTCGCCTCCCGGATGTGAGCGACTGCCATCAGTCATGCCGTAACCACCACGGCTAACTCACCCGGTGTTGTACAGTAATAGCGTGACTAAAGGAGAGTATTTTCCTAGTGCCAGTAGCAAGCGAGCTTGTTTGTGGGTAATACGCCGCGCCGCGCCGTGCCCTTCTCCCGCCTCGCCTCACCGCACCTCGCCCCTACATGGCTCAGGCGAGGTCGCGTGCCAATTCCAGACGAGTTGGCCGAGATACCACCATGACGTTTCGCGTGCACTAGGTTCCAACACAAGTCAGATAACACTGTGTCGCGATCCAGCCGGGGACAATCATTATTATTATTAGGTATTAGTAGTAGTAGTATTATTTGTCCGGCCCCGTGGCGAATTGGTTAGCGTGCTAGGCTTTGGCCCGAAGAGTCCTAGGTTCGATTCTCGGCCGGGCCAGCGGGGATTGATTTGCCCGGCCCGGGGACTGAGTGTCTTTACGGACACTTCTCTGATGCGGACACTCCCTAGATATGGACAGACCATCAGACAAGTTCAATGTGCACCCAAGGCTGATAACAGAGATATCCAAACAATGTAGTAACAACATCAAAGTTCTCATGTTTAAAACCATTCAATGACCCCTTCAAAAGCTATAGGCCAAGGCCTAGGGAAATTTACTCCGCCTTAGCTAAGTACTGCTGTACAAGGTATTGTCATGTTATTTCACATTCCCTAACACTGTGGTGTCTACAAAACAGACTTAAAATGCTAAACCACTCCTTAGTATTTCTATGAGAGTTGTCTATAATTTGAGGGCCTCAATCCAGCTCCATGTAGGCTATTCGTCGCCACCTGCTGTTCTCACCTCCGGACCATTCCATTCATCTTGAGTGGAATTATCCAACACTGTTGTAACAAAGTGCTGCTCCTCGTTGTGTAGTGGTTCGCATTATTGTCTGTCACCCGTGAGGTCCAGGTTCCATTTCTAACTCTGCCCATGAATTTAATTCTGGCATAAGAGTTGGAACTGGGTATATCAAAAGTCGTTAGGCAAATCTGAGAAGAGATGGGTTCGATTCCAACCTCAGCCATCCTGGTGGTGGTTTTCCGTGGATTTCCACTTCCACCCCAGGTGAATGCTGGGGCTGGTTCCTAAATTAAGGCCACGGCTGCATGTGGTGGTTTCCTATTTCTAACTCCTAAGCAAATCCAAGGATGGGTTGAAACTTAAGACCATGGTCAACACCTTTCCAGTTCTACCCTAAATTTAAATGACCACTTGGCAAAAGTAGGTAGGTGGTGCTTATTAACTTTGAAGACATGTTTTAAAAAAATGTTTCTACAAACCAGATGCTTGAATTTAAAGAATATAATATTTAAAAACTCTAAATTCCAGTGTGGATACTGTACCCTTCAAACCTGGGTCTTCTAGGATGGGTCTCTCTTCTGGGGGTCACGCTCAGTCCATATACTTAACTTACATTGCCATCCTAGGACCTCGGAGATGGAATCACAGGGACATAGGGCCTAACTGAAATCACACGTCAGGGTATCTTAACAAAACAGTGATTTTATTGACTATGACTAACTACTACAGGGAAAAATTAATTTAAAAACTAACACCCCCAACTAAAAATGAATAAAAAATAAACTGAAACAACCCCTGAATCTAATGAACACAAACACGACCCGATGCCCTCACAAGGACACGACCCTGGGTCCAATGGCTCAAAGAAATATGCCATAATCAAACAAACATAAACAATAAAATACAATTCAAAAACATGACTCTGTGTCTTCAAACTGAAACCTAAATGCCAAATCAGTCGATGCGGACACACGCGCATGACACATTTAAATCGGTGATCAACAGTGTATGGTATGTTTGAGTGAGGAATAATTACCTATCTGTTACCGGGTGAGTTAGACGTGGTCGTTACGGCGTAACTGCAGGCAGTCGCTCACATCCGGGAGGCGAGGAGGTTCGAACCCCCCCCCGCCGGCAACCTTGAAGATGGATTTCTGTGGTTTTCCATCTTCCTTCCAGCCGCTACCTTCCAATTCCTCGTTCTTACATTCACACTTTTCTCCCCAGACAACACTCCACACGTGACGGTACTTGTAGCTCACCCCATGGGTGTCCGCATAGAAGTAGCTACAAACTCTCGCGAGCCGAACATGTCCTCGGACACTCCCTGCACTAAAAGCTATGCGCTAAAAAAAAACTATCTGTTCAAGATCATTGCCTGCCAATGCAATTTCCAGGTCATGATCTTGTGTCGGGTGTTAGAGGCGCCATGCAACACACAAGAAATACACTGCAAAAATACAATACACTCCTGACATAGCCTACCCTTATCTTCATAATACTATAATTACAGGTAAAGGCATCCTGAAAACACGTGGATGCCTTAGGGACATACTGTACACTTACGAATACTTTCCATTCAACACAACAAATCAAAGCGTGCTGTCATCACAGTGACTAACCCGGATATGTTTCTGGGTTTCTACCCAATGTTATGAAACAGTTGACCACGGGTGACCTTCCCACTACATTATAAACACAAACACTTTCATTGACCGCAAGTCCCGCAGTTACTTTATAAAAAAAAAGTAAGGTCGCACTAGAAAAATATTTGTATAATAACAGCATGCTTCAAAGTGAGGACGAACCACTACTGAATCAAAGCCAGAGTCTAAAATACTCCAAAAACACGGATTAACCTTAACAAAATCAACGCACTGAAATCCACACCCCCTGAACTTATCCAACAATGACAATAAACATTTAACAGACCAGGTTTCGAAGATTGAACAAGTAAATAACGTTACTTAAATAAACACCAGCTGATCAACTTCAGCGATAAAATGAACGGCCAAGACAATGATTTCCACGTAAACATCGTGAGAAATAAAATCTTCACAATCAACAGCTGATTTAACATATAAATTGAGACATGTGCCATATTACCATTGCTTGCAAGAAATCTACAACGAGCTCTTATTCAAGACCGTCGAACAATGGCAGGGATCCTATGGTACAACCTGTAAATGATTCGTTGCGTACTGGGCTGCCATATGCCCTAACGGACGATCACCAAACAAAACACAAAATGGGGTCAAAAATGCCCTCCGACGAAACCTATGGGAAACCAACCTACACATTACACGCAATAGGGGTCCAAATTGCCCCCCGACGAAACCTGTGGGAAACCAACCTCCACATTACACATAAGCTGGACACAATCTCCTGCCATACAATCAGCAATCTTATCTGGCTCACAGACCAATAGGCTAAACATCCAAAATCACTGTCTGTCTTAATCGAATCCCAACTCGTGGATACGCATTTAAAAAAATCATCTCTCAAAGATATCATGAACTTTACATCAAGTGATGGGTGCTGATGACCTCCATCTGCAATGCTAAAATAGCTTAATTAATACCACCTGGCCCATTAAAAGCTTCACAATGAGAATAGATATCACCTCCCAAGATTATAACTCCCGTTACAAGCAACAGGTGGGTGGTGATGACCATGCCCCTTACTTGAACATCATTGGTTATTCTTCCCCCTTAAATCTTACATATAAGGTGACCTCGCGTCAACAAAACCTACCTGTTACGGAATGTTAGCATTTACGCTTACTAAAAACAAAACGAAAACTGACATTAACTTAAATCGAAACAAAAATCGAAATATTTACCACCAAAAAAAAAGAACACTCGTTCTTGTCGTCAACCCAACCCCGACCAAAAATCAAATGATTTAAATTAGGGTACCCATTCCTCAGCTCAGCATGGATCGTCAGCTAGACATACCCTTCTGGGATGTCTCTACTCCATGTCCGACTCCTTATCCGTACTGGCCCGCTGCATCATCTCAGTGATGGGAAACGTACGGACACCATGAAATCCCGTCTTTCTGGTTGGGCTGTAGGTTATACTGTTTTAGTATTATTCACGAAACAGGGCCACAGCTTAAAGTAAGCTTATCGTGTTTTCTCAGTATAGCACACCACCATTGAACTCTATCTCTGCCTCGGCCTAGCTCCGTGAACGAACAAATGACCAGTCTATACTAACTAACATGTCTTACTAGCCCTAGACTTGCTCACACGTCACTATCCCAAACTTAACAGACTGACTGTGGTCATTTGGCAATCAAATCTTTGCTACTAAGTCAGGTTACTAAATTCGCCCAACGCATGTCCAGTCAATGTAGCTTCTTTGTGTAACTCCTAATCGTTACACTACCATTAGCTCAACGGCTAACTTATGACTTTGAACTCAAAATCGACACTTGTGAAAATTACCGGAATACGGAGTGCAAACTGTCACAGGCTTCGCGTCTCATGCCTGGACCAGAACTGTGTCTCTTCAACTTATTAATTTCAACACTTGTCATAGCTCAATGGCTAACTTGTAACTTTCTACTCAAAATCGACACTTGTGAAAATTTCCATAATACGGAGCGCAAACTGTCGCAGGCTTCGCGTCTCATTCCTGGACCAGAACAGTGTTCATCGTCACGCAGACGGATCTACTGTATTTAAACTTTCCACAGAGCCTCATCACCAAGCGTAGACAGAATTTTTCCAAATCAACTAAAAACTCAGGTTGAAGAATGAATAAGGGCTCAAAATGATCCCGCCAAATCGTAGGTTACGAATATATTGCCACTAATCCAGATCGATCGCAGGTACGACTCCTGGTGTGACCGCGTTTACACAGTGCTTCTCACGGGCCAGTATTCCCCCTACCCAAGTGACATGGCTCCCATTCTTCATTGGCTGGAGCGCGGATTGATCTCACAGGACATAATTGAAGGCCAAATTCTAAATTTTTAATTAGATAGAGCATATTACTTCATTAATATTTCCAGTTAAATTCACTAAGCAATCTGCTTCTTTCCAGGATAAAATGTCTTGTCTAGATCACAATTAAAGGCTTTCTGACGTCACAGAGGGGTGTGACGATATCTTCTGTCTCGAGATTCGGTATTTCTGTACACGTCTTATATCCAGCGAAAAAGACTAAACGGGGAACTATCACTGGGGTTCCCACTCGATTGGTACATTCCCATCTAGTAAAATCTTTCATTGTCTCAACTCTCTAGTAGCCGCAATCTTAGAATAACCTCCGCCCCGCAACACTCACCTCGAGATCGAAGACCGCCCTCGCTTGCCTGCTTGACGACAGTAGCGTATCCTTTGTGTTCCACAATTCATGCTTAAAAATGCACAATGAACCTGCATTAATTAAATTATATAGGAACTTACATGCTAGCCCACAGCTTAAGGTCATGGTCATCATCTTTCTAGTTCTATTTTTACCCTAAATTTAAATTACCAGTTGGCAAAAGTGGGTGGATGGCCCTTAGTAACTTTGATGACATGTTTTAAAAATTGTTTCTATAAATCAAATGTTTGAATTTAGAATGTAATCTTTAGAAACTCTAAATTCCATTGTGGATACTAACTTAAAATAAAATAAAATAATATAAAATAGCTAACGTCTATGTGAATAGGCCTATAACGGGTGAATGGTAACAGACTGACTGCGTGGAGCAGCGGCAACGTTCTCTCTTCCAGTGCCTAAGGTTGCAGGATCGAATCCTGGCACAGTCAGTTGTTATTTTAGGTTGCGCAAATGCGGGGGAGCCATGTAAATAGATTTTCTGGCACGATCAAGGATCCCATCGGGGCAAAATTCCGGTACCACGGCGCAGTGGCGTAACTACGGGGTGGGGGTTGGGGTGAAGAGGGGGATCAATTCCCCCCCCCCCCCCCAGAGGCAAATAATAAAAATATCGAATTTGTTGAAGTTTTTATTTTTGAATAAACTAATCTTTGGATTGATAACAAATGATTGATTTATGTAAGTTTATACTTACTAACTTGAAATCATTTATAATGTTTATAGCGTTACTCTAACTTCGTACTTACTGAATGAGCCAAATGGTAAACAGTTCAGTTAGCACATTCTTCCCTTATCCCTTTCCATTAATACACTACACCATTTGTCAGTTGCATTTTTTTATTATCCAAGTGCGAGTGACATTTCGGAAAGTAATAATATCGTGTTAAGTCGTATTGTTATTTTAAGTTAAACTTTAGTTGTTAACTGTAGATTATTAATATTCATAGAATGACCGGGAACAGGACGTGTCAGCTGCTTTTGCGAAGAAAACTGGACTTGATAATTTAATATCAACAAAATTGTTATATTTAGAGCATTTTTACATTGATAAGTGCAAATACAACTTATCAAATGCTCTTTAAATCAAACACGAAGAAATAAAGATATGAGGTTTGAACCTTCGTGGAGAGAAGTTTCGCCTTAAAACTTTCCCATACGGGAGAACACATCAGGCGTGAGCCTGGTCAAAATAGTTACCGTGAGAGAACTATTAAACTGAAGGCGGTGCGGGATAGTGGGCATTGAAATACATCACCAGAAACCAAAAAGTTAGGTAACATAATTTATTGCTATGTAGCAACAATGCAAAATCACATTTCTGAATTAATATCATAGTAAACAAATGCACATAAGTGCGTAACACAGTGATGACTAGATAATATAAATAGAGCAGTTTTTACGGGTTGATTTACGAGGCACGTCCAGAAAGTAAGTTCCGTTTGGTAATAAAATTAAATTGTGTACAGATACAGAAAAATTATTTATTGCACAAAATTCTACAACCCTTAAACTACTTTCCCACATAACTGCCGAACTTTTGCAGACATTTGTCATAGCGTGACACAAGTTTTTGGATACCTTCTTCATAGAAGTTTGCCGCCTGTGTCTTAAACCAGTTGGAAACATCTTATTTCAGCTCGTCGTCATTGTTGAAGTTTTGACCGCCAAGGAAAGACTTGAGATGTGTGAACAGATGAAAGTCGCTAGGAGCGAGGTCAGGACTGTACCGAGGGTGGTCAAACACGTCCCAGCTAAATCCCTTTAGGAGGTTTTTCGTCACATTTGCAGTGTGTGGTCGTGCGTTGTCGTGAAGAAAAACAACACCTTTTGACAGCAACCCTCGGCGCTTATTCTGTATTGCGCAGCGCAATTTCCTAAGTGTCTCGCAGTAAGCATCTGCGTTGATTGTTTGACCACGCGGTAAGAAATCAATGAGTAAGATGCTTTTCCAGTCCCAGAACACTGTGCACATCATTTTTCGAGGTGTCAAGATTAGTTTCGGCTTAACCTTTGCTGGGGATGAAGTGTGCCTCCATTCCATTGATTGCCGCTTACTTTCAGGGGTGTCGTAAGAAACCCAAGTTTCATCTCCTGTGACTATCTGTGTCAGAAATTCTTCGCCGCCTTCATTGTAACGGGTCAAAAACTGAAGTGCACTACCCATCCGTTTTGTTTTGTGTTGCTCCGTAAGAATCTTTGATACCCAACGTCGGCAAAGTTTACGAAAGTTCAGTTTTTCGGTAACAATTTCATGAAGTAGTGATCGTGAGATTTGGGGAAATTCCATAGCGAGAGCACTAATTGTATACCTGCGGTTTTCCCGGATCTTGTCATCAATCGCGTGAACCAGTCCTTCTGTAACCAAAGATGGACGCCCACTTCGTTCTTCATCGTGCACTTCACTACGTCCTTCATTGAACTGTCGGATCCATCTTCTCACCATTGAATCACTCATCGCATTTTGTCCATACACTTCGCAAATTTGCCGATACATAACAATTGGTTTCACTTTCCTAGCATTCAGAAAACGAATCACAGATCTGATTTCACAAGCGGCGGGATTTTCAATCAACACCGACATTGTACGAGTAAACATGCACAACAACGCGTACGTGGCTGACAGCGCTCTCCAAATGGCGCACGTTTCTTCTCCTTGATACAGAGCGTCTACCGCGCATATGCGGATCTGCGCTGCAGCGGAACGTACAACTAGTTGAAGACACAGGCGGCACACGTCTATGAAGAAGATATACAAAAACTCGTGCCACACTACGACAAATGCCTGCATTATTTCGGCAGTTATGTGGAAAAGTAGTTTAAGGGTTGTAGAATTTTGTGCAATAAATATTTTTTCTGTATCTGTACACAATGTAATGTTATTACCAAACGGAACTTACTTTCTGGACGTGCTTCGTATAAACCCTTTAAAATTAGAGTATTTTGATATATTGGATTTATCTGACGAGTAGATGCTCTCATATAAAAATATTATTTATTTATAAACTTGATGATGTGATGAGAATAAAAGTTCATAAAACCAATAACTTATCTTTTAAAAGGAAATATCCTGGCTGGTTGAGTGGCGTAGAGAGTAAGTGTCCCTTTGGGAAGGAGCCGTCCGTGGCCTCAGAGCAAGCGTGCCATGAGAAGCAAATCCCACTCGGCCATTCTTCTTCCCAGGAATGAAAGACACCGTTAGTGTCTAGGCGGAAGTATGTAGCTCCCATGCAGTCCAGGCCACGGCCGTCAATGCAGTCTGGGAGGCGGCCGTTGCTTCAAGTATACGGACGAGAGATCCAACTCTGATGCAGTTTGCTGAATAACAGATGACAGCTGCCTTATGAAGAAGTTTGCCAAGGTAAAGCACACCTGGCGAAGCGGCGAAACAGCACAGTGGCCTTTGATGATGCGTAGAGCGGTGGTGCTACCCTTGTAATATGACGTAGCAGTTTTGTAGCGTTGCGCCGATAAGAATGTAATCAGAGTGATGTGATCAATGTGCTGTGATCAGAATGCGGATCAGAGGTGCGATCAGAGAAGTGATGTGTGCGCTGGGCAGCGTAGAATGCGATCAGAAGATGTGATCAGAAGTGATGAAGTACTGAAGCAGGCAACATCTTACGTGGGCAGTACACTATGCCGAACATTCGCCCGAATGTTTCGCCGAATGTTCGGGTGGGATTGCGACCGCGAATGTAGACGAATGTGCAACCCGAACCACCCCGAACTAACCAAGTACACCATTGCCTAAGTTCGGCCGAACCATGTCGAACCCCATCAAGCGTATTCGCTGCAAAACATTCGCGCCAAACCCATTCATTGTGACCTTTAAAACTTTTTTTTAATTTTTTTCAAAAAAAAAGTCCATTTTTGAAATTCCTATATTTTGGAAACTTGGAAGTTTAAAAAAAGTTTGTTTCATGTAAATTAATGGTCCTCACCCCCTCTACCACCAAACCAAGTTTCATGTCTCTAGGACAAAAACCAAAATAGAACAATTTTGAAAGTAGGCGATTTTTTTTAACCAAACATTCTAAAAAGTGCTATATAAGCTTAAAAGAATGGTATCTATGTTCTTTATCGTTAGAACAAAGCTTTCATTTTTTCCATTTTTTCCAAAAAAGTCCAATTTTGAAATTGGCTATATGTTGGAAACTAAGAATTTTACAAAAACGTTTGTTTGACATAAATGAATGTTCTTTACCCCCTCTACCCATACACCAAGTTTCAGTTCTCTAGGACGCAAAAAACAGCAGGGGGTGGTAGGGTTTGGGTTTATGTATTGGCTGAATTGGCTTTTTGTGTTGGCTTTTTGTATTGGATTTTTATGTTGGCTTTTTATGTTGGCTTTTGTGTTGGCTTTTTATGTTGGCTTTTCATGTTGGCTTTTGTATTGACCTTTGTATTGGCTTTATGTTGGCTTTTTGTATTGGCTCTTATGTTGGCTTTTTATGTTGGTTTTTTGTTGGCTTTTTGTGTTGGCTTTCGTATTGGCCCAAATGTTGGCTTTCGTATTGGCTTTCTCATATTTTCTCTTACTTGTTGGCTTATTTGGTCTTGGAAAGTGCGAAAGTATCTCAGCCCTTTTTATCACAGATCACAGCATAATGCTTTCCGCCATGTTTGTAAGCAACAACAACACACTAAAGTTCCAAAAAATCCAAAGTACTCTAAGGTTAATTATTGACTCTCAACTCTTACATTTACCTCTATCCCACTCTCAGTCAAAAATAATATTGCATTTTTGTTTTTTTTTTACTGAATTGGGAAAGTAGGCTATATGTTCAAACTAAATATCATATAAAGTCATATGTTAACTCCTACACCTATCTTTATCCCACTCTCAGTCGAAAAATAGTGGGGTTTTTTCCTTCAAATTTTTCCAAAAAATATTTGGAAAGTAGGCTATATTTCGGAAACCGAACATTCTCAAAAGTGTTATATAGGCATAAAAGAATGGTATCTATGTCCTTTATCATTAGAACAAAACTCTATTTTTTATTTTTTTCCAAAAAAGTCCAATTTTTTAAATTATTTTGGAAACTAAGAATTTTACAAAAAAAGTTTGTTTGACGTAAATGAATGGCCTTTACCCCCTCTACCCACAAACCATGTTTCAAGTCTCTTGGACAAACACATTAGTAGGGGGATGGTGGGGCTTCTGACGTCAGAGTGAAGGTGCTGGTGGTGGGGGCTTACGTTAGAAACAACAGCGTTTCCTCATTAGACCACTCCATTAATAAATAAAGAAATCTCACCAGTTAACAAATAAATAATCAACGATCACTGCACTGAATACTTTAGACAGAGCGCGTGCGTGGCTACACGAATGCAAGCGAGTGTGTACTGGCTCAAGTTAGTACCTGTCCGCGCTCGGCAGTCGCCCTCGCTCGTCTCCTTTGATTCGTGTCGGTAGACCGCCAAAATAGCGAGCACAGCCGAACACGAATGTTGGCGATGCGAACTACCCCGAATGTACACGAGCACACCGGGTACACTATCGCGCTCTCCTCTTTTCGCCTAGTGTACTGCGATAGTGTACTGCAGGCTTTTATAGTGGCCTAGAATTCTCCAGAAGGTCAAGACCACGTGACCAAGAGTGTAGGCTCGCTATTGGTTGCTCGAAGGGCCGCAGTGACGTAACTCGTCACCGGCAGACTGCAGTACGTTGATACACGCCAGTTTGAATTACGTGCCGAAATGTTAGACACTGCAACACTCGGAGGTAAGATCTTAGAATACAATACAGGATAGTTTATATAATTTGATTTGATTACAATGAATAATGAACTAATTAACACTTGTATGGAGGTTTTGCGGGAGCGAAAATGAGAGGACAGTAAACATGTGCCGTCACAAAGACAAAGGAAATATACACAAAGAATGCGTTAAATGTCACGAAAGTGACCACTTCGGGATAGTAGCCTACATTTGCTTTCTTTTATTATGTCTCATTTTGTTCGAACCCTCAGCCCCCAGTGTATCCCTCACCAGAAGCAAACCCTAGTTAGCCTACACCAATGCCTCGGCGGCTCTAAAAGCCGAAGTAGCTAAAAGGGACTTAAAAGCAATAACATTATTAACGAATTGTAACAGGAAAGAGTAGGCCTACATATTTTTGGTTCTTTCAAACAAACAAAAAAACAAACAAAAAACAAAAAAAAAGGAATACTGTACTCATAAATCATAGGCATAGTTTAACCACATCTGTGGGTCCATGTGAAGAGTCCGAGAATAAAGGGAGAACTAGGATTAATCAATCCAACCTTCCAAAAGGATTGAATGGTTTATGGATGTGGAAGGAACCGTCTATCGGCATTTATATCACGTATATCTTATCCCTGTCCGTTTATTTCCCAATGAATTAATGATACCACGGAAACACTTTGTACCCTTGCACCGCCATTGGTGGGATGATTATACGCAGCTTGAATATTATGTTATGCGTCTTACTGTACGTCTCCTTAAATTACTGTAGCTTGATATACGCCGGGGTGTAGGAACATTATTCGGATGTGAATCTGTAACCTGCCCGTAAGTAGCCTATACAGATACGAGTCACACCCTCAAATATCGGCTGGTTGTGCCGGGAATCGATCTCACAACTTTGCGTTCAAAGGTTCAACAGACGAGAAGCTAACCACTGCGCCACGCAACTGGTTTCTCAGCTTGCATTAAGTAGTTAGATTACACTGCTGATAGATGTATAGATTAGTGGGTCAAGAGCAGAGAAATCATGCGCGCTGCTTACTGTAGGCACTCATCGCTGGCTGCTCCTCATGTCGCACCGCCAGACGAGCGACCACCCGAACATCTCAATGTCTGGTCCACAGCGCCGATCGAGCTCTTCAATCATCTCATAGAGACAAGACTTGTGTGGTCGTTCGGGGTATCCACATGCCCTATTAACTGTCTTCGTTTCCGCCTCGTTGCGTAGTGGCTAGCACTCTAGGCTGTCACCACGGAGGCTCGGATTCGATTCCAAGCTCTGCCAAGAAATTTAATTCTGGTCTAAGGGCTGGAACGGGATACACTCAGCCATGTGAGGCAAACACTGGGAAGAGGTGGGTTCTATTCCCATCTCAGCCATCCTGGAAATGGTTTTCCGTGGTTTCCCCACTTCTAATCCAGGCGAATGCCAGGATGGTTCCTAAATTAAGGCCATGACTGCCTCCTTCCCAATCCTCATTTAAATTACAAATACACACACTAATACAGCCATCAAAATAACACAGGTTATCTGACAAATTCCAAACACACCCTAGTACACGGGGCTACATGACCACGATGTCGCCAAGTCCCTCAATGAATCAACAACGACAACTGTCATAGTATTGTGAACGAGTTTTTCAGATTTGATCACATGTTTTCATTGTGTATCTTTGCTATCAACACGTCTTGAACTTGATGTTTTAGAATTGTTGTTGTTTCATTTAGGAGCTTGGACATCGTGGTCATTTCAGTTCCCTGTAGTTGGGTGTGTGAAGAATTTGTCGGATAACCTGTGTAATTGTGTTGTGTTAGTGTGTGTATTTGTAACTGATGCGAGGATTGGGATGGAGGTGACCGTGACATTAATTTAGGGATCATGCTGGCATTTGCCTAGAGTAGAAGTGGGAAACCACGGAAAACTACTTTAAGGATGGCTGAGATGGAAATTAATCCTGCCTCTTCTCATGAAGCTAAGTGTACCCCGTTCCAACCCTCAGACCAGAATGAAAGTCCTTGACAGAGCCAGGAATCGAAATAGGACCTCCGGAGCGACACCCCTCGAGGTAATCTGATGATGTTGTAGATACTATTGTGTGTCATATGTCTCGCAGTTCACTTTTACATTGTACTAAAACCATTCCGACATATTTTTAAGGAACTATGTCCTCGAATAATGTTCATGCTAAACATTTGGACAGAGGTATATTAAAATACACATAGTCTATAATCATTATCTGTCCACCAAGAAGAAAGTAATGCAAGGGCAAAAATTAACGCTTTATTGTAGCCCCTCTCTTGTAGATACGCGCCTGAAAGTAGCACTTACGAAATTGCTGTTGTTTTCCGTAGTTATCCTTGTCGATGGATAGATAGATAGATAGATAGATAGATAGATAGATAGCTTTATTTTGTCTGGCAAGATGAGGGCCATTGGGCCCTCTCTTCCATCTAACCAGATTTTACAATTAATACATTATTACATTATTTGCAGAACTTAACAATGTTACTTACATCTAACAGGAATACATTTCAGATCCGATCACAATACATATAATGGCAGGTAAGCATGGCGTAGGAAATATTATTGTAATTAGTTAATTACCGGTATTGCTTAAGTACGGAAATAATAGGGAAACACAAACACTAATAAAACAGAACCTGATGATGATGTGATGATGTTGATGATGATGATGGTAAGCATCATGGATGAGTTATTACTATAGCCTATTATTGATTTTGCAATGCGCATTTAAAAGGACGTAAGAAAACATTTAGGTAACTAAACAGAAAATAAATAAAATGTAAATTAGAAACACGAATATAACTCAGCATAAGGATTCAAATATTTGACGTGTTGAGTTCAGCTTTCATTTCTTTTGTGATATGTACAGCTGGCATTGCTGCCTGAAGCTAGACGGGGTTGCTCCTCTGACAGAGCGCGGCAGGTTGTCCCACAGTCGTGCAGTAGAAACTACGAAGGAGTTAGTGTAGCGTACCGTACGGTGTTTAGGTATGAGCATGAGTGAATCATTTCTTGACCGTGTACCAAGACAATGTTCGTGTGAGAGGCAGTGAAACTGAGAATGCAGGTAAGCTGGAGAGGAACTTAAGAGTATTTGTCGGAAAAGACATAAAGAACGAAGATCGCGGCGTTGATTTAGTCGCAACCAGCTGAGTTGTTCGTACGCAGGGGTGACATGGTCGTAATACCGTAAGTTGCATATGTAGCGTACACATGCATTTTGTGCTAGTTGGAGTTTGTTTTTAAGAGTAGCTGACAGGTCATTGTATACCACATCGCAATAGTCAAAATGAGGCAGTACTAGGGAGGAAACAAGTCGTTCTTTTAACACGCGAGAGAAAATATTCCCAAATCGTCTCAATGAATTCAGTACGGAAAATACTTTTCTAGAGACGTTGTGGACTTGCTGCGTCCACGTCAATAATCACGCCCAGATCTTTGACTGATTCTCGGAATGCGATTGGGGAGTCGCGCAAGCGTAAGTTTGGTAGGGTGGGATTATTTTTTGTTTTATGGAGAATTTTTGGGTGGGAGATTATGATAGCTTGAGTTTTTGTCTCATTGAGTCGTAGTCCATGTGAATTGGACCAATTACAAATTTCAGTTAAGTCCTCATTGAAAGCTTTGATTGCTTGCGATAGTCTTTCTGGTGTAGCATGAAGATAGTTGTACATCGTCTGCGTATAAGTGATATTTGCATTTAGTTATCGATGAAGTGATATCATTTACGTAGATCGAGAAGAGAAGGGGTCCTAGAACTGATCCCTGACGGACTCCTGTCACCACTGAGCGCCAAGAAGACATTCGATTTGAGTTACTTTTAACGCGCTGTTGGCGCCCGTGTAGATATGAGTCAGTCCACCCATTGGATACTGTTCATAGAGAGATGAATTTTGAATAGGCTAGAGAGTAATATGTCATGATCAACAGATTCAAGCAGTACTAAGATTGTTGCTTGCCCACTGTCCATAGCCTTTCTTATGTCATCCGTGACCTTAAGTAGTGCCGTAGTAGTGCTGTGATTTTTCCGGAAGCCAGATTGGTGCTCATCAAGGATGTTGTGCGCTTGCAAATAGCAGGAGAGTTGTTCGTACACGATAAATTCGAGAGCTTTGGAGATGGCAGATAATATGCTCACTGGGCGATAGTCACTCATGTTTTTGGCTTGTGTGTTTTTAGGGATTGGAATGACAATAGTCGCTTTCCATAGCGATGGGTACGTACCGGTCATTAACGAGTAGTTGAATATGTGTGTAATTGTGAGAAGTATAATGTGAATGATTCGTTTGAATATTTCTATTTCTATATTGTCGATCCCTTTCGATTTTGATTTGATTCTAAGAATGGCACGTCTGACTTGTGACGGGGCAAGACGACAAATCACAAGAACGTATCAGCAACCTAATAATCTAAGGTTCGATATTTTTGGGGCGTTTCACAGAGATACAATAAATAGTCACAACGTATATTTCACTTGTAAAGACAGCAATTTCATACGGCACAAAAAAGCAATCTGAGACTGGAACAGATTCGCTCAGTGAGGACAACTGAGAAGTGCTGGGTTAGATTCCCTTAAGGGGGTGGGGAGGGGCAGGGGGAAAGGGGGGGAGGAGGATGACATTGATTTGGGTCCGTAGTCAAAACATTCCTCTGCGTATTCCATCCTCGGAGGCCCAGGTTCGATTTCCGGCTCTGCCAATAAATTTAATTCTGGTCTGAGGGAACGGGGTGACCTACACTCAGCCTTGTTAGGCAAGAGTGAGAAGAGCAGTAACGTTCTCGCTTGCTGGGCCCAAGGTTGCAGGTTCGTATCCTGCCGCAGTCAACTGGCATTTGAGGGTGCGCAAATGCAAGGGAGCCGTGTCAGTAGATTTACTGGCACGTTAAAGTTTCCCTTCGGGGCAAAATTCCGGCACCCCGGCGTCTCTAAAACCAGAGTAGTTAAAAGGGACGTAAAACCATTACCATTATTATTAAACCAGAGAAGAGGCGGGTTCGATTCCTATCTCAGCCATCCTAGAAGTGGTTTTCCGTGGCTTTCCACTTCTAGGGTACTCCATGGTGGGAGACGGGAAATGGCACAAAGTAACGGTTTGCCTTTAGTGATGATATACATTGGGGACTTTGTGAACCAACCGGCTATAGATATTGTAACCGTTCATAAATCATACAGACCAGTAATAATTATATAATTGGACGGACCTCGGGGTCATAGCCAGGTCCTTTTGGATTGGAAACACTGTAGCACATATGGTCTACATGCTGGTTCTCAAGAGTAGTGAAAATAAGGGACGCATACCATTCGTGAAATTGCATCTATATATTTTTTAATATAACAACAAGAACTACAATCCCAATAGGCCTATAGTTAAACAATTAAAAATAATTACTTTATATTAAAGCATCCACATAAACATAAACCCTCATTCGGCAATATCTTTCAATCACAAACAAATCTTAATTACAATCCTTAATCCAAATAAATCCTTAATCCACATAAATCCTTCTTTATCCAAATAGATCCTTAATCCACATAAATCCGTCTTAATCCAAATAAATCCTTAATACATATGAATCCTTCTTAATCCAAATAAATCCTTCATAATCCACATAAATACTTAAATCGTTCTTAATCCTAATAAATCCTTATTACAATAAAGCCCTGACAATATCTAGGCGGAATTATTCTCGCCAGGTGGTTGTTTAATTTACACACACACACAATTGATTACACAAATTAAATAAACGTTAGATTGAACTACACTTGACATTACGTTAAGGACTTTCAAAAAAGTCGGAAAACAATCAATACTTGTATTTACCTTTACATCGATCAATGTCCTCCTAAGTGGGAGAAAATGACCTAGTGAAACTTTTCATGGTGGCTGGAATTAATGAATCCGTTCACTCTATGGCACAAGGCCATTAATTGTTAGTACTTACCACTTACCAACTAATACCTAAGAATGGAGGGGGCTTAACTACGGTTGTGACTGGGACCCTCAATATTAAAAAGTGACCGACTTAAACTATACCCTGAAGGGAAATATTCTCTAAGAGCGTTATTATGGTGAGAGTTCAATAGACTCAATAGCATCTGACATGACTATTCTAAACTTGAGTAACAATTCGTCATCCCCGATCAATAAATTCCAGTCCTATTATTAGACAAATATTTTATATGCTTCCCTATCACATTTGTTAAATACACTCAAAACACAATTCTACATTTCACACGTAAGTTGGGAATTGGCCATACATATCACATGTATTAAATAATGACTATTACGTTACGCAGGGCCAATGCCTCTTGCTTGAAATAACTCCTGTACTTATATCAATAAGTAACGCTGCATGGACCACGCCTGACTACCATCTGAAGGTGTCTATTCTTAAAAATCACATTTTTCACTATACGTGTTGACCTCAATCAATACGTAAGTGAACCTTTGACTGCTTTCATTACTTCTATCAACTCAGTGAGAAATCATTCACTGATCATAACCTGGATGCTAATGACATCGGAATAATTGTGACACCACGGTAGTTTTCTTCAATCTTCGTCTTCATAGCACCGTACTTTAAATGGTGTGTTATGGTGCACTGATTTATTCGCTGACTCTTATCTTCTATCTATTTTAAGACTTACTGCCAGCATAATTCTATATCCTCGTAGGACAGTGCTTTTAAATGCTGCATCATTTTCTACCGTATGTCTGTCTAGGGAAACATGCTCCACCCTAGCATCCACCTCTCTATCTCACTCTCATTCGAGGACTTACCTACGGCCTCCATTACATCTTTCACTGACTAACTCTTTCTCTCTATCTCACTATCATTCGAGGACTTACCTACGGCCTCCATTACATCTTTCGCTGACTAACTCTATCTCCTATCTCATCATTCGAGGTCTTACCTACGGCCTCCATTACATCTTTCGCTGACTAACTCTATCTACTATCTCATCATTCGAGGTCTTACCTACGGCCTCCATTACATCTTTCGCTGACTAACTCTATCTCCTATCTCATCATTCGAGGTCTTACCTACGGCCTCCATTACATCTTTCGCTGACTAACTCTATCTACTATCTCATCATTCGAGGACTTACCTACGACCTCCAATACATCGTAGAAATTGAACCTGTTAACACATTTACTTAGCGAAGTGCATTCTGCTCTGTGGACTATCGGATTAATATAATCCCCACAATAATACTTTTAATGTCTACTACCTTCACTTACAAACTTTATCTACATACACCCTGTGTTTGGATTTAACTACTGCCTAAGTACAATGAGTGTCTCAATTACTGGTATTATACAATTTATCTACAGTACTTTGATTACTTTATTATTATCATCATCCTGAGATCCATGGCTTTTATCATTAAGTAACATTACTCTATTAGCCTATTATTATTATTAGCCTATTATTAATATTATTATTAAATTTTGAGTGATTATTTTTCTGGAAATGAAAAATAATTCTCATGTATTCTGTTACTTATACAACCCGCCTTTCCTTTCATAAATCGGCATTTCCGACTCCGTGCATTTTTAACAACAAATCATTCTCATTATAAATATTTTTCACCAGTCACATACTTCAAATTAACATATATTTTAATCTAAAAAATATGACAATTTTCCTCAATTCTCAGAATAGGATTGGTGATAATAAATCATTATTGTACTCACATTCTGAACCTAAAGTTTAGGTAACAGCGTGTGGATTCGTGCCCGGTCATCTCCGCTTTACCAAACATTCCACGGCGGCACTAGTCTTAGTAAACACCTTCACACATCTCACCGCCTTCCAATGACACTTTAATATACATTGTTGACATAAATATCACCTAATAACACAGTATTTACACTTATTCACTAATTTTCTGAGCCCTTCCGTGTGTCCCTGCGATACTGAACGTATTCGTCTAACGGTTTTATGTTTGCACTCTTGACTTATTTCGTATGTAACGCAGTAGACGCGAACCGTGATGTCCTTACGTCGAATTCCCACAGCATTGTTGCAACTCATTAGAATCCCAGATTCTAACGTGACAACGGGTAACGCAGTGAAACCCAGAGATTAATGTTGTTGTTGTTGTTTGAGTCTTCAGTCTTTTGACTGGTTTGATGCAGCCCTCCATTCCTCCCTGTCCTGAGCTAATCGTTTCATCTCTACATAGCTACCACTCCCTACATCCGAGGCAATCTGTTTAACATATTCTAACCTTGGTCTACCCCTACAATTCTTGTCCTCGACCCTTCCTTCCCTAACTAAGCTTGCTATTCCTGGGTGTCTTAATATGTGTCCTACTAACCTATCTCTTCTCTTCATTAGCAGTCGCCAGAAACATCTCTCCTCTCCCACTCGCCTTAATACCTCTCCGTGTGTAACCCTATCTACCCATCTGATCTTCATCATTCTCCTATAACACCATATTTCAAATGCTTCAATTCTCCTGTTTTCTGCTGCACCAATAGTCCAAGTTTCACTTCCATAGAGCACCACGCTCCAGACAAAGGCTTTCAAAAATGATTTCCTAATACCTAAATCTATATTCGATGTCAACAGATTCCTTTTTGTAGAAATGCTTTCCTTGCCTGAGCCAACCTACTTTTTATATCCCCTTTGCTTCGTCCATCACTGGTTATTCTGCTTCCTAAGTAACAGAAGTCTCCTACTTCCTTCAGCTTTTCACCTGCCAATTTTATCTCCATAGAGGTTTCTGATTTATTTCGGCTGCATTCCAGTATTTTTGTTTTACATTTATTAATTTTCATCATGAATTCTTTCCGTAAGACGGAGTCCATACCATTCAAAAACTCATTCAAATCCTCAGGCTTGTCGGCCAAGATGACGATGTCATCAGCAAATCTGAGAGTTGAAATTATTTCTCCTTAAATCTTCACTCCCACTTTTATTTTTCTCCAATTTCCTTCATTGCTTGTTCAATGTAAAGATTGAAAAGTATGGGTGATAAGTTGCAGCCTTGCCTTACACCTTTCTGAATACCAGCTTCTCTCTCATGTCCTTCAGCTCGAATGACTGCTGTCTGGTTTCTGTATAGATTGTATATCACCCTCCTATCCCTGTACTTTATTCCAATAGATTTCAAAATGTCAAACAATTTAGCCCAATCAACGTTATCAAAAGCCTTTTCTAAGTCTACAAATGCCATGAACGTTCTCTTATCTTTCCTTATTCTACCTTCCAAAATCAGCCTAAGACTTAGTACAGCTTCCCTTGTTCCTACATTTCTCCTGAAACCAAACTGGACTTCACCCAACTCCGTTTCTATCTGGCTTTCAATCCTCTTGCAAATTATTCTAGACAGGATCTTTGAAGCATGAGTAATCAAGCTGATTGTACTATAATCTTCCCATCTATCAGCTTCCACTTTCTTTGGTATAGGGATAATTATATTCTTCTTGAAATCAGGGGGTACCTCACCTGTCACATAAATCCTACACACCAAGTGAAATAACCTGATCAGACCTTCATCTCCTATGCAGCGTAGCAACTCAATCGGTATATCATCTATGCCTGGTGCTTTGTTCCTGCGCAAGTCCTCTAATTCTCTGTCAAATTCTGATCTCAATATTAAATCTCCTTTTGCATCCTCATCAATTTCCTCCTCCCTTTCCATTACACGATTCTCAATCTCCTTTCACTTATACAAGCACTCTATGTAAGCTTTCCATCTCTCAACCTTTTCTTCCCTATCTGTTAGAGGCTTTCCATTTGTGTCCTTAATATTACAGCACTTAGTCTTCTTTTCCCCAAATGTATTCTTATTCCTTCGATAAGCTGTGTCTACTTTTCCTAATTTCAGACAATTTTCTATACCTGCACATTTCTCTTTCAACCATTCTTCTTTCGCTTTCTTGCACCTCTTGTTAACCTCATTTCTCAGACGTCTGTATTCTGCTTTCCCCTTTTTGTCTCTAAGATTCTTGTGTTTCCACCTTTCATCCATCAATTCTAGTATATCCTGAGTGATCCATGGTTTCCTACCTATTCTTTCTTTCCTACCGATGTTTTCTTCAGCGGATTTTGTTATTTCATTCTTCAAAAGTGCCCATTCGTCTGCAATTGAAGTTTGTTTAGGGATTTTCATTAGTCCTTCCTTTATACTCTTCTTGAATCTTTCGTTTACATCCTTTACTTTCAGTCTGTCTATTGCCCGCCTTTTTGGTTTTTGACTTTTCTTCAGTTTCTTCAACTTTAATCTGCATTTCATTACAACCAGATTGTGTTCAGAGTTTATGTCAGCACCAGGATATGTTTTACAATCCAAAATCTGGTTTCGAAACCTCTGCTTGACCATAATGAAGTCGATTTGGTAACGCCCTGTATCTCCTGGTCTCATCCATGTGTATATTCTTCTATTGTGATTATTGAATAAGGTGTTAGCTATGACCAACTCATGCTCGGTGCAGAATTCCATCAGCCTGCTTCCTCGATCATTCCTCTCACCTAATCCGAAATCTCCTACTATCTTCCCTTCTCTCCATTTTCCTACCACAGCATTCCAATCTCCCATTACTATAACATTTTCATCACCTTTGATATACCTCAGAATTTCATCTATTTCTTCGTAGACCTTTTCAACATCCTCATCATCAGCTTGACTGGTAGGCATATTGTGACCGTTTGACTGAAGTCCCACGTGCACACGAGCATGAATTTCAACATCCGCCGAGCATAAGACTCGAAAAATCTCGGGATCAAACTGAGTATAGCAAACAAAATTTTAATCAAAAATCAGCCGGACGGATATCGAAAATCACACTCCATAAAGGATGGAAGGCAGTGGAAATAATTTGTGAATAACACCAATTTCTTAAAATACCTCAGTTTAATTTAACTGTCTGCTGGTCCTATTAGAATACAATGATCCCCCAGGGAGAAATCTAAAATTCCAGTCCTGAAAAATGAAGACATCCTGCGCTTCCCCCTGGGCCCCTTATCTACATATAAATTTTAGAACGCATAAAATAAAGTCTTTCCAGCCTCTAACCAAAAGTAAATTCACTATTTTCAAAATATTAACTTGATGTCTGAGAAAATCATTAGTCCATCTCAGCATCTGGTTCAATTAATTATTTAAACTGTACAGTTATCACTGATGTGCATGAGGTATTTTAAGAAATTGATGTCCATCCTGACACCATGATTTTAATATTTACAAAAGTATCACTTGAATCAAATTTTCCAGAATTGTTTCAACCTCTGCGGGGAATTTCACGCGTCTTAAACTCATTTCAGGGAAGTCACATTCCCAAAACGATGTGAAATCAAAATCATAAACCCCATGACTATCCATTTATCAAATTTAAACTTTGACTGAACTTCCGACATTTTTCCACAATGTCAGCATAAATAAATTTTATTCACCATTTGACATATAATTTAAATCCTCTGATTTAATTGCTTCGATTTAATTTCTTTGATAATATTCATATAATTCAATTTATTTATGTTAATCCTTTTAGTTTAATTTATTTTATTGTAAAAAATATATTATTTAGAATAATCCAAACTGGTATTTTATAAAGATTAATGGATCCACAAATTCAACCAGCTATCAGCTTAAAATTTTTAATACATCATCCAATCTCTAGACAAAATGCCTCTCATAGTGTCAATACGTTAAATAGGACACGGTAAGGCCTTCAGCAAAAACTAGGATGAGACATCAACTTATTCATATATAAACGACTACACCATGTGGGCAACTATACAACAGTCTAGGAATGTAGAATTTCACTCACGATAGGCCACTAGCTTCCCATATGAGCGACTATATTGTCCTCATTTTTAATCATATTTGAGCATGGAGCAATTATTCGACCCTCAAAACTCAACTTTATAAACATCCTTTATTAATTCATATTTTATTTTCACTTAACACTTAACTTATTTTTACAATGACTCCTCAGCTACGCAGGCTGGGTTCAATGGCTTCTAAGCAACCAGCACATGGGATCATGCTCTCCCTCACAAAATTAAATATCTTGGCCTCTCGCATAGGTGTAATAAACTTTTAATGTCTTCCCCAACACACTCCTGTTAAACTGTCGCCTTAATTCCAATACATAGTTCCTCATTTTATACAAAGTTCGTATATGAATGACCTTCCGCTCCCAGTATCAAAGATCACGCTTTCGGCATGTCCCTCTATTCAAAATCAACTCCCATATTATCAACTACGATCCATTATTCCTCCAATTATAAACCGCTATTATTACCAGGAATTATTATTATTATTATTGGAAAACGTTCCAAACAATATAATCATTTACATATTATTATTATCATTATGGCTTGACTATCAGTCATACAGCCTTCCGATATCATATCTCAACTTCAATTACAACGAAAATATTTTACATTTATTTTAAATTCAAATATAAAAATTTATAAATTCACAGAAAATTTCGAACTATTATTCCCAAGGAATAATATTTAAACGTAATGTGGCTATCCACATTCCTCATCTATCAACATATTCAAAAGAGAAACTCCTAATAAAGTCGAGAAAATATTATAAAGAAATTAATTTAATTATAAACCATTTAATTTCGAACAAATCCAAATATTATTTCAAAGTTCCCTAACATAACGTTTAGGCGTGGAATGGTGTAAAATATCTTCCACACAATAGTCTACTGCTATATCGAAGCATATCAGGCTGAAATCCCAAACGCACTAGATTTCCATCAAAGAGATCCATTCGAAATAAATTGGCTGATAAATCTTCAAATGTACTATAAAATCTTGAAATAAAAATCCAGACGCAGTAACCTACTTAGCAGACAGTATAGTCGAAATTGAGAATGCAATACACTAGCTACTAAATAATAAAGTTGGCTTACATCGTGAAGATCTTGTATGAAGAAGCCTTCTGACGTAGAGTCCATGTATGCCGGCTGGCAAACCTTTCTTCCAGTGAACAGATGTTCCGCGTCACACCTCGCCTACACTCCATTATTCCCGAAGATGTTCCCAAAAATCCCATGACATCTCACCTCAAGTTCTTTTAGTACTTCATGATGACGGTCCGATCTATCATTTTCAAAAAAATATGATGCATGTCTGGCAACATAATGTTATAAATATTCGAGTCCCAATCCAACACTTGCAGCTTTGTGCCACAGAAAAACTTCGTAACTCGACTGGTTCACTTCCCGTTCTAGAATATTTACACCGGGTCGGAAATCATTTTGCAACCACAACTGTTGGTTCGATCCTCGCGTACTGTATTTGCTTATGGCCTTGATGTTTGAATCGATACACTGACAATCTTAAGAGTGGTTTACGTAGCATGCTAGTACCATCTCAAGTTTCTAGGCTACATTCCCTAGATGAGTAAGGAATGTCATTCCCCAAAGCAATGGCTTGCTCACCTGGCCTATTTATGATACATGGATTTTAAGGCCCACATCATATTCGTTGATTGCTTTCCAACTCTTTAAGACTGGTATCTTCAAACACAAATTTGCCAACCATGCATGACCCTGAGCGCGCGATGTGAGCAGTCATACAGTCATGCTTCACCTCCACACCTGTTGCGTGCGGCCTAACTCGCGTCAGCCACGCCGATGCAAAACATAATCCTTGCACCTCCCATTCTTCATCTCGAATATCTTCTGATCCAAACGACGGATTCTCTTGATCTCTTCGGTATTTATCACAGTAATGAGTACTGCACGTTCCCCCGATGTTTTGGTGGTTCAACCTCTTCACATTAAACTCGTAAATATACCATATGAGGTTTCTCATATCGAAGCTCTCCCCATCTAATGTCATCATGATGAAACGAAATATCTCAGCTCCGCGCGTTCTTCAAACAGTTGGATCATCAAAGAAAAACAATCAGTGGCCCTCATCTAAATGGTCACAATATAGACTTGTATCACTGTGTTGCACGTAGGTTTAGTATTGATTTTTGCTACAATAATCCGTTTACTATATTGTTCATAATATTCCACCCGCTGTCCAAGTTTCCTACTCAATATGAGACCAACCCCTGCTTGGCCATTGTTTGATTTAGTGCTAATGACCCTATAGTCTCCTGACCAAAAGTCCTGTTCTTCCTGCCAGCGCATTTCACTAATCCCAACCAAATCCAACCTCAACCTATCCATTTCCCGTTCTAAGTTTTCTAACATTCCACGCTCCGATCCGTAGAATGTCAGATTTCCTCTTTGTCACTTCTGTGATGTTATCCCCCTCTCGAGTAGTCCCAACCCGGAGATCCAAACGGGGGACTAGTTTACCTCCGGATTGAAATTTTACAAGGGAGGAGGCCATCATCACATGTAATTATGCATAGAGAGGTGCATATCCTCGGGAATAGCATTACGGCTGTTGTTTCCCTTTGCTTTCAGCCGTGCAGCAGAACGCAGTGTAGCCATTAGTTGGCTTACATTATCAATATCTTAACCGTCTATTAGACTAGTAAAGAATTGATTTATTCTGAAAGGCTGCTACTCCCTTTCAAAATAAGTAAAGAGCAATTCTACTAACAAAGATACTAACCTTCTACTAACAATTAAATACCAAAATTCTACTAATAAAAAATGCCAAAGTTCCACCAACAACAAATACTACCACTAAAACAGTCTGTCACCAGGCACACTCACATTCACCCTCACACATCACAGTCTAATGAAACAATGAACTATAACTAATAAACAATGCAACTGCCACCAGACACACACACACCACAGTCTAATAGAACAATGACATATATCTAATAAACAAACTAACTACATACTTAAAACTAACTACGTACTTACTGTACTGTAATTTGAATTGACAATATTTCTGGCTTTGTAAATCCATTTTACAATAGGCAGTGCACGAGTAGATTCAACAAATGAGTGACGGCGCATGAATCGTTTCAAGTCCCTCATGCGTTCATACAACATTCATCCAAATGTGATTAAACTTTAGTGAATTGTTGTGCACACTCCAGGAAAGGTATTTACAATAGGTAAGGCACAAGTAGAAGTTTTACGAATTAGAAAATCCATTTTACAATAAATGACATGCGAGTCGTTTCAACAAATGAACTTCGGTGAACATTTGTGCAGGCCCCAATGGATTTGGTCTGTTACTACGGAAGGCCCAGGAACCTCACACGTCTGTATTCATAGGCTATATCGTCATCCATGCGATCCACATTCCTCTCAAATTCACGGAGCTGGGACCTGGGCAGTACAGCAACTGCTGATTCTCTAGATGCATGGCTTAAGCCAGCAAATAAGGTACCCATGATTTTTTAATATTTTTTCTTATTTTCATGCACACTACCACCTCTCGAAATACACCCCTTTATTATACACCTTGTATAGTAAAATTTCATTTTGTGAAAGGTAGAGACTTTCGAGGACGTCAGGAGGGAACGCCCTCGATTATTGGTGGGCAGGTAAAAGATTCAAACCCTAGCTTGTTTGATACTGGTGAAATAATGAAGGAATGAAGTGTAATCTTTTCTTTATGTTTACCCACTTAAGTGGAATCAGAGGGAAGAATTAGGTCGCCCGTAACTGTCGCCTTTTTTTGATGCCCATCTTCGTTCATAGAAAATTATTTCCCTTATTATGTAGAATTTTAATACAGTTCTGACGTTGCATGATTGGTTCCATTTTAAGAACTCCAATTACAATTAAAGCACGCTTTAAATGAAAAATATTCTATTTACATAACAAAAACTCTTTTTATACCTGTGTTTTAAGAAAAAGAGCAAATTGGGCAGAATTCCTACAACGTCCCCTTTTTCTGTAAGCCACTAGAACTTGAGGTTCTCACGTAACAGCCCTTGTTAAATAAAAGATTTAGCCAATTTTCCCCGACAGCCTTAAATTGTGTAGCCAGTGATTTTCCTAACATGCAAGCTAGTCTCTCCAGGAACTCACTATCTCCCCCTCGATTAACCCTTCACCTTCGGCAGACCCTTTTGAACTCTACATCGCTGCAGTCATTCCAGATGTAGAAAGACCCTCATATCTCTGACAGTTATGATTATTTGCGTGTGTTCATCCTTTCCATCGGAATAGGATACATAACTTTGGTGACCTGGACCCCGTGACAATTAGTGGATAACAAACTCTCTTCAACTAAATTGGAGAATGTAGCCTGTGTCATTAAGATAAACCCTAGATAAATATTATACATTTCTTAACTTGATCTCTGACCGAGTAATCGAATCTTGCCAGCTGGGGGTGGGGGGAGAAAAGTAGAGTCCTCTCGATCGTATATAAAGTCCAGGGCACGTTCCCTGTGGTCAGTCGCTTGTCCACCATCTACGGAAAACTGTCGTTGTCGATCTGCAGCGAGGACGCTTTGCAATCCGCACTTAGCTGTCCAGCGCTGGTCCAGTGTCTATACTGATATACACTGATGATGTCAGCGACGAAACTCATCGTTTGGCTGAGTTCAGGTAAGAACTAAATTCTCAATTCGCTCGTTGCATCGCGGAGGACTTCACTCTGAATATATTATAATTTTATAATGAAGATATAGTTTTCTTCACCATTTTCTATCTTGTTTAACTGGTAATGCCTATTTGAGTTATTTATCCTTTGTGTATATCAAAGTCTGCCAAAGTACTGGCTGTACATCATTGTTACTTCTGTGTTCTGAGTATCACACAGACACAATATTGTAGAACGTTATAATCGCGATTAACTTAACCTTGCATGGACGTGTAATTGTAACTTGATCTACGTGTCACTTGTTCAGAGTGGAATAAATTTTATTATACTAAACTTGTAGTATCTGCATAAAATCTTTTCCCTCTCTCTTTGTGTATTGATGCTGAGTTGTGGCCAGTCGGCCATTTCAAACCAAGGTGTGAGTTACTCGCTCGAGTAGCGGCACACAATCCGAGATAACAGAACTATACGATATTAAGTACATCAATATTCTCCAAGGTTTTCTGGTCTTGGAGACAGGCGAGATTTGGATTTCGAACCAACATTCGCTTGAAAGCGCGGACAGCCTTTCCGGTTCGTTCGAACCGCGCTGCTAACACGTATACATAGTCTTACATGGAACAAGTTTTCTTGGTTAGTTTCAGCTGTTTTCGTGACGTTCTTTGTTACCTTACTTCAGTGATCAAAGTAACGTAACCTTCTGTGATTACTTTTTTACATTACCCTCGGTTTTACCCCTGATTAATTCAGAGCAATACCTCGAGCTCACAGACTTATACACTGTGTTCCTACTCAATCCAGAACACTTTACCTATAAATCAGACTTCTTTTAGATAAGCCCTTTGTTGCTCAAAACTTTGGGTCGACCCTCACAGACTCCTGCCAATATAGGCGATTATCAACTGTGTTCGTGATTCCTTCTACTATTCGGAGCATTTTGCTTACTGATCGGACTTCTTTTAGTTAAGTCCTTTGTCGCCTTAAACTTTCGCTCGAGTCACGGGTCACCGCCACTTTAGGTGATTACAGACTGTGTGATGACTGGCCCTGTTTCCGGTATTTTTGTATTTGGAGATCGGCCCCTCAGTGAGCTAAAGCCACGTGACCTCAATTTCTGGTGAAATGCTTCTAGAAAATAGGGACTACCGATTTCCTATAGATGATTGCTCGCAGATTCCATCAATGTGTTCAGATTTGCAATCTGTTCATGCGCTCTCTAATTATCCAGTGCGCATCTGTTTTAATTGCCACATAAATAAGTTCTTCTCCCTTTGAGCTGTGACGTCAGATCTTAGTCCTTGGATGAGTATAACTCAGTTTGGCCCAGATACTGCGTAATTAATTGGATCCGTAAATGATCAGCCCAATTAGTTAGCTGTAAATTTCCCATTTGAATCTAGATTAAGGCGGCTGTTTTCCATTTTCTTAGGCGGGTCTTAGTTCGGCCTAATTTGAGTAAAGGCTTATGTATCACTTGGTTTCTCCTTCGGTAAGCCACGCCTATGTATTGTACCCATGTGAGTAATTTCCATGGAAAACATGCTTCCGCCTCCAGCTAGCTTCAGGTCTCGGCGTGTACCGTTCTCCCACTGAGCGGTTGCATATTTTTGATTTGAGACTAAAAGGTATCAACTCTACAATGATAAAGCACAACTCTATTCTAAAGACTTTAATTCAGCAAAAAAATCATGGCTTCAAACATTAAAGAACACAATCCCAACAAATATAATACACAAATAAAGCAAAATTACTCCCACAATCCACTAATTATTCACACAATTTTATCATATTAAATCCATATCATTATTCAATCCTTTACCCTTAGATTGACTTCAAAATTCACTCTAGTGCGCTGATGCACATGCAACTTTCATAAACAAAACTGTACTTTTACTCTTCTGTCATCTTGTGTGACTTCTTTAATTTCACAAAATTATTTGTTTCTTACACCACATCTTACTCTGACATTATGCGTACCGTTGTGTTTGGTCTCTCTCTTCCCACCAAATGCTTTAACATGCATTAGCCAATTCAGGTGTTGCACAACAATCTACGTGCAACTCCATAATTATGTAAATCTACCCCTACACTTCCCTCTATTTATAGTTCCACTGCATGCCGTTGTGATTTCAATTCCAACTTCTGTTATCGCTGTGTCGGATGGTATTATTAAGCTACCCTTGCGAGCGTAGCCTGTGGCGTCAAGTGCCCAACTTCGTAAATTCGTGTCAGTGTCAGTACAAAATGCAACTTCCAACCATTCGTAAGATTGCTAAAATTTTTACTCATCAGGATGCTCTATGATTACCAATGTGTTTTTAAACCACACACATTCATTACACAATATAACAATGCTTCCTTTCATTACAAGCAAGGTCTCAAATCTGTCCTTTCAAAACGTTAGCCTTCACGGTTCGTTTTACAACTCAGCCCCTCAGAGCTGCTCGTATACAATGGAATGGAGTGGGGTGGTCACAGCAAGTGAACCGTCCCTCGCCTCCTGACTCTTGGCTTTTATTTCCCCAAGCAGTACAAGATTCTAAATACAATACTGTGGTCACAATGACCCACATGATCCCATATGTTTTAAACTGAATGGTATGCAATATAGGTTCTGGACGAGTTTATACATTTATTCCTAACCTTAGGATATTAATAACTGGCCTCAATAGGTCCATTTCATGATATGAAGGCACGAGATTCATAAACACAGGTCGAGTTGGATAGCCGGTATCTTAATAAATGCTACGGTCAGTCACGCGCTGCCGTCAATAAGATTCGCTTCACAAGAGCCGAATCATTCAATAACAAGTTCTCGGTCGATCAGGTATGGTGCAGAGGTGTCCATTGTTCTCCTCTCACCTACCACAGGATTCGAACCCGGAACATTCCATATCCATCATCAGAGTTAGGGTACCACACTAAACACTCTGGCATAAATTAAATATCTCTGTACGCCCTAGGCTATACGAGACTCTACACGACGAACAGATTACCTGGCTCCATAACCCTACGCTCTGATCTCGTCCTATAATTAGTAAGAGAACTCTATCAATTACTCTACAAGCTTATACACAAGCTACAAATTCAATTCACTATAAACTCTTCCATTTCCTTGCATAATTATATTCCCATTAACACAATATATTCTGATATTAAACTCTTTTCTCATCCCTTGATATATAATCTTACTGCTTGGATCGATAAATCTTCCAATTAGCATAAATATTTCTTGCTTACAACATTTTTTCCTGATGTATTCAATCATACCTTTTATTATTTATTATTATTACTGACATAAATTACCATAATCCGACACAACATAACCATCTTAATAATCCAACATCCGTGTTCGTTACGTTAAGTTTACATAATTGATTTGCCATTTTATTAATAGTGGTAACGATTAATCCACTCACTGATGTATAACAACATCTCAACTCTACTAAAATCAACACAACAATAAACACTGGAGGGTCTATCTCCTAATACTGATTCTTACTGGCATTTTTTATAATTCTGAAATCACATTACATGCAGTGGGCTATAACTTCTATAAAATCATGATTTGTGGGGTACTCACATAGGCTTATCCTGGTGGCTCCAACCACTCATATCTTCCAATGTCGCCTGCCATTTGTATAATTAGCGCGACATTTGTACACTGATAATACACATTTTATAAGACCTTTGTTTCACCAATCACACGGCACTTTCCATTTCTATGATGAAGCTATCGCTTCTTTAAACATGACACTTCATAGCACTTGTCATAATATTAATTTAGAAAATATTTCACATATGATCACTACAAAAACACACATCACTCACTATTTACATTCATTACGGTTGAAATTTCCTGGCAAGATATCAGAATTGCAGGTTGTTGACGGACTCTTGCATGCTCCTACCAACTCCTGATTGAAAGTCTCGATCATCTGCCTACGGATTCACCAACTGTCGATCCATTATCCTACGATAAACTTCCTGCTTTGCATAAATATGCTTACTTTCGTCCTGAGCGTTACTATTTGGTATTCTTAAGACATTTCACCAAACGCATCATAAAGTTTCTCCCGGCGCAGTCCGGCGGACTAAGACATGTATAACCAATCAATATATTATACACTGCGCTCAACATTGTACATAGTATTTACACAAATTATTACTTTCAATAGTTCTGCAAGTTATATCACACGGTACTTCCTATGTGAACACTAACAATTGCTCGTACTGCCGACTATACACATACGGCACGACTGTCCTTAATAAAAAGTATTATAACAGTTTTACTGCACGGCTTCCCCAGCTGAAGTCCGAGCCTCCTTCCTTGACTTCGATAACGCATTTCGCATAATAAAGTTCGTTGATTACAGTACTTATATTTACTTCATGACTATGCATGATTATGTTATCAATTGGTGCATTACACTGCACGGCGAATATACTGATTAACACTAAAATGTTCAAGTCTTTGTGTGAGCGTCCTTTCCTGAGCCAGAGCGACATACGTTCCGCGCTCGAGTCTCTTCCAACTGGCCCCTTCCTGACTGGGTCCACACCCTTATATCCGTTTCACACGAAAAAGTAGACCTAGAATTCCCGCGCTATATCATCTCCTCTCCCAGGATGATTCTGGTCTCGAAACAATGCTCATCGGGTTCCTTTTTCTTCACTGGTCCCAGAACTATCTGCGTGCTGAAGGATCGATCGGCCAATTAATTAATATTAATTGCCTTTTCCATAGCGTGGGTACGCGGTTTCCAGTGGAAATCCCCGGTGCACTAGTAAGGTCACTCCGCGAACACCAAAAGTCCTGTGTTCTTGCGCACTCCGTTAAATATGCCTTGATTTCACAGTTTAAAGGCTTTATAATTAGCCTCCTGGCTAAAGATTTACCTGTGTGCAACTCTCATGTCATTGCGTTGCTCCAATCACGAGTAATCAATGATTTTCACTGGGATCTTCCCATTCCATTCTCAACTCCATTCTGAAACGGGGAAGAACTGGGCCATTATTTCACCCCCTGACCTGTTCCAGACGACATAAGTAGGTCAACGAGAGCGACAAGGCTCCACGAATCTCCTCCCACAATTCTGGGGCTATTAGTTAGATATCAAACTCCCCAACTTCGTGCTCAAATGCAGCCTAACTTCCTTCATCCAGCCCAATAATGCTGTAATCCACTCATTTTCCCTGCATTATTTTAATAAATAATGTCAGCACCAGTTGATATCACACCAGTGATTAAATATGTACTTTCCTCTAGGGGTTTTTACAACTAGAACTCCCTCAACAGATCTCGGGTTCGTTCCCTGGTGGAACCTTCATTCTGAGATCACAGTCTCTGAGATCCACTTTCGATACCAGTCAGCCTACCCCCCTCGGGTTCAGTATTCTTTTACAAACACCGAGTGATTTCCAAGCTTGCTGAAGTTACGTTACCTCTCCTGCCGGTGTTTTCGTAGCGCGATATTACTGCCAGCAGAAATCCCCTATAGACAATGTCCTCTCTCGTTTCACCTCTAAATACGGCAATCGTGTATTTTCTCCACATCTCAATTTATCGCAATGAAGCCATTCTTTCGGGCTTGTCTGAATGGGTTCCAAATACAGTATATACAGTAAATTGTATACCGTAAAAACGTTTGAACTGACAGTGGATTTGTGGTCTGAGGGATGTGAAACGCGAAGATATGTCGAAATTTTCCTGAAGTCGTAATATGGCACCCATTGTGATAGGTAGCTTTCTCATGAAATTTACCTAGTAAGGCCTAGATTCTCAACTGTCGAATGGCAATAGCTAACATTCCTCATCCCAATGAATTTTGTATCCTAGATGATGTTGTTATTGCTTATTTTAGGGGCTCCGACATCATGCTCATGTAGCCCCGTGTACTTGGGTGAGTGTGGAATTTTGTGTGATAACCTGTGTTATTGTGATAGCTGTACTGGAGTGTGTGTTTGAAAATTGGGGATAGTACTGGGAAGGAGGCGGCCGTGGCCGTACGTTAGTAGCCATCCCAGCATTTTCCTGCAGTAGAAGTAAGAAACCACGGAAAACCACTTCCAGGATGGCTGAGGTGGGAATCGACCCCTCCTCTTCTCAGTTTTCTTTAATGAGGCTAAGTGTACCCCGTTCCAGCCCTCATACCAGAATTAAGATGTCTTGGCATTTAAATCCTAGAAGTTACGTGGTGTAGCTACTCCTATATCACGCACTATGTTTACAGTAACTGGAATTACTCAAAGCACGGAACCAAGGCCGAGTGATTTGTATTTGAGGATTGGCTTAAAGACAAAGTCGTACTCGAGTGGAGCTGGAGAAAAATATTCGGGAGCAGATGTCCCTCATAACGGAAGGAGAGTTACGGGGTCTCAATTGCAATTTATTTACACGGTACAACGCCGGTTTGTCAGTTAATGGAGAACATTTCTGGCATCACCAATTGTTAAATGATGAATTGCTGGTGAATTTACGTTAATTACTATATTCTGTCACTGTTTGTGCTTCGTACGGCCCAAGTTGGGTTGGCTAGCGGAAGGTGTGTGCACTTCTGGCTGAACGGGAATCCCTGTTCCAGAAAAAGAAATACCCTGTAGGCTCATTTAAGAGACTTGGTGAATGAGGGGTCTAGTACACCAATATGAACTACAAGTTCAAATTACTTTTTCCAGCGTGATGACGCGGTACTTTGACCACCCGAATTGTATTGAATCTTACTGCACAATAAGAGCGGGGCAGATGACCTCACTGTCCAGTCCCGCAAAACAACAACATTCATCATCTTCATCCTCCTCATCATCATCACAATTAGAACAGAAGATAAAATGAAATAATAAATTTCAAAGAAAGTACCGGTACGCAGTGTTCTTTACGAAGCATCTTCATTTCTTCTCGTATGTTTCCATTGATCTCTACCGACAGCTCCCGGCGTCTAACTCTGCACTTGACCTTGAGAGCTCAGTGGTAGGAGCGAGGTGTGGAGCGGTGCTGGGATCGTGTCGAATAGTTCCCTGTCTCAGAACATTAACGCGCAACAATAACCTATTCCCTCGGACATTTAACTACCTGAGGTCTGGAACGGGGTGCACTCAGCCTCGTGGGGACAATTGAGTAGTTGTCTGACAGTGAGGCAGCGCCCCGGTCACAAAAACAAAGATTAACGACTGAGGGAACCCGACGCGCTGACCACGCGTCACCCCAATATCTGCAGGCCAAATGGTTGGGCAGCGGTCGCTTGGTAGGCCTAGGCCCTCATGGGCTGTAGTGCCAGGGGTTAATACCATGCAATGCTCGGTTTGACTTTCAGAGCTATTATTTCACTCTGGTAATATACATACAAGAGAGTGTGGATGCTACATATTCACATTTACATCTAAATCTACACTGGTTAGTAACATACTTAAATTAATTTATTTCCAGAGTGATATTGTATCAGCAATCTTAGCAGCGAAGCCTAAATGTTGAGTTGGACAATTAGTGGGTGTTATGTAAGCTTCTTACCCTTAAACTGCTAAGTTGAGCAACGCATGAGCGTTGGTCCTTCGGAGATGGACCGTCACACGCGTAAAACAGGACACGCATAAACTTATGCATGACATTATACAACATTACATGTGTCTCCCACTAACTCGAACTCCCTCCACTGGTCATAATAATCTCTCGTTCCCGATTGGTAGAAACTATAATTACAGTACTTCAAAATGGGGAGAAGGTTCGCTGAGTCGGTGAGACTAGCGTGCACCAAATATTCATTCGTAAGCAATTGATACGATACAACAAATTAGATCAGAAAGCTGGCGGGGTGAAACAAACAAAATAAATTTTGTGCTTACCGCTACATGAGTCGTGTGTGGTGGACCCTTCGCTTGCAGTAATATGATACTGTAAAGAATCTCTCTACCAGGCTAGCTAAGCGAGCCTCCATCAATAGGGGACATAGATGAAAATAAAAAGTATGCCATGCTTGTAATGAAACGTGGTCTCAACCCCATGAATTCTCACATAATGCGTGACGTACGCCCCGCTGCGTCACAATACCCACCACTGGCATGTGTGCCAACACTTTTAATTTGTTAAAGGTTCCATGAAGCACTCTGCAGGATTTGTATTATAGCGAGGCAACGAGAGCGGCACAGCCCCACCCTTAGTGGTGCTCAGTATCTATCATCCGGCCGAACCAATCGGCTTGAGGTATACTGTAGTTTGCAGACTCTTATCGACATGCCAGTGACTACGACCTCATGGTCAATTCACACATTCACTCATGCTCTCTCTCGTCTAATTAACAGACTCTTCAGCAAAGTGCGCAAACACAGAAGAAAGCATCTACTAGTTTCTATCCTTGTAGGGGTTTGTTCTACAGGGTGCGTACATTTTTGACGGAGGGGCTCAAATACCTACTGCGTCGCTTTAAATCACAAGTACCCTTAATAGTTTCAGCATAAACTTGACACGCAGGATATAAAGATTTCGTATCAATTTACTTAGGAGGAAATATCAGAATTTCTATATAAAAATGCTTACAACTCAACCCATAGTTCGTTTAGACTTCACTGCATTTCGCATTATAAGACTTAGTTGCATACTAAGTTTGCCATCTGATTTTGGTTCAATATGTGTCCTCAAATGGGACATATTTTTACAGGATTAAAATGTCTGTCACATATAGAATGTAATTGTATGTGTTCTTTTCATTTCGTGAGTTTACAACTAAACACATATATCACTCGCATTAAATGAATTGTTGCAACTATCTTGTTGGTCGGTATTAAGTCGCGGTGCGCGATCTTGACCTCCTTCAATCATCTTCTTCTTCTTCTTCTTGACTGACCCTTGGTGTTCTATTCAGCTATGTGACGGCTGATCTCTTCATTTCTCTCAGCAAATACAACTCGGCCTTAGCTCGTTCTCGTCCTGTATCAACATGCAAAATACATTATGAGCACTAGCAATATCAATTTAAAGAAAATGGGAGGGGTTCCAAGATTACATGAATCAAGGGGCTTTCTCTATGCAAAAATGACAGCAACAAAAAAAATCTATTTACTTAAGAATGTAATACTTTGCACTTTCAAAGGATAAATTATTATCCAGTGAATTTAGTACATATTATTATGATTTATTTATATTCAAGGGTTTTCCTCGTGGTATAAATGTTAATGAGTTTATGAATATTGACAAGGGGCTTATTCGTACTATATCAATTGTTAGTTATTGTAGAGTTTTAAAAACATTTGCCTTACAGTAAATGGTTTCCTTTAAGTTACCCGTTCTCTTCGTACTGGGGCCTGCATTGATGGATTGACGACCTCGATGTAATATCAAACACGCCTTGGCGGTTAACTGGATAAGGCTGACAGAAGTCTTCACATGTTCACGAAGTAAGCAGTTCACTCATGGTCTTTGAAACAGACTTGTAAATATGGGTAAATTTTTTGGATTGGTTAGAATTACTATACTCCATCATCATACTCATGACCGTGCAGTTGAAAATTCGATTTTTATATTTTTTTAATGAAAATTCGAGTGAAAGTCATGCACGAAATTGCCTGCAACGATAGGGATGGAAAAAGGATCGTTTACAACATAATCAAATACACTTACCATCTGCCATTAGCTATTCGCGTCACTAAAATATTTGATTCAATGGAGAAATCAATTAATGATCTAAAGTAATTTATAATTCCGTTGATCTGTAAAAATAGACCACTGAAAATTACAATAGGCTACTAATTTAATATACTGAACAGTGATTTCTGGATACTATCTCACGTATTCTCTCTGAGGTCGCTTTCATTGAGCAGTAGTACGAAAGAAATAGATAGAAAAAATATCATCATCGTTATTCTTATTCTTATTATTGGTTCATATTATTATTATTTTTATTATTCATTTCGTGTTGACCTCGCTCAGAAAGAGGAGGCCCCACCCGACCTACGGTCCTCGGTTTGCTTTATGTACTTAACATTCCTGTCAACAATAAAGTTGTCATGTTAAGAGAGGCCTGTTAGTTTACTGATATCCGCCTGTTTGCTTGAGGGTTGACCGTCATTCGTAAGAGCGGTTCGCTTTCTTTTTGTTTTTCTTTCGTTCTGAATGAGTTCATTCACAGTTCTGTCCTGGGGCAGGCGTTTTACTCTCCAAGCGATAATAAACTATATCCTCTGTCTGTTATGTCCATCCATTTCATATGTGCGCATTAATTATTATGGAACTTCATTGTCTCTATTATTGTTATTTATTATGTTTTAAATATTGACTAACACTACAATAAAACATTATGACAATTAAACTGAGCTAAATCATTCAAATTCATGATACATAAGTGACTGTTCTACCTCCACGTAATTGAAGGGACTTGACGTCGCCACGATGTCTATACCTTGTGGCAAGTTTAGATTTTGTTTTGAGCGTGACATTCCTTTTGAGTTGGTTCGGTGTCATTCTTGATTTCACAGTGTCTTTCATAAGACTGATTCTGTTCTTCTAAATCGAATTGGGGACTCCAAGTTTCACTTACTGGAACATTTTCCAAATCGATTTGGGAACTCCGAGTTTCGGTTACTGGAAAACTTTCTAAATCAAACCGGGGACTCTCGGTTTCCGAATGTGCACGTGGCTCCCTAGCAAGTGGGATCGGGTTTCTGACTTGCCTTCTAATCGCTCTGGTAGGACAGGGTTTAATTCTATTCACGTGAACCAATACTGCACGTAAACGTACTTTAAGTTTTACATTCAGTGGGGAAACGACTTGTATGATTTCGTAGGGACCTCTCCATAGTTTCGCCAGCTTCTTTACCTTATTTCTACCTATACACGGGGTATGAAGGAATACCATCTGACCTACATGATAAGTCGCAACCTTGGACTTTTTATCATAATGAGGATTTTTGCTTCTTCCTTGCTCTACAAGCATTAGTCTGGGGTGGTGTCCATAGTTCTGTGAGCTTACTTCTTAAGTCTCCGACATGATCACAATAAATCTCTGTATCAGCCGTGATAGTTAAATCAGCCTCCATGGGTACTGACATACGTCTACCAAAAACAATTTTATAGGGTGAGTACCCTGTACTCTCATGCATCTGGGAATTTATTGCCATCGTTACATACGGCAAATATTCATCCCAATCAGTTTGACTCTTATTGACATAATGACTGGATATATTAGCTACGGTTCGATGTACTCTTTCTACTCGGCCATTAGATGAGGGGTGATACGCTGCAGTTTGAAGTTTACGTATTTTCAAAAGTTTACACATTTTCTGCATTAAGGCGAAAGTGAAATTTGCACCTTGGTCAGTAAGTAATTCCTTAGGGGCACCAAATTTCGTGATAATTCTATGCATTCATCCTCTAGCTATAGTTTCAGTGGTTTTATCTGGTACGGGTATGAACTATCAATTACACTCAAAATGTACCTGTTTCCAGATCATGTGGTTGGCAATTTTCCAACTATGTGACAAGCAATGCGTTCGAAAGGTATCTGGGGTTCTTTATAATTTCCGAGTGGTGCTTTAGTTGCCGGCCCGTGGTGTTGGGGGTAGCGCCTGCCTCTCACCCGGAGGCCCCTGGTTCGATCCCCGGCTCCGTCAGGGATTTTAAAACTGACGTGAGGGTTGAAACGGGGTGCACTCAGCCTCGTGAGGACAATTGAGTAGCTGTCTGACAGTGAGACAGCGCCCCGATCTCGAAAACCAAGATTAACGGCCGAGGGGAGCCGACGCGCTGATCACGCGTCACCCTAATATCTGCAGGCCGAATGGCTGGGCAGTGGTCGGCCTTAGCGCCCGTCATGGGCTGTATAGTGCGGAGGAGGGGGGGGGGGGGGTGCTTTAGTTTGTCCGTGGTTCGATCTACTACAACATTCTCGACACGCACGCACATTATTATCAACATCACTTTCCATGTTATGCCAAAAGAATTGATGCTTGATTCTTAGGAGCGTTTTCTTCGGACCCGTATGACCAGCAGTTGGGAGGTCATTTTTCAGGACTAACACTCGCTTTCTCAGGGGTTGCGGTACGAGTATTAATCTCGTATTCATGAATTGGTAATAGATTACTTGTTCTGGGCTCATTTTATATATCTTGCGTGATCGCAGTTTCTGGCATTCTTCATCGCCTTTCTTGTGATGCCTAATAAGAAATAGATCTAACACTGGGAGGTACTCTACCTGTGTTTTGAGTACATGGCGGCTAAGTGCATCTGCGTTTGAGTGCTTCTTTCCGGGTTTATGCACCACCTCGTAATCAAATTCAGACAGTGTCAAGGTCCAGCGAGTTAGTCTGCTGCTAAGGTCCTTGAGGTTAAGCATCCATCGCAATGCTGAATGGTCCGTTGCAACAATGAATTTTCTACCTAACAGGTAGCATCGAAAGTATTTAGTTACCCATATTACAGCAAGCAATTCACGTTTCGTAGTGGAATAGTTAAATTCGGCTCTATTCAATTGATGAGACGCATAAGCTACTGCGTACTCTTGACCATGAATGATCTGCGCCAATACAGCGCCAATTGCCAAAGCACTGGCGTCCGTGCTTCATATAAATGGCAAAGAAAAATCTGGGAAAACTAAAACTGGGTTTGAAATTAGTTTAGATTTCAAAGTCTCGAATGCTTCGTGACATTCATCATTCCATTCTAAAGGAATTTCCGTTTTTGTAAGCTGAGTGAGGCGTTTTGCAATTTCAGCAAAATCTGGGATAACCCGTCTGTGATATCCAGCTAAGCCTAAAAATCCTCTTGCATCACGCACTGGTTTTGGTTCTGGGAACTCAGATACAGCTCTAATTTTCTTCGAATCCAGGCGGACACCATCTGCACTTATTACATGACCTAGGTAGTCAACCTGTTGGGCTGCGAAGTTACATTTTTCCAACTAAATAGTCAAATTTGCCTCTCTTAGTTTATCAAAAACATTTCTGATTCGTTCTATATGTTCTTCAAGAGTTTTACTGAAAATTATAACATCATCTAGATAAACAAGACATTGGGTGCTTATCAAGCCAGAGAGTACACTGTCCATAACCTTCTGGAAAGTGGCAGGTGCATTAATGAGGCTGAATGAGAGGCGCAAATAATGATAATGGCCCGTTGGTACACTAAATACTGTATTTTCCTGACTATCTGGGTCCACTTCAATTTGGTGAAATCCGCTCTCGAGATCTACAATCGTGGAAGTACGTAGCACCACCCAACATATCTATAGTTTCATTTATCAGTGGGAGGGGGGTAATGAGCGGGGGTTGTCACACTGTTTAAAGCCCTAAAATCTACACAAAATCTATATTTAGGTGTGCCGTCAGCCGACGTTTTGGGTACAATCACTATAGGGGCTGACCACGGCGAAACGCTCGGAACGACAATTCCCTTATTTAATTGATCATGGATAAATTCCTGTACTAATTCTTTTTGAGCATGAGGCACGCAATAAGGCCTCTTGGACATCGGTGGAGCTGAGCCTGTTTCAATCTTGTGAGTAATTTTGGTTGTACTTACTAGTGTTCCTTTATTTTCGTCATAATAAAGGTCTTGATATTCTAATAGGGTGTTAAGAACTAAACGTCCTTTCGCTTCTCCGAGGTGTGCACGTTTTGGCCGAAGCTCGCCAATCACCTTAGAGTCACAGGGTATTGTAGTCCAACAATCCCTCTTGTCACCCTCTTGGCAACGTTCACTTTTGGTGAGGTCCAGCCTCCCATACTCAAAATACTCAGGCTTTCCAGTGCACTGGGCAAGACCTGAGGTGGTAAGTCCTCTCGCTTCACCACTAAAATCACACTTATCAACTCGTGAAGTGGTAAGCTCTCTCGCTTCGCCACTTACATCACTTACATTAGTACTGAACTCTTCCACATAGGCTATAGGTGTACCGCTAGGAATAGTCCGTTCTTCGTGACTGATGTTAATTAATTTTGCAATACTTTTCATAGCTCTGAGTGTACTCAGCACCCGTGCTACAAGTACACCATGTATGCACGCTTCGATGGGTTCCAAATTACTTCAATATCTGTTTTTGGTACTGAGGCAGAGGCTTTAACAAATACTAGTACTTCGCTTCTTGGAGGCAACTTCACGCATTTCGTGATGCGGACTTGCGCAACCTTCGAAAAGGGACTAAGGATGGCCGGTTGTAATTCCTTAGAGGATGATCTGCAGAAACCTTGTATGTTCAGTTTTCTGAGGGAACCTGCAACGTTCTTTGAGGCAGAACGGCATGCCATAGGCATGACTAGTGTCTGTTCGAAGTGTCCGGCTACAAGCACCCTCATGGATTTCCCAGGATACGAAAAGCTAGCAACTCCTGTGGAATCCGGTACTAGCGCCGTTCCATCTTCTACTGAACAACAATGGGGTGCTTCCCGAGTTGGGTCGCTTTCCAATGTTACTACGAAAGGTATGACACCAGAAGTCAAACTACGCGTTATCTTGATCAAACCTCGTCCTTTAAGTTGTACTTCGTGAAGGACTACATCAATGGCACCATCCCAGTTGCTAAGCATATCAACGCCTATAACCGCTAGTTACCCTGCCGGGAGGTCGACTACTAAAGATGTCACCAAGACGCTAAGTTTTGGACCTAAGTCCACCATTACACGTTGTTCATCGTAGACTTCTAGTAAAGCTCCTGAAATTACTTTTATGTTTAAGATATACTTTAATATGGGCATTTTGGAAACTCCTCTCTGTAATAAAGAAACCTGTGCTGCAGTGTCAATAACAATAGGCCCTGTCACATCTTCTATAGTTCCAATGCACACCAATTAATTCGTATACTCATCTATTTTACTGTTATCAAATTGGGATCCAACCGCTACGACTGAGGTTGCGCTGTTATCGCATTCCCGTGTCCGTTTAATTTCTTCGTGATTTACCTGCGAGTTTTTCGAATCGCGGTATTCATCGAGACCTCTTGACCATTTGGGTAATTCTGAGTACGTGTCTCTACATTGTTAGAGTTTTCGTTTCAATTCGCGACTCGTATGACCCATCTTATGACAAGAAAAACATTCAACATCCCTCGTGAAATGTCGCTGGTTCGCATCCTGTGCGCGAGCTGGTTCCTTAGACATGCATTCTCGTGCGATATGACCATGTTTACCGCACCTATAGCAAGTAATTGATCGTGAGCGATCTTCATTGGTAACGAACACTCTGCGTTCATATTTAGGAGGTACAGGGGTCGAACCTAGGTGTCGTTCGCGAGAAAGGGCAATTAAGACTGCGTCGCTCAAACATGTGGGAGGGGTAAATAAAGACGTGTGTAGAATCCTACCTGACCGGACAGTCCTTTAAGAAATGCTGTCAGCACTTGAGCATCTACTAATTCAGCTGCTCCGGGCGAATCATAATTAATGCCAGATAAAATACCCTGGCCTAATGCCTGAAGTCATTCCGAGTTATCGTATATCGGTTCTCCTGCTTTCTGCTCTGCACTGGCTAATTTCTCAAAGTAAGATCTGGTATCTGTTCTCTCTGCAAATCTATCATGCATTTTTATTTGTGAAATTCTTGATAAGATTTAAATACTACGTGCTTAAGGGACACTTTTACGTATGTGGGGGCCAAACCGGCAAGCTTTCGCTAAGCAGGACGAATTTTGTCTTGATCACGCCAACCATTCAAATCTCCTGCCTCCTGTTTGGCGTCTAGTAAGTCTGTTACTCGGCTATTAGGTAAGCTAGGATCAACTACCGGGATCGTTCCTATTAAGTTTAGACGGTCTGAAGGCAATTCTACGGGAAATGTGTCATTAAACCTGGCTCTACATTCGTTATTAACATTGGCACGGTCTATCAACATGTCAATAGCTTCCTATAATGCGACTTCCTGTCCATCTATGCTTACGTTAGTAGCCATGGTACAATTAAATCAATTTAAATTAAATTAAATCAAGTACAATTGAATCAAATTATATCAAATCAAATTAAATCAAAACAATCACTCAAACGAACGTTTACAATGTACCTATACAATCCTTACACAAGACCTAATAGGACACTGAACACATTTCCTACAAAATCATCAATTAAATTCACACGATTGTTGACACTGATATCTGGAACAAACGGAGACAAGTATTGAACATTGCATGCAAGAAAACGTATCAAAAACAATGTTAGACAGTATTAAAGAGATATATTAGTATGCCATTAGACTATGTTACGTTGGTTATAGAAATATCTATAAAATCACAGGACAACAACAATGACTGACTGCTCTGTGGCTCTCTGACATGTAGGTAAGGGGATGACTGAAGTGATAAAATCAACTTACAAGTATCCGACAATATCAACTTACAAGTATCCGATAATATCAACTCACAAGTATCCCACCGATCGCTGCCACCAATCTGTAACGTTAAGCCGCCATGCAAGTGAACGCCGGCTCTCAACCGGTGACTGGCCTGGCACGTCGCTGTTTACTACACATGGATTAAAACTCAATTAAGTACCCGACGAGACACTAAAACCAAGAGCCGAATTTCACCTGTTTCCACGACCAGATAACCGTGGAAAATAAGGATCTCTCAGAGCTGAGACAGCTGTTACTCGTAATTTACAGTATATACAGGGAGAATGGGAGGATGGTGAATATTGTTTAGGCAATACCATGCAATACACCGGTTTAACTTTCAGGGCTATTATTTCACTCTGGTAACACACATATCAGATATTGTGGATGCTTTTATCCACATTTACATCTAAAACTACACTGGTTTGTAACATACTTTAATTAATCAATTTCCAGAGTGATCTTTTATCAGCAATCTTAGCAGCGAAGCCTAAATGTTGAGTTGGACAATTAGTGGGTGTTATGTAAGCTTCTTTCCTTAAACTGCTAAGTTGAGCAACGCATGAGCGTTGGTCCTGTCTTACAGCCCTTCTTCGGAGATGGATCGTCACACACGTCCCGGTTAGATGTTCACAGTAAAACAGGACACGCATAAACTTATGCATGGCATTATAAAACATCACTTGCGTCTCCCACTACTTTGAACTCCCCCCACTGGTCATAATAATCACTCGTTCCCGATTGGTAGAAACTACAATTACTGTACTTCAAAAAGAGGGGAAGATTCGCTGAGTCTGTAAGACTAGAGTGTACCAAATATTCATTCTTAAGCAATTGATACGTGTTTTCCTCCTAGAGGGTGGTACTGTTCCTCATACGTGATTCCCTAGCGCCCTCTCCTGCCATAGTCATTGGTGCCGTTGTGTCCGAGTCACTTCTCGTGCTGACTCACCTGGTAGTGGATGTGTTAAGCGGACTACACACTACCATGCCTAGCACGACGTGCGTGGCTTGTCATGCCTCGCACGGCACGACCAAAGCATACACACTACAATGTCAGTCTACCAGTAGACGTGCCGTGAGATGCTTCTTTGAGGTCCAGTTTTTATTAATTATACAAGTTTGTTTGTAGTAATTCAATTGAAAGTAAATATTAAAAGTGATAATACTTTTTAGTGTATTTACAAAGTTTGGTTCTTCTTGGTGAAATTACTCTACAACAAAAGCAAGCTATGAGTCTTCTCATAATCAGCACTTTAAATGATATGAAGAAGAAAAGAAGGAAAAACTGAGCTGTGTGGACCAAACCATGGCTACAACAAAAGGAGAAATACTCCGATATGAGATTATTAAAATATCTGAGAGAAAAAAAAAGATGATTATAGGAATTATCTTCAAATGGATGATATGACGTTTGGTTACCTTCTTGAAAAAGTACGACCAAAATTAGAGCGAAACGACACAAAGTTGAGCAGTAACTTTCAGATATCTTGCTACTGGGAGAACTCTTCAAGATTTGAAATTTCCAGCATAATTTCACCTCAAGCACTTGGACAAATAATCCCTGATTCATGTAAAGCTATTTATGATGTTTTACGCAATGAATACTTGAAGATAGTTTTATTATATTACATTTACATTGATTGCAAACTAATTGATTTGTTTACTTAAAATGCGTACATTCAAAAATTTCCAAGAGACGCATAGAAGCTAAGTATCCAAGCTTGACTAGGATGTAAACATAAATTTCATCACAAATATTTTATTATGAAATTCTCATTTATTTACTGTATTACTGAAAAAGCATTAAGGTTAATTTTACAGCTTTTAGAGTATCTACAAAATGTATTTACATTTGCCAGAATTGTGTCTCACTATAATGAGATTTGTCCTCAGAAGGGTAAATGCACTTGTACTTGTACTTGGGAATGGTGTAATTCTTCTGGTACTATCAGTGCTACTGTCGACCAAAGTATGATGTGCACTCGAGTTTGAAGGCTGTTTTTGAAGTAACCAATAGACCTACGTAAAATCCAATAACATCATCATTTTCGTCGTTCTATTGTACGTTAGCTCATGTAGGTTTGGAATTTTTAATTTATATTTTAATATTTTTTGTCGCAGTTGGAGCACAAAAAGTGCACGTTTTTAAGCGTGTTTCAACCATGCGTCACATTTAAGAATTATCATCTCAAAAACCCGTCATCAGATCCAATCCACATTTTAACACAATATACATTGGAATGTTGTAGAACTGCTTTATTAATTTCAAAATTTTACGTGTCCAAGAAAAGAAGTTGTTATCATTTTTGTAAGGTAACTTTTTCTCGGCTCCGGGTGGTTGGAAAATGTAGTTCTTGGTCGCGATGTAATCCTTATATATCAAAAAGTTATGCTGTATGACTGTGAAATACGTAAATTAACTCACTTATTTTATATCGGTTTGTATTTGTAGGCGGAAATAACACATCGTTCACCTGCTACCCGCTCCAGGAAAATCTGTACAGCGTTGCCGAAATGGAGCCCATCATGCATCATGGCGTGCCTCGCTCGGAAGTGATGGACTCCATCACAGCAACGCTGTACAGCTTTTCCTGGAGCGGGTAGCAGGTGAACGATGTGTTATTTCCGCCTACAAATACAAACCGATATTAAATAAGTGAGTTAATTTACATATTTCACAGTCATACAGCGTAACTTTTTGATGTATAAGGATTACATCGCGTCCAAGAACTACATTTTCTAACCACCCCGAGCCGAGAAAAAGTTACCTTACAAAAATGATAACAACTTTTTTTCTTGGACACGCAAAATTTTGAAATTAATAAACTAGTTATACAACATTCCAATGTATATTGTGTTAAAATTTGTATTCGATCTGATGACGGGTTTTTGAGATAATAATTCTTAAATGTGACGCATGGTTGAAATACGCTTAAAAACGTGCACTTTTTGTGTTCCAACTGCGACAAAAAATATTAAAATACAAATTAAAAATTCCAACCCTACATGAGCTAACGTAAAAAAGAACGACGAAAATGATGATGTTATTGGATTTTATGTAGGTCTATTGGTTACTTCACAAACAACCTTCAAACTCGAGTACACGTAATACTTTGGTCGACAGTAGTACTTTGTCTATCCAAAGTCATAAGCTGGATGTTGAATGTGGAGTATTCTTGAAGTCTGCCCAACATACCATTGTATAATACCTGATTAATCAAATTCTCAGCAAAAATAACATGCAATGACTCCATTTTGCGAAGTTTTGCTGCAACGTTTGCTGCAAATTTATCAATGTCATCTTCCTTCTTTTCCAACATGGACACTGCCTTTTCAAGATAGGACGCCGTTTCACTCTCAGGTTTAGCCTTCCTCTTTCGTCCGTACGTAGAAGACGGAGCTGATGGTGTAATAGGACTAGCCGATCTGACCTGAAAACCATAGATTTATTTTATCTATTGTAATTAACTTTTTCTCATTACAGATCTCGCGTATCCGAGTTATCGTTTAAACGTACAGTACTATGTTAAATATGTTGGTATTATTAAAACGTTTTTCTTAGGTCACTTTTCGTCGTCGTCGTCGTGTCTGGCCCCCCTTTTCCACGAAAACTACTGCACGGAATCACATCGTAATTTTTAACAAAAACGTGGGGCGCGTTCCACACTGTCATATAAGTTATTGCATTATGAAAAGTTCACGGAATGCGCTCAACGTTTTTGTAAAAAAAAATACGATTTTTGCCTTAGTAAGTATTTAGTTGGTTAGTTACAATTTAACGACAATGTGTACGGAGTTTCAAACGTGTGCATTGAGTAAAACTTATGTTTTTCTTTTTGGTCCATTTTAAGTCATTATTAAATGTTGCTCTTTATATAAAAACGTGTTATTTAAAAAGGAGTTTTTATTTGATTAATTATGTTAAAATTGTTTATCATATTTTTTCAGTTCCCTACATGTGAGGAAGATTGGAAGCATATTTCCGCGGGATTTTATGAACAATGGAACTTTCCAAATTGAGGTGGAGCCATTGATGGAAAACACGTCGGTATCGTGAAACCCGAAAACAGTGGTTCTTATTTCTATAATTACAAAGGTTATTTTAGTGTTGTACTTTTAGCCATAGTAAACGCTAATTTAGAATTTATTTACATTGATGTGGGGCAAAATGGAAGAGTGTCGGATTGAGGCATGATTGAAAACTCAACCTTTTATGACAAACTTTGTGCTACCGCGCTTAACATTCCTTCCAAAGACAACACAGTCGCAAGACTTAATTTTGTTTTTATTGGTGACGAAGCCTTTTCTTCAAGGGACGATTTTTTAAAACCGTTCCCACAAAAAGGTTTGAGATACGATCAGAGGCTATATAACTATAGATTGTGTAGAGCACGAAGGGTTGTTGAAAACGCATTTGGAGTTTTCGCTTCAAAATTCAGAATTTTTCACACAACTATTACACTATTACCTGATAAGGTCGAGTACATTGTTTAATCAAGTGTAGTTTTACACAATTTAATGAGAAAGAAACTTGGAAAGAACTATTTGTCACCAACTTTAATTGATCAGGAGGATTATGCCTCGGGAACTGTCATTTCAGGTGCATGGAGAAATACACCAACGCCATCTGATGCTTTTCAAAGTTTGAAAACATTAATGAAAAGTCATGCATCTTTTCAAGCCATACAATCAAGGGATTCATATGTCAAGTACTTCACCACAGTAGGCCATGTATCATGGCAGGACAGAATGATCACAGAGGGTCCACATTTACCAGACACTATTGCCGAAGGATGATTGAAACGTCATTCTCGTGATTCGTACCGTGTATTATTTAAACAAAATACTGATATACATTTTAATGCATACAATTTATGTAAGTATAATGTATGAAATGTACAAAATATCACAAATAATTCACAATATGAACTAAAAAGAGATCAATTCGAAAATAAACAAATTTGTTTTACGTTAACTTACTTTTTAAAATTGCAACAACGTTACCTCTGATGCTGTTTCTTCACTTTCCTCAATTTCGTCCTCAGACACAGGCGGAGGATCTAAAGAAGAAGTTGACTCTCAAGCTTCTTCCTGTTCTTTTAGAAACGTTAACAAGTTATAATACCAAAGTTTCGGTTGGTACACCGAATCTGTTCCGCTTCCTGTTTTCATAGAACCTTTTACCTTCTTGTTCTCACGTCTGAAGTTGCCTCGAATCATATCTATCTTCTTTTTAATGAAATCAACATCACAACCAGGTACAACATCTTTAGTAAGCTCTATCAACTCTTTGTAGGCTGCTGCTTTCAAATTCTTATTGGAATGGTCCTTGCTCTTCACTTGCCAGAGACATCGGTGCTTGGTATACTCTTCAATAACCACGGGTAGAAATTGGGCTGACAAAAACGATGACTAATCAGCCATTGTTCCCAAAATGCTCACCAAAGCAAGAACACAACTAGCAACTAAACTACGGACACAAGCACGACGTGCGGGAACGAACGTGCAGAAATCAGCGACAACATGCTAGTGTGCATGCATCACCGTGCGAGGCACGACGTACCGGGCCTGGCATGATGAGAATCAAGACAGGTTTGATTTTCGACCCGCTAGGAGCGTGACATTCAAGGACAACATGCAAGTGCGTAGTCCCAGTGGCGTGCAACGTGCCGTCTTGAGTGTGTAGTCCGCTTTACAGCGTTGTAGGCCTACACAGTGGTTCCGTATTCGACTCGGGAGCTTGCCGACGTGGCGTTTATTTACGGCAAGGCAAATGGCAACGGGTGGCAGGAAACAAGGTTGTATCGGGAGACCTATCCCCGCTGACAACAAACATAGCATTCAATGTTTGCAACAGTGTTTCACCGTTTTTCTGAGACAGGGTCGTTTAAGGAAGGAGGAAATCATGAAGGACGTACCCGCCCTGTTTGGACACCAGACGTGAAGGAAAATGTGATTTACACTGTGGAAGGCGACCGTCGTGTCAGTACCAGGCAGTTGGCCCGCCAGTACAGCGTAAGCCAGACGACCGTGTTGATCATTCTCCATGACAATGCTTACTACCCTTATCACTTACAGCGTGTGCAGGGCTTACTAGCGACAGACTTTCCACATCGGGAGCGGTTTGATCACTGGTTTATTCACAAGGCAACCACGATTCCGGGATTTGTGGTATCCGTCCTATTCACAGATGAGGCCACCGTTACGCAGAATGGTATCTTCAACTTTCATAACAGTCATCTGTGGGATCGTATGCAGAAGCCCCATGGTTTGGTGCCAGCGAATCATCATCAGCGGTTCAGCCGGAATGTGTGGACCGGGATAATTGGCAACCGTGTTTTGGGACCAGTCTTCCTTCCACGTCACCTAACTAGCCGGAACTATCGGCATTTCTTGCGGGTGTTTTTGCCTCCCCTGCTGGAAGACGTACCATTGATTATTCGCAGGGTTATGTGGCTGCTACATGATGGTGCTCCAGCCCACTTTGCCGTTGACGTCCGGCCGCATCTCAGTCGTGTCTTTCCTGGTCGATGGATCAGACGAGGAGGTCCAGTTAAATGGCCTGCTCGTTCTTCAGATCTCAACCCGTACTATTTTTGGTTATGGGGCCATCTCAAGAGTATCGTGCATGCAGAGCCCATTCCAGATGCGGATACACTGGAGCAGCGTATTCTTGCTGCCTTTGACACTGTTCGGTTGCAGCCTAGTCGATGTTTACGTGTGAGACAGAACATGCTACGGCGCGTACACGCATGCGTGGAGGCACATGGAAACCATTTTCAACACATACCGTAACTGTGGCTGCATGGTGAAGCGTGCATTAGACCGCCGCGCCGTCTCTGTAACAAAGGATGATCGAATAAATGGTTCCTAACAAGCAAACCATGCATTTCCGGACATACGTTCATTAGACCTTTTCTGTTCCGGGTCCTCTCCTCGATCAATCCCTAGAGTTTGTACATGGTGGGAAAAATCACCATGTATAAAAAGCATAATTGGAAAGAAAAATATTGATTTCATTTTAATTGACTTATAGTAAAATGTCGCATTAACTTCAGGGGACATATCCTTTCGCTCTGAAAGTCAACCAATCAGAAACACTCAGATGAGGGAATCCACGAGTTATATGCATTATTTAAAGCACGCTAATCGAATTAAAAATTAGCCTGTAGTCGAATTTTAAGAATAATCACATTGACGTGATCTACGAGAAACGTACTATCGGATGACACGGACGAAATATAATTGCTTACCAGGGGTGTTCTGACTTCTTCCTCAACTATGAACTATTTTACAAGAAAGGGATAAATACTGTGTGAGCTTACGGTTCAGTATCAGTTTGGCGGGGGCCTGCGGCACGTTGTCCCTGGCCAACATAAAGACATTGCTTTCCAGCTACAAGAAAGACAAAGTGAAGTTAGTAATCCAATCCTACTATGAAATTGCAATATTAAGACAGTGAAATGTAAAATGTAAATAGCTTAATTAATATTACCTCAAGTTGAGTAATTTAATGGGTTCAAATAATTAGTTTACCAAGTGTAAAAGAGCAATATATAATTAAACAAAAATATAAGTCATTTTAATGTGATAAGTTCTGCACACGAGTACAGAAGTTGTTACGTGCAGTGTATCCTGATAAGCAAAGCCAATAAAGAAATAAACAATATTTGTGAACAAAGGATGTTACGTGAAGCGAAGCGAGTATTTACGTCCGTCTAGCTAAAATCGCGAAAGTTAGTGACGCGAAGGCTCAAAGACATTCGTAACCCGCTGAACCTACTGTAGACATTAGGGAACATTTTACTTACTATACTGAATTCTTATGGACATGATGAAGATAATTTCGAGATTAAAGAATAAATACGAATAAGATTATATGAACGCTTATTTTTCAATACTGAGAGTACCTTGGTGCTGTAGTCTACCAGGGCGTGTAAAGTAACAAGTGAAGGAACTCCGGTAGTTGACCGTTTCCGCCACTAGGTGGTACTAGCGTAACTTGGCCTCTGCTTGCCTGTCTGGCTCGCGTCTACTTCGTATAAAGTCCCCGATTCTTGAATGTCACGGGTAATCTCGAGAACCACTGGATGGATTTTGGTGCGGCTTTCACCATTCTGTAAAGGTAATCTCGAGGAAGATTTCTGTAGAAAATAATTTATTTATGATCAAAGGGAGCGAAGCAGTAACGATTTCAGATTTCAGTGAAAAGGTCGAAAATAGGACCTGGCGTCCGTGCATTTTTAAGCTTACGCAGGGCAAACCGTTAAAAATATCAATATACTATGAGTGTAAGAATTGTTCAGCATGAAAAATTCTCCAAAAAAGTCCGCGACAGCATATCTCTATCTTCGATACTTTGCCCAATATAAGTGTTTTTAGTTTGGACGGAACGGGGATTTACGTCTCATGCACCTCGCCATTCTTAAATTACGTCTGACAGGAATTCCTTGCCCATTCATAACTGTTCCCGGGCGAAGCCGGGCCGGGTTGCTTGTTGTTTATTAAAAGAAGTATTGCATTAAATACTAAGCAAGTTGTGAATAACAGAAACAAATCTTCAAGGGAATACGAACATATTAAAATACTATCCAGAACACACTAAAATACATTTCTAAGAAGAATAGAGCTTACCTCTAAACAGAAGAGATCTTTATTAATTTTTTCGCTGATTTTGAAGACGATCTGGATCTCAGTCATCTGGACATTTCTTTCGCCCGGAAAAAGAACCGGCATTTAATGTAATGAAACACTATCCTAGGGAAATATAGTAACAGATGACCCTCTGAGCGCCGGCCCTGTGGTGTTGGAGTAGCGCGCCTGCCTCTCATCCGGAGGCCCCGGGTTCGATTCCCTGCTCCGTCAGGGATTTTAGAACCTAACGTGAGGGCTGGACCGGGGTGCACTCAGCCTCGTGAGGACAATTGAGTAGCTGTCTGACAGTGAGACAGCGCTCCAGTCACGAAAACCAAAATTAATGGCCGAGGGGACCCGATGTGCTGACCACGCGTCACCCCAATATCTGCAGGCCAAATGGCTGGGCAGCGGTCGCTTGGTAGGCCTAGGCCCTTCAAGGGCTGTAGTGCCAGGGGTTATTATTTTGATCGTCTGAGTAGCACACATTTCGGAACACAGGAAGTTCACAGATCATATCCACACAATCTGAAAAGATATCGCCCCACAACGCGCCTTCTTGCTCCAACTTTGCCTCCACTACTGCATCTACACGTTTCATTACACGTTTCATCTCGTGACATGTCCGGCTCCGTGGCTAAATGGTTAGCGCGCAAGGCTTTGGTCCTCCATGTTCCGGGTTCGATTCCTGGCCGGGCCTTTAGGGATTTTAATCTCTTGGGGTTAATTCCCGTGGCTCGGGGACTGTGCTGTCTTCATCCTAACCTCATCCTCATTACGACGCGCGGGTCGCCCACGGGCGTCAATTAGAAAGACCTGCACTCGGCCTCTCAGGAGGTCACACGATCATTTTTTTTTCATCACGTGAAATAAAGATAATGACGGGTATTTGAGAAATTTAGATTCACTTCCGCCAAAGTCTCTCAGCATGGTGAGGATACATACATCACTAACAGCATTAAATGTTTCGGAATCACTTTCCAATGACCAAATGCAGGAAGTACATATCACAATCTTCGTTGCTGCTGTGTGAATCAGGTAACCACTCAAATAATAAACAACGTTATCGCCTGCTCTCTCAGAACTCTCATCATTAACTGACAGGATTATAGGGTTCAATTTCTGTCAGTGTAATAGTTTCTTTAATTTGCTGACAATTGTTATCCTTCACCTCTCTGCTCGTATGTATTTCATATCTCGCCATTGACCGTATTCATTAAGAGAAGAAAGCTAATTGTCTATAACGTCCTCATAATTAGCTTGTGAAGAAAGGACCTCTTTCACTGGTAGGCCTATGCATAATCATAACAGAAGTTCAAAACAAGCATAGCTATAAAACGTAAGTACAATTTGCGCGCGGTAATGTATCACTGCTTGACTTCCGTCCCGTCATGTGCTTTAGAACATATGCTCGGCGCGGCGCCTGGTGTTGAAATTTAGAACTACTTCATCTTAACCATTGACTCATACGGGAGTTCCACCACTTATTACTTTACACGCCCTGAGTCTACTATATTAACATCACATATTTGATTCACCATCCAAATTTCAACAACTAAAGTTCATCAAGCACAATGGAATCATTTTATAATTCAAATATATGTATTTTATGAATGCACTCATGAAAATGGAAATTGCAACACCATGAAGGAATCGGTTATTTGTGTTGATTTTTAAAATATGAAACGACGCCATATAAGTATGTAAATGATAACATTTTCAGACTCATTTACACAGGTCTCCCCACGAGATTGGTTGCGGAGGAGCCACCTCCAGTGTGCAGCATACCAGTAGTTGACTTGTGCAGTTAACTGTTCCCTGTAAAACATGCCTCGACGACAGAGAAGAAAGAGCACGCTATCAACAATTGTCGCAGATCGAGAGGGCTCATATAATTGGTCTGTGTAAGAGTCGTAACCTGAACTTTCAATTAGTGTAAGATATCCTTATCTCAATAGAATGTTAATTAACTTTATAGCATTTAGAGCAAACTCATGGACCATAAAAAAATGAGATATCACTTTATATGATCAATCAATATAAACCATTGTCAAATAGAATATATTTATAATATTTATGAATCAAGTTCTCACGCTGTAACACAACATGAATTCGACATTGGTCAATCAACTGCTTTTATGGAGTTGGCTCTCTGCGAAACTAATTAGAAATAGCGACCTTCGGCGTGTGAGGCAAAGAGAATCAGACTTTGTACCGGGTCATTAAATGTCCTACTACCCGTCTACGTTTGAAACAAAAGTCAATTCTCCAGCTGTTAATGCTTGATACCGGCCTACTGCTGTTTGGAGAGGAAGGAACTGATTGCTGTGCTGTCCTTCCTGGCAGGATTTGGAGTACTCATAAAACAGTGTCTTCTGAAAATGGGATGTTCCGCGAAGCTGTGCTGGTGGGGAAAACATACGAATTGGATAATTTAAAGCAGGTGTATCCAACCCGAGGCCCTCGATCCCTTCGCATTCAGCCCACAGTGTTATTTGCTCTATCACATCGCATTCGGCCCACAGTGATATTTGTAAGTTATAATATTATTTATGAAATAATTATTATATTTGGAATAAGATAAACTTGAAGAGCAAGACTTGTTCCGTTTCCAACACATGTGTCTGTGAAAGTTCATCAGTCATCCTCTAACTCAAAACATGGAGATATCACATCCGTTTTAAGAAATACCCAGCCCAGATTTTTAGCCTATTTTCATTTTATGAAATATTGGGCTTATAAATAAAATATTTATTGCGGCCAATGGCCATAGATAGGAACAACATTATAACATTGTGAACAATAATGAATCAATCGTATACCTAGGTAACACCAGAGACTTGTGTTCACCGAGTCCGTTCACCCATTCCACTGCACTACACTTTGATCAAGACAACATAATCAGTCCTCGTCTAAACAAAACTGAGTGAGTGATACTAGTCTTCTACTGCATTCCATGGCAAGATATATATCGCACTGATTGTTGCATAATTGGCAAACACACTCCTGGCTGGGCTGATGGAAGGACTTCCTAGTGCAGATGCGATGGTGGAAGCCATGGATCGCAAATCTGGTCACTAGGTGCCTCAGCTCATACTCTGGTCGCATCCATTCTTTATATAACATTGCATCTGTTACGAAGAATCTTTCTGGGATGGAGTCTCTCTTCCTGCAAAGTTCGCTTAACAGGTCTACGCATGCCTGTGTGGATGGTAGGTGCGTTAGTAGTCGAAGGTCTTCTACCAGAAATGTTTCTCTGGCTAAAGCATACACATATCGTGAAAGAGCGAATTTTGATACCCCCAATACCCTTTTCAAATACCTTGATTTCAAACTTTCAATGTCTTTTAATTGTCTGATTGATAGATAAGTCCATATGACCTCTAGCCCGTACGTGAGTGATGGGAGTACTTTGACTCTGAAAAGTTCCATAGCTGAATTCACTGACATTCTTTGTAAATGTCTAATGTCGCTTATATTTCTAAGTGCTACTGCAAGTCTCTCCTTTATATGAACCATAAAGGAAGTCCCTGTGACTTGCATAGTAATTCCAAGGTACTTATGAGATCACATTTTGTCCGTGTGTGTGTATGTTTGTGTGTGTCCCTCTCTAATAACATCTAAACTGCTGGAGCGATTTCAATAAAACTCGGTAAGATAATGGCACCATTTTCGCCGACCCTTACCGTGCCTTTCCAACTTTATTACGCCTCACCAATTCAACAAGGTGGCTGTGCGAAATATTTCACCAGCATTCAATATCTCCGAAACTATTACCGATATCACCCTGACATTTTGTACGGTGATAGAGGGCACTACTCAAAGTTTACCTATGATACTTTCAAAAACCTGGTAACTACAAAACCAACATGGCGGCCAAGCGAATTTGAGACTTTAAATAGACTTTTCTCGCGATTTAACCATCCAAACGCAGTGAAACTTTGCACAGCAAATGTTTATACACATTGTGATGCACTGACATCTAATTTAGTTCAATTGTTTACACAACCTCAAGATGGCGGCTGTGCGAAATATATATAACCGGCATTCTATATCTCCGAAACTATTACTGATATCACCCTGAAATATTGTACGGTGATGAAAGACACTACTAAAAGTTTATCTACGTAATTTTCAAAAACCTGTAAGGTACAAAACGAACATGGCGGCCAAGCGAAGGTGAAATATTTTAATAGACTTTTCTCGTGATTTAACCATCTGAGCGTGGCGAAATATGGTACAGTAAATGAATATAGACTACATTCAATTGTTTAGACAACCTCAAGATGGCGGCTGTGCGAAATTTTAAAATTATGTTTTTACTTCATGTGTCAAAATCATGTGATCGAAGTGAAAGTTTGAATAATGAACCTACGCAATAACTTTCCTTTAATGATACATAACTCTATGACCTATAGGCCTACATATACAATCCAACATGGCGACCATCCGAAATATTATACGGTTCTCAATATCTACGAATCTTGTACAGCAATCAAACTGATTTTTTTAATGTTCATTGAGGCTATGAACATAAGTTCACCTATAGAACTTTCAATAACCAGGTGAGCAAAAATCCATCATGGTGGCGACGTGAAGTATAAATATTTAAATGGACCTTTCTCGCGATTTAACCATCCGAGTGCAGTGCAACTTGGTACGGTAAATGCTTATACAAATTTTAATCCACTGGCATCTAATTTATTTCAATTGTTTTCGTAATCACAAAATGGCAGCTGTGCGAAATATTAAAATCTCGTTTTTACTTCTTGTGTCCTCATCATGCGATTGAAGTTCGAATACTACACGTACACAATAATCTTCATGTAATAGTACATAACTCTAAGACCTACATACATAAAAATCCAACATGGCGACCATTCGAAATATTAGACGGTTCTCAAAATCCACTAATCTGTTACAGCAATCAAACTGAAATTGTGTATGTTGATAGAGGCAGTTAACATAAGTAGGATATATGAAAATAAGCTTTAGTTCTTCACGGAACTACTTGTTATTTATGATCCTACCTACCACCCAAAGCTTTGAAGTCTCCGTAAATTGTTGACTACGCGGTAACGTTGGTAGGTTAATACTGAATGTCAACACTACCTAAGGGAAGATGATTGAAAGAAAAGAAGAAAGGTTTAGGAGGGGAAACGATCGTAGGCAAACAGGAAGATAATCCAAATCAACACCATAAAGAAATAGTGATAAAAAGAGGGATTTCACTGCACAAAGCCTATGAAGTGCCTAAAATGAGCGGGGGCTTGTGTAAGGCTAACGGAGAGCGCAGCGGGAGCTGAGGTCGCCGGCAAGCTATCGCCAAGTGTTCCCTCCCTCCCGAGTGTGATTGCGCACTGCCATCGTAATGTCCACCCGCAAGGCTCCTGTAGTGACGTCACGCTTAAGGTCGTTCCAGCCGCAGCAGCAAGTCAGACGACTCCGTTCGCACGCAGTCACTCCAAACCGAATATAAATGCATATTTATAGGAAAATTTTAATACTATTTGGAGTTCACTGGCAGTTAGATAAGTTACCACTAAATAGGCCTAATTATCGCTCAGCTAGTTCGAATCATGCCGTTGTAGCGGGCATTTTACGAGTGAACAAAATGGTACATCGTCTGTGAACTTACTAGGATGTTTACGCACACAGGCAGGGCAAAATTGCAGCATTTGGACGTCCTGTTAATGTTATATCAATAAAAGGAGGCATTGGAACAGTTACTCAAGATGTACCACAACGTCGATAAATGGCATATGGCTAAACTCGGGATTGAAGGAAGGGAACATTCGAATATTTTAATACGCAAAACAATTTGCAGGAACAGTTTGGTAATAAAATAAATCTATGTACCCACAGAAACAATACATAGACAGGTGCACTCTGTGCCTACTGCCAGAAAAATCCATTCAAGTTCGAAATGAGCTTTAAGTTATAAAATTCGACAAAACTTTAGAATCTCTTGCCAGTATAAGATACCAAATTATTATATTCATCTCTAATTCTGTATTTTATTTTCCTTTCGTTTAGAGAAACAGCCCACCCCCTAATGCCTTCTTGAACACTATGCCCTCAAAATCATTATATACGGTTGTAACAAAAATATTCATTCCTGGACCTTGTTTTCCAGAAATAAATCAACAGAAAAGGTAACTTCCTTTCTGGATCTCACCCACAAAAACTGACAGTATCCTTACTCACTAGTAAAACAGAATAACATTACAAAAATACTAGCTATTCACTTATGGACTTGCATGAGAATAAAGGCTAAGTAAGAAATCTGCCATTCTTGACAATCAGTAAAACAAAGTTACGAAAATTATTCCTCCTCTCAAAACAATACCAGCAAAATCCAGATATAAAAAATATACTTTTGCATTTTTGTATAATCATGCACTAAAAAGTAATTGGGGCCAAAAGCCACTGTAACTTTAATAAGGATATTCTTCAAATAAATATCTCTTGTACAACATAACCGTTATCCCCCTTGACCTGTCAGAAAAATTGTTAAATTTCAAAAATCAATGTCACTTTACTCGGGATCCTTCAAAAAAAACTAATGTAAATTCACTGTTGCCCAGCTTGATTTCATCTCACAAAAATTAATGACGTTCACAAAACAGGATCTTCTTCGAATAAACATAATTATGTATAAAAACACTATGATCCCCTTGGCCTACTGTCAGTAAAATAAGGTTCAAGAACCACTTTTTCGAATAAACTTGTATGTAGCCTACCAAATCACTGCGGTTCTACTTGACCACCAGAAACATGTATGGTATAAGGTCCAAACAATAGGGCTACTTAATAGAGGATCTTCTCTGAATAAAATAATTACTAGCTGACCCTTCAGCAAGAGAAAAAAACAAATATCAACCTATTTCCAGATAAAATAAATTGACAAACATTACAGTATATTTTTGTTATACACAACTAAAACAACTACTGAAAAGCTACTGTCTTCCAAGCACTTCTTCGAATGAATATCTTCACCCTATGTATAAGGTGTGGAACCATTAAGAATAACCTAATCTAAGTTGAGCAGTGGCTACATCTGACTCGTACCAAGTTAGGTGTGAACGGTAATCTAATGGGATTAAACTTATAATATTATTTACAGGTAATCACACCAAATATTCTCTCTCCTAAAATGTAGACCTATGTATCAATGATCATAAGGGAAACTACGGTACTCTTAATTTGTAGATCACAAGTTTATCTTTTTTTAATCTGATCGTCACTATTCACCACTTTAAGGTGAAATGCCTGAGAAAACCCAACATCACTCTAGGCTATTCAACAGATCACATTCTAAACTACTCGTGGCTTTTGCTTCATAACGTAACCTATCTTTAACTGGAATCAATGCACATACCATTCTTGTGTTCCCTGTAATCCTCCCTACGAATTTTAAGCATCCATTGCTTTCTTAAATTTTCGTCCGCGGGGAAGAAAAAACCAGGTAGGCCTACATAACCTAATCATCTCAATCATAATAGTTGCTTTGGCAACCGGTAACACAACAACATTTCGGCATACCAGGGACCTGGGAAGGAATAATTGTTTCAATGAACAAATAGAATATTGTACTACCATCCAAAAAGCTTGCATTAGTCGAAAATAAGCGATGTAAAGGTCTTAACTGAACCATAACATGCAACATGCATGCAACTCAAAATTTTGTAGATATAGCTAATAACCTACCTACAAAATGAACATTTGCTTTAGAAAACAAACGAAGTAATCCTCATTCTTGATGACGTAAGTAGTAGCGTTCTTACGTATTGCTTTTCACTCGAACACTAATTAAAATGTATAAACAACACACCACAAACAGTTAAGCAAATGACCGTTACATCTTCCACACTGTCGATCAGCTGATCATGTGGTCATGGCTGCTGCATGCCGGCCTGGACATTACGATGGCAGTGGATTGCGGGTATATTGTAGGGACGTAGTGTGCTGGCGAGCCAAGTGGTGCCAAATAGCAACGAATTATGTACATTTCTTTCAAAAGGGTGAACTTTTAGAGAGCATTCTGAAATACCAGAAAGATTTAAATTAGTAGGAATAATTTTGTGAAGCGACACTGTTGGATCCCCAACAGAAAAGTCGAATGCCCCCTGAGTGGGCAGAGATAAACCAACTATAGTGCCTTTTTGCAATATTTTAATTATTATTAGGGTTAATCTTTAAAGAATGACAATTGTTGCACTTAAAGCAGGCTAAACTCTTGCCCAGCAGAGTGCCGACTAAAAGTTTAGAACGGAGGAAAACCTCAAACCCTACTTGAACAAAACCAAAATTTTAAACAGTGAACCATAAGTCAGAGTGAAAATCTCTACAAGTAGGAAGCTAGCAGAGCGAGCTATACTTGCCTTAATGATTTACTAGAATTAGCTGCGGTAGCTAAGAGAAACCTTGTAAATGTTGTTATTGGAAGTTTTGTTTTAAACGCAACAAACGATAGAGTTTTTAATACATTTATCATTGAGGGCTTTGCCTTTTTCTTTGAACATAGAATGATTTCAGGAGAAATATTAGGGAAGAGAAGGTACTGCCTAACGGTTTTTCTAGCAAGAGAGATAGAAAACAAATAATAAAGAATTTATTTAACAAAGTAATAGGGTTGCAAGAAATTAACAATTGTAGATCACAGATCTTATTTCGAGTTTAAGAACTACTTTTATTGTTTGTTTTATAAACATTAAAGGTCTCAGACCTATAGTGACAATAAGAAACTTTACAATAGTTTTCGAAATTTAATTACAATTAAAAGGCTTTGAGCCTAAAACAATAAAGTAAAGAAATTACAATTTAGTTTAATATTTTGTGGGGTTAATTAGGTAGAATATTAATTTTTCAAGAAGAAACAAAGGCTTTTAAAATACCTTAGCAGCAAGCAAAAGGATTATACAATCCTGGGCGCAGCAGGATAAGAAAAAAGAGACCAACAAGTGGTACCTATAACCACTGCTATATTGACACGGAAATTAAGATATTCTACATACAAATTGGGCAGGTCGTATTAACGAAACCTGGATTACATAAGTTAGGTAATTTAACAATTTGAAGATTAGAATTTCCTGGATAAGACAGGAAAAATTATGTAGTAAGATGTGGATTATAACCACGGTTATTTTTACAGAATGAATAAGTTTTAAGTGGAGCAAAATTCGGAGGGTGCCTATTTATACACGAAGCCTCATACAAAAGAAGTAATTACCCTAAATTGTTAGTAAAAGGGATTGGGAGTGTAGGAATTATAGGATATAGTCCTGGCCAATTTTATAAATTCGAACGAATCGCCACGCGGTAGATTGTTGAACGGACACTTTTTTTGTAGCACTGAAGTTTGTTGATAGATTGTAGATTTTCCCTATTGCTGTATGTATAGGTTCATTATATTTCACTTTGACGGGTTTTAGTGGTATGTAGTCTTGATATTGCAGTTTATATATTCACTGAGTTTGACTTGAATAGGTTTATTGCGTTGGAGAGTTTTTGGATTGCAGTTAATAGTTCTGTTTCACTTAAAGTTGCGGTAATTTTGACAGTATTGAGTATAGTTCATCACGGTTGACAGTATATTTTGAACGGAAAGTTCCAGAGCTGTAGTGACAGTTTAAAAGGGCAAGTAGACATCCCACGAAGGTAGACATGTTAAGTTTTAGACAGTTATGAATTTGAAATGAATCCCTCGTTGCAGGAAAGTATTCCCTTATTTAGTTCAAGAAATGTCGAATTTCATGACTTTAGCACCAAGCCTGGTTGGCGAAGAATAACGGTTCCCTCGTGGGGCAGTTATTACTCAAGTTTGCGGAAATCCCAACACTGCCTATAACTTCTATTAAAAGCATTCAAATGCTGTTTAAAATCCTCTAAAATGCCTTAAAAACAATGTAGGTATTTACTTAACTTTGCCATGATGATTGAAGATTGAAGATTTCTGCGGCCGTTACGCTTAAGATTCTGTCATGGCGTCGATTTGAATCACCTCATGAGTATTGAGGAGGTGTTCCTCCTTTAGAGAATTGAACTTATCACTCGAAGTCCGAACTAGAAGTGGGGCGAGTAAAGATGCACACGAGAGAGCCCGAAAGATGAAGGGGTGGGGGAAGGAAACATAAGAGTCTAAACAGTGTAGGAAACATAGGGAGAGAAAATTTTCAACATTATGAAAATGCGTTTAATATCTTCATGGAGATAAAAGATGGCGATAGTAACGACGCCTGCTGGAATGGTGTGTAAGTCCTCTTGAACTCGATGAATCCCAAAAACTTCGGCAGGTTGCCGCGTGGAGCGCCGTTACTTTGCAAGGAATACATAACTGAAACAAACTTAAGTACATTTTAGAGCATGTTCAAAGAAAAAGGGAATACCAAGGGGATCCCTGTTGGTGTCTGCGAGGGAAAATAAAAGAAACTAATGAAAATGAAAAGAAAAGAGCAGCAAGAATTAACTCTAACTAACCGTGTATTCCAAAGAATACACCAAGCTGGGGCGGACACCAACAGAGAGAATAAAGAACAGATTAGTTATCTATAGGTAGTGGGGAAATTAGGGAAATCGGTGTTGTAATATGACCGGTAGAGGTATAAACTTTTACGACACGGACCCTTCCATCCCTTCTTGGGTAGCATTCGGCCACCATGCCAGAGATCCATACCAGTGGGGGAGAAGCGTCCCTCACTAGGACCAAGTCCCCTACCTTGATATCAGGATTGGAAAGAAGCCACTTCTGTCTCCTTTGCAAAGAAGTTAAGTACTCCAATTTTCACCTTTTCCAGAAAGAATTACCAAGGGCTTCAATTTTACGCCAAACAATAGGCAAGCGAGAATCTCTGTGAGTGTTAGGAAGGGGGGAGGGGAAGAAAGAGAACTACCAATAAGGAAATTATCTAAAACCTTCTTTAGATGACGTTTGGTAAGCTTGACACAAGATTCCCATCTGTCGCCATGATGAGGGGCGTAAGGGGGCATGAATCACCATTTAAAACCTTTGGCATAGGAAAAGTTAGAAATTTGTTCCATGGCAGGAAAAGATGTAAGAGCTTCCTTCCACAATGAAGCTGCGCCTTGAAAGGTGGAGGCATTATCGGAGAACATTTCAGAAGGAACTATACGCCTGGCAGTGAAACGAGAAACAGCTGACAGAAAGTGAGAAGCAGAGGCATTTTTTACTAGTTCCAGGTGGATCGGGGGATCGCACCAGTGACCATGCAAACGAAGAGAGAAACATAGAGTTTTCCAAACAATTTGCGTTTAGCTTCAGGGGAATTACGCGGATATTGATATGGACCCATGCAATCCACGCCAGTTAAGGCAAAAGGACGGCTAGGGGAAGAGCGGAAAGAAGGTAGATCGCCCATAATGTGAGTGCTAACCTTAGCTTTCACCTTAAAGCCAGGGATGAATTTGTGTATTACTGAAGAAACTTCATTAACTCCGTTTATTATCCTTAATAAACAAAGCAGGGTGCGAGTACCAACGTGAAAATTTCGATATTGGATTAAAGAAGTTACGTGATGTTTAGAAGGCAAAATAACAGGATGCTTTTTGTCTTCAGAAAGTGAAGAATGAGAAGGCCTTCCAACTACTCTGAGTAACCCATTTTCATCAAGGAAAGGGGCTAGGGCGCGAAGACGACTAGATTTTGAAAGATCTTTCTTAGCTGAAAGCAAAGACAATTCAATAGGGAAGGCTTCTTGCTGGGTGAGTTGCAAAACTTTGATAGTAGCGAGGGTTAATTCATGATTGGTTAGATGCGGTTTAGGAAGAACTGGCTGGTCAACAACGAGATATTTACATCTAAGAAGATAGGCAAAAATCCGAATTAGTTTAAGAAAGGAAGAATAGTGAGATAATAAGGGAAATGAAACGCTGGAAATAAGACACGAAACAGTGGATTTAGTTACTTTAGCGTCGGGCAAATTGGAAATTGAAACTGGAGGTTTAGAAGGTCAGCAAGAAGAATCTTCAACTAGCCACGAGGGCCCATACCAGTACAGTTGAGATACTGCTAATTGAGAGGGTAAGGAACCACGTGAGATAATGTCAGCAGGGTTATCAGGGCTAGGCACATGTCTCCATTGGCATCCCAAAGAAAGGGTTTGAATTTTAGAAACTCTATTGGCAACGAAGGTTTGCCAGTGGATGGGGGTTCTGGCGATCCAAGAAAGAGTGATCATGGAGTCGCTCCATAAATAAATTTGAGAGAATTGAATTTTTAAAACTTTTTGCGGTTTTTAGTCAGTTCTGCGACCATGAGGGTGGCACACAATTCAAGTCTGGGCAAGATGATAGTTTTAAGCGGGGCTACTTTGGATTTAGCACAAATAAGACTCGAGCGTGAAGATTCGTTTAGAGGATTGCAATAAACAAGGTATGCACAGCAACCGTAAGCTTTTTCGGAGCTGTCGACAAAGACATGAAGAACGAAAGGTGTATTAGAAGAAGCGTTGATTAAATTTCTTGGAATTTCAATAAGCGAAAGGTTAAGTAAACTACATCGAAAAGAAAGCCATCTATTAACGAAATAAGAGGGAACAGCTTCGTCCCATTCACATTTAAGAGACCATAGCTCTTGCATAAAAACCTTAGCAATAACAATAAATGGAGCAAGAAATTGAAGCGGGTCGAAAATTTTAGCTAATTCAGACAAAATTTGCCTTTTTGTGTTAGGGAGCTCTTCGGCAAGCGAGACTTTGTTAATGAGCGTATCAGTGCGAGTTCACCAGTGTACTCCTAACGTCTTTATTGAGTCGGAATTGCCACAGATTTTGACAGAAGTGGGATCTACATCTTCGACAGGAAATTGAGCAAGAAACTCAGGTGAATTTCAATTCCACTTGTGAAGTGGGAATCCTCCATTCTTAAACAAAGCTTTTAATTCAAGAGATATGAGAGAACCTTCTTCAAGAGTTTGAAAGGATTGCAGATAATCATCGACATAAAATGGTGTAGTTAATGCTTCTGAAGCTTTAGCGTTAAATAAATGACCATCTTGAGAGGCTAACATATGTAAGGATCGGATAGCTAGGGAAGCGGAAGGTTTAAGACCGTATGTAACGGTTTTTAAACGAAATATATTGATAGGCTTACTTGTTTCGTCACGCCATAAGATTCTTTGAAGATCTTGCGGTTCAGATTGAATTAAAACTTGACAGTACATTTGCTTTATGTCTGCAATGGCGGCTATAGGGAATAGGCGAAAATGTAAAAGTATGGTAGACAGATTGGACTCATTAGCAGGACTGGAGTGAAGGGTATCGTTAAGACTATTGCCATTAGCGTCAGGTGATAACCCGTTAAATACAACTCGAATTTTGTATTTAACCAGAGGGTTTTTTCCACACAGGATGGTGATTTAAGAAGACAGTTTCGACTGGAGGATGTAATTCGTCATCAGATTTAGTAACAACTTCCATGTGATCTAAACTTTCATACTCTTCCATGAATTCTGTATATTGTTGTTTGACAAGAGGTTCTTTTTTGAATTTACTCTCAATGGCGAAGAGAGCTTTACGCGCTTTAGGCTGAGAATAACTTAGTTTTAGAGGATTGAGTAGTCTCGGCATTTGAACTATGAATCGGCCTTCGGGTGTGCAAGTGGTAGTAGAAATAAAAAGTTGTTAATAGAGTTCGTTTCCTGATGAGGTTGAACTAGGAGAATCGATATTTTCAAGTTTCCAGAACTGCTCCAGATCGGTACTTACAAAATGACATTGCAACACAGATTGAGTGGTGTAATGAGGAAGTTGACCTGCAACAATCCACCCAAAATTAGTGTCTCTGGCAAAAACGTTAGAAGATAATTGACGAATTTGCTTACGTAGGCATTTCCAAAAGACATTTGTACCAAAGAGTATATCAATAGGACCTTGAATATTAAACAGAGGATCGGCAAGCCTTAAGTTAGAGGGAATATTTAAGCAGGAGGTGTCAACAGAGTGACTAGGGTTATTTTCACCAATGCTGTTAAGAACGAGACAGTTTAGCTTAAGAAAATTATTTATCTGACAGGTATCCTTTATAGGTAATTTTGAGAATTCCAAGGCTTGTGATTTTAAACTGTTAATGCCTGATATATTGATAGAAGTGGGGGTTACTGGAAGACCAAGTTTTTTGATTAAAGAGTCGGAAACAAAATCATGGGTCACAGCTGAGTCGAGAAGGCCTCGGGCACGAACCCAGTTACCAGATTTGTAACCTCGATTTGAACAGTGGACAATAGTACTTGAGCACTACGCAAAGACTTGGCGTTTTGAATATAAGATGATGCGTTGGTTTTACTAGAATTATCACTTTGCTTAGAAGTAGAGGGTGTTGATGACCTCGAGTGATCATAACGATGCAATACTGTGTGATGCACCCTTTGACAATGAAAACAGAGTCTAGTGGACTTACAGTTAGAAGCGGAATGTTTAGGTGAAATACAATTGAAACAGTACTTGTTCTGAGATACCAATTTCCTTCTGTCATCAATTGATAGCTCTTTGAAAGATTTACATGAGTATATAGCGTGAAGATCTATGCAGACTATGCACTTTAACGGCTCATTAAGACATTTTCGGGGTTCACCTTGGGTTCTTAATGCAAGAGAACTTGTAGTACGGTGTTCACTGGACCTAGTTTGGTAACCAGTGGCGTATGGCTTAAGTTTAGAAGAGACCCTGGTTTTTGAGTACTGGTAGTTGAATTTTCACGTTTAGATTTGGGTGACGTGGGTTCACGTTTAGAATTGGAAGAGACGGGTTCAGTTTGGTTAGCTAAGGCGGTTAAGAGTTGACATCTACTATTTATAAAGGTGACTAAATGCTCATAAGAATAATCAACATTATTAGAAAGTTCAATCACCCAGGCTTTGAGAGTAGCTGTGTCGACTTTAGAAACCACTAAGTGTATTACGAAGGTGTCCTAATGGCCAGTGGGCTTATCCAATTGGGATAATGCTTTCACATGAAGTTGGGTTGTGTCGACGAGGGTACGCAGGCTAGTGATATCATTATGCTGTGAGGTGGGCAAGTTAAATAAGGCCTTCAAATGGCGCTGAATACGTAAACGTAAATTGCCGTATCTTTCTTTCAGTAATTTAAAGGCGATGGGGTAGTTTTCGGCGCTTAATGGGAGCGCTTCAACTAATTGCAGTGCTTGATCGCGGAGAATTGATCTTAAATAGTGAAATTTGTAAATAACTTGAGTATCCTCATTGTCATGGACAAGAGAACATAAAACTTCATAAAAAAAAGTCCCATTCAGATTTGTCTCCTTAAAAATGAGGCAAATTTATTTTTGGGAGTAATGGTTTAGGTTTATGATTGCCCTCACGAGACAAGGCTCGTTGTTCGTAGAGTGAGCAAGGAGCTGAAACGTCCTATTTTTGGTCTTCCTCAAGTTGACGAATTATTTTGAAGGCAGCGCCTATGCCTTCATAATATTGGGTTTCTACATCCATTCGATCATCTGTTTGACAGAGCATGCATGTTTCAATTTCTGTTTGAACAGAGTTGCAATTCTCAAAAATCGTTCATAGTCTTTTAAGCGATGTTTTATTATGTCTAAATGAGATTCTGAGGGATCCAGATCTTTGATATATTTTTTTATCGGGTGATTTGTCCCCTATAAGACGCTCGTCTGGCGGTGAGCTTATCATCCCTTTCATTGTCTTTGTCCTTGTCTTTATCCCCGGGGGCCATAATGAAGTTGGTAAACTGGAGTACGACTTACGATACTGTAGAGTTGGTGGAAATGCTGTCAGGTTGGCAACAGCAAACAGGTTGAAAAATGATAGACACTGAAGGAGACAGGAGCGACCTCTTTCTCTCTCCACCAGCCTTGCACAGTATGATCTTTGGCTGAAAAATTCAAAGTAGTGTGCCCGTCTTATCTGCGGAAAATACATGGTCATCTTCCAGTTAGCTCAGTTTCGGGGTTGTTACGTTCATTCCCACCGTATTACCCATATATTTAGAATGTGAACAGAGAGGTTGTACAAGCTATTAAAAATCAAAAGGTTTACTGTAACAATTAGTTAAAAGCACCCGAACACAAATATAAAAACCATAAGCAATGGTGAAAAATAACAACAAATACAGTAAACAATTCGTATTGTTTTTTTTTATACGAATGATAAGCCTCCGTGGCTTAGGCGGCAGCACGCCGGCCTCTCACCGCTGGGTTCGTGGTTCAAATCCCGGTCACTCCATGTGAGATCTGTGCTGGACAGAACGGAGGCAGACAGGTTTTTCTCCGGGTACTCCGGTTTTCCCTGTCAAAATTTCATTCCAGCAACACTCTCCACTATCATTTCATTTCATCTGTCATTCATTTAATCATTGCCCCAGAGGAGTGCGTCAGGCCTCGGCAGCCGGCACAGTTCATATCCTCGCCGCTAGATGGGGGCTTCATTCATTCCATTCCTGACCCGGTCGGAGACTGGAAGCAGGCTGTGGATTTTCATTTTTTTTACAGTAAACAATAACCCTTTAATTATCAAACACTTCTTGCTTAATGATTTCGGACCTTTCCACGATCCATCTAACAACATCTTATTTTACTTTATTCAACATTTAAAGTATTAACCCTTCCAATAATGGGTATTATTAACCCATTCTTCGCTGAGTCTCCACCTTGTCAGGCTTCAATGTCAGGATATTTACGTTACATAAACAATGCCTCCATTTGGCTCTTAACTTTAGGTTTCTAAACCTTTTCATGTTATGCTTATTCAATCTCTTCGTTTCTCCACATATTTCAAACTCAAATTATCCCTCAATCATCAATATCTATACTTCAAATATTAGTACCATTTTCAATTATTACCGTTATGTATCGTTCATTTATAGGATGATGAGGAATCGCGCATTCCACGAAGTCCCATATTCATTAATTACTTAACCCGTTTCAGTTTTTAAGGTAAGGAACTGATTTTTACACACTTTAACAATAGTGCAAAATTGTATTATTATTATTATTATTATTATTATTATTGGCGGGAGTACCACTCCACGCACAATAATAAAAATTAGCAGGAACAATTCATCGGCCTCTCAACATTTCATTTCTACAAGATTCAAAGTTATAACTTTTATTTTTACTCAACTTTTTAATTCAGTGATATAATTAATACTCCAGCCGGCGCTTCTGCGACCATCATACAGTAAATCAGACTCCCCCATTCACTCAAGTGGTGGGCGACCCCAACCTGCGGTAAAGCTAGAAGCCTTGCCGTCTGGGTGTTCGACCTTGTACAACCAACACACGGACCATATGTTTCTAACTTCTCTTTAACGGCAGCATTCTTAGCATTGAGTCTCAAAGTTGATTTTCATTTCCTATTTATATTTAAAACTTATTGCAGTACAACAAATATACCTTCGTTTACACGTGCCTTGGTTCGGAGAAACATTCTCTCCAGTAAGAATGATATAACATTAGCGTATCAACCCGCTTTGGCTCTAACAATTTGCTCCAGTGGGAATTATAACATCATTCACGTGCCCCTGGCTACGTGAGAATAATAACACAAATTCAGTAATGGGGATCCAGTGTCCATCCTGACATACCTTAACATCCACTCAGTCTTACAATACCATTTCTTACACGTGCCTTTGCTACGTGAGAACAATAACACAACTTCAGTAGTGAGAATTAGTCACTCTGATACAATTATGGCGTATAAACCGCCCCGGTTCATATTTCGACGATTTCTTGACTGTCTAACGATTTCTTCCGACCTGCACCGAAACGACATTACTTCATTTAACCCCATGCTCGAGTTAACATTTAAGTCAGCCTTTTTCCGGTGACAATCTATTTTCAACTTGGATCTCCAATTATTTATCTGCTTCAATACGGTACCCTTGCCAGGATAGCGTATCTACTCACATTTACTTATTCTTTGCCTTTCATTACATTTATTTACGGTGGTCCTTCCACATTACTTTTACTTTTATAAGGTCCAATTGCCTTCACATTCATTTTATCTGGTTCTATTACCTTCATTTCCTTTTAGTGTACAAACCATCCCTGGTTTTCCAACAAACAAATTTACTGTGGTTTTCCTAACTCACATTTTATTCTAGCATAACAGCATACTTGTATTTTAATTATTTAGTTTCAACATTCAATATTTACTTTACTTTAAAATCACTGATATTTTAACTTCACTGTAAATTCATTTCAATTATGTCATAAATCGTGTTCCTTCCTTATTTAAATCTTGACTACGTTACTTTCATTACGGGTTTATTTGTTTCTTTCTGAACAACTAATTTCATTAACACGACTTTCCCAAATCTGGTCATTCTTTACAAAAATGCATTTCTAGCACTGCCATTTTTACACAAACACTTCACAAAAATGATTATCAACAATGGTGTTCCCAATCATGATACAAAATGGTACAATTTTAATAAAATCATTAGTACTCACCGACTTCAGGCGGTTCAGAACCTCTCTCATGAAGAATTTCGCCCATCACAATTGTAACTCACTCCATTTTACGAACAATGTGATGTGACATATCAATTCTTTTCACTCCACACGAAGTTAGACACTTTCTTAACATTTTAACAAGGATATTTTCTATATTTTCCATCACAATGGGACACTTAAAACACATACAATAATATATTACCTTTTACAATTTACTTATTAACACTTCACACGTATTTAACACTTCAGGATCTAGTCCTATTTAACTCCTATGTTATTTACAGTTGATTACACTATGTGTAATTGTCTTTCGCCATATCTCAGGACGCGAACGTGACCTCCCGACTAGCTCCTAGATGACGATCTCTCTTCTCTACTCGTGCTGGCTGCTCGCCTTAGTCTCTGCGACTATTATTTAATTTGGGCCACTTCGGTCTCGACTAAATGTTCTGTCTATTTGCCTACAGTTTAAACACACCGGTTTATTAACTTAACTGCTTATAAGTTCTGGCAAAGTTCTGTCTATTTCTCTACAGTTTAAACTCACCTGTTTATTAACGTAACTGCTTTCTACCTTCACCGAGGTTTGAACTGTTTGTTTTCTCAATGTTCTATATTTTAACGCTTCTATGTGTCTATCGCACTAGAACTGCGTGTTCTTTACGGAGGACTCTACTTTGTATCATTTTCTTGACGTAGCTACTACTTTATACTTTGCGTCTAATTATACTTGAACGAGTACTTTCACTTTCTTTCGGTGCCTGATTCTAAATCTTCAAGGCTCTCAATCAGCGACCATGAGATTCTAACTGGCTTCAACTTTAGCTATACTTTGGTTTCGAACCAACGTGTTGCGGCCTCACCGGACCTACTGTTTAACTTGCGTAGCGTTCTGTCCCTCTGGACTGGTGGTTGACTTTCGTAAAGTCCCCTCAGGGATTACGACCTAAGGTGATCTCGAACTGACGTACTGGAGCGTGATGGTGAATCAGCGTGACCTCCCCTATGGGATCCACAAATTGACTGACTTCTGCCTCGCTCCTGCAAGCTTATATGCAAAACTACTCTAAAATAGTCCGTTACCCATTTTTGAAAAAAACTTCGTTCCCTTGAATTATAAAAAATACCATCTTGTTCTCAATGTCTAAAAACACTTCTTCACTCCCGAATTCGATCATACATATCCCCTAAGTTAATTCTTTTAGCTCCGTAGACTGTGCGTTGGACGAAACTCTTCACTCGATATTCTCCGCAGACGCGAATGACTTCATTACGTAATGCCCCGTCATCACTTCTATACTCTTTTATTATTAATAATCGTTATACTTTCAAAAATTCGCATCCTAATTTACATTCCCTGGGCTGTTTTTCTCCTCAAACTCCAATGATTATTTAAAAGATATTTCCAAAAATTCTATTGTAAGACGGTGCTATTAAACTACCTACGCTAATATTTCGCTGACCACGTTGTACCTCGGGGATTCCCCTTCTCATATCGCTCGCCTTTATGTGGCGCAATGTCTTCAGTCAGCGGAGCTGGGTTTCCTTACTATCGATGACGCACGGTACTTAATGCCTTCATAACTCTTATTTAATTAAATCTAAACGTGCTCTCTGGCTATCGGTTGTTGATAAGATTATCGTGCAGCTGCAGATGACTCAAACTCTTGGCTAACAAATCGTAAGATTCCACTCAGCTCCCCAAGCTTCTCATATGAAAGTTTTTACAATATGTGAAATCTTCAACTTATGGGTTCTTGGTTCAAACCTTGTGAGGTCTTATAGACGGGCACAGTAGATATTACTAATTTGCAGAATATTGACAAATTGGAATCTCCCAGGTTTCTGAGACCTTGTTTTGGTTGGTTAATACTGAATGTCAACACTACCTAAGGGAAGATGATGGAAAGAAAAGAGGAAAGGTTTAGGAGGGGAAACGATCGTAGGCAAACAGGAAGAGAATCCAAATCAAAACCATAAAGAAACAGTGATAAAAAGAGAGATTTTACTGCACAAAGCCTATGAAGTACCTAAAATGAGCGGCGACTTGTGTAAGGCTAACGGAGAGCGCAGCGGGAGCTGAGGTCACCGGCAAGCTATCGCCAAGTGTTCCCTCCCTCCCGAGCGTGATTGCGGGTATATTGTCGGAACGTAGTGTGCTGGCGAACCAAGTAGTACCAAATAGCAATGAATTATATACATTTCTCTCAAAAGGGTGAACTTTTAGAGAGCATTCTGAAATGCCAGCAAGATTTCAATTAGACGGAATAATTTTGTGAAGCGACACTGTCGGATCCCCAACAGAAAAGCCGAATTCCCCCAAGAGTGGGCAGAGATAAAGCAACTATAGTGCCTTTTTGCAATATTATTATTATTAATATTAGTGAGAATCTTTAAAAAACACCAATTGTTGCACTTAAAGCAGGCTAAACCCTTACCCAGCAGAGTGCCGACTAAAAGCTTAGAACGGAGGAAAACCTCAAACCTTACTTGAACAAAACCAAAATTTTAAACAGTGAACCATAAGTCAGAATGAAAATCTCTATAAGTAGGAAGCTGGCAGAGCGAGCTATACTTGCCTTAATGATTTACTATAATTAGCTGTGATAGCTAAGAGAAACCTTGTAAATGTTGTTATTGGATGTTTTGTTTTAAACGCAACAAGTTATAGAGTTTATAATAAACTTATCATTTAGGCCTCTGCATTTTAATTTGAACATAGAACAATTTCAGGAGAAAGATTAGGGAAGAGAAGGTCCTGCCTAACGGTTTTTCTAGAAAGAGAGATAGAAAACAAATAATAAATAATGTATTTAACAAAGTAATAGTTTTGCAAGAAATTAACAATTACAGATCTCAGATCTTATTTCGAGTAAAGAAATTACAAACCCCAAGAAAAAAAAATTTAGTTTAATATTTTGTAGGGTTAATTAGGTAGAATATTAATGTTTCAAGAAAAAACAAAGGCTTTTAAAATACCTTAGCAGCAAGAAAAAGGATTATACAATCCTGGGCGAAGCAGGATAAGAAAAAAACAGACTAATAAGTGGTTCCTACAACCACTGTTATATTGACACGGAAATTAAGATATTTTGCATACAAATTGGGCAGGTCGTATTAACGAAACCTGGATTACATACGTTAGGTAATTTAATAATTTGAAGATTAGAACTTCCTGGTTAAAACAGGAAAAAATATGTAGTAAGATGTGGATTATAACCACGGTTGTTTTTACAGAATGAAGAAGTTTTAAGTGGAGCAAAATTCGAAGGGCGCCTATTTATAGACGAAGCCTCATATAAAATAAGTAATTACCCTAAATTGTTAGTAAAAGGGATTGGGAGTTTAGGAATTATAGGATATAGTCCTGGCCAATTTTATAAATTCGAACGAATCGCCACGCGGTAGATTGTTGAACGGACACTTTTTTTGTAGCACTGAAGTTTGTTGATAGATTGTAGATTTTCCCTATTGCTGTATGTATAGGTTCATTATATTTCACTTTGACGGGTTTTAGTGGTATGTAGTCTTGATATTGCAGTTTATATATTCACTGAGTTTGACTTGAATAGGTTTATTGCGTTGGAGAGTTTTTGGATTGCAGTTAATAGTTCTGTTTCACTTAAAGTTGCGGTAATTTTGACAGTATTGAGTATAGTTCATCACGATTGACAGTTTATTTTGAACGGAAAGTTCCAGAGCTGTAGTGACAGTTTAAAAGGGCAAGTAGACATCCCACGAAGGTAGACATGTTAAGTTTTAGACAGTTATGAATTTGAAATGAATCGCTCGTTGCAGGAAAGTATTCCCTTTTTTAGTTCAAGAAATGTTGAATTTCATGACTTTAGCACCAAGCCTGGTTGGCGAAGAATAACGGTTCCCTCGTGGGGCAGTTATTACTCAAGTTTGCGGAAATCCCAACACTGCCTATAACTTCTATTAAAAGCATTCAAATGCTGTTTAAAATCCTCTAAAATGCCTTAAAACAATGTAGGTATTTACTTAACTTTGCCATGATGATTGAAGATTGAAGATTTCTGCGGCCGTTACGCTTAAAATTCTGTCATGGCGTCGATTTGAATCACCATATGAGTATTGAGGAGGTGTTCCTCCTTTAGAGAATTGAACTTATCACTCGAAGTCTGAACTAGAAGTGGGGCGAGTAAAGATGCACACGAGAGAGCCCGAAAGACGAAGGGGTGGGTGAAGGAAACATAAGTGTCTAAACAATTTAGGAAACATAGGGAGAGAGAAAATTTTTAACATTATGAAAATGCGATACATCAATTAATATCTTCATGGAGATAATAGATGGCGTTAGCAACGACGCCTGCTGGAATGGTGTGTAAGTCCTCTTGAACTCGATGAATTCCAAAAACTTCGGCAGGTTGCCGCGTGTAGCGCCGTTACTTTGCAAGGAATACATAACTGAAACAAACTTAAGTACATTTTAGAGCATGTTCAAAGAAAAAGGGAATACCAAGGGGATCCCTGTTGGTGTCTGCGAGGGAAAATAAAAGAAACTAACGAAAATGAAAGGAAAAGAGCAGCAAGAGTTAACTCTAACTAACCGTGTATTCCAAAGAATACACCAAACGTTACTACTTTCAAAACTAGATGTTTTATTATCGTTACATTGTAGAACTTTCAAGTTAATATCCAATTTGCTGTTGTTCAATCACATTGTAGAGTCAGTGTTAGTGTTAAGTTTGGAGAATATAAATAATTCTGTGATCTTTCATAAGTGATAATTATTGCTTCTAAGTGTAGCGGCAGGAAAGGAAAAGGTTTCAGACACCGGTAGATCTTTGAAAAAAAGTGGACAACTAGTACATATTTCCTGAAGTAAACACGAAAGCAGCGTGTTTAATTTGCAGTGAATCAGTTTCAGTGTTTAAGGAGTATAACATAAAGCGACATTGCGACTCTTAACATGTGCCTTCATATGATAAATTTGAGGACCAATTTCGTGAAGACAAGGTAACCGAACATAAAATTAAACTTTCGGGACTGAGCTGATAACCTCGATGTTAGGCCCCTTAAAACAACAATTATCATCATCATCATCAAACTTTCGGGACAGCAGTTGATTTTTAAGAATATATCACTTCAAACTGAATCTCTGATAAAATCGAGTTACGCAGTAGCAGATTTGTTGCAAAAAAAATCTAAACCATTGCATTGAGAGTTTTGCTGATATTATATGTCCTGACAAAAAAAGCGCAGTTTGCAAAATTTAACTTGTCGCGACAGACTGTAGCTCACCGTATTGACGAATTAGCGTCCAATATAGAGAGAACTTTAAAATACCGAGCCACACATTTCCAGTTCTATTCTCTGGCACTTGATGATATTAGTGATTCTAGCAATACTGCCCAATTAACAATTTTCTTAAGGGGAGTCGATAAAGATTTCAGTATTACAGAATAATTAGCTGCTCTTGTCCCACTTAAAGGCACCACTAAAGCCCATGATTTAATGGGAGGGGGTGTCACTGAAACTTTGTACCGGCTTGTCTTGAGATATACAAATCTATCTGTTGTCACAACAGACGGAGCTCCTGCATTTGCAGGAAAGCGAGAAGGGTAAATTTAATAACTGCAAACAGTGGCAGCCAAAGTAGGAATCATTTCTGTAATGCAATATCACTGCTTAATACACCAAGAAAACATTTGTGCTAAATCTCTAAATTTAGATAGTATTTATAAAGTCGTTGTAAAAGTAGTGAATTTCATTCGTTCACAGGGTGTGCGACATAGATAATTTCAAAATTTCTTACAAAATCTCGATTCAGAACTTGAAGATAGTGTTTATTATACAGAACTAAGATGGTTGAGCCGTGGCGAAATGTTGAAGCGAGTGTTTGATCTAGAAAACGAAATACAAACATTTATGTAGGAGAAGGGCAAATCTATTGTTGAATTTAAAGACGCAGAATGGATATGTGATTTGGCCCATCTGGCAGATATAACAACACAACTGAACGAGCTTTATTCACGTCTCCAAGGTGAGGACCAATATTGATCACTAATATTGTAACGAAGCCGTCGCTTTCAAGTGAACGTCGGCCCTCAAGATCAGTGCCTTGCCAGGTGCATTGCTACCACCAATCTGTAACGAAGCCACGACCCTCTAGATCAGTGCCTCGTCAGGTGCGTTTCTGTTACCAATCTGTAACGCGTGAGTGTTACCTCTCTCTCTACACATGGATAAAACACTCAATTAAGTACCCGGCGAATCACGTAAAACCAAGAGCCGAATTTCACCCGTTTTCACGACCAGATAGCCGTGAAAAATAATAAAGGTCTCTCTGAGCTGAGAAAGCCGTTACCTGTGATTTAAATATATAACTAGGGAGTGGGAGAATATTTAGGCAATAGCATGCAATACTCAGATTTCTTTTTCAGTGCTGTCTATTATTCCATTCTGACATATACAACAGAAAAATATAGCTTAGATGCTACAACATGTTCTAAACTACATTGGTTAGTAAAATAACAATAATTAACTTACTTGTCAGAAGTTCAACGTACCTAGCAGCGAAGCCTAATTGTTGAGTTGGACAATTAGTGGGTGTTATGAAAACTTCTTACCTTAGCTGCTAAGACGAGCAACGCAAAAGGGCTTTGGTCCTGCTTACCAGTGGACAGCACATGTTGCCACTCAGATGTTCAACGGTACACAGGCCATGAATCGGGCTCATACAAGCTATTTTAACACTTCACTTGAATCCCTTCTACTACAATTACCTTCCACTCGCTATAGTAACTTCTCGATCTGATTGGTCAGGACTAACATTTGCAGTAAGTACTGTAAGAAGGGGCTAAGCCCGCTTGTAGAAAATATTCCTTCGTCAGCCCATTAACTTGTACTAAAGTCATTTAAAATTAATGTAGTCAAAGCAAGCGGGTTATACACGACTTAATTACGAGGACTCTGAGTTGACACGTACAACAAATTAGATTATGAACTGGATGCGAGAAACCATATATGTAATGGCAGGCATAAAAATAAATGTGATTCCTGCAGGCAGATGCTAGGGCGCCCGTCCGATATGTACAGTAATTGATACTCGTAAAGAATCTATGTACCAGGCTAGTTAAAGCGGGTATCCAAACTAGAAGTAAAACAGGGGTTTCCTACTCAGGAAATCTCACAAAATACGTGATGTACGTTCCGCTGCATCACACTATATTTGATCACGTGACGGCCTTTGAAACAAAATTGCGACTTTCGGAAATACAAACAAAAAACAACAACTTTGTGCATTTCCCAGCCCTACAAAACTGTAATAATCAAAATCCTCAAAAGTACGCAGAAATTATATCAGAATTAAGAACCGAATTCCACGTTAGATTTCAAGACTTCAAGGAGAATGTTATAAAATTCAATATGTTTTCTTCCCCTTTGTCCATTACCATAGACGAGGTTCCCGAGGATCTGCAAATGGAGTGCGTTGATTTTCAATGTGCGCCAGACCTAAAGAATATGTTTAACAATGTATATCGCGACTACTTTTCCAGAGAAAAATATCCAGGCATTAATATACATGCACTTCGTTTCGCTTACTATTCGGTAACACATACATATCATCTGTTATCCAGGATGAAATATGTGGAGTGTGCAACAATAACGCGAATAGTTTGCTTCGAGTTGCTACAACATCAATCAAACCAGATATTGGATGCCTTGTTCGTGAGAAGCAGTGTCAGCAGTCACATTGACAGGTACAATATTAATTCAATTATTTTAATATAACATTTTTGTATATTAAATTTAATTTTAAAAATAACTTAACTAATATATGATAAATATTTTAATAAAAGTAGCATATCAATATATTAGATATTTTTAGCCTATTTTCATTCATGAAAAATTAGACCTATGAGAACACCTTTTGTCCATGTGTGTGTGTGTGTGTGTGTGCGTCCACGGCTGGAGCGATTTCAATGAAACACGGTGAGGTTATAGCACCATTTTGTCCGACCCCGTCCGTGTCCTTCAAACTTTATTACGTTTCACCACTCCAACATGGCGGCTGTGCGAAATATTTCACCGAAATTCTATAGCTCCGAAAAGGTTACTGATATCACGCTGAAATTTTGTACGGAGATAAAGGGCGCTACTAGATGTTCACCTATGAGACTTTCAAAAACTTGTTAACTACAATACGAACATGGAGGCCGAGCGAAGTTGAAATTTTGTAAATACACTTTTCTCGCGATTTAGCCATCCAAATGGAATGAAACTTGGTACAGCAAATGATTATACACATTGTAATGCACTGGCATCTAATTTAGTTCAATTGTTTACATAACCTCATGATGATTTGCAGATGCCATGGCGTAGAGGTTAAATGCGTAAGGGGGGGGGTATGTTTCTGAGTAATGTTGCTTCCCCTATATAAGCGCCTTCACACGAGCACCAACGATATATCTTATAGGACGTCATGCCATATATAGAATCACACTTTCTGGATAGGCTGTTCCATCCAATTAATGTAACGTAAATATTTTGATCAGCAACATAATTAATGGTTTATATCATGCCTCAGCAATATGTATAATGTTATTTATTTATTTATAAACAACTATCACATATTATGCTGATATTTATGAAACTCCATAACATGCTTCAGCAAAATTAATGATGGTTTATAACATTCCCCAGCAACATTGATGACGTTATTTATTTATGTATAAACAATTATCACACATTATGGTGATATTTATAAAAATCCATAACATGCCTCAGCAACATGTTATTTATTTAAAAACAATTTTCATATATTTTGAATTTATTATGAAACCCCAAATGTATTTGTAAAGCATTTAGGCCTATTACATGCTTTGGCCATGATAATAGCGTTCACAAATTATTCAGAGTTTGGTATCGCATGACATGGTGGTAACACGGATATTTATATGGTTAATTAAAGATATTTGATTTCGAAAGTTTTGTTATACTGTATGTGTTGCATTCTTGTCGTAATAAATGATGGAGGTACAACTTTAACAACGGCTTTTGATTTTTTTTGTCCAACTTACCGATTTTGCTCCGGGATCTGTTATCTCGAACCAGATTCATCTCCCCCGAGATTTATTAGGCGTCTCGTGCGAGATAACTGAATACCTGGGTACATCCTTCCTGAGGTCAGTTTGCGGGCCTGGGACGGATCAACGGGAGACTGGAGCCGATCCGTGTGTGTCCCAGGGTCGTGAATGGGCACAGTAAATAATACGTAATCAATGATCAAAGACATGAAGGTAAATGAATGCTTAAAATGTGGTGTATATGATGTAGGTCTTTTTTTGGGGAAATAAAAAACACGTAGATCGAAGTTGTGGCAGTTAGGTACAGACATCACAAGTGCACCAGGGTGCGATAGGGATGTCGGAACCAATCCCTATGCTCACAGATCCATTGCCTGAATGATACAGATCGGTGAAGTCACGGGCCCAAATTTCCGTCGCAGAACGAACAGAAATGCGGGCAAGTGCATTGATTGTATACAGGACCAAATGACCCAGGTAGGAGAGAACAACACAGATAAGCGACGAAGGCGTAGATTACTCACAAAAATACATTCATGATAGGGAGGAAGGTTAGGATGTAACTAACTGCACTCAAACAATTAAATAAGATAGACAGACACACGGTGAACATACTGTATATGGAAACACACCATTGTATTTCACAGGTAAGATACCTAAGTATATACACTCATACACAACAAAATAAATATTCCTAGACCTTACCTCGGTGACTTGGACGTGAAGCAAATCTCACATAAAGAAAGGTGAACTAAACAAAGATTTAATTAAATCGCGTCAGGCACGAGCACCTGTCGTTGAAAAATGTTAAGAATTAATAGAAAAAGCATAAGGCAGCAAAGCATCCCAAAATGGGAGTGAGTGCTCTGAAAAATGAATGCACTCTACATGAGGATAACAGAACAACTACAGTCCATAGACAAACAAGGCATAGTCCCGGGTAACGGAATTACTTAGATGCAATAAATAGAGGGACCACCAATCACGATTTGGTTTGGTAACGAGTTACCATGACGAATCTGATCGGTAATTACAGAATTTTCCAGTGATCTGCTCAGTCATTCTGGCCAGTAATAACCGGAAAGAAGAGAGAACAATTCAAATAATTGGCACAAGAGATAGAAAAGTAAAGAGCCATTATTGAAAATGGGAAATGGTTCAATTTGAAGGACATGTGAGAGAGGCTGGTGTTCAGAAAGATGTAATAAAGACAAGGCTGAAACTAATAACTCATCCTTTTTTATCTATAGGCTTCATTGAACAAGCAATGGATGAAATGAAAGAGAAATTTAAAGTAGAGGTAAATGTTAGAAGTGAAATTATTTCAATTTTGAGATTTGCTGATGACATTGTCGTCCTAGCTGATTCACCATAGTAGTCCAATGTGTTTCTGAATCGTATACGGTATACTCTGTCTTGAGGAAACAATTCATGATGAAAATCAATAAATGTAAACAATTCTTTTTGGAATCTGGTGGGAATTAATCAGAAACCTTATTGATATCCAATTAGCTGAAGAAATGTTAAAGGAAGTGAGACTTCTACTACTTGGGAAGCAAAGTAAGCAGTGATGGACAAAGCAAAAAAGATATAAAAAGTTGGTTAGCACTGGCAAGGAAAGTCCTTCTACTGAACAGAAATCTGTAGAAAACAAATATAGATTTAGGTACGGTATTAAAAAGTTATTGTATGGAGCGTGGCGCTCTATGGAAGTGAAACTTGCAGTGATGGTACAGCAGAAAAGAACAGAAGTATTTGAAATGTGGTGTAACAGTAGAATGATGAAGATTAGATACGTCGATATAATAACAATTGAAGAGATATTAAGAATAGTGGGGAAGAAGATAGTCTGTTTGTAGCGAGTGCTGATGAAGATTAGAGATAGTTTGGCAGGTCACATAATAAGGCACCCAGGAATAGCAAACTTAGTTATTGAAAGAAGAGTCAAGGGTACGAACTGTAGGGTGAGGTCAACGTCAGAATAGTCTGCGTTAAACAGCTGCCATGTAGAGATGAAACTATTAGCTCAGGGCAGGGAGGCATGCAGTGGTGCATCAAACCGGTCGTGAACTGAAGACTCAAAGAAGCAACAAGAGCTTTTTGGTAATAATCATATAACAACTTGCACCCAATATAAGGACTTTTCTACTTATTGCAGCGCAAGTGCTTGGCTTTAATAATGTGTGTGAGAATTTTAATGGCATGAGTGACATGGTCATATCCACGAAAGCAACATTGTGAAATGTTTGTTCACACATAGGCCTAGTCTATGCCACTTGCTACGATCTTAGTTACGGCTGTCCAAAGTCCAATTAAGGCAGTGTTTATGTAATGTGTTCAATATTCCTTTATAAAACCAAAGTCTGATAAACATAATATTTCGCATTAACTTCATAATTGATGAAATAGCTTTCGTTTTAAGTATTCATGATAGGCTACGTAACGTTAAGTGTCCTGATACATTATATTCATCCTGCCCTCCATATTTGAGGATTGTAGTGATTTTAGAAATGATAACCATCCCACTGCTCATTCTAGGAGCGTTGTAGTTAGAATTGATAACCTTCCCACTCACTCTAGGAGCGTGGTAGTGAATTTAGAAATGATAACCTTCCCACTGCTCATTCTAGGAGCGTTGTAGTGATTTTTGAAATGATAACCTTCCCACTCACTCTAGGAGCGTTGTAGTGCATTTAGAAATGATAACCTTCCCACTGCTCATTCTAGGAGCGTTGTAGTGAAATTAGAAATAACCTTCCCACTCCTCATTCTAGGAGCGTTGTAGTGATTTTAAAAATCATAACCTTACTACTGCTCATTCTAGGAGCGTTGTAGTGAAATAAGAAATAACCTTCCCACTACTCTTTCTAGGAGCGTTGTAGTGATTTTAGATATTTTATAGGCTACGACTCGCGTCCCAACGTCTCCCCTCTCAAAAATAATCGATATTTTATTTTTATAAAATTTTCTTAGGGATTCTGCGATGTTTATCTTGTAACTTGCCGACAACTTAATAAATGATTAAAAGATTGCCCCATAATTGGGTGTTTCTTTTTAACTTTTCTGACCAAGGTAATATAACTCCTCCACAGTTAGGTATTATCATTGTTGTTGTTCATTCATATGAGGGGCTTGGACATCGTGGTCATTCAGGCCCGAGTAATTGGTGTGTATATAGGATTTGTCTTATAGCCTGTGTTATTGTGGCGTCTGTAGTAGTGTGTAAATGTGTGATTCATATGATGATTGGGAAGCAGGTAGCCGTGGCCTAAAGTTAGGAACCATCCCTGCATCTGCGTGGAATAGACGTGGGAAACCACGGAAAACCACTTCGAAGATGGCTGGGATGGGGATCGACCCCACCACTTCTCAGTTTGGCCTCACGAGGCTGAGTGTACCCCGTTCCAACCCTCAGACCATAATTAAATTTCTTATCTCAGCCGGAAATCGAACATGGACCTAGCCGCTACACCACGAGGTGGTCATAACCACTCATTAATAGACGATGTTTGAATAATAACACAAGCATAATTAACTAAGGCTTCCCCTGCACTCCAATCTTCAAAAGGTGATAAACTGATAATTATATGAGAGATATCTCGAAACGTGAGCCAAGGGGCATGCTTGACAACATACCACTGTACAGGACTCATCAAAGAAGTGTGAATACGGGATTTTAAACACTGGTAAAATATTTTGACTAACTTATGGTATATTGTCAGTTGTAACTCTTCAGTTGGTCAACACGAATTAGCCCAATGACTGGGCGGGGTGTAATGTACCGTATAATATTTAATATATGTAATATATAATATAATATATGAATAATAAGTAAATAACACTCCTGGAAAGAATTCCATGCAGGCTATTAGTTATGATCGCTATTATAATGGGGTAATTATACAGTAGGTCACCTCCGTAGCGTAGTGGTCAGCCAGGTTAGCTGCCGCCCCGGAGATCCTGGGTTCGATTCTCGGCTCTGACACGAAATTTGAAAAGTGGAATGAGGACTGGAACTGGGTCTACTCAGCCTCGGGTGGTCCAAATGAGTAGAGGGGGTTCGATTCCCGCCTCAGCCATCCTCGAAGTGGTTTTCCGTGGTTTCCCACTTCGTCTTCGGGCAAATTCCGAGATGGTACTGCCCCCGTAAATTGAATTATTTAGGGACAAAATGAGAGTATTTTCCGTCCCCATGATAAAATTTAACTAGCAAATAAAATTTCTGGAAGTGTGCCACAAGAGGGTCGTGTTACAAGCTCGACGCTCTGGGAGAGCCCGATCACGTGATAGATTGCACAATGGACGCTTCTAGAAGGCTATTCTTAGCATAGCAACAGCGAGTTTGGAAATTAATATTATAAATATTGTTATAAATTATGCTATTGGATCCCAGTCCACAGCCAATGAGGAGAGGTCTTATTGAAGACGGGATCAACTTTAATTACACAATATGATGAAATTATGCATTTAGGCCCTTAGAAGAAGATTTTCTTATTTGGTAATGAAGAGAATATTAAGAGAAATTATGTCTGATACTTTAAAAACCGCAGATCGGTTAATCTACGCAGTAATAAGCATCAGAAATCTACGCGCTAAAATTATGGTGGGAGATTGATATGGCCGCCAAAAATACGACTTGGAGGGGGAGATCCAAGGATCGAGGTTCTTATTCCAGCAGACTTTGAAGAGTGAGGAAGTGATTTTACTGGGTTAACAGAGATCCCAAAGCTTAGTCCGAGTGCGACGATTGTCGACTTGTGAAGACGCGAGGATAGCTAGGTGGAGCGTTAGAGATCAACGCACTTCCATTCTGTGCGAAGTTGCGAGGAACATAGTAGTGATTATATCTCTTATAATATTGAGATTTGAAGTTAAATAAGTGAACATTTATCAAGAACAGGTCGCCTACTATATAGTGTGGAAAAGTCGAGCGCTTAAATATTCACTGTTTCGACAATATCAGCCTGTCTAGTTACATTTCCAAATGTGTTGGAAACAGAGCTGAAGATTATTATAAATTGCAACGTGAAGTTGGCAAACGCAGTTCAAGTGAACAGTGGCGGAGGACTTTTAGTATTGGCGCAACACATAAACATTAACAGTATGACTATAATTATTCTTCAAACATTATCATTCAACTTTATTTATATTGTTGATATGATGGAATAAACAGTCATGCGCCAGAGACATATTCAATAGCAGAAGTGAAGATACAACGATGGAGCTTCGTTAGACAACGTATTCTTGAATACAGGCGTAGTGTACAGTCCACCTTGTGCATTTTCGTCAGTCTACGGACACTAATATAACATCAATTAGCAATGGAAACATTTCATTCACCATTTATATGAATATTTCCATAATTATATTCCAATGATGAGGCCGATGCATATTTACGATGGAGATTGGAGACTTTACATAAGAGATTCGTCAAGATGCTTGGGAAGGTAACCCAGCAACCCAGAAGAATTTGCCAGAAGGATGTCTTACGAGCCCAGGTGAATGTTGGTGAATTCCAGAGAGAGACGTTTCTTATCTCTGAGGTCGCAGATCCAAGGTTCGAATGCAGATCCATATCAGTGTCTTGTACTGAGGAAACATCTAAAGTATTGTGGCAATACTTACAATGTTCTTCAAGTTTTCGTCTATATAAGGTATTAGTGTATCTCAATTGTTATATAGAGCTTGATTAGTGACATTCTGAGCAGCAATCTTATTCCATATGTTCGGCGATTTTATTACATATTTCTATGTTTCCACATTTCATGTAATTCAGTGCTTTTATGTATTTTGCACTTCAGATGTGTGTTGAGATTTTTATACTGCAAGATTATTTAGAAGATGATTGCATTTCATCTATTTTTCAATTTTATTCTACGGATCAGTTGTGGAACTGACATTAAAATTTTGTTTGAGGAACCATATTGCCTCATTGGAGACTAGTCGTTTCGACTCTCGAATTTTAATAATTTCATTTAACCAAGTATTCTGACATTGTGTCATAGCTTCAAATTAAATTCTTATTAAATTTAATTTGAGCACTTTAATGTAACGACATATTACTTCAAGAAAAGAAGAAACATCAAATGATATTGTTATATCATTATTGTACATAAACTGTCGACGATCTAAGAAATACTAGTCGTTTGATAAGACCAAAGTCTTTATTCCTATGAACATTCTTTGTGTAGAGTGGAGAAACATTACTACATTGACAAACATTTCTTATTATCTGTAAACCTAAGAGCTTTGTCCATTTAATATGTTAGAGGAGATTCCTTTTGATAGAAGATTATTCAAATCTTTGGCTAGGAATTCAAAGCTAGTTTATCCCGGTCAGGATTGAATTCTATTTGACACTATAAATAACATGTGTGTTATTTTATCCTATTTGTGTAACATCAAGTCATTTTGTGGACATGATATTACAATGATAAACAATTTATAGCTAGACAAGTGAGAAGAAACAGGAGTATTATTTTTATTACATGTATTTGCGACAGACGAGTTAACAGTTAATTATCTTGTTGTGGAGTAAACTTTAGGAGGTTAATCACGACTGTCTAATATCATTCATTACAATTGGAAGTTTCGTTTGAAGAACTTACGTATGTATAATTGTAGTCCAGTAATCATGTGCAATGATACTGAGGGTCATGCCAGTATTTGAGAGAAATTCCTACATAAGATATGTTAATAACAATTAATCCCTTTTGATTATTGTTTAACATAGTAGATGATAATTGTTTATGCCATATATACTGTTATATGAGGTTTTGTAGAGCTATGGAGTGCTCAGGTGAGGGAATTCCGCATGTTTAGGAAGTCAAAGTATTGTTGTTCTTTGATAAAAGGCATGTATCATGATTAGAGCCGTTGTATACAAGTAGTTCAGTTCTTGTGAATTAATGATTTAGCTGTGTTAACAGGAGGGTTTCAGCGGAAATACAACTTGAGAAAGATTGTCTACTCACGTCTATAATACTATTATTAAATTTTATTAAACCCGAATTTATGTAATTAAGTACTGTTTACCTTAATCAGTCGACTGTATTACACCGATATTGTAATGAAACCTATATAAGACGAGGTGTACGCAGTATATTGAAACTACAGAACGTTAATGAAAGAGTGGTTATGTGAAAAACCAGTCTATATATTTAGTTAAGATTTTTATTGTAACCGAGAAGTTAGAATCTCGAAAGTGTCGCGTTAGCAACACTAGATAATGGATATTATTATAAACATATTACATGTAAATATTTTTGTGGAAATGATTTAATTAGTTAAACAATTTAATAGGATTTATCAATCAATTGTTTTGGAATAGAGTGTGTTTATGAGCGGATGTTTTGGGAATGAATGATTGTTTATTGTTAAGAGCATATGTGGAACCGTTTTGGTCTAGAACAATCCGGAGTGTGAATGAAAGAATGTATAAAAGTTTTTAGAATGATTGGTTAAGAAACAGAGCAGTTATATGAACTTTTGTAAGATCTCAATGTTAATTCTTACGTGTTTTATAAATGCACACATGCAGTCTCTGTGGGCTAGCAAGCATGATTCACCGTTAGCTCTGGGGAGCGATGACATAATATTTAAGCAGGTGTAGACTCACAGCCTTCTGTTTATTGTATAAACCAGTTTTGAGTTCGGCATGGTGCCGATATTTCATTGATAAAACCAAGTTTCTGCACGTGCGTTCTACAACGCAGACTTGTGAATGAAACCATGTGTATGGAATGCCATTCAGAGCCTTCACTAAACGATTTTATTTCTACGCAGTGCAGGCCTATAATCAAGCCAAGATTTATATTCATAATTTTTAATACAGCATTGTAGTAATATGTAGAGTTGAAAGGAGGTGTGAATGAGTGCGTGTTTTTAATTTTAATGTTAATTGATAAATTCATTTGTTGTTATTTTGTTTATAGTAGATTAGTTTACTTTTTGTTAATAAATTTGTTCAGATTGTTTTCCATTGTTGTTGGAGTGATTCATTTTAAATATAAGGAGCAGAGTATTGTGGATATAATGTAGGCGAAGCTGAAGTCCCAGTCCCCGAGGTAAGTAAAGGTGAGTGCCCCGTGTAGTTGGTTGTTGATCCACAATAGTCTTGTAACTGCTGTCTGTAAATCCCTAAAGACCATGTTGGAAGCGATTTATAATGTTGTATATGCCGGAGCAGTTAGAAATAGGCAATCCAGCGGGGCAATGGATATTCCAACAGGATCCTTTCCGGATTATCGGGTACACTACTGTACCCGTATAAATCATCGTGCTCACCTGTCGGAAATCCTAAGATGGAATGGATCATAGGATCTTGAGGTTCCCGTCTGGTAAGACCTGAAAATCCTACCGACATAGACATCATGACCCTACAACATTCTCTACGATTGTGTTATGGATCAAAACACTCACATGGGAAGGTGAGTAACTGTGGAGAGTGAGAATCTTACCACTTCTCGGATCCGAATGGTTTAAGAGTGCCTAAAGTATGATCAAATTCCACAACACAATCTCCTTATAATTAAAATAAATCCAAACAAAACGCCACGTAGAAAAATAACGAAGTGAAAATTTATTAAATAAAACAATTAAATAAGAAAAATAAAACACCAATTAACAATTTCAGGGTCGCTTGCCCCTCCAAAAGATTAAATTAAATTCTGACATGACTTTCATATATGCACATCAACTGATATGAACGATCAGCTGTTACCTAATTCACACCAATAAACATTTACATTGACTCAAGACACGCTTAACTCGTTCCAATACATCGTGCAGTTATGAAGAAAGGCACGGAGCTTGTGTTGACGAAATACACAGCTATAACGGAACAAGTTAGATCTGAACCTTCCGATGCGCATGTGCGTCCAGTTGCATTACGTCATCCCCCCGCCTGGATTCTTTGTCAACCAGTGAGCACATACTTCATCACGCGCTGGTTAGATGTTGCCAAGTAGTCATTATTCCCAGAACCTTGGCAGGGTACAGATGCTGTCAAGGCGTGCGAAGCACGACTGAGCCGCTCTGTTCTTTGACAAGCACGGCAACAAGCTTGCTGTCAGGAGCGTGTTAAGTGGGCGCGCTCTCGGTTCATTACCACCAATACCAATGCTATGTCACTGAGAATGCTCCTATTCGATACTTTATGCTTGCATAATATAACCACGACGAGCAGCGAGCAGCCCCAAACAGCTGTTGCACCAAAGAGGGGAAATCGCATTTGCGCCTAGTGATCCCACCACTTCCCCTCCTAGACGAGACTCCGCCATGACAGGCCAGGTCTATCTTGCCACGCTATACACACCTTTGCTCCTACTATATAGACTTCACTGCGTCAACCTCTTATATAATTCACTGCTCCATTCGCGAGCTGGTTTCTACTACAATTTCACAGCTAGTCCACATGTAACCTTTCACCATACAGGAATTCCGTGTTATTTCTTAACAGAAATAAACATTGCCTGTTTTCTCTCTCCAGCTATAAATTCAATACCGTAGTATCAGTTATTACCAAAGTGTCATCTTAACTGATTCAACAAAACCTTTACGTAAATACAACTTACGTTGTTACCATACAACACGAAACTTCTCTACACTTACATTGTTTCACAATAACAATCCTCTTCACATTAAATACCACACGTTCAAATATTTCCCAAATGTGTAATACACGTAAAATAAAATTATTATTAAAATAACGAAAACGACACTGAAGTTTAAAAGTATATAAATAATTATATACAATATTTACATCGCTTGACTTACTCAAGTTTAGTAGTTTAACTCATTGTTAACTATTCTTTATTATTAATATTAATTTTGTTAATATTATTATAGTTGACTTAATTAAGATTTCTTTACCATCTGGTTTATATAGGGTTTATCGTCAAATCTTGTCTAATATGACTAAGCATTAAAGTTAGCTCATATGATTAGTACTCAAAATCCGGTTTAATAGTTTAATAGAAATTAATACACAAGTTTAAAATCCACCTCGTTTACTTTTCCGCTAATATCTCCTCTTATCTATCCTTCAATACCATTTACAAACAAGAATGTAGGAGTTCCAACAACCCACTTTCCTATAAACATGCTTCAACAAGCTTCAACTTTCTTATAACATCACCATAACACATTTACTCCAAAATACGGAAGTTCCCTCGTATTTGAGTTACCTTTATATCTTCGCAGAATTCAATTTATCCTTAATATATGTATACGGCATTACGTTTCCTCGTATACCTCACTATAAATTCATTATAACCATTATATATCATCGCAGACTTTCTTTTACATATTTACGTAATACTTGTATTATCTCCTTATTACCATTGAACCTTACTAGTCAGAACAGCTGTTTATCATTACCACATAGAATTTGTTATTTATACCAGCTTTTTGTTTTATATAACGGCCATTGAAGATTATATTGATAGACATCCTATTGGTTTACGTTGTTGTTAACCATTGCTACTAATTATTTAATATTAATACAATTGTTAGTTTCATCACACTGTTCCAACTTCAGAATTACAATATTGCAAAATTACTATAACAAAAATACGTAACGTTGCAAATTGTTTTAATTACTTAATGTATCTGATTAGCCTCCGTGGCTTAGGCGGCAGCACGCCGGTCTCTCACCGCTGGGTCCGTGGTTCAAATCCCGGTTACTCCATGTGAGATCTGTGCTGGACAAAACGGAGGCAGACAGGTTTTTCTCCGGGTACTCCGGTTTTCCCTGTCACAATTTCATTCCAGAAACACTCTCCACTACCATTTCATTTCATCTGTCATTCATTTAATCATTGCCCCAGAGGAGTGCGTCAGGCCTTGGCATCCGGCACAGTTCATATCCCGCCGCAAGATGGGGGCTTCATTCATTCCATTCCTGACCCGGTCGGAGACTGGAAGCAGGCTGTAGATTTTCATTTTTTTAACTCTCTTAGTGCCAGGCGAAAAGGTAAAGGTGAAGTCTAAAAGTGCCAGGCTGTTTCATTGGAAAATGTAGGCTTTCAGAAAAAAAATGTATATCCCCTGTTTTGAAAGATACGAAAGCGAAATTTAGTCAGGGAGTGTAAAACATAGCTATCTAATTTCAGGAAAATTTTCAGATCATTATGAAACTTATTTCTTTCTTTATTAATTAATTAATTAAAATAATTTCATCTGTAAAATAAAAATTAGAAAGTTTGATTATTCCTATTACCACACGCTTATAAATGGAGTAAAAATGAACACCGGAGATCACACATACATAACAAAAGAACCAGGAAATGCAGCTTTTTAGTTGAAAAATATCAGCAGGGGTGTCGAAAATCCGAAATTCGAAAATCTAGCATATTCATAAAATACCGTACACCAACAATGGCATTGTTGATATGAATAAAATAAAAATAATTACAATGAAAAAAGATAAACAGAAGGGCACCCTGTAGTTTTATCTTTAACATTTGTGGTTGTGTAGCCTGTGGAGGATTGTCCTGGTCAACATTCCTTTCTTCCCAGTCACTATTACTATCAACATCATTACCATCACTATCACTTGTTTGGTTATGTACGATCGCATTCAGCGCAGGTAATTCATTGTCCGAAGCGGAATTGGCACTTGATTTGTCACACACAAGATCGCAATCGCTGTCCACGAAGTCCAAGAGTTCACCACTTGAATCATCAAACATTAATTCTTCAATTTCTTCCTCTCTCAAACAATGCTTCCTTCCCTTGGACGCCATGCTTTTACGAGTCGCGCGTAAACAAGTCAATGAACTTCAAATATCGCTCAAGTATATCGATAGACAGAAAACAAAAGATGTTTGCCAGAAAGTGGTAGCTAGAACTCTCTTTAATGGTCACGTCAAGTTTAGACGCCATTTTCGGTCTATAAGCCCCTCTAATAATACAAAAACCAAGCGTCTCTTAGAGCGACGCTGGCAAGTTTCGTTCATTTTATGAGGATCGCTCACAGCGACTCTGGCACTAAGAGGGTTAACTTAAAGTATTTATCACGTGTCCAGTTAATCTCGTTTACGATTGGATTTAGCAGTTCCCTAAATCTCAGTTGTCAAAAATATTATCTTCCAAGAAGATAAATTCAAAGTTAAAATGACATTAATGAAATATCATAGCTTTCACAATCAAAATAAAAATTGTCTCAATATAATGTGAATATAGTTCCATTACACGTTTTCATTATAATATATGCGTAGCATATTACGAAGAATATTTCTTGCTAGATCGCCGAAATGTCATTATAATAACGTATTAATGTTTGAAACAATATCAAACACAGTCCTCTTCTTCCTAGCTAATAAATTCTTACATTCAAGATGCCCAATTCATTTATCCCAAAAATGAATTTAATATCAGATATATCGAAGAAAATATTCTAAAAGAATATTCAAATAATATGGAAATCCAAAATAAATCCAAAATTCGATTAAAATAAAATTTAAGGAGAGTCCTTAAATTTTGGAAACGAAGTTCAATAAAATTTAATATATCAGAACAGAAAATGTAGAATCGAAATTTATGTTGGAAATAAGGAAGCAATCCTCCACCACAAATTCGAAAAATAAAAGTCGAAGAATTTCATAGTGAAAATACAATCAAATAAAACATTGAGAAATAGGTGATCAAATGATGTCAACTGCTCAGAAAAATACAATAATAAATCTTGCACGTCTACCTTGTGTCGACTCAAGAAGATCAATAAGGTATATGAAATACCCTGATGTTCCAGATCCTTCATGAATGTCATGAACCTCGGTCTACTCCCCTCAAGCGAATTGCAATCCTGGTCAGCGAACAGCATTCCTCCCAGACTCCTCCTGCTCCTCCAGGATACGATCGGCTCTGCTTCCCTGAAGTTCCTCGGCATCTACCAAGCTTCAGGGTTTAGACGGGAAACCCTGTCTGCTTCATTCTTCCAGAGATGATAAATCTTCTTTACGACGCCTCCGTTTAAAGCTCAAAATCAATCATTACTGAGCAATATCGTTGTTGGTTATCCATAATGGCAGATAATTACGATTTCTGTATAACAAGATGCAATTGTATGTCGAAATGTTCACATAGTTGTTTAGTGAAACAACGTAATTGCTCGTAGATGTACATAGTTATTTGTGGATGTATATGATGAAGTTGTACATGATTTCAAAGTCGAAACTATTGTCATAGTTGCTCTCGGTGTGTTCCTGTCGCAAGGTTTTCTTACTCGATAACGACTCCTTCCATAGTTACGTAATTCAACATTTCCACTAATATTATCATAGCATTCATTGCGAAATTCGAATGAGAAAAGAATTCACTGTTAATGTAGGTCGCCTTAATGTTCGTCTACTCAAGTTGCTTTTGTGTAGAATCACAGACCTCAAATCAAGTTCAAAGTGTTCATTCGCTGCTAACAACTTTCCATTCGCTTCTTTGTAGAATACGATGTTAATATCACACGTCTGGATTCGAGTAACTGTTCTGCAGTCGTACAAAAATTACTATCGGCCTCCAAAATGTTCGAAGAATATGTATTGAACCCTTTATCCACAGGCTGTATAAAGGATTCTAATAAATTATTCATCATCTTTTGATACATTTCTACAGACAGCAGATATGAGAGCCAGACGGTGTTGGGAAATATTGAGAAATCAGTGGCAGAGAGGACACAATGGTTTAAGCTCCTGTGGTATTTTAGGAAGAAGCATAAATATTCTTGACACATAGGACAGGTGCAACTTTTAGCGCGGAGATGGCTTGGGTACGCACATTATGGCCTGTTGCTATGAGTGTTGGCACCAAGAAGAAAATCGAATGCTACGATGTAATTGGTCAATCTTCATGTTAACCACTCCCTGTCGCAGAAATACATGTAAAAGCGCGCAAAGACATACAAGAGTCTGAACCAATAATATCAAGACGCCTTGTTTTAGCGGCAACTCGGCTTGGTAACGCACCCTGGTAAATTAACGCGGAAGTTATGTACGGATTAATTCCACGATCGATTCGAGCCGGCTACAGCATAATCGTAACCTCCACATCGCTACGAACTCAATGATACCGATCGCATGCTAGTCTGATAATTATTATGGAATATTTTTTCATAAATCCCCTTCCACACCTACCCTAGTCAGTTTCATTCATAAGGATCCAGAAAGCTTCGAGAGAATACTTATTTTTGTGCGTCTGAGGACGTAACGTCAACACTTATTTTTGTGCGTCTGAGGACGTAACGTCGACTCTTTATTTTTGTGCGTCTGCGGACGTGACGTTGATTTTTATTTGAGCATTTGAGGACATAAGGTGTCCGAGGACACGAGGCATACTCTGCATATTTTCATGTTATTGAACATGGAACATTTTCGTCAAGTTATAAGTGTAACTTCAGTGATTTATTTGCAGTCCCAGCACTACCAGTAGGACCAGTTCATCGAAATAATTCACCAAATAGAGTGTCAAGGAATTTAGTACTTGATAGGTGAATGTAGTAGGAAATATATCGTGTGTGTATCTGACAAAACTTTATTTAATTCAGCACGAGATGACGTCTAGGAACGAGACCGGATCTTGGAACCAGCAGGACATTTGCCAGAAGATGTCGATGACGAGATAAACATCTTAAAGGAGATGGCTGCAGACGTTTTCCTGACGCTGTTTTAAAGGATTGAGTACAAATGAATTTATTTATTTATTAAGTCAGCTATGGTATTATGGGACATATTTTTGTAGATATTTGTTTGCTTGTTTGGTAATGTATATTATTAGTTCTTGTTTACTGACACGTTAAGTAATGGGACAAGCCGGGCGTTGTGAAATTTGTAAATATTGTGATTTGTGTTTGGTTAATTATACGTGGCGACGCGCAGCTCGTGCTCGCATTCGCTTGCGTAAATCGCGGTCAAGCATTATTATTCGGAGGTATGCCTTATAACAAAAATGGAACTGAATTAATTTTGAAAATAGAATTTGGAGGGTAAAGATTATTTGTGAGCAGAATTTTATGACGGATCAGGATTTATTTTGATAGTTGCTTTTTCATCAGATCTGAACGGGATGGCACTTTACACCCGAGTTTTTGTTGTGTATTTTTGTTAATGTGTCAATGGACGCAATATTGTTGATCTGTTTTGAGCCGACCCAGTGATATGTTTATGAGAATCAGTCCAAGCTTTTGGTGCGTAGTGTGATTTTTTATGATGTGCTAGCGAGAATATATCATGGTGATTATTCTGACTTGCTCCACGTCAGCCCAGTTCATGACCTCGCGAGGCTGGACTTGTGGTATATATTTGTGTTTTCTTGCCATCCAGGTGGATGGGTGAGATATGTTGGCGTTTCCAGAGGGAAACTGCACCTAGCTTGAGGGACTGAGAGAGATAATTGAGGCAGCGATGACTCATACAAGAGGGGCGCGCTCAAATCGGATAACGTGACTTGCCATTAGTAACAGGCCAGGATCCTGTACTTCAATTTTAGACGTTGTATCAAATTCACAAAACCTGATCGGTTATAATGAGTATTTGATTGATTAAATGGGTGCTGTCCATAGTTGTAAGGTAGCTTCCGAAACTCCTGTTTGTCTGGCGTTTTATATAAATGTAAACATAGTTTTTCAGCCGTTAGGCTTCTATTTTGTTGCTTTTGCTTTAATTCTTGTGTGTTTATTTTACGCGTTCAATGACCCGTGTGGCATTAGGGTGCGCGAGGCTATGTTCCCAATTTGTGATGAGAGCGTTTTGGTCTCTTTCTGGCATGCTCCTTTTGTTTATTTATGTGCTCTGGCACCAGCTGGAATCTCAGGGAGATTCGTCATTCTTTTTATATTATTAGATCTTGCATGTGTCAGTAGTAATTATAGTCTATTAATTAAGGATGGGTCCCATAGCCGTAGTGTGATTTAAAAGATAGAACTCCGTAAGCAACATGACTGTTTCAGTTGTAAACGGACTCGCATCAGTACTCAGTTTCTTATTAACGAGCAGTACACCATGCATTATACAACTTCTTGACCAGGAAAAATGGACTTGTATCCATATGTTGTGACGAGCGAGTTCCTACCGCTCAGTGCCATATTTATCTATTAAGGGGTGAAAGTCAGGGAGGATTTCTTTTATTTATTATTATTATTATTATGCACATAATTTTCAGTCATTAAATTTATTTTATTCTACACACATCAAAAAAGGTTTTGCATCACCTCGGTTCCAAGAGTTCCGGAACCGTTAAATACAAAGGGAATAGAGATCAACACAAACAACATTTCAGCTCGTTTTATTGCTCATGAGACCCACACATTGCATGTTGTACCATCATACAGCTAGACTTTCAGCATTTGTGGTCCAGATTGCAGTACACACCACTACCTCTAATACCCAGTAGCACGTCCTCTTGCATTGATGCATGCCTGTATTCGCCGTGGCATACTATCCACAAGTTCATCAAGACACTGTTGGTCCAAATTGTCCCACTCCTCAACGACAATTCGGCGTAAATCTCTCCGAGTGGTTGGTGGGTCAAGACGTCCATAAACAGCCCTTTTCAACATATCCCAGGCATGTTCGATAGGGTTCATGTCTGGCGAACATGCTGGCCACTGTAGTCGAGCGATGTCGTTATCTTGAAGGAACGCATTCACAAGATGTGCACGATGAGGTCGAGAATTGTCGTCCATGAAGACAAATGCCTCTCCAATATTCTGCCGATATGGTTGCACTATGGGTCGGAGGATGTCATTCAGGTATCGTAAAGCCGTTTCGGAGCCTTCCATGACCACCAGTGGCGTACGTCGGCCCCACATAATGCCACCCCAAAACATCAGGGAACCACCACCTTGCTGCACTCGCTGGACAGTGTGTCTAAGACGTTCAGCCTGACCAGGGTGCCTCCAAACACGTCTCCGACGATTGTCTGGTTGAAGGCATATGCGACACTCATCGGTGAAGAGAACGTGATGCCAATTCCGTGGGGTCCATTCAGCATGTTGTTGGGCCCATCTGTACCGCGCTGCATGGTGTCGGGGTTGCAAAGCTGGACCTCGCCATGGACGTCGGGAGTGAAGTTGCGCATCATGCAGCCTATTGCGCACAGTTTGAGTTGAAACACGACGTCCTGTGGCTGAACGAAACGCATTATTCAACATGGTGGCATTGCTGTCAGGGTTCCTCCGAGCAGCAATCCGTAAGTAGCGGTCATCCACTACAGTAGTAGCCCTTGGGCGGCCTGAGCGAGGCCTGTCATCGACAGTTCCTGTATCTCTGTACCTCCTCCATGTCCGAACAACATCGCTTTGGTTCACTCTGAGACGCCTGGAAACTTCCCTTGTTGAGAGCCCTTCTTGACACAAAGTAACAATGCGGACGCGATCGAACTGCGGTATTGACCTTCTAGGCATGGTAGAACTACAGACAACATGAGCAGCGTACCTTCGTCCTGGTGGAATGACTGGAACTGATCGGCTGTCGTACCCCCTCCGTCTAATAGGCCCTGCTCATGCATGGTTGTTTACATCTTTGAGCAGTTTTAGTGACATCTATGAACAGTCAAAGGGACTGTATCTTAGATACAATATACACAGTCAACGTCTATATGCCGGAGATCTGGGAACCGAGGTGATGCAAAACTTTTTTTGATGTGTGTACTTGTTATGCTTTTATTTCTAGTATAGCCTCTGTCATGAACCTTTCTATTCATTAGAGCATGTTGTTTTTAAGCGAACTTAGCGTTGTAACGCAGTCAGGACTGAACACGACCCCGTAGATGACTCTTGAGAAAACAATGCTTTATTGAAGGGTGCAGTATACTGTCTCTCAATATCATATGCAGTTCTTATTTCAATACGATTATACTCCTAGAATAGTTCATAAGTTTCGAACTCTTATCGGCACTAAATTGTGTTATTTTACTTGCCTGAATGTAGAGTCCGGCAATACATAGTTTGCGCCGGCGATGGCTATGCGTTCGAGGGTCAGCTATCACCGCACATCACTTTCGGGTTGGCTGGGAAACGACCTCCTGTTACACATCCGTCCCCGAAAAACTGTCAGTAGAATAAGACGCTCTCTCGAGGCTACAATCCCCCACCACAGCTATAATTGCCGCCATTCAGGAATCCGCGGTAAAATTACGCGGCTACCTGTAATAAACATAATACAACATACTGCGTAGCTATTGAGACTTCCAATGTCTTGATAAAAGTTTCCTTTTAATATGAGCATCTTCTCATATCAAATAACGTCATACATGGGCTCTAATTATAATAATCTAATTATATTAATCAGCCTGGGATGATAAATCCTTCCATAAAACCTCTTCTTTTTGGTCGGGTGACAATAACCAATAGCATAATTTATATCGGTTCAGCTCTCAGATTCGCGGCAAACTGCTTGTTACCAGGCGAAATGACCTTGGTGAAACTCCCAGAATCCCTCACGGAATCACGTGTCAGACTTCCAACTCGTCATAAAAACCGGTCCTGTGTCATTTTGCAGGATCTCAATTAACCTGCATTGGGTTCAAAATATTCATAAAATTCACCAGAAACAATTCAAATCCGGGTTCAATACCTACTGTAAGGCCACGGCTGCCTCCTTCCCTCTTCCTTGCCTATCCATCCTACCCTTTCAATCCCTTCCCTCATGAGGCCCCTGTTCGCTTTTCAGGCGAGGCCGCCTGGGCGAGGTGCTGATCACACCTCACCAGTTGTATTCACTCCGACCAGATTTTCCCAGCTCTAGGACACTACCTGAATAGGCGGTAGGGGTGAGTTCCCTCGCTGAGTCCGTGGGAGCCATCACCCTGGAGGGTAAACTCGATTTTTTTAATATAGTAGTACAGTATATTGAAAAGTGGAAACTTACTAGGCCTACACATGACAGATTTGTTGCAATATTTTAAAAAAGGATGTATGACATTGATGAAGTTGCTAATCTTAATACAGTAGATCTACATGGACTGCTGACATGCAGTACTTCCCTATAACTTGACGAGCTGAGATTAGACCTGCCTATTAAACGCTCATTCCGTTCGAACATCTAGAGAATATTTTTCTAAATGCCTGTCGCAAAGCGTCGATTTAAACGTGGAAATATTTGCTAAAAATCGTTAGACAATCAGTATCGAATTAATCGTTTTCTAAAGGTTTATACTATTTTTAAAGATAAACCGGCCTTTATTTACTGTAGTTAACATAATTTGTCACCATTATGGTCCAAGAGAAGTAAGACAGTTAGATGTCTGAATATGCAAATCACACAAGTTGTAGGAGTTATATTTGTTGGGGTCTGTTCTGTTCCGAAGCTTTACTAACCATTCTTTCAGAGGCTCTTTTCTTCGAGACAGCAATGAAAGGCCAAACACTTTATTTATTATTTTATAGGTAAACAGAACCAATAGAGCGAAATAATACATCAAATAATAGCAGACGATTCATTGTTAGTGAAAGTTAAATAGAGATTCGCGGACCGGAAGTTCGATATGAGTAGGGTTCTGTGCCATTTTGAATCAGGGAAGCTCGATAGCCCACCCTGGTATGTCAAGCCTAGGCTTAAACACTACCGGTGGGAAGATGATATGAAAAAGGAAAGGGCTTGGGAATAGAAACAGAATTCTTGGAATAAAGGAAGCGTACCCAAAATAAACCATTATTTTAAAAATACTAAAAACCAGGAAAGAATAGTTGGGGAAGATTAAGGCTTGTGAATGCAAGGCAGGAAAACAAATACCAACCTTGATTTTTAATTGTTGCTAGGTTATTTTTCAAAGAGTTTTGATTAGGGAAAAACTACTAATAACTTGATGAATGAAACTACTAGAGAAAACACAGTCTTGCTTACGCATCGAGTAACCAAGAGTTTGTACCACCCAGCACTTATAAACAAGTATAGTGATGCGAGAGAAGCTAGCTGAGGTTGCCGGCAAGCAAGCGCTAAGTGCACTTTCCCTCCCGAGCCGGAATTCGGGTATGGGAACGCAGTTCACTGGCGAACCAATGTAGACAAGAGGAAATTGAATTATTTCTTTTCCTCACAAAAAGTTAATATTTTAGGAAACATTTTGAAATGCTGGAGAGATTTGATTTAATTGGGATACTTGTATTCCCCGCTGAGGATGGATCCCTAAGAGGGGGACCGATTGCCCTCAATGTAGACAGAGCTAGAAAATCCTGAAAGTTTTTGATGAGAATATAGTAACTAGCAGAAGTTCCTTGAAAGAAACAATTGTTGTGTTTAAGTTTGACTAAACTTTAATCCAGCAGGGTGCCGACTAATAGTTTAGAAAGGGTAAGAAAGGGTTCTGAGAAACTGAACCACTTTCTGAACCACCTAAATCAGCTGCATCCTTCAATCCACTTCACAATGGAGCTAGAGTCGGGTGGATGCTTACCTTTTTTGGATGTTCTTGTGAGGAGGAAGGCGGATGGCTCCATGGGGCACAGCGTCTACCGTAAGCCAACTCACACTAACCGTTATTTACATGCGGACTCCCACCATCACCCAGCACAAAAACAAGGAATTATAACAACTCTAGCCAAAAGAGCGGAACGTATTTGTGAGGCATCAACTCTTCAGGAAGAGTTACATGCCTTACAAACCATCTTTAAGGGTAATGGCTATAATGAATCCACTATATATAGGTCCCTACATCCCAGAAGGAGGGATAGACAACCTTCTCAGAGCTCCGACGTGAGAGGAACTGCTTACCTCCCTTATATTCACAACACCACTGACCGCGTTGCTAAGATTCTCCGCAAGCATAAGATAAAAACAGTTTTCGGCACTATGACGAAAATTGGTCAACGTTTAGCATTAAACAAAGAAAAATTGTCCCCAACACTACAACCTGGGGTGTATGAAGTCCCATGTACTTGCGGAAAAGTCTACATTGGACAAACAAAACGGTCCATTGCAATTCGCATCAAAGAGCATGAAAGGAACATCCGTCTAAACCAACCTGACAAATCAGCTATAGCTGAACATGCCCTGTCTTCAGGGCACGATGTTTGTTTCAAGGATGCTCATGCGCTTGCCCTTGTTAAGCACAACTGGTCTAGAATTATAAGGGAGGCAGTTGAAATTCGTAAAAATCCCAATAATTTTAACAGAGACACTGGATATCAGCTAAGTGACACTTGGCTACCAGTTATTAAGGATCTAGGGAGATAGTTCCTCTCAGTCTCTCTGTTCTTCACATATTTAAAATTGTACATTTTCCCTCTAGGGCTCAGAGCCTGGATTTGATCTCCTTTGTTCGTCACTGGGGGAGTTTCCATCTGTTTTTTCGCCGTTGACTGTATGACGTTAGGTATCGTTCAGATACACTTCCCTTTTGTTCATGTTTCCCTATATATCCATCTAACCCTCCCCCCTCCCCCCCCCCTCCTCATTCTTCGAGGAGTTTCTATATTTCCACACCACCCCGTTTACCTTCTCGTTACTTACTAATCTGTCCGCCGTTCCACCATGGTCCATACAGTAATTTCTGGCAGCTGCTCTCTGGTGACGAACAGAGGAATTTATCTATATTTTTTGTAATCTCATTTATTTACTTTCTATGGCCACATTGTTTATTTCCATTGAAAAAGGAGGCAAGGTTTCTCCGAAACGTATGGTTCAAATTAAAAATACACACGGCATTAGCCCAAAAGCATGAATTATTTATATAATAATCCGGGCCGTGAAAGCCTTAATATGCAAATCAAAATAAACCTAACTTGAGGCAAAACTACAATTCATAAGTAAATTATAGGGATAGGCAAATTCGCCTCAAGAAGGAAGCTGGCTATACAAGCTATACTCGCCTTTAATAATATACAAGAGATAACGAAATTAAACTTTATGTGCAGTGTTAGCAAGAGTTTTGCCATAAACACAACAAATGATTAAACTGGTATTAAACTTGGGATTCAGTACTCGTGATTATTTCTTTAAATGCAAGAAAAGATGGGAAAAGGAAGGCCATACCTAACAGCTTATCGAACAAATATAATTGAACTCCAGGAAATTGTAGCAATTTTAATTGCCTCAACAATAATAGAATTTAGAACAATGTGTACAATCCAGAGGTCTGAGACCTAAAATAAGAGTAATAAGAACCCTTACAAGGGGTTTCGAATAATTTGTACAATCCGGAGGTCTGAGACCTATAAAAAGAGTAATAAGAACCCTTACGAGGGTTTTCGAACAATTTGTACAATTAAGAGGTCTGGGACCTATAATAAGAATAACAAGAATCCTTTAAAGGGTAAGATTCTTTGGTTGCTGAATTGGGTAACAAGTAAATTTTGAAGTAGAATGCTTTCGCAATAAAGCGAAAGAAAAGCTTTAGAAATAAATAAATAGTTACAGTTAGAAATTCCTGAGCGTAGCAGGAAGACGATTAGAAAGCAGAAATAATAATACTTTTATTGCAGCTAAACAGCCATTAAATACATTTAAATACACTATGTTTGCACGCCTGCGCCTTGGGTAGCATAGTCTTTTATGGACTTTATTATTTTGCTGCATTTTTCAATATGGTAGCGTTCACATGTGTGTCCGCATAGTTGATATACACATGTGTCATCCGGATCATGGTATGCTTTGTACAAATCAAATGGTGAAAACCATGAACTGCCAGGCGTGTGAACATGTGCCTTATCTCAAAGCTAGCATATGTCCACGCCCGGTCAACCATGGCCCCCGTTCGATAAAATTCCAGTGGGATTTCTTCTCTTTTCCTTCTGAGTGTCGTCAATAGGTTTTCCGCACCTCTTGTGCTAGGTAATACTAGAAGCGTTCTAAAGTCTTCAATTAGGAATGTTTCTCGCGCGAGGAGGTAGACTAGCCATGATTTGGTTGTCTTGGAAACTCCAATAGCTTTTTTAATGTATAATGCTTTAACACTTTCATGTGATGATAGATTCTTTTCAATGAGGAAAGGCCATATGATTTCTATTCCGTATGTCAATATTGGCATTATTTTATTTTTAAATAATGCCATTGCTGTCTCGAGGTTGAGTGTTCTTATATACCTTATATCGTGCATCGCCCGAACCGCTTGTGTAATTTTTTCTGTCACATGTTTTGTAAAGCATTTTGCAATTGTTTGTAGAGTGATGCCTAGGTATTTGAATTCTTTTACTATATTTATTCTTTTTTCCTGTATGAAAATTTCTGTTCCGGTCGGTACCTTTCCTCCTTGTCGAAACACCATCATTTGTGTCTTAGATGTGTTGTAGTCAAAATTATATTCAGTGCACCATTCCTCCATGTCTTTTAGAATGTTTTGTAGTTTTATGATGTTATGTGATCCGATCACAATATCATCAGCGTACGCATATGATACAATATCTGTCTTTTGAGTTATTCTCATTATGTCTTCCGCTGCTAGGATGAAGAGCAAAGGGCTGATTGGGTCACCCTGTAGAACTCCATTCGTTTGAATTATCGGATCAGAGAGTGATATATTATCCGAGATTCTTATGTTGTTCTCAATGTAGTATCGTATGTATAATTCTTGTCCATACATTATCTCTAGAGCTTTTTCCAGCTTCAGTTTCACAAGATCACGGTTTATGAGATCAAATGCTTTTGTGAAGTCTATAAATACTGCGTAAAATTTTTCTTTTCTTTCCATGACTTGCCAAATGATATTTAATAATAGTTTTATTGCAGTAAGAGTTGACCTTCCTTTCCTGAATCCAAATTGTGTTTCTGGTAGTTGTACATCTATTTCTTCTGTGATTCTTTCTGATATTAATTTAGTGAATATCGTGAACGGTAAATTCTCCAGCGCGATGCCTCTGTACATATTTGTATCATATGGGTCGCCTTTGCCTTTATAGAGAACTTTTATGGTAGACTGTCTCCATCTCTCTGGTATTGTTGCCGTCTCGATGCATTTATTATATAATTTCGTCCATTCTGGTAATAGAAGGTGTGCCGTGTCTTTTATGTATTCACCGAATATGTTGTCTGGTCCAGCAGCTTTGCTTTTCTTTATGCTTGCGATTATATTTTGAACTTCTTTTGTTGTTAGTGGAGTCCATTCCAATGTCGTTGTTTGGTCAGTTCCTCTTGTGTTTTCTGGTATGTTTGTTATTCCTGCCCTGTTCAGTAGATCGTTAAAGTGTGTCGTCCATTCTTGCATATTGATATAGTGTGTCTGTGCCTGTTTCCTAGGGCGTAGTGCGATGTATGGGTCATTCTTGGCCTCTTCCACGATTCTTTTTCCTTCCGCTTCCCAGAATGTCCTTTTCTTCTCACGTATCAGTGTCTTGTAGTAACTTCTTCTCTTGTTATATTCTTGAAGGAAAAGAAGACTCTCGCAATTCGTCCTTAGCTGGTGTAAGGCCTATTAATAGGCTCCCTCCCATTTTTTCATGTAAGGACGTCTTTTTTTAGAAAGGTAGCATTCCTGGTCGAACCATTGTTTTGCCTTTCGATCTTTCCTAGGGTTTGTGGCTTGTATTAGGAGTTCTTCAAGGGCTTGTACTGCTTCATCTAGTCTTGAATCTTCTGTTAGTGTTTCTATTTTCTTTATAAGGTCGGGTCTACCTTCTACTTTCCCACAGTCTATCTTCCTTGATAAGAGCTGTTTACTTTGCCTCTTTGTTGTACACCAGTCTCCCTGTATTACTATTTTCAAAGGAATATGCAGAAATACGTATATGTTAAGTACAATAGGAAGAGGTCACTTCAGTGAAACCTCGATTACATAAGAAAAGATACAAACGTTTTAACAATTGGGAAATTACAATTTCAAAATTCCTGATCGCAGGAAAATGAGAGTGCAGATTAAAATGTGGATTAAAACCACATAGAGTATTTATACAGAGCTACGGAAGTGATACATGAAAAAATGGCAGGAAGCCTATTAATAGGCAAGGCCTCATAGAAAGATTGCAAGAAAATTAGTTAAATTACACTTAATTGTTAGTAATAGGAAAATTGGGTATATAGGAAATGGGGAATTAAAGTCTGGCCGATTTTACTGTTTCGAACGGAACGCGGCGCGGAAGATAGCCACACGAACACCTTTCATAGCACTGACAGTTTTGTTGAACATGAGTGAAATGTCACTATTGCAGTTTATATAGTTTGTACTGGGTTGAAAGTTAGCAGTAATTTAACGTTATAGAGTTTACAGGTGGTAGCCGGAATAGTTTGTCACTGGGCAGAGTCTATTGCATGATTTGAAATTTCTCAAATTAAAGGCAACATAAAATGGGGCAAAGCAAAATCCCACTATGAAAATTGAAGAATAACTTTGTATTACTGTTTCAAGATTTAGTAGAACAATCCCACGAAGAAGAAAGCATGATTTTCAAGCTATAAGTTTAGCAAAATTCCCACGCGGGACAGAAGTATCTCCCTTATTTCGTACAAGAAGTACTAGGGTTTTGCATGACTTTCAATGGCAAGCTTAGTTAAGCTTAATCAAGGCATAGAAATTTCCCTCGTTGGGCAGTTAGAAGATTGCACAAGTATGTGAAAATGTAAATACTGCCGAAAGTGTTCCTTAAAATCCTTCAGAATAATTTAAACCCTTAAAATTTGGTTTAAAACACTTTAGATGGTTACATCTTTTCATTGCAGCGTAGTTGATGCTTCAGGCCAGCCGTTACAACAAACTTAAGACGTGGCGTCTATTTAAAAGTTCAACACGTGGTTGAAAAAGATGAACTTCTCCAGAGAAGCGAGCCGAACTGTTACACCTTAGCACACGGAGAGAAGTGATCGAGAGATGCAAACGCTCGGAGAGCCAGAGTGGCGCAGGAAAGGGAGGGAGAAACAAAGGAACAGATACAGAGTAGGCAACATACAAAAACCAAATTATACCTACATAATACAGTTTCAATACTTTGGAGTTTAAAACTTCTTGGAGATTGTAGATGTAGACTATGATGCCATCTGCTTCAAAGTTGTAGAACTTGCAGTTGTAGCTCTTGAAATGACTGGAATCAAAGGGTTCAACGAATTGCCGCATGGAGAGCTGTGGATAATCTTACAAGGAAATTGCATATCTGAAACAAACTTTCAAAACGGGTAAGAATATGCACAGAGAAGACAGAAAAGAGAACGTCTCTGTTGGCGTTTACAAAAAAAGAGAAGCTAAGGAAAAAACGAAAACAAAGGGAAAAAAATCAAAGAGTAAGCTATTATTAAGTCTAGAATTAAGTGTATATTCCGAAGAATATACCACACCCTATGCACAATAATGATCAGCGTATTAAACCAATTTCAAATAATGTTGCCTTGCCAGAGATTCATAATGCTTAATATTCGTACATAAGAGTTTAGTGCTTTTCAGTCGGTCAACACGAATGTACCCAAAAGAGATGGGTTAAACCCTAATCCTGAAATAAATTACATGAGATTAATAAAACACTAGGATGACCAGTTTCGATCGTCAAGCGATCATCATCAGATCCATTACACTTAGGCTACAAATTCCATGTTTGAAATACAGGTGAAAATATTTACAATATGTACAATTATTTAGTTGCAGTATTGGTACTGCAACTGTCAGTGTATGCTAAATGCAGTATATATGTTAGGTGAAATGCTAAATGGTGATAGCTATCCGGAGATTGTACTTTAGAGAGATTATATGGTTGTAATCTATGGTTAAACTATAAAATTTTAGGCTAACTACTTATCTGATTGTCTTCCGTACTACAGCTACTCGCAGTTTTCGTGCTCACTTGAACTCACTGTGCGGTCGACTGCGGTGGTTATCTTAACGACTGGTTTTTCCTGCCTTCTCCCCCCCCCCTTGCCCCTACGTGCTGTGGGGAGTGATAGCGATGTGTTTATATGAGGTGTTGCCAACCTAGATAAGATGTATGTTATTGAATGAGGTGGGTCTACAACTATTAAAGACCGTGGATTAGCCCTCGCCACGCGTGGAGCATAACCCATTCGAACTAAGCGTTGACGGTCTTATGAGGACGTCCCGGCACCTTTAATACTGCCGCGAATATGGGCCTTGGTTTATTGTAGAAGAAAAGTACATCGTACACCTGATCCAGATAACATTTACCTATTAAAAAAACCCTAATTTCCCCCCTTTTTATCTAGCTTGGCTGTGTCGCTAAATTGTGTTTTGTTTCCGACAGGGTGTGTTTTTTAGTAGCGTGAAGAGGGGTGAGCTCTCCATGAACGTGTGTTCATTTAGATTGTTGGGATTGTTTCGTTTGGCTAGGTGTATCTCGATTGCTTCCTTTATGTCAAGAGCTCTGCCTTTCGATTCGTGATGGATTATTTTAAGGTCCGACTCTATGTTGGTAAAGCTGTGCCCTGCGTCACACATATGTTCGCACACGGCTGAATGTGTTCCGTATCTTATCGCATTCCTATGTTCATTATAACGTGTGTCTACTCGCCTTCCACTCTGCCCGATGTAATTAGCTTGACAATCGGTGTCTTGGCACGTTATAGAATATACCCCTGACCTTGAATACGGGTCACGTTTATTTAGATTACTATTTAGGAGGTGCCTAGCGGTTGTGTTTTTCGTCGTGAAAGCTATCTTTATGCCTTGCTTTTTGAATAGGTTAGTGATTTTATATGTATTCGCATTCACATAGTTGAAACGCGCAAATTTTTTCTCATTACTGTCCGGTTTGGGAATCGTTTTATCTTTATTTTTATGTTTGGCTATAATTTGATTTATTTTGCTTGACGAGAAGTTGTTTTCCTTTGCTATTTGCATAATAGTTCTTATTTCCTTATTATAGTTGTCTTTTGACATGGGTATGTTTAAAGCCCTATGCACCATTGAATTGAAACCCGCTAGTTTGTGTGTACTGGGGTGATTAGACTGATTGTCGATTGCATGCGAGGTTTGTGTTGCTTTCCGGAATATGGAATATGAAAGGTCGTCGTCTTTACGTTCAATAGTTATATCGAGATAATTTATTTTCCGGTCTATTTCGGATTCCTTAGTGAATTTGATAGAGTGGTGAAGGCTATTAATGGATTGGAGAATTGTTTCTTCGTTTGTTAGTTCAGTATCGTAGATGCAAATTACATCATCTACGTATCTTTTCCATTTTACTATTCCCTTTCTTGAAGTCGTTTCTAAGAACGCATTTTCTAGTGCATTGATGAAGATGTCAGCGATTAACCCACTTAGTGGCGATCCCATTGCTAGGCCTTCTCTCTGTGTGTATATTTTATTGTCGAATTGAAACACGTTTTGGGCGAGAACGACCCTCAGTAATCTCACAATCTCTTCAATTTCCTTTACCGAATTGTTGGATTTTAAGTTGTTTTCGATAGTGTTGATTGCTTCAATAATCGGAATATTGGTGTACATGTTAGTTACGTCGAAGGATACTAGCCTGAAGCTAGGTTTCATTTGTAGGGTGTTCAATGCTGTTACTAGTTCTGTTGTGTTCTTTACAGAGTTGTTTTTGTCGTTGGAAAGACGGCATTTTAAGATTTTTAGTAACTCTTTGCTGATTTTGTAATTAGGGGCATTCCTACAATTGACTATTGGTCTCATTGGGCATTCCTTTTTGTGTATTTTTGGTTGTCCCCTCAATGACGGTATTTTCGGGTTCATGTTTATTAGTTTTGATTTTTCGGCTTTGGTCAGTATGTATTCTGTTTCTTTCAGCGCACTTTTTATTTGTTTTTGGAATTTGTTGGTGGGGTCTTTTGTTAATTCCTTGATTTCGTTGTTGTTTAGGAATTCGACTGTTTTTTTAATGTATTCTGTTTTGTTCAAAATTACTGTAGTGTTTCCCTTATCTGCTTTTGTAATGATTAAGTCATGTTCTTTTATTTTTTGTTTCAACGACTTTATTTCTTTGAGTTGTTTGTTGTTTTGAATGTTATTGCTATCGCCCTCTCGTTTGAGGATTTTTTTTGGCTTCGTTGGTGGCGAGATTTTTGGTTAATTCCCTGTCTTCTGCTGGGAGCTTGTGACTGGCTATCTCAATATCTGTGATTAACTGTTTTATATTGTGGTTCGTGTGTGCGTCTGTGCAGTTGTATTTCAAACCTTTGTCTAACATATTCATTTCACCTTGAGAAAAGGTTACGTTCATTCTGTTGTTTACTCTGCTGTGGAAATTGAATTCATTGATATTCGTGTGTTGTTCGTTAGATTGATGGTTCTGTGTTTCTCCTAGTTTTCTTAATTTATTTTCTAGCGTTTCATGCTTCCTCGTTGCTCTGATTTTGATGGTGTCATGTAGGTGCTCGGTGAAGCTGTCCCATTGGGCTGCGTGCCAGAAATTACTTAGTTGCAATTGAATGTCGTATAATTGTTGGTTAATTTTTTGCTTTCTTATGTATGCAAATCTTAATTCGTTTTTTATCCAAAGCGCTTTGGCTTGTTTGGTTGAAATGATCGAGGCTGGTGTGTTCGGTACGGTTTTAATTGGTACGTATTTAGGGGTGAGGTTTCATTCTATACATTTTTTGTTGAACCAAATTGACTTGTCTAAATTCATGAGTTTAAGCCTGAGTGATTTGAATTTCTTGGCTTCACGATTTGCCTGACTAGCCGTGAACATTGTGGTGTTTGAAGCCATATTTTCTGTGTTGCCTTAGTAAACAAGAGTTTAGTGCTTTTCAGTCGGTCAACACGAATGTACCCAAAAGAGATGGGTTATACCCTAATCCTGAAATAAATTACATGAGATTAATAAAACACTAGGATGACCAGTTTCGATCGTCAAGCGATCATCATCAGATCCATTACACTTAGGCTACAAAATCCATGTTTGAAATACAGGTGAAAATATTACAATATGTACAGTTATTTAGTTGCAGTATTGGTACTGCAACTGTCAGTGTATGCTAAATGCAGTATATATATGTTAGGTGAAATGCTAAATGGTGATAGCTATCCGGAGATTGTACTTTAGAGAGATTATATGGTTGTAAACTATGGTTAAACTATAAAATTTTAGGCTAACTACTTATCTGATTGTCTTCCGTACTACAGCTACTCGCAGTTTTCGTGCTCACTGGAACTCACTGTGCGGTCGAGTGCGGTGGTTATCTTAACGACTGGTTTTTCCTGCCTTCTCCCCCCCCCCCCCCTTGCCCCTACGTGCTGTGGGGAGTGATAGCGATGTGTTTATGTGAGGTGTTGCCAACCTAGATAAGATGTATGTTATTGAATGAGGTGGGTCTACAACTATTAAAGACCGTGGATTAGCCCTCGCCACGCGTGGAGCATAACCCATTCGAACTAAGCGTTGACGGTCTTATGAGGACGTCCCGGCACCTTTAATACTGCCGCGAATATGGGCCTTGGTTTATTGTAGAAGAAAAGTACATCGTACACCTGATCCAGATAACATTTACCTATTAAAAAACCCCTAATTTCCCCCCCTTTTTTATCTAGCTTGGCTGTGTCGCTAAATTGTGTTTTGTTTCCGACAGGGTGTGTTTTTTTTAGTAGCGTGAAGAGGGGTGAGCTCTCCATGAACGTGTGTTCATTTAGATTGTTGGGATTGTTTCGTTTGGCTAGGTGTATCTCGATTGCTTCCTTTATGTCAACAGCTCTGCCTTTCGATTCGTGATGGATTATTTTAAGGTCCGACTCTATGTTGGTAAAGCTGTGCCCTGCGTCACACATATGTTCGCACACGGCTGAATGTGTTCCGTATCTTATCGCATTCCTATGTTCATTATAACGTGTGTCTACTCGCCTTCCACTCTGCCCGATAGATTTTAAAAAAGCTAGATAAAAAGGGGGGAAATTAGGGGTTTTTAATAGGTAAATGTTATCTGGATCAGGTGTACGATGTACTTTTCTTCTACAATAAACCAAGGCCCATATTCGCGGCAGTATTAAAGGTGCCGGGACGTCCTCATAAGACCGTCAACGCTTAGTTCGAATGGGTTATGCTCCACGCGTGGCGAGGGCTAATCCACGGTCTTTAATAGTTGTAGACCCACCTCATTCAATAACAGACATCTTATCTAGGTTGGCAACACCTCACATAAACACATCGCTATCACTCCCCACAGCACGTAGGGGCAAGGGGGGGGGGGAGAAGGCAGGAAAAACCAGTCGTTAAGATAACCACCGCAGTCGACCGCACAGTGAGTTCCAGTGAGCACGAAAACTGCGAGTAGCTGTAGTACGGAAGACAATCAGATAAGTAGTTAGCCTAAAATTTTATAGTTTAACCATAGTTTACAACCATATAATCTCTCTAAAGTACAATCTCCGGATAGCTATCACCATTTAGCATTTCACCTAACATATATACTGCATTTAGCATACACTGACAGTTGCAGTACCAATACTGCAACTAAATAATTGTACATATTGTAAATATTTTCACCTGTATTTCAAACATGGATTTTGTAGCCTAAGTGTAATGGATCTGATGATGATCGCTTGACGATCGAAACTGGTCATCCTAGTGTTTTATTAATCTCATGTAATTTATTTCTGGATTAGGGTATAACCCATCTCTTTTGGGTACATTCGTGTTGACCGACTGAAAAGCACTTAACTCTTGTTTACTAAGGCGACACTGAAAATATGGCTTCAAACACCACAATATTCCTACATGTTCGTATCAACCTTTTGCAGTTCCCGTCTGAACTCAATGCACCAGCATTCCTGAAATACAAGGCCAAGCATATTACGAAAGTTTGCAGTGAATCCAGCCATCTGGGTAACATCCTCCTAGATGCCTTTTATGTTACGCCATGTGCTACGCTTTTGTTTCCCTCAGTTTACTACATGTTAGGTTATGAGCAGATGTCTGCACAGTCCAACTCTCGAACCGCTATTTAACGCTGTGTTTCTGAACTTTGCCTGTAAACTGTGCACCGTATTGTCCACGTCACCTTAATTAGGCTACAACCTTGCCATTATTGTCCCCCAATATTACAAACATGGTGATTTAAAGTAAAATATTTTACTGTTGGATTCAATCATGTTTGCCACTAGGGCTGGGAAAAGAGCTCCTGAGTTCCGATCGGTCTCGTTGGACGAGAATGAAAAACGGAAATGCTGGTTCCGGAACTGATATTGCCGGTAACCTGGGCTCGATAACGATTAATTCTCGACATTCTCGCTTGGGCAATATGGCGCTGCCTGAAGGCACTGAGGCTTGTTATGTGGGGGTTCAATGGATATTGTTCATACCGTTGACTGGAGTCTGCGAATTGGAAGACTCCACCCAAACTCAACGGTGTCATATTAACAGACTATATTGAGCATATCATCTTAATAACATATCGGATATTTTGATCGTCAGTGGTGGCGCTAGCCATTGTCGGGCACTGCGTGGTTCGAGATTTGCGAGGCCCTTACTTCCGGGAGGGGTCTGGGGGGACAATGCCATCTAGGAATAAATATAAGAGAAATAAATTAAGTGAATTGCAATATTATAGTTTTGAAATACAGACAGTATTACTATTGCAAAAACTTACAGCAACAAAGAATGCTAAAATTAAGCTCTTCTTCTCTTTTCCTGGCTGAAGTCCTTTATTAAATTTTATAGTCCACACTAGATGTCAATTCATTTTCTATGGACAAGATTGCGAGTGCTGAGAGTCCGTCTTGGGTCATGGTGTTTCTGAGATAGGTTTTAATTAATTTTAATTTTGAGAAACTTCTATTGGCAGCCGCAACTGTGACGGGGGAATAGTAGCTAGTAATCTAAGTGCAATACTTGTATTTGTATAAATTTCACTCCGATTGTTCTCCACGATCTACTTCAAAGCCGTTAAAATTCCACATTCTTCTACCTCGAGTGTCTTTCCCATTGTATTTGAATAGCCATCAAGCACTGCGAGAAGGAAGGATTTTATTTTGTCAATAGTTTAATGCGAAATCTAGTCATAGTGTTTGAATTGTTTCACATTAATTTCAACAATTAGCATTTTTCGATCTGTCTAGCAAAAAATTTATTATAGCCCTAGTTGGCAGGATGTTGAAGGCCAGATTTCTAATTTATTATTATTATTTATTATTATTAATTATTATTTTTATTATTTATTTATTTTAAGAGGTTGTCTATCGTCGGTTGTCAGAAACCTTTTTGCGGGGCCATAGGAGGCGTGGGGCCCTGTGCAGCCACCCCTTCGCACACCCCTGACGCCACCACTGCTTGCATCGCGTCTTATGATATCCCTCAGTATTATTTGGTCATTAAATTTCAGCAAAAGAAAATACTATTTGATGTGTACATATTAAGATTTGTTCGTGTAATGCCACATTCAAGCACTGTGTAACGTTCACGGAATGGAACCTGAAAATCCATGCACCCGCTATATTATTACTGCCCCTGTGATGCAACTGTGTTCTGTCGTATCATTTTTGTGGTAAGATATTGGTAAAGCGGTCGACACAAACTATAAAACATAACGAAAACAAATTCTAATATTCTTCCGCTACCAAGGACCAAACCCGAATCCTTTCAGTCATGAGTCCAACGCGTTAACAATTCTGCCACGGAGACGTTCATTTGTTGGAGAAAATATGACCAACTTTTGCGTTGGATACTTGTCTCTCTCTATCTGAAACGCTCCTACCGGTTCGAATTCCATTCTCTAGTCGTCGGCCATAAGAAAAAATAATGTTCACATTGAAGAAAAAGATTGATTTGTTTTATTTTGTTATGATGGCTTTGAAATATGCTTGATCCACCGTCATTTCAATCGCATCCCTAGGCACGTGCTCACACGTTGCATCATGGGTAGTGATGTCAGCATTACCTTGTAATCGAACGAGACTGTGGATTATTGGACTAAGTGACATTCCCACGGTAATGGGCAGTTCTCAGTGAACTGCTGTCGCACTCTTGTCACTCAAACTGTCATATATTTGCCATTTATAGATGAATCAGTGAGGTGTTTGCACTGGCATGTTTGATATACCGCATGCCACAAACTGATATTGCTTTCAAGCACAAAATCAGAGTTTTAAGTACCGTAGATGAAAATTTAATAGACTAATTTAATTATCTGATGACAAATGATGTACAGTATTTTGCCTAACGTTTCTGAATTCCTATATTAATTTTAATTTCGTCGTTTAAGGGGGTTGGGTACAACAACCATAGTGACAGCATAAGCTATGTATATATTATCATACAGCATTTAACTCATGGTGGACACGAGAGGAAATAAATAATAATATACCCCTAATTTGTGAAAACTATTCCCTCATGTAATCGACAATCCAATTTCACCGTGTGAATATGGCCAAGAACTTAGGCTAATCTATTCATATTTTTCTGGAATAGATGATAACGATTTGAAAATTAATTCCACTTTATGTTGTTTATATAATAGTAACCCTACCTAAAATGTTGTCCATCAGACGCTCATTCGATCAGTAACTGCTTTTTATCATAACTTCAGACTTCCATCTGCAAATTTCTCTCTTACCATATCTTTAGTGAGAGAAGCCATGGTAAAAATATAACAAACTCAATACAATATGGTCTTCCTCGTCGTAAGTGGTCACTTCATACAGTTTTACATTTGTCGAGGAATGGTTTACATTCCGGAGTAACAGAGGGCTTTGATTTCACACGTGCAGCGGCTTGAGAGAGTCTGTGCTTTTCTCTTTTAATAGATACCTTCGATTACGCCGAGGAAAAGGAGTTCCGGTATATTCGAGACTTAAGGTTCCCACTCAGTACCGGTATTAGTGAAAAATGAAAATCCACAGCCTGCTTCCAGTCTCCAACCGGATCAGGAATGGAATGAATGAAGCCCCCATCTAGCGGCGAGGATATGAAATGTGCCGGCTGCCGAGGCCTGACGCACTCCTCTGGGACAATGATTAAATGAATGACAGATGAAATGAAATGATAGTGGAGAGTGTTGCTGGAATTAAATTTTGACAGGGAAAATCGGAGTACCCGGAGAAAAACCTGTCTGCCTCCGCTTTGTCCAGCACAGATCTCACATGGAGTGACCGGGATTTGAACCACGGACCCAGCGGTGAGAGGCCAGCGTGCTGCCACCTAAGCCACGGAGGCTTCTTAGTACTGGTATTAGTGAGACTTAAAATTGTCAATCAGTGGAGAGACCTGGCCTTGAAAGCGATTGGCGGGGGACGAGAATAGTCATGCGGCAACTTACGATACCGATCGGAACTAGAGCAAATTAGCCCGGCTCTAGTTACCACTCAATATTTCAAAGACACCATGTTTACAGGTCACGTGCAGACTTTGGAAGTGGCATTTATGATGGAACTTTACCATGGAATCGAAAATTGACAGGAACCGGACAAGATCAAAGACACTTGGTAACTAGACTTGCCACACTCAGTTTCCACCGCAAAATTTGCCGAACTCAAAAGATTCCACCAACCCGAAGCAGACTGTGTGTGTTCCCTGTTCAACCAGAAGTGTGATCGACACTACATAATGAAGTGTGGGGAAAGGACAAAAACCACTAGAGACTACAGTGAAAACTAAATCCCTATAATACAGTATATGCATTATGTAGTTACGTATTTAACATCTCTGTATTGTGCATTTGTTAATGCTCTTCCCAGCGTATCTTAATCTTAATAATAATTTTGGAGATTGAAAGCTAGAGCTGATCGTCGTCTGTCACTGAGTCGTCATCCCATGGTCGCCAATCTTCACACCGCTAGCCAGAGAGCAACGCATAACATAACCTATAAATACGGTGACCAAATGTTTGGCAGTCAAAATCGGGACAGCCTTGTTGGGGGGGATTGTTGGAGGATAGAGAGATTATAGTTTGTCTCTAACATAGACTATAGAGTTTTTAAAGTTATGGCCTTTTACAAAATTTAATTTTAAGAAGTTTCACAAAAATCGATCCACCAAAACTCCAATATAGAGGGATAAATGAATTCAAAGTTTATTTTAGTGTCTTTTTTTATTTATGCAAGTACCTTACAAGTTTTGTGAGAGAAAAAAAAAGGAAGCCAATAGTAAGTTCATTTTTAAGTTTCTTACTTTACATCTTATGATTACAATAACAAAAAGAAACTCTTACTGAGTATTTAAAAGTGCTTGAAGTCATTACGAACTAGGACAAGGTCATGGATATTTGAAAACAAAACGTATTTTTCGTTTAATTGCGCATATTTTTCTGAGTTTTTCTTCTTCATACTTAAAAATCGGGACACTTTTATTAATATTCGGGATGCATGGACATGCTCCTTTAAATCGGGACTGTCCCGGTTGTTTCAGGACGTATGGCCCCTTACCTATAAAGCAACGTCTATTGAAGAGCAGTGATACTTTCATCCATTTAGATTGAGTACTATATCTACTAAGTGGTATTGCATATGATAATGCCATATGTAACTGAACTACTGGTATAGTATTGCAGAGTGAATTTACGGTGGTTGGCAGCATTGTCTCGGACGAGAACTTTTCTTCAAAGAATGAAATAACTTAATTTTTGGCGGCCAAAGTAAGATTATCGTAACAACCAGCTCTTGCAAAGTTTACTCGGTAATGGATGTCGGTGTGTTTGGATTGGATTAACCTCTCTCCCCATTCCCATTGCTTTCCTTTCGTCCCTCCCTCACCTTGTAGGGTCTCTGTTCACTGCTTGTTGGTTAGGACGCAACCAACTGTAACCACAGTGACCACAATGAAACAACAACTTAACAGTAGAGTAAAGAAATGATAGGTTTCGTCTGAAAAAGCAAGCAAGAATTCTTAAGAGAGGAATACATGTCCCTTTGACTTTGGTCTCAAGGTTAACCACTTCCCCCCATTTAATTCATTACCCCCAGGCTATCATGCCATCATCCAGGCCCCAGTTTGCGCGAGTGTTGTGGAGACCCTGCTACCAGGCTGGCAGGAAGTCCAGGAGCTGTCCTTGCCAAGCAAGCCCATAGATAGATCAATACTCCCTCGTCAACAGCAAAACAGGAACCAGGCGTGCCGTGCTGATGCGACGCGACGTGGCCAGGGAACTTTGAGGCCCATTCAAAAAAAAAGTACCTTACGTGAGTATTCTAATGCAGAAGGAAGGAAGCCTTTAGTTTTACAAAACCGTTAAACTTGCGGTCATAAGCACCGTTATGTCCATTTCACGTGTAATCTAAACCATCGGACGTAACATTTCACCTAAAAAAAAAACAAATTCGAGTCCGGTCTGTCTTGGTGGGAGACAGGCACTTTGGTCGCTGCGCCACCACGCTTTACAGGGAATGGTATCTTATTCCCAATTCCAGGGCACTTATACTAATGAAAATGAAAATCCACAGCCTGCTTCCAGTCTCCGACCGGGTCAGGAATGGAATGAATGAAGCCCCCATCTAGCGGCGAGGTTATGAACTTTGCCGGTCGCCGAGGCCTGACGCACTCCTCTGGGGAAATGATTAAATGAATGACAGATGAAATGAAATGATAGTGGAGAGTGTTGCTGGAATGAAATTTTGACAGGGAAAACCGGAGTACCCGGAGAAAACCTGTCTGCCTCCGTTTTGTCCAGCACAGATCTCACATGGAGTGACCGGGATTAGAACCACGGACCCAGCGGTGAGAGGCCGGCGCACTTATACTAATCCTAGATCCTATTAATTACTGCAGTCACCACAGAAATACAGGTTGCCAAATAAAATCAACAGACAATAGAGCTCTGCATCATAGCACTGTCCACCGGTTAAGCCTAAGGGTCGTAAAAATAGCCTCTCACAAAGTTGAGCGTGGGATATTTGAATCTATCAATTTCGTGGCATAGTAACTAGCATTCTTGGCTGTCTTTGTAGAGGTATGGGTTCGATTCCTACCTCAGTCATCCTAGAAGTGGTTTTCCGTAATTACCAACTTCTACCTAACTTAAGGCCACGGTCGCCTCCAGCCCAAATCTTAGCCTCAGTTACAAATACACACACCAGTACAGACTTCACAATGACACAGGTATTTAGACAAATTCCACATACACCCAAGAACACGGGGCTACATGACCACATGACCATGATGTCACAAAGCCAATATAATATGAATGAACAGCAACATAGGCTAAGGCTATTTGGAGTCCTGTTGTTCTTGATTCATTTTGGAGCTTTGCGACTTTGTGGTCATGCAGCCCCGCGTACTTGGGTGTGTGTCTGATAACATGTCATTTTCGTGACTGTACAGGTGTGTGTATTTGTAAATAAGACTAGGATTTGGGTAGGAGGCGACCGTGGCCTTATGTTAGAAACCATCCCAGCATTTGCCTGGAGTACCTCAGTAGCTTCCATATAATCACAGTCATGGATGAGACTGAGACATCGGTGGAAAGCCACATTTTACTCTAGTCTGTGCCAACAGACAAATGCAAATGTAGGCCTACTGCATTCATCAAGAGATGGTAAACAGGCAAGAAAAACTGTACAAGGAAGTTAAATCAATGCTACTGTATTAGAGAATACAGTTCAACAAATTTGCAATACGCGCTAACAGTTCATCAGACTTTGCTAGAGTTAACACTGACCTGATAGATAGAACTAGACAGAGCGCAGTGCAGCAAGTCGTGTGTATGGAATGCGGGACGAGAGGGATAGGTAGGGTGGGGGGAGGGGGGGAGGATGACGAGTCTATTTTTACAACCCAGTCTATTCTCTGCGCTATGAGTAGACTAGTGTCCTTCCCTTCCGACTTTCACTGAACCTGTTCACGGGCTGATCAATACTGTGAAGAGCTGACACTAGCAGATGTCCCCACACTTAATTTACGCCTTAACAAGTCAATACTGAACCCTTTATCCTCTGATGGATAAATGATTCGATGTTTTATTTCTACAATTAATTAATATTTCCACCAGCGTCATGAAATAGCCAGACGAAGATGAGGAAACTTCAAGTATTTGTTGGAGACAGTGGGGACATACCTGCAGCAGTTTGACAAAAGGCTAAATACTTAAGGATTGTGAAAAGAAAGAGCCTAGCAATGTTTCAGAAGGACAGGTGGTGGCTACCTCAAAATAGAAGGGACGCGTGGTGAGACACGCTTATGGCATGTTCATTGTACTATTCGCGCCTAGAAAAAATATAATGCAGTAACGTGAGTGGCTGATGGTACTACTGGACACTCCTACGAGGCCGAGGTCTGATAAAAACCGCGAAGTTAACGAAAAAGTGGAACCAATGGGAGATGAATGCTTACGAACGCGCCAAGTCTAGCTTGGGCACGCGAGAGCTAGCATTAACGCGGGAGATCGGCTAGACAACATCTCTACGATCGATTCTAGAATTAATGGGCATATTCTTGACCTGCGCAATTTTACGAGTTCAGTGATATTTGTTTCATTCCTGTACCACTATTATTTTGAGAAATTTTTATATAATTCCCCCCCCCCCCCCCCCCCCCTATCGATACCTAGGGCCAGTTCATTTATAAGTGGCGTGAAGAGCCAAGACATTATTATTACATTTTGTGCGTCTGAGGACGTAGGTTATTATTACATTGTGTGTGTCGGGAGACACAGGTTATTATTACATTTTGCGCGTCTGAGGACGTAGGCACTTGTACTTTGCGTGTCATGAGGACACAGATTTTTATTAATACAAATGTGTTGTAAATTCAGTGTGATAGATAGTCACAGTACTATTTTGTAGGGACAGTATCATCGACAATTCGCCAACAGACTGTTCTGGGGAAATAAGTACCTAAAACGGTGAATTTAGTAGGCAGATACCGAGTGTGAAATAATCTATAACTTTTTGCATCAGCACGAGAGATGACATCGCTTATCCTGGAAGAAGTTTGGAACTGTCAACACTCCGTCGAGATGTTTGAGATGAGCTAAGCAGCATTAAGTAGGGAGATGGCTGCAGATGTTCGCTGACGGGTGACTGGCCTAGGATGAGTACTGAATAATATTCTTATTATCTGACAAGTTAACTTATGGTATATGGGACATATTTTGTTTGTAAATATCTTGCTTGTGTTGATTAACGTAGTGTATTTAGTTTTGGTCTGACACACCTTTTGCAAGGAAACAGCTCGCACAATTTTTCATAGTCGTAAGTTCTTGTTTGTTTGTTTTAATTAACGTGGCTATGTGGACAACTGTGTTTGCATATGTTTACGCAATGCGGTTAAGAAACGTCTCTCGGAGATATATTGTGTTTCAGAAGTAGGACTGAATTAATATAATCATACAGTAGATTGGAGTGTAAATTAATCTTTGTAATGTTTATTATTGATCAGATTCAGTGAGTTTATTGCCGTTGGAGCAATGTAAATTGTGGCGAGGACCTCATTTATAAGTGGTGTGAAGGGCCAAGACTTGGCTTATTATTACTCTGTGCGTCTACGGACGTAGACTTTGATTTTGTGTGTCGTGGACACAGTTTGCTTATTATTATTGTGTGTGTCGAGGACACGGCTTATTACTTTGGTTCGTCTGAGGACGGAGGCTGTTATCTTGTGTGTCAGTGGACACAGGCTGTTATACTTTGCGCGTCTAAGGACGTTGACAGTTATACTTTGCGTGTCATGAAGGACACAGAAATTATTATTAAAAGTGTTAAATTCAGTGTTAGATAGTCACAGTACTATATTTGTAGGGGCAGTATCTTCGATAATTCGCCAATAGACTGCTTTGGGGAAAGAAGTACCTGAACGGCGAATTTAGTAGTCAGACATCAAGTGTATAATAATTTAATTTTTGAATCAGCACGAGAGATGACATCATTGACCATGGAGGAAGCCTGGAAATATCAAGACTCCGTCAAGATGGTTGAGATGAGATAAGGAGATTCCAGTTGGGAAATGGCTGCAGATGTTCTTTGACGGTTGACTGGCTGAGGATGAGTACAGAATAATATTTATTATTATCTGATAAATTAACTTATGGTGTATGGGACATATCTTGTTTTGTAAATAATTTGTTTGTGTGATTAACGTAGTCTATTTAGTTTTGGTCTGACACACCTTTTGCATGGAAACAGCTCGCATGTATTATTAGTAGAAGGTTCTTTTCTTGTTTGTTGTTTTAACTAACGTAGCTATGTGAACGGCCGTGTTTGCATATGTTACGCAATGCGGTTAAAACGTCTCTCGGAGATATGTTGTGTTTCAGAAGTAGGACTGAAGTAAAATAATTATACAGTAGATTGGAGGGTAATTAATTTCTTTTGTTTTATTATTGATCAGATTCAATGAGATTATTGCCTTTGGAGCAATGTGATTTGTGACGAAGAGCAGTCAGCTCTATCGTAGGTTTTAATATTTTTAATTGTCGGCGAGCATCCATTCAGCCGATCTGTGTGACATAACGTATTGTCATTCCCATAATATGTGTGTGTGAGTGTGTGTTCTTGTGTCATTACAAGCGGGATTTTCAGCTCAGACTGATTTCTGGCAGCTTGATGACAAATCCAGATTGTGACCTCGCGAGGGCAATTCTGGATATTTTGATTAATGTCTGACCATAGTGGTTGAGTTTGTTGCTGTTGATTCCTTGAGATAACGGCACAGCTGGTCAGTTATATTTATACACACTGGAGTGGGACAATGGCAGGTGATTGAGGAAGAGGGGAGATGTTGCACAAGACGAACTGAAGGGTGCCAGCCAGGTCATTAGTGGAGAGTGCCTTTGTGGCTCAGTAATAACTTGTAATACAGAATTAAGAACTGATCAATGGTAAAAATTGTTTAAATAAATGGGAGTTGCCTACGAATCACGATAATCTCCGAAGCGTTAGCTTAACATGCAGCTTTGTTCATATAAAGTAATGTCAGCCAGTCAGGCTTTTGTTGTTGTTGGTTTATTCCATGTTTATATTTTATTCAGTGACCCGTGAGTCACATGCTTGCTGTATTTCCTTGTTTGTGTTGAGCAATTTGGCCCGTGTTGGCAGCTCAAAGTCAAGTGCGTCTTCGCGCTAATGAGGGTCCCGAGAGAGATTCCTGTAGATAGTAGATTTAGTGCGTGTGTCAGCATTACTTTTTAAGGGTTTTATTTAATGTCATGTTCCATATCCATAAACGTTGATTTACGAGATGATTGTTCGTAAGCACCGTGGCTGTTAACCCGTTGTAAACGAACAGTCATCCAAAGTACTCATTCCTCGTAGTTAGTCATTACGCGCACATAAAACCCAAATTGCAAGGTAGTGGAACCAGGATCCACATTTTAAATAAAAGGGGAGATCCGTCTGACTCCTCAAAGTTATAGATATTCCTATCATGGGAAATTCAGGGAGGATTGTTTTATATTTTATTGTTGTTTATTTCTTTTTATGCACTAATAGTCATTAAATCATGTTATTATTTTACATCTTGTCACCTTTCTTTCTAATTTATAGTTTATATCCTATGACCCTTACCTCAGTAGAGCATGTTGTTTGGCGAACATAAACATCACATAGGAACTGAGCGCGACCCCTTGATTAAGATTTCTTACATTAAACACTGCTTTTCTGATGGGTTCATAGGAGTAAACTGGCGCGGCCAAGCGTGGGGCGGTTCACTGTGGTGTAACGGCAAAGATTTTGCACATGTCAATGTAAGCGTAGTTGGGTTTTCAAACTGACGCAACAATGAAGGTGTAATTTTATTGCTGGTTCGCTGCTGGAACACATTTAAGTGGCGTATTTGAGTAAAACTGACATGCCGCAAGTGCAGGCAGATATGACAGTATTTTAATCGCCGGGAAGTGATATTTTATTAAAAGTAAGTGAGGCGAAGAGGATACCGCCAAATGTGTGAAATATAAAGTAAAATCAGGAGTTTGCAAAGTAAAATACGGTTCACGTTTTTGTCTATTGAATTAAAGTAAAAGGTAATATATATGTGATACCGGGCGCCCAATGATTAAAGTTAAACAAGATTTGTTTAGAAAGTCAAACTCGTGAAAATGTTAGGAGGCTGTAGCCTAAAATGACAATTAATACTTTATTAATTAGTCAGTGTTAATATCAGATCAGGATAACAATTTAATGACTGAATATGTGTTTGGGTTTAAATTAAATTGAGTAAAATTAGAACCACTCAGAGATGCAATCGACTAGTGGGATTAAATGTAAAATATAAATGAACTGAGTAGGGTAAAGAAATTAAATGTGCATGGGGATTGTATGTGCGTGTCAGGGGGAATTGCTTTATGCCATTTCCCTAATGTCTCATATAAAGTGTATAACATGGCAACAGTAGAACAGATTCAAGAAATCATTGAAAGTGCTGCTAGGAGGACACAGGAATTGTTGGACACCAAATTGGCGGAACAGAGTGAATCATTAAACACTAAACTATCAGAACAGAGCGAATCATTAAACGCGAAATTATCTGAACAAATAAACAATAGTATGTTAGAACAAAGTGAAGCATTAAACGCGAAATTATCTGAACAAATAAACAATAGTATGTTAGAACAAAGTGAGTCTATAAACAAATTGTCTGAGCAGAGTGAATCACTAAAAACTAAACTATCCGAACAAAGTGAATCACTAAACAATACTATGTTAGAACAAAGTGAGTCTATAAACAAACTATCTGAACAAAGTGAATCATTGCGGACAAAATTAAACAACAGTAGGATTGAACAAAATGAATATCAGGCGGAACAAGCTAGATTATTAAAAAGTGAAATCAATGACACTATAAATTCGCAGTTAGAGGCGCAGAATGTTAAAAACACGAACCAATTAGCTTCGTTAACCGCAGAGATGAAGGATCACACTAATCAACAGATGGTATTGCTGGCCCTAGATGTTAGTAAAAACAATGAAAAACAATTAGATCAGATTAAGAAAATGGAAATTATTTTTGATCAAAAACTTAGCATTCTGGATGACACGGTTTTAGGTAAATTAGAGCGAATTGAACTAGCATGCACTATGAGTACGAGCGAGGTCAAGATAGCTCAGGATAAGATGGAAGGACGATTTAAGGAAATGGAAAAAAGCGGCAAGGTCATTCAGCAACAATTATCAGCGGTAGATGAAAATATATCCGGCATAATTAAAGATATGGACCGTCTCGAAAAAAAATCAGCGGAGCAATGGAAAAGCCTAGAAGCGGATCAGGATCAATTAAAGAGTACCAACGACGAAAATAGCGCGAGATTGGAAGATAGGCTGAGCCAGATAGAAAGCAATCAGGATGACACTAAAAGCCAGATTGAGGAGAAAGTAAGCACAATTAAGGAGCAAATAAGAAAAGATTGGCGAAAAATGAATATCGATTCTAAAGAGGAAAGATTAACCATTATTAAGACAGTAGGCGAAAATCATACTCGTATTCAAGCATTATAACAAGAAATTAAGAGTAAACTTAAAGAACAAACAGACAGGATCATTAAAGCTGAACTGAGGTCGATAGAACAATCCTCGATGTTTAAAACGGGAACAAAGAAAGATAAGCAGGATGACTCAAATAGCCCGGAGGGGACGAGCACAGCAGGAACTCAAACTCAGACAGAGAGCCCATTAACGACAAACACGGAGGGGTTTCGCAAGTATATTGAAAGGAGTTCCACGCCACAGGACGGTCATCAGCCCACACAACTTATCCAAGTAATTCGCTCGAACGATTATAAACCGCAGAAGTACACGGAGAATTCAGGGGTGACACCTAAAGCCTTTATTAAAGAAATTGAAGATCATTACAATGACACTGGGGTACCAGAAGCACGTAGGTTAAGGATGATGGAGAGATTTTTATCAGGAAATGTCCTTACATGGTTTTTAAGCTTCAAATATACATTTGGAACTATGACAGATTTTAAAATCGCGTTTCTGCGCAAATACTGGTCTCCGGCATTGCTACAGAGTTTAAGAATGGAGCTTTACTCTAGGAAATACTAAACTACCCAGCAAACGAAATACTCAGATTTCTTTAACATGCAAATGCTAAAATTTCGCGACCTTGATTACCCTTTAAATGAAGCGGATCTGGTGAAGACCATAGCGCGGCAATTACCAGTCAACGTGCAACAAATACTAGTCGCAGCGAACGTTAGTACGGCCTTACATGCAGAACAGATATTACGCCAGATAGATGAGACTACATCTCATAATCATTATAGAGGAGGAAGACAACTGGAGTTAGTAAATACGACAGAGGTCATAAAACCAAAACAGGCGAACACTAAAACGCAGGGTACAAATACAAGCACATCCACACCTAGGCGAAACCAGGAAGAGGTAGAAAACAGACCGTACCAGCGTAACGAGAATAACTATAACAAGAGGTCATATCAAGGCAACAATAGATATCAACAGAGAGGGTATCAACAATGGCGTGAAAATCGAAGAAATGAGGGGCCTTATGGAAGAAACGGTGATTACAATGGGAATCAAAGATGGAAAGGAAGGAGAGATCAAAATCAAGGAGAGGCACGTAATTATCGGAATGACTGGGATGATAGGCACGCTCAATCACAATATTACCTAGAGGAATTACACGCTAGTCAAGGTGGAGAGCAAGGACGATGGGAAAAAGCCATTGGGAACATGAAGAACCCAGATACACATACTGAGGAAGCTGGAAGTCTACTGAGACAAGAGGAATGTCAGGGGCGTGGGCGACCAAAGGATGATGGGAGTCGCAGCAGAGCTAAAAAAAAACTAAATTTGGATAAAGGAGACAGTCTAAAAACGCAACAGTCGGAAGTTGAAGATGGATGGATAGTAGCGAACATACAAGAATGGATTGCTTTGCCAGAAGATTGCCTGGAGGAGACGGTGAAACCACGGAACGATGAAATTAGGCAGTTACCCATTATTTACGCAAGGATTGGTGGAATTAATATAAGATGTTTATTGGATACGGGATCGCAGATCAGTCTGGTATCGGAGGCCTTGGTTCGAGAGTTGGGACGGAGTCAGAATATTCCTGTGATTCCCGTAACACAACTCAAAGTGAGGGGGTGTTATTCCTGAACGCACCGTCACTTGTAAACGTCAGGCATACTTAGAACTGAACATATTGGAACACACTTTTGGGCAAACATTCATTATCATGGCAAAGATGAATTTCAATATAATTCTTGGTGCAAATTTCATTTGTGACTATCAAGCAGTGATAGATTTGCACAAGAACACAGTCAGTTTTAGAGAGTATGATCAACTGAAGAACGTGGGATTGCATATGGATGAAATCACTACGGGAAGAGATGTAAATTCTTGGGCATTGGAAGCAATATCGGAGGAGACAGAAGAGGAGATACGAAAGGCAGAAGATAACATCATAGAAGGAGCTGTTGTGTAACTAGATGAGGAGAGTGAATCCCAGGAGATATGGTCTTTATTAACAGAAGGAGATGACAGTGATGCACAATTTGAAGAGTTACTACAGGAGCGGCTCAATGACATTCAACTTGGGGGTGAACATAGAAAACAATTGGAAGAGATTTTAAGGAAGCACAAAGCAGTATTCGATACAGTACCTGGGAAAATATTAAATTTCAAATATTCAATGCAAGTCGTGGATTGGTCACCTTTCAAAAGTAGATTATATCCAATTCCGGAAAAATATCGTGGTCAAGTCAAGGTCATTATAGATGAGATGTTACAAGCTGGAGTGATAAGGAAGACACCTACACCTTATCTAAATGCGATTTTGGCAGTCACAAAACCAAATGGATCTATTAGACTTTGTTTAGATGCCAGAAATCTCAACATGAGACTCATTTTTCCTGAGTATGACAGAGCGCCAATTATCAGAGACGTACTAAAAGGTTTTAAGAACAAGAGCATTTATTCATCAGTTGATTTGACGTCCAGATTCCACCATCTTGAATTGGATGAGAAGTCACAGCTTCTAACTGGCTTCTTATTCGATAACCAAACGTTCTGCTTCGTCCGAATGCCTTTCGGAGTCAAAACAGCGGGCTGTGCTTCAATCCGAGCCCTGGATCGGAATCTAAACGAGGAAGTTAAGGAGATGACGGTGCGCTACATTGATGACATTCTGCTGGCATCCGACAACATTGAAATTCACATGGAAAATTTAGATAAAGTATTAGGCAACCTTAGTGCATCAAATTTCAAAGTAAACCTGAAGAAATCGCATTTCTTCAAGAGCGAGATCTTATATTTGGGTCACGTCATTGACAAGGAGGGAGTGAAGCCAAACCCAGCTCAGATCGAAGCGATAAAGAATTTCCCTACACCGACGAGAGTCAAGCACATTCGGGCTTTCTTAGGCGTAACGGGATTCTTTAAAGAAAACTGTCCAGGTTACACGGAGACTGTAGCTCCAATGCAGGAAATGCTAAAAATGAATAATAAATGGTTGTGGAATGCGGAATGCGAGAAGGCGTTCCAAGCAACAGAACAGCTACTGGAAAACTGCATTAAGTTAGGATATCCAGATTTCAAGCACAAATTTATAATCCAAGCGGATGCTTCACTAATTGGTATAGGTGCCATGCTCTACCAAGAAGATCCAGCTAACCTGCAACATAAAACATATTTGGCATTTGTCAGCCGAAAATTTGCTTAAGCACGAGCGCAATTATACTGTAACGGAACTAGAGCTGTTGGCCATCCTTCATGCGCTACAACAATGGAAACGAATAATTTATGGATACCCCATTGTTGTCAGGACTGATCACAAGGCACTAACATTCCTGTTTAAGACGTCGATGGCAAGCGAACGTGTGACACGTTGGTCTATATATATTCAGCAGTTTAGCATTGAGATTGAACATTGTCCAGGGAAGATGAACGTGATTCCGGATGCACTCAGCAGGAACCCAGAGCCTGATGATGAAGAAACAGCGATGGTACAACACTTGGAGTTAACACCGAAGGACCGGGAATTATTGGAGGAGTTACATGAGATACAGCGAGAACAGGAAGCGGAACCATGGATGATGCTATTAATTCAATACTTTAGAAAGCAGCTACCTACAGGAACACCTGCATTTCGAGAAGCGAAAGCAAAAGAAGGAAGATATGTTTATGTCAACAATTTGCTGCACAAATGGGTAGATAATGACCACACCAAGTTACGCATACTAGTACCTGCATCTTTACAGCGAGGATTGACATGGCATACTCACGAAAGTTACGGACACGTCGGAGTAGACAAATGCGAAGCGACAATAGTAGAGACATTTACATGGCCACGTATGAGAACAACTATATGTGACGTCATTACGACTTGTGATCCTTGTCAGAGGACAAAGCCCAATAACTATTTAATGAGGCAGTATCCTAAACCACTGTTACCTCAGAAGCCCTGCGAGCTAGTGGCCCTGGACTGTTTCGGTCCAATCCCGAAAGGTAGGCGAGGTTGCCGTCACTTGCTAGTGTGCATTGATGTGTTTTCTAAGTTTGTCGTATTATGCCCCATTCGGAAAACTACATCGAAACAAGTACTCAGTCGTATTCGAAATAGAGTTATTCCAATCCTTGGAAAACCAGAATTTATATTGTCAGACCATGGCAGCTATTTTACAAGCGCCGAATTCAAGAAAGGTATGGAGGACATGGGTATAAAACACGTTTTAAGCAGTATCCGACATGCCCAAGCTAATCCAAGTGAGCGAGCAATAAAATGTGTGACATCATACTTGAGAATCTTCATTCCCAAAGAACATCATAAGTGGGTGGATAAAATTAAGGTTGTAGAGACATGTATGAATACTACCAGGCACGAGTCAACAGGACAGATCCCTATGGTATTACACAAAAACGAGTATCCAATGAGAGCGTGGAAAAACATCATTAACTGCCCACAAGATCCCATGATAGCACCTGACCTGCGAATAGAGAGAACGAGAGCCTACATGAGAAAACAAGCAGATCGCAGATTACGGCGAGTGAGAAATAAGAGATTTCACCGTGATCTAGAAATCAACCAGCTCGTTTTGGTGAAACGACCCGCTACATCTGATCCAGAGAAGAAGATCTTCAGCAAATTCTGTGAAAAGTTCGTAGGACCCTATTCTATTGTAAGAAACCTAGGAAATAATGCATACAGAGTGAAAGAGTTAAGCACAGGAACAATGTCGGTCTACAATGCAGCCAATTTAAAAACGTATCGAAGAAGTGAGCCATGGGAGCGCCGAAATAATGATGCAGTTTAAATATATGGACGTCCTATATCAACCAAGTGGACGGGGGGCAGTTGAGTACGGCACGTGAAGGAGGAAGTGGAGATGGTGTTGACAAACATTAACGAGACGGGCAGAGTGTTGCCTAAGGCATCAGCGCGTCACGCAAGCAGTTGAAAGGGTGAGGTCCAAGCAGGAAATAAAACGAGTAAATGCCATTCAAGACAGGAGCGGCTAGACCAAATAATAGAAAAAGGGGTGATTCTGAAATAAAACAAATTGGCCAACGGAAGTCTTTTAAAAATTATCGACTTTATCCTAAGTTCGAAATTTTGTGAGTGAAAGAGTTGTGAACCCTTTATCCTCTGATGGATAAATGATTCGATGTTTCATTTCTACAATTAATTAATATTTCCACCAGCGTCATGAAATAGCCAGACGAAGATGAGGAAACTTCAAGTATTTGTTGGAGACAGTGGGGACATACCTGCAGCAGTTTGACAAAAGGCTAAATACTTAAGGATTGTGAAAAGAAAGAGCCTAGCAATGTTTCAGAAGGACAGGTGGTGGCTACCTCAAAATAGAAGGGACGCGTGGTGAGACACGCTTATGGCATGCTCATTGTACTATTCGCGCCTAGAAAAAATATAATGCAGTAACGTGAGTGGCTGATGGTACTACTGGACACTCCTACGAGGCCGAGGTCTGATAAAAACCGCGAAGTTAACGAAAAAGTGGAACCAATGGAGATGAATGCTTACGAACGCGCCAAGTCTAGCTTGGGCACGCGAGAGCTAGCATTAACGCGGGAGATCGGCTAGACAACATCTCTACGATCGATTCTAGAATTAATGGGCATATTCTTGACCAGCGCAATTTTACGAGTTCAGTGATATTTGTTTCATTCCTGTACCACTATTATTTTGAGAAATTTTTATATAATTTCCCCCCCCCCCCCTATCGATACCTAGGGCCAGTTCATTTATAAGTGGCGTGAAGAGCCAAGACATTATTATTACATTTTGTAAATATCTTGCTTGTGTTGATTAACGTAGTGTATTTAGTTTTGGTCTGACACACCTTTTGCATGGAAACAGTTCGCACAATTTTTCATAGTCGTAAGTTCTTGTTTGTTTGTTTTAATTAACGTGGCTATGTGGACAACCGTGTTTGCATATGTTTACGAAATGCGGTTAAGAAACGTCTCTCTGAGATATATTGTGTTTCAGAAGTAGGACTGAATTAATATAATCATACAGTAGATTCTGTTCTGAGGGTTGGAACAGGGTATACTCAGTCTTCTCATTAATGAAATCCACCTATTCCGAAATTCCCACTAAACCGAACAGGGTTCGGTCTCATTTGGTTGAGAATAGCGGGACTCTACTTTGTAACTCAGACCAGCATTGGAGAAGGAAGTTGCCATGGATTTATTTTTGGAACCAATCCGGCATTTTCCTGAAGTAGGCTACAAGTATGTAACCACGGAAAATACACTTCTAGGATGGCTGAGATGGGATTCAAACCCTCCTCTTCTCAGTTTTGTCTCAGAAGACTCATTCTAGAAAAATAAACTGATATCTTTTCGGAAACCAGTATTTCCCGAACAACAAAACATAATTTACCTATCACATTTATTCTTAATAAAATCAAATTTTAAAATACAAACTCAAGATATTTTATCCGAAATAACATGACATACCAAGACACGGAACAGGATCGTATTGAATAACAAACAATGAGAACGTGTAAACAGACTTGTCGAACAACAGAGAAGAAACGAAAACGAGTAGGTAGTCTAAGTCTTTCACGAAGCAACAGTGTTCTTGCTATCACGTGCCCCGTTCGGCTGTTATTAGAAGAGAACGCAGCTTGTTCATTATATCGATCTTCGCGTGTTATCTAGCAACATTTTGATGTAACGAACCCTGAGTCACGATAAGCGAGGCATAAATTTCAATGTTCCGCTGAGAGTCCTTAAGTAAGCGTATATCCCGTTGTTCGACTACACGATTAAATTGTAAAAGTAATATGTTATATTTTGCGTGGTCTACCTCTTCACCGATCCCTTAGTACTTCAGAAACTACTGTATGATAAATTAAGCGTGCCGCAATATTATCTGCATTCCAGGATATACGAAATATACATCCCTGGGGATCATCCACCTCCATAGCCAAGCGCGCTGAGCCATGTCCCACGAAGAAATATAAGTTACATTTGAGTGATTCAGTTTCTTTTATGGTGATCCAGTTCCAAGCCACTCAGTTCAAATTGGCTATAACACAAATACAGCACAATGAAGAATTCAAGATGGCTTCTGAGCGAGTTATTTTATTTCCTATGTCCTACTAATCAAGCGAGCGAAGAGAAATATTGTAGCCTATACTATAATGAACCACTTCTACATAGGTAGGCTACATCACTCTATGGCCTACAATTAAGACAATCCAACATGACGGTCACGCGAGAAATTTCACCAGTTCTCAATATCGACTAAACTAAGACAGCAATCAAACTGAAGTTTTATATGGTAATAGAATACAATTAACTAAGTTAAGTATATAGACACAATGCAAAATCTGATGAGCACAAAAACAAATTGAAAAACGAATAAGAATGGAGGCCTGCTAAATACGTGGTTAAATACAGCCTTTATAAAGTTAACGTTCTTGGCCTTTGAATAAAACACCGTAAGTAATCAGAAACTCGTAGAAGACGAGATGCATAGGCTACTCCACAAAGAATTTCGTTATAAGTTGACGTGTCTCATTTAGAAATAAAGACAGAAGTCGTGTTGTTCAGTTGATAAAATTCATGTTATATTTGAAAAATATATTGAGAGGCCTTAGTGGCCTTAATGCATTCGAAGATATAAAGAGGTCACGGTGTCGGTTAGGCGTCTCTGTTGCATAAAACAGGGCGCCATCTTCTCATTTCGTTGTAGGCTATACTTCCTTTCAGCTGCCAGCAGGTCACACGCTACCTAGGATAACTTATGTAGGCCTATACTGTGACCGATCCAGTCAGGGTCAATTACCGGCCCCGGATGACAGAAGATCGAGAGGAGCACGGAAGAGTCAGTATGACGTCATGGCATGACGCGGCGAGGCAACCGCGAGAGTAGGGGAATGCTCCAGAAGGTTCCAACCCCTCCCACATTCTTTTTCTCGAAGAAGGACGGAGTTCCGGAATGTTCAGTATGTGAGTCAGCAGTATGTGAGTCAATAGTGCGTGGACGAGTATGTTATACGGCGGAGCACGGAAGAGTAGCCCATGTCACGTAGACAGTGATTTTACATCGGGAACTTGAATGGTTTTCGTGAGTGACCAGCAGGCCATGAAGCCTAAAACTAGCGTGCATGTATTGCCAGTGAGTTTTTTTTTTGTGAAGTATGTCAGTTTGTTTGTCGAACAGTATGAATTTCAAGACGATATCGGACTCGCTAGTATGTGAGGAAATAGTCAGAACTGATAAAGGAAGTCCGTTTATGCCGACAATTTATGTTCATTAAAGATGAATACCAGGAGGTGTTTAAAATTACGAGTATCAGGGAAAGAACTATATAACGATAGTCGAGGCGAAGCATTATCGCGAGGCCCCGTATTGTAACAGACATCCATTCGGAAATAGCATAGCAGTGTGGCATTTTAAGAAACGCAGTGAGAAGGCAATAGGGAAGGCTACATCTACTTTAAGCTTGTGTTGGAAGACTGTAGGCCGCAAGCAACTTGATATGTCGGTCAAGGTCAGCTCGAAATAGCTCCTCGTGGAAGGAAGTGTGTCACTCGGTCAAAGGAAAGTGAAGGCATATAACTCAAGTGAACCAGGAACTAGACGCTATAGTGCGCGAGCGTGAAAGTGCTCTGATATGGTGAAATGTAATATTGCCACACGGCAGCATGAACTTAATAACCATGGACTCAAATATTCTGGGAATCAGCATGCATATTAACACGCAAATTATGCTGCACTGAACTTCTAAAGGGGCCATAATGGGGTGAACGGTCACAACGAGATGGACGAGAGGACCATGGTTGGGACGTCAGGAGACGCCGCTGCTGAAGGTGACCGGGGACAACCTGTGGGCAGACATGGGCGTCGCCAGGAGATCGAGAGGTGCCGGGGGCGGATACCTCTACCAGTACGCTGGGAGACCACATCGCGGAGACACTGGAGGAACGACGCCGCCCTGATGCCGCAGACGACGACGACGCCGACGCCGACGCCATGGATTTCCGAGGACGCCGGATACAAAGTAAGACGTTTCATTTCCATCCTTGTTCATCAGAAAGAAGAGAACTTCTACCTCGGATAGCCATGCCATGAGATAGCCTGAGATCGTGTAACTTAACGCCCTTTATAATCATTTATTCCAGATTGAATAAGAGCATCCTTTTTTTTTCATAGGGTCGTGCAGATGTTTTCTTGTCTTTCTTTTTGGGTCATTTGACCTACATAAATTTACAGCATCAATGGTAGGAGTAAGACATGTATTTATTCTCTGAGACATAATAATAATAATAATTTGAAATTGGGTAACGATAATAGGAGATGCCCACTTTGCTGGGAGATTCTAGCATGTCGATTTCAGAGGTCACTATTCGAATTTTATTCTGAAAGGTTTGTCACGGATTGCATAGATTTTTATAGCAAATGAATATGGTTGGAGCTCAAGTCGGATAAGGTTCCTTGGATAGGATGCCATATTATCATACGACCTCGTGGTCCCGATAAAGTTGATACGCTCTGTTAGTGTGGGTTCTTGAGACATGCTAATAATGCATGATTTATTTTGTAATGGTGTTGTGTAAAGTTTATGTGATAATTATGTGGTAGTTAGATATGGTATTATTCCGTCATATATGACGAGGTTATTCACGGGGCGACGTATGTCCGTGGAATTGAATTTGTGAGGACAGGGTCCTCTTGACGAACGTGCTACGTTCATTGATGAGTTGTATTGAATAGCGCAGGTGTGTAATTGATGGTGCGCTCGACAGTCAGGTCGTTTGGATCCTCACACAGAGTGTTCGGTGGAAGGGTTACGATTAAATGTTTGTTGTGAGTATGAAATACGCTAGGGCGCCTTATTGCGAGGTTCTTAACCTTTCATAAACATTAGACAATGCTATAATTTAATTACAATGACAAATATGACAGTGTGGATCAAGGTTGTTGGAAAGGCGAATATAAATCAGTAATAATAATAAGAATTAGTAGTGTAAATATGTAAGCACATTCTGGGTGTGTTAATAATCTATGATAGGTTATAATTAATTGTTGAAATGTCATATTATGTGAAGCTGAGTCGATGTTTGAGTGCTGTTTGATGTAATAGGATGCTCTTTAATTATTAATTTGCAGTTCGATAGAGGAGATCCGTCCATTGCTGTATAAGGGTAGACAGTTGTAATTTACATAGATATTCGATATCTTCCTTGAATTCTTTTTTCCGCAGGTGAACTTTGTGATAAGTGGTTAGTGATGTTTACATGCGTGTGCACCGATAAATTAAGGTTAATTTAGCTTTTGAAAGGCGATCTCCTTGTCGGAACTTTAAGAGAGGACACCCACGAGTTTGAATAAGTGTAATTTTCTTTTGTTTGTTTAGGGACTATGAACTTTATTTTTTTTCTCGGACTTTGTCCCACCCTAACTTTATACTCGTGCGTGATAGGCAGGTTGCGTATTTATTTATCCTTTGGCCAATAAAGGAGCAGATGTGATTTTACGAGGGCTTTTCCTTTCTTTTCTGTTTGTCAATTCAAGTTAGGGAGTTTGCTTGTGAATCCTGGTTCAGTCTATTTGCCATCCCAACCCGTAAACGACCCGAGACCCTTTGTCTCTAGCTCGCTGGAGCTTTTCTTTTAGTCTTGTCTGTATGAACCAAGATTCATGCCCTAATTTTTTTGTACCCACTCCCTTGGCTGTTTCTTCTGATGGGGCCGGGATGCTAGCCGGGTGATCGCCTGTCCCATTGGAGAAACGGGCACAATACTGTCATGTAATTTATTTCCCGTGAAGTCACCGGCAACTTGTTGTTGTAGAAGTAGCCTATTTGAGGGGCTTGTACATCGTGGTCATTTAGTCCCGTGTAAGCTACTTGCGTGTGCATGTAAATAGGCCTATATACAGGGTGTATCTTAATTATACCGACAAAAAAATCAGGGACGCTCTGCGTGTTATGTAAAAGACGATGCCGCAATCGGATTGGCGGAGAAATTTTTTCCCTTCGAGAAAATGAGGTTACTTTGTTACTTCCGGGCGCGCGATTCAAATCTACGAACTCGCCGTATTTGCTGAGCCATGCAACAAGCCGCTGGCCACTGCTGTGCTTCAGGCAAGTGAAGTGAGTGTGATAGAAGGAGACAGAGATATGCTGGCGGGCATGCGGCAAGCCGAGGCGATCGAGGAAACTTGCGCATGCCCGCCAGCATAACTCTGTCACCTTCTATCACACTCCCGTCCCTTGCCTGAAGCACAGCAGTGGCAAGCGGCTTGCTGCCTAGCTCAGCAAATACAGCGAGTTCGTAGATTTGAATCGCGCGCCCGGAAGTAACAAAGTAACCTCATTTTCTCGAAGGAAAAAAAATTCCCCGCCAATCCGATTGCGGCATCGTCTTTTACATAACACGCAGCGCATCCATGATTTTTTTGTCGGTATAATTAAGATACACCCTGTATACTGACGGGGAAAAATAGGTCATCCTTTTAGAGGTTACCGATTCACTCAAGATTTATTGTGGCAACAGTGCATATGGAGTACATGAAACGATTAAATATACAGATCAATAGGTCAAACGAATCAGAGATACCAGGTATCGACCCATGCTGAAACATCCATATCAGTACAAGGTGTAGCGTCCACGGGCGGCAATGCAGGCACTGACCCATGCATCCAGTCGATCATACAGATGGCGAATACTGTCATGGGATACGTAATTCCATGCCTGCTCGACCTTTTCACACAGTTCTGCAAGAGTGGTGGGTGGACGAGTCGCACGAGTCACTTATCGGCCCATCATGTCCCACACGTGCTCGATTGGCGACAAGTCCGGTGATCGTGCTGGCCAGGGAAGTTGCTGCATGTCTTCCAGTGCACGCTGAGTTGCACGGGCAGTGTGTGGGCGAGCATTATCCTTTTGGAACAACACATCCCCTTCCTGTTGCAAGAACGGCAAAAGAACGGGTCTAACAACATCCTGCACGTACCGAGCGCTGGTTAGCGTTCCCTCCACAAACACCAAAGGTGAACGAGTGTTGTAGCTTATCGCATCCCAGACCATAAGGCCTGGAGTGGGGCCGGTGTGTCTTGGACGAATGCACTCTACGAGACAGCGCTCACCAGGTCTAAGTCAAACGCACCAACGACCAATACTTGCGTGCAGGCAGAATCTGCTTTCATCGCTGAAGACCACGGAGCGACATTCCATCTTCCAAGTGATCCTCTGACGGTACCAGTCAAAAAAGAAAGAAGAAATATGTAAAAGATTCTGTCTCCGGGGCCGCGTTCAGTTCTTGGCTATGTCTTAGATAAAGTTCAGTACAAACATCTTGCTTCGTTAGTCTCAAGGATCATAAAGTAAACTATAAACTAGAAATGAGTGAAACAGAGGTAAAATACACAATATTTAATGACAGAATAAACAAAACAAATATAACATCACAAACTCCTCCCTGAGTTTACTTCTTGTGTTTGAACACAAGAAAAATTACAAGAAATAAACAAGCGGAAAATCAGTCCACTTCTACAATAAATTGTGGATAAAATAAGTCCACTTCTCTCATTAAAGTGTGTGCGCGGTGTTTACTAACATTAGAAGGGGATGAGTACGTAATGAAGCAGGTTCGCTTGCAACTGGATCAGCCAGATTGGTCGCGAACCCCCGTACTGCAAATCGTCATTATGGCTCATGGGACATAGACAATTAAATGGCTGTACACTTAAACTAAAATACTGCCACACGCTACCCATAAGAAAATATTAAATTACACAGATTTCCAATGAAATCACTACAAGTGCAGGAGCACAAATCAAACAAACAGAGCTGCCAAAACCAGGCACAACCGCTCGCAAGGTTAATGAGTTCAACGTGACAATAACAAACAAGACCAGCCGACGTCGCTGAACTGAGACATAAACAAAGCAATGGCAACGACAACATGCCAGATCAAACTGATATTTTCATGAAAGCAAAGCGTAACTAAATCAACACTTGGAAATTAACGGCATAACGTGGACATCTCCCATTTAGATATTCAATTAATTTATAATCATTCAGGCTTTATCTAAAGGAGAACATTTAAGAAAATGCAGAACCAAAGTCTGCCTCACTAATAAGCATCGCTCGCTTAAGTTATCTCTGATCTCGCCCGGCCAGTGGACCCACACTCTCTCTCACTCCACAAACATCTGTTTCAGTCTATTCCAAGCTTGTGTCAAATATTAATTATAACTGGCGACCCCTAGCATCCAGGATCCCGTTATGTGGCCATTCTGAAGACGTGTACATAAATCAACACACAGGCATCTGGACAATTCTCTCGGAATCGCAAGACTCAAAAACATATGCCCAACAGTCGCCCCGCAGGGTTAGACTGCTGAAACTTGGACTGCGGCATGCCGACGCGTGCTCTAGCACCTTCCGCAAGCAATATCCAATCATCACACATATGACACACTTCACTTGGACTGACACTCATATATCCACCCAGGTCGGCGCCGAATCAGAGCTTCCTATTTTCGTGTCCGAGATACTCCAACAATTAGATACTCCAACAATTTAAATAAAGAACCTAACAACTCGAGCAAGCAGATGGTTTCACGCTAAAAATATTGCAACATGGCAATTTATCAATTCACTTAGCCTGAGTGATTACAAATCCACTATTAAAATATTATTTTCCCCCAGTACTGCATTTAAGCTAGATTAATTCGGTTCCACTCTTGTCATTACGTTAGTACCAAATTGTGTTACTCAGCTACTGTACGCGAGCGTCCACGCACACCGCGCGCGTGAAGCCCCGTATACATGAATCAAAACAAAACAAAATCACACAAATATTCACATTTACAACAAATCTGTCACGCTGCCCCATGCAATAAAATTGTGTCAGTAAAACAAACAAACAAACAAACAAACAAGATTCTACATTAAAAAACACACAAAAGTAAATATATTTACAAAAATTAATCCCATGAAAAAACATAACCGACTTGACAAATTAAATGAAATTTAATTATTTTTTTTGTACTCAATCCTTCCAACTTCAGCATATCAGATCACGTCTCCCGACATCCTCTCCTCAGAATTTACTTAGCTCGTCATCGTCTCCAAAGCGAAGCAATATTGGATCAATCTTCTTTCAACGTCCTGGGTTGACATCTTGATGCTTGGAAAGAATGTTATTAAATTTCACACGCTTAGTTGCTAGCTAATTTTGCTTAATTTGGCTACTCAATTCGCCAAAAAGTCCTATAGCAAAATATACGTAGATTACAGGCCCTAAGTCTGTAGTTTTTATAACTACCTAAATCACAGGCTTTATCTTGAAGCAAACTTTAGTTGCGCGCACACAACTTATAATATGATAATATGTGACTCAAACGTTAGAGTGTTTAAGTGTCACTCGACACGCAAAGAAAATACAAGTGCCCCTCTGGACACACCAAGTAATACGTGGTGTCGCTCACCACCCACCAAAGAAAAGTTTATCTTCATCGGCACATGAATCAGTATTTAAACGATTCAGGACAAAGTTGAGTGGAGGGGACCCTCCAAAAATTAACTTCCATCATATTAGGCTCACTGGCATGCGACTACTATCATTCTGCTCGTAACATTTCATAGGTCATGATAAAGCCAAACTGCACGAAAATCGATCGTACGTTCATCCAATAATTAATTCCCGCTCAATCCACAGGATCGGCTTAGGCACGCGGCTTCAGCGCCAAAAGTTGTGTCTTCTCTCCTCATTGGTTCTTCATGACGCCAAACTCGCGGTTTTCTTAGCGTGGCACCTCCCACTAGGTGTGGCCAAAACCTCTTTCCCTCTCAAGATTTCATACATCTGTCCTTTTTCTGGAGCTTCAAGACAATGCGAAATAACTTTAGCATGAGTCAAACCCACGCGTACGCTGTCTGTTTCCTGCACCTGTCGCTAACGGTACGCCGTGCTCTGGGAAGGCTCTCATAAATACCTCACAGGAGTCAACCCTTTGTATTTCCAAATACCATGTCCGCTGTTCTTGACGCCAGTAAGTCCCCATAATTTCACAACTTCTGTCTGGCTTCTCTACTTGGCTGCCAGTAGTTTCAATGCAAGACGAATAAAATTAGGAATTATTTATACGAGCATCATATAAAGGGTTCAATATAAGGGGCAGATGACCACGTAGTTCCAACCCTTAAAACAACAATTACTATATATATATATATATATATATATATATTCAACCCTTAATATGAGGCCATATTAATGATTCTAAATTATTCATTCTCTCTATGAAACCAAACCAGACATATATTTCGAAATAAAAGGTAGATGCTGGCGTCTCGAAGGACGGAAGTGACATTCAGAGGGAAAATAGGGTTGAGCTGCCTTGGTATTTATTGCTACTATTCTGAGACCAAGGTTGCACCTTTAGAAGCAAGGTGAATAACTCAGAACGCGTTATCAAGCGGTTGACGCATGTAGAAGCTATTTCATTGCCTCAGAGCATCAGAAAAGGACAGACTGCAAGAAAAGTTGAGAGGGAAGGATATTTTAGCCACACCCATGGGAGGGCCTGTGCAGAAAATCCACGAGTTGTGAGTTTTGAACAACCAATCAGAGAAGGAGACGCTTAATTTCGAGGCACTCCGCGTCGCAACGCCGAGACAAATTATTTGGCGGGATTCAATATGCAGAAAATCCCACGATCGAATTTGCTGCCGATATCAAAATCACGATCCGCAGTGTGCTACGATCAAAATGAGTGGTTTCGCATGCCGGTAGGCCTTATTTTACAGAAGTTAGTTTCGGAGCCATTCCCCACCCTTAAAATTATGCCCTGTACGTATAAATACTGCTTTGAGTGCTATTGAAAATATACACATTTTAGGTGTCGGAGAGACATAGTATACGCATTTGACGTGTCAGGCACTTTATTCAACTTCTCGTGTCCATGGGACACTTGTAATACTTAAACATTTTGCCATATTTTGAGAGCAAATATTAGTTGTGTGCGTTGCAACTAGAGTGTTGTATTAAGCTAAAGTCAGTGTTTGTGTAGGTAGCTCCCATGCTACAAGTTTGGGGAAAGTCTTCGTAACTTACTAATAGGACTGTTGGTGAAATAAGCAGCCAATCATAGCAAATGCTAGGCAATTTAAGCGTGTGCTAATTATTATTTTATCCAAGCAGCACGATGTCGCTCCAGGAAGGAAGGATGATCTATATTTGAATCACCGTCGAGATGATTATTATGGCCTAAACATCCCAGAAGAGAGGATATATTGTGATGTAAGCTGACTGGCTGAAGGAATGAGTACTAAAATTGAATTATTTAATTTTTGACAAGTCGGTTGTGGTTTCATGGGAAGATTTGTAAATATTTGTTTTATGTGTTTAAATGTAGATTCTTTGATTTGTTTCGTGACTGACACACTATTTTATTGCATGGACGCAGCGTGGCATTTTTTGTAAATGTAAATCATGTGTTTTGGATTTTTGTTGGTTCAAGTGTACGTGACCTCATGTTGCGTTGGAGCACATGGCTGTCAGTGTACGACTGAGTTGATCAACATAATCTGGAGGCTAGTGTTGTGACAAAAGTGGATCTGAATTAATCTAGCGTAATTTCAGATTTTGGGGGAAATCATATTTGTGAGAGTAAATTTATAGTCAATCAGGTTATGTGATTTGATATTTTGCTGTGTTGCAAAATAATGTTTTATACGAGAAGCCAGTTGATTTCTAGTCATGTTAATTTCATCTTTTAAATTACTAGATAGTGTCTCGAACACAAATTTAGGAAGCTCTGATCTAGCGTGGGCATGTGTGGATATTTTGATATTGTTACACCCTGGGGTTCCTAAAGGGTGTAACCACCCCCAATCTGCCCCACTTCACCAAACTTCACCCCTATTTTCACGCCCAAGACTACAAAGGAAACAACAGCTACAACCATCTACCTACTACAATTTCATCAGAGCCTAGCAATCATAGCTCTCCACACACATGTCGCAATCTTTACGGCACTTCTTTAACGCAAGTAGACCAGGAATGTAAGAATGTGCATACTTGCTTACGCAGAAGGAAAATTTCTAATAAATAGTGCAACGCCGAAGGTACGTCAGCCGACCAGCAGCTCCGGTGAGTGTGTACTCTCTATTTTTGAGTTATCCTTAATATTCTGTTTATAAACCAAACCTAACATTACTTGTAATCTTTTGCATCCATGATTAAGTTTTAAAGCCGCTAAACTCAAATAGCGCGCACCTACTCTCATTACTTTACAAGTAATAATTAAATTATTTCCATACTTTTAAGGTCACGTTGTATTTCTTGCATCCTGCCTTAAACATTGTCCTCACGCCAGCAAATGTCCATTCACTGCGCTACCGACACGCAGCTATTGTTTCTACCTTTTATAAACATACGTCCGAACTTTGGTTACTCAACACTGCTTACTTGCAAGTCTGCTCGCTCTCTCTTTTCTTCAGTACTCTCTCCCTATCTCTCGCTCTCCTACAGACACACTCGTCTTCTCCAAAGTAGCCACCCTACCGAGCTACTTAAACGCACAACACGTTGTTAAGGTCACATAAAACCATAACAATATTCAGTCCAGGTGATGTGGTGTCATATTGTGTGTGTATTAGGTTTGCTAGCTGGAAGTGAAAGGTCACGCCCTGTATTGCCGCATTCCGGTTTCGACAATCTTCTCCTGCGGGAGGATTGGTTTGAAACATTATGAGTCTTGGGATCCTAAGGAGGATTTTTTATATGTTTTATGTATTTTGTGATTTGACACACGCGTTTTTAGGAAGGCAGATTTAACGGCACTCTAGATGCGATGAGTTGCTCGTATTTGTATTATTATGACACATGCCTGGGACTGAGACAGATGTTTGGAAGTGAGTGATAGCATCCGCTGTCACGTAGATCAGAGATATTGATAATGCTCATTAGTACCAGGCGAGGAGTTCCTGTGAATTTTCTAAAATATTTTATAATAATTAAGCCTGAATGATTGTAAATTAATTGAGATGTAAATTGGGCGTTATCCACGTCTTATAGATAAGTTACTAGCTTTGTGTTGATCTAATTCGTTGTGTTTATCTGGAGAGATCGTATTAGACCTCCGGGTTTATGGTTTATTCCGTTGTTGTTTCTTTCAGTAAACTTCAGGGGATTTTGGGTCATTTGTTTTTGTGTTTTAACTGTGGGGTGGTTTTTAAATTCAGTTTTTGTACAGATATTTGTGAATAAATTCCTTTTTGTAATAAATTTATCCCTGCCATATGATTTCTAGAATAATTTCCCGTGATCCAATATGAAATGCCTAATATGATGTTAATTGTTAGCCCACCCCGACTGAACGCGACCCCAAAAAGAGGGTCCACATCCTAGATGACTTGGATAGAAGGGTACAATATACACATATATATATATATATATATATATATATATATATATATATATATATATATATATGTATATTGTACCTTTGAAAGAAGCAGTTAACAAGATTCTGTTTTCGGGGTCATGTTCGGTTCTTGGTTTCTGCAGTTAGAGTACAAGAAATTGCTTCCATAACATCAAGGATTCATAGGGGTAAATAAAATTAGAACTGATGTGAAACAAAGGTAAAATAAACAATATTTAATAATTGAATCGTATTTAACAATATTAAAAAATGAACACCTCCCTGAATTAACTCCCAAACAACAATTACTAGAAATAAAATCACTAACTGGTTCTGATATCAGTTCGAAATAAATTTAAAAGATTTATACAGAGAAGTGTGGAAACTAGTCCTCCTATCTTATTTAGTTGTGTGCGCGTGCGGTGACCAGCTGTAGCAGGAAATGAGTACTTATTAACGAAGATTCGCTTCCAAATGACTCAATCAAATAAGTCGCGAATCCCCGTTTCTTGCAAATCGCAATCATGACATATGGGAAATAGACTAATAAATGGTTGTACACTAATAATTAAACACTGACACACTCTACCCTCAAGAAAACTAAATTACAAAGACTTCCTCGGAAATCACAAGATGCACGGGGCACAACAAAATTACAGAGCTGCCTCAAATGGTCTTACACTCGCAAGGCTAATGGCCGCTAGCGTGACATAGAAAATTAACACAAAGTTTGACCATGTGTCACCGAACTATTAATACACTAGGCATACTGGGGTATGCGCAAAAGCAACATCAACTAAACATGCCAACAGGCTGATATAGTACATGGCCCATATTACACTGAAGCCTTGGAAGCAGAAGCACTGTTAATGTTGAAGGCTCGAAAAAAGAGCAAGAAATAAAAGAAATCATATTGATGCTGTTAAGTTCTATGAGTGCCTGGGTAGGCGTATGGAGAACCGCCCTTTAACATCAGAAGACATTGAAATCCCAGAATTGGCTACAGTTTTTGACACTACTACTTGACCGGAATATCCTGATGTAACTTATGGAGAAGCAGAAATAAGAAACTTGTGTAAACGTTTTAAGCTCCATGAAAGACGAATCTTTAGAGGTTTCCGTGAATATCTCGCCGAGTAGAAATGCCCATTGTCTCTCCTATAAGCAGCATCCCAATTTCGACAAGTGAATGTGAATGAGGTTTCTCACAAATGAACTTGATCATGACTCCAACAAGACAACCATTGCACCTGAACACAGTAGCAAATCTTATGTTCATCAAGTTGGTTGGTCCTCCACTAAGAATTTTTAAACCTGTGGATTACGTAAATTCATGGTTCCTGGATGAAAGCCATCTGACGACCGACACAAAAAGCAAGCAGAGGAAGCGTGAAGATGGCAGTGATCAGCCTCTTTTACCAGTGTGGAATTTACTGTAAAGCAGGACAGCAAAATGAGACACTACCACAGTGCTTATATTTATTTCACTTAATTTTAAAATGTAAAATGATTAGAAATACTGAGTGCAGTTACCACCTTGACATGTTGACCACCAATAAACTAACCCAATGCAACCTTTCATTCAACATTTTAACCCGAAAAGTCATAACCGGACGCTGCAAATTGCCGAAAATTGCAAGATCGTGATGTTTTGCCGACTACAACTGCGAGTACCCCTTATTTTATTTAAAAAAAAAAGGAAAAGGAAGCTTGTAGTTTAACGTGACTGTTAATCTCGAGATCATGAGCCACGGGACCTCCTTTTTACGAGGAATCCGAACCACAGGACATGGCATTTCACTTTGAAAATCAAACATGCAATGACCGGGAATCAAACCCGGGTCGCCTTGGTGAGAGGCATAGAGCTAGACCGCTGAGAAAAGAAGCGCTGTATATATATGTATTTATCCACACACACACACACACACACACACACACACACACACAGACAGTAGTCTGATAACCTGTGTTATTGTGGTGTCTGTAGTAGTGTGAGTGTGTGTGTGTATTTTCAATTCAGGTGAGGATTTGGATTGAGGCGGCCGCGGCCTTACGTAAGGAACCATCCCGGCATTTGCTTGGAATAGAAGTGGGAAACCACGGAAATCCATTTCAGGATAGCTGGGTTGGGAATCAAACCCTTCCCTTCTCAGCTTGACCTCACGAGGTAGACAGTACCAGTTCCAGCCCTCAGACCAGAAATTTCTTGGCACCACCAGCAACTGTACCATGAGATGGTGGAACCGGCCCTTACTCACTAGTTTGTAGTGTTCTTTCTTTCTTTCTTTCTTTCTTTCTTTCTCTGTCTCTCTCTCTCTCTCTCCTCATTTTCTTTCTTCCTTTCTATCTTTCTTTCCTTCTCTCTTTCTACCTTTCATCTTTCTCTCTTTCTATATTTCTTTCTTAAATATAAAACATTTCCTTAAATATTTCAAATTGTTAGAGTTTGCTATTCGAAAATAGAGATCACGACATCAGCTACGCGACACTGTTGCACACGCAGATCATCAGCCCAGGGTCTTGAGTGAGTGATAATCAGTCGGAAGGTCTGGGAAGGCTGAAAAAAGAGTTGCCTGTCATGAGGCAAGGTGCAGTACTATTGCAGGGTACCACTGGGAATGAAACTTTAAGCTCGCTATCATATGTACTAGTGTCTACATCCCAATATTCCTGTTTCTATGGGTCGGAAATGAGATGCAATTGATTAATATGTGGCGAATAATTTTGGTGGTTTTGTGCCCTTGCTGACGCCACCCTACCCATAGAAGTTAATAGGAGATTAAGATGAATGAAGCTGACAAGTGAGCATGGAGTTGGAAGGAAGTCGGTGTGTCCCATTAGAAGGTACCGTCCCATGACTAGTCTAGAATTGAAAATGGGAAACAACGGATAACCATTGCAAGTTTGGCCGACGGTGTTGTTACAACCCTCTCTATACCAAGTCCGGAGTAGCTTTGTCCGAGTAGATTCCTCGGTCGGTAATGCTCGTGTTCATATAGGCCTATTGGCTAAAATAGAAATGGTTCTTGTAGCCTATAATAAAAACTCAGTAAAGTAGGTTGGATTTCTTAGTGGAGAACACTTTTAACTTCTTCGTTGCTGTTGTTGCTTTTCATTTAGCGATTTGCGACATCGTAATCATCAACCCCGTATACTTGAGTGAACGTGTAATCTGTTTGATGATCTGCGTATTTTGACGTCCGTACTACTGTGTACAAGTTACTTATAATTGAGGCAAGGAATGAAAAAGGAAGTAACCGTGGGCTTAGGTTAGGTACCACCCTGGCATTTGCATGGCATAGACGTCGAATACCACTAGAAAACGCTTCTAGGATGTCTTAGAATAGAATCTACCTCTCATGACTGTACCACTTTCCAACTCTCTGACCAGGATTAAATTCCTTAGCTGTGCCGGGAGTTGAAACTGTGAGCCTGGAGTTTCAATACTACGACCGCCAAATCTGGGTGGGATAACATCGCATTCCGTTAAATGATATTTCATATAGTAATAATTGATCAGCATAAACAACGCAGCTAGCAGGCATTGTTTTGTATAAAAAAAAGTAGTCTGCCAGAAGTCGAGAAGAGAGATAGTGCACACGTGCATAAACAAGAGTGAGGCTCCAACAGACAGGTCGGGAAACCGAAGACAGGCAATACGCAGTTGAAAGGAAGAAACAGGTGGTAACCATACCTACCTATTTACGAATCCAGATAACATAAATCTATGGAAAAGAGATCATTAGTAGCAGGCACTCCAGTGAATAATTAATATGAAAGATTATGTTTACTAAAGCGGATAAAAATAAAATACGAAGTGTCGTCTGAAAATCAATATTCCGCCGATTTCTAGGCAAACGAGGAGACATCACCGCGGTGAATCCCCAAGTCAGAGGGTAGTGGTAAATGACGCCAAGGCAATTGAAGGAATTTGTGTGATTGAAACTCATAATCCAGTACAGATTTAAGACCTGCATAATTTTCTACTTCTCCAAGGGTACAGGTGTGCCTGAGAAAAACGCCAGGCATGGAAGAAACAATTCACACCTACACGCGGAGGGATCATATCGAGTCAATCATATAAAAGAAGTATGGTTGGAGACCCGAGACACAGTCTACTTGCCATTCCAAAGGGCGAATCTATGCCGCTCTGACTCGTGAAAGTGCGTGCCATTGTCTGAATAATCATTGAAATGTACACAGTTTTCTGATGATCGGTGTTCTGTTGTCCGAACCCACAAGTGAAAATAATAATAAATAAAGATGGTTACCATAATATTTAAAATTTGATGATAGGATTTTATTTTGATTTGATTGTAGCATGTTGATGGATTGAGATATAGATTCGTATAACTTGTCCTTTGGAATTTCATTTTGAGTGCAGACGTACCTGTCGTTGACTGTGATGACCATATGTAGCCCGCATTTACTTGTATTAGAATTCATGATCATGATTAGATGAAGAATTAGATTGATTTTCATGGCATTCTTCGGGCAATAAATAGATGCAGTGTGTGCATTATGTTGATATTTTTACTGTTAATGAAGGGTGTTTAGGGTAATGAAAATCACTAACAAAAGAGAGATGTTTGTTTAAATGTTGGAATCCAATCGGTACAAGAACAAATCCGGTTTCAATTCCATTGTAATTTTTTAGTTTTAATTGTGTTCATTTATTTGTGTTTATGTTCGATTTTGATTTAATCGCATTGTGTTGCGAGCCATTAATGTATTTTGATACTGTTTAATTATAGATCAAGCCATATAAACCTATCTCTCTCTCTTGAGTATTATTAGGTTGATACTCTTACTCATCAAATACACTTAAATGAATGACGGATTGACCAAAATGCCTTTAAATGAAATCACGGACAAGCTCAGTTGATTTTATTGAATTGTAGAATTATTTAGGATTCCCTTAGTTGTTATGATGCAGTTCATGAAAGGATTTGTTTCATTTGAAGTTGTTTTTCTTAAACTTTTGACGATTTATCAAGATAGACATCCAATACAGTCTGCTGTTGTGACTCTATGATCACTTTGTTAGATATTTTTAAAAACATATTAAAATATTATTAATGGGTCAGAGATTATGCTTGTGTTGCTGAGTATCGTTTCATGCCTTGTCCATCGTAGGTCTAAAATTTGCAACATGTATTCTTGTATAACGGTTTACATTGCATTAAATTATTGTTAATCCTACCCGTGAGCATGTGTCACATTATTTTGAGCTCCAATGAACCCTGTGATACACGTATTATGTGTTAAATTATGTGATTCCCCTAGATCGAACACGCTACGTAGAAACCGACTGATATTCCAGGAGATGATCTGAGACTGAACGGTTACAATACGTATCCCGATACAATGGAATGCGGGTTAAAGCTTCATCAATTTCCCACAAGTTGCCATGGTTGCCAAATGGAGTGTAGCCTAATTTAGCAACATAGGTGAAATTTTGAACATAGCGTAGAATGTAACATATGCACTGGCATTGGTGTGTTCTAATGGGTGCCGAATATTGGCGTAGTGCGCTTCTTAACAAGGTAGCGGTGTGAGCAGTGGAAATCACAGAGCCAAGCAACGTGCTCCGACGACACACCTGATAAGTCACCACCCAGCTAGATAAGTTCGAGTGAGGTCACATCTTCAGACTCAGAAAGAGGTAGGATGTTTCGCTGCATTGTTTCACCCTTGAAACTTCTTGACTACACTGTACATCAGTTGTGGACGCAGTTGGAACGTGAAGGTGAAAAATACTCCTCCAGAAGTCTTGGGTTACACTGGTTGGACCAGCAAGAGGAAGGATCTATTAATCGAGTGACCAGCTGTAAGAACTCTACGTACGCCACTACGCACCATCCACGGATATGTCACGGCAGATGAAGATATGTCCGTGTCCACAAGTACAATATCCAGATAGTTACAACAACAGGATCAGCCATCGCGGCGTCCTTTACGACGTCCACCATTATGACCTGAGCATCGCCGATAAATTTGGTTCTTAATAATGTTATTGGTTTTACGTCCCTTTTAACTACCCTGGCTTTTAGAGACGCCGGGGTGCCGGAATTTTGCCCCGAAGGGGATCTTTAACGTGCCAGTAAATGTACTGACACGGCTCCCTCGCATTTGCGCACCCTCAAATGCCAGCTGACTGCGCCAGGTTTCGAACCTGCAACCTTGGGCTCAGCAAGCGAGAACGTTACCCCTGAGCCACGCAGCCAGACAAATTTGGTTCTCTGCCAGGAACGGGAAGCATAGCAGCCATAAGATTTGCGACCAGTGGTGCTAAGTGACAAATCACGGATCATTCTAAATATAGCCGAACACATAATTCGAATCTGGAGATGCCCTGGCCACGGCAATGATTCACACTTCAGTGTAGAACAAAACATAGCCTCCAACTAGAGATTTCGTGGTGTGGGGTGCCATTTCCCAAGTTTTTGTCCCCATTGGTATGAACCCATGTACCATTGGTTCAAGGGATCGAATCCATGTTTTATTGGTAAAAGAAGAGAGGAAAAATACAGTCTTTAGTAGAACTTAGAAAGATTTTATGTAGAGGACTGGTATAATGTTGTGCAAGAATAAGAGTCCAGGTGGCCCCAGGAAATGATATCATGCGTGACGCATCGATAAGGAGCCGATCATGGCTATAAATAGAATTAAAAACTTTCCGCTGGGAGTAAGCGAGAAGAGGTTTCGGAAATTGATCTTACGCAGCACTAAAATGGCAACCTCGCAGTTATGCAAGAAGAGGAATAATTAGATTTAAGCCATTTGCGAGAATATAATTAACAAAAGAAATATATCATTGTGAATCATTTTGGAATAGAGATTTTTGTGTGGGAAAAGATGTTATAATAATTGCACAAGAAAGAAGTGCAAACGCAGCATGACGTAGTTAAAAGTTCCCCGAGACCCGAGGTGGTAGGGAGTAAAAATCAACTGCAACACCCACATATCTGAAGAGCAAATTTTATTTAATATCTCGGAATTGTTCGATCGATTTTAATGTGCAAAGAAGTCAGTTTACGTTTAGAAAACGAGCTTTCCAGAGATATAAGTTTCAAAAGTGTGCGACTATTGCTTCAAAAGTTAGTTATGAAAAAGACGAGGATTTTATATTTTTGTCGCCGATTTGTATAAAAGCCCTGACAGAGCCAGGCAAATCATGCAGTTTCCGACAGCCTGAGGGGACGTCAGGCTACATCACATCGTAAATGCAGTTTTAGTCCGTCTAGGGAACGTGACGCTACATCACATCGTTAATGCAGTTTCCAACAGCCTGAGGGCACGGTGCTGTTTCGCAGATCATCAGATACAGTTATTCCGTGAGCGCCGAGACGCTGCACGATGAAGCTTCACAGTATAAGAAGTATCAATTATATCGCCGTGTGAAGACTTAGTAAAATCCTAGTACAGGATTTAGTTCAGCAAGCATCAGTCTTTATAGTGAAAAGTTCATTATTACAGTCAAAGTTAGGCTGCGAACTTAAAGAACAGGCGATAGGTCTTCAAATAACAGTTCAGTTAAACAACAGAAAGTATCGTAACGTTTTGAAGTACCAACGATAGTGAAACAAACATTTCTAGCAAAGTTCAGGAACCGATCAGGGTCGGACGAAATAAGTAACGCCTAGTGTACCGAAAAGATAGGAACTAGAGCGCAGTATAATAAGAAGTGAGAATTTAATTCAAGACGTTCTCTAAAAGAGACAAACGAACAGTAACAAACAATAAGCTACGAAGTGAAGTAATAGCAGTAAATGCTAGAGAATCATAGGTCACCGATAAAGTATTCGAGAGGCCGTAAACAAGACAGACTTTATCTAGACGAACTAAATAGTGTCTAGAAAGAAACGACTTCGAGCTAGTAAAAATTGAAGCCGAATAGTCAGAAAACCGGATCTGAAGAATTACCGTTCCAGGGAGGGGTAGATTGATCGAGACTTTCATCATATTGCCAGATAGGGAGCCGACGTCTAAGAGTGTCACCCTTGGAAACGGGGAAGAAAGAAATCACGTGTGTAAGGCAAAAATCAAAGCCTCAGTGATTAAAAGCAGTGTAATGTAAATATAGTAAAATCTGTTTTAGTGTAATAATTTTTAGTGAATTTATTGTATATGATAAAAGAATACAAAATTGTATTCAATATGTTACCAGTGTTTAAGGTAAATAATGTGTATGTGTATCAAGAAGTGTCATTGTGTGAAATGGGATTAATCAAGCTGGCTTAAACACATTGAGTGGGCAAAAAATGAAACATCGCTGGAGAATTCGGTCGGTGACCATAATATCATGTGAGTAACCATTTCATTATGTTATGTGTTGGGAATATTTGCGTACAATCCACCTGAGAACGAAAGAATAGGGATGTTTTTGAATAACAAATAAAAGAATAATAGCGCGATCTGAACGATTAAAATTGAGAAGGTATAAAATAATTATGTGAAATAAATAAATCCCATGTGGGAAATGTACGAAATAAAATATCAGTTTATTTGATAAATGATTTAAATATGTGAAAGCAAGCGTAATAATAATAATAATAATAATAATAATAATAATAATAATAATAATAATTGTATAATTGACTGAATAATTATGATGAATTATATTAAAGTAGTAGTTTATGAGCTCTTTTAAAAGAAGTAATACATGTTGTGAACACATGTTCTTAAGATAAAGCGATTATTGTCACGGGAGAGGATTAAGATAAAATTGAGATGTAGATCAGATGTTGATTTTGAATTATCAGTTCTTTGAAGGCAACTTGGCAGTAAAGTAATAGAGCAATGTAGCGTATTGAAGTAATTTATCACGCAAGGAAGGCGTTGAACCTAAATATACTCGGTAACACTAATTATGAGGGGCAGTTGGTCGTGGTAATTGAGCTATGGTATGTCCTCTAAATAGTGATGTGATCACGAGGTTGTTGTGCGTATTGTATTGAAGAAGGGTGCTATTTATCGTATTATGAGCGCGGGTGTAAGGTAAAGAGGCCTGCTATAAGTCGCTAATGTTATTAGTCCTCCAGTATGGGATATGGTTCCCGAGGCATTTGAAAGAATCGAACCCAGATTCGTCTATGTTGAAGCCCCTAAATATTTGTGGTTGTATTGAATTATTCTTACCCACCAATGAGGACACTTCATAATTAATAAATGCCGAGATTAAGAGAATAGGTCTAGTGAACCTAAATATGTTGTTAAAATAAGTAGAATGAAGGCCTTACTTGTTCAAAGAACTGCATTTAAGAAACTGCTGTATAAAGCTGAGGGTAGCTCGCCTCTTGTGAGTGAGACCATAAAGTTCCTGCTCCCCAACAATAAATCACGCTAAGTGGCCCAGGCCAGACCCTTACTATTGATATGTTGTGGTAGCTCTAGAGAGCCGTCTGTTTGAAGTCATAATACACAAGAGTGTTTAGAGTTTGTTTTAACGACCCGGTCTTCGAACCGAGGATCTTTTAGATGAAGATTACCGCTTGCAAGTTCAGATCGTTGCTTTCTTATGGTATAATGGTCTTTTAAGACAAATAATGATAAATCCCTAATGTTATGATGATATGATGTAGTGATTCACGAGTTTAGTGAAGACAATTAGATTTCGGGAGTGATCTTAATTTTTGACTAGTTCTAGTAGTCTTCTGTAACTCGGGAGTGCGCAAATGTTTCCCAATCACGGTAGTGATTTGTTGACTTGAGAGAGATGGTAACATGAGAACATTGTGAAAGCCCAAGATTTAAGTAAATGAGTAACAGTACTTTAATAAGAATTATATATTTTTTTGATTATAAGATACTCATATAATAGGAAGTGATGCGTTGAAAAAGAATAACACAGTGTATATAAAAAGTATCGAGCCATTTGGAGCTCTTGATTTTATGGAATTTTAAAAGGACACTATATGGAAGTGAAAAGAAATATAAGTTTGCTGGTTTATGAAAAACCATTTATTATGATTTAACCTTTGTTTTATTATGTATTCCTTGTTCACTCTGAACAAGTTAGAATTATGGGTCAGTATTTTATTTGTTTAATTTGTTGTAGCGCCATATATTTGAGTAATTAAATGTTTTGTAGGAGGAGTTGATTTTGTTTATTATTTTGGAAGTGTATCCTCTATTTAATCCAAAATGTGTAAGTCACAGACTGGGAGAACATACCATAACCCCGATAATCCCGATTTGAGCATTGCTGGCATACTGTGATTTGCATATTTCATGCTGAATGGGCACATGGGGGCATAGAAGTAATGTGCTTGGATTAATAATTAAAGGAACACTTAAGACGGTCATATCATGTAAAAGTAAAGTAATGATAGAAGTAGCTACAAAATATAAAGTTAACTGACCGCATGGGACCCTAGAAACTCACACCGAGCAGCCCTAAATATAATTAACCCCCTAGCAATATTAATTTTGGCGCCCAGTACGTAGGGACGGGTTTTCCTAGGGATAACCCGAGTTTTTCATGAAAAATCAAAATTTTCATTTTTTGAAAAATATGGTTTTTCGATTTTTTTAAAATTTTTAAATCACTTCCATAAAGGTTTTGACATTGAATGAGTATACCAAAAGGGTACGTTTTAGTAAACACCCGTAATAAGGTAATTTTTGGAAATTGGGACACAAGAGTTCGGAGTACCATCTCTCATGCATGATCCGGCGATGTGGCATGATAGCCCACTGTATTCCATAAGATGTCATTGAGTGAAGAAAGGCAGAGGTTATTGGAAGTTGTAGAAGTAGGAGGTAAAAATAGATTGAAATCTATAAATGGTAAAGAGTACCCAATTAAAGAAAATGAAAAGATTTCTTTAGGAAGCATGCGTGCATCTGGAGGCATAGTTACACAAAGAGAAGATAACATGGCTGTAGACAACAGGGTAAAAATTGAGCCTTTAGAGCTACAAATAGAAAAAGAAACATGTGAACCAGTTCCAAGGGAATGCGTATTAAGTACAGATAATAATAATGATAAAGATGATTCAAAGTCTCGTGTATTAAGGCAGGTTCAAGTAGGCTCGAAAAACGAAGGGAAAAAGAAGGATAGTCTTTGCGTTCAGGATCAGGAAAAGGTAGAGATGGCAACATGGAAAGAAATAAAATTCTTGGGTATAATTAGAGAAATGCGGAAAGAGTACAGTAAGATGAGTGAGGAACTTGGGAAAATGGAATATGAAAAACAAAACAAAACAGAAGAAATTGGAGAACAAATAAGAGATATTTTTAAAGAAATTAAGAAGATATTTGAACTTAGTGATAGGGCAAGCAAAAATTGGTATACGATACCCAAACAGGAATTAGAGGAATTATACAAGGAAATCCCTAAGGTTAAAAGGTCATTAATAGAAACGAAAAAGAAATTTGCGAAACGTATGGAGAAAGAAGGAAAAATAGAATTAGCTCCGTGGGAACAGATAAATACATTCATGAAGGAAGTAAGTGATATAATGGAGCAACTGGAGAAAAGGAGAAATGAATGGAGTCAGATCTGGTGGAAGACCTTTTATAAAGAGCAAGACAGAGGAAAATACGTTCAGGAACAGAACGAGAATATAGAAAAAGAAAAGAATAAGATGCACTGTTTTAGAATGAGCATGTATGATGAACATGGGATAATAACTATTCAGGAGTTGGCTGAAGTAAGAGAAGTCAAGATTCGGGAATATAAAGGAATATTAGAGGATACTCAAAAGAGATATTATGAATACATATTAGCGCGGGATCTCGAATTAAATGAAGTGGTTGTCCAAGCTGAAAATAAGACAGTAATTGTAGAAGAACAAGAAGTCAAGATGCAAGAGCCCGAAACTGATATTAGAAAAGAAGAAGAAGAACAAGAAGTAGAAATCGTGATGACTCCAGTGGAAACTGAGAAAAGCAATGAGATCCTTCTAGAGAAAACAATGGACACTCAAGAGGAAATGAGAATTCCAGGTCAGGAAGACAGCCGAAATGAAAATGAGCTGCAAAGTGAAGAAGACCATTTTTATGTAAAAGTTGAGCTTGAAGAGCAAGAGAAAAACCCAGAACAAGAGATAACAAAAGAAGTGAAAGTTGGGGAGACGGAAATAATAATTCCTGGGGAAACGGAGAAATTAAATGAAACTATAATAGAAAGTATCGTCGAGGCAAGGAAAGAAGTAGAGGTTCAAGATTTCCTAGAAATAGAAAAGGAAAACCCAGAAGAAATTCATGAGGATAAGAAAGATAAGATACAATTAGAAGAAAAAAAATTGAAAGCACAGATCCTTGAGTTAATGATAAAATATCAGGAATGTCAACGAAAGAAAAGAGAAATGGAAACAGATCCCAATGAGAGCCAAGAAAACCTCCAAGGAAAAGATGAGACTATGGGAGTTGATGAAGAAAAGAGAGGAGAGGTCGTTGAAAGAAGTGAGGAAAGAGGAAGACAACCGCAAAGTGTAGCAGGTTTACAAGAGAATAGAAACCTTATTGAAAGTAGGAGAGGAGGAGAAATAATGCACATGACCCTGGAGAAAGAAGACGCACAAGCGTTTTATAGTTGGAAGATTCGTAGGAAGAAAACGGATAGTAGAAAGATGAGAAAAAGAGAAGATCTAAAGGAACTATGGAATTGGAAGAGTAGGAAAAATAAATTTTCTTGGAAAATGCCATTTCGATGCGAGATGAGGGAAAAAGGTTACTCTAGAATATGTAACGGGTTAAGCCTATATGCACCCGTTAAAGAGTAAGAGAAAAAAAGGATTATCTTGAAAATGCCGTCTCGAGATGAGATGAGGGAAAGGGAAGAAAACCAAGAAGAGATGGGTAAGGACAGACCGTGCTCTTAAGGACAAATGAAATTCTGTAGACTTTGAGTCCAGAAAACAAAAATAAAGAAGTAACGGGTTAAGGCTATACGCACCCGTGAAGTCTTAATAGAATGTAAATAGGTTAATAGTGAATAACCTGAGAAAAGAGACAGACCGGCAGATTGCCCGTCCCAGGAAGTAAGAAAAAAAACGGTCTGACCCATGTTTGGAGTGCACGCCAGACTAGGAGGAGACTTAGAAACAGCCGAACGAGAAGAGGAGGAGTCCACTTAAAGAAAATGAATGCATGGGAACCTTGTGAGACCCAAAGCAAGCCAGAGCAAGGAAGGGCTTGGAAAGAAAGATCAGAAGGTACTGAGAAATGTAATGATGGCTTCGACACTGAAAAAAATGATTTTTTTATGAAAATGTTTAAATAAATTTCCTCAAAATTTCGCAAATTTCTTTATCTAAGTTGGGGAGAAATGAACCCATGTACCATTGGTTCAAGGGGTCGAATCCATGTTTTATTGGTAAAAGAAGAGAGGAAAAATTCAGTCTTTAGTAGATCTTAGAAAGATTTTATGTAGAGGACTGGTATAATGTTGTGCAAGAATAAGAGTCCAGGTGGCCCCAGGAAATGATATCATGCGTTACGCATCGATAAGGAGCCGATCATGGCTATAAATAGAATTAAAAACTTTCCGCTGGGAGTAAGCGAGAAGAGGTTTCGGAAATTGATCTTACGCAGCACTAAAATGGCAACCTCGCAGTTATGCAAGAAGAGGAATAATTAGATTTAAGCCATTTGCGAGAATATAATTAACAAAAGAAATATATCATTGTGAATCATTTTGGAATAGAGATTTTTGTGTGGGAAAAGATGTTATAATAATTGCACAAGAAAGAACTGCAAACGCAGCATGACGTAGTTAAAAGTTCCCCGAGACCCGAAGTGGTAGGGAGTAGAAATCAACTGCAACACCCACATATCTGAAGAGCAAATTTTATTTAATATCTCGGAATTGTACGATCGATTTTAATGTGCAAAGAAGTCAGTTTACGTTTAGAAAACGAGCTTTCCAGAGATATAAGTTTCAAAAGTGTGCGACTATTGCTTCAAAAGTTAGTTATGAAAAAGACGAGGATTTTATCTTTTTTGTCGCCGATTTGTATAAAAGCCCTGACAGAGCCAGGCAAATCATGCAGTTTCCGACAGCCCGAGGGGGCGCCAGGCTACATCACATCGTAAATGCAGTTTTAGTCCGTCCAGGGGACGTGACGCTACATCACATCGTTAATGCAGTTTCCGACAGCCTGAGGGCACGGTGCTGTTACGCAGATCATCAGATTCAGTTATTCCGTGAGCGCCGAGACGCTGCACGATGAAGCTTCACAGTATAAGAAGTATCAATTAGTATCGCCGTGTGAAGATTTAGTAAAATCCTAGTACAGGATTTAGTTCAGCAGGCGTCAGTCTTTATAGTGAAAAGTTCATTATTACAGTCAAAGTTAGGCTGCAAACTTAAAGAACAGGCGATAGGTCTTCAAATAACAGTTCAGTTAAACAACAGAAAGTATCGTAACGTTTTGAAGTACCAACGATAGTGAAACAAACATTTCTAGAAAAGTTCAGGATCCCGATCAGGGTCGGACGAAATAAGTAACGCCTAGTGTACCGAAAAGATAGGAACTAGAGTGCAGTAAAATAAGAAGTGAGAATTTAATTCAAGACCTTGTCTAAAAGAGACAAACGAACAGTAACAAACAATAAGCTACGAAGTGAAGGAATAGCAGTAAATGCTAGAGAATCATAGGTCACCGATAAAGTATTCGAGAGGCCGTAAACAGGACAGACTTTATCTAGACAAACTAAATAGTGTCTAGAAAGAAACGACTTCGAGCTAGTAAAAATAGAAGCCGAATAGTCAGAAAATCCGGATCTGAAGAATTACCGTTCCAGGAAGGGGTAGATTGATCGAGACTTTCATCATATTGCCAGATAGGGAGCCGACGTCTAAGAGTGTCACCCCTGGAAACGGGGAAGAAAGAAATCACGTGTGTAAGGCAGAAATCAAAGCCTCAGTGATTAAAAGCAGTGTAATGTAAATATAGTAAAATCTGTTTTAGTGTAATAATTTTTAGTGAATTTATTTGTATATGATAAAAGAATACAAAATTGTATTCAATATTTTACCAGTGTTTAAGGTAAATAATGTGTATGTGTATCAAGAAGAGTCCGTGTGTGAGATGGGATTAATCAAGCTGGCTTAAACACATTGAGTGGGCAAAAAATGAAACATCGCTGGAGAATTCGGTCGGTGACCATAATATCATGTGAGTAACCATTTCATTATGTTATGTGTTGGGAATATTTGCGTACAATCCACCTGAGAACGAAAGAATAGGGATGATTTTGAATAACGAATAAAAGAATAATAGCGCGATCTGAACGATTAGAATTGAGAAGGTATAAAATAATTATGTGAAATAAATAAATCCCATGTGGGAAATGTATGAAATAAAATATCAGTTTATTTGATAAATGATTTAAATATGTGAAAGCAAGCGTAATAATAATAATAATTGTATAATTGAATGAATAATTATGATGAATTATACGAAAGTAGTAGCTTATGAGCTCTTTTATAAGAAGTAATACATGTTGTGAACATATGTTCTTAAGATAAAGCGATTATTGTCACGGGAGAGGATTAATATAAAATTGAGATGTAGATCAGATGTTGATTTTGAATTATCAGTTCTTTGAAGGCAACTTGGCAGTAAAGTAATAGAGCAATGTAGCGTATTGAAGTAATTTATCACGCTAGGAAGGCGTTGAACCTAAATATACTCGGTAACACTAATTATGAGGGGCAGTTGGTCGTGGTAATTGAGCTATGGTAAGTCCTCTAAATAGTGATGTGATCACGAGGCCGTTGTGTGTATTGTATTGAAGAAGGGTGCTATTTATCGTATTATGAGCGCGGGTGTAAGGTAAAGAGGCCTGCTATAAGTCGCTAATGTTATAAGTCCTCCAGTATGGGATATGGTTCCCGAGGCATTTGAAAGAATCGAACCCAGATTCGTCTATGTTGAAGCCCCTAAATATTTGTGGTTGTATTGAATTATTCTTACCCACCAATGAGGACACTTCATAATTAATAAATGCCGAGATTAAGAGAATAGGTCTAGTGAACCTAAATATGTTGTTAAAATAAGTAGAATGAAGGCCTTGCTTGTTCAAAGAACTGCATTTAAGTAACTGCTGTATAAAGCTGAGGGTAGCTCGCCTCTTGTGAGTGTGACCATAAAGTTCCTACTCCCTAACAATAAATCACGCTAAGTGGCCCAGGCCAGACCCTTACTATTGATATGTTGTGGTAGGTCTAGAGAGCCGTCTGTTTGAAGTCATAATACACAAGAGTGTTTAGAGTTTGTTCTAACGACCCGGTCTTCGAACCGAGGATCTTTTAGATGAAGATTACCGCTTGCAAGTTCAGATCGTTGCTTTCTTATGGTATAATGGTCTTTTAAGACAAATAATGATAAATCCCTAATGTTATGATGATATGATGTAGTGATTCACGAGTTTAGTGAAGACAATTAGATTTCGGGAGTGATCTTAATTTTTGACTAGTTCAAGTAGTCTTCTGTAACTCGGGAGTGCGCAAATGTTTCCCAATCACGATATTGATTTGTTGACTTGAGAGAGATGGTAACATGAGAACATTGTGAAAGCCCAAGATTTAAGTAAATGAGTAACAGTACTTTAATAAGAATTATATATTTTTTTGATTATAAGATACTCATATAATAGGAAGTGATGCGTTGAAAAAGAATAACACAGTGTATATAAAAAGTATCGAGCCATTTGGAGCTCTTGATTTTATGGAATTTTAAAAGGACACTATATGGAAGTGAAAAGAAATATAAGTTTGCTGGTTTATGAAAAACCATTTATTATGATTTAACCTTTGTTTTATTATGTATTCCTTGTTCACTCTGAACAAGTTAGAATTATAGGTCAGTATTTTATTTGTTTAATTTGTTGTAGCGCCATATATTTGAGTAATTAAATGTTTTATAGGAGGAGTCGATTTTGTTTATTATTTTGGAAGTGTATCCTCTATTTAATCCAAAATGTGTAAGTCACAGACTGGGAGAACATACCATAACCCCGATAATCCCGATTTGAGCACTGCTGGCATACTGTGATTTGCATATTTCATGCTGAATGGGCACAGGTAGTGATACATCCAGGAAATTCTGCTCAAGTGTGCTCATTCTCCTGTCCAGTTCGACAACTCCACTTTCCATCAGAATTATGCCTGTTTTCACACAGCATGGCTATCTTGGTCCTTCATACCAGGCACCAACATGTTCCTCGGCCAAAAAGTCCTGTAGACCTCTTACCCATTGTAATCGTCTAAATAGGTCCCATAATCAAAATATGACTTGCAGTGTTGTACGTTCCTATACAGTTCTGGAAATTTATGGGGACCTAAGGAGGATCTCTGGAATTATCTCTACTGAAAGAACACACATCATTCGGTACGAATATACAAATTTTATTGAACAATACAAGATACAAGCATATAACAATGTAAAAAGAAATTAATCATATAAAACTAATAATGACATATCATCCTTGAGAATTTACGCATTTACTCTAAAGAAATGGCGTAGATTGATCATCATCATCTTTTTAACACACTTCTTTTCCTTTAAATGTCCAAAATATATTTTACATGGATTAGGCTCTACATTATGAGGCGTAGAACATCTAGCTTTTACTAGAAAAATAAAACCGAAGTCTTCGCATATCAGTATAGTCTAATTGATGAGTAGACTAGTTGTGTCGTGATTCAATACAACAATATTTAAGATCGACTCACAGTTGGGTGCCAAATTTTAACTAGTCTATCATCAACTTAAATTCTAGGTTGTGGGATGTTTAGCACACACCAGATTTTCCTCAAGTCCCCGTACATTCCTCGAGGCACCAACTTTCAGGGTACAGTCTATTTCATATAAAAATTAAGGCTTCTACTGCCTTTGTCCTTTCGTTATTTTTGCCTTTAATTAGCCAAATCCGTTTAATATAGCCTAAATGTGCTGTCTTGCAAGGGCACACCATCTAGCAGTTTTGGGGAACGAATTGAACGGCAACTTCGGCCAGTGGCAGGGTCAGGTACGCCAACTGCTGCAGGAGATTTGTCACAAGAGAATCCAACGCCTATATGCCTCCAAACCCACCATACCACTCATGTCTCCACGCCACGGTTGGTCCAAAACCATTATAAGCACATCCTGCAAGTGTTTGTTACCCTGCAATAAACTAAATGGTTCATCCGAACACTGAGGTATCATTTTAATGCCAAACAAGTACAGGGTCTTTCATATAAAATAAGAGTTCCAAGCGGTGGCTTTGTTAACCGCTGCTGCGGTCACCTTGGCCGAGCTTTTGGCGCGCCAAGGCCCCCTGCTTTAAGCGTGTGTACAATCCTATATGATGTAGCGGCCTTGCTAGCGTGTGTACAATGCTGAAATCTTACTTTAGTTAGTTAGTTAGTAGTTATTGTTGATGAAACCGAAACCCCTACTTGTGCTAATTTTGTGAGTGATTTATTCGGAGACCGTTCAAGATTCTCGCCAATGTCATCTAGCTCATCCTCTGTTAAAACTGTTTGTGTGCGGGCATGTTTTTATTGAGCACCGAGTCAGTAGTGTCAAACTTATTTGCAATTACGTGAATGTGTGCTAGTGAAGGTGGCACAACATCAGGAAATTGCTGAACAAATGCATCACGTACCCGCCGAGCCGACTCGTACTTAAAATAAGTTTTACATAAAAAAATTACGATGTTGCAATGATAACTGTCTCACCATGTTAGCACTTGAGGTTTAGACTGGCGAGTGAGCACCTGCACTTTTATTGCAAGGTAAGGTTTGGTAATGTCAATCTGTTATTTTTATACAGTCCATCGCAACTTGAAAAAAAAAAACAGCCATCGTATGTACCATGCGCGCAATTTCAATACTATAGGGGTTTCGGTTTCATCAACAATAACTAACTAAAGTAAGATTTCAGCATTGTACACACGCTAGCAAGGCCGCTGCATCATACAGGATTGTACACACGCTTAAAGCAGGGGGCCTTGGCGCGCCAAAAGCTCGGCCAAGGTGATAGCAGCAGCGGTTAACAAAGCCGCCGCTTGGCGCTCTTATTTTATATGAAAGACCCTGTAGTTCCGTGAAGAACTATACAGCCTATTTTCATATATCCTATTTATGTTAATTGCCTGTATCAACATACAAAATTTCAGTTTGATTGCTGTAATAGATTCGTAGATATTGAGAACCGTCTAAATATTTCGGATAGTCGCCATGTTGGATTTGTATATATGTACGACTTAGAGTTATGTACTATTACATGAATATTATTGTGTAGGTGTAGTATTCAAATTTCAATCACATGCTTTGGACACAAAATATGAAAATCAAATTTTAAAATTACGCACAGCTGCCATCTTGTGGCTATGAAAGCAATTGAAATAAATTAGATGCCAGTGGATTAAAATTTGTATAAGCATTTACCCTACCAAGTTTTACTGATCTTAGATGGTTAAATCGCGAGAAACGTCCATTTCAATGTTTATATTTCGCGTCGCCGTTATGTTGGATTTGTGCTCACCAGGTTATTGAAAGTCCCATAGGTGAACTTATGTTCATAGCCTCTAACAACATACAAAATTTCAGTTTGATTGCTATCATAGATTAGTAGATATTTAGATCCGTCGAAATATTTCGATTGGTCGCCATGTTGGATTTTTATAGCCTATATGTAGGCCATAGAGTTATGTACTATTAGATGACGAGTTTTGCGTAGGTTCATTATTCCAACGTTCACTTCGATCGGATGATTAATACACAAGAAATAAAAACTTAATTTTAAAATTGCGCACAGTCGCTATTTTGAGGTTATGTGAACAATTGAACTAAATTAGATGCCAGTGCATTACAATATGTAGGCTATATACATTTCAAATGAAAATCCACAGCCTGCTTCCAGTCTCCGACCGGGTCAGGAATGGAATGAATGAAGCCCCTATCTAGCGGCGAGGATATGAACGTGCCGGCTGCCAAGGCCTGACGCACTCCTCTGGGGCAATGATTAAATGAATGGCATATGAAATGAAATGATAGTGGAGAGTGTTGCTGGAATGAAATTGTGACAGGGAAAACCGGAGTACCCGGAGAAAAACCTGTCTGCCTCCGTTTTGTCCAGCACAGATCTCACATGGAGTGACCGGGATTTGAACCACGGACCCAGCGGTGAGAGGCCGGCGTGCTGCCGCCTGAGCCACGGAGGCTTCACTATATACATTTACTGTACCATATTTCACTGTGCTCAGATGGTTAAGTCGCGAGAAAAGTCTATTAATTCAACTTCGCTTGGCCGCCATGTTAGTTTTGAATTGTACAGGATTTTAGAAGTCTCATAGCTGAACTTCTACTGGTGACTTTTATCTCCGTACACAATTTCAGGGTGATATCAGTAATAGTTTCGGAGATATTGAATGCCGGTTAAATCTTTCGCACAGCTGCCATCATGAGGTTATGTACACAATTGAACTAAATTAGATGCCAGTGCATTACAATGTGCTTGAACATTCGCTGTACCAAGTTTCATTGCGTTTGGATGGTTAAATCGCGAGAAAAGTCTATTTAAAATTATAAATTTCGCTTGGCCACTATGTTCGTTTTGTAGTAAACAGGTTTTGAAAGTCTCATAGGTGACCTTTTAGTAGTGCCCTTTATCACCGTACAAAATTACAGGGTAATATCAGTAATAGTTTCGGAGATATAGAATGCCGGTGAAATATTTCGCACAGCCGCCATCTTGAGTTTATGTAAATAACTGAACTAAATTAGATGCCAATTCATTACAATGCGCATACACATTTGTTGTACCAAGTTCCATTGCTTTTGGATGGTAAAATCGCGAGAAAAGTCTATTTAAAAGTTTCAACTTCGCTTGTCCAGAATGTTCGTTTTGTAGTCAACAAGTTTTTGAAAATCTCATAGGTGAACTTATAGTAGTGCCCTTTACCACCGTACAAAATTTCAGAGTGATATAGGTAAAAGTTTTGGAGATATAGAATGCCGGTGAAATATTTCGCACAGCCGCTATGTTGGATTGGTGAGACGAAATAAAATTTGAAGGGCACGGTCGGGGTCGGCCAAAATAGTACTATGACCTTACCGTGATTCATTGAAATAGCTCCAGCCATTTAGAAGTGTTTGAGGGGGGGGGGGCAGACAAAGACACACACGCACACGGACAAAAGGCGATCTCATAAGCCAACTTTTTTTTTCATAAAATGAAAATAGGCTAAAATGAAGGAATGTTATTCAATATCTAGGTCCAGCAGGGGTCTTGGTCATTTAAAATCAACGGTTCGAAGTCAAGGAGACCACGATCAGGGAATTTAGTGTCAAAGGCATGGGGTATGGTGGGTCGAGGTCAAGGGTTTAGGATCAAGGGTCAAATGGTTTGGTGTCAAGGGGTCAAGGCAAGGGCATTCTGGTCAAGGAAGCCAGGTCAAGGAGGCAAACTTTTAAGGGACATGATGATCATGACGACTTAGATGAAGGGGGCCAGTTTGAAGGTCTTTGGGGGTAACGGGGGTCGGGTCAATGAGGCTAGAGTCAAGGGTTTATGGTAAACGGGGTCGAGTCAAAGTAGTTGGACTCATGGATGCTGGACTCATGGATTTGGAGTTCATGGGTGTTGAGATAAAGTTCGTTATGGTAAAGGGGGCCGAGTCAAAGTGACTGGACTCAAGGATGCCGGACTCAAGTACTTAGAGGTCAGGGGGGTTGAGGTCAAGGTCCTTATGGTAATGGGGGGTCGAATCAATGTGGCGAGGCTCAAGGATGCCGGACTCAAGGGCTTGTGGATCATGGGGGATGAGATCAAGGTCTTTATCGTAAAAGGGGTCGGGTCAAGGAGGCTGGAGTCAAGGGTGCAGATCCCAAAGGCTTGGAAGTTATGGAAGTTGAGGTCAAGGTCTTCATGGTAAACGGGGTCGGGACAAGGAGGCTAGAATCAGGGCTGGATGGTCATGTGTGTTGGGTTCAAGATTGTTGGAGGCTAGCAATTGGGGGAGGGGGGGTCAACGAGGTCGAAGTCAAAGGCTCTGCGATCGATCATGCTGGGGCCAAAGGCTTAAGGTTTTCAGTGCGTCGGGTTCAAGGTATGGGGTCAAGGGGCGTCAGAGTCAAAGGGGCCAGGGTCACGGGGGCAGGATCTAGAGAGCCATGCTCACAGGGACAGGGTCAAATGGTCCAGGTACAAGGGGGCCAGGTTCAAGGGAATCGGGTAAATTGTTTGGGTTCAATGAAATCTTGGCCAAAGGAGTCAGTAGGGTAAATAAGCAAAAGACAAAGGCCTCCAGGCCAAAGAGGCCGGAATCATGGGCTTTTAAATCAAGGGAGCAGGGAACAAAGGTGGCGTGGTCAAGGGTTCCTTGCTATTAGGAGGCTGAAGTCATGGGCTTTAGGGTCAAGCGATCAGGATTCAGAACATTGAGGGCAAGTGGGTGAAGTCATTGGTCAAGTGGACTTTCTTGAAGGGCCAACGTCTACGGCATTTTGGTCAAGGGATCAGGGTTGAAGGCTTCGGGATCAATGGAAACGAAATCAAGGTCTTTGGGATCAAAGGGCCTGGTCAAAGGAAGGGGAGGGGGGCAAAGGTCTATGTTCAAGGGGGCTGGCGACAAGATATATGAGATTTAGGGGATCGGGTCAAAGAGGCTGGGATCAATGGGGCCGGACTAAGAGCTTGGAGGTCATGGGGGTAGGGGTCAATTTTAGTGTGGCTGAGATCAAGGGTTATGTGGTCTAGGTGGTCGGGGTTAACAGGTGAAGGTGGCCGGTGCCAAAGTTTTGGAATCAATTGGATCTGAGTTTAGGCGTTTGTGGTCAAGGTTACGGCGTCAAAGGCTTTATAGTCAAGGGAAATGGGGTCATGGGACCATGGTCAAGTGCCCTGGGACACAGATGGCTATGGTCAAAGACGTTGGAGTCAAGAGGATCGGCGTCTAGGCCTTTGGAGTAAAGGAACCAGGTTCAAGGGCTTTGGAGTCACGGGTCTGGGTTCAAGGTATTTGTGATCAAGGTGGTCGGGGTCATAGGGCCAGTGCCAAGGGGTTTGGTCAAAGGGTTGGATGTCAAGCGGCTGGGGTGAAGGGGATCAACCCAAGGGGTTTATGAGTGCTGGGGACTGCGAAGAAACTGCTACGCCACTGTGCCACATAATGTTTACTAACTAGCCGACGATTCACTCTACTACTAAAGTAGGCTTTTCCACGGCGAAAATATCAATTCATGACGACTCAAACGCTCATCTCAGGTGCCGTGGTGCTGTGCCATGAATAACGTTCAGGGTATTTTCTTGTGTGTAGATTAGCACCTCCTCCCAGTCCCAGTTATTACGTGCGAATTTGTCCCCTCTCTGGCTCCTTGCCAGATTGAAGTTATCAACGCTGGAGTGCCTACGTCCCCTCCCGGTGGAATGGGAAGGCTAGTGCAGGCAGCTGCTTGGCAAACTCCCTTCTATTTGTGTGTGGGGAGGAGTCTTACTGGGTGGGCCCAGGGATAACTTTTCTACCCCTGATCCCATCGTAGGTATGGTGGTTGGAATCAGGCGGGCCTCAGGGACAGGTCAGGGGAGGTTAGCCCTCAGAAATGTACCGAGTTAGGTTCAAGAAATATGTGTCAGTTGGCTCGAACTTGTATTTTCTTTTTGTTATGGTGACATAAAACCTTACTGAACTTGAGTTATTCCCATCGTGGTGGGTAGGAGTAAACTCATTAGCCACTTTATGGACTGTGGTGTACAGAATCTTGTTCGAGTGCCTAGTGTTTGAGTTGAAAGGTCATAAACCAGGATATGGTTAAATAGTTGAGTACGACAGTATGTACTGCACATGTGGTCGAGTAGCGTGAAGGTACAGGGCACACCAAAAGTAAGTGACAACATTTTCGTTTTGTCGCCTCTCTCCTTTATTATCGACCTGTCAGTTAAACAGAGATCCATTAGATCTCACTCTTTGGACATTTGTTATAGCATATCGTCCCTTATCGTACAATACCGCGTATCTACCGGGTGAGTTAGCCGAGGTCGTTGCGGCATGACTGTTGGCAGTCGCTCACATCCGGGAGGCGAGGAGGTTCGAATCCCCCCCGCCGGCAACCTTGAAGATGGTCTTCTGTGGTTTCCCATCTTCCTTCCAGGCAAATGCCGGGGTTGGTCACAGCCGCTACCTTCCACTCCTCGACCCTCCCATCCAACATTCCTCCCCAACGGTACTTGTAGCTCACCCATTGGGTGTCTGTCTCGAAGCAGCTACAAAACTGGCGAGCCGAACATGTCCTCGGACACTCCCGGCACTAAAAGCCATACGCTAAAAAAAACGCGTATCTAACGATGCTCTTCTTTCCCAATACTTTCCTTATCATTGGTCACGCCTCCCAGCCGAGTATGGATGTCCAACACAACAATTCACGCCAGGTTCATTTTCCTGTGTATGAGCATAAAGAGGAAGTAGTTTCGTTAAGAACTAAATAGCCTATTTTCATATATTCCACTGGTTTTCTCATTAAAATTCTCCTGCCTATTAAAAGAATTTTCCATGTGATATACTAAATAGCTTTTGGTTCACGACCTATGTCTTCACCAACACCATTACAATGAAACGTTATGTGCTAGAATACATATTAATAATATCGGTGATTCAGACTGCTTCTGCGATATGGCATCTTTCTGTAAAAACCTCGGGAATTAATTTTTAGAAAAGTCAAATGCACGGCTTCTATGATTTACGAAATGGAAGCTACAGATTTTAGTGCGTTAAGATAATCGTTGATATCATAGGCCATCATAAGAATCATCATTTCAATCGCCTGAATAAGATAAGAGAAATTTAAAAATGAGGTTTTAAAATGTCGAACCGATGCCATCGTGAATTTTTTTAAACAATTGAGCATCATTATATTTATCTATACTGAACTCTAAATAAAGAGTCACTGTGCCAAGTTTAATTGCACTCGGGTAATTAGATCAGATGAATATAATATTTAAAATTCACTTGGCCGCCATGATGTGTTTGTGTTTCTCAGGATATGGAAAGTTACATATACCGTATGTAGGCTACTTACTAAACAACCCTCTAACACCATACAAAATATAAGTTTGATGGCTTGAATATTGAGAACCGGTGAAATATATCGCATGGTCGCTATGTTGGATAGTTTTTGTATAGAATTTCATACCAGCAGATAAATATTATCATCGTAACTCATTATACCAAGCTGCATTTCAACCACTTGTTTGAAACACGAGGCAATAGGCCGGTAATAAGGTTGCAGTTTTGCACAACGACCAGATTTCTTTAAGAAAAACAATTAATACCGTAATAATATTTTTATTAATAAAAGCTGTACGTTTCCTTTTATATGTGGCTGCGTGGCTTAGCGGTAACGTTCTCGCCTGCTGAACCCAAGATAGCGGGATCGAATCCCGGCGCAGTCATGTGGTATTTGAGGGTACGCAAATGCGAGGGAACCGTGTCAGTAGATTTACTGGCACGTTAAAGATCCCCTTCGGGGGAAAATTCTGGTACCTCGGCGTCTCTAAAATTTCTCAGCAGTTGGAAGGGACGTAAAAACAATCACATTATTAACAATAACACACGAGAAATACAGGGTGGCGCACGAAATGTCATACATAGAAAATGATTTATAAAATGTGTAAATCTGGGCTCACAACCATGTCATTTCGTGAACAGAAACCTCATTTCATGCGTGATTCGACAGACAGCAGCACATGTCGCGCATGCGTACCGGCCTCCAGTTATACAAGATGCCGAACAAAGGGAGGTTGACGCGCGAACAGAAGGTGAAAACAGTGTTGTTTTATGCGGAAACAAAGAGTGTAATTCGGACTCGGGAAAGGTTTCGTGTTAATTTCCCGTACCCAGTGGGCTTCCTGCCGGCGGACGGTGTATAGACTGGCCAGCCAATTTTAAACAGAAGGCAATATACTGGAGTGGAACGAACCCGTCTCAAGCCAGTCCGCTCACCGGAGAATATTGCTGCTGTGAGAGCGGCTGTGGCTCGGAGCCCCCCCCCCAAATAAACCAGAACTGCTTGTGTTCAGCTGGGCATCTCTCGTCCGTCAATTCAGAGAATAGGCCTACTGCAGTCTGAGCTTGACCTAATCCCATACAAAATGACAACAGGTCATAAACTAACGGCGCTTGACAAGCAACGGTAAGTACAGTTTGCTGCATGGGCTATTGCAGAAGGTGATCCCGTACTGTACAGCACATGGTTCAATGATGAGGCACACGTTTATCTCAACGGTGCTGTGAACAAACAGAATGTCCGGATTTGGGCGAAAGGGCGGCCTGCTCTTGTGCACGAGGTTGAAAGCCATGGTGTAAAAGTGTGTGTATGGGCTGCAATTTCCAGTCATGGAATTATTGGGCCTATCTTTTTCAATTACATAATCAACAGTGCGCGTTACATGGACATGTTGCAAAACAGCTTCCTTCCATAACTCTGCATCACGACTACCAAAAGAGACACTGGTTGATGCAAGATGGAGCTCGTCCGCACACAGCAAATGTTGTTCAGGACTTCCTGCATGGACATTTCGGGCCCCGTGTGATGTCCCATCGATCTCCCGATCGTTTCCAGAGCGGCTCAATCTGGCCACCACATAGCCCCGATCTTAATCCCTGTGACTTCTTCCTGTGGGGATATTTAAAGGAGACAATCTACAGCCAGAAACCAGAAAATGTATTGCAATTGCAAGCGGCCATTGTTACTTTCTTCCGAGGGTTGAGTGAGGACATGTGTCGTAGAGTGGTCACAAACATGCAGGTTCGTCTTGAAGCTGTTGTACGCCGAGAAGGTGGACATATTGAACATGTTCTGCATACTGACTAATCATGCATATTTCAGTGAATGTTTTAATACCATATTTTATTAAATATGTTGTACAGTATATTAAATAAACTTTAAACAATTTCCAGTGTATGACATTTCGTGCGCCACCCTGTATGTATGTGGTTTTAAAACTTTAGCACAGCCACAATCTTTATGTTCTCATAGAAACTGAAATATATTAGACGCCAATATAGTAAGCCTTCTATGGAGATTTACCGTGCTAAGTTTCACTGCGGTCGGATAGTTAAGACATGAAAAATATCCACATTTTTCGCGTCGCTGACGTGTTGATTTGTTTCCTTTAGGTTATTAGTTAGTTAGTTAGTTATTGTTGTTTTAAGGGGCGGAACTACGACGTCATCTGCCCCTCATTAGGTTATTGAAAGGTTATTGAAAAGCCCATAAATAAACATATGTTAATAGCCTCTATCAATATACTAAGTGTCAGATTGCTGTAATAGAATCGCAGATATTGAGAACCGTCTAAATATTTCGGATGATCGCCATGTTAGATTGTTCTATATGTAGGCCATAGAGTTATGTACAATTTGATGAAGATTATTGCATAGGTTCATTATTCAATCGTTCACTTCCATCGTATGCTGGAAACCATTTTCCGCTAGTTGTGAGATCGTAGAGGTATCAAGGAAAGCAGATGGAAGCAAGTCTGGGCTCAGCTGGTGCCCCGTGTCGCTATCACTAACCCAGCTCCTGCTAGTTGTGAGTCCCTGGAGGCAGGGGCGTATATAACCCCCCCCCCCCCCGAAATTGTTGTCACATATATTATGTTTTTATGAATTAAAACATTAAAAACGAATATACTCGTACTTATCATGTACTATTGTTACTAAGCGACGTATGGCAACGTTGCAAAGCAAGGCGACGATAGAGCGATGTAAACAGTGTGACAATCAGTTTGCTCTGATCTTATGTGTAACAACATAATCTCTTATTAATCTCCAATGCCTTCGCTCTTATGAACGTACCAAGAACAGCAACAAGTGCCCTTGAAGCGTGTGTCAAAAGTTTGTTTTTTCCTAACTTTTATACCCTTATCAAACTTTTGACAAATTTGCTTCTCTCTGTAGCTACCGGTACTGCCGAACGGAGTTTGAGTTTGTTGAAAACATACTTAAGAAATTCTAGTTCTGAAAACAGGCTCTACGGTCTAGTAAGGTTATCTATTCACACAGACATACATCACTGAAGATGAAGTTATAAACCGATTTGGTAATGCTTCAAGAAACCTTGACTTTATATAATAGTTTAAGTTGTAAATCAAAACAGTAGCATTAATTCTTTCCATGTAAATACTATGAAGTGAGCAAGATGATTGTATTCGTATTAATAAAAAGTAACATAAAATGGCCTTAGTTATGTTTAACATTAACCAAACTTAAAACATCACAACAAATTGGTAGAAAAAGTGATGCCAGATAGCCTTAAAATTCATCATTTTGCACCAAATTATACAAAAGTTTCCCGGGGAGAACCCCGGACCCCGTATTCTTTGGGGCCTATACCATGCCCCCTAACCCTCAGTTGGGCACCCCCTGAAATAAAACGACCCTGCCTGGAGGTATCAAGGAGAGCAGATGTTGGTGCCCCGTGTCACTAACCCATGCTCCTGCTAACTGCGAGTCCCTGGGTGAGAGGACTAATTTTGTGAGTTAATAATCAAGTGACGAATTAAGATAATACTAAGAAGGGTGGCAATTAATGATTTATGGGGTGGAAAATCGGGGCCATCTGCCCGCCAAGAATGAGAATAGCACTTATAATCTAGTTAAAATCTTACTCGTATAATTAAAAGTCTATCTCTCTCTTAAGTTAATGGCCCTAGGGCTGGTTTGCAGCAACCCGCCAATCTTCTCTATTCTCCGCCATCCTCTACAATTCGTGATATGATTTTGTGTTCGTGTCTGTCATTATCTGTGTGATGTATGCAAGTGGTGGTCTTCCTCTTGTGTTTCTCCCTTCTAACATCCCTTCGATGACTCTTGCTAGCAGGCTGTCTGAGAATATGTCCCAACATATTCGCTCATCTTGTTGTCAGACTCTTCATAAAGCTTCTACTTTCTCCTGCTCTTCTGAATACCTCTTCATTTGTCATAAGTTCTATCCAATTGATCTTAAGCATTCTTCTCCAGCACCAAGCCTCAAAAGTCATCAACTTCTTCTCTTCTGACTTCCCTATTGTCCAAGGTCTCACTACCATACAAAGCCACACTCCACACGTACGTCTTGAACAGTCTTTTCCTCATTTTTAGGTCTATACTTATGGATGTGAAGAGATTCTGCTTTCTACGAAAGGCGTTCTTTGCCTAAATAATTCTACTCCGAATTTCTCGTTTGCTGGTTCCGTCATACAGTAGACTACGTTATCAAGCTTCCCAGATACCAGTGACGGATGCAGTTTTGCACAACGACCAGATTTCTTTAAGAAAAACATTTAATACCGTAATAATTTTTTTAGTAATAAACGCGGTAAGTTTCCTTTTATATGTATAGGAATTCATAATTTTGTTCTTTAATAATTCAGGAAATCTTATAGTAGGCCTAAGTTACTGTGAACTGTCTGAGAAAGCTAAGCGCGCCAACTGTCTCGGAGCGCTCGTCCGTTTGGTCCTTGCCAGGCCCAAGCACCGACCATATCTCAACAGTGAAGAGTATAGCAGAGATGCTAGATCGAGTAAGCCCTATCCCAACAGTTAACTCGACTGGTCGTTGTCCACTGATTGCAACAAGGGAGCCGAGGCGCGGACGGAGACATCTGAGATGCTCCGACAGTTGCTGATACTATGTCTTGCAATGTAATTTGTGCGTAGGCCTACTTGTGACACTCGCGGTTCTTTCTCGCCCTCTTATATAACTTGCGTTTATTGTTCTCGTGAAGTTTTTCATGTAGACTAACTTATAATCCATTTAATGCGATGACAATGTGATGTTCTATGAACTGCGGTATTCGTGATAATGAGGTACATTCGTTTTACGGCGCAATTGAATACGGTTTTCTCTGATATCAAGCGGTCTTTTACATTATCACCTACGCCCCCCTCCCCTTAATGAAAATAGCGGAACGCCCATAACAATTGATTATCCGCCAGCCGCCACTGTAGATACTTAAGTTATATTCCTTCACATGTTGTATTCTATCATTTTCGATATAAATTGCTGGTGCTCTTCTATGATCTTCCTGGTACCGACTGCATACAAGTATTTTTGTTTTATGTTATTCATCTTCATATTAAATTCGTTTTAAGGATGTTATTCATTACATGAAGTATCTGTTGAAGATCATGTTCATTATCTGTTGTTAAAGCAATGTCATCTTCGAATCGGAGCATGTCAATCTTTTCCCTATAGCCTACATATGTATTCCAACTTGAATCTCTTCTCTTATCCTATTTATGGCATCTTGGTCATACAAATTAAATAAGTAAGGAGATAGCGAGCATCCTTGTCATATTCCTTTTTTATTTCAACCTCTTCCTGATTATTGCCAGATCTTATTATTCCCCTTTCATTCTTATACAAACTGTAGATTATATAGTTATATTAATAAAATCTAACTATTTATAATAAATACGATGATCTATGTTGTTATGGGTGTCACTTTTTATTCTCTATGTTCACAACAAAGCTATAGGAAAAAGAGAAGAAAATAAGAAAGAACCATTAACAGTCAAAGAACGGAAGGTAAAAGATATGACACGTACAATATGTGTACGTAGTTGAAGCCAAGTTCTAATAATGTTCGTTGTTCATAAATGTGCATTATCACTACACACTTCCCCTCCCCCCCCCCCCTAATAAACTTTGACGGAGTCTATGAACCTAAGAGGAAAGTGAACCTTCCGTCCCGATTTTGTGAAGTTCAATTTGTCGCCGGGTAGAGGAATTTTGGTCAGTGGGAATGTTGCACTCGTCTTGTTTGTCTCAACTGATCCAGAAGAAGGTGATGAGGGTTGTTCTTTCAGTATGAAGGCTGGTTTCAGGCGATCAATCGAGATTCGTTTAACTTTCCCGTTTATCTCATAATCGAAAAATTTCTGCGTTCGTTTCCTTACCGGGTGAGGACCAGTATAGGCAGGTTGTAGTGATGTTGTTATAGCATCTTGATATATAAAGACATGCGAAGCTCTTGCAAGTTCCTTTGATACGTAAACCGTTCTATTTTCAGGTTTAGACGTTGGAACTAGTTTAAGTGAGTGGATTATGTTTTGCAACCGTCGTACAAAGTCTTGCTGTGAGATGTCGGAGGACTGAAGTAGTAGTTCACCTGGAAGACGAACGGTAGTGCCAAATACTAACTCAGCAGATGAGCAACCTTAATCTTCCTTGATTGCAGTGCGAATACCTATGAGCACTAAAGGAAGAGATTCCACCCATGAATGTGTCTGAAGTAGATGACATTTGAGAGCTGCTTTCAAAATTCTATGTTGACGCTCAATCAGTTCGTTGGCTTGAGGATGATAATAGGCAGTTGTTGTGTTACTATGAGAACCGAGGTACTTAGTCATGGTCTTGAATAGTTCACTATCAAATTGTCGGCCTTGGTCCATAAAGATGCGTGCTGGGATACCGAATCGAGAGAACCAGCAAGATGGTAAATTACTAGCAACAGTTTCTGCAGTTTAATCCTCTAATGGCACAGCTTCCAAACAACGAGAGAACCTGTCAACAATTGTTAAAAGGTAACGAAATCCTCGGCAAGGAGATAGTGGTCCATCAATATCTACATTGATATGTTGAAATCACTCGTTTGGGGTACAGAAAATTCTGCTAGAGCTGATTTTGTGTGCCTGTGAATCTTACACTTCTGGCATTCCTGACAAGATTGGGCCCAAATTTTACAATCCTTTTTAATGACCAAATAAATTTTCTAGAGATCATTTTTGTTGGCGTTCGAATTCCCGGATGTGATAGGTTGTGGATTGCTGAAAATATTATCTTGCGGAATTATTGGGGAATATACGGGCGAATGTGAGTGGTTGATAGCCTATGTCACAGTACACCTGCTTACGAGAATTTGGAAGTTCAAGCTTTACAATCTTTAGAGAAGTACTCTTCTGTAGGTTTTCTAAATCACTGCCATCTAGTACATCTGCTAAAGCATCATAATAAATAGGGCTTGGGAAGTCAATGGTACGTATGCGCGATAGGGCGTGTGAGATTACATTCTCTTCTCCCGAGATGTGTCTGATGTTGGTAGCGAACTCAGCAATATAGTGTAATTACCGGGCTCTTCTAGGAGGTGCTTTGTCCAAATCATGAGAGGTTGTAAACCTAGAGCCTTCAGGATGGCTTACACATGCATGGTCCGTCCAATATTAACGTACGGCTTACCTGCCTGGCATCCCACTACAGCGGAAAACATAAACAAGCTCCAGCGTGTACAGCGCCGCGCAGAAAGGCTAATAGCTCGTTATTCCCCTTCCCCTTTGTCAAAATTTCCATCTATAGAGGCAACAGCCAAACAAATTGATCTAATTTTTTCTTAAAAAATCCCTTACAGGTTCCATTAATATTGACCCTTTTTGCCGACTGTCATTGGCATATCGCTCAGTTCGGAGAGGACGAGGTGTAACCCTCGTTCCGCCCTTCGCACGTAGCAATGCTTACCTGACAGGTTTCTACGGCCGCTCTGCGCTGTTATGGAACGCGCTGCCAGGGGATGCCAAGATCTTGCCTCTTCGGAAATTCAAACCGTACGTAAGAAGGTACATTGTATAAATAAACGTATGTATGAATGATTGATTGTCTCGCAGAATGAATGAGTATCTGAATGGAATGAATGAATGTATCGAGTGATTGAGGTTATGAAAGTGCGTGCGTGAGAGAATGAGTGAACAGGAAAATGTACTATGTCAATATTCTAAATATGTAAATACCGCAAATATCTTTGTAAAACTTGTAAATATTGTTAAAACAAATGTAGATGTAAGCTGTGCCTGTGGAGCATGAAATATGTATGTTGGGCTTGCCCTTTTTCACTAGGCCTTCCATACTTCGTGTACGATTTATGGTAAATAAATAATAATAATAATAATAAATCCTGCTGGAATGCATAAGTAAAAGGTCCATAAAGATGCGTGCTGGGATACCAAATCGAGAGAACCAGCAAGATGGTAAATTACTAGCAACTGTGAAGACTGTCAAATTCCGTCCTTCTAACAAATATTTGAAGTGTTTGACAGAGCTGTAAATTGCTTCCAGTTCCCGATCATAGGCACTGTATTTTATTTGTGCCTTGGTCAAACTTCTTGAGAAAAATCTAAGTGGTTGTTTCACACCATTTACTGTACTTCTTGTTGAAGCACTGCCCCAATGGCTGTGTCTGATGCATCAGTAACCAGGGAAAGCGGGGCTTGAAATTGTTGATGGGCCAGAAGTGTCGCACTACATAGAGCTTCTTTGACTGCGGTAAACGCAGCTCAGTTCTCATCTGTCCAACCCAGTGCTTTGCTACTGTTTTTCTTGTGTCCTGCTAACATGGTGGCGAAGGGTTGCTGTAGCCTGGCTCAATCGGGTATAAATCTGTGAAAAATTAAGCGTGCCAAGAAAGCGTCTCAAAGATGTAGTTGATTGAGGTTCGGGGAAGTTCTTTATTGTTTCCATCTTGTCTGGAAGTGGTTTCAGACCGTCTGAGTTTATGGAATAGCCCAAGAATTTAATGTCTTTCATACCTAAGATGCATTTCGCGACATTAACACACAGGCCGTACTCATCGAGTCTCTCGAAAATACTTCGTAGATGGCGCTGATGTGTTACTTCGTCAAGCGAAGCGATTAGTTGTCATCCAAATATCAGAAAACAAAATGTAATCCATAAGCAAAGTATTCATAAATCTTTGGATGGTTTGGGCAGCTTTCCTTACTCCAAACGTCATGTATGGAAATTCGAATAGCCCAAATGGGGTCGTAATCGCTGTTTTGGATATGTCAGCCTCATAAGCTCGAGTCAGATCAATAGATGAAAATATATTTGCGTCGAATAGTATATGAATGCAGTCTGTGAGAAAGGGTAACGAGTATTTGTCAGGAATGGTTACGTTGTTGAGGGCCCTGTAATCACCACATGGTCTCCAATCACCAGACTTCTTCTTCGTTACGTGTAAGGGGCTTGACCAGCTGCTTTTTGAAGGTCTGCAGAGTCATTGTTGCAACAAATACTCAAATTCTTGACGTGCTATCTTCAATTTTTTTGGTGCGAGTCTTCTCGGTTTGGCGAAAACAGAAGAGCCTCTCCTCTCGATATGGTGTTCAATATTGTGAAGTTTGATTCTCCTGTTCACAATGTTGGGACGTTTTAATTCAGGAAACTCACTCAAAATAGACTGGTAAGGATTTTCATGCAGTACAGATTTGATTTCTTCCTGATTACTTCTGTAGGTCGTGCCATTAACCATTAAGGCGGTGGTACCATCAACCAAACGCTGATGTTTACTATCAACAAGTAGGTTGTAGTGAGTTAGCACACTGGCACTCCCGGAATCTCAAGCAATAACAACATGCCGACGTTCGCAAAAATTCACGTTCCGACAGCCGACCTACGCAATGTCAGAGACTTCATGCACACAAACAAATGTAAACATAACATGACGAAATACTGACTTGCAGAGACCACCGCATTGCAACACTGCTGCCGACAGACACTATTGTTATATCGGCAGTGACCATGAAATCACAAACACAGACCAATTATAATGCCATACATTTTTCAGCACTGTTACAACAGTGGTGACATTTAGCAACGTACAGACATAATAAGCCGGACTTACCTTAGGGCCACAGGGACATATCTACAAAGATGTTGACAAGGTGCACGCGCCATCTGACACTCAGACACGCGATACACGATAGGACTTAGCCGATAACAGGCCTCCCGCCCGCATGGGGTAGCGGAACATAGTCCCATACATACGCGCTCACTAATCAGGGGCAAATACAGACAGGGGCTCTGAGGAAACAAGACCTCCCCCCTAATAAATTCTTTTCTCGATTTTATTTCTAAAAAATCATTACAGGCTATCAGGACATGGCCAGGCACACCACGATCACTTGCTACATTAACACTACGAATGGGAGACCAGATTAGGCCGTGACGTCACGGCGTCACCACACTTCACTATCCCAAGAAGCGGATAGAAAGCAGACATGGACCAAGGGAGGATGACAGGGGCATAGGTGGACAATCCCAGCGGGATTACCAATATACCACCCACAGGCTACAATCTTACTACACTACTCCCCTTCCATAACCTTCCCAATTACAACATTAACCAACACAGACATACAGACACGATAAAAACAGCTACACTACATGACAAAATATACATCGGGGTTGATAGACTTCATGCGTTTAAAGAGAGGGCTTCCTACGCCCTGGATCTCAATGCTAACACCTGAATATTAGGGGTGTGTCGGAAAACGACAATTAAGCGTAATGCGCATCTCCAAGTAAGAGATGAGGCCAAAATCATATACTAACTATTTTTTTTAAATTAAATAATCCCGCATGAAAGGGACATAATATTATTTTACACTGACCGATACCTATCCTTAGATGAGTGCGGATACGCCTCATATCCAGATACATGCATGGAATATCCCACCCACACACCTGGGTTATCATTAGTATTACTCCTGCATGGAATTTTTATATTTTTGCAATCCCGGGAAATACCTACCCCCGTCCACTCATTGTAGAAACATCCCAGCAGCATCACCGGCTTTAGGCCACCATTTACATGAAGCCCAATGATGCGCAACCCTCTCCTACCTTGCTTCAAGCCTATTCAACGGATAATACCCCCGGATCCTAATAACAGGGAACCTAGCGCCATAAACCCTACTAACGCCTCCGTGAAAATTAACAAGGCATTACAGCGGGAAATCCGACATAGCACAGTAGACCTGAAGTAGTCTATGCACTTAGAAGTTCCTACAACCCCAAAACACTTGAAAAATTTTACATTTTATAAACAATAAATTATTTACACAGTACACTTATATTGTTTACATAAAAAGGAATCTGATAACACGCTGATTGGTGATAACGACACAAGCAGAAGGCCAGAGGCACCACACTGGAGCAGAGCGGGTAAGGTGATGATGAGCCTTACCCTAGTTAACTTAACGACTAGACCAAAAAGACGAACCACGTAAGGTTGAGGCATTCATGGCCCGGCACGGGCAAACTTCGGAATCCTAGGTGTGCCTAGCCTGCCCCTAAGACGAAGAGATGTTACACCCACTATGTGCCACGGTCGTCGAAGCCAAGACCTGCAGGGGAGACTTTCTGAGGATGGTGGGAGAAATAGCCAGCTCCACGCCGGACTCAGGAGTTGACCCTAGGGACGACCAAACTAGGACTAGACTTTTAGTTAAATATAAGTAAGTAGGGCTTCTACAGCGAGAAGCGAGACTCCTATGCGCGGGAGTGAAGCATTATTGTTGCCAATCGGGGCGAAGAGAATATTATTACTGCCAACAAAGGCGAAGAGAATACTATCACTGCCAATAAAGGCAAAGAGAATACTACTACTGCCAATAAGGGCGAAGATGATACTATGCCATTGGACGATGTCCAATGCCCACATAAATGGTGACGCAGCGGGCAGCCAAGGGCATTAAATGAGGGGCATCGCGAGCAACTCACAGGGGTCAAAGTGGGCAGATCCAACAACAACAACAACAACATATGCAAAGGCAACGGCAATGAGCAGATAAATACAGCTGGTGAGACGGTTTGCTTAGAGGCACCGTAAGCCGCCTGCGACTATATTAATAATAGTTAGTAATCATTAGCATAAGCGTCGACAACTAGTATTAAGGGGGCGGAATCCGGCGGTTCTAGAGACAACCGGTGTTTCTAGAATACGTACGGGTGGTGATCTGAGGAAGTAAATTGCCTCAGGCGATCGCCCTGGTCAAAATTTTAGCTGTAAGACAGTTGCATTTGACACGCAACTTAGGATTAAGCAAATTTACTAACCGCTGTTGCTAAATAATAGCACAGCATATTTCGGCAACAGAGTAAGGCCACCCATTCGGCTTAATAATAGCAACCATTTTTTTTACTTACCATAACTAAGGTAACGATCTCGGCACCTGATGGCGACGCAAATCCGTCATCAGGGTAAGCCCGATAACACACTAGAATAAGTTAGATTAAGATAAAATCTCGGCACCTGGCGACTCAAATTCATTGCCAGGGTAAGCCCGATAATACATTAAGTTTGATTAACTAGGTTAATTAAGACTAAATATAAACACTTTGAGAGTAAGAAAAAACATTACGGCACCGTGTAGGGTAAGCCCGATCATACATCAAATAACACAATCATGTGTAAAGAGAACATGACAGTAATAGTGGCCACAGGTTAACACTAATCATGCTATTTTTTTTTTCAGGGGAAAAAGAGCTTCAGCCAGTGAACACACTGACACGGTAGCCGATATGCAATATTCATATGTTTTCTTAACCTCTCCATTTTTTCAGGCGTCGTCACCAGGAATATGGCACTGGTGACTATGATTTCACTGCCATACAGCAGCAGCATGTTATTTGTGCCATGATATTATTGTGTACCACCTTTGCGCACTAATTTGTATTTACAATTCGTATTCATCCTCACACACAACCCAACACATACACCTCCATTTTTTTACAGCTACACTCCAGAAATCTGAACAGCAGGGTTGATACCTGTGGGGTATCAGGCTTGCTGACAGATCAACATAAACAAAGAACACAAGGCGTCAAAGATGCGACGCAAAATACGGCAATGAGGGCGCAACCGATCTGTGGTGGCGACTCTCACTGTCAAGTGTGAAAGCATTCGCCCACAGAGAATGGTTCACAAAGTAAAGGTATATATCAGCGGCACGACCACTAAGCTACACCGGGAAACGGCCGGACAGGATTAGCCGTGGGACGGCACTTAAATACAAAAGGTAGCGTGCACGCAAGTTACAACAGACGCGGCCGTCTAGGTATAGCATAATTAATAATTAACATAGATAGATTTAAGTATATAATGTAACATAATGTAATACAAAATACGGCAATATTGTTCCAAGGCACTACACACAAAATTATGATGCCACACATTGTGAACACACATATTCTTGTCAAACACATGTACACCATGGTTATGATTTGTTTCTTTCATTTTCTTTCTTCTAACGTCCCAATTTGTAAAGGTGTTCCGTTTTATCCCAACACAATAAACATATTTTAAATATTTCCTTTAACTTATACCCTGGAACACCTATTTTTTCTACTTCTTCCATCTTTCACATTGCAGGGAGCAATTTTTCCCCAAGACAGAGGCGGCCGGCACAATCACTCGTCCAGCCCTGGGTTTTTTCCTCCCTGCACAACAATATATTACATAATGTTTAAAACCATGTATTTTTTGTGGAACTTTTTATATATTGCGAATGCCAATTTTTTTTCCTCATGCACTGTTTTAAAATGTCAAATGTATATGTATATCCCAAAACCCACCCCTCTGAACACGAACTGATCTCACATCTACACGACATCCCTACATCAACACGACATCACCACCTCTACACGGAACAGAAGAAACGAAGATCAGACACAAGGAAGATTCCACTACGACCTACTACGATGACACCCCAACTTCACGTTCCGTTCCCGTTCGCGGGGACGCGAACTAAACAGAGGAAGAGGCTTGTACAGGCCCCCAGGGGGCTGCACCCACTGGAAGCCACCCTCCATCATCTATTAAAACCATCCCTAACTGGCAAATCTCATAAGTCCAGAACAATATCTTTCACACAGCAAGGGCAGCTAACCAGCCTGGAAGGCTTGCCAAACACTTGCATCACACCATAAACAGCTACACTATAACTAACTGGGGCATCTATGCCAATGGAATGCTGACAGCACAACACCAAAGCCTATAAGAGGAAGGCCTTAAGGAGGACAGCTCTCTTTCGATTATCAGTCATACAGTGTGTCAGCCGGAGGCCCTAGCTGTTATCATCAGGTGAGTCAGCAGTGTTCAGAGATCCTATATTTTGTAACCTACCCCACAAACTTGTACACTTAAACTTATAACATTTATTACATTCCCCTAAAAGGGACTTACAATTCCATATTCACTGACCAATAAATACTTGGTCAGTACACTACACTTGTCTTACTAATTACACGCCTCTTTACGTCCTAACGCCTTTCCTGATTCCCGCCACGAGTAAGCGTGACAACAGTAGCTTGTAATCGCCGGCTCAAGTTCTATTGTGTCTCTCACACGCGACCGCTGGCTGCAAACCGCCAGCATAGCTGACACAAGCAGGATTGTTATATAATTCCTTTCGACCAGCTGGGAGTCCAGTACATTAACCTGGCTCAAAGGATCATCCCCTGGAATACACTTACGTCTTTATAGGAGCATCCCCTAGCATCCTAACACTAAACAACACTCTACACTGGTCAGCTTACCCAGCTACGGGAAGCTGCCCCCCTCTAGGAATCACTCTCCAAATCAACACAATAACACATCCGTTTTAGATCTAACTACCCCCAACTAAGGGATCTAAAACAATACTTCGTAAATCAATGAAACTATCAATTTACGCGGCTAGCTCATATCCTAAGAGCACGCCATATTTGGTAACACCAGTTCCTATTTGTCTTTGGATGAGGCAACATCGATGTGCATGTTGGAGCATAAGTGAAAGTTCGTCCGTGGAGGGAAACCATGTGGCACGAAAAATCAGTGGATATTTTTCTCATGGATAGCCATTATGGCATTATTTAACAATTTAAAGATTGGAGACATTCATCATTACATAAACTGTGAAATATTTTCATTCTCCGAGGTGAAATGATGGACTTGTGTAAAGCAAACTTTATGGCCGCATGGTCACACACACACACTTCAGTGTTACATAAACTGTGTAATTAATTAACTGTACAAAATCTACGAGTACAATCTTTATTTGCCGGATGGGCAGTATTTTTGGTTTAATATTTTATGTTAATATTTTCTGTAAATATCAGTGCAAAAGTCACGAGTGAGTGTCGCACAAGCGACAAGACTAGAGCCAGTGGCGGAGTGAAAATGGGCAATTTTGCCGCATATTAGCTTCAGTGCGTGCAAGTTTTCGTTCATTATGTGCTACGTTATTACCAACGCTAACATTACAATCATGCTATACCATCAGATCTTCAAATTCGACCCCAACCACGCGATGGCATGTGATTTCTAAATCATGCGTGGGGAATTGGCAGCGGAAGATGTCCAAATACAATGAGAAGATAATCTAAAGCCATACACGAGACCGCATATAACATCTCATGGTGGGTCTCGAACCTAGTGACGCTGCATCTGTAAGTCAGATCAAGTATTTGTAGCGTATTGTAATGAGTTGGAAACAGTAGATTAGTTTAATTTGGTTTCATTTATTTAAGTGCACAATGCAGGTAGTTAATTATAAGACGCGTGTGGAAAGTAATAGTTTTATTAAACATTTATAAACGCCAGGAAGGCTGGAATTTCAATGCTCATTTCGTATCATTTCAAAACAGTTATTATCAACTTTTATTTTGTCAAGCTGATGACAAATAAACTAGTTTGACAGATGTTAAATCGAGGCCAAGGTTACGAGCCAAACCCACTACACAGCACACTCGATTCTAGGCAATGCATCAGTATTTTGTTTAGAAGGCTGTGAGATTCTTAACATTATTACAAGTGGAATGCAGAGTTCCGTTATACACATTTGTTGGCCAGATCAATACTTGAAAACAGGTTTATTTCTTTAAGAGAAGCCAGACAGGCAATGAATGCAACTGTATTTCGTAACCAAATGAACGCAGGTTCGACCTTATTCAGGGAAGAGGCAATTTTATAAATGCTCACACACACTTTTAGCTTGTATCAGAAGCCTTCATGTTTATTTAAAGCGTTGTCAGGATATGTTTTCTGTACACATAATCTTTATTACCAGCACTTCAAACGTGTATCAATTAGGAATCCACACTTTTGTAAATTAACGTTATGAGAGTATCATATGAGTCGTGACGGTGGATTAATACCTCCGACATTGTTATTGTGGTTATACCGGTGGTAATGAACTATTTGAAGTCGTACAAAACCGAGGGCGCCTGGATCGATGAATCCGAAATAAGAGTAAAGTATTGGTGAAGACACAGGGTGTCTAGTAAACTATTAAACTATTGAGTTATTTTGCTTAAGTTGGATACACACGTTACCTAAATACACTGAACGCTTTTAAAGGTCCATAAACTGAACAACAATACTGTCAGGGATAAATAATTGTGTGAAGCTTTAATAATCAAAAATAGGGTTTTGAAAACTAACGAATCTTATAATTCCCCCTGAGTCTAAATAAAATGTCTAAACATTAAAAATAAACTATTTTCTGGACCAAATGTTAACACTTAGATATTGTTAAGCTATTTTAGATACATTTTGATACATTTTCACATGAATAGTCGACAACTAATTGGTGATGTGATAACAGAAGCACACACATCAGATTAGTAGCAATATGAGTCGATGTAATTGTTTAATTACTATCGCATTTGCAGGCTTTCCTATATTTTTCTACTTTCTTAACACTTTGATACTATGACCGTTTGTTACAAACAGTAACAAATCGAGTACGCAGGCAGTGCCAATTGCACAACCATAGGAGTGCTGAATTAGTGTATGCATGTGTGTTGTAATAGCATAGTTTTTTTTTTATTCAGCAACATTGTGCACATAGCTTGATTTTCTTTGTAATAAACGCATCTCGTTTATTAATCAATGATATTTAGGACTAGCTTAACACTTAACTCTAAAGATAAATGTTAGAGATGGCACCATCGTAGCATACGACAAATTTTCCCCTTTGCTACTAAATGTAAATGTTCTAGTATTTGTAAACAAGTAAATGTCTTGCTTTGCTGTAGATTCTTTTGATGTTTGATCCTCCCGTAGTCATTTCGATGTAATTGCTTAGGGCCGATCTTACGTGCCATTCTCTTTGCCTGTTCATTTTAGTCGAATTTTGTATTAGGACCATGAGAGTAATTTAGGTCTTGTTTAGGACTTTTTTATATTTTCTTTCAGGGCAGAATAGTGTCGGACTAGCCGTTTGCAACTCTCATGCTAGGCTAGGGATCTATTCTGAATAAAATTTATTTGTGATTTTAACATAAGACTGACCTTTCTTTTCTTGTTTAGTTTTGTTATCGATGCATTCCTCTGAGCTGGTTAAAGATCGAACCTCACTAATTCCCGACACCCCCGAGTGCAGACTTTGTGCTACACCAGCCTATGAATGTATCGTCCCCTATAGTTGTGTGTTAACTGGAAGAGGGTCTCGGAAGGGTCATTTGAAACCGGTGGCTCCCCGAAACCTTCGGCCAGCGGGCACAGTATATGAACATAAATCTAACTATTTATAATAAATACGATGATCCATGTCGTTATGGGTGTCACTTTTTATTCTCTATGTTGACAACAAAACTGTAGGAAAAAGAGAAAAAGAAAGAAAGAACTATGAACAGTCAAAGAAAGAAATGTTAAAGATATGACACTTATAATATTGTGTTCGTAGTTGAAGCCAAGTTCTAATAATGTTCGTGTTCCTGAATGTGCATTGTCACTACAAAGCTATGTATTATTCTTATATCTCTATAAGAGACTCCCAATTTCTTTAGCAACTTGAACAGTATATTCCAATTCATATTATCAAAAGCTTTCTCCAGATCCACGAACGCTAGATATGTTGGTATTCTTTTCCTATTCCCCTTTTCAATTATTTGTCTTAGGGGTAATATTGCTTCTCTTGTTCCAATGCCCCTTCTGAATCCAAATTGGTCATCTTTAAGGTAGTTATCAAGGTTGTTTTCCATTCTCCTAAGGATAATATGTGTAAGAACTTGAGATGCATGCGTTGTCAGGCTTAATGTCCTAAATTGATCGCAATTTTGTGCTCTGACCTTCTTTGGAATTGGTATTATTATGCACTTAGTAAAGTCAGTTGGTACTAATCCAGTGTTGTACATTTTTCATATCATTCCATACATTGCATCTTCAGTCTTCTCTCCGCAGTTATTTAATAGTTCTGCAGGGATTTTATCTACTCCTGGTGCTTTGTTGTTTTTTAATCTTTCAGTGCTTTTTGAAATTCTGATTTTAGTATTTGGTCACCTCTATTCTCTGCGTCTGTCTGGTTTACTTCCTCTATTACTTCCTTATTCATAACTTCATAAAGGCTCTCTAGATATTCTCTCCATCTCTTCCCAACCTTCCCCTCTTCATGCTGGTACTGTCCATTCTCATCTTTAATACCACATGCCTTCTGTTTCTTCTCACCAAAAATTGATTCACATTTCTGTATGCCTTTTCTAAGTTATTTGCTTTAATTTCGGTGTCTATTTCATCAGATATATCACATAGCCTAAGTATTTTTCTTTGTCCCGCTTGCTTTTCCTAACTTTTTCATTTCTCAGTCTTCTATATTGTTGTTTTCCTTCGTCACTTGTGTCGTTTTTGAACCTTTTTCTTTCACTTATCATTTCTACAACTTCCTCACTTATCCATGCTGTCCTGCTGTTTCTTTTTTTAGTTTTCAGCAGTTCCTCTGCAGATCCTAGTATTTCCTCCTTCAGGATTCCCCACTGACTTTCTATTGGCTTCTCTAAAGTTTCAGTATTTCTTTCTATCGTTTCATCTGTTCTTCTTTGGAACTCGTCTCTAATATTTGGCGTCTTAACTTTTGTCACCTGTAGATACTCAGTTTTTCTATTAATGATTTTCTTATACAGTATTTGAGTTCCGCGTGCATCATGACTAGATAATGATCGCTTACAATAGTTGCACCTGGATAGCTTCTGAAATTTTTAACCTTGATCTTAAACCTTTCTGTTACCATAATGTAATCCAATTAACGGTAGATTCCACCCATAAAGCAACAATCACCATATGGGACTGATGGCCTCGATGTATTTTACCTTAGGGGCAGATGACCTTTCAGTTCCGCCCTTAAAACAACAATAACTAAGTAACTCCCCTTGAAACATGAATTGCTACTGCAGTAATTATGCTACCTTCAGGTGAACAGGCTTTAATATACAGCAATGTGTATCTGAAATTAAGATTATTCTTGGTAGAAGAATAATTAAGTAAATAAACAGTGAATCGGCTATATAAACAAACAGTTTAGTTGGAAATGTCTTATTAACATTCCCAGGAAATTGTGAGCCCACGTCGTATCAGTACCATAAAATGGAACACGTGCGGCTGTGGCCTTCATCATGCTTGCTCATGTCTGACATTTATTTGATTCCTATTTTATTGCCAGAGGTCGCGGGCCATTTAACATTGCATATGTGTGGTCGAGTAGCAAACTAAATGATACTTCTCCTCTAAGTTATTGCTTCCAATCGACCAAATGGCGGCTGCGGTGTACACTCCGTGTTCCAACACAGTTGAGGAGCGCTAGGCTCTTGCCTGTCATGTGTACTGCATCCAAAAGACTTGCACACTTACATGCAGTGCAAGGAACCTTTGTTGGAATAATATCTGTTGTTGAAGAACACGAAATTAATGCACATGACCGCAATACCAATAACAAACAATCAAATGTCTATCATCAACTGAAACTTACGAGTATTCTGATTGAAGGACATCTCGTGGTGTAGTAGGCTAACTAGCATTCTCATCTGTCATTCCTGAGATTCGGGTTCAAATCATAACTCTGCCAAGAATGTTAATGTTGGAAAGAGGCATAGTCAGCCTCGGGAGGCAAAACTGAGAAGAGGTGGATTCGATTCCAAATTCAGCCATCCTAGAAGTGGATTTCCGTGCATTTCCACTTCTATTCGAAGCAAATGCCAGGATGGTTGAAAACATATGGTCAAGTCCGTCTCATTTCCAATCCTAGACTCAATTATAAATACAAACAATACTATAGACATCACAATAACATAGGTTATGAAGCAAATTCTACACACATTCATGTATTCGGGGCTGATGACAAAGATATCCATGCCTCTAAATGAAGCGGCAACAAATCTGAATGCGGTTACATTCTCAAAAAAAAAGTAATTCCGTGCAGAACTATGAGTAAATAGCCTATTTTCATATATCCTGCTTATGTTAATTGCCTTTATCAACATACACAATTTCAGTTTGATTCCTGCAGTCTAATAGATTCGTGGATATTGAGAACCTTCTAAATATTTCGAATGGTCGCCATGTTGGGTTATTATATATGTAGGCCATCGAGTTACGTACTATTAGATGGAGATCATTGCGTAGGTTTATTTAATCGCATGATTAGGACACAAGAAATAAAAACGAGATTTTAAAATTTCCCTCAGCCGCCATCTTGAGGTTATGAAAACAATTGAAATAAATTACATCTCAGTGGATTAAAATTTGTATAGCATTAACCGTACCAAGTTTCACTATGCTCGGATGGAAAAATCACGAGAAACGTCCATTTAAATATTTAAATTTCGCGTCGCGGCCATGTTGTATTTGTGCTTACCAGGTTATTGAAAATTCCATAGGTGAACTTATGTTAATAGCCTTTATCAACATACAAAATTTTAGTTCGATTGCTGCCATAGATTAGTAGATATTGAGAACCGTCTAAATAGGCCTATTTCGGATGGTTGCCATGATGGATTTTTACATATGTACAGTAGGTCATAGAGTTACGTAGTCTACTATTAGATGACGATTATTGCGTAGGTTCATTATTCAAACCTTGTGTTGGGTTTAATAGGAAATGAGTATCGGGAACACTATAATCTCATCTTTATTCAGTCTCACGAAGTGATAACAAGTGAAGTACAGTAGTAACAATAAAACTAATGACAATCATAAATCCATAGATTGCAACTCTTTCTCAATTCTCCACACCTTGACCTTGATTGCATGATTAGGACACAAGAAATAAAAGCTTTATTTTAAAATTTCGCACAGCCACCATCTTGAAGCTATGTAAACAATTGAACTAAATTAGATCTCAGTGCATTACAATGTGTATAGACATTTGCTGTACCATGTTTCACTGCGCTCAGTTGGTTGAATCGCGAGAAAAGTCTATATAGACGTTTCAACTTTGCTTGGCCGCCATGTTCGTTTTGTACTTAACAGGTTTTCTGAAGTCACATAGGTAAACATTTAGTAGTGCCCTTTATCACCGTACAAAATTTCAGGGTAATATCAGTAGCCTAATCGTTCCGGAAATATAGAATGCCGGCGAAATATTTCGCACAGCCACCATGTTGAATTGGTGAGACGTAATGAAATGTGAAGGGCACGGTCGGGGTCAGGCAAAATAGTACTATGACCTTACCGAGTTTCATTGAAATCGCTCCACCCGTTTAGATTTTATTAGGGCCACACACACGCGGACCAAAGGTGATCTCATAGGCCTATTTTTTTCATAAATGAAAGTAGGCTAAAAGATCCAGGATTAAAGGTAGGAAAATAACTACAGCAAGTTAGTTCCCTTTAGTATACGGGAGACGAAGCGCAAACTGTGATGAGCTGGTTCAAAATACAGAAGTAATATTGTCCATCACGAATCATGTACTGTAGACTACTCTATTTACTGTACAACACAGGTCAAAGCGGTTAAAAGAAATAATTTTGAGCAAATCCTACATTACGATAGTTTATGAAAATAATAAAATAAAACTATTGCATATATTCCGATGAGAGCATGATTTCCTCGGCGAACGATTGATATGACGGGTATGTGAGTTCCGCCCTTTCAGCATCGCCACAATCCAGTGTAAGTGGCCAAGCATCGACGCTCTGGGCATGTAGCCTTTTTGTTGCGTGTTGGGGTTGGATGACCCACGGGATAGGATTTGTTGTAAATCATTTGGGGGGCTTCGGACATCTTGGTCATCAGCTGCGTGTAGTTGGGTGTGTGTTGAATTTGTCTGGTAACCTGCAATGAGGTGATGACTGTATGTGTAACTGTATTAGAGAAATGGATGGGGTAGGTGCCCAGAGACTAGAAATAAGTTACTATCCCAGCATTTTCCTGGAGGGAGTGTGGTAAAACCCGAGGGTAAATCACACTCGGGATGGCCTCTGTCAAGGCTAAGATTCAAACCTCAATCACCGGACATGCTGCAAGCTACCCGCTCGGTCGTGGTGCACGATTTAACGACCACGGCTACGCCAAGAGACTGCGGTATAGAAATGTTGCAGAGAACTGAGCAACGTCCACATGGAAACGCTCTCACCAAGCAATATGCGCATATTTTATAGAATATTATGGACCCTTCATTGCGGGTTCGCCATCCCGCCGGGGTTCTACAATTTTAACAGGACCCCTCTCCAATCTACACGTCCCGATTAGGCCTAATTCAGGAATAGTTCCCAGAGCAAGGTCAGGTCCAGCATACAGTACATTACGACATTGCGACTAATGAGGCCATTGGACGGATATATATTATGTCCCAGGCCGAGAGACGCAACAATCCTTGTGAGGCAGACATGAATCCCGTCGAAAACGTGTAGGCGGAGACAAAGAGAGAAGGTTAGTTAGTTATTGTTGTTTTAAGGGGCGAAACTACGAGTTCATCTGCCCCTATAAAGAGAGTAACGGCGAAGGCCTGGCCCTCATCGATTCTATGACCACATGCATGTTAGAGGCCGTGCTCAGCGGCGGTGTGTGGTTCTTTTACTGAAAAGACCACCCAATGGCCCTTCTCAGGGCCACAAATAATCTCATTAACTATCAATAATAATCGCATGATAAAACAATGGAAGTTACATTACTCACCATACACGTCAGTGGAGAAATCAAAATAAACAAATAATTCTTGACCCTACCAAGACTCGAACACTTGGCACCAGAAGCAAGCGGAAAAACACACGATTTAAGTACGCACGGCGACCGCCTTGGCTGACAGAGTCTGCACGTTCTATGGCACGACCTCAGGTCAAAATACAGGGCATTCATTACGACATTGAGTCTAATGTCGCCATTGGACGGATATATTATTTCCCAGACCGAGAGACGTAAAAATCCATCACCTGTGGCCATAGCCTGTAAGAACAACGAAATATAACGTAACTCAGAGAACCTTGCTGCATGTCCAATCTTCCACCTGTGCGTGTTGCAGGCAACCATAGCTCCTGGGAAACGCTCTATTTCTGTGTAGGCGACTGTACTTAAAACTCACTTCTTTTGTATGCACAAAAGTCCTATGTATTTTCCTAGGATCTCTAATGGTTTCCGTGTTAAAGCCCGTCGAGCGTTGCACACAATTTGTAATACAGTATAATTTGATTTATAGTTCATTTCCGAAAAAAAAGAAAAAAAAACATAAGAACAGAGAGACCTATTAAACCGTTTGAGCTGAAACCTTGTTTAGGTGTAATTATACACTGAAGAAAATGGAAATTGCAACACCATGAAGGCATTGGTCGTTTGTGTTGATTTTCAAGATATGGAACGATGTCATGTAGGTATGTAAACGATCAAAGTTTCACACCCATTGGATTGTTGCTACATGTCTCCCCACGTGATTGGTCGCGGAGGAATCAACTGCAGTTTACGGACTCTGGTGTAGCGTAGTTGACTTGCAGTCTGTGCAGTGAAGTGTTCCCCGTCAAACATGCCTCGACGACAGAGAAGAGCACGCTATCATAGCTGTCGCCGTTTAAGAGGGCTCGGGTAATTGGGCTATGTGAGGCTGGATTATCGCTAAGGACTGTCGCTGCACGTGTTGGCCGACAGGCATCTACGGTACAACGTGTATGGCAGCAGTGGTCAAATGAAGGTACCCACACTCGTAGACCTGGCACAGGCCCAGCGCGACAGACAACTGTGAGAGAGGATTGCCGCATCATTCGGATGGCCCGGATGGAGCCCCATACAACAGCAGCCCAAATTCGAGCAGCTGTGGCACCCCACGTTACACAACAAACAGTTAGTATCGCCTGCGTGCAGCTGGCTTACGATCCCGTGTCCCCGCAGAAGGTGTTCCATTGACCCCACAACAGCGACGTGTAAGGCTGGCCTGGTGTCGAGAACGATCGACGTGGGTCGACGAATGGCATAGGGTCGTCTTTAGTGATGAATCGCGCTTCTGTCTTGCCCGCAGTGATCGCCGGAATCGTGTGCGCCGACGTACCGGGGAGAGGGGCCGCCCAGACCTTATTGTCGAGAGGCACAATTAGTGCTTGTTGAGGGCACTATGACTGCTCGACAGTACGTTGATAGGGTACTCAATCCAGTGGTTGTCCCTATGATGGCGAACATTGCTAATGGGGTGTTTCAGCAGGACAATGCCCGGGTTCACGCTGCACGCATCTCCAGAGAAACTCTCCACGACATCACAACCTTAGAATGGCCCGTCAGATCCCTGGACCTCAGTCCTATTGTGCATGTGTGGGACATGATGGGTCGACAACTGGTCAACCGTCCTCAGCCACCCACAACTCTGGAACAACTGACCCATGCAGTGCAGCAAGCATGGGCCACAATTCCTCAGGAAGCGATCCAGGGCCTTATTGACTCCATGCCTCGCCGAATTCATCAATGTATTGCAGCTCGTGGTGGGCACATACTGTATTGATTGTTGTCCAAACTTGCGGTCAGAGGGACCTGAAAGTGTAATCATCGAATCACAACCGAACACTCGTCCTGCATGTTCAATTGCAGCAATGTAGCACCACTCCTTCAGGGTGTTGCAATTTCCATTTTCTTTAGTGTATAAGTAGTGAAGCCCTTAGCTGCAACGGCAGCCGATAGCGCTATGGCAAATGCCGGGTCTTTCAGCAGGCCCACGGCTGCCTTCCTTCCAAAATCCCTTTCCTGACCTTTCCTTAATTAGACCCCAGTTATCGGTCACCTGGAAGATCAGCCTGTCACCAGTTATATCTGCTGACAAAGTGTGTTCAACTTCCAGACACCGTCCTGGCGACGATAGAGGAATGATCATTTGCGGAGTTCGTGGGTGAAGCCAAGGTGGGAGGGTAACTGATTAATAAAAGGAGAAACAGAAGCTATTTCTTCAGTGTTGCTTTCGTTACCTAATCAGAGATTTGCTTTTCAGTCGGTCAAGACAACAATGTGTCCAAATAAATTGGGCGAGGAATTATAATTATTCATCACATTTATTAACCTGGAAAATTAACATAAGCTAATTATACACTTATACATTTCGATAGACTTTTACCCTTTAGTTTGGAAAGTGCATAATATGTATCCACCGAAACTAAATTAAGTCAAAATGAGCAGGAATGGACGATGTTTGCTTAATGAACGAAACTAGTTTAAAAAACCAATTGTTTGAGAAGTGTTTTATTAGTTGTATAAAATTATAACTATGTATTTATTTCAGACACTAGGAAGAATACGGTACACTCGTGTTAACTAACTGAAAAGTGATTCTACTTATAGCTTCATACTGAACTTGCTCATGTCTTGTCTACTGAAAACCGAAATAATCGGTAAACGGTTAGTCACATCACAAATTGAAGCTCACCATACGTTATGTCCAATTTTCTAAAGCCCCTTCGAGCGTCGTACACGACTAAAGTAAATTATCGTGGCAATTCCTTTTATTTCATATGCAAGGGGTCAGAAAGGGATTTTACAAAATTTTATTCCTAAGGGGAGAAACATAGCACTGTACATAATGAATAAGATTTTTCCGAGAGTTGCAGACATAACATTTTATAAGAGCACACTCTAATGAAATTGAAATAAGATGCGCTTTCGGAATGTCTGACTATTTGTATTTTTGGGAGTGCAGATGTGGGTTGAAGCCTACCGCGCTCTGCAGACTAGATAAGCAGAATCATACAGTGCATTAGCAAAATATCACACATAACGTTCTTAGTTTTTTTTTTTTTAAGTATTGAATTACAAAGAATGCTAGCAGAGATAAATATACTATTTTAAAATTCACATGAAATTCTGATGATACGATTGTTCCAGCGGGAGATACGGGTGCGCGAAGCACGTCTGAATAATCCTAATCCATCTCCTGCGTGAGCCTCCGTGGCTTAGGCGGCAGCACGCCGGCCTCTCACCGCTGGGTCCGTGGTTCAAATCCCGGTCACTCCATGTGAGATCTGTGCTGGACAAAACGGAGGCAGACAGGTTTTTCTCCGGGTACTCCGGTTTTCCCTGTCACAATTTCATTCCAGCAACACTCTTCACTATCATTTCATTTCATCTGTCATTCATTTAATCATTGCCCCAGAGGAGTGCGACAGGCTTCGGCAGCCGGCACACTTCATATCCTCGCCGCTAGATGGGGGCTTCATTCATTCCATTCCTGACCCGGTCGGAGACCGGAAGCAGGCTGTGGATTTTCATTTTCATCTCCTGCGTACGCGTAAAACATTACCGTGCAGATGCAATGTACGTCTTCAAGTCTTTCAACCACATGACCGCAGCTGAAGAAGTCAAACATGATTAAATGGTGCAATGACCATGCTGTAAACTGTTAATGAATTATTAGAAATACTAGCAACCCGCCCCGGCTTCATCCGGGAACAGTTATGAATGCATTAAATGATAAGTGCTATTTTACGTTGTCAATAAACTACGACCTATATCCGCATTACGTCTCGGCATGATGGGTTAAAATCACTGACTGGACTATCAATTATATTATCATGGAGATACATGTGCAACGAATTCTTGTCAGACGTAATTTAAGGATGGCGAGGTGCATGAAACACAAATCCCCCTTCCGTCCAATCTAAAAACACTTATAGAGGGCGATGTATTGAAGATAGAGATATGCTCTCGGGGACTATTTTGTAGAACTTTTCATGCTGAACAATTCGTACACTCACAGTATATTGGTATTTTTAACGGTTTGCCCAGCGTAAGCTTAAAAACGCACGAACGCCAGGTTTATTTTACGATATTTTAACTGAAATCGTTACAGCTTGGCTTCCTTTGATCATAAATAAATTATTGTCTACAGAAACCTTCCTCGAGATATCCTTTACAGAATGGTGAAAACCGCATCAAAATCCACCCAGTGGTTCTCGAGATTACCCGTGACATCCAAGAATTGGGGACTTTGTTTTATACTAAGTAGAGATTAGACGCCATTTTTCAGTGTTACCCAATTGCCCATTTCTGTACATAAAAGCGTGTTATTTTGTGATAAATAAGTAGTCTAATATTTCTTTCAGGCTAGGATGTATAAATACTTGTTTCCCGCCTAATGAAATTGGGCACAATTTGTGTTGACCAACTGAAAAGCTGTATTTAATTATGAATTGTTTTCCTGTCTCAAACTATGCCACGGATATTAATGGATTCTGCACACAATTATGGGATTCACTACGAATGGCATAACAATAGCGGAGACACGCAATATTTCTAAAGAACCGCCTCATGACGCAGTGGCTGGCATTCTTGACTGTTAGCCCCTGACGTCCAGGTTCGTTTCCCGGCACTGACAAGAAATTTAATCTTCGTCTTAGGGCTGGAACGGGATTCACTTATTGTTAGTCTCATGAGAAACTACTCAGCCATCCTGGTAGTAGTTTTCGATGCTGTCTGATAACTCAACCATGGATTTGATGGCCCGGCTCATCATCGCAATCCACAGTGAGAAATCGGAACAAAATAAAATACAAATCTTGAATTCTCGAAATAAGTTCGGTATAACATCGCAAAATATCCGGGAGGACGAGATCCAAATAATCCCAGGGTGTGAGTTGGAATTGGGTTCGGTTATGTAAACCTTGAAATTATTTCGATAATCGTTCAAGCCAAAATGAAAATCATACCAAACAAATATGGAATTCTGCAAAATAAGATAAAACATCCACTTATTTTATTTTGTCACACCTTAACAGATAATAAAAATAAAATCCTCTTCCTACACTCCGAGATTACACTAATTTAATTCTTGAAGTGCGGAAATAAAAGTTAAATATTCAAAGTATTCTGATGGGGACAAAAATCTCATCGTGTCCTAAGACAAGTAAACTGACGGAGATGCTACTTCTTATGTTTCCATTAAATTTACGAATATTTCACAGTTTCAATAAGTCACCTCTCCTCATTAAAATCCATTTTTGTGAAGGTGTGTTTAAACAAAAATTCTAATTTTACTAGGAAAAAATATTATGTTTCTTGATCTTCTTCTAACTACAGTAGTGGCTAATTTCAAATCATGGATGCCCACTATCAATTCACAAACTATATACGCTTTTATACGATTGTCTATTTACATGAATGCATTTTTCTCAATTGCTTATAGTCTTTCCTTATTATGATTCAAGTCCATTCGATTTTTCAATTTATTTCTACTTCCATTGTAATTCAATTATCGTTCTATTAAATTCTAGTTTCATTAACGTTAACCAGGGTGATACTTTCATTCATTTCACGACTTTATTTCCATTTAATGCAAAAGGTTTCATTATATAGAATTATAAAAAATAATTTCCATAGTGAATTTCATCTAAGTTTACACTACCTTAAAGCCATTCCATGTTAATCATGTGTGCTGTGTATTTTTTCCGTTACTATACTGGATTACTCAAATCCGTCGAAATTTATAATAACTTCATAATGGGCGAGAAATCCAAGACAACGTTTTTCACTCAATTATACACTTTATCTGGACATTACTATGTGTTTTCTCTATGTTACGCACTCATACTCTCAATTAAATAATGTAAATCCATCATTAATCAACCGTCTAGCTGTAACTAGTTCCACTCCACAAAAGATATTTCCTTTTTTAATTTGACATTTTATTCAAGACCATTGATCTCAATCAATAATTATAGCGCAACCATTCTAGTGGATTCATTAATTCTCATTCTGTCTCTACTCAATCAACTTTTTATTACCATATTCAACACGTACGTAACATTTACTATATTTTTATTACTTTCAACTACAGCAAATGTACTGTAGAACATTTAAGCTTCATTTTACGACCATTTATTTTATTACCTCTTTCAAATAATATTGCTATATAATCTCATCTTATTACCACATGTAAATCACTTAAACCACATCTCATTAAATTTACAGTGCTTGTTTTCTAATCTATCCATTCAAATTTCTAGTCAAAATCTCCGTATCTATAGTGTTAAATATTATCATCCTAAAGTTTGTGAGTACCCATCAATGTTGTATGATCCTAGTAGTGTAGTTAAATCCTTCTCACGTCTGAGTAGGGGAGTAGGGTGGGGGGGGGGGGGGGGGGGTTCTACTTCACTCTAGAACCCTCCTTGCCCCACTACTAGGCTAAGCCTCAGCCATGTAATATTTGTCAATATCTCTCGAACGCATGGTCAGATTTTGACAAATGAGGTGTCGTTGGACTAGAGCTGACGTCCTCTTTCCTATGGACCACTCGCTTTATTTTTGATTTTTTTAATTTTTGTTTTCGAAAGTAGGTGATAGTTTGAAAACCAAACACGATAGAATGTTGTGCCATGGCTCAAACGAATGGTCTTTATGACCTTTATTTTCTAAAATAAAACTTTTTTATTTTTAATGTTTTTTTGAAAACACTGGAATTTTGAAAATCCTATATTTTGGAAACTAGAAAGTTTACCAAAAAAATTGTTTGACATAAATGAAAGGTCCCTACGCCCTCTACCATGAAAATAAATTTCAAGTCTCTAGGATAAAAACCTGACAGTAGTGGGATGACAGGGGTTCTGCTTCCAAAAGCAAGTTGTGAGCCCCTGCGACCTTGGAATGGAAGGAGTCATGCTAGGAGGGCGTGCTTGGATTCGTCTTTTTCGTCTCGTTGTGCTCTTTACGGGAATGTTGGTGTCGAAAAGGTGAAAATCTGGAAACATGTTTGTTTTTTTGGGTGGGGGGGGGGGGTAAAACCGTGATTTTAAACTGTTTGCTACATCTCGCGAACCAATCATGCTAGAGGCGTGTACGACGGGTCCAAGGACTCGGGGTGGCGTCCTCTTTGCTATGGACCACTCGTTATATTTTAAAAAAATATTGGAAACTCGATTTTGGGGTAAACACGTGTTTTTGTGATTTTTGCCGATATCTCACGAACCAATAACCCTAGAGACGTGTACGAGGTGTCCTAGGACTCTGGCTAATGCCCCCTTTCGAATTTGGTAGATATTTTTTCCAAAAATAATTCACAAAAGGCCTAACGCCATACATGTTGAAAAAACTTTTTTTTCTTTACCTGTTTATAATGTTCATGAAGCGTGGTGGTTGATAGAGACGATACTGCTGGGTGTGTGTTTCAACGAAACTGTCGCTAACCTCAAGGACCATTCTTAATAGAACAATCGCTATTTCGGCGGGTCGGTTTATGACAGAGCAAGGGTTCGTTTTTTCACACATTATACCCTCGAAGGGGATCTTTGACGTGTAAACGGTGATGAGTACTTGGTTCTATGTTGGTCGAAGCGAGTACAGAAAACAAACTTGCCAAGGAGCAGGAGGTGAATGTCATTTGAGCTTATTGGAATGCGCTGATCTGACTTGACAACAGGTGCAATGGAAAAATGACAAAGACCCAGAGGACACTTGAAGGTTAAATAATCCGACAACCGTGGTGGTGGGGAAGAGCGAAATGCATGTGAACACGTGTGAGATGACATGTACGCTAAACAAGTTACATCCTGTTTGCTTCGTACGTGACAAAATGCAAGTTGAGGTGAAATTTGACCCGGGCGTTGGCTGTCCACGTGTGCGATAACTGTTAACAAGTTACATCCTGTTTTGCTTCGTACGTGACAAAATACAAGTTCAGGTGAAATTTGACCCGGCACAGGTGTTCACCTCGGACGTTGGCTGTCCACGTGCCTGATAACAGAATGATCAAAGCGTGGGGAAAAAAATGATTATACATGCAAAGTAACATATATAAAGACATGTCGTTATCATTTTCACTCTCACTTAGGTGACTACCTTTGAACACACTGTGTTGCGTGAAACACACGGTCTTGTTTAACAGTTTTGGTGTTGGTGGAAAATACTTAACCTTGTTGTGGGGTAGGTATATATTTATATATTTATTGATTTATATATTTATAATTTTTATATCTTTACATGCAATTATTTATTGATGGTTAAAGTTATAATTAAATGTTTATTTATTTGTTTGTAGATAAGGTGTATAGCCTACCTGTTGTGTGTCTTTGGGAAAGAGATTGGAAAAGAGTGAAAGACGGACAGCTAGAAAAGGAAACCATTACCAGACTAGTCCACGGGACGGGAATAATGCAAAGCATTACACGTCAAGGTGAGATTTGTTTTTATTTATATATATATTGAACCCGCTGAGCTATGGTTCATGTGATATTTTTGTGACGGAATAATTATTATGGGATGTAGTACTTTTGAACATACCCAGAATACCACGTGGAGCAGAGAGCTCATGCTATACTCTTTGAAGTAGCGCTCAATTGCATTTTTGACTTTGGAGGTCTTGTTAATCACTTTTATCCTTTCATAAGACTCAGAATATTCTAATTCGTCATTCTGTATTATTGAATCATTTTGGTGAATGATTATTACGTTTTTGGTAAGGTATAACACTTGCAGATACGCAAGGAGCTATGAAAGTAGTCGCTCAATGACTTCGTTTTGGCGACCTACTTCCGAGTGAAAGTCAGTGACGACACTACATCTGGAGATCTGACGCCAGACGGGCGTGTTTCGAGTATCCGTCCGTCGCGACGTGGACATTATAAATATTTTTGTGCTCAAGTGAGCATCCGACTGCATCGAGTGTTGAAAATAACTATACTAACGTTGTCACACATTGTGGACATATTATTGTTCTACGAAAGGCCATATTAGGCAATATTTTCTACAAACTGTAATTGGTGCCATACGCCAGATATTTTTCCCACGTGTAAGTGGAAGGGCAAAGTGCCACGCCGAAAATATAAGAGTTATCGTCTGATAATTGTGCCAAGACGACGTGATTATTACTGCCAACGATCACAACATTATTGCTACGGAAATTCTGAATTGAAAATATCAATTTTATCGCGGATGCCACGTGATTGATAAAACGTGATACAATTGCACGTGCTAACAAGCAAAGCATCGCATCGTGTTGAATCTTGAGGATCAACAGGCTGAAAACTACAAAATACTGTGGAGAACACTATTATTTGCATCGTCCACAATAATCACGCCAAAACGCCGAGAGGAACGAGATATTTCGACATTTTCGACATCATGCAAGACATTGAACTTTTCCACGCCATGGTGAAGAAGACGATTATGGGCAAATACCATTCCGGTATGAGGGGGACGTCGTGATGGAGACCACCAGCTTGATGGAACGTCAGGATGCCGAGGACGCAGACGAAGGAACGTGGATGCCGACTTCCAGGCACATTCCAGACCTTTTTGGGAGACCATCATCCGGAGGCGAACGAACCCTGGTTGCTTGGGAGGTTCAGATTGGTGAATCCGTGGAGGACAGGACCATGCTGGAGAGCCAAGCAGAGTTTTTCGCGACCCTGGTCGATGAATGTCTGAGCCGATGTGAGAGCTACCAAAAGTCGTGAGTTTGGGCACCTTTTCTTTTGTAATAGTCCGCGGTGGTATATTTAGATATCGTAGTTTTTTTTGTGAATCAACCGCACTTATGTGTCAGCCATTTGCTAGGTAGGGTTGTAATTAGTATAATTGTTGTTTATTTCAGTCATTGTGAGTCACCCTGTGGGGTAGACCAGTTTTGGTTAACCCTGGTGCCGTCCTGATGGACGTCGTACCACGTTATAGCCGACCCACTGCCAAACATGACTGTAATCATTTGCAGCTATTTTGCTCAGCCATGTGTAGGATATTTATCCGTGGTTTCATTCAGATGTCATCGTCACTTTATTTAACTGCAATCTTTGCAACCAGTCTGTTGAGACTTATGACCTCGTTAGATAGGTCGTATCGTTAGGAAACCAACTGTAGTTTCCAGTTTTATAAAAAATATGCTGTATTTTCATTTTTGAAAGCGCTCAGAAGCCAATTTATAGTCAAATACTGACAGATTTATTATTTTGGAGAAAGTGTAGATGTCAAGCATCGAACTAAGTGCACTATCGCATCATTATGCAGGTCTATAGTTGCAGATCTGTGCCATATTTATCAATTTGTTACTACTTTGTTTCTGTCATGAGGACACAGGTGTTAATGTTATACTGAGAACTTAATAAGTGTTATATCTTTGATGAGCAAAGAAGCTCGTGAGACATGCTGTTATGTCTGTGATTTACTATTCTTTGAAATGAAGGACTGCGATACTTTATTGTACAGTTAAATTGTAACGTGTTTAGCACACGGATTCTATAAGGTTTTTGAACCAAGCATATGCTAAGAATGACAAGGCCAAATATTACGGTATTATATAATGTTAAAACTAGCCGGCCTTGCCTGTTGAAAAATGTGGTCAGTGAAGGACTGCAATTTGTGAAGTTGTCACCAATAAACTGGTTTGTTGACCCAGTAACCTTGAAAACAAATGCTTGAAAGCGAGACAGAACTACGATAACATAGGACAGAATGTTGATTTCATTCATCTCTTTCTTTCAAAGCAGCTATTGCTCATGAAACCCAGTGTTTCTTACTGTATTTTTGTTCATTTGTTTTTCTTGGCTTTTCATACTGTTAGTTAGATATTTTGCTGCGAGGAATGTCATTTCGACATGTCCAGGGTTGTCAGGTTTCTTTATGCATTGTTGGCGATCCTCTTGAGAGAGGCAAATTACAATGAAGGCAATTTGGTTATTAAATGCGAGGTTTTTGCCGCAGGTAACCCATGATATTATGTGCCTTGAGTGAGTAAGACGTGCCATTGTTGTAAGTCGCGCATCTGTTGTTGTTATGAGGCATTATTATGAGAGTTGTTGAAAGCGAGGTATTTACCGCTGATAACTCGTGTTATTGTGAATCCGAGCCGAGTTTGCTCGTTGAGTTTTCCGACTATTGAGTCGATGTTTTGCTGCGAGAGAATGATCTTTAGAAGACTACTCCTTGTCAGGCCTTTGTCAGAATACGCCATAATCCTGCGGAAGGAACATAAACCGACATAATAAACATCATCCGCATAATTGTTTTAAACAAGATCTAACTAACATATTGTTTCCATTTAAACTTTGACATTCTTACATTTGAACCTGCTGACATGGCCGTGCAGATGAAGGGATTTCCTTTATTGGAAACGACGAAGACTGTAGACATTTTTGTTGTGACCTGGCGCACACATGAACCATTAGTTCATAGTGTGTGGAGCGCAGGCCATGTGATTGTCAGACGTGGTTTTAACTACGCTATCACCGACATTACTATCAAGCTAGATGACAATGGTTTACAAAGAGTTAACCATGGGGCAGGAAGGCATTATAATAAAAACTGTGTTGTACTATAATTATTCATGTCATGAAACTGTATTTTTTTCCCTATGTTACCTTTATTGCGTGCTATTTAGCACATGATTGTTGATTAGATTAATTGTTTTTAAATGGCTGTACACTTAGCTTTGTATTGTAACTGTTTTGCTATTACGGACGTCACCGCCGTAACTTTGAATGTTAACTGATAGGACTTAGCTAGAAAAGTTAAATGTAAATGTGGAAATGGTACCACCATAACTTAGCTTTGCTTTGCTCCTTCACTTAAATGTAACTTCATATTAGCTTGATCATGTAACTTGTATTAGGGATTTTGCGTCGTACCATTTACCCAGCGTTGTTGCTGTTGCTTACTTATTGTGTATTAGATCTTTCGCGAGGGTTAATGTAACTTCATTGTTAGGGACTTGAACTTTTATTATCATTAACTTTTAGCTTGCGGATTAGCCGAATATAACCCTCCGAACTAGGATAGGGGTTTGTGGAAATCTACAATAAATTTTCACGGTGTTTTACATAAGCCTGGATGTTTAATTTCACAGTCTAGTTTTTGAGGTGAACCTTTCTTTAGGCCGTCTTTGACCATTGCAACCATGTACCACGCTCCCCGTGGACTATAGAACCTCGTGCCGCATTGGCCTATTGTTAGGAAGTTCACCTGATCCTCACGGCAAACTTTTAAAGGTCCGACGGGGGAGATGTTAGGAGAGTCATCGCGGTTGTTGGCTATCCCGACAGCTTTACCGGAGGACTTCTGAAGGTCACTCACAAATATGTGCCGTTGCCACCCGGCTGACGGTCACAATATATATATATATATATATATATAACCTGTTTGATTTTGTTTTGTTTACGTGCATAAACTATATGGAATGGATATACTTATGGTGGTTTATTTTATTTTATTTCTTTTTAGATATTTGAAAAAAAAAAAGGTTTACCGCTATAGCAAATACAGCTAAAATCCAAGAGGCTCTAGTGTGCGACCATTGTCAGACAGTCTCAGGTGAGAGTTCTCTTTCAAAATAATGTCTTTTACTGCTGCGGATACGTTAACTTGGGAACCCCTAAACAGTTGTTTCAAATGGCGTGTCTGCTCTGGTCGTGTGGTCAATTTTAGAAAAAGTTTGATTCCCGAAGAATTTTTAGAATCTTGTTTTGAAATTTTTAAAATTGAAATTTGTACAGTTCAAAGGTTGCATACGGCTTTAAAGGTGAATACAGAACTGGTGTGCGATTTCATATATAAAAAGAAGGACGTAGAGCATAAAGAGACATTTTATATTCGCAGTAAAATGCAAGAGCTTTTGATAGCCGGTAATCTGAACGAGTGGTATCAAAGCCATGTGGTGAATGCCTTGCTTTCAAAATTTTATAAACTGCAACAAGGACCCAGTGGTTTAGCGTTAGACAAAATTCATCATTTGCAAATCAACATTTGTCAATTCAACCCGTTGAATGCTGGGTCTAGCTTTATTGAAACACCACCAGCCATAGCTTCGAAAAAGGCTGTGGTGAATATAAAGAATCGTGACAATGATTGCTTCTTGTGGTCTTTGGCCGCGTATTTGCAGCCAGCACAAGACTATAATGGTTCTCGGCCAGGAGAGTACAAGGCCAAGTTTGAAGAATTGAAACAAACATTAAATTTAACTCGAGTATCGTTCCCTATGGACTTAACTGAGATCCATAGGTTTGAACAAGACAACCATGACTTTTCGTTCATGATGTATGGCCTTGATGGTGATGAGATTGTGGGTCCTCTTTATGCCACAAAAGAACCGAAACGACATCACATTCATCTTTTATATTTATCTGTAGGAGAGGTGAATCACTATTGCCTGATTAAAAGCTTGAGTAGATTGCTAAGCAGTCAAATGTCTATGAAAAAGTGTGCAAAACATATTTGTGATCGATGCTTGCAATATTTTACAACCCCTACGCTTTTGGAACGTCATAGGGTAGATTGTGTTTCTCAGGAAGCGGTGAGATTGATATTGCCACAAGGGGACAAGGCTGTGTTAAAGTTTAAGGACATTCATAAGCGTGACACTGTCCCCTATGTGGTATATGCAGATTTCGAAGCTCTCACTACACCCACGGCGGGATGTGAACCAGATCCGACCATAAGCTCAACCACACCCATTCAAAAACATGAACCCTTTGCCATAGGATTTAATGTGGTGTGTGCCTATGACCCCACACAATCCGTTTACAAATACCGTGAGGGGACAGATTGTGCCAGATGGTTTTTGGATGAACTTGTCAAGTTGGCCGACCATGTACAGGAATTGCTGGACCACCCAGTACCCATGAGCCTATCTCCAGAACAACAGCAGCGGTATGAGCATGCCACGACATGCCATATTTGCGAAAAGCCACTGATCAGTGCTGAAGACACCGTTCGTGATCACTCGCACTTTACGGGGGAGTTTCGTGGAGCTGCGCATAGTAAATGCAACTTGAACTTTCCAGCTCCTCGTTTCATCAGTGTCTTTTTCCACAATCTGACGAATTATGAAATTCAGTTTTTGATTCGTGAATTTGGTCATGTCAACAAGGGCTCGTTTACCATCATCCCCCAAAACCATGAGCGTTTTACAGCCCTGACATGGCGGTTGAGCAACTTTAGCATTCGATTTTTGGATTCCTTTAAGTTTATGGCATCCTCGCTAGACAGCCTTGTGAATGGCTTGAATGTGGCGGAATTAAAAAATACTAGAATGCATTTTAATGATCCTGAGCAATTTCAATTGTGCATTCGGAAAGGTATATTCCCGTATGATTTCTGCAACAACTGGGACGTGTTAAAGCAAAGAAAACTCCCACCACAAGAGAAATTTTACTCAAAACTAACACGCAGTACTGTTTCCGATGAAGACTATGCACATGCATGTCAAGTTTGGCGAGTGTTTGGCATTAAGGCGCTAAGTGAATATGCTATGCTTTACCTAAAACTGGATGTATTGCTGCTTACCGATGTGTTTGAAAAATTCCGCGAGTTGTGTCAACACATTTACGGTCTTGACCCGCCTCACTATTATACGAGTCCTGGGCTCTCGTTCGATGCCGCTTTGAAATACACTCAAGTGGAATTGGATTTACTCACTGATGTAGACATGGTTCTATTTTTTGAAAAGGGCATTCGTGGCGGCTTTGTGTCGCTTAACCAGCGCCATGCCGAAGCGAACAATGTCTACATGCCTGATTATACACCAGACAAACCAGAATCGTACTTAATGTACTATGACGTGAATAATTTGTACGGTTACGCCATGAGTCAGCCTTTGCCCTATGGGAAGTTTGCTTGGCTGACAAACAAACAAGTGTCAGAATTTGATGTGAACATGGCTAGCCAAGAACAGGCCGTGGATAAGTCTTAGAAGTGGATATTGAATATCCCTCATCCTTGTATGATGAACATGCCGATTTCCCATTCTGCCTTGAGCAAATGGTTCCCCCTGACAGTAAAGTGAAAATTGAAAAACTCATGGGCACACTTTACAACAAAAATCGGTATATGCTGCATATCCAAATGTTGGTGCAATGCCTCTCCCAAGGCTTGGTGTTAACGAAAATCCATACAGGTATTTCCTTTGCTCAAGAACCATGGCTTGAGCCATACATGCGACTCAACACAGAGCACCGACAAATGGCAACACAGCAGTTTGACATTAATTTATTAAATTAATGAACAACTGCATCTATGGCAAGTCCATGGAGAATGTCCGTAAATATCGTGACATTAAATTGGTCAATGTCTGGAAGGGGCGTTGGGGTGCCCGGCGGTACATTGCCAAGCCAAATTTCAAATCAATCAACATTATCGATGAGGATTTGGCCACTATTGAAATGAGTAAGACAAGCGTGACCATGGATAAGCCCATTTACTTGGGCCAAGTCATTTTAGACTTTTCCAAATCGGTCATGTATCGATTCCACTATGAGTTTGCCAAACGCCATTTTGAGGACGTCTCTCTTTTGTATATGGATACGGGCTCAATCATTAACCACATTCGCCACTGCAACACCTATGACGTCATGAGGCAGCATAGTGACTGGTTCGACACCTCTTCGTATAGCGCTGACAACATGTTTCAGCTGCCCATAAAAAAACAAGAAGGTAATGGGCGTTTTAAAAGATGAATGCGGTGATTCCATTATGACGGAATTCGTAGGTTTGGCTTCGAAAATGTATGCTTATCGGACACGACTGTATGGAAGCCAAAAGAGCAAAAGGTGTAGGTATGGCAGTGGTAAAATCGCTACGTGTAGACGATTACCTGGCGGTTTTACGCACTGGCAAAGCTATGTCTCACACACAGTGCAGGATACAATCCAGCAACCATCATTTGTATCTTGTGGAACAGAGAAAACGCACCCTCGCTTCCATGGATAACAAACGTGTGTGGGTTGATGACCTGCTCACCAGCCTGCCCTGGGGTTATGACCGTAAGGAGGAGGAGGTGTGATTTCACTCTTTGTTCGTTTAGGGACATGGCTTTTTGTAACTCATAGATTTAGTATTTTGTAAATATTGTTTTTTGTCATTGTTAATAGTAGATTTTGTAAAATAGTGGCAACCCACTTGGACCTTTTGCTCTTTAAAAAAGTTGTGTGTAACCTTAGTTTTTTTAAAAAAATGACTGGTAAATAGTTTGATTCTTTTAAAGCTGTACAAGGTTGTAGTTTTTTGTAAATATTTAATGAGTAATAGTATTTTAGTAACTTTAATAACTAGTATTTAATTATTTTTGTAATGTAAATTATAAATAGTAAACTAAAAAGTTCTTTTGCGATGAGTGTGCATGTCGAGAATGTGCTTTTGGGAATAAATAAAGTGGTTGTGTTTGTCCCCAAAGACATGTGTGAATGTATGAGTAGAGAGAGAGAGAAAGCTGGTGTGTATGTATGACCAGAGCAAACACGGTGAGGTAGGGTGGGTGGGAGAGGGTAAATGGTCACTTATATACTCATTTTGTTTTCAATAGTTTTGTTTTCTTTGAAATGTGGCAGAGAATAGACATTATTTTTGTAAAAACAGTCTTACCTGCAGTAGTCGTAGACCTAGACGTTTCTGCAATCCCATAAACACATTGCAGCATCTCCATGGTCATGCACTTGCATCAACATCATTGTCAAATCTCAAATTTCGACATACACCAAATGGAAAAATGTCAAAACAGCAAAATGGAAAATCTATTTTTCCATATCACCAAAAACAGCAAAACTTAAAACGGACATTTAAAAAAACTGGAAATGGCCATGTTTGAAATATGAAAATTCAAAAACTTCAAACGGACATTGTTTAAAAAGTGTCATCAGCAAAATGGAAAAATTCATATCATCAAAAACGCAAAACTTAAAACGAACGTTTTCAAAAACTGTAAATTGCAAATTGGCAAAATGGCAATGTGTGAAATGTGAAAATGAGAAATCAGCCATCAACATCATGATTTTTTAAAATAATAAAAACACAAAACATCGTGCTCTGGCAAACGTCTTTATTTCATAACCATAAGGGGATTGACAAATGAAAAATAGAATACAAACACATACCAATTCCTCACTCCACCATTCCTCAATGTGTCCATGCATCATCAACTTTCCTTTCATAGCACTCATGACAATCAGGGCTGCCATCCTTTCACCCACTGAGGCATCACTGGATGTGAAAAGTTGTTTAGCTTTCTTCAATAACAATTTATCTGCCACATGTCTTAAACCAGGATGACTATGGCGATAAGAAAGGTCATGTTCCTTGCATGCTTGATCCAAAAGATTAATGGGTACATCACCACGTTGTAAACGTTTTTCGAGACGAGTTCCAGGGCCGCAAAAACGATAACCTGACGCCATTGCCAGTACAGGTCTGGCATATCCTTTTCCATCGACGGTAAAAAGGTTTGGTCTTCCTCCTCCTCTGTGGACGATGTTTGTGTTTGTTGTTGTTGTTGCTTTTTCTCGCCATGACACCCGTGGAATGATTCAACAAAGTCTTTACACGGACTTTTATGAACGTGATACAGTTTCACTAGCTGGCAAGTCGCACACTGACGCATAGACGGTATTTTTTGCCATGGCAACTTGCTTATGGTGATCGTAATCCGTACAGGGAAGCAATTCACTCAACACAGGGTCTTGAGTCCATGATTTTGGTACATGTTGCCAGATTTCTTTGACCGCGTTGGCGGCCACATAATAAATGAACGACTTGGGGAGCGCCAAGAGTTCCTCTTTGGTAAATCTCTCTAGTTTCTTTTTGCACACAAAGAACTTGCCGATGGCTTTGTCCGTAGCATTGCCTTTCTCCATGGTATCACGTGCTGTAGATGTTTACACGTCGCTTGTAAAAATCTCACTGGCGTCATTCACAGGTAAATCTTGAGTTATAATTTTGTTCAACAACTCCCAACAGGCATGAGTGGTTAACCAATGAAAGAGATGCCACACATGGGCTAGGGCTGTATGGGTAATGTTGCCACAGGAACAAGTATCCATGAGCGTTTGCAGGGAGGGGCAGCCCAACTCCATGAGGTCGATACATTGACAGTAAGACGCCAAAAATGGTTGCAACCATTGACGTTTTTCATTACCTTTCACAAATACCATATTGGCCGAGGACAAGTGTGCTTTCATGACCACGTCCAAATATTTATAGGAAATGGTTCCCTGATTCCAGTTTAGTAGCCTATGATTTTCAATCCACTGGGTTTGCTTACGGTCTTTTTCACACAACAAATCAAAAGCATGGGGTGGTTTAAATAGCAAATGCGTAGCTTGCGATATCCAAAACGTGGTACAATCGATAATGGCCACTTGTTTAAATATAAATTTGTTGTCACCAATTTTAAACCCTTGGCAATCCACAATGAGTGTGCGCAACATGTTGGCGCTTGTCTGGACCGAGTTCAACTGACGACTGAGTGACGATCGACCACTTAAGTGTGATCATGACATGGACTTACCTGCCATGCTAGTTTGAAAAAAAATTGAGGTTAGGGTAGGACATTAGAACATAAAAAAATAAGAATTTAAGAATTACATCATTTTATTATCATAACACATCTTACAGGCTTTTGTCATTTTGGGATAAGGACGATACCAACTGATACAACAATATAGTATCTTGTGTTTGTAACGTCCATAACACCGATGATGTCCCAATCTCTCTAAACTAGGCGTTTTTGATTGAGAGCTGCTCACCGAAGCACCATGGACACCATACGGTCCACACGTATCGTAACTTGTTTTTTCATCACCCAGAGACACAAGTGAGGGATAGCTTGAATGACAGCGTATATTTCCCACTTCCATTCTACACAGGTAGGGGCAGGTGGGTGACCAGCGCTGATGTTCCTGCATGGGTTCATCGCCCTCCTGCCATTGGTCTATGATGATGGGACAAAAGGCACATTTCACTTCATCTTTTGTTTTTAAATAGTAGAATCCAGCGGCCGCCAAGGCTTTAGGGTTTATGAAAGGCACTGGCCATGTGGCAAAAGTCTTGAAACGTTGTTCCTCAGAGTTTAAATTCATGGATGTGACGTCTCTTGAGGCTTTAAAGCAAGACCTGACTGAGCGGCTTGGCGTGGGTTGACCTGTTATTTATACACTCGTCACTTGGCTGGACAGTGGATAATAGTTGACTTGTTTGTGATGAATAATCAAACAGTAGGCCGTGGTATTGGTTGGTACATTGTCATGCGTTTCAAAATCTAGTCGAATGTCGATATTGGATGGCTTGACAGACTCTTCCAGGTAAGAACACTCAAAGACAATCAGTGGTGCTCTTGCCTTAAACGCTTGGGGTAGCAGCATGGGGCCGTTCTCTTTTTGATAATACGACCATCGAAATTTAGAAAACAAGTCGTACAGGGGGCCAAACTTATTTTTTGAAATATCCAAATCCAGTCCTTCATGGGGAAACACAGCTCCGTTGAGGAAAAGACGTGCATTTCTCAATTGCAGGTGATCAAATTGCGTGGCATCTTTGGTTTGTTGATACTTGCGATTCGTTTGAAAACCCACGATCAGGTAGAGAGGTCTCTCTGTATAGCGAGCTGTTTTACAGACCAACTGTGTGTGTTGATGGTGGGCAATAGCGGATGCTCATGGAGTGCCCAGCTTCTAAATTCCATGGGTAGAGGCATATCTCTTTTTACCATCTTGAGTATGTCCAGTTTTTTGTTATCGTCAAGGGTCATATGAGGCACTTTCCATAGCAAGCGTTGTAGTTGAATTTTTGAATCTATGGGGGCATTGTCAGCTCCCTTGAGTGCATTATTATCACTCCTGTCTCTCACTAGATAAAGCACTTGCCTTGCGTTGACCACAATGTGCTGGTGATCTTCGGCAAAGCCTAAAATCAGTTTAAGCGGTAAATATCCAGTAAAGGACCCATCGGTGTGTACCATCCAGTCATTGGTCGAGTCAGGACACCAACCTGCCATGCAAAGTGTTTTACCTTCTTCCTCACTATAAGAGGGGTATAGTTTCATGACACTGGAAATGCCTACATTTCGAGTGCTATCCACCACGATATCGTTAATCACGTGACGTACTTCAGAAAACAGAAAGGCCAAACCATGGTTGGCCAACTTGGACGTGGTGGGTGTAGAGCCATCGGCTTTGGTGAGCCTACCTTCAATCTGAATGACACTTTCATGCGGTAGGGTGTAAATATCTTGGTTGTTGATAACAAATTGAATTTCATCATTGTTATTGAGTCCAGGTGTTTGAGCTTGATAGGAATGGAGATCAATTCTTACCACTCCTGGTTGCTCCTCGATGCGGTTCGCTACCTCTAGGATAGAATTCATCATGGGGGTTGACGTGGTAACCCAAATGCTGTAAAATATGCTTGGCTTGAGATGTAAACGTGTATTCACGTGGCAAACAACTAACACCATTCCTAGACGGTGTTGTTGCTTTATACACAAACTTCATAGTGGCTTTAGCACCAACTTGTAAGTCACTGGTGTGGTAGAATCTAGATCAATGAGTTGTTGATCTCTATTGATCAGTCTTAAGGTTATATTACTAATACTATCGACAGCCACAGAATGAAAAAGCACTACTGGAGGGTTTTCACGAATAATATAGCCATTGGGCGATGTCACAATAAAGTCATAAAGCAAATGCGATGGTTCTTGATTGGTGTACACTTGGCTAATAATATTACACGTCACCGACATATGATGGTCCTCAATGTATTTCACTTCATGGTCTGATTCATGTTTTTTGTTGGGCTCCAACACACGTGGTTTAAATCCTAGTAATGGGCCAATGGAATCAGGGTGTGTTTTAAAGTCAATGATGAAGGTAGAGAAAATACTGCAGCGATGAGTGTTGGTATTTCCTACAAGTTCAAACTTGTGCGTTCCGTCGAGAAATGACTTTAAACCATACTCATTGATCAACACCACATAAATGTGTTCATAAATGTCATCGATCCTGTATCCGCCAGAGTTCAGGGTGAGCACAGAATCATCATAGTAAAACTTGTTGTTCACATTTTCACGTATGTTGTATATTCGATTGTACGTTTCAAGAGAAACAAGTCCTAAACCATTGGGTTTTTCACTCAATTCGATAGGCGGGTAAAAGTCTAGGCTGACTTCAGGTCCACGTCCATGCAGTGTAAACGTTTTACTTTCTGCCGACATACTGGTGGCGTTTTAGCTTATGCTGCGTCTTATATATATAAAAAAACGTCCACACTGTTGGCTGTTAAACGTTTGCTCACGTTTCACATTATAATATATCTTCATCCTGTTTCCAAAATAGGTCACTAGTTCCATGGGAGGGGGCAAATTCCCAAAACTGTCAAAGTACCTTACGATGGATCCCTCTTTGACATAAGCTACATAATGTGTTCCTGGTCCTCGGTGATCATCCAAATTGACAAGAGCACATTCCTGTTTCCAGGCTCGTGGGGGTAATTGGTTTCGCATAAACACTCCTCGAAAATGAGAAAGCTTTAGTTGTTTAGCATAGCTTTCCTCTTGTTGATGCGTCAGGGCATGTCTCGCTATGGCTGAGGTTATTTTTTTTTTAATATTTCGAAATGGTGAAATCCCAAATCCTTGTTGATAAAAGGCTGGCTTTAAATTGGCATTTCTAGCCCCCATAGCAATCGCTTCCATCGTTTCATTGTGTCGCTGACTTTCTTTGAGTTGTTGCTTGCCCTGCTGCGCGGCTTTAATGGTTTTCGCCACTGCACTGGCACCGCCCAAAAGTGAACCCAGAGCAGCCAAACCGGCAAATAATGCAGGTAAAAATCCCGCTCGTTTGGGGACGGGAATCACTCGCCCTTGTTTTGAACCCTGTCGCCGCCGTTTTGGAATAACACGTCTCGGTGCTGCTCGAAGGGCTTTCCTTGTGGTCAATACATTATTTTTTCTTTTTTCTTTCGCAAAGGCTTGTCCACGAATGTCTTAATCCCAGGCTTTGCCAAGGACAGGGTTTTTTTTTTAGTCTTTCTCACCACATACCTTTGTTTCGCCATGATGATAATGACCAACAACCTTTCACAAGAAAGTTTGTCACAACTAACGTCAGGTTGTTATTTCATGGCTGTATATTCCAATTCCACATAAAGTGGGAAATCGTTTATGGTTTTTCCCGCTTGCTTTTCATCCCATGTCAACATAAGATGAAAGGATAATTCGTCACCTGCATTGACCATTTCATGGTTATGGACCAACATCCTATGACCATTTATCTTTATTTGTAAATGGTTCTCATCAGGCATCGCGTATTTAATGTGAATGGTTCCATCATAGGGTAATCGATAGTGGCTTAAACCCGAAGCAAGCACATAGGTCAAGTGCTGATCATGGACTAGCGGTAAATGGTTTCTGTCATTCACATGTTTTTCATTTGTCAGATACACTAAAAATACAGATGGGATAAATGTATAAAGCCTTTTTATTTCATAGGTCACGTAACGCTTGGTACAGACATCGTCTTCGTCTTGCGGGTCTTCCACGTGAATAATCCGATGGTGATTAGCGCTATAGCCATTCACCGTAAGCTGAGGCACTTTGTCATAGAACTCATACACTTTGTTATCCACATACTTTTTCGTAGTAACGTCTGTAGACACTTGAGGATGTTTTACATGGGTTAATCGCTTTCCCTTAAAGTCATAATCTCCCTGTTTTGTGCGTGGCACTAATGACCTATCCACATAGTGTTTATTAGCAGGATCTGTTTCTTGTTTAGGATCATGTATGGGGACAGACCTAGCTTTGGCTATGAACTCACGTCCAAAGACATCCATCGTCAACCTGTAGTATGAGTCTACTGTTTCTATGACAAGGCTCGGTGTCCTGTATATAGACAGCCGGCTAGCCTGGCTATGCCTTAGTTGAAATGAAGATTATTAAGCAGCAAGAGTCATTCCCCGTGGGGGACAAGGTTTCCCATCTCTGTCCCACATCACGTGAACAACGCCATGGTTCACTGTTTCCATCTTCCATTCGCTGCATCACTGTGGGGCCTTCCGGCTGTGGAAAGACTAATCTTTTGCTGACGCTCATTACAGCGCCCAATGGCCTGCGTTTTCAAAATATTTATATTTTTGCAAAATCTCTCTACCAACCCCTCTACGTGTTTCTGGATCAAGTCATGTCTGGATTACAAAAAGATAATATGGGTTATTTCACATTTTCCATGCAAGAAAATGTGATTTCACCGGATGAGGTAAAGCCTGATCCACTCATGATTTTCGATGATGTATCCACTGAACGTCAAGGTATCATTCAAAGCTATTTCAGCATGGGTCGTCACAAACATATCGATTGCTTCTATCTTGGACAAACGTATTCAAAAATGTCCAAACAGTTGATTCGTGACAATGCCAATGTCATTGTTTTATTTCGCCAGGACGAGAGGAACAGTCGTCACATTTATAATGAACATGTGAATCCGGATATGACCTTTCAAATGTTTACAGAACTGTGTGCCAAGTGCTGGAACACTCAACGTCATGCCTGTTTAGTGATTGACAAACAAAGTGAACTCAACCAAGGACGGTATCGCTTAGGGTTTGATCATTTTATTGCTATTTAAAGCCCTGTCTCATTCCCCGTCAAGTCATTTGTCAAGACACCATGGCGTTAGCAGAGAGTCAATTGAAAAAGCATATTATTAGAGCAAAAAATACTATTCGCCAGAAGATTCGTCAATTGAAACAATCACGTGCAAATCAGGCTTTGTTTATTCAACAACATTTAGCACCTCCGCTAAAAGCCATGTTGAAACCCTCTTTCAAGCCATCTGAAACGCTACCCACCGTTTCACAAGCCACGCAGACGCTGCACGAGGACCCTGAGGAAGAGGAAGAGGAACAGGAACAGGAAGATTTGACTAGTGTTAGCGAGGTTGAGGATGAGGAGGAAAAAGTGTTTACGCCTCAAAAAAAGGCCGCACCCCTTGCAGAGTTTTTGAGAAAAAAGAAATCCTTGGCCATAGTCGAAAAACCTTGCCCTTCCAGAGCGTCTCCGTCTTCACAACTCTTCGCCACCCCTCAACATAAAGCTCAACTGAAAACCATTTTAATAAAATATTATGGATCAACATTGGAACCCTATTTCACCGATCTATTTATTGGAAACACTGATACCACGTATGGTGTTCGCTATGAGGATGATAGTTTTAAAAATGGCGATTCATCCATTAAATTTGCTCGTACTATAGCTGTCATTAAAAACATCAACTATAAATTAACCCCAGGACTGTTAAAGCTGCTCTTTTCTCGGACCCCCTCTTCCCATGATTATACGTCAGAGGATCTTGACAAATATAAATCCATTTTATTGGATACCCATGCCCACAAAAGACAGTATGATCCCGCTCAACAAGTGAATGCCAATATATCTCAAAAATATAAAACCATCATTGCAAAACTGTTTCCCACCAGTCAAAGTACTCATCGTAAAGCATCCGCTTCGGGAATGACATTTAAACCATTAAAACCCCTTGTGGATGTTACCTACTGGCACAATCCCAATAAGCTCGTCCAGCGGCTACAGTTGTTGCATGCCTCACGTCAAGCTGGTCATACCGGTCACGATTGGGAAATTCAAGAAATTGAACAAGAACTTCGAAATGCCAAAATTATTGTTTAAGCCCTCACCCATTAAAATGGGTATTGCTCACGAGTTGCATCGCCGAGCTAGGCGTCACTATCCACGATTCAAGGTGATTTCACAAGGTGTGGATGAACTTTGGCAGGCTGACTTGGTTGAAATGATACCCTATGCTGGCGTTAACGACGGTGTACACTATATGTTGACCGTCATTGATGTCTATTCCAAAATGGCCTTTGTTGAACCTGTGCGTCGCAAGTCTGGTCCACTAGTTACCAAGGCCTTTCAACATATTATTCAACACTCCAAACGTCAACCTCAGCTGCTACAAACTGACCAGGGGAAAGAATTTTTCAACAAGGATTTCTCCAGTTTTCTCAAATCTAAGGATATTCACCATTACACCACGTACAGCAATCTCAAAGCCAGTGTGGTCGAGCGGTTCAACCGAACATTGAAAACCCATATGTGGAAAGCGTTTACCGCTCAGGGCACGTATCGCTGGTTGGACATGTTACCAGAGCTAGTATCACGTTACAATGACACCAAACATAGAACAATTGGGACCAAGCCACGCCTCGTGACTAAAAATATTCAGCGACTGGATAAACTGTTTAACCCCATAAAAACAGCCGATCCTAAACGTCACCGATTGAAAATTGGGGAGTTTGTTTGTGTGAGCAAATTTAAGTCTGCCTTCAATAAGGGCTACACGCCTCAGTGGAGGACTGAACTATTTCGAATTCGTCAAGTCAACTTGGACACTCCAGTCACCTATTTACTCAAGGACCTCAACCATCAACCCACAAAAGGTAGATTTTACCTCCATGAACTTCAGAAAACAGCATTTCCTAAGCATTATCTTGTGGAAAAAGTGTTGAAACAAAAAGGAAATAAACTATATGTCAAATGGTTAGGATTTAACTCTATGTTTAATTCTTGGATCAATAAATTACATGTTGTGTGAACCTGTGTACTTCTTATTCACACATGTTGTACACCTCCTATAGCTCTGTGTGTACAGCGTTCCGCGCTTCGTGCATGTTCATACATGTTTGTCTTTCCCTATCCACCTGTGTTCTCTCTTACATTACCCCTCCCCCTCTCCCCCCTCCACCTCCCACCACTGCTGTTCGCAGCTCTTTCCTATCTATTGTTTGTGACATCATTCCCACAAGTTGCATCATACTTTTTACTGATTCAGCGATTCCCACGCTTTGAACATTCTGTTATCGGAAACGTGGACAGATAACATCCAAGGTGAACACCTGTGTTGGATCATATTACACGTCAACTTGCATTTTGTCACGTACGAAGCAAAACAGGATGTGGCTTGTTAACAGTTATCGTACACGTGGACAGCTAACACCCAGGGTGAACACCTGTGCCAGATCAAATTTCACATGAACTTGCATTTTGTCACGTACGAAGCAAACAGGATGTCACTGGTTTAGCGTACATGTCATCTCACACGTGCTCACATGCATTTCGCACTCCCCTGCCACCACGATGGTCAGATTATTTCACCTTCAAGCGTCATTGTCATTTTTCCATTGCACCTGTTGTCAAGCCAGATCAGCGCATTCCAATAAGCTCAAATGACATTCACCTCATGCTCCTCTGCAAGTTTGTTTTCTGTACTCGCTTCAACCAACATAGAACCATGTTCTCATCATCGTTTACACGTCAAAGGCTCTCTTCGGGGGTAAAATGTGTGGAAAAAAACGCACCCTCGCTCTGTCATAAACCGACCCGCAGAAATATCGATTGTTCTATTAAGCATGGCCATTGTGGTTAGCGACAGGTTCGTTGAAACACACACACCCAGCAGTATCGTCTCTCTCAACCACCACGCTTCATGAACATTATAAACAGGTAAAGAAAAAAAGTTTTTTCAACATGTATGGCGTTAGGCCCTTTGTGAATTTTTTGGAAAAATATCTACCACATTCGAAAGGGGGCGTTAGCCAGAGTCCTAGGACACCTCGTACACGTCTCTAGCGTTATTGGTTCGTGAGATATCGGTAAAAGTCACAAAAACACGTGTTTACCCCAAAATCGAGTTTCCAATATTTTTTTAAAATATAACGAGTGGTCCATAGCAAAGAGGACGCCACCCCGAGTCCTTGGACCCGTCGTACACGCCTCTAGCATGATTGGTTCGCGAGATGTAGCAAACAGTTTAAAATCACGGTTTTACCCCCCCCCCCCCCCCAAAAAAAAATGTTTCAAGATTTTCACCTTTTCGACACCAACATTCCCGTAAAGAGCACAACGAGACGAAAAAAACGAATCCAAGCACGCCCTCCTAGCATGACTCCTTCCATTCCAAGGTCGCAGGGGCTCACAACTTCCTTTTGGAAGCAGAAGCCCTGTCATCCCACTACTGTCAGGTTTTTATCCTAGACACTTGAAATTTATTTTCATGGTAGAGGGCATAGGGACCTTTCATTTATGTCAAACAATTTTTTTTGTAAACTTCCTAGTTTCCAAAATATGGGATTTTCAAAATTCCAGTGTTTTCAAAAAAACATTAAAAATAAAAAAGTTTTATTTTAGAAAATAAAGGTCATAAAGACCATTCGTTTGAGCCATGGCACAACATTCTATCGTGTTTGGTTTTCAAACTATCACCAACTTTCGAAAACAAAAATTTTTAAAAAATCAAAAATAAAGCGAGTGGTCCATAGGAAAGAGGACGTCAGCTCTAGTCCAACGACACCTCATTTGTCAAAATCGGACCATGCGTTCGGTAGATATTGACAAATATTACATGGCTGAGGCTTAGTAGTGGGGCAAGGAGGGTTCTAGAGTGAAGTAGAACCCCCCCTACTCCCCTACTCCTCTGATCTAGTTCATTCATATAAGTTTATAATCTTATTCACACAAATGATGATTCCATTTGAATCTTTCGTCCATTTAAATTCATTCTTAATTCCGAACATCCATAACAATTAACAAAAATCCTCGCAATAAATTTTGATTAAATTTCCAACCGCCGAATCTCCATAATTCTAATTTCCACTCAAAATTCTATGTTCTACTGAACATAACCAATCTGTACTTCAAGTGGCTGTACCTTTGAAAAAGTTTCCCTTTTCGATAATGGTCCCATGGCTCAATACGTCTATTTCCGTCAGGCGTCGATCCATCTCCGATCCTCGTGGTGTCTTATGTCGTTTCACGTCGTTCTCTATCGTCCTAATTTTCCGTCAAGTTCTACAGTGTGGAAACTTCCCGTCCATTTCGTTGCAAAATGAGAACATATCGAAAAACTCCAACTTGTCCATACTGATGACCTCGATGTTTATAGAATACATCATGCCAATGTTCGTGCTTATTCCGTACTCGAAATAGTGAATTATGAAGGTAATAACTGTCCACAAATAGCACTGATTATACTACTGCGATACTGCACTTCCTAAAGCTGCGTTTACACTAGCGAAATTCCCTCGCGCTATTCCCTCACGAAATAATTTGGCGAGGGAATAGCCCTACGGTAGTGTAGACGTGTGCCCCCACCCCTGAGTAATTGCGGGGTGAGGGTCCTCGCTGCGAGCCGGTGCTCAGTCGGTTTTTGTCCGCGCATCAAAGGGTTTTGCACATCGAGTTAGGCTTAGTGTAAACATGGTCGCCGTAGTTGCGCGAGGGATAAATCAAGATCAATACTCGCAGCTCATCGATTTCTACAAAAATAGAGTTGTTATGTGGAATCCAAGAAACAAAAACTATTTCAATCGCAATAAAATAGAAGAAGCGTGGATGGAAATTGATGATGATAATTATTGATTTAAGGGGCCTAACATCTTCAGTAGGTTATCGGCCCCTAATGGTCTGATGATGATGATGATGATGATGATAATTAAGGGGCCTAACATCTAGGTTATCGGCCCCTAATTGCCTGGGTGACAGCGAAAATGACAATGAAATGGAAATCATAACGAAAATTATGTGAGACTGAAAATACTTACAAAATTGAACTCAGATTGAAACGACTTACAAAACGGAGAGTGGAAATACTTACAAAAGGGAATTTAGAAGAAAAATACTCACAAAAGGAAGAGATTGAGAAACACGCACAAAATGTAGGTTAGGTTCATAATACTGTTACGGCTGTGAGTTTGTGTCATCGCTCGCCGCTTGAGTCACAGCTGCCCCAGGGGCTGGGCTGTGGCATGCCTCCTGTATTGCGTGTGCCTTATGCAACAGGGCTGCTAGACAAAGGGATAGTCCAGAAGATTCGTGACTGGACTAGCGATGGAAACCTCGAGAAGCCGTGGACCCTGGATGGATCTAGAACCATTTATTGAGTCACCGGCCTGCTATATAAGAGTGACCCGTGAAGCAGTTGTTGTTGTTGTGTTTTACGAGCTAGTGTGAGCGTTTATTCTGAGCGACAGAAGTGTGGTGACTTGCGAAACCCCTAGTGTAGCGGCGAAGTGAGGAACATACAGGGGACTGCCTGAGTGAGTGTGCTTTCACTGAGTGTCTGAGATATTGTGGTGTAGAAATCCAGTGACATTGTTTCTCCAGCGTGTGGACAGCGAAATAGCCTGCAGCAAGTGAACGTAAGTAATTGTGGTCGGTGAACATAAAAGAGAGGAGCAGGTAGTTTCTGTCAAGGCCACCGTACTCATTAGGACGGATTAACTTCTGTGATCTGTTGACAAGTGGAAGGGCCAAGAGCGCTCAAGGAAGAGACTTGAGGAAACTGGAATAAGGCTCCTAATTGCTTGTATTTGCTGACTAGTGTAATTTTCTGGCCACAATAAAGTTAATTATTTCTTTAAGCTGTAATTGGTGTTGTGCTTTGTACCCCCACCGTAATCCAGTTAACATAAGTGCCACTAGGGGGTGGCACGTAACAATACGTACAAAATGCAATGCAGTGGCTTCGGTGGCGTAGTTGGTAGCAGGCTGAGCTTCTATGCCCAAGACTGCGGGTTCAAACCCGGCCAAAGTCGTCGGATTTTTTAAAAGCATTAAAAAATCCCTCAGTATATGCCTTCCCTCGGAGGGGAAGTAAAGCCGGCGGTCCCATGTCATGTTTATGGCATGAAAAAGAACCTCCCACTAACTACACTTGTTGAAGCTAAAATTTGTAGGTTAGTTTGATAATGCTATATTAGTTCCAACGTTCGCCGCCAGGTGCTGACTGCGATGGCATTGAGTAGTCACGTCCGCAGCTAGGTATCGTGGACGGTAGCATTTGGTAGCAAAAGTAGGAAATACTTGAAAAAAGTAATCGTCTTCAGTCCTAACTGAATCACAGATAACTCACACTAATACTAATCACAATTAACACCGGTTATCAGACAAATTCTACACACACCCAAAGTAGGCTACACGGGGCTACATGACGGCGTTGTCGCAGCTCCTAAACTAAGGAACCAACCAACCAAAAATGCAATGTAGAGTCGAAATAGGTCTACTTACAAAATGCCATTGAAATTGAAAATAGGCTACACAATGCAATTTTGATTGAAAAAGGCCGGTTCAATTCCTACAAAATGCAATTTAGATCGAAAAGACTCACAAAATGCAACTTAGATTGATAATACCCACAAAATGTAGTGTAGATTCAACAAATTCACTTAAGGTAATTTGGATACACGGGGAGTCAATTAACAAAAACAGTGCGGGAATCCTAAAGAGAATAGGAAATAGAATGAAAAGAAAACAAGAGGTCTGACCCCTCGAAGAATGAGGGATCAGGATAGATGACACAAGGGCCAATTAAGGCGGGAAAGTGAAAGACTCCCGAGACCTCGGACACCCTAATACCGTCGGGGTCGGAAAAGAACAAGTGTTGACCAAGGGAGGTCGACAGGAAAGAAGACTGAGAGGAGCCCGGCACAAGTAAGTGGAAGCAATGCTGAACTCAGCTGGAGTCCCGTAGTCGCCAACCCACGTCCCTGAAGGGATAATTGTATCATCAATTGGTTCCTGTACCATTTCTCTCATGAGGTTGTTTTCATAACATTGGTTTCTTCCAAGGAATAACTGTTTGCTCCACCATCGTCTTCCCTTTCTTAATCAAAAATGCCATTGACATGACGGAAAACGCAGCTGCAGCTGCTGGAGGGGCAAAACAAGTTTGCATGTTGGCCGTGAAACCAGAACTGAAGGCGGCTCGTCCTACTCGCGCAATTTTTAGCTCTGAATTGCGCTCTGTTTTGGGTAGTGCGAAATTTCACTTTAAGCGAGTAACCTTCACCCGAGTGACTTTCGCGAGGGAGTTTCGCTAGTGTAAACGCAGCTTAAGAAATGTTCCCGTAAGATTTTCCATACGTAGCGCGTTGTGTGTTTCAACTGTCTCTTCAAATATGGGCCTCACAGGTTTTTCGCTGACCTAGGACAATTTCCTTATCTGCTCGAGTTCATTCATACTGTGACCTTGTATAATTCAACTGTCTGTCTCCCGTAACAAATGCTAGCGTTCGATTGTCTTCTAAGAGTGTTCACTTCCTCGTAAATAAATAGCAGATCGAACTGGATCCTCTATGTTTCGCGACTCATATAAACTTACTATGCAATGTTAAATTGAGTTGATCACTTCGCTGCATTTCAAGTCCCGTATTTCATATTGAAATACACTGTGGTTTGAACTGTTAGGCCACTGTATTCTGCGTATTTTAAAGTCGGTAATAGAAATGTTCACTTCGCTTCCTATACGGCGTATTATCTCCACTACGATTCTTATAGAATGAAATATAACTGCAGTACTCTGCCCAATAATGTCGTTCGATCGCGTGTCGTTCTCACACTAAAATGTTCACTCCCGTCCGCACTTGGCTGCGTGTCTTACTGAGATAGAGGGAGCTCCTCGACTCAATGACCTTGCCTCGTTGCCTTCACCAGCGTCATGAGAGCCATCTATAGTCCTCTTATACCCCTCCTGAACGGTGTCGTGCCGGCTACGACCGTGGCGGATGCGACCCGTGCCGCAAGCGACCCACGAAAATGCCATCGTGCCACTAGCGACCCAAGCCCTGATGTATCGGTGAAATCTGGAAATTTCTAACACATCTGTCTCTGCTAAAATTCCGCTTAGGTTAGGTTAAGTTAGGCGCCGTAATTCTTCTCTCGAACAATGGGTCGCATGGGGCACTGTAAGCTACTAGCAGGGTCGCTACAGCCACGATTTTTCCTGGGTCGCGTCCGGCACGGTCGCACTCGGCACGTAATCTCCTGAACTATCATTGCTCCGTCAAATTGTCGACTACTTTCGTGACATTGACAGTACATGAAATTAATTTTAGTCATTTCATTTCTCATAAAATACATTCACAATATTCTTGATTAGACCAGAATATTAAAACAATTATAAATATGAATTCATGGTTCTATGGTCCTTTAATTTAAATTTGAATTTATTTTTCTCTTAAACAGGGCACTGAGGCTACAAAGCCTCTTGATGCAGCTCTCTTCATTCAGAGGGTGGTTAAGTACAATAAAATAAATTAAGAAAGAAAGATAAAAAGCATTGACAATAGGGAGTATGACTCACGAATTAGGATACTCATTCAGCCTTATCACGTCATCCTTGTCCTACATGACTATGCGGCGTTGTTGTATCTCTTGACGGCATGTCATATCGGTGAAACCCACTTCTACCCCAGGCAAATGCCTGGATGGTACCCAACTTAGGGCCACGGCTACCTCCTACCCAATCCCCGCCCCAATTATAAAGACACACACCAATACAGCCATCACAATAACACAGATTATCAGACAAATTCCACACATACACCGAAGTACACGGGGCTACATCACCATGGTGTCGCAATTCCCCTTAATAAATCAACAATTAGCAAACTATCCTCAATATACTGTAAACCACTTTCGAGATCCTTCTTCTTATAAATAGAGATGTGGTATCCGCTGTATTGTTTGGGCATTAGTTTGTAGGATGTTCCAGAGATTTGTTATGGTATTCGTGCATAAAATATAGTCTATGGCTAGTATCCTGAATAGAATCGGTCATTCAGGAAGAATACAGCAGCGATATACACTAGGCTATATTGTGGGGCACTATTACATGCGACAGCAGCATGAAATTGTGTGTAGGCTTGTCAATGGCCACTAAAAATTAACGTTCAGCCATTTCCCTTGTTGTTGTTGTTGTTGTTGTTGATTCATTTGAGGGGCTTCGTGACATCGTGGTCACGGAGCCCCATGTTCTTGGGTGTGTGTGGAATCTGTCTGGCGATCTGTTGTGATGGATGTAGTGGCGTGTGCATTTATAATTAGGGCTAGGATTTGGGCAGGAGGATGCCGTGGCCTTAATTTAGGTACCAACCCAGATTTTCGTTGGAGTAGAAGTGGAAGCCCACGGGAAACCACTTTCTACAGTAGGATGGTTGAGGTGGTGGAAATTGAACCCTCATCTTCACAGTTATGCCTCACAAGAGTGAGTGTATCCCGTTTCAGCCCTATCTCGGACCTCCACGGTGACCGCCAAGAACGCTAATCACTACGCCACGAGGTGGACTAGCTTTTTCTCATCAGTAGCAAAGCATGGGTATTACCGCTAGTAGGAAATAAACGTCAACTCTCCACACTTAACTAATAACGTTAATTACTCTAAAATGGTTTAATAATATTGTTAGCCTATTGGTTATAGGCCTACGTCCCTTTTAACTACTGAGGCTTTTAGAGACACCGGGGTGCCGGAATTCTGCCCCAAAGGGGATCTTAAACGTGCCATTAAATCTCCCTCGCATTGGCGCACTCTCAAATGCCAACTCACTGCGCCAGGATTTGATCCTGCAACCTTGCGCACAGAAGTAAGGTGGTTTAAAAGACCGTTAGTTACTTTCAGTCATCTGGTGAAGTTTAAACATTAAGAATACAATTAATAATGAACCCTTATGATACATGCTGTATAATAATGTTCATATTAATTTTATTCATCATATTTGACGACGCATTTGGTGCTGTTGAGAAGGCACACTTGGAGGTGTTGCAATTTGGTCAGAGCGAAGGAGCCAGTGAGGCAAGCGTGGTATTCATAGCCGGTTCCTGGAAATGGGGTGCATGAACTTTACGTTTGGCCTGAAGTCTTTGTCAGGCTGGCGTCTAGAGGCACGGAGAGGTGGTAATATCCAACGTGCTACGCTTGAATCTAGCGAATCACAGAGAGACGCCTGGAGTGGCGCGGAATCTGCTCGTGGGTTGAAAAAGCCCGCGAACTGTGTAATGATTAATTGGCCGATCGATTTGGGGTCCGCTTGGCAGAAATGTAACCTGCATGAAAAATGATGAAGAATGATACCTTGCCCGACCCAATAGCTCACCTGCTTCGATTTATAATAATTTTTTGTTCCCTCCCACCGAAACTTTGTCTGTCTTGTATAAAGGTGTCCAAGATGCCAGTTAGAGACACACTATTTCGAGGTCTCTGAGGAAGCGAAGTGCTGCCCGACGATTCACTGATTTTATTACGACGTAATTATAGGCAAAGTACAGCACAATTTGTTAAGTCTTTGGACTTGTAAATTTCGAACTAGACCGTGGGTCTAACTGTAACTATTTTATTCAGTCATTATGAAGAGTGCGTGTGCAAGTGCGTGTGTAAATAGGGTTGTATTTAATTAGGGAAAGTCGACGAATGAAAATTGTAAAAGAAATGTGAGCGAAGTGAGTAACTCACGTTACAATTTAGTAGGTTCATGTAGTAAACTTGTATGTGAACATTTCATTTTCATGAAGGCAATGATGTCGACCACGAGGACCTGCTTTGGGACGGTGACCATGGTATCTGTTGTCGAGATGCTGATGGAGGATTAGAGAGACCCTGTGGGACCATGTCATGTGACGTGAGCTGAATCGAGTGGCTGAAAGAATAAGTACCGCATTGAATTATTTCAAGCATGTAGCTAGATTTTTGGACTGGGATTTGTTAATAATTTAGATTTTTTGTTCGCATTTTTGCGATTTTTATTTTATTTTAATTGCTGATAGGGTTTGTACCGACACTCATATTTTAAATGTAGAATGTTGCGTGACTATGTTTTATGTGATTTGTACTATGTAAATATTCAGGGTAATGTTAGTCCAAGTGCCGCGTGTACTTGAGTGTATAATTTGTTTTGCGAACATGAGTTACAGGTCGTGTGATAAGTGAGACGTTATAGATCTGATTTAAGAATAGAATGGGAGGAACCTTGATTTTTGTGTTAGCTGTTTTAATTAAACAGGCGTAAAAATATATTTATTTTGATTAATTCTGGTGTTTGCCTTTGCATGATTTGAAGGGAAGGGTCTGTTCTCTAGTCGTGTTTTGTAAATTAATTTTTTTAGTATTTTTCTTCGGTCGAATCTAAGATCTGACGCGCTGCGTGTGGGTGGAATTTTGATGTATTTTTTTTCCAGGGATTGTCAAACCTGGTGGCGCGTGTGTGTGTTAATGTGTCTTGTGGCAAATGTGTGATTTTCTGCGCGGAGGAATTTGCTATAGCTTTCCTTGTCTGCTGCTGTATGGGCGTCAGATTATGCTCATTGTGAGAATCTGAGCGACCCCGAGGTGGATCTTTAATTCCGTGGGAATTAATTGGATCTGATGGTATTTGTGACTCACATAATATTGTTTCGATTCTTGTTGCTATGCGGGAGGCTAGCCTGGGATATTAATGACACACATTTATTTAACTGTTGGTCAGTAATGAATCTACGTTCTTGATGTAGGCCGTAGCGCTGCATTGGGATATTTCCGTTCACGCCCCAGGTTATTGACATTGGCTGGCCGAGACTTCCACCAGCGGAAGATCCAGATAATACACTCTAATGAGTTGAGGGGACAGGGTTTCTTATGACCTAGTTATTGCGAGTGCCTGTTTAGTTAAAATTTTGGTAGTTTAAAGGGATTGTTGCTCACGCATGAAATGTAATCTCGTGTTTCGTTTTAAAATGAATTCTTGTGTTTTTGTATATGATTGCTACTGAGCAATATTGATTTATGTTTGATTTCCATGTAATTTGTTTGTTTTGTTTGACACCCTGTTGTGTGTCCTTGTATGGTGACAACGGTCATCGGGTGATATCAGTTAGTTAGTCACGCGCATTCGTACTTGTTTTTGTTTGATTGAAGTCCTGATTAGGCAAATTTTGTGTCAAGGTTCCGAGCGGGAATCTCTGTTTTAATTTTGTAAGGTTAGCGAGTGTCGGGTATTTGTAATCATTTGTTTAGTTGTAGTATTCCCAGTAACATTGTCTACCTCTATTATACGGACCCGCAGCTTGTGTGCTGTAGCCTATCCTCGTCACATTGCCACACATGATTGAAATGAGAACAGGACCATTGTAGGCCTGGAAACTTATATTTAATCTCGTCAGAAAAATTTTGTTTATTTTCATTTAGTTAACTTGCGGGTGTAATTGGGGGTTGTTTATTTGTTGATTGTTATTTTTTTTATCTGAAATTAAATTTATGTTAGTTAAATCTTGGCTTAACTTTTCTTTCTGTGTGATATTTTTACCTATGTTCCTTGTTTTGATAAGAAGCAAATAATTTTTAACAACAACGGTATGGACCGCAACACGTCCCTGAAAAGAGTCTCATTCCGCTTCTTTACAAGGGTTCAATACATGTCTTACAAGGGAAGTCTCTGAACCGGGGAATCGCGGATCCTGCTGGAACTTAGCAGATGCGTTGCGTGAGCCCAACTAGGCAGAACCGTGAAGAAAAATCTTTCGGAAATTAACTCCTACCTACCGTAGACGGCAGTAAGAACAACAATTTTGAACTGTGCGCGCTGGTCAAGCGGGAGTGTGCCTCACTCCTGATTGGTGGCTCAAAAGATCACGTTCCAAACGACTGCCCTCTCGTACTCGCGCTCATAAGCTTCGCTGTGGCAAGGGACATTAATGTTGCATCTTTACAAAATATTGCACGTCGTGATTTATTATTAATCATGCAATGTAAAGTATCACAAATACATTTAATTACAACACAACACAGAGTAAACTGAACCAATGGTCACACGAGTGAGTAAGAGACCAAGCTATTTCACATAGTTCTGACAACAGTGACGTTCGTGGTAATAATGTTGGATACACATACTGCTTTTACACCATCCTCACCGTATAAGACACGGGCGAGTGCAAGTACTACATTGTATTGCACTGATATCGAAATAATATGGCACAGGGTGTTAAAACCATTCGGGATTGTCGGACGGATACTGATTTCGGTACCATGCGTATTGTCACATTGAAATAAAACGAGAGGACGACAATTGGTGGTCAGAGACTGCATTTTCAAGATTGTATTTCTCTGGGCCAAATTGATGTCAAAATTCAATAACCGAACGGTGTTCGAAATTCTACGGACGAAGCTTTTCCAGATCCTAAAGCCGTATACATCCAATGGTTGACAATAGGCTGTGGACCCAGGAGGGATGATCATCAGTCGTATGCGCTCTTCGCTTTCTAACGATTATGTCCAGAAAAGGAATCCAGAAGGAGTGCCACATTGCCAGACGGTACATGCTGTTTGAAAACATTATGAACCCAATTCTTCAATTGTGCGGATCTCATTTTGCCAGATTTTGTGGGAACAACGTAAATATTGTCATGTGCAAACATAGTTTCTCTCACCCTTTTACCAAACACACCTTTTGGTACTTTCAAAGTTATGAAGATAGGTCCAAGCAGCTTGCCCGCTGCTGTTACTGTTGGCATTATTGTATAACTGTGCGTTGTGGCCCGCAATGATTGCACTTTGGAGAAAACCGTTTTCGACCCTTTTATATCCAGTGTCCTACCCGAACACATCTCCAAATTGAACCCACCTTGATCACTATTACAGTACATACTGTACGTTTCCAGGGCCGAGAGAATCTAGAACCGATGTAACCTCTTCTACGAATATTTCTGCTGCTGACATAATATCCATTTTTCGATGGGTATTCTTTGATATCACCACAGTTGCTATTTTTCGCGATATGATATTACAGCGAAGCTTAAAGTGCTGCACCCAGGAATGGCTGGCTTTAAACCCCGCACATGTTACGTCCTGCGCAGCTAGCATAGCTCATTGCTGAATTGTCATGTCATATATTACGTCATTATTCTGATGGGCAGTGTCAAATTGGACTTTTAAGTCACATGTTATTCTCCTCAATATGTCGCGGTGGGTGCCGCCCCTTTTCACTTGCTCTGCCCACAAATATAAATCTATCTTACTTCTTAAACGGTAAAACTTACATTTTACCGACGAAAAGGAAAGCGGACGCCTCTTACCGCTTTTCCAATACTCAACAGCATTTTGTTTGTATTTCATGCCTAACAAACTTGTTACAAGAGACGAACGCCAGAAAGCCAGATAGGCACAAAACCATCCAAACTGTCCAACAGGTCCTATTCTTGAATGCTGAGAAGCCTTTCCATACATTTTCCATATTTTTCCTCCAGACAACAGATAACTTTTCCAATGTTAACATTCATTTTGCAACGCATGGGACACTCTCCGTATACGGATATAAGCGTATGCCGGGTCTGTCATCTCTCATTCGGTGACTGTACACCGTAGGCCGGGAAGCAACCTCTGACGCAGCCAATGAAGCTCACGCCACTGGCGCGCCAATTTAAACGTGTAAATCTTAATTTTTCATCTGGTAGAAGGGGAAGTTAATTTCCGAAAGATTTTTCTTCACGGTTCTGCCTAGTTGGGCTCACGCAACGTATCTGCAAAGTTCCAGCAAGATCCGAGATTCCCCGGTTCAGAGACTTCCCTTGTTAGTATTCACAAATTTGAATGCAGTGCGTAAATGCGAGAGACGTATGGCAGTAGAGTTAATACCATGATAAGGTTTTCCTTCAGGACAAAATTCTGGCGGCACTTCAGTGTCCGATTTATAGGAATGGGTCTCCTTGGAAATTTCACTGAAAACTTTTGTGTTGTTCTAGCACACGATTTCCTGCACTACATGTACTGTACGTATTGTGCGGATATGCACGTTCATGTAACGAATATTTCACACAAGGCATTACAGAACTATACACAATCACAATAAAACAACCGGCTAAGTGGTCATCCAAATTCCCATGAAAAAGAAAACATCTGTGCCTCTTTAATTAAATCTTGTATGAAGCTGTTGTTTATGTTACCGATATCGTCTTATCTGTGCGATGACACTTCACACCCTCGTTGATAAAAGTTTAGTGGCTTAATGATTTTAATGACCCTGGTTAGCTCGCCTCCGCGCAACCTTGCGGCTCGAGCTCAGTTGGCTGGAGGAAGGCGCGAACACCCGGCAGCCACCCGCCAACCCCGCTCAAGCAAAAGAATCTCCCTGTACATACAAACACCCTGTGTTTAGAATCGTAAATACCCAGATTTGTCCTGCTTCAATTACATCTTTATTTTTATGATTATCTGGTGATCCATGTTCATTTATCGTTAATTGACATCATTACGAAAAATATTATTATTATTATTATTATTATTATTATTAGTATTGTTATTTATATTTTATTTATAATATTATTATCATTATTATTATCATTATTATTATTATTATTATTATTATTATTATTATTATTATCGAAATTTCAAGATACTATTTTCGGGGACTGGAAAATAACACTCTAAACAAATTTAATTCTCAATTAACCCGTCTTTCAATTAAAATAGGCAATTCCGCCTTAGGGCATACCTGACGACCAATCGCTCTCTACCTAGGTACACCTATTTATTCCCCCAGCCACATGCTCAACTTAAATCCAAGAGAATGACATATATTATTAATTGAAATATAAGTCTCCCTCTATCCTTAGGGAAGAATTGATCATGGAAATACATTTTTTTCTACTCACTCTTTGAACTTGAAGGTAGCATACTGTACCACAACAATTCTTCGTCCCCGATCATCTCTCCGCTAAGCCGACCATTTTAAGGTTGGACATCACTTTGCACTTATTCATCACAGCACCTTTCACTTGAACACATATTATAATACAGGGCACCCGGGAATGTTCTCCGCAGCGGCTAAGTGCAGCTGCGAGTGGTTGCGTCATCAGTTTAGTTGGTAGCACGGTGTCCTTGATAGGGTGAAGGCTACATGTGTGGGCTGTGGGCTGTGGGCTGTCGAATTCGTCAGTGTGTATTGCAATAAGCGAGCATGTGTGTCATCAGCACTTCTAGCATCAGTTATGAATGGCTGTGGTGAGTAAAGTTTACTGATTGTTTGTTATGATACTAGCGACAGCCGTGCTGCCAAAGTAATTGGTGACGTAATCTCTCGCAGCAGCTTGTAGGCACTGCGGATAACATTCCCGGGCGCACTGCAGTTATCACTAAAAATATTATACATTTACACTTGCTTAATATTAACACTAGAATGTCCTCGCGAGGCTTGTCACCTCCGTGGCACTATGGTGTTTTAACACTCTAATAAATCACACATTGGGACACGTCTTTAGGCCCACTTCTAGAAAACTCTTGGGTTGCGTACAATGCTTACACGTATACCAAGTGACTTTTGCTCATTCGCGTAGAGTTCATTTCAATAGCTGGCTTAGCTACGAGCGATATTCGATGTCTCTTCTATGCTATCGGTTAAATCCCATTGGCTTTTATCCCTACTCAATCCGAGATAATTTCACGAGATTACGACTTGTTTTGTGTGCTTACACTTAATTAAAGCACTTCTACAGTTCGAACTTATATATTCATGGTTTCTTTGTCACCCAAACCTTACGTCAACGGACACGGGCGATCTTAAACTGTATGTGAACCTACTACGGAGCTGATATTTATCTGTTTTGAGGCAGGACCGGAACCGAGCTCGTATCGTGATCTCAATTCCTGTAGAAATTTAGCCACCCTCATTTTCTGAAAGCTTATGATTCAGCGGTTCCAAATATGTAAATGGATTAGAAATTCTATCGTACGTTTTCACGTAATTCAGGGAGCGTCTCATCTTCTCGGCATAAAAAGGGTAATTCCCGTTCGGGGTTTTGACGTAAGCCCTGGGAATATGGATAACTCACTCTAGTCCAGGGCCATCCAGACAGCGCTCCCCGAGCGCTAGCGCCCCAGCCGCGCTCTAAGCCTGTGCTCCGAGCTCTTTGGTGCAAGGTAGTTACAGAAGTGGTGGGAGGAGCTTGGCTGGCTGAGCACGCTGAAGTGTGCAGCCGATCCATCAGTCCCATGCGCTTTGTTGACAGCGTGTAAGTAAATCAGTTTCGCAGTGGTCATGACTGAACAAAATAAAAAAAGGAGTGGTGAAGCAGCAGTCTTTAAAGCAGAATGGGAAATTTCATATTTCTCTACAGCTTATAAAGGGTATGACAGATGTTTGGTGTGCAACAGAGATGTAATGTGTTAAAATGAACACAATTTTTTGTTGAATTTACCTCTCTAATATGTTCACATTTCAGTTTGGAAAAAATCACAATATTCTTTCCTGACCACTTGTGTTTGTTTCCTGCACATTCCATACATCAGAGTACCATTCGATTTGTAAATGCGGTATATTTGTTATGGCAAAACAGCCCTATTAATATGTCAACAATCCCACAAGAGCCGTCGGCCGCACGACTGAACGTGCGTATCTAGTCAGCGTGGTCCGAACATCGTCCGTCTCCTCGCTGCCACAGTGTAGGGGTGGTAGGGGAAGGAGCGCTAGTCTGACTGCCCAGTGCTCCCCGAGCGCGGCCGTGCTCCCGGAGCGCAATCTCTGCGCAAATAATTGGATCATTAATAATTAATAATTATTAATCCAATTAACCCGTTGTAAAATATCAAATTGAATTTAGATTCATGTTCCTGATTTTCTTTTTCTAAAGTGAGTTTAATATAGCTTGTTACTCTGTGAGGGCTTAATATCACGTGGTATCTTGGTTGATAAGCCACGCCCCTTCTTTCTTCTCTCTCGCATGGGTTAATCCCTGGCTTGAGTAACTTGCGATAGCACTGTAATGTTTATTTATTTAACATGATAGCGTGGGCTGGCAAGATTCCCCTGAAGACAATGTTCTCGCTCAGCTTCATTCCGACTATATTAATGTGGTCTGTTTTGTGCATCGCAATTCTTTCGTAATTAAACCATCCATTTAGGCTCGCCTGATTGGTTTCAGTGGCTTGGTGCCATTGAAAGAACAGATTCATTAATTCCAACCACCATGAAAATTTCACTAGGTCATTTTCTTCCACTTAGAAGGACATTGATCGATGTAAAGGTAAACACAAATATTGATTGTTTTTTTTTTCGACTTTTGTAAAAGTCCTTAACGTAATGCCAAGTATAATTCAATGTAATGTTTATTTAATGTGATTGTGTGTGTATGATAATTAAACAATCACCAGGCGAGAATAATACCGCCAAGATATTGTCAGGCCATTATTTGGATTAATAAGGATGTTTGTGGATCAAAAAGGATTATTTGGAGTAAGGATTTATTTTGAATTAATGGGGATTTTGTTTGGACTAAGACTTGTAACGTGGATTTGTTTTGATTGATATTTATTGTCGATTAAGGGATTGCTTTATGTGATGTTTTATTAACGTAATTAGGTTAAATTGTTTAACTATATTGGGATTTTAGTGTTCGTTGTTATTAAAAGTTTATACTGTCGATGCAAATTCAGGAAGGATATGTGTTAATTAATTTCACTACTCTTGAGAACCTGTAGGCCTATGTAGACCTCGTGTGCTATTGTTAAAGCCCTGCGAGGATGCGGTTATCCACGGATAAACCCGCGGATATCCGCAAAAAATTCACCTTGCGGATACGGTTTGCATGGCTGTGCGGATAGTGGATAAGTTGCGGATAATGTTTGGAGTAAATTTGCGTATAGTTTTTAGAATAAAATCCGAACTTGTTGAATATCATTTCTAGGACCTGGATGTATATGACACATATTTTTCCGTTATGTTTTTCTCATGGCAAATGTAAGATGATAATTCAAGCTAATCTCATTCAAATTATGTCATTAAGCATAATTAACACTCCGAACTGAAAAGGGTTGCAATTCGGGCTGTATAACATTCATTTTAAACATAGCACATGACATAGGCTACAAAGCGTAAGGGAACGACATTCTCCTCAAATGTCTAAATGTGATGCTTTAATACTTTATGCTTTATCTAATTCGGATGCAAATAACAGTCGTGCGTATACGGTATAAATCTGGATACCGTTTTGTTTTTCCGCACAGGGCTCTAGCCTTAGTGTTTCTAATCCGAAAGAATCCGGTATGACCCCGATGTCTAGCTGATACTATTATTACTGGTCTACATAATTTATATACGGTTAGAGGGAGTATCTTAACAAAAACACACGTAACTAACAAATCTTGACTAGTTGTGCTAGTTTAATTACTACTGCAAGTAAATAAGTGTAAATACTTGTAAATACTTGTAGACGGATAATAATGACCTAAGTGTAAAGGATTTGATGATGATCGCTTGACGATCGAAACTAGGCATGCAAGTGCATTTTTTATTCTTATGTAATGTTTTTCAGGATTAAGGATACACCCATTACAATTGGGTACAATCATGTTGACTGACTGAAAACATAAAATTTTGAGTACTTCCATCCCCCCCCCCCCCCCCCCCATTTGTTTGAGAAGTGTGTTAATAAGTGCATAAATAATTCATGTAATGTTTATCAGGGTGTAAAAAATAATTGTTATGCCCTGCCCAATCTAATTGGGCACAATTCGTGTTGACCGACAGAAAATCATTTCTATTAATAAATTTCCTGGGGTGAATAAATCGTGCTATATATTATCTGGCCATCCAACTTAACATTTTAAAAGGATGATTGTGCGTACTTTCATTTGTAAAATGCGCGATGTACAATCATATTGCAATCCATCTCAAATAGTTACGGTACGTAGTTTCTGTGTACAAGCTCTTTTATGAATGCTTTACGGGGGTCACCAATTCGTTTTTATGGAGGTCCATTACCAAAGTACCAGACATAAAGTGGAGGTCCGGAACCATGAAAAATACAAAGCTATTAAAGTATATTTTGTGTATTTATATAATACTGTATTGTTTAACGCCGGTTTCATGGTGTTGCGGCAGCGCGCCTGCCCAAATGGCTGGACAGCAGCTGCTGGGTAGGCCTAGGCCCTTGGCCTGTAGTGCCACGGAGTATTTTTTTTTTTGGGGGGGGGGGGGGGGGGGGGGGGTAATGTCTAACAGAGAGAAAAAATATTTAATTTCATTCTAATGGAATGAATAAGAAATTAAGCAGGTGTTACCGGGCTGCCCTGCCCATTAGCGAGAGTTAATTAGATCGAGGGCCAGGTGACACCATCACCCATTCATCCCTTTTATAAAAGAAAATAGTATTAGGACTAGGTGACGCCCACCCATTTTACCCTCCCTCAGCGCCGAGGGAGATTACAAATTTTCTTTGTTGTAAAGATTATGTGTTCCAGATGCGTCAGTGCGCAGAAGCAGGCGAGTGACTAGTCTACACGCTGTATATCTTCATAATTGATGCAGTATTATTATTATTAATTCGACAGGCATTACAGTGGGAGATATCACAGCCACCCACATCATTTCTTTTTTACATATATATATTATAATTATATTTGCATCAGTTGTTAAGGAAGGAGAAGAAGGGTTTACCATGTATATATTTAATTTAATTAATTTGATTTAATGGAAGATTTAAAACTCATACACTTAATGATTTTAACGTGATGGCGAAGCCAGCGAATACGTAGCTTTTTCTGTCAAGTAGCAAATAGCGAGTAGATGTTGCAATGTAAGTTATACTGGGCTGAGCGCACGACGGGAGATATTCCTGCAAGCTGAAGGGGACAACGGGTGACGCTACCAGGTTGTCTTTTCTGAGAAGTCAGTTCACAAGAACAAGGGAATATAGCCTCGCGCCAGGACCAGCATATTCTATTTTGGCGACATGGACTGTGATTCTGAGAATTTATACCACGCTATTGAAGGACGAATCAGAAGATGGGCATCATCACATGTCGTAGGAGAAGGGACGGCTTCGATGTAAAAGAAGAGGTGATTGGACGGTGCTCATGGAAGAAGGGTACTGTGGAGAGGGTGAAGAAATATATAAAAGATCTTACCCAGGTCTCGGGAGGACACTCTTGTTCTTTCACCTGGGATTCCATTCTGAATCTTACTTTGATCAGCAGTACTTCTCATTATAAGTTGCAAGTATGACGGGACATAATACCGTCCATTCATACAAATAGTGATATAGAGCAGGCACGTTTTCAAAAATAATCTATGCAAGAAGCATTTCATGTAACAATTGGGGAAACAACGTTTTTAGGGTATTTCGACTCCGCTGAATACAAATCTGCCTGTTGCCAAAGCGGAATTTGGACCGAAAGTCCGGTATCCAAGATGGCGGCCAAGATGGTCGTCAAAACTCTGTTGCCCTATATCTCTCTTGTCCCTAGGCTTAAAATATTTATTTAAACGCCGGGTTAGTGGTTTTCTCGGATTCTTATCATATTGACATGCTCAGAAATTACTTACCTTAAGTTTGGAGTGCATGGGATCCAAGATGGCTGCCGAAGGAACTGAAGAAAACGACCATTCTAGAGTTCAAACATTGTTTATTGCAGGATTGTAAAAAAAGATAATAAAAAAATATTCTAGTGTCGTTAGCTGAAAGCAATAATACAAGAAAGATAATGAATCAACCATAAATCAAGCACTTAAAGAGTTAAGACATTGGTGAGAGTGGTGGCACAACTTTGTGCAAGTCAGTCCATTCGTTTTGCACGTGCACATTGATGTCAGGCAATGAGACGAAAATTGCAGGTTAGAATATCCGTGCAGGCTCTGGGGACGGGCTCAAGGGTCATAAGGATGGGAATGTACTCATCTTGGTGAAGCCTCCACCCATATGACTCTGGATTCATCACCACCGGTCGGGCATGATGAGCAGTTTCCCACACATTCACCTGAAATGTTTTTTAAAATTATAATTACCGAAAAGCAACTAGTTACCCTGATCACAGTATGCTTCCCCCCCCCCCCCCTTTTTTTTATTTCTTTACCTGGTAATGGCATCTTAGGAGGTGTAGTCGCTTGTTGGAGGCAAGGCTTCTGGCTTTTTCACAACACCGAAAAGCTGATGTCTGGCTTCATACCCGCTAGGTAAATCTTTGGCCACCTGTTCAGTGAAAAAGAAACGTTGTAGCATTAAATTAATCTTTGGACTTGTAAATAAATCTTGTCTGAAACACCTGAAAAAGAACTTTACCAACCTTTTAGTGCTGTACGATGAACTTCTCTGCATTCGCCTTTGATGAGGGAGTTAGCGGAGAGTGCCCAAGGTTGTCCAGAAGTTGGCAGGCCGTTCCTTTGAAGAATTTCCACGCTGCTTTCTTCGTTATCGTTGCAAGGTGAGACGTCGAGTCGCAACCCGTGACTGCGTGGGACGCCAAGATGTTCTTCTTTTCTTTTTCCTTGCTTGAGTCATCGTCTTGATCATCGACAACGTCGTCGAGAACTTCGTCTCCACCTACTAGTACGCTCAGGAAAAAGAAACTAAGGTTTTTCGGTATGACTGCGGCAGCCTCTTCTCGGGAAACATGAAGCCCTGAGTGACCCGGCAAATCTTGCAGCTACCCTCTAAGAAGAAGCGCAGCATGGACAAGAATTAAAAATCATCATTGATCACTTGTCTTGGGATCGAGACTTCTTGATCAGTTTCTCCTAAAACAACATCCGCAGTCACCTTGGACGAAAATTTCCGGGATACAAGGAGAGTCTGCCTTCCTGTGATGTCCTTGTGCAAGGGCTGGAAGATAAGGAACGAGTCGTTGATGGTCTTCTGCAATTTATCTTTAAAAGTTGACAAGCGCGATTCAAATGACTTCGGTATCTCAACGTCCACTGTTCTCGCCAGATGAACGTATCCTTCCCAAACATCTGAGAGTTGTAAAACGTGACCCAGTGAAGCTGAGACTTTAAGCTCTTTGCAAATTGGGATCGTAGGTAAATTACTTTTGCCAAACTCCGTCATCTGCATCGGTATTTTCTTCTGGATCCTCTCGGTCTTCACTATACACAGACTGTGGTATTTCACTTCAGATGCTATCAAGCACGGCATACAATTAATGCGAACGAACAGTTGGTGGTCATAATTAGCCAGCATTCTTATAGTACCATTCATTGGCTTTGACATCACCTGCCTCAGAGCTTCACTTTTATTACTTTGGCAGAAAATACACATGCTAATGTCGCACACAGTCAGTTCGAGCCCTGGTGACGTATTGAGATGATGACGGTTCTGTAGCAGCACATTCCGCCACTTGTGAATGCGCTGATTTGTTCTTTAACCTTTCCAATCTTCCAGAATTGGGAAAGTTTGAGTAGCATCCGCGGTGGTACTTGAATTTTTTGTCACTATTTGTCAACGTTTGTTCAATTCTAAAAATAGTGTCAGCAAAATCAGCATCATCAAGTTCTTTCCTCAAGCCTGCGTACTTCAGAAGAGTCTCTTTGCCGTTATCCGTCAGATCTGATAATTTGTCCATCGAACATTTTCTCTTCTGGCAGATAATACATAGGTTTTGGTTAGACATTATAGCCGTATCAACTAAGGAGCCCACCGTTGCCGCCACATCCTGCAAGAAACGTCAAAGTATTACATAATTTGTTTAGGCACACTTATTTTTTTATATTTTATTTTAGTAACACATACAATAGTCTACGCATTTAGTACACATTTAACCGCTAAAAACTGTATATCTGACAGATATTGCACTCAAATACAAGAACACGTAAACATAGCAAGTTTTCGGCGACCATCTTGGGCGCCATCTTGGATCCCATGCACTCCAAACTTAAGGTGAGTAATTTCTGAGCATGTCAATATGATAAGAATCCGAGAAAACCACTAACCCGACGTTTAAATAAATATTTTAAGCCAACGGACAAGAGAGATATAGGGTAACAGAGTTTTGACGACCATCTTGGCTGCCATCTTGGATACCGGACTTCCGGTCCAAATTTCGCTTTGGCAAAAGGCAGATTTGTATTCAGCGGGGTCGAAATACCCTAAAAACGTTGTTTCCCCAATTGTTACAAGAAATGCTTCTTGCACTTTATACAGATGGATTTGCTAAATATGGGCCTGATCTAGTCGAGCTATTGTCTATCATTATTAAGGTGATTCAAGAAGCTAGGTCTTCATCACACTAACAACTAGAGCAATTCTCAAACATCGTAAACTACATCAAGATGACGGCAACATTCATCATCAGACGGCAGACGTGCTTTGTAAAGTGCAAAGCCAATCCTAAGAAGACATCAAGGGTGAGCGCAAATGGCAACATAACATATTTCTCTGTTTCGCAATTAGAAATCTTTGTTTGGGCACAGTAAATGTAAATTCATAGCTTCTGGAATAATTATGAAGTAACCTCATGACATCCATCGTCTTCGCTTGCTTTTCGCCGCCACGTTAATAGTAACTTCATTAAATCTTTTTTATTATGTCTAGTATAATTTTCCTTATTAATGTCATTAAATTCACTTCTTTAAATTCATTCTGCGTGTTTCCTCCTTGTAATTAGAACTAGCTATAAGACGACCCTATCCTCTCTTAGCATATATTACGCTGGTTAGAAGCTTAAGTTTCCCTACGGGCTGAGAAAGAAGAGTCTGCATAGCCAAGGTATAATGGTGAGTGATTCAGGTTTTTATTTCGCGGTTCAAATGGGATTGAACCCGGTGGCGCCCAACAAAATGAAGGTTTATTGTGGTTTAACTACAGTATTTCAGGTAAATGAACATTACATTTGTACACCCAAGTGGGACCATTAATATTCAAACTATTATAACGTTAATACCAGGATCACGGCAACGAGAGAAAAGAGCCCCTGCTCAAGCAGGCGTGGCTCACCCCTCTCTGGATTCGGAGATCTGGTACCAGGGAGTACGGGTAGAGTACGGACAGTATGTGGTGAGGCTTCAAGGTCGTGGCACAATATGTGGACGAATGACTGCTGTCACTGCTCCCCCTACCACTGAAATGAGGGTGGAATACGGTCTGCCCAGAGCGGCCAACTTGACCTTGAAGCCTCACCACATACCATCCGTATGCTTACTCTAGCTCGGACCCGCCACCCCACCGCACTCGTGACGCAGCCTCGTTGGTCGTGTGAACACGCTAGATCCAGCAATACCACGTGATCGCCGTTATTCTTGTGTTTGGGCCCGAACTCGGTAACTTTTGTCACCAACCTTGTTTGTCACTAGATTTTAGGGGCTTTCCGTTTATTTTGTTGGACCTTGGGAAAATTATAAACTGAAGAAAATGGAAATTGCAACACCCAGAAGGAGTGGCGCTACATTGCTGCAATTGAACATGCAGGACGAGTGTTCGGTTGTGGTTCGATGATTACACTTTCAGGTCCCTCTGACCGCAAGTTTGGACAACAATCAATACAGGATGTGCCCACCACGAGCTGCAATACATTGATGAATTCGGCGAGGCATGGAGTCAATAAGGCCCTGGATCACTTCCTGAGGAATTGCGGCCCATGCTTGCTGCACTGCACGGGTCAGTTGTTCCAGAGTTGTGGGTGGCTGAGGACGGTTGGCCAGTTGTCGACCTATCATTTCCCACACATGCTCATTAGGACTGAGGTACGGGGATCTGACGGGCCATTCTAAGGTTGTGATGTCGTGGAGAGCTTCTCTGGAGATGCGTGCAGTGTGAACCCGGGCATTGTCCTGCTGAAACACCCCATTAGTAATGCTCGCCATCATAGGGACAACCACTGGATTGAGTACCCTATCAACGTACTGTCGAGCAGTCATAGTGCCCTCAACAAGCACTAATTGTGATTTCACTTTCGAGCCAAGAGCTCCCCAGACCATAATGCTTGGTGTTGGCGCTGTGTGCCTTTCTACAATAAGGTCTGGGCGGCCCCTCTCCCCGGTACGTCGGCGCACACGATTCCGGCGATCACTGCGGGCAAGACAGAAGCGCGATTCATCACTAAAGACGACCCTATGCCATTCGTCGACCCACGTCGATCGTTCTCGACACCAGGTCAGCCTTACACGTCGCTGTTGTGGGGTCAATGGAACACCTTCCGCAGGGACACGGGATCGTAAGCCAGCTGCACGCAGGCGATTGCCAACTGTTTGTTGTGTAACGTGGGGTGCCACAGCTGCTTGAATTTGCGCTGCTGTTGCATGGGGTTCCATCCGGACCATCCAAATGATGCGGCGATCCTCTCTCACAGTTGTCTGTCGCGCTGGGCCTGTGCCAGGTCTACGAGTGTGGGTACCTTCATTAGACCACTGCTGCCATACACGTTGTACCGTAGATGCCTGTCTGCCAACACGTGCAGCGACAGTCCTTAGCGATAATCCAGCCTCACACAACCCAATTATCCTAGCCCTCTCAATCGGCGACAGTAGTTGATAGAGTGCTCTTCTCTGTCGTCGTGGCATGTTTGGCGGGGAACACTTCACTGCACAGACTGAAAATCAACTACGCTACACCAGAGTCCGTATACTGCAGTTGATTCCTCCGCGACCAATCACGTGGGGAGACCTGTAGCAACAATCCAATGGGTCTGAAACTTTGATCGTTTACAAACCTACATGGCATCGTTCCATATCTTGAAAATCAACACAAACGACCAATGCCTTCATGGTGTTGCAATTTCCATTTTCGCCAGTGTATTTCCATGGCAATGTGATCATGGACGGTGATCGATATATGTGATGAGGAGTTCGCAAATTAAGGAAATTATTACGTCTCGACATTTGGTGATTGACAGAAAGGTAATGGTAGTTTCAGTCGATAAAATGGCAGTATATTGTTGGTTGATTGTGTGTGAATTAAGTTCTGTTTTTGGTCGTCCTAAGTTTATAATAATAGAGACTTAAGAGATCCTGTAAAGGTTAACCGACCTTAAGCTCTTCAATATTTGAGAAGTAATGATGGAAGTGATGTGTGTTGATCGTAATCCAGCCATCGGCTACAAGTTTAGAAAATCTGCCCGCGTATGAATGAGACATTGTTATATATCTTGAAAATGTGTTAACACATACCAGTAGGCATAGAATATTTTTCTATTGGGATTAATGGTGTGCATTATATTTAGGGGAAGGATGAACAACCACTTTATTCTCTACATGTAGCCTACATTCTCATAATTTCTCAAACTTTTGTTTCACTTGTTGTTCGTGATGAATGTTGTTGTTGTTGTTTGAGTCTTCAGTCTTTTGACTGGTTTGATGCAGCCCTCCATGCCTCCCTATCCTGAGCTAATCGTTTCATATCTACATAGCTACCACACCCTACATCCTAGGCAATCTGTTTAACATATTCTAACCTTGGTCTACCCCTAAAGTTCTTGTCCTCGACCCTTCCTTCCATAACTAAGCTTGCTATTCCTGGGTGTCTTAGTATGTGTCCTATCAACCTATCTCTTCTCTTCATTAGCAGTCACCAGAAACATCTCTCCTCTCCCACTCGTATTAATACCTCTTCGTTTGAAACCCTATCTACCCATCTGATCTTCATCATTCTCCTGTAACACCACATTTCAAACGCTTCAATTCTCCTCTTTTCTGCTGCACCAATAGTCCAAGTTTCACTTCCATAGAGTGCGACGCTCCAGAAAAAGGTTTTCAAAACTGTCTTCCTAATACCTAAATCTATATTCGATGTCAACAGATTCCTTTTCCGTAGAAATGCTTTCCTTGCCTGAGCCAACCTACTTTTTATATCCTCTTTGCTTCGTCCATCACTGGTTATTTTGCTTCCTAAGTAACAGAAGTCTCCTACTTCCTTTAGTTTTCCCCTGCCAATTTGATGTCCATAGAGGTTTCTGATTTATTGCGGCTGCATTCTAATATTTTTGTTTTACATTTATTAATTTTCATCATGAATTCTTTCCTCAAGACGGAGTCCATACCACTCAAAGACTCATTCAAATCCTCAGGAGTGTCAGCCAAGATGACGATAACATCAGCAAATCTCAGAGTTGAAATTATTTCTCATTGAATCTTCACTCACTTTAAATTTCTCTCTAATTTCCTTCATTGCTTGTTCAATGTAAAGATTGAAAAGTATGGGTGATAAATTGCACCTTTTTGAATACCAGCTTCTCTCTCATGTCCATCAGCTCGAATGACTGCTGTCTGGTTTCTGTATAGATTGTAGATCACCCTCCTATCCCTATATTTTATTCCAATCATTTTCAAAATGTCAAACAATTTAGTCCAATCAACGTTATCAAAAGCCTTTTCTAAGTCTACAAATGCCATGAACGTTCTCTTATCTTTTCTTATTCTACCTTCCAAAATCAGCCTAAGACCTAGTACAGCTTCCCTTGTTCCTACATTTCTCCTGAAACCAAACTGGTCTTCACCCAATTCTGCTCCTATCTGGCTTTCCATCCTCTTGTAAGTTATACTAGACAGGATCTTTGAAGCATGAGTAATCAAGCTGATTGTACGGTAATCCTCACATATGTCAGCTCCTACTTTCTTCGGTATAGGGATGATAACATTCTTCTTGAAATCAGAGGGTACCTCACCTGTCTCATAAATCCTACACACCAAGTGAAATAACCTGATCAGACCTTCATCTCCTATGCAGCGTAGCAACTCAATCGGTATAACATCTATACCTGGTGCTTTGTTCCTACTTAAGTCTTCCAATGCTCTGACAAATTCTGATCTCAATATTAAAATATCCTTTTGCATCCTCATGAATTTCCTCCTCCCTTTCCATTACATGATTCTCAATCTCCTTTCCCTTATACAAACACTCAATGTAAGCTTTCCATCTCTCAACCTTTTCTTCCCTATCTGTAAGAGGCTTTCCATTTGTGTCCTTAATATTACAGCACTTAGTCTTCTTTTCCCCAAATGTATTCTTAATCCTTCGATAAGCTGTGTCAACTTTTCCTAATTTCAGACAATTTTCTATACCTGCACATTTCTCTTTCAACCATTCTTCTTTCGCTACCTTGCACTTCTTGTTAACCTCATTTCTCAGACGTCTGTATTCTGCTTTCCCCTTTTCATCTCTTACATTCTTGTGTTTCCGCCTTTCATCCATCATTTCTAGTATATCCTGAGTGATCCACGGTTTTCTGCCTATTCTTTCTTTCCTACCAATATTTTCTTATGCGGATTTTGTTATTTCATACTTCAAAAGTGCCCATTCGTCTCTAATTGAAGTTTGTTCAGGGTTTTTCATTAGTCCTTCTTTTATACTCTTCTTGAATCTTTCGTTTACATCCTTCTCTTTCAGCCTTTCTATTGCCCACTTTTTTGGCTTTTGACTTTTCTTCAGTTTCTTCAACTTTAATCTGCATTTCATAACAACCAGATTGTGGTCAGAGTTTATGTCAGCACCAGGATATGTTTTACAATCCAAAATCTGGTTTCGAAACCTCTGCTTGACCATAATGAAGTCGATTTGGTAACGCCCTGTATCTCCTGGTCTCAACCATGTGTATATTCTTCTAATGTGGTTATTGAATAAGGTGTTAGCTATGACCAGCTCATGCTCGGTGCAGAATTTCATCAGCCTGCTTCCTCGATCGTTCCTTTTCCCTAATCTGAAATCTCCTACTATCTTCCCTTCTCTTCCTTTTCCTACCACAGCATTCCAATCTCCCATTACTATAACATTTTCATCACCCTTGACATACCTCAGAATTTCATCTATTTCTTCGTAAACCTTTTCAACATCTTCATCATCAGCTTGACTGGTAGGCATATAGACTTGTACCACTGTGGTGCACGTAGGTTTTGTATTGATTTTTGCTACAATAATCCGTTCACTATATTGCTCATAATATTCCACCCACTGTCAAGTTTCCTACTCAATATGAGACCAACCCCTGCTTGGCCATTGTTTGATTTAGTGCTAATGACCCTATAGTCTCCTGACCAAAAGTCCTGTTCCTCCTGCCAGCACATTTCACTAATCCCAACCAAATCCAACCTCAACCTATCCATTTCCCTTTCCAAGTTTTCTAACCTTCCACTTCCTAGCAGACTTCTAACATTCCACGCTCCGATCCGTAGAATATCAGATTTCTTCTTTGTCACTTCTGTGATTTTAACCCCCTCTCGAGTAGTCCCCACCCGGAGATCCGAACAGGGGACTAGTTTACCTCCGGATTGAAATTTACAAGGGAGGCGGCCATCATCACATGTAATTATGCATCGAGAGGTGCATATGATGAATAGTCTGTCACTTTATTTCAGAATTACCATGCTGGCAAGAAGGGCGTGTAAATTACTGCTGTGGAGTGTGATGGCGACAAACCAGCATAGTCACCTGTGTAGATTTCTCTTGGATTAACGTATGGTAGTATTTTTATACAAATCCTTTCTATAAACCAGGTACAGTATTATCCATTTAAGTTACCTTTATCTGTGATGTAGATTTGTGTCTGTTCATCCCTGTAGTTAAGCTATTATCAGTCAGGTAGGTAGTTAGTTATTGAGGTTTTGAGGGGCAGAACTACGAGGTCATCTGCCCCTATCAGTAGATAGCGTAAGCTTCACCCAAATGTTTTCCATTAGGAAGTTGTGTTTCCAGTTTGACAAAACATGATCATAATGTCTATGTTGACACCTTGAAAGAATTATACATGTAATTGCAAGTATCGATGGTTAACATAGAGCCAAAAAATTAGGCTTGTGACTGTTTGGAGTGTGATAAGTAGGGCTCGGACTTTTAGGTGCTAAAGATCGGGAAAATATTTATTTTGTTATGTATTAAAAATAGGCTACCTGAAATATGTGACAAAAAATAAAAATATTTTATTATAATTTTGTTTATTAATATGAATATAAACAATATGCAGTTCTCCCAAATGCAATTTATGCTATGTCTCACTGACTGCTGAAGCATTACAATACACAACGAGATACATCTTCAGGTTGCCCATCGCAAATGACCGACGTTTATCGCGAAACACATATTCTGAAGGCTTGAAACTGCGGCAATATGTTTCTTGCCCTTGAGGTGTTGTGTAACTTGAAATCGCTGTTCAGTCTTGATTGCTTTCCTACATGGTTGGCAGAACAAAACGCCCCCATCAGAAGTAAAATTATCTTTAAATATGTGCAACAGACGATATCTTGTAGTTGCTTTTACTTTACATCGTAGTACTGCCTTACACTTCACAGTGCCAAAAATGAACTGCATGTGAGTGACACTGGGTCCTGGTAGCTGTAGTAGGGGGAGATCTAGCACGTGGTGGAATATGGCTATGGACAAGGAAATCCCCGACTTCCACAGTGAGTGGCACGGGGTGACAAGTTAAGAATAACACAGTTGCAAGCTGACATACGCTCTACATAAAAATTAGATAGCTCACAGGTTCTTCCCCGTTGAAGTAACACAGAACAAAAATCCAATTGAAAGATCTAGCATACTGATTTTAAAAATGCATATATTATGTCTTTTATGTGCTCATAAGTGAAAAGCAGGAATTTATGTATTTATAGAAAGAAAGGTTAAAATATGTATTTACATTTAAGAATATTTATTTACCTAAAAATCCGAGCCCTAGTGATAAGTTATAAGCAGGGCCCGGATAATCGTGTACTTAACTCCCTCCTCCCAAATGCCTTGCAGTTCGGTGGGTTGTAGACTAATATCTGGACTTGTAGCGATGAATTAATAGACTTGCTACTATTACAAAATGCATCTGGAGCTTTGTCCCTTCAGAGGTAGAAAATTCTTAATTGGAACAATATTGTGATTGTGGATGCCACTGCTATTGTAACCCGGATACCAATCGCCACTTCAGGTAGGCTATACTGCCACTTGTCACACATCAGCTATGCACAGTGACTGACCTTATACATAACTTCTTGTCTGCCTCATTATGCAGTGACTAGTACTCTTGGCTGTCACTGCGGAGTCCCGGGTTCCATTCCCAGCTCTGCCAAGAAGTTTAATTCTGGCCTGAGGGTTGGGCTGGAACAGGGTACACTCAGCCTCATGAAGCAAAAACTGAGAAGAGGTGAGTTCCAATCCCACCTCAGCCAACCTGGAAGTGGCTTTTTGTGGTTTCCCCACTTCTATTCCAGGCGAATGCTTAATTAAGACTACAGCCGCCTCCTTCCTAATCCTCATCTGAGTTACAACTACACACACTAATACACCCTTCACAATAACACAGGTTATCAGATAAATTCCACACACACCTAAGTACACGGGAGTGTACTTGACCACAATGTCGCAAAGCCCCGAAATGAATCAACATCACAATATAATTTCTTTGGGTAGCTTCAACACTGTAGCCCCCTGTGGGTGGGGGTTTAGACTACACCCATGGTATCCTCTGCCAATCGTACGAGGCGACTAAAAGGAACGACCTTGGCTATTCTTTGAGGCTTCCTACTTGTCTTATGAATTGCGCCTCCCTCCCCTCCTGGGTGGGAGGGATGGAATACACTCACAGGCAGAGTTGGACAGTTGGCACACGTGCTGTGAAGATATTTGGAAATATATATAACTAGCAACCCGACCCGGCTTCGCCCGGGAAGAGTTATGAATGCATTACGTGATAAGCGCTTTTTTTTTCCAATGTCAATGGACAACGACCAATATCCGTTTTACGTCTCAGCATGATGGGTTAAAATGACTGACTGGACTTAATTATATTGTTTATATTGTCATGGAGATGCATGTGAAATTCTTGTCAGACGTTATTTAAGAATGGCGAGGTGCATGAAACACAAATCCCCCATTCGTCCAATCTTAACTTGACTGTGAATTTTGCGGGACGAAAAGTTCACAGGTGAAATGAAGAAGAGCCGGGTTGCACTTCCAGGGAAACTCCAAACACAACCACTCTTCTCTAAAGTTTTTAACTCAACACGACTCGACAGCTTGCTGCTGGCTGTATCTGGGGCAATAAGCTCGTCCGCTAGCTAAGCTGTAACTGGGGTGATAGACTCGCCCCTAGCTAGCTCGTAAACTGTCGTCTCAGTAACTGAATGGAGATTGTCGGAAGAAATGAAAACGTAAAAACACTTATAGTAGGCGATGTATTCTATATAGAGATATGCTCTCCCGGACTTTTTTTTTGTAGAACTTTTCATGCTAAACAATTCTTACACTCATAGTAGACTACATATATATTTTTAACGGTTCGCCCAGCGTAAGCTTAAAAAGCGCACGGACGCCAGATTTTTCGACCTTTTCACTGAAATCGTTAGTGATTGACTTCCTTTGGTCATAAATAAATTATTTTCTACCGAAACCTTCCTCGAGATATCCTTTACAGAATGGTGAAAACCGCATCAGAATCCATTCAGTGGTTCTCGAGATTACCCGTGACATCCAAGTGTCGGGGACTTTGGCTTATAATCTCTACTTAGTATAAAACAATCAGTATAATTTAATATAATATAATCCCCCTTCCGTCCAATCTTAAATTGACTGTGTTTCACAGGCGAAATGAAGAAAACCCGAGTTGCACTTCCAGGGAAACTTCAAACACAACCACCCTTCTCAGAAGTCTTAACTCAACACGACTCAGCGGTTTGTTGCTGGCTGTGTCTGGGGCAATAGGTTCGCCCGCTAGCTAAGCTGTAACTGGGATGATAGACTCGCCCCTACCTAGCTCGTAAACTATCGCCTCAGTAGTTGAATAGACCTGGTTGGAAGAGATTAAAACGTACAAACACTTATAGTGGGCGATGTATTGAAGATAGACATATGCTCTCGCGGACTTTTTTGTAGAACTTTTCATGCTGAACATTTCTTACGCTCATTGTGTTTAGATATTTTTAACGGTTTGCCCAAAGTACGCTTACAAAGCGCTCGGACGCCAGGTCTTTTTTTTTTCATTTTTCCACTGAAATCGTTAATGCTCGGCTTCCTTTGATCATAAATAAATTATTTTTTACAGAAATCATCCTCGAGATATCCTTTACAGAGTGGTGAAACCCGCATCAAAATCCATCCAGTGGTTCTCGAGTTTACCCGTAACACCCAAGAATCGGGGACTTTGTTTTATACTATGTAGAGATCTGGTGTAACAGTATGTTAATGTTGTAGTCATTTCTAAAGGAGATACTTTTTTATTTTCATTGCACTTTCAGTACATGTGTGTATACTGTGTATAGCTTAATGTAAGGTTTTTACATATTTGGTAGCTGCATTCATGTAAGTGCAGTGCTAGGCCATGGGGCCAATCTTTCTGTCGAATGGTTTTGGATATTTTTTGTCAGGTTTACCATTTTCAACATCTCCCAATGGCCAGGCCGGTACCTCGTTTCATTCCAAATGCTTGGTCACATTCATTTATTTATTTTTTATCAGCTCCTTGTGATGTTGCCATCTGTTACGACATCCGGCTGTAAACATTGGCAAGGTGGAACCGCATCGACTTAAATTAATGCAATATTTCAATGGTGGTAGTGTATTGAATGGCGGATCATTGAAATAATGTTTCAATTTTTATAGCAATTCATTGTATCTCATCTCCGATCACTCTGAAAGAATAATAATTAGGTGTAGGTATGCCGACAGCTAAAGCGCAGCGTTCGGCCATGGGGCCAAGCTCTCTGCTGACTCGGTAGACGTGGGTTCGAGCCCCACCATCGGCCATCCATGAAATGGTTCCCCATTTTCAACTCTACGCAAATGCTGGACAGTACCTTCCGATAGGCCACGGTCGCTTCCTTCCACACCCTGCCCAGTTTCATTAATGCATCTCTCATTCCGGTGCGCAGTTCGCCCACAGGCGTTGACTAGAAAGACCTGCACTTGGCCTCTCAGGAGGCCACACGACAAAAAAGATAAAATAGGGTAGGTATACGTGCACTTGTTTTGAACTTCACCAGTCCTTCTTCAACAAAGCAACAATGTCATCATTGCCTACCTTTAATACGATAGATTTTAGCATTTAATGTGCACATTTCAAAATATACATGTCGTGAGATAATGGGTGAGGTTAAACACCAATGAAAATTTATATCTAAAGGGCATAGAATATTTTCAAGAATATTGACAACTTGTCTGTAGGACACACTCTTCCCCCTCTCTCTTTTATTACAATGGGCACAATTCCTGTGATGCAGATTTTTTTCTGTGTATTTAACAGTAGCCTAATATGATGTGGCTTCATACATTGGGCCTGCAGGGGTCCTTTGAACATGCCCCAAACAGGAGGTTTTAATTGCCATTAAACTGAGGTGGGGGTATTGAATGTAATTGGTAATGTGTTGCACCATTACGTTCAACCACATCTTCCAAATGTCCCCTCCCTCTTATTTCTTGAACGAAATGCTGCGTTAACTGGAAATGTGTTGCTTTACAGTCTGAAAATTCATGTTCACCAAAAATAATCCTGTTTGAGTTTACAGCTTCTTCAGCCTGAGGATTGATTGGAGCCAGCCAAGAGGTTTTCCTGAGTTGGAGTGTACTTGGCTGTGGGTGATCAGTTGTTTTCCACCGTCCTGCAGCGTAGCCGATCATCTGAGTGCAGCCCGGCATGGTCTTCTTCAATCCTGTCTCCAGTCGACTAAGCCATTGACGTTCACACATCAGAAGTTATGACTCACATGTGAAAGAATGTACAATGTGTACCATGACTGAACATACATTAATAAATCAATTGAAACTGCCTGTAAAATCAGCTTTCTCATTTCCTTGAGAATCCTCTACGCTGCCTATAGTTTTTCTGTAGATACAGTTGAAAATCATTTAACCATTGAGGGCAAGAAAATTGCAATTAAATTACATTTCTTGGGCATATACAATTTATTTAGAGAAGGAGGTATATCAGACAAGAAATCAGCCATAGTGGCGTACTGGGTCGGAATAGGGGTACGGTTATTTTGAGGTTATGGTACCATAATATTGTAAACTTGCATGAAACTTAATAATTTATTTATTTTTAACGTTGGAACTTCAAAAAGACCAATCGCTTGTACTTATACGTAATAAAAGGGCTTAACAACTAAAAAGTAGGAAATAAATAATCGACAGTGATTTTTTTTTTCTAAAAGCCATACCAACGTTATAAAACAAAATGTTAGTACAAAATTTAATTTTGGGGGTGTCCGTTGCCTCTTAATATTCAATCTAAGTAATATATTGCCATTCAATAAGAAAAAGGCAGTAGCTTTAAAGCAACAATAACGATGCATATCCAGATTAATCAAACTCGATTCGATTTCCTCTCATTTCATAAGTTGGCTAACGTACCCGGCGAAAGCAACCTAGATACTTCGGTACACTTATATTTATCGCTACAATATACGGCCAGGTATTGCATCTCAGTGGCGTTGGAATTCATCATGTGGTGCGCACCATGCAAGGGATTTTAGTAGCTTTGCGCAGCATATGCGTTTGAGTTGGAGCCCAAACAATGACGCAATCACCCTGAATTTAACGGATCGCAGATATACCAGAGAGTCCCTACTCTGTTATTGTATACTCCTTGCACGAGATCAGACCTCCTTAGCTGCCCGTGTGACCACGCTAAGCCTAGCATGCCTCTAGCCAAGGCCGCACTAGATAGACAGGCCACAAGGTTCCGGCCGTGACGTCACAGAAGTGGCCCACGTTCAGTATGGCAGTGTACGGCCCGCTCTCACTGTGACCATCGTATTGTTCATTTATTGAACCTTATCGATGTATTTGAACAAGCCTTCAATTGTAGTTGTATTTCGGCTTGTGCACTACACGAGTTGTATGCGGGGGTAAAAGTGGCAGGGCAGTTTATGTACCAATATTACCTCAATTAACATTTCCTTACGTAAATTTAAGCTGACAACTGTCATTTGTAACGGAAAACAGTTTCTTGTAAAAGATTAAAACCCATAATACATATAAAAATAATTTTAATGTTTCTAGGCAAATACATGATAGCAATTCACAATAATAGGCTAGTACCTTTCTTAAAAATTAGGCTTCTGCTTAAAATTTATCTAACAATTCCTAAGGTTTCAATTGATCAATTCTTCTTTTATTTGGCGATTTATGGGTATCCTTACTTGAGGATTTCTTCTTCTTAGCCATGAGTTTGTCTTCGATAACTTTTCTATAGATTTTCATTAATATATTACAAAAGATGCAACATTTTTAAAACTACTTCCACAATCACGGCATGTTTCAAACACCACGTTATCATTCTCCAGAACATTGTTGACAATCAAAATCAGAATGTTTCTTTGAGAGTCGTACTGTAAAAATATCGATTCATACTTAGCACTTATAAGTAGCGGTACATTAAATAATTTAAATTGTGTGATCAAAATGTTAAAAATAAAATCTGATGGATACTTCAAAGCTCCCCTGTCGATTACATTGAAATAATAATTTTCTTCTGGCTTTAACACATCTGACGTTACATTATCATTATTTAACAATACAACATCTTGACAACTTCTACATGTACAGTTTTTCATAATTATTTTACAAATATATCCGCCGATATAAACTAGACCTAACAAAATATTCTCAGATACAATAACATCATTGAACTCAACCTCCACACTTTCAAAATGTGAAATTTCTGTAGTTTTGAAGCTTTTACAATCTGAGCTCTTGCAATCCACATACTTACTTAATGAAATATCATTAATAGGGATATCTGCGTGTTTAGCAGAGTATGCATTTATTACCGTTAGGGATTTTAATTGTCGTTCTGACTCAAGGACTTCTTTCACTGAAATATGCTATGGTAGCAGGCACCACTCATTTGCCTATACTGCCCAAATCTTGTTTCTAATTCATCGGTCTGAAATTTTCCTAACAATACATACTTGAATCCTAAACTTGTTTTCAAGAAATTTGCCAACTCCAAAATAGTTTTTACAGTGTGAACTATAAAGCTGTTTGAGTTTCATTAGTAAGTTTTCCATGACGAGTCTCTTTTTATGGTCCTATTTCCCCTTGAACCGGTAGATTATCCCACCTTATTAACCAGGTTAAAAACTTGCGCAGAAATAAAACATTCTCGTCGTGAACTGAAAATATTGCGTTACAATGAGGGTCGTTAAATCTATCGCCTTTGAAAGCATGCTTAACATTAACAATCTTCCACCACTGAAGAATTATTTCTATTTCAGCTGTGCTTTAAAATCATTTGTATTTTTTATTTTGTCAACGTGTTTTAAAGCGGCGACATTTTTCTCGTCGAACAGTTTAGAACAAGGGTTTACATTTTGTCGCTCTAAAGACGTTGGGTACAAAACTTTTTGTTTCAGGGCAGGAGCAAGCTTAACTACGTTATTCTCTTCTCCTCTATGCAGCTGTTTAAGGTGACCAACACTAGCAAAACATATTTTTTCTGACTCAGGGTTGTCAAAGTCAGGGAACACAAAAGTTTGTAAGTTATCAGCTTGGTTAAGCCAGTTATTTCTTAAGCTTTTAAATAAATGAACAGAATCAAACAATACAAAAATCTTTTGCGTTTCAACAAATGGGTTTTGAAAAGTGGTTTGTAAATTGCCTTTGTATAGCTTTTCAAACATTTTCCTGTTAACACTGTTATTATCCGAAATTATGCATACTACCTTACAACCTATATCTGTTAATACTTTAAGGACTTGCAAAGTTAGTTCTTCTAAGAAATGTGAAGTTAGGTTCTTACACGGAAACAAACCAACAACGTCTTTATTTCTTTTAAGAATGGATGACAACATAAAAGTTTGTACAGCTGTAGCTAATGTAGTGTTATTTCCTCCACTTTTACTACTAAAAGCAACTCCCTCTACCTTTCCTCCTTTATAGTTAAGCTCAGGTTTTACATAGACTTCATCGAGCAACAAGTTACAAAATCTTTCATGTTCACTTAACAATTTTAGTTTCTTTTTCAAGTAATTCCAATGCGAATCGTCTATACCCGAATTTCCCGTGCCTAGTTTTGCAGTAAAAGACTGTGAATACACAGGGTGAGGCAATGTAAGGAACGTTGACTGTCTTATCTTCTTATATGCCCCAGGAAATGCAAAAAATATTGAAGTAAACCATGTTATGAGTATACAGGAGTAAGACACTTTCTTTTCAAAGGCTAAGGTTAACTGTTCCTTGCAAAATTCTATTTTATCAGTAATTACCCAGTCATCAACTTCACTTTTAATTTCGTCGATTAATTTGTTCACAGTTTCTATTTTGTCGTGGACAGACTCTTTAGATTCACAAGCAGGACTAAACAGGAAGTTACAGATACTTCTCAAATTCGACCATTTTAACATCTTGCCTCTGTCACCTAATGCACGTATAGGGTTACCCTTGATCAAAATATCATGCTTTACGGCTTTAAAATCAAGAGTCTCGTTTAGTGTTAGAGAAGTACCAATTTTCGGAACATTTTCCTGTCATATAAATTTTGAAAATACAGAGTCTTTGGCTGTCAAAATTGACAAAAACTTACAAGCGGAGGATACGATGCATGGGTCACCGATTCGAACCATCTTTAGTACACGTGTAGGGCATGACTAGGCGTATACCAGGTGCAAGTAGTAAGGTGCGCTTCTCAGCCGATTCCGAGAAATTAATTATTAATTATTCGTAATTGCTGTAGCGGGTTCATGTGCGCTGTACGTTAACATGAAGCCAAGAATCTCATGGTGCAGCGGTAAGAGCCCTGTTTCGTATGCGTGGGATCACTGGATCGAATTCCACCGGTGAGCATTTTTTTTTTTTGTAAACATAGGCAATTCGTACAAAAGTAGGTGCCGTGAATAATGTTCATTTTGTAGTCAATTGTAATAACGTGTTATATGAGCGGGAAAGGGGAGTGGGAATAAATCTTACAGGAGATTATATCCTCGTCGCGGAATTTGAATGCGGTCCACTTCCATCGGCTTTCGTAGGCACCGGCACATCACTAGGTCCTATAACGTGTAATATCCGACATCGCACAATTATTCCCACTCTTATGATGTTGCTACCTCAAGAGCCAAGGAAAGAATGCGGCATTCAACTTTCCTGGGTGAACCGTTTATCCTCCTGCCCACCGTTATCGGTAGTTTGTGTGCAGGTGACCTCGCCAGTTCCGAACACTTTCCAACTGTAGCAGCAGAGTATCGAGAAGGCAGTGCGAGAACAGAGTAACAAAAAGGCAGCGCGAGAGTACAAATATCAAGTAGGCAGTGAAGAAAAGAAATTCTTGGCATTGTTATGTATTATGAGTGTGTAAAAAATAGAAATATTTGTGTGTTGATGAATGTCATGAATAGTAAAATACCCATAGCATGAGACACTATTTGCGGGGTACGGAGTGGTCTGATGGTTCACTGACGTGCAATGAACGGAACAGACTAGGCCTTCAGTGTATAAACGTATACATATAATAGAGGTCGCCTCCGTAGCGTAGCGGTCAGCATGGTTAGCTGCCGCCCCGGAGGTCCTGGGTTCGATTCCCGGCTCTGCCACGAAATTTGAAAAGTGGTATGAGGACTGGAACGGGGTCTACTCAGCCTCGGGTGGTCCAAATGAGTAGAGGGGGTTCGATTCCCACCTCAGCCATCCTCGAAGTGGTTTTCCGTGGTTTCCCACTTCGTCTTCGGGCAAATGCCGGGATGGTACTGTACCCGATATCCGGATAGTAGGCTGTCAGATATCCGCCCCCTCAATCGGATTGCCAATAATCAAACGCACCGGCACAGCTACATCAATGAAAATGGCACTGACAGATACTATCGAGATTAGAGCACAATAGTTAACAAGAAATTATTGTGGAACACACCAAAATATACGGGGGTTCATACTTACCTTTACTTACCTCTTAAATTTATCTCGGGGACTGGGTTGTCAACTGGATCACTTAAAGTATGCCCACACAATAACCTCCACCATGATATTTAAAATGAACCAGAACGAAGAAAAGAAACTTTAAACTGCACAATAATTTATTTCACAAAAAGAATGATTTAACAAAAAAAAAATCAACGTGGCAATCAGAAGCCATCGACCACATAACCATGTCCTCCTGTAGGACCTGTATTCTCTACATATAATGTTTCAGCTTTCTCAAGCTCATAGCAACGTAAAATAATAATGCACATGGAATGGAAACGGGATTTGGGATGAGACACATATATCAATTGTTTTGCGTGTTTAGATACTTCACATTTTATTTATAGCCACAAGGCTATTATGGAACGTCCTTGGCCTCTGTAACACAGTTGTCCGGGCCAGCTGCAATGCACCTGTATCGTCAAAGTGGACTCCCGTTAGTTCAACCCTAGCATAAGCGTGTTACCTCAGAGCTTGGCTCTCCTTTTCAAATACGTAAATGTTCACATCTCAACTGAAATATTATCACGCAAATGTCTTACATGCTTCATTCAAACACCAGTGGATTACTCCAACAATCCCAAATCATGATTAATTGTTCAAACCACTTGCTTAATTAGCGTTGTTTAGAGTATTAAAAAAACTCTAAATGTTAATAACAAAAGTTCATTAATTATTTATAACAATAATAAAATTGTTTATAACAATGTCAAATGACAATTGAAAATTTTATACACGCCTCTATTAATCACTATCATTTCAAATTATTATCAAAGATATTTACAAAATTATTTTACAATGTTATATTGTTTATATTATGTATACAAGAAATACATTAAACCACACGTTTATCCGGTTGATAATTACTCAAATCGTGGTGATATAATCGACCAATGAAGGTTAGTTATATTTAACTGTCAAATTCAGGTTTAATAAGGTTTAATAATAATTATTAATATTTGTGACGGTAACCTCCATTCAAAATCTTTATCTCAAATTATTTAACACTCTTGTTAATTTTTAACAGTATCTTCATATGAATAATCTTTCAAAGAACAAGAACAATACAATCAGCGGGAAAATACTTCGCTTATAACGCACAAAATTGCACAACAATTGGCCCAAAATTCATCATATATCTTCATATATATGGCATAAAAATCTTCCAAACTACACACAAAAATCCTCCACTTATAAATTCATCAACTTCATTAATTATTGTGGGAACCTCCTTCATTATTCAAGGGCATTATTCAACAGCGACTTTTACACGTCCACTGAACTAACGATTATACATCCATTGTTCCTCTTTAAAAATTCGTATATTCATCAATTGTAATAATGACTGTTATTATTTAACCTTCGTGGGTTTCATTCATGAATCGATATGAAGTAAAAATTTGCCAATCACAAATAAATTTAATAGCAAATACGATTAGACACTCCTGCCTGGTCTATCAAAATTGAGATTAATATCTTCAAAGTAACGCAGTATAAAAATACTATCTTCAATCAAAGATCAACTAAACTGCAAAATAGTCGAATAGAATACAATGAGACTGTGGAATGCAAACATTATTGTTCCAATCTAGAATTGAGAAAAACTCCTATCAAATGTTCATTACTATAGTGTATTCAATAAATTGTAATCAAATTTCATATTTCATAAAATTGTCTATAATGCAATGATAAATATCTATGTTGCAATCATGTTCATAAGACGACTAGTATTTCAAAGATCGTCGATATCGTAATAGATTTTAACGCTCTAAAATCTTTTAATCATTCTTCTTTCTTGAGGATGACAGAAAATTGGTCAAAGTAATTTACTGAATAGAATTACTTTAATAAAATGACACGCTGTCTGAATTCAAATCTGCCATAGCAAATCGTTAACTTTACAGTCAAATCCTGACTACAAAAATATGCAAATTACTGAAAGAATCTAAATCATCAGTCTCAACTGATCCAAAATTATTAAGAATGCCAATGACATAGCAATGTCTCAACAAATCGAAGAAAAAGGCATAAATCATCGAAGTGTACTGAGTACAGAAATATCAATCAAGAAAATGGGGCAAAAGATAGGACAGAAAATATGGGAAGAATGGTTGCTCAGATATCGCTACAAGACTCAAATAATACAAGAAACGTTCACGACTACCTTATCTGTTGATTGAAGTTCCAGAGGAAAGTTTTCAAAGAAAACTGCTGTTGGTTCCATTTCACCAGCGTAAAGATGTGCTCCGTCCTCGAACCTGGAATCAGCGTCCTCAGAGAATCGAACTGCTTCCTTCTCCGAAATTGCACTGCTCCGTGGATACGAAAAACATCCTTCTGGCAAAACTCTTCTTTGTGCGCCGGGACAACCCTGGCCTCTCTTGAAAGTTCCCTGAAGTTCTTGCAGGAATTCGCCATGAAGTGTATTGTAGTTATTTCCGCAGAAATATTCATGGTTGTGGAGTATGAAAATATTTCCACTGTTATCTGGTATAATTCAGCGATGGATTCACGATGCATGAGTGTAGTTAGATGTTCACTACATGCTCGCTTTTGTAGAAAGATGATTAACGAAGTTCCATGCTGTTACTTTACTCCAACGATATATGTCCCAATTGCATTAAAGCCTTAGCCTTCCATCTCAACTACTGTTATAATCATTGAAAGCACTGCAAGATTATAATGTTCCATAGTCGAATGTATCGTTGTAATACCAAACGTATTCTCCAATATCACTGTTGCACTCCACGTGTCAGCCGTAGTGTATAATGTGGAATTTTAAACGTGTTTCTCATGTGGCGAGAAAATCACTTTTGTTGGCAGCCTTAAAGTTTCAATATCTTTCGAAGTATAACTGTGAAATTGTTCAAATCTTCTACACACCTCAATGTTATACTGCCCAATAGAATTATAATACAGGCTGAAGTTAGCGCTTGATATCTTAACTGGTGGAAACGTTAATGTGAGCGTTTCAACTTCACCTAGTTTCGAGCAGCGTAAAATGGAACTGCTCCGAGTTCGTTCGATGCGCCGGGCTTTAACCACGCTAAAGACAACTTACTTCACTGAATCACTTGAAAATAACGATATATCACCAGAAATATATATGCGATCTGACATATGAGATCTGAGTTCTGAGTTCTGAGATTATGAGTTCTGAGTTCTGAGAGCTCCTCTCTGTTGTGCACGACCTTTTATCAACTTCTTAAGGGGCGTATCCATCCCTTCCATAGCCTGTTGCTGCGTCATTGCTAGAAGTTTTAACTTTGGCTATACTTGCCGGATTTTCAAATTTCAAAAACTCAAAATTAAATTCTTCAAAATTCCAAATCAATGCCATAACTGAAAATAGATTTCCACAAATCTGCATGCCAAAAGTAATCACATATCGTAGTTTCAGCAATCTCCGTCTTCCTTCCAAACTATCGTTCATTGGTTCGAGTCTCTCCTCCAATAGCGTAGCTTCTTCCTTAGCACAATACCTTGTTTCCTGCGACTGCGTCGTAAATCTCGGATCTTTCTCGAACAAAATCATGACGTCACCAAGAATCTCAGCTCAATCAGCCTGCTTGCATGAAATCTGCGTCATCCGTGCCTACGTCATGAATATCCACGTCATAACTATGACATCCATAACTTTACTCACATTTGCCAATACAACCATCGTGGTCTCAATATAATTCAAATTACGGGGGCATTCTCCCTTCACCACGTTTTAAAAACAGTTGCAAATTGTTTTTAAACTCTTTGTTATAAATATCTCAATTCACTTGAACACGAAATTGAATTATTATTGGCTTACTCTTGTATGATATTTCTTCTATGTTCCTTAATCATAAGTCTCTTCTTCTCTGGGTTTGTGTGTGGCTAATGCATTCTCTCCTCTCTACTGTCTCTTCTGTCCTGAATACCTGTTTTCTAAGTTCTGCTGACTTGTAGAAGGACCAGGATCGATCACTACATCCTGTCTTTTCTTTTGGTTTTCAGCTTCCTTTTCTCGTAATTCCTTCAGATACTGCTGACTTTCTTTCTCTCTTTCTTGATACTTGTCGGGTGTCATAACCTGACCTTGAGAATTCTGATTCTGCTGCTGGTTATTTCTGTTATAATTTCGATTATAACCATTGTTGTAGTATCTACCTCTTCCGTTGTTGTAATTCCCTCTATTATTATTCCAGCCTCGTCTTTGCTGATATGGACGGTAACCTTGGGATCTGTGGTTGCGGAAATAATTATTCCTGTGAGGACCTACATTTTCAGTTTTTCCTTCCTCAGGCTTGTCAGTTTGCTGCACTTGATCCATGTAGACCGTATTAACGTCTTTGAATTCGTGCCTCTGACCTTTTTGTACCAAATTTGGCATTGGACTCGTGTAGTCAAGCCTTCTCAACAATTCGTCCATACTTGTCAAATCTCTGATATTTGACGATATGATCAGTCTTCTTACCTCCACAGGCAGCATACGTGAAATCGCATCTATCAACTGCTCTGTTGACAATGGGGGTTGCAAAAATCTCAAGCGTGATAGTTGACTCGTGAAGAAATCAGCGTACCGTGTTGGAAGAGTACCTGAATACTTCCTCGAGTATACCTCAGCTCTTAATGAATTCTGAGCTTCTATTGACCAGAATCGTTTAATCAGTGCCTCTGCAAATTCGTCAAAATTGCTGAAAGTGTACCGGAATGCTCTAAACCATTCAAGGGGTCCTCCAGCTAGAAATCTTTCTACGATTCTCATCTCTCTCTCTCTAGGAATGTGGGCTTCTATGAAATAGTCTTTAAGATTCCTGACATATTCGATCGGTGTGAGACTATCAGTGTTGCTAAATTTTTGGGGTTTGTCTTCAAAATTCCGGATGACTGTCACATTTCTCGGATATGAATCCATATGATTCCTCCCACTATCACGATACTTCCATTCGGGTTCAATATTCCGATCCTCTTCTTCTTCTCTGAATCTGGATATACGTTCCTCAGGACTATTATCTCTCTCTTCTGTAGTAAGGTTACCTCTTCTCACGTAATTTCTCTCCTGTTCACCAGTCAATCCTTCGGTATCCTTGTCTGTGATTTCCGTGATGACTTTCCTAATCAACTCTTCCTTATAGGTTTCCATCATGCTAGCTTCTCCTAGTCTCAAATTCTGCAGCTTGCTCGTAGTTTCATTAACATCAGAGACAACCTTATGAATCTGTTCCTCTAACGCAGTTTTTAATGCTTGCACGTCCTGACCTATCTGAGTTCTATCCTCTACTTGCTTTTCGGATAGCGAATCCATCCTTACATTCAAGTCTTTCCTAATCTGAACTACTTCGTTATTAATGTCTACTTGTGTACTGGCAAGTTTTCTTTCAATTCGTTCCTGAATCTGATCTACATGTTCCCCACTTGACCTGTTCCATTCATCTTTCCACACCGTTACATTTGCAGTTAACATTTCCGCAATATCTACTTCGATGTCCTCCTTAAGTAAACGATTGTGATCTAATACTTGGGTTCTCATGACCTCGACATCGTATTTTAAACCAGCTAAAGAAGCCGTTGTCCTAACAGACTCGTCAACTAACCGAGTTGTTAATGCACTAATGTTACGAGTACAAAGTATTTTTGAAGTTTCAATTTCCTCCCTAACTTTGTTAACATCAGTCTGAACTTTAGCAATGTCTACAAAAACAGTATTGACTTCTACTTGTATTTTATTGATATCGCTTTGCATATCGTTAACATCTGAATGAATATTATTGATGTCTACTTGAACATTTGATACATCAGTTCGAACATTACTAACCTCTCTTTGAACTTCTTCTACTTTGTCTTGTACAGTAGCAACATCATTCCTAACAACAATTACTTCAGCTCTAGCACATGAAATATCACCCCGGACATTAGCAACATCAAGATTCAACATGGTAAGATCTTTTTGTACCTTAGACACATCAGTTTTAACATCAGACACATCTTTATGAATGTCACTTACAGCATTCTCGATTCCCTGGGTACTGATCTGTAAACGCGACATATCATTTTCTAGGTTTGCAGAACTGGTCTGAAGAACTTTCAAACTTTCATTCATGCTAGCTTTCATCTCCCTCGCACTTTCATCCAGCCTAATAGACATATTAGCTGACAAGTTACTAGCATTCTCCTCCATCATCTGCTTCATACTGCTATTCATGCTAGCTTTCAAGTTAGCAGACATCTCCTCTAACATCATTCTCAGACTTTCATCTGCCATTTCAATAATATTTCAATAATAAACTGCTTTAGGGACATACATCAAACAGAGCAAAATAACAACATCTGAGCAACATTTTTCACCATATATAAATTTGAGCAATTTTCTGTCTTAAATCTAACTTATAATTACCTTATAATTAACCTTCGTAGACACTTCATGTTGAAATAAACTCAAGCACATGTTCAAGTTTCTTTGGTTCATTTTAAAATATCCTAACACAAATAATTTACATTTACAATCCAAATAGTTTAATTTTATCTTTAATATGACTATACATGTCATAAGCCGGTCAAATAAAATAAGACTCCAGATCATAGGCGATTTTTCTAAGTTTCCAGCCTATTTAACCTCTTTCAAGTTGTATAAGATCTGATCTTTTCTGAGTGTAATTTTCCTAATACAACACAACATTTATTCCTATATAATCACACTCTCAAATTCTACAATTGGCTAAGACATCTAACAAAGAATCAACCTCTTTATTTGAGTCTTCACAATCCCTTTGACATCGATAACTTGGTAATCCAATGTTATTCGAACACTCCACAAAAATTGCGGTGTCAATTCTACTGCAATAACTTGGTAATCCAATATTTTGCTGATCGTGCCCCACCGAATTGCGGCGCCAATCCTACTTGGAAATCCAGTTTTGTAGAACAAGCCCCACATTTTAGGGTCGCCAATCCTACTGTACCCGATATTCGGATAGTAGGCTGTCAGATATCCGCCCCCTCAATCGGATTGCCAATAATCAAACGCACCGGCACAGCTACATCAATGAAAATGGCACTGACAGATACTATCGAGATTAGAGCACAATAGTTAACAAGAAATTATTGTGGAACACACCAAAATATACGGGGGTTCATACTTACCTTTACTTACCACTTAAATTTATCTCGGGGACTGGGTTGTCAACTGGATCACTTAAAGTATGCCCACACAATAACCTCCACCATGATATTTAAAATGAACCAGAACGAAGAAAAGAAACTTTAAACTGCACAATAATTTATTTCACAAAAAGAATGATTTAACAAAAAAAAAATCAACGTGGCAATCAGAAGCCATCGACCACATAACCATGTCCTCCTGTAGGACCTGTATTCTCTACATATAATGTTTCAGCTTTCTCAAGCTCATAGCAACGTAAAATAATAATGCACATGAAATGGAAACGGGATTTGGGATGAGACACATATATCAATTGTTTTGCGTGTTTAGATACTTCACATTTTATTTATAGCCACAAGGCTATTATGGAACGTCCTTGGCCTCTGTAACACAGTTGTCCGGGCCAGCTGCGATGCACCTGTATCGTCAAAGTGGACTCCCGTTCGTTCAACCCTAGCATAAGCGTGTTACCTCAGAGCTTGGCTCTCCTTTTCAAATACGTAAATGTTCACATCTCAACTGAAATATTATCACGCAAATGTCTTACATGCTTCATTCAAACACCAGTGGATTACTCCAACAATCCCAAATCATGATTAATTGTTCAAACCACTTGCTTAATTAGCGTTGTTTAGAGTATTAAAAAAACTCTAAATGTTAATAACAAAAGTTCATTAATTATTTATAACAATAATAACATTGTTTATAACAATGTCAAATGACAATTGAAAATTGTATACACGCCTCTATTAATCACTATCATTTCAAATTATTATCAAAGATATTTACAAAATTATTTTACAATGTTATATTGTTTATATTATTTATACAAGAAATACATTAAACCACACGTTTATCCGGTTGATAATTACTCAAATCGTGGTGATATAATCGACCAATGAAGGTTAGTTATATTTAACTGTCAAATTCAGGTTTAATAAGGTTTAATAATAATTATTAATATTTGTGACGGTAACCTCCATTCAAAATCTTTATCTCAAATTATTTAACACTCTTGTTAATTTTTAACAGTATCTTCATATGAATAATCTTTCAAAGAACAAGAACAATACAATCAGCGGGAAAATACTTCGCTTATAACGCACAAAATTGCACAACAATTGGCCCAAAATTCATCATATATCTTCATATATATGGCATAAAAATCTTCCAAACTACACACAAAAATCCTCCACTTATAAATTCATCAACTTCATTAATTATTGTGGGAACCTCCTTCATTATTCAAGGGCATTATTCAACAGCGACTTTTACACGTCCACTGAACTAACGATTATACATCCATTGTTCCTCTTTAAAAATTCTTATATTCATCAATTGTAATAATGACTGTTATTATTTAACCTTCGTGGGTTTCATTCATGAATCGATATGAAGTAAAAATTTGCCAATCACAAATAAATTTAATAGCAAATACGATTAGACACTCCTGCCTGGTCTATCAAAATTGAGATTAATATCTTCAAAGTAACGCAGTATAAAAATACTATCTTCAATCAAAGATCAACTAAACTGCAAAATAGTCGAATAGAATACAATGAGACTGTGGAATGCAAACATTATTGTTCCAATCTAGAATTGAGAAAAACTCCTATCAAATGTTCATTACTATAGTGTATTCAATAAATTGTAATCAAATTTCATATTTCATAAAATTGTCTATAATGCAATGATAAATATCTATGTTGCAATCATGTTCATAAGACGACTAGTATTTCAAAGATCGTCGATATCGTAATAGATTTTAACGCTCTAAAATCTTTTAATCATTCTTCTTTCTTGAGGATGACAGAAAATTGGTCAAAGTAATTTACTGAATAGAATTACTTTAATAAAATGACACGCTGTCTGAATTCAAATCTGCCATAGCAAATCGTTAACTTTACAGTCAAATCGTGACTACAAAAATATGCAAATTACTGAAAGAATCTAAATCATCAGTCTCAACTGATCCAAAATTATTAAGAATGCCAATGACATAGCAATGTCTCAACAAATCGAAGAAAAAGGCATAAATCATCGAAGTGTACTGAGTACAGAAATATCAATCAAGAAAATGGGGCAAAAGATAGGACAGAAAATATGGGAAGAATGGTTGTTCAGATATCGCTACAAGACTCAAATAATACAAGAAACGTTCACGACTACCTTATCTGTTGATTGAAGTTCCAGAGGAAAGTTTTCAAAGAAAACTGCTGTTGGTTCCATTTCACCAGCGTAAAGATGTGCTCCGTCCTCGAACCTGGAATCAGCGTCCTCGGAGAATCGAGCTGCTTCCTTCTCCGAAATTGCACTGCTCCGTGGATACGAAAAACATCCTTCTGGCAAAACTCTTCTTTGTGTGCCGGGACAACCCTGGCCTCTCTTGAAAGTTCCCTGAAGTTCTTGCAGGAATTCGCCATGAAGTTTATTGTAGTTATTTCCGCAGAAATATTCATAGTTGTGGAGTATGAAAATATTTCCACTGTTATCTGGTATAATTCAGCGATGGATTCACGATGCATGAGTGTAGTTAGATGTTCACTACATGCTCGCTTTTGTAGAAAGATGATTAACGAAGTTCCATGCTGTTACTTTACTCCAACGATATATGTCCCAATTGCATTAAAGCCTTAGCCTTCCATCTCAACTACTGTTATAATCATTGAAAGCACTGCAAGATTATAATGTTCCATAGTCGAATGTATCGTTGTAATACCAAACGTATTCTCCAATATCACTGTTGCACTCCACGTGTCAGCCGTAGTGTATAATGTGGAATTTTAAACGTGTTTCTCATGTGGCGAGAAAATCACTTTTGTTGGCAGCCTTAAAGTTCCAATATCTTTCGAAGTATAACTGTGAAATTGTTCAAATCTTCTACACACCTCAATGTTATACTGCCCAATAGAATTATAATACAGGCTGAAGTTAGCGCTTGATATCTTAACTGGTGGAAACGTTAATGTGAGCGTTTCAACTTCACCTAGTTTCGAGCAGCGTAAAATGGAACTGCTCCGAGTTCGTTCGATGCGCCGGGCTTTAACCACGCTAAAGACAACTTACTTCACTGAATCACTTGAAAATAACGATATATCACCAGAAATATATATGCGATCTGACATATGAGATCTGAGTTCTGAGTTCTGAGATTATGAGTTCTGAGTTCTGAGAGCTCCTCTCTGTTGTGCACGACCTTTTATCAACTTCTTAAGGGGCGTATCCATCCCTTCCATAGCCTGTTGCTGCGTCATTGCTAGAAGTTTTAACTTTGGCTATACTTGCCGGATTTTCAAATTTCAAAAACTCAAAATTAATTTCTTCAAAATTCCAAATCAATGCCATAACTGAAAATAGATTTCCACAAATCTGCATGCCAAAAGTAATCAAATATCGTAGTTTCAGCAATCTCCGTCTTCCTTCCAAACTATCGTTCATTGGTTCGAGTCTCTCCTCCAATAGCGTAGCTTCTTCCTTAGCACAATACCTTGTTTCCTGCGACTGCGTCGTAAATCTCGGATATTTCTCGAACAAAATCATGACGTCACCAAGAATCTCAGCTCAATCAGCCTGCTTGCATGAAATCTGCGTCATCCGTGCCTACGTCATGAATATCCACGTCATAACTATGACGGGGGGCGTGGTGGCTCAGCGGTCTAGCTGAATGCCTCTCACCAAGGCGGTCCGGGTTCGATTCCCGGTCAATGCATGTGAGATTTTCGAAGTGAAATGCCATGTCCTGTGGTTCGGATTCCACGTAAAAAGGAGGTCCCGTGGCTCATGATCTCAAGATTAACGGTCACGTTAAAACTACAAGCTAGCATAACTATGACATCCATAACTTTACTCACATTTGCCAATACAGCCATCGTGGTCTCAATATAATTCAAATTACGGGGGCAGTACCTACTGTAAGGCCACGGCCGCCTCCTTCCCTCTTCCTAGCCTATCCATCCCTATCTTCCATCCCTTCCCTTCCCTCATGAGGCCCCTGTTCGCTTTGCAGGTGAGGCCACCTGGGCGAAGTGCTGATCACACCTCCCCAGTTGTATCCATCCCGACCAGATGTTCCAAGCTCCAGGACACTGCCCATAGAGGCGGTAGTGGTGAGTTCCCTCGCTGAGTCCGTGGGTACCACGAACCTAGAGGGTAAATTGAATAAATAAATAAAAAAAAAATATATATATATATAATAGAGTACACCTGACCATTTATAATACCAATGTATTTGCAATGCCCCGACTGTACATTATGTAATGTCACAAACGTTCAACCCCATACATCCCTTTTCCCGCTCACAGAACACGTTATTACAAATAATTACATTATTCACGACACCTACAGTTGTACAAATTGCCTATGTTTACAAAAAAATGAGGCTCACCGGTGGGATTCGATCCAGTGATCCCACGCTTACGAAGCAGGGCTCTTACCGCTGAACCATGCGCTCCTTGACTTCAAATTAACGTACAATTACAATTACGAATAATGTATAATTAATTTCTCGGAATCGGCTGAGAAGCGCACCTTACTACTTGCACCTGGTATACACCTAGTCATGCCCTACACATGTACTAAAGATGGTTCGAATCGGTGACCCATATATCGTATCCTCCCCTTGTTAGTCAAAAACTAATTTGCATTTAATACTGAAATTACCCTTAACGTCGTCGAAATCCTTGATCCTATCATCTTCTTCCTCAGATTTTTTTCTTTCTTCTTCCCGTTTTTCAATTTCTTTTTGTCTTTGAATAGGAGTTTTCCTCGGTGTTGGAAGATTTTTTGACAGATAGGCTGGCACATTTTCAAACTTAGTAGGAATTGCATCGTTTGCGAGTTTCAAATGGTCACGTTTCACAGTTAAAATGGACCCATCGGGTCTTTTAGCAGAATCCTAAATATGAACCTTTCGTCGAAGTGTTTTATGCACACAACAGAGCTTGCCGAAGGGACAAATTCGGATCGATGGATGGCTAAGATCCACTTTTGTTTCCGAACCAAGTCAGTAGGGAATTTAAACACTGAAATATTAGGTTGGTTTGAACTGTAGTTGCTTCTACAACTAGGTACACAACACGAGGTGGGCATAATTCACTATATTCACACACGTTTCAATCATTAAATACCATTAAATGCGACACTGCTGCGAGTTTCAGCTCAGCCAACAAGTCACTGGCGACGTGGCGAGAAGTGAAGCGTCCGGCTACATGTCCGACGTAGCGACTAAAGTGGAGGAGGAGCCTAATGGCCTGTCTATCTAGTGCGGCCTTGCTCTAGCACTAACAAAACCTACACATCCTACCACATCTTTGCATGTGGCTATCACCCAATACGTCTTTATGCAAATTTTCCTTTCTGGATATGGGGTTGTTCTTTGGCCCTTAACCAACTTACTGTATGTTACCAAACCTGAATGGAAATGCCTGGTAGAGCACATAGTGCTGGAACAGGCAGAAAGCCTCAATTGGAGAACAATCCTTTGTTTCTTTTACTATCTTAGTTATGTGCTGGCCGTCACGCAGGGGTGCGGTACTTTCGTCCCCCTCCTCTCGAACAAAAAATCTCGCTGGGCTATGAGACCTGATAGCAAGGATCACGGGTAGCTGGGAGTCACGCCCACCGGTGGTGCAGCCTGGCTGGTCGTGCGAACATGCTAAATCCAGCAGTACCAGAAGATCAAATCTCCTATATGCAATGCCCAGGGTGTTTTCGACTATGCACCCGTTGCACAACAAATCTTCTGTACGAACATAACCCACCAATCCAACCACATCCTTGCATGTGCTGTGTGGGCCATTTTCATATTTTTGTACGATTTCATCACCCAAAATTAACAAGGTTATCAAAAATGAACTTCGTCGTATTTGCTTTGAAGGGGGCTCAAAAGTTTTGTAATATCCTTCTGCACATCAAAACGTTGATGGTCAGACAGGAAAATAAATATTGGTTGCTGTAATACAGTAAAATGTAGGCTACTGAAACTCATGAGTGACACTACAGTAATAATTTTTATTTTCCCTCAGTTTAAAGCAATTTTTTCACTCATTCTTTTTAATAATGAACTACTGCAACATAAAACTTGAGGTTTCATGCTGTGCCACCAATAATATATTATCCTACCATGTATTGTTTCTCATGAGTGGCATAGAATCAAATATAATCGTCTTGTCTTTATTTTGGTAACTTCTTTATTGCGTACAACTACAGTTATTTTTAAAGTAGGATGTTGCTCATGTTTCACCATTTCCAAATATACCACTGGGTGTTAGTTTTGAGATTTAATTGCACAAAAGAATGGATTTTATGACAGTGTCACTCATTAGGTGTTTTTAGGGAGACAAAAAAATTCAAAACAAGTTTTTATTTTTTATAGAAAATTACATTTTATGATTGCAGCCTCAACAAACAGTACAATAGTATTCTTAACGTAGCGTGCACAATGCAAACTTAAGTTTTACTTTTACTTTAGGAGGTAATTTGACCTCACATGTCAATTCCACTTTTGCATTACAAGCTGAACAGCTCCTACTGGGAGCCAGAAGTTGGTTTTGATTGGTAGTCTTAGATAATTCACGTGTCATTGTTAGATATTTTACCTCTGAATTTGCTGTTTTTAAATTTCCAATAATGTCATCTTATAGCTTCGTTTTGATGCTCAAGCACCTGTAATCCTATTTTGAGTGCGCCAATTACCAACTTGGTTCTCTTTCTGTTCCATCGTGCTCGCTTCAGTATGCTCCACTTTTGATGAGGAGGGACTCGTTTGGGTGGTGTAAACAAGTTGACAGCATTGTTATTGCCTGGAATTTCAGTCTAGTCATCCAAAACTGGAACATTGGACTGCTGGTGCTGACTGAACATCCATTATTGGTCATCTCCGATAGGTCTGATCGTTGCATCCCTGGTAGATTATGTGATTGGTACTCGACATTGAGTCTGATTAGCGTCGCTGGAGCCTCAGTGCAGGGTCGCCTCATACGAGTATACTGAGAAGTTAATGGACTAGGGATGGAGCTGGGATGAGTTTTGTTCCTCCTATCGTTATCCCGCACTCTCCAATTTCTTCGCACTTTTCTTTGTTTCGTTGAACTCATGTCTGAATTTTTTCTTCGTTGGGAATTCCTAAAACTCGAAGAAAGTAGAAAATAAATAAATAAAACAGAAAAAGATTGTATATTGTACGTAGGTATATGAAACTATAAAATAGGAATTTTAGTAGGTGTACCTACCTCCGAAAATGCATTAGTTTCCATTCCCTTTCCCATTGTAAGTCTTCCTTTCTCTTCTTCTTGTACCTTTTACATATCTCTGCATTGGATAAGGCCTAATGCATGAAATAATGTAATGAGTAGACATTATATTAATTAAAAAATAAAATATACTCATGAGTAACACAGTAAAATATGAGAGACATGTCCGGAATTTTCCTGGAAAGTGCCACTTATGAGCCAGCCATGTCACTCATGAGTTACTAATAGTAAGCGTACTTTAGGCCTACTGAATATTATTTTATGCCAATGTGAAGTAGGCTATATAAAGATTCAAAGGCTACAAAATGTGATATATGAGAATTTTAGAAATAAATTTATATTGGTTAAATAATGCATGTCACTCATGAGAACCTTAAAAAAAACTTACCATGTTTTGAAGAGCGAAGCCCACACAGCACATGCCTTTCCACGAAGGCGAAATTGAAAACACTGAAGAGCAAGCTCCCTCTTCATTGACTCAAAATCTTGAACTCCCAGAAACAAATGACTGCAGTGCTGCTACTCAAATACAATGTCACTCCTGAGGATGATTGTTTGTGAAACCTGGGGGACAAATTCATTTTGAGCAAAAACCTTTCAAAAAGAATGTTTAAAAATCTAGCAAAGGCTCAGCATAATCTAGACATTGTACTGAATGTAAGGCACATTTTAGATTTCTATTTTCTTAACCTTGGTAATAAATATAGGTGTTCAAATGTTGAACATATGGGTGGGGACAGTGTCACTCATGAGGTTAGGCCCAACTTAGAAAAATCGTCAAAAGTTAGGTTTTCGACCAAAATAAGTTCTAAAGTGTGTAAAATGCTCTTCAGCAACCTGACTCTGCCAGGAAAAAATGATACACAAAAAATGCATTTCTTCTGGATGAAATATAGTTTAGAAACCGGAGAACATGGAATCGGACCAAAATATGAAAATGGCCCATTTATCAATACGCCATGTTTAACTTTTATGTACTCTTACTCTTCTGCCTATGGGACGTTGCCTGGCCAAATGGGAGATGTAGGTCAGAATGCAAATTTTCCTATTTTATTTTTTATGTTAATTTAAATCAGCAAGGTTTAAATAACATGCTACAGAAATTTCAATTGCGAATTCTACGAGGAAATACGTTTAAAAGAATATTTTCCAAATGCTTGCACATGCCAAGCCCACATATCTGTGATCCACTGAGTGAAGAATATCATATTTTAAACCTAATTTGTCGGTCGTAACAGGTTGGCAATAGTTTAGCGGGCTGTGGAAAGATGGCGACAATGCATTTCCGGTCCCATTGTTTACAATACAAATACATGTGGTTACCAAGCGATTGACTAAATCTATAAATTAGATCAGTTTTATTTTAATTTTATTGTCAAAATGGACAGATCTTGTTCTATGGAGTTTAAAAAGGTCCCTAAGCACCGTTCCGTACGTGCTAGAGCAAACTAGGATCCAAATACCTATTTTCTACAAGGTTGAGATGAAAATCCAGCATGTAACTAACCAAGGGAAGTTACAAGTGACAAGTGTTAGCCCAATTCGGTGAAAAAAAAACAAAAAACAAAATTTGTGTGTTGTGTGTCCCTTATAACCTCACTTACGTGTCCAAAGCAAAATTTTACGCCTAACGACCCTCCTAGTAGTTTAAATAGACGTTTAATAAGCATGCTGCATTATGTGCCACACCCCTTTTTTTTTTTTTTTTTTTTTGCTCCTCAGTTATCTTGTATAATTCTGAAATGCTTCATGCTTTCGAGTTGAGAGACATTAATATTGAGAAGCTTGAATGTGTAGGACACGTTCAGAAGAGGATGCGTGCCCACCTGAGAAAACTGAGAAAGGATATGAAAGGCAAGAAAGTTGAAGATGGGCATGTTTTATCAGGAAAGGGTAGACTGACTGACAGAGAAATTGACATTCTTCAAAGTTACTATGGCTCGGCAATGAGAAATAATGTGGATTCCTTGGAAAATACGAGACATGCTGTGTGGGCTACATTTGTTTCCAAAAAAAATCAGCTGACAGTCACCCACAGCATTATCTCTGTCCAAACGGCGATTCATCGGGGTGTAAATATAACAAGTCACAAGTTACTGGAGATCAATACAGGAATGAACATTCACTTCCTGGGGCAGTTGGAGATATCAAAAAACCAGTTTACATGGCTCTTGCTGATCCAAAGAAATGTTTTCAAGGCAAGACGCAAAATCCCAACGAGTCTTTCAACAAGTTGTGTGGACTAGAATCCCTAAGAATGTGTTTGTTGCCTTGGAAACTCTGTTCATTGGTGTATTTGATGCTGTATTGACCTTCAATGATGGTAATTTTAGAAGGATATGTGTTTTCAAACATTTAAACGTTGAACCCGGTAAAAAATTGAGCGCTTAAAGAATTTGATAGTTTTAGAGTTAAAAGAGCTGATAAGGATATCGAAGACTATATATTAAGGAAGCTAGGAAGAGGGACATATGACCTCCTAGTTCCGCCCCTTAAATCAATAATAACTTACTAACTAAGCTAGGAAGCACAAGAAGCAAAGTAGAAAGACTAAGGATGAGGACGATGATGATGGCAACCCGGAGTATGCTGCAGGGATGTACTGATACATGTTGATACTGTAAGTTCATTTTTCTGAAAACTATTTTTTTTATAAATGACCCATTTTTTCAGAAACTTCTCATCATAGAAAAATGATTTTTTGTTAATACATAATGGTATTAATGATAAATCTACTGAGTTACTCCTAACTCCCATCTTGCAGTTGTATGGATGTTACAGAAAAATATTCGATGAAAAATTTACTAAAAATTGTGTACTACAGAAAAATATCCCTTAAAATTCCATATTCACTAAGAACTTCTTTAAACAAACTTAGTGCACATACAAAGTATCACCATAAGAGCATACCAAATTTGGTATACGTGGGGCTAACGGTTCCAGAGAAAACGGGTCACAAAGTATGACAATTTAACATTATTAGTATAGGAGCTAACACCTCCCCTTAAGAAATACAAGTGCCTTGGGATCTAAATTGAACTGTGGTTTTGGGGAGCTTGATACCTCTGCAAATAATGAGATTCCCGGAGGATACAGGCTATTCGGTTTAGAGATTCTTTTAAATGTAATTAATAACTCATGTGCATGTGGCGTTTGTGGTGCCAAATATATTTAACCCTTTGATGACAATTGGCGAGATTGCGTTGTATGCAATTTACATTTGTACTGTGAAAACTGTGAACATGAAGTAGGCCTAAATATTGCAGTCAATGTGCAATACGAAAGAACCATGCCAACGAGGAGGAAGAAAGCAGGTGGTTGGAGGAATACAAGGAAGTGTGTAATTATAATTATGAAGGCTCAAGTGGTGGTATGGAGCTCATCTTCCATCGATCAGAAGAAAGATACGGTGCACGATATATACCAAGTAACCTATCTTGGTGACGGGGACTTAAGTGCTTTTTAAAAAAATCAGATAGTGAACCGTATGGAAGGCCTTATACAAAATAGGAGATAGACTTCTGAAGTAAAAAATAAATGTGAAGGGCAAACCTTGACTTCAAAATGAACAGAAACTTCATCGCAGTTATCCGGAAAAACACATTTTTGCACAATCAATGTACCTTTTCTCTGGAACTATTAAACCTATATCATTCAAACTTGGTAGTATGTTTCACAACACTGCAATGCAAAATCTTGTGGAACAGTTCTTTGATATTATAGGTATTGTGTAATTTACAACTAGGCTTTTAAGGCTAAATGTCCCGTTTTTAGCCTACTTTCGATTTTTGCAAAAAAATTAAAGGAGACTTATGAGATCAACACAGGGCGAAAAATTGTGTGTCTGTCTGTGTGTGTGTGTGTGTGTCTGTGTGTCTGTGAGTGTGTGTACTCTGAATGTCTGTGTCCACCCCCCCCCCCCCCCCTATCAATTCGAACACGGTGAAACCTAATTGAACGAGATTTGGTACAGAGGTAGCACGAGCAAAGGGCACCTCAGTGTCCTGTTTTATATCGCTGCCATCTTGACGGAAACGTAATGGCGGCCACCCAAATGTTAAAAGCTTAAATCAAATTACGACTAACCTATCCGTCCGATCTCTACCAAATTTTTCAACAACATACCTTTATGTGAGAAGCGTTCTTTGACCAAGCTACAAGGTCATCAGCCCGATACTTTGCGGATGGCGGCCATGTTTGTGTGCAAATGGATTCCCCCTATCAATTCAAACACCGTGAAACCTAATTGAACAATATTTGGTACAGAGGTAGCACAAGCAAAGGGCACCTCAGTGTCATGTTTTATATCGCCACCATCTTGACGAAAACGTAATGGCGGCCACCCAAAAGTTAAAAGTTTAGTTCCAACTACGACCAACCTAATCATCTGATATCTACTAAGTCTTGCAACTTTGTACCATTATGTATGAAGAATCATTTGACCAAACTACAAGGTCATCAGAACAATAATTTACGGATAGCGGCCATGTATGTGTGCAAATCGATTCCTCCTAACTATTCAAACACGGTGAAACCGAATTGAACGAAATTTGGTGCTGAGGTAGCACTTGCAAAGGGCACCTCAGTGTCATGTTTTATATCGCCGGCATATTGACGAAAACGTAATGGCGGCCACCCAAATGTTAAAAGATTAAATCAAATTACGACCAAGCTATAACAATCTCATCTCTACTAAATTTTGCAACAACATACATTGTATGAGAAGCATATTTTTACCAAACTACAAGATTATCAGCCCACTAGTTTGCAGATGGCGGCCATGTATGTGTGAAAATCGATTCCCCTATCTATTCAAACACGATGAAACCGAATTTAACGAAATTTGGTACAGAGGTGGCACTAGCAAAGGGCTTCTCAGTGGCAAGTTTTATATCACCGCCATCTTGACGGAAACGTAATGGCGGCTACCCAAATGTTGAAAGCTTAAATAAAATTACGACGAACCTAATCATCTGATCTCTACTAATTTTTGCAACAACATACCTTTATGTGGTAGGCATCGTTTGACCAAACTACAAGATCAGCAGCTCAATAGTTTGCACATAGTGGCCATGTATGTGCGCAAATTGATTCTCCCTATCAATTCAAACACGGTGAAACCGAATTGAACGAAATTTGAACGAAAGTCTTGCAACTTTATACCATTATGTATGAAGAATCATTTGACCAAACTACAAGGTCATCAGACCAATAATTTACGGATTGCGGCCATGTATGTGTGCAAATCGATTCCTCCTAACTATTCAAACACGGTGAAACCGAATTGAACGAAATTTGGTGCTGAGGTAGCACTTGCAAAGGGCACCTCAGTGTCCTGTTTTATATTGCCGCCATCTTGACGGAAACGTAATGGCGGCCACCCAAATGTTAAAAGTTTAAATCAAATTACGACCAACCTAATCATCTGCAACAACATACCTTTTTGTGGGAAGCATCGTTTGATTGAGTTTGCAGATAGAGGCCATGTATGTGTGCAAATCGATTCACCGTATCAATTCAAACACGGTGAAACCGAATTGAATGAAATTTTGTACAGAGGTAGCCCTATCAAGCGACACCTAATATTCATGTTTAATATCCGTATAACACGTTGTATTTCATGAAGCTACTACAACCAACATTCAATTGTCTACTCCTTGAAAAGGACAAAGAGTTATAACAATACCCATGTATTTAGGAGAAAGTAGGCTATCTGTTCTTAACTGAACATCTTGTTTAGTTTGTAATTCTGACACCACGTAGCAGCACCAAAGTGAGACAATTTCTTTTTTCAGTTTTCTCTTGAATGAAAGCTCGTATTTGCGATCCGAAAACCACTATGTATACTAGACTGCAATTGAATTGATATTAATTCGATGCGTTTTGAAAAATGTGAAAAACAAAAAAGTTACTAACAGTTTTTTATATTTCTGCTTAAAATATGATAAAAACTGGTAATAAGAAAACGGAGATTTATTTCCTGATTCCAATGCATTTTTCAGAAAAAAATAGGGTGAATGGAATTGACAGCATTAGTTTGGGAATAGTTTTGAAAATATCTCATGCGCAAGGAATAGATGAACACGCCGACAAGGCGGAGGGAGAAGGGGACGATTTGACGACAGAAACGAGTTGTCTTCCTCTTGTCACAAATATTATAGTTCGGCGAGTTACATGTACAAGTGTCTAGGCGTGGAACAATATCTGAGCAATATCGTGTCACGCTTATGTAACGTCGACACAATGTGTTTGTACAGATACCTTCCTTACTTCGTCAAACATTCTTGTTGTTGTCGTTTTTGTAGATAATAATACATTCTAGGGGCTTGGGACGTCTTGTTCATCAGTACCTTTGGCTAGGTGCGTGTCTCAGCGGTAACGTTCTCGCTTGCTGTTCCCAAGGTTGCAGGATCGAATCCTGGTGCAGCCAGTTGGCATTTGAGGGTGCGCGAATGCGAGGGAGCCGTGTCATTAGATTTACGGGCACATTAAAGATCCCCTTTGGGTCAAATTCCGGCACCCTAGCGTCTCTAAAAGTCGCAGTAGTTAAAAGGGACGTAAAACCAATAACGTTATTATTATTATTATTATTATTATTATTATTATTATTATTATTATTATTATTATTATTATTATTATTAGCATCAGTCCCGTGTAACTGTTTTAGAGTCAGGGATGGGGGCAGGTGCCCTGAGACTTCACAAACGGTACTATTTCGGCATTTACCTGGAGGGAGTGTGGAAAAATCGGTGAATACACACTCAGGATAGATGCTGACAGCGCTGGATCCCCTTTTAGGTAACTGTTTTAAAGTTATTTGAGGATAAACTCCCGAACAAAAAACATATTGTCCCGATATTAATAATACTTTGTAGGGCATAATTCTTACCGCACAGAGCAGCGACTGGCTTCACTCGATGCAAAATTGAATACTGTATAGAAAGATATGACTGGTTTGTAGTTAGCACGTTCTTGATATTTTAGAAAAAAGATGGACGATTTATGCTCGTGTTCAGGTTTATTGGGAATATATATTCTAAAACCCATCCGATGCGGACGGCCAATTCTAGGTATCGTCTTACAGACATAACAAACAAGAACACAAACCGTGAAATTTCAAATCAATGGAATCAATTATCGATTTATAAGAGGCCAAATGCGCTCGCACATAGACCTACATACATACATACATATATACTGCCCCCTTCAATAGAGCAGTGTTTTATCAAGATTCTTTCTACGGGGTCGTGCTCAGTCCTGAATGCTTTTCAAAGCAAAGTTCGCAAAAACAACATGCTCTAATGAATAGAAAGGTCCATAACAGAGGCTATACTAGAAATAAAATGAATAAGAAGTAGAATAAAAAGTATTTAATAATTGAAAAATATGTGCATTATAATAATAATAATAATAATAAAAAGAAGTCCTCCCTGACTTTCACTCCCATAAGAAATAAAGATAATACTGAGCGGTCAGAACTCGCTCCACCCAACAAACAATGTGAATACTGCATCACTCAAATGATTAATCATAACATAAAATTGAGCGGTAAGAACTCGCTCCTCACATTTATATGGATACAAGTCCATTTATCCTGGTCAAGAAGTTATATAATGCGCGGTGTACTGATTCTTAATAAGAAAATGAGTACTGATGCGAGTCCGTTTACAACTGAAACAGTCATATTGCTCACGGAGTTGCATCTTTTAAATCACACTACGGCTATGGGACCCACTCTTAATTAACACACTATAATTACTACTGACACATGCAAGATCTAAAATACTAAAACATGATGAACCTTCCCGAGATTCTAGCCCGTGCCAAAGCACACAAAACACAAAGAGCATGCCGAAATAGACCAAAAAGCTCGCATCACAAAATGGGAAACAGCCTCGCACGCACTCATGCCACACGGGGTCATTGAACGCGTAAAATAGTGGCTCTCATCCCCCCTTTCCCTTCTGATAACCCAAGATGTGATAATAATAATAATATCAGCGTATCAAAATAAATAATCAACATGACATTACCATACCAAAAATTAATAATTATAATACACAGGAAAGGGCTAATTTAATTACCCACTAGGTCAGCTGAGTTCACAGCAAAAAAAACCTAGGAGTGAATGTTCCAAATTTTCGTGGTATTCAAGAACACCCTGATTTGATTTAGGATAAGAGATCAGGCGGGACGAAGCTAAGGTCAAGACCAGCTTGTTGAATGGAAGGCTGGGCGTACTCAGAAAGGCCGATAATTCTAATCTTGCCACACATGGTGAAGGGAAGAGAAACAATCTTCCTACTGACTGGTATCATTAAAATAAAAAAAACAACATCCAAATGTCAAGGTATAATAAGGACCTAGGAATGATACAATTGAATTACAATTAAATTACAACTAAAACCTCTAACCGCTTAGGCTAATATTTAAGGGTAATGCGGAAACAAGTTCCGGGTAATACAGTGAATAAAATAAAAGTCAGACATTGCCCAGTTGGCAATATTACATTTCCCCATCATACGATTAATTGAATTACTGAATTGAGGGTAGTTTCATCCCAAAGGATAAAGGAAATTTAACAACATGAAATTCAGGCCCGGTGCCGTTTCACAAACAAATTGCATAAAGCAACAAACGCGTTCCTTAGCGAACGAAAGCGTCCGAGAAACTTCAGAATCCAGCACTGACTGTCTTTTTGAAGCTTATCTGACCAAAGTTAAATCCACGAGGTTCCCATCCAGGTAACGGGAAATAGGGCAATAATAACCCACCCTGCAGTAACTACATATAACAGTATCACCAAACTATACAAACCCTTCCAAAATATTACATACTAAAGTGCTAAAATAAAATGTCAGTCTTTATCTAATTAAGTTGATGGTCCACCGACACATGGCCTTAAAATAACACTACCAAATGACACAGTTTAATGTTCCATCGAACGGTTGCCCCTTCTAACAAATTGAGTTCATACCACCTGGTGTATTTCAGCCCTCCGGAGAAACTGCCCTCAGTTCCTCCGGAGGCGATCGCTTAAGAGTCTTTATGCCAGCAAGGTCCTCACCACACTGTTTTCCCAGCCACAGATCGCACCCCTTTGTATTCCAGAGTCCCCCACCACCCTACTCCAGTCATACCACCTGCGACTAGTGGCACAATCGGCCAACACAAGGGCAGAGCCCAAGGCCAGAGTCCAAGGTTTCGAGTTGGTACTATTGAATATCACCCCACACAGGTACTGCGTAGAAACCTTCCAGGAGTTGAGGCGTCACACAATGTTCTTGCAAGGGTGTTCTTAGAACAAGGCTTGGCGAATGTAGCTGACAAGAAATGTTCGCTTTTCCAATGTTCACAGACACAAAGCTTGATTTATCTCCCTCTACAAGTGTCTATCAGGGATAATACTTTAAGTGACAGTTCGCACAAAGGGGTCAAATCCTGGCAGAAAGGGCTTGGCGAACCATTTCACTAACAGTCAGGCGCCAGTTTGGCGAAAGGAATTCTCAGAAGAGGCCTGGTGTATGCTCTATGATAATCCGGTCAGACCTGGAGCTCTTACTGCGTCTCGAAGATAAAGATGAACATGTACTGATTTGCAAAATCGGTACATCCTCCTCCTCCCAAGGAAGACGATGGGGAGATGATGAACAGGGTGATGGTGTCCAGCTGGTCTCTTGGCACCTGAAGAGGCTACTCCAATCTCCGCCAGCAGACCTTGAAGTAGATCTCCTCGGGTAGAATGATGCCATGGGACCTAGATGGTACCTCCAAACTAGGCCCCAGATTGGTAGTACACGTCCCACATAGTGACCACTGAAACACACATCAGAACAGCAGCGTATGGTCCAAATACAGTTCCCTTAGAGGGAACAATCGTTCCAGGCCAGTCAACCAGCCCAAACAGCTGAAGTTATCCCAGGAAGGATAAAAAAAACATCACACGAAGCATTAGTGTGCCATCGAAGTTCACTTAAGAGTCTTTCAAGCCACACACGGGATGCTTGAGGCCACAAACAAGGTTCTGTGCCAAGACAGGGGTTCCAGGGCATAATGAAAGGTTCGCTGAAGTATTAAAATCACACGAAAAGGGCAACCAACTATACGATATGACTGACGTTAACAAGCTTAACAGAAGGTTCACTACAATACTTAGCAAGAATAACCAAATCAACTTATATCAACCAATTTTTGACTAAAACATCCAGAAACCATAATATTTACAAAATTTCAGATATTTTCCCACCGAAATTCCCTGAAATTTTATGGGCAACACCATCAAAATAGAAATAATGCAAGGGGGAACTCACTGGTACCCTTCCAAAACAGTTAAACATACTCAAAAATGAATTTACATTTACTTTGATGGCCTCACGCAGTACCGTAGGAAAACAGAACACATTTAGGAAACACCAAAACATTTTAAAACAAACACAACATACCATAATCAAACCATATGGATCGTCTCAGGCATGTGACACATATAAAAACATAAAGAATACTAAAAGTCACTGTCTCATTTCACCAGTCGCTGCCCCTAACCGTCCACGGTGGCCATCCGACGAACGACAGAAAACAGCAACTACCTTCCACGAGAACAATAACCAAATGGGGAGACCACGCTAAACAATAGACACCACGATCCAACCAATTCGCATACAAGCACCTAACCAAATTTCACCAAATAACTTCATCGCTACTCGCCAACGCATCCTAACAGTCTACAAACTCCCAAGAGTTCCTGTAGGATGACCAACCGAACTCAGGACACTAAGGTGATCACACCTATCCTGAGAACCAACTTACAAAAGTTACACCAAATGTTCAAAATTAAAACATCTCCTCAAAATTAAGATGCCATCTTCTAGGCACCGAACCTAACCAATATCAAACCAACAACAACTACGAGCCCGGTGCAGTGGCTACACTAATTCTACACCCAAAGCACATAGCTCAGCAGAATTAGACACAAATTCAAGTTGGTACCAACCAATTTTCAAAACATACCTAAACGAACGTGGCTCCACCATTTAAAAAAAACACAAATTACTTATAACTTTTACACCCACACAGACAACAAACCACTTCCATGGTTCCATACACAGATCTACTTTACTACAACGAACACCCATAGGTGTCATGTGACACATTTCTATAAGCACAAGGTGATTAATATCCTCAAAACTTCAGATTCTCTAACTCAGCAGTCCTCGACATGCCACAGCATGCTCAAAATACAGAATTACAGGATCACAGATGTGATGGCATGATAATTTTTCAAAATGCACGGGGCAGTTACTGCCCCCCCCCCCCAAATTCACATGTTCTCCAATTTCAACATCTCGCACACACTGCATCATGTTCCACACACAGAATTACAAGGTCACTGAGGTGACAAAAATGATAAATTTTCAAAATGCACGGGGTGGTTAATAGTCCCCAAAGAAAATGCGCCTTACACAGAACGAGAGTTAGCTCACCAACTAATAGATACCTCAAATTTCTCCAGAACAGGCACGACATCTCCAGTGCAACACTATCTCGATGCATAGAACAACTGACTAACGCTATAGCCTGGCTACCAGCTCGAAGCTGATGCTAATCGAACTTAATTTTTCTTTTTCACACCCAAGTATACGGGGATACATGAACTATGATTCCAACTACAATCACATGATCGTTGTGACAATACCAGCAAGTCAGCAGTCTAACAGTATATACCGCAGATTACAAGTAACCTACTGACTAACCTAACCAGATACATTTTCAACCGACAAGAGATTGCAATTCGAAGATTTTCCAGATCACTGATACAATTTCTAAAGCCCTCACGTCAGTAGCTGAACAACACAGCGAAATGAGCATCACTCTGAAGCATTACACCTTATTTTCACATAAAATCGAAATTTCACTACCAACCTAACAAAATTATCACTAAATTATCCAAAAAATTTACCCAAAAATATCAACCACGAATACGATGAACAAAACTCAGCTAACAGAAGCAGATCACAGCCTTTCTTGAGGATTACTAAAGATGACATAAGAGATTTGACTTCAGCGGAACAACTAGACCATCTCCCATCGCTCTGAACTTCATATCATCGCATTCACAGGAAATAGAACATCATAATTTCACCTTTTACACATCTCGAGTTTCTCGTTCACTAGCAGGTTTACAATTCGATATATGAGTCCTAAAAACACGTTTCCTAGACAGATCCTCTAATAACACTGTTACTTCAGAAGGAAAGGACAGAATCTCATAGGGGCCCTCATATTTTGATTGCAGTTTACCTGATACCTGACGACCTGGGGCCTTAGCCCAGAAGTTTTTTGCATCCACAAAATCTCCGACAGAATATCCACCCTGTTTTCGGCCCAAATTATATCTCTCAGCCAGCTTATCATGCGAGATCTTTATAGCAGCTTTGGCCTCCTTCCAGATTTCTCTGACACGATCAGGAGAGGGTTGGTCAGGAAGCAGATCATGAAGTGACCACAGATTCGTTAGAGGGGAATTTGGGACGAACGCATACATAAGTGAAAACGGCGTTTTCCCATGGGATTCATGCTCAGCAGTATTGAAAGCGTAGGGTAACCAATGTAATGACGAATCCCACTTGGCATGATTGTCACGATGATATACGATAAGTGCAGCTCTCAAATTTCGGTTAACTCTCTCTGCCAAACTAGGGTTGGGGTAATAGGGTGTCGTGGTGACATGGGAAATAGCAAAATCAAAACAAAATTTTCTAAACTGATGAGAAACAAAAGCCTTGGCATTATCTGACACCAAGTATTGACTAGGACCAAAGGAAGAGAAAACAGACTTTAAACATCTTATGACAGTAGCAGAGTCACAATTTCTAGTGGGAAAAATCCACGAAAAGCGAGAGAAACCATCAACACAAACAAAAGCAAAACGGTTACCCAGTTTAGACCTTGGCAGGGGCCCAACGAAATCCACATACAAGCGTTCCATGGGCCTAGACGCATATTCAGAAGCTAACTTACCAACCTTACCACTGACGGTAGGCTTACTTACTTTACAATCATGACACCCCAGCACGAACTTTCTCACATCCTTATCGAGACCCTTCCAAACAAAAGACTGCCTTATTTTCTGTCGAGTTTTGAATATTCCTAGGTGCCCTCCAGCGGGTGACTCGTGAAAATACATTAGCATGCCATTTATCAGCTGAGTAGGCAAAACAACTTTAGGCTTTCTATCACGCCTAGTTACACAACATAATACACCAGACTTTAAAATATAAGGCTTTATCTCTTCTCCAGAAACTAATCGAGCAATTAAATCACACAAGACGGGATCTTCCTTCTGATGGTCAGCAATGTCTCCAAACAATAACGGTGAATTTACTAACATGTGTTGAGCTGAATTAGCCCCAACAACAACAGGTTCCTCTAAAGAGGGAGTTTCACACCTGTCAGGAATTTCTCCATAGAGACGCTTAAGTGACACAGCACAAATATTTTCATGATTTTCCTCGGGAACGAGATTCTTACATTTATTAGGAACTCCTTCATACATGCGGCTAAGGGAGTCGGCTATGACATTTTCACAACCCTTTATATGACGAACGGTGAACTGAAATGATGAAATACGGGTTGCCCACCTGGCGATTCGCCCAGTGGTTCGAGGTCTAGCCAGGACCCAGCTCAGGGCTTGGTTATCGGTTTCAAGTTCGAAAGGAACATGTTCGACATTCATTCGGAATTTCTCCAGTCCAAACATCACTGCGAGCCCCTCAAGCTCATACACGGAATAATTTACTTCAGCAGGGGACAGAGTTCGAGAAGCAAAACCAATAGGTCGTCTACCTAACTCACTTTCTTGTAACAACACAGCAGCTACAGCACCGAGCGACGCATCAGTCTGGATTATAAACTTCTTACTGAAATCAGGGACAGCGAGGACAGGAGCGCTACACAGTGCCTCCTTCAAATCGTCAAAAGCTGCTTGCTGCGACGGACCCCATTCAAATTTCACGTCAGACCTTCGCAGATGATTAAGTGGCAACGCCCGCTGTGCAAAATTGGGTATAAATTTGCGCAGAAAGCCAACCATTCCCACGAATCGGGCTACTCCTTTCACATTTTTAGGGGGTGCAAAATCTCTAATTCCTTGGGTTCGGGAGTCATCGACCGAAACACCTTCAGCAGAAACAACATGTCCAAGAAAGGCAATTTTAGGTTTAGCAAGGGACACTTTAGACAACTTTACGGTTAGACCAGCAGATTTTAACCTCTCAAATACTTCACGAAGATGGCGCACGTGGTCTTCGAACGTCTCGCTATAAACAACAACATCGTCCAGGTAATGATACAAATAATCAAATTTGATGCCAGAAAACACGTGATCAAGAAGCCTACTAAGCACAGCGCCCCCTGTAGAGATGCAAAAAGGTAATCTGCAATACTCATAGAGATTCCAATCGGTGGCGAACGCAGTCAGATGCTTAGATTCTTCAGCTAACGGAATTTGGAAATATGCCTGCGTCAGGTCAATGAGGCTATAATAGGAGGCGTTTTTGTACCAGGAAAAACAGCTATGCAAATCAGGAAGAGGGATAGATTCTAAAACAATCTTTTTGTTTAACCTACGATAATCCACGACTGGCCGAAAACCACCATTTGGCTTAGGTACTAAGAACACAGGTGAGGAATATGCTGATGTGGAGGGTCGAATCACTCCATCTAGTAACATCTGATCGATTAATTTCTTTAATTCCAACATTTTGGGTGGACTCAAACGGTAGGGAGGATGTCTGACGGGTATAGTATCCGTTACTTCAATTTTATACTCCAGGATCTTAGTCATTCCTAATTCGTCAGTGAACACCTCGGGAAAATACCCACACAAATCTCGAATCTCTTTAGCTTGAGCGTCAGATAAATTACTTAAATCCAAGGATTCAACCCCGGTGGACAAGACGGGTTCAGCATCACGGTTGGCAACATGAGCACTCGCGCTAGGGACAGCAGTAGAAAAGAATTTAAATTTTACTTCAGAACAAAACCTGAACCAGAATGATTCGTGTTGCATATCTAACAGTAAGCCAGTATGAGCAAAAAAATTAGCGCCCAGAATAATAGGACATGACAAATTCTTAATGACCCAAAAGGAAAATTTCCAACAAAATTTATGAATCCGAACCTTAAACTTCACAGAACCAAGAACGTCCAATTGAGCACCGTTGGCAGAAACCAACTTAACATCTACATTTGACAGGTTACTGAATTTACAAATGAGTTTCATAGACAAATACCAATTCTCGCTAACCAATGAAGGAGCGCTTCCTGAGTCTAACAAAGCTATCACACATGCGTCATTAATTGCAATTTCAACCATAGGAGAGGGTAGAACTACATTTGAAACTTTAGAACAGACACCATTTGCTCCGATAACTTTGGCATCATCCCTCGTCATCTCATTTCCCAATGCACATCGCTGATCCTTGGCAAGGAGGATTTCAGGATGCTTGTCTCGGAATAGTCAATTCCTTTTTACCGGACAGTTCCACGCTATGTGGCCCTGCTGCCCACAGTTGAAGCACGTCACAGGACGATTACTACTACTCCTAGGCGAATTATGGGAAGGACGACCGGCCCCAGGTGGTGGTCGAACCGAGGGAGGTCGAACAAACGGAACAGGGTTAATGAAGAGAGAGGGCATGCTAGTTGCATACCTTATGATATCAACCGAACGCACGGATTCGGCCTGAATAGCGGCTTCACGTAGTTCCCTAATCGTACTCGGATTAGTTCCAACACATAGGCAATTCCGAAATTCCGGCGTAGCACCGGCCAAAATAAGCCTTACCACTTCTGCCTCTGGCATATCTACTCTAAAGACTTTTACAAACCTGGATATGTCCACAATGTATGAATTTAACGGCTCGTTAATACCCTGAGCTCGGTACAGGTAACGTCTCTTCACAGTATCGAGCGACCTGATGGGCACAAATACTCGCAACACCTCGGACATAAAATTCTCCACACTCCAACCTTCACACATGGCACTAGTCACATAGGTCCCCAACGTATCAGACACATGGGAGGATATTAATTGAAAGACCACTTGGTCGCTGACACCTAATTGGATAGCACACTCATGAATATCGACCAATATTCTCAAAAAATCAACGACGCCTTCAACCGTGTCCATACTTCTACCCGATAACTTTGAAACAAAACCCAAAATGGGGTGACTGACAGAACCAAAGCTGGCCTTAGAAAAAACAGAATAATTAGAATGCTCAACATTGGACACGTTACGACCTGGCATCTCGGCACATGGATTTCCTTGCACATAATTTTGGTTTCCGGAACAAGATAAAGAAACGAGGTTACGCCCTGAATTTGAAACACACCCCTGAGAGTCTCGATAAACCGAATTTAAATCCATAACCGGTTCGGAAGGAGAATTTTGTGTCACTGTAGGCCCCTGATGACCTGAGTTACCCGGCACTTTAAATGATGAAACAGACCCGGAATTATCTCTAGAATTTACTTCTCGAGCACCGACACTAACAGGATTACAACTAGATGAGGGGATATTTAAGACAGACTGGGGTTCGATTACCGACCTCCTTACACGAGGCGAGCCGACAACAGCAGAGAAGGAGTTACAAGTTACACAGTTACAACTGCAAGTACAATTTTCACGTCCGGGGAGGTTGAAGGTTACGTTGCTGGTATTATTTGGCACAGAAGTCATCACAGCATTAGGGTTAATGGTATTCGAAACTGGTATCCCCGTATCAGGACCTAACGGTGCCTGGTCAAGCCCAGAATTTGTTGTCACAGTTTCATGATTAAAAGTACGGTTACCGACAATAGGAAGAATCTCTCGACTCTCACAGCTGTTGGGCAGGCGCGCCATTTCATTGCCACGGAGCGCGGCAGGTTCAGCGACACGATTACCAACTTGGCCAGTGGCATTTTCAGCCAGACTGGCGCCTAGATTTGTCGAGACATTACGGCTACATGCAGGAGTCGAATTCAATAAATCCCCACTTCCACTAACACGATTAACAGTGTCCAAGGTCTGAGCACATTCCACTAAATTAACGTCAGCCTCTAATAAACCTTTCAAATCGGCGATGGGACGTTCTTCATCAGATTGCAACAAATCCACACATCGAAGATATAGGTAATCAATTCTAGCTTTCAATTTGGTGAGATCAACACGGCTACATTCTACTTCACTGAAACAATACTTAATTACATTACAAATTTCCTTAACTGCGTCACATAACCTTGACTCACCGAGTTTGAATTCAGCAGTTGACAGCTTTGGAAGGGTTGCTGCAAAATTCACGGCATACTCTAGACTCTGGCGCGCTAGTTCTGCGTCCCTGGGCACTTCAAGGTTACGTAACAGCAATTCGTAGGTTACCTCTTCATCCGATAAGTATTTCACGATGATTTTGCGGGAAGCCATCGTACATAAATTTCATGTAACAGAACACAAATTAATCATTACACAGAGTTTGAAACAATCTTACCTATGTGGAGAAAAGATTAATAAGGAGGAGGGCCCAACAATCTACGTTAATTAAGTTACTGAATTTAATTTTAATTGATTACTGCAATCAGTCAATAGGAAAGATTATTTGCTAATGGCAAGATCACAGAACAAACCATGCTCCCTGCTACCACTGTAACAGTGGCTCTCATCCCCCCTTTCCCTTCTGATAACCCAAGATGTGATAATAATAATAATATCAGCGTATCAAAATAAATAATCAACATGACATTACCATACCAAAAAATTATAATTATAATACACAGGAAAGGGCTAATTTAATTACCCACTAGGTCAGCTGAGTTCACAGCAAAAAAAACCTAGGAGTGAATGTTCCAAATTTTCGTGGTATTCAAGAACACCCTGATTTGATTTAGGATAAGAGATCAGGCGGGACGAAGCTAAGGTCAAGACCAGCTTGTTGAATGGAAGGCTGGGCGTACTCAGAAAGGCCGATAATTCTAATCTTGCCACACATGGTGAAGGGAAGAGAAACAATCTTCCGACTGACTGGTATCATTAAAATAAAAAAACAACATCAAAATGTCAAGGTATAATAAGGACCTAGGAATGATACAATTGAATTACAATTAAATTACAACTAAAACCTCTAACCGCTTAGGCTAATATTTAAGGGTAATGCGGAAACAAGTTCCGGGTAATACAGTGAATAAAATAAAAGTCAGACATTGCCCAGTTGGCAATATTACATTTCCCCATCATACGATTAATTGAATTACTGAATTGAGGGTAGTTTCATCCCCAAGGATAAAGGAAATTTAACAACATGAAATTCAGGCCCGGTGCCGTTTCACAAACAAATTGCATAAAGCAACAAACGCGTTCCTTAGCGAACGAAAGCGTCCGAGAAACTTCAGAATCCAGCACTGACTGTCTTTTTGAAGCTTATCTGACCAAAGTTAAATCCACGAGGTTCCCATCCAGGTAACGGGAAATAGGGCAATAATAACCCACCCTGCAGTAACTACATATAACGGTATCATCAAACTATACAAACCCTTCCAAAATATTACATACTAAAGTGCTAAAATAAAATGTCAGTCTTTATCTAATTAAGTTGATGGTCCACCGACACATGGCCTTAAAATAACACTACCAAATGACACAGTTTAATGTTCCATCGAACGGTTGCCCCTTATAACAAATTGAGTTCATACCACCTGGTGTATTTCAGCCCTCCGGAGAAACTGCCCTCAGTTCCTCCGGAGGCGATCGCTTAAGAGTCTTTATGCCAGCAAGGTCCTCACCACACTGTTTTCCCAGCCACAGATCGCACCCCTTTGTATTCCAGAGTCCCCCACCACCCTACTCCAGTCATACCACCTGCGACTAGTGGCACAATCGGCCAACACAAGGGCAGAGCCCAAGGCCAGAGTCCAAGGTTTCGAGTTGGTACTATTGAATATCACCCCACACAGGTACTGCGTAGAAACCTTCCAGGAGTTGAGGCGTCACACAATGTTCTTGCAAGGGTGTTCTTAGAACAAGGCTTGGCGAATGTAGCTGACAAGAAATGTTCGCTTTTCCAATGTTCACAGACACAAAGCTTGATTTATCTCCCTCTACAAGTGTCTATCAGGGATAATACTTTAAGTGACAGTTCGCACAAAGGGGTCAAATCCTGGCAGAAAGGGCTTGGCGAACCATTTCACTAACAGTCAGGCGCCAGTTTGGCGAAAGGAATTCTCAGAAGAGGCCTGGTGTATGCTCTATGATAATCCGGTCAGACCTGGAGCTCTTACTGCGTCTCGAAGATAAAGATGAACATGTACTGATTTGCAAAATCGGTACAAATCATAACATAAAATTGAGCGGTAGGAACTCGCTCCTCACATTTATATGGATACAAGTCCATTTATCCTGGTCAAGAAGTTATATAATGCGCGGTGTACTGATTCTTAATAAGAAAATGAGTACTGATGCGAGTCCGTTTACAACTGAAACAGTCATATTGCTCACGGTGTTGCATCTTTTAAATCACACTACGGCTATGGTACCCACCCTTAATTAACACACTATAATTACTACTGACACATGCAAGATCTAAATTACTAAAACATGATGAACCTTCCCGAGATTCTAGCCCGTGCCAAAGCACACAAAACACAAAGAGCATGCCGAAATAGGCCAAAAAGCTCGCATCACAAAATGGGAAACAGCCTCGCACGCACTCATGCCACACGGGGTCATTGAACGCGTAAAATAAACACACTAGAAGTCAAGCAACAACAACAAAATACAAGCCTAAACGGCTGAAAATTATATTTACATGAATAAAAGCCAGACAAACAGATGTTTCGGAAGATACCTTAAAACCATGGACAACTCCCATTTAAATCAATCAAATACTCTTTATAACCGATCAGGGTTTTGTGAATTTAAATAACATCTTATATTGAAGTACAGGAACCTAGCCTGCTGCTAATGACCACGTCGCGTTATCTGATTGAGCCCTCCCCTAGTTATGAGTCAACGCTGCCTCTTCTCTCTGTCAGTCTTCCAAGCTTGGTGCTAATTATACATGGAGCCATACAGGTCCCGTTATCCATCTGGAAACGCGCAAAGACATATCTCACTCATCCACTCGGATGGCAAGAAACACAAATATTTACCACAAGCTCAGCCTCGCGAGGTTATGAACTGGGCTGATGTGCTGCAAGTCGGAATAATCTCAATGATATATTTCCAGCGAACACATCATAAAATCACATCATACACCATAAAGCTTGGACTGACTCACTCATAATCATACCATCTGGGTCGGCTCAAAACAGATCAACCTACATTGCGTCCATAGACACATCAAGCAAAATAAACAACACAAACTCAGGTGCAAGAGTGCCATCCCGTACAGACTTGCTAGAAAAGCAATTATCAAAATAATCCTGATCCATCATGAATTCTGCTCACAAATAATCATTTTACCCTCCAATTTCTATTTTAATCTCAAATTAATTCACTTCCATTTTTGTTATAAGGCATACTTCCGAATTACAACGCTTGACCGCGATTTACGCAAGCGAATGCGAGCACGGGCTGCGCATAGCCCCGTATATTTGAACCAAACAAAATCACAACATCTACAAAATACAAAGCGCTCAGCTGTCCCATACTTAATGTGTCAGTAAACAAGAACTAAGAATCTACATTACAAAACAAGCAAACAAATATCTACAAAAATACGTCCCATAAAACCATAGCTGATTTAATAAATAATAAAATTCATTTGTACTTATTCCTTTAGAACAGCGTCAGGGAAACATCTCCAGCCATCACTCCTTTAAAATGCTTAGCTCACCATCGACATCCTCTGGCAAATGTCCTGCTGGTTCCAAGATCCGCCCTCGTTCCTAGACGTCATCTCGTGCTGAATTAAAATAATGTTTGTCAGATACACACACGATATATTTCCTATTAAATTCACCGATCAAGTACTAAATTCCTTGACTCTCTATTGGTGAATTATTTCGATGAACTCCCCCTATCTGGTAGTACTAGGACTACAAATAAATCACTGAAGTTACACTTATAACTTGACGAAAATGTTCCATGTTCACACACATGAAAAATATGCAGTGTGTCCACGACACTAAAATTAGAAGTTATGCCTCGTGTCCTCAGACACCTGAATAAAGGCCTTACGTCCTCAAACGCTCAAATAAAAGTCATACGTCGTCAGACGCTCAAATAAAAGTCATCTCTTGAAGCTTCCTGGACCACTTATAAATGAAACTGGCTAGAGTAGGCATGGTAGGGGGTTTATGGAAAAATATTCCATAATAATTATCAGACTAGCATGCGATCGGTATCATTAAGTTCGTAGCAATGTGGAGGTTAAGATTATGCTGTAGCTAGCTCGAATCGATCGTGGGATTAATCCCTAGATAACTCCCGCTTTAATTCACCAGGATGCGTTATAACGCCGAGTTGCCGCTTAAAAAGGGCGTCTTGATATTATTGGTTCAGACTCTTGTAGATCTTCGTGAGCTCTTACTTGTATTCCTCTCACAAGGAGTTGTCAACATGAAGATTGACCATTCACATCGTAGCATTTAGTTTTCTTCTTGGCGCCAACTCTCATAGTATCAAGCCATTCTGTGCGTACCTAATCCTCCCTTCGCGCTAAAAGAAATGCTCCTGTCCTCTGCGTCATGATTTCTATGCTACTTTGTAAAATACCACAGGAGCTTAAACCATTGTGTTCTCTCTGCCTCTGATTTCTCAACAATTTTCCAACTCCGTCTAGCTCTCATACCTGCTGTCTGTGGAAATGTATCAAATGATGATGAATAATTTATTAGAATCCTTTATACAGCCTGTGGATGAAGGGTTCACAATCCTCCTGCTTGGAAAAAATCGAACATAGCATATAGTCGTTTTTTTTAATTACACATAACATCTGTAATCCATTTCTGCCAATCCTAGAGAAATCTCCCTCTCATATGTCTAGTCTAGCCGCCACTGTCGTTGGAGTGTCGACACGCACTCGTGATTACTTCTTGCTCATTCATTCATTCAGACCTTCCAAGCTTGCCTGCTTGTCTGATCGCCTGAGGCTAGTACCTCGCCTGCCCAGTATCCTTATCTCTCTCGCTCGCTCGCTCGCTCGCTCGCTGTGTCATCATCGCCATAGCTCACTAGAGTTTGACAACAACAGGCTGCCCCCAACTTCCTAGTTCTACAGACGTATTCATTGACCCCCGTTCACTTGGATGTGCAAAAGTATTTCCATATATTCAATTTGCAGCATTATTTCTGCATTCCCAAGGTTCGCTAGTAAAATACACCTTTAAATACGCTGCGTTGTAGACAGACATTGTACCTGTACTCAATTCTTTTACTCTGTATGCGTTGTTACCAAGATTACGCACAATACAGAAGGGTCCAATAAATTTGGGACTAACTTGTTGAATACTTTCTTTTCTGGATCAGATGTCGCTGGTTTCCGTACTAACACAAGCTCGTTTACTAATAGTTCTCTGTGATACCTCTTATTTCTGACACGACGTAATCTGCGATCCGCCTGGTTTCTCATATGGACTCTTGTTCTCTCAATTCTCAACTCATGACCAACCATGGGATCTTGTGGGCAATTGATGATGTTGCTCCACGATCTTACTGGATATTCGTTCATGTGCAAGACCATGGGAATCTGGCCTGTCGACTCATGTCTAGTTGTATTCATACAGGTCTCTACGTCTTTGATCCTGTCTACCCACTTGGGATGTTCATTGGGAATAAAGATTCTTAAGTATTTTGTAACGCATTTTATTGCGCGTTCGCTAGGATTAGCTTGAGGGTGGCGAACGCTACTAAACATGTGTTTTACATCCAAGTCCTCCATACCTTTCTTGAATTCGGCGCTCGTAAAATAGCTTCCATGGTCCGACAATATAAACTCTGGTTTTCCAAGGATTGGAATAACTCTATTTCGAATACGACAGAGTACTTGTTTCGATGTAGTTTTCTGAATGGGGCACAAAACAACAAACTTAGAAAACACATCAATACAAACTAGTAGGTGACGGCAACCTCGCCTACCTTTCGGGATCGGACCGAAACAATCTAGTGCCACAAGCTCGCAGGGTTTCTGAGGTAGCAATGGTCTAGGATACTGCCTAATTAAGTAATTATTCGGCTTCGTCCTCTGACAAGGATCGCAAGTCTTTATTACGTCACAGATGGTAGTCCTCATTCGCGGCCTTGTAAACGTTTCTCCTATGGTCGCTTGTGCCTTGTCGATAACCACATGGCCGAAACTTTCATGTATGTGCCATGTAAGTCCTCTTTGTAATGATGCAGGTACCATGGTACGTAATTTGGTGTGTTCTTCATCTATCCATTTATGCAGTAAATTGTTGAGGTAGACATATCTTCCTTCTCTGGCTTTTGCTTCTCTGTACGCTGGGGTTCCTGCTGGTAATTCCTTTTTAAAATACTGGATCATTTGGTACATCCATGGTTCTGCTTCCTGCTCTCGTTGTATCTCCCGTAACTCCTCCAAGAATGCATGGTCCTTTGCTGTTAATTCAATATGCTGTACTATCGCTGTTTCTTCGGTATCAGGTTCTGGGTTTCTGCTTAATACATCCGGAATTACATTCATTTTTCCTGGGCAGTGTTCAATTTCGATGTTGAATTGTTGTATATAGATGGACCGACGTGTCACACGCTCGCTAGCCATAGATGACCTGAACAAGAACGTTAGTGCTTTGTGGTCTGTTCTAATAATAATGGGGTAACCATACACAATCCTTTTCCACAGTTGCAAAGCATGAAGTATTGCCAACAATTCGATTTCCGTGACCGTATAGTTGCGCTCGTGTTTACGCAATATGCGGCTTACAAATGCTAAATAATCACGATGTTGAAGGTTAGCTGGATCTTCTTGGTATAACATCGCTCCTACACCAACCATGGAAGCATCCGCTTGGATAATATATTTCCGTTGAAAGTCTGGGTAACCTAATTTGATACAATTTTCCAGTAGTAATTTAATCTCTTGGAATGACTTCTCACACTCAGCGTTCCAAAGCCATTTGTTGTTCTTCTCCAGCATCTCCTGTATAGGTGCTACGGTTTCAGTATATCCTGAGCAGTTTTCCTTAAAGAAGCCCGTCACGCCTAGGAAAGCTCTGATATGTTTCACTCTCGTTGGTGTAGGGAAATTCTTTATTGCCTCTATCTTCGCAGGGTTTGGCCTCACTCCCTCCTGGTCAATGATGTGCCCTAAGTACAAATTCTCCTTCTTAACGAAATGGGATTTCTTCAAGTTGACTTTAAAGTTTGCAGTTCTAAGGTTGTCCAAAAGCTTATCCAAATTTTCCATATGTGTCTCGATGATATCTGATGCCAAGAGTATATCGTCAATATATCGTACCGTCATTTCCTTCACTTCTTCAGTCAGGTTTCGATCCAAGGCTCGAATTAATGCGCATCCAGCTGTTTTAACGCCAAAGGGCATACGGACGAAGCAATATGTCTGATTATCGAACAAGAAGCCAGTAAGAAGCTGTAACTTCGCATCCAGTTCGATATGGTGAAACGAACTCGTCAGATCTACGGACGAATAGATACTCTTTTTCTTAAAACCTTTTAAGACGTCTCTGATGATTGGCGCTCTGTCATACTCGGGAAAAATAAGGCGCATGTTTAGATTTCTGGCGTCTAGACAAAGTCTAATGGATCCATTGGGTTTTGTGACTGCCAAAATCGCCTTTAAATAAGGTGTAGGAGTCTTCTTAATCACTCCAGCTTGCAACATATCATCAATAATCCTTTTGACCTGCTCCCGATGTTATTCTGGTATAGGGTATAATTTACTTCGAAATGGGGACCAATCCTCAACCTGCATAGAATACTGAAAATTTGTTATCTTCCCTGGAACTGTGTCAAACACTGCCTTGTGTCTTCTTAAGATCTCCTCTAGCCTCTTCTTATGTTCCACCCCTAGTTGGATGGCATTGAGCCGCTCCTGTAATAGTTCTTCAAACTGAGTATCGCTGTCGTCTCCTTCTCCTAGTAAAGACCATATCTCCTGAGAGTCACTCTCTTCATTTAATTCCACAACAGCCACATCTATAAGGTCATCTTCCGCCTTTCGTACCTCCTGTTCTGTCTCCTCTGCTATCACCTCCAATGCCCATGAATTCACGTCCTTCCTGTAGTGATTTTATCCATGTGTAAGCCCACATCCTTCAGCTTATCAAACTCCTTAAAACTGACTGTATTATTGTGCAAATCTATGACTGCCTGGTAGTCACAAATTAAATTTGCACCCAGAACAATGTTAAAATTCATTTTAGCCATAATGATAATAGTCTGTCCAAATATATGGTCTAATATATCCAATTCTATAAATGCTTGACGTTTGCAAGTGTTGCGGTACTGGAATCACATGAATATTCTGACTCCGTCCCAACTCTCGGACCAAAGCCTCCGAAACAAGACTAATTTGTGAACCTGTATCAACTAAGCATCTCACGTTAATTCCACCAATCCTGGCATGAATTATAGCTAGTTGTTTGATATCATCGTTCCGTGGTTTTACAATCTCCTCCAGGCAATCTTCCGGCAAAGCTATCCACTCCTGTATGCGCGCCACGACCCATCCTTCTTCACAATCCGGCTGATGCTCTCTCAGGGTGACTCCTTTTGAAATTATTGGGATTATTTTTACAACCCCCGCGACTACCATCATCCTTCTGTCGCGTATTTCCCTGACGTTCTTCCTGCTTCAATAAACTCTCGGCCCCCTCAATGTGAGTGTCTTGATTTGACCTCCTATTAATGGCATGTTCCCAATGTCCTTGTTCGTCCCTTCCATTAGCGTGTAATTCTTCCAGGTAACGCTGCGATTCGGCGTGCCTGTCCTTTCACTCATTCCTATAATTTTGATAGTCCCCCTGGTTATGGTATCTCTTTTCACGCCAATGTCGATTCTCATTGTTGTTATTTTCGTACCGTCTGTAGGGTCCCTCATTTCTCCTATTATTTCTCCATTGTTGGTACCCTCGCTGTTGATACCTAATGTTGCCCTGGGTCTGCCTATCATTATTATTATCATGTCGCAGGTGTGATCTATTTTCTTCGCCCTCCTGACCTCGTCTTGGTGTTGTTGACACACTTGTATTTGTGGCCCGCGATCTGGTGTGTACTTGGGTGGGATTTGCAACCTCCGTCGTGTTTACAAGTTCCAGCTGTCGTCCCCCTCTCTGATGCATGTGAGACGTTGTCTCGTCAATCTGACGTAAGATTTGTTCCGCTCGAACCGCTGAGTCCACGTTTGATGCCACTAACACCTGCTGAACATTTACTGGTAACTGCCGTGCAATCGTCATATCCAGATCCGATTCTTCTAAAGGATGAACCAAATCTTTAAATTTTAACAATTGTAATGAAAAGAAATCTGAATATTTTGTCTGCTGAGTTGACTGATATTTTCTCGAATAAAGTTCCATTCTAAGGCTTTGCTGAAGAGAAGCCGACCAATATTTCCTAAGAAACGCTTCCTTAAAATCATCCATCCCTCCGAAAGTATACTTGAAGCTCAAGAACCACGTAAGTACATTTCCAGAAAGAAATCGTTCCATCAGTCTTAAACGACGCGTGGGTGGTATGTTATTGTCATTAAAATAGTCCTCCATCTCCCTAAGATACGCCTTCGGTATGACACCAGAATTTTCTGTGAATTTATTTGGTTTAAATTCATTTAATCGAATAACTTGTACGACTTGAGGGTGCTGATGGCCATGTTGAGGAGTAGAGGTTCCCCCAATGTTGTTGTGAAATCCCTCTGTGTTAGTAGTTAATGAGCTCCCTGTCAGTCCTTGGCTACTTGCTGCGCTAATTGCCCCCGGGCTTGCTGAGTCAACTTCCTTATCTTTAACGTGTTCTGTCTGAAATAACGTGTTCTGTCCCATTGAACGCAGTTCTGCCTTTATAATTCTGTCCGTCTGTTCCTTCATTTTACTCTCAATTTTTTCCTCAAGTGCTTTAATGCGCGTATGGTTATCACCTACGGTCTATATGATCGTTAACCGTTCTTCTTTAGAGTCGCTGCTCATCTTACGCCAATCCTTTCTGATGCTATCTTTAATCGCGCCCAGTTTTTCTTCCATCTGCTGTTTCGTGTCCTCCTGATTCGATTCTATCTTCTCAAGCCTGTCTTCTAGACGTAGATTATTCTCATCTATCGTACTTTTCAAATTATCCTGGTCCGATTCTAGGTTTCGCCATCGCTCTGCTGATTGTATTTCTAATTTATCCATATCCTTTATCAGGCCCGTAATACTTTCAATTACTGCTGACAATTGTCCCTGGATAAACGTAGAGTCCTCCTCCATTTGATCAAACCGCTTTTCAAGACCATCCTGTGCCGTTTTAACCTCACTGTTGTTTACCGTGCATGCTAATTATATCTGAGCTAGTTTTCCCAATACAGTTTCGTCCAAATCATTTAATGTACGGTTGAACGTGTCCTCTAATTTTTTTATCTGACCTAGCATTTTGTCGTTGTTCTTACTTATATCAAGCGCGAATTGAACCATCTGCTGCGTAGTGTACTCTTTCATCTCTGCAGGTAATGTGGCTAACTGACTCGTATTCCTACTCTCTTGCGCTTCTAATTGTTTGTTTATATTTTTATTTACTTGCGCTTGTAATGATTCACCCCGTTCAGATATCTTAGTGTCTAATTTTTCACTCTGTTCAGCTAGTTGTGTTTTTATAGTGTCATTCATTTGAGTCTGGAATGACTCATTCTGTTCGTTTAGTTGTGTTTTAAACTCGTCTGACTGTTCGGATAACTTAATGTCTAACTTCACACTCTGTTCCTTTAATAGTTCCTGGGTTCGTGTCGTGGCACTTTCAATGATCGCCTGGATCTGCTCTATTGTTGCCATTATCCACACAAATATATATATATATATATATATATATATATATATATATATATATGAGAAAATAGGAGGATGACATGGAAATGTCTCCCCGACACACACATATATAATTTTTGACATACGTTTACTTCATTTGACAACTTTCAGTTCATTTAATCTTATTCCCTTTACTCCCGCAAATCAATCTGCATCACTGAATGGTTCTAATTTTACTTAATACATTTTTAACCCCGCACATATTCAGTCATAAAATTACTATCCAGATCTGATGTTAACACTGACTAATTAATAAAGTATTAATTGTCATTTAAGGCTACCAGCCTCCTAACATATTCATGAGTTTGACATTCTAAACAAATCTAATTTTACTTTTAATCAATGGGCACCCGATTTCACGTACACTACATTACTAATTACATCAATAAACAAAACGTGAATCGTATTTAACTTGCAAACTCGTGATCCTAATGTATATTCCATTTTCTTGGCGGTATTTCTCTTCGTCGTATTTACGTTAACAAAATATCACTTCCGGTGATTTCAAACAGTCCCATATATCAGTGAAACATCACATTTTCGCGACAGCTTGATCTACTAGATCTATGCTGACTATCCAACGTGTTCTAGCAGTAACTAGCAACGAACTACCCCACCTTGGCGCGCCAGCTTGTCTATGCACCCTTCAATAAAGCAGTGATTTATCAAGATTCTTTCTACGGGGTCGTGCTCAGTCCTGAATGCTTTTCAAAGCAAAGTTCGCAAAAACAACATGCTCTAATGAATAGAAAGGTCCATAACAGAGGCTATACTAGAAATAAAATGAATAACAAGTAGAATAAAAAGTATTTAATGACTGAAAAATATGTGCATAATAATAATAATAATAATAATAATAATAATAAAAAGAAGTCCTCCCTGACTTTCACTCCCATAAGAAATAAAGATAATACTGAGCGGTCAGAACTCGCTCCACCCAACAAACAATGTGAATACTGCATCACTAAAATGATTAATCATAACATAAAATTGAGCGGTAAGAACTCGCTCCTCACATTTACACATGGATACAAGTCCATTTATCCTGGTCAAGAAGTTATATCATGCGTGGTGTACTGATCCTTAATAAGAAAATAAGTACTGATGCGAGTCCGTTTACAACTGAAACAGTCATATTGCTCACGGAGTTGCATCTTTTGTATCACACTACGGCTATGGGACCCACCCTTAATTAACACACTATAATTACTACTGACACATGCAAGATCTAAAATACTAAAACATGATGAACCTTCCCGAGATTCTAGCCCGTGCCAAAGCACACAAAACACAAAGAGCATGCCGAAATAGGCCAAAAAGCTCGCATCACAAAATGGGAAGCGGCCTCGCACACACTCATGCCACACGGGGTCATTGAACGCGTAAAATAAACACACTAGAAGTCAAGCAACAACAACAAAATACAAGCCTAAACGGCTGAAAATTATATTTACATGAATAAAAGCCAGACAAACAGATGTTTCGGAAGATACCTTAAAACCATGGACAACTCCCATTTAAATCAATCAAATACTCTTTATAACCGATCAGGGTTTTGTGAATTTAAATAACATCTTATATTGAAGTACAGGAACCTAGCCTGCTGCTAATGACCACGTCGCGTTATCTGATTGAGCCCTCCCCTAGTTATGAGTCAACGCTGCCTCTTCTCTCTGTCAGTCTTCCAAGCTTGGTGCTAATTATACATGGAGCCATACAGGTCCCGTTATCCATCTGGAAACGCGCAAAGACATATCTCACTCATCCACTCGGATGGCAAGAAACACAAATATTTACCACAAGCTCAGCCTCGCGAGGTTATGAACTGGGCTGATGTGCTGCAAGTCGGAATAATCTCAATGATATATTTCCCGCGAACACATCATAAAATCACATCATACACCATAAAGCTTGGACTGACTCACTCATAATCATACCATCTGGGTCGGCTCAAAACAGATCAACCTACATTGCGTCCATAGACACATCAAGCAAAATAAACAACACAAACTCAGGTGCAAGAGTGCCATCCCATACAGACTTGCTAGAAAAGCAATTATCAAAATAATCCTGATCCATCATGAATTCTGCTCACAAATAATCTTTTTACCCTCCAATTTCTATTTTAATCTCAAATTAATTCAGTTCCATTTTTGTTATAAGGCATACTTCCGAATTACAATGCTTGACCGCGATTTACGCAAGCGAATGCGAGCACGGGCTGCGCATAGCCCCGTATATTTGAACCAAACAAAATCACAACATCTACAAAATACAAAGCGCTCAGCTGTCCCATACTTAATGTGTCAGTAAACAAGAACTAAGAATCTACATTACAAAACAAGCAAACAAATATCTACAAAAATACGTCCCATAAAACCATAGCTGATTTAATAAATAATAAAATTCATTTGTACTTATTCCTTTAGAACAGCGTCAGGGAAACATCTCCAGCCATCACTCCTTTAAAATGCTTAGCTCGCCATCGACATCCTCTGGCAAATGTCCTGCTGGTTCCAAGATCCGCCCTCGTTCCTAGACGTCATCTCGTGCTGAATTAAAATAATGTTTGTCAGATACACACACGATATATTTCCTATTAAATTCACCGATCAAGTACTAAATTCCTTGACTGTCTATTGGTGAATTATTTCGATGAACTCCCCCTATCTGGTAGTACTAGGACTACAAATAAATCACTGAAGTTACACTTATAACTTGACGAAAATGTTCCATGTTCACACACATGAAAAATATGCAGAGTGTCCACGACACTAAAATTAGAAGTTATGTCTCGTGTCCTCAGACACCTGAATAAAGGCCTTACATCCTCAAACGCTCAAATAAAAGTCATACTTCCTCAGACGCTCAAATAAAAGTCATCTTTTGAAGCTTCCTGGACCACTTATAAATGAAACTGGCTAGAGTAGGCAAGGAAGGGTGTTTATGGAAAAATATTCCATAATAATTATCAGACTAGCATGCGATCGGTATCATTAAGTTCGTAGCAATGTGGAGGTTAAGATTATGCTGTAGCTAGCTCGAATCGATCGTGGGATTAATACGTAGATAACTCCCGCTTTAATTCATCAGGATACGTTATAACGCCGAGTTGCCGCTTAAAAAGGGCGTCTTGATATAATTGGTTCAGACTCCTGTAGATCTTCGCGAGATCTTACTTGTATTCCTCCCACAAGGAGTGGTTAACATGAAGATTGACTTTTCACATCGTAGCATTTAGTTTTCTTCTTGGCGCCAACTCTTATAGCAACAAGCCATTCTGTGCGTACCCAAGCTCCCTTCGCGCTAAAAGTTGCTCCTGTCCTCTGCGTCATGATTTCTATGCTACTTTGTAAAATACCACAGGAGCTTAAACCTTTGTGTTCTCTCTGCCACTGATTTCTCAACATTTTTCCAACTCCGTCTGGCTCTCATATCTGCTGTCTGTAGAAATGTATCAAATGATGATGAATATTTTATTAGAATCCTTTATACAGCCTGTGGATAAAGGGTTCAATACATCCATACATACATACATACATGCATACATACATACATACATTTTGGTGATTCGTGTGGGTCTTTGGTTCCTTTAACTCTAATTCCCATTTCTTTTTCATGAGATCTGAAATGACTCCGTGAGGCCAATCACTGAAACTTACTTCAATTTTCATGGAAGTAATAATGAAAGGTCATTTATGTAGGACATTTTATTATAATAAACAAATTATGAAAGTGCATACCAAGAGCAAAATTATTATGTACATATATAGAATTAAAGCTCCTAAGTTCTTCTCATCTGTTTATTGTTAGCACAGGCACTAGTACTGCGTACTATAAACAAACAAAAACGTTATACCTAATTATTTCCTGTTCTTGAAATCAATGCTTCAATTTTTTCCATATCAAAGATAACATTCATGATTTACACACACTCAGTATTTTACTTCACCTCAGGTTCTCTTATATCCATTGATCTGGTCATCCTGGGATCAATGATCTCAGGCAACAAGATTTTCTCGTAGCAGAATGTGAGTTACATACGCATTTTTTGTCTCCAGAACTTCTCGTCCCTCTTTATTGTTTCTATGTTAATATCCTTAGGCGTCCATACCACAAAATAACATATTTGCGGGGCAGATGACCTCTTAGTTTCACCCCTTAAAACAACAATAACTAACTAACATATTTCCCGCTGTGTTATTTCCAACTGGCTCTGGAAATAAAAATCATGTGAATTTTAGAGAGTTATCAATCTGTTCTCTTCTGAATGGCATTGTTCTTGACAATCTCTAGGCTTTCTTTTTCGCTTACTTTCTGCCAAACAAAATCCCTTTAGCTCTTTGCAGGCTTCCAATATGGTCATATTCCGTGCTGAATAATGCACTTGACTTCGACTATAGCTTCGTCTCCTATTAATCCATCTGGGGAGGCACCTAAGAACCCATAAGTTTTATGTACGAAAAGACCACATTCTTCGACTTACTACCGATTTCTCCTCTAAATTTCGTTATGCAATTCGCTCATTATCACAGTCGTACTGCATTGATTTTGAATGAAATTCGCCTTACAGAATGATTTTTGCTACTGGAGTCCATTTCGAACTAGGTTTCCTCTTGCATAGACTACATATCCAAAATTGGATGCCGAAAGTCTGTCCTTTCTGGCTGAGTGCCACTCTTCATTTTCCCTTTGGCCCTTTGTTTCCTTTTTCTGTTTTTGTATATGGCCTACACTAAGTGTTAGTTGCTTGATCTTCTCATCATTAACTCTCTCAACGGTACGTCATCAAAATCCAACTGCATTGATCGGTTTCCATAATCACGTGAGACAGTACGTATCAATTCATTAGACTGTTGTCGGAACATTCTTTTCCCTTCTCGCGACGCAAATAAACTTTTTCGGAAAGCTGCTCTTCTTCTCTTTCTTCTGAGTGCAGTGTCCTTCACTGTTGTGGCTGTCTTTCTTTCTGAACTGATTTCATTGTTTTATAGTGCCAGAATGGCATAAACTGAAAGCCCAGCCCGGCAGCTTTGGTTCTATGAGTGAAGGAACCTCGTTTCCCTCGATTGATCTGCTTACCTCCCGTGAATTTTGCAACAAGGGACATATAATTTCGGCAGCATTCCTGGTGGTGTTTGATACTAGCTGGGAACTTTTTGCAATTAGGGGCTGCAAGCAAGAACGTCACAAGCATAAGGTTAGTCTGCAGTTACCTCTTTGTGTTCACTTTGCCCGCTGGTAGTGCAAAAGCACTGTTTGCAGTCTTTATGAATCCCAATCCAATTCAGTATTTCCGGAAACCAATTTTCCATTTTCACAATCGCTACGCCTTTATTTATCCACAAACACGTTGTTTTCATTTGAAGTCGAACTTGTTTCTCTGAAAAAATTTGACACTGAATAGTTCGTGGTACTCCTACACTTATATATTAGAAATAAATTTAAAAAAACTACACTCGTGGCGCGACAGACCATGAAGGCCTAGGCCTACCAAGCAACCGCTGCGCTGTTCAGCCATGTAGTCTGCAGATTGCGGGGTGACATTTAGTCATCCAACTTGTAGGCTACAGGTAAAATATAAGTGAAATCATAACTGTTCAGTGCATTACAGATTCTTTAATGCAAGCGTGAAGAAATATATAATTTCAAATATAAACTAGGGAAAAGAACTTACGGGTGTGTAGAGGTGAATTTTTTTCTTTTAGGGCCCGGCTTCCTTTTCTTGGTACTTAGTCGCAATCTCCCCTGGGATTTAGTGGAACGCCCTTGAATCGGTTTTCGTGGTGGCTCTATTTTTCAACAAAAACGAACAAATGACTCCACGTGATGACCATAATGCTCTCCACCAGTCGTAGCCACCTATATGTACATGTATCTATTCTACCAGAAATACTGTCCGAAAAATAAAGTGCCAAAAATAGAACACCTAACAGGCATTAAATAATACCGTTGCAGGTAAAATAAATTAAACAAAAAGTAATTAAAGAGATCTATGAACTAAAAACAAGAAGTCGTAACTAGGAACTGGTAAAATATCAAAGGATCACTCAGAAATATCCAGACTTTGACAATAATTCAGAAATAACCAGCACAGTCTATCGCAACATTGGACTAGATGCTCGGGAATTCCATACCGTCAAGTAAGGTCATCGCTCTCTCAAATCACTTGAGCTCCGCTCCCCTCCCCAACCACGCTCTCCATGAACTTGTTCTACTGCCGCCCCTTTTGTTGCATATAGAGTAACACTTTTATTCGCAAACTTCCCAAAGTGATCCCGACGATTCTATTGAACCGATTTAGGTTTTCGATACGGCTTTGGAATCAGTGAGTAAAACTCAACGTTCGTATTACCCGTTTTCTTTCGAATTTTAATCAGATATTTGAAAAACATACCGCAACTTTTCTGTTTTTTTATTAAAAAGTAAGCAATGAATTAATAGCAATTCTGCTACTAGACAAAGTAGGCCTACGTAGCAGTTTTCAGATCGCAGATCAGAGCTCCCCTTCGATAAAAGAGAAGTAAATAAATAAATTCAGCTTGGCTTGTGCGGCCATCTGTTGAAATATTTTCTTACCCAAGTGTCGGGATATTTAGCCTTAAGTCAATTTGAGGGATTTTTAATCAATCAATTTAAATTTATATATAACAGAAACTAAGAGCCTAATTAAAATTCTGATCCACAGAATTGATTGCCACTGTCTAAAGTGCTTATCATAAAGATTTCATCAATATTGAAATGTCCGAGTGATGAGAAAAAGTACATATAGTATATTTAAGTGATACAAAATACGAGCCTTACAGCAGTCGCATATGATGTGTAACATCTGACATGGAAGAAACCTCACGTGAAATTGTTGATACACCGGTATTTTATACTATTATTGGCACAAATATTAATCTATTGTAAAAGGGAGTGTTTTAGAGATACTGTAGTTTATAATACGGAACTCATTTTATTTGATGATTTGTTGTTTCCACCAGCACTAGCCTAAATAAAGAATACGATAGGGATCAACTAGATTAATAGTCGCGACACCGCTCATAACCTTAAATTCCTTATAAACAGGCCCTCTTCATTCACAGACCAACACGCAATTTCATATGGATTCTGTTAAAATGAGTCATATTGATATGATAAATATCGTTTAAAATGATAATCCGGTAGCAAAAATATCTACCCCGTCCGGGATTCGAACCCAAAATCTCTAGATTCACAGTCATTAGCACTAACCCCACGGCTATTTCGACTATTCAAATTTTGTGCACAAGATGGTACCTTATTTCCACGTTCCAATAATACTGCATTACGGAATTAAGTTTCAATTATATTTTGCTTGTTTCGATAATGTTCCTGCGTGAAATTGAGTTTAAAATGCCTTATGAATAGGCTCTCTTGTGAGTAAAGAGAATGTATTCAGTAATACTGTAGTTCATGAAGGCTTGCTCAATTCTCGTATATCCACAACGATTATATTATATTGATGACTGCATTACCGTTATGTGGGTTAATATTTGAATAGCCATTGTGCAGAAACATAATAACGGCAATGTCGACTACTTACAATGTTTGATATTAAGGCATTTTACCATTTAAATACTGATACGAAGTCTTCGAACATGTACCATGTCATTTGTTTCAATCACTTGACACCAGAGTTCGCATGAGCGTTTTCCGTTCAGTATGTCTATACATACCACATGGCCGAGAGTACGTCATGGTATCAATTTCCGACACCGCGCGCTCATTGTTTCTCGTACCACTGCTAGCTGGGTCTTACAACTGCCCGCTGGATCGATCGAGTTGGCAGTGCATCTTATACTTCCGTTCGTTCCACCACTGCCAGCTAGTACACTTCCGTTCGATCGATCGAGCGGGCTGTGCATACTTCCGTTTTCCACCAATGCCAGCTAGTACACTTCCGTTCGATTGATCGAGCGGGCAGTGCATTCTTCCGTTTTCCACCACTGCCAGCTAGTACACTTACGTGCGATCGATCGAGCGGGCAGTGCATACTTCCGTTCGATCCACCACTGCCAGCTCGATCGTTCCGATCCACTTCCGTCCCCAATTAACTTCATGGTGGAAGTGGTGCTAGCTATGTGTTGACCGTCACGCGGGGAGGGGGTTCCATTATTTTGACTTCCTGAATATAATACGCGTGGCGTCAGGGGTGCATTCAGAGGGGGATGATAGAGCTGCAACCCCCTCCGAAATGGTTTTGAAATTCCTAGAATATGGAGACTTTAAAAACAGCGATAATTTTTGGGGTTATTCAATCATAATTTTGATTTATCCTTCGATTGTATTGCTAAATATTGATAGAAAATTAGGTCCACTACCGTAGCTGATCACTCCACAACTTGTTTGGTTAGATAGGTCGAAGAGTACGGAGATCGGAGCTTCACATGCTGGTGCATTCTGAGTGTGGTTTCCTCCAAGTTTTTCACACTCTATGTAGGCCCTCTATACGAGATACGGCTACAAACACAATTGCACATGTCAACAAACAGATTTAATAATCTTTCAAGTGTTTATAATTTAATTCTCTAGTTTCATTAATATATTGAGCCCGTATGAATTCATGTTGATGGTAACTTCTGAGGAAATGTATTTTTCTAACGCCACTGATGTGCAGAATGCACTCCGGAAGTTTTGAGCTAACTCTCATTTTTATTTTGACTTTGGTACTGCATTCCAATGATATTCCTGGAAGCAAGCAATTATATTTCCATCTTGGATATTTAATAATTCTTCCGATGTAATTCTGCATATCTTATCACGTTATGTTCACTTTATGAAGTATTAAAACCCTGGATTTGTATTTTTCATCGCAGATATGCGAACGAGGGTTGAATAGTCGCTACATGACTCGTTATGTTATTTCTAGAACTCGGGACATCGTCCGATGTGACGACACGCCAACTGAGACTGTCATGTCTGTTTGACGTGTGTTTGGGTAGAGCTCCCTGTTACAATTGTGAATCCATATTAAGTGAACTTTAATGCGAGCAGTACTGTTAAATTGTGCTAAGAATACTGCTTTACGCCGTGTTGGCAAGTGGACGTGAAAAGCACGCATCATTATTTTGAACACTGTATCTTTCACCAGAACGTGGTATTTTCATGTTACCGCATCGTGCCATTTTCAGATCACCGAGGTGTGGAAAAATGTATTGCACAGGTCTCGTCATTACTGCGTAATTTCAATTAGACCTACACTGATTTATGAACTTAACAGAAACAATTTCTGGCATATTTCAAAGTGAACGATTCCGACGATTTTTGTCGATTGTGTTGGCTAATAGTATTAACTTCAGTGAGTGTAACACCACCCGCGTGTTCGCAACGCCAGTGGCTGACTTAAGGGCAATTTTGAATAGTCTGAAGAAAGGTGTAGAGCCAGTGTTATCAGAGAACCAGTATAACGCAGCATAAATTCTGTGATAAATTTGAAATGGATCAACCGAAGTGTCACGTGGACGACATGTTCATCCTTGCTAACATGAGGTGCAAGATGGAGTAAAATATCCTATGAGGGGAGTTTGAGAGTAACGACCTGACCATGAGGAGGAAGAAGAAGCACAGGATCTGTAAGGGTGGACGAGGTTAAACACTAATACCATGGAGATGATAACCCCTAATTCTCAGGGTAAAATGAGGTCCAGCTCATCAAGTATGTGAGTCCTGTGTTTCTTTAACTGTTCAGGTTCTTGCTTCAGTAGACTAGATTTAAACCGTACTTTAATAGCAACCATTAGTCAGGGCTTTGATTTACCGTTATTTTTAATTCATGTTTCTCCTTAGCTTTGGACAGCCTGGTCATAGTTCAGATTCTGAGACACCCTGTGGCATCACAATGCCTGGTGCATTAATGGCTACGCCCTATCCCATAATTGAAAAGCACCCACTAATTCGTAATAACTCTATTCGCATATTTCTTCAGCCATAAGGAGCAGAAGTACAAGATTTGACACCACTTTTCACTGCTTAATAATTCGGCGTATCATTTGGTGGAGTGAATTCTCAGCCACCACCTTAATGAAGGATTTATTTGCTATTTGTGTGTAGCCCAGGTTGGAATACACTGTATAAGAATGGGTACAGTTGTTTTAGGAAACTCTGTGCTATGCTTTGTAAGCATCATGGTATCAGTTTGAACAACACAGGAAGTGTTATTGTTGTCATTTTATTGTTAATTTGTGTCGAGGGAGGACACCCGCATTTTTCTACGATAATAGGTTTGTAAGTAACAGTGTAGATGTGTGATAATCTCACGTTGATCCAGAAGGGGGTGTAGGAATGTCTTCGAATGTCAAAGCATATAGAGAGAGTTGTGATGTCTGTCGTTATATGTTGTTTGGTTTGAACTTTCATTTTTCTTGTTAAGAACTGAATACAAGTGAACAGATATGAGTGAAGGACAAATGAGCCTGCGTATATTTACTATAGAGCCACAGATAGGACTATCTTTAGTGAGCTCGGAATAATGTGAAGTGTATTCTAATTCTGTAGAAGCAAAAGCTTCGAGTGAACATTGTCACATGTGAACTGAGGTTAGCAGGACCTGTTAAATTCAAGGTCGCGCTGCTGTTGCGAGCTAATATTACCCATGATCCATAGTGCTTTCCTGGTGAGACAAACTGTATTATATGATACTCGACTACACATTCCAAAGAGGAATGTATGTCTCAATGCTAAAGCCACGATACAAATATAGGTCACAGCTGATAGCTGGTATTTGAAAGGATGACGGTAATGTCATTAATTAGGAAGTCGACCATGCGCACGACTATATATGAATATTGTTTCATGAATTGGTAATCTACGAGATGTTTATCCCTATAATTTTGAATTGTATAAAGTTAGCAGTTGATGTTATTGCTGTGTCCATGGAAGGACACGTTGGAGGGTATGAGTGTGTTCGCCCTCAACCAGTATAGGTGTTTTTCGGTGATGATGATCCCTTTTTGCTCACATTGAACCGAGGTGTTTTGCGTGCCTGGAGAGCTGCTTGTTTGGAGCTATCTATAGCCCATGTTATTTTGCTGACTATGGTGATAGTCACATTATTCGTTTTCTCTGAGTATTTCTTCAGAAGGGACTTGCAGTGGTATTCAGCATGTGTCATGAAGGTCAACTAGGATTTAAATAATACAGTGAGGGAACTAAACGACGAAATAAACTGAAACTAAATCATGAAACCTAATTGTTATAAACCGACGCTCTAAAATATTATTAATTAATTAATTTGTTGCTGATCTAAATTTGAGCTTATCTTTTATTGCTGGCCGACGCATTGAGCTGACCATTTCTGGATGGTAATGATTCTACTTTAGGACAGCTGACACTTTTGTGACAACGAAATCACTGGCACCCTTTAGTTCGTAACCTGTGGGCCGCTGTGATGTGCGCGATGTTAGTCGCAGTTCTTACTGCGCTTTTGCCACTGTAAAATACATGCTTCAGATGACGATTAGATGCAACCAGCATCTTAATCAGCGTACGTAGGTTTATGAATAACAATATTGTGTGTTTTATGTTTGTGTAAATCCTTATTTCCTGTACTATTGTGTGTACTAGTTTAGTTTTGCTTTCTCATGTCAAGATAGGACTTGTTTGTTATTATAGCGTTTTGATCAATTGTTGTTTCGGACGCTTCTTACCGTATTTTCATGTAAATTAGTATTTAGCTAGATGACTACAATTTAATTGATTAAATACGGAAGTAGTACCAACGTAACTTAGAGTAGGCCTATACTTATTGGTGCTAATAATAATGTAAATCTATTCTTGTGGCATGTCGACAATTATTTCCTTTAATTTGCTGTAAATTTTATTGATGTCACTATTCGTATTATTAACCATTTATCCTGTGTTTGAATAGGGATTTTATTTACGTGCCACTCTCCAAGCTTTGTTGTTGTTGTTTCGATTTTTGTTAAAAGGTCATTCGAGAGGGTTTAATTCAACTTCAGTTTAGACATGATTATTTATTTATTTATTATTTTATTTGTATTAGCTTTACTAGCCGATTTCAAACCCTCCGAAGTAGGATAGGGGTTTGTCTTCTACTGAATAAATTGTTACGAAATTTTACTTAAATCTTGATCTTCTTATTTCCTAGCTTTGTGTTTGGGGTGTACTTCTTTGGGCATGTCTATGACCCTTTGCCCCGTTACAGCCCGATACCCCGGCTTATTGGTCTCGTGTCGGAGCAGGCCTAAGGAAGTACATCCGATCCTCTCAGGGTGTGTGTGTTTGGAAGATGGGGTGTCTGGAATGCAATTTACGGTTGGTGGTACCCCGGCAACTTCGTCTGACGGGCACAATATGTTGTTAATTCGTTTTAGAGGCTTGGATCATCTTGGTCATCAGCCCCATGCACTTAGGTGTATGTTCAAGTTGTCTCATAACCTGCGTTTATGCGATGACTGCAGTAGTGTATTTAACTGTAATTATAAGGGACGGGAATGAGGTAGGTGCCCCGGAAACTTGAAATAAGGTACTATCCCGGTATTTGCCTGAGGGAATGTGGAAAAAACCGGGGGGAATGTCACACTCAGAATAGGCACTCTCAGTATCGGGGCAAAAGCTCGGGACTTGCTGCAGTTCCCCCCCCCCCCCTCCCCGCGGTCGTGATGATCGATTAACTGTACAAGGCTTCGCCACATGGTTTAATTATTATAGTACACGTTACAGGATTAGGGAATAAATCCACAACATTTTGTATCATTTTAAGTTTCACAATATATAATATGAGTTTTGTTTCTTTTTATACGTACCGTACTTCAAACAATATTCATTTTATTAAAATACTAGCAGTAGTACCCGGCTTCGCCCGGTGGAATGATGATAATATTTCAGTCTCCTTAACACTCAACGTCATAAATTATATTTATTTATGTATTCATTTCTTACATTATCAAACCCAGTGACAATGTGTATACTTAAGTCACTATGGGAAGGCTCTGTAAAATAATGATCATTCTCGTGATATTTGTCTTCAGTCCGAGTCGAGATATGTCGTTAGCTGTCCCAGAATTCGTGACATCTCAGTCGTAGAAGACTATATGTGGTGGTGATTAGAAATATAATGGACTTAAAATCTATGTCATTTGCCCCCAATGACGTTGAGGGCGTAACATCTAGGTAATTTGCCCTACTGATCAGGATGATATTGAAAATTACTACATAACTGATATATGAAACTTAGAAAATAATAGAAAAAGTTATTTTTAGGACTCACATTTCGGGAAAGACTTGATTATTTTTTGCCCACTTAGATCGCTATCTGGTTAAAAGTTTCGTCTTGTTAAGGTTTAAACTGTACGATAAATGTCTGAAGCAATTCCTCCAAGAGAAGCTTCCAGATTTCTCAGTCGATATATCGTTAACGTTCCTGAGCATCCTGTTGTCTTTTCTTCTGACGCAAAACATCTTCTACATAGTGATGATGAACATAGAAACGACTACTGGTACATATAACTAATCAACGAATGGGAAAAATTGATACTTTAAAGGAATGAAAGGAATAAAATAGAAAAGAGATGTACGATATACCATAACACTCGCTGTGAATTTTCTACATGACCGGCTTACATGTTTCGGTACAGGTTCTCAAGAAGAGGAACCAGATCATTGACATAAATGAATACAGTAACAGTAGATTAAATAGTATCCTAGACAGATGACACGCAAAGTAACACGGCCTAATATACGATGTAATGGTTGAACTTCAGAGAAATGTTTCATCTCACTTCGCAGTTGTTATTTAATAAATTCTAACATGTTTGTAGCTAACATTGAAATTAATGGAGTGCGTTAGGATAAACGATATTCCATGTTTTTCCCCTCTGGTGTATAAATAAATAAATGTTTAGGTGTGCCCACTCTCGAGCAAGCTACGTATAACTGATCATGAGAGAAGCATGGACTTTCCAGATTAAGGCCTGCTACCTTGAGCGACTGTCCTTGGGCCTTGTTTATGGTCATTCCAAATTCAAGACGTGCAGGGAATTGCAGTCGCTTGAAATCAAAAGGCATATCAGTAGGGATCATAGGAATTCGGGGAATGAAGATATCTTCTCCTTTGGCATGGCCTGTCAATACGACTACTACTGAACGGGTATATCAAACTTACAATCTAATGGAAATACACATTTTAAAAATCGCAGGCGATGAAGACTGTGGTGTTACTTAGTAACATCTAGGTCATTTGCCCTTTTGATGAGGATGGTAGGCCTAATGAAAACTACTGTTGAATTGACACGACAAACTTGCAAACTACCGTGGTAGAAAGAAATATTTCAAAATTCACAGGCGATGAAGAGTTATTGTGTGTGGTGATTAGTGGTATATTGGGCGTAACATCTAGGTCATTTGCCCTTATGATGATAATAATAAGGTAATGAAAAATGACTACTAAACGAACATGATGTAATTTTAAATCTGATATAGGTAATTCAGATTTCTACCTTCGATGTCTTCCAATGTCTGAACGTTATTTTCTGGCTTAGACCTATACTCGATGCGTGTAGTGAAAGAGCTTATCGAGTACTGCTCGGGTCCAAGCTGCACAAACCTGAGAATATCGCAGATGATGACGATATTATTATGATGACAGACGTTCGGGTGGGGGGGTTCCCGGTCCTATTCACATTGACCGGTGAATCACTCATTCTTTCGTAACACTACAGTGGTTTGAGCAAAGACGCAATATGAACATCAGCATAGTCAGCAATACCAGGTAACACGGCGGGGTCTGGACATTTCTCTCATGTCACCTCGCGATGAATCAGCAAGCTATTCTCACACCTCCCCCCCCCCCCATCCCCCCTCCACCCACCAGGGTTTCACAACTTGTGGGACGTGGGTTTGCGACCACGGGACCCCAGCTGAGTCCGGCATTGCTTCTACTTACTGGTGCTGGACTCCTTTCAGTTCTCTTTCCTGTCAGCCTCCCTTGGTCAAACTCTTGTTCTCTTCCGACCCCAATGGTATCAGAGTATCCGAGGCCTAGCGACTCTTTCACTTTCCCGCCTTCATTGGCCCTTGTCTAATCATTCCTGATAGTCTCATTCTTCGAGGTGTCAGCCTCCTGTTTTCTTTTCTTAATATCTCATGTCTTCTGCTCAAGACCCTCAAGGAGGCAGGGTGTGTGTAGCCCCACAACTTCTGTGGCACCCTGGATAGTGCTACATCCTCAAGGCCTCATGGCTGGTGAGTTCGGGAGCTGGCAACCCTGAGGGTTTCCTGAGCGGGTCCGGTTTTACCCCTTTTTTCCATTGCTTTTGGGACGGACGCTGTCCTCTTTCCGGGAATGGAGTGGTCTGTCCGCAATTTCAAGCAGACAGTGTTACTCGCAGGGTACAAAATGTAAGTATACACATTTTGGTTCTGATCGGTGAAACGGTGTAGATTTATGCCAAAGGGCCTAAATGCAGGGAATGGGGTGATCTGTCCGCAATTTTAAGTGGACAGGGTTACCCGCAGGGTTCGAAAGGGTAAGTATAAAAATTTTGGTCCGGATGGGTGAAACGATATAGATTTTTGGCAAAGGGCCTAAATGCAGCAAATGGGGTGGTCTGTACGAAATTTTAGGTGGACAGTGATATTCACAGGGTTACAAAGGGTAAGTATACACATTTTGGTTCAGATCGGTGAAACGGTGTAGATTTGAGCCAAGGGGCCTAAATGCATGGAATGGAGTGGTCTGTCCGAAATTTCAAGCAGACAGAGTTACTCGCAGGGTTCCAGACGGTAAATAACAACTTTTGGTTGAGATCTGTGGAACGGTGTGGATTTGGGCCAAAGGGCCTAAATGCAGGGAATGGAGTGGTCTGTCCGCAATTTCAAGCAGACAGTGTTACTCGCAGGGTACCAAAGGTTAAGTATTCAAATTTTGGTTCTGATCGGTGAAACGGTGTAGATTTGGGCCAAAGGGCCTAAATCCAGAGAATGGGTTGGTCTGTCCGAAATTTCAAGTGGACAGGGTTACCCGCAGGGTTGCAAAGGGTAGGTATACAAATTTTGGTTCGGATCGGTGAAACGGTGTAGAAGTTTGCTAAAGGGCCTAAATGCAGGAAATGGGGTGGTCTGTCCGAAATTTTAAGTGGACAGTGTTATTCACAGGGTTACATAGGGTAAGTATACAAATTTTGGTTGAGATCGGTGAAACGGTGTAGATTTGGGACAAAGGGCCTAAATGCAGGGAATGGGGTGGTCTGTCGGAAATTTCAAGTGGACAGGGTTACCCGCAGGGTTCCGAAGGGGAAGTATACAAATTTTGGTTCAGATCGGTGAAACGGTGTGGATTTGTATACATAACAGACAGACAGACAGACAGACAGACAGACAGACAAACATTGAGCTTTATATATATAGATGAATTAATTTTCATTTTAGTGTGAGATTTAAATATTCGCCCTGGGGCATGAGTTCTACTAATGTGTGCATGTTATCCTGTATACGCTCTAGAAACGTGAATAGATACTGCGCCGATTCTTTTTGGTTTTTGATACGCGCCGAATAGTGCACATAAACGAAGACAAAGCTTTTTATTTTAAAAAGGAGTTGTTGATTCTTTAGGTGCTTTGCAACACCGTGATCATGACGCCCCGTGTGCTTGAGTGTGTGTAAAAATTGTCTGATAACCTGTGTCACTGTCTTGTCTGAACTAGTGTGGATACTTGTAAACAAGGTGGGATTTGGGTAGGAAGCGACTGTGGCCAGAAGTACGGTGCCATCCTGGCATTTAGTTGGAGTAGAAGCGAGAAACTGCGGAAAACCACTTCCATGATGGCTGAGGTAGGAATCGAACCCACTCCTTCACAGTTTTGCCTCACAAGACTGTGTGTACCAGACCAGAATTATATTTCTTGGCAGAGCATGGAATCGAACACGGGTCTCTGCAGTGACAACCAAGAATGCTAGCCACTACACCACGAGACGGGCTTTATCCTGTATTTTCCAGTTCCCAACTAGTCGCAAGGTACATCATCAGTAGCTTGGTTACTCGTAAAGAATGGAACAAACTGTCGCTCGTTTCCACCTCGTAGCGTAGTGGCAAGCATTCTTGACTGACACCGCGGAGGCCCGGGATCGATTCCCGGCTCTGAAAAGATATATATTTCTGGTCTGAGGGCTGTAACGGGGTACACTCAGCCTCGTAAGGAAAAACTGACAAGAGGTGGGTTCAATTCCCATCTCAGCCATTCAGAAGACGGTTTTCCGCGGCTTCCCACTTCTACTCCAGGCGAATGCTGGGATGGTTCCTGAATTTAGGCCACGGTTGTCTCCTTTCCAATCCTCACCTGAATTACAAATACACACACTAATACAGCCATCACAATAACTCAGGTTATCAGACAAATACCACACATACACTATTATAAGGGGCTACATGACCACAAAGTCGCAAAGCCCCAAAATAAATAATCAACAACAAAAACCACTGGAAATGGACATTCGACGTTGTCTACCACTTTGTCATATTTAAATCCTCTGTTTTGTTGTTTTTGTTTAATTTATGGGTTTGGACGTAGTGGTCAACAGCTCCGTATATTTCGGGAATGTGTATAATTTGTCTGATAACTCGTGTCGTTGTGATGTATTGTTGATGAACACGCTGGTGTAAATCTATCTGATAACCTGCGTTATTGTAGTGGCTGTACTAGTGCGTGTGCATGTCACTATGGGCTAAGATTGGGAGAGAGCCGCGATCCCAATTTTCTTTGAGAAACCACGAACAGTCATTTATATGATGGCCGAGAGTAGGATACGAACCCACCACTCACCACTCTTCTCAACTGTACTCTAGAGACTGAGCAACCTCCGACTAGGATTCCAGAGCCAGGGATCGAACCCAGGCCTTTCTCTTGGATCTCTGTTAGCTACTGCCAATTCTCTCTGTTCTTCCTTCTTACTGAAATCCACAATTCCGTTTAAATCTATCAAATTATTGGCTAGTGTTCTTTCTAGAAATATATTGTTTAAATTAAGTTGTAAGCTGTTCAGTTGCCTTTGGCAAACACAATTTATTCTCAGATTTAAACATTTTCTAAACTAGTTACTATATGTTTATACAAAAGTACGGGAATGGAAACGCTACGTTACTCGACCATTGTAAATGTAATGCAGTAGGTCCTGCCTGGACCACGGCCTACAAGCGCGGACAACTTGTAGGCTACATGATACTTTATTATTTCCTAACTTATGAAGACCTATTCTAAATTTAATATTTTAAAAAACTATAGCTGTATCATTCTGGGATATGTTGGTTCTCAAAGACAGGTATCACGACTTCAGGTCAAAAATGGATATTATTTGATCCCAGAAAGTGCAACATAGGTTAAGAATAAATCCGTGTATTACTTTTGGGGATAAAAGAAAGCAAAAAAAAACAACTCGGTACAGGCCATGGAGGCTCTGGGAGTAGTGGAATGTAGAGGCTTCCCCTCTTTGTGACAACAGCACGAGATGGGATGGAGTCCGGCCGTCTTTGCTCCCAGGAATTACCCTGGTCCTCATTTCTGGTGTAGGCTGAGTGAACCCCAAGGCTATTTGCGTTTTCGAAAGTGGTAGTTTTGTTTCTAAAACACCTGGGTGGGAATCGAGCACACTCCCTTTCAGTTAGGAGCTCAGCGCCTCTACCGACTGCACTACGCAGCCTCCTACTACTGGGGATAAACCCCACAATATTTCAAAATCAACTTGAAAGGACATGATCTGATGCTTTGTTTTCATTTACTAACTACAGTATTTTGATGTTGTCCAAATATTATAGTTCCGGAAATTATGTGAACAATATTTCTGTAAAAGTCTTGTAACTTTACAAATATTTTGATCTAGGTTTAGCCTATCATAATTTATTCTGCAAAGATAATTTGATTCTATAGCAGTTAACGCATAGCCCTAGGCTGTAATACTGGTTGTAGCCAATGAAAAGTAGACTAACATAAGCATTATGTTAAGTTTAAAAAAATAGTGTTCATAATATTAAAAGAACAACAACATTTATGTCGTGGTCACTTACAACTTTTTATAACTCAGTATTTTTATTTACCAGCCTGATTTACGATATAAGTTCCAGTATAGTAATTACTCCCACCCATTTAATCAACCATCAAGTTTGGATTGCTCCGGTACCGCTAAATTTAAGTCTACACTCCTATTGAAAACACTGTTCTAGGTATTTCCTCCATCAGACTTCCATCCCAGATCATCTTCACGCTCAATGTTCTGGTATGCGCTCGACATGTCTTATCTACTAGACTCGTCTTCGCCTGTGCTCGTTTCAAAGACCAAATATCAGAGGGAGACAGAGAGGAATAAAACCAGTTAAGAAAATTAAGCAATTTCGAATTTGGCCTTCGTTGATTACTACGATTAGTTCTTGGCACTTATAGACTACTGTTCACAATGCTACAATGAAGTCAGCACATCGATGTTTAATTATTATTATTATTATTATTATTATTATTATTATTATTATTATTATTATTGACACCTCCGTTGTGTAGTGATCAGCGTGCTTAGCTGCCACCCCGGAGGTCCGAGGTTTGATTCCCGGCTCTGCCGTGAAATTTGAAAAGTGGTATGGGGACTGGAACGGGGTCTACTCAGCCTCGGTTGGTCCAAATAAGTAGAGGGGGTTGGATTCCCACCTCAGCCATCCTCGAAGTGGTTTTACGTGGTATCCCACTTCGTCTTCGGGCAAATGCCGTGATCGTACTGTACCCGTATCCACGTGGTCAAGGTATGTAATGCGGGTTGCTGGTACTACTCCTAAGCTCGCCACAAAATCACTGCGCTGCATGCAGATGAAGTAGTGCCGTAGGAATGTCATGTGTGTTCCTCCGCAACACTATCTAGTTTCAACTCAATGCAAAATACTGTCTCATCCCTCTCCCAACTCAGCAAATAAAAGTGTGCGAATACTTTTATTTTATCTTTCTAGAAATCCACTCAATGAACAGTATTTTGTCATCGTTCAACCTTTTTATGATATTTCCTGAGGTTTTTCGCATTGAACCTCCCCACTTCTTCGTTAGTAAGGATGTCTAGAATCTGATAACTGTTGTTCCCGTACACTCTGCCTACCTTGAAGGGGCCAATGTACAGGTTACTGAATTTGGTGTATATTTTCCTCGCTACATCGGTTTTAGTGGGCTTGCGTACAAGAACTAAGTCATTCTGTTCTAGAGGCGGGTTATAGCGCTTTCCTGCATTTCTTTTCTGCCTTCTCTCCGCAGCATCCATCAGGCTTTCTCGGGCAATATCCACCCTTTCCTGCTCTGACGGTTCGGCATCCTTAGTGAGGAATTGTGTTATGTCGTCCCACACTCTCTCTGGCTTTCTATTGTGGTGGACTAACATTGGAATGTCTCCTAAACTCTCGTGATGTGTCGTGTTCAGACAAGTCTCCATCAGAGGTACATATTTCACCCAACTGGGATGATCATTGGGACAATAAAGGCGTGCGAATTTGGAAACCTAGGACATAAGGCGTTCTGAGCTGTTGGACTCTGGATATCTGACACTAGAAAACACATGGCGTATTCCAAATCTCTGCATGGCGACTTTAAATTCTTGTGACGTAAACTGAGTTCCGTGATCAGATAAAATTGTTTCAGGCTTTCCAGCTTTCTTAAATACACTCTGCACTAAACGACTGATAACCTGAGCTGATGTTGCGTTCTGCATGGGATCTAAGATCACAAACTTTGAGAATACATCCACTGTAACAAGCAAGAATTGGTTACCCCTGGCACCTTTCGGACACGGCCCGAACAGGTCGCAGGCTATTAATTCATGGGGTTTGTATGGAATAATAGCCCTAAGTTCCTCTTTAGAGATAGCAGATGGATACTTGCTTCTCCGGCAATTGTCACAAGACCTAATAACTCTCGCAACAGATTGACGTAGTTTAGGCCAGTAGAACGTTTCTTGAAGTGTTTTCATGGTCTTATCTAAACCATCATGGCCTATACTTCTGTGTGTTAACCAAATCAAAGGCACAACTAATTTTGGAGGCACTACTATTCTAAGTTTATTCTTGTGCTTACCCACATATTTACAAACTACTTCTCCACAAAGAGCATAACGATCAGCACTTCGCCTGGTTGCAAGATAATCCTCATCCAAGTTATCCATGTAGCCTTTTAAATATCTGTACATAAGTCTGATTGGAGTGTGTCTTTTCTGTGACACAGCTAACTTGCGTAGCTTTTCCAGGGTCACCTGATCTTCCCCCTCCAATTGTACAAGGTTTACCGCCAATTTATTTACTGGATTTCTTGGAAGAGCATCTGCAAGAAGGTTATCCTTGCCAGCCTGATGTCAGATGGTGGCGTTAAATTTCTGGATAAATAACGTCCATCGCGTCAGACGGTCACTTGACAGATCCGATTGGAGCATAAATTGCAAAGCTCTGTGGTCAGTAAGAATTACTATTTGGTGTCCCAAAAGTATCTTTTTCCATATCTGCAGAGCTGAGACAAAGGCTAAAGCCTCAAGCTCTGTCGTGAAATACTTTTTCTCGTGAGGTCTCAATTTTCTGCTACAGAAATTGATGTAGTGTTTATTTCCCTGTTCGACCTTCTGATACAAGACCGTGCTCAAACCTACTCTGGAGGCGTCTGATTCAATGTAGAACGTGCGGCTGAATTCCGGATATTCTAACTTGACAGATTCCTTTAGCATAGTCTTCGCATTCTCGAAGGCCTGTTCAGTTAGATTCGTCCACTTCCATAGATTATTTTTCTTCAGCAGATCATATAATGGTGCCATGGTCACTGAGTATCCTGGGCAGTGACTACTCAAAAATTGACACATGCCTGGGAATTGGCGTAGGTGTTTAATTCTCTTAAGCCTAGGAACATTCGCTATCTCATCAATCTTCTTGAGATTAGGATGGTAGCCGAATTCATCAATAGTATGACCTAAGAAATTGATTCTTTCCTTCACAAAATGACATTTGTCATAATTGACTTTTATATTGGCCTCACGGAGCTCTAGGAACAATTTCCTAAGGTCTGCTAAATGTTCCTCAACATTAGCCGAAGCAATAATTAGGTCATCGATGTAGCACGTGACACTCCGTTTTACCTCGTCTGATAGCTTACTATCCAGTGCTCTGATGAGAGCTGGACCACTGTTAATCATTCCGAATGGAACGCGACAGAACACGAAGGTTGTCTGGTCAAACAGAAACCCTGTGTATTGCCTGCTGTCCTCAATAAGCTCTACCTGATAAAATGAGGCTGTCAGGTCTAGTACACTGAAGCATGCCTTATCTTTGAATTTCCTCAGTAAATCTCTGATCTTGGGAGGTCGGTCCATCTCTAAATAAATGCGTGAATTAATTTTCCTGGCGTCTAGACATAGACGTAATTGGCCATTGCTCTTCGTAACCACTGTAATCAGGTTTAAATAGGATGAAGCTTGTTTCTTTATACTACCCTCTGTTTCCATTTTCTTGATGATTTCTTTAACTTCTTCATAATACTTGTCAGGGATTGGGTATAATTTTGCCTGATAAGGAGTATCGTTGTTTAATCTAATCTGGTACTTAAAATCCTTAATCAAGCCTGGCTTGTCATCAAACACGTCAGTAAATTCCTCGATCAAGTCACAAAATTCTTGCTCTATTTCAGTAAATCCCTCAGGGTGAAGGGTATAATGCTCTCTCTCTTGCTCGACCTGGTTTATCATGTTTTCTAAGATTTCTTCTCTCACTAAGTTTTCTACGTCCTCATCGGGATCAAGATCCTCAGATGCAATCTTCCTAATAGCTCTTTCCTGGAATTGTATTATCCTCTTGTCCATGTCTATAACCATTCTGGCTCAAGTGATAAAATCAATTCCCAGAATAATTTCAAAATTTATATTATTTATTACTACAAAAACATGTTCAAATATTCCTTCGTTGATTCTGAACTTCAGCAGAACTTGCAGTTCGCATTTGATTGACTTGTCTTGGAATAAACCTCTGATTTTGACTGACGAAGCCGGTAATGTTTCGAATTGCTGTTCCTTTTCTAATTTCATAAAGCAATCTTCAGACATTAAAGAAATGACCGCTCCCGTATCGATAAGAGATTTACAATTCTGGTTTCCCACGGAGATTTCAATAATAGGTAGTTCAGCTTTATTCTTGACTAATCCTTCATTTTCCTCAAATAACAGATCCTCGTCTGTTACTTCGTAAACGTCCTGAATCACTATATATAATGGAGACGAATAATATTTTAATTCTGTTGAGAATTTAAAATCGGAGTTTTTTTTCTTTCTTTGGGACGCCTCTCTTGCCCATCAGCTTGTGGGCTAGTCCCTTGTTCTGGTTCACTTTCTGTGTCTCTTCTTCTGTTATTTCTTTCTTCTCTTTTATCCCTGTCTTTTCTAGACTGTTCCCTTTCTTCTTGGGTTTGATAGTTTTTATCTCGATAGTTTTATACCTCGAGTATCCCTGTTGATTTCTTTCCTGTCTCTGAAAGTATCCTTGCCTTTCCCTATTGCCAAAGATTCTACTATCAGCATTTTGGTTCTGGTAACGATTGTTTCTCTGTAGGTATTGGTCTCTCTCTTGATTCCTGTTTCCGAATCGATTATTCGTATGTCTATCTTGATATGCTCTATATCTTTCCTGTTCTCTATTCGACTGATATGACCTATCCTGTCCTCTATATTATCTAGATTGATAATTTCGGTAGGGTTCTCGGTTGTTTCTAGAATCGTACCGTTGGTTGTCGTATCTATTGGTTCTAATAGGACCTACCCATTTTGACTCATTCTGATTCGATCTTTCCGTCTGTTGGGTTCTATCCATCACCACAGCGTTCACTGTTTTAGCTTCCGTCCTTCGGCTTTTAATTATTGTGGGTGGAATAGATGTGTGGTCTAGCCTACGGAGTAAATCGTCCATAGTGGCTAAATCTGCTACCCCAGACGAAATTATGTAACGTCTGACCTCTACTGGTAACTGACCTGAGATGGTTTAAAGAATGTCCTCCTGAGTCAATGGGGTTTGGAGAAAACGAAGACGGGCTAACTGTGAAGTGAAGTACTCTTAATAGCTAGTCGGACCAGTACTGCTATACTTTCTAGAGTTTATTTCAGCTCTCACAGCGTGCTGAATCTCGATGGACCAGAATCGTTTGATGAACGATTCCGCAAACTGTTCGAAATTGTCGAAGGTATATTGGAATGCTCTGAATCAAGTTAAATGACCGTCCGCAAGGTGTCTTTCTACAATACGTAGCTCTCTATCCCTGGTTACATGGTGTTCTGTTAAGTAATCCTGGAGATTTCTAATAAACTCGATTGGAGTTAGACCCTCGGTGTTAGAAAAAATATATTTTCTCTTCATAGTTCCTAACGATCATCACGTTAGATCTGTCGTTAGGTGTAGATGTTCTAAAATCCCTGGGAACATAACTCGGGAATACTTGTGGTTGGGACTTCTGACCTCTGCCTTAACTGCTCAGCTTCTTCTGCTCCATTAGACCGTGCCATAAAATTACTCGCTGGAGACGTCGTGTCTAACCTATCCCTAGCGTGGGGAACTTCACCTTCCCTATTGGAATTTAGAGTAGTCCTTAGTGTTTCAAATTACGATTTGAATTTGCTTCTTAATGCGTCCATATCTACATGATCAGTTAAATTGAATTTATTTAACTCCTTCCTGATCTCGTTTAATTCTGATGTCTTTTTCTCTCGCTCTGAGTTAACATATAACTTAACTTGATCTACTTCAGGGTTACGGTCTTAATCTGTGACTCTAAATCTTCCCTAAGATCATTAACACTATCTACTTGCATAGTCTGAACTGAATTAATCCTTTTTTCAGTGTCTTCTTTAGCCTGAGAAATATTTCTGTTTAATCTTATTTCTGACTTAGAAATTCTTAATTCTAAATCAGATCTAATATTTTTAACAATATCTTCAATGATTTTAGTGATCTCTCCTCGAATGATGGACACTTGATCGCTAACAATTGCCTTAAGGTCGATCTCAATGTCTTTCATTAAAACCCTGTTATGATTGTCCACCTTTTCTTTTAGAAGAGCCATGTCTCCATCTAATTTGGAAAAAGTCCCTTGTGTTGTAATTGCTTCATTAGAAAATCGCAATTGGAGAGCATCTAAACTAATCTGGTTTCTTTTTCGGTTATTCTCCAGTTCCAATTTAACCTTTCTGACATCCTCCTTAATGCCAGAAATATTAGATTGTATACTGGTCACAAGACTTTCTGTGCTGACTATCCTGTCTTGTGTAACGTCTAATTTAGCCTCAGTGCTAATTACTGTATTTTATTTTGTGTAGCTATGATGTAAGTTTGAGCTGCATTCAATTTTACTTCAACTGATGCTACATTGGAACGAACGTGACTTACTTCTACATTAATGATGCTAATGTCTAGTTGAACAAGTCTTACGTCTCCCAGAACACTGTCTACACCATCATCAGTTTTTTCTTTAATCTCTTTAGACCTATCTGATATTTTACGGTTACTGTCCTGAAGACGTTTGAGAGACAAATGAAGTTGGGACATATCTGCTTGGGCTGATTCTGTATTTTTATTAACTGTTTCGTTAATTTTATCAAAATTAGTTTGGGTATTTGACCTGCTTTCAGCCTAATCCTGCTCCTGTTTGTCCAACGTTTCTTGCATGGCTTGTAGCAAAGCCACCACAGCATCCATTGTCGCCGTACCTGACATGTTATACAATATAAAGAGAAATACAGGAATGCAACACATTTATAGCAGAATTGACACACTTAGAATGACCCTTTTCACCAATATGAGCATTATACTTAGTTTGGCTTCTAAACTTAATTACTAATTTAAATCTACTAGAAATTAGGAGGTATGTGCGCATGATGATTCATATTAAAAATGGTTTAAATTATAATCGCAAGTCTAAATTATTGAATTTATTATTAAAGAGAAATGAGTTTAGTATTACTGATGACCTTCCAAATATCATCGCCGGTGACAAGCATAAAATGGCCAACAAGCATGGAGTGAAAAATGGTCCCTTGTCATGCCCCATATGACCACGCTGATCTATAAAATTTTCCAAGAAATTTCTCTTATGATCATGCTGTAATCATGTACAATTACATTTAAAGCACAGATAAAACATCAAATGAATTTAAATTAATGGCGATAATTCTATCTGTATGCCAGGTAGATTGAGTAAACTCATATCCACGTTTCTAAGAAACGCGAATTCCCAACGAATTCTAATTCTATAATCGTAGCAGTGCCAAAGAACATTGCTCACGACTAGATAATCCGAAATGCCAACTCGATAACCACATGAAAAATGGGTTCTCAAACGAAGATGACTTTCCACTAGAGTATTCGAGAATGCTAATTCGAATTCCCCATCGATTGGGTCGCCAATTAACGTGTACCCGTATCCACGTGGTCTAGGTGTGTAATTCGGGTTGCTGGTACTACTCCTAAGCTCGCCATAAAATCACTGCGCTGCATGCAGATGAAGTAGTGCCGTAGGAATGTCATCTGTGTTCCTCCCCCAACACTATCTAGTTCCAACTCAAAGTAAAATACTGTCTCAGTACTGTACCCGTAAAAATCGAGAAGTTACTTGTTGATCATCCAAAGCACAGCTAGATTGTAGAATAATGGAAGTTCTGGCTAAGTGAACAATCAAAATCACGCCAACAACCCCTTCGGGATTATACACGGTAGTCTACGAGCGTGTTAAGGATAAAAACAAACTAGCTTTAATTGATCGAGTGTGAAACTTACCTTAATCTCGGGGCTATGTAGGATAAATAAAGACATCCTATCTAAATTAGGCTGTTCCATCACACGACTCTGCTTATAGTATAAAATAAGGCACACGAAACTAGACGTGGAAATATAAATTTATTAATAAAACTAATTAACAATAAATAACAAATAACAACCAAATATCCTTTCTCATTTACGCCATTGAAGTTCTCATGACTCCACACATTCACACTAACATTCCAGGTTACAATATGTAAAGACTCTGCCATTTACAAAATCATAAAATAATAAAACAGTTTACTTGAGATTTAATGAGTCTGGCATTCCATATAAAAACGTTTAACATTCTTGTGCGTGTCAATGAGCGCACACCTGACATGCCGTCTAGTGGTTTGTTACTGTCGCAGTCCTCTGCTGCATCCATTCAAAATACACACAGCTGCGAAACTACCCCTCGATTATATAACAATCTGACCTTGGCAGATTAACGGAGCCTGCTTGTCTTACACCTGTTAAAGTTTCCCATCCCGTTTAACACATTAAACGCGTAGACTGGACTCAGATAAACACATCGTATTCTCAAACAATTTCATTTTACAAAACTCTCTACATAAAAGCCATTTCTCTTTCAAACACATTCATACCACACAATACACTTCCTATCATACACTTACATCATTCATGACTGATGAAGCCTTCATACACGCATCAATCATTGCTATCGCAAACACTCACTTCAAAAACATTTACTCTTACTAACTATAGACAATATTAAAAACATGCAGAAAATAATAATTATTAAAAATAGTAAAAACCCTTAATTAAACAATTATGAAAAGTTTATATACAATATCTATACATGTCTATCGTTCTAAAGTTTACTTTCCTAGCAATCTTACTATGTTAATATGATTATTAACATTGTCTCTGGTTTAAAGTTTCCCTCTTCTATACATTTAAATATTTACAATGCTATACCATCAAAGTCAAAATTAGGTTAGTTGTCAACATCGGTTTGATATGACCGATCATCAAAGATGAGTTCATATTATTATTATTATAGTTCCAGGTTTAATATAGTTTAATAATAGTTTAGTGGACAAGTATTATATAACGTTTCCCAACATCGTTCTGACTACTTCCGACTTTATGTCGTAGATCTACTCACACTCAGGAGTTTTCAACAACTCTACGAATACACAACAATGCTTTAACTTCTTCTCACAGCAGTAATTCAATACATAAATACGGCAATACCCTCGTATCTCACAATCATATATATACGCCATGAATCCCTCGTATATCCAAAACACAATTTCAATAATTTCACCTTAATTGTTGCCAACAATTGTTCAATAGTACTTGCATTACTTCTTTCTAGAATTTATTTTATCGTTGTTCCAATCAACGGCTTACATGTTAACATATGTTCTAATGACACGCTTATGGTTCTCAAAACGATTATATTGAAAGATCTTACAGTTTTACTAAACGTTGTTACTTTGTTAACAATACCAAATCCCCATACATTTAATAAAAATATAAATACATGTTTCTCCATACTGATCATTACTACAAAATACGCGGCTGCAATACTACATTGACAAATAACGTAGTGTTACTTTTTTGTATAAATAACAACTTGTGTTATTTCAGTGTCCAATAAGTATCAATCACGACTAAATGAGATTCAATCTATATTTCCCTAATGACGGATGAATTATCTTTCAAGAAGATATGTCTCATGTAATTTACATTTAATGAAGGGCATAGCCTTCCATCAACTCAATATAGGTTTGTCAACGACCGACTGTATCTTCATTCTATACAAAGAATGTTCATAAGTACTTGACTTCACGTCGTAATCATAACGAATATAACTTGCCAGATCGACGAATTGTTCATATTAATGGGTGATATTTCACAATATATCACGCGTAGATCTCTTCTCCTAACTAGCATTCTTCATACAATAAGAATGCCCAATTCATTTTAATCAAAAATTAATTTACTATAATATCAAAGACAAACTATCTGAAATCTTGAATTAAAAATCGAAAATCGTCGAATACTTACTTCATAAAATTTTTCCAAGTGGAAAATAAATTCTCAAACAACTAGACTTCAGTTCAGAAACTGATTCGTTAAAAAATTTCAAGTATAGATGAATAAAAACCATCATCCTATACGATCTTGTAGAATAAACTTGAAAAACATTGAAGTGAAAATACATGAATCAAATATGGGGAAATGTTGCTCACAAATGCTGTCATAATACTCAAACTATAAAAAATGTAAAACATTTCTACCTTGACTTGTAGACAATGGAAGTTCATATCAGGTATTCGAAAATACCTAGGTGTTTCACCTTTCCAAGAATGAATTGTTGAAACCAAATCTGTTCCACGCCAGTGAACACACAGCGACCTCGGGGATAGAAGGATTTCCTCCCCGGCAAACACTCGTCTCCTCCGGACATCGATCCTCGTCTCTTGAACATGGACTCGAAGTCTCGAACAATCACCAGGCCTAGTATCTGGTGTCTTCTGTCTTCCCATTGATGCCTCTTCATTTGCCGACATCGGTCGAATGTTCCCCATCGTTATCGAGTAATGAATCCGATGTAGTGTCTTCGTTATAAATAAAATTTGTAAGTTGTACATCGAATCACTATCGTAGATGTTAATGTTCATTTGGTTGGTCAATGAAAGATTATAATTGCTCATAGTCGAGAATAAATGTACATGAAAATACATAAAATGTACTGGAAGGAAATATACAGTACATAATGTTTCATGTTGTCTCGGCATTGTAGACATTGCGCCGATAAAGGTCTAGTAATAATAATAATAATGCGCGTCAGAGTAGCAGTGGAAGATAAAATCAACAAGGTCGCAAATGGATGGGGTAAAAGACGTCTTGCTCGACCCGGTGCTGGGCCCAAGGTTTTCGGAGCGAGCAAAAGATGATTTCCAAAAAAACAAATGCAAACAAATAATTGCTTAATGCAATAATCAAAAGTGCAAAAACGAGATTCCCTTAAAATTAATTAAAGGAAACCCAGAGGCGTGTTAATCGTGTCTTTGTTACATCACAAAGACAAGATTGACGAAATCGAGATAAGGGTAAGGATAAGAAAGGGGAACTTAAATATAAGAAATGAAAAGGCAAGGGAGATATATTACTTAAAATATAAAAATGTATTAATGATAAAAGAAAGAGCGTGTACATGAAATAAACAAGTTACTTAAAACAAAGAAAAAAGGTAAGCTAAGATAAAATCGATAATACAAAATAAACCCAATACCAAGAATAAAGACTTAAAAACTAAAAAGCACAACAGAACCTGAGTAACCGCTCAACAACATGAATCTAACGAAAAGATACGAACATGAAAGAAAATAAAATGAAACTTACGAAAGCCAGAGAGAAACGCCAAACTTGTAAAAAGTCAAAATTCGAACGTTAACGAGACGCGAAGCTTTTCATGATGTTATGTAAACATACCGGAGGGAAGGGGGAGGAGTGAGGGGGAGTAAAACAAAGGGGAGAGAGAGCTCACGGAGATAGGAGGAAGGAGAAGACAAGGGGAATTATAATTAAGTTATGTAATACGGCGAAAATCGAAAGAGAAAAACAAAACAAAAGGAAAATGAGATATACGGAGATACATTACATTACAATTGACTTGGGACGAAAGAGACCGGTAAAAATCGAAAGCACGCTATAAAAAATAGGCTTATACTCCAACATAATGCCGTACCAACGCGACATATAAAAAAAGAATAATATGACATCGGAACTGGAGAAAATCCCAGTTAACCACCGTCATATATATTCTATAAACAAAAGGGACATGTATTAGAGGGACGTTGGACATAAGTCCCGTTACCTCACACGTACTGTCCGCAAACAAAGGTCCAATTGCTACCAATCAAATGAAACATTTGTGGTACAAAAGAGACACCGACGCAAAAGACGAGCACCAAGGCCCGACAGGAAAATATACATAAGCCAAGACGCAGAAACGCAATACTTTCGAATCTTACAGGTATTAACCAAAATAATAAAACTGTGAGGAGGGTACATAACAAAAGCAACAAAAAGAACTCCGCCGTATGACTTTACACAAGGTCTCGGAGATCTGGTCCAAGGATTATAATACTAACAGTAACATCTTGAAAAGGAAAGAGAATTAAGCAAAAGAAGGAACATTGAACAAAAACAATTACATTGCGTTAGATATAAATACATTGAGCCGTACTCACATTCCGCTGCGCCATGAGGGTGGGCCTCTGCCCGAATACACACGTTCGCCTTACATCTCGGCGCGTCTAAGACTGACTCAACTTCTGTCCCCCAGAGAGGAAAGAAGCCTCTCAGAAATATCAAATGCGTAGTTTGGGAGTGGCACCAAACTCGCGTCAAATATTGGCTGAGCCAATAGCAGAACAAATTGCACAACAAAATGCAAGGTAGCAACAACACTAGCCAATACGAGAGAACTAGGTAGTATGTAGCTAGGGGTTGCACAACGTTAGACAGAGAGATACACACAGACAATCTGCGCACTTCTAAACACTCGAGGCGTAATATAGAGATGTCACAACACATGACAATAATAATAATAATAATAATAATCATGATAATAATAATAATTACAATAAATACTGAAAAATGGTTCAACATCCTAGATGTTATACATATTTTCGTTGTTAATTAACGTTGTTCCATGTTGTCAATCACAACTCTGTATCGGCATACCCCAATCGCACAAAAGTCTTAGTCCATAATCTCACTCATTATCAATGTGTCATAAAACAATTCCTCTTGATAAATGTTTGTAGCCATCATAATGTTCAAATAATACAAAGTCTCAATGTTCATATAGTATCACTGTGTTACTCACTTATTTCCGTAACGTGGAATTGAATATGCTGTATTCTCGCCGCACTAAAAGTGTTTCTTCTTACTGGGATACGCAACTTTCTCTGACAGATATAAATCATCCTAAAACTGTCTAATTATTCAAATTAATCACTTCAAATCTTTATACACCGTTGCTATGTATCTAAACGTATATACTGGATGCAATTTACTTTCACTAAAGTCGAACACTTGCCTTCGCTCAACTTCACCTAGTTTGGTTAGCGAGGCTTCTACTATAAGCTAGCCGTGATCAGCGCTGTCCCTCGAGTAGGGTCTGACCGTACTCGGCTGAAGTCTACGGGAATGAACTGTCCCGGATAACACGTCTTGTATCTTCGAAGTCTCCCAGAATAAGAACGCTTCTTCAAGTCGTCCCCACTCTAGCTCGTTTAATATCGACGCCATTGTTGGTCCCGCGCAGTTAATGGCGCGCACTTGTAATAATGCTTATTACAGTGAATTTCTTCCCTTTTGCGACATTTAAAGTATTACTAATATCTTCTCTTAATTTTCTTGATAATTTCAATGGAATAAAATTGTTACATAGGGCTTAAATGGAATAGTTATTCACATTAACTAGGTAAAATCCATATCTGCTTCCATAAACCCTTCTCTCATTGACTGTGGGCATATATCCAATGATATATTTTATAATAATTAATTGGTAATATTTCGCGGTATTACCTTGTTGCTAGGCACTTTTCAATGATCTAGTATATTCTGGAGCGTCTCAAATCACGTTACTGGTTTCTCCCCTTGCCTATGTTCGCTAACAAAGCCTGTCTGAGCCAATTTCCAGGATTTATATTTAAAATGTTAAACTGTATCATGGGGCTCGAAAAATATCATCATTTTCATCATGTAGCATTCAAATTTTGGGTGCAGTACTGTACCAGTATGTTCCTGGTGAGTTTTAAGCATTACGAGTTGGATATTTTTACGAAGAGTTACGATCCTTTAGACGCAAACGAGTTGTCAGTTGGTCTAGGGGAGCTGATACCGTCCCGCATCAATGCCACGTCATGAGACCTGTTACGCGCTGGCGAGAGAGTGAGCCAAGGTCAATATTCCATAGAGGGTAGGGGGCGATATATCTCGCATTGTTCGCGCAGAAAGCGATTAATAATTTATTTATTACTGAGAGTACAGAGAGGATCGACAACTTATATATGTTACAGATATTAACATATGATATTATGAAGCAAATTCTATTGAGTTTCCACTCCTTAGAAGTGGAAGAAGTAGCAAGAAGTCCATTATTAAGTTAAGATTTCGATTTACATCAATACCATTACCCTGAGGAGTGGGGTGTATGCTTTGACAGGGAAGTTTGTGGCGAGAGAAGAGAAGACAGATGAATTTACGTGTTTGACTGATACACATTACTTGACCGCGAGTGATTCGGTGAACGAAAAGTGCGATTCACGAAGTTATATTAGTCGCGAGAAGCAGTTTGGACTTTGTCATTTTTCTGTGATTATAAGACAGAAAACTTATTATGTACCATTCAAGTACTATTGAAACTGGAATTTCAATTATTATACATCACAATCAAGAACATTCTGATACAGAAAGTATTTTACATTATGAGCAACATGTTATACAAACCGGAGTCGGGAGGAAGCATTAACCAGTTTTACGAACTTGCCATTATGATGTGCTAAATTATGAAAGGAAAGTAACTGACGCAACAGAGTGGATATCATGAGTAACTACGCAATAAGAACCAGTACGAGAAATGTACTGTGTACTACCATGCAGTTAGCGAAGGAAGTCCTACAAACAGTACTATGAAACGAGTACTGTTACGAATGGGGATATTCAACCAAGAAGAGAGCAGCTGTCCATTATCGGGTCAAACAAGAGCCGATGATTGTCCAGGAGAGATGGATGCCCTTGACGGTTCGAGGAATGAAGAGCAGGGAGGTCGGAGTTCGCTTTCCCAGTTCGATGCCAGGAGGGTCGATAGCATTTCGGAGCCAAGGTGACGTTTGGAGGAGGAATGGTCGTGTATTCTTATATACACATTCAACATGAAGCCACCACAAGGTAGCTGGGAAAATTTCTATTACGTAGACAGTAGAACGTAGATGTTGTGGAGTAACCTTTTTCAACATATTTGTATAGTATGTTGAAGTGAACAATAGTATAATTTTGACGCTTCTGTCATTTTTAGCTACTCGTTTGCCGAAGATTTTCATTCGACTACGAATGCATCTTAATCTATACTTTAGGTAATTTTGATATTTTGGAATCCATAACTTAGAATTTCGACTATTTTCATTTGGCATTTAATTAAGAAGATTTTTGATAGTTAAGAAGATTATGCGTGAGAGAGAAGATTAAGATTGCGTATAAGAGAAGAATGTATATTTGAATGATATTCATGAACATTCTACTGAAGTCATTCACGTACAATTTTGAATGTTTGTTAAGAATGAGCTACGTTGCAATTGAGGAAATTTTTGATGATTGAAATAACACATCGATTTAAAGCTTAGTTTTGAACTTCATGAGATTTTGAATTCTATATTAATATTTTCACTACTTTTTTGAGAGGACTTAGATTTTCCGTATGACATTTAAGGTCATAATTTCATGGTTAAGAATCACTTCAGTTTCTGATTTTCATTCATCTGAGATTGTTTGCTATTTCTTGAGTCGGTCATTTCTAATGATTTCTTATTGAATTAAATTAATTTTTGAAATAAATGCCATGGTGAAGGAGTGATCGAACTTCATGAAGAGTCTGGCAAGTTTCGTTTTTTTGAGATTGATTTGCTTTGAATCTTACCAATATTTATACTTATAGTTTTGATGGTCAATTTTGAATAATAATAATAATAATAATAATAACTGTATTACTCTTACGAGAAGCTCAAGAATTTCACTGATGAATATTTCAAATAATTTTCAACACGATATGATCACGAATATTATATACAGGGTCCGGCAGCATAACTTCCTTTTTTATAAAAGTAATAAAACCCATTGTATGAATCAGAAAACGTTTTTTTTATTTTGTACAATGTAGGCGCATACATAACGTTTTTTTTTTTACTTAGTTTTGAAGATCAAATCAGGTAGATGACGTCCCCCATTCTCCATACACTGAGTAAGCCGCTTTCTGGCGTTTGAAATGACTCTTGCCAGCATATCAGGCGTTATGTTGGCAATTTCTTCCTGGATGTTGGTCTTCAAATCTTGTAGCGTCTTTGGACAGTTCACATAAACACGGAATTTCAAAAAAGAAACATAGATAAAATCACAAGGAGACAAATCAGGAGAGTGGGCCGGCCACTCCAAATCGCCCATAAGTGAGATGAGGCCGAGGGACTCCAGTTCTTCGTCCTGCCACACTTCCAGTTCGTCTGAACGTAGTGACCCACGTAACAATTGATTTCCGGTCCAGGACAGGGCCCAACGGGGCTAAATTAAAGCGCCTCTGAAAGACGCGCTGGGTTGCGATCACAGAACATCTGCTCTAAAAGTTGGCCTCCTCCCTGTTCCAACGCTTGATGGCGACTGAACTGTGTCGGGACAAAACTTTATAGTACCACCTCACGAACGAGACCACTAGCGCTCCACTACGACATCAACCGACTGAATGGTGCGCTTTTAAAAAAAGGAAGTTATGCTGCCGGACCCTGTATAACAATTCGTAATGAAGAATTGACATTTAAGGAATTTTGAAGTGGTAAATGAATTTGCAGCATACTGATATTAAGTAATTATTGTACTAAGGAGACTCAACGAATGGTTGAATGGAATGATAATGAGCTTATATAACGTCATCGTGTATTTTGAAAAATGTTGGAGTGATATGAAGTGAAGTGAAATGTAGTAAAAAAATGGTAATATTATTGATGAATATGAGTTATAATGCAAGTACAATGAGTGTTGATGAATTAATAATATCAGGTAATTATTTTCTTTAATCGTGATTGAGCACGGGGAATATTAGAAACCGTATGTAAGCATATTATGCACCACGAATGGATTTTAGGAATTGAAATTTGAAGTGAAATGAGTTTATTAATTAATATACGGATCATGTTTAAAAAAATGTTCTGAATCGTAAGTGAAACTTACAAAGATATTCTTGGAATATAATCAGTAAATATTAAGCACGGATATTACGATTTCATTCGCTGAGCTTAATCGCTTGTCGAATAGGACTGGGGTTGACAAAACAATATAGACCCTACTCGATATTAATGCTTATGAAATGATCATATATGGATGACATGAATCATACTTGGATTCTGATGCGAATAATAATGTACATAATTGTAAATAATTTGATGAATAATCTCTTGTATAAATTAGGGTAAATTTGTGTTGATGAATAGTTTAGTGTGATTTTCATTCAATCTCAAGCAGCAAAATCGAATGCAGGTTTTGCATCGTTATGCTTAATTATACACGTAACATTTTCACTGAAATAACTTATTTTTTGTGATAATATTAGAAACCGTATGTAAGCATATTATGCACCACGAATGGATTTTAGGACGTTCGTCTTCGATGAATAAATTTATTTTTCATTTTAAATTCTTTCGGATGTGGGGATTTATATTAATACAAAGGATGTGTTAGGAAAACCAGTGTTTAATATTTTTCCAACGTAAGACTTCCACCACGAGATTTCCTTTTTGATTCTCGAGTTCTTCGTTCTGAGCTAGTTCATTTTTCAGCCTCCGTTGGTTTCTCTTAATGCATTCTTATATATTTTGTGTACCCCTATTCCTGGTTGATCATGTTGGTAGAATTTTGGGGTTTTTTCTAGCCGGGTACTTCCAGATTCTATGATCCAGCTGTGACTTCAGATTTCAACAGGTAAGACCACAAGAATACGGGTATAGTACCTACCGTCAGGCCACGGCCACCTCCTTCCCTCGTCGTAGTCTAGTGCTCCCATTCTTCCCATCCCGTCCCATCCCTCATGCGGCCCCCTGTTCGCTTTGCAGGCGAGGCCGCTTGAGCAAAGCGCTTGTCCCGCCTCCCCAGTTGCATCCCCGTCTCGATGTCAAGCTCCAGGACACTGCCCGTACCGGCGGTAAAGGTGGGATCCCTAACCGAGTCCGTGGGAAAAGCCTACCTGGAGGGTAAACTAACTACGAAAAATATAACTTATATTATTATTATCGAAATGATTCTAAGGTAATTAAGCCACCAAGAAGGAATATTGGGATCGTGACCAGGGAGAGGATCCCCGAAGGCAGAAGAGAACACACAAATTCAAAACATTTAATGAAAATACGCATGTTTATTACGGTAAGTTTATACAATGATATTTAACAATTTTCCTAATCCTTAATCAGGTAAGAACTAAGTAAATAAATATATAACATGTAACCACACCCCTAGAACGAGATACGAGGCATGATGAGATTTTAACACATTAAAAGGAGAATAATTATACAGACTAGTTTAAATTGTGAATGAGTCTCATGCTTATTAACATACATAATACAGGTACTTGCTACATGTGTTCAATATACTGAACACTCAACTCACCAAATACTAATAGCCCGTCGAAGAATCTAAAATCTCGACCACTCCAAAATTGACCAGCCAGAAGGTGACCTAGGTTGAACCAAAAATTACGACACATCTGCTGTCCAGTTAAATCTAAATGTAATCCAACAGATCAGCTTAAGACACTCTACTCCGGGCGCTTAACCCGTTACAAGCAAGGCCTTACCCCCAAGTGATGAATTTACGAGGTCCTAAATAAGCTAACAGTAATAAGGAAAACGAGAAAGAACCTCCAAATAGCGAAAGTGAAGAAAATCAGACAAGATTCCCAACCCATCCAAAATTTAGGATACGTTAAGGCAGGAACAAGGGAAAACGGAAAACTTATAATAATTAATTAAGGCCTTTCGGTAGGAATTCCGATCACATAACTGAGCGAATAGTTATCTTTCACTATAGATTTAGTTCAAAGCAACTCAAAAAATACGCAGAACATGGCTTCATATATTCTCATAAATAGTCCACGGATCAACATCCAAGTTCTATGTCTCAATTATCTGGCAATGTAACATACTGTACCCGTTCCGTCTGGCATGCGACGACCGGGCTGAACAAACATCGCATATCATCCGGTATGGGACACACACATGAATAAAAAAAAGACAAGAATGTGTCGAAATCCAGTTTGAAACATTTTAAAAAATCAAAGACGAAGTGTCTCTGGGTCGTTACGGGCTTAAGCAACAATAAAAGGGGGGCGCCATCAAGTTGGATTTCTCACAAACCACATCCTTCTTGGTGAAGCCTTAGACTTACACAGGAAATGGAAAAAGGAAAAGGAAAAGATGCTGTCACGAAATCTTAAAAGAAAGAAAGAAAGAAAGAAAGAAAGAAAGAAAGAAAGAAAGAAAGAAAATATATTTGAACTTGGCAAGAGATAAATAGGTATAAATTAGACGACGGAATCCTGCCTGAGAGAATGATGGAGAATAATATTTAGGGTGATAATGTTCATTGTCAACTCCAACCATCTCGTTCCTATCTTAATGTTCACATGTTCTAACAAAAAAAAAGTTCGTTTGTCCACTCAGAGAATCAAATCGAAGCACTTCACTGTGATTTTTGAGAGACCTAGCCAAGATTCATTTAACATATTTTTCAAGTGAACGCAAATATATATTTTATAAATAACACACATTTATATACAAGCTTATATGGATATGCCGTTGGGGTAAATTATTTACATCTGACTCCACTAGATCGAAGTCAAGAAAAACATTCGATCATATTCATCGACCATAAATTTGAATAATCATCTGACATGGTAAAAGAAATGTTGTATTCATAATCAACTGGGGATATTAGTTATCCTGTTCTGTCACATTCTGAGATTTCCTCAACTCCGATAAATAATCATGGTGATCAAACGACGGAAATTCTAATACAGCTTTAACCATTTGAAATCTTGCGTAATTGCAGCTTGGATTGATTTACTTATGCTTTGGACAGCTAAATTGGATCGTATTAAATACGTTGTTTAATTTGTTACATTTATTAGGGGTGCCAAATTCCATTCTAGTTAGTGGACATGAGGATTATACTCATCTGTTGCATTCATCAATCATATTATTTGCCGTAAATATTTGCCATAAACCACATTAATTCGGACATCACAATCCAACGATAACCACATAAAACTTTGTTCATCAAACCACATCAATATTAATTTTATCAAAAAACACATCATTTAAACCTTTATTGCATTTTGTGATAATTCTCAATAATTATTCAGCGCATTGCCTGAATTATAAACCTTGACTGGGTTCAAATTACAACATTTCCAGCCAAAAACTTCCAATGTGGCAACAACCTATCTTAAATGTGGCAATATTGCATCACAAACGTGGCAATATTATCTCATAAGAATGCATTTAATAAAAGCACCATGAAAATTTCATAAGCTGACCTCTAGGAATAATAATACACCTGTGATGTAATCAATATCAATGTCTACAACGTCTCTAAAAAATATGGATCACAGAACCAATCATTAAACGTTCCAAGCATAAATTAAGTAGATGACGATACCATCGCACTGGATAAATTCCTAATATTTATTCATTCAGTATGAGCATTGGTTAATATGAGACATCTAATCGAATGAGATGCACTTTCATCTTAGAGCAGCTCTATTAGTGGAATGAACTATCCCTAAAATCCTTGGATAGGTTAACCAATCATTCATTTATATTTTACTGTTCTCATATAACAGAACTCAGATTTAAAAAAACTAGTGGATCATAAACAAGAATCAAACGTGATCCTGTTGACATTTACTGTTACCATAATAATAATTATCAATTGATACGTGACTGACATTTATACTTGAGTTTTCTTACAATCCATACAACAAAAGGATGATTTTAAAATGTGAAAATTAGGATGGGTAAGAGGTATTGCCTCAAGCCACTGTACAAGACAGATGGGCCCCATATCGTCGTCTAGATGAAACGGTTACTAACGTGGGAAAGAGGATTAGCCCCACACTCACTGCACGGTGGCAAGCGGGCCCCACAGCGACGGCTAGACGAAAAATCCTTAGGATGGGTAAGAGGATTAATCCCACACCACTGCACTAGGCAAATGGGCCCCATATCGTCGGCTAGATGAGTCATGCGCAGGAATGGAACCTACTATAATTGTTCAGTCAAACATATCAATGACATATTCGCTAAAGCGATCAAGTGCATAAGAAAATCCACTCAAAAATAAAATATTTCAAAATGCCAGTTTCACAAATAGGAAATCAAGGAAAGCAAACACCTGTTTTAGGCATCGAGTATCGAGTAAACCCGATTAACTAACCAACAGAGCATATCATAACACAATTGACAAAAAAAACTATATCCAAGTACATTAACGCATTGTAGATCAATAGAAATTACTATACTCATGTGCTCTGTCGAGACCTAGCTCAAGACAAAAGCTCAGATTGGCGGTCACATTACCTTAATTTGGCCCAAGAATGCATAATATGGGACCTGCTTGAACCAGGGCACCCATCTCCTTGCCCTGTGGTATCCCATCATCGCGTAGATCTTCATTTCCACAGATCGGTGGAGATTCCAAAGATCGTCGTCGCCTCGGCCCAATATTCCGGATCTGGGATGACAATCGCCTATCCGGTCGCCTCCGGGATCGTCAATCTGCTCAGCTCTCATGCCTCTTCAGCGCTTAGGGCCCCATCTCGATTTCAAATATTTCCATTTCACAATTGTATACAGTAAAGTCTGGCGTCAGGAAGGGCATCCGGCCGTAAAAACCAACGCCACAAAGACTTCCATCGCATCTCATCCCCGACCCCGTTGGAAAACGGGAATAATAAGGGGTAGACATACAAAGTCTAAACATATCACTGAGCTGGGTGGAACTAGAGATGACCCCATTTTTAACGGTCAAACCGTCACGCCTCTGTATAGTAAGTCTATCCCTGCGTGTGTTAATAAGTAGACGAAATAAAGTCTGATGAGATCATTATAAGTGCTGATATTGCGCAACTTTAATTGCGAAACACCCTGTAGCTCAAAAATGTTTGAAGTGCTGGACACTCGGTAATGGCCTACATGTATATCCAAGTTGAAAGTAACATCCCATCACCTAATAGTGGCATAATTCAATGTTCACGTGGCTGGTTGTCAACTGTTCATCTAAGTGCGTAGAAGCCCCGTGATCACCAAGAATATATCGTACATCACACATCAGCTTTCCAGCAGATTATAATAATCAAATAATACGCAAGTATTTCTGGTACATAAAACACGTGTGCTGTTAACTCGTGGAATAGCCTGCTGGTTAATTTGAAATAGAATTTTAGTATCAAAGTCACTGTACTGTAAGTTAATCACAGTCTTAATAAAGCATTTCACATTGTAAAGCATCAAATTCAGAATGCATGTGATTCGATGGCAACTGTATTGTGCGTGCTGTGACACGGTCCCGATATGCTAACCTGTTGAGTTCATAGCATGTCATAATTACATGTAGGCAAGCTTTCTGTTGTATGCTGTGATCAAATGCACAACCCACGATGCATGGCTTGGGCAGGGTAGAAACGACTGTTCGCTGCCCACACTGGCAAAGTCCACTGCTCGCTCGTGCAGTATCGTAAAACTGAGTACATTTCACCTTCCTTCCCGTGAAAATCCACGGCACAAACTGTACTGCGTTTCCTCCCCGTGAAGGATCACGGAACTCGAACTCACTGTGTAGAATCACGACAACAACTGTATCGTAAAATGTGATAAGACTTTCCCGTGGAAGCTCACGGCACGAACTGTATTTTACTTCCTCCCCGTGAAGGATCACGGAACCAACTGTACTGTAACACTTGACGTTACAGACAGTTGGGAACAGGGCTCCGAGTGAAAGCCGAAGTTAAACGATTGACTTCGCGTCACCACATGGTAGCTTTACGATTGGATAGGAAGTGAGAAGCTTATTATCCTCCCTGTTTCAAAATAAATCATGTGATTGTGCCAGAGCTTATCTATATTTACGACACTTTACTAAATGTAAAATACTGTAGTGTAATATTCAACAGGAATCATACTCCTAGACCAACAGGGCGACGTGCAATGTGCAGAAAATGGAGGTACTTCAATGTAATGTACCGTATTCTGAGAATATGATATGTTGAATATTACACTACAGTATTTTACATTTAGTGAAGTGTCGTAAATATAGATAAGCTCTGGCACAATCACATAATTTATTTCGAAACAGAGAGGATAATAAGCTTCTCACTTCCTATCCAATCGTAAAGCTACCATGTGGTGACGCGAAGTCAATCGTTTAACTTCGGCTTTCACTCGGAGCCCTGTTCCTAACTGTCTGTAACGTCAAGTTACTGTAACTGCTCGATGCTTCAGCTCACATGTCAAGTCGCGTGACTCAACCTCCCTCTGGGAGTGGGGTGAAGGGTGAGTGCCTCTGACGTCACGAAACTTCTCCTGCGGTGCAATAATAATTCTTAAATCTCAACCAGGCTTCTTAGAAGACATCACAAAACAGGGAAAGGAGAAAATATATAAATTCCCTTCAGCATATTTATCATATTGGCTCGTAATATTGCCGTATTATTCATAAAATACCAGACATCACTATGCTTAGTTCCCGGTATGCCTGCTATTCTGGGGGTCGCCATCCATTCCCTGCCAGCTGGCCCGACGTCACGCACCCACAATGCTATGTTACCGCTAACAGCGCTCTCTTTTCCAGCATGGAATCTAAAACTGGGTCAGCGTAGCCGATCTCGCCAGAGTCACATCGGGTACAATACCTCGCCTAAGGTTGATGGTTCCAGGACGAGGAACTATTTAGGTGATCTCTTTTGAAGCAGTCGTAGGTTTATCAGGCTTAAGGAAAGATAAGAACGGAACAAAAGGAAAGGCACGACACTTACGGTCGGCCGTTCAGACCACCATGGAACGTGTCACTCCGAGCAGTCCTTCTATGCGAGTCTGTATGCACACGATCAATCCACCCACCAAATCTCGCGCCTACTAAACGTGTGTTTCTATCTACCAAAATCCCCTCCCCGTTGTCTTCGTAATGCCGCCATTTTGATCAGAACCAAGGCCTAGGGGGCTTAACGAAGAGCCGTGAATTAAAAATTTCGAACATTTTCCGAGCATGGTCTCGAAATCGAAACTTTTCCCTGATTGGCTGAGAACTTATTTTCAAGGCTCTCGTTCTTCACGCCACACAGCAATTTTATAAGCCATTTTTAGCCTACTTTTCACATTTTGCAAAAATGAGGAAAAAGTAGACATATGAGATCGGGCAAATGTGTGTCTGTCTGTCTGACCTTCTCTCTGTCTGTCTGTCTGTCTGTCTGTCTGTCTGTCTGTATGTCTGGCTGTGTGTGTGTCCCCCCTATCAACTCCTAAACGGCTGGAGCAATCGAAACAAAATTTGGTAGGAGTAAAGATCTATACCTGAATATCTCACGGCCATATTTGAAAATGATGTCAGTGCTACTAACTGCTAAAAAATCGCAATTGAAATTTGAGCTCCATGTTGGATATCTTGGAAGGTATGAATGGGAGCTATTTCAAAATTGGCACACTTATAGATAATAATAGCGCAGTTTAATTTCCAGGAGGCCATACATGGCAGTGTTGCCAAAATGATTATAAGCCTGCTGATAGGTTCAATTTTTAAATGCATATAACTTCTACACTATCAATTGGAATTCAACCAAATTTCGTATGCTGTATGTGTACATAACCAGATATGACTGAGCGTATTCTTAAGACCCACCAGGGCTGCCAACTGTTAATAAATGCTCTTAATTTATTTTATCCAAATACCAATATATCAGAAAGTACGCAAGCCGACAGCTTTAAACTATGCACACGTATAGTACCTGACATTCTATATTAATTTGGAGTAACTTATATACGTCAGTGCCACCAACATGATTCTAAGCCTGCCGAGAGGTCCAACTTTAAATACATGTAACTTCCATACTATCATTTGGATTTCAACCCAATTCCGTGTGTGCTATGTGTACCATAACATATATGAATATGCCGATTCTTAAGAGTACCCAGGGCTGCCAACTGTTAATAAATGCTGTCTCTGTTTTGTTACCCTAATATCAATATATCAGGAAGTATGCTAGCCAATAGCTCTAAACTTTGCACACGTATAGTACCTGGCATTCTAGATTAATTTGGAGTAACTAATATACGTCAGTGCTGCCAACATGATTCTAAGCCTGCTGATAGGTCCAATTTTAAAATGCATGTAACTTCTATACTAACTAATGTATTTCATTCAAAATTGGCACAATAATAGTTCATATTATAACAGATTATTTCTGACCATTACATGCATGACATTGTTGCCAACATGATTTTACGCGTGCTGTTTGATCCAATGTTTAACTGCATGTAACGTCCATGCTATTCATTGGACTTCAACCTAATTTAGTATTCTGTACCTTAAGAGATGGAACTAAGAATATATTCAGTCACCAGGGCTGCCAACTGTAGTTCTCTATTAGGCTACAATATGCCAGGTATACAGTATTTCGAACTAATTAGAAATTTCGATATTACCAACTTAATTTCGTCATTATTTTAGATAGATCCATATAAATTAAACATTGACATGAATCTTAAATTTTAAGAAAAGTAGGCTCTTTAGTTCCTCACGGAACTTCTTGTTAATGTTGCCTTCTAGAGATTTGTGGGTGGCATTGTGGTTTTTTGGCAATCTCATCCTGTTGACATTAAGGTAAATAGTTCTATTTCGGGGGCCTATTATTGAGTAGCGTTATATCACAACAGTAGCCTACTATTACGAATAGCTGGACTTTATTGAGATTTTGCTGCACCTTTGCGAATTAGTGTCGGAGGTCTGAGATTACTTTTGATTACCATTATGGGGTTTTAATAGTTTTTCATAGAGCATTTTTGTTTTCTTGTAGGTATGATTGATTTGACAGGTCAGGCCTGCATTTACAGTATTTATGTCTGGTATTGGGAATAACACTAATTACAATTGGATGGCCAAGGCCTGGCCATGTTGAAACACCCGATCCCATGAGAACTCCGCAGTTAAGCAGCATTGGGCATGGTCGGAACTTGGATGGTATACCGGTTCTAGGTACTGTGCGCTGTTGGCCAACATAAAGAGGAGCGGAAGGGCCCCGGCCACCCTACCGCACGTAAACTCCGGCTGAGGATAGCCTCTTCGGAGGCTCGGACCTGCCTTCGGGCAGAGTACCAATTACATTTTACAATTCGGTGCAATCGTGTTGACCGATTGAAAAACATTAAATATTTCGTTTACTAAGGCAACACTGAAGAATGGCTTCCAACACGACACGGACTCTGCAAATAATAAAAATATTTCCCATCCAATATAATTGGGCATCAATTCATGTTGAACTGTATTTATTTATTTATCGTATGGCTTTAAGTGCCGGGAGTGTCCGAGGACATGCCCGGCTCGCCTGAGTCTGTAGCTGCTTCTAGCGGACACCCTAAAGGGTGAGCTACAAGTTCCGTTCAATTTCAAGTAGTTCTAACTTTCGCCACCAGATATCAATGATACCTAGTGGTGAACGTTGGAACTTTGATAGAGCGTTCTGACGAAATCTAACCTAACAATTTTGCTCTACACAAGTTTAGTCTGTGAAAGGATCTTTTACATGCCATAAATCTATGACATGGAACCGCCGGCTTTACTTCCCCTCCGAAGGAAGGCATACTGAAGGTAGAAAGTTATCAACCGTTATCAAGGCAACACTGAAAAATGTTCATTTTGGTCTACTTACTCGGAGTTATTTGCATCAATGTCCCTAGAAGTTCAGTTTTTTTAAACTCTCCCTTTCCTATGGTCAAATAACAAATAGATGTTCCTTGTTTTTCTTAAGGGAATTTAATGGTATTATGCTGAACTAATTAAGAAAAGGGCATGTAGGGCCTACCCCAAACCCTTAATATATGAAGTTGGCTAAATTATTAAAGAAAAATGTAGTATCCCAGGCAATCGTGATTTCGCCATGAGAAACAATTGGCGAACCTAATTAATTTGAAGGACTCGGACATTGTGGTCACTCAGCCCCGTTTAATTTGGTGTGTGTGTAAAATTTTCTCTGATAACCTGTGTTATTGGGATGGCTATATTAATGTGTGTATTTGTAATTAAGGTGGGGAATGGGAAGGAGACGGCCTAGGCCTTAAGTTAGGAAGCATCCCGGTATTTTCCTGGAGATTAAGTGGGAAACCACTGAAAAACACATCCAAGGTTGTTGGGATCGGAATCAATCCCACCTCCCCTCAGTTTTACTTCTCGAGGTTGAGTGCAGGGAGAGCACACTTCATATTTTAAACAATATTTTGCAAGAGCATAACCCCTACATTCAACATTCAAAATACCTCTAAATTAAATTGCAATCCAGCTGACGATATTCGATTAGTATGGCTCATAGTATGAGATGACGCCCCAATGCCAAATATCCATTCATTAATGTGTGTGAATCGACTTCTAAAATATACTATACGAAACGACACTATTTCATTCTGTGGGAAAGTTGTTGTTCTTGGAGGAGCCTTCAAGTGGATTTTTCCTGCTGTGCCGCACGATTCTCGCCAAACAATTATTCACAATTAATTGTATTGAATACTCTTCTCTCTGTCCTTTCTCCAAAATACGCCGCTTACATAAAAACACGCGGTCGAAACCAGATGATTTTTTTTTTCTCAAGTCAACGGTGATTACCCCTCTGCGGATGGTGAGGAATCAAATGTAATTGAATTACCAGCCAGACCATCAAGGCATGATGATATCGTGACAGAAATTTACGGCGAAATATTCACTTCTGAGAAGGATATAATAAATTTCTCAAATGTTTTCATTCTTACATCCAAAAATGAACACTGTAATGAAATCAATGTAAAAGTCATTGAACGTATATCCTGTATTCAAAAACATACGCCAGCGTGAACAGATTAAATACTGAATATGAAAGACAAATACTTCAATTTCCTACTGAATTCTTGAATTCTGTGGAATTAAGTGGTTTTCTTCCACATACGAGTTGGCCTATTTTTACTCAAAAAGCTTGAGCCATATTTATGCTCCTTAGAAATCTGAATGTTTCCCAAGGGCTCCTATATGGAACCAGATTAATTGTAAGAAATGTGTATGAAGATTGCTTGGATTTGGAAATAATAAATGCAGTTACAATTAGGCAGAGAGCTCTCATTCTTCGACTTGATTTAACACCATATGATAAAACAATTCTATTTTATTTTAAGAGGCAACAACTTCCTCGGCACACTTTATCACAATCAAAAAATCTCAAGGGGAAACTCTGGAACGTACAGGTCTCTATTTCCCTCATCAAGTTCTCAGTCATGGCCAGCAGAATGTTGCAATGTCGAGAGTGCAATCCTTCGACACCCTTAAAGTTTCAATAGTGCTAAAAATAATCGTACAATGAATGTATATAAGAACACCCTTCAGTAAATATTTTCCTATTGACCGTCATGTTTTGACGAGTTTCAACTACTGTAGTTGGGTATTAATCTGACATTTGAAGTCAAACCTAAGAAAGTCAGATATGAAGTAAATCTAAATTATAAAAATATCCACTTTACAATACAAATTTTTATCACTCGACGTCCTTATAAACTAGGATACATGTTTCGGCTCATTTTGAGCCTTCTTCAGTCAATAGCACTAATGAAATTCTCACAAAACAGTCTAGGGTTGATCAGTGTGACCTCTCAATAAAATTTGTTATCTTTTAAATAAGATTTTCACATCGTCATGGCAATTAAAACATTGGACATAAAATGCTTACAGAATTTAAAAACTATATAAAATTCAAGTCGTGGACTCATCGTCGTTGAAATCATTTCCAAATAAGGGACCTGTAACAACAAAAAGCTCCTGACAATCTACATTTCTTACTTGGAAAACCTGAACTGATAACTCTGATTGGGCAATAACTTACCCCATTGTACAGACGTCTTGTATAAGAATCGTGTGTTAGTTATCTTGGTAGAGACGAAAATACGGAATTTGCTTGTTTAATAATTTTTACAAATTGTTTTCATCCATGATCTAAGCCAGGGGAATAAAAGCGTATTAAGGCACGAGACTAACAGAATAATAGAAAGGATTATTAAGAACGCAGAACCCATAAGGCAATCTGACAAGCAAAGCATCAAACAATTAAAACGGAAAATTAACAGCAACAATACAATAGTCACAAAATCAGACAAAAGCAATACAATAGTCCTTATAAAAAAGAACAATACAGAGAAAAAACGGGAAACTTCTTCGAGAGCACAAAATTTAAAGTGGTTAACAAAGATCCAAATGCGATTATCCAAAAAAAAAGTAAAACAAGTCATTAAAAATATAGAAGTTCTGTTTGACGGAAAACAACCCCCAAACTTAGTGAGCATGAACCTCGGGCTCCCCACAGCCAGGGCACTACCCAAAACCCATAAAAAGAAGTACCTATCAGACCCATAGTTAACTTTAAAAACAGCCCAACGTATAAATTTGCGAAGTACATACAGCAGTTTCTAAAAAAACATATAAAATTTGAGGCTAACACAGGCTTCACTAATTCCATTGATTTCAGTAAAAAGAAAAAGAACTAAATATAGAAGATAAACACACTATGCATTCGTTTGACGTACAAGACATGTACTCGAACATTCCAATAAAGGAAGTGCAAAAAATAATCCTAAATAACTTACAAAAGTATGGAAACGTAAGCACAATAGAAATTAATGAGCTTATGTCACTACTTGATTTTGTTTAGAAAACACATTTTTCGCCTTTAATAATAAAATATATCAACAAACCAATGGGTTGGCAATGGGATCCCCGGCAACCAGCATTATAGCAGACGTTTATTTGGATTTCTTGGAACAAAATAAAATCATTAACCATTTACCAGGTATTGTGTTCTGGGGTAGATATGTGGGCGATGTGTTCACCACAATAGACGAAAAAAATGGTAAAAGCAGACGATTTATTAGATATGTTAAACAAATTAGATAATATTGAATTCACGCTAGAATCACACAAAGAAAATTGTTTAAACTACTTAGATTTAAAAATAAATAAAATACAGAATTAGCTACATTTTGAAATATATCGCAAACCAACCCAAACAGTTATAACAATCAAGAAGGATTCTAATCACCCCGAGAGCCAAAAGAAAATCGCTTTCTACAGCTTACTCAATAGGGCGCTAAATATACCACTCAGTGAAGAAAATTTAAATAAGGAACTAAAAATCATAGCCAACATCGCTAAGAAAAATGGATATTCACAAGATTACGTCAACAGAATAAAGAAGTTTCTTTATTGAAACGACTTTAGAAAAAGATCGCAGAAAGAACCAAAATTTCGCTACTTTCACGCACGTAAACCCAAGATCACATACTATAACAAACTCAATTAGAAAGTTTAATATGAACATTGCGTACAAAACACAAAACAATAACAGCAACATCGTTTTTAATCACATTAGTGTGAATAAGACTAATAAATTCAGCAAATCGGGAGTGTACAAACTTAAATGCAAGGATTGCGATGCCACCTAGTTGGGACAAACGGGCAGAGCGTTCAACGTAAGATACGGGGAACATACCAGCGCATTGAAATATAACAAGTTCTCGGCCATGGCGAACCACACGGCCGAGAAAAGACATAATTTCATTTCGATAGATAAGGATTTGGAAATTGTACACATTGTAAATAAAACTAAAAACCTTAACGTGTTAGAAAACATAGAAATTCGCAATGCCCAAAAAACAGACCCTATAAATAACTTGAACTATTTAACTTTCAACGACAACGTTTTATTTAACACGATATCGAAATTAAGGCGAAGAGACCGATATAAACAGAAAGCCGCCCTCCCCCCTCCATAACGTAAGTTTCTGACGTATTGAACCCTTATCATTGTGTCCAATAATAATGTTTCATATTAATAAAAACGATGGAAATACTAAATACATGATATGCTGGATATTTGAGTAATATTGATGTAGCAAGAAATCTGGACTTGGTAAGACATGCTACGTGCTGGCTGGAAATGACCAATAGTTTCACAACCAATGTTATTCTTGGATTTCTGAGAAAATCAGATATGACGCTGTGGCGTACGTGACCATAAAAGGCCAAAATGCTGCGTACAAGGCAAGGAGTGAGAGAGAGGAGAATAGTCGTGACGTCAATATAAGGGCGGGATTTGTAAGGTCAGAACTCCGAAGCCAACTTATCTGACCAATAAGAAAACATGACGCCAGAACATAGCGTCAGTGTGTTTTGCGCGGCAATCGGATAGAAAAAGATCTAGCGATCGGTTTGCATGTTCGACGGCAGATTCGTGACCTGTGAGAAAATACAAGATTTTTGAGAGGTCACACATAATTATAGGCCCATTACTTAAAATATTGAGGAGCTGTTTTTCTCCCACCATTGAAACTTTAGGCTTTCTGTATATATACAAATGTCTGAGATGAACCGGGGCACTCCTAATTATTCTTCGACAGTCATTTTAAGACGTCCTTAAGACGATATGGTTTTAAAATTATAGTTGTGTGTCGGCAACGAAGTTGGAAATTTTCATAAATTGTGAGATGGCAATTAGCCATAGAATAGGGAAAGTCGACGATTCTGCATAGGACGATCTGAGGAAATAAAATACTTAGAACGCAGATAGAACAGTTTAAAAACTTTGATTTAATTGTGTTTTAACAGCAGCAAAATGTCGACCATGGAGAGAAGACAGCAAGCTTCATCCTCCATTACCATCAGTGTTATGGGCTAACGGCCTAATGATGGGAATTGACGAGGCGGGAGGCCTCTGGAAAGCAGTTTAAGTGATGAGTATTAAAAAATTGATTTATTGATTTTGGACGAGGGGAATCGCGAGAGATGTGTGGAACTTTGTATAGATTTTATTTGTGTGGTGTAATTTAAATTTCAGGGTTTGATTTCTTAACTGACATGCGTGTAGTAAATTTTGGCATTGCGTGACAATTATGTTGTACAGTAAATTTTGTAATTTAAATGTTTTCCTTGTGTATACGTAATTCTTGCGAAACGGCCGCATCGATTAACGTATCTATAAAAAGTGTAGCCATGAATGAGAACCTAGGAACGACAATGATAAATGGACTGATTTAATGATATGTTAAACTAATTACTACGTGGGGGGAATATTTGCATTTTGTTGCTTTGATAACTCGGGCTAGGACTGATCCTGTTATTAATTCTTTATTGTCATTTGGACATGTTGTGTGTCATTATCTGAGGGGTGTGCTGATTAATGCTACGACGAGATCTTCGAGAAATGTGCCACGTATTTTTGGGTGTAAGTGATGATGATGAGGAGAGGTAAAGCCTGTCCATGACTGCGATATCATTCCGGCAAACTAGTTATCCGTGGGGATAAGTTTGACCTGGAAATGTATTCTTAAAAATCCCTGAGAGGATGTTTTGAGATAATGTGTTATTTATTTGTACGCGTTTAACAGGTGGCGATTAGCAAAGGTGCTGTACGCTGGCTATGGGCCAGAATCTATATTTAGCATGGCACTAATTACTACTTGGGGGAAGAAATCAGCCACTCTCTCGGTGAGGCGATAACAGGCCCGGTTGTCTCCAGCTCGTTATGACACGTTATGTTTGCTTTAAAGCCTAATGAGTTAAGGTTATTTCATTTGGTTTAATTTGGGAAGTTGCCATGTTGTCGATCCAAGTTTCTTTTATCATTACTACGACTTATTTGTTCATTGTTTTAAAACGCCAAACTTTCCGGCGTGAAAATTAAAAGTTATATTTTGTTGTTGTTGGCTCTTATTTTCAAGGCCATTGTATTCATATAAATATAATTTGGCAACCGGCCAAACCTGTTCATGTCATGTTATGCCTTCCTAGTGTTTAAGGTATAAGTCGGTAATTCCGCAGCCCTTATTTTAAATAATACACACGTGTATTTGGTTGTGGTAATCTAAGGTTAGAGCATGTCAGTAGTGTATATAAATATGTAATTGTTGTTCCCACATTTCCGTAATTCATCCTTCGCAGTACGGAGTCCGTTCCCGAACCAACTGTTTTGGTCGGAAACGAGCGCCCATCAAAATGCTCATTACTTGAACTAGTCTTAAAACCCGTGTCGCTCATAAATATTAAATTTTTGTACTATTTATTTGTTTGTTATATTTGGATCTTGTGATCCGTTTTCTTTTGTTACTTTGATTTAAGTGACATTGCAGTCACAATGCTTGTTGACAGCTGTCATGCCATGTCGTCATGGTACGTCAGGCTGGTCAGTGTTAGATCTGTTCACGCGAGTGAACAATAAAAGGGTGGTTATAGTTTTCTTTTTTTTTATGTTTGATTCAGTTAATAAATTTCATTTGTTAGTAGATCCTGTTGTTTTTCTTGGCTTTATAATAATAATAAGTTAACCTTATGAACCCTGGAAGTTATGTTGATAGCAAAACCTCTAAATCACATTCACAAGAATCCATTACGACCCCGAAATTTTGAATCTTGTCTACATGCTATTTTCCAAAGGGTTTATAAGAGTTACTTTGGCTTCCGAACGTGTGGCATTTGTGTTTAGAGTAAAAAAATAGATCACCGGCATGTGATAAGTTTATTAACGTAAGTTAGGCGAAGATAGTACCGCCAAATGTTTGAAAATATAAAGTCATGGAGTTTGCAATAAAGTAAATGTGGAACAAGTTAAGTGTTTGAACTTTGATTAAAATTAGAACAAACTGTTCCAGGCGCCCAATAAAATTAAATTAGCTTTGTGTAGAAAAGCCAAACTCAAAGAATTATTTGACAGGAAGGTTAGACCTTAAAAACTAATTAATACTCTATTAATTGGTTAAAATTTGTAAGTAAAGTAAGGTCAGGAAGATTATAACTGAATCAAAGGGTTAAAATTAAATGGAATAATAAGTAAATTATACTCAGTGATGCTATAGTTTGTGGGAGTAATTTAAAGTAAATGAACTGAGTATGTAAAGGGTTAATGTGTGTATATTTAATATATGTGAGCGCGCGTATCCAGGGCTCCGCCCTTATGTCATTTCCCTATGTCTCAAATATATTATTGTTGTGATGGCAACTCTGGGAGAAATTCGCGAAGTGATTGAACTAGCATCCGCTCGTACGCGAGAACAACTTAGTGAGATGAGAAAGGACATAACCAATGAAATACAGACACAGTTAGCGGCAAATAGTGAAGAAACGCAGACACAGTTAGCGGCAAATAGTGTAGAAATGCAGACACAGTTAGCGGCGAATAGTGAAGAAACGCAGACACAGTTAACGGCTATAAATAAACAATCGGCAGAAACGCAGACACAGTTGGCGGCAAATAATGTAGAAATGCAGAAACAGTTAGCGGCAAATAGTGTAGAAATACAGACACAGTTAAACACAAAACTATCTGAAGTTAACGAGAATATAAATCAGAAAATCGCTACACAAAACATTCTGGTTAGTGAACAATTACATAGGCAGTCTGAGAAAAACAATGAAATGTTAAACGCACAAGACGAAAGGAACACTCAAAATCTAGCTGCGCTAACGGTAGAAATCAAAGAGCACACAAAAGAACAGCTAATCCAATTAGCAAAGGACGTTAGCACTAACAATACCAAACAATTAGGAATAATAAAAGGTATCGAAGATTCGTTTAAAAAGGAAATAAAAGGAATGGATGAGACTGTTATGGCAAAACTAGCACAAATCGAGCAAGCGTGTTTGACCAACTCATCTGAGATTAAAGAAGCACACACAAACTTAGAAAAAAGGTTTGAGATGATCGAACGAGGGACACAGGGTATGCAAGATCAGATAATTACAGTAGATAACAATATCACGGGCTTAGTGACGGAACTCAACAAATTAGAAATACAATCAATTAAGAAATGGAAAAAGTTAGAAATTGACCAGGAAGAAATTAAACAAACATTAGAACAGAACAACATTTCTCTGGGAGAAAGGATAGATAAACTTGAAGATAATCAGGAGGCTAATCAACAGGAAGTCGAAAAACGCTTTGTTAAATTGAAGGATACTATTAGGAAAGATTGGACCAAGATGAGCGCTGATTCGAAAGATGAACGGCTCGCAGTAAGCAAGAAGCTAGGGGAAAATAACGCGAAAATACAGGCGTTAGAAGAAAATATGAAGTTAAGATTTCAAATTCAAGAGGACCGCATGATAAAATCGGAGTTGCAGTCACTTGGACATAATACGATGTTTGCGACACTAATGGAAAAGGGGAAAGGGGAGAATGCGGAAAGAGAGCACACAATAGACAGCCACGAGCTTGGGCAAAGTCCAAGAACGGTAGACACGCAAGCATTCCAGAATTATGAGGGTCGTAGCTCGACACCTCAAAACACACAACTTCCCACGCAAGTTATACAAGTCATCCGTGGAAACGAATTTAAACCGAATAAGTTTTTACCAGAGAGCGGAGGGACACCTAAAGCTTTCTTAAGGGAACTGACAGAATATTTTTCGGACCAAAATGTTAGCTCAACGCGACAATTAAGAATGGTTGAAAAATTTTTGGCGGGCTCAGCACTTACCTGGTATCTTGGATTTAAGAACACATTTAAATCAATGGAAGGTTTCCACAAGGCCTTCCTAAGCAAATACTGGAGTGGTCGTATCAACAAAGCTTGCGGATGGACTTATACTCGCGCAAATACCATTCCACGCATCAGACGAAATATGCAGATTTTTTCGCCATGCAACTTGTCAAATTGCAGGATCTTGATAATCCCCCAAGCGAAATGGAGCTAATAACTACGATAGGAAAGCAGATGCCTATTAGCGTTCAGCAATTCTTGGTGGCGGCAAATATTACGACCGTGGTCCAGGCAGAAGAGGTATTAAGGAAGATAGATGAAACCACTAATTACATCAACCCGAGAGAGAAGAGACAGATAGAGTTAGTTAATGCAGTCGAAGTAGTCAAGACACCGAACAAAAACACGAGGTCGCAAGCTACAAACACTGGGGATAACCAAAGACGGCAGAGCACCGAAGAATATGAGCCGAGATCTCAACCGAGATACGAAAATAGGGACAGAAACCATAACAATCAGGAAGGAACTAACCGCTACCGGAACACAAACAATCAGCAGTGGCGAGATAATAGGAGATACCAAACGTCATACAATAGGAATAATAATAATAACGCACCTTATAATCAGGGATGGCGTGGAGGACACTATAATCAACAATATAGGCCCAGAGACAATAGGCGTTACAATCAACAATATAACGCACAAAATAACCAGCGGTTTAACGAGCAATCGGATCCAAGGGATGATCAGAGAAATTGGAACGAGAGACACGCTGACCCGCAACAGTACCTGGAGGAGCCACGTAACATGGAAGGAAATAATGATAAATGGGAAAGAGCGATAGATCGGCGGAAGAATCCCGACAACCACGAGGAGGAAAACGGAACACATCAAATGTTGGAGGCCATGCATGTAGAAACCCAGAGATATTTGGAGGAGCTGCATGGAGAAGAAGAAAATAGAGCAGCCGACAATAGGAAACAGAAGAATAGCAGGAGAGATTCGCAGGCCGTGTCAGGCAAGGGTCTCGAAATATGGTAAAAAAAAGTTATTGTACGGGAATCGGAGAAGAAGAAGGGAGAAGGAAGAAGATGGCAACGCGGGGGAGAAGAAGGAGATGACATCACGGTAAAATGGAGAAAAGACAGGAGCGGCTTAAGGAAGTTCAACTAGGGGTTACGAACTTAGGTAACAACGCCTACAGAGTCCGAGAGGTGAGCACAGGAAACATGGCAGTATATAATATCTCAAATTTAAAATTGTATCATCAGAGAGAGCCATACGAACCGAGAAATAATGTTACTGCAGCAAATTAAATATTCGCGTGATAACATACAACAAAAGATACGGGGGTACACTAGTGGTGAAAGCGCTCAAGACAGCTCTGACGTGTTTACAAGTTCAGGCGGAAGTCGTTAATGAATATGTTGATGTTTTGAAAGAGTGAGAGGGGAGACGAGTAGCAAGGAAAGAGGCCGGAGGGCATAAGTATACAGGAATTTCCTAATGAGTTTGGAACGAGACGGCTACTGAAACAGACAGAGGCGGACAGTCATTATATTTGAGGGTGACCAGCAACTTCAAATTTGAGCCAGAAAAGTAGGGGATGTGAAATTCGACTTCATTTGAGTTCGAATTTCATCAACTAGGGGTCAGATGAACCCTTATCATTGTGTCCAATAATAATGTTTCATATTAATAAAAACGATGGAAATACTAAATACATGATATGCTGGATATTTGAGTAATATTGATGTAGCAAGAAATCTGGACTTGGTAAGACATGCTACGTGCTGGCTGGAAATGACCAATAGTTTCACAACCAATGTTATTCTTGGATTTCTGAGAAAATCAGATATGACGCTGTGGCGTACGTGACCATAAAAGGCCAAAATGCTGCGTACAAGGCAAGGAGTGAGAGAGAGGAGAATAGTCGTGACGTCAATATAAGGGCGGGATTTGTAAGGTCAGAACTCCGAAGCCAACTTATCTGACCAATAAGAAAACATGACGCCAGAACATAGCGTCAGTGTGTTTTGCGCGGCAATCGGATAGAAAAAGATCTAGCGATCGGTTTGCATGTTCGACGGCAGATTCGTGACCTGTGAGAAAATACAAGATTTTTGAGAGGTCACACATAATTATAGGCCCATTACTTAAAATATTGAGGAGCTGTTTTTCTCCCACCATTGAAACTTTAGGCTTTCTGTATATATACAAATGTCTGAGATGAACCGGGGCACTCCTAATTATTCTTCGACAGTCATTTTAAGACGTCCTTAAGACGATATGGTTTTAAAATTATAGTTGTGTGTCGGCAACGAAGTTGGAAATTTTCATAAATTGTGAGATGGCAATTAGCCATAGAATAGGGAAAGTCGACGATTCTGCATAGGACGATCTGAGGAAATAAAATACTTAGAACGCAGATAGAACAGTTTAAAAACTTTGATTTAATTGTGTTTTAACAGCAGCAAAATGTCGACCATGGAGAGAAGACAGCAAGCTTCATCCTCCATTACCATCAGTGTTATGGGCTAACGGCCTAATGATGGGAATTGACGAGGCGGGAGGCCTCTGGAAAGCAGTTTAAGTGATGAGTATTAAAAAATTGATTTATTGATTTTGGACGAGGGGAATCGCGAGAGATGTGTGGAACTTTGTATAGATTTTATTTGTGTGGTGTAATTTAAATTTCAGGGTTTGATTTCTTAACTGACATGCGTGTAGTAAATTTTGGCATTGCGTGACAATTATGTTGTACAGTAAATTTTGTAATTTAAATGTTTTCCTTGTGTATACGTAATTCTTGCGAAACGGCCGCATCGATTAACGTATCTATAAAAAGTGTAGCCATGAATGAGAACCTAGGAACGACAATGATAAATGGACTGATTTAATGATATGTTAAACTAATTACTACGTGGGGGGAATATTTGCATTTTGTTGCTTTGATAACTCGGGCTAGGACTGATCCTGTTATTAATTCTTTATTGTCATTTGGACATGTTGTGTGTCATTATCTGAGGGGTGTGCTGATTAATGCTACGACGAGATCTTCGAGAAATGTGCCACGTATTTTTGGGTGTAAGTGATGATGATGAGGAGAGGTAAAGCCTGTCCATGACTGCGATATCATTCCGGCAAACTAGTTATCCGTGGGGATAAGTTTGACCTGGAAATGTATTCTTAAAAATCCCTGAGAGGATGTTTTGAGATAATGTGTTATTTATTTGTACGCGTTTAACAGGTGGCGATTAGCAAAGGTGCTGTACGCTGGCTATGGGCCAGAATCTATATTTAGCATGGCACTAATTACTACTTGGGGGAAGAAATCAGCCACTCTCTCGGTGAGGCGATAACAGGCCCGGTTGTCTCCAGCTCGTTATGACACGTTATGTTTGCTTTAAAGCCTAATGAGTTAAGGTTATTTCATTTGGTTTAATTTGGGAAGTTGCCATGTTGTCGATCCAAGTTTCTTTTATCATTACTACGACTTATTTGTTCATTGTTTTAAAACGCCAAACTTTCCGGCGTGAAAATTAAAAGTTATATTTTGTTGTTGTTGGCTCTTATTTTCAAGGCCATTGTATTCATATAAATATAATTTGGCAACCGGCCAAACCTGTTCATGTCATGTTATGCCTTCCTAGTGTTTAAGGTATAAGTCGGTAATTCCGCAGCCCTTATTTTAAATAATACACACGTGTATTTGGTTGTGGTAATCTAAGGTTAGAGCATGTCAGTAGTGTATATAAATATGTAATTGTTGTTCCCACATTTCCGTAATTCATCCTTCGCAGTACGGAGTCCGTTCCCGAACCAACTGTTTTGGTCGGAAACGAGCGCCCATCAAAATGCTCATTACTTGAACTAGTCTTAAAACCCGTGTCGCTCATAAATATTAAATTTTTGTACTATTTATTTGTTTGTTATATTTGGATCTTGTGATCCGTTTTCTTTTGTTACTTTGATTTAAGTGACATTGCAGTCACAATGCTTGTTGACAGCTGTCATGCCATGTCGTCATGGTACGTCAGGCTGGTCAGTGTTAGATCTGTTCACGCGAGTGAACAATAAAAGGGTGGTTATAGTTTTCTTTTTTTTTATGTTTGATTCAGTTAATAAATTTCATTTGTTAGTAGATCCTGTTGTTTTTCTTGGCTTTATAATAATAATAAGTTAACCTTATGAACCCTGGAAGTTATGTTGATAGCAAAACCTCTAAATCACATTCACAAGAATCCATTACGACCCCGAAATTTTGAATCTTGTCTACATGCTATTTTCCAAAGGGTTTATAAGAGTTACTTTGGCTTCCGAACGTGTGGCATTTGTGTTTAGAGTAAAAAAATAGATCACCGGCATGTGATAAGTTTATTAACGTAAGTTAGGCGAAGATAGTACCGCCAAATGTTTGAAAATATAAAGTCATGGAGTTTGCAATAAAGTAAATGTGGAACAAGTTAAGTGTTTGAACTTTGATTAAAATTAGAACAAACTGTTCCAGGCGCCCAATAAAATTAAATTAGCTTTGTGTAGAAAAGCCAAACTCAAAGAATTATTTGACAGGAAGGTTAGACCTTAAAAACTAATTAATACTCTATTAATTGGTTAAAATTTGTAAGTAAAGTAAGGTCAGGAAGATTATAACTGAATCAAAGGGTTAAAATTAAATGGAATAATAAGTAAATTATACTCAGTGATGCTATAGTTTGTGGGAGTAATTTAAAGTAAATGAACTGAGTATGTAAAGGGTTAATGTGTGTATATTTAATATATGTGAGCGCGCGTATCCAGGGCTCCGCCCTTATGTCATTTCCCTATGTCTCAAATATATTATTGTTGTGATGGCAACTCTGGGAGAAATTCGCGAAGTGATTGAACTAGCATCCGCTCGTACGCGAGAACAACTTAGTGAGATGAGAAAGGACATAACCAATGAAATACAGACACAGTTAGCGGCAAATAGTGAAGAAACGCAGACACAGTTAGCGGCAAATAGTGTAGAAATGCAGACACAGTTAGCGGCGAATAGTGAAGAAACGCAGACACAGTTAACGGCTATAAATAAACAATCGGCAGAAACGCAGACACAGTTGGCGGCAAATAATGTAGAAATGCAGAAACAGTTAGCGGCAAATAGTGTAGAAATACAGACACAGTTAAACACAAAACTATCTGAAGTTAACGAGAATATAAATCAGAAAATCGCTACACAAAACATTCTGGTTAGTGAACAATTACATAGGCAGTCTGAGAAAAACAATGAAATGTTAAACGCACAAGACGAAAGGAACACTCAAAATCTAGCTGCGCTAACGGTAGAAATCAAAGAGCACACAAAAGAACAGCTAATCCAATTAGCAAAGGACGTTAGCACTAACAATACCAAACAATTAGGAATAATAAAAGGTATCGAAGATTCGTTTAAAAAGGAAATAAAAGGAATGGATGAGACTGTTATGGCAAAACTAGCACAAATCGAGCAAGCGTGTTTGACCAACTCATCTGAGATTAAAGAAGCACACACAAACTTAGAAAAAAGGTTTGAGATGATCGAACGAGGGACACAGGGTATGCAAGATCAGATAATTACAGTAGATAACAATATCACGGGCTTAGTGACGGAACTCAACAAATTAGAAATACAATCAATTAAGAAATGGAAAAAGTTAGAAATTGACCAGGAAGAAATTAAACAAACATTAGAACAGAACAACATTTCTCTGGGAGAAAGGATAGATAAACTTGAAGATAATCAGGAGGCTAATCAACAGGAAGTCGAAAAACGCTTTGTTAAATTGAAGGATACTATTAGGAAAGATTGGACCAAGATGAGCGCTGATTCGAAAGATGAACGGCTCGCAGTAAGCAAGAAGCTAGGGGAAAATAACGCGAAAATACAGGCGTTAGAAGAAAATATGAAGTTAAGATTTCAAATTCAAGAGGACCGCATGATAAAATCGGAGTTGCAGTCACTTGGACATAATACGATGTTTGCGACACTAATGGAAAAGGGGAAAGGGGAGAATGCGGAAAGAGAGCACACAATAGACAGCCACGAGCTTGGGCAAAGTCCAAGAACGGTAGACACGCAAGCATTCCAGAATTATGAGGGTCGTAGCTCGACACCTCAAAACACACAACTTCCCACGCAAGTTATACAAGTCATCCGTGGAAACGAATTTAAACCGAATAAGTTTTTACCAGAGAGCGGAGGGACACCTAAAGCTTTCTTAAGGGAACTGACAGAATATTTTTCGGACCAAAATGTTAGCTCAACGCGACAATTAAGAATGGTTGAAAAATTTTTGGCGGGCTCAGCACTTACCTGGTATCTTGGATTTAAGAACACATTTAAATCAATGGAAGGTTTCCACAAGGCCTTCCTAAGCAAATACTGGAGTGGGTCGTATCAACAAAGCTTGCGGATGGACTTATACTCGCGCAAATACCATTCCACGCATCAGACGAAATATGCAGATTTTTTCGCCATGCAACTTGTCAAATTGCAGGATCTTGATAATCCCCCAAGCGAAATGGAGCTAATAACTACGATAGGAAAGCAGATGCCTATTAGCGTTCAGCAATTCTTGGTGGCGGCAAATATTACGACCGTGGTCCAGGCAGAAGAGGTATTAAGGAAGATAGATGAAACCACTAATTACATCAACCCGAGAGAGAAGAGACAGATAGAGTTAGTTAATGCAGTCGAAGTAGTCAAGACACCGAACAAAAACACGAGGTCGCAAGCTACAAACACTGGGGATAACCAAAGACGGCAGAGCACCGAAGAATATGAGCCGAGATCTCAACCGAGATACGAAAATAGGGACAGAAACCATAACAATCAGGAAGGAACTAACCGCTACCGGAACACAAACAATCAGCAGTGGCGAGATAATAGGAGATACCAAACGTCATACAATAGGAATAATAATAATAACGCACCTTATAATCAGGGATGGCGTGGAGGACACTATAATCAACAATATAGGCCCAGAGACAATAGGCGTTACAATCAACAATATAACGCACAAAATAACCAGCGGTTTAACGAGCAATCGGATCCAAGGGATGATCAGAGAAATTGGAACGAGAGACACGCTGACCCGCAACAGTACCTGGAGGAGCCACGTAACATGGAAGGAAATAATGATAAATGGGAAAGAGCGATAGATCGGCGGAAGAATCCCGACAACCACGAGGAGGAAAACGGAACACATCAAATGTTGGAGGCCATGCATGTAGAAACCCAGAGATATTTGGAGGAGCTGCATGGAGAAGAAGAAAATAGAGCAGCCGACAATAGGAAACAGAAGAATAGCAGGAGAGATTCGCAGGCCGTGTCAGGCAAGGGTCTCGAAATATGGTAAAAAAAAGTTATTGTACGGGAATCGGAGAAGAAGAAGGGAGAAGGAAGAAGATGGCAACGCGGGGGAGAAGAAGGAGATGACATCACGGTAAAATGGAGAAAAGACAGGAGCGGCTTAAGGAAGTTCAACTAGGGGTTACGAACTTAGGTAACAACGCCTACAGAGTCCGAGAGGTGAGCACAGGAAACATGGCAGTATATAATATCTCAAATTTAAAATTGTATCATCAGAGAGAGCCATACGAACCGAGAAATAATGTTACTGCAGCAAATTAAATATTCGCGTGATAACATACAACAAAAGATACGGGGGTACACTAGTGGTGAAAGCGCTCAAGACAGCTCTGACGTGTTTACAAGTTCAGGCGGAAGTCGTTAATGAATATGTTGATGTTTTGAAAGAGTGAGAGGGGAGACGAGTAGCAAGGAAAGAGGCCGGAGGGCATAAGTATACAGGAATTTCCTAATGAGTTTGGAACGAGACGGCTACTGAAACAGACAGAGGCGGACAGTCATTATATTTGAGGGTGACCAGCAACTTCAAATTTGAGCCAGAAAAGTAGGGGATGTGAAATTCGACTTCATTTGAGTTCGAATTTCATCAACTAGGGGTCAGATGAACCCTTATCATTGTGTCCAATAATAATGTTTCATATTAATAAAAACGATGGAAATACTAAATACATGATATGCTGGATATTTGAGTAATATTGATGTAGCAAGAAATCTGGACTTGGTAAGACATGCTACGTGCTGGCTGGAAATGACCAATAGTTTCACAACCAATGTTATTCTTGGATTTCTGAGAAAATCAGATATGACGCTGTGGCGTACGTGACCATAAAAGGCCAAAATGCTGCGTACAAGGCAAGGAGTGAGAGAGAGGAGAATAGTCGTGACGTCAATATAAGGGCGGGATTTGTAAGGTCAGAACTCCGAAGCCAACTTATCTGACCAATAAGAAAACATGACGCCAGAACATAGCGTCAGTGTGTTTTGCGCGGCAATCGGATAGAAAAAGATCTAGCGATCGGTTTGCATGTTCGACGGCAGATTCGTGACCTGTGAGAAAATACAAGATTTTTGAGAGGTCACACATAATTATAGGCCCATTACTTAAAATATTGAGGAGCTGTTTTTCTCCCACCATTGAAACTTTAGGCTTTCTGTATATATACAAATGTCTGAGATGAACCGGGGCACTCCTAATTATTCTTCGACAGTCATTTTAAGACGTCCTTAAGACGATATGGTTTTAAAATTATAGTTGTGTGTCGGCAACGAAGTTGGAAATTTTCATAAATTGTGAGATGGCAATTAGCCATAGAATAGGGAAAGTCGACGATTCTGCATAGGACGATCTGAGGAAATAAAATACTTAGAACGCAGATAGAACAGTTTAAAAACTTTGATTTAATTGTGTTTTAACAGCAGCAAAATGTCGACCATGGAGAGAAGACAGCAAGCTTCATCCTCCATTACCATCAGTGTTATGGGCTAACGGCCTAATGATGGGAATTGACGAGGCGGGAGGCCTCTGGAAAGCAGTTTAAGTGATGAGTATTAAAAAATTGATTTATTGATTTTGGACGAGGGGAATCGCGAGAGATGTGTGGAACTTTGTATAGATTTTATTTGTGTGGTGTAATTTAAATTTCAGGGTTTGATTTCTTAACTGACATGCGTGTAGTAAATTTTGGCATTGCGTGACAATTATGTTGTACAGTAAATTTTGTAATTTAAATGTTTTCCTTGTGTATACGTAATTCTTGCGAAACGGCCGCATCGATTAACGTATCTATAAAAAGTGTAGCCATGAATGAGAACCTAGGAACGACAATGATAAATGGACTGATTTAATGATATGTTAAACTAATTACTACGTGGGGGGAATATTTGCATTTTGTTGCTTTGATAACTCGGGCTAGGACTGATCCTGTTATTAATTCTTTATTGTCATTTGGACATGTTGTGTGTCATTATCTGAGGGGTGTGCTGATTAATGCTACGACGAGATCTTCGAGAAATGTGCCACGTATTTTTGGGTGTAAGTGATGATGATGAGGAGAGGTAAAGCCTGTCCATGACTGCGATATCATTCCGGCAAACTAGTTATCCGTGGGGATAAGTTTGACCTGGAAATGTATTCTTAAAAATCCCTGAGAGGATGTTTTGAGATAATGTGTTATTTATTTGTACGCGTTTAACAGGTGGCGATTAGCAAAGGTGCTGTACGCTGGCTATGGGCCAGAATCTATATTTAGCATGGCACTAATTACTACTTGGGGGAAGAAATCAGCCACTCTCTCGGTGAGGCGATAACAGGCCCGGTTGTCTCCAGCTCGTTATGACACGTTATGTTTGCTTTAAAGCCTAATGAGTTAAGGTTATTTCATTTGGTTTAATTTGGGAAGTTGCCATGTTGTCGATCCAAGTTTCTTTTATCATTACTACGACTTATTTGTTCATTGTTTTAAAACGCCAAACTTTCCGGCGTGAAAATTAAAAGTTATATTTTGTTGTTGTTGGCTCTTATTTTCAAGGCCATTGTATTCATATAAATATAATTTGGCAACCGGCCAAACCTGTTCATGTCATGTTATGCCTTCCTAGTGTTTAAGGTATAAGTCGGTAATTCCGCAGCCCTTATTTTAAATAATACACACGTGTATTTGGTTGTGGTAATCTAAGGTTAGAGCATGTCAGTAGTGTATATAAATATGTAATTGTTGTTCCCTCATTTCCGTAATTCATCCTTCGCAGTACGGAGTCCGTTCCCGAACCAACTGTTTTGGTCGGAAACGAGCGCCCGTCAAAATGCTCATTACTTGAACTAGTCTTAAAACCCGTGTCGCTCATAAATATTAAATTTTTGTACTATTTATTTGTTTGTTATATTTGGATCTTGTGATCCGTTTTCTTTTGTTACTTTGATTTAAGTGACATTGCAGTCACAATGCTTGTTGACAGCTGTCATGCCATGTCGTCATGGTACGTCAGGCTGGTCAGTGTTAGATCTGTTCACGCGAGTTAACAATAAAAGGGTGGTTATAGTTTTCTTTTTTTTATGTTTGATTCAGTTAATAAATTTCATTTGTTAGTAGATCCTGTTGTTTTTCTTGGCTTTATAATAATAATAAGTTAACCTTATGAACCCTGGAAGTTATGTTGATAGCAAAACCTCTAAATCACATTCACAAGAATCCATTACGACCCCGAAATTTTGAATCTTGTCTACATGCTATTTTCCAAAGGGTTTAGTATGTCTTGTCTCCCCTTCCCGCGAACCTTGCCCTCACACTTGCAGTACGAAGGCCGGTGAGTAGCCAGTTATCATAGGAAGACTTTACGTCTTTCACTAATATTACATTCCCATGGTTCTGTATCATACGTGAGTTTACTTTCAATTTATACGTGGGTTATGTTTTAGTTTATTTTTCATATTTTCGATTATCTTTTCGCTTTACAGGGAGATGAACACAATTTGTAAAAATTGTTAAACAAGCAACTTCCGTATTTTCGTCTCTACCAGGATAACTAACACACGATTCTTATACAAGACGTCTGTACAATGGGGTAAGTTATTGCCCAATCAGAGTTATCAGTTCAGGTTTTCCAAGTAAGAAATGTAGATTGTCAGGAGCTTTTTGTTGTTACAGGTCCCTTATTTGGAAATGATTTCAACAACGATGAGTCCACGACTTAAATTTTATATAGTTTTTAAATTCTGTAAGCATTTTATGTCCAATGTTTTAATTGCCATGACGATGTGAAAATCTTATTTAAAAAATAACAAATTTTATTGAGAGGTCACACTGATCAACCCTAGACAGTTTTGTGAGAATTTCATTACTGTTATTGACTGAAGAAGGCTCAAAATGAGCCTAAACATGTATCCTAGTTTATAAGGACATCGTGTGATAAAAATTTGTATTGTAAAGTGGATATTTTTATAATACTGTATATCATAATCAATTACGGAAAATTTAGAATTATAACTAAATTCATAGATATTCATGAAGAAAATCTGATGTATAATTTTAAAAAAGCCAACTTCTATAAGTTATATACATTACTGGCACTTTGTAATTGAACTCCAGTGACTAGCAGTAGTGATGTTGACAATTCTCTCGATGAATTTCACGCAATATAAGATCATGTTCTTGGAATTACAGTTGCTATAAACAGGTAGGGGGCCCTTTTTCCAGACAGTTCCTATTTCCGGACACCCCTAACAATTCCCTAGTTTGTATTTGAACTGAACGCCAGAAGTAGTTTATCAATGCCTCGCTAGATGGAAGCACACTGCTGCTGTCGATAACTGTGAGTAGTGATGCGGTACACGCGTGGTTCGTGCTACAGAAAATTTTAAAGATTTCAAGGTATAAACACTCATCTACACTTCTTTCTTACTATACATCTCTTCTGGTGCATTTTCCTTCATAATATATCATACCTGAGTGACTGGGTGGCAAGGAATTCGTAATAGCGAAGAAGAATGTACTGTATTGCCAACCAATGGGCTTGTGTGGTGTGCCGCGTCTTGGCGCCTTACTGGTGGGCACGGAATTTAAATGGGGCATATGTTTGTACCTATTTCTGGACACTGATTTGCTCCTAATTCCGGACATATACATTTTAACGTCAGTTTTAGAGCTCGAATTATAACGTCTCTACACTAAGTTCGGAGCACAAAATGTGCTTACTTTACTAATATGCCTATACCTAGGTAGGTATATGATATAAATGGTATCGTTGATCATGCGGCCCATAAGTTTGATACCGCCAAAGTGAGTGGATTATTCCCGATTTTTATTATTTCCTTAAATATTGTTACCAGTCTACTGTAGTTATAACTAGCCGGCCCTGTGGTGTTGGGGTGCACTCAGCCAAGTGGAGACAATTTAGTAGCTGTCTGACAGTGAGGCAGCGCCCCGGTCACGAAAGCCAAGATTAACCGCCGTGGGGATCCGATGCGCTGACCACATGACACCCCAATATCTGCAGGCCAAATGGCTGGGCAGCGGTTGCTTGGTAGTCCTAGACCCTTCATGGGCTGTAGTGCCACGGTTTTTTCTTTTTTAAATATTACTAACCACTAACACTGTTAATATTTTACATTCAGTACATCCGTACAATAGATGGCAATAACTAGCTATGTCAATGACAAAAAATACACAATAATGCACTCTCCACCACTCGAAATCCAATTACATTTTTGTTACAGATGGAAGGAAAATCTAAGGGTAATAGTAAATCATCTTCACCAAAAACAGAAAGAAGGGAGACGCAGAAAATATAAAATTGGCTGTGGAAGAGTATCGAAAAGGTTCTTCGTAGGATCAGCAGCAGATAAATATGGGGTTCCTAAATCTACTGTTTATGAACACATTAAAGGTATTGCCAAGTCTTGCAAACGAGGACTGAAACCAATGTTTTCTGAGTTTGAAGAACAGTAGCATTATTTTTGTTGAATGCTTCCAGGAAAGGATTTCCTTTGAGTCCAACCGACGTGAAAATGGCAGCGTTTGAGTATGCGGAAATGTGTCAATATGAACACAAATTTAACAAGCAAACGAAATGCGCAGGTCAAAAATGGCTCAGAGGTTTCCTGAAAAGGAATCTTAATCTCTCAATTAAAACTCCAGAAGCACTTTCAATGGCCAGGGCACAAGGTCTGAACAGGTAGGCTGTGAGGGAGTTCTACGATTTATTACAGACAATTCTAGAAGAACATGGCTTTATAAACAAAGCAGAACACATTTATAATGTGGATAAAGTGGATTGCCACTCAACACAAGTATCTCGAAGGTTATTAGCGAGCGAGCGATCACAAATAAAGAAAGAGGTGAAAAAGTAACCGTGGTGGCGTGTTGTAGTGCGAGTGGTAGTTACATACCGCCATTCGTCATTTACAAAGGTTTTCGAAGAAAAGAGGAATTCGGAGTTGGTCTACCCCCCGGATCTGCTTTTGTTATGACAGAGACTGGGTACATTAATGAGGAAATGTTTCTTGCTTGGCTTGAACATTTCCAACGTAACAGAATTTCAGGCAAATGTCTCCTCACACTAGATGGGCTTGCTAGTCACTGCAAAAGCATCCACGTACTTGATTTTTGTGAGAAAAATGACATTATATTAATGTGCTTGCCAGCCCATTGTACTCATAGGTTACAACCTCTCGATAGGAGTTTCTTCAAACCTTTGAAAATTAATTAATTTTCTGAAGGAACCAAGTGGCTGAGAAACAACCCAGGCCGTAACTTCACCAAATACCAATTTCCGAAAGTATTTTCATCGGCGTGGCCCAAATCAGCTACTCTAGGATTTGCTGTGAATGGTTTTCGTGCGTGTGGAATGTTTTCCTATGAACCCAGATGCAATTCCAGATCACGTGCTTGCTCCATCTGAAGCTCTTGAGGCTAAACGTGAATTTCCTCCAGAAAAGTTGCCAGTGACTGTTGTGAAAAGGTCAACAGATCCTTCTGGACCAGCTACAGTTACATCTGCGATTCCGGTGAGCTTTGCTCCAGCAAGTACATCATGAACTACGATAACAACCAAAGGGACGCGTTCGCCATCAAGGAAGAAACCATTGCTAAATCAGGCTCACCAAGCGACCGCCTCGTACCCCCCCCCCCAGAAGATAAAATTTTCAACTGTCATTCAAATTCAGCAACTTAACAAAAAAAACAAAGAAGCAAAGAATAGGTCAAAGAGCGGCCATCCTGACCAAGCCAAAGTACAGAGAGACCTTAGAGTCAAAGAAAAATAGACCTATGGCTTATCTTCAAATTCAAGAAGAAAATCCAGTTCAGAAATCTCAGAAGAAGACGACTGCTAGGAACAAGAGAGAACTGAGGAACAAGTCTAGCATTTTACCCCAAACGCATCCTGGAATATCAAATAGCAAAGAAAATAAAGATAAGAGCAGCTTGTGTGGATTCTGTGGTACTGATTATTTTAGTGATGTTTCTAGGCGAATGGGATCATGGATTCAATGTGGACATTGTCAAACCTGGTTTCACGAAGTGTGTGTGGGATATGCAGGAAAGTGTGATTTTCTGTGTGGCCAATGTGTTGTGAAACAAAAAATACAGTGCATTTTGAAAGTGTTACAAACATACATCTACTTACATATGTATATAGGCTACAATGCTTAGATAACAGAGTAACGGTGAGAGATAACATTTGAACAAAAAAAATGTTTTCCGGTTATAGGAACACTACATTAAAGGTATGTCCGGAATTAGGAGCATGTGTTCCTATTACCGGACAATTACAGTGAATTTTATGGATTTGTGTTGTTTAAGTATAACATGTTTATGAATTTCCCAATGATCTTAGTATTGACATAAAAAGTACAATCTAAAAGATGGTAGCCTTTATTATAGGCTACTACAAATGTTACTTTCGAAGCGCTATTTCCAAAATTAGTTGAAACGCCCGGATATAGGGACCCCTCATATCTCGATATAAAAGTAAATATCCGTGTTGGTCTACAAAAGAAATAGTCTAATCGATCATTTAACATCAAAGGAATATCATAGGAAAAGAATGAAGTTTCCGGAACAAAGTTCCAGGTTATACAAAAAAAATCCGGAGAGTAACAAAAAGCATGATTAGTAAGGCGTATAAAGATTATATTATTTCTGCACAACAAAACATCAATGTAAATCCACAGACATTTTGGAGCTTCGTAAAACAAAGACGAAAAACAAATCAGAGTACATCGCACGTCATGAACTCCTATAAAAATATCTTAGACGATTCCAAGAAAATAGCTGATGAATTTGCGAATTATATTAAGTCCGTTTATTCTGATAACATCTCATCTTATGGTGTCCCTGTTGACCAGGAGCAGGTTATTCCGTTCAGTTTATTTACAAAAGAAATAGACGAGGAAGAGTGCCATCAAGAAACTTAAATCGAAGAGATCTAGTGGACCAGATGACATCCCAGCTTACTTATTAAAGGGCTGTTCAGATGTGCTGAAAATCCCATTATGAATCATTTACAACTTAATATTAAAGAGTGAAATGTTCCCAAGCCTATGGAAAATTAGTAAAGTGTGTCCTATCTTTAAATCTGCCAACATAGCTCATATTGAAAATTATACCTAGGTTAGACATATTTCTCTAACGTGTGTCGCAGGTAAAATCTTTGAGCAAATACTCTACTGTCGTATTTTTTCCCACGTTAAAAGTTGTAAATAAGTGAAGAGCAGCATGTTTTTTACCCGCGAATGTCAACAACAAATCTAATTATCTTTGTACAGTATATTTCCAATGAACTAGATTACACTAAAAGAGTAGATACAATTTATAGGCCTACAGATTTCTCAAAAACTTTTGATAAAATTGATCAAGACATACTCTTAAGGAAACGGTCACTGTATGCACTTTCCCCACAGCTGTTAAAAATGATATCATCTTACCTTAAAGGTAGAAAGCAATTCGTAATGTATCGCCATACCAAATCATACTCTTATGTCGTGAATTCAGGAGTGCCACAAGGGTCAAACCTAGGACCATTATACTTTCTTTTGTATATTAATGATTTACCGCAAGTTATAAGGCACTCAGAATGTTTGCTGTATGCAGCTGATGTTAAACTGTATAAAACAATTAATAACGTGGGTGATATGTCCTATTTGCAAGATGATTTGAATAGAGCTTATGTTTGGGGCATAGAGAATGGACTTAACTTTAACATTAAGAAGTGCTGTTACATTTATTATTATAATCATTATTATATTATTGGAAATTAATGCTTACATTATAAGGTAGTGACCTCAAAACTACTATCATCAGTCGCTTGAGTGTAGTAACAGGAATATTCCGTACAAGAGATAAAGAGTGTGGAGTTAGAAACAACCATATTTCAAAGAAGATTTTAATTGTTTATTATCTTTGAAGTTGTACAGATCTTAATCATGAATGCACCATTCCATCCGTAAAACAAATATCACATGGTGAGAAGACGATGCTGTATTTTCAATGTTCTGTAATCAAATGGCGTAAATATTCTTTTATAGGCTATCTAAGTCATTAAACCTAGAGTCATGGTTATCTGTTAGAATGTTATTGAGCACTTATACCTTTGTGAATGACTATGTTGATAATTGAATTGATGGCTAGAAGAACGTGGTATGTTACATTTTCTCCAAAATGCGATCTTGTGCGTAACAGTGAGGTATGATACTGTTGTGCATCGTGACATACCTTGGTAGTTAGCCTATACCACGCACGGCTACAGGAAAGTAACATGTAGGCTAATTCTGGCTCTAACACGGCGGAAGAACGTGGGATGTTACTGAGCGCAGAAACATTAAAGGCGAGGAAAGGAATTATTTATATGGCCAGACCGTTGTGTTGGTCAATCCAACAACTGGTGCACTCTTAGTCTATATTATATTTAATTGAGAGTAGATATTTTTCGGAAAACCATCAAAAATTCGTGATCTCTGGCCGTAGTTTCTTAATGTGTGACCGGGACTTAAGTATTATTGAGCAACAGAACATGCCAGTTAAGTCTATGTTCCCCACGGATTGGAAGCGTGTGATAGCCCGTTCACGTAGGTATGAGCAATTTTAGCCTATTTTCATTATATGGAAAAATAGGCTTATGAGATCACCTTTTGTCCTTGTATGTGTGTGTAGACCTATATGTGTGCGTCCCAAATAATATCTAAACAGCTGAAGTGATTTCATTGAAACTCCGTAAGGACACACTGCTACCTCGTCCCACCTCGACCGTGCTTTTCAAATTTAAATACAATTCACAAATCCAACATGGTGGCCACGCGAAATATTTCACGGGCATTCTATATCTCTGAAACTGTTAGACTACAGTACCGATATCATCCCGAAATTTTATGTGGTGATAGAGCATACTAAGGTTAGTTTACCAATGTGTCCCTTAAAATCCTGATAAGTACAAAACCAACATGGCGGACAAACGAATTTAAAATATGTACATATTTTTTTCTCGATTTAATCATCTTAGCGCATAGAACCATGGTACAATAATTGTTCATAGAAGATGTAATCTACTGCCATCTAAATTAATTCAATTGATTTCATAAACTCAAGAAAGTGGCTGTGCGAAAATTTAAAATTAAGTTATTATTTTTTGAGTCCTAATCATGCGATCGAAGTGAAAGTTTGTATAAAGAACCAACGCAATAATCTGCACTTACTGGTACATAACTCTATGGCAAACACTCCAACATGGCGATCAACAAAGATATTTAGACGGTTCTCTATATCTACGAATCTATTACAGCAATCAAACTGAAATTGTGTACGTTGATAGAAGCCATTACAATAAGTTTATTGATAGATGGATAGATAAATAATATACTTTTCGGTATCAGTGATTAAAATTCTTCCAGGAAGATGGCATCTTTCTGTAACGCATCACGGGAGTTCAATTTAAGAAAAGCCAAATGCACGGTTTCTATGATTTACGAAAAGTGAGCTACAGAATTTAGTATCATTAGATTATTATTATGATCATCATCATCTCTCTAGTGTAAACACGCCACATACTCGCTCGGCAACTGGATCCAATGGTCAGTCCTAAGCTGTGATATTACTGCACTTTCGTCACTTGTCAATGTGAATGTGACAGTCATTCATAGGGTATTGCTCCACCCCCAAAGCTATACGCGTTCCCAGAGCTAATTGCTCCTGCCTGGGCAATACTGGTTCAGAGCGTTCGCCTTCTGCTCGTCTCTTGTTATGATGTCTCCTTTGTCACTCTAAATCACACCGATCCCTCCCCTAGTACCTCTACGCGTCCTTACATATTTATAGACATTTTCCCACCCTTGTCGTCGGGAGTTAGGAATATTCCCAAGGTAATCCGAATGAGCTGTCAGTTTCTCCCTAACAAGTTCCTTGGAAAGGTTCAAAAAATTTGCTTTATGCTCGTCATTTAAACTGCTCTAGTTTTTCTGCCTAATTCATACAGTATAAGTTAGTAGTTTACTCGATATCAGAGTTACTTCTTAGGTATTTTCGTGGTAGGAATTTAGTTTTACCATTTTAAAGAATTATTTTAGAATGTTCCCAAACTTCATTGACGGATTTCCCCGAAGATCCCATTCTTCGAATTTTATTCTCAAATAATAGGAATCCCTTAATATAATATTTGCCGTAGAGTATTGCCAGACTTCTTTCTTCGTAGCCTTGTCCTGCCCATGTCAACTGAGTGGTCACTAATTCCAGGAAGGTTGTACGTTCTATCAAGTAACTCAGGGCTGATTGGATAAAGCATCTGATCTCAGTTCAGCGGGTTCAGCTGATCTTTGGCGTGCTGAACTCTGAATTTCCGTTCTATAAACCGCGTCTTGATCTGAGTTCATATTTAACCGGCGACAGTTCTCGGTTCAGCGTCATTGATCTTAGTTCACTCACAGCTGTTGACCATGAAACATTTTAGCGCTTAAATTCCACTTCTAGGCTGTATTTAAAAGGGAAATATATTAAAAACCTTGTACATTAGTAGGTTATACGATTTTATTTTTTACTAGGCTAAATTTGTGCGTGCTTGCTCTCGTCGATGCTTTTAGTCAGAGTGATTTTGGATTTTATGGAGAAGGAAGAATGCTGTTGTCCTGAATATCGTGTCTCATTCACACACATGAATGATATATTTTTAGATAAATATCAATAACACGACCGGTTTATAAAATTTTATAATTGTAATAGGTCACCTGTACACCTTGTTGTTCTGAGCCTGTACAAGTGGAGGGTTATTAGGCCTATAGGCTGTACGGACTTAATGCGTGTTCGTATTTAATAGCAATTTATGTTTGCACTCCATAGGCATACTGTGTTTTTTTAATTAGTGATGGTGTTGTAAACTTTCTTTATATAGTTGACATATGCACCAATACCGCAGTTAAGTCTACGGATGTGATGCACAATTTTGAGGTTAAAAGCATTGCGAGAGGTGCTTAGGCCTATACCACCAGTGAATATGTTAATACCGGTACCAAATGCATACGGTACGCTAATGGTAGTACTAAATGCCTCTATTTTATCAACGGTTTTTTTTTTTTTTTTTTTTTCAAAAGTGGCAGGCCCCTGGCACCTAATCTTACTTGTGTTAATAGGGTACCTATGAGATATCCTGTAGATGAACTATCTTAGGCCTACTATTCATGTGACACACGCTTCACATTATTTAGGCCATTTGGTGGTAAACATGCACCACAATTGTGAGCCCATAGCTACTTCTAAATAGTCCCTCGTGTAATTTTAGATACATGCAGATCTATGTAAAACGTCAATAATTAAATCTAAGCTAGATATACCGGGTGATTCAGCTAAGTTGACCACCTCAAATGTCTACGGAACCGTTTAAGATATCGTCATTCTGTTTTCAAATTCTTAAATCGTACTACGGGGCTCATACAACATGGTCCATTTCGCTCCCAGCACATACGTATTTACCGAGAAACCGGTAGCAACTTTCGTTTTTTAGATGGGACTATACTAATTACACCCACTAGAACAAGTAAGAATCAAGTGACAAGTTCGGTGGTGTGCTTATTTTGCAAATCCGTCGAGTACTTTTTGAGATATTAAAAGTTACATTTTCAAAATGATTGATGATTAACCGGACTCTAAGAGTTAAAATTAGACGAGACGTTCGTAATGAATTAAATGGGCGAGTTTTGTTACATTTATGATTTTAATAATTATGTACATTAAGTTATTGTCGCAGGTCCGCCAGCACTAAAGAATTCCGTACTTTATTTATCCATTGAGGTGTTTTCAGATATTTCCGCAAGAATTCAGGACTAAGTGGAGGGGGAAAAGGCACACGTACATAAGAGACTTGATTTTGATTATGTATACATTACAGCAGACTATGTTCAGTAGATATGAACAAAGGTGCTTCATAAACATCCAAGTTGCAAGAGGAAAAAGTGCAACTCAGTGCTTAAGAGCATTGCAAGAAGCTTGCGGGAGAGAAGTCCTACCAGAGTATTCGCCCTGGTCCTACCTTATCAAACTATTGCAAGATGGGTGGAAGCCTTCAGTCAAGGAAGAGAGGAATGTCAACACAGAGCACGTGCTGGTAGACCCGTTGCTGCAATTGGCGATCTCCATGTTCAGGCTGTAAGGGCATTATTGGAAAATGACCAGCGCTGGACACGTGTGGAGATTTCCAAGGTACGTGGTATTGCAGCATCGTATGTCCGGCACATTTTAAGAAAAAAAAATGAAGATGCAAAAAGTCTGTGCCCACTGGGTTCCGCACACTCTAACCGAAATTGGAAAGTGGCAGCGAAGGGACACAGGAAAACATCATTTGGAGTGATATGAACATGAAGGTTAGGCCTTTCTTCGTCACGTTATCACAATGAATGAGACATGGGTACGTTCGTATACACCTGAGCTGAAACGACAATCAAGCAAATGGCAATATACAGAATCACCACGCCCCAAAAGATATCGAGCATTACAGGATCCTTTGAAACTGATGATTATTGTGTGTTATGATTATGATGGCATAATCTTGGTACATACTCTACCTCATGGTATAAAAGTAAATGCAAACTACAACTTGGGTTACTTGGAACATCATTTACGCCCAGCATGGCGTCGTAAACCACTTCAGGCCATTGGGAGTCCTATTGTGTTACAAGACAATGCTCGTTGACATTGTGGCATTTTTACGAGGCGCATACGCCACTGTTAGATTTTTATGAGGCATTGCTTCATTATTTATTAATGATATATAGTCGGCAAACATTTCTCTACTTATGATTTATAATTTGTACCTTATTATTATTATTATTATTATTATTATTATTATTATTATTATTATTATTATTATCACGCATGCGTGATAACGTAACGTTAATTATTATTATTATTAATTCTTTATTATCCAATAGCATATTCTACATTTCAATTTAATCTTGTCTAACAAATATCAAATTCATATTACTGTTTATTATTTCATTTTGCGCTGGCACGACAGAACAAGGGAAATTGGTCGTGAGGTATTTCATAACGTAGGGACAGAGAGAGTTAGCGCCAGTAGGATAACATTAACGCCAAATCACCACAGGAGGGATCCCAATTTAGACCAAGATGAGGAAATCTGTCTGGCCAGAGACAATGAAGCAGACGACCGTTTGGAGACCGGTGGAACGGGGAGCCTAGCGTAAGTCAGTGGGCTTCACAACTTCAAATTCAAAGATAGTGATGTCACAAGCACATGGTAGATTGAGCGAGGCCACATGTTCTAGAATATCCTATAGAAGAGAAAGACCTATGACGTATATGAAGTGGTGTGGTGGATGATGACCCTCGATTGGATGAGACGGAACGGGATTTCAAATTGATCGAACTACTGAATGGAAGGAGAAACCATGTTATAAGAATGGATGCAGAGAGGATCCGACCCCACAATTTTCTACTTGAATTTATCATCAGAAGTACAACGTCACTGTGTTTCTCGGGAAGGCCATCAGTAAAACTTGAGTCTGGCAAAGAGTGAAAGACAATTCACGTCATCTCGCACCCATGGATATGGTCGTGTCTGGGACTATGTTTATGAATGTGATTTATGGAATCATATTCCATCACAGCCAGTAAACCAGAGCTTACATCTCGTCTCTGATTTATCAAATGTAAATTTATTAAAATATCATGCCAACGAAGAAGAAGATGATCGCCAACCAAGGACCACAGCATCTCTCCACCATGGAGACGTACAAGACCGAACGACGATCAATATAGGTGAGCTCCATGACGAAACTACGCAAATCTCTCTTTTTAATTAATTTTTTAATGGCAAGTAAATTCAAACTTTAGGTAACAACGTCATTTTAAACTCACCTACAATTCATCATACCGCCGTGCTAGCAGTAGATTCAGTAGATGAATTGCTTATTATTATTATTATTATTATTATTATTATTATTATTATTATTATTATTATTATTATTATTATTATTATCGACTGTCTATTTTCTCTTGTTTTTATAATTAAATTCAGTATATTATATTCAATGCACAGCCTTGCCTTTCTCGTAGTTAGAAATAGCTGTAAGCCTACCACATTTCCCAAAGCAAATGTCAACTTGCTTAAAGACGGAGTCCTACCACGAGCTGAGGTAAGGAGATATCAAGGTGCTCTACTTTAGGCAAGTGTGTATATTAATTATTTAGTCTTCAACTGGAAGTAGTGACAATGGCGCCCAACAGTTAAACAGTTTATCATCATTATAATTATTCTTTATCACTTTTAATAACTTATAATCATTTTATACATCAGGCACTGACCTGTATGACTACATTTGTCAGCAGCCAACTGGAGATAGAGCCTACGTTACAATTGTCGATCAACGTAGGGGAATTAAATACGTTACACCATGTAGCTGCAACAGTGAGGAATTTGTTTTCAAGGTGGAACTTGGAAGTACTCGAACACTCACCAAATTTACCTGAAATGAACCCCTGTGATTACGACTTATTCTCATAGAACAAACCACCTCTACGAGGCGTTCGATTTCAATCAAAAGTTGACATCCAGAGAGATATCGAGAAATGGTGCTGCAGAAGGAGTGCATCATCTTCCAAAGATTTGGCAACGCATTTTTGACATGGCAGGAGAATCTAAATGAAGTTTGTAATGTCAAAATTAACCAAATAATATTTTGGTGATGTTAGGTAACACTGTTGCCATTACTTATCGAATGCCCTCGTATGTGTCCAAAGTAACACCATGATGCTTTTAACACTAAGAAATTGTGCACGGGTGTAGCGTATCATACAAATCTTCTCTTCAATCGCCTGAATAAAATGCGAGAAATAAAAAAGAAATGAGGTTTTAAAATTTTCAGCTGATTCCATCTTGAATTTTTGAAACAATTGAACATCATTAGATGTCTCCATACTAAGCTCAGAATGAAAATTCGATGTGCCAAGTTTCATTGCACTCGGGTAATTAGATCGGCAAAAATGTTATTTAAATATTTAAAAATCACTTGATCACCATGTTGTTTTTGTGTTTCTCAAAGTTTTTAAAGTCACATATAGCATATTCCCTTACTTAACAGTCATCTAACACCATACAAAATTCCATATTGATTGCTTGAATAGCTCCGGAGATATTGAGAACTGGTGAAATACATGACATGAATGCCGTGTTGGATTATATGCTACAGAATTATATGCCAGCAGACGAATACTATAATCATGGTTCATTATATCAACCTACATTTTCATCGCTTGTTTAAGACACGAGAAATAAAAACATCATTTTATAGAATTTTGCACAGCCGCCACTTTTAGGTTATCATAAAAATTGACTTAAATTAGACGCTAGTATATTAAACCTTGAATGAAAATTTACCATGCTAAATTTCAGTGCGTCGGGATAAATAAATCGTGAGAAAAATCCATATAGATATTTAAATTCTGCGTCGCCGTCATGCTGGTTTTGTGCTCGTGAGGTTATTGAAAGTCCCATAGGTGAACGTATGATTATAACCTCTATCAGTTGGTGCCTTCGACAATGCATGGCACCCCTAGTATTCTAGCTCGCTTACGGGAACAAAACTGCCCTTCCAACATTTTAATATCTTTAAGGACTTCTTACAAGATCGCACAGCCCACTTCGCTCTAGGAAAGACTTCAACCTCAAAAGCCATCACCAAAGGATGTCCCCAAGTTTTGGTCGCAGGTCCTACTCTATGGAACGTCATCATTAGCGGCTTAATCGTACAGCTATCAAATGTGCCCGACTTGGATTTAGTTGTTTATGCTGCTGATGTAAAGCTCATGTTCAGAGGTCCTTCTCATTCTCATATCCTCTCCACTCTTCAGACAGCCCTCGAAATCGTGCGGGATTGGTGCGATAGACACAAACTTGAAATATCGAAGGAAAAGTCAGCATTAATGCCAATGCACATCAGAAAGAAGGAAGAATATACCAACCATCCTTCAGTTACAGCTTGGGATCTCAACGTTGTGTCAAAAATGAAGTGTTTGGGCGTAATACTGGACAACAAAATGAACTGGGTACCCACACATGCTATACCTGGACATTAAAATAATTCAAATCTGGAACAACTTAGTCAGTTGTTCAAAAGCAACTTGGGGCATGTCTTTTCATCATTTGATGACGATATACAATCATGCTATTCTACCCGTCATATTTATGCCGCAGGAGTGTGGAGCATCTCCATGTTAAAAAGAGCCAAAGTGAAATTGCAACAAATACAAATATATTATCTGATATTTGCAACACAAAGGCATACAAAACAGTCTCCAACACTGCTTTGCAAGCTATAGCATGCACAATGCCCTTAGATGCAGCCATCCTTTTACATAACGACATCAAAGCCATCTCCAGAGGTCAACCCACAAACGCAGTAGTTCCTTCACTGAAAGAAACAGAAATCCCAACAAGATCAAGAAGAAACCATCCAAGAGAGAATCGTATAAACATAAATAATTCAGGAGCTGTAGAAAAAGCAGACGTCCTTATATTCACAGTCGTAGCAGGAATGGTAGTCGAGAAGAACTCGAAGGAAATCTTCATTGGAATAAAAAGGTTAGATATTAACTGCTCGGTATTCCAAGCTGAACTATTGGGCATCATCATGGCCGTGGAATGGATAGAACTACATAAAAACTGTACCTCAACTTATGCTATTCATATTGACTCAAAAGCTGCAATTTTTGCCGTAGCTAACAATAAATCTACCCATCCTCTCGCCACTCAAATCAGAGACAAACTTATCACCCTCAACAAGACGAACAAGATTACTCTTCACTGGATTAAAGACACACAGGACTTCTGGGGAACGAGAGAGCTGACTATCTTGCCACGATTGCTGCCAGCTATAGAACTACAATAGACTACAAATCACCACCACTAATTCAAGCCAAACAAGTATTAACTGAATACTATACAACAATTTGGAACTCCATATATACCAGCTCCGAAGATTCCTTCCATACAAGACTATTCGTTCCCAATATACCACACAGACTGTCCTCGTCTCTCTGGCCCAACTTCATAACCACCCAGTTTATTACAAATCATAGTCGCTTTAAATCCTATCTCCATAAAATGAACATAATGGATTCACCACTCTGCAACTGCCCGGAAAAATCTCTACAGACGGCTCGAAACCTGTTGACTGAATGCACCACGTACTCAAGAGAACGACCAGTCTGTGCTACGATCAACACCCCTGCCATCGATTGTGAAACACCACTGGTACACGTTCGAAGTAACAGAATTCCTCAAAAATATCTTCCATTCACTTCAATAATATATCTATCGACTATGTTGTAATTATAAGTGTAAATATTCCATGATATACTGTACCCGCGGTCCAGGGCCGTCAGGTCGTTATCCATAGTTTGAATGGAGCGCCGATCTGAGTTTGAACTAGCGCTCATAGGAGGAGAGCGCGCGCCCAATAGTAACGCAACGTTTTCTTTTTTTTTTCGCTTCGTGATTCGTTACTAGTGACAGGAGATTTGGTCACTCACGAGTTGATTTTGTGAAGGAGGAATGATTTGAGCAATGGAAAAATTAAATAAATAATAAATAATAATAATCGAGTACTGTGAAGATTTAAATAATATTAATAATATTTTGGTATGAGAAACATCATCATGAATTCTCATAAAAATATTCGAACAAGGAGTCGAAAATATATTACCATAAGTATCATTTGATTTTGTTGCAAGTTCAGTGGTTTATTTTAAAAAACTCAGACAAAGAAGGAATAGTAATCCCAAGGTGAATAGGGGGATCAGGTTTTATGTAACAACCAAAAGTAATTGAGGACTGAGCTAATTGAATTTTATTTTTATTTTTTATTATTTTTTGTATAATGAAATGTAAGTAAATATCCCGGTTGTTGCCAACAGAGGTGGATCACATTGTGACCAATGTGTTATGCTGAAGTGTGGAAGTATAGCATTCAGTTTATAAATGGGCCTGTCGAAGACAGTGCACCGATATATTGTGTGACATTGTGTGGGCATAAGGAGCTTGAATGCACCATTAATTGTGGAATGGTGGTGGTTGTTGAAAATGAATAGGGGGTAGACCTTGTGAAGATTAATTTTTGTTTCCTTCTGAATGCATTTGTATCAGGGGAGGTCACTTTTAAGATCTGATAACACCAGGGAATCATGTCTTTCACATAAATGGTCAAACAGCATCTGAATCAGTTAGACTATGTTTAGATTAATCATGCTTGCTACTAATCGGAAAATTCCATGGGATGATTATTTCAAATGAACAACAGCGAATCGTTTAATTATGACATGCCGAAGATTTTATAAACAAATTTTGCAACAGTTTTGATCATAATATTTCAGGAGTGTATCAATTATCAATAAATGTGGATGGTGAGCCTATATTTCTAAATAATAGAAAACAGACAGTGAACTAAATTTTACTCAGTGCCTCATTTGAAGTATAAGTTGTAAATAAGTGTCAGTAATGATCAATATAAGTGTTTGTGAGTGAATATGGACATGATGGACATGCCTAAACTTTAAGACATTCAAATGGGAAGTGATTTTGAGAAACTTTTTCTTTATTTAGCGATCAGGAATCTCAGGGTGAGTGACTGGATATTTTTGCACCCTGTAGATTGAGGTAGGAGTGTTCTGCTTATGACCTGATATTATAAATTTTATCTAATATACAGTGTGGGAGTGTGTAGGGAAGAGAGGAGGAAAACCTGAAGAAGTACTAAAAACAGGAGAGGAGTGGTGGAGAGACAGGAAACGTTGGAGGTCCTTAATTCACAACCCGACCCAGGAAGCTGGAAACGGGAAATGAAGATGATGATGATGATCTAATAAAAGTGGGGTGTGGTTTGTGGAAATCTTGTGTGGTTTTTTTCGTCTTCACTATGCTCAGGCGCGAGTCTCGGACACAGTTCAGCACCACCTAGCCTTACCCGTTCACCCCTGAGATTTTAAGAATCTTGTGCTCAACTGTCTTCGAGGCTCCCGCATATGTGGGCGTTTATCTTCGGATAAACGGGCACAATACATAAAGGTGAAACACGGGTTGTAAATATTTTAATAAATTAAATAAAAAATAAAATAAAAAACTACAGATTTTGAATTTGATTGCTGCAATAAATTCGTAGATGTTGAGAACCGTTCATATGTTTCGGATGATCGCCATGTTAGATTGTTCCATATGTAGGGCATAGAGTTATATACCATTACATGAAGATTATTGCCTAGCTCCATTATAAAAAACGATCACTTTGATCGCATGAACAGGACTCATAGGCTATATAAAAATAATTTTAAAATTTTGCACTGCCATCATCTTGAGTTTATGAAAACAATTGAATTAAATTAGATGCCAGTAGATTAAGTCATATTTAAGCATTTCATGTGCCAAAATTCATTGCACTCAAATGATTAGACCGCGAGAAAATAATATTTTAATATTTAAACATTATGGTGTTTGAAGCCATTTTTCAGTGTTGCCTTCGTAAACAAAAGTTTGGTGCTTTTCAGTCAGTCAACACGAATGTACACAAATGAGTTGGGTTATACACTAATCCTGAAAATAACTTACATGAGATTTATAAATACCCTTGGATGACCAGTTTCGTTCGTTCGTCAAGCGATCATCTTCAGATCCATTACACTTAGGCTATAAAATCTATGTCTGAAAATACGGGTGAAAATATGTACAATATATACACTTGTTAAGTTGCAGTATTGGTAATGCAACTCGTCGGTATTTGTTGGTTGTAGTCTTTGTGATGTTTTGGTGAGATACTGGAAGTGGTTATAGAACTCCCGCATTTGCCTGTTTGGGGTGACTATGTGGTTGTTGTGAGTGGTCAATTCTGATTGTACTGTATTGTACAGGCTACTTATCTAGTTAGGGTCTTGTGCGGTCCGGCAGCGAGCAATTCACTTGGACACTTGTAACTCTCGACTGACTGGTCTGCTATCTCGCTGGGCTGTTTCCCCCTCCCCCGCATTCCTAAGTGCTGTGTATACCAGGTGCAGGTGTACCTGTAGTGGGTTGCCAAGTCTAGATAAAATGTGGTGTATGTTACTGTATTCAGGACGGTCTTCAACTGTTAAAGACCGTGGAATCAATTCTCGAAACGCATAAACTAGTAGCCATGTAAGCGCTGCCCGGTCTATGACAATGTCCCGGCACCTTTAATACTGCCGTGAATACAGGCCTAGGTTTATTGAAGAAAAGGTACATCGTACATCCTGATCCAAATAACATTTTCCTATTATTATCCCCCCCCCCCCATTTTTATCTAGCTTGGCTGCATCGCTATGTTGTATCTTGTTTCTGACAGGGTGTGTTTTTCAGTAGAGTGAAGAGGGGTGATCTTTCCATGAAAGTGTGTTCATTTAAATTACTGGGATTGTTTCTTTTGGCTAGGTGTATCTCGATTGTTTCCTTTATGTCAAGAGCTCTGCCTTTCGGTTCGTGATGAATTATTTTTAAGTCGGTTTCAATGTTAGTGAAACAGTGTCCCGCGTCGCACATGTGATCGCATACGGCTGAGTGTGTCCCGTATTTTATCGCATTTCTATGTTCATGGTAACGTGTATCCACTCTTCTTCCACTCTGTCCGATGTAATTTGCTTCACAACCTGTGTCTTGGCACTTTGAATACGGGTCTTGTTTATTTAGATTACTATTGTGCAGATGCTTTCCGGTTGTGTTATTCGTTGTGAATGCTATATTTATGCCTTGCTTTTTGAACAGATTGGTGATTTTATGTGTGTTCGCGTTAACATAATTGAAACACGTGAATTGCTTCTCATTATTGTCCGGCTTTGGAATCGTTTTATCTTTATTTTTGTGTCTGGCTACAATTTGATCTATTTTGCTGGGCGGAAAATTGTTTTCCTTTGCTATTTGCTTGATTGTTCTTATTTCCTTATTATAAACTAATTGTATTTTGACATGGGTATGTTTAAAGCCCTGTGCACCATTGAATTGAACCCCCCTGAACTAGGGTGGACTGGGGTGATTGGACTGATTGTCGATTGCATGCGAGGTTTGTGTGGCTATTCAGAATATAATTTTTAATTAAAAAAAACAAATTGTGGCTTTCTAGAATATGGAATATGAAAGCTCATTTTATCTTTACGTTCGATGGTTATGTCGAGATAATTTATTTTCCGATCGGTTTCGGATTCCTTAGTGAATTTGATTGAGTGGTGTAGGCTATTAATGGTTTGGAGAATTGTTTCTTCGCTTGTTAATTCAGTGTCGTAGATGCAAATTGCATTATCCACGTATCTTTTCCACATTACTATTCCCTTAGTTGAGGTATTTTCTAAGAACGCATTTTCCAGTGCGTTGATGAAGATGTCGGCGATTAGCCCGCTTAGTGGTGACCCCAAAGGCTAGGCCCTCTGTTTGTGTGTACATGTTGTCGAATTGAAACACGTTTTGGCTGAGTACGGCCCTCAGTAATCTCACAACCTCTTCAGTTTCTTTTGCCGAGTTGATGGATTTTAAGTTGTTTTCGATAATGTTGATTGCCTCATTAATTGGAATGTTGGTGAACATGTTAGTTATATCGAAGGATACTAGCCGCAAGCTAGGTTTCATTTGTAGCATGTTCAATGCAGTTACTAATTCCGTTGTGTTCTTTATGGAATTGTTTTTGTCATTGGAAAGGCGGTGTTTTAAGATAACTCTTTGCTGATTTTGTAATTTGGCGCATTCCTACAGTTGAATATTGGTCTCATTGGGAACTCCTTTTTGTGTATTTTTGGTAGTCCTCACAATGACGGTATTTTCGGGTTCATGTTTATTAATTTTGGTTTTTCGGCTTTGGCCAATATATAAGCTATTCTGTTTCTTTTAACGCACTTTTTATTTGTTTTTGGAATTTGTTGGTGGGGTCTTTTCCTAGTACCTTGATTTCATTGTTGTTCAGAAAGTCGATTGTTTTATCGATGTAGCCTATTCTATTTTGTTCAGAATTACTGTGGTGAAGACTAAGTCATGTTCTTTTATTTTTTGTTTCAATGACTTTATCTCTTTGCGTTGTTTGTTGCCTTGAGTGCTGTTGCTTTCGCCCTCTCGTTTGAGGATTTTTTGGCTTCGTTGGTGGCCAGATCTTTGGCTATTTCCCTATCTTCTGCTGGAAGCTTGTGACTGGCTATCTTAATATCTGAGATTATCTGTTTTATATTGTGGCTCGTGTGTGCGTCTGTGCAGTTGTAGACGCATTAAGACTTCACTCTGGGTTAGACTCCCGGTCTGGTTAGAGGATTGGAATGGGGGTACACTCAGCTTCATATGAGGCCGAAATGAGAAGACGTGAGATCCATTCCCATTTCAGTCATCCTAGGAGGGGGTTTCCATAGTTTCCAATTCTACTCCATGCGAATGCAACTTAGGGCCACAGCCGTTTCCTTCTCAATCGTAGTCTCAATTACAATTACACACACTATTACAGGCACCCTGTGGGACCAATCCCCTCTCCTCCGAACTCCGCGGCATCACAGCCCATGACGGGTCCTGGCCTACAGATTGCGGTGTGACGCGTGGTCAGTGCGTCGGATTCCCTTGGCGTTACTCTTGGTTTTCATGACCGGGGTGCTGCCTCACTCTCAGACAACTACTCAATTGTCCTCACGTGACTGAGTGCTGCACCTCGAGCCAGGAATCGAACCCAGGGCGCTCGAGTGAGAGACAAGCGCGGTACCCCCAGAACAATTGGGTGAAACCCCCTCCAGAGCCAAATAATGTACAATACTGCACCCGTATGATATCCAGTAATGAGGTTGCAATGAGTAAAACTGAATAATTGTTGCTAAATTAGCACAGGCGTAGATAGAACAATGGGAATTGAAAGGTCTGTTTTGAGCAGAGAAGATTGTACGGGACTACTTTCAACGAGCAAGGCATGGGGCTGAGCCACGCCACTCCAAAGATGTCTCAGGGAAATATAGGGCGCGAGCTCGTAAAATAGAGCCGCTTGTTTTAAGTGGCAAAAGAAAATTATATTGGAAGAGAGGGGAGTTAAGATACGCCCTCGCATCATGTATGAAATATTTAATCAAGATTCATAGTAAGGATATTGTTGGAAGGACAATATTACAGAGAAAATTATCATGTCAAACATTTTTAAAAATTAATTGAAACCTCAATGACAAACCACTCCACGCAACAATAAGGTGAAAGCGGGCAGGTTCTTCCCCAAACGTTAGAAGTGGGGCAAAAGGACGCTAATTATTTTATTGTGAATTACATGATCAAAGTTTAAAAACAAATGCAGGAACGAAATCAGTGAAATTTATTAAATGGGAAATATTGGCTGAATGAGTGAAAACAATGAGGAAAAGTGTTCATACACCAATGACCGTGTTGGCAAAAAGCAATAGGCTATAAGGGACGAGATTACGGACAATAGCGTCAGTCTGTCGGAATGCGAGACGCGTGAGCCCACGACACTTTATGTCAGAACATTCATAAAGTATTAAAGCCTGAAGTGACTGAAGGTAGAAAGAATGTGAACAATGTAATAAGTTAATACAATCCGTCCCGTTGGAACGCGAGGCACATGAGCGCGCGTCACATTGAAACAGAAATTTCATAAAGAAAGAAAGAAAGAAAGAAAGAAAGAAAGAAAGTGTTCAAGTCTAAAGCGACTAAAAGTGAAAAGATAGTGAAAAAAGTAGTGTTAATAGACACAATATTGTCAGAGCGCGAGACGCGAATTTATGTACAGTAAGTTCAGGAACCGTGGTGTAGTGGTCAGCGTGCATAGCTGCCACCCCAGAGGTCCAAGGTTCGATTCCCGACTCTGCCACGAAATTTGAAAAGTAGTATGAGGACTGGAACGGGGTCTACTCAGCCTCGGGTGGTCCAAATAAGTAGAGGGGGTTCGATTCCCACCTCAGCCATCCTCGAAGTGGTTTTCCGTGGTTTCCCACTTCGTCTTCGGGCAAATGCCAGGTGGTACCTACCGTCAGGCCACGGTCGCCACCTTCCCTCTTCCTTGTCTATCCCTTCCATTCTTCCCATCCCGTCCCATCCCTCATGAGGCCCCCTGTTCTCTTTGCAGGTGAGGCCGCCTGGACGAGGCACTAGTCCCGCCTCCCCAGTTGTATCCTCCGACCCGATGACAAGCTCCAGGACACGGCCCGTAGAGGCGGTAAAGGTGGGATCCCTCGCTGAGTCCGTGGGAAAAGCCTACCTGGAGGGTAAACTGACTACGAATTTCAGGCTACAATTAAACAGAAAATATAGCCAGAAAAGCAATTGGTGAGAGTATTAAGGGGCGTAATAAAATTGGCCCTATCCGAGTGCGCGTTGCATAAATGTGCAGTAGATTGCATATAATTAAAGAGAATGCTGCGATTTGAACTCACGAACAATAACTGAAGTATAGCGAATGTGCCGATCTGTACGGACAAATGAATCGAGAAGATTCGCCAACCCGGTTAATTGAGCCAGTGCCGGGAGTCTCAAGAAAACTATAGGTGCCGTGAGAACAGTAAAGACTTGGCTTTTTGCCAGCACAGTCATTGGTGTATGAACATTTTTGCTCGTTGTTTATAGACAGTATCACAAGATAAGCGTATATATAAATAAACGTTATAGATTTATTATACACACATCAAAAAAAGTTTTGCATCACCTCGGTTCCAAGAGTTCCGGAACCGTTAAATACAAAGGGAATAGAGATCAACACAAACAACATTTCAGCTCGTTTTATTGCTCATGAGACCCACACATTGCATGTTGTACCATCATACAGCTAGACTTTCAGCATTTGTGGTCCAGATTGCAGTACACACCACTACCTCTAATACCCAGTAGCACGTCCTCTTGCATTGATGCATGCCTGTATTCGCCGTGGCATTCTATCCACAAGTTCATCAAGACACTGTTGGTCCAAATTGTCCCACTCCTCAGCGACAATTCGGCGTAAATCTCTCAGAGTGGTTGGTGGGTCAAGACGTCCATAAACAGCCCTTTTCAACATATCCCAGGCATGTTCGATAGGGTTCATGTCTGGCGAACATGCTGGCCACTGTAGTCGAGCGATGTCGTTATCTTGAAGGAACGCATTCACAAGATGTGCACGATGAGGTCGAGAATTGTCGTCCATGAAGACAAATGCCTCTCCAATATTCTGCCGATATGGTTGCACTATGGGTCGGAGGATGTCATTCGGGTATCGTAAAGCCGTTTCGGAGCCTTCCATGACCACCAGTGGCGTACGTCGGCCCCACATAATGCCACCCCAAAACATCAGGGAACCACCACCTTGCTGCACTCGCTGGACAGTGTGTCTAAGACGTTCAGCCTGACCAGGGTGCCTCCAAACACGTCTCCGACGATTGTCTGGTTGAAGGCATATGCGACACTCATCGGTGAAGAGAACGTGATGCCAATTCCGTCGGGTCCATTCAGCATGTTGTTGGGCCCATTTGTACCGCGCTGCATGGTGTCGGGGTTGCAAAGCTGGACCTCGCCATGGACGTCGGGAGTGAAGTTGCGCATCATGCAGCCTATTGCGCACAGTTTGAGTTGAAACACGACGTCCTGTGGCTGAACGAAACGCATTATTCAACATGGTGGCATTGCTGTCAGGGTTCCTCCGAGCGGCAATCCGTAAGTAGCGGTCATCCACTACAGTAGTAGCCCTTGGGCGGCCTGAGCGAGGCCTGTCATCGACAGTTCCTGTATCTCTGTACCTCCTCCATGTCCGAACAACATCGCTTTGGTTCACTCTGAGACGCCTGGAAACTTCCCTTGTTGAGAGCCCTTCTTGACACAAAGTAACAATGCGGACGCGATCGAACTGCGGTATTGACCTTCTAGGCATGGTAGAACTACAGACAACATGAGCAGCGTACCTTCGTCCTGGTGGAATGACTGGAACTGATCGGCTGTCGTACCCCCTCCGTCTAATAGGCCCTGCTCATGCATGGTTGTTTACATCTTTGAGCAGTTTTAGTGACATCTATGAACAGTCAAAGGGACTGTATCTTGGATACAATATACACAGTCAACGTCTATATGCCGGAGATCTGGGAACCGAGGTGATGCAAAACTTTTTTTGATGTGTGTAGAATAGACAATAATTGATCTAACAATTATTAAGACGTTGAGTATTGTGACAACCAGCTATCGAGGACTGGAGAGCATCTTACAACATCAGGTCAACCCACCAGAAGGACGAGTCAGCAAGAAATCTGGATTGGAAATTATGGCCGTGTGCTAATCAAAATGGGGACGAAATCCAGGACCTGATTTACAAGTCACTGGAAATTAAATTAGTCTTTTATTATATAACCTGAAGCCTCCGTGGCTTAGGCGGCAGCACGCTGGCCTCTCACCGCTGGGCCCGTGGTTCAAATCCCGGTCACTCCATATGAGATCTGTGCTGGACAGAACGGAGGCAGACAGGTTTTTCTCCGGGTACTCCGGTTTTCCCTGTCAACATTTCATTCCAGCAACACTCTCCACTATCATATCATTTCATCTGTCATTCATTTTATTCATTGCCCCAGAGGAGTGCGTCAGGCCTCGGCAGCCGGCACAGTTCATATCCTCGCCGCTAGATGGGGGCTTCATTCATTCCATTCCTGACCCGGTCGGAGACTGGAAACAGGCTGTGGATTTTCATTCATTATATAACCTATCGTAAGTAGCATATTGAGGTATAAGCTACACACAATGGACGGAATGGTAGAAAATACACACAGGTCTAGTGGAAAGGGTGCCGGTCCCGTGGTGTTGTGCTAGCACGCTTGCCTCTCACCCTGAGACCCCGGGTTCGATTCTCATCTCCGTCAGGGATTTTAGAAACTGACGTGAGCGGTGGAATGGGGTGCACTCAGCCACGTGAGGACAATTGAGTAGGTGTGTGACAGTGAGGCAGCGCCCCGTTCACGAAAATAGAGATGACCTTGCAGTTTAATGCTTTGATAAAAAATATAAGAAATAAAAATTACGTAATAAATAAATAATAATAATAATAATAATAATAACAATAATAAAGACCTTGCAGTTTAGCGCTGTGACAAAATCAAAAAATAATAAATAAAAATTAAATAATAAATTGCAATAATAATAATGACCTTGCAGTTTGGTGCTTTGACAAAATAAAAAATGTATAAATATAAATTAAGTAATAAATAAATAATAATAATAATAATAATAATAATAATAATAATAATAATAATAATAATAATAATAATGGCACAGTACTTTTGGGTTATTTGGGTAAATCAGTGGTCCATGGTAAAGAGGCTTCATCTCCAGTCACTTGACATATTAGCGGCTCCGCAATATGCATCAGGTTAACGTGGAGACGCGATGCTTCATGCAAACCGACTCCGGTGTTCGGAGTCGATGGAGTCGACACTGTGGATTCCAGGCTTCAGTCGCGCCCATCCCTATTTAAAACCCTCTCGAGTGATTGAAATTGCACAATTCATATAATGTTCATCAACATTTAAAAACCTTAGAATGATAATGATATACTCATCTAATAATTGAATTGTTTCATAAAGAAAGGGCTTGAGTCCATTTTAGCTAATTGTTGGGAAATCAAGAAAAACTATCTGGACTTTTTACTATCATAATAGAAATGTAAAAAGTGTTGCCATCAAAGAGAGAATGCACATTAGGATTCCTCTGAACATGTTTCATGAATTTATCAACAGTAGTTGAATTATTCAGATTTTTAAATCTTGTGGACCTTTCTTTATAAAGGAAGTTTACAACTGAGTAGCTTTAACATAACCACTCAAAGTTTCTATAAAGCCTTTTTTGTTCACAGAAAAATGTTTGAATATTATAATATAACAAACTTCCTAGTCTCAGGATGAAGAACATCTAATGAAATGAGACGAAATATTCCGTGTCCTCCTCTAATGATTTTCTTCATTGTCATCTCCTCCTGTCACAGTAGGTCAAGAAGTCAGCTCCGTGAAGTACTCCTGACATCCATCAGGTACATACTCGACCAGTTTCTTCAGATCATCAATTTTCGGGTGTTGGCGAATTGAGCCAGCTAATCTTCCGAGTGGATCTTTCTTATCTTGTCATTCCATCGCACAGCCCTTTTAATCCACTTGCCCCAAGCCAAGTTCTGGTTCCTCCGCTGAAATCATCCTCCTTTCCGTCCCCCACCACTACCATTGTGAAAACCCAAAAGCTACGACAACTTATTTGTTCTTGCAGAATGACCAGCTGGCTCTGGAATTTCATGTAATTACTCTGCCATGCAGGGCTGTACAAATTGCATTGGGATCTAGCACAATTCACTGAAACAAATATTATGCCTTTATTCTTTTAAAAAGCCACATCAGTTAAAAGTTACCTTAAACCCGTTACATTATTATTATTATTATTATTATTAGTAGTAGTAGTAGTAGTAGTAGTAGTATTGTTCCCCGATGTGTATGGATAGCACGCTCTTCTCTTACCGAGGAGGCTCTGGATTAGATTCCAGCCATAAATGCCGGAATTTTGTCCCGAAGGAGATCTTTAACGTGCCAGTAAACCTAACTTACTGCATTTACGCACCCACAAATGCCAAGTGACTGCACCAGTATTCAATCCTGCAGCCTTGGGCACAGTAGGCAAGAACGTTACCACTGAGCAACGCAGCCAGTCATACTTAACATCTGATTTGAGGGCTGGAAAGGGGTGTATTTTGTCGTTTATTCATTTTGAAGGCTTTGCGATCATGTAGTGCTGTGTACTTTGGTGTGTTTGGAATCTGTCTGATAATCTAAGTTATTGTAACTGCTGCAGCGTACTAGTGTGTACTTGTAATTGGGCTAGGATATGGTTAGAAGGGCGCCATGGCCTTAATTTAGGTACAATCTAGGTATTTGCCTGGAGTACAAAAATGAGAAATCATGGAAAACCACTTCCAGCATGGCTGAGGTAGGAATCAAACACGCCTCTTCTCAATTCTGCATCAGGAGAAGGAGCGGTGTACACTCAGCCTCGTGAGGAAAATTAAGTACCTGCTTGATATGAGAAGTAGCGCCCCATGACCTAAGGTGGGTGATGTGGCCTAGGGTGTCGTCGCGCAGGCTATTCGTCCCCCACAATTTGTAGGCTATGAGCTGGGTTGCAGTCGGCTTGATGTTTGGGTGTTTCCAACCGCGGGTTTGTTAGACTATTATTGTTATAATTATTACTATTATTGCTATTATTATTATATAGGTGCTTGCCACGGTGGGTGAGTGGTTATAGTGTCGGACTACCAACCCCAAGATTGCAGGTTCGCCCCTGGCCATGGTAAGTGATTTTTGAAGGCGACAAAAATCATGACACTCATGTCATACGTTGTTGGCATGTTAAAGAACCCATTTGAATTCAATAGGCCGTGTTCAATGGCAAAATTAATCTCGGGATTTTCCGCCAACACAAAGTTCCTCCATTTTCTACTTAAAAGCGCTGTAGTGTCTAGGAGTTTAGATATCTAACCTCCTTGACTTTCATAGCGTTCAAAGGAACGACGAAATTCGACATGCAAGCTACCCTCTGGGTGTCAATTAACAAAGCTTGCACCAGGCACCCGAGGCCATACGATATTATTATTATTATTATATAGGTCGTCAATATATACCGTACCTGCTTTATTAATCAGCACTCGACTAGCAAACTCCACTATCTTACCTTAAGCTAGATGTTGGAAGCAAAAGTCATTAAAAAATAAACACACCGAACAAGCGGTATCTAATAAACTGCAGTAGGCTACTGTATTTGAGATAGAATATTTGTACACTGGAAAACTTCACACAATCCACACTAAACATTGACTGTTAGGTTTGCTGTATAGCCTATTGCGAGTTCCATCGCATCAATGACAAACTGTACATTCTTCCCGGAAGTATATAGAATTTTAACTTTCAGTCGGCCTGTTACTTTCTTACTGTTAGCAGTAATTTTTATCTTAGCGGAAGTGTGCAGACACACATCCCCAAATGCTGGACTGAAACTGGTAGCAGGGACACAGTTTTAAAGCCTCTCGCTCTGCGAATGCCTTTCTGCCGTATTTCGTTTCGTGTCCGTGTGATAAAACATTAAACGCGGTATTATTTAGTAACTTGCGATATTGTAGTCATGATCACCGCCTAACATACTATGCATTATTAAAATCTGTTTGTTACTGCTACGATTGTGATTTCTGTATCATTGTACGCATTGGTGATAAATTGCAGCCAAGAGAGAGAGAGGCCATGGTCTTCGTGGATGCACCATTTCAGCAATTTTATGGAGTAGAAAGATGAAAACACTAAAAGACATTTCATGTTTGACCGTTGGTCGCATTTGATCTTGTCTCAAGAGTCCAGCTTCTTAACGTTCTTAAGCCACAGGGCCCCAATTATTTTTCTTTTTTTGACTTGGAACCAATGGGCATGATTTTTTATCTCAAGTATCTCACAGGATTTGGGGATGCGTGTGTGGATAGTCTGTAATGTTGAAGTCCTGACATCATGAATATGTACTGAACCCTTAAATATAAAGGCATATTTAAGTCTTCAAGTATTTTATTTTCTACAGCTCTGATCTAGCTCAGTTGTGGAAAGTGCTGGTCATATTTCGCAAGAATAGGCTGTCTGTGTGAACAACGTGTCTTGCTACTGTCGCCAGTGAGAAAAACAGGACAGTTTATATTTATCCGATTCTCCGAAAAAGAAGACAGGTGTGAGCTGAAAGTTCGTTACTTGTTTCAAAGTGGAGGTCAGTAAAGTTCCCTTGTCTTGAGAAAGCAGTGTCGCAAGGTAAGGGCGGAGATAGTGCCCGACGTCACGAAGTGGGAGGAGTTCACCAACTGAGATTTTCAATAATTTGAATGAACTGCCAATAGGAAATATGATGCACCTTCCGGTGGGAACTTATTTTGCCCACGAAATCGAGAAATGTGTGTTCCTACGATGCGATTTTCTGCACGCGAGTGTCATTGGAAAGTGCTAATTTTTATGAGTTCATTGAGATGTTTCCGAAGTCTGTGGGACAATTTTTAAGATTTATTACGGAGCGATGTTCCCCTTCCACTGACTGTTTTGATAAACTGTATATATACGACGATCTGTGAACAGACGAGGACTTGATTTTGTGAATCTGAAGACGTTTGTAGGGTGAAACTCTGTCCGAGTGCGAGGCACTCTGGTACTTTAACATTTTGCGAAATGCGATGCTAACACTTAGAATTTGTAGAGTAATTGTGATGTGTGCGGAGCAACGTGTCATGATATTACAGTGAATATTAGGTGGATACAATTCCACAGTTTTAGGGAAAGTTTCTTCGGTACTGCACAGAACTAAATAAGCGAATTGAGAAACTTATTATGCAGTCTAGCTAGTTGGATATCTTAATAATAATAATAATAATAATAACTTTTCCTACAGCAAGATGTTCGCCCACGTGATGGAAGATTTGAAGAATATTGGTTCATCTGCCATGATGAATTATACCATGGGCTAGATCATCAGGAGGGACGGTGACGTGGTACCGTCATGGCACCGGGCAAGCTGAAAGTGATGAGTACAAAATTAATTTATTAATTTGTCGGGACGGGGTCACGCGCAATGTTGGGAAATTTGTTTGTAAATAATTTTGCTTTGTGTGTTTTAAATGTAGATTCTTTCGTGGCTGACATAATTAGTTTATTAGCATCACGTGTCAATTTTTGTAAATATTGTATTTTGTGTGTTTTCTTGCTTTTGCTTTCTTTTTATTGCTTGATTAGAGTGCTTGTTCTTATGTCACCTTGCGCGCATGAAAACATAGTACTAGTGAGATAATTTACGGCGGAAATGTTAGAATATGACGATAAATGAATCTTTATTAGATTATAATATTAGATTTGGGGGGAAAATTGCCCGTTGTTTGGTTATAATTGTTCAGGCAATGCGAGTTTATTTTGTTTTGCTTGGTGCAACTCTTGTTGACACGGAAGGTCGTCTGCCTTACCATATTCATGTCATTATCCTTGTTTTGTAATCTATTCTTGGTCTGACGTATGAGTTGGGGTCATTGGTCAAGCTTCGACAAGTGTGTGTGTGCTATTGTGTGAATCTTCGATAGTGAGCAGGTAAGGACTGTGGATCCTTTACCGTTGCTACTTTATTCCAGCTTACGTGACCTACGGGGCGTATTTGCTGACGACTGAATCTTGATATCCCATGGCGTGGATTTTTCAAGAAATTATGATTGTGTTGATTTGTTATGTATCGAGTTTGCAGGAGCCAGTGGAGGCTGTCTTCGAAACTCAAGGCCTCAGGCTTGGGTATTTGTCTACACACTTGAGCACAGTAATAAGCGCTTGATTGACCACCGTACTCAGATTGAGAATGTTGATAAGCCGTAGCTGCGTGCTACGCATTCTTCATTTTGGTAATTAGTTAAATGTCTTGCCTGAAAGATTATAATGTGTTGAATTAATTGGGAGCTATTCATGCCACTTTCTAACCAGTTTCCGATCATATTTATCGATGTGTAATATAATTGTTTTACGCCTGTTGAGGCCTGTTCTTACTTTTGTTGTTTTTGCTTGGCGTGTTTTCTCCAAGTCTTTAAGATGTCACGTCAAGGTTGCATTGTGTTGATTTGTGAGCTTAAGACCGCTTGTTTCGGCTGCTATTCATTATAAAATACAATTCGTGTATTATTGCTTGTTTGTAAAGGGTTAGACTATGTCAGCTTGTTTATTTTAGTATTAGCCATTGTGTATTCCCATTATTGTCGTGATTTCCAACCCGCAGAACGGGAATTCATGACTTACTAGAGTGGTCGAACAGGAATGAATTATCGTCAAAGTACTCGTTATTTTTAGTTGTCGGACCGCGCACACAACACATAAAACATGTTTTTCTTTGGATATTTTGTATTTTGTTATTTGATTCAGTGTATTTATTTTCTTTGGGTGACATTTTGGTTCACCTTGTTTAACAGCTGTCTAAGCTGAGTACTTGATTTAATTATATTAGTTTGTGGGCTGATGTTTCGATTTAGTCATTTCTTTGACGGCTAACTTGGTTTGAGGGTACTATGGTGGCAAATATGGGGGGGGGACTATTCTTGACCCTGGCTTTGTTTGTTTACATAGTATCGGATACCTGGAGGTCGCATGTGGGCTATTGGATTGGTTGTAGGTCATTTATGGCAGGCAAACAATTCAAAGTCATATATCAGGATGGTTTAAATTTATTGTTTTGTCAGTGATGATTCAGAATTAAATAGTTATTGTTTTAACCTGTCATGTAAGTTATTCATAATATTAAGTTCCCCTATGAATCCTGGAAAATGTAAGAAGCACGTTTCTCCTCATACTATTTCAAGGACCGATCACTACCCCGAATCTAAGTCTTGTGTACTGCTTCTTTTCTAAGCGTACAGTACATACAGGGTGTAACAAAAATGTACGGTACACAATCCAGGACACATTCCTCACACGTAGACGAAGACATTTTGTTATATGAACATGGGTCCGGAGACGCTTTGTTTCCATGTTATACCTCATTGTTTCTAACTCATTAATCATGGGAAACACACAATAACAGAACGTACCAGCATACCACATGCAACTCTTTCTCAAAGGAGATGCTCAATATGCCCTCCATGCGCATTGATAGCCTACATGCATCAACCCACCGTCGTAGTGAATCTTGGATGCGCTGATGTACTGTATTTCTGGAGTACTGCGTATGGTTTCGCAGCCTTCCACAATACGGGCACGGAGACTCTGAACATCTTGTACTGGGGTTCGATACACAAGAGCTTTCAAATGCCCTCACAAATAAAAGTCCAGTGATTTTAGGTCCGGAGAGCGTGGAAGCCAGGCAATTGGTCCACCTTTACCTATCCATCTGTCACCAAATGTGTTATATAGAAGTCGACGGACATTAACACTAAAATGAGGAGGTGCTCCATCGTGAAGTAGGCTACATGTTTTGTCGCACAGCTAAAGGCACCTCTGCTAAGTCGCATGGCAACAGGGCCATGTAAAACAAAACACTGGCTGTGCACCTACGGTAATGACAACGTAACCAGACGTAACCAAGAGTGCATCATCCCAATGATTCCAACGTTCTGTTCTTGTATGTTTCCCATGCTTAATGACTTGGTGACAATGAGGTGTAACATGAAAAAAAAGCGTTTCCGGACCCATGTTCATATAATATAATTTCTTTGTCTACGTGTGAGGAAAGTGTCCAGCATTTTGTGCCGTAGCCTACATTTTTGTTACACACTGTAGCCTATATTTTTGCATGATGACAAATTCAGTGATATAAATAAAAAGTATTTATTTGAACTTTAATCTCAAACAAATTGGAACAGCGTGACTGATCAATATCTAAAACCACAATGCGATTGTTATTTTAAGTGACGGAATATGTAAATCATTTGCTCCAAAACTAAAATATATGTCTTTAAAGAAAATCTCGACTGTATATTCAATAACTGGTAGATCATAAAAGGAAACCACACTTGAATTAGGATTTGGCACGAAATTCAAATGTCAGGAAGATTGTTGATTCATTGAGGGGCTTTGCGACATCGTTGTCATGTAACCCCGTGTACTTGGTTGTGAGTGTGGAATTTGTCTGATAACTTGTCTTGTTGTGATGGCTGTATTATTGTGTGTAATTGTAATTCAGATGAGGATTGGGAAGGAGGAAGCCCTTGTCTTCAGTCAGGGCTCAATCTGGCATTTGCCTGGAGTGGAAGTGGGAAACCACGTAAAACTACTTCCAGGATGGCGGAGGTGGGACGAACCCTCCTCTTCTCAGATTCATCTCACGAGACTGAGTGTGCCCCGTTCCTGCTCTCAAACCAGAATTAAATTTCTTGGCAGAGCCGGGAATCGAAGTAGGGTCCCCGCGTTAACAGTCACTACGCAACGAAGTGGGCATATAATGCATCTAAAGGATCTATAAAAATGAATAAAAATGACTAAAAAAAACTATTCCATCAAACTGAAATATGACGTCAGCTTTACAGAGGATTCATAGAAACAATCCTGTTTTATTCACTACTCAATTACCTACTCTCATTAAAATATACTTGAATTTAACATGGAAATGGCAGTTAGAATGTTATTCTTAATCACAGTGTTGTTTTTTTTAACCATATTAATTAAAATCTCAATACAACAAACTTCCCGGATAGACAAAGAGAGAAAAACGAATCGGTGGAGTAATGTAATAAAGCAATGCTTTGGAATTAATTTAAATTATGTAGAACACTTCTCTCATTTAACTTAAAACAACTCGTTTACTTGTTGGGTCAGTCGTCGGATTATTTATCCAATCATTTACAAAAACAACTACATTCCCCCAACAAGTCGCTTCACTTGCTTATGAAGAATATTTTAACATTTTTCATCGTGTGAGAAAATAATATGATGCATTAAAATTATGTAAAAAGAATATCATATTGGTAAATATTGTCGTAAAATTGTAAAAAATAGCATGAATCATAAAATGGCAAATATATAAGATATTGTTGAATTGAGCGTGTGTTATTCCCCTTCGCTACTGTGTAGAAAGGATTTTTGCAGTAATAGTGTGCCCAACTCTAGGAATGGGTATTCCAAGATTCAGACACCTAGATATCAAGGGAAAGGCTACAGCCGCTTTTGAAAGTTGAGATATTTGAATATCGCGCTCCATTACTTCTAGAATGGAATGGAAACTTTGTGCAGCCAAGAGCATGTTAAGTGACGTAGCGAGTAGTAGCAGAGGTCGAGACTATTTGTTGATTAAATAGTTAGCCATGGAGTAGAGACTTGAGACTTGGCTCAGATTACTGGCACGGCCAAATGAAAGAGAATGCACTTAGTCTCAAGTGAATCGGACCAGAGACACCGGAGATATGAGGATTTCCAGATTTCAGCGTGATCCAGCGTGGACCTGACCGTTTTGAATAAAAGCCGACCGGCCCAAGCATCATCAGCTCACTTCGAACCAAGCTCTTGCATGACAAGGTGCTGCTGCTACGTTGAGCCAAGGCACATGGTTGCCGGATCTACGCAGAAGATATCTTTAAATTGTGATAGTCACAAAAGTGCTGCGATACGTGTGGAACATAGTAAGTTTCCGGCAGAGGGAATCACTAAGGTGATTGTTATTTTTCTACGGACACTGGTGAAATACTTTATTTCTATATGGACACATGCTAGACTTTGTCTAGAAAGTACTTTGTCACAGCCCAGTAATAATAATTCAATACTTGGATATTTTAATCCAATTAGTCAGTTTCATAAATTGTAACTTGATAACCACTCCGATCTTTCAGTATATTGAAGGCCAATCTATCACGGTGTTGTTCATTAGCCGACAAAGGGAAACTATAAGTTGCTTCGCGCATGATAGATGGTGATAAACCATGCCCAGGGAACGATCTTCAGAACAGCCGTTGATTGATTTAGACTGTCAGTGTTTTCTTGTACTGAAAAGATTACCGTGAGTTATGTTACAACTGAAGTATTTGAGAATAGATCATTTGGATCTGACCCCATTTAAGCGAACTGCTATGGATTTAATTGAAGCCAATATTAAAATGGATCAGCAGTTACTTCAAACTTCAAGAAATATTTCCACTATATCGTGCTAGACACATTGTGGGTATATAATGGCGGCCGATACAAGGATTAGACGTGCGTGTCCAATAGGGCATGTATCTGGATAAATCTGGTACAGACCAGGTTCACTACGCTTCAAGACCAACGAGAAATGTAAGCCACATTTCACTTTTATATTATGCCTAGCTAATTGGAACAAACTCATTCTCTGCAGATGACCAACACATTTGTTTTTCTTCGTATTTAAATATTGCAATGATTTACGCAAGACATATTAGAGTTCTTCTGAGTATTTTCAGCACTCAGAACAGTTTAGGATCGATGATCGAGCATAACGAGCATTTATTTGAATGTTTCATATTTTTTTGATAATCACGGTAATCAGCCGAGGTAACTGTAAAAGTTAATAATTATTTTTGTTGAGAAATGGATATTTTATCCATATTCGAAGAATCGAACATGTGGATTCTCACATAATGAAATAATAATTAAACACATTTACAATAATATAACTAATAATAATAATAATAATCCACTAATAATAATAATAATGATTTTCATAACTTTTCTAAATAATTCTTGGATCTTATATTTTCTAATAATGACATTCATTGAGAGAGAGCTTATGAAGTAGTTTAATCATTTCTAGTTTGGAACAGGTGATTTTCCGAAGGATAGTGGTTAGCGCAAGCCCGCATTCAACCAACATTACAGTTCTGGTTGAACAGTTAATATTTGCAATGAGCAAAGTATATTTTTCAGATAACACGGAGAGGCATGAAACGGGAAGCAAATGATATTTGTATCAATTAGGATATTTTTGTATTTATATAAAATCATGACGTAGATACACATTCGAAAGTGAAATAGAGAGTATCATAAGTGTGGTAACTTCACGATTTGAACTGAATGGTAAAATAAAATAAACTTGTAAGTTTATAAATCTTCCAGTGTTGATAATAAGCAGAGGCTTGATTTATTGTATAAATTTTGGGAAGAAAATGTATGTGTGTGGAGTAGTTGAAATGCCATTCCCAGGTGCGCATGTTTAAGTCGCAGGAATGAGGAGGTTTTTATTTGAGCATCAATCAAATAGCAGGTTCGATGACTCAGTGTTAAAGAAGGAGTATTGGAACTACACATTGCGTCGTATGAATGACCCAAAGGTTATTTCTTAAAAACCATCAGTTCTTATTTCAACCTTGTTTACGGATTCCATTAAGACTTTGATTTTGCTAGAACCCGGATTTGTCATGATAGTATTTTATTCTTCTTCAGAGGAAGACCTTTGCCGTTGTTGTTGGAATATTGTGTTCTTATAAAAATAATAGAATGGGCCACTGCCAATTAAAAATAATTCTATAACCACGAATAATTTGAAGGATGTTTTCAATCCTAGTGTCATGAACTAAATGAATTTATTATGAAGCTACAATTCTTATTTCCGCATTCTGTTCAAGAATTGCAAGTTGTGAAAGTTACTAAAATGGCCACAAATATAAATATTTTTCCTAATAATGATTCCAAGTGGAAAATCGAATAGTTGAATGGTCCAACAATTTATTGATCAAGTTGATGATTCAGAAATCATATATTTTGTTAGGAACTTGAAGTTCATAATCGAGTCACTTCTCGAAACGTTTAATGTCAGAAGAACAATTAATTTTGTTGTGCTTCGCACAGTTCTTCGATACTATGCTCAAGGGTCAGATACTTTTCAGATGTTGTTATTAATATGTGTACATAATTTGTGTTGATTCAGAGATAATAATATTTTTGACAATATTTTTTGAAACTGGAAAAATAAGTGAAAGTTAAAAATTCTATGAACAATTATTCTACGAGTGTTAATATTATGTAAAAATTCAACCAGTGAACTACAGTATTTCCAGTAAAGACAATTAAATTTGAACTGGATTTAATCATAAATAATGGATATAATTTTGGAACACAGTCTACAGGACTGATAATCAGACTTGTGTCTCCAAAGATAATTGTCCAATGTGTTGGAAAATTTCTGTACATTGTGTAAATAGTAATGTGGGTCGCCACACATGAATGATGCTGCTTTGAGCATTTTATTTTGCAGTCAATTTTAAATTCAGAATAAAATGAGATAATTTTACATGACGTGTTATGCCCAGTTGAATCTCCTTCTATCCTTATTGTTGCATTGAGCCAAAAATCAGTAAAGCATTTTTTCATTTGATGTCGTTTTTGCGATTAGCTTTAACCCATCTGGCGCCCCGGGATATTTTGACTCTCGTGCTGACTGATTCTCGGTAAAATGCATATGTGGTCGTGCGGACTCCGGTCTAAACGGGCACAATAGGTGTCGTATTACTGAAATTTGAAAAGGAAACATATGACATTTCAACAGCATCTGCCCTTTAGCCATCACTACGAGGATTTATAAGGTAGAATTTACTTGGGATATCGACCTTTGTCTCGACGGGAATTAGGTACCATGAATGTGGTGGGATTTTTGATGGCCGGATGCTCTTCCTGGAGCCGACCTCACAACATGAGCTAATGAGAGAAGAAATTAATGAACCTAAGTACGGAGTTGGAAGGAAGCAGCCGTGGCCTATTAGAAGGGACAGTTCCTGGATTTGTATAGAGTTGAAAATAGGAAAGCACAGAAAACCATTTCAGGCTGGCTGCGTGGTCGAAATATAATTGCTAAATAATATTGTGACCCTTGGTTAGAATATAAATATAATTTACACCAATTAAAAATTCAGTATACGGGGCTCATTGCCAAGCTTCCCCAGCCCCTAAAATGAATATCCAACAATTAAAGGGTTCAGTATTAAGTATGATTTAATTTCATCTAATAGGTTAGTCTATTCAATGAAATTGTTCACTTGTTGTTTTTTTAAATTAATTTTGTTCATTCATTAGTTTATGCAATGAAGATCGGGTAAAATGTTAGAACTTGCACTTAAGTTATAGCCTATTAACGCTGTCAGTTTATCGAACACAATTTCATGGATGTCCATATTTGTGAAACTATTGAGGACATATCGTATTCTTTGTATAAAGCTCCTCCACATAGTTGTCACCATAGCCTGAACGCTAGGTCTTACAATCATATGTGACTTCATAGTAATATACACCCTTGGGACCGTCAAACTGATAGTCACCTCCCCTCCAACAGCTTAATGACGAAATGTTGGAACGTGTGTACAGTATGGTGTGTGTTGGCTGCAGAGTGGGGTAAGAGAAGTAAGGTTGCTAATGAACTATCACTGGCCCAATCGGACTATGAATTATCAAAGGGGCAGATTATGGTGGCGTGAAAAGTCTGTCCGATTTTATCAGTGTAATTAACTGGCCCAATTGGGCTGCACCCCAATTTTCCTCTTTTTAATAGGTATCCTTCCTGCTGGGTACGCAGAGTTTACAAAATGCAAACTTTCTAATCACAATATCACAGTGATGAACATTCAAGATGAGTAATTCAATGTTAACTCAATTTAGAAAAAAGTGTGACTGATGAACTTTCTTTATGAACCAATTCAATTAATAACAATAGGCCTACAAGCAAACCCATTGTATCACACAAAAAGCATGTAAGACATTTTCTAATTTTATTATGAAAATTTTATATTTTTTTATAGGAAGGAAGAATTTAGTTTTACGTAACCGTTAATCATGCGATCATGAGTCACGGGACCTCCTTTTTACTTGGAATCCGAACCACAGGACATGGCATTTCACTTTGAAAATCTCACATGCATTGACCACGAATCGAACACGGTCTGCTTTGGTGAAACCGCTGTGTCACCACGCCCTCAATGTTCTTGATAACTAAAGTCATGGTGATTAGATATCTTTAGATAAGATGATTTCAGTGAAATATAATAGGCTAAAACAATATAACAAATGCGGCATCTTGACGGAAAGATATAGCCTGCCGCCCGCCAGTGCTTAATTTCTAAAATTTTAGGTGCCGGAACGTAGGCCTACATATTTTGACCCCTTTTCAACCATACCCCCCATAAAAGTCACAGGTTTCTAGAATTTGTGATAAAACCTTCAATAAGAAATCAATTTTTACAAAATACTTTTTTAAAATTCAGGATTTCAGAACTTCTTTCTTATAATCAAACCAATAAAACCACAAGATTTAATATAAACAACGGGTGGTATATAATATTCTTCAGCCAGATTTTTTCGTCGGCCTAACTTTCATAATAGCGAGTGGAAAAGAAGTCACAAGTTTTATGAATAGGCCTACTGGCAACAATTAAATAAACTTCTAAATGTAACCTATAAAAGAAGAATATAGGCCTATGCATGACATTATTTAAACTCTTTTACTAACTTATGTAACCACTACAGAGCTACATTTTTAACTGAGCCTCCGTGGCTTAGGCGGCAGCACGCCGGCCTCTCACCGCTGGGTCCGTGGTTCAAATCCCGGTCACTCCATGTGAGATCTGTGCTGGACAAAACGGAGGCAGACAGGTTTTTCTCCGGGTACTCCGGTTTTCCCTGTCAAAATTTCATTCCAGCAACACTCTCCACTATCATTTCATTTCATCTGTCATTCATTTAATCATTGCCCCAGAGGAGTGCGTCAGGCCTCGGCAGCCGGCACAGTTCATATCCTCGCCACTAGATGGGGGCTTCATTCATTCCATTCCTGACCCGGTCGGAGACTGGAAGCAGGCTGTGGACTTTTCATTGAATTTTAACTGCACTCAAGTTATGGAAAGAGTTCATACGTCAGTGGCACAAGAAAAGAAAGTAAAAATTTGCGAAATAACTTAAATGACAATCAATAAAAGAAGCAGTATGAGTTAACCTAGTAAACTTAACTTTTTACTGAGCAATCCTTTTAAAATCACTGTACAAGAAAATTCCCTGGGAGGTGCTGGAATGCCGTTCCGGCGCGTTACGGCCGAAATTAAGCACTGCCGCCCGCTTATGAAACCATTCAGGGTGGTTTGTGAACGTGCTTGGAAATGACCTCTGCAAGATTTCCCTCCTCTATATCTGTTGATTCACGGGTTGAAAATGGCTCCTTCTAACTGCGAACATTGGCTTCTTTAGAAGTCTCAGGTTGTAATGTTTAGTGTCGGCTTCTGTTCTTGTACACGTTTCACGATCACTTCCTTCATCAGTCCTCCTCTTTACTGCAGTCCAATTGGTCTCTAAAGCAAGTAGGCTATATCATCACTTGGTGGAGGATGATTTTGCGGGATTTTTAACATTTCTATCACTTCACGTAGCCTAGCCTGTTAGTTAATGTAAATCACCAAAGCCTTACGAAACTTGTTTGTACGATAAAAGAGTTTGTCAACGCTTCCTAAATTAGAGTTCTCAATAACAAAACTAAACATTTCGTTCTTTTATTTCTAATATTCTGTCTATTTGAACACCATGTTTAGTGTAGCAAGGACGTCTAGGCTGCATGAGTAGTAGGCTACAGATTCCGTTACGTAGCGCATTACTTCCATAAAACAATATTGAAACATTTGAACCAATTTAACATAATTTCCTCTAAAGGAAAGAATCATCAATCTCGGTGCTCTTTGGCGCTTAGGTTTGAAACTCTTCTATGCTCAACCTTCAAGGTTTTGAGACCCTCAAAATAATGTTTACAGTTTTCGCAAACGGGTGCTGTAGCCTAATCATTTCGCAAACGTACGGTGATTTAAATCCCGGTTCTTGACCTTTCGCAGCCTTGCCCTCCCCGTTGTTTTAGTTACAAGTCTAGAGTATAAATACTTTGTTTCAGGTAGAACTGTGCGAATTGGGTATTTCCTTTCTTCTCTTAGGACATGTCCGTGGCACAGCCAATGCTACTGTAGGCTCACTTATTGGATACGCCATTAATATACGAGCAGTTATTTTTCTGTAGCGGTTACCTTTAACCTACAATTTGCTCACAGTGTAGAAGACTTATGGACTAGCCTAATTCTTTTATTGAATGCTTGCTCATTCAAAACAGTTGGTAATGTTACTTCACTTCTAACATATTCTTCTTCTTCTAGTCCCTATCCGTTCCGGGTGTCGGCAACCATCTTGGCTGTGCTTGTCCTGTTCTGAAACGTTTGAAATAACTCTTCCGATGCCTTTAGAGTCCAGTCTCTGAGGATTTTTAGCCAGGAGAGTCGTCTCCTGCCAATTATAACTAGGCCTACCCCGTATTATTTCCGTTTCAATGGGATCGGGGATGAGATGCGATGAATTTCTAAGTGGCGGATGGTTTTTTGGACCAAATGCCCCTCCCGACGCCAACCTCATGAAAGGAGTTAATGAGAGATCCAATAAATGAAGATAAATGAGACTGCAAGTACTAGGAAGGAAGTGGCGGTGGATAGGCATTTGCCTACAGTTGAAAATGGCGTTTCAAAGACGGCCAACGCACGATGCGGTGGGGTTTGAACCCACTCGTCTGCCAAGTCCGCAAATAGCTCGTCTCAATGGCCTAGCACTGCGCCTTAGCGAGCATAGATATTACTGTCGGTGGTATTGCTACTTCACTTAGCCTATCACAGTCAAATAAACGAAAAACTTCATAACAAACATAAGAAACTGATAACGGTTTTATCTGAAGTAAAGAAAGTATTCGCACACCTAATAATCTTGTAGGCCCTACACTATAGGCCTATACAGAAACTTTTACCTTTTAACACCGTAGATGGTTGGATTTCCCCTGGCTCATATAATTGCATTATGCCTCTAAGGCCTAACAACAGGAGACTAGAGATGGATAGGAGTTTGGTAGCCAGCGTAGCGGGATTCAAGAAGATCAATTAGGTTTATGCTAATTATGAGGAAAAAGCAGCCTATGTTAGACTTTCCCAAATCCTGCTAGGATTTTAATTATTGTGACTGTGTTACTAATGCTTTTGTACAATCTTTAATAGGCTATTAATACATTCTTTTTAAGTTTTTCAAAACCCTCTTTTGTCCTCTCTGACTCGTTAGAATCATTGAATTTCGCGAATTCGAAATTGAGGTCACTTGAAGCGTGAGACGTTACTAAATGAAAACAAAACTCCAAAATAACTTGTAGGCTACTAACCGATTTAAAACTTGATAGACTATGTAGAATATACTTAGATTATATTTGAAATACAGCATTGCTGCTCTTACAAACAATAGACTACGCTATGTTACAGTAGGCCTATAACATTTACAATATATTTTACATCTGGTTAAATTTCATATGATATTGACATGTAGCCTATTACTCCAATGGTGCTTATTATTATTATTATTATTATTATTATTAATAATAATAATAATAATAATAATAATAATAATAATAATAATAATAATTGTTATTCCCCACCCATTCTAATTTGGATAAATTCGTATTGACCAACTGAATAGATTATAATAATAGATTAGCCTAAGCTGCTAAGGCAACAATGAAAAATGGCTTCTGATATTTCAATAGCGTAGGCCTATGTCGTTAAAATGCCCAAAAGTGCTCGAAACTTCGCTTCGTTCGTGACATCAACATGATTGAAGATTTGTGGGGCTTGCTTGACCGAAGGGTGGAAAATTACAACTAGTCGTGAAAGAAAAAGAAAGAAATGAAAATCATCTATTCTGTACACCCCAATAAAAAATATTGTTCTGGGTCCAAACGACTAGGCTATAACTAAAGTAGTCATAAAATAGAAGGTATGCCGCAAACAGTGGCGTCACTAGGTGAGTGTGGACCGCACCGAGTGACCGTTGTTTTCGATCGACCGATGACTGGGCACAAATTGCGTTGTAACTTATAAGTTATTTTCTTTTCAAACACAAATATTTTTTGTAAAAAAAATAAAGTAGCCTCCAGCCTCAAAAGAAGAAAAAAGCAACCCCTCCCCACCACACACACACACTCACGAAATACCTCCAAAGCAGATTTAAACTCATGGCATAGGCTAATAAAAAAACTTTTTTTTTGGCAACATTTGCCATAATCAACACCATCTGGCAACCCTGAGACGGGGGGGGGGGGGGGGGGGAAGGGGTGACACCGTCAGTTACCGCACCGGGCGACTCCAGCGCTAGTGACGCTACTGGCCGCAAAGTAGGCCTACTACAGTGGAATGTGTATGCATTTCCTTTCAGGAAGTAGTTTTGTATTATTTTATTTTATTTTATTTAACCAATGTATTGAGTTCTAAGTTGCGACCTACTGTACAGTAGGCTACTCTGCAAGAAAGGAAGTGTAGCTAGCTCTACATCGCTCAGTACAGTATTTACACCAGCGTTCCTGTAGGCCTATGGGAGTGAAGGTTGGGTAGATTCAAGATATCTCATAGGGCTACATACAGTATTCTAAGCTGGCGGTAACTGATATGAGAGTATCAGGAATGATTACTGGGACAAATAGATGCGAGCAATGACAGGAGGGTACCGGTACTCGTAATGTAGAGCCAAAGGCTAAATTGGAAATGAACAGATTAGATGAAGCTGCTCGTATGAGCTGACTCAGATGGTCGGGACATGTGATGAGAATGAGGGAAGAGAAAAGGCCTAGGATGTTAATGAACTCTGCTATAAACAGAAAGAGAAGCAGAGGTAGACCAAGGAGGCGATGGTAAGATTTAGTGTTAAACGATTTCAGGGTGAGAGGTGTAGAAACAGTACTACAGTATTAGGCCTATGTGTCCACAATTGCAATGACTACACCTATGTTAATAGCCAAGTGGAGGAAGGAAAGAACGAAAGAAACCTGATAATTTTAAGTGACCGTCAATCTTGCGATTATATGTCACGGGACCTCCTTTATAAGTTGAATCGGAACCATTGGACGTAAAATTTCACCTTGGAAGTTCACGTAGACTAGACTAAATAAACCGGGAATTGAATTCGCTTCGCCTTGACGGAAAACAATCAACATAGCTGCTGCACCATTACGCCCCGGTATAATGTATGACGAACGGTAGATAGACTATAGCCTAGTCTATGTAACTTATCATAGCCTATATTCATCACATTTGAAGACCCCACGGAAAGAACGGGAAAGTCCATTTTTTCTCGGAAATGATTTTATGGCGCATTCTGGTGGTCAGCCATCGTAACTACGGATCGGTTGAAATTATTTTCAAATAGAGCGGTAAGTCACCGAGATCCAGAGGTTTTTATTTTTAGTGGAAACGGAAAGAACGTCCCACATCCTCTCACTTTTTTCATAATTTAATTTTAGTTGTTATTTGTTTTACATGTAGGCTACTTCCTTTATAAGAAATACATAATAATAATAATAATAATAATGTTATTGGTTTTACGTCCCTTTTAACTGCACTGACTTTTAGAGACGCCGGGGTGCCGGAATTTTTCCCCGAAAGGGATCTTTAACGTGCCAGTAAATCTACGGACACGGCTCCCTCGCATTTGCGCACCCTCAAATGCCAGCTGACTGCGCCAGGATACGAACCTGCAACCTTGGACCCAGCAAGCGAGAACGTTACCCCTGAGCCACGCAGCCAGCCGATATAAGAAATGAAAAAAAAATCCACAGCCTGCTTCCAGTCTCCGACCGGGTCAGGAATGGAATGAATGAAGCCCCCAACTAGCGGCGAGGATATGAACTGTGCCGGCTGCCGAGGCCTGACGCACTCCTCAGGGGCAATGATTAAATGAATGACAGATGAAATGAAATGATAGTGGAGAGTGTTGCTGGAATGAAATTTTGACAGGGAAAACCGGAGTACCCGGAGAAAAACCTGCCTGCCTCCGTTTTGTCCAGCACAGATCTCACATGGAGTGACCGGGATTTGAACCACGGACCCAGCGGTGAGAGGCCGGCGTGCTGCCGCCTAAGCCACGGAGGCTTGATATAAGAAATACATTTGACAAAATAACTATATTGCTTACAATCAATTGGGGTGTTTTAAGTATTTCTTTTTAGTGTTGAAAGTTTAAATTGGCTCTCATGAAAAAAATTACATAATGTAACTCACCCTGTTTTCCGGTGGAGTCTTCATTTGTCATGTATTAAGGTAAGCTTGTGTTATTAATTCCTTATGCTAGACAATAAGGCTATTTATTTTACAACATTTACTGTCATTGTAACCATTAAATGAAAATGGTATGGCGAATGAAGCGGTCTGCAGGCTATATCAAAAACTGACTCACTGAAGGCCTACAGTTTTAAGTTTGCAAACTGCCATATACTGAGAAAGGGACTAAATCGTTGTTGTTGATTCATTTAGGAACTTTACGACATCGTGCTCATGTAGTCCCGTGTACTTGGTGTGTGTGGAATTTGTCTGATATCCTGTGTTAGTGTGTGATGGCTATTCTAGTGTGAGTATTTGTCATTCAAATGAGGATTGGGAAGGAGTCAGCCGTGGCCTTAATTTAGGATCCATCCCGGCATTCACCTGGAGTAGAAATGGGAAACCACGGAAAACTACTTCCTGGATGGCTGAGGTGGGAATCGAACCCATCTCTTCTCAGTTTTACCTCACGAGACTGAGTGTATCCCGTTCCAGCCCTCACAACAGAATTAAATTTATTGGCAGAGCCGGGAATCGAACCCTGGCCTCCGCGGTGACAGACAAGAATGCTGGCCACTACGCAACGAGACGGACGGAACTTAATCAAGCTATTGCTCAAATAATGTTGAACTGCTTATTTGTAATTTTCAGTTTTCTTGGAGAATATCAGGAATGAGGCCACACTGTAATGTTGTTGATTCTTTTAAGGGCTTTGAGATAACGTGGTCACGTAACCTCGTGTATTTGGGTATGTGTAGAATTTGTCTAATAAACTGTGTCACTGTGATGTCTGTAGGCCTACTGGTGTGTGTAGCCTATTTGTCATTGAGATAAGATTTTGGTAGGAAGCGGCCTTTGACCTAAGTTAGGTACCATCCCGGCATTTGCCTGGAGTGGAATTGGGGAAACCACGGAAAACCACTTCTAGGATGGCTGAAATAGTATTCGAACCCTGTTCTTCTCAGTTTTGCCTCACGAGGCTGACTGTACCCTGTAATCTTTTATGTTTGTGTAAGTAACTTCTCTCAGGATAGATCTCCTGATAACTGGGCCTACTACACGTTCCCGATCGATCATGTTAACTCAGAGCATTGTGCCTCAAGCCCATGAGGCCTGGATTAACTAACAGATGGGTTAAAATCCTACTGGAATAGATTCTCGTGTATTGTTATTTCAGCTCCAGGGAAATGCAAGTAGGCTATGCTGCTTTCTCATAGATTACGACCGTTGTTCCTTTCATGATTCCTGGTCTAACCTATCTCATCTCAAATCCAAACGAGACCCAGTCAGAGGACATCTGATCGATGTAGGTTTACCCCTGTTGTAACTCTGATCTTGAAGCCAAGAATGTGAGGTTCCAGTTGAGCTTGGAGGGAAAAAAGTCGAAAGAAATGAAATATCCTCGTTTGCATATTATAGACTAGAATACTAGGCAGGGTTACCACTTCCATTGTTAACAGAAGTTATTTGCGAGTTCTGATGAAGGATATTGTTGTTTTTCATTTATATCAGGGATTTGGGCCATCTTGGTCAACAACCCCGTGTACTTGAATGTGTTTTGGATTTGCCTGATAACCTATGTTTCCGAGGTGACTGTAGTAGTGTGTGTAGCTTATTAAGATCAGGGATTGGAGTGAGTGACTCGTGACTTGATATTGGATTCGAAGATGGCATTTTCCTGGAGGGAGTGTAGAAATACCACACTCAGGATGAATGCTGTCAGCGCCGGGATTCGAACCACCAACATCCTGACGTGATACGTGATGTCCTATTGTACCAGTATTCAGCTAACGTAGCCTTTGAATGTAAGAATGATTGTTATCTTTGAAACAGTTCTTTTTCGAGCAACGTTTTTAACTATTGAAGTTAATAACAGCGAGGTCATATTATAGGGGAGAAAATGAGGGACACATGGTTGATAAGTAATTCAAAGAGTGGCCTTGTGCGTAGACCAGCCGGAGTTGGGTTTGGGTGCAAATGTCAGACCTTGTGCACCTGGGACCCTAAGAGACCTGCCACGGTAGACTCATTTCCCCTCAGCCCTCACTTCTACCCGCCCTCAGAACCTAACACACTAACGGCCGAATGTGAACCTCGGGCTGTGACGTCATCGCCATCTCATTGGTTGGTAAGAGTAAAAGGGGACACTAAGTGCTACTGAAAGAGAAGGGAAGGGAGGATAGGGACTGATGGTGGGAGACAAGGAGTGGAAGGAGGGGAGATGAAAGACTTCGGCACTTTTGTGGACGGAATAGTTTCAGTAGAGAGTTGGTGTTCATAGCAGTAGTGAGTGTACCACGTAAGCGGAAAGACGGGCTTCTCTAACTGCGTTGTCCTATTTTTGTGGAAACAAATGGCAGGATATTATTCGTCTAATATACTCGTAAATGTGTCTCTAACTACTGAAGTGCGTGTGTGTAGTGAAAGAAGATTAGTATACGTGTGCGGAATTTTGTGAAAGTGTGATGTGGCGTAGAAGTGAAGTGTAGTGTAGTTTGAAGTTGTAGGTTTGGCACCAGACGTCATATTACGGGATTCATCCAGAGAGGAGTACCTAAGAAGACTTGTTTACCGAAATGGATATTTCTTAATCACTAACATTTTGGATTTTGAGCCTACCAGTGAGTATATGATTTATTTCCGTTATAATAGCATGTTATTTTCCTATATTAATCATGGGACCATTATTATCATTAATGAAGTTTTAATTCGTTCTCGTTCACCCACTTACGTCTCAAAAGTTTCTTATCCAGATGGAGGTTAACGTATGTTTCTTACCTTGCAGAATTATACCGTTACGGTGGTCACATCCATTGTACAGGGGTGCGTTGCCCGATAGCCTTACATTGAAAAGCAGAAATGAGAACGGTAGGGGTTAAGTTTCACAAATCGTGGGCAAAGGTTGGTAGGTCTGTGTGTGTCGTCATTCAAGACTTGCAACGAACTACAAAGGCTTATGACGGCACTGCTGGAAGGAGGGAGCGGACGAGAAAACAGAAAACAGGCTTCCAGTGTGGAGTGAGGGAGGACTGCAGGAAGAAAGGAATAAAGAGGGGGAGCTCGCAAGGGAAAATTACAATTCTCTCTCTCTCTCTCTCTCTCTCTCTCACACACACACACACACACACACACACACATATATATATACTCTCTCTATTTCCTTCGTGGTCACGTGATACGAATTCTCATCCGAGGAGTCCAAAGCGTTTGAAAACTACCACCGCAGTTAATGCGTAGATTATATTTATAGATTTATTATATTCCCAAAATATACGCTCCCAAGACTGACACGAAATCGGACTTAGTGCTTTGTGCATGGTAAATTATGTTTCAGTGTTCCTTTTCAGATATGAAGATTGTTGGTTGCTGCAAGGTCATAACTACAAATGTGCTACATATTGCAACTGAAGTGCGCCCAATTACAAAGCTAGTAAGTACACAGGTTTGTCGTGGAGTTTTGTGGAATCTTACTAGTAGATTCCAAATTTTAAATCACCACCGTTTTAACTATTTCTTTCCAAGGCGCATGACTACATCTGAGATAAGGTGACCTTGTTTGCCATGTTAATGGTCATCAACATGGTTATAGCTGGTATCTTCCACTGTTTTTACTGTATGTTATTGTATTAATATAGGGGGATCTTGAAAATGTAACTAATTGATTTAAGCCTGCCTCACTTTCTTGTGGAACAATAGTGGGTACATTTATTTCAGTAACATGTGACAACTTAAAAACTAAAAGAAGTCTTAATCAGTTCGGAGAAAAGCATTATTCAGAGCATTTTGTCCAGGACAACGGCAAGAAAACAACTTTCAGAGACATGCCAAGTACTGGAAGTCTGACAGCCAATAATGATGCATGCGGATAGTTAATTTTATAGGGTGTATCAGTAGCTGGGGACTGCCTTCACTTCCGGATTGTTGTTGGCTTTCTCTTAATACATAGGCGTACTTCAGATTTAATAGGACACTACTATAGGAGACTGGAAATGTTGTCTCATTATTTTTTTATTTCAGCATGTTGTAAACACCAAGCAGGCCGAGTTTCTAAAACCTTGAAATATAGCCTACTTCATGTAGGGCAGGATCTTACTTCGCTATATTGGACCTAATCATTGGGAATGATGACCTCAATGTTCCGCCCCTTTAAACAACAAACACCACCACAAACTATTTTTTCCTTCTGTAAGTTCTCGTGTTTGGGGTGATTTGTAAAGACCTGCAGTTATCCATTAAGTGGTCCGTGTGGTTTACTCATTGGTACTGGTGGACCTACAGAGATTGATGCTCTTACAGTATACATTTAAGTTATTATCCATTCCTTCGGTACTAGAGATGTAGAATTTTTCTGGAAACATGTAAAACGAAAATGTCCATAGCATGCCAAGGTCGTTCTCATCACTGCTGCGTGCATTCGTGCATAGCTTCCTGAAACGTCAAAATAAGTGTGAAGAAACTTACAATAGTTCTTAAGACCTTGTGGTGACATGATGCTTCATTTACGGCCTAGGGACTTAGTGTTCATCAGCTCCGTGTGTGAATTGAGATTCATAACCTGTGTTACTGTGCAGTGTTAATGAAATGAAAATCCACAGCCTGCTTCCAGTCTCCGACCGGGTCAGGAATGGAATGAATGAAGCCCCCATCTAGCGGCGAGGATATGAACTGTGCCGGCTGCCGAGGCCTGACTAACTCCTCTGGGGCAATGATTAAATGAATGACAGATGAAATGAAATGATAGTCGAGAGTGTTGCTGGAATGAAATTTTGACAGGGAAAACCGGGGTACCCGGAGAAAAACCTGTCTGCCTCCGTTTTGTCCAGCACAGATCTCACATGGAGTGACCGGGATTTGAACCACGGACCCAGCGGTGAGAGGCCGGCGTGCTGCCGCCTGAGCCACGGAGGCTTCTGTGCAGTGTTAATCTAAAGCAACATTGGAATGATGCTCCCAGACTTGGAGATAGACACTATCCCAGCATACTTCCACGTTTCTGGGGGCAGCTAAAGCAAATAACATATAATTATGCACACACACAAGAAAAAAACCATACACACACGTCAACCTTAAAATAGGCTTCAAGGGGCTGATGATCAACATGCCTTTGGCAGTCAATGAAGCTACAGCAAGATAAAATTACACCATTATTATAACTTTATTCGGCAGACATTTCATGTAGCTTAGCGCCTAGATTGTATTTCGTCCACCTCTTTGCGCTGTCACTGCGGAGGCCCGGACTCAATTTCCGGCTCTGTCAAGAAATGTAATTCTCAGTCTAAGGGCTGAAACGGGGTACATTCAGCCTCGTGAGGCAAAACTGAGAAGAAGCGGGTTCAATTTCCACCTCAGCTATCATGGAAGTAGTTTTCCGTGGTTTCCCACTTCTACTCCAGGTGAATGTCGGGGTGGTACCTAACTTAAGGCCACGGCTGCTTCCTACCCAAATCCCACCTCGATTACATATACACACACTACTGTAGTACAGACAGTGACACAGGTTATCAGTCAACTTCTCCACACACGCAAGTAGTCTACACGGGGCTACATGACGACGATGTCACAAAGCTCGTAAATGAATCAGCAACAACAGATTTTATTTTGCAGTTTTTTATTTTTAAACACAGTATGATCATAAATTTAATTCTGTATTCTCTTCAAATGGTTTATTTAATTGCTTAACTAGGAACTGTCTGCAGAGAACGCACCTTTTGGCAACCCACAGATTTCTTTCTACATGGCTCCCCTCCCCCAAGGGGCTTCGAGCTGAGTTCCACTTACTTGTTCGGGGCTCATTTCCCCTCATCTGTCCTGTCGACCTCCCTTGGTCAACACTTATTATTTTCTGACCCCCACGGTATTAAGGTATCAGATGCCTAGGGTGTCTTTCAATTTCCCTCCTTGTCCTTTTATTTCCTGTTATCCTAATTCTTCGACAATTCAGACCTGTTCTCGTCTATCATGATATCTCTGCTTACTATTAGATGCCCTACAGGAGGCAGGGTATGTGTATTCCCACCTGGATAGTGCTACACCCTCAAGGGCTCACGTGTGGTGAGTTCGCTAGTTGTTCATCCCAAGGAATTCCTGTGCTGAGTCCTCTTTCCCTTTCCCATCGGCCTTTCATGGTTCTACTCCCTTCTTAGTCTGAAAGCCTCTGTTTGCGAACTAGTAGCCTTCGTGATACCCTATCAGTAGTTAGCACTGCGGCCTCCTCTGTTTCTACCACTGCTTCTCTTATCCTCTGTTGTTGTTCGAGTCTTCTATATTTCGACTGGTTTGATGCTGCTCTCCATGCTTCCCTGTCCTGAGCTAATCGTTTCATCTCTACATAGCTACCACACCCTACATCCGAGGCAATCTGTTTAACACATTCTAACCTTGGTCTACCCCTACAGTTCTTATCCTCGACCTTTACTTCCATAACTAAGTTTGCTATTCCTGGGTGTCTTAGTAGACTACGTGTCCTACCAGCACCAGCCTATCTCTTCTCTTCATTAGCAGTTGCCAGAAACATCTCTCCTCCCCCACTCGTCTTAATACCTCTTCATTCATAACCCTATCGATCCATCTGATCTTCATCATTCTCCTGTAACACCACATTTCAAACGCTTCAATTCTCTTCTTTTCTGCTGCACCAATAGTCCAAGTTTCACTACCATAGAGCGCCACGCTCCAGACAAAGGCTTTCAAAAATGACTTCCTAATACCTAAATCTATATTCGATCTCAACAGATTCCTTTTCTGAAGAAATGCTTTCCTTACCTGTGTTAACCTACTTTTTATATCCTCTTTGCTTCGTCCATAACTGGTTATTTTGCTTCCTTTAGCTGTTCACCTGCCAATTCGACATCCATTGGGTTTCTGATTTCTTTCGACTGCATTCCAATATTTTCGTTTACATTTATTAACTCTCATCATGAATTCTTTCCTCAAGACAGAATCCATACCATTTAAAAACTCATTCAACTCCTCTGGTGTGTCGGCTAAGATGACTGTCATCAGAAAATCTCAGAGTTGAAATTATTTCTCCTTGAATCTTTACTCCTACTTTGAATTTTTCTCCAATTCCTTTCATTGCTTGTTCAATGCATGGATTGAAAAGTAACTTATTGGTGATAAGTTGCAGCCTTGCCTTACACCTTTCTGAATACCAGCTTATCCTCTACAGCTGGGTATATTAACCTCTTGGGTAATCTCTCCGACCCCATTCCCATCATATGACCCCACCGTCTGAGTCGGCTATTGTGAACAGCTTCATCTAACGTGTTCATTTCTAACTTAGCCTTTATCTCTTCATTACGAGTCCCATCTATATTTCCCTTCAATCATTTGTGCTACCCTCATATCGGTAATCTCTAGCTTATCTATGAGATATCCTGATTCTACCTAACTCTCGCTTCCATACAGCATGGTCGGTCTAAATGCTGAGCGATGTAGGGAGTGTTTCATCGCTACACCTACTTCTTTCTTGCAGAATACTATAGATTGCAACTGAGAACGCACTGCATCGGATGTTCTACACCTTGACCATCTCTTTCGTTATACTACCATTCCGAGAGAACGCACTGCATAAGTAATTAAAATGGGCCACCTGCTCCAATTTCGTTCCTCATACCTGGCAATCTTTCTTCGTGTGTTTCTTCCCTACCCGACATAATCTTTTTAAAATTATGTATTCCCATTATTCTTTTATAAATTTATGTTTGTAGTGAGTTATAGGCCTATAGGCTATATTAAGTCAGTAATAATTTCATTCTCGTAGCTTATTTCATGATGACCATTTCATTAGGGGCAAATGACGTAGATCGTTTACCCCGTAAAACAACAATCGCCACAAATCACTACCTAGCAATACTGGGCCAATCCACTCCTATGTACAGTAATTTTCTAGGCTATATTTAGCAACAAGATGTCTACTGGTCATGATAGTCACGTAAAAGAAGTGAAATTTTGCAGAAAGAATAACTTAATGGAATTGATCGTGTGGTCATTATTATTAACACATCGTTACAATACACGCATAAGTTATTACAAAGTTCAGAAAGACTGTACACATTTTATAAATTTCCTTACAATTCCTAGGCCTACTCATTGTTTAACCTGTAAATTTACAATTATTAAATTATAGTATTACAGTATGATAAAGCAAGGTCGAAATAGGATATCAAATTCATACAGAGCAGTAAGAGCAATCACATGCGCCACTAAAAGGTGCAACCTCGTGTGTGGCATGCATATCATTGATTACGACTTCTTCAAGTTGTATAACTTACTGGCTTAGTGGAATAATACATTGTATGTAGGCTTATATGCTTTACGTACTAAAAATAATGACAACTTCTTAAAGTTGTATAATGGCTTAGTGGAATAACACGTTCTATGTAGGCTTATGTGTTTTACGTACTAAAAGTAATGAATAAGAAAGAAAATTGAATTTGTGTGCGTATAAACTTGTAGGCTCAAGTAATTATATTTCCAATTTTAATTTTGTTTCCGCTGAGAAAATGTTTCATAAGCATCTTCAGGTTTGCATTAGGGGCTGATAACCTAGATGTTAGGCCCTTTAAAAGAAGAATTATCATCATTATCAGATTTGCATGATCTCCTTAATTCTTTTAATTTAATTGGGAGAATATTATATAATTTAGGTGAGAAATAAGTTACAGAAAGTTACGTTTAGCTATAGACCTACTTAACTTAGGTGATATAAAATAGAGTGATAAGCTGTAATACTGCATGTGATTGTGTTCAATTTATTGCATGCTATTCCTGAAAATAGCTAGACCCCATCCTAGACCTAGGGATGACAACCAAGAACACGAGGTGGCCGAGGTCTGGCGTTGAGGCTGGCGAGTGAGGCAAGCGTGTTAATGTAAACAAATTTGGATTGTTGTGGTTGGTTCTCTTGCAGCACTTCAGGAGAAAATGCACAGGCATTTTTCATGATGGTTTATTTTGACTTGCCAACATATCAGTACACGGGTTTGAATTAATGTGCACGTGCTGTTTTTGGTGAACGATATGCGATGGGTTACATTAAATATTCCGATATCAGTTGGTGACTCAAAATGTTTCGCTTAAGGTAGGCGCGCACTAGAGACAATTTGTTTTTGTCGTAGTGCGGTCTTGATGACTAGCAGAGACAGACAAGATTGTATGAAGCCTCCTTGTCTCTCGTTGTGCGCCTACTCTTAATGGCACAATGATGAAACTTCTTTCCGTGCGGGGCATTGCGCATTGAACGCTCGATTACGCACACTCAATAAGATTCGGAGCAACGTAGCGACTGAACAGTGAACACATCACCCGATTTAAAGGATTCAGCTCTCATTTTCTTCGCAAATAGACATGCTAAGACATAGGCATATAGCCTAGCCTAAGTGGTATACAAGTACAGTTTGTAAATACGTGACTGTGAACACTGAAAATCAATAAAGTTTACAGTACTTTCGTAGTTTGTATATTGGTAACCGTTCATCACTCGCCAATCAAATGATTTTCTAGCAACAGAACTCGTCGTGACGAACACAACGATGGAAGATATATCCATCCAATCAAAAGTTACGCGACGATGAAACCAGTAGTTGCACTCCGGTAAGTCAATCAGAAACAGTTGCGTCTTAATTCATCAACACTGCAAGAGAGTGGGGCCCCTGAGGCACAATGGCAATATGTAACGCAAAATTATCAACTCAGTTCACTGAAAATGGACCATTTTTATTTTATTGCACAATGTTTAATGAGTAAAAGTGTCACAATGTTTTGCCCATAAATAATCAATTACGCTAAATAATTAGATAAATAAGCGTACAGTAGCCTATATTGCCTGTAGTAAACTGTCTGGAAATGAGGGGGGGAAAAACTGGCGTAAGAGACTGGATTTCAAAATTCTAAGTGTTCGATACATCTCTTAATGAAAAAAATGAAAATCCACAGCCTGCTTCCAGTCTCCGACCGGGTCAGGAATGGAATGAATGAAGCCCCTATCTAGCGGCGAGGATATGAACTGTGCCGGCTGCCGAGGCCTGACGCACTCCTCTGGGGCAATGATTAAATGAATGACAGATGAAATGAAATGATAGTGGAGAGTGTTGCTGGAATGAAATTTTGACAGGGAAAACCGGAGTACCCGGAGAAAAACCTGTCTGCCTCCGTTTTGTCCAGCACAGATCTCACATGGAGTGACCGGGATTTGAACCACGGACTCAGCGGTGAGAGGCCGGCGTGCTGCCACCTAAGCCACGGAGGCTTCACACATCTCTTAATCTACTCAGAAAATTGGCGAAAATCCTGTAACTTGCACTGGCCTGTACAGGCCGGACGTTTGTTTTAGACGATTGTCCTTGATCTTGAAGCCTGCGGGTGAGCCTACACACAATCACTCTCTCACCCTATCGCTTGACACTTGTCACCACCGATCTGATGTAATGGCATTCCAGACTTGAGCACGTGGCGACACCGCCTTGGAGACAGTACAGTCCACGTCGAAGTATTGTGTGACGCGGAAGTACACTTTACGAAGTTACGAATAGAACGTCATTATATTTGCCAATGACTGTACTTCAGCCGTAGTATCAGACAGCTTTGTCAATCATCGGACCGCTTGGGGCAGCTGATAACAACACAGGTACTGTAGTAACTCGCCTCCGGGCTTCCATTAAGATTTTTCACTCGTCTAAAACAAACGTCCGGCCTTTTTTTTTTTTTTTTTTTTTTTTTGTAGAGGACAAGTGAGCTAGCCTTATCCACAACACTGCTTAGGCTATCCAGGCCTGCACAACTGGACTGCCCTAGTGCAGTAGTGGGCCATACTCGAGTTGGGAGACATTGGGTACTGACTTCCCCACTGGAGTAGACCGTCAACCGCCCGGAGGGTGTGTCTCCGCTCTGTGAATGCCGTGAAAACTCTTCTAATTGACGTGCGTTTGCTACACGAGCTGCGACATAATTAATGCAAAAACAACTAAGGAAGTTATGTTTGTGAATTAGGGTACTGAATTATGTGGTCATAAATAAACATTTATTCAGGTCAAACTCTGGGGGGAAATGTGAATAAAAACGTATGAATAAAGAACTTTCTTAACTAACAAAGCAAATCATCATAAAATCCCGACCAATGTGACTTAAACGTTACATGTGCTCGGTACTGACATGCGTGATGATTCAGCTGTTCGGCTCATGTATTGGGACAAGGCTCAGTTGTTGTTGTTGTTTCAGTTGAGGGGCTTGGGACTTCGTGGTCATTCAGCACCGTGTTCTTAGCTGTGTGTGTACACTTTTTTCCGATAACTTGTGATATTGTGATGGCTATATTAGTGTATTTATAATTTAGGTGAGGAATTGGGAAGGAGGCGGCCGTGGCCTTCAGTTGGGAAACACCCTTGCATTTTCCTGGAGAAAAAGTGGGAAACCACGGAAAACACTTCCAAGATGGTTGAGGTGAGAATCGAACCCACCTATTCCCAGTTTTGTCTAACGTGGTTGAGTGTACCCCGTTCCAGCCCTCAGATCAGAATTAAATTTCTTAGCAGAGCTGGGAATCAAACCCGGACCTCCGGGACGACAGCCAAGAAAGCTAGCCGTTACACCTTGACGTAGTCACTCAGCTTAATACAAATGCCGTCGGTTGTTAAATTGTGCAACAATAAGTGAACTACAAAGACCAACTTAAGCTCGGTTTTACAAAAATATATAGTCGACTTACAAGTGAAACACATTAAATCATAGAACAAGTTCTTGAGAAGATTACCCTTGGGTATTTATACGCACTGCTCATTTCCTTACGAACCTGTTCTTTGACTTAGATTAGTGTATTTCACTTGCAAGCTGACTAGAGGCTAAGTCTATACAGAAGGCTAACTGTTTAGCATTGATTTAAAACCTAATAATGTTGTTGCTTCATTTATGGGCTTAGACAGCATGGTCATTTCAGACCCGGCTACTTTGGTGTGTATGTGTGTTATATTGTCCGATAACCTGTGTTATTGTGATGGGTGTATTAGTGTGTGTATTTGTAATACAGGTGATAATTGGGAAGGAGGTGGCCGTGACCCTAAGCTAGGAACTCCCCGGCATTTGCCTGGATTAGAAATGGGAAACTTCTAGGATGGCTGCATCTTCTCAACTTTGCCCGTTCTAGCCATCAGACCAGAATTAAATTTCTTGGTGAAGCCGGGAATCGAACTCCGGACCTCCGGTGCGATAGCCAAGAATGCTAGTTGTTACACCACGAGTTAGTCGAACTTACCAAACGTTGAATAGCGGGGTTCTGGGATTAGCCCTCATGAAGTGAATTGATGTTTTGTGTTACAGCCCATAGGCTACATTTTAGTTTCATTTGTTAGAATATTCTCACGCAGATACCTGGTTCTAAACATACTCAAATTTGGATGATACCGGTAAGTTAAAAATTGTATCTTTAGGGGGAGAAATCCTAGTAAAACACTGTCAGATTCGAAGATGTGTAAAACTTGTCTTCCATGGAATGATACCTGTAAGTTCCATGCACATATTATGCAGCCACTATTTGAACTTTAACTTCCAGTTTATACCTGCAGCTAAAATATAACACGTGGGCTGTTATTGACGAATACTGTGTGCCCTGTGGAGAAAACATGAGATTGGTGTTTCACAAGCTTACTGACAGTTCCCCTGCTAGGAGGGCCCAACTTTCAAAGGAAGTGTCAATTGCGCTATTGAAGAGTAGCAAATGAAGAGTCCAGTACGGTTATTGCTCTTCTATTTACAAGAGTTTAGTGCTTTTCAGTCGGTCAACACGAATGTACCGAAAAGAGCTGGGTTATGCCGTAATCCTGGAATAAATTACATTAATAAATACATGTCATTTATTCCAGGATTAGGGCATAACCCAGCTCTTTTGGGTACATTCGTGTTGATCGACTGAAAAGCACTAAACACTTTTTTACTAAGGCAACACTGAAAAAATGGCTTCAAACCCCACAATCTTCTATTTACCTTGCAGTATGGTGTATGACTGGCTACGTTACACTTTGCTCTCTTACCAGTGAGCCTGATGATGGTGATAATTCGGGTTTAACCTTTCCTTTTAACTGTTGTGATTTCAAGAGGCGTGCCACTTTTAGGCTATACCAATTTGTCCCATCTCCTTGCTTTTGGCAGTAATTATGACATTCATTGCGTTGCATTTCTCTTTATCTAATTTGTTTGTGAATTATGAGAAAAAGAAAGTTTATTCCCTCTCCAATGTTATTCAGACAATTAAAAAAGAACATCGATCTATCGATATTAATAACTTCTTCAAGATGTGATTCTGCATAATATTCTAATAATGTGACGATTATATTTGGGAAGTAATTAAGAATCACTTGTTATTATGATATTTGGTTGCAACCCTTATGTTGTGGAGGTAGAAACATATTCCCGCCAGTTTTCTAGCACAATTTTCCCGCCACATTAGGTGGGTAAAACTGCGTTACATTACCGTATATTAAGAGTATTAATCCAACGTATGCCCATTGATCAATGAGCTGCCTGTATTAGTTCGTTTGACCAGATCTATTGGTTTGTTCCGGACATGGTTATAAGAGTTTGATATTCGTTCCACCAGTCCAAACCGGTTTTTGTTTCGGTCCTACCGGCAGCAGGCAGTAACCCCCACCCCTCCTCGGCCGACAGCTGCTCGGAGAATAGCTCTACCATCCTTCAATCCTAAGAAGTTTTCAAATCCTCTTCCCTTCCCCCTGCCTGCTCTTGGAAAGCCCTGGCCTGGGTATACAACCAACTGATTATGATTATGAGCCACACAATAGCTCAGCTTTTTTTTTGTGAACATCATTTCTTAACGATGTGCTAGTGTACGTCCTTGTGCACCGTGTGTTACAGTGCGTTAGATCAAACAAGTGATTTTGAGAACTTAACTGCCTACCATTTTCTTCACATCAGTCCCATATAACTTCCATGTTGAAAGTGGAACGATATTTCAACATTCGGCAGTGCACTTATGCGGGATTATTTCAAACGCTAGTGCTATTTGTATCTCAAAGTCTAGATCTACGTGATTAACACAAAAAGCAATGGATGTTTTGCCGACACATCCGATTGTTATTGTGCCATACTCCATGATCACCTCTCAATACGGTCCTGAATCCGTGGTGTAGCCTTGCACCACCACTGCCATGGGAATGTGCAGGAGGTCAGTGGTTCGAATCCTGGTGCTGACAGCGGCCATCCTGTGCATGGTGTCCCCAGAGTTTTCACACTCCTTCGCTGTTGTTGTTAATTCATTTAGGAATTTGTGTACATCGTGGTCAAGGAGTAGACATGGGAAACCACGAAAAACCACTTCCAGGAGGATGGCTGAGGTGAGAATCGTACCTTTCTCTTCTCAGTTCTGCCTCACGAGATTGAGTGTACTTCGTTTCAGCCCTCGGACCAGAATTAAATTTCTTGGCAGAGACGGGAATCGAACCCGGGCCTCGGGCGTGGCAGCCCAACACTCCTTCCGCCAATGTCCGAGTGGTAGGCCTACCTGATTTCCAGTCCCGGGGCACCTATCCTCTTATGGCAGTTACACACTAAGGTAGGTGTTGGCCTAGGCTACCACGTGTGACCTTGTACGCCTCGTGGCACAGTGGCTGTCACCCCGAAGGATTTCCGGCTCTGCCAAGAAATTGAATTCTGGTCTGAGGGCTGGATAAGGATACACTTAGCCTCGTGAGACAAAACTCTGACGAGGTTGGATTCGATTCCCACCTCAACCATCCTGAAAGTGGTTTTGTGGTTTCCCATGTCCACTGCAGGCAAAAGCCGGATGGTTCCTAACACAAGGCCACAGCCGCCTCCTTCCCTATCCTCACCCGAATTACAAATGCGCACATTACTGCTGACACCTTAATAAAACAGGTTATCGGACAAATTCTACATACATCAAGCTACACGGGGATAAATAATGACGATGTTCAAGACCCTCAAATAACACAATAACCATATGTAGCCAGTTTTTTTTTTCGCAGGTAGTATAAGATTGCTGTAGTAAGATGACATATTAATTGGCATGTTTGTTAAAATTAAAGCGTAACCGCGCTCGTGCACCACTGCCGCGAGGGCAGCTGCAGCAAGTCCGGAGATCGCAGTTACGGTGCTGACGGTGGCTATCCTGCGTGTGCTTTTTTCCCCAGGGTTTTCAACATTCCCCCCAGGCATATGCCGGGATAGTACCTTACTTCAAATCCCGGGGCACCTACCTCATCACCGTCTCTATTGCAGTTACACTCACTAATAAAGTCATCACATAGGGTCTAAATACAGATTATCAGAAAAATTCAACACACCTGACTACACGGGACTGATGACCAAGATGTCCCAAGTTCTCAAATTAATATAGCCTACAACTAAAGTTTAAGCACCAGCCGTAAAAGTTGATCTCTTATTGGATCAGATAGTATCATTTCTCACCGCAGACTCTCCAGTGACTCTCATCATACTTTGTAGAAATCACAGGGTTTCTCGGCGCAGACAATTAAGGAAAGTGAGTTTTGGCTGATACCTAAACTTCAACGAACATGCAGGATCATTGACCATTTTGCTACTGGAGTCTTATTTCACCAGTTTTAATTGGCCACAACTGGTACACCTACCATACATAGGTCACTACAGAAACACAAGTATCCGGCAAATCCAACACACAGCCAAGTACACAGAGTGTTGACTAAGGTGTCCCTAGCCCCCTAAAATGAATTCACAACTACACTATGATCCTCAGATATCAATATTTTGTTTGTTTGTAATACTAGGGCAAATACATTTCTTTAAATTTTTAATGAAATTAGTTTATTTTTGCAATTTTCAAGGTGATCACTTCTTTGCGTTTTGAGTTTTCAATTTTTATAATCGATTAGTATGCACGAAGACCACTTGAATTTATGAAGCCTATGTAGGCCAGGCATTGTCATAAAACCCAATTGCGAGCGCGTGCCTTCTTGGTTGGCACTCAATTCACCACACAGCCAGCCGAAACCGATGCCAGCAGCTTCGGGCAACTTCAAGCACTTCCAAATCGCAGCTTATATGATGCTGTAATCTGCAACTGCTGACAGCTCTTCGAATGAAGTAGGCGTGGCAATATTCAGCTGGGAGGACTGGTTTGGGGAAAGTCTTGAGAGTTGGCTTGTGGTTGTTGATGATTAATTTAGGGGCTTTGAAACATTGTGGTCAGGTAGCCCCATGTATTTGGGTGTGTTTGAAATATGTCTGATAACCTCTGTTATTGTGATGGCTGTATTAGTGTGTGTATTTGTAATGGAAACTTGGATTGGGAGGTGGCGACCCTGGCCTTAAGTTAGGTACCATCCCGGTATTAACCTGTAGCAGACGTGAAAAGCCATTTCTATGACAGTTGAGGTGGGATTCGATCCATCTCCTCTCCGTTTTGCCTCACGAGGCTCAGTGTATCACGTTTCAGGCCTCAGACCAGAATTAAATTCCATGACAGAGCCAGTAACCAAACCCGGACCTCAGGAGTTACAGCCAAGAATGCTAGCCGCTGCGCCACGAAGTGGTCAAGAGTTGACTCACAGAAGCGTAGGGTGGCCCTGTTGACTCATGTGCTGTTACACATGACAAACCTTGGCTTTAAACAAATGATAGTCGACCCTTATATAACACTGCCCCTCTCTCAAGTTTCGTAAAAATTGCTCTGTAGTGTTCTAAGTAATGAAACTTAATTCTGGTCCAAGGGTTGAATCGGGGTACATTCAGAATCAAGGGGCAAAACTGAAAATAGGTGAGTTTAATTCTCATATCAGCCATGTTAGAAATCGTAGCCTGTGATTTCCCAGTTTTCCTCCAGACAAATGCCGGGCCGCGGCCATCTCCTTCCCAGTCCTAGCCTCAATGATAAACAAACACACTATAGCCAGCACAACAAAACAGGTTATCTGGTGAATTTTAGTCTCACACCAAAGTATAAGGAACTGATAATTACGATGCGCAATCCCCAAAATAAGACAACGGAATAAAATTCTCAATGTTTGAATCATGTTCATCTATACACTGTAAATACCTATTTCAGCTCGCACGTAACTTCTCATATGTAGACCTATGTATAAATTTAATATACTGCATATTATTGCAGCAGATGGCCTCGCTGTTCCGTCCCTTAAAACAACAATAACCACAACTAACTGCTTATTATTCACCGTTTATCAACGGGGTTAGGGATGAGGTGAGAGGTCTATGCCCTTCCTGACGCCAACTTTGTGAGAGTAGTTTGAGACATGAAAGGAATGAAGATGAATGAAATTGGGCAAGAAGGAAGCGGCCGTGGCCTATTACAATGTACCGTCCTAGCATTTGCCTGGAGTTGAAAGTGGGGAAATGCCGGAAACCCATTTGAAGGGCTGCTGAATGTGGGACTTGAGCCGACGTCTGACAAGTCCGCGAGTGTGAGGGTTGGATCGCCAAACTGAGAAGAGGTGGATTCAATTCCTACATCAGCCATGCTAAAAATATTTTCCCAGTTCTCCTTCAGGCAAATGCCATATCTAACTACACTGCTGTGTAAAACTTACGGACGAGATAGATGAAGCCACATAACATATCAAGAACTTCTTACCAATCTTGTGGCCAGCATGGGAACACGTTGAAGAGCACGCATCGCCGTCCGTGGTGATCACACACCCTTTTAAGAACCATGACCATTCATTTGTGACGTCCAGGGGACCATCACGGGTCGCAGGGACTTACGTGCAATGTATTGTCTCTGTATAAAAGTGGCATTTCTGTTCGTCATATCGAATATTCCTTTCAGTTGCCCTTCCGTAACATCGACTACAGTAGCAGGTCTTCCCATGTATGGTTTGAGGTTCAACGAGCTTTGTTAGTGGCAGTGACACAACATGCGACAGTTCGTACTTAAGTTCTTACCGAGCATAAGTACAGTTGCACGTAACTTCTCACGTAACTTATTTGTTTACAAATATAAATATAAAAAATACGTGATTTTGTGTTGATTTTCAGGTGGATTGAAGTTCTGCTGTCGTAGCTCGGCAACATGACTTCTGTATCCTACTTTTAAAAAATTCAATTAACTGAGGAGGAAGATAAGAAACCGGATCTCCAAACTGCACTAATTTCAACGACTGGTTAGGGGGATGGGGGAACGAATTGATGACACTGCTCCTTACGTACTGTTTACTTAGGATAGTTAGCATCACCCCGTGTCGTAGCCAATCTCGTTAAACAATTGCACTTAGGGACGTGATGGCGCAGAGGTCAAGCTGCTTGCCTCTCACCACGGTGGACCGGGTTCCATTTCCGGTCAATGCATGTGAGATTTTCAAAGTGAAATGCCATGCCCTGTGGTTCGGATTCCACATAAAATCGATCTCCCGTGTCTCATGATCGCGAGATTAACGGTTACGTAAAACTAAAAACTTACTTCCTATCTTGCACCGTGGCTGCGAGGGCAGCTGCAGCAAGTCCGGTGTTCATAGATTCGATTCTCGGCGCAAAACGCGGTTATCCTGAGTGTGGTTTTTCCCATTTTTTTCCATACTCCGAGGCAAATGCCGGGATAGTACCTTTGTTCAAGTCCCAAGGCACCTACATCATTCCTACCCTTAATACAGTTACACACACTAGCCTACTACAGGCATCATCGCATAAATACAGGTTATCAGGCAAGTACAACACACACCCATCTGCTCTGGGCTGAAGACCAAGATGTCCCAAGTAGGACCGGGGAAAAAGCTCTTGAGTTCCGATCAGTCTCGTTGGCCGAGAATGAAGAACGGAAATGCTGGTTCCGGAACTGATATTACCGATAACGTGGGCTCGATTACGATAATTCTCGACATTCTCGCTTGGACAATATGGCGCTGCCTGAAGGCACTGAGGCTTGTTGTGTAAGGATTCAAAGGACATTTTTCATTCCGTTGACTGGAGTCTGCGGATTGGAAGAATCCATCCAACTTCATTGGTATCATATTAACAGACTATATTGAGCATATCACCTTAATAACATACAGAAGGAGATTTTGATAGTCAGTGCTTGCATCGCTTCTATGATATCCCGCGGTATTATTTGGCCTTTAAATTTCAGCATAAGTAAATTCTATTTATGTAGCGTATGGCACCTACACATGTAACACAATAATAATAATACCAAGTATAAGATACATAGCAGCACAGATATCAACCTTATGTCCAGTCTATTTCTCCAGTCCAGGCTCGATGTTGTAGCACTGGAAAAGTCGTTAGGTTCACCTAAGTACGCTCTTAGTTTGCAATCTTCAACAAAGTGCCTGATGGTCTGGTTCGATGTAGGCCTACCGCAATCACAGCAGGGATTTGGCCACTTCCCCCATTTGTGCAGTTTGTATACACAAACTCCATGTGCGATAACAGTGTACGGTAAAAACAAACGTGTTGTCTTATAGTTAACACATGAGCCAATGAGCAAAAACGAAATGTCGTCATACAGCAATGTAAATACAACATCTTGTAGTATGCAAAACACTTATTAACCAGTGTATTACTCTTCTATTTACCTTGGTGGTAAAGATGCTTGAAGAAAGAGTGACTAAGAAAGTTTAGGATAAGGGTTAGCAAGGAGGAGGTAGATTTAAGGGCTTTTAGACATCGTGGTCATGTAGTCACGTGTACTTAAGTGTGTGTGGAATTTGTCTGATTAGGCTACCTGTGTTATTGTGATAGCTGTATTAGATGGTGTATTTGTCATGCAGATGATTGGGACGGAGGTGGCCATGGCCTTAAGTTAAGACCCATCCCGGCATTTCCCCAGAGTAGAAGTGGGAAACCACAGAAAACCACTTCCAGAATGGCTGGGGTAGGAATCGAACCCGCCTCTCCTCAGTTTCGCCTCACGAGGCTGAGTGTACGCCGTTCTAGCCCTGAGACCAGATTAAATTTCTTGGCAGAGCCGAGAATCGAACCAGGGCCTTCCCGGTGACAGCCAAGAATGCTAGCCGCTACGCAACGAGGTGGCTGGAAGTAGAAGACATTATCCAGCCATGTTTTCCTTCCCCCTCCTACTGCAATCGACATCCAGACCACGATGTCGCCAAGCCCCTGAAGAATCAACAACAACTCTTTTATCTCCTGTATTCCATTTCCTCTTAGCTAGTACACTTAGTAGTTACAATCTTCATTATCTGTAGGCCTAGGCTATATAGGCACAGATGGCCTAGAGCAGCGGTTCCCAACTTGTAAGGTCCTAGGGCCAAAATGGGAACTTCGGCTATAGTTGCGGGCCGCACTTTAATAGTAGAATAATTTCCATAAAACTTAAGGCAGGATGCCCTTCCTGATACCACAGAATTTTTCAACTGAAAGTCCAACCCCAGCAATCAGCGGGATTCAATTTTATTGCTCAAAAACTATTATACACTTACATAAAGGAGTGAAAATAAAGATACCAAGAAAAAAATAGTTTTGATGAAGATCACTCAACTTTAGAAGTTTACTAGAATTAATATAAAAATGGCAAACAGAGCCAAAAAACTAAAGACACACTGACATTAATAATGTTATCAAAATAATACTTACAAAAGGACAATTTTGTAGTAATAAGGTTTCTTTGAATCAACATTAAGAACGGGTTCTTCATTCCGTAAGTAAAGGGGAGGGAGGTCAGTGACCTACTGTGTAATATGGCGCATTGTATAACGGTTCGCCATCAGTTCTTCATCAAATTACTTTGTTCAGTTTTGCCGAATAGAAATACATAGTTGCAGGTTCGTATCCTGGCGCTGTCAGCTGGCATTTGAGGGGGCGCAAATGCGAGGGAGCCGTATCAGTAGATTTACTGGCACGTTAAAGATCCCCTTCGGGGCAAAATTCCGGCATCCCGGCGACTCTAAAAGCCACAGTAGTTAAAAGGGACGTAAGACCAATAACATTATTATTATTAGAAATATATAGTACTTTAAAACGAACAATGAAAATATATTCTTTCATGACTTTTTTGAAGTGTAACATCTTTCTGCTCGGTTGCTGGATAGTTTTGTGGGAGTGATTTTGAAAATTGGGGACGGAAGTGAATCTGGCGGAAGTGGATCGGACGGAAGTGAAGACGCACTGCCAGAAAAATGGGACGGAAGTGAATCGGGCGGAAGTGGATCGGACGGAAGTGAAGACGCACTGCCAGCTGGATGTACACTTGAAAATGTGTGTATTGGAAACAAGGCAGTGTGTGCTCTGTACCGCGAGAATGTTATGACAATACAGTAGGCAGTGCATTTAGCAGGCACTGGATTGATGAGCACAGTGGCAAATGTTTCACCGACTTTCATTTGTCATTGAGCAATTTATGAAGCTTCACGTTCAAGGTTGAATATCACATGGGGTAGGACAAAGACGACAAATGACATTTAAGTAAACGGCATTATTGTCAAGCTGTGGGTGAATAGTCAAATATTGTGGAATAAAAGCTGTATTTTCATCATATGTGAGACTAGGTCATTTCATGATTGTAGGAAGCCATGTTTTGATTGTTTACGACGAACTGTATGAGAGCCTTGAGAATAATGAATGTTATAGTTACTGAGGAATGTGCTCACAGTATTTGAGAGTACTGTCGACGTTGTGTGTCACTTTGTTATCGTGAATTATTAATGTAAAAGGAAGGAATGGAGCTTACAGTTTTGCGTGTCCGTTAATCTCACGATCATGATCCACGGTACCTCCCTTTTACGTGGAATGCGAACCACAGGACATGGCATTTCAATTCGAAAATCTCACATGTATTGACCGGGAATCAAACCCGGTCTACCTTGGTGAGAGACTGACAGCTTGACCGCTGCGCCACAAATGTGACAGTAGCATATCTCCAATTCAATCTATACATTCATCATAGTACCAGTATGAAAATGGAGTGTAAATTAACATTTTAAGAATGTCCAAGCTGTGTAGTATACGAGTAGGATAACATGTCAGATGTTACACACCATTATGCGACTACTGTAAGGCTCGTATCTTTTTTTTTTTTTTTTTTTCTAAAAGCTTTCCCGGGCTGCAAAAACTCCGCCAGTTGGAAATCACTGGCCTAGAGTTTAGTCCCTCACTACTACAGTTAACAACCACTACCATCTGACATAAACTTAAATACGACTAAAAAAGAGAATGATGACTTTCTTTGGTCTTGTTTTGACAGAATAGAACTAAGCGCGTTAGGTCACCCTGCATGGCTGGTAGCCTATAGAGAGCGGTAGGTTCCATCACTGAAAGAGAGCATTCTGGATGTGGATTATTTTCGATTTTTTAAATCACTCCAAATAAATTACTGTGTAGAATCTTATTTCAAGTCTCGGTGCACCTACCCCCAATTCTAGACGATAATAATGATTACACACATTACTAACACTAAAATTACACAGATTACCAGACAAGTTTATGTAATAGGTTGTGTACTTGAAATATTAACCTAACTAACCACAATAATTATAAAAGATCACCAGTTAAATAGCAACTTTGAATGGAAACGGACATGAACAAAGTAGTGTTGACAACATTCATATCTGATGCTTGTTACAGTAATAAAGTAACAAGTCACAGTGTTGATATATAGGGTGTCGGAAAATAAGAGGTAGAAAATCAAACCACGCGTGGGGGTGGGTCTGGAGAGAAATATGAGTTAAGATACCTGTGAGCGCAAACCAACATTTAAGCCCCTGTGAACATTTGTAATTACGAGGAAACTTGGCAACGTCGCGCAATGAGCAGCATCGAGTTCAGCGTCAACACTCTTGTGTGTTTCGAGCTGAGCAGCTCACCTGTGGTTTTTAGGTCTCTAAGGTGCTGATGTTGTTATTTTTATCAGGGCCATTGTTGTGCCTTGGATTGGTACTGGTGTTAGTTTTCCATTGTTCCTTCAGAGAACTTGTGATTTGTGTTTCGTCGTGCGTGGGAGTATGATGAATTAACCTCCCACTAATTGGCATAACATTACTGATGCTGTATAAGGGCTTGCTCACTACTTAGTGTCTGGCTGCGTGGCTCAGGGGTAACGTTCTCGCTTGCTGAGCCCAAGGTTGCAGGTTCGAAACCTGGCGCAGTCAGCTGGCATTTGAGGGTGCGCAAATGCGAGGGAGCCGTGTTACACATTTGCTGGCACGTTAAAGATCCCCTTTGGGGCAAAATTCCGGCACCCCGGCGTCTTTAAAAGCCAGTGTAGTTAAAAGGGACGTAAAACCAATAACATTAACATTATTATCACTACTTAGTTAGGCACCCAGGGGTCGTTTTCCGGTCAATGCATGTGTGGTTTCCAAATGGAAGAATTACATTGAGTGGTTCGGATTCTACGTAAAGAAGCCTACTTCAATATTGGATTGAATTAAAGCTGTCTTGAATGCAATACGAGGGGGGATTTCTAATTACTCGTAGGGGCCGTATTTTTTGGTAATAGCGATACGCGCGAACTTTTTCCATATCTTCGTTCTTGCATATTGCCTTCTAGGTACTTAAAGTAGCATATTTTAGCAAAATGAACTCGCGAAATATCACGAAATCTGATTTATTGCGCGAATTGCACAAATAATCACGAAATATACTCCACTTGGTACGAAAATGCTAAATATTATCGAAAAAGCTCTCCAATACACGTTTATATGCTTCTGAGGAATTGACCGTCGTGGTTTCCTTCTCATTTGATTGATAGTGCTACGCCGGAAGTATGTGTATTCAGTTCCGCAATCTCTAAGGCTATCGATAAAAATAGATATCTGCTATCGATTACATCAAATGGCGTTGTGGTCGTAGATACAGCAGTGCGAGTTCGCGACTGATAAAACTTTATTGGCAAACATCCAGCATTAAAGTATAAAAATGCCAAGAACTAAAGTCACGACAGTTTTCTCGAGGGCCGAGGAATACAACAGGGAGGGGTTCTATGTATTTGACGCTGCAAGAAAGATTCTAATGTGTAAATACTGCAATGTTCGTATTCAGTGGGAACGAAAAGACACGTGCGATAAACACTGCAGGGATTCAGGAACGCATAAAATGAGGAAGAAAGAAGGAAATGAACATAATTCTAAGTGGCAAATAACATTCGGCGATACTCTACACATCGCAAAGAAGTTGAACCCCCTTATCACATAATTTGTTCGATGTACCCCATACTATAAGGAAGATTTCAGAAGAAACATCGATCATTATGACAATTTATTTTGCGAAATACCCACCGAAATAGTGTCAGTTTTAACACCGAAATCAACGGTTTTATTTCAACAAAAAATAAGGCCCTTACGAGTAATTAGCAGCAGATGAATGCTTATTACATTCGAATAAATGCAACCACAAGGCCAAGAGGAAAATAATGCAGTGAAGTTTGTTGACCTGCATGTAATTTGCAACGGCCCGTCTTCCATAACGGGGTCACACTTATGCAAGGCAAAGTGGAAGTAGGATGCTCACTTCAACCATGACAAATAGAATAATACAGTATAATCACTCCGCTGCATTTCAGTTGTTCGGCGTGGCCCTTCGAAACTGTGGCCTTTGCACTGTAAGTTCGCTCTACTGGAGAGCAGTAGCGAGGCTCTAGCGAAGACAGGGCAGACAGTTTTATGTGGGAATTTACTATTAACTAAAAAAAATCCGTAAAACTATAAACTGCTTAAGAATGTACTCCATCTTGCCTGCCGCGTCACAGACACTCGCCAAGACGGCGTCTGCGAAATGGAATGATGTCAGGGCTGCCAACTGTACGTGTTCTATATAAGTTGTGATGAGAACATAACATAAATGATATTCTTCGTTTGTGTGTGAGTGGGGACATGGTACCCAATATTTAAAATATATTGGACAATAGGATTAAAAACTCTCGACAAAGTAACAAGGTCTACAGACTCACAGTAACACTGTACTCTGGTTAACTTAACTGCGTAGCTTTTGCATCGTAAACATAAGAATTTCACTAACAGAAATGAGAGGGAAAGATTTATTTTAATATCTTCATTGGTATTTGATCATAATTTCTAAGGCATATAATACAGAACTTAAATTTGTAGATTATATATTAGTTTTCAATTTCCTTTGATAACCATAGTATCCAAATTACTCCCTTTGTTTCCATATGTACACTATACCTAAGGGCCAACTATATAGTGAATACGTCTCAGGGTATGTTACTGTAGTAAAGGTGACTGGTCTAGGACTCGACTCGTCACTTCAAGAGTGAACTCAGATCCTAACACGCATAGAGAAGGTGCATGTCGTCTGCAGCCTACATCTCTAGATGTCTATTCACCCTTGTATCGCACGTGTGCAGACTGCTAGGTCCGACTAACTTCAGCTTCATAGCGGGATGAGTAATTGTTAGCTCTTTTGTGTCCAAACTAGACGAACGTGTTGCCGTCTTTTTTGCCACATGACATGACGATGAGTTCTGCAGTCCCTCTCCACTTAGGCGCTAAGGAGCAACTATATAGCAGTCAGTCTCCACTTAGGCGCTAAGGAGCAACTATATAGCAGTCAGTCTCCACTTAGGCGCTAAGGAGCAACTATATAGCAGTCAGTCTCCACTTAGGCGCTAAGGACCAACTCCCAAATATAGCCTATACAGCATTCCCTCTCTATTTAGGCGCTAAAGACCAACTCCCAAATATAGCCTATACAGCATTCCCTCTCTATTTAGGCGCTAAGGACCAACTATATAGCAGTCAGTCTCCACTTAGGCGCTAACGACCAACTCCCAAATATAGCCTATACAGCATTCCCTCTCTATTTAGGCGCTAAGGACCAACTATATAGCAGTCAGTCTCCACTTAGGCGCTAAGGACCAACTCCCAAATATAGCCTATACAGCATTCCCTCTCTATTTAGGCGCTAAGGACCAACTATATAGCAGTCAGTCTCCACTTAGGCGCTAAGGACCAACTATAGAGCAGTCAGTCTCCACCTAGGCGCTAAGGACCAACTCCCAAATATAGCCTATACAGCATTCCCTCTCTATTTAGGCGCTAAAGACCAACTACATAGCAGTCAGTCTCCACCTAGGCGCTAAGGACCAACTCCCAAATATAGCCTATACAGCATTCCCTCTCTATTTAGGCGCTAAGGACCAACTATATAGCAGTCAGTCTCCACTTAGGCGCTAAGGACCAACTCCCAAATATAGCCTATACAGCATTCCCTCTCTATTTACGCGCTAAGGACCAACTATATAGCAGTCAGTCTCCACCTAGGCGCTAAGGACCAACTCCCAAATATAGCCTATACAGCATTCCCTCTCTATTTAGGCGCTAAGGACCAACTACATAGCAGTCAGTCTCCACCTAGGCGCTAAGGACCAACTCCCAAACATAGCCTATACAGCATTCCCTCTCTATTTAGGCGCTAAGGACCAACTATATAGCAGTCAGTCTCCACTTAGGCGCTAAGGACCAACTCCCAAATATAGCCTATACAGCATTCCCTCTCTATTTAGGCGCTAAGGACCAACTACATAGCAGTCCCTCTCCACCTAGGCGCTAAGGACCAACTATATAGCAGTCAGTCTCCACCTAGGCGCTAAGGACCAACTCCCAAATATAGCCTATACAGCATTCCCTCTCTATTTAGGCGCTAAGGACCAACTATATAGCAGTCAGTCTCCACTTAGGCGCTAAGGACCAACTCCCAAATATAGCCTATACAGCATTCTCTCTCTATTTAGGCGCTAAGGACCAACTACATAGCAGTCAGTCTCCACCTAGGCGCTAAGGACCAACTCCCAAATATAGCCTATACAGCATTCCCTCTCTATTTAGGCGCTAAGGACCAACTACATAGCAGTCAGTCTCCACCTAGGCGCTAAGGACCAACTCCCAAATATAGCCTATACAGCATTCCCTCTCTATTTAGGCGCTAAGGACCAACTATATAGCAGTCAGTCTCCACTTAGGCGCTAAGGACCAACTCCCAAATATAGCCTATACAGCATTCCCTCTCTATTTAGGCGCTAAGGACCAACTACATAGCAGTCAGTCTCCACTTAGGCGCTAAGGACCAACTCCCAAATATAGCCTATACAGCATTCCCTCTCTATTTAGGCGCTAAGGACCAACTATATAGCAGTCAGCCTCCACCTAGGCGCTAAGGACCAACTCCCAAATATAGCCTATACAGCATTCCCTCTCTATTTAGGCGCTAAGGACCAACTACATAGCAGTCAGTCTCCACCTAGGCGCTAAGGACCAACTCCCAAATATAGCCTATACAGCATTCCCTCTCTATTTAGGCGCTAAGGACCAACTACATAGCAGTCAGTCTCCACTTAGGCGCTAAGGACCAACTCCCAAATATAGCCTATACAGCATTCCCTCTCTATTTAGGCGCTAAGGACCAACTATATAGCAGTCAGTCTCCACCTAGGCGCTATGGACCAACTCCCAAATTTAGCCTATACAGCATTCCCTCTCTATTTAGGCGCTAAGGACCAACTACATAGCAGTCAGTCTCCACCTAGGCGCTAAGGACCAACTCCCAAATATAGCCTATACAGCATTCCCTCTCTATTTAGGCACTAAGGACCAACTACATAGCAGTCAGTCTCCACTTAGGCGCTAAGGACCAACTCCCAAATATAGCCTATACAGCATTCCGTCTCTATTTAGGCACTAAGGACCAACTACATAGCAGTCAGTCTCCACTTAGGCGCTAAGGACCAACTCCCAAATATAGCCTATACAGCATTCCCTCTCTATTTAGGCGCTAAGGACCAACTATATAGCAGTCAGTCTCCACCTAGGCGCTAAGGACCAACTACATAGCAGTCAGTCTCCACCTAGGCGCTAAGGACCAACTCCCAAATATAGCCTATACAGCATTCCCTTTCTATTTAGGCGCTAAGGACCAACTACATAGCAGTCAGTCTCCACCTAGGCGCTAAGGACCAACTCCCAAATATAGCCTATACAGCATTCCCTCTCTATTTAGGCGCTAAGGACCAACTATATAGCAGTCAGTCTCCACCTAGGCGCTAAGGACCAACTATATAGCAGTCAGTCTCCACCTAGGCGCTAAGGACCAACTACATAGCAGTCAGTCTCCACCTAGGCGCTAAGGACCAACTATATAGCAGTCAGTCTCCACCTAGGCGCTAAGGACCAACTCCCAAATATAGCCTATACAGCATTCCCTCTTTATATAGGCGCTAAGGACCAACTATATAGCAGTCAGTCTCCACCTAGGCGCTAAGGACCAACTCCCAAATATAGCCTATACAGCATTCCCTCTCTATTTAGGCGCTAAGGACCAACTATATACCAGTCAGTCTCCACCTAGGCGCTAAGGACCAACTCCCAAATATAGCCTATACAGCATTCCCTCTCTATTTACGCGCTAAGGACCAACTATATAGCAGTCAGTCTCCACCTAGGCGCTAAGGACCAACTCCCAAATATAGCCTATACAGCATTCCCTCTCTATTTAGGCGCTAAGGACCAACTACATAGCAGTCAGTCTCCACCTAGGCGCTAAGGACCAACTCCCAAACATAGCCTATACAGCATTCCCTCTCTATTTAGGCGCTAAGGACCAACTATATAGCAGTCAGTCTCCACTTAGGCGCTAAGGACCAACTCCCAAATATAGCCTATACAGCATTCCCTCTCTATTTAGGCGCTAAGGACCAACTACATAGCAGTCCCTCTCCACCTAGGCGCTAAGGACCAACTATATAGCAGTCAGTCTCCACCTAGGCGCTAAGGACCAACTCCCAAATATAGCCTATACAGCATTCCCTCTCTATTTAGGCGCTAAGGACCAACTATATAGCAGTCAGTCTCCACTTAGGCGCTAAGGACCAACTCCCAAATATAGCCTATACAGCATTCTCTCTCTATTTAGGCGCTAAGGACCAACTACATAGCAGTCAGTCTCCACCTAGGCGCTAAGGACCAACTCCCAAATATAGCCTATACAGCATTCCCTCTCTATTTAGGCGCTAAGGACCAACTACATAGCAGTCAGTCTCCACCTAGGCGCTAAGGACCAACTCCCAAATATAGCCTATACAGCATTCCCTCTCTATTTAGGCGCTAAGGACCAACTATATAGCAGTCAGTCTCCACTTAGGCGCTAAGGACCAACTCCCAAATATAGCCTATACAGCATTCCCTCTCTATTTAGGCGCTAAGGACCAACTACATAGCAGTCAGTCTCCACTTAGGCGCTAAGGACCAACTCCCAAATATAGCCTATACAGCATTCCCTCTCTATTTAGGCGCTAAGGACCAACTATATAGCAGTCAGCCTCCACCTAGGCGCTAAGGACCAACTCCCAAATATAGCCTATACAGCATTCCCTCTCTATTTAGGCGCTAAGGACCAACTACATAGCAGTCAGTCTCCACCTAGGCGCTAAGGACCAACTCCCAAATATAGCCTATACAGCATTCCCTCTCTATTTAGGCGCTAAGGACCAACTACATAGCAGTCAGTCTCCACTTAGGCGCTAAGGACCAACTCCCAAATATAGCCTATACAGCATTCCCTCTCTATTTAGGCGCTAAGGACCAACTATATAGCAGTCAGTCTCCACCTAGGCGCTATGGACCAACTCCCAAATTTAGCCTATACAGCATTCCCTCTCTATTTAGGCGCTAAGGACCAACTACATAGCAGTCAGTCTCCACCTAGGCGCTAAGGACCAACTCCCAAATATAGCCTATACAGCATTCCCTCTCTATTTAGGCACTAAGGACCAACTACATAGCAGTCAGTCTCCACTTAGGCGCTAAGGACCAACTCCCAAATATAGCCTATACAGCATTCCGTCTCTATTTAGGCACTAAGGACCAACTACATAGCAGTCAGTCTCCACTTAGGCGCTAAGGACCAACTCCCAAATATAGCCTATACAGCATTCCCTCTCTATTTAGGCGCTAAGGACCAACTATATAGCAGTCAGTCTCCACCTAGGCGCTAAGGACCAACTACATAGCAGTCAGTCTCCACCTAGGCGCTAAGGACCAACTCCCAAATATAGCCTATACAGCATTCCCTTTCTATTTAGGCGCTAAGGACCAACTACATAGCAGTCAGTCTCCACCTAGGCGCTAAGGACCAACTCCCAAATATAGCCTATACAGCATTCCCTCTCTATTTAGGCGCTAAGGACCAACTATATAGCAGTCAGTCTCCACCTAGGCGCTAAGGACCAACTATATAGCAGTCAGTCTCCACCTAGGCGCTAAGGACCAACTACATAGCAGTCAGTCTCCACCTAGGCGCTAAGGACCAACTATATAGCAGTCAGTCTCCACCTAGGCGCTAAGGACCAACTCCCAAATATAGCCTATACAGCATTCCCTCTCTATTTAGGCGCTAAGGACCAACTACATAGCAGTCCCTCCCCACTTGGTATATTGTTTTATCATTTTAAATGATCTAGTCGATTTCGTCGTTGCCTTACGGCGACGTCACGAAATGTACCGAGAATGCACCGCTTGGTGCGTGTGTACTGAGTTCACTGGTGAGCTCTGACGTTACGAGACGGCAACGACACGGCGAGCGTGACGTCATCCAGCCAGCTCCCTCCTTTCACCGCGCACTCGAGCTCCTCATGACTTGTAACTTTCTAGCGTTCTGATTGTTTCTTGATCATCTAACGTGTCAAGAGTCTTTGGCCTCCAGCCTTTCTAGCATTTTTCAGCATTTGTAGCATTTAAAATGATATAAAGTCCAGTCTTTCAGACTGACTGTCTCATTTTATGTAAGAATACGGGTAACGTTTTTATTGACGTCTAAAGTCAACAGCCCGCCATGTTATCTGGTATTCCTGTCTATTCCAATACTGCTAACATAGGGCCGTTGCCTAAACCACTGTGGTGTTGCGAATGAGTGAGTGAGTCACCGACCAATGTATTTGGTTCTGTTACTAAGCACGAACTGGGATCCCCGCACGTCTGTCATCATAATCGTCATCGTCTTTGATCCACATTCCTCTCAGGTTCAAGGAGCTTGGACCCGAGCAGTACTGTCCTGCTAATTGGCTTCCCTTGCAGCAACAGAAGACGAGGTCGTAAATCTCAACATGGTCCCTGTCAATGCGCATGAACCACCGAAGGCAGTTAAATGGTTGATGGATAACATATTTAAAAAGCATAGTGAAAACATTTGACTGTATAGGACTATAGATGGACCGTTCGCCCAGGTAGCTGGAGTTAGGTCGAAGACGTTTAATAGAAAGCGTGTGGGGCGCTGCAATGGTGCAAGTCTGGTTCTATTCAAACCGATGTAAAACTATTTTCTCTTAATGGAAGTTAACTTGGTGACATTTGTTGGCACAAGGCCACCTTCGGTAACACGCGAATGGCAGGATTTATCGTATATTTTGTGCTTCGAACTGGCATAACGTGTGGCTCAGTCTTTTACTGAATTTCTTTCGGTTAAGCACATTTCATTTGTTGCAAGACTGTCTGAATTAATGTGCCCCGTTAATGGCATGTTGCCTGTTTCTACAGTGAATAATAATAAGTGTTCGTCTGCCTTTACAACTGCGTGTGAGGTGTGTCGTCACTGGCTCTCTATATAATATAATACAGTAGATCTGCTCTCCCTCCCATATGATTAGATAAAAATAACATGTGCATTTCTAGTTTCACTTTGCCCATTCCGTGCCATTTCAGTGAAACGTTGTTGTTAATAATTCATTTAGGGGCTTGGGACATCATGGTCATCAACCCCGTATAGTTTGGTGTGTGTTCAACTTGTCAATTACTGTTGTGTCATGACTGTAGGCCAACTAGGAACAGGGATGAGGTAGGTGCTCCAGGACTTGAAGTACGAACCCACGATCTCCGGACTTAATGAAGCTGCCCTCGCGGCCATGGAGCTTGAGTTTAACGAACACGGCTACTCCTTGAGACATCAATTAAACTAAGGCGGTCACTGGTGACGACGATTGGGGAGAGGGAGAAATACAGACGTGTTGGATAAGTAAGGTTATAGAAGTTTTGCAATGAAGGCAGATGTCATTACAGTATGGCGTTAAATGATCTTCGCAGCATAGGGTAATCGATTAGGAATAAGTTAAGGTGCTATAGAACCAGGAGGGAACTTTTTATATAAAATACTAGCAACCCGCCCCGGTTCCGCCCAGTAGCTTCAACGGTTCACCCAGTGTAAGCTTAAAAAGCGCACGCACGGACGGCAGGTCCCAGACGCAATTCAGAAAAGCTGAGGTGAACAGCGGTAGCCTACTCGTCTTTTAAGTCCTAACTCGACACGACTCGACAGTTTGATACTGGCCGAAGCTGGGGTGGTAGGCTCCCTCGCCAGCTCGTAAACTCACTCCGAAGCTAGTAATTTAAAATTCCACTGAATAGAGATTGTTTGAAGAAATGAAAACGTAAAAACACTTATTCTATAGTGGGTAATAAAGATAGAGATATGCTCTCGCTGACTTTTTTGTAGAACTTCTTATGCTGACGAATTCTTACACGCATAGTAGGGCCTATATGATATTTTTAAATGGTTTACCCAGTGTAAGCTTAGAAGCCGCATGGACGGCAGGTTTTTCTTCGACTCGATTCATTGAAATCGTTACTGCTCGGCTTCCTTTGGTCATAAATGAATGTTTTTCTACAGAAACCTTCCTCGAGAAATCCTTTACGGAATGGTGAAAACCACATCATAATCTGTCCAGTGACACTTGCGATTACCCGTTACATCCAAGAATCGGGGCCTTTGTTTTATACTATGTATAAATATTGCCAACATTGAAATAATTAAGCATCACGTTTCTTTTGAAAACCTCCTGGTATGGGCAAAATATTTCGTTGGAGCCGAAAACATGCGTTCCAATTTTCTTAAGTTATAGGCTACAATTTTTTCGCAAGCAATAGCCTAAGTTATAAGAAATATCCGCGTGATATTTATTTTCTTACGTTGTCCATGCTGCTGACCCGCACATAGCCTTGGGTTGAGTTATATCTTGAAATACTGTAATTAGATTACTGGGGGGCCCTTGCGAGAAATCTTGAATTTCAACATCATTGTCGTTGTGCATTAGCCTCGCACGCGAGACAGTTCTGGTTGGTGCTGGCTGTGTACGGGCCGGGCTTCACTGTTATGCGGGTTCGAAGCGATGCAGTTCTGTCAGGGGCTCTCGTCTTGTGTATTTGTTTAATCATTTTTATAAACAAATTGTCTATATTTATGAAATGAGTGTGCAATTCGTCACTGCTCCGGCTAATTCTCTTTCCTTTGAATGCTTATTTGTTGCGATTGGTTACTTGTAGACGCTCCAAAAGGAATCTATACTACTGAAATTAAAGATGATGATACAAGTATAACAGATCTAATAGTTGCTCGCTCCTTGGCTGGGTTGGTGATGCAAACAAACTAGTCATTCGCATTGAACATTATGAGGAGTGAGGCGTGGAATGTCGTATTTTGAGGTTCAACGTGAATGCACTCGTCGAAGGAAGGAAATAAAAGAAAGAAAGAAAGAAAGAAAGAAAGAAAGAACTTGATGCTTTAAAAAGAAGCTTGAAGTGAGGAAGCTTGTAGTTAAACGTGACTAGCATTCTCGGCTGTCACTCCTGAGATCCGCGATTTGATTCCCCGCCCTGCAAAGAAATACAATCCTGGTGTGAGGGTTGAAACAAGGCATAGCCTACTCAGTCTTGTGTGAGGCAGAACTAAGAAGAGGTGATTCTCTTCTGTCATCCTGAAATTGGTTTCCGTGGTTTCCCACTTTCACTACATCCACATGCCGGAAAGTTCCTAACTTAGGGCACCACCAACTCTTTCCCAGTCTTAGACTCAATTTCAATTACAAACAAATACACACACTCCTACTGACACCACATTAACAGTTTATCAGACAAATTCAACAAATACACCCAAGTACACGGAGATAAGTGACCACGATTTCACAAGCCCTTAAATGCGAATCCCACTCCCTTATGACAGATCATGGACTCCTTGGAAACGAACAGTCAATCGGACTGGTATCAATGGGACGCTATTAATATCAAGGCAGGTTATGGAAGGAAGAAAGTAGCCTAAGTTATAACTAACTGAGTCAACAAGTAGATTGGAACTGGATATTCTAGGGATTAGTGAAATTCAAAATAGATTGAGAGGGGGAAGTAGGTTATTACAAGTTGTAGGCCTACCGGACAGGTGTGAAAGGAAGTGGGATGTAGAACGTAACATAGTTTCTGTTACCTCGAGTACGTAAATCAAACGATTACTGTGGATAGATTTGGAAATCTCAGGAGATTGGGCTCAGGATTCTTCCAGTGTACCTAGGTATGCTCCATGTGAAGGGTCGAAGCAGGATGAAGTAGCCTAGACAAATTTACAAGTTACATTAGTGATGTGATAGTGAGAGTGATCAGTGAAGATGGTGTACGACTGATGGTGATGGGTGATTTCAATGCAAGGATGGGAAATACGATTGAGGGGCATGAGAAGGTTGGGATAGGGAAGCGAACACCAATGTACAATGATTTACTGGATTTCTGCGCTACTATGGGATTAGCTGTTGCAAACTTGTTCTCGAAGCATAAAGAGATTCACAGGTGCCCATGGGAGAAGAGGAGAACTAGGTCGATAACATCCTACTATATCATCAGTGACTTTCAATTTAGGAAATTAGTAAGGAAATTATATTCAGTTTTTTTTCTAATGGAACGGACCCTGGACTGGCTTCCTGTGAATTGAGCATAGTTTCACATAAAGTACAAAAAGTGATAGTTTGTTTGTAGACTGATTTAGGTTGAAAATCATGAGGATAAGGAGCTTAGACAGAAATGGTAGGAGAGAAATTTCAAAGAGGAGATGAAATAATTGCAAGACATTGAAACGGAGTGATCAGGTTACAGAGATGCAGTGTGTAAAAACAGGAAGTAGCACATATCCTGGTGGAATGACAGTGAAGTTGGCTTGTAAAAATAAAAAAGGCTTACCAAAATCGGTTCCAAGTTAGGAATCCGGCAGACAAGGAGCATTATATAGGCTAGTGGATAGGAACAGAGCCATAGGCTAACGTTTAATAGAGTAAAAGGAAATTATGGTAAGAATTTGGAGATAAATTGGAAACGTTAGGTCAGGTGGGAGGAAAGTCTTTTTGGAGTGTTATAAAGAATCATAGAAATGAAAGAGAAGATAAATGAACAGTGTTTTGAATGATTCTGGTAAACTCATTGTAGATACCGAAGAGGCAAGAATACTTCAAAAAGTTACTAAATGTACATGAAACGTTTCTGGCAATGTGATAGATTTTGAAATCACGCAGGAGGAGAATGAGGACGGGAACAGGATCACTGTTGAGGGAGTGGAGGGTTTGTTAAATTAACTACTATGTCTAAAAGCAGCACGGGTGGATGAAATTCAGCCTTAAGTGGTGAAGTATAGCTGGAATGCAGGGATGTAATGGTCGCGTAGCGCAATCGAATCAGCATGGACAAAAGCAGTAATAGTCCCAACATATAAGCAAGGTAACGGGAAAAATTACAGAAATTATAGAGGTATTTCCTGGACAAGTGTCCCAGGAAAAGTGTTTTCAGGCATTGTACAAAAGAGAGTTCGGTCATTGGCTAAGAGTAAAATGGATGAAAACCAGTGTGGCTTTAGATCACAACGGGAATGCCAGATTCAAGTTCAATTTGCGCCAAGTTATTAAGAAATGCTACGAGAAGAATAGTCAGTTGTGTTATTGTTTTGTAGATGTACGGAAGGAATACGATAGAGTACCAAGTGAAAAGGTGCTGAGCATCCTGAGGGATTATACTATCGATGGAAGGCTGTTGCAGGTATTCAAAAGTACTTAAGTTGTTAATCAAACTGCATTGAGAGTTGATGGTAGGATGAGTTCTTGGATCATAGCTGAATAGAATAATCTGGCTGGATGGGATTCAGGTTGGTGGAAATCTGGTGAGCAATCTGGGTTAAGCTGACAACCTAGTTGCAGTGACAGACTGTTTAAAGCTTTTTATCTATTATATTAGAAATGTAGGGACATGGGCATGAATATCATAATTTCAAAAACGTAAGTGATGTAGTTTAGAGAAGAAGCTCATGAAAATAGGATGTCAGGTAGAAGAAACTAAACTGGAGCAGGTGGACCATTTCAAGTAGGCCTACTTGAGCTGTGTGTTCTCTCAGGATTGTAGTCAATGTAGTGAGTTCTCAGTTGCGATCGACTGTATTCAGCGATGGAACCCACTCTACATTGCTCAGTATTTAGACCGGCATGGCGTTGCTGTACGCGAGTAAGAGCTGAATGGATTCAGGATTTCTCATACATAAGCTAGTGGTAACTGATGTGAGGGTAGCACGAATGATTGCTAGGTCAAAAATATGGGAGCAATGACAGGAGTGTACTCGTAATAAGTAGACAACCTCGAAGACTATACTGGACGCTAAAAGGTAATACAGTCTCAAATTTTATTATTATGATTCTTATTATTATTATCACCGTTATTCTCAAATCATTGTCTGGTAAAATACAAAGCAATTATGTAGATTACATTGAATCAAAGCATTAATTTAGATCACCACCAAAGAATTAACCGGTTATAGGACATCACGGACATAACGTACCACCGGACATAACGTACCACTTGGCCGGCTGATTACCTGCGAAGAGTCAGCTAATGACCTTAAAATATTTAGGAGAGGACATAACGTACCACTTGAAAGAGTGGGAGGTATTTAGAGTGCATCAAACCCTAACCGCACGGCCACTTGCTCGGTATTGCTCAATTACTGTAATCCTGGTAATAAATACGTGGGCAATAAATAGCATATCATAAACTAATATAAAATACAGTATGAAAAGTTTTTGGATTCCCATCACACTCTATACAGGCATTGGACTGGCAAAATGTTTATAAACATTTTGGCGCGTTTAATAACAGCTGTGGTTAAGCTCTGGTAATTTTTCGTTTTCTTCACTATGTTTTTTCTTATTTTATTTTTTTAATTTTTAAATTGTTTTTGTGGGTTTTATATCCTAGTGAATAGCAAGTTCGTTATGGGATGTTTCATTCTAAGTGAATAGCAAGTTCGCCATGTGAAGTTTCATTCCAAGTTCTGCGAATATGAGAGAGCTCTCAAGGAAGATTTCAAGTTTCCTTTCTCTTCATACCACTTCATTATTCTGTCAAGCCGTTCATCATACTTGACATATTTCTTCTTTCTCTTTGAACTTTCAATGTACAATTCGTACTTCATCCGTCGAAGTGCGCATATAAACCGCCAATTTTCGTTGTATACAACTCCATGTTACAATACCAAAATGTTTAAAGCCGCACAGTGTGATCGCCACTGATGTTTATGTGGTAATGAACCTGTAACTGGAATGCCCGTCTGACATCAAGTGGTACGTTATGTTCTGGCGTAAATATTTGGGGATTACGGGAAAACCGTTCTTAGGTAGATAACAAACTAGGTGGTACGTTATGTCCTCGAAAATCAAGTGGTACGTTTTGTCCGTGGTACGTTATGTCCGGACACCGAATTAACCAACTATCCTAGTTGTAGCCAATATACGAGGGGTGTTCAAATGAAAAGGTACGAAACGATACTGTGGGTACAATTTATTCGTTATTCAAAAGTAATCACCACAGGGCTGTGCACAGGTGTGCCATTGCCTCACTAGCCCCAGGATTCCCTGTTCCCAGATGTCTTGTGGTTGTGACAGGAGCCAATCCTGTACGGTGTCCTTTAGTTCGCCGTCAGATTGGAAACTTTTTCCCTGAGATGTTTTCTAACTGACCAAACGGATGGAAGTCGCAGTGTGACAAGTCTGGACTGTAGGGCGGATACTAAAGTTGCTCCCACTTGAACGTGGCCAATACACCTTGTGTGACGTTAGAGACGTGTGGGTGAGCGTTATCATGGAGCAGAATCACACCTTTCGTGAGCAGTCCAGGCCATTTGTTCTTGATGGACTTGTGTAGGCTACGGAGTGTCGCACAATACACGTCACTGTTAATGGTTCGTCCGTGGTTTCGAATTGGACGACCAACTAAAGGACACCGTGCCGGTTTGGCTCCTGTCACAACCACAAGACATCTGGGAACAGGGAATCCTACGGCTAGTGAAGCAATGGGACACCTGCGCACAGGCCTGTGATGATTACTTTTGAATAACGAATAAATTGTACCCACAGTATCGTTTCGTATCTTTTCATTCGAACACCCCTCATAAGTGCCTTTTGTATTACTTTATAAAAGTTATGATGATTGGTACAATTCGAACTCTCTTAACCTGCCATTGCTTCCTGATATGCTCCACCAGCTCCAAATATTTGGATAATATTTCAGCATGATTATTCTGCAGGTTGTGCGTATTCGGAATGGCAACGTCCTTCAATCTTTTTTTTTTAAATATCACTGTCAGGCCTATTATGGTCCACTGTCCTTTCGGTGAGCACAGTCCGGTACCAATATTGTCGGAAATTTTCATTTTCAGTCTTGTTCTCTAGAACATACTGGTATTACGGAACCTTGCTCTGTTTTAAAAGTTGGCGTTTCCCAGCTAGCTCTTGGTGCAGGAATATTTTGCTACAGCATCATGAAAATGAAAATACATAGCCTGATTCCAGTCGACTGACCGGGTCAGGGAATGGAATGAATGAATCTAGCGGCGAGGATATGAAACCTGTCGCACTCCACTGGGGCAATGATGAAATGAAATGATAGTGAGAGTGTTGCTGGAATGAAATTGTGACAGAGAAAACTGGAGCACCCGGAGAAAAACATATCTGGCTCTGCTTTATCCAGCACAAGTCTCGCATGGAGTGACCGGGATTTGAACCACGAACCCAGCGGTGAGAGGCCGGTGTGCTGCCGCTTAAGCCACGGAGGCTCCTGCTTCACCATCATGCCTGCGCGTATATTCAGTTCCTGACAGCTGCGTGCATCCAGAGGGGACATGTTAAATGCTTTCAGAGACTTCACACCCATTGCGACATTTCTCTCTGATCTCTGATGACCTTGATAGTTTCTATAGAGCGTCTCAACCTTAAAAGACAGTATGGAATTTCTTTCTTTCTTTCTTTCTTAGTCGTTTACCCTCCAGGTTGGTGGAACCCACGGACTCAGCGAGGGAACTCACCACTACCGCCTCTACGGGCAGTGTCCTAGAGCTGGGAACATCTAATCGGAGTGGATACACCTGGTGAGGTGTGATTGGCACCTCGCCCAGGCGGCCTCACCTGCAAAGCAAACAGGGGCCTCATGAGGGAAGGTAATGGTCAGGATGGAAAGGCAAGGAAGAGGGAAGGAGGCGGCCGTGGCCTTGAAGAAGGTACCATCCCGGCATTTGCCCGAAGACGAAGTGGGAAACCACGGAAAACCACTTCGAGGATGGCTGAGGTGGGAATCGAACCCCCTCTACTCATTTGGAACACCCGAGGCTGAGTAGACCCCGTTCCAGTCCTCAGACCACTTTTGCCGGGAATCGAACCCAGGACCTCCGGGGCGGCAGCTAACCATGTTGACCGCTACGCTACGGAGGCGACATCAGTATGGACTTAAATGTAGTATTTGCCTCTCACTCACCCTCCTATGTCCTGCAGTTAGCTTCGTCCTCTTCCACCCCGGCGATGTTGCCATTTCCCAATAATTGAAAGTGACAAATCTAAGAAACTGTTTGTGTGGTCTTATAGAGAATTTTCCGCTCTTTATGTTGATGTAAAAATAAAAGCCATAAATAATTAACACATGGACCAATTTTCACAATTACGATATTTTAGCGCGAATCTATATTTTTGCAGATATAAAACTTATCACGCCATAGATAATGAACTAATGATCGCAACAGATCAAGAATTTATTTTTAGATTGCCTGATGTTGGTAGAAGATACTCTATTTCTTAGGGCAGTAATTATTTTCATAGTAAGAAAGTTATGATTTTTTTTTTCTTAAATGTTACTTGAAAAATCTGAGATGGTATCACAGGAAAGTTACGTAGCGACAAACGTTTTTGCTATTGACTTTACGTTGGTGACCAAGCGAGAAGAAATGTCCATTAATATGTGAAAAAGTTTTTAAAACAAACCAGTGCTCGATATCAGATAGCATTCATAAGTTATCGCATTTATTCCTCCCGCCCAGCGCTGACGCTGCGTAAGTTTGTTTACTCAGGCGCCAGTATCTCCCCGACTGATGCTGTGATGGTGTGAAGTTAAACTGTGAAATGAAGTGGTCCTTGTGTTCTTTATAAATTGTCCGCCTCGTTGCGTACCGTAGTGGCTAGCATTCCTTGCTGTCACCGTGCTGTCACCGTGGAGGCCCAGGTTTGAATCCCGGCTCTGCCAAGAAATTTAATTCTGGTCTGAGGGCTGGAATGGGGTGTACTCAACTTCATGAGACAAAACTGAGAAGAGGCGGGTTCGATTCCTATCTCAGCCATCCTCTAAGTGGTTTCCATGGTTTGCCTTTGTTCATCCCGGGAATGAACAAGGGTTTGTTAGTGGTGCAGAGTTAACGTTTCTGTGCCAAAAGAACACGGCAGACACCCACGACGAAATGACAGGTGAAGTGTAAGAAAAGTGGTTCGCCGAGCAATTGTTGCCCAATGTTCCCGAAGATCTATCCTAGTAATAGACAATGTAGGCTACCACAGTCGGAAAATCGAACTTTTACCTATAACGGAGAAAACACCGGATTATAGATTGGCTCACTCAAAAGGGGTCCCTTTTCGAAATGATATGTTAAAACGGAAGCTTCGTTTCATTGTGACTCTAAACAGAGTCAGATATGATAAATACATCATTGACGAGATGGCTAAATCAGCAGAAAAAAAAAATGTTCTTCGCTTGCCACCATACCACAGTGAACTTAATCCCATCGAAATGGTATGGGCGCAAGTGAAGAACTATATACAATTGAACAACGTCTCATTCAAGAAACAAGAAATGAAGAATTTAATTTCGGCTGCATACCACCACTCGACAACACAAAATTGGGTAAATTACGTGGACCACAATATATATACCACAGGTATATATAATATTCATGAAAAATGTCATTTTATAATTTATTTTAACCTATGATATTCGAGAAAATGTAATATTATAAATTATAACATATTATAATATCATCATATTCATGGATAATTGAAAAATATAGTGTTATAATGTGTGCATTAAATCGTGCTCTGAGGTTCGGCGTATCATATCAAAATATTGTAGCGTTGTTCGCTGCAAGGTATGAGCTACAGTTATATGCAACAAACAAATATTTTGGAAATTTCCCGAGTTTTGAGTAAAATCACGCCTGTATACGAGTTATATTACATCATGTGCCCGCCCTTGCAGAACTTTGTATATGTAGTAGATCTGGCATCAGCGCGCCCCATTTAATGCGTACTGTTTTTTAAGGTAGAGACGCACTATAGTATGGTTGGCTTGGTCTTGAATTGCCAACATACTGTAAATCCTTCCGTCTCAGGAAAGATCTGCCTCGTAGTCAGTCAAACATTCGACGCATTCAAGTCGACATGGGCTCAACTTACTTCATGATGTCTTCCATGCAGATGCTTGGCCTTCCACATTTCCAATTTCTGCAAGTCATTGGATTGGTGGTTTTCAAATTGGAATATGTTCACACAAGAGCAAATGTGTCAGATACGTGCTTCACAGATGGCCTTGTGTAACTCAGAACTGCTTTGCTTTTCGTGAAAATACTCTCGCAGCCTGTCGATATGTCGTGCTAACTGGTTTCCAATGTCTGCGAATTATTATTATTATTATTATTATTATTATTATTTTAATGCTGTTTTTTGGCTTCAAATGACTGGAGAAATTTATTTTCAGCCGGCAGTCCAGAATTTTTGGTGGAGCAGAGAATCGAACCTAGAATATTTGGGTCAGGAATTTCAATACGTACCCCTAGATCTCTTAAGTTGTTTCCCTGAAACTGTATGTATGCCATACTGTATATGTGAGCTCACCAGGTCTGATATGACACACCTGCCCCACACACGCCTAAAGCTCTCTGTTTACCAAGTACAGACAACTCGCCAGTGGCACTCATGTCTAGCCACGCAATGATGTGCAGATGCATGCGTTCATTCAACTCGTGATTTCAGCAGCTCGTAATCACGCGTTGTTGTTCGTTGGTTCACCGAAGAGATGCCACTAGGTGCATTAACAACCATCACTTGCACAGCTGGCAATCAAGAGCTACACATTTTATAGTTTATTATAACTCTTTTGCTTCTATTAATAACTGAAATAACTGAATTGGCACATGATAAAAGGACCTGTCACAAGAAATGACAAACCGAGTTATGCATGCAAATCACATGTTATAGGATAGCCTTAACCATCTAAGTTAATAGGGATTGAGTCACACGCGTGGGCTACCTAATATTAGTAGGGAAATTCTTAACGAACGCTAAAAGGTTCTCAGTCCGTTGCTTAGACACAGTTTTTTTTTTGTCTTTCTCAAAACTAGGTTGCTTAGACTGAGGCCCTTTTAGCTTGTGCCAATTCAACTTGGAATAAACGAAATTCTAGTCCATTTATTAATTCGATTACTAAGGCAACACTGAAAATTGGCTTCCAACTCGATAAAATAATTTGGATTACTTTATAATACCAATGTGAAAGCTGTCGTATTGGATGCATTTGAAACATGGAGAGTTACTAATTCCATTAGCCACCAACTTCAAGTATTCATTAATCGTTGTTTACGCCGAATTCTGGGTAGGCCTATAAGATGGCCAAATATAATTCCAAACGAAGAGCTGTGGCAAAGGGCTAATCATCAGCCTATGGAAGTCCAAGTTAAACAGAGTAAATGGGGCTGGAAACAGAATGACGTGGTAGAAAGGAGAGCTCTAGACTGGAATTCTCAAGGGCCTCTGAGACGAGGAAGACTAAGGAAGCCCTGGAAACGTCCCATTGAAGAGGAGGCCCGTAAAGTTGGCAGCAAACAGTCAGATGGGAATCATTCTTGGATGCCCTATGCTCCAGCATTAGCTTACGTCAAGTACGGTAAGTCTATAGCTTGGATTATGTTCATAGCATCAACGTTGGACGCGAGACTTGAAGAAACACAACATGTGGGTGTGCGCGCTGAGTTATATCCGGAGACCAATTATTCTACAGCCGCTACTTTCCCAGCATGTATCATAGGCCCTGTCACCATAGACTGACTGCTGGTAGTGGATTACGTAGTACGATTGGTTGGAGAGGATTTTGAGAGCTGGGTGTGTACACCCACCAGGGCCATTCCAAGTCTCGCGTCAGAATTCAGACACGTAGGGATGACCCAAATTAATTTTGGCATGAAATACCATCACAAGTGTGTTTTATAAGACCTGGTTAACATGTGTGCAAAGTTTGACCAAGATGGGAGATTGACGTTTGCGATGTTCTCTTTTTAGGGCATAATATAGCCTATTATAGACAGCTGAAATACGATTATTGTACATTTTCTATTTGGATATATGAGGGATATTGAACAGTGTTCATGAGAAATGTGTCGAATTTAAAGGATAGCCTATGAGTTGTGAAGTCTATAAACAAATATGGGATGCATTCCTTTGTGACATTGTGCAATACTGATTGCCAGATAGGCCTATGTGTATAAGCTGGCTGAAAACAGAACACTTCCTTCTCAGATATGTCTCTCTACTCATCACATTTACTTCTTGCGCTGTAGGAAGAGTTTGCTTTTCTAATGAAAGTAACTGTAGTACCTGTCGTTGACGAGTTCGTTCTCTAGAATATTGCAATTTTTGTAGCAAAGTGCCTCCTTGTACACAACATTCGTGGTCTCGTCATCCAGAGTTTGGTGGACCACAATAAACATGAAACTGTTTGGCAATCAACGTTCTCTTCTCCTGGTCGGAGACATTTGCTTTGTTAAATAGCATCAGTGCGAAGTGAATGGTGTACACACATATGTGTGATGTAAAAGAAGCAACATGAATTATATTGTTGTTAATTCGGGGCGCTTGGGGCATCTCGGTCATCAGACCCGTGTAGTTGGGGGGGTGTTGAACTTGTCATATCCTAATAACTGTGGTAGTGGGTGTAAATTTATTAAGGACAGGGTAAGTGCCCCGGGACTTGAAGTAAGTTACTGTAGAGGACTTCATATATGACTTCTTTGAACTGGTTATCAGGAGGCAGTGGAAGTTTAAAAAGAAGAAGAAGAAAGTACTTTAAAATATCACAAGTGAACACGAATGCTTCTATCAGCAAATGATATTTATAAGTTAAATAGTTGCTCTAAATTGTTATAAATAAACCAAAATATGTAAAGAGCAACAAATGGTGACTCCGACGTGATCTGGTGTGATACCGGGTGAGTGAGATCCTGAAATAAAACTGATGCGTAAATCCATGACGTAGATAGGCTATTAAGACACTGAACTTTGTAATTAACTTATCAAAACGTGAACAGTTCGACGATTTTCTGAGTGTCAAGTCAGGTATTTAAAGAGTTTAGGTACAACATTCTGTCATTTCTCAGTTCAGAGCAACAAAATGGTGACACCAGAGCATAATTATACAATGGAGGAACATAACCCCAACATCAGTACGGTTAACATTAAGATTCCGCCATTCTGGTCGGAGAAACCAGATATATGGTTCTACCAGGCGAAGGCGCAGTTTGCCATAAATAAAATAACAAAAGAAGAAACGAAATTCAACTAACTTACCTAATAGCCCAACAAGAACCAAAGTATGTAGAAAATATCTGGGACATTATAACCGGAAATGAAGAAAATAAATATTCGGCTGCAAAATCACAACTTCTTTGAACTGGTTATCAGGAGGCAGTGAAAGTTTAAAAAAAGGAGAGTACTTAAAAAATATCAGAAGTGAACACGAAAACTTCTATCAGCAAATTATATTTATAAGTTAAATGTTTGCTCTAAATTGTTATAAATAAACCAAAATATGTAAAGAGCAACAGTATTATTCCGGCATTTGCCTGGAGGGAGTGTGAAAAAAACCAAAGAAAAACGACTCAAGATAGCCGCTGTCAGTACCGGGATTCGAACCTGCAATCTGCGGTCTTGCTGCAACTGCGCGTACGGTGGTGGTGCACAATTCAACGCCACGCCGCGCGCCGCCACGGGGTAGGAATTATTTATAATGTTGGGAAGCATGTCCCGCTTCACTGCAGCCTGTCAACAGGCTGACTTGTAGAGAGAGGGTGGAGATGTTATCATGTCCCACAGTGTCATCAATGCGTGATCTGGTTCCAGGGAAATGTGGCGTGCATGCTGTACTTCAAGAAGGATTTCATTTATGCAGAACTGGGACACTCGTTTCCTTTTGAAAATTGCTGGGTCTTTATCCTGGTCGAAAATATTGAAAATTATATTTTGAAACGTTCTTTAAATTAAAACAAGCGTTAAAATGAAGAACGAAAATCAATTTAAGGTTTACTTTTAAACCTCTCTATCCTTAAGTCTGTTAGGTAGTCAGTCCGAAGGCTGGTCGGAACCTCAAAAGGAACTGCCAAAGGCTATGTGGTAGAAACTTCAAAAACCAAGGCAGTGCTATAATGAGGCATACTGAGGGGTGAGGTAGTTTGCGTTTCTTCCCTCACTGAACTACAGCTGCAGCATCCACAGGCACTAGATGTAGCCGGTGCACCAACTATACTTCAGTCCCACATCACTGAGACTGCGATATCGGTGAAGTCACATTTTGCTCTAGCACGTGCCAACAGACAAATTCAAATATGCATTATTAGTCAAGATATGGTAACAGGCCTTCCCCTTAAGTGCTATACGAATAATTTTAGACCAACTTTTCTTCCGGGAATGCCGTTATGCTTAAAACATGGAGTTAGGTTGACAACAAACAAAAAGCAGTTGTTGAGGGCAGAAACGGCACTGCGATCACTCAGCCACCGACACTCAACTTACTACATCGGGCTGATGACCATGGACCTGTTACAATCTGTAATACTTCAATGGTACCGCTGGAAATTTGCCCACCCTCTGACAACCCTAATCTCAAGTCTGGAGTCGTTCCTAGCTTACAGGAATGGAAAGCACCCACAATCTGAAGAAGTAAGTTAAGTAAGGAGGTGTCTTGTAACATCTTAGCAACTTGATTGGGGCACATATACTGTACAGTGTCGTGTAAATCGCGCCCAGCACGGTCTCTGCCTGGAGTAGGCTATTTGTGGCTGATGCGGACTAAACCATTGGTCGCTGCTTGGTTAGATGACTACCTGGACGAAAAATTACTGATTGCACTACAAGCAAGAAAGTCTGGGGCGTAAGCCCCAGGTTAGGCTTGTTTTGTATGTGGAACAGTATTGTCACGAGGACAATTTGTAGACTGGGCGTGATTTACGCACATTTCTCAGTGGCACATTTTCGTACAAGCGTACTGTACAGTTGCTCAAACAAATATTTTCGTAGTTGCGACATCATAGGCATTAGCTCCATGCGTATAGGATTTGTCTGATAACCTGTGTTATTATGATGTCTGCAGTAGTGTGTATATTTCTAATTGACATTAAAATTGTGAATGAGGTGGCCGTGGGCCTAAGTAAGTAACCATCCCGCCATTTGCCTGGAGTAGAAGTGGGGAAAACCACTTCAAGGATGGCTGAGGCAGGAATCGAACTGACCTCTCTTTAGTTCTGCCTCACGAGGCTGAGTGAACCCCGTTCCAGTACTCAGACCATAATAAAATGTCTTGGTAGAGCCGGAAATCGAACCCGGACCACAGGAGTGGCTGCGAGGTGGCCTCAAACAGAGAATGAGCGTATTGTTGGTAACGGCAGTCTATCAATCTACCTTTCTTGTTTAGGCCTAGTTGTCGAGCCTGGAGCCAAAAATCGAAAGGAAGAGTAGAGTAACATTTGGCCTATAATCCAGGCCTTCTCAACCTTTTTGAGACTGTCAGCACCTCGCTCACGCCATACCACTTACCCAAGCACCATTAAATCGAATATATTAATAATAATAATAATAATAATAATAATAATAATAATAGGACAGCCTCCGTGCCTCAGGCGGCAACACGCCGGCCTCTCGACGCTGGGTCCATGGTTCAAATCCTGGTCACTCTATGTGTGATCTGTGCTGGTCAAAACGGGGGCCGACAGGTTTTTCTCCGGGTACTCCGGTTTTACCTGTCAAAAATTTCATTCCAGCAACACTCTCCACTATCATTTAATTTCATCTGTCATACATTTAATCATTGCCTCAGAGGAATGCGACAGACTTCGGCAGCCTGCACAGTTCATATCCTCGCTGCTAGATGGGGGCTTCATTCATTCCATCCCTGACCCGGTCGGTCGACTGGAAGCAGGATGTGGATTTTTCATTTTCAATAATAATAATAATAACAAGCATGCGGCTCCCTTTCTTTTTGCTGTCTCTCTCTCCCTGTAAAGTGCAGAAATGGCACCGCTCACGAGGCATACTGCATCTGCTTGTATTTTTCGTGTTTCTCATAAAATAGGAATGTCCAATTATTTTTACTGTAGATTTAAATGACTATTTCACCCAATGATTAAATATCTGACTCTCAAAACTTGGTAATGAATACATTATTATTTCGGTTCGTGCAGCAGAAGTTGAATTGAAGAATGGATCTCAGGGAAGCTTCAGCTCGCGAGCACTTTTTGGCTCGTATGACGAGAGCATTGAATTTCATTTTAAGAGCACCGTGTTGCTCACGAGCACCAGGTTGAGGACGCCTGCTATAATCCCTACCAGAACTATCAAGGCCCTCGAGTAAATCCGCCATGCAGTTGGGACTTCAGAACATTTACGAAGGGTGCGCTCATTCTTAGTGTGAGCGACTGTACATACAAGTTGAGGAGAAAGCAAGCAAGCAGGCTGTGAAGTGCGAGGCAGGACTACACTTTCTCTCTGTCGACTTGGCGATTGATCAGCTGTAATGCAGTGACACTGACAAATGTTCTCCACCTGTGCAATGAGCAGAAATACTTAAACCAGTGGCGTAACTATAGAGGAGGCGATCAGGGGACCAATCCCCCCGCTAGAGCCAAATAATTGTATGTATGTCTACCCCTTATTTTTCCCGTTTTCCAACGGGGTCGGGGATGAGATGCGCTGAAAGGCTTTGTGGTGGATGCTTTTTGCGGCCGAATGCCCTTCCTGACGCCAACCTCGTGAGAGGAGTTAATGAGAGATGAAATGATTGATGGTGAAGGAATCTGGGCAAGGATGTAGAAGAAAGCGGCCGTGGCCTGTCAGAAGGTACCGTCCCAGCATTTGCCTGGAGTTGAAAATGGGGGAAACCACGGAAAACCATTTCAAGGACGGCCGACGGTGGGACTCGAACCCACGTCTACCGAGTCCGCAGAGATCTTGGCCCCATGGCATAGCGCTGCGCTTTAGCGAGCGTAGCTACTGCCAAATAATAACAATTTGAAATTTGGTGAAGTTTTTGATTTTGAATAAGTCCAGTCTTCGGATTGATGGCAAATTATTGGATTATTTAAGTTAATACTTACATTTTTACCTGGGTAAAGTGTTAAGCGTTACCGAACTTCACACTAATGAATGAGTCAAATGGCCAGCTGTTCAGTTAGCCAGAGAAGTGCCAGCCAGATGGGTGTGGAGCATTCTTTCCTGATTCCTTTCCAAAAAGTACATAATTTTTCAGTTGCAATTCTGATAGTATCTGAGTGAGAGTGTGATTTGGGAAAGTGAATAATATTGTGTTAAGTTGTATCGCTCTTTTAAGTTAAACTTTAGTTGTGATCTGTAATTTATTAATACTCATACAATGTCCGGGAATAGAAAGAACCAGATTATTTCGCGAAGAAAACTTGACTTGATAAGTTAATATCAACGAAATTGTTATTTTTCCAGCATTTTCGCATTGATAAGTGCAAATACAACGTATCAAATGCTATTGAAATCAAACACGGGAGGAGGTTTAGAAACTTCAGGGTGGTACATTTGATTCCATTTATTATGTCCAATTGTAAGTCCGAGCCCTTGACTCAGCTCAACCCCCTCCCCTCCCAGAAGCGAACCCTAGTTACGCCACTGCTTAGACCACTCATTTCTGGATTGTTCTTGATTCATTCAAGGGTTTGATACATCGTGGTCAGTTAACCCGCTGTATTAGTGTAGGCTATATGCGAAATTTGTCTGATAACCTGTGACAATGTGATGGCTTAGTAGTGTGTTTATTTGTGGTTGGGGATAGAATTGGGTAGGACGTTAAAATTAGTTAGCATCCCGGCCTTTACCGGAAGTAAAAGTGGAAAACCACGGAACGTGACTTCTAGAACGACTTATGTAGGAATCCAACCCACCTGTTTTCAGTTCTGCCTCACGAGTCTAAAGTGTACCCTGTTCCAGCCCTCTGACTAGAATTACATTAAAAGCCACTAATCGAACCCGCACCTGTGGGCTGATAGTCAAGAAATGTTAACCACTAGGCCATCAGTGCCGTTGTGCATATCAAGGTTAGCGTTATTTACACCTGCATAACGTGCGCATGTTTCATGGATTGAATAAAAGTGTCAGTGTCATCTGTCCCCATCTATTATTTATAATTTTGAATAAAAACTTTAATAATAATAATAATAGTTTTACGTCCTTTTAACTACTCTGGCTTTTAGAGACGCCAGGGTGGCGGAATTTTGCCCCGAAGAGGATCTTTATCGTGCCTGTAAATATACTGACACGGCTCCCTCGCATTTGCGCTCCCTCGAATGCCAGCTGACTGCGCCAGGATACGAACCTGCAACCTTGGGACCAGCAAGCGAGAACGCTACCGCTGAGCCACGCAGCCAGCCTAAAAGCTTTAAGTGCGAGTTACTCACGGTGAGTGCTACATTCTAAACGATGGGAACTCCAATTAGATCTCAGTAGAGAATCAACGAATTCAATTTAAATACATTATTTCTATGTTGAAGAGTAATAGTGTAGCCTACGGTATATTTTCCTACATTTTCTGTTTAAGAAAAACTTGACTGCCTGCTGTTCCTAAGGTTTCAAGATCGAATCCTAGCGCAGTTAGACTAGATGGCATTTGAGGAAGCCGTATCAGTAGGTTTACTGGCACGTTGAAGATCCCCTTTGGGCCAAAATTGCGGCACCCCGGTGACTCTTAAAAGCCTCAGTAGTTAAAAGAAACGCAAAGCCAATACTGTTATTATTATAGTCTAGCTGCTTAAGAAAGTTTGATCAGAACGAACAATTTGTCCTTGTCCAATCAAGAGTGTCAATTTGAGAGGCTTGAGAATAGCATAGTCATGCTCGTTGAGGCGCGCGCCATGACTTCACAGTAGAGCAGGAAATCCGGAGACCAAAGGTTCGAAACTCGACGCACTAGAGCGGCCATCCTGGTTGTGGCTTCTTCCCGAGCTTAACCGCTCTACTTCCAGACAAATGCTGGGATGGTGCCTTATTCCAAGTCCTTAGGCTCCTACCCCAATCCGAGACACTAAAAATTACTGTAACATAAAATAGGCCTACTACAGTTATCACAGTAACACAGGTTATCAGACGAATTCAACACCACTGGGTACTTTATAGCCACCCCCAGGTACACAAACTGATGTAGATGTGCCGAACCCCTAAAATCATTTTTTTTTAGCGTATGGCTTTTAGTGCCGGGAGTGTCCGAGGACATGTTCGGCTCGCCAGTTTTGTAGCTGCTTCGAGACGGACACCCAATGGGTGAGCTACAAGTACCGTTGGGGAGGTAAGTTGGAATGTAAGGACAAGGAGTTGGAAGGTAGTGGCTGTGGCCTATAGTTAGGGACCAACCCCGACATTTGCCTGGAAGGAAGATGGGAAACCACAGAAGACCATCTTCAAGGTTGCCGGCGGGGGGATTCGAACCTCCTCGCCTCCCGGATGTGAGCGACTGCCAGCAGTCATGCCGTAACGACCACGGCTAACTCACCCGGTAATCAATTAATAAGAATCACTGTTTCCAGTAGGCCTACGTTCATAAAACTATAAGATATTGTCTGAGTTATTAAAGAGTTGTTGTTGGTTCATTTGAGGGGCTTGGGCATCGCAGTTATTTAGCCCCATGTACTTGGGTGTGTCTGGAATTTTTCTGATAACCCGTGTTACTGTCATGGCTGTTTTAGTGTGTGTGTAGCCTATTTGTAAGCCAGGTGAGGATTGGAAAGTGCTGTGGATTTAAGTTAGGAGTAGAAGTAAGAATCCACGGAAAAACTCTTCCAAGATGGCTGAGGTGGGAGTCGATCCCACCTCTTCTTAAATTTGCCCCACGAGGCTGAGTGTACCCCGGGTTTCATTCCTACCTCAGCCATCCTGGAAGTGGTTTTTCGTGTTTTTCCACTTCTACTCCAGGAAAATGCTGGGATGGTACCTAACTTAAGGCCACCTACTTAAGGCCACGACGGCTTCCAACCCAAATCCTACGTCGCGTCGATTACAAGTAGGCTACACACACTAGTACAGGCATCACAATGCCACAGGTTATCAGACAATTTCTACTCATACACCCAAATACACGGGGCTACATGACCACGAAGTCGTAAAGCCCCTGAAGAATCATTTAAAACAAGTTTCCCCAAAAGATGGAAGGGGAGCAGATGTTAGGTAACATCCCAACATTTGTCTGCCTCACTTCTAAGATGGCCGAAATGTGATTTGAACCAATTTATTTATTCTAGTACCCTGGTGATTCAATTCCGGATCAGTAGGAGTTTTCTCCCACGATTAAAGTGAACCCTGGCAGATCGAGGAACCGAAACTGGGGGGGGAATGAAGTTATTTTTCGTACCAGGTTGGAGGCTGTAAAATCTATGAATTTATATCAGTGTATATTCCCAAGTAAATGTCAACGTGACTGGACTATGGATCAGGATAGTTGCTCCCTGTTCAGACGGCCACGGTTCGAGCCCCGGAGGAGGCTTCCTTTGAGGATTAAAATCCTGTTGTGAGTGATGAAGCAGGGTGCTCTCAGTTTCGAAATGGCTACTCAGAGAGGATAATAGTTCATGTCTCACTCTCAATTGTATATAGTTTCTTACTTCAGCTCCTAGCAGCTATCGAGATGATACCTTAAGACTGCCTTCTTGCTACGTTTCGTCGTTACACATTATGTGATCAGAAGTACTCGGACGCTATTATTAGGCGTCCACTGGCATAAAGCCGTGGCCATCAATGTGGTGTTGGCCCAGATGACATCCTCCAATCAAGCACACATACTTTCAAACAGTTGGCGGAAGGTTTCCAGGGAAATGGCAGTCCTTCACGAAGAGCCGTAGGATATAATATTAATAATGATAATAATAATGCTATTGGTTTTACGTCCCTTTTAAGTACTGCGGCTTATACAGACTCCAGGGAGCCGGATTTTTTTTTCCAAATAGGATCTTTTACGTGCCAGTAAATCTACTGACATGGCTCCCTCACATTTGCGCACCCTCAGTTGCCAACTGACTGCGCCATAAATACGAATGTGGGTCATTGTAGGCTGGCATGAAACTTTCGTTCCAGAACATCTTTATGCGTCGAGCTTGCTTATTGTAGCATTTGTGATAGATGCGAAACTCGTCTTGAACTTCTCATGTTTTGCGAGACCTACGAGTGGATTTTAGCGGCGTTTCATTCGCGATTATCGGTGAAATTAGCTCAAAATGGGAAATAATTAGTATTTTGTGAAATAAATGCGATATTCTTGATTCATAAAAAAAGTGAACCATTTTTAAATAAAACATTACCAAAACAGTAAAACACCTACAAATTCTTATTCGTTAGCTAAAATTAGCCTACTATTTCGAGGACCAAGTTTGGAGTTTCTCAACGTAAGGTCTGTATTTATAATCGACTAATGGTGACAATTTGTGTAGGCTAACTAATAATTATGACAATATGTGTTTGTAATAATGATGACAATATGTGTCTAGAATAATGGTGACAATATATGTTTATAATAATGATGACAATTTGTGTTCATAATAATGGTGACAATATATGCTTATTATAGTGGTGACAATTTGTGTGTTTAATAATGGTGATACTTTGTGTTTATAATTGTCTAATGGTGACACTGTGTTATAATAATGATGACAATATATGTTTGCAATACTGTAATGATAACAATTTGTGTTTATAATAGACTAATGGTGACTGCCTATATGTTTATAATAGAGGTGACAATTTGTGTATATAATAATGGTGACAATATATACTTATAATAGTGGTGACAATTTGTGTATATAATAATAGTGACAATATATGCTTGTAACAGTGGTGACAATTTGTATATATAATAATGGTGACAATATATGCTCATAATAGTGGTGACAATTTGTGTATATAATAATGGTGATACAGTACTTTGTGTTTATAATTGTCTAATGGTGACAATATGTGTTATAATAATGGTGACAATTTGTGTTTATAATAACTTAATGGTGACAATTTGTGTAAATAATAATGGTGACAATATATGCTTATAATAGTGGTGACAATTTGTGTATATAATGATGGTGATACCTTGTGTTTATAATTGTCTTATGGTGACAATATGTGTTATAATAATGGTGACGATTTGTGTTTATATAAATGGTGAAAATATATGTATATAATAATGGCGACAATTTGTGTTTATAATGATGATGAAAATATATGTAGCCTATATAATAATGGCGACAATTTGTGTTTTTAATAATGGTGAAAATGTATGTATATAATAATGGCGACAATTTGTGTTTATAATATGGTGAAAATGTATGTATATAATAATGGCGACAATTTGTGTTTATAATATGGTGAAAATATATGTTTATAATAATGGCGATAATTTGTGTTTATGATAATGGTGAAAATATATGTATACAATATTGGCGACAATTTGTGTTTATAATAATGGTGACAATTTGTGTTTATAATAATGGCGACAATTTTTGTTTGTAATAATGGTGAAAATATATGTATATAATAGACTAATGGCGACAATATGTGTTTATAATAATGGTGACAATATATGTTTATAATGAAAAAAATCCACAGCCTGCTTCCAGTCTCCGACCGGGTCAGGAATGGAAAGATTGAAGCCCCTATCTAGCGGCGAGGATATGAACTGTGCCGGCTGCCGAGGCCTGACGCACTCCTCTGGGGAAATGATTAAATGAATGACAGATGAAATGAAATGATAGTGGAGAGTGTTGCTGGAATGAAATTTTGACAGGGAAAACCGGAGTACCCGGAGAAAAACCTGTCTGCCTCCGTTTTGTCCAGCACAGATCTCACATGGAGTGACCGGGATTTGAACCACGGACCCAGCGGTGAGAGGCCGGCGTGCTGCCGCCTGAGCCACGGAGGCTTCATATGTTTATAATAATGGTGACAATTTGTGTTTATTATAATGGTTTATAATAATGGCGACAATTTGTGTTTATAATAATAGTGACAGTTTGTGTTTATAAATAATGGTGACAGTTTGTATTTATAAATATTGGTGAAAATATATGTTTAAAATAATGGCGACAATTTGTGTTAATAATAATGGTGACAATTTGTGTATACCTAATAATGATGACACTTTGTGTTAATAATAATGGTGACAATTTGTGTATACTATACCCTTCCGCGTTCTTCTAGGATGCCGACTCTCACTCGGGTGGTGCTCTGTTCGGGGTGGCTCTAATTTATACTAAACATCCTAGGAATATTGTCACAGGATCACAGGAGGCTTATCTTAAAATCAGTAGGTCAGAGAACTCCTAATATAAAATAATTTATTTCACAAAAAACATCATCTCCCTTTTCTCCCAACCACAGACAAATAAAATAAAATCAACTCCCTTAAATTACTGAAAAAACAACAATATAAAAAAAATGCAAAATAATGTTTCACACTGGCTGAAACCAGGAATAGAAAATAGTCTATTTTACTGCAGTCCACTGCTTCAAGTCCAAGGGTTATTGTCAACAGACTTAATTCAAATAACTATGGCTTAAATAAACCAGCCATTCTATCACAATAATATTGCGCACTCATTTTTATAACTTGCAAAACTTGTTCTTTGGGAAATCGGACACGTCTATTCGTACAATCATCATCTTTCCTCACAAGAGTCAGATAATGAAGGCACTAGGTTTATTCTAGGTTACGGGCATGTGTGTTTTTATAACTTTAAAACAATTACTTCGCTCAGAGCTATAACTCCGTTAATTATGGTAAAATAAACAAGTCAACATACATGAAGCATCAAATAAATACTTCGGCTGCCGGTGCGCCGTGATTATTAATAAACAACAACATAATGAATGCACTCCAAAAATAATGACAAATATAACACATCGCTTCCTGAAGCGGCACACAAAAGAAACCCCGGGGAGTTGGACTATCTCCCTTCATATAATACAATGCCAAACTCGACCTTGTGACAGACGTGCTTTCACCATGCTAACCAGCCGGCCGGCACAACCTTCCTGGCTGCTTTGAGAATTCAGACGGCTAACCAATTTCTACCTGCTCCTTAAGACTCCCTTTCACCTGCCTTGGGCTCGAGCAATTCAACCTCTTTCCGACGGAGCTAAAGTGGGCTCTCATCAGCTAATGAATTCAATCATTTTACTTACCATTTATATATCGTCGAAGAATGCGGGAATACCACCTCCGCTATTATTTTCACTCACCATTATATCATCGAAGAACGCGGGAATACCACATCCGCTTTATTTCTGCTCGACCCAAGATCGACTCTTAGCCTCATCTGAATATATCTCATACTACCCTCCAGCCATTCTTGTCTCACCACTTTGTACCTTCGCGTGATAATCACTTACCATACTCATTACTCTCATAATTTCATTGTCACTTACCGGTCTTGTCACACTATCGAGTGGTCTTCCCCATTTAGCTTTTACAATTACATTGTGCATAAGCACTATCAAACAAATATTCCCTTGACTGTGCATTCACAAAGATAAATGACATCCCAAAAACAAAACCATATTTAAAATAACACTTTGATGCTCATATACTTATTACATTATAAAACACACAAAATTCTCATTACTGATAAACACACAAATCTACACAAACATGCCCGGTACGCCTAAAATATCTATTTTTATCATAACTGCTTATGATCGAGATAGACTTATCCGACCCCAATAATGGGAAACATTATGACCCTCATGCCCCATACAATATTTACTTATCTCTCATATTTCCTGATGCGGTTCTGGTCCATGATATCAGTCTTCTTCAATAGTTGATTCATCTTGATGGGAGGAGAATTTTCACACGGTTTTTCTCAAAATTTCACCAAAAACAAAGGTCCACTGTGAATTATTACCATTAACACAATGCACGGTTCTCGTACATGAAGCTCCTATCTCATATAGCTATCATTACTTATTTAGTTCGGCCGACAGTTCGTAGCTTCATAGAATACTGGTCTAGCTTTTAATAGCGCGTGCGGCTATACCTATCATTACAACTGCGTCATACTGTTATGATATGCACTGTTCTACTTTGCACTCGCGAATACTTAGCGATGTTCAATTTCGGAGGTAGGCTAGCTCCTACTTATAACTTGTAACAATGTTAATTATTCCTATGCCTCAACGCAGGCTCTCGCGTCCACAGCGTATATTAAGACTTATAAAACTTGTAAAATGTTAATTTCTGAACGCTCAGGGCACGGGCTTTCGCCTTTGACGATGCCCCAAAGTATACTTATAGAACTTGTAAAAATCACCGTATTGTCCAAAGGCTCGCGGCACGGGCTTCCGCCGCTGATGTTGCCCCAGAATAGACTAACTTCGCTGTGTTTCAATCCATTATTTATACGATTTCTCTTAAAGGGACGTAGAGTAGGGGTTCTCAGAATTTATTTCCAAAATAATACTCACATGAATATGTGAACTAGCTCCTTAGAACGTCCTCATTCCCAATGTCTCAATGACTCCTTCATATTCAAAATTCGATCGTAGGATCGTTAGATAATGAGCTCCGTAATTTGCTTCATTGTCCCTCAATTTCGGCGGGATTTGATCGCGTCTAGCGTCTCTCACTGCCATTGGTCGTTTCAAATCCACCCCCTGATTTCATTTTAATTCTGGCAAAAATCACAGAATAATCCGATTTAAATTTTGATGATATTTCTGAGAGGCTGGGACCATCCCCTATACGATGGTATAACTCCTGTCTCTGTATCCTAATTGCTGCTCTAATTCCTTTCAAATGGGCGGGGTTTATTTGGTAGGTAATCGTTGAGTTTTCTGCATTTGCCCGCGCAGTTGAACGACCTTCGCGCGTTGTCTGGCGCATTTGGTGTCCAGATGTGGATTTTCTCTTTCCTGCCACCTTTGTTCGCGCTGGGAGAAAGCTTCTTCAAGTCACGTACGAACCGTCCTTTTTGTCCTTCTAGTTTCACAAGCAACTTCCATTCTCACATCGGCTTTGAGACATGACTTAAATTTTGTTGGAATAATATGTGGACTTTATGCTATCAGATATGCATAAAGGTCACAATACCTAATAATGATGACACTTTGTGTTATAATAGTGACACTTTGTGTTATAATAATGAGGACACCTTGTATTTGTAACAATGTTGACAATTTGTGTTTATAATAATGGTGACAATATGTGTTTATATTAATGGTGACAATTTGTGTTTATAATGGGCCTAATGGTGGCAATTTGTATTATTACAATAATTGTGGAAATTTGTGTTTTTATGATGGTGCCAATTTGTATTACAATAATGGTGACAATTTGTATTATAATAATGGTGACAATTTGTATTATAATAATGGTGACAATTTGTATTACAATAATGGTGACAATTTGTATTACAATAATGGTGACAATTTATGTTATAATAATGGTGGAAATTTGTATTATAAGACTACAATAATGGTGATAAGTCGCATAGTTGTATTAGTTTTCCCTAACATTTTGCAAATAATAAGACGAGTAATTGTATAGTATCTTAGTCCTAAATGTATAAAAACCTTACTATTTGCCAGTTTGCTACGAAATGCTAATTTCAAAACCATAGATGCTACAAAGCGCTAAATTTGAAATTCAAATTGTGAAATTTTTGGTTTTGTTAAATGCTAAAAACCACAAACACTATCTAGCCTATCTGGGCTCTGCATAGCCCAGTTCCTTAGCGGGGCTTCGTTGTCAACAAACCACTCCCTCAATCCGTGCAGTATGGACGAGTGCTCAGTCGTGTTGAAACACACAAGGTCATCCCCAAACGGTTCTTCGTAGGTGGGGAGCATGAAAGACGTAAAAATGTCTTCCTAACCTTGTGCCTTGTAAAACAATTAGGGGTGACCAAGTCCCCCTCCCCGCTCAGGAGAATCATGCCGACACTGTAACACCTCCGACCCCCAATTCAGTCCGTTAGAGAGCGCTCACTAGGATGATGATAATTCCTGTTTTAAGGGGCCTAATATCTAGGTTATCGGCCCCTAATGGTTTGGGTGATAGTGAAACATGAGAATGTAAGGTAAACTATAACTAGAACTAACTACACACTTATAGACTGGAAGAAGAAATGGAAAACAAAAGGACAATATGGCAAATGAAGGACCGGAGGAAAGGAAATGCCCTCAGCCCTCGAAGAATGAGGATTGAGGGACGTGGAATCAAGGAGAGCCATGAAAGGCAGATAGGAAAGTGAAAGACGAGAGGGTCCGCCCCAGAGGCAATGGAAAAAGGGGGAAAACCGGACCCAGCTCAGGAATCCCTCGGGGTCGCCAACTCCCGAACTCAACAGCCGTGAGCCCTTGAGAGTGTAGCACTATCGAGGGTGCACCAGAAGTGGTGGGGCTACACACACCGTGCCTCCTTAAGGGCCTTGAGCAGAAGGCAGAAGCTATGAAGAGAACGGAAGAGGTCTGACCCCTCGAAGAATGAGGGATCAGAAAAGACGAGACAAGGATCTATTAAGGTGGGAAAGTGAAAGACTCCCTAGGCCTCGGATACCCTGATACTGTCGGGGTCGGAAAAGAACAAGAGTTGACCAAGGGAGGTCGATAGGAAAGATGACAGAGAGGAGCCTGGCACAAGTAAGTGGATGTAATGCCGAACTCAGCTGGGGCCCCGTGGTAGCTAACCCACGTCCCACTAGTCGTGAGCCCCTGGGACGGGGCAGGGGGTGCTCACTAGGTGTTCGCCTCACACACACCCTAGCATCAGATAGTAGGCTATACCGTTGTCGTTGCTGTTGATTCATTTTGGGGCTTTGCGATATCGTGGTAATTTAGCCCCGTGCACTTGGGCTTATGTAATTTGTCTCATGACTTGTGGTCATTTCAATGGCTCTAGAAGTGTGTGTATTTGTAATTGAGGCAAGGAGTTGGAAGCAGACGACCGTGACATTAAGTTAGGAACCATTCCGGCATTTGACTGGAGTAGAAGCGGGGAAACAAGGGAAAACCACGTCTAGTACAGCTGAGGTGAGATTGAAATATTTTCAATTTTTTAGACAATCAAATTTCACAACCACTGTAATACGTAGGGATGGTCACTTGTCGTTAACACTTATAAAATGTTCGAAACAAAACATACTGTATTATGAGTCATGTATTTTCAAACACCCCTATCTCCAAGTAAATCAATTTTTCAGGAAGCGCAAAAAACTGTCATGACTGCATTTTACATTCTAATTTAAAATTTTCTTTACGTTTATTTAAATTAGCTCATACTGAATAATACATACACTATTTATGCAGTTTCATCTGTACATTTTTGTGCTAGGGCAATATTTGTCTTGAACATAGGGGGTTTTGAAAGTCACAGGAGGACACGGCGGGGTTTGGAAGTAAACATGGATATTGCAAACACACTCGTACTGTCTAATGCTCAAAGAAACTACTTTTACTTCACTTACTAGCTTCTATGTAGCACACTGAGATGGAAAACGAATTGCAAACATGAAATAATATAAAATGTTTAAATGTTCGTTGAGAATATGCAATGTATTTGCCTGATGAAAAATAATAATATTATGATTGTTCCAATCTAATATAACAAGGATACGGAGCCATCCCTTGGTTCACAGTGTTCTTCTTCCTCTTGCTCTTCTGTCATACTCTTGACAATGTTCAGCCTGACGCGTTTCCAGCGAAACATAAAACTGGAGATCTGCAAGCTCCCTCCATTTAGCCCCGTAATGTTTCTCAACCAATCTGCAGACATCCTTCACTTTTGCATTGTTTAAAGGAACCTTACCTTTTTCAATTAACCGTGGAACCAGTCCGGAAAAGGTTTTGCCTCTCTTTAACACACTCTTTGGCTGGCCAAATGTGCACCGGTAAGCAACTTCTCCTTGTACCAATATGTTGTTTTTGTTCCTTTTTAGAAAAAGTTTTCGCAGGACTGAATTGAAAATTCCACGAGCCGACAGGTTTGAAAACATCTCGAACAGCAGTCTTCCAGTCAAATATTGACACTTCACAACCAGACCGGAAAAGCTTACTATGTCTGCTGAAAATCTCATTGTATACCTCCGGCTTAAGGATAGCCTCCCTTTTTCGCACAACTTTCTCTATACGTGCAAACATCCTGTCGGGTGTTAAAAAGGAATGACCAACTACTGGAAAGTAAATTTCAATTTTTTTCACATTCACTGCTGCAGATAGAAGCCATTTACTAACCATACCCACAATAATACTGTTCTTATTCTGTCCACCGCATCCATCTGCAAATAGACGCACGGTTTTCTTTTTTGACAGATCGATACTGTTAAGAGCATGAAACAAACAACTTGCAATTTCATTTGCACCTCTACGAAATTCAGCTTCATTCCACGAATAGATCATCACATTTTCGGGCGTCAGCGACGTCTTAGAGCTTCCAAAAACTACGGTGAAGTTATACACATTTATTTGCCTGCTGAAGTAAGCACTTTGGTCATTTAGCTTGGGCAGTAGCATGTTCCTCTGACAATCAAAGGAAACAGTCTGAATCGACTCATCTTCCTCTCTTAAATATTCATAGAATGCACCGTATTTTAACTTGTGGACTCTTTTCTTGGTCTGCAAATCAACTTTTGCACTTTCTGATGTGCAATTTTTCAGTTCCTTGTCTAGGGTTGAGCAAGTTGAACAAACATCAGTCCTTGGACTTCCAAAGCCAATATTGTAGTTTCGATTGAAGATCTTTCTGAAGAAGGAGTGGTTTGCTTCCAATTCAGTTTCAACAGTGGTATTGTATTGTCTCCAAAGTTTATATATTTAGGTCACATGGCAGGTACATTCGTGCCGCTGACGGCAGTAGTGCGGCTCTTTAGCACGAAACGATTCAATAAATTTACAGATGGCCACACGTTTTGATCTATTGGCATAGCTTCTTCTGTCTCCCCCTCTTCTCTCCACAGGCATTCTCTCAGATTCTAAATGACGCTTTATTACCTCTTGAATTCTGTCCTTCTTCAATAGGAGAGCGCCCATAAATGTTTCTCGGCAAACTGGCACCATCGTTCCATCCCGTTTCCGAATAGTGTACTTGAATGTGTGTGCTTTTCCGGATCTGATATTATTAGCCGGCCTGCGTCTCGACACTGGTATACAAGAAACATGCTCGATAATGAAACTATCCTGCTGCAGTTTTGATGATGTAGAGTAGAAAACCGAGTGAAACTTCTTCACATCCAACAAAGAAATATCTCCGCACTAATAAGCCTTGGATTTATGGCCGCACTTTGGTGTGACAGGAGGTCCAGCCGGCGAGTACCTGCGTAATAAACACCCTTGTCACTTACGAGATTGTGTATGCTTACTAAATCACAGCTATTTATGAATGGCCTGCATCGGGAAAGAAAGGGATGTTGCCTTCTCAACGTGGCCATAGAAGGTAATAATAATCAGAAGCTGCATAATGCCACCTACAATGGTACGGGCTTTAAGGAATCGAATGTGCACTGGCTGAGATTCGAACTGCGGTCACCTTTGTGAGAGGAGAACGACCGATCCGGCACAACACCACACGGTGACTTCATGCAACAGTGCATGTTCTCTAAAGCTTTTTTTTTAACTGCAGTTTCGGATACAGTACTACAATTACACTGACAAGAGAACGTAATAACATAATGTTACTATAAGAAAACAAACCTTGATATTTTTGCTTCATTGCATTTCCACTGCTGCTCCTTATGTAACTTCTTCCTACCCTTGCCAGGGCTACACTTCTCAATATATTTATGAGATGAATCCATTAGTAATAGACATCTACATGGCACTCTGTAAACACAAAAGCTTCCTTTCACAGTCGCGCCAAGAGCTCCTTGCGTGCCTGTCACATGGCCGCGTATTGCCTTCCTATTGGCAGTTGGAGATGGCGGGTTATGTTACTTATGTCCGAGCGCAAAGCATTGGAGATGGCGGAATATGAAAATAACCCTCAACTTTGACATTGAATTTCGAACGGTTAGAGCGGGTTTTGATGCGTACTAGTAGTATACAGCGGTAGACATGTCCACAGAAAAATCCAAACGGCTTTTATCTCAATTTTCGTGAAACTTGGAGATAGGGGTTTTTGAAACTACACGACTATTTTGTCCTGCATAGAAAACGCGGAAATACCCATCGCTGAAGGTTACCCCCAGTTCGAACTCCTTCCTCTCCCTTGTTTGGTCCAACTCAACGGGGCGTAGATTCGGGTATCCTCAGCCGAGTGCAAACCCCACGTGCCTGTTGAATAGCAACCGCCGATTGATGATAACGTCTGATGGAACAGCGGGGGCGGGCTGCTTGTCGCCTTGCACGAGTGCAAGGTGAGTGATGGGATGGGGAGGTGGGATGAAGCCCACTGGAGACCCGGCGTGGCGCCATACGGTTGCCTTACGTCACCATCACTACATCAATAGTGCGCGGCAACTGATTTCTGGCTCATTTATTAAATAGCCTGCAGTAGTGAAGATTGAGGTGAATAGGATACAATTTGGGACAGTCCTGAAAACATTCAACACGCCGTACTTTGAATTCTGGCCTTTCAGAGAGCTGGCCCTGATCAGTGGGGCCAGTTATAAGGTTGCAGTGTTGCACAACGACCAGATTTCTGTAAGAAAAACATATATATATTTTTTTTGCGGCTTCGTTGGCGTAGTTGGTAGCATGCTGAGCTTCTATGCCCAAGATTGCGGACTGAAATCCGGCCGAAGTCGTTGGATTTTTCAAGAGCGTTAAAAATCCCTCAGTATGCCTTCCTTCGCAGGGGAAGTAAAGCCGGCGGTCCCATGTCATAGATTTATGGCATGTTAAAGAACCTTACACTAATTACACCTGTGTGAAGCTATATTGTATAGGTTAAGAATGTAAACAACGCTCTTAGGTTCCTACGTTCGTTGCCAAGAGCCAACTGCGGTGGCGTCTGATAGCTATGTTCTGAACTAGTAGTCGTTGACGGTGGCGTTTGGCGGCAAAAGTAGAAACTATTTGAAAAATCCAAAAGTCTGCAGTCCTTACTTGAATTAAAAAACCGAATACACACACTAATACAGCCATCACAATTAACACCGGTTATCAGACAGATTCTACACACACTCCAAGTACACGGGGCTTCATGACGGCGTTGTCGCAGCCCCTAAACTTAAGAACCAACCAACCAACCAGAAAATCATTTAATACCGTAATAATATTTTTAGCAATAAAATCTGTAAGTTTCCTTTTATATGTAAAGGAATTCATAATTGTGTTCTTTAATGATTCAGGAAATCTTATAGTAAGTTACTGTGAACTGTCGGAGAAAGCGAAGCGCACCAACTGTCTAGCAGCGCTCGTCCGTTTGGTCGTCGTCAGCCCCAAGCACCGACCAGATCTTAACAGTGAAGAGTATGGCAGAGATGCTAGACCGAGTAAGCCCTATCCCAACAGTTAACTCGGCTGGTCGTTGACTGCTGATTGCAACAAGGGAGCCGAGGCGTGGATGGAAACATCTGAGATGCTCCGTCAACAGCTTTGCGCTTACTTGTGACACTCGCGGTTCTTTCTCGCCCTCTTATATAACTTACGTTGTTCTCGTGAAGTTTTTCATGTAGACTAACTTATCCATTTAATCCGATGACAATGTGATGTTCTGTGAACTGCGGCATTAATGATGAATTAGGTGCATCCGTTTTACCACGCAATTGAATACAGTTTTCTCTGATATCAAGCCGTCTTTAACCCCTCTCCACTCCCCTCACCCCTTCTTAATGAAAACAGTGCCACACCCAGAACAATTATCCACCGGCCGCCACTGGACCCTGTGCTCTTCTCGTGGCCTACGTTATATACAAGGCCTGGAAATGAGGCGCTAGACAACACTGCGAGCGATGGTTCGAAATTGTTCCGCATTTTGCCGCGAGGTTCGCTGTCTGGCGCCCTTAATCGTACCGTTTGCATTACGTGCAATGTGATTAAAGTGTCTGTATTTGGCGGTAAATAAGGTATCCTAATGAGTGAGAAAGCTAAGGTGAGTTTAAAATTGCCTGGCGAAGCGTGTCGTATTATAGTTGTGCTTTCGTTAAGAGCAGTAGACTGCTGTTTGACTGATATCGAGATGGGTGCTAAGTGGTCTTCATGAACAAGACGTGGTGAAAAGCAAATTTTAATCCAGTGAACTAGCGTAAATCTGACATGTATGTGTGATGAATACTTTTGATATAAATCACTGAATGATTTTAATAGAGTAACTTAAGTGTAAATATTATTGTTATTAAATTGTGTTCGTCTAAAATGATGTATTGTAGCGTGCCGTATTGTAAATCTCGTCAAGTTAAAGGCAATGGACTTTCGTTTCATACATTTCCATTGAACAATGACATACCGAAACAATGGGCTCTAGCTGTTTCACGTGAGGGGGTAAAGCCAGGGTCTTTGTGGACACCAAAACAGTCTTCTACAATTTGTAGCAAGCATTTCAAGGATTCTGATTTTAGTATACAAAGAGAACGCTCTTACCGAACGCATTCCCGACGGTTTTTGAGGACTACCCCGAACATAAACAAGCACAAATAATAGAAATACGCGCAAAAGAGACATATACTTTAACAATAAAAGGAAATGTTCAGGTAATTTAAATTTTACGGAAGACTATTGTGATGAACGAATTGAAGAAAACCATGATCAACCACGTTTTAGTGTAGCAAACAGCAGTCTACTGCTCTTAACGAAAGCAAACTCTTTGCAAGTCAACAAAATTAAAATTAAGGAGGGCACTAAGAAAAAATACAGTGTACAGAACTACAATTAAGTCATTGAATCAGAAGATAATTTCATTGAAACAAAAATTACATTCAGTGCAACGTCAGGACAAACTCGGTGTTCAAATATCGAAGCTCAAGAGTGAGGCGGATCGTGGGGACTTGAAGGTTAATTTCTTACTTGAACAAATTCGAGCTTTCACGAAATGCAAGTGTAAATACAATGAAATAACAATAAAAATATGTGTATTGCTCTCTAATAAATCACCGTCGGCTCATCGCTTACTGAGAGATATAAATATTTTACATCTTCCTCATCCACGAACACTGAAAACGTACATTGGGTATACGAACGGAGAGACAGGTGTCACGTCACTTGCAAAAGCTAGGTTGACAGCTGAAGAAAAGTCACTGACTCACGATAATGAGAAGGTTGGTTCATTAATCATTGATGAAATGGCCATAAAGTATGACAAGAATTTAGACATGTTTCTCGGCATTAGTGATATTGAGAAATATGCAATTGGAATCGAACATAAATTGGCTAATAAATTATTACGCATACTGTTCAAGGGCCTGTCATCCTTCTACAGGATACCTGTTTCGTTCTACTTTACATGTGGACTCACAGTTATCTAGGATAACACTGGACGCACTGACTGCGGTTGAGGAATGCGGCTTCAAGGTCATCAGAATAGTGACGGACAACTGTCAGGTGAATGTGTCAATGTTTGAGGCGCTGTGTGGCGGATGTGTCACTCATGAAATTCGTCACCCGAAAGACGAGTAGAGACCACTTTTTCTTAGTTTCGATCCGGGTCACATCATTAAGAATGTGCGATCACAATATCTGAGTAGGAACTTCTATGTAGATGACAATTTAATAACTAGTGATATCTCATGAATCTGTACCACTTACAGAAAAAGCAAGAAGTAAAGCCAGTTAGAAAATTAAGCAGGAAGGTTGTACAGTATATCCAAGCAATTTAGAAAAAATGAATGTGGCAAGAGCCAAATTGGTGTGTACTCCAGAGACAATAACTGGGCTTAAGAGCATGGAAGTCGTGTGCCCAGAGAAAGTTGAAGATAAGGACAGCCTACACGAAACAACAACATTCTTTGAATTTTTTAGAAAATGGTTTGATATACATGATATCTGCAATACCACACACGGAGCACGGACAAGCTTCTTTCCAGTGAAGTTAATGATGAGAGACTTTCATGGCTGACCAATGACTTTCTGTCCTACCTGTCACAGAATCCAAGTTATCCCGATAAAAAGATGAGACTTACAAAGGAAACTTATCAAGCTTTGGTGCTAACAACTTCATCAACCGTGTCCTGCATACGATTTCTAATCAGTATCGGCTTCCATTATGTGCTTACGCGGAATCTCTCAAGTGACGATGTAGAACTGCTCTTCAGTCACCTGAGAAACAAGGGAGGTAACAATGACATGATGGACGTGAGATCATGCCTGCATGCCATCGAGTCAACACTTAGCATAGGAATTATCGCATCTTTTAGAAGTGGGAATGTGGAGCTGAGGGAAGATGCAGCCGTAACAGGCGCTATGACCAAGTTTCTGAAGCCTAAAAAATCGCGGAAGGTGCAAAACCCATCCCATTGCTAAAGAAACACCCCAGCTTCCGGCACATATCTTGGAGATTCTTGAAAGCCCTGTTCAAGGTAAGAATATGGGGCATATAGCCTATATGAAGTCCATTGAAATAAAACATTATGATTGACATTTTAGCATTAAAATCTCTATGTTTGTTTTCAGAAAAGCCAGCGTCTCTAATCTTCCATTTCTATTGCGATGGTAGTGGGATTTCTTGTACGAGTGGCAGAAGAGAGAACAGACTGTGAAGGTTGCTTAGAGAAAATATCAGCTCCAGCAAATTCAAGCCTGCCATTTAGTTTAATACATTTTCAAGACAGAGGGGGATTACGATATCCCAAAGCTTCTTTTATTTAACCGTTGGAAACAATTTTTCACTTTATCACAACATAGTTTTAACAACAAATTGTATATCCGCCTTAGTCAATACATAAACGAAAATAAATTATAATTACACTTGCTCCTGGTACATGTTTCGGGGATTAATTGCTTTTATCCCCTTCATCAGCCAAGACAAATATCCGAAGAAAGATATAATATAGCGTAGCACTCAAAAAATAAATAGCTATTTAACTTAATATGGTGCACCATATAAGTAGGTCACAGGAAATTGTTGAGCAATACTAAAAACATATATGTAACAGCGATGATATTCAGCCATCAAAACACAGAGAATCAGTGGACAGTTAACTCGTAAATCCGCTCCAAAACACTGGTCGAAGCTTGAATTGGCAAAAATCACAATACTTCACCATATGGACACAACCAATGAAGATGCCTTATGCTCAACAGGTCCAAAATCAAATGCCTGCATACGAATTAGACGAGCGTGGAAGGAACAACTTCAAATAGCAATGAGGTTAGCTCAATGCATAACTTCAGGTTATGAGCTAACCTCATTGCTATTTGAAGTTGTTCCTTCCACGCTCGTCTAATTCGTATGCAGGCATTTGATTTTGGACCTGTTGAGCATAAGGCATCTTCATTGGTTGTGTCCATATGGTGAAGTATTGTGATTTTTGCCAATTAAAGCTTCGACCAGTGTTTTGGAGCGGATTTACGAGTTAACTGTCCACTGATTCTCTGTGTTTTGATGGCTGAATATCATCGCTGTTACATATATGTTTTTAGTATTGCTCAACAATTTCCTGTGACCTACTTATATGGTGCACCATATTAAGTTAAATAGCTATTTATTTTTTGAGTGCTACGCTATATTATATCTTTCTTCGGATATTTGTCTTGGCTGATGAAGGGGATAAAAGCAATTAATCCCCGAAACATGTACCAGGAGCAAGTGTAATTATAATTTATTTTCGTTTATGTATTGACTAAGGCGGATATACAATTTGTTGTTAAAACTATTTAGTACGTCAATACGGAAACATCATGGAAACTAGTTTATCACAACAGCCGTAAATTTCATGTCTCGAAAATATTTAGTGTCCAATTTCACAAATATTTTAACTGACACGGTTTCACACAAAATGTGAAGTGTGTATTGACAATAATTCTCTCTCTGTAGTTCTTCTGCAAAAGTTCTTAAGGCCACTTTTAAAGAATATTGGCGTGAACCACACGGGCAGTAGTGCAACGTTTCTGAATTTAAGAAATAAGCCACTTGACAGAAAAATTCTTTAAGTGAAGTGAAAAACAGTCAAGAGTGAGCTGTATTCATCATTTGGGGGAAACTGGAGGAAAACAGGTAAGAAGTGCTAAAAACATGTATTAAATGTACTTGAGTTGCATGTAACGCATAGTCAAAAGCAGACAACTAGGGCGCCGAACCGCGATCCTAGTGGCGTAAAGTGAAACTACCAGTTTGACGCACCAAGTCTCAGCTCTATTTCCAGGCCTTGAGTATAACGTAGGCCACGGCTCTTCTTATGGTTCAAATTAGCAATAGAAGGAATATAGGCCTACTCGTCTGAAAAGGCCATGCTGAAAACTGGAATTTCTGCTGTAAGTCCGAATACTTGTGGCATGTGACTTGTTGATGGCAAACAAGACGCTTCAGTTAGGTCTATGTCATTACTCATTTTCGCTTCTATCTATGGTCACGGGGTACACGTTGAGGATCTGATTTCGAAAGGCCTAGGTTCGATTCCCAGCTCTGCAAAGAAATTTAATTGCGGCTGGAACGCGGTTCACTCAGCCTCGTGAGCCAGAACTGAAAAGAGGTAGGTTCGATTCCCATCTCAACCATTCATAGAAGTGGTTCTCAGAGGTTTCCGTACGTCTACTCAAGGCAAATGCTGGGATGGTTCCTAAATTAAGGTCCCGGCCGCCTCCTTCTCAGTTCTTGTCTCAGTTACGCGTACACACACTACTACAGGTACCACAATATCATAGGTTATCAAACAAAGTCCTGCACACAACTCTGTAGTCGCAAGCTCATTGACAACTGCTATAAGCCTACTCTTTTTCGTATTTACGCTTTTTCTATACGTCAATTCTTTTCTGTGGTTTTAAACTGCAAGTCGTATTTTGTCTGTTCATTTCGTAGATATATTAAATAATTCGTTCCGGATGTGACAGTACTTAATCTGCTAGTATAGGCTATATGTAATGTTTTAAATCTGTTATGGGTTTACGTCCCTTTTAACTAATGTGGCTTTTAGAGTCACCGGGGTGCCGGAATTTTGCCCCCGGGAGATCTTTGACGTTCCAGTAAATTTACCCACACGGCCCCCTCACATTTAAGCACCCTCGAATGCCAACTGACTGCGCCGGGATTCGATCCTGCTATCTTGGGCTCAGTAGGAGAGAACGTTACCGCTGAGCCACGCAGCCAGTCAATATATAATTTTTGTCCACCTCGTTACGTAGTGGCTAGCATCTTCGTTGTCACCGTGGAGGTCCGGATTCGACTCCTGGCTCTGCCAAGAAATTCAATTCTGGTCTGAGAGCTGGAACGGGGTACACTGAGCCTCGTGAGGCAAAACTGAGAAGAGGTGCAGTAGGTCCGATTCTACAGTATCTCAGCCATCCTAGAAGTGGCTTTCCGTCGTTTTCTACCTAAAATCCTACCTAGATTACTACACACACTCTTACAGACATTACAGTGACACAGGTTATCAGACAGCTTCTTCACATACCCAAGTACAAGGGGCTACACGACCACGATGTCGCAAAGCCCCCAAAGAATCAACAACACGTATTTTTCATTTGTTTTGTATGAAGAATTCAGTAGACTATTTCCCGCATCTCAGTTATACCGACAGTTATGCTGCGTTACGGCCATGTTGGGGCAGCGGTAGCTTCTGAATTTAGGCTATATTCACTGTTCATTTTTAGAGTAGTTTGAAGGTGGAAAATGTAGTTTAAACTTGTAGTGGATGTTGATTTATCTTGGAGGTATTAAAGACTTTTGGTAGGTTACGTTTTTGTGTAGTGAATTTTTATCATTTTCCATTTTTGCCTCAGAACATCTCTGTATGTATTGCATTATCAGCATGGAGAGTTCTAGTAATATTGCGAGTATTCGTGTTAGCAGTGGCGGTGGGTGGTTGTGTAGGGTTTGTTTGCTTACCTTGTTATTTTATTTGAGGGGCTTGGACATCGTGGTCATTTAGTCCCGTGCATTTAGGGTGAGTGTATAAGCTGTCTGATAAACTGTGCCACTGTGATGCCTGTACTAGTGTGTTTGTGTATTTGTAATCGAGATATGATTTTGGGTAGGAAGCGGCCGAGGCCTTAAGTTAGGTATCATTCCGGCATTTACCTGGAGTAGAAGTGGGAAACCACCTCAAACTACATCCAAGAGGGCTGAGGTGGGAATCAAACCCAGCTCTTCTCCGTTTTGCCTCAAGAGGCTGGGTATACCCGTTCGAGCCCTCAGACCATAATTAAATTTCTTGGCAGAGCCGGGAATCGAGCCCGGACCTCCGAGGTGACAACGAGGATGCTAGCCACTACGTAACGAGGTGGACAAAAAATTATATATTGACTTAAAATTATGTAATGCCTATATTAGAAGATTAACTACCGTCACATCCAGAATGGAATTACTAAACATATCTACGAACAGGACAGGCAAAATACGACTTACAGTTTAAAACCACAGAAAAGAATAATTGACGTAGACTATAGAAAAAGCGTAAATACGAAAAGGAGGAGCCTATAGTACCCCGTTCCAACCCTCAGACCAGAATTAAATTTCTTGGCAGAGCCGGGAATCAATCCCGAATCACCGGGCTGACAGCCAAGAACGCTTGCCGCTACACCAAGAGGTGTAGCCTACTTGTTCGCTTAGCGACAACTGCTGTCTTTTGATGGCTTGTTTTATGTGTCTGCTGTCTGCTTGCTTGCCACGTGGGGCGGTTTGTAGTAGACCGTGCAATCCGTGTGCCTTGTACAGCTGCCAACCGCAAGGTGCAGACCCAGGCAGTTTTAGGATGGACGGCTTCACAGATTTAGTGTTCTGTGTTTGAACATGGATATGTTATTGTGCTGGGGATTGAGCCAAAATTTACGTGATACACGTTCAAAGTGGACGGTCTACAGAGCACTTGGCCCTTAAGCGTGCGCGCGCAGATACTACCCGCATCTCATTCCTGCCCTTGCCAGGCGAGCAAAAGGATGTGTACGACAAAATTCCTATCATTCTTGCTGGTGATATAAATGTCGATCTGAAAAACACTCCAGGCAAAAAGTTCCTCTCGTTCAGGTGCGATACGCTCAATCTTGAGATTAATAATAATCCAGCTATTTCGACAACAAGAAATAGTAGCCTACATGCGTCGACGCCGTCCTTAGCCGATTCCTTAAATCATTTGGCGACTCAAGAGTACTGTGCATTTCATACTTCTTTCATCATCGTCCTTTACTGAGTATCATGACCTACACGTTCCTTTCTGATATTTTTGAAATGCTCAACAAAACCAAAGCTGGTCTACAAGGGGTTAGGTACAGGTTACCATGGTAAAATTTTAACAATTATCTTGTTGGTTTTTTTCTCTTCAAAACCACAACAGTTACAACTATGAAATGTTGTGCATATGAAACACTGGCATTATTCTATATGAAAAACAGCATTATATTCATGTCATTTTTTTTTTTTTTTCAAAATTCAAAATGGTTTTTTGTTCATCATACAAGGCTGTAGCGTTTTAGTGATAACTCCTGTAATGTTCAACATTTTTAGATTCTGTTAATTTTATTTGATTGCAAAGATATTCCTCTAGAAATGCAAGTACTTTCTTCAACATATCTTAACAACAAATATTATTACTTTTATATTGAAAAGATAATGTCAAAATTGTACAATATTTTTACTACATCTTATTTTTTTAAGAAACTTTTTTTTATAGAGAGACATGAATTAACATCATTTTGTAGATATAGTAAGCAGAAATACACACAAAAAGTGTCATTAGTGTATGTCAATTAGTTTTTGAGTTATCATTAAAACGGTTGTCAAGAACACAACTCTGAGATAATGAGCGAAAAACATTGTGTGCATAAATCTAACATACCATTAACCAGGACGAACATTGGATGCAGGGCTTTGCCTTTTAAATCATAACTCAAAATTTACGGCTCATAATGACATATTTCTTTCACCAAAATGTTCCTAAAGAATAGGAGCATAAAATAAAAAATATTTTGAAAAATATTTTAAGGAACAAAGTCGGTGTATGGTTGAGAAAAACAAATGAAAGCAATTTTGAGATTTTTCCATTGACATCTAAATGTCCAATTAGTGACAAAATACGACCACTGGTTCATAATCATTTAAAACTTATTGCAACTGAAATCGAGGCAGGATGGATATTTTCCAACACTAAGTGTAAACCAATGCGCCTGGATAAGATATCCTTTTGCACCCTCCAGCTCTGGTGAACGTCAACTTATTGAAGTGGATGAACTGGCGGAACTTACGAACAACCGGACTTTAAAACTTAAGTACCAAGAGTCAGAATTAGACAGCTTCTGAGTTTCTATACAACAAGATTTTCCTCATCTGAGTAATAGAGCCCTCATAGTTTTCTTGCAGTTTTATACGACATATTCGTGTGAATGTGCGTTTTCTGTTATGGCCAATACAGAAACAGTAAAATGTGGAAGTTTGATAATGTTAGGTCTAGATGAGGAATTTGTCCTGCATCATACCCGATATAAAGCAGATTAATAATGATCGCCAAGCCCATAGCAGTCATTGAATTGGAACATCAAGGTGCAAGTTTTGTATCTATGAGGAAGGTGTTAAATATAGCCCACTGTACTATATTTGGAAAATCATAATTATATAAGTTACACCCCTACCATGGAAAATTTAAATTTCCTTAAGATGAATCTCCTTTGTTAAAATAGTCTATGTTTATAATTTTATTACAATAATTAAATGGGTGTCGTGTAGAATTATGTATGCTAAAAGGGTGTCGCCATGAAAAAAAGTTTGGAAATCTCTGGCGTAAGGGATGGGATAGGTACCCCGGAACTTGAAATAAGGTTGGCTACTATCCCGGCATTTTCCTGGAGGGAGTGTGAAAAAAACTGGGGAAACCCCACATTCTGGATAGCAAACTTAAGCGACGTCAAAAGCCCTCATAGCCTATATTGGTATATAATTGAATTAGTCCGCCTCACTGCGTAGTGGTGGCTAGTATTCTTGGCTGTCACCACGGAGGCCCGGGTTCGATTCCCGGCTCTGCCAAGAAATTTAATTCTGGTCGAGAGCTGGAACAGGGTCCACTCAGCCTCGTGAGGCAAGACTGAGAAGAGGTGGGTTTCATTCCTACTTCAGCCAATCTGGAAGTGGTTTTCCGTAGGTTCCCAGTTCTACTCCAGGCAAATGCCGGGATGGTACTGAGACAGTATTTTGCTATTTATTGGAACCCTGATATGACAGCAAGACGTATTTGGAAGTTATTGCTTGACATTATTTTGACTGTGGACTTTGAGGCACAGTTTGTTACATATACACTAAGGAGATGGTTAGACTACCCCGCCACACTCCTGATCACGTGCACAGCACATGCTTACGGACTTGACATTGCAACTAGTGGAAGGAAATATGAAATGATAATCGATTGTGTTCGATTGTCTACCTCGATACAGGTGTGATGCATCTTGGGAGACTACCAGCTGAGTCTTGGATCAGCAGCTTTCAGACGACACACACTTGAGTACAGCTATCTATGCGGTGAACATGTTATCGTTCGTATAAGGAAGTTCCGTGTATCACGCGTTATACGAGTGCTTTCTACACGCACCGCGATTCGAACGAGTGAGCTTAGCCAACACATGGACTTTGTTAATACAGAATTCAATGAGGAAATCTGCTACGTATTGGTTTGAAATGCAAGAAAGCATTATTATCGACAACATTATGACTGGATATTCTTGTGAGAAACAAACTATTGGAGTAATGATGTGCTAAATATATCGTTCAGGAATGTAATGCAATAGCAGAGTTGATCATTTGGAATGACATCCTTTTGAACTCTACAATGAAGAGAAAGAAAATGTTGAGAACATTAGTTCTAATCCAGTGACTTTAATGTAGCCAAGAATGAAGAAACTTCTCCAAAGAAAGGAAGCTACTTTACTGTTAACGTCGAGGGAGCCTTGTGCAAGCATTATGAAGGAACTCCGTTTCGTGGACAGTAGTTTTCGGGTTAGGAGGAAGTTGGTTCGACAACTTGCGGATCCAGCCACGAGCTTCTCAGGGACGATGGTTCGATTCCTGACAGGAATGTATATTCTTATACATATTCTTCAATTTCAACTAGAACTTCGCCCAAGGTAGCTGGAAATCTTTTCTTCTCTTGTAGACAGTAGAACTTGTCATTTTAGTTTGATACTTTTCACCAATATTTCATTAATTAGTATGAATTTCATTCAAAGGCTAGATCTGGTTCTCTTTTACCATTTCTGTCGGAGAATGTAATTTTTTGTGTAGTTAACTGTAAACGTGATGCTATTTAGAGCATTACTTTGTTGCTTTTATTTTTCAAATTTTGGAAATAAAACCAAGCATTCAATCTTGTTGGGAAGATATTCGCAGCATAATTAGGAACAAGACGACGATATCTTTGTATAAGAATAGTAATTAGGAAGAAGATGGCAACATACTCGTGCACTTGAACTTTTCAAAAATATTTGAGTGATACTATTCGATTGAACTTTGACATTCTAGTAGAAATTCTTTCTTTTAGAAATGATAGTGCATTCTCATCGTTAATTTCCATGCTTATGGATTTATGGAAATCGTCCGGCGAAAACAATTGTGAATTGATTGCCAAGGCATTTGCAGCCTACTTTCATATATTTTTGATTAAAGATTTTTCTTTTAACGTAATATTTTTGTTCAGTTTTTGCTTGTATTATTTCAATTCGTTTTTGGGAAGACTCTTGGAGAGATCATCGTTTGATTTAATGGTTTGCGTGTATCTATTGATTCGATAATAGACTCCTTTCCATGATGTAAGTCTCACGTGTTTTCTTCTGAGTAGTTGAGCCATTTTTCGGAATTGGATAGGCGAAACTGAAACGACTATTTTGATAGTGTCTATTTACAATTTTTCTATCACCTATAAGTCATTATATATATATATAAATATATTGGAATTGTGAATCATATTTAACTGTTCACATTGTTATAACAGAATTTATCGTAGACTTTAAAGACGATTATTGTGGAAATGAATAATGCAATTTATCTAACAAATTGTTGCTTCTTGTTTAATGAAGTTAGAAAAGAAGTAATATGTGGCATTTCTATATTCGTTTATGATGAGGGCATGATATTTTCAGAGCAATTTCTGAAAAGTTTCAAGTTTAATAACGTTTGGGTTTAATTTTTGACAGCTTTGGAAAGTTGTAATGAGGTATTGCAATTTTGTGCATACGATTTATTGTGTTAGTGCAGCTAATATTTGACATCATTGGATGGTCAATATTAATGCTGGATATTGTTCTTGTAGTCTTTTGAGAAGACGTTAACGTAGTTATTGCGTTTTAGTAAGAGTGAAATTAGCTTTTGAGCTATCACCTTTTTGGATTTGATGTTGTAGTTCTCGTGATTTGGAATCACGAATGTTTTTCTTATGCTTGTTTTATGCAAGTAGCCCTACGTTTTATTCTTGCCTAGTAGGATTTGCCGGAGATTAATTGTCTATATCATGACACCCATATTCAAGTAACACAGATACTTCTTAAACTACTTAACTAATTCATGCAACATAATACATGTAATATTTCAGTAATTTTAGTTAAAATATACTGCATTCTTTGAAACTTATAAATAGTTATTGAACTATTTTCACAAAATGTAACACAATTTAATTATCTTAATTGATTGTTGAATTCATCGAATTAAGGAAATGATAACCATGAACATACTTGTAAAATTAAATGAAGATAGGCAGCGTTGAAAACAAAATCCTATTTGAGGATGAAACTTGTATATAAAGTGTAAAATTTGTATAAATCTTTAAGGGTATAACATCAGTATATAATGTAACATTATTTTATTTTTCTTGTTATTTGTTCAGCGATTGATATGAACAATAAGATGGGGCCTTATTGTAGGCATTTATTTATTTAAAACCATATTTTCTTTATCTGATTTAAAGAAATTCTTCTTTAACTTCGTGTCTAATTGACAGACAGTCATTATTGATCAGTCAATAAATTGAATTTAATTTTAAAGAATATTAGAACGACTAGTGTTTTATATCAGAAAAGGGGAGTGCGTTAGGAGGACCAGTGGGTGGTTTTCTTTGAGTTTGCTTAAACTTAACGCCCGAGATATTTTTATTTTATTTTAGAGTCTCTTGTTCGAGTTCCTTTGAGCTTTGTTTCATCGTAATTTTATACACCACTGGCATCTTCGTACCGCATTCTTTTATATCGACGTATCCTGATCCCTGGTTGATCCTAGTTGGTAGGTTTTTCAGAGGTTATTTGAGCCGGGAACTTCTAGAATCTACGATCCAGCCTTCCATCGGATTGCAACAGGTAAGACCACGTGGATTACGGGTACAGTACCTAATGTAAGGCCACGGACACTTCCTTCCCAAATCCTACCACTATTACAAATACATACACCAGTACAGACATGACAATGACACAGGTTATCAGACAACTTCTATACGCACCCAAATACATGAGGCTAGACTACATATCGCAAAGCCCCTTAAAGAATCAACACAAAGCAACATAATTGAATTAGTCATCATCAGAGATTTTGGCTACGTTTTCGTGATTTTGTCATACTGTGCGTCAGTTCTAAAGTCCATAATGCAGCTGGGAATCAAACACGGGACTTCCTAGATAAGATGCAGGCGTGCTACCCTTACACCATGGTGTAGATCATAAGAGCACATTAAGCTGGATTCATAAATTTCACACTTTTTCAAAATTATCATGATTTTATTCAAATATTTGAGTAATGTAAAATCTGATAACCCAGTATCCCATTTTGCCTTAGCAACGATCAAGATGAAAGCATTCTGCAAGGAAGATATGAAAGGGGAACTGAAAGGAGTAACTGTTTTAAATTTGAACTCCAAAGAAGCTGAAAGTTTGAAATTACCCATAATTCGAATTAATTAAAATGTTAAAATTGTTGTTCTTTCATTTTAGGAGTTCGGGACATCTTGGTTGGGTGTGTGTTGAATTTGTCTAATAACCTGTGTTTATAGGATGACTGTAGTAGTATAATATCTGTAGTCTATTAGGGAAAAGGATGGGGTAGGTGCCCCGGGACTTTAAACAAGGTACTATCTTGATCTTGGCATTTTCCTGGAGGGGGGTTGTGCAGCGGTCAAGCTCTTTGCCTCTCACCGAGGTGGACCAGGTTCATTTCCTGGTCAATGCATGTGAGATTTTTCAAGTGAGATTCCATGTCCTGTGGTTCGGGCTCCACGCTAAAAGGAGGTCACGAGGCTCATGATCGCGAGATTTACGGTCACGTTAAACTGCAAGTTTGTATTTTCGTGGAGGGAGTGTGGGGAAAACCCAGGAATACACCACACTCAGGATAGCCGCTAAGGCCGGTATTTGAACCTACGTTCTTCGGACTTGCAGTAGTTCCCCGCGTGGGCGTGGTGCACGATTTAATGAGCTACACCGCAGAACAAAATGTTAAAAAGGATAAAGACCGACTCCAACTATAGGTACAGTATATAGGCACAATGTTAAGAAAGAATGTGTCTACGTAGATATATACCTATAATCGGCTTTTAATTCGCTTTAACTACCGTTGTTGTTTCATCTGAGGAGATTTGATATCATGGTCATTTAGCTCAGTATACTTGGGTGTGTGTGTAAATTTGACTGATAACCTGTGTTATTGTGATGGATATTTAAGTGTGTGTATTTGTAATTCAGGTGAGGATTGGGAAGGACAGGTTGCCGTGACCTAAAGTTAGGAACCATCCTGGCAATTTGCCTGGAGTAGAAGTGGGAAATGACGGAAAACCACTTCCAAGATGGGTGAGGTAGGAATCATATCCATCTTTTCTCAGATTTGTCCAGCAAGGCTGAGTGTTCCCCGTTCCAGGCCTCGGAACAGAATTAAATTTATTGGTGGAACCGGGAACCAAACCTGCACCTACGGGGCAACAGCCAAGAATGCTAGCCACTACACCACGAGGTGGAATTAGACCAGTACCTTCCACTGTACTCTATACGTCCATCCCTTTTTATTCCCGTTTTTCAGCGGGGTCAAGGATGAGATGCGATGAATTTCTATAGTGGGTGTGGTTTTTGCGGCCAGATGCTCTTCCTGACGCCAGTCTCATGAAGAGTTAATGACAGATGAAATGTATAACCTAAAGATGAATGAAACTGAGCAAGGAGATGGGAGGAAGAGGCCGTAACGTATTAGAAGGTACAATATTGGCATTTGCCTGAATTGAAAATGGGAAACCACGGAAACCCATTTCAAGGACGGCCAACGATGGGGTTCAAATCCACGTCTAACGAGTCCTGAGGTAACTTGGCTCCATGGGCTTACGCTGTGCGTACTCTCACTACTCGTGCGTAGATGGAAACTGTCCTTATGGCAGTGACGATTTATTCCTCAACAGCTCATTGATCCATGACACGTAGGTGTGCAGCAGTATTGGCCATTCGGGAGAACAATACACCAGGCGTTCTCAACCTGGTGCTCTTTTAATATATATAATTCAGCGCTCTCGTCATAGGAGCCAAAATGTGATCGCGAGCACAAGCATCCCTGATATCCATTCTTTAATTCAAATTATTTTGCACAAGCCGGAATAATAGTTTGTTCAGTAGACTACAAGTTTTGACAGTGAGAAATTTTATCAATTTGTGAAACAATTATTTTAATCTACAATAAAAATAAGTGGTCATGCCTGCTTTATGAGTAAGACGAAAGATACTGATTCAACTCGACTGTTCATACGTAAATATCTTATTTGCAGGAGTCATGCAAGCAGTTGCAGCATGCCTGGTGAGCGGTGAATGCCTTAGCTATTTTAGCACTTCTGAGGGGGAGATAGGAAAAGGAAAGAGAGGAGCACGTTTCTTGCATTATTATTATTATTATTATTATTATTATTATTATTATTATTATATTCGATTTAAGGGTGCTTTGGTACCTGGTATGGGATGAAGGTGGTGGTCACAGTCTCAGAAAAGTTGAGAACTCCTGCCATACACCGTGCCAGAGGACAGTTTCCGTAGTGTTGGTATCAGAACTTTCAGCTGTCCTACTGATGAACTCATAGCCATCTCCCGTCTCGTGTCAATAACTAGCCAGAATCGAATCCTGGCGCAGTCTGCTGGTATTAGAGGGTTCACAAATGCGAGGGAGCCGTGCCAGTATATTTACTGGCTCGTTAAAGTTCCCCTTCGGCGCAAAATTCCGGCACCCTGACGTCTATTAAAGTCACAGTAGTTAAAAGGGATTTAAAAACAATAACATTAACATTATCAATAACGAGCATGTCTTTGGCACCGTACTGTTACTAATCTCATCTGATCCCCTAATTAGTTTTGTCTGTATCTCGTATTATGTTTAGCGGTGTAGTAAAAGTATTGTTTCACATCAACTATTGCCGTCCACCTCGTGTTGTAGTGACTAGCATTATTGGCTGGCACCATGGAGTTCAGGATTCGATTCCCGGCTCTGTTAAGAAATTGAATTCTGGTCTGAGGGCTGGAACGGGGTCTACTCAGCCTCGTGAGACAAAACTGAGAAGAGGAGGGTTCGATTCCCATCTGGACCATCCTATAAATTATTGTATTCCATGATTTCACACATTTTCTCCAGGCAAATGTCGGGATGGGTTTCAAATTAATTCCACGGCCACCTCCTGCCCAATTCCTGGCACCCACTAGTACAGACATCACAATAACACAGATTATCAGGCAGATTCCACAAGCACGGGGCTACATGACCATGACGTCACTACGCCACTAAATGAATCAAAAACACCACCACCTCCACAACTTCGTTACACGTGCAAATTGGAGCTGACTGTAAGGTGACTCAAAACAAATAGCCAAGTATTTATAGACACGCCCGATTGATACTAGCTCTATAGTAACTACTAGTTGGCACAGACACAGATCAAAACAAGTCTTCCATTCCATTTGAAACAGCTGCTGTAAACATGACTCTTGCTAACAGAAGAGTAAATCCTTCCACCAATTCTGCTATCAACATGTCACCTGTTCACTGTATTCCAAAGACCCTAGTTATTCGATCTGTTGTTGTCTCATTTAAGGGACTTGGACATCATGGTCATTTAACCTGTGTACTTGGGTGGTTATATAATTTGTCTGATAACCTGTGTTATTGTAGTGTCTGTTATAGTAAACCTGTGTTATTGTAGTGTCTGTTATAGTAATTTGTATTTAAGGTGAGGATTGGGAAGGAGGCGGCCGATGCCTTAAATTAGGCCCCATCCCAGCATTCTATAAATGATTTGATCTACTGGCATAGAATTTAATTGAATTGTTCTCATAAACTAAAAATGGCGGCTGTGCGAAATTTTAAAATTAAGTTTTTATCTTTTGTGTCTTAATCAAGCGATCGTAATGAACGTTTGAATATTTAACCTACGCAATAATATTAATCTAGTTGTTGGCCTATATATAGAATAATCCAACATGGCGATCATCCAAAATATTTAGACGGTGCTCAATATCTACGAATCGATTACAGAAATGAAATTGAAATTTTGGAAGTGAATAGAAGCTATTATTATAAGTTTGCGTAAGTTTCAATAAGCTGATGAGCAAAAACCAACATTGCAGCAACTTGAAATTTAAATATATAGACATAGGCCTATATGGATTTTTCTCGTGACCTAATTAACCAAGCGCAGTGAAACTTAGCACGGACAATTTCCATTCGAGGCTCACTATATTGGCGTCTAATTTAATTAAATGTTCATGGGAACTTAAAAATGGCGGCTGTGCAAAATATTTAAAATTACGTTTCTATTTCTCGTGTCCTGAACAAGCGATAAAAATGTAGGTTGGTTTAACGAGCCACGATTATATTCATCTGCTGGCATATACTCTGTAGCATAGGCTATAAAACAATCCAACATGGCGTCAATGCGATATACTTCACCGGTTCTCAATATCTCCGAAACGATCTAAGCAGTCAGACTGAAATTCTGTATGTGTTAGAGGATTGTAAAGTTAGGACATATCTGTGACTTTCCAAATCCTGAGAAACTAAATGGCGACCAACTGATTTTAAATTATTTAAAATATCTTTACTGGTGATCTAATCACCCGAGCTTAATGAAATATGGCACAGCGAATCTTTATTCAGAGCTTAGTAGACTATAGACACATCTAATGATGTTTCAATTGTTTTAAAACATTCAGGATGGCATCAGTTCGAAATTTTAAAACCTTATTTTTTATTTATCTTATTCAGTTGATTGGAGAGAAGATTCGTATGATGGGCTATGATAATAATAATTATCTAATGGCACTTAATCCTGTAGCTTACATTCCGTAAATCGTAGAAGCCGTTCATTTGACTTTTCTAAAAATTAACTCCCGTTGTTCGTTACAGAAAGATGCTATCACGTGGGAGCAGTCATAATTACCGATACTGAAGTTATATATTCTAGCACATATTTTCTAAAGGTAATGGTGTTGGTGGAAATTGATTTAAGGCGTAAAACACAAAGGTCATCTACCCCAACTTGACATCAAAAATTATGTATTATACGCATGTTCGTATCTGAAGAGGATCATGTTTTACTGTGTTCTATTGAACCTGCCTCTCGGTTGATACACCAGTACACAATTCCTTATTAGCGTTAAAAGCCTCAGCGTTAAAAGCCTCAACGTGTAACTTTTGTCTCATATTTTTCAGTGCTGGAGGTGTTTTGAGGCGAGTTAACTTGAGGAACGACGAAAGCTTTGATTTAAGACAGGGCATGCCCTAGTACCATAGTAAGATGATTATGGCTTACACTTTTTTTAATGTTTATTTTTTTAAATGATTGCAACTCAGGCTATGCATATTGAGTTTTATTTTCTTGCTCTATTCTTTATCAAAACGTAGGTCTTGTACCAAGAGCTATTTAGTACATCACATGGAGAATCCTCTTAATAGGATGGAGAATTTTTAAGGGATAAGATCGGTAGAATATATGAAAATCGGGTATTTAATTCTTCACAAAACTAATTGTCTTGTATAGGTTGTGTTCTATGATCGATGCGGCCATCCTACATCGTCTGCTGCTGTTGGATTAGCTGCGTGGTGCAGCGGTAGCGTTCTCACCTGCTGTTTCCAAGGTTGCAGGATCAAATCCTGGTGTAGTCAGTTGGCATTTGAGGGTGCGCAAATGCGAGCGAGCCGTGACAATCAAAGATGTTTTATATAGTAGGCCTTCAACCTAGACTCACAATGAGTGCTAGTGTGCTGGTCGAGAGTTGAGTGCTCCCATGAATACCTATGGAAGGGACAGTGAGTGGGGTAAAGCAATAAGTAGCCGCATGGCGTCCATATCAAAATATTAGGTATCTGGTTTTTTTTTATCAGATCTGATGTTGGATTGAGTGTAAATAAATAACTGTGTGTTAATTTATAGAATAATGATACCTTAATAGTGTCTCTTTAGCCATTTAAATAATGCTATAGAGCAGGCGTTCTCAACCTTGTTGAGACTGTGAGCCCCACTCGCAAGCCATACCAAGTACCCGATCGCCATTAAATCGAATATAATATTAGTCTACCAATAATAGAACAAGCCAGCTCCCCTCTGTCCTTTTCCTGTCTCTTTCTCCATCTGAAGTTCTGAAAGAGCTAGGGATTAACTACTCACCAGGCATGCTGCAACTGCCTTGATTCATTTATGTATGGACAGTCGAGTCGAATCAGCATCCTTTGTCGGCCTATTACTCACAAAACAGAGATGTTCAATTATGTTTACTGTAGATTAAAATAAAACTATTTCACAAAATAATAAAATTTCAGACTGGCAAAACTTGTAGTGAAATCACTATTATTCTGGTTCATGCAACAGAATTTCAATTGAAGATTGGATCTCAGGGGAGCTTGTATTCGCGTACACTTTTTGGCTCGTATGACGAGACCACCAACTTTCATTTTATGAGGACCGTGGTGCTCCCGTGCACTTTTAGGCTCGTATGACGAGATCACCAACTTTCATTTTATGAGGACCGTGTTGCTCCCGTGCACTTTTTGGCTCGTATGACGAGACCACCAACTTTCATTCTATGAGGACCGTGGTGCTCCCGTGCACTTTTAGGCTCGTATAACGAGACCACCAACGTTCATTTCATGAGGACCATGGTGCTCCCGTGCACTTTTAGGCTCGTATGAAGAGACCACCAACTTTCATTTCATGAGGACCATGGTGCTCGCGTGCACTTTTAGGCTCGTATGACGAGACCACCAACTTACATTTTATGAGGACCATGGTGCTCGCGTGCACTTTTAGGCTCGTATGACGAGACCACCAACGTTAATTTCATGAGGACCGTGTTGCTCCCTTGCACTTTTAGGCTCGCATGACGAGACCACCAACTTTCATTTTATGAGGACCATGGTGCTCCCGTGCACTTTTAGGCTCGTATGACGAGACCACCAACGTTAATTTCATGAGGACCGTGTTGCTCCCTTGCACTTTTAGGCTCGTATGACGAGACCACCAACTTTCATTTTATGAGGACCGTGTTGCTCCCTTGCACTTTTAGGCTCGTATGACGAGACCACCAACGTTCACTTCATGAGGACCGTGTTGCTCCCGTGCACTTTTAGGCTCGTATGACGAGACCACCAACTTTCATTTTATGAGGACCGTGTTGCTCCCTTGCACTTTTAGGCTCGTATGACGAGACCACCAACGTTCATTTCATGAGGACCGTGTTGCTCCCGTGCACTTTTAGGCTCGTATGACGAGACCACCAACTTTCATTTTATGAGGGCCGTGATGCTCCCTTGCGCTTTTAGGCTCGTATGACGAGACCACCAACGTTAATTTCATGAGGACCGTGTTCCTCCCTTGCACTTTTAGGCTCGTATGACGAGACCACCAACTTTCATTTTATGAGGACCGTGTTGCTCCCTTGCACTTTTAGGCTCGTATGACGAGACCACCAACGTTCATTTCATGAGGACCGTGTTGCTCCCGTGCACTTTTAGGCTCGTATGACGAGACCACCAACTTTCATTTTATGAGGACCATGGTGCTCCCGTGCACTTTTAGGCTCGTATGACGAGACCACCAACGTTAATTTCATGAGGACCGTGTTGCTCCCTTGCACTTTTAGGCTCGTATGACGAGACCACCAACTTTCATTTTATGAGGGCCGTGATGCTCCCTTGCACTTTTAGGCTCGTATGACGAGACCACCAACGTTCATTTCATGAGGACCGTGTTGCTCCCGTGCACTTTTAGGCTCGTATGACGAGACCACCAACTTTCATTTTATGAGGACCATGGTGCTCCCGTGCACTTTTAGGCTCGTATGACGAGACCACCAACGTTTATTTCATGAGGACCGTGTTGCTCCCTTGCACTTTTAGGCTCGTATGACGAGACCACCAACTTTCATTTTATGAGGACCGTGTTGCTCCTTTGCACTTTTAGGCTCGTATGACGAGACCACCAACGTTCATTTCATGAGGACCGTGTTGCTCCCGTGCACTTTTAGGCTCGTATGACGAGACCACCAACTTTCATTTTATGAGGACCGTGTTGCTCCCTTGCACTTTTAGGCTCGTATGACGAGACCACCAACGTTCATTTCATGAGGACCGTGTTGCTCCCGTGCACTTTTAGGCTCGTATGACGAGACCACCAACTTTCATTTTATGAGGGCCGTGATGCTCCCTTGCGCTTTTAGGCTCGTATGACGAGACCACCAACGTTAATTTCATGAGGACCGTGTTGCTCCCTTGCACTTTTAGGCTCGTATGACGAGACCACCAACTTTCATTTTATGAGGACCGTGTTGCTCCCTTGCACTTTTAGGCTCGTATGACGAGACCACCAACGTTCATTTCATGAGGACCGTGTTGCTCCCGTGCACTTTTAGGCTCGTATGACGAGACCACCAACTTTCATTTTATGAGGACCATGGAGCTCCCGTGCACTTTTAGGCTCGTATGACGAGACCACCAACGTTAATTTCATGAGGACCGTGTTGCTCCCTTGCACTTTTAGGCTCGTATGACGAGACCACCAACTTTCATTTTATGAGGGCCGTGATGCTCCCTTGCACTTTTAGGCTCGTATGACGAGACCACCAACGTTCATTTCATGAGGACCGTGTTGCTCCCGTGCACTTTTAGGCTCGTATGACGAGACCACCAACTTTCATTTTATGAGGACCATGGTGCTCCCGTGCACTTTTAGGCTCGTATGACGAGACCACCAACGTTTATTTCATGAGGACCGTGTTGCTCCCTTGCACTTTTAGGCTCGTATGACGAGACCACCAACTTTCATTTTATGAGGACCGTGTTGCTCCCTTGCACTTTTAGGCTCGTATGACGAGACCACCAACGTTCATTTCATGAGGACCGTGTTGCTCCCGTGCACTTTTAGGCTCGTATGACGAGACCACCGACTTTCATTTTATGAGGACCGTGTTGCTCCCTTGCACTTTTAGGCTCGTATGACGAGACCACCAACGTTCATTTCATGAGGACCGTGTTGCTCCCGTGCACTTTTAGGCTCGTATGACGAGACCACCAACTTTCATTTTATGAGGGCCGTGATGCTCCCTTGCGCTTTTAGGCTCGTATGACGAGACCACCAACGTTCATTTCATGAGGACCGTGTTGCTCTCGTGCACTTTTAGGCTCGTATGACGAGACCACCAACTTTCATTTTATGAGGACCGTGTTGCTCCCTTGCACTTTTAGGCTCGTATGACGAGACCACCAACGTTCATTTTATGAGGACCGTGTTGCTCCCTTGCACTTTTAGGCTCGTATGACGAGACCACCAACGTTCATTTTATGAGGACCATGTTGCTCCCTTGCACTTTTAGGCTCGTATGACGAGACCACCAACGTTAATTTCATGAGGACCGTGTTGCTCCCTTGCACTTTTAGGCTCGTATGACGAGACCACCAACGTTCATTTTATGAGGACCATGGTGCTCCCTTGCGCTTTTTGGCTCGTATGACGAGACCACCAACGTTCATTTTATGAGGACCATGATGCTCCCTTGCGCTTTTTGGCTCGTATGACGAGACCACCAACGTTCATTTCATGAGGACCATGATGCTCCCTTGCACTTTTAGGCTCGTATGACGAGACCACCAACGTTCATTTTATGAGGACCGTGTTGCTCCCGTGCACTTTTAGGCTCGTATGACGAGACCACCAACGTTCATTTCATGAGGACCGTGTTGCTCCCGTGCACTTTTAGGCTCGTATGACGAGACCACCAACTTTCATTTTATGAGGGCCGTGTTGCTCCCTTGCACTGTTAGGCTCGTATGACGAGAGCACCAACTTTCATTCAGTAGGACCGTGGTGCTCCCGTGCACTGTTAGGCTCGTATGACGAGAGCACCAACTTTCATTCAGTAGGACCGTGGTGCTCCCGTGCACTATTAGGCTCGTATAACGAGACCACCAACTTTCATTCAGTAGGACCGTGGTGCTCCCGTGCACTTTTAGGCTCGTATAACGAGACCACCAACTTTCATTCAATAGGACCGTGGTGCTCCCGTGCACTTTTAGGCTCGTATGACGAGACCACCAACTTTCATTTTATGAGGACCGTGTTGCTCCCGTGCACTTTTAGGCTCGTATGACGAGACCACCAACTTTCATTTTATGAGGACCGTGTTGCTCCCGTGCACTTTTAGGCTCGTATGACTAGACCACCAACTTTCATTTTATGAGGGCCGTGGTGCTCCCGTGCACTTTTAGGCTCGTATGACGAGACCACCAACTTTCATTTTAATGAGGACCGTGGTGCTCCCGTGCACTTTTAGGCTCGTATGACGGGACCACCAACTTTCATTTCATGAGGACCGTGGTGCTCCCTTGCACTTTTAGGCTCGTATGACGAGACCACCAATGTTCATTTTATGAGGACCGTGATGCTCGCGAGCACCAAGTTGAAAACCCCTGTTCTAGACTAATAAATATAGCACAGTAAATCACGGTTTATCTATGTGCTGCCTACAACTGTACGAATCGCCGTTAAATGGATTCCGGAATGTCTTTTCACAAGGCAGTTACTCACATTGCGTTATGGCGTTGTTAAACTTCCGATAACCATTCAATGCGATAAAAACTAAAAGACAAGACTATGACACTGATGACAGACAATTCTAAACTTGATCACTGAATAGGAAACAAATTATGCACTGTGTTATTGCTCCGATGACACGTTTCTCTTTCAGTGGGGGTTCAAATAGGCTAATGAAAGTAAGTGAGACCGAGTGAAGTATCGAAATATTATATTAGGGACCCTCGTATTCAGTTAGGCTTGCCACGCCAGTATGGTATTATACAGTTTGTGTTAATGCTCTCATTCAGGTTTGTTACACTAATAGACGAGTGGATTCCTGATATTTGGGTGTTGCACCTGTGAATATTGTACTCAGTGCCTCAATGGAAAGAGTTCATTACGTTAAAAGAAGAAAGTGCTCTAGGAATTAACAAAGAAATAATTTTAGGTTTCCATTGCAAAATCCTGATCTCTTAAGCCGAGTGTTATCTGGTGTTAAACGTGACAGATTTGTACTATCTTACAAAGGGATGCCTAATCATGAAAATGTTGTCAAATGCGTTATTTGCTGTCCGCCTTGTTGCTAGCATCTAGGCAGTCACAGCGGAGGCTCGGGTTCGATTACCGGCTCTGCCAAGAAATTGTATTTAATTCTGGTCTGATGGAAGGAAAGGGGTGCCTCATGAGGCAAAAGAGTGTGGGATTTGTTACGAGATTAATCAGATGTAAGAAAGAAAGAAAGAAAGAAAGAAAGAAAGAAAGAAAGAAAGAAAGAAAGACTCAAACATGATTCGAGAGTAACGTCAATGAAAACAAGAGGCCATCCTAGAAGTGGTTTTCCATGGTTTCCCCACTTCTACTCCAGACAAATGTCGGGATATTGCCTAACTTAAAACCACGGCCGCATCCTACCGAAATCCTACCTCAATTACAAATACACGCACTGGTACAGACATTGCAGTGACACAGGTTATCACAGAAATTATACACAAACCCAAGTACACGGCTTCATGACAACGACGTCGCAAAACCCCTAAAAAGAACCAACAACAGCTATAGCGTTTTTGCCGTATATTTGTAGCCTCCTTCTTAAACTTTTCACTATACCTATAGAGCATCCAGCGCTGAGAAAAGACTATGAGTCTTACGGGCATTTACTTTTAATGCGAACCTCCTACACTGATTTTGTTACATCACCTTTTGTCATGAAGAAACTCTGAACATAGGCTAATTATATATTTTTCGTCATATCTTCCTACAATTATCTGCCAATTGATTACCTTTGTTATTGCATTCAAGTAAAGTTTATATTACGTCTTAGTCATTTAAAAATGTTCTAGGTTAGCACGCTGGAAAGAAGAGCCTCGTCCTGTGCTGCCTGCTCTCCCAGAGTGGAGCACGTGCTCAGTTCCGCCGGCAACATTAGTTCTGAAGCACTATCCTTCATTGGTGTTGCTGTTTGTGTGTGTGTGTTTTATCTTCTGTTCGATCGAATCAGGGTTGGCGACTGTGGGGTTCAAACCCACTATCTTCCGAATGCAAGCTCACAGCTTTGCTCCCCTAACCGCAAGGCTTACTCGCTACAATATTACAAATATTAATCTAAACAAAACAACAAGATTAAAATGGAAAGAAACTATACTCTGTGAGCTGCCTGAATGGGATTGACAGTTCTCGCCTCGCCATGTGGTCTGAGAACGAGATTGCCAAACTGTACAAGCCAGAGATACAGCTGACCAGGCACTGAAGCACTTGGGCTGTAATAAATTGCAACGCAGAGTATAATGACATCAACTATGCGAACATGGATTGGTCAAGAGGCAGAGGGGTGATGACTGACGTGGAATTTCCGGTGAAATGTCAATCCTATTCAGGCAGCTCGCAGAGTATAAATTATAGCCTATCTAATAACAACAACAAAAAAGGTGATGAACAACAGTAGACTATTGCTGACGTAAAAATTGTTATCATCGTCAGCATACAGTAGCCTACATCCGAGAAGGAAGGGTTGTGCTCTCGACATCTGTCAATGAGTAATGCGTCATATCAAAACGAAATTAATGTCGTTATTGGCTCTCTTCGCGTATCAATACTGGTCCAATCCGTTAACACCTGAAAAACTGCTCCTTCCTGGGCGTATTCTATTTCAGGTAGCTGCTGGGATTGTGTTGTGTCGCTAACTTATGAAAGGGCAGTACTCGAAGCGGGTGAAGATAACGTATAGCGTCAGCGCTACCTCTGCCTAGAGTTAGCAACACTGTCGCTAACAACGGCTCCACAGTCTTTTCACAACGCTGGATGCTCCATAGGTAGGCTACTTGATGCACTGAAAGTAATGTATTTAGTATTTACTGTAGATTGTTTGTTCTATCACAATTTATCATTACTAAAATATTCAGTCCCACAAGAAATTGTTAATTATTGGAAAAAGAATTGGAAAGGAAGAGCAAACAATTTGAAATTTTAAAGCATTAAAATTCAATGTTTGAAAGTAAAACTGAAAAAGGAAAACTAGAGGGTTCAGTTAGTAGATTGAAAGTAGCAGTTAAAGAATTGACAGTGAGCACACACTTGCACTTCTGAAGGGCAACTTGCTTGACATTTCAAGAGCCTCTGTAGAATTGAAGGGTGAATATTCAGTTAGCTATACGAATCCACTTTTATTCTCCAGCTGCCTGTGCATATCCAAGACAGAGTGTTAGTAATAGGCTACATTCATTACCACATGTCAATACTTTGCGTAAGTCGTTTCTGCTCAAAATCTTCTTTCGTTGTTACGTCAAAGGTTTGAAATTCATTTTACTTTTACATACAGGTCGGACGTTTATTTTAGACGAGTGAAAAATTATAATGGAAGCCTGGAGGCGAGTTACTATTGTACCTGTGTTGTTGTCACCTGCCCCATGCGGTCAGATGATTGACATATCTATCTCACGCTTCTGATGAAGTACAGTCATTGGCAAATATAATGGCGTTCTGTTCGTAACTATGTAACGTGTACTTCTGCGTCACACAATACTTCGACGTCGACTGTACTGGTCTGAACGATGGTGTCGTCACTTGCTCAAGTCTGGAATTCCATTACATCAGAAAGGTGGTGACAACTATGAAGCGAGAGGGCGAGAGAGATACTGTGTACAGGCTCACCCGCAAGCTTCTAGGTCAAGGGCAATCGTCTAAAACAAACGTCCGACTTGTACAGGCCGGACGTTTGTTTTAGACGAGTGAAAAATATTAATGGAAGCCTGGAGGCGAGTTACTACAGTACCTGTGTTGTTATCAGCTGCCCCAAGCGGTCCGATGATTGACAAAGCTGTCTGGCACTACTGCTGAAGTACAGTTATTGGCAAATATAATGACGTTTTATTCGTAACTTCGTAAAGTGTACTTCCGCGTCACACAATACTTCGACGTGGACTGTACTGTCTCCAAGGTGGTGTCGCCACGTGCTCAAGTCTGGAATGCCATTACATCAGATCGGTGGTGACAAGTGTGAAGCGATAGGGTGAGAGAGTGACTGTGTGTAGGCTCACCCGCAGGCTTCAAGATCAAGGACAATCGTCTAAAACAAACGTCCGGCCTGTATTTGTCTTTACTGACGTTACTCTCGAATCGTGTTTGAGTCTTTCTTTCTTACTTCTGATTAATCTCGTAACAAATCCCAGTGTCTTTCAATAACGTACCGTCAGCTGCAAGGCTATCGTTCGTCTTTTATCGCGTAGTAATCTCCCTGACGTCACCCATTCATGACTGCCAGCTGAATACTCTATAGACTTGCCGCGTCTTACCTTCCGCGCAGTCAGTAGTGTGGGGCTTGGTGTCAATAAATTTACTGGTACGTTAAAGATCCCCTTCGGGGTAAAATTCCGGCATCCTGGCGTCCCTAAAAGTCTCCATAGTTTAAAGGGACGTGAAACCAATAACATTATTAATGTCATTAGTTCTATTATTATTAGTAGTAGTATTATTATTATTTCGTCTGCTGTCGTTTGCTTCTCTTTCATTGGTTCCTACCTGTACAATCTCACCTAGGCAGGCTATTTGGAGCAATTGACTCTCTCAATTTTACCAAGCGTTGTCTTTAGGTGTTGTGGAGCTGTCGAGATGTTCATAAGTTTTTTATCTTTTGTTATTGTTGTTGGTTCATTTAGGGGCTTTGCGACATCGTGGTCATGTAGCTCCCTGTACTTCTGCGTGTGTAATTTGTCTGATAACCTGTGTTACTGTGATGGCTGTAATAGTGTGTGTAGTTGTAATTCAGATGAGGATTGGAAAGGGTGTGGCCGTGGCCTTAATTTGGGAACCATCCCGGCATTTATCCTGAGTAGAAGTTGGAAACCACGGAAAACCACTTCTAGGATGGCTGAGGTTGGAATCGAACCTGCCTCTTCTCAGTTATGCCTCACGAGTCTGAGAATTTAATTTTTTAGAAGGCAATCTGGAGTCCAGCCTTTTCTGACTGTTTCTTTTTTAATTTTTATCCGATGAATAGCTGCGCCTATGGTTCTAGACATGATCGCCAAATAACCAGCGAATGTCATGCAGTTGATCTTGACACCGTTCTTGAAACCTCAAATGTAGACTTGATACATAAGACCTTCCTTTTGAAATCCTATTTTCCACTCGCGGATACTCTTTTCCAACGCACAATTGAAGAGGGTCAGTGATAGCCCATCACCCATAATTTTTCATGAAAATAATGCCCTGGTTGTGCAGCAATAAAAAACACTAAAGTCTCATCAAAACGCTGCAGAATGTATTATCAACCCTTGGCGTAGCCATGTGCGTTAAATCACGCACATTAACTGCGACGGAGTACTGCAAAAAATTCGGAGGTTCAAATCCCGGGGCACGTACTAAGTAGGCCTACCTCATTCTCGACCATAATAATTTTACACACACGAGTTCGTTTACTGTAACTTTGTACTTTTTTTGACAGCTAGGGTTGCCAACTTTCATAAGGAAAGACTAATTTATAACCTGTAGTCAATAACAAATATATACATGTTTTAATCACATGTACATTTTTTCAGGTTATTTTTTCGCTTGTCCCAGTAATTGGGAATATATTGGGAACATATTATGTCGGCCAGACAGAAAAGTTGCCTTATCAAACTGATGAACCACGTGCTCGTGGCATGGGTGTGCGGTTGGTAATGGACGAATTACCGTGTTCATCCGCCTGTGCAAATAACGTGATTTTTATATTAAATTATAATAATTATAATATATTGATAATAAAAGCCTCCGTGGCTTAGGCGGCAGCACGCCGGCCTCTCACCGCTGGGTCCGTGGTTCAAATCCCGGTCACTCCATGTGAGATCTGTGCTGGACAAAACGTAGGCAGACAGGTTTTTCTCCGGCTACTCCGGTTTTCCCTGTCAAAATTTCATTCCAGCGACACTCGCCACTATCATTTCATTTCATCTGTCATTCATTTAATCATTGCCCCAGAGGAGTGCGTCAGGCCTCGGCAGCCGGCACAGTTCATATCCTCGCCGCTAGATGGGGGCTTCATTCATTCCATTCCTGACCCGGTCGGAGACTGGAAGCAGGCTGTGGATTTTCATTTCATAATATATTGATAATATTGCGCAAAGTCGTCTGAAAGTATTATTTCAATTTGAACGCGTGTTCACTTTTCAGATAAATATAAGTTATAGTGGTTATTTTAAATGTTGAGTAAATATGTAGCCTGAGCAGGCAGAGGTGTTTGTCTCCAGGTCGGACATCTTTGTTTTGACTTCGGACATCTTTGTTTTGACGATCCAGTCGGAAGCAGATACGGAATTTCTTGTTCAAGATATTTATTTTATTTCTCTCTCTTTGAAGGTAAAAGAAAAGGCAGCAGAACTCTTGATTTCTCCAAGGACAGTGGCCAGGTGAATTATTTTCACATGGCATGAATTGTGCAAAAAAATTAGGCCTAAAATATAAGTTGTTGTGTAGCTTAAAAGTTAACTTACTGTGAAATTGTGAATTTTTTCATACGTTTTATTTTAATATCAAGCCAACAGTTCAAGTAATGAACTTATGGTCTGAAGGACATCTTACACACCTTAGTATGCATTTTCCTGGAGCTGTGAAATTATGAGCCTAAAAATAACTCGTGTAACATTGAAGTTGTCGGCTAATGTGTCATAGCGCGCCCAATGATGTAACATTCTGTCAGCGAGCCGTTAGTGGGTTTCATGTGTGCTGTTAGAATAATTATCTGATAAATGCCACAAAGAAATGCACGTTTCCTCTAAAAATGGCAATGAATTGATATTTCGAGATGAATGTAGGTTTAGGTAACTCATAACAGCTGTTCACCCCTTGAAGGAATACACGCGGCCAATGCTGGCTGCCATGTGGGTGATAGTTCATTGGCTGCAATGCACGTGGTAGCGGCGGATTGATCTTTGTAGTAGGACTTATTGTTCCCGCGAGAACTGTCAAAAAAAGTGCGAAGTTACAGTAAACGAACTCTACTACAGTCACCACATAAACACAGGTTATCATTCAAATTGAACACACGTTGAAGCACACGGGGCTGATGACCGAGGTGTCTCAAGTCTCAAAAATGAATTAACTACAACAACTGCGGATTAGCCTTTTGCTGTTGAATCATTTTGGGGCTTTGCGACATGGTGGTCATGCAGTCCCGTGTAATTAGGTGTGTGTGTGTGTGATAACCTGTGTTATTGTGATGGCTGTATTAATAGCCTATGTATTCTTAATCGAAACTAGGATCAGGGAAGGCGGCGGTCGTGGTCTTAATCTAAGCACCATTCAGGCAATTGGCAGAAGTAGAAGTGGAAATCCACAGAAAACCACTTCCAGGATGGCCGAGATGGGAATCGAGCTCACCCCGTTTTACCCCTCGGACCAGACCAGAATTACATTTATTGACAGAGCCAGGAATCGAGCCCGGGCCTCAGTGGGGTGACAACTAAGAACGCTAGCCATGAACCACGACGTGGTCTGATATGTGTCTCCAATCCAGAAAAACACTTACCATCGCAGAAGTTTGTATGCAAATGATGAGGTGTCAACACCGTAGCAATGGTAAGTGGTTTTCTGGATTGGAGACACAAATATCAGACCACCTCGTGGTTCAATGGCTTGCATTCTTAGTTGACACCCCACTGAGGCCCGGGCTCGATTCCTGGCTCTGTCAATAAATGTATTTCTGGTCTGGTCCGAGGGGTGAAACGGGGTGAGCTCGATTCCCATCTCGGCCATCCTGGATGTGGTTTTCTGTGGATTTCCACTTCTACTTCTGCCAATTGCCTGAATGGTGCTTAGATTAAGGCCATGGCCGCCACCTTCCCTGATCCTAGTCTCGACTAAGAATACATAGGCTATTAATACTGCCATCACAATAACACAGGTTATCAGACACACACACACCTAATTACACGGGACTGCATGACCACCATGTCGCAAAGCCCCAAAATGATTCAACAGCAAAACATTGTCATGTAAACCATCCCACAGAAAGTTCGCGGGAAGAAGCGTTCTACTTATGCAGCTTATAGTGAATGCTGAAGTGTACGCATCCTTGCTCCTCATTTACGTTTTTGGCATACTTTTCTACCGCCCCAGAGGTCCAGGTTCGATTCCCGGCTCTTCCGAAAAATGTAATTCTGGTCTGAGGGCTTTTGTTATTGTTGTTGGTTCATTTAGGGGCTTTGCGACATCGTGGTCATGTAGCTCCCTGTACTTCTGTGTGTGTAATTTGTCTGATAACCTGTGTTACTGTGACGGCTGTAATAGTGTGTGTAGTTGTAATTCAGATGAGGATTGGAAAGGGTGTGGCCGTGGCCTTAATTTGGGAACCATCCCGGCATTTATCCTGAGTAGAAGTTGGAAACCACGGAAAACCACTTCTAGGATGGCTGAGGTTGGAATCGAACCTGCCTCTTCTCAGTTATGCCTCACGAGTCTGAGAATTTAATTTTTTAGAAGGCAATCTGGAGTCCAGCCTTTTCTGACTGTTTCTTTTTTAATTTTTATCCGATGAATAGCTGCGCCTATGGTTCTAGACATGATCGCCAAATAACCAGCGAATGTCATGCAGTTGATCTTGACACCGTTCTTGGAACCTCAAATGTAGACTTGATACATAAGACCTTCCTTTTGAAATCCTATTTTCCACTCGCGGATACTCTTTTCCAACGCACAATTGAAGAGGGTCAGTGATAGCCCATCACCCATAATTTTTCATGAAAATAATGCCCTGGTTGTGCAGCAATAAAAAACACTAAAGTCTCATCAAAACGCTGCAGAATGTATTATCAACCCTTGGCGTAGCCATGTGCGTTAAATCACGCACATTAACTGCGATGGAGTACTGCAAAAAATTCGGAGGTTCAAATCCCGGGGCACGTACTAAGTAGGCCTACCTCATTCTCATCCTCGTGTGGCAAAACTAAGAAGAGGTAAGTTCGATTTCCACCTCACCGATTTTGGAAATTGTTTTCCGTGGTTTTACACTTCTACCCCAGGCAAATACTGGGATGGTTCCTAATTTAAGGCCACGGCCGCTTCCTTCCCAACCCCCACCTGAATTACAAATGCACACACTAATGAAAATCCACAGCCTGCTTCCAGTCAACCGACCGGGTCAGTGAATGGAGAGAATGAAGTCCCCATCTAGCGGCGATGATATGAACTGTGCCGGCTGCCGAAGCCTGTCGCAATCCCCTGGGGCAATGATTAAATGAATTACAGATGAAATGAAATGAGAGTAGAGAGTGTTGCTGGAATTGAATTGTGACAGGGAAAACCGGAGTACCCGGAGAAAAACCTGTCTGCCTCCGCTTTGTCCAGCACAAATCTCACAATGAGTGACCGGGATTTGAACCACGGACCCAGCGGTGAGTGGTCGGCGTACTGCCGCCTAAGCCATGGAGTCTTTTGCACACACACACTAATACAGCTATCAAAATAACACAGGTTACCAGACAAATTCCACACATGGGGATGTATGAGCACGATGTCTCCAAGTTCTTAAATCAAACAACAACAACAACATTTACGTTTTACTCGCGGTCGCTAGAAGCAAAGGAAGTGCAATTTCCTGCAGTTGAGCTAGCTGAAATCAACCGAACCTTTTCACTCAAAACAGATTTTTTCCCCTCTATACCCTCTCTGAAGGTGTAATCCCTCCACAGCGGTCCTTCTCCCTTGCCTCCCTTCCATCAAGGCACAAAGCCTGACATCGGGACTCCCAGCCAGCTGCATCGTTCTGATCACTGCTTCCTTCACAGACGACTTAATTGAAAAGAGGCGTAGAGTCTAATTAACACAGGCCAACCCCCCACAAAAATATTAAAGAAATTTTAAGATCGATAAACAGTGTTTGGGATGGTGCAATATTGTGTGACAGTGAATTCAAGTCATGACATTCTAGTTTGGTTTGGTGAAACTCCACGTGGTTAGATCGAGGGCGAAACTAAGGCCACTAACTGTGAAAGTGAACACAATAAACATAAATATCCAAGAGTTGTAGTGCTACGACCGAACTGTTCCAGATTACTCCCGGGTAGCAATAACAATGAATGGTTTTAACTGGATTTGATTAAAAAAAGAAGGGAAACGAGAACGCCTTACCGCTTACATAACCTCGAAAGACCATAGTTCTAAGTATTTAAGTTTTGTGAGGGTCTTTCTTAGTGTTTCAGAAATGCTCATTTAATCTGCAAATACATTTATCTGCATGTTTTTATGTATTAGGCCTATATAAACAAGTCATAGGTTATGCTTATAAGAGTGTGAGCATTTTGCTCAGCTTGCGACCACTCACGTAACTTTCGCTAGAGTGACTACTGGCGGGTTAAACTAAAATTAGGGGGAGGGGGTGGACACACCGGTCAGGTCAGAGGGGGTTTTTCCCCCGGAATTTTTTTCAGAAATTAGAGGGCCAAATTAGTGCGTTATTGGCCATTTGGGTGATCGTTTTTGTAATATTATGGAGAATAAGTAAATGTTACAAATTTTAAATAAAGAAACATTCAAAAACTGTAAATATTAATATTTACTAGCTTCGAATTTCATGTTTAGCGAAAAACTAAGAAATTGAATGATTGTTTTCAGGGTTTTAATAGAAGTTGCCAAGAAATGTTAAAACTAATGTCCACAATATTTTAAAAAAAAGTTGTCCCAGATAGGGCTGTCCCTCCCCCACTGCCCCTTAAATCCGCCCCTGTTACGTGCTGATGTGTATATACAAGGTGCAAACCTACCAACGTTTGCGGTGTTTCTGTAAAATATACAGAATTGTTTTGGGTTTAACTGACGAACTGAAGTATTTTACGATTTTATATTCTTTCAAATTCGCGCCAGAACAATCTTCCACTGGCTCCCGATAGGTAGCATGTGACCCGTGAAAATTCGATACGTGGATACATCTGATTTCTATTTTGCCGAGCGGTCTTCAATCATGAATACGGCACTCCCTGATAATTGCTTCGAATCCTAGTCGCTTGGTGTATTCTCTATTCCTGTATAGGCCTACTTGACGCCCGTTCAAGACAAATGTGTCGGGGCTCGCCTGCAGTAGCCTACGCGAGCAGTCATTGGCCTGTTTCACGAGGTTAATTTGTGACTTCCGTGAACTGACCAGTAACAAAGTGTCTTCTCGCAGATGTTTGTTATTTGGAACAGGGGGTAGTTTTTGGTTTTTGTTTCTTTGTGTTCTATTTATTAAAGGTTGATTGCTTTGATAGCCGTTTTTGTTCGTTGGTCCCTCAACCACGAGTTACCAGTTGCGGAGCTGAAGTGATGTGCATGTACGAATTACGTTGTGTAATGGATTTCATTTTAAAGATATTTGTGGTAGTTAAATTCAGGTGAAATGTTTGGTCTCTCTGAATGTCATCAGTTACATGAGGCATTGTGTATTAACTTAATGCTGATGAACTCTTGCTTACCTGTAATGAAGGAAATAACAGATATTTTGTCTTGTTTTACGGCAGTTTGATGGACCCTGTTTCCCGCATATTCTGTCGCTAGTGGTTTTCTCTAATAGGCTATTTGGAAAGATGGCAGGTGTGAAGGTGGTTTATTGCTAGAGCGGCTGTCGCCAGACAAGTCAGCTCAGGCCACTGCTTGCGCTATAGTGAGCAAGGCAGGAGCAGTGGCGTATACGGTAATTAGTGCTAAATTCCTAGCAATTTGTCATTGAAGAACTTATCTTTTCACAGGAGATCCTGCTCTATTAGCTGGCCAACAGGCGTAGAATTAGGCTCAGAATAACCAGTATTCCTCAACACGTTGAAGGGATGTGGTGGCACAGCGGTCAAGCTGTTGGCCTCCCACCACGGCGGACCGGGTTCGATTCACGGTCAATGCATGTGAGATTTTCAAAGTGAAATGCCATGTCCTGTGGTTCGGATTCCACATAAAAAAAGGTCCCGTGGCTTATGATCGCGAGATTGACGGTCATGTAAAACTACAAATTTCCTTCCTTTCCTTCAACACGTTAAATTTTAAATTCAAGAAGTTACGCCCTTACAAGCTGTACTCCTGTATGCAGTGTCACATTGTGTATTCACCGTACTCGAAGTCCGGACCTAAGTTCACGTGATTTTGAAGTTGTTTCATTGAGGGGCTTGGGCATAGTGGTCATTCATCCCCGTGTACTTGTGTGAGTATAGAATTTCGTCTAATAACCTGTCATTGTGATAGCTGTATTAGTGTGTGTATTTGTAATTCAGGTGAGGATTGAGAAGGAAGCGGCCGTGGCCTTAAGTTAGGAACCATCCAGGCATTTGCCTGCAGTAGAAGTGGGGAAACCACGGAAAACCACTGCCAAGATGGCCGAGGAGGGAATCGAACCCACCTCTTCTCAGTTTTGCCTCAATAGACTGAGTGTACTCTGTTCCAGCCCTCAAACAAGAATTACATTTCTTGCTGAAGCCGGAATCGAACCCGAACCTCGGGGGCGTCAGCCAAGTACGCTACCCGCTACACCATGAGGTGGTCTAGGCCCTAGGGAACTCTGAAAACAGGCTTCTAAAATTCCTACATATAGGACAGATTCCAAAAGAATCACAAACAGTATTCAACCTATGGACGCAATTTTTTCAGTTGTTGTTTCATTTGAGGGGCTTGGACATCATGGTCATTTAGCCCCGTGTACTTGGGTGGGTGCAGAATTTGTCTGATAAGCTGTGTTATTGGGATGGCTGTAATAGTGTATGAATTTTAATTCAGATGATCGGGAAGGAGGCGGCCGTGGCCTTAAATTAGGAACCATCCCGGCATTCGCTTGGAGTAGAAGTTATTACTGGAATAGGCGATCGGCCTGTCACCATCCCCAGTGTGTCGAGCCCCAAGTCACTGTGCTTGTGGTGGTAGAGGAATGATCTCTCGCAGAGTCTGAGGGTGAATCCGAGCTTGGAGGATAAGCGATAAAGAAAATTATTATTATTATTATTATTATTATTATTATTATTATTATTATTATTATTATTATTATTATTATTATAGTGAGTAGAATGAACTAACTGTTTTTCGCGCGATGGGAGTGAGTAGGGGTAGTTTGGTAACCTCGTTCTCTGAACACATGGCGAAACGATAAACCTTACAATTTTTCAAGCATAACTTACCTGTTTTTAGATTATTGATAGCTCTGTACGCAACCTGGCATTTGAAAGAAGCAGGTGCCTCTACCTATTCCTTCTACTTCCCAGAAGTGACACGCCAGAACGACGCGAGTTGCTTGACATGAATTTACGATAAAATTAACGAAATGTGAAGTTTGACGAGCATCATCAAGGCAAAATATCTTAAAACGACGGTTTGGTTCTCATGTTCAGATGACGCTCTCCTTGCAAGCAGTCTAGAGTTAAGAAATCGTAGCGGTAAAGAAACCTATTAAATCAACTCAGTTCGTGTGGTTCATTGATTAGGAAAGACCACCTTTCGGAACCTCTCGATCATTGTGGCTAGAAGAGACACTAGCACCACTGTCCACCGGCAATGTGGAGATCATAGCACCACTGTCAACCTCCAATGTAGAGAACTCGACTCGTAAGACATTTTGTTACCCGGTACCTCTAGAACGGTGGTTCCCAAACATTATACCTTTACAAACGCAAGATATGCCACGCCCCCCATTTCTTATGTTTTTATTTTTTGCTTCTTACGAAGAACTTATTTTGATTTGCATTATTAGAACATGTACAACAGTGGAAATACTGATTGTTAAGTGATAGTGCGACAAAGGAGCTGGTGTAAGAAGAGAGAATTCTAACCTAAGTTTTTTATGTGATGAAAGTCACCAGAAGAATTCAGAACATCAATGGGACTGTTGACATTGTTTTCCTCTAAGGAGCTCATGAATGTTTATTGTGAAACTGGTTAATGCACATCTAAGGTCACTCTCAATGTTCAGACGACTGCGATGTTTTGTTTTCGTGATGGCCAGTGTCGAATATGCGGTCTAACAAACGTAAGTAGATGAGAACTGCATGAGCTTTGAGATGCCCACCCCCTCCCTGTAAGCCTACGTTGGGAACCACTACTTTAAATAAGAGTGTGGCAGCAGTGTGCATATGCCCGTTTAGCGATTGTTTGTTCAATGGCTTACACTTCCGGCGCGCAGCGTACTGCGCAGGCGCCAACTATTAATAGCCCATCAGCGCACAGCCTGCATTTGCTTCTTCCGGTCATTATGGGCTACTACGGGGAGTTTCCCCCCTTTATTTTAATGTTATTGCTTTGAATTCATTCTGGAACCCGTCACAGCAGTGTCTGAATAACTACGACCGCGATGGGAGCTGCAATAAGTCCGGAGATGGGAGGTTGAAATCCCAATGGCTATCCTGAGTGGAAAATCTGTGTTTTTTTTATTTTCTATAGCAATATTTTTAGTAATGATAGGATTTTATTGGATTATAGCACTAACTGATAAACTTATTTTTATTGAATGATTTTTTTTTTTCGTTGAACAGATCTTCAGTTAGCCTATGACATTTCTATTTCACTTAAAATACCGTGAAACTAATTTATTTCTATCCTTGGGGCACTCACCCGATTTCCGACCCTAAAAATCAGTTACACACGATACAACAGTACCCATAAAAACAAAGGTTAGCAGACAAAAATTGAACATATACCCAAGTACACGAGGCTGATGACCAAAATATCCTAAGCCTCTTCATCATCAACAGCAACAACAAAGGCTCATGTCATAAATGGCATGGCAATCCGACTGAAGGCAAGATGAATTTATAGAACAGTTTGTCTACCATACAGGATCCGTACAGCATCGACTCAACGCGATATATGGCGGGCAATGAGCATTGCTCTCTTCTCATGTGAGCTAACTGGCGATGGTTAACAGAATGTAGCTACAACAAGTAGTTCCGTGAAGGACTAAATAGCCTATTTTCATACACTCCACTAGTCTTTTACTTTTAATAACTCTCCCCTCTATTTTCTTTGTTGCAGGGGCCGATAACCTTGATGTTAGGCCCCTTAAAACAACAATTATCATCATCATCAACATTGTCTTTGTTTTGTACTAAATAACTTTCGGTACACGACCCACGGTACATTGTGATGTAGAGCAACAATTTCAAACTCAAAAACTCAATATCCACCCATTGTAGTCAATTCAGACAATAAACATAAAAATAATGTTTCAAGATTGCAAAATTGATTTTCTATTGTAGTAGTCTTATCCTATCTTAAATCAAAGCTCTCATCGGCACTCAAGGTAATTCACATCGACACACCTCCAGCACTGGAAATTGTGTCCAAATTTATACGATGAGACTTATGTAGCCTATGTCTACCCCTCATTATTCCAGTTTTCCAACGGGGTCGGGGTGAGATGCGATGTAAGTCTTTGTGGCGGATGTTTTTACGACCGGATGCCCTTCCTGACGCCAACCTCATGCGAGGAGTTAATGAGAGATGAAATGAATGATGGTCAATGACACTGGGCAAGGATGTGGAAGGAAGCGGCCGTGGCCTGTCAGAAGGTACGGTCCCAGCATTTGCCTGGAGTTGAAAATGGAGAAACCACGGAAAACCATTTCAAGGACGGCCGGCGGTGGGGCTCGAACCCACGCTCTACCGAGTCAGCAGAGAGCTTGGCCCCATGACCTAACGCTGCGCTTTAGCGAGCGTAGCCACTGCTGTCTGTACCCCCTACTTATAAACGATTAGACTTATCTGCAGTGAATACAACCCTAAGGAATTGTGTACTGGTTTATCAACTTATCAAGATAGGTTCAATAGAACACAGCAAAATATATCCCTTTTCAGAAATGAGCATGTGGTATATTCTAACCCATAATTTACGAGACCTGTAATAGAAAATTCTAGAAAATGACCTTGATGTTCTACCCTTTAAAACAATCTCCACCACCACAACTACATGAGAATATACAACTTTCAGTGTCGGTAATTATGACTCCACTCACGAGATGGCGTCTTTCTGTGACAAGCCACAGTAGATAATTTAAAGAAAAGTAATTTGCTCGGCTTCTATAATTTAATTTATCAAAAGAAAGCTACATAATTCAGTGTCATTAGATAATGTTTATTAGTATAGTTCTTTATACGAATCTTCGTTATACATACTTTCATTTCGATCGCTTGATTAGGGCACAAGAAATTTAAAACAATAAAACATCGCTCGGCCTCCTTCTTGAGCTAGTCAAAATAATTTAATTAAATTTGATGTCAGTGTAATGAGCCTTCTATAAAGATTTACCCTACCAAGTTTCCCTGCACTGTAATGATTGAATCGAAAGAACAGTCATTCTAAATTTTTGAACTTAGCTTGGCCGCTATGTTGATTTTGTGTTATCAGGTGTCTGAAAGTGGCATAGGTGAATTTACTGTAGTATCCTATGTATCCATACAAAAGTTTAGGTTAATAGCGTTAATGGTTTCTGAGATACTGAATGCTGGCAAAATATTTTGCACGTCCGCCATGTTGGATTGATGAAACTTATTAAAATTTGAAAAGCCACGGTCCAGGTCAGGCAAGGCATTAGTAAGTTTCTATAGAGTTCCATTGAAATCGCTTTAGCCATTTACATGTTATTTAGGGGACACCCATACACACACGCGCACGCACACACAGACAAGGTGTTCTCACCCGCCTATATTTCATTGATGATAATAGGCTCAAATAATTGACATCTCAAATTAAAAGCTTCATATTCATGTCTAACATACACTTCGTCGTAGGGTAGATTTTGCTCCCTTACATTGAAATTTATAGCAACTCCACAATACACGGAAACTCTTTGTTGTAGTGGTTAAGGCGTTGCTGTTACACCCGTGGGTTCGATGGTTCGGTGGTTTAATTCCCGGATGCCCTATGCTTTTTATCTGCTGCTTATTCAGGTGTTGGAGTGCACATGAACGTGCCACATCTAAGTTCAGCAAACTACCATACCGCGCAAGATACAACGTATTTTTTAACTGAGATTGACTCTAATTTAGCTGGGTCCACTTCACACGAAAAATGTAATTTGGTTACTACGTTACTCTTCATTTTTATTTATATTAAAGTGAAGAACGTACAAGAAGGCGGGTGTGCAGGGGACAAGCAGAAGTATGACGTAGTCACCAGCCAGTCATTTCTCTTACATGATTGCAGTTCGTGGCGCGTTGTCAAATGTCAGGAGAGAACAGCATAGCGCGGGCAGGAGCTGGCGACATCGCAGGAATGACTTTCTCCCTCTCTCTCACCCGCACCTTACACTTGAGTGGAGGTGTAAGCATCCTATTTATAGCTGCAAGCTCTGGCCAAACATCACTGGATAGGATAGCTTACTTATTTATGCTTTATTGTCATAATTCTTCTTTAAAATAACCTGTGCCTCAACAGTCCATTGAGGGCCTTGGTCTTACCAAGCGACCACTGTTCAGCCATACGGCCTTCCAAGGTAACGCGTGGTCAGCGCGACGTGTCCCCTCGACTGTTAATCTTGGAGTCACTGCCTCTCAGATCAAGCTGCTAGTCAGTGGTCCTCGCGAAGCTGAGTGAACCCCGTTCCAGCCCACACGTCAGTTCTAAAGTCCCTGACTACGCCGGGAATCTTACCTCCTATCCGTATACCACGAGGCTAGCCATATTGATTCTCCGAATCTCAATAATTCATTGATCATTACAAACATAGGAAATGACTTAACTATAGTCTACTCATATGAGATACTCGACTAATTCGAGCAATTTTAGTAAAATGATGGGCTATATCTTGAGCGCTTAGGTTTGCTGTAGAAGTTTGCTTAAACCAAATGTCGATCGTTAATAGTTTCCCATAAGCACTCTGTAGGCCTATACCTGAATTCATAATAACTGAATAACTATTTTGGAATAAATATAACTAGCGGACCCGTGCGAAAAATCACGCATGTTCATAAACCACACTTTCCCCAATAGGTTTATAATGAGAGACTTAAGGAGAAAGGTTGTTATGCTTTTATTTCAACCAAATGATTATAGAACACTATTTACATTTCAGTTAGAAATCCAAGTTCTACGTTCCCTAATTTAAGAAGGTAATCACTGAAAATTGGATCATCATAACACTCACCGGTTATTAGATATTTATGAAATTATACGATTTGAGTACTCATTCCTTTGATTTACTGTTTCTTAAATCCATGCAAAATGATAAAGGAAAGACCTCAGAATGTTAAAATGACATGAAACATGCGTCACAGTGGCCAAAATGTAAAATGAACAGCAATTAACTTATGGAGCGTATTTTCCTACAGCAAAAGTAACTGCAAATCGCACACTTCGTACATTTTTAAAGTCATTTTTTAGAGAAATTATAGATATTTATAAAATTAGAGAGCAATATGTCTCTGCTAATGTCTATTCTCTTTCATTTGAATACTCACTTGTCACGATCGGTTGCTTGTGAGCGCCGCAAGAGGGATCTATACTACTGAAATAATATATATTATACATTAAAATACGAAAGTACGGTGCTTCCGGGAATTGAACCACGAACTGTCGGGTGTATCCCCCAAGTCCTAACCGCTATACCAGACGTGTCAAACTCAGCTCTTTCAAATGGCCAACTTGAATTGATAAACTGAAGTCCAAGGTCACATGCCGCATGTTCACATTTAATGACCATTTCTTATAATTCCAGAAAATAATTTTCTGAGGGAGTTCGGGAATGGGTGAAATGCTCTTTGCACTGCAGAAATACGTGCAAGTAAGAAAAGGTGTAAGACTAAGAGGGATATTATGATATTTTGAACCTCTTTCATTGAGTGCATTAACATTTAATTACAATAGTGTATGCTTCGCGAACTTAGCAAACCATTAAGTCAGAAACACATGGTGAAATTTGCTGACTAATTGACTCGACCATAAAAAAGTTTAATACTTTTGTCTTCTGGGCAGAAGGAAAATTAACATTCCAAGCAACATTTAGTTTACATGAAACATTTTTGTCGTGTATATTCACTACATAGACCATACATAACCTAACACTATAGGGGCCATCTGTTTGATATAATGTACTTGCACTGAACCAAAGAGCTTCCATGCCACTAATTCTTTTAGTTGCGATATGTTCCGTAGGACTGCTATACAGTTAACTTCTGAGAGAAAAAATTACCTTTCAGTAGCCTATACAGCAAGTTAAACTTGGACATAGGTTGAAACTTATATGATATTTATATTGTATCTATAAAGCGCCAATTACTTTAAATAACGACAGAGTAAGTTAATGAGTTTTGTCCGCCATGTTCACTGGTGGGCGTGTCAAGCTGATCGAGCCACGTGGACAGGTGCTTGGAACGCCGGGACTGAGTCCTATGGCTCGTTTCGTCAACAGGCAAGCCAGTTGAGTTATAAAGCCTCGTTTTCTGAACATAGGCTGGAACCCACTCGCCAGAGATTGCCTGGTCCCAGTGTCCTGCGCCTTAACCCTCTGAAGTATAGAAGGTGTTGCCTTAACGCGGGTAACTACAATGGTTGGTTCCTGTATTTACTGTCTCTTGTTGTTGTTAGGGAATTGGAACCCTCTTGGTCATCACCCCTGTGTACTTGATGAATGTTTAATTCGATACAGCCTATCGTCCGCCTCGTTGCGTAGTTGTTAGCACTCTTGATTGTCACCGTGCAGGTCCGGGTTCTACAAAAGAAGTTAATTCTGGTCAAAGGGCTGGAACGGGGTACACTCAGCCTCGTGAGGCAAAACTGAGAAGAGGCCTGTTCGATTCCCACCTCAGTATCCTGGAAGTGGTTATCCGTCGTTTCCCACTTCTACTCCGGGTGAATGCCGGGATGGTTCCTAAATTAAGGCCACGGCATCTCCTTCTCAATCCTCATCTGAATTAACTGCATACACTAATACAGCCATCACAATAACACAAGTTATCAGACAAATTTTCAAGTGTAACGCATATTCTACACCGAGCTATAACAGTTAAATAGGCATGGATCACCTCGTGGTGTAGGGGCTAGCATTTTTTGCTTTCATTCTGTAGTTCCGGGTTCGATTCTCGACTCGGCCTAGAAATTTAATTCCTGGTCTAAGGTCTGGACCACTCAGCCTCGAAAGGCAATATTAAGAAGAGTTAGGTTCGATTTCCACCTCAGCTGTCCTGGACGTGGTTTTGCGTGGTTTCCCGCTTCTACTTCACGCAGTTACCGGGATAATTCCCAACTAATAGCCAGAGCCACCACCTCCATCCCAATCATCACCTAAATTACAAATACATACACTAGTTCAGACAATAAAACAACACAGGTCATCACACGTTTAAAAAAAAAGTGTGGCTATAAGTTATTCACACAAACCCAAGTGCACGATGCCAAAGCCCCTCATATGAAACAAGCTTTATTAAACTTTGTAACGAATCAAAATGTTTAGCCAATATTCATTTATGAAAATAACAGGCTTATGAGATCACCTTTTGTCTAAACTGCCGAAGCGATTTCATGAAACTCCGTAAGGACATAGGCTACTACCACCTTATCCGACCTCGACTGTGCCATTCAAATTTTAATTAGTTTCACTAATCCAACATGGCTGCCGCACGAAATATTTTACTTGCATTCCTTATCTCCGCAACAGTAACATACATCACCCTGAAACTTTCTACGATAATAAAGGTTACAACTAGAAGTTCAACTATGTTACATTCAAAAACCTGTCAAGTACAAAACCAACACGGTGGCCAAGCGAACTTGAAATATCTAAATGCAATTGTGTCGCGACTTATTCATCCGAGCGCAGTTGAACTTGGTACGGTAAATGTTTATACGGAGTTCAATCTACTGGCATCTAATTTATTCAATTGTTTTCATAATTTCAAGATGGAGACTGTGCAAATTTTAAAAATTAAGTTTTTATTTCTTGTGTCTTAATCATGCGATCGAAGTAAACGTTTGAATAATGAACCTACGCAATGATCGTCATCTAATGATACATACCTCTATGGCGTACATATAGGCCTATAACAATCCAACGTGGCAACCATCCGAAATATTTAGACGAATCTCAATATCTACAAATCTATTACAGCAATCGATCTGAAACTTTGTATGTTGATATAACGCCAAGATGGCGGCTGTGCGAAATTAAGAATTATTATTTTTCATTTCTTGTGACCTAATCATGCGTTCGAAGTCAACGTTTGAATACAGAACCTACGCAATAATCTTCATCTCTATGGCCTGCATATAGAACAAACCAACATGGCGACCATCCGAAATATTTAGACGGTTCTCACTATCTCCAAATCTATTACAGCAATCAAACTGAAATTTTGTATGTTGATTGAGGCAATCAACATGAGTTCACCTATGGGACTTTCAGTAACCTGGTGATCACAAAACTAGCATGGCGGCGACGCGAAATTTAAATATTTAAATAGATTTTTCTCACGACTTTTCATCCGAGCTCTGTGAAACTTGGCGCGGTAGGCCATATCTTCATACAAGCCTTTAATATACTGGAATTTTATGAGACCTTGGAAATGGTGGTTGTGCAATTTTTGTAATTATTTTTTTATTATTTCTCGTATCCTAATCAAGCAATAGAAATTTAGGTTGGTATAATCAAATATCATTATAATATTCATATGCTGGCATATACTTCTATAGCCTGTACCTGTATGAAACCATCCAACATGGTGTCTATGCCATATAGGCTATTTCACTGGTTCACAGTATCTCCGAAACTATTGAAGCAATTAAACTAAAGTTTTGTATGGTGATAGAGGACTATTAACTGAGTACAAAAATGTGACTTTCAAGTCCTGAGAATCACAAAAGCAACATGGCGGTCAAGTGATTATAAAATATTTTAAAGGTTTTTTTTTTTCTAGCGATCTTATGCCCGAGATGTTAAGAACATCGAATCTTTATTCAGAGCTTGGTATAGAGACATCTCATGTTCAATTGTTTTCAAAAATTCAAGATGGCATCAGTTCGAAATTTTAAAACTTGCTTCTTTTTGGTCTCATCTACCCTATTCAAGCGATTGATGAGAGGATTCGTATGTTAGGTTATGATAAAAATAATAAATTATGCCATTAAATTCTGTAGCTTACTTTTCGTAAATAATGGAAGTCATGCATTTTCTTTTCTTAAATTAAACTCCAGTGATGCGTTACAGAGAGATGCCATCTCGCGGGAGGAGTCTTATTCTCCAATACTGAAAGTTATTAGCACATGCAGTGGTGTTGGTGTAGACATAGGTCGTGTTTCAGAAGCTATTTAGTTTGCATCACATGGAAAATCATTTTAATAGCCGGGAGAGTCTTTAATCGAAAAGAGCAGTAGGATATATGAAAATGGGCTATTTAGTTCCTCACGGATCTATTTGCTTAATTCATAACTTCTGTAGCTTAATAATTGAAATACTCTTGTACATAAGTGCTATTATTTTATACATTTCCACCGAACCTAAATTAGCCAAAGTCTAAGTGAGCAGGATCTGATGATGTTCACTTGACGGACGAAACTAGTCATCCAATGTAGCCCCCCATTTGTGTGAGAAGTGTTTTTGTATATGTATAAATAATTCATGTATTTATTTAAGAAACTAGGAAATTAATTGTAACTCCCCGCCCAATTTGAAAGGGCACACTCATGTTGATCGACTGAGAATCTTCTACTAATAGACTACAGCCTGGTGGACAAACACTGAAAAATAGATTAGAATATTTGAAACATAGTCGACCCAAAAGCATGCTAATTTAAGCTGACTAATAAATATTTCAAGAACGTTTACTATTTATGCGAAGGTTTACACTACTGTTTTATTGAAACTTAATTTTGTAGAAAATCGCATTTATTTCGCAGAAAATTAATAATTTCACAGTTTGAGGCAATTATTTTTATAGCTACTAGGCTATAACACCGCTAAAATCCATAGAACTCGAAGTGGTAGGCCACGGCCGCCTCTTTCCCAAGCCTTGCTTCAATTACAGCTAGGGGGCGTGGTGGCGCAGCGGTCAAGCTGTTGGCCTCTCACCAAGGAGGACCGGGTGCGATTCCCGGTCAATGCATGTGAGATTTTTGATGTGAAATGCCATGGCCTGTGGTTCGGATTCAACGTTAAAAGGCGGTCCCGTGGCTCATGATCTCAAGATTAACGGTCACGTTAAAGTACAAGCTTCCTTCCTTCAATTACAGGTAGGCTACACTAATACAGCCATCATAATCACACAGGTTATCAGATAAAATTCCACACACACCCAAGTACACAAGGCTAAATGACCACAGTGTCCAAGGCCCAGAAATGAAAAGGAATAATGTGCCACAGCTTGATTCTCAAAAAGGTTGTGGACGACGATTGAATCCTCAACGAAGAAATCGCTGATGAAAATGGTTGCGCTGAAGTTTTTGTAACATCATTGTAGAGCAGAAGATGGTTTAAAATCTGTAACTGGCTACCTCGCCCATTAATTTAGAATTAAATATGCCAAACTCTTGAGTGTTGTCCGAAGAGACCGAACTCGGTGAATGCCTCAAGGAATATCTCGGGAGGAAGCCTGCGTAATCCCAGCACGTGCTTTTGACTTGAAAGTGAAAGATTCGTGGACAACCGTCTGCACGCTTTCAGCATAAGATCGGATGGAGGTTTTAAGAAAAAAAATCGTTATGGATCCGTTACAAGCGTGATAAAATCGCTGCTGAATTTTTATTGTCTTTTTTATGCTTATCCTGCCAGCTCGGCTTCACCCAATACTCTGGGGGGGATCATTCCTCTACCGTCGTTGAAAGGAATCGTCCCAGCATTTGCTTGGTGGTGAAAATAGGAAACCGCGAAAACCATTTTCCGGATGGTCGAGGTGGGATTCGAACTCACGCTCTCCCGATGCCAGCGTTCTTGGCCAGCGTGGCCTATTTCATCGTGTTTACTCCTTAATAATCAGCTACGTACAAGCCACTTATGGCCACTAGCCCGTAAAAGGATTAATAACACCGTGATATCAAGGGGGAAACTCCATTGAACGTTGCCGTACAGTACTTTGACATAGAAGGACTAGACAATGATCAATTTAAGTGTCCTCGTGTGGGAAACATAGACTACAGTACATTAGGCTACCTTTCTTCCAACAATAAGGTGGGGGGGGGGGGGAGAGCTGCAACAAGTCCTGGCTTGAATCCTGACACTGACACTGACACTGTGATCCCACACCCCATCTAATAATATGTTTCAGGCTCAGTGAAACCGAAGTACATGGGGCTGATGACCACTAGCCACTTAAATAAATCAAATCAACAACTACTACGTAACAAGTAAGAAACGTTCATTGTATTTACGGGCGGGCTTAAAGTGGTCATAAGAGAGGACAGCGCATCCTACAGAGCCACTCTTAAACGCCCAATATTCCATGTCCGTCGTTACAGAGTGGATATCATCTCTACCGGCAAACTCTCAGAGGTCTGCTTTGTGGCGTAGTGACTAGTGTTCCTGGCTGTCACCACGGAGCCCCAGGTTCGACTTCCATCTCTGTCAAGAATTTTAATTATGGTCTGAGGGCTGGGACTTAGATCACTTAGCCTCGTGAGGCTGTAGCCTACTGGGAGGAGATGGGTTGAATTCCTACCGTGGCCATACTGGAAGTGGTTTTCCGTGGTTTCCCACTTTTACTCCAGACAAATGCCGCGATGATACTATAATAAAGTTAAGGTCATGGCCGCCTCCTGCCCGAGTCCTATACTTAATTGGGCTACAAATGTACACACAAAGATGGCCAAAAAAGTGGCACAGGTTGTCAAATAGAATGCGCACACAAGTACACGGGACTGCATGACCACGATGTCACAAAGCCCCTACATTAATCATCATCATCAACAACAACAACAACAACAACAACAACAATATCATCATCATTTAAGACACTGGTTTGTCAGGTTGCTTATTTATGGACATTGAATGTCCAAATATCCTACGTCCTTCTTATGTTTTGAACGTTTCTAGTGTAAATTTCTCTCCATTGTCATATAGCATATAATAACATAAACCCTCCGTTTCTAATAAATAGGGCTATGGTGATATTACATAGTTATCGAATATTTGAATCCCGATACTGACAGCGGTCTTCCTGAGTGTGGGATTTAGCCGCAAATTTCCAGGCGTATTCTGGGATGGTATCTTATTTCGAGTCCTATTGTACCAATCCCAACCCTCGGTCCTGACAATCACTGTTAGACAGAAACACAGGCTACCGAGATAAATTCAACACTCACTCAAGTACACGGGGCTGATGAACAACATGTCCCAAGCTCCTAATGTGAATTAACAACATTCTAAATGGCGTGATTCGAAACCTGGTATTTTTAAAGTGGAAATCGTATCTTCCTACCCTTCTGTCTCTACGTGCCATCGGGATCAGTGTATGTTATACTCGAACACCTGCCCCTCTCCCCCCACCCCTTTCTCCCCAGACTGAAAGGTGCGTTTTCACCCAAAATGCGTTGACTAGTTACAACAGTGATATTAAGAACGAACCGTTGCAGCCACACGCGTTAACGCATATCCAAACCCGTGTGACGAGAAAAGTCGAGCCCCACCGTTAGCTGTTTTTCACTTGGTGTTCCGTTGTTTCCCGTTACCAACTCCAGATAAACTCTTAAGACTGTATCTGAGGTCACGGCCACTTACTTCTAAGTCCTTGGTCAGTTTCATTAATTTTCACTCATTTAATCGTCAATTTACGGTATGCTTTTCAGTCAGTCAACATGCTTTTTTTTCAATTCCCCCTTTGTCAGTGAATAATATTAATGCATGTATTTTTTTCATGGATAGTGTGTTATCACGCCTAATTAAATTGGGCAAAAACCGTGTTGACCGACTGAAAAGTATAAATTGACAGTTTGTGCAGGCAATACTGAAAGAAATGGCTTCACATATTCATTGAGACTCCGGTCCCAAAAGTCTGGGTTTGATTCCCAACTCTGCCAAGAAATATAATACCTGTCTGAGGGTTTAAACGATGTTCACTAAGTCTCGTGAGGCAGACCTGAGAAGAGGTGGGTTCAATTCCCATCTCAGCCAGTCTGCAAATGGTTTTCCGTGGATTTCCTACTTCTACTCCAGGCAAATGCCAGGATGGTTCCTAACGTAAGGCCACGGTTGTCCCCATCCTAATCCTAGTCTCAATTACAAATATGCACACAACTACAGGTACCAAAATAACTCGGGTTATTACACACATGGGGCGGAATGACCACGATTTATCAAAGCCCCTAAATGAATCAACAACCACTACCATTGACTACTCAGAGAGGGCATCCGGTCATAAAACTCATTCGCTTTATTGTGACTTAATCGCTGTCCCAGTAGACACAGGCAGGCTATAATGTGTATAAATACTTCAGCTGGCCGCGGTGGCCGTGAACGCTAGCGCACTAGCTCGTGCCCTGGTGACATCGGGAGAGTGTGGGTTCGAATCCCACCTCAGCCGTCCTGAAAATGATTTTCTTGGATTCCCATTTTCACCACCAAGCAAATGCCTGGACGGTTCCTCTCAACAGATCCATGGCCTACTACCTTCCAAAATCCCTTCCTTAATTAGACCCAGGTTAGCATGCCTGGGCGATCGTCCTGTCACCATCCCCAGTTGTATCTGCTTACAAATTGTGTTCAGCTCTCAGACACTGCCCTTTCGACGGTAAAGGAATAATCCCTCGCAGAGTCCTTGGGTGATGCTGAGGTGGGAGGATAAGCGATTAAAAATACTTTGGGCTCACGTAAAACTAATTTTATTGATATTGTTGCGTGTTTTTGGCAACTGGTGAGAACAGGGCGAGTAAGATTTTTACATCATTTGTCATTGGGAAAAGTATAACGTTATAATCCTGATATGCTGTAGTGCTGGAGATACGAATGCCCTTTTGATGGCACCGTTTTGCACTGCGTTAAGTATTCTCATGTTCGCGCAACGCGAATAGAAAGCGGTTGGCGTTGACACAGTTCTATGCTGGCTGGAAGGACCTCCTTCTCCTCCACGTTTGCTCATTAGAAAGTTGCCTGTCTGCCTTCTCCACCGCCCACTCTCCCGAGTCCCTGAACAACTACTCTCTGTGCAAATATGTTGACGTACCCCGCTATACCATTATCCTTCGTTGACGAGTTCATACCTTAAATACAAAGTTCACTTCTTCCACTACCCCAAGGCGTAGCCGTGCGTATTAAATCGTTCACAATGACCGCGATGGGGAGCTGCAGCAAGTCCGGAGATCGCAGGTTCGAATCCCGGTCCTGACAGTGACTATCCAGTGTGTGTTTTTTTCCTGCGAGGTTTCCATTTTCTTTCCAAGTCCAGGGACATCCACCCCATCCCTGTCCTACTACAGTCACCAAAGAAACTCAGGTTATCAGATAAATCGAACACACACGCAAGTAGCCTACACGGGGCTAATTACCAAAAAATTCCAAGCCCCTAAAGCGAATTATCAATAACAAACAAACTTATTTTGCATCAGACCACCTCATGGAGTATTGGCTACCATTCTTGACTGTCGCCCCGGAAGTCCGGGTTCGATTCCCGGCTCTGCCAAAAATGTAATTCAGGTTTGAGGACTGGAACGGGGTGTAGGATACTCAGTCTCATGAGACAGAACTGAGAAGTGGCGAGTTCGATTCCCACCTCTGCCATCCTAGAATTAGTTTTCCGTGGTTTACCACTTAGGCTTATATTCGAGGCAAATGCCGGGATAGTTCCTAACTTAACGCTAAGGCTTCCTCCTTCCTAATCCTCACCTGAATTACAAATATACAAATAATACAGACACCACAATAACACAGACTATCAGACAATAATTCCACACTCAATCAAGTACACGGGGCTAAATAACCACGATGCCCAAGCCCCTCAAATGAAACAAACTTTTTCACCTCAGCACTTCCGAGGTTGGCCTTAAGAGGTGAGCCGTGATTAAGCTGCCACCATGTGAATTCTTAGTTCCCGCCATTCATCTAATTTTGTTAGAAAAATGATGCTGATTTAAGAGTGATAGTCATAAACAGAGAGTTTTGAATAGAAATATACAATCGTTCTGCATCCACATCATAAAATGCAATTCTGTCGTGTATTATTATCGTATTATTGTACTATTCAAGGAGAAATAATTTCAACTCTGAGATTTGCAGATGACTTCGTCATCTTAGCCGACACACCATAGGATGTGAATGAGTTTTTAAATGGTATGGAGTCTGTCTTTTAAATATAAAACAAACATATTGGAATGCAGTCGAAAGTAATCAGAAATCCCTATGGATGTCGAATTGACAGGTAAAAAGCTAAATAAAGTAGGTGACGTATGTTACTTAGGAAACAAAATAACCAGTGATGGACGAAGCAGAGAGGATATAAAAAGGAAAGAAAGGCAAGGAAAGCATTTCTACAGAAAAGGAATCTGTTGACATCTAATATATAGATTCAGGTATAGGAAGTCATTTTTGAAGGCTTTTGTCTAGAGCGTGGCGCTCTATGGAAGTGAAACTTGGACTGTTGGAGCAACAGAAAAGAGGAATATTGAAGCGTTTGAAATGTGGTGTTACAGGAGAATGATGAAGATCAGATGGGTAGATAGGCTTACATTAAGACGAGTAGGAGAGGAGAGATGTCTCTGGCGACTGCTAATGAAGAGAAGAGATAGGTTGGTAGGACACTTAATAAGATACCCAGGAATGGCACACTTAGTTATAGAAGGAAGGGTCAAGGATAAGAACTGTAGGGGTAGACAAAGGTCAGAATATGTTAAACAGATTGCCTTGGATGTAGGGTGTAGTAGCTATGTAGAGATGAAACGATTAGCTCAGGACAGGGAAGCATGGAGAGCTGCATCAAACCAGTCGAAAGACTGACGACTCAAACAACATCAACAACAACAACAACAACAACAACAACATAATTATCGTTTCTTCGGGCTTGATGGTGAGGTGAGATGGAATTCTATGCGACAATGAAGTTGACGGCGGTAGCCTATAACTCATCTCAAGAGAGAGCGAATGATAGTTGAACGCAGGTAAATTTGAAGAGGACGAGGAGTTTGAGAGAAATGTCCGTGGGCTATTATAAAATACCGCCTCGGCTTTTTCTGGAGTTAAAATAAAAGAAAACCATTTCGCTCATTTAAAAAACTGTCCGTGGTTGCGTTCGAGCTTACTCGTGTTTTGAGTCTGGAGATAGCCTAGCTCTACGGCCAGTGAATACTTTTTTCAGCTTATCCCAATTGTTTGGGGTCATTGTAGCCTCCATGACGCCTTTTGGTTTTGACCGGATGCTCTTCTGATACCACGTGATTTCCCAGGTGAATGTTACAACTTGCAGTCACCAGGATTCGAACCTCAATCATCCGGTTAGAGGGCAAGCATTTGCACCTCTGCACCATCAAAAGCCTTTTCCCCCTTACACTCACACAAAGAATAGTACATTACTCCTGCCCGAAGATACGTCGTCATTTGTTAAATAGCATGTCTGCCTTTCGCTTATGTTTCAAAAGTCTGTGAGCTCACCTACTACTGTAGTAGGATGCATCTGTTGTAGCAAGGCTGTTGGGATTGAGGATTGATGAGTGGTGGCGTATCAACTTCTGCTAAATCTGAACATATTTTGTTTGTTGTTGCTAATTTTAGGGTCTGCGAACTCGTGGTCATTTAGTCCCGTGTATTTGGGTAAGTGAGGAATTTGTGTGATAGTCTGTGTTATTATGATGGCTGTACTGTGTGTGTATTTGTAAATTGGGGATAGGATTGGGAAGGAGGTGGCCATGACCTTAAATTAAGAACCATCCCAGCGTTTTCCTGGAGTAAAGTGGAGGAAACCACGGAAAACCATTTCCAGGATGGTTGATGTGGGAATCGAACCCTCGTCTTATCAGTTTTGTCTCACGAAGCTGTGTGTACCCCGTTCCAACCCTTAGACCAGAATTAAAATTTCTTGGTACAGCCGGAAATCCAACCTGGACCTCCGGGGTAACAGCCAAGAACGCTAGCCTCTACACCACGATGTGGTATTGAGCACATTTTATCGTATTCCATCCGCAAAGGTTTGTTCGATCAACATGGCTTAAACATTTCATAATTTAATTTTCAATGTTGTTTTTTCTGTACATTTACAAAACTAAACCAGTGGTTTAACTTCGGTCACGTTAGGAAATGTCTGTACGGGCTGAATAATCCGAATGCCGTCTTCTGTGTTCCAGGCTTAAGTATTGAGACTCCTGAGCTATAGGTCCTGCGTTGGATTCCCGGCTCTGCCGTGAAATTTAATTCTGGTCTGAGGACTGGAACGGGGTACACTCAAGTCTCGTGTGGTAAAACTAAGAAGAGAAGGGTTGGATTCCAACCTCAGCTGCCTGGTCTGGTGAACCACCTGGGTATTGAACCCATGTGCCATAGGGTCCAAGGAATGCGAATCCATGCATTTGAGGAAGAAATGAAAGAAACGTATAGTTTCTAATGTAACTTAAAGAAAGATCCAGCTAGGATGCTAGCCTAAGGTTGTGCAACCAACGAGGACCAGGTGTTCGAGAGGATGATATCATCCCTCTTAACATTCAGAAGGGAGCGAGTCATGTGTATTAATAACCGAGTGGAAATTTCCAACGAATAGACAAGGAGGCCTGAATCGGAAATCGAGCTGACGTTGCTGGAAAATGACAACACCGCTTATGCGCCAGAAGAGGAATAATTAAATTTAACCCGTTTACAAGTATAATAATGAGTAAACAAGTACAGTACAGTGAATCATTTTGAATGAGAGATTTTTCAGTAAAGAGAAACCATTTAATAATTGCACAGGAAAAAACTGCAAACGCAAGACGACGTCATTGGGGAATTACCAAGGCCTGTGTGGAGGGGAGAAAGCAAAAGAAATGCAACACCCACACAATTGAGGACGAGAAATTAATTAATATCTCCGAATTGCACGATCGATTCTTAGGGGCAATAAGATTATTTGACATTGAGAAGACGAGCTTTCGGAAGGTATAATTTTTATAGTTGTGGCACCATTATTTTAGAAGTTGACCACAGAAAAGGCTAGAGTCTTATTTTTTTGTAGTGAAATAGTATAAAGCTTCGGGCTTCACCAAGCCAATCATGCAGTTATTGTCAGCCTGCGGGCGTGACACTGTGTCACGATCACCGAATGCAGTCATTCCGATAGTCCGTGAGGGGACGTGACGCTGGAGCATCAGCAGTAAATGCAGTTATTCTGACAACCCGTGAGGGTGTTACTAAGCACGCAGTTCCGACAGTCCGTGAGGGGCGTAAGACTACATCACAGCACATCAATATTCAGACAGCCGTGTGGGGCGTAACTCTGCGTCACATCGAAGACAGTTACTAGTACTCCTTGAGGGGAGAAACGCTGTGTTACACCGCAGAAGTAATATCCGATAGCCATAGGCGTCGCAGTATTAACAACTTGCTTGCCTCCATAAGGAGTGGTAAAGAAGAAATTTAAAGTATCGCCGTATTGAAATATTAGGAAAATCCTAGTTACAGGATTTAGGCCCGACTGTATACAAGTTATAGTGAAAGTTCGTAAGATATAGTCAGAGCAGGCCGCGAACGTCGGACTTAAAGGCGATAGGTCGTTAAATAGACGAACGAATATATCATAACGTACGGAAGTATCGTACCAGAAAGATAAACTGTTATCTAAATTAAAGAACCCACAAGGGAAGAACAGAATAAGGTTCGGAACGTATATCAGAAACGTAGGAGTGTTAGAACCGATCAAATAAGGAAGCACGGAGACTATAAACATTATCTCCAGAAAGCAGGCGAACTATTCTAAAAGTACTAGACTCGAGAAGTACTAGCTGCTATAAACTAAATCTATAGGTCATCGAGGAGACCTCGATCCGAATAGACTTTCGCGAGGATCGATAAGACAGATCTACAAAGAAGCCGTTCAAGCTAGATAAATAGCCGGTCATCCAGGATAGGAGTAGAAGAATTTGGATTCCAGGGAACAGTAGATGTTTCGAGACTTTCATATTCTGCAGGATAGGAAGCCGACATTGAATAAATTTCACCCTTGGAAACGGGAAATTAAGAAGGTCACGTGTGATAGGCTCAGAAATACGGCCTAGTGATCAAGAATTGTGAAGTGTAAATTTATCAAGATTGTGTGTTAAATTAATATTTTTAGTGTTTATTATGTGTTCAAAAGGGACACATCAGTGTATAAAAATGTCGTCAATGTTAAGTGTCTTAAATATATGTCAAGAAGTGTTTATACATAAGATGAATTCCTTTAATATGGAGTAAAAAGTTCAAAGTGGGCCCAAAATGAAGCACCGCACAAGAATAAAGATCATGGGACGATCTTAAAAACATGTGAGTACTGAATTTCATTCTATTTTGGTGTCAGGAAATGGTTGTGTACAAATCCACCGGAGTTTTTGAGTAAAAGGGATGTGTTTTAAGAAATAAATACTGAATAAACAAGAACGCGGTCTGAACAATAATAAAAATTTGAGAAATTATAAATGATTATGTAAAGAGTAAATCCCGTAGAGGAAATAAGTGAATAAAATGTTAATGTATTTAACAAATGTCATAAGAGCAAGCGAAATTTCAGTAATTATCATGAAAGATATTTAAATAAAGTAAAGTTGAGATATGAAAGAAATAGCTTTTGAGCTTGTGTAAAGAATAAAGATAATACTAATAACTAAATATGGAAATATTAAATAAAGATCAAATAAATTGATGTGAACATAAGAGCGTTAAAGCCTTAATATATGTGCAAGATATGATGTTCAAGGGAATATTTTAGAAGGGAGCGATTTATCGGCAACGGAAAAGATTAATATAAGAATTAAAATAATGTGAATTGTTACTAATGATATTTATCAGTTCTTGGGAAGACATTTTGGCTTAAAATAATGCATAGCGCAAAGGAACGCAAATAATATTAAAATGTCACGCTAGGAACGCGTAGAAGTTAAAATACTTGGTAAATTACTTATGGAGGGTAGTTGATTGTAGTGAATTGATAATTGTATAAGTCCTCTATTTGTGACGTAGTATCACGAGGCATTGTGTATGTATTAAAAAGGGAGCTAATATATGGTATTATTGAGCGTATGTCATGTAGGCCACGGCCGACTTTAAATCGCGTCTTGTATAAGTCCTCTATAAGGGAATGGTTCCCGAGGCATGTGAAGAGATTCGAACTCAGAATCTTCTTATGGTAAAAGCCCCTTAATTCTTCGTCGTCGGATGTGTATTAATCTTCCCAATCAATGAGGACCCTCTCATAATTAATAAATGCCAAGGTTACGAAAGTGGTCTATGAACCAAAGAATAGTTGTTTGAATGAATACGGTACAGTAAAAGCCCGGTCTCTCCCCAGAACTGAGTATAATGTGAAGGTTTGTTTTGAAAGCCTTGGAAATGAGCTGCTAACGTGGGTTAGACAGAGAGTCGCCCGTCACCCTCCGTGTCATAAATCGCGCCCGAGTAGAATGGCCTAGCTCTCTTAGAGTAAGGGTGGGCCGGAACCGTCTCGTAAGATGTTGTAAAGAGAAATGAATACACCAGGAGTGTTTAAAGTTGTTAACGACCCGGGCGTTGAACCGAGGTCCTTGTAGATTGATATTTTCGTTTGCCTGTTCAGATCGTAGTTTCTTATATGATAATGGTCTTATAAGACATAAGAGATAAATAACAATCCCTATTGTAATGATGTATGGACGTAGGATTCCACGAGTTAATTGAAGGCAACTAAGTTTCGGGAGTAACTATAGTTTTTTGACAGTGTCAAGTATCTTCACGCTCTGGAGTACACAATTGATTTCCTGATTACCTTAATATATTTGTGAAAATAAAGAGAGATGATAACAGCTGAATGTGTGGACATGCCCAAAAATATTGAGTTAGATAATTAACATAAATTTTAAATGTAATTATACATTTGTTTTGAGGATTAAGAAAATATAAAGGATAGTATTTGAGGTGTACAAGAATGACACCATTATTATGTAAAGCATGGAGCCAAAAGAGCTCGGAGTTATATAAAGCTTACAGTTAATGCTTTATGGAAGTAAGACTAAGTAGGAATTGTTGGTTTATGTGGAAACCATATGTTTAAATACAATATTTGTTTTATTATATTTGTGATTCCTTGTTCATTTGGAACAAGTAGATGATTATGGGTCAGTAATTAAATTGTTAAAGTGTTTGTAGCGCCATTAATCTTATGAATTAAATGTGTTAAAAATAGGAGTTGATTTTGTGGTTATTTTTGCAAGTGTATCCTCTGATTAATCCAAAATATGTGAGTCACAGAGTGGGGGAACTTACCGCTGCCCCGAAAATTCCGAATTGAGCTACGCTGGTATACTGTGATTGGCATATTTCTTGCTAAAAGGGCACAGTATATATAACTTTCTTTTATGCTTAGAATTTGCAGGCAAGCAAATCAGAACTTTTTTTGATATGATTAACTCGTACGGACCGAGGAGTGAGTCCATCGATACGCACGCTACTTAAGCTCAATCTCTGGCCAGGTTCTTTTTACAATTATTTTATTCTTATTGCTATTCAGCCGAACTCCACGAGCTTATTCTCGTCAAACGATTTGCTATAGGTTCCAATTTCTAGTAGGCACGGGCATTGAAAAGTGCAAGAAGGAAGATTGCAGTTTTACGTAACCATTAACCTTGTGATCATGAGCCACGGGACCTCCTCTTTACGTGGAATCCGAACCACAGGACATGGCATATCACTTCGAAAATCTCACATGCATTGACTGGGAATCGACCCCGAATAGCTTGACCGCTGCGCCACCACGTCCCTATACGGACATTTGAGTTAGTATAATTTACTCAACTATTAGCTTTTAGAGGACAAGGCTGTCCTCCGGGGAGATAACCTAGAAGTTATCATCATAAACTGTCTTCTTGAGCCTATGAACCCATGAACGACGGGTACCAATGCTAGTTTTAAAATAACGGGAGCCATCGCATCGACCGGATTAGCCGCAGGCTCAAGGATGTTCTTTTGTTAGTGCACATGGTTTGCATGCTCTCGTCACTCATACAAAACACATGTTCACAGAACAACTGAAAAATATTTATATCACTTGTCTTTTCCTTTAACATAGGAGATTCAAGGAGAAATAAGGAAGATCATACAGAAGTTTAACGTGACCGTTAATCTCGCGATCATGAGCTACGGGACCTCCTTTTTACGTGGATTCCGAACCACAGGACGTGGCATTTCACTTCAAAAATTGCACATGCATTGACCGGGAATCGAACCCGGTCCGCCTTGGCGAGAGGCAGACAGCTTGACCACTGAGCCACCACGCCTAAGGAGAAATAATCTCAACTCCGAGATTTCTGATGGCATTGTCATATTAGCCGATTCTCCAAAGGATTTGAATTAATGTTTAGGTAAGAACACCCACCGTCTTGAGGAAGGAATTCATGATGAAAATCAATAAAATAACGTAAAACAAAAGTATTGGAACGCAGCCGAAAGAAATCAGAAACCCCTATTGACGTCAAATTGGCAGATGAAAAGCTAAAGGAAGTAGGAGACTTTAGCTACGTAGGAAGCAAAATAACCAGTGATGGACGAAGCAAGGTGAATATAGAAAGTTGGTTGGATTAGGCAAGGAAAGCATTTTTACAGAGAAGAAATCTGTTGACATAAAATATAGTTTTAGGCATTAGAAAATCATTTTTGAAAGCCATTGCCTGGAGCATGGCTCTGTATGGAAGTGAAACTTGGACTGTTAGCGCAGCAGACGAGAGGAGAATATAAGCATTTGAAATGTGGTGGTCAAGAATGAGATTAGATGGGCAGATAGAGTAACACATGAAGATGCATTAAGACGTGTGGGCGAGGAGAGATGTTTCTGGCGACTGCTGATGAAGGACACACACTAAGACATTCCTGGAATAGGAAATTTAGTTATGGAAGGAAGGGTTGAGGACGGGAACTTGAGGGGTAGACCAAGAAGAGAAAATGTTAAAATGATTGCCTCTGATGTAGGATGTGGTAGCTATGTAGAGATGAAACGATTAGCTCACGACAGGCATGCATGAAGTGCTGCCTCAAACCAGTCAAAAGAATGACGTCTCCAACCACCACAACCACACCAGGAGATTGGACCAAATATAGGCTATTTGGCTTTTTGCTAATATCTCACCGCTGGTACTGATGCAATACTGGGAGCAACACATTGCAATAGCTTGAAATAGACACGGTTCTTTTCTTTGTATACTAATTCCAGAATCAGGATCAAGGTCAAGGTTAAGTTTCGGGATCTTCAGAAAAGGGAGTCCTACATTGTCACGGACTTAGAACTGTGCACTTGCCCTCTGGGTAAACTGCCTTTAATAGCCTACATTAATCTGCCGTTCCATAGAGGTCGGATGGTATATGGTGAAGCTTCAAGGTCAATCTGACGGCTCTGAGCAGATTTCCAGCCTCGTTTCAGTGGTGGTGGGAACTGCGAAAGCAGTCACTCGACGTCCAGCGTGCTGTGGACATCACGTGTTAATGCCAAATAGGCCTATTCACAAGGCAGCTCGGTGCAGTTTGACTTAACGTTATATCACTCATGCTGTACCGCGACCTTGAAGCTTCGCTGCATACCGTCCGAACTCTTAACATCAGTTCTATATGAATAGCCTATTTTCTTAATAGACTACGCATACTGCTAATTTTGAATATGTTTCAAGTTGGGAAAACCCAGCAATTGATATATTTTTTTAAATTTGAAATATTTTCTTCCTCACACATAATTGTTTGTTTTCTTGTGATGTTCCAGGATGACCATGATGCTGAAGGAAGGTCGTCTGCGCCTCACGGAGGTCAACCCGTACCTCATGTGCGTGCTATGCGGTGGCTATCTTATCGATGCCACCACCATCGTCGAGTGCCTTCATTCTTGTAAGTACATCCTCCCCTGCAAATCAATGCTTTACATGTGAACAGATTTTGTTGTTGTTTGATTTGAGAGGGTTGGACATCGTGGTCATTCAGCCCCGTGTGCTTGGCTGTGTGTGGAATTTTGTCTGATAACCTGTGTCATTGTGATGGCTGTAGGCTACTAGTGTTTGCATTTAAGGTGAGGATTGAGAAGGAGGTAGCCGTGGCCCTAAGTTACGAATCATCTCAGCATTTACCTGGAGTAGAAGTGGGGAAACCACGGAAAACTAATTCAAGGATGGTTAAGGTGAGAATCGAACCCATCTCTTCACAGTTTTGCATCACAAGGCTGAGTGTACCCCGCTCCAGCTCTTAGACCAGAATTGAATTTCTAGGCAGAGCCGGTAATCGAAACCAGACCTCTGGGGCGATAGCCAAGCACATGAACCAATAAAAACGAATCATTCCTTTCAAGATCTTTTATATCCTTGCAGTACAAAACGCACACTAAATATGTAGGCTACATATGGGCCAACATTCAAGAAAATCCCTCAAATAGCCTAGTTGTGGAGATATTACCGCCTTATGGCGTAGTGGCTATCATTCTTGGCTGACGCCCTGGATGTTCGGGTACACACAGCCTCGTGAGGAAAAACAGAGAAGAGATTAACTCGATTCCCCTCCCCCAGCCATCCTGGAAGTGTTTTTCCATGGTTTCGCACTTCTACTCCAGGCAAATGCCAGGAAGGTTCCCAACTCATGGCCACGGCAGCCTCAGAGCCTACCCTAATTCGGGATGGTTGAACTACACTAATTGGGTTAAACCCAGAGTGTCCAGTCAGCTTTGGTTAATTGTTTTGGACAGAGAGTGGGAGTAGGCAACCTCTCCAGAAATGTTGGTTAAGCCATGAGTAGACTGACAGCTAGCTACACCTGAACCCCCTAGAGTTTCCGTAGATATAGGCCTATTCAGTGCAGCTAACATGTTATCCAGGTACAGTCAATGAAGTGGCGAGTTTCGAGTTAAAGGAAACTATACGTTTTGTAAGTGTGAGTGGTCACTACGAGGCCAAAAGTTGGTGTTCGAACAAGGAATGTTCTGCCCTTTTATTTACGAATGCAACTTGTTTTATAGCAGAGTATACAGGGTGTTACAAAAAGGTACGGCCAAACTTTCAGGAAACATTCCTCACACACAAAGAAAGAAAATATGGTATGTGGACATGTGTCCGGAAACGCTTAATTTCCATGTTAGAGCTCATTTTATTACTTCTCTTCAAATCACATTAATCATGGAATGGAAACACACAGCAACAGAACGTACCAGCGTGACTTCAAACACTTTGTTACAGGAAATGTTCAAAATGTCCTCCGTTATCGAGGATACATGCATCCACCCTCCGTCGCATAGAATCCCTGATGCGCTGATGCAGCCCTGGAGAATGGCGTATTGTATCACAGCCGTCCACAATACGAGCACGAAGAGTCTCTACATTTGGTACCGGGGTTGCGTAGACAAGAGCTTTCAAATGCCCCCATAAATGAAAGTCAAGAGGGTTGAGGTCTGGAGAGCGTGGAGGCCATGGAATTGGTCCGCCTCTACCAATCCATCGGTCACCGAATCTGTTGTTGAGAAGCGTACGAACACTTCGACTGAAATGTGCAGGAGCTCCATCGTGCATGAACCACATGTTGTGTCGTACTTGTAAAGGCACATGTTCTAGCAGCACAGGTAGAGTATCCCGTATGAAATCATGATAACGTGCTCCATTGAGCGTAGGTGGAAGAACATGGGGCCCAATCAAGACATCACCAACAATTCCTGCCCAAACGTTCACAGAAAATCTGTGTTGATGACGTGATTGCACAATTGCGTGCGGATTCTCGTCAGCCCACACATGTTGATTGTGAAAATTTACAATTTGATCACGTTGGAATGACGCCTCATCCGTAAAGAGAACATTTGCACTGAAATGAGGATTGACACATTGTTGGATGAACCATTCGCAGAAGTGTACCCGTGGAGGCCAATCAGCTGCTGATAGTGCCTGCACACGCTGTACATGGTACGGGAACAACAGGTTCTCCCGTAGCACTCTCCATACAGTGACGTGGTCAACGTTACCTTGTACAGCAGCAACTTCTCTGACGCTGACATGAGGGTTATCGTCAACTGCACGAAGAATTGCCTCGTCCATTGCAGGTGTCCTCGTCGTTCTAGGTCTTCCCCAGTCGCGAGTCATAGGCTGGAATGTTCCGTGCTCCCTAAGACGCCGATCAATTGCTTCGAACGTCTTCCTGTCGGGACACCTTCGTTCTGGAAATCTGTCTCGATACAAACGTACCGCGCCACGGCTATTGCCTCGTGCTAATCCATACATCAAATGGGCATCTGCCAACTCCGCATTTGTAAACATTGCACTGACTGCAAAACCACGTTCGTGATGAACACTAACCAGATGATGCTACGTACTTTTGTGCTTGATGCTCGTACTGTAGAGCAATGAGTCGCATGTCAACACAAGCACTGACGTCAACATTACCTTCCTTCAAATGGGCCAACTGGCGGTGAATCGAGGAAGTACAGTACATACTAACGAAACTAAAATGAGCTCTAACATTACGTCAACATTACCTTCCTTGGGCCAACTGGCGGTGAATCGAGGAAGTACAGTACATACTAACGAAACTAAAATGAGCTCTAACATGGAAATTAGGCGTTTCCGGACACATGTCCACATAACATATTTTATTTCTTTGTGTGTGAGGAATGTTTCCTGAAAGTTTGGCCGTACCTTTTTGTAACACCCTGTATATAGGGTAAGCATTTTGGTTCCCACGATATCGTTTTGTGCAGACTTACATACATACGAAGTCATTTTTACGAAGTTAAAACATAAAAATTAAAATGTGCACATCTGAATAGTAGACTAACTGTGAAACACAAAGAAAATAACCGAACTTGAACTTTAAATGCAAGGCTAAATAAATCCAGGAAACTGGAATAATGCCAGAACCTGCTAATTAATAGTATCGAATAAGTCTTTGAGATAACAAAAGTAGATAGTGGGGAGCAAAGTAAAGATCAGCGCAGGTTGACATTTTCCGACATTATTTACCTTTACGTTCAGTTTGGAGTGGGAGGCAGTGAAACACGCCTCAGGCAACTACCCCTGTTAGGGTTATCTTAATTGACCCCCGTGGAGAGAACCCTTTAGCGCAGTTCAGTATCGCCACCCTAATACAAGCCAAATTATAAATACACACACCATTACAAGCCATCGCAATGACGCAGGTTATCAGGCAGTTTCAACTCACAACCACATAACCACGATGTTGCAAAGCCCCTAAATCATTCAACAGCAACAAATTGCAGGGGTATTGAATATTTTGTGAGATGTGTGCTCACTAGTGTTCAAAACCCCTTACCAAGGTTAATAGTGAACCCAATTCGATAATCCCACCCCTTAACGTGGTTAATAGTGAACCCAAATCGATATTCCTACCCCCATAACGTGGTTAATAGTGAACCTAATTCAATAATCCTACCCTCTAACGAGGTTAATAGTGAACCTATTTCAATAATCCTACCCCCATAACGAGGTTAATAGTGAACCTAACTCAATAATCCTACCCCCATAACGAGGTTAATAGTGAACCTAATTCAATAATCCTTCCCCCATAACAAGGTTAATAGTGAACCTAACTCAATAATCCTACCCGCATAACGAGGATAATAGTGAACTTAATTCAATAATCCTACCCGCATAACGAGGTTAATAGTGAACCTAACTCAATAGTCGTACCCCTAAACGAGGTTAATAGTGAACCTAACTCAATAATCCTACCCCCATAACGAGGTTAATAGTGAACCTAATTCAATAATCCTACCCCCCATAACAAGGTTAATAGTGAACCTAACTCAATAATCCTACCCCTAAACGAGGTTAATAGTGAACCTAACTCAATAGTCCTACCCCTAAACGAGGTTAAAAGTCAACCTAATTCAATAATTCTACCCCTAAACGAGGTTAATAGTGAACTTAATTCAATAATCCTACCCGCATAACGAGGTTAATAGTGAACCTAACTCAATAGTCCTACCCCTAAACGAGGTTAATAGTGAACCTAATTCAATAATCCTACCCCCATAACAAGGTTAATAGTGAACCTAACTCAATAATCCTACCCCTAAACGAGGTTAATAGTGAACTTAATTAAATAATCCTACCCGCATAACGAGGTTAATAGTGAACCTAACTCAATAATCCTACCCCTAAACGAGGTTAATAGTGAACTTAATTCAATAATGCTACCCGCATAACGAGGTTAATAGTGAACCTAACTCAATAGTCCTACCCCTAAACGAGGTTAATAGTGAACCTAATTCAATAATCCTACTCCCATAACAAGGTTAATAGTGAATCTAACTCAATAATCCTACCCCTAAACGAGGTTAATAGTGAACTTAACCCAATAATCCTACCCGCATAACGAGGTTAATAGTGAACCTAACTCAATAGTCCTACCCCCATAACGAGGTTAATAGTGAACCTAATTCAGTAATCCTTCCCCATAACAAGGTTAATAGTAAACCTAACTCAATAATCCTACCCCTAAACGAGATTAATAGTGAACTTAATTCAATAATCCTACCCGCATAACGAGGTTAATAGTGAACCTAACTCAATAGTCCTATCCCTAAACGAGGTTAATAGTGAACCTAACTCAATAATCCTACCCCCATAACGAGGTTAATAGTGAACCTAATTCAATAATCCTACCCCATAACAAGGTTAATAGTGAACCTAACTCAATAATCCTACCCCTAAACGAGGTTAATAGTGAACCTAATTCAATAATCCTTCCCCCAAAACAAGGTTAATAGTGAACCTAACTCAATAGTCCTACCCCTAAATGAGGTTAAAAGTGAACCTAATTCAATAATTCTACCCCCATAACAAGGTTAATAGTGAACCTAACTCAATAATCTTACCCCTAAACGAGGTTAATAGTGAACCTAACTCAATAATCCTACCCCTAAACGAGGTTAATAGGGAACTTAACCCAATAATCCTACCCCTAAACGAGGTTAATAGTGAACCTAACTCAATAGTCCTACCCCTAAACGAGGTTAAAAGTCAACCTAATTCAATAATTCTACCCCTAAACGAGGTTAATAGTGAACTTAATTCAATAATCCTACCCGCATAACGAGGTTAATAGTGAACCTAACTCAATAGTCCTACCCCCATAACGAGGTTAATAGTGAACCTAATTCATTAATCCTTCCCCCATAACAAGGTTAATAGTGAACCTAACTCAATAGTCCTACCCCTAAATGAGGTTAAAAGTGAACCTAATTCAATAATTCTACCCCCATAACAAGGTTAATAGTGAACCTAACTCAATAATCTTACCCCTAAACGAGGTTAATAGTGAACCTAACTCAATAATCCTACCCCTAAACGAGGTTAATAGTGAACTTAACCCAATAATCCTACCCGCATAACGAGGTTATTAGTGAACCTAACTCAATAGTCCTACCCCCATAACGAGGTTAATAGTGAACCTAATTCAATAATCCTTCCCCCATAACAAGGTTAATAGTGAACCTAACTCAATAATCCTACCCCTAAACGAGGTTAATAGTGAACCTAATTCAATAATCCTACCCGCATAACGAGGTTAATAGTGAACCTAACTCAATAGTCCTACCCCTAAACGAGGTTAATAGTGAACCTAACTCAATAATCCTACCCCTAAACGAGGTTAATAGTGAACCTAATTCAATAATCCTACCCGCATAACGCGGTTAATAGTGAACCTAACTCAATAGTCCTACCCCTAAACGAGGTTAATAGTGAACCTAACTCAATAATCCTACCCCCATAACGAGGTTAATAGTGAACCTAATTCAATAATCCTACCCCCATAACAAGGTTAATAGTGAACCTAACTCGATAATCCTACCCCTAAACGAGGTTAATAGTGAACTTAATTCAATAATCCTACCCGCATAACGAGGTTAATAGTGAACCTAACTCAATAATCCTACCCCCATAACGAGGTTAATAGTGAACCTAATTCAATAATCCTACCCCCATAACAAGGTTAATAGTGAACCTAACTCGATAATCCTACCCCTAAACGAGGTTAATAGTGAACTTAATTCAATAATCCTACCCGCATAACGAGGTTAATAGTGAACCTAACTCAATAATCCTACCCGCATAATGAGGTTAATAGTGAACCTAATTCAATAATCCTACCCGCATAACGAGGTTAATTGTAAACGTAACTCAATAAACCTACCCCTTAACGAGGTTATTAGTGAACCTAATTCAATAATCCTACCCGCTTATCGAGGTTAATAGTGAACGTAACTCAATAATCCTACCCCTAAACGAGGGTATTAGTGAACCTAACGCAATAATTCTACCCGCATAACGAGGTTAATAGTGAACCTAACTCAAGCTCGATTTTCTCAGGTACGAACGATGACCAATGGTATTAGTACCAGGCCTAAATAACCTCACCACAATTCTCGTAGTAAAGGGTGCAATCGGCATGATGGATGCACCTTTCTCCGTGCCACGAAAATCACTAGTTCTGTAGAAACTCGCCGCGCTACGGGAGCACTGCGTGTCCACTTGAAGAAGTCATAAGCAAAGTTGCAATGTTGAATGAATGTTGGAGATTTGATTTATTCAAAATAAATGGGCCTACTCATTGAAGAAAGAAAATGAACAACTTCGCTTTCTTCCCTCACACACTTCTAGATAGCGCTTTGAGAATGCCGGTTGATAACGTGTCAACCATTTATTCCAGGCTAGCATTCTTGGCCGACACCGCGGAGGCCCGGGTTCGATTCTCGACTCCGCCAAGAAATTCAATCTGGTCTGAGGGCTGGAAATGGTTACACTCAGCCTCGTGAGGCAAAACTGACAAGAGGTGGGTTCTATTCCTATCTCAGCCATCCTGGAAGTGATTTTCCGTGGTTTCCCACTTCTGCTCCAGGCAAATACAGGGGATGGTACCTTACTTAAGGCCACGGCTGCTTCCTACCCAAATCCTACCTCGATTACAAATACACACAGTAATAACTTGCAGACATCACAGTAACACGGGTTATCAGACAAATTCTGCGCGCGCGCGCGCGCGCGCGCACACACGCACACACACACAAAAGCGCAGGGGCTATATGACCACCAAGTCGTTAAGTCCCTAAAAGAATGAAGAACAACAAAATTTATTCAAGTGAACCTTTTTAACCGCTAAATGGTATGGTAAAATGTGTTGCACTTCCAGGTATGGCAGGGTCTAATCTGATCCCTTTGGTTTCAAACACCTAACTAATATTTATAGTTAGTGTAGGATCATAGTTAATGAGGATTATTTCAAGAAGTCATTGTTTATAATTTTATTTATATAAAAACATTGAATTAATTTTAATATGGCCAGCATATATTCAGATTAACATTCATATAAGTTAAGTTAAAATTGCATAAAGTTTGTTTTTCTCAACCCCTCAATTTTGCTTTTGTTAAGTCACAATTAGTTACTGGTGACAATCAATCAACTGTTAGATGCATAAAATTCAATGATTATATCTCAAATTACCATGGTAACCATTACTGACAATTCTGACGTGGGAATCTCAAAGGGCTGAACCAGTTGTCAAAACTCTCACTCGGTTTAAGTTACATGCATTACAGGTTATCTGAGTTGTACTATGGTTCTTACACACACTATTTCCACACAGTGAACATACCAGAGAGTATTTTGATAGGTTGTAAGGTCATTTGTGACACCTTTTTGTTTTCGCTGGTCCTCCTGAAGTAGCGGATGATAATTGTGTTCGTTGATGTCTCAGTTTTTTCTCAATGATGGCACGTAGTTCCTTGGGAATATTGACCATCCCACCTCAATGAAACATGTGCTCCTTTATAAGATTCCTTTCTAAGGAAATTATGAATTCCCTGCGTGACAGTTTGTTGGAATTTTGAGAGAGAGAGAGTCAAATATTACGTCAGAATTGACAGTGGCAATATCCATTATTCTGAACTAAAATCTTAGAGGCCATCGTTTGGTTCGCCGTCCTGTTCTATAGCTCGTAATCGTTTGGTCTAGTGCACCTACTCTGAATTTAGTGATGTTATAGAAGTCACTGAATTCAGTTCTATTTGAAGGGGTATCTAATACTGCCTGGTTCTTCATAAGCACATAGGAAACTAAAGTTGATTGACTGGTGAAACAGAAGTTAGATGAATGAACTTCATCTTGATTTAATGAAGACCTGCCAGCCATCATAAACGATACTACACTATAACTCGAGAGCCCTGCGCGGATAAACAAAACATTATCCGCACCCGCCCCGCATCCGCACAACTGTTATCCGCATCCGCGCGACTTTCTTCCATATTCACACGTGTGTTAACCGAATCTACTGGTATTACAATAATATGTTTAATTAGATAAAGCATAAATTACTAAAGCGACATATTTAGACGTTTGAGGAATAAGTCGTTCATGTGCTATGTATGTTATACAGCCAGGATTGCAACCCTTTCCTGTTCGGAGTGTTAATTATGCTTAATGACATAATTTGAAGAGATTAAGTTTAAATCATCATCTTACATTTGTCATGAAAAAAAAACATACAGGAAAAATATGATATTTCATTTACTGGTAGCCTACATCCGGGTCCTAATAATGATATTAAACAAGTTCAGATTGTATTTTAAAAGGTATCCTGACATTATCCGCAGCTTATCCGCTATTCGCACAGTCATGCAAACAATATCCGCATTGGGAAAAATTTGCGGATATCCGCATCCGCGCAGCGCTTTAACTATAACCCTTCGAAAAATTGCATTTATTTGAAGCAAACAATAGAAACTATCGCGCGGCAAATACACACTCATGAAACATTTACGGAATGGCAGGGTCAGAATTGACCCTCCACACCCCACAACTGGAGATCACTAGATCACAGAAATGTTACATGGCAGGGTCAGAATTGACCCTCCACACCCCACAACTGGAGATCACTAGATCACAGAAATGTTACATGGCAGGGTCAGAATTGACCCTCCACACCCCACAACTGGAGATCACTAGATCACAGAAATGTTACATGGCAGGGTCAGAATTGAGCCTCCACACCCCACAGCTGGAGATCACTAGAGCACAGAAATGTTACATGGCAGGGTCAGAATTGACCCTCCACACCCCTCAACTGGAGATCACTAGATCACAGAAATGTTACATGGCAGGGTCAGAATTGACCCTCCACACGCCACAACTGGAGATCACTAGATCACAGAAATGTTACATGGCAGGGTCAGAATTGACCCTCCACACCCCACAACTGGAGATCACTAGATCACAGAAATGTTACATGGCAGGGTCAGAATTGACCCTCCACACCCAACAACTGGAGATCACTAGATCACAGGAATGTTACATGGCAGGGTCAGAATTGACCCTCCACACCCCACAACTGGAGATCACTAGATCACAGAAATGTTACATGGCAGGGTCAGAATTGACCCTCCACACCCCACAACTGGAGATATCTAGATCACAGAAATGTTACATGGCAGGGTCAGAATTGAACCTCCACACCCCACAACTGGAGATCACTAGATCACAGAAATGTTACATGGCAGGGTCAGAATTGACCCTCCACACCCCACAACTGGAGATCACTAGATCACAGAAATGTTACATGGCAGGGTCAGAATTGACCCTCCACACCCCACAACTGGAGATCACTAGATCACAGAAATGTTACATGGCAGGGTCAGAATTGACCCTCCACACCCCACAACTGGAGATCACTAGATCACAGAAATGTTACATGGCAGGGTCAGAATTGACCCTCCACACCCCACAACTGGAGATCACTAGATCACAGAAATGTTACATGGCAGGGCCAGATTTGACCCTCCACACCCCACAACTGGAGATCACTAGATCACAGAAATGTTACATGGCAGGGTCAGAATTGACCCTCCATACCCCACAACAGGAGAACACTAGATCACAGAAATGTTACATGGCAGGGTCAGAATTGACCCTCCACACCCCACAACTGGAGATCGCTAGATCACAGAAATGTTACATGGCAGGGTCAGAATTGACCCTCCATACCCCACAACGGGAGAACACTAGATCACAGAAATGTTACATGGCAGGGTCAGAATCGACCCTCCACACCCCACAACAGGAGAACACTAGATCACAGAAATGTTACATGGCAGGGTCAGAATTGACCCTCCACACCCCACAACTGGAGATCACTAGATCACAGAAATGTTACATGGCAGGGTCAGAATTGACCCTCCACACCCCACAACTGGAGATCACTAGATCACAGAAATGTTACATGGCAGGGTCAGAATTTGACCCTCCACACCCCACAACTGGAGATCACTAGATCACAGAAATGTTACATGCCAGGGTCAGAATTGACCCTCCACACCCCACAACAGGAGAACACTAGATCCAGAAATGTTACATGGCAGGGTCAGAATTGACCCTCCACACCCCACAACTGGAGATCACTAGAACACAGAAATGTTACATGGCAGGGTCAGAATTGACCCTCCACACCCCACAACTGGAGATCACTAGATCACAGAAATGTTACATGGCAGGGTCAGAATTGAGCCTCCACACCCCACAGCTGGAGATCACTAGAGCACAGAAATGTTACATGGCAGGGTCAGAATTGACCCTCCACACCCCTCAACTGGAGATCACTAGATCACAGAAATGTTACATGGCAGGGTCAGAATTTACCCTCCACACGCCACAACTGGAGATCACTAGATCACAGAAATGTTACATGGCAGGGTCAGAATTGACCCTCCACACCCCACAACTGGAGATCACTAGATCACAGAAATGTTACATGGCAGGGTCAGAATTGACCCTCCACACCCCACAACTGGAGATCACTAGATCACAGATATGTTAGACTACATGTCAGGGTCAGAATTGACCCTCCACACCCCACAACAGGAGAACACTAGATCAGAGAAATGTTACATGGCAGGGTCAGAATTGACCCTCCACACCCCACAACTGGAGATCACTAGAACACAGAAATGTTACATGGCAGGGTCAGAATTGACCCTCCACACCCCACAACTGGAGATCACTAGATCACAGAAATGTTACATGGCAGGGTCAGAATTGACCCTCCACACCCCACAACTGGAGATCACTAGATCACAGAAATGTTACATGGCAGGGTCAGAATTGACCCTCCACACCCCACAACTGGAGATCACTAGATCACAGAAATTTTCATGGCAGGGTCAGAATTGACCCTCCACACCCCACAACTGGAGATCACTAGATCACAGAAATGTTACATGTCAGGGTCAGAATTGACCCTCCACACCCCACAACAGGAGAACACTAGATCACAGAAATGTTACATTGCAGGGTCAGAATTGACCCTCCACACCCCACAACTGGAGATCAGTAGATAACAGAAATGTTACATGGCAGGGTCAGAATTGACCCTCCACACCCCACAACTGGAGATCACTAGATCACAGAAATGTTACATGGCAGGGTCAGAATTGACCCTCCACACCCCACAACTGGAGATCACTAGATCACAGAAATTTTACATGGCAGGGTCAGAATTGACCCTCCACACCCCACAACTGGAGATCACTAGATCACAGAAATGTTACATGGCAGGGTCAGAATTGACCCTCCACACCCCACAACTGGAGATCACTAGATCACAGAAATGTTACATGGCAGGGTCAGAATTGACCCTCCACACCCCACAACTGGAGATCACTAGATCACAGAAATGTTAACAGTCGCTCCCTAGCTTGTCTGGACATACACTAAGAATACACAGACGCCATTCGCTACACTTTCTCCGTAGCAGAGAAAACTAAAAATTTAAATTACGTCAGGGTCAGAAATGACCCTGCCATACCATTTAGGGGATCGCATTGTGGCTTAGTTTCAGGAAAGTGTATTTTTCTTCATTCTTGCTTTCTGGCTAACGGCTTATCTGTGTTGAAACAACGAACTTTGCAACATAGGGCGTGGTCAGATCTTGAATAGGTGTCCAGTATTAGTGATCACGTGCTGTTGGCTGGGGAAGGGAAGGAGGAACAGAAAGGATCTCGTCATCCTACCGCAAGTAAACGCCAGCTAAAGACCAACGCATCAAAGTTTCAATCCCGTCTACGTTCTGAAAGCCCGTCTTCTTCTTATTCTACTTGCAGCGGAAACTATTTTGACAGCATGCCGCGTCTCCGACTGAGATTGCGCTGTGCGAAGGAAGAGCTTGGCCGTGAATGTTCTTGCCCCTACCAGCGCCCCACTCCAAGTTCAGAAGTTACAGTCTAAAGCTCCGTTTGCACGCCTGCTTTCTGCTCGCTGTAGAGTTGGAGACTGTTTTGTTGAAGAATGGAAGTTGTTAAAAGGTCGGACCCGTGCAGCCATCCCAAATGTAATAGACTAAAGGGAAGCGAGGGAATGTTTGTATAACCGTGCATGAAAGAGTAGTAGCAGCGGTTGGAACAGTCTAATTGTTGTTGTTATTTAATAGATTTTATTTTATTTAGCGTATTGAGAATTTATAAATTATATATACAGCGAGAGCCTTCTTTACAGAACAGGACTTCGCATGCGCCGTGTGACGGACTGGGCACTCTGGCTAGCCACCTGTCGAGCAAGGCACTGGCACCAGCAGCAGCGTAGTGCCCAACTAGTTCAACACATTTTCACTTTTTAGCGTACATTCATTAATCGTCATTACTTACATCAAATTCAGAGTAGTCGCTGGAAATGCTGTCCTTCATTTCCTAAACACACATTGCACCAACGTAGGAAGTTTTGGCACACTCGCTGTAAGTTAGGCTAATTCATCTTCACTGATATTTCGTTTTCGAGAGCCTCCAAAGTGGTGGATTAATTGTGTACGTTTTGTTTGAGATTCTCCCACAAGTCAAAATCGCACGGTGCTAATAATAATAATAATATCGTATGGCCTCGGGTGCCGGGTGCAAGCTTTGTTATTTGACACCCAAAGGGTAGGTTGCATGTCGAATTTCGTTGTTCCTTGAAGCACTATGAAAGTCAAGGATGTTAGATATCTAAGCTCCTTGAACACTATAGCACTTCCTAGTAGAGTAATGAGGAACTTTGTGTTGGCGGAAACTCCAGAGAATAATTTTGCCATTATGAACCCGACCTACTGAATTCAAATGGGTGCTGAAACTTACGAACACATTTATTGTAGAACTTCTTCTCGAGAAGATAAGTTTCCACTAGAAAAATTCGATGTTTGTTCCATACTCAACAGTGTACGGGATACGAGATAGCCTGCAGTAAGCTACTTCACCGCAAGTTATAATTATCTCAACTAGGGTATTGAAACCTTATTGCCATGGTTTCATGGCGGAGAAATTGTATTGCGTAGTGAGTTGGAATATCAGATAACGCAGAGCAAGGATACTTCTTTATTCTCTGACGGGGAACCACAAGATCGCGTCACCCCACTTCAAAAGGCCTTACTCAGTGAGATACAGATCGAAAATTTCCACAGGGGACTTACTGGAGCAAGTAGAAGGCAGATGTGGGCGCAGTTTATGATTAGGCCTATACATACCACGTGACTGACACCTTTCCCCTAGTAACAGGTAGAATACATAGTGCAGATAAATGCTAAATAGATATTCATTTATCTAAATATAAGAAGAAAATTATAAGCTAATTAAATGGATTAAGATTAATTGATCAAATTAATTCATTGCTTACACAGCAGGCCGATATCTTATTCCCACTCCAGGGCCAGTCATGGATATGGAGATTGAACAGGGGAATTACCTTTTTATGCCGTTAAAGAAAAGGGATCAGCTCCGTAGCATAGCGGTCAGCGTGGTTAGCTGCCGCCCCGGAGGTCCTGGGTTCGATTCCCGGCTCTGCCACGAAATTTTAAAAGTGGTATGAGGACTGGAACGGGGTCTACTCAGCCTCGGGTGGTCCAAATGAGTAGAGGGGGTTCGATTCGCGCCTCAGCCATCCTCGAAGTGGTTTTCCGTGGTTTCCCACTTCGTCTTCGGGCAAATGCCGGGATGGTACCTCCTGTAAGGCCACAGCCGCCTCCTTCCCGCTTCCTTGCCTATCCATCCCAATCTTCCCCTCCCTTCCCATCCCTCAAAAGGCCCCTGCAGGCGAAGAGCAAAAATAGCACCTTAACCCCATTACTTCACGCGGAAAAACAGATGTTCACATTTCCGAACCCTGTTCTTTCGTAAGTTAATTTTGCTGCAAAGAAAGCATTAGATGAATGGTGATGAATCGGTGAATGGATTTTGATAGCATCTTCTCTCATAGACAGATCTCTATCCCCGTGTACAGCATCGACCGTGCTTTATAGTTTCTTAATGAAACCTTTGACATGCAAACACAAAACAAAGTATTCTTACACCTTTATTTCATATGATAAGCAAAGCATTCAATAGACGCACATATTTCTTTATTACTTGTCGTAAAAAAGTAGATATCGCATGGTTGGCAGAGCGGGGTGCAACGTGGTGGGATGATTTCTACATAGCTCCAAAACCGAAGAGACCACAGCAAATACATTAGACTATAGAAAACCCAAAAGACAATAAGGGATGTATCAGTAAAAGAAAAAAAAGTGGTGACCAAGGTCTGACTCGAACTCGAAACCTTCAATTCTCCACGCCAACGACCTAGCGTCTACGCCACGGAGAAGATCCGAGAACGTGTGCGGTAATAGTACTACAAAAGTTTGAGGATTGACTTTAAACGTTCAATTTTGAACACACTAAGGCCCATTGGCAAAAACGCTCGAACAGGGGCAAACTATTTTTTTATGAAGATCAAACCCTCCAAATTTGGACACCTTTCTAGTAAACCACATGGCGACCTCCCCTTGTAAGTTCAATATGTGAATACAATCATGTTTATATATTGCCAACTGTACCCTGAAGATCGGTGGAAACGAATATATTTTAGCTAACAAATAATATGCTAAATCAGTGTAATTAATTGTAACTTAGTGACTGGGAAATAACTGTTTATATGGATAATGGTTCGTCGTTATGCTGCAGTTAAGTCGGAAGTGCTTAATGTAATTGAAAGACGGGTTCTGTAATTGGTGGATGTTAACGAGGACTAATTTCCCTGCTCAGAAAAATAGTCTCTCGAAATTTAATATTTTTGAATAATAATAATAATAATAATAATAATAATAATATATTAGGGACGTGAATGTCAACTTATTAGAATATTTGAGACGTGGATGTCAAAGGATATGTAACAGCGTATTATTGTGACTAAAATGTAAAGGGATTTATGTACTTCGAGTAGCGTATTGGGTACTATATAGCCTAGGTAAAGTGTTCTCTAGGGAGCCAGACGTCAACGATATAATTAGGGGCAATAGGTAAGACCTCATATAAAATTCAGGGGTGGAATAGTTCGCTGAAGTCTACGAGAATAAAATTCAGGGGTGGAACAGACCTCTTAATCTACGCTGGCGGCAACGTGTAAGAACTCGTATAAAATTCAAGGGTGGAATAGTCCTTTGAAGGTAAATGAAACGACACTTGTAACGCAGTGAACAAGAGTACTCAGAAGAACGGAATTAATAGATAAATGTCTCAATTATCCCCTGTTATATCAACCACAGTCAGTAATCTAATCTAGGTAGATAGACAACCTCTTAATGTGACTTATTCGTGATCCATGTAACTTTATCTGAGACTAGTGTAAGAACACCCGCATATATTTGAATAAAAGGCAATGACCATACGTAACGAAATAGTTACTAATTCTTGCATTGATTTTTGTAGTAGCAACTTTCCGACTTAAAATGCGTGGAGAATTGTGTTTGAGTGTTGTCCATGACATGTCTTAGGGACGAATTAAAAAGTTTTACATTCTGAATGATTGAATTTATTGAAAGGTAACGACAACCGTCACTCCATACTGTAGTATCATCTTTGTTGCTAAGGGTCATCGAACTCGCACCTTGATAACGCTCTTAGAACGACTGCCTTTCATGCCACAATTATAAATGTAAATTTCATTTTGAGGGCCCAGTCACAATAATAAGTTATTCCCTCGTTCTTGGGTAAGATGAGGGATGGTAAAAAATCTCAGAGTAATGGCATAGCGCCGTACTTTAAACAATGTGCATTATCTCCCAGGCGACACCACTATTCAATTTTTAATTACTTGTATCCTATAAAGGAAATTTAGTGCATTTAAATTGTGTGTATTTAAATACCCAATTAATTATTCTATTTAGACTTTTATACAATTCCGTAGTATTATTCACGGCAATAATGTCTATAGACTAATGTTTGTTTTTAACATGTGATTCGTTATAAACATTGTCAGATTGTCTTATGTTTATGCAGAGGGGTTTGTGATAATTATATTAGATCACGTTATGTTTTAACTCATGTTTTCGAGAGATATACTAGAATTTGTTTTTGTTTATTGGTGTGATTTTTCCATTTTTGGAAATTGTTTTGATTGTGTTTCTTTGTTTTTTTTTTATTTGTAATGTTGTATGTTGTGAAAATTAAATTCTATAAATGTAAACTACGAAGGATATATGCCAGTCATTTCACTACTCTCAAGAACCTGAATGTTGACCTCATTACGTGCAGTAGTGTTAATCCGAAAGAATCCGGTATGATCCCGAGGTCCAGCTGATATAATTGATGTTAGTGGTATACATCAATCACAAACAGTTAAATTATCTTGCCAGCTCCGTATGTTGTAATAAATGCAATCATAGCTTTCAGGGCTTCCCGCCCCGCCCCGCCCTTGTGTAATCGGCAAATGCTAATCAACTGGTGGTGACTTATCACTCTCCACCTGTCTCAGGGCCCAGCGAGGCTCCGTTCTTTAAGGAAGGCTCTCACTGTATTTTATCGCTTATCCTCCCAGCTTGGATTCACCCACGGACTCAGTGGAGGATCATTTCTTTACTGTTGCAAGGACAGTGGGTGACAGGCCGATCGCCCAGGCGACTGTTAACTTGGGTCTAATTAAGAAACTTCAGGGAAGGGATTTTGGAAGGACGTCGGCCGTGGACCTGTTGAAAGGAACTGTTCCAGCATTTGTCTGGTAATGAAAGTGGGATACCATGAAAACAATTTTCAGGAAGCTGAGGTGGGATTCTAACCAACGCTCTCCCAATGCTGGTGAGGCATGAGCTAGCACGTTAGGAGCGATCTCGGCCACCGTGGCCGGTCGCACAATGTAGCTTATATAACAATTGATAACAATCCAATTCTAAAAATAATCAATTGGGCATCTGATAAATGTAGATTTTCAAGCCACTCTACAGTCATTGTAGAGGCTTGCACAAAGTTTTCCAGCGAATCCAAGTAGGCCTACTTCTTTTTACAACTTTCAGTAACAAAATGATTGATAGTTTTGGCACACCACAGCCACAGTTGGGTGACGTTTACAAGCCCCATTTATACAGTGCCCATAGTTGGTTCGTATCCTGTTAAGGGCGACCCTGACCAAAACCTGCTGGTGGGTGATGGGTGCAAGCACTGACTGCCATTCCTTTGGAGCTGCGTTGTTCCGCTCCTGTCGCCATTCTGTTGCAACGTTAAATCCTCTCGTAATTAGCTCTTGTGTTTTAGCACAGATGGAGAACGTGATTTCAAACGCCCAAATTTATTAGTCATATAGTTTGAAATATTTTAACATATCGGTAGTGATTAGTTTCATGTTCACTGCAATATTCAGTAAACGTCATATTGTTTCACTTGCCGAAGGAGTACGAGCAATATTATCATTTCTTGTCTGTGGGCATGTCTCTGTTGCAACATACGGTAATAAATAAGCAGATTTTTTTTCTTGACAGGAATAAACGGCGTGTATGTTGCTGTGGTTGTGGTAATGACAAACCATACCCCGTGGCACAACAACCCTCGAAGGGTTTAGACCTACCAAGCGACCGCTGCCTAGCCATTTGGCCGGCAGATTGTGGTGTGATGCGTGGTCAGCGCGTCGGGTCCCCTGGGCCATAAGTGTCGGTTTTCGTGACCTGTCGTGTCACACTGCTACTCAATTGCCCACATGAGGCTGAGTGCAGCTCGTTTCAGCCCACACGACAGTTTCTAAAATCGCAGACGGAGCAGGGTGTGAGGCAGTTGCTGTACCCCGTCACCACGGGTGATGTTGTTTTGTTGATTCATTTAGGGGCTTTGTGGCCTCGTGGTCATGTAGACCTGTGTACTTGGGTGTATGTAGTTTTAATTCAGATGATGATTGGGAAGGAGGTGGCCGTGGCCTTATTTAGGAACCATCCCAGCATTTTCCCGGAGTAGAAGTGGGGAAAACCACGAAAAACCACCTCCAGGATGTCTGAGTTGGGAATCGAACTCATCTCTTCTGAGTTTTGTCTCACGAGATTGGGTGTACCTCGTCCCAGCCCTCAGACCAGAATTAAACTTCTTGTCAGAGCTGAGAATCGAACCCGGGCCTTCGCAGCGAGCTACAGTGTGATGACAGCCCGGTAAGTATCCTAAAAAGGGTGCCCCATGTACCCTAAAGACCATTGGCCGGGGATTTAAGGTCGACACTCCTTCCTAACCGCCACGTGATATTGCAAGTGAACATTTGAACTCGCTGTCACTGGGATTTGAAGCCCGGTCGTACGGATGAAAGACGAGCAGCGCCATCACGCTCCCGATTGTGATATGTATTATTAGTGAATCTATGCCAAGAAACTTTCGGAAATGCGTTCAATCCCAATCACTGGACGAAAATACGATGTACCGGTACTGTGCTTTATGAACATGTTATCTCGGAGCGCTAGATCGGTGTGTAGGCTACTATTGAAATCTGATCTCCCAAAACATAATGCTTAATTGCTAAGAGCTACTTCTTCCAGTGTATTCAGTGTTGTTCTTAAACCTAAATGAGGCCAGGCAACTCATTAGGCCTAATTGGCATTTCTTATCAAAATACTTTTTCCACACCATGTGGATTTCAGTGGAAGCCTGTAGCAGCCCGCGCCCACAGCTTGTTGGGGGCAATAAATGAACGCACGTCTTGAAGTACATAGCACTAACTCTAGAGTACAATGAATAAAACATTAAACCTCCTGCTGTAGTGGTTGGCATTCTTGTTTCACTACGGAGGTTCGATTCCCGGCTCCGCCAAGAAAATTAATTCTATTCTGAGGGCTGTAACGGGGCCCATTCAGCCTCGAGAGACAGAACTGAGAAAGGTGGTTTTGATTCCTACCCAAGTGATTTTCTATGGTTTCCCCAATTCTACTCCAAGGCGAATGCAGGAATAATACCTTAATTAAGGTCACATCTGCCTTCTGCTTAAATCATAGCCCCAGTTACAAATACACATATTAGTACAGTCATCGCATTGGAACAGGTTATTAGACAGATTCCACATAGATCCAAGAAAATGGGGTACATGACCACGATATCGCTAATCCCCTAAATCAATAATCATTAACAACAACAACAACACTAAAATGTAGCAACATGGTGCATTTTATGCCCATGGCGTAGCCATGCTCCTTAAATCTTGAACCACGGTCGTGAGGGCAGTTGCAGCATGTCCGGAGATTGCAGTTTCGATTCCCAACGCTGACTACGTCTATTTTGAGTGTGGTTTTACTCCGGTTTTTCCACATCTTCCAGGAAAATGACGGGATAGTAACTTACTTCAAGTCCCGGGCCACCTACCCCATCCCTGTACCTAATAGTTTTCATACACTACTACAGTCATTACATAAATACAGGTTATCAGAAAAGTTCAACACACGCCCAACTACACGGGGCTGATTACCAAGATGGCCCAAGCCCCTAAAATGATTTAACAATGTATATTTATGAACTTTTCCACTGATCTGTTCTATAGAACATCAATAAGATTAAAATAACTTTTGTATTATAACTTAGGATAACTACGCTAGAATCGCACAGTTTCATGTTGTCAGGCGCCTTACGATAAAAACTCTTAGGTCACATGGTTACAAACAAGCGTCTGTGCACTGTGGCCTCCCAAGCAGGATCGGAACGCTCTATACCTGCACTCCACGTCACGTTGCACCATCACTGCAATGGGGAACTACTGCAAGTCTGAAGATCAAAGGTTCGAAGAATCCCCGTGCTGGCACCAACCAATTTGAGTTTTGTTCTCCCCCCACCCCTCACCCCTCCGGGGTTTCACACGTTTCCTCCTGGCAAATGTCGGAATGGTAGCTTATTTCAAGTCTCGTGGCAACTACAGGTACCTCAAATCTAAGTCCAAATAATTACAATTATACACATGCTAAGCTTACTGCAATAACACAGGTTATTAGATATTAGTCTTTATTTTCTTTTATGTGGAGATCGGCGGAAAATGCAGAGTGAAATGTTGTTTGTACTGGAAATTGCTCATAGAACGGAATATCGCAAAGAACCAAAGTAGCTGGTTAGTAAATGACAAAGCTACAGTACTATTTATACTGCAAAATTAGATCGCTGCCTTGTGTAATTTTGTACGTACTGACTCAGGTTCAAGGCTCGATTCCCGGCTCTGCCGAGAAATTTAATTCTGGTCTGAGGACTGGAACAAGCTTCAGTCAGCCTCATGAGGCAAAACTGAGAAGAGGCGGGTTCTTTTCCCCCCTCAGCCATCCTGGAAGTGATTTTCCGTGGTTTCCCACTTGTACTCTAGGCACATGCCGAGATGGTTTGTAACTGAAGGCCACGGCCGCCTCCTTCCCGATCCTCATGTGAATTACTAATATACACACTATTCAGAGACCCCAAGTACACGGGGCTAAATGATCACCATGCCCAAGACCCTCAAATTAAACAACAACAATTACAAATACACACATACTACTACAGAACGACACAGGTTATCAGACAGATTCTACACACTGCCAAGTACACGGGGATACATGACCACGATGTCGCAAAGCCCCTAAATGAATCAGCAACAACAAGATTAGATTATGTTTGTGGTAGAGGAGTGGTCGCATGAGTCAACCACTCAAACGACCAAATTTTCCAAGTGGTGAGACCGAAACAATAGCACCACCACCGTTACCAACAACTCTCTCGAACGGCTCCTACCCGCCTCTATACCTCCCTCTCCCGCTCCCCCCTCCCTCTCCTACACCCATTCACCCTCTGAATAGGTCCACCCTCAACGCGGAAGTGTGAGTGCTCTGGCTTACAAACAGTATCTACTTTAGTTATGTCTCATATGATCGTTAGTGTGATAGTATTACAGATGGGGCTTTAGCCGACTTCCCAGCTCTACGGGGTCCTGTCCCAACCAAAGCTCCTGGGTTTGACTCCCGGATTTGCCAAGTTGTTCCAACGTTTGGAACTGGTTTCATCCAACATCATAAGGCTAACAGAGGAGAAGATGTGGGTTTGATTTCCATTTCAACCCCCCTAGAAATGTTTTTTTCCAGTTTCCCATCTCTGTTCCATGCAAACTTAGAGCCACAGCCACTTCCTACCCAATCCTAGCCTAAATGACAAATAAACCTACTCACACTGACACAAGCATCACAATAACACATATTCAACATACACCACGACGTTGCGATGTGTTAAATCAAAGAAGGTGCGTCTTACGATGGGGCCTCTAGACGTGTCCTTGTGGGGAGGGATTCATAACTTCCCTAACGACAGGGTTTTACTCCAGTGTCAATTTGCCTCAGTATTAGAACCCAATATTAGGTCAGTTGCGGGGAAAAAGGCGCAGAAAATTTGTCGTGGATCTTAAAGAGTACGCGGTGTAATCTTTCAATTGTTCAGATAGCGTAGTTTGTAGTGCTTTGGCTTTGTAGCTGGATGGTTGAGTGATCGAATCTCGCAGCCGGCTTTTCCCCACTGTATTTTGTTTTATTTTGGTCTTTTAAAATCAAATGTTTATTGATTTGTTTAAATGTTTTCCAATTATGTAATTGCAGCATTCCATATATATATTTTAATTCTTAAAGTTCTTTTCTTTGCCATTTATAGCCGCCATCTTTACCAAAACGTAATGGAGGCCACCCAAATGGTCAAAACTTAAAATTAAATTATGACCAAACTAATGGTCGGATCTTTACCAAATTTGGTAAAAGCATACTTTGAATTTCTCAGTACCTCAAGAACGCATAGGCCTACTTGATTTACTGAATGTTGTTGTTGGCATCCACATCACATTGGCTCTCAGCCACGGATTCCGGCCACTACTCAGCTTACGTAAGTGGTGAGAATGACCTTAGTACTGCTCTATGGAGGGCATAGCGGTGAATACAGGCAGAGAGTGTTCAACCTATGGAGCTCATACCAATGATAGACTATAGGCCAGTAATTGATATTAGCAAAGAGCATTAAAAAACTTAAAATATGCACTGCAATTGTGTAGTCAGTACGTAAAAAATATATTACTTTATCAGAGTCAAAGCATATCATTGTAATGTAGGCCTAGTGTTGAAATTATAATTGTATAATTTGGACAGGCTATCAGACAAATTCTGCACACGCCCAAGTACACGGGGTACATTAAATTTGTCAAAACTCGTCTCGCTGCTGCGTCGCAACAGTGGCAAAACTCAAAAATCACGAGATCCATTAATTTGTTGTTGTTGATGTATTTAGGGGCTTCGTGACATCGTGGTCATGTATCCCCGTGTACTAAGGTGTGTAATTTGTTTGATTACCTGTCCTATTGTTATACTGTAGGCTATGTATTTGTAATTCAGATGAGGATTCGGATGGTGCAGCGGTAACACTCTCGCCTCCTGTGTCCGAGGTTGTGGGATCGAATCCTAGCGTATGCAGTTTGTATTTAAGGGTATTTAAATGCGAGAGAGACGTGTCAGCAGATTTACTGGCACTTTAAAGATCCCCTTAGAGGCAAAATTCCAACACCATGACGTCTCTAAAAGCCGCAGTAGTTGAGAAGGATGTTAAACCAATAACATAAGTTTTATTATTAGTCTATTATTATCATATAGGCTGTATAAAACGCTAAGGTGTGTGTTTCACAAAGCTCAAGCTCTTAAACCAGAGGGAGTTGGAAGGTGCGGTTTGTACCAAATTCTTCCAAATCGTCTCAAAGGTACAGGACGAATCTTTCATTTCTTGGAAAGTCAACGGAAATATATTTGTTTATTAAGTGAGTTTAAACAAAGAAACAAGACGATAGCCCCTGACAGAACTGTGTCACGTCGAGCCCGCATACTAATGAGGCTGGGTGGGTGGTCTATCCACATGCGAGAGTTCTCGCATGGGTCCACTAGTTAGTATTATTATTATAGTGATGGTTTTATTTCCTAGACTACATGGATCTACGAACAACATTAGGCTATGTACAGTATAGCCTACTGTACTTAGACCGTTGGCTTACAAGTGAAACACACTAAATAGCAGAAAAAGCCATGAGGAAGTGTTTCTTGGATCTGTAGGCCTATGTTTAGATCCCTGCGCGGATAAACAAAACATTATTCGCATCCGCACGACTGTTTTCCGCATCCACTCGGCATCGCCACATATGTTATCCGAATCTACTGGCAATATAATAATATTTTTAGTTAGATAAACCATAAAGTATTTAAGTTACACATTTACACATTTGAGGAGAAAGTCGTTACCTTAGGCTTTGTTTGTCATGTGCTGTGTTTAAAAAGAGTATTATAGTCTATTCTACAGCCAGAATTGGAACCCTTATCAGTTCTGAGTGTTACTTATGCTTAATGCCATAATTTGAACGAGATTAGCTTAAATAATCTTACATTTGTCATGGAAAGAACATAACGGAAAAATATGACACAGTGGGACCTATATCATAAACAACCGAGCCCTAGCCTAGTAATGATATTCAACAAGTTCAGATTGCATTTTAAACGCTATACGCAAATTTACTACAAACAAATATTATCCGCTATCCGCAAAGCCATGCTAACTATATCCGCATGGCGAAAAAGGTTTGCGGATATCCGCGGGGTTATCCGTGGATATCCGCATCCACCTTTACTTATGGTTAGAGATGAGCACGGGTAAACCGTAAAAAATATTCGTCCTGAGGCCCGCAAACAACTGCAAATGTAATATATAAGTTTTAATGAAGAGGCTCGATTAAAACAGTTCCCAGCGCAGGTAGCAGTCAGTTGTGCTCAGCTTTGTGTTTAAATGTCGCGAGCGAGTGTTGGAGACATATAGGCCTACCTCGCCCCGCCTGCTGCCATCTTAGTTCTTTGCCCCACTTCCTCACACCGCAAACACGTTCTTTTCGAAGCCAAGCTGTATACCGAGTGGGCCATCAGCCCCTTAATAATGCAACCAGCAGCTTACAACACAACCTGCAAACATCGCTCCCTCTTCCTATCCAGGATTAATTAATACGCTGTACGAAACAGCAGTAATCGTTATCGCCAATGTTGGTTCCATATTTGAAACTTGGAAGAACTCTCAAATTGACCGAAGCTGTGGATAACACTTATGTTACCACATAAACTGTACATTAAGACTATGCACAGATCCCACCAAGGCTGGCAATAGCTCAGTTAGGAAGAGTGCTAAAGATGATTGAAAAGCCAGAATGAAATGCTAGAAGACAGGATCGACTGTAGGTCTGGTACTCAATAACTTCAATTTTTACCTTGGATGTGGGAAGGTCTCAAACTTTCGAAAGGTAATGACTGTTGGTTGTCTGCTATAAGGTAGCCTATCTTTCTGCCTTGTTTCTCCGCAGATCAGTAATATGTCAATGGATAGGCCTACTTCGCATAGAAATGAATAAGCTTTGTGTTGTGAACCATGTGTCGAAGGAGTGGAGTTCATGCAATCTTTACGTGTTATTGTCGTTCTAATAGGGCATGCTTTTCCATATTCTTTGTACTAGGAAGATGTGAAGTATTGACTGATAATCGGGACTGTGTTTTATATCTAAAAGCGATCTCGTTCTAGTGCAACCCAGCTAATAATATCATAAAACAGGGACATTTTTTTAAATCACTCTTTGAAAAAGTGTAGGGAGGATAGGCCTAGCTTTTTCTTCTTGACCTGATTTACTAGCTCTTTTCAACTCAGCTATTGCGAGTCGTGACATGCAGTTCACAGCATATTCAGTAGACTACCAGTTCATAGCTTTTATATACAGTAAGCCCACACGTCCCGTCTTAACATACGTGATCTTCGTATGTATGATTGCTTTATGAGTAGATTGAACCTCGAACATTTAACTAACACTGGACGCTATAGATTCCTTGTCTCCCAGAGTGTAAGCACGAACATACCGCTACGTCGTATCAGTCTTGCATAGGACGAGGGTCCGTTGTTTGCAGGATGTAAATAATAAATGATCGGCTAAATAAAACCAAATTTTAAGGGGTTTCCAACTGGCGGGCGAGGCAAGTTTTTGCGTCCCGGGAAAGCTTTTAGAAAAAAGAAAGAAATTTTAAAAAGATCATGAAAGAATATATTTCTCTGCTCGTTTTAGAGTACTACGTACAGTTTACCCCACGGTTTTTGGCCGGTCAATCCCGGTTTCACAGTCGTACAGAGGACACTAGGTGAACCTCAGGCATGTGCAATTGATACGTGAGTCTTCAGTTGGGCGGAAAGCAACTTGCATATCAATTGCACATGCCTGAGGTTCGCCACCTGTCCTCTGTTCGACTGAGAAACTGAAGCTCACCGGCCAACATCCGTGGCTGAACTGTGTTTCTATTCGGCAAAAATGAACAAAGTAATTTGATAAAGAATTGATGGTTAACCGTTATACAACGCGCCACATCGCACAGCAGGTCACTGACCTCCCTCCCCTTTACTTTCGGAATAATGAACCAATTCTTAATATTGATTCAAAGAAAACGTATTACTGCAAAATTGACCTTTTGTACGTATTGTTTTGATAGCATAATTAATTTCAGTGTGTCTTTAGATTTTGGCTCTGTTTGCCATTTTTATATTAATTCAAATAAACTTACATCGTTGAGTGTTCTTCATCAAAACAAAAATTTTCTTGGTTTCTTGGTATTTAAAATTTCACTTCTTTATGGAATTGCACAGGGTGGTCGAGAAGTCATGTTATAGCATAGGACAGTTAGACATGGAAACATTGTTATGAATAAAACAGGATTTTTTTTATTTCAACATTTATTTGGAGTAAACAATGTCTGGTTACAATTAACAATTCCATTCATCGATCAACAACGTCAATATGTATTCCTCCATGTTCGAAGCAGACGTTGATCCGTCGCCATGTTCCTGTATGCATCCGCTGCAGCATGCGGTGGGTGATAGTTTCAAATGCCATGAGAACTCCATCTTTCAGAGTATCGTCGTTTACGAACGTTTTCTTTTATTATTCCCCATAGTGCATTGTCGGGTGTGCTGAGGTCTGGGCTTCGTGGAGGCCATGGCAGTGGTGCTGGAAGGTCTCGTGGTCCACGCCAAATCCAGCAGTTTGGAAAAAGTTCATTTAGCTGGTTGCGGACACTCAAGCCCTTACAAGTTGGGAACCACTGCTCTATTATAGTCCACTTCTCATTCAGTGTTCTCCGACTTAATATGTTTCACTTCTAAGACTATACGCTGACAAATGATATCGTTTAATTCGTTAAACTTGTTATGAGAAAGTTTCACTAAGAGTTGTTGTTGATTCTTAAGGGGCTTTGCGATATCGTGGTCTAGCCCCGTGTTCTTGGGTATTGGTAGAAATTGTCTGATAACCTGTGTCACTGTGATGTCTGTACTAGTGTGTGTACTTGTAATCGACGTAACTTATGATTTAGTCTAGATATGAAGCAGCCATGGCCTTAAGTTAGGTACCATCCCGGTATTTGCCTGGACTTGAAGTGGGAAACCACGGAAAACCACTTCTAGGATGGCTGAGGTAGGAATCAAACCCGCCTCTTCTCAGTTTTGCCTTACGAGGCTGAGTGTACCCCGTTTCAGCCCTCAGACCAGAATTAAATTTCTTGGCATTGCCGGGAATAGAACCCGGGCCTCCGCGGTGACAGGCAATAATGCTAGCCATTGCACAACGAGGCGGAGCATTTTAGTAAGATATGCCGAGGTGTTACAGATAAGTTAGGACTTTGCATTTCCAATTCTTAATTTTCAATACCTGATATACCTACCCAAAACACACTGCAGATTTGTGGGCACTTATTTGCTCTATGTGCAACAAACTTCACTTGTCTTGAGCCAATCCTAGGAGCTGCACCTTAAGCGGACTTGCTCTCTGAATTGAGAAGGATTGGACTGACTCTAATCTACTATACATCTTAAATGCCAGGTTCGCTTAGAATAACACCGCCTCGTTGCATAGTGGCTAGCACTGTTGGCTGTCACCACGGAGGGCCTGGTCTGATTCGGGATGGTCGAACTCCGCTAATTAGGTTAAACCCAAACAGCCCTGTCAGCTTACACTAATGAGTTTGGGAAGAGAGTGGGGGTAGGCAACCTCTCCTGAAATGCTGAGGCCATGAGTTGACTGACAGTTACATACACCTACACCTGGACCCCCTGGAGTTTCCGTAGATATAATCAGTGCAGCAAACATGTTATCCATGTACAGTCAAGGAAGTGGAGAATTGAGAATTATAGCTAACTATAAATTTCATAAGTGTTAGTTGTCAAAACGGGACCAAAAGTGGAGGTGTTCGAACAAGGAATGGTCTGCCCATTTATTTACAAATGGTGGTAACTTTGTTTTGCGGGTCTCCGAATCACGAACCATGTACGACGATTAATCAAGAATTTATTTCAAACAGTGCAAAGAGAAAGGTACGTGACGAGATATGTGAACGGCCATCGAAGTTGATGAGAAAAGACATACTTGCTGCCTCTAAACACTTGTTTGATAATTTACTATCAAATGACATAGAGAGGATTTAAAAAAAAATATTGCGGTCGAGAAACTGAGAAACTTACCACCTCTACCTCAAAATAAGCAAAAAGTTCATGATGCTCTAGCGATTATGGACATTCGATTGAACTTAGAAGAATAACCCCTGGCACTACAGCACGTGAAGGGCCTAGGCCTACCAAGCGACCGCTGCCCAGCCATTTGGCCAGCAAATATTGGGGTGACGCGTGGTCAGCGCATCGGGTCCCATCGACCGTTAATCTTGGTTTTCGTAATCGGGGCGCTGCCTCACTGTTAGACAGCTACTCAATTGTCCTCACGAGGCTGAGTGCACCCCGTTCCAGCCCTCACGCCAATTTCTAAAATCCCTGACGGAGCCGGGATTTGAACCCAGGGACTCGGATGAGAGGCAGGCGCGCTACCCCAACACCACGGGGCTGGCTAGAAGAAAATATGCTTCTGGTAAAAGACGAGAGAATAACATCATTATGTTTTCTACTGCATCAAATTTGAAATACTTGTGTAAAAGAGAAACTATTTTTATGGACGGAACATTCAAGTATTTTTGTATGTACCGGTAAATGAAGAGATACATGCTAAATTGGAACGCCAGCTGTTCTTATGAGCCGACTCAGATGGTGGGGTCATGTGAACAGAAAGGGAGAGGAGAGATTACCTAAGAGGTTAATGATTTCGGCTGTAGAGGGTAAGAGAATCAAGAGGCAAACCTAGGAGGCGACGGTTATATTCAGTGTTGAACAATTTCATGTAGATGTGTAGAATCAGAGGAGGCCGCGGTGCTAACTGCTAATAAGGGATCATGGAGGCGACTTGTTCGCAAACAGAGGCTTGCAGACTAGACTGGAGGATTTGGAAGGAGGTGGTCGTGGCCTTAAGTTAGGAACCTTCCAGCATTTGCCTGGAGGAGAAGTGGGGGAAACCACAGAAAACCACATCCTGGATGGCTGAGGTGGGAATTGAACCCATCTTTTCTCAGTGTTACCTCACAAGGCTGAGTGTACCCCTTTCCAACCCATAGACCAGAATTAAATTTCTTGGCAGAGCCGGGAATTAAACACGGACCTCCGTCCAAAAATCACGGATAGCTCTCAGTATTAACGTTTTGTAGCCTGTTTTACCAGCTTTAAAATGATATAGACATAAACATTTTTGTTGTCATGATATTAATCTCAAATTATAATAGCCGCCTTGTCAAACAATTAAAAAACGTTTAATAATTAAATTAATACGTACATGTTTCGGTATTCATTGATACCCTCGTCAGCGAAGACTGAAATAATAAAAGAATCTTAAAAACTATGTTAAACAAATACCAAAGTGAAAATGGACATCCTTACAAAGAACACATTAAATTTTAAATAAAATGAAAGGTCACCAAAAAAAAAACAAGAAAAATACATAAACGAAACAAGACTAAAGTTAATATAAATCTACCTTAATAGATTGTCTATATTATACTTCTTCATTATGGTCCAAGCCTCCGTGGCTTAGGCGGCAGCACGCCGGCCTCTCACCGCTGAGTCCGTGGTTCAAATCCCGGTCACTCCATGTGAGATCTGTGCTGGACAGAACGGAGGCAGACAGGTTTTTCTCCGGGTACTCCGGTTTTCCCTGTCAAAATTTCATTCCAGCAACACTCTCCACTATCATTTCATTTCATCTGTCATTCATTTAATCATTGCCCCAGAGGAGTGCGTCAGGCCTCGGCAGCCGGCACAGTTCATATCCTCGCCGCTAGATAGGGGCTTCATTCATTCCATTCCTGACCCGGTCGGAGACTGGAAGCAGGCTGTGGATTTTCATTTTCATTATGGTCCAATACAAAGAATCGGATCTCCTGTTGATTGCAAAAAGACGTTGTTTCCACGTATAAAGAATTGGTGAAATGCGTAACACTTTTTGACTGATCAAGTCCTCTAACCTTGTGATCCTAGTGTTTTATTAATCTCGTGTAATTTATTTCAGGATTAGGGCATAACCCATCTCTTTTGGGTACATTCGTGTTGACCGACTGAAAAGCACTAAACTCTTGTCTTGTCCTCTAACCTTGAAAAACGTTCTAGTTGAACTCACACGTTCTGTTACGGGACAGCCTATATTATATTTCTTCAGTACGGCTCAATAATAATATTGAAACTGATGTCGCTGCTGAGTGTTATGTGATGTTGTTTCCAGCCAGGTATACTGATATGGAACAATGCCTAAAAATGTTGAAGTCATCTAACCTTGTAAAAGAGTCCTGTTGTTTCCAGACTTTCGAACGCCGTAAATATGTTTTGTAAAATTATGGCAAAACCAACTAACCTCGAATACAACGCAAGGATCCTACTTCTAGGTTAGCTCTGTAGATCTAGCGGTCCAAACGGGCGATTTATTTCGTATCATAATTCAATTTGCCAAGTATATTTATAGGTTGTATGAAATACTTGGACATTGATGGGCTAAAATATATGGATAAGTCGAGAATAAAATCAACTACTGTAAGTATATTCAAGGAACAGTGTGCACCAACAACGAATATGCAAATGTAATGTAAATGTAATGCAATGTGACAATAACAAGGTTTCATTATATTGCCACAAAATGTAGTTTAGTGGGGCTACCAGCGCGGTGACAAATTTCACCCACCGCCCCAAAAATAGCGGTTGTTAGTCGAATGAGTTATTTTCATACCGTCAAAGTTTTAACTTTCATCCCCCTATTTACACATTTGCAGACTTTAAGAAATCACCCTGTGGTAAAGGTATGAATGTTATTTTTAATTCATTTAAGACTTAAACGATGTTGTCATAAAATTTCTACCTTCAATTTTGTTATCATACCAGTACTTCGTCTTGATTGAATGAAAATACTAAGAAGATGAATTATTTTCATACCGTCAAAGTTTTGACGGTAACTCCACGAACTGTCAGTGGAAGTAAAGCTTTTGTCTGCAGTTTTGCACCTTGTTTTGTAGCAGAATAAGCATTTGGTTCCCACGATATCGTTGTAATGCTCATACTGCAGGTTATAACTTTCATATGATAACATTTTTACGAAGCTACAACATACAAATTAAAATGTACATATTGATTTTTATAGTAATTCTGAAACACAAAGAAAATTATTGCACTTGAGCTGTAATGACAAATCCGGAATGTATGTATGTCTACCCCTTATTATTCCCGTTTTTCCTACGGGGTCGGGGATGAGATGCGATGGAAGTCTTTGTGGTGGATGAATTTTACGGCCGGATGCCCTTCCTGACACCAACCTCATGAGAGGAGTTAATGAGAGATGAAATGAATGATGGTGAATGAAACTGGGCAAGGATGTGGAAGGAAGCGGCCGTGGCCTGTCAGAAGGTACCGTCCCAGCATTTGCCTGGAGTTGAAAATGGGAAACCACGGAAAACCATTTCAAGGACGGCCGACGGTGGGGCTCGAACCCACGCGTCTACCGAGTCAGCAGAGAGCTTGGCCCCATGACCTAACGCAGCGCTTTAGCGAGCGCAGCCACTACATTGACAAATCCGGAATAATGCCTAAAATTTCTAATGAGTTGTATGAAATACATGTTTGAGATAACAAGAGTAGATAGTGAAGATCAGCGCAGGTTGACACATTCGGACAATATTTACTATAGAGCATCCAGCGTTTAGAAAAGACTGTGGAGCCTTATGGCGACAGTGTTGCTAACTCTAGGCAGAGGTAGCGCTGACGTCATACGATATGTTCACCCGCTTCGAGTACTGTGCTTTCATAAGTTAGCGAGACAACACAACCCCAGCAGCTACCTGAAGTAGAACACGCACAGGAAGGAGCAGTTTTGTAGGTGTTATCGGATTGGACCAGTATTAAGGATACCGTACGCGAAGAGAACCAATAACGACATGCATTTCGTTGTGATATGACGCATTACTGATTGACACATGTCGAGAGCACAACCCTTCCTTCCTTCTCGGATGTATGCTGACGATGTTAACAATTTTTACGTCAGCAATACTGTTGATCATCACTTTTTTTTGTTATTAGTTAGACTATAATTATTTTGTTTCTTTCAATTCTATTCTTGTTGGTTTGTTTAGATTAATATTTGTAATATTGTAGCGAGTTAGCCATGCGGTTAGGGGCGCGCAGCTGTGAGCTTGCCTTCAGGAGATAGTGGGTTCGAACCCAACTGTCGGCAGCCCTGATTCGATCGAACAGAACATAAAGCAAGACACACAACAATAACACCAATGACGGATAGTGCTCCAGAACTTATGTTGCCGGCGGAACTGAGCACGTGCTACACTCCGGGCGAGCATGCAGCACAGGACGAGGCTCTTCTTTCCAGCGTGCTAACCTCGAAAATGTTTAAATCACTAAGACGTAATATAAACGATACTTGTATGCAATAACAAAGGTAATCAATTGGCAGATAATTGAAGGAAGCCATTATGACGAAAATTATATATGTTCACAGTTCCTTCATGATAAAAGGTGAGGTAACAAAACCTGTGTAGGCGGGGGCGGGGTCCATTAACAGTAAAAGCCCATAAGACCCACAGTCTTTTCTAAACGCTGGATGCTCTATACCACGTCCACTTTGGAGTGGGGGGCAGTGAAACACACCGCAGGCAACTTCCCCTGTTAGGATTTTCCTAATTGACCCCCGTGGAGAGAACTCATTAGCGGAGCTCGGTATCACCCGTCTGATTCCCGGCTCTGCCAAGAAATTTAATTCTGGTCTGAGGGCAGGAAATCAGACTCGTGAGGCAACACTGGGAAGAGGTGGGTTCGATTCTGTCCTTAGCCACCCTGGAAGTGGTTTTCCGTGGTTTCCCACTTCTACTCCAGGCAAATGTTGGGATGGTTCCTACATTAAAGCCACGACCGCTTCCTTTCCAATCCTCCCTAAATTAAAGGCAAACTACTACGGACACCACTGTAATCCAGGTTATCATACAACCCTATAGTCCAACTCGAGGTGTAGTGACTAGTATTCATGGCTGTAACCCCTGAGGTCTGGATTCCATTTCCACCTCAGCTCTCCTAGAAGTGGTTTTCTCTGGTTTCTCGCTTCTACTCCAGGCAAATGCCGAGATGGTAGCCTACCTACATTGAGACGCCGACGTTCGCCTCCTTCGAAATTCTAGCCTCAATTACAAATACACACACTAGTACAGCCATCACAATGACGCAGGTAATCAAGACAAATTACACACTCACCCAAGTACATGGGGCTGAATGAACACGATGTCGCAAATTCCTAAATGAATCATTGACAACAAATTATACACACACCACAGTACACGGAGCTCAATTAATAATAATAATTATTATAATAATAGGCTATAAGTTAACCCTGCGCGGTTAAGAAAAACTTTATCCGCATCCGCCCCGCATCCGCACGACTGTTATCTGCACCCGCACGACTTGATATTCAACAAGTTAGCATTGTATTCTAAAATATATCCGCAAATTTACTCCAAACATTATCCGCAGCTTATCCGCTATCCGAACAGCCATGCAAACTACATCCGCACGGCTTTAGCTATAACTTGCAGTGGTTTTCAAGACGGTAGAGAAGTCCCGGCGTAGCTTTATAGCACGACCGAACACAAGCAGTGCTGTCGGATCTCACCACGAGGCCGGCTCCTACCACGCAAGCTCAGTGCGTTTACCTCGCAGAGTTAAAAGAGTTGGCGAACTTTGAACTAGCGGAAGAAAGTTTCCAGTCAAAACTAAAAAAGAATATCAAGAAGAAAATCCTCGGCAATATATTACTGAAGTTTGAAAGACAATTTACACAAAACAGAGACGACATAAAAAATCGCAATTACCGTCACAGTACCATTAATGTGTAGCCTAACTTTGTCACTTCAACCCCAATTTACAGTTACCGGCAGTTAGCTCTGCACTTCCCCATCCCACTCCCCCGGTAGCCTACTGCAGCGTAAAACAATTGCCACACTGACCGTGTCTGTGTCTGATTGTGAGAACCTACTGTCACGCGCGTCAATGTTCTCAGATAGGGAAGTATTCATCATGCTCCCCGCACCACTCTACACCTCTCTCCTACCACTGAGCTCTCAAGGTCAAATGCACAGCTAAACGCTGGTATCTGTGACTCAGTGTGTGTACAATTTGTCTGATAACCTACGTTATTGCGGTGTCTGTAGAAGTGAGTGTATTTGTGTTTGAAACGAGGATTGGGAAGGAGGTGGCCGCGGCTATAAGTTTGGAACCGTCCTTGCAATTTCCTGGAATACTTCGGCTACTTAGGAGGCAAAATAAGCAGTGATAGACGAAACAAGGAGGACATGAAATTAGATTGGCACAGGCAAGAAAATCATATCTACAGAAAATAAATCTGTTGATATGAAACATAAATGCAGGTATTCGAAAGTCATTTTTAAAGCCTTTGTCTTGAACGTGGTGGTCTATGGAAGTGAAACTTGGACTGTTGGTGCAGCAGAAAAGAGGAGAATAAATGCATTTGAAATGTGGTGTTACTGGTGAATGAAGGGAAAAAGGAAACTTGAAGTTTAACGTGACCGTTTATCACCCGATCATGAGCCATGGGACCTCCTCTTTACGTGAGAGTCCAAACCTTAGGACATGGCAGGATCTGGCGTGGTGAGGAGAGGAGTGTTCTGCCGAAGCGCGAGTTCACACTCTGTTCTATACATTGGCCTGCCTGATTGGCGACGTAGCTCGGGACGGTTGTGCGAAAATCGCGCCCGGTGAAAATAGCGCCCACTGAGAAATGTGCGTAAATCACGCCCAGTCTACAAATTGTCCTCGTGACAATACTGTTCCACATACAAAACAAACCTAACCTGGGTCTTACACCCCAGATTCTCTTGCTTGTAGTGCAATCAGTAATTTTCGTCCAGACAGTCATCCAACCACGTAGCGACCAATGATTTCGTTCGGACCAACGGTTTCGTACAGACAGTCGTCTAATCAAGTAGCGACTAATGATTTCGTCCGGACTAATGGTTTCGTTCAGACAGTCGTCTAACCAAGTAGCGACCAATGGTTTTGTCCGTATCAGTCACAAATACTCCAGGTAGAGACCGTGCTGGGCGCAATTTACAGGACACTGCTCGGGACAGCGGCTGTGCAGAAACCTGCTTCTTCATGCTTCCGCAGTGGAACGATTTATGTCTGTTTTGAGCACAGATAACACCGGATACACACAAAACACTTTTTGTTTGTGGCATGAATGAAACCTCTCTAGGTTGTTATTATTAAGGAATGTGTGATGCTAAATACGTATATGACACCAGTTAAGCTTTGGTTTAAATGTAAATTAAGGATATAATCAGTGGTTATAATCTTTACCGAAATCTGCTTGATACCGTGTGGTGATAACTTTGCTTTTACTAAATTAGTTTTCTCTTGACTTCTCTCTATTAAGCCTAGTCAATTTCAGGAGCAACCCCTGGTGATTGTCCGCAAGTATTCTTACATTCCACTTTCCTTGGTAGCTTTTCTTCCATCAAAGAGATTTGGTGGTGGAAACGTTTGCCGTGTTAGTCGCTAACATTTTCATAATTTTCAAATAAAAAAATCACGTGCGTGTGAAAAGTAAACTGGTCTAAATACGTCAGTATATGTAATTCAAGCAATATATGAAGTGTGAGGCTAAATATAGATGTTTGTCAAGTGCCATTTTAGTGCGAGTGTACAAATTTTCATTTCTTTAGATAGGCTACCTTATTGAGTGAAATAAAGCTTAAAATTATTGATGTTTCACAACACTGTGTCTGCCTCACAAAAGTGTGTCCTTACGCAAAGTTTAATATTCTTGTTTTCTTTTTATTGTTTCAGTTTGCAGAAGTTGCCTTATAAAGTATCTGGAAGGGAACTCTTTTTGCCCTATATGTGACGTTCAGATACACAAGGCGAAGCCTTACCGCAATATCAAGTAAGTATCCTTGTTTTCTTCTAAAATCTTCTAAACTATGCGAGACGCTTCGAAAGGTAGGGATGAACGAGCAAAATACAGCTTGTTAAGTTGGGTGGTTTAGAGTTTACTAGGCTACATTTTCAATGTGGATCAAGAAGTACAGGGCTATGATCACACGTAGAAAATAATGAAAAAGAACACATCTCAAATAAGCATGTAATGTGCTGGGTAAATGCCCAAACTTACAATCTAAACCTGTATTTATCTAGTTGTTTTGATATGAATCGTAGGCTGTATTCTAGGCAGAGCAGATCGTGTAACACCAGGTTAGAGCTTTCTGCCTGCTGTGACCAAATAGTGGAGGAGATACGAGATTGGTTTATTTAATTATTGCATATCGCTAAGCAGCCCTATTTGTGGCATACAATCCGTTCTCTTACAACAGACCTTCACATGAAATCCGCTCTCAGAGCTTACTCGCGACTTCCGAGTGAAACGCATTCTTCTGCTTCACTGGCGTACGGTGAGAGGGGAAAGCAGGGTTTACTTGTTCATTTCCATCATCATAGTAGACGTCATGAATCCTTTATCCGTCATCCATAGGCCTACGTTCCACATAGTCATGTTGTTCATAAACTGTCTCAAATCATTCTACTTGTTGGTCGTAAAAAAATTATATTCCTTTCGCAGTCAATGGGATATTCTACAGGACATTGTCCGCTTGATTGTCAATTTAAATATCTCATAAGTACGTGAATTCCACTTTTAAACACTTGGGCCTATTTAAGTTTCGCATGTCAGTACATAGTGAAATTCATCAACAACTTACGACTCAAGTGTGCACCTCTGTCGCAGACTAAGCGTGCTATGCACGTAGCGTCTTATAACTTTCCAAATCACTTCGCGATTCCGTTCAACTAGTAAGAACTTCGACTCACACTCGCGTGCTGTAATACTTATCCTTTCGTGGAAAAAGGTTTATTGAAAAGAATCAAAGCCTTTCAGGATGGTCTAAGCCGAGTTCCTCGTGACAATATGGGACCTTCGCGTACTCCAGTCCTCATATCGAACATCGGTTTTCAGATAACAGCTGTCTGTTGTGCCCCTCTTTTACACTGCATCCGAACCTCGCGTTACGCCTCAAACGTCACTGAATCCAGCCTTCTCCATTGGGTCAAAACATGAAATTCGTTATCTGGGCTCCCATATTATGAATATCTTCCAAATTTAAACTAGCTGTTCTTTATGCTCTATTCTTCATTTCCAACTTATTAACATTTGTTGGTTATTGGCGTAACATAATTTATTCCAATCGGCCTTGCTGGTTGGTCCGGGCTTCGCGCCTCATCCCTTCCATACTCAAGCTGCGTGACGTTACGACCGCTCCGCGCTAACTTCAAATTCAACCTCAGCTGCAATGTAGCCGGATCGAATACGGGTACAATAATATTAATACGGAGGTTATCACGTATATAGATTGTAATGGCCAACCTGCAGTTGTTGGTTAACTTATTGAACAGTAAATCAAATATTTCCGAAGATCGGCAAATTATGGTAGATTAGTACAAAAATAAACCTTCAGAGTGTGCATGGTCATTTTCAATCAATACAATGCACATTTAGGCTGTAACCTAAAATGTTGGTGCTGAGGATATATCAGTAACCAAGAAGTCTTCTCAAACTGAGATATCTTTCTTATTCTATCAGTTAATCAAAATATTAATGATGAATGTCAATATCAAATAGTGCTGAATATCAATATCATATAGTTAACCTCAATGGCCCAAGCGCTCGATATGTAGCCGAGGTCAGACAAAACTAACTTTTTATTATTTGCCAAGAAAAAAGTTAGATCTGTAGGCCTACGCCTAATAACTCACAGGAACAATATTGATGTAGCCTAGAGTATTTGGACACATGGCAGACCATACAATCCAACCAGATCTCAGCTGGATCCTTATGAACAATCAAATATTGCAAATAAAGCTATTTTATGATATCGGGCAGCAGTTAAAAGCAGGCCCGGGTAATAGTGGAAAATCGGGCCAGGGCTGCTCTCATGGCCCTTGGCTCGGCCAGGGGACATCCCCACTCCAGCCACCAGCACAGAAGATCCCCTCTTCATCACCCTCAACGCCTCCCCCTTCCGCGTTCCACTCTTCCATGTCCTGATCAATCCCCCCACCTACCCCCCACGTATATCTTCCACTGTTTGACTACTTTTTGTCGTTGACAGTGCATGGAGCATAAACCTTCTTATCAGCATTGTACCATTAATTAGGTTCGAGCATTAATAGTGGAATGATGAAGTCACAGGAAGGCGATGCACTGCAGATATGGAAATCAACCGTTTCACATAGGTGATTCAAATTCCAGTGGGAACTGGCTTCTTTCTTTTTCGTCGATTCTGGTGAAGGTCCCGAGTGTTTGCTTTACAATAATTAACTTATTAATACCATCCACAGCACTCTAAATTGACTAGTGTGCTCTCCCAAGGGCATGAATTATTATTATCTTTCATTTTTTTCCCCAAGTGAATTAGGATCACGCTACAACTTAATTTCTCTTTATTCGTGCGGAGTTTTCTGTGTCCAATACTAACTCAAGCGTCTGCTGGTCTGCTTTCGTTGTCCTTCTGTCCAGGCTCTTCCGGTCTTCTCACAAGGGAAGTATTAGGTAAGTCAGGTCGAAACTTCTCTTCAAACGTTGTGGACGCAATCGTTGTACTATACGACGACAACTTGCGTAAAATCAGCTGCCAGAGTGAACTGCAAGTCTCCGAAATCGTACCTGACATCCTGGTACGCAGGCATGACGTCCGGAAGAGCTGGACATCCATGTAGCACTCGTAGTAGAAGCGAGGCGGGGCGTATATACTGAATGGAGCGTGCGGCTGCTTCCCACCGGCATTGAGTGCTTTGTTGGTCAGGGCTGTCCATTCCAACATGTACGGTACTCGCTACCTCCCATTGATTTATATGAGAGATTCGCCACATGATTTGGGAGCCTTGTAGTTCAATCTGGAGGCTGATTTTCCGCACGTTGTCCTCTTATAGTACAACGATTTCGTCCACAAAATTTTAAGATAGGTTTCAACCTGTCTTACCTGATAGCGTAACCTACTTCCCTTGTTAGTTCTTCCTGCGGCCGGAACCTCTTCAAATTTTTCACTATGTTCCTAAATGCATTTCAGTCTAACAATTGGACTTCTGAGATGGGGAACGTTTCCATATCCTCCTTCGTTTCCTTACTCCATGCAGTAGTGCTCTTTGTTCTCCAGAAGTAACCAAATATCTTTATTATTATTATTATTATTATTATTATTATTTAACAGTCTCGCTTATGATGATGACCTGTTTGTAGTGACAGAATCCGTTGAGAGCTTACACGCCAACACATTAGAACTTGAACAGAAATGTAGAGAATATGGTATGAAAATTAGCATTTCAAAAACTAAGGTGATGATGGTAGGGAAGAAGCACAAGACAATAGAATGTCAGGTAAGGGGAACTAAAATTAGAGCAGGTGGAACATTTTAAAGGCAGTGTCTGCTCTGAGGATGATCATCGAGTCGTGGTAGAAAATACAACGCAGTGAGCTCTCAATTTTATCTATATTCTGCAAGAAAGAAGTTAGTGTAGTGACGAAACTATCATCGTCATCATCATCATCATCATAATCTGTCGTTAACTGATACAATTCTCAATTCTTCTCAATTAGACAAAACCAACGCCGATTACTTCAGAAATTCTCTACAGTACCTATAAACTGTGCCGTCTGCTTATTGCATTGAAATCTGTGTGTCAACAACTATTCGTGGGTGATGTCGATATGGAAGAAACACACCAGATGGTCCTTTGCTAATTTTCGATCAGGAATATGCTGCGTATTAATGATTTTGAGGGAACTAGCGCTTTGAACATCCTACGAATAACGAAATACTGTTATATCCATGCTTTTACTCGCCTGATTCCTGTAGATGACTGTCAGTCGTGCTCTACTTTTGTACTTAAAGTTCTAGGTGATGGAAACTTGCCGCTCCCTGCCTATTTTTATTCCTTACTTCACATCCTTATCCCACCAACACAGGTTTTTTTCGAAGCTGTACTCTAATAACTAATAATAGAAGTATCATTTAATGCACGGTATGATATTCAATAGCTGGTCGAATTAAAACTTTTTATGTATTACTCAGCCTCTTAAACTCAGGCCGTAATCTTATGAATGACCTTGGAGCGAGCATCATAAGCCCTTGAGCCACATATCAGTAAGTTATCGAGTGACAAGAGAGAGCCCCGGAGACATTGAATGGAAGTGCGCAGTTCCCCTCGTCTGGTGCTTTGGGTAACGATAACCTGCTAATCATTCACTCAATGTCTGGTCTGGGGGTTCGAACGGAGTACTCAGCCTCATGAAGCATTACGGTACTGAGAAGGGAAGTTACTTATCAGGTAAGACTGTCGAAACCTGGGCTATCTTGAAACTTAGTGGATGCAATCGTTGTAATGTAAGTAAAGCCCTGCACGTATGCGGATATCCGCGGATATCCGCAAAAATTTTCGCCATGTGGATATAATTTGCATCGCTGTGCGGATAGCGGGATAAGTTGCGGATAATGTTGGGAGTATATTTGCGCATAGTTTTTAGAATACAATCCGAACTTGTTGAATATCATTACTTGGACCCGGATGTTTATAACATATATTTTTCCCTTAAGTTTTTCTCATGACAAATGTAAGATGATGATTTAAGGTAATCTCATTGAAATTATGTCATTAAGCGTAATTAACAATCTGAACTGAAAGGGGTTGCAATTTTGACTGTACAATATTCATTTTAAACATAGCACATGACATACAAAGCCTAAGGGAACGACTTTCTCCTCAAAAGTCTAAATGTGTTGCTTTAATACTTTGTGTTTTATCTAATTAAAATATTATTGAAATGCCAGTAGATTCGGATGGCAAACGGGCGGATGCGGATAACAGTTGTGGGGATGTGGGGCGGATGCGGATAACAGTCGTGGGGATGTGGGGCGGATGTGGATAACAGTCGTGGGGATGTGGGGCGGATGTGGATAACAGTCGTGCGGATGCGGGGCAGATGCGGATAACAGTCGTACAGATGCGGGGCGGATGCGGATAACAGTCGTGGGGATGCGGGGCGGATGCGGATAACAGTCGTGGGGATGTGGGGCGGATGCGGATAACAGTCGTGCGGATGTGGGGTGGATGCGGATAACAGTCGTGCGGATGTGGGGCGGATGCAGATAACAGTCGTGCGGATGCGGATAACAGTCGTGGGGATGTGGGGCGGATGCGGATAACAGTCGTGGGGATGTGGGGCGGATGCGGATAACAGTCGTGGGGATGTGGGGTGGATGCGGATAACAGTCGTGGGGATGTGGAGCGGATGCGGATAACAGTCGTGTGGATGTGGGGTGGATGCGGATAACAGTCATGCAGATGTGGGGCGGATGCGGATAACAGTCGTGCGGATGCAGGGCGGATGCGGATAACAGTCGTGGGGATGTGGGGTGGATGCGGATAACAGTCGTGGGGATGTGGGGTTGATGCGGATAACAGTCGTGCGGATGTGGGGCGGATGCGGATAACATTCGTGCGGATGTGGGGTGGATGCGGATAACAGTCGTGCGGAAGCGGATAACAGTCGTGGGGATGTGGGGCGGATGCGGATAACAGTCGTGCGGATGTGGGGCGGATGCGGATAACATTCGTGCGGATGTGGGGTGGATGCGGATAACAGTCGTGCGGAAGCGGATAACAGTCGTGGGGATGTGGGGCGGATGCGGATAACGTTTTCTTTATCCGCGCAGGGCTCTAACTATAAGAGGACAACGTGCGGAAAAATCAGCCTCCAGATCGAACTGCAAGGCACCGAAATCATACCTGACATCCTGGTGCGCAAGCATGACGGCTGGTGGGGATGAACATCCCTGCGGCACTCGTTATTGCTGGACGCAGTGAAACACGCCCCAGCTGACAAGAGCGTGTGGCTGCTTCCCACCGGCCTTGAGTGCCTGGGCCGTCAGGGCTGTCCCTTCCAACACGTATGGTACTCCCTACTTCCCATTGATTTATATGAGAGATTCGCCACATGATTTCGGAGCTTTTCAGTTCAATCTGGAGGCTGATTTTCCGCACGTTTTCCTCTTATTGTACAACGATTGCGTCCACAAAGTTTCACGATAGGTTTTGACCTGTCTTACCTGATAGGCTACTTCCCTTGTGAGAAGATTCCTTATCCATCCTAGAAATGGCTTTCCTTGTACGACATGGGTGTAGCTTCCACTTATTAGTGCCAAGCTTCTCCCTATCCTTGTTCTGGTCGAGCTTAACTCGGATAATTTATAGAAAATACTTTTCAGTCGGTCAACACGATTGAGCCCAATTACCTGTATTAGGCGCGGGAGTAGAAATATCTGATGATGATCACCTGACAATCGAAATCGAAATTTAATGTCTTTCGGTCGGTCAACACGATTGTACCCAATTGTAAATTTACATGAGATTAATTAATTAATCTCATCTAAATTATTTTTAATCTCTTGTAATTTTTTCAGGGTTAGGTAAACTGGGTATAAAATTGTTGACCGACTGAAAAACATTAAATTTCGATTATTAAGGCAACACTGAAAAATGTCTTCCAACAGATTAATGACGATCGAAACATGGCATCCAATTCATTACCCCCTCTCCCTTGTTTGTGTGTTAATTAAGTGATAATAATTATTGTGATACTTATTTCAGGTCAGGCAGTTCAAATATGTGTAATCCCCGCATATTTTAATTGGGCACGATCGTGTTGACCGACTGAAAATCGTTCATAATAGATTACCAGGCAACACTGAGAAATGGCTTCCGTTACTTGAATCGGTTAATTGTCTTATCTATGGAAATGGGTGTTCACATTCCCACCTTAACTTGCCATTGTAATTTCTTGATACCATCATTTATCTGGGGTCAGACCACTTTATTTTTATCCATCTCCTCTCTGTGGATGGAGGATGGAATACTCGTAAGGTATTTCCTGCCTGTGCCGGCCCTGTGGTGTTGGGGTAGCGCGCCTGCCTCTCACCCGGAGGCCCCGGGTTCGATTCCCGGCTCCGTCAGGGATTTTAGAAACTGACGTGAGGCTGGAACAGGGGGCACTCAGCCTCGTGAGGACAATTGATTAGCTGTCTGACAGTGACGCAGCGCCCCGATCACGAAAACAAAGATTAACGGCTGAGGGGACCCGATGCGCTGATCACCTGTCACCCCAATATCTGTAGACCAAATGGCTGGGAAGCAGTCACTTGGTAGGCCTAGGCCCTTCGCGGGCTGTAGTGCCAGGGGTAAAAAAAAAATCCTGCCTGTCACAAGCGATGACTGAAAGGGCAGAATATGTGTAGCCCACCACGAATGGGTTTAATGGCGAGACCACACCAGGGAATTTCTCTGCTTCGTCCTATGTATCCCTTGTACCAGGGACTTTGGGGTGGGCCCTTCCCATTTTCTTCCTTTCTTCATTGCATTTCACGACCTTTCTGCCTTCCTAGTCCTCCTTTCGTCATTCCCTTTTATTTATATACAATAGTTTATTTTGCATCTCCTTTCTTACTCTAGTAAATAGTTGGTAAGTACCGGTAATATCGTTATGTGATATGTTGTGACTTCAAAGTCCCTTTTAACTGGTTTAGCCTTAGAGACGCTAGGGTTTCGAAATTTTGCCTTAGGAAGGATCTGGAACCTGACACTTGATCTACTGACATGATGTCGCCTTTATATACCCTTACCGAAATACTATCGGACTGAGCTGATATTAACCCCACAATCTTGAGTTTTGAACGTCAACGCTAAGCCAACCATGTTACTCCGTCCTACAAGTATTTAGTAATAATAGTAATGACCATTATTATAATCTTAGAGGCTGATAACCTAGATGTTGTCATTATTAAAACACGTATCATAAGTTATGTTACAGAGTTGATCTGTTAAGGGTTTACTTAGTAAAGTATGTTTAAGCCATTAGACCAGGTAGATCCAATTTTATTTTATGTTTTTTTTATATTTATTTTGATTTGTGTTGTCTATTTTTTTAATATCTCATGTTGCCTTTGTAGATATTCTTGTCTATACACGCTGTCATGTTAATATCTTCATAAGAACAGTTTGTGACTGCCAAACTAAAGTAAAAAAGACAATTAGTTTCGTGAAGAACTAAACAGCCTAATTTCATACATTGTACCGGTCATTTCCATTTAAAACCTCTCCCACCTATTAAATAGATTCTCCATGTGATGGACTAAATAGCTTTTGATACATGACCTACATTGTGATAAAAGATAGATCAACGATTTCAAGCTCAAAACTCAAAATCCAAACGTTGCAGATGTTTCAGGAAAGAAATGAAAATAGCAAAACTGTCTCCCTATGGTGCTAGTTGCTGATGACCTTGATGTTTGACCCTTTTAAACAATTCCCGAGGCTTATGATCTCGAGATTAACGGTCACGTAAACCTACAATCTTCCTCTTCTTTTAAACAATTACAACCATCACCACTACATTGAAAAATTACACGCCTAAACACAACTTTCAGTATCAGTTAACTAGGCCTATGACTCTTTCGGTGAGATGGCATCTTTCTGTAGCGAGTCACATGAATTGAAACAAGTAGTTCCGTGAAGAACTAAATAGCCTATTTTCTTATATCACACTGGTAATTCCTTTTAAATTCTCCAGCCTATTACATGGATTTTCCATGCGATATAGTAAATGGCTTTTGGTTCACAACTTATGTCTTCAACAACACCATTACAATGAAAAGTTATGTGCTAGAATATAGCTTCCAATATAGGTGATTAAGACTCCACCCGCGAGATGGCATCTTCCTGTAATGATCCATGGGAATTAAGTTTTACAAAAGTCAAATACACGGCTTCTATGATTTACAAATAGTAAGCTACAGGATTTAGTGCCATTATATAAGTTTTTTTTATCATAGCCTAGAATACGAATCATTTTTCCAATTGCCTGAATAAGATACGAGAAATAAAATATAAGGTTTTAAAATTTCGACCTGATGCATCTGGAATTTTTGTAACAATTGAACATCATTAGATGCCTCTTTACTAAGCTCTGAATAAAGATTCACAGTGCCGAGTTTCATTGCACTTCAGTGATTAGATCACCAGAAAAAATATTTGAATATCACTTCGCCGCCATGATGATTTGTGTTTTTCAGGATTAGGGAAAGTCGCACATACGTGTCCTTATTTAACAGTCCTCTAACACCATATAAAATTTCAGTTTGATTGCTTAAATAGTTTCGGAGATATTGTGAACCGGTGAAATGTAGGCTATCATATGGACGCCATGTTGGATTGCTTTATACGTATATATGCTATAGAATTATATGCCAGTAGATTAATATTGTAATCGTGACTCATTATACCAATCTACATCTCTATCACTTGTTTAGGATGTGAGAAATATAGACGTGACTTTAAAATGTGGCACAGCCACCATTTTGAAGTTTTCATAGAAATTAAATTAAAATAGACGCCAATATATTAAGCCTTCTATGAAGATTTACTGTGCTAAGTGTCACTGCTCTCGGATAATTAAATCACGATAAAAATCCGTATAAATATTTAAATTTAGCGTCGCCACCATGTTGGTTTTGTGCTCGTCAGTTTATTGAAAGGCCAATAAGTAAACCTATGATAATAACCTCTATCAACATACACAATTTCAGTTTGGTTGCTGTAATAGATTCTCAGATATTGAGAACCGTCCAAATATAAGATGCGTTCAAAAAGTAACGAGCCGGAGGCTGGAATGCGCAAACCGGTGATGACATCGGCTAATCGTGGCGTGTGTAACGAGGTGTGGTTCCGACCAGAGCGTGGAAGGTCACATCCCGTCGCTAGAGGGCACGCGTGCACGTCACGTGACGATACAAAGCGAGCAGCAGCATGCATCAATCGTCCAACGCTGCCAGTCGCATTGCAAACAGTGACATGGAGGCGTCAAACGAAGAGCAAAGAGGTGTTGTTCGGTTTCTGACAGCGAAAGGAGTAGGGGGAACGGACATTCATCGCCGAATGTCACAAGTGTACGGCGAACACTGCATGTCCCTTGCAAGGGTCAAGACGTGGCAGAAGCGCTTCAGGGAAAGACGGGTATCGTTAGCCGAGGATGCCCGGTCTGAGGCACCCCCTTGCATTACCGATGACAACGTCCAGCTGGTTGATGCACTCATTACCCAGGACCGCCGAGTGACAGTGAACGCCATAGCCGCCGTGGTCGGATTGAGCGTCGGAAGTGTGCACACCATCATGAAGGAACGACTGCATTTGCGCGAAATGTGTGCCCAATGGGTGCCCCACAGTCTTCAACCACAACAGGAAGCATGTCGAATGGCCTACTGTCTTGGTCATCTGCAGCGCTATGCGAGGGAAGGGAATGGATTCCTGGCACGAGTGGTGGCTGGAGATGAGTCATGGTTTCATCACTTCGAACCAGAATCCAAACGACAAAGCCTCCAGTGGAAGCATCCAGGGTCACCACCACCCAAAAAAGGCAAGGCCATCCACACGAGTGCAGGAAAGGTAATGCTGACGTTCTTCTTTGACCAAGATGGCCTCCTGCTGATACACTTCATGCCGCACGGGACAACAGTGAATGCCCAGCGTTACTCGCAAACCTTGATCACCCTTCGCCAAGTGATCAAAACAAAACGACCAGGCAATCTCACCCGTGGGGTCATTCTCCTCCACGACAATGCACGGCCTCATACGGCCAACACATTCGCGGCACTCCTGCAGAAATGCAAATGGGAGGTTCTCGGCCACCCTCCATACAGTCCAGACCTCTCTCCCTATGATTACGCCTTGTTTGGTCCCCTGAAAAGGGCTCTGGGTGCCAACGATTCACCTCGGACGTCGACGTTCAGCAGTACGTGCGGAACTGGTTCACATCGCAGCCCATGGAATTTTATGAGACAGCCATTCACCGCCTCGTGTCACAGTGGGACAAGTGCCTCAACAGCCAGGGCCAATACTTCTAACATACAGGTACTGGTTTCTGTAATTATGCCTCCGGCTCGTTACTTTTTGAATGCACCTTATATTTCGGATGATTGCCATGTTGGATTGTTCTATATGCAGGCCATTGAGTTATGTGCCAATAAATGAAGATTATTGCCTAGGTTTATTATTCACACGTTCACTTCAATCGCATATTTAGGACACAAGAAATATAAACTTAATTTTGAAATTTCGCACAGCCGCCATCTTGCTTTTGAGAAAACAATTGAACTTAATTAGATGCCAGTTGAATTATGCTTGTATAAACACTTATCGTACTAAGTTTCAATGCGCTCGGTTGATTAAATCTTAAGAAAATGCCAGTTGCTTGGCCACCATGTTGGTTTTGTACTTAACGCGTAGCTGAACTCACTTCAGTATTTTCTATCACCGTACAAAGTTTCAGGGTGATACCAGTAAAAGGTTCGAAGATATTTCGGTGAAATATTTCGCACAGCCGCCATGTTGGATTGGTGAAACGTATTTAAATTTGAATGGCACGGTCTGGGTCGGACAAAATAGTACTCGACCTATGTTCTTACAGAGTTCATTAAAATCGCTCCATCTGTCTTGATTTAGGCTAATTAGGGGGCACACACATGCACATGCGCACACACACGGACTAACGTTGATCTCATTAGCCTGTATTTCATAAATGAAAATAGGCTAAAAGTATAGCCTATTTTTTCAATATAATGTAGCCTATTGAAATACTGTAAATAAAAGTCACAAAGGTGTATATCACAAGAAAATGTCACTCCCCATAAGTAGGCTATAGGCCTATCCTGGAATAGAAACGTTCTGATATCATTGATTTTCTGTGATTCCATCCTTCAGAGCGGGCCTTAAGCATGCTCCGAACACTAAATGGAAGTGGAATTGTATGTGTCTATGATGAAAACAGTTCTTTCTTTAGAACACCATCTTGCTGTGGTATGTAACCAAGATAGTGCAGGACTAAAATTACTACATCATGAATGCATTTTAATAATTTTAGTGCCTATTTTTACCAGAATATCCGGTCTGTAATCATCATCCACCTGTGACGATCTCGAAACTCGAGGGCAAGCCTCGAACGTTTTTCTTTGTCCATACCTGTATCCATACTGTTTTGTTCCAGAGCGGATAAGGCCTTGCAGTGTATCGTGTACAAGTTGGTTCCGGGACTGTACCATGCAGAAATGGCTCGGAGACGGGAGTTCTACTCCAAACACCCGGAGTATGGTGAGTTGTTGCTTCATTTCTAATGGATACTTGCAATGTATACTTCAGATGACGTGGATGCTTCGTTTTATCGTTAGTTTTTGCAAACTAGCGAAGTATGGCTCGCAAGGAATGTGACAGAATCGTAGTTGTTGAGACTTGGCATGACCGACTATGATTTTTTTTCTTCTGTCATTGGGTTTTTCACCTTTTACAGCTTGCTAATAATTCTGTATTGGAATCGCTTGCACGCGCGGTGGAGTGGACAGAGAAAGTGTGTGACCATCATCGTCCCGTGCAGCGGCTTGAATATAGACATAATTCCTGTGTAAATCTCCACATGGGTCTGCAGCGTGAAGATGGTAGTTGTGCACACAATCGACTGCAAACAGAGAAAGCTTTTGCGAACATGCACGACAAGCTTCAAACGTGGTTCTTAAATACGTAGAAACATAACTGTTCACACGGAAATGTTGAAGTCCGCTGTCAGACATGCTCGGCTCGTGCAGCCACGCCACAAGTGATGGGAATACGTTCACGCTGACAGTGCTCACATCGGGCTGTAGCGGCCAAGAAATATCATCATGCCAGCGAGTCATACTATGCACAAAATTGGGAATAAATACCAGTTCAGATTGAGTAGGGCAATGTAGCATGTGTGCATATGTGATGAAACTGCGGGTGGACTATAGCGTCGCCAGTGGCTCAGTGGCAGCGTGCGTGCCTGTCAGGCAGAGGGTGTTGGTTCGCTTCCGCGTTCGGTGTAGGAACTACTTCGATGTGTACGTCGTGGTAGGTTCCAATGGCCCTGACTGTGGTTGCCCTTTCTTGGCGAGTGCAATGGTGGTGTGTATTATTTTTAGTCCCCATAAGAACTGTTCTATGGATAGGGTTAGTATTACTGTACCTCCAACCACCGTAATGCAACTTCACATCCAGTGAGGCATGGAGACAGTCAGCCTCATGTTTTCGGTTCTACGTCCATTTTCTACAGCTGCCATTAGAGACGCCGGGGTGCCGGAATTTTGCCCCGAAGAGAATCTTTAACACGCCAGTAAATCCGCTGACACGGCTCCCTCACATTTGCGCACCCTCAAATGCCAACTCACTGATCCAGGATTCGATCCTGCAACCTTAGGCCCAGCAGGCGAGAACGTTATCGCTGCGCCACGCAGCCAGTGCTATTAAACAAACCAACCAACCCTGGTCGCAGATATGTCCCGTTGAGGTGAGCCTACTCGCTTTACAGGATAACCCGTAACTTCAGCACAGTACGGGATGTCTGTGTCTGACTTTCATCCACTGCTCAAACTAGGCTCATATATTTTTGATGGGGTTGAAATCGAGGTAAGTTGTGGACCATAACACATGTAACAAAGTGTCCGAATGTGCACCTACACACATCTCGAGCCAGTGAACATGGCAGTTGTCGCGAGTGTCTATAGTTGAGTCAGCATGAAGATGGTAGATAAATGGAAACAACTGGTCATTCGGGAATGTTGAGACAGTTCATTATTTTTCAAAGACACGTGAATGAGAGGGTCCTAGTCATGGTGGATTAACCATCCCCACGCCATGCCAGATCCACGCCCCGCACACACTGTGGATGAAATGCTTCAGTAGACTGCCAGTGAACTCTACGCCTGGCATAGTTGGAAATAAGGCAGAATTGTTTTCTCGAAATTATTATTATTACAGTGTTATTATTATTATTATTATTATTATTATTATTATTATTATTATTATCATCAATATTATTACCCGCCACGGTGGCCAAGAGGGCTAACGCGCTAGCTCGTGCCTCGCTGGAACCGGGAGGGCGTGGGATCGAATCTCTCCTCGGTCGTCCTGAAAATAATTTTCAAGGTTTCCCATTTTCACCACCAGGCAAATGCCGGGACGCTTCATTACAATCCCTTCCCTGACCCTTCCTTAATTAGACCCAAGTAAGTGGTCGCGTGAACGATCGGCCCGTCACCATCCCCAGTTGCATCTGCTGACAAAGTGTGTTCAGCTCCCAGACTCCGTCGTTACGACGATAGAGGAATGATCCCTCTTAGAGTTCGTAGGTGAAGCCGAGCTAGGAGGGTAAGTGATTGAAAGTTATTATTAATATTCCAAATGGCTTTTGGTCCTTCTGAACCATTCAATCAGCTACAAATCAAAATACAACTCCCCCTCCAAGGCACCACAGCCCATGAAGGGCCCTGGCCTACCAAGCGACTGCTGCCGAGTCATTCGGCCTTTAGATTGCGGTTTGACGCATGGGCAACGTGTCGGGTCCCCTCGGCCACTAATCTTGGTTTCCGTGACCGGGACACTGCCTCTCTCTCTCAGACAGCTACTCAATTGTCCTTACAACGCTGAGTGCACCCCATTCCAGGCCTCGCTTCAGTTACTAAAAATCCCGAATGGAGCAGGGATTCGAACCCGGAGCTTTCGGGTGAGAGGCAGACGCGCTACCCCTACACCACGGGGCTGGCCATAATACAACACACATTGAAAAGAAGAGAAATATTCGTTCCCTTAGAGTTACAATTTGTTGTATGAACCACTGTAAGAGTTGGAGGTCAAATTTACAATTCATACTGTGATTCATACATTGTCTGCTGACATACTTCGCGTGCTTGATATTGCTACACTCGTGTGATGCGAGAAGTGGTCCATGCCTACTTTGAACTGTGCGATAGTTATATTTGAAGTTTGATATACGGGGACTCATTGCGAAGTACAGAGTGGTGTACCGAACCTTGGGCCAGAACAGTGTACACACTCCCAAGGCCGAGCTGACCGCACTGTATATTCTAATGATGTCGGATCCGGATAAGAAGTTAGATACGCAAGCGGGAGGAGGAACTTTAAGCTTGAGGAGGGTTTTATAAAATCTGGATTGTTGTCTTTTGAACCTTGTCACTCCAGAATTATGCGGTTGAGGTCTGCTATTTGGTCAGGGTTATCCGGACAAGTGACTCGGGTAACAACCGTGCCCGAGTCTCATCCTAACGATGGTGGGAATATGCCTTCTTGTGCATTAATATAACTTCACCACGGTTTCTGCCGGATGCAGGGCTGGATTAAAGCATATGTTACTACATCTTCTGAGTTGTGATGTCCCTTCTCCGTTTGTCATCTTGTAACCGCCTGTATAGAGTTACACATAATGTGGTCTCACCAAGATTGGTACCTGAGTTCTAGGTGATCTCTTTCGTTCGTATGTTGTGACCACCCGAGATGAAGGGATGATTTGTTAATCTTGAAAATTGAAGCGAAAAGCTATTATAAAGTAATGGTCGTCTAACTGAAAGAGACATTTCTTTGTCTCAACTAACACGTTAGTAGGGGTGGAATTTGTTGCTCCCAAACGTATTCTAACAGCCCGGTATTGTAATATGTCTGATCAACGAAGGGCGTATTGTGGTGCATTGTGGTGCCGAGAATGGATCGTATTTTTGCTCTGTAGTGTTGGCTATTAGTTGTGTGGATGGATGTGCGCTCCACCATATGCGACATACGGATCTGAACACGTCAGTGATCTGAGAATGTACAAGGTTCATCCTATTTTTGTTAATACAAAACATTTGCTTTGCAAGTAAGCTTACTGTCCAGATGCAATCCCAATATTTTTGCTGTCGATTTTAGGGGACCGAGCTGAATTGTAGGCAGAGTCTAGTCAAGTCATTTAGGCCTACCCGTAAAAACTATGGCGGAGGATTTGTTTGGTCATATATTAGGACTAGTTTGGAATGACCAATGTGAAAATTGTTTACCAGCGTCGTCTCGCCATAGATGTGTTACCCAAAAGCACCACGAGGATGCTTAAATACACTCGTCAACATACTGGATTTAAAAATAATAATCATAATAATAATGTTATGGGTTTTACGCCCCTTTTAACTACTGTGGCATTTAGAGAAGGCGGGGTGCCGGAATTTTGCACCGAAAGTAATCTTTAACGTGCCAGTAAATCTACTGACATGGTTCCCTCACATTAGCGCAACCTTAAATGTTCAACTGACAGCGCCAGGATTCGATCCTGCAACCTTGGGCACAGCAGGTGACAATGTTGCCCCTGAACCATGCAGCCAGTCAACATACTGGAGAACTCTCGACTGTTGGATTGAAAATTTTATCTAAATCCACTGTATACTAAACATAAATAAGAGGACTGTATATAGCACCTCCTTTTCTTAAAATTCGTGGCCATACTGTTGTCCTAACACCGCATAATATAAGGTTCATCCGTAAAGTAGTTTGTGAATTCCACGAATATATATATATATATATATATATATATATATATATATATATATATATATTTGAAACACCTGCATTATTTTGCCAGGAATGGCTGGAGTGAAACAGCTATGTTATCTGGAAAATGAAACTTTTATCTAACGGAAATGTACATATCTTGTGCACGTCGTAGCACAGAAATGCAACACAAGGTCGTCAACCAAAGTGACGAGTTCTTCCATGAATGCACCGAGTGCACATAAAGAAACAGTTCAATATCTACTAGACCCTCCATGTGCCCGTATAACTTCCTCACATCTTCGTGGCATGCTCCTGACAAGTCTGCGAGCAGTTTCTTGTGAAATTTTGTCCCCCCTCCTCCATAAGGGCCTCTGCAAGTTATTCCAGAGTCTGAGGTGCTACAGGACGGGCCCGAAGTTGTCTGTCCAGCATATCCCATAAATGCTCAATGGGATTGAGGTCAGGGCTCAACGCAGGCCAGTCGAATGTTTGAATCGCGAAGTCCTGTAGTGTTTCCATGGTGGCTGCGGCTGAATGAGCGCTTGCATTGTCGAGCTGCAGGATAAACTGGGGATCCATTACAACTGCAATGGGCATACCATGACCTAGTACAATCTCGTTGATGTAACTCTGAGCATTAAGTAGGTCTCTGGTTATCTGAAAGTCCGATCGGCCATCAATTGTGATGCTATCCCACACCATGACTGAGCCGCGGCCAAAGCTGTCCCGTTCCTGGACTGCTGCTCCATAATAACGTTCACGACGACGACGACGATAGACAGGTATACGCCCGTCGCACCGTGTTAGACGAAAGCGGGACTCGTCCTTAAACAATAGGCTACATTGCGCCAGTGACGCAGCTGCTATAGTCCCTATGGTCCTCAGCAAATCGAAGTCGCTCTGTCTTGTGGCGAGCAGTTAATCGAGGGACCTGGTGAGAGCGTCTTGGTCTTAAACCTGCGTGTGGGAGTCTGTTGCGCATTGTTTGGTCACTGACTGCTACCAGTTGCTGCTCTTATATCATTTTGTAGGTCCCGGGTGGAGAGAACAATTCACCACATATCTGTCGTCTCTGGCCGATGTTTTTTGTTCTTTCCCCTGCCCTGGCTTTCGTGTGTATGAAGCAGTTTTACAAGATCGTTTCCATACCCTTCCAGCAACAGATGAAGCCACACTAACCAACGTAGACACTTCACGAATAGTCCAACCTTACTGCAGTATTGTTACTGCCCGAACACATTCTGTCTCATTCAGATCCCTCATTTCGACTAATGCAACGTACACCAAGTGGATAGTAACGTACTCTTCACTTACACGCACTCGAGGACAGAGGGCGACATTGCTAGTCCATTTCACTCTGACGCATAGCACGATACATGTCTACTGCCGCTAAGCCATGACTTTCCAACGACATGATGTGAAGATGTCCTCGCATTCTTAAAATATGTCGGAAAAAATACGGGCAACGGAATACATCCTAATCACGGACTACGTACATGGTACACGCGATCAAATACCTGTCCCGCTAATTGTTTTGAGCAGTGTATATATCGGCAAGAGTGTGCAACTCTTCTATATGGACTTGTGCCACAACACTGTTATAAGCTCCTGGAATGTTAAGGAATATAGCAACTAAATACCCTCACGTAATGAATGTGCGCTCGAACATTTTAGTGATTATCCTACGTGGACCTAGCCTTTCTAAGCCTATACGGAGTGGTTGATAATATATTCTGATACTCTATCCACCATTCCTATCGGCGCTTTTGTAGCCGTTCGAAGGTCTTAGCTATAGGCTACAGTAAGAGAGAACTATTGGTCTGTAGGATGCGGCGTCATTGCTTTCATTTCAGACCTCTGTACAAAGGTGAAGTGATATTTTCTTGGCACTCCGCGGTAGATTCGAAAGCATACAATAATGCACGTGATCGTATCCCGGCGCTGAACTAGTACGTAAGATGCGACTTCAAAACTTGCTGCGTGGTGGATTCAGATGACTTGGTGTGTCCATCAAACGATATCGTTGAAGTTGCAATTAAATCCGCAAAATCTTCTTTCCAGTAGGAAAGAGATTTGCGTGGAATAGGCGTCTCCCTCATTTTATTAATTATCGACCAAACTGCTGTCAAATGGGGTTTCCTTGCTTGGTTTCTCACAATATGCTTGCCAGCTAGCCATTTATCTGTGTTTCAAGACACGTTTCACTGCAGCGTCCGTGTTCTTGTAGCTATGGAAATTATCCGAGTAGTTGCGCATATTAGTATATTGGAAGCTAATTTCCCCTTCGCTACCATTCGTGGACACTATTGAGTTCACCATGGAATTTGTTGTTCTTTTGATTAATAGGAGTTTCTTCTCTCTGAAATAGATGGTGAAACCTCTGAATTGATAGTAGGTTACTGGCTGAATTACGTAATGATCTGTACCCAAGGGTATGGAAATGTGTTCCAATGAAAATTAGCAGAGATGGTTCGGGAACCAAGTGCCAAATCGGGGGATGAGAGGCACTTGCCTAGAGTTGTGATGAACCTTCATTTAAGAAATACAATTGAATTTCAACTATTTATTGATGAACGGCCTCACCATAATTTAGTATATAATACGCTAAATTCATCCGCCAAAAAACTCAAGCTCGTGAACCAGAAGGAGTTAGAAGGTGCGTTTTGTGCCAAAAGCTTCCAAATCGTCTCAATTGTACAGGAAAAAAATCTTGCATTTCTCGAAAAGTCAACGGAAATGTATTTATTTGTTTATCAAGTGTGTTCAAACAAATAAAAAAGACGATAGCCCCTGGAAAAACTGTGTCTCGTCCAGCACGCATTACACTAGAGCTGGGCGGGTAGTCTGTACACATGGTTGCACACAACCCATTGTGCATTGAGACGAATATTCGAATAGAATTACCCGCAACAGTGACGAATTGCACCCTGATTTCATAAATATCGACAATTTATTTAAAAAGTGCGTAAATTAAACAAAAACATATTTATAGAAGCCCGCATAACAGTAAAGCTGGGCGGGTGGTTAATGAACATGCGAGATTTCTCGCACAGGTCCCCTAGATATTATTAATTGCGCATCCCCATGCCATGCCATGTCCATTCAAATCCCCACAGAATAGAAACGTTGGTTCTACAGTAGAGCGTCGATAATTCGGCCGTCAAAAATCTGGACCGTCGATAATCCGGATTCAGTTCCGGTGGGAAAAAAACTTGAAGTGCACCTATTTGCCAAACAAAAGTGTTAATTCGACAGGCTGGGCGGGGTCGTCTTACCGCTACGAATCAAAAGGCTTGACCACAAAACAGCGAACCACTACTGCAGTTCAAAAATCAATAACAGATTTTTTTAAGAGCTCTGACAATGTATCAAGTGTACAGTATTCTGTAAATATGCTCATATTGTACATTACATATTATGTACTGTAGGCCTATTAGCCCAGGAATTTTAGTCTGAAAACGGTAAAAACCTTGAAAAAAAAATAGTAAAGCTGAAAATTGGTACAGTTGTCCTATTTGATGTTCTTAACAACATATTAAAAGTCCCCGGTCTTCCCGTGTCGGCTTCCTGGATTTCCAGCCATTTGAGCTCCTGGAATGCTGGAGAAGTAGGTGGTGTCGCTGAAATGCGCATTGTAAGCGAACGATTTGGCTTACAGTGCTCTAGCATGGCTTAAATTAAAGGAGAAAAAATAAGCGATAAGTTAATTAATGGGTTGGCATGTTAGCGATACTTCCGGTCTAACAGGAAACGAAAAAATGCCGCGCAATTTATAAAAGTGCCACGTTTTTCTTTTTTGACGTTTGTTGGCAAACTATCACGAATATCGCAGACAAGTCTTGTGTAAAAGTTGTTGGCGACAACATAAGCTTTCATTTGATGTATTCATAATTGATGTCCAAGTAATAGTTGCCGAGCTACAGAGATTTAAACAATGGCGCGCGACCTGAATCAGCCCGTGTTTGCGTTGTTTCTCGGCAGCCAACTGACGCGTTCGCCCGCAGCATTGATGCGTCGAATTGGCTGAGCTTCTTGTTTTCTTTTGTTTCTAAATTTTAAACAGTTGGTCGTTGGCCGATGTGTGTTATGCCGTATAAGTGTTAGTTATTCTGTTGTTGTCATAAAAATGAGTTTTGAAGACTGCATTTTGTGTAAGAAGCCACTCGACGATCCGATGGGCGTTGTTTGTGTTTTAAAAGGTTTTAGAAGGAAAACTTACACCGAAAAAAAGTATGCGAAGATCAAGTTGTAATTCGGTTCATGGAGTACATGGAAGACAAGATGAAGACTCTGTCAGAAGCTAACCGGACAGCGAAGCTGTGGGCGGAGTACTACAGGCAAGTGGAAATCGTTCGGCTGTTTATTCGGGCAGAAAGAACATCAAATTGGAACCTCCATTTGTACTGCGTATCGAAGATGTTTCCATGCCTACACGCTTCAGGGCATATTCACTACGCTAAGTCAGCCTACTTGTACCTGTATCAAATGCTTAAGTTAGATCAGAAGATGCCCGTGGACGAGTACATCAACTTCACGAAGAACGGGTACTTTTCCATCCGATGCTCGCATGATTTTTGGGCTGGAATATGGTCATATATGGCCATAGAACAGGATTTTATGCGGCCTATGAAATCAAGTGGAGGTTTGACAAGAGGTCGAGGAGTGGACGATAGCGCGCTGGCTCACTTTGTCTCGGCGTTTCCACTGTGCATCCCGATCTGTGAAGCTGTAGAAAATGTAGAAAATGTGTCAGATATAAAGACAAAATCCTCGGAACAGCACGTTGAGTTGAGTGACTCGCGGCGGAAGCTGGAGAACCGCCACGCAGAAGTGTTTCGCTCGTGGGTAGAAGATCGCTCTCCGTGGGATTTAAATAAAGAAAGTCTTCAATCGCTTTCCACTGGCGTAGTTGCAGACAACAGCATCAACTGCGACAAGGCTCGAGAAATTGGTGAAGAGGCAATACAACAAATGGTGGGGAAAAGTTTTGAGGGTCTCAAGCTCGCAAGAAAAAGACGCGTAGTCCCTTTGTCAGTTGTTGGGTGCCAACTAAAAATTCGTGATGACATCGTCCCGGTCAACCCGCACTAACTTTTCATGCGAATCATATGTGTGATGAAATCGGAAGCGGACATCGTGGAGTTCTTGAAGTACGAGCTTGCACCGACGCCTCCAGCTCTCTTCGATTCATCCTTATTGAGAAAAACAGCCAAGTCAGCACATCAAGACCTTTTCAAATCTTCAGAATCCCCCAAAGATTTTGAAGAACAACGCAAAGTAGTCGTTGATGGAGGTCTGCTTTTGCATACCGTTGTATGGCCACGACCTGCAACTTTTGGTGACATAATCCAGTCCTACAAGTTGTACATAAGCAAGCACTATCCTTCAAACGTTACCATTGTGTTTGGCAACTACGATCAGACTCCAAGCACGAAGAACCAGGAGCAGGCACGCCGTGCGGGGAAGCGGACGTCCATAGACATCGTCTTCGATTCCAACACAATGGTTTCCACTTCTCAGGCAGACTTTCTAAGTAACACCAAAAACAAGGGACGGTTCATCTCTTCGTTGACAAAGGAGCTTAGAAATGCTGGAGTTGCTGTTCGTCAGGTGACAGGGGACACAGATACACTAATTGTCGACGTAGCGTTGTCTCTAGATGCCGAAGATCATGCTGTTACTGTTATAAGCGTCAGGCATTGATGTCCTATGCATGTTATTGGCAAAAGCAAGAGAGAACAACAACATCCAATTTTACAGTCCTGGAAACTCAAAATCTCTTGGAAAGATTTTCCCTATCACAAACATTCAGGAAGATATCGGCGAGATGAAAGTTGTGTGCTATTTGCACATCCCGTGAGCGGATGTGACACGACTTCGGCTATTTTTAGCAAAGAGAAGAAGCGTCCATGGGGCTATCTCAAAAACAACGAAGATCTTCGGAAAACTGTCAAAGTTTTCAATCAGCCTGGCGCATCCAAGGAAGATATCAAGATAGCTGGAGAAAAAATTGTTCTGGAATTGTTCAACGCAAAGGGCTTCAATTCTTTAAACGAGCTTCATGTGCATCTATATGGAAGGACTATCGCAATACAGACAGTTACTGCTTCGTTCGATTTGGCCACTTTGCCTCCAACGTCCGACGCATGCCGGCAGAATTCACTGCGTACATATTCTCACATATATATTATTTTCAGTATGTTGTTACACCATTTTACTTTGCTGTGTTAAATTAACATTCTCTTTTGTTTACAAATTGGTTTCTAACAAAAATTATTTGAATTATTTGATAAATAATAGTCTACATTATAAACTGTATTAGTTTTAAGCTGAAATATCTACTCCGATATTCGCACTACTTTTTACTTAAGATATTTGATCTCCTAAAAATAGCATTAAAATAATAATTTATGTTCGCCAAGTCACAAATGGTTCCATATTTTACATATTAAAACATTAATTTTGTTTGCCTAGCTCAATAAAGCACGTAAAAACGCACCGATAACACCTTATAGAATGAAGAGATGTCGATTTTCACTATTAGGATCAGATGTACAAAAGGGGAGATTTTCATTAAAAACACTCAAAAAAATGAAAAAATCAATTTTTTTGGGGGGAGGGGGATTTTTTGAGAGGGATGGGTTTAAGCGTGAAATATTTTGAAAAGAGGGAAAGCACTTCATTTATCATAGTGAAAGGAAGCTCCTGTCGGATGTACCAATGCAAAATCAGAGCGCGTCCCGGTCGCAGTGTGTGTAGTGCAGACGGAGAAGAGAATGACGTAACAATCTTTTGTTAACACCGCTATAGCTCGGCAAGTATTATTCGGACATCGATTATAAATACATCAAATGAAAGCTTATTTTGTCGCCAATAACTTTTATAGAAGACGTTTCTACGATATTAGTGATAGTTTGCCAACAATCGTCAAAAAAAGAAAAACGTGGCACTTTTTTTTTAATTTCGCGGCATTTTTTCATTTCCTCTTAGACCGGAAGTATCGCTAACATGCCAACCCATTAATTAAATTATAGCTTATTTTTTCTCCTTTAATTTAAGCCCTGTTAGAGCACTGTAAGCCAAATCGTTCGCTTACAATGCGCATTCCAGCGACACCACCTACTTCTCCAGCATTCCAGGAGTTCAAATGGCTGGAAATCCAGGAAGCCGACACGGGAAGACCAGGGACTTTTAATATGTTGGTAAGAACATCAAATAGGACAACTATACCAATTTTCAGCTTTACTAAAATTTTTTCAAGGTTAAAACCTAAAATTCCTGGGCTATATGTATATTCCTTAATTCAAGTACTTTATAAGTTCATATTAATTAATGGTTTTATTTATCTACTCCAATTATTAAACCTATAAAATGAATTATTAACGGTTTTAGCAAGTTTCCTTTTTGTTATGAACTCAAACGACCTTTTTGGTTATTTTCGAAAATCTGGACATTTTGATCATCCGGACAGGGTCCGGTCACAATTAATCCGGATTATCGATGATCTACTCTATTTGTTGTTGTTTCATTTGGGAGGCTTGTACATCGTAGTCATTTAGCTCCGTGTTACTTGGGTGTGTGTCTGTGTATATAATATAAATATAGAGAAAATATTTGTCTGATAACCTGTGTAATTGTGGTGGTGGTGGTGGTAGTTTACAGTATACAGATTACAGTTTGTTTATTTAAGCCAAATTTTACATTCTTTGGTCCTGCCAAGCTTACGCTTGTCGGCAGGTGCCAATTATAATTACAATATACAGGGTGGCGCACGAAATGTCATACACAGGAAATTGTTATAGAATATTTAATATACAACATATTTAATAAAGAATGGCATTACAACATTCACTGAAATGTGCATGATTAGTCAGTATGCTGGACATGTTCAATATGCCCACCTTCTTGGCATAAACAGCTTCGAGACGAACCTGCATGTTCGTGACAACTCTACGACACATGTCCTCACTCAACCCTCAGAAGAAAGTCACAATGCCCGCTTGCAATTGCAGTACATTTTCTGGTTTCTGGCGGCAGATTGTCTCCTTCAAATATCCCCACAGGAAGAAGTTGCTGGGATTATTATCGGGGCTATGTGGTGGCCAGATTGAGCCGCTCTGAAAACGTTCGGGATATCGATGGGACATCACACGGGGCCCGAAATGTCCATGCAGGAAATACAGAACAACATTTGCTGTGTGCAGACGAGCTCCATCTTGCATGAACCATTGTGTCTCTATTGGTAGTCGTGATGCAAAGAGCTGTGGAAGGAAACTGATTTGCAACATGTCATGTAACGCGCACTGTTGTCATTGATAAAGATTGTCCCAATAATTCCATGACTGGAAATTGCAGCCCACACACACTTTCACACCATGACTTTCAACCTCGAACACAATAGAAGGCCGTTCTTTCGCCCAAAACCAGACATGTTAGTTTACAGCACCGTTGAGATAAACGTATGCCTCATCACTGAACCATGTGTTGTGCATCACCTTCTGCAATAGACCACCCAGCAAACTGTACTCGCCGTTGCTTGTCAAGCGCCGTTAGTTTCTGACCTGTTGTCATTTTGTATGTGAATTGGTCAAGCTCAGACTGCAGTATTCTCTGAATTGACCGACGAGAGATGTCCAGATGAACACAGGCTGTTCTGGTGGATTTGGAGGGGCTCCGAGCCACAGCCGCTCTCACAGCAGCAAGATTATCCAGTGAGCGGACTGGCTTGAGACGGGTTCGTTTTCTCTCCAGTATATTACCTTCTGTTTCAAATTGGCTGGCCAGTCTATACACAGTCTGCCAGCAGGGAGCCCACCGGGTACGGAAATGAACACGAAACCTTTCCTATGTACGAGTTACACACTCTTTGTTTCCGCATAAAATAACCCTTTCACCTTCTGTTCGCGTGTCATCCTCCCTTTGTCCGCCATGCTGTATAACTGGAAGCCGGTACGCATGCGCGACATGTGCTGCTGTCTGTCGAATCACACATGAAATAAGGTTTCTGTTCACGAAGAAACATGGTTGTGAGCCCAGATTTACACATTTTATAAACCATTTTCGATGTATGACATTTCGTGCGCCACCCTGTATATGTTAACAAAAACAATCAAATGTACACGTAAACATTCCAATCTCCCGCCTTCCAATTATTTTGCAGTGCTGCTAATAATAATTCACAAAAATATGCAATCACCTTATAACAATTAATTGTGGTTATAATGATTATAATATGTCAATATTAATACAATAAAGGAATTGTAGTAAATTAAAATATGTTTTCTTCCTACCTTAATACAACAGTTATGTCGTTACTACAGTATTTTAAAAACTTAACTTGAAACTTAAAATACAAATGTTACTATCATGTTCAATTAATTTCCCCTTTCATATTGCCACAGTCTATGAATAGGAGTCTATTACATATACATGCAGTTGTCCACTTAGTTAAAGGAGCTATTTTATATCCAATTTTGTATACCTTTCTTTGTTCGTTTTTGCCATACTCGCAAAGACCGGCAGTGAATGTGGTTGCTTGTTATAGCCTATAGAAATGGCACCATGTAAGCTAATGATCTTTTGCCAAATTCATTATTTGTTTTAGGAATTACAAAATGAGAGTTCTTAAATCTTGTTTCCTTTTGATGTTTTAACTTAAATGTTCTTTGAAAAGCACTATTAAAAATGTCCCATCATTATCATAAAATGTACACTGCCGTAAAAAAAAATAGGTCACCCTTTTAGAGGTTGCCAATTCACTCAAGATTTATTGTGGCAACAGTGCATGATTAAATATACAGATCAATATGTCAAGTGGTTCAGAGATACCAGGTATCGACCCATGCTGAAACACCCATATTAGTACGAGGTGTAGCCTCCACGGACGACAATGCAGGCACTGACTCTTGCATCCAGTCGATCATACAGATGGTGAATACTGTCTTGGGATACGTTATTCCACGCCTGCTCGACCTGTTCACACAGTTCTGTAAGAGTTGTGGGTGGACGAGTCGCACGAGATACTTGTCGGCCCATCATGTCCCACACGTGCTCAATTGGCGACAAGTCCGATGATCGTGCTGGCCAGGGAAGTTGCTGCACGTCTTGCAGTGCTCATTGAGCTGCACGGGCAGTGCGTGGGCGAGCATTATCCTGTTGGAACAACACATCCACTTCCTGTTGCAAGAACGCCAAAAGAACGAGTCTAACAACATCCTGCACGTACCGAGTGCAGGTTAGCGTTCCCTACCGAAACACCAAAGGTGAACGAGAGTTGTAGCTTATCGCACCCCAGACCATAAGGCCTGAGATTAATAAATATACTTGGATGACCAGTTTTGATCGTCAAGTGATCATCATCAGATCCATTACACTTACGTTAGGCTACAAAATTTTTATGTCTGAAAGTATGGGCATGACGAATAGAAGGACCTAGTGTGAGGACTCCGCCATTTTAGCACGGTAGTTTCTGGTCCCGCCGCTACAAGCACTGTAAGCGATTATGTCCAACACGTGCTGTGTTTCCGTCGAGCCGGGTCGTAGAAAGTGCGCGAGAAGTTACTGTGTGAGATATTTGTGTGAATTAAATTGAATTTTCTTTGCTTTCAGTTCTTAAATTCAGTTCATTGTGTCTTGTGTACATCAGCGTTTTGTGTTTTGTGTACTTCAAACATATTTCTTATGTGGCTTGGTTCATTTAATAGTTCAACATGCCTTATTGTTTTGTACCTGGCTGTAAGTCAGGGTATGGTCGAATAGTTGACGATATACGATTTTTTTCACCACCGAAGGATACAAATCAATTTGAAAAATGGGCCAGAGCTATTCCACGAAAGGATACGAAGTTAACACGTAGTAGTAGAATTTGTCAAATTCATTTCTCTGCTGATTTGATAGTAAAATCAGATAATTTTATAGTGAATGGTGAAGAAGTGGAAATCTCTCGTGTGTGGTGGAAGTTACGTCCTGGAGCAGTGCCTCATTTCCCCCCTAATTTACCGAAGTAGTAAGAATAAGTCCCGTAAAGCTCCCAACAGGAAAAAGAATCTCGACACCACCAGAAAAAGAAGAAAGAAGATTGAAGATGGGAGTGGAGCAACGAATGAGGCATTAAAAGGTCAGTCCAATGTTGATAAGAATTTGGGTCATTCTAGTGTACTTACTGATGCTGAAAAGACTATAATATTGCTCAAAAGGCGCCTAAAGAATGCTAACCGTAATTTAATTCGAGTTAGATCCCGCCTCAACTCAGCAAAATCGAGAATTAATTTGCTGGAGAAGCAGGTTCGAATTTCACAGGCATTTAATTACAAAGATAACGATTACAGTGGCGGATCCAGGCCTTGCGATGCCCTGGGCGATATGATAAGGTGCCACAACAATAGAAAAAAAAATATCGAAAAAAATGGAAAATAGTTTGGTAATAATAATAATAATAATGAAATAAAGAATAGTTACAATATTTTGAATACACTACAGTACATTATTTTAATAATATGAAAGAAACCTTTAAGTCCCCTTGAATAAGATTATGTAAACAATGAAATATTAAAATATTACTTTGCGACTTTTTTCCCGGCTGAAGACTTGAATTATTTCACTGAAATCTTAACTTGCTAAACGGTCTCGAGAGGTCATAGCTGCACTGAAGAAAGGAAGATGAATTATAAATTAGTTTGAAAAGTATACTTAATTAATTAATTAATTAAATGTAGAAAAATCCATGGCGTGGGGCCCCTAGGACCGCGGAGCCCTGGGCGGTCACCCTCCTCGCCCTCCCCTGGATCCGCCCCTGATAACGAACACCTTAGCAAGAAATGCCAGGAAAAATCTCCCAATGGAATGAGGTACAGCAATGAATTCATTTTAGAGTGTTCATTGTTGAGAATAAAATCACCGAAAGGATCCCGTCATTGTCGGCGACATAATCTCTTGCCTGTGCCTTCAGAAAGTCACTTGAGAAAATTTTGTAAAGGACTTAAGTGCCCTTATGGAGTTAATATGCATCGTATAAATGCTATTTAAGACTATTTTAAGGAAGAAAAGAATGATAATTCACGTTACGGTGTTGTAATTTTCGAAGAAGAGAAGCTAAGAGAAGAAATCGAGTTAAATAGCTTTTCTGATAAAGTAGATGGATTAGTTGATTTAGGTGGACACACACCTGACCTCCAGAAGAACGTACTTGCAAATCACGCTCTAGTGTTCAAGTTCGTACCTTTCGTGCATAATTGGGTGCAGCCAGTTGTTGTTTATGCAAGCAAAAATGCTACTCCAGGGGTTTTTCTCGCAAAAATTCTAAGGTGATTTTGCAGTTAGAAGAGGCTGGGGCGAGGGTGGCTGGCTTTACTTGTGATGGTAGTCAATCAAATACAAAGGCCAGGAATTCGTTAGGAGTCAGTGGCAAGACAAGCTCTCTACAATCTCACATCCTTAATCCTGCAGATGTTACGAGAAAGATCTGGGCTTTCTCCGACTGTATACTCCAGGAATCTGTGCGTTCCGTAACATGCAATGAAGACCGTAGTTCTTATTTCCGTGAATTATATTTTCCATTGTGCCCTGCCGTGCTATTTTAATTGTAACCGCTAATTACTTTTTAAAAGAGTATTAGTTACAAAGTAATTCGTTTCCCTTAGCACCATCCCTAAGACCAGCTGACCCCGGCAGTGTGGAACTTGCCCACTCTAGCGCTGCCTGGCGAGGCGCGCTTGAACTTCAGGAGTCTCCTCACTTTCTCCTTCTATTCGTCATGGTATGGGTGAAAATATTTACAATATGTACACTTCTTTAGTTGCGGTATTAGTTGAGATAGTTCAACTCGTCAATATTTGACGATTCCGAGCGTATATATTTCCCATTATCGATGTAATTTTGAGCACTGTCAAACTTATAATACTTCACATTAGGATCACTGATTAAGTCTTCACTATTCACGAATGCAATAAAACTATATTACGTCACAAACTCGTAACCATGTTCACTACCTAAGACGCCATTTTCTTCAGGTCTTCTTCTCTTGTTACTCATAAAACTGCAGCGTCTTCGTTTTTCCTGGCAACTATATTTCCATTCTTGACCCACACATACAGTATTTCTAGCCGTACTCTTTGGCTTTTACTTTTGCTTACCACAAGAGTATCCTGAAGTATGGAGTCAGGCTTTCATTAATACAGATTTTCTTACCGTTAAGGGTACAATTTCGTTTGCTCAGAAACTCAGTACTGGCAGATTTAGCAGTAAATTTCACCACAATTGGAGCAATTTTGTTTTTGTTTTTAATGGGAACATGATAAGCTTCTTCTATGTCAAAGATATTAAGGTTGACGCAATTTCTTCAGCAATTTTATGCACCACATCCATGGCTTTCTCATCTTTCATTGGCACTATCCCACACAGATCTATATAATTTTGCCTATTTTTTGCTCCATCTCGTAAACTGAGGCCCGAAATCACTTTGTCCTGTTTTACTTTTTCTTCTTTCAATAGACGTAGGTACTTCCGTCGTCAGGGATCTCACTAGTTCCGTACTGGATTTTATTTTATTTCTGTTAGAAGTTCAACGTACTTAGTAGAAATAAACTCCACTCCAGTTACACTTTCTTCTAATGTAATCTTTAAGTAAGCGATGTCCTTTTCAATTCAATCAGCAGTACCTTTACATTATCTCCGGACTTTGAACCGTCCGCGTCATGTTCCACGTTCTTACTTGCTGATGTGGACTCCTTACGAAGTCTACACGCGCCACATCTCCAGTTGAGGCGATTCGTTCTACTAATATTTTTCCATGTCCTTGTTGTAGTCTAACCGTTGTACATTCATAGTGATAGCATCCTTTACACCCACTGCATTGAATATAATCACCATTTGATGGAAGTGACTCCTTGCAATACTCACAATCCATGGTTTATTTGATGTATTTGAAGAGCTTCTCAGAAACACGTCCACACTCACCGGGTTCTGTCGTAGTAGTATTAGTAGCAGTGGTAGTAGATTTCTTATTGAGAAGATAAGTTTCAGCTAGGAAAACTCGATGTTTTGATCCATACCCAACCATGTTCACGGGATACGAGATAGCTTACAGTACTTCACCACAAGAGTCGTAATTATCTCAACTAAGGTAGCATGCCAACTCCATATGTAATAAATGCAATGACAGCATTCGGGGCTTCCAGCCCCGCCCTTGTGTAATCGGCAAATGCTAGTAAACTGGCGGTGACTAACCACTCTCTCACCATCACACGACCCGGCGAGGCTCCGTTCTCTAGGGAAGACTTTCTCTGTAGAACCAACTTAATAGAGGGAGTACAGAATGGGGGTAGCCACCTCGCCTCTACACCACACCATCTACTCTCTGTAAAATTAACCGTTAAAATATGGATAACTTTAAGCATAGCTACCTATAAGCAAGGCCTTGCCTTGAGCAGAGCGGCAACGCTGCACACTCGTCTGTGTGTGGCGAGCGGTAAGCATGGTGATGAATGGTGCTGAACGTGCGACTCCGCACAAAATTGCATATACTCTTTTAACATTCTCAGCTTTTGCAATAGTGTTTAGAGTACACCCAAGAGGGAAGGCTAATCATCTGGTAAACGTAAGTGCAGCTCCTAACTCAACGTCGTTATATTATAATATTAAATAGTAGCACGCTCTCGAATCCCATCACACTTGGTTGCTCATCTGCATTGCTTTAAAGCTTGTTTCATTATGATTTGTAAGCTTCAGACACCGGTTAAAATTTAAATATGTTGTTTATTGTAACTTAACCCTGTATTGTTCGTTGATACAAGTGGGGCCTGAAAATCAGTGGCGTAACTATGGGGGAGATCAGGGGGATCAATCCACCACAGAGACAAATAGGCTAAAAAAATAATGTTGAAGTTTTGAATTTTGAATAAAAACAATCTCTGGATTGATGACTAATGATTGGAAGATGTAAGTTAATACTAACTAATTTGAAAGCATTTCGTTTTACTCCTGTCAGATGTTCAGCGTTACCCTTCTTAACATTTACTGAATGAGCCAAATGGTCAGCTGTTCATTTTGCCAGGGATGAGGCAGTGAGATGGGTGTGGCACTATCTTTCCAAATATTCACCACTTCTCAGTTACTGTACCATTCTATTACTATGCGAGTGTGAGTGTAATTTTGGAAAGTGAATAATATGTGTTAAGTTGTATTGCTGTTTCAATTTCAACGTTAGTTGGAAACTATAGTTTATTCATATTTATGCAATGTCGGGGGAATAGAAAGAGTCAGGTGATTTCGGGGGAAAAAACTGGACTTGATCATTTAATAACAACAAAATTGTTAATTTTCGAGCATTTGGACATAGATAAGTGCAAATACAACTTTGCAAATGTTAATGAAATTAAACATTTGAAAAAACGTAGATAGGAGGTTTTGAAACTCCAGATCACATACTTGCTTTCATTGTGTCCCGAGTCCCCACCACCGCCACCACCAATGTAATTTTGTCTCAGCTTATCCCCCTCCAGATGCAAACACTAGTTACTCCACTGCTGACAATCCTCGTCAATCTATCTTGTATATAATACGCTAAGGTGTATGTTTCACAAAACTCAAGCTAGAAGTTAGAAGGTGTGGTTTGTACCAAAATCTTTCAAATCGTCTCAATAGTACGGAAAAAATCTCTTACATTTCTTGAAAAGTCAACGGGAATATATATATTTGTTTATAAAGTGCTTTTAAACAAATAAACAAGATGATAGTCCCTGGCAGAACTGTGTCGCGTACAGCCGCATAGCACTAGAGCCGGGCAGGTAGTCTGTACACATGGGGCGCACACAACCCATTGTGCAACCAACAGCAGTGATGAATTGCTCTCTGATTCCATAAATTTTGACAATTTGTTTAAACAAATAAACATATTTGTAGAAGCCCGCATAACAGTAAAGCCAGGCGGGTGATTTATATACATGCGAGAGTTCTCGCACAGGTCCGCTAGTATTTATTAATTTCGATCGATCGTAACCTACGATAGCTACTTTTCTCATGTCTACGTTGGCATGTAAGCAGTATAAGTAAACCAATTAAATCATTGATATGGACGTACTAATTAGTCAGTAAAACATACTCGTAGATAGCGATTTATTGCATGAAAAAGTTACAAGCGCGACGGGAAAGAACAACCGTAATAAATGTCACACTAATGCTAATGTGACAAACAGAAGGATGCTTTATGCTTACTTAGTGAGAGGGCAGTGTTTTATGACAGTCATGTGTCACGTCAGTGAATATACGTGTGTCTGTGGCGAAGAAGCTAATAATTGCAATTGCATCAAACATTATAATCAGCACTTACTCTAAAATGATAACAGACCCATTGAATACTTCAAATGAAATTAAGAAACTTAAATTGTTAACACTTGTATCAGGTATTTATTTGATTCTTGCCATGTTCCTACATTTTATCATTACGTAACTTTTGTGAGATAATTGTATCACTTTTGTCGTTTTATTGGATTAATTGTTAAATAACTTGCATCAAAATCTCATTTTGTCGACTATGAGCACCTACCCCGATCCATACATATTAGTGAACTTCTTTCCAATAATCCTATTTCAAATGAGAATATTAAGAGACAGTAAGGTCTTTTTCGCCCAGGCTGGGCGTTCGGCCGGACCCGGACGTATGAAGCTGGCGAGTCTGTGTTGCAATTCGGTCTGCCCGAGGCCTGGTTATAGGTTTAACGTTTGGCTCTGTTCTTCACTCTCTGGGTAAAAGTGATGGTCTATTACTTTTGGAGTAACTTTGCCAAAACTTGCATTCCTTCTGCATACAAAACGTGTTTTTCAATTAAAAGTGCTACTATTTCTCAGAAGCTTCGCCGAACGGCAGCAATGCACCTTTGATTTATTTAGTACGGATTGTGTGATTGGTCGAAGTTGGTTGCTCTGGTGTGAGTTGATTGAATTGCAAACTACTCTTCGCATCGGTATTTAAATAATATTATGCTTTAATTAGTCTATGAAACAAAGTAACTCTTCGGCCATTGCTGTAATGCCGTTATCAACATAGGCCCTAATACAGTATAGCCCATATGTGTATGTTGTTCGCCTCGTTGCATAGTGGCTAGCATTCATGGCTATCACCGCGGAGGCCCGGGTTCTATTCTTCACTCTGCTAATAAATTTAATTCTGGTCTGAGGGCTGGAACGGGGTACACTCAGCGTCGTGAGGCAAAACTGAGAAGAGGTGGGTTCAATTCCTACCTCAGATATCCTGGAAGTGGTTTTCTGTGCTTTTCCATTTATACTCCAGACAAATGTTGGGATGGTACTTAATTTAAGGCCACGACCGCTTCCACCCCAAATCCTACCTCAATTACATATACGCACCAGTACAGGCATCACAATGACACAGGTTATGAGACAAATTCTACACGCACCCAAGTACACGGGGCAGCAAGACCTTGATGTCGCAAAGCCCCTAACGAATCATCATATTTGTATATCATTATATTTATATGGGAACTGGACTGCCCTTTCACAAACTGACGTACTAAGCTTCACCTCCCTAAACTGGTGTTTCATAACCTGTTTAATTCTGTAGGAGTAGTGATACTGTATAATTATTTGGGATTTCATAATTGGAGAAATGGGTATTTTACTGTGCCCTCTTGACGTTTCCGCGGAACGCAGCGTTATTTGATATAGGAGACTGGATAGTAATGATACGTATTAAATGCTCACAACTTAGCGCAGTTCTCCTCACCATCCCATCTGATAGTGAGAGGCAGGGCGGCGCACTACCCTCCCCTGATGTCATGCGCGGCCTACCAAGGTCAGTTACCAAGAATTCCCGTCAGGCCTGTACTCATTAAATGGTTCAAATGTAGGCTATACCGCGATATGTTCCTGTCAAAGAAAATGTTTTAGTGTATTCGATACCGGGTGAGTTAGCCGTGGTCGTTACGGCATGACTGCTGGCAGTCGCTCACATCCGGGAGGCGAGGAGGTTCGAATTCCCCCGCCGGCAACCTTGAAGATGGTCTTCTGTGGTTTCCCATCTTCCTTCCAGGCAAATGCCGGGGTTGGTCCCTAACTATAGGCCACAGCCGCTACCTTCCAACTCCTCGACCTTCCATTCCAACTTTCCTCCCCAACGGTACTTGTAGCTCACCTATTGGGTGTCCGTCTCGAAGCAGCTACAAAAACTGGCGAGCCGAACATGTCCTCGGACACTCCCGGCACTAAAAGCCAACGCAAAAAAAAAATATAAAACAGTGTATTCGATGACGTCACGGATGACGTGCGGACGTTGATGTTCGTTTATTTGATGTTGTGCCTTCAATTGCCCCATATTACTCAGTTGTAGGAGGTTTCAGACAGAGCGTCGTTACATGTGGATGTAGTGACATGTGTTCAAGTGAGAGGTTTGGTTGTGAGTTAATAATGTTCATAAATTACTATTAGTTGTTCAATTTAATTGAAAAATTGCAATGCACTCTTCTAAATATATTGTGGGACAAAACCATTGGCCGATACAAGGTTAGACCACTGTAAACCATTGGCCGATACAAGGTTAGACCACTGTAAACCATTGGCCGATACAAGGTTTGACCACTGTAAACCATTGGTCGATATTAGGTTAGACCACTGTAAACCATTGGTCGATATTAGGTTAGACCACTGTAAACCATTGGTCGATATTAGGTTAGACCACTGTAAACCATTGGTCGATACAAGGTTAGACACTGTAAACCATTGGTCGATACAAGGTTAGGTTAGACCACTGTAAACCGTTGGCCGATACTAGGTTAGACCACTGTAAACCGTTGGTCGATACAAGGTTGGACCACAGTAAACCATTGGTCGATACTAGGTTAGACCACAGTAAACCATTGGTCGATACTAGGCTAGACGACTGTCTGGACGAAGCCATTGGCCGATACGAGACCACTGTCTGGACGAACCCATTGGTCGATACTAGGTTATACAACTGTCTGGAGGAAACCATTGGGCGCTACTAGGTTAGACGACTGTCTGGAGGGAACCATTGTCGCTACAGGGTTAGACGACTGTCTGGAGGAAACCATTGGTCGCTACTAGGTTAGACGACTGTTAGGACGAAACCATTGGTCGATACTAGGTTAGACGACTGTCTGGAGGAAACCATTGACCGCTACTATGTTAGACCATCTAACCTGTTTGTGTTTGTATGTAAAGCTAACATGTCCGTAGAATGAAACAGGTAAGCATCGTTGAAACCTTTAGTGTCATCCATGTCGTCATGGATAACACCATTTTGTGACTAGGGAACTTTGTAATGTTAGGTATCGTGATCTATACTACTCCCCATTCAAATGAAAGATAGAACCTCATTCCACGCTCGAGCATCATCGAAAAGAGCAAAATATTACAAGAGCTTAAAATATAACTTCCATATTATTACTCACGCTGTAATAAGTTCCCGGCTTGTAGCCATGGCGGTAGCTTGGCGGAGGGAGAATCAATCAGGAGGCCGCGGGTAACAGGCACACTTGGGAAAGAGATTTTTATTATCGAATTATCGACGTCATACAATTTTTTCGTATCAATGTACCTCCTTTTAAAGGAATTCTCATGAATCTAACATGGATCTAATGATTATGGCTAATTTATATTATGACATACGGCGACAAGCAGGATTGTCACGTTTTCATTGTAACGTTATTACTAGTCTAAATAGGCTACCTTAAGAATCTCCTAGGCCTATATGGTTTGATGAAAACTGTATCATCGGCCTTCTTACAGTATAAATTAATATGTGATGCTTGCTAAACAGTTGTTCATTGTTAGCGGTAGCTCATCTCCAACAATTTATAAGATGAAACCGGATCGTAAAATCAGATGCGTTACAATTATCAGAATGTCCGAGCTGTGGATGGGCATATCGGCATCTGGGTGCGCATCCAGGCTAATATTCTAGCACATATCATCACAGCATGTCAAGAAACGAAAACGAGCCATGAAATCAAGGTACAGTACAGTGCAAGGTACGGGTTCGATTCCCGCCTCAGTCATCCTGGAAGTGGTTTTCCGTGGTTTCCCACTTCTACTCCAGACGAATGCCGGGATTGTTCTTAAATTAAAGCCACGGCCACCTCCTTCGCTATCCTCATCTGAATTAGTACACACACTAATTCAGCCATCACAATAACACAGAATATCAGACAATTTACACGCACACCCAAGTAGCCTGCATGGCCACGATGTCACAAGTCCGGGAATTAATCAAAAACAACTCATTCCTAGCCTATTTTCATTTATGAAAGAAATAGGCTTGTGAGATCACGTTTTGTCCATGTGTGTGTGTCCCCTAATAAAATCTAAACAGCTGGAGTGATTTCAATGAAACTCAGTAGGGTCATAGTACTACTTTGTCAACCCCAACCGTACCCTTCAAATGTTATTACGTCTCACTTATCCAACATGACGGTTGTGCGAAATATTTCACCGGCATTCTACTGTGTATAAAAGATGCAACACCATGACGGAATCATCAGAATGCAATGAAATTTAACCCACAGACGACTTGTGTGGGTACAAATAACTAATAACATTTTCAAAGCACAAAACGCATACCAAAAACATTCAGCGTGTGTGGCCACCACGCGCTGCATCAGTGCTTCTATACGACCGACGTGGCATGGAGTCAAACAGATGTTGAATGTCTTCTTGGGGAAGAGCATTCCATATTGTTCGTATACGTATACACAGGTCATCTGTTGAAACTGTAGGATGACGATCACGAGCGAGACGCCGACCAACGGCATCCCACACATATTCAATGAACGACATATCCGGCGAATACGCCATACATGGCTGAAACTGTATGTGTGCTGCTGCAAGGAAGACCTGAAGAGTCCTTGCAACATGTGCGCGCGCATTGTCCTGTTGAAAGTCAGCTCCAGGAATGCCTTGAAGGAAGGGGACGCCTCGGGCTCCAGCACGTTATGGTTGTACGTACCTGTTGCTGTTCAGAGTACCCACAATGCGTAGTAGCTGCGATCGTCCATGATACGCAATCGCACCTCAGACCACAACTCCAGGTGTTTGTCCAGTATGACGTTGGATAATGCACGCCAGAATGTGGCGTTCACCGGCATAGCGTGGAACATGAATGCGGCCATCGTGCTGCCACAAATTAAAGCGGGATTCGCCAGAAAACACCACCTGTTGCCAATATTCACGCCAGTCTCCATGTGCATGAGCCCATTGCAGCCGCAGGTGTCGATGGTTTTGCGTGAGGGGGATTCCGTATTATGGAGTTCTTGCACGTAGTCCACGCTGCAGCAGACGTCACCGAATTGACGAAGCAGACAGTGATACACCTGTAGCAGTGGACAATTGTGCTGCCAGCTCTCCTGACGAAATTGTACTGTCCGTCAACGCCATGCGGACCCAGTGTCTTTCATCACGCGCGTACATCACCTTTCGGCGTCCACTCCCGGGTTTCCCAGTTGTCCCGATTCTCATCCATCCATTGCTTTCACACTCGCATCGCTGTGCTGCTGTTACACCGCACACGAACGCTTATTAGTGATAGGACAATCCTCCTTCCCGAAGCCCGATGATTCTCCCCCGTTTGAACTCCGTAAGGTGGTTAAATCACGTTCTGTGTCGGCGACGAGGCAAAGTGACGTCGTCCCACAAAGTTGACCACTAGCAGACCACCTTGTTTCACGTCCCGCTAATGCCCTCTATTTATACAGCGGTGCAGAGAGTGCATGCGTGGTGATTCTGAAATGTTAATCATTTGCATAACACACTATACGTAGCATGTGCGGCACATGTCAGCTCCATCACGTCAACCCTTCGCGGTGTTGCATTTTATATAGACAGGAGTTTATATCTCCGAAATATTTACCGATATCACCCTGTAATTGTGTACGGTGATAAAGGGCACTACTAAAAGTTCACCTATGTGACTTTCAAAGCCCTGATAAGTACAAAACGAACATGGCTGCCAAGTGAAGTTGAAACATTTAAATAGACTTTTCTTGCGATTTAACCATCAGAGCGCAGTGAAGCGTGGTACAGCAAATATTCATACCCATTGTAATGCACTGACACCTAATTTAGTTCAATTGTTTATATAAACTCAACATGGCGGCTGTGCGGCATTTTAAAATTAAGTTTTTATTTCTTGTTGTCCTAATTATGCGATCGAAGTCAACGTTAGAATAATGAACCTACGCAATAATTGCCATCTAACAGTTAACTCTACGGCCTACATATATAAAAATCCATCATGGCGACCATCCGAAATATTAAGACTGTTCTCAATATCTACTAATCTATGACAGCAATCAAACTGAAATTGTGTATGTTGATAAAGGCCATAAACAGACGTTCGCCTATGGGACTTCCAATAAACTGGTGAGCACAAATCCAACATGGCGGCAAAGTGAAATTTAAATATTTAAAGGGACTTTTCTTGCGATTTAAACAACCGAGCGCAGTGAAACTTGGTACGGTAAATGCTTATACAAATTTTAATCCACTGACATCTAATTTATTTCAATTGTTTTCATAACCACAAGGTGGCGGCTGTGTGAAATTTTAATATCTCGTTTTTATTTCTTGTGTCCTAATCATGCGATTGTAGTTTGAATAATAGACCTAAGCAGTAATCTTCATGTAATAGTACATAACTCGATGACCTACATATATAAATACCCAAAATGGCGACCGTCTTGAAATATTTAGACGGTTCTCAATATCTACGAATCTATCACTGCAATAAATCTGAAATTTCCTATATATAGAGGCAATTAACATTAGTAGGATATGTTTAGTTCTTCACGGAACTAGGCCTACTTGTTATTCAACCAGATAAGGTTTAATGTTCTAAGAACACTTTTTTCTGGTCACTTCACTTGGAGTCGGTGACTTGTGGATTTTTTTTACACGATACCGTTAGAAAAAAGTAAATAATTTATGTTTTGGGAAAATCTGGAATTCTCATAAGTTAATTCTCTTTGTAAATACAAAGTCTTAACAACCTGCCATTTTGATCATTTATTGCTTCTCCAGAGTATTAATAAAGACATTTTTTTATATCTCATTGCCATGCATATATTTATGTGCCTTCTCTTGTTGCAGCTGGACAAACGAGTCCCGAGGATCGAGGGATGGGTTTGGAACGTATGATCTATGCTCCAGATGATAAGATTAGTCTCTCTCTGGAGTATTATGAATCGTAAGTATTATACCTCATCATGATTTGCATATGCCAACAAGAATCCAGTGATCATGTACGAATTTTCCAAGACACTTGAATGTTTTAATCTTCTACTTGTGAGGGGGTATTACTGTGACGTACATTATGAGGTGAGGTCTGAGTGAACGGCGATTAATCTTGCTTTTTCGTAGGCACGCACAATAAAACTATTTACTTGGAATGTGTCGTGTTGGTACTTCAACTACTCTTAACACACGATACAAATACAAACACTTCTTAAAATCAAAGTATAGGTCTTCCGTATTCATAATGCGTTTATAATGCGAAAAAATATTTTTTTCTCTGATCATTAGCTTTAATTAATTTTAAAAATGAAAACTTAACAAAATATCATTATACAATTTATTATTATTTAGAAACAAATATAGACTACATGGTTGACACAATGAAACAGCAAAATATTATTCTTCAGCTAATGATCGTGTGGCCTCCTGAGAGGCCGAGTGCAGGTCTTTCTAATTGACGCCCGTGGGCGACCTGCGCGTCGTAATGAGGATGAAGTGATGATGTAGACGGAACATCCACCCAGTCCCCGAGCCACGGGAATTAACCCCAGGAGATTAAAATCCCTGATGCACGGCCAGGAATCGAACCCGGGACACGGCGGGCCAAAGCCTAGCGCGCTAACCATTTAGCCACGGAACCGGCCATTCTTCAGCTGAAAGTGTATCTCCCGCCTGCTTGGTCAGCGTGGAACGTTAACTGTGAGGTGCGGTCACTGATACCGTTCGAAAACTTTACAACGCCATCGCCAGCACGTAATAACTAGCTAGAGCTGCACTGAGCTATGCACTAACTTAAGGCCATGTGCTCGGTAGGTACACAAAGGAAAAGGCGGGAAGTGACAATAGAAGGGTTAAAAATAACACTTGAAAATATTCTTACGGTCACCTTGAACACACCTCACAAGTAGAGGGTTTATGTAGCCCACCACAAACCTATTAAGTTCATCAGTTCTGGATCAGCCCATATCTCAGCCCCACACCACATAACTGCTCTGCTTCACAATATTGATCTGTCAGTGCCTGAATTTCCGTGGCTCGTGTAGAGAATGGGTGCAAAGAGCAACAGCGTGCTCATCTCAAAATGTTTCTTGGTAGGCTAACTTTTAAGTAAGAGTCTAATAATAGTTTGGTGAGCCTAAAATCAAATTCACTTTGCGTGCCAAAGAACAAATGATTTGATATCAGGACTGCTAACCTCATGGCGACATATTCCCTAAGTGTAACCAACTTGACAGACACAATTTCTCCACCCCACATCCTTTCCCATCCCTGGGAGGATTCCCCTCTCCTTCCTGCACCCATCACCCTCCTGGGAGATTCGTGTACTCCATCATTTTGTGAATGGTGTACCCATGGATGACGTTACCAAAGCGATTCCCCAATCCATTGGAAACAAATCACATTTTGGCGCATGATTTGTATGTGTCAGTGTTGGCTAAAGAGTCGAAAATTTAGGGCACCCAATTTTCAACAACTTTCTGTCAGCATTTTTTAGTTCATTTAAAAACTTTTTGATTGATTGGTCATATTCCGGCTCATTGACCTAGTAACCATGGAATGTAAGTGATGATGATGACTGTTATACTACTTAATATTCATGTGATAGCTCAAGGCCAAACTGGAGAAATAATCCTAATAAAGCTTAGTTTATTTATAGAAAATTCACTGATAAAAGTAATGAATTTTCTATCAATGATTATTTTTATTGTCTTGGTCTAAGTATTTCTCTGAGTTTTAAGTGTAGTGAGGACAATGTAGCCTACCTTGCGTTCTTGGGTCACGGTGCTACAGAATATGAATGGTGCGCGCTGCTTGGGTATGTATGTGCTTTTCTTCTCAAAGGCATGGTGCTTGCTGCTGACATCGCACCGCGAAACGAGATTAAACTTAAAACCAGCGGCCACCCAAATGTATCAGAGTGACTATCCGAACTCGGACGAAGGCCACTCAGCAGTCAGCCTCAGCACCAAGAAACGAGTGATGTTACATGCAGCAGGATCCCTGCAGAGTGAACGAGCATGAATGTGTCAGTTGACAGTGGAAGAGAGCAGAACGACCACACTTCCGTACCTCAGACACTAGCTAGCTCGACACGATACAGGGCCTTGACTCATCCCAACGGTACTTATGTTTCCCAGGAGAGGGGACGCTACCTCATATTGTCCTTAAATTTCGTGGATGCTAAACAACGTGCCTTTATGCATACTACCGTCTGTACGGGAACAGGGCAGAACGACTTCAGTCATCAGTGCAAGCTATTTGTGATGATGATGATGATGATGATGATCCAAGGCCTGTGAACATGTCCAGTTCGTGCTATGCATGATTATGATCCAAGGCCTGTGAAAAAGTCCAGTTCGTGCAATGTATAATGATGATGATGATGAATCAAGGCCTGTGAACAAGTCCAGTTCGTGCAAAGTATAATGATGATGATGATGATCCAAGGCCTGTGAATATTTCCAGTTCGTACTATGTATGATGATGATGATCCAAGGCCTAGGAACATGTCCAGTTCATGCTATGTTTGATGATGATAATGATCCAAGGCTTATGAATTTGTCCAGTTCATGCATGTGTTCAACGGTGCATTAAGCCTCTTTATATTTTGTTTACAGTTGTAATCATCACCATCAAGTAACAGCTCCAGTTTCACGGGTGCTGGTTACAAACTGAAAATGCATTTGCGTCAACCCAAAATATGCTCGAGTCTGTTGTGAAAAATGAGGTATCCTTGAGATAGGTTCCTAACCTAGGGTAGATACTGCTTCCAGCCACTCTATTAGGATGTGTGCGATTACGCCTTAATCGAGGTCAAGAGTTGTAAGGAGGACGCTAGTTAAGTGTGCTACTCACGCCCAGAGCAAGCGATAGGGGTACAGTGGTCTCGCCAAATCTCTATGCCTGCACTCTGTTGTTCGCTTGCATACAACTGAAGTAGGCCTACCTAATTTTTTATTTTATTTTAAGAATTACATCAATCATTCATTTACATTTCAGACTGTTTTGCCTTTCAGTGTCCAGACTAATCTGCAAGCCTCTGTTTGCGAACAAGTCGTCTCCATGGCCCCCAGTTAGCAGTTAGCATTGCGGGTTCCTCGGGTTCTATGACCCTCATCTTGAAATCGTTTTAAACTGAATCTAACCATGGCCTCTGCTTCTCTTACCCTTTACAGTTGAGCTTATTAAACCTCTTAGGTAATCTCTCCTCCCCCATTTTCATTACATTACCCCACCATCTGAGTCGACTCATATGAACATCTAACGTGTTAATTTCTAGCTCCTTTCTTGCAGGATACTGTAGATCGCAAGTGAGAACTCACTGCATCCGCTTTTCTTAACCATGACTCTCTTTCCCTATATGCCTACTACCATCCTGAGAGAATACACAGCCGAAGTTCTTAAAATGGGCCACCTGCTCCAATTTAGTTCCTCCTACCTGGTATTCTATTTTTATTATTATTATTATTATTATTATTATTATTATTATTATTATTATTATTATTATTATTATTGTGGTTCTTCCCTACCGACATCACATTCGTTTTAGAAATGCTCCTTCGTTTTTGAAGTCCTGATTTTCATACCATATTCCCTATATTTCTGTTCAAGCTCTAACATGTTGGCTTGTAAGCTTTCGACGGAGTCTGTCATTTCAACCCGGTCATCAGCATAAGCTGATTAGGTTTCCACCTAATTGAATTCCACCCAGCCAGTTTATGCCCTTCAGAAATAGTCCACATATAAAATTAAGAACAGCTGTGTGAGATTACATCTCTGCAGACATATAAAATTAAGAACAGCTGTGTGAGATTACATCTCTGCAGATTATCAACACAAATACTTATGATTGCCTCTAGCAGCCTTCCCTTGACACCCTATTCCCTCAGGATGCTCATCATTTTCCCTTGGTACTCTATCGTACGCCTTCTTTAGATCTACAAAATAAAAGCACAACTCTCTTTTCCTCTCGTAGCATTTCACATTAACTTGGCGCATATCATGAACATGATCCTGACATCCTCTTTGTGGTCTAAAACCAAAATATTTACGTCACTGAAGGGAGTTTAACGGGTAAGAAAATCCTTATTTGAACAATAGGAAGCTTGTAATACCTATATTACGGATTATTTGACCCGCCAACAAGACCTCGAGCAAATGAACGTTGCTGCGCTCTGGCGGCAGGCCGCTCAAATATTCCCTAGGACGTGTGTGTGCGAGTGGAGCAACGTGATTATATCATGTTGCGGAAAGATTTCAAGTTCAAGATGGTAAAAGTTATACAGCGAGTAGAGCAAATCGTTCTCTGGTTTAATGTAACTTACTTACTTAACTTACTTAATTCCTGCCGCTCCTTCCGGAGCATAGGGCCTTGGCGAAATTTCTCCACGCAGTACGGTTCCTGGCTATTCTCTTCACTTGACTCCAGTTCTTGTCCTCCTCTGCAATTTCATTTTCGATCGTCCTCTTCCAGGTCTTCTTAGGTCGACCTCGCTTCCTGGCACCTTGAGGATTCCAGTCTAGCGCCGCCCTCTCAACAGCTCCGTCCGGCTTCCTTAGTGTGTGACCAATCCAGCGCCATTTCCTCTCCTTGATCTGGATGCTAATCGGTTGTTGATTGGTGATGGTCCAAAGATCTTCGTTTGAGATTATGTCCGGCCACCTCACATTCATGATGCGACGCAGACATCTGTTAATGAACACCTGTAGCTGGTTGTTGATCGGTTTTGTGACTTTCCATGTTTCACAGCCATAGAGAAGAATCGACTTTACGTTGCTATTGAAAAGGCGGAGCTTGGTTTTCCTGGAAATGTTTCTATTGGTTTAATGTAACTACACATACAGAAATATCCACCTGGAACGTAATTCTTCGTATTCAGAAACCACAAAACAGTACATTCGTAGAAGGAACGCCTCCGTAATTGTGGTATTTGTAGTCGGCATTTTTATAAATTGAACACCGACAAAAGGTCCTGACAGACCCAGGCACTGTCTTACTGTATATGCAGCTAAACTAATCAGATCAGCGTGAACGAGGGGAGGGTACAGGTCGGACGTTTATTTTAGACGAGTGAAAAATTATAATGGAAGCCTGGAGGCGAGTTACTACTGTACCTGTGTTGTTGTCACCTGTCCCATGCTGTCAGATGATTGGCATATCTATCTCACGCTTCCGATGAAGTACAGTCATTGGCAAATATAATGGCATTCTGTTCGTAACTAGGTAACGTGTACTTCCGCGTCACACAATACTTCGACGTCGACTGTACTGGTCTGAACGATGGTGTCGTCACTTGCTCAAGTCTGGAATTCCATTATATCAGAAAGATGGTGACAACTATGAAGCGAGAGGGCGAGAGAGATACGGTGTACAGGCTCACCCACAAGCTTCAAGGTCAAGGGCAATCGTCTAAAACAAAGGAGAGGTTGAAATGAAAGATGACAGAGAGTAGCCCAGCACAAGTGGAAGTAATGCCATGATCAATTGGAGTCCCGTGGTCACCAAACCAATCCACGTCCCACTATATGTGAGCCGCTGGGGGAAGATTCACTGTTTCGTGAACAAGAGGGATGTGAAGGAAGTGTGTTTAAATATGGATTATTATGTAACGCGAGTATATCGACAAATATCATGACCATAAATAGTGATAAGACTGAGGTGAGCTGTTGTCACCACCACAGCTAACATTGCACGTGTTGTCATCAATCACAACATGAATAACGCGAGTATATCGACAAATATCATGAACATAAATAATAGTGATAAGACTGAGGTGAGCTTGATGTCACCACCACAGTTAACATTGCACGTGTTGTCATCAATCACAACATGAATATGGGTACCCTATCTGCATAAGAGTGAGACAGTCCTGACCTAGCAATATTCTGTCCGGGTTGCAGTAGCATCAAGGTTGTTCTTTTAGAAATCCAGCTCCCCTACGCAGTATTCGTGCAATAAACAACTCCTGAAGTGCCCTGCTCATTAATTGTGCCCATGTACTTGCGTGTGTGTAGAAATTGTTTAAAATCCTATGTTACTAGGAATCATTTTCCTGGTGAAACCAAGAAAAACAACTTGGCCTATAGGATACCTGAAGTGGGAATTGAACCATCCTCCTCTCAGCTTTATTTATTTTTTCGATTGCAGTCAAACGGCCATACATGTAGCCTCACAAGTCTGAGTGTACCGTGTTCTAACCCTCAGACCCTCTCGTTTGTTTACGTCATTGGGGATAACCCCTTTGCCGACCCCTTGTCAAAGCCTGAGCGGAGTTGAGGAACTTATTTTTGGGTCCCTTGGAGGACCGAGTGGAATTGAGGTAACCCTGGCTACCTGACTGAATTCCCGAGCGGAATTCATGCGCGCTCTCCACGGCAACGTTCTTAGGTTTTTCCCATTGTTGCAGGAAGGAAGACTGCAAATAATCTCTCTCGTAATTTGATTTTTTTTAACCTACAAAGGATTAATTTTTGAAAGACATGGTTTACATCACACTCAGGGAATTGAGATGTATTATTACAATTAATCTGTTAAATAAATATTTCAAAATATGGGAAAGAGAAAAGTAAAGTTGTACGATGATAATACTCTTCAAAATTAATATATACGATTAACAGTGCAAAACGTAAGGCACTGCAACTCAAATTTAACAGCATTAGATGGTTGATTAATGCTAGTTTCTCGCAAACACAAACTGTATAATATTATGTCTTCTTCCAACTTTGATTTCAAGATGAGCTTTCCGCCTTTCTTAAGCTGAGAGGCTGTGAAATACGACGTATCCCTCCGAATATTCCCTAAACCCTGATACATTTCCCTAGATGACGACATTTCATCATTAAATAACTTATTTTACTGTCCTACTCGGTTCTTCAGCACAAGCCATCACACACACCATTCGCACGAGGTCTATTACACTATGCAAAAGGTTGGCTATTACTTCGTTAACACTGATTGTCGATGAAGATATTTTCAGAAACAGTGTCCAATCGTGTTTACAAATTGCTTTAAATTCACGAAAGCTTCGTTTTATTAACATTGCAAAACTGGCTACGGAACTCTTGTTTATTTATTTATTTATTTATTTATGCTTTATATGTTCTTTTTTCAAAATTATTTATTATATTTTTTATTTTAGTTAGTTACTGTATATAATTATTTGGTTATTTTACCTCTCTTGTGATTTGACCACCTCGTGGGTTCTTGGCCGTTAACCCTGCGGTCCGGGTTTGATTCCCGGTTCTGGCAAGAAATTTAATTCTGGTCTGAAGATTGGAACGGGGTTCACTCAGCCTTGTGAGGCAGAACTGAGAAGAGATGGATTTGATTCCCACCTCAGCCATCCTAGAAGTCGCGTTTCCCGTGGTTTCCCACTTCTAATCCAGGCAAAAGCCGGGATGGTACCTAATTAAGGCCATGACCGCCCCCTTCCCCAATCCTGATCTCTTACAAATGCAGTCATCATAATAACACAAGTTGTTATACAAATTACACGTAGACACCAAAGTACACGGGGGCTACTTGACCACGATGTCTCAAAGCCCCTAAATAAATCAACATAAAATCTTGTGATCAATCGGTGGCAGAATGGGCAGTCAGTGCCTAACTTCAGTAGAAGATAATAAATAGTGACGTGTGACCTCTGGAGAGGTCTGGTGCAGGTCTTTCATGGCCTGTAGGGGGCCTGCTCGTTGTGATGAGGATGATTAAATAAATGTTGAAGACGTCATGTCATGAATACGTAATCGTTCAGCGAGGAGAATTAACCATAGAGGGTCAAATTTCCATGCGCTGGCCGGGTATCAAATCCGGAGCCCTTTGATCATTAAGGCTAGTGTTTAACTCGCTTTTAGCCACGAAGCCGGGCAGTGAAAGAGACGAGTACCTTTAAGAGGTTAGTAGTAATAATGGTGTAAAAAATTACTGTAATGTAAGCTATATTAATTGGTTTAATGTTTACAATTTACGTGCCGCAGAAAAACAGACCACTGAATTGCCCTTTACAACAAACTCATTCACATGTACGCAGTACGCGCCCCTTTTCATTGGCACCAATTCTAGCAATTGCACAAGTGGTTTAAGACCGGTTCTGCTGGTCTAACAAGCGCAGCTCGCAAATTGATCTGGGAAACTGCTTACACTGCTGTGCCGTCCCGAGCCGTGCTTTGCTGTGACGTGCCGTGCCGTGCCGTGACGTAAAGTTCTGCGCACGCGTTCCGTGAGATTGAAGGCGAGATCACTGTCTGCTGGGTGATAATTGGTGCGCGGGTGTTCACTATAGATCGCGTCACCTTAAAGATGTTACTAAGGATGAAACTTGTCCCATATCACTAGAAACAGGGTGATTCATAGCACTTTTCTTGCAATAGGGTTGCATTCACTGTCGCCACCTATCTTGAATGATTCCACGATAATGGCATAACATACCGAGGCGTAATGAGCCAAATTAATATTACATTTGTTTTGTTTTCATGAATTATGTTTATATATAGCTTCAAAAGTTCTTATTACGGAAGGAAGCATCGGAAAACCGTTAAGTGATCCGTCCACATGCACAGATAGTGAAGAAGGTTATGCCGTACCGTAACTTACAAATAAACCGTAGCATTATGCTCGTCAGTTAGCTTACCACTACATTATGTGTTGATGTTGCAAATATTGCTTTATGTAAGTCATTCGTAAGCGTTTGTGTTATTTAAAGTGAGAAAACTACACTTATATTAATGAGTGTTTTCATCGTGTAAAATAATGTGATGTCTCTAATTTCTTCACATCAATAGTCAAAGCTCAATATCCTTAACTAACAAGGCACCTTGCCATATCCGACATGGCTACTACATCAGCTCAATACAGGCCTACTCGACCTGAGAAGCCGTTTACAATTTACCGATCTGTGTTTACTACATATCTACATAGTATAAAACGAAGTCCCCGATTCTTGGATGTAACGGGTAATCTCGAGAACCACTGGATGGATATTGATGCGGTTTTCACCATTCTGTAAAGGATTTCTCGAGGAAGGTTTCTGTAAAAAGAACATTCATTTATGACCAAAGGAAGCCGAGCAGTAACGATTTAAGATAATCGAGTCGAAGATTAACCCGCCGTCCGTGCGCCTTTAAGCTTACGCTGGGCAAACCATTAATAATATCTATATAGGCTACTATGAGTGTAAGAATTGTTCAGCATGAAATGTTCTACAAAAAAGTCCACAATCTCCATTCAGTGGAAATTAAAATTACTTGTTTCGAAGCAAGTTTACGAGCTAGCGAGCGAGCCTATCACCCCAGCTTCGGCCAGCATCAAACTGTAGAGTTGTGTCGAGTTAAGACTTCAGAGAAGAGTATATTATGTGTTCAGGATTTCGCTGTTCACCTCGGCTTTTTTGAATTGCGTCTGGGACCTGCCGTTCGGGGGTTTTTTAAGCTTCCGCTGGGTAAACCGTTAAAGATACCGGGCGAAGCCGGGGCGGGTTGCTAGTAAAATTAAAACAGGCTACACAAAATGTAACTTGTTACTCACCTAGGCTACTTCCCGCTCCACGTTCCCTCCCGTTCAACACGTCATGTCAGCACCATTTACACCATGTAGCCTACCTTGCCTATAGAAGTGCTCTATTTTCCACTGTCTACTTACCCTTAGTAACTCCCTTCCAAACATTGACATATTCTCTCCCTATAGAACATTCAAACAAAACATTAGAAGATCACTTTATTCCTCCCCCTCCCCCTCCTGGTCACCCACTATTTCAATCATTCCCTGCGGCTTTCCCCAGATTTGTCCCTTGCTGTCATCACTGCCATTTGTTACGTGTTGCTGTTGTTAATATTATTAAGATTTGTTAAAGTGTTAAACTGTTGGTGAAAAATGACCCTTTCATGATTGTATCTAATAACTAAGGCCCGAAAGTTCATGCACAAATAAATGAAAAAATATGCATGCAAATATGCACTAATTAGTGGTCAAATATGTATCACGTTTCAAAAAATATGCACTGTGAAATAACTACGTTAATTGCGATCACTACGTATTCTTGAGCGTTTCTATTTTGAATATAAAGAAAATATGAACAGACGGACATATAACTACTGTAGGCTACCAGTTTCAACAATGGAACGTTTGCTGCAATTGAGTCTTCACACAGGACTTGAGGAAATTCACTAAGTTTGGTTGCAGTGCAACGAAAAGCATTTAAAGGGTCCATGGAAAGAAGGGGGAATATCACTCAAAATGTAAAATCGGGATATCAGCGCGATCTGTTAGGCCTCTTTGCGACATATTGAAGGCACAATTGTGTCTGGCTAAGAACAATGACGGTCGTGAGAAAATGACGTTTCAAGTTGACGCGTACGTAGGCTATAAGTAGGCTACATATAAGTACATACCGGTACCACATAAGTAATGAAACTTTAAAACTCGTTTCCTGAACATTTTACATTATTTGGCATTCCCCTTTTTCCTGTGGAACCTTCATTTGTTAACAAAGGATGAATTTTTTCTTGTTTTTTTTTTTCTTTTCCCTTTTTACGACATTTTCCAAATGTTGAGTCACTGAGAACTTTCTAGAAACTCCCTGCATTTGTTTCACAAATTTTACAATACAGGACACTATCGTCGGCAGAAAAAGAAATCGCTTGTGAATGATTTCACAAAATTTCTCTACTATCCCTCTGTTAGGCGCGCGGGTTTGCGGAACGCCGTTTGTCGCACTGGGTCTGGTGGCACCATGCTACTACATCTCAATGATGGTTCATTATTTCAACTTTATATTCACTGCCTATATGGTAGTTATCATATTCAACAATTAATACCAGTGTTTCATCACTAACAAAAAAATCCAACATTCATATTCAGTTGTAGTAGGCTATAGCCTACTTAGGAGACCTTACAACACCACGTTGTTTCGTCAGAATATTGTGGGGCCGTGTCTGAGTAACCATCCATGGTTCCTTGTACCACTTCGTGTCATCCTTGCCTAAAACCAAAAAAAAAGTAATCCGTTCTAATAAAAAATAGTCCTTGTTGTTGATTCTTTAGGGGCTTTGCGGCATCGTGGGCATGTAGCCCCGTGTACTTGGGTGTGTGTAGAATTTGTCTTGTAACTTGTATCACTGCGACGTCTGTAGTGGTGTGTTTATTTGTAATTGAGGTAGGATTAGGGTAGGAAGCGGCCATGACCTTCAGTTAGATACCAACCTTGCATTTGCCTGGAATAGAAGCGGGAAACCATGGGAAACCACTTCTAGGATGGCTGAGGTAGGAATCGAACCCACACCACGGTGACAGCCAAGAATGCTAGCCACTACGCAACAAGACAGACATATAATAATAATAATAATAATAATGGTCTACTATCCAATAAAATATAAACGGCCATCCAATTCTTCGCTTCCAATGCCGTCCTTCTAATCAATTTCATGTTCAGTATCCGAGTCTTCAGATCTTGTTTCAACTTTGTCTTCACCAATTTCTTTGAAATTATCATCAACTAGCAATTCGTTATCTTCCAGCGACATACTCTTCATCTACATCATTAGGTTTTCGTGAGTTGTATAGGCCTATCTCTTTACTTATATTCACTAACAAGGGGAGGATACAATGCATGGGTCACCGATTCGAACCATCTTCAGTACACGTGTAGGGCATGACTAGGCGTATAGCAGGTGCAAGTAGTTAGGTGCGCTTCTCAGCCGATTCCGAGAAATTAATTATTAATTATTCTTAATTGCTGTAGCGCGTTCATGTGCGCTGTACGTTAACATAAAGCCAAGAAGCTTATGGTGCAGCGGTAAGAGCCCTGCTTCGTAAGCGTGGGATCACTGGATCGAATCCCACCGGTGAGTATGTTTTTTTTTGTAAACATAGGCAATTCGTACAACAGTAGGTGTCGTGAATAATGTTCATTTTGCAGTCAATTGTAATAACGTGTTATGCGAGCGGGAAAGGGGAGTGGGAATAAATCTTACAGGAGATTACATCCACGCCGCGGAATTTGAATGCGGTCCACTTCCATCGGCCTTCATAGGCACCGGCACATCATTATAACGTGTAATATCCGACATCGCACAATTATTCCCACTCTTATGATGTTGCTACCTCAAGAGCCAAGGAACGAATGCGGCATTCAACGTTTCCTGGGTGAACCGTTTATCCTCCTGCCCACTGTTATCGTTAGTTTGTGTGAAGGTGACCTCGCCAGTTCCGAACACTTTTCAACTGTAGCAACAGAGTATCGAGAAGGCAGTGCGAGAACAGAGTGACAAAAAGGCAGTGCGAGAGTACAAATATCAAGTAGGCAGTGAAGAAAGAAAGAAAAAAAAGTGGGGAGCGTGATGGCGCAGTGGCTTAGCTGCTCGTCTTTCACCCGGACGGCCGGGGATCGAATCCCGGTGACAGCTGGGCGAAATTTTCACCTGAAAAATCACGTGGCGTCAGGAAGGGCATCCGGTCTTAAAATCCCCGGCCAAAACCAAAATGAGCCAGGTTGGCTCCGGCAACCCCAATTAATTGGGTTAAGCCGAAGAAAATGATGAGTGAAGAAAAAAAAAGTCTTGGAATTGTTATGTATTATGAGCGTGTAAAAAAAAATAGAAATATTTGTGTGTTGATGAATGTCATGAATAGTAAAAACGGTAACACAACCAATACCCATAGCATGAGACACTATTTGCGGGGTACGGAGTGGTCTGATGGTTCACTGACGTGCAATGAACGGAACAGACTGGGCCTTCAGTGTATAAACGTATACATATAATAGAGTACACCTGACCGTTTATAATACCGATGTATTTGCAATGCCCCGACTGTACATTATGTAATGTCACAAACGTTCAACCCCATACGATGATTTCAGAATCCCTTTTCCCGCTCACAGAACACGTTATTACAATTGCCTGCAAAATGAACATTATTCACGACACCTACAGTTGTACGAATTGCCTATGTTAAAAAAAGGGCTCACCGGTGGGATTCGAACCAGTGATCCCACGCATATGAAGCAGGGCTCTTACCGCTGAACCATGCGCTCCTTGGAACCAAGTTAACGTACAGCGCACATGAACGCGCTACAGCAATTACGAATAATTAATAATTAATTTCTCGGAATCGGCTGAGAAGCGCACCTTACTACTTGCACCTGGTATACACCTAGTCATGTCCTACACGTGTACTAAGGATGGTTCGAATCGGTGACCCATACTTCGTATCCTCCCCTTGTAAGGCAACGTACCAAACCAAATAATGCTCTAACAGCACACCTACAACTCACTGACATAATGTTACATCATTGGGCGCGCTGGGGCTAGCAGTCCCATATTATGATACAGCAGCTGACAAAAGTTACACGTGTGGAATTGTTTTTAGGCTCATCATTTCTCAACTCCAGGAAAATGCTTACTAAGGTATGGTGTAAGATCATACCTTGAACTGTTGGCTTGATTTTAAAACTTAAGGAACCATGTGGCTGTCAGACCCATGCGCGACTAACGGAGGGTTCAACGTCGTTTTATTTTATTGGAGCCATAACTCCGTGCTTGCTGTGGTTGACAGTAAGCAGCTTGGCAGTTCACTGAAGGTCGGAATTAAGGACTTTGAAATAATAGGTCAAGGTAATATTCATAAGCTGAACCCCTACTGTGAACTGGTTGTAAAGTGAAATGTAGACATTTGGAGCCGTTCTTTTTCAGTGTTGCCTGTACAAAATTGGAATTTGTAGCTCTTCAGTCTGTCAACACGATTGTGCGCAATGAATGGGCGGGGTAAAAGATACGTAAACACACTCCTGGAAAAAAAATCCTGTATTAATTACATTATCACAATTGCCCCATGTAATTGTGATAATTTAATTAATAAATGTATTTTTTCAGGAGTGTGTTGACATATTTATACGAGGGGCGAGTCATAAGTCATGGCAGCTATTTTTTTTTCTCACGAACAGGAGACAACACGGAAAATCTACGATATGCATTTGGAAATATAGGGCTAGTACGTATTCATAGTGCCTGAAGATAAATTCTGACGTCAGGAGATGCTCGTAGGTAAGTGACAGAACACAGGCCATTGGTAAACATTGCCTTATTATGGTATAGACAGCAAATACACAAGACTGCGTATATAGGACAGGTCTCCACTGTGGACAGACCTTAGAAATAATCACCCAAGGTGTCTACTGTGCGTTGCCAACGGTGAGTCAGACGCTGAATACCATTCGCTGCATGTGTATGGCTAACGTGTAACACCTCCCTCCGAAATGCTGTTACGATGTCTTCTTTGTTAGCAATTCGTCGTCCACGTAGTGGCTTCTTGACTTTGGTGTGCATTTCTGCCGCGGAGAACTGCGATTTTAATATACGATCGTTGCTCCTGCTTGTTGACTTCCATTGTGTAACGCTCTCACTCACACACTGAACTTGGGGGCATGCTCAGACCCACACTGTTTTCCGTGTTGTCTCCTGTTCACGAGAAAAAAAAGTTGCCATGACTTATGACTCGACCTCCGTATCTTTCACCCCGCCCATTCATTGGGCACAATCGTGTTGACCGACTGAAGAGCTACAAATGACAATTTTGTGAAGTGAAAGCAACGAAGGTATTTCAGTTGTTGGAGAATCCGGTTCTTCCTCACAGACACTGCTAACTACTAATTAGCAGATGATACAAATACGTTGAGTGATTTAAGAGAGGCGAAAGCAACTTTCTCAATAACAAGCAAATGTTCAGGTTTTGACTAACCAACCACGAGACTGTCTGAGTCCGAATCGAAATCTACGACTTTAATAAAATGTTATTGGTTTTACGTCCTCTTTAACTACTCTGGCTTTTAGAGACGCCGGGGTGCCGGAATTTTGCCCCGAAGGGGGTCGTTAACGTGCCAGTAAATCTACTGACACGGCTCCCTCGCATTTGAGTACCCTCAAATGCCAGCTGACTGCGCCAGGATAGGAACCTGCAACCTTGAGCACAGCAAGCGAGAACGTTACCGCTCAGCCACGCAGCCAGCTTCTACGACTTTAAGAACATGAAGTAACCAAGAGCGCTTCAAAACAATATGAAATTAGAATATACGCCCTTCTCAAGCAGAAGCCAAAGGAAACAAGTAGTTCCGGGAAGAACTAAAGCCTATTTTCATATATCCTAATTATGTTAATTGCCTCTATCAACACATAAAATTTCTGTTTGGTTCCTGTAATAGATTCGTAGCTATTGAGAACCGTCTAATATTATGGATGGTCGCCATGTTGGATTTTATATATGTAGGTCTTAAGAGTTATGTGTTAATACAGGAAGATTATTGTGTACGTGTAGTATTCAAACTTCAATTGCATGATTAGGACACAAGACGTAAACACGAGATTTTAAAATTTCGCACATCTGCCATCTTGTTGTTATGAAAACAATTGAAATAAATTAGATGCCAGTGGATTAACATTTGTATGAGCATTTACCGTACCAAGTTTCACTGTACTCGGACGGTTAAATCGCGAGAAACGTCAATTTAAATATATGTACTTCGCGTCACCGCCATGTTGGATTTGTGCCCAGCAGGTTATTGCAAGTCCTATACGTGAACGTATGTTCATAGCCTCTATGAACGTTAAAAATTTCAGTTTGATTGCTGTTAAAGATTCGTAGATATTGAGAACCGTCTAAATATTTCGGATGGTCGCCACTTTGGATTGTTATACGATTAGGCCAAAGAGTTATACACCATTAAAGGAAAATTATTGCGTAGGTTCATTATGCATGATTGCGACACAAGAAATAAAAACAAAAACAAAAAAATTTCGCACAGCCGCCATCTTGAGTTTATGTAAACAATTGAACTAAATTAGATGCCAGTGCATTACAATATGTATAATCATATACTGTAGTCTACCATATTTGACTGCGATCACATGGTTAAATCGCGAGAAACATCTATTAAAACGTTTCAACTTAGCTTGGCCGCCATGTTCGTTTTGTACTTTACAGGTTTTTGAATGTTACATAGATAATCGTGCAGTAGTCCCCTATATCATCGTGCAAAATTTCAGGGTGATATCAATAATAGTTTCGGAGATATATAATGACGGTGAAATATTTTGCACAGCCGCTATCTTGAGGTTATGTAAACAATTGAACTAAATTAAATACCAGTGCATTACAATGTGTATAAACATTTGCTGTACCAAGTTTCATTGCGTTTGGATGGTTAAATCGCGAGAAAAATCTATTTAAAAGTCGCAAATTCGCTTGGCCGCCATGTTGGTTTAGTAGTTACCAGGTTTTGAAAGTTCCATAGGTGAACTTCTACTAGTGCTCTTTATCTCCGTATAAAATTTCGGGGTGATATCTGTAATAGTTTCGGAGATATTGAATGCTGGCTAAATATTTCGCACAGCCGCCATGTTGGATTGGTGAGACGTAGTAAAATTTGAAGGGCACGGTCGGGGTTGGCCGAAATGGTGCTATGACCTTACCGAGTTTCATTAAAATTGCTCCACCCGTTTAGAAGTTATTAGGGGGAGGGGGGACACACATCACAGAGACACACACACGGACGAAAGGTGATCTCATAAGCCAATGTTTTCATAAAATGAAAATAGGCTAATAAGTTTGATGCATTGTGCCAAAATAACCAAAATATGCATAAATATGCAAAAATATGATTTTGCATGAATTTCCGGGCCTTACTAATACTAGGCTAATCCGTAAACTAACTCAGCATGAAATGTAGCCTATAAATTAAGATATGTCAGTCAGTCAGTCACATAACGAGGTCAGTAATTCACACACCACCAAATTCTTACGTATAATCCTTATAAATTGAGTGTCAGATATGTTCTTTTTTATGAAGGAGCACCTTAAACCTTCCTCTCCTAACAATATTTTGGAAAACAGTATTCGAAATAAACTTTCAGAGAAATATACAAGGAAACACATTCACGCGAATAGAGAGTTGACATTTATGTCAGTCAATCAAGAAAACTTAAGAACCAAATATTTAGTATACTATATATATTAAGCCATGTTTTATATGTCATTGTAATTGCCCAGTGTCCTAGCATGTTATTAGTAGTTTCGCTTTACACCCACCACAACATTAACATAGACATCCTCTGCTGAGGTGTATTGTAAATGTCAGTCGGTCACATATGGAATGGCTCAATGCAAAGTCACCATGTTTACGGACCACTTGCTGACAATGAAACTGGCGTTTTTAATATACGGTAACTTTCAAGTTGGCAGCATTTCTGGTCTAGTGTAACTTCATCCATCCACTTCGTCGCGTTGTAACTAGCAGTCAATGCGGAGGTCCGGGTTCGAATCTCGGATCTGGCAAGAAATGGAACTCTGGTCTAAGGGCTGGAACAAGGTCACTCAGCCTCCTAAGGAAAAACTGAAAAGAGGCGAATTTGGTTCCCTCCTCAGACATCTTGGAAAGGATTTACCGTGGTTTCCCACTTCTACTGCAGGCAAATTCCGGGATAGTTCTTAAATGAAGGGCATGACCATCTCCTTCCCAACCCTTGCCTCGATTATAAATACTACTATAGACAATCACAAAAACAATGGTTATGTGACAAGTCCTACACACCCCCAAAGTGAAATGAACTGAAATGACCACGACATTCAAGGCCATAGATGAGATGACGACAACAACAACAATAAATAAAAAAAAACTCAAATCCAATATTATCAAATACAGAATGTTCACAATAGGCCTAATAATTCACCAGCCTTGAACTAGTAGGCTATGGCTCCTACAGTTCACGCCACGGATTTAGACTGAACCACGATTGCGCAGTCGTACAGAGGACAGGTGATGAACCTCAGGCATGTGCAATTGATACAAGAGTTGCTTTCCGCAGAACTGAATATTCACGTATTAATAGTACATGCCTGAGGTTCACCACCTGTCCTCTGTACTACTGCGAAACCGAGAATGATCGGCCAAAAACCGTGGCGTGAACTCGAGCCTACTTGGAAACATCCCTTTTACTTGAAAGTTAATCTGCTTTAATAATTCGTGTTGGGTACTCCATTTATGTGCAAGTCAGTTCTTCCTATGTTAAAATCGCCAGGATAGTGGAAATTTGGGGCTGAACTCGCGAACCACATTGCGTAATGAAGACTTGTTTCATTTGAGGGGCTTGGACATCGTGGTCATTTAGCCCCGTGTAATTGTGTGTGTGGAATTTGTCTGATGACCTGTGTTATTGTGGTGTCTGTAATAGTAGTGTGTGTAGTTGTAATTCAGGTGAGGATTGGTAAGGGAGCGGCCGTGGCCCTAAGTTAGGAACCGGCATTTGCCTGGAGTAGAAGTAGGAAACCACGGAAAACCACTTTCAGGATGGGTGAGGTGGAAATCATCAGTTTTGCCTCACGAGGCCAAGTGTATCCCGTTCTAGCCCTCGGACCAGAATTACATTTCTTGGCAGATCCGGGAATCGAACCCGGGCCTCCGGGGTGACAGCCATGAATGGTAGCTACTACACCACTGTTGAAAACTCGTGCCTGCGCTAAAGCGGGAGGGTGATTCGAACAGCTTAATGCTCATCTTCACAGAGTGTAGCCTACTTCACTGATTGTCAGTTCCGAATTGCTTAGGAATTTAGGGCATTTGGGGGGGGGGGGGACAAATGAACTGACCATTATGACGTTTTTAACATTGCCGTTCTGGAGCCTTCAACACGCAGGCCGCCTGAATGAATGAATGAATGAAAGAATGAATGAATGAATGAAAATGCGTACGCAGAAAGTCGTTTATGTAGCCTATGTATCAAAGCAAGGGTTGATCTTTCCAAATATTAGAAAGTTTTTGTATTTGAGCCCCTATACGGGCTCAGATATTATATGCGAAACTTTTGAATCACCCTGTGTAATGAATCTAAATAGGAGTAGGAGCAAATTATGGTGATGACATTGATTCATATATTTAGAAGAATATTAATAGTGTTACGGGCCTCCCCCCTAGTGGCACTTTTGTTAACTGGATTACGGTGGGTTGAAGCACAACACAGATTGTTCCTTTAAATAAATAATTAACTTTATTGCGGCCAGAAAGATACACCACTCAACAGCAAATACAAGCAATTAGAACCTTACTCCAGTTTCCTCAAGTCTCTTCCTTATGGAGCGCTCTTGCCCCTTTCACTTAGTCATGCAGCTAATCCTCCACTAATGAGACCCGTGGAATACCTGCACCTGTTCCTTATGTACACAAACTACAGTTACTTACGATAACCTGCTACACGCTGCTTCGCTGTCCACAAACTGGGAAACAATGTCACAGGATTTCGTAACTCGCACGGCACTTCGCCACAATACCTCTGTCGCTCAGTGAAATCACACTCGCTCAAAACACAGGCAGCCCCTGTATGTTTCTCACTCCCTCGCTGTCAAGAGAACCAGCTTCACTAGGGGTTTCGCAAGTCACGTCACCACACTTCTGTCGCTCAGGATAACCGCCCGCACTAGCTCGAAAAACACACACACCCTGCTTGACAGGTCGCTCTTATATAGCAGGCCGGTGACTCAATAAATGCTTCTAGACCCATCCAGGGTTCACGGCTTCTCGATGTTTCCATCACTGGCTGGGTCAGGAATATTCTGGACCATCCCTTTGTCCTAGTAGTCCTGTTGCATAAGGCGCACGCAATACACTGAGGCAGAGCACAGCCCAGCCCGGGGGCAGTTGTGACTCATGCGGCGAGCGATGAAACAAACTCACAGCCGTAACACCACCCCCTTCCTAAAAGGCTGATCGTCCCGATCAATCATTGGTCCGTCTGTGTCCCTCCGTAGGCTGCCAGGCGATCTCGATGCACGATCTTCATCTTCGCCCTCGGGCTCCGCTGGATCGTGTAGACGACATCGTTGATCCGTTTCACGACTCGGTACGGGCCCTCCCAGGACTTCTGCAGTTAGGGTGACAGGCCTTTCTTCCGTAATGGGTTGAAGAGCCAGACCAGGTCGTCCTCGTGGAATCCGTCGGCATCCGTCCGTTGGTCGTATCGGGTCTTCATTCGGTTGGTCTCGATCCGCAGATTCCTCCTCGCGAACGTGTGCACGTCCTCCAGTTGGTCGACCAGTTCTTGACAATTCTGGCTTACCGGGACCGGATCATTCTCAGGTCGGCCGAAGGCAAGATCGACAGGTACACGGAGTTCCCTCCCAAACATGGCCCGGGCTGGTGTGCACCCGGTGGCTTCATGCACGGCGGCGCGGTAGGCCAGGAGAAATAGTGGAAGATGTTTGTCCCAATCCCTCTGGTGCTCGCTGACGACTATTCGGAGATGGTTCTCGATGGTGCGATTGAATCGCTCTACCATCCCGTCGGACTGAGGGTGTAGCGGCGTCGTCCTTGTCTTCCGAATTCCCAGCAGCTGGCATAGGTTCTGGAACACCTGCGACTCGAAGTTCCTCCCTTGGTCGGAGTGCAGCTCCAGGGGTACTCCGTACCGGCTGACGAATTCCTTCACCAAGGTCTCTGCGATCGTCGCGGCTTCTTGGTTAGTGAGCGCATACGCCTCCGGCCATTTGGTGAAGTAGTCGCTGACGACCAATATGTAGCGGTTCCCTGCCTCGCTCAACGGGAATGGCCCAGCAACATCGATGGCCACTCTCTCCATGGGGCCGCCCACGTTGTAGGTCTTCAGTGGACCCCGTCGTCTTCGTCCAGGGCCCTTGCTGGCTGCGCAATCGTGGCACCTCGCGCAGTGGCTCTCCACGTCTGTTCGGCATCCGATCCAGTAAAACCGCTCTCTCAGCTTCTCCAGGGTCTTCTTTATCCCTAGGTGTCCACCAGATGATTCTCCATGGACTTCCTTCAGGACTTCCTCCGTCATCGCCTTTGGTACGACGACTTGTTCCCGAGATGTCTTCCCGTCGGTGCTCTCCCAGGTCCGGCAGATGAGGCCATCCCTTACAATCAGCGAGTCCCACTGCGCCCAGTAGGACTTGAACTTTGGACTGCTGTCGCTCACAATGTTCCACCCGGGTCTGGGAACACAGGCCCTCTTCCATTCGGCTATCAGTCCCAGGTCATCCATCTTCTGCTTGTGCCCGCGTGAAAGATTCGCGGCTCCAGATCCCATGAAGTTCCAAGGTAGTCCTCCGGCCCTGTATCCCGGTGTTCTCCTCTCTTCTGGTACAGAAGGTGCAGTCTTCGGGGCACGGTCTTCGTGACAGGGCGTCGGCGTTAGAATGCAGTTGGCCTTTCCTGTGCTGGATCTCAAAGTTGTACTGTTGAAGCATCTCTATCCACCGCGCGAGTTGACCCTCGGGCTGTTTGAAGTTCAGGAGCCACCGCAGGGATGCATGTTTGGTCCTGATGAGAAATTCTTGCCCGTACAGGTACTTGTGGAAGTGTTCGATGGTCTTCACGATGGGGAGCAGTTCCTTCCTGGTGACGCAGTAGTTCCTCTCTGGCTTTGACAAGGCTTTGCTGAAGTAGGCCACTACTCTCTCCTCGCCGTCCACTATTTGCGACAGGATTCCCCCTATACCAAAGTCGCTGGCATCGGTATCGACGATGAACCTTGTTCCAGGTCTGGGGTAGGCCAGAATAGGTGCGGTGCACAGAGCCTGCTTGAGTTGTTCGAAGGCACTGTGGCATTCTGCTGTCCACGTGAAGAGTTGGTCCTTCTCAGTCAGTCGATGCAGTGGTTTGGCGATGTCGGCGAATCCTCTCACGAAGCAACGGTAATAAGTGCAGAGTCCCAGGAAGCTTCGTAGTTGGGACTTGTCCTTCGGAACTGGCCACTCCCTCACAGCTGCGGTCTTCTCTGGGTCGGTGCGCACCCCTTCCTCGGAGACGATATGCCCAAGGTACAGGACCTGCTTCTGGAAGAGCTGACACTTCTTGGGGCTCAACTTCAGCTGGGCAGCCCGTAGCTTCATCAAGATCTCCTTCAGGTTGCTGTAGTGCTCCTCGAAGCTTCTTCCCAGAACGATGACGTCGTCTAGGTAGACCAGGCAGGTCTTCCAGTGTAGTCCCCTCAGAATGGACTCCATTAGCCTTTTGAAGGTCGCAGGGGCGTTGCACAGACCGAATGGCATGACGGTGAACTGCCAGAGCCCGCTGCCCACAGAGAACGCAGTTTCCTCGCGGTCCTTAGGGTGGACCTCCACCTGCCAGTAGCCACTCTTCAAATCCAAGGTGGAGAACCATCTTGACCCTGATATGGTGTCCAGGGTGTCGCCGATCCGGGGTAGAGGGTAACTGTCCTTCGTGACGTCATTCACCCGCCTGTAATCCACGCAGAACCTGGTGGAACCGTCCTTCTTCTTCACTAGCACGACCGGAGAACTCCAAGGACTATGTGATGGCTCGATCACTCCTTGCTCCTTCATCTCTTCCACCATCCGGTCGACTGCGGCTTGCTTGGCGAGCGGGACACGTCGGAATGGGGCCCTAATCGGTGCGCTGTCCCCAACGTCGATTATGTGCTGGACCAAGCTTGTCCTGCCGAAGTCTTTGCTCCCCACGGAGAAGACATCCTGGAATTCGTGTAGCAGGTCCCGAAGTTGGCGTGATTGTTCCTCGTCCAAATGGTCCTGGGATCTTTGGTACAGCTTCCGTAGTTCTTCTGGCAGGGCGCGTCTTCTTCGGTTGTCCGTCTGCAGGTGTCCGTCCGTCGTGTCTGTGATGCGGGCAATCCAGGTAACGGACTCGCAGACTCCTAGGTTGGTGTCCCGGTGAACCGTAATATCGTAGTCGTTCAGGTTGGACAGGCGGACGTACGGCCGAGACGTCGTGTTGATGAGAGTCTTGGCAACTAGCAATCCTTTTGTCTGGATGTCCTTTTATTTTGGCTCGATGACAGCCGCCACTCCCTCAGCTGTTCCGTCGACAATTACGGCAGCGCTGACTTCCATCCTGGCGGGAACGATGACGTCCTCTCTCAGCCTTACTCGTCGTGCGGCGACGGTCTCGTGTGCTGGTTGCAAAGCAAGTTCCTCACCTCCGAAGTGCAGAGTGTTGGTACTCAGATCCAAGATGATGTTGTTCTGGTCCAGGAAGTCCAGTCCGATGATCACTTCATTTGATGCGTCAGCCACAAGCACTGGATGCTTTATCGCCCGTCGACCAATGACGAGCTCCAGTGATGCTTCGCCGTGTACCGGTGCGGTCTCTCCGGTCGCGGTTATTAGCTGGAGGTTCCTTTGTGTGGGTTGCACTCTCCACTTCGGGATCACGGAGGGACTGACGATGGTCCTCGATGCTCCCGTGTCGATTAGCATGGGCCAGCTCACTCCGTTGATGACTCCGTCGACCATCAGGCTGCTATTGTCCCTCCGTAACTTCGTCACACGAACTTGGACTGCCGGGGCTTGACGACTGTCACAAGCCAACCTTTGCCCCCCAAGGCTGGCTAATACTCGTTTCCCTGGGCTGCGCGGTTTTCAGACGACTGATTTCCCGTCAGATACCCTCGGCGGCGGCGATCACCGCAGTCCTTGCTCAGGTGGCCTTTCTTACCGCAGGTCCAGCAGGTCGGTAGTCCTCTTCCGGGCCGCCTCTCCGGTTGTCTTCCTGCGGTGTCGTTGCTGGTGGCGCCGCGACTATCGAAGAAACGGCTTAGCGCCTCCATCAATTCGTCGGCCAGGGGCTTGGTCTCGTTGGTTTTTACTGGTTCGTCGACGTCCACTTGACGCACCCTCGCGTGCATTCTAGATGCCTGTTTTGCCGTCTCGAACTCAAGTGCGTGGCTCAGCGCATCTGCCAGGGTCTTATTGCGCACGAGTCGCAGCGCCTGTTGAGTGTCCGAGTCCCGTAGCCCGTCGGTGAAGGTCTGGGTTGCTATCTGTTCCAGAAAGTCGGCCGGCGCTGTTGGATAGGCGAGCCTTACGAGGCGTGCGATGTCCATCTCGAACTCCTGCAGGGTTTCCGCGTTCTTTTGTACCCGGGTCCGGAGCGGCGTCTGGTAAGCCTGCTGATGATGGCTATCTCCATATCGGGACTCCATATGGGCGATTAGTGAAGCGTAGTCCTGGGATCCAATCTTGATGGCCTGAAGGACGTTAAGGGCGTCCCCTCTCAGCGCTACAATGAGAGCTGTAGCCTTTTCTGTGCTGTTCCAGTTGTTTATGGGACAGGCTGCCTCGAACTGACGTAAGTAGGTGCTCCACGGGACCTTTCCGTCGAAGGTTGGGGGCGTCACTCTGCTATGTCCCGTTCCTGATATTCCCGGTGTAACGGTGGGCGGGCGTTGGCGCAGCTCGGCGACTTCCTCTTGTAGAGCGTTGAATCTCGCTTCCATCCCCGTCGGCGGGCGTTGGCTCAGCTCAGAAATTTCCTTTTGTAAAGCGTTGAATTTCTCTTCCACCCCCGTCAGTGGGCGTTGGCGCAGCTCGGCAACTTACTTTTGTAAGGCGATGAATTTCTCCTCCACCGCCATCAGCGGGCGTTGGCGCAGCTCGGCAACTTCCACTTGTAAGGCCTCGAACTTCTTTTCCACTGCCATGACTTCCTCACGCAGACCCAGTTCTAATTTCTTCAGGTCCTGTGTCAACTTATTCTGACCGCCTTCCATCTTCTTCTGGCCGTCCTCTATCCTCTTCAGGTCCTCCGCTAGCTTATTTTGACCGTCTTCCCTCTTCTTCTGGCCGTCTTCTAATTTGGCAGTTAGGTCCTCGGCTAACTTCTTCTGGCCGTCTTCTAGTTTGGCAGTTAGGTCCTCGGCTAACTTCTTCTGGCCGTCCTCCATCTTCTTCTGGCCGTCTTCCATATTGGCTTCCATGCCACTTAACTTTTCTAGCAATGCTGCAAATTGCGCTTCCATTTTAGATGTTTGTCTTGTAAAGGGCATGCACTCACAGGAAAATTTAAAAAAATGACCTGCTCGGGTTTTGAAACCAGGACCGTCAGGTGTTGTGCTTGTGTTTGAGTTCGTAATCCGGCTTCTGACACCAGTTGTTACGTGCCACCCCCATAGTGGCACTTTTGTTAACTGGATTAAGGTGGGTTGAAGCACAACACATTTTGTTCCTTTAAGGAAATAATTAACTTTATTGCGGCCAGAAAGATACACCACTCAACAGCAAATACAAGCAATTAGAACCTTACTCCAGTTTCCTCAAGTCTCTTCCTTATGGAGCGCTCTTGCCCCTTTCACTTAGTCATGCAGCTAATCCTCCACTAATGAGACCCGTGGAATACCTGCACCTGTTCCTTATGTACACAAACTACAGTTACGATAACCTGCTACACGCTGCTTCGCTGTCCACAAACTGGGAAACAATGTCACTGGATTTCGTAACTCGCACGGCACTTCGCCACAATACCTCTGTCGCTCAGTGAAATCACACTCGCTCAAAACACAGGCAGTCCCCTGTATGTTTCTCACTCCCTCGCTGTCAAGAGAACCAGCTTCACTAGGGGTTTCGCAAGTCACGTCACCACACTTCTGTCTCTCAGGATAACCACTCGCACTAGCTCGAAAAACACACACACCCTGCTTGACAGGTCGCTCTTATATAGCAGGCCGGTGACTCAATAAATGCTTCTAGACCCATCCAGGGTTCACGGCTTCTCGATGTTTCCATCACTGGCTGAGTCACGAATATTCTGGACCATCCCTTTGTCCTAGTAGTCCTGTCGCATAAGGCGCACGCAGTACACTGAGGCAGAGCACAGCCCAGCCCGGGGGCAGTTGTGACTCATGCGGCGAGCGATGAAACAAACTCACAGCCGTAACAATAGTATGCATACCTTTTAATACGAGCAATTCGGACCCATTAAGGACCTATTTAAAAGGTAGTTATATCCTTTATTATATTAACCCCCACTTACAGATGTTAATACCTAATCTAGGGAATTTTTAGTGGGCATCTACGGATGTACACAGGGTTTGAGTGGCAACACTGTTGTACACTCATATACAGTACTTCCAGTAATGTTTCACACTACACCACACACTAGCATGTTTTACCACACACACCCGGCTACGTGGACCAGATGCCCATGAAAGCCTTTGCCCCTAAATGGAGCAACAATTACTGTAGAAAACTAAGAAGCCATTTTTACAGCGTTACCTTATTAGAATCTCTGGAAGGATTGCATTTCAGTCTGTTGACACCTAGATGGGAGCCCGGTCAGTATTAATAAACCTACTGAAATAATTTTAAAGACCCTGAAATAAATACCTAAGTAATACAGCAATCAGATAAACGTTTCACATCAGTATTTAGGTAGTCTAACTGCACCAAGGTGTTTGCATGTCTTAACCACGTAACTAACGTTATTAATACCAGCACAATAACTCTACACGAGCTTTCAACGTGCAGTGGTGTATTACGGGCGCTGGCAACTGGGATCAGTGGCACACTTCAGTTATTTTGTAACAGTATCAATGTGTGTGATTGTCTTAACAACATATGCGACTCAAACGTTAGACAGTAGCACACGCCGACAGTAACCATTGTTCGCTGCTGACCAATAGCTGACGGTTGTTGACCAATAGCATGCTCTCTATCTCCCCACGTGGGGTCGCGAGTCCTGTCCTAGCTGCTGGCTCGCTTGTCAGGTCTCCAGTGTTTCTTTTCACAATTGTATGTACTTCTGTCCAGTCTCGCTGTTTGGTCTCATTGAGTACGGTGGAGAGTTCACAACGCTGTACCTCAGGCTGGTAAAGCATTGGCTCCCCAAAGACATGGAATGTAAACATATCCGCACAGCTGGATTTCAAAGGCGAGCCGCTCGTTAACGAGGAAATTGAGAGAACTATAACTATTATTAACAACAAAAACTCAATAATTACAGGAGTGCTATATAATTATCGGAACACAAGTACGAGTACAAATTTGAGCTGTTATAAAACAATTTTAATAACTAAATAATTGTATATATATGTTGTAGTTGTATATAAGTACTCTTTACATATCCGCCAAACCTAAACAAGATCTGATGATGTTCGCCTGACGAATGAAACGTTTCGTCCAATTAACCCCCCCATCATCCTCTTGAAGAAATGTATAAAAAGTAAATAATTTAATCCACGTATTTTATTTCAGGAATGCTAATGTGTTATTCCTTGCCCAACGCAATTGGGCACATGAACATGTTGCCCGACGGAAAAGTAATTATTTTACTAGATTACGAAGGCTACACTGAAATATGTCTTCTAAATTCTCTATAGGTCTATCAATATTACTCGTAAATTATACACATCTACCTCAAATAATAATTAAAATGCTGTAACTGATATTATAAGCAATATTACAAATTATCATGGGCGGTTAATATTAATCAACTCACTCAAATATTTTAACCCTGAATTAAATACGAGGGGTGATCAGAAACTAAGGTTACAAAGCCTGCAGTGAAACGAGTGCAGTTTATTTCATAACCCAACACAGCCAACTAATAGTAGGCTACACTCTTTAGGTTATTTTTCGACATAGTTCTCATATCTATTCAGGCACGTGTCGCTTCGTGGCATGATTTTGAGTATCCTCTCATGGTAACAATCCTGTCCTTGCGTGTTCCATCACGTTGTCGCGAAGTGTTTCACTTCCTTGTCTGAAGCGAATCGTCGACATCCTAAGTGCTCCTTCTAGTGAAGGAACAAGTGAAAGTCACTTGGAGCGAGGTCCGAGCTATAGAGGGAGACCAATGATGTCCCAGCGAAACCGCTTCAACAGCGTAGTGGTTGCTTGAGGTCGCGCGTTGTCATGAACGATCACGACACCCTCGCCTCGGTGAGAAGTCCTGGCCGCGGTTACTATTTTTTCACCCACAGAGCTCGAATTACTGAGCGGATCTCTTCGCGAGACCAGTTTTCTAAACGAGTCGCTATTAGTTGTTTACCAACTAGCGCTGTCGGGGGTGGGTCGCTGAAACTCTGCACAGGCACCAACCATATTTATTCCAATTACCCCCACACTACTAAATTCTCTATAGCCTAACATATGAAACTACAGGAATATCGGCCTTGTTACCTAAGTTTCTGATCACTCCTTGTATTATTATTTCAATATTATTTGTTGAAGTGATTTTTAATTGTAACTGGTGTTATTCATTTTATGATCTTCAAAAACGTAGAAGTGGATTGGTTGGGTATTAACTGCCCCATCTACGTGATGACCTAGAGAAAAGCAATTCGTACACAGCCCACCATACCTTGTGGCGTAGTGGCTAGCATCTTGGCTGTCCCCGAGGAGGTTCGGGTTCGATTCGCGGCTCTGCCATTAAATTGACTTCTGGTCTGAGGGCTGGAACGGGGTTTATTCAGTGTCGTGTGACAGAACTTAGAAGAGGCGGGTTCGATTCCCACCTGAGCATTGCTAGAAGTGATTGTACGTGTTTTCTCACGTCTCTTCCAGGTAAATGCCAGATGCTACCAAAATTATGCCACGGCCTTCTCCTACCCAAATACTAGCTCCCGTTGCAAATTGACACACCAGTACAACCATCGCAATGTCACAGGTTGCGAGACAGATTTCACGTAGGCCTACTCCCAAGTACACGAGGCTACATGACCACGCTGTCGCAATGCACCTAAATGTATCATCAACAGCAATCCTTACATAAATAACTACCGTTGTAAGACATCTGCACCCCTACTCACGGGATCTGGGTCTAGGATTGAGACACGATGCTTGGCCGACTTTAGCTATTGCCGCTGGCGCTGACGTTGGCTTTGAGCCATGTTTGGCTCCACGGACCTGACATGTGCCGAGCACTACCGTGAGAGTTCACGAGTAGACCTCTCCACTTTGCCGGTGAATTTGCAAAATGAAACTATGATAACAACATGCAGTTCAAGAAGACGATGGCGTAATCTTTGGCCGCAAATGAACATAGGCAATGAAGGAAAAAGAAATTGAAACATTGAGCTTGGACATAGATTTACTGTATGTCAGCCTATGTGCAAGTTAAGCACGTTTAGCGAACTGAAATTGATTGCAGATAATGGAATGCAAACCTAATAGTCCCTCTGCCATATAATTTGAGCAAGTGTCCGTCCTTGAATGCGTAAGCACATATGTGTCTTCAATGTGTTATAGGCCTATTGTCTGATAAAATATACATTCAAAGGTTAAATGTGGCCTGTAATACCTTTTGGAATCGTCGCATTTCCAATTATTTTCGCCGCCGAGATTAATGTTACTCGCACTTGTTGATTATTAAAGTTATGTCAAGTTGTACTTAATTAGTAAATTCGTGAAGCGCTGAAATGTAGGCTCTATCATTCTCACCATAGTGTATTGCCAATCTATCAGAGTTTGATGCCCTAACATGCAAGCAGATCGCTCTTTAAATAATTAGAGGCATTTGTTGTAGTAGCTTCAATCGTCTTTTCACCTGTGATGCCCAAAGTTCTTGGGCGTTGCATTTCAAGGTGTAAACCACTTAGGCCAGTCTTACAGACAAAAAAAAAAGTCAATAAATTATATTGACAATCTGTTTAATGTTGTTAATGAGCTCCTCTCACTTTTCCTCTCGCCGGCTGATGCTCGTATTATAGTCTTGTTCTAATGGTTGTAACATTCCGAAATCCGATATTGTAGTAGCCTATTGTTTGAAGTCCAGTAGTCAGGGGTCGGAGGCTTTAAAATGTGCGTACCCAATATCACGAGCACGTTTAATGTCACTGTCAGAAACATGTTATGTACTGTATAATGCGTTTCGTAACAGCGCTGCCTCGTGTTCGCATGAAAATATACGATTCTTTTTCTCAACAATGTGTTCATAAAGGCCTACCACTCCAGTAATGCGAAATGAGGTACTGTACATGCTGTCTTCTTGCCGTGGTCTAGATTTTAGACCATATAGTCATTTTTAATCTATTTTCATTTATGAAACAAGTAGTTCCGGGAAGAAATAAATAGCCTTTTTCATATATCCTACTTACGTGAATTGGCTCTATCAACATACAAAATTTCAGTTTGATTGCTGTATAGATTCGTAGATATCGAGAATCGTTTAAATATTTCGGATGGTTGCCATGTTGGATTTTTATACATGTAGGCCATAGAGTTATGTACTTCAATCGCATGATTAGGACGCAAGAAATGAAAACGAGATTTTAGAATTCCGCACTTTCAAAAACCTGTCAAGTACAAAACAAACATGGTGGCCAAACGAAGTTTAAATTTAAATGGACTTTTCTTGCGTTTTAATCATCCGAGCGCAGTGAAACTTGGTACAGTAAATGTTTATACAAACTTCAATATACTGGCATCTAATTCAATTCAATTCTTTTCATATTATCAAGCTGGCGGCTGTGAGAAATTTTAAAATTAAGTTTTTATTTCTTGGGTCCTATTCATGCGATCAAAGTGAACGTTTGAATAATGAACCTACGCAATAATCTTCATCTAATGGTACATATCTCTATGCCGTACATATATAACAATCCAACATGGCGACCATCCGAAATATTTCGAAGGTTCTCAATATCCACGAATCTATCACAGCAATGAAACTGAACTTTTGCTTGTTGATAGCTATTAACATAAGTTCACTTATGGGATTTTCAATAACCTGGTGAGCACAAAACGAATATGGTGGCGACGCGAAATTTAAATATTTAAATTGATTTTTTCTCGCGACTTTTCCTCCGAGCGCTGTGAAACTTAACGCGGTATATCTTCATACAAGCCTTAATATATTGACGTCTAATTTAATGGAATTTTATGGGAATTTAATAATGGCAGCTGTGCAATATTTTAAAAATCTCGTTATTATTTCTCGTGTTCTAATCAAGCAATAGAAATGTAGGTTGGTATAATGAACTATCTTTAGAATGTTGATCTACTGCCATATAATCTATAACCTGAATATGAAACAATCACACATGGCGTCCATGTACAATATACACAGTTCAAAAAATGAGGGGAACATGTTTTGTAACGTCTAGTACGTGAACGTTAATTTTGTAGATGGGGTTCCAATGGTCGTATAGGATGCCTTGAGACCTTAGCTACTCAGGGTATGTCAAATCGAAGTTAGGCCTATACTCCATCTGTAGGCGTAGCCATGCATTAAACTGTCAGAAGACCCTCAAAACACAGTGAATAGCGGTGCGTCCGTGTGTGGTTGTGAGGTACACAGACTACTGCGGTCATTTGAACACGTTGTATGTAAGCCAGCACATGGCGTGGGACATCTTAACGAGGTTCAAGTCGCAAGGGCTGTCACTTTGATCCAGGAAGAATGGACTATTCGTCGTGTTGCTGTGAATCTCAATGTCTCTCTGTCAGTTATTCAACGCTTGTGGATTCGCTTCAATGAGACAGGCCAGTTCACAACGAGGGTTGGACAAGGTCGTGGACGCATGGCAACCCCACAAGATGACCGATGTCTGACCATCTGTGCGTTGCGGCGTCGTTCAGCAACTGCCAGAGAATTGCAACAAGACCACAGGAGGGTCACTGGAGTCACGGTGTCCGACCAGACAGTAAGAAACAGGTTACGAGAAGTGTCCTAACGACCCAGACGTCCTGTTCGAGTGCCCCGTTTAATGCAGCAACATCACGCAGCTTGCCTACTGTTTGCTCGTACCCACGTCAACTGGCAACTTCGCCTATGGAGACCTGTGTTGTTCACAGACGAGTTCAGATTTCCCCTGACACAGCGTGATGGACGTCAACGAGTATGGAGACGCCGTGGTGAGCAGTAAATGACAAATGTTGTCCAGGAAGTCGACCGATTTGGACAAGGTTCTGTGATGGTGTGGAGTGGCACCAGTATTGATGGCCGTACGGATCTTGTCGTCGTCCATGGTAATCTTATTGCTACGGGGCACATCGAGCAGATACTGCTACAGCAGGTGTTGCCTGCTGCATACGGTGTTGGCCCTGAATTCATACTCATGCACGACAATGCCAGGGTTCATGTAGCACGCATCACCAGAGCCGCCTTGCGAGAACTGGACATTCAAGAGATGGAATGGCCAGCAGTGAGTCCTGACCTTAATCCCATTGAGCATGTGTGGGATAGGCTTGACAGAAGTGTTCGTGGGCGTCCTGTTCCACCACAGACGCTCCAAGACCTCGAACATGCTCTCATTGAAGAATGGGACCTGATACCACAACGTGACCTCCGTTGACTTATACGGAGCATGCCACGTAGGTGCCAAGCTGTGATAAATGCTCGTGGAGGACATACCCAATACTGAAGCTCTCCAACTGTGATAAAATCTACCCTGGAGTACTGTTTGCACTTTATTTTCGCCACTATTTGGACATTTCCGTTTGTGTTCTGAAAATGGACGAGAATCCATCGATATTCTTTTGTATAAGGCAACTGTAAAGAATAAAGGCTTAGTAATATAACTGGGTGTGAGGTATTGTTTTGTGGAGAACGGCATACGTTCAACAACATGTTCCACTAATTTTTTTGAACTGTGTATTTCACTGGTTCACAATAACTCCGAAACTACTCAACCAATCAAACTGAATTTTTGTATGGTGGAGGACTACTAGCTAAGTACATATACTGTATGTGACTTTCCAAATCCTGAGAAACACAAAATCAACTTGGCGGCCAAGTGATTTTCAAATATTTCAAATGATTTTTCTAGTGATCTAATCACCCGAGAGCAGTGATGCTAGGAACAGCGAATCTTCATTCAGAGCTTAGTACTGAATAGAGAAATGTAATGTTCAATTGTTTTCAAAAGTTCAAGACAGAATCAGTTCGAAATTTTAAAACCTTGTTTCTTTTTATTGCACGTACCCTATTCAAGCGATTGAAGGGAGAATTCGTATGTTAGGTTATTATAATGATCATAAATTAATGGCACTAAATTCAGTAGCTTACTTTTCGTAAATCATAGAAGCCGTGCATTTGACTTTTCTTAAATTAAACTCTCGTGATGCATTACAGAGAGATGCCATCTCGCGGGAGGAGTCTTATTCACCAATACTGAAGGTTATTAGCACATGCAGTGGTGTTGGCGGAGATATACTGTAGGTCGTGTGTCCAAAGCTATTTAGCATAGCCTATATAGCCTATCACATGGAAAATCCTTTTAATAGCCAGGAGAGTTTTTAATGGAAAAGACCAGTAGGATAGGCCTATAGGATAATAGGCTATTTAGTTCTTCACGGAACTACTTGTTTTTTTGTGTGTGTAGGCTAATTGATATTCCGTAGAGTAAAGTGATTTGATTGATTCCCCCATCCAGCGCCGACTGCTGGTGTCCAAATAACTTCACGTCTGATCAAAACATTGAAATCGCAAAAATCTGCGAGAAGACTCTTTGTTATTAGTCAGTTCATGGAAGTCATATCGCTACAACGAGAGAAGGACTAATCACTTCGGGCGAACCTCAGGCGCACCTTGGTGCATCTGTTTTGATCGGGCATCAAAGTACAAGGAACAGGGAGTAACTTATAGTTCTCTCACTTTCCTCTTTAACGACCGGCAACTCAAACGTTAGGCTGTAGCACGCGTCGACAATAACTATTGTGCGCTCCTGACCGATAGCTGATGGTTCTTAACCAATAGCAGGCCTGTTCTATCACTCTACGTGGAGTCCAGAATTCGGTCCTGGATGCCGGCTCGCTTGTCAGGTCTCCAGTGTTGCACAGTTGCATGCAGTTATGTCCATTCTCGCTGCTTACTCTCAGTGGCTACGGTGGAGAGTTGAAAACGCTGTGCCTCGAGCTGGAAAAGCCTGGCTCCACGCAGACATGGAATTTAAACATGGCCGCCTAGCTAGGTTTCAAAAGGGAGCCGGTCATTAATGAGGAATGTGAGAGAACTATACGTAAAGTAATCGAGCTCTGGCGCGCTCCCTCCATAGAGTAGTGTCTACCATTGTGAGCAGGTTTCCTCACTTAGAAAATTTGTAAAACCAGACACATATAAAACAAAGTGATCCGACAACCAGTTGACATAATTATATTGTATTCAAGTAAGTCGAGATGTCCAGGTAGTCTATTTCATGCGTCATATCACAGACGTGTAATTTATTGCAATGGAAGTTTGCGTGTGTTTCAAACGAAATAAAAATATTTTTTTGTATCAATGCAAGGGCATTAGCCTAATGTATGAAGTCGATTCTATGTGAAATTGTTTTATTTCTATTTTGAAGAAACTGACCTCCTTTAACATATCCATATCCATGCTATGTCTGTTTCTATTAGATTAATTATTGTGAACATAAATAATTTTCATACTACAGTGCAATGATACAGTACATACACAAATGTCCACAAAGTTATGTGTGTGTTGTTTGACTCCCCCATTTGGCGCAGGCTGCTGGTGTCCTATAGGTAGAGGCCTGCACGGATGCGGATATAGTTTGCATGGCTGTGCGGATAGCGGATAAGCTGCGGATAATGTTTGGAGAAAATTTGCGAATAGTTCTTAGAATACAATCCGAACCATATCATATTTTTCCGTTGTTTTTTTTTCATGACAAATAAGATGATGATTTACGCCAATCTCATTCAAATAAGTTAATGTCATTAAGCACCATTGACGCTCCGAACTAAAAGGGGTTGCAATTCTGGATGTACTGTATAACATTCATTTTAATCACAGCGCATTACATTCATAGCCGACTTTCTCCGCCAATGTTTAATGTGTTGCTTTAATATTTTATCTAATTAAACTATTATTGTAATGCCAGTAGATTTGGATAACAAACGTGCGGATGCGGATAAAAGTCGGGCGGATGCGGATAGCAGTCGTGCGGATGCGGATAATGTTTTGTTTATCCGCGCAGGGCTCTACGCTATAGGCTCCGTGCGTTGGCGTGCTTTGCTGTTAGATGGCAGATCGGGAACTACCTAGCGCCCTCTTATCGGTGAAATGTCTGTATGCATAGTGGTCACTGCTGTAGTATTGTTCCGTGCTTATCGTGTCAGATAGGCCTATAACATTTTTTGTGACCGCTTCTCCTCCCAGCTCGGCTTCACCCCCAGACTGTGTGAGGGTCATTCCTCTAAGGACGGAGCTGAACACACTCTGTCAGCGGATACAACTGGGAATGGTGACAGGCCGATCGCCCAGGCGACTGCTAACTTGGATCTAATTAAGGAAGGGTGAGGAACAATAGTTGTCCGTGGACCTGTTGAGAGGAACCGTCCCGGCATTTGCCTGGTGGTAGGAAACCACGAAAATCATTTTCAGGACGGCCTAGGTTGGATTCGAACCCATGCTCTCCCGATGTCAGCGAGGCACGATTTAACGCGTTAGCGCTCTCGGCCACCGTGGTTGGTATCCGACATTATTACGTATATTTATCTCGCTGTGAATCCACATTACAGCATATAGCCTATAGTTAGAAAACAAAGGGGTTAGAGCCATTTTAATGCTATCACGAGTCCAATGTTCAAAACATTGCCCGGCAAATGAGTAGTCATTCCCGACAATATCTTCCAATGGGCCGATGTAAACAATCCACATTACAACGTTAACTAACGCTGGGTAAATTCATTGGTTGTTTATGTGTGGGGTTACTGCATTTTAACTGTTGGTATTTATTCTCCTTGAGACGTTTATTCTTTTATTCTCCTTGAGACGTTTATTCTTAAGTTCACCTTCATCCCTAGAATATTCAAGGTTCAATCCTCTGCTGGATAATTGTAGTCTACTATCGTGGATGATACTAAGGGCCGTTTTCACCAAATCTTTATTAACTACTAGCAACCCGCCCCGGCTTCGCTCGGTACCTTAAATGGTTTACCCAGTGTAGGCTTAAAATGCGCACGGACGGATGGTCCCAGACACAATTCAGGAACGTCGAGGTGAGCAGCGAAACTCCAAACACATATACTCTTCTCTGAAGTCTTAATTCGACACGACTCGACAGTATGATGCTGGCCGAAGCTAGGGTGATAGGTTTGCTCGCTAGCTCGTAAACTAACTCTGAAGCCAGTAATTTAAATTTCCACTGAATAAAGATTGTTGAAAGAAATGAAAACTTAATAACACTTCTAGTGGGCGATGTATCAAAGATAGAGATACGCAGTCCCGGACTTCTTTGTAGAACTTTTCACGCTGAATAGGCCTAATTCTTATACTCATAGTATATAGATATTGTTGACGGTTTACCCAGCGTACGCTTAAAAGGTAATCTCGAGGAAGATTTCTGTAGAAAATATTTTATTTATGATCAAGGGAGCCAAGCAGTAACGATTTCAGTGAAAAGAACCTGGCGTCCGTGCCCTTTTTAAGGTTACGCTGGGCAAACCATTAAAAATATCAATATACTATGAGTGCAATAATTGTTCAGCATGAAAAATTCTACAAAAAAGTCCGCGAGAGCATATTTCAATCTTAGATACATCGCCCACTATTAGTGTTTTTAGTTTGGACGGAAGGGGGATTTGTGTCTCATGCATCTCGCCATTCTTAAATTACGTCTGACAGGAATTCCTTGCACATTGATAACATGGACGGCAGGTTTTTCTTCGACTCGATTCACTGAAATCGTTACTGCTCTGCTTCCTTTGGTCATAAATGAATGTTTTTCAACAGAAACCTTCCTCGAGAAATCCTCTATTACAGAACTAGCAACCCGCCCCGGCTTCACCCGGGAACAGAGAAAGGGTGGAGAAAGGGTGAATCTGCAATGAGATTACATACAATATTCGCCCTTTCAGCTGGGAGGAGAAAGGATGAATCAGCAATAAGATTACATACACTATTCTCCCAGCTCCTGATATGTTATAGCTTACACATTTTACCCCGCCCAGTCATTAGCCAAATTCGTGTTTGCCGACTGAAGTTTACTACTGACACTTACAAACATTTCGGGGTAGTAGTTAATTTGTTTTAGGGGCTTGGGGCATATACGCCATGTTCAATTTGTCTGATAACCTGTGTTTCTGGGGTGACTGTAGTAATGCATGTAACTGTAATAATTAGGGCCGGGAATGTGCTGCCCTCCCCCCACCCCCCGAGACATGAAATGAGGTACTATTTCTACTTGTCTTGAGGGAGTGTGGGATAACCAGAGGGAAAGAACCACACTCGGATTCAAATTCCCCAAACATTAGGGAATGAATATAATAAACTTGTAGTCTGGAGTAGGATGTTGATACATCGCTACTATACTGGCTGTGAGGCACGGTTGCCTCCTGTGCTGAAGAATAAGCCATTTAATCCTACCACAGTTTGTTTGCAATGAAGTACAGTATGTCCAAATGCGACGGGTTCAGATCTAAATCTAAATCTACTGATATGGCTCCCTCGCATTTGCGCAGCATCAAATGCCAACTGACTGCGCTGGGACCATATGAAACAAACTTTTTTTTTTTTTTTTTTTGTCGTGTAGCCTCCTGAGAGGCCGAGTGCAGGTCTTTCTAGTCGACGCCCGTGGGCGACCTGCGCGTCGGGATGAGAGATGGAATTGATGAAGATGAATGAAACGGGGCAAGGATATGGAAGGAAGCGGCCGTGGCCTGTCAGAAGGTACTGTCCCAGCATTTGCCTGGTGTTGAAAATGGGAAACCACGGAAAACCATTTCAAGGACAGCCGACGGTGGGGCTCGAACCCACGCGTCTACCGAGTCAGCAGAGAGCTTGGCCCCTTGACCTAACGCAGCGCTTTAGCCCGCGCAGCCACTACTGTCGGTTGAAACAAACTAACCTTATGTAACGAGATTCAACCTGCGAATCGTAATATAAACACTAATCAAACTCATTATACTATGTAGGTCTATAATTAGACCACACATATAATATTTGTATATAATTTTAAACCTCAGGATCTGATGACGACCGTTTGACGGTCGAAACACGTAATCCTAAATCGCCCTATTATAATGGTGATCATAACTATTACATGTATATTTTACAGGAGTGTTTATATTTACTTACTTTGTTACCCCGTCCAATCATTGGGCAAATTTGTGTTGACCGACTGAAGATTTACAACTAACAGTTTGTATAGGTAATACTGGAAGCATGGCTTCAAAACTTAATAAGTAGCTACTGTACCCTCTTTCAGCCCTGAGTTAAGATTTCATTTTCCTTGGTGGGGCCAGCGTACCTACCACAATACTGGCTCTGGATTCTGGCACGAAGTAAAACCCTTGGTCTATGAGATTCTTGCAATTACCTGAAATGATTGAGAAGATACTGTAAGTGAGTTAGAAAGTACTGTATCACCAAGGATTACCTAAGAGCTGAGATTGCTTTCTCCGATCTCCGGATTCGCTGGGTTTACTTTAACCAGATGCTGTATCATTTAAGCTACACTTTTGCCCCGGATTGTACTGCCTTGACTGTTCCATTACCGTGTTATAGACAGGCCCAACAGTTTCAATGACCATGTTAATACTCTAATACCATTTTGGGCGATTTAAACACGTTTCTGCGAGGATGAAGCGAGTGCAGTGTTGTCATGACTACGGGATCCGCCCGCCTGGTCGATACGCGTTGCGATCAGGGAAGGGGGTGCAGCCAGTCTCCCAGTGCAGTGATTACGAGTGACGTAATAGGCGCATTCCACGCTCTGCGTTACCGGCTTAAATAATGTAATATGTTCATTTCTTTTTCAGAAAGTCAGGCTTTCCCAAATCACCATATGCTGGGTACAGTGGCGTAGCGCAATTTTTGGAGGAAATTATGAGGGACCACTAATATCTAAAAAATTTGGAAATCAGAAATTCATCTACCTGTTCCCAAAAAATTGTGCAGCCAAATAAACCCTATATTTTAGAGGAAAATTACTAATTGATTCCTTTAAGCAATAGGCCGTATTAATGGAGATAAATATCAATTATAATGTTAGCACGTTGAAGGACAACACTGTTTTCAGAGCACATGCAAAGTTGATTTTTATGAAATTGATTTTTAATAGTTGTTTACTCCTCAAGTGTTATACAATCAGTTATAATACGCTCGCAATTTGTGAAGCTAAGAGAAGACTCTTTTACAAATACTGTAATTGTATTAGTCAGTTGTCGGTGCAGACTTTTTAAAATCCTGTAAAGAGATACGGAATAAGCATTTAAATAACAAAAGCAGGGAATTTGCTGACCATTTTGAAATGTGTGTTATTTTGTGTGAGGTGTGGGGGCTAGTTTACCCCCGGTGAACGTCATTTACATCAAGTAGGTTACAGTACTTCCGTGAAGAACTATCACAGCTTATTTTCATATATTCTAAAGGTCCTTCCCTCTCAAAACTTTCCCGCCTATTAAATAAATTTCCCCTATGATGGACATTACATAGCTTGTGGTATATGATTGTGATTAAGTATAGGGTAACAATTCGAAACTCAATATCCGAACATTGTACTTATTTTAGACAACAAACATAAAGATTGTATTTTAAGATAGCAAAATGATACTAGAGCTTGCCCTGTCCTAAACCAATGCTTTCATAGTTGTTCAAGATAACTTACATAAACACACCAGCACCGGTAAACATGTGTCGAAAGTCATATGATGAGGCATTATCAACAATGCATGGATATAACACTAAATACTGTAATTGTATGCAAGAATATTTAGTTCAAGTTACTGGTTTACCAATTTTCTAAATAACCGGTTCAATAGAACATCAGTAGGGGATGTTCCTGTTTAGAAATTAACGTGCGTATAACCTGTAATTTGAGATACTTACACTAGAAAATTGGGCCAGATGGCCTCGATGTTCTACACCTTAATACAATCACCACCACCAATATACTGAAAAAAATTACGTACAAAAATATATAACTTAAATTAATTTACCGTATCTGCTAATCATGACTCCTCCCGTATAGGTAGCATTTTTCTGTAGCGAGTTACAGGAGTTCATTTTAGGAAAGTTCATATGCACGGCTTTCATAACTTATGAAAAGATAAGGTACAGAATTGAGTGACAGAAGATGTGTATTATATTAGTATTTATCGCAAAACATTTCCAACAATCGGTCCAATAATGCACGAAATATGATATGCTATTAGAAATACTGTACGTATAATCGTCATCAATAGTTCGTGAAACCAGCACATTTCCTTCATCGTATTAATATGTTTTACCAACTTACACTGCGAATGGATCAATAGGCAATAAGTAATAGGCGTGAGCGCCACCTACAATTAAGAAGAATTATACTAGAAAAATATATTGGTCCATTGTACCAACTTTTACTGGGATTGGATTACTCCGAAACGAGTTAAAGGGATGCAGTTTTGAGGAATTGAAATGCACCCCATCTAAACTCTGTAAAAAAAAGCTAGCAATAGACTTATAGACTATAGCCTATCTGCAAGATTAGTTTATAGTAGCCTATGGTTTCTCTGTTGCCTGATTTCACAGATTAACAGATCATTTAGTGGAAATACATGTGTAAGGAATTGGCTTGCGCGTCTTCGATAGACTAGTTGATTATATCCATAGTTCTTATCAAGTTTCATTGAAATAGCTCCAGGAAATTAAATGTTATAAAGGGAAGCCTACAGTCACGGACCGACCAACACATGCACACACGCACACGCTCGGTCAAAAGTTGATCCCACAAATCTATATTTCAAATGATGAAAATAGATAAAATAATTAATGGGTTGTAGTCTCTGGGGAGACTTTGTATAGATCATTCAAATTGGCACCGGTAGGCGAACTGCATGTCGTGGCGAGGATTAGCCTAAGTGAATGATAAAGACGTGGGCATCGAACCCAGGCCATTTCGAACCAATGGCGAATGGCGTATCCACTTCGCCACGAAACATAACAGGTTAAAAAATGTATCTCATATGAGGCTTTACGAAGCAAACTGGTGCAAGTCATGGCTGAGAAGTATGGGAAAATTACCCATAAAACATAGCCTACCTCCGTAAGGGTGATTTTTCAAAGGTGTTATAAAATGTCACATCGGTTTGCGTTTTGAACACCTCTTTTACATGTAGCCTACAGTAGGCCAATATATTCAAGTAGTTATTACTGTATCATATTATTCACTGCTGTGTGTTTATTAGGCTAATGTGCCAAACCCTATATCGATTAAAATTCCTGTAATATGGCCAGAGGAGGTTTAGGAATACTTTGCAGGAGGGACGAGGACAGAGGGTGCTGTAAATGACAACCGATAGGAGGATTAAACGTAGAATACTGTAATAACATTTTCGTGTATGCGTCCTATAACTATTGGCAGCTCCCTCTGCATCTGTCCTCACCCAGCCCCAACTTCCAGGATTGTTTCCATTGGTCACTGGTGGTGATGTCAATACTTTCGTTATTTATGCCCATCAGTTCTACGGGCATAACCCTGGGCCAAACAATGGCCCCGTGACCTGACTAAAATGTATGCTTGAGTTTCACCAGATATTAATTCCTTCCTTAATTACTTACTTTTCTACTTCAATTTATGATGAGTGACTGAACGCCAAATGATTTGTTGTTGTTGTTGTTTATTTTAGGGGCTGAGACATCGTGGTCATATAGCCCCGTGTATTTGACTGTGTAATTGAGTGTGATAACCTGCGTTATTGTGATGGCTGTATTAGTGTGTGTGTGTATGTAAATTGGGGATAGGATTGGGATGGAGGTGGCCGTGGCCTTAAGTTAGGAACCATCCCAGCATTTACCAAGAATAGAGGTGGGGAAACCACGGAAAACCACTTCCAGGATGGCTAAGGTGAGAATCGAACCCTCCTCTCCTCAGGTTTGTCTCACGAGGCTGATTGTACTACATTCCAACCCTCAGTCCAAAATGAAAATTTCTTGGCAGAGCCGGAAATCGAATCCGGACCTCCGAAGCGACAGCCAAGAACGCTAGCCGCTACACAACGAGGTGGTCACACGACTTTTCTATTCTTATTGTAAAGAAATAAGACTATAAACAAGATATATTGACTACCACGCAGCACAATGCAGAAGATCTTATTCATCACAATAGAACAGCGAACAAATTTGCTAGTGGGGGACGATATAGTACAGCGGTCAAAGTAATTGCTTCTCCCCAAGGTGGACCGGGCTCGATTCCCAGTCAATGCATGTGAGATTTTTTAGGTGAAATATCATGTCCAGCCGTTCGGATTCCACGTAAACTGGAGGTCGTGTGGCTTATGGTTGGGAGACTAACGGTCACGCAAAGCTACAACCTTCTTTCCGTAAGTTGCTAATGCACTATGACATATATTCAGTTGGACAATAGTTCCGTTGCATTGAGGTGTTGTCGATTTATTTAGAGGCTCGCGTGGTCATGTAGCCCCGTGTACTGGTTGTGTGTGTGTAATCTGTCTGATAACCTGTGTCATTAAAATGGTTGTACTTGAATGTGTAGTTTGGGCTAGAATTTGGTTAGGAAACGGCCGTGTCCTTAACTTAAGCACCATTCCAGCATTTGTCTGGAGTAGAATTGGGAAATCTTGGAAAACAACTTCTGGAATGGCAGATGTGGGAATCTAACCCACCCCTTCCCAGTTCTGCCTACCCAGTTCTGCCTAACGAGTCTCATGAAACCCCGTTCCAACCACGAGACAAGAAATAAATTCCGTGGTAGAACTGGGAATAGAACCCAGACCTCCGCGGTGGCACCCAAGAATGTTAGTCACTACGCAACGCTTTGAAAATAGAACAATGTTGTAACTTTATAATTGTGGCGATATCCGGTGAGTTAGCCGTGCTCGTTATGGCGTGGCTGCTGGCAGTCGCTCACATCCGGGAGGCGAGGAGGTTTAAATCCCCCCGCCGACAACCTTGAAGATGGTTTTCTGTGGTTTCCGATCTTCCTTCCAGGCAAATGCCGGGGTTGGTCCTTACCTATAGGCCACAGCCGCTTCCTTCCAACTCCTCGTCCTTACAGTCAAACTTTCCTCCCCAGACAACACTCACACGTGACGGTACTTGTAGCTCACCCAATGGGTGTCCGCATAGAAGCAGCTACAAACACTGGCGAGCCGAACATGTTCTCGGACACTCCCGGCACTAAAAGACATACGCTAAAAAAAATTAAAACAAATTAAAAAAGGTGGCGATATCACATTTACCAGTCCCTGCTCTTCCGGTTCCTTTGTCGGATTGAGATTGCCAGGCGATTCATTACAATTGGGTTTTATTTATTTATTTATTATTTATATATTTATTTACTTATTTATTTACTTATTTATTTATTTATTTATGGCCGGCCCCGTGGTGTTGGGGTAGCGCGCCTGCCTCTCACACGGAGTCCCCGGGTTCCATTCCCGGCTCCGTCGGGAATTTTAGAAACTGACGTGAGGGCTGGAACGGGGTGCACTCAGCCTCGTGAGGACAATTGAGTAGCTGTCTGTCAGTGAGGCAGTGCCCCGATCACGAAAACCAAGATTAACGGCCGAGGGGATCCGATGCGCTAATCACGCGTCACCCCAATATCTGCAGGTCAAATGGCTGGGCAGCGGTCTCTTGGTAGGCATAGGCCCTTAGTGGGCTGTAGTGCCAGGGGTTATTATTATTTTTTGTTTGTTTGTTTGTTTGCGCACAGCAGGGGTTTCGTCCCAATTACAGTGGCATAACGTTTACACAGTATGCTATCTTGTAATTTATACTAACTTAAAATAAACAGTAACTAAATAAAAGTAGAGGTGAACATTAAAATAACTAGGTGCGAAATTAAAACAGGATAATACAGATGTAATACAAGGTTGGCTAGGTAGAATGACACAGTGGTAAGAATTCATGATTTACAATTTGCAAGATTTGAAACAAAATTTCTGGAGAGTAGTTTGAAATTCCATTCAAAATATACAGGGTGTCCCTAAAGTCCGGTCACACTTTTCTTAATTTATTGCACAAAAACTGCAAATGATACAGCTTTCCTATATATGTCATATTAAAGGGGATCTCAAATGGTCTTGCTTTCATAGTTTGATTTCACACTGACACTTTTCTTAACACATTTATTAACCTTTTACACAAAAACTACAAATTATACAGAATTCGTATACAGTATTCGTGATATTAAAAGAGGAACTCAAATGGTTTTCTTTTCATTGTTTGATTTCACATCGACTGGATATGGGCACCACGTGCAACTCGGCAAATATCTACACGGTAATCGAACTCTTGCCACACTTTTTGGAGCATATCAGCCGATACTGTTGTGGCAGCATCTTGAATCCTATGCTTGAGTTTCTCGAGATTTTGTGGTAAAGGTGGCACATACACACAGTCTTTGATATACCCCTATAAGAAGAAATCACAGGGAGTGAGATCTGGAGATCTGGGAGGCCACTTGTCGAAACAGTTATCATTATTCCCTGCTCGTCCAATCCAGCTCTGAGGTAACCTGTTGTTCATAAAATCACGGACATCAGAATGGTAATGGGGTGGGGCCCCGTCTTGCTGGAACAGGAAATTGTCGGAATCTTCCTGCAATTGTGGGAACAACCACTGCTGTATCATATCCAGGTATGAGTGCCCATTTACAGTGTTTTCGGCGAAGAAGAATGGTCCGTAAAGTTTCCGCGATGACACTGCACAGAAAACGTTCACTTTAGGTGAATCACGCTGATATTCGAGGAATTCATGAGGATTTGCGGTCCCCCACACACGACAGTTATGCCTGTTGACTTTACCATTTGTATGAAAAGTCGCTTCGTCACTAAAAATTATGCGATTTAAGAAGTCGTCATCGTCTGCCATACATTGTTGCACTCTGATACAAAACTCATAACGCTGTTGTTTGTAATTCCCTATCAACTGTTGCAAGAGCTGTAATTTGTACGGCTTCATGCACAGTCTCCGACGTAGTGTCTTCCAAACTGTCGTACGTGGTATTTGCAGCTCGCGGGATGCTCTACGAACAGATTTTCTCGGACTTCTTATGAATGCCTCATTCACACGGTTAACGGTCTCTGCACTCTCTGTTGGTCGGCCACTACGTTTCGTAACACACAAGCAACCAGAACGCACAAACCTGTCATAACAGGCGAAAATAGACTTCCTGCTTGGTGCCTCTTTACGGTACTTAGTCCTAAACTTGCGTTGCACATCTGTCGCACTCTTATTCGTGTGGAATTCCAACACACAGAAAGCCTGCTCTCCGCCAGAAGTCGCCATCTTTACAAATGTGGCCAATAGCGGTAACTGCGGCGAATGTGGAAACTACGAACATTGGCGGTAATATCTAACAAAACCATTTGAGTTCCTCTTTAATATGCCATATATAGGAAAGCTGTATCATTTGTAGTTTGTGTGTAATAAATTAAGAAATGTGTTACCGGACTTTAGGGACACGCTGTATATATCAAGGAAGTACAAAAATCTATGGCATTATTTCCTCGAACAACATTGTTGAAGATATTATATAGTTCATTCAGCGGTGAATTTTTGTGGGCAGATGTTCTGGTTCTTTTAATATCAAATGTGATAGGCCTATTGTTCCCAGAATTGATGCGTGGTACATGGACATTTAAGAGAGAAAGGAATTCGGAATCATCAATTGAATTGTGGGGGGGGGGCGTGATGACGCAGCGGTCAAGCCGTTGGCCTCTCACCATGGTGGACTGGGCTCGATTCCCGGCCAATGCATGTGAGATTTTCGAAGTGAAATGTCATGTCCTGTGGTTCGGATTCCACGTAAAAAGGAGGTCCCGTGGCTAATATTCACAAGATTCACGGTCACGTAAAACTACAATCTTCCTTTCTTCCTTTTCAATTGAATTGTTTATAATTTCGAAAAGGAATTTCATAGCATCTATTTTTCTTCGCATTTCTTAACTGTCTAATCAACATTTATTAGCAGTTCCTGATATGGTAAACTATAAAGAGGTTTTCGATTTTCATGCATTCCTCTCTGAAGAAAATCCTGAATATGCCACTGTCTTGTGGGCGCTGTGATGCAGACCTTACTGCTCGAGTCCAAGCTCTGTGAACTTGCGGGGTGAGGTGACGCGGGAGGAGGGAAGATTCGGGCCTGTCAACAGCCCGCACGTGTTATCTGGAATTCCTGTCTATTCCAACATTGCTAACATAGGGCCCTTGCATATACCAATGCGGTGTTGCAAATGATTGAGTGAGTGACCGACCAATGTATTTGGTTATGTTATTACTCACGGACTGGGAACCCCCCACATATTTCGTCATTGTCCGCGATCCATATTCCTCTCAGGTTCACAGAGCTTGCACTCTAGCAATACTTGTACTGTGTTAATACAAACTAAGGCTCTCCATATCCAGCTTCGGCTATCAGGTAGCTGTCAGCTCACACGACGGGAGGCAGTATCGTGTTTATAGTGTTTACATTGTGTGTTGCCCTAGAACAGAAGAGTGCACTATGATGACACGTTATACGCGTGAGAACATTTTAATTTCTCGAACCCTATTATCAGTGTTATTACATATGCTAGTGTTGCTTTATTCTTGTTCTTCCTTTATTGTTAATTCAATTTAGGAACGTGGGACATCTTGGTCATCAGCCCCGTGTAGTAGGGTGTATGATTAAATTGTCTGACAGCCTGTATTAATGTGATCAACTGTACTAGTGTGTGTGTGTGCGTGTGCGTGTGTGTGTGTGTGTGTGTGTGTGTGTGTAGCTCTATTATAGGGGGCATAGATGGGGTAGGTGCCCCGCGACTTGAAATAAGGTACAATCCCAGCATTTGCCTCGAGGGAGTGTGGAAAAGCCACACTCAGGATAGCCACTGACAGCGCCGGGATTCGAACCTGTGATTTCCGGACGTGCTGCAGCTACCCACTCGGTCGTGGTGCGCAATTTAACGAGCACGGCTACGCCGCGGGCTATATTATTATGATAGCCCAGATTTGCACCCCAGTGGCTGTAGGACTGTCGGGGTTGAATGTTTACAAGAAAAGGCAATTGCTGTCATGGAGGGCATCTGATTCTGTCTTTAAAACTATTATTATTATTATGCCCGTTTCCCAAATGAGAAGCGATAACCCGGCTAAAACACCGCAATTTACCAAGGAAGGAACACTAAATTTAAACTATGTGTGAATCTTACTTTGGCACAAATAAAAACAATAGCTCGAAGGGCTTGAGAATAAAGTATCTTGGGGATTTTTTGGGATAAGTAGATGGGTGACATCAAACTAGAATTCCTGGATTCGCAACCATTCGGGCAATAACGGTTCTCAGGAAGCACATCTGCAAATATAAATCAAGATTTCATAAAATCCAGGCCTTTTTTCCACGATTGTTACGTAAAATACCCCTATCGTGCACCCTGTTATGTATAATAAAGTTAGGATGAGGGAATCTTTCAGTCCTAATGTAGCATTACATTAATTAAACTCAAATAAGTGAGTTAAGGAATGCAACCCGACAGATCGTCCTGTCGGAAAATCTTATCAAAAGATGCAAGGAAAAGGATCGCAAATATTAATTTAGGCATTCATTCTCGAAATAAAGTCTTTGTCACAATATATCGAACAAGAAAGTTTGTCACCATTAGTCTATATCGCACAAGAAAGAAGTTAATCACTTCACTTGATTACCTAACTTGCCATTGGGTTTACAGTACATGACTGAAATCTGAAGTTATTTCTATATATTTTTAATCTCCCGTTTTACTGTCTGACACAAATTTATATAGACTACTGAATTTTTTGTACAGAATTATTATACAATATGTAATGTTACCTCTTCCTTTCATATAAGTGTGTATTCCATTTGACTTAATATGTCAATTATGATTTGAATCATTATTACCTCAGAAAAGTGAATGAGTAATTATCAAAGTAAATGGATATAAGTAGGATAATCTATGATAGCCTATGCAATATCAGAAGCTGAATATTAGAAGTTCATAAAATGATAAAACGAATGAGGAGTTGTCTGGTCATATTTCAGATAAAAATATATTTTTCTACATTACTGTAGGCCGAAAGCCAAGAAATATATATTTTAAAGTAGCAACCCGCCCCGGCTTCGCCCGGTATCTTTAAACGGTTTACCCAGCGTAAGCTTAAAGGATACATGGACGGCAGGTCCCAAACGTAATTCAGAAAAGCCGAGGTGAACAGCGAAACTCCAAACACATAATAGCCTACTCTTCTCTGGAGTCTTAACTCGACACGACTCGACAGTTTGATGCTGGCCGAAGCTAGGGTGATAGGCTTGCTCGCTAGCTGGTAAACTCGCTCCTAAGCCAGTAATTCACATTTCCACTGAATAAAGATTTTTGAAAGAAATGAAAGCGTAAAAACACTTATAGTGGGCGATGCATCAAAGATAGAGATATGCAGTCCCGAACTTTTCTAGAACGTTTCATGCTGAACAATTCAATAGTATATAGGTATTGCTGACGGTTTACCCAGCGTAAGCTTAAAAGGCGATTCACTAAAATCGTTGCTCCTCGGCTTCCTTTGGTCATAAATGAATGTTTTTCTACCTTCCCCGAGAAATCCTTTACAGAATGGTGAAAACCGCATCAAAATCCATCCAGTAGTTCTCGAGGTTACCGGTTACATCCAAGAATCGGGGACATTGTTTTATACTCTGTAGGGATGCTAGAAAAGGGTTGTGGAAAACTGTAAAGAAGTGTGCGTACTAAACCAGGGGAATATTTTAAATTCAACAAATCAGAGCGTAAACCAAAATATATAGTTCAACGGCGTGTATATCCTCCACTACAGTCCTGAACATTATTCACACGCAAATATCCCCTTACTTTCCCATTAAAGACTGAAATGGTAATACAAATTAATATTATTGATGTTGATTCCAGTTTTGACTCAAATAAATAAATCGGAATTTACTGTATTGTTTCTCAGATAGGGCGCTTATGGCCTACAATACTCATTGGATTGAGTTTTTATGCGATGGAAGCCTGTCCGCTGAGCATGGCTCCTTTGTAGTGTTGGCGGATAAGTGGTGAGGGGAAAGAGAGGGAGTAGGGAGGGGAGAGTGCACAGCTGTTTCTGTTCTCCCCGCAGGGACAAAACCAATATGCCATGATTGCCTGGCTGGCTCTATGCACGGGTGCTCCACAACTCATGCACCTATTGGATTTTTGTGTTAGAAATTTGAAGCACCCCACGGCGAAAACTTGTACGGCTGAAATGAGGAGCTGCAGAAAGTCCGGAGATCGAATCCGGGCGCTGAAGATAGTCATTCTGAGTGTGGCTTTCCCTTCCGTTGCTTTCCATTCTCAGATAAATGTTGGGGTGGCATCTTATTTCACATCCAGGGGCACCAATCCGAATTAATTAACTTTGATAATATTGATGTTACACACAATACTGCAGGCACCACAGAAACACAGGTTATCAGGCAAATCCAACACATACCTAAGTACAGACGTAGCCAAATTATTAGAATAGACATTTCAATCGAAATTAATTATTTTCAGTCGGTCAACATGATTGAACCCAATAAAGTGTTAGCCTAAACCTGAAGAAAGAAAATACATGAGATTAATAAAATCACTTGGATGACATTTTAGTTTCCTTATTTATTTGCTATTTCCAACCTTGTTACTGGAGGGTGTAAATACCTTTACATTCTTTATCATTTCAAATGATCTTGTCGACTTCATCGTTATGCTTTGATCTACCGTTATGTGTTACGGTTACGGCGTGTATGACGTCATCATGTTGTTCAGTGCATATGCACCGAGTCTGAGTTTACTCCTGGGGTCTGGCGTTATGCGGTACGGAGACGGTGAGTGCGTGACGCCATGCAGCAGAGTGCACCTCCCGCTCTCCGTTCCCCGCGCGGGAAGCCTAAGTTAATGGGTAATGGAGTCTGTTGAAAGAGCCCTCCTGAGCCTTTCTATCATGTGTAGCATTTGTAGCATGCGTCATTTGTGCAATTTTGTGAGCGAGGAAGTCTTTCATTATTCAAGTACCGGGTGAGTTAGCCGAGGTCGTTGCGGCATGACTGTTGGCAGTCGCTCACATCCGGGAGGCGAGGAGGTTCGAATCCCCCCGCCGGCAACCTTGAAGATGGTCTTCTGTGGTTTCCCATCTTCCTTCCAGGCAAATGCCGGGGTTGGTCCCTAACTATAGGCAACAGCCGCTACCTTCCAACTCCTCGACCCTCCCTTCCAACTTTCCTCCCCAACGGTACTTGTAGCTCACCCATTGGGTGTCCGTCTCGAAGCAGCTACAAAACTGGCGAGCCGAACATGTCCTCGGACACTCCCGGCACTAAAAGCCATACGCTAAAAAAAAAACAAGTATAAAAGCCATTCTTCAGTAGTGCCTGATTCTATTAACTTATATGCAAAGTGTGTTATTTTGTAATAAAAAACCTCTTGTAGTATTCCTTTCAGGTTAGGGCGTCTAAATACTTGTTTTCCCGCCTAATGTAATTGGGCACAAATTGTGTTGACCGACTAGAAAGCTCTCTACAATCTGTCACTATGCCATTGTTATCAAACTCCTGTATATTGTCAAATTATTATTTATCAGATGACACTCATTTAGCAATAACTAAAGATACAAAATATTTATCAAATTAAGAAATTACCTGCAGCACCGATTGTATATGCACATGTATAGGGGCCGATAACCTCGATGTTAGGCCCCTTAAAACAACAATTATCATCATCAACATTTATAATTAAATGACATAAGTTTCGAATTCTTGCTGACATAGGACTGTATTACTGTGGTCGGAAACAACGTGATATGAGGAATGATCATACTGATAAATAATTTGAAAAATGTGGGTCAGTATCTCGCGCCGGGCCAATCAGATCGTTCCGCGGGCGAATTTAAATGGGCTTTGCGAGGCGATGTTACCAACTCTCTATGTTGCTCAAGACCAGCCTGAGAGCGCCAATCGAAGACAAAGAAGCTTCGCCAAGAGATGGATTTGAACATGGACCTCTGGGCTGACAGGATCACACCATAGCATGTACGCTACGGAAGCACGGGCTGTATCCAACTATGTGTTTGTTTTGATACTGACTTCTCGGCAGTGCATGCCACGTGACTACTTACAACCGTTTCCGTAAATGACCGATCGCCAAGCAGCTACTGCCGGGTTCCATTCCCACTTCAGCCATCCCAGAAGTGGTTTTCCGAGGTTTCCCCACTCCCACTCCAGGCAAATGCTGGTATGGTTCCTAACTTATGGCCACGGTCGCCTCATTTTGAATCCTAGCCTTTATTTCAATTACACACACACCCAAGTACACTGTGCTGCATGCCGAAACAGCTCAGTGGAAAGAACAGGGTGGCCGGAGCCAAAGGTCGTGGGTTCAACTCCCGCATTCACCAAACAAATTAATTATCTGCCCTTCATATGTATGGTTTGTATCCTTAGCATAATACACGAGCAACAAACTTTCTTGGTCATCAGTGTGGTCGAGTAAGTATACCGGATTCACGTTGGCTGAGTAATTTTAAATGCTTTGGGTAACACATCAAATCACAGATTATGTTTCTATTTCCATGATTTAGTTTCCGCTCTGAGTTCATATGTTGCATGTGCTTTGTGTTTCAGGTCCCGAGACTCCGATGAATGTGACAGTGCCAGCGCGTCCAGCCATAGCTCGATCATCGGAGAGGTAAAAACAATCATTCCCTTTGATACATTATGTAAAATAATACAATGGATGATTATGAAGAAGAAACTTAATAATTCAAAATTTTTAGTCCAGTGTAAAGACAGACAAAGTATGACTAAATTTCGACTCGGACATACAATACGCCTGTCAACCGGCCTAGTAATAATAATAATAAGAACAATAAACAATCTCAATACTTTAAAGGGCATTAAACTAACGTGGATTCACTACAATAAAAGACTGATGTCACGTAATGCTAAATTGAAGCATTACAAAACCGTTGTCCTCCCAGAAGCTCTAAATGCATCAGAAACCTTAACGTTAGGAGGCCATTCCAATATTGCAGACATTAAAAAGCAAGAACGCAAGATTCTTAAAAAAATATTCAGCCTTACACAAGAAAATGGATTTTGGATTAAAAGATAACTCCTGTTCTCTATAGTCTCACAGACAGTTTCACGATCACTGTACGCAGGAGTCGGTTGACATTTTTTGGGCACATAGTTACGATGGACAACAATAGACTAATAATAGTACATTATGCAACGAGCCTATAATGGCAATAATTCAGACACAAGTATGTTTATAAAACGAGCGTATGCGAGTTTTATAATTTCCATACACCGGGTGAGTTAGCCGTGGTCGTTACGGCATGACTGCTGGCAGTCGCTCACATCCGGGAGGCGAGGAGGTTCGAATCCCCCCGCCGGCAACCTTGAAGATGGTCTTATGTGGTTTCCCATCTTCCTTCCAGGCAAATGCCGGGGTTGGTCCCGAACTATAGGCCACAGCCGCTACCTTCCCACTCCTCGTCCTTACATTCCAACTTTCCTCCCCAACGGTACTTGTAGCTCACCCATTGGGTGTCCGTCTCGAAGCAGCTACAAAACTGGCGAGCCGAACATGTCCTCGGACACTCCCGGCACTAAAAGCCATACGCTAAAAAAATCCATACGAGTGTTTTAATTACCATTATAGGCGAGTTGCATACGACTGTTTATGTTCGACGATAATTATTATAACTATTTTATGTTCGAACAAAAATATTCATAAATATCTGTCGAGATTTCACCAGTTTTATGTACTGAACAGAGCGCATGAGACGCAGGGAATTCCTTGTATTTGACCATGGCCACCTCGATTACTCTACTATGACACTAGGCCAGGCAGTGTGATTTACATTAGAAGGCCATGGAACTCAGCGCATCTAATTATCTAATTGGTCAAACAACTGTTTCTTGAGCTCTGATTGGTGGGAGAAACTGTTTCATAATGAAAAATAGTGTTATAATGAGCCTCATTATAGTACAGTTTTATGACAGATAATAGTCAGGGTCGAACATAAAAATATTATTCAATATAATTAATACAAAAAATTCGAGGATAAATTGGCTGGAGGAAACGAGGGGGGACCTAAATGAGATGAACATCGGAGAGAACAATGAAAAACCGAGAAATCTTCAGAACCTCTGTAAATAAGCACACATTTAGAGGACTGGTACAAGATGGACAGAAGAACGCAAGAAGCAATACTGTGAGTTCATGAAGAGATTTTGGGAGAAAAAGAAGGCAAAAGTCATGAGGCCAACAAACAAGTCCCACCGTGCTCTATGAATGGGCGTAACGAGGAAAGGAAAGGAAAGGAAAGTGGAAAATATTTCTTCTTGTCGTTAAACAATCTATAGTTGTTATGAACAAAGTCCTTCGCATGGTTTATATAGTTTCTGCTAACCACAATACCACCACCCCTAGGTGTGACTTAACTAAATCCACTGCGAGACGAAAATGATGCAATCATACGTAACATTCTATATTAGCACAAGAAAACCTGTTACATCCCATTGATCAGATGTTTCCACTGTGATTCACATATTTGCAGTGAGTGTGTTACTGCAAAATAATAATAATACCTACCTCTTGTTCGGTCTAGTAATAAAAATAATGATACAGTAGAGTCTCTCAAACTCGGCCTAATGTGCACCGAAGGGTGGCCGAGTTCGAAAAAATTCCAGGTTATCGGGAAATGTGTTAAAAAGAAGACATAAGCTGTTTGTTTTGGTTTAAAAGTAATGCAACGCTCTGTGCGATAACCATTTGTTTACTTCTCACTGCCAACAGTTTGTGCATTTACAGTACTGTACTGTACAACTACCAGTATTTATCAGGTCGTCGTTACTGTTCTTACTATGTACTGTAGGTCAACTTGTTTCGCGTCGTATTTAACTGTCGATAATTCCATTGACGGAGAAGAAGAAAGAAAACATAATAACGCTCTGTGCGGGAACACAAAAACTAACAAAAATCATGATTTTTTTCTCCTGTCAGGGTGGCCGAGAAATCCGGAGTGCCGGGTTACCGAGTGACGAGTTTGCGAGACTCTACTATACCCTAATGGTCATGATGATAAAATACCAACTGCCTGGACAACTAAATATACTCCATTAATGAAGCATGGAGACGACATCGCGACTAACTCAAGATTACAGAAGAGAAGACTTGATGGAGACTTGCCAAGAGCCAATGCGTCATACAAAAACTATAAATCGTCAGAGCAAAATCATATTCACAGTTTCTGGATTGAACTGTATACATCAACTACAAATCGCGCGCTGCTTCACCCTGGTCCCCAATAAGAGGGCTCGCACCACTTTATGGCCAATAACATTAATATCGATCAATGTTCCCGAACTTCAAACTGATAGGTCAGTAGATGAAGCGTTTTGTACAATCGGGCAATCGTGAATCGTCGCATTTCTTGAGATGTGGAATACAACAAGTTCAGGGGCGTTATGGCATAGCAGTCGAACTGCTTGTCTCCCACCAATGCGGACTGGATTGGATTCCCCCATTAATGTAGACTACAGTATGTAGGGAGGTGAACGGTCCCTATGAGTAAACTACATGTGTGTGTGACATGTTTCTGGAGACATTACGACAAAACTGAGTGCATGCGGTACGCTCCAGCGTTGTGAGCCAGTAGCAGAGTAGACTATATGAGACGTTCCGTACGTAAGAGAAGGGCGAGCCCATCGTGAATCTTTTTTTAAATTTACGCATCAGATATGCTCTATAGAGCGTCCATGAGTTAAAATGGCACCGGAGCTTATGCATAGCGAACTTCCGGTCCACGAATCTCCATTTGATTTTCATTGGCAAGGAATCGACCATGATTATTTTCATTATTATTTCGATTTGTGGTTTTGTTCTTAGGTGTTCAACTTATGAAATAAGAACTAGTGGGTTGGCCTTTCTAGAATATTCCAAAGACGGGTTTCTCCTAAAAGAATAATTAATAAAACTTCGCAACAGAAAGGCCCATAACAATCAGCTTGCCCAAAAAGAGTGCGATTTGCACATTTCAAACGGCAGTGGTCTAACATATCTTGGTCTACAATATTGTATTGAGTTGGTGTTAATTAAATATGCTATATGTGAGAATATTATAATCAGTTGCTATCCGGATGTTATATTGGTATATTATGCATTAACTTAACCCGTTTAAATGCTAAAATGAGACGAAAGCTACGAGTTATAGGCTCTACGCCGCACCGGTAACATTTAGGCCTACTAATAACTCACCCTTTCGTCTTTAATATTTATTTATAGCCTAAGTGTAATGGATCTGATGATGATCGCTTGACGATCGAAACTGGCCATCCAAGTGTATTTATTAATCTCATGTGGTTTTTTTTTTTCAGGATTAGGGAATAACCCATCTCATTTGGGTACAATCGTGCTGACCGACTGAAAAGCCTAACTTTGGGTTTTATTTATTTAATCATTATAATTATATACATAGTCCAGGTATTGCAAGAAAGCTATATTCGATAGCACATGCGGTTCCATCTTAAAATGAGCCGTGCCTAGTTTTCAGTATGGAAAATTTTAAGTTACTAGACCAAACAACTGACGACAACATTTTTAAAAGAATGCTCATTTACATCTTCACTCTAGTCTACGTAACGTACCATACTGCAATCACTGAAAGGGTAGGGGGGTTTATGGCCTCAATTTCACACACTAACGAACATCATTTTCAATGAATTATGGAACCCGAAACCTTCTAATGGAGGTATGGATTGTCTGTCTTTAGAAATAGTTTAGTCAATCATTTAAAACAAGTTGCCAGAAAACTAAATACAAGAGGCTGCGTGCCTACTACGGTTTAAAGTTGCTCTGTGGAAAAAAAAAAACTTTCTAAGATTATACGACGTGCATGCAGTTAAATACAATCATCCAATTGGAGAAACACTTTCTTCGTCACGATCTTTAAAAAATTTCAAACATAATCTATTGTAAATTGACGAGCAAATGTGCAACATTTAGAGACTAAGAGTGTTGTATGCGGCACAACGTTAGCTGTTATTTCGCATCATTAATACATCAGGAATAAACACATGCAGAGCTTTCTCATTGTACACAGCTCATGACCATATCATTCTTGGTGCATCTTACAACTTGTATTTCTCCTAACAACAATAATTTGCTTAGTTACATGCAAGGAAAATTGTAGTACACAGTTCGCATTGCTTCCATTACCTGACTACTAAACCGGAAGCTGGTCATGCATAACCAATTCAGGTTTAGTAGTCAGGTAATGGAAGCAATGGGAACTGTGTACTACAATTTTCCTTGCATGTAGCTGAGCAAATTATTGTTGTTAAGAAAAATACAAGTTGTAAAATGCACCAAGAATGATATGATCTTCAGCTATGTACAAATGCGAAAGCTCTGCATATGTTTATTCATTATGTATTAATGATGCGAAATGTCAGCTAACGTTGTGCCGCTTATAACACTCGTCGTGTCTAAATGTTGCACATTTTCCCGTCAATTTACTACAGATTATGTTTGAAAATTATTCAAGATCGTGACGAAGAAAGTGTTTCTCCAAATGGAAGATTGTATTTAACTGTATGCACGTCGTATATTCTTGGCGAGTTTTTTTTTTTTTTTTTTCACAGAGCAACTTTACACAGCAGTAGGCACGCAGCTTTCTGTATTTAGTTTTCTGGCTACTTATCTTAAATTATTGACTAAAATATTTCTAAAGCACAATCCATACCTCCATTAAAAGGATCCGGTCTCCATAATTCATGCAAAATGAGGTTCGTTAGTTTGTGTAATTGAGGTCATAAACCCCTCTACCCTCTCAGTGATTACCGTATGGTACTTTACGTAGACTTGGGTGAAGATGTCAATAAGCATATTTTTACCTTTGTCGCCAGTTGTTTGGTCTAGTTACTTAAAATTACCATGTTCTTCATACTGTACTGTAAACATGGCAAGGTTGGATTTTTAGATGGAACCGCATGTGAAATCAAATATTGCTTTCTTACAATAGGCCTACCTGGAATATGTACCGGTATATAATTATAAAAAGATTATTGGTTAAATAAGTGTTAATATACCGTATGGGCTATTATAATTATCACGAATAAATGAATAGTCTATTAAAGAAGAAAGAATCAGGTATTGGCAAATGTTACCAGTACGGCGTATAGCCTATAACTCGTAGCTTTCGTCTCATTTTTGCATTTAATCGGGTCAAGTTAATGCATAATATACCAATATAACAACCGAATAGCAACTGATTATAATATTCTCACAACATATTTAATTGGCACCAACTTAGTCACATGATGAAAATTAACAATTGTAAAACAAAAATACTGGAATGCAGCCGAAATAAATCCGAAACCTCTATGGACATCAAATTGGCAGGTGAAAAGCTGAAGGAAGTAGGAGACTTCTGTTACTTAGGAAGCAAAATAACCAGTGATGGACGAAGCAAAGAGGATATAAAAAGTAGGTTGGCTCAGGCAAGGAGAGCATTTCTACAAAAAAGGAATCTGTTGACATTATAGATTTAGGTATTAGAAAGTCATTTTTGAAAGCCTTTGTCTGGAGCGTGGCGCTCTATGGAAGTGAAACTTGGACTATTGGTGCAGCAGAAAAGAGGAATGATATGATCTTCAGCTATGTACAAATGCGAAAGCTCTGCATATGTTTATTCATTATGTATTAATGATGCGAAATGTCAGCTAACGTTGTGCCGCTTATAACACTCGTCGTGTCTAAATGTTGCACATTTTCCCGTCAATTTACTACAGATTATGTTTGAAAATTATTCAAGATCGTGACGAAGAAAGTGTTTCTCCAAATGGAAGATTGTATTTAACTGTATGCACGTCGTATATTCTTGGCGAGGGTTTTTTTTTTTTTTTTCACAGAGCAACTTTACACCGCAGTAGGCACGCAGCTTTCTGTATTTAGTTTTCTGGCTACTTATCTTAAATTATTGACTAAAATATTTCTAAAGCACAATCCATACCTCCATTAGGAGGATCCGGTCTCCATAATTCATGCAAAATGAGGTTCGTTAGTTTGTGTAATTGAGGTCATAAACCCCTCTACCCTCTCAGTGATTACCGTATGGTACTTTACGTAGACTTGGGTGAAGATGTCAATAAGCATATTTTTACCTTTGTCGCCAGTTGTTTGGTCTAGTTACTTAAAATTACCATGTTCTTCATACTGTACTGTAAACATGGCAAGGTTGGATTTTTAGATGGAACCGCATGTGAAATCAAATATTGCTTTCTTACAATAGGCCTACCTGGAATATGTACCGGTATATAATTATAAAAAGATTATTGGTTAAATAAGTGTTAATATACCGTATGGGCTATTATAATTATCACGAATAAATGAATAGTCTATTAAAGAAGAAAGAATCAGGTATTGGCAAATGTTACCAGTACGGCATATAGCCTATAACTCGTAGCTTTCGTCTCATTTTTGCATTTAATCGGGTCAAGTTAATGCATAATATACCAATATAACAACCGAATAGCAACTGATTATAATATTCTCACAACATATTTAATTGGCACCAACTTAGTCACATGATGAAAATTAACAATTGTAAAACAAAAATTCTGGAATGCAGCCGAAATAAATCCGAAACCTCTATGGACATCAAATTGGCAGGTGAAAAGCTGAAGGAAGTAGGAGACTTCTGTTACTTAGGAAGCAAAATAACCAGTGATGGACGAAGCAAAGAGGATATAAAAAGTAGGTTGGCTCAGGCAAGGAGAGCATTTCTACAAAAAAAGGAATCTGTTGACATTATAGATTTAGGTATTAGAAAGTCATTTTTGAAAGCCTTTGTCTGGAGCGTGGCGCTCTATGGAAGTGAAACTTGGACTATTTGTGCAGCAGAAAAGAGGAGAATTCAAGCATTTGAAATGTGGTGATACAGGAGAATGATGAAGATCAGATGGGTAGATAGGATTACAAACGAAGAGGTATTAAGACGAGTGGGAGAGGAGAGATGTTTCTGGCGCCTGCTAATGAAGAGAAGAGATAGGTTAGTAGGACACATACTAAGACACCCAGGAATAGCAATCTTAGTTATGGAAGGAAGGGTTGAGGACAAGAACTGTAGGGGTAGACCAAGGTTAGAATATGTTAAACAGATTGCCTCGGATGTAGGGTGTGGTGGCTATGCAGAGATGAAACGATTAGCTCAGGACAGGGAAGCATGGAGAACTGCATCAAACCAGTCAAAAGACTGAAGACTCAAACAACCAACTTAGTCCATGATATGTTAAACCACTGTCGTTTGAAATGTGACACTTTATAGGCAAGCTGTTTGTTATGGTCCTTTTTGTAGCGAAGTTTCACTAACTACTCTTTCAGGAGACACTTGTGTTTGAAATATCCAAGAAAGGCCAACCCTCTAGTTATTATTTCATAAGTTGAACACCTAAAAACAAAACCACAATCCGACATAATAATGAAAATAATCACGGACGATTCATTGCCAATTAAAATGAAATGGAGATTCGCGAACCGGAAGTTCGCTATGCATAAGCTCCGGTGCCATTTTAACTCGTGGAAGCTGTATAACGCAAGGGTGTCCCATGCTGGCGAGCTCGCCCTTATCGTCCGGAAAGTGAACATTATATTGAACCCTCGCCCTTATCCAATTCTCAAGCACGAACCTTGCACACTGATTATCTCCAAATGCACATGTGATTGGCTCGCCCTTCTATTACGGAATGCCTCATATCAGCTAAGCTTCAAATATTTGGGTAAGTGGACATTTTTGTTCTCGGCCTCATTGCGCCAGGATATCAGATAACTAACACACCCTAACGTATCCGATTTAAACCCCCTCGTGGTGTAGTGGCTAGCTTTGTTGGCTGCCACCGGGTTTGATTACCGGCTCTACCAATAAATTTCATTCTGGCCCGAGGGCTGGAACGGCGTAAACTCAGCCTCGTAAGGCAGATTTGAGCAGAGGTGGTTTCGATCCCTACCTCAGCCATCTTAGAAGTGGTTTCATGTGGTTTCTCACTCCTACTCAAGGCAAATGCTGGGATAGTTCCCAACTCATATCCACTGCCACCTCCTTTCCAACCCTACTCGGTTGCAAATACACAGACTGCTTCAGAAATTACAATAACACAGGTTATCAGACATCCTGCAGACATGCGCGCGTGCACACGTACCCAAGTACACGGAGCTAAATAATCACGATGTCGCAAGACCCTAAATGAATTAACAACAGCAACAACGTGCTAGAGATAAGGCAGGAAAACTTACAAGTGTCAACTGAATTTTGTTCAAAATCTGAACTGTCACTCCAAACGATGGTTATAGTCACCCAATTCGCTGTTGTGTCGCATCGTTAGGGAGATGATAAGGTTTATCATATGGGTTGTATGTTCTTGTAGCATGCAGAGCTGGAATTTCATGCTGTGACTTAAGGTTCAGTCACGTGACCATCTCCCTGAGTCATGTTAGCCGCGCGCATTCATGCAGTAGTGTAATTTAGGTGATAACAAACAGAAAACTGTTGTGGAGTTGAAAATCACGTCAACTATTTCTAAAGTGGCTGCCAGTCGATTTCGAACCCACTTGCCTTCCGAGACCCTGAGATAGCCTGATCCCCATGGCCTTGCGTGTTAATCCGCGTAGCAACCCCGGCCTGCCAAGACTTTGGGTTCTCCCGAGCCAACCTGTCCCATTTTGGTTTTATGGCCAGTTGCCCTTTCTGACACCGTGATTTTTCAGGTGAAAACTCCACCTTGTAATCACTGAGAGGGTCCGAACCCCGATTTATTGCCGTTTCACCCATATATGTGATAGCTAGGGAATGTGAATTGAGGAGAGATATGGGTTGGCCCGGTGCTGCGTAATCAAAGTCTGCAAGTCATCCAACCCTGGTTATATTTCGCGTTAATCAAGGTTCAATCGCTAGTGACATATCCCACCTACACATCAGAGAGCTCATGCGATGATAATAGTGGGATAGGGACAGAAACGGTATTACCATCGCATGAGCTCAATGATGTAGGTGAGATAGTTCACGAGATGCAAGGTAAGAATATGCTCGGAATTGGTTTGAACATCCGCGACTGTACAAGACCCAGGGCCGTGGTGAATCAGGTTTTGGTAGTAGGCTACATATTGCTACTGAATACTAGCACATTAAAAAAAAACGAACTGCATCTGTTGAAGATAGTATCTGTATATTGCTTGTTCTGTGTTGCAGCATGCCGGCCTGAGAAAGCGGTATCTACTTTGTCCTGCTGTGGTCACAGTCGGCAATATCAAGAAGTTCCTGAGGTACAAATTCGAGCTTTCGGAGACGCACAAGGTAAGATTATTGGTATGGTTTCGTGAGGTCTCTCAAAACGTTGCCGCAATTTTTTAATCAATAATTTAGGCATTGACAAGGGAAAGGTAGTACGGTATGCTAACTGTCAAAAATGAGACTTTTCTACGGAAGCTACAAACAATTTGTGGTCACCTTTTTCTGGCTTCAGTACGATAATTAAATACAGTACTTGCAAATAGAAAATGAACGCAATGTTAAATACAATTTGAATCATTTGGCATTGACTCGTTATCTGTGGTATAGCCTACTGGCCTTGGCACGGCGGCGTGGCGCAGCGGTAACGTTCTCGCCTGCTGTGCCCATGGTTGCGGGATTGAACACCGGCAGTGCCAGTTGGCATTTGAGGTTGCTTAACTGCGAAGGAGCCGAATAAGTGGATTAACTAGCACTTGAAAAATCTCCCCAGGGCAAATTTCCGACACCACGGCGCGGGTCTCTAAGGCTGCAGTAGTTAAGAGGAACGCAGAGCCCATTACATTATTATAGAATAGCCCACGGCACCCACTTGTCTCACTCAATCAGGCGTGGCTTATGAATCCCGTTCTCAGCGCTCAGTGCGAGCGGCTTAGGTCTCGCTCATCAGGCGTCATCTTTCGCACGTTCAGTTGACTCGTTTGCAGTGATAGCGCCAGATAGGCTACCACAGGCTACAGTTCTCAAATAAGGACGCAGATATCTATTTCAAGTCCCGGGAGATCTACCCCGTTCCCGACCCTAATAATTTACAGTTACACACATTACTACAGTGACGACATAAATCATTGAGAAACCACTAATCATGTTCAATCTGATTCGAATCTACCCTTTAGAAGTGAACCTTACATACATATGAAAATACGTTTTCACTACTTGTTCCTCGTATATGACAGCGTATAATTTTGTAGTGATTTCCTTTATGATGAATTCCCAATGAAAAATCTGTGAATGACTCACGCAAAGACACACGATTTTCATAAAATTTCCAGTGTGTCTTTAATTTCGTCCAGGAGTCGTGCTGGATTGTGCATGTCTACCCAAAATTTTCTCGAACGTACTACTCACTGGACTGATAACCAAGATATTCCTAAACTGAATCAACAGCAACATAACATAGACCTTCTAAGAGGCAAAGGGATAGAAATACAACTTTATGTGATATTATTTTAAAGGTATTTCAGAGCTGAGTTTCCAGTTTTATCTTATATTTGAAGCCCAGAATTATTTCATGGTTGATTACTAAAAAATAAAATAAAACTTTTATCTATTTTCGTACCCTTTTCAGGGACTTCATTATGTCCCGAGCACTTGTACACGGAAGTGCTCTGTATTTGGTTATGTAGTTGGGAAAGGGAGTGATTGTTGGGGTTCAATGACACTATTTAAACATGTAAATACACCCTATGTAAATGAGCAAGGGATGTTACCTTCCTGAGGTGCCCCGGAGAAAAGCTGGACAAAACAGACGGTATGCAGGGTATTTGCCCGACGACTTACCTCAGCTGTTTTGAAATGTAACAATACGCATAAAGTCAGCAGAAAAATAATTTTACGTTATCGTACAATGTCAAATACAAACGTATCTCACCAACAAATTTACATAATATATTAATATACTATATTATAATTTCCCTTGAGCAATGTTCGTTGTTTCTAATGGAGTTGATAGGTAAAGTACGAGCAACAGTTTCTGAACGATATTAAATAACTGGGAAAAGAAAGTAAACAAAATATATCACTTTGAAAGCCCGTTATACTTGAATCACTTCCAGAAACCCCGCGGCGTAGCCGTGTGTGTTAAATCGTTCACCACGACTGCGATGGGAAGCTGCAACAAGTCTGAATATCGGAGGTTCGAATTCCAGCGCTGACAGACGCTATCCTGAGTGTGGCTTTTACATGGGTAGTCTATGTCTTTGAGTTGGGAGTCAAGCCAAAATTTGCATGATGCACAAAGTATAACGGTCCACTGCGCACCTTGCTCTAAGCGGGCAGGCGCAGATACTACCCGAATGTCATTGATGCCTATACGCGCATGCGCGATACATTTAATCTTGAGATTAATAATAATCAAGCCATATCGACGGCAAGATGTTGTTAATTCATAGAAGGGCTTGGTCATCAGCCCAGTGTGTGTTGAATTTGTCTGATAACACGTATTTAGGCCTATGTGTTGACAGTAGTACTGTGTGTGTGGCTGTATATTAGGGACAGGGATGGGGTAGGTGCCCCTGGACTTGAAATAAGGTACTATCCTCGCATTTGCTTTGAGGGTGTGTGGGGGGAAAACGCGGGAAATCTATAGTCAGAATAGACCCTGTCAGCGCCGGGATTTGAACGAATGATCTCCGGACTTGCTGCAGCTGTCCGCGCTGTTTTGATGCACGATTCAACGAGCACGGCTAAGCCGCGGGACTCTACGACGCCGTGTTTAACCGATTTCTGAATAATTTGAAGACTCGAGGTTACATTGCATACTTCTCCCATCATCGTCCTTTACTCGATATCGTGCCCTAGCTGTTTATTTCTTGTTCTTGATTTGCACTTGTCCCCGCAACTTCAAAGCAAAAATAGTTCATTTTGTGTTTCAACAACGTTATTAAGATGATTTGCAGACCCATCCTCTCGAAAATTGAGTGTGTTGTAAATGCGTGCTCACCTGTAATATAGGATTACCTTGTTAGACAGTTTAAAAGGTATTCATCATCTATATCTGAAAAAAATATCCATGAAGCGATGTTTCTCAGTGTAGCGAAAGATCTTCCTTTTTTCCACCATGTTGTAAAACACTTCCTCCAGACAAATGTCGGGATAGTAGATTACCCTATTTCAAGTCCCGGGAGACCTACCCCGTTCCCGACCCTAATAATTACAGTTACACTCATTACTACAGTGACGACAGAAACCCAGGTTATCAGACAAATTCAACTCTCACCCATGTTCACGAGGCTGATGACCAAAAATAGCTTAAACCCCTAATACTAATTAACAACTACCAACAATAATAATTAGATGTTACGCCTCTTAGAACAACCACCACCTTCACCATCTCTGCCACTCAACAAACTAACTGGTTGCTCTACTGCATGTGATGGTACTGTAATCCAGGAGTAAGGAGAATGTGATGGAACCAAAATGGTGGATGACTCTACCCCCTTGTTATACAGCCATACGCCGGGCCGTGACGCAGGCGTGACGTGGCTCAACTGCTTGCACAAGCGCTTGAACAAAATACGCTGACGCCAAGCTATTAGTGATTCAAGGACGGCACACTTCTTTCAAGCAGGGCCGCCCGTATAGCATGCATAATTCATAGCAAAGAATAAAAGGAGGTAGGAATCAAATACAAAGTAGTTCAAGCTCACCGATGAGGTGATGATCCACCTACACTAGAATCTAAACGTTTCCTGAGTAGCCTACAAGTTTTGAATGAAATTCATTCAACAATCTTATCAGGACTCATTTGTGTTGTAGTCTAGGAAGCGCGTGGCAGCGTGGTTATCAGTCCCCATGGGATTAGAAACCGTCTGTTAATTAGACTTAGAATGGTATACTATTCCCCGGCTTTTCTCACACTCACTCCAGACAAACACCGGAATGGTACCTTATTTCAGATCCCAGGTCACTTGCTCCAATCCTTATAACTGAATAATACAGTTGCACATGCTGCTAGGCTTTATTACAATAAGAACATGAAACAAGTGGAATATTCTGGTAGCGCAACTGCATGTCATAGTAATCCAAAAGTGAGAGTAAGGAGAATGTGAGAGAATCAATAATGCACTATTAATGGTAAAATATACAAGCATCGATGCACTATAATAATAATAATAATAATAATAATAATAATTATAAACATGTGGCACTACACCCCATGAAGGGCCCAGGACTACCAAGCAACCGCTGCCCAGCCATTTGACCTGCCGATTGTGGGGTGACGCGTGGTCAGTCCGTCGGGTCCCCTCAGCCGTTAATCTGTGTTTTCGTGACCGGAACGCTGCCTCACTGTCAAACAGCTACTCAATTGTCCTCACGAGGTTGAGTGCACCCCGTTCCAGCCCTCACGTCAGTTTCTAAAATCCCTAACGGAGTCTGAAATGGTACTCGGCACCTCCGGGTGAGAGGCAGGCGCGCTACTCCAACATCACGGGCCGGCTGATAATAACAATAATAACTTAATAATAATAATAATATTAACAATGTATTGGTCCGAAAATAAGCCGCACTTGTTATCCAAATTTCGGTCGTGAAATATCGTTGTGCGACTAATATGCGGGACCTTGCAAAAATTTCCCCAACAATAACACGCAACATTATACAGTACAGTAGGCCTACTTCAGACATAGCGCTTGTTTCTCATTTGGAAATACCGCAACATTGTCGCTAGTGTCAGCATGCGAGAAGTGTAAGGTACTCGACTGCGTTAAAGTACTCTATACGATGTTTGAACTCGGGATTATTGTGACTGTTGTTAATCTTGTGAGCAGTGGTATTCTAGTATAGTAGACCTAATCTATATATTTAAAACGCTTAGCTGATTTTTGTTACCGCGAGATTGACAGAACGGCTGAACCGATTAACTTCGTAATGCACTCTGACGAAAGCCCTTGGCCTCTATATTTGCAGAGTGGCTTTTAAACAAACAAATATGTTACCATATATTTTTAATTTTTATAAACACAAATGCCAAATTATTGGGCCTAGCGCATGCGCAGAATCATGTTAGTCATGACGACATGGCGGATGTCCACACCGCGTTTAATTTTGAGAGTTATTTATAAGAATTATAAAGGAGGGGAAGATTCATTAATTATTGAGAGTAGGTACTCCTCCCTTTTCATAACTTTCACAAGGCAGATTGTTGAAAATATATTATTTATGATTCGTATAGGCCTACAGTACCTTTCTGGGAGTCATTATAAGTTGATTTCAATTTGAATTGTCACTGCTGCACCGGAAATATTTCTTTTATTACGGCAATATATCATTTTCATACCTTATTGTATCTCTTGGGAAAGCCTCCATGGCTTAGGTGGCAGCACGCCGGCCTCTCACCGCTGGGTCCGTGGCTCAAATCCCGGTCACTCCATGTGAGATCTGTGCTGGACAAAACGGAGGCAGACAGGTTTTTCTCCGGGTACTCCGGTTTTCCCTGTCAAAATTTCATTCCAGCAACACTCTCCACTATCATTTCATTTGTCATTCATTTAATCATTGCCCCAGAGGAGTGCGTCAGGCCTCGGCAGCCGGCACAGTTCATATCCTCGCCGCTAGAAGGGGGCTTCATTCATCCCATTCCTGACCCGGTCGGAGACTGGAAGCAGGCTGTGGACTTTTCATTGTAACTCTTGGGGGAGCCTCCGTGGCCTAGGCGGCAGCACGCCGCTCTCTCACCGCTGGGTCCGTGGTTGAAATCCCGCTCACTCGATGTGAGTTTTGTGCCAGCAGTATGTTGCAATGTCGAGAGTGCAATCTTTTGACGCCCTCAAAGTTTCAATAGTGCTAAAAAGTAATCGTACAAAGCATGTAACTTATATAGGGAACTTCTTCAGTAAATATGTTGTTCATTGTCCGTCATGTTTTCACGGGTATCAACTAGTAGCCTATACTTTTAAATTATTGAAGAAAAATGTAGTATTCCAGACACTTGCGCGTGCCCACAATCGCTTTCGCCATGAGAGACAATTGGCGAACATTATTAATTTGAAGGCCTCCGTCATCGTAGTCAACCTAGACCCGAGTACTTTGGCGTGTGTGTATATAAAATGTTCTCTGATAACCTGTGTTACTGTGATGGCTGCATTAATGTGTGTATTTGTAATTAAGGTTGGGAATGGGAAGGAGACTGCCGAGGCCTTAAGTTAGGAACCATCCCGGTATTTGCCTGGAGTGCAAGTGGGAAACCACATCCAAGAGGTGGGAATCGAACCTTCTTCTTCTTAGATATGCTGAAACGGTTTCTATTGCCCTCACTGTTGCGTGACAAATGTAACGGTTTCTTACTAGCTCTGTCTTGCACTTTGAAATATTTACTCTGACTAAGATATGTTGTTTTAATGGGCGCCAAGACCTCAACGCTATGTTGAAATCTAAATTTATATTTAACAACACCTAGCTCTGGTAGAACACCTTCAAGAATCTTTTCACTCAGATCGTGGTATGATTTGATCATTAACCCAACAAACATTTGTATCAGGAGAAGGAATTGGTCTATATCTAATGCTACCTACTGAAAGCAAAGATTGCATGGTTACAAGAAATGAATTTATTATATAAAACAAGTATTGTAAAATTATTATTAATAATAATAATGATAATAAGTTTGAATTTAAATTTGAGCGTTGCGATTTGAATATTACCGCAAGAAAATTACGTGAAAACGGAGTCGGATAAATTACTGATTTTACTCTTATTCCCAAGCTATGAAGTTACTGAAATACTGAATATTAAACAAAGAGACGAGAGATTGCGTAGTTCTGAGTCATTCGCGCTTACCACTGGAAATTGCCGTAGCATTTCCCTCGTACTGGATGTTGTAGAGAGCTTCCCACAGCCTCCTGGTCGTCGTCATCTTCTTCGTTAGTTGATGAGATACTTGTAGATATGATAACTTATGGTCCGAATATCGGAACCAACCACACGTACAACCACACTGGTTAAGTTTTACAAAGATAGTCGCCTTGCCTCCACGGCGCGCAAACCATATATGCACTCGTCGCATCCCCTCTACGGAGCCGTCTTCCAGTCGCCCGGTCTCCTCTGATTGGCTGACCCACCACGCGATCTTCCCCTCCTCCGGGTCATTACTCTCGGCGCGGCGATGATGTCGATTACCGGTCCAGGCCATTTCGCCTTTTCTTGAAGCAGCAACTCAGCTTGCGTCATGCTACTCGACAAGATTAAGCCTGTAGCCGAATTCCCCGTGACTCACCTCTCTCATAATACCCTAACTGACAAAACTCCGTAAAATTCCGTAATCATATAATTTTCTATGATAATGTTGTTCGTAATAATTTGCTTGATAGTGTTTTCTATGACAGAAAACCTATCTGTATGCTTATAATTTTATAAAAATGCACCAAAAAATACCTTAATAATAATAATAAGTTAATAATAATAATAAATTAACATGAAAACTTCTCTTGGCTGAACAATTTGCCGCGTAAATAAATATAGAATGGCTTCCTACTGACTTATGCCAGTTGCGTAAAATCCCCTCGAAAAACACGTTACAATGCCTCATGAGACTGAGTGTGCCCCTTTCTTGTCCTCAAACCAGAATTAAATTTCTGTGCAGAGGAATTGAATCCGGATCTCCGGGGCGATATCCAAAACGTAGCCTTAAGAGTGGGCATGCCTGTGTTAATAAGATTTTTATGTTCGACCCGCACTATTATGTGTTAGAAAACTATCATAATGATGGTCGTTATAACACCGTTTTTCATTATGATACAGTTTCTCCAGCCAATCAGAGCTCGTTCATTGACCAATTAGGTAACGATACCTTCGCGCATGCACTCAAAATCCAACATGTCGGACATAAACACAACATCGAACTATAATAAATTACCGACATGGAATACGCACCGTCCAGATGTTCGCGTAAATAAACTGGCGAATATGAGACAAGAAATAGCACTGTACCGGCACCTTAATATCCCCAAAACCAATTTCTACACAGCACGTGGTTTTGACACGACTTCAGTGACAGTTTTACTGAATACTGGTGCGCAATCTGAACATATGGTATTGAAGCACACAGAGCGCATGCGTCGGTGTCCAGAGAGCTTGGACAAGAGAGATATACTACCCACCGCAGCACCCGATCACAACATTCTACTGTAGTGACTGAACAGATATTAATGTTAAAACATATAGGCCTAATAAAGTTATAATTATCGTCGAACATAAACAGTCGTATGCCACTCGCCTATAATGGTAATTAAGACACTCGTATGGAAATTATAAAACTCGCATACGCTCGTTTTATAAAAATACTCGTGTCTTAATTATAGCCATTATAGGCTCGTTGCATAATGTACTATTGACTTGCACGGGACATAGAATTCTAAATGTGCCTCCATTACGGTGACTGGCGAAGTGAGTCTAGACCTATTCTCATTCCAGTAGTCGGCGAAGTGATTCTATGCTCCCCTGCAAAATTTAATGTCATGGAAACGCATAGGATTGTACTTATAACAGGTGATGGAAATTGCTTACTTAGAGCAGTTTCGTACTGTTTATATCAAAATGAAGAACGTCATTTTGAGCTGCGTTTTCAAGCTATTGCAAAAATTGTCGCTGGCAGGGATAATTATAAGCATTTTATTATTGGCGATCAGTCTTATCGCATTCTCCTCAGCAACCAACTTGAGTATGAAAGTCTCTGGACAGTGAATACACAGGTCATGTTGAATTTCATTGTATAAGCCAATTGTTAATTGATTATTTGTTTAGAGTACTGAGTCTAACTACGCTGTTGATTTTGGCAATGGAAGTATTATTTGCCATTTAAAATTTAGTGGCTCCGTTGATGCAGGACACTATAGTGTTATCGAATATGACGATAATTTGGGGAGAAATGCTACTATAAATAAACACATTCAACGAAAATGAACATTGGCCCACAAAAGTGGGAAATCGGAGAAAATACGATGCCACTTTTGAACTCTAATATAAATAGACCATTTCCGAAACATTCCCAGATATTATGCAGTACAGTGTAGGGTCCATGACGATCATATGTAAACCTTGTTCTATATTGTATTTCTCTTGCGTGAGATCTACGCTTGGTTACTTTGGCCTTTGCTGTTGTGATGGTAAATTGATCTGCTGGAATATAACATATTTGACAGGCTGCAACAATTTTTCACTGGATATAATACCTCAAGGAATTTCAGAGAGAATATTCGGCAGTTCAACAATACTTTGCCCTTCGTTTCCTTTGATGCCAATGTTACCGTGCACATGGATACGGCCCATATTGTATTAAAATGTATGGAATTCCACATTATCGCATTCCTTCCTTACATTCCAAAAATATAAGCGACGGTTCTTACGGTCAGCTTTATATATCAGACCCCCTCGGAAGGTAATCAAGTCAGATCTGCGAATAAAGCGAAATCTTGCATCAGGGAGCGCACACTTCATATTTCAAACAATATTTTGCAATAGTATATCCCCTACATTCAATATTCAAAATACCTCTCAATTAATTTGCAATCCAGCTGACGATATTCGATTATCATGGCTCATAATATGGGATGAAGCCCAATTGGCAAATATTCATTCGTTAATGTGTGTGAATCAACTACTAAAAGATATTATACGTAACGACATTATTCCTTTTTGTGAGAAAGTTATTGTTCTTGGAGGAGACTTGAGGTACATTTTGCCTGTTGTGTCGCACGCTTCTTGCCAAACAGTTATTCACAATATTGTATCAAATACTCTTCGCTATGGCCCTTCTCCAAAATACGCCGCTTACATAAAACCACGTGATGGAAACCAGATAAAATGGAATTTTCTATTATTTTGCTACATGTTAAAAACGACTACGCCTTTGTGGATGGTGAGGAATCAAATGTTACTGAATTACCAGCTAGACTTTCAACGCATGCGGGCATCGTGACAGATTTACGGCGAAATATTCAGTTCTGTGCAGGAAATAATACATTTCTCAAAAGTTTGCATTCTTACACCAAAGAATAAACAATGTAATGATACTAATTTAAAAGTCATTGAACTTATATCCAAAAGTTCAAATACATACATCAGCGTTAGGCCTAACAGATTAAATACTGAAGTTGAAAGCCAACTACTTCATTTCCCTACTATAGAATTCTTCAATTCCTTGGAATTAAGTTATTCGCCTCCACATACTCCAAACGTTTGAGTGATCGTTATGCTCCGTAGAAATATGAACGTTTCCTAAGGGCTCCTATATTGAACCATATTATTGTAAGAGATATGAAAGAAATTGCTTGGATTTGGATATAATAAGTGCAGTTAATATAAGGCAGAGAGCTCTAATCCTACGACTTGATTTAACACCTTCCGATAAAACACTTACAGTACATTTTCTTTTAAGAGGCGACAAATTCGAATTTGCTTGGCATACTTTATCACAATCAATAAAGCTCAAGGGGAAACTCAGGAACGTATAGGTCTCTATTTATCTCATCAAGTTTTCAGTCATGGCCAGGAGAATGTTGCAATGTCTAGTCTAGAGTGCAATCTTTTGACGCCCTTAAAGTTGCAATAGTGCCAAAATGTAATCGTACAAAGAATGTAACTTATATAAGAAACTTCTTCAGTACACATTTTTTCCATTGTACGTCATGTTTTGACGCGTTTTAACTAGTAGAACATTAATAACGTTGTTTTTTTTGCCACTATGAACAATTGCCGGTAGGACTTGAAGCTAAAAGCACCAACATGCTTAGGAATCCGGCGTAGGTACGGTTCAAGTTTCTAACTACAGTTCACGTCACCTTAAATAAGTTACCATTTGTCCCTCATCACTACAAACATGGTGATTCATATTGCAGTGTAATTTCGTACTGTTTGATTGAATCAGTGCTGGCGCGCATGTTTCAGTCACCTTATTTTTCAGACACTGGAACTGCAATTTATAATGCGACTTGAACGTTGGCAGCCATGTGCTGATCGTCGTCTGTTATGTGTCATCATTCCCTCTTCGCCAATCTTCGCTCCATTAGCCACATAACAACACATATCATAACCTATAAAGCAACGCCTATTGAAGAACAGTGATACATTTTCATTTCATGTAGACTGCATACAATTTCTACTATGTACTATGTTACATGATTGGCACAAGATTATGCTATCTATAATTGGCCTATTGTTATAGTAAAGAAATGTTCTTCAAAGAATAAATAATGTAACTAACGTTTTAGTGGTTAAATGAAGGTAATGTCTGCGTTATGCTAGAAGCAAGATCCGTAAAAGAAAATTGTTAGTTGCCTCTCCATAATCCTTCTTCTTTCTGCCCTTTTTTTTTCTCGAATTTTAACGGTTCAGTTTATAGGCCTACGAGTGCAACTTATTTTCGGACTAATATGGTAATGATAATATTATGTACCGTACGAATGTATGGTTACCCCTTAATAATATTCCCGTTCCAAAGATGTCGGAGATGAGATTCGATGAGTTTCTCTGCAGCAGGTGCTTTTTATGGCAGGATGCCCTTCCTGACGACAACCTCATCAGAGGGGTTAATAAAGAGATCAGATTAATGAAAGCCATTGGTAAGGTTGCGGTGTGCCATTTAGAAGCTACCGTTCGGACATTCGCCTGGAGTAGAAAATGGGAAGCCCCAGTAAACCATTTTAAATACAGCCGATTGTTAGGGTTGAACCCACTTGTCCACGACTCCGCAGATTGCTTGACTCCATGGCCTGGCACTGTGCCTTATCGAGCGTCGGTATCTTTCATTAATCTGTGAAGGGAAAAAAAATGCTTTCGGTCTTATTGGCCATGCAGCCAGGACACTGTCTAAGTCGTATTGCTCACAGCGCATTCTTTTTCATATACAGTAAGATAACTTGTTTCGGTGCGCCATGTTAATATGGTACATGACGACCTACTTAATAAATTAAGCACTACACCAGGGGCAGGTCACACCAGCCGCAGATTGCGAAAGGAGCCAATGATACAGCTCACATTGCCAACCAACAATGTATATTTTTAAACGATCGAACGTTAGGATGTTTCTCTCCAGTATTGATGCTTTGAATACCAGAAATTTTGGATGACCGGTTCACTTCATGGCGTGGCGGCTAATATTCCTGGTGACTGTAGTAGTGGGACGTTTGTAGCTTTTCAGTCGGTCAACGCGATTGTGGCCAATGAATGGGTGGGGTACAAGATACAAATATATAAATACACTCCTGGAAAACATTACATGTATTAGTTAATACTGTATTCACAATTAAATGGGGCAATTTAGGATTACGCGTTTCGACCCACAATTAGCCATCATTGGATCCTGATCACTGTGTTCAAATTTAAAATTTTCAATAATGTTAATTCACTATTGTAGTACAATAGTATCGTTAGGTGGAGGACCCTGTGTCTACATCGTAGTGAGGATCACCAACACCAGGATAAGTGAACATTTTTCTAGTGCATGCCAAAACTTGTTATTAGTCTATTATTGTTACAGTGTGTTACACTGTACCATCATATATATTATTTCAGTAGTATAGATCCCTCCTGCGGCGCTCACAAGCGACCGATCGTGACAATGAGCATTCAAATGAATGAGAATAGACATTAGTAGTGACGAATTGCACAATAATTTCATAAATATCTATAATTTCTTTAAAAAATGAATTTAAAAAAATGTACGAAGTGTGCGATTTGCAAATTGTGTTGCTGTATGAAACTATGCTCCATAGTTGCTGTCCACTTCACATTTTGGCCACTGTGACGCCTGTTTCATGTCATTTTAACATTCTGAGGTCTTTCCTTTAGCCTATCAATTTGCGTGGATTTTAGATCAGTAAATCAAAGGAATGAGTACTCAAATCATATAATTTCAAAAATATCGAATAACCGGTGAGTGTTACAGCAACCTTTCTTAAGGACCTTTCTTGGGGAAAGTGTGGTTTATGAACATGCGAGATTTCTCGCACGGGTCCTCTAGTTATTCTAAATTATACACCTGCGCCTGGAATACACAGCACTTGGGAATGCGGGGAGGGGAAAACATCCCAGCGAGATAGCAGACCAGTCAGTCGAGTGTTATTTAAGTGTCCAAGTGAACTGCTCGCATCCGGACCGTACAAGACCCTAACCAGATAAGTAGCCTGTACAATACAGTACAATCAGAATTGACCACTCACAACAACCACATAGTCACTCCAAACAGGCAAATTCCGAAGTTCTATCACCACTTCCAGTATCTCACCAAAACATCACAATGACTACAACCAACAATTACTGAGGAGTTGCATTACCAATACTGCAACTAAATAAGTGTAGCCTACATATTGTAAATATTTTCACCCGTATTTTCAGACATAGAATTTATAGCCAAGTGTATTGGATCTGATGATGATCGCTTGACGATCGAAACTGGTCATCCAAGTGTATTTATTAATCTCATGTAATCTTTTTCAGGATTAGGGTATAACCCAACTCATTTGGGTACATTCGTGTTGACCGACTGAAAAGCTCCAAACTTTTGTTTACTAAGGCAAAACTGAAAAATGGCTTCAAACACCATAATCTAAATTGTATACATGTGCATATACACCGTTACTCACGTAGTTAACAAATAAAAACTAACGTAAGACAAGATTCAAGCGAATCATTATAATTCACCTAACGATAGATCTACTATTGTAATACAATAGTGAATTTACACTAGTGAAAATGTATGATGGCCACTTGAGGGTCGAAATGCGTAATCCTAAATTGCCCCATTTAATTGTGAATATTAACTAATGCATGTAATTTTTTTCCAGGAGTGTATTTATATATTTGTATATTGTACGCAGCCCATTTATTGGGCACAATCGTGTTGACCGACTGAAAAGCTACAAAAAGTCAACTTGTATAGGCAACACTGAAAAAAGAATGGCCTTAAATCGCTAAATGTAGTAGTGTGTAGCTGTAATAATTGGGGTCGGGGTCGGGGATGGGGTAAATAGGCCTACCTCGGGACTTGAAATAAGGTAGACTACTATCCCGGCGGAGGGAGTGATGATAAACCGGGGAAGAACTTTAACTTACTCAGGATAGCTGCTGTCAGTGCCGGGATTCGAACCTCCAATTTATGGACTTGCTGCAGCGCCCCGTTGCGGTCGTGGTGAACGATTTGGCGCGCACGGCTACGTCCTCAGCCCTCGAACAATGAAGATTGAGATACGGGGAAGGAAGCAAAACCATGAAAGGCAGATACGAAAGCGGAGAGGGTCTGCCCCAAAGTCACTGGAAAAAGGGAAAAAACTGACCCAGCTCAGTAATCCCTTGGGGCCGCCATTGCCTGAGCCCTTGAGGTTGTAGCGCTATCCAGGGCGCACCGTGCGTGGTGGGCTACACACACACTGTCCCTGTAGGATCTCGTATATTAGACAGGGGATGCCGTGAAAAATAAAGTGCAGATCAAATAGGCCACAACGTTTTGCACCACCTGGTGTTCCGGGTTTTGAGGTTGCTCACGACCCCAGTGGATGTATGGGTTCCAAATACACACTTTACGTCAAGCATAACCAGGGTGTCGGCCGGTAACGAAAGTAACGAAAAAGTAATGAATTTTACAAACGGGTATCGACAATTTTCTGATGGCGGATTACATCATTTAAACTCGCGCACGCTAAGCTGGCCAGTCTCATGCACGCATGTTCACCGGTCCCACTAGTACTCTGCCTGTAACGTCAAGTCTCACACAGCATAGGCCTTCTAATAACGGCTTATTGGTGGAAGTTTGAGCTAATAACACGATTGATGTAACGAACAAACAAACAACGACAGGCGCAACACAAACACTATTCATCTGACGTCCGTGAAGAGGACCCGCCGCCATTCCGCTAGAGTACAGTCCAAGTGCTTCCTTGTCCATCTGTACTTGGCGCCGCGGTGTTTTGGTGTACGTGCTGGTGCTCGCCAAGGAGCTTTTTGAGTGTAGATTGTCCTTATGGAGATGATATCTGATTGTCTGCGTAGATCCAGCTCTACCAGTTACCTGCCGTATGGCATCACGCAGCTCTGTTGCGGTGACTTCCGGGTTCCTGCAAGTCCGGATGCTCACGTAACGGTCGTCAGCTGTTGTTGACTGCGGACATCCACTGCGAGGACTATCTTCAACACTTTGTAACACATGATAGCGGCCGTATGTCCTTAAAACGCCACTATTTACAGGTGTACACCTATCAGGCCCTCACGGAGAGGCCTTGCTGATGGTACGTTACTAGCACGTGCGGTCATAAGCGGTAATGACCCATCGAGGTATATTTGTATACTGCATTGGACAGGGATGTGCTCGTGTCATGTTGTGTCTACAGGTGACAGTAGCAGTGCACTCTTCTGGACTGTTTTGAGATGTGCGTATTCCATTAACGTCCACTAACCGGTGGCGTCACACGTGATTCGGAGTATGGCTTTTAGTGCCGGGAGTGTCCGAGGACATGTTCGGCTCGCCAGTTTTGTAGCTGCTTCGAGGCGGACACCCAATGGGTGAGCTACAAGTACCGTCGCGTGTGGGGTGTTGTCTGGGGAGGAAAGTTTGAATGTAAGGACGAGGAGTTGGAAGGTAGCGGCTGTGGCCTATAGTTAGGGACCAAACCCGGCATTTGCCTGGAAGGAAGATGGGAAACCACAGAAGACCATCTTCAAGGTTGCCGGCGGGGGGATTCGAACCTCCCCGCCTCCCGGATTTGAGCGACTGCCAGCAGGCATGCCGTAACGACCACGGCTAACTCACCCAGTCGGAGGGCTGTTTATCATGAACAACTCGTTAAGAGAACATCCTTCACGATCCCCCATGTTACAGGTGGTTCAAATCTTGTTTTTGAGACGTGTAGTACTGACCCATCCTAAAATGAGGATATAAAAAGATAAAAGAAAAGAAAGCTTGTAGTTTAACGTGACCGTTAATCTCGCGATCATGATCATGAGCCACGGGACCTCCTGTTTACGTGGAATCCGAACCACAGGACGTGGCATTTCACTTCGAATATATAATGGATAAATAAATTAAGGGTCAATTCAGATGGGAAAATGAAAGATGTCTTAGGTATCATATACCGAATACGGTCGGGATAAGTGGGAAGAAAGAATTGGCCAAGGGAAATTGACAGGAAGAATGGATGAGAGCAGCCAGGGACAAGTAAGTTGAAGCAATGCCGGATTCAACTGCCTACACCCACAAGGGCTCACAGGAGCTGGCAATCCCGAGGGATTCCTTAGCTGGGTCCGTTTGTCTACTTTTTCCATTGGCTTTGGGGTGGTCTCTCCCTCTCTTCCCTTTCCTGTCTGCCTTTTATGGTTCCACTTCCTTCTAAGTCCCTTAATCCTCATTCTTCAAGGGTTGAGGGCATATCTTTTCCCTCCCTTTTATCTCCATAGTCTATTCATTTCTTATAGTATGTAAGTTAGCTTATATGTAGGGTGGTGGTGGTAGTAAGCTAGTATTAATAAGAGTATCCATCTTCATGTTCGTTTCCATTAGCATCCTTTTGTCTATATTAGGGGCAGATGGTCATAAAACAACACCACCATCTTGAACGAATAAGGATATATTTGAGAGTGATAACTATGTGACCCAGGGGTTGCATATAACCGTGGATACTCACCAAGTTTGGCACCTGACGGATGTAAACTATAATGTGATAATATTCGTGGATTTTCATTGTTGTCTTGCAGTTTACTTCGCTTCCGTTTCAGGTCTGAGGTGTAGGCCTATGGGATGACACTTGGCTTCGCTATGAAAGTATGAAATTATACATATTTCAGACACATGCCGACATAGGTCACTCATAGTAACTAATTCAGCCTATATTTCATATAAATAGGCTAGTCTTAGTTTTGTTCAGATTCCATTTAATGATAAAATAAACTATCCGTTTCAGTATTGAACTGTGCATGAAATAAAAAGAGGGCTTACTAAAAAGACCATATTCATGTTCATTAAATATCTTCACGGTAGATCAATTTTTCTTAGCCTGTTTTTTCTTCTCAGTATGCCTACATTATATTGAAATAGGTTACTTCCAAGAACTTATCCCAATTAATTGGGATCACCGCAGCCATCCTAACTCATCTGGTATTGGTATTTTCTGACACCACGTGATTTTAAAAATTATTATTATTAATTTATTTTTATTTTTTTAGGTGAAAATTTCACCTCACTGTCACTGATATTAGACTGCGGCCGTCCGAGTAAAAGACTAGCAGCTAAGCCACTGCGCCATCACACTCCCCCTCGCAGTACGCTACTTAGCCCGTTCTATCCGCCTCGTTGCGTAGTGGCTAGCATTCTTGGCTGTCACAGCAGAGCACCGGGTTCGATTCCCGGCTCCGCCAAGAACTGTAATTCTGGTCTGAGTGCTACACGCAGCCTCGTGAGGCAAAACTGAGAAGAGCGGGTTCGATTCCTACCTCAGCTGGAAGTTGTTTTCCGTGGTTTCCCCCACTTCTACTCCAGGCAAATGTTGGGATTGTACCTAAATTCAGGCCACAGCCGTTTCCTACCCAAATCCTACCTCCATTACAAATTCACAAACTAGTAAGTTACAGACATCACAGTGGCACCGATTATCAAACAAATTCTATACACACTCAAGTACACAGGGCTACATGGCCACAATGTCGCAAAGGCCCTTAAGTATCAACAACACTGTTCTACTGCATTGATGGGTACACGGTATCTTTATGGTAACTCTTGACCAAGAACAGTTGTCGGATTCTTTCTCCCTATATAAATAATGATGTTTTGAATTTCATTTTCTGACTACAAAATGGTAGTCTATGAATAATTGCAATATTTGTTCCTTTTCCCGGACCACGCGACGTAGCCGTGCGTGTTAAATCACACACCACGACTGCGATAGGGAGCTGCAGCACGTCCAGAGGTCAGAGGTTCGAATCCGGAGCTGACAGTTGCTATCTTGATTGTGGAGATGTCCTTGATTTTTTCCACACTTACTCGGGACAGTACATTATTTCAAGTCTACCTCATTCCCGGCCTTAATGATTAGCCCATAGCTACACGCACCACTGCAGTCACCACAGATTATCAGACAAATCCAACACACATATCCCAGTACACGGGACAGATGACCAAGATGTTCCTAGCTCCTAAAGCGAATTTTCAACAAGAGCAACAACAATCATTTTCACGGATGAAGGACATGCTCTGCGCAGGACTCTAACCCTGGGGAGGTCGAGTACTGGTGTGGAACTGTTTAGAAGAAGGCCAGTTTACCTCGTGGCCTAGTGACTAGAAATCTTGGCTGCCACAGCGGATGTCCGGGTTCGATTCCCGGCTCTAGCCAGAAAATCATGGTCTGAAGGCTGAAACGGGGTTCACTCAGTCTCCTGGCGCAGAACTGAGAAGGCGTGGGTTCGATCCATACCACAGTCATCCGGGTAATACCGAGCTGCAATAATGAGTTCTCTCCACGGGGGTCAATTAGGAAAACCCTAACAGGGGAAGGTGAAGGTAAATATTGTCGGCATGTGTCAACCTGCGCTGATCTTTACGTTGCTCTCCACTATCTACTTTTGTTATCTCAAAAACCTATTCAATACTATTCATTAGTAGACTAAGTTTTGGCATTATTCCAGTTTCCTGGATTTCTTTAGCCTTGCATTTAAAGCTCATGTTCGGTCATTTTCTTTGTGTTTCACAGTTACTATCAGGGTGTCTACCGGTAACGAAAGTAACGAAAAAGTAACGAATTTTACAAATGGGTAACGAAAGTAACGAAAAAGTAACGAATTTTACATACGGGTAACGAACATTTTCCGAAGGCGGATTAAATCATTTAAACTCGCGCCTCTAGGCTCAGAGATTGCGATGGAGCGAGTTTCACGCAAGCGGCGCCGATTGCATAAGATATATTTCCCCGTGCCCGACCTCGAGGAAATGCATACTGAGGATACCCTGAGTGTTATACATCGTTCAGAGTATATTTTCGGCACCAAGATGACTTTTTAGTTTTGTGTGAAATATTTATCTGTGTTATTAGGAAACCTGACTTTTCGCGAGACGTTAATTCGCGAAAACTTCTGAAATTAATCAGAAACCTCGCATTTATTTGGAGACTATGTCAAATTGAAGTCCAGAAATAACGCGAAATCATTTAATGTCGCAATCTTGCGAAATGTTATTGTTTCGAAAAAGGATTTTGAAAAAGCTTTGAAATACGTAGGCTATAACTTATTTTAAAAATCTGTCTCGTAAATTTGCGACGTCCAGTATGGTTAATTCGAAATTCCGTTATATGTCAATTTTTCCTTCGAACTTTGGTTTCATTGGATATATTATAATCTAACCGGTCATTTCGAAAACTTGTATAACTTGTGTAATTCGTGATTCGCATTCGAAAGAAAACGCGTCCTCTAGTCGTATTACTCGTGCAATCCTCTCAGAATAATTCTTAATATTTCATCGAACATACATACTCAAGACGGCCGGCTGACTGCGTGGCTCAGGGGAAACGTTCTCGCTTACTGGGCCCAAGGCTGCAGGTTCGTATCCTGGCGCAGTCAGCTGGCATTTGAGGGTGCGCAAATGCGAGGGAGCCGTGCCCGTAGATTTACTGGCACGTTAAAGATCCCCTTCGGGGCAAAATTCCGGCACCCCGGCGTCTCTAAAAGCCAGTGTAGTTAAAAGGGACGTAAAACCAATAACATTATTATTATTACATTATTGACCGCACGACTAGCCTGCGCTAATGTCGTCAAATGGACCGAGATCGACGTCAGTAGCGTAAAATTATAAAACCCGTCCCCTATCGTGAACTTGTGACCACGAGGACTGTGGGAATCCCGTCGAAGATGATTGGGCACCAATCACGAAACGTTCCGAAACCTACTCGCCACTTTTCCCATGACCGTATACTTAAAAGCGTATGGGGAGCGAGAAGTGCATCAACCCATTTAGAAATGACAGCCTACGTAGCGTCGCGATAGTCTACTAATTTTTCCTCGTGATCCACTCTGAACTGATGAGCTCCCAACTACAGCATAGGGACAGCGGGAATCACGGCACCGGCCATACAACTTGTCCATAACTACTCGTGAATTTTAACCATGCCCAACCCTGAGCTTGCATCCACCATTCTGTCAGGACGAATAGACAATCGTTCAACGGCCGGGTGCGGCGTGGTGTGCATAATATCGCGAGGACAACGTGAATCTCGTAAAACGGCCGAGAGCGGCAGCGATTACGATACATCGCGATATTTCTCCGCATTCAATGACGAGGAAAACTGGATTCTTGTCAAACGACAGCAAGTGGCGCCGATTGCGTAATAATGCTATATTTTCTCGTGCCCGACCTCAAGGACAATGGAAATCCCGTCGAACGACTAAAAGTGACACCGATTATCTAAATCGTGATATTTATCCGTGTTCTATCGCGAAAACTACGGGAATCTCGACAAACGGGTGAGACCAGCGCCGATCGTGGAACATCTCGAAATTTCTCCGTACTTGACTGCGAAGACAGAATTCCGTTACAATCACGTAACGTCCCATAAATTTCTTCGTGATCTACCGCGGGGATAAAGGAAATCTCTCCAAACGGTCAAGAGCAGAGCAACCTCTTGGCAATTATAAAAACGCCTTGTGCACAAGACGACATATTAGCTGAAACAACTCATTTGATAATAAATATCTAGTATTTATTTATTATTTTTTACATTTTTATAACTTCCTAAGTGAATTGTATTTACCGCTTTAAACACAGTTCATTGCTGTTTTTCTTCACCGCGTGATGAGCCCCTTTGCTTGCAGACCGCAGACGTATCTTGAATTCAAAGGTAACTAAAATTAACTAAAAGGTAACTAAAAGGTAGCTAAAAAGTAACTAATTTTTACTTCATCCTTACAGTAGACACCCTGACTATTCAGATCTGCACATTTTAATTTACATTTTGTAGTTTCGTGTGTCTTCGTATATAAGTTGCAGCCTGAACTATGAGCTTTAAAATAATATCGTGGGAACCAAAATGCTTATATATATACTCTGCTATAAAACAGGGTGCATTCGTAAATAAATGGGTAGAACATTCCTTGTTCGAACACCACTCTTGGTCTCGTTGTGACAACTCACACTTACAAAATTTATCTATTCCTATAGGCCCTAACTGGCAATTGTCCACCTCTTTGACTGTACATGGGTAACATGTTAGCTGCACTGATTATATCTACGGAAACTCCAGGGGGTCCAGGTGTACCTAGCTGTTCACATCCTTGCTCCAATTAAAAATAAACACACATGTACAGCCATCACCGTGGCACAGGTTATCAGACCGATTCCACGCATATCAAAGTACACGGGGCTACGTGGCCAAGATGTCGCAAAGACCCTAACGTGAATTAAAGAGTTTTCAATATTATGAATACGCTGGTTGAAGTTATCTTTAGAGCAAGTGTAAGTGAAGTTCCGCATCTTGCTTACTGACCTTCGTCTTAGAAGCCTCGGTTACGGATGGCTTTTTAGGATTCCGTAGACCCTTTGTTTTTTATTTTATTTGCACTGTCCTTGGTTAAACAGACATCTCCGTAAGCTCATCCATTGCAGAGTCTAGTTTTTTATTCTTCTTTGCCAAGGGTGGCCGCGTTTGAGAGGGGGAAGGTGGGAGAAACAAACCCAAACCGGTTCGCCCGTGTCGGTGTTTCAGAGTCTTCTATGTTTACATACAGCGTGTGAACGCGTTATAATGAGGACATTATGTCTTGTCACGCGAGCTTCAGATTGGCTGCCTGCTGTCGTATGCAATCACTTTCATTGGAGGGGCTTGGACATCGTGGTTCTTTAGCCCCGTGTGCTTAGGTGTGAGTAGAATTTGGCGATCTTCTCAGTAGGCCTACATTAGATTAAAATACTTCCAAGAGCTTATCCCTATTAATTGGGATCACCGCAGCCAGCCTGGCTCACCTGGTATTGGCCTGACACCACGTGATTTATTTTTCAGCTGAATATTTCACCTCACTGTCACCGATATTCGAACTATGGCCATCCGAGTAAAAGACTAGCAGCTAAGTCACTGAGCCATCACACTCCCCCTCTCAATAGGCTACATTACACCGTTCTCGCCTCGTTGCGTAGTGACTAATATTCTTGGCAGTCACCGCGGAGTCCCGGCCTCGATTCCAGATTCTGCCAAGAACTGCAATTCTGGTCTGAGGGGTACACTCAGCCTCCTGTGGAAAAAATGAGAAGAGGCAGGTTCGATTCCTATCTCAGCTATCCTGGAAGTGGTTTTCCGTGGCCTTCCCACTTCTACTCCAGGCAAATTCCGGGATAGTAACTAACTCAAGGCCACGGCCGTGTCTTATCCAAATCCTACCTCAATTACAAATACACACACTAGTACAGACATCACAGTGACACAGGTTATTGTGAAATTATGGTGTCTGTAGTAGTGTGTATGTATTTATAATTCAGATGAGGATTGAGAAGGCGGTGGCCGTGGCCCTAAGTTGGAAACCATTTCGGCATTTGCGTCGACTAGAAGGGGGAACTAGGAAAAAATCACTTCTAGGATGACTGAGGTGGGAATCTAACCCAATTCTTCTAGGTTTTGTGTGAATGAGGATGAGTGTACCCCATACCATCCCTCAGACCAGAATTCAATCTTGTTGGCTGAGCCGGAAAACTGAGCCAAGACCTCAGTGGTATCCCGTATACAACGATGAGGTCGATGTTAACATTCTCCAAATAGATAGGTTTCTATTGATAACCAGAGTGTCCCAGTGACATAGTAACAACCCCTAGCGCTCTACAAGGACTGGCTATACTCGCCCGCCATTTTGGTTTCTTGTTCCATTCCCATTTACAGGTTAACTTGCTGTTCACACATCAAGAGTTAAGTACGAAACCAATACTACCCAGCCAGGGAATTGTTACCGCTAGACGTGGAGCGGGGCTGTTGTGTATACATTACGTCAACTCGCCACGTTATGGCTGCCTAGGGCGGGTGCGGGGCAAGAGGGGAACGCATGTAGTCATATAATGAGAACACACCGCACAGCTCACGACCCAGCACGAAACATGCACACACACTATATGCGATTGAGGTTTCGCTGGCGACGAATGCACGTCTATCGCAGGCGTGTGGCTGGGTGGAGCGCAATAGTTCCGATTTCCGCCACCAGTAACAATTCGCTGGCAGGGTAGTGCAAGCATCGACGAATATGACTGTTGTTGGTGTTGATTCATTTAGATGCTTGCAACATCGTGTCATTGAACCTCATGTACTTGGGGCAGGAGGAGAGGGGGGGGGGGGGGTGTAAATTTTTTCTGATGATCTGTGTTATTGTGGTGTCTGTAGTAGTGTGTATTTGTATTGAGACACGTTGGGAAGAATGCGGCCGTGACCTTAAGCTATGAACTATTCGGGGACTTACCTGGAGGGAGTGTAGAAAAACCCGGAGGAAAACCACACTTAAGATATCCGCTGTCAGTGCTGGGATTTGAACCTGTGATCTCCGGATTTGCTGCAGCTTCCCTCGCGGCAGTGGTGCACGATTTAACGAGAACGGCTAGGCAGCGGGACAAACCAGAATTAAATGTATTGGCAGAGCTTGCAATAGAAATGAGGACTTTGAGGTTGGAGTCACAATACTTACTTCGAGACAACGGAAAGTAGCTGAATGTGACTTAAAGTCACTAATTAAATATCATATCAACTAGGCTACTGTCCGCTGGATTTGACCAAAGGGCGTTTTACTATAGCTTGCTCTCCACGAGCGACCCCGTCCAACAAGATATTGGTAAAGAAGAGGCCGCTGTCTATTGAAAGACAATACATTGTTGAGTGCCAATGGTGGGACTCAAAACCAGCTACCTGAGCTAACATGGTCGGAAAAAATATTTTAAAGACGTGAATCACGTTTTCCCCAGATTCTCTTGATAAAACGCAGTAAAACATTGTGCAGAAGAGCACACTTAACTATGAAAACACGCGCGCAGATATTATTGAAATATTGCAATATTTTGTAAGAGCTTCTCCCTGTGCTCACATGTACCGAATTTTAGGACGAGGGTACCTTAAAATGATTTCATGGTTCGATAAATGTATCAATATCGGTGGCAATTATGTGGAAATATATCCAAAGGTTTGATTTTGTTAAGACTTACGCGATTTCTCACTTGATGAATAACATGAGGAATCTTCCTATCAGGAATGTCCTTCGCATATGCTTAAAATGCTTTTTATGTGTACGGATGGTAAAATTATTCAATAAATGAAGCAGATATTTCTTATTAAAAAATCTTACTTAAATAATGTAAATTTTTGAGAAACAAATACGGTTATGACGTAGCCTACATCCCTCAACGACACATGGACATGTGGCTGATCTTTGGTGATAGCTCAAGGCAGTAGAGAGGGACAGGGCGCTGGAAACTTGTGTGGGGTTGGTAAGCAAAGGATATCATGGGGTGAATTATACCCCCAACGCGTGTGTTTAAGAGTTAAATATATTAATTACACCCTATCAACTTTCTACTGGGGATTTGGTTGGAAGTCGTTGCTCGCCGAATTGCACCATCAGCCCTCCTAATTCACAAATGAGGATACTCCCATACGTTGGAAGTTCCTCATTTACCATGACTGAACTGCGGATTAAAAAATCTACCAGCACGCGTCAAGTTGTAAAGCTGCCACACACCACGCAAGTAATGTTCTTCAGTAATAGTGGGGACGATCGTGTTTCACAGTACGATAGATGCAGACGAGGAGGTAGCTCAATACAGGAATGCTGTTTCATCAAGATTACAGATGATTTAATCCCTAAAATGTCCGGCTTCATGGCGGAGTGGGTAGACCGCTAGCCTTATCTTGAACGGGCCCCGGGTTCGATTCCCAGCTGGGTTGTAGGATTTTGAACTCCAAATACACACATCAAAAAAAGTTTTGCATCACCTCGGTTCCAAGAGTTCCGGAACCTTTAAATACAAAGGGAATAGAGATCAACACAAACAACATTTCAGCTCGTTTTATTGCTCATGAGACCCACACATTGCATGTTGTACCATCATACAGCTAGACTTTCAGCATTTGTGGTCCAGATTGCAGTACACACCACTACCTCTAATACCCAGTAGCACGTCCTCTTGCATTGATGCATGCCTGTATTCGTCGTGGCATACTATCCACAAGTTCATCAAGACACTGTTGGTCCAAATTGTCCCACTCCTCAACGACAATTCGGCGTAAATCTCTCAGAGTGGTTGGTGGGTCAAGACGTCCATAAACAGCCCTTTTCAACATATCCCAGGCATGTTCGATAGGGTTCATGTCTGGCGAACATGCTGGCCACTGTAGTCGAGCGATGTCGTTATCTTGAAGGAACGCATTCACAAGATGTGCACGATGAGGTCGAGAATTGTCGTCCATGAAGACAAATGCCTCTCCAATATTCTGCCGATATGGGTGCACTATGGGTCGGAGGATGTCATTCAGGTATCGTAAAGCCGTTTCGGAGCCTTCCATGACCACCAGTGGCGTACGTCGGCCCCACATAATGCCACCCCAAAACATCAGGGAACCACCACCTTGCTGCACTCGCTGGACAGTGTGTCTAAGACGTTCAGCCTGACCAGGGTGCCTCCAAACACGTCTCCGACGATTGTCTGGTTGAAGGCATATGCGACACTCATCGGTGAAGAGAACGTGATGCCAATTCTGTGGGGTCCATTCAGCATGTTGTTGGACCCATCTGTACCGCGCTGCATGGTGTCGGGGTTGCAAAGCTGGACCTCGCCATGGACGTCGGGAGTGAAGTTGCGCATCATGCAGCCTATTGCGCACAGTTTGAGTTGAAACACGACGTCCTGTGGCTGAACGAAACGCATTATTCAACATGGTGGCATTGCTGTCAGGGTTCCTCCGAGCGGCAATCCGTAAGTAGCGGTCATCCACTACAGTAGTAGCCCTTGGGCGGCCTGAGCGAGGCCTGTCATCGACAGTTCCTGTATCTCTGTACCTCCTCCATGTCCGAACAACATCGCTTTTGTTCACTCTGAGACGCCTGGAAACTTCCCTTGTTGAGAGCCCTTCTTGACACAAAGTAACAATGCGGACGCGATCGAACTGCGGTATTGACCTTCTAGGCATGGTAGAACTACAGACAACATGAGCAGCGTACCTTCGTCCTGGTGGAATGACTGGAACTGATCGGCTGTCGTACCCCCTCCGTCTAATAGGCCCTGCTCATGCATGGTTGTTTACATCTTTGAGCAGTTTTAGTGACATCTATGAACAGTCAAAGGGACTGTATCTTTGATACAATATACACAGTCAACGTCTATATGCCGGAGATCTGGGAACCGAGGTGATGCAAAACTTTTTTTGATGTGTGTAGTTAATTCCCCAGATTCAGGGACTGGGTTTTTCTGAGCCTTCATCATTCATTTCATCCTCTTCACAACGCGCAGGTCGCCTATGGGTTTCAATGTTAAAGAACTGACTGTTGCCAGCCTCTACGGAGGCCACACGCCATTGTTATTATTATTATTAAATATCAATTTCTTCCATTACAGGCAGAAGTATACCATAAGCGGGAGTGTCTATCAGACGACCTGACCCTCATGGACGTCGCATATATCTACACATGGAAAAGGGTGAGTGTGTCACTCGATGTTTAAATGTATTTTTGAATTATTCTAATCTGCTACTTTGTATACCAAAAAGACAATAATGCAGTTTCATGACTGAATGGCACCTGGGTCTATTACTTGTAACTACATAACACTCCCTATTCGCCCGATATCTTGTTTGGGGCCATATTTGGGGAGCCTTCCTCTGTACGTTTACAACCTTCAAACCTATGGTGTGTTGTAGAAGGACTAAGTGCGCCTGCAAAATCCGCCATGGACAATGTTGTTCTCTTCCACACCCCCAGTCATAAGAAGATGTATAGTCCCGCATAACAATATATTAAGGGTCATTTCCCTATGTTCTTAAATAATGATAAATAGCCTAACCCGAAGTGAACTGTTTGTTTGGACTACATATTAACATACGATTGGGAGGTGTGCTTAGTGTTAGGGGAATGGAAGTGAACGGCAATGTCACATAGCGGATTTTGCGTTCGCAGCTACGAAGTGCAATTAGTCCACGCACAATACATCACAGTTCCAATACATGGGTTTATTACTTCTAGTAGGCCTACTGCATGCCTTTATCTCAACCATAGGCTACTGTTCCCTTGTCCTGGATTCCCTTACCTTATAGCCTACATTCGTAGAAAATGAAAATGAACACATCTCTAAAGAAGTTGTGTAGAAACGCCGTATTTTTGTGGGGCACTGATATAGGGCAGTACAGGTAATGATGATGGATGGAGTAGAAACCACGTATTGAGCATGAAACCTCTTTGAGTCCGTAACTAAAATGTATTTGACTTGCTCAACGAGTGGTCTGCTGTTTCGAGTAACGTAATGCACTTAGTCTTGGCATAAATCAATCATTTCAGTCCGACTTATCACTCAACTAATTATTTCAAGGATTGAAATATTAGCCGTAATCATGACTAACGTAAATAACCATTAATTACTTTACTATTAGTTTCAATTGTTACTGCAACTACCATTTTTAACAGAATATATACAGCATATATGAAATTACCTTAGCTAGACTCCTCCGTGGCTCAGGCAGTTAGACGTCGGCCTTTCACCACTGCATTCCGAGTTCAAATCTCAGTCGATGCATGTAAAATTTGTGCTGAACATAGCAGAGACAGAACGTGTTTTCTCAGGAATTTCCAGCTTCTATCAATTGCATTCAGTGGCGTAACTACAGGAGGTGATTAGGAGGAGCAGTCCTCTTCCTCCCCCCCCCCCCCCTCCCCCCACGAGCCACATAATAAAACTATGAACTTTCTTGAAGTTTCAATTTTGAATAAAACTGTTGACGGAACTGGAAGCGTAAGTCTTCACAAGTGTAAAAATGTTAGTGTTACCCAAACATAACACTTACTCGGTGAGCAAAATGATCAACAATTCAGCAGGTCGTGGCACATTCTTCCCTCATCTCTTTCCAAAAATACACCACTTGTCAGTTGCCATTCTGTTAGTATCCATGTGTAAGGGATGATCAGTGTCATTTTGAGAAAGTGAATAATATTGTGTTAAGCTGTATTACTTTAAGTTGAACATTAGTTGGAAACTGTAGTTTATAATTCTTTATACAATGTCGAGAAAAAGAGAGGACCTGATCATTTCGAAAAGAATCCTCGAAAATTGGACTTTATAATTTAATACCAACTTGCGTTTAGGTAAGTTTGCTTTATACATAGCCAATGATTTACTAATATATATGTCCGCCTCATGGCGCAGTGGCTATCTTTCTTGGCTGTCACCCTTGCGGTCCAGCTCTGCCAAGAAATTTAATTTTGGTCTAAGGGCTGTAAAGGGGTACACTCAGCCTTGTAAGGCAAAACGGAGAAGAGGTGGGTTCAATTCCTAACACGTTAAACGTGAGGTATCAGAGTTGGAGCCAGTGGTCCGCTGAAGATGCACATACTAGTCATTCGGGTACCGGACGGCAGTGGCATACAGACTCGCATACTGCTCGGGTCCAAGCTCCGTGAACCTCAGGGGAATGTGGATTGCGGACGATGACGATATATGATGACAGACGTCCTGGGTTCCCGGTCCGTGAGTAGTAACAGAACAAAATACATTGGTCAGTGACTCACTCTCTCATTCGCAACACAAACAACAGTCTGGCTGCGTGGCTCAGGGGTAACGTTCTCGCTTGCTGAGCCCAAGGTTGCAGGTTCGATACCTGGCGCAGTCAGCTGGCATTTGAGGGTGCGCAAATGCGAGGGAGCCGTGTCAGTACATTTACTGGCACGTTAAAGATCCCCTTCGGGGCGAAATTCCGGCACCCCGGCGTCTCAAAAAGCCAGTGTAGTTAAAAGGGACGTAAAACCAATAACATTATTATTATTATTATTATTATTATCATTCGCAACACCACAGTGGTTTGAGCAACGACCCTATGTTAGCAGTATTGGAATAGACAGGAATACCAGATAACACGGCGGGCTGTTGACAGGCCCTTCTCTTCCCGCCTGCCCCTTCCCCTCACCCCACAATTTCACAGAGCTTGGACCAGAGCAAGAAATTGTCTCGACAGTAATTACGAATCTCTCCCGTGATAAGTTGGATAGCGCTACAGACTGTTTCTTCTGAATTGGCGATTTCCAGTCAGGGCAGCACGGTGCTAGGAAATGTGAAACGGGGCTTAGGCTGATCGCCAGGCACGATAAGCACTTGTTCTGGTGGCGTCACACGACAGCGCACTACACATCGCACGCCGACACTTGTAGCTGATGGCAGGTAGGGAGAGCCTGTGCTTTATTTCTTAGGTTTGGGCGGTCTTCACACCAAAGATGCACTCTGCGCCCTGGTCACTAGTTCGTCCTGACATGAGTTTTCACACATACATGGCACATGTCACTTGCATCATCTATCTCCTCATATTGCGAAATCAGGTTCGTTCAGTACATTCAGATTAAAATGATGGATCAATCATCCGACCTTTCCAACCATCGTTCTGATTGGTGCAGTAAGAATAAAAAGAGGAGGACGAAGACAACAATGAATAGTTAGTGGCAACATCCATACTGGAGTAATGCTGACGAAAATTAGTCCTGTTGTGGGTCAACAAATACTGGATCACCCAGCGAAGTTCCAATCCTATTATAAAATCTAAATTTCCACTTTTAACGACTTATTGGACCTCATGAAATCGTAGCTGAGTCAATCTATTGATCATTCGATCTATTCAGACGTACTATTCTACCCCTTTGAAGTGGATGGACTGGACTCTGTTTTTCTTTGGAGTAGGGCTACTTCCAGAAGTACTAATCTACTCGCAAGTCATAAACGTTCTGAAAGTACTTACTGACCGGTGGGTTGGAAATCACAGTTCGAAATGATAGGTAAAGCTAGTGATAATGACAGTTTTTGAACATCCGGGTCGGTCGTGAGCCTCTCTTCTTCCTTTTTTTTTTTTTCTTCCGAAGATGACCTAAAAAGGGGCGGGTCAAATTCCTGATAATAGACCCGCACAACAAACATGCATGCTGATGAAAACCAGCCTGCTGGTCTTCGGGTCGCACGTACCACTTGCTTACGATTACATGGTCCGGAGATCAAGTCGCATGCCTCCTGCTCCTGCCACCAGGACGCATGCAACTTGCGACTTGCCACTTCGGTGTGAAAACCGCCTTCGACTGTCCGCAAGAGCGCACTGCCCACTGGCACTAGCTATGCAGGACCCTGTTATCTTGATCTACGTTGCCTATGCCATTCAACGTAGCCACAAACTAGGCCTATAGGCTACGGGTAAGAATTGTGGATCATAGATCGTTCTACAGAAAGTCCGTGAAACCACATGCCTATCTTTAAAGGGGCGCCCGCAATAACAGTTTTTATCTCGTGGGCGAGATATGGCATAACTTTTCACATGGCTTGGGGGAAGAACGCTCTTCTTCTTGACCATCGATGGTCAGCAAGCTTTGAAAGAGGGGAAGTTCATGATTAGGGCTCGGATTTTTAGGTGCTAAAAATCGGGAAAATGTTTATTTTATATGTATTGAAAATACCTGAAATATGTGGCAAAAAGTAAAAATATTTAATTCTAATTTAGTTTATTAATGTGATTATAAACAAAATGCTGTACTCACGAATGCAATTTTTTCTATGCCTTACTGACTGCTGAAGCATTACAATACCCAACGAGATAGCCTACATCTTCAGGTTGTCCGACACAAATGACCGATGATTATCGCGAAACACTTATTCTGAAGGCGTGAAGCTGCGGCAATATTTTTCTTGCCCTTGAGGTGTGGTGTAACTTGAGATCGCTGTTTAGCCTTTATTGCTTTCCCACGCGGTTGGCAGAACAGAACGCCCCCATCAGAAGTAAATTTATCATTAAATTCCGCAACAGACGATAACTTGTAGTTGTATTTACTTTAGGCATCGTAGAACTGCCTTACACTTCACAGAGCCAGAAATGAACTGCATGTCAGTGACACTGGTTCCAGGTAGCTGGGGAAGGGGAGGTCTAGCATGTGGTGCAATATGGCTATGGACAAGGAAATCCGGCTTCCACAGTGAGTGGCACGGGGCGACAAGTTAAGAATAACACAGTTGCAAGCTGACAAACGCTCTGCGTGAAGATTAGATAGCTCACAGGTTCTTCCCCAGTGAAGTAAAACAGAACAAAAATGCAATAAACTGAAAGATCTAGCATACTGATTTTTAAGAAAGTAAATATTATGTCTTTTTATGCGCTAATAAGTGAAAAGCAGGAACTTGTGTATTTATAGAAAAATGCTTAAAATATGTAGCCTAGTTACATAAAGAAATAGACTATTTATTTACCTAAAATTCCGAACCCTATTCATGATATCGAGAATCCCTGAGAATGAATTTTTACGAAACTAAAAGGACATAATCGATGCAATAAGTAATAATACGCATATGTATTCTTCCATAACATTCCTCACATCACCCACCATATCCCTTGCTGGGATATGAGGAGTCACGCCACGATCCAGGGGCGTAACCAGAATCAAATAACTGAGGGTGCAACTTTAAAAAATGTATTTCTCCTTCATTCTCACACACGTGGTAATACAATATTGAATATTTGGGAAGGAGGGGGTATTAAAACACAAGGATATAATTTCATAGGTAGACTAAATATAGGCACGGATCATTTCGGAACTGTAAGTAATTCATGCATCACATTCCGAGCGAGGCGAAATGTCAACGAGTTATTGCATCTCACATTCAAAGGACGTCATCCTTATCAACTGCCCAATAATAAAGAATGCGTTGCGATAATGAAACACTTATTGACACAGGTTGTGTGAGTCATTAATTGATGTGGAAAGAAACGTCTTGTTACAGAGCTTCTCACTCACTCATCTACACGCATCTGCATCAGTCTGTACTTCAGTTGAACAACCTGCTCGTCCTCATCAGTAATCTACTTCATTCCATCATTCCAGCCCACTCATGATTCGCATTACTGGTGGAGGGGGGAAGGCTGACGACACCTCGCGTTACCAACCTTGTTGACAATTTACATGTTGCCACTCAGGTTTAAATGCCGTCAGTGTAAGCCAGGATGGGTCTTGAAGGGCAACGCTAAACCTACTGCTTGGGTTATGTAAAGGTATACTCATCACAATTGCATACGGTGAATAGCTCTCAACAAGTTAACAGGCTAATGAATGTGAGAATTTCGAGGTGAAAATTCAATTATAGCCTAAATGAGATCCTGTATCGTATGATCGGGAGGTGAAGAACCACGCAAGACTACAAGCATATAGCCTATTGGCAAATCAGATGTAACATTAAGATCAATTAAGTCTTCCCCCATTACACTTAAGTTTATGTTTATTGAGAGTGACAAGTGTCGAACCACTGACACCTGCTGCCACGCCCACCGCTCCCTTTGACCTACATCTCACTCGCTCATTGCGTCACCCTGCCTCGCTCCTCTGTTATGTTACATAACTCGTAAGACCGGTTTCTACTTAAGCTTCACTACGAATTACTATTAACTACTGTGCACGCATATAGCGGTGTGTTGGAGATGATCCAAGTGGCAGTGCATATCACATCGTTCAGCACGATCCAAGTGCCAGTGGCAGTTACAAGCTACTGTTCATTTATCATGCGCTCAGCTTCCGTTTTGCGCAGCTATTGGGTAATACCGGTTAACGTGTTAATGCCATGCCTATCACAGAGTAGTAGGTTCGAGTCCCACCGTCTTACTTTGTGGCAGATGGCATCCAATACAAAACAATCTTTGTTAGTTAAGTAACCTACCACACAGAGCGCTTATAAAGACTGCCATGAAACATGACTCATGTGGCACATGGCCTAACATAACACCAGTGCCTATAACGTTTCGCTCTCTCAATGTCCTCTGCCAACATCTTATAACACTACTTCGTTCAGTCTTCGCCGTTTGAATCTAACGAATCGTCAATATCGCCCACTTCTCCTGCAGTAGTCCAACGTTTCTGGTATTATTTGCCAGAAATGGTCTGTATATTGTCATCACAAGGTCAGATGATAATAGAGGTGGAATTGTTCTATCAGATTCTTGGGTCCTAGGCGTTTACTGAAGTCATATTCATTTACTTTATTTGCAAATGGGGGTAATTCTCCGCTGGCAAATTGTACATTACAGAAAATATCACACACACTCAATGTGCACGCGTCGCTATTTGGGAACTAGAGTAATTACATCGTAGTATTTACAGACATTTTCAGTCTTCTCTCAAACACATCAATATGCTTGTGGAAAGGCACTAAGACTGTGGCAGGTAATGAGTTCCAACTATCAATAGATTACCACGATTCATGAAAGAATATATTCCCCATAATTTTTACGCTACGGTCGGGCCTTAACTTGATGCGGATGATCTGCCCTGCTCAGGTAGGTGGGATTTCCCAGACGTTTGCTTAGTTCTGACCGATTGTTGTAAGTGTTAAACATAGCGTATAGTCCGAATTTCGTCCTTCTATATTCTAGAAATTCCCACCCTAGTTTTTCATCATTCGAGTTCCACTACTTCTAGGATTAAAATCGTGAGCACAAACCTATCAGCCTTCCTTTGTACCATCTCCAGCTCATTGATGAGCATGGGTCCCAAACCGCTGAGCCGTGTTCCAAGATTGCCCTCACTGGGGTCAAATATCCTAATTCCTTTGCGGTGGAACTACTGTCTATAACACCCTCATTACAAAATGAAGTGATTTGTACGCTTTGGAGACCACACAACCCACATGGGTACTCAATTGCATATTATTTCTTACAGAGGCGTCAGAAAAAGACAGTTTTCATTTTGATTGATGTATTCTTTGTGATTGTCTCAAAATGCAATGTGAGGTAATCAAATTATTTTTCAGAGGATTTAAGGCATTTTATTAGGACTCTGAAGGTGTTGCTTCAAGAAACTAATGTTTCCTAGTGTTCTTATACTTTGTTCCCCACATGTTTGTTGTTTCATTTGAGGGACATGACATCGTGGTCATTTAGCCCAGTGTACTTGGACGTGTGTGTATTTTTTTCTGATAACCTGTGTTATTGTGATGGCTTTCGTACTGTATGTATTTATAATTCAGGGAGGATTGGGAAGGAGGTGGCCATGGCCTTAAGTTAGGAACCACACTTCCAGGATGGCTGGGCTGGATATCGAACCCACCTCCTCTTACTTTGGCCTCAGGATGTTGAGTGTACCCTGTTCAAGCTATCTGACCAGAATTAAATGTATTGGCAGAGCAAGGAGTCGAAACCGGACCTCTGGGGTGACAGGCAAGAATGCTAGCCGCTACACCACGAGGTGGGCATGGGGGATGATAATAATAATAATGTTGATAATAATAATAATAATCAGACCTAAGAGTAAACAGATAAGGAAGAGGCAAGACATTCCATCAGGTGCTTAACTTCCAGCTGATACCCTGCCCATCTCGTGCATTAAGGACAGTTAGAAAATATAAGACTCCACTTAATAATTTGCAAACTGTTCCGTCTTTTCAATACTAGTTGTATTCTAGAAGTTAACAACGGTACATGTTTCGGACACTTATGTGTCCTTCTTCACACGTAAGTGTCCAAAACATGTACCGTTCTTAACTTATAGAATACAACTAGTATTGAAAAGACAGAACAGTTTGCAAATTATTAAGTGGATTCAATTCAATACGGACCAATATGGATAATAACAATTCAATATACGTCTCAGTAAATGCTACTAAAATACCTTCATAGAAATAATAAAATAACAAATGTACCTATTTATAACATTGAATACAAGTGGCTCACTGACATCGGGAGAGCGTGGGTTCGAATCCCACCTTGACAGTCCTGAAAATGATTTTTGTAGTTTCCTGTTTTCACCACCAGGCAAATACCGGGATGGTTCCTATCAATGACGGCCGATTTCCTTCCAAAGTCCCTTCCTTGACCCGTCCTGAAAAGAAAATTAATGGTCATTGGCTGCATTAATAATACGATTACAGACATCGTAATGTTAGTTAATACCAACAGGCCTTAGGGAAATCAGTTGGACAATTTACACCAATGTATTGTTTTTAAAATTATTTACATTTTGTTTAAATGTCTACGTATATTAAGCCATAGCCTAATAATAATAATAATAACCTGATAATAATAATAATATTTGACGCCCGGGGGTGGCCTGCACTTCGTGATAAACACCCAGTTCCCCAGCCAGAGTAATAAGCGTAACGAGACAGGCTCGACCGGCAATCGAACCCAGGATCCTTCGTGTCTAAACCTAGCATGCTAACCACTTAGCCACAGTGCTGGGCATTAAGTCATTATTGCAACGATATTTCCCCAAAGTTTATGCACTGTAACACAAAATATCCTGGAAGAAAGTGATCTTTTCAAGTTCATGGAAATATTTCAAATGTTCCATTTTCCGTGTTTTTTTTTTCACGTTGGTTTCTTATTTTGCCGACTTTTTCTTCGTTTTGTATGAATCCTTTAGTTAATTCATACCCACATGAGTCCAACAATAATAATGTGGCATTTATATGTTTCTGTTTTTGATATTTTTATTGTAGGGAGCCTTACTTCTAGGTTACCAGCCAGTTGTTCTTGCTGTTTAACATCTCATTCATTTTAATAATGTTATTAATCCTCAAATTATTCATTCTGGGCCTATGCATATCAATCCTTGAGTTTCTAACAATGGAATGTTTATTCTCTTTACAGAACGGGCCGATGGAGTTCCAGTATCGGTTCTATGATGCAAGTCGAATGCCAGCAATGGATGACGTGGATGTGATATCTAAAGATGACAGCACTGAGGTTAGCCAGACCATGGTAGCACTCACTACTGCTCTACTCGAGCACAGTGACATTCACCATAGGCCTGCTTCTCAAGCTTCAGAAGAACGTGCTTCTGAAACACTCCGTGAACCTGGTACTACAACGCCAGATGAACATTTTACAGAAACTTCTCCGGTAACTCCTGCTGGTGGTTGTGATGCCGAAACTGTTACCAGTACTACTACTGCTGATGATAATATTCCTAGGGATTCTGGTGAAAATATTCCTAGGGATTCTGGTGGGGATGGTGGTCCTGATACAACAACTTCCATTGCCAGAAAATTGGAGGCAATAGTTGCTGAACTGGGAATTGAAAATGACTTACAACCAGCGATCAATACAACAGAAGAAAACCCTACTCATCCATGTGATAGACTGAAAGAAGACACGTCTAAGGTTTCCAATATGGAATCCACTTCTTCAGAATCTAAAACTGAAGAAAGTACGCTCTCCTCGGATATGACTGGTTCTTCTGTTCATGTGAAACATAGTGCGGTTGAAGACAAAATTCCAGCGGTCATACCGGAACATACTCCTGGTAACTTAACAGCTGGGGAGCTGATTCATCATACTTCAATATCAGAAAAAGAGAAATCCTCTCGAATTAGTATAGGACTTCTTGCGTCTTTAGCATTGGAAAGGAGGAGTAACTCTGCTCTAAGCATATCTCTGTCCAGGAAACGAAATGCGGCTGATGGTGGTAGCCACTCCGACCCGGAAAAGAAAATCAGGATAGAAAAGTCTCTTAGTAACTTTACTAATGTTCCTTCTTCGGTTGTATTGTCAAAGCATTCATTAAATAGGCATTCCGGTGGACAAGAGCCGAAAGTGGCAAAGCAGTATCCGTCAAGTAATACTGGGATCTCCTCTCTTAAAGGCATGGAGTCGTATTTGCCAGGAAATTTAAGTATAACACCAGTATCCGTGCAGAAAACTGAGAACGATAGTAAAAGAAAGTACGAAGAATTAAAGTTTGCTCTTGGACTGCAAGTGAAATCTCCACAATTTCCTTCGGTACTTGAAGCGACTGAGAGACCAAAGAGGCCTGCATCACACATGCCTATCTTGCAAACTCCACCATCACCATCACCATCACCATCAAGACCAGTAGGTGACCAATACAGTGCTAAAATTGCATCAATTCCTCGTCTTATAGAGATAAATTCTGTGAATACGTCCAAGGCAAGTGTGAAAAAGAACCGTGTAGTGTCTAAACGTGTGACAAAGCGCGCAGACTCCCAAAAACACGATGGAGTTGGAGCGTTAGATTTGTCTTCAACGACACGCAGACCCCAGCACACTGCTGATATTTTGGCTATTGCCCAGAATCTTGCACGGCGGCAGCATATGTTGGCTCATACCACTGCGCCTACTCCCCCATTGTCTCCCTTGTCATCGCTGTCAGCATTCCCTGTACCTAGTTTCGTTCCCGTACGTTCACCTCCTCCACCATTACGCATCCCTATTCCACCCACCAGCACCGCGGCTTTCCGGCTTCAGCATCCGCACCAGCAGAGGCCTTCCTCTTTGTCGTCATCGTCACCGTCACCCCCGGCAGAGACTGGTCTGAACAGTTCCCGCAGTCCCCGAGTAGGAACGCCCTCTCACGATATATTTGCGAGTCCTGGACATCAAGGGCATCACCTACCTCCACCATCCCCTTCTAATTCAACACTCATGTTCAGGTCACGGTTTGAACTTCAGAATCCTTGGCACGGCGAATGGTACAACGATCAATTGATGCGGCGATGCCTGGAAAGTTTGCGCCGAGGGGAAGGTCTACCATCAGCTCCATACTTTGCCTACCCTGCAAGCACGAATTCAAATGGCAGTAAGACTACTGTTCGGAAGTAGCATTCAACCAAACTGTCTTGTTTTAATTCTTGAAAGAATTTGTTGTAAAAACTTATTTTATATTATTATATTACGTAATCTATGAATTTCCTTCTGTATATTTTGCTATATTGTTGGCCTTGTATAAATATTTCTAAGTGTTACTGAGCCTTATCATTCATGTTTCCCTCTAGAACCATCCCATCTTCCGTTCTTAATTGAGTGATAGACTGGCTGCGTGGCTCAGCGGTAAAGTTCTCGCCTGCTCTTCCCAAGGTTGCAGGATCGACTTTTGGTGCAGTCAGTTGGCATTTGAGGGTGCGAAAATGCGATGGGGCCATTTCAGTAGATTTACTGGCACGTTAAGGATCCCCTTTGGCGCCAAATTCTGGCACCATGGTGTCTCGAAAAGCTGCAGTAGTTGAAAGGGACGTAAAACCAATAACATTATTGTTATGAATTGAGTGATGAAATAAAATGTAGTTTGCAAAGTCATGATAATGGCTGCCAGTTACAGAAATATGTTGAATGGCAAGAACTGAAACGTAATACCTACAAGATATAAATATTCAGGAATAGAAAATACTTCTTCGATGTGCTCTCACATGAAATCAAATGTTTCGATAAGCAATGATGGGAGAGGTAGGCCGACTAACAAAAGACTCATCGGGTAGCCTACTTAGCCTACATTACTACTTCCCAGCTGTGTGCGCTGCCTAATTAACATAACGTCATACTAGAGATGGAAAAGATTCCCACTTCAAACAAACCGTATACTACTAGAAGTGGTTTTCCATAGTTCCCACTTCTACTCAAGGAAAATGCCGCGATGGTCCCTGACTGAAGGCTACGGCCGCCTCCTTCCCAATCCTAGCCCCAGTTACAATTATTCACACTAGTACAACCATGACAATGACACAGGCTATCATCAGATTTTACACACACTCAAGTACACGGGGCTAAAATTGTAGCAGTTTCGCTTAGGCTGGGATGACAAGTGAAACGGTATTTACTTTGCTCCACGTTGAGCGTACAAATGTAGCAGTTTTGCTAGCCCTCACTTTGAGTGACAATTGTAGCAGTTTGACTGCCCCTAACTGTTGGGAGATAAATGTAACTGTTTACCTTTGCCTAAGCTATGTTGTTTTAATGGGCGCCAAGACCTCAACGCAATGTTGAAATCTAAATTTGTATTTAACAACGTCTAGCTCTGGCAGAACACATTCAAGACTCTATTCACTCAGATCGTGGTATGATTTGATCATTAACCCAACAAACAATTGTATCAGGAGAAGGAATTGGTCTATATCTAATGCTACCTACTGAAAGCAAAGATTGCATTGTAAAAGAAATGAATTTATTATATAAAACAAGTATAGCAAAATTAATAATAATAATAAGTATAAAATTTAAATTGGAGCGTTGTGATTTGAATATTACCGATAGAAAATTACGTGAAAACGGAGTCTGATAAATTATTGATTTTACTCTTATTCCCAAGCTGTGAAGTTACTGAAATATGAAATATAAAACCAAGAGAAATGAGAGATTGCGTATTTCTGCGTCATTCGCGCTTACCACTGGAAATAGCCGAAGCCTTTCCCTCGTACTGGATGATGCTGTGAGCTTCCCACAGTCTCCTGGACGTCGACATCTTCGTCGATATTTGATGAGATTCTGGTAGATTAGATAATTCTATGGTCCGTACCTCGGACCCAAACACTCGTACAACCGCACTGGTTAAGTTTTACAAAAGTTAGTCCTCCAATCCACGGAACATCGGAGCGATTCCCGCGTACAACCGTACTCGTTAAATTCTATCCAGATCGTCCTCGTTCCACGGCGCGTCGAACGATATATGCACCTGTCGGCCCCCCCACTCTTCAGCCGACTTCAGCTTACGTGGTCTCCACTGATTGGCTGCACCCCGCTACTTCCCCTCCTCTAGTTCATTACACTCGGCGCGGCGATGATGAAGTCGATTTCCGTTCCAACTATTCGCCTTTCCTGGACGCTGCGACCCAGGATTGCGTCATGCTTTCCGACAAGATTAAGCGTGTACTTGAATTCCCAGTGAGTCACGTCTCTCGATATACCCTAACTGACGAAAACTCCGTAAAATTCCGCAATCACATAATTTTCTATGATATTGTCGTTCGTAATAATTTGCTTGATAGCGTTTTCTAAGACATAGAAAACCTATCTGAATGCTAATAATTTTTATAAAATGCTCCGAAAATACCTTAATAATAATTATAATAAATTAATAATATTAATAAATTAACATGAAAAATTCTCTTGGCTGAACAATTTGCCGCGTGAATAAATATAGAATGGCTTCCTACTGACTTATGCCAGTTGCATAAAAACCCCTCGAAAAACACGTTACAAAATGAGCACGATGCTCCAAGACTCGAAATGATTCGACAAAAAGGATTCTAGTAACATACTGTGGATCCATCAGAATTGCTACTGCCCTTGCTTACAAATCATGGTCACTGCGAGCCGAGTTCTTTCACTCCCACCCCCTCTTCTGTATACCTGCTCTTATATTCCTTATGCTCTTTAAATTAGAATAATGGCTGCAAATGGAGAAATTCGTTAGTGAAGTTAACACATTAAATCTTTGACGCTGGGCGAAGGGCTTTACTATGCGCTAATTGGCATTCCTTATATGGCTCTCTCGCGAGATATTTCCTCTGTTTTATTAGGCCTATGTCTAGACCACTTCGTGGTGTAGCGGCTAGCATTCTTGGCTGTCACTCCGGAGGTCCGGGTTAGATTCCTGGCGCTGCCAAGTAATTTAATTCTGGTCTGAGAGACGAAATGGGGTACACTTGCCATGTGAGGCAAAACTGAGAAGAGATGGGTTCAATTCCCACTTCAACCATCCTGAATGTGGTTTTCCAAGGTTTCCCAATTCTACTCCAGGCAAATGCCGGGATTGTTCCTAACTTAAGGTCACGGCCACCACCTCCCCAATCCTCCACGTAAATTACAAATGCACACACTACTACAGACACCACAATAACACACGTATCAGACACATTCTACACATATTCAAGTACACGGGGATAAATGACGATGATGTCCAAGCCCCTCAAATGAAACAACAACTTCTCATTGCGATTAAGAAAGAGAAGAAAACTGGGACTTTCCGAGGAAGGTGTAATTAGTCTCTTTAATGGCTTGTACCAGCAGGAAATCCCTCCTGGTTGTTCTTATCTGGTTCTCCTACCTACAGGTTGCTGGATACACGCATCGGTCACGGTCAATTTTCGCTGTACGTCTCGTACGTGACCGTTAATCTCGCGATCATTAGCCCAGGACCAACTTTTTGCGTGGAATCCACACCACTGGACGTGACACTTCACCTTGAAAACCCCCACATGCATTAACAGAGTATTCAACCCGGTCCTCGTTGATGGCAGATGAACTGCGTGACCGATGCTCCATCAGCCCCCCCCCCCCACACACACACACACGCGCGCGCACGCACTAGGAGAAGGACATCCGAGTCGGGAGAGAACAGGAATTATAGAATAGAGGTGCTTGGTACTAATAAGTACAAGACTAGATGGGAGCTCCATGGTGGCCAGCCTACATCCCACAGGTTGCGAGACACTGGTGGAATAATCATGATAATATTAAATAATGAAGTTTAACGTCTCTTTGAATTGCTAGAGTTGCAGACACGCTGAGATGCCGGCATATTGCTCTGTAGGGTATCCTAAAATGTAATCGGACTAACCCGATAACAAACCCGCAATGTTTGGTTTTGAGGTTGGTACACTACCAACTTGGTTCTATACAAACTCCAAAACTGGACGTTAAATTGAATCTGTTAATTGGATGAGGCCACATCTCCACTCTTTTTTTAATCGACTGTATAACACCTTTGAATTGAGTATCCATAGACATATATTTCGTGTGAAAATGTCGGTTCTAGCATTACGATACATAAAAGGAAAGATAAATAAAGTGGAGGAGCTGGCACTAGCAGGCTAAATATAGACAATACCGAACTGGATAGAAGTCCCATGGTGATCAGCCCACATCCCACAAACTGCCAATCTGAGATCTATTGACAGGTGGGTGTCTTTATGAGGCGCAGAAAGAAACTTGCCAATATTTATCGCACAGTGTTCACACTAACACTGAGATTAGAACAAAGTTCTCCTTTTCCGTTTCACTCAAAATGGCCATTCTGTGTATTCTGTTATTTTCCAACATAATGAACTAGTGTGTAACTTCACTTCTACTTCTGAAATTGTACGGACACGTGAAAGACGAATTGTAAATGAAAAAGTCGGAAAATCTTGATCAGCTATGGTTATGCTTAGAAGTTCTGAACACTACATATCACATACAACCTACAGTAATCAAGTGATCTATGAGCCATCCTGTATATAAACTTGTATTACTATTTTAACTAGGTAACGTGATCCGTATGTTGAATAATTCATGTTGTACCTGGATATATTTCACATTACGTATGCCACCTTCAAACATCCATTTTGTTTGGGGGGGGAGAGAGACTGGAGTCAATGAAATGTGGAAAGGGCTTAATACTAAGGTGAGACCAAAAGCCAAAATCGGAAAGAGAGAAATAAAATGTTTTCTTTTTTCGACGTATATTACAACTGGGATTTGTACGAACATTCTGGTGTATTATTTGCATAGAAATTCCTCGTTGAAGCATCTTTAATTATTTTTTCATTCAAGGCTAGGCTAGATGGATTTTGGCGCCAATTTACATAATCATTGATATGTCAGGAAATTCTTGACACAGAAGGCTATGGCTTAGCCCATTTTAATGTTCCGGAAGTGGGCTAAGATGCCTCCATACTGTTGTTTTCAAACATATAACTGGCGATAAAGTTAGGTTTATTGAATTCTTATTGTGGTTTCACATTTCTTTTAGTTTTTTTTTAATTTATTCATATATTCTACAATGCTACGGAGCACTTGTGTGTACAAAAACATTATTGGGCAGCTATCAGAAACAATACTGATAACCTATATGCAATGAAGAGGGCAGTGTGGGCCACCTACTTTCACCGGATAACAGCAGACCATGAACCGATACACTGAAAGACACCTCCAGGCACATGGTGGAAATATAGGAAGGCTGAAGCAGAGGGTACCTTCGACAAATTTCAGCATAAATCCTCCATACCTCTACAGTAGCTGTAATGGAAGCTATAAAGCTCTTATAGGCCCTGCAAGGACCTAGTAAACCCTGAGTTGTTAAATAAATGTCTTCATGGGAAAACCCAAAATGACCACAAAGCATTTAATAATACAGGGTGCCAGGGAATGTGCTCCGCAGTGCCTACAGGCTGCTGCGAGAGATTACGTCGCCAGTTACGTTGGCAGCACGGCTGTCGCTTGTATAAAAACAAACAAACAGTAAACTTTATACTCACCACAGCCATTCATAACACACTGTTGCACTCTTCCAATAATAATCTAACTATACACACTGACGATTTCGACAGCCCACACATGTGACCATCATCCTATCAAGGACACTGTGCTGCCAACTAAACTGATGACTCAACCTCTCGCAGCTGCACGTAGCCACTGCGGAGAACATTTCCTGGCGCCCTGTATAATTTGGTCCAGGGTTCCCAAGAATGTATTTGTGGGGTACAAAACATTAACGTTAGGGGTTTCAGATATTGTAATAACTCTCATTCATGGGAATTCAGGCAGACTAAAAGTTCTTGAAGAACTGGAAGTAAAAATTCGAAAACTACAACATACGGATTGAATGCGCTTACAGGTTCAGGGTGCAAAAAGCAGAATTTGTGGCAAATTTGGCAACAAAGGAAGCATGGAAGAAGAGGAATGGAGCATATTGGCCAGTGATGAGTCTATGGTGCAGGATGCTTCTAGATGGTCTAGAAAATAGTATAGTGTAAGTTTATGATGCTCTTTTCATTCTGCAACTTTGAAGTTGATTTTCTTGAAACCAAAAATGTCTCAACAAATATTCCGTTTTCTCCAAAACCAAACAATGTAACAGCATGCAATTCTGACAATTACTCAATGTGTATATAATACAGTTGGTTATCTACAATGAGGAAATTTTGATGAGCACCTTGTGAGTTATGTCTCATAGATCATTAGGTTTTCTTTATTAGAATAGGCCTACATATTTTCAAAAAATAATCATTACACTCACATTTCCAATTGTAGCAAGAGTTGGTGAATATACTGCATAAATTTCATAAACTTATCTCTAACGTTTTGTGAGTAATATGAACATAAAGTATACAAAATTAACATTGGCAAGATAGGGCATTCGGTCTCACCTACCACCCCGTCTAATTCCGCCCGTGCCTTTCAAATTTCAATAAGTTTCAGTAATATAATACAGGCTGCGAGTTCCAAAAACTTGAAAAGCAGAACACAATAAGTCTTATTTAGAGCCCAATGTATTTATTTGTGTCTAATGTAATTCAATTCTTATGAAACTTTCAGATATCGGCTGTGCAAACTTTAGAACACAGGAAATAAAAACGTGTTTTTATTCAAGCGATTGAAGTGAAACTTGGTTTAATGAATCTCTATTATAGTACACACATCAAAAAAAGTTTTGCATCACCTCGGTTCCAAGAGTTCCGGAACCTTTAAATACAAAGGGAATAGAGATCAACACAAACAACATTTCAGCTCGTTTTATTGCTCATGAGACCCACACATTGCATGTTGTACCATCATACAGCTAGACTTTCAGCATTTGTGGTCCAGATTGCAGTACACACCACTACCTCTAATACCCAGTAGCACGTCCTCTTGCATTGATGCATGCCTGTATTCGTCGTGGCATACTATCCACAAGTTCATCAAGACACTGTTGGTCCAAATTGTCCCACTCCTCAACGACAATTCGGCGTAAATCTCTCAGAGTGGTTGGTGGGTCAAGACGTCCATAAACAGCACTTTTCAACATATCCCAGGCATGTTCGATAGGGTTCATGTCTGGCGAACATGCTGGCCACTGTAGTCGAGCGATGTCGTTATCTTGAAGGAACGCATTCACAAGATGTGCACGATGAGGTCGAGAATTGTCGTCCATGAAGACAAATGCCTCTCCAATATTCTGCCGATATGGTTGCACTATGGGTCGGAGGATGTCATTCAGGTATCGTAAAGCCGTTTCGGAGCCTTCCACGACCACCAGTGGCGTACGTCGGCCCCACATAATGCCACCCCAAAACATCAGGGAACCACCACCTTGCTGCACTCGCTGGACAGTGTGTCTAAGACGTTCAGCCTGACCAGGGTGCCTCCAAACACGTCTCCGACGATTGTCTGGTTGAAGGCATATGCGAAACTCATCGGTGAAGAGAACGTGATGCCAATTCCGTGGGGTCCATTCAGCATGTTGTTGGGCCCATCTGTACCGCGCTGCATGGTGTCGGGGTTGCAAAGCTGGACCTCGCCATGGACGTCGGGAGTGAAGTTGCGCATCATGCAGCCTATTGCGCACAGTTTGAGTTGAAACACGACGTCCTGTGGCTGAACGAAACGCATTATTCAACATGGTGGCATTGCTGTCAGGGTTCCTCCGAGCGGCAATCCGTAAGTAGCGGTCATCCACTACAGTAGTAGCCCTTGGGCGGCCTGAGCGAGGCCTGTCCTCGACAGTTCCTGTATCTCTGTACCTCCTCCATGTCCGAACAACATCGCTTTGGTTCACTCTGAGACGCCTGGAAACTTCCCTTGTTGAGAGCCCTTCTTGACACAAAGTAACAATGCGGACGCGATCGAACTGCGGTATTGACCTTCTAGGCATGGTAGAACTACAGACAACATGAGCAGCGTACCTTCGTCCTGGTGGAATGACTGGAACTGATCGGCTGTCGTACCCCCTCCGTCTAATAGGCCCTGCTCATGCATGGTTGTTTACATCTTTGAGCAGTTTTAGTGACATCTATGAACAGTCAAAGGGACTGTATCTTGGATACAATATACACAGTCAACGTCTATATGCCGGAGATCTGGGAACCGAGGTGATGCAAAACTTTTTTTGATGTGTGTATTTATCAGATAGTATATCCCTGAGATATTAACTTCACTAACTTGGCAACGAATGATCCGATATTTGTGGATCTCGCTAGTGGACCATCACAGTCTAAACCTGTATCTTACTTTTTGTAAATTTTAGAAGGTGCACATGTCAATTTCCTGATATATGAATTCAGCTTGTCAAAGAATGATCCGATCCCTGTGTAACCTAGTATAAGTTAGTGGAAAAATGCCATAATCACAATGTTTAGGTATATTCTATAAGTCAGTCTTTTATATTATAGATGGCATGCCAATTCCTCAGAGAAAAATTCCTGTAACATGTCACGGAATGATTCGATCTCAGTGAATCTTGGTATAGTAGACGTTGCTATGACCGAAACGTTCTGGTATATAATTTGCTAGTGTAGTTCCTCTCAATATAATGTAGATAGCACTCGTGTTATCATCTAAGATAAGTTGAATGTCTAATGTCTATTAATCCTATCGTAGAGAATGTCGGCAAAATAAACTACAGTCGCACGAAATATACTGGTACAGTTTTAAAATTTATGAATTATAAATGGCGAGTTTGTGTGTTTCTAAAATTATATTTTTATATTTCATGCATTAGTGAACTGATTGCTGGAGACAATTTAGTTGATAACTGCTTCTTTAATAATAATAATAATAATAATAATAATAATAAACTGGCTCCAAAATCTCTAGCTTACTTTTCACAAGTTATGGATGCAGGGGAAATGACTTTCCCTAAATTATCATGTTTAGCCGATAATAAGATTTTAATTATCTTGAGCGTTGTTAGTGTAGTGGTTTAATGATTGTTGTGTTAAGGGGGCGTACAACAATGTCATCTGCCCTAGTTTCTCAGTTTAGTTATTGACTATGATTGGTACGAATGTTATTTCTAACAAGTAGTTCTGTGAAGAACTATACAACCTATTTTCATATATCCTACTTATGTTAATTGCCTCTATCAACATACAAAATTTCAGTTTGATAACTCTAATAGATTCGTAGATATTGAGAACCGTCTAAATATTTCATATGGTCGCCATGTTGGATTTTCATTATGTAGGTCTTACGAGTTTGGTACAATTACATGAAGATTATTGTGTAGGTGTAGTAGCCTATTCAAATTTCAATCGCATGATTAGGACACAAGAAATGAAAACCAGAATTTAAAATTTCGCACAGCTGCCATCTTGTAGTTATGAAAACAATTGAAATAAATTGGATGCCAATTGATTAAAATGTGTGTAAGCATTTTCCGTACCAAGTTTTACTGCGCCTGGATGGTTAAATCGTGAGAAACGTCCATTTAAATATTTATATTTCGCGTCACCGCCATGTTGGATTTGTGCTCAACAGGTTATTGAAAGTCCCATAGGTGAACGTATGTTCTCAGCCTCTATTAACAATCGAAATTTCAGTTTGATTGCTACCATAGATTAATAGATATTGAGAACCGTCTATATATTTCGGATGGTCACCATGTTGAATTTTTATATTTGTAGGCCATTAAGTTATGTACTACTAGATGACGAATTTTGCGTAGGTTCATTATTCAAACGTTCAATTTGATCGCATGATTAATACACAAGAAATAAAAACTTAATTTGAATATTGCGCACAGCCGCCATCTTGAGGTTATGTGAACAATTGAACTAAATTAGATGCCAGTTCATTACAATGTGTATAATCATATACTGTATCATATTTCACTCCGCTCAGATGGTTAAATCGCGAGAAAGGTCTATTAAATTGTTTCACGTTCGCTTGGCCGCCATGTTCGTTTTGTATTATAAAGGTTTTTGGAAGTCTCATAGGTGAACTTCTAGTAGTGCCCTTCATCTCCGTAGAAAATTTCAGGGTAATATCAGTAAGTTATTATGGGGGGGGGGGGCACACACACACACACGCATGGAGAGACGCACACACACGGACAAAAGGTGATCTCATAAGCCTCATAAATGAAACTGCACATCTCTATCATGTTTTATTGAGGAGGTCACTGGGAAAATAGATGAAATGTAGTCTACCAGTATGATGAAAAAATAGTCTAGTAGTTTGAAATTGTTATCTTGCATTCCTATCATAGTGTAGGTCATAAATCAAAAGCTATCTACTTATCACATGGACAGGGGAGTTGTGTGGTATGATAGACCATTAAAAGATAAGAAAATTGGTATGTCAGTTCTTCACGAACTACTCGTTTTACTTTCAGGTAATATACTCGAAAACAATTTTGAATACATAAAAACATTAATTATAAGGGAATCAATAAGCCGGTATTTTTAACTTGTGGGGCCTATGTAGCAGACCTGAAATTAAGCATATTTCGTTTTATTTATCTTGTGTAAAGTTCATTTTATGGAGATGTGGCCTTTTCCAAACAACCGATCCAGTTAGTATTGTTCCCAGATTTATTTTATTGGCAGATGAGTGCACTCTCTGTTTGCCATCTCTTGATGAATGCAGTACATTTGCATTTGTCTGTTGGCACAGGCTAGAGTAATATGTGGATTTTCACCGATGGCTCAGTCTCACTCATGGCTGTGATTACATGGAATCTACTGAGGTATGGGTGGTGCTTAGAAATGACATTCAGGGCACAGTCAGTGCCTGTGGATGCTGTGAAAGGTTCTACTCATAGGGTTAGTACTGCTGTTCTGACTCAGTGAGGAAAGCAATGGCAAACTACGTAACTGCTTTTTTTTGCCTAGAATGCCTCAATATAGCGCTGTCTTGGGTTTTTGTGGGTATCTACCCACATAACCTAACGGCGGTACTTTTTGAGGATCCAACCAGCCTTCGGGTCGACTACCTAACAGACAGAATGCACTATGAGACCTCGCTTCTGGCCACGTGATCACCTTCATCACTCTCAGCTGCAAAGACGAAGAGGGCGTGATGAACTGTGTTGGATTTCGTTTACACCATGTGCTAAATCTATGCTGGACGTTTCATAAAGTGCCCAGTTTTATTTGGCATGATTTTATCCATTTCATCATACGCAAACCTGTGTATGATCTCCACGAAGTGGCAAAAATTACTTGCCTCATGCTGAAGAAATATTTATTTCAGCATGTGCTAGCGCTTTATGAAGTGTCTAATCTCACCAGAAGACTATACGACACTTACCGGGTGACTGAATATGAACGTCCATCACGTGAACCGTGGGAGATATCGATAACCTTCATTAGAGCGAAACCACCTGTTATCATTATCGCTAATGAGATTAGATTGGAAAGTTAAAAGGAAATGAACTTACACCTAAATAGTCTGTTACATGTAGCCTAGTCCTGTTTTTTTTGGTTTCAGAGTGGGATCCAATAGGTTGAAGGCGTTGATTCATTCTCTTCACATACAGTAGGTTATTAGAGTACACAATCACAATGAAAATGTATCCTTTCATGGACTATCCAATTATTGTTTCTGTCTACCTTTTGTTATTCTTTCTTTTGAAATGAACTGTGACAAAGTTCTATTATGATTCACATTGTACAGACTTCAATACTTCTGCAAGTTCATGGATGGAGGAATATGCTTTCCATAACTGTCTTTTTAAATATACAGCAAGTTATGTGAAAAGATTCAGCACCATGTGTCATTAGTTTGCGGTTCACTTAAGCGGAGAGCTCGTCCAAATTATCAGAGGAAGTGAAAATTCCTGCACTTGCGTACTTTTCTAATAATCCTGATAATATTTATTTGTGGGTGATTGGAGATAATGCTATGTAATTCTCCGGTGTTATCTCTCACCATCTCTCGACCAAAATCAATCTTTGTACGTGACTTCAGAAAATTCAATTTAAATGATTTTAAAACGGACGCAGAACTACTCCCTTGGCAGAATTTCTACCAATCCACTGACATAGATGAGAAAGTGACTGTATTTAATGATTGTGTAAATAAACTCTATGATAAGCATGCACTGCAAAAGAAAGTGGATATAAAACATAGCTCTGCTCCGTTGATCAGTAAAGAAATTAAAACGCTTTTAAAGAAACGTGATAAAGCACGTAAAACATTTATTAAATCTAAACTTACCATTGATTATGAAGAGTAAAAAATTCTGCATAATAAGACAAAACAATCAGGAACACAAAAGTGAAATATATGTACAACCTCTTCAGTGAATGCAAAACGACCTCCGCCAGATGGCGTGCTGCAAAATCATTGGGAGTTGGTGCCAATTCAATCACTGATGTTGAGATGCCTGTCTCTGCATCACAATTAAATGAACATTACTCAAATGTTGCGTCAATTGGTGATGCATTAAGAGTATCAGAGACCGTCATGAAATACACATCCATCTCTCTCCCTGCCCATGTTTTTTTTTCTTTATGTGTGTTTACCCACACCAGATTGTGAAAGCCATCAAATCAATTCGTACAAAAGCAAGAGGCCCTGATAGTATCTCAATTATTCTTATCTCTAACTGTCTTGAAGTATTTCTACTCACAATTATCCATCTATTTAATTTCTCTCTACAAAGTGGAGTATATCCATCTCTTTGGAAGTGTGCTAACATACGTCCAGTGCCAAAAAATAAAAACAAAACACTAGTTGTAGTGACTCTAAACCAATAAATATCCTTTGTGCCCTTAGTAAAGTGCTTGAGAAAATTGTTCATGAACATGTGACTACCGAACTACATTTAATATTTTCAATCCTCACCAATCTGGATTTAAAAAGGGGCATAGTACCACTACTGCATTGTTCAAGGTCAGCGATGATATACGCTCAGCTATGGACAAGCGTCAGCTTACAATCTTATGTATTTTCGATTACAGTAAGGCTTTTGAGTGTGTGAATCACAATATACTTCTTGCAAAGCTGAAATCTTTTGGCTCAGAGTGCTCTTTCCTGGTTCAGATCCTAGTTTTCCATGCGTACACAGAGAGTGGTCCTCGCGGTTGGCTCCTCCTATGACTGGAAATCGGTAGACAGTGGAGTACCTCAGGGATCTGTCTTGGGTCCACTATGCTTCCCCATATATATATATATATATATAAATGAAGTTTCTAATGAATTCCGAAATAGTTCTGTTCATATATACGCTGATGACCTCACACCTAACACTGCATGCGATCGTATAAGTCTGCTTAATGAAGACATTGACAGGCTTTCTGAATGGGCCCTAAATCATGATCTTAACTTGAAAATATCTTTAAAAAACTGATATCCATTGGATATACAAAACTTCTAAATTCAGTAGATTTAAATTTACTACCACCCATCAAGATACTAGATAATAATATTAAATATATCAACACCGTCAATAATCTCGGAGTGATATTTGATAGAACACTGTCGTGGTCAGAGAATACGTCTAGTGTGGTAAGCAAGGTTGTATCAACTATGCATCTCCTGAAAAGAACTGTTTCTTACACCCCTCCTAACTCTCCAAACTCTCATTTTTGCCAATCATTGATTATGGCTCAGCTGTATACAATGATTTACCAGAAACACAGAACACCTAACTACGTGCAGCTCAAATGGCTGAAACTCCGCGAGCGCTGGCAGCTATCAGTTGTCATTCTAACACATAAAATATTACATACCAAGACCCCGTTATATCTCTACAATGCCTTTACAACAATGCATTCTGTTCATAATCGAGAAAATAGATACACAAAAATAACACTCCAGATTCCTATACACCGAACCATGAAGTTCAATAAATCTTTTGTTTGCACCGGCTCACGCCTATTCAACACCTTCGATTTATATAAGTTCGTCAACATTGCAAGCACTGCAGCTCTCAAAAGACGTCTTTCATCCTGCTTTTTGGAGCAGTAACTCATACCTCTCACATCTGATTACTGCATTATGTTAAAATACTTTTTAAGTTCAATTATAACATCAGGTCAATAGCTGACAACCTGCCTACTTTAATAGTTCTTCTTATATAGCCTATGGTGTTTATTTTTCGGTCTGATAGTCTGTATGTAGGCTACTCTTTTGTATGTAATTTTTCCATTATCATTAGTATTATTATTGATATTATTGTATTAGTACAGTCTTTTTGTTACCGGTACTACAATTGTTAGACTAATATTATTTATATTGTGAAAGTAAGTGAAATGTTTCATTTTTATAAGCCCTAATCTTATTTTATGTAGGGCGCTAATGTAGTTAGTTAGTTAGTTAGTTATTGTTGTTTTAAGGGGCGGAACTACGAGGTCATCTGCCCTTAAAGGCGCTACTGTAACGGAGTTCTTAAGCTCTAAGTATAGCCGTGAAAATAAAATCAATCAATCAATCAACCATATCTGGAGGCAAATATTTCAGTTGAAACGAGTATTTTAGAATTCGTCCAACTTCAGAATTTCGATTCGTATATCGAACTTGAAAGTAAGGTAAGATCAACCATTTATCTATACTGTGACTGTCCTAGGAGGAAATTGCACACTTAATTAGGGTACCTGTAAATATGCAGCATGGACCGCCACTTCAAAGTCTAATATAGTTTGAGGTTTCAAATAATTACACAAACGACTAATACCATCCCACATATTTTCGTATGTTGAAATTGTTTTTGATAAAAGTAAACAAAACATTGGTCGCTTGTAAAATACACAGGTGTTTCATTATTACACTGCAATGTTTCAGGGTTAGAATCCACACGTGTGAAGGGTCAAAAATGGTATATTTAGCATGAGTCCAGAAATGATTATTGATTGAAATAGCAGATATAGAAGTAGCACACATAAATGAGAGGTAGAGGTGGGCCAATTGCTTGACTTCTACACTCACCAGACTTAACCCGTTGAACGTTTTGTGTGGGGGCATTTAAAGTCGATGATGTACTCAACACTGTGCTGTGAATGATGAAGCAACACTTAATGTATGAATTGTGCATGGTTGTTAAAGAATACGTACAACGCCAGGTAGAGGTGGGCCAATTTCTTGGCCTCCACACTCACCGGACTTAACCTATTGGACTTTAAGTGTAGGGGAATTTAAAGTCCTTGACTTACTCAACTGTTGTGAAAGATGAATGAATTGTGCAGGTTTGTCAAAGAATACGAACAACCCAAGGCATTCTGGAGTGTTTTTATACCTCAATGCGACGACGAACAGAAGCCTACGTTAAGGCAGAGGGTGGGCATTTCAAACACCTCGTGTAAGACACTGAACATAAAAATGAACTGGACCTAGTAAAGTATTGTTAACTAATTCCATGTCTGATGCCACAGTAAATATTCCTTTCTCGATCTAAGTACGGTATAGGCCTATACAATCTTTTTCCATTATTTACATGGTTGTGTGGATTCTAATCCTGAAATATTGCCGTGTATAAATGAAACATTGTGTATGTTGGAAATCTACGGAACAGAATCTCTCGTTCCTACTTGTCGTAATGTTTAACACATTTACGTAAAGCCTCATTGACTGAACGACGAAGGGTAGGTATGTTTATGACGCTGTCTATGTAGTGATAATAACATCACTGTCATACTTTGTATAATTTTACTGGGCTGGAGAGTCAGTTTTTCTCGTGCTTTTCGATTGCAGTTATTTAAAACAACCAGATTCCCCTTAGCTCTGATTTCACGAGTATGATGGCTTGTAAATGCACTAATTCACTCACCTCCACATTTGTTTGAAGAGTTACTTCGCAATTATTTTCTATTCACCCCCCCCCCCCCCCCCCCGGCATATTATCTGTTCTTAATTTACTTTGCTTCATATACTTGAAATATTGCCAACAACAGGGCAGTCCATGGCACGATTTGTTACAATTTTAATGAAATTAATTCTGTTGTACACACGATCAGATTGAATAGAAACCTCCAGTTGAATACCGAGATGGTAGAATACCACGGACACTCTACTCAAATCCTAGCCCCAATTACACACTTGCACAGCCATCACAATGACACAGGTTATCAGACAGATTTCACACACATCCAAGTGCACGGAGCTACATGGCCACGCCCCTAAATGAAACAACATGAACAGAAACCCGCTCTGTCAACTGTAATGACAAGACAGACTTTACACGACTCAACTAGCCTACATGAACCCGCGACGTTCTAACGACATTCCAGAATCTAACAGCAACCAGCGACTTCTAGAATCAACTCTTGATGCCGTCACACGTCTTGGCAGTCCAGTGTTGCCAATGTTCCGTTCCGCAGATGTATTTGCGGGATTGAAAGGAAGATTTCCTGGAAATGAATGATCGCGGTAGTTTTATCGTCATTCTGTTTCATCCCTGATGAATGGTACCCCGCGTTATTATTAATCTCTGAGATAGTGGTACCGAAGAACCATACTAATTTCTATCGCCAGTGAGGCAGTTCTTTATGAGACAGTGCCGTTATTTCAACCCCCCTCCTCACCACTTTTCCCCAGGGACATAGCGACACGTGACTCCAGCTGCGTCCGGCGTTGCTTCCACTTACGTGCGCCGAGCTCCTCTCTTTCATCTTTCGTATCGACCACTCAACTCTTGTCCTTCTACGACTCAACGGTATTCTGGTATCCGAAACCTAGGGAGTTCTTTATTTTCAAATCTTAATTGGCCCTGGTACAGGGGCCAGACCTCTTATTTTATTTTCACAGTATCTCCTTCTGCAAAAGGAGGCAGGGTGTGTGTAGCCCTTGGTGGACCTTGGATAGTGCTACACCTCAAGGGCTCACGGCTGGTTGGCAACCCTATAGCTGGGTTCCTCCTATATCTATTGGATTGGATCATCTCCTATTTCCCGTTTCCTATCCGCCTTTCATGGCTTTACTTCCTTCCAAGTTCCTCATTGCTCATTCTTCCAGGGTTGAGGGCATTTCTTTTCCCCACCCATTATTTCCCTTATACAGTACATTTTTTTTGTCATTTTCTTCTTCTAATATAAGATGGTTGTAGATCAGTAGTGTAGTAGTAGTTGCAGTCTTTCATTTCATATCATGCCACTATAACCGAAACTATTAGGGGTAAACAAGGCTTCATGACGTAAGAGAATTGTCAAAAATAACGAATTAATTTTGTTACGTTACTGCTTCCGTACCTTAAAAAGAAGGGGTCTATGAATAACGTTTTTAGTGCGGCAACGAAATAAGGGGTTATAATTTTCGCTGGTTTGTGATATTAACGTTATAACTAGCAGAGGAAAAGATTCCGTTATTTTAAAATGCGTTCCCGTTAATAACGTTATAAGTCTAGTAACGGTATGACAGCGATTTTAACCCGCTGCGCGCCATCGATAACGTTATTCAGGCAGAGTGATCGATTCGGTTATTTCAAAATGCAAAGCTACTAATAACGTTATACGCCTAGTAACGGTTGGTTGGTTCCTTAGTTTAGGGGCTGCGACAACGTGGTTATGTAGCCCCGTGTACTTTGGGTGTGTGTAGAATCTGTCTGATAACCGGTGTTAATTGTGATGTCTATATTAGTGTGTGTTATCTGTTTTTAATTCAAGTAAGGACTGCAGACATTGAATTTCAAGTACTTCCTACTTTTGCCGCCAAACACCGCCGTCAACGACTACTAGTTCCGAACTTGACTACCAGACGCCACCGCAGTCGGCTCCTGGCGACGAACGTAGGAACCTTAAGAGCGTTGTTTAACCTATAAGTTAATTTAGCTTCACACAAGTGTAATTAGTGGAAGGTTCTTTAACATGCCATAAATCTATGACATGGGAACGCCGGCTTTACTTCCCCTCCGAAGGAAGGCATACTGAGGGATTTTAACGCTCTTAAAAAATCCGACGACTTCGGCCGGGTTTGAACCCACGATCTTGGGCATAGGAGCTCAGCATGCTACCAACTACGCCACCGAAGCCGCACCCCCTAGTAACGGTATACGAGCGATTTTCACCAGCTATTCGCTATCAATAACGTTATTCAGGGCAGAAAAATTCATTCCGTTATCAAGAAATGCGAACCCACCAATAACGTTATAAGCTTAGTAACGGTATACGAGCGATTTTTACGAGCTTTGCGCTGTCAATAACGTTATTCAGGACAGAAAAATAATTCCGTTATTTATAAATGCGAACACACCAATAACGTTGTAAGCTTAGTAAAGGCATGCGAGCGATTTTTACGAGCTTTGCGCAGTCAATAACGTTATTCATGGCAGAAAAATAATTCCGTTACTTAGAAATGCGATACCACCAACAACGTTATACGTCTAGTAACGGAATACGAGTGAATTTTACCAGCTATACGCTATGAATAACGTTATTCAGGGCTGAAAAAATAATTCCGCTATTCAGAAATGTGAACCCACCAACAACGTTATAAGTAGGGCTCGGATTTTTAGGTAAATAAATATTTTTTTATGTGAATACATATTTTAAGAATTTTTTCTATAAATACATAAATTCCTTCTTTTCACTCATTACCACATCAAAATACATAATATTTACATTTTTTTTAAAATCAGTATGCTAGATCTTTCAGTTCATTGCATTTTTGTTGTGTTACTTCAACGGGGAAGAACCTGTGAGCTATCTAATCTTCATGCAGAGCGTATGTCAGCTTGCAACTTTGTTATCTCCTTACCTTGTCGCCCCGTGCCACTCACTGTGGAAGCCGGGGATTTCCTTGCCCATAGCCATATTGCACCACGTGCTAGACCTCCCCTCCTCCCCCCTCTCACTCTCTCTCTCTCCAAGCTACCTGGAACCAGTGACACTCGCATGCAGTACATTTCTAGCACTGTGAAGTGTAAGTCAGTTCTACGATGCCTAAAGTAAAAACAACTACAAGTCATCGTCTGTTGCAGAATTTAAAGATAATTTTACTTCTGATGGCCTTTCTGTTCTGCCAACCATGTGGGAAAGCAATCAAGGCTGAACAGCGATCTCAAGTTACACAACACCTCAAGGGCAAGAAACACATTGCCGCAGTTTCGCGCCTACAGAATAAGTGTTTCACGATAATCATCGGTCATTTTTGATGGACAACCTGAAGATGTATCTCGTTGTGTATTATAATGCTTCAGCAGTCAGTGAGATATAGAATAAATTGCATTCGTGAGTATTGCATATTGTTTATATTTACATTAATAAACTAAATTATAATCAAATATTTTTACTTTTTTGTCACATATTTCAGGTATTTTCAATACGTACAAAATAAATATTTTCCTGATCTTTAGCACCTAAAAATCCGAGCCCTAGTTATAAGACTAGTAACGGTATATGAGCGATCTTGACCAGCTATACGCTATCAATAACGTTATTCTAAGCGGAAAAATTGATTCCGTTATTTCAGAAGAGATTCTCGGCAATAACGTTATGGAAGTGTCTATTTACCCGCTACCCGGACAAGCATGGAAGGTGACCGTGAACTGACAATGCGTGCTTCACGATTCGTGTTTGCCTCGTAGCGTGGATACTAGCGCACATATCTACGAACCATGAGGTCCAGAGTTCGCTTCTCACATCTGCTAGCAGCAGTTTTGGCTTGTTCGTTACCTGTGACGAGTAACGATAGCAAGATTTGTATGTGCGTTTTCCTATTGATGAAACTGTCCATAATGACGTGGATTCTTTTTAGGCCTGAGAAGAACATCCCAATGGCCATCGTGGACATTCTTGCCTTTTGTCTCTCACGCGGTTTGCTCAAATCTGCAGTTTCAATGCTTAGGATAAAAATGGAATTCGCACAGTACATCAATGGGAAATTTGTTATTTCTTATTAATGAAACTTGGAGCTAATGCTGTACATAAATGATCAAATTTCAGCAAGAAGTAACTGCGGCTGTGAAACCGCTAATTAAAACTGTCTTGCAACAACTCTTTTTAGTTCCACAAGTGGGAAAAAACTAAAACTTAAAGCATCGTTATTTATTTATTTGGTTATATTACATCGCTATCAACAGCGAGGCCTTAAAGCACCGTAGTGCGGTACTTTTTGGCTATATAATTTTTTTAATTTGCGAAGTCCGCGTGGACATTTTACTGCTTCCCCCCTCCCCCCTCGTGGACTACAGCGGCCATTTGATGCCCCCCCCCCCCCCCAAGCTGTCCACCATGGTTTATGGAGAGAAATCTAGCTATCTACCGGTAACTTACATCTGGAACTCTAGCGTGAAAACAAAACAAAAACGAACGAGCTGCGGGATGGTTCACCTCGGTAAAATGGATAGAGTAGGCCTAGATAGTTTTGAGAAGGATTTTATATTAGTGACGTTCGTCATATCCTACACGATTTTGGCGCGAGAAGCTGAAAACAGAGATACTAAGTTATATTTCCAAATACTAATCAAATGTCGAGTAGTACACGTTCCATCTAACCATCTCGCTACCCATCTCGAGCAGCGAAATTGCATACCTCACAAGTTTACAATGCTGGTTACCAAACTATAGACGACAAGTACATTGGGGAGGCGGGATATGTCCGACTGGAAAACTGGCAAACCGAATCAGTTATGTTTTGGTTATAGCCGCTTTATATGATTCCATCGACGCACCGAATATTTAGGAAAGACGACATTCCGACAAATTTTAGACTTGTACCGGGTACTGGTAACTGTTCGAACCCCTAAGACATACGCATACAGTACATCTTTTTGAAATACGCAAATTTTTTAAGTGTGTTTTCTCTGAACTTACAGACGCGTCGAGTACGTCTATGGGAGACGATATTTATACGAATTTTAGACTGTATCAGGTACGACTGTTGTAAGCAATAACTGACTGCAGCATTTCAAATGAAAACTGTTCGAAGTCGACCGTCAATGTCATTGAGAGCTATTCCATTGACATCTAGAGACAGCCGTCTAGACGTTTATTAGACCTCAGTAGCATTTAGAAATGTCTATAGACGTCTATTTGTTTATTGGGGCACCGAAGCACGTGAACGTTTGGCACGTGATGATAGTTGCGCACACACGGTATTTGACAAGCTTTTATTAAGTTTCACTGCGCGTGCTCTCTTAAAATGTTTCAGGGAACTTTTTTCTGAAATCTTCAGTGAAATGCTTTTTAACTGACCTTCGGTGGAAATACACTGGAGTTCAGTGGTCTTGGGTCGGTCACTGAGACATCAGTGCGTTAGTCGCTGATCCTAAAGTGAAACATTCCGTGAGAGTATCAGTGATAATTTATGTTGCACTGAACTTCATGTGTGCTTATTGCCATATCCTTCGCCAATTTATCAACATTAGCTCAATGGAAACAATATGGTCTGCTTTCCAGTTCAATTCCATGAATCTACCCACAGATCAAAGTTCAACCCCGGTCTGGGGTAATGTGATATACTTCTATTTTTTTCCCAGTCTTATACTTAACCAAATTGATTATTAAGGCTTGTACATCTCGTTAAACATGGCTATTTATTACTATTATCGTTAGATTACTGGAAAATCGGATAAATAAGCCCGGGAAAGGCGAGTAAACTTTCACTGAAAACTTCAGTGGATTTTCACTGCTGGAAAGGTCAGTGGATATTGTAATTTTCAGTGAAGTTCCACTGAACGTCAGAACGTTGGACTTCAGTGATTTATACGGCCTTTAAGCCACTGATATAAACGGATATCTGATTAACGTCGTAGTACGCATTGCACGATTAAGGTGATCTTTTTTACAAGCTAAGATTTTAATTAACGTCCCTTCTCACGGGCGCTACTTTGTTGTTCCTACCATAACCGATATCCGAATATTAGTCCAAGTAACGGTAGGCCTATTAAGGGATATTTTTTCGAGAGACTTATTCAAGTAACGTTATTTCTGGCAACACTACATTGCGTTCCTGCGGTAACCGATATCCGAATAACGTTATTAGTCCGAATAGCGGTATTGGGGGAATAATTTTCGAGAGATGTATTCAAATAACGTTGTTTCTAGTGAGCACTACCATTTCGTTCCTGCGATAACCGATATCCGAATAACGGTATTGGGGGAATATTTTGGAGAGATATATTCAAATAACGTTATTTCTAGTGAGCACTGCCATTTCGTTCCTGAGATAACCCATATCCGAATAACGTTATTAGTCCTAATAACGGTATTGGGGGAATATTTTTCGAGATGTGTATTCCGATAACGTTCTTTCAGGCGGGCACTACCATTTTGTTCCTGAGATAACTCATATCCGAATAACGTTATTAGGATAACGATATTAGGAGATTATTTCGAGATACCATTTCGTTCCTGAGATAACTCATATCCGAATAACGATATTAGGATAACGATATTAGGAGATTTTTTCGAGATATGTATTCCAATAACGTTATTTCAGGCGGGAACTACTACAGTATTTCGTTTCTACGATAACCGATATCCGAATAACGTTATTAGTCCGAATAACTGTATTAGGGGATATTTTTCGAGAGACGTATTCAAATAACGTTTTTTTCTGTCGGACAATACTATTTCGTTTCTACGATAACCAATATCAGAATAACGTTATAAGGAGCAATAACGTTACCATGCGATACAAATGACGTCCAGATATGAAACGTAACGACCACAATGTGACCAAGACCCATTTTGATATGTAATCTACCCAAACAACCATTTTCGTTATTTTAAGTTATGAAGCCTTGGGGGGTAAATGACCAAGATGTTACGCCCCTTAAAACAACAGTCACCTCCACCACTGTTATTTTGAAAAGTAGACAAGTACTTCTGGAGAATGTATGTTTTTCAAAACTTGCAAGTTTACACTACAGGAGTGAGCGAGCACCACCAGAGCTACAGCTAGTTTGCAAGCTCGTGTGCTGCTTTACGCGTACTCAAAAGTTTTCGTCTGCGTTTCCCCTCAAATAGTCTAATCGAGAGCTGCTGTGCTGCCGACAGCTCTATTAGCTCTCAAGTTAATGTAGAGTGGTCTCGACCATTCTATGTTACTCATTTGTTTGCCAAGGTTCAGGAGTTCGGGCCTGGGCATTAATTGCTTTCAGTATGAATTAAGTGGATCTGGAAGTAGACTGTGCTTCTGGCATTCGTTACGTTGTTATCCGCAAAGTTGCGTAGTGGCTAGCATTATTGGTAGTCACCGCGGATGCCCGGCTTTGATTCCCGGCTCTGCGAAGATATTTATTTCTGGTCTGAGGGCTGGAACGGGGTACACTCAGCCTCGTGCGGCAAAACTGAGAAGAGGCGGGTTCGATTCTTACCTCAGCCATCCTGGAAGTGGCTTACCGTATTTTCCCACTTCTATTCCAAGAAAATGCCGAGATGATACTGCTCGGTTCCAAGCTCTGTGAACTTGCGGGGTGAGGTGACGTGGGAGGCGGGAAGAGAAGGGCCTGTCAACAGCCCGCCGTGTTATCTGGAATTCCTGTCTATTCCAATACTGCTAACATAGGGCCGTTGCCTGAACCACTGTGGTGTTGCGAATGAGTGAGTCACCGACCAATGTATTTGGTTCTGTTACTACGCACGGATCTGGATCCCCTCACATCACTCCATCACATCCACATTCCTGTCAGGTGCACGGAGCTTTGACTCAAGCAGTACCTAACGCAAGGCCACGGCCGCTTCCTACCCAAATCCTACCTCAATTACAAATATACACACTAGTACAGACATCACAGTGATACCGGTTTTCATACAAATTCTAAACATACCCAAATACACGTGGTTACATGTCCACGATGTCGCAAAGCTCCTAAAAGTATCATCGACAACATTCTTTACGTCACTTTCGTGTACATGAATTCTAGGGACAACTCTGACCCCGGAATGACAATTGAATGACTGTTTCGTGTTTAGTCTTAATTTATTTTTCTGTTAATAACCTTCGTTTTTATTTCTTATTTTGAATTTATTTTGGGTGCGTATTCTTCTAACAAGGAACATTTGCAAAGTAGGCCTATCGGACAGATAGGCTATTGCTGTAATATTGAAGAAAACAGCTGTAGGCTAATCAATGTGTAGTTTAGTAGACCTTTAGCTGCCTATAACAGTAATATTAAGCATGTATGGAAGAAAGCTACGTTTCCGTTGAATGCGTTGTCTCCGACAGTGTTATCAGTAGAGACCTGCACGGATGCGGATATAGTTTGCATAGCTGTGCGGATAGCGGATAAGCTGCGGATAATGTTTGGAGAAAATTTGCGGATAGTTCTTAGAATACAATCCGAACCATATCATATTTTTCCGTTGTTTTTTTTTCATGACAAATAAGATGATGATTTACGCCAATCTCATTCAAATAAGTTAATGTCATTAAGCACCATTGACGCTCCGAACTAAAAGGGGTTGCAATTCTGGATGTACTGTATAACATTCATTTTAATCACAGCGCATTACATTCATAGCCGACTTTCTCCGCCAATGTCTAAATGTGTTGCTTTAATATTTTATCTAATTAAACTATTATTGTAATGCCAGTAGATTTGGATAACAAACGTGCGGATGCGGATAAAAGTCGGGCGGATGCGGGGCGGATGTGGGGTGGATGCGGATAACACCCCTGCGGATGCGGATAACGTTTTGTTTATCCGCGCAGGGCTCTAGTTATCAGGAAGACTTAAGAATCCGGTTGCGCCACTTTCAAATGCACAGGCGGATCATTCAACAGGTGTGCTTATTGTCGTTTCGTGTACTTTAGATTTCATCATCAACACCCACAAACATATAGGCTACTGCTATGGACAGCTAAAAGTCGTAAAGTAAACCTTATTTACAGCTGAACTTGACGTTTCTTTATCCATGTAGTCTCAATATATAGCGGGCTAAAAAGAAGAATTCGTCTGTTTATAGATACATAACATTAATTCAAATACCGTATCGTATTAAAACGATAGGCTATATTATTTGTTAATATCTGCTACTTAGGTTTCATTTCATTCGTGATTGTTTATTTTTAATAACATTAAAATTAGTTAATATGCAATATTGTTTACCAACAGAAAGCCAACTTAGTAAGGCATGTTGACTTCAATGCCAAACAAGCATTTGCCTGGGCGATTCACACTTATTGAATTATACTCAGCCTCGTGTGGATAAATGAATACAGCGTGGGTTTGATCCCCCCCCCCCCCCCTCAGCCATATTAGAAATGGTTTTCAGTGGTTTCCCACTTGTACCCCAGGCAAATGCCGGGATGGCTCCAAACTTAAAGCCACGCCCAAATCCTTCTCAAGCCTGGCCTCAATTACAATTACACACACTACTACACACATCACAAAAACACATGTTATCAGGCAATATTCACACCAACACCCACGTACATGGTGCTGATGACCACGATGTCGAAGCCCCTTAACGAAACAACAGCAATAACAACAAGACGTATCATTATCTCAGAGATTAATAATACCAGGGGGTAACACTACGCTTTGTTTATGAACCCCTATCCAGAGAAAAACCAGAAGTGAGGCATATAATCAAGATGATATCACCCTTCTCACAAAAAGAACAAGGTCGACTCAACACTGCACTCTCGATACCCACAGATCGAGTGAAGATGCTGATCGATAGGGAGAAAACAAGGCAAGTTACTCGTATATCGGACACTGCTCTTAGAGGTAAGTTCCCTGTTCCCTGCCTCTCTTTGTCTGGCTCTAGCTGCCTGCAGCGAATAAATGATTGAATGGCTAGAAGGACAGATCAATAGCGCCTCGGGTCAAATCGGTAGCTCTCGGACAAGTACGGCTACGTTCGCCTTTGGTCGGTCTAACTCGGATCTGTCAGCTGTATTCGCCACTGCTTGCTCAATAAAGTATTTTACTTAAATGGCATTGTTTAATTGAAGTACGGTATCGTCTGAGAAGCAGCAGGGAGTGAAAGGGCACCTTGAGTGGCCAAGGCTATCTGACCCACTTCTCATTGTGTATTCAGTGATCGATACTTTCTGTTTGTGTCATGTCTAATTGATCACGTGTCACATCAAGTGCCTCAAGCGATTCACCCTTCATTGTAATTGGCCTGCACGCTTGCTAAATAATGATTTAATAACCGACAGAAGCAGCTACGCCAGGCCATGGGGCCAAACTATCTGCGGACTCGGTATTCGTGGGTTCGAACCCCACCGTCGGCCATCCTTGAAGTGGTTTTCCGTGGTTTCCCATTTTCAACTCCAGGCAATTGACGGGACTGTTCCTAACTTAGACGACGACCACCTTTTTCCCAATCCTCACCTAATATACACGCTAATACTGTACAGCCATCACGAAAACACAGTTTATTAGACAAAATTACATACCGTACACACACCCATGTACAGTACATGGGGCTAAATGACAACAAAGTCCAAGCCCCTCAAATGAAACAATGACTATTCTTCATTGTGATAGAAATCTCCTCACTATATGAAACATGTCTAGGATGATAGCTATCTACAGTACATGAATGGTTCAGAGCTGTCGATCTGCAGATCCTAAGGTGTAGTGTAGTGGCCAAAGAAATGATTCCAGTAGCCGACATTTTTACATTTTACAAATACACACACTACTACAGACATCACAATATCACATGTTATCAAACAAGTTTCGCACCACAACCCATGTAGGTTACATGGTGCTGATGACTGATGACAGGCCCCTTAATGAAACAACAGCAACAAAATGTATCATTATCTCAGAGATTAATGATACCAGGGGCTAACACTACGCATTGTTTAATGAACCCTTCATCAGAGAGAAACCACTTTTGCTCAGCTTGGTTTTTATTGATCTTCATGTCGTAGGTTTTGGATACATTTCCAATGAACGTCAATGAGACCTACTACTGTACTTTCCCTGTCAATGAGGACTAGGCTATGACTGGTCGGTTCGCACTGATGATCTTGTCAGTGACGGATAAACAAAACGTTATCCCTATCCGCCCCGCATCCGTACGACTGTTATCCGCATCCGCACGACTTTTATCCGCATCCGCACGTTTGCTATCCGAATGTAGTGGTATTACAATAATATGTTTAATTAGATACCTAAAGCATAAAGTATTAAAGGAACACATTTAGAAATTTGAGGAGAAAGTCGTTCCCTTAGGCTTAATCTGCTATGTTTAAAATGAATGTTGAACAGCCAGAATTGCAACCCTTTTCAGTGCGGAATGTTAATTATGCTTACTTAATGACATAATTTGAGTGAGATTAGCTTAAATCAACATCTTACATTTGTCTTAAAAAAAGCATAATGGAAAAATATGATATGTCATAAACATCCGGGTCCGAGTAATGATATTCAACAAGTTCGGATTGTATTCTAAAACCTAACCGCAAAGTTACTCCAAACATGATGGCGATTTTTCCGCATTCGCGCAGGACGTTAACGATAGGCCAGTCCTAGTACAGTCTGTGGTGCTCATTTTCCGGAACAGAGGCTGGTGTGTACTGATAGTAAAGTTGAGATTTCTCTTTTAGTAAATTGTAAGTTATTTGTTTGCCAATTATTTGTGCAATATTTGTGACAGAGTTTTGCTACATTATTGTGTCCAACGGTGTAGTCTACTCCAGCTTAAGTCCATCACCCTCCAATCACATGATCAAATTGTCTCATTTACGACTCCACATCTTCGGCATTTATCATCCAGATAGGTATCATTCAGGATGTACTGTATCTCCGATGGATCTTTCTACCGATTACCTTATCTTAAATGGCCATCATCAACACTGTTGTTTCCCTCTGTAGATTTTCACGTTGTAGCCATTGATTTCAAGAACTGTAATCTATTCCTTCTCTAACTGGAGTTTTTTGTTTCGAAAGAGTGGTCATTGAAGACCATGTCATCGTGTCTGACTAGCTTCGCTGGGGTAAAATCCTGATCGGCAGAGCACATAATTTCCATGAGGTAAATTTCCTTGGATTTCCTCAATCCTGAAGTTTGTTTGTTAAAAATTAATCGAGCATCATGAATTCTCAGTCATCCCATCATTATTAGCAGCACGATGCGTTCTATTGCAGCCATCTATCGTGGAAAAGCGATCAGGCATAGTCCTCATTGACAAGGAAAATACAGAGGCAGATATGATTGACATTGCACTTCCCTCCAATGGAAATGAATACAAAACCCACGCCATGAATATCAATAAATGCATACACCTAGCTGAGCAAACGACGATAATCGTAAAATTAGGATATTCTATCAAAGTATCGGCTACTGAAATTGTTTCTTTTGGCCACTACACCTTAAGGATCGCAGATCGACAGCTTTGCACCATTCATGCAGAAAGCTATCATCCTAGACATGTGTCATATAGTGAGTAGATTTCTATAACAATGAAGAATGGTTGATCCTGCTGTGATTTAGACCAGGGGTCTCGAAAGTTTTTAGCCTACGGGCCACACCGACTCCTCCAGCAAGACCTAGGTAGCTCAACATACCAATATACTGTAGTTTTTATTATACCTACGTGGTCACTTTCGTGACATATAACGATTTCTTTTTTAAGTATTTTCTTTCGTTTTTGTGACGGCTCATTTTACCGTCAGGTTTATCTCGCTTCCGTAAAACCTCCGAATGTAATAATCGTATCATTAATCAATTATACTTCTTCATTGAAGCAAATATCAGGGTTCAATCCCTTATCTAGTCGAGAAACCATTTCTCTTAATCAAGGCTTCTATAATTGGACTCTTTTTAAAGTTGTTAATTTTGTTCAAACTCACATACCGTATGTGTTATGGTGTTATATCACTTTATAAATTCATTATTACTAATGAATTGCATAGCAATAAACTTAATCATTCCAATTTTGTTCTCTGTTGCTACATACCGCTAGCCCAATATCCCGCCATTACTTTCAGTCTAATTGTTACTCACAGTGTAATTATTTTGACAAAGCTTATGCTTGATGCGATCTCCCGTATGGGAAAGTTGAGGGCAAGACTTCCTCCACTGGGTATATGATTTGCAGCCAATGCCCATAGCAGGGTATTTTAATTGAACGCCCGTGGGCTCCATGCAAGTTCAATTTCAAGTAGTTCCAACTTTGGCTAACAGATGCCACTGGCGCTGACACCTAGCGGCGAACGTTGGAACTTAATAGAGCGTTTCTAACCATAGTTTTGAATCCGCGCAAAGTTTCGTTTCGGGACTGGCCGGCGAGTGAGATATCTATGGTGCAGTGCGCGGGGGTGATTTGCAGTGTAGCGATATTAAGCAATATAGTCTATTTAAAGTCATTATTGCTGGAATTGTATGAGAGTCTTCCACTCACACAGTTTGATAATTTGCATACATGTGCCTTACAACTCTCGGCACTAATTATCTGTGTGGAAAATATTCAAATTAACTGGTGAGCATTTGAAGTCGCTGTTGATAATTTCCATTAGTAAACTTGTTCCACAACTGCAAAGAATTGTCAGTGGAAAGTTACAGCTGCATACATCTCATTAATCATAGTAGTCTAATAATAGTAATAATAATGAATAATTTAATTAGGCTATATGAATCACCAGTGTAATTCACGTATGTTAAGTTTTTAGAATAAATCGCATGTCAGTAATTGCAGTTAAAATGTTCAATTTCATTATGTATGCTGGTTATTATATTGTGTTTCTTATAGTAATTGATCGTTAAATAAAAACATCTGATTATAATTTGTATATTTACTTACATTGTAAATTTTACAATGTATCCTAATCAAAATAAGCTATGGCGGGCCGGATACCGCGTATGTCCGGGCGGCTACCACGGGCCGGATTGATGGGGCTCGTGGGCCATTGTTTGTGGACCCCTGATTATGACCACACAGTTGTAGAGAACCCGATATTTGAAGTTCTAACCCTCTGAAAGGTCAGGAATGATGTGATGTTTGGACTAGCCTAGACTAGACCAAATTCTATGTGAATTTTAGTTCGAATTCATTAATTAATTCGGGGGCGTGGTGGCTCAGCGGTCTAGCTGTATGCCTCTCACCAAGGCGGTCCGGGTTCGATTCCCGGTCAATGCATGTGAGATTTTTCGAAGTGAAATGCCACGTCCTGTGGTTCGGATTCCACGTAAAAAGGAGGTCCCGTGGCTCATGATCTCAAGATTAACGGTCACGTTAAACTACAAGCTTCCTTCCTTTCCTTTTAATTAATTAATTAATCTATGTTCATGTAAGACTGTTTTATCTTTCCATGTCTAGTCTAGTCTGCAAGCTTCTGGCTGCGAACGATTCACCCCCATGATTCTCTATTAGCAGTTAGGACTGCAGCCTCGTCTGATCCTACTCTTCTCACCTTGAATAGCTAAACATTGAATCTAACCACCGCCTTCAAAGTCCAGCGCTGATTCTCTTACCATCTGTAGACTAGTTTATTAATCTACTAAGTAATCTCTTCCGTCCCATTTTCGTCATATGACCCCAGCATCTAAGTCAGCTCATACAGTGATCATTTCTAACTCAGCATTTATCTCTTCATTGTCTGAAATTAGTAAAAGTAGATACAGCTTATTGAAGGATTAAGAGTACTTTTGGGGAAAGAAAAACTAAGTGCTGTAATATTAAGGACTCAGATGGAAAACCTCTAACAGATAGGGAAGAAAAGGCTGAGAGATACAAATCTTACATTGAGTGTTTGTGTAAGGGAAAGGAGATTGTGAATCATATAATGGAAAGGGAAGAGGAAATTGATGAGGAAGAGAAAGGAGATGTAATATTGAGATCAGAATTTGACAGAGCATTGGAAGACGTGAGTAGGAACAAAACATCAGGCACAGATGATATAGGCTACCGATTGAGTTGCTACGCTGCATAGCTGATGAAGGTTTGATCAGGTTATTTCACTTGTTGTGTAGGATTTATGAGACAGGTGAGGTACCCTCTGATTTCAGGAAGAATGTTATCATCTCTTTAGCAAAGAAAGCCGGAGCTGACATATGTGCAGATTACCGTACAATCAGTTTGATCACTCATGCTTCAAAGATCCTGACTAGAATAATTTACAAGAGGATGGAGAGACAGATAGAAACAGAGTCAGGTCAAGACCAGTGTGGATTCAGGAGAAACTGTACTAAGTCTCAGGCTGATTTTGGAAGGTAGAATAAGGAAGGATAAGAGAACGTTCAACAAGCCTCCGTGGCTTAGGCGGCAGCACGCCGGCCTCTCACTGCTGGGTCCGTGGTTCAAATCCCGGTCACTCCATGTGAGATCTGTGCTGGACAAAACAGAGGCAGACAGGTTTTTCTCCGGGTGCTCCGGTTTCCCCTGTCAAAATTTCATTCCAGCAACACTCTCCACTATCATTTCATTCCATCTGTCATTCATTTCATCATTGCCCCAGAGGAGTGCGTCAGGCCTCGGCAGCCGGCACAGTTCATATCCTCGCCGCTAGATGGGGGCTTCATTCATTCCATTCCTGACCCGGTCGGAGACTGGAAGCAGGCTGTGGATTTTCAAGAGAACGTTCATGGCATTTGTAGACTTAGAAAAGGCTTTTGATAACGTTGATTGGAGTAAGTTTTTTGACATTTTGAAAACGATTGTAATAAAGTATAGGGATATGAGGGTGCTCTACAATCTAGACTATGCAGAAATCAGACAGCAGTCATTCGAGCCGAAGGACATGAGATAAAAACTAGTATTCAGAAAGGTGTAAGGCATGGCTGCAACTTATCACCCATACTTTTCAATCTGTACATTGAACAAGCAATGAAAGAAATTGGAGAAAAATGCAAAGAAGGAGTAAAGAATCAAGGAGAAATAATTTCAACTCTGAGATTTGCTGATGACATCGTCATCTTAGTCGTCAAACCATAGAATTTGAAAAAGTTTTTAAATGAAATGGATCCTGTCTTGAGGAAATAATTCATGATGACAATTAATAAATGTAAAACAAAAATATTGGAATGCAGCCGTAAGAAATCAGAATCCCCTATGGACGGTACGTTTCCGGATACAAGTTCCTATGCTAAACTTAACCGTCCCCACTACAAGCCCTCCAAGTCTGTAATGGGAATTTAGGCCTACGTCACCGTCGTCAAACGAACTGGAACTAGTTCTGTGTTAGTGGAAGGTATATTTCCTAGACTTTGAGCTGAGTTCTACAGTCTATGGTTCTATAGTCCACATTACAACTTCGCATACGGTGCTGTTTACTTCGCACGCTTCTGTTAGTCCCATCCCACAATCGCTTTATCATATCGAACAGTTTCGATATTTTATCTGATTTCTCCCTTCCCTGTTTGAAATGTTTATTGCTGAGAAATATTCCTCTTCATGTTTCATCTTATAAGTGCCATTCCTACCCATAAACTTACGTCTTAATATCTTAGTTTCAGTGCATTCTCTAAGTAAGGGTGCTTCTTTCTGATTTTCCCCACATAGATTAACTTAGGCTATAGCCTACACTTATACACTGTACCTTTTTAGCTTAGTACCATATTTTATATACCCTCATCAGCCACCAGATTATTCGCCGCCTTTCCCTTCTTGTTAATCTTTCTGCTTTCATATTCATAAATTTCCTTATTTCGTAAATCTCTATTACGGCAACCAGATATTAGCATTTAACGTTCAATATATTTCGAAATTTCGACCACGTTCTCACATTCCCTTTCTTCCAGATTTCTTAAACCCATCTCCCAACAGTACCCCAGTCGTATTCCTTCCATTAACTTTCTCACCCCATCCACCCATTACCCCCCTCTTTTGGTATCTCAATTGATGCTGGTACGTTATCCGTAGCAATTCACCCCCTCTACCTGCCTATAGGCGTAACTAGTAGTCCACTTAAAGATTCTTTTGACAATATCTTGTTGAATACTTACATTATCCTTATTTCACTATTAGCGTCGTTGGTGATTCATTTAGGGGTATTATGACATGGTAGCCCCGTGTACTTGTGTGTGTAATATCAGATAACCTTTTGTATTGCTGACGGTTGTACCGATAGTTTTGAAGCCATTTTCTCATTGTTGCCTTATTGATAATAATTGACATTAAAAATTTCAGTTGCTACACTTCCTAAGTTTTTGAAATTCTTTTGTTTTTGTTTTGGAGGGCAGTGGGTGTCATTGTAGGCCTACAGTTGTATTATCCAGAGTTGGAATCTGACATTTCGGCGCCACTAGGCAAAAACAGTTGACGGCTAGATCGCACGCAAGGCTTGTTGCCATGGAAACCATAAAGCGCTGCCAATTTGAATGACGCTCTTTGGCCACGTGCTTGTCGTTTGACCAGTCGCTTGTTTGGTTGCTTCCAAAGTGCACACATTGACCTTGCTGCGTTATAATTGTTTTGAATTAATTAGTTAATTACTTTTTCGTGTAGGATTAATACTTATATTTATAATTCATTAGTGTCCGTTATTTATTTATATAGTGTTAGTGTCAGTTTAAGCTTAGGTTCGTGTGAATTAGATTAAGGTTAGCTTTATTTTTGTTTGCGAGTGGTGACGTTTTTAAGGATGACTTCTCGTGGAGGAAGACCGAGGATACATCCAGTTCAGGAATCGTCAAGAACTGGTCGAGGTGTACCTATTCGAAGCCATGGGAGGAAGATGATTATCGCCGCGCGGAATTTTTTTGAAAGGGAGGGAGAAAATAACCGAGCATCAGGCGAACCATTAATTCCATTCAGTCGCGCGCAGGAGCGTACTGCCTCTGCTCTTGGAATTAGTGAGACTACTGTCTGGAGGGTAACTATAGAGAACTTATCTTCGCCCGAGGACTCTACTTCAAAACACAGCACGCCGGGGAAATCGAGACCTAGGTGTGCCACGGTCACTGAACTCGATACCTGTCAAGAGGACGCTATACGGCGCCACAAATATGGCTATTATTTTAGGAAAGAACACCCGACTGTGAGGAAGTTACTGATTTCTCTCAGACAGTGTGATTTGTTCCATGGAAGCTATAGTTCCCTTAGAAAGGTTTTACATCGTCTTGGATTCGAGTACAAGAGACTAAATGGGAGGAAATTGCTACTCGAGAGAGGTGATATTGTGGCACTTCGCTATGAATTTTTGAACAAAATTAGAAGCGTTAATTTAAGTGAAGTAGTGTGGCTAGACGAGACCTTTGTGAATGCCGGCTACACCAAACCTAAAGGTTGGACTGATGACACTGTCCAGGGCACTATGCCTTGCTTAACTGGGAAGGGAGGCCGTTTCATCATTGGCCACGCAGGAACTTCTGAAGGCTTCATAAATGGGGCGCTACTTTCGTTTCGATGTGATTACCACGAAGAGATGGATCACCCCAGATTTTATCGATGGTTCGAGGAGCAGCTTCTCCCTAATATCAAACCGAACAGTGTCATAGTAATGGACAATGCTCCTTATCACACTGTGCAGGTGGATAAGGCGCCAACGAATGCTTGCAGGAAGGATAAGATGATTGACTGGCTTGAGAGGCATGGGGTCGAGGTTGACCACTCGCTAACAAAGGGAGCGCTCCTTAGTATAATTAATAACATCAAACCAAGAACTCCGAAGTATCACGTTGACGAACTGGCAAAAAGAAAAAAAAAAAAAAAACATGGACATGAGATAATCCGGCTTCCACTTTACCACTGCCATTTCAATCCTATTGAAATGATCTGGGCTCAAGTTAAACAATATATTGCGGCTAATAATAAAGCATTCAATTTGACAGAGGTTGAAAAGCTTATTGTCGAAGGGGTTGGACAAGTGACAGCTGAAATGGCTGGCTGCGTGGCTCAGGGGTAACGTTCTCGCTTGCTGGGCCCGAGGTTGCAGGTTCGTATCCTGGCGCAGTCAGCTGGCATTTGAGGGTGCGCAAATGCGAGGGAGCCGTGTCCGTAGATTTACTGGCACGTTAAAGATCCCCTTCGGGGCAAAATTCCGGCACCCCGGCGTCTCTAAAAGCCAGTGTAGTTAAAAGGGACGTAAAACCAATAACATTATTATTATTATTATTATTATTATAAGTGACAGCTGAAAAATGGGCGAAGGTGAACGGGAACGTGAAGGTGTTATTGACACAGCTGTGGACGACCTTATAATTTCCCTCGGCGATTCCTCATCCACCAGTGCGGGATCCAGTGACGGAGAGGACCGGGATGATGATGATGATGATGATGATGATGATGACATGGATGGGATAGAGCCTCTTCCCAGTGATTAGCTTCTGTCTTCAAAAGGGTGAGTTAATAGCCTATACAATGAACGTAGGCCTATATTTTGTAATACATTTGTGTGTTTCTTGTGCCTTGAAACTTATTCTACAGGAGATATAAATTGCTAAATAACACGGAAACAATCTCGTGTTGTCGTTTCGCTTTGAACATTTTTGCTCTATGATAGTAGGCTATTCGTAATATTGCTATTCATTACAATATTTTCGGCCTCTCCTCAATTTGACGTGCTATTATTTTATTTTACAGTGTGAACCGAACAGTTTTAAGCATTGCTTTGTTTAAGATTTTTGAAAACCATCTGAGTAAAATTGTAATAAATGTAATAACGGTGCTAATGATATTATGAGCATGAGGAAAAGAACGGGAGGGTGAAATTACGCACGTGGTGGCTAGTAGCACACGTGGCAACCCTGCCTTTAGTTCAACGGTTCTCCGCCGAACTGTCAGCTTCCAACTCTGGAAAATACACCTGTAGGTTTGGTAGCGTTTTGTAGAGTTAATTTGTCTTGTACACTGAGTGGCCACAAATCACGGGAAGGGTAGTCCTATGAGAAAATGTGCCGTTGCGACTAGCTGCGGCGGAGCAGAGCAGTCTGTCACAGACATGAGTGTAGTGAGGATGGCAACACGTCGCAAGTTAACCGACTTTGAACGTGGGATGATCATAGGTGCACAGCGCATGGGTCATAGCATTTCGTAGATTACACGTGAATTCGGGTTTCCGAGGTCAACAGTGCCGAGGGTGGATCTTCAATATCGCAGAGATAATGTTACCTTCCGCGTAAAACCCCGCACGGGAGGACCACAGGTGTTTAACGAACGGACGTCACGTCACCTCAGCAGAACCATCAAATAGCTACTGTGAGTCAGATCACCGCCCAGTTGAATGTTGGGAGTCAGGAACCCATTTCTTGTCAAATCGATGCCTCGCTGTATTCCTGCCGTTTTGAGAGCTCGCAAAGGAGCAACTCGTTATTAACATCATATTCTGCGCCTTACCATGACGTTTGGCCATTAAGTGTATATGTGAAGGCAGGAATCCTATTTAATTCCGATAATGCGACCTCCCTTTCCTCAAGAGAATTTTAGGACATTCAACTCCGAATTATTAGGGCATTTTGATATTAGTATTTTTGCTAGGCATATTTGGAGCCTTGATTTGTAGTTGTAAATCACATAGGCCTGTGTAATTTTATACAGGTACTGATCAACATGATTTGGCGGACAAACGTCCACACTGATCCTTGGGATCCCAATTATATTGAATCCTGTATCCCCCACCCATTTTAATATTAATCATCTCCATTTTCCATAATGCGATCTCACCATTTCCCTCTTACTATTGTCTAAAAAAGCCTTACTAATACGAGGGTTTTGGGTCCCACAATACATGTCGTGTCAAGGTAGGATAAGTTATGGCTAATTGGATTGGCTGTTTTTAGCCTATTTTCATTTATGAAGAAATAGGCTTATGAGATCACCCACCTTTTGTCCGTGTGTGTGTGTGTGTGTCCAACCCCCCCTCCCCCAAATAAAATCTAAACGGCTGTAGCGATTTCAATGAAACTCGGTAAAGACATTCTACTATTTTGTCCGACCCCGACCGGGCTCTTCAAATTTAATTAAGTCTCACTAATCCAACATGGCGGCTGTGCGAAATATTTCACCGGCATTCTATATCTCCGAAACTATTACTGATATCACCATGACATTTTGTACGCTGATAAAGGGTACTACTAGAAGTTCAACTATGTGACTTTATAAAACCTGATCTATGACGAGAGAATCATAAGGCAGGATTTGTTTGAATTTATGGGATTGCCTCTCGTGCTCCTAAGAAGACATAGCTACTACTTTCGATGATCTGTTGGACAATATGGATGAGGGTGTGATGGAATTCGTTACGTACACGCAACCAGTTTACATTCGAGGCAGACGGGCACGTGGCCAACGCAGGGATGTTACACCTTTGTTTCCACCAGAGTTACGGAATGTCTGCCAGCTGGTTTTAGGTGGGAGACAAAGAACCAAAATTAACTTTCTCTTAAAGCAGGAAAAAGTAATTGAACGCATCATGCATTTTGGCATTTTTTCAAAATCAATTAAAATATTCAAGAAGAAACTAAAAACGCGATTGTACAAACCACAGGAGGGTATGTAGCTACGTTACAGACCACATGTAGCCAAAATCTACATTTTTAATCATGGGTATAAAGAAAATGGAAGCGTAATGCAACGCTTAAGGGCACTTTTATACTATTTAGCGTTGCACAGTAATCCACATGACGATGAGGATAAGGAGGAACAAGACTATTGAGGAAGTTGATGATTGAAAATGAACCAGCCATAATGAATTTAAGATTATATTTTTTATAAATTATTCTGTAAATGAAATTATAATGTTATTTCACTCACTTCATTTAACACATTATGCAGATCATGTAGGCTACGGTAGGGACTGTATAGATGTTGACAACATTTAAACTGGTTTCAAAGAGAGGCTCAAAATTGTAAGGACGAAAGTTGCTGTAGGGCAAATGTGAGATGAACAGAAGTAAAGTAAGAAGGAAAGGAACATTCGACCAAAACTTGTTGGACAAATCGTAAGAGGACGAAAATTGATTAAGGACAGCTGGCCGAAAGTAATTTAATGACCAAAAGAAAATTGAACGCAAATATCCTGGACGAACATTCTGCTAACCATTGTCCCCCTCTTTCAGCAACCTAACTTTTTTAAATGTTATTTTCCCTTTTTAATGCTAATTTATTTTCATCACTGCGTCACAAACACCCAACCCCAGAGCCAGGGGAATTAAAACTGCGAGATTGAAATCCTCCACGGCCCGACCGGGAATCGAACCCGGGACCTATCTGGCCAAAACCTAGCATGCTAAAATCTTAGTCATAGGGCCGGACGCTTTGCGGGTGGACCCTCTTATTTCCCCCCTTTACAATCTGCCTTTCATGGCTCTACTTCCTTCCAAGTCCCTCAATCCTTATTCTTCAAGGGCTGAGGACAATATTTCTTAGTTTTAAACTAATGAGTAGTTAGTTGGCCTAGTAGTAGTAGTAGTAGTAGTAGTAGTAGTAGTACCGATGATCACTTTCATTATCATCATTACGGGTAGACAACATCGATGTTCCGTCCCTTAAATAACAAACATCACCATCAGTCTTGCCATGATCCAACATTTATAATTCTCAATTAGGTCAGGAGGCTAGTCTGATTATTGTATACCACAATAAAAGAAATGCCTTTAAACTGTGAACTGTATCTTCAGATTTTACTGTAGGCCAGTAGCTTACAAATAGCCCTGTTTGAAGGTCATATCTCAATATACCGTACCATTCACGTGAGAGTTAACACACCTCTACCATTCATATGTAAATATTGCTGTGCGAGGTCAATTTCTCTGCTCATGTAACTGGCCTAGGAACATCAACAACATCCGTCTGGCCTTCATTTTATAAAATGGGTATTATTATAATAATTATTATTATTATTATCATTATAGCCCATTCAAAGAGCGGGTTTGAACATGGTGGTTTTCGCCTTCTTATCCTCCCAAACCCTCTACATGAATGCACTGTGTTGTGGACCACTTCCTACCAGTTTTCTGTTTAGGTTTCTTCACGAATTTGTGCTTGGCTACTATTGTACTAAAGGCTCCACGATTTTCTATTATTTCTTGGTAGCCCAACTTAGTTTCTTCTGGCCGGTTTAATTTGACCTTTCTTGAGTTGATTACCTACTTTAAATCATCCTTTGATGAGCCTGTCACTGTCCATTATATAATTTAGATATGATAGAATTTCAGGCATCTCTTGCGTACGGCATCAGTGAACCTATCAGTTAAGGACAGGTCCGCTGTTCTTCTTTTAATCCACATCCTATTTTCTCTCGTGGGACCATAATTGTTTTTGGAGAATCATTATTATTATTATTAGAATATTTCTCAAACAATTTAGATTTTTTTAAAATACTTCGTTACAAATCAGGCACAATAACTATTTTTACAAACCTGTGTTCAGTGTGGCAGGAATGACCTACAGTGGGTAAGAAAAGTATTCATGCACTACATTTTACCCTGTTGGTGTCTATAATTTGTCTTGCAGAATTATGGTATTTCGTAGGTTTGTTTAAGGACCTTATGGCACTATTTTACACACAAACATAGTCTAGTAACGTGAACACATTAGTTAGTAACGGAACAAAAGGCATATTGGTAGACAAAGAAAGTATTCATACGCGTCCAGTGTTTGTAACCATTGGGCTGTTACACGCCCTTCCCCCGTCTTGGGGCGTGACGACAAGTGAGGGCCGACTCACCGTGGTGTTCTTAGATGAGACTGTTTACTTTATGTCTGACAGTGGTTCAAAATGGGTCGGAAATCACAAGAGTTGAGTGTCGCCTGCAAAAACCACATACAGTAGTTTCATTATTTAAACAAGGATTCAGCTATCGGAAGATTGGGAAGCTGGTGAAACGATCTCATGTGACTGTCCAGTATATTATTAACTACGTAGTTCAATACGGGATCGACCGATAATGCAAAGCGACAGGGACGACCAAGAGCCATTTCGCAACGTGAATCTCGCCAATTGGTTCGTGAAGCCTTGGATAACCATAGAATTAGTGCATAGTGCAGCTGAACTCGAGATTGTTACACCTCAAACTATCCGGAATCGGCTCCAAGAACGGCAGAGCAACATGATAGAAGCCTTTTAAGCGAGATAAACCGAGGGAAGAGGTTGGCATTCGCTAAGGAACATATAAACACGGGACTAGACTTCTGGAAGACTATTTTATTTTCGGACGAAAGTAAATTTAACATATTTGAATCTGATGGTTGACAGTTCGTTTGGAGAAGACCAAATACAGAACTTGAAAGCAGAAATTTACTACCAACAGTGAAGCATGGAGGAGGCCACGTCATGGTATGGGACTGTAGGAGTTGGTGAACTGGACGTAATTGAAGGTAACATGAATGCTCAGGGCTACATCAAAGCGCTCCGGGGTAATTTGTCTAGGAGTGTTGTGAAATTAAGCATAAAAGACACCTATTTATTTCAACATGACTACGACCCAAATCATACAGCAAAAATAACGCGAGAGTGGCTGTTGTACAACGCCCGGAAAGTATTTCCCACGCCACCTCTATCTGCGGACATTAACCTCATTGATAATTTATGGGCCCATTTCGAAATCCAAATCCAAAAATGTGTTCCTCCAAGACGCAACTAGTAGACAATTTGCGAAAACGTTGGTCTGAAATTACACCAGACTTCACGAACAAGCTTGTTAAATCCATGCCAAGGAGGCACCATTATAAATGCAAAAGGTTGGCATACCAAATATTAATTGCGTTTGTAACTTGTAGAAAGTCTCATTTGTGGTTTGTATGAATACTTTTTTGGCGCCCCAAGAATGGTTCTTGTTTCATATTGTAATACGTATTGTGTTTGAAAGGTTTTCGTTTTACGGTAATGAATAATTGGTGCTCTTCGTTCTACATAATGCAAACATGACCTTCTCTGGCCATACATTAAACCAACATTCAAAATCAACATGGTGTATGGATACCTTTTTTATCAACTGTATCTACTGTATATGGCACGTGTCCAGGATAATGGCTTTCTGCATTAATGATGCACTTCTGTCTATATAGAGATCCTTGAGCTGTAGGGTTGTGGCCATAGGAACAATTCTAGTAAATGACACAATAGTCTACAAGGGGCATTCCGAAAATGTCTCTTCATTTTATTTCACCGGGAAGCTGTATTACAAAGTCAGAAAACACATCGCTGTGACAAACGACAATCTTATTTCAGTAGTAGGCCTATAGATCCCTCCTGCGGCGCTCACAAGCGACCGATCGTGACAAATGAGGATTCAAATGGAAGAGAATAGGCATTATCAGTGAAGAATTGCACTCTAATTCCATAAATATCTATAATTTCTTTAAAAAAATACTTTAAAAATGTACGAAGTGTGTGATTTGCTGATACTGTTGTAGGAAAATACGCTCCATAATTGCTGTCCACTTCACATTTTGGCCGCTGTGACGCCTGTTTCATGTCATTTTAACATTCTGAGGTCTTACTTTGATAATTTTCCATGGATTTCAGAAACAGTAAATCAAAGGAATGAGTACTCAAATCGTATAATTTCATAAATATCGAATAACCGGTGAGTGTTATGATGATCCAATTTTTAGTGATTGCCTTCTTAAGTTAGGGAACGTAGAACTTGGAAAAAGGAAGGAAGCTTTTAGTTTTACGTGATCGTTAATCATGTGATAATGAGCCTCGGGACCTCCGTTTTACGTGGAATCCGAACCACAGGACATGACATTTCACTTCGTAGAACTTGGAATTCTAACTGAAATGTAAATAGTGTTCTATAATCATTTGGTTGAAATAAAAACATAACAACCTTTCTCCTTAAGTCTCTCATTATAAACCTATTGGGGAGAGTGTGGTTTATGAAAATGCCAGATTTCTCGCACGGGTCTGCTAGTCTAACCTTAATTCTTGAGGGTCAGAGTGAGAGTGGAGGAGCACAGTCGCATGTGTTAGGTCCTATAGCAGAGAGAGGAACAGCAGATTGGCGTATTCGAGTTCATTCGAGTGAAAACCAGTAGGCTTACAGCAGTAAGCGTGGACACGAATGGAAGTGCATGCTGTCGTGCGTTATGAATGGGCGCGTGGGACTAGTGTTTCAGATATTTACACTACACAACAATACTTGCATGCAGAGCAGATCCATCATAACTATAGATCCCAGACCACGTCAGACAATGGTCCAACAAAATGTGCCAATGCCTGTCTCTGAATAGTCTAGAATTGAAGGCACTCGAAGGGAACTTAGATTCAGGAGTGCGTCAAATTCTTCTTGACAACTGTACAACAACCTAGCAACTGTAAATATTAGGCTCATTATAATGGACTAATAGGGACTGACGGTTATCCGTTTTAATTCAAGTCAAGTTCATAAGAAATAACTCCTACTTCAACAAAGGGAATAGTAATATGGAAAAGATACGTAGATGATGTAATTTGCATCTACGATACTGAACTAACAAGCGAAGAAACAATTCTCCAATCCATTAATAGCCTTCACCACTCTATCAAATTCACTAAGGAATCCGAAATAGACCGGAAAATAAATTATCTCGATATAACTATTGAACGTAAAGACAACGACCTTTCATATTCCATATTCCGGAAAGCAACACAAACCTCGCATGCAATCGACAATCAGTCTAATCACCCCAGTACGCACAAACTAGCGGGTTTCAACTCAATGGTGCACAGGGCTTTAAACATACCCATGTCAAAAGACAACTATAATAAGGAAATAAGAACAATTATGCAAATAGCTAAGGAAAACAACTTCTCGCCAAGCAAAATAAACCAAATTATAGCCAAACATAAAAATAAAGATAAAACGATTCCCAAACCGGACAGTAATGAGAAAAAATTTGCGCGTTTCAACTATGTGAATGCGAATACATATAAAATCACTAACCTATTCAAAAAGCAAGGCATAAAGATAGCTTTCACGACGAAAAACACAACCGCTAGGCACCTCCTAAATAGTAATCTAAATAAACGTGACCCGTATTCAAGGTCAGGGGTATATTCTATAACGTGCCAAGACACCGATTGTCAAGCTAATTACATCGGGCAGAGTGGAAGGCGAGTAGACACACGTTATAATGAACATAGGAATGCGATAAGATACGGAACACATTCAGCCGTGTGCGAACATATGTGTGACGCAGGGCACAGCTTTACCAACATAGAGTCGGATCTTAAAATAATCCATCACGAATCGAAAGGCAGAGCTCTTGACATAAAGGAAGCAATCGAGATACACCTAGCCAAACGAAACAATCCCAACAATCTAAATGAACACACGTTCATGGAGAGCTCACCCCTCTTCACGCTACTAAAAAACACACCCTGTCGGAAACAAAACACAATTTAGCGACACAGCCAAGCTAGATAAAAAAGGGGGGAAATTAGGGGTTTTTTAATAGGTAAATGTTATCTGGATCAGGTGTACGATGTACTTTTCTTCTGCAATAAACCAAGGCCCATATTCGCGGCAGTATTACCCACCTCATTCAATAACATACATCTTATCTAGGTTGGCAACACCTCACATAAACACATCGCGATCACTCCCCACAGCACGTAGGGGTAGGGGGGAGAAGGGAGGGAAAAACCAGTCGTTAAGATAACCACCGCAGTCGACCGCACAGTGAGTTCTAGTAAACACGAAAACTGCGAGTAGCTGTAGTACGGAAGACAATCAGATAAGTAGTTAGCCTAAAATTTTATACTTTAACCATAGTTTACAACCATATAATCTCTCTAAAGTACAATCTCCGGATAGCTATCACCATTTAGCATTTCACCTAACATATATACTGCATTTAGCATACACTGACAGTTGCAGTACCAATACTGCAACTAAATAATTGTACATATTGTAAATATTTTCACCTGTATTTCAAACATAGATTTTATAGCCTAAGTGTAATGGATCTGATGATGATCGCTTGACGATCGAAACTGGTCATCCTAGTGTTTTATTAATCTCATGTAATTTATTTCAGGATTAGGGCATAACCCATCTCTTTTGGGTACATTCGTGTTGACCGACTGAAAAGCACTAAACACTTGTTTACTAAGGCAACACTGAAAATATGGCTTCAAACACCACAATGTTCACGGCTAGTCAGGCAAATCGTGAAGCCAAGAAATTCAAATCAGTAACAGCATTGAAAACCCTACAAATGAAACCTAGCTTCAGGCTAGTATCCTTCGACGTACTGAGGGTCGTGCTCAACCAAAACGTGTTTCAATTCGACAATAAAATATACACACAGAGAGAAGGCCTAGCAATGGGATCGCCACTAAGTGGGTTAATCGCTGACATCTTCATCAATGCACTAGAAAATGCGTTCTTAGAAAAGACTTCAACAAAGGGAATAGTAATATGGAAAAGATACGTAGATGATGTAATTTGCATCTACGATACTGAACTAACAAGCGAAGAAACAATTCTCCAATCCATTAATAGCCTTCACCACTCTATCAAATTCACTAAGGAATCCGAAATAGACCGGAAAATAAATTATCTCGATATAACTATTGAACGTAAAGACAACGACCTTTCATATTCCATATTCCGGAAAGCAACACAAACCTCGCATGCAATCGACAATCAGTCTAATCACCCCAGTACGCACAAACTAGCGGGTTTCAACTCAATGGTGCACAGGGCTTTAAACATACCCATGTCAAAAGACAACTATAATAAGGAAATAAGAACAATTATGCAAATAGCTAAGGAAAACAACTTCTCGCCAAGCAAAATAAACCAAATTATAGCCAAACATAAAAATAAAGATAAAACGATTCCCAAACCGGACAGTAATGAGAAAAAATTTGCGCGTTTCAACTATGTGAATGCGAATACATATAAAATCACTAACCTATTCAAAAAGCAAGGCATAAAGATAGCTTTCACGACGAAAAACACAACCGCTAGGCACCTCCTAAATAGTAATCTAAATAAACGTGACCCGTATTCAAGGTCAGGGGTATATTCTATAACGTGCCAAGACACCGATTGTCAAGCTAATTACATCGGGCAGAGTGGAAGGCGAGTAGACACACGTTATAATGAACATAGGAATGCGATAAGATACGGAACACATTCAGCCGTGTGCGAACATATGTGTGACGCAGGGCACAGCTTTACCAACATAGAGTCGGATCTTAAAATAATCCATCACGAATCGAAAGGCAGAGCTCTTGACATAAAGGAAGCAATCGAGATACACCTAGCCAAACGAAACAATCCCAACAATCTAAATGAACACACGTTCATGGAGAGCTCACCCCTCTTCACGCTACTAAAAAACACACCCTGTCGGAAACAAAACACAATTTAGCGACACAGCCAAGCTAGATAAAAAAGGGGGGGAAATTAGGGGGTTTTTAATAGGTAAATGTTATCTGGATCAGGTGTACGATGTACTTTTCTTCTGCAATAAACCAAGGCCCATATTCGCGGCAGTATTACCCACCTCATTCAATAACATACATCTTATCTAGGTTGGCAACACCTCACATAAACACATCGCGATCACTCCCCACAGCACGTAGGGGTAGGGGGGAGAAGGGAGGGAAAAACCAGTCGTTAAGATAACCACCGCAGTCGACCGCACAGTGAGTTCTAGTAAACACGAAAACTGCGAGTAGCTGTAGTACGGAAGACAATCAGATAAGTAGTTAGCCTAAAATTTTATACTTTAACCATAGTTTACAACCATATAATCTCTCTAAAGTACAATCTCCGGATAGCTATCACCATTTAGCATTTCACCTAACATATATACTGCATTTAGCATACACTGACAGTTGCAGTACCAATACTGCAACTAAATAATTGTACATATTGTAAATATTTTCACCTGTATTTCAAACATAGATTTTATAGCCTAAGTGTAATGGATCTGATGATGATCGCTTGACGATCGAAACTGGTCATCCTAGTGTTTTATTAATCTCATGTAATTTATTTCAGGATTAGGGCATAACCCATCTCTTTTGGGTACATTCGTGTTGACCGACTGAAAAGCACTAAACACTTGTTTACTAAGGCAACACTGAAAATATGGCTTCAAACACCACAATGTTCACGGCTAGTCAGGCAAATCGTGAAGCCAAGAAATTCAAATCAGTAACAGCATTGAAAACCCTACAAATGAAACCTAGCTTCAGGCTAGTATCCTTCGACGTACTGAGGGTCGTGCTCAACCAAAACGTGTTTCAATTCGACAATAAAATATACACACAGAGAGAAGGCCTAGCAATGGGATCGCCACTAAGTGGGTTAATCGCTGACATCTTCATCAATGCACTAGAAAATGCGTTCTTAGAAAAGACTTCAACAAAGGGAATAGTAATATGGAAAAGATACGTAGATGATGTAATTTGCATCTACGATACTGAACTAACAAGCGAAGAAACAATTCTCCAATCCATTAATAGCCTTCACCACTCTATCAAATTCACTAAGGAATCCGAAATAGACCGGAAAATAAATTATCTCGATATAACTATTGAACGTAAAGACAACGACCTTTCATATTCCATATTCCGGAAAGCAACACAAACCTCGCATGCAATCGACAATCAGTCTAATCACCCCAGTACGCACAAACTAGCGGGTTTCAACTCAATGGTGCACAGGGCTTTAAACATACCCATGTCAAAAGACAACTATAATAAGGAAATAAGAACAATTATGCAAATAGCTAAGGAAAACAACTTCTCGCCAAGCAAAATAAACCAAATTATAGCCAAACATAAAAATAAAGATAAAACGATTCCCAAACCGGACAGTAATGAGAAAAAATTTGCGCGTTTCAACTATGTGAATGCGAATACATATAAAATCACTAACCTATTCAAAAAGCAAGGCATAAAGATAGCTTTCACGACGAAAAACACAACCGCTAGGCACCTCCTAAATAGTAATCTAAATAAACGTGACCCGTATTCAAGGTCAGGGGTATATTCTATAACGTGCCAAGACACCGATTGTCAAGCTAATTACATCGGGCAGAGTGGAAGGCGAGTAGACACACGTTATAATGAACATAGGAATGCGATAAGATACGGAACACATTCAGCCGTGTGCGAACATATGTGTGACGCAGGGCACAGCTTTACCAACATAGAGTCGGATCTTAAAATAATCCATCACGAATCGAAAGGCAGAGCTCTTGACATAAAGGAAGCAATCGAGATACACCTAGCCAAACGAAACAATCCCAACAATCTAAATGAACACACGTTCATGGAGAGCTCACCCCTCTTCACGCTACTAAAAAACACACCCTGTCGGAAACAAAACACAATTTAGCGACACAGCCAAGCTAGATAAAAAAGGGGGGAAATTAGGGGTTTTTTAATAGGTAAATGTTATCTGGATCAGGTGTACGATGTACTTTTCTTCTGCAATAAACCAAGGCCCATATTCGCGGCAGTATTACCCACCTCATTCAATAACATACATCTTATCTAGGTTGGCAACACCTCACATAAACACATCGCGATCACTCCCCACAGCACGTAGGGGTAGGGGGGAGAAGGGAGGGAAAAACCAGTCGTTAAGATAACCACCGCAGTCGACCGCACAGTGAGTTCTAGTAAACACGAAAACTGCGAGTAGCTGTAGTACGGAAGACAATCAGATAAGTAGTTAGCCTAAAATTTTATACTTTAACCATAGTTTACAACCATATAATCTCTCTAAAGTACAATCTCCGGATAGCTATCACCATTTAGCATTTCACCTAACATATATACTGCATTTAGCATACACTGACAGTTGCAGTACCAATACTGCAACTAAATAATTGTACATATTGTAAATATTTTCACCTGTATTTCAAACATAGATTTTATAGCCTAAGTGTAATGGATCTGATGATGATCGCTTGACGATCGAAACTGGTCATCCTAGTGTTTTATTAATCTCATGTAATTTATTTCAGGATTAGGGCATAACCCATCTCTTTTGGGTACATTCGTGTTGACCGACTGAAAAGCACTAAACACTTGTAACTCCTATAGGGTTATGATGCAGGAGGGTGTACCGTACTATAGGTTGACTATAAAAAAATGGTAGTAGCCTACTGCATACTGTAAACCCCAAACCCTGTGGGGCTACAGCCCATGAAGGGCCCAGGCCTACTAAGCAACCGCTGCCCAGCCATTTGCCCTGCAGATTATGGTGTGACGCATGGTCAGCGCGTCGGATCCCCTCGGTGGTTAATCTGTCTCCATGACCAGGGTACTGTATCTCACTGCCAAACAGTTACTCAATTGGCCTTACGAGGCTGAGAGCACCCCGTTCGAGCCCTCACGTCAGTTCCTAAAATCCCTGACTGAGTCTGGAACTGAACCCGTGGCCTCCGGGTGCGAGGCAGGAGCACTACCCCAACACCACGGGGCTGGCTTATTATACTGTGCATTGTATAAAATAAAGAAAGCAGCCTTCAACATAGGTTGAAGAGAAAAAGATTAGTACTTATACACACTTTATTTTTAAAGTTGGTGTTGATTCATTGAGGAGCTTTGCGACATCGTGGACATGTCGCCGCGTGTACTTGGGTGTGTGGGACATTTGTCTGATAACCTGTGTTATTGTGATGGCTGCATTAGTGTGTGTATTTGTAATTCAGATGAGGATTCTGAAGGAGGCAACCGTGGCCTTAATTTAGGAACCAACCCGCCATTCGCCTCGAGTAGTAGTAGGAAACCATGGAAAACCACTTCCAGGATGGCAGAGGTGGGAATCGAACCCACCTCCTTTCAGTTTTACCTCACAAGGCTGAGTGTACCCTGTTCCAGCCCTCAGACCAGAATTACATTTCTTGACAGACTAGGAATCGAACCCGGGCCTCCGCGGTGATAGCCAAGCGTGCCAGTCACTACGTAACGAGGCGGACTTTGATACTGGGCCATTATCTTTGTGCACCCCGGTGTTCGCGGCAAACTATGGCATCATTTGGCTGGCCAGGTGTGGAGCGAGTGGACTTTGCAATATTCCGCTCCGTTGACTCATATCGTTAGTTCACACGTGTTTTGTCATTCGTATGGACGTGTATCTGCAAAGCTTAGACGTTAGTGTTGCACGTTTAGTGAGTATTGTGATTACTGTGATTGTTGGTCATGCCTAGACACCAATTCACATTGCGCGAATGTGTGTATATCCATAATTCGTATATGGAAAACAGAAAGTCTTGTTCTGAAACAAGACGGAAGTTTCGAATCAAGTTTCCAGGAAGACCTGTGCCTAACGCCAGTACAATTAGGAGGCTCGTTAAACGATTCAAGAAAACAGGCTCCGGAAATAATAAAAACGTTAACGGACAACGTTGTGTTGTTAGAGAACAAAAATTAGATGAGATTGTTGCCCATTCCTTCATCAGAAGATGTCAGGTGTATGTTACAAGAGAGGGAGGACATTTTCAAGACTGTAAGTACACATTATTGAACATGTTACCGGGTGAGTTAGCCGTGGTGGTTACGGCATGACTGATGGCAGTCGCTCACATCCGGGAGGCGAGGAGGTTCGAATCCCCCCGCCGGCAACCTTGAAGATGGTCTTCTGTGGTTTCCCATCTTCCTTCCAGGCAAATGCCGGGGTTGGTCCCTAACTATAGGCCACAGCCGCTACCTTCCAACTCCTCGTCCTTACATTCCAACTTCCCTCCTTCCCTCCCCAACGGTACTTGTAGCTCACCCATTGGGTGTGCGTCTCGAAGCAGCTACAAAACTGGCGAGCCGAACATGTCCTCGGACACTCCCGGCACTAAAAAGCCATACGCTAAAAAAAAAAAAAAAAATGAACATGTTTGGCTAAAGTGTAAAAGTGTGTGCCTACCACCGACTGAACCGTGTAGGCGCGCCCGCGATCAGCGCCAGTCAACGCCTGCTTAGCTTGCCGTGTTTACTGGGGCGCACAGACCCTGTATTTAGAACAAGTAGGTGCTGATTCATGTTGATTTCTTACATTCATTGGTTTCTGCTGGGTTTGTTTGCTGCTTATTTTTTCAGTTAATGACTGACGGGGCAGCCGTACGTATTTATAATACGCAAATTGTTCGACATATTGAAAATTATTGTAGACTAGTAATGACTCCTGCCTCTTATTCCTCGTCCTCCGATGATCCAACTCCTTCTATTACACTGGCGACGGTTTCACGAATCATGCAGCACATGTTAACGCAAAATAACTCAACGATCGATGTTTAATCGCTTGCTTGGAAATTTAAACGTCGTCAAATAAAAAATAAGCATCCTTTATTATTATTATTATTATTATTATTAGACTATTATTATTATTAGACTACAATTGTTTAAACTGTCCTGTATAATGAGGTTCTACTCTTTCCAACATGCCCATTAAATGATAACATACATAGTCTACGGGAGAGCTCTGATGGTCTGTGGGCGTGCTTGCATAAACTAAACGAATTAATTATCTCGTGTTATCTCATTAACAGAATACTGAAAAGACATAATTTATGTGCCTATAACACTAATTGTACCGACCAGTTTAGCTCAGCATAAAGACGTCCTGGCAGAGGAAGTCTGAATTCACGAGGTAGCCGGTTTCGAATACCACCATTAGGCATCCCGAGGTTTCCCACTCACTATTTGTCTTTCTAATTTACCAGAATTGCTTCCTTTCAAATAACTTTTCAACACACAGGCTTGAGGTATAGTAAGACGTCTCGAATTCAATCCTGCCGGTGGCCAACCCAGTTTCCACGTGACTGAAGTCACGTTCTTCGTACAGAAATAGACTCAGATGCTTGTACTTGCTTCGTACATGATTGTTAACGTATTAACGTATAAACCCACAGGAATGATCGCGAGATATAAAGTTTGCGACTGGCTGACAGGCAATAACCAATAGAACGGAATGCGGCAAGGACCAAAATAGCTGCTAAGCATATCCGATGTCCATAAAGCCCTGGTCTACCAAGCTGCGTACTGTACTGACTGGCATACATGTGTCTACTGATGATGATGATGGTTACTATGTTTATAATAATAATAATAATAATAATAATGAAATGAAAATCCACAGCCTGCTTCCAGTCTCCGACCGGGTCAGGAATGGAATGAATGAAGCCCCCATCTAGCGGCGAGGATATGGAATGTGCCGGCTGCCGAGGCCTGACGCACTCCTCTGGGGCAATGATTAAATGTATTGTGTCCGTTTAGACCGGAGTCCGCACGACCACATATGCATTTTACCAATAATCAATCAGCACGAGAGTTAAAATATCCCGGGGCGCCAGATGGGTTAAAGCTAATCGCAAAAACGACATCAAATGAAAAAAAAGCTTTACTGATTCTTGGCTCAATGCAACAATAAGGATAGAAGGAGATTCAACTGGGCATAACACATCATGTAAAATTATCTCATTTTATTTTGAATTTAAAATTGACTGCAAAAATGCTCAAAGCAGCATCATTCACGTGTGGCGACCCACACTCCTATTTACACAATATACAGAAATTTTCCAAACACATTTGACAATTATCTTTGGAAACACAAGTCTGATTATTAGTCCTGTAGACTGTGTTCCAAAATTATATTCATTATTTGTGATTAAATGAGCCTCCGTGGCTTAGGCGGCAGCACGCCGGCCTCTCACCGCTGAGTCCGTGGTTCAAATCCCGGTCACTCCATGTGAGATCTGTGCTGGAGAGAACGGAGGCAGACAGGTTTTTCTCCGGGTACTCCGGTTTTCCCTGTCAAAATTTCATTCCAGCAACACTCTCCACTATCATTTCATTTCATCTGTCATTCATTTAATCAATGCCCCAGAGGAGTGCGTCAGGCCTCGGCAGCCGGCACAGTTCATATCCTCGCCGCTAGATAGGGGCTTCATTCATTCCATTCCTGACCCGGTCGGAGACTGGAAGCAGGCTGTGGATTTTCATTTTTCATTTGTGATTAAATCCAGTTCAAATTTAATTGTCTTTACTGGAAATACTGTAGTTCACTGTTTGAATTTTTACATAATATTAACACTCGTAGAATAAATGTTCATAGAATTTTAAACTTTCACTTATTTTTCCAGTTTCAAAAAATATATTGTCAAAAAAAATATTATTTCTGAATCAACACACATTATGTACACATATTAATAACATCTGAAAAGTATTTGACCTTGAGCATAGCATCGAAGAACTGTGCGAAGCACAACAAAATTAATTGTTCTTCTGACATTAAATGTTTCGAGAAGTGACTCGATTATGAACTTCAAGTTCCTAACAAAATATATGATTTCTGAATCATCAACTTGATCAATAAATTGTTGAACCATTCAACTATTCAATTTTCCACTTGGAATCATTATCATGAAAAATATTTATATTCATGGCCATTTTAGTAATTTTCACAACTTGCAATTCTTCGACAGAATGCGGAAATAAGAATTGTAGCTTCATAATAAATTCATTTAGTTCATGGCACTAGGATTGAAAACATCCTTCAAATTATTCGTGGTTATAGAATTATTTTTAATTGGCACTGGCCCATTCTATTATTTGTGTAAGAACACAATATTCCAATAACAACGGCAAAGGTCTTCCTCTGAAGAAGAATAAAATACTATCATGACAAATCCGGGTTCTAGCAAAATCAAAGTCTAAATGGAATCCGTAAACAAGGTTGAAATAAGAACTGATGGTTTCTAAGAAATAACCTTCGGGTCATTCATACGACGAAATATGTAGTTCCAATACTCCTATAAACCTGAGCCATCGAACCTGCTATTTGATTGATGCTCGAAAAAACCTCCTCATTCCTGCGACTTAAACATGCGCACCTGGGAATGGCATTTCAACTACTCCACACACATAAATTTTCTTCCCAAAATTTATACAATAAATCAAGCCTCTGCTTGTTATCAACACTGGAAGATTAATAAACTTACAAGTTTATTTTATTTTACCATTCAGTTCAACCCGTGAATTTACCATACTTATGAAAATCTTTATTTCACTTTCGAGTGTATTTACGTCATGATTTTATATAAATACAAAAATATCCTATTTGATACAAATATCATTTGCTTCCCGTTTCATGCCTCTCCGTGTTATCTGAAAAATATACTTTGCTCATTGCAAATATTAACTGTTCAACCAGAACTGAAATGTTGGTTGAATGCGGGCTTGCGCTAACCACTCTCCTTCGGAAAATCTCCTGTTCCAAACTAGAAATGATTAAACTACTTCATAGGCTCTCTCTCAATACATATGATTATTAGAAAATATAATATCCAAGAATTATTTAGAAAAGTTATGAAAATTATTATTATTATCAGTGGATTATTATTATTATTATTAGTTATATTATTTTAAATATATTTAATTATCATCTCATTATGTGAGAATCCACATGTTCGAATCTTCGAATATGGAAAAAATATCCATTCCTCAACAAAAATAATTTTAACTTTTACAGTTACATCGACGGTTTTCCGTGACTTCCCAAAAATATGAAATATTCAAATAAATGCTCGATATGCTCGGTCATCGATCCTAAACTGTTCTGAGTGCTGAAAATACTCAGAATAACTCTAATATGTCTTGCGTAAATCATTGCAAGATTTAAATACGAAGAAAAATAAATGTGTTGGTCATCTGCAGAAAAAATAGTTTGTTCCAATTAGCTAGGCATAATATAAAGTCAAAATGTGGCTTACATTTCTTGATGGTCTTGAAGCGTAGTGAACCTGGTTTGTACCAGATTTATCCATAAACATGCCCTATCGGACAAGCACGTATAATCCTTGTATCGGCCGCCATTATATACCCACAATCTGTCTAGCAAGACATAGTGGTAATATCTCTTGACGTTTGAAGTAACTGTTGATCCGTTTTAATATTGGCTTCTGTTAACTCCATAACAGTTTGCTTAAATGGGGTCAGATCTAAATGATCTATTCTTAAATATGTCAGTTGTAACATAACTCACGGTAATCGTTTCAGTACAAGAAAACACTGACAGTCTAAACCAATCAACGGCTGTTCTGAAGATCGTTCCCTGGGCATGGCTTCACACCATCTACCATGCGCGAAGCAACATGTAGTTTCCCTGCGTTGGCTAATGAACAACACCGTGATAGACTGGCCTTCAATGTACTGATAGAACGAAGTGGTTATCAAGTTACAAATATGAACCTGACTGAATTGGACTGAAATATCCAAGTATTAGGTTATTACTGGACTGTGACAAAGTACTATTCTAGACAAAGTCTAGCATATGTCCATGTAGAAATAAAAATATTTCTCCAGTGTCCGTCGAAAAATATCAATCATCTTAGTGATTCTCCCTGCCGGAAACTTACTAAGTTCCACTCGTAGCGCAGCACTTTTGTGACTATCACAATTTTGAAAATAACTTCTGCGTAGATCCGGCAACCATGTGCCTTGGCTCAGCGTAGTGGCACCTTGCTAGGCAAGTGCTTGATTCGAAGTGAGCTGAAGTTGGTTGGGCCGGCCGGCTTTTATTCAAAACGGTCAGGGTCACGCTGAATCAGCTGAAATCTGGAAATCCTCATATCTCTGGTATCCCTGGTCCGATTTACTTGATACTAAGTGCATTCTCTTTCATTTGGCCGTGCCAGTAATCTGATCCAAGTCTCAAGTCTCTACTCCATGGCTAACTATTTAATCAATAAATAGCCTCGACCTCTGCTATTACTCGCTACGTCACTTGACATGCTATTAGCGGTATATTCTTTCCAATTGCTTCTAGAAACAATGTAGCGCGATATTCAAATATCTCAACTTTCAAAAGCGGCTGTAGCCTTTCCCTTGATATCTAGGTGTCTGAATCTTGGAATACCCATTCCTAGAGTTGGGCACAGTATGACAGATGAAATGAAATGATACTGGAATGAAATGTTGACAGGGAAAACCGGAGTACCCGGAGAAAAACCTGTCTGCCTCGTTTTGTCCAGCACAGATCTCACATGGAGTGACCGGGATTTGAACCACGGACCCAGCGGTGAGAGGCCGGCGTGCTGCCGCCTAAGCCACGGAGGCTCAATAATAATAATAATAATAATAATAATAATAATAATAATTATTATTATTATTATTATTATTATTATTATTATTATTATACTACGTGTATTCTTGTTTCGTTTCGGCCAAATAAGGGCCTCGTCATTTCAGCTGTATCCGTTTAGCTTTAAAATTAGTCCAGTATTCCTTCGTTCATAGAAAATGTTGTTCCTTTCTCTCTTTTGCCAAGCCTTTTTATTTTTCAGCGTCGGCTTAGGTTGAAAACTCGGATGTTTAAAGAGTTTTCTCTTAAGCTGGTCACGCTCCTGGATATCTTCCCATGAGATCCCAATTTCGTGCAGATCCTTTTGTATCTCCCTTTGCCTTCTTTCTCTTGAAGAAAAGTGAAAATGTTCTTTTTTATTATGAACGATTGGAATAGCTACGCACGTTATCATGAAACACCACGGGGCAAGCTATCTCCGGACTCGGAAAGCGAATGATTTTTATGACAAGATATCCTTCTTTACGATACCCTCATACGAGGAGTTGGATATTTCTCTCTATAAAAAAACAGTTGCCAAGCTGTGTTCAAATATATAACCTCATGAATACAAACCCGGCATTTGCCTAGAATTGAAATTGGGTAACCACGGTTTGACGAGTGAGTTGGCAAGTTCCAGGATGGCAGGGTGCAACCTGCTTGAATAAGTGTTTGGTTCTGGTAACCACTGTGTACAGGTGGCCAACGTGCTTCAAAAAGTTAACCAGAAAATCGTTCAAAGAAAGAAAGAAAGAAAGAAAGAAAGAAAGAAAGAAAGAAAGAAAGAAGAAAAGAAAGAGCTTAACAGTTTTGGCCAACCTAATCACAAGTGACGTGCATACAGAGATAATATTAATAATTCATTACCGTGTGAGCTAGCCGTGTTCGTTACGGCGTGGCTGCATGCAATCGTTCACATCCGGGAGGCGAGGAGTTGTGGAGGTCCGGGTTCGATTCCCCGCTCTGCCAAGAAAGTAAATTCCTGTCTGAGGACTGGAACGGGGAGGCCGGGACGAAAAACTTTCTTCAAAGAATAAATAACTTGCTTTCTAGTGGTTAAAGTAAGATTTGTGGAAATTAATGCTTTTCGGCCGGTCAACGATTGTACCCAATTGTAATGGGTGTTTACCTAAACCTGATGATGGGGGCGTGGGGGCGGAGCGGTCAAGCTCTTTGCCTATCACCAAGACGGACCGGGTTCGATTCCCGGTCAATGCATGTGAAATTTTCGAAGTGAAATGTCATGTCCTGTGGTTCGGATTCTACGTAAAAAGGAGGTCCCGTGGCTCATAATCGTGAGATTAACGGTCACGTTAAACCACAAGCTTCCTTCCTTAAACCTGATGACGTTCGAAACTGGTCATCCAAGTTAATTTATTTATTAATCTCATGTACATTTTTTCAGGTTTAGGGAAACACCCATTACAATGGGGTGCAATCGTGTTGACCGACTGAAAAGCATTAAATTCGATAACAAGGCAACACTGAAAAATGACTTCTAACACGATAATGTAAGAATTGTTGTTGTTGATTCTTCAGGGTCTTTGCGACATCGTGTGGTCATGTACTTGGGTGTGTGTAGAAGTTGTCTGATGACCTGTATCACTGTATCACTGTGATGTCTGAACTAGTGTGTGTACTTGTAACTGAGGTAGGATTTGGGTAGGAAGCGGCCTTGGCGTTAAGTTCGGTACCATCCCGGCATTTGCCTGGAAGAGACATAGGGAACCACAGAAAGCTACTTCCAGGATGGTTGAGGGGGGGACCAAACCCGCCTCTTCTCAGTTTCGCCTCAAGAGGCTTAGTGTACCCCGTTCTAGCCTTCAGACCAGAATTAAATTTCCTAGGAGAGCCGGGAACTGAACCCGGGCCTCCGCGGTGACAGCCAAGAGTGCTAAACACTACGCAACGAGGCGGACGAATGAATGCGGTAGGTACCCTGGGGCTTGAAATAAGGTACTGTCCCAGAATTTTACTGTAAGGATTGTGGAAAACCCCGGGGAAAACCACACTCAATATAACCACTGTCAGCACCAGGATTCAAACCTCCAATCTCCGGACTTGCTGGAGCTCCCCATCACGGTCGTGGTGAGCAATTTAGTGCGCACGACTACGTCGCGCCGCGGGCGCAAGCGGTGATACATTAGAATAAGTAGGCTATAATGTACTACAGTAGCCTACTACATATTTATTGGACTAAAATGAACACTGTAAATTTATTTTTTCTTTAAGAAAGAAAAAAATTGATATATATTTTGCAATACCGGTACTCCTTCAGTTTCACTAACAAGACAGTGATGAAAAAATAATGGGTCCGCATCCTGGCGCAGTGCCTAGCATTATTGTCCGTCACCCCGGAGGACCGGATTCGATTTCCAACTCAGTCAAGAAAGTAAATTCCGGTCTGAGGGCTGGAACGGGGCACACTCGGCCTCGTGAGGCAGAATTAAGGAGAGCTAGGTTTGTTTCCCACCTCAGCCATCTTGGAAATTATTTTCCATTTTGGGAGCGTTGGGGCGCAGCGGTCAAGTTGTTTGCCTCTCACCAAGGCAGACCGGGTTCGATTCCCGGTCAATGCATGTGAATTTTTTAAGTGAAAGGCCATGTCCTGTGGTTCGCATTCCACGTAAAAAGGAGGTCCCGTGGCTCATGATCGCGAGATTAACGGTCACGTTAAACTACGAGCTTTTCCATTTCTACTCCAGGCAAATGATGGGATGGCTTTTAATTGAATGCCAGGACCATTCGTTTCCCAATTAGCACTTTAATTACTGACATCACAATAGCACAGGTTATCAGACTAATTCTCTATACACACGCGCACACACCTAAGTACACGGGTCTAAATGATCACGATGTCAAAGCCCCTTAAATGAAACAACAACAAAAACAACAGGGAGCTGTTCGAGGAAGAGCGCTATAGAAACAAAGCTCGCTGGTGAGCAGTCGGACAGAGAGGCTACCAGCTTCATCAACAACCCACGCCCAGGACGGCGCCACCCCTCCTACAAGACCTCCGTGGCTCGGGTTTCAGAGGAAGCGATGGTTTCTTTCAATAATGCGGGATACAAATATGCCAACGCACAACAAACACGCAAATATACAATGCGATCTATCACAGAGTCGTCAGTTCACCCTCCAAACGAGGTGTGAGATAATTCATAAGGAAGGGAATTCTACACTTCATCTTAACAAATCCAGTATTTCGTTCAACATTACTACGCACATTAGTTGGTTGTTGTTGATGTTGTTTCAATTAGGGGCTTGAACATCTTAGTTATTTCACCCTCGTGTACTTCGGTGTGTGTGTGTGTGTGTGTGTGTGTGTGTGCGACCTTAAGTAGAAGTGGGAAACCACCGAAAACCACATCTAGGATGTCTGAGGTGGGTGTCGATCCCACCTCTTCTCAGTTTTGCCACACAAGGCTGAGTGTATCCCTTTCCAACCTCCAGACAGAGAACAGAGCCGGGAATCGAATCGTATGCGTACCTAAGGGGTGACAGCCATTAATGCAAGGCACTACACCACGAGGTGGTCTGTGCACATTGGCAATACACCTTGTTCCCTCCCACCTCATCGTCACAGGATAAAAAAGTGTTTCCTTTCGTGACGGCTAACGCTTTCAGCTTGGTATGACACATATCTAAATCTTCTATAAACTTGGAAAAACTTGTCCACAGAAACCCCGAAGTATAATACTATCCTATAGTATTTGTGCTGAGGCCTTATCTTAGGACCACCTGATCGAGAGTATGACCTGACAATGAAAGTATCAAAACAATTGATAACGGCAGGTGTTCGGATTCCTACATTACACTCCAAACAATAGGGCATAGCGTTCTGTAACACATTATGGTCAGACCATGCTATTGCAGACATCATTTATTACAGATGACACTAACGTTATACAATACACCAAGTCTTCCCCAAAACCTCTTCAGATCCATTAATATCATTAAATTTGTTTTATTACTTTTTATTTTGGGAACCAGTGAATACAGAGGACACGTCAAGCTTAGGTCATTATAGCCTACTTTCATTCAAAATAGTCGATGTGTAAACATCTCGAATATTAAGAAAAGTAGGCTATATAGACCTTCTGACTGCTCATTACTACTGACGTATCCAATGTATAACGCATTATATTTGCATCTTCTTACAATTTTCTGTCTTCTGCATTATATAGGCTATGCTCATTCCTACTATCCATTGTGTTATAGGCTACATTTTATTTGCTTCTTGCATTTGATTTTGTTTTGCAATTTTTCTGTTCATTCTGCAGGATTGTTCTTCATTTTATCTACTTCTTAGTATAATTTCATCATATGAAATATAGGCTTATGTGATCGACGTTTGTCCCCATGTGTGTGTGTGTGTCCTTCCAAATAACTTCTGATCGACGGAACCTAATGCTATGAAAGTTGAATCCAGACTTTGAGACCTTAACTGTACCTTTTAGCAATCCAACATTGCGGCCGTACGAAGCATTTCACCAGTATTCAGTACGGTATCTCTGTATCATAGCCATAAGTCTGAAATATTGGATCTTCATAGAGGTCTACATGACACGTTTGTTCATTCATACCATAGAATAAATTCTGTAATGCATTTTATCTGTTCAATCCTGTTATTCATCAGCCTATTTTCTTTTATGAAAAAGAAAAATAGGCCAGACTTATGAGATCACCTTTTGTCCGTGTGTGTACGTGTATGTGTGTGTGTAGACTATGTGTGTGTGTGTCCCTAATAAAATCTAAACGGCCAAAGCGATTTCAATGAAATGACTAGAAATTTAAACATTCAAATGAATTTTTCTCATGACTTTTCATCCAAGCGCTGTGTAACTTGGCACGGTACCTCCTACAAGCCTTAATAAATTGACGTCTAATTTAATGGAATTTTCTGAGAACTTAAAAATGGTGGCTGTGCAATTTTTAAAAATCTCGTTTTCATTTCTCATGTCCTAAGTAAGACCAGTAGAATATATGAAAATAGGCTAGTTAGTCCTTCACGGAACTACTTGTTTTGTTATGAATTTACCTTCTCATTTCTCCTATTCATTTTGTTATGTATTTTACAGTAAGTACTTATGCTCACTGTTCATGGTGTCCTCCACTTTATCTACTGATTCACATTATCAGTTTTATTTAATCCATGTTAAAACACGAAATAACTAATTATTTTTGCACTATAGGCTACAGTAGTATTTCATATAAACCCACTAAACTGTATTATGAAGGCCAAGGACAACTTAATGTTTACAGTCGTTAACAGTTATACAGTATACTTATTATATATACTGAAGTCATTACACAGAGTGTTTCAAAATTGTGATACATCCTTAGTAGAATTATATTTTCGGAATATGGGTTAAAACCCAAAATTGCAACCTTCGCAGGCATATCGGACTGGAGTTCCAAGGCGCCAAACATTATTTTTTCCGGTAACTGTATTCTGAGTCTCCCGGAACTAAAACTAATTTAAAGTCTGTTCGCCGAGTCGTGACAGTAGAAGTAAACACAGCTGTGCGCGTGATTGCGGGACTGCCCGCAAGGGGTGCGTAGAGTTATGCCTGTTGAACGTACGCTTACATGTGAAGCGGACGAGTGCGATTTCTATTTTTATTCGGATTTATTATTTTATTATTTATTGTTAGTTTTTGTATTTAATTAATTGGTTCTTTACTGTTTACGATAGGCAACAATTATTTTTGATCGTGTGTACGCGGATTTTATATAGTTGATGTTCCGTCGTAGACTCACCTTGGGACAATACGAGTGTTATTACTCCACCAAAGAAGCAGCTTTAGCGAAAAGCGCTGAGTAGATCTGAAAAGCATATGGTGCCAAACACGTAGACTATAAGGTCGAGTTAGAAATGCACCCCACTGCACTAATTTCTGCCGCAGTAAGGAAAGCAAGTCATTCCACGGGTGTTAGTGAAATTTCTGTGTATCGAATAGTTCGAGTATATAAAGCTACCCACAGTTTACAGTCGCCCAAGAAAGAGAAACCAAGGGCAAAGATTGTGGAAAGAGTTGATGAGTTCGATAAGAATGCTATAAGAAGAAAGGCTCACCAGTTCTTTTTTCGCAATGACCTGAGTACGATCGATAAAGTAGTCTACTTATCGCTGTGAATGAAGACACATATTTGCCGGATTATGACGAACGACAATTTATAATTTATTGCAGGAACTTAACTTCGAACATGTTCGACGAGGACGAGACAGTATGCTCATAGAGAGGGACGAAACAGTTATATGGAGACGTAGGTATTTGCAAACAATACGACGAATGAGACTAGAAGGGAGAAAAGTCATTTTTTTATGAAACTTTCCTAAATACAGAGCCACAGTACAGCGCTGGTCTTGACTAGGGCTACGGCATGACAAACTATCTCGGATCATCTTGGCTACCCCTGTTCGGCTGAGCCGATGACGTGAACTGGGCGTGCTTCCCTGTCCGGGTAGCCAGGGGCACTGTCTCGACTTGGCGAATAGACTTTAGTCAAGCAAAGCCGCTTCCGTGCAGCATGTTGGGATGAGTCACCAGACAAGTGAGCATAGCATGCTATGCAGTTGAGGAGCGACACAATGCTATTATTGTATGTGCGATGCCAGTTACCCTGCTTGATAAGAGTTCAACACACCGTTGTACGAACAACAACAATACCAAACAAACGAATGTACATACAGATTGACTGTCACATGAGTAACCATAGAACGTGACACGCAGCTTTCTATGATATTGCTACCAAGTCGAGCGCTTAGGCTACACCCCACGGTGCTCTGTGTGTAACAAGTCTCCAGTTCAGAGACAAATATCGTCAAAGCTTGAACTCTAATATTTCATGAACTAATAGGACTTCCTCAGCACTGTAAAATGGATTGTTACTCCAGTTTAAAGTTTAAACTACCTGGAAGACTGCTGAAAGCTAGGTCCATGTATTTTATCCAAACAGTATTTTGACATCTGCTACAACGCTGCGTTGAACTTCGTAATTTCAAATTTGGATAGATATTTTCTCAAAAGACATGCACGGAATATGCGGCTTCAGGCCAATGTTGGGGGTTATTTCGTTAATTATTTTATCGTAGCAATGTTAATTAAGAACATTTGGTGCACCATTTCTAAAGAACCATACATCCTAGAATTGTCATTCATTTATAGGCCTACATTGGCTGATTTAATACTGTGGTTTTGCATTATTTCTTATTTAACTGAAATATGTGTTATCATTTCAATAGCAAATGTTTCCCACATTTTCCTCCCTCTTTCAATTTGTAACTTCTATACAAATAATAACAATTTAAGTGTTGATGGTTATCATAATATGCACATCAAACAGTTTTGCATAGTCCTTGTTCGCCATGAATCAGAGCTTATGTGGGATATTGGAGGACTGCATTCTCAGGAAGGAAGGAAGGAAGGAAGGAAGGAAGGAAGGAAGGAAGCAAGCTTGTATTTTTCCGTGACCGTTAATCTCGTGATCACGAGCAACGGGACCTCTATTTTACGTGGATTACGGACCACAAGACGTGACAATTCACCTTCGAAAATCTTACATGCATTGGCCGGGAATCGAAGCATTCTCAGGAACACCATGAAGAGATTTGAAACAAAATTACAAAAGACGTGGGCCTAAAGAAAGAAATTTGGTCTGTTGAATGAAGAGCCTCAAAAATGATACGTGTTTCTTTTTCGTTATGTTCATCGTTATGCACAATTCAGATGCGTGTAATATGTGTTGGATGTGTATAATATGTGGTAAAGGTTTTATGCCTCTATCACCAATAGTTTGTGAGAAAACGAGCATTGAATTAAAGAAAAAAATAATTACGAAAGTAAGTAGATGTGCTTACTTTCACACTAAGGGACTTTAAAAGGAAGATGCATCATTATTACACAGAGGTAGGGTTTGTTGTTTCAAGGGGTGGAACATTGAAGTCAAGGCACAAATACGAAGAAGCCTTTGTCTTCTCTGGACTAGCTTTCATTACCTATCATTGATGGGTTTATAGGGTAAGGAAGTCAACTTCTAGGTCCAAAGTTCTATGACAGAAAAATGGAGGACAGCCATGCCCCCTAAATCGATAATAGTGGAGTAAAGTACACATACACGATGTTTCTTGAAGAGTGAAGTATCGACTAAAATTAGAATCTATAGCAAGAAATCAATGCTTGTACATCCTTTGTCGAGAAGAATCCAGTGCAGTGTGGGCTAAGCAGCAATAAACATAAAATAGCTGTGAATAGAATCGATCATCCCTACTCCTGGCTGGAGACAGAGATTAGATAGCGTGAGTATGGACACAATGCTGCCTGATTGTGATACAAACTTGTCATAACGATGTGTTTCTTGCTTGATCGCGGGAGTAGTGAGTGATTTCCAGCCGTCTCCGTGCTCGTTCCACGAATTTATGTCTGAGCCCGCGGTTTCATCTCAACTGATGGATATGAATGGAGCGATATGAAAGGAGCGATTACCTTACTGCTGGAACTTGAGACTTCCTCTTAAAACCCTCACCTCTAGGTATCTTACATAAATAATTTCTAGTCTAGTTTTTTTTTCTAATGGAAGCCTTCTACTTCAGTGAAGTTAACCTACATGTGAATTTTCATGCCATTCACCCGTAATAACAACTAATAACAAACAGACAAAAATTAAGCAAATGTTATTTGGTCATTACACACCTCATTCTAGATAAATGTGAAGGGTTAGCCTCAAATTCAAAACGTTCCAAGAAAAAACTTGCTTGATTTATACAGATTAATCATGAAATTCCGTACAATTTTAAAGCAAAATAAAACAGTTCTTCTTCATATTATCCGGAGTCGGCTTCCCTTAACAATTTTTTATGTAGTAATGTTTATAGGTAATTAGGAAGCAACATAACCAGTGATGGACGAAGCAAAGAGGAAATAAAAAGAAGGTTGGCTCAGGTAAGGAAAGCATTTCTACATATAGAAAAGAAATCTGTTGACATCAAATATGAATTTAGGTATTATAAAGTCATTTTTGGAAGCCTTTATCTGGAGCGTAGTGCTCTATGGAAGTGAAACTTAGACTGTTGATGCAGCAGAAAAGAGAATAGAAGCATTTGAAATGTGGTGTTACAGGAGAATGATGAAGATCAAATGGGTAGTTAGAGTAACAAATGAAGAGGTATTGAGACGAGTGGGAAAGAAGAGATGTTTCTGGCGACTGTTAATGAAGAGAAGAGATAGGTTTGTAGGACACATACTAAGACACCCAGGAATAGCAAACTTAGATATGGAACTAAGGGTCGAGGATAAGAACTGTAGGGGTAGCGGTAGACGAAGGTTAGAATGTGTTTAACAGATTGCCTCGGATGTAGGGAGTGGTAGCTATGTAGAGATGAAATGATTAGCTCAGGACAGGGAGGCATGGACGGCAGCATTAAACCAGTCAATAGACTGAAGACTCAAACAACATCAAATGTTGACTGATTCACTTTAACTGATAAATACACCCTCATTTCCTAAAGCAGCGGATCTCAAACTCTTCCACCTGGCGCCTGATTTGCAAGCTTTACTACGTATTTCCACGTCCCCTATAGTTATTACAAATAGTTTTCAAAAACACTTACATTTGTGAATAATTTTGGGTTGTGGATTGCAGAATGAATGAGAGGGTTTCAAAATACAATATATTGGAGTACTAATTTTAACAAAAAAGAAAAATAAAATGTCTGCAAACTGTAGAGAATTATCATCAAGTTTGGCTAGCCAATTGTCATTTATCAAATTAGTTCATAAAATATTACTTTAGACTACAAGTATTAGAAATGATGTAGACCTAACTACGAACAAGAATGCAAATTGAAATATTGTAAAAAAAAATCATATTTAAAAATATCAATACCAAGCTCAAATACCATAAAACATTCAACCGACTGACAGCGTGGCTCAGCGGTAACGTTCTCGCCTGCTGTTCCCAAGGTTGCAAGAATCCTGGCGCTGGAAGTTGTCATTTGTGGGTGCGCAAAGGCGAGGGAGCCATGCCAGTAGGTTTACTAGCACGTTTAGGATCCCCTTCGGAGCAAAGTTCCGGCACCCCAGCGTCTCTAAAAGCCACAGTAGTTAAAAGGGACGTTAAACCAATAACATTATTATTAAACCTTGAATACTGGCGCATGGGTATTTTTGACCCGAGGCTTGAATAATGCTCTAGGCTATATTTTCGTTTTGGTCAGCCCTCATTTCCTGTCGCTTACTCGACCTTCCTTCCTAGCCTTGAAATTCACCCTGCAAAAGTAACATGTCCATTACCTTGAGAACACCCAAGTTATTTCTATATTATTTACGGTCGCGTCAGGTTTACCCATGGCACCAGGCCTCGCGTGACAATTTTCGGCTTACGTTAGTCGGGACAATCTGTAAAAATAAGGAGGGAAATCCCCCTATTTTGGTGCAGCACAATCACATAGCTCACGTTCTTGTTGATCTATGTTTCGGGTCTGGGGACACCTTGGTCATCAGCTCCTTTGTTAAAAAAATATATGACTGCTTTGCTGCCCATATCAAGGCCAATTGCACTGTTACGAAGATTATTGTCATTTGTTAAATCTGAAAAATATAAATAAAGCTCATGTTATATTGGGAAGAGTTCATAGGAAGACACCAGGTGTAGCATACGCACGGGCGGCTTCGGTGCAGAGCTTCTATGCCCAAGATCGCGGGTTCAAACCATTTTTAAGAGCGTTAAAATCCCTCAGTAAGCCTTCCTTCAGAGGGGAAGTAAAGCCGGCGGGCCCATGTCATAGATTTATGGCATGTAAAAGAACCTTCCTCTAACTACAATTGTGTGAAGCTAAATGTGTAGGTTAGATTTGATTAACACTCTATTAGTTCCAACGTTCGCTGCCAGGTGCCGGTCACGGTGGCATCTGGTAGCCAAGTTCACGGCTAGGTGTCGTTGATGGTAGCATTTGATAGCAAAAGTAGGAACTACTTGAAATTGATCATCTGCGGTCCTTACCTGAATCACAGATAACACACACTTATACAGATACAGCCATCACAATTAATACCGGCTATCAGACAGATTCTGTCTCCCATAAATCCAACCCCTCGTCCATGTCGTGGGAGACGGGCAACGTCATAAAGTAAGGGATTGCCTGGTGGGGTGAAATACAGTGGGGACTGTGTGTTCCCCGTGATCGCTTCGGTAGCTGTGAAGGCCCAGCGGGAACCCTGAAAGGTGGCGGCTAACGGGGCTCTGGTGGAGATGCTGCTGCCTTGTAGTATGTGGGGTTGGTCCCCAAAGGCTAAGGGAAGAAAACCCTGATTAAAAATGACCCGTCCTCCGTAAGAGGTTGGACGTAGGACTGACACCCTGCTCTGTAAAAAAAGGCCAAGTTGCGATACTTCAATGAAAGAAAGCCGGACTGATTAATGGAGACAAACTTGGCATGGAAAAGGACAATGATAATGGACCATGAGTACATGAAAGAAAGAAAAGAAATATAAAGCGTAAGTCAGATTTATATATTGGAGCCTGGAATGTGAGATCTTTGTATCGCCCAGGAGCCCTGAAAGTGCTGCTGAACCAAACAATGAAGCTGAAGCAGAGTATCATAGCTCTACAAGAAGTAAGGTGGACCGGATGTGGAATTCTAGAAAAGCGAGAGGCTAGTATATTCTATAGCTGTAGCGAGGAGAAAAACGAGTTCTGCACAGGATTTATGGGACACCACCAGCTAAAGCACGTTGTAATTGGGTTTACACGTATTAATCCAAGACTGTCAGTACTCAGGATAAAGGGTAAATCCTTTCACTACTCTATAATTAACGCCCACGCTCCGAGAGAAGAATCTGAGGAAGAAGGGAAAGAATCGTTCTATGAACTTTTGGAAAGAACATATGATGGTTGCCTAGGCCATGACATTAAAATAGTAGCTGATGCTCAGGTGGGAAGTGAACAGATATATGAGCCAACAATTGGACCCCACAGCAAGCATACTGTAAGCAATGATAATGGAACGAGACTTGTATTATTTGTAGCATCTAGAAATATGGTTGTGGGCTCCTCATTGTTCCAACACAAATACATACATAAAGGAACGTGGACATCGCCGGATGGAAACATAGTTAACCAGGTCGATCATGTGTTGATAGATGCAAGGCACAAATCAGATCTCTTGGATGTGAGGAGCCTCAGATATCCAAATATAGACTCAGACCACTTCCTGGTACGGGCGCGAATTAGGGCTAGGATCTCTAGTGCATTCAAAGGAACCCGACCCAACAATCCTAAATATAATATAACAGCTCTAGAATCCTCTGAAGTCAAAAAGCAGTACCAGGAGAGGATAATACAGATGCTTGAAAATACTGAAGAGTGCAACGACATCGCGTATCAGTGGGAAATGATTAAAAATGTAGTGGAGACGTCGGCGAATGAAACACTGGGAACTGAAACAGGATATAAAAGATCTCCTTGGTTTGTCACTGAGTGTGAAATAGCAGCAGAAGAGAAGAACACAGCATACAGAAGGACATTGCAATAATTGTACAAGAAGAACGAAGGAAGTCTATAAAGAAAAACGGAAGATTGAAAAGAAGATCCATCAGAGAAAAAAGAGAGTGGATGAAGGCAAATATCGAAGAAATGGAGCTTCTTAGAAATCAAAATGAGGTGAGGAAATTCTATAGAGAGGTAAATGCTGCACGGAAACCCTTCTGTGGCAAAACTAGCCTGATAAAGGATGAAACAGGGACAATTGTTAGCGAGAGGAAAGAGATTTGTGACAGATGGCGGCGACATTTTGATAGACTTCTCAATTTTAGAATAATAACAAGACACTCAATAGATGCGCAAGGAGAAAATGACCCTGACGAAAATATAGGTCCACCAACAATAGAAGAAGTGATAACTGCCATGAAGAAATTGAAGAACAACAAGGCAACAGGAACAGACTATATTCCAGCGGAACTGCTCAAGCAAGGTGTCAATGAATTGGAACGGACTTTCCTAAAAATAGCTACTTCAGTATGAGAAGAGGAGAAAATGCCTCAGCAATGGGAAGATGGAATATGTCCTATATATAAGAAAGGAGATCAGCTTGAGTGTGATAGCTATAGAGGAATTACGTTACTTAATTTGGGATGCAAAGTATTCTCCAACATTCTATTTGACCGTCTTCTCCCAATTGTTCAGCGAGAGACTGGGTCATATCAGTGTGGATTTATCCCAGGAAAGTCCACTATAGATCAGGTCTTCACCTTAAGGCAAATTTTAGAGAAGACAATCGAATATGGCATAGGCACGCATCAGCTCTTCATTGATTACAAAGGAGCATATGACAGTATTGACAGAGAGCAATTGTACCATGCTATGATTGAATTGGGAATTCCTGGAAAATTGGTAAGGTTGGTGAGAATGACAATGAGTCGAACACGAAGTAGTATAAGAACGAGAGGAATGATGTCTGAGACATTAAATATTCAGAATGGGGTACGGCAGGGTGACGCGCTGGCCTATCTCCTGTTTAATGTTTTCTTGGAGAAGGTGATGAGAGATGCAAAACTCCTGAATAGGGGAACAATTTTCTATAAATCAGTGCAGATACTTGCTTATGCCGATGATATAGATATAGTGGCAAGAACTCGAAAGGCAATGCAAGAGACATTCATCGCCCTTGAACAGGCCAGTAGGAAAATGGGACTGAACATCAACCAGCAGAAAACTAAATATATGGCTGCTGGGAAAGCACGTATGGAGAACATGCCACCCTCAATGACCGTGGGCAATTACACCTTTGAGAGAGTTGAACAGCTTAAATATCTGGGATCAGGAGTCACCTACTCAAATGCTACCTCTTATGAAATTAAACAGAGATTAATAGCAGCCAACAGAGCCTATTTTGCTCTAACAAGGCTTCTCTCCTCAAGGCTCTTGACCCGTATCACTGAATTGACCATCTATAAAACACTTTTAAGACCTGTGCTTACATATGCCTCGGAAACTTGGCCACTAACAGCAAAATATACTGGAATGCTGGATGCCTTCGAAAGAAAGATAATTCGAAGAATCATCGGCCCAGTCTGCGAAAGAGAAACATGGAGGAGGAGGTACAATCATGAATTGTACAACATTTATAAAGACCCACCTATTAGAAGAATAGTGAAATCAGCCAGATTGAGGTGGGCCGGGCATGTAGCACGGATGAGTGATACGGAAGTACCTAAAAAGGTATTAAATGGAAACGCAAGGGGACAGAGAGAACGAGGTCGAACGAAAAGCAGATGGATGGACGGACTTACCGAAGATCTTCGGGAAATGGGTTATAGGAATTGGAAAGCTTTAGCGCTGGAACGAGATAAATGGCGGAAGGTTGTTGAAGAGGCCAAGGTTTACAACGAACTGTAGAGCCATAGAAGAAGAAGAAGATCAGACAGATTCTAGACACACCCAAATTACACGCGTTATTGCAGCCCCTAAACTGAGGACACAACCAACCAAAATACGCACAACTACGACAAAAAGGGAGTGACACACTATGGGTCAAAATGACCCGGCGCCAGTCCTCGTGTTATATTTTTTCATGCCAGTTCTCAAGGGTTAACCTTCTTTTGGAATACGGTAACCCTGTTCGTTAATTCATGTATTTATTTTCATCAGGTTGCATCTTTCTTTTCCTTTTCAAGTTGTCTGCGTCCCCTTCCCCAGTTTGAGAACCTTTGCCCTAAAGAACAAAAAGAGACTGATAAGTCAGTCTGAAAGACTGGACTTTATATCATTTTAAATGCTAGCAGCCGAGTACCAAGAAGGCAGTGCGAGAACAGAATTTCAAGATTCTATTTTGTTTCTTCACTGCTTACTTGATTGTTCTCGCACTGCCTTCTCAGTACTCGGTTGCTACATCGTACTATGACGTCACACACTTCAGTGCATTCTCGGTACATTTCGACCCGTCACCGTAACGTAACGCCAGACCTCAGCGTAACGACGAAGTCGACAAGATCATTTAATATGATAATTGGCTACTTAAGAAGTCTAATTTTGCCACTGCAGCTCTTCGGAGCACCTCATAGGCCTATATAGCGATTCTCAGTAATACCTAAATTGACCTGGCAAGGCTGACAACCAACAGGGTTTCTTTTCGAGTATTTTAAAACAGGCATTCTGTTGTGAAATTACTTTCCAATACTTTGAAGTATGGTGTCGAGTGGAAGCACGATCATATGGTATTGACCTGACGAACTGAGAGTGAAGAGCGACAAGGATGTCTGGTGCCAGCGAAGAATTCAGCGATCGATCGCTTGCCGCCTATTCTTAGGTTCAGTGACTCAACTTTTGTTTTAGCCTCCGGCGAACGTGCTATGGTCTTCACATTGTCACTTACTTTGATAAACGGTTCCCGTGGACCAATGGGCACATTCCTTGGGCTCCTAATTAGGCACGGAAGAAGGGGAGTTGGACTGGCTCGTAAGAGCGAGAGACTTCAGACGCTTCATTATTGGAACAGGAAGGTATCTTCCTTGCGCTGAATGTAAACTATTAAGGGATTATGGACCAAGAAACTTCAGAAGAAATGTGAAATTGCATACAGACAGCACATGAAAGCTAATGTAACACCAACCACGGTAGCTAAATCCCTAAGGCGCAGCGCAAGGTCATGGGGCCAGGCTATTGCCGAACTCGATAGACAAGTGAGTTCGAACCCCACCGTCAGCCACCCTAGAAGTGTTTTTCCGTGGTTTCCCATTTTCAACGCCAGGCAAATGCCGGGACGGTGCCTTCCAATGGGCCACGGCTGCTTCCTTCGAACTCCTTAGTTTCCTTAGTTTCAAACATATTCATTAGGCCCCGAAGGGGATCTTAAACGTGCCAGTAAATCTACTGACATGGCTCCCTCGCATTAGTGCACTCTCAGATGCCAATTGACTGTGCCAGGATTCGATCCTGCAACCTTGCAAACGGAAGACGAGAAAATTGCCACTGCGCCACGCAGCCAGTCCCGTAAGAACCTCCCATCCCACACACATTCATCGCACCTCATCCTAGACCCCGCAGAAACGGGTAAAATGAGAGTTAGACATACAATAAAAGCAATTGTAAAAGGTCGTAGCTGCATCCTTTCAACAACGCCTAACCCAATTTCTTTCGTTCATTTCATCACTCATTAACTCCTCTGATGAGGTTGCTGACAAGATGGACATTAGGCTAATTATCTGATCTTATCCCATCCTCGACTCTGCATGAATGGGATTAACAATAATAATTTGCATGGTGGTGAAAATGGGAAACCAAGAAAACCATTTTCAGGACAGCCAAGGTGGGATTCGAACCCACGCATTCCCAATGCCAGCGAGGCACGAGGTTAGTGCTCTCAGCCACCGTGGCCGGTAGGAATGGGATAAATGAGGGGTGGAAACACATACAGTGTAGTGGGGCAGAGGACATGCTCATGTGGCAAAACACAGATGTTGCATTCCCCGTAACTTACATCCCAGCTCCTAGCGTTATCAAGAACCATCATTTTCCTCCTAGTGTGTATACAGGGTGATAGTTTGCTATTCGTCGTTCCATTGGCAGTAGGCAGGTTTACAGTGTAGTATGAAAACTGTAGACTACTGTATTGCATCACGTTCGGGCTGTTGGCTCTACTGTTCAGATTGCTGTTGTCCTGTTCTTTACAAAACCATGAGTGACAATCCTAATGCGAGTTCACGTTCTAAATATGACAGTGAGTGTTAGGCTGGTTCACAATTGGCCCGGGAACGGGACCAAGAATGGGAGGCTTGCCAGGGCCCCTGGTCACAATTGGCCCAAGAATGGGAACGATAACAAGAATGGGAAGCTTGCCAGGGCCCCTGTTCACAATTGGCCCAAGAATGGGAACGATAACAAGAATGGGAAGCTTGCCAGGGCCCCTGTTCACAATTGGCCCGGGAACGATAACAGGAATGGGAAGCTTGCCATGGACCCTGTTCACTATTGGGCCGGGAACGATAACAAGAATGGGAAGCTTCCCTGTTAGTGTTCACTATTGGCCCGGAAACGATAACAAGAATGGGAAGCTTGCCAGGGACCCTGTTCACTATTGGGCCGGGAACGATAACAAGAATGGGAAGCTTCCCTGTTAGTGTTCACTATTGGCCCGGGAACGATAACAAGAATGGGAAGCTTGCCAATGCCCCGGTTCATAATTGGCCCGGGAACGATAACAAGAATGGGAATCATAGTGTGTTTAGAGTGCAATAGTGAAATTTCATTTTAGTGAAACAACCTGACCTACAAAGAAATTCTACAAAATTGCAGCTCGCAGGGGGAAAAAATATATTTAAAAAAAATCACATTGTATTAATTGACGAGCCAATTGTTCCAACATGAGATACGTTTGAATGGAGCATTTCTAAACAGTCTATTCCTAATCCACACATATTGAACAAACTCCTGCGTACGCCTGAAACATAACCACGCTATAAATTGGTAATAAATAATCTTCCTTTCTCAAACCATACTATGGGATATTAATGGAATGTCTACAAATGACATACACATAGTAGCCGCGTAACGTTGAACCACCCTTGAAACAAAGTGGTGGTATCCGCTGTGGGCATTACGGGATGTTCTAGAATCTTGAAATGGTATAAAATGCACGGAAGTTACCCTGGAAACATATTGGCGAAAATATAGCCTACCACCCGCTTGCGAAATGATTGTGGCTGGTTTATGAACCCGTTAAGGAATGACCACTGCAACATTTTCTTTGCCGATTTCTATCGATTCATGGGTGAACAGAGTATGTTGATAAGTTTAACAGACCACGGCAACAATATCACAGGCTTGCGATTCACTCCGGCTCCTACTGTAGGCCTATCTTCTGCAGGTTGAAGTCTACAGCTTTGTTGCTTGAAATTTAATTCCTGCAGTCCTCATGAACATCAACAATGTGATTCTGTTGGTCCTGTACTCATTCCGAAACATTTTATTTTGGCAGTAGTTGCCTTATTTCTGAACATTATGTTTTACTCTGTTGATAGGAGTAACCTTTACGATAGCACGAGTTCGGAAAAAATACGTTTTTGTTTCTATTTTTCTGTCTAGTTTGAAGTCCAAGTGTACAGTGCTGTAACAAGGACAGCTAGGCTGAATGCGTGGTATCGACGTGGCATGTGACTTCCGCAAAAGCAATTTAAAGAATTTGGTGCAACGATTGATGAAGGAAAGAATCATAAATGCATATAATCATCGATCTCAATGCATTTTGTCCGATATGTTTTAAATTCTTTCATTGACAACCTTCAAGTTTTAAGACCCTCCAAGTAGATTTTTACAAACAGGCGCAGCACTCCTTTTGCAAACATACGATAATTTAACTCCCAACATTTGTTGACCGTTCGCAATCGCGGCCTCCCAGAGTAACATATACGATATCTAAAGGTACCTCTCATCAATAGACCTTAAAATTTGCGAAAAACAATTTCAGTGTGTGTCGCTTCACAAACCCCAGAATATAATTTAGATTATGTAATTATTTTGGATCAGACTGGCTGTGAATATACTGTAGACTAAATGTAGAGGGGATAAGATTGTTGAAGTGAATATTGTTGACGTCAATAAAATTAGGCTACACCACCCAATATAAAATTACAGCGCCTGGCAAACATTACCATACGTATTTTCATGCTCACAAGAACCACACGTTAATATGAGAAAAACCTAGTTATCAGACGAACATAAGATCGTATAAGTTATTTAACAGATCAGAAACCGGGCAAAATAAATTCCACAGTTTTTGCAATTTAAAAAGAAACGTACTAAATTCAACGAATATTGGGGAAAATATATTTATTTTTTACATTTATTTATTTATTTTGCGATCCCATAAGCTCTTGTATCGTAGCACTAGACAGAAAGTCTACATATTAATTGTGTATAGAATTTCACAAAACTTAATTTACATTATTTATAGCTCCATAAAATGAATAGCCTACACAGCATAATTTGCAATGATAAAAGAGAAACAAATAACATTTTGTAGTGGAATTATAGAGACAGTTAGAAAGCTAGGGTTTATATTATCCAGTGATCAGTGAGCGGGGGAGAAACATGACATGACAATGAGAACACTTTGCGGCACTTGGCAATCTGTATTGTCCTAAGAAACACAGTGTGGGTCGATTACTTAAAGTTAAAGTGCTGGTTAAAGCCTATTAATAGTCTATGCTGGTACATGTCAAAACTATTGAAGATTTGTGGCGCTGTTTATAAAATAGATTTGTTAAATTTAGTGATGCGATGAATTGGGATCTGGAGCGAGAACTTCGTGCATTTATTTGCCCTGATATGGGCAAAATGCATTGGTTAAAAGTATCATAAAAGTATGAAGGGTATTTCGTATTTAAAAAATCAGTGCGTTAGGATGGCAATTGAAAACTGCCTACGTTCAAGGAGTTTCAACCACTTCAATTATAAATAATAGTCTCTGGTGAATTATGTTCACCACGCCTAATATCCAAAATGTATCACACACAAGCGTCGAGTCTTTTGTGACTTCACACTTTGAGTTTCTGATAAGTCATTAAATACAGCTGATCCATAATTATTATCAGGGAAAATAAGCATTTCAGTTAAGAGTTTACTCATATTGAGAGGGTATAGGATATCGTAAATTCTTGAGACACTACCGTGAATAACGAGCATAAACCTCAAATGGAAATAATCCCACCCACCTCTTCAGTAACTGTCATCAGTGTGTGTTCGGAGGGCAGGATTCTCTTCAATATCTGTCGCTAGAACAACACGATATTTTCGGACTTTACCATCCGCAGCCCAGTTTTCTATCGAGAGGAACGAAATACGTTAACCGAATTATTCCAACGATGGAGATACGATTTACTTTGAATGTGAAATAATGGGATGGTTTCCTTAACGAAGAACTAAAAAAAAAAATCACTGGTAAGCGTTACCCTACCTTTCCTTTCCCGACAAACAACCACTTTTTTTTAAGACGCATGGGTCGCTAACCAATTAAGAGAAAGGAGTTAAGCGAAGCAAATATCCAATTTTCTGGACCGATGACTAGGTCACGAGGGGTCAAGCAAGTAGCCACCTTGTTCCCACAACCGATAACTTACACCGCTTGCCCCACCACTTCGGAGCGGGTCGCTGCTTTATTGTCAAACATGACCCAACCAATTCTCTCCAATGTCGGCAACTATTCTATTCCAAAGGAGCATTTCATAAACTGAGTGAATAATTACATATAGGGTGGACTTATTTTTGGTAGGCTTATGGGTTTTACAAACTGGATAATTGTTCATAATTAGCAACACTTTCAAAATTTTACATAATCTACAATCAATCAGTGACTATCATGATGCAACGTCTCTTTTAGAATGAAATGGTCACGCACAGACGTGAATGGATAGCCTATTTGTATAACAGATGTTTGTAGCCTACAAATTGATATTCTGACGTCGTCCTTCGGAACTAATGTAACTTATTGCTCTGCATGGATTCTACTGTACGTAACATACTGTAGGCTACACGAAATGGCAAGTCAGCCTTGCCGATGGATTTTTGCTGTTTATTTTAGAAACTCAGCGATTCAAGGAATTACATTTCATCAGTTTTAATTCCTTGTAGCTCGGGGCAGGCTACGTACTGAGACACGGGTCCCAAAGGTCCTGGGTTATATTCCCGGCTCTATAAAAAAAACATTAAATCTGGTGTGAGTGCTGGAATGGGGTACACTCGACCTTGTGAGCTAAAACTGAGAAGAGGTGGGTTCGATTCCCACCTCAGTCACCCTATAGGTAGAGTCCTGCGCGGATAAACAAAACTTTATCCGCATCCGCCTCGCATCCCCACCACGACTGTTATTTACATCCGCATCCGCACAACTGTTATCCGCATTCGCACGACTTTTTTCCACATTCGCACGTTTGTAATATGAATCTACTGATATTACAATAATATTTTAAATTAGGCTACACAAAACATAAATTACTAAAGAAACATATTTATACATTTTAGGAAAAAGTCGTTCCCCTAAGCTATGCATGGCATGTGCTATGTTTAAAATGAATGTTATACAGCCAGAATTGGCACCCTTTCCTGTTCGGAGTGTTAATTATGCTTAATGACATAATTTCAATAAGATTAGCGTAAATCATCATCTTACATTTGTCATGAAGAAAAAGCATAACGGAAAAATACGATATGACATAATCATCTGGATCCTAAAAATTATATTAAACAAGTTCGGACTGTATTCTAAAACTATCCGCAATTTTTTTCCAAACGTTATCCGCAGCATATCCGCTATCCACACAGCCATGCAAACTATATCCGCATGGCGAAAAATGTTGCGGATATCCGCGGTTTTATCCGTGAATATTTGCATCCGCGCAGGGCTTTACCTATAGGCCTAAGTGGTTTACCGTGATATCCTATCTACTGTACTTCTACTCCAGGCAAGTGCCGGAGTAATTCCTAAGTCCACAGATATCTCCTCCCCAATGCTCACTTCAAATACAAATACACACACTACAACAGACATCACAATAATACAGGTTCTCAGACAAATTCTTCTAGTTCATAGGGACAGATGACCTCGTAGTTCCACCCCTTAAAGCAACAATAACTAACTAACTTCTAGTTCATATCCTCGTCACCGTCACAGATAAATGGAGGACAGCCTCTAAATCAGTAACAATGGAGTAAATTACACTAACTCGATATTCCACGAAGACAAAAAAAAGCCAGAAATGAGACTGAGATATCAGTGAAAAGCTATGGTCTAATATTTTACTGTAGCCTGTGCCAATAGACACATGCAAAAGTACTGCATTCATAAAGATACGGCAACAGGTACAATAATAATAATAATAGACTAATAGTAATAATAGGCCTATGAATCAAAATTTTGAAACTCATTTGATTACTGTGATCTCCTAATTCAATTACTATAGCATTTAATATTCAAACATTGACTTGCAATTGCGGTCTCAGTTCTAATACTGAAATAAACATTATTGGAACTTCAAGCTTGATTTAGATGCGCAGGAAAAATCCACCAATTTAGACATTGAAATGAACCATGTATCTGTGGCCATCCTTATTTAAACAGTTCAAAGTGAACCCTAATATTTTTGGCTTCCTTGATCCATTACACATAGGAAATTCGCTCATAACCGACTTCGTTTAAAACATAAGCTCTCAAAATGTCACATTAAGAACTGTTACTTTGCACATTACTCATTCTACCAATTCAGTATTCGAATAATGCATCACCGACCAGCTATTTTATACAACCATTTAATACATTATCACTTTCCACCATATATCTAGGTAGATGTATCATCTAAGCATTCACATGAAAGATCTCCTTCCTACAATTCTCCTAATTACATTTTTGTATTTTATTTTTATTAATGCAGCCAATGGTCATGTACTTTTCTTGTCAGAACGGGTCAGGGAAGGGATATTGGAAGGAAGGCCTCAAATGCGGCACTGGCAAGACACTAGGCCTATATTTGGCCTCACAATGTCTGTTAGCCATGTATCATAAGTGTCAACTTCAGTTCTCAAATGGGGCGCGTGGTGGCGCAGCCTCTCACCAAGGTAAATCGGGTTGGATTCCCTGCCAATGCATGTGAGATTTTCAAAACGAAATGCCATGTCCTGTGGTTCGGTCTCCACGTAAAAAGGAGGTCCCGTGGCTGATGATCGCGTGATCAACGGTCACGTTAAACTACTAGTTTCCTTCCTTTCCTTCAGTTCTCAAACTTCATATTTTACACCACGTCAAAAACAAACCTGTCTATGAATCGTTCTCATTGCAAGCACCAAAAATCAATACTAATATCAAAGTTCCTGTCTAAACTGCTTCTCGAAATAATGCCTCCTCTATCAAACGCAAAGTTTTAACTCCATTACTTCTTAACTGCAAGTAACCTGTCCAAGCAGTGGCGGATCCAGGCCTTGCGGGGCCCTGGGCGATATGATAAGGTGGGGCCCAAAACAATAAGTTAGGAAATAAAAAAATCAAATCAATTGAAAAATAGTTTGGTGATTATAATAAAATAAATAATAGTTACAATATTTTGAATACACTACAGTACATTTTTTTAATAATATGAAAGAAACCTGTAAGTCCCTTGAAGAGGATTATGTAAACTGTGAAATATTAAAATATTACTTTGCGACTATTTTCCCGGCTGAAGTCTTCTATCATTTCACTGAAATCTAAACTTGCTATACGGTCACGGGAGGTCATAGCTGCACTGAAAAAAGGAATATGAATTATAAATTAGTTTGAAAAGTACAATTAATTAATTCATTAATTAAATTAAAAAAAAACATGGCGTGAGGCCCCCCAGACCGCGGGGTCCTGGGCGGTCGCCCTCCTCTCCCTCCCCTAGATCCGCCCCTGTGTCTAAGGACTGAATTAAATAAAGTTAAGAATAAACAATATGTTCAGTAAAGAACATATAGCCAACTTTCTCTTAAATATATGTATGGGTATAGTTACAAATATTTGTCCTTATCAAGGAGTAGTCTATAATTGAATGTTCTTGTGATGAACATTCAGACTCCCCGTTTATTAGGTTCGTTGTAATTCCTCTTTTATACCCAGAGGAATTGATTGGACCATTAGAAAAGTACGCCTATCCAACATCTTGAATGTATGGAATCGTTTATCTCACGCCTTCTGCAGGGAAAACCTTCCATGTGAGACTACCTAGGCCTATTTGTTGCGTTTCGTATTTGTAACTGTAACGAATAACGCATTGTCGATATTAATGTCTGATATATTCAAGATGGTGGCTACGTGCAGTGTGATATTTCTATGAACAATGGTAATAATGTATTTTGTATGCTACTCCTCTCTCACTAAATTTTGCGTTAATTGTGCTATTATGTCGTGAGTTCAAGCTATTCAAGTTTTAAGAATACGCCCAGCCACCGTCATGAACGTATAGAGTCGCTGTTCTTTTGACTTGATCACAGTAAACCACTTAAAAGATTCTACATTACTGCTAATCTTCGTTGTTGTATATTTAAAAAACTTTGAGTTACTCATTACCATATTCTACGTTTTCAAGATAGCCGCCTCGCGTTGTATTCAGTGTAATATTCCTAAGGCTTATTTTAGCTAGGTCCCTTATTTGGTACAACTTTCACACTAAGTTTTGTTTTAATTGCGCAATCCCATTATTACGTTTTTATATTACGCCCGGCCGCCATCATGAAAATTAATTTCGCTGTTATTTTGCTTTGACCAACATATCACTAATTTTCGAAATTGTAGTTCTAAAACACATAAAGTTAGGCCTACTTCTTTTTAAAATATAAGTATAAAAGTTCAGGATGGCCGCTGCGTCCAATAATACTCCTATTCTAACAAGTCTCACCTCAATTTTACAATTACATCCTGAGTTAGGCCTACTAATTTGTATACTTAAATAGTACCGTACGCCTAGCCACCATCGTGAATCTATGGAGTTATTGGTCTGTTGCTTTAGGCATACGAAGCGACTTATAAGGTTCTATTTCATTACTTAATTTCGTTGTTATAGCTATAGGATACCGAAAGTTATTAATTTATTTTGATATTTCAATATGGCCGCTATGCGCTATATTCAGTGTGATAATCTTCTGACTAGCGCATGTGAATGCCCTAATATGATGCTCAACTTTTGGAAAGAGTCGCCTTAATTACCCAATTTAATTCGAAGTTGTCGATCTTAATGTTCTAATATTTCGCACATCCGCCACCTTGAATGTATAGAGAGTCTGTTGAATTGCCTCGGCCATACAAGGCCACATATACGGTTTTACCTTGTCAATGATTTTCGTAACAGTAGCTCTTAAGTGTTGAGAGTTATTTATTTTTGTAATTTATAATTTCAAGATGGCGGCTGCGTGTAACATACAGTCTCATGTTGTTAACCCAGTTAACAACAGGGGTCTTTATATAGAACGATCTGAATGCCAAGTACTGTTAACATTGATTCATTGGATCATAATCATTACAATGCTTGCGTGATTCACACCGCCGCTATCTTCAAAATATTTGACTGATAATCTTGTAAGTTGGACTCCAGACGCTTCCCATATGATGGTACGTTATTCCAAAACTTGGTGGAGATCCAATGATGTGTTTAGTCGTAATTTGATTTAAGCTTTGAACATCCGGGTGGCCGCAATGTTGTTTTGGTTGAGATGGCGGCGAAATAAACAAGACCCTCAGATGTCCTTTACTGGTGCTACCTCCATACCAAATTAGGTATACATAGGCTACCCACACAGACAAATACACGAACGTTTGGCTCTTCATAAGTCTACTTTAATTCTTTGCAAAAATCGAAAGTGGGCTAAAATGGAAATAAAAGTAAATGGCAACTCTACAACAAACTATTCATGAAAAAATATCTTCATTCCAACTCTTGATGCGTCGCTCAGTTGACTTGCGCCATCGCTCCTTCATGTCCCAGTGAATATTCCCCATGCCCTGATCTGAGTGCACCTTCTCCATTCAGTGCAATCTTCGTTTTCTCATGATTTTGAGGTGATCACCATTCATCTCCAATAGTCGTTTCAGTCGTTCATGATGTCGTTGGCAAATCATGTCGAAATATCCATGTCCGCCGTCATATTATACCCTGCCGTAGCGTCGGCATAACGTTTCTTCTCGTAGAAATGTGGGGACAAAATTCAGTCACTTTCCACTAACGATTCGAATCACACTTCTCGAACATGCGTCACTTGTTCATCTAACTTATTATTTCCCTCAGTACCGACAGAAGTGGCTACGCTGGCTAAAGCGCAGCATTAGGTCATGGGGCCAAGCTCTCTGCTGACTCGGTAGACGCATGGGTTCGAACCCCACCGTCGGCCGTCCTTGAAATGGTTTTCCGTGGTTTCCCATTTTCAACACCAGGCAAATGCTGGGACGGTACCTTCTGATAGGCCACGGCCGCTTCCTTCCACATCCTTGCCCAGTTTCATTCACCTTCATCTCCATCCCTCATCCCGACGCGCAGGTCGCCCACGGGCGTCGAATAGAACGACCTGCACTCGGCCTCTGAGGAGGCCACACGACACAAAAAAAAACTCAGTTAAATTTTAACTAATTTACATTTTACATTTTCAAACTGTGTTACGGGGGACAGATGACCTCGCTGTTACGCCCTTTAAACCATCATCGTCATCATCATCATCATCATTTCTCTCAGTTATGCCTCTGTTTATTTGGCTAATTTGAACATCACCAGCCACTCTCGTCTCCTAAACCTGTGCTCTGCATAAAATGGAAAATAACGAATCTTGTGCTCGCTCATAAATTGTCCATTGACCAACGTAGTCCCCTCAATTGAAAAGTAATATGTGTTCCGCACCGCAGAGTACTTTATCACAAACTCATTCATAAATCAATGACTTATATTTTTAACAAATTGTCCCACTTCTCGAGCCGTCGCTCGACAATTTCTGTTTTGATAGCTGAGTCTGGTGTTACTATAAGCTTGCAGTTAATATCCAGCACAATTACGTAGGCCTATTTTCCAAATGCCAAATTATTGAAAAACTTAACTTCCCTTTTATTACTTTCTGTAAATGTGTTTTTATACATATTTCCTAGTCAGGGCAACAATTCGAATGCAAGGTAGGCTATAATTACTTTCCTCGTGGCAACACGATGTTCAGCCATTCAGCCTACATATTGCGGGGAGATGCGTGCTCAGCGCGTCGGGTCTCATCGGCTGATAATCTTGGTTTCCATGACTGGGGCGCTGTATCACTGTCTTACAGCTACTCACTTGTCCTCACGAGGCTGGCGGCACCCCGTGCCAGCCCTCACGTCAATTTCTAAAATCCCTGACAGCCAGGAACGAACCGGATGAGGGGCAGGCGCGCTACCCCAACATCACGTGGCCGGCATAAAATATAAATACCAGGTCCAGTAGCCCATAGTGCGATAAAACAAATAGCCTATAGACTAGTTCGTTCTGAAACCGACAGTACTCAGCATTAAAAAGCAAACTTGCCATTAAAAGAAGATAAATGAACTCCAATTTAGATGTCTCAATAAATTCAGTTAAGCCTTGGTTTGTAAATTACAGTTGGCTATAGGCCTATCTAAGCAAAGTGTTCAGCAAAGAACATATAGCCGACTCTCTCCTAAGTATAGGCCTACGGTAAAGTAACAACTCTTTGGCCTTATCTAGCAGTAGGAATAGAATGTTCTTGTGATGAACGTTATGTGCTGTATCCTACATAAGACTCTCCGTTTACTAAGTTTCATCCGCTTTTTCATCCAGAGGAATTGATTGAAATAAGTTATAAGATAAGTACGCCCATCCACCATCTTGAATGTAAGGAATCATTTATCTTGCGCCATCTGCAGAGAAAGCCTTTTGTATTAGACTACATATTTGCTGCGTTTCGTCATTGTAACTGTAATAAATAGTGGTTTGTCGATATTAATGTCTAATATATTCAAGATGGCAGCTTCGTACTAAATGCAGTGCGTTAGTCTTTTGATTAATGCAAACTAAGTATCTTCTCTGTTCCTCCCCTCTTGAAAGTTTCGTGTTAATTCCTCAATTGGATCCTGAGTTGTTGATTTTGAAGTTTCAATAGCCGCCATCTTGAATATACGGCGGGGATTTTCTTTTGCCTTTGGCATTCAAAATACGCATACCTAGGTATATGGTTCCACATTGATGCTAATTTCAGGTATTGTATCTTTAATATAGTCTATATAGAATATTTTGTTCTTATATTTTATAGTTCAAATGGCCGCTGCGCGCTATATTCAGCTATATATGAATAATAGTAGTGAGGTCTTTCTTATGGTACTCCACTCTCACTGAATTTCGCGTCAATTGTGCTACTAGGCTATATCGTGAGTTAAAGCTATTCACGCCCAACCACCATCTTGAACGTAGGCTATAGAGTCGCTGTAGTTTGGACTTGGTCATAGGAACCAACTTACAAGGTTCTATAATTTTCGTTGTTGTATCCTAATCCCAAAAATACCTTGAGTCATTCATTAACATATTCTATATTTTCAGCATGGTCGCCTTGCGTTGTATTCAGTGTGTTATTCATACGGGTTAAGGTCCCTTATAAAATACTTATTTCTAAATAAGTTTCATTTTAATTGCACAATTACATTCTGAATGATTCAGTATTACACCCACCCACCATTTTGAATTCCCTATTAGGCCTACACCCAACCGCCGTCTGGAAAATTTAAAGTCACTGTTATTTTCCTTTGCGCATACGATACTCCATAGGCCTATAGGCTTCTACCTTACCACTAATTTTCGTTACTGTACAGTAGTTCTAAAATATCAAATAGGCTATAATTTATATTTAAATTATGCATTTTCAGGACGGCCGCTGCACGCTATATTCAGTTTGATAAATGTATCACTAACACTACTGTTGCCTCATATAATACTCCTCTTCTACCACGTTCTGCCCTAATTGTGCATTAACATCCTGAGTTACTCATTTATATACTTAGTAAATTACGCCTAAACGCCATCTTGAATCTGTTGAGGCACTGTTGTTTTACTTTGGGCATACGAACCAACGTATAAGGTTCTATCTTATTACTAAACTTCCTCATTATAGCTCTAGGATACCGAATGTTAACCTATTAATTTATTTTTAAATATCACGATGGCCGCTGTGAGCTACATTCAGTGTGATAGCATTCCGCCTAACGCAAGTGAGAACTGTTGTATGATACTCACCTCTGAGGCAAAATTAATGTTAATGGTAATGGCACACAGCCACCATCTTGAATTTTGAGAGTTGATCTTTAGCCTTGGCCATACAAGGCCACATATACCGTCCAATCTTGTCAATAGTTTTCGTTACCGTACAGTAGCTCTTAAGTTTTGAGAGTTATTTATTCTTAAATTTTGTAATTTCAGGATGCTGGTTGCGCGTAACATACAGTCTCATGTTGTTATCACGTTGACAACAGAGGGTCTTTATATAAACCAATCTGAATGGCAAATACTCTGAACATTGATCCATTCGATAAGTTAGGCTATGGATTAAAATGGTTTCATGATTCATATGGCCGTCATCTTGAAATTATTTGGCTGATGATCTTGTAGTTGACGCCATAGGCTTCCCACATGTTGGTTTATTATTCCAAAATTTGGTAGAGATACGATGATCAGTTTAGACGTAATTTTGTTTAAGCTTTGAACGTTTGAGTGGACGAGAATATGATTCCGTTAAGATGACGGTTTTATAAAATATGACACTGGTGTGTCCTTTGCTAGTGCTACCTCTGTACCAAATATGGTTCAATTCAGTTTCGTCGTGTTTGAATTGATAGGGAGGTGGGGGAGGGGTAGGGACTGTCATACACACATAAACTCACACAGACACACACGGATATTTGACCGGTGTAGATCTCATATGTCTTCTTTCGTTTTCTTTAAATCGAATATAGGCTAAACACATACTTGATACGTGCCAGAAAGTCTACTTTGATATGTATAATATCGGCCTGTTACTTCCATTAAGGCCCGTTCTTACAATCTCCGGTTAAATCTTTACTGGCACTTTTACGGCAAGTTTACTGGAACTTGATTCTTACAATACCCGGTTAGCGACAAACTAACAGTAAAATAAACCTTAACCGGCAGTGGACTTTACCGGAGGATTCTCCTCCCGTAAACTGCTTTACTGCCAGATTTTCTATTATGATCTCAACGCCAGCTGATCACATACATCGTCAATATGCCTAGAAATATCCGTAATTTCATGGGTTTCGTAAATGCTGATGCTGTTCAAAGAAGGAGGTGGAAAGTATATAAGAATCGAAGTGATTATTACGAGGAGTTAGATGATCAAGACTTTTTTAGACGATTTCGTTTGACGAAGCTTTCAGTTCGGCTAGTACCTACTTGGTCGTATAAATGCAGCGATACGTCATAGGACCGAAAGGTAAGTTCAAAGTTACTGTAGGCCATATTTATTCATACATTATAATTACTAGAATGCGATACGCTTCTGTTTGTATCTAATATTTAACTTTCTTCCTCCAGAAATAATGCTGTGTTACCAATGGACCAACTTCAAATTACTGTTCGATTTTATGCATCAGGAAGTATGATGATTGCACTTGGGAATTTTATTGGAGTTAGTACAGAAGGAGCTTCTGAGATAGTGAAGAGAGTGAGTGTGGCAATCGCAAGACTTGCGGAAGAATATATCCAACTTCCGGAGACAGAAGGCGAATTACAAGCAAGAACACTTTCTTTTTATCACGTAGCAAGATTCCCTAAAAATTTCTGGAAGCTCTGGATTCTCACAACCCTCATTGTTCTCAGCCAGACACAATTGTGCCTTCAATACGTCGCAAAGAGGCCTACCAGATCGCGCTGATATCTCGATTTTACATTTTGAGTAACATTCCCCCTTCTTCCCGTGTACCCTTCATTTATAAAATGTAATTTTCACAACAGACAAAAATTACAAATACAAACAGAAAAACACAATCAGAACAATTTCCCAAAATGGAAAATCACACGAATAGACAAAAAACAAATTCTAGTATACAGTATCTCTCGAAAACAAGAGTTAAAACATAACGTGATCTAATATATCACAAACCCCTCTGCATAATCATAAGACAATCTGACAATATTTATAACGAATCACATGTTAAAAACAAACATCATATAATTATTGTCGTGAATAATACTACGGAATTGTATAAAAGTCAAAACAGACTAATTAACTGGGTATTTAAATACACACAATTTCCTTTATAGGATAAAAATTATTAAGAATTGTAAAGCTGTTGGCTGGGAGATAATTCACATTGTTTAAAGTATGGCTCTATGCCATTGCTCCGTGAGTATTTTCCAACCCTCATCTTACCCAAGAACGAGGTAATAAATTATTATTGTTACTGGGCCCTCAAAATTAATTTTACATTTATAATTATGCCATGAAAGGCAGTCGCTCTAAGAGAGTTATCAAGGTGCGAGTTCGATGGCCCTTAGCAACAAACATGATACTACAACTATGGAGTGACGGTTGTCGTTCCCTTTCAATGAATTCCATCATTTAGAATATAAAACTAGCCTATTTTTATTCGTCCCTAAGACATGTTATGGACAACACTCAAACGCAATTCTCCTCGCATTTTAAGTCGGAAAGTTGCCACCACAAAAATCAATGCACGAATGAGTATCTATTTCGTTACGATGGCCAATGCCTCTTATTCAAATATATGCGGGTGTTCTTACACTTAACATGGATCACGTATAACTCACATTAAGAGGTATCTACCTAGATTAGATTACTGACTGTGGTTGATACAACAGGGGATAGACTAACTGTGACATTTACTATTAATTCCGTTCTTCTGAGTTCCTAGTGCCTTTTCATTTACCTTTCAGAGGACTATTCCACCCCTGAATTTTATATGAGGTCTTACACGTTGCCTCCAGCGTAGATTACAGAGGACTGTTCCACACCTGAATTTTATTCTCGTAGATTTCAGAGGACTATTCCACTCCTGAATTTTATATGAGGTCTTACTTATTGCCCCTAATGTAGATTTGAGGTCTTACCTATTGCCTCTAGCGTCATACCTATTGCCTCTAGCGTAGATTTGAGGTCTTGCTTATTGCTTCTAATTATATCGTCGACGTCTGGCACTCTAGAGAACACTTTACTTACCTTGTACCCAATCTGCTACTCGAAGTACATAAATCCCTTTACATTGTTGTCACAATAATACGCTGCTACATATCCTTTGACATCCACGTCTCAAATATTCTAATAAACATCCTGTGTTTCGAATCTTTATAATAATATATTCCTATTATAGGAATTCGAATATTTTACTGGTCCAATTCAAAGTTGACCTACTTATATCTCTCAAATGTATTATCTTCATGTGATCCATGGCGTTACTCTGATATTGACATTTACGTCCATAATTATTATTAATATTATTTAAAAATATAAACTTTCGAGTGACTATTTTTCTGAGCAGGAAAAATAGTCCTCGTTAACATTTATCAATTACAGAACTCATCTTTCAATTACATTAAGTACTTCCGATTTAACTGCAGCATAATGACGAACCATTCTCCATATAAACTGTTATTTCCCAGTCACTAAGTTACTATTAATCACACTGATTTATCATATTACTTGTTACCTATAATATATTCAATTCCCCCGATCATTAGGGTACAGTTGGCAATATATAAACATGATTGTATTCACATATTGAACTTAGTAGATCTTCTACGTAGGCAAAGATGGCCATTTCACTCTTCTCCTATTACATACATCACTTAAAACACTTAACACCAGCACTGAACACATAGGTATTTACCACTAAAATAACACTTTTCTGTATCGCTTACAATTCATAATATACATTAGCCTACTTGCTACTTGGCACTAGCACTGAACACATATATTTATCACTTAGGCCTATCTAATTTCTGTACAGTTTATATCTACATATTACGTAACACTTGGGAGACCTCGTGAGGCTGATCCTCTTCGTGGCACGATGACAGTTATGAACTCTACTCCTCCCTCGCATAGGCCTACCAATCTAGCGTGAAACACTCTTTATAGTCTCTCACTTACATTACGCTGAGCTATATTTTGATCCCCATCACATAATTCCGATGGTAGCTTTGCTGGCTAACTGCGATACTCTTTGCTCTAAAGCCTACTTCGTAGATCGACATACCATAATATTCTGTGATATAATTTTTGCAAATACCCTCGGTGTTTCTCCTAGTCAATCCATAGTAACCCTCGGGTCCACAGAAATATATTTATCGTGTTCTCACTATTCGGAGCACTTTCAAGAACTATGAATTGTTTCCTACGTCGCCCAAACCTTGGGTCGACTCTCATGGGCTGCCGCCCAAAATGGCGTGATGTGAACTGTTCTAGAACTGCGTATGACCCTGCTATATATGCGTTTTAACGCCGGCCCTTCAACGAGCTGTGGTCTCTGACCTCAATTTCCGTGGAAATCATTTTAACATTTTGAGACTAATGTTTTCTAGAAGTAGATGATTGCCATGTTTCGTTGATGCTACCGGATTTGCAATCCGATCGATTAATTTCATATAAAACGATTAGCGTCCCTTTTCTTTACTGGCCTAAAAAGGTAATTCCCCTGTTCAATATCGATATCCATGACTGGCCCTGAAGTCGGAATAAGATATTCGGCCTGCTGTGTAAGCAATTAATTTGATCAATTAATCTTAATCAATTTAATTAGCTTATAATTTTCTTCTTATATTTAGATAAATGAATAGTCTATCTATTTAGCATTTTTCTGCGCTTTTTATTTAACCTATTACTAAGGTACAGGTGTGGATCACGTTGCGAATGTGATCATAAGTCACGTCCACATCTGCCTCCTACTTGTTCGAGTAAGTCCCGTGTGGAGATTTCTCATCCGTATCTCGCGTAGGTAAGGTCTTTTGAAGTGCGGTGACGTGATCTTGTATCCCCGTCAGAGAATAAAGAAGTCTCGTTGCTCTGCGTCATCTGATATTTCAACTCGACTACGAAATATAATTCCTACGACATGAAACCATACCAATAAGGTTTCAATACGGAGCTACTTGACCACGATGTTGCAAAGCCCTTAAAGAATCAACAACAACTATTGTGTTAGAGCCTATTGAATACTGTTGATATTTATTAAATTTTGTTTTATTTTTGTTCTTGGCAACAGAAATCACTCTCAAATAGCTCATAGGTTACGGTACCTAAATTGTATTCCTAATGTTTGTGCATATTAAATGTTATACCTTTGTGATGTTAAGTACAGGGGATGTCTCATAAGTAATGTCGTTTTATAAAGAAAAATTATTTGGAATGTTTTCTGACAAGAAATTAAACTATTCTTCAAAGTAGAGACCATTAGATTCTATGGTCTTGAGCCATCTTTCAGCGAGGTTTCTTATCCCACGACGGTACCAGTCTCTGGGGTTTGATGCGAAGAATTCGGCGAGACCCACTTCCACAGCTTCAATATTTTCGAAATTTCTTCTACGCAAGAAATAGGCCATGGATCAAAAAATATTTTAATCTGAAGGCGCAAGTTCAGGGCTGTAGCCTATGTTGGTTGTGGTAGCATTTCGGCTCCTTCCAATTCCTGAATTTTTTGCTATGGTTGATCGTACAGTATGAGTCCTCGCATTGACCTGCTGCAAAAGGACCCTAGCCAATATCGGTTAACTAATGCTGACTATCTTCGTCTCAAAATTCCATGGACTCGTTCCAGTTGTTGGCTGCACGCCCGTTTTGAACAAACTCATTGTGATTCACTTCTTCAAAATTCCACCAGACACATAACATCAATTTAGGGCCGAACCGATCCTCTTTAACGATGACTTTGGCAGGTTGACGGGAACTGAGACACTGTTTCGAGGCGTCATCGTTGCGGTATCAGACCCATTTTTCATCATATGTGACAATTCTCCTGATAAATCTATCATCCATGGGGTTACCGATAAGCTGACGACAGATATACACTCTACGTTGAGCCTGTTCAGGGGTCAATTCATGAGGTACAGATCTACAGCTTCTGTTTGATTTACCAAGTTCTATAATCTGGTGATATATGGTATCTTTAGATGCACCAAGTTCTTCTGACAGCCTACGAGTACTTTGTGGAATTCCTTCCAAAACTCTGCGTGTATTCTCAATATCCCATAGTTTAGATCTTCCAGAACGCGGTAAATCTGTAGTGGTTTCTTCTCCAGTGTAGAAACGTTGAAACCATCGTTCTGCCACAAGCTCATTAACGTCACCTTCTCCTTCCACTTCACATATTCTTCGAGCCGTGGCAGCAGCTTTGTAATCTTGTTTGCAGAAGGACCCTAACCTCCAACTTCGTAAGTTCCATTTGTGATTGTGTAGTCTATCAACAATTGACGACTGATACATTCTCGCAATATACGCGATTCTAGTCATGGCCTCCTGCAAATAGTCTAGCATTGGCGAACCAAATATAACCAATTCTATCTTATAACACCAAACTTAAAAAACGGCATTAACCTACTTATGAGACATCATAGTACAACTATCTGAGTGCTGTGGAGTGTAAAAGCAGCTAAGTTTTTATATTGTCAACTGGCTGCGTGGCTCAGCGGTAAAATTCTCGCCTGCTGACCCCAAGATAGCGGGATCAAATCCCGGCTCTGTCAGTTGGCATTTGAGGGTGCTTAAGGCCTCTTTCACACGAGGCCACCATAGCCGCTCCACCACGTCTCTGCAATATTTTCTCTAGCCACCAAATACGCCACCACCCCACCAGCAATGAGCCAGTCTTGAAATGGAGGTGGAAGAAGCAGCACTTGCTGTATATCAGGTTGCGTGCCCGTTAAGAAGACGACCACTTTCTCACAAAATTTCAAGGTTTCACTGTAGGTAAATTTATCCACCATCAAACTTACCAAATTCATTTTTCTCTGCAGTTGAGGCATCTTCTTTGTTAAAAAAGGAGAATTACCAGCTCCTCCCAATTCTTCCTCTTCAACTCCCTGTTTGCGTGTTCATCAGCAGTCATATCCCACAGAGCAGGTTTCGATTGCATTAAGGATATGAATTTATCTGTGTCAAAATCACTCTTTCCTGGTACGATATCCATTTTTAAAACTAGCAGATAATCCACTCGTCTGGCCTGGCCGCACAGGAAATGGCGTCTCGTGTGAAAAGTTCCATTTGACTCAATGTAAACATGTGGTGGCGCTGTTACCTTGGCCACGCCAAAAATTGCATTGCCCACCTCCAGCAATTCTGGCCGCGCCACTAGGGCGCCACCACCACGTGTGAAAGGCTACACTTGAATTAATGCAAAGACGTGGTGGCGTGGCCATGGTGGCGCCGTGTGAAAGAGGCCTGAGTGTGAGGGAGCCGTGTTAGTAGATTTACTGCCACGTTAAAGATCCCATTCGGGACAAAATTCTGGCACCGCGGCGCGGCGTCCTGAAAAGCCGCAGTAGTTAAAAGGTTCGTACAACCCATAACACGATTATTGTTATATTGTCACCCAACTTTCTGAGCATCTGTAATTGTCCTCATTAGAGGAGGATGAACTATCTTTCTATGGGTGTCAGAATACTTGCACCATTCTATAGGCTAACGGAGTTTTTTTTTAATATAATTGATTGCACAGTGCGAAAGGAAGTATTTTGGACTCACAGTTGATCAACAGCAAGGTTTGTAGAAGACAGGTTGGCTCATAACTCTCGACCAATGGGAGAGCGCGCGGGAATACGTCACGGGCCTGCTGCGTTTGAATCAGTCATTTGTCCGTAGCGAATTATACGCTCAGAAAATAATATTTTTTAAGGGCAGCAGCCTTTTCAGTGTGTCAACTAATGGATTGTTGTGAATAATAACTGATGCTGAACGCTTTATTACATGGCTAATTTAATTATACACCTCCTTCAAGATATAAAACTGATATATACAAACATACTCACAGCTGACTGTATCTCCAACAGGCGCAGATCCACCTATCCCCATTGCTTCACTAAGCAGTGCATTATTATGTATAATGCTGTCATTGCTGTACATTGCTATACCTACACGATCGTCTTCATTTCCGCCACTCTCGGTGTAAGCAAAACTGTGACTGATAACAACACAACGATGTTGGTGACCCAACGGATTGTCAGTCACTTTCGCCAACCACATCAACACTATTCGATAACCCAGATGTTGTCACTTCTTCCGACAAGCGAGTATTTTGCTCTTGTATCATGCACAGTCCGTGAATTAGCTATGTCTGACACGTGTTCTGATCTGGTATTAGATCTATACTAGAGCCCTGTGTGGATAAACAAAATGTTATTCGCATCCGCCCCGCATCCGCACGTTTGTTATCCGCATCCGCTGACATTACAATAATATTTTTAATTTATTAGATAAAGCGTAAAGTACTAAAGCAACACATTTAGACATTTGAGGAGAAATTCGTTCCCCTAGGCTGTGTGTGAATCGCAAGACAATGTTGACTGAGTTTTGTCCCTCTGAGTAACGGCAAGTGAAACAGCGAGTGGCTAATTATAACACTGGCTTAGGTGGCAGCACGTCGGCCTCTCACCGCTGGGTCCGTGGTTCACTCCATGTGAGATCTGTGCTGGACAAAACGGAGGCAGACAGGTTTTTCTCCGGGTACTCCGGTTTTCCCTGTCAACATTTCATTCCAGTATCATTTCATTTCATCTGTCATTCATTTAATCATTGCCCCAGAGGAGTGCGTCAGGCCTCGGCAGCCGGCACAGTCCATATCCTCGCCGCTAGATGGGGGCTTCATTCATTCCATTCCTGACCCGGTCGGAGACTGGAAGCAGGCTGTGGATTTTCACTTAGTCGTCGGATATACACGCGCAAGCAAGCGCAGGTATAAATGACCTTTTGAGGGGGATAAGTCAACGCTAATTGAGGGTATTTCCATGATTGGCTTCTCTCACTTCTCTCTTATTCTCATACAATCCAAACGAAAGCAAATAGGGAAATAACAAGAAACGTGAAAGACACAGATCTTTACGAAAACTTTTTTTAAAAATCCAGAACCCGCAGACTATCCGCTATCCGTACAGCCAAGCAAACTCTACCGCATGGCGAAACATTTTGCGGATATCCGCAGCCACGTAGGGTTTTATCTATAACCATGTGAACTATCTGGCTGTGACGATGCAAACATTTATTATATTTTATATGAAAATGTTATGTTTGAACAATATAAGAAATAAATACTTTTCTTTACATCTGTGAACTGAGGGTTATATCTTTAAGTCTCCCTCAATCTATAATGAGAAAACAAATCGCATTTGGCAAAACGTTGCAAATACAAAAACAAGAAAAAAGAAAAATATTTTTACTCAACACTTGACAGATAATAAGCTTTTAATTTTGAAATTGAGGGGGGAGTAGTTAAAAATACATTTTAGATTATGTTACCAAAAAGTATTATTAGGCCTAATCAATAAATTTGAGAAATAAACGTTTTTTTTTCAGCTCCTGTAAAATTTGGTTTCTGGTGCTTGCAAGGTTCTGGTGGGGACCTATTCAATTGTTGTTTTTGTCTCCTACAACCACTGGCATTTACTGGAATATCCACTTTGTGCCCCAATACTTCATAAAACAAGTTTCTTGATCTTCTTGTTCACTTTTCTCTCTTGATCACCCGAGTTTTGTCCTTTTAATGTCGATACTTCTCCATTTTTCCCATTCGGATATTTTATTCTTATAAATACTCTTTGGCGGCAGAAGCTTGCAACTCTTCGAGCATAAATGATCGAAGTTGAAACTAGTTGTCGCGGAATGCCAGCAACTTCTTAGAAACAATATCAGCTGTAACTGCAATGATACGTTTTCGAAATCTGAAAATATCTCCATGAAACTTCTGATACATTTCCTCCATTTTTGTGAGCCAAATTGGTCAACTCTGTCCACTCGGTAAATGGAGACTAGCACCTCTCGCAGGCCCGATGACGCGTTACCCCCACCCTGCTGCAGGCGAGTTACGAGCCACCCTCTATTCTACAAACCTTGGATCAACAGTGCTTTTATACTTACAAAACACTGTCCATGTGGAGTTAAGGGAAATTTAGTGCACCAAATATTGGATGTTCTGGAATAAACCAAAATATCATTCATTTAATTCTGGTCTGAGGACTGGAATGGGGGCTTATTCACCCTCGTGAGGAAAAACTCAGAAGAGGTGGGTTCGATTCTCTATGCGATCCTGAAAGTGGTTTGTCACTCCTACCCCAGGCAAATTCCGGGATGGTTTCTATCTTATTTTCTGGGATTTTTTGTTGATTTAGGCTACTTAAGGACTTGTCATATCGTGTGTTATAGAATTGGAGGGGCGTGATAGTGCAGTAGTCAAGCTGATTGCCTCTCACCAAGGCGGACAGGGTTCAATTCCCAGTTAATGCATGTGAGATTTTTGAAATGTAGATATCACGTCCTATGGTTCTGATTTCACATGGAGGTCCCGTGGCTCATGATCGCGAGATTAACGGTCACGTAACTACAAGCTTCCTTCCTGTTATAGAATTGTGTTTACTTGTGGTTTAAGAATTGGCAGCTGTGGTTCTTAAATTGGGTGCAATCCCGAAATTTGCCTCAAAAAGAAGCAGGAACCCTCACAAAACCATTCGTGAACGGCAGAGGTGGAATTTGAAACCACCTCTTCTTAGTTGACCTTGTTACAATGTTCCATGCTGGGCCCGGGAATCAAACTGCAGTTATAGGCCAGTTGAAGTGCTCTTGTTCAACCTTCTCCCCAGAAGGGTAGCATGACGTCATTATATACCTGGCAACGCCGTAAGCCTGCACCATGCAGTATCACAGGGGGGGGGGGGGAGGGGGGGGAGTGCTCCAGGGCGAAGAGGGGGAAACTCTCTCCACCACCCTGACTCACCACCTCCCCTAACAAGTTCCCTCCGTGCAGCGGTTGATAGAGGGTTAGTCATGTAATGTCTTCTGATCCGTTGAAGACTGGCCTGTAATCCGCGTATACCCACAAAACTAGGCACCTGGCAAATGTAAATCTGTCTGGCAATAAAGTATACGTACAGTCACTTCAAGAAGTTTCATTTGAGGGGCTTGGACACCGGGGTCATTTGGCCTCGTGTACTTGGATGTGTGTAGAATTTGTCTAATAACCTGCCTTGTTCTGGTGTCTGTAGTATTGTGTGTGTTAAAAATCCCTCAGTATGTCTTCCTTCGGAGGGGAAGTAAAGCCGGCGGTCCCATTGTCATACATTTATGGCATGAAAAAGAGCCTCCCACTAACTACACTTGTGGAAGCTAAAATTTGTAGGTTAGTTTTATAACGCGATATTAGTTCCATCGTTCGCCGCCAGGTGCTGACTGCGATGGCATTTAGTAGCCACGTCCGCAGTTAGGTGTCTTGGACGGTAGCATTTGGTAACAAAATTAGGAACTACTTGAAAAATTTAATCATCTGCAGTCCTACCTGAATCAGAGATAATACACACTAATAAAGCCATCACAATTAACACCGGTTATCTGACAAATTCTACACACACCCAAAGTACACGGGGCTACATGACCGCGTTGTCGCATCCCCAAAACTAAGGAACCAACCAGTATTGTGTGTATTTATAATTCAGGTGAGGATTGAGAAGGAGATGGCCTAAGTTAGGATCCATCCCGGAATTAGCCTGGAATAGAAAAACCATTTCCAGGATGGCTGAGACCCACCTCTTCTCAGTTTCGCCTCACGAGGCTGAATGTGCCCCGTTCCAGCCCTCAGACCTGAATTACATTTCTAGGCAGTGCCGGGAATCGAACCTGGGCCTCCGGGGCGAGAGCCAAGAGCGCTAGCCACTACACCACGAGGTAGTCTTCTAAATAGCTTATAGTGGAGTAAAGTCCATGTTCCACGAAGATTAAGGCGCGGTGCTTACTAACACAGGAATCATCCTCTGTCGTAAGCTTTTGTATAAAATAGAACTAAGCAACACTGAGGAAAGGCCTATCATATTTGAATATCCTCTGTCGATAGGCCTAAATATCAAAGGAGTTGTGAAAGTACCCTCAGCAAGCTACTGTACAGTATGTGAAGTCCCTGGGACCACCCCCAATTTTGTTTGCTCTGTGCCATTCCCTTCGTGAAATTAATTTGGCTTTCCCAGTAGCCTAGCTCCAAGCTACGCAGTAGTCTGCAAGTAGCTGTTGCGATTACATCGGAATGTGCTCTGTTGCCCAAACTACACAACTTGAGCGGTCCGCTGGACCACTGCCATCGTAATGTACAGGCCATCAAGCAGCGCCCATTACCAAGTGATCAGCTGATCGCTAAGGGTGGATGGGTAACGACCATTATGCTTAACTGTGAGTGGTTTGTGCTGTGTTGTATATACATTTTAATTAGTGTCCGAGTTAAAAACAATACGTAAGAACGCTACTACTTACGTCATCCAGAATGAGGATTACGGTACTCCGTTTGTTTTCTGAGGCAAATGTTCATTTTGTAGGTAGGTAATTAGCCTATATCTATAAAATGTTTGAGTTGCATGTTTGCCACCACACTTATTAAGGTTATGGTTCGGTTAGGACCTTTACATCGCTTATTTTCGACTAATGCAGGTTTTTTTTGGATGGTAATACAATTATAAGTTATTTGTTCATTGAAACAATTATTCCATCCCAGGCCCCTGGCATGCTAAAACGTAGTTGTGTTACCGGGTGCAAAAACAACTATTATGATGGAGATGATTAGGTTATATGCTTTGTTTCTCCATCCCCACCGACGAAAATTTAAGAAAGCAATGAATACTTAAAAGTCCTAGAAAAGATTTGCATATTACAGGGAAGATGAGCGAGTGTGTTAAACATTTCCCTGAAAGTAAGATACTTCGGGAGATAAGAGCTACCGTTAGGCCTACTCGTCTTGATGGTAATTTATAAGTTAATAATATGGTTTCAATATTATAGTATGAAGTTCTAAATGTCAGCCTATGCTAGGACTGGTAAGATTTCTAACATGTAAATGCTGAGGTTAAATTACTTGTTAGGGCCTACTTATGTAAATCAGACAAGTTATTATTACTATAAGCATAGGTCCAAGATGTGTCCCGTTCAACCTCAAGTGAACATAATTTTCATGTGGTAGCATTTATGTAGGCTGCTGTATTTACATTAATGGGATTGTTAGCAACCTATCTACTTGATTTCTAGATTACAATCCATGGTAAATTCCTGATGCAATAGCCAAGTTAGATTGAGTAATTGAAAATGCGTGCTGTTAGGTTAGGCTCTGTTTAGGTCACACAAGAGGTGGTCTGTGCATTGATTACAGTTAGAGATTGGTTACGTTGTGCATCATATCTTGAGCCAGAAGTAGTTTAGAATGTGATTTGTTGAATAGCCTAGAGTGATGTTGGCTTTTCACAGGCATTTAACCTTAAAGTGGTGAATAGTGACGATCAGAATTAATCAGATAAAGAATGATAAACTTGTGATCTACAAATTAAGAGTAGTTTCCATTTAGATCATATATACATAGGTCTACATTTTAGGACAGAGAATTGTAAGTTGAATCTCATTAGATTATCGTTCACACCTAACTTGGTACGAGGCTACATTAGTTATTAACTTTCTGTACTGAAGCTTACACCATAAGAGGTTAACATCTAGTGCTGGTATCACAACAGTAGCTTAATGCAGACTGAAATTATGACACTTAGATTAGGATATTCTAAATGGTTCCACACTTTATACATGTGTTAAGATATTCATTCGAGAAAGTGCTATGGAGACAGTAGCTTTTCAGTTGTTTTTTTTAAGTTGTGTATAACAAAAATGTTCTGAGCTGCGCAGATTAGTTTTTTGAGCTGCGCATTGACATTTTGTGCTTCACAGATTAGTTTTTTGAGGTGCGCATTGAATTTTTGAGCTGCGCAGATTAGTTTTTGAGATGTGCATTGACTTTTTGAGCTGCTCTGATTAGTTATTGAAAAGAGAAGATCCTTTGTTAAGTAACCTTGATTTTTGGTCCTCATACCATACATTTTTCTGGTGGTCGAGTAGGATCGCAGTGAATTGGTACATACAATTTTATGCGAAGAAGTGGCTCTTGATCCTTATTTTTTTGACAGAAGGCCAGGGGGGGGGGGGGGCGACGACGACATAGTGTTTTTATACATAATTATGTTTATTCGAAGAAGGGTCAGCAAGGTATAGGCCTATCTGTTATTTTGTACAAAAGATATTCATTCGAGAAAGTGCAGTAGGTTTTCATTTCTTTTCTGGTAGTGTATAACAAAAATGTTCTGTTATGTTTTTTCACTTCTTTTATCTGGAATAGGGTGAGATTTGTTTTGTTTTCTTACTGAAGTTGTGGTTTTATTCAGAGAAGATACTCTGTTAAGTAGCCTTGATTTTTGGACCTTTTATCATACATTTTTCTGGTAGTCAAGTAGTACCGCAGTGAATTGGTACTGAACCCTTATTAATCTGCGATAAATAAGTATTCATAATTTATTATTATTATTACTGCAGCCCAGGCAGTACTTGTGGAAGTTGACGAGGATAAAGGCAAGGTAGCGTGTCGCAATGATTGCCACAGAAGTAGCTCTTGGTAGCTATTCTTGAACACGGCCGGCTAAGCTGAGTTCAAGGCCAAATTGTGTAACCACTTGCACCAGAATTGGAATCATAAAGGGATGGTCACGAGTTTCTTGCAACCGACCTACGATTGAATCACCCAATCAGGAGAGACCAAGCCAAGACCACGCGATGGATGGCGTCAGTGGTAAAAAGCGCGCGGAAGTGATTATCTAAAGAACCGCCGATCAGAATTACCTCCGCACGAGTGCGCTGAGATGTTTGAATTAATTGATGAAGATTGACACTAGTCCCGTGTGTGTGAGATGAAAACTCTGGAAAAATTTTCTTAATTCACCCCACTCTTCATCCCCCTGTCAGTTTATAATAAATTGATCGACGAGACGCTGTTCGATGTCTTTCTGTTTGGAGCTCTGATGAGCTAACTTCACGCCAGTTTGTGTAAAGATTTTAACGCTCTAATATTATTCGAAGTCATTTATTTGTGAGCTCTGATGAGCTAACTTCACATCAGTTTGTGTAGCGATTTTTTTAAAGCTCTAATATATTATTTGAAGTCTAATACATTGTGAGCTCTGTGAGCTAATTTCACGCCAGTTTGCGTGGTGATTTAAAACTTGAATATTATCTTATAGACAACTATTTTCAGCTCTTAGGGGGCAAGACATGAGTAACATTCTAATTAGCGCTCACCCGAGCGAAGGTCAAGCAGAGCAGTAGAGATTACCGAGCGAGATAGCGACTGTGAGTCAGTCAGACTTTAAAACTTGTATTGTCGAGCCAGTGACGATGGACTCGAAGTGTATATTTCATGTAAATTTTTATTGTGTTTTTTTCATGTGTGTGTCGTGCGTGTGTGAGCGAGAGTTAGGGAAAGTCTTCGTGATTAATCGCATAGGACTATTTGTGGGCGAACTTAGTAACTCACAAGCGATTATAGCCAGGTCAAATTATAATAACATTAAACTTTTCTTCCAAAGAGACTACACCAAGATGTCCGACGTGTGGTCAGGAGCCGGAGTGATGTCCGACGCTTCTACGAAGACGACTATGGAGTGCTAATTTTCCCATAGGGAAATGGGCTGAGATGGAGGTCATATGTTCTACAAGCTGAGACGGTGATGTACAACAATTGATTATTCAATTATGTAGTTAGATTGGCGGGGGAACTTTGTAAATAGTTAATTTTAGTCTTTTCTTGTTTTAGAGTGTTTTTCTTATACCGACACTAAATGTTTTAAATGTACGTTGGCACGTGGCCAAAGTGTTTGTTGTGTATTTATTTTTCTTTGGAGTCATATTTAATGTGCACGGCGCGTGTACGTGATTTTTATCCATGCAAATGCGAAACCCGTTACATTCGATAAGTGGTGCTTTATTAAAGTTCATATTTTTGATAGGAAAGGGAGGTAATTACTGTAAGATGTTTTGATGAACAGGTTATTATTCATATTAGGGTTGCCGAGCGCAACGAATTAAGATGTTATTGTAGAACACCTTAGTTCTAATTTGATAGATTTTTTTGAGTCCTTTTCAGGTTTATTAGTCACGGCGTAGAACGGAGGCGCCGGCAAGTGGAAAATATTTATGTCATTTTATTTCAGGGTCTGTCAAACCCATACGTGTGATTCTGTGTGTGTTGTTGTGTCAGGTGTGTGTTGATTCTACGTGGAGAGGGGTAGAGGTCCTACCGCCCTCATATTTTGTTGTTGTTGTATTTTTGATGGAAAGGCAGGGTGCTCCAGGGAGACCGCTGTACCTTGTCCATATGCTGATTCTTGGATTTCCTTGGGGAAATGCCGGGATATTTTGTTCTGACACACACACACGTATTATTGTGCTTTGGGGCACGCTTCTTCGAGATTCGATCCCGTCCCTTGGAGGCCGAGGTTATTTTGACACGTGGGTTGACAGATACGCAGATTTCCACGAATCGCCCGTCTAGCCCGGTGACTTATTTTTGTTAGGCAGTCCTATGTTCCGACTGGCCCCTTTAAGCTTTCAAGTAGCAGACCTGTTCTTTGTGATGGTTATTTTGAACCATAATTAATTGGGGAGTTCGCCATGTGTGTGACGGATTATTGCATGTCGTATGGATAGAATATTGTGTTAATAATGTAAATGTTGGCTTTGAGCCTAGTGACTTTGTTTATGACTCAGTTCATGTAATTTAGTATGTGACGCCCGAGTGGTGTAATGGTGAATACTTGTAAAAATGACGGCGGTCATATGTGTATTTCTTTTGTTGGTCACGTGTTAACTTACATGTGTTGATTTGTGTGAGAAGTCCTAATTTTAGGCAGTAATGTTTGCTACGGCAGTTTTGATTCCAATTTCACGCGGAAATTATTGTGTTGTTTATTTTAAGTATAGGAAGTGTCGGTTTAGTTTTAAGTGTTGTATAGTTATTCCCCGCGTCTGTCTAGCTCTAAGCAATGTGGATTCGTCGTCTGAAAGTTTATTCTGGATTCGATTGTACTCATCGTGAAGCATGTAGAACAGCACGCGCGCATACATCGTCACTTTTGTTGATTTTCTTTGGGACACTTGGTCCAAGTAATAATCTCTCCAGAGATTTGGCCTAGTTTTGGCATACTTTATTTTATTCAGTGGGAGTCATATGGGAGTTTTGTTTTGTTAATTCTTGTTGTAATTAGCTGATCTGTTTATTAAATTCATTTGTTTTAACCCTGGCTTCACTTTTTCCTGCATGTTATTTCGTTATATGTTACCCTGCATGTTAATGAAGCGCTTTAACAACAACTTACGATATGGACTGTTACACCCCCCGAAACTGAGTCTCATAAGCTTCTTTGCAAGGGTTCAGTACATACAATTTTATGCGAAGAAGTGGTTCTTGAACCTTATTTTTCTGACACGAGGCCAAAGGAGACATAGTGTTTTTATACTTAATTACGTTTATTCGAAGAATATCCTGTTTTGTGAACGTCATTCATTTTTGTGAGATGAAATGTAGTTGGACAACAGTGATAGCATTAGTTTTTTTTGTGGAATCCTCAGTAAAGTGGCATTGACCTTTTGAAATTTAACTATTTTTCTGACAGGTCAAGGGGGATAACGGTTATATTGTACAAGGGATACTTATTTGAAGAAGATCCTTTTGGCCCAAATTACTTTGTTTAGTGCATAAATATACAAAAATTCAATAGTATATTTTTATATCTGGATTTTGCTGGTATTGTTTAGAGACGAGGAATAATTTTCGTAACTTTGTTTTACTGACTGTCAAGAATGGCAGATTTCTTACTTAGCCTTTTTTCTCATGCAAGTCCAGAAGTGAATAGCTAGTATTTTTGTAATGTTATTCTGTCTTACTGGTGAGTAAGTATACTGGCAGTTTTTGTGCGTCAGATCCAGAAAGGAAGTTACCTTCTCTGTTGATTTATTTCTGGTAAACAAGGTCTAGAAATGAATATTTCTGTTGCTACCGTATATATATAGGCTACTGAATTTTGGGGGCAGAGTGTTCAAGAAGGCAATATGGGGTGGGGGGCTGGTTATCTAAAAGAAAGGAAAATAAAATACAGAATTAGAGATGCACATAATTTGGTATCTTATCCTTGAAAGAGAGATTCTGTAGTTTTCTCGAATGTTATAACTTAAGCTCAGTTCGAGGGTTTTTCTGGCAGTTGGCACAGAAAAGTGTACCTGTCTATGTATTGTTTCTGTGGGTACATAGATTTATTTTATTAACAAACTGTTCCTGCAAATTGTTTTGTGTATTGAAATATTCGACAATTTCCTTCCTTCAATCCCGAGTTTAGCCATATGCGATTTATCGACGTTGTGGCACATCTTGGGTAACTGTTTCAATGCCTCTTTTTATTGATATAACATTTACAGGACGTCATAAAGCTGCAATTTTGCCCTGTCTGTGTGCGTCAACGTCCTAGTAAGTTCTCAGACGAAGTACCATTTTGTTCACTCGTAAAATGCCCGCTACAACGCAGGATTCGAACTAGCGGAGCGATAATTAGGCCTATTTAGTGGTTACTTATCTAACTGCCAGTGAACTCCAAATAGTATTAACATTTTCCTATAAATATGAATTTATATTCCCTTTGGAGTGACTGCGTGTGAAAGGAGCCGTCTGACTTGCTGCGGCGGCTGTACCGGCCCTAAGCGTGACGTCACTACAGGAACCTCGTGGCCGACGAGAAAGACAGGCCATGGCGCGGATCTGTGACGTCAGAGGAGTGGTGTCGCTCGCTCGCCTCGCCGCATTGATTGCACCAAGGTATTCTCATCTATAGAAGCCTACCAATAGCCGAGTAATTTGTTAGTGTGAATTTAAGGATACTCAAAAATAAAGTTAAAAGCTGTGGAAGAAATCCACCCCTATCACTAGCTCAAAACCTTAGAGCAGTAGAATATTAAGCAGTGTAATACAAACGTTGAATGGATGTTCCAGTTTATGCAGATATACAAAACTGTACATATTATCCTCTTATCTTCGTTCATCAATAAGTTGTTTCCATACCAGTTTACATGTAAGTTTAACTTTAAAAGCAGCTGGAATTAAAATAATAAAAAAAAAGAAGAAACAACCAAGCATTGCATTAGGAGAAAGTATCCAGTGCTTCATTTATTGCAAGGGAAGGGTCATTCATGCCCCAAAATAATAAAAATGAATATAAGAAATTTGAGCCAACACTCGTGGTTTTTAGCATTTTGCTTTTTTGAGTAGGCCTACCATAAGACAATCATTTTCAACAACAAAAATTTAATGCATAGGATTAACTTCAGATACATATATGAATTGCTGAGATTATACTTACCTCCTTTAGCAGAGAGCCTTTTATCTGACACCAATCCCCTACAGTGCCAGGTTTACTTCTTGTGGCAACTACTATCATGATGGACATGTTTAACGGTTCTCTCCCGTTCCCAGTTAGGCTTAGGTCAAATTTATGGTTTTATGGGCTCAAGATTTTTATAACGAAGTATATTACTACAAGTGAAGGACCTTGGAAACTTATTCATTGTGAGTTAATTCAGTGGATTGAAATGTCGTGGATATCAGCCCCATGCACTTATGTGTGTACTGTACTTGTATTAGAAAAGGATGTGGTAGTCGTTTTCAGTTAGCTTTTATTTACAGTTGAGTTGGGAAGACACTTCCAGGATGCAAGGAGTGGGATTCAAATCATTCTGTCAAGAGCCTTTGTGCGAAGCTTTGAAGAATAAATCCTATATCAGGTTTCAAATAATCCTTCGCAAAGCAGGTCACCTGGACAAGAAGCCACTTTACTTACCCCTACTCCATTTAGGTGGAACTGTTCCATTTATTAAAATTAAAGAAAGACCATACTTGACATTGTAATTTGGATCTATGCTGGCTACACGGACATGGTATCTCCCTCCCAATAAGATGTCCAAGATCTCCACCAAACGTCAAACGAGACCCTTCAAATTATTCAAATGAAAGCATTCCTCAACTTTTAATTATTTTTTCTTATTTTTTGTTTCACCCTGGTGGTCTGGGGATGAAGAATTTTATAACATACCCATTCCCCCCCTACCCCTTCTTCCCATAAAATATCGTATACTCCTCACCACATCCATTCCCCCTGAAAAAGAACATGGGCATCCTTGCAGGCCACATGGAAAATAAGCAGTTAACAGTACTACACACTGGGTAAATCGGTTTGAAATGGGTAAATCTACAGCTTTAACAGAGAATTCTGGATGTGGTGATTGGTAGGGCCCTGGAGTACAAAACTATACTTGTATCTTCAAGAACACTAGCAAATTGCAAGTAATCTTCATCCAATGACACAGTAATGTTTACACTTAATTATAATAAGCACACACAAAATGTATTACAGACATTATTTTATTTAGGACATTGGTTATAAATATAAGCATCTCAAGCACATTAACACATTGTCTGGAAGAATCTTAGAATGTAGAAAATGAAGTTTGCAGGTTTCACCAAGTAGACTATAAAGGTGATATCTTGCTGATCTTGGATATATTACTGGCGATTATTAGGATCTAATATCCTCCAGCTATTAATATTCTCAAAAAATCCTGCACTGCACATAGGGCCTACAGCCATTATACCCTGCTGATGATTCATGATCTCTTCAGGATTTTAAATTTTTCTGACACCATTTCCCAATCTCACTGGAGCTTAGTGGGTTACAAATTCATCGTTACAAAGATGCATGAACACAATTTGAGGACTGGACATGTCTAACTTGCTTCCAGCTGCCTTGCTACTGTTTCCTTATGCAGTACAAAATCACTATCAATTACATTGGTATCTTGCAGCCTTGGCAACGATAGAGTCTTCTATTAACTCTTGTACTATTTTCATCTCTAATTTATCTCAACAAAACAAGCCTGCCAACTTGTGTCAATAGCTTTAATGTGGACATGGAATGGAATTTACACTTACAAAATTCCCCTAGACACAAAATGGCATCATCCATGACAACGTGGACAACACTTAGGGTTTAAACGCTGCATACATGTTAAATTCTATGTGTTATACTCTGATTTACAAAAGATGAACGGTGCAAGCTGCCATCCGCTTGAATGGTGAGGTGAGGAGTGGAGACAAGAGGAGTAACGGTGTCCATAGCAACAGCGAGCAGTGTTGCAATGAATGCCGACACAGCAGTGAGCACATGGTTTGACGCAGTGTTCTACTGTGAACTAACTCGTCACTGCCATTAGTAATATCCCGAGTATATATTGAAGTGCATTTGCTTATTCTTTCATAGGCTACAGTAAGCGTTATCGTTCTGTTTTTGTTGGAAGCGTGTGTATATACAGATTTTGAGTATTTCTTTTATTTGCATCATCGTGTCTATTTTCGTTGTGTAAAAATGGCATCGGTACATGCTCGCGGAAGGCCCAGGATCCATTCTCTGCGACAGAACAACTTCAGGCCGTAGTGTGACTCTCCATAGCCAAGTAAAGGAGATGGTATGTGCGGTGAGGAATTTTATGGAGGAAGAAGAGGAAAATATGCGCTTACGGGAGGAACCTCTGATTCCATTTGTTCAGGTGCGGAAAAGAACTGCCAAGACTCTTGGTGTGAGTGAAATCACTGCATACCGAGTGACGGAAGGGAAGTTCCTGTCTGATGATGCGGGCCCGTCTAAACTATCAACTCCAGGGAAGAAGAGGCATAGAGAAGGGGTGGTCACTAATTTAGATGGCTTTCAACAAGATGCTGTTAGACGGCATATTTATAGCTATTATTTTAGGAAAGAAATTCCAACATGTCGCAAACTTCTTGTTTTTGCTCAGAGAGGCACAATTATTTCAAGGAAGCCTTTCTTCACTGAAAGTGTTGCACGATCTGGGATTTAAATATAAGAAAATTAATGGGGGGAAGGTGATCATGGAGAGGCCAGATATTGTGGCTTTGAGGTGTCAGTTCCTACATGAAATGGGGAGACCCTACTGAGTTGTAGGCCAAAAATTACAAACAAAAAACCAAAATCTGGTTTCATGTCCTAGAAGTTACCTATCACTTGGGGCACTTAAATATACATTTGTTTTTTAAGTACGGCCATTTTTAAATACCTTACGGGGGCTTTTAAAGAACACGTGCTTAGGTCTTGAAATGGGCAACGCCTACTTCCTAGAACCAAAAACCCCTCAATTTTGTTGTAATTTCATACTCTTGGCCAATATTATCATGCCAATCATCTGAATACAAGCTTATGGTGCCATCTGTTGGTAAATTTATCAGTTATGAGTAGCCTAGGCAATGTTTGTCAAGTGTGAAACTTTTCTTAGAGCATTATTCTTACTTTTCTTACCGTACATGTTATTTTCTTATCCCATATAATTTTTAACTGTATGGCATTCACTAAAAGAATATCATTACTATACACATGCACATATTTAACATCGAACAGAAGTATTTTGGTTTGTAGTAAAGTATAGGCCATTTTGGATACATGGTGGAACCATGCGTCTTTGTTTATTTTGATGGTCAGTGGCTTTAGTGAAGTTTATTCGCAAGAATTATATTTTTATTGGTTTACTGTGAGTGGTGGAACTTGTGTAAGTTAATGGTATTTTAGAGATTTGTGTGCAGTTTATTAGATGTATTCTGTATCTAGTCGATGGCGTAAACCGAAAGTCCGTGAAACAAAGAAATGGAATAGTGCTATTTAGAATGTTGACAAACAGTGGGGTGATATTACATGTGAAGTTAAGTAATGCAAGTTCAACAGCTGCAACTACTTCTTCTGCCAGTGTCAGAAAACTGGAATAGGCCTATTTTAGTGAGGAGAATACTGTTTGACCTAGTGTTAATGACAAGCACATTCTCATTCATATATGGGTGCCCTCCAAAATTTGTTTACAGACCTGTGTGGTGAATGTGGCAGTAAATCTTCGTGTCAACATCAGGGAGAAAGATGGGTTTAGTAATAAGTTACCTCTGAAGTGTGGGAAAAGTGATTTGTAAACTCAGGGAAGTCTTGATGCAGGAAATTCCACTAAAATACTGTATTTTTTAATAAAGTTAGCTTTTTCTCAATACCATATTTTTCAGCATTTTAAATGTTCCAGTTGCCTGCGTTTTGATCCCATTACCTTCAAACTTGGTTTTCACATACAACTTTGTGGTCTTAATAATGTGTGGAATTCATTTTGAAAAATATTAATAACTTTCAGAAATAGTTAGGTTCAAATTTGAAAAAAATGACATATTTTAACAGAACAACAGGTCATTCTAAAAAAAAAAACCATTTTAATAATAAACCATTTGCACTGATTTTAAAAGTAATACCAATTTTTATTTGTAGACCATTGATGATCATTCCATACAAGTTTTAGATTGATAACTTTAAATTTGATGTACCTGGGACATTTTCAAAATTTGCATATTTATTACATAAAATGTTATAATTTCTAAATGACTGAACCAAATAGCTCCAAAGTTTAGAATTCCCTTAATTATGCTCACTTTAAAGAACCTACAAAATTTGGTGAAAATTGGGTGAAAATAGGCTACTGGAAAATTCAAAACTTAAGTTAATAGGGCAAAAATGTTATGGATATTGTGTGGTTAGGTGAAATGTGGGTCAATGCTGGTCACACAGTGTCTAAGGGTTGGAGTGACAACTCAGTTCAGGGGACAAGGAAGGGCCGTCAGGCAGAGGGGGTCGATTTATTATTCTACATGCCGGGCAATCACACGGCTTTGTTAATAATACACTTTTGCTCTTTAGGTCGAAAAGAACTGGTGATTTCCATGAAGACATGGACTACAACTAGTTTTTAAAATGGTTCCAGGAACAATTGTTACCCAACATCCCTGAACACAGTGTTATTGTAATGGACAATGCTTCGTACCACATAGTACAGATAGAATAAGCTCCAACAACTTCAAGTACGAAGCCGCGAATGTTGGAATGGCTCGACCGCCATCATGTAGCCTACCATGCGACAGCTCTCGGACAAAAGGAATCCTTCTCGGTAGTGCTGAATGAACATAGAACGAGCGATAACACTCTATATAATACATGAATTAGCCAAAATACCTTATAAAAGGATGAGAAATAAATCAGGAAGCAATGTTTTAATAGATGTTTCCTCCTCCGCCGTCTGTGACCCACCCAGCCATTCCAAATATAGCGAAAATTACAGCAGTGAGCGGCATTGTTCAAATCAATCATCAAAAAAAGTACCATAACAGTACTGCCAACCTCGCCCTTACGGTACTATGTGAAACAAAAAAGTGCCCAATTCAGTCTCTAGTGGGCATCATTTGTTCGCAACACTCAGTTCACGACTCTAATTATGCTAGTGTGTGCAATATTTCGCATCTCTGTACGGCTGAAATGAGTGTTTTTTGTTATCTGCTCAGTAATAACTATGCAGTATATCGCTCTCCTGTAATATGTATGTCTATTTTTTTCCGCACAACTGTGGTTTTGACAAAGGTTACAGCCTAACGTGCCCAGATCAATGGTTTTGTGTCAACCATGCCCCGCTAGCAGCGCGCGGCCAAGGCTGCACCTACACCTGACCATTCTTACCTTCACTTTGTCCAATCCAATGGTTTTTGACAATGGTTACAGCCTAACGCACCCAGATCAATGAGTTTTGGCAATGGCTACTGCCTAACGTGTCCCGATGATTCTTTTTTTATCAACAGTGATTTTGCATCCCACTTCTTTTTATCAACAGTGATTTTGTATCTCACATGTGTGCCTCGGTGCGTGCTGCTAGAGTGAGCCTTGATGACGGTTAAAAGAGATCAAGTGCTATCGAAGCATGGCAGCTGTTTTTAAAATAGCAAAAAATAAAAACACATATTTACGTACTTTAGCACATATATGAGGTTCAGTAGTAAGTTTTAATTAGGGTTCCTAATTTCAATACGTAATATCGCCCAAAAAATGAAACAAGGACACAAGGAATGTAAAAGTACATTCATGTCTGCTACAAGTGTATAAGCCGCGTTCCACTTTCATTCAGAATTAATATCCTTCTCAACCTTATACAGCAGCGCAAGCCTAAATCCATGTAGGCTACCACGTGGATGAACTGGCGAGAAAGCATGGCCATGAGATCATCACGCTGCCCCATATCATTGCCACTTCAATCCTATAGAAATTATATGGGGTCAAGTGAAGGGTTATCTAGCACGGCATAATAAGAATTTCACACTCCGTGAGGTTGAGAAGCTTACCGTTTAGGCTATTAGGGAAGTGACTTCATAAAACTGGAAGCGTTTTGTGTTAATAGTGCAACGAGAACTGGATGAGGCTACGAAACGTGAATGTATACTCGATGATGGGGTAGATTGGTTCATCGTTTCCCTGGAAAGCAATTCCAGATCCAATTCAGACACAAGTGACGAAGAGGGGGCTATGAAAGGAATAGACCCATAATTAAGTTAGTAGCAGCTTAAGCGATTAGGCAACTAAAAATTCCCCTAAACTCGCGTGCATCGCAATGTTTAATTGACCCTTCACACGAATATGGCTGACACACCACAGATCCCAGTATTTGTGTCTTCCTGGAAGCTTCTTGGAATGTTATGAGTCATGATCTGCCTCAGTGGCAACGCAGCATTTCCTCACGTGTTAGCTTTGACAGCTGCCAGCGCTCATTATTGGTACCGGCAATACAGAGTATTCTTTGCGTACAAACACAAACCTAACCCCAGACCTCCTTGCTTGTACTACTAACAATAATTTTGGTCCAGATAGTCGCCTAACCAAGTAGCGACCAATGGCTTTGTCTCGCCATGGCTTTAGAAGAGTACAGTTCAACTTTTCCATTAAAATGAACTACGGTAAAAGTAATTTATGAACATTCATGATCTTTCAAGAAATTATTCTTCTTTAGACTGAGATAGGCTACTCAATACTCCCAATAATGTCAAAAGTACTCAAATCAAACTTACCAAGCAACTTTTGAAGATTTGATGGATGAGGCAGATAAATATGACCACTCCGATGTAACTTTTTGTACACTGATGACAAGTGAACATATTATATGGAAGCTGCCAAGAGTAACGTGTCTCCACTGTACCTACGATTGTTTGCCTAACATCTAAAAAATTAACTTGCTCTATTAAAGACTATAATGGTGTGCAATCATCACTCGAAAAACTTCTCTGTAGGATGTTCACAGGAGCATTCACCGCTGACAACTTTCTTCCATTTTTATCGCACTCAGAATTTTCAATGAAATGAAGTAGGCTAGTTCATCAAATGAATTTTTATCAGTAATGCAAAGAAAGTTTTGTGGAACTTAATGTTTGGGAATCTGCAACCCATTGACAGCCAGCTCAATGCTGAGGTTATTTAGAATACACACAGAACCTGTAATTATGGGCACTGCATCACTCAAATTCTTCAAGCACTTCACCAACTTGTCTTCTGTCTTGATATGTGTCCATTCCTGCTTAAATTTATTCCTGTTGGAGGAGAAGTGTTCAGATATATCCGATAGACTGTGCACAGAATTCTCTTCTTCGTAGTGGCTGAAGTCTTCCAAGCTCGCTTCTATGGCTTTATCCGAGATTTTCTACCTCTGCATCACACAGTCTTCTAGAAGAAGGCCCAGGAGTGGATAGCTATCCTGGCAAATTCGAAAATATTGAAGATACTGCATCAGGTTTCAACTTCGGATAACTCCTAGCAAATGTCTTTATTTCCCCATCAACTTGCTCTGTCCTGATAACAGAGCTATCAGGAAAATGTTTTATACAAATTATAGGCTTGCTCACTTTAGAGAAGTCAGTGGGAATTTTTCTAGGCCATATATTTCCTAATTTTTCGTCCTTTGGGAGAGAAAATGTAGAAACATTTTCATGCTGAGATCTGTAATTGTTCTTACAGCCAGCCACATTACAGCATCTCGGCATTTTGATTTCCTGTAAAGAGACACATTCATTAAATATCTAACTTTAACTCAGATAATTAACTTAGCATGCATTCTAATAGTCCTTAACATCCACAATATTAGGCTAACGAAGTTCGTACATAACCTGCACCACACGTGCGTTTGATTAACCTGTATCATTAATGAGAAATAAAGTGTTAACACTTACCCTGTAGGCTACGTGATTATTGCAGCTACATGATGCATCACAACACAAGTTGGATGTAAAGTTGGACATTACACTTTATAAAACACTAACTATTCTCACACTGCTATTCACAAGAAATTCACAAGTCGACTCAACCAGGGTCACTACATCGCCTACGTCACAGACAAGATGGCTGTTCGCACTGGGGCCAGTATCTTTCGTCGGCCACGAGGAACCTTGCGGCCTGGACATTACGATGGCAGTGGCTGGACCTCACAATAGGTGGGCGTGGTGGCGCAGTGGCCAAGCTGTTGGCCTCTCACCAAGGTGGACTGGGCTCGAATCCCGGTCAATGCATGTGAGATTTTCGATCTGAAATGCCATGTCCTATGGTTCAGATTCCACGTAAAAAAAAGGAGGTCCCCTGACTCATAATCACACGATTAATGGGCGCGTAAAACTACAAGATTCGTTTTTTGGACCTCACAACGCCGGTTACGTAAATTTTCTCTTCTGGTATGACATTCTTTGTTGTTGTTGTTGTTGTTGTTCTACAAGATTCGTTTTTTTTGGACCTCACAACGCCGGTTACGTAAATTTTCTCTTCTGGTGTGACATTCTTTGTTGCTGTTCTTCTTTTTCTTCTTCTTCTTCTTCTTCTCCTTAGCGTTTCTCCCGCCTGGCTACAGGGTCCTCTACATGGATACGCTGTCTCCATACATGTCGGTCTCTGGCCGTGTCTGGGTGAAGCGTCTGAAGTCTTTGTGTAGCGTATCGGCCCATCGTTGCCTCAGTCGTCCCTTTGTTTTTTTTGCCGACGACTTGTAGATTGTAACCAGTCTCTGCAATTGTGTCGGTTTATCCCCGCAGTATAGCCAATGCCCGAACCATCCCCGACAGCCCTCGCACATTTTATCTTGGATAGGTGCGACACCAAACCGCTTCCTGATGTCATTTGAAACATGGTCTAATTTAGTGACACCTGCTGTCCACCTTAACATTTTGGTTTCCATAGCGCCTGAACGACGCTTTGTCTTAGACGTAGTTGGCCTACACTCGCATCCATATAATACGACAGGGCAGATGACTGTGCGATAGATTTTGGACTTCAAGTGATCTGTACCTTCTGACAGGCCACGGCCGCTTCCTTACCCAGTTTCATTCATCTTAATGCATTTCATCTCTCATTTCTCCTCTTATGAGGTTGGCATCAGTAAGGACTTCCGGACGTAGAAACCACTCGCACCAATTCCGCATCAGACGTTTTAAGTGAATTAATTAATCAATTATTTAAATCGAAATTTAATGTGTTTCAGTCGGTCAACACGATTGCACCCAACTGTACATAAATATATTTATTAATCTCATGTGTTTTAGTTCAGTATTAGGAAACCACCATTTACAATTGGGTACAATCGTGTTGACCGACTGAAAAACATTACATTTCCATTACTAATGCAACACTGAAAAATAGCTTCCAACACAATTAATTAAAATAAATTCGTTCATTCTTTTACTTATTTATTTTATATTCTATCTTCCTTTATGTCTTTCATTCTTTCTTTCTTTCTTTCTTTCTTTCTTTCTTTCTTTCTTTCTTTCTTTAGTTTTCCCTTAATCGCTTTATTAAGTGCCGCTAAAATTCACTCGTAGGGGTCCAAGAACATGAGGATACACCACGTGATGAGTTATGGGCAAATTTCACATCTATCGCAAATGTTGTGAACCACAATCACCAAGCAAGGACCAATGAACTCGAGGATAAATACAGAAACAAATTGAATTTTAACATCATCTCATCACCATAAGCAAAACAAATGTGTTCTTGTAGCCTATAAGTTATAGACAACTGTAACCTGCAGTATATATCACTCAGCAGATGACAGAAGGGCGTCCCTAGTGAGGTGTATTTTGACTAACATTCATAGCTGCATCACGTGCCGTTGTCTACGATACATGGCAACGACCACACTGTGCGTTAGCATTGCGCACGCTGCATCACCCTATAGGCCTACTGAGCTTCCACATTTTTCGTTCGTTCACTTGGCACGAAACTCGCCTCTTTCGCTTTCATATGCGCAACAAACTCCCAGTTTAGTAATATGGTTATGGCAACTGTGTACTACAATTTATCTAAGTTATAAAATGCTCAAAGAATTAAATGATCTGCATCCTACTTATGTACAATTCTATTTGTGGTTATTAAATATGTAGCCTATAATTGTTGTTGGTTCATTTGAGAGGCTTGGATATCGTGGTCATTTAGCCCCGTCTACTTGGGTGTGAAATTTTAAATATTATGACTGTCATAGTGGCAAAACTAATCATCTCACGTGACTAGCACACCACGTGAGATATAATCAACGAGCTCCCCCTTTCGAGGGAGGCCTTTGCCCTTCAAGGGACACTACAGGCTTTGTTCATTCCTTAATTTATTCTTTAATTCATTCAACCTGTGTTATAGCGATGGCTGTATTAGTCTCTGTATTTGTAATTCAGGTGAGGATTGGGAAGGAGGTGGCCGTTGCCTTATGTTAGGAACCATCCCGGCATTTGCCTGGAGTAGAAATGTGAAACCACGGAAAACCACTTCCAGGATGGCTGAGGTGGGAATCGAACCCACCCCTTCTCAGGTTTGCCTCACGAAGCTGAGTGTACCCTGTTCCAGCCCTCAGGCCAGAATTACTCATTATGTACGAGTATTAACAGTGCAAAATGCCAGCGAACGTTGTGCAGCAGTACAACATTCGTCGTCTCTAAAAGTTACACATTTCTCGTTATCTTTTATTTTAATTCATGTTTGAAAACTATCTATGATTTGGAGAGAGAGAGTGGGTTTCTAAATGCGAGAATTAAACTGTCCCCAGGGTGATTTCACTCTGTAGTAGGCATCCAGCTTTTTATATTTAGTTTTCTGGCATCTCCTCTTAAATTTCTATTTTTTTATTATTATTATTTTTTTTGCAGAAAGATAATTCACATCTCTGTTGAACGTTCCGGAAATAATGTTACTTTGGGGAACCGGGTTAGATTCACTGCTCTGCCAAAAAATGTAATCCTGGTCTAGGAGCTGGAATGGGGTACACTCAGCCTCATGAGGCAGAACTAAGAAGATGTGGTTCAATACCCACCTCAGCCATCATAGACATGGCTTTCCATGGTTTCTCAATTCTACTCCAGGCAAACGGAACCACGGCCACCTCCTACCCGAATTCTAGCCTCTGTTATATTGCACACACTGGTACAGCCATCGCAATGACACAGGTTATACAACAGATCCCACACAAAAGAGGAGGTTGTTGTTTCGTTTGCGGGGCTAGGATATCGTGACCCTCTTTCAATGAGGGTTGTACAGCCCTTAAACATAACGATTCGTTTGCTAATGCCAATTGGCGAATGTGCTGGTGAAGTGCCAACGAGTTTAATTCTGATGTTAAAATTAACGAGGCATTTACTGACGACCTGTTAACGCTGCGTTGGTGAACCCGCCCCATACTGTCTTAATTAAGACTCATTAGTGCTAATGACCTCGGTATGTAGCCTATTTGTAATGGAAGGGCGCACTGTGAGACACGACAGATAGAAAACAAATCTGTTTGCGGGGAGAATTCATTCCCACCACACATTTTGTTTGCAGACTGCCTGACTGGGAATCTGAGATCCCTCGTTCGATGAACTCAAATAGACCGGCCGCGGTGGCCGAGAGCACTACCTCGTGCCTCGCTGGCATCGGGAGAGCCTGGGTTTGAATCCCACCGAATAACACAGGTTATCAGACAAATCCCACTTACACCCAAGTACACGGGGCTACATGACTACGATGTCGCAAAGCCCCTAAATCAATCAACAACAACAATTTGCGTGTGTCGTAGTGCATTCTTGATTACTAATAGGCCTACACAGTACACACATACAAGATTGTATTAAGACTCGTTGTCTCTAGCATGCGCCTGCTCTTTAATTTTAGGCCTACTGTATAGGGAGGCTATACCGCGATACGTATCTAGGCAAACTTCAGTGTGGTCTATGACGTCACAAATGACGTACGGATGTTGATGTTCGTTTGTTAGATCGCTTGATTGATTGACGTAGTGCTTAGAATTGCCGCTTTGGAATTCTGTTGTTCTGTTTGATTTCTGTATGTAAAAGAGGTTTAGAACACTCTGTGGTCTCATGCGGATGTGGTCACATGAGGATGCGGTCACATGTGTTCAACTCCAACTGTGTGCAAGGTTTCGTGGTAAGATACGAATGTTCATAGGCTATTGCTTTTAGTTATTCAATTTAATTGAAAAGTTGCACCGCAATCCCATCAAGCCATTGTCAGGAGGAAACCATTGGTCGCTACTGGTGTTAGACCACTGTCTGGACGATAATTACTGTTTACTGTTTGTACTGCGAGCAAGGAGGTCTGGAGTGTAAGCACCTTATAAACACAAAGACTATGACAATAATGCAGGGTGAAGTATCGGTCGCAATACTCACTGTTTTTCAGACGTTGTTATAATCACTTATTTTCGTCTGTATTTTATGTTGTGTTTAAAGTTAAACCGCCAGTGTCGTCCATGACATCATGGATGCCGCCATTTTATTTTCGTATTGTAACCTCTAGAATCCCGTGAAATCTACCATGAGTGCGATGGTGAGTTAGATTTTATCCGAAGATGTAAAAAATAATCAGGGTTGGGCAAGAGTAACTTCGTACAGTCACCGTTACTTGCCAAAATAAGAGCTTCGTACAGTCACTGTTACTTGCCAAAATAGTAACGAAGTTATCGTTACTGTTACTTGTTAAAATAGTAACGAAGTGTCACTCAAAATTGTCAAAGTAACGAATCGTTACTTTTTTCGTTACTATTGCATTTAAAACAATAGGCCTATAGTTGCTTAATATGATTTTCCCCGCTACTATTATTTACTTGCTTTGAACGGAAAAGTGATATGGAACAACAAAATCAACCATCACTACAACAACCTGGCTGTGGTAAGACACTTCATACCTTAAAAATAATTCAGTTCATGAAAATTAAGTAGTATGCAATTAAACTGTAAAGTATTCTGTAACCAGAACAATAATAGTAGTCTAATAATAATAACTTCATAATAATAATAGACTAATAATAATAATAATAGACTAATATGAAGCTATTGAATCACTAAATAAGTTATTACTTAAACATGCATCTTTAAGTTCGCTATGGAACTACGGCTGTTCTGTATTATTTTTCACCCTGTGCTCATTTTACATTCGATTTTAAGATATTAAATAATATATAGGCCTATCGGTTTATGACGGTCAAAGCGTCACTTCACTTCTTTCTGCTGAATCAAAATGGCACAACTCTAGACATACAGTAAACACGCTTTAACTGCAATGACACCAGAGTAGTAATAGCCTACCTTATGGATGATTTTAACGAGACATTTGGCTGGTCATCATAATAGATGGCGGAAGAGGTTCGGTTGCAATTCCGTCCCCTTTCAAGCATTTTAAACAGGTTAGAAATAATAAAATGTTGCTTTGTGTTCCCTGGCTTTCTAGTAGAAAATGTGTTTCCCATAATTGCGTACAGAAATATATCTGAAATATAGCTGCTAGAGGTGCTATTTGGCATGTTTTATACCGACAATGGTTCATAAACCCTGATTGATGGTCGGGCCTAATCTCTTACAGAGGCCGGCAATGCATCACAGTTATCTATCCTCAGGCCTTCAAGGAAATGGTCTATTCTACACAGACTTGTCAGCACACAGAGCATTTGGAACGTTTATGGCACCAGCGCGGGCGTACGTCAAAGTAATAGTCTAGATAGGCGCAGATACTCGAACCTTTCAAACCCATAATGGAAAGTTGTTGGTTCTATTCCCACGTGCTGATTGTTCCATCTTGAAATGTAACGAGCATATTCATTACTTCGTTACTCTCTCGTTACCGCAAAAAAGAACTGTTATTAGTAACGGCGTTAAAAGTAACTCGTTGCTGCCGAAAGCGGAACGCAATCGTTCCCGATTTATGTTTCCGCTTTCTCAGGTTTCCGTTTTACAAAGGGTTGAGTTTTCATAACACAAAATACACTACAAAGAAATACTGTATTATCGCATAGGATTACTATGTAATAATTTGAGTTTTCCCACATTATACAACGCAATTCTTTAGCCGGACGTTTGTTTTTCTCGTGTTCTTCAAAAACTTTAAGTTTCTCCTCCAGTGTAAGTGTCTTACGTTCAGAAGTCGTTGTCACTGAGTTACAGTACGTTAATAACGCAGTGCACAGTACAAAGAACGCCTTAAAGATTACTCAAGTTCAGTTTTCTTCTACTCGTACTTCTACTCTCTGTTCGTCAGATAATAATGTTATTGTTTTTATGTCCCTTTTATTTACTGAGGCTTCTAGAGACGCCGGGGTGCCGGAATTTCCCCTCTAGGGGGATCTTTAACGTGCATGTAAATCTACTGACACGGCTCCCTCGTATTAGCGCACCCTCAAATGCCAGCTGACCTTGGGAACAGCTGGCGAGAACGTTACCACTGAGCCACGCAGCCATTTTTGGAAGGAAACTGTGTGTATTACAAGAGGGTTGGAGGAAGTAATGGTACAGATGTGAAATGTAGCATACCTGCTGCATCCTTGAGGAAAAATTAGAGTTATGGTGGAAGTACAGTTGCACTCAAACTTTAGTAACTTACTGTTTAGTACTGTGCCCTTTTAGCAAGGAATATGCAAATCACAGTATGCCAGCAATGCTCAAATCGGGATTTTCGGGGTTATGGTATGTTCTCCCACTCTGTGTCTTACACATTTTGGATTAAATAGAGGATACACTTCCAAAATAAAAACAAAATCAACTCCTATTATAAAACATTTAATTTACCAAATATATGGCGCTACAAACAAATAAAACAAATAAACTACTGACCAATCCTTCTAACTTGTTCAAAGTGAACAAGGAATACACAAAATCAAACAAATGTTATATTAAAATACATGGTTTCCTTCAAACCAACAAACTTATAATTTTTTTCACTTCCATAAAGTATCCCTTTTAAAATTCACTACAATCACGAGCTCCAATGGCTCGATACTTTCCACTATATGCTGTGTTATTCTTTTACACATCTCAATATCTATTTTATGAGTTTCTTATAATCAAAACAATATATAATCTTATTCAAGGTAATTGTTACTCCTTTACTTAAATTTTTGGGCATTTCACAATGTTCTCATGTTACCACCTCTCTCAAGTTAACAACTTTACTACAGTGATCGGGAAAAATACTTGTGCACTCCCGAGTTATAGAAGACTACTTGAACAAAGTCAAAAATTATGATCACTCCCGAAATCTAATCGTCTTCATTGAACTCGTGAAATCCTACATCAATATCTCATTACATTAGGGATTTATATTTATTATTATCTGTCTTAAAATACCATCATCTCATAAGAAAGCAAACGATCTGAACTCGCAAGCGATAACTTTCATCAACAAGAACCTCGGTTCGAATCCCGGGTCATTAACAAACTCTAAACACTCATGGTTTATTATTACTTCAAATTGACGGTTCCCCTGACCTACCATACTTTCAATAGCGAGGGGTTGGACCGTAACACTCAGCTTGATTTATTGCCCGGGAGGGAGACCCTCAGTATCGCCCACACGAGACGGCTACACTCATGCTTTAAAACAGCTATTTCTTAACCAAAGTTCTCTGAACAGACCTGGCGTTTCTTTCATTCATTTTAACAACATTATTTAGGTTCATAGACCACTTTCGTAACCTTGGCATTTATTAATTATGAAGTGTCATCATTGATGGGTAAGAATAATTCAATACAACACCAATATTTAGGGGCTTCAACAACTAGACGAGTCTGGGTTCGACTCTCTCAACTGCCTCGGGAACCAATCCCATACTGGAGGACTTTACAACAATTTAGCGGCTTAGGGCCACCTCGGTCTAACCTGCGCTCATCAATACAATAAATTCGCACCCATTATTCAATACAATATAACACACATGGCCTCGGGAACCAATCCCATACTGGAGGACTTATCATAGCTCAATTACCGCAATCAACTGTCCCTCACAATTAATTTACCAAGTATATTTAGATTCAACGCCTTCCTAGCGTGACAATTTACTTTAATGCGCGACAATGCGCTATACATTACTTTAAGGCCTAGCGTCTTCCAGAGAACTGATAAATTCAAAATCAACATTTGATCTACATCTCAATTTTTTTATATTAATCCTCTCCCGTGACAATAATCGCTATACTTTAAGAACATGTATTCACACCATGTCTTTATTCCTTTACAAAAGCTATTACTTTCATATAATTCAAATTAATCTTCATTTATATAATTTTTATTATTAATTTTATTATTCCGCTTGCTTTCATAACATTTATCAAATACACTGATATTTTATTTCTTACATTTCCTCTAAAGGATTTATTCATTTCACATAATTATTTTATAATTTCTCAATTTTTTTCTGTTCAGATCGCGCTCTTATTCTGTTATTTGTTATTCAAAAACATCCCTATTTCTCAAACTCAGGTGGATTGCACACAAATATTCCCCAACACCTAACAAAATGAAAATGGTTACTTACATGTTCAGACGGTCCACTACCGTGCTTTCCAACGATGTTTCATTTTGCCCACTATTTGTGATTAAACCATCTTGCTCAAATTCATTTCATACACTGACATATCTTGACACACATATAATTTATATACCTTAAACACTGGTAGCATTTTAAAATACAATTGTGTATTCTTCTATTACACACAATAAAATCACTGAAAAATTACTATCTAACACAAATTTTATGTATTTACACTACACTGATTCTAATCACTGAGGCTTTGATTAGGCCTTGCACACGTGATTTCTTGATTCCCGTCTCCAAGGGTGAAACTAGTAGATGTCGGCTTCCTATCTAACCAGAATATGAAAGTCTCGAACACTCTACCCCTCCCTGGAATGGTACTTCTTCAAATCCGGTTTCCTGATGATCGGATATTATTATTATTAGCTCGAACTGCTTCTTTCTAGACACTATTAGTTTGTCTAGCGAAAGTCTGTCTTGTTCACGGTCTCCCAGATACTCTATCGGTGACCTATTATTTTCTAGCATCTAATACTCCTCGTAACTTAGTGCTTTTTATAGTTCGTTTGTTTCTTTGGAACAACGTCTTGAATTCAATTCTCCTGTTCTCTAATTCCTATCTTTTCAAAATACTATGCGGACCTTATTTTGTCCGACCCTGATCGGGATCTTTAACGTTGATAGAATGTTTATTTCGCTGTTATGGTACTTCAAAACGTTACGATACTTTCGGTCGTTTAAATGAACTGTATTTTGAAGACCTATCGCCTGTTCTTTAATTTCGCAGCCTACTTTGACTGTAATCCTGAACTTTTCACTATAAGACTGATATTGGCGGAACTAAATCCTGTATTAGGATTTTCCTAAGTCTCCACACGGCGATACTATGATGATACTTATCGTACTCTGATGCTTCATCGTGCAGCGCCTCGGCGCTCACGGAACTGGGTGATTGGTGAAACAGTACGACCCGCCTCAGCGGTCGTTCAAGACTGAATAATTGGCTTGGCTCTGCCAGGACTTTTATACTCTTTGGCTAAAAAAAAGATAAAATCCACGTCTTTTCCAGAACCAACTTTTGAAGTAATGGTCGCACATTATTAAAAATTATATCTCTGGAAAGCTTGTTTTCCAAACGTAAACTGACTTCTTTGCACATGAAAATCGATCGTGCAGTTCTGAGATATTAAATAAAATTTGGTCTTCAGCTGTGTGGGTGTTACAGTTGATTTTTAATTCCCCCCTCCTTGGGTCTCGGGGAACCCCCAATGACGTATGGCCACGTTTGCACTTCTCTCCTGGGAAATTATTAAAACCTTTTTATCCACACAAAAATCTCTATTCCGAAATGATTCACAATGCTGTATTTCTTTAGTTAATTTTATTCTTGCAAATGGGTTAAATCTAATTATTCTTCTTCTGGCACAGCTGCGCGGTTGCCATTTTACTGCAACGTAAGGGCGATTTCCGAAACACGCTCTTCGTCACTCGCTTGGAAAATTCCACTCGTTCTATTTATATTCGTGACTGGCTCCTTATCGATGCGTCAGGCATGATCTCATTTCCTGGCCACCTGGCTTCAGTTTATTTCACAACGTTATGCTTGCACTCTTGTACAAAATCTTTCTATGTTCCACTGAAGACTGTATATTTCCTTCCTTCCTTTTACAAAAATACATGGATTCGACCCCTTGAACCAATGGTACATGGGTTCAGTACATAGCTTTGTATTATGGATAAGATAATCCGTCATAGTCAGGTTATTTACGCCTACAGTTCCGGACTTTTCTGTTTCCGCGTTAGGCAGTTTCCCGCTTTACAGTGTCATTTTACATAGGAAATACCTCCGTTCCGAATTTTCTTTTTCCGTTTGTCCAGGTTTCCGATGTATAAAGAGGCCGGTTTAGGCAGGTTTTACTGTTTAAATATATTATTATAATTAATTTTAAACAATATTAATAATAACAGTCTAATAATTACAATGATTGTGTTAACGATAGCTTGCTTTATTTGTACAGTGTGCGGATGTAACATATATGGTGTTAAAACAAATCCAGGTCATATTTTCACTTTCCCAGAGATCTCAAAAATATACGTGCAATAAAACTTAGTTAACCATATTCTGAGCCCCAAAAATCCATATTAAATAAACCGTAACAAAAATGATAAATTAACATTAGCTGTTAAACTCTAAGAATTGGCCTATGCATATGAATTAAACAAAACAAAACCCCGTGGCACTACATCCCATCAAGGGCCTAGGCCTACCAAGCGACTGCTGCCCAGCCATTTGGCCTGCAGATTGTGAGGTGACGCGTGGTCAGTGCGTCGGGTCCCCTTGGCCGTTTATCTTGGTTTTCGTGACCGGGACTTTACCTCCCTGTCAGCTACTCAATTGTCCTCACGAGTCTGAGTGCATCCCGTTCCTGCCCTCACGTCAGTTTGGAAAATCCCGGATGGAGCTGGGAATCGAACCCGGAGCCTCCAAGTTTGAGGCACGCACGCTACCCCAACGTTACGAAGTAGCCTACAAATAGTGTCTCAAAATTCTAATTGATCACATAAGAGCTGCTACTTCTTTGGCGTTTATGATGTTGGAAAGCCGAAATTTTCTACACGTTGTTGCATAAAGAGTAGGCATTGTTCCCGGTGCCCCCACTATCAGCCACAGTTTGAATATACGGCTGTGGTGCTCATGGTCAAGACGTCTCAAGCGTGTCCTCCCATGAGTTCCGATTCCCACCAGTTCCAAATCCTTTCGCGGATTAGCTATCTGCCAATTACACTAACTGAGCGGGTCCCGTCAGTTCCGAACACTACCTGAGCGAGTTTCAGCTTAGTTTTCTACAACAAAATTATATTAATTTGTTTATTGCTGAAACAAATAAGGTCCATCGTTACGGCCTGCCGGGAGAGCGTGCCCTCTTTAATGAATTGGCTCCTCTAACAGAGGGGGCAGACGCCATGAACCGGTAGCTCCCAAAAGCAGTTTTCGCCTTGTCAGTAGACTATGTGTATCAGCTTGTGCCTTCGTGAAAATAATCAGTTTTGAGTTATATTTACAAAGTTCTTAAAATAGTATCAGCATGTCGCTTCATCTTTGAACTGTTTTTATCTTATTTACTAGTAGTAGCGATAGAAGCCAGTTTTCAGTGTTGCCTAATTCTAATAAAGAAAGCTTTTCAGTCGTCAACACGAATTGTGCCCAATTACATTAGGCACAGGGTGTGTAAATACTTGTTTCCCGCCTAATGTACTGTAATTGGGCACGTTTTCAAGCCATTGCTCAACAAAGTAATAAAAGAACTCGATTAACTTTTCATTGTCCGGAGCCGTGCTATGAATGTGTAGCCAACCGTCTTCTACATTTTCTTGTTTGATGAATGCAAGTGCAGCACACTGCCTGATGGTGTTTCTGATTTCCTGGCTAGTTTTATACATACCCGAAAGCCCAATTTCTTGCACTTTTCTCCAAATACTTTGGCTTAAGTGGAAAAAATAGCCTTGCACTTGGACTCTTGGAAATACTTCTTCTATCGCTTTAATAGCTCCAACCTCAAAATCCATGTTTACTATTCACTATTATAATAGCCGGCCAAACCTCAGAACTGACAGCTGGGTTTTCCAGAGACATTCGGAACTAGTAGGACTCCTTAGCTTTACTCAGGCGAGAATTCATGGGACGTTTTTTCCTAAGAAATTTGTTTTCGGAACTCATGGGAATGGACTGAATTAAAACAACAATATTATACAGCTGCATGAAACGTCGTAAATGTTCATATGGCTCCTCCTCAGTTCGGCATTTCCGTCGTGGGAGAGGTGTTTGATAAAACAAAAAACAAATTTGCCAGCGAGGTACGGTTTATGGTGTCTTATGAATCTGCAGCAATTACCTCAGTGCTGTCCTATAAATGCTATGATTCCCTCATAGGCTATATATTTTCCGTGACAACTTATACCCGTAATAGAACATTGAATACACTTTCAGAATAGCGAATTTTAAACCAGGAAAGAAAGTCTTATAGTACCGCAGTGAAAGTTCCAGCTGTCGTGTTAAGTAGTCTTTCACAGTGAAGGGTTGCTCCCAACTAATTCATTTATTTACTTTCCTTGCAATGTACGGTATCCTGCTAGATGGTGAACTTATTAATAGTCTATGCTTTCATGTGACACTGTAAGTTAATTCTTCGAATAATCTATTACTCTTGCTTGTTAATTTGTCTCTTTAAAGATATGTTCTTCTTTAACTTTGTTCTTGTTGCTGACTACCTGCGTGGCTCAGCGGTAACGTTATCGCCTGCTGATACCAAGGTTTCAGGATCAAATCCTGGCGCAGTCAGCTGGTATTTGAGGGTGCGCGAATGCGAGGGAGCCGTGTCAGTAGATTTACTGGCACGTTAAAGATCCCCTTCGGGGCGAAATTCTGGCACCCCGGCGCCCCAAAAGCCTCAGTAGTTAAAAGGGACGTAAAACCAATAACATTATTATTATTATTATTATTATTATTATTGTTATTATTATTATTAACTTCGTTGTCCACTTGTACTGGAATACGACTGCTCACAGGGCTGACTGAGTAGCTCAGTTGATATGGCTTCCACCGTTGTTGATTCTCTTAGGGGCTTTGAGACATTGTGATCAAGTACACGTTTCGTCTAACACACGCTAGGAAGACAAAATTAGCTTTCGACGATTTTGCATTTACAGTATATCGATTGGTTAGGGAATATTATAAAAATATAAAGCAAATAAAGCATTTTTATTACTTATAAACTGAATTAACAGGCTCCCACTGAAAAATAGCTTTATTCTCTGTCAAGAAAGTTTGACTTTCCCACAGCAACCAATTTTGCAGCAAATTTTGACGAATAGCTGACCAACTTCAGTTTGATTTTTCTTACCGAGCCCTAAGTAACATCATATCGACAACAGTGCCTACGCTCGCTAAAGCGCAGTATTAGGTCAGGGGGTCAAGCTCTTGGCTGACTCGGTAGACGCGTGGGTTCGAGCCTCACCGTCGGCCGTCCTTGAAATGGTTTTCCATGGTTTCCCCATTTTCAACACAAGGCAAATGCTGGGACGGTACCTTCTGATAGGCTACGGCCGCTTCCTTCCACATCCTTACCCAGTTTCATTCTTCTTCATCCATTCCATCTCTCATACCGACGCGCAGGTCGCCCACGGGTGTCAACTAGAAATACCTGCACTCTGCCTCTCAGGAGGCCACACGACAAAAAAAAAAAGAAACATCATTCAAATTAAACTTAGTCGAAAGAAACTCGAAAAGACAAACGTTTCTATGATTTTCTTCACGTTTGAGCCATTTTTCAAACAACTCAATTTTTGAAATAGAGTGAAGCTCTGCAAAAACAAATTAAAAAATAGTTGTACTCAAGTGTGCTGATTGAAACACGTATTATAATTGTCGTGAATGAGTGGGAATTGTACAGTGAGTCTCTCACGACTCGTCCGGCCGGCGCGCCCAACTTATCTGTCTCCCGTTGACTCTTCACTCCCCGCTCGGCATAACACAGCACTTCGCTCACTTTATCCATTCATGACATGAGATAACAATTAAAATTAAGAAAATAACAGTTAATTAAATAAGCTCGTACCTTATGACAGGAGATGTTGGAAATTTTTCTCCTCATACATCCACACATTTCCGGCATCGTCTTAGGAAACTCCGATTCACACGCATAAGTTCGTCTTCCGTAATTGAGGCTTTATATCTCTCCGGATATGTTCTTTCAGTTCGTCCAACGTGTGAGGGTTTCTTGAATACACTTTATTCTTTAAGCACCCATATAAATAAAAGTCGCAAACAGTTAATTATGGGGACCGTGACAGCCGTAAGTCCGTACTAATTACACGGTATTCAAAAATTTCCTCAATTAGGTTTAATGTGTCATGAGCTGTATGCGCGGTGGCAGAGTCTTGCTGAATATATCCATTTCGAGAGTTAGTTAGTGTCAGTCAGTTCGTCAAAAAATGGTTTGAGTACATTATCTCTGTACTGAACCCTTATTGATTTGCCGATCAATAAGTGTTCATGATTTTTATTATTATTATTATTACTGATATCCAGGCAGTGCATGTTGGAGATTGACAACGGAAAGCAGGTAGTGTGTCGCAACGCTTGCAACAGAGGTGGCGTGATAGTTATTTCTGGGAACGACCGGCTAAGCCCAGTTCAAGGACAAATTCAGAGTGAACGCCCATCCAATTTGGCGTCATTATGGGCGTGCCAGAGGTGAATTTCCAACCGATACACGATTGAATCAGCGAATCAGGAGAGAGGACGCCTGGACCACGCGGAGATGTGCGTACCAAAAAAAAAAGGCGCTGAAAACACGTGTATGAAGAACCGCCGATGAGATCGGATTCCGCATAAGTGCATTGAGACACTTAAATAAAAAGAAGAAGTTTGATACTAGTCCCAAGTCTGTGAGTTAAAAACTACAGATTATTTTCTCAGAGTGCCCCCACTCCATTCCATTCTGCCAGTTTCTAATAAATTGATCGGTGATGAGTAGTTTTGAGACACAACTTTATCGAGCTCTGAGGAGCATCGTTCACGCCGGTTTGAGACACAATTTTTATCAGGCTCTGGTGAGCATACTTCACGTCAGTCTGAACGAACATTTTATTGTGCTCTTGGGAGCAGAGTTCATGCCTAGCGGAGGGGAGATCTCGAGTTGAGATAAGCGCTACTCGGCATACGTAATTTGTGAGACTTGTTAAATGCCAGCTGCGTGACGGTCTAAGACTGTAATATTTTCTGTAAAATTTTGTTTTATAATTTTTTGTGTGATGTATATGTGCGTGTGAAGTAAGCAAATGCTTAGATAGGGCCAGTTCAACGAGGAGTAATCGCCCAGGACTCTTGAGTGAAAGTCAGTAGCTCATAGCGATTCTAGCTAGGTAGAATTTTAATTTTGAACATTTCTTTTTAAGAAGCCACGCCAAGATGTCTACAGCATGGTCGATTGGTGGAATGATGTGCTACGCCTCTACCAGAATGTCGACGATGACGGAGTAGATTTCCCGTGGGGGAATGCACTGGGGTGGAGGTTGATTTTCTGCAGGCTGGACGGTGATGTACAAACCATTGATTTATTCAATATGTAGCTAGATTAGACGCGGGAACGTGTAAATAATTTTTATTCATTGTTTTTTTTGGTGTATTTTAGATTTCGTGCGCCGACACTGTTATCTGTTAAATGTGCGTTGGCACGTGGCCAAACTTTTTGTGTGTTTGTATATTTTTCTTATGAGTCATTACTAGTATGCACGACGCGTGCATTTTGATTTTATTCATGCGAATGCGAAGTTCGCCATGGATGATAAATGGTGCTGTATTCAAATTCATTTTTATCAGGAGAAGGGGGTAAAAGTTGTTAGATGTTTTACGAACAGGTTTTTATTCATACTAGGGTTGCCGAGCGCAACATGTTAAGATGTCACTGTAGAACACCTTAGTTCTATATTTTTGAGTTTTTTTATATCCATTTTCTGGTTCTTCAGTCACGGACTAGACTGGGAACGCAAGTCGGTGGAAATATTTATGTCTTTTGTTTCAGGTTTCTGTCAAACCCATACGTGTGATTCTGGTGTGTGTATTGTGTCAAGGTGTGTGTATTTGATTCTTCGTGACGAGGGGTAGAATGTTTTTACTGCCCTCAAATTTTGATGGTATTTTATGGAAAGGCAGAGCGCTCTTGGAGGCTACTGTACCTTGTCCTGTGCTGATTCTTGGATTTCCTTGGGAAATGCTAAGATATTTTTATTTGACACACACACGTATATTATGTGCTATTGGGAGCACGCTTCTTCGAGACTCGAGCCATTGCTACGGCAGGTCGAGGTATGTTTACACGTGGGTTGACAGATGTGCAGATTCCACCTTGCGCCCATCTATGTCTGGTGATTCATCGTTTAGGCAGTCCAGCTGACCGACTGACCCCTGTAAGCTATCTGTAGCAAACCTGTTCTTGTAATGATCTTTGGATCATAATATTAATTGGGAGTTCGCCATGTCCGTTATGAATTACCGCATATCGTATGAAATGAAATATTTGTTTTATGATGTAAATGTTGGCTCTGAGCCTAGTGATTTCTGTGACTCATTTCATTTGCTTATATGTTAGATTGTTGTTTGTCGTGACACCGTTGGGTGTATTTCGTATTTTTCATGTAAAAATGGCAAGCGGCCATGACTGTATTTTCCTGATTGGTCACGTGTTGATTTACTTGTGTTGATTTAAAAAGTCCTAATTTTAGGCGTTAGTGTGGATTGCTACGGCAATTCTTTGATTCCAATTTTTTGCGGAAATTATTTTGTCTTATTCAGTGTAGGAAGTGTCGGATTTAGTTTAATTAGTGTTTAGTTGGTTCCTCGTGTCTGTCTAGCTCTAAGACAATGCAGATTCGTCCCCTGAAGGTTTACTGGATGGTAACGGATCTCGCATTAATTTGTACACATCGTACCGCATGTAGAAAAGCCGCACCCGCACATGTCATTGCAGTAATTTGGGACATTTGGTCCAGATGTTTACGATCTCTCCTGAGATCAGGCCTAGTTTGGCAATTTTATTAATTCAAGAGGGTGTCATTTGGGAATCCTTGTGTTTTTGCTGTAAATAGTGTAAATTTGTTGATCTGTTTATTAAATTCATATGTTTTAATCCTGGTATTCACTTTTTCCTGCATGTTATTTTGTTATATGTTACCCTGCTTGTTATAAGAAGCGCTTAACAACAACTTTACGAAATGGACTGTTACACCCCCCGAAATTGAGTCTCATATGCTTTTTTTTTGCAAGGGTTCAGTACCTTTGTGCATTAATTGTGCCTTGAAAAAGGATAGGCCCTATAATAATGTGTCCATTCACTGCACACCATACTCCGACCCATTCGTTATGTAGAGGAATTTCGTATATGCGATGGGGGTTTCTCTACTCCAATATCTGTTATTCTGCGTCGTCGAACCATACCCGTGTAAATGGAACCAAGCTTCGTCGGAGAAAAATATTAACATATCCGGAGAGAAATAGCCTCAATTACGAAAGACGAACATATGCGTGTGAATCGGAGTTTCCTAAGACGATGCCGGAAATGTGTGGATGTAGGAGGAGAACATTTAAAAACATCTCCTGTCATAAGGTAGCAGCAGCTTATTTTATTAATTTTAATTGTTATCTCATGTCATGCACGGATAACCATAGCGAAGTGCTATGTAATGCCAGGCGGGGAGTGAAGACTCAACGGGAGAAACATACGCTGGGCGCGCCGGCCGGACGGGTCGTGAGAGAGACTCACTGTAGTTCCTGGAGTGAGAACTGTGGGTGCGCGGGGTTGGCAACAAGCGACCTGCGTTACCCGAGAGACTGTGGAGTTGCTATGGCGGCGATTGTTTATGTGCAGTTATGTGAACATGTGTAGATTAAATGCTTCCTAAATAAATCTAACCTATTTCTTTATGAGAGACGCTGAAATAGACTGCATTCAGTACCATTTTTTCCTACAGATACGCGGGTAGCGTAACTCAACATTAGTGGCGACCGTGACAGGACCCAGACGGATGCTGATAATCAAAATACGTACGGTACGTAGCCTATTGTATTTAAAACTGAAGGAAGGCATTGTGAATCCGTTATATCCTTTATGACTTTGGACTCCCGTGTGACACTGAGGAAGGTGAAACGTTCAGCGTTTACCCGATAACTGCACCCTCTCAAAGGAGGACTGAATAACCAAGAATTGGATGACCATGAAAGGAGAAGAAAAATTAATGTTTCCTTTTCTTTACTTCGAAAGAAGAATGAAGATCTACTGGCACTGGACGGTGAGATCTTAGATTTAAAGATAGAATCTGGTCACGAGGGCTTGGAAGATGAATGCCGCGTTGCCGATGATTACCAACGACTGTTTCTCGATGCCGAGGTAAGTGTGAATGAAATACTAGCTCACCAGGCGAAGTCACTGGATGATTCAAGTATCAATAGTGGAGCCGATATTGCAAATAGATGGAAATTCAAACTCCCTAAACTAGAACTTCGGGAATTTGATGGTGATGTGAGACAGTGGCTCCAATTCTGGGGACAATTCGATAAGATAGATAAGGACCCAGACATTGTACCAGAAGACAAATTCCAATATCTAGTGCAAGCCACGGTTAAAGATTCTCGTGCTAGGGAAGTAGTCGAGAGTTTTCCACCTACCGGAGAAAATTATGTTCAAGCTGTAGAAAGCTTGAGAAGAAGATTTGGTAGAGATGATCTGCTTGTAGAAGTGTATGTCAGAGAATTGTTGACTTTAGATTTGAAGAATGCTTCCTCTGTGAATAAATCTCATTCATTGTGTAGCCTTTATGACAGCCTAGACTCACAAATTAGGTCACTTGAAACGCTAGGTGTCACTTCCGACAAGTGTGCTGCTATGCTATACCCTCTGGTGGAATCATGCTTACCTGAGGAACTGCTGAGGTTGTGGCAAAGAAGCAGTACTTTTGTAAGCACTGGTGATGGTAAGGACAGGTTAGAAAACATTATTTAATTTCTGAAACTTGAAGTTGAGTCTGTAGAAAGAATCAATTTGGCTGCAGCAGGTTTTGGTATTCAAGATAATGTCTATAATAATGCTCAGGCTCGATTGTCAAGTAATAAAGCTGCTACAGCTACTGAATTGCTAACAACCAGTAGGGTAGATGATAAAAACAGGTCTGCATTTTTTTTGTGAAGGTAGGCATGATGCCTCAAATTGTTTTAAGGCACAGAAGTTCAGCCTGTTAGAGAAACAAAGGGTGGTAAAAGAAAAAGGTGGTTGTTTTCGTTGTTTTATGAAGGGTCATTGCCTTAACAAATGTAAAATTGTTGTAAGATATTCTGTTTGTGGAAAGAATCACAATGTTTTAATGTGTCCTGATGTACCTACTAACGGAAGGAAGGATTGTAAAGGTAGTTTGGACCTAAAACAAAAGGATCAACCAGGAACAGCCTCCCTAAGCAGTGCTACCAACCGACAAGTTCTTTTACAGACATTAGTTGTAAATGTTAAAGGTCCTAGATCTTCTATTTTAGCACGAGCTCTGATTGATTCAGGCACTCAGAGGTCGTATGTTAGGAAAGAAATTATGGAAAAATTAGGTTGCACCCCTCAGAGGAATGATGCTATTAAACACAGTCTATTTGGAGGTGTAAAAACCAATGTTAAAGAACATGTATGTTATAAAGTAGAATTGCATAGCTTGGAGGGTAAATACAAATGTAATTTTGAATCGCTGAATCAGTCGATTATATGTGATGGCATTCCTTCAGTCGAGGAAGGGTCTTGGTTAACAGAACTTTCAGATATGAATATTTCTTTAACTGATGTAGGAGGTAAGGATAGACCTGTGGACTTGCTAATCGGAGCAGATGTAGCAGGTAAAGTAATGACAGGGAGACTCAAAATGTTAGACTCAGGTCTAGTGGCTATAGAAACAAAATTAGGCTGGACTGTGTTGGGTCAAGTTCCATGCCAATCTACAAACAATTTGGCAGTAGAGGTTACTTCACTACTCATTCATGATGTCGGTGATCTTTGGAAATTAGAAACTATTGGTATCTTGGACTCGGCCATACAGAAGTCCAAAGTGGAGAGAGAACGTGAGATCCAGACCAGTTTTCAAACGTGCATTAAGAAAACTGATGATGGCGCTATGAGGTACCACTGCTTTGGAAGGACCGAGATTTGGCACTGAAGAGACTTGAGTCAACGACTAGAAAACTTCATGACCAAGATTTGTTTAATTCCTATTATGATGTTTTGAGTGAGTGGAAACAGCTTGAGATAATCGAAGAAGTTACACCCCAGGTGTCTATGGTTCATGGGCACTACCTGCCACACCGAGTTGTTGTAAAGGAGAACAACACCACTAGGGTGCGTCCTGTGTTTGATGCCTCTGCTAGGCAGGGAAGCACACTTTCCTGAATCCGTGTTTGGAGAGTGGACCTAACCTTATTGAACTTATTCCCGCTGTATTGCTCAAATTTCGAGAAGGTAGGCTTGCTGTAACAGCAGATATAGAAAAAGCTTTCCTCCAAATTAGTATTCGTCAAGAGGACAGAGATAGTGTTCGCTTCTTCTGGTGGGATAAAGAAAACCGTGAAAAGGTAAAGGTTTTTCGACACCAACGGGTTGTATTTGGATTGAGGTGTAGTCCATTTATGTTGGGGGCAGTTCTGGATTATCACATTAATGAAACCATGCGAAACCCTAACTATGACAATGAAATCATATTGAAACTGAAACAGAGTATGTATGTTGACAATGTGGTTACTAGTGTTGAATCTGGGTCGGAATTAAAGCAGTTTTATAGCGAGGTCAGTGATGCAATGAAACTTGGCAAATTTAATCTAAGGGGGTGGCAGTCCAACCACCACAGTTTTGATTCCACTGAAAAAGTTGGAGTGTTAGGAATGTTTTTGGACATTGCTTCGGATACTCTGACTTTAAATTTAGAGTGGATGGACAATTTTGTGGTAGGTGAGGTGACAAATCATACAATCCTTTCTGTTGCTCAAAGGATATTTGTTCCAATTGGTATAGCCGGTCTTGTATTGCTCATTCCTAGGTTATGGTTACAAAAACTTTGGAGGAGTGGCATTTCATGGGATGAGGAGATTGATTCTGGTACCCGAATTGAATTTCTGACGTGGTACCAACGTTTTTCACTGCTTCAGAATTTAAAAGTACATCGTTGGCTCTTTTATGCAAGTGGCAACAGTGAAATAAGTATCCACACCTTCCGTGATGACAGTGGGCTAGCCTACGGTGCGGATGTGTTTATAAGAATACAGAATAACAATGAAGTGAAGGTATGTCTTTTGGCTGCCAAAGCACGAGTAGCTCCTCTCAAAGCAGTCATTATTCCTCGGTTGGAGTTGATTGCTGCAGTAGTGGGAGCCAGACTATGTAAATCTGTGCCAGATGGTCTTACATTGAAGGACATTGACTTTTATTTCTGGACTGATTCTTCCACTGTTTTGACCTGGATCCAGAAACAAGACAATTGGACAGTGTTTGTTAACAACCGCGTTAAGGAAATACGGAGTCTGACTCATCTCGAATCCAGGAAGCATGCCTGGTTATCAGAATCCAGCAGATCTAGTCTCGAGGGGGTGTCCGGCTGACGAGCTGTTAACTGAGAAATGGTGGGAGGGACCAGATTGGCTGAAGAAAACACCACGCGATTGGCCTTCGGGAGAGATAGTTAAGAATGAGCAGTTGATTCTCCAAGAATTAGACGAGTCGACACGGGTGGTGAGTTGTTTTATGAAGGAATCAGTTTCCTGTGATTGGTGCAGTACTCCCAAGGAAACTCACAACAATCATTGCAAATATCATGGTCTTAGCTGGTTCTATAGATATTTTTGCAGCTACGACTGAATCGTACGAATGATTGCGTGGATGTGGAGGTTCATCCATAACTCACGGAATTTGGGATTAAGGAAGAAGGGAGAATTATCATGCGATGAGATCCGTTTGGCTGAAAAGGTAGTGATCCGCCTGACGCAAAGTGAGTCATTCATCTCAGAGGATGACAAATGTCTCGCTACCTTAAAAGCATTTAAAGATAATGAAGGGATTCTGAGACTAAGGACGAAATTAGTTGATAGACAAGATAATGAATATTTTAGTGCACCCATGATCCTACCATCCGCTCATCAGGTGGTTTACTGGCTGATTATGAGTGAACACAGGAAAAACTCACATGTGGGTGTCCAAACCCTCATTAGCATATTGAGAGAACAATTTTGGATCTTGAAAGCCAGGAAGATCATCCGAAATGTACTCTCCAAATGTGTCATTTGTTCAAGACAGGTAGGACATCATTTAGATGTCCCTACAGCATCACCACCAATGGACCGAATCAAGGATTCGGCTGTGTTTGAAGTGGTGGGAGTTGATCTGGCTGGACCGCTGTAGGCTATCTGAAATATGGTGCCAAAGCCTGGATTTGTTTATTCACGTGTGCCGTTTATAGGGCTGTGCACCTTGAACTATTATCTTCCTTGTCAACAGAGAATTTTATGCAGGGGCTCAGACGATTCATTGCACGCCGGGGGAGACCTACAATAATATATTCGTACAATGGTAGAAATTTTACTGGAACTTCGAATGAGTTCAAGACAGTTGATTGGAATCGAATTGTTCAGTACAGTAGTGTTAGGAAATTTGAATGGAAGTTTATTTCTCCTGCAGGTCCCTGGTGGGGGGGATTTTGGGATAGATTGATTGGGATTATGAAACAGATTCTCCAAAAAGTCTTAGGCAGAGCTTTGCTGTCTTATGAAGAAATGTCTACAGTTCTCTGCGGCACGAAATCGCTTGTGAATTCAAGACCTTTAACTTATATTTCCTAGAATGACGGTGAAGTCCTTCCCTTATCACTCTCATTGTTTTTACACCATGTTAAAGAAACAAAAATGCCGGATTGTGATTTAATTGAGGAAACGTCCCTCAACAAGAGGCTGAAATATCGACATGAAATAAAGACAGATTTACGTAACAGATTTAGGTCAGAGTATTTAGGCCTCTTAATCCTGAGATCAGAAATAAAGAAAAAAAGAGAGCAAACCCAAACTAGGTGATTTAGTCCTTATAGCAGGGCTGGCATGCGAAACGAAATGCATTATCAATTTAATTTAGCGTCGCGAAATGAAATTGTTCAATGGAATAACATTTCGCTCCTGGCGCGAAATGATATTTGTTACAGACTTTTAATTTCGCTCCTGGCGTGAAATTATATTCATTACGGACTTTTAATTTAGCTCCCGGCGCGAAATGATATTTGTTACAGACTTTTAATTTCGCTCCTGGCGCGAAATTATATTCATTACGGACTTTGAATTTAGCTCCCGGCGCGAAATGAAATTCGTTACAAACTTTTAATTTCGCTCCTGGCACGGAATTAAATTCATTACGGACTTTTAATTTAGCTCCCGGCGCTAAATGAAATTTGTTACAGACTTTTAATTTCGCTCCTGGCGCGGAATTAAATTCATTACGGACTTTTAATTTAGCTCCCGGCGCGAAATGAAATTCGTTACAGACTTTTAATTTCGCTCCTGGCGCGAAATTAAATTCATTACAGACTTTTAATTTCGCTCCTGGCGCGAAATAAAATTTGTTAACGACCATCAATTTCGTTCCCGGCATTTAGTCCCCCCTCCGGCCTGAAATTAAAATGCATGGAACATTTCATTTTGTTTCTGAAATGAAATCTGATTCTTTTCTTCCCCGAAAGCCTTATTTGTTCCCGCGTCCTACACCTAGCCACCATTTACATTCGTCCCTACCACCCCATCCCCAAAGACTGCATTACCCACGTGTCTGAAGTCTTCCCCATTTAATTCTAATGGCCGACCTCAACCTTCATTCCCGTTCGGCCCTAGAACTTCATAGCCTAGACATCTACCTACGTCACATCGACGCCACCCTCGTCCCTCTCCCAGAATCTACCCGTCCTTCCTCCAATACCACCCCGACGCAGTCATTGCTCATAACTCCCTCCTCCATCTGTTTGACGTGTCTGTCCTGCCACTCAAAGGAGGTGATAATGCCCCCGTTTTACTCAACTTCCCTCTTCCCCCACTACCACCTCCCAGGATGGTCCAGAATTTCTGCACAGCAAACTGGCAGGAATACCGCGCCTACGTCAACAATCACCTCCGTGCGGACCATCTCCCACTGGATAACCAGACGACGGTCGACGCATATACTGCACACACAGATACTATACTACGACAAGCCTCCCAGGTAGCCATCTCCCTCATTCCAACGACCCCGTGCACTACATTTGAGTCGTCCAGTTGCAAAAATCGTTTAATCCACTTGTGAATAAGGATCATGTCGTAAAATTATTTATTTAATTATTTTATTTATTTTACCTCATTTTATTTTGTTTTATTTTATTTTGCTTTATTTTGTTTTGTTTATTTTTTTGTTTTACTTTATTTCGTTTTATTTTGTTTTAAATTGTCTTGTTTTATTTGTTTTATTTTGTTTTTGTTTTTATTTTGTTTTGTTGATTTTGTTTTATTTTGATTTCCCAGAAAACAAATGCAAAACCAAAAACACAAAACACGAAGTAAAATGCTAAATTCAAACACAAAAGCAAAAGCAGAATAAAAAAGAAACACAAACCAAAAAGCAAAATTCAAAAACAGCAAAAGCAGAAAACAAACACAAAACCAAAACAAAAAAGAAGAAGCAGAAAGCAAAAGCAGAACAAAAAAAAAGCAAAGTCATAAAACAAGAAACATAAAGCAAAAAGCAAAATTCATAAAAGCAAAAGCAGAAAACAAACACAAAACAAAAACAAAAAAGACGAAGCGAAAAGCAAAATTCAAAAACAAAAGCAAAAGCAGAAAACAAAAAACAAATAACATAAAGCAAAATTCAAAAAAGCAAAAGCAGAGCACAAACACAAAACCACGAAAGAAAAGCAATAAGTCAAATTCAAAAGCAAAAGCACAAAGCAAACACAAAAACACCAACCAAAAGTAGAAAACAACAAACACAAAAGATACGTGAGGCAAAGTCCAGAGAAACGTTTCTCATGAAAATGATCCTTATTCACAAGTTGATTAAACGAGTTTTGTAACTTGACGACTCATTTGCATTTGACTGTTGGCACGGGCTAGAGTAAAATGTGGCTTTTCACTGATGTCTCAGTCTTACACATGGCTGTGATTATATGGAAGCTACAGAGGTATGGGTGGTGCTTAGTAATGAAATTCGGGGCAGTCAGTGCCTGTGGATGCTGTGAAGGTTTCTACTCATAGGGTTAGTACTGCTGTTCTGACTCAGTGAGGAAAGCAATGGCAAACTACCTCACCCCCCATCTTGTCTAGTACACCTCACTATAGCGCTGTCTTGAGTTTTTGTGGGTATCTACCCACATAGTCGCCTCCGTAGCGTAGCGGTCAGCATGGTTAGCTGCCGCCCCGGAGGTCCTGGGTTCGATTCCCGGCTCTGCCACGAAATTTGAAAAGTGGTACGAGGACTGGAACGGGGTCTACTCAGCCTCAGGTGGCCCAAATGAGTAGAGGGGGTTCGATTCCCCCTCAGCCATCCTCGAAGTGGATTTCCGTGGTTTCCCACTTCGTCTTCGGGCAAATGCCGGGATGGTCCCTACCGTAAGGCCACGGCCGCATCCCTCTTCCTTGCCTATCCATCCCAATCTTCCCCTCCCTTCCCTCATGAGGCCCCTGTTCGCTTTGCAGGTGAGGCCGCCTGGGCGAGGTGCTAATCCCACCTCACCAGTTGTATCCCTTCCGATTAGATGTTCCCAGCTCTAGGACACTGCCTGGATAGGCGGTAGGGGTGAGTTCCCTCGCTGAGTCCCTGGGAGCCACCACCCTGGAGGGTAAACACGATTTAAAAAAAAAAATCTACCCACATAACCTACCGGCGGTACTTTTTGAGGATCCAACCAGCCTTCGGGCTGACCACCTAACAGACAGACGTCAGGACTTTGAACATCGTACAGAACATTATTTAACTCTCGAAACGAATATACTGTATTTTAATTTCAACAACGAAATTAAATGTTTCATGCATTTTAAATACACGTCGGAGAGCGAAACTTAATGCCGTTTGGGAATTTTATTTCGCCTCGGGAGCGAAATTAAAAGTCTGTAACGAATTTTATTTCGCGCCGGGAGCGAAATTAAAAGTGTGGAACGAAATTAATTTCGCGCCGGGAGCGAAATTATAAGTCTGGAACTAAATTAATTTCGCGCCGGGAGCGAAATTAAAAGTCTGGAACGAAATTAATTTCGCTTCGAATTAAGTTTTGCTTTGATTTAATTACGCGCCGACAATCATTATCATTTCGCTCCCGAATATCGCGCTTACGGCGAAATTAAATTATTTTCGTCCCCACAGCCATGAATTTAATTTCGCATGCCAGCCCTGCCTTATAGGGAGCGATAATGTGAAACGTATAGATTGGACCTTGGGACGAGTTATTAAAATTTTACCGGGTAAAGACAATGCCACTCGTTTAGTACGGCTACAGGCTGCAACATCTGTTCTATTCAGACCCATTCAAAGGGTTTACCCTCTAGAGGTCTCGTCCGACTGGGTAGAAAAATTTAGGTCATAAGATAAAATTGATGCTTCCCAGGACAATTCCTCGACTGAAGGAATACCAAGGACTACCAGCAGTGGAAGGCCAATCAAGGTGCCTGAAAGATTAAATTTGTGATTGTTGAACATTTTGTTCTCTATGTTTTCATTGTATTGCATGTCTTTTCATTTTTCCAATTGTATGCATTTTGAGATCTTGTAAATAGTGATTTTTTCTTTGTAATTTTGATTTGTCTTCCACCAAATCAATGTGGGAGGAAAGATTATATTTGTGATTGTTGAACATATTGTTCTCTAAGTTTTCATTGTATGGTATGTCTTTTCTTTCTTCCAATTGTGTGCATTTTGAAATGTTGTATATAGTTATTTTTTATTTGTAATTTTGATTCGCTTTCCACCAAATCAAGGTGGGAGGATGTCGTGAATGAGTGGGAATTGTAGTTCCTGGAGTGAGAACTGTGGGTGCGCGAGGTTGGCAACAAGCGACCTGCGTTGCCCTAGAGACTGTGGAGTTGCTATGGTGGCGATTGTTTATGTGCAGTGATGTGAACATGTGTAGATTCAATGCTTCCTAAATAAATGTAGCCTATTTCTTTATGAGAGACGCTGAAATAGACTGCATTCAGTACCATTTTTTCCTACAGATACGCGGGTAGCGTAACTCAACAATAACTAATAAGAATGGTTCAACTAGGATATACAAAAAATAGCCTGGATACATGTGTGTACATGTTATTTACAGGCCTTGATAGCCGTCGAACAAAGAAAGAAACTGTATTTTGCATAGGCCTACATTTTCAAGAGGTTCTTTTATATTGTTTGACCAACACACAGGCCTATATGTATATTAATATTATATATTATTTATATTAATTTAATTTGTCCTCAGAAATAAGATCCAACTTCAAACATTTACACAGCCCTACGCACTGCCACAGCTAGATGATCTAGGAAGTGTCACGAAACTACAGCTGACCTATTCTTAGGATTGCACTTATCCCATTACACTCCCATTAGAAACCTAGACTCCAGAAACGATCCTTTGACTGGGAATCAGGATATGACTATTGTCCAGCTAGCTTTTTGGCTATTACAGCACATGTAACACTGCGCCCGTGCACTTGAGTGAGTATGGAATATGTCTGATAACCTGTATTATTGTGTTGGCTGCACCAATGTGTGTATTTGTAATCGGGGTCATAATTTGGATAGAAGCCAGCCATGGCTTTAGTTTAGGTACAATCCCAGCATTCGCATGAAGTAGAAGTGCTAAATTACCCAAAACCCACTTCTAGGATCGCCTCTTCTCAGTTCTTCCTCACGTAGCTGAATGAACCCCATCCTAACCCTCAGACATGAGTTATATTTCTTGGTAGAGCCAGGAATCGAACCCGGTCCTCCGTGATGGCAGCCAAGAATGGAAGTCACTACGCCACAAGTTGGATCGCCAAAGATTGCAGCATCGAATCTCGCCACATGCGGTTAGCATTTAAGATTGTACAAATACCTACGAGAGGCCTCGCTAGTAGATTTACTGGCACGTAAAGAATCCCATTTAGGGCAAGAGCACTGCACTTATTATGTAGGGGAGACGTTACTAAATCCGCACTCTTTCATATTTTACAATGACGCAATATCATTCCACGTTATCTGTGCTCAATTATAGCTGTATTATTTGTATACTAGTAATGATTAGTCATCGTTGACGTGTTCATAGGGTAAAGGAAGGCAACTTCTAAGTCATCTCCCCGTCACTGAAGAAAATAAGCAAAAGTCCAATGGCAGAAAGAGGAAGGACAGTCCAATAGTGGAGTAAATTACACTAACTCGATGTTCTGCAATGAATCAACATTCTAATCTGCAACAAGGAATCAATGTTAGCACGCCCTTTGTCGAGAAATACCAGTGGAGTTAGACAGCAATTGAACATTGGCTAAAATAATCATTTATCACTACTCCTGGCTGGAGACAGAGCAGAGTGTGGACTCACTCCACGGTCCGCGCGAAGTGAATGATAGATGTCTGGCAAATTCTTACATAGGCTATGTTTGATTGAGAAACATTGTTGTGACATATCCAGGTCAGGAAGGAATCCTTCTCACCTCGCTGTATTCTCAGAAATCAGTGTTACTAAGAAATTCAGGGGGAGGAAAGTGTCAATGTAAGGACAAGGAATTGGAAGGTAGCGGCTGTGGCTTATAGTTGGGGACCAACCCCGGCGTTGGCCTGGAAGGCCTGGAAGGAAGATGGGAAACCACAGAAAACCATCTTCAAAGTTGCCAGCGGGGGGATTCGAACCTCCTCACCTCCCGGATGTGAGCGACTGCCTGCAGCCACGCCGTAACGACCTCGGCTAACTCACCCGGTATTATTGCATTGATTGATTGAGAGTGCCATTGACTCAGTTCCATTGAACGACACTGTGATTGTCATTATATTACATCATGAATCGCTACGTTGCTACAGTAGGCATAATTCTTACAGTTGTACAAATCAAGTACAATTATCTACGAACAGTCAGCGCCGAGCTATAACTCGATAATTGTTATAGTCAGCCTAGACATGCATACTTGACATTTCTACAGAATACCAGTCTACATGTTCAAATACTAGACAACGATTGGGGCCCGGCATTGCCTACCGTGTCGTGGGGGAAGCATATTCCTTACCCAGATAGATTTAGCTCCTATGTCAGGATTTTCGAATTTAAACCATTGCAAAGACAGTAAGTGTATCACTTCAAAGTATCTGTCGAAGCTGTACTAGAAATTGTTTCTGGACTGAAACCATGGAGCGAGTGGGGTGAAACCGCTATGTCTACGATAGCACAAGCTATATATAATACCAGTGACACGCGAAGTTAGACGTGCCATTTATGGACAAGTAGGCCTATTCGTGATTATAAATATGTGTCGTTAAGTGAATTGCGAGTAGACATAGAGGCTGATACGCGATTTGAGATTGGCGTTTGACGGGAGTGAGCGATGGGGAAACCTGGAAGCATCAAACCGTTGGACTAACCACTGGAAGATTCATCACTTCAAGAACTTCAATATGTAAGCGAACCTATGCTATATCTTCTTAGCTCTATGCATTTGGAATCTTCTTTTCTCAGAGAAATATCAACACTATTTTGTATATTTGAATGAAGCTATTGAGAATATCTACGAATTATATTTTTCTTTCCGCGAATTCTACGTTCCTACGTTTGGCATGCGTTGAGTCTACGAACCGAAGTTGTAGGTCAGCTTGTAACGGTTCTCCACTTTGGGATGACACGTGAAACGGTTTCTTTAGCCCTCACTTTTGCGTGACAAATGTAATTCTTCTACTGGCCCTGTCTTGCACTTTGAAATATTTACTCTGACTAAGATATGTTGTTTTAATGGGCGCCAAGACCTCAACGCTATGTTGAAATCTAAATTTATATTTAACAACACCAAGCTCTGGTAGAACACCTTCAAGAATCATTTCACTCAGATCGTGGTATGATTTGATCATTAACCCAACAAACAATTGTATCAGGAGAAGGAATTTGGTCTATATCTAATGCTACCTACTGAAAGCATAGATTGCATGGTTAAAAGAAATGAATTTATTATATAAAACAAGTATTGCAAAATTAATAATAATAATAATAATAATAATAATAATTTTTGAATTTAAATTGGAGCGTTGCGATTTGAATATTACCGCTAGAAAATTACGTGAAAACGGATTCGGATAAATTACTGATTTTACTCTTATTCCCAAGCTATGAAGTTACTGAAATACTGAATATTAAACAAAGAGACGAGAGATTGCGTAGTTCTGAGTCATTCGCGCTTACCACTGGAAATTGCCGTAGCATTTCCCTCGTACTGGATGTTGTAGAGAGCTTCCCACAGCCTCCTGGTCGTCGTCATCTTCTTCGTTAGTTGATGAGATACTTGTAGATATGATAACTTATGGTCCGAACATCGGAACCAACCACTTGTACAGCCACACTGGTTAAGTTTTACAAAGATAGTACTCTTGCTTCCACGGCGCGCAAACCATATATGCACATGTCGCCTCCCCTCTCTGAAGCCGTCTTCTCCTCGCCCGGTCTCCACTGATTGGCTGAACCACCACGCGCTACTTCCCCACCTCCGGGTCATTACACTCGGCGCGGCGATGATGTCGATTACCGGTCCAGGCCATTTCGCCTTTTCTTGAAGCAGCAACCCAGCTTGCGTCATGCTACTTGACATGATTAAGCCTGTAGCTGAATTCCCAGTGAGTCATCTCTCTCATAATACCCTAACTGACAAAACTCCGTAAAATTCCGTAATCATATAATTTTCTTACGATAATGTTGTTCGTAATAATTTGCTTGATAGTGTTTTCTATAACATAGAAAACCTATCTGATTACTTATAATTTTATAAAAAATGCTCCAAAGAAATACCTTAATAATAATAATAAGTTAATAATAATAATAAGTTACATGAAAACTTCTCTTGGCTGAACAATTTGCCGCCTAAATAAATATAGAATGGCTTCCTACTGACTTATGCCAGTGGCGTAAAATCCCCTCGAAAAACACGTTACAAGCTGAGCTAGTTTTTTTTTTCTACGACTTAAATTAAGGTCATCAGCCTTAGATTTTCATAGCTGATGAAAACTAGGAATTGATTCTAATGTTTCCTTTTTTGAATCGAGCTTGTCGGCAGTTCAAATAATTCATTCTAGATCTCCATTTTGGAAAGAGTAAATAATAATAATAATAATAATAATAATGATTTTTGAATATATTTTAAATAGTAATACTAACTTTTTGTATATTTTTCAATAATTTTGGATAATTTTTGAACATTTTCGAGCAACTTGAATTTGAATTACGATCCAGTTTCTCATTCCTCCAGTTTTTAATACTGCACATTAGTAGCAATGAACCGACTGTAGTGGCTACGCGAGCTAAAGCTCCGCGTTAGGTCAAGGGGCCAAGCTCTCTGCTGACTCGGTAGACGCGTGGGTTCGAGCCCCACCGTCGGCTGTCCTTGAAATGGTTTTCCGTGGTTTCCCATTTTCAACACCAGGCAAATGCTGGGACAGTACCTTCTGACAGGCCACGGCCGCTGCCTTCCACATCCTTGCCCAGTTTCATTCATCTTCATCCTTTCCATCTCTCATCCCGACGCGCAGGTCGCCCACGGGCGTCGACTAGAAAGACCTGCACTCGGCCTCTCAGGAGGCTACACGAAAAAGAAAAAGAAAAAAAAAGTAGCAATGAGAAGGTTTTGTTACAAGCAGATAAGATCGGATAGTTAAGAGGTTGTATAAATTACAGAGAATAATGCAGTAATATAATAGGACACGGAAGGTATTGAAAAACCGGGTAATATAGGGATTTAAAATTGTTTACGTAATGGCCAAAGGGTAAAACGTGAAGTGACTGAATATTGTATGAACTATGGGAAAAAATACGTTAATCACAAACAGCTATGTGATGGCCGAATTGTTAGAAGTTAAGGAGCAGTGAGGCTCTTGAGTTAATGCAAGCATGTGACTTGCTGGTAATGAAATAATTAATATGGAATTGGTTATGCAGTTGGCGAACTGACATAAAACAATATAAATAATTGAAGTTTGTGGACATGATGCGTCAGCCACAGGGAATAGTTGCCCGATATGTTAAAAGAATAAAATATTGTGAGAAATAGTGATGGTCATTTATATGAGGAAGGGTAAAACCAAATGGTTACCCCATTTTGTGTAGCATCTGGTCATCATCAATGTAATTCAGCTCATAGTTCTGATCAATTTCACCTACCCATTCTTGGAAGCTGCTTTTGTGTGATGTTGTTAGCCATGCCCTAGTTTTGTTCAAATCTTGCCGTATGTCCGAAAAATGATTTTAAAAAAGTTCACCGGAAGAATTAATTTGTGCGGAGTAATAATTACTGTTGTTAATTTGTTGATAAGGAACCCATTATTTTAAATAGTGAGTGGTATGGTTGAATATTGTGTGCACAAATCTGATATATTAATAATTAACTGGAATTAAATGGAATTAAATAATTGACGGGATAAATAAATTGAATTAAGTGATTAACTGGATAATTAAATTAAATTAAATTATTTATGGAATCTATTTCTGGAGAAATAATTAGTTAAATTATTTTGAAAACTGGATAAACAATTAAAAATAAATAATTAATGGATCATGTAAAATTAAAATATTGTCAAATTAATTGTATGATATAGACTATGTGAGTGAAGTGATAATTCCATTATGATATAAAAATCATAACAATTCGTTGAGTGAAATGTTTAAAACAAATACCATGTGAATGATTTATTGTAAATAGGATTAAGTCCAATGTTAAGAAAGCAAGTCCTGGCAAGTGGATTAAAAAAAATGTGAGTGCGTTGCGTATTTAAAACATTTGAATTTCGATTTTTGGTGACAGAGATATCGCACAGGGATGCAATCCTTCCTTCATGAATATTAATATTTGAAATTCATGTTCTTCGAATATTCTATTGATATTTAAGGACTGCAAGTCATAAGCATAATTATATTGGCAAAGTCAAGTGAAATGATTATTACACTGAAGGATTATGGTAATAGACGATGAATTGGTGAAACTTTGATTTCATTAGCCTGATGTGACATCAACAAACATAAATAGTACGGTATTGTGAAAGGGTCGTGGATTAATATGACAGAGATTATACGCAATAACTTGTAAATAGTGGAACACAGGCGTCAGATATGACTAGTAATGAATCTGAACGACTTGATGTTACAGTTAGTTGTAAATATTTTTTATCGATAGGCCTCCCAGTGGGACTGATAATGATCTGGTAATCGATCAGTGTTTCTTAGAATAAGTGATCGTTGGATTTATAACTACGTGTGTTGATAATTCTATATTTTGCTTGGTGTGGAAATTCTTTCATATTTTGCTTTTGTATTTTTCATCTTAATTTTAACTTCATTTTAAAATTTATAAAATGAGATATTTGAAGAAATTGTGACATTTTCAATTCTCCCTGCTTATCCTTATTGCTGCATCGAACCGAAATCAGGGAAGCAAGCCTAGTATTATTTTGCTGTTGTATTTTAACCCAGATAGCCCTGAGATATATTTTTGAGTCTCGTGCTAAACTGATTTCGGTAACATGCGTATGTGGTCGTTGGACTTCGGTCTAAACGGGCACAGTATATTTGATCATTATACATCTAATATCTATCACTCCGTCTTGAGGAAAGAATTCACGATGAAAATCAATAAATGTAAGAAAATAATATTGGATTGCAGCCGACAGAAATCAGAAACTCCTATCGACGCCAAATTTGCAGGTGAAAAGCTAAAGGAAGTAGGAAACTTCTGTTACTTAGGAAGTAAAATAACCAGTAATGGACGAAGCAAAGAGGATATAAATAGTAGGTTGGCTCAGGCAAGGAAAGCCTTTCTGCAGAAAAGGAATCTGTTGACATCGAATATAGGTTTTGGTATCAGGAAGTCATTTTTTAATTCTTTGTCTGGACCGTGGCACTCTATGGAAGTGAAACTTGGACTGTTGGCGCAGCAGAAAAGAGAATAGAAGCATTTGAAATGAGGTGTTACAGGAGAATGATAAAATCAGATGGGTAGTTAGTTATTGTTGTTTTAAGGGGCGGAACTACGAGATCATACATACGGTTACAAATGAAGAGGCATTAAGATGACTGGGAGAGGAGAGATGTTTCTGGCGCCTGCTAATGAAGAGAAGAGATTTGTTGGTATGACACATACTAAGGCACCCAGGAATAGCAAACTTAGTTATGGAAGGAAGCGTCGAGGACAAGAACTGTAGTAGGGGAAGACCAAAGTTAGAATATGTTAAACAGATTGCCTGGGATGTAGAGTGTGGTAGCTATGTAGAGATGAAACGATTAGCTCAGAACAGGGAGACATAGAGATCTGCATCAAACCAGTCAAAAGAATGAAGACTGAAACAACAACATACACCTCATCCGCGATAAATACAAAGTCTCAGCCGAAAGTGCAAAATATTTATACAGAGACGTTGCCGTACTTTATCATAGTTGGCCGATAACCTAGATGTTAGGCCCCTTAAAACAACAACAACAACTTTATCCTAGAGATTAAAACACAAGTAAATGGCCATTATAGCCTACACCGTAGGCCTACCGTGTTAGTAATCATTTCGTCTTATCCTAGAAAAATATCACGTTTCACCTATTCCTACTGATAATTGTGCTATTTCAAATTACAGTACATCCTCCCAATAACTATGAAATACTGTGCTGCAATCCTGATTTGCACTGTGCAGCCCTACTGTGCTGCAATCTTGATTTGCGCTGTGTAGTGTACTTTGTCTTGAATGACAGCCAAAGGAACGATCACTACCTCGGGTATGTCACCGTTGTTTTGCGCATGCGCGGCCGCCAATCGAAGTTCACATCCAGCTGCGGTTTTGAAGTAATATAATGCGCGCTTTACATCAGACGGCGATAGCTCTTAAATAACAGCAAATTGTGTCTATTTTGTTACATGTTAGCATCTGTTTATACGCTGGAGTATAAAAGGGGCAAAATTATTGTAAATGAAATGAACGGTTTTAACCTCAACGGACCTGTTTGTTGGCTGCCTTTTGATATGCCACGAATTCATCCACGCATGCGCTAACTCAGCCTCAAGAGTGAGACGAACTGTGAGAGATGGAGCTTGCCTGATAGTCAACAAGTAGGTATAGGGTTACCCACCAGTGGCGACCTCGTAAAGAAAAGGGATACGTTATATGGAATCAGTTTGCATCACTGCTTAATGGGAACGGATGTGACACATAAACCACATGCATTCATCCCACGGTGGTAGATTCGTATAAATGGCTTTCACTGTGTAGCCTATGTGGTGTTTGTGATTTATTAAAGAATTTGCGATTGTTGTAAAATTAGACCAAAAATCAGCACGTAATATGTCTCCATTTTCGATGTCCTCTCGAGTCTATTAAGCGATTTTTATCTAGGAATAAAAACATATTCTGGAGTTTCAGCAAAAACAAACAAATTTAAATAAATAAGGATGAATACCTCCGAAAGAACAGGGAAATTTTTAAAATATTTGTTAGTCAGCTAAAATTACTTTTCTTAATGGAGTTTTACAACGGAAGGGATTACTTTTATGGTCAACGACCTTAACTGGTTGTTTGTATGTGCATGTAGATATAATGTAAATTTGTAAATTTTTGTTTTCTGTTATATCTCGGATCATTTCAAGATTTCCAATGGAGCAACAATATAAATTCATAGTTTAACCTATGTAAGTTATAATTAGCCTACATACATTTATTCTTATATTTCCCTATTTAACATACAGATGAATCCCAAAGGTTTTTTCAATGCATATTTAGACTAATTTATAGGAATATACAATAACAACTATTTACAGTCTACGTATGTAATTTTTGCAATATGATTCTTATTAATATTCAACAAAATCAAGTTATAGCCAACTGGGAGTACAGAAACTAAATGACAAATTGGAGCAAAACAGATTGAGATCGTTTGGATATGTCAAACGGATGAATGAAGTAAGGCTACCAAAACAAGCACTGGAACGACGGATGACAGGGAAGAGAGGACGAGGAAGACCAAAAATGCGTTGGATGGACTCGGTGAAGTATAGCATTAGAAAACGGAACCTGGATAGGAACCCCGTGTCCGAAGAGGAATGGTGGAACGACAGAACAAAGTGGAGAGGAACCATTTTTGCCCCCACCCAGTGACAGCTGGAAAAGGGGAAATGAAGATGAGACATGAGATGAGCCAACATTTGTTACAGATATGTTTTAACTATCGACTGTATATACTGTAAGATTTCATAGATTAATATTAGAACCCCAATATAGGCCTATTTAGTAAATAAGTCTATTTTAAGATACATAATTTTTAAAGATTGAAATCTCTTCATTGAAAATTCTATTTTCTAGCATAATATTTTCTTAACATTAATTTATAGTATCCTATTAATAATTAGAATGAATTTCTTCCATGTATTCATATAAAAAGTCAAGTAAAATATTAACAACAAAGCTTAGCACGCAATAACTGTAGGCCTTTATAACAACACCGCTGAAGAAGGCCATAGGCTAATATGGCCGAAACTGGTGCACTTTATTAATTAAGCTACAGGGTCATTATCTATGTGCGCCCCGATAAACACGGCAAGCTAAGCCGGCTGTGACTAGCGCAGATCGCGGCCGCGCGCACCCGCTTCAGCCGGTGGTAGGCGCGCTCCGCTGACTCATATCGTTAGTTCACACGTGTTTTGTCATTCAGTAGGGCGTGTATTTGCAAAGCTTAGACGTTAGTGTTGCACGTTTAGTGAGTATTGTGATTACTGTGATTGTTGGTCATGCCTAGACACCAATTCACATTACGCGAACGTGTGCATATCCATTAGATGGAAAGCAGAAAATCTTGTTCTGAAACGAGACGAAAATTTCGAATCAAGTTTCCAGGATGACTTGTGCCTAATGCCAGTAAAATTAGGAGGCTCGCTAAACGATTTATGGGAACAGGCTCCTTAAATAATAAAAGAGTTGACAGACATTTTTTCATCAAAAGATGTCAGGTGTGTGTTACAAGGGAGGGAGGACATTTTCAGCATCACCTATGAGCACTGTAATCACACATTACTGAACATGTTTGGTAAAAGTGTGATAGTGCGCGCTGTCGCCGGCTGAACCGGGTGCACGTGGCCGCGATCTGCGCTAGTCACAGCCGGCTTAGCTTGCCGTGTTTACTGGCGCGCACACACATAATGACCCTGTATATTAATTTAATTATTATAGACTAAGGTGTAAGAAATGTATTAAACACCAATTGGTAGACTAGCCTACTGTATTCATTTAGATGAAATCGCCACTAAAGAAAGCTATCAGATAGCCTAATTATGATAAGTTCACATCACTACGTAGTGTTGTTATGTTACGTTTCTCTGTCTTAGTGTTCTATAATATGTTGTAAATAATAACGACCTATTTTATATTACAGTTGCACAAAAATCTCATTTGTAATCAAGTTGCTTAATATGAACATCATAGATGCTACAAAACGCTAAATTTGGGATTCAACTTATTTTACATATTCAATATATCACTATGCAAGTGTGTTATGTGACCAGAGCCCTGCGAACCCCTACCCATGTGCATTACAGTCTGGTCCAGCTCGTAACGCAAGAGCAATAGGGCGCGCCCGACCTGTCTAGACTGTCGGGTATGGACCGGATCGAGCCCTGGTGATTCAGGTAACGGGTAGGATCTGGGAGCGTCCGACCCGTCTAGTAGATTGTCGGGTATGGACCGGATCGGGCCCTAGTGATTCAGGTAACGGGAATGTTCTGGGAGCGCCCGACCCGTCTATTAGGCTGTCGGATATGGACCAGATCTGGCCCCGGTGATTCAGGTAACGGGCATGATCTGGGAGCGCCCGACCCGTCTAGTAGGCTGTCGGATATGGACCAGATCGGGCCCCGGTGATTCAGGTAACGGGTATGATCTGGGAGCGCCCGACCCGTCTAGTAGACTGTCGGATATGGACCAGATCTGGCCCCGGTGATTCAGGTAACGGGTATGATCTGGGAGCGCCCGACCCGTCTAGTAGACTGTCGGATATGGACCAGATCGGGCCCCGGTGATTCAGGTAACGGGTATGATCTGGGAGCGACTGACCCGTCTAGTAGACTGTCGGATATGGACCGGGTCGGGCCCTGGTGCGCATGTTTATAATAACTGCTGCAACTAAATACGTGTATAATTATATTGTAAATAGCATCACCCATATACTTTTAGACATAGATTTAATGGCCTAAGTGTAAAGGGTCTGATGATGATCGTTTGACGATCGAAACTCGTCATCGAAGTAAATTTATTAATCTCATGTAATTGTAATTGGGTACAAACGTGTTGACCGACTGAAAAGCATTAATTTCGATCCCAGAAAGAGATCATCAATTGTTGTAAGAGAATAGAATTTGTCTGATAACATGTGTCATTGTGGGTATTTGGATCTAAGAGTGGGGTAGGTGCCCCAAAACTACTTGAAATAGGGTACATAAAATGAAAAAAGAAAAAAGAACTCGGGTGAAATCACACTTAGGATGGCTGCTGTCTGTACCAGGTTTCGAACCTCAGATCTTTGTACGCCCATCTATTCAGTTCAGCCGAGGAGCTTGCCTAGACCGCTCAGTGACGCAATGCTATACCCCAATTAACGGTTCAAACAACCTTCTATTATTAAATAACGCCGAAAATTACCACTATTCTTAAAGTCACAATTTTCTGAATAAACCTACACCCCTGGTATGTATGTACCACGCGGCGTAGCCGTGCACATTTAATCGTACACCACGATCGTGATGGGGCGCTGCAGCAAGTCCGGAGATCAGAGGTTCGAATACCAGCGCTGACCGCTGCTATCCTGAGTGTAGTTTTCCCCGAGTTTTCCCACACTCCAGGCAAATGCCGGGATAGTAGCCTACCCAATATCAAATCCCGGTGCACCTACCCTATAGGCTACGTGTCTCCAATACAGCTACACACACTATTACAGTCATCACATGAACTCAGGTTATCAGACAAGTTTAACACACACCCAAGTACTCCGGGCTGAAAACCAAAATGTCCCAAGATCCTAAAATGAATTAACAACAACATTGCATCTATGTCTGCAGGCCTATGTACTGTAGCGTAACTAGGGGGGATCTGGGAAATCTACCTCCCCCCAGTGCCGAGTATTAAAAATATGAAATTTGTTGAAGTTTCTATTTTTGTATAAAACCAATCGTCGGATTATGTTTTTATTTTTATTAATGCTGCCAATGGCCATTTATTTTCTTTTGACGACGGGCTAGGGAAGGGATTTTGGAAGGAAATGATGATACATGGGAATATAATGACCCAGATGGTTTCCCGGAGAAAGTTGGACTTTATAATTTAACTAGCAGTAGTACCCGGCTTCGCCCGGTGGAATGATGATAATATTTCAGTCTCCTTAACACTCAACGTCATAAATTATATTTATTTATGTATTCATCTCTTACAATATCAAACCTAGTGACAATGTGTATACTTAAGTCACTATGGGAAGGCTCTGTAAAATAATGATCATTCTCGTGATATTTGTCTTCAGTCCGAGTCGAGATATGTCGTTAGCGGTCCCAGAATTCGTGACATCTCAGTCGTAGAAGACTATATGTGGTGGTGATTAGAAATATAATGGACTTAAAATCTATGTCATTTGCCCCCAATGACGTTGAGGGCGTAACATCTAGGTAATTTGCCCTACTGATCAGGATGATATTGAAAATTACTACATAACTGACATGAAACTTAGAAAATAATAGAAAAAGTTATTTTTAGGACTCACATTTCGGGAAAGACTTGATTATTTTTTGCCAAAGAGCTCCCATTTAGATCGCTATCTGGTTAAAAGTTTCGTCTTGTTAAGGTTTAAACTGTACGATAAATGTCTGAAGCAATTCCTCCAAGAGAAGCTTCCAGATTTCTCAGTCGATATATCGTTAACGTTCCTGAGCATCCAGTTGTCTTTTCTTCTGACGCAAAACATCTTCTACATAGTGATGATGAACATAGAAGCGACTACTGGCACATATAACTTATCAACGAATGGGAAAAATTGATACTTTAAAGGAATGAAAGGAATAAAATAGAAAAGAAATGTACGATATACCATAACACTCGCTGTGAATTTTCTACGTGACCGGCTTACATGTTTCGGTACAGGTTCTCAAGAAGAGGAACCAGATCATTGGCATAAATGAATACAGTAACAGTAGATTAAATAGTATCCTAGACAGATGACTCGCAAAGTAACACGGCCTAATATACGATGTAATGGTTGAACTTCAGAGAAATGTTTCATCTCACTTCGCAGTTGTTATTTAATAAATACTAACATGTTTGTAGCTAACATTGAAATTAATGGAGTGCGTTAGGATAAACGATATTCCTTGTTTTTCCCTCTGGTGTATAAATAAATAAATGTTTAGGTGTGCCCACTCTTGAGCAAGCTATGTATAACTGATCATGAGAGGGGATCATGCAGGGAATTGCATTAGCTTGAAATCAAAAGGCATATCAGTAGGGATCAAAGGAATTCGGGGAATGAAGATATCTTCTCCTTTGGCATAGCCTGTCAATACGACTACTACTGAACGGGCACATCAAACTTACAAACTAATGGAAATACACATTTTAAAAATCGCAGGCGATGAAGACTGTGGTGTTACTTAGTAGTATAATGGACGTAACATCTAGGTCATTTGCCCTTTTGATGAGGATGGTAATGAAAACTACTGTTGAATTGACACGAGAAACTTGCAAACTACCGTGGTAGAAAGAAATATTTCAAAATTCACAGGCGATGAAGAGTTATTGTGTGTGGTGATTAGTGGTATAATGGGCGTAACATCTAGGTCATTTGTCCTTATGATAATAATAAGTTAATGAAAAATGACTACTAAACGAACATGGTGTAATTTTAAATCTGATATAGGTAATTCAGATTTCTACCTTCGATGTCTTCCAATGTCTGAACGTTATTTTCTGGCTTAGGCCTATACTGGATGCGTGTAGTGAAAGAGCTTATCGAGTACTGCTCGGGTCCAAGCTGCACTAACCTGAGAATATCGCAGATGATGACGATATATTATGATGACAGACGTTCGGGTGGGGGTTCCCGGTCCTATTCACATTGACCGGTGAATCACTCATTCTTTTGTAACACTACAGTGGTTTGAGCAAAGACGCAATATGAACATCAGCATAGTCAGCAATACCAGGTAACACGGCGGGATCTGGACATTTCTCTCATGTCACCTCGCGATGAATCAGCAAGCTATTCTCACACCTGCCCCCCCCCTCCCCCCTCCACCCACCAATGTCTCACAACTTGTGGGACGTGGGTTTGCGACCACGGGACCCCAGCTGAGTCCGGCATTGCTTCTACTTACTGGTGCCGGGCTCCTTTCAGTTCTCTTTCCTGTCAGCCTCCCTTGGTCAAACTCTTGTTCTCTTCCGACCCCGTTGGTATCAGGGTATCCGAGGCCTAGCAACTCTTTCACTTTCCCGCCTTAATTAGCCCTTGTCTAATCATTCCTGATAGCCTCATTCTTCGAGATGTCAGCCTTTTTTCTTTTCTTAATATCTCATGTCTTCTGCTCAAGACCCTCAAGGAGGCAGGGTGTGTGTAGCCCCACCACTTCGGGTGCACCCTGGATAGTGCTACATCCTCAAGGGCTCATGGCTGGTGAGTTCGGGAGCTGGCAACCCTGAGGGTTTCCTGAGCGGGTCCGGTTTTACCCCCTTTTTCCATTGCCTTTGGGACGGACCCTGTCCTCTTTCCGGGAATGGAGTGGTCTGTCCGCAATTTCAAGCAGACAGTGTTACTCGCAGGGTACCAAAGGGTAAGTATACACATTTTGGTTCTGATCGGTGAAACGGTGTAGATTTGTGCCAAAGGGCCTAAATGCAGGGAAAGGGGTGATCTGTCCGCAATTTCAAGTGGACAGGGTTACCCGCAGGGTTCGAAAGGGTAAGTATAAAAATTTTGGTCCGGATCGGTGAAACGATATAGATTTTTGGCAAAAGGCCTAAATGCAGGAGATGGGGTGGTCTGTACGAAATTTTAGGTGGACAGTGATATTCACAGGGTTACAAAGGGTAAGTATACACATTTTGGTTCAGATCGGTGAAACGGTGTAGATTTGAGCCAAGGGGCCTAAATGCAGGGAATGGAGTGGTCTGTCCGCAATTTCAAGCAAACAGTGTTACTCGCAGGGTACCAAAGGGTAAGTATACAGATTTTGGTTCTGATCGGTGAAACGGTGTAGATTTGTGCCAAAGGGCCTAAATGCAGGGAATGGAGTGGTCTGTTCGAAATTTCAAGCAGACAGTGTTACTCGCAGGGTTCTAGATGGTAAATAACAACTTTTGGTTGAAATCTGTGAAACGGTGTAGATTTGGGCCAAAGGGCCTAAATGCAGGGAATGGAGTGGTCTGTCCGCAATTTCAAGCAGACATTGTTACTCGCTGGGTACCAAAGTGTAAGTATACAAATTTTGGTTCTGATCGGTGAAACGGTGTAGATTTGGGCCAAAGGGCCTAAATCCAGAGAATGGGGTGGTTTGTCCGAAATTTCAAGTGGACAGGGTTACCCGCAGGGTTGCAAAGGGTAGGTATACAAATTTTGGTTCGGATCGGTGAAACGGTGTAGAAGTTTGCCAAAGGGCCTAAATGCAGGAAATGGGGTGGTCTGTCCGAAATTTTAAGTGGACAGTGTTATTCACAGGGTTACATAAGGTAAGTATACAAATTTTGGTTGAGATCGGTGAAACGGTGTAGATTTGGGACAAAGGGCCTAAATGCAGGGAATGGGGTGGTCTGTCGGAAATTTCAAGTGGACAGGGTTACCCGCAGGGTTCCGAAGGGTATGTATACAAATTTTGGTTCAGATCGGTGAAACGGTGTGGATTTGTATACATAACAGACAGACAGACAGACAGACAGACAGACAGACAGACAGACAGACAGACAAACATTGAGTTTTATATATATAGATAGACTAGCAACACGCCCCGGCTTCGCCCGGGAACAGTTATGAATGCAAGGTGATAGCCTACTTTTAACAGAGGTCTTATAATATTTCCTTGAAGAATATACGATATTAATTGTTTTCCCTCCAGCAGTGAACACGAAAGCTAGCTCGTAAACTGTCACCTCAGTAATTGAATGGAGATTGTTGGAAGAAATGAAAACGCAAAAACACTTATAGTGGGTGGGCGATGTATTGAAGATAGAGATATGCTCTCGCGAACTTTTTTTGTAGAACTTTTAATGCTGAACAATTGTTATAGCCTACTGATAGTATATTGATATTTTTAACGGTTTGCCCAGCGTAAGCTTGAAAAGCGCACGGACGCCAGGTTGTTTTTTTTTTCGATTTTTTTTCACTGAAATTGCTACTGCTTAGCTTCCTTTGATCATAAATAAATAATTTTCTACAGAAACCTTCCTCAAGACATCCTTTACGGAATGATGAAAACCGCATCAAAATCCATCCAATGGTTCTCGAGATTACCGGTGACATCCAAGAATCAGGGACTTTGTTTTATACTAAGTAGAGATATCAACAAAATTGTTGATTTTCGAGCATTTGCACATTTATAAGTGCAAACAAATACAACGTATCCAACACTAATGAACTCAAACACGAAAAAGAAAATAGATGGGAGGATTTGAAACTTCGAGATTGTATATTTGCTTTCACCTCACCCCCCCCCCCCCCCCCCCATGTAATTTTGACTCAGTTCATCCCCCTCTAGAAGCAAACCCTAGTTACACCACTGGTACTGTATGTATCTGGGGCAGATGACCTCGTAGTTCCGCCCCTTAAAACAACAGTACGGTAACTAACAGTTAGTAGTCTAACTGTATATATGTAGTCTATGATGGGGTCATGCAGAGAGTACTGTAAGTGAAGTTTCAGACAAGTCATATGAAAGTATGTGGACCTCACACTCTCACAAATACTGGATTGGATATTTGGGTCAACTGTTGGCGCTGCGCCTTGTGCTGCCATCTGTAGGTTTTTATATTACCGGTAATGAAAACAACACTGTATGTCTGAGTATCGTGAACTGTATATTGGTGTGTTATGTTGGTTTCTAGCCCCGAAGGCGCCATCAGATCAGTCAGTGATAGTGCTAAGGAATGAGGAAGAGCGCAATGAATATTGCTTTGGCGGTCACACCCGGCTCCCTTCAGCCTTGATGGCCGCACTCCGAGCTGAGCGCGGCACGCCACGGTCGGAGCCGGCCTTGCTTTCATTGCCACAAAGGGACTCAGGTTACTAAACCCAGCAAATTCAACGATACGGAGCAGGAAGATCTTAACTAATTGAACGTGGAGTCAGCTCACCCGCAGTAGCAACAAGTAATCTACCAACTGATCCTCAGTGGGAGCTCGGTGTAGCGCAGGCGTTTTCAACCTTTCTGTGACTGTGAGCACTACCTTCATGCCATATCAAGTACCCGAGCACCATTACATCCAATATAATAATAACAATAATAATAATAATAATAACAACTAGCCGACCCATGCGAGAACTCGCGCATAATGGGTTGTTTGCGCCCCATGTGTACAGACTACCCGCCCGGACCTAGTGCTATGCGGGCTGTACGCGACACAGTCCTGCCAGGCGCTATCGTCTTGTTTATTTGTTTAAAAGCACTTTATAAACAAATGAATATATTTCCGTTAACTTTTCAAGAAATGCAAGATTTTCCCTGTAGACCTACAGTACTATTGAGACGATTTGGAAGATTTTGGTACAAAACATAGCCTACCTTCTAAATCCCTCTGGTTTAGGAGCTTGAGTTTTGTGAAACATACACCTTGAGTATTATAACTTACTGTATAATAAGATATGATAATAATAATGATAATAATAATTCAACATGCATGCGCCGCTCTTTCTCTCTCTATCTCCCTCTGAAATGATGCAAAAGCTCACCGCTCACCAGGCATGCTGGAACTGCTTGCATGATGCATGCAAATGAGATAAGATACATTTACTTGTGGACAGTCGAGTGGAATCAGCATATTTCGTGTTGCTAATAAAACAAGAATACCCAATTATTTTTCAGCCATCCTGGAAGTGGTATCCATGATTTCCCACTTCTACTCCAGGTGAATGCCGGGATGATTCCTAACTTAAGGCCACGGCCGCTTCCTACCCTAATCCTAGCTTAATTGCAAATATAGCCTACACTAAAGTATATACACGACAATAACACAGGTTATCAGACAAATTCTACATATAGTAGCCTACATACATACACACACCTAAGTACACGAGACTGCATGGCCATGGTGTCACAAAGCCCCAAAATAATCAACAACAACCTAAACAATAAAACTTAGTTAAAATCTAGGATAGCCTCTCTGTATCAATAAATTAGAATGAGATAGAAGATATATCATATCCGTCATTCAATGTTACCCTTTCTACATTAAATATTAAATATTACACATTATCACTTAAGACCTAATGTCAACCTCGTGATGTTGCGGCTAACATTCTTGGCTGTCGCCCCAATGGTCCGGATTCGATTTCCGGCTCTGACAAGAAATTTAATTCTGGTCTGAGGGCTAGAACGGGGTAAGCCTACACTCAAGGCTCGCGAGGCAAACTGAGACGAGACGCGCTCGATTCCTACCTGAGCCATCCTGGAAGTGGTTTCCCGTGGTTTCCTACTTCTACTCCTGGCTAATACCGGGATGGTTCCTAAATTAAGGCCCCCTCCTTTCCAATCTTCATCTGAATTACAAATACACACTAATACAAGCATCACAATAACACAGGTCATCAGACAAATTCCACACACACAAGTCTACGGGGCTACATGACCACGATATTACAAAGCCCCGCAATGACTCCACAATAACAACAACAGTTTTAATTTAATTACCATTTTACACTATCACCAAACCATTAGGGGCCGATAACCTGGATGTTAGGCCTCATTAAACAACTATATTATCACCATCATCATACTCACGATGCAAAAACGAATCGGGTGGCTATCCTCATCCTTTTCACGGATAATAAATCATTAAATTAAATTTCTGAATTTTGAGCCTCTCCCAGGGGCAGATGACCTCGCTGTTCCGTCCCTTATAACAACAATAACTAACTAACTAACTGAGCCTCTCCCAGCTGAGGCATCTCCTTTGTCAGTAACTTATTTAGGGTGACGCAGACTATACACGTGTTTCTTATCTGCTAGAACTCCTGATAAGGACAGCTGGCCCAGACACGTCTATCCAGTGCTACCTGCTCCCAAGTCCAATATTCCGCATTGATTCATACTGTATAGGGCAGCCGTTTATGCTGTTTTGTTAAAACCTGGAAGAACTGAATTGGATCAATATTAATGTAGTTAATTTCCTTCGTTTACTCAAGCAATTTCGTTGGATAAACGGACCGGCGCGGGCGAAGCTAATTTGATTTTTTTTAAATGTGCGTGGCCTCAAGAATTTCGGGCATTATGCCACTTGCAATGATAATGAATTCATTATTTTTTTTAGTACATAAAGCATTTACTTAGAACGTGTTATTCGATTAAGCCATTATACCATCTTAAGAATTAGTATCAATGATATGCATGCCACACACAAGGTTGCACCTTTTAGTGGCACATGTGATTGCTCTTCCTGCTCTTTATGAATTTGATATCCTATTTTGGTCTGTCTTTATCATATTGTAACAATATAATTTAATAATTGTAAATTTACAGGTTAAACAATGAGTAGGAATTGTAGGGAAATTCATAAAATGTGTACAGTCTTTCTGAATTTTGTAATATGTGTATATTTCTAACGATTTAATTAATAATAATCGTGATAATAATAATGATAATAATAATAATAATTATTATTATTATTATTTCAAATCTGATACACGCTGACAATCACGGTATTTCTTGCACAGATGAGGGTGTTCAATGCTGCAAATAAATTGAAGACGTCGATAAAGATAAGATGGATTGCAGAAAGAATTGCAGCAAAACAGGAACATTAAAGTGATTACAATAACGTTCCTGACAAATCACTGTGCCGTGACTACGGTGCTGCTAGAGTGTTTATTAGAAATTGGGGCAAGGATTTGGGTAAAAGGTAGCCGTTGCCATAATTTAGGAACCATACCAGCATTTGCCTCGAGTAGAAGTGAGGAATCACGGAAAAACACTTCTAAGATGCTTGAGGTGGGATTCGAACCCGTCTCATCTCAGTTCTGCTTCACGAGGCTGCGTGAACCTGGACCTCAGGGATGACAGCCAAGAATGTCACTATGTAACCACGCATTAATATATCAGGAGCTGGGAGGAGAATGGGCGAATATTGTATGTAATCTCATTGCAGATTCGCCCTTTCTCCTCCCAGCTGAAAGGGCGAATATTGTTTGTAATCTCATTGCAGATTCGCCCTTTCTCAGCCCCGCTGAAAGGGCGAATATTCTATGTAATCTCATTGCAGATTCGCCCTTTCTGCTCCCAGCTGAAAGAGCGACTATTGTATGAAATCTTATAGCAGATTCACCCTTTCTCCACCCAGCTGATAGGGCGAATAGTGTATGTACAGTAGTCTAATCTTATTGTAGATTCGACCTTTCAACTTACTCCTTTCATGAGGTTGGCAGCAGGAAGGGCATCCGGCCGTAAAAATCACCTGTCACATAGAGTTTCATTTTATCTCATCCCCGGCCCCGTTGAAACGGGAATCACAAAGGGTACACAGACATGCTAATCACTAAGGTTCGTAAGTTAAGGAAAAGTCATATTTTTTTCATGAGTTATGTTTGGCCGTAAATTGAAAAATAATTGTGAATGAAGGGTCCCTGACCTCGTTTGAAGCAATTTAATTTGCCTATAAATGCATAGTTTGGCCATGTTTATGGTTTTGATCTTATTTTGTCTCATTTTAGTGATCTTAAGTCATATTTGGTTGTATTTTGAGTGTTTAAATTCTGACCAGGTACATGGTATGGGGTGAAGTTTCAAACACGGTGCAGTAGATACATTTTTCTCTGTATTCCAGGAACAGACAGCAGGTAGAAGACCTGATTCCGAGAAGAAAGCTTCTATACGAATGTCTCATTGAGTAAAATGCCACCCCAGGAGAAATATTTAGCTCAGAGCAATTAGTTGACTAAACAAAGAAACTCCGAATTATCTCACGCCCAGTTCGACATTGGTGGGTCCGGTAGGCATTGTAGCTCTGCCAGTTTGCGTGATTAAATGTGTCTGCTGTGTTATTGCGTTTTATGTTAGTACAGAACTACTCCAATACTTGCTACATATCCCTAAAATGCATAGGTTTTAAGGTCATATTCAGCTAGTTTTTAGGGCAAATTTGCTTGGATATTTTGTACTTTTTTAGGACCTAAACATCCGAACCCTATTAATCACATATTGCGTGTTTCTTTTCTTGGCAGGTCCAAACTTACCGACAAGTGTACGTTTCTGTTATAATTTCTGTACTATTCTGGATCCCGCATTAAATAATAGACTACAGTATGCTATCGGTTCCATGACAACACAACAGAGTCTAGTACAGTATGGCCTATACTGTATGTTTTACTTTCTTGATGAGAGTAGATCATGAAGACAACACTGACGCAATATCCACACTTCTTCCTGCAACTTATTTATTTCTCGTGTCGGAAACATACCAATGCACTACCCTACCAGCGAATTGTTATCGCTGGCGGAAATCGGAACTAATGCGCTCCACCCAGCCACACGCCTGCGATAGACGTGCAGTTGTCGCCAGCGAAACCTCATCGCGTGTCATTTGTGTGCATGATTCATGCTGTGTCGTGCGCTATGCGGTGTGTTCTCATTGTATGACTGTACGTGAGTCCCCCTCTTGCCCCGCGAACCGCTCGCCGCAGCCATAACGAGGCGAGATGACGTAATGTATACACAACAGCTGCGCTCTCCGTCTAGCGGTAACAATTCCCTGGTAGGGTATACGCTGCCTGAATAGGATTGACATTTGGCCGGAAGTTCCACTTCAGTCATCACCCCTCTGCCTCTTGACCAATCCATGTTCGCATAGTTGATGTCATAATACTCTGCGTTGCAATATTACAGACCACGTGCATTAGTGCCTGGTCAGCTGTATCTCGAGCTTGTACAGTGTGATCGCTTGTTATTCTAACTATTTGGCAACCTTGTTCCCTGACCACATGGCGAGGCGAGAACTGTCAATCCTATTCTGGCAGCTCACAGAGTATAGTACAGTTGCTATACATATAAGGGTAAAATTGTCTATAGCCTATAGCACGTGCCCAATACTGAGCAACATCCAAGGCTCTCGGAGTGGCTAGCAAGAGATCTTCCTCTGCACAAGATGAAGGGCACAGAGGGCAATGAAGCATGTGTTTTGTGGTTTGTTCTTGTCCACATTCGCAAGACGTGTCACATGTACTGAGGCCCCATCTCCTCAGATTGTCTCAGGATCTTCCAACTCCTGATCGCAACCTGTTCAGGGACTTCCACACCAACCAGCTTTCGTTGTGTCTGGGTGGTAGTTCTTCAGCTACTGGCATCCAACTGCAACTGATAAGGTAACATTATTCCTGTACCTTATTTAGAAACGCGTGATTAACTAGAAACTTACTGAACATCATTTTCAACTCTCGTTGAACCACCTCGCGGTGTAACGGCTAGCATTCTTGGCTGTCACCCCGGAGGTCCAGGTTCAATGCCAAGAAATGTAATTCTGATATGAAGGCTGGAACGGAGTCCAGTCGGCCTCGGGCAAAATTGAGGAGAGGTGGGTTCAATTCCCACGTCAGTCGTCCTGGAAGTGGTTTTCCGTGATTTCCCACTTCTACTCCAAGTGAATGCCACGATGGTTCCTAACTTAGGACCACGGCCGCTTCCTTCCCAATTCTTATCTGAACTACAAATACACACAGTAATACAGCCATCACAATAACAGGTTATCAGACAAAATTCCACACTCACCCAAGTAGGCTACACGGGGTTAAATGACCACGATGCCCAACCCCCTCAGTGAAACAACAACAACTCACGTGGAGCAGGCCTACAAGTAGGATTCAGTAAGTTAGTTTTCAAAAATAACTTAGTTTACCTATAAGTTAGTTAGTCTATCGTTACTTGCAGAAAATAGTCACGGAGTTACCCTTTCAATTATTGGGGTTTAAAGTAACTGCGCTCTCGTTACAATTGTGAAGTAAAGCAGCGTTACTTTCATTAGAATAAAGTTATAAGGGGAACGGCGGATACCAGCAATGTAAAGAGAACATATTATGAAGGCAACATTGAAAATAAACTTGTAACATTTGTAGATTGTATCTTGAATGCAAGCGGGGGCAAGGAATGGATTGAAGCAATGTCTGTCACAAAAGTTCCCAAATTAACATTTTGTTCCACCATTCTTTATGTATTAGGCCTATCCGTCTGATGAGTCTTTGCCGTTCTAAAGAGAGTGCGCTGTCAACTGTTTTGTTTACATCTGTATATCGGTGCGTTAGGACTAGTGTGGTGCATACATTCCGCATCAAGTGTTACTGACTCTAGGAGATTGCGTGCTGATCTGCTGCATGTAGTCTACTAATACTGTATATTATATTATAATCGGCTACTAATTCTATTATATTTATAGACTACACTACCCTTCAGTTAAGCACATGAATGCCCTAAAACTATTCACTTAACATAGATTTGAAATACCCAACTAACCAAACACAAACACAAAGCTCGTGCACAAAGATTCATCAACATACGGTGCACACTGTACCGCTATTTCCAGGAAAACAGATTGCGTCACACTGTTGACAATCCGTTGTTCGCACAACTACCGCCGGCAAGGATTCGTCAAACGTGTAATATTTCCATTGACAATGTGTTTGTACTCGCGCTAAGTAGTGCATTCTTTGCGACTACCAATAGCGTCTCAGCCACGCTTGCGGGGAGTGAGGTACTGTGCATTCCGCAAACGTGACTTGCCCGAGCCACAACTTGTGTCTACTGATACAGCCACGACCTTGCTTGTGGACGGGGTTGGGAGGTAACGTCTTTATACGTGGGGGTGAGGACGTTACACATTAACTTAGGTAACTCTAATGTTAACGCCTTTATTACGTGGGGGTAGGGACGTTACATATAAACTTAAGTAACTCTAATGGTTACGCCTTTATACGTAGGAGTAAGGACGTTACTAATTAACTTAGGTAACACCTTTATACTTGGGGGTAAGGACGTTACTAATTAACTGAAGTAACTCTAATGGTGCAGCCTCCGTGGCTTAGGCGGCAGCACGCCGGTCTCTCACCGTTGGGTCCGTGGTTCAAATCCCGGTCACTCCATGTGAGATCTGTGCTGGACAAAACGGAGGCAGACAGGTTTTTCTCCGGGCACTCTGGTTTTCCCTGTCACAATTTCATTTCAACAACACTCTCCACTATCATTTCATTTCATCTGTCATTCATTTAATCATTGCCTCGGAGGAGTGCGACAGGCTTCGGCAGCCAGCACTGTTCATATACTCGCCTCTAAATGGGGGCTTCATTTATTCCATCCCTGACCCAGTCGCTCGACTGGAAGCAGGCTGTGGATTTTCAACTCGAATTGTAATGTCTATTTGTTACCTAATCATGTGAACGTTTGTATAGTCTAATGAACCAATGCAATTACCTACATCTACTGTCACATAATGCTATGGCCTACATAGGCTATACTGTAGAACAATCCAGCAGGGCGTTCAGCCAAAATTAGGCCTATTCACTAGTTCTCAATATCTATGAATATACTCTATTACAGCAATCAAACTGAAATATTGTATGTTGATAGGGGTCATTAATATAACTACACCTACGGGACTTTCAATAACCTGGTGAGCACAAAACCAACGTTGCGGCGACGCGAAATGTAAATATTTATTGGAATTTTCTCGCGACTTAATCGCCCGAGCGCTGTGATACGGTATAGCTTTACAAGGCCAAACATATTGGCGTCTAATTAAATTAATTTTTATGAGAACTTGAGAATGGCGGCTGTGCAATTCTTTTAAAATTACGTATTCATTTCTTGTGTCCTAAAAAAGCGATAGAAATGTAGGTTGGGCTGCAATGAACCATCATTTTAATATTCATCTGCTGGTATATAACGATTATGAAACAACACAACATGGCATCCAGGCGATATTTCACCGGTTCACTGTACTGTAACTCCGAAACTATTTAAGCAATCAACCTGAAATTGTGTATGGCGATATAAAACTGTCAAGTAAGTAGGCCTACATAGGCTACTGTATATGTAACTTTCAAAACCCTGAGAAACACAAAATCAACATGGCCGCCAAGTGATTACTAAATATTTCAAATGAATTTTCTGGGATTCTAATCACCTGGGAGCAATGAAGCTTGGCACAGCGAATCTTTATTCAGAGGTTGGTTTAGATACTTCTCATCTTTAATTGTTTTCAAAAATTCAAGATGGCATCAGTTCGTAATTTAAATTTCTCAATGCAATAGTGTTGATGGAGCTTGTTTTAAGGGGTAAAGCACCAAGGTCATCTATTGCAGGCATCGTAAATTATTAATTACACGCGTGTTCATATCTGAAAAGAACATATGTTACTGTGTTGTAACGACCTGTCTCTCGGTAAGTTGATAATCAGTACACGTTTTCTTAGTGCTATATTCGTGCGTTGTAGATAGAACTAAGACTCATCGAGTAACATATATGCCAGTGTTGGAGGTGTATTGATGTGAGTTATCTTGAGGAAATGTTTCATTGAAGACATGAACAAGCACTAGTAGGCTACCGGTTTCCTTTCTTAAAATATTATTTCTATGTTTCTTGTCTGAACTTATGGATTATGAGTTTTAATTTTTAAATTGTATCTCTATACTTCATCACAACATAGGTCGTCTACCTAAAGCTCTTTAGTAGTCTTAGTAGTTTTATTGGGCGGGGGAGTTCTTAATGGAAAAGACCAGAATGATAAATGAAAATAGGCGACTTAGTTCTTCACGGAACTACTTGCTTTAGAATAAATACGTTTAATATGTTTTGTTATTTGCGAAATAATGATTTGTAATCATTGTCTACCATTTTCTTTACGGTTTAGGCCACTGTCTGTCTGTTAGGTAGTCAGCCCGAAGGCTGGTTGGATCCTCAAAAGGCACCGCCGTTAGGTTATGTGGGTAGATACCCACACAAACCCAAGGCAGCGCTATATTGAGGCGTACTAGGCAAGAAGAGGAGTGAGGTAGTTTGCCATTGCTTTCCTCACCGAGTCAGTACAGCAGTACTAACCCTATGAGTAGAACCTTTCACAGTATCCACAGGCACTGACTGTGCCCTGAATGTCATTACTAAGCACCACCCATACCTCAGTAGATTCCATATAATCACAGCCATGAGTGAGACTGAGACATCGGTGAAAAGCCACATTTTACTCTCGCCTGTGCCAACAGACAAATGCAAATGTACTGCATTCATCAAGAGATGGCAAACAGGCCCACTAAGTTTAAATAAAGATGAAATGTTCAGTTTCTCTCTCAGTGACAGCTGTTTTATCTTCTATTTTTGTGGAGGAACTATGAATGAGTGGAGATGAGAGAAGAGGTGCTTGGAATTGGGCACCATGATGTTGAAAACAAATCTCAGTATTACTTGAGTGGAACAACCTTGCATCCATGACAGGGCAGCGTGAGTTGGTGTAGCCTATTTTAAATTGCCTCGCCTGTACAATTTGCTCAAAGACGCTCTTCCCACACAATTCACTGATGCTTTTAAATTTCATGTTGCTGAATCAATGATTTCTAAAATGTAGTTGGCAAGGAACTTGTTTCAGTTCGAGCACAATATAGGCTATTTTCTCAGTAGTAAAGTTGCGATAGTGATGTTATAATTATAATGGAATAATGTTGTATTTCAAGGTCGGGGATAAGGTGAGATGAGTTTTCGGTTCTAGTATATACCACGATACTTAGTCTATTTGTCTAGGGAAATGTTTTAGTGTAGTCGATGACGTCACGGATGACGTGCATACGTTGATGTTCGTTTGTTTGATGGTGTGACATGAATTGCCGCCATATTGGTCAGATGTATGAGGTTTTAAACAGCGCGTCGTTACATGCCATTGTAGTCACATGTGTTCAAGAGTGAGGTCTGGTGGTGAGTTACGAATGTTCATAAATTAATTTTAGTTGTTCAATTTAATTGAACAGTTGCACTGTACTGTTCTAAAGACATTGTGAAACAAAACCATTGGCCGCTACTAGGTTAGATGACTGTCTGGACGAAATGTACTGCTTGTAATACAAGCAATAGGGTGTAAGCCCCAGGTTAGGGTTGTATATGTATGTAATCCCTTATTAACACTCAGAGTTTAACATGTATGTATCGTTTAAACCTTTAGTGCCCTCCATAACGCCATGGATGCCGCCATTTTGTGTCTATGGGAAATTTGTGGTGTATTGTATCGCGATCTACACTACTCCCGAGATTTCTATGTGGAGTGTGGCTTTTACGAACGAGTGTCCTCCTTGATACCAACCTCATTAGAGGAACTAATGAAACATTAATGAAATTGGTCAAGCATTGGGATGGAAGCGGGCACGGTCGGCATTTGCCAGGAGTTGAAAATGAGAAATCGCAGAAACATTTCAAGGATGGACGACGGTGGGGTTCGAACACACTCGATTTCCAGATCCAGAGATAGCCTAGCGACTTAATTAATCAACCTTCTAAAGAAGGAGAAATATCTTTTGAGAAATCAAGCGCTTTTATGACTCTTGTCAGTGTACCCTGTAAAAGAAGCCAAGCAAGAAGTCTGGCGATGTTGGGGACGTGAGGTGTGGGCTCCAAGCAGCGAGTGACGGGCGCGACCGAGTTGGGCAGCCAAGCTGGCGTGGCGTGGCGTGCGCTGTTGCCAGACTGACTCTCAGTAGGTCGGCCTGTCGAGCAGACGGAGAGAAGGCCAACACACTGGACAGGTTTTAAATGCCCACTACCCATGTGCAGTAGTAATACAACCAGTTGTCCTTCGTAACACTCATGCCGTGACGTGATGTGTCCTTGCCATTACCAGACAGTCAAGTCGCATCGTGAGAATATCACATTCATCCTAGGTGTCAAGAATACAAGGCTAATAGCGTCACCGTTAATCTAACGTAGCATTATCTACGTCTACGATAAGCTCTATCTTTCCGCAATTATTATTAATATATTATTGACTACATTGTTCGCATTTTTAAACATCACCGTAGTTTTTTCCACAAGTGAGATATATTATTTATTGGTGCTTTTATTGTGGCGAGTTAGGGCTCTTGGCCCTCTCTTACACTTAAGCACACACAATGCAACTTCCATGAATACACATATGTTACTAGCAACCCACCCCGGCTTCGCCCGGTATATCTCACGGTTTACCCAGCATAAGCTTAAAAGGCGCACGGACGTCAGGTCCCAGACGCAATTCAGAAAAGTCAAGGTGAACAGCAGAACTCCAAACACATAACTCTTCTCTTAAGTCTTAACTCGACATGACTCAACAGTTTGATGCTAGCTGAAGCTAGGGTGATAGGCTCATTCGCTAGCTCGTAAACTCACTACGAAGCTAGTAATTGAAATGTCCACTGAATGGAGATTGTTGGAAGAAATGAAAACGTAAAACCACTTATAGTGGGCGATGTACGTATTAAAGATAGAGATATGCTGCCGCAGACTCTTTTGTAGAACTTTTCATGCTGAACAATTCTTACACTCATAGTATAGGCTATAGATATTTTTAATGGTTTACCCAGCGTAAGGTTCTTTTTGATTCACTGAAATCGTTACTGCTCGGCTTCCTTTGGACACAAATGAATGTTTTTTCTACAGAAATCTTCCTCGAGAAATCCTTTACAGAATGGTGAAAACCACGTCAAAATCCATCCAGTGGTTCTCGAGATTACCCGATACATACAAAAAAACGGAGACTTTGCTTTATACTAAGTAGAGATTCTTAACCTACCAAACTTAAATACTTAAAAAAACTTGAATACTAGAATTAAAGTGGCAACTGTGTGATATTAACTAAGCTATAACAATTACATACAGTAATAACAATAAATGAAGTTTGAACAACGTTTTACTATGGTCATTCACTCACACATTCATACACAAATTGTTCTAGTTGGCCCACGAATTCAAAAGGAAATCTTTACGTGCACGTTTGGAAGTTGTTAAGGATGTACAATTTCTAACATCACGAGGACAATTATTCCAAATTCTAGTTCCCGACCCGAGGAAAGAGTTACTGAAGGCAGATGAATGCTGAAGAGGAATTGCAATTATAGATCCAGATCGCGTGTGACGATCATGAAAGGAAGAAAGAAAACGAAAATTACAAGAGAGATAGGCCTAATGAGGTGCACTTTCAGGTGAGTGTACGTAGGCCCATGTGCAGGATTCTGTGTTGTTCTACTTGTAATATTCATACGTCGTAAATAACGTTTTAGATTTTTCACTGACAGGCAGGTTCTCTCCTTTTAGGTTATTAGCCTCATTACTGACCGCGGTAGCTACGCGCGCTAAGGCGCAAGGTCTTGGTGCTAGGTATATCTCCGGACAAGGTAGACGGCTGTCCTTGAAATGGTTTCTGTAGTTTCCCATTTTTAAAACCTTGTAGCCTAAATGCCAGGACGGTGCGTTCTAAAATGGCACGGCCTCCTCCTTGCCCACATTCATTCATTTAATTTCTCATTATTCCATTCATGAGGTTGGCACCAGGAAGGGCATCCGGTCATAAAACCATCCGCCACATAGAAATTCAACGCATCTCATCCCCAACCCCGTAGCAACGAAAAAAATTAGGGGCATCCATCCTTTATCCCCTCGGGGATGTGCTGGTTGAGGGGTCAAGCTGTTTGCCTCCCACCAAGGTAGACTGGGTTCAATTCACGGTTAATGCATCTTGGATTTTTCGAGGTGAAATGTCCGGTGGTTCGGATTCTACGTAAAAACAAGTTACCATAGCTTATGATTGCGAGGTTGGCGAGAAATACATGCATCCTTCCTTATCGGAGGCGTGGTTGTGCAGTGGTCAAGCTGCTTGCCTCTCTCCAAGGCAGACTGGGTTCGATTCCCGGTCAATGCATGTTAGATTTTTGAAGTGAAATAACACGTCCTATCGTTCGAAATCTACGTAGCTCGTGATCGCGATATTAACGGTCACGTAAACTCACAAGCTTCTTTTCTTTTTTTCCTTACACATTCTCCCTATTTTCACACATACGGTATTTATAATTATTGCCTAAACAGTGGCACGTTGCCGTCAATCTGGATATACAGTATGCTAGTGTCAACCCACTTCCTAAGAAGCCAAGTTCCCAGCCACTGCCCTATTTCTACGTATCTATTTCAAAGTTCCAGATAGGCCTACTAACTCACTCTCTACTAGACCCACTGCAGTCTGGTTTCAAGAAGGGTCACAGCACAACAACAGCCCTATTAGGCCGGTATTAAAATCTTTGACGAAAAAAAGGATGAGAGTGTAATGAAATTTCTTTGATAAAATATATATCCATCACATTATCTTTCATGAAAGCTATGACAAGGTCGAATCTAAAATAGCGAATGCTAAGTTCAGCTGGAACGTCTCCACACCGAAATTAATATCGGAGTATAAAAAACATGAAATGATGTATAGGCTAATACACGCCACGCGGATTGTAAAAATTAGGAATAAAAGATTGGCGATATATTCTCAAATATCCGAAGCTGTAGCCTAAGTACCGTGCAGGAAGGATGCTCCTCGCAGGACATTAGGAAGAATCTAAATGGATTACAAAGCTAGTATTTGGCTGATAAAATTAAACTGAGTGCATTTTGTGGTATAATAGGCTATTTTATTAATTTTATTTACTTTCACATTATTGTATTTGTATCTAAACACGTAGACATATGTGACATAACCTAAAAACACGTGGGTTGTAACTTAAATATGAGCAAGACAGCCTGTTTAGAACTCAATATGTGCCTTCCTGTGGTAATTTCTTTTAAAATTTTAGTGCAATGTGCAGTATAGTATTACTACTATATGTACAGAGTCTTTTATGTACCTTTGGAGAATGATAGGTCGTGTAGGGGACGGGTATAGAAGTAATTTGAGACAGGGAACTTGGGGTCGGAGCGGCCTCCTTAACCCCTAAAATAAGGGTTGATTCAGGCCCTCCATCCTGTAAGTTAGGCAACCGACCCAAGCCTCTATTACCTTTCTCAATCCTTTAACTCTTGGCAAGATTCATTTCACCATGTGGCGCTGGCGTAATAAAATAACATAATATAAAATAACATTTAAAAAAATTGCCCAAGCCCGAAATCGAACCCGGGACTACCGGTCTTTCGCACCGCAACGCTATCCATTACGCCAGCGCCACATGGTGAAATGAATCTTGCTAAGAGTTAAAGGATTGAGAAAGGTAATATAGGCTTGGGTCGGTTGCCAAACTTACAGGGTGGAGGGTCTGAAACAACCCTTATTTTAGGGGTTAAGGAGGCCGCTCCGACCCCAAGTTTCCTATCTCAAATTACTTATATACCCGTCCCCTACACGACCTATCATTCTCTAAAGCTATATAAAAGACACCCTGTATATATATATTTACATGGACAAGTAGCCCACAACTTTTGAAGAGTTAGCTATAGACTTAATGCATTGTTAAGCGTGTGTACTTTCAGGGGCAGATGACATAGACGTTATGCCCCTTCAAACAAGAAACACCATCATCAGGGTGTATGTTATATTTTGTTTTCTTCACACTTGGTAGATTTCACTCGACCAAACGAGTTGGTTTAGTATTGACTCAGTGCAGAACACTTAACTTAGGCCTATCTCATTGCAGAAATAATAATAATGGGTTTTACGTCCCTTCTAAGTAGGCCTACAGAAAAAACAAGAGGTTCAGTGAAGAACATGCAGCCTACTTTCTCTTAAATGTATGGGTATACAGTAGTTATAACTGTTAGTTCTTATCAAGGAGTATAATTAAATGTTCTTTATATGGACGTTAAGAATTATACCCTGTATTAGACCCCTCGTTTGAAGCCTCCGTGGCTTAGGCGGCAGCACGTCGGCCTCTCACCACTGGGTCCGTGGTTCAAATCCCGGTCACTCCATGTGAGATCTGTGCTGGACAAAACGGAGGCAGGCAGGTTTTTCTCCGGGTACTCCGGTTTTCCCTGTCAAAAATTTCATTCCAGCAACACTCTCCACTATCATTTCATTTCATCTGTCATTCATTTAATCATTGCCCCAGAGGAGTGCGTCAGGCCTCGGCAGCCGGCACAGTTCATATCCTCGCCGCTAGATGGGGGCTTCATTCATTCCATTCCTGACCCGGTCGGAGACTGGAAGCAGGCTGTGGATTTTCATTAGACCCCTCGTTTACCAAGTTTCGTTGTAAATCCGCTCTTTTATCCAGAGGAATTGATACTAACATTATAAAATAACATCCATATGCCATCTTGAATGCATTAAATCGTTGATCTTGTGCCATCTGCAGAGAAAGCCTTAGGCTGTAGCCTATGTGACACTACTTGCTGTGTTTCGTCATTCTAACTGCAAGTGGGAGCTGACAGATGTGAAGATTACCGTACAATCAGCTTGATTACTCATGCTTCAAAGATCCTGTCTAGAATAATTTACAAGAGGATTGAAAGCCAGATAGAAACGGAGTTGGGTGAAGACCAGTTTGGTTTCAGGAGAAATGTAGGAACAAGGGAAGCTGTACTAAGTCTTAGGCTGATTTTAGAAGGTAGAATAAGGAAAGATAAGAGAACGTTCATGGCTTTTGTAGACTTAGAAAAGGCTTTTGATAACGTTGATTGGACTAAATTGTTTGACATTTTGAAATCAATTGGAATAAAGTACAGGGATAGGAGGGTGATATACAATCTGTACAGAAACCAGACAGCAGTCATTCGAGTTGAAGGACATGAGAGAGAAGCTGGTATTCAGAAAGGTGTAAGGCAAGGCTGCAACTTATCACCCATACTTTTCAATCTTTACATTGAACAAGCAATGAAGGAAATTAGGGAAAAATTTAAAGTGGGAGTGAAGATTCAAGGAGAAATAATTTCAACTCTGAGATTTGCTGATGACATAGTCATCTTGGCAGACAAGCCTGAGGATTTGAATGAGTTTTTGAGTGGTATGGACTCCGTCTTACAGAAAGAATTCATGATGAAAATTAATAAATGTAAAACAAAAATACTGGAATGCAGCCGAAATAAATCAGAAACCTCTATGGAGATCAAATTGGCAGGTGAAAAGTTGAAGGAAGTAGGATACTTCTGTTACTTAGGAAGCAGAATAACCAGTGATGGACGAAGCAAAGAGGATATTAAAAGTAGGTTGGCTCAGGCAAAGAAAGCATTTCTACAAAAAAGGAATCTGCTGACATCGAATATAGATTTAGGTATTAGGAAGTCATTTTTGAAAGCCTTTGTCTGGAGCGTGGCGCTCTATGGAAGTGAAACTTGGACTATTGGTGCAGCAGAAAAGAGGAGAATTGAAGCATTTGAAATGTGGTGTTACAGGAGAATGATGAAGATCAGATGGGTAGATAGGGTTACAAACAAAGAGGTATTAAGACGAGTGGGAGAGGAGAGATGTTTCTGGCGACTGCTAATGAAGAGAAGAGATAGGTTGGTAGGACACATACTAAGACACCCAGGAATAGCAAGCTTAGTTATGGAAGGAAGGGTCGAGGACAAAAACTGTAGGGGTAGACCAAGGTTAGAATATGTTAAACAGATTGCCTCCGATGTAGGGTGTCGGAGCTATGTAGAGATGAAACGATTAGCTCAGGACAGGGAGGCATGGAGAGCTGCATCAAACCAGTCAAAAGACTGAAGACTCAAACAACAAAACAACAACTGCAATACATAGTGAAGTATTGATATTAATGTCGAATATTTTCAAGATACGTTCTATAGGGAATGCTGCGTGAAAGTTTTATGATTAATGCAAGCGAGGTCTCAGAGCCTATGAAGCTCCTCCTCTCTTACGAAGTTGCGTTGTGGCTAGTATTCTTGGCTGTCACCGCGGATGCCCGGGTTCGATTTCTGGCTGTGTAATGAAATTTAATTCTGGTCTGAGGGCTGGAACGGGGTACACTCAGCCACGTGAGGCGAAACTGAGAAGAAGCGGATTCGATTCCTACCTCAGCTATCCTGGAAGTGGTTTTTCGTTGTTTTCCACTTCTACTCCAGGCAAATGCTGGGATGGATCCTACATTTAAGACCACGCCCGCCTCCTTCCCAAACCTCAACTGAATTACAAATACACACACTAATACAACCATCGCAATAAGAACGGTTATCAGAGAAATTCCACACACACCCAAATACACGGGGCTACATGACCACGATGCCACAAAGCCCCTAAATGAATCAATAACACCTGCATTTATGGAGTCGCTATTCTTTTATTTTCGGCATAGGAAGCGACTTATAAGGTTCTACTTCATGTCTTAATTTCATTATTATTGCTCTAAGATACAGAGCTATTATCTTATTTTGAAATGTCAAGATGGCCACTGTGCGCTATATTCCGTGTGAAAACGTTTGTATACTGATTTCTTGACAAGAGTCGTTTTGATTACATTAATTACGTAATTACATTCTCGGTTGACGATTTTAATGTTTTAATAGTTCGCGCGGCGAACATTTTGAATGTAGGCCTATAGAATCTATGTTCTTTTGCCTTGGCCGCAAATGGCCACCTACACGGCCGTATCTTGTCACAAATTTTCGTTACTATAGCTTGTAAGTGTTGAAAGTGATTCACTTTCATATTTTATAATTTCAAGATGGCGGCTACGCGTAATTTTTTCTCCCATATACAGTAGTCATCACGTTATTAACTGAGGGTTCTTATATGTGACTATCTGAATGCCAAGTACTGTGAGCATTGATGGGTAGGATCATATTGTTATTGTAACATTTCTACTAATAGATTATTACAAGGATGGGCCAATTGAAAAGTTTTCTGAGCGCCACCTATAATTGCATCTAAAGGAGATGATCTAATAATTTTGCCTGAATTTGGTTGATGGAGAACAATTGACTCTACTCTAGAGGGGTGGGGTGATATTTCACTTGTCAGACTGCTGTATGTTTATAAAATGAATCAAACAATATCTCCTTCTCAGAATCATAATTTATATAGCCTATAGTCTATAAATATGCACGAAAACATGAATATACCCTCCTATGAGAATTGACTTTGGTGTACAGATTGTAAGAATTTGTCAATAAGCTACATGTGGTATATAGAAACCCACTTCCCACCATGTCTTCTCGTGACGTCAATGTTTACATTCGGATCACTCACCCGGAAGTTGGCTGGAATTCACTTGTTGCAAAGGGCTTCTTAATTTAGCCCAACAGCTGTGGCAGACTAATTAGTGATAAACACCGTGCTGAACGTACGTCATGAAGAATGAAGTAGTGTCACAGAGGTTCAGTACTGGGAGTCCACTGAGTCGACGTCCACAAAATGCGTTCACAGGGTAAATTCAAAGAGTGGCCTCACAGTCACAGAATTAATCACAGGAGGTCCTCAGAATGGTCCACGGAATCGTCTGCCCACAACATTTCTTTTGCTTTATATAGCGACGGACTTAGGTTGGATCGCCACGCACATTTCGCGGGGTTTTGTTTGGAGCTAGGTCACCGTCAAATCGCGAGCAAGCGTCACATCATTCGGGCTAGCCGAAAGCTCACGATCCCACTCACGAGACTGCCAATATTTGGCAACAGTCCCCGAATCAACCTCTTGTTTTACCGCGCATTACACAAGGGTTCACGGAGTAGCCACACAAAGATAATTTTCCCCTCGAACTCAGGGGTCATGGGCCTCGGGCCTGGTAGCTTGACTTCGTTTTAAAATACCTCCTGAAGAAATGTATAATCCCTCTCATCCTGTTGCAACCCTATCCTTGTCTTGGCAGCCATACAGTAAAGTGATATATTTTATACAGTAAAATGACATCCATCGCCAATTCTCGTCTAACTATACATTTTGACCTACAATACTTATTATTTAACCCTGATGAATAAATGGGATGCGATGTAATGATGTGGCCCGTGCAATTAATAATAATAATAATAATAATAATAATAATAATAATTACAGAAAATACATTGATTGACAAAATGAACAAAATTGAAGGTAATAATAACAAAAACACACAAAGCAAAAGCAGAAAACAAACTCAAAATAAAAATAATAAATAATAAAAAACAGAAAAAAATCACAAAACCAGAAACAAAAACACAAAGCAAAAAGAAAAAAAGTACAGTAGAAGACAACAAAGACAAAATCATAAACACAATTAGTTCAGATTTGACTCCGCTCATCCCCCTCCAGAAGCAAAACCTAGTTACGCCACTGTGTGGATGTGCTGTCCAACAGAACTTTTCTTGTTGGGTTCATTTTCCTGTGTACAGTAGGCTATAGCCTAAGTAGGCCTATAGACAAAATGAACCTCAAATATACTGTAGCTTACTGTAGAAGTGTATAACTAGGCCTACACGCAAATAGGCTACGGTATAGGCTACTTATCTACAGTAGGCCTACAATGTAGCCTATTTAAAGCTCATTTTCCTTTAAGGTGATACACTGGAAAATGAACCTAACGTGAATTATTGTTCTGTTGGACGGCACATCCACGGCTGGGATACATGACCAGCCATAAGGAAAATATTGGAAGAGAAGAGACTTGTCATATAAGCGATAGGCCTAATGCACGTTAAGAGACAAAAGAAAATATAAAACTCAGCAATTCTTCCAGGTTTGTGCCGTCCGTGTCTTGTGTGGGGTTTCGCCTAGGACACCAAGCTGGCTCATCGGCGGGCTCTTGGTGTCCCCGCCCGGACCCCCACAGGAGTGACGACTGCGCGCCACCTCCCTTTATATTAGGTGCAACTGCACCACTTGACTGCGAGAACAAGGCTGCTTGAGCTTTTAGTTCTCGCAGTGAAGTGGTGCAGTTGCACCTAATATAAAGGGAGGTGGCACGCAGTTCGTCACTCCTGTGGGGGTCCGGGCGGGGACACCAAGAGCCCGCCGATGAGCCAGCTTGGTGTCCTAGGCGAAACCCCACACAAGACACGGCACAAACCTAGAAGAATTGCTGAGTTTTAATTCACCGGCCGTGAAAGCCAATATACCATCTTTTAAAAGAAAATATACCTTGAAGCCATTTTTCAGTGTTGCCTTAGTGACAAAACTGATAGACTATTGTAACCTTCAGTCGGTCAACACAAAATAATTCCAAATAATGGAATATGTGAAAGAATAACTTGAAATAAATCATTGAAATTTGTGAAAATATAAAAATTAATTATTTTTTCACATAGGCCTATTCCAGTAATTGGAATTATTTTGTGATGACCGACTGAAAGTTACAATGTGCTATCAATTGTCGTTAAGGGGCGGTATTTCTTTCGACCCGAGAAACGAAGTGGTTCTAGCCTACTTGTTATAGCGTTACCGTAGTTTTGAAGGGATTTAAAACCGTCCCCACGGTGTGGAAGACGTAGGCCTATTAGTTAAATGTGCAATAGTAGGCCTACTTGTGATTTTCGACTTCTTCTATCACTGCTCGAACTGGCCTATATTATTGGGCCTAGTGTTGCCACGAGTGACTGGGACTTTACACAATAGAAGAATCTCAGGTAGGCCTATATTTGCCCAGTCACTGTGATTAGAGCTGTGATAGTTATGTAATATTTTCTATTTTCCAGGCCTTTGGATATTGTACCTTACTGTGTGCACGAAACAATGATTCCCCAGTCATGAAACTGAAATTTTATTGGCATATTGCGTGTTTTGTCTAGACTCTAATTGATTTTTATAATTACATAATAATTAGAAGATATCATTACAATTAGCCTGCCCCGTGATGTTGGGGTATCACTCCTGCTTCTCACCCGAAGGTCGCGGGTTCGATTCTCGGCTCCATCAGGGATTTTAGAAACTGACGTAAAGGCTGGAACGGGATGAACTCAGTCTCGTGAGGACAATTGAGTAGCTCTCTGAAAGTGAGGCTGCACCCCGGGCAGGAAGATCAAGATTAACGGCCGAGGGGACCCGATGCGCTGACCACGCGTCACCCCGCAATCTGTAGGCCAAATGGCTGGTCAGCGGTTGCTTGGTAGGCCAAGGCACTCCATAGGCTGTGGTGCCATGGGGTTTGTTTTATCGTTATAATTAACTCACATTAATTACCTTAAAAAAACTTTACGAGCCATACAGTAGTCGCATATGATATGTAACATCTGACATAGAAGAAACCTCACATGAAATTGTTGATAAACCGGTATTGTATGTCTACCCCTTAATATTCCCGTTTTCCTACGGGGTCGGGGATGAGATGCGATGGAAGTATTCGTGGCGGATGGTTTTTACGGCTTGATGCCCTCCCTAATGCCAACCTCACGAGAGGAGTTAATGAGAGATGAAATGAATGTTGGTGAATGAAACTGGGTAAGGATGTGGAAGGAAGCGGCCGTGGCATGTCAGAAGGTACCGTCCCAGCATTTGCCTGGAGTTGAAAATGGGAAACCACGGAAAACCATTTCAAGGATGGCAAATTGTTGATACACCGGTATTTTATAATATTTTTGGCACAAATATTAATCTATTGTAAAAGGGAGTGTTTTACAGATTCAGTATTGTAGTTTATAATACGGAACTCATTTTATTAGAGGTTTTGTAGCTTCCACCAGTAGGCCTACTAGCCTAAATAAAGAATACGATATGGATCAACTAGATTAATAGACGCGACACCGCTCATAACCTTAAATTCCCTATAAATAGGCCAAATTGCGAGTAAATGCAATGTGCACAGCAGTAGATCATGAAAGGCTTGCCCAGTTTCCGGACCTCTTGATTCACAGACCAAAACGTAATTTCTTATGGATTCTGTTAAAATGAGTCATATTGATATGATAAATATCGTTTAAAACGATGATCTGGTAGCAAAAAAATCTAACCCGTCCGGGATTCGAACCCGAGATCTCTAGATTCACAGTCAATGACGCTAACCCCACGGCTATTTCGACCACACGAATATTAGGTACAAGATGGTGACTTATTTTCACGTACCAATAGACTAATACTGCATAACGGAATTAAGTTTGATTTATATTTTGCTTGTTTCGATAATGTTCCTGTGTGAAATTGAGTTTAAAATGCCTTATGCATAGGCCCTGTTGTGAGTAAAGAAAATGTATTCAGCAATAGTGAATGAAGGCTTTCTCAATTCTCGTACAAACACAACGATTATATTATATTGATGACTGCATTACCATAGTGTGGGTTAATATTTGAATAGCCATTGTGCAGAAACATAATACCGGCAATGCTGACTACTTACAATGTTTCATATTAAAGCATTTTATCATTTAAATACTGATACGAAGACTTCGAACATGTGCCATGTGCTTTGTTTCAATCACTTGACACCAGAGTTCGCACGAGCGTTTACCGTCGGAATGAAAGTGTTCAGCAATGCGATCCAGCTGGCAGTGCGTCTTACAGACTTCCGTTCAATCCACCACTGCCAACTGGATCGTCCGATCCACTTCCAACCCATTTTTCAAAATCACTCCCACAAATATCAAACAACCGGGTGGAAAGATGTTACACATGGATAATAATAATAATAATAATAAATAATAATAACAATGGAATATTAACAGAATGACGTAATTGTCACGAGAGACTTTGTAACGGACGACAGAAACGTTACAATATATTAGGAAGGAAGATTGTAGTTTTACGTGACCGTGAATCTTGTGATTATGAGTCACGGGACCTCCGTTTTACGTGGAATCCGAACCACAAGACATGGCATTTCACTTCGAAAATCTCACATGCATTAGACTATGGATTATACTGTAATACTTGCATGATTCGCACGGCCACCATCTTGAAATAGTTTGGATGATGACATTGTAGTTTGGGCTCCAGACGCTTCTCACATGATGATTTTTTTTAATATGGGGGAGATTTGATGATTATTGATTAGTTTAGTCGTAATTTGACTTAAGCATTAAACACTCAGGTGGCCGCCATTTTATTTTCGTTAATATGGCAGCGATATAAAACATGACACTAAGATGCCCATTACTAGTGCTACCTCTATATTAAATTTGGTTCAATTCGGTTTCGTCGTATGGAAATTGATTGGGTGAGGGACGACAGACGCAGGCTACACACATAGGCCTAGTGTAGGGCCTACTCACGCGCTCACACAGACAGACATTTGTCCCGTATAGATCTCATATTTTAAACAAGTAGTTCCATTGAAGAACTAAATTAGCCTAGTTTCATATATCCTACTTATGTTAATAGCCTCTATCAACATACAAAATTTCAGTTGATTGCTGTATTAGATTCGCATAAATTGAAAGCCGTCATTATTGCGTAGGTTCATTGTTCAAACTTTCACATTGAGAACCGTCTAAATATTTCGGATGATCGCCATGTTGGATTGTTATATATGTAGGCCATAGATTTATGTACCAATAGATGAAGATTATTGCGTAGGTTCAATGTTCAAACTTTCACTTCGATCGCATGATTAGGACACAATAAATAAAAACGTAATTTTAAAAAGTCTCACAGCCGCCATCTTTAGGTTATGTAAACAATTGAACTAAATTACATGTTAGTACATTACAATGTGTATAAACATTTGCTGCACCAAGTTTCGCTGCGTTCGGACGGTTAATCGCGAGAAAAGTATTTTTAAATGTTTCAAATTCGCTTGGCCGCCATGTTCGTTCTGTACCTAACAGGTTTATGATAGTCCCATAGATGAACTTTTAGTAGTACCCTTTATCATCGTACAATACTTAAAGGTGACTTCTGTTAGGGTCTACTGTTGCGGAGATATCGAACGCCAGTGAAATATTTCGCGCGGCCACCATGTTGGATTGGTGGAACGTATTAAAACTTGAAAGGCACGGTCGAAGTTGGACGAAGAAGAAGTATGCACTTACCGAGTTTCATTGAAATCGCTTCGACCGTTTAGATTCTATAAGGCAGCGGTTCCCAAACTTTTTCGGTCACGGAACTCTTCAGAAGTCATATTTTTCCGCGGAACCCGAACTCTATCCCTGATTTTTACTGAGCATTGTGAACCCACAACGTTCTTCCTGCTTTCATCTATCCTTATTGCCTGGGTGTTTTGTATAGCCTAACGCTAACGTGGTAGGTTTGGAAACAAAGAGAAAACATTTTAAATGTACATGCAAGCCTTTATTTTGGTACAAAAAAATAAACAATTATTTTAGAACAATAAAAATTGGATTTCCATCTAATTTCTAATGTGATGAACGAAATTGTTTCATTTTCGTTCTAAAAATAGTTTTGAAATCGGCCTTTACAGTATGTCCGACAGCTGAACACGTAAATCCGGGGCAGCATTCAACTTACTCCTAAATTTGTAAGCATAAGCAGAAAAGCCTGCTTCGCATCGATAGCTGGACACGAAGGGGAGCAGAGCTCGGATAGCCTATTCGGTTACTGTCAGGTATACGTCTATCAGTCCTACCCAAAAGTAATTCAGCGGCACTAATTCAAATTTAGTTTTAAAAGCGGAGGTAAATTGAATTTCAATAATATCTTGATAGTCAGGCACGGACATGTGAGGTTTATTTCGGTTGGCAAATTGATTTTTCACCCACTCGATGCCCTTTATTATGCTGGTATCTGGGAAGTACTCCGTTATAGATTTCGAAAGATTAATTAAATGCTCACAGATGTTTTTGTGCACATCAGATTTGATTTCCATCTCATTTTCACTCAGAAATTGTGCCAGGAGAGAAAAACATTCAAAGTTTTTCTCATTTACACATTCGATCCAAAAGTTGAGTTTGGTTTTGAATGATGTTATTTTGTCTCTGAATGTGAACGTGTTTATACGTATCTTTACGCTGAAAAGATGTAGTAACTTCATTCCGTTTCCTGAATATGTCAGCGAGGTAAGCACATCGCATGAGCCACTTCCCTTTGCGTAAAAATTCAGCATGTTTGCTAGGCGCGGGCAGGTCTTCTTCCCCTATGGAGAAAACCAGAACCTGGTTGCGCAGCTCAAAATGCCTGGCCGGACTTTGCCTCTTGAAAGCCATCTAATTTCTGTGTGCCTTAAAAGCGATTGATGTTGACTCCCTATTCCTTCACAAGCCTTTGCAAAAAGTCCACAGTGGAGTGGACGAGACTTTACATAATTGACAATGTTTACAGCCTCATTAAGAACGTCCTTTAACTCTGGTGGGATGTTCTTCGCCACAAGGGCATGCCGATGCAAGATGCAATGGCTACTGGTACAATTTGGCGCTATATTTTTAATTCTTGATACCGTCCCTTTCAATTTTCCCACCATCGCTTCAGCCTCATCGCTTCATACGTTAACACACTTTTCCCAATCAAGATCATGTTTACGCAGGTAACAATCTATGATTTAAAAAAATTATTTCCCGGTTGCACTGGTCTCATCTTCTTCCATTTTTATTGAATGGATACTTCACGAGAACAAGCAATATCGCAAGTCCGGCGACATCTGTACTCTCGTCCAATTGCATTGAATACGCTTTACAATTTTTCAGTCTCTGAACTAATTCGTCTCCGATATAGTCTGCGATTTTATGTATACGGTCGGACACAGTGTTGTTAGAACATTGAATCTCCGAAACGTTTTTCACCGCTTCCACTCCAAGCACACAGCCGACTATTTCTTTAACACATGGTTTGATGAGATCCTCTGCAATTGTATGTGGTTTCCGAGTACGGGCAATCCTGTAACATAAGAGAAACGATGCTTTAGTTGCGTTTTCTTATCAGCCTTTGCAAATTTCTCTAAGCAAGCCACAGCGTTATCGTGGACTTCCTTGTGGGTGAAAAAAAAAAAAAAACGGACGTCCTTTCCCTTTAGGTGCGGGTGGTTTGTTTCTAGGTGTCATTCAAGCTTAGCGGGAGCCAACGAACTGTTAAGGAGAATTTGGTTGCAAATGATGCATTGCCCGTCCGGTTGCTCTGCATTTCCAATAGGAATAAATCCAAATGATAGATAAGATTCATTGTATTTCCTTTTTTTCGGAGATTTTCAACCTCCTCGTTCGATCCTGTCGCTAGTTAGTGTGTGTTCGCTTTTTGAACATCAGTGGGGTGTTCCATCGCAGTTGTGCCCTAATATGAATAAAATAAGAAAGGTCAAACTGCAGGCTGACTCAATTTGTGAACAAAAAAGTATGTTTCTAATATCCTTGAAGTTTTACTCCCCAAACTGCAATACAGAGCATAGTCTTGGTCTTGATTCTCATCAGGTCCAGATGACAGTGTCTCAGTACTATTTTCTGGCACCTGAAAGCGAACCCGTCTTGAGCCAGTTAACCATGGCGTTGGTAGCTTCCAGAAATAGTCGGTAAACAATTGTACGTACATACATAAGTAGATTATATATATCTGATTAATAAAGCGGTTATATCGCCATATCGAAAATGTTATTTACCTCAAAATATATAGGTTAAATTGGGTTAACTGGACCAGCAGGTTCAGTGGACCTTTCAAAATAACGTTTTTGATGTTTGATAACACTAATAGAATGTTAAAAAGATTGCCAATGGTTTTCTCTAAAAGAATGTACTCATCCGAAGTGTGTATCTTGCTCCGCCTTTTCACAGTGATAGCTCCAAGTCAAATTTGTCCAGTTAACCTTACAAGAAAGAAAATAGGTATCAAAAAATAAATTTGGAATCAATGTGTAAAATCGACTAAATATGAATCACTCTTGTTTAGGTTGAAAACAACAAAATATTGAAATGTGTAGCCAGTAAACATACGTGTTAGCAATAGTTGTAGCACAGAATTGTTACTACGGAGGCGTCGCCGGTCGTCTGTATAGCGTCAGAACAGACAACTGTAAGTTACACGCACTACTTATCCACAAGCACGAATTACGATTGAAAGGATTAGTACGGATGCGAACGTAAGATTTCCCTGAACTGAACTGAATGAAGCGAGTAGCGGTATGCTAGTAATTATAAGACAAAATAACCTTCTGGATGCTGCTAGGAATGCCAAGAGAGCGCGCCCTCTGGCGTGCGCGCTAGTAACTAATTTCATTTCGCGCTTCATGAGCATTTCGTGGAGAGGTCGCACGAATCGGAGACGCCGGGCAGTGATAAAAGTCATAAAACGAAGTCCTAACGTTGGCGAATAGGTGTTTGGATATACCACGAACTTCACCTACCTTCGCATTAAAGATAACCTGATAGTTAACCTCGTATTTTAAAATCAGTTTTAAATTTGATTTTTAAGATTTATCGCGGAACCCTAGGGTTCCGCGGAACCCAGTTTGGGAACCGCTGCTATAAGGCACACACATACACACAGGCGCGCGGACAAAACGTGATCGCATAAGCCTATCTTTTCATATATAAAAATAGGCTAAAGATACTTTGTGTATTTATAATGAGAGAGGGACATTCAATAATATTGAGTGCTGATGACCAAGATTTCCCAAGCCCATAAAATGAATTAACATCAATAATATGGAATATCGGGAAGCCTCCGTGGCTTAGGCGGCAGCACGCCGGCCTCTCACCGCTGGAACCCAGTTTGGGAACCGCTGCTATAAGGCACACACATACACACAGGCGCGCGGACAAAACGTGATCGCATAAGCCTATCTTTTCATATATAAAAATAGGCTAAAGATACTTTGTGTATTTATAATGAGAGAGGGACATTCAATAATATTGAGTGCTGATGACCAAGATTTCCCAAGCCCATAAAATGAATTAACATCAATAATATGGAATATCGGGAAGCCTCCGTGGCTTAGGCGGCAGCACGCCGGCCTCTCACCGCTGGGTCCGTGGTTCAAATCTCGGTCACTCCATGTGAGATCTGTGCTGGACAAAACGGAGGCAGACAGGTTTTTCTCCGGGTACTCCGGTTTTCCCTGTCAAAATTTCATTCCAGCAACACTCTCCACTATCATTTCATTTCATCTGTCATTCATTTAATCATTGCCCCAGAGGAGTGCGTCAGGCCTCGGCAGCCGGCACAGTTCATATCCTCGCCGCTAGTTGGGGGCTTCATTCATTCCATTCCTGACCCGGTCGGAGACTGGAAGCAGGCTGTGGATTTTCATTTTTTCAATATGGAATATCAGTAGCCATACTCTCTGATGTAGCCAAGAATTAACATAAACTGAGCAATTATCAGTTACTTTCTATTTTGTTTATAGGTAGGCTACCTACAAAAGGAATGGGAAAATGAAACAAGTGAATTTGAAGAAACATGGAATGTGTATAACGCTCTTGAAGAAGTCGGCGGCAAACACATTCACAAAGTATGGTGGCTTACATTACTTCAACTAAGCTTACAAATCACACAATAGTGTTATTTTGTTTCCTCTTACAGATGTTAATTACAAACTCCTATATATAGATGAAGGGATAAATGGACGAGTTGGAGACACAGGAGTATAGGCTATACCAAAAGTACTCAGAACAATTCACGTTAGTTTCATTTTCCTGTGGAAGGAGCATAAATTAAAATGAGCTTTAAATATATCGTACTGTAAAGAAGTATATTTCCGTGTAGTTATGCTCTCCTACAGTACAGTATATTTAAGGTACCGTACATTTTCCTTTAGGAAAGGAATATGAACCTAATGTGAATTAATTGTTCTGTTGGACGGCACACCCACATACGGCTGGGAGGCAAGATCAATCATCAGGAAAAAATAATGGAAAAGAAGAGCTTTATCAGATACCGGTACGCGGTATTGCATGTTCATGGACGATAAGCCTATGGTCACTCAGGGTCATGAAGAGACCTTGGAAATGCAAGCATTTTAGGACATTGTTGCCACGGTCGAGAAAAAAGAGATGTATTTACAATGGATCTCGGAAAGTACCATGGCAAGATATGTAGGCCTATAGGTTATATAACGTTGTAACAGAACAAATGGATACTCATAGCATCTTCAACTTATCTGTGAAGTGTTATCACAGCCGTGTCAAAGGTTGACGTTGACTCGTCTGCATTACTAGACTGGACCAGGAACTTCAACAGCGGATGCCAATAAATTGTGGGTTTGTATACGCTGTCTTCCATCTGTCCCAGTTTTCTTGCTGTTTGAAATCTATCAAAAAGTGTGTGAACAAATTAATGAATTAGACACCTTGATGAACAAAAAGCTAAAAGAACATAACATTAATTCCATTAAGACTGGTTAGTAACATTATTTATAACTCGGATATCACAGTACATATTATGGATAGTTTAATAAACTGGGCATTGTTTTTAGCCTTCTCACGAATTTTAGCCTATTTTCATTTATGAAAAAAAAAAAAAAGGCTTAGGCCCTATGAGATCACCTTTTATCCGTGTGTGCCCCTAATAAAATCTAAACGGCTGGAGCGATTTCAATGAAACTCGGTAAGGTCATAGTAATATTTTGTCCGACACCAACCGTGCTCTTAACATTTGATTACGTCTCACCAATCCAACATGGCGGCTTTGCGAAATATTTCACCGGCATTCGATATCCCCGAAACGGTGATAGAAGTCGCTACTGGAAGTTCACCTAGGACTATGTAACATTGAAATACCTGTTAAGTATAAAACGGACATGGTAGCCTAGCGAAGTTTTAACATTTAAATAGACTTTTCTCGCAATTTAACCATCCTAACGCAGTGAAACATGGTACAGCCAATGTTTATACGCATTGAAATGCACTGGCATCAAATTTAGTTCAATTGTTTGCATAACATCAAGACGGAGGCTGTGCGAACTTTTAAAATTAGGCCAAAGATTTTATTTCTTGTGTCATAATCATGTGATCGAAGTCAACGTTTGAATAATGAACGTACGCAATAAACGTCATAACTCTACGGCCTACATATATAAAAATCCAACATGGAGACCATCCGAAGTATTTAGACGGTTCTCAATATCTACTAATCTATGACAGCAATCAAACTGAAATTTTGTGTGTTGATAAAGCGTATTAACATAAGTCCATCTATGTAATTTTCAATAACCTGGTGAGCACAAATGCTACATGGCGGCGACGTGAAATTTAAATATTTAAATGGACGTTTCTCGCGATTTAACCATCTGAGCGCAGTGAAACATCATACGGTAAATGCTTATACAAATTTTAATCCACTGACATGTAATTTATTTCAATTGTTTTCATAACCATAAGATGGCGGCTGTGCAAAATTTTAAAATCTCGTTTTATTTCTTGTGTCCTAATCATGCGATTGAAGTTTGAATAATACACCTACGGAATAATCTTCATGTAATAGTTCATAACTCTATGGCGTACATATATAAAAATCCAACATGGCGACCATCCGAAATATTTAGATGGTTCTCAATGTGAAAGTTTGAACAATGAACCTACGCAATAATCACGGCTCTATGGTTACTGTAGTCGTAGACCGACAATCTCGGGCATGTTGAGTCTTAATTCTAGCAATCGGTACCTGCTTACGACAGACTGGTTCCAACTTAGATTTACATGCTTATCGCTTCCAAAAATTGGTCCTATTGAACATGTTTTTCGCATACAGTTCATTCCCTTACAGTGCTATTGAGGATTAACCTGTGTTATTGTGATGTTTGTTTTGTATTTGGGTGTTTGTTTGATTGAGGCTAGGATTTGGAAGGAGGTGGCCGTGGGATTAAGTTAGAAACCATTCTCATGTTGGATGGTTGAGGTGGGAATCGAACCCACCCCATCTCAATTTTACCTCACGAGACAGAACTGAGACGAGACGTCGTTCCAACTACCAGATCATAGGCTAATTACGTTTCTTAGAAGAGCCGGGAATGAAACCCAGGACCTTTCGGATCATTGAATTAATACGAATCCCGGGACCACAGAACGCAGCAAACGATACTAGCTGATTTATCGTATCATACGTCCATAAAAAATATTCATCGTAATTCACTAATTCCTTGAAACCAGTCAAATTCATCTCAACCGCAAACAATGATAACAGTAATCAGAGTGAAAACACAATCTATGAAAAACAACGATTTATGGTTACGGTATGGAAATATATAATTAACCCCTATTGCCCTACTCAATGTGCACATGACAGATACCCTGTCTCTCACACACATTGCATTAACATCGCACCCCTCTCAGTCACACTGCGTGCGTGTGCGTAAGTGCTTGGTGATAGTTCTTAATTATTAACACTAGCGCTACTCACATCAAGCACTGGAGGGGTAGCCAAGTAAGGTTGTGTAGCCTGTCACGACCTCTTTACCATTCACTATACAGTATTATAGTTTCTGTACACCAGCGTACTTGTAGTTAACTGTATACATGCTTACAAACCATAAAATGTACAGAACGTTTAGTTATTTTGATTTCATTGTCTGTTAAAAATGTCATTTCAGTGGGCAGGTTCATCACGCATCCCTATGGTGTTGCCAATAGGAAATATCACCGTGTGCGCTGGCCCAGACCAGGCCTTAAACACTTCATAGAAATCATGAAGATCGTTATTTTGTGTTTGGGTACAAACAAACCGGTAGCCAATGGCCATCAGCGAAATCAGTAAGCACGTGGAATGCTCATAATAGCCAACCCAATAAAGATGTGCTTAGTATGTCTACTGTGTTGGTCCTGTAAAGAAACAAGATGTTCAGTAAAGAATATATAGCCTACTTTCTCCTCATTGTGTGGGTATTGTTATAATTCTTTGTCCTTATCAAGGAGTGTAATTGAATAATGGTTGTAGTAGCTTGTTGAAATACAACGTGCTGTATTATACGTTGGTTGATTTATTGATTGATTGATTGATTGATTGATGTTTTAAAGGGCAGCTCAGAGAGGTCATCTGCCCTTATAGTATACGTTATAGGCAACTATGCTAAAGATTTTCCTTATATCCAAACATTACTGCATTTCTGAACCTACCATATAATCGACTCCGTAACTCAATGTGGTAATTCGGTCGAGTGGTCTGGGTGTTTGGCTCTCAACCGTGTAGCCGTGGTACGAATATGTAAAAGATGTTTTTTTCTTTCTTTTGTGTTTATTATAGTCTATTTGTTGCTTTATAATCACCCATATAATTAAGCGCAGGCTACACATAGTGCGTACTTTATAATGAGATATAAATGCAAAATTATACAGCACATTTCATTGCAAGCTTCCACAACAAAGAGGCTAGTTCATTGGCTAAGGATTCCTACTCCCATCCCTCGGCCAAAAATATAAATTACCTACTAGTAATATAGAGAATACTATTTGGCTTACATGCCACAAGCTATGTTGGCTGTAGTAAACTCTACCGCGGATCAAGGTCTACGAAGGAAATCGCTGTGGTAGCGTGTTGAAATAAATATGTTGTGCTATAAGTAGTCTATATAAGTATTTTCTATTGAGAATACACACTATCTGTGCTTAATATTATAACATCTGAGTAATTATAAAATAATACAGTAGGCTACATATAAAAATCAAGTTAAAAAAACAACCCTGCCTGAATTCAAACCCCAGTCCTACGGGTGAGAGTCCACCATGCTAACCCCTAGGCCAAATGGACCATTTCCAGAAGAATGTTATCAAAAGCCTTAGTTTATAGGCTAATGTCTTGGAATAAACGATTTCGCCAGCGTATTATGCTATTATTACAAACCATTACGTACTAAATTTATATTATTTCTTTCAACACATTACATAGAACAACTTCAAGCTACGAAAATGTGGACCTTTTAAATGCTCGGTGTACGGCTGCTTGGCCTGAGCGCCCTTAAGTCAGTATGATATTACCGGATGAGTTAGCCGTGGTCGTTATGGCGTGGTTGCAGGCAGTCGCTCACATCCGGGAGGCGAGGAGGTTCGAATCCCCCCGCCGGCAACCTTGAAGATGGTTTTCTGTGGTTTCCCATCTTCCTAACTATAGGCCACAGCCGCTACCTTCCAATTCCTCGTCCTTACAATCACACTTTCCTCCCCAGACAACACTCCACACGCGACGGTACATGTAGCTCATCCCATGGGTGTCCGCATAGAAGCAGTTAGATATTCCGGCTAGCCGAACATGTCCTCGGACACTCCCGGCACTAAAAGACATACGCTAAAAAGTATAATATTATAATATAAATTGATAATATCCAACGAGGCAGCTCCTTGGGGACAGTTTAAACCACCCTCTGTTTGATAAGCGTAACTTGTAAAACCGGGCCTTGTTGGATCATAACTTATGGATTAACCTATAATGCTTAAACGATTCACACAGCCGACATCCTGGAATTATTTTGCTGATGACCTTGTAGTTTAGGCAACAGACGCTTCCCACATTAAGGTATATTTTTTGCAAAATTTGGCAGAGATCTAATGATTAGTATAGTCGTAATTTGATTTAAGCTTTTAACATTTGGGTGGCCACCGTTTGGTTATCGTTAAGATGTCGGTGATATAAATCATGACACTGAGGTGTCCTTTGCTAGTGCTAACTCTGTACCAAAGTTGTATTAATTAGGTTTCGTCATGTTTGAATAGCATACACACACACTCACACACACACAGACTGACACATAAACTTTTGGTCCGTGTAGATCTCATAAGTCTACTTTCATATTTAGCAAAAATTGAAAGTAGGCTAACAAATGATTAACGGCTAATTCAACAATTAGAGAAGCAGCTTCTAACGTGGTCATAGTTATGTTCCCAATAATATGATTATAATAATAATAATAATAATAATAATAATAATAATAATAATAATAATAATAATAATAATAATAATAATAATAATAATAATAATTACTATTATTCAAATGAGGTATAATTGCATTTAGTCTATGTGTGTAGCTAGCTGAGAGATTATTTTTTAAATTTTATTTTGTTGTTGATATTAAATGAGAATGTGATTCGGATGAATGCAATCATCATCCCATATTTCCATGCCGTAGATGAAATTGATGTTCTGATGATGGCCTTTTCACGGTTCATGGAACCTCACAAAGCAACTTAACTGCCTTGTAATATGATGTTGTCACAAAATATATTTATAAGCAATGCAAAATAAGAAACAAGCCCTACTGATGATATCTGGACGGTGGTTGGAGTGGGAAGGTTATGAACAGGGAACGGATTTATATGTAAATACATATCTCTTTGTGAAGCTAAACTTAATTATATTTTGTATTATCTTTACAAATCATGGTGTGTGGAGCTTCTAACTAGGTGGAGTACGTGGCTGGAAGCGGTTGAATACTATGCTGAATATATAGACTCCGTTAAGAACGTTCTGCATGCTATGGACTCTGAAGATGCAGCCTCAATTGTAGCTGCGCAAAGTGTGAGGAATGACTAGATTTACATTCAGCATAATTTTTCATGCATCACAAAAACACTCAAAAGTCTCCAAAACTCGCATCTCTCACTTTCTGAAAGTTTCGAAATTGTGAATCGAACTGTGGAACAGCTAAATTAGGGTACAGGTAAAGTTGAAGATGTAGCAAAAAAGAGGATGGACACTGTACTTTCAAAGAACCCTGGATATGAAAGAATGGGAAAGGTTGCTGCAATTATTTGTGGAGATTAAGTGTCAAGTTAACGTTGGATTTAACACCAGCAGACGTTGTAAAGTTTAAATATGCCCCCATTACCTCTTCTGATGTTGAACGAAGTTTCAGTCAGTGTAAATCGGTACTTAGAGACAATAGGAGAAGATTCACTTTCCAGCACTTAAAAGAACATTTCGTGATCCATTGTTTTGGTGACAGAGATTAAAATATTGCGTGTTATTGAAAGATCATATTAAAATGAGAAGTACAGCATTATGGTTCATGTAGATCTACTTTCTATAGCTTCTTTGAACTTTGATATCAAATCGAAATGATAGTTTTTGTAATTTTAAGTCCATATATAATTCCATGTTTCAATAAAAATAACTAAATACAGTATATATGTACATATTTCATGGACTATTAGTACATATAAATCCGTTCCCTGGTTATGAATATTGGAGGTTATGGTACCACAATGGTACGAATATCAGCAATAGTTCACATTTTATTATGAAACAAATTCCGGGCATTACGAAGAACGATTCTCCTGTACTCTGACACTCTCTATAACTTAAAATGGGCAAACAAAAGCGTGACTGGTCAATCTAAATTACAAATCTTACCAAACTTGTGGAACAAAACTAGTGAACTAATCTTAATTGTTGTTAAATACAATAATCCGTACCTTTATATGAAGAAGAATACATGGTTATTATACTGTGCTAGTTCGTCGGATCAGGGGTGTTAGTTCTATCACCAATGTATAACACATATATTCAGGATTTGAGCAAACAGGCAAACAATCTACAATGAAAAATACCATATTTTACTAAATGAAAGTTTTACTTCCTTAAAACATGGCATGAGAAACAACATAAGGTCTACATCACTGTACAAATAAAACAAAGGCCAAAAATAATAATATTCAACCCTTCCTAAATAAATATGCTTATTATTAATAATATTCGATTATAAAAAATCGATCAATATTTAAATAGTTACGACTTCTCCACCAGTTAATTCATTAATATTTAACTTTTCATAACAGGATAACTTTGCTTTCTTCAAGTTAAATCATCATTATTCATTTGACTGCAAATTATCAAAATTCACTTTTACTTCTCACAAGCTATTCATCAATATTTATTGAAATTCAGTTCATTAAAATTCATTTTACTTCTCACAAGCCGTTCATCAATATTTGTTAAAATTCAGTTCATTAAAATTCATTTTTTTCTCACAAGCCGGGATCAAAATCACTTTCCTCTCCTCTACACATTTCGAAGAATAAGTACTTCCTTCGGCACCATGCATCATTATTTAATTTTTCCGATGGCAAATACTTCCACCGTTATCTTTCTTACTTGCTTACTTTACGCGATCAGGCCCAGGGGACCGCGCGCTGCTACAAGGGTTCTCCTCCACTGGATTATGTTTGCTGCTCTCTGTTGCCAGTCATCCTGTATTCCAATCTGCCGCAGGTTTTCACGGATTCCGTCTTTCCATCTTTTCCTTGGTCTACCCTGTGGTCTTCTTCCAAGAGGAACAAAACTGAGCAGTTTCAGAGGCCATCGGCATGTGTCCATCCTAGTGACATGGCCTGCCCAAGCCAGACGTTTGCTTCTCATTAGTCCTACGATGTGTGGTTTTTTATACATGGCATTCAGCTCTCGATTGTACCGTATATGCCATTCACCAGTGTCCTCATCTTGAACGGGACCAAAGATCTTCCTCAAAACTTCCCGATCAAGAACAAGGAGATTATTCGAATCTTTTTTCCGAGTACCCCAGGTCTCGCTTCCATACAGCACTACAGGCTAAATTAGTGTCTTGTATAGTTGGAGTTTGAACTTTCTCGATAGGCTGCGGGACTTAAGAAGATGACTGAGACTGTAGTAGGAGCGGTTTCCGGCTAAGATCCTCGCTTTCATCACTGTCCGATATGATGCATCCTCTACAACAATAACGCCTAGGTACTTAGAATCATTAACTTTCCGGTAGGATTTTGTCCCAACTATCAATGGCTCCCATGGTTCTCTTGAATTTCGGCTCAACACCAGGTAATCTGTTTTCGACTCATTCACCTGCAGACCTATCTTACTTGCTGCAGCCTCCATGACTTTAGCCATCTTCTCGCTTTCTACTTGGATTCCTTCGAAGTTGTCATGGAAGGTTTCCCTCATCACGTTTTCGAGTGCCAGGTTGAACAATATCGGTGACATTCCATCCCCTTGTCTCAGTCCTGTAATTACGTCAAAGCTGATCGTCTATTTTGCATCATAAAATCCCGAGGCTTCTTTGTAGGTTGTTTACCGATGTCAATGTTTCTGTGATGGGGTGGTAACCCATCACCAACCCCCAACCTGGAGGACCAGGGTTTTTGATTTGGGGGTAACCTTCCCCTAGATGAATTGCTTTCACTGCAGCTATCGAGGTCCATCTCCCATGTATTTTAATCACCACAGAGTAGCGATCCTCCCACACGGATCTGCTTACCGACCTAGTTTCCCGCTGGGGTTCAATACCCAACCTTCACAAGGTGCTCGGTTTAACAGGGACTCACCTTGTAGGTTACGTGCTTGGAGTTAAAGTGAGAGAGTCTAGAGATCCCAAACTTGCCGAGTTATTATATTATTGTTGCTACAGGGCGCCTGATAATGTTCTCCGCAGTAGCTACGTGCAGCTGCGAGCGTTTGCGTCATGGGTTTAGTTGGTGACACTGTGTCCTTGAAAGGGGGACTCCCGCGTGAAGGCTGTAGACTGTCGAATCGTCAGTGTGTATTGCGATAAGCGAGCGTTTATATCATCAGTGTGTATTGCAGTAAGCGAGCGTTCAGATAGATTATTGGAAGAGTGCATCAGTATACAGACGGTAATGTTTACTACTGAAGAGAGAGTTTTTTTTTGTGGAATACGTTTTTCGCGAAGGCGATCGGTTTACAAAAAATGTAAAATTAAGATTTCAGGCGCGGTTTCCTAATTCAAAGTGTCCTAACCGTGATACCGTTCGGGATTTGTTAAGTAAATTTCGTGTGACTGGCTCAGTTTACGATGTACCGGGAACAGGCAGGCCTACGCTTTTAACAGACGAAAAACTTGATGAAATCTCCGATATAATGCTACGTAGTCCAAGTAAATCAACACGAAAAAATTAGCTCAACAAACAGGAATCTCTAAGTCGACAGCACATAAAGCTGTAAGAGACAAGCTTCAGTTGTTCCCGTATAAAGTTACCGTGGTTCATGAATTAAAACAAACTGATTACGGAGAATGGTTCCAAAGATTCATAAATCTGTTATGAATGGCTGTGGTGAGTACAAAGTTTGCTGTTTGTTTGTTATGATGCAAGCGGCTGCCAAGCTGCCAACTTTACTGCTGTAACTAGCTCTCGCAGACGCATGTAGGCGCTGCGGAGAACATTCCCGGACTCACTGTAGATGGGCAGCAATGACGCATCTCACTCTCATTACATCCACTCCACCGTTATCAAATACTTTAAATCTGGGTTACCCGCTTTCATATTCTTCGACCGAGACTGATACTAACATGTTCACCAACATATCATGATGGCTGGGTGTGTATTATTGTTATTATTACATTGGAATGGCATTCTTTTAACCTTTTCCCCCTGACCTGAACACAATTGATTGCCATCCTTCTTATAATCGTATCATATAATTCATTCAATATTTCAGAAAGCAATACTTTTAATTACCAGTACCTTATGAATGGATCCAGTCTCTGGTCATACTCTCACTCGGGCCTGCCGCCCTGACCGTACTTAAGACAATTTATGACCGTCTTAGCAATGGCCGTCGTCCGTGAATAGAAATCTTTTTTTTTTTTCATTCTGACACTCATCCTGACCCAGATTATGATTTTATGGGCACCATTTTTATGTGTGAAACTAATTAACATGACATAATTATATAGATTTATCGAAAGGTTTCAATCATTTATTCCTGGACTCGAAGAGTTTTTACGTTAATTCTTTGGCCGAAATTATCGACTTAATTCATTTTTATTGAAACCGGGTGAGTTAGCCGTGGTGGTTACGGCATGACTGATGGCAGTCGCTCACATCCGGGAGGCGAGGTGGTTCGAATCCCCCCGCCGGCAACCTTGAAGATGGTCTTCTGTGGTTTCCCATCTTCCTTCCAGGCAAATGCCGGGGTTGGTCCCTAACTATAGGCCACAGCCGCTACCTTCCAACTCCTCGTCCTTACAATCCAACTTCCCTCCTTCCCTCCCCAACGGTACTTGTAGCTCACCCATTGGGTGTCCGTCTCGAAGCAGCTACAAAACTGGCGAGCCGAACATGTCCTCGGACACTCCCGGCACTAAAAGCCATACGCTAAAAAAAAAAAAAAAAAAAAAATATTGAAGGGTTAGGTAATCAAGCTACGGATTTCATTCTAGGGAGGCTGATGGTCGAATCAAATAAACATTACAGCCCCGGGGTGGGAATCAAATCTCGTCCCCGACTGTTCGGAAACATCCTTTTATGTGCTCCCTGGCACTTCAAATACATACGACGCTGGATGCTCCACCGACATTTATTACACCTGGTGATCACCTTGCACATTATATCCATCACCTGTCTATTACAGCGTGAGAGCCTCTTTCCTGGGGCATTAATAGCCCAATATATCGGCGACATCCTGACTTATCCAACACTCTCCAAGTTACCCGCGTTCTGAACCGTCATCCATACTTTAATGCTTTAAGTCTGGCATTTACATTTTAGATAGCTTATTTCAGCTGCAATAATCAATCACTATCGAAACCTTTCATAAATCATAATGTTAATATTTCTGGTCACACAAAATAAAATATATATCCTCTCAATATTTGTATCTGACCCATTCTAATACATTTCTTTAATTAATTTGCTAATTTCATTTATTTTGTCGGTCCCGTCCATCCTTCGATTTCTAATTACGTGAATAATACATCCTTACTAATTTCGGGTCCCTTTTATAATTTAAATAACAAAGTTTCCTTTATAGGGTGATGCATGGTGCGATTTTCTACATTACATAATAAAATTTTAGTACTCACTCAATGCGCATAGGGTGGTCGAACCCAGTAGTGAAACATTTCACCCATCATGTGGTGTTTAGACTTCCATCTTCACGAATTTGCAATGATTAATAATCATTTTCCATACACACTTGGCTTCGTGATTATACATTTTAAAGCCTTATTATTCACTTTCTCAAATTTATATGACACTTTGGCCCTAAAGATTATACACTTTTATAACGTACCTAAAAATTGATATGGCACTTTTAACACTAAAAATATACACTTTCGTGCATCCTTCTTCGTTCCACTGCCTAATCCCACTTTACAGGTGATTTTATGATCCACTCGCGGTGATGGACTCATGCAGTCGCTGCCTGGCGAAGATCCCGGATAGAATCACGTTCTCCCCAACTCGAAAGTTTATCTGACAACTCCTACATTAATATGATTTCTTCTGTAGCCTGCCTCAATAACATTTGTAGCTACGAAGAGTTTATGAATATTATTACGTATTTCGCCGTATCCTTGCGGTTCTAATGTTTATACTATTTAGCTCGTGGCTATCTCGGTTAGACATATGCTTTGTCCCAGCGTGAATATACCTGATTCACTTCTAACACTTTGCTTTAAAGCGTACTCAATCGCTCACTGTTGTTCGGGTACGTAAACTAATGCTATCGTGTTTATAACGTATACCTCGTCATACACGGTTCCGCTAATGTTCGCTTTATCTGACGCTGATCACGTCACTCAGATACTACTATCCACACTTTATTCAAATTAATGTTACTTGACTTTTTGTCCTCGCGGTGTCTGCTTTCAGACCGCGGAATGTCGCGAACTTTGCTTCTCGAAGGCTTTATGACTCGGTTATTGTTCACTTATTATTATTATTATTTCTTCACTTATACCTTCTGAATAATACTTTGACTCTTGACGTGTTAGTTAGTTAGTTATTGAGGTTTCAAGGGGCAGAACTACGAGGTCATCTGCTCCTGGCTTTTGACGTGGCGTCTTTCAGTACGCAGTACTAAATTGTCAGTACCCTACTCGCCTGAAGATTTGAAAACTTGTATGTATTCTTCCCTGCTGCAGGCTTATATAGCTTTGAGCTCAGAAATAGTTCGCGGCGTCACTCGGGAGCTCAATTTCTTAAATATTGTAATTTTTCCTTCTTGGCACCAACTTTCTATGTAGAATTTCGTGTAACTCACCAATATTCGCTTCGGAGGTCAATCCGATTGGCCAAGTAATTTATATCAAATTATCAAATATTAGCGTGGGCACGCGCTGGGAATGGGGACTCCCCGCTTACTCTCCGCAGGCACGTTACATCAGTGTGTTTCCACAGTGATTTCTGAATCTGCTTTAATTGAAGCGTTTTATATCTTCTTAATTATCTCCTTAATTTTCCCTTTCTAATGATGTCGTTCGTAGCATTTTACATTGGCTCAATCTCTGGATCTCGATAAAAGGGGGCGTTACTCCTATCCTCCATCCTCAGCCACCTTTGTTTTAGTTTATTTCTACGTCACTCACGGGATTTACCCTCCGCAAAAATAGTCCGAGGTGACTGACGTTAATGGCCTTTGGCGCCCGGCTGGACCGCCTCCTGAACTGGACCCATTAGTTGCCTGTCACACTGGCTATTCCTTCGAGTTTCTAAAGATATTTCAGCTTAAGTTAGCCTAAAAGTGCTCTGAATATGCAATGCTTTATTCATTTTATGCTGCATTACTTTGATAAATCTGCCCAGATCTGGCCTGTTATTGTGTTAATGGTGGATCCTTTCAAATTTTACTTATTTCCGTATGCCTCTGGTCCGGCGTTCACGTCCCATCTCTCAGCTTGCATTTTGCTTTCTCCATAAGCCTCCGGTTCATATCCAATCACTTGAACCGATAAGGGTTCACTTAATTGTTGTTAAATACACAAATCCGTTGTTTATTACAATCAATAATAATCTATATTCGTGATAACTCAAGTCTTTGAGTTCACTTTCATTGCATAATCGGCACAGGTAGTCAGCAAAAGTCTCCTTCGGTCTCTTATATTCTTTGCTGTCATGTATAGTTAGTTCTTGCATTTAAGTGGCGATTGAATTCTCCATGTGTGCGGCATTCGTACCCAATCAGTAGCCTACGTCATCAAAATTATTAGTTACACAGAGAGAGCCTCACCTGTTATTATATGCTCCTTGGCCCAGACTGAGAGAAGAAGGTATTGGCAACTCAAACTATCACTTGGGGCACTGCGGTCGGTTCAACATGGCTGTGATACGTAGGATAAAACACTCAATAACACAGGATTGCTATGGAACACTTTCGTATTATCCTGCTATAATCAGTAAATGTGATCCCTAAAATGCTGTCAGTCTTACATGTGAATTACGTAGGCCTATTATCAAGCATTGATTGTCTGCTCGGATTTGTATTTGTGCATTTCGAATCATGACGCTGTTTGTTTCAATGTTTATTCGAGTTTGCTAACTGACAGACTCCAGAAACTTTACAGAACGGGTAGAAGTGTTATTTGCAAACCCGCCTTGTGAAAGAGCATCCTACACAATGATGAAACATTTTTGGGTCAATTTACGCTCTTGAGCTCCAGACATCGCTGCTCCACCCCACATGAATACAAGAGAAATTGAAAGGAGAAAGCTAACAATTAAGCAGTTTCAATGTTATTGTAAGGCAAGTGCATCAGAATGTATCAAACATGTTTTATCGCTGCTTCTTTTCTGTCACTCGTAGGCCTAATTAGGGGCTATTAGTCCATTATTATTACCTTAAGTGAATAGACTGTGCCCCAACGACCACACCAACTGTAGGCCTATTCCAAGTCGTTCCTGTTCTTCATATTTATTCGTTATCGCCACCTTTCGCCCATTGCTATTTGCATCTTTTGGAATATAATGAAAATGTATATCCATAGCCCTCTTATACATCGGCTTGCAGCCGTAAATAGAGCAATATACTTTGCTTATACTCATTTTGTATTCTAACAATGAGTAAAATCCATTAATTTTATATAAAAACACAAACAAATTAACACGCTCTGTTCACCCATACAAGAAACAATACAAACTGTTAACACGTGGTAGTCAAGTGAAGTTCTCGGGCAGTAACGACCCCTAGCGCGCAGTTGCGAGCGCGAAGCGCGAGCAACTGCCCATGGGTCGGTGGCAGGCACTGGTGCTCCGATTGGTGCTCCTTTTAGCCTGTTTGAAGTTGTTGCTCAAGGGTTTAATTATTTTTGTCTCCTCGTTAATGTATAGAGGGGAGAAAAATTTTAGTTTTAAGTTTGGTTTGATTAAAGTGAGGGATGAATTTAATGTTGATTTTTGAAGTTATTTATTTAATTTTAAGTAAAATGAGACTTGAAATGACCTTGTTTGTTGTACTTAGTGCCGTATTAGCTGTTCGGCACGCTCGTTCCCTGGCCGACAGCAGCAGCTTCGTTGATAATAATAATAATAATGAAGTGGAAATTTTAATAAAATTTGGAGACTAGTTAATTAATTAAATGAAGGAGAAAGACCTCTAGTGGGTTGGTTTCGTTGGAGATGAGGAAATAAAGACCTTGAGTAGGTTTGCAAGGTTGAAATTAATAATAATAACAGCCTCAGACATGATTTTTGAGTGTTTAAGTAATGTACGTAAGGGAAGGGCAGTGATTGGTTAAGTTTGAATGAGTTAGTTGAGCGGGCTGGTTTGAAGGTCTGTGATTGGTTGATATGTTTAGGGCTGTTTGAGGTATTTCGGAGTAAAAGTGTTGTGATCTTTTGATTGATTTATGTATTACGTATGTGTAGGGATGATATGTAGTAGTTTTTGTGTTGATAAATTTTTATTTGAGAGAAAAAGTTAGTCGGACGTTGTAATGAGAGCCTGTGATTGGCTGGTAGAGTTCTCTGGTTTAAAGACTGAGTTGTAAGTGAATATGCTAGTTTTGTTGTTAGGCGAGAAAGAATATGTGTTTTTAGGTACATTGAGATGTAATTTAGTTTATTTGAAAGTGGATCTGCTAGGGAGGGGGGGGGGGGAACTGATAGTTGTAGGTTTGGCGTTCCGCAGCGCCCCGTAACGGGTGAGAAGGCTGATGCCCTATCCCGGGCAGGAGCGCCTCGGAGTTGAAGTCCTGTGTTCGATTAGGGTAATGTAGTAGGGGTCGGGATCGAACCCGCAGCCCACGGGGTGCAATGCCGAGTGGGCTGGCCGTGGCCAGTCCCCCAGCCAGGCCCCCCGCGGGGTTGTAGGCAGTGAGAATGATGATTTTAGTAGCTGAGTGATGTAAGTGGGAATGATCCGTGGGACCGGTCCTGTGTTCGATCTGGGCTGAGTAGTTTTAAGTTGTTGGCAGAGAGTTGTTGTTTTTAGTTGGAATCGGTTTTGGCCTATGGAGTTGGTTAATGTTGTAGCGTTGGTTGTGCTGTTAGCGTGATTAGTAACTGTAGTATTTGGTTTAGAGTATTGGAATTACTTGGTGGAAGTGTTGGCGTGAGGGAAAGAAGTGAGGGGATAGGTTTTTTGAGTTGTTGTTGGTTTCTCAACTGCTGTTTTTTGATGGCTTGCTTGTAGAACTTGCAACCATGATACGAGGCGGCGTGTTTACCTTTACAGTTCACGCAAGTGGGGCTTTCTTTAGCTACAGTGCATTCAGAATGCCGATGAGGACCACCGCATCGGTTGCACCTCGCCTCGTATTTACATTCAAATGAAGTATGGTTGAAGCGCTGGCAGTGGAAACACTGGATGGTGAGTGATGAATGTTGACTAGGGATGTGGCGACTAGGTGGCTGAGTTTTTGTAGTTTTCCGTGAGGGCTTGTGTTTTGGAGAGGTCTGGGTGGATTTTGCAGATGTGAGTGATGTTGGCTGAGGTTCAGTGTTAGATGTAGGTGATTCTGGTTCAGGGTAGAGTGAGATTTGGTCTAGTGTTGTGGTAGTTAGCTGCTGGGTTTCTGTTTGCACTGCAGCTTCAGTTGATGTGGTAGGGCTAGGCTCAGGGTTTGTAGAGTAGATGTCTGTCGTTGTTATGGTTAATGGTTTTGATTTAGGAGGTTCTGTGTCGTTCCATCCTGCGTTTATGGGAATGTGATGGGGGATGCCAGGGTGTGACGAGAGTGTATTCCTGATCAGGTCAATGTACTTGTCGTGAGTTGGGGTGATGACAATGAAGTTGTTTGTAGTCTCCTCGATGATGGTGATGGGTGGCCATATCGTTGAGAGTACTTCAATGATAGCCATCCTGTTTGCCATGGGATCTTCGGATGGCGTGACCATGACTACACTTGTGTACGGGCTTCTACGTGTAGGATGTGTGTAGTAGAGGTATTCAGTGTAATTGAATGCGGGGATGGGCAGAGTACGGCGAGTGTTCATGGTGAGAGTAGCTGTTTTAGATGGAGAGATAGAGATGTAGATAAGAGTTTATTGGTCAAATGCTGAGGGCAGACCTTGGTTTAATTTAGAGGAATAACTTTGGCCTCGTCCAAGAAGAGCAGCCAGTCGTGTAAGGTTAACCAGTTATTAAGCAGAGGGTCTGCGACAGTACACGATCGGGCTTCGACGATGTTGTTAATTAATTAATTAATTAATTAATTAGGTTGCAGGTGTGGGAGGGATGAGTAACTTGGCGGTAACTCGGGCTGAAGGGATTTTCTTGACTGGGACGGTTTGGTAGGTAGGGTAAGTTTGCTTGGCTGGGAATAACAATGGAGGTATAACGGTTAGAAGGTATTGTTGCTTGAACTCGCAGGGAAGGTGGGAGGGGGTAGGCGGCTCAAGATGATGAAGCGAAGTACTTGAGGAGGAAGTGGATCATCGATTTCATCAATTGACGTGGGCGCTTGACGTTCGTCTCGGAGCTCTGGGATGAAGCTGCTGACCTGCTCGGATGCTAGCTTGCGAATGACTGACTGATGTTAACACGTGGTAGATTTATCCTAGTTGGTGAGATTCTTATTGTCACCGCTAGATGGCATATCAGATAGCTGGAGTTGCCAATTGAGAGACAGAGAATCTACTCATCAAACACTTGTTCAGAGGTATGGTCTGCGTGCCAGCAGAAGTCCGCTGGCTTTGAACAACAGATGCCTTCCCGCACCGCGTTCCACACATTCTAACAAGTAGTTCCGTGAAGAACTAAACAGTCTATTTTCATGTATCCCACTGGTCTTTTACATTAAAATTCTCCTGTCTATTACAAGGATTTTCCATGCAATATACTAAATAGCGTTTGATTCACGACCTATGTCTTCACCATCACCATTACATTGAGAAGTCATGTGCGAGAATATGAAAACGAAAGTTTGATGGTTTCCAGTCGGTCAATACGATTGTACCCAAATGAGATGGGTTATTCCCTAATCCTGAAAAAATACATGACATTAATAAATACACTTGGATCGTGTTGACCGACTGAAATTCATCGAACTTCTTTTAACCAAGGCAACACCAAAAATGGTTTCAAACACCATAATGCTAGAATATATAGCTTTCAGTATCGGTGATTAAGACTCCTGCTGCGAGATGGCATTTTTATGTACCCGGGAATTAATTTTTAGAAAAGTCAAATGCACGGCTTCTATGATTTACGAAAAGTAAGCTACAGAATTTAGAGTCATTAGATAAAGATTGTTATCATAGCAAGCATAAGAATCATATTTTCAAACACCTGAATAAGATACGAGAAATAAAATAATGCAAGGTCTTAATATTGTAACCTTTATGCATTTGTGACTGCATAAATTCTACATATTATTTCAACAAAATTTTATTCATGTTTAAAACTGATGGGAGGAAGACGTTGCTTGAAGACCAGGGCAGTAACAAAGGAGAGGCCGGTACGTGCTTTTCCTAGACTTTCACCGAGCGTGGACAATAGAAGATGGAACAAGGCAAGTAAACATCTGGGAGCCACATGGGCAGAGACAAGGCGAGACGGTCATTCAACCGAGCGGGTGGATACCGAAATTTCAACGATCATCTACTAGATAAACCCCGCCCATTTGAGAGAAATTAGAGCAGCACTTAAAATTCAGAAACAGGAGTTACATCATCGTAAAGGGGATAATCTCAGCCTCTCAAAAGTATTTTCATAATTTGAATTAAGTTATTCTGTGATTTTTGCCAGAAATGAAACCAAATTAAGGGGCGGATTTGAAACAACCAATCGCAGCCAGGGACGCGAGACGCGCTAATATCCCGCCGAAATTATGGAACAATGAAGGAAGTTATGGAGCTAATTATCTAAGGATTCAGCGATCGGATTTTGGATTAACAGGAAACCATGAGACATTGAAAATGAGGACGTTCGAATGAGCTACTTTGCATATTCATGCGAGTGATATTATAGAATAAATTTTGGAAAACTCCCCACTCCTATAACTTTCTCTGCAAATCATATAAATAATAGCTGAAGACACAGCGAAGTCAGTCTACTTTGGGGCATCGCTGGAGGCGGAAGCCCTTGCCCGGGACGATCAGAAATTACCGTGATTTATAAGTCCAATCATTCTAGTTGGGACATTGCATATCTTAATTATTCGCAAGCGCGAAGCAATCAGTATTACGAGAAATGTGTGTGCCGTTATCAGTAAAAACGGATGTAAGTTAGAGATGGCCAACCGTGCTATCAGCATAAAAAGTCAGTGAGATAGGAAGCTATGAACTGTCAGCTGAATTAAGTAGGTTGATGATAGCTTAGAAGTTAGGAGCTCCACACACAGCCGTGCATTGTGTTACTATTAATAAGTCACAGTGGACCTTTGGTTTTGGTGAACTTTCGGAACCGTGTGTAAAATCACCCTCCCTTACAAGATGGATCAGATGGACAAGCGGACTGGAATCATGGAACTGAGCTACATCCTGGTGAATATGAGATAAATTTAGATACCAGATGGGGCATGTATGTGTGATGCTTCCCATCCTGGGAGTTGGATAAGTTTCTCTCCATCATAAACCATTATGATAAAATAGGTATTTTGGGCAGTTTGTGTAAATTTGTATATATTTTAATGATGATTTCCATTTGTGTGTTTTTATATGATAGGGTTTGAACATGAGCATCAAAATCTTTTATTTTGTTTGTTTTGAGGGTTTTAGTAATGCTGTTGAATGCACATTAAGGGGATAATTGGGATATGAGTGCGTACGCACGACCGTAACGTAAAAGCCAGTATGGGGCAAATAGCATGACATTGCGACAGACCAGTAATGATGCAGCCACTTGAGCATGACATGTAAGTAAGGTACTGATGAATACACCTAAGGTAATAGGTAAGACGTAATGGACAGGTGACAGTATAAGATTCAGAGAAGAGTGAGAATTGACCCTTGGTTGAGCTGAAATAAATAGCGGAGGTGGTAATTCCCGCAAATCTACGAGGATATAATGCTAAGTGAAATGGCGGAGGTTGTAATTCCCGCAAATCTACGATGAAATAATGGTAAGTGAAAATGATTGAGTTCATTATGCGATGAGAGCACGCGATGGCTCCGTCGGAAAGGTAATTGTACAGCTCAGGTCCAAGGCGGTCAGGTAGAAAGCAGGTACAAATGACTGTGGTCAACTGCCTAAACCTTGGGGGTGCGGTGGAGGTCGTTGCCCGCCAGTCTGGTTTGTTGTGATGAGAGTACGTCTGTTGCAAGGTCAAGGGGACCACGTTGGATGGTATTGTTTTCCTTTTGCCGCTTCAGGAAGCGATGTCATATAATTATTGTTATTTTGGGTGCATTCAGTTAATTGTTTGTTTATTCTAATTCACGGGGCGAAGGCCTCCGTAGCGTGCTTATTTTGATGCCTCATGTATTTTGACTTGTATTTTTTGTGGATTATATTAGATTGGCAGAGCTATGGCTCTGAGTAGAGTTAGTTTTTTTTTTGGTAACGTAAGAGTGTTGCACACATGCCTGTGGCCGAGAATAACCCTATTGCCTTCATTCCCGGACTCTTGAGAGGATGGTAATGATTGTAGGAGAGAGAGCATGTCCAAACCCCTAAAACCATTTTATAATTATAAATATGAGTGCGCGATTGATAGAATGGCTGGACTTCTCAGGCCATAGTTTGATAAATTAAGTCTGTTGACATTTTATTCTTGAACTTGAAGCAGTGGACTGATGTAAATTAGATTGTTTTTCTTCCTGGTTTCAGCCAGTGCATTTTAATATTCATCTTTTTCAATTTTGATTTGCTGTGATTAAAATCTTAGTTTTGTGTTTAGAATAATGTTTAAGGGAGTTGTTTTTTGTTTTTGTTGTCTGTGGATGGGAATAAGCGGGAAGATGTTGTTTTTATAAATAAATTATTTTTGCATTAGGATTCCTCTGACATATTGATTTTAGGTTAAGCTTCCTGTGATCCTCCATAAATCCCTAGGGTGTTTAAGTTATGTTAGAGCCAGCGGACAGACCATTACTCCGAGCTAGAGTCGGCATCCTAGGAGCCTCAAAGGGTACAATATTTCGAACTTGAATTTTTGAAAACAATTGAACATCACTAGATGTCTGTATACTAATCTCTGAATCAAGATTCACTGTGCCATGTTTCATTGCACTCAAGTGATTAGATCGACAGGAAAGTTATATGCAATATTTGAAAATCACTTCGCCTCCATGATGTTTTGTGTTTTTCAGGATTAGTCTAAGGAAAATCACATAGGCTATTTGTACTTAGGTACTTAACATTCCTCTAACACCATACAAAATTTCAGTTTGAATGCTTAAATAGTTTCGGAGATATTGAGAACCGGTGAAATGTATCGTATGTGCGCCATGTAAGATTGTTTTATATATTGTGCCCTAATGGTGAAAGGGTACAATATATGCAATAGAATTATATGCCAAAAGATGATTATTATAATCGTGGCTCATTATACCAACCTACATTCCTATCGCTTGGTTAGGACACGAGAGATGTAAACGTGATTTTGAAAATTTCGCACAGCCACCATTTTTAAGTTCTCATTGATATTGAATTAAAATAGACGTCAATATATTAGGCCTTCTATGAAGATTTACCGTGGGGGTCTCACTGCTCTCGGATAATTAAGTCACGAGAAATATTCCTATAAATATTTAAATTTCGCCATGTTGGATTTGTGTTCATCGGGTTATTGAAAGGCCCATAGGTGAACTTATGTTAATAGTCTCCATCAACATACAAAACTTCAGTTTTATTGCTATAATAGATTCGCAAATATTGAGAACCGTCTAAATATGTATTTCGGATGATCGCCATGTTGTATCGGAGAGCTATGTGCCATTAGATGAAGATTATTGCCTAGGTTTATTATTCAAACGTTCACTTCGATCGCATGATTAGGACACAACAAATAAAAACTTAATTTTAAAACTTCGCACAGCCGCCATCTTGCTTTTAAGGAAAAGTTTTGAATTAAATTCCAGTTGATTAAATCATCTATAAACATTTATCGTACCAAGTTTCACTGCGATCGGTTGATAAAATCTCGAGAAAATGCCATTTAAATATTTTAATTTCGCTTGGCCTCCATGTTGGTTTTGTACTTAACATGTTTTTTATCATCACATAGCCTAACTTACCTTAGCATTCTCTACCACCATACAAAATGTCAGGGTGATATCAGTAATAGTTTTGGAGATATAGAATTCTGGTTAAATATTTCGCGCGGCCACCATGTTAGATTTCACTGCAGTTGAGGAGAACCAGGAGAACCTATATGATGAGCCACAGTTGCTGATAGAGAAACCATCACTTGAGGAAATCAATGAAGCTATTAAGAGCCTAAAAAATAATAAAGCACCAGGAGAGGATGGAATCTGTTCTGAATTGTTGAAACATAGTGGAAAAGAGATGAGACAGTGCATCTATGAATTGCTGGTTAGAATCTAGGAGATGGAGGAAATGCCCCAGGAATGGAATGAGGCCATAATTTTCCCACTTCATAAGAAATGAGATAAGACCAACTGAGGAAACTTCAGGGGAATTTCATTGCTAAATGTGACATACAAAGTGCTTACCAAAATATTGGCCTTGCGATTAAAACCGTTTGTTGAGAGTGCACTAGGAGAGTACCAGTGTGGATTTAGGAGTGGTAGATCCACCTCTGAACAGATTTTCTTGCTGAGATCAATCATGGAGAAATGTTATGAGTACTATATCACTCTACATCAACTGTTCATTGATTTTAAACAGGCGTATGACAGTGTTAGGAGACCTCAGTTGTATGCAGCAATATTAGAGCTTGGAATACCTAAGAAACTTGTTGGTCTTGTAAAAATGACTTTAAAGAATACCAAGTCAAAAGTTAAAGTTCAAGGAATGCTTTCAGAATCCTTCGAAGTGAAACGAGGACTTAGACAAGGAGATGTACTGTCAACATTGCTCTTCAATGTGGCCTTAGTGAAAGTTATGAGGAGTATAGAATGCAATCGAGGAGGATCCATTTTCAATAGGACACTTCAGTATCTTGCTTATGCAGATGCTGTAGCTTTTATAAGCAGAAGCCAAAGATTTGTGTCTGAGGGTTTCAGCCATATGGAAAGGGAGAGCAGAAAGCTGGGCCTAGGGGTAAATGAAGGAAAAACGAAATAGTTGGTAGCCAGTCGAGATCACAAACACCAAACATGCATAGTCATTGACAATTACAACTTTGAGAGGGTCCCACAGTTTAAATACCTTGGATCTGTGATCTCTGATAGTAACGAGGTACAGACAGAGATAAAAGAAAGAATGTTGTCTGCAAACAGATGCTACTACGCATTCTTACCTCTCCTGCGATCGCGTTTGTTATCCAGAAGGTGAAGTTGCGTGTCTATCGAGTAATAATTTGACCAGTAATCATGTACGATGCGGAAACGTGGACTTTAACCAAAGTAGACGAGAACAGGATAGGAGTATGGGAGAGGAAAATTTTGCGGAATATTTTTGGCGCTGTGAAGGAGAATGAAGAATGGAGAATTAGAACAAATGCAGAGCTGAAAGTACTGTATGGGGAGCCAGATCTTGTGACGGAAATTAAGAGGAGTAGGCTTAGGTGGTTGGGACATGTTCAGCGTATGGAGGACAGCAATCCCGTAAAGAAGGTTTTCCAAGGAAACCACAAGGACAGAGGAGTAGAGGCAGACCAAGAAAGTGGTGGCTGGATGATGTCGAGGAGGACCCCCATAGCATGGGAATCCGAGGATGGAGAAGGAAGGCAGTGGACCGAGCAGAATGGGCAAACGTCATCAAGGAGGCCAAGGCTCTTCAAGAGCTGTAGTGCCATGGAGTGAGTAAGTAAGTAAACCATGTTTGATTGGTTAAACGTATTAAAATTTGAAGGGCAGGGTCGGGGTCGGAAAAAATAGTACTATGTCCTTACCGAGATTCATTAAAATCGCCTTAGCCGTTTAGATTTTATTAGGGGACACACACACACACGGACAACAGGTGATCTCATAAGCCTATTTTCAGCCTATTTTCATTTTATGAAAAAAAAAAAAGGCTTATGAGATCACCTTTTGTCCGTGTGTGTATACGTGTGCGTATGTGTGACGTGTGTGTGTGTGTCCCTATTTACTTTTAAACGGCTGGAGCGATTTCTATGAAACTCAGTAAGGTCATAGCACCATTTTGGCCCACTCCGACCGTGCCCTTAAAATTTTACTATTTCTCACCAATCCAACATGGCGGCTGTGAGAAATATTTAACCAGCATACAATATCTCCGAAACTGTTAGACTACTATGGCTTCAAACACCACAATAGACTACCGATATCACCCTGAAATTTTGTACGGTGATAAAGAGCACTACTAGAAGTTCACCAATGGAACTTTCAAAAACCTGGTAACTACTAAACCAACATTGCGGCCAAGCGAAGTTGCTACTTTTAAATAGACTTTTCTCGCGATTTAACCATCCAAACGCAATTAAACTTGGTATAGTAAATGTTTATACACATTGTAATGCACTGGCATTTAATTTAGTTCAGTTGTTTACATAACCTCAAAATGGCGGCTGTGCGAAATATTTCACTGGCATTCTATATCTCCGAAACTATTACTGACATCACCCTGAAATTTTCCACGTAAATAAAGGGCACTACTGCACGTTTATCTATGCAACTTTCAAAAACCTGTACAGTACGAAACGAACATGCCGGCCAAGCGAAGTTGAAACGTTTTAATAGATGTTTCTCGCGATCTAACTATCTGAGCGCAATGAAATATGGTACAGTATATGATTATACATATTGAAATGCTCTGGCATCTAATTTAGTTCAATTGTGTACATAAACTCAAGATGGCGGCTGTGCGAAATTTTAAAATTAAGTATTTATTTCTTGTGTCGCAACCATGCGATCAAAGTAACAGTTTGCATAATGAAGCTACGCAATAATTTTCCTTCAATGGTACATAACTCTATGACCTATACATATAACAATCCAAAATGGCGACCATCCGAAATATTTAGGCAGTTCTCAATATCTACGAATCTTTTATAGCAATCAAACTGAAAGTTTTTATGTTCATAGAGGCTATGAACATAGGACTTTCAATAACCTGGTGGGCGCAAATCCAACATGGCGGTGACGCGAAGTATATATATTTAAATGGACGTTTCTCGCGATTTAACCATCCGAGTACAGTGAAACTTGGTGCGGTAAATGGTTATACAAATGTTAATCCACTGGCATCTAATATATTTCAATTGTTTTCATAACCACAAGATGGCAGCTGTGCGAAATTTTAAAATCTCGTTTTTTCGTTTTTGTCCTAATTATGCGATTGAAGTTTGAATACTATACGTACACAATAATCTTCATGTAATAACACATAACTCTAAGACCTAGCCTACATACACTGAAGAAAATAGAAATTGCAACACCCAGAAGGAGTGGTGCTACATTGCTGCAATTTAACATGCAGGACGAGTGTTCGGTTGTGATTCGATGATTACACTTTCAGGTCCTTCTGACCCCAAGTTTGTACAACAATCAATATTTATTTATTTATTTATTTAAACCAAGTCTACTTGTTAATTGTCACTTTAACTCAGAGAGTCATATCGTGACATACAGATAATAAACACATAGATAACATAAATTTACAGTATGGCGTTAGATAATTAAACCAAATGTCCATTCGGCATTTCATAGCTTCCTTGTTATTTCAAAACTTAATAATATTTTGCAGTAGTTATCTTCATTCACAATATCACTGGGCAACTTTTCTGATGGAAACTGCACAAAGATCTTTCTTAATCATAAATGTGGACACAGTGTTCTTCATGTTTTGACAGTTCTCCATGGGAGACACCTCACAGAAAGAATTACTTTTATTTCCCTATCGAGCCCTTACTGACTGTAAGAGTCTGATAAGTTTTGTGGTAAGGAAAAAAAAACCATCAAACTCACAGGAAAAATCTACAGACAGCAATATGTGGCTGTACGGTAGTAATCGTATAGGCTACCTAGTTAATACAGATAGGCTCTCCTAGGTTTTAACAAGATTTATAGCTTAGGAAGCCATCTCCTGTACTTGAATGCTTAATTTACATGCATCTTTGTTCTGAATCTCATCCGACGCTTTCTTATTCCACATTGCCCTGATGGTATTAAAATATTTTGCTAATTGACCTGCTTTCCCCCATTCCCTTTTTAGTAATTTAATTAAGTGTGATACTCATTTTCATTTTCTATTCTGTTTAGATCTGCTTTGTCTACAAACTTTGCTCTTATCATTTTAATTTCCTTGCATTCCCTGATCAGGTGCGCCGCACCCATAACCTTCCCACAAAACAGGCAAATGTCCTCTTTTCCTACTTCTCTCAACGCTTTGTTCTTATACACCCCCATTAACCACCAAATTATCCCTCTCATTTCTCTTTTCATTAGGCATTGAGGCTTTATGCTCATAAAGTTCCTTATTTCGCAGAACTCCGTTAAGGTTCTCCTACTGGTGCACTCTTCCCTTAGCACCTGCAACTCTACGTCATTAACCCTTCTGCACACTTTTTTACACACCCTACCTTCCTCTCTTTGTAAGTCCCTGTCCCATAGATAACCCATTCCTAATCTTTTCAGTACACTTCTTACCCCGTCCACCCAGTAGCCCTCTTGCTGATGCTTCATTTGGTGCAGGTAGGCTACCTTAAGCATTTCCCCCCCTCCACCTGCTTTTAAACGAATCCAAGACTTTATGACCCTTTTTATGATATGTTGTCTAATGCTTACATTCTCACACAACATTCTCGCTCCACAATTCGCCGTGCAACTAGGTAGCCCCAAAATTATCTTGGCAAACCTACTTACAATACTGTCCAGGGTTTTCGTTCCTTCCTCTAAACCCCATACTTCCACTCCATAGAGTGCTCTTGAAACGATGAGTGCGTTGAACACATTCTTATACACTTTGTAGTCAAGATTCGGTAACCTACGCTCTAACACTTTAACATTCGCCAATGCCGCTAGCCCTTTCGATTTTCCCCTTTTAATTTGTTCGGTCCATTTACCATTACTCGCCATTATCGTCCCTAGATACTCAAGTTTTTTCACCGTCTCTAACTGCGACCCATACATGACCCACTTTTCATTCTTAGCCAGTTTAACTCCTTTTTTGCAGACCATAACTTTGGTCTTACTCGGGTTAATTTTTAAGTTCCAGTCCTCACAGTATCTCACAATCTCGTCAATACTATATTGCATATTATAGGGTGTTAGAGCAAGCAGAAGGATGTCATCAGCGAAAGCTAGGCCCGGGATATCATAATTGTCCAAGCAAGGGTTGGACCGTTGTTCAAAGCCCTTTGACTCGAAAATATCGTTGATAAATAGCAAAAAAAAAGCACCGGGGATAATTTGCATCCCTGTTTTAGTCCTATATTAGACGTTATCTCTCCTACAATTACATCATCTTTAGTTTTAATTGCACATTTCGCTTCGGAATACACATTCTCAATTGCTCGTATCATTTTATGTGACACCCCGATTTTTCCCAGTTTGGCCATGACAGCTCCCCTGCTCACTGAATCAAACGCCTTCTCCAAATCAATAGCTGTGATATACAGCTTACCTCTTTTCCTTCTTATGTACTTGTCCATCACCGTTTTAACCACCATTATATTGTCACTGGTCCTCATTCCTTTTCTGAACCCTGTCTGGAGTCTCGAGAACACCGAACAGCCCTCTGCCCATGCTATTAAACGCTTGGATAAGACCCCGGTGTACATTTTGCTCAAATTATCAAGCAAAGTTATGCCTCTATAGTTGCCTGGGTCTAGTTTGTCCCCACGCTTCTTATATATTGGACAAATTATCCCCTCCTGCCACGCCCTTGGAAATCTACCTCCTTCAAAGATTTTGTTAAAGATTTTTACCAAGCTGTCCATCATGAACCTATTGCTACTCAACTCTTGCCAAAATTCATTTGTTATCCCCGAAATAGCACCTGACTTCCCTCCTTTACTTTTTGTCATTACTTCCTTAATTTCCTCTATCGATATGACTTGGTCCAGCATAGGCAGAGTGGCCTCCAGCCCCCTCGGGACGCCAAACTCATCCCTCTTCCTCCAATTATCTTCAGCATTTAACAGATTCTCATAATATGCAATCCATATTTCATCACTAATAGAGCTCCCCCCACCACTTCTGCTCCCCCTACAGTAAGACTTTATCCTGCTCCACACTTTGCTACAGTCGTTAGCTTTAGAATCCTTATTTAGTGCTGTTGCTTCCTTGCCCTGCCATTCATCTTTCATTTTACTGAGCAGTTCCCTATATTCTTTCCTTAGACGACAAAATTCTACTCTCATCGTATCATCCCCTCCTCTCTTGTATAGCTTCAGTGCCCTAATAACTTCGGTTTTCTTCCTTCTACAAGATTCATCGTACCATTCTTTAATTCTCCCTAATTTTCCCCTAGCCTTCACGCGCATTTTCCGCCCGGCCATCATAATTGCATTCTCAATCATACGTATTACCCCTTCAATTTCATCATTACTGATCATTAAACTTATTCCTACCTTTATCAGCTCAAAATTTTCTCCCTGGAAGTAGTTCTGGAACTCTCTGCAGTTTTCCTCCCTCCATCTGAATCTATTCACTTTTCTCTCTATAGCTTTAACTTGTGGGTTCCCTTTTGATTTTGTCACCGCTCCCTGCATGTTGACGACAATTGGTAGGTGGTGTGATTCCCCCCATTCTTCAACAGTGAACCTCTTAATTAGGGCTAGTGCTCCTCTGGAACATATTGCTAAATCTATTACACTTCCTCCAATCTCTGTTATATACGTCAGGTTACCTTCTTCATCCCCCACACAGACACCATTTAATATATATAGCTCTTCTGCACCACATAGTTCCAAAATCTTTTCTCCGTTCTTGTTACATTCCTTGTCTTTGCTGTGCCTATCCCCACATACGGCCTCGGCAACCCCCTTGCTGTAAAGGGGCTTTCTGTCTGCAACCCTCGCATTGAAGTCCCCTAAAAGCACAATCTCTGCCTCTTCATATATATTTTGAATTCTGTTTATTTCAATAGCTAACTCATCGAAAAAGCTTTCTCTTGCATACGGGGAATTCTCCGGAGGGTTGTAGACAAAGCCGAAACATACCGTTCCTTTCCCCCTCCCCCTAATATCTGCTTTTACCCACACTACTTCTTCCAGTTCTGAACTAATAAATTCTGATAATTCCCTCACCTCTTCTTTAATTAAAACAACAATTCCCCCTGGGAACCTACCGGTGCGAGCTTTCCTAATCTTAGGTTTTGTATATATATTGAAGCCATCTAATTTAACCTCGCAACCTACAGGGAGCCAACTCTCAACAAATCCTACAATCTGCATATCTTCTATTAGGGTCAAAACTACATCGTTGCCTCTCTTATTTAAAAAACCCTCTATATTTACGCTAGCAATATTCCAGTTTAGTTATTTTTTACCCCTACCCTCCTCGCTGGCGGTAGCTTTACTTCTAGTAACTCTAGCTTTCTCTAACTCTAGTATACTGCCACCTGGAGAAAGAAATGACCTCCTTCTCCACATTTAACTGCCCTGTCAAGGTTTTCTTGCCCCAAAGTTCTTTTAGACTAGTAACTCGTTGTTTGCCAGTCTCACCTTTCTGCAAACCAGGCACTTGTCCGGTGTTCCTGGCGCTGACGTTAGTCGTTCCTGCTCGCGCCACTTCCGTGTTGGACTTGGAGGTCGATCCTCTCTGTTGAATCATCACCGCACTTTCCTCTGAACCGACAACTGCTTCCACCTGGTTGCTAGGTCTAACTGTCTCCTGTTGTTGTTGCTTCTCCATATCCTGGAGTTGTGCCACTGTCCAAATCCGATCCCAGTTGTTGCCGCTAACCGCCAGTCTATTACCTTTTACATAAGCCTTGAGACCAGAGCTCCTTGCCTTCCTTAAATGAAACTGCAAGGTCCGTTGCTCGCTTGCCTCTTCTTTACTCATTTCTCTCCTTACCCATATCCTCTCCCCTTTCAGGTTCTTTGTGTTCGCCAGAATTCTGTGAGCCATCAGCGAAGAAACTAATGACACTTTCACGGGCCTCGTGCCCCTTCCTCGCCCTATCCTGGTCACATTGTCAATCTCTGAGACTCCAATGTTTATCCGCATGCCTTCACTAATCATTCGGAGCACCTTGGATGTTAGATCCTCGGTGCTTTCCTTTGCATCTTCCTTTATTCCGTAAATGAAGACGTTTTTCTTTCTCTCATCCAGCTTGGTCTTCCTTAATTCATTTACCTCCACCTCTAATATCTTCACCTTTTCTCTCAGGTCTTTTATCTCTCTACTATTCTCGGCCAGCCTTTCTGTCACTATTCCCATCTCTTCTCTTATACATGTCTTCATCTCCTTGAATTCCTTACATTGCTCACGAAGAATGTCCCGGATCTGGTCATTTTGTGACACTTCCTTTACAATTTCCCTTATTTTTTCCATTTCTTGCCATCCCAGCTGACCAGGCCCTGGGTTTGACTCCACTCCTCCAATTAATAGTAGCGTCGCCACAACCAGCGCTACCATCCCCATCGCCAAAACCCCCATCTGTTCAGTGACGTTGCCCAGTATCACCTTGCCGACACCGAAATCGCACTTCACTGTAGCCTGCCAGCGGCCGATGACCGCCCGGTACTGCTGAATAGCGATTCCCATTCTTCCTTACACTTCACTGCACGTCTGTTCACCTTGCTTGCTTGGTTGAAAACTGACAACAATCAATACAGGATGTGCCCACCACGAGCTGCAATACATTGATGAATTCGTCGAGGCATGGAGTCAATAAGGCCCTGGATCGCTTCCGGAGCAATTGTGGTCCATGCTTGCTGCACTGCACGGGTCAGTTGTTCCAGAGTTGTGGGTGGCTGAGGACGGTAGGCCAGTTGTCGACCCATCATGTCCCACACATGCTCAATAGGACTGAGGTCCGGGGATCTGGCGGGCCATTCTAAGGTTGTGATGTCGTGGAGAGCTTCTCAGGAGATGCGTGCAGTGTGAACTCGGGCATTGTCCTGCTGAAACATCCCATTAGCAATGTTCGCCATCATATGAACAACCACTGGATTGAGTACCCTATCAACGTACTGTCGAGCAGTCATAGTGTCCTCAACAAGCACTAATTGTGATTTCACATTAAAGCCAATAGCTCCCCAGACCATAATGCTTGGTGTTGGCACTGTGTGCCTCTCGACAATAAGGTCTGGGCGGCCCCTCTCCCCGGTACGTCGGCGCACATGATTCCGGCGATCACTGCGGGCAAGACAGAAGCACGATTCATCACTAAAGACGACCCTATATCATTCGTCGACCCACGTCGATCGTTCTCGACACCAGGTCAGCCTTACACGTCGCTGTTGTGGGGTCAATGGAACACCTTCTGCAGGGACACGGGATCGTAAGCCAGCTGCACGCAGGCGATTACCAACTGTTTGTTGTGTAACGTAGGGTGCCACAGCTGCTCGAATTTGCGATGCTGTTGCATGGGGTTCCATCCGGGCCATCCGAATGATGCGGCGATCCTCTCTCACTGTTGTCTGTCGCGCTGGGCCTGTGCCAGGTCTACGAGTGTGGGTACCTTCATTTGACCAATGCTGCCATACACGTTGTACTGTAGATGCCTGTCGGCCAACACGTGCAGCGACAGTCCTTAGCGATAATCCAGCCTCACACAGCCCAATTATCCGAGCCCTCTCAAACGGCGACAGTTGTTGATAGCGTGCTCTTCTCTGTCGTCGAGGCATGTTTGACGGGGAACACTTCACTGCACAGACTGCAAGTCAACTACGCTACACCAGAGTCCGTATACTGGAGTTGATTCCTCCGCGACCAATCACGTGGGGAGACCTGTAGCAACAATCCAATGGGTCTCAAACTTTGATCGTTTACATACCTACATGGCATCGTTCCATGTCTTGAAAATCAACACAAACGACCAATGCCTTCATGGTGTTGCAATTTCCATTTTCTTCAGTGTATATAAAAATCCAACATGGCGACAATCCGTAATATTAGACGGTTCTCAATATCTACGAATCTATTACAGCAATCAAATTGAAATTTTGTATGTTGATACACAGGCAATTACCATAAATAGGATATACTGTATGAAAATAGGCTTTAGTTCTTCACGGAACTACTTGTTTCATATGATGAATAGGCCTATAGACTGAAAACATCAAGTCTGTCTCCTCCTGCTTCACTCAGCGCTTTCTTTCTTTCTTTCTTTCTTTCTTTCTTTCTTTCTTTGTACTCTGTTAAGAAATAAACACAATGCTATGTGAACATGTCGACAGTAAAAAGATTGTTGTTTCATTTAAGGGGTTTGAACATAGTAGGGTCTAGGCATTTAGCTCCGTTTACTTGGCTGTGTTGTGTACAATTTGTCTGACAACCTGTGTTATTGTGGTGTGTATAGTGTGTAAATGACAATACCCTTTAATGCCGGAAAAAGAGAAAATCAAACATATTAATAAATGTAGACCTATGAAACCCTCGATAGTCGGAATTGAAAACTCCCATCTCCGGACTTGCTGCAGACGTGTTGAGTGATTTAACGCGTTAAGTAGCCTATCATCTCTTGAATATCAATTGTTGTTGTTTCATTTGAGGGGCTTGGACACCAGGGTCATACTTCGGGTGTGTGTAGAATTTGTCTGATAACCTGTGTTATTGTTATGGCTGTAATAGTGTGTGTATTTGTACGGCAGTTCAGGTGAGGATTGGGGAGGAGGCCGTGACCCTAAGTTAGGAACCATCCCGCCATTCGTTTGGAGTAGACATGGAAAACCACGGAAACCACTTCCAGGACGGCTGAAATAGGAATCGAACCTATCTCTTCTCAGGTTTGTCTCGCGAGGCTGAGTCTGCCCTGTTTCAGCCCTCAGACCAGAATGAAATTTCTTGGCAGAGCTGGGAATCGAATACGGTCCTCCAGGGCGGCAGCCAATGCTAGCCTCCACATCACGAAGTAGTCCCTTGAATAACAAGATGCCCATTCAGACATGTGCAAAGTAATTATCGTTTTGAAATTTAAGCATACTTTAGAAAGAAAACATCATTAAATATATCGCATCTTTTCTTGTCTAAACAAAATTGTTTTCTTTAATAGTCTAATGAAAATGAAAATCCACAGCCTGCTTCCAGTCTCCGACCGGGTCAGGAATGGAATGACATCTTCCAAAAGTTGGGTTTAGTTGCGCCTTCTTGAAGTATATACAAATCTTTAGTCCACCTCGTGGTGTAGTGGCTAGCATTCTTGACTGCTACTCCTGAGGTCCAGGTTCAATTACCGGCTCTCCCCCCTCCCCCCCCCCCAAAAAAAAAAGAAAAATAAATAAATTGTTGTCTCAGGGCTGGAACGCAGTACACGCTGCCTCGTGAAGCAGAGCTGTGAAGAGGTAGGTTTGATTCCAATGTACAAAATGAATAGTTGTAGTGCAAGGCTACAACCTTGCCTTTCTGGCTCCGTGGCTAAGTAGTTATTATTATTATTAGTCTGCTTTATATGCACGCCTATTGTTACCTACGACGCGACGTCTTAGCGCTGGTTGATAATCCTTTTCATCTATGTGGTGTGAAATGTCGAGCTGTTGAGCACATGTTAAGAATGACAGATTTTTTCCATATATGTCACTGTATTGATTAAAAGATCCCGGACCTGAAGGTTTCTCTTCCTGTTGCTGATATATAACAGTGGTTCTTTCCTGATCCCACATAGACAGGCTGCGTGGCCCAGCGGTAACGTTCTCGCCTGCTGTTCCCAAGGTTGCAGGATAGAATCCTGGCGCAGGCAGTTAGCATTTGAGAGTGCGAAAATGCAAGGGAGGGCAGTAGATTTACTGGCACTTTAAAGATCCCCGGCATCTCTAAAAGCAATGGTAGTCTAATTAAAAGGGACGTAAAGCCAATAGGCCTAACGTTAGGCTATTATTATGATCCTACATGGTATTTAGCCCATATTTCTTACCAACTCACTGTATTTGCTGATTTTTAACCTATTTTCATTTTATATATAAAAAAGATGTGTGTCCCCCTCCCGAATAACTTCTAAACGGCTATAGCGATTTAAATGAAACTCGGTAAGGTCATAGCACCATTTCGGCCAACCTCAATTGTTCCCTTAAAATTTTATTAGTCTACGTCTCACCAATCCAACATGGCGGCTGTGCGAAATATTTCACCAGCATTCAATATCTCCGAAACTATTACTGATATCACCCTGAAACTTTGTACGGTGATAAAGAGCACTACTACATGTTTACCTATGTAACTTTCAAAAACCTGTAAAGTACAAAACGAACATGGAGGCCAAGCGAAGTTGAAACATTTTAAGAGACTTTTCTCGCGATTTAACCATCTGAGCGCAGTGAAATGTTGTACAGTAAACTATTATACATATTGTAATGCACTGGCATCTAATTTAGTTCAATTGTTTACATAACCTCAAGATGGCGGCTGTGCGAAATGTTAAAATTAATTTTGTATTTTTCGTGTCGTAATCATGCGAACGAAGTGAAAGTTTGAATAATGTAGCTACATAATAATTTTCCTTTAATGGTATATAACTATATGGCCTATACATATAATAATCCAAAATGGCGACCATCCGAAATATTTAGACGGTTCTCTGTATCTACGAATGTTTTACAGCAATCAATCTGAAATTTTTATGTTCATAGAGGCTATGAACATAAGTTCACCTATTGACGTCAGAAAAGTTGGATGGCGCAGCCACGCGGTAGAATGTTGAAGCTGTAACATAGTGACTGGTGAGCATGGTGAAGCATTGACGTCGTGATGGAAACTGGAAGGAATTTGTCAAATTTGAGGAGGTACTGCTTTGTATACGGTTGCAAATCGTATAAAGCGGGTACGAAATCTCTTCACTACTTTCCTGTACAAAAAGTTCAGAGAGAAAGATGGGCTTCGGCGCTGTCAATTGGAACACGTGTTACACGTTACATGACAGTGTGCAGTCTGCATTTTTGTGAAGACGACTTCTTTCCACAGCATAAGCACCGGTACTGTTGATTATTGATAGTTATTGTCTCTAATTTGTATTCACAAGGATTTAGCTACATCAAAAATACTGATGAACTTGTAGCCTATTACTTCTGTGCAGTAGGCCTACATAGAATGTAATCCGCTCTTCGTAAACTTATTTTAGGGGTTCTTCCGATTGACAATAGCCGAATGGTTAGAAAACTTAAGAAAAATGCTGTTCCTAGCCTTAATTTGCCACAGAATTTATATTCTTGCCCTTGAACAGCAGGTATGCAGATCAATATTTGCAATATTGAAGTATGATTTGGCTTAAATGGTGTTTTTGGCTATGATCTCCTTACTGTTGAATTTAGTTGATTAATGTGTAAAATCTTAGTTTTAAGTACCGGTTTGGTGACCCATCATCCCAGGCAGGCCGGTAACACCTATACTACTCAGGCAGATAGGTCACTTAGCCGTAATTTGGAAGTTATAGTGATGTTAAGTATACATATGCGGTAATGTAGCAGGAAACCTGATCGGCCTAGGCTATTCTAACTTTAATTAGTTCCCATTTCAGGGTTTTACAGTTTTGAGTGCGAATAGTTGGTTTGAAAGTTGTACAACAGTAAGGAGAGTATGTTTTCTATAGGTTTTATTTGGTATTATGGTTTATGTCGAGCTGAGGAGTGAATTTGATTTGGCTTAAAGTGTAGTTTTTGATCTGTTCCGTTTGCTTATGACAAGTTCAAATGGGGACTCCAGCTTTGTTAATTATCTGTATTTTAAATATTTAATTAAATATATTGATAAAGGGGATGCCTCCATTTTAACTTGCCTGTGACAAGAGATTAATATATTTATATTCTTGCCTTTGAACAGCAAGTACGTAGGTCAATATTAGCAATATTGAAGTATGATTTGAGCATCCCAAGTAACGCTTCTTTAAACCCAAAACATTCATGCAAATTCAGGGTTGCAGGATTCAATTTATTATCAAGGAGTCGTCCTTTGTGTTATGTGAGTTATATAATGAACCCTTATTAATCTGCGATAAATAAGTATTCATGATTTATTATTATTATTACTGCGGCCCAGGCAGTACTTATGGATGGTGACAAAGAGGAAGGCAAGTTAGCGTGTTGCAATGATTGCCACAGAAACAGAGCTTGGTAGCTATTCTTGAAAACGGCCGGGTAAGCTGAGTTCAAGGCCAAATTGTGTAACAACATGCACCAGAATTGGAGTCATAAAGGGATGGTCACGAGTTTCTTGCAACCGACCTACGATTGAATCACCCAATCAGGAGAGACCAAGCCAAAACCACGCGATGGGTGGCGTCACTGGTAAAAAGCGCGCGGAATTGATTATCTAAAGAACCGCCGATCCGAATTATCTCCGCATGTGTGCGCTGAGACGTTTGAATTAATTGATGAAGATTGACACTAGTCCCATGTGTGTGAGATGAAAACTCTAGAACATTTTTCTTAATTCACCCCACTCCACCTCACTCTGTCAGTTTCCAATAAATTGATCGACGAGACGCTATTTCGAGGTCTATCTGTTTGGAGCTCTGGTGAGCTAACTTCACGCCAGTTTGCGTAGTGATTTTTAACGCTTTAATATTATTTGAAGTCTAACTTTGTGAGCTCTGGTGAGCTAACTTCACGCCAGTTTGCGTGGTGATTTTAAGTACTCTAATATTATCTTGAAGACAACTATTTTCAGCTCTTAGGGGCAAGACTTGAGCAACATTCCAATTAGCGCTCAACTCGAGCGAAGGTCCAAGAGCAGTAGAGATTACCGAGCGAGATAACGACTGCGAGACAGGCAGATTTAAAACTTGTATTGTCAAGCCAGTGACGATGGGTTTGAAGTGTACATTTCATGTAAATTTTTATTGTATTTTCAAATGTTGTATTGTGCGTGTGTAAGCGAGAGCTAGGGAAAGTCTTCGTTGATTAATCGCATAGGACTATCGTGGGCGAAATTAGTAACTCACAAGCGATTATAGCCAGGTCAAATTATAATAACATTGAACTTTTCTTCCAAAGAGACTACACCAAGATGTCCGACGTGTGGTCAGGAGCCGGAGTGATGTCCAACGCTTCTACGAAGACAACGATGGAGGGCTAATTTTCCCGTAGGGAAATGGGCCGAGATGCAAGTCATATGTTCTACAAGCTGATACGGTGATGTACAAAAATTGATTATTCAATATGTAGTTAGATTGGCAGGGGAACTTTGTAAATAGTTCATTTTAGTCTTTTTCTTGTTTTAGATTGTTTTTCTTGTACCGACACTAAATGTTTTAAATGTACGTTGGCGCGTGGCCAAAGTTGTTTGTTGTGTATTATTTTTCTTTGGAGTCATATTTAAGGTACACGGCGCGTGTACGTGATTTTTATCCATGCGAATGCGAAACCCGTTACATTCGATAAGTGGTGCTTTATTAAAGTTCATATTTTTGATAGGAAAGGGAGGTAATTACTGTAAGATGTTTGCTGAACAGGTTATTATTCATATTAGGGTTGCCAAGCGCAACGAATTAAGATGTAATTGTAGAACACCTTAGTTCTATTTTTTTAGATTTTTTTGAGTCCTTTTCAGGTTTATTAGTCACGGCATAGAACGGAGGCGCCAGCTGGTGGAAAATATTTATGTCATTTTATTTCAGGGTCTGTCAAACCCATACGTGTGATTCTGTGTGTGTTATTGTGTCAGGTGTGTGTTTTGATTCTACGTGAAGAGGGGTAGAGGTCCTACCGCCCTCATATTTTTAGTTGTTGTTGTATTTTGATGGAAATAACAAAATAACATGCAGGAAAAAGTGAGGAGACCGCTGTTCCTTGTCCATATGCTGATTCTTGGATTTCCTAGGGGAAATGCTGAGATTTATTTTGTTCTGACACACACACACGTATTATTGTGCTTTGGGGCACGCTTCTTCGAGACTGGATCCCGTGCCTTGGGAGGCCGAGGTTATTTTGACACGTGGGTTGACAGATATGCAGATTTCCACGAATCGCCCGTCTAGCCTGGTGACTTATTTTGTTAGGCAGTCCCATTTTCCGACTGGCCCCTTTAAGCTTTCATTTAGCAAACCTGTTCTTTGTGATGGTTATTTTTAACCATAATTAATTGGGGAGTTCGCCATGTTTGTGACGGATTATTGCATGTCGTATGGATGGAATGTTGTGTTAATGATGTAAATGTTGGCTTTGAGCCTAGTGACTTTGTTTATGACTCAGTTCATGTAATTTAGTATGTGACGCCCGAGTGGTGTAATGGTGAATACTTGTAAAAATGACGGCGGTCATATGTGTATTTCTTTTGTTGGTCACGTGTTAACTTACATGTGTTGATTTGTGTGAGAAGTCCTAATTTTAGGCAGTAATGTTTTGCTACGGCATGTTTTGATTCCAATTTCATGCGGAAATTATTGTGTTGTTTATTTTAAGTATAGGAAGTGTCGGTTTAGTTTTAAGTGTTGTATAGTTGTTCCCCGCGTCTGTCTAGCTCTAAGTAATGTGGATTCGTCTTCTGAAAGTTTATTCCGGATGATGACGAATCATGCATTCAATTGTACTCATCGTGAAGCATGTAGAACAGCACTCGCGCATACATTGTCATTATTGTTGATTTTCTTTTGGGACACTTGGTCCGTGTAATAATCTCTCCTGAGATTTGGCCTAGCTTTGGCAAATTTAATTTATTCAGTGGGAGTCATTATGGGAGTTTTGTTTGTTAATTCTTCTTTGTAAATAGCTGATCTGTTATTAAATTCATTTGTTATAACCCTGGCTTCACTTTTTCCTGCATGTTATTTTGTTATATGTTACCCTGCATGTTAATGAAGCGCTTTAACAACAACTTACGATATGGACTGTTACACCCCCCGAAACTGAGTCTCATAAGCTTCTTTGCAAGGGTTCAATATATTGTGAAATTAATAAAAACATCGATACCGCTAGGCTCCTAAGTAGAGGCTTCATATATGTAACAGCAGACAGTAAATTAACTATCTACATGAGGGTAATATTTTAACTGGTAGTAATTAAGCACTGCATTTAAATTGACTATAAAATTATTTCTATCAATGAAAGAAAATATGTAGTATTTTGCCATCATAAATTAGAAGCCATAACAAACGCACACCCAATCACTGTCTTGCTTACTTCTCGTCACTATCTCGCCGCCATATTGGAATCAGCTGACCGTAAGCTCCTCCCCCGTTTCGGACGTCAATAGGACTTTCACTAACCTGGTGAGCACAAATCCAACATGACGGCGACGCGAAGTATAAATATATAAATGGGCGTTTCTCGCGATTTAACCATCCGAGTGCAGTGACACTTTGCACGGTAAATGCTTATACAAATGTTAATCCACTGGCATCTAATTTATTTCAATTGTTTTCATAACCAAAAGATGGCAGCAGTGCGAAATTTTAAAATCACGTTTTTACTTCTTGTGTCCTAATCATGCGATTGAAGTTTGAATACCAGACGTACACAATAGTCTTCATATAATAGCACACAAATAAAAATCCAACATGGCGACCATCTGAAATAATTAGACGGTTCTCAATATCTACGAACAATCAAACTGAAATTTTGTATGTTGATAGATGCAATTAACATGAGTAGAATATATGAAAATAGGCTGTATAGATCTTCACGGAACTACTTGTTTACTACACACGTGTTGCATGTTGTATGTATTTGACACATCAATATCCATGAAAAGCGCGTGTTTTGGATTCTGATCCATTAGCAGGAGTGGTTTTTATCTCTGATAACAGATCTGTCCCAATAGATTTTTTGGGTGTCATTTTCAAGAACTGTGCTCGATGTATAGGCTATTTATAGTGTGGTGTCATTGAATCCACTAACTGATGATTCCGAGCATGTTTTCAGTGAATGATTTTGGCGACATGGTTGTTCCTTTGGGTGTAGTCTGTGTTGGCTAGTCTGATGTTAGCTCATGTGTAAAGCCCTGCGTGGATGCGGATATCCGCGGATACCCGCAACATATTTCGCCATGTGGATATAATTTATATGGCTGTTTGGATAACGGATAAGCTGCGGATAATGTTTGGAGCAAATTTGCGGATAGCTTTTAGAACAAAGAGTTTGATGATTTTCAGAATACTTTTGGAATAGGCTACAATCTGAACTTGATGATTATCATTTTTCCGTTCTTTTTTTTTCATGGCAAATTGAAGATGATTATTTAAGCTAAACTCATTCATTATGTCATTAAGCATAATTAACACTCCGAACTGAAAAAGGTTGCAATTCAGGCTGTATAACATTCATTTTAAACATAGCACATGACAAACAAAGCCTAAGGGAACGACTTTCTCCTTAAATGTCTAAATGAAATGAAGATCCACAGCCTTCTTCCAGTCTCCGACCGGGTCAGGAATGGAATGAATGAAGTCCCCATCTAGCGGCGAGGATATGAACTGTGCCAGCTGCCGAGGCTTGACGCACTCCTCTGGGAATGACATTTTGACAGGGAAAACCGGAGTACCCGAAAAAAAAACCTGTCTGCCTCCGTTTTGTCCAGCACAGATCTCACATGGAGTGACCGGAATTTGAACCACGGACCCAGCGGTGAGAGGCCGGCGTGCTGCCGCCTAAGCCACGGAGGCTTCTCCTTAAATGTCTAAATGTGTTGCTTTAATGCTTTATGCTTTATCTAATTAAAATATTATTGTAATATCAGTAGATTCGGATAACAAACGTGTGGTTGCGGGACGGATGCAGATAATAGTAGTGCGGATGCGGGCTGGATGCAGATAACAGTCGTGCGGATGCGGGGCGGATACGGGCTGGTTGCGGGGCGGATGCGGATAACGTTTTGTTTTTCCGGGCAGGGCTTTTACCTATGCTATAGAAGCATTCATCATCCCTAGTATTTTCATCCCTTACAATGTAGCCTACTTGGGGCGTGGTGGCACAGCAGTCAAGCGCCTCTCACCACGGCGGACAGGGTTCGATTCCCGATCAATCTATATGAGATTTTCAAAGTGAAATGCCATGTCCTGTGGTTTGGATTCCACGTAAAAAGGAGATCCCATGGCTCATGATCGTGAGATTAACGGTCACGTAAAATTACAAACCTCCTTTGTAGCCTACTTCATGTAGTTCTTTGTTGGCACAACCTGACCTTGAATTGCGGAGATAAATCCTTCAGTCTCCGGAAACAAGTCTCCGTGAGTCAGCAAGTTTCGACGTTGTTCTCTCTACCTATGCTTGGCTGATAGGCCTATCAGTAGGGTCTCTGCCACGGGGGGTTTTCTGTTCCCATTACTCTGTCAAGTTGGGGACAGGAGTCTTGAGAAGTGCATTCTGATGAAGATCTATAGAGGTGTATTTATTGTCCGCAGAGACAAGAGCACGGTACAGGTGGGGAGACTTGCTTTTCCACGAAAATGTTTCTTAATAACTTTTTGTCATTTTAATCATGGAGATGAGTAATATGATGTAAACTAAAGTTTGGTGCTTTTCAGTCGGTCAACACGAACGTACCCAAAAGAGTTCGGTTATACCCTAATCCTGAAACTTTAGTAATGAGATCGAGAGGGTGTCACTCACTCAATTGCAGCCTTCAGGTGAAGGAATTTGTGTTTGGTCATTGATTTTCTTGTCTTTCTTTCAGTGTCTTCTAGCTCTCTCTTTAACCATCGTATTAAACCAAACATGTAGCCTACTGCATGTCAGAGCTTTGATAACATTTCTACTGCAAAGTTTTACTCAAAAATTGTTGTCAGCCTTTTTGGTAAGGTAACCTTTACCTTTTTCTTGATAATCTTGTCGGCACAACCTGATCTTGAATTGCGGAAATCAATCATTCAGTCTCCAGAAACAAGGCCCCATGAGTCAGCCAAGTGTCACCGACAGCAGTGGCTACGCTGGCTAAACCGCAGCGTTAGGTCATGGGACCAAGCTCTCTGCTGACTCGTTAGTCGCGTGGGTTCGAGCCCCACCGTCGGCCGTCCTTGAAATGGTTTTCCGTGGTTTCCCCATTTTCAACACCAAGCAAATGCTGGGACGGTAATCCTGACAGGCCATGGCCACTTCCTTCCACATCCTTGCCCAGTTTCATTCATGTTCATCAATTCCATCTCTCATCACACGGGCGTCGACTAGAATGATCTTCACTCAGCCTCACAGGATGGCACACGAAAAAAAAAGCCAAGTTTCGACGTTGTACTGTCAACGTATGATTGGCGGTAATGCTCTTTTCTATGCATGGTCTAATTGCATATGATGATGGCCTCCTCTCTTGTAAAATTCCAATCCGGAGGTAAACTAGTAGGCTACCCCGTTCGAATCTCCGCATGGTCATTGCTCGAGAGGGGGTTAACATCACAGAAGTGAAAAAGAAGAAATCTGATATTCTACGGATCGGAGCGTGGAATGTTAGAAGTCTGATAGGCAGTGGAAGGTTAGAAAACATAGAAATGGATACGTTGAGGTTGGATTTGGTTGGAATTAGTGAAATGCGCTGGCAAGAAGAACAGGACTTTTGATCAGAAGACTATAGGATCATTAGTACTAAATCAAACAATGGCCAAGCAAGGGTGGGTTTCATATTTACTAGGAAACTTGGACAGCGGGTAGAATATTATGAGCAATATAGTGAACGGATTATTGTAGCAAAAATCAATACAAAACGTAAGTGCACCACAGTGGTACAAGCCTATATGCTGAACCCTTGCAAAGAAGCATATGAGACTCAATTTCGGGGGGTGTAACAGTCCATTTCGTAAAGTTGTTGTTAACCGCTTCTTATAACATGCAGGGTAACATATAGCAAAATAACATGCAGGAAAAAGTGAATACCAGGATTAAAACATATGAATTTAATAACAGATCAACCAATTTAAACAATTTACAACAAAAAAAAACAAGGTCTCCCAAATGACACCCTCTTGAATTAATAAAATTGCCAAACTAGGCCTGATCTCGGGAGAGATCGTAAACATCTGGACCAAATGTCCCAAATTACTGCAATGACATGTGCGTGTGCGGCTTTTCTACATGTGTTACGATGTGTACAAATTAATGCGAGATTCGTTACCATCCAGTAAACCTTCAGGGGACGAATCTGCATTGTCTTAGAGCTAGACAGACACGAGGAACCAACTAAACACTAATTAAACTAATCCGACACTTCCTACACTAAATAAGACAAAAATAATTTCCGCATGAAATTGGAATCAAAGAACTGCCGTAGCAAACAACATTAACGCCTAAGAAAATTAGGCCTTTTCAAATCAACACAAGTAGATTAACACGTGACCAATCAAGAAAAATACATATATGGCCGCTTGTCATTTTTACAAGAAAAATACAAAATACACCCAACGGTGTCACAACAGACAAAATCTAACAATAAACAAATGAAATGAGTCACAGAAATCACTAGGCTCAAAGCCAACATTTACATCATAAAATAAATATTTCATTTCATACGATATGCGGTAATTCGTAACGGACATGGCGAACTCCCAATTAAAATTATGATCCAATGACCATTGAAAGAACAGGTTTGCTACAGATAGCTTACAGGGGTCAGTCGGTCAGCTGGACTGCCTAAACGATGAATCACCAGACATAGATGGCGCAAGGTGGAATCTTCAACGTCTGTCAACCCACGTGTCAATTACCTCGACCTGCCGTAGCAATGGCTCGAGTCTCGAAGAAGTGTGCTCCCAATAGCACATAATATACGCGTGTGTGTCAAAATAAAATATCTTAGCATTTCCCACGGAAATACAAGAATCAGCACAGGACAATGTACAGTAGCCTCGAAGAGCGCTCTGCCTTTCCATAAAATACAACCACAATATTTGAGGGCGGTAGGCACATTCTACCCCTCATCACGAAGAATCAATACACCCACCTTGACACAATACACATCAGAATCACACGTACGTGTTTGACAGAAACCTGAAATAAAGGACATGAATATTTCCACCGACTTGCGCTCCCAATCTAGTCCGTGACTAAAGAACCTGAAAAGGGATCTAAAAAAACTCAAAAATATAGAACTAAGGTGTTCTACAGTGACATCTTAACATGTTGCGCTCGGCAACCCTAGTATGAATAAAAAACCTGTTCGTAAAACATCTAACAACTTTTACCCCCCTTTTCCTACTGAAAAAATGAATTTGAATAAAAGGACGAATTTCGCATTCCCATGAATAAAATCAAAATGCACGAGCCGTGCATACTAATAATGACTCATAAGAAAAATATACAATCAAACAAACATTTTGGCCACGTGCCAACGTACATTTAACAGATAACAGTGTCGGCGCACAAAAATCTAAATACACAAGAAAAACAATGAATAAAATTATTTACAACGTTCCCGCGTCTAATCTAGCTACATATTGAATAAATCAATGGTTTGTACATCACCATGCAGCTTGTAGAATATCAACCTCCATCCCAATGCATTCCCCCACGGGAAATCTACCCCTTCATCGTCGACGTTCTGGTAGAGGCGTAGCACTTCATTCCACCAATCGACCTTCCTGTAGACATCTTGGCGTGGCTTCTTGGAAAGAAATGTTCAAAATTAATATTCTACCTAGCTAGAATCGCTATGAGCTACTGACTTTCACTCAAAATGTCCTGGGCGATTACTCAACGTTGAACTGGCCCTATCTAAGCATTTGCTTACTTCACACGCACATATACTGTACCCTATTGTCATCATATGGAACATGTGTTCGTATCCCAGCTAACTCACGGTCTTTCGAGGTATGGGACGTTCCTGCCCACCATACGACCACATGCTCAGGATTTGAGTCTGTCAGGTAACTACATGAAAGAAACAACATATTCCTAAATAAAACATTTACTGATATAAAGTCATGGCTATACAACAAAATACAAACAAAGGATAATTTACATTTCCTTCCCACAATGAAAATCAAGGTTATTTGTGAGTCTCTTCTTAATTAGTGCTTCACTGCACTCAAATATATTTCTAGCATCCTGTCATTGATACTTTCAGACATCTACGAGCGTCCATAGTGTTCTTCATGTGGCACAATTTAACAAACTGGAGTATCACAACACAAAAGTCACAATATCACTTTTAAATGACATCAATTCTGTAATAATTAAACATTAATCCGTTTCTCACGGGCATTTACTCTCATTAACATAAATTCATTATCTTATGCCTTAATTAACAAATGTTGTGTCGTGTGAATCGTCCTTCTTTTTCCCATCAATATGAAACGCTAAAGTGGTACGTTTCCCCTTCCAAAATACACATGGATAGAAATGTTTATAGTTTCTCCATACAACGATTTTCTGGGTCTGGTCGAAATTATTATCGTTACAAACGTGTCATGTTATTGAAATCACCTACCCGTCTGCATGAATTAGTGTGAACTGGGCAAAATGCACTTTAAAAAGATGCCTACATTTATTTGGTTCAGCGTTCCTCCTCAGAGAATAACTGGGCCAAATATTATCCGATCACAATGATCCGACCAGGTATGTGTGTTGAAACACATCATTTAATTCAATTGGCATCATCACAACAATCATATCTTAATTACATTTCGAAATATCGAGATTCTTCAGTGTCCCACTTTGCTTCTAAAATAAAGGGACCAGGTCAACAGACCTCCCTTTCAAGCAGGCAATAAAATTAGTTCCAGCTGGCCGAGCAAGATGGCCGCCGTCCTCGTGGCATACCTACCACACCCCTCTGGCTGCTAGCAAGGTCAACTTTGTTTACAATTGCAATACAATGGAGTTACGCTGAGTGTTGTCTCTAGTAATTGAGTCATTCTAATTATTTACCACCTATATTTATAGTGTAATGGGCTTAACTCGGCTCCTACTTAACATTCATGGCTGGGGATGGATCCTGTAATAGCCTTGCCGTTCTGTGGCGATTACTAGTGGCTTCGGGCGCGCATCACGATTGAGAATACAAGATTTCTCATCAGCAGCTGCCTACAATAATAAGGAAATCTGCGTTTCCTATACGACGAACCTGATTCTCCTCTCAGGGCAGATCAATTAATACATAGGCTCACGGGGTCTCGAAGAGCATCCCTCGTGGCAATATTCCTGCAAGCGATGGATACAGACAAGCTCCGTTCCAATTCGCTGCGAATAATATAAGTATGCTCCAACGGCAATACTATCTCGTAGATTAGCCAACCTTTCACCTAACGTGCAAGCTATGTTAGAGTGGTCCCCGCAACTTTATTGACGTAAATCACTTGATTATACGTTACATTGCTCGCTATATGCGGCTCAAACAATACTTCTCATAGATGACTCAATTATTAAAGCACTCACGTCCTCTCTGCAATTACTCTTAAGCCAAAGCTTTAAATAGCTCCAAAAACAAGTATAAAATTACTGGCTTACATTACTTTAATGGTTCTCAAATACACTCCTAAGAATTGACCATATCAAATATTCATTCAACACTTCACTGACACTGAAAAACTCTCGTATCTCGATCTATTTTATGTTACTTTCTTACTGTTTACCAAATACAGTGTCTTTATATTAGACATGACACACTTTGAACGTTCTTTAGGCCAGAAATGCCTATTACTTTACTTATTACTGTTACCGACCCCAGATTATTATTATTATTATTATCATTTAACGTTACCGTTACATTCATCATTATCTTAGGCCTGAATGGCCCTAAACAAATCACCCTCCAAGCCATATTCTACCCACATACGAGTGGTGAAAGCTCGTACATAAGTGACTGTTACAACTTAGTCTTAAAGTGATGCTTCGTTGTATGGTGAACTATCTAATAAGATTAACATTGTAAATTTGTACTCACTTTTCATTTTCGCTGGATTATTCCAGCACACCAGCCACGAACCTACCATGATGCTTGGTTTAAGCCATCATGCTATATCTCACACGACACATGCTATCACATACTTCACACATGATAATCATATTTTTATCAGTGGCTTTTCTCACTTTAACACAATACATATTTTTCACAATACACATAAACACTTTTGAAATCACTGTAATAAAACTTATATACACTTTTCGCACTATTTCACATGTGGATCCTTAATTGGACTCCTCCTAACGCCTGACCTCAGAGATGCGATGCAGCTAACTTCTGACAACCGCTGGTCTCCGTGAAAGTCTATCTGCGTGTGCGTGCGTTCGATTCTCGTCACCTTCAATACTGTTCAGTTCACCGTCATGATTGCTTGTGATGCCTTCCCGGCTCCCATAATTGTAGTGATCCTGACGATACTGCGTCATTTATAACTAAGACAATGCCTCCTGGTATATTCTCTGTCCAAAAATATCCTAACTTGTTCCTACGCTGAGGCGAACTATACTTGCGTATAATAATGGATAAATATCTGCTGTAGATTAAATCTTACGCGATTCATGATTACTATTAAGAAGCTGTATGATGCGCTTCCATTGTTCTTCATATATACTCGAGCGTCGATACTCTAACATTTCGCGCACTTTCTGGCAGCGTTTTAGTTTACGTGTTGAGTCAAGAAGACTAAAGAAGAACTGCAGAGCAACTAAAGACGAACTGGCTTGGTCTGCGCTGCTTCCCCTATATAAAGGTTTCTCGTAAAACGTAGTCCACAGGACATACGGGTGCGACTCCTTTCTTGAAATAATGCATTTCCATTCAAAATGACGTATACACCTCGTTTATCTAGGTGTGAAAGTCCCATAATCACTCTCGTGCAAGCGATCGCTTCGGCCGATTAATTACAATTAATTGCCTTCTTCCATAGCGTCATGACGCCACCATGGTAAATCCCCTCGTGTGGGTCTCCAAATCATTCCTCTCGCGCGTATGCTCTGTGCTCACAGGCTTATTTAGAGATATAGGCTTTAATTTAGGCGTGAAACCACTCCTAAATTATCTCTCCTAGAATTTATTCACCTGGGTGTACATTTCACTCCATTTCGATGCTCCAATTGGCTGAAATCAATTAATTTCCGTGGACAATTACCCCCTCTCCATTCTCAAGCGTTGTCCATCGGTGAACCCCAGAGTCATTAATTTTGAGCTGTCACGGCGGTCCAGACGAAATGAGTTCCTTTGGCGTCACGAATCCACGCCCATCTGCTGGCTGCGATTAGTAAACTGTCAAGCTGGCTTGCCTTCATACTTCTATGCTTCCAAAATGTACATATGCTTTCATTTTCTAACAATTATTCCCTTAAACAGCTATGATATTCACATTCTAGCCGTGAAATCATGCTATATTATATGTCATTATATAGCTCATTGCTCTTCGGGTTCCCTGTAGCTGTTCCCCTCAGGGATCAATGGTTCGACCCTAGGCATAATCATGGGCCTGGTCTTCTCTGATAAGACCCGAGTTCGATGCCAGTCTGCTGTGTCCGATTGGGCACAATACATCACACAAAATATAACACAAAATTTACAGAAAATATTACAATCTTCGTCCACCACGCAACTGGCTTTTAACAAGTCTCACAAATTACGTCTACCGCGTAGCGCTTATCTCAACTAGAGATCTCCCTCCGCTGGCCTGAACTCTGCTCCCAAGGGCACAATAAAATGTTCGTTCAGGCAGACGTGAAGTATGCTCACTAGAGCCTGATAAAATCGTGTCTCAAACTGGCGTGAACGATGCTCCTCAGAGCCCGATAAAGTTGTGTGTCAAACTACTCATCACCAATCAATTTATTAGAAACTGACAGAAAGGGGTGGAGTGGGGGCAATCTGTGAAAATAATCTGTAATTTTCACCTCACAAATTGGGACTAGTATCAAACTTCTTCTTTTCATTTAAACGTCTCAATGCACTCATGCGGAATCCTATCGCATCGGCGGTTCTTCATACACGTGTTTTTAGCGCCTTTTTTGGTACGCAAATCTCCGCGTGGTTTAGGCGTCCTGTCTCCTGATTCGCTGATTCAATCGTGTATCGGTTGGAAATTCACTTCTGGCACGCCCATAATGACGCCGACTTGGATGCGCGTTCACCCTGAATTTGTCCTTGAACTCGGCTCAGCTGGTCATCCCCAAGAATAACTACCACGCTACCTCTGTTGCAAACGTCGCGACACACTACCTGTCTTCCCTTTGTCAATCTCCAACATGTACTGCCTGGATATCAGAAATAATAATAATAAAAATCATGAAGACTTATTGATCGGCAAATCAATAAGGGTTCATTTATCCTCAGCAAGGTTTTGAAATTCGAAGCAAGTGATTGATTTGGATTTTAAAAACAATATCCACAGTCGTATAGATAACATCACTTAAGTACCTCACTCGTCTGCCTGAGTGTGCATTCCACTGTCCCAATTAGTGTGCTCGCTTCTCGCTGCAATGTGCCCCTCTGAGATGTCATTCACACGTCTCGCTAGACCTCCCCTCTCTTACTCACACAATTACAACTTCGGCCTGACCTGCCGTCTTGTTTACAAACAAAGCTCGCTCTCACATGCATCACGTAGCCACGTACATTTGAGTGTGGGCTCTCAAATTAATTTTTGCATGATGATTCTGCATTCGTTGTCCTGATTATTCATCAAACGGTTCCCTTCTGTAATATGGCTTGAGATTAGCAGTATTGAAAACAGATTTAGCGCCAGTGCTCAATTCTTCAAGTCGATAAGCATTATTACCCAAATTTTTGATAATACGGAACGGGCCGGTAAATTTTGCACAGAACTTGGCAAATACTTTGTTCTTAGGATCTGATATCGGTGGTCTTCGAACAAGCACTAGTTCCAGTTCCTGAAGTTCACGATGAAATTTCTTCCCTCTGTATCTCCTCAATCTTCGGTCCGCCTGGCTCCTCATGTGTTCTCTGGTTCTCTGAATTCGCAACTCATGCGTTAACAGCGGGTCTCTTGGGCATGGAATAATCTTATCCCAAGATCTTTCAGGCATCGTGTTTTGGTGTACAACTAGTGGGACTTGACCTGTCGACTCGTGCTTCGTAGTATTCATGCACATCTCAATATCTCCTACTCTGTCGACCCACTTATTATGATCATTTGGAATGATGACGCGGTAATATTTTGCAACACAGCGAATCGTTCTTTCGCTTGGATTTCCACAAGGGTGGCGAATGCTAGATAGAACATGCTTTATTCCTAAGTTCTCGAGACCTTGTCTAAAAACATTGCTTGTAAAATATGTTCCATGGTCCGATAAGATGAATTCCGGCTTCCCAAGCTTCGGAATGACTTTGTTCTGGATTCTGCTAAGGACTTGCTTTGATGTCGTCTTCTGGATTGGACATAACACCACCATTTTGTAAAAGACATCGACACATACAAGAAGGTGTCGGCATCCTGGTTTTCCTTTAACTAGAGGACCGAAACAGTCAATGGCGACAAGTTCGCACGGTTTCTGTGGTAATAAAGGTTTTGGAAGCTGTTTTAGTATGAAATTATTGGGCTTAGTACGCTGACACGCGTCACAAGTCCTAATTACTTCAACAATGGTATATCGCATCTTTGGCCAAGTAAAAGTATCTCCTATTGTTGCTTCAGTTTTATCAGTGCCGATATGTGCTAAGCTTTAATGGACATGCCACGTCAGTCCTCTCTGTAACGATGATGGAACTAGAATTCGAAGTTTGGTGTGATCATCATCCACGAACTTGTGAAGAAGATTATTGAGGTAATGGAATTTTGCTTCCTTGGCACAGGCTTCTCGATATTCAGGTGAATCTGGCTGTAGTTCCTTCTTGTAAAACTTGATCATCATCATCATCCATGGGTCCTTTTCTTGTTCCTTCTGAATTTCTTTCAACTTATCCAAAAATTCGCGAGCCTTAGGTGTTAATGCTATGTGTTGTACATCTACTGCTGTCTCGTTCTCATCTACAGGGTTTCTGCTTAAAGCATCTGGTATGATGTTCATCCTTCCAGGGCAGTGTTCTATGGTGATATCGAATTGCTGTATATATTTGAACCAACGCGTAACTCTTTCGCTTACCATCGTTGTCTTGAATAAGAAGGTCAGTGCATGGTGGTCAGTTCTGACAACAATGGAGTACCCGAAGACCATCTTGTGCCATTGTTGCAACGAGTACAAAATTGCTAACAACTCAAGTTCTGTAACAGTGTAGTTTCTCTCGTGCTTCCTAAGTTTACGACTAGTAAATGCCAAATATGATCGATTCTTGGGTTCATCAGCGTCCTCTCGGTAAAGCATGGCGCCGATCCCAATCAACGAAGCGTCTGCCTGGATCACAAATTTCTTCGCGAAGTCTGGGTATCCTAACTTCGCACAATTCTCCAGTAGGTCTTTCGTGGCTCTAAAGGACCTGTCGCACTCCTCATTCCATGACCATCGATTAGATTTCTTAAGCATCTCTTGCATCGCTGCTACCGTTTCCGTGTACCCAGGACAATTCTCCTTACAGAAACCTGTCACCCCCAAAAATGCTCTAACATGTTTCACTTTAGTTGGTGTAGGGAATTTCTTAATTGCGTCTATTTTCACCGGATTAGGCCTCACGCCCTCAACATCAATTGTGTGACCCAAATACAGAATCTCGCTCTGGCAAAAGTGCGATTTCTTCAAATTAATTTTGAAATTCATGGTTCTCAAATTATCCAAAAGTTTGTTTAGGTTTTCCAAATGTTCCTCCATTGTTTCCGATGCTATGAGTATGGCATCAACATATCTTGTAGTAAAGTTTTGACCTCTTCAGTTAGATTCCTGTCTAGTGCTCTTATCAATGCACATCCTGCTGTTTTTACACCAAAGGGCATGCGAGACCAGATATAGCTTTGGTTATCAAATAAAAACCCCGTCAATAACTGGGATTTTTCCTCAAGTTCCAGGTGGTGGAAACTATTCGTTAAATCGACGCTAGAATAGATCTTCTTTCCACGGACGTTCTTCAATACATCCTTGATCCTTGGCGCTTGGTCGTGCTCGACTAACAGTTTGCTATTTAAAACCCATACGTCTAGGCATAATCTGATTGATCCATTGGGTTTGGCCACAGCCAATATTGCATTTAAATATGGGGTTGCTGATTTTCTAATCATTCCAGAATCTAATAGGTTAGTAATAATGTCCTTGCCCTGAGCAAAATATTTCTCTGGGATCGGGTACAATTTGCTCATAAATGGGGTCCAATCGGTAATTTGCATGGCATACTAAAAATTTAATACTTTTCCAGGGATCGTGTCGAAAACTCCCTTATGATGTCTCAAAATCTCCTCTAATTAGCTTCTGTCAGGTTCCCCTAATATTGCCTTCTTAAGTCGCTCCTGAAGTAAAATTTCAAATTTGGACCCACTAATTTCTTCCACCGCCAAATGTATCCAAAGTTCCTGCGAAATATCTTGACCGTCAATTTCAATAACTGCTGTCTCGCTTACTCGTCCCTCCGTCGAGTTCTTATCTTCAATCGCCTCATTAGTGCATTCTTCAATGACCCAAGTATTCGCCTCTCTCTCTAGTGGACTTTCTTTGATGTTCAGACCAACGTGACTCAACCCCTCAACTTGTTTAAAACTCACAGTGTTATTATGTAGGTCAATTATGGCTTGGAAATCACAAATAAAGTTGGCTCCCAGAATGACATTATAATTCATCTTTGGTATCACGATAAAAGTTTGTGAAAATATTTGGTTTAATATCTCCAGATCTAAATATGCTTGGTGCTTGCAAACTATGGTCTTGTCAGGAATGACCCCTCGAACTTTCATTAATGATACAGGCATAATCGGAATGCTTTGTTTATTTCCAATTTCTTTCAACAATGCTTCCGTGACTAAACTCACTTGGCTACCCGTGTCGATAAGGCACCTCACTCTAAGTCCTCCAATATGAGCATAAATAATTGGTAATTGTCTGATTACATTCTCTCGGTCCTTCACCACTTCCTCCAGGCAATCGTCCGGGAATGCTACCCACTCTTCAATACTCGCAACAATCAATTCCTCCCGTTCCCTGGTTTCCTCCGTTTCCAGGCTGTCTGGTTTCGATGTGATCGGTTTTTTTTTAAATCCTGCGACCCATTTGTTGACTTCCGCCGGATGTCATCGTGTCTCTCCTGCTGAAGTAATAAACTTTCCGCTCCCGCATCCTGGTGATTATCTGGAATTTTTCTATTTGCCATCGCACGCCCCCACTTCTCTTTCTCTGTTTATTCTTCTGCATTTAATTGATCCAAATATTTTTGCGACTCAGCGTAACGCTCGTTCCAGTCATTACGATAATCTCCCTGGTTTTCTTGCCGATAATTCCTCTGATTATTCCATCTGCCGTCCCCGTTCCCTTGATATGGTCTACCCTGCCTTTGGTTTCCCCTCCAGTTAGTGTATTCTCGCTGGAACGTCCGCTGATTTAGATTGTTGTTCTGATTGTTGTAATTATCACGGCGATTCTGGAAGTTCCTATTTTTATTATTATTATTGTATTGGTTTCGACCGTCGAATTCCTGCCGTCTGGGCGTAAATTGTGTGCTAGTGGACTGTGTCTTCGTCTGATTGCTCTGACTTTGACCGTTTTGATGCCCCTGAACTATTCTGCAGTGTTCACGCATTCCATATTCCGTCTCCCGGTCTGCGGACTAACCATACTCGTTTCGTCCAAGTGGCGGAGTATCTCCTCGGCCTGAACAGCGGTTTTGATATTTCCTGCCACTAAAAATGCTGTATGTTCTTTGGAAGCTGCTTGCCGATAGTTAATACCATGTTTTCCTCGGAAGGCGGCTCGTCAAAATCCCGGAATTTTACCAGCTGCTGACTAAAAAAATCAGAAAACCTGGTAGGGTGTGTGCTATGGTATTTTCTGGTATATAAGTCCATCCTCAACCCCTGCTGCAGTGAAGGACTCCAAAACTTCCTCAAAAATGCTTCTTTAAACTGGGCCATGTCATTAAACGTATACTTGAAGCTTTGAAACCAGATTAAACTTGAGCCCTCTAAAAAAAATTCCACTAGACGAAGCTGTTTTGCGGGACTGACGTGTTGGTCATTAAAATAATCATCCAGCTGGCGCAAGAATGCTTTTGGAGTAGATCCTGAATTTTCCCTGAATTTGTCTGGTTTAAAATCATTCCCCCTAATTACTTGTATGACTTGGGCAGGTGTCACACCAGGTTGTGGAGTTGACGTCTCCCCTCTGTAATTTTGGAATGTGTCGCAAGTTATCTTTGGACTCTGACCTCGGCTCGTATCCTCAGCTAGCTTTCGACCCCTCCGGACTTCCCATATTTCCGTGTTTCCCTACTGAATTTTCTGAAGAGAATAAAGTGGCATTCTCTAAAGATCTTATCTCATTTTTAACGATGAGGTCTGCGTGTTCTTGGAGCTTGGACTTGATACTTTCCTCCAGAGCCTGTATTCTAGAGTTATTCTCGCCTAGCCTCTTTAATATAGTCAGCCTATCCCCTTTAGTCTCATTCACCTGCTGTTACCAATCTTTCCGGATTCTACTCTTCAAATTGTTAATTTTTCCTTCGTTGTTTTCCTGATTCTTCTCAAGCTGTTCCCCTATTTGATCTTGTATCAGCTGCTGAGTTTTAATTAATTGTTCTCCTATCTCTTTCTGATTCTTAATTAACTGTTCCCCCATTTCTTTCTGGTTCTTAATTAACTGTTCTTCCATTTCTTCTCGTATTTGCTCTTGATTTTTACTTAACTGGTCTTCCAGGTTTTCGTGCAAGTGCATCCTTTCTTTCTCCGTTTATATCTCCAGTTTGTCGAGTTCTTTTATCAATCCTAACACATTGTTGTCGACTGAATTAATCTGCTCTTGTATGTTAATATTCTTCTCCTCTATTCTGTTGAATTGCCCTTGTTATTCGTCCAGCATGCTTTTAATCCCTGCCATATTGTTCACACATGCTGTCTCGATTTGTTTCAGTTTGGCGGCTACCATTCCATCTAACTGTACTAGTTTGTCGTCAAATTTGGATTCTAGTTTCTTGATTTCGCCTAATTGTCTCGAATTATTCTCTACCACCTCCCCCGCCAGTTTCTCTAGTTCTACTTTAGTACTCTGATTTATTTCAAGGGTGATCCTCTCTAATTGAACTGTTTGTAAGGTTGCCTGCTCCGATAACTTATGGTTTAGTTCGACTAACTCTTTATCGTTATGCTCTCGCAACTCGTGTAATTGTTTGTCGCTTTCCAGTTTCTGAATTTGCAATTGCACCGTAATGTTACTGTTCACGTCCTGTAATTGTTTATCACTGTTTTCACGCAACTCGTGTAAGTGTTTATCACTCTGTTCACTCATGCTTTTTAACTGTTCCTCGGTCTTTGCAGACATTTGCACAGACATCTACTCCAACAACACTTTAATCTCCTCGATGCTAGCCATCGGAAAACACACAAATATACTCTGAGAAAATAGGGTCATGCAATGGGATTTCAGTCGTACACACACACATGTAATGATATTAAAATATTACATTGATTCTAATTTAAATAAATTGTCAGTAATCAAACTCTTACTGAATAATGACTCTTATTTCCAAACAACAAATAACTCCCTTGTGATCTGCTTTTAAATTTCTAACTAACAGATTTTACGAAAAACACATTTAATTAACCGAAGTTAATTAAATATAACATAAGGCAACACCTTCCTGCTTTTGACTGAGTTCACTAAATATGCAAATTTACTAATTTTAAGCCGGGCGCCAGAACAAGTTATCAACAAACACAATATCAATTCCTAACCTTGTTCAACATTTCTAACTTTAAGAACTCAGTGATTTTACTGATACACATGGCGGTACAACTTCGACTCAATTTACTGAATTTACTTTTGTCCTGCTAACCTGGCATCATTTCTCAGCGAAATAAGTATGAGGTCAACAAAACAACAACAACAACAACAACAACAAACCCCAATTGGGCAGCCATTTTTGATATATATGAACCCTTGCAAAGAAGCATATGAGACTCAATTTCGGGGGGTGTAACAGTCCATTTCGTAAAGTTGTTGTTAAGCGCTTCTTAAAACATGCAGGGTAACATATAGCACAATAACATGCTGGAAAAAGTGAATACCAGGATTAAAACATATGAATTTAATAACAGATCAACCAATTTAAACAATTTACAACAACAACAAAAAACAAGGTCTCCCAAATGACACCCAATTGAATTAAATAAAATTGCCAAACTAGGCCTGATCTCAGGAGAGATCGTAAAACATCTGGACCAAATGTCCCAAATTACTGCAATGACACGTGCGTGTGCGGCTTTTCTACATGCGTTACGATGTGTACAAATTAATGCGAGATTCGTTACCATCCAGTAAGCCTTCAGGGGACGAATCTGCATTGTCTTAGAGCTAGACAGACATGAGGAACCAACTAAAGACTAATTAAACTAATCCGACACTTCCTACACTAAATAAGACAAAAATAATTTCCGCATGAAATTGGAATCAAAGCACTGCCGTAGCAAACAATATTAACGCCTAAAAATTAGGCCTTTTCAAATCAACACAAGTAGATTAACACGTGACCAATCAAGAAAAATACATATATATCCGCTTGCCATTTTTACAAGAGAAATACAAAATACACCCAACGGTGTCACAACAGACAAAATCTAACAATAAACAAATGAAATGAGTCACAGAAATCACTAGGCTCAAAGCCAACATTTACATCATAAAATAAATATTTCATTTCATACGATATGCGGTAATTCGTAACGGACATGGCGAACTCCCAATTAAAATTATGATCCAATGACCATTGAAAGAACAGGTTTGCTACAGATAGCTTACAGGGGTCAGTCGGTCAGCTGGACTGCCTAAACGATGAATCACCAGACATAGATGGGTGCAAGGTGGAATCTGCAACGTCTGTCAACCCACGTGTCAATTACCTCGACCTGCCGTAGCAATGGCTCGAGTCTCGAAGAAGTGTGCTCCCAATAGCACATAATACACGTGTGTGTGTCAAAATAAAATATCTTAGCATTTCCCACGGAAATCCAAGAATCAGCACAGGACAATGTACAGTAGCCTCGAAGAGCGCTCTGCCTTTCCATAAAATACAACCACAATATTTGAGGACGGTAGGCACATTCTACCCCTCATCACGAAGAATCAATACACACACCTTGACACAATACACACCAGAATCACACGTATGGGTTTGACAGAAACCTGAAATAAAGGACATAAGTATTTCCACCGATTTGCGCTCCCAATCTAGTCCGTGACTAACGAACCTGAAAAGGGATCCCAAAAAAGTCAAATAATAGACTTAAGGTGTTCTACAGTGACATCTTAACTTGTTGCGCTCGGCAACCCTAGTATGAATAAAAAACATGTTCGTAAAACATCTAACAACTTTTACCCGCCTTTTCCTACTAAAAAAATGAATTTGAATAAAAGCACCATTTATCGACCAGGACGAATTTCGCATTCGCATGAATAAAATCAAAATGCACGCGCCGTGCATACTAATAATGACTCATAAGAAAAATATACAAACAAACAAACATTTTGGCCACGTGCCAACGTACATTTAACAGATAACAGTGTCGGCACACAAAAATATAAATACACTAGAAAAACAATGAATAAAATTATTTACAACGTTCCCGCGTCTAATATAGCTACATATTGAATAAATCAATGGTTTGTACATCACCGTGCAGCTTGCAGAATATCAACCTCCGTCCCAATGCATTCCCCCACGGGAAATCTACCCCTTCATCGTCGACGTTCTGGTAGAGGCGTAGCACTTCATTCCACCAATCGACCTTTCTGTAGACATCTTGGCGTGGCTTCTTGGAAAGAAATGTTCAAAATTAGTATTCTACCTAGCTAGAATCGCTATGAGCTACTGACTTTCACTCAAAATGTCCTGGGCGATTACTCAACGTTGAACTGGCCCTATCTAAGCATTTGCTTACTTCACACGCACATATACATCACACAAAATATAACACAAAATTTACAGAAAATATTACAATCTTCGCCCACCACGCAACTGGCTGTTAACCAGTCTCACAAATTACGTCTACCGCGTAGCGCTTATCTCAACTAGAGATATCCCTCCGCTGGGCCTGAACTCTGCTCCCAAGAGCACAATAAAATATTCGTTCAGACAGACGTGAAGTATGCTCACTAGAGCCCGATAAAATCGTGTCTCAAACTGGCGTGAACGATGCTCCTCAGAGCCCGATAATGTTGTGTGTCAAACTACTCATCGCCGATCAATTTATTAGAAACTGACAGAAAGGGGTGGAGTGGGGGCAATCTGTGAAAATAATCTGTAATTTTCACATCACAGACTTGGGACTAGTATCAAACTTCTTCTTTTCATTTAAACGTCTCAATGCACTCATGCGGAATCCTATCGCATCGGCGGTTATACATACACGTGTTTTAGCGCCTTTTTTGGTACGCAAATCTCCGCGTGGTTTATGCTCCCTCTCTCCTGATTCGCTGATTCAATCGTGTATCGGTTGGAAATTCACTTCTGGCACGCCCATAATGACGCCGACTTGGATGCGCGTTCACCCTGAATTTGTCCTTGAACTCGGCTTAGCTGGTCATCCCCAAGAATAACTACCACGCTACCTTTGTTGCAAGCGTTGCGACACACTACCTGTCTTTCCTTTGTCAATCTCCAACATGTACTGCCTGGATATCAGTAATAATAATAATAAAAATCATGAAGACTTATTGATCGGCAAATCAATAAGGGTTCAATGGCTACCAGTCAAGCTGATGATGAAGATGTTGAAAAGTCTACAAAGAAATGAATGAAATTCTGAGGAATGTCAAGGGTGATGACAATGTTATACAGTAGTACGGTATAGGGAGATTGGAATGCTGTGGTAGGAAAAGGAAGAGAAGGGAAGACAGTGGGAGAATTCGGATTAGGTGAAAGGAATGATCGAGGAAGCAGGCTGATGGAATTCTGCAACGAGCATGAGTTGGTCATAGCCAATACCTTACTCAATAACCACAATAGAAGAATATAGACCTACACATGGATGAGACCAGGAGATACAGGGCGTTGCAAAATCGACTTCATTATGGGCAAGCAGAGATTAAGAGACCAGATTTGGATTGCAAAATATATCCCAGTGCTCACATAAACTCTGACCACAATCTGGTTGTTATGCAATGCAGACTTAAGTTGAAGAAACTGAAGAAAAGTAAAAAGCCAAAACGGTGGGCAATAGACAGACTGAAAGTGAAGGACATGAACAAAAGTTTCAAGACGAGTATCAAGGAAGGACTAATCAAAAGCCCTGAACAAACTTCAATTGCAGAGCAATGGGCACTTTTGAAGAATGAAATAACAAAACTGCAGAAGAAAACATTGGTAGGGAAGAAAGAATAGGTAGAAAACCGTGGACCACTCAGGATATACTAGAATTAATGGCTGAAAGCCGGAAGCACACTAGACTAGAGGCGTCTGAGAAATGAGGTTAGCAAGAAGTGCAAGGAAGCAAAGGAAGAATGTTTTAAAGAGAAATGTGCAGGTATAGAAAATTGTCTGATATTGGGAAAAGTAGACACAGCATACCGAAGGATTAAACGTACTTTTGGAGAAAGGAAGACTTAGTGCAGTAATATTAAGGATTCAGATGGAATGCCTCCAACAGATAGGGAAGAAAAGGTTGAAAGATTGAAATTGTACATAGACTGATTGTGTAAGGGAAAGGAGATTTAGAATCATGTAATGGTAAGGGAAGAGGAAATTGATGAAGATGAGAAGGAAGATTTGATATTGAGATCAGAAATTGACAGAGTATTGGAGGACTTCAGCAGGAACAACGCACCAGGAATAGATGATATACCGATTGAGTTGCTACACTACAAAAGTGATGAAGGTCTGATCAGGTTATTTCACTTGGTGTGCAGGATTTATGAGACAGTTGAGGTACTCTTTGATTTCAAGAAGAATGTTATCATCCCTATACGGAAGAAAGCAGGAGATGATAGATGTGAAGATAACCGTACAATCAGCTTGATCACTCATGCTTCAAAGATCCTGACTAGAATAATTTACAAGAGGATGGAAAGACAGATAGAAACCGAGTTGGGTAAAGACTAGTTTGGCTTCAATAGAAAGTAGGAACAAGGGAAGCTGTATTAAGTCTTAGGCTGATTTTGGAAGCTAGAATAAAGACATGACATTTGTAGACATAGAACAGGCTTTTGATAACATTGATTGGAGTAAGTTGTTTACATTTCGGAAACTATTGGAGTAAATCCCTCTGGTTTCGGAGCTTGAGTTTTGTGAAAAATACACCTTAGTGTATTATATAGGTTAATAAGATTGTAACTTTAATAATATATAGAAGGCTCTAATTTTTAGCCTATTTTCACTTTATGACATCATAGGCTTATGAGATCACCTTTTGTCCGTGTGTGTGTGTAGCCTATATATATGTGTGTGTGTCCCTCTAATAACTTCTAAACGGCTGGAGCGATTTAAATGAAACTCGGTAAGGTTAGTTAAATTAAAAGCACGTGTATTTATCAATTGTTTAGCCTACATAACCTCAAGATGGCCGCTGTGCGAAATATATCACCGGCATTCTATATCTCTGAAACTATTACTGATATCACCCTGAAATTTTGTACGGTTATAAAGGACACTACTAGACGTTCACCTATGTGATTTTCAAAAACCTGGTAACTACAATACCAACATGGCGACCAAGCGAAGTTGAAGCATTTAAATAGAATTTTCACCCGATTTAACCATACATACGCAATGAAGCTTGGTACAGCAAATGTTTAAACACATTGTAATGCACTGGCATGAAATTTAGTTCAATTGTTTTCATAACCTCTAGATGGTGGCTGTGCGAAATATTTCACCGGCATTCTCTATCTCCGAAATTAAGTTATTACTGTGAACCCTTATTGATTTGCCGATCAATAAGTCTTCATGATTTTTATTATTATTATTACTGATATCCAGGCAGAGCATGTTGGAGATTGACAAGGGGAAGACGGGTAGTGTGTCGCATCGCTTACAACAGAGGTAGCGTGGTAGTTATTCTTGGGGATGACCAGCTAAACCGAGTTCAAGGACAAATTCAGGGTGAACGCGCATCCAAGTCGGCGTCATTATGGGCGTGCCAGAAGTGAATTTCCAACCGATACACGATTGAATCAGCGAATCAGGAGAGAGGACGCCTAAACCAAGCGGAGATTTGCGTACCCAAAAAAAGGCGCTAAAAACACGTGTATGAAGAACCGCCGATGCGATAGGATTCCGCATGAGTGCATTGAGACGTTTAAATGAAAAGAAGAAGTTTGATACTAGTCCCAAATCTGTGAGGTGAAAACTACAGATTATATTCACAGATTGCCCCCACTCGACCCCTTTCTGTCATTTTCTAATAAATTGATCGGTGATGAGTAGTTTGACACACAACTTTATCGGGCTCTGAGGAGCATCGTTCACGCCAGTTTGAGACACGATTTGATCAGGCTCTAGTGAGCATACTTCACGTTTGTCTGAACGAACATTTTATTGTGCTCTTGGGAGCAGAGTTCAGGCCTAGCGGAGGGAGATCTCTAGTTGAGATAAGCGCTACGCGGTAGACGTAATTTGTGAGACTTGTTAAAAGCCAGTTGCGTGGTGGACGAAGATTGTAATATTTTCTGTAAATTTTGTGTTATATTTTGTGTGATGTATATGTGCGTGTGAAGTAAGCAAATGCTTAGATAGGGCCAGTTCAACGTTGAGTAATCGCCCAGGACATTTTGAGTGAAAGTCAGTAGCTCATAGCGATTCTAGCTAGGTAGAATAATAACTTTGAACATTTCTTTCCAAGAAGCCACGCCAAGATGTCTACAGGAAGGTCGATTGGTGGAATGAAGTGCTACGCCTCTACCAGAACGTCGACGATGAAGTGGTAGATTTCCCGTGGGGAAATGCATTGGGATGGAGGTTGATATTCTACAAGCTGCACGGTGATGTACAAACCATTGATTTATTCAATATGTAGCTAGATTAGACGGGGGAACGTTGTAAATATTTTATTCATTGTTTTCCTTGTGTACTTAGATTTTTGTGCGCCGACACTGTTATATTTAAATGTACGTTGGCACGTGGCCAAAATGTTTGTTTGATTGTATATTTTTCTTATGAGTCATTATTAGTATGCACGGCGCGTGTATTTTGATTTTATTCATGCGAATGCGAGATTCGTCCTGGTCGATAAATGGTGCTTTTATTCAAATTATTTTTAGTAGGAGAAGGGGGTAAATGTTGTTAGAGGTTTTACGAACAGGTTTTTATTCATACTAGGGTTGCCGAGCGCAACGAGTTAAGATGTCACTGTAGAACACCTTAGTTCTATATTTTTTTTATTTTTTTGAGATCCCTTTTCAGGTTCGTCAGTCACGGACTAGATTGGGAGCGCACGTCGGTGGAAAATATTTTATGTCCTTTATTTCAGGTTTCTGTCAAACCCATACGTGTGATTCTGGAGTGTGTATTGTGTCAAGGTGTGTGTATTGATTTTTCGTGATGAGGGGTAGAATGTGTCTACCGCCCTCATAATATTGTGGTTGTATTTTATGGAAAGGCAGAGCGTTCTTCGAGTCTACTGTACCTTGTCTTGTGCTGATTCTTGCATTTCCGTGGGAACTGCTAAGGTATTTTATTTTGACACACACACGTATATTATGTGCTATTGGAGCACGCTTCTTCGAGACTCGAGCCATTGCTACGGCAGGTCGAGGTAATTGACACGTGGGTTGACAGATGTGCAGATTCCACTTTGCGCCCGTCTATGTCTGGTGATTCATCGTTTAGGTAGTCCAGCTGACCGACTGACCCCTGTAAGCTATCTGTTGCAAACCTGTTCTTTTAATGGTCATTGGATCATAATTCAATTGGGAGTTCGCCATGTCCGTTACGAATTACCGCATATCGTATGAAATGAAATGTTTGTTTTATGATGTAAATGTTGGCTTTGAGCCTAGTGATTTCTGTGACTCATTTCATTTGTTTGTATTGTTAGATTGTTGTTTGTTGTGACACCGTTGGGTGTATTTTGTATTTCTCTTGTAAAAATGGCAAGCGGCCATATATGTATTTTTCTTGATTGGTCACGTGTTGATTTACTTGTGTTGATTTGAATAGTCCAAATTTTAGGCGTTAATGTTGTTTGCTACAGCAGTTCTTTGATTCCAATTTCATGCGGAAATTATTATTGTCTTATTTAGTGTAGGAAGTGTCGGATTAGTTTAATTAGTCTTTAGTTGGTTCCTCGTGTCTGTCTAGCTCTAAGACAATGCAGATTCGTCCCCTGAAGGTTTATTGGATGGTAACGAATCTCGCATTAATTTGTACACATCGTAACGCATGTAGAAAAGCCGCACATGCACATGTCATTGCAGTAATTTGGGACATTTGGTCCAGATGTTTTACTATCTCTCCTGAGATCAGGCCTAGTTTGGCAATTTTATTTAATTCAAGTGGGTGTCATTTGGGCGACCTTGTTTTTTGTTTTTGTTGTAAATAGTGTAAATTTGTTGATCTGTTATTAAATTCATATGTTTTAATCCTGGTATTCACTTGTTCCTGCATGTTATTTTGTTATATGTTACCCTGCATGTTATAAGAAGCGCTTAACAACAACTTTACGAAATGAACTGTTACACCCCCCGAAATTGAGTCTCATATGCTTCTATGCAAGGGTTCATATATCAAAAATGGCTGCCCAAGTGGGGTTTGTTGTTGTTGTTGTTTTGTTGACCTCATACTTATTTCACTGAGAAATGATGCCAGGTTAGCAGGACAATAGTAAATTCAGTAAATTGAGGCGAAGTTGTACCGCCACGTGTATTAGTAAAATCACTGAGTTCTGAAAGTTAGAAATGTTGAACAAGTTTAGAAATTGATATTGTATTTGAGAACTTGTTCTGGCGCCCGGCTTAAAATTAATTTGCATATTTAGTGAACTCAGTCAAAAGCAGGAAGGTGTTGCCTTTTGTTATATTTAATTAACTTCCGTTAATTAAATGTGTTTTTCGTAAAATCTGTTAGTTAGGAATTTAAAAGCAGATCACAAGGGAGTTATTTGTTGTTTGGAAATAAGATTCATTATTCAGTAAGAGTTTGATTACTGAAATGTTATTTAAATTAGAATCAATGTAATATTAAATATTAAGACATGTGTGTGTGTACGACTGAAATCCCATTGCATGACCCTATTTTCTCAGAATATATTTGTGTGTTTTGCGATGGCTAGCATCGAGGAGATTAAAGAGTTGATGGAGCATATGTCTGTGCAAATGACTGCAAAGACGGAGAAACAGTTGAAAAGCATGAAGCAGGAGTCGCGTGAACACAGTGATAAACAATTAAATAACATTACTCAATTACGTGAACAGAGTGAACAGAGTGATAAACAATTACACGAGTTGCGTGAACACAGTGATAAACAATTACAGGACGTGAACAGTAACATTACGGTGCAATTGCAGATCCAGAAATTGGATAGCGATAAACAATTACACGAATTGCGTGAACATAACGATAAACAATTTCACGAGTTGCGTGAACAGAGTGATAATAATAATAAACAGTTATTTGAACTAAACCATAAATTATCAGAGCAGGCAACCTTACAAACAGTTCAATTAGAAAGGATAACCCTCGAAATAAATCAAAGTACTAAAGTAGAACTAGAGAAACTGGCGGGGGAGGTGGCAGAGAATAATTCAAGACAATTAGGAGATATCAAGAAACTAGAATCCAAATTTGACGACAAACTAGTACAGTTAGTTGGAATGGTAGCCGCCAAACTGAAACAAATCGAGAGAGCATGTGTGAACAATACGGCAGGGAATAAAAGCACGCAGGACGAATTAATATGGCAATTCAACAGAATAGAGACGAACAATATAAACATACAAGAGCAGATTAATTCAGTCGACAACAATGTGTTAGGATTTGATAAAGGAACTTGACAAACTGGAGATAAAAACGGAGAAAGAAAGGATGCACTTGCGCGAAAACCTGGAATACCAGTTAAGCAAAAACAAGAGAAAATACGAGAAGAAATGGAGGAACAGTTAATTAAGAATCAGAAAGAAATGGGAGAACAATTAATTAAAACTCAGCAGCTGATACAAGATCAAATAGGGGAACAGCTTGAGAAGAATCAGGAAAACAACGAAGGAAAAATTAACAATTTGAAGAGTAGAATCCGGAAAGATTGGTAACAGCAGGTGAATGAGACTAAAGGGGATAGGCTGACTATATTAAAGAGGCTAGGCGAGAATAACTCTAGAATACAGGCTCTGGAGGATAGTATCAAGTCCAAGCTCCAAGAACACGCAGACCTCATCGTTAAAAATGAGATAAGATCTTTAGAGAATGCCACTTTATTCTCTTCAGAAAATTCAGTAGGGAAACACGGAAATATGGGAAGTCCGGAGGGGTCGAAAGCTAGCTGAGGATACGAGCCGAGGTCAGAGTCCAAAGATAACTTGCGACACATTCCAAAATTACAGAGGGGAGACGTCAACTCCACAACCTGGTGTGACACCTGCCCAAGTCATACAAGTAATTAGGGGGAATGATTTTAAACCAGACAAATTCAGGGAAAATTCAGGATCTACTCCAAAAGCATTCTTGCGCCAGCTGGATGATTATTTTAATGACCAACACGTCAGTCCCGCAAAACAGCTTCGTCTAGTGGAATTTTTTTTAGAGGGCTCAAGTTTAATCTGGTTTCAAAGCTTCAAGTATACGTTTAATGACATGGCCCAGTTTAAAGAAGCATTTTTGAGGAAGTTTTGGAGTCCTTCACTGCAGCAGGGGTTGAGGATGGACTTATATACCAGAAAATACCATAGCACACACCCTACCAGGTTTTCTGATTTTTTTAGTCAGCAGCTGGTAAAATTCCGGGATTTTGACGAGCCGCCTTCCGAGGAAAACATGGTATTAACTATCGGCAAGCAGCTTCCAAAGAACATACAGCATTTTTAGTGGCAGGAAATATCAAAACCGCTGTTCAGGCCGAGGAGATACTCCGCCACTTGGACGAAACGAGTATGGTTAGTCCGCAGACCGGGAGACGGAATATGGAATGCGTGAACACTGCAGAAATAGTTCAGGGGCATCAAAACGGTCAAAGTCAGAGCAATCAGACGAAGACACAGTCCACTAGCACACAATTTACGCCCAGACGGCAGGAATTCGACGGTCGAAACCAATACAATAATAATAATAAAAATAGGAACTTCCAGAATCGCCGTGATAATTACAACAATCAGAACAACAATCTAAATCAGCGGACGTTCCAGCGAGAATACACTAACTGGAGGGGAAACCAAAGGCAGGGTAGAGCATATCAAGGGAACGGGGACGGCAGATGGAATAATCAGAGGAATTATCGGCAAGAAAACCAGGGAGATTTCCGTGATGAATGGAACAAGCGTTACGCTGAGTCGCAAAAATATCCGGACGAATTAAATGCAGAAGAGGAAACAGAGAAAGAGAAGTGGGGACGAGCCATGAAAAACAGGAAAAGTCCAGATAATCACAGTAACGAGGATGCAGGAAAGGTGACAAGACAGGTGGAGACGCGGAAAAATAGCAGAAGAAATTCGCGGGACGAAGTTTCAGGCAAGGGTCTGGAAATATGGTAATGAAGACGGTAGCAGAAGAAGAGGACGGTAGCGGAAGAAGAAAATGGAAGCAGAAGAAGAAGGGAACCATTTGATGAGTAATCAGGAAAAGGAATGCAGAATCAAATTGCAAAAATTAATTTGAGAGCCTACACTGAAATTCACGTGGCTACGTGATACCTGGGAGAGCGAGCTTTGTTTGTAAACAAGATGGCAGGTCTGGCCGATGTTGTAATTGTGTGAGTAAGAGAGGGGAAGTCTAGCGAGACGTGTGAATGACATCTCAGACGGGCACATTGCAGCGAGAAGCGCGCACACTAATTGGGACAGTGGAATGCACACTCAGGCAGACGAGTGAGGTACTTAAGTGATGTTATCTATACTACTGTGGATATGTTTTTAAAATCCAAATCAATCACTTGCTTCGAATTTCAAAACCTTGCTGAGGATAAATGAACCCTTATTGATTTGCCGATCAATAAGTCTTCATGATTTTTATTATTATTATTATTACTGATATCCAGGCAGAGCATGTTGGAGATTGACAAAGGGAAGACAGGTAGTGTGTCGCAACGCTTGCAACAGAGGTAGCGTGGTAGTTATTCTTGGGGATGACCAGCTAAGCCGAGTTCAAGGACAAATTCAGGGTGAACGCGCATCCAAGTCGGCGTCATTATGGACGTGCCTGAAGTGAATTTCCAACCGATACACGATTGAATCAGCGAATCAGGAGAGAGGACGCCTAAACCACGCGGAGATTTGCGTACCAAAAAGAGGCGCTAAAAACACGTGTATGAGGAACCGCCGATGCGATAGGATTCCGCATGAGTGCATTGAGACGTTTAAATGAAAAGAAGAAGTTTGATACTAGTCCCAATTTGTGAGGTGAAAATTACAGATTATTTTCACAGATTGCCCCCACTCCACCCCTTTCTTTCAGTTTCTAATAAATTGATTGGTGATGAGTAGTTTGACACACAACTTTATCGGGCTCTGAGGAGCATCGTTCACGCCAGTTTGAGACACGATTTGATCGGGCTCTAGTGAGCATACTTCACGTCTGACTGAACGGATATTTTATTGTGCTCTTGGGAGCAGAGTTCAGGCCTAGCGGAGGGAGATCTCTAGTTGAGATAAGCGCTACGCGGTAGACGTAATTTGTGAGACTTGTTAAATGCCAGTTGCGTGGTGGGCGGAGATTGTAATATTTTCTGTAAATTTTGTGTTATATTTTGTGTGATGTATATGTGCGTGTGAAGTAAGCAAATGCTTAGATAGGGCCAGCTCAACGTTGAGTAATCGCCCAGGACATTTTGAGTGAAAGTCTGTAGCTCATAGCGATTCTAGCTAGGTAGAATAATAACTTTGAACATTTCTTTCCAAGAAGCCACGCCAAGATGTCTACAGGAAGGTCGATTGGTGGAATGAAGTGCTACGCCTCTACCCGAACGTCGACGATGAAGGGGTAGATTTCCCGTGGGGAAATGCATTGGGAAGGAGGTTGATATTCTAAAAGCTGCACGGTGATGTACAAACCATTGATTTATTCAATATGTAGCTAGATTGGACGCGGGAACGTTGTAAATATTTTATTCATTGTTTTTCTTGTGTATTTAGATTTTTGTGCGCCGACACTTTTATATTTAAATGTACGTTGGCACGTGGCCAAAATGATTGTTTGATTGTATATTTTTCTTATGAGTCATTATTAGTATGCACGGTGCCTGTAATTTGATTCTATTCATGCGAATGCAGATTCATCCTGGTCGATAAATGGTGCTTTTATTCAAATTCATTTTTTTAGTAGGAAAAGGGGGGTAAAAGTTGTTAGATGTTTTACGAACAGGTTTTTATTCCTACTAGGGTTGCCGAGCGCAACGAGTTAAGATGTCACTGTAGAACACCTTAGTTCTGTATTTTTTTTGAATTTTTTGAGATCCCTTTTCAGGTTCGTCAGTCACGGACTAGATTGGGAGCGCAAGTCGGTGGAAAATATTTTATATCCTTTATTTCAGGTTTCTGTCAAACCCATACGTGTGATTCTGGTGTGTGTATTGTGTCAAGGTGTGTGCATTGATTCTTCGTGATGAGGGGTAGAATGTGTCTACCGCCCTCATAATATTGTGCTTGTATTTTATGGAAAGGCAGAGCGCTCTTCGAGACTACTGTACCTTGTCCTGTGCTGATTCTTGCATTTCCGTGGGAAATGCTAAGGTATTTTATTTTGACACACACACGTATATTATGTGCTATTGGAGCACGCTTCTTCGAGACTCGAGCCATTGCTACGGCAGGTCGAGGTAATTAACACGTGGGTTGACAGATGTGCAGATTCCACTTTGCGCCCGTCTATGTCTGGTGATTCATCGTTTAGATAGTCCAGCTGACCGACTGACCCCTGTAAGCTATCTGTTGCAAACCTGTTCTTTTAATGGTTATTGGATCATAATTAAATTGGGAGTTCGCCATGTCCGTTACGAATTACCGCATATCGTTTGAAATGAAATGTTTGTTTTATGATGTAAGTGTTGGCATTGAGCCTAGTGATTTCTGTGACTCATTTCATTTGTTTGTATTGTTAGATCATTGTTTGTTTTGACACCATTGGGAGTATTTGCTATTTCTCTTGTAAAAATGGCAAGCGGCCATATATGTATTTTTCTTGATTGGTCACGTGTTGATTTACTTGTGTTGATTTGAAAAGTCCAAATTTTAGGCGTTAATGTTGTTTGCTACAGCAGTTCTTTGATTCCAATTTCATGCGGAAATTATTTTTGTCTTATTTAGTGTAGGAAGTGACGGATTAGTTTAATTAGTGTTTAGTTGGTTCCTCGTGTCTGTATAGCTCTAAGACAATGCAGATTCGTCCCCTGAAGGTTTACTGGATGGTAACGAATCTCGCATTAATTTGTGCACATCGTAACGCATGTAGAAAAGCCGCACACGCACATGTCATTGCAGTAATTTGGGACATTTGGTCCAGATGTTTTACGATCTCTCCTGAGATCAGGCCTAGTTTGGCAATTTTATTTAATTCAAGTGGGTGTCATTTGGGAGACCTTGTTTTTTGTTGTTGTTGTTGCAAATAGTGTAAATTTGTTGATCTGTTATTAAATTCATATGTTTTAATCCTGGTATTCACTTTTTCCTGCATGTTATTTTGTTATATGTTACCCTGCATGTTATAAGAAGCGCTTAACAACAACTTTACGAAATGGACTGTTACACCCCCCGAAATTGAGTCTCATATGCTTCTTTGCAAGGGTTCAACTGATATCACCCTGAAATTTTGTACGGTGATAAAGGGTAAGTTACTACTGGAAGTTCAGTTATTTATGAGATTTCCAAAAACATGTAGGCTAAAATTCTAAATGAACATGGTGGCCAAGCGAAGGTGAAACATTTAAATAGACTTTTCTCGCGATTTAACCATCTGAGCGCAGTGAAATATGGCACAGTACCGTTAAATGTTTATACACATCGTTATGCACTGACATGTAATTTAGTTCTTTTGTTCACATAACCTCGAGATGGTGGCTGTGCGCAATTTTAAAATTAAGTTTTTATTTCTTGTGTATTTATCATGCGATCGAAATGAACATTTGAATAATGAACCTACGCAAAATTCGTCATCTAATAGTACATAACTCTATGGCCTATATAGGCCTATATAAAAATCCAACATGGCAACCCTCCGAAATATTTAGACGGTTCTCAATATCTACGAATCTATTACAGCAATCAAACTGAAATTTGTTATGTGTATAGAGGCAATTAACATAAGTAGGATATATGAAAATTGGCTGTATAGTTCTTCACGGAACTACTTGTTATATGTGATATTGGAAACATCACTTCTCCAGAAGAATGCAGTTTTCGATTATTATTTTAGGCGGTTTACCCTCCAGGGTTGACTTTTTCCTCGGACTCAGTGAGGGATCCTACCTTTACCGCCTCCAGGGCAGTTCTTGGGGCTTGAAACATTGGGGTGGGGGATACAACTGGGGAGGTGGGACAAGCACCTCGCCCAGGCTGCCTCGCCCGCAAAGCGAACAAGGGCCTTATGAGGGATGGGAAGAGATTAGAAGATTGGGAGGGATAGGCAAGGAAGAGGGAAGGAGGTGGCCGTGGCCTTACTGTACGTTAGGTAGGCCTACCATTCCGGCATTTGCCTGGAGACGAAGTGAAAAACCACAGAAAAAACATTTCGAGGATGGCTGAGGTGGAATCAAACTCCCTCTACTCATTTGGAACACCCGAGGCTGAGTAGACCCCGTTCCAGTCCTCATAACACTTTTCAAATTTCGTGACAGAGCCGGGAATTGAACCTTGGACCTCCGGGGTGGCAGTTAAGTACGCTGACCACTACACCACGGAGGCGACTGCAGTTTTCGATACCAAACATATTTTTTATTCTTAACGATTTTTGATCATTTTTTTTTTACTTTTAAAGTAAATAGCCTATCTATTTGTAGGCCTATCGTCACTCCATTGAATAAGCTATAATTTATAAAATAAGAGTAGGCTACATTAAGTTACGTTAATATATAAAACAAACAAAAGAAACATCTAATTTACATAAATGGTACAGAAGTTATTAGCCTAGATATAATTTACCGCAAGGTAAAAAAAGATACAGTCAGTCTGAGAGACTAGACTTTATATAATTTCAAATGACGCATGCTACGAATGCTACACATGTTAGAAAGGCTCAGGAGGGCTTCTCGCTTCGCTCGAAGCCCCAGGACTCTTTCAACAGACTCCATTACCCATTAACTTAGGCTTCCCGCGCGGGCGCCTATTTAAGGGTCACCCTGTATTTGAGTCTAACATCTTTTACAACTCTTTAAGGGTCACCCATTATTTGAATCTGATATCTTGCAAACCCCTTTAAGGGTCACCCTGTATTTGAATTGAATCTAACATACTGTACACCTCGTTAAGTGTCACCCTGTATTTTGCTCTGACATCCTGCACACCTCTTTAGGAGACACCCTGTATTCTAATCTGGCATCTTGTATATCTCTTTAGAAGTCACCCTGTATCCTTGTGTGGCATCTTGTACACCTCTTTAGGAGTCACCCTGCATTCTTGTCTGACATTTTGTACACCTCTTTAGGAGTCACCCTGTATTCTCGTCTGACATCTTGTGCACCTCTTTAGGAGACGCTGTGTATTCTTCTCTGCCATCTTGTACACATATTTATGAGTCACCTTGTATTCTTATCTGGCATCTTGTATATCTCTAAAGGAGTCACCCTGTAGTCTATTCTTATCTGGCATCTTGTACACCTCTTTAGGAGTCACCCTGTATTCCTGTCTGACATCGTGTACACCTCTTTAGGAGTCACCCTGTAATCTTATCTGACGTCTTGTATATCTCTTTTGGAGTCACCCTGTATTCTTGTCTGACATCTTGTACACCTCGTTAAGGGTCACCCTGTATTCTTATCTGACATAGTGTACATATCTTTAGGAGTCACCCTGTATTCCTGTCTGACATCTTGCACACCTCTTTAGGAGTCACCCTGTTTTCCTGTCTGACGTCACGCACTCGCCGTCTCCCAGGAGTAAACTCAGACTCGGTGCATATGCACTGAACAACATGATGACGTCATACACGCCGTAACCGTAACGCATAACGTTAGACCCAAGCATAACGGCGAAGTCAACAAGATCATTTGAAATGATAAAAAGCGCAGATTAGGCCTTGGCAGTAGGCTATAGGATATGGACACCGTGTAGGGCCTATATGGCTGGCGGTCAAAGGGTTAAGTTGTGTTTAGCATATTTTATAGGGAGCTCAAAGCTAAAGGGCTCAAAGAATCTGCTTGAAATATTCATCATCTGATATCCTATGTATTGGATCTGTCATCAAAGATCTGGCATTACATGCAAGCCTTAAAGATTAGGCTATGCCAGGTCAACTCAAGTGCTGAAGAGCATTGGTTGTGGTGGGATCAACCTTGTAGAGTTTCAGTACATCTATCAGCAATGAACGAGGTACACTGTCAACGGCTTTCTCGTAATCTCTTGCATAGTCTATAAACACAATTGAAGACCCCACGGATAGAACGGGGTAAGTCCATTTTCTTCGGAAATGAGTTTATGGTGCATTCTGGTGGCTAGCTATCGTCACTACGGATCAGTTGAAATTAATTTCAAATAAAGCGGAATGTCACCGAGATACAGAGATTTTTATTTTAAGTGGAAACGGAAAGAACGTTCCATATCCTCTCACTTTTTGCATAAGTTAACTTTAGTTGTTAATTGTTTTACATGCACTTCCTTTATAATAAATAAATTTGCCAAAAAAATCTATAGTCTATTGCTTACCCTCAATTGGGATGTTTTAAGAATCTCTTTTTAGTTTTGAAATTTTAAATTCGCTCTCCTGAAAATTTACAGAATGTGACCTCGTTCATCCTGTGGAGTCTTCAATTGTGAAGTTGATCAATTCCAACCGCCTACCAGTCATTAGCATTTTGCACAGCCGTGGTCATTCCTGACAGCCCCTTTGGGGTATAAACCAAACTGATATTCATCCATCTTATTATCTGTCAATGGTCGCGCTAATCAAAGAGATTCCTCGATAACTGTTACAACCTTTTCTGCTTCCTTGCTTGTAAATGTAGGCGATTATAGCCTCCGTCCAATCAGGTGGCACTTAACCCAGATCTCATGCTCATTGTTTTGTTCTGTACAGCCACACTATCCTGCCTTACCACTAAACATCATCGTTTCATCACTTCTGCTGCTTTGTGGTTTAGCTCACTATTATTTCTACTTCCTCAATTTTGAATCTGTTGCATACCCCTCTGCTCAGCCGTGCGTCGAGATCGGCCATCCTGAGTTTGTTTCTTCTGCGGGTTTTTCCACCCACCCTCCAGGTATCTTATCTCATGTTCCTAGGCACCTTCCCCAATCCTAAACCCACATAATTAAGATTACGAACACTACTAGAGTCATCACAACAACCCAGTTTGTCATAAAATATTCAACACAAACACCCAAGTACAGGGGAATGATGACCAACATGTCCCTAGCCACTAAAATGAAGCAAAAACAACGGTTCCGTTACGCATCTCAACCTCTTCCCAGACAATTCCGAAATTAAAAAGATCTCCATCTTCATTGAGAAGGTCTTCGAAATATTCCTTCCGACTGTTGAGCACTTCTCTAGGGCCTATAATGAGCTCACCTAATTTGTCCAAAACACTACTCATTTCCATTTTCCTGCAATTTCATAGATTCTTTAACACACTCCAAAATGGTTTCCCTCCACTCTGACCTTATATTACAACAATGAGTTAACAGGAGCTAATCCCATGCCAGCGCATAAATCCAATAGGTTTTCTTTTCGTGTGGCCTTCTGAGCGGCCGAGTGCAGTTCTTTCTAGGTGACGCCCGTGGGTGACCTGCGCGCCGGAATGAGAGATGAAATGAATGAATGAAACTGGGCAAAGATGTGGAAGGAAGCTGCCGTGGCCTGTCAGAAGGTACCATCCTAGCATTTGCCTGGAGTTAAAAATCGGAAACCACGGAAAACCATTTCAAGGACGGCCACTGGTGGGGCTCGAACCCACGTCTACCGAGTCAGCAGAGAACTTGGCCCCCTGGCCAAACGCTGCGCTTTAGCGAGCGTAGCTGCCGCTATCAGTGATCCAATAGGTAGACTACTGTATATCCCACCGATGAGTAGGCTAGAGCAATTCTAATTGTCCTATATGCCCGCTTCTTTGGTATTCCCAGACAGAGTAATGACTGGAGGTAGGGGGATAATGAAGGATGGATGTGGCTGGTGGCCATTAGACTTTTGTCTTGGCCATAACCTGCAAAACGTGTTCTGGTTGCAGCACTCGAATATGTAATCTGAACCATTCCTGACTTCATTCGTAGCTAGACATGTAACTTAACTGCCTTGCTGACGACGTTGGCTTGATTAGGTGTTCCGTTATTTAATACCAATTGCGGATCACAAGAACACATCCATGTGAAGCCTACGTAGGCCCTATATACAGTGTGTAGCCTATAACATTAAGTCCTTATTTAATGGTGCTCGGAGTTAGCAACGCCTTCCGCCTTGCTGAGCACAGTGGTGTTGCCAGAATCCTGAATCTAGGGGTAGACTAATACTAGTGATTACAGACCCTTGGGGGTATTATTGATACATCCTACAAGTGTTCTTAAGTTGAAAAGAAAGTAAACTACGGTATGTTGTATTAAATTTGCTCTTGGAACAAATCCATGATGCATTTGATTCACTCCTCCCTATCATCTCTCCAACTTCCTCGTGCATTAGCTGCTGACGAGTCCCATTCCACTGTAGCGAACTATGGAGCAAATGGTAGCCAAACTATCGTCATACCACAAATAGGCCTATAATTACACAAGGAGAAATATCTAATGAGAATCACAATTTTCCCTCCTTAGACAAACAATTGATATTCTAATGATGTGAGATCCCGTCGGCTGTTTGACATACTGCAATTAGGCGAGTCTAACATCATGACGTGAGAGCTCGGGAAATGTGGAGGAACAGCCACTTGATTCCCCGCGTCTCTGGATTTAGAGATTTCTATCTACTGATTTCGCCTCCAGCAAGGCAGTTCTTTGTTAGACCAATTTGGGGCTGTAAATATATTTTCAAGATGAGATATGTACGTAGGATACATTGGAGAAAAGGAGTGTAGCTGTAACGGGTGGTGCGTAATTCAAGACGAGCTATCTCCAGAAAATAGGCAATTTTCTTCATAGATTTATTTTTCAAAAGCTCTAGTTTGATAGTAAATATCATTACACCACTTAATTTGTAGGCCAATAGCAAAAGTCTACTACTATAGTCAACCACAAAAACACAGATTATCAAACAAATTCAACACATACCCGAGTACACGGGACTAATGATCGAAGTTATCCCAAGTCCCTAATACGAACTAACAACAGCTTAAGTCTGGCCCAGGAACTGCTGCAGTTCTATTGTAAAAATCAAAGTTGGTAAGTTATTGTTATGTCAGTTATTAAGAATCCACGGGATGTTGTTGTACGTTACTTATGAGCCCCTTTCAGATAACTTAAGTGAAAACGGAATGTAGCCTAAATAGCCTATCTACACCAAATCAGAAGATATACTATTTGAATGGGACATCTTAAGTGGCTAAACCACGAAATTTAATGTTTTTCAGTCGGTCAACACGATTGTACCCAATTGTAATGCGTGTTTCCCTAGTCCTGAAAAGAATGTGCATGATATTAATAAATACGGGCTTGACTTGCAGAAAAGTAACCATATAGACGCCCACTTATTCTTTAATTAGCCACATTGCATCGCCACCGGCCAAATCCCTTTCAATGGCTACTTCTGAAAATTAAAAATAACCGAAAATGCAAACGATCGTTACACCTGGTCACCCTACTACTAGAACATTGGAGGAGGCTCCTTGTGATACAATAAGTGCGAAAGGCGTGATGTTGAACCTGAAATAATGATTGCAAATCACAAATAACTTATATAATATAAAGGAAATCCCATAATAAGATATAGCCTGCTATGTGATGGTACAATATCCTTCTTATATTTATTCAGGAATGTTGGATAGACTTTAGAACAGAAATCCAGCATTTCCTGACGACCTTTCTGTTTCGATCACACAATCTCACATCTGCGCAGCGAGCTCTAAACAAGGACATTCTGCTATCGGCTCGTCAGCAAATCCACGGGCCTTGCCAGAAACCTATCAAAAATGGCTGCCACTGAAAGCACTCTGTGTATGAATAAAATTGCTTTTACGAACGTGGAGGAAAGATAAGCCATGAAATTTATGAACCAGATAATACTATAAGTAACCAAGTACTTCGTTCGCATTATAAAATGCCAGTGTACGTCGAGTAGCACGATTAAAAGCAATATTTGAGGGTGAACAGAGCTGGCAGTCAAGATGGCTAAGCTAGGCGTACGCATCAGACTTCCTGCAGACGTGACCGCCATCCACCAGACATTGTTCCCACAATTAAACTCTAGGCTTCATAGCTTCCTACCTAATTAATACTGTGTTTAAAAGTGAAGATGGGATTTAACAACGCTGTGTTTTATAATAATTTAAACATGTTCTCAGTCGTTCAGCGCAAACAGCCGAAGGAAGTCGAACTTATCCGAGTTAGCATGGCCTGCGCGACTCCGTTCAAAATGGCGGTCAAGGCGACACACAAGCAGCGCAATGGAGAGGTGCCGCATTCTACATCAATAACGAAATCTAGGACCTTGAAATGTCTTCAATAATAATTATCACATCAATGTATGCTTCAAAACATGCGTAATTTAATGGCATAAAAGAGATTGCCAGAATATGCGTATGTTTGATCTTAAAAAATATATTCCATTTTGATTGAGAGTACGGAGAAATTCGTATTTAATTCAATAATTCAAAACTGTCTTCACTTACTTGAATAGCAAACCTGTCTTTTTGCATGACACTATGTGGCAAGACTTGTGACTTGGCGCTGTTGGCTCAATGAGATCGGTTAAAATGAAAACCAGTCGTCCCTAATGTGCACCAGGAGGCACTATGAAAGTGCTAGCTGCGACCAAGTTACATGTTTGTTAAATTCAGCCAGTGTGACGTAAGGCCTACAAACTTAGCTTATATTATTTCTAGGGAAGTGTTCAACTCACCATACTCTCCTCAGAGAAATACTGCGCCAAGCAGGTTCTTAAATCATGTTTACAGGGCACATGTAATTGTGCTGAATATTACTTTCTACCGCCTCGATGCCAGACCCGTCTTAGTGTCCCTGGGGTGTTCAATAAGAAAACATCCCACATAATTTCCGGTGTGGATCTAGTGCGGGGGGGGGGTCAAAGAATTCTCCCCTCCCTCGTGACGGTTTTTATCCCTTAAAATATTACGATAGAATATAAGAAAATGATTCATGGGCCTTTCCTAAAATGTTGCATTAAAAAATAGCTCATTTAAGTAGGCTACATCAGAAATGCAATACCTATCCTTCATATCCCAAAAGTAGCCTACTATTCAAATTTAAAAAATTAAAAACATGTTTCAGAAGAGTTGTGGACGTTTTCCTAGCCTGTCTGTTGGAAAAGATCATAAACCTTAGCTTCTCTTATTTTGGTCGCATAATATGACGCAGTTGGTAAGGTACTAGACTTAGGGGCGAAATTGTTGTCGTTGTTTCGTTTGAGGGGCTTGGATATTTAGCCCCGTGCTGACTACTTGGGTACGTGCGGAATTTTGTCTGATAACCTGTGTTATTGTGACGGCTGTAATAATGTCTATATGCAGCCTATTTGTAATACGCCAGAAGCTAACGCAGTAGACTACTGCTTGGGTCCAAGCTCTGTGAACTTGCGGGGTGAGGGGAAGGGGCAGAGAAGGGTTAGGCCAGAAGAGAAGGGCCTGTCAACAGCGCGCCGTGATATCTGGTATTCCTTTCTATACCAATACTGCTGACGAGGGCCGTTGCCTAAACCACTGTGGTGTTGCGAATGAGTGAGTGAGTCATGGACCAATGTATTTGGTTCTGTTTTTTTCGCACGGACCGGGAAACCTCATCACTCGTCACCATCACTAATAATAGTCCGCGATCCACATTCCTCTCAGGTTCACGCAGCTTGGACCCGAGCAGTATTATGTGAAAACTAACCTAGGGGTTTTCTTTTTTAATTTAGTTAACTTTACATTTTTGTTTAACTTTGTCTGCTCACTTGATTTTTGGTCTTACTTTAATGAAGACCCACCCCGCGCAGCCGTACTCGTGCCGCGCGGACAGCTGCAACAAGTCCGGAGATCCCAGGTTCGAATCTTCACGCTGACAGCGACTATCCTGAGTATAGCTTTTCCCCGGGTTTTTCCACACTCCCTCGAGGCAAATGCCGGGATAGTAGACTACCTTATTTCAAGTCTCGGGGCACTTACCACATCCCTGTCCCTGTTACAGTTACACACACTAAATTACTACAGTCATCACAGAAACAATGTTTTATCCGACAAGTTCAACACACACCCCACTACATGGGGCTCTTGACCAAGGTGTCCCAAGCCCCTTAGGCCTAAATGAATTAACAAGTACTGTACATCATCATGTTAACCTATAATTTAGCGCCAAGTAGGCTATTAAAACAGGCAGAAACCATATCCCCATTTCCTGTTATCTAGTCTAATGTAACATGAATTAAATTTAGTAGACTAGCCTACACATTGATGGAATAGGCGGACAGAACCTAACAAGTTGCATCATTGCATTTGTAAGTCAATACGGACCCATCTTCTTCTTCGGATGCCTAGACTATCCATTAATGGATGTCAGCGACCACATGATGCATCTTTTGCTTAGGCCTATGAACTGCGATGTGGAATAATTTATCGATGCTGGGTAATCGTGTCCACTGTTTTATGTTATCCACCCAGGAAATCCTTCTTCGGCCCCTTCCTATTTGACCTTCAATCTTTCCTTCCAGTATCAACTTCAGAAGTCGATATTTGGTGTTCCGCAAGATATGTCCCAGGTAGCCTATACAGTTTTTCGTCTTTTAAAGGTGCATAATAAGTTTCGTTGTCTGTTCATTGTATGCAGTACTTCAATATTAGTTATTCCTGCAGTCCATGGTATCTTCAGCATTCTGCGGTAAATCCACATTTCAAAGGCCTCTATCTTCTTCGTTGTTGACGCATTTATTTTCCATCCTTCAGACCCATATTGACTAGACATACAGACCAAATGTTGCAGCTTACAAACCGAAGTCTAAGGGTTAGATTTAAGTCCGTACTTGTGAGGATTTACGGAACCATCATTGTTTATTTTAAAGCCTTTCAATTGGGAGATCATGCGCATGCCGTGCTAGTTTAGTGCAGCACAGCATCAACTGTCTAGTGCAAACCTGGTCGTCCTATAAGTCAAACGGGCATATTGGATAACTGCAATAACAGTTGAACGGCCTTGTGGGGTACACGGTGAAACATGCAATGAACTAATGTTGATATGGGCTACAGGGAGTCCTTTTTAAGATTTCGCTTTTCAGGCCGTGACCCATGGGAAACCCAATTGTGGTCCGCGGGATTCGCCATGTGGGATCATATGGTGTGTGTTGATAACAGGCCGCTGACGGGTGACACAGCTGCAGACGGAAGTGGTTAACAACGTCCGCTCACTCTAGCTGGCCCTTGAGGCCACTGTGCTCACTGTCCCCGCTTGCATGCGCTCTTAATCCTCGGTACTCCATCACGAAGTTTTTAAAAGGACTCCCTGTAGCCTGCGTATACGGCACAGATTCTTTAACCACATGGTTGATTACTGTCGTGGTAGAGTGTACTAAAATATTCGTGTCTGCAATATTTTGCATTTTTATTTAGGGTGAGGTCAGGAGAGATGGCACACTGTTTTTAAAAGTTCAGTAGGTTAATTCATTGTGGGGCTTTGCAACATCGTTATCATTTAGCCCCGTGTACTTCGGTGAGTGTAGAATTTGTCTGATAACCTGTGTTGTTTTGGTGTCTGTAGTAGTGTTTGTATTTGTAATGCAGGTGAGGATTGGGAAGGAGACGGCCGTGGCCTTAAGTTAGGAAACCACGGAAAACCACTTCCAGGATGACTGAGACAGGAATCGAACCCACCTCTTCTCAGTTTTGCCTCACGACGCTGAGTTGATCCCGTTCCAGTTCTCAGGCCAGAATTTCAAAGCAGAGCCGGGAATCGAACCCGGGCCTCCACGGGGACAGGCTTTTAAAAGTATCTTAGTGACTACACCTTACCCTAAAAAATATAAGTCGACATTCATGAAAACTTTGTGGACACACTATTTATGAATAAAACATAGGCTACACCTTTGTAGGCTACCTGATCTAACAAAAAGACCCGTTTTAAAAAAAGGTTGTTTTTTCTTCATCCCTCCCACTGGGGTCGTCTAGACTCTAGATGACGCGATTGTGAGGGAGAAATTATTAATGTGAAAACACTCACCGACTAGCCTACTTTCTCAACATAAATCATGTTTTTCCTTCTTCTCCTGATTTCGCCTACATGATGAACACATTTCGACCACCACGTGGTGTAGCGGCTAGCATTCTTGGTTTACGCCTCGGAGGTCCGGGTTCGATTCCAGGTTCCGTCAGCGATCTTAGAAGCTGACGTGTGGGCTGGAACGGGGTGCACTCAGCCTCGTGAGGAAAATTGAGTAGCTGTCTGACAGGGAGGCAGTTTTCCGGTCACGGAAACCATGAAAAACGGCCGAGGTGACCAGGCGCGCTCACCACGCGTCAGCAAACCCCAAACGGTGGGAGAGATGGCGCATCTACCTCGCAATATGGAGACTTTGCTGGTGAAGGGAGAACTTACACAATGTAGGCCTAATGCTAAAGACAGCTAGATGAAGGTTCATAAGAAATACCAGGGTGACTGATCAGTAGTCGATGCTATTCCAAGAGCACATGAAATTTTTGCACTCGCCAACTTCTTCTTTTGTGAAAACCACGTCTCAGAACGAATATGAAACAAACCTCGCTACAAAATGTCTGGTACAACAGTACTCTCCTTCAGTGACGTTTCCACTCATCAACCTTCAAACGACCTATCCCACTACAGTCGTCTTGGCAGGGGGTGCGCCATCACTCCTGGTGCTTCAACTCTCCCGACTTTACCCAAGGCCTATAGCCTATTGTGAGTGTATAACCTAGATTCTGGATATAGTATAGTCTACTGTATACAGGCTTTGTTCATGTGTGTGTATTAAATTTTTATCATTGGCCTTTGACGAGGACAACCAGGTTTGCACTAGACAATTGATTTTGTGATGCACTGAACTACTGTATTTCCACATTCCTAGCATGGCCTTCCCCTTCTGGTGAGCGACACATTATTGCACTGCATCAATTTTCAAAGAAATTGACACATTTTACCTAATGTAGTCCTAACATGAATAAAATCAGTAGAGCCTAGTAGCCTACACATTGATGGAATAGGCGGACAGAACCTAGCAAATTGCACCATTCCATTTGTAAGTCAATACGGACCCATCATTGCTTATTTTAAAGCCTTTCAATTGGGAGATCACGCGCTCATATTTTGAAAGGAGAAAAACAAGTAGCATGTCGTGCTAGTTCAGTGCCCAGTGTGCCATTGGGCTTGTCAGTTGATATGATAGCCTACACCTCACCAAGGCGCTAGGTTGTAGCCTATGTGCTGAGAAGACCCCTGAGAGTTTTAGTTTTTGACAGGTTAGGCCTAGGTTATGATTTACCAAGTGTTGGTGACGTAAGATCACTCGCTCATAGTTTGAAAGGAGAAGTTGGGAAAAAAACAAGTAGTATGCCGTGTTAGAAACGTGAAATGAACCATCCACTGTCTAGTAGAAATTACCTAGTGCAATCCTTGCTGTAGCCTACTCCGTGAGGTGTACCATACCTACTGACGAGCCCAATGGTACACTACACAGTGAGCCAGATACCAAATCTGACGGGAGCAAAATATTTTTGTAGAGATTTCATTTCTTTCGTGATAATTTTGTTAAGAATAATAAATTGAATTATTTACAGCCCTTTGGAAAGGACATTTTAAAATCACATTGGATTGAACTTAGGACCATCTGAATAGCCTGATAAGCTACACTTCGTTAGAATATCCTTCTAAGTCTAGTGTTTCTGCACATAAATTATCAGTGAGGTAAGTTAACCGTCCTTTTTTGTTTTTGTTTTTCAGCACCTCGTACAAATCCCTACGCGTCAAGATAGTGCAAGTCCCCTGCTGGCGCGTCTCTGGAATCAATAGGTTAATCATTTTCTACTGTAAGAGCGATCAACCACAATATCTGTTACTTGCCTCATAAAGTCAAATATTACCCCTAAGCAATGGCATAAAAATCATGGTGTGATATTGAACATAATTTCTTATAGCTTAAACCTTGGTGAAACTGAAAACATCACACAAAGTAAACGAATGTTTCAAGTCACGTCTTTAACTGAATAAAGAATGCTATGTCCAATCAATTAAGATATAATTATACCAGCAATAAAGAGCATATCTGAAGGATTACATTCCATATTCTTTCACAGGAAGAAGATAATCGGAACCCTCACAAAACTAAGATCACACTTGACAGCTGAACTACGAATGGAATGCAATCCTTCAGGTAGGCCTATGCTCTTTATTGCTGGTATACTGTAATTATATTGTAATTGATTGATTTAGATTGTATAGTCCACACCAGCTTATCCTTTATCTTTTCCTACACATGTACCTCATTGTGTTCTTTTTAAGTGTTTCTATCCTCCTCTCCTGTCCAATGACTGATTGTACAGTTCATGCCACCGTACTGTGCTGGTGGGCCCTTGATTTGCATCGGGATACCATACAGTCTGTGAGCCTCAAACTCAGGAGTATGCGCGGTGATACATAAATAATTGTCAGTCACACAAAGAGCTTGGTTGGGTCACAATCAATCATGGATAAACCACAAGCTGTGTACTCTGCTGTTGGCCAGCAGCACATCCAGTGGGATCTTACCAGACACATGCCCGTGAGCTCTCAAAGACACCAGTAGAAATCGGTGGTGTAAACTGTATGTCCATACTTCGTATACTTCCAATACCGGTATAGATTTAAATGACTTTAAAATGCCCCTTTTCTCCTGCATTTGAATTAGCCACAAAGAATTGAATAAAATTGTGATCATCTTAGGCCTAGACCCTACTAGAAAACAGAGTGTGCCTACAGAGTCTTGTAGGCTACTCTCTATACGCTTTGATAGATACAAAGAGGTTGGTTTATATTCCATATGTGCGCAATTTAAAATGTAGGGGGCATAGGCCTAAAATTTGAGAAATGTGTGCTGCTGGAAGTGGCTGCATTGTAGTTAATTATCGTGCTTGTACGCTAGCATGAAATGGGGACACAGCCACACCAATATAACCTCATGCAGCACCAAATGTAGGCTAAACATCGTGTACTTCCAAGCTTACCGCTGGCAATAACGTTTCCAATGGATTAGTAAATGCATTTGGTATAAGTCAATATTGACGGTGGGCCATTTCACACTGTAGGTGAGGATGACATGAGGATTAGGCCTATTTGGAGTGTGCACTTTTTAACCAGGATTATTTTCTTTAATCATGTGGCAGGCCATCAATCGAATCGACATACCCTCCTACATCCCTCTCTTTCAATAATAGTCTATGGTGTTTGCAATGTGCACATTTTTTCTTCTTCCCGACCGATTTGCCATTATATAGGATAGTTTATTACCTGAGGTTACTCATGCCTTTGAATGAATTCCATGAGAAACGTACGCCTACAGTTGACCTACAGAGGTGAAACAAAACTAATAGTATGTCTACTTGTGTCAATGAACAGGAATAATTAGCCAATGTAGCCACCATAAATTAAATGTAATAGGCCATATTAAATGAGGAATAGCCGTAAATTTAGAGATTGAGAATTCTTTTCACAAAACCTTACCTCAATGGTTCACTAATGAATAACAATACAGTGATGACTGATGAGCAGGCTGCGGGTTTTTAGTTCGTTAAGAGTGCTATCATATTAGTCTCGCACGGAGTTGAGATGACGCATGCACTATGAAATGCCAGCCCGTCCACAACAGACGACGAACCATGCGATCAGTTCATTTATCCGCTGTACGTCACATGTGTTCATAGGTACACCCGAAGATAGCAGGAGGAGCTTCCACGTGCCCTATAGTACGGTGCGTTCTAACTTCATTGCACACGTACTAAAACCCCGCAGCCTGCTGATGAGAGTAGGTTACATGGTAAAAATGTGCAGTACATAGACATACACACCCGAGTTATTCTGTTAAGTAATGAAATAATACGCAAATCAGAATGAAAACTAGCTTTCTTAACGTAAATTTTTGCTTGCTTCACTGATCACTCCATAAGGCAACAGATCTTGATGCAATTAGACATATATAGCCTAAGGCAAACCGCCTTTATTACTGTACACGTAAAACGCAGAAAAAGTTATTAATTTGTTTTAATATGAAGAGAGAAAGGGCTGCTGCGAAACATAAGTTATGGAGTGGTTTGAATAAGTTATGCTCAGACAGCAAGTGGCTTCTCCTCGCGATGTACCATATTTGCTGAATACTCGGTAATCTGCAGTTACACAACATCCAGTCTTTGCCCACAGCATGTCAACTGAAACATAGTCGACATAAGGCACTGGTCTGTCCTTATTTGAGGTAGGCTAATTGCAGGTGATAGACTAGGCCTAATGCAGCTACTGTATAGTAATAAGTTAATAGAAATTAGCCTACACATTACGCGTTTCAAATTACGTTCATGTCTTGCATATACTTCTTTGCAGGGAAACATTTGCTCACAGAAGTTAAATAGCCTATGTAGTTCTATAGTTCATATCGCTACTGAAAGAGCCTACGATCTGGAAGCACATTGGTTTAGTGGTTAACTTGTAGGCGTAGCACACGTGGGGCGTGGTTTGGTTCCCGGATGTGACATGTCTTTTTAATATGCTGTTTATTATATTTGTTGCTATAGCCTAAATGTAATTTTTCAATTAGTATAAATAAATAGATAAATAGAAAAAATATATAGCCTAGTGCTTATGGATAAAGGCTAACATGGATTATTTCATTTAAACAAATTAGCAAAGCGAACTAAACCTCACTGGACATTCTGTATAGCCCATTATTTAACAAACGTTACCTCGAATTTCACCACGTGTACTTCATATAAACAAACCAAGCACTGAGGCATTACAGCCCATGAATGGCCAAGATCTACCAAGCGACCGCTGCCCAGGCATTTGGCCTGCAGATTATGGGGTGACGCGTGGTCAGCGCGTCAGATCCCCTCGGCTGTTAATCTTGGTCTCCGTGACCGTGGTGCTGTCTCACTGTCAGACAGCTACTCAATTGACCTCACGTGGCTGAGTGCACCCCGTTCCAGCCCTCACGTCAGTTTCTGAAATCCCTGACGGAGCCGGGTGGGAGGCAGGCGTGCTACCCCCAACACCACGGAGCTGGTGTCTACCTCATTATCACCCTGTTGTCCGGCTCCATGGCCGTAGCCTACGCGGTCCGGGTGAGGAGAATGGAGAAAGAAATAGACGACTTGACTCATGGTGTGCTATTTCTAATATTTATTTTCCAAATCGTGGTGATTCCTTCCAAATAAATATTAGAAATATCGAAACTGGTCATCCAAGTGTAACCTATTTATTAATTTAATGTAAAAATGTTTTTCAAGATTAGGGAACCCATCACAATTGGGTACAATCGTGTTGACCGACTGAAAAAAAATCAAATTTCGATTACTAAGGCAACACTGCAAATGGCTTCAAACACCATAAATAGGCTACTATAAATTGATTGTAGATTTACTGGCACATTATCGATATCCTCCCAGTGTCTCCAAAACGGAAGTACATAGTTAAGAAAGATCTTTAAGCTCATAACTCTGATTTTATTGTTCGTTATTAACGACCACATTGATCAAGTCCCTAACTGAAGCAGAATCAAGGTAGCGAGCCCTTGTGAAAATAACAGAGGGCTATTTTAGTCAATGGTCGTTAGGGACTTGGAACATCTTGGTTATCAGCCTCGTGTACTTGGGTGTGTAGCCTATACAATTTGTCTGATAACGTGTATTTCTGTGGTTACTGTACAGTAGTAGTGTGCGTAACTGTCGGGAATGGGGTAGGTGCCTCGGGACTTGAACAAATTATCCTGGCATGTTCTCTGAGGGATTGCGGGGGAAACCACACTCAGAATAATCGTTGTCAGCGCCAGGACTCAAACCTCCGATCTCCAGACTGCAACTTCCCAATGGTAAGCAATTTAACACAGCACTGCAGGGTTTCCCAGTAGTAGGCTACCAGCTTGCTAGCCTTCCCCAACACTCGGCCCGCATCCCGACAGCGCGCAGCGAGGGGAGAGAAGACCGCATGCATCACGTTGCTAGGGGGTGTGGTGACGCTTCCATGCTTCCCTCTCGCTAAGAAATTCCAAGGTGAAATGTCACATCCTGTTTCGAAAAAGGAGGTCCAGTGGTTCATGATCGCAAGATTAACGGCCACGTAAAACTACGTTGCCACACTATTGTGCGGAGACGTGGACACGTGGAGGGGAATGCAGATTGCTCCCATGCCAGGCTGCTCGTGAGTATGCAAGATTACTCGTGCTCACTTAAGGGCCTGATTAAGATATTTGAAAAAGGGGGCCTTTGCAAACATATTTTCTCATCTCCTACATTCATTGAATCTTTGGTTTTGCTTGGTCCTTTAGAGGATGCTGAATACCAACTAATAATAATAGACTAATAATAACAGCATTAATAATAATAATAATAATAATGAAGATACGTAAATGAACGATTAATAAGGATAGATTTGGAAATGAAAGAAATCGGGTCAGGATTGTTTCAGTGCACGCTCCATGTAAAGAGGTGGGTCAGATCGAAGTAGACATACATTTTATGAGGAACTGAGTGATGTGGTAGTGCGAGTTAACAATAAGAATAGTGTAGTAATGATGGGGGATTTCATTGCTAAAACAGGAAATAGAACTGAGGGGTTTGAGAAGGTAATGGGTAAGTGGGGTGAGGATAGGGAAGCGAACACCAATGGGAAATGTATATTGAACTCCTGTGCTAGCATGGGGTTAACTGTTACGAACTTATACTCGAAGCATAAGGAGATTCAGAGATAGACTAAATATGGGAAGGTAGAGAAACCAAGTCAATAATAGACTACATCTTTACTGACTTCGAATTTAGGAAATTGATAAGGAATTGCAGGATATTCAGGGGCTTTTTAGATAAAACAAACCACAATCTGATTTGCTGTGAATTAAGCGTAGTTAGACCTAAAGTGCAGAACGTGAGGTCTATTTGCAGACAGATTAGGGTTGTTAGTTATATGTTAGTTATTGTTGTTTTGAGGGGCGGAACTGTGACGTCATTTGCCCTTAAGGATTAGGGTTGAAAAGGAATGAATGAATGTTATTAGTTATAGCCTACGTTCCTTTTAACTACTCGGGCTTTTAGAGACGCCATGAATGAATGAATGAATTAATGAATGAATGAATGAATGAATGAATGACGATGATAATAATATATTGTGCTCGTCTGTCCAACTGGGGTGGACAGGCGATCACATGCGAGGCAACATGAGAACAGTGTGAGCACGAGGTCAGGTCTCAGGGCGTCCTGGGTTATGTCGGCTAAAATATACTGCACACTGCCCCCATGTTCCACGTCAAGGATTTGGGAAAGATGCAAGGTTCCTAGAACCCAACTTTCTGAACATCCTTCGTGCCTGTGTTTAAAAGTACTTTTTCAATCATCTCTAGGTATTTCTTTATCCCCCAGGCGGCTGTGCGCAACCATTATCATGAATATTGCGAGCAGTAGGACAGGGTGGGTTCTAATCCACTAACCTGTGTTGTAATAGTGTCTGTAGACGGTACTTGGTGATATCTCGTGAATCATGAATCGGAGAAAGTCCTGCGATGGTTTAAACAAAAGGGTTTTCTATTTTCTAACCCAACGACACCCTTCACATAAAAACTACCATATTTAAAGAGAAAATAGTGTCTCCACCATTACCACTCTTAAACCCTAAATCTACACCAATTCCCAAAAATTCCTTAAATCTTAAGATTTATCCCAAATCCCTACAGTTAATTCAAATTTATTGATTATTAGACTTCCTAGTTTTCTTTGCGATTATTTTTATTTGGTACAGTAAGTAGGCTATAGGCTATTTTTTAAACTAGACATCGTAGAAAGTTGTGCGAGGGGTTAAACAAAAGGTGTCTATGTCCTTTATCCCTAGAACAAAACATTGTATTTTTATATTTTTGTGATTTATTTATTTGGAAAGTAGGCTATTTTTTCAAACTAGGAATCAGAGAACGTTGTATGTTGGTTTAAACAAAAGGTCTCTATGCCCTTTATCCCTTAAACAAAAACAATGTATTTATCGATTTTTGCACAAAAAATATTTGGAAAGTAGGCTATATTTTTAAAACTAGAAATGGTAGGACGTTGTGAGAGTGGTTAAACGAAAGATCTCTATGTTCTTTATTGTTAGAACAAAACATTGTATTTTTAGATTTTTGCAAAACAAAAATATATTTGGAAAGTAGGCTATATTTCTTAAACTAAGAATCGGAGAAAGTTGTATGTAGGCTCAAACGAAATGTCTTTACGCCCTTTATCCCCAAAACAAGTCCCTTCATCTGTAGGACAAAAAATTTGTAGCAGAGAGAGTACACCGGTTTAAACGAGTGACATTGCTGGTCTTACTTACACAGGGCCCCTGACGTCCCCAACCCGATATCTCTTGAACTATTAATCATAAAGAGTCATGTGACGTCTCTTTTTAATGGAAATTTTTCTCCCCTATCCTATGGACCACTTATTTTATAGATTTACCCAAATGTTGACAAATTGCTAGGTCATCCACCTGTTATAGACTACTTCGTGAACCCGTAAACGTACAGACTTGTGTGAGGTATAGAATTACTCGTGATGAAGTCTCCATTCTTAAGGACCATTTTTTTAATAGATTTATCGAAATTTTAACAATCTGCTAGGTCATCCGCCTGTTATATTTCGTGAATCCCTAAACGTGCAGACTCGTGCGTGGGGTCAAATAATTATTTATGGATTATTTACTCTAATGAGTGTCTAACGAGTGACACTAGGCGCTCGGCTTCACTGCGCACGTGGGTAGTGGTGGGCCCCTGGTGGTTGGCAACCCGATATCTCGCGAACCCGTAAACGTACAGGCTGTGTGAGGTATCGAATTACTTGGGATGAAACCCCCTTTCCCATGGACCACTCATTTTCACAAGGAACCCAAAACGATTAGGTCATTAACCCGTTATATTTCGCGAACCTGTAAACGCACAGACTTGTATGAGGGTTCACTATACACGAGATCAAGCCCTCTTTACCGTGTTTTTTTTTAAATTTGCCAGAGGGCCTAACTACACATTTTGAAAATGTTAGTTCTACCTATTTTAATTTTTTATTTAATGTTTTTAATTTATTATTTATGTAATTTTCATTTTTTTAGATTTTCACCAAAAGGGCGTAACTGATAGGCCTACATAATCTTAGCTATTTATTTACTTATTTATTTAATTGAGTCGTAGTGGTAGTTATCCCCAGTGGGTATACCCCAAGCGGGTAGGGGAAGGGAGAGGAAAGAGGATGGCTAGGGTGAATTCTATCTCACCTGTAGCCGTCAGCTTTAAAGCACGTACCGCGACTGTATGAGGCCGCCCGAGTTGAGCCGATATCATCTGAACCCGTAAACGTACAGGCTTGTGGGACGGCTCGATTTAATGGGCTTTTTGCTCATCATTACCGTGGACCACATATTTTCCTGATTTTTACCAAAGAAAGTAACTTTTAGGTATTCGACGTTTTTGCCGATGTTTTCCGAACCAATTATCGGAGAAAGTTATGTTACAGCTAGTTTTACTCGACGGCTGAAAGCAACGGGAAACTACAGCCGTAATACTATTCCCGAGGATATGCACCTCTCTATGCATAAATACTGTGATGATGGCCTCCTCCCTTGTAAAATTTCAATCCGGAGGTAAACTAGTCCCCCGTTCGGATCTCCGGGTGGGGACTACTCGAGAGGGGGTTAACATCACAGAAGTGACAAAGAGGAAATCTGACATTCTACGGATCGGAGTGTGGAATGTTAGAAGTTTGCTAGGAAGTGGAAGGTTAGAAAACTTAGAAAGGGAAATGGATAGGATGAGGTTGGATTTGGTTGGGATTAGTGAAATGCGCTGGCAAGAAGAACAGGACTTTTGATCAGGTGACTATAGGGTCATTAGCACTAAATCAAACAATGGTCAAGCAGGGGTTGGTCTCATATTGAGTAGGAAACTTGGACAGCGGGTGGAATATTATGAGCAATATAGTGAACGGATTATTATAGCAAAAATCAATACTAAACCTACGTGCACCACAGTGGTACAAGTCTATATGCCTACCAGTCAAGCTGATGATGAAGATTTTGAAAAGGTCTACGATGAAATAGATGAAATTCTGAGGTATGTCAAGGGTGATGAAAATGTTATAGTAATGGGAGATTGGAATGCTGTGGTAGGTAAAGGGAGAGAAGGGAAGATAGTAGGAGATTTCGGATTAGGTGAAAGGAATGAGCGAGGAAGCAGGCTGATGGAATTCTGCACCGAGCATGAGTTGGTCATAGCTAACACCTTATTCAATAACCACAATAGAAGAATATACACATGGATGAGACCAGGAGATACAGGGCGTTACCAAATCGACTTCATTATGGTCAAGCAGAGGTTTCGAAACCAGATTTTGGATTGTAAAACATATCCTGGTGCTGACATAAACTCTGACCACAATCTGGTTGAAATGAAATGCAGATTAAAGTTGAAGAAACTGAAGAAAAGTCAAAAGCCAAAACAAAAAGGTGGGCAATAGACAGACTGAAAGAGAAGGATGTAAACGAAAGATTTAAGAAGAGTAGCCTATAAAGGAAGGACTAATGAAAAACCCAAAACAAACTTCAATTGCAGAAGAATGGGCACTTTTGAAGAATGAAATAACAAAATCCGCAGAAGAAAACATTGGTAGGAAAGAAAGAATTGGTAAAAAAGCCGTGGATCACTCAGGATATACTAGATTTGTTGGATGAAAGGCGGAAACACAAGAATGTAAGAGATGAAAAGGGGAAAGCAGAATACAGACGTCTGAGAAATGAGGTTAACAAGAAGTGCAAGAAACCGAAAGAAGAATGGTTGAAAGAGAAATGTTCAGGTATAGAAAAAAATCCACAGCCTGCTTCCAGTCTCCGAATGGGTCAGGAATGGAATGAATGAAGCCCCCATCTAGCGGCGAGGATATGAACTGTGCCGGCTGCCGAGGCCTGACGCACTCCTCTGGGGCAATGATTAAATGAATGACAGATGAAATGAAATGATAGTGGAGAGTGTTGCTGGAATGAAATGTTGACAGGGAAAACCGGAGTACCCGGAGAAAAACCTGTCTGCCTCCGTTTTGTCCAGCACAGATCTCACATGGAGTGACCGGGATTTGAACCACGGACCCAGCGGTGAGAGGCCGGCGTGCTGCCGCCTAAGCCACGGAGGCTTTCAGGTATAGAAAATTGTCTGAAATTAGGAAAGGTAGACACAGCTTATCGAAGGATTAAAAATACTTTTGGGGATAAGAAGACTAAGTGCTGTAATATTAAGGACAGAAATGGAAAGCCTCTAACAGATAGAGAAGAAAAGGTTGAGAGATGGAAAGCTTACATAGAGTGTTTGTACAAGGGAAAGGAGATTGATAATCATGTAATGGAAAGGGAGGAAGTAATTGATGAGGATGCAAAAGGAGATTTAATATTGAGATCAGAATTTGACAGAGCATTGGAGGACTTAAGCAGGAACAAAGCACCAGGCATAGATGATATACCGATTGAGTTGCTACGCTGCATAGGAGATGAAGGTCTGATCAGGTTATTTCACTTGGTGTGTAGGATTTACGAGACAGGTGAGGTACTGAACCCTTAATAAGCTACGCATATTAATGATTCTAATTATTCATTTCATTATATTCTGATTTTACTGCCAGAATCATACAGGAAGGCCAGACTGGATTGCGAAATGTCAAGCTTATGTGGAGACAGTACGTTTGAACGTGCCCAGTCCTGAAACAAAGGAGTGACGAGATCGGAATGTTTGACAGACACTTTATCAGACAAAGGTGTGTTGGGGTCCTGACTCATTTCAGACCGTAATTTCTTTGTCACCCTAGCGTTACGAGTAAGATAGTTGCTGGATGAGAGAGATGAGAGGAACTTTCAACCAATCATAGGACAGAGGCTTCTGTTCTAAACTGCGATATTGACGTCATGAACTACCAATCAGAGAGGGTCACCAATTTTAGCGCCAAGGGAGCGTCTGACGCCGGCTTGAAGTTGAAAGCGGGAAAGATTGGATTAACGAAATCTATGATCGATTCCAGAGCACGATAGCCCCATTGTGACCTGTATAATTTTTCAAACTGTTTGATACCTGTTGCATGCCAATAGTCGCATTATTATAGAAGTTAGTGATAGATTTCCCTCTCCCTCCGTCTTTTTGCCATATTCATATAAATACTGTCGTCTGAGTGACGAGGAGGTTGATTCTTGGTGACACCGTGAGGTGATCACTTATTCTTTTCCATACCGGGAAGATATACTGTGTTAAATTTATCAGAGATAGGGTCATTATTGAAAACATTATAATAAAGTTGTGTGCGCACAGCTGAGTGTGAAATTTGTGTATCGGTAAGATTTTAGTAGTCTCCCACGACTACAACTATTAGGGAAAGTCTACGTTTAATTTTGCACTAGACAAATGGTGAATAAAGTAACTATTGGCAAAATTTAGATAGAAAATTACGTGTGACTATAAATAACATTTTATTTTTATTTTTATTCAACGTCAAGATGGAACTCCAGACCCAGAGAAAGACATCGAACCAACGTTTCTACGGCTCCATGTGGTCTGAGATGAGCTAAACACTTTGGAGAGAGAATGTCAGGCGATGTTCGATGAGACGACGCAGAAAGAGGAATGAGTACTAAATAATTTAATTATTTGACAAACTGGTTATGGTTTTGTGGGAACATATTATTTTGTGTAAATATTTTATTTTATTTTTGTCTTCGTGTTTTATTGTAGTTGGTTTGTGGTACTGACACACTTTAGTTTAGTTCATGAGCAACGTGGCATGTATTCTATCTGTATTGAAGATTTTTTTTTGTTGATGTCAAGTACACGGGGCAAGCGTACTCGAGTGCGTATCGCTACCGTAAAATGCGCGGCTAAGCGACGCAAATTGGGAACCGATATCATAACAGAAGCGAAACTGAATTAACTAGAGTAGATAATAGAATTGGTGGGAAATCTTTTTATTGTATAGATTTTTATTGTTACACAGGCTTGTGTGTTAATTGCCGTTTGTTGCATTTTTGTTAAGTGAGGGGTCATATGCCCAATGACTTTATTTGTTGATGAAGTTTCCCTTTTAGTGTCTTGGTACACAAAATCTATGATATTTGATTGGAGTGTCGGCCCGTGGTAGATTTGTGTTGTGTTCTGCCCTAAATGCTTTGTTGAGTCTGCAAATATGTGTTTTATGGGATAGGAGTTTTCGGGAACCCTGGTTTCTGTCTGAAGCTTTGGCCAGGTTAAGCATTTAATCCTTGCGAGGAAAATGTTGGAATCCCCTTCTACGATGTTCTTGCAATTCTTTGGAATTGACAAGAAGTGTGTGAATTTATATGTCGCGATTAACAGGTGGCGTAACGGGACTGTCTAGTCTCTTGTTATAAATAGCATGACTCAAAGCTTCGACAAGGAGGGCTGGTTTTGAACACAGACGCTAATGAGTGGTAAGTGAAGGTATTTCTACGCGGCGCACTCCATCAGATAAGGAGCAAGCTGTGCTCATTAGTATTCACGGACCAGGTCTCCGTTCTTCGTAATTGTTTATCTTATATTAAAATAAAGCCTGTTTAATGATAAAAGAATTGTAATCGGTAAATGGGTGCTGTTCGCGTTTTGATTGATCGAGTCCCAGCGTGTTAGCTTATCCATGCTTTTATTTCATGTAAATATCATCGGGTTTTAGGCATCTTATTTCTTGTTTATTTATTGTCATGTTCATTGACCTCGGGTGGTCTCGATGTTCGGCCACGTTGTTGTCATGTATGTGTTGAGCAATTGAGCCATTGGGCAAGCTTCTGTTTTGCTGGGAGTTTCCTGACTCACTGCGATCTCGATGGAGATCAATTAGTTTATAAATTTTAAATGGTTGCGTGTGTCAGTAAAAATTATAATTGTTGGTATGTTATTCTACGAGTGTGTCCCATAAAGCCATAATAATGGTTTGCAGTATGGGGGTTTGCAAGCATATTGGCTGTTCCATCTGTGAGCAAATCTCCATCAAAAGTACTTATTTCTTCTCTAGCGTAGTTATACGCGTGCATACATATTAATCAGACAAGTGGAATTTGATCCACAATTTTATTTCTTTGGAGTGGACCTTTCTAGGCCACTCAGATCTGTGTAAATTATTGTACTGTGGGAGTAAAGTTCAGGGTGGACTTTGTTTATATTATTTTTTATGTTTTGTTGTTTTTATTCAGTTATTAAATGGTGGTAATTTTATTTGTTTTTCACTCATTTCTTAGTTTATAGTTTTGCATATGGTCCTTGTATTTGTAAGCAGCCGTCTGGTATTTGAGCTCTAGTGAAAGCATATCCGGACTGAACGCTCCCCGAAGTTTGATTCTCGTATATACGACGCTGTTATATACAAGGGCACATAGGCAACGCTGGCATTACCCTACGTGGGGCATTTCACTGTTTTAGGCTTTTCTAGCGCATTTTTGATAAACTGACACGCCACAAGTGGAGGCAGAATGTGACAGTATTTGAATCACCGAGTGTGATAATTTTAAGTAACGTAGTTATGGCGAAGGTATTACCGCCAAGTGAGTGAATTATACAGTAAAATCAGGAGTTGCAATGTAAAATACAGTACACGTTTTTTATTTCTTGCATTAATTGTAAAGATAATATCGTGAGACTGGGCGCCCATATTAATGATAAAAATTAGCTTTGCATAGAAAGACAACTCCATGTATGTAATAGGAAGGCGTGTAGCTTTTCCAAGGCAATTAATACTTGATTAATTAGTCTGTCTTGTAGCGTTTTGTAAGGCTAGCATTTAATAACTGAATGTGTGGGTTAAGTTTTAAATTATGTAAAATGAAGGATACTCAGGGATGCTATTGGATTAATGGGATTGTGTTTATAAATTTAAACGAACTGAGTATGTGTAAATTGATATAAATGTGTGTTAATATGTATGCACGTATCGGAGAACATCGCCAATTGGCATTTTCTCTATTTTCTCAAGTGTATTGTGGTGATGGCTTCTTTAGACGAAATAAGACAGGTTGTAGAGAGCGCTGCGGCACGCACTCAGCAGCAAATGGTGTTGTTACGGCAGGAGATGACAGCGGAATTAATAGCACAGAGTGAAACATTTAAGGCACAAATAGACAGTAGCAGGGCTGAACAATCAGCGGAATTAATAGCACAGAGTGAAACATTTAAGGCACAAATAGACAGTAGTAGGGTTGAACAGTCAGCGGTGATCAAAGCCCAAATTAATGAATCTATTAATACACAATTAGCGCTTCAAAATGAATCTATTAATACACAATTAGCGCTTCAAAATGACAGTATTAATACACAATTAGCTCTACAAAATGATAATATTAGTTCTCAATTGACACAACAAAGTGAATCAATAAACTCTCAAATAGACGCGCAAAACAGTCGTAACACTGAGCAACTCGATAATGTAGTGGTTGAAATGAAAGAACATACAAGGAAACAGCTTATACTACTCGCCTTAGATGTAAGTAAGAACAATGAGAAGCAGGTTAAACAGATAAAACAACTTGAGGATCAGTTTAACGCTAAACTTAATAACTTAGACGATACAGTTCTGGCAAAATTGGCACAGATTGAATTGGCATGCACAACTAAAAATAGCGAAATTATAACTGCACAGGACAGGTTACAAAACAGATTTAATAAAGTGGAGAAAATAACCGTAGTTATACAGGAACAGATAAAGGCGGTAGATGAAAACGTGACCGGCCTTATAAAAGACATAGACCGTCTCGAAAACCAATCAACAGATCGCTGGAAAAATGCAGAAGTAGACCGGGAGGGATTAAAAGCCACTATTGAAGAAAACAATGTACGCATGGAGGATCGCTTGGAACGGATCGAAGTGAGCCAGGACACTAATAATCTGAAGATAGAAAACGTTAGAAAGGATTGGCAAAAATTATGTAAGGACTCCAAGGAAGAAAGGTTGGCGGTAATTAAGAAGCTGGGGGAGAACCACACATGGATACAGACGTTAGAAGATGAGATAAAAGCAAAATTTAAAGAACAAGGTGACAGGCTGATAAAAGCAGAATTATTTTCTATGGAACATAATGCAGGGTCATTAGGCGAGAAGGGGAGAGATGGAGACAGAGATAGCCCGGGGGCGACTCATTCAACTGGTAGTCAGGTTGACACGGAAAGTCCACTTGCTCGGAACACGGAAGAATTTCGTAATCACATAGGGAGAAGTTCTACACCACATGACGGTAATCAGCACCCTCAACTTGTACAAATCATCCGTTCTAATGAATTCAAACCGGCTAAGTTTATGGAAAATTCTGGAGTCACACCCAAGGCATTCTTGCGGGAAGTCGAACATTATTATAATGATAATGATATAGCTCCCGTCCGGCAACTGCGCATGATGGAAATTTTTTTAACTGGAAATGTTTTAACGTGGTACTTGAGCTTCAAATACACGTTTGAAAGCGTAGATGCATTCAAGCATGCTTTCCTTCGAAAATATTGGTCGTCTTCATATCAACAGGGGTTAAGAATGGAATTGTACTCCAGAAAGTACCAATCTACTCAGCAAACTAAGTATTCAGATTTTTTTTCATCACAGCTCCTTAAATTTAAAGATCTGGATAATCCTTTAAGTGAGGCCGAGCTAGTCATGACTATCGGACGGCAGCTTCCCGTTAACGTTCAGCAGGTATTGGTCGCAGCTAACGTTTCAGACGCGGTACACGCTGAACAGATCCTGCGCCAGATAGATGAAACCACGTCCCACTTACACAATAGAGTTGGAAGACAGGTCGAAATGGTAAATACAACCGAGGTGATTAAGCCGAGCCAGGTAAAAACTAGATCCCAGGCTACCAATACAAATACAAACATTTCAACACCCGTGAGAGGTCAGGATGATGTCGAGAAAAGACAGCGCCAACATTACGATAACAACCGTAATAACAACAGACAGTTCCAAGGACAGAATAGATTCCAACAACGAGGATTTCAACAATGGAGGGACAATCGGAGACAAGATGTACCATACAGGAGATGGGGAGATCGGAATGAAAATCAGAGATGGCAAGACCGCAGATTTCAGAATCGTGAGGACTCTAGAAGCTACCGAGACGACTGGAACGATAGGCATGCTCAATCGCAGAAATACTTAGAGGAAATTCATACAAACGAGGGAAACGAACAAGGACGTTGGAAACAGGCAATTGACAAGCGGAAAAATCCCGACACATACAATGAGGAAGGCAGAACAAATCAAGGGTTTGAAGCCATGCACATAGAGACGCAGAGATACTTGGATCAGCTGCATGAAGAACAAGCAAATAGCGAAGCCAGCAAGGAAGACGAACAAAGATTAGCGGCACGGGGCATTAGAGAACGCAGCCCGGTGGGGAAGAGAAACACCGGTGCGATCCGAAAAACTGGTCACTACTAAAGGAAGAAGATAGCAACACGCGGGAGAGAGGAAGAGGATGGCAGCATGGAGGAGTAATAACCGTTCAGCATAGTGAGGAATCTTGGAAATAATGCATATCGAGTCAAAGAATTAAGCACAGGAACCATGTCTGTATATAATAGTGCAAATCTAAAAATGTATCACACCAGAGAGCCTTGGGAAGTCAGAAATAACGCAGCGAATTAAATACGTGATCGTCCAACATCATGCAAGTAAACGGGGGGCAAGCAGAAGCCAGCACGACATCGAGGAAGTGATTAGCGTCTGGCCTGTTTACATCTTGAAGCAAGCAGAGTTGACAGGTATGTCGACAGACGAGCAACAGAGAGGGGAATAGTCTTCAAGCAACAAATAGCCCCAGGCGAAGCGCTGGGCAAGTGAGCAGCAGACTGGTATTGTCCTAATGACTGGGCGAGAATGTAAACATTGGAACGAGGAAAACACTTGTCAACTAGCAGAGGCGGACTGACTGAGCACTTTGAAGGGAGGCTAACCCAGTATCTGCACCATGTGACTTAGGGAAAAAAAATCGACTTTATCTCTAAGTTCGATTTTTTCCAACTAAGGGAGTTGTGAACCCTTAATAAGCTACGCATATTAATGATTCTAATTATTCATTTCATTATATTCTGATTTTACTGCCAGAATCATACAGGAAGGCCAGACTGGATTGCGAAATGTCAAGCTTATGTGGAGACAGTACGTTTGAACGTGCCCAGTCCTGAAACAAAGGAGTGACGAGATCGGAATGTTTGACAGACACTTTATCAGACAAAGGTGTGTTGGGGTCCTGACTCATTTCAGACCGTAATTTCTTTGTCACCCTAGCGTTACGAGTAAGATAGTTGCTGGATGAGAGAGATGAGAGGAACTTTCAACCAATCATAGGACAGAGGCTTCTGTTCTAATCTGCGATATTGACGTCATGAACTACCAATCAGAGAGGGTCACCAATTTTAGCGCCAAGGGAGCGTCTGACGCCGGCTTGAAGTTGAAAGCGGGAAAGATTGGATTAACGAAATCTATGATCGATTCCAGAGCACGATAGCCCCATTGTGACCTGTATAATTTTTCAAACTGTTTGATACCTGTTGCATGCCAATAGTCGCATTATTATAGAAGTTAGTGATAGATTTCCCTCTCCCTCCGTCTTTTTGCCATATTCATATAAATACTGTCGTCTGAGTGACGAGGAGGTTGATTCTTGGTGACACCGTGAGGTGATCACTTATTCTTTTCCATACCGGGAAGATATACTGTGTTAAATTTATCAGAGATAGGGTCATTATTGAAAACATTATAATAAAGTTGTGTGCGCACAGCTGAGTGTGAAATTTGTGTATCGGTAAGATTTTAGTAGTCTCCCACGACTACAACTATTAGGGAAAGTCTACGTTTAATTTTGCACTAGACAAATGGTGAATAAAGTAACTATTGGCAAAATTTAGATAGAAAATTACGTGTGACTATAAATAACATTTTATTTTTATTTTTATTCAACGTCAAGATGGAACTCCAGACCCAGAGAAAGACATCGAACCAACGTTTCTACGGCTCCATGTGGTCTGAGATGAGCTAAACACTTTGGAGAGAGAATGTCAGGCGATGTTCGATGAGACGACGCAGAAAGAGGAATGAGTACTAAATAATTTAATTATTTGACAAACTGGTTATGGTTTTGTGGGAACATATTATTTTGTGTAAATATTTTATTTTATTTTTGTCTTCGTGTTTTATTGTAGTTGGTTTGTGGTACTGACACACTTTAGTTTAGTTCATGAGCAACGTGGCATGTATTCTATCTGTATTGAAGATTTTTTTTTTGTTGATGTCAAGTACACGGGGCAAGCGTACTCGAGTGCGTATCGCTACCGTAAAATGCGCGGCTAAGCGACGCAAATTGGGAACCGATATCATAACAGAAGCGAAACTGAATTAACTAGAGTAGATAATAGAATTGGTGGGAAATCGTTTTATTGTATAGATTTTTATTGTTACACAGGCTTGTGTGTTAATTGCCGTTTGTTGCATTTTTGTTAAGTGAGGGGTCATATGCCCAATGACTTTATTTGTTGATGAAGTTTCCCTTTTAGTGTCTTGGTACACAAAATCTATGATATTTGATTGGAGTGTCGGCCCGTGGTAGATTTGTGTTGTGTTCTGCCCTAAATGCTTTGTTGAGTCTGCAAATATGTGTTTTATGGGATAGGAGTTTTCGGGAACCCTGGTTTCTGTCTGAAGCTTTGGCCAGGTTAAGCATTTAATCCTTGCGAGGAAAATGTTGGAATCCCCTTCTACGATGTTCTTGCAATTCTTTGGAATTGACAAGAAGTGTGTGAATTTATATGTCGCGATTAACAGGTGGCGTAACGGGACTGTCTAGTCTCTTGTTATAAATAGCATGACTCAAAGCTTCGACAAGGAGGGCTGGTTTTGAACACAGACGCTAATGAGTGGTAAGTGAAGGTATTTCTACGCGGCGCACTCCATCAGATAAGGAGCAAGCTGTGCTCATTAGTATTCACGGACCAGGTCTCCGTTCTTCGTAATTGTTTATCTTATATTAAAATAAAGCCTGTTTAATGATAAAAGAATTGTAATCGGTAAATGGGTGCTGTTCGCGTTTTGATTGATCGAGTCCCAGCGTGTTAGCTTATCCATGCTTTTATTTCATGTAAATATCATCGGGTTTTAGGCATCTTATTTCTTGTTTATTTATTGTCATGTTCATTGACCTCGGGTGGTCTCGATGTTCGGCCACGTTGTTGTCATGTATGTGTTGAGCAATTGAGCCATTGGGCAAGCTTCTGTTTTGCTGGGAGTTTCCTGACATACTGCGATCTCGATGGAGATCAATTAGTTTATAAATTTTAAATGGTTGCGTGTGTCAGTAAAAATTATAATTGTTGGTATGTTATTCTACGAGTGTGTCCCATAAAGCCATAATAATGGTTTGCAGTATGGGGGTTTGCAAGCATATTGGCTGTTCCATCTGTGAGCAAATCTCCATCAAAAGTACTTATTTCTTCTCTAGCGTAGTTATACGCGTGCATACATATTAATCAGACAAGTGGAATTTGATCCACAATTTTATTTCTTTGGAGTGGACCTTTCTAGGCCACTCAGATCTGTGTAAATTATTGTACTGTGGGAGTAAAGTTCAGGGTGGACTTTGTTTATATTATTTTTTATGTTTTGTTGTTTTTATTCAGTTATTAAATGGTGGTAATTTTATTTGTTTTTCACTCATTTCTTAGTTTATAGTTTTGCATATGGTCCTTGTATTTGTAAGCAGCCGTCTGGTATTTGAGCTCTAGTGAAAGCATATCCGGACTGAACGCTCCCCGAAGTTTGATTCTCGTATATACGACGCTGTTATATACAAGGGCACAGTACCCTCTGATTTCAAGAAGAATGTAATCATCCCTATACCAAAGAAAGTGGGAGCTGACAGATGTGAAGATTACCGTACAATCAGCCTGATTACTCATGCTTCAAAGATCCTGTCTAGAATAATTAACAAGAGGATGGAAAGCCAGATAGAAACGGAGTTGGGTGAAGACCAGTTTGGTTTCAGGAGAAATGTAGGAACAAGGGAAGCTGTACTAAGTCTTAGGCTGATTTTGGAAGGTAGAATAAGGAAAGATAAGAGAACGTTCATGGCATTTGTAGACTTAAGAAAGGCTTTTGATAACGTTGATTGGACTAAATTGTTTGACATTTTGAAAATGATTGGAATAAAGTATAGGGATATGAGGGTGATATACAATCTATACAGAAACCAGACAGCAGTCATTCGAGCTGCAGGACATGAGAGAGAAGCTGGTATTCAGAAAGGTGTAAGGCAAGGTTGCAACTTATCACCCATACTTTTCAATCTTTACATTGAACAAGCAATGAAGGAAATTGGAGAAAAATTTAAAGTGGGAGTGAAGATTCAAGAAGAAATAATTTCAACTCTGAGATTTGCTGATGACATCGTCATCTTGGCCGACACGCCTGAGGATTTGAATGAGTTTTTGAATGGTATGGACTCCGTCTTACGGAAAGAATACATGATGAAAATTAATAATTGTAAAACAAAAATACTGGAATGCAGCCGAAATAAATCAGAAACTTCTATGGACATCAAATTAACAGGTGAAAAGCTGAAGGAAGTAGGAGACTTCTGTTACTTAGGAAGCAAAATAACCAGTGATGGACGAAGCAAAGAGGATATAAAAGTAGGTTGACTCAGGCAAGGAATGCATTTCTACAAAAAAGGAATCTTTTGACATCGAATATAGATTTAGGTATTAGGAAGTCATATTTGAAAACCTTTGTCTGGAGCGTGGCACTCTATGGAAGTGAAACTTGGACTATTGGTGCAGCAGAAAAGAGGAGAATTGAAGCATTTGAAATGTGGTGTTACAGGAGAATGATGAAAATCAGATGGGTAGATAGGGTTTCAAACGAAGAGGTATTAAGACGAGTGGGAGAAGAGAGATGTTTCTGGCGACTGCTAATGAAGAGAAGAGATAGGTTAGTAGTGTGCCCAAATCTAGGAATGGGTATTCCAAGATTCAGACACCTAGATATCAAGGGAAAGGCTACAGTCGCTTTTGAAAGTTGAGATATTTGAATATCGCGCTACATTGCTTCTAGAAGCAATTGGAAAGAATATACCGCTAAGAGCATGTCAAGTGACGTAGCGAGTAATAGCAGAGGTCGAGGCTATTTATTGATTAAATAGTTAGCCTTGGAGTAGAGACTTGAGACTTGGATCAGATTACTGGCACGGCCAAACGAAAGAGAATGCAATTAGTATCAAGTAAATCGGACCAGGGATACCAGAGATATGAGGATTTCCAGATTTCAGCTGATGCGGCGTGACCCTGACCGTTTTGAATAAAAGCCGGCCGGCACAGGCATCATTAGCTCACTTCGAATCAAGCACTTGCCTAGCAAGGTGCCGCTACGCTGAGCCAAGGCACATGGTTGCCGGATCTACGCAGAAGTTATTTTCAAAATTGTGATAGTCACAAAAGTGCTGCGCTACGAGTGGAACTTAGTAAGTTTCCGGCAGGGAGAATCACTAAGGTGATAGTTATTTTTCGACGGACACTGGTGAAATATTTTTATTTCTACATGGACATATGCTAGACTTTGTCTAGAATAGTACTTTGTCACAGTCCAGTAATAACCTAATACTTGGATATTTTAGTCCAATTCAGTCAGTTTCATATTTGTAACTTAATAACCACTCCGATCTATCAGTATATTGAAGACCAGTCTATCACGGTGTTGTTCATTAGCCAACGCAGGGAAACTACATGTTGCTTCGCGCATGGTAGATGGTGTGAAGCCATGCCAGGGAACGATCTTCAGAACAGCCGTTGATTGGTTAGACTGTCAGTGTTTTCTTATACTGATAAGATTACCGTGAGTCATGTTACAACTGACATATCTGAGAATAGATCATTTAGATCTGACCCCATTTAAGCAAACTGTTATGGACTTAACAGAAGCCAATATTAAAATGGATCAACAGTTACTTCAAACGTCAAGAGATATTACCACTAAGTCTTGTTAGACAGATTGTGGGTATATAATGGCGGCCGATACAAGGATTATACGTGCTTGTCCGATAGGGCATGTCTATGGATAAATCTGGTACAGACCAGGTTCGCTACGCTTCAAGACCATCAAGAAATGTAAGCCACATTTTGACTTTATATTATGCCTAGCTAATTGGAACAAACTATTTTTCTGCAGATGACCAACACATTTATTTTTCTTCGTATTTAAATCTTGCAATGATTTACGCAAGACATCTTAGAGTTATTCTGAGTATTTTCAGCACTCAGAACAGTTTAGGATCGATGACCGAGCATATCGAGCATTTATTTGAATATTTCATATTTTTGGGAAGTCACGGAAAACCGTCGATGTAACTGTAAAAGTTAATAATTATTTTTTGTTGAGGAATGGATATTTTTTCCATATTCGAAGGTTCGAACATGTGGATTCTCACATAATGAGATAATAATTAAATATATTTAAAATAATATAACTAATAATAATAATAATCCACTGATAATAATAATAATGATTTTTATAACTTTTCTAAATAATTTTGGATCTTATATTTTCTAATAATCATATGTATTGAGAGAGAGCCTATGAAGTAGTTTAATCATTTCTAGTTTGGAACAGGAGATTTTCCGAAGGAGAGTGGTTAGCGCAAGCCCGCATTCAACCAACATTTCAGTTCTGGTTGAACAGTTAATATTTACAATGAGCAAAGTATATTTTTCAGATAACACGGAGAGGCATGAAACGGGAAGCAAGTGATATTTGTATCAATTAGGATATTTTTGTATTTATATAAAATCATGACGTAAATACACTCGAAAGTGAAATAAAGATTTTCATAAGTATGGTAAATTCACGGGTTGAACTGAATGGTAAAATAAAATAAACTTGTAAGTTTATTAATCTTCCAGTGTTGATAACAAGCAGAGGCTTGATTTATTGTATACATTTTGGGAAGAAAATTTATGTGTGGAGTAGTTGAAATGCCATTCCCAGGTGCGCATGTTTAAGTCGCAGGAATGAGGAGGTTTTTTTCGAGCATCAATCAAATAGCAGGTTCGATGGCTCAGGTTTATAGAAGGAGTATTGGAACTACACATTTCGTCGTATGAATGACCCGAAGGTTATTTCTTAGAAACCATCAGTTCTTATTTCAACCTTGTTTACGGATTCCATTTAGACTTTGATTTTGCTAGAACCCGGATTTGTCATGATAGTAGTTTATTCTTCTTCAGAGGAAGACCTTTGTCGTTGTTGTTGGAATATTGTGTTCTTACACAAATAATAGAATGGGCCACTGCCAATTAAAAATAATTCTATAACCACGAATAATTTGAAGGATGTTTTCAATCCTAGTGCCATGAACTAAATGAATTTATTATGAAGCTATAGGCCTAATTCTTATTTCCGCATTCTGTCGAAGAATTGCAAGTTGTGAAAGTTGCTAAAATGGCCATGAATATAAATATTTTTCATAATAATGATTCCAAGTGGAAAATTGAATAGTTGAATGGTCCAACAATTTATTGATCAAGTTGATGATTCAGAAATCATATATTTTGTTAGGAACTTGAAGTTCATAATCGAGTCACTTCTCGAAACATTTAATGTCAGAAGAACAAGTAATTTTTGTTGTGCTTCGCACAGTTCTTCGATGCTATGCTCAAGGTCAAATACTTTTCAGATGTTATTAATATGTGTACATAATGTGTGTTGATTCAGAAATAATAATATTTTTTGACAATATTTTTTGAAACTGGAAAAATAAGTGAAAGTTAAAAATTCTATGAACATTTATTCTACGAGTGTTAATATTATGGAAAAATTCAAACAGTGAACTACAATATTTCCAGTAAAGACAATTAAATTTGAACTGGATTTAATCATGAATGAATATAATTTTGGAACACAGTCTACAGGACTAATAATCAGACTTGTGTTTCCAAAAGATAATTGTCCAATGTGTTTGGGAAAATTTCTGTACATTGTGTAAATAGGAGTGTGGGTCGCCACACGTGAATGATGCTGCTTTGAGCATTTTTGCAGTCAATTTTAAATTCAAAATAAAATGAGATAATTTTACATGATGTGTTATGCCCAGTTGAATCTCCTTCTATCCTTATTGTTGCATTGAGCCAAGAATCAGTAAAGCATTTTTTTCATTTGATGTCGTTTTTGCGATTAGCTTTAACCCATCTGGCGCTCCGGGATATTTTGACTCTCGTGCTGACTGATTATTGGTAAAATGCATATGTGGTCGTGCGGACTCCGGTCTAAACGGGCACAGTAGGACACATTCTAAGACACCCAGGAATAGCAAGCTTAGTTATGGAAGGAAGGGTTGAGGACAAGAACTGTAGGGGTAGACCAAGGTTAGAATATATTAAACAGATTGCCTCGGATGTAGGGTGTGGTAGCTATGTAGATATGAAACGATTAGCTCAGGACAGGGAGGCATGGAGAGCTGCATCAAACCAGTCAAAAGACTGATAACTCAAACAACAGTTTTAGTCGGGATAAAGCCCCCTTTCTCATGAACCATTGATTTTCCCCAAAGAATCTAAACTACTAGGTCATTATTTTAAATTTTCATTTATTTAATTATTAGATTATTATTGTTATGTATTACTTAATTTTTATTTTTTATTCTGTTAAAGCACCAAACTGCAAGGTCATCGTCCCAAGATTTCCCAAACTAATAATTGCAGAAAACTGATCTAGGATTTAAATAAATGCATATAAGATTTTTTATTTCGTTAATATTTTATCGGTAGATTTTGCTAGAGGGCCGAAGTACTAGGTTACGAAACTGACATTTCTTCAACCCATAATAGTTAAAAAAAAACTGATTCGGGATTTTAATTAATGCATATTAAAACATATTTTTATAATCTTTAATTTTAGATTTCGCGAAAAGATCGAACTAGTAGGTCATTGACTCATGATTTTCGATAACTAATTATTAAAGAAAGACGTATAAGAAATCGTTTTACTCGGGATTTTTTTTCCTTTACTGAGAATTATTTATTTTTAGATTTAGCCAGAGGATCAAACTACAAGGTCATTAACCCGAGATTTCCCAAACAAATAATCGCAGAATTTAAATTAATGCATGCATTAGTAATTACTTTTTTTTTGAAGCCTCCGTGACTTAGGCGGCAACACGCTGGCCTCTCACCGCTGGGTTCGTGGTTCAAATCCCGGTCACTCCAAGTGAGATCTGTGCTGGACAAAACGGAGGCAGACAGGTTTTTCTCCGGGTACTCCGGTTTTCCCTGTCAAAATTTCATTCCAGCAACACTCTCCACTATCATTTCATTTCATCTGTCATTCATTTAATCATTGCCCCAGAGGAGTGCGTCTGGCCTCGGCAGCCGGCACAGTTCATATCCTCGCCGCTAGATGGGGGATCCATTCATTCCATTCCTGACCCGGTCGGAGACTGGAAGCAGGCTGTGGATTTTTCATTAGTTATTTCTTTTTTATGATCTTTTATTTTTTAGATTGGGCTAAATTATTGACCCAAGATTTTATTTTTTAACTTTTATATTTTTATTTATTTAATTATTAAATTATATAAGTTTATTTATTATTTTATATTTGTATTTTTACATTTTGCTAAATGACCAAACTACTAGGTCATGGACCCAAGATTTTTTCTAAATTTCGGTTTTTAACTTTTAAATTTTTTTATTTTAATTTTTTTATTTATGTAATTATTATTATTTTTTAATCTTGAGATTTTACCAAAGATTAAAACTACTAGGATATCGACCTAAGATTTGGCACGCCAATAATTTTGTAGACACCTGACCCAGGATTTAAATTAATGCATGTAGCCTTTTTTATTTTAATGATATTTTATTTTTAGATTTTGCTAAAGGACCAAACTACAAGATCATCGACATGAGATTTCTCAAACCAATAATTGGGGAAAGTTGTGCGAGGGTACAATCGAAAGGGGTGACACACTTTAGCAAACCGAACCGAAACCAAACCTAACCTAATCTAACGTATGCTAACGTAACCTAAGCTAACCTAACTTTCCATTTTCCGAGGGCGAGTCAAGGGCCTAATTGCATAACTCGGTGGGTGGATGCTCTCATGGGCTATAATGCTATAATGTGAGTTGACAGTCAGATTAGCTGAGCGTGGGGCATTTTTAGTCTGTTGACCATGGATGGTGGCGGTCATGTATGTGGCTAGGGAGGAGACGGTTAGGGTAGAGTATTATTATAGTGTTACGTGCCACCCCCCTAGTGGCACTTTTGTTAACTGGATTACGGTGGGTTGAAGCACAACACAGATTGTTCCTTTAAGGAAATAATTAACTTTATTGCGGCCAGAAAATTACACTACTCGTCAGCAAATACAAGCAATTGGAACCTTACTCCAGTTTCCTCAAGTCTCTTCCTTGAGCGCTCTTGGTCCTTTCACTTGTCAACAAACCACAGAAGTTAAACCGTCCTAATGAGTACGGTGGCCTTGACAGAAATTACCTGCTCCTCTCCCTTATGTACACCAACTACAGTTACTTACGATAACTTGCTGCACGCTGTTCACAAGCTGGGAAACAATGTCACTGGATTTCGTAACTCGCACGGCACTTCGTCACCACACTTCTGTCGCTCAGGAAAGCACGCATTAGCTCAGAAACACACACCCACAGAAAACTCGGTCCCCTCACTGTTGAAGCCGCTTATGTAGCAGGCTGGTGACTCAATCAATTCTAGAATCGTCCAGGACACACGGCTTCTCGACATTTCCTTCACTGGCTGGGTCACGAATATTCTGGACCATCCCTTTTACTTCGCAGCCCGTTGCGTAACGCGCACGTAATACACTGAGGCAGAGCACACACAGCCCAACCCTGGGGCAGTTGTGACTCATGCGGCGAGCGATGACACAAACTCACAGCCGTAACAATAGGTTTGTTTTCCTCGGTTGCTTGATACAAATACAGTGATAGTGAATGTACGTCCTCTACCTCACATCACCTAGTCTAAACTGAAGGACATTCGTGATGCACGATCATCATATTGAATGAGGAGGAGTGGGGATAGAACAAACTAGCTGATGCTACAAGAAGCAAGGTGTAGCGTTAATGGAAGCAAGCGTGCAAAACATGATTCTTGCAGAAACAATCAGAATCATGCAGCGTATGACGTCACGCGATGCAGGTGTACACGTGAAAAACGCTTTATCAGCTGACATATGATGCAATGCATGTGTGTATCATTTTATGACTGATTCTTGCTCAGGGTTAAGTTGAAGTTCTAACAAGAGCAAACCTGTCGAGAATTGGTTCGCGAAATCTCGGGTCGTTGAGCTTGTAGTTTGGTTCATGAGCAAAATCTAAAAGTAAAATATCATTTAAAGAAATATATTACATGCATTAATTGATATCCTGGATCAGGTTTTTGCAATTATTCATTTGGGAAATCTCGGGTTAATGACCTTGTAGTTTGGTAATTTGGCTAGATCTAAAAATAAATAATTCACGGTAAAGGAAATAATATCCCGAGTAAAACGGTTCTTTATACGTCTATCTGTAATAATTACTGATCGAAAATCTTGAGTCAATGACCTAGGCCTACTAGTTTGATCTTTTAGGGAAATCTAAAAATAAAAGATGCATTAATTTAAATTCCGAATCAGGTTTTTTACAATTATGGGTTAAAGAATTCTCAGTTTGGTCCCTCAGCAAAATCTACAAATAAAAGATTAACAAAATAAAAAAAACTTACATGCATTAATTTAAATCCTAGATCAAGTTTCTGCAATTATTAGTTTGAGAAATCTCGGGTCGATGACCTTCCAGTTTAGTGCTTTGACAAACTGAAATAAAATTAAGTAATAAATAACAATAATAATAAATAAATAAATAATAACTCGGGTCGATGACCTTTCAGTTTAGTGCTTTGACAAACTGAAATAAAATTAATTAATAAATAACAATAATAATAATTAAATAAATGATAAATAATAATGACCTAGTAGTTTTGGATTCATTGGGAAAATCAATGGTCCATGGGTAAGGGCTTTATCCCGAGTAAAACTAGCTGTAACATAACTTTCTCCGATAATTGGTTCGGAAAATATCGTGATAAAACCAAATAGCTTATAAAGATAATAGCGGAAACTCCTCGCCAAAACAGGAGACAGCGCTCCCCAGCACCGCCTAGCGGTCCGAGTTGGCAACGTAAGACCAGCTGATTTACAACCGTGAGTTCCAACCAAACAATCAGGCGCGGCTGGTGATTAAAGGCTCTTAGGCGGGGCCTCTCTTGAAGGATTCCATAAATATACATATTTAATTGAGGAATTTATAATTTATATTGATTGGAAACATTTATAAATTTCACTCAATCCATTCAGTCACGAGTCAATATATTTGGAACAGTTAATAAAGAATGTTTTTCATATGGATAGTAGCGCTGTTCGGCTGCGCCTTAGATGTCCTATTCCTTCCTATGTAACAGGGTTGGGGGGCGTGGTTATGAAAGCTCCATTCGTTTCCATTGTATCGCTGAAGGCTCAAGCGACTACAGCCTAAGCCAGGCTTGCCAACCACGACAGGATGTTCTTATTCTGTGGAATGCATTCAAAGTTGTTCAAGGAGTCTCAAACCACTCTCATGAAAGTTTATACTTTCCCTCTTTCACCCTCCGAAGGATTAATAATAATTGACAAGTTACCGGAAACAGTTAGATGACTAATAAGTGATATTCATTACTGAGAACTCAAATGGTATCCCTTAAAGTATAATAACTAAAATATTTCCGCCAGATAGCACCATGAGGTGGCAAGGGGTAGCAGAACCATCTACCGAGACTTAAAATCTGCCGCCGTAGATGCTGTGATTTGTAAACAAGTGTTCTCGCGTTAATATCGTTGGTGTAACTTAATTAGTTCATTAATTATGTTGTTTGTCAGTGGCAAGACTTAATTTGCGTGTTATGGGCTACAGTTAGGGTTGCCAGATTTCAAGAATGGAAAAACGGAACACACGTCCCAAAACATTGCATTTTTTAAATCAAGGTCGTCAAACGTTGTAATAAATAATACACATATGTATTAAATAAGAATTACATAATCAAATACACAACATTACAACTAGATATTGCTGGCATATCAAATAGGCCTATGACACCAGCAACTTATAAATGCTTTTCATTTGAACGACACCTGGCAAGGATTTTTCATTTGTAGCTAAATACCTTTCTGATAACATTCAGTACAATTTTCGTCATAATTGTAATATGTGAACAATTCTTGTTTTATCAAACTAATGAAGCTTCTGTTTGTATAAACTCTCCATTTGATATTCATGACAGAAAAAACTCTCTCCGTTAAAGCATTGGAGGGGAAAATGCTGAGTATTAACTTCACAAGGACTATGATACTCCTTAATTTTGTTGCCCCTAATAAATCTATAACATGTTATAGCCGTGTATGTGGGTGTCGTATAATGCGTTATACAAGCATTTTGCCTCTAATATAAGTGCTGAGCCTTCTCCAGCTCCAACACCACCAGCCGCGGCTGCAAACAATTATAAGAAATTATTGACCTGTGGATGATCTAATTATCCAATATTGTAATGGTCATATATTTGTGCCATATATGACTGTAATAATTATAAACAACAAAGAAATAAGGAAATTTAAGTATGGATTTATTGTAAACAAGTAGCCTTTCATTACACTGAGAGTTCGGTTTTCTTTTAATACAGAATGCTTTTACAATATAATTTTGCATATTTTAGCCTGTTCTTTATTTATTTATAGATGCACGCAGTGGGTTATTCGAAGCCGAAGAGCTGACTTAGATGACGTATTGAAAAGGAATGGCCCAGAATATTTAAACAGAACTCATGTTGTATGGTCAGACCACTTTGTGGAGAAAGATTTCAGGAACAAAAACTTGTTAAGTCAGGGGTAAGATCTTTGTAGGTTGTTGATAGTAGGCCTAATGTTGTTATTGAAACAACAGCATAATTATAAAACGTGGTGACTCTACGGTACAGTGGGCCTAACATTTAATAACATGATTCAATATTTCCGATTGAAAGTGTACGTAGTTATTTATTGTTGTTATAAGGGGCGGAACAGCGTGGTCATCTGCCTTTAAAGTGAGCGTATTGCACTGTTAAAGCTAAAGGAGGTTGGTGTAATCTAACAAGATCAGAAACACAAATTTTAACTTTACTGACTTTATTAGGAAATATATAAGAAGGTAACTGTTTTTTTATGTAATTAAGCGTGTTCAACTCGTTTTTAAATACCAATATTTAGATGCAATTTTGATCAATTTTTGATTGAAAGCACGTATGGGGTCAAAATCAAGATGGTTAATTTACTTACGAGTGAATGTGCCACACCGGAGGGAGTATGCAAGAACTGGCTAGCAGATATTTTGCAGTCTTCATAAAGGCATTTGTGAATAAGACAAATGATTCTTCTGAATCGTATGTAAACATAGGAAGTGTTAAATTACGAAAGGTAACACATCAATAAGTGTAAATGCTTACGGGTATGTATGGGCATATTCCAGACTTCAGTAACCCACACCAATACTATGCCATGAATTATCTGCAGTATTTTTTAGAATTCTATATAAATTGTACAGAACCAAGTATCAAGTTTCTTTTAACACTAATCTTTAAATTATTTGCTGCCTAAATATGAAGCCGAGACATATGTTAACTTCATAATGCAATTTCGGTCGGTGCGCACTCAAAAATGCTAGCTGTGGGTGGCAAGGAGAGTAATGCTGTCAACTCGCACCAAGAGATGGCACTGTGATCACTGTCTCCGGGCAAGCGCATGCTTATACGGCCGAGTTTCCGCTATTGTCTTTATAAGCTATTTGATAAAACATCGATTACCTAAAAGTTACTTTTTTTGTAAACATCTGGAAAAATATGTGGTCAACGGTAAAGATGAGCAAAACGCCCATTAAAACGAGCTGCAACATAAGTCTGTACGTTTACGGGTTAACAAGATATCGGTTATAGTCGGGCGGCAACATGCAGCCGCGGTGTGTGCTTTATCGCTCACGGCTACGGGTGAGATAGAATTCTCCCTAGCCATTCTCTTTCCTCTCCCTTCGTCTTCCAGCTTGGGGTATCACCTCTTGGGATAGCTACCACTAGGCCTACGACTCAATTAAATAAGTAAATAAGTAGCCAAGAAATGTATCAGTTACGGCCTTTTGGTAAAAATCTTAAAAAATAAAAATTACATAAATAGGGTCTAATAAATTAAAACATTAAGAAAAATTAAAAAGGGGTAAAACCAATGTTTTCAACATGTTTAGAGAGGCCTTTTAGCAAATTTAAAAAATAAACGCGATAAAGAGGGCTTCATCTCGAGTAAGATGAACCCTCATACAAGTCTGTACGTTTACAGGTTCGCGAAATATAACGTGGTAATGATCTACTCGTTTTGGGTTCTTTGGGTAAATGAGTGGTCCATGGGAAAGGGGGGTTCATCCCGAGTAATTCGATACCTCACACAAGTCTGTACGTTCACGGGTTCGTGAGATATCGGTTTACCAACCACCAGGGGCTCACCACTACCCGCGCGCGCAGTGTAGCCGAGCGCCTAGTATCAATCGTTAGACACTTGTTAGAGTAAATGATCCATAAACAATCATTTAGAAATCCCAACAGTGTCTTACTACTAGTTATGTACACATGTACACACAACCAGGTACAATCGCGTATAAATAAAACAGGTCCCTCCCATGTCGTTAGGCCCTTTGGGAAAAATTCGGGAGGGGGGGGGGATAAATGGTCCATAGTAAGGAGGATAACATGCCAATTAATTTGACTCCACACATGAGTCTGTACGTTTATGGGTTCCCGAAATATAACAGGCGGATGACCTTGCAGATTGTTAAAATTTGAGCAAATCTATTTAAAAAAGTGGTCCTTATTAAAGGGGACTTCTCCACGAGTAATTTGATACCTCACACAAGTCTGTACGTTCACGAGTTCACAAAATACGACTGGTGAATGACCTAACAGTTTGTCACAATTAGGGTAAATCTATAAAATAAGTGGCTTATGGGAAAGGGGAGAAGAATTCCCATTAAAACGAGTCGTCTAATGACTCTCTACGATCAATAGTTCGAGAGATATCGGGTTGGGGACGTCAGGGGACCTCTGCAAGTAAGACCATCAATTTTACTCGTTTAAACCGGTGTACGCGCTGTACTACAAACGTTTTGTCCTGGAGATAAGGGCCATTGTTTTGGGGATAAAGGGCGTTAAGACCTTTCGTCTGAGCCTACACTCTACTTTCTCCGATTCCTAGTTAACAAATGTAACCTACTTTCCAAATGTATATATATATTGTGCAAAATTCTAAAAATACAATGCTTTGTTCTCATGATTAAGGCCATAGAGAACTTTCGTTTGACCCCTCTCACAACTTCCTACCATTTCTAGTTTTAACAAGAAGTTCCGTGAAGAACTATACAGCCTACTTTTCATGCCAATGATTATTCTACAGTATATGAACCTATCTAGAATAATGACGAAATTAAGTTGGTAATATCGAAATATCTAATTAGTTCAAAATATACCTGGTATAATGTAGCCTAATAGAGCACTACTGTCGGCAGCCCTGGTGACTGAATATATTCTTAGTTCCATCTCTTAAGGTACAGAATACAAAATTTGGTTGAAGTCCAATGGACGTTACATGCACTTAGACACTGGATCTATCAGCACGCGTAAAAGCATGTTGCCAACAATACCATGCGTGTTGTGCCAATTTTGGATGAAATCCATTTGTTAGTATAGAAGTTACATGTATTTTAAAATTGGACATATCAGCAGGTATAGAATCATGTTGACAGCACTGCCTTGTAATAATTACTCCAAATTAATCTAGAATGTCAGGTGCTATACGTGTGCAAAGTATGGAGCTGTTGGCTTGCATACTTTCTGATATATTGATATTAGGGTAAAAACATATAGACAGCATTTATTAACAGTTGGCAGCCCTGATTGCTCTTAACAATACTTATAGTCATATCTGTTATGGTACACATAGCACATACGAAATTTGGTTGAAATCCAACTGATGTATAGAAGTTACATGTATTTAAAAATTGGTACTATCAGCAGGCTTATAATCATGTTGGTAGAACTGACGTATATAAGTTACTCCAAATTAATCTAAAATGTCAGAATATACGTGTGCATAGTTTAAAGCTGTTGGCTTGCATACTTTCTGATATATTGGTATTTGGATAAAAAAAATAGAGAGAGCAATTATTAACAGTTGGCAGCCCTGGTGGCTCTTACGAATAGGCTCAGTCATATCTGTTTATGTACAGATATTACATACAAAATTTGGTTGAAATCCAATTGATAGTGTAGAAGTTATATGCATTTAAACATTGGACCTATCAGAAGGCTTAAAATTATTTTGGCAACACTGTCATGGTTGGCCTCCTGGAAATTAAACTGAAATAGTATTATCTACATGTGTGCCAATTTTGGAATAGCTCCCATGCATACCTTGCAAGATATCCAACATGGAGCTCAAATTTCTAGTGCGTTTTTTTCAGCAGTTGGTAGCACTGACATCATTTTCAAATATGGACGTGAGATATTCCGGTGCACATCTTTACTCATACTAAATTTGGTGTTGATTGCTGCAGCCGTTTAGGAGTTGATAGGGGGGGACACACACACAGACAGACAGACAGACACACATTTTCCCGGATCGATCTCATAAGTCTACATTTTCCTCATTTTTGCAAAATGTGAAAAGTAGGCTAAAAATATAGCCGACTCTCCGAATATTTTCTTGTGCAAAAATCTAAAAATACAATGTTTTGATTAAGGGATAAAGGGCATAGAGCCCTTTCGTTTAAACCAACATTCAACTTTCTCTGATTCCCAGTTTGAAAGAATTAGCCTACTTTCTAAATTTAAAAAATCGCAAAAATATTAAAATGCAATGTTTTGTTCTAGGGATAAAGGACGTAGACACCTTTTGTATAACCCCTTGTACAACTTTCTGCGATTTCTAGTTTTAAAAAATGTAGCCTACTATCCAAAAAAAAATCGCAATGTTTTGTTCTAGAGATAAACGACATAGACACCTTTTGTTTAAACCCTTGCATAACTTTCTACGACTTCTAGATTTAACAAGTAGTTCCGTGAAGAACTATACCGCCTATTTTCTTAGATCCTACTTATGTTAATAATTGCCTCTATCAACATACAAAACTTCAGTTTTATTGCTGTAATACTGTAGATTCGTAGATATTGAGAACCGTCTAAATATATCGGTTGGTCGCCATGTTGGCTTTTTATATATGTAAGCCATAGAGTTATGCAATATTAGATGACTATTTTTGCATAAGTTCATTATTCAAACGTTCACTCCGATCACATGATTAATACACAAGAAAAAACTTAATTTTTAAATTGCCCACAGCCGCCATCTTGAGGTTATGTGAACATTTGAACTAAATTAGATGCAAGTGCATTGCAATGGGTATAAACATTCACTGTACCAAATTTCACTGCGCTCAGATGCTTAAATCGCGAGAAAAATCTATTAAAATGTTTCACTCTCCCTTGGCCGCCATCTTCGTTTTGTACTTTACAGGTTTTTGGAAGTCTCATAGCTGAACTTATAGTACTACCCTTTATGACCGTACAAACTTTTAGGGTGATATGAGTAATGGTTTCGGAGATATAGAGTGCTGATGAATTATTTCGCACAGCCGCCATCTTGAGCTTACGCAGACAATTAAACTAAGTTAGGAGCTAGTGGATTGCAATGTGTGCAAACATTTGCTGTACTAAGTTTCATTGCTTTTGGATCGCTAAATCGCGAGAAAAGTCTATTTAAAAGTTTCAACTTCGCTTGGCCGCCATGTTTGTTTTGTAGTTAACAGATTTCTGATAGTCTCATATGTAAGCTTCGAGTAGTGCCTTTTATCACCCTACACAATTTCAGAGTGATATCAGTTATAGTTTCGGTGACATAGTATGCCAGTGAAATGTTTCGTACAGCCACCATCTTGAGGGTATGTAAACAATTGAACTAAATTAGATGTCAGTGCATTTAATGTGCATAAACATTTGCTCTACCAAGTTTCATTGCATTTGGTTGTTTAGATTGCGAGGAAAGTCTATTCAAAAATTTCAAATTTGCTTGGCCGCCATGATCGTTTTGTAGTTACCAGTTTCTTTTTTTGAAAGTCTCATAGGTGAACTTCTAGTAGTGTCCTCTATCACCGTACGAAATTTCAGGGTGATATCAGTAATAATTTCGGAGATATAGAATGCCGGTGAAATATTTCGCACAACTGGCATGTTGGATTGGTGAGACGTAATTAAAGTTGAATGGCACGGTCGAGGTCAGCCGTAATGGTATATGACCTTACCGAGTTTCATTCAAATCGCTCGTGCCGTTTAGAAGTTATTAGGGAGGGCACACATACAAACAAACACACATACGCGCCCACACACACACACACACACACACACACACACACACACACACACACGGACAAAAGGTGATCTAATAAGCCTTTTTTTTCCTAAAATGAAAATAGGCTAAATACAGTATATAGCCTACTTTGCAAATAAAGAATCGCAAAAACATTAAAATGCAATGTTTTGTTCTAGGTATAAAGAACATAGACACCTTTTGTTTAAACCCTAGCACAACTTTCTACAATTTCTAGTTTGAAAATATAGCCTACTTTCCAAATACAAAAATCGTAAAGAAAACTAAAAATCTAAAAATCAATAAATATGAGTTAAATTTAGGGATTTGGGATAAATTTAAGGATTTTTTGGGAATTGGGATAAATTTAGGGTTTAAGAGTGGTAATGGTGGGGACACTATTTTTTCTGTTTTTATGTTACGAGTAACCTTGGGTTAGAAAATATAAAACCCTTTTGTTTAGCCCAGGGGTTCTCAAACTTTTTCTGTCGCGACCCCCGTCCGAAACATGTAATATCTTGCCCCCCGCCCCCTATTCTCATTTCCTTTCTTAGCACTTCTCATAGGCTACTTCGCACAAAAAAAAAAGATCACACAAGATCTACTGTATGTGCTACTGCCTAAGTAGGATTTCAACTACCAGTTACATTAATATTATTATTATTATTAATAATAATAATAATAATAATACATAATTCATTATTCTTAGAGCACTTCAAAGTACAACAAAGTTTTGTAAAATAATGTCATGCATATGTATTACTTTTGCTCATAAAAATAAAAACAACTGCTGCACGTGCAGTTATTGGAATTGAGAAAATTTTGTTTGTTTCACTAATTAGCTCCTTAGATGTGACACCTGTGTTCAGTAATGCTTTTCATATTTGAAAGCTCGTGATTTATAAATGACAATAGAAATAATATATACAATTTTCAACATTTCACTGTGAATTTGAAAAATGTTATGTTAAAACTCTTCACCCATGAAAAAGTAAAGCAGGAGAATAAAAGTGTAGGCCTACATGGATCAGAATTTGGTAATTCTCAGACACTTACGGAGTTAGTGAGATGTGTGAGCTTGAATTTGAGATGAAAGTAAATACAGTCTTGGTTGGATGTTTGAAACAGCAACCCGCAGATCCCCTTCCAGCTGCAGCCGAGTCCGATGCTTCGTCTTGACCGATGCCATTGCGGAAAATGTCGACCGACACTAGTAAGTTGAAGCGAAGGGTAATAACTGCTTTTCTTGATAAAATGGGATATTCATTCCGAATCTGCACCCAAAAATTTTCAAGAGACTTCGACTTAAATTCATTTCGAAGTATTCTGCAACTTGAGAGTTCTATTAGTTCCTCCTGTTCTGCCGTTGACAGGTGGGCTGTTACGTTCGTTTCAAACTGCCTGTGAATCCAGTCATTCTCAGTTGAAGGTTGTGGAAATCTACCCTCGAAGTTTTCACGAAGGTTTTGGAGGTGTTCTACGACAATTCCACTAATTTGACAAATATCTAACGCATTATCTTCCAGGAATTCATTCAGACAATGAAACATCTCACAGTTACCTTTGTCCATCTGTGCTTTTCTAAGATCAAGTTTTCTCTTAAAAGCAAGCACTCTGTCGCTTAGAATGAAAATATTACTATTTCGTCCTTGAAGTGACACGTTAAGTTCATTCAGGTTTTCAAATACGTCAGCTAAGTAGCACAGTATTAGAAGAAGCCGTTACTCATCCAGAAACAGGGTTGCGAGTGTAGGACTGCTGTCCAATAGGAAAATACGAAGTTCATTCTTCAACTCCACAACGCGACGGACTCGACCACGAGACAACCAACGTACCTCCGTGTGCAATAGAAGCGAATCATGTGTAGATCCCATCTCCTCGCAAAAAATGGAAAATAGCCGACTGGTTAAAGCTCTTGCTTTCACAAACTTTACAACACTAATTACATCGTTCAGCTCTTTATTGACTTCCGGTTGTAGTACTTTTGAAGCCAATGCCTCCCTGTATATCATGCAATGTGTGAATTTTACAGGATTAGTAACAGCACTCTCTCTTGCTCTGAAACCCTTTTTAGTTCCAGTAAATGCCGACGCCTCATCAGTACATATACCAACACAATTTGTCCATGTGAGATTGTTGTCAATAAAAAAGGAATTCACAAGAGAAAAAATATCTTCGCCTGTAGTCCGCCCTTCCAGAGCTTTACAAAATAGAAAATCCTCGTGCATTTCATTTTCATGACAGTAGCGTACAAATACAAGAAGCTGGGCACTGTTTACGATATTGTAACATTTATTATAAGGTCTTACGATGTGGTGACAAATGTAACAGGTCGTATAAACAAACATGATAATAATAAATTACACTGTGGTGTGACCTTACCTTTGTAGTGTAATGGGATATAATAAGTGTTGAGCGCCAGATTCCTATTTAAGATAGAGAATCGAAATTTATTAAATATATCCTCGGCAGTTAGCAGTAGAGTCGAGACCACCTACCCGGGCCGTAGTGTAACAGAGTTGAGTAACCATTCAGTATTTATTTATAAGGAGTAGTTCAATTTGCCTATAGTATGTGCTAACTACAAGAAAAGTTATAGTCATGAAGTTAAAGAAATAATTTATTGAATCAAAAACAAAATATTAATAGTGACACAAAGAATTTAAATTACCAAATGCGGTTTAATTATTTAAAAGAAAATGAACATTGAAAATGAATTGAATATTAAACTTGAAGTTACTTGATAATAGAGACGATAGTTTTATTTAATTGTTTGCTCACCCAGTCGAAGATTCGTCATATTTAAGTAATGACCGATTATCTAGATGTTACGTCGCGTATGTTAAAAAAATGATGTGATATCTCAATTACTATGAAATATCCTCATTAAGTACGATGCTAACTGTAGAACGACTGTAGAGCAGATTTATAATCCACTATATGCTGATATAGTGAACCCTTTAACCACAGGCTGTATAAAGGATTCTAATAATTATTCATCATCTTTTGATACATTTCTACAGACAGCAGATATGAGAGCCAGACGGTGTTGGGAAATATAGAGAAATCAGTGGCCGCGAGGACACAATGGTTTAAGCTCCTGTGGTATTTTAGGAAGAAGCATAAATATTCTTGACACATAGGACAGGTGCAACTTTTAGCGCGGAGATGGCTTGGGCACGCACATTATGGCCTGTTACCATGAGTGTTGGCGCCAAGAAGAAAATCGAATGCTACGAAGTAATTGGTCAACCTCCATGTTAACCACTCCCTGTCACAGAAATACATGTAAAAGCGCGCAAAGACATACAAGAGTCTGGGCCAATAACATCAAGACGCCTTGTTTTAGCGGCAACTCGGCTTGGTGACGCACCCTGGTAAATTAACGCGGGAGTTATCTACGGATTAATTCCACGATCGATTCGAGCCAGCTACAGCATAATCGTAACCTCCACACTGCTACGAACTCAATGATACCGATCGCATGCTAGTCTGATAATTATTATGGAATATTTTTCCATAAATCCCCTTCCACACCTACCCTAGTCAGTTTCATTTATAATGATCCAGAAAGCTTCGAGAGGAGACACTTTTATTCGTGCGTCTGAGGACGTAACACACTTTTATTTGTGCGTCTGAGGACGTAACACTGACTTGTATTTGAGATTTTGAGGACGTAAGGTCTTTTATTCAGGTGTCCGAGGACACGAGGCATACTCTGCATATTTTCATGTATTTGAACATGGAACATTTTCGTCAAGTTATAAGTGTAACTTCAGTGATTTATTTGTAGTCCCAGTACTACCAGATAGGACCAGTTCATCGAAATAATTCACCAATAGACCGTCAAGGAATTTAGTACTTGATCGGTGAATTTAATAGGAAATATATCGTGAGTGTATCTGACAAAACTTTATTTAATTCAGCACGAGATGACGTCTAGGAACGAGACCGGATCTTGGAACAAGCAGGACATTTGCCAGAAGATGTCGATGACGAGCTAAGCAGCTTAAAGGAATGATGGCTGCAGATGTTTCCTTGACGCTGTTTTAAAGGATTGAGTACAAATGAATTTATTTATTTATTTATTTATTAAATCAGCTATGGTATTATGTGACATATTTTTGTAGATATTTGTTTGCTTGTTTGGTAATGTAGATTCTTAGTTCTTGTTTACTGACACATTAAGTATGGGATAAGCCGAGCGCTGTGTAAATTGTAAATATTGTGATTTGTGTTTGGTTCAACTATACGGGGCGACGCGCAGCTCGTGCTCGCATTCGCTTGCGTAAATCGCGGTCAAGCATTATAATTCGGAGGTATGCCTTATAACAAAAATGGAACTGAATTAATTTTGAGATTAAAAATAGAATTTGGAGGGTAAAGATTATTTGTGAGTAGAATTTTATGACGGATCAGGATTATTCTGATAGTTGCTTTTTCAGCAGATCTGAACGGGATGGCACTTTGCACCCGAGTTTTTGTTGTGTATTATTTTTTAATGTGTCAATGGACGCAATATTGTTGATCTGTTTTGAGCCGACCCAGTGGTATATGTATGAGAGTCAGTCCAAGCTTTTTGTGCGTTGTGTTATTTTTATGATGTGCTAGCGAGAATATATCATGGTGATTATTCTGACTTGCTCCACGTCAGCCCAGTTCATGACCTCGCGAGGCTGGACTTGTGGTATATATTTGTGTTTTCTTGCCATCCAGGGGATGAGTGAGATATGTTTGCGTTTCCAGACGGAAACTACACCTAGCTTGAGCGACTGAGTGAGATATTGGAGACAGCGATGACTCATACAAGAGGGGCGCGCTCAAATCAGATAACGCGACTTGTCATTAGTAACAGGCCTGGGTCCTGTACTTCAATTTAAGACGTTGTTTAAAATTCACAAACCCTGATCGGTTATAATGTGTATTTGATTGATTAAATGGGTGCTGTCCATAGTTGTAAGGTAGCTTCCGAAACTCCTGTTTGTCTGGCGTTTTATATAAATGTAAACATAGTTTTTCAGCCGTTAGGCTTGTATTTTGTTGCTGTTGCTTTATTTCTTGTGTGTGTTATTTTACGCGTTCAATGACCCCGTGTGGCATTAGGAGGTGCGAGGCTATGTTCCCAAGTTGTGATGAGAGCGTTTTGGCCTATTTTGTGGCATGCTCTTTTTATTTTGTGTGCGTTGGCACCAGCTGGAATCTCAGGGAGATTCGTCATTTTTTTATATTACTAGATCTTGCATATGTCAGTAGTAATTATAGTGTATTAATTAAGGGTGGGTCCCATAGCCGTAGTGTGATTTAAAAGATGCAATATGACTGTTTCAGTTGTAAACGGACTCGCATCAGTACTCATTTTCTTATTAACGAGCAGTACACCACGCATTATATAACTTCTTGACCAGGAAAAATGGACTTGTCCATATGTTATGACGAGCGAGTTCTTACCGCTCAAAGTTTATGTTATGATTAATCATTTTGTGTGAAGCTGTATTCACACTGTTTTGTTGGCGGAGCGAGTCTTACCGCTCAGTGTTATATTTATTTCTTAAGGGGTGAAAGTCAGGGAGGATTTCTTTTTATTTATTATTATGCACATAATTTTCAGTCATTAAATATCTTTAATTCTACTTGTTATTCATTTTATTTCTAGTATAGCCTTTGTCATGGACCTTTCTATTCATTAGAGCATGTTGTTTTTAAGCGAACTTTGCTGTGTAACGCAGTCAGGACTGAACACGACCCCGTAGATGAATCTTGAGAAAACCATGCTTTATTGAAGGGTGCAATAGATATCGGCAGTACATCGTTCAGTTTCGAATCTGTATTGTAGTTGAACGCTATGATAGAACTCCGCTCAGTCCTAAGAGGCCTTCATCTCCACTAATGACCGGTCTCTAATTGAAAGCTGTCCGTGAAAGAATGCCCACTCTGTTGGGGGTTCCGGCTTTTATGTTTCCTTGTCACGTGATTCGGAAACTTCCCTCTCCACTGGTTTCATTCTCTTACGAGGGCTAATTGCATCATTACTTGCAATATTTAGCATCGTACTTTGGCTGCAGTAGTGACGTATCTTGTTGCACCAGACATATTATGTTCTATTCTTTCCAGAAGAAACTCGATGGTCCGCACGTGATTCTTAGTCATTGTGGGCTTTTAATATCTTGTGACAATGGCTACCTGCCGTTGTGAAATAACTAATGCGTCATTCTGGGGTTTATACTATTGCACCAAGTTGCAATTTATGTGGCATACAATCCTTCGTCTCTTTACAAGTAAATATTAATAAAAATCTTTCTGACTATAATAATAAAAATCGCTTACAATTATCTGATATAAAATCATCTCATGGATGTACTAATTAATAATAATAATAACATGATAATAAATGAATAACCCTTTAAATATAATAGCTACGGGATCGAATCGTTACAATCGCTCCTAAGATAAATAATTTAAATGACATTTAACATTATTTCTCTTACCACATCCAATATAAAAAAACTATAAATATAAATATTATAACCCCCAATAGACAACATACAATATACTCTTCCTAAATACACAAAAATATACAAGAAATATATTCTTCACAAAAATTCACATTTTAACTTTCATTCATCTCATTCTTCCAAATGTTCATAATGTTCATTCTTTATATATATATATATATATATATATATATATATATATGATGTAAAAAAATATACATATAATGCCCTTCACTTTTAATTTTGACATATAAGTCAGCGCTGCACTCGTTTATAATTGTGGTGATTGTATGCTTGACATACAATTTTGGCTTCTTATCTAGTGAACGTAGTTTTCGTCAGTCTGGTGTAGAATTACATTGTTGTCGTACCAGCTGAATAACACATTATAACTATCACAGCACACGATATGCAAACAACACAATATTCCTTTCGTCTCTATAACGGGATTACTCAAATGCAGTAAAATATCAATAATTGAAGAAAAAAATAACTTAGCAAGATACCTAAGGCAATTCAAATTTTAGTGCTTATGTCATACATGTAAATATTACCCTAAATACATAATGACATCGAAATAACTCAAAGCAGTTATTAAACAGTTCACTTAAATACCCAATTTACTACTAACTTGCCTATGTGGCTTCTTACCTTCTTAGGCCACGGCCGCCTCATTTCAAATTAATACTTCCTAAGTCTCCACGACTTCTTAACTTCTCATAAAACCATCATTCCTCTTCACTACTTCTCGAAACAATAACTTGAATTTTCAAAATCACCAATAAACATAAAATCTGACTTCTTGTTCACTTTATAAAATTTAACTTAGCGTCTAGATATCTTTACTGCATCGTCATTCTTACCTACCACAATAAAATGATTAAGACTTGGACAAAATACTACTCAATACCTGAATTACGTATATCACTAAACTATTTCACAACAACACATGACAAACTCCTCGGAATAAATATTTCGTTCCACAAAATATTAATGCTCTTATACTATAAACTTAGTCTATACATGATTTGACTTCTCGCTGAATACCTAAAAAATACCCATAGTTTTCTCTCAAAACTCTTAATTATGTACCGTGTCCTGCCGACACCACTTCCTACTTGCTTCGATCGCCTGGACTATAGCTCATTTCTATTAAACCAGAATCTCTCGAAACTCATCGTGACATTACTCGTCACCATTCCTTTACTTCTTCCACCTTCCAATACGTGGTATAATCCCACATCTTCTTACTTTTACAGGTCACCTCTTACTGACCAATAACACCCTTAATTTCAGCTAAAAATCTTACATGCTTCGACTAACTCCTTGGAATAATAACATCACACTTTGCTTTCCTAACTATTCTTCCTAAAGTAATGACAGTGTTCCAGTTGATAGACAATAACACCGACACTCCTAATTGGCAAATATTCTCCCAAAATCACTTCTTAAAGCAAGTCCTGAGTTATAACACAGTTCAGATACTCTCTGCTCTACCAAATTAAATGCATAAATTATACCTGCCTTGACTTGAATCATCATCTTACCCCTTAGGTATACTTACCTTACTTTACTAACTTAATCCTTCCTTCAAAAAGATAATTACACACTTCTCTTTACTAACTCCGTATGACATAAATAAAACTTAAATTTCTCCTCTACCAAAAAATGATTTGCCTTTAAAATCCTCAAAACTTCGAATTATAACAAATTCCTTTCAATACTAGTAAATATTATGCCAACCTTCTAATTATTATTATTATCTTTACTTTTACCTGTGTAGGACAACAATCTACCTCATCATTAATTCGTTATTATTCATCAGTATTTTTTTTTACTACAAAGTGGTTTAGCTCGTTAACAAGCCTTGTAATATCTTTAAAACGTGTGTAACTGTAACTAAAACTTGGATCATCTTACCTCTGTAATCCCTTTGTACCTTTGTATGCGTATAACCATTTATACTTTAAAAACCTCCCAACGTTAACTTCACGTAGTCCCGTAGACACCATAAAAAATCTCAATGCACAACGGAATATACCTCGCTGGCATACTTCAACCTCCAAAAACTTCTTAAAACTTCATTTGGCATCTTACCAAAACTTCCTCCATAAAAAAACTTCATTTGGCAACTTACCAAAAACTTCAAAAAACATTGCTCAACGGCATTACCTTCGTTAGCCTACTTCTTCAAACTCACGTCCATTTACGTGAAAATACACACATACACACATATCTGTCACCAAGTACCAGATGCCCTAATCATGTTACTACTTCCTCATTTCAACCCGATGTTGGTTAATTCATACAACGCATTACGATCAACTATTCTAAACCACTTCTAAATTTCTCAAATATATCCACTGATAACCTCGCTGTCCTCAAAATGAAACTTCTTTATTAAATCAATACTTACTTCTTCAACTCATTAATTTTATTACCACTGTAATACATCATCTTCACTCACTTTTGAATTAAATCTTTATTACCATTATATTCATAATTATGGTTGCCATAATAATTATTACTTTCTTTAGATTACTTACCTTGGTAATAATCTTCCTACTTTTTTAAATTTAATCCTCACTTCCTCCAACTTACCTGCATGTTTAAGGACCCACGTCAACTTACCTGAATTGCTAAATAGCATGACAACCTCTATCTTCCAAATTAAATGACTTTAGACAACCTAAATCAATAAGCGTAGGCACTACGCGCCCCTTACCATCCTAACTTCCCGACTGAATTAAAATTACACACAGCAGGTTCCTTAGAGACCTCTGTTAAATCATATAAAATTTCATTACTTAATATTTAGGTCATACGGATCAGTAACTATCGGTAATACGAATTTACATATCTACTTTCTCTGGCATTTCATAGTTCTTACCACATTCATCTTCAGTTCTATCTTTCTCTAGGATTCCACTTTCCTCCTTCCTTATAACATTAATTTCTACCTCTTTCGGACTACACTCATCAATAGTAACATTATACTTCGGCTTTCCCCCTCTCACTTCTCCAAGTCTAGCTAATTCAGTACGACACTGCACGTCATATGATTTCTTTCTCTCTCTCATCCTGATTTCTTTCTCCTCTAGCAACTTAATTCTCTTCTCTTTCATTTTACTTCCAAAATATCTACCTACATGTCTTCCCTTCACTTCTCTACTACTATCACTTAATATTCTCTTTAGCCGTTGCCTATTGCTTCTGCTCTTATTTATCTCCCTCCTCCTCTTCATCTGTTTACTAATCATGTCCTCCTGACTATGATTTAACGCACGCTTCTTTACCTCTAATAATTTCATATTAATTTCCGCTACACCATCATTAAATTCTTCCCTAGTCAACATATCCTCTTCACCTAAGATTTTCTGCATCTTAATTTCTTGAGTGCCTAGAACTTTCTTTATCTTACCTACTTCTATCCCTATCTTTTCTCTCATCTTCTCCACTTCTTTTTCACTACGTTCTGTAGTCTCTTCTATAGCTGTCCTGCTTTCATCTATCATCTCCGCTGATTGCTGTTCCTTACCTAAGCTACTTTCATCTATGTCTAACGTCTCTACCAACTCCAATATGCTTTCTCCTACTATCTCCTCTGACTCTAATCTACTTTCACCTACAATCTCCTCCAACTCTACTATGCTTTCTTCTACTATCTCCTTTGATTCCAATCTACTTTCTATTACAGTCTCCTTACAGGCTGTCTTTACTGATTCTACTGCAGTATCCCCTAAATCTACTCTCACCTGCCAAGTTTCCGCTTCTACCAATTTGCTAGAACTTTCACCTTGAGTTGCTATTTTCTCTTCAATCACAGTTACTATTCTTTCCTGAATCCTACTTTCTGCTGCTTCTAATTTCTTATCTACTGTCTTAATAACATCTTTAGCCTTCATCTCTACCACCTCCTTAATTTCACCTCTGATTTCCTGTTTCACCCCCTGAATACTCTCCTGCAGCATATCACATTTCATACTTAATTATCTATTCATCGTTTCCACAATATCTAGTTTTACATTATTCTCTTCCAATTTTTGATTTATTTTACTACTATTCTCTTCCAATTTTTCATTAAGAAAGGCCTCCGTACTTCGCTTATTTTCATTAAACTTCTCATTCATATTTTGATTTAGCCTGCTCATGTCTTTATCTAATTTCTCAAATTTATCATTGAATTCCAAATAACTTCTTTTATACTCTTCACTATTTCTATTCATATCTTTATCTAATTTCTCAAATTTATCATTGAATTCCAAATAACTTCTTTTATTCTCTTCACTATTTCTATTCATATCTTTATCTAATTTCTCAAATTTATCATTGAATTCCTTCCTACTTTCCAAATTATCTTTATTCATCTGCCTTATGAGCGCAGTTTATGTATCTCCATGAACCTCTATAGACTTTTCTTTCTCCTTACCACCACTAGTCTCAGGATGTACCTCTGTATTCAACTCGAGATTTACCTCTGTATTCTTGTCAGGGTTAACCTCAGGATTATTTTCAGGATTATTCTCAAGATTTACCTCCGACATCTTGGTATTATTCTCTACGCTTTCAACATCGCTACCGCTATCAACCTCATTATAATTAACTTTCTCGACTTTATTCCTACTTCTCAACTGCCTTTGTTCCTCCTCCGACATCTCGAAGTACACTGTATGAAAATTGCCCCTCCAAAATTTCACTTCACTTCACTGTCCCCCAAAAGCACTGACAATTTGCACTGAAATCATACACTCCTCTCCTAAATGTAACATTTATTATAAGGTCTTACGATGTGGTGACAAATGTAACAGGTCGTAGAAACAAACATGATAATAATAAATTACACTGTGGTGTGACCTTACCTTTGTAGTGTAATATGATATAATAAGTGTTGAGCGCCAGATTCCTATTTAAGATAGAGAATCGAAATTTATTAAATATATCCTCGGCAGTCAGCAGTAGAGTCGAGACCACCTAGCCGGGCCGTAGTGTAACAGAGTTGAGTAACCATTTAGTATTTCTTTATAAGGAGTAGTTGAATTTGCCTATAGTATGTGCTAAATACAAGAAAAGTTATAGTCATGAAGTTAAAGAAATAATTTATTGAATCAAAAACAAAATATTAATAGTGACACAAAGAATTTAAATTACCAAATGCGGTTTAATTATTTAAAAGAAAATGAACATTGAAAATGAATTGAATATTAAACTTGAAGTTACTTGATAATAGAGACGATAGTTTTATTTAATTGTTTGCTCACCCAGTCGAAGATTCGTCATATTTAAGTAATGACCGATGATCTAGATGTTACGTCGCGTACGTTAAAAAATGATGTGATATCTCAATTACTATGAAATATCCTCATTAAGTACGATGCCAACTGTAGAACGACTGTAGAGCAGGGATATAATCCACTATATGCCGATATAGATATCGGCAGTACATCGTTCAGTGTCGAATCTGTATTGTAGTTGAACGCTATGATAGAACTCCGCTCAGTCCTAAGGGGCCTTCATCTCCACTAATGACCGGTCTCTAATTGAAAGCTGTCGGTGAAAGAATGCCCACTCTGTTGGGGGTTCCGGCTTATATGTTTCCTTGTCACGTGATTCGGAAACTTCCCTCTCCACTGGTTTCATTTTCTTACGAGGGCTAATCGCATCATTACTTGCAATATTTAGCATCGTACTTTGGCTGCAGTAGTGACGTATCTTGTTGCACCAGACATATTATGTTCTATTCCTTCCAGAAGAAACTCGATGGTCCGCACGTGATTCTTAGTCATTGTGGGCTTTCAAAATCTTGTGACAATGGCTACCTGCCGTTGTGAAATAACTACTGCGTCATTCTGGGGTTTATACTATTGCACCAAGTTACAATTTGTGTGACATACAATCCTTCGTCTCTTTACAAGTAAATATTAATAAAAATCTTTCTGACTATAATAATAAAAACCGCTTACAAGTATCTGATATAAAAATCATCTCATGGATGTACTAATTAATAATAATAATAATAACATGATAATAAATGAATAACCCTTTAAATATAATAGCTACGGGATCGAATCGTTACAATATCAGTACAGTCATCAAGTTGCAGGGCAAATTTTGGGCTATCATGAAGACGTGGTAGCAATATTTTTTATGTCAGAGGCTATTACATCAATACGACGAGTTATTGTATCATTTGAGAGCGGTATCGACTTCGCGCACATTTTCACGGCTGAAGGAAGATGTAATTTCTCACCAATAATATGTGGTGATTTGGCTTTTGCAATTAAATAGGATACCTCCAAGGATGCTTTTAGCGCTTTCTTAGGAACTGTTGCGTGCTTTTCTAGGAATCTAACATTTCCTTATAGTTGTTGCTCGTGGCGCTTAAAAAATGCTAAAGGTTTACGTACACAGTCTGGATGTTTAGTCTGCAAGTGTCTCTTAAGTTTCACAGGCTTCAAACTGTCGTTTGTTAAAATTTCCAAGCAAAGAACGCATTGTGGTTGTTCCTAATAATTATTCGAAGAATGCTGGTAAAGCCTAATGTCAGATAATCGTCTTGATATTTGCGCACTTTTCACTTTGTGTGGAGAATTAATCATCCTGATGGGAGCAGAAGTAGACGCGGAAGAACAATGGACTTTGTTTAAATTCGAACCTTGTCCTTTTTCCGAAGGAGGGCAAACACTATCAATTTCTCATCATGGGTCACTTTTTACCACTTCTAATAAGCCACTTATCCATGGAAAATGGCATCACTCGTATCAGTGTATTGTGAAGTTGGCTAACCACGCACTAGAATTCACCTGTTCACTCACTGTCTTTGACCTGACTAGAAAGGCCTAGCTGAATTCGAATCGGCAACGGCAGAAATAGAAAAATCCATTCTTGGAATCTAATGTTGAAAGGAAGTGGCGGTCACATTTTCAAGCGACTTATTGTCATTAAGTGTTTGGTAAGGAGATGTCACTGCGGGTGGTGAGTGAAAGGGAGCTTAGTGGGAAATGTTACTCGCCACCTTTTCTCAGAATTCCTGCTGGCAGGATCTACTGGTCAGTTCTTGTGAAATAAGACAGCAAAGGTACGAGTTTATTATTCTTAAATGGTCTTGGGATCTGCCTGCCTATGATAGGTTCATGAATATAAGGATAGTAATATTTGTTACAGAATATGAAATATTCAAAACCGGCGCCCTCCTTTATCACTCTCTGCGCCCCACTGGGGGGGGGGGGGGGGGGGGGCACTTTGAGAACCCGTGGGTTAGACCATCGCACGACTTTCTCTGATTATTGGTTCACGAGATATCACCAAGTACCGTCTACAGATACTATAACAACACAGGTAAGTGGATTAGAACCCACCCTGTCCCACTACTCGCAAATATTCATGATAATGGTTGCGCAAAGCCGCCTGGGGGATGAAGAAATACCTTATGGTGATTGATGATGATGATGATGATATGATGATAATTGTTGTTTTAAGGGGCCTAGCATATAGGTTATCGGCCCCTAATATGGTGATTGAAAAAGTACTATTAAACACAGGTACAACGGATGTTCAGAAAGTTAGGGTCTAGGGACCTTACAGTCTCTCTAGTGATGCAGTTGACAACACAGAACACAAAAAGAAAAACACTAATTAAAAGAAAAATCATTTCACATTAATAAACTAAAAAAAAAACAAGTTTATGAAAATAGTATCAGACGCACTTCTTGCGTACGGCAAGGCGAAATATCTCAAAGTATGATCAGTCCATCTCAAAACAAAGCATAGTCTTTAAATCTTGCTGAGAGTCATTGTATCCTTTTACTATGGTGGAATAAATAAAATTTAGAATTATTCTCGATACAAAATTCGATGCACTATCAACTATATCAAGAAAATTTTAATACTGAACCCTTTACCCTATGTTGGTTAAATGATTCTACTTTTTATTTCTTCAATTAATAAATATTTCAACCAGCATCATGAAAGTAGCCAGACAGTGATGAGGAAATTTCAAGCATTTGTTGGAGACAGTAGGGACATACCTGCATCAGTTTAACAAAAGGCTAAGTACTTGAGCTATGAAAAGAAATAGCATAGCTATGTATCATAAGGACAGGTGTGGCTACCTCAATTTTAGAAGCGACGCGCGGTGAGACATGGTTCTGGTATGTTCATTGTGATATTCGCGCCTAGAAGAAATATGATGCGGTAACGTGAATGGCTGATGAAGAAAATAGACACTCCCAAGACGCCAAGATCTACTAGAAACCGCCAAATTACAGAAAATGGAGAACCAATGAGAAGAGAATGCCTACTTGCGCGCCAACTCCGGCTGGGGTACGCGGTGGCTAGTATTCACGCGGGAAATCGCCTAGACAAAATCTCTACGATCGATTCTAGGATTAATGGGCATATTCTTGACCTGTGCAATATTACGAGTTCAGTGATATTTATTTCATTCCTGTACCACAATTACTTCGAGAAATTTTTACATAAAATCCCCCTCCATCTAGACCCAAGGGCCAGTTCATTTATAAGTGTGTCGAAGAGCCAAGACATTGACTTTTATTTGGTGCGTCTACGGACATTGACTTTTATTCCGTGTGTTGAGGACACACTACTATTATTCTGTGCGTCTACGGACGTAGACTTGTATTTTATGTGTCGAGGACACAAGATATTCATTGTAAAGTGTTAAATTCAGTGATAGATGGTCATAGTACTATAGTTATAGGGACAGTACCGTCGATAATTCGCCAACGAACAGTGACAGGGAATTTAGTACCTGAACAAGCGAATTTAGTAGTCAAACATAAAGTGTATAATAACCTAATTTTTGTATCAGCGCAAGGATGACATCGATGAATGCAGAGGAAGTTTGGAATTCTCAACACTCCGTCCAGATGGCTGCTATGAGATAAAGAACCATCCAGTTGGGGAATGGCGTCTGATGTTCTTTGACGGGTGACTACAAAAAGAGATGAGTACATTATAATATTTTATTATTTGTTAAATTAACTTATGGTTTATGGGACATATTTTTTGTAAATACTTTGCTTGTGTGATTAATGTAGTATATTTAGTTTTGATCTGACACACTTTTGTTTGGAAGCAGCTCGCACAATTGTAATTATTGGAAGGTTCTTTTCTTTGTGTTGTGTTAACTAACGTAGCTATGTGAACGGCCGTGTTCGCCTAGGCTACGAAGTACGGTTAAAAAACGTCTTTCGGAGATATGTCGTGTTTCAGAAGTAGGACTGAATTAATATAATTATATAGTAGATTGGAGGGTAATTAAATTTGGTTGAGATTTATTATTGATCAGATTCAGTGTGATTATTGCCTTTTGGAGCAATGTAATTTATGACGAAGAGTATTCAGCTCTATCGGAAGTTTTAAATATTGTGTTAAATGTTTGCGAGCTCTAATTCAGCAGACCCATGTGAAAGGCGCTATGTCAGTCCCAGATGTGTGTATTGTGAGTATATATTTTATGGTATTACAAGCGGGAACTTCAGCAGAGACTGATTTCTGTCAGCTTGGTACCAGATTCATATTGTATCCTTGCGAGGACAATTATGGATATGTGATTATTGTCTGACCATATGTTGAGTTGGAGAAGATGTTAGTTGCTGTCGATTCCTTGAGATAACAGTTCAGCTGGTCGGCTATTTATATACACTGGAAGGGGGACATGACTGGTATGTGGAAAGGGTGAGTTGTGGTCACAAGGGCTGGCTGAGTTTCGCAAGCAAGCTCATTAAAGTGGAGTGCACGTCTGGCTCCCAATTACTTGAAAATAAATATAAATGTGAGAAACTGATCAATGGTAAAATTGTTTAAATAAATGGGAGTTGCCTACGAAACACGATAAACTTCGAAGCGTTTCATTAACATGCAAATTTTTGTTAATATAAAGTAATCTTAACCACTCAGGTTGTTTGTTGTTGTTGGTTTATTCTATGTTTATTTTCCATGTCAGTGACCCGTGAGTCACGTGCGGCACTGTGTTTCCTTGTTGTTGAGTATCTGGCCATTGTGGCAGCTCATTTGGTTAAGTGTGTCACCACACTAATAAGGGTCTCAGAGAGATGCCTGTAAATAGTAGAGTTGTAATATGTGTGTCAGAATTAGATTTAAGGATTTTTATTAATGTTATGCCCATATCCATAAACGTTGATTTACGAGATGATTGTTCGTGAGCACCGTGGCTGTTAACCCGTTGTGAACGAACGATCATCCAAGTACTCATTTCTCGTAGATAGTCACCACGCGAACATAAATTCACATGCAAGGTCGTGGAACTTGGATCCACATTTTATTAGAAAAGGGGAGATCCATCTGACTCCTCAAAGTGATAAATATTCCTGTCAGGGGGAAATTCTGGGAGGATTTTTTTATTATTGTTTGTTTTATTCTTTTATGCACAAATTAGTTATTAAATCTTGTTATTATCTTACGCTTTGTCTCCTTTCTTTCTTAATTATAGCTTTCATCCTATAACCCTTGCCTCAGAAAAGCACGTAGTTTGGCGGACGTAAACACCACACTATGAACTGAACGCGACCCCTTGATCTAAGATTCTTGCATAAAACACTGCTATTCTGAAGGGTTCATAGGTGAAAACTGGCGGCCAACGGTGGGGCTATTCACTGTGGTGTAACGGGGAGATTACACATGTCAATAGTGGCGTATTTGAGTAAAACTGGCATGCCGCAAGTGCAGGCAGATATGACAGTATTTAATCACCGGGAAGTGATATTTTATTAAAAGTAGTTGAGGCGAAGTGGATACCGCCAAATGTGTGAAAGATAAATTAAAATCAGGAGTTTGCAATGTAAAATACGGTTCACGTTGTTGTCTTTTAAATTAAAGTAAAATTAAGATGTGATACCGGGCGCCCAATGATAAAGTTAAAACTAGATTTGTGTAGAAAGTCAAACTCATGGAAATATTAGGAGGCTGTAGCCTAAAATGACAATTAATACTTTGTTAATTAGTCAGTGTTAATATCAGATCAGGATAACTGTTTAATGACTAAATATGTGCTTGGGGTTAAAATTAAATTGAGTAAAACTAGAACTACTCAGAGATGCAATCGACTAATGGGGTTAAAGGTAAAAATAAATGAACTGAGTAGGATAAAGAAATTAAATGTGCATTGGATTTATGTGCGTGTCAAAGGGCATTGGCATATGCCATTTCCCATATGTCTCATATAAATTGTAAAACATGGCAACGGTGGCGCAGATCCAGGAGATCATTGAAAGTGCAGCGAGGAGAACGCAGGAATTGTTGGATACTAAACTAGCTGAACAAAGTGAACAATTACACAATAAACTATCAGAACAGAGTCAATCTATAAACACTAGTATTTCAGAACAAAGTGAGTCCATAAAGAAATTATCTGAGCAGAGTGAATCGCTGAAAATTAAACTGTCAGAACAAAGTGAATCGCTAAATACGAAAATGTCAGAGCAAAGTGAATCGCTAAATACGAAAATGTCAGAGCAAAGTGAATCGCTAAAAATTAAACTGTCAGAACAAAGTGAATCGCTAAATACGAAAATGTCAGAACAAAGTAAATCGCTAAATACTAAACTGTTAGAACAAAGTGAATCATTGCGGACACAATTAAATAACTGTAGAATTGAGCAAAATGAATATCAGGCGGAACAAGCTAGGTTATTAAAGAGTGAAATTAATGACACTATAAATTCACAGTTAGAGGCGCAAAATAATAAAAACACGAACCAATTAGCTTCGTTAACCGCAGAAATGAAAGAGCACACAAACCAACAGATGATATTACTGGCCCTTGATGTAAGCAAAAATAATGAGAAACAATTAGAGCAGATTGAAAAAATGGAGAGAATTTTTGATAAAAAACTTAGCATTCTCGATGAAACGGTGTTAGCTAAATTAGAGCAGATTGAAATAGCATGCACAATGAATACAAGCGAGGTCAAAATAGCTCAAGATAAGTTGGAAGGACGATTTAAGGAGATGGAGAAAAGTGGCAGGGTCATTCAACAACAAATATCAGCAGTAGATGAGAACATATCAGGCATAATTAAAGACATGGACCGTCTCGAGATAAAATCAGCGGAACAGTGGAAAAGCCTAGAAACGGAACAAGAACAATTTAAGAGCACATTGGACGAAAGGCTAAGCCAGATAGAAAATAATCAGGATGAAAATAAGAGCCAGATAGAAGAAAAAATAAGCACGATTAAAGAACAGATCAGGAAAGATTCGAAGAAAATGAATATTGATTCTAGAGAGGAAAGATCCACCATTCTTAAAACAGTAGGCGAAAACCACACGCGTATTCAAGCTTTGGAGCAAGAGGTAAAAAAATAGACTTAAAGAGCAGACAGACAGGATCATAAAAGCCGAACTCCGCTCATTAGAACAATCATCTATATTTAAAACGGGAGCATTGAAAGACAAGCAGGATGACTCACATAGTCCCCAACCCAGCATAGCAGGAAGTCAGACTCAAGCAGAGAGCCCATTAACAACAAACACGGAAGGATTTCGTAAGAACGTAGATAGGAGCTCGACACCACAGGACGGTCATCAGCCCACACAACTTATTCAAGTAATTCGCTCAAATGACTACAAACCGCAGAAATACACCGAAAATTCAGGGGTAACACCTAAGGCCTTTATCAAAGAGATTGAAGACCACTTTAATGACACTGGGGTACCTGAAGCACGTAGATTAAGAATGATGGAGAGATTTTTATCAGGAAATGTTCTCACCTGGTTTTTAAGTTTCAAATACACATTTGGAACCATGTCAGACTTTAATTTAGCGTTTCTGCGCAAATACTGGTCTCCCGCCATACAACAGAGTTTAAGAATGGAGCTTTACTCTAGAAAATACCAAACTACCCAGCAGACGAAATACTCAGATTTCTTTAACATGCAAATGCTAAAATTTCGCGACCTAGATTACCCATTAAACGAAGCAGATTTGGTGATGACAATAGCAAGGCAAATGCCAGTTAATGTACAGCAAGTACTAGTCGCAGCAAACGTCAGTACGGCCCTACATGCAGAGCAGATATTACGGCAAATAGATGAGACCACATCTCATAGTCATTTTAGAGGAGGAAGACAGCTGGAATTAGTCAACACTACAGAGGTCGTAAAAACAAAACAAGGAAATACTAAAACGCAGGGTACTAATACAAGCACCTCCACACATAGGCGAAACCAGGAAGAAGGGGAAAACAGACCATATCAGCGCAACGAAAATCACTACAACAATAGATACCAGGGTAACAATAGATACCAACAGAGAGGATATCAACAATGGCGTGACAATCGAAGGAATGACAGGCCTTATGGAAGATACGGTGATTACAATGCCAATCAACGATGGAAAGGAAGGAGAGATCAGGATCAAGGAGATCAACGTAACTATCGAGATGACTGGGATGATAGGCACGCTCAATCACAAAATTACTTAGAGGAGTTACACGCTAATCAAGGTGGAGAACTAGGAAGATGGGAAAAGGCCATTGGGAACAGAAAGAACCCAGACACACATACTGAGGAAGCTGGAAGTCTACTGAGACAAGAGGAATATCGAGGACATGAGCGACAGAATGATGATGGGAGTCGAAATGGAGCTAAAAAAAATGTTAATTTTGGATCAAGGAGACAGTCTCCAAACACAACGGTCGGAAGTTGAAGATGGATGGATAGTAGCGAACATACAAGAATGGATTGCTTTACCAGAAGACTGCCTGGAGGAGACGCTGAAACCACGGAACGATGAAATTAGGCAATTACCCATTATTTACGCAAGGATTGGTGGAATTAATATAAGATGTTTATTGGATACAGGGTCACAGATCAGTCTAGTATCGGAGGCCTTGGTTCGAGAGTTGGGACGGACTCACAATATTCCTGTAATTCCGGTACCACAGCTCTAAGTGAGGGGTGTTATTCCTGAACGCACCGTCACTTGTAAACGTCAGGCATACTTAGAGCTGAACATATTGGAACACACTTTTGGGCAAACATTCATTATCATGGCAAAGATGAATTTCAATATAATTCTTGGTGCAAATTTCATTTGTGACTATCAAGCAGTGATAGATTTACACAAGAATACAGTCAGTTTTAGAGAATATGACCAGCTGAAAAACGTGGGATTGCATATGGATGAAATCACTACCGGAAGAAATGTAAATTCGTGGGCATTGGAAGCAATATCAGAAGAGACGGAAGAGGAGGTACGAAAGGCGGAAGATAACATCGTAGAAGGGGCTGTTGTGGAACTAGATGAGGAGATAGAATCCCAGGAGATATGGTCTTTATTAACAGAAGGAGATGACAGTGATGCACAATTTGAAGAGTTACTACAGGAGCGGCTCAATGACATTCAACTTGGGGGTGAACACAGAAAACAGTTGGAAGAGATTTTATGGAAGCACAAAACAGTATTTGATACAGTACCTGGGAAAATTTTAAATTTCAAATACTCTATGCAAGTCGAGGACTGGTCACCTTTCAAAAGCAGATTGTACCCAATTCCTGAAAAGTATCGTGGTCAAGTTAAAATCATTATAGATGAGATGTTAGAAGCTGGAGTGATAAGGAAGACACCTACACCTTATCTAAATGCAATTTTGGCAGTCACAAAACCAAATGGATCTATTAGACTTTGTTTAGATGCCAGAAATCTCAACATGAGACTCATTTTTCCTGAGTATGACAGAGCGCCAATTATTAGAGACGTATTAAAAGGCTTTAAAAACAAGAGCATTTATTCATCAGTCGACCTGACGAGCTCGTTCCACCATCTTGAGTTGGATGAGAAGTCACAGCTTCTAACTGGCTTCTTATTCGATAACCAGACATATTGTTTCGTCAGAATGCCTTTTGGAGTCAAAACAGCGGGCTGTGCTTTAATCCGAGAACTGGACCGGAACCTAACCGAGGAAGTAAAGGAGATGACGGTGCGATACATTGACGACATTCTATTGGCATCCGACAACATTGAAACTCACATGGAAAATTTAGATATAGTATTGGGCAACTTAAATGCATCGAATTTCAAAGTAAATCTGAAGAAATCGCATTTCTTCAAGAGCGAGATCTTATATTTGGGTCACGTCATTGACAAGGAGGGAGTGAAGCCTAACCCAGCTAAGATCGAAGCGATAAAGAATTTCCCTACACCAACGAGAGTCAAGCACATTCGGGCTTTCTTAGGCGTAACGGGATTCTTTAAAGAAAACTGTCCAGGTTATACGGAGACTGTAGCTCCAATGCAAGAAATGTTAAAGAAAAATAACAAATGGTCATGGAAGGCGGAATGTGAGAAGGCATTCCAAGCAACAAAACAGCTATTGGAAAACTGCATTAAATTAGGATATCCAGATTTCAAGCTAAAATTTATAATCCAAGCGGATGCTTCACTAATTGGGATAGGTGCTATGCTCTACCAAGAGGATCCAGCTAACCTGCAGCACAAAACATATTTGGCATTTGTCAGCCGAAAATTGCGTAAGCACGAGCGAAATTATACTGTAACCGAGCTAGAATTGTTGGCCATCCTTCATGCGCTCCAACAATGGAAACGAATAATATATGGTTACCCTATTGTTGTCAGAACTGACCACAAGGCACTAACATTCTTGTTTAAGACGTCAATGGCAAGCGAACGTGTGACACGTTGGTCGATATACATTCAGCAGTTCAGCATTGAAATTGAACATTGTCCAGGGAAGATGAACGTGATACCGGATGCACTCAGCAGGAACCCTGAGCCTGATAATGAAGAAACAGCGATGGTACAACACTTGGAGTTAACACCGAAGGACCGGGAATTCTTGGAGGAGTTACGTGAGATACAGCGAGAACAGGAAGCGGAACCATGGATGATGCTATTAATTAAATACTTCAAAAAGCAACTACCTACAGGAACACCTGCATTTCGAGAAGCGAAAGCCAAAGAAGGAAGATATGTTTATGTCAACAATTTGCTGCACAAATGGGTAGATAATGACCACACCAAGTTACGCATATTAGTACCTGCATCGTTACAACGAGGATTGACATGGCATACGCACGAAAGTTACGGTCACGTGGGCTTAGACAAGTGCGAAGCGACAATAGGAGAGACATTTACATGGCCACGTATGAGAACAACTATATGTGACGTCATTACAACTTGTGACCCGTGTCAGAGAACAAAGCCAAATAATTATTTACTGAGGCAATATCCTAGACCATTGCTACCTCAGAAACCATGTGAGCTACTGGCGGTGGACTGTCTTGGTCCAATTCCGAAGGGAATGAGAGGTTGCCGTCATTTGCTAGTGTGCATTGATGTATTTTCTAAGTTTGTAGTACTATGCCCTATTCAGAAAACAACATCGAAGCAGGTACTCAGTCGCATTCGTAATAGAGTTATTCCAACCCTTGGAAAACCAGAGTTTATATTATCAGATCATGGCAGTTATTTCACAAGCGCCGAATTCAAGAAAGGAATGGAAGACATGGGTATAAAACATGTTTTAAGCAGTATCCGACATGCCCAAGCAAATCCAAGCGAGAGAGTAATTAAATGTGTAACTGCATACTTGAGGATCTTCATTCCGAACGAACACCACAAATGGGTCGATAAAATTAAGGACGTAGAGACATGCATGGATTCTACCAGGCACGAGTCAACAGGACAAATCCCTATGGTTCTACACAAGAACGAGTATCCAGTATGAACGTGGAAAAGCATCATTAACTGTCCACAAGATCCCATGATAGCACCAGACTTGAGAATTGAAAGAACGAGAGAATACATGAGGAAACAAGCAGACCGCAGATTACGGCGAGTAAGAAATAAGAGGTTCCACGGTGATCTTGAAGTCAACCAGCTCGTTTTGGTAAAACGACCTGCTACATCGGACCCAGAAAAGAAAATATTTAGTAAGTTCTGCGAGAAATTCATAGGACCCTATTCTATCGTAAGAAACCTTGGAAATAATGCTTACAGAGTAAAAGAATTGAGCACAGGACCAATGTCAGTTTACAACGCTGCCAACCTAAAAAAATATCGTCGAAGTGAACCATGGTAGCGCCGAAATAATGACGCTGTTTGAATATACGGACGTCCTACTATCAACAAAGTCAACGGGGAGCAGTTGACTACGGCACGTGATGAAGGAGGAAGTAGACTTGTTGTTGACAAACATTAACGAGGCGAGTAAGGTATTGCCGCAGGCAGCAGAGCGTCACGCAAGATTGGAAGGGGAGAGACAAGCAGGAAATGAAAACGAGTAAATGCCATTGAAGACACGAGCGCCTAGACCAAGTAAGAAAAAGGGGTGATTCTGGAAATAAAACAAATGGGCCTACGGAAGTATTGTAAAATTGTCGACTTTATTCCTAAGTTCGAAATTTTGTGAGTGGGAGAGTTGTGAACCCTTTACCCTATGTTGGTTAAATGATTCTACTTTTTATTTCTTCAATTAATAAATATTTCAACCAGCATCATGAAAGTAGCCAGACAGTGATGAGGAAATTTCAAGCATTTGTTGGAGACAGTAGGGACATACCTGCATCAGTTTAACAAAAGGCTAAGTACTTGAGCTATGAAAAGAAATAGCATAGCTATGTATCATAAGGACAGGTGTGGCTACCTCAATTTTAGAAGCGACGCGCGGTGAGACATGGTTCTGGTATGTTCATTGTGATATTCGCGCCTAGAAGAAATATGATGCGGTAACGTGAATGGCTGATGAAGAAAATAGACACTCCCAAGACGCCAAGATCTACTAGAAACCGCCAAATTACAGAAAATGGAGAACCAATGAGAAGAGAATGCCTACTTGCGCGCCAACTCCGGCTGGGGTACGCGGTGGCTAGTATTCACGCGGGAAATCGCCTAGACAAAATCTCTACGATCGATTCTAGGATTAATGGGCATATTCTTGACCTGTGCAATATTACGAGTTCAGTGATATTTATTTCATTCCTGTACCACAATTACTTCGAGAAATTTTTACATAAAATCCCCCTCCATCTAGACCCAAGGGCCAGTTCATTTATAAGTGTGTCGAAGAGCCAAGACATTGACTTTTATTTGGTGCGTCTACGGACATTGACTTTTATTCCGTGTGTTGAGGACACACTACTATTATTCTGTGCGTCTACGGACGTAGACTTGTATTTTATGTGTCGAGGACACAAGATATTCATTGTAAAGTGTTAAATTCAGTGATAGATGGTCATAGTACTATAGTTATAGGGACAGTACCGTCGATAATTCGCCAACGAACAGTGACAGGGAATTTAGTACCTGAACAAGCGAATTTAGTAGTCAAACATAAAGTGTATAATAACCTAATTTTTGTATCAGCGCAAGGATGACATCGATGAATGCAGAGGAAGTTTGGAATTCTCAACACTCCGTCCAGATGGCTGCTATGAGATAAAGAACCATCCAGTTGGGGAATGGCGTCTGATGTTCTTTGACGGGTGACTACAAAAAGAGATGAGTACATTATAATATTTTATTATTTGTTAAATTAACTTATGGTTTATGGGACATATTTTTTGTAAATACTTTGCTTGTGTGATTAATGTAGTATATTTAGTTTTGATCTGACACACTTTTGTTTGGAAGCAGCTCGCACAATTGTAATTATTGGAAGGTTCTTTTCTTTGTGTTGTGTTAACTAACGTAGCTATGTGAACGGCCGTGTTCGCCTAGGCTACGAAGTACGGTTAAAAAACGTCTCTCGGAGATATGTCGTGTTTCAGAAGTAGGACTGAATTAATATAATTATATAGTAGATTGGAGGGTAATTAAATTTGGTTGAGATTTATTATTGATCAGATTCAGTGTGATTATTGCCTTTTGGAGCAATGTAATTTATGAGGAAGAGTATTCAGCTCTATCGGAAGTTTTAAATATTGTGTTAAATGTTTGCGAGCTCTAATTCAGCAGACCCATGTGAAAGGCGCTATGTCAGTCCCAGATGTGTGTATTGTGAGTATATATTTTATGGTATTACAAGCGGGAACTTCAGCAGAGACTGATTTCTGTCAGCTTGGTACCAGATTCATATTGTATCCTTGCGAGGACAATTATGGATATGTGATTATTGTCTGACCATATGTTGAGTTGGAGAAGATGTTAGTTGCTGTCGATTCCTTGAGATAACAGTTCAGCTGGTCGGCTATTTATATACACTGGAAGGGGGACATGACTGGTATGTGGAAAGGGTGAGTTGTGGTCACAAGGGCTGGCTGAGTTTCGCAAGCAAGCTCATTAAAGTGGAGTGCACGTCTGGCTCCCAATTACTTGAAAATAAATATAAATGTGAGAAACTGATCAATGGTAAAATTGTTTAAATAAATGGGAGTTGCCTACGAAACACGATAAACTTCGAAGCGTTTCATTAACATGCAAATTTTTGTTAATATAAAGTAATCTTAACCACTCAGGTTGTTTGTTGTTGTTGGTTTATTCTATGTTTATTTTCCATGTCAGTGACCCGTGAGTCACGTGCGGCGCTGTGTTTCCTTGTTGTTGAGTATCTGGCCATTGTGGCAGCTCATTTGGTTAAGTGTGTCACCACACTAATAAGGGTCTCAGAGAGATGCCTGTAAATAGTAGAGTTGTAATATGTGTGTCAGAATTAGATTTAAGGATTTTTATTAATGTTATGCCCATATCCATAAACGTTGATTTACGAGATGATTGTTCGTGAGCACCGTGGCTGTTAACCCGTTGTGAACGAACGATCATCCAAGTACTCATTTCTCGTAGATAGTCACCACGCGAACATAAATTCACATGCAAGGTCGTGGAACTTGGATCCACATTTTATTAGAAAAGGGGAGATCCATCTGACTCCTCAAAGTGATAAATATTCCTGTCAGGGGGAAATTCTGGGAGGATTTTTTTTATTATTGTTTGTTTTATTCTTTTATGCACAAATTAGTTATTAAATCTTGTTATTATCTTACGCTTTGTCTCCTTTCTTTCTTAATTATAGCTTTCATCCTATAACCCTTGCCTCAGAAAAGCACGTAGTTTGGCGGACGTAAACACCACACTATGAACTGAACGCGACCCCTTGATCTAAGATTCTTGCATAAAACACTGCTATTCTGAAGGGTTCAATACATTAATTAAATTTGCCGTATTTCATTGGTGTTCCATAGATTATTTACATTACATGTTCGAATTATGTTTCGCACACTTGGGGACCCGGTAGGGTAAAATTTGGCAAAAAATGAATTTTTACTTTTTTATTCCATAAGAGATTTTCTTCTTTAATTTGAGCTATCATTCATGGTCATATCTTAATTAATGTGCTTTAAATTGCGTTCCCAAGACAACACTGCTTGGGCGTGGAAACTTTATCCGCCGGGGGATTTCGGTGATGACAACGACAATACAAGTTTCCATGGCTTCCTCCTCATATTCCCGCCCAATGGTGATACCCTACTTATTCAACAGCTAAAAAACTGTCTAAGTCTGAAGATAAATGTCAGTCTTCTTTTTTTAGATTTTGGAAAAGGGCCTAACTACATTATAAAAGGTATGTCGCGAGCCAATAATTGTACAAGTCCCGCAAGGATTCAAATTAAAGCGTGTAACGCCCTCTTTGCCGTGTAACATTTGTAGATAGGTAGCTATCCCGACAGGGGAGGAGGTGCCTTGTGCGGAAGGGGGAGGTATCATTAATTGGTCGATTCAGGATGGCCGCTCAACATTATTGATTATTTATATCACTCGAACTAATAATCGTAGAGAGTCGCACGAGCGCTCAAATTTAAGGGGGTCACGTCCCTATCTCCAGGACATGTTAGGTTTTTAGCTATTGCCAAAGGGCCTAACTACAAATTTTAAATTTGAGTTTTTTAATATTTAAAAAATGGTAAACGTTCTCACCTTACCGTTATACTCCCACCCGTTTCCCTATCCGCCATCACTCTCAACCCATAAATTTACCATGATTCCCAAAAAGCACAAATGCTTTTCCACCTAGGGATTGAACCAGGCCTTAACACCATACAACAGCTTCAGAAAATGGATGACCTGCGTATGAAATATGCTGATCGACAGGCAGAACAGAAGACCAAAGAAGCAAGAAAGAAAAGGAGAGGAGCCAAAAGGACGAAGGAAGACATGGTGTACCCTTGAGAACAATAGATACGTAATCATAGTCCGCTAGCTCAATTGGACATTCGGGGCATGGTACATTCTCCCACTCTATGATTCACGTATCTTGGATCAAAGCATACGGATAACACTCAAATAAACATCAAGAATCAAATATAAAAACTATTTAATATAAATCAAAATTAGGCGCTAGAAAAACAAAACTTTACACTGAATATTTCGTACTTGTCCTTAAATGGACAAGGAATCATAAAACATACCCTTAAAATCAATAATTAAGGTTCCACTTAAGCTGGCAAAAAATCAAATAACTATCACTTCCGTATAGCACTTTTCTTAAATTGCAACTACGAGCTCCATCTGGCTCTGTGTTAACATCTACACATTTACAACATGATGAAAACACACTGATTGCTCTCTCATTGGAGTATTACTTTTACTGTGTTAATTGTTTATAATGATAATCACAATTACCATTTTTATTGGGTCCACATGATGGTTAAATTTATCATCTCCCTTCATTCAACTCTACAAATTTGCACCGTTCTGGAAGAACTCGTTTACCCCTGGAGTTTTGGAAACTACTGATCAAATCAAGTTAGGACAAACTCCCCAGGTTGTCTTAATATTTCCAAATACTCAGGAACAATAGTTATGTTGTGTAACAAACACAGGGATTTTTATTATAATCTTCATAACGATTATGTCATTTTTATACGGTTCCGAACGTTACTAAGCAAGATTGGTATATCAATGGATCTAGGCGCAACTACCGGATCATCTCAAATGTTTATCACTTCTGTAGACAACAGAAGCACATAGGTCATTTACGACCTACCACAATAGTTTAAAAGTGGCCCATCTGGCCTGTCAAAACACTTAAGGCTGATTTATGATAGGAGAGAGAGTCTGGCTGCCTCCTCCTTCAGACAGGATATTACAAGGCCAGCTCGCGACCAGCACATCTCTTTCTTAAACTTGAAAAGTACACGTTTTATTCCTCTCAATATTAAAATTATACGGCTCTTTAACATACGCTCATTTGGCTCAGGTGGGACAATAATTGTGGAGCATTCAACATTGGCGGGTAGGATATTAACACAACAACAATAAATAAGGGGCTTTCGAAGTAACTGAACGCGTGTTCATATGTGGCCGGCCCCTAGACATATTCCATTTTTAGGGACCTAGGGCCTTCGTGAAGGAACGAGGGCATTTAGCACCAATCTTCCTTAATTTAGCGACTTCTGGGCGGCATTAGCTCGCTCCCCTGCACTTACCATAACAATATAAAATTCAGCACCCTTTAAAAATCTGCCTTAGCAAACACACACTTCTTCACTACCGCACTGAACTATTCCCCACAATTAATTACTCCTGGCATAAGATCACAGCATTCTTAGCGTGAAAATTTAAATATATACGCAATATCAGCGTCAATTACAACAGCGATTTCATGATGCCCTTCACGTAAGAATATTTATTTCAACACAATAATATGATCTCCGTCTATTTAAACATTATTTGCCTTTAAAAATTAATTCATGACACTTCTTTCACTAGAACTCAATAGTTCAACAATCATTATTATTATTCAAGGAACCAAACGGCTTCCATAACTCATCAATACTGAATATTAATTTGACAATTAATTTATTCATTACGTTTTCACTTTCTATTCTTGCTTGTATTGAATATTACATTATCATTTTTATTTAATGGTATTCCAGCGAATACAACTCCACTGAGTATTTATTTAACACGTTTATATGGTTAATTTTTATAATTAAGTTAACGTTCAGAAACCCGTATTTAAACTATTATACACTGTTTTGACATATCCCTGTTTTCAAATAAGAATACTTTCTCCATATTCTTTGTTACACGAATTCTTCCAAGGAACAATACATAATCAAACTTTGTTACTTACATGACTTTTCCAGAACTGCTCTCCTGGATTCCAATGAATCGGCATTTCGCCCACAGATTTGGGCTTAAGCCATCATAGCACACATTTCAACACACGTTACAAACACTAATTCTTCCTTAAACTTATACATTGTATGTACACTAATAACCTCTGCTTGAGGAAATACACTCATGATTTCACTAGCACTTAAAAACACTATAATATCGATAAAACACTTGAAAAATATTTGTTTCGCTTAGAAAACAATTTACATATACAAAAATTTCACTTCTGGCATGTAGTAATGCCATTCACACACTTGATTTACACTTTTTCTTTCTTTCCACCTCCGAGGGTGTAGATACTAGCGTTGACTCCCTAGACCTAACTCCTATCGGGTTGATTGAAAGTCTCGTCTACGGTTTCATTCTCCTGGTACCGGATAATTTTATCCTATTCTGGTTACTTTAGTTATCGGCACTCCCAATTGCACGATACTGTACTCGTTCGGTGGGCAAGTATTTGTCTAGCAAATGTCTATGCTTGACTATTTGTCCTAGAGTCGCAGTTTATTGTACTAACGCGCTCTAACTATGTTTTTGCATTGGTCCACGTTTGGACTGTGTTCCTGGAATATCTATCGTATTCTACACGTGGAATGATTTCCAAAGTCTTTCCTATTTTTCACTCGGCAGTTACTGCCTTTACTTTAGGTTCCTCTGATCTAACGTCTCTTGTGCACTAATCTCCTAAGCACAGGAAGAATAGGCAATTATCCTACGTTTTGACCCTGATACGGTTCTTTAACGCACTGGATAAATTTTGAGTTTCACTACTCTCGTAAAGTCTCGTTCACTGTCGAGATGTTTCGGTATTGCCTTCGAGAACTGATTTTATAACTGTTCGTTTTTAAGGCTTTACAACGCCTCCGTCGGCTGAATACATTTCTTGGCCAAGGTACAACACTTTGCCAAAGTCCAAAGACTGACTATAACTGTTCGCAGCACGACAATAAGTTCCTTCTAACAAGGATTATGAAGACTGAACGTTCGGTGAAGCAGCATGACCACTCACGGCCTGATGAAGACTGCATATACTGTGAAGCAGCACGACCCCTACGTGGTCTGATGATGACTGCATGATTACCCTAAGGCAGGCTGCTTATTTATTCAAATCCTCTAAAAATAAATTAGTTTAGCTCCTTCTCAAAACTACTTTCTAAAATAAACGTCGTACATTCTTGAAAAAATACCTACTTGTAGCTCACGACCTAAACGTCTCAATGATACTAAAATTTTCGAAAATCGATCGTGGGAAAGTTCATATAAAAATTAAAATGCGCTCCTGTAGTATGTGGGCGTACATACTTTTTTTCCCCTTTCTCTGGGCTGCTGGCTAGGTGAATCCCGCATTACGTAGTGCTTACACTGCGTTTCTATACTAATCAATTATTATACAGTTTTATCACTCTTAAAATCCCAATTTCCAGGATGATTAATATTACCAGTGAGATCTTTTAAGATTTTTGCATATTTCTTGCCAATTTCAGTATTTTACCACAGTTTCTGGTTCCGCCCTTCGATCAGTGTTGCCGTTTTATAGCTAGGTCAGGACTTTTAATTGAATCTTCTTTCTCTCTCATTTCAATGGAAATTTCCTCTCAGTGATTGCATCTTCAAACGCAAAAAACTTTATACACGTAGGCTGGGTGACCTCATATACGGCATGCAAGTTGTAACTCAGATAACGCCATATCGTCCCTGAGTCACACATGAATGATCTCACCAACTATCTAGCTGGCTTTAAAACTGTACTGAAATCTTTTAAGATTTTCTTCCTTTCTTTACTTAAAGGATCCTGGATTCGAACCTTGTGCACCCCGTATGGGCACAATGGATGATCCAGAGTATGGAGCTGGAAAGTTTTAAACCACAAAAAGTACATGTTCTTTTCTACCTTAACTTTGAAGTTAAATTTCTGTAAACATTTTTTTTTCTTTGGTGTGGGGTGCTCATCTTGGAAACTACGAAAGATACAAGTGTGAAACTAGTACCACTTTTGAAACTAACACTGACCTCCATGTTAATCACAAATTCATTATAAACTAATTCATACTTTGCTCATAACAAATTCATGTGTAGGTAAAAAATGTTTTTTTTTACTTACAAGAAAAAAGGAAAATATAAAATAAAATGGAAGAAATAATTTTGTTTAGAATGCATTTAACACAGAAATAAAGGCTACTGTTACAACAATATCAAATTTCACTGCTCTATCTGCAATACTTTCGAAGATGAGCACCCCCAAGTTTTACTAAATTAGTCTAACATTGTTCGTATACTGAGTACTTGGTCCCCATAGATTATTTACATTACATGTTCGGATTATGTTTCGCACACTTAAAATCCTCGGGAATATTATTTACAAGTCATGTTAAGGTTCAATTCAAATTGGATCACGCCAAAAAACATCTTCAATAGATTTTTCATAATTCACTATTTGGGCACATAGTAATATTCTGTCACCTAGCAAAACTATTTTGCCAGAAGAGTTATCAACCGTAATACATTATTATAAACAATTTAATTGTTAACACATGAACATATTTATTTACTGGATTTATAACTTACTCAACACTGTGAGCTTAATCAATTCATAAAACACTGAATTTGATTAAGTTATTCCACGAACTTGTTTTACCATTTGACGTGACGTCATTTGACCATAGGCCCTATCAGAAATCAATGTTTCATAATAACAAATATTACTTGGCGTGGAGGCCTATTAGTTGGAGAGGACCTATATTTCACTCATCTGAAGCTTTTCCACCACATTATTTACAGGAGTGCCCAACTGCAACCTGTCCAATATACCAGTGGGTTCACCACTAAACCATCTGAGCTCACCCTCAGGAAACACACATATTCTAAAAATCCATATATCCATAATTTATTTTCTAATTTCAATGAGAATAATATGCTTCATTATCTACACGTCCACTAATAGCTTGAGGATTACCTCTAATCCCTCGCTCCCAAATAATTTGGTTATAAACAATTATCATCAACATAATTACTGAACAAGATCCGAGTTTTAATGTTTATCCTACTTTCAATGTTTGCAAGAAATGAATGTAGACTTATGAGATCTACACAGGGCCAAAAATTGTGTGTCTCCCTGTGTGTACGTGAGTGTGTGTGTGTGTATCTGTCCCCCTATCAATTGAAACATGACGAAACCGAATTGAACGAAATTTGGTACAGAGGTTGCACTGGCAAAGGGAACCTCAGTGCCATGCGTTATATTGCTGCCATCTTTAGCAAAACATAACGGCGACCACTCAAATGGTCAAAACTTAAAATTACATGACAACAGAACTAATCATTGGATCTTTACCAAATTTTGTATAAACATACCTTCATATGGGACGCGTCATGTGCAAGGTCGTCAGTCGTACCATTTGAAGATGGCGACCGTATGAATTATGCAAGCATTATAATTTAGGCCTCACCAATTCCGATTATCGAGCCCGAGGGTGGTTTAAGCTATCATAAAGGACGTGACCCGTTGTTCATTATAATTTTATATTCTAATATTAGGCCCTACACTATCATTGATTTAAAAGAGCTGAGCCGTCCCTGTCACAAGACAAGTCGGCAACTGACCTCTTGTGCCTGACGATTATATCGTCAGACATATGCCACCTGCCCTCGTCGATTCACAAACGCAGGACAGCTATATGGACTTGCAAATCGCTTCTTGAATTTCATCAGCCTGGACCCCAGCGTTTGGACGACCCTGGAGCGCGATGTTGTGCATCCCTGCACCTAACTGCACAATTCAAAACCCTCTCGAAGCTTCTAGATGCCATTTCTGGAAACCTTTGACAGTTATGGTAACTGCGTAATTTTGTGAATTACTTGGCAACACTGAACTGTGACTCGAGAATTGCCAACCCTGACCAATTGATATTTCATTTATATTGTGTGAAATTTTTGATGATTTATTTTTGTCATATTGGTTCTCATGTGAGAGCTCTTTTGTTTTCCCCTACTCTTTCCTCCCCGCCGGTACCTTGTGCGTGGAGAAAGTGGTCTGAAGGAGTGACTTGCTTTCTGGACTTGATTTAATCTGGACGTGTCGTCCGGGGCTGGGGACGCTGCTCCAGTCCCGGACACCAGCAAAAGGTAGGCTATGTGTTGAAAAAGAATTTACTGAACTGCCAAGATCTCTTAGTGTAATTTTCTTTTGGTATATTTCGCATCGTGGAAGAGATGCAAGTTTTCTATTCTTTTTTTTTTTTTTTGCAACATTTGGACAATGAACTGGGACAGGCAGGTACCTCGTGTTGGTGGTTTGAGGATTTTATTTCTTCCTCTTGCATTTAATTTGGTATGTAAAATTGTTTAGGCTTCGGCCAAGTTCCTTGCGAGCACCCTCCTGGGTGTCTATTTGGGTCCTCCCTTTGTCTCGACCACCAACCCCGAGGTCCTCTGAAATTTATCTCGTTGGATGCCAACGAAATTTTAAACTCACTTGTGTGCTCACGTTTTAACTAATGTGTAAATTGTAGTTTTTTATATAGGCTATTTACTGTGGGTAAAATTTTGGAAGGAAAAATTGCTTCCTCCCTTTTAATTTTGGGGTGGGATCTCTCCTTTGAACCGTTTTCGGGCTGCCATTTTGGGGCAGCAGTTTTGGTACGATATTTGTTGTGAGCAGACGTGTTCTAGGCCTTTTTCGGCCGTTATTTAACTTGTAGTTATTTGGTGTATTTGTACTGTATCCGGATACAACTTTAATTTTGTTTTCCTGTAACTTGTGTTTAAGTTATGCCCTTGCATCTGCATTTCTGGGGCTAGTTCACGGTGGTCTTACCCTGTTGGTGAGTAATCCCGAGCAGCAGCCATGCTCGAGTTCTGTTTAGGGTTTTACATGTTTGTTCTGTTTTACCTAGTCTCTGTCCTCCCTTGGAGTTTGTGCCTGTTGTTAGGTCAAGGGTCAAGAGTGCTTTCTTGTTTTATGTTCGATAAAATTTTCATGTTCGTGCCTTTGGTAAGAATATATATTGTGAGTGTTTTGGGACCTAGTGTTTTCTTTTACTTGTTGTTAGCAGTCAGTATGATCACCCCTCTCAGTTCGGGTCCACTTCCATTCAAAGAGCCTCAGCTCTAAGTCCCTTGTTTCTTTGGGGTCCTATTTCCATCGGTAGCAGTGACCTGGATCCTAAGAAAACGGGGCACTGCTCCCATCTGTCAGCTGGCGAACTCCAGCCCCTGGTTAGGACATGTTGCATGCGATATAGCCTACTGACAGAAATAATATAAACTTTGCATGATATGATTTATAATGAAGATGTACTGCAGTGAAGAAATCGTTTATTTCAAGAAATAATTTGCTAACTCGTTGTATCTAAGTCGGATAATAACACTGAGATGTTAAGGACATGTTTGGCTCCGTGCTAGTGAGTTAGTTTCCCACGCGGTGGGCTGGGGTTCGAAACTTACTATCAGCTTCTTGTTTTTTACTTGAATTCTTTTACGAGCTCTCACCACAGATACTAAATAAAATGCTATTTACGTCGAAGGAGAGGCTAATGTATACACTCGTTTATTAATAATCACAGCCCCAGTATCGCATATAAACAGAAGACAAAAGAAAAAGCAGAATAGAAAAACAAATACAAGTTGTCATCCACAGCCTTCTCGATGTCTCTGTATGGTGCTGTCCTCTTGCGGGTTACGTGGGTAATTGTTCCAAATATTCCGCTTTGCAAATTCCTGGCACTGACGCAATGCCGAATAGGCACTGGATTAAGACTAATTACGAGCTGAGACATGTCACCAGGTTGGCATGTCATGGTTTCCATCATGCGGTCTGCACCAATAAGAAATTTCATGAACCTTGTGATTCGTGTTAACTGTGTGATGTTCGGTGTGGGAGACAGGCTACCACTTGCAATTTTGCAAAATGGATCTAAATCATCGTGTGTTTATGCTAAACAAATTTAATGCACATTGTGCGCAATTCTTTAATAAAAATCCTTCGCCTCCTGAACTATTACAATTTTGTACTAAGTTGGTTGAACTTCAAACCATGACCACGCTCCGATTACCTTAAACACTGCCAGCTGAATCGCATCCCTCCTGGTTGCTCTAAACTGCCTGCTCATTGAACACTCAGAGGCGTACAAGACATATATTAATTCACCGCTAGGTTGCAGTACCAGCTACTAAAACGAATATTCAATTATACTGTAGTTTACTCCTTGGTAAGGACAATGAGTTATATGTACACCTATACATTTAGGAGAAAGTAGGCTATACGTTCTTTGCTAAACATCTTGTTTAAATATATTTCAGTGTTTTCAAATTCATAATTATTGTTATTTTACGGATAAAATTAATTAAATTTTTCAGTGTTATTACAATGTTAACCTGTGCTCTTAGGGTATCAGTTAACCCTGCTGCCTCAAATGACGAAATATATCGAGATGTGAGGATCCACCTCACCTTCCAGTTCAAACGTAAAATTCAAACAACGAGGAGACTATAACTCGAAGTACTGATCGAAGTGCGAGTTGGTAGAAAAAAAGAAATACGGAGATTTGGAAATAAATAAATTCCTTTATAAGGCTCTACCTTAGCGCTGGCTGGTCCATCATGTAGAATGTGTCCAGGCACCACGAATCATCTGGAAACTCCGTCCTCCGGAAGGTCCTGTCCAAGCATTCACTTGACGCTGGATCCAAAGGCATGGCGGTGCGCCGGGGATGGCATCCTCCTATTCTTCCATCATGGTCTGGTCTCGTCAGTCTTCACCATCGGCCTCTAGCCTCTCATCGGCTGCTTACAGTTGGTCATCGACTTAATGTTCCATTTCACTGGTCCCTTGATTGCCCAATATTAGTATGTTCTCTCGGAAATGAATGGTGTTTCAGGTGAACGATTGACTTATATATAATTTCTAGGTCCACTATAGCAACTGGTCATTACAGTATATGTTACGATCGTGATCGTAAAGTTCACTGGTATTTGTTTTAAGTTTCAAATGTTGCATTCGATCAGAAATAGCCTAATAGACTACGCCTGATTGCTTTCCAGTCCCAATATGTCAAGTCAAGTACTGACCTCTTCTTAAAGTCCACAATAATTATAGTCAGATTGAATATCCTTGATATAACGTGCAATGTCCACAATTTCAGAATATGTCAGCTTATTTATGAAGTGTAGTCTCACATAACTTAATCGGTTTTTAGTGCCACAAATATTGTATTCTGCGTTCACAAAAAATAACATAGGCTAGTTGATGTTAACGTACCTTTCATTTTTGAAGCACAATTTATGTCATCAAACAAGTTTGGAATATAATCCAACAGTCGGTTTAGCAAACAATCACTCTTGGCACTATCACAGCTTTAAAACATCGCGGCACTATCATAGCTCCAAAATATCGCGGCACTTTTGAGTATAGTAACGTGGTGTATAGCCAATCGTCGCGTGTCCTCTCCAGCACGAGACTCGTTGGGGTACTGTTCATCTCATTAGTCCGCCCTGGGCTTCAGTTTATATAGTCACAGAAGGTCAATTGTCGATATTAGGTAATGGCGTTACGTAATGTTATTCTGGGCAGATCATTGGCTCTCATCTTAGAAATTACACAGTTATTCTCCTGCATGACCAATTTCCTTCAAACCTTCTGGAAAGTAGCTTGAACATGTGGACTTGTTCACTATCTCATAAATTTCGGTACTTATTGCCGTATTCTTCAAATATAGTATTTATAAAATGCGCATACTGGCATTGGTTCAGGACCGCGCGCTCTGTTTAAATTCTACCAGGCAAGCAGTAGTGTGTCGCTGTCTTCTTGCTTCCGCGCGCAGAGTTCAAACATCGACTCGCGCCAGCCATGCTGCCATGCTCATCAGGACAAAATACATAAGTTAATAATAATAAAATTAATAAATCATTGATTATATTTAACGGAAGTACAAATTATATGTATTGTTCATTTGTGACGCAGTTAAATTATCATCGTCATTCATTCATTAAGTTTCATTTGAGACTGTTTTGTCCAGTCTAGTCTGCAAGCCTCTGTTTGCGAACAAGTCGCCGCCATGATCCCCTGCTAGCAATTAACAATGCAGGTTCCTCTGCTTCTTCACCTCTCACTTTGAAATCGTTCAACACTGAATCTAACTGCCGATGGACATTGCCATTTATAATGTCTACTAATATTCATGTAAATCCACAATCGTCGGATAAACTTATAGACCTATATGGTACTCTGAGCATAGAAGTCTGCCAGATTATTAAATTGCCATCCACAATGAGTTTAACATATTTTTAAAGTGCTTCGGTAGCGTTCTGATTGCTTGCACATCTGCCCACATCGGACGGACCGCACTGACCGGGTGGACGGGATTTGTTTTGTGACTGCACAGAAGATTCGGAGCATCCGCATATTCGTCAGTTCATGGCTTAACAGCGGGAAATCTGGAAGACGGCATCTAGTCCGTACGGCGTAGCTGAATTGAATGCCTGTCTGCATGCCAACATCCAACATTTACGATGCGGACCTGACACTGGAATCCAAAATGACCGCCGTATGAAATGGATGGAAATTCATCAAATGCCATGTGTTATTGTTGTTTTAAGGGGCGGAACTACGAGGTCATATGCCCCAAGTGCCATGTGTGAGCAGAAAATATAACATGATCTAAACACTTCGGAAAATATTACTCGAAATCTCATCAAATCGCATCATAAAAAAAAAAAAAAAAAGAGCAACAACTGAGCACTATGCATTCTGAGGAGAACTCTTACTACAGCATTAGGCTATGCTATTTGTTCACTAGTGTATCCAAAACTCAATCTAGGCTATAACACTGCAAAGAAAACGTTTCTGCGCATGATTTTTATCAATATGTACAAACAAAATTCTAGTCTACCAGCAAACCATCATCAAAAACTATCTGAAGCACTATTGTAAAGTTGCGATGGGCAAGGAATTTCCAGTCGAAATCCTTTCAGCCAAAAAAATAGCTGCTGCAGTGATTATGAGGATTCCGTGTCGGCTTCCTTTTTTCGACATCGGATGTCTTGACCTTTCCTTCATTTTTAAATGGACAGTGGCTACTGCCATTAGCATACTTGTCACTTCTTGTGTGGACTATTTAAACATGTTAAGCATTCACTTTCATAATGAAATATAAAAACAATTAATGCATCACAGCATAAACTAAGCATATTAATATTGTTTGCTCTCCTTGTCGATCATTGCCAGTTTGGTGGCCCGTACATTGTAACACATATTAAATATAGACTAATATTGCCCACCCAGTTTTTTTTTGTTTGTGTTAGTATGGTAAACTCCGTTACTTAAATAATTCATTACAATCTATTACAAGGCTTTTGTTTGAAACACACAAGCACACGGAGCTGATAACCAATAAGTCCTAAGTCAGTAAAAGAAGCACTGACAAATATTTATCCTCCCTTTCCTCCTGTCATTATGGATTCATATGGGCCTACAACACTATCCCCCTTCTTTCGCAAAGCAATGCTACTCGGTTGAGCATCACTGGAGGGCAATGGCCCACTGGCACTCGGTTGGGGATCCTCTGCATGAACTGCTAGATACGGTACCTGTTTCTGAATTCCCATTACAGACTTTGAGGGCTTGTAGTGGGGACCAAGACGGTTAAGTTTAGCATAAGAACTTGTGTCCGGAAACGTACCGTCTTCCCGCTACCCGCAAAGAACAACCACAGCACACTCATTCTCGGCGCCACTGACTAGAGTACGTACGTCACTGAACGGGTTTCAGCAACGATACGGTATGAACATTTGGGAAGGGTTCCTGAATGGCTTCCCCGAAATCTCATGGGAGCCGCGTTGGTATTCCTTGAAGACGTAGGTCTACTGTATAGACTAGATCAGCGTTTCCCAAACTGTGGTACGCGTACCACTGGTGGTACGTTCGTACTGCTGCAGTGGTACGCAGTGATGTTTCGAAAAATATAAAAATATAAAATTAAAAAATATAAACACATTGATATGTTACCAGAGGACTTTAAGGCCTAAGATAAGGAGCAGTTTTATGAATTGAATTGCGATTCAGAACTAACGTAAACTTTATTAAAAAAATGGCTCTTGTGAACTTTTGGTTTGAGAGGCATGCAGACTATGCAGACATAGCTGACAAAGCAGTTAGATTTTTACTGCCTTTCTCTACTTCATACTTGTGTGAGACTGCATTTCCTTCACTTGTTTATCTCAAGAATAAATACCGGAATAGACTCCTTACAGTGGAAAACTATCTTCGTTTGAGACTCAGCAATTCAAACCAGACATTCCTAAGATGGCTTCAAATCTTCAAGCTCACCCTTCACATTGAAGTTGTTAGTTGAACTTTGGGTTTTATGTTTAATTATTATTAAGAGTTTTTTGTTGTGGTGTTTGAAGCCATATTTTCAGTGTTGCCTTAGTAAACAAGAGTTAAGTGCTTTTCAGTCGGTCAACACGGATGTACCCAAAAGAGATGGGTTATGCCCTAATCCTGAAATAAATTACATGAGATTAATAAAACACTAGGATGACCAGTTTCGATCGTCAAGCGATCATCATCAGATCCATTACACTTAGGCTATAAAATCTATGTTTGAAATACAGGTGAAAATATTTACAATATGTACAATTATTTAGTTGAAGTATTGGTACTGCAACTGTCAGTGTATGCTAAATGCAGTATATATGATGTTAGGTGAAATGCTAAATGGTGATAGCTATCCGGAGTTTGTACTTTAGAGAGATTATATGGTTGTAAACTATGGTTAAACTATAAAGTTGTAGGCTAACTACTTATCTGATTGTCTTCCTTACTACAGCTACTCGCAGTTTTCGTGCTCACTGGAACTCACTGTGGCTTACGGTCCACGCGTGGCGAGGGCTAATCCACGGTCTTTAATAGTTGTAGACCCACCTCATTCAATAACATACATCTTATCTAGGTTGGCAACACCTCACATAAACACATCGCTATCACTCCCCACAGTACGTATGAGCAGGGGGGAGAAGGCAGGGAAAAACCAGTCGTTAAGATAACCACCGCAGTCGACCGCACAGTGAGTTCCAGTGAGCACGAAAACTGCGAGTAGCTGTAGTAAGGAAGACAATCAGATAAGTAGTTAGCCTACAACTTTATAGTTTAACCATAGTTTACAACCATATAATCTCTCTAAAGTACAAACTCCGGATAGCTATCACCATTTAGCATTTCACCTAACATCATATATATAATGCATTTAGCATACACTGACAGTTGCAGTACCAATACTTCAACTAAATAATTGTACATATTGTAAATATTTTCACCTGTATTTCAAACATAGATTTTATAGCCTAAGTGTAATGGATCTGATGATGATCGCTTGAAGATCGAAACTGGTCATCCTAGTGTTTTATTAATCTCATGTAATTTATTTCAGGATTAGGGCATAACCCATCTCTTTTGGGTACATTCGTGTTGACCGACTGAAAAGCACTTAACTCTTGTTAAGAGTTTTTTATTAATATTATTTGTGCAGTGTCATTTCTGAATGTTTGAATTAGTAATTATTGTAATAAACAATAAAACAACTGGACACACCTTTTATTATTTGAACTTTAACACCAACAGTCTAACTCTAACAAACACAATTTACAATCCATCTTTTGGTCTGCTACGTAGTGGTGGTGGGGGTTATAGTTAATATATCTCCCAACCATTAGGTGGTGCGCGAGAGATTCTCATCTCTTAAAGTGGTACACACACAAAAAAGTTTGGGAAACACTGGACTAGACGATGTGCCACTGCATGTGCGTCAAAGCATGTGGTCTCAGCACGATGGCGCACAGCCTCAATTTTCAATTGCGGTCTGAGATCATCTGCACCACAATGTATTATAGGTTTACACATCAAAAACTTACTTCCTTGTAAACCATTGCATAGTAGCCATTAAGTTATGTAGTCCTATTCATAAAATCAAATGGGACCACTTAGTAGTGCACTGCTCGAATCCAAGCTCTGTGAACCTGAGAGGAACGTGGATCGCGGACGATGAGAAGAGATGTGTGTGTTTGAGGGGGTCCCGGTCCGGGTGTAGTAACAGAACCAAATACACTGGTCGGTCGGTCAATCACTCACTCATTCACAACACCACACTGGTTTAGACAACTGCCCTATGTTAGTAGTATTGGAATTGACAGGAGTTCCAGATAACAATGCGGGCTGTTGACAGGCCCTTCTCTTCCCGCCTCACCCCGCAAGTTCATAGAGCTTAGACCCGAGCAGTAGACTAGTTTTTGGCTGTCAAGATTGAAGTCCTGGATCGATTCCCGACTCTGCCAAGATATTTAATTCTGGTCTGAGAGTAAGAACAAGGTACACTCAGCCTCGTGAGACAAAACTGAGGAAAGGTGGGTTCGATTCCCTCTTAAGCCATCTTAGACGTGGTCCATGCGATCCTCTGGATCATTTTCTTTTGTTCAATATGATGGCTGGTTTTCAAAGATCGTAAGATAGGCTATAGGTTATTCCTTCCTGTAGTTTTATTCTTTTGCTAGGTACAATTTCAACTAAGCCATTTGCAAAGGAAATGTTTATTCTGTAATAACAAATATCTACTACTTAACTTACTGATGGGTAAACAGTTGGAGAAAAGGCATCTCGATGTGTCCATTTATCTCTTGAACTCTTTGTCTTTTGTAAATTGGAAAGTAGGCTAATCTTTTAATTAGATTTTTATCCAGGCACACAACAGTTGCTAGACACATTGTTGTTGTTAATTCTTCAGGGGATATGGGACATCGTGATCATGTAGTCCCGTGTAGGCCTACTTGGGAGTGTGAGGAATTTGTCTGATAACCTGTATCACTTTGATGTCTCACTTTTCTCGTTAACGTGCGGCTTGTCTTTGAATCTTAACTGGGCGGATATGTTTACATTCCATGTCTGCAGGGTACCAAGCCATTCACAGCTTAAGACACAGTGTTTACAACTGTACATCACCGTAGCAGCAACTTACTCGGTCTCCACGGCAAGCAGTAGCGCGACTGGACAGAACAGCGTGCAACAGCGCAACACTGGAGGCTGTAAAGTGAGCTGGTAGACAGGGCTGGCGTCAACACCTGGTCTGCACTGCACGTGGACAGATGGAGGAAGCATCCTATTGGTCAAGAACCGTCAGCTATTGGTCAGCAACAAACAAAATACTATTGTCGGCGCGTGCTTCTGCTTAACGTTTGAGTCGCCGCTCGTTAACCAGGAAAGTGAGGCAACTATACTCAGTTTTGCTTCGCGACGCTGAGACCAGACCAGAATTAAATTTCTTGGAAGAGCAGGCAATCAAACCCTGACCTCCAGGGTTACAGCCAAGAATGCATGCCACTACACCACGAGGTGGTATCCTTTTATCTTTTTATTTTCTTTAAATGTTTATGCTATGAACTGAGAAAGACTGATGCCTGATGAATAAATATTTTAGGTTGATAAACTATTTGTTATTCCCCGTCCAAAGTAATTGGGCCCAATCGTGTAGACCGACTGAAAAGCATTCTGTTAACTGATGAATAAAATTATGATAAATTATTTCCTTGGCCTATTAATACATTCGAATGTACATCAACCGGACATTTTCCCTAAGATTGATAAGACCTCGTATACACGACAGCACGTTTGGCAGGAGTAAAGCGGGCTGCAGCGTCGCATGAGGTGAGCAGCTACAATAGGCTACTTGGACACACTGTAGGCTATCCATTTAGTCAATGGAAAATCTACGAGCAGCACAAGCCTGCCCCGTTTAGCTGACTTCAACCTGCCTTGGATTTTATGTCTGCTTGCCCTCAAGGGTTCAATTCCAGCTTATTATAACGACGTCTCTTAAGGCTGTTGGCATTCGTAGAAACAACATATGATTATTATTATAATTATTATTAGAAACCTCCAAATCATCTTTGCAGGAAAATGAAGCAGCTAGGGAGGTATCAATTGTGATTTAGCCTACATACGACAAGTGGGCTATGTATTATCGTGTTGGAAGCTCTTTTTAGTGTTGCCTTAGTATTAGAAATGTAATGCTTTTCAGTCGGTCAACATGATTTTACCCAATTGTAATGGGTGTATTCCAAAACCACTAAAATAATACATGAAATTAATTAATTCACTTGGATGACGAGTTTCGATCGCCAAGCGATCATCATCAGATCCTTACACTTAGGCTATGATGGTGATCGCTTGACGATCGACACTGGTCTCTCATGTCATTTTATCGCTTCAGGGAGACGCCCATTACAATTGGGTACAGACCAATTGAAAAGCATTACATTTCGACAAATATGCTCTAATTGCGAGTTTAATTCATTCATTTTCATTTAGGAATCGTTTGCCTTTCAGCGTCCAGTCTAGTCTGCAAGCCTCTGTTTGCGTACCAGTCTCCTCCATAATCTCTTATTAGCAGTTAGCACGGTGAGCTCCTCTGTTTCTACACCTCTCACTTTGAAATCGGTTAACACAGAATCTAACCATCACCTCCTTGGTCTGCCTCTGTTTCCCTTACCCGCTACAGCTGAACGGTTGTGTCCTGATTGCGGTCATTCCAGATTGCGTTCACCTCATTAGCAGTCCAGATTGCGGTCACTTTCATTTTAGGGAAGAACTATAAACATTCCAGCGTCCAGATTGCGATCACTTTTCTTGGGAGACCTGTCCTTGGTTCTTTATTCTTCCCGACTGACTCATACCTCTCGTAAGGTTTGTGGATAACAAGGGGAATCTGATATTTCACTACCTAACCAAAGCATACAGTTCAGTGTTCAGCTGAGCACACACCATAAAACTTCGCTTTAAAAAAATCAAGTCCTCTCCCAATCTGACAGCACCTCGTAAGCAATGATTAGGCTATAACATTTTCAGTCTTAAGAATCGAAACGTTTCAAGATAGGAATCAACGACCTTCACTTTCAACAAAATTGTTGTAACGGGAAATTATATACTTACAGGGTATAATTTTTAATTTCTGCCCCTCCTCTCCCATTTGAGGCGCGAGATATCTATTTTTATAATAGGTGGTCTACCGTATATCGTGAAACACATTCTTTTCATTACCTCAAAAAATTCGTCTCGTAAAAGTAATTTGTTCTGCGTTTGATTCTAAATCCCCTTTGTAATCAATTCCCCCCCCCTCCCCCCCCTTCCCCCTTCTAGTCTACACACAAAATAAACATTTGAAGTTCTAGGTTTATTAACATTCCAGATTTGAAATCTGTGACTTTTGATAAGTCAAAATCAATAAGTTCACTGTCAAAATGTAGTGTATCGGGACCAAAGAGAACTGACACATGACATGTACCTCAACATTGGCAAGAGGAGTGGAAGTGAAAGGTGAGGAAATCCTCAGAGGAGTTACAACCAGACCGGTCTCCCGAGAAAAGTGATCGCAATCTGGACGCAGGAATGTTTATAGCTCTTCCCTAAAATGAAAGTGACCGCAATCTGGACTACTAATGAGGTGAACGCAATCTGGAATGACCGCAATCAGGAAGACACCCAGCTGAACTCATTAATCCCGTAGGTAATCACTTATCCCCGTTCTCATCACATGTCCCCACCATCTGAATCGGTTCACACGAACGGCCTCGTCCAATGTGTTCATTTCTAACTTAGCCTTTATCTCTTCATTACGAGTAGGTCTCTTGCCATTGTTCCCAACTATTTGCCTCAGCAATCGTTCGTGCTACTCTCATAGCAGTTACTTCCAGCTTGTGTATGAAATATCCTAAATCCACCCAGCTCTCACTCCCATACAGCTACGTCGACTGAACTACGAGGTCCCTGGTGAGCGAGTGTGTTTACTTCGATGTGACATACCTGCAACACCGCGTGGACTCACTTCCCAGAGGCAGTGTTACCAGCTATTAGATTTGCTCTTGAGGGAATGACTAATTGGAGTACTCATCTTTGATAGTAAACTTCCAACCAATTGATATGGACGTTCGATTCTTGAATGAATTGAATAGTTATTGTATGTCTATGTGTATGTCTACCCCTTATTTTTCCCGTTTTTCCAACGGGGTCAGGGATGAGATGCGATGGAAGTGTTTGTGGCGGATGGCTTTTACGGCCGGATGCCCTTCCTGACGCCAACCTCATGAGAGGAATTAATGAGAGATGAAATGAATGATGGTGAATGAAACTGGGCAAGGGTGTGGAAGGAAGCGGCCGTGGCCTGTCAGAAGGTATCGTCCCAGCATTTGCCTGGAGTTGAAAGTGGGAAACCATGGAAAACCATTTCAAGGACGGCCGACGGTAGGGCTTGAACCCACGTCTACCGAGTCCACAGAGAGCACGGCCTAGAGCTGCGCGTTAGCGAGCGTAGCTACTGCTGTCGGTTTGCCTAAGATTGATAAGACCTCGAACCCACGCGTCTACCGAGTCAGCAGAGAGCTTGGCCCCATGACCTGACGCTGCGCTTTAGCGAGCATAGCCACCACTGTCGGTTGATTGAATAGTTATTAAACTAGTAGACTAGGCTACTATTAAATATGTTCTTGACGTATGAGGGTGTCTTTGGAAAAGCGAAGTATCCTTGAAGGAATAACGAAATTAAAGGCCATTGTAGCCTTTAATGGCTCCAGGAATGGCATAGAGCAAGGGGTGGAGCGTGACGATGTAGCGGTCCAGCTACTTGTATCTCACAGAAATAGGGGAGAAAAGAGGACTCGGACTCACTTGACGTTACAGACAGTTAGGAACAGGGCTCCGAGTGAAAGCCGAAGTTAAACGACTGACCTCGCGTCACCACATGGTGGCGTTACGATTGGTTACGAAGTGAGAAGATTATTATCCTCTCTGTTTCGAAATAAATCATGTGATTGTGCCAGAGCTTATCTATATTTACGACACTTTACTAAATGTAAAATACTGTAGTGTAATATTCTACATATCATATTCTCAGAATACATTACATTGAAGTACCTCCATTTTCTATAACTTACACGTCGCCTGATTCCTGCTTCGGGCGCGAGAGGTCCCGGGTTCAAACCACGGAAGTGCCCTGCATTTTTTTACTTTTGTTTTATCTCTTGAAAAGATTCAAAAAAGTGTATATAAAAGAACCTTAAAACGTTTTTTTTTTCGTGCGAGACTTGTACTTATACCGGTAATATAAATACATAGGTTGAGGTAAACGCTTCTTTTTTTCCGTCGGTTTACCCTCCAGGTTGGCTTTTCCCTCGGACTTAGGTTGGTTGGTGGGTTGCTTCCTCAGTTTAGGGGCTGTGACTGCAGACATTGATTTTTTTCAAGTATTTCCTACTTTTTCCGCCACACGCCACCATCAACAACTACTAGTTCAGAACTTGGTTACTAGACGCCACCGCAGTCGGCTCCTGGCAACGAACGTTGGAACCTAAGGGCGTTATCCAAATTTTAACCTATAATTTAGCTTCACACAGGTTTAATTACTGGAAGGTTCTTTAACATGCCATAAATCTATGACATGGGACCGCCGGCTTTACTTCCCCTCCGAAGAAAGGCATACTGAGGGATTTTTAACGCCGGCTTCGGCCGGGTTTGAACCCGCGATCTTGGGCATAGAAGAACAGCATGTACCAACTACGCCACTAAAGCCACTGCCCCTCCTTGGACTCAGCGAGGGATCCCACCATAACCGCCGCCAGGGCAGTGTCCTGGAGCTAGAAACACCTAATATGGGGATACCACTGGGGAGGTGGGGCCACCTTCCTTGGACTCAGCGAGGGATCCCACCATAACCGCCGCCAGGGCAGTGTCCTGGAGCTTGAAACAACTGGTTGGGGGATACCACTGGGGAGGTGGGGCCACCCTCCTTGCCTCTTCCTTGCCTATCCCTCCCAATCTTCCCCTCACTTTCCATCCCTCATGAGGCCCATGTTCGCTTTGCAGATGAGGCCGCCTGGGCGAGGTGCTGGTCCCACCTCCCCAGTTTTATCCCTTGTCCAGGTGTTTCAAGCTCCAGGACACTGCCCTGGCGGTGGTAATGGTGGGATCCCCCGCAGAATCCGAGGGAAAAGCCAACCTGTAGGGTAAAGCGACTAAAATAAAAAAAAAATGCGTTTGACCTCAAACTATGTATTTATATTACTGGCACACAGTAAGTACAAGTCTCGCACGAAAAAAAAAAAGTTCGTAAGGTTCTTTTATACACTTTTTGAATCTTTGCAAGAGGTAAAACAATAGTAAAAATACTGGGCACTTCCGGGGTTCGAACCCGGGTCCTTTCGCATTCAAAGCAGGAATCATACCCCTAGACTAATAAAGCGACGTTCAAGATAAGGAAAATGGAGGTACTTCAATGTAATGTATTCTGAGAATATGATATGTTGAATTACACTACAGTATTTTACATTTAGTAAAGTGTCGTAAATATAGATAAGCTCTGGCACAATCACATTAATTATTTTGAAACAGAGAGGATAATAAGCTTCTCACTTCGTAACCAATCGTAACGCTACCATGTGGTGACGTGAAGTCAATCGTTTAACTTCGGCTTTCACTCGGAGCCCTGTTCCTAACTGTCTGTAACGTCAAGTCTCGGACTCAAACTCAAGGTCAGCCACTTCCCTCTTTCCCCTAGTTCTGGGGACAGGCCTCTGACTGGGGGTGATGGCGGAAGGTTAGTTGTGGAAGGGAGTAACGAGGGTAGGGTGTGAGGGGGAGGAGGAGAGGGAGGAGGACCTGCACTGCCTGAGGCGCTCATTACAGCCAAGGCTGCTACTGTCATGCACCGTTAACTGGTGCCAACTTAGGGTTTTACTCGCTTATACCGGCTGCTCAATCTTAAACGTCGATTCGCGCCAGTGGCCTTAGCAATCATGACGACGTATTATTTTGGAACGAGTCTATAGTGGTGTAGGTGGAGAAGGCCATGGCGGAAAAGGTTAAGTTTCTTGCGCGTGGGGATGAAACCAAACTGTATCGTAGGGTGGATGTACGAAGGCCACGGCTGGGGTTGAGCAACACCACCTATATACAAGGCCTTTGCACTGAATTGAAAGTAGGCAAGATGGCGGATACTGAAGGCAGAAGTTTGTTATCATACCGTTGTTGTTGTTTGTGTGCGATTTTTTGTTTTTTTGTTGTTGTTGTAAAATATGGTTTACAAGTGTTGTGTGCCGAAGTGCAGGGGGAATGATGATCATGAAAATAAAGTTCGAGTGTTTAAATTCCCCGAAGAAGAGAATTTGAAGAAACTTTGGATAACATTCTGTGGTAAGTAGGCTACCAATACGATACACGTTTTTTAAATTATCCTACCGTACCATATACCGGTATATATATATATATATATATATAGCCGATATACCGGTAATCTTAATAATACAAAGAATTACCTAGGCTGCTATAAATAGTTCTAATTGAAGTATTACTGTACATTGTCTTGCAAGCAACTAGTAAGTGACCAAGGCTAGTTATTTTAAGGTTAGAGTTGGAGCAATACTTTGCATTTAGGCTAAGTTTCAAATAATAATGAACGGTGTTTTCTCATTAAATAATTAATAAACGAATCTCCCTACATGCGAGGCAAGTTTGTTGTGCATGGGAGAATTAAACATAGTTTACATGTTTACATACGGTAATATGATTATGCTGCAGTTAATATTTGTCTGATATGAGTCTGTCCTATGTGAAATGAAGCTAAGCTGCAGATCTCTCAATTTCAGCATGATTTTAAAACGTTGCCAACACTGTCTGTTGTGATCAAATACTGAAACTCTTTTAATGTGATAATTATAGATTTATTTTCAATGCATACATATTGAGAATCGGTGTTCAAAGCAAATTATTTATATAATTGAGTCTGGTGTCACTGGAACGTCATTTAATATGCACCACAAATTGCTCCAGATGCCGGATTAAGTAGGTACCTAACCCCTTTAATTGCTCCCAGCAGAGATGTTCTAATAGGAAATTCCCCAGAGAAGGTAACTGTTTAAAAGCAAGATATAAAATATAAGTAGACCTGTAGCATAATAGTGTGTTATAAATCCGAACTTCTGATACCGGTACCATAGGCCTATAGTACTTGAGATGAAAGAGTAAGCCTAGGCCTAATTTTAAAAAATGTTAGCCTATGGTACTCAATGAATTACAGTAGCCTACCATATTTAAACCTTGGTTGGTAATTGATATTTTTAAATATAGGCTACTCTATACATGCCAGAAATCACTACTAACTTATTTCCCTAAATATAGCCAGGTGTGTAGGTTACTTCGAAGATAATCTGTATTCTTTGCATATTCATAACAATTTCTTGTCCAATATACAAATTTTTATGGAATTATCTGCTGAGTTTTAAGAAATTTGGTCAGTTATCATGACCCATATCACTAAGATATTTCACAATTCATTGAGTAATAATAAATACATTTAGATCACTTGGAAGACCCAAAGAGCCCACTGTGGTGATGTAGCTCAGATTGTAAGATTAATTATCGGTATACACTTTACTTCAATGAATGTTACTGAGTATGATTCTTTTGCAAATTGCAGGGTTGTGAACTGCATTTTAATGCTCAAGACATTCGACAGAATACAGTATTCAATTGTGAAGATGGCCAAGAGATTATTCTCCCATTAAAAGTGCCAAGACTTTCACCTGGTGCTGTTCCATCATTGACCGTATAGATGATAGATATTTTGATGGTTGTAAGGATGATATCCCTATTCTAGTGTACTTGGCAGGGTATTGTTGTTATAGTGTGACTAAACGATTACAATGTAGTCATTGCAAGGAAATTCTTTGTACCAGTGAATTTATTGACCTTGATGATGAGGCATACCATTTGATCAGGGATAAGGACAGAGGTAGGCTCTTAGTCCCAGAAATGTATGTTGTAAATGTTGTTGTTCACAATTACTTAATAGTTTTAAAGTTGTGTGGTGACCTAGAATCTGATTTTCTTAAAGTTGAGAACCACAGGGAGCTTGTGAGTAACATTACAATGCAATTTGTTCGTTCCATGGAACTTTTGTGGGAGCCTGATATTTGCATGAAAGGACACACTGTAGAAAATGTTTGTAAGAAAGTGGTATGGGTATCCACCAACATCCTACTGAACAATTATTGTAAGAAAAGATATTCTTTACCAAAGTCGACATTCTCAAAGAAATCTACAATTTTCTATAAGCGTTGAGACATTCCTCCGAGGATAAATACAATAGACATTGCCACACTGCGCCTGTACTGTGACGTGAGATCAACACCTGGTCATGCCCTACACGTGTACTAAAATGGTTCGAATCAGTGACCCATGCATCGTATCCTCCACTTGTTAGTAATGAATAGAACCCACTTTAAATAGCCCAATTCTATCATCACGTGTAGTATTTCAGTGTTCCATACCACCGCAGTTCCCTGCAGTCAGCTGATCGAGATGTTGCTGTCAACAATGTGATGTCATCAGCCATCTATTGGATGTAAGATCGAAAAGACATTCAAATAAAATGCAACGACCTCGTAATTCAGCCCCTTAAATCAACAATAACTACCGTACCTAAAATTCAATCTTCTCCTGTGATATTTGTAAATATTTTCTAGTATAATACCTATTTCATCCAGAGTTTTTCAGTTGTCATGTTTGAACTGAGGAGTGAATTCATGACTGCCTAGTAGCCTAATTATAGAACATGTTATATTATATTTAATGACAAAAGGTGCATCCTGTCACTGTTATAATTACAAATCACATTTTTACAAAAGTTAGCCTAATTTTATAATATGCATTGTCAACAAGAATCAGTACCCCACTTCAGTCCCTCTGTTGTGTTCAAAATCATTTTCAATATTCCTCTACTCCAGTATTTTAAATGCGATCATTGCAGTTGGCCTTTAAATGAATCCAATATAGCACATTGTGGTTCCCCAGCTACCGTATCTGTCTTCCAAGGTACTTTGTTTTTCACTTTTTGCTACTGTGCCTGAAATTAACAATCGTCCAATAAAACTGGAGCGCCTGTTTTTCCAAAATCACCGTACCAAAAATAAAAAAGGTAGATTGTAGTTTTACGTGACCGTGAATCTTGTGATTATGAGCCACGGGACCTCCTTTTTACGTGGAATCCGAACCACAGGACATGGCATTTCACTTCGAAAATCCCACATGCATTGACCGGGAATCGAACCCGGACCGCCTTGGTGAGAGGCATACAGCTAGACCGCTGAGCCACCACGCCCCCTGTACCAAAAATAGATAGACACTCCAGCTACATAACTGTGATCCACCCGCTAGGCTTTTAGAATATTTCTATATGCCACATTGTTTCTGGTAGTAATACAAAACCCAACTTGAAAATGGCTTTTGAATACCAACCATTTATGTGTCAAATCTGATTTTATGGCAGATGTATATTTTGATCTCTCTGTTAATAGTCAGCCCAAAGGCTGGTTGGATCCTCAACAAGCACCACTGTAAGTTATGCTAATAGAAACCCACAAAGCAGCACTACGATGAGACATACTAGGCAAGGTTCCTCTGTACAACTTGAGTACAGTTAGTGTCAGTACTGATGTACTGACTCAGTACATGGCACCAGCCATACCTCGGTAGCTTCCACATAATCGCAATCATGAATGAGATGAGACATTAGTGAAAAGCCACATTTTGCTCTAGCCTGTGCGACAGACACAAAAACACTACAATCATCAAGAGATGGCACAAGTAAATATTTGGATCATGTTTGTCAAATTTCAGGTTGTCATACTTATTTCCGATGAGAAGGTGCAACTGATTAATTATGTACTCTTATTAAATTCAGCTACTCCTCTATTCACGCCATAAATATATCCATTCAGCAAGTATGTCAACAGACAATCTTGACAGCTTATGAAATTTGAAATCAATTTTATTGTTTTTAGTCTAATAAGTGAATTTATTTTCAGTCGGTCTTCATGTTAAGGGACACTGGGACTGAGTTTTCATATTTCTGTAATTATCAATGGATAAGTTATTGTTCTAATTTTACAAACATCACTCAAATACTAATATACACTATACTACTGATTTACACTTTTCGATCTCTAACGGTTTAGGAGATATGATTATTTTTATATAGAAATTATGCAAATTTTGAAAATGGTCCTTGCGTTAAACAGATAGAGGTAGCTCATTTATCATGACTTTCCCATATAGATATTTAGTATGAAAGCAATCCTAGTGATTGGTTTTGAGTTCATATGAATATGTGTTGAGATATAAATTAACTCATTTCACAATTCTTTTTATTCCATTAATTGCCTATTATTTAAAATTAAAATATTTTTAATGGCAAACCTAAGAATACTACAGTAAAACTAATCACTGAACTTATGGATGCATTAATATAGAATATGAATACAAATTTGCAATATTATAGCAGCAAATCTAATGCGCAAGGACCAAATGTTGTATCAAAAAATGGGAAGCCGCGATAAATGGACTTTAATAAAAACATGCATATTTTTTGGTTATCAGCTTTCAATTTTAGGTAATTATCAATGGATATTGTTCTAATGTTACACACAGAACTCTAATAGTAATATACACTAGACTTCTGATTTACACTTTTCTATCTAACCGTTTAGGAGATATGATTATTTTAATATGAAAAATATGCAAATTTTGAAAATGGTCCTTGCGTTAAACGGATAGAGGTAGGTCATTTATCATGACTTTCCCATATAGATATTTAGTATGGAAGCAATCCTAGTGATTGGTTTTAAGTTCATATGAATATTTGTTGAGATATAAATTAACATACAGTATTTCACAATTTATTTATCCCATTAATAGAAAATTAAAATATTTTTAATGGCAAAACTATGAATACTACAGTAAAACTAATCACTGTGCTTATGGATGCATTAATATAGAATATGTATAAAAATTTGCTACATTATAGCCACAAGTCTGATGCATATGGGGCGAATTTTGTTCCAAAAAATGGGAAGCTCAGAAAAATGCACTTTTATAAACCCATGCATTTTTTTTTTAAGTTATCAGCTTACCTTATCAGCTAAAACTGCCCAGCACCATATGTTAACACCCTCTTTCTTGCTTTTCTGAGCTCCTTATTAGGAAAATAAGTACAGAAATACTCGCCTCAATGAAAGTCCATGAATAGGAGGCGTTTAGATACCATGCACTGGACATTTCAAGAATTCGCTGGGCCTTTAAATATGGCAAAGAATAAAAAAATCAATATTTTTGCACAATTTCTGACAAAAACTCAGTCCCTGTGTCCCTCTGTACCCAATTAAATTGGGCGAGGAGTAAAACTTTTCCATTCACACTTGTGTACAGGACCTCTAAAAAAATACTTGGATTAATTAAGCACTTAAGTGTATAATTATTCCAAATAATTTTTCCACATTGACAGAAAGTTGTGAGTCGATAGTCCTACGTTTTACTCCCCGACCAATTTAATTGGGCCAATTAACATGTGGAGCAACTAAAATGCAATTAATTCATTAGATTATGAACACAACATTGAAAAATGACTTCGAAAAGTTCAAGTTGTATGGACACCATTTTTGTGGCACCAAATATTAGAATGTTATCCTGAAAGTCTTGAAATAGCCTATTATGAACAGTCTCTCCTCCTCTCACCCTGTCTGTCGCATTTCTCCGCCCTTTGTAGCCTTACAGCCTCAATATATTAGAAAGCCATCCACTGTGTTCAAGTTTCATTGTCTCTATAACTTATACAGGATTGTCGGCCCCTCCCCCCATGTGTCCAATGACATTTCAAATATCTTCAAGCTCAAATGAGTGCCTTTTGTTATGGTTTAGAACGTCATACCTCACATATAAAAATAGTTGGTTTAGTAGTGTAGTCATTGTGCTTCAACAGCTATTGGACCAAAATTTAATGCTTTTCAGTCGGTCAACATGATTGTATCCAATTGTAATGGGTGTTTCTCTACTCTTGAAAAAAATTTACATGAGAGTAATAAATACACTTAGATGACTAGTTTTGACATGGATTAATAGCCTGAGTGAAAAGGATCTGATGTGACATTGTGTGTTTATGTGAATAGCCTACTATATATTTTAAACTAGCAGAGACATTGCTGTGTTAAGGGTATTTTATGCTCAACTTTGCTTCCACTCACAGTGTATGTAAATATTTAGGATGCTCTGGATATAAATGATAATAATAAAATATACACCTCATATTTGTAGGTGACAGGTATGATGTGCAATAAATTACTAGAAAAAAGCCAATCAAATTAAGAAACTGTTGCTTTGGTAAGTGCATAAAATAATTGTAAATTCGGTTGTACCCTAATCTTAACTTATTGGCTAAGTTATAAACAATATTAAGATTGAAATTAGATTAACTCGTGGTGTAGTGGCTAGCATTCTTGGCTGCCGCCCCGGATGTCCAAATTCGATTCCCGGCTCCCCCAAGAAATTTTAATTCTAGTCTGAGGGCTGGAACGGGGTACACTCAGACTTGTGAGGCAAAACTGTGAATTCCACAGTACGGTACATTTGAGAAATAAATTATCAACTTGTATAAAAAATAAAAAAAACTGTTTACCTTTCTGCTTAGTAAATTGACAAATATTTAGATATTTGCCATTCATACTCCATAGATCATAATGGAAAATTCATTAAGTATAAAATTTTATTTGTGTGTTGTGTTGTATTTTCCTTTTTAGCCTATTTTCAATTTTGAAAAAATAGGCTTATGAGATCACCTTTTGTCCGTGTGTGTGTGCGTGTGTGTGTGTGTGTGTGTGTGTGTGTGATTCGTGTGTGTGTCCCCCCCTAATAAAATCTAAACGGCTGGAGCGATTTCAATGAAACTCGGAAAGATCATAGCACTATTCCCGGCGACCTCGACCGTGCCCTTCAAATTTTGTTACGACTCACCAATCCAACATGGCGGCTGTGCGAAATATTTCAACAGCATTCAATATCTCCGAAACTATTACCGATATTACCCTGACATTTTCTATGGTGATAGAGGGAACAACTATAAGTTCACTTATGTGACTTTTGAAAATCTGGTAACTACAAAACCAACATGGCGGCCAAGCGAATTTGCGACATTTAAATAGACGTTTCTCGTGATTTGACCAACCAAACGCAATGAAACTTGGTGCAGTATATGTTTATATACATTGTAATGCACCGACATCTATTTTCGTTCAATTGTTTACATAATCACAAGATGGCGGATGTGCGAAATATTTCACCGGCATTCTATATCTCTGAAACTATTAGCGGTAAAACCCTGAAATTTTGTACAGAGATAAAGGGCACTACTGGAAGTCCATCTATAAGACTCTCAAAAACCGGTTAACTACAAAACGAACATGGCGGCCAAGCGAATTTGAAAATTTTAAATGGACCATTCTCGCGATTTAATGTTCCAAGCGCACTGAAACCTGGCACAGGAAATATTTATACACATTGTAATCCACTGGTATCTAATTTAGTTCAATTGTTTACATAACCTCAAGATGGCGGCAGTGCGAATTTTAAAATTAAGATTTTATTTATTGTGATGTAGACATGCGATCGAAGTGAAAGTTTGAATAATGAACCTACGCAATAATTTTCCTTTAATGGTACATGACTCTATGACCTATACATTTAACAATCCAACATGGCGACCATCCGAAATATTTAGACGATACTGAATATCTACGAATCTATTTTAGCAATCAAACTGCATTTTTTAATGTTCATAGGGGCTATGAACTTAAGTTCACCTATAGGACTTTAAATAACCTGGTGATCACAAAACCAACATGGCGGTGACGCGAATTATAAATATTCACATGAACGTTTCTCGCAATTTAACCATCCGCGTGCAGTGAGACTTGGTACAGTAAATCCTTATACGAATGTTAATCCACTGGCATCTAATTTATTTCAATTATTTCCATAACCTCAAGATGGCAGCTGTGAAAAATTTTAAAATCTCCTTGTTATTTCTTGTGTCCTAATTATGCGATTGAAGTTTGAATACTACACGTTCACAATAATCTGCATGTAACAGTACATAACTCTAGGACCTACATATATAAAATCCAACATGGCAACCATCCGAAATATTTAGTCGGTTCTCAATATCTACGAATCTATTACAGCAATCAAACTGAAATTGTGTATGTTGATAGTGGCAATTAACATAAGTAGGATATATGAAAATAGGCTGTATAGTTCTTCACGGAACTACTTGTTTTTTTTTCTATTGCCAGTAATTGTAGGCTATATAAACTTTGAATCTTATCTAAAATAATTACACAACGTTATATGCTCTAAGTTATTGGTTGATATTTCTGGGATTTTGCGGTGACAATCCCCTGAAAATACTCACAATTTTCCAGGGTAGCCAGCCCCCCCCCCCCCCCCCGAAATAAAATTGTATATACGCCCCTGACTGTGGCTGATGGCATCATCATAATAGTAAATCTATAATTTAAATGATGAAATGTGTACCCGAAAGTTTTCGTGAAGAAGACACAGTTGTTTACATGTCAAGTCCAGATATCTAGCTAAAAACCTGATCTTATGCAAATGTTGAACATAACTGTATCAAATGCGTATATTTTACTGCTGTTAATTTAGCGCTATGTTTTGTGGCCAGTGAACTGTTGACATAAAATTGATCCAGAAACAGTAAAATAGTGTATGTTTCATTTTTTTCCTACGGTACGGTACCTAGTTTCCCGTGAGGTTTCATTTTCAGGTGAAGGATGAGAAGAAGCTTATTCAGTAGGCCTAGTATATTTGTTTGTTACGTGGATGAAGTCATCATAATGGCCTAAAAATGCTGCCGACTACGATGTTTCAGTTGGAAGGAACCGATCATATGGGTCATGGCCTGCGGCGAGCTCCAGCAGCTCTGCCTACAGTGCCCGCCATCTTGTTTGAATGCAAAGGCCTGTTATCTAGGTGGTGTTGGGTTGAGGGATAGGTTGAATTGCTTGCTGTTGGGGAGGGGACACTGTCGACCTCGAAAATAGATCCATTCATCCATACGTAACGTTTGGATTACACTGGAGTGCATGCCTTGTACTCTCGGTTATTTTTGACGCGAACCCTAGAAATTTAACCATAAGGTCAATAATATATTCGTTCTTCGAAGTCCCTCGAAGTTCTATCGTCTCACTACAAGACGATTCGGACCCCCGCTGAAGTGCTATCGTCTCACTACAAGACGATTCGGACCCCCGCTGAAGTGCTATCGTCTCGCAGGAGACTATTCGTAAAATCGATAGCCTATAACAAATCGTAAAATCTATATAACAATCGATTTTACGAATAGCCTCGCTGTGAAATGAAATTCTCCATCTGGTAAACAATGCAAGTTGGATTTTGATCTTCTGAAAAAATGACGACTTTCTACTTATACTGTATATAGGCTTATGTGATTGAAATTCTGTAAAATGTGACATGGTTCGACTTTTTTCCTGTGACTTTTTTATTATTCATTATTCATCAAAGTTTCTATTATTATATATCATTGCGCTTGTAATTAAATTTGGCACATTTTGTATATCTTCGAATTTTATTTCAAATAAAGTAGTGCTTGTGACCAACCTCTATTTTTTTTTCTGACTAAACTTTTTTTAAAATCTGACTAAACATCCATTATTACTTCTACTGGATACTTGTAAGTAAAAACAACTATTATTCTCTTATTTTCTAATTTTTCCTGAATACATTGATATATATTATACCTTATATAGTTACAAATTTGTATTCTTTATATATTTTTAAATATATTCTATCTGCACGCAGCCTTAAAAATGCTTAGCACTTAAGAGTGGAACGTTCAGCACTTGGAGGGTTAAAAGAGACTAAACGTATTGCCTGCAAGAAAGGTAGAGGTGTAAAAATATTCAGGATGGTCATATACGGCAGACATGAGGTTTAAAGAGCGGTTCTTACCACTCTATTCACCTCATTACTCGTAAGTGAGGAGTGTGGGGCAAGTAGGCGTTTAATTTAAATTCTGGTCACAATAAAGGAAGGAAGCATGTAGTTTTGCGTGGCCGATGATATCGCGATCATAAGTCCATTGTTGGAAGCAAGCAGCTTGACTGCTGTGCCATATCGCCCCTCTGGTCGTAATGTTGGACAGTGGACGATAAGGCAATGAACTATTGTAGTATTTCAATATTATCCAACGTTTCAAACGCGTGTCGACTGTGCGCTCTTTGTCAAGAATACCTGGATACGACTTTTGGGACACGAATGAAGCAGAGGACAAAGCCTGAGAAGGTAGAGGAGACAGTGGCAATTTCCTCAAATGTAACGCAGATGTTCAATGTAGAAGAACAACTATTCCAGAGTTTTGTCAACGCTAGTAATTGATCCACCATTATCTGAATGACCAGAATAGTTCGCTCAATTCAAGACGTTGCTTATGAACACATACGACGCCAAGACATCGTCATAACTGCAATAGATCTTCGCCAAGAAATCGGGCACTGCCTGTGGTGTAACGAAAAAGGCTTTCGCAACGTACACTATAACAAGCTAAGTGATAATGTTACATCATTGTTGTGAAGGAGGCTTTCTCCGGTGAAAACTATGATATAGACTATTTTGGCAACTGGAAGTCCATCTTACATGCCACGAATTACGTTCCTTGGGAAAGAGTTAATGCCAATAAGAGTGACAAAATATGATACAGTGGCGTTTCCTTCAATACCAAGGGTAAGCACTGCTTACCTAGCACACTCTCATAAAAATAATGTTTATATTATTACTCCTACTTTCAACCGCGCGAGCAACAGCAAAATCGCCGCTTTGAATGAAGTTTCTCGTTCTCTCCCCCAGCTCTTCTTCTCGATCGGCCACTACTACTTTGTAGAGAAGAGGAAAGAGCGTGGCCGGTTGCTATGACAACGGCTTGGCTACTTCCAGGAGCCTTCTGGCGCACTGCTGATGAAGCAGTACTCCAAGAACGTCAGGCCGTTCTTGATTGGCGGTAAATCGCAAGAAGTGTGTAGTTCCATAGCCACACGGCTGTCGCCAAGACAAGGCAAAGTTGGTAGCATGGCCTGCTTTGATTCGGACGACTTACCCTGGTGAGATTACAACACCAGAAGGGCTTAAAATTATTCGGCGCGTCTCTTTAGTCCCCACCCTCCATCGCGATTGCCCACCCTATTAGAGAAAGTTCTGACTACCAGACCCGACATTATTGTTGGGTGCGTTAGTTACAATCCTGCTGCATCCGGTTAACTGACAACGGATGTTTCTACTGCACGTTTTTTTAGTTCAATGAGCAAATTTTAGTAGTATAGGCCTACCGAGTTATTATTGTGCTTGAGTGTATAGTGCGTTGAACAAATTGCCGTCGGCCTACGCTATATTATCTTTAGACCGCGTAATTGATGAATTTGCTAAGAGAAAGAGAAGAATTGAACTACGCTACAAGTGATCCGCCAAGGTAAATTGTGATATTAATTAATTAATTTTGTGCACTTTGGAGCATGGATCTTTAAAAATTGAGACTATAGATCAAGGATGGCAAATACAGGTGGCTCGCTGGTAGCGAGGTTTCATATTTACTTCTGATATTTCTATTTCTCGTCGGAAAAATCATTTGTTTCTAAGAAATGATCTCGAGAATTTAGAACAGGAAGCTTGTAGTTTTACTTGACCGTTATTCTTGCGATCATGAGCCACGGGATCTTCCTTTTACGTGGAATCCGATCCACAGGACATGGTATTTCACTTCGAAAATCTCACATGCATTGACCGGGAATCGAACGGGGTTCGCCTTGGTGAGAGGCAAACTGCTAGACCGCTGCACCACCATGCCCCGATAATTTAGAGAATGTTTTTATTTTGAAATGCATTTTTAAAATTATTTCATTTGAATCGTGTTTTACGTAGTCTAATATATTTTTCCATTAATGATAACTTTCGTTTCTTAATATGAGACAGAACGCACTTTATACCGCAATTATAAAATACTAGCAGAAGTGCCCGGCTTTGCCCGGCTTCGCCCGGTGGATTTATTTGTTTTATGGATGATAATGAATAGGCCTACTACTACAGAACTGGCACATGATACTTAAACTAACAGAATAAAATATTTTAAAAATATAACTTTTTGTGGTGGTGGTGGCTGTAGTGGGGGTGATAAGTAGTACAGTCTAATGGACGTAACATTCAGGTCATTTTCCCGTAATGATAATAATAATAATAATAATAATAATAATAATAATAATAATAATAATAATAATGAATAGGGAAACGCCTATTTACTAACTACAGCACTGACACATGTAATTTACAAAAAAAAATTAAAAAATTATTAGAAAGAGGAGTAAGTGAAATAAAAGACACTGCCTAAGGCCTATATCTCATTGGCTGTTAGAAATGTAGAGACCAATAGTGTCGTCTTTTGTTGCATAGCGCCGTAGGAAAATAATCAGAACACTTTGGAAAACTTTGGCTGTCCCGAGCTACTGAGGTAGCAATAGTATCATTTATCGCCACATAGCGCTCAACGATAAGGTTCGGAATAAATGAAGGTAAATTCGAAAGCACCAACGCTTATTGAAGCTGGTAACCTCAATGTACTGCACCAACACGATTGCACTTAGACTATACAGAGGCATAATATTTTCATGATGATAACTGTTTTAAGGGTCCTAAGAAATCTTTTTGCACTAATTCCTCCCCGTGACTGCAATTTATAAACAGCGCAAGATGCAACTATTTTCGCAATTCTGCACCAGAACACTGGCAGGGGCGACATGATGCAGCCCTAATTGCCAGTCAACAATAGACTTATTAAAATACTCTTACAGTTCACTACTACGGACATGAATGGTTCTAGGCCTTAATACGTGGTTTTGAAGTTCATTTTGTCTGTTATTCTAAATGTAGGGAATGGAGAGCGTGTACATTTGGTGCAATTGGGAGAAACGGTGTATATTTGTGATAAAGGGCCTAAATGCAGGGAATGGAGTGGTCTGCCCAAAATTTAAAGCGGACAGTACCACCCGCAGGGTTCCAAAGGTAAGTATACAAAATTTAGTCCGGATCGGTGAAACGGTGTAGATTTGTGCCAAAGGGCCTAAATGTAGGGAATGGAGAGGTCTGTCCGAAATTTCATGTAAACAGTGTTACTCGCAGGGTTCCAAAGGGTAGGTATACAAATTTTGGTTCAGATCGGTGAAACGGTGTAGATTTGTGCCGAAGGACCTAAATGCAGGGAATGGAGTGGTCTGTCCGAAATTTCATGCAGACTGTGTTACTCGCAGGGTTACAAAGGGTAAGTATACACATTTTGGTTCAGATCGGTGAAACGGTGTAGATTTGTGCCAAAGGGAATGGAGTGGTCTGTCCGAAATTTCATGTAAACAGTGTTACTCGCAGGGATCCAAAGGATAAGTATACAAATTTTGGTTCAGATCGGCGAAACGGTGTACGTATCACTAACCATAATGCCTGCGCATGCGGAAAGAGCTGTTCGGGAGCGCTTGTTCTACCGACTTACTGAACAAAAATCAATCTTTATGATTACCTGAGAGGTGTAGCCTAATGCTACATAGCCTAAACTATTCATCTTGAATCTGGCTATCATATTGTTACGGCTGTGAGTTTGTGTCATCGCTCGCCGCTTGAGTCACAACTGCCCCAGGGGCTGGGCTGTGGCTTGCCTCCTGTATTGCGCGCGCCTTATGCAATAGGGCTACTACAGACAAAGGGATAGTCCAGAAGATTCGTGACTGGACCAGCGGTGGAAACCTCGAGAAGCCGTGGACTCTGGATGGATCTAGAACCATTTATTGAGTCACCGGCCTGCTATATAAGAGTGACCCGTGAAGCAGTTGTTGTTGTGTTTTACGAGCTAGTGTGAGCGTTTATTCTGAGCGACAGAAGTGTGGTGACTTGCGAAACCCCTAGTGTAGCGGCGAAGTGAGGAACATACAGGGGACTGCCGTGTTCTGAGTAAGTGTGCTTTCACTGAGTGTCAGATATTGTGGTGTCGAAATTAAGTGACATTGTTTCTCCCAGCTGGTGAACAGCGCGCAGCAAGTGCTCGTAAGTACTGTAGTAGGCGCACATTAGAAAGAAGTTGCATGTAGTTCTGTCAAGGCCACTAGGCTCATTAGCGGCAGGATTAACTTCTGTGGTTTGTTGACAAGTGGAAGGGCCAAGAGCGCTCAAGGAAGAGACTTGACGAAACTGGAGTAAGGCTCCTAATTGCTTGTATTTGCTGATTCGTGTAATTTTCTGGCCACAATAAAGTTAATTATTTCTTTAAGCAGTAATTGGTGTTGTGCTTTGTACCCCACCGTAATCCAGTTAACAAAAGTGCCACTAGGGGGGTGGCACGTAACAACTGGTGTCAGAAGCCGGATTACGAACTCAAGCACAACACCTGACGGTCCTGGTTTCAAAACCCGAGCAGGTCAATTTTTTTTAAATTTTCCTGTGAGTGCATGCCCTTTACAAGGCAAACAACTAAAATGGAGGCGCAATTGGCAGCATTGCTAGAAAAGTTAAATGGCATAGAAGACGGCCAGAAGAATTTAACCAAGGAGCTAACTTGCAAATTAGAAGACGGCCAGAAGAAGATGGAAGACGGTCAAAATAAGTTAGCCGAGGACCTAACTGCTAAATTAGAAGATGGCCAGAAGAATTTAACCAAGAAGATAGAGGACGGCCAGAAGAAGATGGAAGACGGGCAGAATAAGTTAGCACAGGACTTGAAGAAATTAGAACTGGGTCTGCGTGAGGAAGTCACGGCAGTGGAAAAGAAGTTCGACGCCTTAAAAGAAGAAGTTGCTGAGCTACGCCGACGCCCGCTGACGGGGGTGGAAGAGAGATTTAACGCTCTACAAAAGGAATTTGCTGAGCTGCGCCGACACCCGCCGACAGGGATGGAAGATAGATTCAAAGCCCTACAAGAGGAAGTCGCCGAGCTGCGCCGACGCCCGCCGACCGGGGTGGATGAGAGAGTCAAAGCCCTACAAGAGGAAGTAGCCGAACTGCGCCAACGCCCACTCACGGGGGTGGAAGAGAAAGTCAACGCTCTTCAAGAGGAAGTTGCCGAGCTGCGCCGACGCCCGCCCACAGGTACACCGGGGATACCAGGAACGGGACAGAGCAGAGTGACGCCCCCAACCTTCGACGGAAAGGTCCCGTGGAGCACCTATTTACGTCAGTTCGAGGCAGCCTGTTCCATAAACAACTGGAACAGCACGGAAAAGGCTACAGCTCTCATTGTAGCGCTGAGAGGGGACGCCCTTAACGTCCTTCAGGCCATCCCGACCGGATCCCAGGACTACGCTTCACTGATCGCACATATGGAGTCCAGATATGGGGATAGCCATCTTCAGCAGGCCTACCAGATGCAGCTCCGGACCCGGGTACAAAAGAACGCGGAAACCCTGCAGGAGTTCGAGATGGACATCGCACGCCTCGTAAGGCTAGCCTACCCAACAGCGCCGGCCGACTTTCTGGAGCAGATTGCGACGCAAACCTTCACCGACGGACTACGGGACTCGGACACTCAACAGGCGCTGCGACTCGCGCGCAATAAGACCCTGGCAGATGCGCTGAGCCACGCACTTGAGTTTGAGACGGCGAAACAGGCATCTAGAATGCACGCGCGGGGTGCGTCAAGTGGACGTTGACGAACCAGCAAAACCCAACGAGACCAAGCCCCTGGCCGACGAATTGATGGAGGCGCTAAGCCGTTTCTTCGATAGTCGCGGCACTACCAGCAACGACACAGCCGGAAGACAACCGGAGAGGCGGCCCGGAAGAGGACTACCGACCTGCTGGACCTGCGGTAAGAAAGGCCACCTGAGCAAGGACTGCGGTGATCGCCGCCGCCGAGGGTATCCGACGGGAAGTCAGTCGTCTGAAAACCGCGCGGCCCAGGGAAACGAGTATTAGCCAGCCTTGGGGGGCAAAGGTTGGCTTGTGACAGTCGTCAAGCCCCGGCAGTCCAAGTCCGTGTGACGAAGTTACGGAGGGACAATAGCAGCCTGATGGTCGACGGAGTTATCAACGGAGTGAGCTGGCCCATGCTAATCGACACAGGAGCATCGAGGACCATCGTCAGCCCCACCGTGATCCCGAAGTGGAGAGTGCAACCCACACAAAGGAACCTCCAGCTAATAACCGCGACCGGAGAGACCGCACCGGTACATGGCGAAGCATCACTGGAGTTCGTCATTGGTCGACGGGCGATAAAGCATCCAGTACTTGTGGCTGACGTATCAAATGAAGTGATCATCGGACTGGACTTCCTGGACCAGAACAACATCATCTTGGATCTGAGTACCAACACTCTGCACCTCGGAAGTGAGGAACTTGCTTTGCAACCAGCACACGAGGCCTTCGCCGCACGACGAGTAAGGCTGAGAGAGGACGTCATCGTTCCCGCCAGGACGGAAGTCAGCGCTGCCGTAATTGTCGACGGAACTGCTGAGGGTGTGGCGGCTGTCATCGAGCCAAAATATGAGGACATCCAGACAAAAGGATTGCTAGTTGCCAAGATTCTCATCAACACGACGTCTCGGCCGTACGTCCGCCTGTCCAACCTGAACGACTACGACATTACGGTTCACCGGGACACCAACCTAGGAGTCTGCGAGCCCGTTACCTGGATTGCCCGCATCACAGATACGACGGACGGACACCTACAGACGGACAACCGAAGAAGACGCGCCCTGCCAGAAGAACTACAGAAGCTGTACCAAGGATCTCAGGACCATCTAGACGAAGAGCAATCACGCCAACTTCAGGACCTGCTACGCGAATTCCAGGATGTCTTCTCCGTGGGGAGCAAAGACTTCGGCAGGACAAGCTTGGTCCAGCACAGAATCGACGTTGGGGACAGCGCACCGATTAGGGCCCCATTCCGACGTGTCCCGCTCGCCAAGCAAGCCGAAGTCGACCGGATGGTAGAAGAGATGAAGGAGCAAGGGGTGATCGAGCCATCACATAGTCCTTGGAGTTCTCCGGTCGTGCTAGTGAAGAAGAAGGACGGTTCCACCAGGTTCTGCGTGGACTACAGGCGGGTGAACGACGTCACGAAAAAGGACAGCTACCCTCTACCCCGGATCGACGACACGCTGGACACCATATCGGGATCAAGATGGTTCTCCACCTTGGATTTGAAGAGTGGCTACTGGTAGGTGGAGGTCCACCCTAAGGACCGCGAGAAAACGGCGTTCTCTGTGGGCAGCGGGCTCTGGCAGTTCACCGTCATGCCATTCGGTCTGTGCAACGCCCCTGCAACCTTCGAAAGGCTAATGGAGTCCATTCTGAGGGGACTACACTGGAAGACCTGCCTGGTATACCTAGACGACGTCATCGTTCTGGGGAGGAGCTTCGAGGAGCACTACAGCAACCTGAAGGAGATCTTGTTGAAGCTACGGGCTGCCCAGCTGAAGTTGAGCCCCAAGAAGTGTCAGCTCTTCCAGAAGCGGGTCCAGTACCTTGGGCATATCGTCTCCGAGGAAGGGGTGCGCACCGACCCAGAGAAGACCGCAGCTGTGAGGGAGTGGCCAGTTCCGAAGGACAAGTCGCAACTACGAAGCTTCCTGGGACTCTGCACTTATTATCGTCGCTTCATGAGAGGATTCGCCGACATCGCCAAACCTTTACATCGACTGACTGAGAAGGACCAACTCTTCACGTGGACAGCAGAATGCCACAGTGCCTTCGAACAACTCAAGCAGGCTCTGTGCACCGCGCCTATTCTGGCCTACCCCAGACCTGGAACGAGGTTCATCGTCGATACCGATGCCAGCGACTTTGGCATAGGGGGGATCCTGTCGCAAGTAGTGGACGGCGAGGAGAGAGTAGTGGCCTACTTCAGCAAGGCCCTGTCAAAGCCAGAAAGGAACTACTGCGTCACCAGGAAGGAGCTGCTCGCCATCGTGAAGACCATTGAACACTTCCACAAGTACCTGTACGGGCAAGAATTTCTCATCAGGACCGACCATGCATCCCTGCGGTGGCTCCTGAACTTCAAGCAGCCCGAGGGTCAACTCGCGCGGTGGTTAGAGAGACTTCAACAGTACAACTTTGAGATTCAGCACAGGAAAGGCCAACTGCATTCTAACGCCGACGCCCTGTCACGAAGACCGTGCCCCGAAGACTGCACCTTCTGTGCCCGAAGGGAGGAGAACACCGGGATACTGTGCCGACGGACTACTGTGGAACTTCAAGGGAACTGGAGCCGCGAATCTTTCACGCGGGCACAAGCAGAGGATGATGACCTGGGACTGATAGCCGAATGGAAGAGGGCCTGTATCCCCAGACCCGGGTGGAACATTGTGAGTGACTGCAGCCCAAAGTTTAAGTCCTACTGGGCACAGTGGGACTCGCTGATTGTAAGGGATGGCCTCATCTGCCGTACCTGGGAGAGCACCGACGGGAAGACATCTCGGGAACAAGTCGTCGTTCCAAAGGCTATGACGGAGGAAGTCCTGAAGGAAGTTCATGGAGGATCATCTGGTGGACACCTAGGGATAAAGAAGACCCTGGAGAAGCTGAGAGAGCGGTTCTACTGGATCGGATGCCGAACAGACGTGGAGAACCACTGCGCGAGGTGCCACGATTGCGCAGCCAGCAAGGGCCCAGGACGAAGACGACGGGGTCCACTGAAGACCTACAACGTGGGCGGCCCCATGGAGAGAGTGGCCATCGATGTTGCTGGGCCATTCCCGTTAAGCGAGGCAGGGAACCGCTACATATTAGTCGTCAGCGACTACTTTACCAAATGGCCGGAGGCGTATGCGCTCCCTAACCAAGAAGCCGCGACGATTGCAGAGACCCTGGTGAAGGAATTCGTCAGCCGGTACGGAGTACCCCTGGAGCTGCACTCCGACCAAGGGAGGAACTTCGAGTCGCAGGTGTTCCAGAACCTATGCCAGCTGCTGGGAATCCGGAAGACAAGGACAACGCCACTTCACCCTCAGTCCGACGGGATGGTAGAGCGATTCAATCGCACCATTGAGAACCATCTTCGAATAGTCGTCAGCGAGCACCAGAGGGATTGGGACAAACATCTTCCACTATTTCTCCTGGCCTACCGCGCCGCCGTGCATGAAGCCACCGGGTGCACACCAGCCCGGGCCATGTTTGGGAGGGAGCTCCGTCTACCTGTCGATCTTGCCTTTGGCCGACCTGGGAATGATCCGATCTCGGTAAGCCAGTATTGTCAAGAACTGGTCGACCAACTGGAGGACGTGCACGCGTTCGCGAGGAGGAAACTGCGGATCGAGACCGACAGAATGAAGACCCGATACGACCAGCAGACGGATGCCGGCGGATTCCACGAGGACGACCTGGTCTGGCTCTTCAACCCATTACGGAAGAAAGGCCTGTCACCCAAACTGCAGAAGTCCTGGGAGGGCCCGTACCGAGTCGTGAAACGGATCAACGATGTCGTCTACAGGATCCAGCGGAGCCCGAGGGCGAAGATGAAGATCGTGCATCGAGATCGCCTGGCAGCCTACGGAGGGACACAGACGGACCAATGATTGATCGGGACGATCAGCCTTTTTAGGAAGGGGGTGGTGTTACGGCTGTGAGTTTGTGTCATCGCTCGCCGCTTGAGTCACAACTGCCCCAGGGGCTGGGCTGTGGCTTGCCTCCTGTATTGCGCGCGCCTTATGCAACAGGGCTACTACAGACAAAGGGATAGTCCAGAAGATTCGTGACTGGACCAGCGGTGGAAACCTCGAGAAGCCGTGGACTCTGGATGGATCTAGAACCATTTATTGAGTCACCGGCCTGCTATATAAGAGTGACCCGTGAAGCAGTTGTTGTTGTGTTTTACGAGCTAGTGTGAGCGTTTATTCTGAGCGACAGAAGTGTGGTGACTTGCGAAACCCCTAGTGTAGCGGCGAAGTGAGGAACATACAGGGGACTGCCGTGTTCTGAGTAAGTGTGCTTTCACTGAGTGTCAGATATTGTGGTGTCGAAATTAAGTGACATTGTTTCTCCCAGCTGGTGAACAGCGCGCAGCAAGTGCTCGTAAGTACTGTAGTAGGCGCACATTAGAAAGAAGTTGCATGTAGTTCTGTCAAGGCCACTAGGCTCATTAGCGGCAGGATTAACTTCTGTGGTTTGTTGACAAGTGGAAGGGCCAAGAGCGCTCAAGGAAGAGACTTGACGAAACTGGAGTAAGGCTCCTAATTGCTTGTATTTGCTGATTCGTGTAATTTTCTGGCCACAATAAAGTTAATTATTTCTTTAAGCAGTAATTGGTGTTGTGCTTTGTACCCCACCGTAATCCAGTTAACAAAAGTGCCACTAGGGGGGTGGCACGTAACAATATATAAAAAAAGAATTTTTTGAATCGGACTGGTAGTTCCAGAGATTAGCGCGTTTAAACACACAAACTCTTCAGCTTTATTATATTAGTATAGATTTGAACAATGTGATATGTCTTTAAAATATTATTCTAATTATTATGTATGTGGGTCAGGCACGGCATATTACGGTACATTTAAGATGATCTATCCTTTATACCTACTCTTTGAATATAATTTGAATTATATTCAGAGCAACGTTACGGGTTGTTGGGAAGCTCTGAAGATTGCCACGCCGGCCGTGAAAGCCTGCATCAGTATAATTGAGTAATGTTTGCAAAGAAATATTTACGGAACATGCAATTCAATGTCATCATAGCTATCTATTACTAGTAATATGCTTATTACTTCAATGTTCACTTAGATCTCATAATAGAAAATTTACAACTACTGTCGACCAAAATATTATGTGCACTCGAGTTTAAAGGTTGTGAAGTAACCAATAAACCTACATAAAATCCAATAACATCATCATTTTCGTAGTTCTATTTTACGTTAGTTCATGTGGGGTTGAAATTTTTAATTTATATTTTAATATTTTTTATCGCAGTTGGAACATAAAAAGTGCCCGTTTTTAAGCGTGTTTCAACCATGCGTCACATTTAAGAATTATTATCTCACAAACCCGTCATCAGATCGAATCCAAATTTTAACACAATATACAACGGAATGTTGTATAACTGGTTTCTTAATTTCAACATTTTGTGTGTCCAAGAAACAAAGTTGGTATCACTTTTGTAAGGTAACGTTTTCTCGGCTCGGGTTCGTTGGAAAATGTAGTTCTTGGTTGCGTTGTAATCCTTATACATGAAAAAGGTATGCTGTCTGAATGTGAAATACGTAAATTAATTCAATTATTTTATATCGGTTTGTATTTGTACAGGGAACTAAGACATGGTTCACCAGCTAGCCGCTCCAGGGAAACCTGTACAGCGTTGCCAAGATGGAGCCCATCACGCGTCATGGCGCGCTTCGCTTGGAAGTGATGGGCTCCATCTCAGCAACCCTGTTCAGCATTCCCCGAAGCGGCTAGCTGGTGAACCATGTCTTACTTCCCCGAACAAATATTAACCGATATAAAATAAGTGAATTATTTTACGTATTTCACAGTCATACAGCATACCTTTTTGATGTATAAGGATTACAACGCAACCAAGAACTACATTTTCCAACGACCCCGAGCCGAGAAAAAGTTACCTTACAAAAGTGATAACAACTTTGTTTCTTGGACGGCAGCGAATATTGATAATAGAGTAATTTTATGGAAACAAGAGTTCGCTCACAAAAGGTTAAAGTAGGTAATGTATTCTCGGAGGACATTTCGATAACGTCAGGTGTCCCTCAGGGTAGTGTGATTGGGTTATTTTTCTTTCTGGCACTTATTAATGTCTTACCGAATGGGATTCGAAGTGACTGCCGATTGTTTGCGGATGATTGTGTAATATACCGAAAAATTCATAGCTCACAAGACAACGCTCAGTTACAAACAGACCTCAACCTGGTTAATACATGGCCGGTTGATAACACAATTAAGATTGATACGAGTAAATGTAGTCTCATGAGAATAGGGAGAGGGCGAAGGCATGCTTTTCAATATAATATCGGCTCGGAAATACCAGTAGAAGGAGATTCGTGCAAATACATCCATGTAAGGAATGACATGCAATGGAGTACCCATGTGGGTTGTGTCGTCTCCAATGCATACAGATCACTTCATATTAATGCGAGTATTAAAAGGCAGTAGTTCCACCGCAAAAGTTTAAAGTAGGTAATGTATTCTCGGAGGACATTTCGATAACGTCAGGTGTCCCTCAGGGTAGTGTGATTGGGTTATTTTTCTTTCTGCTTGACCCCGGTGAGGCAGGGACGTATTCTTAGGGCTACCGGGCCTACCAGCGGTAGCCCAAGAAAATTACATTAAAAATAAATAACACTTTATTACAGTTTCAACAAAGCATTCAAACAATCGTGACTTTTATGCACATTCTTCTTTATCGAAAGTAATAATGGTTAGTGGGTAGTCAACGCGGCAACGCAGTAGAAACCGACCAAGAAAGCGGCAGCCTTACGCCGCTCTCCCCGTCTCTCCGCACCCGCCCTTGTTCCGTGCAGGCACAGCGCTCATAGCGAGCGAGTTGCCGCTACAGCCAGCGGTTTCTTTGAAGTTAGAAGCATTTAAAGCAACAAATAGCCTACAATAAATATTCATGATCGCGCGCATAGATGTGAATGTGTTTTAGAAGTTGTAGTATTTTCGATGTGTGATTTATTTAAGTGTGTGTATGCTGAAGAATCTTTATGTAGTGTTGTGTTTTAACAGTGCCAGTTGTGATTTTGTAATAAGATTACGGAACAAACACCCGCGGGGGCTTTAAATGCCAATGACTGTATAATAGAGAGTTTGTTAGAAGTCCCTTTCAGCCGTCGTCCATACAGTGAGGAAGTTCATACAGGGTCTTCATATTTGCTTGGCTAGGACATTCACGCTCACGCGCTCCGCCAGTGACGGCTCAGTTGCCGGCTGCCGCACGCGCGTATGTTCAGCAGAATACGGTGCTTAAAATCAGTATCATGTATTTTTACTCACTATGTTTACAGTAGATGCTGAAAATGTTCCCCATCCGCTGCCAAACATAATCGGCATCTTCTTATGAAGTTTCTGGTTAATCCAGTTAATTCAGCTCGAGTAGGGAAATAACGACCTTAGCGTCTATTTTTATTGTTTACTGAACCTGTACGTTTGAATCTCAAATAGGGCAGTTGTTTTATTTTCCGATTTATAGGAATGGGTCTCCCTGGAAATTTCACCCGAAACTTTTTTCTTGTTCTAGCGCACGAATTTCCTGCACTTTATGTACGTATTGTGCAGATATACACGTTCAAGTAACGAATATTTCACATAAGGCATTACAGCACTATACACAATCACAATAAAACAACTGGCTAAGGGATTCAAACGTACAGGTTCAGTAAACGATAAAAATAGACGTAGGCCTAAAGGTCGTTATTTCCTTAGTGAAGCTAAATTAACCGGAACAACCGGAAACTTCATAAGTAGATGCCCAATATGTTTGGCAGCATATGGCGAACATTTTTTGCATCTAATGTAAGCATGGTGAGTAAAAATGCATTATACTGATTGTAAGCACCTACTCTGCCGTACATACGCGCACGCGGCAGCCGGCAGCTGAGGCGTCACTGGCGGAGCGCGTGAGCGAGAAAGTCCTAGCCAAGCAAATATAAAGACCCTGTATTATAGCCTACATATGACAAGGCCTACACCTCAACTGCAATTGTGTGCCAATGTATACACGTCATTTCACATTATCTACATATGCTAGGTGGAATAGGTTGTCCGGCAGTTCTAAACTGTCTAAATTCTTTTGCTGGCCGTGTTTGTTATTTGGTCGTGAAGTTAATGTATGGTCAAATCAAGGGTTTTCAAATACCGTATGAACACTTTTCGCACGGCAGTTCAAAAACATGTTTTGTTTAATATTAAGCTCAGTGGTAGCCCAGATCTTCACACCAGTATACGCCACTGCGGTGAGGCCAATCTTGGAATAGGCTACGGCTCAGCGGTTTGGGGCCCATATCAGGCAGCGCTCATCAATGAGCTGGAGATGGTACAAAGGGAGGCTGCTTGGTTTGTGCTCAACGATTTTAATCCTAGAAGTAGTGTAACTCGAATGATGAAAAGTTAGGGTGGGAATCTCAAGAAGATAGAAGGACGAAATCTGGACTATACGCTATGTTTATCATATACACTAATCGGCCAGCATGGGAAACGTCTGGGAAATCCCACCTAACTGAGCAGAGCAGATCATCCACATAAAGCTAGGGGCCGACCGCAGCGTACAAACTAAGGGAAATATTATTTCATTAACCGTGGTATTGATAATTGGAACTCATTGCCTGCCACAATCTTAGAGCCTTTCGCCAAACATATTGATGTGTTTAAGAGAAGGCTGACATTTAGTGTAAACACTACGATGTAATTACTATAGTTTCCAATTCGCGACTTGTGTGCATTAAGTGTGTTTGATATTAGTGTTGGTAATTTTGTGTAATTGTACAATTTGCCACTTGGGAAGTACCCCTATTTGCAAATAAGGTAAATGAATGATTGAACACACATCCAAGTACTCGCGGCTGAAATGACCGCGATGTCCAAGCCCCTACATGGAAACGGTATCTAGAAAAATAGGACGAACTGTGCTAGTAATATCGTGTAATTCCCCAACGAAGCAAGTTAACTTTGCCTATTAAATGTTTGAACTTCGCTTGGTCACCATGTTCATTTTGTACTTAAAAGGTTTATAAAAGTCACATATTGTACCCTTGGAAAGAAGCATTAGACAAGACTCTGTTTTCAGGCTCATGATCAGTCCTTGTATTAAGTAAGTGTTTTAGAGAAATTTAATTGCTTCCAACAAAGTCCAGGATTCATAGGGTAAACTAAAATTAGGAATAACGTAAAAACACAATTTAAATAAATAACATTTAATAACTGAATCAATCAAACAAATTAAATAAAGCAACACCTCCCTGAATTTACCCTCCCAAAATTTACTCACAAATAAGAACACTGACTGAACTGGAATTCAGCCCAATAAAGCAATAACATCAACTGCTGTAATCAAAATAAATGGTGAATAGAAATTTCACCTTCAAATAAAATTATGTGTTGTGTGCGAGCGGCGACAAGCTGTAAAGAAATGAGCGCTTATTAACAAGAATTCGCTTCCAAACGACCATTCGAATAAGTCACGAATTCCCGTTTTGCGGATCAAAGTTACGGCATATGGGAATATACACTAGAAATGGCTAACACAAATGATTAAACACTGACATACCCTAACCCTTTACAAGATAACACAATAAATACACGGATGTATTCTAATACAATAGACGGCGAAATCCGGACTTACACTGGCACAGCTGATAGCACGATAACGAGACATACACAAGAACCCAGGTTGACCAGTGTCACCATACATTTTCATAAGAAAATTTTGCGTCACAACATGCCAAAGCAACAACAACAAAAATAAGTAAAACGCCCAAAGTGGCCGTACAAAAACATGAATAAGCAATGAGTTTAAAAACATGACACAAGAATAGTAGGGATGCGGAATGTATAACTCCCCTCTTAAATCGCAACGAATTATAATCATTCAGGCTTTAAATGCAAAAGACTCACGAAGCAAATACAGGTCTCGCTACCAGCTGCTAATGACCTTATCTAACCCTCTGATCTGCGTGGCGAGCGGACCGCTCATTCACTCACTCTTCAAATACTACAGGTGTGTCATAACCAAAATAGATTCTGGGCTCCCCTCGGCTCCATGAGTACCGTAGAACATGCCTTCCTTTTAGGCCACTGTAAACGCGTGCATATAATTCATAAAACAATAGACACATCTTGAAAAATCCACCCTGGGATATCAAGATTCCAATATCTCCTGACCAATCGCCCCTCAGGTGTCGATTGCTGGAAGAAATGTGGCAGACAGGATATGAATCAAGTCACTCCCCGCAAGCATTTAAATACACACACTATATGACACAAACACCTGTATTCAGCTCCAAGACACACACACACACACGCACGCCAAAACAGAGTTCCCTACTGTCTCCACAAGACAAGTGACAAGTGAATTTAAATGAAATTAATTACGATAAAGCTAATGGCTTTTCGTATCAACAAATTGCAACAAGGCAATACCACAAATTATATTTAAACAGCCTGATCGACTATAAATTCACAAGACAAATATAATGCCCCCAAATCTAGAATTACGTTAACTTTACTGCAATAATCATTTATCACCGCAGTCCTAGTTTCTTGGCCATGAAATAACTCGGTTGCACGTCAATTTCCATGCGCCCCACGCGTCATAAAAATCACGTACACAAGACAAAAACACAAAATAAAATCTAAACACTCTATTTGCATAGATTGTCACGTTACGCCCACGTAAATAACTAGTATGTCAGCCATGAAAAGAACACTAAGAATTTACATTTAAAAGACAAGCAAAACAAATATTTACAAGATTTCCCATACAACACGCAAACCGACCCGTCCAAAATTAAATAAATTTAATTTTTGTACTCATCACTTTCAGCCCATCTTTACGTCATGGATATCGCCTGCCATCTCCCCTATGTGGCGGCCTAGCCCATCATAGACATCTCGGCAATGGTTGAAACGAATGTCTTCCTTCCTTCATTGGCTGTGGAGTTCATCTTGCTGTTATAAGAAAATTCAATATTAACACCCGCTTTATTCCTGCTATCTAACTGCTGTTATTTCGTCTACTCAATTCATCAAAAAAGTTCCTGTAGCAGTGCGTAGACTGGCCCTAACTTCTGTGGTCTGATAACCACCTATCTAAATACTGAATTTATCGTAAAACTTTCAGTACATCTATTGCATCGCACACAACTAGAATATTAAATATGCAGAATTTTACAAGTACTTTGCATCGCACAGATGCGTAAAATGTTCAAATCTCAAAGTATCTAGTACCCTCACTAACACGCAGAATAACTTATGTATAGTGTCCCCACTGACACACAGAATGAGAATATGTAGTGTCCCCTGGACACAAGAAGAGAGTATCTTTTACCTCGCACCTTTAGTACTGAAATGAAAATCCACAGCCTGCTTCCAGTCTCCGACCGGGTCAGGAATGGAATGAATGAAGCCCCCAACTAGCGGCGAGGATATGAAATGTGCCGGTTGCCGAGACCTGACGCACTCCTCTGGGGCAATGATTAAATGAATGACAGATGAAATGAAATGATAGTGGAGAGTGTTGCTGGAATGAAATTTTGACAGGGAAAACCGGAGTACCCGGAGAAAAACCTGTCTGCCTCCGTTTTGTCCAGCACAGATCTCACAGGGAGTGACCGGGATTTGAACCACGGACCCAGCGGTGAGAGGCCGGCGTGCTGCCGCCTAAGCCACGGAGGCTTGATACCTTTAGTACTATTTATATAAAATTGACACAAAATCAAGAGAAGGGGTAATCCGCTGAGCTAAATTCTATAATACTAGGGCTACCAGCATGTGTGACCACTCAAAAAGATCGTGGCATTCAGCATGCCACGAATTTAATCGTGCACAAGCAAATCGATCGTACAGTTGCAAATAAATTGATTGCCGCCAATTCCTCGTTCCCGCCGTTGACTGGCGTCATATCTTCTCATTGGCTGATCATCCTGCAAATTTCTCGGGTCCTCTGCGAAACTCTGCCTGTTGGTGTGGTCAAGACATCATTTCTTCTCACTCACATTTCACTCTTTCCTTGTCTTGAAGCTGGTGGACAATGAAAAATCTTCGCCATGCGTCATGAGCGTACTGACGCGCTGTAGGTTCTTCACCTGTCTCTAACTGTATTTCTGTGGCTCTCAGAACGGAAGCTGTAAATAGTTTCGCAGCCCCATCCTCTTGTCTAATGGAATGTGGACACGACCCTTCGTTTCCAACCCAAGTACCTGAATATTGTGACATCTTAGCAAACTCTGTCTTCAGCAGTGCTAGTATTTCATACAGCAAGAATAAAATATAGAATCATTAATATGGGACCCTTTATCACCGTAGAAAACGTCAGGGTTATATCTGTTACTGTTGCGGAGATATAGGCTAGCATGTTAGTGAAATATTTCGCGCGGGCGCAATGTTGGAATGGTGGAACACATTAAAATTTGAAAGGCACGGTCGAGGTTGTATGAGGCAATAGTATGCACTTACCTAGTTTCATTGAAATCACTTCGGTCGTTTAGATTTTATTAGGAGGACACACACGGACAAAAGGTGATCTCATAAGACTATTTTTTCATAAATGAAAATAGGCTAAAAGCCGTTTCCGTCCGAGAAACATGCATATGGTAGTTTAATTACGCTGTTCTTCTGAGCGCCCTCCCAAGATCAGCCGCCTCAAGAATATTTTGAAATTGAAGTTTTTTGTAGAGTTCCTGGGGCATTGGCTTCCATAGTACAGTGCAAAATTATAAGTTTCTTGGATGTCTAAAAGTGATGCAGTATTCTGATAAGAACCCAACAGGGTCTATGGCCTAAGCCATGCTTGATGAAAATCAAGTTTGCAAAACAGATACAAAAATCAAACCCAAATAAAATTTGAATGACACACACACAATCACTGAAATGTCTCAAGTGCTCTCACTATCACGACCTCATGTTGTACTAAATTGTGTTACTCATTATCATGGTAATGCTTGATCTGACGAGAGGCAAAGGTACCAACTGTCAAAATCGTTCACCTCCAGCCAGGTGTTAGGTCACGATTTTGTGTCCGGAATTGGTCGGCATCAAGCAAACAGCGTGATGACGTGCCCTATCCTTGAATTAAATAAAACACAAATAAATATAATATAAATAAATATAATATAAGTTACTATTAAATTAAACAATAATGTTACAAAAATTATATATATGCCATGCTGTAACTATGTTACTTGATTGTCCCTAACACGAGCTCAGGCTCATTGGGACCTATGTAAATAAATAAGTAAATAAATAAATAAAGTAAATGTTTCTGCAGAAACACACCAAACTGTACGTGGGCAAAGCCAACTGTAATTAACCTCATCAACAGGGTTCCTGATACAAATCTATACACATGTAGGCCTAACATGAGTCATCTTCCAACCCTAAACATGAAAAAATATATACGGCTGGCCGCAGCCCCGTCTTTATTATAACCAACAAAGACAAACAATTGAATACAAATATTTACATACGACCCGCTTTGAGAAAAGCAGATCACCCCTGAAATAACGGGACGAGTAACATCGGGACGTCATCGCTTACAAACACAAACACACGCCCTTAATTAATTGACAAAAAAAATACAACCTTTAACAAACCAGGTTCTGAAATATTACTTCACAAATTACATACTTTGAATACCTTCATCTCAGTGACAACTGTGGCCAACACAGGTGATCTCTACGTAAACGCGGGTGAGTCTACCTGTGACTTCACACAAACAGCCAATCTGGTCTAACGGAGATGTGCCTAATGAATTGCCTCGTAAGGAAACTACCCTTGAGCTTTCCTTCGAGAACCGACGCCAAACACACGCAGGGAATCTTCACGATTTCACATGTCAACATGACTCGCTGCTTCAGAGGCGCCTGAATGACATCTCCATGTAAATATTACCAATTGGCACACACTCTCCCAATGACCAGCAATATTTACCTGGCTCATGCACTCAAACAACACATATGAGATTACTGTCCGTCTTCTCCCAAAATCAACTTGAAATCAAATTACATAACTCAAACTATAACCTCAATTAATTTACGTTACTTTGATGGTGGTCAATGCCTGTTTACCATCTCTTGATGAATGCAGTACATTTGCATTTGTCTGTTGGCACAGGCTAGAGGAAAATGTGGCTTTTCACCAATGTCTAAGTCTCATTCATGGCTGTGATTATATGGAAGCTACTGAGGTATGGGTGGTGCTGAATAATGGACTCAGGGCACAGCTAGTGCCTGTGGGTGTTGTGAAAGGTTCTTCTCATAAGGTTAGTACAGCTGTACTGACTCAGGGAGGAAAGCAATTACAAACTACCTCATTCCTCACCTTGCCTCGTACACCTCTTTATAGTGCTGTCTTGGTTTTGTGGGTTTCTACCACATAACCTAGGGTGGTGATTTTTGAGGATCCAGCCAGCCTCCAGGCTGACTACTTAACAGACAGATGGTGGTCACCGATCATCCACAAACTGAAAATATGCTTCAAATATAGCATCAAAGAAACCCCTGGTTTATTAAAACTTCAACAAGCCTCTGTTTCACCTCCCCAACCTGTCGTTACCGTCACGTTACATAATCACTCTCGGCCTGATGAACAAAGCCTCCCTGAATCGACCACCGCATGATACTCCCCGTACCCTCAACAAAGAAAATATTAAGATGGCTTCGCGTTCCCAAACAATTACTCGGCACGTCAGCATTTACAGTTAAATCTACGTTAACTGGACTAAAAACACAAAACAAGAAATACCAAAATATTTACAACCCCGACAAAATTATAATAATATAATTCTAGTACTTACACTACGCCAACAGCTCGTATCGTCACCATGGCAATGCCCCTTCAGTAGTTTTTCTACTTGGACCACTGCATCATTTCAAGTGGTTTGGACTCCTGGATACCACGACTCCTTCCTTCTAGCTTCCTTGATGTATGGGGTGGGATGATGAACAGAATGTTATTAAATCTCATGCAAAAGCAGAATCGATGTATGTGCAGGTATAACGTTACGTGTACACTTTGTACAATACTCGATCGTCAGCTAATCTGCCAAATCTACTTCACCAGTTTACTCAAATCGTCACCATGGCAATGCCCCTTCTGTAGTTTCTCTACTCCATGGTCATCCCCTCGTTCAACTTGGACCACTGCATCATTTCCAGTGGTTTGGACTCCTGGATACCACGACTCTAATTCGACACTTATTGATTCGCTAGTTATAGCTCAATGGCTAACCTTTGAGTACCGAACTCGATACTTATACCATTTTAAAAATTTCAGAGCACCCACTGGCATAAACTCTCGCGCTTCGAACTCAACGAAAACTGTGTTGCTTGTCAAACATGGCCGTGCATTTTAAAGCTGGCAGCTTTTTGGCTTGGAGAGGGGGCTAAATTTTCCTAAAATCTGTAGAAATCCTCGTAGAACATTTTAGGGCACTTCATAAGACGCGTATTATTTCCTGCATCTCGAATATGCAGATTTCCCTCCGATCTGATCGTACATTAAAATTTTACACAGCTCCGTGGTTGTTGTTCATTGTCTGCCAACATGCCATCCTCAAAAACATGATGAAGCTTCCTCGCCTCCCATTGGCTGGTCCACTTTTGACATCCCCACCAAATCTCTAATTTCAATATGCAAGATATTGATTTCTTGTAAAAGCTCATAGTCAATCTGAATAGAGAAAAATCTTCTCATTCCAATGGTACTTTATTCATTATCGTAGGATACCTGGTTCTTAATTATGTTACATGTAGGCGTGTCCATCGTATTCTGTCCTTTATTTTCCATCCCTTCCACTCCCTTACTCATCTCTAACCTATCCCGACATGTATGATTGGAGCAGGTGGTCCCATGACCTTGTGTCATTCACCTCGTGCAAGGTTCATCCGCGAGGTTTATAATCAGTCCCATCCTGTCAAATTTCCTTGCCCATGTCACGTACAATTTCCTTCTTTTCGTCAATCCGCCGCTTGCTGCTTCTCGTGGGTGGTCTTTATGGCATAGCATGCGAATGTTTCCAAATGATAACTTTGAAAGCTGAATGCTTAGCTTATAGCTTATAAGAATAAGTGTTATATCGTGGGAGATACAAGATAAATAACACACACTTGTTAATATAAAACAACGGTTTATTTAACACTAGTTGATACACAAGATAGACGTAACTTGAGCGGTCCAGATTGGAACTAGCGCGGAACTCACGTCTACAGTCTGCGGGTGCATATATACATAGTAGCCTATAATATATGGAAGGCTCCAGATTCGAATGTTCCAGATTAGAATGATCTGGGCATAGCAACTAGAATGTTCATGTTATTTCCAGTAAATACACAACATTTTCTAAAATGTTCATGTTAACTCAAGTAAATACAAAACAATAAGGTTTCAATATCTATTCTCAATTGTATAGTTCCATTTCATGCCTTCATAACTCCGCCTGGACTTCCAATTTTTGTTACAGATTATTCTGTAATGTTATTTTACAGGGTAGGCCCTATAATGTGTTCTCTTAGTAAACAGACCGTATGAATAGGCTGATAGTCACAGTCCCGAGAAAGTGATTCACGATCACAATGCAAAGGCGTATGCATACTTGCGAGAGAGCGATAACCTCGTGGTATAGTGGTTAGTGGTCTTGGCTGCCCGGAGGTCCAGGTTCTGCCAATAAATTTAATTCTGGTGTGAGGACTGCAACGGGGTACACTCAGCCTCGTGAGGCAAAACTGAGAAGAGGAGGGTTCAATTCCCTCCTGAGCCTGAGAGTGGTTTTCCGTTGTTTCCTACTTCTACTCCAGGCAAACGCTGGGATAAATTAAGGCCACGGCCACCTCCTTCCCAATTTACAAGTGCACACACTAGTAGGCCTACAGCCATTACAATAACACAGGTTATCATACAAATTCCACATACACCCAATTACACGGGGCTATATGACACCAAGACCAGCCCCGTGGCGTTGGGGTAGCGTGCCTGCCTCGCACCAGAAGGCTCCGGGTTTGATTCCTGGCTCCGTCAGGGATTTTAGAAACTAACGTGAGGGTTGGAACGGGGTGCACTCAGCCTCGTGATGACAATTGAATAGCTGTCTGACTGTGGTTAGCACCCCAGTCACGGAGACCAAGATTAACGGCCGATGGGACCCGACGCGCTGACCGGGCGTCACCTCATAACCTGCAGCCCAAATGGCTGGGCAGTGGTCGCTTGGTAGGCCCAGGCCTTGGTGTAAGTATGAGCATGCCACGACATGCCATATTTGCGAAAAGCCTATTTTAGGCGGAGAGGAGAAAGTCAGAGACCACTCGCACTTTACGGGAGAGTTTCGTGGAGCTGCGCACAGTAAATGCAATTTGAACTTTCCAGCTCCTCGTTTCATCAGTGTCTTTTTCCACAATCTGGCAAATTATGACATTCAGTTTTTGATTCGTGAATTGGGTCATGTCAACAAGGGCTCGTTTACCATTATCCCCCAAAACCATGAGCGTTTTACAGCCTTGACATGGTGGTTGAGCGACTTACGCATTCGATTCCTTTAAGTTTATGTCATCCTCGCTAGATAGTCTTGTGAATGGCTTGAATGAGGAGGAATTAAAAAAATACCATAATGCATTTTAATGATCCTGAACAATTTCAATTGTGCATTCGGAAAGGTATATTTCCCTACTATTTCTGTAACAGCTGGGATGTGTTAAAGCAAAAAAACTCCCACCACAAGACCAATTCTATTCAAAACTAACACGCAGTATCGTTTCCGATGAAGACTATGCTGTGGACGATGTTTGTGTTTGTTGTTGTTGTTGCTTTTTCTCGCCATGACACCCATGGAATGATTCAACAAAGTCTTTACACGGACTTTAATGACCGTGATACAGTTTCACTAGCTGACAAGTTGCACACTGACGCATAGAGGGTATTTTTGCCATGGCCACTTGCTTATGGTGATCGTAATCCGTACAGGGTTGCAATTCACTCAACACAGGGTCTTGAGTCCATGATTTTGGTACATGTTGCCAGATTTCTTTCACCGCGTTGGCGGCCACATAATAAATGAACGACTTGGGGAGCGCCAATAGTTCCTCTTTGGTAAAACGCTCTAGTTTTTTTTTTGCACACAAAGAACTGGCCGATGGCTTTGCCCGTAGCATTGCCTTTCTCCATGGTATGACGTGCTGTAGATGTTTGCACGTTGCTTGTAGAAATCTAACTGGCGTCATTCACAGGTAAATCTTGATTTTTAATTTTGTTCAACAACTCCCAACAAGCATGGGTGGTTAACCAATGAAAGAGATGCCACACATGGGCTAGGGATGTATGGGTAATGTTGCCACAGGAACAAGTATCCATGAGCATTTGCAGGGATGGGCAGCCCAAGTCCATGAGGTCGATACATTAACAGTATGGCGCCAAAAATGGTTGCAACCATTCACGTTTTTCATTACCTTTCACAAATACCACATTGGCCGAGGTCAAGTGTGCTTTCATGACCACGTCCAAATATTTATAGGAAATGGTTCCCTGATTCCAGTCTAGTTGCCTATGATTTTCAATCCACTGGGTTTGTTTACGGTCTTTTTCACACAACAAATCAAAAGCATGGGGCGGTTTAAATACCAAATGCGTAGCTTGCGATATCCAAAAGGTGGTACAATCGATTATGGCCACCTATTGATGTATTCCTTGGAATACACGTTCAGTTAGAGTTAGCTCTTGCTGCTCTTTGCTTTTTCTCATTAGTTTCATTTATTTAATTTCCCTCCTTGCAGACACCAACAGCGATCCTTTGTATTCTATTTGCTCCGTACACGTGCGTAAGTTGTTTATAAGTTTGTTCTAGATGTGTATCAACTATGGAATCTACCTAGCGGCATCTCGCGACAACACGCCGAAGTTCTTCGGATTCATTGGGTCGAGAGGACTTGCATAACACTCCGACAGGCTTCGCCGCTGTCTTCAGCTATCATCTTCTTGAAGACACTTCCATGAACATAATTTCTATTTATTGAACCCTTATTGATCTTCGATAAATAAGTATTCATATTTATTATTATTATTACTACGGCCTAGGCAGCACATAAGGAAGTCGACTTGGATATTAGGGAGGCCAGCATTTCGTAATGATTGCAACAGAAGCTGAGCTGGTAGCTATTCCTGGGGGACGGCCAGAATTAGTCGAGTTCAAGGCCAAATTGTGCAACTACTGTACCAAAATTGGAGACATAAAGGAAGAATCACGAGGTCCTCTCAACGAACATACGATTGAATCAGCCAATCGCAAGAGACCAAGCCGTGACCACGAGGTGGACGGCGTCAGTAGTAAAAAGCGCGCGGAAGTGTGTATCTAAGGAACCGCCGAACGGATTAATCTCCGCTCGAGTAATTTGAGACGTTGGATTTATTTGGAGAAGAATGACACTAGCCCCATCTTTGTGAGACAAAAACTCTGGAAGTTTTTATCCGACTCCGCCCCACTCCGCCGCCCTTGTCAGTTTCTCATAAATAGTTTGGCCTGACGCCAATCTAAGACTATTCTTGTGGAGCCTTCAGAGGCATACTCCACGCCAGTTTGAAGTGTGATTTTGACGCTCGAATTTATCTAAGTCTATTCTTGTGGAGCCTTCAGAGGCATACTCCACGCCAGTTTGAAGTGTGATTTTGACGCTCGAATTTATCTAAGTCTATTGTGTGGAGCCTTCAGAGGTATACTCCACGCCAGTTTGAAGTGTGATTTTTACGCTCTAAAATCAGTGAAGCTAATTTTATTTTTCTGAGCTCTGGGGAGCTAAAGTCGCAGCGTTTGCAGTATCGAATGTTAAAAGCTATTATACATTTTGTTCTAAAATCAACTAAATTGTGTGATCTAAACATTCCACGCCAGCGCGTGATAAACTGTAACATTCTTTTAAAGACGACGAGTTCAACTTTAAGGGGGAAGTATCGTACCACCCTAATTAGCGCTTACCAGAACCGAAGTCCACAAGACGGGACGGAAATACCGGACGAGATAGCGACTGCGAGTGCAGCCAGGATTTTGAACTTGTTAACGAGCCAGTGGCGCGGACTCGAGATGTATATTTTATGTATAAATTGTGTGTATTGTATGTGTGTTTTTATAGTGCGTATGTGCGATATAATTAGGGCCAGTCTTCGCTATTAATCGCAGTAGGACAATTGTGGGTGAACTGAGTAGCCTGCAAGCGATTATAGATAGGCAAATATTTTACATTGAACTTTTCTGCCAAGGAGTCGAGACCAAGATGATCAGCACGTGGTTTGAAGTTGGGATGAGCTTCAAGAAATCAACGCAGACGACTACTATGGAGTGCTAAATTGTCCATAGGGCAATGGGTTGAGGAGGATGTCCTTAGTCCTACATGCAGAAGCGGTGATGTACTAAAATTGGATTATTTCAATTATGTAGTTAGATTTGGCCGGGGAACTTTGTAAATAGTCATGTTTTTCTTTCTTGTTTTTTTAGCTGTTTTTCTTGCACCGACACTATATGTTTAAATGTCCGTTGGCGCGTGGCCAATGTGTTTGTTGATATTTTGATTTTTTTTCTTGAGTCATGTGTAATGTACGCGGCGTGCGTGCGTGATTTTTATCCTTGCAATTGCGGAACCCGTTACATTCGATAAATGGTGCTTTATTAACGTTAATATTTGAAATAGGAATGGGAGGAAATGATTGTAAAACATTTTGCTGAAGAGGTTATTATTCATGTTAGGGTAGCCGAGTGCACCAACTTAAAAGTAATTGTAGAACACCTCCGTTCTAATTTTGATAGATTTTTCTTGAGTCCTTTTCAGGTGACTAGTCACGGCATAGAACGATGGCGCCAGCATGTGGATATTATTTGTGTCTTTTATTTCAGGGTCTGTCACAACCCATACGTGTGATTAAGTGTGTGTTGATGTGTCTTGTGTGTGTTGATTCTACGTGAGGAGGGGGTAGTTGTCCTACCGCCCTTATATTTTTTTGCTGATGTTGTATTTTTAGATGGAAAGACAGAGTGCTCTTGGGAGACTGCTGATTCTTGTCCATATGTTTTTCTGACACACACGTATTATTGTGCTTTGGGGCACATTTCTTCGAGGTTCGACCCCATGTTCTGGGAGGTCGAGGTTATTGACACGTGGGTTGACAGACATGCAGAGTTCCACAAACCGCCCGTTTTGCCTGTGACTTATTTTGATAGGCAGTCCTATTTTGTCCGACTGAACCCTGTAAGCTTTCATGTAGCAAACCTGTTCATTGCGATGGCTAATTTTAAGCCATAATTAATTGGGGAGTTCGCCATGTGTGTAACGGATTGTTGTACCTTGTATGGATAAGAATATTGTGATTAACGTAAATGTTGGCTGTTTGCCTATTGCTTTGTTGATGACTCGATTTCATGTAATTTTGTTTGTCACACCCGTGTGGTGTAGTGGTAGAGTATTTGTAAATTTTGACAGCGGTCATTTGAGTATTTTTCTATTGGTCACGTGTTAATGTACTTGTGTTGATTTGTGTGAGAAGTCCTAAGTTTTTAGGCAGTAAATGTTGCTACGGCAATTCAAGTCCAATTTCACACGGAAATTTTGTGTTTGTTTATAGTAGATTTAGGAAGTGTCGGTTTAACTTAAGTATTGTAGTTGCGTTCCCTTGTGTCGGTCTAGCTCTAGGAAATGCGGATTCGTTGTTTGAAGGGTCATTCTGGATGATAACGAATCACGCATTCAAAGTACACATCGTGATGCATGTAGAACGGCGTACGCACTTATATGGTCACTTTTGTATCTTTATTTAAGGACACTTGGTCCAGGTAATTAATCTCTCCAGAGATATCGCCCAATTTTTGTTTGGCATTTTTATTAAGCGGGAGTCAGTTGGGAGTTTTTGTTGTTAATTGTTTATGTGTAAATATGGTGATTTGTTATTAAATTCAGTTGTTTTAACCCTGGCTTCATTCTTTCCTGCATGTTATTTTGTTATATGTTACCCTGCAAGTTAATGAAGCGCCCTGACAGCAACTTACGAATATGACCTGTTACGCCCCGAATCTGAGTCTCATATGCTTCTTTGCAAGGGTTCATAAAACAAAAATGGCTGCCCAAGTGGGGATTGTTGTTGTTGTTGCTTCGCTGATCTCATATTTATTTCGTTGAGAAATGATGCCAGGTCAAGCGGACATGTAAATTCAGTAAATGGAGGCGATGTTGTACCGCCATGTGCATTAGTAAAATCACTGAGTTCCTAAAGTTAGAAATATTGAACAAGGTTAGAATTTGATTTGGTATTTGTTATAAACTTGTTCTGGCGCCCACATTAAAATTAGAAATTTGCATTATTAATGAACTCAGTCAAAGCAGGAAGATGTTGCCTTATATTTGACATTTAATTGACTTCGGTTAATTGGTGTTTCGTAAATTCTGTTGATTAGGAATTTAAAAGCAGATCACTAGGGGTTATTTTGTTGTTTGGGAATAAATGTCATTGTATTCAGTAAATTTTGTTACTGAAATTTTCATTAAATTAGAGCCAGTAATATTTAAAGGTGTGACATGTATGTGCGTATAGGGCTGAAACCTTAGCCCATAACCCTGTTTTTCTCTGAATATATTTTGTGTGTGATATGGCGAGTGTTGATGAGATAAAGGCATTGTTAGAACAGATGTCGATCCAAATGTCCGCGAAAACGGAAGAACAATTAGTGCAGATGTCCGTAAAGACGGAAGAACAATTAAAAGAACAATTAGAAGCTCAGCGTGAGCATAGTGAAAAACAATTACTTGATATGAGCGGTAACATTTCGGTCCAGTTAGAAGTCCAGAAATTAGACACTGACAAACAATTCAATGAACTAAACCACAAATTGTCACAACAGGCGGTAACACAAACCGAACAGTTAGGAAAAATCACAAATGATATTAATCAGAGCGTTCAAAAAGTAGAGAAACTGGCAGGCGAGGTTGCGGAAAACAACATCAAACAGTTAGGCGAAATGAAGAAATTGGAGGCGAAATTTGATAACAAATTAGTACAATTTGACGAGATGGTGGCAGATAAACTCAAGCAGATAGAGGCAGCATGTGTCAGTAACACCGCGGGAGTGAAGAAAACCCAAGAGAAACTACAGCAGCAAATTAATTCGGTAGATAACAACGTGCTGGAATTAATAAAGGAAATAGATAAAGTCGAAGTTAAGGCTGAAACCGAGCGGATACACTTGCGGGAAAATTTAGAGGAGCAATTAGGCAGAACACAAGAGATCATAAGAAAAGAGATGGAAGGCCAGCTAATAAACACACAAGAGGTCATAAGACAAGAAGTAGGGGAGCAGCTCGTCAAAACTCAGGATAATTTGGAAGAACAACTAGTGAAAACGCAGGAACGGATACGTGAAGAGCTAGAGAAAAATCAGGAGAGGAACGAGGAGAAAATAAATAGCTTAAAAAGTAGGATCCGGCGAGATTGGGACCAGCAGGCTCATGCGAATAAGGAAGACAGGCTGGCAGTTTTAAAGCGAATGCAGGCACTGGAGGAAAATATGAAGTCGAAATTACAGGAACATTCAGAATTAATCATAAAAAACGAAATTAGATCGTTAGAGAATGCGACAGTATTTTCAAACGAAAATATTCCGGAAAAGCAAACAAGTATTGGAAGTCCGGCAGGTTCGAAGTTGGCTGAGGACACGAGTCGGGGTCAAAGTCCCAGACTAACGACTAATGCATTCCAGCAGTACAGGGGGGAGACTTCAACTCCGCAACCGAACTTGGCACCAGCCCAAGTCATCCAAGTCATTCGGGGTAATGATTTTAAGCCCGATAAGTTTAAAGAACATTCAGGAACCACTCCCAAAGCATTTCTACGGCAATTAACTGACTACTTTAATGACCAACACATCGGCCCGGAGAAACAATTAAGACTGGTGGAGAAATTTTTAGAAGGACCTAGCCTGACCTGGTTTTTAAGTTTCAAGTACACGTTTACAGACATGGCTCAATTCCGCGAGGCGTTTTTGAAGAAGTTTTGGAGTCCTTCGTTACAACAGGGGTTAAGAATGGACCTGTACACGCGCAAATACCATAGTACACATCCAACCCGTTTCTCAGAATTCTTCAGTCAGCAATTGGTAAAATTCAGGGATTTTGATGACCCGCCTAGCGAGCCGAATATGGTTCTAACCATCGGAAAACAACTCCCAATGCATATCCAACAATTATTAGTCGCAGGAAATATTCAGACCGCAGTCCAAGCCGAAGAATTACTCAGACACTTAGATGAGACGAGTATGGTAAGCCCACAGACAGGAAGAAGGAATTTGGAATGTGTCAACACGGCAGAGGTAGTTCAGGGACTCCAAAATAACCACGGCCAGGGGAACCAAAGTAAGACACAGTCCACAGGGACACAGTTCACGCCAAGAAGACAAGATTTTGACGGCCGAAACCAGTTCCATAACAACAATCAGAATTATCAGAATAACCGCGGGAGATATCATCAGAATAACCAAAATCAAAATAATCAGTGGACGTACCAGCGGGAATACACGAATTGGAGGGGAAACCAGAGACAAGGTAGACCTTACCAAAGAAATGGAGATGGTAGATGGAGTAACGGCAGGGACTATCGCCAAGAAAACAGAGGAGATTATAGGAATAACTGGGACGAACGATATATTGAATCCCGTAAATACTTGGATCAATTAAGTAATGAAGAAGCGGAGAAGGAGAAGTGGGGGCGTGCCATGGCGAACAGACAGAGCCCAGACAACCATCAAGGAGAGGGGGCAGAGAGTTTACTGAGGCAACAGGAGCGACAGAATGATAACCGGCGAAACACATCTAATGGGGCCCGGGATAAAAAAAAACCCAAATGAACTGAAAGGAGACAGGCTAGAAACGGAGATCGCCAGGGAGCAAGAAGAGATGATAGTGGCCAATATAGAAGAGTGGGTAGCATTCCCAGACGACTGCCTGGAGGAAGTGGTGAAGAACCGTGAAAATGTTATCAGACAGCTACCAATTATTTACGCGCAGATTGGAGGTATGAGGGTGAGATGTTTGATTGATACAGGTAGCCAGGTGAGTTTAGTCACTGAAATTTTGATTAAAGAAATAGCAAGAAAACAGACTGTTCCTATTATGCCGGTACCGCTAATGAAAGTCAGAGGTGTCATTCCTGACAAAACTATGAATTGTAAACAGCAAGCATTTCTAGATCTGGAAATATTGAACCATACTTTTTCACAAACATTCATTGTTATTCCAAAGATGAACTACAATATAATTTTAGGAGCCAACTTCATCTGCGATTTTCATGCTGTAATTGATTTACATAACAACACTGTAAGCTTCAAACAAGTAGAAGGATTGGATCATGTGGGTTTAAATATGGAAGAGAATCCGCTGGAGAGAGAGGCCAATACTTGGGTTGTTGAGGAATGCACTAATGAGGCCGGAGATAAGATCTTGAGGGGAGAGCAAGTTAACCAGACAGCAGTGCTAGAAATGGATAGCCGAGATATTTCGCAGGAACTTTGGGTGCATTTGGCGGAAGAAGAAATGGGCGGAACCAAATTCGAAATTCTACTTCAGGAGCGACTTAAGGAAGCCATCGTAGGGGAATCTGATAGAAGAAGATTGGAAGAAATTTTAAGATTACATAAAGGAGCCTTTGACACCGTACCTGGGAAAGTTTTAAATTTTCAATATGCGATGCAGGTAACAGATTGGACCCCATTTAGAAGTAAATTGTACCCGATCCCAGAGAAGCATTTTTCTCAGGTGAAGGACATTATTACTAACTTATTAGATTCTGGCATGATAAGGAAAGCTGCAACTCCTTATCTGAACGCAATATTGGCTGTGACCAAGCCAAACGGATCAATTAGGCTATGCCTAGACGCGCGAGTTTTAAATAGCAAACTGCTAGTTGAGCACGACCAAGCACCGAGGATCAAAGATGTTTTGAAAGGCTTCCGTGGGAAGAAGATATACTCAAGTGTTGATTTGACAAATAGTTTCCACCATCTTGAACTTGAAGAAAAATCCCAACTGTTGACGGGATTTTTATTCGATAATCAAAGTTATATCTGGTGTCGAATGCCCTTTGGCGTGAAAACTGCGGGATGTGCACTCATTAGAGCACTCGATAGAAATCTGACTGAGGAGGTCAAGAACTTCACCACGAGATATGTTGATGACATATTAATCGCTTCTGAGACAATGGAAGAACACTTGATAAATTTAAGTAAACTGCTGGACAACCTGAGAACCATGAACTTCAAGATCAACTTAAAAAAGTCACATTTTTGCCAGAGCGAAATTTTATATTTGGGACATATAATTGATGTCGAGGGCGTGCGGCCTAATCCAGCCAAGATTGATGCTATTAAGAAATTTCCCACACCTACCAAAGTCAAACATGTTAGAGCATTTTTGGGAGTGACAGGTTTCTTCAAAGAAAATTGCCCTGGTTACACAGAAACAGTAGCGCCTATGCAAGAGATGTTGAAGAAAGCGAATCGATGGTCGTGGAACGAGGAGTGCGACAGGTCTTTTAAAGCAACGAAGGATTTATTGGAAAACTGTGTGAAACTTGGATATCCGGATTTTGAGAAACAATTTATCATTCAAGCAGATGCTTCGTTAATTGGGATTGGTGCTATGCTGTACCAAGAGGACGCTGAAGAACCCAAGAAGAAATCCTATTTGGCATTTACGAGTCGTAAATTACGGAAACATGAGAGGAACTACACAGTTACGGAACTTGAGCTACTAGCAATTCTATATTCTCTCCAACAGTGGCGCAAGATGATCTATGGTTATTCCATCATTGTTAGAACCGACCACCATGCACTGACATTTTTATTTAAGACAACAATAGCAAGTGACAGAGTTACGCGCTGGTCCATCTACATACAGCAGTTTGACATCACAATAGAGCATTGTCCTGGGAAATTGAACGTCATACCAGATGCCTTGAGTAGAAACCCTGAGGACGGAAACGAAGTAACAGCGGAAGTTCACAATATTACCTTGACACCTAAGGCTCGTGAGTTTTTGGCGAGATTGAAGGATATTCGGAAGGAGCAAGAAGCTGACCCATGGATGATGATGATGATAAAATTCTATAGGAAGTGTCGGTTTAATTTAAGTATTGTAGTTGTGTTCCCTTGTGTCGGTCTAGCTCTAGGAAATGCGGATTCGTTGTTTGAAGGGTCATTCTGGATGATTAATCTCTCCAGAGATATCGCCCAAATTTTGTGTGGCATTTTTATTAAGCGGGAGTCAGTTGGGAGTTTTTGTTGTTAATTGTTTATGTGTAAATATGGTGATTTGTTATTAAATTCAGTTGTTTTTTTAACCCTGGCTTCACTCTTTCCTGCATGTTATTTTGTTATATGTTACCCTGCAAGTTAATGAAGCGCCCTGACAGCAACTTACGAATATGACCTGTTACGCCCCGAATCTGAGTCTCATATGCTTCTTTGCAAGGGTTCAGTATCGAACCTCAAAATGACGAATCTTTGTCTTTTTAATGTTTCCCACTCTGATATATGGTTTTTGTTTCCTTCCCCTTCTTCCTCGACTACCTAGCTCTATCGTGTGCTTCTTTGCTCGCTCTCACTTCTAGTTCAGACTTCGAGTGTACAGTTCGGCGCTCTCTCTTAGAGGCCAGTCTCCTGTCTTCATGAGACAATTTTAAAATAGACGTCATGTCTGTTTTTTTAAGTAACGGCTACAAGGAACCTTCCACTTCAATCATCATGGCAAGTTAAGTAAACCACATACTTTGAATTTAAACCATTTTAGAGGGTTTTAATCAACATGTTGGATGCTTTTACTAAAAGTTATAGGCAGTGCTGGAATTTCACAAAATTGTGAAACCTCTGCCCCTCGTGGGAATCGCTTTTCTTAGCTAACAAAGCTCTTTACCAGTCATGAAATCTAGTATTTTCCACACCAAGTAAGGGAATACTTTCCCGCAACGAGGGATTCATGTCAATTAACCGTTGTCTAAAACTTAACTTGTTTCCTCCGAGGGATTATTTACCGCTCTATTTAACTGTCAATACAGTTCTGGAATTTTCCATTTAAAATAAATTCCAAACTGCAAAGAACTATACTCAATACCGTCAAATTGCTGGAACCTCAAGGTAACTAGAACTATTAACTGCAATCCACAAACTTTCCAACGCAATAAACTTATTCAAGTCAAATTCAACTAAGTGTTCTCCATAAACTGCAATAACTTTTCACTTGTTCCATGAACTTTCAGTGCTGCATTAGTGAAATTTTCCAATCTATCAACAAACTTTAGTGCAAAACAGTGCCCGTTCAACTATCTACCGCGCCGCGTTCGATTGAGAGCAATAAAAATTGGCCAGAACTTTGAATTATTTTCTCCTTTTCCTCAAATACCTTTTACTAACAAATTTAGGTTAATCTAAATATATAGTTACTATCCTACGAGGCCTTGCCCAAATTTTGGCGCCCTCCCATTTTTTCTCCATTTACCACTTATTCATTCTGCATAAATATTAGAAGTTATAGAAACTACCTATTAATCTTTCTTTTCTTATCCTGCTGGCTCAGGAATCGTTAATTTTCTAATTGTTAAACTTTTGTACCTAATTTCTTTTCTCCAGGCTTCGTTAATACGACCTGACCTTTTTGGAATATAACATTTGTTAACTTCTGTTTAAATAATAGCGGTCACCTCCGCTTGTAAATCTCTTCATTTCTCCTGCTACTATCAGCAATTTGATCTATTTGTCTATAGCCTTTTCGCTTGCCATAAGGGCATTGTACACGATTTGGTGTTCTACCTAACTAATTGAACAAAATCTTATACTAAATTGTAATCTTTTATAATTAACCTAACAGGTTCAAAAACTCTTAACCATACGTTTGTTAAATAACTCTTGTAAGGGTTTTTGTACAAATAGGGGTCTTAGACTTCCAAGTTGTTAAACCAATTTTTTCTCTTCAGCTTAAAATAGCTAAATTGTTACTCATAACCGAAAATAAGATACTAAATCTAACAAATTGTTAAATGTTTCAAATTCTATCCTGTTAAATAAATAATTTGTTGTTTTGCTGCTATCTCTATTACTAGAACAAAGGTTAGGCAGGACCTTCTCTTCTCTGATTCTTCTCCCAAAATTATTTCATCTTCCAAAATAAAAAAGGCAATCACAGAATCAATAAAAACTTTACCACTTGTTGCCTTTAAAACGAAACTTCAAATAATAACATTTGCCAAGTTTCTCTTAGCTGTCACAGCTAATTCTAGTAAATCATTAAGGCAAGTACAGCTCGCTCCACCAGCTTCCTATTGGTAGAGACTTCTTCTCTAACTTGTGTTTTACTCTTCAAAATTTTAGTTTTGTTTAAGTTCGGTCTGAGGGTTTCCTCCGTTCTAAGCTTTTAGTCAGCACCCTGCTGGGTAGAAGCTTAGCCTGCTTTAAGTGCAACAATTTGTATTCTTAAAAGATTCTCACTAATAGCAGTAAAACATATTGCTAAAGGCACTAGAGTTGCTTTATCTCTTCCCACTCTGGGGGCATTCGGCTGTTCTGCCGGAGATCCAACCGTGGTTAGTAATAAAAATATTACGGAAGATTCAAATTCTTCCAGCATTTCAGAATGCTTAGTAAATTCTAACCCTTTTGAAGGGAAACCACATAAATCCACTTCCTTTCATACATCCTTGCTTTCTAGAGTACTACCTATCCCCATAGTACCCAAATTCCAGCTCGGGAGGGAAAGAACACATAGCGATATCTTGCAGGTAATCGTAGTTCCCGCCGCTCTCTCCATTGACGGTGACCGAGCTCCCTCTTACTTTAGTTACTTCACGGGCTCTGCCCAGCATAACTTGTCGTTAGATCACTAGTTTCTTCCTTTTTTAAATTGGATTCACTTCCTCTTTGCCAAAAATTGTTCCTACTCCTAAACCTACTTCATTTTTCCTCATCATCTTCCCTCAGGTAGTGTTGACACTCAGTAATAACCTACCAAGTTTGGTTTGATATGTCGCAATCCCTAAAATAAGCAACAACAAAAACAAACAAAAACCCTTGTGGTATATTCCTGTTTGAATATACGTTTAAAAGTTCAGTAAATTGTACCCACCTTGGGTTTCTTTGATATTTTTGCCTTCATTATTTTTTTCTTCCGTGCAAGCCACTAACATACTTTTTGTGCTTTCTCTCCTTGTGCAGTTTATTCACATTTGTCTCTCGTGTGTTCTAGCGTTCGAGTCACTTTACACCCTTGTTATCAGCAACGTTAAGTTCCTTCTTGGTGCGCCATCTTACGGACAGCACAAGAACTTTCTGTTAATGGCTGATGAAGAAAGCTTACCACCTGAACTCATCTCCACCAGAGGGCAACCTTCTCGCTTTTACCCCATGAACTCACTTTTTGGATTCTGCCTGAAGACTAAACATTTATTGAATTTAAAGGAAATTTATAATTCTATGTTGGTACTGCCCCCGTAATTGAATTATATAGAGACCACGGTGGCTATTTTGGAAATTATGAAGAAAGTTATGGCTGTCATGGTTATGACGTGGATGGTCATGACGTAAGCACGGATGACGCAGACGTTATACCAGCAGGCTGCTTGAGCTGAGATTCTCAATGACGTCAGCATTTATTCGAGAAAGTTCCGAGATTTACGACGCAGTCGCAGGAAACGTGGAATTGTGCTGAGGAAGAAATTATGCTATTGGAGGGGAGGCTTGAACCAATGAACGGTTGTTTGAAGGAAGACGGAGATTGCTGAAACTATGGTATTTTTAATACTTTTTGGAATGAAGAATTGTGGAAATCCATTTGCAGTAGAGGCATTGATTTGGAATTTTGGTGAAATTTATTTCCAGTTTTTGAATTTTGAAAATCCGTCACGTATTGACGAAGTTGGAACTTCGAGCGATGACGCAGTAACACGCTATGGAAGGGATGGATACGCCCCTTATGAAGTTTATAAAAGGCCTTGCGCAGAAGAGAGGAGTCTCAATCGTCAGATCTCATATCGCATATCTCAAATCGTCAGATCTTCAGTGATTATATAGTCGTTTTGGTGAGACGTCGAGCGATATTAGTAGAGAGAGTCGTCTTTATAACGCGTGGTGAAGCCACCGCATTAAACGTGATTCAAGCAGACAAGCAGTGCAAGTTTACTGTGAGTAAAACTAGGTGAAGTTAAAACGCACATTATAACGCGTCTACAAGAGTGGCTATGAACAGTTAGCGGTTGCCTATAAGCTAATCCTATTGTGCAGTGCTACATTAAGCAGTGTAGTAAATTTGAACAATTTCAAGGAGTTATTTTAGAAGATATTAGCACTTTTAGACGTCTGACAAAAGTGATTTTCTCGCCTCCTGAGAAGCACTTTGTATCGCCAGATCCTACGCTACGGCTGACACTGCTAGTATAACAGGGAGACTTCTGATTGCTTTTGTGACACAACGCTACAGTACTATGGAGCAGTTTAATAAGGCAGTTTGTTCTACTATCACTATAACCGAAGAGAAGATGGAAGGCTAAAGGACTTTAATGCGATTGGGACATACATCGTTGGAGTAAGATAGCAACATGGAACTTCGCTAATTGCTATTCCATACAAGCGGACATGTGGTGAACAACCATCTACACCCATGTTTCGTGGCTCAACGCTGAATACTATCAAACAGCAATGGAAACGATTTCATACTCACTGAATATGAATATTTCAATGGAAATTACTACAAAAACTTCATGGCGATTTTCTACAAGATCTTCAGGGATTTTTCAAGAGAGGTCAGGGTAGTCCCGACTCACAAAGAAGAATTTTGCCGGAAGGATGTCTTTTGTCTTCACGGAGCAGTGCAATTTCCGGAGGAGGAAGCAGTTCGATTCTCTGAGGGTGCTGTTTCCTGTTTCGAGGATGGAGCTCAGCTTTAACTTGGTGAAATGGATCCATCAGCAGTCTTCTTTGGGGAATTTTCCTCTGGAACTTCAATCGGCAGATAAGGTAGTCGTGAACGTTTATTGTATTTGAGTTTTCTAGCAATATCTGAGCAACCATTTTCCCATATTTTTTGTCCTCATGTATTTTGCCCTATATTCTTGTTTGAGATTTCTATTCTCAGTACACCTTGATGAGTTATGCCTTTTTTGTCGATTTATTAAGACATTGTTATTCCATGGGCATAGTTAAATGATTTTGGATCAGTTGAGACTGATATTTAGATATTTCAGTAATTTGCTTATTTTTGGTAGTCACGATTTGACTATAAGTTAATGATTTTCATGGCAGATTTAAATTCAGACAGCATGTCTCTTTATTAAAGTAATTTCTACCCCAGTTTAATTACTTTGACCAATTTTCTGTCATCATCAAGAAGGAAGAACATTTAAATGATTTTAGAGCGTTAAAATCTCTAACGTGGTCGACGATCTTGGAAATACTAGTCGTTATTTGAAATTGATTGCAACACAGACATTTATCGTCAGTTATGAACGAACATTGCATCATAGACAATTTTGTGAAAGATGAACTTTAATTATGTATTATTGAATGCATTAAAATCGTGAACTTTTGTTAGGAGTTTTTTCTCAATTAGAGATTTGAATAATAATGTTTGCATTCCACAGTCTAATTGGATTCTATTCGACTATTTTGCAGTTTAGTCGCACTTTGTTTGATGATAGTATTTTTATACTACAGTACTTTGAAGATGATAATCTTGAATTTTGATAGACCAGAGAGGCGTATATAAGCGTATTCACTATTAAATTTGTTTGTGATTGGCAAATTTTTACTTCATTTCGATTCATGAATGAAATCCACGAAGGTTAAATGACAACAGTTTTGAAACTATTAATGATTATACGAATTTTTGAAGTGGAACTATGAATGTATAATCGCCAGTGCAGCGGACCTGTTGAAAGTCGCTGATGTATAATGCCCTTGAAGTAAATGAAGGAGGTTCCCACAGTAATTAATGATGTTGAAGAATTTGTTAGTGGAGGTTTTAGTAAATTCTGTGGAAGATTTTGATGCCGTATATATTAATATATGATGAATTTTGGGCCTATTTTTAATGCAGTTTTGTGCATTTTTTTTGTAAGCGACGTATTTACCACTGGAGTGTATTGTATTTGTCCTTTGAAAATTAATCAAGTGAATTTACTGTTATAATTAACAAGAGTATTGAAAGAATTTGAGATAAGATTTTGAATGAAGATTACCGTCACAAATAATTATAATTATTAAACATTTATTAAACCAGATTGTGACATTAACATGTATAACTAACCTTCATTGGTCGATTATATTGACACGATTATGAAATTACCAACCGGATGAACATGTGGTTAATGTATTTCTCAAATTAATAATTTGAATAATTTAAATGTTAATATTGTAAATAAATGATGTAAATATCTTTAACAATAATGTGGAACGAAAGTAATGTTAGAGGCGTGTTTAAAATTTTTGTAATTGTCTTCGACAATAATATGAACAATTTCTAATTGTTATAAATTAATTTATGAGTTTTTGTTAAAAACATTTAAGAGTTTGTTTTATACTCTAAACAATGCTTATTAAACATTTGAATGATAATTAAACAAGTTTAGGGATTGTCAGAATAATCCAGTGGTATGTGAGTAAAGCATTTGAAAGATTTGCGTAACAATATTTGTGATGTCTTGCGGACATTTAAAACTTTTGAGAGAGTGCTGGATTCTTACGCAACGTGGCTTGACAAGTGAGCCCATTTGACAGGTGTACGTCAGGTTTGAAGGGTAGATGGCAGCTGGCCAGACAACTGGTTATCAGCGGGCGAGGTCGTCTACAGTGTGGCCTTGCGCCTATAAATACAAGTGTCATGTTTATTAAAAGAAACCAAATGCTCTATACATGTGTCTCGTCCTGACTTCCTTTTTCCAGTCCAAATGTGTTCTAAATGTTACGTTATTTTGAGCTCGTGGGAGCTAACATGTTGTATGCTAACTTTGCAAGTCCTATAGGAGGACATAGTCAGATTGACATGGGCTACTGATAGCCACATTTATTTTGTTGAGTTGTTAAAATCATACCCTTTATTTGAAATAAAGCTTTTGTACAGTTCAAAGTTCTTGCCGTCGTTCTGGTTCATTTTTAAATGTCATAGTGAAGGTTATTGTGGGAGCATACTTTAGAGATCCTGTTGTCAACCCAATCCCCGAGATATTTTTAAGAGGTAAGTAGAGGTAAGTATGAACCCCCGTCTATTTTGGTGTGTTCCACAATAATTTCTTGTTAACTTCTGTGCTCAAATCTCGGTAGTATCTGTCAGTGCCATTTTCATTGGTGTAGTTGAGCCGGTGCGGTTGATTATTGGCAATCCGATTGAGGGGGCGGATATCTGACAGCCTACTATCCGGGTAAACGGGGACAGTACCCGCCGCGTCATGTTTCATCGCTTCTTACTCCCTTACGCCTTGCAAGCCACCTTAGTGTGAGCCCAATCACTCTTCAGTCAGACTTTGGTGTACAAGCAGGCCGCTTGATTTGACCTCTCTGTGAGAGGCAGCCATATCGCCCGACATTTTGTGATAATTATGTAGTGAACTACACATACCTGTTCTATCAACTCATCATGTGGAAAAGATAAGCACTCACATCTGTTTTGATACAGCAATGGAGTTGTTTTAAAAGGTTTTCACAACCGTTTTATCTAGCTGGCTAGCTATCCTTTCTCCAAGTGCTACATTTTACTGGTAATGTCAAAGCATCAACTTGTTTTATTCATACTTTCCTCCGTGGGAGCTTATTGCAATGTAACACCGTGAACATTTGTCGGGCGCACCAGGGATCTTCCTTTCAACTTTATTCTTTCAAATTCAAAACTGCACCGAGGGATCTCTCCATAAACTCTGTCAAATACCATTAAATAGGGCAACGTGGGAATCGTATTGAACTTCATCAGGTCTTACAAAATTCATCTGGACGGTTCTAGAAGGATTCAAATGCAAAGTCTATGACGTCACAGCGAAATACCACTACTTCAACTTCTAACGGTTAAATGGAATCTCTCTGTTAATAATGGAAAACTTTCTAGAATCATTCAAACTGAACTATAATCTCAATGCACAAACTCTCTCCAAGAAAATAATTCACAGCAACTACTGTAAGTGACTTTTCTCAACTCTAGAAGTTAGACTCTCGTTCTAAAAACGTTCAGTTCTTCGAGCCATAAAAACTTGGTTTTTCTACCTTTTCCACTTTTACTAACAATTCTAGTACCGGTATACCGTAAGTAACTTATATGTGAACATTTTGTGTGTGTGTGTGTAAAATTGAGGATTCATCAGAGCGATGTCCTCCCCCTATTGAAACTTAGCACAACAACTTAACTCTGCACAAATAGACTAATCTAAGTGGTATACAAACTCACTCTTTTAATCTTAGCATTCTCTTGCCGTCTAGGCGCTGTATCATTCAGGAGCCATCCTGCTCCACATAAATTTCATAATACGCTGAGGCACATGCTGTTCCCAAGATCTCAGGATCTATCCATATTTTTTTCTATCTTAGTCCTTTTCAATCTTTGCTGTGTTTATTGAGACACCCTTAGATGTGGGTATTGAATTGAGTTTGAAGTAAATTACAAGTTCTTTTTACACATAACTATTTTAGTGTTCCCTTGGTCTAAGACCTTTAATCGAGCATTATCTGTGCTCTTAGTACTATCCTTAAAGAAATTGAATTGCTTATTTTTATATGCGGGGCATAAATTTTATGCACGAGACCGCGGCCGCCCCCTTGTGTTATTTTACTAGTTCTGCTCATTATCCTTACTCGAAGAGTATTCTAAATGATTTGCAATGCTTAATACCAATTTCTCAAGTCTCCTTTTTCACTTACGAAAATAATTGTAAAAGCGCCACGTTGCCTTTGGCAAATATTTCTTTTCTTTGTTGTGCTAAGAACAAAACGTCATTAAATGCAATTTTGTCAAGTTTGCTTTACTATTCTCTTTAGATTGTTAAATAGTTCGCTCAGCCAACTTCCTACCTTGGGCCATTGCAATCTACAGTATGCATCTTGGTTGTGGTTTTTTTTAAATCAAGATGTGGTTGGTTCATTTTTTCGCGATTTTTTTTATTAGTGCCTCATTGGTGCAAAAAGGAGTGTATTTCGAGCACAACAAATATTCTCCCTTTGAGACTACTCCTAGTTATGCATTTCTACTCTTGGTCACGGCCGTCTCCTGGTCTTGCGCTACGATATTTAATAATTCCTCAGGGTTTCTTAACCCGCATTTAGTATTTATTGAAGTTAATTATCCCCTTCGCTATTGTCAAATTTCACTTGGCTGCTATTTGTTGATGCGCCACGTGAACTTGGTTGGCTATTGTCATTTTGCTTTTTGTTCTTTGATCCATGTCTCTTTTGGATTTGGTATACTTTTCGAGTAACTTACTCTTATTTGTTCTAAAAAACTTCAAGCTTACCGTAGTCATAATATTGACGATAATAATAATAATAATAATAAAACAAATTTGTAAATAAGCCACGAGCTCCTCCTTTCCTTGGCACTTCCCTGCTTGCTCGCTCAGAGATGTATATAGGCTAAACATCTTTTTCAGATTTTCAGTCATCCTTTTATTATTGTTTGTTTTTGCTTTGTTAATAAACTTTGTATTGGGTCTGTCCCTTTTGATCCGATTTTTTTCTTTCACTTCCAACCTTCTTCCTCAATCTACTGCATCTTCCCTAGGGTCGTGATTGGAATTTCTTTCCAATTGCTCCAACTTGCGAGAGACTTGTGAGCCTTGCAGCTCATGGGAATAAAAAATTTCTCAGCCTCCCATGAGCGCTGCTTGAGGAATTGATTGCGAGCAGGATCAGTCTCCGGCAAGATGTCTTCTGAACAAGAAACTCTGCTTGCTGTGATGGTGACAAGTGGCGAAGCTATGCTAATTTAATTAAGGCAAAGAAACCCCGTCTATGTTGGTTCACTGACCTGCACAAAATAAAAAAAACAGAGTGAACCTGATTATGTCCAACATTCGCTTTCACATTCCTTGGCTGTGATTCTCACAAAGCAGAATGTGACCAATAAGTGTCGATTAGCGCAAGTAGCTCTTCATCCCACCAGGCCACCATCCTTTGGCTCAGACTTCCGATCACGTTCCTTTGACGCTGAGCATCCCTTTGTGCACTGAGCCGCTCAGCTCGCTACATAACTGAGTGGCGTGCTAACAAAACCCGTTAGTCAGTACGCCCGAATCGATCGAGTTCGAGTGAGCGAATGGAGTGCCGCGCAGCATTCTGATACCTCACACACGCCATAGTTTACAGCTTAAAAATAGGCTACGTGAAGAGTGGATTCAATGAATTGTTTCAATGATGGTTCCCCAATTTCTATTTTCGTCCATACAGCAGCAGGATGATAACGAGTACCGGTAGCAATGTGACCATCCGTGAGGATCTCACCTCCACCCGACTGGCGATTCTGAAGGCTGCAATTTCTCGATTCTCAGTCAGAAATTGCTGGAGTTCTCAGGGCGATATCCTTATCAAGAAACCGGATGGTACCAAAATCAGGATTAACCGTATGAGTGACTTACCTAACTAATCAGTATCTACAGTGTAAAAACTATTCACCTAGCTGACTGCGGCCAATATATGCCATCTTAGTTCTAATTATTATTATCTGTTTACTATTATATTAGTCTTAGTTTACCATAGTACATTTCTGTTAGTTCAGTTATATTAGCCTTAATACATTTCGGTTAGTTCAATTTTCATTTCTTAAGTTGGCAAACCTGATCGACAAGAACGTTACCTCTGACAGCAGCACTCTCACAGCCACCTCCTGCAGTGAAAGGAATTTCTCCCGCACTCCCTCACCCCTCCCCTCCCCTACCGAACCGTTTCCATTTACTTCAAATAACAGGCTACAATTAGCTCCCGCAAACAATGACCTTATCTCGACTCGAGATCGACTGTTTGAAAATGTGTCACTTCACCCAACCGGAATCCATATAGCCCACGTGAATGTACAATCCTTATCGGCACATTTTCATGAACTTGAACTCATTATACCTGATTTGTTCCATATTTGTTTGATGAGCGAGACGTGGCTATCACCGCTAAATCAATCTAAATCATTCCACTTTCCCGGCTACACTCTAATACGTAATGACCGTGTTGGGAAGAGAGGAGGTGGGGTAGGAGCTTTCGTTAAGTCAAACCTTAATCCTAAAGTCTTAGCATGTTCTGATAGCCAGTATAATAGGAGGCCTGAATTTATGCTATTTGAAATTGATGCCGCCCATCAAAAGTGCGCTGTCTGTGTTGTTTACAAAGCACCTTCACTGGGTCACTTGGAGGACGTGAAGAATGCGTTACTAAGAATCCTACCACTTTACCAACATGTAATAGTCATGGGCGATTTCAATACTAATATAGGCGACAACACCAAGTCTGAAACTCGGCAACTGCTGAATATGCTTTCGTCACGAGACATGAAAATATTAGAACTATTACCAACACATCACACGCGTACTTCACACACGACAATTGACTTGATATCAGTAAAGAACACTGACAGGGTGCTTCAGTTTGGTCAGACATCTGTACCCGGAATTTCAGCCCATGATTTAATCTATATCTCCCACTCATTAAAATGTCCCAAGACCAAACCAAGGACCATCATGTACAGAGACCTCTCTAAAATTGATATGAACTCCTTGACAGAAGATGCTCTATGTATCCCATGGCACGATATACTGACTATTCACAACATAGACGATAAGGTACACACAATGACCGAATACTTGACAGAACTTTATGACAGACATGCTCCAGTAAAATCTGTTCGAGCAACGCGACCTCCCGCACCTTGGCTCAGCCCGGAACTTAAAGTACTGATGGCTAAGCGCGATGTGGCACACAGAAAGTTTAAGAGATTACCAACTCAACAGAATTATGATGATTACAAAAAACTTCGAAACAAAACTTCCCAAACGGTACGTAATGCTCGAATCAGACATGCTCATAACCTGCTAGGAGGTAATATTAAACCCTCTGCGGCGTGGAAGGAACTAAAAAATATGGGAATAGGTAGAGAGAAAATTGACAACCCCATTAATCTACCTCTTGACACACTCAACGAACATTTTACAACTATCGGACACTCAGTTGACCCTGACATGAAACACAGAACTTTGATCAATAACTACAGCATCCCCACCCCTAACAGAGAACCATTCCATTTCTCGCATGTTACCCCCTCACAAGCCAGACGTGCTATTCTTCGAATAAAATCGAAATCTAAAGGGATTGACAATATAGAAATCGAATTATTCAAACGTATCATTGATATTATACTTCCCACAATAACACACATATTCAATCACTCGTTAATGACAGGTATGTACCCATCGCTTTGGAAAGCGGCCTTCGTCACCCCAATCCCAAAAAATACACAGGCTAAACATGTAAGCGATTATCGCCCAGTCAGTATACTATCATCCCTCTCCAAATCACTGGAATTTATCGTCCACGAACAACTCTCCTCCTATTTGCTCGAGCACAATATCCTTGATGAACACCAATCCGGCTTCCGCAAAAATCATAGTACTAGTACTGCACTACTCAAGGTCACGGATGACATAAGAAAGGCTATGGATAGTGGGCTAGTAACAATCCTAACACTGCTTGATTTCAGTAAAGCCTTCGATTCTGTTGACCATGACATATTACTCTCTTGTCTATTTAAAATTCATCTCTCCAAGAACAGTATCCAATGGATGGACTCTTATCTACGTGGACGTCAACAATGTGTTAAAATTAACTTAAATCAAATGTCTTCATGGCGTCCAGTTGAGAGAGGAGTCCCTCAGGGGTCAGTCCTTGGACCGCTCCTGTTTTCAATATATATAAACGACATTCCGTCATCAATCACTAAATGCAAACACCACCTATATGCTGATGATGTACAAATCTACCTGCATTCAGCACCAGAAAAACTATCGGAAGCAATCGGCACCTTTAATGAAGACTTAACTGAAATCTGTAACTGGACTCGCTTACATGGACTACGACTCAATGAGGCTAAAACCCAAGCAATCATAATCTCCCACCCGAAAATCCTCCTAAAACTAAAAAATGAACCCACATTACCAAAATTACGCTTGTGCGATTCCCCAATCGAATTCCGTGAGTCAGTTAAAGATCTAGGCGTTATTATAGATAAACATCTTTCCTGGACGCAGCACGTCTGCAATGTTTCCAGAAAAGTATTTTCCGCATTGAATTCACTTAGAAGATTCTGGAATATTTTCTCTCGTGTATTAAAGGAACGACTTGTTTCCTCCCTAATATTGCCTCATTTTGATTACTGCGATGTGGTATACAAAGATCTCGCTGTTACTCTTAAAAACAAACTCCAACATGCACAAAATGCCTGTGTACGCTACATATTTAATTTACGGTACTATGACCATGTCACCCCCGCTTATGAGCAACTTAACTGGTTACGTCTAAATCAACGCCGCGACCTCCATTCTTTATGTATTCTTCAACAAATACTCTCAACTTCAACTCCAGCTTACCTGCACTCTCAGCTTCACCGCCTCTCGTACGAGCATACTCTTGGAACACGGTCAAAAAACGACACACTCTTGCTGATACCCATACACCGTACAGTACGCTATACCAACTCCTTCGCTGTTGCTACTGCACGACTGTGGAACAATCTGCCTCGCTCTGTCAGAGGAGCAACCCCGTCCAGCTTCAAGCAGCGTTGCCAGCAGTACATACTCACTAAGTAAATGAAAGTTGAACTCAACATTTATGCTTATATTCTTACGTCGTATTACATATATTCAAACTTTCCAATTCTCACTTTCTCATTTACTCTCTATTTAGATATCTAAATAACCTCCTTCAGTAACGACTAATTATCTTCATCATCATCTTCATCACCATCATTAGTCTACTTTTTTTCAGTAGCCTATTTCCTTTACCTTACTGTAATTTTAAACTTACTCCTAAGTATCTTAGTTATTCACCCTAACAATGCAACAATTTACAGCCTACACCACCAAGCTAATCCAGTTTATATGTATTTTATACTGTATAAATATTGTAAAATTGTTAGATTTAAGTTGTATTTGTATTGTATATTATCAAGCTAATCCATTTCATATGTATTTTATATTATATCAATATTGTAATATTGTTAGATTTAAGTTGTATTTGTATTGCTCATCATTTATTATTTGTATAATCTGGTTAGATGGAAGAGAGGGCCCAATGGCCCTAATCTTGCCAGTCAAAATAAATCTATCTATCTATGATAATTCCACAATAATAATAATGTGAAAAGCCGAAGATGGGACATTGGCTAAAGGGCAAGATGGCCACTAAGCCCAATGCCAGTGCTACCAACCTAACGATTTGGGCGCCCTCCAAGTTCACGACTGCTTCAAATGTCGACAGAATACAGGAAATGATATTAGTCGACAGGCGCGTAACTGTGTCTGATGTCGCATCCACATTGGGTCGAGGTGTGATGGTCCAGTGGTCAAGCTGTTTGCATCTCCCAGTTAATGCATGTGAGATTTTCGAAGTGAAATATCACGTCCCGTGGTTCGGATTCCACGAGACAATGGAGATCCCTTGGCTAATAATCGCAAGATTAACGGTCACGTAGAACTTCAAGCTTCCTTCCTTTTCACATGGGTGTTGGACGTGCTCAAACCCAGCACATGATTCACGAAGTGTTGGAATATCGGAAGGTGCTGGCAAGATTGGTGCCGATACAGTTCACTGCTGATCGAAACAAACTCAAAACAAGATGTTCAGTAAAGAACATATAGCCTACTTTCTCCTAAATGCATGGGTATTGTTATAACTCTTTGTCCTTTTCAAGGAGTATAATTGAATGTTGGTTGTAGTAGCATGTTGAAATACAACGTGTTATACCGATATTAAACATGAATATGAGGTGCCCTTTGCTAGTGCTACCTCTGTACAAAATTTCATTCAATTTGGTTTCACCATGTTTGAATTGATATGCTGAATCGATTTGCACACATACATGGCCGCTTTCTGCAAACTATTGGGCTGATGACCTTATAGTTCAGTGAAAAGATGCTTCCCACAAGAAGGTATGTTGTTGCAAAATTTGGTAGAGATCAAATGATTAGGTTGGTCGTAATTTGATTTAAGCTTTTAAAGTTTGGGTGGCCGCCATTACGTTTCCGTCAAGATGGTGGCAATATAAAACATGACACTGAGGTGTCTTTTTCTAGTGCTACCTCTGTACCAAATTTTGTTCAATTCGGTCTTACCGTGTTTGAATTGATAGGGGGAATCGATTTGCACACATACATGGCAGCCATATGCCAACTATTGTACTGATTACCTTGTAGCTTGGTCAAAGAACGCTTCTCACATAAAGGTATGTTGTTGCAAAATTTGGTAGAGATCAGATGATTAGGTTGGTCGTAATTTGATTTATGCTTTTAACATTTGGGTGGCCACCATTACGTTTCCGTCAAGATGGCGACTATATAAAACATGACACTGAGTTGCCTTTTGCAAGTGCTACCTCTGTACCAAATTTCGTTCAATTAGGTTTCATCGTGTTTGAATTGATAGGGGGAATCTATTTGCACACATAAGTTACATGACCGCCATCTGCAAACTATTGGACTGATGACCTTGTAGTTTAGTCAAAAGACGCTCGCCATATAGATACATGTTGTTGCAAAATTTGGTAGAGATCGGATGATTAGGTTAGTCGTAATTTGATTTAAGTTTTGAACATTTGGGTGGCCGCCATTTCGTTTTCGTCAAGATGGCGGCGATATAAAACATGACACTGAGGTGTCCTTTACTAGTGCTACCTCTGTACCAAATTTCGTTCAGTTCGGTTTCACCGTGTTCGAATTGATATGGGGGGACAGACATTCAGAGTAGGCTACACACACTCACAGACACACAATTTTTCGCCCTGTGTTGATCTCATAAGTCTACTCTCATTTTTTGCAAAAATCGAAAGTAGGCTAAAAATCAATTTCTGAAATGTCGTGGCTCACTCGTTAGTTGTTCTTGTTATTTGAAGAAAATTGTTTATAGCCATGCGAATGCTTGAATTGTACTTTATTTTATTTAAGTGCCGGCCCCAACTTCACAACCTAAAATCATGTAGGCGATCCCACTAACAATACGACTATTACTAATACCACTACCCCGCTCACTGAATACGGCATGGCTTAAGGACGTTGGATACACAGTTCAAGAGGAAGTCAATTAACTATTTGATACTGGAAGTACACAGTGCATTGATATTTTTGCGTACAAAGACGCAGACAGTTCTGCAGACATTGTCGACCCGACAATTGGGTTCGAGTCTCACGTCAACCAGCCCACTGAAGTGGACGAGGAGAAAAAGCGAGTATAGCCTACAACCCAATCATTCCTTAGTACCTTCAAAAATACAAGCGGAAGTTATTGGCCTAATGGTTGGCGCAAGTTTGGCCCTACTTCAATTCACTTCAAAAACACCATTCAGGGGTTGCATATAGGTTACGTAACAGTATCATGAAGAATATAGCCCTTGCCGCCCTTAAAGGGCCAATAGCAACACAGTAGCCTACCTGCACTAACAAAAACATCTTCTTGTGCGAAATGTATACACCTTGCCGAATGGCGTAGCAAACTTTAATGCTGGCAATAAGTAGGCTATATTACTTTCCGCAGTCATGTTGAATGAACTGAATTTCGTGCATGTAGCCTAACTGATGATGTCCAGTGCGGCAGCCCATTACTGTGGGAAGTCTTTAAAACTATATTCTCTGATTAATATTATATTTGTTAGTACTGTATTAATATGTGTAGACTGTTGTTGATGTTACCTGGATTTAAAAAAGTGACAGCCAGTCTGAAAGACTATACTTTGTATCATTTTAAATGCTACAAATGCTGAAAAATGCTAGAAAGGCTGGAGGCTTCGAGCAAGCCAAGACTCTTGACATGTTAGAAAATTATCTGCATAATACTTATCTTGCTTATCTTGTTTCAAATTACTCGCGAACGGCAAGTGAAAACCAAGGGCAAAGCAAGGTCAAGCACGCAGGATGCCGTCACGCTCACCAGAGCGCGCGGGGACGCGCCCCTTCCATCCAGTCTAAAAACACTTATAGTGGGCGATGTATTGAAGATAGAGATATGCTCTCGCGGATTTTTTTGTAGAACTTTTCATGCTGACCAATTCTTACGCTCATAGTATATTGATATTTTTAACGGTTTGCCCAGCGTAAGCTTAAGAAGCGCACGGGCGCCAAGTTTGTTTTCGACTTTTTCACTGAACTCTTTACTGCTTGGCTTCCTTTGATCATACATAAATTATTTTCTACAGAATCTTTCCTCGAGATATCCTTTACAGAATGGTGAAAACTGCATCAAAATCCATCCAGTGGTTCTCAAGATTACCCGTGACATAAAAGAATCGGGGATTTTTGTCTCATACTAACGAAGTAGAGATTGTCGGGGAACACATGCACCAAGCAGTAACCTACTATGACGTCACACACCTCAGTGCATCTGGGTACATTTCGTTCCGTCACCGTAACGTAACGCCAGACCCCAGCGTAACGACGAAGTCGACAAGATCATTTAAAATGATAAAACAGTGATAGTCAGTCTGAAAGACTAGACTTTATATAATTTTAAATGCTACAAATGCTGAAAAATGCTGGGTGAAAGCCTCATGATCATGCAGCAAACTGCGTGAACTCAAAGTCATTAGCAAGTGCAAACCAAGGTCAAAGGAGGTAGCTGGCTGGATGACGTCACGCTCACTGGAGCGCGCGGGGAAAGGAGGCAGCTCAAGCGGTACTATGACGTCACACACCTCAGTGCATTCTCGGTACATTTCGTCCCGTTGCCGTAACGTAACGCCAGACCACAGCGTAACGACGAAATCGACAAGATCTTTTATTTTTTTATTTTAGCGTATGGTTTTTAGTGTGTCCGAGGACAAGTTCAGCTCGCCAGAGTTTTGTAGCTGCTTCTATACGGACACCCATTGGGTGAGCTACAAGTACCGTCGCGTGTGGAGTGTTGTCTGGGGTGGAAAGTGTTAATGTAAGGACGAGGAATTGGAAGGTAGCGGCTGTGGCCTATAGTTAGGGACCAACCCCAGCATTTGCCTGGAAGGAAGATGGGAAACCACAGAAAACCATCTTCAAGGTTGCCGGCGCCACGGGGGGATTCGAACCTGCTCGCCTCCCGGATGTGAGCGACTGCCTGCAGCCACACCGTAACGACCACGGCTAACTCAGCCGGTGACAAGACCATTTAAAATGATAAAAGGATGCAGCTGTACTGTATGTAGCTGAGCGTTGTTGAAGCCTTGTATAATCACAAGGACACGCTAGCGAGATAACACTGGTATGCTAGACTGTTAACTTATTGGCCTTGACACTTATCTGCTCAGTGTTCTGTTGTTCACGTGTTCATTCTTAGCTAGTTGGCTATCAAGCAATATGAAACAACACTTAGAATTCCATTCATAGTTGTGTTGCAGTCTTAATTGATTCCTTGTTAATTCATTTAAGGACCTAGAGATGTCAAGGTTATGTATGAGCCCTATCTACGCGTATGTATAAGATACATACACACACACATAGACAGAGAACTTGTCTGATAACCTTTGTTATTGTGATGTCTGTAAAAGCATGTTTAGGATGTGTAATTGTGGCTAGAATTGGGGGAAAGCTGCCATGACCTAAGGTACACTATTAGGCCTAAATAATTTTACAGTTTATTCCACAGATTTTTAGAGCCTCCGTGGCATAGACGGCAGCACGCCGGCCTCTCACCGCTGGGTCCGTGGTTCAAATCCCGGTCACTCCATGTGAGATTTGTGCTGGAAAAAGCGAAGGCAGATAGGTTTTTCTCCGGGTACTCCGGTTTTCCCCTGTCAAAACTTTAATTCCAGCAACACTCTCCCCTATCATTTCATTTCATCTGTCATTCATTTAATCATGACCCCAGAGGAGTGCGACAGACTTCGACAGCTGGCACAGTTCATATCCTCGCCGCTAGATGGTGACTTCATTCATTCCAGCCCTGACCCGGTCGGTCGACTGGAAGCAGGCTGTGGATTTTCATTTTAATTCCACACATTTTTAGCCTACTTTTCACATTTTGCAAAAATGAGGAAAAAGTAGACTTATGAGATCGGGCAAATGTGTGTCTGTCTGGCTGTGTGTGTGTCCCCCCCCCCCCCATCAACTCCTAAACGGCTCCAGCAATCGAAACAAAATTTGGTAGGAGTAAAGATCTATACCTGAATATCTCACGGCCATATTTGAAAATGATGTCAGTGCTACCAACTGCTGAAAAATCGCAATTGAAATTTGAGCTCCATGTTGGATATCTTGAAAGGTATGAATGGGAGCTATTTCAAAATTGTCACACGTATAGATAATAATATTGCAGTTTAATTTCCAGGAGGCCATGCATGGCAGTGTTGCCAAAATGATTATAAGCCTGCTGATAGGTCCAATTTTTAAATGCGTATAACATCCACACTATCAATTGGAATTCAAGCAAATTTCGTATGTGCTATGTGTACATAAACAGATATGACTCAGCGTATTCTTAAGAGCCACCAGGGCTGCCAACAGTTAATAAATGCTCTCAATTTTTTTAAATCCAAATACTCATATATCAGAAAGTATGCAATCCGACAGCTTTAAATTATGCACACGTATAGTAATTTGGAGTAACGTATATACGTCAGTGCTACCAATATGATTCTAAGCCTGCTGAGAGGAACAACTTTAAATTCATGACACTTCTATACTATCATTTGCATTTCAACCAAATTTCGTGTGTGCTATGTGTAACATAACATATATGACTATGCCGATTCTTAGGAGTAACCAGGGCTGCCAACTGTTAATAAATGCTGTCTCTATTTTTGTTACCCTAATATCAATATATCAGAAAGTATGCACGCCAATAGCTCTAAACTTTGCACACGTATAGTACCTGGCATTCTAGATTAATTTGGAGTAACTAATATACGTCAGAGATGCCAACATGATTCTAAGCCTGCTGATAGGTCCAATTTTGAAATGCATGTAACTTCTATACTAACTAATGGATTTCATTCAAAATTGACACAACAATAGATCATATTATTTCAGATCATTTCTGACCAATACATGTATGTCATTGGTGCCAACATGATTTTACGCACGCTGTTAGATCCAATGTTTAACTGCATGTAACGTCCATGCTATCCATTGGACTTCAACCAAATTTTGTATTCTACACCTTAAGAGATGGAACTAAGAATATATTCAGTCACCAGGGCTGCCAACTGTAGTTCTCTATTGGGCTGCATTATGCCAGTTATACAGTATTTCGAACTAATTAGAAATTTCTATATTACCAACTTAATTTCGTTATTATTCTTTATAGATCCATATAGATTAATCATTGGCATGAAACTTAAATTTTAAGAAAAGTAGGCTCTTTAGTTCGTCACGGAACTTCTTGTTAATGGTGTCCTTGGGAGCTCGCGCAATGAAGTGGACCTAGTAGTCCAGGAACAGCCCACAAGAAGCGCTGCTGGCCAACAGGTGGAGCACATACACGCCTGGGTGAAACTTAATAGGGTGTTTTGGTACCAACGCTAGCTTGCCTTGTAGTAGTACCTGCTGACAACGTTAAAAACGCTAGCTGTCATCGCGTACGACGATGTAGTTGAGTTGTACTTCTATAGATGGCAGCAAAATCGGAAAATTGGTGAGTGTTCTTGTTAATGTTGTATATTTAATTAATATTTGAATATATATCAATAGTAAATACAAATTGCAGTACTTAGAAAGGAATACAATCGGTTTAGAACAATATTATACGAAGAAATTGAATTATATTGAATCACACATCGAATTTAGTCGATACACTGCGCTCGAAAACGATATCAGATACTATCGATATAATTCAAACTAAGAGCTGGTTGTTCCAACGCACAGGTTCCAACGCTTCCCGTAATTCAAACGTGATATTTCTTAATTCGATTGATAGGAAGTACCGCACGGACAGTTAAATAATACTGGTGTGTGATAAGTGCAGCTGTAATTTTGTCTTACAATTAATTTTTAATATTGTAGTAGAGTAGCCTACTCTTTCTATTTGTACATATCTGTGGGGTAGGCCTATGTCATGCCATGTGCTTTGTGGAAACATCCACAACTATTCTGATAGAGCCTATGTTTTCTTCTCTACCTGATATCACAGGGGGAAGAAATCGCCTATTATCAGACCAATTACTAAAATATGAAAGAAAGAAAGAAAGAAAGAAAGGAATATAAAGTAGGGGTGGGGGATTGAGTAGGGGAAAGGGAGTGGCAGGTACGGGCCGGGAGGGGAGAGGAGCGAGTAGGCCAGGTCAGGGGGTGTCAACCAGATAGGGATTATTTGGTACCATCGGTGTAGTAGCGCGGCTAGACGTAAGGAGCGGATTAAGCGCTGTATATCGTCTTGCCAACATATGCATGATACACGTTTTAATTGAATTGCAAATATATCCCTATATTTAGTCAATAAATATACACATAATTCCTAATTGACATTTCCTTGCAATTATCTTGCTCACCGACGATAATTACGTCACTTATCATTAAATAAACATTATTTCTACTGGGTTGGCGGCATTGACCAATATGGACGCTCTGTTTATGTCGTGTTTGGTGTAAACAATATTGCCCGTATATTAATATTTTATAATAAGCTAATGTTGTGTTCTTTCTCATCTTTCTTTCATCAAATCGTCTTCTTGGTAATGAGAAGTGAACAGTTCTTCTTCTGCTACGCCAAGTAAGTACGCTTATTTTAAGAGTTTAAGTGAAAACTTGTTTCTGTAGTGCCTGTGAAAAATATATCGTACCGGTAGCCTAGTTTTGAATTGATATTAGACGCAGTGTACAGGTGATATTCTACTTGACATATTAATTAACTTTCACTATTATTTATTCCACAGGTAGGCCTACCAAATTCTGTGAACAAACAAATCGTAAATTGCTGTTCTCGAAATAGCAGATGAATGTGGCAATTTGGCCTACTCTCCTGAGAAAGACCAGGTAAGAGTCTATGTTACCGTAATGTTTTCAACTTGATACATCTTGCAGAGATACATACAGTATCATGAGCCTATTGCATATGTGTACTCAAGTTCTTGAGGAGATCAGTTCTTGCACATGTTAGTTACTGGTGAAGTGGCAAGTATTCAGTTGGTCGAATGTGTAGTAATGCCATTACTGATGTAGAACTGTAATTACAGGTTCTAAAATCTTAACACACACTGGTCCTATGGGTGGCTGTGTGCTCTTGTTCTGTGGAGCAAAGTCCAACATTAAAATTTATTTCAGAGGTCTACATTTTGGTCCAAATATACAAATGAACTAAGCACCAAATGGTGAACGCATTTGTACTCTGAATTTGAAGCATATTAAGTTCATCAGAATGCTTTCATTTTATGCGTATGTTATTTTAGAATAGGCTATGTTTATTTTTCTTCCCATCATTCCATAATTATTTTTAGAAAATTCAGCAGCTACAGCACTGTATTCATGCGTTGCAAAACTATTTCTCCTCTGGCAGAGGATTAAGAATAGAATTAGAAACGATGAGACATCTTTCAGAAGGGTGATACCTGCAGAAGCAGTAACAAAACCACTCACCAGACACATCAAAAATCTAGAAGATATGCTGGAGTTACCCTTAATTGTTGTGTAATAGAAACACACGTGGATTAGTTACATTAATCGCAGAATTAAAATTTTAGTTATTTTCTGAAAGGTGAGAGAGGCAATCTTCATCAATCATAGATGTCTATTACATTAATAAATAAGCTTCTGTGTCCAACTAAAATAAATCCTCATCAGTTTTGATGTGGTGTTAACTCATAAAACAGTGTAAAGAAGATTGGTTAATATGTTTATGTTCGACACTGGCGAAATGTAAATATTATATCAGAAAACTGTATAATGAGGCTCATTATAGTACAAGTTTTCATTATGATACAGTTTCTCCCACCAATCTGAGCTCAAGAAACAGTTGTGTGACCAATTAGGTGAGGATAGCATCGTACCTGCGCTCACTTCCATGGCCCCCTATTTTAAATTTCACTGCGTGGCGAGTGTCATAGTGAGGTATTCCAGGAGGCCATGGTCAAATACAAGGTATTCTCTGCATCTCATGCGCTCTGTTCAGTATATAAAACTGGTGAAATCTCGACAGATATTTATGAATATTTATGTTCGAACATAAAATAGTTATAATTATCGTCGAACATAAACAGTCGTATGCAACTCATCTATAATTGTAATTAAGACACTCGTATGGAAATTATAAAACTTGTGTCTTAATTATTGTCATTATAGGCTCGTTGCATAATGTACTATTAAGTTACAAGGTGCACATATAATAAGCCACTACAACAGAGATCTGAGTGAAATCACATGAAATTTTATTAACAAATAGGTGCAGGCTAGAACTATTACCACTGTGTTGTATTGTTTCTTCCAGTATCACAGTAAACAATTTGTTCTAAAGGACTCTTCACCTTGTATTATGTTATATCGTGGGATAGATAGATACAAGATAAATATAATTCATTTATTATATGCCAATGTAATGGTTGACATACCTATAGGTAGTATTTTATTCCTACACGTTACTTACAATATTTTTCAACACGTAGGATGCTAATGTCTAAGCCAGTCACAGCTCGTGCTCAGTAGCCGCTGGTGTAGAAAATTAGTTGTGTGTTGAGATGGGCAGCAGTCGACTGAAAACAGTCGAATTAGTCGATAGTTAAAACAACTGCTTTTAAAAAACAGTCGAATGAATTCAACGACTACTCACCGTATCATAAACAAGTCGTTTGCAAACGACTGATCTCAAAACAATCGTTGGAAATCATTGGAATGAAACAAGTCGTTGGCAAACGACTAATTCCAAGCGAATGGAATCATTCGAATTGAAGTAGTCGTTGTAAACGACTGATCCCAAAGCAATCGTTGGAAATCATTGGAATGAAACAAGTCGTTGGCAAACGACTAATTCCAAGCGAATGGAATCATTCGAATTTAAGTAGTCGTTCTAATCAAACGACTTCTTCAGGATAACTTCATGCTACAATTCATTGTGCTGTATGTTTATTGTAGAGCTTTAATTAATAAGTTAAGTATACCTGTAGGTGCCTATAGTTTTATACAGTTCGTTGATTCTTTCAATGAAATAGCCTAAATCCAGTTGTCCAAGTTATTGGAAATGTTAAGCATTCAATATTTAGGTTATGCTTGAACTCCCGGTTTTCTGGCCCATCATCCCAGGCAAGCCTCCCAGTCAGATGGATCATTTGGCTGTAATTTTGAATTAGAGTAAGGTTGTAGTATGCGTGGTCAGATTTAGACAATAGCCTACTCCATGAAGGGGTCATGGCTACGCCTTCTATGTTTGTTTATTGAATAGAGTAACTGAAATGAGGGATGTATACTGATTTTAAGATTTGTGGAATGAGTTTATAAATTTTTAATAGAATTTAATGAAGTCTTCAGTAAAGTTGAAGGAGACATGATCGTGTTTAGACAATAGCCTACTCCATGAAGGGGTCATGACTATGCTTTCTATGTCTGTTTAAGGTGTAGTGTGGCTGAAATGAGGGAGGTTTACTGATTTTGGTGTTTGTGGAGTAGTCTTTTCGTTTATAATTTAGGTTTTGTGAAGCTCGTTGCGGAATTGTTTTATGGATTTTATTGCTCTGCAAATGAAGTGTATTAGGGGGTTCTGGGTTTGGTTTAGCTGTAGTTTACAGGGTTATGGCTGAGAGTTGTTGTAGCAGGCCTAACAACTGTGTCAGAGCAGTGGCGTGCTGTGTGGGAGGGGGGGTTAGTGGCAAAGACATGAGGGCAGGGATGGAAGAGTTTATGTGTTTCCTCACAGTTGGCGCACTTAGGCTTATCTCGAGGTACTGTACCGTACAGATAGAGTGGTGATGTAAATCTCCAGCGGGTACTGTGAGGACAGCTTGACGGCTGTAGGTGCCTATAGTTTTATACAGTTTCTTGTTCGTAGATTCTTTCAATGAAATAGCCTACGTCCAGTTGTCCAAATATATATGTATGTCATTTCATTGGAACTCCTTAACACAGTCTATACACTTTTAATGAGAATTGGGTGCATTCTTGAATTATTACACAACTTGAACATGGGCTTACCAATTATGGCTTAGAGTTCTATTTATTTTATGATTGAATTTCATTCATTTATTCTACCGCGTGATAAATGAATTACAAGAAAATTATTATGAAATTCTCCCCATAGCGTGATGGTAATGATCAATGCAAACATAGAATAGATTTTCCAGGAAAATTAAATCAGAAAATATTTTATATTGGGATCCAATATTAATAGCATTTTAGCAAGTCGGAGGGTGTGTACGCTCAAATTGATTCTGGTTGTCAATTGGTTTGTAGAGATGGGCATCAGCAGTCGACTGACAAAAGTTAAAACCATCGACTTGTTTGACTGCTTTTAGAAAACAGTCGAATGAATTCAACGACTACTCACCGTAACATAAACAAGTCGTTTGCAAACGACTGAACTGATCCCAATTGTTTTAACATGCTCTGAGCGCTGGCATAGTTTTACGTTCTGGTCATAAATTGTTTGTATTCACATGGTTGCCAACATCTCCACTGAAAGTTCGCTCTCGTTACTGTTCTAAAGTGCTCTATTGTCGTGTCTCGTGTGTATTTATTCTAGGCTGTCGTGAAACAAGTAGGGTAGTCGTATTCATTCATTCCTATTCATGAGCTTAAATGGCACTCTGTCAAACGCATACATGTGTCAGAATCCAACACAACACAAAATAACATAATGACTTGATTTTGTCTGCTGTTAATTCATTTTATGGGCTTGGGACATCTTGGTCATCAGCCCCATGCAGTTGGGTGTGGGTAGAATTGCTCCGATAATGCGATGACTGTAGTAGTGTGTGTAGCTTTATAAGGGACAGGCTTGGGGAGGTGCCCCAGGAGTTGAAATAAGGTACTACCGGATTTCCATCAGGAAAGGAATAAAATAAAATAATGTTGAGGCCCACAGGAGAGATCTGCAGAATATCTTGGCTGAGTAGACAGGGAATTTGTAACTGTTCCTGTTGGTATTTCAATTTCATTTTAGTACATATTATTATTAAAAATTCTTAAAAATAAATGTCCCTAACTATGGCTGCCACCTTTCCAGTCCTCATCTGAATTACAGAAAGTATAGCCTACACACTACTACAGATACCACAATAACAGAGATTATCATATAAATCCTATACACTTCCAAATATATGGGGCTAAATGAATATGTTATCAAAAGCCCTAAAATTAATATCAAAAACACAATGATTCTACAATAAGAGATTCTTTTAAAATATAGTTATAGTAGGTGCAAACATACACATAACAGCAAATTCAAGTTCTCCATTTCAAGCATTACACATTTATTAAGTTAACTGTTTCAACATACAAACTTGCATGTGTTGTAGGAATTTGCGGTTCATCGGTGTCAGCCATGGCGTCAAGGAGGTAATAGGTCCATTATCATGTGCTGTAGCCTACCGTTATACCTTGGCAAGAAAGAAGAACATGCCTCAACACATACTTTTAAAAGGACCAGATTTGATTACTGTATTTTTGCTAAGTTTGATTTTCTCTCTCTGTTATTTTTTCTTCGTTGACAAACTTTTCAAATAAAACGATGATTTCTAGCAGTATTGAGTGTGTTTCTTGTTTTTCATTGAAAGTCCTATTTCTCCTTTCCCCTTCACAGCATGTCATAGAATTTACTGTATTAGTGTGCCATGAAATTTGTTTATGTACATGTACTTACTGTATTTCACCCTTCAAAATTGGTAGACTGGATATATTTTAAAGGGAATATCAAATGAACTACTGTATATACATTTTTTGATATCCAATTATTTTTCTGAAACTAATGAATTTGGCATTAATTACACTAACAATTTTAGTGTGATGAGGATCAGGTTACACCACCTATTTCCTTAGTATTCTCTCTTAAAATTTTCCTGTTATTGCGAACAGCATCAAGCATTTTAAGATATGAATATTCTCCCTTCCCAGTACTTTTACTTTCTAGCTTAATCTCGGAACTAATCGGTTATAATTGGGCCTACAGTGGTTAATTGGAAGGGACCATTTTTTTTAAATTGAGTAATAATATGCTGCAGACCTTATAGTAGCCTAATTCTTGTCAATGCAATATGCTCCAATTGCAACTGAAAGAAATGTAAACATGTAAATTATTGATGAGGTCATGTCCTAAATGCTGTGATTGCTCATTTCCGAGTTCCGGAATTCACAATTTCCCACTTTGGTATTATTAAAAAAAACTGTTATTGCTATTTTGAATGTGATTTATCTCGTGTAGATCATATTATTATCTCCACACTTAAAAACGTGTGCTATAAGTATTGGGAAGATTGTGATTTTCGGAACATTGAAGTGGGCAGAGCAGTTAGGACGAGAATATTTAGCGGAACGAGGGGAAGGGGTGGGGTAGGCTACCCGCACGGCCGTGCTCTACTAGTACCGCGGTCATACACCAGACAGCGCTGAAGTCTTAGGTGCCAAGAATTAGCATGGCTGTCGGCTATCTGTAGTAGTAGATAATCTGTGGGCCAGGTCGGGGACGGATCGCGCTCGAGAGTGCATCGTCGCGCCATCTCATATTGTCAGTTGGAACTACTTGCGTCGAGCAATAGGTTGGGGTCAAAATTTTGCATTAAGTTGCAGCTCTACCCATATATCCTCCTTGCACATACATGATTGTGAGCCGGCCAAGCTCCCTGCGTGACTGACAATACGTATCAACGCGCATGCCCTAGAATCTGAGGCTCACAAAGTGTATGGTACCCCGATGGGGATCCAGATACCGCCGGCAGGAAATTGAGGCAACCTTTGTTTTTGTGGTGTCTGTAGGGTTGGACTGAAATAGCAAAGCAGCTGGTAATATCATGGGTACGGCATCTACTGCGTATACTTCGGCATGTGTAGAAATTTTCTAATAGCCTAACCTGTGTTTCAATAGTTGTTTTGATTTTAAAGCTTAGGACATTCTGTATTCATATATTTCTTTCAGATATGGATCTGTCTCTGTGGGGAAGCTTGATTACCAATGAGCAACATCTATACCTTGAATTGTGTCCCTGTAGGAAATAATTCATGCAAATTACATAAATGAATTCGTACAGGCATTTCCTCACTATAACCGGTAAAGATAAGGTTGGAGGTGTAACGCGCATTTCATTTGATGATCCAAGCGATTGCTACGAATGTTGTGCAATTTAATATTTGTTCATCACACACGCACACAATACATACAGGATGATTCTCTCCTCTATGGCATCTTTTAACGAGGTAATAGAAATAGAAATGACGAAACAGAAATATTTTTCAACTGAAAACGATTACTGAATTAGGCCTGCAGGCTGTTAAAGTTTGCACACAGTGCGACTATCATGTAATGTTGGCTGTAGCAAGCTAACAGATCTATGATCGCCGTCTACAATTCTCAAGCCGTGTCTTAAGGTTTGGCAACACCGCCCACCTGTCTGTCGTCTGAGAGGCCTAGCGCAAGCACATGGTAATTGCTAACACTGCGTAAACACATAGATTTTGACGTCAAATGTTTCCGAAATTACAACAGAACATACTGTAACGTCCGCTAAATCTACACACAGATATCACAAATAAAGGATACATATTATCATGCTATGTAATGTACCTCAATGTCCCAATGTCTGAAGTTCCCTTTTTTTTTTTTTTTTGCTGCTATGCTCACTGCCGTCATTGACACGCTCAGAAAAAAATATTTAAGACTATTCTTACGAACTTAGAGACTGCGTTTTGATAATACATTCTTCACGTTTTGTCCGTAGATGCACTCATCATAGTCACGATAGGCCTCCAAGCTTAATGTAGACAGTCTAAAAATAATACTCCACTGGTCACTTAATTTAAAAATAGGTAGCTTTCTAATGAAACCTACCTAAAAGCACTTGCCAACTGAGTACAGTTCATAATGTACTGGAATATAGAGGCCACATGAAGATGTACACCAAAACTAAATTACTAGGCTTCTCGCTGTAGTGATCAAAACTTAGTGATATAATCAGTTATTTTAATAGTGCTGCCATAATTTGACTTAACAGCCAGGTACACAATACTTCCTAGGCATCTGGAATAGTTTAATGAAATATTAGTGAAGAATTTGTTGGTTAAATTCATTAGCGGGTATTGGTTACACATGCAACTTAATACGGGAAATACTCACTTCTACAACTTTCAGCAGGTCTGATTTACCACGAGGAATTTCACGGGTGTTGAAATAGTTAGCACGAACTGCTTTTAGATGCTGACATATCAAAATAAACAATATTTATGATTAAAACTTAGCATGTGGTCTTACATTTTTATAGAACTTAAGGACTCTACTCAGTGTTGCCAATTCTACCAACAGCACGGCTTGAAAATTATAGACGGCGATGGGTCTATCCATCATGTTCCCTCTTCCCTCCGCTGCCGGTAACTACTGTGGGAAGGAAGCGGCCAGGTACCTACTCGACCTTCATGCATAGCAGGCGGACGACACTTATAGGCCCGTTCTTACAACCTCCAATGACAGTTAACTCATACAGCCTTACGGTTAGAGTCAAGTCCTGGTAAACATTCGAACGTCCCAAGTTCCTGTTAAGGTTTAATCAGATCTGGAAGACCTAAACTATGGGATATTGAGAATACACGCAGAGTTTTGGAAGAACATCTGCAAAGACGTACTCGTAGGCTGTCAGAAGAACTTGGTGCATCGTAAGGTACCATACATCGCCAGATTAAGACACTTGGAAAATCAAACAAAAGCAGTAGATCTGTACCTCATGAATTGACCCCTGAACAGGCTCAACGTAGAGTAGATATATGTCGTTAGTTTATTGGTAACCCCATGGATGATAGATTTATCAGGAGAATTGTCACATGTGGTGAAAAATGGGTCTGATACCGCAACGCTGACGCCTCGAAACAGTGGCTCAGTTCCCGTCAACCTGCCAAAGTCATCGTTTGTTCCAAACGGACGTGCAGCCAATGCAGATTTTTATTCTCAACAACTGGAACGAGTTCATGAAATTTTGAGACGGAGATAGAGTTCTCATGCAGCAGGACGATGCGAGAAAAGTTCTCATGCAGCAGGACAATGCGAGACCTTATACTGCACGAACAACCATGGCAAATATTCAGAAATTGGGAGGTGTCGAACTGCTACCTCATCCAGCATACAGCCCTGATCTTGCGCCTTCAGATTACCATCTCTTTCGATCCATGGCCCATTTCTTGCGTGGAAGAAATTTCGAAAACATTGAAGCTGTGGAAGTGGGTCTCGCCGAATTCTTCGCATCAAAACCCAGAGACTGGTACCGTCGTGGGATAAGAAACCTCGCTGAAAGATATCTCAAGACCATAGAATCTGATGGTCTCTACTTTGAAGGATAGTTTAATTTCTTGTCAGAAAACTTTCTAAACAAGATTTTCTTCAAAGGATTTATGAGACATCCCCTGTAACAATTAGGCGAGTTTCCTTGTGCCTGAAATAAATACATGAATTATTTATAGCCCTGCCAAGAAATGTATTTCTGGTCTGAGGGCTGAAACGGAGTACACTAAGCCTCGTGAGACAAAATTGAGAAGAGGTGGGTTCGATTCCCACCTCAGTCATCTTGGAAGTGGTTTTCAGTGGTTTCCTACTTATACTCCAGGCAATTGCTGGGATGGTTCCTAATTTCCTCACCTGAATTATAAATACACACACTAATACAGTCATCACAAAAAGACAGGTTATCAGACAAATTCCACACACGCCCAAATACACAGGGCTACATGACCACGATGTCACAAAAGCCCTAACTAAATCAACAACAACAGACCATGTAAAGCCTACTCTTAATAAAGCACTTCTCACACAAATGAGGGCTTTGTCCACAGAGTGAAGTGTAGTGGACTTTAGTACAGGACCCTTCGAGAATCAGCTAAGTCTATAGGCCTACAACCGCATTATCAACTCATTTATGTTCTAATGCTTGTTCAAGTGATTAGGCTCAACCAAACTAATCACTTACAAAAGTTCGTCATGAAAATAGGAAATGTAAACAGTAATGGTTTCTAAATAGCATAGAACACAATCGCTTAAAAAGTTCGCTACGGTAGAAGATAACGAATTAAAAAAGTGTTCATACTTAAACACACAATAAGTAGACTACTAACAACAAAAATGGCAACACTTACGGAAGTGTAATAGCCTAGACGAACGGAATCAAAATAATTGCTTGGAAAGAAATCTGACTTGTTACTCGTTTAAGTAAAAAACTCCTGAAATTTCATAATTGTAAATATTGTTGTACATAAGTATTAACCAACGAACCTAAATGAAGCCTAAGAGAGCAAGATCTGATGATGTTCGCTTGACGAACTAAATTAGTTACCTATCAACCCTTGCAGGATCAACTCCTGTCGCAGTCAGTTGGCATTTGAGCGTGCGCAAATGCGGGGGAGCCATGTCAGTAGATTTACTGGTATGTTAAAGATTCCCTTTGGGGGCAAATTTCCGGCAGCCCGGCGTCTCTCACAATTTGTAAAAGGGACGTAAAACAAAGAACATTATTATTATTATTAGACTATTATTATTATTATTACCCATTAACCCCCCGGTTAATATGTGTTTTATTAAGTGTGGACCTATACATACTTCATGTAGACTATTTGTTTCAGGCACTAGAAAATTAATTATAGGCCTAATTCAACGCCCAATCTATTTGGCTACACTCGTGTTAACCGACTGAAAACGATTCTACTTATACTAGCCTATAGATTACTAGGCAATACTGAAAAATGGTTTCAGTCCTTTCAATGCTGATGTCCGGCTCCGTGGCTAATTGGTTAGCATTGGCCCGAAGGGTCCTGGGTTCAATTGCTGGCCGGGTTAATTCCCCTGGATCGAAGATTAGGTGTTTGTACGTCTTCTTAAAATAAATGCGAAACACAACGTACACAGAAGTAAAACGCAAAGAAAAATCAAATTTAAAAAAATGATTGTCTTGCGTTTTACTAAGCTGTACTGACACCCAACGTAAATGGTATCGTAACCATATAGCCTATATACGATCGTGTTGAAATAAACTTTCCATAATTAGTATTCACCACGCTATATCAGCAAATTAAGAAACAAAACAGAAAAAAGGTTTCCATTGAGTTACAGTCTGATGATAAATAAATTGTGTCCTGTAGCCCGGTGTTGGTGAATTGCGCCAGCTAATCTTCCGAGTTGATCTTTTTTATCTTGTCATTCCATCGCACAGTCCTTTGACGCCACTTGCCCCAGGCCAAGTTCTGGTTCTTCTGATGAAATCTTCCTACCCTCCGCCGCCCACCACTGCCAGTGTGAAAACCCAAGACCTAAGATATTATTATTTGTACTTGCAGAATGACCGACTGACTGGCTCTTGAATTTCCTGTAAACACTCTGCCATGCAGGACTGCACAAAATGCATTGGGATCTGAAACATACACTAAAGCTTTATTATTTTAAAATGCCACAGCAGTTAAAAGGGACGTTAACCCTTTACATTATTATTATTATTATTATTATTATAGTTAGTAATTGAGGTTTCAAGGGGCGGAACTACAAGGTCATCTGCCCCATTATTATTATATCTCATCTCCAACAATTGATTACTGGTAGTAAGTATGTTTTCATCTCGTCTAATAGGTTGGGCTATTCTATGAAAATTGTTCATTTGTTGTTGTTGTTTTTCTTTCATTTATTTTTCTCACTCATATGTTTATGTAAAGAAAATTGGGTAAACTGTTAGAGCTTACACTTGGGTTATATTAAAGTCGTCAGTTCATCAAACACAATCTCATAGATGTCCATATTTGGGGAACAATTGAAGACATAGGCAATCGTATTCTTTGGATAACTCTCACATAGTCGTTACCATATCCTGAACGCTAGGTCATATACTGTATGTGACTTTAGTAATTGACACCCCTGGGACGGTCAAACTGAACGTCACTTTCCCTCCAACAGTCCATATGACGAAAGGTTGGGACATGTAAACAGTATGGTATGTGTTGACTGCAGAGTGGAGGAAGAGAGGGGAAGTTGCTAATGAGCTATCAAAGGCGCATTCCGACTATGAATTATCGAATGGGCAGATCACACTGGCGTCAAAAGTTTGTCTGATTTATCAGTGCAATTAACTGGCGCAATTGAACTGCGCCCCTGTAGCCTATTGTATGTTTGCAAGAAATGCGCTAATCTTTTCTTTGGACCATCATAGAAAGCGTCATGAAGCATGCTGTGGAGCCTTCCATCAATGTAAGCATTCTAGAAGTCACGAATAAGTTTGTACCGTAGCTTGGTCTGCTAAAAGTTTAACACTTAGCCTACAAAACATCATCTACTTACAATGATTCCTGATTATAAATATACCAATGTATATGAAACGTCTTTCGAAGGTAGATAAAATACATTTTATTCGGCGTTATGCATGTGGAGAATTAAACTCTTATTTGGAAGAATCAAAACACCAATGGCCAGTGTTATAAACAAGAGACCATCACTTTCAACTAGTCGTTAAAGTAAACATTGTGGTTGAGTGTAGGTTCATTCATTTAATTAATGAAGATATTACCGACCGCGCCTTTAAAACACGCAGTCAAACTATGGGATAACCTGGCAAATATGGGCATATTTAAAAAAATACCCCTGTTCCGTCGCAGAAGTAGCGAGATGGCGCATGCGCTCGGCCATGCAGGTAATGCTGAAGTGTCATGGCTGCTCTGAATATTGAAGGTGTGCTGCTTACAGAACAAGTTTAGAGGTGAGTAGGCCTGTACAAGTTTTCCCTTCCAAAATCGAGCTGTTAAGCAATATCTCCGTTAATTAACGGCATTAGATGCGAAATCAGTTTATTTGTAACGGAATCTTGTTATGAACTGCTTTCAAGGGTACTGTAGCGGGCACGCATTTGGGCGTTAGTTCTTTCCCTGTAATGCCAACTTCTGAAAATTGCCACTACGCAAGAATGAGCAGTGAAATTGTAGGTAATATGGGCATCATCAAATTACATTTTATTTAGCCTACGTGACGCGTGTTGAGTGACACTCATTATTCGTCTACTTTTGCAACAACCTTAACATTATTTATGCTAATTTAATACCTATTATAGGATGTCGTTATTTCACAAAAAGTACATGAATTTTTTAAATGTTATTTTTCCGAATATGATGCAAAATCGGAATGAACTAGCGGGTATCCACCAAAAATGGGGTGAAAGAGGATAGGTCTCGTGCTGTACTAGCTGTACGAAATGGTAATTGAAACCAGTTACATGTAGCCTAACTCGGGCTTATAATGTGCCTAGACAAACTTTGCAGTGGTATTTATCTAAAGAAGAAACACTACCTGGTTAATCATCAAACTCAAAATCAGGGCTAATCTCGGGAACTGTTCCTGGCGGATTCTGTAACTCTAATTCATCTAATCCCGAACGATTATCCTTGCATCCTGCTGTGACGTGTCAATTTCGAGTTTGTACATTGATTGAATCAATTTGTGCACTTATGTTATACGAGGTGATATTTGTAAAAAGGGTATTTAATAGGATAGTTAGGATCTAACATAGAATTAATTCTAATGTAGCCTATATTAGTTAATATAATAAAGAAGGAAGGATATAAATATTCAATAATTGCAAGATGGAAGTTAATTTCGGTAGTCTGATCTTAGGGAAATCGGCTTGTTACAAATATTGTGTATTATTTAACCCTGGAGTTGTCATCACCTGGTTTGAGGAAGTAATGTAAGTTCCTAGCCATAAGTACCGTGGAGACAGCCTCCAACGACCGCTAGTAACTGTGTTAATTTATGTAAAGCGTGCTCTTTCACGACGCGGAGTGTCGTGAAGACTGCCCAAGTGGCAACTTGAAACTGTGTCTTTGGCATTTTCAACCGATTCATTTATACAGGCAGTCCCCGCTACCAACTGTGCGCAAATATACATTTTTCTAATTTCTTTGGCTAATACGCCTCCCGCGAAGAAAATACATTATTTTTAACTGTAATTTACACTGATCTCGAATATGGGGTAAAATCTGAGATTCGATCGCTGGATCGTCTGTAATTGGCATAGTATCGTTATAATTCCAAATAGTCCGCGGGGGTTCTCGTCACGTGACACATGAGGACCAATAATTGTCGTGGCAAAAGCGGAGAGATATTGGAACGCTAGTTTTGCACGGGCATTGCCTTAAACATTGAATGAATGATCGTGTGGCCTCCTGAGAGGCCGAGTTCAGGTCTTTCTAATTGACGCCCTTGGGCAACCTGCGCGTCGTAAGCCTTAAACATTAATATCCTAGGTAATTCACGTCACTATTACAGTATTTTTCCCATAATTCATATGATTTATCTTCTGTTTTGTTTAATTGTGTCATTTCCCATGCCTGAGATCTTTACAAAAAGGAGGTTTAACCAGCATCTAGAGGGTCTTTATTTTTGCTTGGCAAGGCGATTCCGCTCGACCTTGGCCACCAGTCCCCGGCCAATAGCTGGCTGTTACAGGTTGACGCGCGCGGTCTCGACCGTATTCCCACGTTCTTCATGCGGTAGGGGTGTGAACTCCGAGCTAATTGGGTGTTTTATAAAACTACTGTGTACTGTATATCGTATTATGTAGTGTTTTATTGTGATTGTGTATATTACTGTAATGCCTTATGTGAAATGTTCGTGTATATCTGCACAATACGTACATAAAGTGCAGGAAATCGTGCACTAGAACAAGACAAAAGTTTCGAGTGAAATTTTCAGGGAGATCCATTCCTATAAATCGGACATTAAAACAACTGGCTAAGAGGTTCAAACGTACAGGTTCAGTAAACAATAAAAATAGACGTAAAGGTCGTTATTTCCCTACTGAAGCTAAATTAACCGGAGTAACCGGAAACTTCATAAGGAGATGCTGATTAGGTTTGGCAGCAGATGGGGAACATTTTCAGCATCTACTGTAAACATAGTGAGTAAAAATGCATGATACTGATTTTAAGCACCGTATTTTGCCGTACATATGCGTGCGCGGTAGCCGGCAACTGAGCCGTCACTGGCGAAGCGCGTGAGCGAGAATGTCCTTGCCAAGCAAATATAAAGACCCTGTATCTCTCTCGTACTTTTAACAGTCTGGAATTGCAAAGTAAGTCAGCTATGGCCCGGGGCTGTTTGCCAGTAGATAGGCCTACCCCGGTCTCCTCGCGCCAAGGAAAAGGTTAGGTCATGCCCCACCCTCGGCTTTATCTCACATCCGGCTCCCTCTGGACATCTTGTCGCACAAGCATCTTGCAGGCTGCTTGTTACTTGCTGTGGCTTTGTTAAATTCAATGTTTAATTAAATTTATTTCATGATTCCCCGTGAGCGAAATATTGCCATAATTTATCTTCCCATCACTCAATTTGATGATATCCTTGGCCCTTAGGCTAAAGGGTACAGTATAGACAACGTGCATTAGAGACATTAGGAGAGCATAGAGGTCTTTGTTTATGACGTGGCATTGCAAGGTTTCAAATGCATACGAAAAATTTCAGAATGTGCAAAACCTTCTAAGAGTACCCTATGCTGTCTTCGCTGAATTCGTCAGCTTTCTGACATCTCATTAGTAGTGTACACTTGACACTGGAATAGGCTACATACTCCCATGCCAGAGTCATATTCATATTCCAGTGAGTATTGGTGTATATGTTGAACCTTCACCCTGTAGTCTATTCCATGTAGAAACCAACCTTTGAACAAAGCCATTTATATATTGCGGTTCTGATGCCGCTGAAAATGTATGGACTGATTAATGTCCATAGCTATTGAAACTGATGTCGGCCCCATGGTGTTGGGGTAGCGCACCTGCCTCTCACCTGGAGGCCCCAGGTTCGATTCCCGGCTCCATCAGGAATTTTAGACAATGATGTGACGTGAGGGCAGGAACGGGGTGCACTCAGCCTCGTGAGGACAATTGAGTAGCTGTCTGACCATTAGGCAGCACCCCGGTTTCGAAAACCAAGATTAATGGCTGAGGGGACCCGATGTGCTCACCATGCGTCACCCCAATATCTGTAGGCCAAATGGCTGGGCAGCGGTTGCTTGGTAGGCCTAAGCCTTTCATGGGCTGTAGTGCCAGGGGTAAAGGAATTGAAACTGAAGGTTTATATAGTCCAAATAAACCCCAATAATTAACAGGAAATCAAGAAGCAGCGTTTCAATCCTCTGCAGTCTGTCACCTTTGTAACAGAAGAAAATTCAATGACCAGGATTGGTGAAGGAATTCTTTATGATAACATTGACTTCTGGGAAATTGCAAAGGGCATCTTCCTCTTAAGGAGGCATTCTTCAACAAGTTAGACCAGGAGAACTTCAGTGATGTCGACTACTGTATAAACATGCCAAAAATGTATGGAATTGGTTTAATGTAAAAAGAATCCAGGAAAATAATGTGGCCATTTTCGAGCTTCCGATGAACTCCCTCTCTCAGACGTGCTTGATATCTCCCGGGGGGAGAGACGGGAAAATCGAGTTATTGCGTCAGCGTGAATAGGCTCAATTATGCAAGCTCTGAGTTGGAGTGTGGCTAGGTGTACGCCCGCACAGACGGTGTTGCTTTAATAATACCACATAACATGAGTAGGCTACATAATGGCGTGCTCCTAACGAGGTGCTATTGTTTCCACGCGGCTGTGATCCCAGCATGTAGCCTAACAGTATTCACGACCAGTTAAGTTATCTACCTGTTTCTTTACCGACTCTGCTGACATACTGTATTTCAGAGAAGTCTCTACTGTCTTAGTAGCGCTGATTTCGATACGCTATCTACTGATACAGGGGCGGCTCCTGACTAAAATTTAATTGGGGCCTGATGATATTATTGTTGTTTCATATTAAACATTGTTTTATATTTGACATTTATTGTTGCCAATATTGCCGTTATCGTCATTCCACACAACACAACACAACATAACATTTGAAACAAATTTTAATAAATAGCTCATGCATTAAAAACTGTACTCATATAAATGTATTCTCCTCTCCCGTACTTGGATGAAGAAAATTTATCTAACTTATCAGCTTGGTTGATGAGGTCCTATTTTTTTTATTTCTAAATTTGTGTTCAGCATAGAGAAGAAAATGGATTTATTAATTTAAAAAATCAATTTCATTCGTTTTCCTATGTCGCACACACCAGCATATTAAATAACTACGTACTGTACCACAAAAGTTAAAAATAAAACATTAATTTATACAAATTAACTTCATTCACAGAACTTACCAACAAACTTTTACTGCAGACCTAAGGTAAGTGATGGGAATATGGCCATGCTAAGCTTTGTGAAATTTTTGTAGTTGCATTTTGTAAAAAAAAAAAAAAAAAAAGTCATAAACTCTTTGTGGGACAAAATACTTAGGACTCTTTATAATAAGGAAAAAAATAATCAGACATTTCATTTAACTAGAACTACAGGATATAAACTCATTTCCACGCGTCGATATTTGTGCCATATTAAAAACACATGAAGTTAATATGGGCACAAAACTATTGCTAAATATATATTTGGAGGAACTCATTATAAATGTTAATTTTTATTTTCATTTATTATTAAACCATAACATATGCCTAACTCATTCTTAACCACCACACGAATAATTTTTAAAAGTATTACTTGATTAAATTTATAGAAATTAAAGTTTTAAAAAATACAAAATAAACATTTCTTGGTAATTTTCGACTGATATCAATTTAACATTTTGGTCAAATAAACAATCCTTCTCTTCATTAGTAATTCGAACACTCAATTAGTGAACATAATTTCCACAAACAATACAAAGTCTCATATCTTGCACTTCATCTTCAGAGCCAACAGCACTGTACCAGCTCTCAGTCCGTGTTGAAGCATTCTAGGATATAGCTTTCGTACAGTCTTGATGTTTGTCGTTTTTCATGGTCTCTTTATTAGATTCAAATAACCTTTTCTTCAATACCACACCAGGACTTTTGATAGCAGGTTTCATAACCCGGGTTTTTTTCTTTCTTTTGCGAAGGCACCATTTCTATGAAAGAACTGTGATGGGGTGTACTTTCTACTCTTTTCCAAGTACGCAACTCACCGAATTCACCTAGGTCAGTCACCTGAAGCAAATGAAAGTTATTGCAAGACTTCAGACGTATCTGAATGGGATAAACAACTGCATTTTGCACCAAAACGCAACTAATATGGCAAACTGATGTTATTATGGCCAAGGATGGCCATATTAACAACAAGGTAGATTTTTAAAACAGTCCTAAATATTTAACCACTGGTTAAAGAATATTAAATTTCTATATTGAACCCTTTATACGGTATTCGTATAAAATATTCTAAGTTTTATTCATCATTCTATGAAATATACGGCCAGCAACACGTAGAAGCCAGACAGAGATTGTGAAACTTTGGAGATTTGTTTGCTACAGTCAGAACGAACAGGGCAAGCGAGAAGACAATGAATTGATCTTCTAAAGTATTTATGACAGGGTGACCAGCCCATGATGTCAAAACGATGACAGGTGCAGCCAGAGCCAAGGAAGCGTGGGGTTGATTTATGTGAATAATATTTTAATTGTCTGCTAGCGTCAAGAAAGAAAAGACGCTTGAATATTTGAGGTGAAACGTGCAGTTAACCACTCCTACAGGGAGGTGTTAATCAGAAAGCCCGCGACGCCAACAAGACGATGAACCAATGAGACGGGGAACGCTCATTTTCGGCGCGCGAGTGGCATCACATCTCTGACATATTAATTCGAGCGGAAATTAATTATTGGTAAATTCTATGATCGATTTCTAAAAGCTTTGGCCTAATCTTGACCTGCGTTTTTCTACGATCTGAATGATACACGTTGCATGCCAGTACGACTATTACTTTAGGAATTCGATTTAATATTTCCGCTTCCATGTGAATTCTAGCCAAAATCGTTTATATAGAGGCCCGAGTGGCGATGAACAGGGACTTCTTTTTGGTGTGTCTGAGGACACTTAGCGACTCCGACTTCTACTTTGTGTGTCTGAGGACACTGCTATATTCTACTTTGCGTGTAGTGTGGACAATGAAACTATTGTGAAGAAAACTGTATAAAATGAATTGCATGCGCACAACGGACTTTGCATATTATTAACTTCAGTGATTTAGGTAGTTTATCAAACTACAGTTTAGGGAAAGTATCATCGAACATTTTGCTACAAGACTATTTGGGGGAAGTAGTACCTAAACCAGCAAAATTAATTAGGAATATTTAGCGTGTGGAAAACTAATAAACATTTCTATTCAGCACCGAGATGGCAACACAGGACCAGGATGGAGCTTCGAAACAATGTTTCTTCAGTCACGATATGGGTGATATGTGGTGTATTCTTGGAATACACGGTAAGATAGAGTATTCTTTTTAATGCTCTTTGCTTGTTCATTTCATCCTTTTTCTCAAACACCAACAGTGATCTCCTAGTTTCTCTTTGTTGGTCATGTCTCTTATGTCATTGTGAGTCTGTTCTAGATATATATCTTCCATGACCCACCTAGCGTCATCTAGCAGCGAATCTCTGAAGCTCCTCAATTCTTCCTGGTGCAAGAGGACTTCCTTTTCCATCTGGCCACCAGATCTCGTTGCCATCGCCAGCTATTATCTCTGTGATCAAGAAAACTTCGTCTACTCTTTCACCCACCAGGCTGTGCTAGTATCGCCTGCTATCAACTCTTTGAAGACCATTTCCTCAAGAGAATTTAAGTTTACAATATTGGTCATGCTTATATGTTTTCCTTTTGTCTCCTACCCCCACTCTTTTCCCTTCCTTGGACCCTCCGCGCTTCGCTGAGTGGGTCTCACTTGTAAGTCGGCAGTTGACTCGGTCAGTCAAGGCTCAACTAGAGCCAGTCTCCTCAAACCAAGAGGCACTCTCTACGTTCTACGCCATGTTGGCACATTAAGTATTCGTCAAAGGGAACTTCACCTTCGACATGCAACCAAGATAAGTACAGACTTAAGGTTTTAACCTCATCTTCATCAGTTTTATTATCTACATGCTTTTATTAATCATTTTATAGACAGCGTGAGATTACTTATTTGGGGCGGTAATCATTCTTCGCGGGATTTGCCATGTTGAGCTTTTGTCTGTCTAAGCCAACCTTAATAGAAAGTAGCTTTTCTTAAGCTATTTAAATGAGAAATCTTCTCACCACGTGGGATATTATCTAATACCCGCTGTCTATAAATTACCAAGCTAGTTCCTCCGCTGGATTAACTTTGGCCCCATTCTTCTATTAAGATCGTTCTGGAACATTCCAGATCCTGTACTTTATCTACAAGTCCTGCCGTCATGTATTTTTTACTCACTTGTGAGAATACTATTTAAAATTGAAGAATCTTACTTCTGAATTAAAGCTCAATAGCGAATTTTCTTCCACCGTTGGAATGTTCTATGGCGCATTTAATTGTAATCCACAACTTTCTCAAGCAATAGACTTTCGCCTATCTAGTGCAACCAGTCCTTTTTCATCATTGCAATAACTATCTTGGCCATAAACTTTCGTGTTACTACAGTGAATTTTTCATCTATTCAAAAGACTATAGTGATAACTAGTGCTTGTTCAACTTTTCTACCGCGTCGCGATCGTCCGTTTACATTAAATAAGGCCATGAACATTGATCCTAAATCCCAATTGATCTTTCCTAAACCTTCTACTAACAAACCATATTAATAAAATTGTAACTCTAGATCATTTTCTATGAGGTGTCACTCTAACGAAGTGCCCTTCCATTTTGCTTGTTTATCATTAATTAATTTCTGCATAACTACGTGTTTTATACACGGTTCAAGCTTACATTGTTTCTACCCTATAATCAGGGAAAACAATTCTTTCAACTCATGAGTGAGTTATTTCTAGGTCTCACGAAAGGGAAACTGCCCCATTTGGCTCGTGATTCCTACTTAAACATAGGAGGTCGAGAACCTTCCTTTTGACTTTCTCATCAGGTTTCACAGTAAGTGACCTGCCCTTATTTGTATAATAACCAACAGTAATTCTGTATAAATATAAGAAGTTATAGGAACTTCTCCTTCATTCTACCCGCTTTCTTTTTTGTTATTTTCGAAGTTGTACCTTTTTTAAAATAGTTACCTGGAAATTTCTTAAAGTACACTCCTTGTACTCAATTTAATGTTTAAACTTTAATCACTTCATTTGTCTTTTTTAATCTTACAAAGATCTTAGTACATATATAAGGTTTGTAACCTAAAGAATTGTTAATTGCCTGGAGCAAACTTTAAATGTTAGGAGGTCTGCGACCCCAAATTGTTACTAAAAATTGAAACTATATACTTGTCAAATTCACTAGACTCTTTTGCTTTGTTAAATAAATTAAATATTTGTTTTTGGATTTATCATTTCTCTAATACAACGGTTAGGCAAGATCCTGTCTTCCTTGGCTCTCCCTACTCAATGCCATTAAATCTATTGATAGGGCTTTCACCACTCGTTGCATTTGAGCAAGAACTCTTAGTGGTAATCTCGTTAAAGTTTCTCTTAGCTTTAATAGCTAATTCTAACTGGCCAGTAAGGCAATTATAGCTCACTACGCCAGCTACCTGCTTGTGGAGATACTCTCCGAAAACTTATGGTTGGTTTTCCAAAAGATAATTGTTTCTCTTTGTCTAAACTTTTAGCCGGCTCCTTGCTGAGTAAAAGCTTAGCCATTTCCAAATGCAACAATTGGTTCACTTACCAAAATTACTCCCCAAGGTATAATTTTTTATCACTATCCTTCTTGGAAGCACTTGGTCGCTTTTTCAGGAACTCTATAACTTCGAAAACTGGAAATACCAAACCTGATTCAAATTATTGGCATTCTTCGAATTACTTTGCAAAAACGAATTTCTTTGAACAGACATACATTAAATCTGTTACTCTCAGTCTTGCCAGACCATCACCCTTCCCCATAGTAAGCAGATGCATGCTTGAGAGGGAATATACTAAAGCCACTCTCTTCCAAACCGCCCAAGTCCTATCTGCGTTTCCCGTCAGCTTGGACCAAGTCCTTACCCACTTTAGGTATCAGAGAACGAATTTGCAGTGGCAACAGCCTCTAAGTGCATTTAAAGTTAAATTCATAACTTTTGTGGGACTCTCCTCCTATTTTTCTATCCTTTTTCTCCAGTCCGAAAACTACCTCCTTTTCTTAATCATCTTCCCTTGGTGGTTAGGTTATTCCTCAGCCAATAATCTACACAAAATGAGCTAAAGCCCATTCGAAGGGGGAATGGCCGGCGACATCCTCTGATGCTGAATCCAGAAAGGAATGAGTACCAAATAATTCATTTTATTGAGACAAATCCATTATGGTTTAATGGGACTAAATTTTTGTAAATATCTTGTTTTTGTGTATGTAATTTTAGAATCTTCGTTTTTCTTGTTACTGATACACAGTTTATTGCATGGGGCAGCGAAACGATTTGTATTGTAAATATTAGTGTGATTTCATATTGTTCAAGTGAACGGGGCTACACTTACAACCGTGCGCGTGTATGTTCCCGTAAATGCGGTTATGTTGCGCGATTCGGAAATCAACATCACGACACAAGTGGAACCAAGTTAATTTACCATAAACATAGTATTGGTGGGTAAATTATAACTGAGTGTAGATTTTATGGTTAATCAGGCTAATTGTTTGATAATTGCCATGTCGCAATTATCAAATGCGGATAGCCATAAGCTCACTCGAGTGTTCATTATTTGATTTAAATTCTTGGAGTGTCTTTAGACACGATATTAGGGATATCTGGTGCAGTGCCGACCTGAGTGGTATATTGTTGCGTCTGTCCAAGCCTTGATGTGTCCATTGTGTGATTTTACTGGCAGGTGCTTGCGGGAATAAGTAGCAGACTTTACTGACATGCCGCACTCCAGATCCCCATTCCAACCTTGCGAGGCGAATGTGTGGAATATATTTGTATTGTTCTTGCAATTTCCAGAGAATTGGCAAGATATTTTTTTGATTGTACGCGATTCCAGGTTTGGAGATAACGGGACTAGCAGGTCACCGGTTATATTTAGACACAGGCTTGGCGGCAGACAAAATATAAAATGTTGTGTTGTGGAGTGGGGGGCGTACCACTGGGCGAGCCTGCGATCAGATAAGAACGACCGGTGGTCATTAGCGAGACAGGCTAGGTTCATGTACCCCTTAGTAATATTTTGTTTTGAATTCAGAAAAAAGCCTGATTAATTGTAAATGCATTTGAATATTACGTGGGTGATGTCCACGGTGTATGTTATTTCCCTAGCGTTAACCTTTCCTGCTTTTTTATTTTCATGTAATTATCAGCCCGTTGAGGCAAATTTTTGTTGTTGCTTGAATTTTTGTTTACGTTCATGTTCGATGACCCCGAGTGGCCATCTTGTTTGCCCGTCACGCTGCTCTCATAATTTGTCTGAGCACTTGGCCGTTCAGGCACGCTTAATTGTTTTGGTTGTGCTCTGGCACAGATTGGAATCTCGGTGGGAGATTAAAGTAATTTAAATTGTATTTAGGTTTGCGTGTGTCAGTAGTTAATATTAATGTATAGCTTTTCTTTTGTGTATGTCCCATGGCCATAATGATGGTTTGCAGAATGGGGATTCGTGAGCAACTTGGCTGTTTCCAGTTGTGGACGAATTTTCATCTAAGTACTCATTTCTTCTCTAATTGTCAGTACACATGCGCATACATTTTAACCAGTTCAGTGGACCTTTAAATCCACGTGTTTATTGAGAGGAGCGGGTTAGTTATACCACTCATATTTTATTAATTTCATGTTTTATATGGGAGTCAGAGATCAGGGAGGAATTTTGATGTTATTGTTATTAGTATTTCGTATTTCAGTTATTAAATTATGTTTATTTGGACTGTTTTTCACTCATTTCTTAGTTTATAATTTTTCTTATGATCCTTGAGACCTATGAAGCAAGTTGTTTTGTATTGAGTCCTCTTAAAAGTATACAATGACTGAAGGCAACCCCAAAGACAGAATCTTGTTAAAACACTGCTTTATTCAAGAGTGCATAGGGAAATCTGGCGCGGCCAACGTGGTGCTGTTTACTTTGTTGTAGTGATGAAACATGCCCCCTTTGTGACGTGAGCACAGCTTTAGGGAAAGCATAGCACCGCAAGTGGAGCAATTTTCTCGTTTGTGAGTTTTATAGCGCATTTTTGGTTTAACTGACACGCCACAAGTGGAGGCAAATGTGACAGTATTTAGATAACCGGGAAGTGATATTTTAGTTAACGTAAATACGGTGAAGAAGTTACCGCCAAGTGAGTGCATTATACAGTAAAATCAGAAGTTTGCAATGTAAAATACGATACGGTACACGCTTTTGTCTGTTGGATTAATTAAAAAGTAAAGATGCGTGAGACTGGACGCCCAAGATTAAAATTAAAATTAGATATGTTTAGAAAGTCAAAATCCATGTATGTATTAGGAAGGCTGGTAGCCTTACAAAGACAAGTAATATTCTGATTAATTCGTCTATTTATAACATCAAATAAAGCTAGCAATTTAATAACTGAATGTGTGGGTTAAAATTAAAATTTGTGTAAAGTTAGAACTACTCAGGGATGCAATTTATTAAGTGTGATTAAATGTAGTAAAATTAAATGAACTGAGTGTGGTAAAAATGAATTAAATGTATGTTAAAATGTGTGCGTGTAACGGAGAGCGTCGCCATATGGCGACTATATATTGTGTGATATGGCTACCTTGGAGCAAATTCAGGAGGTAATCGAACGTGCTTATGCACGTACTCAAGAACAGCTGAGTGCATTGAGGAAAGACATGAATAACAGTATGGCTGAGCAGTCAGCAAAGTTTGAATCTCAATTAACAGTGCAGGGTGAATCATTTAAAACACAAATGAATGACATTAACGCAGAACAATCTACACAATTGAAAGCGCAAATAAACAATACTATTAATTCAAAACTTGAAGCACAGAACACTCGTAACACAGAACAATCTGCACAATTCAAAGCGCAAATAAGCGACACAATTAATTCCTGAGTTAGAAATGTAAAACACTCGGAATACCGAACAGCTAATGACATTTACGGCTGAAAAGAAAGAATACACCAAGGAACAGCTGATACAACTCACCCTTGATGTTAATAAAAACAATGAGAAACAGTTAGGGCAAATCAAACAGTTTGAGGCTACATTCAATCGTCAGCGTAACGATCTTGATGACACAGTTTTGGCGAAATTGGCACAGATCGAACTGGCATGCTCTAATAATAATAGCGAGGTCAGGACGGTACAGAATAAGCTAGAAATTAGATTCGATAAGATGGAGGATAGTACCACAGTTATTCAGGAACAGTTATCGGCGGTAGACGAGAACGTGACCGGGCTGATCAAAGATATGGACCGTCTTGAATTATAATCGCCAGAGCACTGGTAAAACATAGAATCGGATCAAGACGACGTAAAGAATACTATCGAGGAAAATAATTTGCGGCTAGAAGGTAGATTGGAGAAAATAGAATTCAGTCAGGAGGATACCAAACGTCAGATTGAGGAAAAATTAAGCCTAATTATGGAAAACATCAGGAAAGACTGGAGAAAAATGAGTAGCGATACCAAGGAAGAAAGATTAGCAGTTATCAAAACAGTAGGAGAAAATCATACCCGCATACAAGCATCGGAGCAAGAGATAAAATCTAAACTTAAGGAAGAAAGTGACAGGATTATTAAAGCAGAACTGCGTTCTATGGGACAGGCTATTCAACACGGTAGAAGCGAAGGAGAAGGAACCAGACTCACTTAGCGCTGAGGCGACAGGCATAGCGGGAAGTCATATACAAACAGAGAGCCCGTTAACTACAAACAGGGAAGGTTTTCCCAATCATGTCGGGAGGAGTTCAACTCCACAGAATGGTCATCAGCATACGCAGCTCTTACAAGTAATTCGCTCAAATGAATTTAAACCTGCGAAATTCACGGAAAATTCAAGGGTCACACCTAAAGCCTTTATAAAAGAAGTTGAAGATTTCTACAATGATAATAACGTACCTACCGCGCGACAGTTGCGTATGATGGAGAAGTTCTTAGCTGGAAATGTGCTTACCTGGTATTTAAGCTTTAAATACACGTTTGAGGGCATGGAAGTTTTTAAGGAGACTTTCCTTAGGAGGTATTGGTCACCAGCACTGCAACAGAGTCTTAGAATGGATTTTTACTCCAGAAAGTATCAAACTACCCAGCAGACGAAGTACTCTGATTTTTTTTCACTGCAAATTTTAAAATTTAAAGATTTGGACCATCCTTTAGAAGAAGCAGATTTGGTTATGACAATAGGACGTCAATTACCGGTAAACATTCAACAGGTGTTGGTTGCGGCTAACATTACTACGGCGGTGCAGGCTGAACAGGTCTTGCGACAGATTGACGAGATCACGTCACACATTCACCAGAGAGGGGAAGACAGCTCGAGTTAGTGAATGCAACGGAAGTTGTTAAACCTACGCAAGTAAACACCCGATCCCAGGCTACTAACACAAGTATGTCAACACCCAGGTGAGGTCAGGAAGAAGCAGACAATAGATCGTACCAGCGATATGAGAATAATAATAACAGTAGGCAATACCAGGGCAACAATAGATGTAAGCAACGGGGATACCAACAATGGAGAAGTAATAGGGGACATGAGGCACCTTATAGGAGATATGGTGATTCCAACGAAAACCAGAGAGGGCAAGATCGTAGATACCATAACCAAGGAGAATCACGAAACTACCATAATGACTGGAATGATAGGCACGCTGAATCGCAGTGCTATCTTGAAGAAATTCGCGCGAATGAAGGCGATGAACAGGGACGTGGGGAACGTGCCATTGACAGGAGAAAGAACCCGGATACTCACATTGAGCGAGCCGAAATTTTGAGGAACCCAGAGCCTGACACAGAAGAAACAGTGGTCGTACAACACATCGAGTTAACACCGAGGGAACGTGAATTCTTGGAGGAGTTACGTGAGATCCAACGCGAGCAGGAAGCCGAGCCTTTGATGTATCAAATGATCTAGTATTTTAGAAGACAGTTACCAACAGGAACACCTGCATTTCGAGCAGCTGGAGCCAAAGAGGGAAGATATCATTATTTCAATAATTTACTCCATAAATTCATGGATGAAGACCATACTAGATTCCACATCATGGTACCTGCATCTATACAGCGAGGACTGACTTGGCACTACATGAAAGTCTTGGTCATATTGGGATTGACAAGTCAGAGGCAACTATCGGAGAGACGTTTACATGGCCACGCATGAGGACGACTATTTGCGACGTAATTAAGACTTGTGATCCTTGTCAGAGGACAAAGCCAAATAATTATTTGATGAGGCAGTACCCCAAACCACTGCTACCTCAGAAACCATGCGAACTTGTGGCACTAGATTGCTTTGGTCCAATTCCAAAGGGAAGGTCAGGATGCCGCCATTTATTAGTTTGTCTGGATGTATTTTCGAAATTTGTAGTTTTGTGTCCTATCCAGAAAACAACATCTAAACAAGTACTCAACCGTATTTGAAATAGAATTATTCTAATCCTTGGTAAACCAGAATTTATTCTATCTGACCATGGCAGCTATTTTACGAGCACCGAATTCAAGAAACGAATGGAGGACACGGGTGTAAAACACATATTATAAGGCATGCACAAGCTAACCCCTCTGAAAGAGCAATTAAATGCGTAACTAAATACCTAAGAATCTTCATTCCGAACGAGCACCATAAGTGGATGGACAGGATCAAAGATGTGGAGACATGTATGAATTCGACAAGGCATGAATCCACAGGCGAAATTCCCATAGTCTTGCATATGAACCATTACCCAGAGAGATCGCGGAGCACCATCATTAACTGTCCACAAGACCACATTCTAGCTTGAGAAGAGAAAACACCAGAGTTCACATGAGGAACCAGGCAGACCGAAGGTTACGTCGCGTAAAGAACAGGAAATTGCATCGGGAACTTGAAATAAACGAGTTTGTTTTGGTACGCCGTCTAGCGACATCAGATCCGGCAAAGGTCTTCAACAAGTTCTGTGCCAAATTTGTCGCACGGATCAATATAGTGAAGAACCTCAGGAATAATGCTTACAGAGTAAGGGAGTTAAGCACTTGAAACATGTCTGTGTACAATAGTGCCAATATAAAGATTTATCACACCAGCGAACCTAGGAAACGCAGGAATAATGCCGCAAATTAATTATGTCCACGTCCAAATGACATCCAAGTACACGGGGTTAAGATGAGTCCGCCAGGCGAAGGAGGAAGTAAAGTGCCGCATGTCTGTTTACAAACATTGACGAGCACTCTGGCCGCGATGACACATGGCTTGAATATGAGAGGTGAAACGTGCAGTTAACCACTCATACAGGGAGGTGTTAATCAGAAAGCCCGCGACGCCAACAAGACGATGAACCAATGAGACGGGGGCGCTCATTTTAGGTGCGCGAGTGGCATCACATCTCTGAAATATTATTTGGAGCGGGAATTAATTATTGGTAAATCCTATGATCGATTTCTAAACCTTAGGCCTGCGTTTTTCTACGATCTGAATGATACACGTTGCATGCCAGTATGACTATTACTTTGGGAATTCGTTTTAATATTTCCCCTTCCATGTGATTTCTAGCCAAAATCATTTATATAGTGGCCCGAGTGGCGATGAACAGGGACTTCTTTTTGGTGTGTCTGAGGACACTTAGCGACTCCGACTTCTACTTTGTGTGTCTGAGGACACTGATATATTCTACTTTGCGTGTCGTGTGGACAATGAAACTATTGTGAAGAAAACTGTATAAAATAAGTTGTGTGCGCACAACGGAATTTGCATATTATTAACATCAGTGATTTAGGTAGTTTATCAAACTACAGTTTAGGGAAAGTATCTTCGAACATTTTGCTACAAGACTATTTGGGGGAAGTAGTACCTAAACCAGCAAAATTAATTAGGAATATTTAGCGTGTGGAAAACTAATAAACATTTCTATTCAGCACCGAGATGGCAACACAGGACCAGGATGGAGCTTCGAAACAATGTTTCTTCAGTCACGATATGGGTGACATGAGCTAAAGCCCATTCGAAGGGGGAATGGCCGGCGACGTCCTCTGATGCTGAATCCAGAAAGGAGTGAGTACCAAATAATTCATTTTATTGAGACAAATCCATTATGGTTTAATGGGACTAAATTTTTGTAAATATCTTGTTTTTGTGTATGTAATTTTAGAATCTTTGTTTTTCTTGCTACTGGCACACAGTTTATTGCATGGGGCAGCGTAACGATTTGTATTGTAAATATTAGTGTGATTTTATATTGTTCAAGTGAACGGGGCTACACGTACAACCGTGTGCGTGTATGTTCCCGTAAATGCGGTTATGTAGCGCGATTCGGAAATCAACATCACGGTACAAGTGGAACCAAGTTAATTTACCATAAACATAGTATATGTGGGTAAATTATAACTGAGTGTAGATTTTATGGTTAATCAGGCAAATTGTTTGATAATTGCCATGTCGCAATTATCAAATGCGAGTAGCCATAAGCTCACTCGAGTGTTCATTATTTGATTTTCATTCTTGGAGTGTCTTTAGACACGATATTAGGGATATCTGGTGCAGTGCCGACCTGAGTGGTATATTGTTGCGTCTGTCCAAGCCTTGTTGTGTCCATTGTGTGTTTTTACTGACAGTTGCTTGCGGGAAAAAGTAGCATACTTTTCCGACATGCCGCACTCCAGATCCTCATTCCAACCTTGCGGGGAGAAATGTGTGAAATTTATTTTTGTTGTTCTTGCAATTCCCAGAGATTTGGCAAGATAATTTTTTTGGTACGCGATTCCAGGTTTGGAGATAACGGAACTAGCAGGTCACCGGTTATATTTAGACACGGGCTTAGCAGCAGACAAAATATCAGATGTTGTGTTGTGGAGTAGGGAGCATACCACTGGGTGAGCCTGCGATCAGATAAGAACGACCGCTGGTCCTAGTAATATTTTGTTTTGAATTCAGAAAAAGCCTGATTAATTGTAAATGCATTTGAATATTACATGGGCGATGTCCACGTTGTATGTTATTTCCCTGGCGTTAACCTTTCCTGCTTTTTATTTTCATATAATTATCAGCCCGTTGAGAAGCCTCCGTGGCTTAGGCGGCAGCACGCCGGCCTCTCACCGCTGGGTCCGTGGTTCAAATCCCGGTCACTCCATGTGGGATCTGTGCTGGACAAAACGGAGGCAGACAGGTTTTTCTCCGGGTACTCCGGTTTTCCCTGTCAAAATTTCATTCCAGCAACACTCTCCATTATCATTTCACTTCATCTGTCATTCATTTAATCATTGCCCCAGAGGAGTGCGTCAAGCCTCGGCAGCCGGCGCAGTTCATATCCTCGCCGCTAGTTGGGGGCTTCATTCATTCCATTCCTGACCCGGTCGGAGACTGGAAGCAGGCTGTGGATTTTCATTCATCAGCCCGTTGAGGCATATTTTTGTTGTTGCTTGAAATTTTGATTACGTTCATGTTCGATGACCCCGAGTGGCCATCTTGTTTGCCCGTCACGCTGCTCTAATAATTTGTCTGAGCACTTGGCCGTTCAGGCACGCTTAATTGTTTTGGTTGTGCTCTGGCACAGATTGGAATCTCGGTGGGAGATTCAAGTAATTTAAATTGTATTTAGGTTTGCGTGTGTCAGTAGTTAAAATTAATGTATAGCTTTTCTTTTGTGTATGTCCCATGGCCATAATGATGGTTTGCAGAATGGGGATTCGTGAGCAACTTGGCTGTTTCCAGTTGTGGACGAATTTCCATCTAAGTACTCATTTCTTTTCTAATTGTCAGTACACACGCGCATACATTTTAACCAGTTCAGTGGACCTTTAAATCCACGTGATTATTGAGAGGAGCGGGTTAGTTATACCGCTCATATTTTATTAATTTCATGTTTTATATGGGAGTCAGAGTTCAGGGAGGAATTTTGATTTGTTATTGTTGTTAGTATTTCGTATTTCAGTTATTAAATTATGTTTATTTTGACTGTTTTTCACTCATTTCTTAGTTTATAATTTTTCTTATGATCCTTGAGACCTATGAAGCAAGTTGTTTTGTATTGAGTTCTCTTAAAAGTATACAAGGATTGAACGCAACCCCAAAGACAGAATCTTGTTAAAACACTGCTTTATTCAAGTGTGCAATATCTCTACTCGAATCAGCGTATAAAACTGCACACCAGGCAAACCAAAAATTAAAATTAACCGTCGGCAGGATATGAGAGCAAAGGCGTACTTACCAGAGTGAGATAAGAAGCTCGTTGTCCTAACAGCATCTACTACAGATAATGGCAGCTGCACCCCACTCAACGCATCCCCCACCAGAAGCGATCGCACATAACCATTAATAGACACCTCTTGGAGACCATGCAAGTGCCATCTTCCGTTGAGCTTGCGAACTACCCACTACGCTACGTGTTGGCCATATTGCGAAACCTGGCCATATTCCCATCAACCACCTTACTTGGAACACCAGACAACTGAAAATGTATAAATCTATGTTTGCCTAAAATCCCAACATCAGCAAGCTGTGGTCAATGACAATGTACTTGTTTAAGGGCGTGGGGTGGACCAATCATCCGTAATCTGGTTTGACCTTCAAACAGAGACAGAAGCAGGAAGTGAAATGGAGGGTTCTTCTATTTCGCTCTAACGAACGTTACGGGGCAATTCTCCAGGCCCTTGAAGGGAAACGAAAATCCTTTCATAGCAGAGAGGAAGTCGCGTGCTAGACAGTCGTATGTCCACTGTTTGCTCCCCCGGCCCTTCTTTCCATATACATTATATAGAAGATTATGTACAGCGGCCATCTATGTTACAATACACCGTATGAGACTGTCAGGAACTTAAGCTGGGGATGAGTTATGTATGCTGAATTCATTTTAGAGATTCCAGAAGGTAAAAGCACTTAATATTGAATAACTGCAATTTAAAGATATTTTTAAAGACAAAATACAAAATTTTGTGCATTACGGCCTAACGGTCCCAGGAGGGTGGGGCCCTTTCAGCCCTTCATGATGCACTGCCCCTGTACTGATATACTGCATACCTTCCATGAACACATGCAGCCTACTGTACTTGCTAAAAATAAATCAGTTTAGTTTTCATTTTACTAACCTAATAAAAAATGAAACTCTGTATAGTATAAAACAACGTCCCCGATTCTTGGACGTAACGGGTAATCTCGAGAACAACTGGATGGAATTTGATGCGGTTTTCGTCATTCTGTAAAAAAAATTGAGGAAGGTTTCTGTAGAAAATCATTTATTTATGTCCAAAGAAGCCGAGCAGTAATGATTTTAGTGAATCGAGTGGAAGAAAAACCTGCCGTCCGTGCACCTTTTAAGCTTACGCTGGGTAAACCGTTAAAAATATCTAGACTATATACTATACTATGTGTGTACGAATTGTTCAGCATGAAAAGTTCAACAAAAAAGTCCAGGACAGCATATCTCTTGAACCCTTTATCCACAGGCTGTATAAAGGATTCTAATAATTATTCATTATCATTTGATACATTTCTACAGACAGCAGATATGAGAGCCAGACGGTGTTGGGAAATATTGAAAAATCAGTGGCCGCGAGGACACAATGGTTTAAGCTCCTGTGGTATTTTTAGGAAGAAGCATAATATTCTTGACACAGAGGACAGGTGCAAATTTTAGCGCGGAGATGGCTTGGGCACGCACATTATGGCCTGTTGCTATGAGTGTTGGCGCCAAGAAGAAAATCGAATGCTACGAGGCAATTGGTCAATCATCATGTTAACCACTCCCTATGGCAGAAATACATGTAAAAGCGCGCAAAGACATACAAGAGTCTGGGCCAATAATATCAAGACGCCTTGTTTTAGCGGCAACTCGGCTTGGTAACGCACCCGGGTAAATTAACGCGGGAGTTATCTACGGATTAATTCCACGATCGATTCGAGCCAGCTACAGCATAATCGTAACCTCCACACTGCTACGAACTCAATGATACCGATCGCATGCTAGTCTGATAATTATTATGGAATATTTTTTCATAAATCCCCTTCCACACCTACCCTAGTCAGTTTCATTTATAAGGATCCTGAAAAGCTTCGAGAGAAAACTTTTTTATTTGTGCGTCTGAGGACGTAACAACACTTATTTTTGTGCGTCTGAGGACGTAACGTACATTTTCATTTGTGCGTCTGAGGACGTAAATTTGATTTCTATTTGAACATTTGAGGATATAAGGTGTCCGAGGACACGAGGCATACGCTGCAATATTTCATGTATTTGAACATGGAACAGTTTCGTCAAGTTATAAGTGTAACTTCAGTGATTTATTTGTAGTCCCAGCACTACCAGTAGGACCAGTTCATCGAAATATTTCACCAAATAGACTGTCAAGGAATTTAGTACTTGATAAGTGAATTTAATAGGAAATATAGCGTGTGTGTATCTGACAAAACTTTATTTAATTCAGCACGAGATGACGTCTAGGAACGAGACCGGATCTTGGAACCAGCAGGACATTTGCCAGAAGATGTCGATGACGAGATAAACATCTTAAAGGAGATGGCTGCAGACGTATTCCTGATGCTGTTTTAAAAGGATTGAGTACAAATTAATTAATTTATTTATTAAATCAGCTATGGTATTATGGGACATATTTTTGTAGATATTTGTTTGCTTGCTTGGTAATGTAGATTATTCGTTTTTGTTTTACTGACACATTAAATATGGGACAGGCCGAGCGTTGTGTAATTTGTAAATATTGTGATTTGTGTTTGTTCAACTATACGGGGCGACGCGCAGCTCGTGCTCGCATTCGCTTGCGTAAATCGCGGTCAAGCATTATTATTCGGAGGTATGCCTTATAACAGAAATGGAACTGAATTAATTTTGAGATTAAAAATAGAATTTGGAGGGTAAAGATTATTTGTGAGTAGAATTTTATGACGGATCAGGATTATTTTGATAGTTGCTTTCCAGCAGATCTGAACGGGATGGCACTTTGCACCCGAGTTTTGTTGTGTATTTTTTTTAATGTGTCAATGGACGCAATATTGTTGATCTGTTTTGAGCCGACCCAGTGATATATTTATGAGAGTCAGTCCAAGCTTTTGGTGCGTTGTGTGATTTTTATGATGTGCTAGCGAGAATATATCATGGTGATTATTCTGACTTGTTCCACGTCAGCCCAGTTCATGACCTCGCGAGGCTGGACTTGTGGTATATATTTGTGTTTTCTTGCCATCCAGATGGATGGGTGAGATATGTTGGCATTTCCAGAGGGAACGTGCACCCAGCTTGAGCGACTGAGAGAGATATTGGAGACAGCGATGACTCACACAAGAGGGGCGCGCTCAAATCAGATAACGCGACTTGTCATTAGTAACAGGCCAGGATCCTGTACTTCAATTTTAGACGTTGTTTTAAATTCACAAAACCTTATCGGTGATAATGAGTATTTGTTTGATTAAATGGGTTCTGTCCATGTTGTAAGGTAGCTCCCGAAACTCCTGTTTGTCTGGCGTTTTATATAATTGTAAACATAGTTTTTCAGCCGTCAGGCTTGTATTTTGTTGCTTTTGCTATAATTCTTGTGTGTTTATTTTACGCGTTCAATGACCCGTGTGGCATTAGGGTGCGCGAGGCTATGTTCCCAAGTTGTGATGAGAGCGTTTTGGCCTATTTCTGGCATGCTCTTTTTGTACATTTATGTGCTCTGGCACCAGCTAGAATCTCAGGGAGATTCTTCATCTTTTTATATTATTAGATCTTGCATGTGTCAGTAGTAATTATAGTGTATTAATTAAGGGTGGGTCCCATAGCCGTAGTGTGATTTAAAAGATGCAACTCCGTGAGCAACATGACTGTTTCAGTTGTAAACGGACTCGCATCAGTACTCAGTTTCTCATTAACGAGCAGTACACCACACATTATATAACTTCTTGACCAGGAAAATTGGACTTGTATCCATATGTTGTGACGAGCGAGTTCCTACCGCTCAGTAATATTATTATTATTTATTAGGGGGTGAAAGTCAGGGAGGATTTTTTTTATTTATTATTATTATTATTGTGCACATAATTTTCAGTCATTGAATTTCTTTTATTCTACTTGTTATTCATTTTATTTCTAGTATAGCCTCTGTCATGAACCTTTCTATTCATTAGAGCATGTTGTTTTTAAGCGAACTTTGCTGTATAACGCAGTCAGGACTGAACAGGACCCCGTAGATGACTCTTGAGAAAACCATACTTTATTGAAGGGTGCACTCTATCTCAAATACATCGCCCACTATAAGTGATTATACGTTTTCATTTCGTCCAACAATCTCCATTCAGTGGAAAGTTAAATCACTAGCTTACGAGCGAGTTTAGGAGCTAGCAAGTGAGCCTTTCACCCCAGCTTCGGTCAGCACCAGTTTGTCAAGTCGTGTCGAGTTAAGACTTCAGAAAAGAGTAGTCTATATGTGTTTGGAGTTTCGCGGTTCACCTCGGCTTTTCTGAATTACGTGTGGGACCTACCGTCCGTGCGTCTTTTAAGCTTACGCTGGGTAAACCGTTAATGTTACCTGGCGAAGCCAGGGTGGGTTGCTAGTATATAAATAAATAGGCCCACCAATAGTCAATACAAATCAACCTTTAACAAAACAATATGGTAAACATAGGCTATACGCATATTATGAAGGAGCTAACCAAGCATAACCTACATAGCCTATTTTAAACAAGTTGAGCATATTAAGTATTAAAATTAGTAATTTAGTGAGGGACATTGTCATTTTTATAGTATTAATAAGGCGTATTAAATAAATAATTTACTAACTTCGAAAACATTTAAAAACATTGCTTTTAGCGATGTAATGATAGCCTATATCAAGTCCTCAAAATATTTAATCTAATACGACCTCCTTATTCCCCAAATATTCCTTGTATTGATTTCCAAACGCTGTGTAAACATTTTTCGTTTAGAGTTTACTGTATATCTCTCAATGTACAAAACAACGATTTTAGCCTAAAGGAATTTTTTGAAATACGGTATTTATCTGAAGGTATTTTAACTAATTTTGAATGGAGACCCAACAAACGTCGAGCTTAATCATGGCTACATTGGGCGTAAGGCCTGTAAGGGAGGGAATGATTAGCCTATGTCACTTGGCAGACAACCCTAAGAAATAGAATAGAAATATAGTATGATCGGATCGGAAATGCGGGAAAGGCATAATCCAAAACTTCAAATTAAGTTAAAAGCGAACTAACTGACGTGTTAGTGTTAAATGAGCCCACGGAGGTCCGGCTTCGATCCTTGGCTCCGTCAAAGATTGTAATTTTGGTGTGAGGGCTGGAGCGGGGTACACTCAGCCTCGTGAGGCTGAACTGAGAAGAGGTGGGGTTCGATTGCACCTCAGGCATCCTAGAAGTAGTTTACGGTGATTTCCCACTTCTACTCCAGGCAAATGCCGGGATGGTGCCTAAATTAAGACCACGGCCGCCTTCTGCCCAAATCCTGGCCCTAATTACAAATACACATAGGCTACTAGTAGAGCCATCACAACGGCACAGGAAATTCCACACACACCCAAGTATACGGGGCAACATGACCACGATGTTGCAATGCCTCTAAATGAATCAACAACAACAGGAAGTTGTTATGATTCCATGACCAGAATGTACCTAGTCTCCGAGTGAACTACAACAACATGCATAAATCAGTGATGCAAAATTGTTCGTGACTTCTCACAATAAAGAGTACGTGTAACTTCAATGCCTCAATTGCTCACATTCATATAACCTATTAACTAAGTGTATTAATCTCATTTGTTTGTCTACCCCCTAGATTATTGCCGTTTTCCAACGGGGTCGGAGATGAGATGCGATTAAAGTCTGTGTGGCAGATGGTTTATTCGACCGGATGCCCTTCCTGACGCCAACCTCAGGAGAGGTGTTAATGATAGATGAAATGAATGATGGTGAATGAATCTGGGCAAGTATGTGGAAGGAAGCAGCCGTGGCCTGTCAGAAGGTACCGTCCCAGCATTTGCCTGGAGTTGAAAATCGGAAAACCATTTCAAGGACGGCCAACGGTGGGGCTACATCTGTGGTCGTATTTCTTCCCCAAATTCATTTGGGCCATGGCTAGACAGAGTGAAATCGTATGTGTCTGAATACTGACTTGAGACTTGAAGTTTACGTTGACCAATCCCACTGCTCCAGCTGTTTTTACCAGCAGCTTGTAGGGGGAGTGGATTCTGTGGATTAAGTAGTACGATTGGTGAGAGAGGATATGCGAACTAAGATCGCACACCCACCAGGATAGATCATATTGAGCATTGTAGTAGTTTTCCGGTAAACAAAGAAATGTTCTCACACTTTCAGATCTTAATTACTGTATTAGCCTTATTAAGTAGTCTCTTAATTAGACCGTTCTTGGAAATTATAATCCAGTCACTGAATTCATATTTGAAATAAAATTATCTATCTCGAAAAACAGAACCAACAATGTATATATGTAGATAGGCCTGTTCCCTATTTATTTAAGTTACCTTTTAGTTTTCTACGTAATAATTTCAAAACCTGTGTTTATGTTTGACATTAGATCAAATTTAAATTTAGTTTTTATATTAGGGCCTATATTTACTCGTAGATTATGCTTTTTACTACTATGCATTTACATCTGTGTGAACTTCCTAGTTTTAAGAATTACATTTAGATATCAATGCTTAATGTAGAAATGAGCTGGCCCCGTGGTGTTGGGGTAGCGCACCTGCCTCTCACCCGGAGGCCCCGGGTTCGATTCCCGGCTCCATCAGGGATTTTAGAAACTGACGTGAGGGCTGGAACGGGGTGAACTCAGCCTCGTGAGGACAATTGAGTTGCTGTTTGACAGTGAGGCAGCGCCCCGATCACGAAAACCAAGATTAACTGCCGAGGGGACCCGATGCGCTGACCACGTGTCACCCTAATATCTGCAGGCCAAATGGCTGGGCAGTGGTCGCTTGGTAGGCCTAGGCCCTCCACGCGCTGTAGTGCCAGGAGTTAAGTTAATGCAGAAATACATGGACATGTATTTTACAGTGTAGGTGCACTGTTACTGGGGCGCACACTGTTGTGTACCATCAACAAATAAATAAACAAATAAATGAATACTGTAGTTCTCTTCATAGAAGCTATCATATTCCCAGGAAACAAGTTAATAATTTGGTAATGACCCCTACCCCTATATTTCAAGGAATGTGCCTAATGGACTCACCTTCAGACCCCGGGGAAATTGTCGTCTCCAGGTAGATCGGCATTGTTCTTTAGTTGGCCATCGTGGAAGGGATTGGGGCTTTCCTCATGAATTCCTAGTAAACGCAAGTCATAAACTGGCATTGATACCTGAGGTAGGCCTATACAGTTGACTACTAAATAAAACTTAACAACAATAATAAGGCTGTTTCCCAAAGCTCAAGTTGTCTGCTATAGTATTGACTAGCTGCTAGCAACTACTCAATACGGAGATTTGGGACAAGTGTGCTTGAGCACAACCTCCTTCATAGACTTGTGTTCTGAAACGCACTGGGCTTACATGCTGGTACCAAACCAACGCACAAAATGGCGGAGATCTGCTACTCCTTGTAAGCTCTTTGCGCTTTCATGACGAGTGCGGAGTGTTCATAAATATCAGCTGTTTTAAAATAACGATACCATTCTTTGGATTGCTTTGGATACCATCATGGATGCACCTGGAATATCACTTTTTAGCCGAGCCTTAATTATGGTTTGTATTTGGCTGATTAAGAGAATTCAGTTCAGGAGGAAGGGATGAAGGGCAATCATGTTAATAAAACATTTAAATTCTGCACCATTTCTTTTTTCCACGAAAAGAGAGTTTTCAGAAGAACTATCCATATTATTAATACATTAAAAAGAACAGAACAACATAGCACGTGGGTTGAAGCAAGGTTGAAACACGGTTGAGAAATAGGCAAAGAGTATAGGCCAAGTTCAAAGCAAAGAAGATTAATAATTTAGCCAAAGATGAAAGACAACCTGCAATTTCTATAACTTCCTTGTACAAGTCGACAATCTAGCATGCACTTTCGTTCACTAGCTACTACAGACTTGATTGCTATGTGCTAAGCACCTTTGGATCATGACTTGTGACGTCACATCCGGAATATTAGTCGACTATCTAGTTCACTACGGCTTTGGGACACAGCCTAATATGCCCAAAGTGAATGAAAGTGTAAGTATTAAATTAAAGGGATTTGTTTCACAATATGGAGAATATATTCTTCCACTGACGGAAAAATATTATTCTGTACGGTCTGTGATGTGCGGTTGGCACATGAACAACAAAGACTAGACTATCGTGAGAGAAGCATAAACGCGGTCTCTAACAGTAGCCTATAACAGATGCTTTTGGGGCATCGATATTTATTCCTGAACAAGTTGAATCATCCAAAGACGCGCAGTTTCTTAGAAAAGGAGCCCAGGAAATGAATTCCAGATCCTAGAACGTTGAGAAGAACCTACGTGGTTCAGTGTTTCGACAAAATGTCGTAAGATATAAGAGAAGGGGTAGGACAAAATCATATAGGCTATGGGTCTCCACTGATGAGTCAACAGACTCGTCAGGACAATACATAGCGAACTTTATTGTTGGAATTCTGGAGGCAGGGACACCTGGAGAGCATTCCTACTACATTGAGAACAATTGGAACTATCAGCAGATTGTTTGATCAATCATTGAGAATATTGTGGCCCTTGCTGTTCATAACAGACGCAGCACCCTACATGGTGAAGGCTGCTAATTCGTCGAGTGCACAATAGGCCTACTGTCGACCAAAGTATTATGTGTACTCGAGTTTGAAGGTTGTTTGTTAAGTAACCAATAGACGTACATAAAATCCAATACCATCAACATGTTTGTCGTTCTATTCTACGTTAGTTCATGTAGGTTTGGATTTTTAAATTTATATTTTAATATTTTTTATCGCAGTTGGAACACAAAAAGTGCACGTTTTTAAGCGTGTTTCAACCATGCGTCACATTTAAGAATTATTATCTCAAATGCCCGTCATCAGATCGAATCCAAATTTTAACACAATATACATTGGAATGTTGTATAACTGGTTTATTAATTTCACAATTGTGTGTGTCCAAGAAACAAAGTTGTTATCATTGTTGTAAGGTAACTTTTTCTCGGCTCGGGGTGGTTGGAAAATGTAGTTCTTGGTTGCGTTGTAATCGGTATACATCAAAAAGTTATGCTGTATGACTGTGAAATACCTAACTTAATTCACTTATTTTATATCGGTTTGTATTTCTACGGGGAAATAACACATGTTTCACCTGCTAGCCGCTCCGGCAAACGCTGTACAGCGTTGCTGAAATGGAGCCCATCACTTCCGAGCGAGACGCGCCATGATGCGTGTGGGCACCATTACGGCAACGCTGTACAGCGTTTGCCGGAGCGACTAGCAGGTGAAACATGTGTTATTTCCCCGTAGAAATACAAACCGATATAAAATAAGTGAATTAATTTACGTATTTCACAGTCATACAGCATAACTTTTTGATGTATACCGATTACAACGCAACCAAGAACTTCATTTTCCAACCACCCCGAGCCGAGGTAAAGTTACCTCACAACAATGATAACAACTTTGTTTCTTGGACACACACAATTGTGAAATTAATAAACCAGTTATACAACATTCCAATGTATATTGTGTTAAAATTTGGATTCGATCTGATGACAGGTCTTTGAGATAATAATTCGTAAATGTGACGCATGGTTGAAACACGCTTAAAAACGTGCACTTTTTGTGTTCCAACTGAGATAAAAAATATTAAAATATAAATTAAAAATTCCAAACCTACATGACCTAACGTAAAATAGAACGACGAAAATGATGATGTTATTGGATTTCATGTACGTCTATTGGTTACTTCACAAACAACCTTCAAACTCGAGTGCACATAATACTTTGGTCGACAGTAGTGCATATGACCTGCTTAGCGTTTGCGTTACATCGAGTTGCGGAGTAGGTGCGTGTTCATTTTCCTGAAGTTAACACATTGATTGGAAGCGTGAAGCAAGTATATTTTAGAGGCCCCACTTTAGTTCTAGCATTCAAAACATACCCTCCAGACATTCCATTGCTCTTTTCACTTGTTTTGACAAGAAACGTGGATCCAGACTTGCAGTTATTATTACCAGCATTTGGCGTTGTGAGAAAGTAATTGGTTCTTTTGACAACACTGAGGCTGTACCAATCTATACAGCACAAGAATTCTTGGCAAAAAAAAAGTTCAGGTGGACTTACAATACGAAGACATATTTTGGGTTTCTTCCGAATGCCATAATCACGCTGGAAAAATCCCTACAGCCACCTGTGGAGCAGCTACAAGTTAAGTGGGTGAAGGAATATCAGTGAAAATGAAAAAGGCGTTAGAAAAGAACTGCGGGTACAAAACATTGTGTTCGATTGGCAAGGCTTTGTTAGGTGAAAATGTTTCTCTTGGTGATAGTTAATTAACCCAGGAGACATTGCTTGCTTTCAATTGTTTCTGTTGAAGTAGAGAGGAGTTTTTGCACAAAGGCTACAGTAGGCTGTGTCTTTGTTAGCGGACAAGAGACAATCATAGTTACTTGAGAATCTCCGTCAAGTAGTCTAATCATTGTTCATTGTAATTCAAATTTGTTGTGAAAATGCACTCTGTGTCTTCAGTAGAAATACAAAGTAAAATGATCTTCCATAATATTTTTGTTACGCTTATTTCAAAGCGACAATCTTGAAACTCAAAAACATACCGTAATTTTAATCAGCTATTAAGTAATAAAATAAGTATTCGATGTAATAAATTGACATGTTTTATTGGTAATTTTTTAATATTTTGGGTCATTTTAAAATAATTTAGTCATAAATGATTTTGTTTTATTTTACTTTTATTAACAAAGTATAGGCCATTAAATGCCTTGCCCTAGTTATTACACAAATCTAACACAACCCAAGTTCACAGGACTGATAGCCAAAATATCCCAAACCCTGAAAATGAATTGACAACACCACATCATATTCAAAAGCATTAGACTAAAATTAGTAGGCTACGTTTTTCATGTTACAAACCCGAATTCCTCACACATTTATAGCAAACTGCGCCACTGGTAGGCCCATGTGACCTATCAACCTATCTCTTAGCCTATTTTCATTCGAGTCTGCCATAAAGATACCTCCTCATAGGGTTCAGCTCAGAAATGTCCTTTTGTAAAGCGTTGAATTTTTCTTCCACCCCCGTCAGTGGGCGTTGGCGCAGTTCGGCAACTTCCTCTCCTATACTCGCCTGAATACCTCTTCAACCAATCTAATCTTCATCATTCACCTGTACCATCACACAAATGCTTGTGTTCTCTTTCCTGCAGCCCCAATACGCCCAAGTTTTACTCTTATATAGCTCCACGTTCGAGACAAAGGTTGTTGTTATTGATTCTTTAGGGACTTCGCGACATCGTGGTCATGTAGCACCATGTGTGTGTGTGTGTGTGTGTGTGTAGACTAACTTATACAGAATTTGTCAGATAACCTGTGTTATTGTGATTGCTGTATAAGTGTGTATATTTGTAATTCAGATGAGGATTGGGAAGGAGAGGCCGTGAAGTTAAGTAGGAAACCATCCCAGCATTTGCCTGGCGTAGAAGTGGGGGATACCACGGAATACCACCTCCAGGATGGCTGAGGTAGGACTGAACCAGCCTCTTCTCAGTTTTGCCTCACGAGGCTGAGTATAGGCCTACCATGTTCAAGCCCTCAGACCAGAATTTAATTTCTTGGCAGAGCCAGGGCCTCCGCGGTGACAGCCAAGAATGCTAGCCACTACGCAACGAGGCGGATTCGGAACAAAATTGGCCTCTTAATACCTGGGCCTGGATCTATTTTTGAACTACAGTAGACAGTTTTTGTAGGCCTATAGTAAAGCTTACCTTGCCTATTAGCACCTAGTCGACTCATATCTCTTTGCTCTTTCTTTTTTTTTTTACCACCGCTTAAGGCCTTTTGCTTCTCAAGTAGCAGAATTCCTTAAGCACTTCACCTAAAACTGCCATGTTGATGGGGAGTAGACTGTCTTATTTCTTCCAGCTCCATTCCATTTTTAAACGTTTATTGTTTGTTTCGAATTCTTTCGAGACAAAATAATAATAGCCTAATAATAATATTAATAATGTAATGTGGCCTCCAGAGAGACCTAGGCCAAATTTTTGACTCCCATAGCGTCGTGATGAGGTTGAATTGAACGATGAAGATGTTACGAACACCCAATCCATGAGCCAGGGGAATTAACCATATCAATTTAAAATTCCCCAGCCCAGCCGGGTTTTGAATCCGAAGCCCCCCAGATCAAAGTCTAGTGCTCTAGTAACTAATCACGTTTAGTGATTCATTAAGAGGGAAAAAAATGGCAAATTACCTTACTCCTCACCTTGCCTAGAATGCACTTCGAAGATTCTTTTTTTTTGTGTGAGTGTGTGTGGAAGGGCTGATTCCTCAAAGAACCCCCCCCCCCCCTCCCCCCCCCCCCGGGTTCTTTGAGGAATCAGCCAGCCTCCGGGTCGATAAATTACAGGAGAGTTGGTTAATCTCTCGCCAGCCTGAGTTGCCTATGGATCATTCACTACGAGGTTTTCTTCACTCGCTCCGGACTAGCTCTACCAAGTGCGATATTCCCAACTCCCCCAATATAGCTTTCAATAGGCCTACTAAAAATAGATCAGGCAATGAACGCAAAGAGAATCAAATGACACGAATATTTCGTTATTCGTAACTTACGCTAAATCTTAGTCTACACAATATAGCGATAACGAATTGGTACTGGAACTGCAGTACAATAACAAAGGCTCTAGTAATCCTTTACTGTTGTTAATTCATTTAGGGACTTTGCGACATCGTGGTCAGTTAGCCCCGTGTACTTGGGTGTGTGTTGTTGTGGTGTCTGCTGTAATCTACTACTAGTAGTAGTAGTCTAATAGAAGTAGTGGTGTGTGTGTATTATTACATTTGAGGATTAGGAAGGAGGTGGCCGTAGCCTTACGTTAGGAACCATCTCGTTATTTGCCTGGAGTAGAAGTAGGAAACCACAGAAAACCACTAACAGGATGGCTGAGGTGGGAATCGAACCCGCCTCTTCTCAGTTTTGCCTTACGAGGTTGAGTGGACCCTGCTTAGTAATCCTGAAGAAGGCTTTACGTCTCATATTTAAATCCCCTCTAGTTTAACTGTGGGGGCGCGATGTCCCATGAAGGGCACGAAAGACTTGAAAGGAGGGCGCGACAAACTATCCACAGATCAAAATTAATACCGCCTAAATCAATTAGATAGATAAAGACACATAAATGAAAACTTTAGAGAGCGCAGACTTCAATTATCATGAATTTCGAAATAGGCCTAATACAGTAGGTCTAATGATTGTTCCCTTCACTGACACATAACAAATTGAAGGCATTCACGAGGAAATTATTAAAATTCTGGGGAAACGCTAGGGATGTTCACTAACATGGTGTCAATGGTACAAGACAGTGACAATCCAGTGCTTCCAACAGCGATAAAGGAAATAGGCCTAGGCTTACTTGAACATATCATAGGCTAATGTTGAAAGTTAATTTTGAAAAGTATTTTGCTACGACTTTGATGAATTTGATTGGATTAAAAATCAATTCGAAAACGCTCCTGGATCATTTCTGGACTTCGGTAGGCATGAAGAGGAAACATTCATCGATCTCACTATATTTAAGAAATTTAAGGAATTGTCCTTATCGGAGATCTGAATGCATATTGGCAAGCAATTTTCAGATAAAAGACTTGAAAATCCTGATTCATTTCGCAACAATTACTAACATAGACTATGTGAGACAGGCATTTCTATAATTTGGCAGATGTGAGTGAAAGCATCGTTCACGGATACACGTAGTCTATTGCTAAAGAGCTTAGAGTGTCCATTTCAGATATTGGGCCTCCACGTTCTGATAGGCTGTACTTTTTTCTCACACTGAAAGTTGACATTTAAATGTTTGATTCCATTTAAAGAGGAACATTAATTTGATGTTATAATAGTTTTATTTACTGTCAGGGTAAAAATATTTTTATTGTAAATCTAATATTAGGTAGGACTCTTTAATTTTGAGTCGAAGAACTGCTGAATTGTTGCCTATGTAGTCTATAGAACACAAAACAGAGTGAATAAAACATCAAACGTACCATGACTTCTGTTTCAATGAAGACACCGTCCTGGGAGGGGAGATATAGTGATGGTGGTGCTGACAGTAGTCTAATCCTCTATTCAGTGGGAACAGATGTAAAACGTTTGAGAGCCACTGCTGCAGATTTCCGAAAACAAAGGCAGCTTAGGCTTATTTAATTTTTCCGTTACAGCTCTTCAACAGATTACTAACTAAGGTGCATCTTCCGTTGAATAACACATACAGTAGGCCTAGGCTATTGATGTTATGGATTTTACGTCCCATTTAATTACTAGGGCTTTTAGAGTCGCCGAGGTGCCGGAATTTTGCCTCAAGGAAAATCTTTCACGGGCTAGTATATCTGCTGAGGCAACGTCAAGACAGGATCCGTCAGGACTTGAAGTTTTGCGCCAGCTAATCTTCCGAGTCCATCTTTGTTATCTACACATTTCATCGCGCAGTCTTTACACGCCAATTGCCACAGGTGAAGTTTTGGCCCTTTAGGTGAAATCATCCTACCTTCCGTCCCTCAGCACCATTTGTGAAAACTCAAAACCGAAGATAACGGCTACTTGTTCTAGCAAAATGACAGACTTCCACTAGAATTTCCTGCTAACACTCAGCCATGCTGGGCTATACAAAATACTTTTGACCCAGCACAAAACACCGAAACAAACACTAGGCTATAGCCTGCCTCAATTCTTAAAAACAAAGCACAGCAGTTAAAAGGGAGCTTAAACTCATGATATAGACTAATAAATTATAATACTACTACCGGTACTACTACTACTACTACTAATAATAATAATAGCAATAATAATATGTATTATTATTATTATTATTATTAGAATATTATTTCATTCAATCATTCCGTATCGGCCATCTACGGACCGCATCATTCCAACTGTCTCATTCATCGGGCATTGATGTTTGCCCAGTAGCCTACGCCCACATTCATTCTCGGTGAGTTTCCTTCCTTTCCTGGGTCCAAATCTTTCCTGTTTTCAGCCTCGATTTTTTCTTGGAAATGTAGGCATGCTTGAAGTTTTCACTTCAGTTATTATGCAGATAATAATAATTCATCTCATGTCTATTCATTAATTAATCTCGTGTATTTTTTGAGGTCTAGGGAATAACACCCATTAGGCTAAGTTGGGTACAATTGTGTTGACCGCCTGAAAAGCATTTACATTTCACAATAATAGGCCGACTGATAACTCAATAATAAAGATAGGCCTACTAATAATAGCCTATTCATCTCATGTAATTAATATCATGCATTAAATGATTAATCTCGTGTATTCAGTGTTTAACGATTTCAAAGTGAGAGGTGTAGAAGCGGAGGAGACCGCAATGCTAACTGCTAATAGGGCATAATGGAAGCGACTAGTTCGCAAACAGAGGCTTGCAGACTAGACTGGACGCTGAAAGGCAAAACAGACTGATTTTTTTTCAGGTTTAGGGAAATACACACGTTACAAGTTGGGTACAATCGTGTTAACCAACTAAAAAGCATTTAAATTTCGTTTACCAGGCAACACTGAAAATTGACTTCCAACACGATAGCCTAGGCTAATGCTGGTCTGTTATCCCTTATGCTGCTCACTAGCCTACTACTACCACCATGCTGCCATTAAGTTTACTACTAGGCCTACAACTTGCCGGAATAAACAGGGTTGGGTAACTTAAGTCATTTTACAAAAGTTACTTCGTAACCGGCCGCGGTGGCTGAGAGCGCTAAAGTGCTACCTCGTGCCTCGCTGGCATCGGGAGAGCGTTTGTTGGAATCCCGCATCGACCGTCCTGAAAATGGTTTTCGTGGTTTCCCGGCAAATGCCGGGACGGTTCCTTTCAATAGGTCCACGGCCGATTTCCTTCCAATATCCCTTCCCTGACCCGTTCTGAAAAGAATGGTACATGGAATTGGCTGCATTAATAAAAATTATTAAAAGTAACTTCGTTACAGTTTCAGTTGACAAAATCACGAAGTTATCGTTAAAATTGAACAAACGTCTAGGCCTATGTTACATTTTGTGTAATTTGGGATAGGCCTATTCACGTAACAGACATCTATGATGTCTTCTGAATACGTATTTGCAAGCAGTTCGAGCATATCTCAAAAGATGGCTTTAGTATTCCCGAAATTGTGAAGCGAAATGCACTTTCAAATAATGGAACCAAAGTCTATGTTACAGTAGCCTACATCGCTTCCCGCTCGAACGCGGCAATTAGTGTATGTTATGAAGTGAATGGATTGAACCCTTTATCCACAGGCTGTATTAAGGATTCTAATAATTATTCATCATCTTTTGATACATTTCTACAGACAGCAGATATGAGAGCCAGACGGCGTTGGGAAATATTGAGAAATCAGTGGCCGAGAGGACACAATGGTTTAAGCTCCTGTGGTATTTTAGGAAGAAGCATAAATATTCTTGACACATAGGACAGGTGCAACTGTTAGCGCGGAAGACGGCTTGGGCACGCACATGATGGTCTGTTGCTATGAAGGTTGGCGCCAAGAAGAAAATCGAATGCTACGAGGCAATTGGTCAATCATCATGTTAACCACTCCCTACTGCAGAAATACATGTAAAACCGCGCAAAGACATACAAGAGTCTGGGCCAATAATATCAAGACGCCTTGTTTTAGCGGCAACTCGGCTTGATAACGCATCCTGGTAAATTAACGCGGGAGTTATCTACAGATTAATTCCACGATCGATTCGAGCCAGCTACAGCATAATCGTAACCTCCACACTGCTACGAACTCAATGATACCGATCGCATGCTAGTCTGATAATTATTATGGAATATTTTCTCATAAATCCCCTTCCACACCTACCCTAGTCAGTTTCATTTATAAGGATCCAGGATGCTTCGAGAGAACACTTATTTTCGTGCGTCTGAGGACGTAACGTTCACTTACTTATTTTTGTGCGTCTGAGGACGTAACGTACACACTCTTTAATTCGTGCGTCTGAGGACGTGACGTTGATTTTTATTTGAACATGGAACAATTTCGTCAAGTTATAAGTGTAACTTCAGTGATTTATTTGTAGTCCCAGCACTATCAGTAGGACCAGTTCATCGAAATAATTCACCAAATAGACTGTCAAGGAATTTAGTACTTGATAGGTGAATGTATTAGGAAATATATCGTGTGTGTATCTGACAAAACTTTATTTAATTCAGCACGAGATGACGTCTAGGAACGAGACCGGATCTTGGAACCAGCAGGACATTTGCCAGAAGATGTCGATGACGAGATAAACATCTTAAAGGAGATGGCTGCAGACGTATTCCTGATGCTGTTTTGAAAGGATTGAGTACAAATTAATTAATTAATTTATTAAATCAGCTATGGTATTATGGGACATATTTTTGTAGATATTTGTTTGCTTGCTTGGTAATGTAGATTATTCGTTTTTGTTTTACTGACACATTAAATATGGGACAGGCCGAGCGTTGTGTAATTTGTAAATATTGTGATTTGTGTTTGTTCAACTATACGGGGCGACGCGCAGCTCGTGCTCGCATTCGCTTGCGTAAATCGCGGTCAAGCATTATTATTCGGAGGTATGCCTTATAACAGAAATGGAACTGAATTAATTTTGAGATTAAAAATAGAATTTGGAGGGTAAAGATTATTTGTGAGTAGAATTTTATGACGGATCAGGATTATTTTGATAGTTGCTTTCCAGCAGATCTGAACGGGATAGCACTTTGCACCCGAGTTTTGTTGTGTATTTTTTTTTAATGTGTCAATGGACGCAATATTGTTGATCTGTTTTGAGCCGACCCAGTGATATATTTATGAGAGTCAGTCCAAGCTTTTGGTGCGTTGTGTGATTTTTATGATGTGCTAGCGAGAATATATCATGGTGATTATTCTGACTTGTTCCACGTCAGCCCAGTTCATGACCTCGCGAGGCTGGACTTGTGGTATATATTTGTGTTTTCTTGCCATCCAGATGGATGGGTGAGATATGTTGGCATTTCCAGAGGGAACGTGCACCTAGCTTGAGCGACTGAGAGAGATATTGGAGACAGCGATGACTCACACAAGAGGGGCGCGCTCAAATCAGATAACGCGACTTGTCATTAGTAACAGGCTTGGTTCCTGTTCTTCAATTTAAGACGTTGTTTAAATTCACAAAACCTGATCGGTTATAATGAGTATTAATTGATTAAATGGGTGCTGTTCATAGTTGTAAGGTAGCTTCCAAAAATCCTGTTTGTCTGGCGTTTTATATAAATGTAAACATAGTTTTTCAGCCGTTAGGCTTGTATTTTGTTGTTGTTGTTGGTTCTATATTTGTGTGTTTATTTTACGCGTTCAATGACCCGTGTGGCATTAGGGTGCGCGAGGCTATGTTCCCTTGTCGTGATGAGGCCGTTTTGGCCTATTTCTGGCATGCTCTTTTTGTTCATTTATGTGCTCTGGCACCAGCTAGAATCTCGAGGAGATTCTTCATATTTTTGTAGTATTAGATCTTGCATGTGTCAGTAGTAATTATAGTGTATTAATTAAGGGTGGGTCCCAAAGCCGTAGTGTGATTTAAAAGATGCAACTCCGTAAGCAACATGACTGTTTCAGTTGTAAATGGACTCGCATCAGTACTCAGTTTCTTATTAACGAGCAGTAGCCTACACCACACATTATATAACTTCTTGACCAGAAAAAAATGGACTTGTATCCATATGTTGACGAGCGAGTTCTTACAGCTCAAAGTTTATGTTATGATTAATTATTTTGTGTGAAGCTGCATTCACATTGTTTTGTTGTGACGAGCGAGTTCCTACCGCTCAGTGTTATATTTATTTATTAAGGGGTGAAAGTCAGGGAGGATTTCTTTTATTTATTATTATTATTATTATTATTATTATTATTATGCACATAATTTTCAGTCATTAAATTTCTTTTATTCTACTTGTTATTCATTTTATTTCTAGTATAGCCTCTGTCATGTACCTTTCTATTCATTAGAGCATGTTGTTTTTAAGCGAACTTTGCTGCGTAACGCAGTCAGGACTGAACACGACCCCGTAGATGACTCTTGAGAAAACCATGCTTTATTGAAGGGTGCAGGATGTAATGAACACAATCTCGTCAAGAGGCTCTTCTGGTGTTATCAGCTACTGTATGCATTACTAAGCTTATTAGTGCAAATTAAATTATTGTGTTAAAACCAAAAGGAAAAGCACCATAGACTAGTTGTATTTTGAAACTGTAGTGTACGGTATCGGTTTGCGGAACAAAAGTCTGTTACGTCTTGCCGCGTACCGGTAACCCTGTCGCACGGACAACAATCATCTTTATTGCTGTTTTTATCAATAAGTAGGCCTAGTCTAATATATGTAACCACTGGCGGCTGGTGTAGATGATGGTGATGATGTTAATTGTTGTTTTAAGAGGCCTAACATCTAGGTTATCGGCCCCTAATAGTGTGGGTGATAGTGAAAGATGAGATGAGAATGAGAAATAAGTTATAACTAGTCTAATACTAACTACAAACTTACATACTACAAGGAGAAATGGTAAACAAATAAGGCAAATAAAGAACAGGAAGATAAGAAATGCCCTCAACCCTCGGAGAATGAGGATTGATGGACTTGGAAGGAAGGAGAGCCACGATAGGCAGATAGGAAAGGGAAAGAGGAGAGGGCTCGCCCCAAAGTTAGTGGAAAATGAGGAAAATCGGACCCAGCTTAGGAATCCCTCGGGATCGCCAACTCCCGAACTCACCAGCCGTAAGCCCCTGAGGGTGTAGCAATATCCAGGGTGCACCAGAAGTGGTGGGGCTACATACACCATACCTCCTTGAGGGCCTTGTGCAGAAGAAAGGAGATAACATGAAAAGAAAAAGAAGGCTTACCCCTCGAAGAAAGAGGGATCAGGAAAGATGAGACAAGGGACAATTAAGGCGGGATAGGAAGAGACTCCCTAGGCCTGGGATACCCTAATACCATCGGGCTCGGAAAAGAACAAGAGTTGACCAAGGGAGGTCGACAGGAAAGAAGACGGAGAGGAGTCCGGCACAAGTAAGAGGAAGCAATGCCAGACTCAGCTGGGGTCCTGTGGTCGCCAACCCACGTCCCACTAGATATGAGCCCCTGGGGGAGGCTGGTGTAGAAAATCAGTTGTGTGCTGTAACCCATCCCCCCCCCCCCCCTCTAAACAGTAACAATACGGTATTTAATATCATTCACGCAGAAACACTCAAAAGTAAGTTGGGACAGTTAAAAAGCCTTGTGATGGGAACAACTGATAGCTTCTTCTCTTTTCCCCATCCGTATGCTTTGAGCGATTCCCTCTAAAATGGCATTGCAGAGTCTAGAAGGTGCCATCGGCCACATTCTCATTTCGTGTGACCAGGGCTGCCACTCTGAGGTCGAACGAAGAATCGTTGTGATGTCTTTGCTCTGGTCTTGGCTGTTGTCCCAACAACTCAACGGGAAAGATGGGCACGCATGCGCAAAAGGCAGAGTTCGTGTTTGCTGGCAATAAAATTCTCGCTGAGCTGCGATCTACACAACCAGTGCCGGACGCGGAGTGTAGCGCACGACTACTGTAGATACCTCGTTGTGTGGGAAGTTGAAATAATTCCTAGTCTATTGCAAGGCTGACGTCTTTAATGCGCTGTATTTGATTGTATATAATATTATTAATTTAGCCTATTTAAAATAAAACTATGTGCTGCAGCACTTCAGCACATAAGATGCAGCCGCCCCTGAATGTAACGTGGACGTTTGTTCCCGCATATGCTGTGCTTCAATTGTTGAAGAAACACATCGTTACTTTTTCGTCACTCTTGTATAAAAATAGACTATAGTTGCTTATTAACATTTTCCCCGCTACTATACGGTAATTCACTTGATTTAAACGGAAAGTGGATTGCAGCGATATGGTAAAACAAAATGAGCTGTCACTCCCTGTCTACCTGTCTAGCTGTCTACCTGGCTGTGGTAGCACACCTCATACCTTAAAAATAATTCAATCCATGAAAAGTGAACAGTAGGCCTAGGCCTATGCCTATGCTGTTGAAAATGAAAATCCACAGCCTGCTTCCAGTCTCCGACCGGGTCAGGAATGGAATGAATGAAGCCCCCATCTAGCGGCGAGGATATGAACTGTGCCGGCTGCCGAGGCCTGACGCACTCCTCTGGGGCAATGATTAAATTCATGACAGATGAAATGAAATGATAGTGGAGAGTGTTGCTGGAATGAAATATTGACAGGGAAAACCGGAGTACCCGGAGAAAAACCTGCCTGCCTCCGTTTTGTCCAGCACAGATCTCACATGGAGTGACAGGGATTTGAACAACGGACCCAGCGGTGAGAGGCCGGCATGCTGCCGCCTAAGCCACGGAGGCTTCGCCTATGCTGTTAATTTATAAAATATTTTGTAACCAGAACAATAACAATAACTTAGCCTAATATTTAATTACCGATGTCTTAGCCTACCTGCACATGCTTCCACTGTATGTCCGTTCCTTATTATTCCCGTTTTCCAACGGGGTCGGGGATGAGATGCGATGAATGTATTTGTGGCGGATGGTTTTTAGGCCGGATGCCCTTCCTGGCGCTAACCTCATGAGAGGGGTTATGAGAGATGAAATGAATGATGGTGAATCAAAACTGGGCAATGATGTGGAAGGAAGCGGCCGTGGCCTGTCAGAAGGTACCATCCCAGCATTTGCCTGGAGTTGAAATTACGAAAGCACGGAAAACCATTTCAATGACGGCCGACGGTGGGGCTCGAATCCACGTCTACCGAGTCCGCGGAGAGCTTGGCCACGTGACCTAGCGCTGCGCGGTAGCGAGCGTGGTACTGCAGTCGGTTATGCACTTGCTTCCACTAGGCTATTCCGTTCAAACTAAGGAGGTGGCCACGGATTTGTGTCGAACGTTCTTCTAATTTAGATCGACCCACAGATTATAACAGCGCTATGAACGGCAAAAACTAGTAGGCCTATAGTTAGAGCCCTGCGTGGACAAACGAAACGTTATCCGCATCCGCCCCGTATCCGCATGACTGTTATATGCATCCGCCCCGCATCCGCAGGAATGTTATCCTCATCCGTACGTTTGTTATCCGTATCTACTGGCATTGCAATAATATTTTTATATCTAGATAAAACATAAAGTAGGTTAAAGCAACACATGTAGGCCTAGACATGTGTAGGCTAGTAGTGTAGTCTACTGTAGCCTATGTCATGTGCTGTGTTCAAAATGAATGTTATACAGCCAGAATTGCAACCCTAAACAGATCAGAGTGTTGATTATGCTTAATGACATAATTTGAATGAGATTAGTTTAAAACATCATCTTAAATTTGTCATGAAAGAAACATAACGGAAAAATATATGCCATAAACATCCGGGTTCTAGTACCGATATTAAACAAATTCGGATTGCAACTTATTCTTTGGGGCAGATGACCTCTTAGTTACGCCCATAACTAACTAACTAACTTATTCTAGAAACCTGGGACGGTGCGTCATTAAGGGCCGAACGGGCCCTGCCCACCCAAGGCCGTTATGCAGCATTGCAGAGAATTTGTTTAATTAATGTCTTAAAATTAATTTATATTGCAGATACTCAACTTAAAATAGCTAAGTGTTTACCCTTCTAGAATCTCCAAAGAGAATTAATTATAAATAACTCATCCCTAGCTTAAGATCCCGACAGCCTCGTACGGTGTATCGTCATAGCGAGGGCCGCTCCACAGAAAGTCCCATGTAAAGTATATGGCTTGATGGGCCGGGTGAGCAAACAGTGAACATAGCACTGTCTTGCACGCGAATTCTACAGTGTTATGAAGGGAATTTTCTCTCTCTTCAAGGGACAGCAGATTGGGCCCATAGCGTTGCATTGAAACGAAATAGAAGATCTCTCCTTTTCACTTCCTGCTTCTGTCTCTGTTAAACTGGACTACGGGAGAAGGGTCCACCCCACCCCACGCCCTTAAACAGATAGCCTATTCTGCTATTGTTTGCAGCTTGCTGACATAAGACAAAAATATATTTATAAATTTTCAGTTGTCTGATGTTCCAAGTACAGTACAAATGTGTTAGTGAGTAGGCCTACTGTGGATGAAGTTAATTTCTACTGTATAAATGTGTTTTTAACTTTTGTGGCACGGCACAATTTAATATGTCGATTGTATGCGACATAGGAAAATGAAAGTGGAATTTTTATTAACAAATCCACACAAAGTTAGAAATTAAATAATTATGACCTCATCATCCAAGCTCATAGATAAACTTGCTTCATCCAAGCACAGGAGAGAATATATTTACAAATAAAGAGCCACGTGAGTACAGTTTTTAATGCATGAACTATTTATTAAAACTTATTTCAAATGTTGTGTTGCGTGGAATTATGATAAAGGCAACATTGGCAACAATAAATGCCAAATATAAGACAATATTTAATATGAACCAACAAATAATGTCATCTGGCCCACCCTAACATTTTAATCAGGAGCCACCCCTGCTAAAAACCATCCGCAAATTTACACCAAACATTATCCGCAGCTTATCCGCTATCCGCACAGCTATGCAAACTATATCCGTGGATATCCGCATCCGCGCAGGGCTTTACCTATAATCTATTCATTGCTCGAGAATCGAACCCGAGGACTTACGGCCAAGGCAAGCAGCTATGGACACGCAGGCCCGGATTCAAGGGGGGGGGGGGGGGTGTCACGGGGGTCATGACCCCCCCCCCCCCCAAACGGAGACCAAATTTTTTTGCAAACTCAAAAAACGAAAACACAATTACCAGACAAATAAATCTTAACGAATTTTAACTGAAAAACTGTTTTTTTTTTCACTTTATTCAATACTGAAATATCTTTATTCGAATTATTAGCCTATGTTCTGTTACAACTGTACATATTTACAACTTCAAACCTCTTATATAAAAAACGATTATTTATACAACAAAATCAACTCGTCTACTTTGTTTAGCAAACCTTGTGATTACCGAATCGAAGTTTATAGTGATGTCACGATGAATGTGCAGCAATGAACGGATAGGAATTTAGGTCTTTTTCGCATCAAAAATTTTTGCAGACGTCCAAACTGCAAGCTTGGTTGACAATTTGAGCTGTGACTTTCTCCCTTTGTCGGTAGCAACTTGACTTGCCGAAACTGTAACTTACCTTGATACTTTTCTCGAAGCTCGATATAAAAGTCGCAAAACACGCTGTTGCAATTTGTACGAATATTTTTGGTTCGCTAAACGCATCAAATTTCTATCCATGAAGCTTGCAAAAAAATTGGTCTGGTTTTGTACGTTTGGTTATTTTGTGATTGCGTTTTTAGTGATACCATTTTTCTTAACAATTTCGATTCTCTGACCCCCCCCCAAGCCAAACTCTAGATCGATTCTCTGACCCCCACCAAAACCAAGCTCTAGATCCCACCTGTGGACACGACTAACAATTTGTTAATAACAATTTCATAGAAGCCACAGCATTACAGAGAAATCAAATGCGGAATTTTATTCTTCACGATGCAACGCTTTAACCTAGGCCTCGATCCGTGAATTGGCATTATTTCGTATCCACCCCGCGACGCGACGCAGCCGTGCGCGTGTAATCGCTCAAGTTATTTATACGGTACTCTGGGCCTATATGCGACGATGCATAGCCTATTGCAGGTTCTTTGCTTAATGGCAGAATATTGACTGTTGAAAGAAATAACGGCGATTATTCCCCACAGGGAATTTCTTACATTATTTACTGATTATCAGCAGTTGTGTTTAAGGCAGAAGCCTCCCAGAACCCTCAAACTACCTCTTTAACTCCGTGTAGTTTCTTACAAAATGCTAAATTCCTTAATACAGATAGACTCGTCCATCTCCATATTTCACGGTACCCTTTATAGCATTCTCCGACATAATATGGAATAGTAACTTACTGTAAGATGGGGATTGGCGAGAATATCTCCTTACATATCAGGAAACATTCATTTCAACTTCCCCACCCCCCTCGGAACCACCATGTTGTGGAATGGACTTACCCCAATCCGCATGCGCAGTTCTTGAATGGCTCAACCCACTTGTCCCCATCAGTTCCAAATGCCCCGCCCCGCTGCGCATACATCAAACTGCGCACGCTTCCTCAGAGACCGGATATTTCTCCTATGAGCCTTCGATATCCAGAGAACTTACCGAAGGAAATTATTCTCAAGTAGGTTGTATCATGCAGAGAATGTGGTGAGTTGAAAAATGCATTTCCCTAGCTTAAAGACGCAATGGGTTCTCTAGAATGAGCCAACGAAAGAAATTGCATTGTCTACGTTGAGCTGAGAGCATTGCAGGAGTATTGGATTATCACAAATCAAATCCATGAGTTGAAACACAAGTACCGAATCTCGCAGTCATTGGGTAATGCAATTGACAGTGGATTTGTAGCCTACAGCCTAATAGGGTCGGAATCAAACGCTACGGGTGGCATAGGGAGGGGAGAGAGATTTGAAGTTTAATATCCATAATTTTGGACTGCTAATATTTACCAAACATATCATAATGATAATAATAATAATAATAATAATAATAATAATAATAATAATAATAATAATGTAGATTTTACGTCCCTTTATGACTACCTCGTGGTGTAGAGGCTAGCAGGCTATTCTTAGCTGTCACATCTGAGGCCTCGTGAGACAGAACTGAGAAGAGGAGGGTTCAAATCCCACCTCAGCCATCTTACAAGTGGCTTTCCATTGTCTCCGACTGCTATTCCAGGCAAATGCCGGGATGGCTCCTAACTTAAGCATTGGCTGCCTCCTTCCCAGACCTAGATAATAATGATGATGATTATTGTTTTAAGAGGCGGAACAGCGTGGCCATCGCCTTTCCCAATCCTCGTCTCAGTTAGGCTACAAATAGCCAACACACATTAAATTACTACAAACATTAGGTCTACAATAACACAGGTTATCATATACATCAAATAAACTACTGTAGTAGCCTATATAGGCCTATAGGCTATAGACTACTGCATACCTAGTCCTATAAGCCTACAGACTATCCCCCCCAAATATATGCCGAGCTGTCAGACTGGGCCGGTACACATTTTGGACGAAGGGCATATAAAAGATTGAATTAGATTTCACTTGCCCACTTGGTAAACGGAACGGCTCATAGGTCTGGTCAAATTCTGAGCCTGATTGGAGCACCCATTTTTTTTTTCGTGTGGCCTCCTGAGAGGCCGAGTGCAGGTCTTTCTAGTCGACGCCCGTGGGCGACCTGCGCGTCGAGATGAGAGATGGAATGGATGAAGATGAATGAAACTGGGCAAGGATGTGGAAGGAAGCGGCCGTGGCCTGTCAGAAGGCAACGTCCCAGACTTTGCCTGGTGTTGAAAAGTGGGAAACCACGGAAAACCATTTCAAGGACGGCCAACGGTGGGGCTCGAATCCACGCGTCTACCAAGTCAGCAGAGAGCTTGGCCTCATGACCTAACGCTGCGCTTTAGCGAGCGTAGCCACTGCTGTTTGTACCCCCTACTTATAAACCCATATCACAGCGATCCAACATAGGCTATAGCCTATCCGCCCCTAAACATTATTATTTCGGGTTGTGACAGTCATTTATTTTATACCGTGGACACCCAACTCTCATCACAAGTCACAGATCAAGGCCAAGGTTAACTTTAAGCATTGCATCGTGATGAATGAAATTCCATATTTGATTCTCTGTAATGTTGTGGCTCCTATAGGCCTAACATTATTATCAACAAATGTCAGTCCATGTTCATGGCCGCTTGCCTTTGGCCCGAAGTCTTCGGGTTTGTTTCCCGACCAACGAATAGGCTAGATAAATTATTACTGTAGTACCCACCATTCATAGCGCTGTGATAATCTGTGGGTCGATATAAATTAGAAGAGTGTTCCGGACAAATCGGTGGCAACCTCCTGCGTGAATAATTAGACTATCGTTCTAAAGAAAGATTTCAGTTGTACGTGACCTCCTTTTTACATGGAATCCGAAAAACCGGATTCGACATTTCAACTCAAAAACCTCTCATGCATTAGCCGGGAATCGAACCACCGTCTGCCTATGTGAGAGGTAAGCAGCTTAATAGCAACGCCATCACGCCCGATAGCCTAGTTAGGCTATCTTTCTCTTATTACCCCTGACATGTTGTCAGCTCAGCATTTAGGCCTATACAGGTAAAACCCTGCGCGGATGCGGATATAGTTTGCATGGCTGTGCGGATAGCGGATAAGCTGCGGATAATGTTTGGAGAAAATTTGCGGATAGTTTTAGAATACAATCCGAACTCTTTTGATATTATTAGGCTATTACTTATAGGCTATGACATAGTCTATCATATTTTTCCGTTGTGTTTATTTTTTTTCCTGACAAATGTAAGATGATGATTTAAGCTAATCTCATTCAAATTATGTCATTAAGCATAATTAACACCCCGAACAGGGGTAGCACATGACATACAAATCCTAGGGGAACGACTTTTTCTTCAATTGTCTAAATATGTTGCTTTAGTAATTTAGTCTATGCTTTATCTAATTAAAATATTATTGTAATTCCAGTAGATTCGGATAACAAACGTGGGAATGCGGAAAAAAGTCGTGTGGATGCGGGGCGGATAACAGTTGTGCGGATGCGGGGCAGATGCGGATAACAGTCGGGCGGACGAGGATAACGTTTTTTGATGTGTAACATCTTTCCACTCGGTTGCTGGATATTTTTGTGGGAGTGATTTTGAAAAATGGGACGGAAGTGGATCGGAAAGATCGAGCTGGCAGTGGTGGATCGAACGGAAGTGTAAGACGCACTGTCAACTCGATCGATCGAACCAGCAGGCATTGGTAAGAGAAACAATGAGCGCGCGGTGTCGGAAATCGATACCATGACGTACTCTCGGCCATGTGGAATGTATAGCCTATGACATACTGAACGGTAAACGCTCATGCGAACTCTGGTGTCATATGATTGAAACAAAGCACATGGTACATGTTCGAAGTCTTCGTATCAGTATTTAAATGGTAAAATGCCTTAATATCAAACATTGTAAGTAGTCGGCATTGCCGGTATTATGTTTCTGCACAATGGTTATTCAAATATTAACCCACATAGGCCTAATGGTAATGCAGTCATCAATATAATATAATCGTTGTGGTTATACGAGAATTGAGCAAGCCTTCATGAACTATTGCTGAATACATTCCCTTTACTCACAAGAGGGCCTATTCATAAGGCATTTTAAACTCAATTTCACGCAGGAACATTATCGAAACAAGCAAAATATAAATGAAACTTAATTCCGTAATGCAGTAGGCTATTATTGAACGTGGTAATAAGTCACCATCTTGTGCACAATATTTGCGTAGTCGAAATAGCCGTGGGGTTAGTACCTATGAATGTGAATCTAGAGATCTCGGGTTCGAATCCCGGACGGGATAGATATTTTCGCTACCAGATTATCATTTTAAACGATTTTTATCATATCAATATGACTCATTTTAACAGAATCCATATGAAATTACGTGTTGATCTATGAATCAAGAGGACCTGTTTATAAGGAATGTAAGGTTATGAGCGGTGTCGCGTCTATTAATCTAGTTGATCCATATCGTATTCTTTATGTAGGCTAGTGCTGGTGGAAGCTACAAATCATCTAATAAAATGAGTTCCGTATTATAAACTACAATATCTGTAAAACACTCCCTTTTACAATGTCAGATGTTACACATCATATGCGACTACTGTAAGGCTCGTATTTTTTTAAAAATCCACGTAGGGCTCTATAGGCTAGTCTATATCCTAGGCTATGTTTCGTCTTCATATCCTATTTCTCTGTATTTCTTTAGAGCTGCGACGTACTGTAGGCCTATATCACTCATTGGGATGCAATCTCAAGCTTTTCTATCAGGATAGCTCTGCTGTTTCCCGTCTTTCATACAAAGCCCCTGGCCTCTCATTAGGCCTATCGCTATTTAATTAGACTCTCTTCCGATCACCTCGTTGTGTAGCGCCTAGTATTCTTGGCTATCGCCCCGGAGGTCCGGGTTCGATTCCTGTCTCTGCCAATAAATGTAATTGTGGTCTGAGGGTTGGAATGGGGTCCGCTCAGCCTCGTGAGGGAAAATTGAGGAGACGTAGGTTCGATTCTCACCTCAGCCATCCTGGAAATGGTTTTCCGTGGTTTCCCACTTCTAGTCCAGGCGAATGACGGAATGGTTCAAACTTAAGGCCATGGCCGCTTACTTCCCAATCCTCACAATTACATGTGCACTAGAGTTTGAAGGTTGTTTGTGAAGTAACCAATAGGCCTATATAAAATCCAATAACATCATCATTTTCGTCGTTCCATTTGACGTTAGTTAATGTAGGTTTGGAATTTTTATTTTTTTAAAATATTTTTATCGCAGTTGGAACAAAAAAAGTGCCCGTTTCTGAGCGTGTTTCAACCATGCGTCAACTTTAAGAATTAGTAGCCTATCTCAAAAACCCGTCATCGGATCGAATCCAAATTTTAACACAATATATAGACCTATTGGAATGTTTTATAACTAGTTTATTAATTTCAAAATGTTGTGTGTACAAGAAACAAGTTGTTATCATTTTTGTGAGGAAACTTTTTCTCGGCTCGGGGCGGTTGGAAAATTGCGTTCTTGGTCGCGTTGTAATCCTTATATAGTCTATCAAAAGGATATGCTGTATGACTGTGAAATGCGTAAATGAATTCACAGTTTTTAAATTGGTTTGTATTTGTACGGGATAAAATGACATGGCTCAGCAGCTAGCCGATACGGGGAAAGCTGTACAGCGTTGCCGGGATGGATCACAACCACGCGTCATGCCGCCCTTCGCTCGGAATTGCATGGCAGCTTCCTTCGCTATTTAAAATCAACTTGTGATTAACGTCATTAATTCAAGCAAATGGTATTACGAGGTCGTGAAAAACATTTCCCATCAGCTTTTCTCATGAGGGCTTTGGACCTTCAAAAGCAGCTACATTTTTAGCCTGCTTTCGATTTTTGCAAAAAATGAAAATAGACTTAGACTATGAGCTCTACACAGGGCCAAAAAATTGTGTGTCTGTGAGTGTGTGTATATGTGTGTGTGATTTGGTATGTTTGTGTCCCCCCTATCAATTCAAACACGGTGAACCGAATTGAACAAAATTTAGTACAGAGGTAGCACTATTAAAGGGCACCTCAGTGTCATGTTTTATATCACCGCCATCCGGACGGAAACGTAATGGCAGCCACCCAAATTTTCAAAGCTGAAATCAAATTACGACTAACCTAATCATCTGATCTCTACCAAATTTTGCAGCAACATACCTTCATATGGGAAGCGTATTTTGACTAAACAACAAGGTCATCAACCAAATAGTTTGAAGATGGCGGCCGTGTATGTGGGCAAATCGAACCCCCCCCCCCCCTATCAAATCAAACACAACGAAACGAAATCCAACCCCCTTTGGTACAGAGGTAGCACTAGGAAGGGACAACTCAGTGTCATGTTGTAGCCTAGCCTATATCACCGCCATCATAACAAAAAGGAGATGGCGCCCATCCAAATGTTCTGAGCTTAAATCAAATTACGACTAACCTAATCATCCGATCTCTACCAAATTTTGCAACAATATACCTTAATGTGGGAAGCTCTTTTACCCAAACTACAAGGTCATCAGCCAAATAGTTTCAAGATGGCGGATGTATAAATCATGCAAATAGCCTAGTATAGCTTAACCGTAACTTACGATTCCACAAGGCCTAGCCTTAGGCCTACCAAATACGCTCATCGTACTTATGGAGATTTAAACTGTCCTCAAGGAGGTGACCGGTAGGATATTAGCATTTTTAAATAGTATATGTAACCGCAGTAGTGACTAACAGTTCAGACTTACCGTAATACCGTGTCATATCGTGCTTGTCCGTGGCGTCCCGTTGAGTCAAAATGGCCGCTGTTGTTTGCTCGTAAATTCATATATTTCCGTAACTTCGTAAGTTTATATCCTTTTAGGAATGTACTGAACAAAATAGTACATATTTAGTATCAAATGGTCTATAGAAACGGCAGAAAACGCTAATGAAATCGTTGCTTGCAAGACAAAATATCATAAAGTTGTACTACAATCAGTTGTGTGGCGTAGTGGTAGCAGACTGGACTCATAGTCTGGAGGATCGTGGATCAAATCCCAGCAGGTTAATTTTTTTACTTCGTTTTTGTTGTTGTATTTAGTCTATTGATTTATAACTACTCACGCGTTATAATGTTAAGCAAATATAGTGTGTATTTGCAATCGAAAATATTATAGGCTATATAGACTATAGCCTACTTATAACACCACAAATTTCAACACTGGACTACAGCGATTAAAATTCGTTGTCCTTGATCCGCGGTAGAGTCTATTGTTCTTGCTGTTATTGTTGTTGATTCTTTAGGGGTTTTGAGGCATTATGGTTTTATATCACCGTGTACTTGGGTGTGTGTAGAAGTTGTCTGATAATATGTGTCAATGTGATGTCTGTAGGCTTAGACTAACTTACTAGTGTGTACTTTCATACGAGGAAGGATTTGGGTAGGAAGCTGCTGTTGTTGTCGTCTCATTTGAGATGTATGGAAATCGTGGTCATTTAGCCCCGTTTACTTGGGTGAGTGTTGAATTTTGTCTGATAACCTGTGTTATTGCGATGGCTGTATTAGGCCTAGTAGGCTATGTGTGTAGGCTATAACTTATAGGATCAGGTGAGGATTCAATTAATCAACGTGGACTATAATATCCGTTTAGCGCGCTGTGTTTGAGCAAGCTACTACAACCAACATTCAATTATACTCCTTGAAAAGGACAAAGAGTTATAACTATACCCATGCATTTAGGAGAAAGTTGGCTATATGTTCTTTACCGAACCTCTTGCTTTTTTATTTTTAGATTATGGTTGAGTTTTTTAATGTTTTTTATGTTTATCTATTTACAATATAGGCTAGCCTATACATTGCCAGAAATATCAACATCAATATTTAATGAATCAGAACTTTCAAGATTGATTACAACTTGTTGTAGGCTACTTCAATATCATCCAGAATGCGGTCTTTTTCCCAGTAAACTGCTTTTTTTTTTTTCAATTTGTATGGCGTGTTTTAGGATACACATTTTTTCCAGAGCTCAGGCGTTACGGAACGTCAGTTTTCTTGTCATAGGTCTCTTGCCACATTTATACTTTTTCCCTTGTCTTCTGCGTTTGCGAGATTACCTATTCCTATAGTAAATTGTACAGATTTTCCCGGCTGCTGGCTACTTAAAAAAGTCGAGTTCTGCTCTGAATATTTATTTTAATCATATCACTCAGTTAACCCATCTTTAAGTTATGCAGTGACAAATTTGTACGTTCATTTAAATCCATAACATGGCTTTGAGTGTATTAGGTCGAGATGTATAATGCAACGACGTGTTTCGGGACAACTGCATGCTATTGTCGACCAATAGGCTACAGTAAGAGAACTTGAGTTTGGTGGTTGTTTATGAAATAGCCAATAGGCCTACAGATAATCCAATAACACTATCATTTTCCTCGTTCTATTTAACGTTAGGTCAGTAATAATAATAGGCCTAATAACAATAAAAACCAAACCCCGTGGCACTACAGCCCATGAAGGGCCTAGGCCTACCGAGTGACCGCTGCCCAGCCATTTGGCCTGCAGATTATGGGGTGATGCATGGTCAGGGCGTCGGGTCCCCTCAGACGTTCATCTTGGTCCCCATGACCGGGGCGCTGCCTCACTGTCAGACAGCTACTCAATTATCATCACGAGGCTGAGTGCACCCCATTCCAGCCCTCACGTCAGTATCTAATCTCTGAGGGAACCGAGAATCGAACCCAGGGCCTCCGGATGCGAGGGAGTTACCGCAACACCACGGGGCCCGGCAATAATAATATTGGTTTCACATCCCTTTTAAGTTCCGTAGGCTACTGTGGCTTTTAGAGACGCAGGGTTGCCTGAATTTTGCCCTGAAGGGAATCTTTAACGTATCTTTAAATCTACTGACACGGCTTCGTCTTTTTTAAGCACCCTAAAATGCCAACTGACTGCGCCAGGATTCGATCCTACAACCTTGGGAACAGCAGGCGAGAACGTAACGTTAGGTTATAAATGCTTGGATATCAGTTTTTATTCAAAAAACGGTATTAAGGGGTAATGTTGTGGTAGATCGTGGCATAGGCTACGCAATACCTCCTGTTAACTTCAGAGCCTGACCTCTCCCTGCAACCCTACAGGCCTTTTCACATATGAGTCAGTGGAATTCCGATGTGGCGGTGTTCCACCATAAAATTAACACAAATTTTGCGTCTTCTTATCAGTTCAGCCTTCCTTAGTGTGTTGTAAGTGCAGATTACTCCAAGATGTCTCCAAGACCTGCATTTACTGCATTTGAGCTTCAGATGATCGTGAGTGCCGTTTGTTTTTTTACTCTAGACTTCTAGAGGCCAAGAATGTGGATGAAAAGCGATTTCCTATTTATCAATGAACAGGTGATTGTCTTGGAATATCACAGAGAAGAATCTCCTGCGGCAAAGAAGAGACGACAGTCAGCAGGACGACCACACATTGTAATAGATCAATTAACAATTGGAGTTATTCGGCGTACCATTCACACATTTCTTTTTTCTTTTTTGAGAAGGTGTTTCCAACAATTTCAAAATTAAAAGAGAGACTTGAACATTCAGTGACAGACTTTCCAGATATGTCCCTTGAAAACTCCGGGAAATTATTCACAGCATCGGATTTTGATTTAAAAATTGAATTGCATTGAATTGAATTGTTATCGATCGCATCCTCTATACATGGTGCGCACAAAACCACACCAAGTTTACGGATGGAGGGGAGGTTTTTAAACTCCGTCATGAGCTGGACAGTGCGTCATAATAGTGCACATTGGTAGTGAACAGGGATTTCTACAAGGTGCTGAGCTCTGCTTAGTTGGAAAGAAAGGAACAGGTAATTATCACCAAGAAACCAATTAATTCCATTTTGAAGAATGGTTCAGGAAGGTAGCCTATTTAGTCTACTCCCTCCAAAATCTGCTGTAGTGATAGATCAGGCACCTTACCACACAATGCTAGGCCCAGAATCTAAGAACCCCACCAACTCATGGTTAAAAGAAGACATTATTGCATGGATTGAGAAAACAAACATCCCACTGCCGCCTGATGTACGGTAATTGATTTCAAATCATTAACAAAAGCCGCACTACTCCATCATGCCAAACCCTACTCCAGCACACCTCAGAAGAAAATTGAATTAATGACTAAATAATTAAGACAAGATGGCCTTGAGCTTATCTGCCTGCCAGTAGCTCACTGTGAAATGAACGCTATGAAACTGATTTGGGCCTTTGTAAAAGACACGATTGCAAAACTTGACCCAGCAAACGCAGTGGGCAAGGGAAGAAGTATAAATGTGACAAGAGACATGCCAAGAAACCTTACTTTCCGTAACGCCTGAGCTCTGGAAAAAATGTGTAAAACATGCCATAGGCCAAGAAGAAGAAGAAGAAGAAGAAGAAGAAGAAGAAGAAGATTATTGGGGAAAAGATCACCTTCCGGATGATATTGAGGTACAACTAGTTGTAATCAGTCTTGAAAGTTCAGATTCTGAAAGAGATTGGGATCAATTAGAAATTGACAACCATATTTCTGGTGATGATAAGCCTCCGTGGCTTAGGCGGCAGCACGCCGGCCTCTTACCGCTGGGTCCGTGGTTCAAATCAGGGCTGGCATGCGAAATTAAATTCATGGCTGTGGGGACGAAAATAATTTAATTTCGCCGTAAGCGCGATATTCGGGAGCGAAATGATAATGATTGTCGGCGCGTAATTAAATCAAAGCGAAACTTAATTCGAAGCGAAATTAATTTAGTTCCAGACTTATAATTTCGCTCCCGGCGCAAAATTAATATCGTTCCTCACATTTAATTTCGCTCCCGGCGCGAAATTAATTTCGTTCCACACTTTTAATTTCGCTCCAGGCGCGATATTAATTTCGTTCCAGACTTATAATTTCGCTCCCGGCGCGAAATTAATTTCGTTCCACACTTTTAATTTCGCTCCAGGCGCGATATTAATTTCGTTCCAGACTTATAATTTCGCTCCCGGCGCGAAATTTATTTAGTTCCAGACTTATAATTTCGCTCCCGGCGCGAAATAAAATTCGTTACAGACTTTTAATTTCGCTCCCGAGGCGAAATAAAATTCCCAAACGGCATTAATTTTCGCTCTCCGACGTGAATTTAAAATGCATGAAACATTTAATTTCGTTGTTAAAATTAAAATACAGTATATTCGTTTCGAGAGTTAAATAATGTTCTGTACGATGTTCAAAGTCCTGACGTCTGTCAGTTAGGTAGTCAGCCCGAAGGCTGGTTGGATCCTCAAAAAGTACCGCCGGTAGGTTATGTGGGTAGATACCCACAAAAACTCAAGGCAGCGCTATAGTGAGGCGTACCAGACAAGATCGGGGGTGAGGTAGTTTGCCATCGCTTTCCTCACTGAGTCAGAACAGCAGTACTAACCCTATGAGTAGAACCCTTCACAGCATCCACAGGCACTGACTGCCCCGAATTTCATTACTAAGCACCACCCATACCTCTGTAGCTTCCACATAATCACAGCCATGTTTAAGACTGAGACATCGGTGAAAAGCCACATTTTACTCTAGCCCGTGCCAACAGTCAAATGCAAATGAGTCAAGTTACAAAACTCGTTTAATCAACTTGTGAATAAGGATCATTTTCATGAGAAACGTTTCTCTGGACTTTGCCTCACGTATCTTTTGTGTTTGTTGTTTTCTACTTTTGGTTGGTGTTTTTGTGTTTGCTTTGTGCTTTTGCTTTTGAATTTGACTTATTGCTTTTCTTTCTTGGTTTTGTGTTTGTGCTCTGCTTTTGCTTTTTTGAATTTTGCTTTATGTTATTTGTTTTTTGTTTTCTGCTTTTGCTTTTGTTTTTGAATTTTGCTTTTTGCTTCGTCTTTTTTGTTTTTGTTTTGTGTTTGTTTTCTGCTTTTGCTTTTATGAATTTTTCTTTTTGCTTTATGTTTCTTGTTTTCTGATTTTGCTTTTTTTGTTCTGCTTTTGCTTTCTGCTTCGTCTTTTTTGTTTTGGTTTTGTGTTTGTTTTCTGCTTTTGCTGTTTTTGAATTTTGCTTTTTGGTTTGTGTTTCTTTTTTATTCTGCTTTTGCTTTTGTGTTTGAATTTAGCATTTTACTTCGTGTTTTGTGTTTTTGGTTTTGCATTTGTTTTCTGGGAAATCAAAATAAAACAAAATCAACAAAACAAAATAAAAACAAAAACAAAATAAAACAAATAAAACAAGACAATTTAAAACAAAATAAAACGAAATAAAGTAAAACAAAAAATAAACAAAACAAAATAAAGCAAAATAAAATAAAACAAAATAAAATGAGGTAAAATAAATAAAATAATTAAATAAATAATTTTACGACATGATCCTTATTCACAAGTGGATTAAATGATTTTTGCAACTGGACGACTCAAATGTTGTGCACGGGGTCGTTGGAATGAGGGAGATGGCTACCTGGGAGGCTTGTCGTAGTATAGTATCTATGTGTGCAGTATATGCGTCGACCGTCGTCTGGTTATCCAGTGGGAGATGGTCCGCACGGAGGTGATTGTTGACGTAGGTGCGGTATTCCTGACAGTTTGCTGTGCAGAAATTCTGGACCATCCTGGGAGGTGGTAGTGGGGGAAGAGGGAAGTTGAGTAAAACGGGGGCATGATCACCTCCTTTGAGTGGCAGGACAGACACGTCAAACAGATGGCGGAGGGAGTTATGAGCAATGACTGCGTCGGGGTGGTATTGGAGGAAGGACGGGTAGATTCTGGGAGAGGGACGAGGGTGGCGTCGATGTGACGTAGGTAGATGTCTAGGCTATGAAGTTCTAGGGCCGAACGGGAATGAAGGTTGAGGTCGGCCATTAGAATTAAATGGGGGAAGACTTCAGACGCGTGGGTAATACAGTCTTTGGGGATGGGGTGGTAGGGACGAATGTAGATGGTGGCTAGGTGTAGGACGCGGGAACAAATAAGGCTTTCGGGGAAGAAAAGAAACAAATTTCATTTCAGAAACAAAATGAAATGTTCCATGCATTTTAATTTCAGGCCGGTGGGGGGGGGGGACTAAATGCCGGGAACGAAATTGATGGTCGTTAACAAATTTCATTTCGCGCCAGGAGCGAACTTAAAAGTCTGTAATGAATTTAATTTCGCGCCAGGAGCGAAATTAAAAGTCTGTAACGAATTTCATTTCGCGCCGGGAGCTAAATTAAAAGTCCGTAATGAATTTAATTCCGCGCCAGGAGCGAAATTAAAAGTCTGTAACAAATTTCATTTAGCGCCGGGAGCTAAATTAAAAGTCCGTAATGAATTTAATTCCGTGCCAGGAGCGAAATTAAAAGTTTGTAACGAATTTCATTTCGCGCCGGGAGCTAAATTAAAAGTCCATAATGAATATAATTTCGCGCCAGGAGCGAAATTAAAAGTCTGTAACAAATATCATTTCGCGCCGGGAGCTAAATTAAAAGTCCGTAATGAATATAATTTCGCGCCAGGAGCGAAATTAAAAGTCTGTAACAAATATCATTTCGCGCCAGGAGCGAAATGTTATTCCATTGAACAATTTCATTTCGCGACGTTAAATTAAATTGATAATGCATTTCGTTTCGCATGCCAGCCCTGGTTCAAATCCCGGTCACTCCATGTGAGATCTGTGCTGGACAAAACGGAGGCAGTCAGGTTTTTCTCCGGGTACTCCGGTTTTCCCTGTCAAAATTTCATTCCAGCAACACTCTCCACTATCATTTCATTTCATCTGTCATTCATTTAATCATTGCCCCAGAGGAGTGCGTCAGGCCTTGGCAGCCGGCACAGTTCATATCCTCGCCGCTAGATGGGGGCTTCTTTCATTCCATTCCTGACCCGGTCGGAGACTGGACGCAGGCTGTGGATTTTCATTTTCATTTCTGGTGATGAATTGCAAAATTAGTTAAACCAATGTATATATTGTAAATAGATGAACACAAATACAAAACATTAAAATACTTCAAAATAATGAAAAATAAAAAATAAATTAAAAAAAACTACCATCGGATGTCCAAAGCGCTCATGAGAGAAGCTCATGGGAAATGATTTTCACGACCTCTTAATACCATTTTCTTGAATTAATGAAGTTAATCACAAGTTGATTTTAAATAGCGAAGGAAGCTGGCCATGCAATTCCGAGCGAGGGGTTGTGATCCATCTCGGCAACGCTGTACAACTTTCCCCGTATACGCTAGCTGCTGAGCCATGTCATTTTATCCCGTACAAATACAAACCGATATAAAAATACTGATAGTCAGTCTGAAAGAATAGACTTTGTATCATTATCAATGCTACAAATGCTTACAAATGTTGCGTGAACTCAAAGTCCGTTAGAAAAAAATAATTGTACCCTTAGAAAATAAAGCATAATCACAAGACTCGAGTTTCGGGGTCATCATTGGTTCTTGTGAATGTGTAATAGTGATTTAGTGCTTCAAATAATTTCTAGGATTCATAAGGTATACTTAATATTTAAGAGCCATGAAAACAACAGGATCTACTAAAAATGAAATTTAATAACTGAATCAAACACAAAACAATTAAAAACAATCCGCCCTTAAAATTGGTTCACACGGCACGAGAACAGACTGACACTGACTAGCCTGGCGTACCATGATGACATGGCATGACAGCTGTCAAACAAGTGATTTGACTACAATGTCACTTAATCAAATGTAACAAAAGTTACGGATCACTCACGATCCCAAAATAACAAAATAACAATACAAGAATTTAATATATATGAGCGATACGCGTTTTAAGACTAGCTCAAGTAATGAGTACATCGGCGTTCATTTCCGTCCAAAACAGTCGGTTCGGTTATGAACTCCGTACTGCGAAGGCGAGTAACGGAAATATGGGAACAACAATTACATAATTAAATACACTTCTGACACACTCTAACCTTAAATTAACACACCCAAATGCACGTGTGTATTTTTAAAACAAGGGCTGCGGAAATCACCGTCTTATACCTCAAAACAATAGGAAAGCACTACGTAACATGAACAAGCTTAGCCGGTTGCCAAATTATATCTACAATGAATACAATGGCCTAGGAATATAAGCCAACAACAATACAAATTAAATCACACCGAGAAAATTGGCGTTAAAAGACATGAACAAATAAGTCGTGGGCATGATAAGACTCTTCGGATCGACGGCATGGCAACTCCCCATTTTAAACCAAATCAAATAACCTAAACTCATCAGGCTTTAAAGCAAACATTTACGTGTCATAACAGGGCTGAAGACAGCCAGGTCTGTTATCGCATATCTGAGTAAGTGGCCAGTTCATTTCCACCTCGTAGTAATATGTGTGTCACGCTAAATATAGATTCTAGCCCAAAGCCAGCGTCCAGCGACCTAGGCCTACACGGCAACCTGTTAAACGCGTAAACACATTTATAGCACAATATCTCAAAAATCCTCTCAGGGATTTTCAAGAACAACATCTCCTGGTCAAACTTAGCCCCTTGGGTAACTAATTTGCCGGAATGAGTGCTGCAGTCAGGAACAGGCATCGCCTTTCCTCGCAATCACACTAACACCAAAGTATACGTGACACACTCTCGATGATCTCGTCGCAGCATATGCACCAGGACACCATTCAGATAAAATGGCACAAAAATTGTCCAAATGACAATAAAGAAATAATTACTGGAATCAGAATTAGCCTGAGTTATCAAAGCAACAAACACACTAAATTACCCCCTTGTCTAGTTTTTACCTTGAAATTAATTAAGTCCATTTATCATTGTCGTTCCTGCGTTCTTATTCATGACTATAACTTTTATTTATACGTTAATCGTATGCGGTCATTTCGCAATACAAATTACATATCCATCAACACAATATTTACATTACAACATTACTGTACAACACAATTGTGACGCAATGCCAAAAATTACTGCACGCATGTCAGTTATTAAACAAACCCTAAATTTAATTTAAACCACAACAAATAACAAGAAGTTCCGTGACGAACTAAAGAGCCTACTTTTCTTAAAATTTAAGATTCATGCCAATAATGACGAAATAAAGTTGCTAATATCGAAATTTCGAATTAGTTCGAAATACAGTATACCTGGCATAATGTAGACTAATAGAGCACTACAGTTGGCAGCCCTGGTGACTGAATATATTCTTAGTTCCATCTCTTAAGGTACAGAATACAAAATTTGGTTGAAGTCCAATGAATAGAATGGACGTTACATGCAGTTAAACATTGGATCTAACAGCGCGCGTAAAGACATGTTGGCAACAATGTCATGCATGTATTGGTCAGAAATAATCTGAAATAATATGATCTATTGTTGTGCCAATTTTGAATGAAATCCATTAGTTAGTATAGAAGTTACATGCATTTTAAAATTGGACCTATCAGCAGGCTTAGAATCACGTTGGCAGCACTGACGTATATTAGTTACTCCAAATTCATCTAGAATGCCAGGTACTATACGTGTGCAAAGTTTAGAGCTATTGGATAAGCATACTTTCTGATATATACATATATTAGGGTAACAAAAATAGAGATAGCACATATTAACAGTTGGCAGCCCTGGTTGCTCTTAAGAATACGCATAGTCATATCTGTTATGGTACACATAGCACATACGAAATTTGGTTGAAATCCAAATGATAGTATAGAAGTTACATAGTATAGAAGTTACATGTATTTAAATTTGGACATCTCAGCAGGCTTAGAATCATATTGGTAGCACTGACGTATATAAGTTACTCCAAATTAATATAGAATGTCAGGTACTATACGTGTGCATAGTTTAAAGCTGTCGGCTTGCATACTTTCTGATATATTGGTATTTGGATAAAATAAATTAAGAGCATTTATTAACAGTTGGCAGCCCTGGTGGGTCTTAAGAATACGCTCAGTCCTATCTGGATATGTACACATAAAACATACGAAATTTGGTTGAATTCCAATTGATAGTGTAGAAGTTATATGCATTTAAAAATTGGACCTATCAGCAGACTTATAATCATTTTGGCAACACTGCCATGTATGGCCTCCTGGAAATTAAACTGCAATATTATTATCTATACGTGTGACAATTTTGAAATAGCACCCATTCATACCTTCCAAGATATCCAACATGGAGCTCAAATTTCAATTGCGATTTTTTAGCAGTTAGTAGCACTGGCATCATTTTCAAATATGGCCGTGAGATATTCAGGTATAGATCTTTACTCCTACCAAAATTTGTTTCGATTGCTGCAGCCGTTTAGGAGTTGATAGGGGGGGGGGGACACACACACAGCGAGACAGACAGAAGGACAGACAGATGGACAGACAGACAGACAGACAGACAGACGGACAGACAGACAGACACAAATTTACCCGATCTCATAAATCTACTTTTTCCTCATTTTTGTAAAATGTGAAAAGTAGGCTAAAAATCTGTACAAAATTCCTCATATCTCTCGCGACCCCCCTTTCGTCCAAAATCAAATAAATCAATTCTCAGTACTCATCACTTAAACAGCTTTCCAGGGGCTTCCCGCCCCGCCGTCTCACATCATAGGCCTTATTAGCCCACAACACTTACAGCGATTGAGGATGAATTTTGATGCCTTCGTTCCGTGGTCTTCATCTTGCTGCTTGAAAACACAATTACACACATCAAAAAAAGTTTTGCATCACCTCGGTTCCCAGATCTCCGGCATATAGACGTTGACTGTGTATATTGTATCCAAGATACAGTCCCTTTGACTGTTCATAGATGTCACTAAAACTGCTCAAAGATGTAAACAACCATGCATGAGCAGGGCCTATTAGACGGAGGGGGTACGACAGCCGATCAGTTCCAGTCATTCCACCAGGACGAAGGTACGCTGCTCATGTTGTCTGTAGTTCTACCATGCCTAGAAGGTCAATACCGCAGTTCGATCGCGTCCGCATTGTTACTTTGTGTCAAGAAGGGCTCTCAACAAGGGAAGTTTCCAGGCGTCTCAGAGTGAACCAAAGCGATGTTGTTCGGACATGGAGGAGGTACAGAGATACAGGAACTGTCGATGACAGGCCTCGCTCAGGCCGCCCAAGGGCTACTACTGTAGTGGATGACCGCTACTTACGGATTGCCGCTCGGAGGAACCCTGACAGCAATGCCACCATGTTGAATAATGCGTTTCGTTCAGCCACAGGACGTCGTGTTTCAACTCAAACTGTGCGCAATAGGCTGCATGATGCGCAACTTCACTCCCGACGTCCATGGCGAGGTCCAGCTTTGCAACCCCGACACCATGCAGCGCGGTACAGATGGGCCCAACAACATGCTGAATGGACCCCACGGAATTGGCATCACGTTCTCTTCACCGATGAGTGTCGCATATGCCTTCAACCAGACAATCGTCGGAGACGTGTTTGGTGGCACCCTGGTCAGGCTGAACGTCTTAGACACACTGTCCAGCGAGTGCAGCAAGGTGGTGGTTCCCTGATGTTTTGGGGTGGCATTATGTGGGGCCGACGTACGCCACTGGTGGTCATGGAAGGCTCCGAAACGGCTTTACGATACCTGAATGACATCCTCCGACCCATAGTGCAACCATATCGGCAGAATATTGGAGAGGCATTTGTCTTCATGGACGACAATTCTCGATCTCATCGTGCACATCTTGTGAATGCGTTCCTTCAAGATAACGACATCGCTCGACTACAGTGGCCAGCATGTTCGCCAGACATGAACCCTATCGAACATGCCTGGGATATGTTGAAAAGGGCTGTTTATGGACGTCTTGACCCACCAACCACTCTGAGAGATTTACGCCGAATTGTCGTTGAGGAGTGGGACAATTTGGACCAACAGTGTCTTGATGAACTTGTGGATAGTATGCCACGGCGAATACAGGCATGCATCAATGCAAGAGGACGTGCTACTGGGTATTAGAGGTAGTGGTGTGTACTGCAATCTGGACCACAAATGCTGAAAGTCTAGCTGTATGATGGTACAACATGCAATGTGTGGGTTTCATGAGCAATAAAACGAGCTGAAATGTTGTTTGTGTTGATCTCTATTCCCTTTGTATTTAACGGTTCCGGAACTCTTGGAACCGAGGTGATGCAAAACTTTTTTTGATGTGTGTAAAAATATGTTCGAGTTTAATAGAAACAGTAAGGAACCAAGAGGGAGAATTCGTTGTGAAATAAGCTTCAGAAGCACTGCAAGATACGCAGGTGGCTTATTGAACACTAGCGGACACATAAAGTTCCATTATGTTTGACAGTTTAAGTGAAAAAAGGTCGTTAGAAAGGCCATTAACGAAGTAAGAAAATGCACAGCTGAAGGGTCGTAATTAACACTCAACATTTCATGAGGCAGCGATCCAGCAAGGAGTTATTACAAGTCAAGTGTGACATTTATGAGGGATCTACTTTTCTAAGGACGTACTTGAGAAGAGGCCCCAAGAAGCCTTTTAGCCAGCAAGAAGTAGAACATATAAATGAGGAACTCCACATCATAAAACTTGACAAAATAAATTCACCATGTTAACAAGATTTGAAGTTAAGACAGATGTAGTAACAGCATAAATCGGAAAGTTGGTAGACCTGTAAAATAGGAACTTGAGAAAATGCTTAGCTCAGACTACGTCATTTAAGAATCCAGCGGAGTGCTACGAAGGGATACAGAGGTAATCAGGTCGGTCCCGCAGAGTGAATAACAACTATTTTGATTAATTAAAAAATAGCCTATGAACGAATCCCGCTCCGCCAACAGGCAATCGTAAAGTTATTACAGTTTACATCTGGGAATAAAATATAGACCAGATTGGAGCTAGGAGTAAAAAGTTGGACTCCCGAAATTGTCAGGAACTAATTTCTGCGTCAAATCGAATAAATAAGGCTCTAAGCTCAAGCCAGAGCACAAGTTGAACCAGTCTTCGAGAAGCCTCGGTGGAGGCACGTCAGAACACCAGTTACGCTACACGTCACGCTACACGTTACGTTAGCTCGTCAGAGCTACAAGTTACGCTACACGTTACTTAGTCAGTTAGACGCGACGCTATCAAAGTACAAATAGTTCAGAGAGAACGCAGTTCGAGTTAGAACCCAGTGTAGGTCTTATAATTCAGCGAAGCTTGAATAAGCAGTAAATTACACTTCAGTTGAGGCACATCACGCTAATAACTAGACGCAGTTACACCACATAACGATCCAGAGTTAGGAACTCAGAGCGATCAGGGAAGTCTGTAAACATTGACATTGAAAAAGACTGCTTAGGAAAGAACCGTAGGGGTGAAAACAATTAGGAATTCATAGAGCAAAACGAGTGCGTTACACCAAAGTCAGGGTGTTTCAGAGAACATTAAAATCCCAAAAGGGGATATTTAAAGAACACTAATTTGAAACTGCATAGTGCAAAAATATTGCGAAAGTGCGAAGTCAAAGAAAAGAATAATAATTCGAGAAATATAGCAGCTAGAAACAGAAATAGGAGTGTATGGACTTCGAATTGGAGGCCAAGCTATAGAATCACGAAAGTTGCGATAGATAGAGCTAGGAAAAGGAGTGGCGGCAAAGATTACGAACATTTTCGCCTAAGAACTAATAGGTCAAATCAGTAAAGCCACGAGCAGCAGAGATATTAGAAGGACTATACCAAATAAAGGTTGAACAGAAGAAGGAGATTCCGAGAAGGCGAAGTCACACGTTCAATGCGTATAAGGGGGCGCATCATGATCATCAACTCCGTGATGTTGCACCGCAAAACGCTGAAATATGGTTCGTGTGTCATGTAAAAATTAAATAAGTGCTTTTAAGTGTAATAAGTGTTTTTAAGTGTAAAAATAATGTATCAAAAAGTAAAAAGTGTAATATTGAAGACCAGAGAATGAAGATGGTCCATTTTTGTGTAAAAATGCATTGTTGAAGCTGTTAGATGGGTGAAGACATCCAAAGATTTGGTCATGAACCGAACGTCACATGGGGTGAGTAAGAAATCTTTCATTGTCTTAAAATGTTGTGTCATGTGCTGATCAATAAATGTGAAATGTATAAAATAAATAAGTAAATGCACTAGTAAAGAAATAACTAATGCAAAGATGTGTTGGAAAAACCACAAAGAGAAGTTTGCCAAATACGAGAATGTAATAATTAAAGTGCTTAGTAAATTGAAACCCGTAAAATGAATAATTAATAATAATCAAAAATTGAAATATGAGAGGAGAAATCGATTATAATGATATTATTGGCAAGTAATTTATGCCGTTGTTGAACTATAATGTAATAATAAAATGAGCACCAAAATAATAATGATAATAAATATTGAATTTCTATACTCCGATAACAATGAGTAAATACATTGAGTAATTGCGTTCCGTAAATAATAATGAAGTAATAGCGAATTAATATGATAATGAGCTCTAGTTGAAAGTAATTGAATACTAAAGGATCTTTGGGATACCTTAAAGTAATGAAGTAATAATGCTATTCAGATCATAAATTTAATGAATCAAAGTAAATGGTGATAAACGAACACTTTGGAAATATATTATGAAATTGTAGACTATAGGCCAAATTAAAAGGGAATATGCTTAAGTAAAGACCAGTAAAATAATACCGCGACATAAGTGAAGTTGGGTTATTGAGAATTTGTAGTACGCGATGAAAATCCAAGTTATAAAAAGTTGTGTTGCCAAAATGGGCCAATAAATAATAAATATAAGCAGCATCAGGCTAGCTAAGTGTATTCCATAACAGGCATATTCGAGAGATCAATAAAAAGGTATATTATGGGTTGCACCCAAAGTGGATGAAATGGTTCCCACTGGAATAGCTGTGTGTATGTTAATTGTCGGAAAATCGTCGGAATAGTATTGTTATACGAGGGTTGACCCGCTGGGAGGTAGTAGGTCATGCCCAGACCAATATAAGTAAGCCGGAGTTCAGGTATGATCGAGATCTCTGAATTGTCCGCCTTTAAAATGTATGATAATTTGCAGCGTAAGTCCTGTTGAGGCACCTGCCAAGTATAAGTAAGTCTGGAAGGAGTAAGAGGTTTCTACAAGATATGATACAACTGGGGAGGCGTGTAGAGTTTCCGAGCCTAGTGTCATATAACCCAGCCTATTGGCCAGTATTGTTGTGTATCCGACCAAATAAAAGTATGTGAAATGAATATGAAGGACGGAGTCAGGGCATGATAACGATCTCCTGGTATCCACCTACCATGTTATAAATCGTCGTGATCTCGGAATATTGCACTGATTATGAGGAAATGAAATAAATGCTATAATAAAATGAGGTTGAATTAAAGAGTTAGCTTGGATTATCATATGCATTTTAAGGAAAGCGGTAAACAGTTAAAAGTCGCGAGGGGTGAATGAATGAGAAGCGAGACTCGGTCATAAATCACAAGCTAAGTAGTGTGAGGGAGAGTCTGGCGACCCGACCGGCCTTCACCGACCGCTAGGGGAGCTAATACAATGGGCACTCTGTGTACAGGAGTGTTATGATCTGAATAGGTAGTGGTAATAAAACGGGAGGTTATGCAATTTTGATAAATAATGGTGTTACAAGAATATAATGTAAATTGTTGAATTGGTGGGTTTTAAACAGTGGTCCCCACACTAAGTGAAAGGGAATGATTGGGAATATTTGGTACTCATCCAACACCATACTCCATACGGTAAAATGAGCACGCATATAAATTGATTACATTTGGGTGTTATTGAATAGGCCTACCATGATGAACTATACAGACACTTATTGACAGTGTGATTTTACTAAGCAGTTGAACATATGATTCGTGTGAGTTTGAGGGGACTGTATTACCTAGGCCAGTGCTATATTCTGTTTGTTTATTTTCATTAACATTAAATTGAGGGGACTTGATTTTGCTTTTCTTTGTTGTTTTCGTTACTTTGACTGTTAATTACTTTACATTAATGCGGCGGTCGACGACCCCATTCACAAACTGAAATATGCTTCAATTAAGCATTCAAAATAATACCGATCTGCCAAAATTCCTTAACAACGGGTTCCTCCAAAATTTAATCTTATTATTATTACATTTGCAAACAATCGTGCAGAAACAAGGGTCTCCCTTAATTACGTCCATCACTCAGAACTCTCCGCGTAAAACATAACCACAATAGAAGAACATGATGACCACGCTAAACCAAGATGACAAAAAGAAAAAAATATATACTCAAATTTAACATACTCAAATTATGTACAAACATATCCGCCCGCTAGCTCCGAACAACCCTGACTGAATTATAATAAATATAATTTTGTGGTACTTATCCTATACCGGCGGTTGGTAATGTCATCACGGCAGCATGTCCTCTCGTGGTATTAGCCCATAATGGTCCCCATGACGTACTTGAACTGCTGTATCCTTTCAATGGTGTCTTCTTGGTCCCACGATTTTCTTCCTGTCGACTTCCTTGATGTAAGGACGGGCTGCTGAATCCACTGTTTTAATATTCATGAACACTGGACCACCATGAATGATTACAAATTATGTGTGCATTGTGTTCACACGAACTGCTCTGACATGCCTCCACCACACTGTTCCGCGGCTTACGAATGTTACGGTGCACTGTTCTGCGCGGGCGACTTGCCTCAACTTATATTACACTGAACTACAACCACAAGGTACTTATATAACTTCAAATTATATTAACGCAGACTAGCGTATTCCACCGTGTCCTCGGTGGTGCGGAAACTGTACTCAGACACTTACAAATTGTCATATTTCCTGACGATAACTATCCCGGACTTTCGCCTCTAGGCTATGCGGTTTAACAACACTGTACTTATTGTTATGCTTAAAATGTTCACTTCTCGTGGCGCGTACTATCGCGAGCTCACGCTTCCCTGGCGATGTAGACATTGTGTAAAAATACTTATAAAATGTCACCACTTATTCTCGTGCGGACTCTCACGGGCTAGCGCCACTCTGGCGATACAGAAACTGTGCATCAACTTCAACATGACCGGGCTTTACAAAGGCTGACGATGAATTTGCGAGGAGTGGGAGATTTTGCAATTTCAAAATCCATAAAATTGCTCGTACGACAACGGGACATAATTCATCAGATTTCTTACATTCCCAATGTCTCCAAACAGGGGTCACATCCAAAATCCGATCATGCAATTTTATATTAAATGGCTCCGTAATTATTTCCATTGTCCACGTATTTCGCGCCTTAAAGCGGCGTGGGGTACTCCCCCAATCTCTGGTTGGTTCGTTTACATTTGTTACCCCCTCTAATTTCAGTATAAATTAATTCCAGTTTTGACTTCTCGCCAGTTTAAAGCCATTTCTGGGAGGCTAACATTCTCCTCTTTGCCGGGTATGGGTCTTCTCGCTTTTACAATCCTAGGTTAACGTCCGTGGCAGCTTTCTCTTCTCCACTGGTAACTGAAGTTCTCACGTCATTGCGGGTCGTTCACCTCTTCGGTGCACCTTCCTGATGGATGGGTTTATAGCCCATCATCCGGCCGAATCACTGTTAAGCCACGTATCAGCTCGTCCCCTCACGGACCAAAGCTTGCCGCGAATAATAATGGGTGGTCTTGGCCAATGAGTGCGACATTTCAGAAATGCTCAACATGAGACTATATGTTAATCAAATTTACATATACGTCTCAATATAGACTATCTTAACCCACATATTCGTAGACATCCTAGGCCTATACTAATAGCCTGAGTGTAAAGTATCCGATGATGGTCGCTTAATGATCGAAACCGGTCATTCAAAAGTATTAATTAATCTCATGCAAATTTGTTCAGGTATGGGGAATAACACCCATTACAATTTGGGAACAATCGTGTTGACCGACTGAAAATAATTTAACTTTAATAGCTTTCCGTGCAGTTATGCACTCCTACAGTACACCAGTACGTTAGGTTATATTTAAGGTTAATTTTCCTTTAGATCAGGCTTGCTCAAACCAGGCATTTCACCAAGTGGGCGCCCGCTCCGAACCCGGGCGGCGAGCGGGCAGACTAGCTGCGTTCAGTCTTGGCAGCGTAAACCAACCGATCGCGTCACTGCAGTGACAGCTGGGGCTACGAATATGGAGTCAGCTGAGAAGAGACCAAGTTCTAGTGCAAATAGCGCCCAACAAGAATCCCAATGGGAAGGCACTGGCTTATTGTGCCAATTGGAGAACGTGCTAATTTTTTAGTAGGCTTATGTGGACATTCTGTGATAGCTAAAAATATAACATGCGAAAGCGACAACTAGCCTATATTGTGCATGTTTGGCTCTACATATTTATGTGAACACATTTTATACGCTTTAAAGCTTTGAAAATCGAGACATCGATCACAAATGAGAGCCGTTCTTCGACTGCACACCAGTAGTAGCATTTGTCCAGACATTCCCTCGCTTACTGCAAAACCTGGGACATATACATCATAATGTACACACATGAATGCCTGCAATTTTGTAATGTAATATAAATACTTTGTCAATAATAAAACAGTATTAGATTGATATTGCCGCCCCTGAATCCCTATCGCCGCTTGCAATGCATGCCCGGTTCAACTCGCTTCGTCTCGCTGCACTGTGACAATGCCAAGAATCACCTATGTGGCAGCTGGCTTACCGAGGCTAGGGGTAGGCGATTAAAAAAATTCTGTCAAGATCACGACTGCCTTGCCCACTGGTCGCCAGGCTTAGTGCACACCGTTAAGATGAAAGTGAGAATTTAAGAACTGCAACTATTACGTCATACTAACATATTATTGCAACATGGTAACTAGATACTGTGCCCGATCAACAAGGGTGTCAGGGGACCGCAGACCATCAACGGCCTTCCCAACGCCCCCATCCATCGAACCCATATACCCAGAGGATGGAATGTGTTCTCAGACTAGCCCGCACGAGAATGCTACACCCGGGTAGTGTCGGGTTGGGTGAGAGGTCAGTGGTTATAAAAAACCAGGCCAATGAGAACACCCCCCCAAAAACTTAAAGCTAGCAATGAATAGTCCAGGCTTAGGTAAAAGATTAAAACAATATTCACCAAAAACAAATCCCTAACCTACTTCGGAGGGTATAAATCGGCTAATCCGCATATCTAAAAAAATCAATTAAACCATCAACTTAATTTAAGTTAAACCCTCTCGACGACCTTTCACAAATGAATTAAATCGCAATGTAGCTAGGAATGTGATACGTAAACAAGCCCTAAGCACTACAAGAATTCATGGAAAATACGAATAATGACACAATGAATCTATATCAAAACGAGTGAATTTAAACGTCGACAATAGCAAAAGTGTTTCATTACACTTAACAGCACCAATGAAAATATGTAAGTTATGATGGTAACACTTCCAACATTTAACGTTATTTTAAAATTTGTTAGCTAAATCTTTAAGTTAAACTACTGTAGACGAGATGCGTCTACATCACACAAAACAAACAAAGCTATGCACGACTTTATGCCTATCAAACAAAAACATTTAACTGTTACACACAGGTTACATTAAATGGGCATACACCAACAAATAAATAATGCACTCCTCTCATTTATTCGTGTTAACAATGCCTGCCTACACAAACTTAACGTTGTTTACATTAAATCGTCATCTGCGTGTAACGTTAGGATGGCGAAAGGGTAGTTAGAACTACGGCTCACATCGCTTGATTCCTAATCAGGTTGTCACCACGATTACAATCAGTTGTCTCAAAAAATAGTGTAAAAGCTCTCCTAGTGTGTCTCATGTCTAACAAGCGGTCGAAGAACGAAAGAACATCGCAGAAAGCGACGTCAACACAACAAAACAAAACATCAGAGAAGCAAGCAAGAATTAATTATGCTTCAATATTAGGTTCAGTATTAGTAAAATAATTACATCTCATGATTTTTAAAGTTGAGTATTAGGTCATAAATTATTCCCTCATCGTGTATGAAAACAGAGAAGAGTGAAAAACTCCACTGCATGTGGAAACTAGTATAAAGACTCCAGAAAACACTCTCAAAATATGAACACTGAGCTCCATAAACGTATACGTAGGCGATCCACATAACACTACGTCCTAGTGTTGTCATACAATGGCTCTAACAGCTCATTATAACATTTGGTCGACTGGGCAAAAAGGGCCTCATATCACCTATAACCAATAACCCATCGCTCTAACAGCGGAAATCCTCGTAGGAATAAATCAACTACGGTAATAAACACATAAAATTCGCCCTACATTATACATCAAAGGTCATCTGTACTAGTAAATGGAAACACTCTATCATAAATTATTCAGTGTAGTATTAAATCATGGCCTAAAACTCCTCCTAATACATTATACTTGCAGTTGAAATTAACAAAGTTACTCTGATATAGAATGAAATGAACAGCGTCAAGCTGGCTGTAACCCCTTTCACTTCATCGCACACAGGACATTTTACAAGTCAAGGCAAAGCCTTCTGTCATGCATTCAGTCGTCTGGCTTATTGTAATCGTATCTGAAATAGTGTCTGACCATGGCACAACACTCACATGTTAACAGAATAAAACAAGCTTCTGCGAAGGAACACCACGTGTCCACTGCCTTGTAAATCTTACAGACATGAAAATCAAGTTAGCTGTGGCACAAACACCTACAAAATTACACTCTCATACCTTTCCATAAATGCTAATGCAGCGATTTCAAAACATTGCCTCAACGCAATCTTACATGGGCTTTTCCAAAGCTCTTGGAATCCCAATAGAATATTCCAGGTAGTATAAAATGAAAGATAAAACAGTGTGTTCCTCCACAACACTCTGAAATGATACGACGGAGTTGGTTAAATATTTTATGCATGACTAAACTCAAGTCTTCCACACATTATAATGGTCCAAAACTCTTGGACTGAAGATATTCCACTAGTTCATTGTGGGATTAAATAAAGATTAAAGAAAATACATCGTTCAACTAAAGATGTGGAATACACTGCAGGTAAAATAACTAGAATATCAAAGAGTTTGGAGATGAAGATACTCCATTATAAAATCACATGTGGCCTCCTTAGACCTCTCCTGGAATTCTCATGGTTAAATTTATATAGGAAAAATATCGACGATTAGCATTTGATGACCTGTTTAAATCTAAAAAGCTGTTGAATAGAATAGTATTAGACTAACTACAAGTTTCCTGCCTGGATAAAGGCGTGCTAATGGTGGTCTCTATAACTAATCTACGAGCCTCTAATCCTCTACACAGATTTAATCGTAACTCACGGACTTGATGTACTTAGTTTTGAGCAATACTCTGGCATTATGGCAACCATGCCATTGATGTTAGTGACCATGTGTTCCGCTCGGTGGAGCTTAGATATTTCTTCTTTCTCCGTCTCATGGTTCCTCAATATTGGTCTCCCCAAAGCGTGGTTTAAATTATTCCATCATCCTCCTGGTCTCCAATTGGGAATTATACCACCTGCAATTGGTCTGATTTCCATGATGATTACAGCACAGAATTTACGTATAGTTTAAGATCGTCGTGTAAAGTTAACACACTGACTTTACACGTGCAGACAGATTACAAAATTGGCCATTGGTCTGCCACAGACTTTAGACACTGGTCGTTCAGCGTCACCTCACTGATTCTAACTTTCAAAGCACTTTCAGTTCGCTGAAAGATTACGGCACCTCTACGGGATTGCCTCGTGGTCAAGTTTTCCACTGTTCGCAATTGTTAAAATAAATCACAAAATACTGTTCTCACTCACTTTGAACAATGTTTCACACTTCTCCCGTGCTCACAGCACGTATTAAATTCACGATTCTCAAGCGATACACGCTGATATTAATTCAACTACGTTTTTATGGAACAGAAAATTTTCCCCCCGCCTCACGTGGTTCGCGAGTAGAGACGTGCTGTCTCTTCCGGATTCGACTGCTCAAGTCAAGAGTCATAACCGCCACGTTGAGCAACTGTATTCTGCCAAACATATGTTTGTGGCATGAAAATATCAGGTTTCACCAGTCGTAAAATCCTCGAATTAAATGGCCTCTTCAATTATTAATTTATAGCCATGACATTATCATCCAGTGTATAAAAATCATCCTCGTGGCAATATTTAACAGTTCAAATAATAGCATATCTCCACTACTCGAGTCAAAGTTTATCCTCCTCGGGTACCTTCATTAGTGAACCTAAAGAAATCCTTCTCAAATGAGCTTCATGGGCTCAATACATATCTTTTGACCAAATCAGCTTGTCCATACTGACCCCGCCGCCAACAGACCTGCACGTTACTAACCCACTTTCAGTGTTTATTATTAACGTTTGCGAATAAGGTGCGATGAAAGTCTATGTGTTGTGTGGTTTTTACGCCCGGATTTCCTTTTCCAATGGTTAGCTCGTGAAAAACAAATGGTAAGTAAATAAATTTCGTTATATAATAATATATAAATCATTAGCTCCGTGTACTTTGATGTACATAAATCATAATATGGGGTTTGCAATATCAAAGTTGTTATAACTGAATAGTTACGGTATTTAAATATCATGGCTATTAGGCCCATATAGGGTAGAGCGGAGCTATTCCGCTCATTTCAAATTGTAAACATTATAAATCAAAAACTATTCATTTTTCTAAGATGGAACCAACAGCAAAGCACAGCTTATGTATTGCTAATTACATACGAATGTTGTCAAAATACAGTTATAACAATATACCGGCCTCATGAAATAAAATATAAATCAAAGCAAAAATGACGAATCACAAATTTAATGGGGCTATTACGCCCATGTTTGGGGCTATTTCGCTCACTGTAATAATGTCCTTTCCTCAACGGCATTTACCACAAATGAAGTTTTTCCTTCCTATAGCCCCAACATACATGTCATGATACCAAGTTTCACAGTCTTTGCATTGAATCCAACCACCATTTAATGATGACTGAGCGGTATAAAAAGTTACGCCACAAAATCCACATGGTGTTTCTTCCTTGTCAAAGTCTTCTGGTTGTACGGATTGAAGGTCCCGGTCATTTGTCTTGCAAATGTTTCGAAAATGTTTTTAGCAACCTTTTCTTTACGGGCCTTATCAAATTTTAAGCTCCGTTTTGCCCTTCGAATCTGTTCTGGTGTGCATCCAAATCCTCTTGCTGCCAAGCATTTTAGCCGGGAAGCTAAATCCGTGTCCTCTTGCATACTAAATGCTGTGGGATGACCCGGTGGTTTGTCCACTATGATTTTCTCTAAGGGTACTTGTCGTTTACGCAAATGAACACGATTTTTAAGTGTTGAATAAGGCACATTGCAAAGTCCAGCTGCACCTCTCATGCTCACATCGCCTCGTATTACACTTGAAATAGCTCGGTCAATATCTTCCTTCGTCCATTTTTGAACTGGCCATTTCCTTTTATACGTCCGTACCTTCTCTAACGTAACAAAAAAGAGATACTAATCTGTTATTTGAAATAATTTGGTTGCAATATTATAACAAGAGAGAAGTCTTGGCTGAGCGGAGTAGCCCCCATATTTCTGGGCGGAGTGGCCCCAATTACTGGAATTTACAATAGCGCGTCTTGTGTTGGCTGTGACCAAGGAAACGCGCTACCTGCTATGTCCAGATGTAACTTAACCTTCAGACTGCCAGGCGCCACACTTCTGGGGGAAAAAAAGCTGCTACTCTGGATACTACCCCTTAAGTTGCAAGCACAAATTCTTAATGACGACAAATTCCACAACATAAACAACGTACCGTGCAGTATTCTTCCTTTGTTTTACTCAACACTCAAGCTGTCACTCTCAAACAAACGATAGATGTAGTAGCACAGAGACCGAGGGTCACACTGAACACAAAGGGCGATATCAGCAGATCAGGGAGGCTGCTCAGTGCAACGTCGAGCTTATTTTGAGCGGGAAAGCCCCATGGGCGAATTATCCCCGCCGTACCCTACTTAAGTATGTTACGTATCGTGGCAGTCCCGTAAACTTTGTGTTTAATAGACGGTTCAGGACATCTTAAAATAATATTAGGAAATGTGTATAGTAATTAGTTAGTGGCTGTTGACTAGCACCTACCGTTACACAACGGCGTTTTAATAACCTCTACATGGCTATCCTAATCGTCTCTGATATAATGTCTTGTTTTTGTAAAAACCGACGGGATCCCTCGTTTTTTTTATATAGGCCTAAGCTTTTGTTGTATCTGAATCAGAATAGCGGGCCGTTCTCTAAAACCCTATCCACTAATCAAAAAACAGGCATAGTCGTCAAAGTGTTCACTGGTAGCTAACTCATGTCTGGTTAGCAAATTCTTATCGCAAGGCCGCTTAGAACCTAAAAAAATTAGTCTTAACGTATAGTTTAATCGTCTTTCTACCTACATAGCCATGCGTAATAAATAGTCAATATTCTATTCTCTAATGTTATATATTGCACTTATAGAGCTTAACTCTTACGACGCGCAACAAACCTTTTTCTTGATTAAACGTTCAAATAAACCCTCTCCGGTCTGCGTGTATAGCCATGCGTTAAAAGTGTATATACATGTTATATAAGAATAATAATAATACTTGTGGTCACTAAAAGAAAGCCTAGTAAGCTATCCTCTCGCGGTCAGTCGGGTATCATGTTACATAACTTTGTGTAAACCCATTCTTACTCTTGAGAATGTATAACATTTAACAAAGATATTTATAAAACTTGAATTTCTAGTTACGTCTTAAAGCCCAAATAAAGAAAAAGCCTTAGTAATAAGGGGTTTGCCCTTTTTCATTCTAGCTGTTGTATAACATTAACAAATTATCAGTTTTGGTAATCTCAAATCAATAAAGGTTCAGTCATGCTCAAACAAAATGAATTTGTTTAAAGTCTTGCAGCACTGTTTACCAAAACAAAGATATAGGCTAGCTTGTGGTAGTCTAACTGCTCGTCCAATGTTTGTTATAAATACAATTTAATTATTTGTTCGCAAAATCTCTAGTCAATCATCTAGTATTAATTAGATAGCAAAAATTTCTAGTCAAAAACCTCCAAGTGTGATCTTTTCGCAAAAATTAAATCTAAGATCTAAAATCTAAAATCTAAAAATTCATAGTAATGGGAATGTAATTCCGTGTAATACAATCCGTATGTTTTTCTTTAATAATCAGTTACCGAAAATTTCAAGTCACAACATTATGATTTGGTCTTTTCGCAAAATCAAAAGTCTTAAATCTCAAATCTAAAATCAAAAATTAAAAATCAAAAATTAAAAATCAAAAATCAAAAATCAAAAATCAAAAGTCAAAAATCAAAAATCTAACATCTAAAATCTAAATTCAAAAATCTAAAAAACTTACATGCATTAATTTAAATCCTAAATCAGGTCTTTACAATTATAGGTTCGGTGGCCGTGGCCTTAGAATTAAAGCAATCCTAGCGTGATCCAACACAATGTGGGTGATTAAATCTGTTAAATTCCGTTTTGTATATGCTAACCTATGTAATTCTAGTGTCCGTAGTACAGGGCGCCAGGGAATGTTCTCCGCAGTGCCTTCAAGCTGCTGGGAGAGATAGCGTTGCCAGTTACGTTGGTAGCGCGGCTGTCGCTTGTATTAAGGTATGTGTACGCCCAGAAATTGTCCAAAAGTCGTATTTTTTCAATTTTGAATGTTACATTGCCTGGATTCGTTATTTTATTAGCTTTAATTTGGTGTAAATTATATAAGACTACCTTCACTACTTTTTGAGATATTAGCATTTATGTAAAATGCTGCACACTGAGCCACGACCCCTTTACTGGACACGAGGCAATTTCTTTGCCTTCTGCTCATGCTCATCATCTGTGACTGTTGTTTTCTTTATAATTACTCATGTAAAATATAGAGTTCACTCCATAGTAACCCTGTGCTGCTATCTATGAGAATTGTTTTTAATTATTTGAATCAGCAGCTGTGAATGTTTTGATGTTTTGAGCTCCCTTGCATTTTGTAGGCCTACGATTTATATTGATATACTTTTAGAAAGTTTTTGAGCAATTGTAATTTGTTTATCTTGAATATTGTTGTGCATTGTTCTTATAACCATGGGTATCAGAAGAACTTAAGGGAGCCTGTAAAGAAGTTCCATGGAAACCAGTGAAGCCATATGGACTTCCCTGTATCATTTAGCAGCAGGCAGGAATGAGGAACTCCATGGTAAATGTCCCAAAGGTGAAGGCAGTTGGTGTTCCTTCCAAAATGCAGTGGCAACTGGCACACTGGATAAATATGAGCCTAAAAAATGCACTACCTAACAATGTACTTGAAGTTGTCAAGCCAGTGTACTCCAAGTTGACTGATACTGCCATGCTAAGGCGTTGTCTCCATGGTAAAACACAAAACCAAAATGGAAGTTTTAATGGCATGATATGGAGAAGATGCCCAAAAGATAGTTATGTAGGACTGAAAACATTGAATTTTTGTTTTATGGATGCTATTTGCCATTATAATTGTGGCCGAGATGTAGAATTGGAAATTCTAAAGCGGGTGGGTGTTACTATTGGTAAACATACTCGAGCCGGTATGGAGTTGGCTAAAGCCCTAAAACAGAAATAGTATCACCCATAAAACATCCCAGAGCAGAAAACCAGGAGGAGGTACCTGAGAGGAAGAAGGAAGATGAAGGAAGACCAGAATACTGCATTAGAAGGGACGTCATGAGGCAGGAGGTTTCTGAAACAGTTGTAAAACTTTGAGATGGATTTCTCTGAATAATAATTTTTAATGACCTCAGTATTTCCAAAAATCATAACATTAGACCTAATTATCCTATTTCACTGATTATTTTTTAAATGAAAGCCAAAAGCCTACTCCAGTGCACTAACATCTGATATGTAACTAATGTTGTAAAGTATAATTATTTATGTGATTTGTTTGGTATTTTTCCCGAGCTCTCAGGTGTGCTGGAATGGGTTGTTCTTTGGAGTGTTATCGCGCGAGGATCGGGCTGTGGTATGCGAAGGGTAGTCGGAATTTCCGGTGTTTGTGTGTGCGTACGGGACCTAGTAACTTGTGGTTTATAGCCCTAGTGATAGCTGCGTTGTTAGTTATTGGTGGAGTGGAAGTGAATCCAGGCCCTGTTATTCCAAATGTGAATCAGGCAAATGATCCAGTGGCAGCACTAAAGTGTTCGACGTGCAGCAAAACATTGAAGAACGCTGTTCAGTGTGGTCTATGTGAGAAATGGTTTCACTTCGGCTGTATTAAGGTCAAGAAGGAGGATTGTGATGTCGGGAATTGGTTTCGTAAAGTATGTGACACGTCGGACTGTTTGAGGGTGCAAATCAAAGCAAGGGATCAAATAATACAGGAACTTAGAACAAAGCTTCGTGAATCAGAGGAAATGGTGAAGGATGTGACTGAACGGCTTTCTACTGGGATCAGTGTGGAAGAGGGCGTGCAGGAGCACGCTGAGGATGACGTTATCATAATGGGTGATTCTATGATACGATGGAGTGCGAATATCTCGAGGAAATCAGGTGCGAAAGACAAAGTTAAAGTGTTGTTGCTCCATGTTGGGACGAACGATTTAAAGAAGAGGGCTAAAGCTGATTACATCATGGGGGAACTCGACGAACTAGGCAGAAAAGCTAAAAGCAAGTTTAGAAATGCAAAAATTATAATGAGTGGCATTGTTCGGCGGGGAGATGTTCCGTTAAGGCGAGTTAAGACTGTAAATGACCGCATGGACTGGGTTTGTGCACAACTGGGATTAGTATACGTAGATGCTGACTGCTGGATTGGTGGCCGTGACTTCGCCAGAGACGGGCTGCATTTAAATCGACGGGGCGCTTTCAACCTAGGGAGCCTACATGACAGGGTCATCGGTTCGTGCCGGCCATTGTGAGGAGGAGCAGGTCCAGAGGTTGCCAGCCGACGGGAACAGAAGGAGCTACTTCGGGATATTTGCTGCGGAGGTAAGACTCTAAGATTACTGCAGGTTAATTGTCAGAGTTTAGGAAATAAATTAATTGAATTTTCGAATCTTGTAGATACGTATTCTCCGGACATTGTCATTGCTACTGAATCTTGGTTATATGAGGATATAAATAGTAATGACATAATTCAAGGGACCTACGAAATGTACAGAAGGGATCGGGGGAAGCGAGGTGGTGGGCTATTTATTTGAGTGCGCAAAAATATAGCTAGTTTCTTAAAGTGGGCTGATACGGATCATGAAATGTTATGTGTACAAATTTCGGATAAAGGGAATAAATTCCCTCTTCAGGTGATAGGGTCGTATAGAGCACCGAAAGATAACTTTTCGCTTCTCGACACACTGTATGATAAAACTTGTACGGGTAATGCTATGAAAAAGAGCATAATAATTGCCGGAGATTTAAACCTCCCCAAAGTAGACTGATCTGGTGAGTCAACTAGCTGTGGTCAAGCTCAGAGCGCTGCAAACAAATTCTTAAGAGAGGGGGGATTTTCCCAAGTGGTTGACTTCCCAATTAGAGGCAAATTACCTTAGATGTTTATCTCGTAAGGCCTGTAGAGCTGTATATTAACTGTTTGAAAGTACCAGGAATTAGTGACCATTCTGGGGTTGAATTAAGTATTAGATACGGTGACATTACAAAATTAGACTCTGATGTAGCAAATAAGATCATATTCCAGTATCGCAGGGCGGATCAGGGCAAATTTCAGGGGTATTTGAATGAGCTATTTGTAGGATGGGCATCGGAAGGAAAGCACATTAATATCCTGTGGATTAACTTTTTGAAAATTTTAAATAGCGCTATTGATAAATTTGTTCCATTTAAATTACTGAAACAAAACCCAGATCCTGAGTATTACACACGGGAAATCAGGAGTCTTAAACGGAAAATTAGGAAATTATACAATAAAAGACATGATAGTGACAAGTATATGTTGAAATTTAAGTCCTTATCAAGAGAGCCCGTCTTAAAAGAGAGGGCTGCTCATGACAATTATATGCAAGGTTTACTTGGTTCGGGAGGTGATGGGTGGATTTTTTTTACAGTTATGTTAGGAGAAGAAAGGGAAATTCAAATAATTTGTCGATGATAATGTCCGGTGACGGTAAATTAATTACTGAGAAGCAGGCCATTGCTAATGAATTAAATGTCTTTTATGGTAGTGTGTTCAATAAATCCAATAGCTGTGTGTTGGTCCTTAACGGTGAATCAGGGACTCCACTTCTCAAAATAAACCAGTCAGCAATTGTAAAGCTAATACAAAAATTACGTTACAATATATCGAAGGGTCCTGATAATATTGTTAGTGAAGTACTTAAACAAGGAGATAGCGCCGTGGCACGATACTTAGAGGTGATGTTTAATGTGTCCATAAACAATGCGCAAATCCCGGATGACTGGAAAAGAGCTACGGTAGTCCCAATATTTAAGGGAGGGAGCAGACTTGAATTGGGCAACTACAGGCCGGTTAGTCTTACGTCCATCGTTTGTTAACAGATGGAGCATCTCATTTGCGACTACTTGAGGGAACAGTGGGAAACATTATCATGGTTTAATGATAGGCAACATGGATTTCGGAAAGGTTACTCATGCGAGAGTCAGATGCTATCACTTTTTCAAGATATTAGCGAATCGTTAGACGATGGAGTTTCAGTCGACGCCGTAGTTATAGATTTTGCGAAGGCATTTGATGTCATGCCGCATGACATGCTACTCCATAAATTAGCTTCGACGAAGATTGATACAAGAGTAATTTTATGGATCCAAGAATTTTTGACGGGTCGTTCCCAGAAAGTGAAAGTTGAAGGCCGATTCTCGGATGAAATTACCGTAACGTCGGGTATCCCTCAGGGCAGCGTAATCGGAACTTTGTTATTTTTGGCGTTTATAAATGACTTACCAAATGGGATTCGCAGTGACTGTCGATTGTTTGCGGATGATTGTGTAATATATCGAAAGATACATGACTCACAAGACAATGCAGTACTTCAAGATGACCTGAACCTGGTCTATAAGTGGGCGATTGAAAATAAAATGAAAATAAACACAAGTCTAATAAAAATAGGGAAAGTGCGAAGGCAAGATTTTCAATATAACATTGGCTCGGAAATACTTTTAGAAGAAGATTCTTGCAAATATTTGGGCGTTCGCGTAAAAAATGATATGAAATGGAGTAGTCATATAGGATGAGTAGTTTCTAAAGCTTACAAATCCCTGCACTTTGTAATGAGGGTATTAAAAGGAAGTAGTACCTCTGCTAAAGAATTAGGATATTTGTCACTTGTAAGACCTATTCTGGAATACGCCTCGGCGGTTTGGGATCCATATCAAGTAGGGCTCATAAATGAGTTGGAAATGGTACAAAGAAAGGCCGCTAGATTTGTGCTCAGTGACTTTAATCCCAGGAGCAGTGTGAGCCGTATGTCAAATAAACTTGGGTGGGAATCACTTGAGGCTAGGAGGATGAAATCTAGACTCTGCGCTATGTACAACACGTATACAAATCAACCAGCATGGGGTGAGCTTAGCAAACGTATGGAAAAGCCTACTTACATGGGTAGGAGCGATCATCCTTTCAAAGTTAAGGGCCGACCACAGCGAACAAATTATGGTAAATATTCTTTCGTAAACCGTGCCATTGATAATTGGAACTCTCTACCTGCCGCAGTCTTACAGCCTTTCCCCAAACATATAGGTGTGTTTAATAAAAGACTGACTATTTGTGTAAATACTCCAGTTTAATTGTTAGTGAATTGTTATGTACAATTATTTATTTGTTATTGAACCCTTCAGAATAGCAGTGTTTATATGCAAGAATCTTGATCAAGGGGTCGCGCTCAGTTCTTAGTGTGATGTTTACGTTCGCCAAACAACATGCTCTACTGAGGTAAGGGTCATAGGATTAAAACTATAATTAAGAAAGAAAGGTGACAAGACGTAAAATAATAACATGATTTAATGACTAATAGTGCATAAAAAGAATATAAACAACAATAATAAAAAAAATCCTCCCTGAATTTTCCCGTGACAGGAATATCTATCAATGTTGAGGAGTCAGACGGATCTCCCCCTTTATAAAAATGTGGATCCTGGTTCCACTTACTTGCATTTGGATTTTATGTACGCGTAATGACTAACTACGAGGAATGAGTACTTGGATGACTGTTCGTTTACAGCGGGTTAACAGCCACGATGCTTACCAACAATCATCTCGTAAATCAACGTTTACGGATATGGGACATGACACTAATAAAAACCCTTAAAAATTTAATGCTGACACACACACTAAAAATCTACTATTTACAGGAATCTCCCTCGAGACCCTCCATTAGCGCGATGACGCACTTGACAAAATGAGCTGCCAACTCCGGCCAATTGCTCAATACACAAACAAGGAAAATACAGCATCGCACGTGACTCCACGGGTCACTGATGGAATATAAACATGGAATAAACCAACAACAACAAAAGCCTGACCGGCTGAGATTACTTTATATGAACAAAAATGCACGTTATGCTAACGCTTCGGAGATTATCGTGATTCGTAGGCAACTCCCATTTATTTAAACAATTTTTATCATTGATCAGTTCTTAATTTTGTATTTCAAGTAATTACGGAGTCAACAAGCACTCCCCACTAATGACCTCGCTTGCAACCTTCAGTCCGCCTTGTGAAACAGCTCCCCCTTCCTCAATACTTGTCATTGCCCCAACTCCAGTGTAAAAATAACTGACCAGCTGTGCCGTTATCCCAAAGAATCAACAGCAACAAATCTCAACCACCTAGACATATGGTCAGACATTAATCAAAATAGCCACATATGCCCCTCGCAAGGTAACAATATGGACTTGGCACCAAGCTGACAGAAATCAGTCTACGCTGAAATTCCCGCTTGTAATGACCACAAAATACACACACTCACACTGCTGGGAATGACATGACGTTTTTCACACAGGTCGGCTGAATAGATGCTCACAAACTATTTAAAAATATTAAAACCTACGATAGAGCTGACTGCTCTTCGTCACAAATCATATTGCTCCAAAGGCAATAATCTCACTGAATCTGATCAATAATAAACCTTAAAAAGATTAATTACCCTCCAATCTACTGTATAATTATATTAATTCAGTCCTACTTCTGAAACACAACATATCTCCGAGAGACGTTTTTAACCGCATTGCGTAACATATGCAAACACGGCCGTTCACATAGCTACGTTAGTTAAAACACAAACAAACAAGAACCTTCTACTAATAACATTTATGCGAGCTGTTTCCATGCAAAAAGGTGTGTCAGACCAAAACTAAATATACTACGTTAATCAACACAAGCAAAATATTTACAAACAAAGTATGTCCCATACACCATAAGTTAATTTATCAGATAATAAGAATATTATTTTGTACTCATCCTCGGCCAGTCACCCGTCAAAGGACATCAGCTGCCATCTCCCAACTGAATGCTTCTTAGCTCATCTCAGCCATCTGGACGGAGTGTTGATAGTTCCAAACTTCTTCCATGGTAAGCGATGTCATCTCTGTGCTGATTCAAAAAGTTAGATTATTATACACTCGATATCTGACTTCTAAATTCGCCGTTTCAGGTACTACTTTCCCCGGAACAGTCTGTTGGCGAATTTTCGATGCTACTGTCCCTACAAAATATAGTACTGTGACTATCTATCACTGAATTTAACACATTTATTAATAATTTCTGTGTCCTCATGACACGCAAAAGTATAAGTGTCTACGTCCTTAGACGCGCAAAATGTAAAGTGACCTGTGTCCTCGACACACAAAAGTATAATAGCCTGTGTCCTCGACACACCAAAGAATAATAGCCTGTGTCCCCTGACACACAAAATATAATAAGCTTGTGTCTTCGACGCACAAAGTATAATAAGCAATGTCTTGGCTCTTCACGCCACTTATAAATGAACCGGCCCTAGGTATTGATAGAGGGGGAAATTATATAAAAATTTCTCAAAATAATAGTGGTACAGGAATGAAATAAATATCACTGAACTCGTAAAATTGCGCAGGTCAAGAATATGCCCATTAATCCTAGAATCGATCGTAGAGATGTTGTCTAGGCGATCTCCCGCATGAATGCTAGCCATCGCGTGCCCAAGCTAGACTTGCCGCGCTCGTAAGCATTCATCTCCCATTGGTTCCACATTTTCAATAACTTGGCGGTTTTTATCAGACCTTGGCCTCGTAGGAGTGTCTAGTATTTTCCTCAGCCACTCACGTTACTGCATCATATTTTTTCTAGGCGCGAATATTACAATGAACATACCATAAGCGTGTCTCACTTCGCGTCCCTTCTATTTTGAGGTAGCCATCACCTGTCCTTCTGAAACATTGCTAGGGTCTATCTTTTCACAATCCTAAGTATTTAGCCTTTTGTCAAACTGCTGCAGGTATGTCCCCATTGTCTCCAACCAATGCTTGGAATTTCCTCATCTCCGTCTGGCTATTTTCATGACGCTGGTGGAAATATTTATTAATTGAAGAAATAAAACATCGAATCATTTATCCATCAGAGGATAAAGGGTTCATTATGTATATCTAATTTGCCACCGGGAGACACACCCCAATTGCAAATAAACGAATGCATGAATGAATGAATAAATAAACACTCACAAAAAAATTGTAATCATTAAAGTAATAGGACACCAGCAGGCACAATTTCATTCTAGGCTCATGTATTTTAGGTTTATGCACTACCTAAAAGTGTTGTGAACAAAATGCAAAAATCAGATTTGAGGAAAGTCAATTAATTTTGGAGCTATGATGTTTAAAACAATATAATATAATTTTAAACAAAATAATTTGTTATTAACAAATAATGCAACATTTTTAGTTCATATACATACTGATCTTTCTACTTTTTCTTGCTCTTTCTAGTAACCTAAATTTTAAACAGGTAACTTTGTAATTTAAAAAAGGAAAATTCTGGGTGTACACATACCTTAAAACAAACAAACAGTAAACTTTGTACTCACCACAGCCATTCATAACATACTGTTGCACTCTTCCAATAATTTAACTAGACGCACAGACGATTTCGACAGCCCACACATGTGGCCTTCACCCTATCAAGGACACCGTGCTGCCAACTAAACTGATGACGCTACCTCTCGCAGCTGCACGTAGCCACTGCGGAGAACATTTCCTGGTGCCCTGTAGCATGTTTATTGGAAAAAACGTGACCGTGACGTCAAAAATAAAGCTGTCCTTGCTTGTTCCAGCACAATGTGGGTGATTAAATCTGTTACATTCCGTTTTGTATATGCTAACCTATGTAATTCTAGTGCCTGTAGTAGCATGTGTATTGGAAAAAAAGTGGCCGTGGCCTCAGAATTAAAGCTATCCTTGCGTGTTCCAGCACAATGTGCGTGATTAAATCTGTTATAGGCCTATTCCGTTTTGTATATGCTAACCGGTGTAATTCTAGTGTCTGTAGTTACATGTGTATTGGGAAAAAGAAGTGGCCGTGGCCTCAGAATTAAAGCCATCCTTGCGTGTTCCAGCAAAATGTGCGTGATTAAATCTGTTATATTCCGTTTGATATATGCTAACCTGGGTAATTCTAGTGTCTGTAGTAGCATGTGTATTGGGGGGAAAAAGTGGCCGTGGCCTCAGAATTAAAGCTATCTTAGCGTGTTCCAGCACAATGTGGGTGATTAATTCTGTTAAATTCCGTTTTGTATTTGCTAACCTGTGTAATTATAGTGTCTGTAGTAGCATGTGTATTAGAAAAAAAGTGGCCGTGGCCTTAGAATTAAAGCTATCCTAGCATGTTCCAACACAATGTGGGTGATTAAATCTGTTACATTCCGTTTTGTTTATGCTAACCTGTGTTATTCTAGTGTCCGTAGTAGCGTGTGTATTAGAATAAAAAGTGGTCGTGGCCTTGGAATTAAAGCTATCCTAGCGTGTTCCAGCACAATGTGGGTGATTAAATCTGTTAAATTCCGTTTTATATATGCTAACCTGTGTAATTCTAGTGTCAGTAGTAGCGTGTTTATTGGGGGAAAAAAGTGGCTGCGGCCATATGTAAGGAAGCGTCCCGGCATTTGCCTGGAGTAGAAGCGAGAAACCACGGAAAACCATTTTCAGGATGGGTGAGGTGGGAATCCAACCCAAACAACAAAGAATATGGATAAGTTACAACATTCAAAGTAATTGAAAATAATCATACTGTGTGGCTAGATCCCTACAACAACAGTCTTAAACGTGTGTATGTCTTATCATACGGCATTACATTTCAACTGACACAGCATCCGCTCTTACCTCTCTGCCTGACAGCTCAGTGGAGCTAGTTGCGTTCGTTGCGGGCTTCGCTAAGAAACATTACAATTATTAACAAGTACGTACTTTAGAGTATTTTGGGTCATCAGCCTCGTGTGTTTAGTGCATGTGATTTTACGTTTCCTACCGTTAGTCGCATGTAGCTTAAAAAAAGAAATATAGGATGTCAGCCCCGTATACTTAGGTGTGTAAAAATGCGACATCGTGGTCATAGATCCCCGTGTACATGCTGTTTAAAAAAGGGTTAGTGACATTTTAAAACAATTTTAGGAAATTTAATTTTATATTGGCTACTTTACAATTGCCGTGTTCATGTGTAAATTGTCCATCGCCACTAGTTAATTAGCATTTACCGTTACACCATGCCAGGTCGCAAATCCTTAAATGTCATTATATATTAGGCCTTATATATCCTAATATCGTCGGTTTTGTGAAAAAAATAAGTGTTGCCCAACGAATATCAACAAAGAAAAACGTTTGTCCAGGTAAGTGAAACAATATTCTAAACTTTTGTTGTGGAAATCTGTGTATAATTTTATATTAAATAGCGTTTAGTTTCTATATAAACATCTGTTGTATATAAACCTAAATGGCAGGCTGCTCTCTAGAATCCTATCCACTGGTCACAAGGCCGTGTGTGTGCCATCCTCCACTACCAGTATTGTTGGCTGTCTGCACTCGTATCCCTATATCCATGGCTATGCATAGTAAAGAATCCCTGCTATTAATAAATATTCAATACTTACCGGTTGTCAACGTAATCTCCACCCATGATAACTATTCCTTCCACCATTCCTCCCGCCTAGCTTTCGCTGCCTTGCCCACCAATCCATAATTAACCAATAATCATTATCGGTTACGCCCTTATGCAACAAATCAGAAATAAATAATCCATCCACTGTAAACACAGCTTTGTCTCTAGTCAAGTGGCCAAAGCAAGGTACAGTCGGGTTCTAAAAGAATAACCACCCTCACATCTCATTAAGTCCTTTCAGCAAATTTGTAAAATAATCCATGGTTCATTAACTAATAAAATAATTATAAAAAACCGCCATAGGCTTCCCCCTAGTCACATAGCTCAACGAGGTACCGTTGCTTCAAATACCAATGGAACCCTCGCATATCGTTGAGTCCTTTGTCAAAAATCAAAACAATGATCCCTAACAAAGAAGGGCGTCATTGTGAGTGAAACAAATTCTAACACGTTTTTCTAAAATTAGAGGTTCCAAAAATATTAAAGGGACAAGAATCAATCACCTTTTAGTTTCGGGTATTTTCGGTATATTCATATATCATAGGAACGGGGTGGCCATCTTGAGTCCTAAGAGACCTCACATGTCCAAATCCAATGATTGGTTCGCGAGATATCGATAAATTTAAAATGGACGCCCAGCCTCGGTTTTTGGGCGCTGCCGCGTCGGGTGAAGTAGAACTGCCCTTAGACCACTACTCAGAACCATTGTCATTAAATGCTACAATCACTTTTCGAAAGATTGATTTAGAAATGTCAGACACTTGAACTGTCATTTTGTTGCTGCGCCTACAAAATCCACTATGGGACAATGTTGTCCTCTTCCATACTCTACCTTAAATCTGGTCACGTCTCCAGCGACATGTTGATACATAGCCGCGCATAACAACCTTGTAAGGGTAATTTTCCTATGTTCATACCGCTCATAGAGTGCATTGTTCCATTGGACTGTATATCAGCATAGAGGTGGGAGGCGTGATAAGCTTTCGGAGAAAGACATTGCCACATAGCGGAATTTTCAGGCACAACTACGATATACAGTATTTAGATCGCAAGCTTTCGCGGCCGGTTGTTAAATTGTAATGCTTATAACTTTGACATTTCTGCGGTATTAAAACAAAAACTAATATTTTGCAAATAATTCAATGGTGGAAATTACGATTATCACACAGGCATGTCAGGTTTTTCAATCAGTTTTATTTCTACGCAGTTTTGAAATGATCTACTCTGCGTTCTTCTACGATCCCTGGCCATGTAGCAAGTCCGGGCTCCAGGCCTCACTATCTCCTCGGGTTGCTTAAGGCTAAATGTCCCGTTTTATAGTTTGTAATTCTGACACCACGTAGCAGCACCAAAGTGAGACAATTTCTTTTTTCAGTTTTCTCTTGAACGAAAGCTCGTATTTGCGATCTGAAAACCACTATGTATATTAGACTGCAATTGAATTGATATTAATTCAATGCATTTCCCAAAATGTGATAAACAAAAACGTTACTAGCAGGTTTTTATATCTCTTCTTTAAATGTGAAAAAAAAACTGGTAATACAAAAATGGAGATTTATTTCCTGATTCCAATGCATTTTTCAGAATTAAAATCGGGTGAATGGAATCGACAGCATTAGTTTGGAATTGTTTGGAAAAAGGTGGTAGGCTTCACAATATCTCTTGCGCAAGGAAAATGATGAACACGCTTACAGGGCGGAGGGAGAAGGGAACGATTTGACGACAGGAAGGAGTTGTCTTCCTCTTGTCATAAATATTATAGTTCGGCAAGTTACGTGTAGGCTACAAGTGGAACAATATCTGAGCAATAAAATTACACTGTAGTAGTGTCACAATATGTAACGTTGACACAATGTGTTTGTACAGATTCCTTTCTTATTTCCTCAAACCTTCTTGTTGATAATAATCCATTGTAGGGGCTTGGGACATCTTGGTCATCAGTCCCTTTGGCTGGCTGCGTGGCTCAGTGGTAACGTTCTCGCTTGCTGTGCTCAAGGTTTCAGGATCGAATCCTGCTGCAGCCAGTTGGCATTCGAGGGAGCGCGAATGCGAGGGAGCCGTGTCATTAGATTTACTGGCAAGTTAAAGATCCCCTTCGGGTCAAAATTCCGGCACCCCGGCGTCGCTAAAAGCCGCAGTAGTTAAAAGGGACGTAAAACCAATAACGTTATTATTATTATTATCATTATCATCATCATCATCATCATCATCATCATCAGTCCCGTGTAGTTGATTATGAGTGCAACTGTATTAGAGTCAGGGATGGGGTAGGTGCCCTGAAACTTCACGTACGGTACTATCTCGGCATTTAACTGGAGGGATTGTGGAAAAACCGGTGAAAACACACTCAGGATAGATGCTCACAGCTCTGGATTCCCTTCTAGGTAACTGTTTTAGAGTTATTTGAGGATAAACTCCCGAACAAAAAACATATTGTTCCGACATTAGTAGTATAATACTTTGTAGGGCATAATTCTTACCGCACAGAGCAGCGACTGGTTTCACTCGATGCGAAATGGAATACTGTATAGAAAGATATGACTGGTTTTTAGTTAGCACGTTCTTGATAGTTTAGAAAAAAGATGGACGAGATATGTTCATGTTTAGGTTTATTGGGAATATCTATTTTAAAAACCATCCGATGCGGACGTCTAAATCTAGGTAGGCCTATCGTCTTCTAGACATAACAAACAAGACCACAAACCGTGAAAAATTCTAATCAATGGAGCCAGCTATTTTCGATTTATAAGAGGCCAAATGCGCAACACATAGACCTACATACATACATTTATTTTGGTGATTCGTATGGGTCTTTGGTTCTTTTGACTCTAATTCCCCTTTTTTTCTTTCGTGAGATCTGAAACGACTCCGTGAGGCCAATCACTATAACTTACTTCAATTTTCATGGAAATAATAATAAAAGTTCATTTCACCAGGCGCACCAAGTTCGAGATGGCCTACCACTCCTGCCGCAGCATCTACGCATCAAAGTCTCTCTCCAAAAACCTCAAACTCAGACAGTACAATCAGTGGCGTACCAAGGCTATTTGGTGCCCGGGGCCAACTAGATGGTAGTCGCCCTCTGACACTAAAAGGTTGAAGGATCAATAAGTTCAATTTAAACACAATTTAATGTTCATAAATATGTATTTTTAATAAGTAGTAGGTTACTTTAACACATTATAAAGAGAAAAAATGAATAAAATAAAGCTATAAGTATTAAAAGATTAGTTTGTTTGAAAAGTACTAAAAAATAAAAATAAAGAGAAAAAAAGTTTCAGACACATTTAGGGCCCGGATTTTTAGATGGCTTAAACCTTCACTTTAGGTTTCTTGTATTCTAAAAATAGGTTATTTTAGGTTTTTCTTTAGGATCAATATAGTCAGCAATAATTTTCTGTTTTTCTTATTTCTGTGAAATTTATTTATGAACTTATTTCACAAAAGTTTACAATGTCACTTGTGCCGCGCTCCTCTCCGTCTTCTTCCTCTCTTGGTCAACTCTTGTTCTCTTCCGACCCCGACGGTATTAGGGTATCCAAGGCCTAGGGAGTCTCTTCCTTTCCCGCCTTAATTGGCCTTGTCTCATCTTTCCTGATTCCCTCCTTCTGCGAGGAGTCAGGCTTCTTTTTCTTTTCATGTTATCTCCTGACTTCTGCTCAAAGCCCTCAAAGGGGCAGGGTGTATGTAGCCCCACCACTTCTGGTGCACCCTGGATATTTCTACACCCTCAGGGGCTCAAGGCTGGTGAGTTCGGGAGTTGCCGATCCCGAGGGATTCCTGAGCTGGGTCCGATTTTTCCCCTTTTTCCACTGCCTTTGGGGCGGGTCGTCTACTCTTTCCCCTTCTCTTTCCCATCTGCCTTTCATGGCTCTCCTTCCCTCCAAATCCTTCAATCCTCATTCTCGGAGGGTTTAGGGCACTTCATTTCTTCCTGTCTTTTATTTGCCTTATCCTTTGTTTGTTTACCATTTCTTCTTCTAGTATGTAAGTCTGTAGTTAGTATACTATTAGTTATAGTTTTCAATCTCATCTCATCTCTCACTATCACCCAAACCATTAGGGGCCGATAACCTAGATGTTAAGCCCCTTAAAACAACAATTATTATCATCATCGTACTGCATTTAACGGTAGTAACCTGAACTATCTCCGTCCTACTGCTTGTATTTGCGGTAGAAATAATTTTACGATGCATTTCAATGGGGGAAATAACATTCTTTATTTGAAAAAAGGCAAAACAGCTATTTAGGTTATTTTAGGTGACAACCCTTCATTTAGTTTTTTTTAGGTGAAATGAAATTCACATATTCCGCTCCAGGAAGTGTGAAACGAGCATATATGTTGAAATTTGTGAATTACATAGCCAGGAAAAAAATAGGTAAAAACCTAAGAATCCGGGCCCTACAACAAAAATTCTAAAAAGTGCATTCCTAGCCTTGATGGATACAAACTTATTTATAATAAATAATAATAGATCGTTCACAAGATGCCACAGACATTGGAATCGTTAAAAGTAGTTTGAAAGAGATGATCAAGTAAAGTTACTGTATGCCTCAAACCCAAACAAGACCTAAATATAACAACATATCTTTGGGTTTCAAGTCGATCTTTTCATTATTTTCTTTGATATTCGTAATAAAAGTATGACATCTTTAATATCTTCAAAGAGTTCTTCTCCGTTCAAATCTTCAGGGTACTTCTCTGCAAGTTAGAAATATTTCCTCTTTGGAGAGTTCAAAACGTTTTCATTTAGAGTTTCGTTATAAATTTATCCATCAATATTACAGAGGAAGCCAAAACGTTCATCCAGTTCCTTGATATTGGCAAACCGTTCACATAACTCACGAATAAGTTTATCTAAGATCTCTAGTGTGTTCCACTTTACTTCATCATTCCAGGAAAGTCCAACATCATCAGTGGATTCCCCTGGCATTTTCCGCTTCACTCTTTGTCTTCGTTCCGTGGGTTCTCTCCATTCCTCACACTTCTTAGTAGCTTTGGATATAACATCAACTGGAAGGGTTTCCCTCCACATATAAAGCTGATCTTGGATAGCTTGTAGACAAGTTATTGCATAAGTGAACGAAATGACTTCGCAAAGTTTTCTGTGTTCTGTCTATTTTTGAAAGTACCTCAACCCAGAAAAATAGCAGAGTTACAAAGTCAAATCTTTCTATTGCATTAATTAACAGCTCTGCACTCTATTTGTTATCGATGGTTTCAGTTGTAGTGTCTCTCAATTTTTCTAGAGCATGAAGCACTCTATCTAACTGAGATGATAAGGCGTTTACGGCTTCTGTTTCAGAACCCCATCTTGTATCTGAGTGGCCCTTGACCAATAAGCTGACATGTTCCTTGAGGACACTCCACCTGTGAGTCGAACTAGAGAAACATGCATAGGCTACACTTGTTGAACTGTTCCAAAAAGTTGCACTTGATTCCAAGAGTTGGATTGATTTGAATCGTACCATCAAGATCATCGTGTTTAGCCAATTTATTAACTACTGTAATATTTGATTCATTAATATCAAGGCTTAAGTTGATACTGTCAAATTCACATTCTTTCTGAGTTTCATTGTTTTCAGAGTTCAGTGATCCTTTTATAAAAGATTTCGAACTCTCAAGTGCTTTGGTACGTTGCTGTTTCAGTTGTCTATTTTGAGGCCCACTTGCCTTGTGTCGTTTCATAATGGAAACTGAAATACAATGAAACAAATTACCTTTTACTATTATCAATTATGATTCTTGGTGTAGATCAATAATGAATCTAGGTTAAAATTGCTTCAGCCAATAGCAAACGAAATAGAGAGGAAACACTGTTCTTTTTTTTCTTTCAGTTTTCAATTGGTTTAGAGAATTTAACCAAATATTTGTTGCTAGTGCTAATTGCACTTACTTGTTTCCTAGTTGTGCATGAACAGGAATTACTCGTACTTTTCAACTGAACGTGTAAACACACTGTGTATCCACAATTCATTGATGCACAACGACTGCGAAAAAGAAACGCAACTCAACTCCACAAATGAATAAAGTAAACTAAGGATTAAGGTTAAGGAATACACTTCATGACTAGCAAACTAGCAATCGCCAATTCTGTTCTGACCTGATAACCCCACCCCACGCCGGCTGGCACCGTCATCAACCTCCCAGCCCCTCTCCATCACTACTCTGATTCCGGCCCAGGCGCTCTATTCACCCGTAAATCGTAATCGTTTCCTGTGTGCACGGCGCCCACGAAATACATATTTCTTAATGTCTATAAATAGTTTAAAACGAAACGTTCATCTCATTTCTAAATAATATCACTGCAGTATTTAACAAAGTAATAGAGATAATTTGACCATTAAAACCGTATATTTTTCCTGAAAATAAAAAATCTTAAACTAAAAAAATAAGTTTTTCGATTTTGGATTTTGGCGCCCCCGTACCTTTTCGCACCCCCCTTGGAACGCCACTGAGTACAATTCAGTAGTAAAACCATCTGTTCTGTACGCCTCTGAGTGCCTCGTGATGGCCAGGAAAGGTCCAGTCAGGAAACTTGCACTCAAGGAGACGAAGATCCTGCGGAGGATACTAGGACCCATACCGGAAAAGGGAGGCACGTACAGAATTCGGCACAATGACGAGCTTTACAGCCATCAAGAAGACATTGTAACTTGTATAAGAAAAAGGCGCCTGGCCTTCTATGGACACTTGACCCTCATGATCCCTTACCGGCTCACCAGTAAGATCTTCACAGTGGCAGGAAGAGGGAAGGCCTCTAGGACCAAGTGGTTCTCTACGGTCAGGACGGATTTGGACCACCTAGTGATCCCACTTGAGTCCATACTGAACCGCCAACCATTCCGGCAAGCCATCCGACAGGGAGTTTTTCCTGTATCACTGACAGCTAGGAAGAACACCGGAGTCAGCAGACCACCATGGACGGAGGAAAGAAGGCTGGCTCATAGTCAGATGATGAAAAAGTACTGGAAAAAGAGAAAAGACAAAGCGACGAGGAGATACGAGCCCCATGATCCTAAGTAGGCCCAAATGACGAAGAAGAAGAAGAAGAAGAAAAAGTTCATTTATGTAGGACATTTTATTACAATAAACAAATTATGAAAATGCATACCAAGAGCAAAATAATTATTATGTACATATATAGAATTAAAGTTCCTAAGATATTCTCATCTGCCTATTGTTAGCACAGACACTAGTACTGCATACTATAAACAAACAAAATTTAGTATACCTAATTATTTCCTGTTCTTGAAATCAATGCTTCAATTTTTTCCATATCAAAGATAACGTTTTATGATTTACACACACTAATCAGTATTTTACTTCACCCCAGGTTCTCTTACATCCATTTATCTGGTCATCCTGAGATCAATGATCTCAGGCAACAAGATTTTCTCGTAGCAGAATGTCAGTTACATAAGCATTTTTAGTCTCCAGAACTTTTCGTCCCTCTTTATTATTTCTATGTGAATGTCCTTAGGCGTCCATACCACAAAATAACATATTTCCCGCTATGTTATTTCCAACTGGCCCAGGTTCTGGAAATGAAAATCATGTGAGTTATCAATCTGTTCTCTTCTGAATGGCACTGTTCTTGACATTCTCTAGGCTTTTTTTCCCGCTTACTTTCTGCCAAACAAAATCCCTTTAGCTTTTTGCTGGCTTCCAGTATGGTCATATTCCGTGCAGAATAAGGGCACCTGACTTCGACTATAGCGTCAGTAGGGGAGCAGTGGAAGTTCTAACGAAGACACTTTTTTCAACGCGACTGTACATCCTCAGCCAAGTAAGATTTTAGATATCTCGCTAACCCATGGTCGGATTTTAACAAATGAGGTGTCGTAGGACTCGGGGTGACGCCCTTCTTCCTCAGGACAGCGTATTTCACCCCAAAATAAAACCTACCCCCACTAGGGGGTGAAAGAGTAATTTTTTAGTAAACGTTGCTTTGCATAAGCAACATGCATGCAGTTTAATGCTATGATGAATTAAACGTTGTTCCACATGAAACGCATGCATACAACTGGATGCCATATGATTTAACATTTTTGTATTGATTTTACGCATGTGCACTTGTTTTTTTTTGTATGAGGGCGGGCTTTTTGAATAATGATTTATGGATGAGTCATATATATATATTTAAATTCAACCAAAAGATCGAAAACTAATAGGTCATGCGCTTTTTAATATCTCATGGACCAATAAGGCTAGAGACTTGTATGAGGGGTCGTTGGACTTGAGGTGACGCCCCCTTTTGAATATATTCTTGAGATTTTGACAATGGGCCTAACTACACTTGCGAGGACTTGGGATAACGCCCCGCTCCCTTTTTGAATGTATTTTCATTTTTTGTCAAAAGGGCCTAACTACACTTTTGTTAATATTTTCTGAACCCCTGATGGGATTTTGACATATAGAGTATTGTAGCACTTGGGGTGACGCCCCGTTTTTGAATGTATTATACATTTTTGTCAAAAGTGCCTAACTGCACTTTTGTTAATATCTCGCGAACGAATAAGGCTAGGGACTTGTATGAGGGGTCGTAGGACTTGGGGTAACGTCCCGTTTTTGAATGTTTTTTTAATTTTTGTCAAAAGGGCCTAAGTGCACTTTTGTTAATATCTCGTGAACCAATAAGGATAGAGGCGTGTACAAGGTGTCCAAAGACTTGGGGCGACATTCCCATTTTGAATGTATTTTTTAAATTTTGACAAAGGGCCAAACTACACTTTTGTTGAAATTATCTTTTATTTTTAAAACTTTGTTTTAAATGTTCATGAAGAGTGGTTGTAGATAGAGAGAGACGATATCACTGGGAATATGTTTCAACGAGCTTATCACCGGCCACGGTGGCTGTGCTCAATAGAACAATCGATATTTCGACGGGACGGTTTATGACAGGGCGAGGGTTCGTTTTTTCGATATTTTACCCCCAAAGGGGATCTTTAACGTGTAAACGATGATGGGTTACATGACAAATGATAATTCTATGGTTAGATGAAGGAAAAACAGAACTTGGTTCTAGATTTGTTGAAGCGAGTAGAGAAAACAAACTTGCTGAGCGACAGACTAGCAGGATGTGAATGTCATTTGAGCTTCTTGGAATGCGCTGATCTGACTTGACAACAGGTGCAATTGAAAACTACATAGGCACAGAGGACGCTTGAAGGTCAAACGATCTGACAACAGTGGTCGGCGGGGAGAGGGAAATGCATGTGACCACGTGTGAGATGACATTATCGCTGACCGTTGTGAAACAACATGTAAGCTAACAAGTCACATCCTCTTTTGGTTTGTACTTAACAATATGCAAGTTAATGTGTAACATGATCTGACACAGGTCTTGAACAAGTCACATTCTGTTTGGTTCGTACGTGACAAAATGCAAGTTGATGTATAATATGACCTGACACGACACAGGTGTTGGTTAAACTTGGACGTTAGCTGTACACGTGCGTGATAACAGAATGGTAAAAGCGTGGGAAACAAAAATGATTATACATGCAACGCGACATATAAAAGACACGTCGTTAACATTTTCTCTCGTACTTATGTGACTACCTTTGAACACGCTACAGCGTTGTGTGAAACACTTGCTCTTGTTTAACAGTTTTGGTGTTGGTGGAAAATACTAGAACTTGTTGTGGGGTAGATATTTGTTTATATATTTATTGATTTATGTATTTACAAGCAATTATGTATTGATTGATAAGGTGATAAATGAATGTTTATTTATTTGTTTGCAGATAACGTGTATACCGTTTGAGTGAGGGAAAGAGATTGAGAGAGAGAGAAAGACTGAAAGAGGGACAGAAACCATTATCACACTAGCCCACGAGACGGGAATAAAGCAAAGCATTACAAGCCAGGGTGAGATTTTTAAATTTTTATAAACCCTGTTTTGTTTGTTTATGAAATGCATGTACTAAATGGAATTGATATACTTATGGTGTTTTTATTGTAGTTAGATATTTGAAAAAAAACTGCTTTACCGCTGTAGCCATTGCAGCTGGAAATCAAGAGGCTCTAGAGTGGAACCATTGTCAAGTAGTCTACAGCTGAAAACTCAGGTGAGTGTTTTTTATTTCAAAATTATGTCTTTTATCGCTGTCGATACGCTAACTTGGGAACCCTTAAACACTTGTTTCAAATCCCGTGTTTGTTCTGGTCAAGTGGTCAATGTTACAGAAAGTTTGATCCCCAAAGAATTTTTAGAATCTTGCTTTGTCATTTTTAGGGCTCAAATTTGTATACCTCAAGGGTTGCATACCGCTTTAAAGGTCAATACAGAACTTGTGTGCGATTTCATATAAGAAAAGAATGACAGTGAGCATAAAAACATTTTATATTTGCAGTAAAATGCGAGAGCTTTTGATAGCCGATAATCTGAAAGAGTGGTATCAATCCAACAGGATCAATGCCTTGCTTACTAAATTTGATAAACTGCAACAAGGACCCAGTGGTCTTGCGTTAGACACAATTCATCACTTGCAAATTAATATTTGTCAATTCAACCCTTTCAATGCTGGGTCTAGACATATCCCTTTACCACATGCAATAGCTTTGAAAAAGGCTGCGGTGAATATTGAAAATGTTGATGATAAATGTTTCCTGTGGTGTGTGGCCGCGTATTTGCAGCCAGCACAACGTGACAGTTGTCGACCAGGAAAGTACAAGGCCAAGTTTGATGAATTGAACCAAAATTTAAATTTAACTTATGTTTCGCTCCCAATGGACTTAACCCGAGATCCATAGGTTTGAACACGATAACCAGGACTTTTCGTTCGTGGTGTATGGCCTTGATGGTGATGAAGTTGTGTGTCCTCTTTATGCCACAAAAGAACCAAAACGACACCACATTCATCTTTTATATTTATCTGTAGGAGAGGTGAATCACTATTGCCTGATTAAAAACCTGAGCAGATTGCTAGGCAGCCAAATGTCCAAACATCTTCCTAAGAAACATATTTGCGATCGTTGCGTGCAATATTTTACAATCTCTACGCTTTTTGAACAACATAGGATAGATTGTGTATCTCAGGAAGCGGTGAGACTGGTATTGCCACAGGGGGGCAATGCTGTTTTAAAGTTTAAGAATATTCACTAGCGTGATACTGACCCTTTGTGGTGCACACTGATTTTGAAGCTCTCACTAGACCCATGGCGGGATGCGAACCAGATCCTACCATCCGCTCAACCACACCCATTCAAAAACATGAACCCTTTGCTATAGGATTTAACGTGGTGTGTGCCTATGACCCCACAAAATCCTATTACGAATCCCGTGAGAGACCAGATTGTGCGAAATGGATTTTGGACCAACTTGTTAAGTTGGCGGATCATGTACAGAGATTACCGGACAACCCAGTACCCATGAGCCTAACTCAAGAACAGCAGCAGCTGTATGAGTTTGCCACTTCATGCCATATTTGTGAAAAGCCGCTGGTCAGCGCTGAAGAAACTGTTCGTGATCACTCGCACATTACAGGAGAGTTTCGAGGAGCCGCCCACAAAAAGTGTAATGTGAATTTCCCAGCTCCTCGATTTATCGGTGTGTTTGTCCACAATCTGGCAAATTACGATATTCAGTTTTTGATTCGTGAATTGGCTCATGTCAGCAAGGGGTTGTTTTCAATTATCCCTCAAAATCATGAACATTTTGCAGCCTTGACATGGCGGTTGGGCGAATTTTGCATTCGATTTTTGGATTCCTTTAAGTTTATGGCATCCTCGCTAGATAGTTTTGTCAATGGCTTGGATGAAAAGGAATTAAAATATACGAGAATGCATTTTGAAAATCCTGAGCATTTTAAATTGTGCATTCGGAAAGGTATTTTCCCTATGGTTTCTGTAACAGCTGGAACGTGTTAAAGCAGTAAACTCTCCCACCACAAGATAAATTTTACTCAAAGCTTACACGCTGTACCGTTTCCGATCAAGACTGTGCACATGCGTGGCAAGTTTGGCGAGTGTTTGGTATAAAGATTCTAGGTGAATATGATATGCATTAACACATGTATGGCCTTGACCCTGCTCACTATTATACAAGTCCTGGCCTGTCGTTTGATGCAGCTTTAAAATACACTGCAGTGGAAATGGATTTACTCACGGATGTAGACATGGTCTGATTCTTTGAAAAGGGCATTCGCGGCGGCTTTGTGTCGCTTAACCAGCACCATGCCGAAGCGAATAATTCCTACATGCCCTATTATTCACAACACAAACCTGAATCATAGTTAATGTACTATGATGTGAATAATTTGTATGACTATGCCATGCTCCAGCCTTTGCCCTATGGGGATTTTGCTTGGCTGGCTCACAAACATGTATCACAATTTGATATGAACAAGGCAAGCCAAGAAACAGGCCGTTGATATGTGTTAGAAGTGGATATTGAATATCCCTCATCCTTGTATGATAAACATGCCGATTTTTCATTGAAAAACTCATGGGCACACTTTAGAACAAAAATCGGTATGTGCTACATATCCAAATGTTGGTGTAATGCTTTGTTCAAGGCTTAGTGTTGAAGAAAATCCATATGGGTATTTCTTTTGCACAAAAAGCATGGCTCAAGCCATACATGCAACTAAACACAGAGCACTGAAAAATGGCAACACAACGGTTTGATTTTTTTTAAATTAATGAACAACTAACCGACAGTAGTGGCTATGCTGGCTAAAGCGCAGCATTGGGTCATGGGGCTAAGCTCTCTGCTGACTCGGTAGACGCGTGGGTTCGAGCCCCACCGTCGGCCGTCCTTGAAATTGTTTTCCGTGGTTTCCCATTTTCAACACCAGGCAAATGCTGGGACGGTACCTTCTGACAGGCCACGGCCGCTTCCTTCCCCATCCTTGCCCAGTTTCATTCACCATCATTCATTTCATCTCTCATTAACTCCTCTCCTGAGGTTGGCGTCAGGAGGGCATCCGGCCGTAAAACCATCGCCATAAATACTTCCATCGCATCTCATCCCCGACCCCGTTGGAAAACCGGAGTAATAAGGGGTAGACATACAATGAACAACTGCATCTAGGGAAAGTCCATGGAGAATGTCCGCAAATACCGTGACATTAAATTGGTTAATGTCTGGGACGGGCGGTGGGGTGCCCGGCGGTAAAATTAATGAACAACTGAATCTATGGAAAGTCCATGGAGAATGTCCGCAAATACCGTGACATTAAATTGGTTAATGTCTGGGATGGGCGGTGGGGTGCCCGGCGGTACCTTGCCAAGCCAAATTTTAAATCGATCAAAATTATCGATGATAATTTGGCCACCATTGAATTGAATATGACCAGTGTGACCATGGATAAGCCCATTTACTTGGGTCAAGTCATTTTAGACTTTTCCAAAACGGTCATGTATCGATTCCACTATGAGTTTGCCAAACAATATTTTGAGGACGTATCCTTTTGTATATGGATACGGACAAATTCATTTACCACATTCGACACTGCAACCCCTATGACGTCATGAGGCAACATAGTGACTGGTTCGAGACCTCTTCGTATAGCGCTGACAACGTGTTTCAGCTGCCTATCAAAACAAGAAGGAAATGGGCGTTTTAAAATATGAATGCGGTGATTCCATCATGACGGAATTTGTAGGTTTGGCTTCCAAAATGTATGCTTATCGCACACTAGAATGTAGGGAAGCCAAAAGAGCAAACGGTGTAGGTAGGGCAGTGGTAAAATCGCTACGTGTGGACGATTACCTTGCGGTTTTACAAACTGGCAAAGCTATGTTGCATAAACAGTGCTGGATACAATCCAGCAACCATAATTTGTATCTTGTGGAACAGAGAAACCGCATCCTCGCCTTAATGGATAACAAACGTGTGTGGACGGATGACCTGCTCACCAGTCTACCATGGGGTTATGTCCACGAGGAGGAAGTGTGATTTGTGTGTTTGATCGTTTAGAGGCAGAGCTTTTTGTAATTAGTAGATTTAGTATTTTGTAAATATTGGTTTTTGTAATTGTAAATAGTGGATTTTGTAAATAGTGGAAACCACTTAGGCCTTTCGTTCTTTAAAGCCCAGTACAACCTTTTTTGTTTTTATTATTTTAAAATTGTTTTGACTGGGTTGAGAATGGTTAATTGTAAATAGTTTAATTTTTAAGGCTGTACAATGGTGCCATTTGCTTTTTAGTAACTTGAATAAGTAATAGGATTTTTTGTAATGGTAAATGATATTTTGTTTACTAAAAGTTCTTTAGGGTGAGTGTGCATGTCATGGATGTTCTTTGGAAATAAATAGCGTGGTTGTATTTCTTTCCAAAGACAGGCATGGTTGTGTGAATATATGGCTATAGAGAGAGAAACCTTGTGTGTGTGGGTAGCACTGCTTATTTAACCAGAGCAAACACGGTGAGGTAGGGTGGGGGAAATTAACACTTATATATAAATGGTAAATAGTAATTTTATTTTTTCAATAGTTCTGTTTCTTTGAAATGCAGCGGTATACAGGCGTTATTTTGTAAAACTGTCTTACCTGCAGTAGTAGACCTCTACGTTTCTGCAAACACATAGACTGACTGCACTATCACCGTGGTCTAAAATGGGAAATTAACAAATGTGTAAACAACAAAAATAGAAAATCCATGTTTCCATATCAGCAAAATTCAAAAACTTTAAACTGATATTTTTTATGCTCTGGTAAAATGTGTTTTTATTTCATAGCGATAGGGATTTACAAAAAATAAACAATACAAAGAAATACCAATTCCAAAATCCTTTTCAATGTTCATGTCCACATATCATTAACTTTCCTTTCGTGGCACTCATGACAATTAGGGCTGCCAACCTTTCTCCCACTGAGGCATCATAAGATAAGAAACGTTGTTTAGCTTTTTTCAACAACCCTTTATCCGCCACACGTCTTAAAGCAGGATGACTATAACGATAAGAAAGGTCATGTTACTCATGTTCTTTGCATGCTTGATCCAAAAGATTAATGTATACATCACCACGCTGCAAACGTTCTTCAAGACGAGTTCCAGGTCCACAAAAACGATAACCAGGGAGATGGATTTCAAAAGGTAAGTATTGAATGACTTTGTCAATGACGTCATTGCCAGTACAGGTCTGGCATATCCTTTTCCGTCGATGGCGAAAAGGTTTGAGCTTCCTCCTCCTCCTCTGTGGACGATGTTTGTTGTTGTTGTTGTTGTTGCATTTTCTCGCTATTACACCCGTGGAATGATGAAACAAAGTCTTTACATGGACTTTTATGACCGTGATAAAGTTTGACCAGCTGGCAAGTAGCACACTGTCGCATAGAGGGTATTTTGCCGTGGTCACTTGCTTGTGGTGATCGTAATCCATACATGGTTGCAATTCACTTAACACAGGGTCTTGAGTCCATGATTTTGGTACATGTTGCCAGATTTCTTTCACGGCATTGGCTGCCACATAATAAATGAAAAACTTAGAGAGCGCCAATAATCCTCCTTTGGTAAAACTGTCTGCATATCAAGGGCAGATGACCTTGTTGTTCCGCCCCTTAAAACAACAACACTACCTCTTGCATAGTCTGTGATGTTGATGGCTCTTGAGACGTGGAAGATGGATTAAACATAACTTTTACAACAGGGGTTAAACGTCGCTCAATAAGCATTGCACTATTTTGAGTAGCGACATCTTTTTCTTGTACCAGCTTTTTAGCATTCTGATGATTTTTTGTCAACACTATCAGTGTTTTGTCTGGAGCACTACATTGATGATCACTCACACTTAAAACCTCACCATTTTTATTACTTTTCATATCACCTCGACATTTCTTAACCTCTGTTTTGAGCATCGCCAAAATATTATTTCTTTTACATTTTGTCGTCTATAGTAATAGGAGTAGCCTTTATAAAGTACACGTTGTTTACCTTGGTTAGTTGTAGTAAGTTACATAGTAGCAAATAATCTGCTAGTATGATTTGCTCACTACAAAGGTTATAACTCTTCTGGTAATAAAATGATTTAGCGTTGGCATTTATATTTAATATGTACAGTTTAAAGTCATAAAAAGTGGTAGAATAGTGGCAGCAAAGTGGTAGAAAAGTTGAAAACTGGTAGCAAAGTGGTAGCAAAGTGGTAGCAAAGTGGTAGAAAAGTAGTAGCAAAGGAGTATAAAAGTGGTAGAAAAGTGGTAAAAATTTTACATGTATTGTTAAGAAATGGTTTCAGCGGTTACATGGATCCATAACTCAATAATTTTGGCATGACGAAGCTCATTTTCTATATCCAATAGTTCTTCCTCATAATCAGTATTACCAGCCTGTTTACAGGCACGCAAGTACTGAAGCCGGTGGATTAGCTTACTGGGATTGTTCCAGTAAACAAATTTAACAAATGATTTTTGGGTGTAAACAGAGCATGACCATTATCATCATCATCATCATCATCAACAACAACATCATCATTATCATCATCAATATAATCATCATCCTTATCATCATCACTATTACTATCTAATCCTTTTTTCCTCTTGCAATGCAACAACCTTTTGCATAGTTTGTGATGCCTTTGATAGTGTTAGGGGTTTCTTAGACGTTAACGACTGCCCTAACGTGTCTTTTTCAGGAGATAATAAATGCTTTTTAACAAACAATGCACTATCTTGAGCCACAGTATTTTGTTTTGGATTTGCCTTTTACCTTGGTTAGAGTGTTTTGACCATTTAAATGAGTATTATTTTGAGATTTACAATGATGATCGATTGAAATAAGTATGTTGGAGCCTTTTCTTTTAATAATTCTCGTCACTTTTTAGATCGTTGTTTCAAACAGCACCAAATAACAGTTCCATTTTTATTAGTTCTTGTTACCATAGCTAGTCGTCGATACTTCCAAGTCAACTGTTAAGCATACACTAATCTCTAGTAAAGTCAACTTGGCAATAAAAATGATAGTTTGTAGTATGTTGTATATTCTATTGTACGTTTCAAGACAAACAAGCCTCAAACCATAAGGTCTTTCACTCAATTGAATAGGAGAGTAAAAGTCTTGGCTGACTTTAAGTCCACGTCCATGCAGTGTAAACGTCTTACTTTCTGCTGACATACTGTTGACGTTTTTGCTTATGCTGTGTCTTATATAAAAATATTAAACACAAAAACCCACACTCTTGGCTGTGAAACGTTTGCTCACGTTTGACATTATAATTTATCTTGGTCCTGTTTCCAAAATAGGTGACTAGTTCCATGGGCGGGGGCAGATTCCCAAAACTGTCAAAGTACCATACCGTGGACCCCTCCTTCACATAAGCTACATAATGATTTCCTGGTCCTGTACTTTCATCTAGATTAAGAACTGCACATTCCTGTTTCCAGGTTCGTGGCGGTAATTGATTCCGCATATACACACCTCGAAAATGGGAAAGCTTTAGTTGTTTGGCATAGCTTTCTACTTCCTGATGGGTAAAGGCACGTCTTGCTATGGCTGTGGTTATTTTTTTATTTCGAGATGGGAAAATCCCAAATCCTTGTTGATAAAAGGCTGGATTTAAATTGGAGTTTCTAGCCCCCATAGCAATGGCTTCCATCGTTTTATGGTGTCGCTGACTTTCTTTCAATTGTTGTTTGCTCTGCTGTACAGCTTTAATGGTTTTAGCCACTGCACTGGCACCACCCAAAATTGAACTCAGGGCAGCCAGACCAGTGAATAAAGCAGGTAAAAATCCAGCTCGTTTGGGGGACAGGAGTCACTCGGCCTTGTTTTAAATCTGTCGCTGGCGTTTTGGAATAACATGTCTCTGTGCTGCTCGAAGGGTTTTCTTTATCGTCAACACATTATTTTTTTCATTCGCAAGGGCTTGTCAATCAATGCCTTAACCCCATGATTTGACAATGACAGGATCTTTATTTTAGTCTTTTTCACCACATATCTTTGCTTCACCATAAAGATGACGAACAACCTTTCACAAGAAAGTTTAAGTGACAACTAACGTGTCATCCTTATTTCATGGCTGTATATTCAAATTTCACATAAAGTGGGAAATCGTTTATGGTCTTTCCTAGTTGCTTTTCATCCCATGTGAGCATGAGATGAAATAATTCATCACCTGCATTGACCATTTAATGGTTATGAATCAACTTCCAGCAGCTACAGCTGTTGCATGCTTTACGCCAAGCTGGTCATACCCGTCACGATTGGGAAATTCAAGAAACTGAACAAGACAAAATGCCCAAATTATTGTTTAAGCCTTCACCCACTAAAGTGGGCATCGCTCACGAGTTGCATCGCCCAGCTAGACGTCACTACCAGCGACTCAAGGTAATTTCACGGGGTGTGGATGAAATTTGGCAAGCTGATTTGGTGGAAATGATTCCCTATGCTAGCGTTAACAATGGTGTATGCTATATGTTGACGGTCATTGATGTGTATTCCAAAATGGCCTTTGTTCAACCCGTGAGTCGCAAGTCTGGCCTGCTAGTCACCAAAGCTCTTAAACGTATTATTCAACAATCCAAACGTCAACCCCAGTTGTTACAAACCGACCAGGGAAAAGAATTTTTCAACAAGGATTTATCCAGTTTTCTCAAATATTTGGATATTCACTATTACACTACATACAGCAATTTCAAAGCCAGTGTGGTCGAGCGGTTTAACCGAACATTGAAAACTCATATGTGGAAAGCGTTTACCGCTCAAGGCTCATATTGCTGGCTAGACTTGTTACCTGAGCTAGTGTCACGTTACAATGACACCAAACACAGAACCATTGGGACCAAGCCACGACTTGTGACCAAAATATTCCGCGACTGGATAAACTGTTTAACCCCATAAAAACAGCAGACCCTAAACGTCACCTGCTCAACATCGGGGATCATGTTCGTGTGAGCAAATTTAAGTCCGACTTTGATAAGGGCTACACACAAAATTGGAGGAACTATTTCGAATTCGTCAAGTCAACCTGGACAGCCCAGTCACCTATTTGCTCAAGGACCTCAACCATCAACCTATAAAAGGCAGGTTTTATCTACAAGAACTTCACAAGACAACGTTTCCAAAACATTACCTTGTGGAAAAGTGTTGATACAAAGGATTATCCTTAAACCCTAAATGATTTAATATTTAATTTACAATTATATTTGTAAAGGAAATAAACTATACGGTATATAAAATGGTTGGGATTTAGCTCAGCCTTTAATTCTTGGATTAATAAATTACATGTTGTGTGAACCCATGTGCCTTTTATTTATTCACTCATGTTGTAAACCACCTATAGCCCTATGTGTACAGTCGTCAGCTCCACATGTATTATGAACAACATTTTTCTTTCTCTCTCCACCTGTGTTCTCTCTTACACTGCCCTCCCCTCCCCTCCCATTACTGCTGTCCACAGATCTCGCCTAGCTATTGGCTGTTATGCCATTCCTACACATCCATTACATTTTTACTGAACCAGTGATTCACACACTTGCACATGCTGTTATCGTGCACGTGTACAGCTAACGTCCAAGGTCAACACCGGTGTCAGGTCATGTTACAAATCAACTTGCATTTTCTCACGTACGAACCAAACAGGATGTGACATTTTAGCTGTTATCGTGCACGTGTACAGCTAACGTCCAAAGTCAACCAACACCTGTGTCAGGTCATATTACACATAAACTTGCATTTTCTCACGTACGAACCAAACAGGATGTGACTTGTTAGCTTACATATTGTTTCACACGTGTTCACATACATTTCGCTCACCCCTCTGTAGTTTTCCATTGCACCTGTTGTCAAGTCAGGTCAGCGCAATCCAATAAGCTCAAATGACATTCACATCCTGCTAGTCTGCCCCTCAGCAAGTTTGTTTTCTCTACTCGCTTCAACCAACATAGAACCAAGTTCTGTTTGCCCTTCATCAAATCAAAGAATTATCATTGGTCATGTAACCCATCATCGTTTACGTTCAAGATCCCCTTCGGGGGTAAAATATCGGAAAAACGAATCCTCACCCTGTCATAAAACGTCCCGTCGAAATTTCGATTGTTCTATTGAGCACAGCCACCGTGGCCGACGATAGGCTCGTTGAAACATATTCCCAGCGATATCGTCTCTCTCTGTCTACACCCACTCCTCATGAACAATTAAAAAAAGTTTTAAAAATAAGAAATAAATTCAACAAAAGTGTAGTTAGGCCCTTTGTCAAAAGTTTAAAAATACATTCAAAATGAGAATGTCACCACAAGGCTTTGGACACCTTGTACATGCCTCTAGCCTTATTGGTTCACGATATATTTCAAAAGTGCACTTAGGCCCTTTTGACAAAAATTAAAAATACATTAAAAAACGGGGCGTTACCCCAAATCCTACGACCCCTCATACAATCACTAGCCTTATTCGTTCGCGAGATATTAACAAAAGTGCAGTTAGGCACTTTGGACAAAAATGAATACTACATTCAAAAACGGGGCGTCACCCCAAGTGCTACAATACTCCATATGTCAAAATCCCATTAGGGGTTCAGAAAATATTAACAAAAGTGTAGTTAGGCCCTTTTGACAAAAATTGAAAATACATTCAAAAGGGGGCGTGGCGTTATCCCAAGTCCTACAATACCTCGCAGGTCAAAATCCCATCATGGGTTCGCGAGATATTAACAAAAGTGTAGTTAGGCCCTTTGTCAAAATTTCAAAAATACATTTAAAAAGGGGGCGTCACCCCAAGTCCAACGACCCCTCATACAAGTCTCTAGTCTTATTGGTTCATGAGATATTAAAAAGCGAATGACCTAATAGTTTTCGATCTTTTGGTTAAATTAAAAAAATATGACTCATCCATTAATCATTATTAAAAAGCCCGCCCTCTTACAAAAAAAACAAGTGCGCATGCGTAAAAACAAATATGTTTAATCATAGTGGCATCCAGTTGTTTGCATGCGTTTTATGTGGAACAACGATTAATTTCATCATAGCATGAAACTGCATGCATGTTGCATGTGCAAAGCAACGTTTACTAAAAAATTACTTTTTCACCCCCTAGTAGGGGTAGGTTTTATTTTGGGTTGGAAATACGTTGTCCAGAGGAAAGAGGGCGTCACGCCGAGTCCTACGACACCTCATTTGTTAAAATCCACGGGTTCGCGATATATCTAAAATCTTACTTGGCTGAGGATGTACAGTCGCGTTGAAAAAAAGTGTCTGCGTTAGAACTTCCACTGCTCCCCTACTAGCGATGTCTCCTATTAATCCGTCTGGGGAGGCACCTAAAAACCCATAAGTTTTATGTACGAAAAGACCACATTCTTCGACCTTTCTACCGATTTCTCCTCTAAATTTCGTCTTGCAATTCGCTCATTATCACAGTCATACTGCATTGCAGTAACTAACTATACTCCATTGCTTTTGAGTGAAATTCCCCGCACAGAAAGTTTTTTGCTACTGGAGCCCATTTCGAAGTAGACTTCCTCTGGCATACATATGCAAAATTGGATGCCGTAATTCTCTCCTTTCTAGCTGTGTGCCACTTTTCATTTTCCCTTTGGCCCCTTGTTTCCTTTTCCAGTTTTTGTATATGGCCTTCACTAAGTGTTAGTTGCTTGATCTTCTCATCACTAAACTCAATCAACAGTACCTCATCGACATCCAACTGCATTGATCGGTTTCCATAATCACGTGAGACAGCACGTTTCATTTCATTAGACTGTTGTCGGGACATTCTTTTACCTTCTCGCGAAGCAAATAAACTTTGTCGGAGAGCTGCTCTTCTTCTCTTTCTGCTGAGTGCAGTGTCCTTCACTATTGTGGCAGTTTTTTTTTCTAAACTGATTTCATTGTTTTATAGTGCCAGGATGGCCCAAAATGAAAGGCCAGCCCGGCAGCTTTGGTTCTATGAGTGAAGGAACCTCGTTTCCTTCGATTGATCTGCTTACCTCCCGTGAATTTTGCAACAAGGGACATATAATTTTCGGCAGCATTGCTGGTGGTGTTTGATACTAGCTGGGAACTTTTTGCAATTAGGGGCTGCAAGCAATAACGCATAAGTTTGGTTGCAGTTAGATGTTTGTCTTCACCTTGCCCGCTGGTAGTTCAAAAGTAGACTACTGATTGCAGTCTTTATGGATCCCAATCCAATCCAGTATTTCCGGAAACCAATTTTCCATTTTCACAACGCAATGTTTTCATTTGAAGTCGAACTTGCTTCTCTGAAAAAGTTGACACAGAATAGTTCATGATTTTGTACTCCTACATTTATGTATTAGAAGTAAAAAACAAACTACAGTCGTGGCGCGACAGCCCCTGAAGGGCCTAGGCCTACAAAGCAACCGCTGCGCTGTTGAGCCATGTAGCCGGCAGCTTGCGGGGTAACGTTTAGTCATCCCACTTGTAGGCTACTGGTAAAAAATAAGTGAAATCATAACTGCTGAGTATATTACAGATTCTCTAATGGAAGCGTAAAGAAATACATAATTTCAAATATAAACTAGGAAAAAAAACTTCCGGGTGTGGAGAGGTGTTTTTCCTTCTGTTTTGTAGGGCCTGGCTTCCTTTTCTTGGTACTTAGTCGCAATCTCCCCTGGGATTTAGTGGAACGCCCTTGAATCGGTTTTGGTGATGGCTCCAGTTTTCAACAAAAACGAATAAATAACTCCACGTGATGGCCGTAATGCTCTCCACCAGTCGTAGCCTACCTATATGTACTGTACATGTATCTATTCTACCGGAAATACTGTCCAAAAAATAAAGTGCAGAAAATAGAACACCTAACGGGCATTAAAAATAATACTGTCGCAGGTAAAATAAATTAAACAAAAAGTAATTAATGAGATCGATGAACTAAAAACAAGAAGTCGTAACTAGGAACTGGTAAAATATCGAAGGATCACTCAGAAATATCCAGACCTTGAAAATAATTCTGAACTAACCCGCACAGTCAATCGCAACATTGGACTAGATGTTCGGGAATTCCATACCGTCTGGCAAGGTTTTCGCTCTCTCAAATCACTCGAGCTCCGCTCCCCTCCCCCAACCCGCTCTCCATGACGTTGTTCTACTGCCGTGCTTGTTGCAAATACAGTAACACTTTCATTCACAAACTTCCCAAAGTGATTCCGACGATTCTATTCAACCAATTTAGGATATCGATGCGGCTTTGGAATCAGTGGGTAAAGCTCAACTTTCGTATTACCCGTTTTCTTTCGAATTTTAATGAGATATTTGAACGACAAACAGCAACTTTTCTGTTCTTGAAATTAAAAAGTAAGCAATGAATTAATATCAATTCTGCTACTAGACAGAGTACATAGCAGTTTTCAGATCGCAGATCGGACCTCCCCTTCGATACAAACATAAATAAATAAAGCTTCGCTTGTGCTGCCATCTGTTGAAATATATTCTTACCAAAGTGTCGGGACATTTAGCCTTAACCAGCAATTTCACTGTATCAGTCGATTGTTTGGTGCTTACCAAGGTCAGTGACGATCGACCAAAGCACGTTACGATCATACTGAATGGAACCTTCCTAAGAATCTTCCTCTAGCAAATCCTACGTTTCAACAACTTAGTAAGATCGATATTTTGTTAGGAGATTATATTTGTGCGTACATTCACCGATCTGGTAAGGTAACCCAACACTTCAATCATCCAACCTGCATGAAACCTAGTTTGGTTGGATTCAATCGGGGTTCGGGTATGAAACACAGGCACACCTTCCAATACGTCATGGCAGCTGGTAACATCATTCTTTGCGAAGACCGACGTCGATATTCAGAATCAACTTCAGAAGTCTTAGGAATTAGAAGAAAGCCAGATTCCGCACCATACAACAAGAGATGATACAGAAATATTTGTGGTCCACTTACCATTCCATGAACTACTTAAACGAAGACTGAACAGACATCCTGACATGAACCAAAACTATGTGAAGTTTAAGGACGAGGTGAAGTACTAGGGCGTATGGAACCATCCCGCCCGGCTACGACTTCTACATACTACATGCCTCATCATGCCATTCTCAAGGAGTCCAGTTTGGCAATGAAGACAAGAGTTGCTTTTGATTGCTGAGCTAGTTCCAGCAATGGTGTATCCTTGATCAACATACTTCTGGTTGGGCCCACTATCCAGCAAAATCTCTGCCCTATTATTGTTAGATTTCGCACCCACACTGCTGGCATCACGTAAGATATACAGATACAGTACAGTAGGTACAAGTAAACACCAGGAACCCTACCTACCAGTGGATTTTGAGAAGAAGAGATCAGATAGATCTCAACCAAGCACTCCCTTCTTGACTATGCGATGCTTACAAGAGCTTGCCACAGAGGAAGCCTAGGCACCAACATTCTTGCGAATGATTTCTATGTCGGCAATTGTACGTCTGTATGTCAAATCATTGAGAATGCGCTCCAAATGTAACGTCAGTTGAAATAACTACATCATAGGGAATGATTTTCACAACGAGAACGGTGCAGAAGGCATACCATTCTAGTCCACTTGAGAGTATTCCGGCGGAGCTCAACCTCCTCTCCGTCTCAACAAAGATGACAGTGTCAAGACTTTGAGGTTGTTATGGCTTCCTACTAAAGATAGGCTAACTTCCAGATGGTTAAGAGCATGAGCTTACTTTCACCTACACATGTATTCACGAAACGAGTTGTGTTGTCAGTCATCTCTGCTACTTTTAGCCGATTTTCATTCATGAAAATAAAAATTTAAAAAAAGCTTATGGGATCACCTTCTTCCCGTGTGTGTGTGCGTATGTGTGTGTGTCACCCCCTAATAAAATCTAAACGGCCGAAGCGATATCAATAAAACTCGATGGGTGCACACTAAAACCTCGTCCGACCTCGATCGTGTCTTTCAAATTTTACAGTAGCCTAATACGTTTCACCAATCCAACATGGCGGCCGCACGATATATTTCACAGGCATTCTATATCTCCGCAACAGTAACATATATCACCCTGAAATTTTGTACGGTGATAAAGGGTACTACTAGAAGTTTATGTAGGTGATTTTCATAAACCTGTGAAGTACAAAACGAACATGGCGGCCAAGCGAAGTTGAAGCATTTAAATAAACGTTTCTTGCGATTTGACCATCCGAGCGCAGTGAAACTTGGCACAGCAAATGTTTATACACATTTTAATACATTGACATCTCATTTAGTTCAATTGTTTACATAACCCCAAGATGGCGGCTGTACGAAATTTTAAAATTATGCTTTTATATCTTGTGTCCTAAACATGCGATCGAAGTGAATGTATGAATAATGAACCTACGCAATTATCTTCATCCAATGGTATATAGCTCTATGGGCTACGTATATAACAATCCAACATGGTGACCACCCGAAATATTTATACAGCTCTCAATATTTGCGAATCTATCACAGCAATTAAACTGAAATTTTGTATATTGATAGAGGCTATTAACTTAAGTTCACCTATGGAACCTTTAACAACCTGGTACTCACAAAACCAACATGGCGACCAAGCGAATTTTAAACATTTAAATGGAATTTACTCGCGATTTAATCATCCGAGCACAGTGAAACTTGGTACAGTAAATGTTCATATAAAATTTAATCCACTGACATACAATTGTACACAATTGGTTTGATATCCTCAAGATGGCGACTGTGCGAATTTTCAAAATTTGGTATATTTCTTGTGTCCTAATCATGCGATCGAAGTCAACGTTTGAATAATGAGCCTGCACAATAATCTTTATGTTCGACCCTGACTATTATATGTCAGAAAACTGTACTATAATGAGGCTCATTTTAACACTATTTTTCATTATGAAACAGTTTCTCCCACCAATCAGAGCTCAAGAAACAGTTGTTTGACCAATTAGATAATTAGATGCGCTGAGTTCCACGGCCTTCTAATTTAAATTTCACTGCCTGGTCTAGTATCATAGTAGGGTAATCGAGGAGGCCATGGTCAAATACACGGCATTCTCTGCGTCTCATGCGCTCTGTTCAGTACATAAAACTGGCAAAATCTCGACAGGTATTTATGATTATTTATGTTCGAACATAAAATAGTTATAATAATTATCGTCGAGCATGAACAGTCGTATGCAACTCGCCTATAATTGTAATTAAGACACTCGTATGGAAATTATAAATCTCGCATACGCTCGTTTTATAAACATACTCGTGTCTTAATTATTGCCATTATAGGCTCGATGCATAATGTACTATTATCTAATGGTACATAACTCTATGGCCTACACATATAACAATCCAACATGGTGACCATCTGAAATATTTAGACGGTTCTCAATTTCTACGAATCTATTACAGCAATGAAACTGAAATGTTGTATGTTGATGAAGGCTATTAACACAAGTTCACTTATGTATCATTCAATAACCTGCCGAGCACAAAACCAACATGGCAGTGACGTGAATTTTAAATATATAAATTGATTTTTCTCGCGACTTTCCATCCGAGCGCTGTGAAACTTGGCACGGTAAATCTTCATACAAGCCTTAATATACTGATGTATAATTTAATGGAATTTTATGAGAACTTAAAAATGACGGCTGTGCAATTTTTAAAAATCTCGTTTTCATTTCTCGTGTCCTAGGTGAGACCAGTAGGATATATGAAAATAGCCTATTTAGTTCTTCAGCGAACTACTTGTTTAACTTTTGGACTTCATCAGCCCTATAGTCATTCTTTGTAAAATGTTCCTGCAACAACTCATGCAAAATCAGATGGTCTGGGAAGAACCATTGTCTCCTGAACTATCAGAGGGTTGGCACCATTGTATTATCAGCTTCCCCTGTTAAACAATATCCACATTGTCAGAAGAATTCTTGTTGATAATTATGTAATCCACATCTAGATACATGGCTTCTACGATTCTTCGGAAGCTTATGGAACTTGCATCTACCTACAATCCACGTACAAGAATGAAATTACCACAGTCAAGCTTCTTCTGTTCTAAATCAAGGGTAGCCCCCTTGAAGAAAATCTCTCTTCATCGCTTGGAGTTCTGCGGAGCCTTTTTGTTGGCACAATTGCTTAAGAAGTTAACCCAAGCATTAAGGTTGGGGATCCGCCACACGTATCTTTGGATTTATTCCACCATAGTATGGTTATTTGCACCCTCTTCAAGATGGAAGACCTTCGTGGGGAATAGGATGGCTGAAATACAAAGAACACTACAACTTATGGGTAGATACATGTGTCCTCACACGATAAGTCGGCGTGTATAATTTCTCGAGGAGTCTATTCCAATGATCTCATAGAAAGTCAGCTTTGGCAGGGGGACTATCATGGCTAGGCCTACATGAAGACACCACACTATGGCCAACTTCATCCGATGTTGTTACACAGCAAGACATCCCGGAAGAGAAATGTAAGACAAGCTGCCATATCGTAACGAGAATAGAAGACGGGATCATTACGAGGTTTTCAAGACTGACCAGATTGCAGCATATTGTATATATTTTCCAACAAATTGCAAAATACCACGAGAAAAACCTCCCCCTGCAATAATTGGAACAAGCATTTGACCAATGCAAACTGTATTACAAAGACCGCCTCGTAATCCCAAGAGCAAATCACGTTATTTGAGTTATAACCTCTTCTAGATGACATGGGTAGGAGGTAGATAACAACACTATGTTCTTAGCCATGAAGGAAAACACCAGTTGACATTATCTAACAAAACTGATCGTGGAGCACGAGAATCGTTGCATATTACATGCTGGTTGTCGACTTTTACTTTCATCGTTCAGACAAAGGAATGGTGAATCAACTGCCAGAAACATTTTTATCACTGCCTGGTTTGTCAAAAATTTAAGGCTGAGCGTACAAGTCAACTAATGGGGCAACTGCCAATCCCATCCCCAAGTTGCAGCGTATAATAGCATATTGAATTCGTTTTCCAACAAATTGCAAAATACCACGAGAAATAGGTCTACCACCCCCTGCAATAATTGCATTGCAACAATTATTGCACCAATGCATACTGTATTAACTCATGTATGCGATGCAATTGAAACAAAGACAGCCTCGCAGTCCGTCTCTCGTCTGATCCAAATTGTCACTCCAGACCACGTTTTAATTGGAACTTTCATACCTTCAGCCCACAGCTAGATCTAGGTACCACTAGTATATGCTTAGTCTGTTATCTGTTAGGTCACTTTTAACGGTGGTGTTGACTTCACTGGTCAGTTCTCTGTTGAGTCAGGGTCGCGTAGATCAACACTGAAGAAGAAGTGCTACATTGTCATATTTGCTTCTATAGCTACCTGAGCAGTGCATTTAGACGTGTCGAGCAGCTCATCAACCGAAGTAATTTTGACCATTTTGAAGCGATTCGTGTTACGTTAAGGTTGATACAAGAGGCTCTACAACGACAAAGGGACCGACTTTGTGGAGGCTCAACGAGAACTCCAAGCTCTCCTGAAGTCTGAACAGCTGGCCCGAAACAAGGAACTCCACACATACTGAGGGCATAGGATGGGTCTTCATCCCTCCTCGTATATCCCATTTTGATGGATTGTGAGAAGCTGGTGAAAAGTCGTTTAAGAACCCCCTATAACAAACTATAAGAACTATGTGCCTCTCGTTTTAGAAGCTGAACAACCTAACCTGTCAAATCAATGCATGCCTCAAAATCTAGGCATGTGATCCGTCCCTCGTTTGACCCAAATTATCACTCCAGGCCACGTTTTAATTGGAACTTCCATACCAGCATCCCACAGCCACTATACTTAGTTTGTTATCTAGATGGTAAGTATTGCAGTAGCGACTCCATCTATTCTGGCGCAGATGGTCGCACGACGATCTCCATCATTTGCAACAGCCAACCAAATGGACCAACTCTTATCCAAGTGTGCGACCAGGTGCATTGGTCATTGCACGTGAGGACAATCTGCCAGCCTTATCCTGAAAAGTGGCAATCGTCGTATACTGGTTCGTGTGTTGACCATCCTTATTGTACGTGGCCTTTTCAAGGGACCAATCACCAAATTTTACCTTCTCGCAGCAGATGAAGACTTGTAAATAAGTGTTCATAGTGTATTTACGTTTCGCTTTGTTTGGATTTAATTGCTTATATTTGCTGCTTGTTCTATTAACCAAGAAAGTGAATATTTTGGGTGGCCAGTTGGTTGTGATCTTAGAATGTTTGTTTAAATATATTTGTCTGCATTTGACATTATTTTCAATTTTCCCGCTTAGAGCACATTCCGAAAATGCTCTTGTTTACGTTGGGTGCCGTGCTTAGGCACCATACGGTATGAGGCTAAATGTTGCGTGTTGCTCACTGGCTCTCAGTACAAAATAGCTTGCCGGATAGCGACTTAACAGCGTATGTGAGCATGCCTCAATCTTCAACAGTGCATTTATTATATAGGCTAGTTTAAAATAGCCTAGGTGTTCCTTGCAGTGAGTATCAATACCAAGTATGGTTTATTGTATTCCTTGCATTGCGAAACGGTACAATCATTCATGCATGCTCCCAGCGAAATTGCGACCTGAACAATCATTATAATAAAAATAATAATAATAATAATTATTATTATTACAGGCCTGACATCGGTACGTACGCTCGCTAAGACCATAGGCCATAGGATCAAGCTATCCGAGAACTCGGTAGACGTGAGTTTGAAACCTATCGTCGACCATCCTTTAAACCTCTTAACAGGCCACGAGTGCGTTCTTCAAATTCCTCGCACATTTTCATGCATCTTCATTAATTTTAGCTCCCAGTAACTCCTCTTATGAGGGCATTCAGCCTTAAAAAACACCCACCATATAGAAATTCATTGCATCTCATACCCGAGCCCGTTGAAACTGGAATAAGTAGGGGTAGCCTATATTGTAGGCTACCTAGCGTCACGGGATAGTTCCCTACAGGTAAACAACCCACTCATTTGGACCCTTCCTGTATCTGCGCCTGTTGGGGACTGCACCCCGTCAAATTCTGGTGTTGCTGATTATTTAGGGACTTTGCGACATCGCGGTCATGTAGCCCCGTGTACTTGGGTGTGTATAGATTTTCCTGATAACCTGTGTGAATGTCTGTACTAGTGTGTGTATTTGTAACTGAGGTAGGATTTGGGTAAGAAGTGGCCGTGGCCTTAAGTTAGGTATCATTCTGGCATTTACCTGGAGTAGAAGTGGGAAACCACGGAAAACCACTTCCAGAATGGCTGAGGAAGGAATCGAACACGCCTCTTGTCAGTTTTGCCTCACAAGACTGAGTGTAGCCTACCCCGTTCCAGTCCTGAGACCAGAAATTAAATTTCTTGGCAGAGCCAGGAAATGAACCCGGACATAAGGGTGAGAGCCGAGAATGCTAGCCACTGCGCCAGGAGGTGGTCTATTTAGTCCGATATCGCGAACACAAATCATAAGAAGAGAATGATGCTGTCTTCGTGTGTGATGGATGTCAGAGTGTCAGATAATTTGGCAGAGTAGAGTCTAGATCATCGATACCATCGTGGCGAAATCTTCGGCGGTCAGCACTGGGTGTTGTCCTGATTGTGAACAGTTCATTGCGAAAACGTGGTATGGTTTCGACACGTGTGGAAGAGTCCAGATCGCGAACAAGCCAGGAGGCGTCTAATATAATAGAATTTAATATTTTGCGTTTAGACATACACTTGTTGAATAATGCTTGCATAAGGCAATGTTACTGGGTTAGACTATTGTTTCGGATGAAACAATCGGTCGTTACGTTAGGTCTGATTTGCATATATTAATTCTTACTAACATATAGAAACACATATCGCAGGATTTCCCAAGATATGCAACCTTACTTGTTCGCGGTCTGGATACAGCATACAGTATTTAAATGACCATAATCACAAGATTCACGGTCACGTAAAACTACAATCTTCTTTTTTATTTAAATGGCCATATAATTTTTGGTGTGTTCGCAATTTGGACTGTCCGTAACCAAACGAGTACTGATCACGCAGGGTCAACTGCTCAAACGTCACTGCTTCCCTGTGATGGTGAAGTAGTTGAAACAACTTTTTTGGATCTGTATTTAAAGGCATTGCAATCTGGGAAAACTGCGAAATCTATTACACGAGAAGTAGTTTAATCAATTGTAGACGGCAAAAGTATGCTACTTGAGACTCATGAAGGAAGACTAAGTATATCTCAGTGTTTTTTGGATCTGTATTTAAAGGCATTGCAATCTGGGAAAACTGCGAAATCTATTACACGTGAAGTAGTTTCATCAATTGTAGACGGCAAAAGTATGCTACTTGAGACTCATGAAGGAAGACTATATCTCAGTGTTATTTCAGACCATGTCAATACAGATAAAAACGTGTGTACAAGAACTGCCCATCGTTCATTCAGCCACTGCAAATCTATGGTTTCCCGCCACGGAAGTCTTTCGTTCTAGAATATCGGAGGTAATTGGAGGCATTGCTGTAAAATGGTTTCCGGTCATATAAGTCGTTCGTTCTAAAATATCGGAGGTGATTGGAGGTATTGCTGTAAAATGGTTTCCGGTCATACAAGTCTTTCAGGCATTGCTGTAAATGGGATTCAATTCTGCTTTGTTTAAGTCCTGGGAAACGAAAACAAATGTAATTATTTACTTTGCAACTTAGGCCTATGCGATAAAAACTATTTATTGCAATTCCTTAGGCTATTGTAGGGGAAGAAAAGCAGAAACTGGATCTGGATCTTTGTTGCACCCGTTGTTCCATTATTTTGGACGAGGTTCTTTTATGTGGTTGTGTATTAGTACCTGAATACCAAAAGTATACCGTCTTAATTTTGACTAAACTAGGGAATTTTCTTTGTAATATTCTTTACAATCTCAAACTGAAGTTGATGCGTTTTGTACTTAATCGTCATCTGTAGCTTCTTCTAACTTACTGTACGTATATCTTCATTATCCTAACACCCGTTACAGGAACTTCTGCTCATAAAACGAGACATTTTTTAATTTGACTTGAATCCTCCTTGTACCAAGCGATGAGACATTTTCTTCTATCCTTGGGTTCGATTCCCGGCTCTGCCATGAAATTTAATTCTGGTCTGATGGATCGAACCGAGTGCATTCAGCTTCGTGAGGCATAACTGAGAAACGGGTGGGTTCAATTCCCATCTCAGCAATCCTAGATGTGTTCTTTCCGTGGTTTCCCATTTCTACTCCAGGCAAATGACACGATGGTTCCTAAATTAAGGCCATAGCCACCTCCTTTCCAATACTAGCCTCAGTTACAAATTCACACACTACTACAAACACCACCATATCACCGATTACTATCAGACACATTCTACATACACCCAAAATACACGAAGCTGAACTGACTGCGATGTCCAAGCCCTTAAAGAAAACTGCAACAACAACAACAATTGTTTTCTATATAAGATCAACTCTCAAACTTAAATTAGTGTCATTATCGTGTTGGAAGCCAGTTTTCAGTGTTGCCTCAGTAATCAAATGTTAATGTATTTCAGTCGGTGAACACGATTGTACCCAATTGTAATCAGTAGTTCCCTAATCCTGAAAAACAAATCTCATGTAACATTTTTAGTTCAGGATTAGGGAACCAGGATTAGGGTACAATCGTGTTGACCGACTAAAAAACCATTACATTTCGATTAAATTATTGAAAAAGTGGAGGCAAATCCGTTTGGCAGCAATGCACTCCCGTCATTTACATAGATTTTCCAAGTAATAGATTAAAATATTATTTGGTGCATGACCTTAGGTATAGATGGCAAGTTTGTCATGCATGTTCGCAACATTTTCAGTTCATATTCATTTGTGTTCACGTTACAGGCCCGTGTGTAGATATGCCTGATAGCACTGCCACTATGCTTGGCCCATGCTTGGTGACGTCATCCCCGGCAGCAGTATTGATCTGTACTGCATAGCTAGGGGTGGGGGGACAAACTGTTCTCCGACCTCGTTAGGCCTATCAGGCCGCCTACGGGCGTCAACTTGAAGATCTGCATCACTCGCAACACGCCAGTAGTATTGCATGAGGAAATGTCCACTAGATGCCATTGGAATCAGTCGCCCTACAGCGAAGTCATGAGTGTCAAGTGCGCACCACAACTGTTAGTTCGGATATCGATGCTGGCAGCGGCCATTCTCATGTCACCTTATTGTAAATCCCCACCCCTAGATCCTAATTATTACTATTGCACAAAATATCAGTCACCACAGAAACACAGGTTATCAGATAATTTCAACATAAACTCAAGACACTCGCGACTGATGACCAAGATCTTTCAAGCACTTAAAATGAAGTGAATTAACAACGATAAAGTCAAGTGAAAAACAAGAACTAATACAGACGGCTCTGGTGAGATCGAGTAATCTATAACTGAGTCTCTGGTGGTGTTTATGTGCTACCAACAGTTGAGGGTGAAATTTCTTCGGAACATACATTTTGAGTTCGATACAAAACATTTCTTCCCTCTTTTAATTTGTACTTGTTGCAGTGGCGGCGCGTGGATAAAACATCTGGGGGTTCACTACTTTGAAAAATAACGTGGCCAAATTTAATGTTACTTGATGTTTACATAGACGTAAAATAGTGACATTGCATGACTAGAAAGGTGATATAATATAATACCCCTGGAAGGACAAATTACTACACGAATATGAACCAAAAGAAATTACGACAAGCATACATTAACAAATAAAATAGACACCCACATGAAACAAATGACCCAAAGGCTTCACGTGACACAGCCAAGAGAAAATACAAGGAAAGCCTGAAAGGGTTAAGCGCCGCTTAATGCTATGAACACGTCCATCGGACCACGTGCCAACACAAGGCGAACAATGGCCGTTTAACAAATTACAAACCGATAACACACAAACCCCTACCCTGACATGTATAAGCCAACTAATGGCTACACTGCGATCTGCTGCACGGCTGAAAGCAACGGAAAACTACAGCCGTAACGCTATTCCAGAGGATATGCACCTCTCTATGCATAATTACATGTGATGATGGCCTCCTCCCGTGTAAAATTCCAATCCGGAGGTAAACTAGTCCCCCGTTCGGATCTCCGGGTGGGGAATACTCGAGAGGGGGTTAACATCACACAAGTGACAAAGAGGAAATCTGATATTCTACGGATCGGAGCGTGGAATGTTAGAAGTCTGCTAGGAAGTGGAAGGTTAGAAAACTTGGAAAGGGAAATGGATAGGTTGAGGTTGGATTGGTTGGGATTAGTGAAATGCGCTGGCAGGAAGAACAGGACTTAGCACTAAATCAAACAATGGCCAAGCAGGGGTTGGTCTCATATTGAGTAGGAAACTTGGACAGCGGGTGGAATATTATGAGCAATATAGTGAACGGAATATTGTAGCAAAAATCAATACAAAACCTAAGTGCACCACAGTGGTACACGCCTATATGCCTACCAGTCAAGCTGATGATGAAGATGTTGAAAAGATCTACGAAGAAATAGATGAAATTCTGAGGTATGTCAAGGGTGATGAAAATGTTATAGTAATGGGATATTGGAATGCTTTGGTGGGAAAAGGAAGAGAAGGGAAGATAGTAGGAGATTTCGGATTAGCTGAAAGGAATGATCGAGGAAGCAGGCTGATGGAATTCTGCACCGAGCATGAGTTGGTCATAGCTAACACCTTATTCAAAAAAGAAGGAAGATTGTAGTTTTACGTGACCGTGAATCTTGTGATTATGAGCCACGGGACCTCCTTTTTACGTGGAATCCGAACCACAGGACATGGCATTTCACTTCGAAAATCTCACATGCATTGACCGGGAATCGAACCCGGACCGCCTTGGTGAGAGGCATACAGCTAGACCGCTGAGCCACCACGCCCCCAACAACAACAACCTTATTCAATAACCACAATAGAAGAATATACACATGGATGAGACCAGGAGATACAGGGCGTTACCAAATCGACTTCATTATGGTCAAGTAGAGGTTTCGAAACCAGATTTTGGATTGTAAAACATATCCCGGTGCTGACATAAACTCTGACCACAATCGAGTTGTTATGAAATGCAGATTAAAGTTGAAGAAACTGAAGAAAAGTCAAAAGCCAAAACAAAAAGGTGGACAATAGACAGACTGAAAGAGAAGGATGTAAACGAAAGATTTAAGAAGAGTAGCCTATAAAGGAAGGACTAATGAAAAACCTTAAACAAACTTCAATTGCAGACGAATGGACACTTTTGAAGAATGAAATAACAAAATCCGCAGAAGAAAACATTGATAGGAAAGAAAGAATAGGCAGAAAACCGTGGATCACTCAGGATATACTAGAATTGATGGATGAAAGGCGGAAACACAACAATGTAAGAGATGAAAAGGGGAAAGCAGAATACAGACGTCTGAGAAATGAGGTTAACAAGAAGTGCAAGGTAGCGAAAGAAGAATGGTTGAAAGAGAAATGTGCAGGTATAGAAAATTGTCTGAAATTATGAAAAGTAGACACAGCTTATCGAAGGATTAAGCATACTTTTGGGGAAAAGGAGACTAAGTGCTGTAATATTAAGGACACAAATGGAAAGCCTCTAACAGATAGGGAAGAAAAGGTTGAGAAATGGAAAGCTTACATAGAGGGTTTGTATAAAGGGAAGGAGATTGAGAATCATGTAATGGAAAGGGAGGAGGAAATTGATGAGGATGCAAAAGGAGATTTAATATTGAGATCAGAATTTGACAGAGCATTGGAAGACTTAAATAGGAACAAAGCACCAGGCATAGATGATATACCGATTGAGTTGCTACGCTGCATAGGAGATGAAGGTCTGATCAGGTTATTTCACTTGGTGTGTAGGATTTATGAGACAGGTGAGGTACCCTCTGATTTCAAGAAGAATGTTATCATCCCTATACCGAAGAAAGTAGGAGCTGACAGATGTGAGGATTACCGTACAATCAGCTTGATTACTCATGCTTCAAAGATCCAGCCTAGAATAATTTACAAGAGGATGGAAAGCCAGATAGAAGCGGAATTGGGTGAAGACCAGTTTGGTTTCAGGAGAAATGTAGGAACAAGGGAAGCTGTACTAAGTCTTAGGCTGATTTTGGAAGGTAGAATAAGAAAAGATAAGAGAACGTTCATGGCATTTATAGACTTAGAAAAGGCTTTTGATAACTTTGATTGGACTAAATTGTTTGACATTTTGAAAATGATTGGAATAAAGTATAGGGATAGGAGGGTGATCTACAATCTATACAGAAACCAGACAGCAGTCATTCGAGCTGATGGACATGAGAGAGAAGCTGGTATTCAGGAAGGTGTGAGGCAAGGTTGCAACTTATCACCCATACTTTTCAATATTTACATTGAACAAGCAATGAAGGAAATTAGAGAGAAATTTAAAGTGGGAGTGAAGATTCAAGGAGAAATAATTTCAACTCTGAGATTTGCTGATGACATCGTCATCTTGGCCGACACGCTTGAGGATTTGAATGAGTTTTTGAATGGTATGGACTCCATCTTGAGGAAAGAATTCATGATGAAAATTAATAAATGTAAAACAAAAAAATTGGAATGCAGTCGCAATAAATCAGAAACCTCTATGGACATCAAATTGGCAGGGGAAAACTAAAGGAAGTAGGAGACTTCTGTTATTTAGGAAGCAAAATAACCAGTGATGGACGAAGCAAAGAGGATATAAAAAGTAGGTTGGCTCAGGCAAGGAAAGCATTTCTACAGAAAAGGAATCTGTTGACATCGAATATAGATTTAGGTATTAGGAAGACATTCTTGAAAACCTTTGTCTGGAGCGTGGCACTCTATGGAAGTGAAACTTGGACTATTGGTGCAGCAGAAAAGAGGAGAATTGAAGCGTTTGAAATGTGGTGTTACAGGAGAATGATGAAGATCAGATGGGTAGATAGGGTTACAAACGAAGAGGTATTTAGACGCGTGGGAGAGGAGAGATGTTTCTGGCGACTGCTGATGAAGAGAAGAGATAGGTTGGTAGGACACATACTATGACACCCAGGAATAGCAAGCTTAGTTATGGAAGGAAGGGTCGAGGACAAGAACTGTAGGGGTAGACCAAGGTTAGAGTATGTTAAACAGATTGCCTCGGATGTAGGGCGTGGTAGCTATGTAGAGATGAACCGATTAGCTCAGGACAGGGAGGCATGGAGAGCTGCAACAAACCAGTCAAAAGACTGAAGACTCAAACAACAACAACAACAACAACAACAACCTTGACATTTAAAAAAGGGACAAAAATCAATTTATCCAGCCAAAATAGATACACGTATGAGAGCATATTATAAACCAGAAATGAACACTTATTTGAATTAAGAAATTAAAGTGGATTACTTGGGCAACCGCGTGGCCGGAAAGATGGGAAAATTTCCCCATTAAAATCATGACAGAATAAAATAAAATAAAGAGAACAAAACCTGGCGATTAAGCCAACAAATAACCAATACCAATTCGCTCGGCCATTCGGACTCTTGAAATCCTGGAATTAAAAGTCAGTCATTAGGCATAAAGAAAAATCATCGCGCCATGGTGATGCAACAAGTTAAAATCGCAGTTTGAAGACATAAAAACACAAGCGCAGTAGTTCTTCTAGTAGCCCCTTTAAAGATAATTGTTTCAATTGTCATACCTAGATATTCTTCTGCCTCCCGGGAAACCACCTTGGTCCCCCGAGAGGCCAGCGTTACACGACTAATCAGTCAGATACTAATAAACAGAGTGATGCTTCGGTATCGCCACCCAGCACAAGACCTCACTCAGTCCCATGCCACGTCCAATGATGTCAACACAATTTAGTTTGTATTTAGCAAGAACAAAGTGGAACACAGTAGTTGGTAACAAAATGACAAGGTTGTTTAGGGAAGTCACCCCATATGCGATGGTGCTACATATTCACAGGTTAGTGATGCAATCAGCGAATACATTGTTGCCAGTCTAAGTTACTTCTCCATAACTGCGTAATTAAATTGGTGGGTCAATGAGATGCCGCAGCATTAGGTGATGCAATATTTCATAAGCGATGACTAGGGTTGCCACCAGAAGTCCTGGGTTCGGCCCCTGGCTCGGATGATATGCAGACAAGGGCTCGAACTCGTGCCAGATGTAGTGGGTCGATTCATAATCGGCACAGACTTCACCTCCCAAGAAAGACCAGGGGAGAGAAGAAGCAGAGGTGTTTGGTGGACAACCGGACACCTTGGCAGTCGAAGGGACCACTCCAGCTCCACCAGCAGAGCTTGAAGATGCACCCTCGGATCAAAAGACATCATCAATCTTAGTATGGTACCTCCCACCTGGGCCCAGGTTGAGAGTACACCATCCCTATTTAGGTAACCCAGCTGACACACACATACTAGATCAGCAACAAGTCCAAATACACACCCAGGGAAGGTGAGTATGTCACTCTCCGTCACATTCCATCATCGAAGGTTCCCTTACGGGGATCAATTACTCCCAGCCCTGAGCGAAAGTCACGTCGCCCAAGTACAGGGTGAAAAACATCACACGTTACCCTCTATCTAGGGTAAATTCACATCACGTCACATGGAAATATGCTTTTGCATAGTTACGAGGCTCATTGAAGAGTATTTAAGTCAAAATAGGGATACTCGAGGCATTAATGAAAACTTCACCACAATAGATTCAAATTAATTCAGGGCTTAACGAAAGGTCCACTGAAAGAGGTAATATCACCAGAAAAGGGTAACCGAACATCACATTGGGATGGACTTCCGAATTTCACCACAGTCCTTCCTTAGTGATCGATGAATTGTGTGAGATGTTTTCCGCTGTCACTACGTGCGATTAAAGCAAATAACTGCTATACAAGTCATCCCAGACCGGTATACAAAAAGAGCATTCTGGAAACTAATGTTTGATTGCACTGCAAGTAGGTGGTTTTTGTATCTTCTACAGAAGACAATAATTAGTTGAACATATTTAAGTGAGAATATCATATCTCTTTATGTACTTTAACAAACAAGCAGAAATGTTATTACTCATCGGTTTTGTCCAACCACTAATGAATGTCACTTGACAGCATACAGGTAACAGTACGGGGAAAGGAATTTGCATCCCTTTCTGAAGCTTTCAAGCAGACCAATGTCATCCTCAAACAGCTTGGCGTCACCGATAACAAAGTACAAGGAATCTGTTTACGTGTACTAGAAGATTCTCTTCACATACTTCCTAACTATATTCTGGCAGGAAGAAACCCGGGAAACTGGAGCTGAAGATGATGATAGTGATGATGAGAGTGAATTATTAAAGACTAGCTGTTTTTATTTTCTTGCAATACAAAGTGTTTGACATTTTCGTTATTAAAAATGCCTGATTAAAGAAAACTCGACTCAGCACTCTCCTTTTTAGTGTTCTTGATTACACTGGAGGAAATGTACTAATCGAAATAAAGTAAATTTAAGAATTATTATTATTATTATTTATTTACCATAAATCGTACAAGAAATATGGAAGGCCTAGTGAAAAAGGGCAAGCCCCACATACATATTTCATGCTTCACAGGCACAGCTTACATCTACATTTGTTTTAACAATATTTACAAGTTTTACAAAGATATTTGCAGTATTTACATATTTAGAATATTGACATAGTACATTTTCCTGTTCACTCACTCTCTCACGCACGCACTTTCATAACCTCGATCACGCGATACATACATTCATTCCATTCAGATACTCATTCATTCAGCGAGACAATCAATCACTCATACATACGTTTATTTATACAATGTACTTTTTTACGTACGGCTTGAATTTCCTAAGAGGCAAGATCTTGGCATCCCCTGGCAGCGCGTTCCATAACCGCGCAGAGCGGCCGTAGAAACCTGTCAGGTAAGCATTGCTACGTGCGAAGGGCGGAACGAGGGTTACACCTCGTCCTCTCCGAACTGAGCGATATGCCAATGACAGTCGGCATAAAGGGTCAATATTAATGGAACCTGTAAGGGATTTTTTAAGAAAAATTAGATCAATTTGTTTGGCTGTTGCCTCTATAGATGGAAATTTTGACAAAGGGGAAGGGGAATAACGAGCTATTAGCCTTTCTGCGCGGCGCTGTACACGCTGGAGCTTGTTCATGTTTTCCGCTGTAGTGGGATGCCAAGCAGGTAAGCCGTACGTTAATATCGGACGGACCATGCATGTGTAAGCCATCCTGAAGGCTCTAGGTTTACAACCTCTCATGTTTCTGTACAAGAAACCCAGAACTTTGGTGGCCTTACATCTTGTCTCTTCACTTTGCATGTTCCAATTCAGGGTGTCGGAGATTGTTACCCCTAATAGCTTTAAGTTTGTGCACTGTGGGATGACACTGTTCATAATTTTGTATTCATTCTCAATGGGTTTTTGTGACCTGGTTATTCTTATGTATTTACATTTTTGTACATTTATATTTAAATTATTCACAGAACACCACAGCGATAAGTTGTCCAGATCTGATTTAAGACAGAGGGAATCTTCTTCACATTTAATGCCCCTGTATAGCACGGTGTCATCTGCATATAGTGGCATTGATGAGGTGACACAGCCAGGAAGATCGAGCACATATATAGTGAAGAGAAGAGGTCCGATCACAGAGCCATGAATCACTCCAGAAGTAACTTGAGCAGCCTGCGATCGAGCTCCTCCGTACACCACACACTGTGTTCGACCCTCTAGGAATGACCTCACCCATGCAAGTAAGCTACCCCGTATGTTAAGCTGCTGTAGCTTTAACAAAAGTCTTTCATGAGACACTTGATCGAAGACCTTAGCCCAATCCAGTGCAATACAGTCCACTTGTTTCACTTCTGGCTGATTCAAGTAGAACTGAAACTCATCAATGACTTTTGTCAATAGAGTAGTGCAAGAACGACCCGGAAGAAAACCGTGCTGATTTGGGTCGAGCAGATTGTTCTCCCGTAGGAATTCCAGCACACTGTTTGCTACTAGCCGCTCCATACATTTACAAATTATAGATGTTAGACACACCGGTCTGTAATTTGCAACATCTTCTCTGTCACCTTGCTTATAGATTGGCACCACGTTAGCACATTTCCACCCACACGGCACAGAACCTTGGTTGATAGACAGGTTGAATAACGCACTCAGAGAGGGCGCTAATGCTTCCGCACACTGCAGCAGGATCCGTCCGGGAACATCATCTGGGCCGGTCGCCGCATGTGGTCTAATCTTCCGTAGGCTCTGAATCACCTCAGTTGTTGTGAAGTACAGGTTGGAGAGTGGGAGGGGTGGAAGTGATGACCTTGGCAGAAGCAGGTTCGTGGTCATATCCGGCTTAGAAAAGTTCTGCTTGAAACTGTCACTGAACGCTGTTGCAATATCTTGGGGTGCACTGAGGAATGTACCGTTACAGTGAAATGAGGCTGGCGCAGCGGTGCCGCGTCTTCTGGACAAAAATTTCCACATTTCACTGGTGCTGCTTATTTTGTGAATTTCTTTGTTTGGTTCCTGATGTTCTTGTATTTTTCCCACATGATGTCAGTTGAGCAACTTTTCCATTTCTTGTATAAAACGTTCCTTTTCCTAATCATTTTAATGACTTCCTTCGTCACCCATGGAGAATTTTTCTTCCCACTAATGGTTATTTTCGGTATAGCTATATCCACACATTCAAAGAAACAATTTCGCCAGGCGTGCCACACTGATGTTTATCTAATCAATCTGTACAGAATATTCATTTTATGTCAACTTTGTGTTTTAATCACTTTAAAGTGTTCAATTTTCTTTTCGGGCCCTTTTCTAAAGAAACTTGATCACATCTTGCTTTCTTGTAATTAGACAGGATAATGTTACAAAGTATAGAAATAATACGATCAGTAATTTTCATAATCGGAGTACCGCACACGCATGTACGCTCCAACATTTGTCTCAGGTCCACGTCTTCGTTGACAGCAAGTTTGATTAAAGAACGTAAAATTGAATAATGCCTTTTACATTGCTTTAAAAACTTCGTTTCGTATTTGCCCGATACCATAACTTGCATCGAACGAAATGCATATTTTCCTATGCTGATTACTGTACTTGATGGTACAGTCAAACCACCCCTGTTTATCTCCTCAAACCAAGTATCCTCCCTATTTTCACCAATTTTGAGATCTCTGCAGATTTTGCATTCTATTTTGGCCGCTGTCTTAAAACTTGCGTAGCCACAGACAAATAGCAGTGCAGAAGCGTCAACATCACTGTTTACCATACATTCCAGAATTATCACGAAGAATACAATCCAGTTCGTCTTCGGTTTTAATTTCTTCATCACATACTTTTAAATTGTCTACATTGAGAGCAATTTGGCCATAACGAGTAGATCTGATTCCTAAAACACTTTTTGCTCTGATATTTCTTTCCGAGTCCATTATTTCCCTGACACTAACGGAGTAGTTTCCACCGCTCATTTGACGGTATACACTGAAGCGTTTTTCAAGTCTATCGGTTTGAAGTTAGTAGTGTTTTTTTAACGGTTCTACAGCCACCTCCACTTCACCCACCTCACAAGATGGTGGCGGCGCGATATCTCTCCAACGCATGGTCGGATTTTGACGAATGAGGTGTCGTTGAACTCGGGCTGACACCCCCTTTCCAATGGACAACATATTTCAACCCCAAGATAAAACCTACCCCTAATAGGGGGTGAAATTGCATTTTTTTAGAGAATCTCGCTTTTCAAGTGCAACATGTGAGAGTTTGAATGTCAATATGGAATTAAACGTTGTTCCACACAAGAGACATGTGTACGGTGGAAAGCCACTATGATTTAACATGCTTGCTGTTTGTTTTTACGCATGCACACTCAAAGCTTTTTGTAAGAGGGCGAGCTTTCTAAAGATGGCGGCTGTAGTGTAACCTAACCTAACACAACCCACGAGAGGTGATCAAAAAGTATTCCAAGCGGTGCTTGTCGATAGGCAAACCAATAATCAATGAGGACATGTAAGGCACAGGTGTTCTTAGTGCACTTTGGACTGGCAGGTGTACAGGAAAGGGATTGCAATGATCAGCAAAAAACTGCTGACACGAGTGATGTAAGCCTATATAAGGGAGGTGTCATATATTTCCCTACTCTCTGTCTTTATTACTCGCTACAAGTGAACAGTGCTCTATTACTGCTAACCCCTTTTGATTGATCCCTGTTGATTTGTCCCCTTGGACGAGTCCCTGTGGACGGTTCCCTGTTGACAGGTCCCTGTGGACGGGTCCTTGTTGACGAGTCCCTGTTGACGGGTCATTGTTGACGAGTCCTTGTGGACGAGTCCTTGTTGATGGGTCCCTTTTGACGGATCCCTTTGGACCAGTCCCTTTGGCCTGGTCCCTATGGACTGGCCCATGAATTTATTCAAATTGTGCTAAAGGGCCTAACTACATTTATGTGTAAAGCAGTGTGTTGAACTGACGTTGTTCGCCAGCCCTCACTACTACAATGTGATAATGATATGAAAGGAAAGTGATGAAATAGATGTGAACACTTGCGAGATGACATTATTACCGACCCCTTTGTGAAACAAGTCACATCCTGTTTTGGTTCGTATAAGTGTGAAACTTGGTAGATAGAGGACATGTCGAGGGGTAAGTGGAAAACTTGGTGGATGAATATGTTCTAGTGCTAGGGTTAATGAACACACTCTACTACACGGGGCACATGCAATTTGAGGACAGGTAAAGGGATCTAACTTGGTGGATGGATGTGTCATTTGTAGTTGAAAGAGAATAATGCACGTTTTTAAGAAGTTAAAACTGAGGAGTTTGTACGTGCAGTAAGCCGACTTGTCATTTCCTGTGTCATATTGCTGACATGGCAGAGAGCGTACAGTTCTATTGCTATGACTAACGCTGCAGTAATTTAAAACCGCAGGTGTTCATCAAGACAATGGGTGATGATCATGCAAAGTCAGCAGTAATCTGATACCGCACAGGTGTTCCTAGTGCACTTTGGACTGGCAGGTGTACAGGAAAGGGATTGCAATGATCAGCAAAAAACTGCTGACACGAGTGATGTAAGCCTATATAAGGGAGGTGTCATATATTTCCCTACTGTCTGTCTTTATTACTCGCTACAAGTGAACAGTGCTCTATTACTGCTAAACATTTGCAAAAGCCTTTTTGGTGGAAAATCATTAAATTATTTTGCAAGGTAAGTACTTATTATTAATGGATTGTAGTCTTTTATTACTAATCGATGTTCAAGTTATTGATTGGAATGCATTTATTGATTGATTTATTTATTTATTTGTTTACAGATAATTGGCGTACCTGTAGGTTAGCGTATTCCTGTACCTAGTTCAGTCAGTGGCAGCAGTTGATAAATTATTAAAGGTAAGTACCCCCTCTAATAACTTTTAAACAGCTAGAGCGATATTTTCCAATGTTCACTGCTAGATGTCAATAACAATGGTTTATTTGATAGTTAAAGTCGGAACTACTTGATTATGATGAGTGAAGCTAAATTTGTAGGTTAGATTTGATTAACACTCTGTTAAGTTCCAACGTTCGCTGCTAGGTGTCAGTGACAATAATATTTGTTAACCAATGTTGGAACTACTCGACAATTATGTGAAGCTGAATTTTTAGGTTAGATTTGATTAACGCTTTATCAAGTTCCAAGTTCACTACTAAGTGTCATGGTACCTGGTAACTTAAGTTGGAACTACTCAACAATGGTGTGAAGCTAAATTTGTAGGCTCTGACGCATCCCGAATGCGAAGTGGGGCTTTGCTCTTTTCAGAGACTCCCTTCAGTGTAATGTAATTATAGTGTAAGGCACTGATGAATAAATATGAAATGAAATGAAGCTAAATTTGTAGGTTAGATTTGATTAACGCTTTATTAAGTTCCAATGTTCACTAGTTGGTGTCAGTGACAATGGTACCTGGTAAATAAAGTTGGAACTACTCAACAATGGTGTGGAGCAAAATTTGTAGGTTAGATTTGATTAACGCTTTATTAAGTTCCAACGTTCACTACTTGGTGTCAGTGACAATGGTACCTGGTAACTAAAGTTGGAACTACGCGACAATGGTGTGAAGCTAAATTTGTAGGTCAGATTTGATTAACGCTCAACTCTGAATATTCACCGCTAGGTGACAGTGATAGTGACATATCTGTTAATCAAACTTGGAACTACTTGACAATTGTGTAAAGCTAGGTTTGTAGGTTAGATTTGATTAACGCTCTATCAAGTTCTAACGTTCACCACTAGGTGTCAGTGAAAATGATATCCGTTAACCAAAGTTGAAACTACTTGAAATTAGACTTGCTGAGAGTCCACAGACGTATAATTAAAATACTCTACTATGACCATTGACTGTAATTTAATTAACATATTTTTCTTTTACTTTGTTTTATTTTTTATTAATATTTATGATTTCTTTCTTTTATAGGTAATTTGGAAAGTGATTGATAATCATTATGTTCAAGTGTAGTGATTGTAAAAAGCAGTTTTCAAGACCTGACAGCCTTCAACGTCATGCAAGTACAAAACATAATCTTAAAATGCTTGTGTGCAGTTATTGTTCTACCACATTTAACAGACAGGATAATCTTGCACGTCATGTAAATTTAATACATGTTAGTTCAGCACCATTTTCGTGTTCAGTTTGTGATCTTGGTTTTACTGCTGTAAAGCGATATCAATCCCACATGGTTGAAGTGCATGGTGAACAACAGGAATTAAAAACTGTAAAACCATCAACTAGTACAGAACCTTTAAATAAATGTGATGCTCAAAAGCGTAAACGTTCTATAGATTGTAAACATAGTTGTGCAACAAAAAGGAAGAAAAATGGTAAACCTGCAATAACACATTGTGATGTATGCAATATTGATATACCCTTTTCAATGATGCAGGGACATTTGCGCAGTATTAATCATAAAAATAATGCTTGTCATGAAAACAATTCTGGAAATATTCAGCAAATTGGTAGTGCATTTAAAAGTCGAATTGCTAGTTATAGACTTCATAGTGAAGAAAAAACTCAAAGTATTGAATCATTAAAAAAAATGTTCAACCTACCGTGTTTGGATTGGTAGGTAATGTTTTAGTAGAGCATAAAACAATTAAAATGAATGTTGAACTTTTCGGACTCTATGTAAAAACTGGGAGCGAATGTGAAATAACGGATATCAAATCTTTTAATACAAAAAAAATTGTTAGTGAATCAACTAATATTAGTGATATATACCAAAATATTTCAGGTGCTATCATTGTGAAGAGTGAAGAGTTCCAGGAAGGGAGTCAGGCTGGGCGTTGGTTGAAGTACTTTATTTAGAAACCAACCTGAATAAATATAACCCCGTTCGAGCATCATCATATATTGATTTGCCAGCATGGATCAAACGTAAGCATGCTTGTGTAAACGTAATGAATAGTGATCAAGCATGTTTTGCATGGGCTGTAACCTCAGCTCTCCATCCAGCAGTGATGAATGAAAAGAGAATATCATCTTATCCTCACTATTCCTCAGTGTTGAATTTACAAGAAATGCAATTTCCTATGGAAATAAAAGACATTCAACGTTTTGAAGAGCTGAACAATGTAAGTATTAATGTTTATGGAATTGAAAACAAGGGTATAGTTGGTCCTCTATATTACACTCAAGAAAAAAAGGACGCTCATGTAAATTTACTGTACATAACTAAAGGTGAAAATGCGCACTATTGTTGGATAAAACATTTTAGTAGACTTGTTGGTAGTCAGCTATCAAAATTTGAAGGTAAGAAGTGGTTGTGTGATGGTTGTTTGTTATATTTTGGAAAAGAGGATCAATTAACTCAACATCAAAAATGGGGTTGTAATCATGTATGCACAGTATTACCTACTCCTAAAAATAACATTCTAAAATTTAAGGACTTTGAGAAGCAGCTTCGAGTACCATTTGTTATATATGCTGACTTTGAAGCTTTCCTAAAACCATTTAATACATGTTCATCGAATCCAACCCAACCTTTTACCAACACTACTCACATTCATGCATCTTTTAGCTTTGCATATTATATTAAATGTAGTTATGATGATTCTTTAAATAAGTTTGAGCTCTATAGAGGACACGATGCACCTAAAGTTTTTATGGAAAGACTTGAAAAAGATGCCATCCGTATATCATCTATTTTAAATACTGTCATTCCAATGGAGCCACTAACATCATCACAGCAAATGCGTTTTGAAACTGAAACGAATTGTTTTATATGTGGTGAATGCTTATATACAGATAGGGTTCGCGATCATGACCATTTAACAGGAAAATATCGTGGTGCTGCTCACCAAGAATGCAATTTAAAGTATAGAGTAAATAAATTCATTCCAGTTAATCTACATAACGGTAGCAAATACGATAACCCCTTTATCGTTAAGGAATTTGGAGCTTCAGATGTGAAAATTGATGTGATTGCAAATAATAAGGGAGAATACATATCGTTCACAAAATACATCAAAACTGACACTAAAAAGGATAAAACTGCGATTTTTAGATTCATTCCGTTTTATGCCGAGTAGTCTTGATAAGCTTGCTAGTAATTTAAAATCAGACCAGTTTCGTGAAATTCAATGTGTCTTTCCTAAAGAAGATGATTTTAATTTGATTCGTCAAAAGGGTATATTCCCTTATGAATATATTAACTGTGTGGAACGTGTTGAGGAGTGTTCTTTACCACCAAAAGATGCATTTTACAGTTCCTTAAACACAAGTCATATCGGTGATCAGGAATATTTACATGCACAACGTGTATGGGCACAGTTTGTCATTCAAACTTTAGGTGAATTTTCAGACATATATGTAAAGACAGATGTGTTGTTATTAGCAGATGTTTTTTAAAATTTCCGGAATGTTTGTATGAAAACTTATGACCTTGATCCTTGTCAGTATTTTACTGCTCCTGGGTTAAGTTTTAGTTCAATGTTGAAAAAGACAAAAGTAAATTTAGAATTGATGACTGATATAGACAAGATCAAATTTATAAAATCTTCAATTCGAGGTGGATTAAGCCAGTGTAGTGGGCGATATTCTAAAGCAAACAATAAATACATGCCCAGCTACAACCCTTGCGAAGAGCCAAAGTATATTGTCTACCTCGATGCAAATAACCAATATGGTTGGGCTATGAGCCAATATCTACCACTAAAAGATTTTCGCTGGCTAACACATCCTGAAATTGATGTTTTCCATGTTAACACTTTAAATGATAACGATGAAAAAGGATATATTTTAGAGGTAAATCATGAGTACCCTAAAGAGTTACATGATTAACATAATGATCTACCATTTTGTCCTGAGAATATGAAATCTCCATACATAACATCACGAAAAAAAAATTAATTGCTAATGTAAATGATAAATGTAAATATGTAATACATTATCAAAACTTAAAACAGTGTCTACAGCATGGATTAAAACTAACTAAATTTCATCGTGTATTACAATTTCATCAGTCAGCATGGCTCAAACCATATATTGATCTGAACAATAATTTAAGAACACTATCAACAAATGCTTTAGAAAAAGATTTTTATAAACTTATGAATAATAGTGTTTTTGGAAAGACTATGGAGAATATTGATAAGCGAGTTGATGTAAAGCTGATAACAAAGTGGGAGAATGAAGGTCAAAGGTATGGTGCGAACAACTTAATAAGCAAACCTAACTTCCATAGCTGTTCTATTATTCATGAGGATTTAGTTGTAATACAAATGAATCGTCTTATAGTAACCTACAACAAACCCATATATGTGGGTTACGCCATTCTGGAATTGTCAAAAACACTTATGTATGAATTTCACTATGATTATGTTAAGACAAACTATCATGATGATGCAAAATTACTCTATACAGATACAGATTCTTTTATTTATGAATTTAAAACTGATGACTTTTATGAAGATATCAAAACTGAGTTAAATAGGTTTGATACAAGTGACTATCCCAAGGATAATATCTACCATTTACCTCTAGTAAACAAAAAGGTTCTAGGAAAATTTAAGGATGAATGTGCTGGTGTTGTTATAGACACCTTTGTAGGCACAAAATCTAAATCATACAGCTATATGACGATTGATGATGTAGTAATAAAAAAATTAAAAGGAGTGAAAAAGAATGTTGTTAGTAAAGAGTTAGACATAAGTGATTATAAGAACTGTATAGTTAGTAACCCACCTATATTATATAAGAAAATGTGTGTATTTAGAAGTAAAAATCATCAGCTAAATACTAATTTGCTGAACAAAGTTGCATTTAGTAATGAAGAAAACAAACGATTCATTATACCCAACACATTTGATACTCTTGCTTGGGGAAACCGTCGCATTGACGACTATTATTTTACTTAAGTCTAATGTTCACCATATTGTATCATTTGTAGTGTGTTTTATATTGTGATATATTTGTAAAACTCTATGTAGAATGTATAATGTTAGGCTACTGTAGTTTAAGTTTAAAATAACACACTTTACTTTAAAAATTTGCTTTTTATATTATGGCTAAACAAATGATTTAAAAATGCATAAAATGTGAAAACTGAACAAGACAATATAAAAAATGTTAAGTGAAAATTGTAAATATCCATGTGTGAAAAATGGCTAAAAATTATTTTTAAAAAATGTACAAAATGTAAAACTAAACGAGGGCAATGTAAATATGTAAAGTGGAAATTGTAAATATCCATGTGTGAAAAAAATAAAGAAATGGCTATCACCATTTTAAAAATTAAAAGACATTGTGATCTGATAAACCTTGTTTTTATTTCACAACAAATAGGGCTTTAAAAAATAGAATACAAAGAAAATACCAATTCCTCAATCCTTTCAATGTTCATGTCCACTCATTTTAACTTTCCTTTTATAGCACTAATCACAATGAGGGCAGCAAACCTTTCTCCCACTGAGGCATCACAGGATGTCAAACGTTGTTTAGCTTTTTTCAACAATACTTTATCCGCCACACGTCTTAATGCAGGATGCCTATGACGATAAGAAAGGTCATGTTCTTTGCATGCTTGATCCAAAGGATTAATAGGTACATCACCACGTTGAAACGTTGATTCAGCTTTGTTCCAGGACCACAAAAACGATAACCAGGAAGATGGATTTCAAAAGGTAAGTATTGAATGACTTTGTCAATGACGCCATGACCAGTACAAGTTTGACATATCCTTTTCCATAGGTGAAGAAAAGGTTTGATTTTCCTCTTCATCTGTAGACGATGTTGATCATGTTGCTTTATTCTCGCCATCACAACCGTGGAATGAGGAAACAAATTATTTACACTGACTTTTATGACCGTGATACAGTTTGACCAGCTGGCAAGTAGCACACTGTCGCATAGAGGGTATTTTTACCATGGCCACTTGCTTATGGTGATCATAATCTGTACATGGTTGCAATTCACTTAACACAGGGTCTTGAGTCCATGATTTTGGTACATGTTGCCAGCTTTCTTTCACTGAATTTGCTGCCACATAATAAATGAACGATTTTGGAAGAGACAATAATTCTTCTTTGGTAAAACTGTCTAGTTTCTTTTTACACACAAAGAATTTGCCGATGGCTTTATCGGTAGCATCCCCTTTCTCCATGGTATAATGTCGATGTTTCCACGTCGCTTGTAGAAATCTCACTGGTGTCATTCACAGGTAAACCTAGAGTTTTAATTTTATTTAACAACTCACAGCAGGCATTGGTGGTTAGCCAATGAAAGAGATGCCACACCTGTGCCATGGCTTTATGGGTAATGTCACAGGGGCAGCGGTCCATGAACTTTTGCAGCGAGGGACAACCCATGTCCATTAAATCGATACATTGACAGTAAGACGCTAAAATGGATGTAGCCATTGACATTTTTCACTACCTTTCACAAATACCACATGGGCAGAGGACAAGTGGGCTTTCATGACAATGTCCAGGTGCTTATATGAAATGGTTCCTTGCTTCCAGTCTAGTTGCATATGAGTTTCAATCCACTGGGTTTGTTTACGGTCTTTTTCACACAACAAATCAAACGCATAGGGTGGTTTAAACACCAAATGAGTAGCTGTTGTTGTTTGAGTCTTCAGTCTTTTGACTGGTTTGATGCAGCTCTCCATGCCTCCCTGTCCTGAGCTAATCGTTTCATCTCTACATAGCTCCGACACCCTACATCGGAGGCAATCTGTTTAACATATTCTAACCTTGGTCTACCCCTACAGTTTTTGTCCTCGACCCTTCCTTCCATAACTAAGCTTGCTATTCCTGGGTGTCTTAGTATGTGTCCTACCAACCTATCTCTTCTCTTCATTAGCAGTCGCCAGAAACATCTCTCCTCTCCCACTCGTCTTAATACCTCTTTGTTTGTAACCCTATCTACCCATCTGATCTTCATCATTCTCCTGTAACACCACATTTCAAATGCTTCAATTCTCCTCTTTTCTGCTGCACCAATAGTCCAAGTTTCACTTCCATAGAGCGCCACGCTCCAGACAAAGGCTTTCAAAAATGACTTCCTAATACCTAAATCTATATTCGATGTCAGCAGATTCCTTTTTTGTAGAAATGCTTTCTTTGCCTGAGCCAACCTACTTTTAATATCCTCTTTGCTTCGTCCATCACTGGTTATTCTGCTTCCTAAGTAACAGAAGTATCCTACTTCCTTCAGCTTTTCACCTGCCAATTTGATCTCCATAGAGGTTTCTGATTTATTTCGGCTGCATTCCAGTATTTTTGTTTTACATTTATTAATTTTCATCATGAATTCTTTCTGTAAGACGGAGTCCATACCATTCAAAAACTCATTCAAATCCTCAGGCTTGTCGGCCAAGATGACTATGTCATCAGCAAATCTCAGAGTTGAAATTATTTCTCCTTGAATCTTCACCCCCACTTTAAATTTTTCCCTAATTTCCTTCATTGCTTGTTCAATGTAAAGATTGAAAAGTATGGGTGATAAGTTGCAGCCTTGCCTTACACCTTTCTGAATATCAGCTTCTCTCTCATGTCCTTCAACTCGAATGACTGCTGTCTGGTTTCTGTACAGATTGTATATCACCCTCCTATCCCTGTACTTTATTCCAATTGATTTCAAAATGTCAAACAATTTAGTCCAATCAACGTTATCAAAAGCCTTTTCTAAGTCTACAAAAGCCATGAACGTTCTCTTATCTTTCCTTATTCTACCTTCTAAAATCAGCCTAAGACTTAGTACAGCTTCCCTTGTTCCTACATTTCTCCTGAAACCAAACTGGTCTTCACCCAACTCCGTTTCTATCTGGCTTTCAATCCTCTTGTAAATTATTCTAGACAGGATCTTTGAAGCATGAGTAATCAAGCTGATTGTACGGTAATCTTCACATCTGTCAGCTCCCACTTTCTTTGGTATAGGGATGATTACATTCTTCTTGAAATCAGGGGGTACCTCACCTGTCTCATAAATCCTACACACCAAGTGAAATAACCTGATCAGACCTTCATCTCCTATGCAGCGTAGCAACTCAATCGGTATATCATCTATGCCTGGTGCTTTGTTCCTGCTTAAGTCTTCCAAAGCTCTATCAAATTCTGATCTCAATATTAAATCTCCTTTCGCATCCTCATCAATTTCCTCCTCCCTTTCCATTACATGATTCTCAATCTCCTTTCCCTTATACAAACTCTCTATGTAAGCTTTCCATCTCTCAACCTTTTCTTCCCTATCTGTTAGAGGCTTTCCATTTGTGTCCTTAATATTACAGCACTTAGTCTTCTTTTCCCCAAAAGTATTCTTAATCCTTCGATAAGCTGTGTCTACTTTTCCTAATTTCAGACAATTTTCTATACCTGCACATTTCTCTTTCAACCATTCTTCTTTCGCTTCCTTGCACTTCTTGTTAACCTCATTTCTCAGACGTCTGTATTCTGCTTTCCCCTTTTCATCTCTTAGATTCTTGTGTTTCCGCCTTTCATCCATCAATTCTAGTATATCCTGAGTGATCCACGGTTTTCTACCTATTCTTTCTTTCCTACCAATGTTTTCTTCTGCGGATTTTGTTATTTCATTCTTCAAAAGTGCCCATTCGTCTGCAATTGAAGTTTGTTTAGGGTTTTTCATTAATCCTTCCTTTATACTCTTCTTGAATCTTTCGTTTACATCCTTCTCTTTCAGTCTGTCTATTGCCCACCTTTTTGGCTTTTGACTTTTCTTCAGTTTCTTCAACTTTAATCTGCATTTCATTACAACCAGATTGTGATCAGAGTTTATGTCAGCACCAGGATATGTTTTACAATCCAAAATCTGGTTTCGAAACCTCTGCTTGACCATAATGAAGTCGATTTGGTAACGCCCTGTATCTCCTGGTCTCATCCATGTGTATATTCTTCTATTGTGGTTATTGAATAAGGTGTTAGCTATGACCAATTCATGCTCGGTGCAGAATTCTACCAGCCTGCTTCCTCGATCATTCCTTTCACCTAATCCGAAATCTCCTACTATCTTCCCTTCTCTCCCTTTTCCTACCACAGCGTTCCAATCTCCCATTACTATAACATTTTCATCACCCTTGATATACCTCAGAATTTCGTCTATTTCTTCGTAGACCTTTTCAACATCCTCATCATCAGCTTGACTGGTAGGCATATAGACTTGTACCACTGTAGTGCAGGTAGGTTTTGTATTTATTTTTGCTACAATAATCCGTTCACTATATTGCTCATAATATTCCACCCGCTGTCCAAGTTTCCTACTCAATATGAGGCCAACCCCTGCTTGGCCATTGTTTGATTTAGTGCTAATGACCCTATAGTCTCCTGACCAAAAGTCCTGTTCTTCCTGCCAGCGCATTTCACTAATCCCAACCAAATCCAACCTCAACCTATCCATTTCCCTTTCTAAGTTTTCTAACCTTCCACTTCCTAGCAGACTTCTAACATTCCACGCTCCGATCCGTAGAATGTCAGATTTCCTCTTTGTCACTTCTGTGATGTTAACCCCCTCTCGAGTAGTCCCCACCCGGAGATCCGAACGGGGGACTAGTTTACCTCCGGATTGGAATTTTACAAGGGAGGAGGCCATCATCACATGTAATTATGCATAGAGAGGTGCATATCCTCGGGAATAGCATACGGCTGTAGTTTCCCGTTGCTTTCAGCCGTGCAGCAGGACGCAGTGTAGCCATTATTGGCTTATATTATCAATATCTTAACCGTCTATAAGACTAGTAAAGAATTGATTTATTCTGAAAGGCTGCTACTCCCTTTCAGAATAAGTAAAGAGCAATTCTACTAACAAAAATACTAACCTTCTACCGTACTAACAATTAAATACCAAAACTCTACTAACAAAAAACATAAGTTCCACCAACAACAAATACTACCACTAAAACATTCTGTCAACAGGCACACTCACATGCACCCTCACACAACACAGTCTACTGAAACAATGAACTATAACTAATAAACAATGCAACTGCTACCAGACACACTCACACACCACAGCATAATAGAACAATGACATATATCTAATAGACAAACTACCTACTTACAACTAAAACTAACTACATACTTACTGTACTTTTATTTGAATTGACAATATTTACAAATAGCAATTTAGATAGAAAATACTTACAAAATGTAATTTAGATTCAAATGTTAAACGGGTAAATGGGTTGCCTTCCCACCCGCAATCGGCTTGAAATCTGCTCGCAGCGTGCTAGCGACGGGGCCGAGTTCGATTTCACTGATTGCCGCCTTCTTATGCAGCATTGCAAAGTATTTTACTCTTTCAAAATATATTTACACAGGCTCACAATAAGTTTGTACGATTTCTGTTTCAGGACTTGTTATTTGTACGCTTCTGTTAATGGCTTTTGCAGAGCATTTCTATGAAATAATAGTACATTATGCAACGAGCCTATAATGGCAATAATTAAGACAGAGTATGTTAAAACGAGCGTATGCGATTTTTATAATTCCCATACGAGTGTCTTAATTACCATTATAGGCGAGTTGCATAAGACTGTTTATTTTCGACGATAATTATTATAACTATTTTATGTTCGAACATAAATATTCTTAAATATCTGTCGAGATTTCGACAGTTTTATGTACTGAACAGAGCGCATGAGACGCAGAGAATGCCTTGTATTTTACCATGGCCTCCTCGATTACCCTACTATGACACTAGGCCAGGCAGGGAAATTTAAATTAGAAGGCCGTGGACCTCAGCGCATCTAATTATCAAATTGGTCGAACAACTGTTTCTTGAGCTCTGATTGGTGGGAGAAACTGTTTCATAATGAAAAATAGTGTTATAATGAGCCTCATTATAGTACCGTTTTCTGACATATGATAGTCAGGGTCGAACATAAAATTTTATTTTACAACATAGTTTGCGATATCCAAAAAGTGGAACAATCGATGATGGCCACTTCTTTAAATATAAATTTGTTATCTCCAATTTTAAACCCTTGACAGTAGACAATCAGTGTACGTAACATGTTCACTCTTGTCTGGATCAAGTCCAACTGACCACAGACTGACGATTGTCCAGTAAGGTGTACCCATGACATTGATTTACATTCCATTCTAGTAAAAAATAAAAATAAAATCACTGACTAGTCACTATTGGGGTTAGGGTATGACAGGGGGCATAAGAAATAATAATATAACAACAACCAATTTTTTATTACGTTATTTTATTAGCATAACAAGTTTTACATTCTTTTGTCATTCTAGGATAGGGGCGGAACCAACTCATACAACAAAAAAGTATTTTATGTTTATAGCGTCCATAACACCGATGATATCCCAATGTCTCTAAACTGGGTGTTTTTGACTGTGAGCTGCTCACCGAAGCATCGTTGACACCATAAAGTCCACGTGTATCATAACTTTTTTCATCACTCAGAGGCATCAGTGAGGGGTAACTTGAATGAGAGAGTATATTACCCACATCCATTCTACACAGGTAGGGGCAGGCGGGTTACCAGCGCTGATGTTCTTTCATGGGTTCATCACTTTCTTCCCATTGGTCAATGATGATGGGACAAAAGGCACATATCACTTCATCTCTTGTTTTTAAATAATAGAATCCAGCAGCCGCAAAGGCTTGAGGGTTTATGAAGGACACAGGCCACGTTGCAAAGGTCTTGAAACGTTGTTCCTCAGAGTTTGATTTCATGGATGTGACGTCTCGTGATGTTTTAAAGCAATACATGACTGAGCAACAGGACGTAGGTTGACCTGTTATTTATACACTTGTCACTTGGTTGGACAGTGGATAATAGTTGACTTGTTCGTGATGAATAATCAAACAGTAGGCCATCGTATTGGCTGGAACATTATCATGCGTTTCGAAATCTAGTCGAATGTCAATATTGGATGGCTTGACAGACTCTTCCAAGTAGGAACTGTCAAAGTCAATCAGTGGCGCCCTTGTATTAAACACTTCGTGTGACAACATGGGGCAATTCTCTTTTTGATAATACGACCATCTAAATCTAGAAAACCAAGTCGTACAGGGGGCCAAACTTATTTTTTGAAACATCCAAATCCAGTCCTTCATAGGGAAACACAGCACCGTTGAGGAAAAGACGTGCATTTCTTAAGTGCAGGTGATCAAATTGTGTGGCATCTTTGGTTTGTTGATACTTGCGATTTGTTTGAAAACCAACGATCATGTAGAGAGGTATCTCTGTATAGCGGGCTGTTTTTACAGACCAACTGTGTGTGTTGGTGGTAGGCAATAGCGGGTACTCATGGAGTGCCCAGCTTCTAAATTCCATGGGTAGAGGCATATCTCTCTTTACCATTTTGAGTATGTCCAGTTTTTTATGCTATCGTCAAGGGTTACATGTGGCACTTTCCATAGCATGCGTTGTAGTTGAATTTTTGAATCTATGGGGGCATTGTCAGCTCCCTTGAGTGCGTTATTATCACTCTTATTTCTCACCAAATAAAGCACTTGCCTTGCATTCACCACAATGCGCTGATGATCTTCGGCAAAGCCTAAAATCAGTTTAAGAGGTAAAAATCCAGTAAAGGTGCCATCCGTGTGCACCATCCAGTCATTGGTCGATTCAGGGCACCAACCCGCCATGCAAAGTGTTTTACCTTCATCCTCACTATAAGAGAGATATAGTTTCATGACACTGGAAATACCCACATTTCGAGTGCTATCCACTTCGATATCGTTAATGACATATCGCACCTCAGATAACAGAAAGGCAAAAGCATGGTTGGCTAACTTGGATGTGGTAGGTGTAGAGCCATCGGCTTTGGTGAGCCGACCTTCAATCTGAATGACACTTTCATGTGGTAGGTTGTAAATATCTTGGTTGTTGATAACAATTCGAATTTCATCATTGTTATTGAGTCCAGGTGTTTGAGCTTGATAGGAATGGAGCTCAATTCTTACCACTCCTGGTTGCTCCTCGATGTGGTTCGCTACCTCTAGGATAGAATTCATCATGGGGGTTGACGTGGTAACCCAAATGCTGTAAAATCTGTCTATCCTTAGATGTTAACGTGTATTCACGTGGCAAACAACTAACACCATTCCTAGACGGTGTTGTTGCTTTATATACAAACTTCATAGTGGCTTTAGCACCAACTTGTAAGTCACTGGTGTGGTAGAATCTAGATCAATGAGTTGTTGATCTCTATTGATCAGTCTTAATGTTATATTACTAATACCATCGACAACTACAGAATGAAAAAGCACCACTGGAGGGTTTTCACGAATAATATAGCCATTAGGCGATGTTACAATAAAGTCATAAAGCGAATGCGATGGTTCTTGATTGGTGTACACTTGGCTAATAATATTACACGTCACCGACACATGATGGTCCTCAATGAATTTCACTTCATGGTCTGAATCATGTTTTTTGTTGGGCTCCAAAACGCGTGGTTTAAATCCTAGTAATGGACCAATAGAATCGGGGTGTGTTTTAAATTCAATTTTGAATTTAGAGAAAATATTACAGTGATGAGTGTTGGTATTTCCTACAAGTTCAAACTTGTGCGTTCCATCGAGAAATGACTTTAAACCATATTCATTGATCAACACCACATAAATGTGTTCATAAATGTCATCTATCGTGTATCCACCAGAGTTCAGGGTGAGCACAGAATCATCATAGTAAAACTTGTTGTTCACATTTTCACGTATGTTGCATATTCGATTGTACATTTCAAGTGAAACAAGTCCTAAACCATAAGGTCTTTCACTCAATTCGATAGGCGGGTAAAAGTCTAGGCTGACTTCAAGTCCACGTCCGTGCAGTGTAAACGTCTTACTTTGTACCGACATACTGTTGACGTTTTTGCTTATGCTGTGTCTTATATAGAAAAATTAAACACAAACGTCCATACTGTTGGCTGTTAAATGTTTGCTCACGTTTCACATTATAATATATCTTGACCCTGTTTCCAAAATAGGTCACTAGTTCCATGGGCGGGGGAAAATTCCCAAAACTGTCAAAGTACCATATGTTGGATCCCTCTTTGACATAAGCTACATAATGTGTTCCTGGTCCTCGGTGATCATCCAAATTGAAAACAGCACATTCATGTTTCCAGGGTCGTGGGGGTAATTGGTTTCGCATAAACACACCTCGAAAATGAGAAAGCTTCAGTTGTTTAGCATAGCTTTCCACTTGTTGATGTGTCAGGGCATGTTTTGCTATGGCTGAGGTTAAAGATGTTTCTTTATTTCGAAATTGTGAAATTTCAAATCCTTGTTGATAAAAGGCTGGCTTTAAATTGGCATTTCTAGCCCCCATAGCAATGGCTTCCATCGTTTCATTGTGTCGCTGACTTTCTTTTAGTTGTTGCTTGCCCTGCTGCGCGGCTTTAATAGTTTTTGCCAGTGCACTGGCACCGCCCAAAAGTGAACCCAGAGCAGCCAGACCAGCGAATAATGCAGGTAAGAATCCAGCTCGTTTGGGGGCGGGAATCACTCGCCCTTGTTTTGAACCCTGTCGCTGACGTTTTGGAATAACATGTCTCTGTGCCGCTCGATGGGCTTTCCTTATGATCAACACATTATTTTTATTTTTTTGTTTCGCGAGGGCTTGTCCACGAATGCCTTAAGCCCATGCTTTGCCAATGAGAGGGTCTTATTTTTAGTCTTTTTGTTCTTTCTTACCACATATCTTTGTTTCACCATGATGATGACTAACAACCTTTCACAAGAAAGTTTAAGTCACAACTAACGTCAGCTTGTTATTTCATGGCTGTATATTCCAATTCCACATAAAGCGGGAAATCGTTTATGGTTTTTCCAGCTTGCTTTTCATCCCATGTCAACATGAGGTGAAAGGATAATTCGTCACCTGTATTGACCATTTCATGGTTATGGACCAACATCCTATGACCATTTATCTCTATTTGCAAATGGTTCTCATCAGGTATCGCGTATTTCATTTGAATGGTTCCATCATAGTGTAATCGATAGTGGCTTAAACCCGAAGCAAGCACATAGGTCAAGTGCTGGTCATGGACTAGCGGTAAATGGTTTCTGTCATTCACAGGTTTTTTCATTTGTCAGATACACTAAAAATACAGATGGGATAAATTTATAACGCCTTTTCATTTCATAGGTCACGTAACGCTTGGTACAGACATCGTCTTCGTCTTGCGGGTCTTCAACGTGAATAATGCGCTGATGATTAGCGGTATAGCCATTCACTGTAAGCTTAGGCACCTTGTCATAAAATTCATACACTTTGTTATCCACATACTTTTTTGTAGTAACGTCTGTAGACACTTGAGGATGTTTCACATGGGTTAACCGCTTTCCCTTAAAGTCATAATCTCCCTGTTTAGTGCGTGGCACTACAGACCTATCCACATAGTGTTTATTAGCAGGATCTGTGTCTTGTTTAGGATCATGTATGGGAACAGACCTAGCTTTGGCCATCAATGCACGTCCAAAGACATCCATCGTCAACCTGTAGTACGAGTCTACTGTTTCTATGACAAGGTTCGGTTCCATGTTTATAGACAGCCTGCTAGCCTGGCTATGCCTTAGTTGAAATGAAGATTATTAAGCAGCAAGAGTCATTCCCCGTGGGGGACATGGTTTCCCATCTCTGTCCCACATCACGTGAACAACGTCATGGTTCACTGTTTCCATCTTCCATTCGCTGCATCATTGTGGGGCCTCCGGGATGTGGAAAGACCAATCTTTTGCCGACGCTCATTACAGCATCGAATGGTCTGCGTTTTCAAAATATTTATATTTTTGCAAAATCTCTCTACCAACCCCTCTACGTGTTTCTGGATCAAGTCAAGTCTGGATTATAAAATGAGAATATGGGTTATTTCACATTTTCCATGCAAGAAAATGTTATTTCACCAGATGAGGTAAAGCCTGATTCACTCATGATTTCTGATGATGTATCCACTGAACGACAGGGCATCATTCAAAGCTCTTTCAGCATGGGTCGACACAAACATATCGATTGCTTCTATCTTGGACAAACGTATTCTAAAATGTCCAAACAGTTGATTCGTGACAATGCCAATGTCATTGTTTTATTTCGTCAGGACGAGAGGAACAGTCGTCACATTTATAATGAACATGCAAATCCGGATATGACCTTTCAAATGTTTACAGAATTGTGTGCTAAGTGCTGGAACACTCAACGTCATGCCTGTTTAGTGATTGACAAACAAAGTGGACTCAACGAAGGACGGTACCGCTTAGGGTTTGATCATTTTATTGCTATTTAAGGCACTGTGTCATTCCCTCTCAAGTCATTTGTCAAGACACCATGGTGTTAGAAGAGAGTCAATTGAAAAAGCATATTATTAGAACAGAAAATACTATTCGCCAAAAGTTCCGTCATTTGAAACGATCAAGTGCGGGTCATGCTTTGTTTATTCAACAACATTTAGCACCTCCGCTAAAAGCCATGTTGAAACCCTCTTTCAAGCCATCTGAAATGCTACCTACCGTTTCACAAGCCACTCAGACGCACCACGAGGACCCTGAAGAAGAGGAAGTGGAACAGAAACAGGAAGATTTAACTAGTGTTAGCGAGGTTGAGGATGACGAGGAACAAGTGTTTACACCTCAAAAAAAGACCTCACCCCTCGCAGAGTTTTTACGAAAAAAGAAATCCTTGGCCATGGTCGAAACACCTTGCCCTTCCAGATCGTCTCCGTTTTCACTACTCTTGGCCACCCCTCAACATAAAGCTCAACTGAAAAACATTTTAATAAAATATTATGGATCAACACTGGAGCTCTATTTCACCAATCTATTTATTGGAAACACAGATACCACATATGGTGTTCGCTATGAGGATGATAGTTTTAAAATTGGGGATTCATCGATTAAATTTGGTCGTACTAAAGCTGTCATTAAAAAGATCAACTATAAATTAACACCGGGACTGTTAAAGCTGCTATTCTCTCGGACTCCCTCTTCCCAAGATTGTACGCCAGAGGACCTTAGCAAATATAAATCCATTTTATTGGACACCCATGCCCACAAAAGACAGTATGATCCCACTCAACGAGTGAATGCCAATATATCTCAAAATATAAAACCATCATTGCAAAAATGTTCCCCACCAGTCAAAGTGGTGGTTGTAAAATGTCCGCTTCGGGAGTGGCATTTAAACCATTAAAACCACTTGTGGATGTTACCTACTGGCACAATCCCAATAAGCTCGTCCAGCGACCACAGCTGTTGCATGCTTCACGTCAAGTCGGCCATACCGGTCACGATTGGGAAATTCAAGAAATTGAAGAAGAACTTCGAAATGCCAAAATTATTGTTTAAGTCTTCACCCATTAAAGTGGGCATTGCTCATGAATTGCATCGTCCAGCTAGACGTCAATATCAGCGACTCAAGGTGATTTCACAGGGTGTGGATGAACTTTGGCAAGCCGATTTGGTGGAAATGTTTCCCTATGCTAGTGTTAACGATGGTGTACGCTATATGTTGACGGTCATTGATGTGTATTCCAAAATGGCCTTTGTTCAACCCGTGAGTCGCAAGTCTGGTCCGCAAGTCATCAAGGCCTTCAAACATATTATTCAACAATCCAAACGTCAACCCCAGTTGTTACAAACCGATCAGGGAAAGGAATTTTTCAACAAGCACTTTTCCAGTTTTCTCAAATCTTTGGATATTCACCATTACACCACATACAGCAATCTCAAAGCTAGTGTGGTCGAGCGTTTTAACCGAACATTGAAAACCCATATGTGGAAAGCGTTTACCGCCCAAGGCTCATATCGCTGGTTGGACTTGTTACCTGTGCTAGTATCACGTTACAATGACACTAAACACAGAACCATTGGGACCAAGCCACGACTTGTGACCAAAAATATTCCGCGACTGGATAAACTGTTTAACCCCATAAAAACAGCAGACCCTAAACGTCACCTCCTTAACATTGGGGACCATGTTCGTGTGAGGAAATTTAAGTCTGTCTTCGACGAAGGTTACACACCAAACTGGGGGACTGAACTATTTAGAATTCGACATGTCAACCTGAACAGTCCAGTCACCTATTTACTCGAGGACCTCAACCATCAACCCATAAAAGGCAGGTTTTATCTCCAAGAACTCCAAAAGACAGCGTTTCCTAAAAGTGTTGAAACAAAAAGGAATTAAACTATATGTAAAATGGTTGGGATTTAGCTCAGCCTTTAATTCATGGATTAATAAATTACATGTTGTATGAAACTATGCACTTTGTATTTATTTATTCACTTATGTTGTACTTAACCTGTAGCCCTGTGTGTACAGTCCTCAGCTCCACATGTATTATGAGTAATACATATTTCTTTCTCTCTTCACCTGTGTTCTCACTTACACCATCCCTCCCCCTTACGCATACTCCCCTTTACCAACCACCGCTGCTAAACAGGTTGTGACATGTTTGCTGTTATCGCGCACGTGCACAGCTAACGTTCAAGGTGAACACCAGTGGTAGGTCAAATTACATACATGAACTTGCATTTTCTCAAGTACGAACCAAAACAGGATGTGACTTGTTTCACAAAGGGGCCGGTAATAATGTCATCTCGCAAGTGTTCACATCTATTTCATCACTTTCCTTTCATATCATTATCACATTGTAGTAGTGAGGGCTGGCGAACAACGTCAGTTCAACACACTGCTTTACACATAAATGTAGGTAGGCCCTTTAGCACAATTTGAATAAATTCATGGGCCAGTCCATAGGGACCAGGCCAAAGGGACTGGTCCAAAGGGATCCGTCAAAAGGGACCCATCAACAAGGACTCATCAACAATGACCAGTCAACAATGACACGTCAACAGGGACTCGTCAACAAGGACCCGTCCACAGGGACCTGTCAACAGGGACCCGTCCACAGGGACTCGTCCAAAGGGACAAATCAACAGGGATCAATCAAAAGGGGTAATCGTCTCAAGGCCTTACATGTCATCATTGATTATTGGTTTGCCTATCGACAAGCACCGCTTGGAATACTTTTTGATCACCCCTCGTGGGTTGTGTTAGGTTAGGTTACACTACAGCCACCATCTTTAAAAAGCTCGCCCTCTTACAAAAAGCTATGAGCGGGCATGCGTAAAAACAAAAAACAAGCATGTTAAATCATAGTGGCTTTCCACCGTACACATGTCTCTTGTGTGGAACAACGTTTAATTCCATATTGACATTCAAACTCTCACAAGTTGCACTTGAAAAGCGAGATTCTCTAAAAAAATTACAATTTCACCCCATATTAGGGGTAAGTTTTATTTTGGGGTTGAAATATGTTGTCCATTGGAAAGGGGGTGTCAGCCCGAGTTCAGCGACACCTCATTCGTCAAAATCTGACCATGCGTTGGAGTGATATCGCGCCGCCGCCATCTTGTGAGGTGGAGGTGGCTGTAGAATCGCTAAAAAACCACTACTGAAGTTTCCCTGGTGGGACATATTCCACTGAGAGGTGCAGCAACGCGAATCTTATTATTGAGATTAGTGTCATTGTTGTATGGATCAATGCTTTTCCTGTGTCATTGCTTAGACTGCCACCATGATATTGTTGTCCTATTTGCAGCCAGGTATTAACCCATAAAATAAATCTCTCTAGGAACACGAATCGTTCGTCGTCTAGCGACGTAAAAGGCGCCCCCATCACATTATTTCTACAAACGCCACTTATTTTACTCTTTGTATTTACGATTTCCAACCATTTCCAAATTATTGTAATGAAAGCTGCAGTCTCATTAAACCCTTTAGCAGCAAGTGTTGCGCGTGTACTTTCATGGAATACGTTTACGACCAACATAACATTCTGCCTTTCCAAGTTGGTAGGATATAACGTTCTATAATTTAGTTTAAAGGCCTTCTTCAGAATGTAGTTTGATTCTTCTCTGTACACGGAGCACAGGCCTCTAAATTGTGCTCTCAGAGGTGATTTCTCTTGTTTGCTATCCTGTACGTCAAATTGTGGGAATATGAAGGTGTTGGAGCTGTCTTTCTGATTAAGCCAGTTATTTCCAATATTTTTAAACAGATGTACGGTATCATACATATAGTACACGGTGTGATCAATATCTGGCAATGAAAGAAGAGAACTATCTTCTGAGACCCTGCTTAGAATTGAAAACATATTCTGGTCCAGTCTATTGTTGTCTGAAATTACACAGAGAACTTTGAAACCACACTCCTCTAGCAAAGCAATATACTGTTTTGCCATACCCGCGAGTTCCTGTCCAGAGAGATGTTTCACCGGATTCAAGGAAATTACATGTTCTAAAGACGAAAAAGCTCCAGTTATCATGAACACTTGCACAGTTTTTGCTTCACTTAACTGTTCTTGGTTTTCAGCAAATCCAGTTATGTTTCCCGACCTGTAGGAAATTTCCTCTTTAACATATTGAACCCTTTATCCACAGGCTGTATAAAGGATTCTAATATTTATTCATCATCTTTTGATACATTTCTACAGACAACAGATATGAGAGCCAGACGGTGTTGGGAAGTATTGAGAAATCAGTGGCCAAGAGGACACAATGGTTTAAGCTCCTGTGGTATTTTAGGAAGAAGCATATATATTCTTGAGACATAGGACAGGTGCAACTTTTAGCGCGGAAGAAGGCTTGGGGACGCACATTATGGCCTGTTGCTACGAAGGTTGGCGCCAAGAAGGAAATCGAATGCTACGAAGCAATTGGTCTATCATCATGTTAACCACTCCCTACTGCTGAAAATATGTAAAAGCGCGCAAAGACATACAAGAGTCTGGGCCAATAATATCAAGACGCCTTGTTTTAGCGGCAACTCGGCTTGATAACGCACACTGGTAAATTAACGCGGGAGATATCTGCAGATTAATTCCACGATCGATTCGAGCCGGCTACAGCATAATCGTAAACTCCACCCTGCTACGAACTCAATGATACCGATCGCATGCTAGTCTGATAATTATGGAATATTTTTTAATAAATCCCCTTCCACACCTACCCTAGTCAGTTTCATTTATAAGGATCCAAGATGCTTCGAGGATCATCACTTATTTCGTGCGTCTGAGGACGTAACGTTCATTCACTCATTTTGTACGTCTGAGGACGTAAGGTTCATACTCTGCATATTTTCATGTTATTGAACATGGAACATTTTCGTCAAGTTATAAGTGTAACTTCAGTGATTTATTTGTAGTCCCAGCACTATCAGTAGGGTCCAGTTCATCGAAATAATTCACCAAATAGACTGTCAAGGAATTTAGTACTTGATAGGTGAATATAGTAGGAATTATATCGTGTGTGTATCTGACAAAACTTTATTTAATTCAGCACGAGATGACGTCTAAGAACGAGAACGGAACTGGGAACCAACAGGACATTTGCCAGAAGATGTCGATGACCAGATAAACATCTTAAAGGAGATGGCTGCAGACGTTTTTCCTGGCGCTGTTTTAAAGGATTGAGTACAAATGAATTTATTTATTTATTAAATCAGCTATGGTATTATGGGACATATTTTTGTAGATATTTTTTTGCTTGTTTGGTAAAGTAGATTATTAGTGTTTGTTTTACTGACACATTAAATATGGGACTAGCCGAGCGTTGCATAATTTGTAAATATTGTGATTGTATTTGGTTCTACTTTACGGGGCGACACGCGGAGCCCATGCTCGCGTTCGCTTGCGTAAATCGCGGTCAAGCATTATTATTCGCAGGTATGCCTTACAACAAAAATGGAACTGAATTAATTTTGAGATTAAAAATAGAATTTGGAGGGTAAGATTATTTGTGAGTAGAATTTTATGACGGATCAGGATTATTTTGATAATTGCTTTCCAGCAGATTTGAACGGGATGGAACTTTGCACCCGAGTTTTTGTTGTGTATTTTTGTTAATGTGTCAATGGACGCAATATTGTTGATCTGTTTGAGCCGACCCAGTGTGTGCGTAGGAGAGTCAGTCCAAGCTTTTGGTGCGTTGTGTGATTTTTATAATGTGCTAGCGAGAATATATCATGGTGATTATTCTGTCTTGCTCCACATTAGCCCAGTTCATGACCTCGCGAGGGTGAACATGTGGTATATATTTGTGTTTCTCGCCATCCAGGGGATGGATGAGATATGTTGACTTTTCCAGAGTGAAACTGCATCTAGCTTGCGGGGCTGAGAGAGATATTTGTGGCAGTGGTGACTCATACGAGAAGGGCGCGCTCAAATCAGATAACGTGACTTGTCATTAGTAACAGGCTTGCTTCCTGTACTGCAATTTAAGATGATGTTTAAAATTCACAAAACCTGATCGGTTATAATGAGTATTGATTGAGTAAATGGGTGCTGTCCATAGTTGTACGGGAGCTTCCGAAATTCGTGTTTGTCTGGCGTTTTATATAAATATAAACATAGTTTTTCAGCCGTTAGGCTTGTATTTTGTTGTTGTTGGTTCAATTTTTGGTGTTTATTTTACGTGTTCTTGACCCGTGTCAAGTTAGGGTGCGCGAAGCTATGTTCCCAAGTTATGATGAGAGCGTTTTGGCCTATTTCTGGCATGCTCTTTTTGTGTTCATTTTGTGCTCCGGTACCAGTTAGGGTCTCAGGGAGATTATTCATTCTGTTTATATTATTAGATCTTGCATGTGTCAGTAGTAGTTATAGTGTATTAATTAAGGGTGGGTCCCATAGCCGTAGTGTGATTTGAAAGATGCAACTCCGTAAGCAACATGACTGTTTCAGTTGTAAACGGACTAGCATCAGTACTCAATTTCTTATTAACGAACAGTACACCACACATTATATAACTTCTTGACCAGAAAAAAATGGACTTGTATCCATATGTTGTGACGAGTGAGTTCTTACCGCTCAAATGCTTGTGTTATGATTTTATCATTTATGTGAAGCTGCATTCACATTGTCTTGTTGTGACGAGCGAGTTCCTACCGCTCAGTGTTATTATTGTTTATTAAGGGGGTGAAAGTCAGGGAGGATTTCTTTTATTTATTATTATTATTATGCACATACCTTTTCAGTCATTAAATTTCTTTTATTCTACTTGTTATTCATCTTATTTCTAGTATAGCCTCTGTCATGAACATTTCTATTCATTAGAGCATGTTGTTTTTAGCGAACTTTGCTGTGTATCGCAGTCTGGACTGAACACGACCCCGTAGATGAATCTTGAGAAAACCATGCTTTATTGAAGGGTGCAATATATTTCATCAAGTTGCAAAATTACCCACTTATCATCACACTTTCCAGCGGCTTTTTTTTTTCAAGAAATGAACGTTTTCGTTAAAATTATCCGGAGCTACATTAAGGCTGTGCGATCTCCACCGCCGTCAATCGCATGGCAAGAGATGGCAGCACTACTGTATTACCGATAGCAGCCGCTGCATTTGTGTTAGTGACGTGTCTACCCTTCAATTAACACCTCCTTCCGCCCCTACTCCCACCGATTCTCCTCGTCACTCAATGTCCTCTCTCTCGCTCTCTCTCACTGATAGCGTTGCTTTGCATCTGAAAAACAAACCAGACTTGCTTTCCGAGCCGTATTGCCAATTTGTGGACTACTATTGGATTTTTTATTATGGATACTCGAGTTTAGGCCTTAATTACAACCAAACCAACAGACCTATTGAAAAACGAGTTATACCAATATTTTCCTTGTTTAATTCTGCGTTAGACTATATAAGCCAATTATTTTAAAGTTTATTAATTATTTATTTATTAGTGGTTGTATGAAAAATTGTCCGTGTTTTTTACGTCTTTTCTAGGAACCGCTCACTTAAAACTATATACATGGAAAACTACTTCGCTGAGGGTAATGCAATTTCTATATGTGATAGGCACAAGTATTGGTAGTGCAAATCTCAAGTTTCAATTTTTTTCAAGTACCCGATAAAAAGTTCTTATACTTTTTCTGACGTAACGTTTTCTCAGCCCAGGATAAACGTACAGCAGGAAACTTGGTCTCATTTTGAAGCTCTCATTCGTGATTATCGGAAACTACGACCACAGTAAACGTACAGTGTGATGACGAATTTATGAAGAGTAATATTAATGGGAGGTTTTGTGCGTTGTGTGTAGGTATTCTCCCTCCGTCCAGCCCAATAAAAAAGAATATATTATGATATAGGCCTATTATGATTATATTTTGATATAGTATGATATGATTCACGGAGTGAGGTTGTGGTTAGGGTTGTGCAGCTGTGAGCTTTCATTCCGGAAATAGTGGGTTCGAACCCCCCTGTCGGTAGCCCGGGAGATGGTTGTCCCTGGTTTCCCATTTTCACACCAGGCAAATGGGCGCTGTACCTTAATAAAGGCCACAGCCGCTTCCTTCCCACTGCCAGTCTTTCCTATCCCATCGTCGCCATAAGACCTACAGTATCTGTGTCAGTGCGACGTAAGGCAAATTGTAATATATATATATATATATATATATATATATATTATTTTGATATATATTGAAGATTACAACTCGCATAATAGGCCAGGCGACAGGTAGTTCAATAAGGAAATAATTAGTGGAAAGCTGGAAATTGCTTTAATCGCTTTATTTGGACCCAGATATTACTCTCCCAAGTTTCTCCCTCGAGCGAAGTCGGTGTTGGCCCTTCTGGCCCTAAGAAGGTACCATTGTTCAATTTTTTGCAAATATCTCCCAAATCTTCAACTTTATCAACAAAATACCTATTATAAAAAATAATCTAGAGTAAATTTCCTACAAAAATTTACCCCACCTTTTGTCTCTAATGTGAACCGTTACGATGCTACGACCATTCAAAGTGGAGCCCTTTTTGATTCATGCGGAAAAGCTATGGAAATGATATGCCATATCAACGTTTCTACATGTTTTAATATTTGTCAGCATTCCAGATGCACAAGCTGTTAACTTGTTACAAGTATAACAGATTTTCAATGTAAACAGCTGTGGCAAAGTACCTACCATTAGTATCATTTTGCAATATTGAGTTTTCGACTACAGAACAGCATGTGGATGCACGGTGTGCGCGGATCTCGCGGGATGATGCTGACTTGAGAAAATTTGTTGGATGGTTATCAACTCACGATCCCTTTCCTCGTGGACAACACGTTGTTTCGTTAAGCACAGGAGTTGTCGGGGATGGACAAATCACTTGTCACATGGCCTATGGAATTGGAATAGCAGCACAAAAAGGCATAACCGGCAACAATTTTCACGATGTGAAGTTCCTTAGAAGAAATGGCGTGATGCCTCTCCGCGCGGTAAATTCGAAAATAAAAATCCGCAACACGGATATTCCTGTTGATCCTCTTGTGCTTTTCCAATGCATTTGCCTTGCAAAGAAATCCGATGCAGAATTGAAACAATATTTCCAGTTTGAACTAGCTCCGTATCCGGTTGCGATCTTTGATAAAGCGGGAATGCGTAGACGAAAAAGTCTGTGTTCTATAAATTATTCGATCCTGTTACCGATGAGCCCTAATTTGAGGACCTACATCATGTTCTCGACGGAGGATGTCTTCTGCACCGTGTAATTTGGCACCGAACCGATACTTTTGTCGACATTAGTGCCAAATATGCGAGTTACTTTAAAAGATACTTCAAAAACAGTGTCATTATTTTCTATGGGTATCCTGACGACCCAGCAGCTCGCAGTACCAAGTCCGTTGAACGTCTTCGACGATCGCACAAGCATGAAGCTGCTAATGTTTTTCTATGAGTCCATGACGGCACCTATGCCACAAGCAAACTTTTTGTCTAATGTCACAAACAAACGAAGATTGATCGACTTGTTGCGCGTCAAATTCGAAAGCGAAGGAATCGAAACCAGACAAGCTCCAGAAGATGCCGATGTGCTCATCGTTACCACCCCACTCGAGTTATCTCGGCCCGACAATTCAGTCATTATAGTGGCTGAAGATATATATATATCCTGGTCATCTTGGCGGCTTGTGTGCCACCCTCCACGAAAATGTATTTTATGAAACCCGGCAAAGGTTCAACCAAACAACAACTATTTTGCACAACAAGTTTCAATCTCCCAACATGTGTGCAAGAAAACTTCCTATTTTTGCATGCGTTTAGTGGGTGCGATATAACGTCTTCGTTTCACAGGCAGTGCAAAATGAAATTCGTAACACTGCTGAAGAGTAATGAGGAACTGCAGACAGCTGTTAGGGTTTACCGAGGCGTGAACGCAAACCCCGATGAAATTGACAAAGCGGGCCAGTTGGTTTTGGCTGGGCTTTATGACAACAAAACCACGGGGAATACCCTGAATGAGCTGCGGTTCCAACTGTTTGAAAAATCTCTAAGCAAACATCTATTTAATCTCGCAAGCTTACCTCCCACCGAATCAGCGGCACGTGAGCACTCTTTAAGAACATATCAAATCCAAACATGGTATGGAAATGATACAAATCCACTGGATTGGGACTGGAAAAATTCTCAATGTGGTTTGGCTCCCATACCTACGAGGAATCCGGTGCCACAAACGCTTCTAAACACAGTGTCCAGCAAATGTTCGGAAGGATGTAACGCAGCTTGTGGTTGCAGGAAAACGGGCCTCCGATGCTCCAGAATCTGCATGAATTGTATGGGACGGTCATGTACAAATGCTGCCGAGGAAGATGATATGGATGATTGTGACGGAGACATCGATGTTAATCTTGAGCGCCCTGTGACGTCGGACAAATGTACCGATACAGACGATGAAAGCGATGATGGAGAAATTGAGGCCACAGCTGTTTACATTGAAAATCTGTTATACTTGTAACAAGTTAACAGCTTGTGCACCTGGAATGCTGACAAATATTTTATAATATGTAGAAACTTTGATATGGCATATCATTTCCATAGCTTTTCCGCAAGAATCTAAAAGGGCTCCAATTTGAATGGTCGTAGCATCGTAACAGTTCACATTAGAGACAAAAGGTAGAGAGCATTTTTGTAGAAAATTTACTCTAGATTATTTTTATGATAGGCATTTTGTTGATAAAGTTGATGGTTTGGGAGATATTAGAAAAAAAAAATGGTACCTTCTTAGGGCCAGAAGGGCCAACACCGACTTCGCTTGAGGGGGGAAAACTTGGGAGAGTAATATCTGGGTCAAAATAAAGCGATTAAAGCAATTTCCAGCTTTCCACTAATTATTTCCTTATTGAGGCTTTTTTTTCCGACCTGTCGCCTGGCCTATCAAGTTCTATTGATTTTAAACATGTTTTATTCTGCGAATATAACTTACAGAATTTTATAAAGTAACTCATAAATAATTTTTAACATTCTGTAAACGAAACACTCACATATTTTCTTATGAGCAAATATTCTCATGAAAATAAATTTTATTATTTCAGATTTTGAAAAATCATTTACATATCATATTGTTCTATATTGAAACATCTTTTTTAGTAATAATCTGATACAGGTACGAAGTACACCATTTTATACTGACTGTATAACAATATAAAGTATTGACAGTAAGAAAACAAACAATAAAATTTAACACAAAAAAGGGACTTAATAATAACAAATTCATTGGAAATTAAATAACAAATAAAATAAATAACAGAGGTTATAAAGATATGTATGTGAGTCGTCCAATTCCAGAACTACCTAAGTCAATTTCATGAAATTTGTGAGAAAGGGCAAAAAACTGTCTTGAGTTATCCGTGCGCGTTTAAATAGAAACAGTTTGTATAATAGTTACAAAATACGATTAGTTTTCATTTTATGTATGTTTTAAAAATACAGTAAAAGCAGTTTTTACGTAATAATAGAAAATATATTGCACTTAAGCAGTTTTGATACAGGATCTAGGACTTAAGTAGTTTTGGATTAGTTTCATTAAGTCAGTAATTATGGTTTCTATGTGAAAGTGAAATTATTGCTATATTTTAAAGTTCTCTAAGAAACTACCCAGTATACAATAAAAGTAACCTTTCAACCTTAAATTTCCATTCACAATATGCTCACAGCTTTTCAAACTAGGCGAAATAGAGTCCATTGGACTGCACAGCAACGTCATGTTCCATGGGGTCTTCTTCTTCTTCTTCTTCAGATACATTTTGTCGAGCTATGTCTTCGCCACATAGTAGCAAGTCTCGGTAGAAGCCTAGATCCTCTCAGTTGTGCCACTCAGGGCCGAAATGCTTTGACAAAAGCTGTTTCACATCAGTCACTTACATATATATAAATACATAAAAGTGTACCCGTTCTTACGCCACTTTAACATGTTTTCTTGGCGTTGATTAGCAGTGTTTAGCTATGGACAAGTTCATTGTTAAACGTAAACGCCTGGACAGTGAAAGTGAACAGTCGGATCCTACTCCCGAACCGTTGAATTCAACATAAAGAAGACAAACGAAAGAAAAGAACATACCAGGACAGTTACGTAGTGTATGGATTTACGTGGAATAAGAACGAGGAAAACCCTATCCCTGTGTGTTTAGTTTGTGGCGAAACACGAGGCCATGGTACCTAGCAAACTGAAGTGGCATCTCACAATTAAGCATCCTAGTGGGTCAGGGAAGAGTGTGATGTATTTTTCACGTGTACTAGAAGGGGAGAAAAAAAACCAGCTGTGCGAATGGTAAAGAGAATGACCATAAGTGATACTGCTCTTGAAGCCTCGTTTAAAGTAGCAGAACTGATAGGAAAAAAGAATCACACACACACCTCATACTCTTGGAGAGGAAATCATAGGTCCTGCATGGAAAATTATAGTTTCAACAATACTTGGTGAAGGAGCAGCTAATCAAATTTCGAAATTTCCTCTTTCCAACAACACAATCAGTCGCAGGATATCTGAAATGTTTGCAATATCAACGAACAAGTCGTGGGGAAAATAAAAACTGATCGAGCATTTGCTTTGCAAGTAGATGAGAGTATCGATAGTGGTGACAAACTGCAACTCCTTGGTTTTACCAGATATATTGATGATAAAGATATTAATGAGCAGTTTCTGTTCTGTAGACCGCTAGAGACTACAACCTCAGGCCATGATATTTTCGTTTCTATTAATTCCTTTCTCAATGATCAAGATCTTTCATGGAAAGACTGGTTGGTTGGTTCTTAAGTTTAGGGGCTGCGACAACGCGGTCATGTAGCCCCGTGTACTTTGGTGTGTGTAGAATCTGTCTGATAACCGGTGTTAATTGTGATGACTGTATTAGTGCGTGTTATCTGTTTTTAATTCAAGTAAGGACTGCAGTCTTTTTCAAGTAGTTCCGACTTTTGCTGCCAAACGCCACCGTTAATGACTACTAGTTCAGAACTTAGCTACCAGACGTCACCGCAGTCGGCTCTTGGCAACGAACGTAGGAACCTAAGAGCGTTGTTTACATTCTTAACCTATACAATTTAGCTTCACACAGGTGTAATTAGTGGAAGGTTCTTTAACATGCCATAAATCTATGACATGGGACCGCCGGATTTACTTCCCCTCCGAAGGAAGGCATACTGAGGGATTTTTAACTCTCTTAAAAAATCCGACGACTTCGGCCGGCATGGAAAGACTGTTGTGGTATATGTACAGATGGTGCACAATCTATGTCTGGGAAATTTAAAGGTTTTTACTGCCAGAGCTCAAGATTTTGCTGCAGTGTTTAACGAAGTTGTGAAAATGGTGAACTACATCAAGTCTCGACCTTTAATGTGCAGGATTTTTAAACAGTTATGTCTCGCAACGGATGCACCTCATACCTCTTTGTTACTTCATACAGAGTAAGGTAGTTGTCGCGGGGTCGTGTATTGAAGCAGTTTCTTGAACTTAGAGAACAGGTGAAAACTCTTAAGGATGAAAATCAAGATACATTTTATGAGCTGTTACTAACTGATTCTTGGTGCTTGGAACTGTCGTATCTGGCAGATATTTTTCATAAACTGAATTAACTGAATGTTTCAATGCAGGGTAGACAGGAAACAATAATTTCCTCAACCAATAAAATGAAAGATTTTAATAGAAAACTTAGTTCTTGGAAGTCCGCAGTTCAGAAAGGAGATCTTTCAAACTTTCTTCATCTGGCAGTAGTTAACGATCTGGGTAAGCTGAAAGACCGCATTTGTGATCACTTATCAAGATTGCAAGATGCAATAGATACATACTTTCCATCTATTTCCACTATGAATGTCAACTGGGTTGTCTCACCATTTGATTTCATAGATAGTACGAGGAAATAGATTTCACTGGTTGCGAACGAGATGAATTTATTGATCTTTGTGCCGATTCCACACTCAAAGGTAAGTTCACCAAGAGTGAGGCGTCGGTGGCTACTTTTGGGCTTCAGCGGAGAGAGTAGTATCCTAACCTAATGAAGAAAGCAATTAACACACTTTCGCCCTTTCCAAAATCCTATCTATGCGAGCAAGCCTTCTCTGCTCTGGTGACAATAAAATCCAAATCAAGAAATAGACTGAATAACCTTGAGGATGATTTGCGTGTTTCATTGTCAACTGCAAGGCCCGATATCACGTACCTGTGCTCTAAGCATCAATCACAAGTTTCATATTAACGATTTATCGAACAAAATTATTGATGTATTTTTACTCACTGACTGTAGTAAAGTTGACTGTATTATGTTATGGTGTACGTTACTTATTATAAAATATTTCAATAAATTTACATATGAAACATAATTCTTTTTTTATTCAAGGAAGGGTGCCCCTACTGTCGACCAAAGTATTATGTGCACTCGAGTTTGAAGGTTGTTTGTGAAGTAACCAATAGACCTACATAAAATCCAATAACATCATCATTTTCGTCGTTCTATTGTACGTTAGTTCATGTAGGTTTGGAATTTTTAATTTATATTTTAATATTTTTTATCGCAGTTGGAACACAAAATGTGCCCATTTTTAAGCGTGTTTCAACCATGCGTCACATTTAAGAATTATTATCTCAAAACTCCGTCATCAGATCGAATGCAAATTTTAACACAATATACATCGGAATGTTGTATAACTGGTTTATTAATTTAAAAATTTTGTGTGTCCAAGAAACAAAGTTATCATTTTTGTAAGGTAACTTTTTCTCGGCTCGGGGTGGTTGGAAAATATAGCTCTTGGTCGCATTGTAATCCATATTCATCAAGAAGTTATGGTTTATGACTGTGAAATACGTAAATTAATTCACTTATTTTATATCGGTTTGTGTTTGTTCGTGGAAATAAGGCATTATTCACCAGCCAGCCGCTCAGGGGTAAGCTGTACTGCGTTGCTGAGATGGAGCCCATAACTGCCGAGCGAGGCGAGGTCGTATTTCCCCGTTCCAATATAAACCGATATGAAATAAGTGAATTAATTTACGTATTTTAAAGTCATACAGCATAACTTTTTGATGTATAAGGAGTTCTACGCGACCAAGAACTACATATTCCAACCACCCCAAGCCGAGAAAACGTTACCTTACACAAATGATAACAACTTTGTTTCTTGGACACGCAAAAATTTGAAATTAATAAACCAGTTATACAATATTCCGATGTATATTGTGTTAAAATTTGGATTCGATTTGATGACGGGTTTGTGAGATAATAATTCTTAAATGTGACGCATTGTTGAAACACGCTTAAAAACGGGCACTTTTTGTGTTCCAACTGCGATAAAAAATATTAAAATATAAACTAAAAATTCCAAACCTACATGAACTAACGTGCAATAGAACGACGAAAATGATGATGTTATTGGATTTTATGTATGTCTATTGGTTACTTCACAAACAACCTTCAAACTCGAGTACACATAATACTTTGGTCGACAGTAGTGTTTAATGTTATTCCCAAGGGTGCCGTGAACTTCAAAAGGTTGGTAAACTCTGCTCTAGACTGTGGTCGTGTGGACTGGCATGATGAGTCAGGGCGGGAGGGAGGCGGAAGCTGCGATAGCAAAGGTGTTGAAGGAGAGGGTAAGGCAGGTGGCCGAGCGCTCTCTTGCCCAAGACCTTGTCTTACCGCTGTGTGTGTGCGCGCGTGTGTGTATGTGTGTGTGACTGATTCAACCTGCGTTTTGTAGAGCCTGAAAGGTACAATCACTACGGGTATATCGCTGAACCAATTTTCTTTATCGAACTTTTCTTCTGCTCAGAATAAGAGCCACATCAAATTAATAAAACTTTGAAGTTAATATAACAATTTTTTCTCACTAAAAATGGTATTCAAATCTGAAGAGGTTAATACAAAATTTGAATTTCGTAATAAGAATTGTTCCTATTGCAGGTACTACTACAGGGGTTGTAGTACATAAATTTCGGTGTCTTCCGATTATTAGTTTCGTCGTGGAGATTGTACCTTTAACGCTCAAAATAGCCACTTTGAAGCCATGTCCTCAGCAAACGAGCCGTCGTTATTTTCTTCAAAACGCATATAATATCTCACAAAGACCTACATTAGAGATTAAGAGTAAAAATAAAAATAAAAATAAAATTTCAATTTTTGACCGCACAGCCTTAAGGGAAGAAGTCAATCTTTGTAAATGTTTAGAATGAGGAAGGGATAGAAATTTGTTCTGCCTGATAGTATCATAACACTTCGCGGATTGCATGTACAATATGTAAGAGCAAAGTATCATGTTGGGAGAATACCTCTTTTGATCTAAAATATAAGAGAGAATTGCTCGGATAAAAAATTAACTTGCTGAGAAATTCACTCTTCTCCACTATCCAATAAAGTTTCTTGAATGACATCCAGCAATTTTAACACTTTGGCCATGTAATTTTCCAAGCAGGTTTGGAATCTCTTCTTAGTAAGATACTGTAACAAACTGAACAGTGTTCCCCAACTCTTCACAGCTGTTTCACTTCCCAACACTGAAGAAAGTTCTGTAGGAGACAATTGCAAATTGTAATGGAAAGCCGAAACAAGTAAATGATTATCTACATTAATATAAAAATCAAAAGTCATAGACTCAAAATTGATTCTATATATAAACACTATATCGTCAAAAATATTGAAATTAATAGCTGAGTCCCCTTTCACTTTAGTGCTATTATCTGCTAATCGTTTCTCCAGAGAATTGCATAAACTCTCGAAACTGATTATAACATCGTCCCATTCTGCAGCAGCACCAGCACTTTCTTGAGCATGTTTTTTCCTCACTTCGATTTCTCATCTCCTCTCTTCTGGATGTTTCCGCTTAATTTCACTTTCCTTTGTCAAGTATTTCGGCAAACCTTCAAAAATAGTAGGACAAGAACCTTTAACTAGCTTAGGATGATCGTATTTATACACTTGTTTCTGTCCATTAGAATCACAGTATTCATTCTGTAAAATAATGCAGTCCGGTTGAAAATGTTTAATACACACAACACTGTTCTCCGAAGGTGTCCAGTCCTTCCTCGGGATGCTTCTCATCCATCTATTTCTCAAGTTTACTTCCTTGGGAAAAGAGAAACAGTTCATGTAGGCGGTTTCAACTCCACGAACCTGAAAATTACTCCCACATCCTGGTACACAGCACCTTCGTGGCATTGTATATGCATTTATAATATAACACGTGTGGCACGGGTATATTTAACACTTGTCACTGGACAACAGGAAAAGCAATATATTGTGAAATGTCACCCTAGAAACATGGAAACAATGACTTCATCACAGCGCGCCAACAAGACTGAGCATCTGTTTGCTGTCTGGAGTAAGACCCATGACGTCACAGCCCCGCCGACAGTGTTCCCGCCTGTTAACTTAAGAACGCCGTGCCCTGTGCCATTCCCGTTCACTAGGATGTGTTTACCACAAACCATCACTACAAAACATCAACACGGACAACACTAAGCATGTTTACGGCACACAACAAACATGGCACGCAATTCACCGAATTACAAGCGTCATCTACCTCAAACTAAAACCAGGAGAATTAAAAACACCAAGAAAACCACAAACTTGACATTTTACACACAACTGTTTAAACACTGCCCACATCAAAAGACGTGAAGAACGGTTCGCAAAACATTAAACAATTTATAACAGCACAGCAGAGAGCGCACCCAAATACAGAACCAGGGGAATTGTGCCGGACTAATTACTTACAGAAAACCATTTAAAATTTTACAACCTCACAAAATAATACTGCATATCAATGACTCACTCTGCATGAATCTTCCTTCAGGCAGTCCGGCAAAGCTGCACAAACACAAACGACATTCAATTGCTCCCTGCATCTCGCTAGGCCCGCACAGCTGCCTACACCATCACACGGCAGTTCACAAGTAATTTCCCCATTCAACAAGAACTTGACGACAATGTTACATTTGGTCATCGTTACAGCAGTAGTTTTCATGAAAAACAAAAAATGACAACATAACATACAATCCACACAGAGTAGCCCACCTATGGAAATAGCGAAACGGGGGGCCCCAGAATTTAAATAAATGCAGCCAACAGCAGGGATATTGGTTGAACGACAAGCAATGCACATGCTACCCCTGTAATACCTTACAGTGGCGCCAGAATCAACCATGATTCTGCTACCACGGTGACTTCGCCCCATCAAGGGTTGACATTCGCCAACTTACTTGAGAAAGGGCAGTGCTACATTTCCGTGTAATTGAAATCACTGCTACCAACAACTACACGAAAAGGAGATTTGCAGGACTTGCCTGTTAAGTGGAGGACTGAAGCTTACTCAAAGGTCCGTTTAATTAATTTTACTACATAAAGAACGGGAAAGTTGAAGTTACACAAGGGTCTTAGTAGTATACCCTACTCAAAAGAAAACAATGGATTCCCATTTAAATAAAATTAATATATTATAAACGCATTGACATAATATAAAATATACAAATACCTCCTGTTCTTAATACCCCTGGAAGGACAAATTACTACATGAACATGTACCAAAAGAAAATACGACAAGCATACTTGAACAAATAAAATAGACACCCACATGAAACAAATGACCCAAAGGCTGTACGTGACACAGCCAAGAGAAAATACAAGGAAAGCACCGCTTAATGCGACGAGCACGTCCAACGGACCACGTGCCAACACAAGGCGAACTGGCCGTTTAACAAATTACAAACCGATAACATACAAACCCCCCACCCTGACATTTTAAAAGGGACAAAAATCAATTTACCCAGCCAAAATAGATACACGTATTGCAGCATATTATAAAACAGAAATGAACACTTATTTGAATAAAGAAATTATGATGGTGCCAGTTAAAGAGGATAAATTGGACAACCGCGTGGCCGTAACGGAGGGTACATTTCCCCATTAAAACATGACAATAAAATAAAATAAAGAGAACAAAACCTGGCGATTAAGCCAACAAATAACCATTAACAATTCGTTCGGCCATTCGGACTCTTGAAATCCTGTAATTAAAAGTCAGTCACTAGGCACAAAGAAAAACCATCACGCCATGGTGATGCAACAAGTTAAAATCGCAGTAATGATAGTTCGAAGGCATAAAAAACACACGCGCAGTAGTTCTTCTAGTTGCCCCTTTAAAGGTAATTGTTCCGATTGCCATACCTAGATATTCTTCAGCCTCCCGGGGAACCACTTTGGTCCCCCGAGAGGACAGCGTTACACGACTAATCAGTCAGACACCAATAATCAGTATGATGCTTCGGTATCGCCGCCCAGCACAAGACCTCACTCAATCCCACGCGCCGTCCAATGCTGCCAACACATTTTAGTTAGTACTTAGTGTGGCAGACTGGGAAGGGGAGGGGGGGGGGGGGCGGATAGAGAAGGTAATGTGCCTACAAAGATCACAATAAGCTGGTGAAAAAAGGGCGAGGCGTCGGAAGCCACTCTCCTCGCCCCCCGAGCTGCATTAAGTAAAGATGGAAAATACGCGTTGAGCCGCTTTACCTTTTCTTCGGAGATCTGGTCTGCAAATCCCACTCGTTCCTCCGCTGCGTGCAGAAGAAGTTACCTAAGCTGGAATAAATCAAGGCGGATCCCACAGGTTTTCTATAGCTAATTCCCCCAGCACCCTACATGCGAAGAGACCACTAAATGATTACACATGTGTAAATATTTAATGAAAAGCAAAATTTAATTAATTAAGTAAGACATCTTATCTTAAATTTTTACATTAATAATGAATAAGGGATAACGAGATGCATCTATAGAAATTAAAAAACTAAATAACCCTGTCTAAACCCTAACTTAACGATTACTTAATCTCACTGAGGTATAAAACGGCTCAAGGCCACTACAATAAAATCACATATAAAATTTACAAAATGCTTTAAGAGCAAGAAAAGTTGTGACAAATCCTGTAGGATATGCTGAAGTTAATTTAAGTAAGGAATCAAAAATTGAAATATAGATATTAAGGAAAGAACCCTAATCTACGACGGGACATCAAAACATGAACATTTATTTACAAGTAAGTTGCAATACAATTTCGATGACAATAACATTTTAAAAATAAACAAATAGGTCACCGCAGGTACACGAAATAATTCTTTACAATATTAAGAAATCAAAAGTGGTATTACATTACTTACATCGAAGATTAATAACTTAGATCCGAAACACAAAACACCTACGTCTGACCTCTAGCAGTTCATGTTTTAAGACAATTGCTTCAAGACCATAATGCACTACTCCAAATAGAAAATAACAATGGTCCCACATAAACAAATGGAAATTGATGTCCCCTTCCCTAGATGTAGGTTCACGGAACATACTTCTAACTAATAAAATTACGACAACCCTCAGTGAGAATCGTGAAAAATCAAAGCGGTATATAATCGTACGAAAAATAAATTACTACATGTGCAGAAGTGCTTCGGATCTCAAATAGGACAGACTAGAGCAAGAGGATATCTAACTAAATATAATATAAGAAAAACGTCCCCGGAATTACATTACTAGACTACATAATAGCTAATTAAGGAAAAACGATGTCTAGTAATTTACGGAGCTCGGAAGAAAATAAATTTTATTACACAACCGTTGGTACTAACATAATATCTTTCCAACTATTCACATCTAGATAAAATCAAATAAATAACATACCTAATTAGATGATATTTCCGGGAGACACACAAATGAAATATAGAGAAAAAAGATAAAACCTTATAACATTACCAGGATTAAAAAAAAATAACGCTATTGAAATATAATGGCAGCTGCACCACTTTTGCGTCGGATTTACATTCGTACATATTTCTTGGTATTTCCAACTCGATCAAGGCTTGAAATCAGTAGAAATCAGGCTCACTCTGGCCTCTTCTTCATCCAGCAAAGATTCTCCAAATCATTGTCTCCAGGACAAGGGGAAGATCCCCTCATCCTGGGAACGACCACAAAATACTTCTCGATCAAACGATATCAGTTGACGAGTTCCCTTTCAAGGATTGCAGGTAGACAAAACACGATCGCCTTTTCACACGGCCCCAATAATTATTCTAAAATAGGCCAATCACATTCAAAGCCGCTAAAAACGACAATGCATATTAATAAGTGTTTCGTACGACACCACCAAACGTCATCTTGCCGGGTTATAAAATTAATAATTCTTTTGTCACAACTGTAGGGTGATCATCTTCCAAAATCTCCTTCAGTCAGGCATCTCAGTCTAGAGACGGTAGCGGGGCGCTTGGAGTGCACTCATTGCTGCGATGAATATTGTTTAGCCTTTAAGGGCTTAAACTGGGTACTAAGGGGTGTGTAGCGTGTTGTGGTATCTGGGGGCGGTTTAGGCGAATGTCCTCTAATGGGGTGCGGAAGGATCGGTTACGTAAATCAAGTGTAACTCGAAGGAGAGCTTCCAGGTTTTCAGAGTGTCTGGTGAGCTCAAGGCTGGGGGTGCTTTCAAGGGGTTAATGGGATAACAGATTAGCCTGCCTGCGTACGACTATGACTCGGCGGCGTGCGGGCAGTGTACGTGCGTGAGAATGAAGAATGGAGCAGAACTGCTGACCGGTACTTTGCTACAGTTCGAAAGGCGAACTGTTTACCTAATGTTTGCAGATTATTAGATAATACTGGACCCAACTAGGTCAGGGTTGGAGGGTAGGGGGTTGTCGTGCAACTAAATAAACCGTGATACCAATGGTGATTATTACTAAGTAGTTTAATTACTGTAAGGTGTGAAGTGCTGTGACTTCACTAGTCTGCCTTAGTGCCGTATGATCTCAATGTAGGACAAGACAATTACAAAGTGTATTAGAGGGTGAAAAAGCCTCCGTGGCTTAGGCGGCAGCACGCCGGCCTCTCACCGCTGGGTCCGTGGTTCAAATCCCGGTCACTCCATGTGAGATCTGTGCTGGACAAAACGGAGGCAGACAGGTTTTTCTCCGGGTACTCCGGTTTTCCCTGTCACAGTATCATTCCAGCAACACTCTCCACTATCATTTCATTTCATCTGTCATTCATTTAATCATTGCCCCAGAGGAGTGCGACAGGATTCGGCAGCCGGAACACTTCATATCCTCGCCGCTAGATGGGGGCTTCATTCATTCCATTCCTGACCCGGTCGGAGACTGGAAACAGGCAGTGGATTTTCATTTCATTAGAGGGTGAAATGTAGGATTTGTGTAGGAGTGTAGACTCGTGAGCACACTTACCAGCGAATGGGCGTCCGTCTCGGTGTAGACCGTCAAAGGTTCAGCAGGCACAAGACCTCCATACTTGGTGTGTGAAGCAATTTATAGGTCTGGCTCCTCTGAACTGGTATGTCAGTGAATTCCTGACACACATACTGTTTGCTGCCAGTGTTGTGTCCTGGTAATGCAATACGTGTGGTGAGTTGTTGTTGATTACTTCAGGGTTCAGTGGTGAATTTTGTGGTATTGAAAATAGGGCCTGAAGGTGTGTAGAGATATACGGCAGATAGTGTATTTTAGGGGCTGCAGCCCTATAAGGTCCCTAGGGGACCTTAGGGATGCAACAACACCTTGTTCGGGTTTAGTCGACGGCCTCGTCGACTGTACTCAGACGTAGGGGGTAGATTTATTCTCCTTCTTCTTCTTTCTTGTCATCTTCTCTCTTCTTTTCTTCTATTTTGTCTTCTTTCCTCCGGTCCATAGTCGGTGATGGGGGTGTGTATGTGGGGTTATGTGGCCTCGTGGTGGGCTAGTCGTAGGTGTGGGGGCGTATATGGTCGTAGTTTGGGAAGTGTTATTTTATGTAGTGTTCGGCGTCGTGTGCTCAGAGTTGGTACGGGTGTGGGTTTGGAACAATGTTATACATGTATCTTTCTTTCCTGGTGTGAAGTTAATAACAACGTGGCAATTGTTAAAATCATAAACATGGCGATTGTTAAAATCATAAAAATGGCATTTGTTAAAATCATAATCATAAGCTATAAATCATCATATCATAGATTTTAAGTCAAAAATTATCATATCATATATCATAAGTCATTAGTTATAAATCATAGATCATATATCATATCCTTGCGTTGACGCAGAGAGGAAAGCATCTTTGGCAATAAAATAAAATACCCTTTTGCTGTGTGATGAGAAAAAAGACTGCTCCTTGCGTGTACAATGTAAAATGTAGAATGTAAAATGTGTAAAAATGTAATAGAAGGATGGTAAAGAAAAATAAATGCCCCCTGGTGTAAGTTATGGGAATTATTATAATGTGTTTATTTTGGGGCGAGGTAGGACATTTTTACAAGTGTGTTTGTTAAGAAGAAATGAAAGGAAAATACATATGTAAATGGATAATGTGTAAAATGTGATACATTCGTAAGTATAATGACAACAATTATACAAATTAATCAAATAAACAATGGCGATCGCAATAACACTGGTAATAATAATAATAATGTAACCACCATGACAATAATTCGCATGCTGCAGATGGTGACGGCAATACAATAATAATCTCTAATAATAATAATAATAATAATAATAATAGTGGTGATAATGCCCTGGGTACCTTTGATAAAAAATACAATTGTGTCGTGGAGCTCTTTCTTCGACCAAATAATTACTCTTATGCGCGCTAGCCTTAACTAGTCTTAATTAAGTCTTAATTCTATTCGGCCGTAGTTATAATAGCTTAATGTACGTAGTCCATTCCCTGTAGGCGAATAGAACTACCTTGGCAATGAAGATTGGCCCTCACAATGCCGGGTGCGACCCTTATCGCAGTTTGGTACGTCTCATGTTAGACGTTGTCGTTGATCCATCCGCGGTGATAAGTACCCCACAGGTACTTATGACCTGGGTACGGATGTATCACCATAATCTATTGAAGGTTAGTGTACATTGTGTAAATGAAGGATGATTGGAACTTGTATTTTGAGAAGAGGGAGGCGTGTTCATGTTTGGGCATTTGGAAATGGTTCGACAATCTTGACTGGATTTCCCAGTATGAGAGAGTATCCGAGTCTACGGGACTTACAAGAATCTTCAAAGCTTCGTTAAGTTCGGCACCCATGTAGACACGCGCGTAATGCGCGTGCTCACTTTCCTGGAGCTTACACAGACCGAGCGCCCAGGTGAACCGCGTAAAATAGTCCAATATGGTGGTCCCATCGGCGGCGCGGTATGGCTGGCATCGAGAACTGTGGTGCCGGTGACATCGACTCGTTCCCGATGCCGCCTCGCGTGGTGGATTCCCTGAGAGCGCTTACAATAATCCCACAAAGAACCTGAAGAAATTCTGTGAATATTCCTTCTGCAATGATGAAGGGAGATGGTTCATGATACACTAACCTGCGTGGAGAAATGAACAGAAGCGAAGCCAAATAAACAAAAACAAATTTAATTCCCGAGATATGGCCTGATTAACTACAACTCATGTGTGTGCGTGATGTGACAAAGCATGCAACATGGAAGAGTACTTGATACACGATTTGTTGCCATCCCGCGAATGCCGTCAGGCTACAAATCCGTATCTGAGATATCCTAGCGATGGGAACTAAACAACTACAAAATATAAATACATTACCGACACTCGCTAAATTTAAATATTTACAAACAAATATTTCCGCCGAAATCTGGACCAATATGCCCACAGCACCACAAATTGCCTCAACACAGGACTTCACAAATAAACACAAGAATGAGTAACGTGACCACGACACATAAAAAACAACAACAAATGACCGCGTGTCATTCATAAGATTAAATACACAACAAGGTGCCAACAATAATTAAACATATCACTAAATATGAAACACAGATGCTCAACAGCATACAATTAATACAAGAAAAACATTTCATTTGAACGCGACACATGAAAATACCGCCCAGGCGTGGAGAACTTAGCCCTTAATATTATATCACCTTTAAATGAACAAGCAAGCTATATTTAACAAACTGGGTCAATGGCAAGGCCGTTCCCCTTCTCTAATTAGTGTCCAGAAATACCTAAGATCAGCCCTCTGTGTGGACTCTCGCTATCACGTGTCAAAATCACCCTCGTGTCAACAACATCCCAGGCCAGCATTTATGCCCGGCTCCCAAGATACGACGAAGTACAGCTGTGAACTCAGCTAACATGTGTGTGTCACCAAATAAAATCTCATTAATTCCCTTTGGAATTGGATTGGTTGAGGTCTCCGCAGAGCATCACTCACCATCCGTAATAATTGCAGCCGACAGAGTCTTGGCAAATCTATGCCAATCTCCCGCGCATAAATTCAACTTATACCACACAATGGACCCACAGACACACAATATTACACGTTAGGGCTTGACAATCACCTGAAATAAAATACATAAATATTTTCCACACACCACCGCGCGTCTGATCTCAGTATTCCGACCGAAGAATAAACCAATCTAAAATATCAAAAATGCAAATAAAATAGAATAAAAGAACGGACGGTTCTTTCCAAAATCATGTCGAAACAAGGCAACTCAAAATAATACTTGTTCATTCAAAAATATCACTGCAAACACTTGTTTTCCCCCTTTGCTCTTTTTATCGTTAATTAACACAGCACCACTTATCATCTTAGCCGCTATTCATGTGTACGCCAAATCAAATATGCACATTTACACGAGTACGCGGATGACAATTACACAAATACAAAGTACTTTGGAACAGAGTAACTGTAACCTCTCACGGCTACCCAAGAAATTGTACGTGTAACCTCTCACGGCTATCAAGAATTTGTACCAGTTCGCTAGCACAGTCGCCTAATTTATACAGATCTGGTCACCGGTACTATGGCGAGGACTATAAAATTATAATGAATCGAAGGAGTTGTCGTACAAGCTTGCGGGTGGTATCAAAGATCTTCATTTTTCATGTAGGTTCCAGCGCTGCCTCGCGGAATCAAATCCCATCGTGAATTAATCAAATATAGCTCTTCCGCGCTTTCTCATAGCACGCGTTCTTTCCGCCAAAAGTAGCTTGGTCCTGTATGATTCGTAGATTCATATTCAATATCGTTGTAGAGAACGCGTAGCTCCGCCCCTCCTGTCGTCATAAATTGTATCTCTTTCTCTCTTCCCCGTTCAATGCGCTCTTCGCCTTGCTTGGCGAACAAAGGTTTGTGACTCATTAAGGACGCTCAGCTCTCCGTTCAGCGACCCCTCTTCCAAGAAATATTTAAATATATCTCGCTTCCTCAACTTGGCCAACTCTTGCAACATCCGGTGCTCACCTCCTCCAACTGACTGCGGACACAATGCAGTATATAAAATAAAATATCAACAATTATTCTATGATAGAATGAATGAGGGTTCAGTACAAAGAAACTCCGGACGGGCCACCACGTCTTTAAAAATATATTTTTTATTTTGCATCTATTTGCATTTTTTGGTGCTATTTTTCCATTTTAAGAGCATTTTCTTAAGTTTGGTAGATTTGTTTGGTCTTATTTTAGAGAAATCTGTCTTTTTTGGTCATCTTTTTCGAATTTAGTTATGTCACAGCTTTATATGAGGGAGTTACGTCTCTCAGAGTTAAGATGAAGATGATAATTGTTGTTTTAAGAGGCCTAACATCTAGGTTATCGCCCTCTCAGAGTAAAGAAGAAGAAACTAGAAGCTGATACAAGATAATTTAAAATATTGAAATATTGATTCCATTTCCTTAATCAACCGGGTGAAAAATAGTCTTAGCAACAATCGTGGCGAAATTGCTGCGGATATTGCACCAAAACTGAAAACAGTGCTGGACAAAAACACTGGGTATTAAACATTATGCAAAATCTCAGACATTCATTCTGGTACACCCCCACGTGTACAAACTGTGGAGGGGGGCACACGGCGTCATACCCGGGATATAAGTACATCACTTAAACATCAACACAGGCAGTTGCAGCGCACACACATGCATAAACACATCCCTTCTCTACTCTCACTTCCCATCTACCCTCCGAACACTACACAACTCCAGAACACAGCCCTCAAAAGTATACTCCATATACTCCAGCAACTACCATTACCCTCTAATCAACCCTCATTTACTCTGACAGCAACCAAGAATACACTCTTCATTCCCCCCCCCCCCCTTGCCCTGCGGTGCTGCTGTGTACCTGCTCGGGTGGCTAGCCACGGCCGGCCCATTTGGGATGGTATCCAGCGGGCCGCGGGTTCGATGATGTTACCAAGCCTTCACTGCACCTCATGCCTCTCCTGGCAATAGCCCTTACTCTTACTTCTTTTCTTCTCTCAATTACGCCTTATAGGCTCCTATGATCATTCACTTTATGTGCCCTGTGCACTAGGTCTAAACTTGACCAATTATGAACAAGCGCTGCTATTCCTTACATTCTGTATTCCCTGAACCTAGATCAAATTCTGACCAATTTGATTCCTTTAAAAATACCCAAACATCCCACACATTCTGGTCAAAACCCATTTGATATAGCTCTCATGGCCCTAAAGGGCTGACAGGCTATAATTGCATGCATAGAAGCCCGCATGGGTCAGGTCAGGTCACCCGTTCTTTCTGGTGAAAACTACTGCATGGATGGGATTGAGGACGATTTAGCAGCAAACGACCTTCCTCACTTCAAGTACGCTCCGATCACATCAGTTGATGTTCAACGCAGCTTTATTATTATAAGATCATTTTCTCCGTTTTATAGTGCATTTTTCGAATTTTTGAAATATTGGTGAGTTTATTATTTATTCGTTACGGCCAACTATGGACCACGTTTGACAGCTTTTACATTATTTGCTGTCTTCACTCTCTGCCAGTATCTCTTCATCCTCTCTCCCACTTCCTTCTTCTGTTCCTCCGTGTAAGATCTTCCTTTCCTCACTGACAACTCCCCTGTCTCCTGGAAACCTGCAAACTCCTTAACTAGCCGTCTAAATCGCTCTCTGTCCATTATGTCTTCTTCTTTCACCCCCATCCGACCCAAGTCCTATATCACTTCCCGAAACCATTCCGGCTCCGTCTTCCTCTTCCTGAAGAATTCAAAAATCCTCTACGTCAATCTGGCATTGTTCATCCTCACCAAGTGTCCATAAAACTGTATTACCCTTTTTCTCATTAGGGGTAAGACTCCTTCTGTCTTCAGGTATAGTTCTTTGTTAGGTTTGAGTCTCCTCCCTCCATCCTTGATATTTGGGTCTAGGATTTTTCGGAGCATTTTCCTTTCCCTCTTTCGGATGTCTTCGAGGCCACCCTTCCCAATCATATCTGGTGATTCTGTTGCATACAGACATTCAGGTTTGACAACAGTATCTAAGTGTCGGAATTTAGCCTCAAAGGATAGACCCCTTTTGTTGTATGTATCCATCGCTAGTTGATAAGCCATTTCCATTCTTCTCCCCCACTTTTTGATGGCATCCTCTTCCGACCCATCGTCCTGCAATTTTTCTCCCAAGTACTTAAAACACTTAACTCGCTTTATCTTGGCTTCTCTCAACTCCAAGTGGAGAAGAGCGTCTTTGATGTTGGTCATGAACACAGTCTTCTCAAAAGAAATTTGTAGGCCTGTCTTCTTGGCTATCATCTGGAGTTCTTCAGTCCTTTCTATCGCTGTTTCAACACCGGTAGTGAGTATCACAACATCGTCAGCGAAAGCCAAACAATCCGTTCTTATACTTTCTTTACCTCTCCCTAACCTGAAAGCCTCTTTATCCGAAATTCTCTTCGTGCATTCTCGAATAACTTTTTCTAAGACGCAGTTGAATAATATTGGTGATAGCCCGTCGCCTTGTCGTACGCCAGTTTTGACTTCGAAATGCTCTGACAACTCCCTCCTGAACTTTATTTTGGAGAAAGTATTGCTAATCGTTTGTTGAATTAGATTCCTCGTCTTGTTGTCCGCTCCAAATTCCTCGAGAACTGTCAATAAGGTTTTTCGGTCAATGGAGTCATAGGCTTTCCGGAAGTCCACAAAGACGGCGACATATTAATTCTGTCCCAACATCTTGTACTTTATGATACTCCTCAGGTTGAAGATTTGATCCGCGCAGGATCTCCCTTTCCGAAAGACTGCCTGGTATTCACCCAATTCAGAATGCAATATCCCTGCTATTCTTGTCAGTAACGCTTTCGAGAAAATCTTGTAGGGAACCGAAACCAGAGAGATGCCTCTATAATTATTAACATCCATCTTGTCACCCTTCTTATGAAGGGGATGGATCAGAGCCATTTGCCAGTCAGCAGGGATCCTCTCAGTTATCCATATGTTCTCAAGTAACCGTGTGAAAGATTTTACGACTCCCGCAGATCCCAGTTGTAGGAGTTCAGCGACGATACCATCTGCACCAGCAGCTTTGTTGGCCTTAAGCCCTTGAATGATCCGGAAAACTTCGTCTTCGTCAGGAGGCACTGAATTGGGAGATGACACCAGGTGGTTCCATTTTCAGGTTTTCTTGCGGACCATCACAGTTAAGCAATGAGTCGAAATAAGGCGAGGATGTCACAGTTTTGCTTGTCGGTCACCCCTAACCTCCCTTTTTCATTTTTGAAGCACATTCCGGATGCCTGATAACCCCTTAACCACGATTTGAATGTCCGGTAGAAGTTCCGTGTAATGTTCATTTGGAAATGTTCTTGCGTTTTCTTCAGCTGGTCTTGTTCATATTGTCTCTTAGTCCTTCTGAATGTCCGGGCTGTATGTTTCGTTGATTTCAGAAGATTAACAGATCATCTTTTTTCGTTGAGCTCCATTTCTTCCATGCCTCTTTCCAACGTCTCAGTGTGTCGTCACATTCTGCATTCCACCAATTTTGTCTCATTCGCTTTGTCTGAGGAATCCTTCTTTCAGCGGCACCTTGGATCTTGTCTCAGATTTCATCCCAATTTCCTAACGCAAGGCACTTCAGTTCATCTCGGTAACTTTCCCTTGCCGCATTATTGGATGTTAATTTTCCGACGTCATATCTAGGGATATTTTGTCTCCTTGTTATTTTCCTGGTTGCTAGAAACTTCAATTTAATTCTGGTCAAGTAGAGATCGGAATCTACTTCTGCTCCCCTTGCTACTTTCACATTCATGATTTCTTTCTTTTCCATCGTAGAAATAGCGACAGGGTCGATCTGAAATTCTCCCAATAGAGGATTGGGGGATCGCCATGTCTTTTGTTTCCTGGGTAAATGCTTGAAAGTCGTTGACATAAGCTGTAGAGTAAAGGCTCGGCAATGTTCTAAGAGTCTCTCGCCGTTTCTATTGGTACGTTTATGTGCGGGATATTCTCCTACTATCTTCCGATATTTTCTCTCCTTCCCGGTCTGCGCATTGAAGTCACCCATTAGCACCTTGATATTCTTCTCTGGTATCCGAGACATCTGATCTTCTAGCACTTCCCAGAACTGTTCGACTTTGTCTGGATTCTTGCGATTATCTCCGTTGATCGGGCTGTGAGCATTTATGAGAGTGTAGGTCTTGTTGCCACATCCTAAGTGCAGAAGTGACAGTCTTGGGGATGAACGTTCAAAGCCTACCACAGAGTCTACTAAGCTCTTGTCTACTATAAACGCTGTTCCAAGAAGCGGTAGGGATTTGGTATTAGCTACTCTGATCGCTGGTTTCCCTATGTATATTCTGTATTGTCCACTTTCAAATTGGTCCTCATCTCTGTACCGTGTTTCCTGAATGGCCATAACCTTGATATCACGGTCTCCCATAGTTTCCGTTAGCTCTTTGAGTTTCCCCACTTTAAGAAGTGACTGCACATTTAGAGTTCCAAACCAGTAACGGCGTTTTGTCTTGAGTTTGTGATTTCCAGGGGACTCCGACCTCCACTCGCGTTGCAGTGCAGGCTCTCCAGAACCTTTCGGCCCGCTTGCGCCACTGGTCGTGGCGGTGGATTCTTCTACCGAGCTACCACCTGGAGTAGTTTCAATATTAAATAGACTTTCCATAACGCAACAACTGTCTAATCATTAGACTGGGCAAAGTAAGTTATACTTTGCGAAATTAGAACTAAGATTGTAAGTCCTAGAGCTGTCGAAGCAGCCGCCCCTCACATGGGAAAGCAGACGCTGACCAGAACGCCGCTTGATACGAGAACAGACGCGTCTGGATTTTAGGGTTCTTCCGCCCTGTCCACCGTTGGGAATTTCTTCCTCTTCCGCCTTCCAGGCCGTTGACCAGTTTTCACGTGTAACCCTAGACAGGTGCCCTCACAGGGTACTATCAGCCGGGCCAGCTGAACCCTGGTTTTTTAACGAGGTTGTTACTCCTCCCGTTCCTCCTTCCTCATTTGCAAGATGAGGCCCCGGGCTTACGACCGGCAGTATTAAGTAATACCGTTGGCGGAGTTATTGGTGAGTTTATTATTATAAGATAATTTTCTCAATTTTATAGTGCATTTTACGAATTTTTTGGTCATTTATTACAGTCATTTTTTGAAAATTTTAAGTGAATTCTTTAAACTTTTTTACGGCTTCAACATCTGGATCCTAATCATACGCATTCTGTAGAGAAAGTCTCTTATACAGGGTGATTCTTTTGCTGGAGCGGGACGGGCAACCGGCTGCCGGGGGCGAGCGCCTTCCGCCAGCCAACCGAGCTCGTACCGCGGATTGTGCGCAGGTGGAAACCGTAACAAAGTGCATTAATTAATGGTAAATTCACCAGCAAATCATGACTAAAGAACATACCTTTTCACAGAAGATGCTGAAAATGTTCTCCTTCAACTGACAGACAGGCGTTGCACTGTGTAAATAAATTAGCGTTTACACGTTGTAATTCCCTTCTGTTAGGGATATCTGCTGCCGTATATTGTTCTCCAGCTCCACTAGAGTACGGGTAATTGATCTGTACACTTTGAATGTTAAATTAGCCCACAATTGAACAAACGGGCTTAGGTCCGTGCTTCGATTAATTACAGTAAACACGCATTGGGGGGGGGGGGTTGCAGGCTGCAGGAGTAGCGACATAATGTAACGATGTCTGTCTGTCAGCTGAAGGAGAACATTTTTAGTATCTTCTGTGTAAAGATAAGTTCTAACCTTTAACTGGTGACACAGACACGTAGGCCTATACGGTTCTACTTTAATACTAATTTGAGATATTATATCTCTAAAATATGCAGAGTTATTTATTTTTATATTTTATAAACTCAAGATGGCCGCTGCGCGCTATATTTAGTGGCACCCCGTGGTGTTGAGGTAGTGCGCATAACTTGCACCTGGAGACTTCGGGTTCGATTCCCGGCTCCATCAGAGATTTTAGAAACTGACGTGAGGGCTGGAACAGCGCCCTGATCACGGAGACCAAGATTAACGGCTGAGAGGACCCGACGCGCTGACCACGCGTCAACCCACAATCTGCAGGCCAAATGGCTGGGCAGTGGTCGCTTGGTAGGCCTAGGCCCTTCATGGGCTCTAGCGCCACAGGGTTTTTATTCGTATGAATACTGCTAGCAAGGTCTTCTGTATGGTGCTCCTCTCTCATCGAATTTCGCTTTAACTGTGCTATTATAGCCCATCGTGAGTTCAAGCGTGATATTCAAGTCTTAGGAATACGCCCAGCCGATATTGTGAATGTATGGATTCGCCGTTCTCTTGACTTAGTCGTAGGAAGCCACTTGCGTGATTCTACATTACTTCAAATTTTCGTTGTTGTAGCTCAGAAACACTGAGTTATTAATTATCATATTCTATATTTTCAAGATAATCGCTTCGCTTGTGTTCAGTATGTTATTGTTATGGCTTATTTCATCAAGGGCTCTTATATGGTACTTCTTCCTTATTAAATTTCGTTTTACTTGCGCTATTACATTCCGAATGATTCATTGTTACGATTTAATAGTAAGTTACGGCCAGCCACCATCTTGAAATATTAGAAGTCGGTGTGATTTTGCTTTAGGCATACGAGACCACATACACGATTCTACTCGTACTGTACCCGAATTCGTGGTTTGAGCTATGTCAGTCTCGCCCACAAAAATTAAGCATGAAGTTTTGTAAATATATTGAGGCTGGAAATGGGACTAGAGACCTGTTTGACGACAGGGAAACGCAGTGCGTGGGTGTGGACCAATCAGAAATTAGATGGTTTAAAATAAACATCAAGGAAGGAAGAGACAGGTTTTATGGGAGCTCCTATGAGGTAGACAGCCCGCTCAACGAAAATAGGTAAGCGAAGACGTTGCTAGGCAAATATCACGTGACGACGGCGACAAATGAACGAATTTCTTGAAGCAATTAGCCGCCTATGCAATTATGATATTTTGAGTAATTTTACTAAATTTGAGGCTTGGAATAATTAGAGATGTTTATTTAAGAAATTGTTATGGAGAAATTTCCGAAGATATTTGCCTCAAATCGACAGAAATTAAATATGTAAATATTCCCGCCAGATTCACGCGCGAAACTCTGAAATTCTGCAATAATCGGAGGGAGGAAGGATACCTTGGCATCCATTAGAGGTAGATTGCTCGGGCGACTTTTGAAGGGGATGGTCGTGTCACTCTGTGAGTCCGTAACACGCTGGGAAAATGCCTGACTGCATGTTGAACAATGAAAGTGCTTCAGTTAAATTATATATGATTTGAGATTTATGTGCAAGTGTAGTGATGAATACACAAAGTATTTGTGGTGAAATTGAGAGAGAATTTGATATAATTCGTGTGAGAAATATTGTCACCGCAGACAAAGAATTCTACCCGTGAGCAGTGAAGTGCTTTCGCGAGAGGTGATCGTTGAAAGACCGGACAGAAGCGAGTGTGAAGTGAACGGAATTGGAAGTGTATATTTGAAAGACATTATATCACGGTGAAACATTGTATGAAATTGAAAGTTCATTTAAATAAGTTATTGTACATTATGAAAATGGAAGATTTCACGAAAATATGGTTGAGAGGGACATTGTATGATTCTTCAATGAAGATGTCGATCATGTGCTAAATATGCAGTGGGAAATGTAGCCTGCATTATGGTCTCGGGAGTATCGGAAGTGACTTGACCTAATATGTCGGGAAGTAGACATGATATTTTCGCGACGATTTCCAGATAGTTATGTGTTTGTACGGGTTCTGGCCCCTCTTCCTCCTCACAAGATGGCGGCGGCACGATATCTCTCGAACGCATGGTCGGATTTTGACGAATGAGGTGTCATTGCACTCGGGCTGATACCCCCTTTCCAATGGACAACGTATTTCCACCCCAAAATAAACCCTACCCCTACTAGGGGTGAAAATTGTAATTTTTTAGAAAATCTCGCTTTCAAAGTTCAACATGTCCGAGTTTGAATGCCAATATGGAATTAAACGTTGTTCTACACAAGAGACATGTATACGGTGGATAGCCAATATGAATTAACATGCTTGTTGTTTGCTTTTACGCATGCCCACTCATAGCTTTTGTAAGAGGGCGGGCTTTTTAATAGATGGCGGCTGTAGTGTAACCTAACCTATCCCAACCTAACGGGTCATTGTTGACAGGTCCTTGTTGATGAGTCCTTGTGGACAAGTCCTTGTTGACGAGTTCCTTTGGACTGGTCCCTACGGACTAGCCCATGAATTTATTTAAATTATGTCAAAGGGCCTAACTACATTTTGCGTGTAAAGCAGTGTGTTTGAACTGGCGTTGTTCATCAGTCCCCACTACTATAATGTGATAACGATATGAAAGGAAAGTGACGAAATACATATGAACACGTGTGAGATGACCTCATTACCGCCCTCCTTGTGAAAACCACATGTAAGCTAACAAGTCACATTCTGTTTTGGTTCGTGTAAGTGCAAAACTTGTTGGATGAATATGTTCTAGTGCTAGGGTTAATGAACACACCCTAGTACACGGGCCACATGTAATTTGTGGACAGGCCAAGAGACCTAACTTGGTGGATGGATGTGTCATTTGTAGTTGAAAGAGAATAATGCACATTCTTAAGATGTTAAAACTGAGGAGATGGTACGTGCAGTAAACCGACTTGTTATTTCCTGTGTCATATTACAGACATGACAGAGAGCGCACAGTTCTGTTGCTATGACTAACGCTGCAGTAATTTGAAACCTCAGGTGTTCATAAAGACAATGGGTGATGATCATGCAAAGTTAGCAGTCATTGGATATTACACAGGTGTTCCTTCCGGTGTCATGTTGCTGACATGGCAGAGAGCGCACAGTTCTATTGCTATAACTAACACTGCAGTAATTTGAAACCCCAGGTGTTGATCAAGACAATGGGTGATGATCATGCAAAGTCAGCAGTAATTGGATACCACACAGGTGTTCCTAGTGTACTTTGGACTCTCAGCTGTATTGGGAAAGGAATTGCAATGATCTGCAAAAAACTGCTGACACGAGTGATGAGAGTTTATATAAGAGAGGTGTCATATATTTCCCTACTGTCAGTCTTTATCATCAGAGAGGGTCAAGTGAGGTGTCACAGGACTTAGAATGGTTAACGCTTTTCCATGACTAATGAATCTACTCCAAAAATCCAAAACAGCAAGGTCAGTGACCTGAGATTTTATAAACTAAGAATCGGATATCACCATGTGAGGTGTCATAGGACTTGGAATTGTCTCCATTTCCCATAACCAATGAATTTACCCAAAATACCCAATACATCAAGGTCATCGACCTGAGATTTTATAAACTAATAAGCGGATACGAACATGTGAGATGTTTACCATGAGTGATGAAACATAGCTAGTTAGAGAAAGAATTATTTTAGGCTACATGTATGGTGACTGACAAGTCTTTCACCAATGGAACTTGTTTTTCAGATTAAACTGCAGTACAGAGAGAGTATAGGTTGCAGGTATGGGTTAATAAATGACAAACGGTGTACACAAAATCTGATTTATCGATTCAAGGATTAAGAGTAGACTATCTTTAAATGATTGGTTAAAGAGGATAGCTAAAACATAAAATGGTGACTACATCGAACTAAACTGATCCAAGCTGAATCAAACCCAACTAAACCGAACCAAACCTAATCAAAAACTTGTAGGTGGATATGGTCATTGGTGATGTCAAAAAGGAAAGGGATAACACTCTACCTATAGAGGGTAAGGTAAAGCTAGTGCATGGTGCTAATGCACACATCCAAGTACATGAACCTCACACAACTATCCTATGCTGTTTTTATGGGTTGACTGTTAAAACTTGCTCAGTGGTTACTGGGACAAGATGGTCGCTCCACACATCAAGCTTTAAATACTTGAGGCTAATAATCTGTTCTAAACTAAACTGTCTTGCTGGTAGTGCTTACACAGTATGTAGATGACAGAAATGCTTGGCTAACAGAAATACAATCATTTCCGGTTGTCTTTTCAATTTATTACTTGGATTACAAAATACAAGGGCGGACTGAGTTTGATATACAGTTAATGCTATCTATCACACACTAGACTGTAAGAAAGCCAAGAGAGCAAAAGGCGTAGGTAGAGCAGTGGTAAAATCGCTATATGTAGAGAACTACTAGCGGTTTTATGAACTGACAAATCTATGTCACATAAACAGTGTAGGTTACAATCCAGCAACCATAATTTGTATCTTGTGGAACAGAGAAAATGCACTTTTGCCTTGATGGATAACAAATGTGTGCAGACGAATGACCTACGCATTAGCCTACCATGGGGTTATAACCACGAGGAGGAGGTGTGATTTCTATATTTTATTGTTTAGAAACATGGCTTTTTGTAACCAGTAGATTTAGTATTTTGTAAATATTCATTTTTGTAATTGTAAATAGTTAATTTTTGTAAATAGTGGATTCCATTTTTTTTTTTTGTAATGGTAAATGTTAAATGTATAACTAAAAGTTCCTTGGGATGAGTGTGCAGGTTCATGATGTTTCTGGAGATAAATAGAGTGGTTGTGTTTGTTTTTAAAGACAGGCATGGTTGTGTGTGAATGTATGTTTACACAGAAAAAGAGTGAGAGAGAGTGTGTAAAACAGCCTTACCTGCAGTAGTAGTAGCAGTAGACCTCTATGTTTTTGCAAACACATAGACAGTCTGTATGTATACTGGAAAAAGTTTTGTAAACACTCAAGTCCACAAGACTAATTAAATTAGTAACTACCAGGTTGACCGAGTGGTTAAGGTGTTTGACTTAAGATCAAATTTCCTGTACAAGGAAGCAAGGGTTCGAATCCTTTATCTTACATAACTATTGCCTTAACATGACTTGATCACACTGTATTATTATGATACTCTGTACACAAACCATGAATGGAGTGCATTGTTTAAGACCACTCTCTTTCCGAACATAGTCAGAGACTGTTGATGGTTAAAAATTGCAATAATAGTGGGACATGGGGATAGCAATTAAGAAAAACAGACAATACCCATACACAATTTTTATTTATTTAATGTAAGTACTTGTACAATAGTTATATAGAAAATACAACTTTCTTTTGTCTATTACTATCTAGTCCTTTTCTGGCTGCTGGGTGTAGACCGCTTGTTTCAAATACCCCCACAGGAAGAAGTCGAATGATGTTAAATCAGGTGACCTGGCGGTGTGTTATTGAGTGGTTGCGGAAAGCTAACGTATTTCACGAACATTACGAGATGGTAACTAAATAAAACTTCAGTAAGGAACAAAAGAATATCCTCTCCCGTACTCGAACTTTTCACATGGAAGTCTGGCTCTTCGCCATGTGCTTACCACTTGAGCTACACTGCACCACATCAAGCTACTTGTAGATTACAGCTTATGTGAGAATTTCAAAATGGTTGCAATGTCACTTCATGTTCTACAAAGGTTTCATTAATGTCTTAGATGTTATTGTGCAGGCCGTGAATGCAAAGATATCCGTTGTACTCTGTTGACTGTGCGCGCCGGAAGAGCAATATATTCAGCACGAATATAAAACTGCGTGTCTGCGGCACACAATGAAATAGGATTGTAGCATTGAAGCGTCATAACGTTGCAAAAATATTTTTCCAATGGGGGATTCGAACCTTCGCTCCTCCGGTTCATCAATTGGAAATCCATTGGTTGTCTACTTGAGCTTTGACTGACATTTGTATTAAGAGAGTCTTAGAGTACATTACTCTTCCAGTTCGCTGTTTCAAATGTTCTCCACTTCACTATATCGTAGTTTTAAGCGTTAATTCCATGTTTTGTGATACCCAGCCACTTGGAAAGACATCTTAACGCAGATGATATGTTGCGCTGCAACAATTGACTGCAGGTACATCATACGGTCTGTAGTCACATCGGGTGGGGGAATAATTGTGTTCAGTAACATTTGCGGGATATGCTTACAGTGCATTAGTATCATACAGGATGCAAGCAGAGAAATATCGACCTTCCTGATAATACACGTCAGTTGGCCTGTATAAAAGCAATATTATAAGGGGGCGGCTGACTCACCTGGTATACTGTACTGTATGTCGGTATCATCCTACGTCTATGGATGCAACATTTCACCAGAACCATGGTGTCTGGTTATTGTTTACAGCACAGTAACACTAAAAAATACAGTTGTTGTTTGACTGTTACATAGTAAGCAGTGATGCCTCGCGGACTCTTGATCACTGGAGTAGGAGAGGGGAAAAATACTTTCTTAGGTCTTAATAATTTAGCACCAGACAACATAGAAAGGTTATGGCCGTGTGCTGTTTATCTGCAGTTGCAGTACAATAATAGACCAATATTTTGGATTCCTGGAAGGGAAAAAGGAGCGAAGGGTATGGCGAAACTAAAAGGGTGCTAGGTACGGTACTAAATTCTGGGCGATAGCTTCACGCTAGCCTCTAGGACAGGCCCATTCATGCCTGAATTATTTTTACTTTTCGTGACAAAATTATGTCAGAAAGCAGTTGACCCATGTGCTTGAGCCGAAACTTTACCATTCAGTTCCAAACTCCCAGGTTAACGTGTCCACCTAGAGCAGAGGTCTCCAAACTTCTTAGCTTAAGGGCCACACTGACTCCTCCACTAAGTCATAAGGGCCATACCATACCAACATACTGTTAAGTGCAAAGTTTCATTTTGGGACTGAGTGAGATATCTATGGCGCATAATTAAAGACAAATATTTAAAGTCATCTTGATTGGAAGAGTGTTCCACTCACATAGTTTGAACAGTTGTATTTGTGGCTTTCTATTTCAGCGTTTGTGGAAAAACATTTGCCAAAATTAAATATACAAAAAAATAAATCATAGATCCCAATTAACTGATGAGCATTTGAAGTAGCTGCTGATAATTTCTACTAGTAAGCTTGATCCACAACTGCAAACAATTAACAGTGGAAAGTTACAGCTATGTAAGATTTTACATTACGGTAATAAATTACTACAAATGAAATCATTAATCATAATAACAAGAATGAATAATTTCATTACGTGAATCACCTATGTGTGTCGCATATTAAGTCATCATCAATTACAGTTAAAGCATAATGATTAATGAGACATTCATTATGAATGTCAGTTATTTTGTTTCTTAATTAATCATTTCTTTTGGTTTGGCTGAGGATATTCTAACTGATGGCATATGATTCCACAATGGAATATCAGGAACATATACAAAGAAATCAAACACAAAATTTTAATCAACAGTTGCTTTAATTCTAAGCAAGAAAACTAGAGTCAACATTTTATAAATAGACACTACTAGAAACAAAAATTTTAAATCTCAAATAATAAACTTAACTAGGTATGTAACAACAACAAAAATACAATAAATCAAACATACTTTGGAAATAAGCATAACTTGAATGGAATAAACAATTAAAAAAATACGTATACTCAAGACACAAAGCGAACAAATTCTTGCTTCTGCTATTCTCCTGGCAAAGAAGCAGATAACTTGCCAGCGGTATAAACTGGAATTTCCGTTCAACCATCTGCAGGTAGTTTATCAGGAGTGTAAACTGCTGGCCACTCCAAGAGGCCGGGCCGAGAAAGCATTACCAGTTGGTCAACGTTCCAAAATTGCTGATGAACGCCTGCCTCATACGTATTCCAGATTATTTATTTATGTTCTATTTAATACAGCCAAGATTGCAATCCAAATACAGTACTATTAGTATGAGTGGATATATTTTAGAATGTATTGGAAATACGAGCATATTTATGTTTTATTTCATCAAGTTTTAAAATACGAAACTTCCCTCTTATTATGGATGAATTTTGCGCTCGTTATACATCTTTTCCCTATAGATGAAGATACAAATTCAATTTTCAATAATCTTGTCTGGTTACATTGTATGTTTGAGAATGTTTTGAGAAGTCACTGCATGGCGCAAGTAAACAAAAAGTAGAGGAAATATCTAGCTGTTCCATCCTGACTTTCACGTCCCTGGTCCAGTTAATAGATAAAGATTTGCTAAATAAAATCCTAGTACCATAACAGTACATTTATCCTACGTGTTGATGATTGGAACTAGCTATGAATAGAAAGGGTTTTGCTTCCTATGGAAATGCTACTTTGCTGAATTAAAACCTTATAAATAGGCATGTATTTATAATTCATACTGAAATATTCTTTATGAACAAGATAACTGTCAATATTTGAATAATAATGTATCAATAAATAAGAACGGAGACCTAATAAAAATATTTCCCTATATACAAATTCGAACCTGCAACCTTCTGATTCAAAGCATCTCTAACTACAGTAAAAAATACCATATTAAATGAGAACAAAATAAATGCGTTTGTGGCTGTTTTGAATCAACCACCACATCTGAAGCATGTAGAAGGCAAGAATCATCCACCACATTGGATTACGACAAAGAACTTTGTTGTAATAAATATAAGGACATGTTGCTAATTTGCTGCAACAGTGACATAACTAAAATATGATGTTTGTGGGAAACTGCATTTAAAGATTTAGAAGCATTTACTAAACTGTGGATTATTTAAATAATGCCAAGGTTTTGATGCCATATTTAATCGGGGATTTATTACTTTGTTTGAGATGAGTGTTAACAGACACCAACGTAATTAAGAAGTCTCAGTGTTCTTAATGAAATTGCAATATTTTCAGAAACTGGCATGAGTTATGTAGTCTTACATTGGCAAGAAAAACAATAGAATAGTGTCAATTTATTCAATCGATAAAAAATATTTTCCAGCACTACATTGAAGTAAAAAATATATATTTTAGTTATGGCACTGTTGCAACAAATTAGCAATGTTTCAATTTGAGCTAAATAATGAAATTGTGTTATCTGTTACAGATTTCATATCGTACGTATTTGAAATATACCATTGATAAGAGTTTCATGGGGTAATGCATTCAAAAATTAAGACCAAGCAATTACCAGTGTGACTCTGTTGCACATCGTTGTGTACTTCCAGCCGATCACATGGATGTGATAGTATGCAACCTGTTGCCAGGTATTTCACCTCCCTTGCAGCTGCAGCTACCAGCAGATATGCCAAGAGATGGTAGAACCAGCCCTAAATGGCAAATTTGAGTTCATCACAAGATAATGTTGGTATTGTTTTATAAGTACTGTATATTTGAACACTTAGCACCCAGTTAGACAAATATATGACAATCACAACCTTTATGGAAAAATACTGCATCAAGATTTATTGTACAGTACATACGTTAATGTAAACACAACTGTGAAAGTGAAGAAGTCTCGTAAACATTCAGAAACGCCAAATTTGCACGATTGTACAAGTACTAAGAATATCTTAAAGAATGCAATATACAGAGTGCAGTAAAATAGTTCAAACTCCCACGTAGTTTGTTATCAACAGAATATTTGCTGAAGTTGGCCGAACTGGATCCTTCCTGGTGCCAAAAATCTTACAAGTTCTTTGAAGGACAATCCCAATGAAAGCTTCAAATCAAATGCTTTCAAAATACAAAATAGATCAGCCAATTAAGCACTCTCAGAAATACCAGCAATACATCAGTTAATGAAGCACTTTCAGAAATACCAACCAAACATTTACTGTATTGCCTTCTTTTTACTGATAAATTGTTGATATTTCATAACCCTCTACTCACCCTCCTTTCTGAAGGATCTTAAGCAGTTAACACAAGCTTTTTCATTACACAAATATCACTTACATATAAAAGTACCTAAATTCCTCCAGACTACATCCCTGGCAGCCGGCCCCATGGTGTTGGGGTAGCATGCCTGCCTCTTCCCCGGAGATCCCGGGTTCAATCCCCGGCTCCGTCAGGGATTTTAGAAACTGACGTGAGGGCTGGATCGGGGTGCACTCAGCCTCTTGAGGACAATTGAGTAGCTGTCTGACTGTGAGGCAGCGCCCCGGTCAGGAAAACCAAGATTAACGGCCGAGGGGACCCGATGCGCTGAGCAGCGGTCGTTTGGTAGGCCTAAGCCCTTCATGGGCTGTAGTGCCAGGGGTTACATCTCTGGCGAATGATGGTGTTTATTGTTGTTTTAAGGAGCAGAACATCCGAGACTATTTGCCCCAGATTAGTTCTCTAAATAACTATAAATGATTAAATGAATCTATATAGGAAAACACTTAAAGATGAGTTAATTCCAGGAGCATGCCAATGAAAGCTTCAACTCAAATTTAAGAAGAGTAAACCACTGGGGAGGGGAGCAGCCACTGTGACTTCATCCCCCCAGTCACTGTCTTCCAGTATATGAATGATTTTACTAGTTTTTTGGGGACAAGGAAAGAACCTCCCCAATGAGTGCACATTTAAGTGTTCCCTGAGCAACAGTAAACGGACTTGTCTACCTTATATACTATGTAACAGGCAGCATTCGCCAAAATATCCATCCCACTCTACCGATAGCCTGTTCTCTCCGAAACAACTAGATGGCTGCAACCACTAATTTACTCATGGCAACAATAACATCCCATTTCAAGCTCTGGCTGATTACCCGATCTACACATATAATCAGATTCCCTACATAACATTTTCACCGGGCTTGCTAAACCATTGAGATGCCTGCTAAGGCTGATTAAATTTAAGCAAGCATATCCGATCTGTCACACAAGTGAAAATGAAAACAGAAAGTGCAATTTCGGAACTGCTGTTGCCAGGAACAGGGTTTTGTGAACAGTCATTAATGAAATTCATGTTCGGATGCTCAAGCAGCTACACCTGTCAAGGCAAATAAAATAACTATTAGCCTATGTGATAGACTTACGAGGAATACCCCATTGACATTATTAACTTAACTTCTCTCACTAAAGAAGAAACTATACAGATTGAAGACTGAAATTATTGGAAAAGGAAGCTAATGGATAAAACTGTAGGTAGAAATATTTGTACATAAACAAATACAAGAAAAAGCAGTGTGCTGGCCTTATTAGGGAATTACTTTTTAAATTATCATCTACTTGAGACTAATATAAGCAACACATTGTCACAACATCAGTATGCATACCTACAACCACAACTTGCACACTGATAAGCTGCTCTCACCAAAACGTTGAGACATCATTCGCCTAGCTACACTCTTTATTCCACAGGAATTTAGCTCCCTGCAGGACACTGCGATGACAGTATCCACAATTTCTGTCGTGGCCACTATAACATCTTCTGTCCGACTCTGCTTATTACCCGATGTATACATACAAGCACGTTCCCTAAATGTAGCATTTTCAGCAGGCATGCATAATTGGAAGGCTTTACAGGCTGATTACTTGTAATCAGTGCCGGATTAAGACTCACAGTGGCCCCAGGCAATTGTTAATTTGAGGCCCCTATTTTCCTTTTTTCAACCCCCCACCCCCTCCCCAAAAAAGTCAATCATAACTTTGAAAGAGATTTTATTTACAAATTTACACTGAATAATGAATACAATTTAGATCATATGTACATTTTCAGAAAAACTTTTTTCTGCATTTTGTTTCGCAGAAAGTTTCAATAACATCATCGAAGTTGATTTTCCTTAAAATGTCTGATTCTATGCACAGAAGACTTAACATGTCCAGTCGTTCTTGTCACATAGTAGTTCTTCGAGGCGCTTTAATTAGTTTCAACTGTGAAAAAGAATGTTCCATAGTACAGTTAGTTATCATTCAAGTTTAAAAAATTCGGAGAGCTATTTCTACATTCGGAAATACATTTACCAATTGGTCTTTCATTAAAATCTCATACAACAGACTATGAGATTTTTTGGCAGGGGTGTATCTGTTGTTTATATAAGAATGAAAATGTTTCAGTTCTGCTGAAAATTCTTCCAAATCTTTATCATAAAAGCCAACCAAATTGTTTACCGCTTCACAGAGTTCTTCATCGCTCATTGAAAAATTATTCAAAAGTGCAAATTTCTTGGAAACGTCCATATAAACTTTTGCCCTTTTTTGTATTTCGACATTGAGTTTATCGATGATTTCGAGAAAACCTGTTATTCTGAAATTCTCACGAGGCGAAAATTCGACTTCAGGAGTGCCTCCGTCGTTCGGTTGTTTTTTTCTTCTACGCGACGATTTTTTAGAATACGATACATCAGGTAACAATTTCTTAGCTTTTTCCTCGAAAATATCGAACTTATCAAGAAACTTGCCTAACTTTTCGTCTTAAGTTGTATACAAGGCAGCTTGTAATGATTTACTAGTTGCACGCATAGAAGTCAAAATTGAATCCCACAAAATTACCATGAACCTGAATTCGAATTTTTGCATTCTGTTTGCGATGCACCCCGCTTCATGCCGAGAGTCATTACTTTCCAACTCTGTATCTTCAATGCTTTCGAAAGCCTCGACAATTTTATGAAACGAATCATAAACCGCGTTTGTTGCATTAGCATGTGCTTCCCAGCGCGTATCTGACAATGATTTCAAAGTTTTTGCGTTTTTGATATAATTTTTCAACACGCCCCAACGATGAGGGTTTGCAGAAAAGAAGTTATACAATGATTGCATTATCGAAAAAAAAAAAAAATCAACTGCGTAAAATCAGCATTTTACAGCAGATTGTCCAACTAAATCAAGGGAATGTGTACACATGGAACATAAATCGCATATTTATTCAGTTCTAATATTTTGGCTTGCAGACCCTGATACTTTCCAGACATGTTTGGTGCGTTGTCATAGGACTGTCCTCTACAATCTTGAATTTCCAAACCGCAATCTTCAGTGACAAAGTTCATAGTTTGAGTTTTCAAACTTTCACCAATATGACCTTCTGTTTCAAGAAATGATATAAACCTTTCAACTGGTTTGAGATCTTTTGGTGAAACATACCGGAGCACAACTGACAATTGATCTATATGTGATACATCGGGAGTTGAATCAACGGAAAGGCTGTAATATAAAGCTAGAGACACCTCTTCTAAAATATATGATCTAACTTTTTTTGCCCATGATGTTTATTAACTCTTCGCAGATAGTTTTGGATAAATACGAAGGAACACCTTTTCCAGCATTTCCGTATCTTACAATATGATCCCGCAAAAATGGATCAAACTGCCCAAGAAGTTCAAGTATACCTAAATAATTCCCATTATCCGGCTTTCCAAAGTGCTCGTTCGTACCTCGGAATGGCAATCCTCGTTCTGCCAGAATGATGATAACAGTAACTACTCGTTTTATAACATCGCACCAATAGATTTTTTTTCTTCAAGTAGCCCATTTCTGAATAGATCTGGCAAATTATCATGTTCCTGTTTTTCCAGGTAAATTAGCACACTCTCCCGATGATTCAAATTCTTCTCATGCTGCTGTTAATGAAACCCGACGTTCTTCCAATAATCATACCCTTCACGCGCAAGTCTGTTCTATTTTTCTGGCGGCAAAAATAACTTGCAAAGAAAGCAATAGACTCGGCCTGAATATAAAACAAAAAAATATTATTATAATTTGAGAACAAAAATGAATTAAACGGTATTCAAGACATAAAACCGTAACTTAAATGTTAACCCTTTTAGTCTGGAGATTAAAAAGTAGCATTGTACCTCTCCAAAAAAGATGTATTTTCAATCATTTATTGATCATAAAAATTTCGATTATTTATTGAATATCAATGAATTTAATAAATTTCCCTGTTTTTTTTTGGCATTGCGTTATAAGTGTAATGAAAACGTTTATTAAATTTTTTTATTCACTTTTGACTTCATTGACCTAACTGGTCAATGAACTAGCTCTGATTGGCTGGAGAAACTGTATCGTAATGAAAAACAAGTGTTATAATGACCATCATTATGATACAGTTTTCTGACACATAATAGTGAGGGTCGAACATAAACCAACCTTGTGGTGTAATTGTTGGCTGCCATCTCGGAGGTAGGTCTACTTATCGGGAAAACAAAGTCTCGCATATTAACGCATTCATAATATAGGCCTAGTTATATAGCTGTTTATCAATTATATTGACCCTTTCCTCGTTCTGTCTTCCATAACTGGGGTGCTACGATGCAAAAATCTCGTAAAACGTTGATTATTATTTATTTCAGTCCAAGTAACATAAATAAAGAGGTTTTTCGTTGATTTAAATATTTTTGTAGTAGAAGGTTGGAAGCTTGGATCTTCAAATTATTCAACTTAAAGATTTAAACAGTATTAAAGACAAATTTCATAACGATCATGAGTAAATCCATTTGAAAATAATAATAATAATAATAATAATAATAAAATATTTCTATAATAATCATAAACAAATTATAAAATAATTATAAATAATCAAATTCAGGGAAGTGATAAAATACTTTTTGTTTAATGCAGTAATAATAATAACAATTGAGCTTATTTAACATTATAAACAGTTGAAGATTTCAGAATGTATAGTTTAACAATAATAATAAATTCGAGTAAATATTACAAACCATTGAGAAGTTGAGTGTATAGTTAATGGTAATAATAATAATAACAGTGATTATTTGAAAATGTTTGTAGGGAATAAATATCATATCAGTCAGTAAATAAATGGAGAAGTTAATGGCATATTTGTGAAATGCACCACAATATTAAGCAAGAGTAGAGGAATGGTAGGTGAATTAAGGATGAACATGTATAAAATAGGGCGTGGAGTTGTTAAATGAAGGTAGTCCGGCATTGCTTCCACTTACTTGTGCCGGGCTCCTCTCCGTCTTCTTTCCTGTCGACCTCCCTTGGTCACCTCTTGTTCTCTTCCGACCCTGATGGTACTAGGTTATCCTAGGCCTAGGGAGTCTTTCACTTTCCCGCCTTAATTGGCCCTTGTCTCATCTTTCCTGATACCCTCCTTCTGTGAGGGGTCAGCCTTCTTTTTCTTTTCCTTTTACCTCCTGCCTTGTGCTCAAGGCCCTTAAGGAGGCAGGGTGTATGTAGCCCCACCACTTCAAGTGCACCCTAGATAATGCTACACCTTCAGGGGCTCACTGCTGGTGTGTTCGGGAGTTGGCGACCCCGAGGGATTCTTGAGCTGGGTCCGTTTTCCCCTTTTGTCTCTTACCTTTGGGGCGGACCCTCTCCTCTCCATTCAGTTAAATAAAAGTGTTTATAATTATAATTTCTATGTAATTACATATTTTGTTCCTTGCTATTTAGATGCTGGGAAAAGTCATATGTTCACAAAACACTACGTTAGGGTTATTTATTATAACCGAATTTCATTTTACATATTTTTTCATATTTGTGGGTATTCTTCATATTCTTAGTGATATTACATAAAATTACATATTTCAGCGTTTTCCTGTTTTCATATGAAATAAATTGCTAAGTTGATGTTTCACACTTAAAGTGGGGCTGTTGTCTGTCCTCTCAACAAGGGATTAAGGTAATTATGAGTGACAGGTATTTGAGAGGCTGATAGGTGCAGGTAGAGACACTTTCGAAATAGGTTTTTCTAAAGGTTCCCATTAGCTGCAGGAAAACTGTTACTTCACATGTGCCAGTCTTAAATCTTTGATCCCTTTTAGGCCCCTTTCACACGGGGCCACCATGGTGGCGCCACCACGTCATTGCATTGATTCAAATGGAGCCTTTCACACGTGGTGGTGGTGGCGGGCCTGGTCGCGCGGCCAGAATTCGTGGTGGCAGGCAATGCGATTTTTGGCGCGGCCAAGTTGGCCGCACCACCACGTTTGCATTGAGTCAAATGGAGCCTTTCACACGAGACGCGACTTTCTGCGCGGCCAAGCCAGACGTGTGGACTATCTGCTAGTGTTAAAAATGGATATCGTTCCACGAAAGAGTGATTTCGACACAGATAAATTCATATCCTAGATGCAATCTAATAAACCTGCTCTGTGGGATATGACTGCAGATGAATAGGCAAACAGGGAGTTGAAGAGGAAGAATTGGGAGGACCTGGTTACTCTTCAAATCAAGTAAATTATAGCAGCGAGGTAAATGTTATTAGACAACTATATGTTTATAAAAAGTAACGAAAACGTAAGGGCCCATGTCCTCGCTCTTCCGCCCCTTAAATAAAAAATAACTAACGATAAAAGTAACTATTTGTTACTTTGACAACCGTAACGGTAATTCTGTCACTATTTTTGGTAAGTAACGATAACTGTAACGAAATTACTTTTGATAAAAATCGATTGAAATCGCTTTGGGTTTGCTCTTATCTGCTGGCTGATGAATGCATTTAGTGTCACTTGTGATTATCTCACCCTGTGAAAAAGATAAACAAATGTCCGTATCCGGCTGTAACTATGACTACACACAATTGCGTTCTATTCACTTGTTTATATGTTTATCTCCGTGAAAGTATAATGTAAGGAATTATTGGGAGTACACTGTAAATCGAAAATGTGCAAATTCGTCTTACCTCAGTGTCACTAGGAGTTTTTCCTCTGGAGGTGTACTATCTCTCATATTTGTGTCCACACCGGTCAGTTGATCTTTTAAACACTGCAGTAGCTCATCAAAAGATGAAATGTTCATTCGTAGGAAGGTGAAGAATTTGACTGGATTCTGTCTGAGATCAACATACCGAGTACAAAATATACCTTTTGTTGATCGATCCTGCAAAAGTGGGTGAACCCAAAATCTTCTATTTCCCCGTTTTCGGCGCTTACGCAATCTGATATATAGAAAAACAGCAAGTGCTGCTTCTTCCACCTCCATTTCAAGACTGGCTCATTACTGGTGACATGTTTGGTGGCTAGAGAAAATATTGCAAAGACGTGGTGGCACGGCCATGGTGGCCCCGTGTGAAAGAGGCCTTCGAGTTAACTGCTTTACAACTAGCCACTTTCATGTTGGAGTTTCCAGGAGTATTTCTCTAAGGGCATTTTTGTGACCTCTTTGTTATGTACTTAGAAATTTCCAAATCTATGCTTAGAGCTGTCTTCCTTTCAAATTTTTTTTTCCCATTTTTATGGTGGGATTTCTTTAATTTTTTGGGGGCCCTTTTGAGCCGGGGGCCCCAGGCAATTGCCTATTGTGCATTATGGTTAATCCAGCACTGCCTGTAATCATGTTCTCTCAAAATCATAGAGAAGCTTACATCCACTATGCTCATGGCTACAATAACATCCCCATTCTTGCTCTGAATGACTATTTGTATGTGATATCCAATCACTTTGCCTTCACCCAGCAATTTCATCAAGTATAAAAAAAAAGAAAAAGATGGGGATTCCAACTTAGGTTTATTACTGTAATTAGACACGAGATCATGTTCCCTTCAATCTACAACTTCTGCCTACATGGGTAATTATTTTAACTTATAGTCTTGCTCAATAATGATGCTTGAAAAAACAATACAATTCCAAGCAGTGGGAAAATTGGAAACATTCTCTTTCTCGCTCAGGACGGTTACTTGGGCTTGACAAAACATGTTCTTATAGCGTGGCAAGTTAGACCTGGTCAGTCCTGGCGGAGTTTCGTCAAGGAGGGGAAGTGGTGGGATCATTAGGCGCGTGCGCAATTTCCCCTCTTTGCAGCAACAGTTGTTTGGAGCTGCTCGCTGGTCGTCGTGGTTATGTTATGCAAGTGTAAAGTATCAAATAGAAGCATTCTCAGTGACATAACATTGGTATCTCAAATGAAATGCTCTGATGCTATTCAATAAATGTTGTGCAAAGGAGTATAAAGTGGAAATTACACCGGGAAAATAATGGAATAAAATAAATAAATAAAATTATAATGTAACACTAACAGAGCACTGGGAACAAAACCAGATTCGCTTCCTGCGTGAACAATTATTAACAGAGGACCCTTTGACACCGGGACTGTTGCACTAGTCACTCCAGACTGCCAACAATATGTAGTTGTGCGAGTTGAATGAAGGTAAGTTTCATCCAGATAGATTATTGTCCTGCCTTCATTCCGAAACTGCCTGAGAGTTGTAATTTTCTATTAAATTCTCCCATTGCTTTGGCGTCATCTCAGCAGACCCTGCCACCAGGCGGGACAAACGCTAGGAAGAAGAAGAAGAAGATTGCTTTGGCATCATCTGAAGCCTATTTCCTGAATCTTCATCCGAAGATATTCCCTGCTACACTCCAGCACCCCATCATTTCTCTAGGCGATCAGTAATTTTCTGATAAACGGACACTGTTTTTTTACGGTATAAAATTTTTATATTTTTCTGAGTATTACAGCTGCCGTAAAACTATCGAACTCGACACGTTTCTTGCGAGGTTTTCTTCTTTTCTTCGGTGACACAAACTTAGCAGATCCTGCAGAAGCTGATTTGCTTTCCTTTAATATTCTCTTCACAGAGGACTCTGATTTACCAGTAGCCTCACTAGTTGCAGCAACAATATTATAAATTGAATTTCTCTTCATTTTTCCTTAGGAACAGAGCAACATTGTTTATTATTTCTTTAGCCTGGCTCTTAAGGGTGCTCCCGGCTACACCTTTCGAAGTGGATTGCATAATTTCAAAGACTATAAAAAGTTTCCAAAAAGCACATTTTCAACATGTTAACCACAATAAATCTAACTCACAAAACTCACACCAATAATTACTGTAGCTGCACCAAGATATAATGCAGTATGATACAACAATGAGCAATCGATTATGGGTAAACTTGAAATGTTATTAAAACAGCGCAGCGCAACGCAACGCAACTCAAAGAAGGAAGCACATGGTAATGAACTGAGAGCGGCGCGCTTCACACACTCCTGACAGCAAGCTTGTTGCCGTGCTTGTCAAAGAACAGAGCCGCTCCGTCTTGCATCGCATGCCTCAATAGCATCTGTACCCTGCCAAGGTTCTAGTAATAATGACTACTTGGCAACATCTAACTAGCGCTCGACGAAGTATTCGCTCACTGGTTGACAAAGAATCCTGGCGGGGGGATGACGTATTGCACCTGGACGCACATGCGCATCGGAAGGTTCAGGTCTAACTTGTTCCGTTATACATCTTATGCTATTGGATTTATGGCCCTTTCAATTACTCTTGGTAACAAATACAAGAGGGTGCCAAAAATTTGTCCCAAAGGTATCATTATAGTGCGGATAAATCTACTGACACAGTTCGCTCACATTTGCACATCCTCAAATATCAACCGATTGTGCCAGGATTAGATCTTTCAACCTTTGGTCCTTGTATCTAGTGTTCACAAATGATTGACAATACATTGAGTTTCATACTCAAAATACCAGCAGTACCATAACACTATTTCTAATAGCGTAGCATGCAGTGCCCGTGCAAAGAATTTCTACCTATGAATACAGAGTTTTTGAGATTCCTCCAGCCCTTAAGTTATATTTCCAAAACTGTAACTTTCTTGCAACTGTACACATGATTTGGTAATCATTCCTCTTATAGATAGAACGAAACCATTACGATTGTGTTTCCGACAAAGTACAGTCATAACCCAGTACTCGTAGCGTTTATAATATGGTAAATAATACACTTGCTCATTAAATAAATGTACAACAATATCAAAATAACTATGTGAACCCACAAGCATCTTTCCCCTAGGTATACTCATACTCCCAGCTATAACATGCTCTTTTCAAAGCATCAAGATGACTGTATCCACCATTCCACACATGGCCACAATTAAATACTCGTTAATATTCCGACATTAAAGATCTCTAGTTGTTCACATTTCATCCCTTTATGAGCATCTAAATTTTCACCAGGCGCTCAAAATAATCCTTTTCTTCCAAATTGCACCTTTCTTGACAGATATAAAATACGTGTATATTGTTCGACCTGCATCTAGCAACAATCCTTCACTATGGAGATTCTGCCCTTCTCGGCAGTGAGGACTGTCGCTCACTCACTAATTGTGCTTTCATACAACTACTCACAAAACGTCAAAAACTTTGGGAATTGTTCCTCTCGCTGATAGAAAGATTCCTTCACGGTTGTGCTTCTTACATAATACAATCTCAGAGCTAATTGAATCATCCCTCACAGATTACTCAGACTCTTTATAATAGGGTAAACCATTCACTCCCACAATAATCGCATTTCCCAGAACATCAGTATCTACACTTATCCACAACTTGCACTCACCAAACTACTAGACATGCACCGAAAAGGGTCTGACTGGCCATATTACAAAGGGCTCAAGATATCGGTGAGAAAGAGTCGCTTTAGTCATGAGTTTGTATTAAGTCTGAAAACACTGAGATATCTTCATCCACCATTTACAATATGGCTATTGAAACAACTCAATTCATGCTCCGGTGGATTACTTGTGCTCTGTATAACGATACATTCCCCACATCTAAATTTCAGCATATTTGAAGAAACATTTGCATTCCTGCTTTGGTCAATTATTCCTGCTTGACATAACAATGGCTAAGGCAAGATATGTAAATCTCATGGATTGCGATAGAAATGAGTAAAAGTTCAACACATAAAAAAAATAAAAAATAAAATAGATCGTGTCTGTCCCCAAGATATTGTCCCAAACCAAACGTCCTTTACGAAACATCAAGAGCTTTGGAAACCGTTCCTCTTGTGGCAAGATTATATCCTTCATGGTTGTTCTTCAGAAGTAATACAAATCACAGAACTTAGCAACTGTCTCTCACCAATCATTCATGACCTATACAATATGGCAATGGTGCCAATATTTTGTCCCAAAAGGTATTATTATAGTGCAGATAAAGCTACTGACACATTTTACTAACATTTGCACACCCTAAAATATAAACCGATTGTGCCAGGATTAGATCTTTCAACCTTTGGCCCTTGTATCTAAACAAATGATTGACAATACATTGAGTTTCATAGTCAAAATACCAGCAGTACCATAACACTATTTCTAATAGGGTATGTAAAAGCGTAGCTTGCAGTGCCCATGAAAAGGATATCTACCTATGAATACAGAGTTTATGAGATTCCACCAGCTCTGAAGTTATATTTCCAAAACTGTAACTCTCTTGCAACTATACAAATGAGTTGGTAATTATTCCTCTTACAGATAAAACAAATCGATTGCGTTTCCGACAAAGTACAGCCATACAACTAAAGGAACCGTCACTAACCCATTACTCGTACCGTTTATAATATGGTAAATAATACACTTGCTCATTAATCATATGTACAACAATATCAAAATAACTATGTGAACCCACAAGCATTTTTGCCTAGGTATACTGCTAACTATAACTTGCTCTCTTTAAAGCATCGAGATGACTGTATCCACCATTCCACACATGGCCACAATTAAATACTCGTTAATATTCCGCAATTAAAGATCTCCAGTCGTTGACATTTCATCACTTTCTGAGTATCTAACATTTTCACGAGGCGTGCAAAATATCTAATTTTTCTTCCAAATTGCACCTTTCTTGATAGATATGAAATACGTGATTATTGTTCGACCTGCATCTAGCAACAATCCTTCACTCCCTTATTAAATCTCAGCAGCAGGGACTATCGCTCACAGACTACTTGTGCTCTCATACAAAAGCTCACAAAACATCAAAAGCTTTGGGAATTGTTCCTCTCGCTGATAGAAAGATTCCCTGTTGGTCTTGTTTCTCACATAATACAATCTCAGCGCTAATCGAACTATCCCTCACTTATAACTCGTACCCTTTATAATAGGGTAAACCATTCACGCCCACAATAATCACATTTCCCAGAGGATCAGTTTTACCCTTATCCACAACTTGCACTCGCCAAACCAATTGACATGCACCGACAAGTGTCTGACTTGCCATATTATAAAGGACACAAGAAATCGATGAGAGCGAGTCGTTTTAGTGTGTTGTTGTTAAGAGTCTTCAGTCATTTACTTGTTTGATGCAGCGCTCCATGCCTCCCTGTCCTGAACTAATGGTTTCATTTCTATATAGCTACCACACCCTACACCGGAGGCAATCTGTTTAACATATTCTAACCTTGGTGTACTCCTACAGTTCTTGTCCTCAACCCTTCCATCCATAACTAACATACCTGCCAACCTCTCAAAATGAAAAATCGGGAGATTCGACGCGGCGACGGGGGGGGGGGGGGGGGGGGGGGGGGGGAGGGAGGGAGGGGGGATGCAACATAATACATACACAGGCTAAGACATTGCAGCAAATATATGTTACACTATTTATTAAACTGTACATGACTAACATGATATGACATCCCAGTTTACAAATGTACTTAAGACTGAGTACAGTCATTTTAAATTCTCACTAGTCTATCAAACAAGCATACCTTTCTTTCGACCACACTCAGGCATACAAAACTAGTGACGTATCGAAGATCATATTATTCAATTGGTCGTTGTTGCAGGTGACTGAGGCTGATTTTGCCCTCTTCAAAAAGGTCTTGCTATATTCTTGCTCAAAACACTTCCCTTTCTGAATCGACTTCAGAGTTATAAGTTTGTCCAAAGTCTTGTCAGAGAGAGATGACCTGAACATCCTCTCACACTCTGCATTACTATGCGGAATGGTCAGAATGGAAAGCATAACTTGAGTACCCCACCACTACATATCATTTGGCCTACCAGTGCCCACTTCACAACAATTCTCACTTCTTCTTCTTCTTCTTCTTCAATAGATGTCACATCCTCTAGTTGGAAGTTACAGAATTGGGAATGTAAAGCATCCATTTCCTCATTAAAATTGTCTTGAGTGTCTGTTAAAATGCTGGAAATGTATCTACAAAAAACTTAATTTTGGAAAATGTCCCCCACTATGCGAGATACTGAAATCACACCTACAGACACTACAAAATGCAAATGTTGCGCCTCTTCTTGACTCAGTTATATGCGGAATCAAGGTGTCTACTGTAAGGATGAAGTAAAAATTAGTTACTTTTTAGCTACCTTTTAGTTAACTTTTAGTTAATATTAGTTTGAATTCAAGATACGTCTGCGGTCTGCAAGCAAAGGGGCTCATCACGCGGTGAAGAAAGACAGCAATGAACTGTGTTTAAAGCGGTAAATACAATTCACTTAGGGAGTTATAAAAAATTTAAAAATAATACGAAATATTTATTATCAAATGAGTTGTTTCAGCTAATATGTCGTCTTGTGCACAAGGCGTTTTTATAATTGTCAAGAGGTTGCTCTGCTCTTAACCGTGGCGAGATTTCCTTTGTCCCCGCGGTAGATCACGAAGAAATTTATGGGACGTTACGTGATTGTAACCGAATTCCGTCTTCACAGTCAAGTATGGCGAAATTTCGAGATGTTACACGATCGGCGCTGGTCTCACCCGTTTGTCGAGATTCCCGTTGATTTCGCGATAGAACACGGATAAATATCGCGATTTAGATAATAGGTGTCACTTCCATTGTCCTTGAGGTCGGGCGCGAGAAAATATAGCATTATTATGCAATCGGCGCCACTTGCTGTCCGTTTGACAAAAATACAGTTGTCCTCGTCATTGAATGTGGAGAACTATCGCGATGTATCGCAATCGCTGACGCTCTCTGCCGTTTTACGAGATTCAAGTTGTCCTCGCGATATTATGCATACCGCGCCGCACCCGGCCGTTGAACGATTGTCTATTCGTCCTGACAGAATGCTGGATGCAAGCTCAGGGTTGGGCATGGTTAAAAGGAGAAATTAGTGTCGCGACGCAACGTAGGCTGTCATTTCTAAGTGGGTAGATGCACTTCTCGCTCCCCGTACGCTTTTGGGAAAAGTAGCGAGTAGGTTTCGGAATGTTTCGTGATTGGTGCCCAATCATCTTTGACGGGATTCCCGCAGTCCTCGTGGTCACAAGTTCACGATAGGGGACGGGTTTTATGATTTTACGCTACTGACGTCGATCTCGGTCCATTTGACGAGATTCCCGCAGGCAAGTCGTGCGGTCAGCCGGCCGTCTTGAGTATGAAAGTTCGAAGTAGGTATCAAATATTAAGAATTATTCGGAGAGGATTGCACGATTAATACGACTAGAGGATACGTTTTATTTCGAATGCGAATCACGAATTATACAAGTTATACAAGTTTTCGAAATAACCGGTTAGATTATAATATATCCGATGGAACCAAAGTTCGAAGGAAAAATCGACATATAACGGAATTTCGAATTAACCATACTGGATGTCGCAAATTTACGAGACAGATTTTTAAAATAAGTTACAGCCTACGTATTTCGAATCTTTTTCAAAATCCTTTTTCGAAACGGTAACATATCGCAAGATTGCGACATTAAATTATTTAGCGTTATTTCTGGACTTCAATTTGACAGTCTCCAAATAAATGCCAGAAATGCGAGGTTTCTGATTAAATTCAGAAGTTTTCGCGAATAAACGTCTCGCGAAAAGTCGGGTTTCCTAATAACACAGATAAATATTTCACACAAAACTAAAAAGTCATCTTGATGCCGAAAATATACGCTGAACGATGTATACCACTCAGGGTACCCTCAGTATGCATTTCCTCGAGGTCGGGCACGGGGAAATATAGCTTATGCAATCGGCGCCGCTTGCGTGAAACTCGCTCCATCGCAATCTCTGAGCCTAGAGGCGCGAGTTTAAATTATTCAATCCGCCTTCGGAAAATTTTCGTTACCCGTATGTAAAACTCGTTACTTTTTCGTTACTTTCGTTACCCATTTGTAAAATTCGTTCCTTTCGTTACCGGTAGACACCCTGGGAATATTGTCTTTGTACACACTTTTAAATGTCACATCATATTTCTTCGCCATATTACCGAGGAACCGACGCAATCACTCAGATCGAAAAATCACAATAGCCTACCGGCATATTAACGCCAACAACATCTAAGTTATACACAAATCATATAATTTCACGTGTGAAGCAGATACAATATTCCGCAGCGTACAACTACCTCTCACCAACTGGTCATTATGCAAAACATCTAGGAACAAGCGCTGAATTAACGTTCGACGATTTCAAACGAAGACTTATTCGAAGCCAACTTTTTATAACAGCAGGACGCGACGCGGGAGTTAGTACGCAGTTGTCGATTATCGATAAAAAGCGAAACTGCGGTATCGAGATATAACTTCGAAACACGTCAAGTCGATCCGTTCGATAGACGACACATTAAATCCGAAATTACGCGTGGGATTTTTGAAAAATCGGGAGATTTATTACGTTAAGCGGGAGGGCGGGAGAAATGGTCTGAAATCGGGAGTCTCCCGCCTAAATCGGGAGAGTTGGCAGGTATGAACTAAGCTTGCAATTCCTGGGTGTCTTAGTACGTGTCCTACCAACCTATCATTAGCAGTCGCCAGAAACATCTCTCCTCTCCCGCTCAGCTTAATACCTCTTCATTTGTAACCCTATCTACTCATCTGGTTTTAGTCATGTGATTGTATTAAGTCTGAAAACATTAAGATATCTATATCCACCATTTACAGCATGGCTATTGAAACAACTCAATTCTTGCTCTGGTGGATTACTTGTGCTCAGTATAACAATACATTCCCCACATCTAAATTTGAGCATACTTGAAGAAACATTTGCATTCCTGATTTGGTCAATTATTCATGCTTGACATAACACTAGCTAATCTCATGGAATGTCGAGTAAAATTTCAACACATTAAAAAAAAGTTTTTTTTATATCGTTTCTGCCCCAAAGATATTTTCCCAAACTAAACATCCTTTACGAAGCATCAAAAGCTTTGGTAACTGTTCCTCTTGTGGCAAGATTATATCCTTCATGGTTGTTTTTCAGAAGTAATATAATCACAGAACTGAACGACTGTCTCTCACCGATCATTCATGACCTATACAATATGGCAAATCGCACGCTTGCTCTTTAATCATCCTTGCCACACCATCTACGCTCACCCATGACCATCGTTCGCCTAGCTATACTCTTTATTCCACAGGAATCTACCTCCCTGCAGGACACTGTGATGACAGTATCCACCATTTCTGTCGTGGCCACTACAACATCCTCTGTCCATCTCAGCTTATTAACCGATGTATGCTGTACATACCAGCACATTCCCTATATGTAGCATTATCAGCAGGCATGCATAATTGGAAGGCTTTATATTTACAGGCTGATCACCTGTGCTTCACATAACATCATGCTCTCTCAAAATCATAGAGAAGCTTACATCCACTATTTGCTCATGGCAACAATAACATCTCCATTCTAGGTCTAACTGATTACCCATGTGTAATATACAATCACTCTACCTTCACCCAGCATTTTCTTAAAAAGAAAAAAAGGGGAAGATTTTTAACTTACGTTTACTACCGTAACATGACGAGGTCATTTTCCATTCACCTTAATTTCAGCATACTTGAAAGAACATTTGCGTTCCTGCATTGGTCAATCATTCGTGCAGATAACATTGAAATATCCTCATCCAGCATTTAAGGCATGGCAATTGAAACAAATCAATTCTTGCTCCGGTGGATTACTTGTGCAAGCTCATGCATGATATGTAACAAGCATGGATTGTGATAGCGATGAGTAAGATTTCCACACATTAAAACAATGTATTTTAGATCGTTTCTGACCCCAAGATATTTTCCCAAACCAAACATTCTTTACAAAACGTCAAGAGCTTTGGAAACCGTTCCTCTTGAGGCAAGATTATATCCTTCATGGTTGTTTTTTCAGAAGTAATATAATCACAGAACTAAACGACTTTCTCCCACCGATCATTTGTGACCTATATAATATGGCAAATCAGACACTTGCTCTTGAATCATCCTTGCCACACTATCTATGCTCACCCACGACCATCGTTTGCCTAGCTATACTCTTTATTCGACTGGAATCTAGCTGCAGGACACAGCGATGACAGTATCCACCATTTCCGTCATGGCCCCTATAACATCCTGTGTCCGACTCAGCTTGTTACCCGATGTATACAAACAAGGACGTTCCCTACATGCAGCATTTTCATCAAACATACAAAAAATTGGGATTACAACTTAGGTCTATTACAGTAGCTTGACAAGAGATCTGGTTCCCTTCACCGCAGAACTTCCGCCTGCTTGGGAGATCATTTGAACTTATGGTCTTGCCCAATAAAGATGCTTGACTAAACGATACAATTCCAAGCACTGGGAAAATAGAAACGTTCTAATTCTCACTCAGGTCGCTTACTTGGGCTTGGAAGCAGAACGTGTTTCTTACATTTTATGTTATTGGATTTATGGCCCTTTCAACTACTCTTGGTAACAAATACAAGAGGGTGCCCAACTGTTGTCCCAAAAGGTATCATTATAGTGCAGATAAATCTACTGACACAGTTCACTCGCATTTGCACACCCTCAAATATCAACTGATTGGGCCAGGATTAGATCTTGCAACCTTCGGTCGTAATCTCTATTGTTCTTCACAAATGATTGAAAATACATTGCGATTCATAGTCTAAATACCATCAGTACCATAACACTAGTTTTAATAGAGTATGTAAAAGCATGGCATGCAGTGCCCATGAAAAGGATTTCTACCTATTGAACCCTTATGATATCATCTGATATAATAATGATTCATATTTTTTATTTATTATATTTGAAAGAGGGTATTCATACAAGCAGCAGTGGATTCGAGTTGAGGAAAAATGTTGCAACTATTGGGAGTTAGACGATGAGACAAGTATATTTAAACCAAGCTTTTGAGACAAGGAAAAGTGTGCCATAATTCCTGGAACTGATGAGGTCAACGTCCAATATGCGTGGCTTCAGTTAGCAGGCCACGAGACGGTTGCTACCGATTTACGCGAGCAGGAGTAGGGGAACCAGGATCTGACTGGAAGAAGATGCTTGTACGTCATAATTGGGGAGAAGTCTCTAGGTCAAACTCTCCGAGATGAATTTGAATCAACGAATGAAGCAAGGCACGCTTCAGGCCCGCGAAAACTAGCGTACCTTTGATTTGGCGTAAAAATGAATATTAATAAAACCCATGATCATTTATGACTCCACCGAACAGATTCTTAACCTGTGCAATAAGACAAGCTCAATGAAATTAGTCGCAAGTCCGTAACTTAAAAACTCCGAATTATTTTTAAAATTCGTCCCCACTACTGTAAATTTGCTGTGTTCTGTATAAATGTAGCCGAGCTGAGGGTTGAACTGACTTTATTTCGATGTGTCTTGGGCGACACTTGTGTAGACTTTATTTCGATGTGTTGTGGGCGACACTTGTGTAGACTTTATTTTGTAGTGTCGTGAGTGACACTTGTGTATAATTTGCGTGTAATTGGTAGAAGCTATCAGGCTTATAAATATTTAGGGAAAGTTTTCTTCAAATAAATTGCTCAGGACATTGAGTGGATATTATCAGCTCATTTAGCAATTTTAGTAGCAAATTGTAGTACTGTGAAATAACTGAACATTTCTATCCTAAGAGTATCAAGATGTCTGGAACGAGGCCAACAGTCGGAAGGATGAACGTGGACACACCACAGACGATGACGATTTCCGGCTAGAAAAACTGCGGGGTCATGTGTGGCGATGTGAGCTGAGGTGTTTTGGCGAAGGGATAAGTACAACATATTGATTATTCAATTTTAGTCGCAGTTAGATCGGCTGGGGAAAATGTAAATATTTTTCTTCTATTTATTTTTAAATTGTAGTTTGATTTTTATTCAGTGTACTGACACTCGATCGTAACGTCGTGCGTGACTATTTTATTGTTCTGATTTAGATGATTGTAATGTAACTTGTAATTGTACAATGCGTGTACTGTGTATTGTTCATATCGCTTGAGCGGAACTTTGGTGCTGTGTATTTTAAACATTAACGATAAAACTAGAATTTTGGGGGGTAACATTTAACCTTGTGTTTGATAAACAGGCGTTTTTATTGTGATTTGCCTAGCGCAATTTTATTTGCAGGGAACCATAGTTCACTTAGTAAAAATGTAAAACTAATGAAGTAATGATTTTAATTGATCTTGGGGAAAGCGGTTTAAGTCTTTCCATGGGATCTTAAATCTGGACGCATTTCAGGTGGCGAGATGAGAGATGAAGTCATTACCCAGGTGTGAGTTATATTGGTTATGTGTGATGATGTGTGTCTACAGGCGCGGGGAACATCGTGGTAATCAGCCCACGATTCCTGTCGGCAGCAATATATAATTAATGACGGTATGAACTCCGAGGAGGCTACTGACCGAGTCGTCGTGTCTTCATTCCTGAGAGAATTATTGGGACAAAAATAGGTATTTTATACACACATGTTTTTCAGGAAATACAAGGTACTTCCAGGTTCGAGAGCTGCTGTGAGCAAGCTTCCGATCTTATTATGCAACGCACCGGGTAAATGACATTTGGCTTCAATAGGGACGGACAGATTTAAGATAACACTAATTAGGTTTGAGGCCGGGGTACCGTGTCCTTTTCTCTTAAAGTGAGATGAGCCTGTATTCTATATCTGGATTTAAAGGGGAGATTGCCATACTCAGACCATAATTTTCATGCATTAAGTTGAATTGATATTTGTTTGTGTGTTATAATTAAATGCCATTGGGCATAGTGTTGTTTCTTGTTATTTTGATATAATCCATTTTGGATTGTTGTGGTCATTGTAAATAATAGAATGATGTTCGGTCATGTCCTCGTGTATTTTGTTGTAGTCACGTACGCCAGGGTTGATTTTACCAAGACCCGTTTGGGCAATTAAACGTGTCTTGGCACGATGTCAAGATCTCATTCGGAGATCTATTTTGTATAACATAAGGGTAGCGGGTGTCGGATATTCTTAAGTGCCTTGTTGTGTGTTCCCTAAGCTAATCTAATTTACGCAGAATTACGGATTCGTTGCTTGACGGGAAACCCGATGGTAATGCATCACGTAACCGTACTTATTTCCTTCATTTAGTCAAAACATCGTCACGCGTGCACAAATATAGATTTGAAGTAGACGTAGTATTTCAAATGTTTTTAAAATTAATAATCTCTCCTGAGATATTTATTTTAAATGGTAAACTGTGGATATTTGAATGCCACTTGATTGATGCAGACACAACTTAGGATTTGCAGTTGTGATCTATTTAGAAGAGTGGGAGTAAATTCGAGATGTTTTCTTATTGTTATTTTTGGTTATTAAACTTGTTATTTAGTATACAGGTTTACCTCCTTTCTTTAATTATTGCATTTGCCCATTTAACTGCACGGCTATCATGGACCGAAACATTACCCAAAACTGAGTCTCGATACGCTTCTTTTTACAAGAGTTCACTATGAATACAGAGTTTTTGAGATTCCTCCAGCCCTGAAGTTATATTTCCAAAACTGGAACTTTCTTGCAACTGTACAAATGATTTGGTAATCATTTCTCTTACAGATAGAACAAAAGCATTACGATTGCGTTTCCGACAAAGTACAGCCATACAACTAAAGGAACAATCTCTAACCCATTACTCGTGCCGTTTATAATAAGGTAAATAATACACTTGCTCATGAATCATATGTACAACAATATCGAAATAACTATGTGAACCCACAAGCATCTTTCGCCTAGGTATACTCATACTCCCAGCTATAACATGCTATCTTCAAAGCATCCAGATGGCTGTATCCACCATTCCACACTTGGCCACAGTTTAATACTCGTTAATATTCCAACATTAAAGATCTCCCGTCGTTCACATTTCATCACTTTCTGAGCATCTTACATTTTTACCAGGCGTGCGAAATAATCTAATTTGTTTTCCAAATTGCACCTTTCCTGATAGATATGAAAAGAAAAAAAAAGTGTATATTTTCGACCTGCATCTAGCAACAATCCTTCACTGTGGGGATTCTGTCAATTAATTTTGGCAATGAGGGATCCATAACTTGCGCTCACCAAACTACCAGACATGCACAGACAAGGAAGGAAGGATGGAAGGAAAGGAGGCAAGAAGCTTGTAGTTTTAAGTGACCATTAACTATGCGATCATGAGGCAACAACAAAACGTCAATAGTTTTGGGAATTGTTCCTCTTTCACATTTGTGTTTCTGACATAATACAATCTCAGAACTAATTGAACCCTCACCCATTATACGTACCATTTATAATAAAGTAAACAATTCCCTCCCTCAATAATCATATTTCCTAGAACATCAGTATGAACACCCGCATCATCGTATGGGTGTCAACGTTTGTGACTTTACATAATGTACAGTATCGGCATTGCAAATACATTGGTATTATTCACGGTCAGGTGTATTCTGTTATATGTATACATTTATACATTGAAGGCCCAGTCAGTTCCGTTCATTGCACGTCTGTGAACCATCAAACTACCCCGTACCCTGCAAGCAGTTGGTTGGAAATTGCCAATGGTTAAAAAAAAAAAAAAAAAAACCAACACAACACACTTCAAAAGCTCACAGGTGGGATTCGATCCAGCGCGATCCCACGCTTACGAAGCAGGGCTCTTACAGCTGCACCACGCGCCTCGTTGCCTTCTTGCTAGCGTACAATGCACATAGACGCTGCACTGTAACTACAATTAATTAATTAATTTCTCGGAAACAGCTGAGAAGCGCACCTTACTACTTGCACCTGGTATACGCCTGGTCAAGCCCTACAAGTGTATTAAAGATGGTTCGAATCGGTGACCCATACATCGTATCCTCCCCTTGTTAGAGCCCTAGGAACAAGAAAAACTGTACCCAAAGCTATTGAAGGGTTGTAAGAAAGGAACATTTCTTGTAATGATTTTTACCCTAGACACAAGTGGAACTGTACCCAAACATATTGACGTGTTGTAAAAAAGGAACAGTAATTGTTAGGCTTGCCTCCGTGGCTTAGGCGGCAGCACGCCGGCCTCTCACCGCTGGGTCCGTGGTTCAAATCCCGGTCACTCCATGTGAGATCTGTGCTGGACAAAACGGAGGCAGACAGGTTTTTCTCCGGGTACTCCGGTTTTCCCTGTCAAAATTTCATTCCAGCAACACTCTCCACTATCATTTCATTTCATCTGTCATTCATTTAATCATTGCCCCAGGGGAGTGCGTCAGGCCTCGGCAGCCGGCACAGTTCATATCCTCGCCACTAGATGGGGGCTTCATTCATTCCATTCCTGACCCGGTCGGAGACTGGAAGCAGGCTGTGGATTTTTTCAATTGTTAGGCTTATTACCTTAGGAACAAAAGGAACGTCACTTAAAGCTACTGATGTTTTGAAAGAAAGGAACCTCTGTTCAAAGGGTTTTTACCCTAGTATCAAGTGGCTCTGTACCCAAAGCTATTGAAGTGTTGTAAAAAAGGAACAGTTCCTTTATGCTAATTACCCCTGTAACAAGAGGTTCTGTACCGAAATGTATTGAAGTGTTGTAAGAAAGGAACAGTTCTTGTTAGGCTTATTACCCTAGACACATTATTCTATATTCTATAAAGTAGGGAGTGATAGAGGAGTAACACCTCTTTAAAAAACCCTGGTCCAGCTGGCCCGGCTGGTAGTACCTCGTTAGGGTCCCTACCAGGGTTACGGCGAAGTCCTCAATGGTACCTGCAGTGGAAGAGGTGAACTCTCGCACAGTGTGGTTGGCGGAAGGGGCAGCCTATTGCTCGGGTTTAATAGGGAAAACTATTGTCCATAGTTATGATGGGCAGATATTGGCCCAACGGCAAAATGAGCGGATGAGGAGCCAATCACTCTCATGGCTCCCAACAGTCATAGAGGCGGAAGAGGTCAGGCCAGACGGACTGGCTGTAAAGGCGCATCTCAGTAGTACTTGAGTATGCAGCAGTTCGTTGCAGTCTCTGTGTTTGGTCCTGCATGTCTCATTCTTTGTGAGCCGCAGGATAAGGCTCAGAGATCCTAGTGTGTGGGTCTCGTCCTGGCAAGCTGAGATCCACCCTAAACAAATTCACGCCAGTGGCACTTCTTCCATACGTCACTTACTTTCAAAGTCCAACGGCGATGGGATATGGATGGTGAGGGCAGGTTAAGGGTGTAACTGGAAGCCCCTAGTTCGGACCTGCACATTGGCAGATGTGTGATGGTCGTGTTCAAGAGACTCTGTGCCTACTCAGGAATTCGGTCCTGCATCTGTGTTTGGGCAGGCCTATTTAGGATCACTGCTGCCCACCCCACATGGGGAAGGCCCTAGAAAAGGTGGGCTAAACATCGGAAGTCACAATCTTGGTCCGGCTGGGCAACCGCACTCAGCAGTCACCCCTCATGCGGTCGAAACTAAAAAACAGTAAAGAATCACAAATTGATTATTGGATCATGGAACATCAGAACGTTGCTTGATATGGACAATAACGTTAGACCTGAGAGAAGGTCAGCTCTTGTAACCCATGAGTTATCAAGACTCAACGTTGACATTGTTGCTCTCAGTGAAACTAGGCTGTCTTCTGAAGGCAAGATTACTGAATCTGGAACAGGATATACCATCTTCTGGAAAGGAAAGGAGGAGGGTGAATGTCGTATTCATGGTGTGGGCTTCGCTGTGAAGACCAAACTGGTAAATTATCACCAACTTACGCCCATTGCAATCAGCGAAAGGCTCATGACTCTCCGCATACCACTCTCAGGAGGTTACTTTATGACACTCATCTCTGCCTATGCTCCTACCTTAGATCCTGATGATGAAGTAAAGGCTCAATTCTATAATCAGCTAAGTGAAATCATCTCCAAGGTACCATCTGCAGATAAACTCTTGCTCCTCGGTGATTTCAATGCCAGAGTTGGGAAATATCACAGGCTATGGAATAATGTGATGGGCAAACAGGGACTTGGAAAATGTAATCCCAATAGACTGTTGCTTCTTGGTCTTTGTGCAGAACATGAACTTTTCATTAGCAACACACAGTTCCGGCTACCTAACCTCTTCAAAACCACGTGGATGCATCCTCGTTCCAAACATTGGCACATTCTTGATTATATCATTACCCGGCAATGTAATAAGGACACTCTTTTTACCAGAACAGCAAGGAATATAGACGATTGTTGGACAGATCATAAACTTCTTTTATGTAAGCTCAGGATATCCATCAGACCTAAACCACCTAATTTGCCAAGAAAGAAGTTTAATACATCCAAACTTCAGGACGAATCCATCTATAAACATTTTGGAAACAGGATCGTCACCCAGTTATCAGAAAACCCAGTAACGAATGACATTCAGCAAGAATGGGCCACACTACAGAAGATTATCACACAGTCAGCTGAGGAAACCATTGGTTTTATAGTGCGGAAAAGACAAGATTGGTTTGATGACAACGATTAAGAAATTCTGTCTCTCATCAATGCCAAAAGGAATGCCTATCTTGCCCATCTTCAAGACCCAACTTCCAACACAAAGAGAGATAAGTGTAAATGTTAGACGCAGGTAAGGCAGATTAAAAATACTTGGTGGCAACAGAAGGCTCAGGAACTGCAGAGACTATCGGATGCTCGAGACTTGAGGAACTTCTATGCAGTACTCAAGGAAATATATGGACCATCTCGCTCATCATCAGGTACACTGAAAAGCGCTGATAATACAGTACTACTACCTTTACTGATAGTCAAGAAATCTTGGAATGCTGGAAGGAGCACTTCTCCAATCTCCTAAATCGTCCATCAGCAGCTGCTGAAGACTTCCTTTGTGATGTGCCGCAACAACCTGAAAAACTGTGGTTGGCAGTACCACCTACTTATCATGAATTCAGTGCAGCTCTCACCCAATTGAAACTCCGAAAGGCACCTTGCCCAGATAACATCCCTCTGGAACTAATTCAAGTCGGAGGTCATTCCCTCAAAACAAGGATTTTCACCCGTATCCTCAATGGCAATCAAGAAAGGTACCTGGAGACCTAAAGAATGCCACTATCATCACTATCTTTAAAAAGGGTGATCGCAGTGTTTGTGGCAACTACCGTGGTATATCACTGCTATCAATTGTGCGGAAGATTCTTGCAAGAATTCTACTTAACCGCCTAAAGGTTATCTCTGAGAAGATCCTCCCCAAGTCACAATGCGAATTTAGAGCTTCCAGAAGCACAATTGACTTGATTTTCTGTGCGAGACAGCTACAAGAAAAATGTAGAGAACAACAGAATCCACTATTCTTAGTCTTTTATGACTTGGAAAAGGCATTTGATTTGGTTCCAAGACCAGCCATGTGGGCGGTGCTGAAGCGGTTTGGTTGCCCTCAGCGTTTTGTAGATCTAATCAAGGCTCTCCATGATGGCATGACAGGTCAGGTTTGCCATCAGAATAAGATGTTCGATGAATTTCCTATTACCCATGGACTGAAACAAGGATGTGCACTGGCTCCAATGCTTTTCGCGCTGTATTTGGCTGCAATGCTTTATGATTCACCCACAAACATCCCAGGTGTGAAGGTCATGTAACGTTTTGATGGAGGGCTTTTCAACCTAACTCGTCTCCGCTCCTTGAGGAAAACTCAGGTTACTAATGTTACTAACATGTTGTATGCAGATGATGCTGCGTCGCCAACTCTCACACCAGAAGAGCTGCAAGAGTCAGTTAATTGTTATAAAAGTGCATGTGATCGCTTTGGTCTTACCATAAATGCCAATAAGACTAAAGTCTTGGCACAACCTTCACCAGGCACACCTCTTCCTCAGTTCAATACCTCCATCTCAAAATTTACCATTAGAACAGGTAGACCACTTCTCGTACCTGGGCAGTACCATTTCTGTGAGCTGGATGTGGATAAGAGAATGCAGCATATGGACGATTAGCGCACCGGGTCTTCATGAATAAAGATCTGTCCACGAGTACAAAGCTTATGGTGTACAAAGCAGTAGTCATTTCTACATTGTTGTATGGCTGTGAAACGTGGACCCTTTACCGACGTGATCTTAGGAAGCTTGAGTGCTTCCACCTACAAAAACTTCGATCAATCCTGAGGATTAAATGGGAAGACCACATTACCAATATTGCTCTTCTTGAAGAGGCTCAAATCAACAGCATAGAATCATCCATAATAGTTCACCAATTTAGATGGATTGGTCATGTCCATCGGATGGATGATGTGAGATTACCTCGTCAAATGCTATATGGTGGGTTATGCTAAGGCACTAGACCTCATGGTGGTCCTAATTACAAGGACCAATTTAAGCAGATCAAGTGTTTTAATTATTATTTTGCGTTTCAAGCATATTTCAATATTTTAATCAATAGTTTTGTTTTTACTAGGCTTAACAAAAATAACTGCGGTTAATTCGCGGAATTTCGTGCATTAATTACCGCGAATAACCGAGAGTGCACTGTACCACAATTTTCTAGGCTTTGGAACAAGGACCACTAAGGTACAGTTGCTAGCAAATACAAACATTGACAACTCTTCTCGGTTCTTATGTGATTGAAATTTGTTATATTTTCATACTGTTCCGTACAAAGTGAGGCCATTCTTCGGAAGATTCAAAGCAAGGTCCATATCTGTGAGTAGTTATTACAGGTGATATTCCTATTAGTCCTCTGGTATGGTTCGGTAAGAGTCTGTACAATCCAACGTCCTAAACCAAGGAGCCCTTTTGCATTTTGCTCACCAATATAAGGCAAGCCATTCATGAGATAGGATGTTTAAGAATCACAAGCCAACCAAATTTTCATGCTGTACTTGTCAGGCTTAGATGGCGCATGTATTTTTGGAATGGACACTTTCCTTTGAAGGGAACAAGTTGCTCATCAACTGTCATCAGTTCCTGGCAGATAATACTTCCTGAAATTAGAATTCACCATATCCCAGACTTCTCTAATAAAAACAAGTTTGTCCTTCTGACAACAGATCGACCTTGTTGTTTTGTCATGAAACCGAACAAAACCCAACAATGACTTGAATCGCTTCAATCCCGTCATGGCCCAGAATATTAGATGTCCGTACATGTTGTTCCATAAATTATCATAATTTGTATGGTTCTATTTCATATGGCCAGCAGTGAGAAGAAGACCAATCAAAGCTTGTAGTTCAACAGTATCACTTATCACTTATTTATTGGGCTTCTGAATTCCACTGTGTCACGCACGTCTTTTGCAACGAAGATTGTATATAGCTGGACTGTTTTGAGGATCTCAGTAATACGATCTTAAAATTCTTCATCTGAATGATCGTCATCACTGGCACTGCTGTCATCGTCATCATCATTGGTAATCCCATCTTCATCACTTATACTCTCATTCTCAAGCACCTTGAGAATATCATGGCCAGAAAGTGGCACAGGATCCACCACTAACAAATGAAATGAGAAATGAGGAAGTGAGAGAGAAAATTATGCTTTAAAATAGTATCTGGGGTCTCAAAATTGCATTAACATTTATGGCAGTGTGTATTACCGGTACATCAAAATTAACAATTCAAGGAATTTTAATTCTGAGATGAAGATGCACCATATAACAGAGTAAAACGTATCGGCAACTGGATTCGGCATATCCCGGTTGCCCAGATAAGGGTTAACAGCATTGGTCGATGAGTCATCTCTTAACGAGAGTTGATGCATGTTGATTGGTAACATCCTTCAAAGCAGTCTCCTACATTGTCCACGGGTCGTTGCCATCGATGGGGGAAAACGACAATACCATCAGCTGTTAGGTTATCTTAATGTACACATGCTATTCAACTTTGGTTGCCTCCATTATGCACCGCTGTCAACAGTAGACCGATATCGGAATCGCGCTCATGTCCAGACCGGTGCACTCCGACTCCACCTGATGCCAACGTTACAAAAGCCATGTAACACACTTTCCACTGTATATAATTAATTGTGTGTGTTGGCACATTGCCGGGAAATAAAAAATACTTGCCATGACTTGCGAATAGACCTATGTGTGTTTTCCCCTTTATATTTCACATATTTCAAAGACAATGGTAATGTCTTCTGGATTTTCACTCTTTCAATAGACTACATGAAAAGCCTACAGCAAGAACCCATGAAAATTTCACTAAATTATATGGTTTAATTTTTAAGATATGTCATTTATTTTGTAATACTGCAGTAAGTGTTAATATCCCATTCACAGTTGCACTATTTTGTGTGCAAGTAAATGAGGGGGGTTCCAACATAGTTCTTGAGCCTACCACCTACCGTATTTACTCGAATACGACCCGCCCCCGAATAAGACCCGCACCCTGATTTTGAAGAACAAAATTAAAAAAAAAAAAAAAAAAAAAAAAAAAAAAATTACTCAAAATTATGTACAATCTTAACTAAATAAACAGAATAGCATTTATCCAAAATAGTTTCCAACAGTATTGAAGTCGTCCTAAAATAACACACATCAAACGATTAAAAATACAAATAAAAGTACACAAACACTTCATTCATCGTCATCAGAAGTACCAACTTCGGAACTTTTATCACCATCCCACTAAATGTCGTCATCACTGACATCCATAGCATTCGAAATACTACATTTCTTGAAGCTCTTCCGTATGAGATCTCCCGAGATATGATTCCATGCCGTCAAAATGCACGAACATAGCAGCTAACTTCCGGGCGCTGAATACGACCAGTTGGAGTCAGTGTGTGCTTATCGGCCGCCATCTGCTCCGTATACAGCTGTTTCAAGGCTGCTTTGAACGGGCGGTTCACGCAGACATCCAGTGGTTGTAGCATAGACGTCATCCCGCTCAATCACGAATACATGACTCGTCAATATCATATTTCCTACCGGGCACGATTTCCAATAACTTCAGCTTCCAGCTTCTCACTCACATTGAACGACCGCAAACGCTTCGTACAACTCATGTTTACACTCGGAAAACATGCGCGACACGTGCGCGAGACTCTATGACGCCGCCTGCTTATGGTAAAACAAAGTGATAGCCGGAAGAAGGCTAGCACCATCTAGCGGATACTAGCAACACCCGATATCACGCGTGGCGGGCAATTTAAATCTTTAAAATCAGGATGACTCAAATAAGACTCGCACGCCAATTTTTCACGTCCGATTTTGTTTAAAAATGTGCGGGTGGTATTCGAGTATATATGGTACATACTCCATTGAAGCAATGGTGAAGGATGACATTCACAGAAATGTGAGCAATGCTAGTATACTCAGTCCTCGCATGACCTCTATATGTCTACCAATGGGAGATTTATGCATATTCTTTTTCCAAACATTACTTTCATCAAAAAACAGAAAGTATGGTCAGCCATGAAATTTCATGCAACTACCCAAATAACTAATTGCAATACAGCATATAGCATATAGCCTATGCCTTGGAGGCTGGATTTAGACAGCTCCTTAACCCGGTCCATGAGGCAATTTTAATTGGCTACATGGATAACTCTTGCCAGGCGCGTCCACGTCGCGGGGGTGGGCAACGGTACTGTAATATACCATGGAACTACAGTACCGGCTAAGTTCTGGTGAGGACCCAGTCCTATGGGGTATAACATAGGCCCCGTGCACAGGGTTACGTGCGAAGACCTCAACGGAATCTGCAGCGGAGAAGATGGACTTCGGAACGGTGGAGATTGCGGAAGAGGCAACCCAGTACTCAGGGAATAGTAAGAGTACAGCATCAATCGGCAGCGTCTGTTTCCCAGGTTAGGGGCGGCTGCAAGGGCGTCTGTTTCCCATGTTAGGGGCGGCCTGTATAATAGCTGGCAGTAGCTTCATAAAATGCCTTTGGGAGTGGCGACCCCATCGTAATAATAGCCTAAAATGGAAATGGCACTTCGAATGAATCGGAAAAGGTTAGGGCGTACCCTGCAGGCGACGCGCAGTTCTTTTGGTACTGGGGGAACTGTGAGAAATGGGCGACCAGTAACCGAAATGAAAGTGGGAATCATGAATGTCATGACCCTGACAGGCAAGGTGGAGGAGGTGGTAGACTTCATGGAGAGGGAGAATGTTGGATTGATGGGGGCTGAGTGAAGTGAAATGGAAAGGTAAAGGAAGGAAGAAATTGAGGAAAGGATATACATTATACTGGAGTGGTGGCCAAGAGGCCAAAAATGGCGTGGGACTGATAACCTCGAAACAACTGGAGGAGTATGTTGAAGAGGTCGAGTGTGTGAGTGACAGAATAATGAAAATTAGAATGAAGATGAAAAATGACGTGATGGACTTCATACAAGTGTATGCACCACAGACTGGAAACAGAGAAGAAGATATTGAAGTATTCCTGGAGGATGTAGAAAGAGTAATTTCAGATGTAGAAGTGGTGATCATGGGAGATATGAATGCACAAGTCGGAAACGAGAGACAAGGAAAGGAAGAAGTCATTGGACCATATGGATATGGGAAAAAGAACCGGGAAGGAGAGGAACTTGTAAACTTTTGTGAAAGGAATGGACTGATAGTGGGTAATTCATGGTTTCGGAAGAAAAACAGCAGGAAAATTACGAGATATGGTTGGGACGATAGAAGAACAAAATCAGTAATTGACTACTTTCTGGTGGAAAGGACTAATCGCAGAAAGCTGATAGATGTGACAGCTTTACCAGGAGAAGCATTTGATGGGGACCATAGAGTTGTGGTGGCAAAATTTAGATGGGAAAAATTGGAAAACCTAAAGGAGATCAGAGAAAGTAAAATAAAAGTATGGAAATTGAAAGACAAAACCGTACAGGAAAATTTTCAGGAGAGATTGAAGCAACAAATCCCAGTTACTGAAGTGGAAAACATAGAAGAGGAATGGTCTCACTTTAAAAAGGCATTTGTTGGTGCAGCAGAGAGTGCTTGTGGTAGGACGTCAACAAGAGTGAAAGAGAAGGAGACACCATGGTGGAATGAGGAAGTGAGGAAAGCAGTGAAAGAAAAGAAGTCTGCATGGAAAGAATGGAACCGAGATCAAACAGAAGAAAGCAAAAGGAAGTATCACGACAGCAAACGGAGGTGTAAGAAAGTGGTAGGAGAAGAAAAGAAGAAAAGTTGGGAAGAATTTACACGAAGAATGGAAACAGATGCAAGTGGCAGTAAAAGGATGCTGTATGGGCTTCTAAGAAGTAAGAGGAAAGAAAGAGTTACTACAAAGCTAGTGAAAAAGGAAGATGGAGAGTTGTTAACACACCCAGAAGAGATAAAGGGACGATGGAAGGAGTATTTCGATAAGCTTTTGAATGTGAGCAATGGTACTGGTGAGATGGAAGTGACACAACCTGACGACTCTATAACAGAAGATGATATAACAATGCTGGAGGTGGAATTAGCAGTACAGAAAATGAAGATGGGAAAAGCAACAGGGGTGGATGAAGTCAGTGTAGAAATGATAAAGGCTGCTGGACCTGCTGGTATGCAATGGCTGTATCGACTGCTCAAGTGTGTGTGGAAATGGAAAGGTGTACCAGAAGACTGGGTGAAAGGGCTAATAATACCAGTGTTTAAGAAGGGGGACAAGAAGGTGTGTGATAACTATAGAGGGATCACCCTCATATCACAGATAGTAAAAATACTGGAAAGGATATTAGAAAGAAGAATGAGAAGAAAGGTGGAAGGAGAGTTGCAAGAGGAACAGTATGGCTTCAGGAGTGGAAGATCCACAGTGGACCCAATCTTTAGCTTGAGGCAGGTGATGGAAAAGAACTGGGAATATGGAGAGGATTTGATCATGACTTTCATAGATCTAGAAAAGGCATATGATAGTGTCCCCAGAGAGAAGGTATGGGAAACCATGGTTAAGAAGAGACTGGGAAGAGAAATGTTGGAAATGGTGCAAGCAATGTACAACAACTGTGTTAGCAGGGTACTGATCCCAGTTGGAAAGACAGATTGGTTTACGAACAAGACTGGACTAAGACAGGGGAGTGTGCTGTCACCTCTCTTGTTCATAATGGTGATGGATGAAATAGTAAAGGAAACAAAGGAAGCATATGAACATAAAGAAATGAAGTTACTGTTATTTGCAGATGATATTGTGGTCTGGGGAAGGAACACCGAAGAAGTGCAAAAACAACTAGATGCACTGAACGAAAATATTCAGAAGTATGGCCTGAAAATCAGTATAGAGAAAAGCAAGACCATGGTGATGACAAGAGGGGAAAGACAAGGAAAGGGCACTGTGAAAATTGGAAGTCAGAGTTTGGAAATTGTGGACACGTTCAAATACCTAGGAAGTGAATTGATGCAAACTGGTAGGTTGGACATGGAGATTGGCAGGAGGGTACAGCAGAGCAATGCATTCTATCAAAGTGTAAGAAAACTTGTTTGGGATAAGGAAGTACCAAGGAAAAGCAAGGAGGTAATGTATAAAGTGTATTATGTACCCATATTAACTTATGCAGCTGAGACTTGGACCCTGACAAGCAGGCAAGAGAGTAGAATCCAAGCCAGTGAAATGAAATTCCTAAGAAGTATGATAGGAAAGACAAGGAAAGACAGAGTGAGGAATGAAGATGTTAGGAAGGAAGTTGGGATGGGAAAACTAAATGAGAGAATTGAGAAGAATAAACTAAGGTGGTTTGGACATGTAAAGAGGATGGAGGAAAATAGAATACCAAGACAGATGCTGGAGGCGAAGTGCAAGGGTAAGAGACCAAGAGGAAGACCTAGAACAAGGTGGATGGATTCAGTGAAGAACGGCGTAAGAAAAAGAAATCTGGACTGGGACAAGATCGTGGAAGAAGAATGGTGGAAGGAAAGAGGAAAGTGGAGAAGTGCCATAAATACCCCGACCCGGCAGGAGCTGGATAAGGGGAGATGATGATGATGATGATATAGCCTATGTCTGGAAGTAAAATACTGTAATATATAATTTCTCTGTGCAATTCCGCACATTAGATTTCATTTATCTCTCTTCAATCACACACCTGCAAGCAATGCCACTCAACGAGACGGGTCCTATATCCTGAACGGAAGTAATTTTCATTAATGCTGCAATGTACCGTTTGAAGCACCGACTACTGCTGCTTGCTACTGTGCTTAATGGGAGAACACCCAGTGAGGAATGCTGTCGGCCAGAAATAGACAGAGGTCAATGCATGCTGTTGTGCTGTACCTAAAGAAAAAGCACACTAGTATATGTCAACATTCAATGTTGAATTATTGATTCAACGGGCGAATGTCAATATTATTGCATAATTTATCAATGATTACTGAACTTACTGATTAAAAAATTTAATACTGTATAATTAATACATCTAAATTGGAAGCAATGCTTAAAATGCTGAAATATATGCCTTGTAACTGGATTGGAGGTGAGTGACTTAACCTACTCAGTTCAAGAACTGTCCGAGTCTAATTTTCATTCACTTAATCAAGCAGTTAGACCCTTAAGAAAGCAGTAAGTCATCTTCTCAAACAAGGATAAAGTGTTCAGAATATTATTGGTATTTTTGATCACTAACTAGGATGTGCTGTTGCAGTAGGCCACAGTGCTGAGATTCCTGTATACCATATTTCGCATTACAATGACAAGTAATATGACAACTAACAATTGACAATATTTATCCTATAGTGAAAATTATAAATTAAAACTATACAGAGTCTAGTCACAAGTTCAGCCACAATTGAACTATGGTCGAAACTTACATGTTCTCTCCACACCACACAGAGCACCAATTAGGTTTGGTATGGTACTTCTTTCTGAGCATTACATTTTTGCAATTTTGTAATAACCCTCTTATGGATTTGTACCAAAGATTTAAAAGAAAAAACACACCATATTTTGCCTTTTAATTCAACAAATATTCTGAAGAGCAACAGCTTTTCAAACATTCATAGCAATGTGGCTTCTTAAGAACTAATTAGTCCTATGTGTAGAGAAAATATGTAAGCTGTGGCAGAACTAATAGCTAGTCTAGGCATTCTAAAGTTACGGTACTAACTATTTGTACTTCACAGCCTATTTCCTTGAACAGCTCACTACTCCATTACTTCTGCATTATTCTTTGTTCTCCTTCTCAGAGGAATCTTTATTACTCAGCTGCTGTTCCCACATAGATGAATATATTCCTCCCAATTCAAGAAGATCATTATGGCTGAAAAAACAAAAGAATGAATTGAAAGCTGATTTAATAAAAATGAATACAGTGAAGAGAGTAGTAATTAATTCATTTTAGGGACTTGAGACATCTTGGTCATCAGCACCACATACTTAGGGTGTCTAATAACCTATGTTTCTGTGGTGACTGTAGCAGTGGGAGCAACTGTAATTATTATGTTTTGAGAATTGAAATTAGGCACAATCCCAGCATTTTTCTGAGGGGAGTGTTGAAAACCTCAGGGAAAACCACACTTATGATGGCTGCTGCAGCTCCCATACTTGTGAAGCCATGTAGAGAAGAAAAGTCAAGAAGGAAGCTCAAAGAGATCAAGCGCAGGTCTCTCTTTCCTGTTTAACTGTGAATGAAGCAAAACCACAGCCAGAAATATTTCACTGAGGATCTTAACATCTTATTGTGTGACATAACTACTACTATGTAGAAGTTTCTACCCCTTATTATTCCCGTCTCTAAGGTGTATGGGATGAGGTGAGATGACTTTCATGGCTGGATGCCCGCTGTACTCCTGTATTGCGAGATATTCCAGACGTGCCGCACATGTTGCCTAAGTTGCCCCTGCACTAATGGTACACTCCATATGCAAGTCGTTATCTACAGCTGTGATCTGGCTTCCTAAGTTAGACTGCCCCAGCCAGAGTTGCTTGCTATGCGTGATGTTGTAGACCAGGGCCATCCACACAGCGCTCCGGCCGCGCTCTAAGCCAGTGCTCAGGGCGCCTTGGTGGAACGTAGTTTCGGAACTGGTGGGAGGAGCTTGGCTGGTAGAGCAAAGTGAGCAGTGAGCATCAGTCGCTAGTCTAGTCCAATGCGCTTTGTTGACAGCGTGTCAGTAAATCAGTTTCGCAGTGGTCATGACAGAACATCATACAAAAGAGAGGAGTGGTGAAATAGCCGCCTTTAAAGCAGAACGGGAAATTTCAATTGTCTGTACAGCTTATAAAGGAGCAAAAGTCACTCAAGGTCTCTACTATCTGTTCATATTGGTAAAATGTTGAAATTTCCTCTGTAATGTTCACATTTCAGTTTGGAATAAATCACAATATTCTTTACTTAACACTTGCGTTCGTTTCCTGCACATTCCATACATCGGAGTACCATTTGATTTGTACATGCGGTCTATTTTTTATGGCAAAACAGCCCTATCAATATGATGTGAACAATCCCACAAAAGCCGTCGGCCGCACGACTGTACGTACGTACCTATCTAGTCAGCGCTGTCCAAACATTGTCCGTCTGTCTCAGGTCTCCTTGCTGCCACAGTGAAGTGGTGGTAGGGGAAGGAGTGCTAGTCTGACTGCCCAGTGCTCCCCGAGCACGACCGCAATGACTGGATGGCCCTGTTGTAGACGGTTATCCGTAACCTTAGAACTTCCTCGCGAAGCTGAATGCTCATAGTAATTTGTACTGTTTGCACATGCAAATGGATCCATATGAATGAACCATAGACACTAACTCTGAATGAAGTAAGTTAGCTCCACATGAGTAAACCACTTAGGTCACTAAAAGATTGAGTGAAAGAAAGATCTTGAATGAATCTCTGTCTCCGAAGAGAACAATGATGACTGTCTCCGAAGAGAACTAAGAATCTATGAAGAATCTTGAATGTTGAATTAAGAGAATGAGCTCTCGCTCCCAGTCCAGCCCTTATATACCGTACTGTCAATCATCAGCACGTGGTACGGATTCCCACTACTCCGTAACCGATCAATAGACATCGAAGTGTCACCAAACCACCCCAAGAATGACGTAGCTGCTTGCATCACAAAATGTAATACCGTGTGTATCATTCACAGTTTGAGAATATGCAACCCTTCCTCGTTACGATGAGTGAGCCTTAATGCGGGCTCTGATGCAATATATATTTCCCCGCCTCACGGGAGTGTTACGCATGGCGTGCTCTCTCTGGCGCAACATTTTTCCCTAGTGACTAATCCTTGGCACAAACCCTGATGTTACAACATATAAAATGCCCTCTTAAAATCTAAATAATGGGATGAATGAACACATGTGAAATGGATGAAATTAATACATTCTAAATTAGTAAACTCTTATACTATATTAAATGAATGAAAACGCAGATGGAATGTATGAAAACAAATTACATAAAAAGAGGAATATTAGTATTTTGAAAGCTGAAGTATGTGGGTTCAATCTCTCCATAACCAACATGTTACACTATCACCAACCTTATTATACCTTTTTGATGTTTTATTTAGTCTGACAAGATTAAGGCCCAGTGGCCTTCTCTTAACTAGATATGCATTGCACAACTTACATACAGAGTTGGGCAAAATACTCCCAAAATGTATTTTCGATACAAAATACAAAAAACTCACAAAAAAGTATTTTAGATACAAAATACACTTATAAAATTCCTGAAAATACAAAATAGTATTTTAAAATAAAATTCCAAATTCAAAATACTTTTAATAAAATATGTTTCTCTTCCATTCAAATTTTGTAAATAACATTATTATAATAAATTATTATCAGTGATCTGGACGGGTGCGTGCATTAACGTGAAAGGCCAAAGGGTTCAAATCCCACTGTCAGCCTCCATGAAATGGTTTTTCGGGACGGTACTTTCTAATAGGCCTTGGTCGCTTTCTTACAACCCATTGCCCTATTGTCATATCGTTTCCCATCAAGTACTGTGTTGAGGATGGCATCAGGAGGGTCATCCAGCCGTGAAAACCGCTGCCACATAGAAAATTACCTCACCATATATAGAAATTGTTATTATTATTGTCTGACCAACGCTACCTCGTGGAGATCTTTTGAGCTGGTACCGTCATCTAACGTTTCGACGTAATTTCTAGTGTCATGTGAAGTTGTTATGAATTAGATCTGTGTGAAGAAGATCTATGATTTTTAGTCAGGATTAGGAAGATCTAGGATTCAGGATTGTTAAATAGGATCAACTTGAAGTTGATAAATTAGGTCTGTGTGACTATATGGGGATATTTTAGACGACAGGATGTTTGACATCATTTTAGATAGTGAATTTGAAGATCCATTGAAATGATCTATTAAGGAGAGAATCTAGATAAACATGCAATTATGTTATTGGAATTTGAGCATGATAGTTTGATGAATTCAACTCGGATCAGAAACTTATGCTAAACGGACGATAATTTTTGTAAAATTATTTATCGTGATTTTTATTGTTATTATTAACAATTGTAAATGACAGGAATGAGGAGAGTTGGGAGTGTTATTTTTAGCACATTATTCATTTTAGGAGCTGGTTATTTGCTACATGACAGAAGTAATACAAAGGTTATTAAGATTATAATTATTTCAAATGTATTGATGAATATGAGTACACTAAGGAACAGTTGTAATGATGGTTATTTGACAAGGTATTGAATGATGTTTTATGCACAAGATGTGCATGTGAAGATTTATGCCACAATTTTAGGTCAGTTTAGTGCACATGCTTATGTTGTATAATGAATAGGAAATATATTTGTTTATAAAGTGCTTTTAAACAAATATACAAGACGATAGCCCCTGGCAGAACTGTGCAGCGTTCAGCCCTCATACCACTGGGGCCGGGCGGGTAGTCTGTACACATGGGGGGCACACAACCCATTATGCGAGAGTTCTCGCACGGGTCCGCTAGTTTGTTCTGATTTTCTTTATTTTAGAAGAGTAGTACATCGAAAATTGTCTATTTTTCACTCACTAGTGGTATAAAGAAAGTGAAATAAAAGTATCAGAAGTCGTACAAGGTGCATCTTAAAGTGCCAACTTGTGAAGTTGGCTTTCAGTAATGCCATCATAAACAGCCCCACCCCCTGTTTTCTCTCTTTCAACAGTTGAAACTAAAACACACCTCTGTTTACAAATTGGATGTGGAGATGTGCAAATACTGGGCATTTTCTTCACTGCATCCTAGTGTTATGCACTCTTCCTCATGCACGGCTAGAGGAAGACAATTTATTCTGCACATGCTACAAACAGGCCTTTCTAATTCACTGTGCACTTCTCGACACCAAGGCTGAAACTTAGGAGCAACGAAGGTTGTAAGTCTATGTTGGATTGAATTTTGATCTGTCCCTAATTCATACATATTAACGTCAGAATGCCTATCAAAACCACCTAACAGATTTCCCTGACAATTCCCTGATTTTTTCAGGATACTTCAGAAAAGTCCCTGAGCAATAGTAGCGGCCATAATAAATATATAAAACATAGTTTGTACTTAAAGAGCATTTCAAAAAGTGCTTGAACATTAAAGGGTAACATGACAAAGTTAAAAAAAAAAAAAAAACAAACCTATAGGCCTATTTTGCCAATTTCTAAATTTTTCATTCAGAAAAACTATTGTACTTGCGAGTATTGAAAGTAGTTTGCCAATAGTAATGCTCTCAAAAATCATAGTTACACATTTATATACAAAAACACACAGTCTACACATGTAATTTGTGTGCTCTATCTTGCAAGAAATGAGAGCTTACTGATTTTATGTCAGTACGAACCTACACCTACAATAATCATCACCAGAATTTCCCCCATCAAAATTTAAATTCTTAATTTCCAATTATTCAAGCTTGGGCCTTTTAAGACTAAAATTACTTGAGTGTCATTAAAATACCCTGATAATTCCCTAAGTTTTCCAGGATTTAAAAATTCCCTGAGTATTCCCTGTTTTCCATGTTTTCCAGAGTAGTGGACACCCAGAAAGTGCAATTAAAATACAAAATTACAACTTAACCATCAAAACTTTAAGATTACAGAATAAGAATGATCAACCAACAACAGAGCATTGACAATAAATATCACAATAATGCAATATTAGATATGCTGTGCCAACGCATTGTATGCTGCCGTCAATGAATGGTTTGCAGAGATCTTTCTTATTCTCTGTCGTTCACTGCCATGCCCTCTTTCTCTCACTATTAATCGCTGTGTAAAACTTGCACCATGTCAATACATTTCACTCTACTCCATTATTCCACATAGGTAGTCTTACAAGAAAACCCTTCGAACTGTAAGTGTCCGATTTCATCGAGATGAAACATGGTAACTTCATTAGGAATGTTTTATTTTGTGATACTGAAATTAAACCACCAGTGCTATATTTTTCACCTATTTTAGTGTGTAAAACTTTGTGCAATTGAACTTCACATGAACAGAAGCGAACAGTAGGGAAGTAGGTAGAGGGCATCTCCAGTCGGCACAATTGCCACACTCTTGCACATACATTCTTTCCCTATCCTCGGCAATCACTGCCACACCATGAAGCCATGTGGAACTTTAACGCAACATGATGCAAAAACTTCATTCTTATGACTGTGTGACTTGAACCGAGCGCGTTTTATTGTAACGAGAGGTAAGTTATTAAATAAACGTTATATATTTAGGTATACAATCTATGTGAACAGTTACGTAGCATCACTACTTACCTACTCTTGAGTACTCAGGGTTGTTTTTAATAATGAACAGATGAGAAAACGAATGACTACATCCCGTTATAAGTTGTGATGGGTTCGACGTTCATACGTAAATAAAACAAGTTTATGACTTGACACTAAATTTTATTCCTATATAGCTACTATTTACACCAGTATTTACAGAATGACAATTTACACTGCAATCACTACATGCAATTCACCTCAGTACAACAGCTGTCCACTTTTGTGTGCAATCCATACAGTTTGCCACTCCAGGTTCCATGATTAGAATCCCGCTGAGGTAGCCTCTCGTGCACTTCTGCTTGTATTGAGTTTACATGTGTATTCTACGGACACTACTGCCAAGCTTTCAAAGCACTTCTCTTGTTAGCAGATATGCACTTGGAACTGCTCGACGTAACTAATACAGACTACACTAATATTCACGGCTAGACTCTCACTGTACACTGTCTTTCTCTCAGCTCTATCCATTGGGCTGACGCTAAACTCTCACTACAAACTGCACTGTCACCACCGAACTGTCCTCTATGGATCTGTCCTTGCTTATATATATCTGTTGACAGAATGTCAGGAATGTTCTCTATCTGTCTGGGTGGGGGGTTGAACTAGATTGTTCCATAGACAGAAAGATCACTTCCCCCAATTGCTGGCACACCTGAAACACACGTAGGCCTACCCCCGCCCCTCGCTCGTTGTGCAACTGTCTCTTATGCTCACACAGTAGCACGCAGTCTGGCCAGTGTGACACATGGCGGCATGTTACAATATTAATGGCCCAAGTTTTGTTCAAAGCTTAATGGCATTATTTCCTGAAGGAGACCCGCAAAAAACTCAAATAAACAAAGCAGAGGCTGATCTGGTTTTTGAGATGTACAATAAGTTTTCTGTGCATATTCCTTAAATGAAAAAAGTAGAAATACCACTGGTTTTGTTTATTCATTTATTTTCAGAACTTTGACAATGTGTTCGTTGATGTAAATACCAAAGATTCGCAACAATTCCTCGATCAAACTACCAATGATAAAATCATCAAATGTGAAAACTAATTCCTTAATACTGCAGGTAGTGATGGTGAAGATGTTAAAAGACAGCATGCCAGAAAAGAATTTGAACTTCATTGACTGCCTACCAACAAGGAGACCCATTATTGATTTTTTGGTTTAAGCATTCTTTCTACACTTGTGTGATGTGTACACTGAATATGAAGTGTTATGAACGTACTTTAAACAATAAATAGGTTTATTGCAAGTATAACTTATTATTTAACTTGTTACTATGGAAAGTTTATTGTGTAGTTCCGAAATTTGTTCTTTTATGCAGGGATTCAATGTGATAGCAAAATAAAACAATTGTATGAAATAGTTTGCTAGGATTATAATTATTTTACCTACATTGTTAGTATGTGGTAGTAGTTATTGTTTCATTAGAGGGACTTGGACATCGTTGTCATTTAGCCTCATATACTTGGGGTGAGAGTGGAATTTTGTCTGATAACCTGCATTATTGTGATGGCTGCATTTGTAATAGTGGTGAGGATTGGGAAGAAAGCTTCCAGGATGCCCGAGGTGGGAATCGAACCCACCTCTTCTCAGTTTTGTTGTGTGGCAGTGTTTAGTCAGTTATTGAGGTTTTAAGGGGCAGAACAGAGAGTTCATCTGCCCCTTGTGTGGTAGTGTGTTGGTGTTTAAATATATACAGTATAGCCTATGTAGGACTGCACAGTCACGTGGAGTGGCAGCGATTGTTGAGGCTAGGGAAAGAATGTGTGTGCGATAGAGAAAGAGTAAGACCATGGCAGATGTGCTGGCCCGCCATACCCCTCTCACTGCTTCCCCTCAGTTCACTCCTGTGTGCACGGAGCTCAAATGTGCGAATTAACACACCCCAAAATAGGTGCTAAATATAGTAGCTTTCTAGGGGTCTAATTTTTGTACTGTTTCATAAAATATTCTTACTGAAATCGTTGTGCTACATTTTAATTCCATGTTAGATCAAAAGCTTATTTTTTTACATGATAAGCTATTTTCCTGAATTTTCCTGTACACCATATTTTCTGTGCTTTACTTTCCTTGTACAGTATTATGCCTGTTTTTTTTCCAAGAATGTTCACTCTGATCTGTAGATATTCCCCCTCAAATGTCAGGCAATAAGAGATATTTTACTCCATCGAGGCAATGAGAAATTATTATGGAGTAATACTGGAATGGAAGGAAACCTATACCTCTTCTTCTTAGTTAAGAATAAGTTACACAAACATAAACCAAGATGCAATGTCTAACCATCCGAGCCACAGAGGGGCAGTACAGCAAACAGAAACAAAATAAGGATAACTTAAGACTTACGATCCTCTTTCCACAATCTCTCCTTCTTTGAGAACCAGAATTTCATCTGCATGAATGATGGTTGAAAGGCGATGAGCCACAATGATGGTCGTTTTGTTCGCACACACACGGGAGAGGGCATCCTGGATATGGCGTTCAGTCTCTGTGTCTAGGGCACTGGTTGCTTCGTCCAGCAACACTATGGATGGAGCTTTGAGGATAGTTCGAGCGATCGCAACACGTTGCTTCTCTCCTCCACTGAGCTTCAGTCCTCTCTCTCCAACCTTCAAAAATGAGGAAAGTGAGAAGTTACTTTTTGTTTGTTTGTTATAACTTTTAGTTACAACAACCGTAAGTGCTAAAGGCAGTCAATTACTTTGTTTATGCTTTGGGACTTCTATTCTATACCATAAAACATAGAAGATAAATGGTTGATAAGTGCTCCTGGAACCTCAAATATAATACTGCTAAAAAGGAACACACCAAATGGAACATTTCATGGTAAATGTATCATTAATTACAGATGCTTCATTCCCTTTCTGACCAAGAACAATTAGAAACAAATTTTCAATATTATGAAGTATTACGAGGCATGTTTTGTAAATACTCTAAGTACCATCTTGAAAAGAAAAAAAAGATCCAATTTTTTTAAAACAATTCTATTTTTACTGTAGGCCTAGGCCTGTACCTTAAGGGGGGAGGTACACCTTTACAAATGTAAAAACCACAGATATTTAAAATAGATTTCCTCGGTATCCCTTTGTTCTATTGATATGAAATTTTTTACACTCTTAGAACTGTCCTTTATCTTTAGATTTCAACTTCAAAATTTGGAATTAACTTTCCCTAGTAAAAAAAAAAGGACTAATTTATACATTGATCATGATTTTCCTTGATAATTTCTACAAAACTTCACATTTCTGGAAGATTATTGTTTTAGAATGTTCATAATGATTGTGTTAATAATGTGAAGTAACATCTTTTGCCTATCTTTTGAAATAATATTTATTTCTCCCTTTTTTATAAGAGTAGATTTTTTAGACATTTTAGTGAGCTATGTTTACTCAGAAAATACAAAAAACAAATGTTACCAATGGTTCTAGTTGGCATTCTTAATACACACGAGATACATTTGAATACCTAATTTCATCAAAATATCTCAAAAACTGTTTGAGTTATGAAGGAAAAAAAAAAAAAAAAAAAAAAAAAAAAAGTTTGGGGAACGAGCGTTAAACTTACCAATGGGAGGAAAAGGACAGCTCACTAAAATGTCAAAAAAATCTACTCTTATAAAAAGGGACAAATAAATATTATTTCAAAAGATAGGCAAAAGATGTTAGTTCATTATGAACATTCCAAAACAATAATCTTCCAAAAAATGTGAAGTTTTTTAGAAATTATCAAAGAAAAGCATGATCAATGTATAAATTAGTCCAATATTTTGAAATAATTTTTTTAATAACTAGGGAAAGTTAATTGCAAATATTCAAGTTGAAAACTAAAGATAAAGGACAGTTCTAGGAGTGTGCAAACTTTCATATCAACAGAACAAAGGGATACCGAGGAAAACTATTTTAAATATCTGCTGTTTTTACACTTGTAAAGGTGTACCTCTGTCCTTAAACAACTTCTTACCATAATTTCCATGTAGCCTATATTAAGGCAGATAATATTGTGTGAAACCAGCTTTTGAATTCCATCCTCATAGAAAACTGCCACCTGATGTGCCAGCAGGGAGTAATTAGTGAAGAACTATTTCATATGCCCCTTAAAACAGTTATCATGCATGACTGTAGGCTACATCTGTTAACTAAATATTAGGCCTCTGTATACGTGTGATGGTGTTGGGGCAGAACTTTGAGGTTATCAGCTGTAATAAGTGTTCGTGTTTCAAATTTTTTTTTGACGTACTATGATAATTTTCCTACAGGGCTACTTGGCAAAACATGACACTACTGCTCCCTGAGGAGCTTGGGACAGCCAAAGTTTTCCAAGTGCTCTGATCATATTCCTACAACGCTAGACGGCAAACGAAGACACTATTGCTCCCAAATTTTCGAACAGCCAATGAGATATTTCATTTGTGCCATTTGCTTATCAATTTTTACTATTCATAAATTACATGTGCCAGTACTAAGTAGTTGTTTCCATTTTCATTGTTATCATTATCATTAGGGGCAATTATTATTATTATAGTAATAATCACCTCCACAAAGTCATCCTCGACTAATTTTAAAAATATTTTTTCCTATTACAGTAAAACCTCCCTTCCATGGAAACAAACGGGAACCACAATTTTTTCCGTTGAATGGAGGTAGGCCTGTGCTAAAATAATTAAACCATGAACATGCATTTAATGAAAATATAAAATGCTGTACATTCCTTTTGTTTTTGTAATTACATAATAATACAGTACTGTACATGCAAAACTTACAATGAACATAAAGACTGGCATTTGTTGATTGACAGCTGATAAAAGCGAGTATTGGGAAAGGCTTGAGCAACAGGAAAGGGGCAATTTGCCCTACACTGGAGAACTAACTATTTGCACATTCCTTGTTAGCTTCAGAATCAACTGTTACATACAGACAGGGTACACTTGTACAGGGAGCCTGAAAACTTTGTAAACACTGCATTCTGGAACTTGTTTTTGTTTGTTAAAATGAATATTTTGTTCTTCGTTGTCCGTGTAACACAGTTTCCGTTTAATGAAGGGAATTTAACATGGTTTTCACCCCTACGTTCAAGAGACCATAAAATATTTCCGTTTAAGACACGTTTCCGTTTAATAAAGGGTCCGTCAAAGGCAGGTTTTACTGTAGTTTGTAAGTTTCATGTGTCAGTTCAGTAGCAGTTTTCATTATCATCCTTTAAATGAATGAATGAATGAATGAATGAATAACTAAATAAATAAATGAAAAATTAAATAAATGTCTGTTAGGTAGTCAGCCCGGAGGTTAGTTGGATCCTCAAAATGTGCTACCCTAGGTTATGTAGTAGAAATCCACAGAACCAAGGCAGCACTATAATGAGGCATATAGGCAAAGTGAGGAGCGAGGTAGTTTGTAGTTACTTTCCTCACCGAGTCACTACAGCAGTACCAACCCTACGAGTAGAACCTTTCACAACATCGACAGGCACTAGCTGTGCCCCAAATGTCTTACTTGGCACCCCCCATACCTCAGTAGCTTACATATAATCACAGTCATAAAAACGACTTGAGACATCGGTAAAAAGCCACATTTTACTCTAGTCTCTGCCAACAGACAAATACAAATATACTACTATCAGGAGATGGTAAACAAGCAGAATAAATAAATAAATAAATAATAAATAAATAAATAGATAAATATAATTCATCACTTTGAGCGTTATCTGATCCCGTAGCTTAAAGAGACTTCATACATGGTGGCCACTCAAATCGGTCAACAATTTTCCAGGAGTTTTCCAGGAATTTTGCAGGAGTAATTCTCATTTTACCACACTTAAAAATGAGTCCCGGGGGGGGACTTTATCGGTTGCCTACTTCAAGACCAAAATAAAGCAGTTGTGTTTGGTTTACTTAATCAGACGTTGACAAAAATTAGTCGTGATTGAGTTATTGATACACAAGCCTACACACAAATGATTTAATTGTTGTTTTAAAAAAGCCTTCGTGACTCAAATATCAGCTTATTTTTTTAAAAAAGAGAATAGAAGGCCGCCTGCAATTTTATTGCGGTGAAGCTGTCTATACTCAATATGATTTACAAAAATACTATCGCGTGTTCTCCCACACAGAAACAGGTAGCCTGAGGAAATTTCTTTCGTTAACGATGGAATGCTCACCCAAAACCGCAGCGGGAGTATAAATTAAGATGAAACACAGTGCGTAAATTTCCGGTTAAAAATAAGCAAATTGTATGTAAAATTATTTTAATTAAAAAGACTTCAGCACACAAGACGTTTACATATAAAATTAAATAAACAGTATCGAATGTAATATAATAGATGGCCCTTGCTACTCCATCCGCAATATCATGACCTCGAGGACTAAGTGCGGACTGGGAATTTTAGCAGTGGATGGAAAGATTTTTATAATTAATTAACAGTGGCTATTTTCCAGGAGTTTTCAAATTTTTGTCATTTTCCAGGAGTTTCCCAGACCTAATAAAAATCCAGGAGTTTTCCAGGATTTCCAGGAGTAGTGGCCACCATGTTCATAATCATTCCACTAGGCAAATCCAGGTCGTCGTCGGCTTTAACTCGTTTCCGAGTATACATCTTCTTCCAAAACAGTCTAAAATAATCTAAGGTTGAGGTCTGTGGGCATGTTTGCGGTGACTGAACAGCCCAATGCGTGCATGAAACAAACGTCCACACAGATCACACAGAACTGTTGGTGGAGGGCGTGGCTGTGCTGCACGGAGCTTACGTGCTTGTCGCTTGGCCTTAACAATTCTACGACGTTCTTCTTCAAACATTTTGACAGCAGCCGGGATGGTCTGGCGCCAAGTTGAACGGTCTTTAGCAAGCTGGTCCCAGGTTTGTGGATTGAGACCTGTCAACTTCATATTCTGCTTGAATTGGTCCTTGTAACGTCTCTTAGGGCCTCCATGAGGTCTGGTGCCGGAGGTGAGTTCACCATACAGAACCTGGCGTGGTAGTCTCGTATCATCCATCCGCTGGACATGTCCAATCCATCTAAGTTGATGACCAATGATGGATGATTCTATACTATTAGCAAGCGCTTTCTCAAGAACATCAAGATTGGTGATGTGGTCTTCCCACTTTATCTTAAGGATGGATCGAAGCTTCTGTTGATGGAAGCGCTCAAGCTTTCGGAAGTCATGTCGATAGAGGGTCCAGGTTTCACAGCCATACAACAATTTTGAGATAACAACAGCTTGGTACACCATGAGCTTCGTCTTCACGGTCAGATCTTTATTCAAGAAGACCCGGTGCGATAGTCGCCCAAATGCCGCATGGGCAGCACCGATTCTCTTCTCAACATCCTGCCCACAATTGCCGTGTACAGATAGCAGACTGCCCAGATACGAGAAGTGGTCTACCTGCTCCAATGGAGTATCTGAGATAGAAATGTTGAAGTGCGGAAGGGAAGTGCCTGGTGAGGGTTGTGCCAGAACCTTGGTCTTCTGAACATTAATGGTGAGACCAAAACGTTCACATGCATTCTTGTAGCAATTAACAGTCTGTTGCAACTCCACTGGCGTGAGTGTACGCGATGCTGCATCATCTGCATACAACATATTGGTTATCTTCGTAACCTGAGTTAGCTTCTTGGAGCGAAATCGAGCTAGGTTGAAGAGCCCTCCATCAAATCGGTACCTGACATCTACACCTGGGATGTTTGTGGGCGATTTATAGAGCATTGCAGCCAAATACAATGCAAACAGTGTTGGAGCAAGTACGCAGCCTTGTTTCAGTCCATGAGTGATAGGAAATTCGTCAGAGATCTTATTTTGCTGACAAACCTGACCGGTCATGCCATCATGGAGAGCTTGGATTAGATCAACAAAGCGTCGAGGACAGCCAAAGCGTTGTAGCACCGCCCACATAGCAGATCTTGGAACTGAGTCAAAGGCCTTTTCCAGATCATAAAAGACTAAGAAGAGTGGATTCTGTTGCTCACTACATTTTTCTTGTAGTTGTCTTATGCAGAAAATCAAGTCAGTTGTGCTTCTGGAAGATCGAAATCCACACTGGGACTCGGGGAGGATCTTTTCTGAGATAACCTGAAGGCGGTTAAGTAAAATTCTGGCGAGAATTTTACCCACAGTAGATAGTAGCGATATACCGCGATAGTTGCCACAAACACTACGATCACCTTTCTTGAAGATTGTGATGATAGTGGCGTTCTTTAGGTCACCAGGTACTTCTCCTAATTCCCAAATTTTGAGAATAAGAGTGAAAATCCGCGTTTTGAGGGACTGACCTCCAGCTTGAATTAATTCCAGTGGGATGTTATCTGGGCCAGGTGCCTTTCTTGGTTTCATTTGATTGAGAGCAACACTGAATTCCGTGTAAGAAGGAGGTACAGCCATCCATGGTTGTTCAGGATATTTCGGCACATCACGGAGGAAGTCTTCTGCAGCTGTTGAGGGACGATTTAGAAGGATGGAGAAATGTTCCTTCCAACGCTCTAAGATATCATGGCTGTCAGTAAGAGTGGCAGAGTTGTCAGCACTTTTTAGTGTACCTGATGAAGAACGAAGTGGGCCATATATCTCTTTAATCCCTGCATAGAAGTTCCTCAGATCACGAGTATCAGATAGCCTCTGAAGTTCCTCAGCTTTCCGCTGCCACCAAGTATTCTTTATCTCTCTTATTTGTGTCTGACACTCTTGAGTTCTAAATACAGAGCTTTCTTCGTATTTGAGGATGGGTCTTGAAGATGAGATAGATAGGCTTCCCTTTTGATGTTGATGAGACGCAAAATTTCTTCATTGTTGTCATCAAACCAGTCTTGACTTTTCTGCTTTACCAAACCAATGGTTTCTTCAGCTGACTTAGTGATTATCTCCCTCAGATTGGTCCATTCTTCTCGAATGTCACTTGTTTTAACTGGATGATCTGATAGCTGGGCATTGATCATATTCTCAAAGTTTGTGGAAATAGATTCATCCTGAAGTTTGGAGGTGTTAAACTTTCCTCTGGATGGGGTTTGGAAACGCCTTGGTGGTTTTGGGCTGATGGATATCCTGAGTTTACAGATGAGAAGTTTGTGATCCGTCCAACAATCGTCAATATTCCTTGCTGTTTTGGTAATAAGTATGTCCTTCTTATCACATTGTCGGGTAATGACGTAATCAAGGATGTGCCAATGCTTAGAACGTGGATGCATCCACGTGGTCTTGAAGCGGTCAGGTAATCGGAATTGAGTGTTGGTGATGAAGAGTTCATGTTCTGCACAAAGACCAAGAAGAAGAAGTCCATTGGGATTACAGGTTCCAAGACCTTGTTTACCCATCACATTTTGCCATAGCCGGTTATCTTTCCCAACTCTTGCATTGAAATCACCAAGGAGTAAGAGCTTATCTGTAGATAGTACCTTGGAGATGATTGTGCCAAGCTGGTCATAGAACTGGCCCTTAACTTCATCATCGGCCTTCAAAGTTGGAGTATAGGCAGATATGAGAGTCATGAATGAACCTCCAGAGAGTGGAATGCGGAGAGTCATAAGTCTTTCGCTGATTGCAGTGGGAGTAATTTGGAAATCATTAACTAGCTTGGTCTTTACAGCGAATCCTACACCATGAATACGATGTTCTCCCTCCTCCTTTCCCTTCCAGAAGATGGTATAACCTGATCCAAACTCAGTAATTTTTCCTTCAGTGGACAACCTGGTTTCACTGAGAGCAGCGATGTCAATGTTGAGTCTGGATAATTCATGAGTAATAAGAGCCGTTCTTCTTTCAGGCCTGTCGTTATCTTTTAAGTCAAGCAAAGTTCTGACGTTCCATGTTCCAATGATAAAATTATGTGTCCTTATTGACTTGGTAGTTTTTGTTTTTCGACCGCATGAGGGGTGACCTGCTGGGTGCGGCCGCCCAGCCGGACAGTAGATGTGACTTCCGATGTTTAGCCCACCTTTTCTAGGGCCTTCCCCATGTGGGGTGAGCAGCGGTAATCCTAAACAGGCCTGCTCAAACACAGATGCAGGACCGAACTCCTGAGTAGCCACAGAGTCCCAGGAAGACGACCATCACACATCTGCTGCCAACGTGCAGGTCCGAACTAGGGGCTTCCAGTTACACCCATAACCTGCCCCCACCATCCATATCCCATCGCCGTTGGACTTTAGAAAATAAGTGACTGATGGAAGAATTGCCACTGGCGTGTATTTGTTTAGGGTGGATCACAACTTGCCAGGAAGTGACCCACTCACTATGATCTCGGAGTCGTGTCCTGCGGCACATATGAAATGAGACATGCAAGACCAGACACAGAGACTGCAACGAACTGCCGCAGACTCAAAATATTACTGAGGTGCGCCTTCACAGCCAATTTCTTCTGGCATGGCCTCTTCCGCCTTCACGACCGTTGGGAACCATAAAAGTAATGGATTCTTCTTCCGCCCGCTTTGCCGTTGGGCCTAAACACATGTGCCCCATCCGCCAGCTCCGCCGTACCGAAGTTCATCTTCTCCGCCTTCACTGCCGTTGTGGTCTTCACTCGTAACCCTGAGCTGGGACCCTTACCAGATGATACACACCGGGCCAGTGCGCTCTGGGACTCACATAGGCAGGGGCGCCACTCCCTGGGTAGGGCTACCTCCGAAGAGGGTCCCTACCTGCTACCTGCCCAGGTACAGGTACAACTGCTAGTACAGTACATAAAAGCTTTGGATAGAGTGACGATTCGTCACACACATTTCATCTAGTCCCCATGGCCCCGAACCCGGAACATCCACTTGGTATTCTTGGCTGACGGAATCCATCGCCTCTACCTGGAGCCGTATCTTGGACAACCCTGGAGTGCTGTTTAGTGGCCCTGCACATGTCAACATATATGAACTGCGCAATTTCAATAATACGAGAGGGTTCTAAAACCACATCTGACAACAATGGTTGTTTCTGTAACGGAGTAGCGATTATTTCCTCCAAGAAGTTTCTAAAAGACTGATATGGCAACCTTGACCAGTTATAAACACTTGAAGCGGGTGATGCCAACCCCTGCAGATTGGATTTCTATTTCTACTATACCATTTTGTTTAGTAACTTATATAAGTCAACATTTTCCCCTATCCTTTTCCTGTCGATGCTTGGTGTGGGTACGGAGGAAAGCGAAGCAAAGACTCGTTATCAGGACGTTGTAACGCATGGATGTGCCGTCCGGGGCCAGGAGCCTAGCTCCAGCCCCGGACAACTTCATAGAGGTATGTGTTGTGTATTGAACTTACTAAGATTATCAAGAAAACCTAAGGAACTTTGTACCTGAATTGTTCTTTTTGATGTGGTATGAAGAGACTTTTTTTTTATTTCTTGTGATTTTGCATCCATTTTGAACCATGAACTCGTGCATTGATTCCTAGGGTACCTCGTGTTACAGGTCAGTAATTGTTTTCCCGTCCCCTAGGGTAAATTATGTAATTGTTGTTCTTGTAATCGAACCTGTATTTAGTTGCTGGGTGTGCCCTGCACCTTTGTTTTGACCGTTACCACGAGGGCTCCCTGAAATCCAGCTGCATCGGATGCCAACGTAAATTTAAACGATTAAATTGTGCTCCATTCAACCTCGTAATCTTCCAAGTAAATAATGTCTTTTCTTTTTTAATGTGACTTTTGGACAGGTAAAATTATCCCTCCTTTTAAATGTTAGGGTGGGGGGGTCGCCCTTCGTATTTCATACTTTCGCGCTGCCATTTTGTGGTAGCAGTTCCTGTTCATACCTTGAAGTGAGCGGTTGTGCTCAAGGTTTGCTTGTCTATTCTTAATAACTTAACTTATTTAATATTGCAACTTGTGATTCATTTTGGTGTGTGTTGAATTCGGATCTATTTTATTACTTTTGTGACTTATTCGTGTTTTGTGATTTCATTGTACTTTGCGCGACTTTGGTCCACGTGTGCTGGGTCTTCGTGTAGGCTCTTTGTTTATATGTTTGCTTTCTCTTGTTGTTATTGAGCAGCGGTGTGCTCATTTTAAGTTGATGGGTTTTCAATAACCTTCCCGTTTTTATGATTTTCTGTTCATTTTTCTCACCCGGGATTTTGGTCCTGTTAGTCAGCGTGTTCATGTCCCCTCTTGTGTTTTAAATTGTAGTGTAGCCTGTTGGCTTTGAAGTATATAAATTTGTCAATGTTTTGGACCCCTTGCTTTTTTTCTGCACAGTTGTCAGTATGCCCACCCCTCTTTGTCTTAGGTTCACCTTCCCTCAAAGAACTCAGCTCTAAGTCCCTGGTTTCTATGGGGTCCCCCCTTCATCGTAGCAGTGACTTGGACTCTGCTCCTCTTAAGTCAGCTGGTGAACTCCAGCCCTTTAGTGGGACAGATATGAACTTTGAAACAAAATGCCAATTTACAAATTTTCCTTCAATTTTTATACATCCTTAGTTCAAGGCTCTAGGGACTTGTACCTTCATAGAGATGAACTGTTTCAGTCAATTACATGTCCTGACCTTTCAAATTAGGGAAGCAATGGAATAATAATAATGTATTTATTTATTGAGCAATATGAAGGAACACAGGCACCAGCCCAAATACATTCCTTCTTGACATTATCTGATTAAACAACAACATGTATCAGTGAAAAATAGAGAAAAACAGATTACACAAATGAAGAACAGAAGATAAATACTACAAAAGAGATCGTGAAAATATAAATCATAAAATGAAAACAAAACTGTACCAAGTAGAAAAAAAAAGAATATACAAAAATAAAGGAGAAAAGAGTACCCAGTATTCAAGGAACAACTGCTTTTACTTGTTTATTGAATAAGTTAGCGCCAGCGAATAAATCTACTTAACATCAATTGAATTATAAAATGATAATATTTTAACTAAAGGCGAATTAGAATGGTGAACACTTTTAGATCTTGGGATGTGAAAGAGTGCTTGCTGTCGAGATCTTACTTGTGGTACATGAAAAGTGATGAATTGAAATAATTCTGGGCAGTCAATTTTTCCAGTTAAAATTTTCCTCAGCAGTTGCAAAGAACTTAACGACCTTCTACTTTTCAAAGACATGAAATTGAACAAATTTCGTAAAAACTGAGTCGAAGTGTCAAATGGACAAAATACAATGAATGTCTTATAATACATGTATCTTAGAAATTTATTTTGCACAATCTCAATGTGATGAATTTGATCTTTATAAAAGGGATCCCAGATTACTGCTGAATATTCTAACTTGCTTCGAACTAAACTTTCATACAACTTAACAATTACTCCAGTTTTAGTAAATAATTTGGAGTTTCTAATGACAAAACCAAGCATCTTGTTGGCAGAACTAATTATATTTGCAATATGGCTATTAAAGGTTAATTTGCTGTCATAAATAATTCCCAAATCATTTATCGACGGTACAATTTCGAGTGCTGTTTCTCCAATACAATATTTAGGATTTATATACTCCTTCTTCCTTGTAAATACCATGACCTTAATTTTTTTTTTACATTAAGGACTAAATTATTACCAACACACCAAGCTACAATATTATTAACATCCCTCTGAAGGTTATTCTCATCTCTCAAGTTGTATATGGTCTTATATAGCTTTACATCGTCAGCAAACAATAAGCAGTCAGAGTAACATAGAATATTAGGCAAATCATTAACCAAAATTAGAAATAGAAGAGGCCCAAGATTAGATCCTTGTGGGACACCAGAAGAACTAAAAAAAATTACCTGAAATTTCACTTCTGAAACAAACAAATTGCTGTCTAAATTTTAAGTAGGAGCATAACAATTGAAGTAATGGTTTAGCAACTCCAAACTGGTACAGCTTTGTCACCAGAATGTTATGGTCTACTTTGTCGAAGGTCTTTTCTAAATCCATGTATATCAGATCAATTCTTCTATTGATATCAAATGCATTGTAAACCTTTTGAGTAAAACCCAGCAAATTTGTAATAACTGATCTGCCGGGCATAAAGCCATGCTAATATTGTGAGAGCTCAACCTTAATATGATTGTAAATCTTAGAATATAAGATGTGCTCATATACTTTTGCTATAGCATTTATCACTGAAACAGGGCAGTAGTTCGATATCGTTTCAGAGTTGCCTCCCTTTAGGATTGGAATAATTCTAGACATTTTCCACTTTCCAGGAAAGCTTGACGTCTTTAAAGAAAGATTAAAGATGAAGGCCAACTGAGAAACCAATAAGTCCACACAGCCCTTGATTATGTATGGTGGTATGCCATCAGGCCCACAGGATTACTTAGGCTTTAATTTTCTATTTATAGTTGTTCTTACTTCATCCACTGTTATGTGAGTCACGTTCAGCATATCAACCCTGGGCAAAACAGGAAATTCATTCAAAGACAAATGATCCGCGTTATAAATAAAATTCGTTTTGATATATAATGAAGAGAAATACTCAGCAAACCCATCTGCAATACTTCCAGCTGTATAATGATTTCCGTTTAGTATAAATGTGTAGTCGTGTGTACGTGATTCCCACTTGCTTTTAACATACGTCCAAAACTGATTAATGTTATTCTTAACTCCATTTTCTAGACTATGAATGTAAACAGCATAAGCCATCCGTAATTTTGTTTTTAGTTCCGATCTAAGCTGTCTAAATCTTTCATCATAATATTTTGAAAAGCGTCTTTTTGCAGCACACTTTTTCTTAATTTTTATGGATGGGATAATATCTCGTGAGAACCATACTGGACATTTGGATTTTCGAATGAATTTCTGCTTAGGTACACAATTTTCAAAACATTTGTAGAGTGAAGAATAGAAGAAATCAACAGCATGATCAACATCCTTAAATGTGTACAGTAAACTCCAGTCTAAATCTCGTATGTTGCAATAGAGTCTCAAAAAATCAGCCTTTTTGAAGTTGTAATATTCACGATTAATTCTAGGAAGCAATGGAACCTTTTTAATGGGTGGTATTGCTAAATAAAGTGCAGGGTGATGTAAGTCTTCAGGTACCAATGGGAATTCGTCGTGCTTCAAATCAATTTGAATATTACCTAAAACCAAATCCAATGTCTTGAAATTAGAATTTTGAATATAGTTGCACGATGTTAATCCAAGATACGAGATGAACTGGAATAAACGACGACAGACCGTGGACCCTTCATTAAAATTATAACCGGCGTTGCTAATTTCAGGTACATTGAAATCGCCCACAATCAGGCAGTCAGATGTTATAAGACTATCAACATTTTCAATGTAATTAAAGTATCCTTCATATACAGAGAGTTTAGAGGAGGGGGTAATGTAAACAACATTTATGAATAATTTACGAGTATGACCCTGAATGTAAAGAGTTAAGGATTCGCATGGTTGTTCATTATAGATAGAACATAATTTGGATTATACCCCTTTTTGACTGCTACGGCTACTCCTCCACCTCTAGACTTCCCAGATATAAACATATCCCTATCATTTCTGAACGTTACATAACGATCATCGCATAACTCACTATTCATACTATCCTGACCCAAGAAACTCTCTGTTAATACAATTATATCATAATCACAACAAAGTAGATTTTTAAGAAACACGTCAGTTTTTGTCCTAAGGCCCCGAACATTTTGATAATAAATGGACAATTCATTTACAGACATTAGTATACAACAAAAAAAATAAAAATATAGTGAATCTAAAAACTGATATAACTAAATATAACTCAATAATGCATACCAAAGTATTAAAAGGAGCCAACAAACAATTAAATAAATTTCTGTGCCAGTACATTGAAATCACAACTTACTAATAATAATACTGTTATAGCTCTTAAGGCTCTGAACTGATTTCGAATCTTTACTCGGAACATGTTCTTAAACTTGCTGGTAAATCTACAGACACCAGACTGTTACATTACACCCTTAAATGCCATCAGACCCAGCCAGAAACAAACCCATAATCTTACATTAAGAAGGTCAACACTTGACCAAATGCACCAATTAATTTTATTTTTTGATGTGTTACTTGTAAATGGCCATCCAGTGTATGCTCAACTTTTTTAAATACAATGCAATTGACTTGGATAAGAAGACTGTCTTTCAATTGCTAACTGAAGGTTATTCAGATCAATTTATTCAGTACTTCCCAAACAAATTCTTTTAAACAGAAGAGCAGACAAGACCAACAATACACAGTCTGTCAGCCACACACTGCTGCTATACAAATAATTTTAGTTTGCTGTATTTCAATTACTTAAACCTGCGTCTTAATTATTTTAATTGCCAAGGAATTCAGCCAAATTCAAATTTTACAAATCTCTCAATTTAGTAGGCATCCAGAGTTTCACCTGAGTGTGCCATTGGGGTTATTGGTTAGCATGGCGTGCCAAGGCATGGGCCAGTACATGTAGGGCTGGTCACTGGAAGGCATAAATACCATGAGCAATACCAATTCAATTTGGAGTAGATTTAACTACCCACAGTACATTGGCACTGCCCAATGGCACACTGGCAATTAGATTCAGTTGTCTGAAAAGCAGTCATTCCTCTGAAATAATATTCTCAATTGGTGTGTAAAATTCTAGATTTCCATGTAATATTTTTCATGACTAATGTAAAAAAATCCTTCAGTCAATATCATGCACACAGTGCAACCCACAGCTGAGCAGGTTCCATAAGGAAGGTTTGAAGGTAAAATTTAGATTTGCAAATTTAAAAAACACATGAAATATGAATGTGTTTGGAAACAGTGCTATATGGAAGGAGAAGAAAGTCCAAGAAGATTGGAAAAAGGGGGTGATAGTGCCCATCTTCAAGAAGGGAGACAGGAAGAAATGCCAAAACTACCGGGGAATTACACTGATGTGCCACTGTGCTAAGATTTATGAAAAGGTATTGGAGTAACGGATACGTAAGGTAACGGAACAGCAACTGAGGGAGGAGCAATATGCATTCAGGCAGGGCAGGTCCACTACTGACCTCATATTTGGAGTGAGACAGTTACAGAAGCGTCACTACGAGTATGGGGAAGTATTGGCCTTCATGGACATTGAGAAGGCATACAACAGTGTCGTAAGAAACAGAGTATGGGAAGCGATGAGAGCCAAAGCAATAACGGAAGAAATAGTGATGAGAGTGAAAGATATGTATGAAGGAAGCAGAAGCTGTGTGAAAGTCTGTATGGAAAGAACAGAATGGTTTGAGTTGACTAATGGTCTAAAGCAGGGAAGTGCCCTCTCGCCCTTGCTCTTTGTAATGGTGATGGGTGAAGTGATGCAAAAGGTAGCACAGCATATTGGGGAGGAAGAAATGAAGGCAATGGTGTTTGCAGATGACTTCTGGGGAAACAAGGAGAGGGATGTACAGGAGCAACTCAATGCATGGGAGGAAGTAGTGTCATCCTATGGAATGAAGTTTTCGACGCAAAAGAGTGAAGTGGTGATAACAACACATGAGAAGGACAGAGTATACTCTGGGATAAAGTTAGGTGGTGAGCAGTTGAAGAGAGTGCAGAGCTTCAAGTATCTGGGAAGTGTCATTGAAGAAAATGGGGGAAATGCCTTGGAATTAGATGAAAGAGGAAGGTGTGCTGATGGATTCTTCATGAGTGTTAGAGGCCTGATATGGAGCAAGGATGTGTCACAGGAATGTAAAGGGATCATGTACAAGACTTACTTTGTCCCGATCCTAACGTATGGATCAGAAACTTGGGTGATGAGGGAGAGAGATAAAAGCAGAATACAAGCAGTGGAAATGAAGTTTCAGAGGAGTCGTATAGGTGTAACTAGAATGGACAGAGTCAGAAATGATAGAGTCAGAGAAATATTAAAGGAAGAACCCCTACAGGATAGGATTGAACAATCAAGGCTAGAGTGGTATGGACACGTGAAAAGAATGGGAGAAGAGAGAATACCATGGAAAATATTGGAAATGGAGTGGAAGAAAAAGAGACCTAGAGGAAGACCAAGGGATAGGTGGAAAAAGGGGGTGAAGAAGTGTCGAGAGAAAAGGAGTTAATTGGACAACAGTGACAGAAGAGAAGTGGTGGATGGACAGAAAACGATGGAGAGGCTTGTGCTCCAAGCAGACCCAACCTGCGGATGGAAACTGCTCTAGTTGATGATGATGACCTTCAAACCACCCTTCAATGACACTATTACAATTTTCAGACAAATCAACACATGGCAAAACACAGATTTGGAAACAGATTTGAAAAAGTACTGCCTATTGTGAACTCCTACCATCCGTCAATACATAAGCCATTATATGTTACAGTACAACTTGCTTTGCTTTAATGTGCAGACCTTGTATTAAAGTGGCAGAAACAGTGCTTCCACAAGACAGAATATTTCCTTTTTTATATGCCAGGGTTAATTGATTAATGACTAGTGCTGACACCTGCAGTCTGGAGAAGAATTCTGAATCCATATTTCCGACTGAAGGTTGAATGCTTACTCATCTTTTACACATTTTAAACAAGACCATTTACAGATGCAAAGATTTGTATTTATTTAAGAAATTATGTTGGAGCAGAACTTCCATTGCTTCTGTGGTTAATCACCCCTGGTTTCAGTCATAAACAGAGATTGGGAAAATATCTCCTGTATTAACATACCTGAGTATCATAGCCAGCAGGAAAAGACATAATACGCTCATGGATATCAGCATACTGTGCAGCAGTGATAATATCATCATCTGATGCTTCTATATTTCCATAGTTAATATTAAACCTATTAAAAAGAAATCAAAGCATGTGTAGTGTGCAATCATAATATTTATAATATCACCAAACTTGGTTAATTCAAAGTTGAAGAGAACAACAAAAAATGAAATTATTCAAGATTTTGGATTTAACAAGTTTCATTTTCATGTATGTGTAAAGAGCCACACTGTAAGTTAAAATTATTCACATGTCTAATGAAAAGCATTTGAATTAACTAAGTTTGGCTGTGCAATCTAAATCCCAACTGAAAATAAAGGAAGTCAATAAACTCTACTGTGAACAAGTAGTTCCATGAAGAATTAGCATAGCCTGCTTTCATACACAGGGTCATCATTTTAATTCCCCCCTGTACGCACCGCTAGGTCGGTAAAAGTGACCTTGGCAGGCGCAGCCTGATCTCCTCAATGAACAAGCGCGCTGATTCCGGCATGTTGCAATAAGCTGTCGGTATCGCTGGTGTCTTAAGATAGATAAGTGCTAGTTGAGCCAGTGAGCAGGGGTCAGTGCGAGAGAACTTCCCGAGCCTTCATTGGTATCGGAGGGGAGACTTAAATTGATGACCCGGTATTATTCTGGTCCTTCATATCACAACACTCCCCTATCAATTAAATAGATTGTCCATGTGGATGGACTTCAAAATGAACTACACTCTGATAAACTATAGGATAACGATTTTAAACTTGTAACTCAATATTCAAATTCAAAGCTAGTAATTTTACGTGACCGTTAATCTCGCGACATTTATAAACAATAAGCATAAAAATTAAAATTTTAAGATGCCTAAATGGATTATTAGGATGATAATCCTTGTCCCATTCTAAAAGCTTCAAGAAAAAATAGATTTTTGGCACAGGACGGGCGAGTCATGAGCCACGTACATGTATGTTTCTTGTTTTTCTATAGCAACTTTAAAACCGTGTAATTCTAAAAATGTGGTGTTTATAGCGTTGTGCAAGATGCCGAGAAAACTACGGCTTCCCTTGTTCTTACAATGAATATCACCCCAGCACGTGCAAATCATCAACTGTAAAATCATAAATGTATTGAATGTTATATATGACACGTGTACGCCTTAATTGCAATACCTTCCTGGAAATTTATTTACCATCCCAAATTTTCTCTTGCCTTTCCGTTTCATTACTTTTATGCAAATATTAATAAATACAATATATTTTTGAGCATTATTTCGGTTTATTTGCAGTGCAAGTAACGTACAAATTAAAAATGAGAACAAGACAAAAATGTTTCCGTATTGGGACTTGACCCCACAACCCTCGGATTACCGTTCTGCACTTTTTCTGCTGCTTGGAAACTACACTAACATACGTTGCTCATGCCTCACCCGACCTGTGCCAAAAATGCTATTCCTTCTAAGCCCTTAACCATCGGGAGCTCCCACTTCTGTCACTTTAATTTCTAGTCAGGCCCTGCATATATCATAAATTTGGACGAAATTGGTGATGATGAGCAGGCGCGGTCCCCTTGTTAGACAAGTGCTACCTGTAAACCAAAGGCACAGCCATAGACACCAGAAAGCCTCCAACTTAGGCTAATTTGTTCACAGGCAAACAGGAACAAGCCTTAGTACCTTAGTATGTGCTCTTAATTCTGAAAGGGAGTAGCAGCCTTTCAGAATAAATCAATTCTTTACTTGTCTTATAGACGGTTAAGATATTGATAACATTAGCCAACTAATGGCTACACTGCGTTCTGCTGCACGGCTGAAAGCAATGGGAAACTACAGCCGTAATGCTAATCCCGAGGATATGCACCTCTCTATGCATAATTTATGTAATAATAGCCTCCTCTCTTGTAAAATTCCAATTCGGAGGTAAACTAGTCCCCCGTTCGGATCTCCAGGTGGGGACTACTCAAGAGGGGGTTAACATCACAGAAGTGACAAAGAGGAAATCTGACATTCTATGGATCAGAGCATGGAATGCTAAGTCTGCTAGGCAGTGGAAGGTTAGAAAACTTAGAAAGCAAAATGGATAGGTTGAGGTTAGATTTGGTTGGGATTAGTGAATTGCGCTGGCAGGAGGAACAGGACTTATGGTCAGGAGACTATAGGATCATTAGCACTAAATCAAACAACGGCTATGCGGGGGTAGGTCTCATATTAAGTATGAAATTTGGACAGCGGGTGGAATATTATGAGCAATATAGTGAAGAGATTATTGTAGCAAAAATCAATACAAAACCTACGTGCACCACAGTGGTCCAAGTCTATATGCCTACCAGTCAAGCTGATGATAAAAGTTTAAAAGGTCTACAAAGAAATAGATGTAATTCTGAGGTGTCAAGGGTGATGAAAATGTTATAGTAATGCGAGATGGGAATGCTGTGATAGGAAAAGGAAGAGAAGGGAAGATAGTAGGAGATTTTGGATCAGGTGCAAGGAATGTTTGAGGAAGCAGGCTGATGGAATTCTGCACAGAGCTTGAGTAGGTCATACCTAACACCTTCTTCAATAACCACAATAGAAGAATATACACATGGATGAGACCAGGAGATACAGGGAGTTACCAAATCGACTTTATTATGGTCAAGCAGAGATTTCAAAACCAGATTTTGGATTGCAAAACATATTCCGGTGCAGACATAAACTCTGACAACAATCTGGTTGTTATGAAATGCAGATTAAAGTTGAAGAAACTGAAGCAAAGTCAAAAGCCAAAAAGGTGGGCAATAGACAGACTGAAAGAGAAGGATGTAAATAAAAGATTCAAGAAGAGTATAAAGGAAGGACTAATGAAAAACCCTCAACAAATTTCAAATGCAGTCGAATGGGCACTTTTGAAGAATGAAATAACAAAATCTGCAGAGAAAAACATTGGTAGGAAGGAAAGAATAGGTAGAAAACCGTGGATCACTCAGGATATACTAGTATCAATGGATGAAAGCCGGAAACACAAGAATGTAAGAGATGAAAAGGGGAACGCAGAATACAGACGTCTGAGAAATGAGGTTAACAAGAAGTGCAAGGAAGCGAAAGAAAAATGGTTGAAAGAGAAATGTGCAGGTATAGAACATTGTCTGAAATTAGGAAAAGTACATACAGCTAATCGAAGGATTAAGAATACTTTTGGGGAAATGAAGACTAAGTGTTTTAATATTATAGACATAGATGGAAAGCCTCTAACAGATAGGGAACAAAAGGATGGGAGATGGAAAGCTTACATAGAGTGTTTGTATAAGGGAAAGGAGATTGAGAATCATGTGATGGAAAGGGAAGAGGAAATTAATGAGGATGCAAAAGGAGATTAATATTGAGATCAGAATTTGACAGAGCATTGGAAGACTTAAACAGGAACAAAGCACCAGGCGAAGATGATATACCGATTGAGTTGCTACACTGCATAAGTGATGATGGTCTGGTCAGGTTATTTCACTTGGTGTGCAGGATTTATGAGGCAGGTGATGTACCCTCTGATTCCAAGAAGAATGTTATCATCCCTATACCAAAGAATGTAGGAGCTGACATGTGAAGATTACCATACAATCAGCTTGATTACTCATGCTTCAATGATCCTGTCTAGAATAATTTACACCTGGATGGAAAGCCAGATAGAAACGGAGTTGGGTGAATACCAGTTTGGTTTCAGGAGAAATGTAGGAACAAGGGAAGCTGTACTAAGTCTTAGGCTGATTTTGGAAGTTTCATGGCATTTGTAGACTTAGAAAAGGCTTTTGATAACGTTGATTGGACTAAATTGTTTGACATTTTGAAAATGATTGGAATAAAGTACAGGGATAGGAGGCTGATCTACAATCTATACAGAAACCAGACATCAGTCATTCGAGCTGAAGGACATGAGAGAGAAGCTGGTATTCAGAAAGGTGTAAAGCAAGGCTGCTACTTATCACCCATACCTTTCAATCTTTATATTGAACAAGCAATGAAGGATATTGCAGAAAAATTTGAAGTGGGAGTGAAGATTCAAGAAGAAATAATTTCAATTATGAGATTTGCTGATGCCATCGTCATCTTGGCCGACACGCCAGAGAATTTGAATGAGTTTTTGAATGGTATGGACTGCATCTTGAGGAATGAATTCATGATGAAAATCAATAAATGTAAAACAAAAATATCGGAATGCAGCCGAATTAAATCAGAAACCTCTATGGACATCAAATTGGCAGGTGAAAAGCTAAAGGAAGTAGGCGACTTCTGTTACTTAGGAAGCAAAATAACCAGTGATGGACGAAGCAAAGAGGATATAAAAAGTAGGTTGACTCAGTCAAGGAAAGCATTTCTACAGAAAAGGAATCTGTTGACATCAAATATAGATTTAGATATTAGGAAGTAATTTCTAAAGCCTTTGTCTGGAGCGTGGCACTATATGGAAGTGAAACTTAAGACTATTGGTGCAGCAGAAAGGAGGAGAATTGAAGCGTTTGAAATGTAGTGTTACAGGAGAATGATGAAGATCAGATGGGTAGATAGGGTAACAAATGAAGAGGTATTAAAACGAGTGGGAGAGGAGAGATGTTTCTGGCGACTGCTAATGAAGAGAAGAGATAGGTTGGTGGACACATACTAAGACACTCAAGAATAGCAAGCTTAGTTATGGAAGGGTCGAGACAAGAACTGTAGGGGTAGACCAAGGTTAGAGTATGTTAAACAGATTGCCTGGGATGAAGGGTGTGGTAGCTATGTAGAAATGAAACGATTAGCTCAGGACAGGGAGGCATGTACAGCTGCATTGAACCAGTCAAAAGACTGAAAACTCAAACAACATAAATGTGCCCTACGAACCAACCTACCTACCTATCTCTTCGTTACATTAGCACTCGCCAGAAATCTCTCTCCTCCTCCATTCATCTTATTATCCCTTCATCATACTCCTGTAACATCACATTTCAAATTCATCTCTCTTTTCTACTGTCCCAACAGTCCAAGTATCACTTCCAAAGTGCACCATGCACCAGGCAAAGGCTGTCAAACATACCTTTCTAGAACCTAAATCTGTATTTGGTATCAGCAAATGTCTTTTCTGTATAAAGGCTTTCTTTGCCTTTGCTAACCTTTTTTTATACCCTCTTTGATTTGTCCATTACCGCATATTTTATTTACCAAGTAGCAGAATTCTCCTACTTCTTTCAGCTTTTCACATGGCAAACTCATGTCAATAGGGGTTTCTGATTACTTCTAGCTGCAATCCATTATTTTTGTTTTAGATTTATTATTTTAATAATGGATTCTTACCTCAAGAAAATGTCCATACTGTTTAGCAATTCATTCATATCATCTGGTGAGTTAGTTAAGATGACAAAGCCATCAGCAAAACTCAGATTCACAATAATTTCACCTTGAATCTTTACCCCAGCTAAAATTTTCTCTTGAATTTCCTTCATTGCTTGTTCAACATGTCCAACGGTCACATAAAACCACAATCTTCCTTTCCTGTTCAACATGTAGATTGAAAAGTAAGGGCGAGAAGTTGCAACCTTGCCTTATATCTTTCTGAATACAAGCTTCTCTCTTATGTCCTTCAACTATTAACCACAGTCTGGTTTCTGTATAGATTGTAGAGTTTACTCCACAATTTTCCTTAAAATAGGGTGTCGGACCAGTCAGAATCTAAATCTAGTGACTAACTAAGCTATTTCTTCTTTTGTTCATGGATTCAACCAAGTTGCATGACTCATTTGCTCTTTTGAGAAAATTCGCATTTGTGATGTTATCAAACCACACCAACAAGCATACTCTTTTAAATGCATAGTATGGCTATTTTCATTCCATCTTAAAATATGGAATAATTCTTTTGGATAGCTCCACTTCTAAAATAACAGCTTTCAGAATGCAGAAAAAGGCTCTTAGAATAATGAAACGACTGTAACATACTTGTAAACCTATTTTTAAATGTTTCTCAATCCTACCTCTGCCATGCATTTCTATATATATTAGAGATTATTTTATTCGTGAAAAGAAACATGGAACGAAATAGTAACATATTTCAGCAAAATATTGATATCCATCAATATAATACTAGACAAAAATATTCTTTTCAAACTAGTAGCTGTGGAACAACTAATCAGAAAGGAACTTTCCACATGGGAATACAGATGTATAATAAACTTCCCTCAACTCTAACATCCATTAGCAGAGGGGGGAGAGGGACCCTACCGATTTTTCTATTTTGTGTACTTACCATCCAATTCACATGACATTCTACAAGTGAATTGTTGTTGGTAAAATTAAGAATACAGTATCCTAAAAGTTGGACTAAATTGAATAGTAAGTTTTGAAAATATAACAATTTGAAAAAATAAAATGTCCCTTTTCAAAATATCCCAGGTGCAACAGTTTTACACTTTTCATTATAGTTATGAACAACTCATTAATAAATTGTTGTATTATTTCCATACTCAGGTTAGTACTTCTATGTTAAAAAGGCACTTTCTAGTATATTGTATACATGTTACCAAAAAAAATCAAAATTTCCATGGCCTGGCACATCATAATTCAAAATTTACCATCAATTTTCAAAATGAATACTACAAAACTACATGTGTATGTAAAGTTGCAGGTCATTTCGATCAAAACTGTTGCACACAGAGCATATTGAACATGGAAAATTTACACTCTTGACAAAAAGCCATTTTAGTAAGCAGACACATTTCAAATGAACATACCTGCCTCAGAATTTGCCAGCACCATACACATCCCCTATCTTGGACTTTTTCCTTTTGGTTGTTCATAAACCTGAAGGCTGTTGAGGTGCCGAAAAGTCTTAGTGTCACCACCAGATAGTGTGGTAGTGTAGCACAGCTTATACTCAGAAACATTCGTTCTGCTTCTACCACTTCTATCGCCTCTGAGGTGCCTTCAAAATTTATGGAACGTTCCCCACATTTCTTAAGCCCCTCCTGCCAAATGGAAATTCAGGGGTATTTATCCCCAGTTCTGCAGCTGTCTCACTGCATATATGGCAGTACTTGGACATGATTTCATAGGCAATACGTACGCCAGACACCCCATCGTTTTCTAATATTTACACTTGCCAGTTCACTCTTTTTGATTTCCTGGCCCTGGGTTTCTTACAACAACTATGAACTCAGTGCATTGTAAACACTTCTCACCACAAAACTAATAAAAATTATCACAAAGAAAATATGTTAGGCTACTAGAAGATATCACTTCACTAGGCAACCTTCAAAACAAAAACAGTACCACTAAACATGTGCTTCCTGTACCACGTACTCACAACAACACTTAATTCGAACTCAATTCGATAAGAAAGCAATCATTTCTAGTTATTATAAGCTTTTAAATAATCAACATGAATTTATATAACATCTTGAATCAATAAAGTACCCAACAGTAAAGTAAAGTGGAAAACAATATTAGGATTTTAGTTTCTAATATGAAATGCGTGTTCTGGTTACCATAGATACAAAAAAAGGTAGCAACACTCATGTATGTAGCACATTATGTAAGCATTTGCTAGCAATTTCATACATAAACATACAATAAAAAAAGGGTATTTCTAACATGAGCGCAGGAAATGTGGATGTGACCTATTAAGGTGATGTGCTCACTCAATTTAAATGGCTCCGCAAGACATTTAAAAATGGTCGCAGCTGAAAAAAATAATATCCCCATGTGCTCTGAATCTAACTTTTCATTATCTTATAATTTGCAGTCATTAATATTTTATTTAATATCTTGTTAAGTCTGGACCATCATCTTCCGTTAAAAAAAAAACTAATTCTCAATTTTGGGCAGATTTTGGGCAAAAAACTCAGTAGGGTGCCCCCTTAGAATTTTAAGTCAAAATTAAAGCCATTTTTGTTGGGACATTGCTTCTATTCTATTGAAGAGGAACTATCACATAGTCATTCTGACTAAAGCTGTAAATATGCACTCAAACAAACCCCGTGGCTCCACAGACCTTGAAACGCCTAGGCCTACCAAACGACCGCTGCCCTGCCATTTGGCTTGCAGATTGCGGGGTGATGTGTGGTCAGCGCGACGGATCCCCTCGGCCGTTGATTTTGGTTTTCGTAAACAGGGAGCTGTCTCACTGTCAGACAGCTACTCAATTATCCTCATGAGGCCAAGTGCAATCCGTTTCAACCCTAACCTAAGTTTCTATAATCCCTGACGGAGCCAGAAATTGAACCCAGGGCCTCTGGGCGAGAGGCAGGCGTGCTACCCCAACACCACGGGGCCGGCTAAATATGCACTCTTGTATATGTTATATATGTTCTCTATCCATACTGTATATATCCTTATGATACAATGTCAATTACTCCATGTGCACTTGATTTACAGTGTCTATCATTTATATGGTAAACCAACAAATAAATATAAAAATGAAAAAATAATAAATAAATTTAAAAAAAAATATTGTGCAAAATGATTTTCAACTGTCCAATCGAGGGCTTGGGTTCTATAGTGGTCTAATTCACAATTGATTTTTCTGTGGATAGCCATAGAAAACTAGCTGGTTGTTGAATCATTTTAAGGACTTGTAACATCTAGGTAATCAGCCCTGTGTTGTGGTTGGGTGTGTGTTGAACATTGCCCGATAACTAAAGCCCTGCGCGGATACGGATATCCGCAACATTTCTCGCCATGCGGATATAGTTTACATGGATTTGCGGATAGCGGATAATATTTGGAGTAAATTTGCGGATTGTTTTTAGATTACAATCCGAACTTGTTGAATATCATGGGGAAAGTTGGGTAATTGTGGGCACCCATGTTTTTCGAGTTGGTAGTACAACTAGCAACTCAGTTCCCTGCTACCCTTAAGCTGTCATCGTACCTATCAGATAGGGACAGTCAGCATGATGCCAGTTGCTATATGATAGCCGTGAGGCTTGGATGAAGAAACTTTACACGTTGCATGTAATTTTCTGTAGCCAGCAAATAAGAAGGTAAGCCTACAGTTGTGATTCAATTATTTAAAATTAAATGTTATTTTAAATGCCAGTTTTTACAGTGTTTATGCATGTATTTATTTTTCAATATAATAGATTAGTTTACCGGGATTAATTGAGTTACGTTTTTAAAGCAGAGTGGGGTAATGGTCCAGAGGAGTGCGTCAGGCCTCGGAAGCCGGCACGGTCCATATCCTCGCCGCTAGATGGGGGCTTCATTCATTCCAGACCCGGTCGGAGACTGGAAGCAGGCTGTGGATTTTTCAGTGGGATAATGGTACGCAGAACATAATGATACAAGTAAGTACAACGCGAAATTAATGGCAAAATATTTCGTGTTTGTTCTCCAGATGCCAAGAAATTATATGCGGAAAATGAAGAAAAACTCCTACCCAGCAGAAAATATGCAGAACGCTCTATGTGCATCATCCCCAGGATGATGGGAGGAAAATGAGGGAAGCAGGGAGACGTTTCAACATTTCCGAGTCAACCGTACGAAAGCAGTTGCTGCAAAATAGGCTTGTTCTACCTCGTCTTGGCCGTAAACCTGTTTTTACCAACGAAATGGAGTCACAATTATCCGAATACGTTTTGACATTGGCAAAATTATTTTAGGCTTAACGCCCACCAAGCTTGTCAGACGGTTTGCGTTCAAGTTTGCAGAGGAGAATAAGATTCCTCATAATTTCAATAAAGTTAAAGATCTAGCAGGCAAAGATTGGTTGTATGGGTTCTTGAAGAGAAATCCTACATTAACGTTGAGACAACCTGAAAAAAAACAAGCCTAAATTGGATTGCCTCCTTTAATGCTGACGAATTGAAGATATTTTATTATAATATCCAAAACTGCAGAATTTTAGTATCATTGCATTGTTATGCTATTGTAAAAAGCATTGCAATATTCTACTGTTAATGCACAATGCAAGTTTCAGCCATTTCACATTGTATTATTATGGCTTTCCAGCATCATCCCATGCGTACAATTCCCCAACCCATGCACATGATTACCCTGCAGGGTGGGTAACAGTGCGCAAGTGCATATTTGCGAGATTTTGAATTATAGTCCACCAAATGTATTTTTGAATTAAATTTGTTTCTGCACATCGAATATAGGGTTACTAAGGCTCCCTTATTCATAACTGCAGATGTGTTATCTATTATGAGACCATCACAAGACCGATTCTTGCTTAAGTGCACACAATTCCCCCACTATCCCTTACTGGGCCCGGATGTTCATGACTTTTTTTTTTGTTATGTTTTTTTCATGGCAAATGTAAGATGATGATTTACGCTAATTCCATTCAAATTATGTCATTAAGGATAGTCAACACTCCGAACTGAAAAGGGTAGCAATTCTGGCTGTGTAACATTCATTTTAAACATAGCACATGACATACATAGCCTAGGGGAACCACTTTCTGCTCAAATGTCTAAAAGATAAAGTCATCATCATCGGCTTTATCTCGAATCCGAGTATAAATCTTCTTCCTTCAGTCCAGTTTGTGGATGTGTTTACGGTGACTAAAAGAGTCCAATCCTGGCATGGAACGAGCGACCACACAAGTCGCATAGTATTGCTGGAGGACGACGTGGTTGGGCTGCTCGAAGTTACCTAGCTTGACGCTTGGCCTCTTCATGTGTGCGTCGATCCCTTTCAAACGTCTTTACAGTATCCGAGATGGTACGGCCCCAAGTTGAGCGGTCTTCAGCCAGCATGTCCCAGGTTTGTGAATCAAGACCTGTCAATTTCAGGGTCTGCTTAAATTGGTCCTTGTAGCGCCTCTTAGGACCACCATGAGGTCTGGTGCCATAGCATAACTCACCATATAGCATTTGACGAGGTAATCTCACATCATCCATCCGATGGACATGACCAATCCATCTAAATTGGTGACCTATTATGGATGATTCTATGCTGTTGATTTGAGCCTTTTCCAGAACAGCATATAAAGTATACTGTAAAGCAACACATTGAAAATATTATTGTAATGCCAGTAGATTTGGATAACAAACGTGTGGATAACAGTTGTGCGGATGCGGATAACAGTCGTGCGGATGCGGATAACGTTTTGTTTATCTGCGCAGGGCTCTACTGATAACTTGTGATGACTGCAGCAGTGTGTGTAACTACTAGGGACAGGGATGGAGTAGGTGTCCTGGGACTTGAAGTCAGGTACTATCCCAGCATTTACCAGGAGGGAGTGGATAGCCACTGTCAATGCCAGGATTTCAACTTTCGATCTCCCGACTTTCCGCAGCTGGCCCGAGGCCGTGGTGCACAATTTAAAGAGCACGGCCATGTCACAGGTTTAGAAAATAGCCCTTAACAAATTGTGGATTAGATCACTATTATTATGCTCAATCCCTCAGTTATTCTTAAATAAGGGACAAATGTCTGTTCGCAAGGTACTTGGTGATGAAAACTGGGACAGTTAAAGCCATACCATAGAAAAATACACGAATTTACATCGATTAATGGACTGGAAAACAAGGATAGAAACACAGTAAAAGGACGAACACTATGACAGGCCGGTGAGGGTGGAGGGCGAGATAAAGAGTAAAACAAGGACAATCTCCACAGGTGGACACACCTGTCTCTTATCTTTTCCTGTGCATGTCTGGTTTTCAATCTATCCTACACCTTGCACTTCACGACAGAAAAGATTGTCCCATCGCTATGCACTATTTTGAATGCCAGAAGAACTGGTTACTCATCCTCCTGAAGAGAGTTCATTGGGGGCAATGGCACTGAAAGGTTATTAAGTGTATCGATGGTGTGAATGCCCACCTTTGTAGATGGCAGAATGTCCAGTTGTGGAACTTTTTCCTCTTTATCTCTCCCTCTGCCCATACCTATCTGTTGTTGTGTTTGTTCATTTATGTGTTCGTACCCTTCTTTTTCTGTTCAATTAATGTTAATGACCAATTAGTTTGCTAACCAACACCCCTTCCATCCTGTTCATATTAATAGCAAATGTGTGTCTGTGTCACTTACCTGATGGTGTTATTGAAGAGCACTGTGTCTTGTGGCACTACTCCAATAGCTTTTCTGAGTGATTCCTGGGTAACTTGACTGATATCATGTCCATCAATTGTGATGGATCCAAGGCTTACATCATAAAACCGGAACATAAGACGTATAATGGTGCTTTTCCCACTACCAGATGGACCTACCTATCAATTCAAAATCACATCAGGTTAGGATAATGTACAATGCAGCAATGGTAAACTAATTGGAACAGAGTTAAATGAGAGCAGTATTCCAAATGGTAGTAAGTTTTTAGATGAATGGAATAAAACTTCCTACATTTTACCTTTGTGTCTTTCTAATAATAAACTGTGAGAACGTCTATGGCTGAATTGGTAAAGCATTGGACTCATAACTTAAAGGACTGAGGTTCAAACAACCTAACTAGTCAAAGGAATGAACAATTGCATTATAGTTTGTGCCCTGGGATCCTCACAAAACATGTCACAATGTAGTGACACCAGTACCTTATAGCCAAGTCTTACTACCCAAGCGAAAACTTCAAGAACAATAGTTATAGATTCCACGTTACTGGTAATAGCAGTTCCACAATCGGCATTTGTGTTCTTCCTTCTAGCCTATGAGACTGATTGGAACAGTGCCCGGCTCTAGCGATGGGTACGTGCTTGTCATTAATGAGTAACTAAGTTTTATTGTGACAACTATTATGTTAATTATTTGTTTGAATATGGTAACTATTTCTATATTGTCAGTCCATTTAGATTCAATTCTAAGCAGGGCTCATCTGGCTTCTGAGGGCATGGTATACAAAAGATAGAATTTTTCACTGTAGGAGTAAGGGGAGTTTTAGATACTGATGAGAGTTCTGCATTTCATGTCTGTATTCGAGTGTGTGTAGTTTCTTTCTCTGCCTATTCATATGGTCCTCAGTTCCTTCCATGCCATGGAGGGTTTAGTATTATGACCTAACAAGTTATGTGCATGTCTGATTTGAGTGTTACATTTTGTTAGGGCTGTTTTCTTTAGGAGCCTTTCATAGTCATCAAAATTCTGGGTAGTCTCTTAAACTTGCAGTGTACAGCACCCCACATAACCATTTGTTATAGAAATTTTTGAAGCCATTTTTCAGTATTGCCTTTGTAATCTAGTAACATAATTGATTTTCAGTTGGTCAACACGTTAATGTTAATTGGGCGGGAAGTAAAACTTACCTACTCACACTTACTAACCTGGAAAAAATTACATGGATCAATCCCTCAGCGACACAGCCATTTAAAGAGCTTTCTCCTCAGTAGTCGGCGCAGATTAAAGCTGAAGGTGAACAAAATACACTCTTTCACTTAAAATGTTACTACAAGTAGAAGAATAACCCGACATTCATGAAATTTGGAATTACGTATGATAACGTAATGAACATGCTGATTACTGTTAAAAACTTCCCTTTGACCATCATAATGATCCATTGTCTCCACACAAAATTTCCAAGTATTGTTTCCTCGTCATCGCCACTCATCATTTATCACTTCATCTGCCAAAGCCACATCTATTTCATTATCATTGCTGCTATTACTGTCACTACTACTTCTGACTGAACTTTCATCTCAATTATAGGATTGAATCACTTGTCTATTGGTCAAAGTACAGCTGGAGCTTGTCATTGCTCGCGGCGTGTCACACTGACTGATAGTAATACAGCAGCAGCAGCGAGAACGAGAACTTGTCTACAAACCTATAATAAATTAGGGGAATAACATTTATGACAACACAGACTATACATACAAATTTGAGACATCGCCTTTCAAACGAGATACATGAAGATAGTTACTCAAGAACTCTCCAGAGAGCAGCACAAAGCTTACTCCATGCGCAATCCAGTGGTGTAGGAATAGACTTCTTCAAATCCTACGAGCGCATGACTAATTCACACTGGATCGTGACAATATACATATTGATCGAAAGACAAAGTTTCACACTACCGATCTACACAAGGAAATGTAATACAGTTTGACGTACAACCACTAGAAAGCGAAAGAAAGTTAGACCTATGCGCTTGAGTGGAAAAATAGAGTACTGCTTCGGTCTCTCAGAAAAAGAAATCTTAATATTTAAAGGATATTTCTTGTTACACAAACTGTATCTTTAATGTTACACTATTCCCACTTTCATAGCTTCAAAACTAAACAAACTAGGGCAAAATGAATGGACAAATGATAGGTCTATACCACGTATAGAGGTCGGCGCTACGGATGAAGGGGGGTCTATACGACGCATGGAGGTCAGCACTAAAGGGTCAATTATACTGCCATTTAATAGCCGTTAGTTCTTTCAACTCCATGTTGAGCCAAGATGCGGGAGTATTTGTCACCCAAAAAGTTTTCATTGGGGAGTTTCTGTCATCAAGTCCTCTCAAGTGCTTGTTGAGTTTGTTAACAGCAACATATTGTGCTATGGAATATCGAGAGCATCTTCTAAAGAGTCCGTATATTTTAGAGAGGTCCCTCTGTATGTGATGGTACTTGGTTTTGTCTTCCGACATTTTAGCAACTAGGATATGTAAACTAAGTCATGTCTGTCCATACTCAAGCACTTAGCCAATGATCTTTACGAATATCTAGGCAACTGTTGTGTGTGATGTTTTGGTAGTAGTACTAATATTTGCATATCACATGATGTCAGCTTATTCAGAAGTTGCCGAGTTTCAGCCTTAGTATTATTTCCTACATTGGTATTAAATAAAATTATCAATAACTATCACATGCTGGTAAAGCGGTAGGACTCGTAGTAATGAGTTATCTAAGTCTTCTAGATCAGCGTTTCCCTATTTTGTGTGTGTACCACTTTAAGTCGTGAGAATCTCTCGCGTACCACCTAATGGTTGGGAGATATAGTAACTATAACTGTATATAGAGCAATTTATCAATTCGTAACGATAAACTAATATCATTAAAATTTAAAATAAATATCTTAATAAAGGAGTGAAAGGAGCCCTTATGGGCACCAGACTCCAAGCATTATAAATCGTCCCATGGCGATATGACTGAATGAGAGTACTACTACTACTACTACTACTACTACTGTTTGTTACAGTTAGACTGTTAGAGTATAAGTTCAAATAATAAAAAGTGTGTCCAGTTGTTTTATTATTTATTACAATAAATATTCAATTCAAACATGTAGAAATGACACTGTACATACTGTATAATATTAATAAAAGAACTGTTAAGAATTAGACATAAAACCCAAAGTTCAACTAACAACTTCAATGTGATGAGTGAGCTTGAAGATTAGAAGCCAACTTAGGAATGTCGGGTTTAAGATTGCTAAGTCTCAAACGAAGATCGTTTTCCACTGTAAGGAGCCTATTCCGGTATTTATTCTTGAGATAAACAAGTGAAGATGATGATGATAATTGTTGTTTTAAGGGGCCTAACATCTAGGTTATCGGCCCCAACAAGTGAAGAAAATGCAGTCTCACACAAGTACGAAGTAGTGAAAGGCAGTAAAAATCTAACTGCTTTGTCAGCTATGTCTGCATAGTCTGCACGTCTCTCAACCCAAAAGTTCACAAGAGCCATATTTGAAAAAGTTTGCCCAAGTTCTGAATCACAATTCAAATCATAAAACTGCTCCTTATCTTTGGCCTTAAAGTCCTTCGGCAACATATCAATGTTTTTATGTTTCTAAATTTTATATTTTTATATTTTTCGTAACATCACCGCGTACCACTGCAGCAGTACGAGCGTACCACCAGTGGTACGCGTACCACAGTTTGGGAAACGCTGTTCTAGATAACCCAGCGAAGGTTTTTGCAAATTACGTAGATAGCACACTTTCCATGGGCTACATTAATTTCAAATAGCATAAATTCAGGTCTCACATTGTACGGGCCATCTCAGCATGCTATTATTTGCGCTTATTTCAAGAAAGATGCTGCTCGGTCACCTTTCTTTCCTTCATGGTTGTTTCATGTCAGAGTGCAGCCGGGTATTTTGAATGTTTTTTATGACAGTCAAATTTCATTCAAAATGCAAATGTCAAGTAACTTACATCAGGAATGATAATCTCCAGTTCGAGGAAGTGCGTGGATAAATACTCAGCGCTCACATGTACGATATGAAGACTTGTTTGGTGAAGAGATCAGGTAGATTTCAAGCAGCAGTTTTCTGATCGAAAGAAGAGCATTGGTTTTGGGATTTGTTTGCAAGCTGTTCCTTGTCACTTGGGCTGTCATACAGGGTCACAGCTGGCCGGAGGGGGGGCAATCAGGGATAGTTAACACATTAACTAGGCTTGCAATCTTAGGGAATGTAAACTAAACCAACCTAGTTTTACTGAACTAAGCTAAACTAAAAACCTAATGTTACATTCTACAGACACAGGGTGTCTACTGTAAGGATGAAGTAAAAATTAGTTACCTTTGAATTCAAGATAGGTCTGCGGTCCTCAAGCAAAGCGGCTCATCACGCGGTGAAGAAAAACAACAATGAACTGTGTTTAAAGCGGTAAATAAAATTCACTTAGGGTGTTATAAAAATTTAAAAAATAATAAATAAATAAATGCTAGATATTTATTATCAAATGAGTTGTTTCAGCTAATATGTCGTCTTGTGCACAAGGCGTTTTTATAATTGCCAAGAGGTTGCTCTGTTCTTGACCGTTTGGCGAGATTTCCTTTGTCCCCGCGGTAGATCACGAAGAAATTTATGGGACGTTACGTGATTGTAACCGAATTCTGTCTTCGCAGTACAGTACGGAGAAATATCGAGATGTTACACGATCGGCGCTGGTCTCAGCCGTTTGTCGAGATTCCTGTAGTTTTCACGATAGAAAACGGATAAATATCGCGATTTAGATACGCGGTGTCACTTTTAGTCGTTCGACGAGATTTCCAATGTCCTTGAGGTCGGGCACGAGAAAATATAGCATTATTACGCAATCGGCGATACTTGCTGTCCGTTTGATAAGAATCCAGTTGTCCTCGTCATTGAATGCGGAGAAATATTGTGATGTATCGTAATCGCTGCCGCTTTCGGCCGTTTTACGAGATTCACGTTGTCCTCGCGATATTATGCAATCCGCGCTGCACCCGGCCGTTGAACGATTGTCTATCTGTCCTGACAGAATGGTGGAGGCAAACTCAAGGTTGGGCATGGTTAAAATTCATGAGTAGTTATGGACATGTTGTATGGCCAGCGCAGTGATTCCCGCTGTCCCTATGCTGTGGTTGGGAGTTCATCAGTTCAGGGTGGATCACGAGGAGAAATTAGTATCGCGATGCTCCGTAGGCTGTCATTTCTAAGTGGGTTGATGCACTTCTCGCTCCCCGTACGCTTTTAAGTATACGGCCATGGGAAAAGTAGCGAGTAGGTTTCGGAATGTTTCGTAATTGGTGCCCAATCACCTATGACGGGATTCCCACAGTCCTCGTGGTCACAAGTTCACGATAGGGGGACCGGTTTTATGATTTTACGCAACTGACGTCGATCTTGGTCCATTTGATGAGATTCCCGCAGGCAAGTCGTGCGGTCAGCCGGCCGTCTTGAGGATGAATGTTCGAAGTACGGTAGGTATCAAATATTAAGAATTATTCTGAGAGGATTGCACGAATAATACGACAAGAGGGCAAGTTTTCTTTCGAATACGAATTATACAAGTTATACAGGTTTTCGAAATAACCGGTTAGATTATAATATATCCGATGGAACCAAAGTTCGAAGGAAAAATCGACATATAAGGGAATTTCAAATTAACCATACTGGATGTCGCAAATTTACGAAACAGATTTTTAAAATAAGTTATAGCCTATGTATTTCGAAGCTTTTTCATAATTCTTTTTCGAAACGGTAACATTTCGCAAGATTGTGAAATTAAATTATTTCACATTATTTCTGGACTTCAATTTGACATTGTCTCCAAATAGATGCAAATCGGCACCGCTTGAGTGAAACTCGCTCCATCGCAATCTCTGAGCCTAGTGGCGCGAGTTTAGATGATTCAATCCGCCTTCAGAAAATTGTCGTTACCCGTATGTAAAATTCGTTACTTTTTCGTTACTTTCGTTACCGGTAGACACCCTGAGACGTGAAAAATAATTCTAAAATCAATATACTAAATAGCATGAAATTTAGATTAAAATTGAAGAAACTGAAGAAAAGTCGAAAGCCAAAGAGGTGGGCCTAAGACAGACTGAAAGAGTAGCATGTAAACGAAAGATTCAAGAAGAGTGAGTATAAAGGAAGGACCAATGGAAAACCCTAAACAAACTTCAATTGCGGAAGAATGAAATAACAAAATCCGTAAAAGAAATCATTGGTAGGAAAGAAAGAATAGGTAGAAAACTGTGGATCACTCAGGATATACTAGAATTAATGGACAAAAGGTGGAAGCTCAAGAATGCTAGAGATGAAAGGGGGAAAGCAGAATATAGACGTCTGAGCAATGGGGTTAACAAGAAGTGCAAGGAAGCGAAAGGAGAATGGTTGAAAGATAAACGTGCAGGTAGAGAAAACTGCCCGATATTAGGAAAAGTAGATACAGCTTATCGAAGGATTAAGAGTACTTTTGGGGAAAGGAAGACTTAAGTGCTGTAATATTAAGGACTCAGATTGAAAACCTCTTAACAGATAGAGAAGAATAGGTTGAGAGATGGAAAACTTACACAGAGTGTTTGTATAAGGGAAAGGAGATTGAGAATCAAGTAATGGAAAGGGAAGAGGAAATTGATGAGGATGAGAAAGGAGATTTAATATCGAGATCAGAATTTGACAGAGCATTGGAAGACATATGCAGAAACAAAGCACCAGGCATGGATGACATACCGATTGAGTTGCTACGCTGCATAGGTGATGACGGTCTGATCAGGTTATTTCACTTGGTGTGCAGGATTTATGAGGCAGGTGATGTACCCTCTGATTTCAAGAAGAATGTTATCATTCCTATACCGAAGAAAGTGGGAGCCGACAGATGTGAAGATCACCGTACAATCAGCTTGATTACTCATGCTTCAAAGATCCTGACTAGAATAATTTACAAGAGGATAGAAAGACAGATAGAGACAGAGTTGGGTCAAGATCAGTTTGGTTTCAAGAGAAATGTAGGAACAAGGGAAGCTGTACTAAATATTAGGCTGATTTTGGAAGGTAGAATATGGAAAGATAAGAGAATATTCATGGCATTTGTAGACTTAGAATAGGCTTTTGATAATGTTGAATGGAGTAAGTTGTTTGACATTTTGAAAATGATTGGAATAAGGTACAGGGATAGGAGGGTGATCTACAACCTATACAGAAACCTGACAGCAGTTATTCGAGCCGAAGGTCATGAGAGAGAAACTGGTATTCAGAAAGGTGTAAGACAAGGCTGCAACTTATCACCCATACTTTTCAATCTATAAATTGAACAAGCAATAAAAGAATTGGAGAAAAATTCGAAGTAGGAGTAAACATTCGAGGAGAAATAATTTCAACTCTGAGATTTGCTGATGACATCGTAATCTTAGCCGACACACCAGAGGATTTGAATGAGATTTTAAATGGTATGGACTCAGTCTTGAGGAAAGAATGTGATGAAAATGAATAAATGTAAAACAAAAATATTGGAATGCAGCCGAAAGAAATCAGAAACCCCTATGGACGTCAAATTAGCAGATGAAAGGCTAAAGGAAGTAGGAGACTTCTGTTATTTAGGAAGCAAAATAACCAGTGATGAACGAAGCAAATAGAATATAAAAAGTAGGTTGGCTCAGGCAAGGAAAGCATTTCTACAGAAAAGGAATCTGTTAACATCGAATATAGATCTAGGCATTCGTTGTTTGGAGTGTGGCACTCTATGGAAGTGAAACTTGGACTGTTGGAGCAGCAGAAAATAGGAGAATTGAAGCATTTGAAATGTGGTGTTACAGGAGAATGATGAAGATCAGATGGGTAGATAAGGTTACAAAGAGGTAGTAAGACGATTAGGAGAGATGTTTCTGGCGACTGCTAATGAAGAGAAGAGAGAGGTTGGTAGGACGAATACCAGGACACTCTGGAATAGCATAGTTAGTTATGGAATGAAGGGTCGAGGACAAGAACTGTAGGGGTAGACCAATGTTAGAATATGTTAAACAGGTTGCCTCCGATGTAGGGTGCGGTAGCTATATATAGAGATGACATGATTAGCTCAGGACAGGGAGGCATGGAGCGCTGCATTAAACCAGTCAAAAAACTGAAAACTCAAACAACAACCGCATACAGTAGCTATTGCCAGTTAAGTGAAGTGATCGTTATCTGCTGTGCTTGTCTTTAGTTAGGTAGGTCACACATTTGATTAACCCTAAGTTTGATATCACCCTTCCAACTCTACCAATTACTCAAGCATAAACATTGATGTTACAAAATTTTTTACTAACAAAGGGGGGGATGCAGAACAGGGTTTACCGATTTGGCTCAAGCTGTGTGAGTAGAAGCAGGTAGATGACCCATTGAAGTTCCTAGAATATCTCGCCGGAGTGGGCCATAGGAAAAGGTAAAATGCACTCTAGAGATGTTCTAGTAGAGTTTGAGGGATTTGTTTTCATTAAGTTTCAAGTCAGTAGTGTTGCAGAGTGGTCAAGCGCACTGTCTGACAACTCGCCGGCTCAAGTTCTATTCTTGCTGTTAGTTTTTTTGTTTTCTTTTCATTTTGTTTTATTCCTTGCAATGTTTAACTAAATTATAAAATTAGTTAAATGTACTGTATATACTTAAAAATAATATGCTCAATTTAGTTAAGATTACTTTAAGTTAATTAATAAGAGAATATTTTCACAGTTAATTTACATAATTGGGCAAAGTTTTGAATGAAAGAAAAATGTTGGAAAAATAATCTTGCTCAAAAAATGCTTACATAAAATGTGCACAGTGTGAACAATATTTATGTTTTAAGTGTTTATTTGATGATTATTACCCTAATAAATGAAATGTACCTTCTAATGACAAGTAAAAAGCAGATAATTTAATGCTCGAATTTTTTTAACTTTTTCTTTCATTCAAAACTTCATCCAATTAGGCCTATGTAAATTAACTGTTCAAATACAGTTATTAATTAATTACATTGATGTAATCTTAACTAAATTGCATACATTTATTTTGAGTACATAAATTTAACTGTTTAAATATATTTAAATTTCATAATTAATAGTAAAAAATTATGAGGAAGCATCAAATCCCAGCAGCATGACAATTGCACCACCTGTATTCTTCTCGACCTGACAAGGCAAGGTGTGAAAGAGTGCGGTGACTCGCTTGCTACTGCTAATCTGGGAATGTCGTGGGGTGAGAAGGAAACCTTTATGATGTGGATAAGTCACAACACAGTTCTAATACATGTATCTCAATCACATACATAAAAGAGGTCTGATGACCAAAGATGTCCGAATCCCCTAATATGAACAAGAACAAGAACAAACATACAAGAAGCTGCAAGATATTTATCATTCACTTCACATAGACTTTGGAGCGAGTCCATACGTATTATTTGCTACTTAAACTCTGTCTCCTGCTAGGAGTAAGGATGATCGATAGATTCTCTTCAGAACTATCCTATGTTTATTGAAGTGTTACCCAAACTTCACGGGTTCTCTCGACAAAGGATGTGCTAACATTACTTTCTTGCCATAGATTCCAACGTTAGCAGGTCCTTTATTAATTACGGAACATAGATAATAATACCATAATGTTATTGGTTTTACGTCACTTTTAACTACTGCGGCTTTTAGAGAAGCACGGAACAGAGTTAGTGTACTCCACTATTGGCAATTTAGAGGCCCAGGCTGTACCATATTTTTCTGTCACAAGTCTTTTCTCTCTTCTCTTTGATGATAGGGATATGACCTACTAGTTGTCCTTATAACTGACTTCCCTTACTCTATGAACCTGTCAACGATGGGTAATCAAAGCTAGTCTTTACACAGGCAAAACTGAAAGAATGACTTCCAAGCTATCTATAGATGAATTTTTAACTTGCAATATGAATTGTGATGCAACTGCGATCTTGCATTATATTACTTGCATGATTGTCGACAATACCTATTACACTGTTAACTTAATAGAGGCTAATTATTAATAGTACAGGATTTAAGTTTAGTGTTCTCTCAGAGAAAGGTGTATTAGATATATGTGCAAATATGAGATGACATGCTCCATAGCTGAGAGTAATAAGCCAATCTTTCAACAGCGCAATTTGTTGGGAAGTTTTTGCAATCTCTGGCCTTGGTCTAGTCTCTGTATAAGTAAAATTACATGGTCTAACAATCCTAGTTTTACATTCTAATCAGAAACTTGAAATAAAAGGGAGACTGACGGGAACTAAGATTACTTACCAGGGCAATAGTATGACCAGCTGGGGCAGTAAATGTTATATTCTTAAGGACTGTTCTCTCTGGAACATAGCTGAAGTTTACATTGTTAAACTGTATCGTTCCTTGTTTAACATTTAGATGGGCAGCCCCAGGAACATCTAGCACTTCCTGCTCTTCTCGAAGAAGATCAAACATATTTTCCATATCCACAAAATTCTTCTGTATGGCTCTGAAATACAGTTGAAACCCTATAAAACTAATTGGTAAAGAGCCATCAAACATATTCCTTCAATGGGGATTTAAAGTATTCAAAGTGAAACTTTTTTTTTTTTTTTTACCAGGTGTTGAACTTGCACAATGCAGGTACAATGAATTTATTTCGAAACTGCTAGAGAGATCCACCAGACTGTTACAATTGTGTAAGTTGACCCAGGGTAAACCAGCCACAATGTGGAATTTGTAATTCAAACTCACAACCCTTATATTTTGTGACCTAACCTCAATACAAGAATTAATTCAAATTTCAGGAAATCCAACGATTTAAAAAGAAAAATTGATTTGAAAAAATGCTACAGGAGCTAGAGTGGTGTTATGAATAGGAACCCAATTTTATCAAAATAGCGATAGAGTACATGCAAAATTTCTTGTAAACCCTGTGTTTCATTCCATTTGGGTATTTATTGCAAAATGGCATTTGCAGTGGATTTATAAGTATATGCCAAAAAATAAGCCATATAGAGTAAAATGTGCATTTAGGGCAAAATGTTGTAAATAAACAATGAAATACAATTGAAATGTGAGAAACAGACAAAACAATAACACTGTGCTTCAGGTTTTTAAATACAATTTGCTGATAATTCCATAGTGATGTCAGTGGGTTATCACACAGCTTAACCTGTGACAGGAGGGTGCTGTGCATTCTCAGGTCACATCTTTCTTCGTCAAGTGTATGCGCCTATGGTTGTTAGTAGTCTTTGCCATGTGCAGATTTTGAAATTTGATTAAAATGTCGAAAAGTAAATTAGCCTGTATATATTAGCAATTAGTGAAGAGTACAAGGAAGAAGGGTTTTGGGTGTTCAACAAAACTGTTTTAATGAGCAAGCACTGCAATATAAGAATAAATTAGAAGAGGAAGGACACTTGTGATCAACACATAAAATGTTCCAACGTTCACAAGAAAAAGAAGACAAAGTAAACAACTTCAATTGCAGATTTGTCAGATGCAGCAAAACTTACAAGTAATTTTTTCTGTTATTCTACAACATACAACTTAAGGAAAGGTCAAACCTTACAGTGTAGTCATCGAATCCATATTTCATTCATGTTATATGCTATGTAAACATTCAATTTTCTCCTGTCCTAGTGGTCAGAGGTCAATGAATTGTGGACCACACATCATGCAGGTTCTTTTGAGTTACATACGAACAGTTACCAGCACACAGCTCTGCAATTCCCCATCCCACTCCCCTAATATACTACTGCAGCGTAAACCATTAGCCACGCCGAGCATGTGTCCGATTGTGAGAACCTACTGTCAAGCGCATCAATGTTCTCAGATAGGGAAGTATTCGGCCTGCTCCCCGCACCGCTCTACACCCCGCTCCTACCGCTGAGCTATCAAGGTCAAGTGCACAGCTGAATGTTGATATCTGTACATTTTCATTTGAGACTGTTTTGCCTTTCAGTGTCCAGTCTAGTTTGCAAGCCTCTGATTGCGAACTAGTCGCCTCCATGTTCCCCTATTAGCTAGCACTGCACCCTCCTCAGCTTCTACACCTCTCACTTTGAAATCGTTCAAAACTGAATCTAACCATTGCCTCCTAGGTCTACCTCTGCTTCTCTTACCCTCTATAGCCGAACTCATTAAACTCTTAGGTAATCTCTCCTCACCTATTCTCTTCACATGACCCCACCAACTGAGTCGGCTCATACGAACAGCTTCATCTAGCGTGTTTATTTCTAACTTAGCCTTTATCTCTTCATTACGAGTACCTTCCTGGCATTGTTCCCATCTATTTGTCCCAGCAATCATTCGTGCTACATATGTTACCTCAAGCTTATGTAACAGATATCCTCTATCTACCCAGCTATCACTCCCATACAAGGTCAGTTTAAATACTGAGCAATATAGGGAGAGTTTCGTTGCTACACTAACTTCTTTCTTGCAGAATACTGTAGATCACAACTGAGAACTCATTGCATTGGGATTTCCATACCTTGACTATTTCTTTCCCCATAATACCATCCTGTGAAAATACACAGCCCTAGTACTTATAATGTTCCACCTGCTCCAATTCAGTTCCTCCTACCTGGCATTCTATTTTCATGCATTTCTTCCCTGCTGACATAACATTCATCTTTGAAATGTTGATCTTCATACCATACTTCCCACATTTCTGTTAAGTTCTAACAGGTTGGTTTGCAAGCTTTCAACTGGGTCCACCATTACAACCATGTCATCAGCATAAGCCAGACTGCTTACCTGGTTTCCGCCTAATTGAATCCCACCCAGCCAGTTTATGCCCTTCAGCAAACAATAAACAGTAGTGGTGAGAGATTACAACCTTGCCTGACTCCTGTAACAACCTGGAACCAAAAACGTATCCTACCATCAACTCTCACTGCAGGCTGATTATCAACATTAATACTTTTGATTGCCTGTAGCAGCCTTCCCTCGATTCCATAATCCCTCATGATGCTACCCATCTTCTCCCTGGGTACTCTTATTGTACGCCTTCTCTAGATCTACAAACACAACTGTCTATTCCTCTCTTAGCATTTCTTAATAACTTGGTGCATACTAAAAATTTTAGCTTGACATTGTGGTTGTGGTCTGAAGCCACACTGGTTTTCATCCAAATTACTCTCGGTCAATGACTTGAATTCTCCTTTCTACGATCCCTGAGTACACTTTACCCGGGACACTTATCAAATAAATGCCTCTATATTGCAATCTTTTCTGTTACCTTGCTTTAAAATTGGGGCAATTACTGCTTTTGTCAGTCAGAGGATACCTTTCCTAAAACCCATGCCAATTCTATTATCCTATATAACCATTTCAGTCCTGCTTTCCCACTATACTTCACCATTTCTGGTCGAATTGCATCTACCTCTGCCGTTTTGTGACATTGTAGTTCATTTACCACCCTCTCTACTTCCTCAAACGTTATCCTGTTTTTGTCCTCATTCCCCTCCTGCATAACCTCAAAATCTGCAACGTAAGTCTCCATTTAACATTTAGCAAGTTTTCGAAGTATTCTTGCCATCTTCCCAGCGTTTCCTAGGTATCTACAATGAGTTTCCTTGAATTATCCAGAATACTGCTCATTTCTCTTTTTCCTCCATTTCTAAGATTCTTTGTATCACTCCAAAAGGGGTTTCCTGCTGCTTGACCTAACTTTTTAAATTTATCTCCAAATTCCTTCCATGATTTACTTTTGGAATCTATTTTTTTTTTGGTAATGTTCCTTACCACTACATACCTGTCTGCCCGATTCCTTGTTTGGAGCTATTTTTTGTAAGTCTTCTTTTTTACTTTTACAAGTAGACTTCACTATGTCATTCTACAGGAAGTGCACTTTTTCCTGTCTTTACTATTTTGCCTTTGCTACTTTTAGTACTGCACCCCTGTATCCTGACCACTCCGATTCAATGTCCGGCAATTCTTTACCATTTACTCTTTGGAATTTCTCATAAATCATTTTCATGATTCCATATCCTGGAGATGTTCAACCCTAATCCATCTGCAAACAGCCCTCACTTTCTGCACTTTAGGTCTAACTATGATTAATTCACAGCAGCTCAGTTTGTAGTCTGTTTCATCAAAAAAGCCTCTTAATACCCTACAATTCCTTATCAATTTACTAAATTCAAAGTCAGTAATGATATAGTCTATTATTGATCTGGTTCCTCTACCCTCCCATGTGTATCTGTGAATCTCCTTATGCTTTGAGAATGAGTTCACAACAGTTAAGCCCATGTCAGCACGGAAGTCCAGTAAACCTTTCCCATTGGTGTTCGCCTCTCTATCCTCACCCCACATACCCATTACCTTCTCATACCCCTCAGTTCTATTTCCTATGGCATTGAAATCCTCCATCAGTACTACATTACTCTTATTGTTAACTCATTACCACATCACTCAGTGCCTCATCAAATCTGTCTTCTTTGTCCTGTTTGGCTCTTCCACATGGAGCGCACACTGAAACAATAATGACAATCTCATCATACTTGCTGACTCAGCTAGCTCTAGTTTCTTCCTTCCATAACCACCCTCGATAATGATATCATCCCATCGAATACCAGTTTGATTGCCTGTTCGTTTCCTAGGAGTCCCTGATCTGTCAGATGGGAGTGGGACTCCATCAGTCCCATAGATACAAGGCTTGCTCATGACATTTTTAGCATGTTTAGAAATCTTTTGGGTAATTAAACAAATAAAATAATATATATATATATATATATATCTTATCCCTTTTTCACACATGGAGTTTCCAAAATTTGATGTAAGAAATAGTTTTGACAGTATTGAAATATTAGAAGCCAATTTTCAGTGTTGTCTGGATATACATAACTTATCAATCATACAGAAAATAACCCAGAGAGCTCAAATAGACTCAGAGAAAAGTGTGCCTACACATCTAAAAGTCAAAGTTATGGTAAACAAACAAACAAACAAACAAACAAACAAAAAGATATCAGAGTGGGCTATCACCATGCAGTACCATTCTTAATGGCCCAAAGAGAAGTCCAAAAATAGCAAAAAATAAATGAAATAAAGACAATTTCAATGAATTAGACTACATGGTACCCTTAAGTAAAGGAGATTACATGGTGGAGACAGACTTTGCCTGACAGTTTTCCCTGATATTTCCCTGATGTTGCCACAAAATTCCCCGACATTAATTTAGCGGTTAATGTATAAATTGCTTATATGGTACCTCCCCCTTGCCTAACGGTTCATTTAGAGATGATTTAGTCAGCGAAGGGAATCTCGCTATGTATTTCGCCACGCCAGGTTACGGCTGCAAAATGATTCTCACTCGCTTGACACAAAATTTGTTGTATTTTAGATTTTTTAAGTTTCTTTAAATTTCCCCGATTTTGTCTACACCTTTGCGAAATTCCCTGACATTTCCAGAGATACAAATTTCCCTGATTTCCAGGTTCTGTCACCACCAAGTAATTCATTGTATAGCAAATTAAAGTCAAGAAATTAGAATGTGACTGGTTTTGATTTTTAATGATTTCTATCTAAATTAATAAACACAAAATAGTCATCACCCTGGTACTACTGTATTTATAGCACCACTATGGACCAATTTATTTCACCATAAAATATGGTCCCTAGTTATGAATTATTGAGCACCAAAAATAAACTAACTTTCAAGTTTAGAAAATGGTGCTTTTTTTTAGTCGGTCGACGAGATTCTCAGTGACCTAGTCCATCAACCTTCATCAGAGTGTTGTTTTGCCTAGCAAGAGTAAATGACAGAGTAGGTATCTGTACTCTAATCTCAGCTATGTCGTTTACTCTGTTGGTCATTTTGCCAGGTGTTTTGTAGATGGGATTCACATCGTTCCACAAATTATCAGGTCCCCATATTAGTGGGTGTAGGTGTTTCGCAATCTATGACATTGATGAGGTTTCCACTGCTGCAATGGCCCCAAGTTTGCGAACATGTGATCTACCAGTTATTAATTAAGAGTTGTTTTGTTACGAGTAGGTGCCACAAAGCTATGCAGCACTGTCAATGAGATTTCTCTCATCTCTATGGTCCCGGGTTTGCTAACAAGTGCTCCTCTGGTTATCTGACAACTGCATTATTGTGAGAAGGTATCACTATGTTTTGCGGAAGTAGGCATTGCAATTTTACCCAGTTGACACTGCTCTCCAGCCAGTTGATGTTATTCCCATTATCCCTACACTCCCGAGTTCCTAAACGAGTGCTCTGCTGGTCATTAACAGGCCCCCATATTACTGGGTGTAGGGATTGTGATATTCTACAGTTAACACTGCTCTTGCCCATCGTTCATAATGTCATGATATTGCTAACGTACACTCCAGTGATTGATATCATGTCACTATTGTGGTGGAAGTAGGCATTGCTATTTTAAGTTGGCACCTCTTTTCTGAACAAATTGACGTGATTTCCTCTGTTGCTCTGGTCTCGAGATCAAGGATATGTCAGGCACAACATCAAGAGTACAGTAGGTACAACGATAATTCTCATTTAAGTCTACTACATGAATCAAAATGTGTTCTAATCATGGCTTCCCATCATATTACTAAATTGGGATACAAAGTGAACACCCAGCCTGTAATTAGTGTCTGTTAAATGAGGGTATTCTTTAAATAGCCTGTCCCCGTGGTGTTGGGCTAGTGCGCCTGCCTCGCACCAGACTCCGTCAGGGATTTTGGAAACTGACGTGAGGGTTGGAACGGGGTACATTCAGCCTCAAGAGGACAATTGAGTAACTGTCTGACAGTGAGACAGCGCCCTGGTCACGGAGAGCAAGATTAACTGCCGAGGGGACCCGACACGCTGACCAAGCGTCACCCCATAACCTGCAGGCCAAATGTCTGGGCAGTGGTCACTTGGTAGGCCTAGACCCCTCATGGGGTATGTTTGTTTCTTTAAATAGAGGTTCACTATAATTGAAACTTACAAACATTATTTACATAGGCCTCTCACCAGGTTCTTGAGAAATATTCCTTAAATCAGAGAATTTATTACAAAGGGGTATGCGGTTTCGGAGTCAGGCTGTATTAGAATGTTGTAAAATACCACTATGAAACAAAAGACATTTCTCAATTTCAAAGAAATAATACATAATATAATCATACCTGTAGAAGGTACCAAACCAATTGAGTGGCATGTACAGTTGGATAATATATGAAGCAAAAAGCACATAGTCACCAACAGAGAGCTCCATATGGTTCACTACCATATACACACACAGAAGAGAGCCAGCAAGGAGACCAGAACATACAACAAAGTTCTGAATAGTATTCAAAATATTCAGCGTTATTGATGCTTTCCACTCCTCGGTCTGAAAAAATAAAACAACACTACAAGAAGAAGAAAGAATAAACCCAATAAGCTACTAGGTACTAGGTAGGAGGCAACAGGGAAGTTATAAATTATCGTAACTTTCTTTGTCCACTTTTCAATACTATCACTAAGCCACTATCGGTACATGTTTCGGCACATTGTGCCTCCTTCAGCCTTACACCACAATATCATACCATTATTACAGTAATTTATGTCACTACGGTATTAATATAATTCACATAATATTGTTTTGTCAACATAGATTTAAAATCTTTTAAAATGTCGCTAAAAAACGACAATAAAAGACTTTTGTTTTATTTTTAGCGAGGGCAATTGAGTAGCTGTCTGACAGTGAGACAGCGCCCCGGCCACGGAGACCAAGATTAACGGCCGAGGGGACCCGAAGCGCTGACCACGCGTCACCTCATAACCTGCAGGCCAAATGGCTGGGCAGCGGTCACTTGGTAGGCCTAGGTCCTTCATGGGCTATAGCTTTGCCAACAATCTTGAAAATGAATGATTGTTGACAAAGGAAGCATTTCCTTTTATTGTATTATTTTTTAGCGAAATTTAAAAAAAAATCTTTGTTGACAAAACAATATTATGTGACTATATATTAATAGTGACGTAAATTGCTGTAATAAAGGTACGATATTGTGATGAAAGGTTGAAGGAGGCACAATGTGCGGAAACATGTACCGATAGCGGCATAGTGATAGTTTGTATTGAAATGTGGACAAAGAACGTTATGATTGATATCAATACGGAATAGCTAAATACCATGACGAATGTCAAGGACACATACAAGTTATAAATTATTCGTCCAAAAATGACATGATCGTTAAGTTCTTGAAAGATGAAACTAGAAATAGAAAATATGCGTATCAAAGAGAAGAAGATATATGAATAATGAGAAGAAGGTGAAGCTTGTAGGTTTACACGATTGTTAATCTCGCAATCATAATCCAGAGGACCTACTATATATTTTAAAATGTGGAATCCAAGATATGATGAGTGACATTTCACCTCAAAAATCTTGCATCAAATAACCATGAATTGAACCTTGGTGAGGGGCATGAGACCCCACGCGAAGAAAGGAGGTCTTTCTCATAGTCAGGTCAGGACACCTCACAGCAGAGTTATTAGTCTTACATCTCTTTACAATTGACGAGCAGTTTTTCCCATTCCCTTCACAAATATGTTTATTGAAAAACCAGACTTCCCAGATGTGATGTTTACGTACAAACAAAACAAAAAAGTACACAAACTTTAGAAAATAACGTAAGACCCAAGAGTGAATATTTTTTTGTTTTAAATTATTCTACACATCAGAGAATATTGTGTTACACAAACTAAAGTAGCACCAAAGGCACTATGAGCACCATATGCGTATGCTTAGTGTAGGATGCTTAATCTGTGCGAGTAAGAATGTAAGTGAATTGAAATCGAATGTTCCCGGTGGAAAACATGATGTTAGTTTGTCCGTTTGAGCTAATATATTTTAACAAAATATGATGAAATGGTCCAGCTAGCTCAAAACAAATTGCCAGCGTTTCGCCCCAGCGCACCATTGGGCTCATCAGTTGGTATGGTACACTTCACCAAGACGCGTGGCTAGTGCATACTGAGAAGGCCACTGCACAAAATACCTGTAGTACTGACACCACTAGCAATGCCAATGCACTACGAGAGTCAAGCTCCCTTTCACATAACAATATAACCTTACCTTGGTTTTGAGCTCGCCGGACCATTTTATCATATTTTGTTAAAGTGAACCTAAGCTCAAAAATGCGAGTTTATTGTCTCAAGCTCAAATTTCAACTGGTCATAGGCAATGTCACAACACATCATTTTGAAGCAATGAGCTGGATCCAAATAGGCCAACTAGAGCCTCGACTTGGAAATTTGGCATAACAGAGACACCAGAGGACGAACTGGTACTAAAAAGTATTGTTTACCATGACGGAGTTCACTGCACTAAATACAGTCACAATAGCATTCTACGCATTTATATTGGAGCTGATCGTGCCATGTATTGGCCATGCCATTAAATACAATGGATGGTGCCAAAGACGAACAGCTGAGCATAGTTGTGCACTTGCTTGTGATGTCATCCAATTTAGCCTGCCAGTTTGTGAGAAGTGTTTTATTAAGTGTAGAAATAATTCATGTTATTTATTTCAGACACTAGGAAATGAATCATAATTTAAGGTCTTATTTCAACTAGGTTAGACATTGAAATACTAGAAGCCATTTTTCAGTGTTGCCTAAGTAATCTATTATTAAAATTCAGGTACTGTATGTACTAGTAATCAATTATTAGGACTGTGGTATGTACTTGAACCCTTGCATCTGCTTGTTGGGCTACCATTATTAGACACTGTACCATATTTACTCACATATAAGACCCTCCCCCCTTTTTTGAAGTTAGGAAAAAAAAATTTTTTTGCCTCGCATATTGGACCCATTATTAACGAAATACAGCTTGGTACGCTCCTGATCTTTACGGTAATTCAGGAACATCCGCGGAATACCGTATCGAAAATAGAAACAGCAGGAACTCTGTAGTAAGCGCACATCTTGTTCTTGTTTTTGTTCATGATATTAGAATAGTCTCTTTTTCTTTCCATTATAGTTTATGAGGAGGCTTTAATGAGGACTGACATAAACAAGAACCTTGCCACATCAATGGGAGTTTCCACTAGTCGTTCATATGATGACTTGTGGGCTGGTCAAAATGATAGTCAACAAATTGTGCATGACACAGCTCTGCTTTTTGCGTGTGTGGTGAAGTCTGAATGAAGCAACAACAAGTTTTTATTAAATAACATTAGATGTTTCCATTATAATAAGTTGTCAATTTTACTACAGGATGCTAAGTTTTATTATATGTCAATTTTTAATGCATATTGTTAAATGTACTTGTTTATGAACTCTGTGTTTTTGGTGAGTGTTTTTATTATGTTGTGAGGGCACTTGGCTGATGAAGAGCTGAATATAGAGCTCTAAACATGTCCCGATAATGAAATAAGATAATTTCAATAATAAAATTTTTGTATTGAATAGATGGAAAATTGGAATTAGTCAAATAAGAAGGTGTTGGTGTGGGTACAAGAAACCAGGAACAACGGCAACAGTGTCTCATGAAATTCTACAAATCAAGGGACGTGAAATCGCAGGAAATACCGGTATGGGAATTGGTGGAAACGAGGTAGAGTTTAAAGCAATAAGAGGTTGGGCTATACGTTTCATGCAAAGAAACAACCTGACTTTACGGATGCATACGTCATTGTGTCAGCGACTGTCGGAGGAATACACTGATCAAGTGTTGGAATTTAAGCAGTTCGTGTCTCGACAACGGCAAGAACACCAGTTTCTCCTATCACAGTTAGGAAACACGCACGAGACTCCGATTTATTTTGAAATGCAGAGTAGTAGAATGTCCCTAATGGTAATTTCTGTTTATTTCCGATGCAGTCAACGCGAAATTAGGCCTACTCTACCACGCATGTAGACCGGTACTTACCGCGATCGCGGGAGATTTATATCAGACTAATATTTTATAATGGTCCATAATTGTATCTTTTAAACCTGAATAATAAATTTTCTGTTTAGAAATGTATTTTCGAGGATGTTGGCATGTATAGTTATTTAATGGATATCTTGATACACTATTAATTTTTGAGATGTGTGCATATAAGACCCTCCCCACTTTTTGAGCATTATAAATAGGATAAAAAACAGGTCTTATATGCGAATAAATACGGTATTTTTATGGCTATTGAACATGTGATCACAGTCACTATTTGATTGGGGTTTGAATCTTGAGGTCTTATTTTCAAATCGTATTAAATAGTTTGATTGCTCCAAGGAAAGCAATTCCTTCAAGTAATTCCTACGATTGTACAGTGAGGTACTTCCATAAATGACCGAACCTTGCAGAGGCCCAGTAGCGGACAGGCCATTGTGTGCAGTAGCGTGTCGTGCAAGGCATTGCCACTAGCAGCAGCGTGGCACCCAACTACACTGACCGGCAAAGAAAACCGATCACTTGAAAAATTCAACATTACTTTCATTTAAATCATAAATATGAGCGCTCTAGGCCAAGGACATAACTAACTGTTTATAGCATGGAAGTAAGGTTGATTGCTTTCCTGGATGTGTTATCATTCTTCATGTCATTGTTTCACTTAACAATAGCGATTCATGACTTGATGCTGTTTGCCGTGGAAAGAAGTGCGCGCTACCATGTTGTCCTGGCAACATTTTCAGGCCTCAAGCGCATATTCATTTCTGAATTGCTCAAGAACAACTGGGGATATGGCTGTATTGATCTTTTCCTATGCCAACAAGTGGCAAAAGAAAAAAGAATAAAACATTGCATTGTTGAAGATAGCAATGGTGTGAACATCTTTCCATGGTAAACAGCATCATGGCAAAGAATCACGATGGTTAAGTGGAACAATGACATGAAGAGTGGTATTGCATCCAATTAAACTTACTTCCATGCAATAACTAACGCCCTGCGCGGATGCAGATATCCGCAAAATTTTTCGCCATGCGGATATAGTTTGCATGACTGTGCGGATAGCAAATAAGCTGCGGATAATGTTTGGATTAAATTTGCGGATAGTTTTTAGAATACAATCTGAACTTGTTGAATTACATAACTAGGACTAGTTTTTTTATTATATATATTGAACCCTTGCAAAGAAGCATATGAGACTCAGATTCGGGGCGTAACAGGTCATATTCGTAAGTTGCTGTCAGGGCGCTTCATTAACTTGCAGGGTAACATATAACAAAATAACATGCAGGAAAGAGTGAAGCCAGGGTTAAAAACAACTGAATTTAATAACAAATCACCATATTTACACATAAACAATTAACAACAAAAACTCCCAACTGACTCCCGCTTAATAAAAATGCCAAAACTTAGGCGATATCTCTGGAGAGATTAATTACCTGGACCAAGTGTCCTTAAATAAAAGATACAAAAAGTGACCATATAAGTGCGTACGCCGTTCTACATGCACCACGATGTGTACTTTGAATGCGTGATTCGTTATCATCCAGAATGACCCTTCAAACAACGAATCCGCATTTCCTAGAGCTAGACCGACACAAGGGAACACAACTACAATACTTAAATTAAACCGACACTCCCTAAATCTACTATAAACAAACACAAAATTTCCGTGTGAAATTGGACTTAAATTGCCGTAGCAACATTTACTGCCTAAAAACTTAGGACTTCTCACACAAATCAACACAAGTACATTAACACGTGACCAATAGAAAAATACTCAAATGACCGCTGTCAAAATTTACAAATACTCTACCACTACACCACACGGGTGTGACAAACAAAATTACATGAAATCGAGTCATCAACAAAGCAATAGGCAAACAGCCAACATTTACGTTAATCACAATATTCTTATCCATACAAGGTACAACAATCCGTTACACACATGGCGAACTCCCCAATTAATTATGGCTTAAAATTAGCCATCACAATGAACAGGTTTGCTGCATGAAAGCTTACAGGGTTCAGTCGGACAAATAGGACTGCCTATCAAAATAAGTCACAGGCAAAACGGGCGGTTTGTGGAACTCTGCATGTCTGTCAACCCACGTGTCAATAACCTCGACCTCCCAGAACATGGGGTCGAACCTCGAAGAAATGTGCCCCAAAGCACAATAATACGTGTGTGTCAGAAAAACATATGGACAAGAATCAGCAGTCTCCCAAGAGCACTCTGTCTTTCCATCTAAAATACAACAGCAGCAAAAAAATATATAAGGGCGGTAGGACAACTACCCCCTCCTCACGTAGAATCAACACACACAAGACACATCAACACACACTTAATCACACGTATGGGTTGTGACAGACCCTGAAATAAAAGACACAAATAATATCCACATGCTGGCGCCATCGTTCTATGCCGTGACTAGTCACCTGAAAAGGACTCAAGAAAAATCTATCAAATTAGAACGAAGGTGTTCTACAATTACTTTTAAGTTGGTGCACTCGGCTACCCTAACATGAATAATAACCTGTTCAGCAAAATGTTTTACAATCATTTCCTCCCATTCCTATTTCAAATATTAACGTTAATAAAGCACCATTTATCGAATGTAACGAGTTCCGCAATTGCAAGGATAAAAATCACGCACGCACGCCGCGTACATTACACATGACTCAAGAAAAAAAAATCAAAATATCAACAAACACTTTGGCCACGCGCCAACGGACATTTAAACATCTAGTGTCGGTACAAGAAAAACAGCTAATAAAACAAGAAAGAAAAACATGACTATTTACAAAGTTCCCCGGCCAAATCTAACTACATAATTGAAATAATCCAATTTTAGTACATCACCGCTTCTGCATGTAGGACTAAGGACATCCTCCTCAACCCATTGCCCTATGGACAATTTAGCACTCCATAGTAGTCGTCTGCGTTGATTTCTTGAAGCTCATCCCAACTTCAAACCACGTGCTGATCATCTTGGTCTCGACTCCTTGGCAGAAAAGTTCAATGTTAAATATTTGCCTATCTATAATCGCTTGCAGGCTACTCAGGTCACCCACAATTGTCCTACTGCGATTAATAGCGAAGACTGGCCCTAATTATATCGCACATACGCACTATAAAAAAACACACATACAATACACACAATTTATACATAAAATATACATCTCGAGTCCGCGCCACTGGCTCGTTAACAAGTTCAAAATCCTGGCTGCACTCGCAGTCGCTATCTCGTCCGGTTTTTCCGTCCCGTCTTGTGGACTTCGGTTCTGGTAAGCGCTAATTAGGGTGATACGATACTTCCCCCTTAAAGTTGAACTCGTCGTCTTTAAAAGAATGTTACAGTTTATCACGCGCTGGCGTGAAATATTTAGATCACACAATTTAGTTGATTTTAGAACAAAATGTATTATAGCTTTTAAAATTCGATATTGCAAACGCTGCGACTTTAGCTTCCCAGAGCTCAGAAAATAAATTAGCTTCACTGATTTTAGAGCGTAAAAATCACATTTCGAACTGGCGTGGAGTATGCCTCTGAAGGCTCCACAAGAATAGTACTCCGATAAATTCGAGCGTCAAAAATCACACTTCAAACTGGCGTGGAGTATGCCTCTGAAGGCTCCACAAGAATAGACTTAGATTAAATTCGAGCGTCAAAAATCACACTTCAAACTGGCGTGGAGTATGCCTCTGAAGGCTCCACCAGAATAGACTTAGATTGGCGTCAGGCCAAACTATTTATGAGAAACTGACAAGGGCGGAGGAGTGGGGCGTGGTCGGATAAAAACTTCCAGAGTTTTTGTCTCACAAAGATGGGGCTAGTGTCATTCTTCTCCAAATAAATCCAACGTCTCAAATTACTCGAGCGGAGATTAATCCGTTCGGCGGTTCCTTAGATACACACTTCCGCGCGCTTTTTACTACTGACGCCGTCCACCTCGTGGTCACAGCTTGGTCTCCTGCGATTGGCTGATTCAATCGTATGTTCGTTGAGAGGACCTCGTGATTCTTCCTTTATGTCTCCAATTTTGGTACAGTAGTTGCACAATTTGGCCTTGAACTCGACTAATTCTGGCCGTCCCCCAGGAATAGCTACCAACTCAGCTTCTGTTGCAATCATTACGAAATGCTGGCCTCCCTAATATCCAAGTCGACTTCCTTATGTGCTGCCTGGGCCGTAGTAATAATAATAATAAATATGAATACTTATTTATCGAAGATCAATAAGGGTTCAATATTTTTCCGTTATGTCTTTTTTTCATGACAAATGTAAGGTGATGATTTACACTAATCTCATCAAATTATGTCATTAAGCACAATTAACACTCCGAACTTAAAAAGGTTGTAATTTTGGCTGTGTAACATTCACTTTAAACATAGCACATGACATACATAGACTAAGGGAATGACTTTCTCCTCAAAACTAAATGTGTTGCTTTAATATTTTATCTAATTGAAAATATAATTTGAATGCCAGAAGATTCGGATAACAAACGTGTGGAAGCGGATGCAGGGCGGATGCGGATAACGCTTTGTTTATCCGCGCAGGGCTCTAGCTATAACTACTGTATGTACAGTACTAGGGCTATACCATTCATATTTATGATTTGAATGAAAGTAATGTTGAATTTTTCAAGTAATCGTTTTTCTTTTTGCCGGTCAAGGTAGTTATACTTTTCAACGTATATAATAATCATTACTTACATGAATTTCAGATTAGTTGCTGGAAGTCCTGTCCTCCTTCTAGACACACGTTGCACCGACGTAGGAAGTTTTCGAAAGAGAATCAAAATGAATATTGTCCATTGAGCCATTATAATTAACTCATAAAGTGATAAAAATGTCCTTCATAACTCAACAAATTGCCAGAGTTTCGCCCCAGTGTGCCAATTGGGCTCTTCTGTTGCTAAAGGCAAACCTACCAACACGCGTAGCAGGCACACAACGGACAATATTCATTTTGATTCTCTTTCGAGAACATTTGATTATAGTCAATGCCAAAGCAAGGTTTATTGTTTTGGAGTGGAGTTTTTGACTCCCGTGGTACACTGGCATGCTCGTGACGTGGCTATATCTGTAGCAAAGCGTCTTGCATGGCCTTCTCAGTGTGTGCCTGCTACGCGTCTTGGTATGTGTGCCTTTACCAACTGAAGAGCCCCAATTGGCACACTGGGGCAATTTGTTGAGTTATGCAGGACATTTTTATCACTTATTTGTAGGAAGTTTTGGTACACTTGCTGAAATTCATCATGACTGATAATTCCTATCAGGGCAGTTATTTCATTCTCAAGAGCCTCCTGTGTACCCAGATGGTTTCTGTATGCCTTTTGTTTGAGGGTCACCCACAAGTAAAACTCACACAATCAGGGGACCAGGGAGTCCTTAGTCAGCGACTTATCGTTCCTAATTAGTGGTTTCATAAAAGAATAGAGGCTCGATTATTCTTCGAGCACTTACCGACACCACAACCCTATTTTTAAGCCCAGTTGTGGGACTTCAAGAAACACATGGGGATTTTTGGTGCCCCAGTAGCATGTGTTTTGAGTGTTTACATATCCACTTAAGTGAAACCATACTTCTTCGTCACTCATAAACATCAGCGTTGAATCGATGATTCCATCGTGGATGGACTGCAACATCCAGCGACAAAATCGAGTTCGCACGTGCCATCACCCAGACTCAATTGTGAACTACTGAGATTTTATAGGCATAAAACTTAAGAACTTTCCGAGTCCTTAGAGCAGAAGTTTTTGATATGTCATATTTTTGTGCATGGCGACGGGTAATTTCTTCGGCCTTGCCTCCATTCGTACACAAATATCTTGCGAGGTTTTTCCCTGATCAAGCAGTTTTTCATGTTTTTCTTGTCAGCAACCGTACCATTCTTGTTTTTACCACATTCGAAATAAATTAATGAGAGTTTTTTGTAGCTTTTGTTTAGTCTGGAAATCAGATCTGAAACTTACACACACATTTACTGTAAGAATACGTCTTGAGAAGATATGTATCCACTAGGAAAATTCTTTGTTTCGTTCTATACCTAATCATGTTCATGGGATATGAGATAGGCTACCCACAAGTCTTAACTATCTGAACTAAGGTATCTCACCAGCTGCATATGAAGTCAAAGCTACGACAGCCTCAGGGGCTTCCTGACCCGCGGTTTTGTATTTGGTATATGATAGTTATTTGGCCATGACTCATCGCGACCCACCTGCCACGCGGCCCCTGCAAGATTCTGTCATTTACAGAAGGACCTCACTTCATTATATTTTTCCATTATAAAGATTATTAGTAGGGACCTGAAAATTTAGCATCTATTTTCCTTTAAATTAGCATTTATTTTTTCCCTTTTTAGCATCTATCTTTGGAAAATTAGCATCTATTTTTTTCTGGATTCTTACCGACTATATGACTTTATTGGCGACACATTTGTTTTGACTTACATTTTAGGCCTTCAGAAAATTGAAAGTATTGTAAATAAGTCTGACTTTCACTCTTTCAGGTTACATCTACTGTCTGCAACGACTGTATGGTAGTGCAAAAAAACACTCACTGTCTACATTGTTTCTTACATTAAACTAAGTACGGCACGTTGCGATAGCTGACTGTGGTCTAGATGCTACAAGCAGGCTGAATGCTAGCACTGTGTGGCTGTGAGGGGAGTTACTAGGGCGGACAGAGTACTGTTGCAGAGTCGGAACAATAAAAGCCATGATTAGCATACTGCTGTGCTCTTTTATGAGCAGTTACAGCAGTACGTACCATTTCAAGAAAAAAACCTTTGAACCTTGAAGTGCTTGAAGGTTGCAAAAAAATAAATAAGGTTACTATTCAAGCGGCAAGCCGAAAAGTTTTCCGTTTAGCGAAGTCCACGTGTTCCACAAACCACCAGTCGCCACGATGCGCCAAGTACACAAACGAGTTTCGTTCGTCAGCTGTCTGAATAAGTTATAGATAGTCGAAAGTTCGTATCGATACAGAAATCGATTGTTATATCAACCAATACGGTATGTGTAGCACGCTGCGAGTCCGAGATGAGGTATCGCTAGCGAGCGATTAGGCCACCTACTAAACATTTCGTTTTGTTTAATAAACAAATTCGCAAATAAATTAGCAGATTTAAAGTAATTTCGCTATAAAATCGCACTTATTCGGTATTTTTGCATTTTGGGTCACAATTAGCATTTTGTCGCACTTTGATTTACGTTAAAAACGGTTATTTTCCACATTAAAATTAACGTAGGCTTGGATTCTGTACGAAATTTAAAAATTCGAATTTATCGCAAATGCAATTTTTTCAGGTCCCTAATTATTAGTATACTAGCAACCCACCCTGGCTTCGCCCGGGAACAGTTATGAATGCAAGGTGATAGGCTACTTTTAACCGAGGACTTATAAGATTTCCTTGTAAACGGCATTAGTCGTTTCCCCTCCAGCAGTGAACCCTCCAGCAGTGAACACGAAAAGATTTTGGTTTGATGCAACACGCGATAGAGCCACGTAAAGCTGTCCATGAGAAAAACATTCTCCACTGAGATCAACTCCAGTCATGCTAAGTGTCTGACCCTGTGCTTTGTTTATAGTCATGCTAAAGCAGACTCTTACTGGGAATTGTATCTTTTGAATTGATAAGGCAAATCTGAAGGAATCATAGGGATTCTGGGTGTTAAGACCATTTCTCCTGTACCACAGCTAGTTAAGATAGTTGCTTCAATGAAACAGTTTTTCAATGTTTTCACTACCAATCGCGTCCCATTGCATTACTTTGGTGGGTGTAAATTACGTAGCAATATAATAGGCACTCCCACTTTTTAAAATAAGCTTGCGTGGTGGCAAGCCAGAAGGAAGTAAAGAATTTAGGAATTCTGTAGGGTAAAGAACAGCTTCTTCACTATCGACAACTGCGTCTACTGAGTAACATACTTGAGCCTGGGCAGTGAATTTGGAGAACACCAAGTCATTAATTTTCACAACTTGTTCGTTTGTTGGCAATAACATTGCTCTTTCTTTAAACCACGAATGAGACTTGTTAGATAGGTCATGGATTTGAGGATAAACGCTATTAATCAATTCTTAAATGCTGCTTACTAAAACACAGAAATCGTGACTGAGGGTAGTTTTCCCGTCAATGACCGGTATATCTCCATTTCCGACTCCAAGTAACAAATTAGCAAACAGACTATTATCTTCTGAAGATAAGAGTACTCTCATGTTAGTTTTGAGTGCCAATTTTGTTATATCCGGCCAGATGTAAGACCTTTTTAATGAAGCGTTCACTTCGTCGGCTCTCGTTCCTCTGGTAACATCTGGTAAGCTTTGACGAAAATCTCCGGCGAACAAAACTGTGCAGCCACCCATAGGTGTGTTCCGATTCCTTAGATCATGCAAGGTCCTGTCTACAGCTTCAACGGAAGTTTTGTGCAACATTGTAGCCTCATCCAATAAAACTAAAGAACAATTCTGGATAAAACTGGCAGTGTTACTTTGTTTTGAAATATTACATACGCTTCCATTATTACCGCTGACTTTCAAAAGAAGTTTAAATGTTGCATGTGCTGTTCTTCCCCCCTTCCAAAAGAGTGGCTGCAATTCCAGATGATGCGACGGCAAGAGCAATATTACCACCAGGCCTCACTTCGGCAAGCAACAAATTAATCAAGAACGTTATGCCTGTGCCTCCAGGGGCATCGAGAAAAAATATCTTACCTTCCTTCTTAGTGATGCTAGATATGATGGTGTCATAAGCTTGTTTCTGATCATGGTTCAGACGGTGTTCTTCTTGAGCAACGGTTTGAAGGAGCCGAGGACGAAGTCTTTCTTTCTCTTGGGACAATCGAGAAATTATTTGTTGCTCTGTTTTACTGTTACGTGATAAGCGCTTTTTTTTTTCAATGTCAATGAACTATGGCCTATATCCGTTTTATATCTCGGCATGATTGCTTAAAATCACTGACTGGACTATTAATTATAACAAATTCTTGTCAGATGTAATTTAAGAATGGTGAGGTGCATGAAACACAAATCTCCCTTCTGTCCAATCTTAAATTGACTGTGTATTTTGCGGAATGAAAAGTTCACAGGCGAAATGAAGAAAAGCCGAGTTGTACAGGTGAATGGCGAGGTGCATGAAACACAAATCCCCCTTCTGTCCAATCTTAACTTAACTTTGTATTTTGCGGAACGGAAAGTTCACAGGCGAAATGAAGAGTTGCACTTCCAGGGAATGGCGAGATGCATGAAACACAAATCCCCTTCCGTCCAATCTTAACTTGACTGTGTATTTTGCGGAACGGAAAGTTCATAGGCGAAAAGAAGAAAAGCCGAGTTGCACTTCCAGGGAGACTACAAACACAACCACCCTTCTCTGAAGTCTTAACTCAACACGACTCGACGGTTTGCTGCTGGCTGTATCTGGGGTAATAGGTTCGCCCGCTAGTTAGGCTGTAACAGGGGTAGTGATGTAAAATGTCTAGGCATTTATAAGTCGGGGCAAATGTCCAGGATAAATGTCCGGGCAAATGCCCAAAACCCATAAATACCTAGGCATTTTGGGCATTTACCACTTTTAAACACATATTCATAATGCAACGCTTATATAAATATTGTTTAGCCATATATGTATCTACATACATGTAGGCCTATTCTATATATTTATCCATAAAAACAGGAGTTGAGGCCAAAATAGGCTGTGGAAGTAGTTGTAGGAATTCACTGAAAAAAACTTGATTTTGGTTCTGAAGCTGAGCTTGTGCTTGGTACTGCAGATTTGTTGTTGAAATCATCCACTTCAATTAGTAAAGGTTCATAAGAGGGTTTTCTTTCAAAAAGGTTTTTCAACCACTGTAATTGTACCTAACTGAAGCACTTTTTTTTAAGATCCTGAGGGCACTTAAAACACTTCTTTATGTGCTTTTCTATTTTGTTACAATGTGACTGTTAATAGTCCTTATTACAATATTTACAAGATACTCCTTTCCTTTTCAAATTAAGTTCCAAATAGGTCCTTTTTTCCTAAGCATTTTGTAATGATGTAATCTAACACTTAAAAATATAAATACGGTAGCCTAAGAAAGAAGTGATGTTATCTCAGACTCAACCACTCAACAGACAGCTCTACTTCACAACTAACTGGACTGGGCTGCTGGTGGTAGAATGCCTCGCCAATCTCAAGGCCACAACCACCCTACCCCCATTCCAAGATCATAGCACAATGGCTGCCCAGAGCCTAGCCCATTGACCTTCCTCCCAAAGCCACTATTCACACCATAATCAAACTCCTACCTAATTTTCCTAAATATAAATCAGTAGGCCTGCAGGCCTAACTCAGTAATACAATGTTTTATTCAAACCAGATATACATAATTCCCATTTAGATATTATTGACAACATTGACACAGGATAATTAAATTATTATTAGCAATATTCAGGCATTACTAGTTTATCCAAGAAATGTACCATTGATTAATGGTTTTTATAATGTTTTAGATGCTCTAGTAACAATCACAAGTAATAAAAAGTAAAAAAAAAAAAAAAAAAAAAAAAGAAGTTTTCTTAAATGCCCAGATTTTGGGCGCTTAAAACTGCTTTGGGCAAATGCCAGGGCAAATGTTCATTTATAGATGTCCTGCCCACTGGGCATTTGCCCGACCCACATCACTAAACAGGGGTGATAAGACTCGCCCTTAGCTAGCTCGTAAACTGTCACCTCAGTATTTGAATGGACATGGTTGGAAGAAATAATAATAATATCGTATGGCCTTGGGTGCCTGGTGCAAGCTTTGTTAATTGACACCCAGAGGGTAGCTTGCATGTCGAAGAAATGAAAACGTAAAAACAAATTTATTAATAGTGGGCTATGTATTGAAGATAGAGATATGCTCTCAGGGACTTTTTTGTAGAACTTTTCATGCTGAACAATTCTTACACCCATAGTATTTAGATATTTTTAACAGTTTGACCAGCGCATGCTTACAAAGCGCTCGGACACCAGTTTTCTTTTTCAGACTTTTTCACTGAAATCGTTACTGCTCGGCTTCTTTTGATCATAAATAAATTATTTTCTACAGAAATCATCCTCGAGATATCCTTTACAGAATGGTGAAAACTGCATCAAAATCTATCCAGAGGTTCTCAAGATTAACCGTGACATCCAAGAATCGGGGACTTAGTTTTATACTAAGTAGAGATAATTATGTTAATTGTTCTATGTCCCTTTTAACCACTGCGGCTTTTAGAGACGCTGGGGTGGCGGAATTTCGTCCCAAAGGGTATTTTTAACGTGCCAGTAAATCTTACCAACACGGCTCCCATGCATTTGCACATCCTCAAATGCCAACTGACTGTGCCAGTATTCGATCCTACAACCTTGGACACAGCAGGCGAGAAAGTTACCGCTGAACCATGCAGTCTTATTAGTATGTCCCCATCAATAGTATGAGTAGCGGCTTCAGTGGCGTAGTTGGTAGCATGCTGAACTGCTGTTCCCAAGATAGCGGGTTCAAACCCGGCCAAAATCTTCGGATTTTATAAGAGCGTTAAAATCCTTCAGCATGCCTTCCTTCAGAGGGGGAAGTAAAGCCAGCGGTCCCATGTCATAGATTTATGGCATGTAAAAGATCCTTCCACTGACTAAACTTGTGTGGAGCTAAATTTCTAGGTTAGATAACGCTCTATCAAAATTCCAACATTCACCACTAGGTATCATTGACATCTGGTAGCAGAAGTTGGAACTACTTGAAATTGAATGGAACTTGTAGCTCACCCTAGGGGTGTCTGCTTGAAGCAGCTTCGGTCTCTGGCGAGCCGAACATGTCCTAGGACACTCCTGGCACTAAAAGCCATACGATAAATAAAATAGATAAATAAATAAATAAATATTATGAGTTCAGTTTGTAGGAAGGACACCTATATATTTACCAATTTGAAGCAACAGAATTTTGCAATACTAGTTAAGCCCTCAATGACTCAATACCCAAGGGATGGAGAGATGGGCAAGAGCGCAACAAGAAAGTGATAGTCTTTTAAAATTCACTGTCACTCCCATATAGGTCAGATTATTTGTAAACTTTAAAAATCCAGACCCAGAAGAATATAGTGTATAGACATTTATTTTGTTATTTTCTTTATTATAATAATTTAGTAAAGCCAATATTTTAGACGTAATGATACCAACATTCCTTTTTTGCAAGGGTTGTTTCAGTATGCAATAAAAATTAATGTTATCATTGCATTGGATTGCAAGTTGCATTGCAAGTTGATATGACAATTTTGTTTATGAGAAAGAGGCGATCACCTTCGGACATTTCGTCGCGCGCATAGCAAGCAAGCACTTTCCAACAGCAATGCATCAAGTGTTCCTTCACCATATTTTCACAGCCTGTATGAAGTTGAAATACCGATCTATTGAAAAGTTACAGATCAAACTATCAATCTATTCATTTGACATTGCAAGTTATTAGTCACAGGTTTACTAAGAGGGAAGAGGCCTTGCACGCTTCAGTGGTGATAGGAGACACTTCTTCAAACTCTATAAATATAAAACAAACACTCATCGGATCATGACAGCAAATATATCACTGGTAAGATAATGGTTCATATTATCACTCCACATACGGCAGCATCAAGTAGTGTGCTATAGATCTGCTAGGAAGCAGAAGAAGTTTACAACTGAATGCACTGAAGCGGAATGAAACAAGACTATTTCAGTCACTATAAAAAGAAAACTAAACATTGATAAGGGATAAATAATAACGATCGAGTGGCCTCCGGAGAGGCCAAGTGCAGGTCTTTCTAGTTGACGACCGTGGGCGACCTGCGCGTCGTAATGAGGATGAAGTGATGATGAAGACATCACCTACACCCAGTCACGGGAATTAACCCCAGGAGATTAAAATCCCTGATGGCTCGGCCGGGAATCGAACCTGGGGCACTTCGGGCCAAAGCCTAGCGAGCTAACAATTTAGCCAAGTAGCCGGACAATAAGGGATTATTCATACATATAAAGAAGCCACGTTAGTAGCACTAAAAGTGTTCATGCTAGAGCAATATAAAAGACAGGCCTACACAGGTCTATACCACGTATGGATATGGGCAGCATGCGATGCAGAAGGGGTCTATACGTGGTATAGAGGTTGTCATCAGGGAGTTAAATAACATTTAGGTGATCATCATTCTGTAAACAACCATGGTGGTGGAGGTGGAATGCAAGAATGTATGAATCATCTGAATTTGTGTAAACAACTGTGGTGGTGGTGGTGGTGGTGGAATGCAAGAATGTATGAATCATCTGAATTTTTGTAAACAACTGTGGTGGTGGCAGCAGCATGCAAGAATGAATGAATTTATAATATTACTGTATTAATGTTTCAGATTGCAAGAATATTTCTGGGCACACAGGTAGAATGTCAATTGATTGTGCGCTAAGCTAGGGCAGTATCTTGAAAGCAGGAACAGGGACAAAGACCATTAAGAAGAATTAATGTCGAGTTTCATTCATATGATGGAAGACAAATATCAGTAACCACAATATAATATGTACACTAACATACCTGATAATGCAGAATTGATTCTTTGAAACTGCGTACTTCATATCCCTCTGCACCATAATACTTCACAGTTTCAAAATTTAACAGTGAATCTACACTCCTGGCCTTCTGAGCATTGTCAGCCAAGTTCATACTGCGTTGATATTTTGTCCTCCATTCAGTTACAAAGATTGTGGTCACTGAAAGAAGGAAGCATTTCCATAGTATGAATGTTGGGAGTGTTAAATACCATAATCTAGTACAAGAATTGCATAGTACAATATCTCTCATATCTTTGGCATTTATTGCTCACACTTCACCTGGACAGCCTTGGTTCAAATTCCAGTGAATGATGATGATGATGATGATGATGATGATGATGATGATGTCATTGGTTTTATATCCCTTTTAACTGCTGTGGCTTTTAGAGAAGCATGGGTGCCAGAATTTTACCCTGAAGGGGATAAGTAAAACAATTGCTGGTGCTGTTTAGGAGTTTGGGACACAGTGGTCATCAGCCCTGTGCGCAATTGTGTTGAATTTGAATTATCGCCTGAACTACAGTATTGCACTACCTAAACTGGTGTGTGAACTAGTAATTGGATAACATCGGGAGAGAGGCTAAAGTAGATTTGAAGAAGATACCATGGAAAACCACTTATAGGGTAACAGAATGGGATTCAAATAAACCTCATTTCTCAGTTATCGTCCAACAAATATTAGAGCTGCAAGCAATTAGTTGTTCTAATGTACTGTATAATACTGTATAATACTGTATTATCAACATTTTCAGTACTTTCGTTGATGTAGGCCTAGAGTAAAACCTTCATTAAATGAACATCTTATCTGAACTAGGCTACATAAATGAAGGAAAATACATTAATTTTCATTAATTTGCATGTTAATCCATTACAGAAAACAAGAGTTCAAAATGACTCCTGATCACACAAGGGTTGTTGCAAAATGTTGTTGGATTGATGTTACAAAATAATTTGCAAAATAATATAAAGTAGCATTGTAATGAGTAAAATAAGTACAGTGAAACTTCTCTTTACGGACACTTCTCAGATGCGGACACTCCTTAGATAAGGACATAATTTTATGTCCCGAATTAAATTATACCTAACTGCTAATAAATTGAACCCTCTTTTACGGACACGGACAGCTCTTTAAAACGAGAAAGTCTGCTTAACCCCCGTTATTCGGACAAAATAATTCCGAGTTTAAAAAGTAAATAAAATTGTGAAGGACATGCAAACAACAAAACCAACGGCTCATGAAGACAGTGAGTGTAGTGAAAGTGAAGGAGAAGAAGAAAAAGATGAAAATCCTATAACAAATTATAACTCAGCTTGCAAGGTGGTGGAGCTACTGAAAAAATTTGCTCTTAGTCGCAATGATACTGATGCACTGGAATTAATACAACAGTTACATGGTGTATTTGAACAGGGACACACTCATGCAAAGTTCACTCAACACACCAACCTGCCTGATTTTTTAAAGACATCATCATAACATTTTAAGTACTATCTCTACTGCATTACTGTTTCTATTTACAGTCACTGGAGATGTGTATAACCTAACTATAGTACAGTTTTGTATTTTGTTCAGTATGTAATGTACATATTGCATTTTTATTTCTGTCTTGACCGAAATTGGTTTTTAAATGTGGCCCCTGCCATTTAAGGACACCTCCCAGATACAGAAAAATTACTTTGTCCGATTAGTGTCCACAATTGAGAGGTTTCACTGTACATATATCTCAGTGTACTTATGAAGCTACAGTGACTTACAATAAAACCTCTCTTAAAGATCACTCCCACCATCCCTCTCAATGACAGACTTTTGTAGAAACCGACACCGAATCCCATAGCATCAATGCAATTTGTACCTCTATTAAAAGACTACTCCTCTCCCCACCCAGCTTTTTAGCGACCTAAGTTTTTAAGGACTGTAGGCTTAATATTAGCTGCTGATATGATGTCGAGTACTGTGTGTCAACTAGAGCCGGGCAAATTTGCTCTAGTTCCGATCGGTATCGTAAGTTGACGCATGGCCAGGATCGTCCCCCACCAAGCGCACTCAAGGCCAGGTCTCTCCGCTGAGTGGGAACCTTGAGTATCGATAATACCAGAACTCCTTTTCTCTAGACGTTATCGACAGTATCTATTTAAAGGAAATAGCAGCCTCTCTCAAGCCACTGCACGTGTGAAATCAAAGCCCTCTGTAACTTCGGAATGAAAAGCATTCCTCGGCAAATTTAATATTGTATGAATTGATCCACTTATGACGAGGAATACCATATTGTATTGGGTTCGTTATATTTTACCATGACTTCTCTCACTAAAGATATGATAGCAGATGGAAGTCTGAAGTTATTAGAAAAAGCAGTTATGGTCGAATGAGCATCTGATTGACGAAATTTTAGGTACCAGTAGGGTTATTATATAAAGAAAATACAGTGGAATTAATTTTCAAATCGTTATCATCTACTCCAGAAAAATATGAACAGATTAGCCCAAGTTCTTAGCCATATTCACATGGCGAAATAGGATGGTCCATTACAGGAAGGAAGAGTTTTCACAAGTGTAGTATTATTAATTATTTCCTCTCGTGTCCACAATCATTAAATGCTTTGTTGTCACTATGGTTGTTGTAGCCTGCGCAACTCCCTTAAAACGACGAAATCAAAATTAATATAGGAATTCAGAAACATTATGCAAAATACTGTACATCATTTTTCATCAGATAGTTTATCTAATTTTGTGCTTGAAAGGAATATAAGTTTGTGACATGCGGTATATTAATCACGCCAGTGCAAACACCTCACTGATTCGTCTATAAATGCCAAAGATATGAGAGTTTGAGTGACGAGAGTACGAAGGAAGTTCACTGAGAACTGCTCATTACCGCGGGAATGTCACTTTGTCCGATACTCCACAGACTCATTCGATCACAAGGTAATGTTGATATCACTACCCATGATGCAACATGTGAGCATGTGCCTAGGCATGCGATTGAAATGACAGTGGATCAAGGATAATTCAAAGCCATCATAACAAAATAAAAAAGATCAATCTTATTCTTGAATGTGAACATTAGGTTTTCTCATGGCCGACGACTAGAGAATAGTATTCAAAATGGTAGGAGCGTTTTAGATGCTGAAGTTCTCACTCTGTATCTTAGCCATATTTTCTACTCTAATACGAGTGTCTCCGGGGCTGAATTGATAACGCGTTTGACTCGTGAATGAAAGGATTGGGGTTCGATACTTGGTAGGGTAAGTATTTTAGAATTTGTTTTTGTTATGTTTTATAGTTTGTATCGATCGCTTTACCAATATCTTACTACAGAAATGATACAAAAGAACACAGTTGCATCACAGGGGCACTAGTAATATAGCGAGTGCATGAATTTTCAGGTTCCATTCCGTGAAAGTTACAAGTGCTTGAATGTGGCATTACACGAAACAATCTTAATATGTACACATTAAAGAGAATTTTCTTTTGCTGAAATTTCTTTTAGTCGTTTTTACCCTCCAGGGTTGGCTTTTCCCTTGGACTCAGCGAGGGATACCACCTTTACCGCCTCCAGGGCAGTGTCCTGGAGCTTGAAACTTCGGGTCGGGGAATGCAACTGGGGAGGCGGAACAAGCACCTCCCCCAGGCGACCTTACCTGCACAGCGAACAGGCGCTTTATGAGGGATGCGAAGGGAAGGGAAGATTGGGAAGGATAGACAAAAAAGAGTGAAGAAGGCGGCCATGGCCTTACGTTAGGTACTGCACCCGAAATTTGAATGATTTTAGACAAAAATGATGATATTTTTCGAGCCCCATGATATAATTTAACGTAGAGATATTGATACTGGAACGTGACGCAAACGAGTTTTGTTAGTGAGTTCAGCCTAGGGGGAGGCTTGATCACGTGATTTGTGATGCCCGAGAGATCATGACAAGGTTAAAAACTGCATAGCAACGGGAGTTTTACCGTGGATTGAAGCCAATAATTGTTATAAATTATATCATTGAATATAAGCTGACAGCCAATGAGAGGAAGTTTTATGGAAGAAAATATTACCATGGCCTATTTAACATCATTAATTATTCCAGTTAAGCCCTAAGAAAGACTTTTTATTGTTTGAAATACTGAAGAAAATTACGAGAAGAAGTCGCTGGAAGTAAGTAGTACACTGTAATTAGTTTTATTCAGGTACGAACTCTTTAGTTAGTGGGAGCTAAAATGGCACTGAAAAAAAGTTCGATTTGGAGAAGGGGAACTCAGAAGAAGCGTTCTTAAGCCTAGAGAAGTCGTAGGAGACAGACGTGATTCCGGGAGTGTTCAATCCCAGGGAAGTTAAACCAAGTGCGGTGATAGACCACTCGAGACTACAGTGCCGATTCGGGCCAAGTTAATGTACGGCTTTGCTTATATCAAAGTAGTGCAAGTTGAGCCGATACATAATTATACGTTTCTGAACTATTCTACAAGATTATTATTACAAAAGTGAATTCAGGATATATTATTGAGTATATATAAACATTTTAAGAAGTTTTAATGTTGCAGATTCGAAGAATAAGGCAGTTTATAGACAGTTTATTTCTACTGCAAAAAAGTTACGCATTTCTTGAAGAGAAGCATTTTAGTTCAGCAAGATAGCAGCGAACGCTAGTATATTCCACAAGACAACGTGAGTAACAGTGTGTTGTATGAACATTGAAGCCTTTAATTATTTGAACACTATTATGACTGCCAATATGAAAAGAGAAGAAATGTTATTTGACATCTTGAAGATGATTGTGATTGAGTAGAAACTTTATGCGATTGGGGTATGTTAAAGCAGAGTTGTGATTAGACAGCATGGAGCAACATTAGTTAACTACAGAACTATGTACATCTAGAATGTCTACAAAGTCAAGTACACATGTGTTCGCATTTGCGAATAAATTAATTATTTAATTTTTTCTGGTTTACGTAAATTTGTCAGTCAGACAGCATTTAGATTTTTCTTCCATAACCTCTAAAATCTACCACGTGGTGGTAATTATTTTTCTCATAACTTGTTCTTATATTCCAAATTAAGTATAATGTAAATTACTTACTTTGTATTCTATGCTATATGCTTGAATTCTAAGACATTCTTTCTAAGCGCTGTTCTAGAGACACATGTTATTTCTTCACGTCAAGAAATCTCAAGATGGACTGACCACCATCATTCAGCTCTCATTGGTCGGCCTCCTAGCTTCGACCAATCACTGAACGTCTTCCCCGGCAGACGTCATGCTTCCTTCTAGAATCGTCTTCCGGATCTCTTTATAAGCAGCATGTTTCTCCATCTTCTTCGTGATTTTCCTTGCAGTCGTCGAACTGTTCACCAGTCTTCGATGATGATGATGATAATTGTTGTTAGAAGGGGCCTAACATCTAGGTTATCGGCCCCAAACACACACCAGTCTTTGTATACCAAGACTTAAAAAGCATCATGTGAAACCTCAAGATAGTAATTCTGCATAACGAAGCCTTACTTCTTTCTACTTTATGTCTCAAAGACATCTTACCTTTGTGACTGAACTTGGTTACAATCTACGATTTTCTAAACGACATGTTTAAGAAAATGAACTTTTCAACAGGCTAACTTAGCATCACCAGAGCAACGGAAATAGTTTCGTCACGCATTTTCTATAGACTTAAACTTGTGTTTAAGTTTTCGAAAGCTTCTACCATGTAGCTACTTTTTGTGCAGTGAATTCTACGGCATATTAGAACTTGGAAATGATAATGTGCTTCTACTCTTCTTTTTCTAAATTTCATGTGCCTAAAATGTGCCACGTGTGTTACATTTTTAATGTTTCCAACCATGTGCTTTATTGCTAATCTACACACACCAGCAAACCAAAAGATAAGTAACATTTCTTATATCTCTAACCTATATATGTACTTTCCCAAGTGTTTTGGACTTTCTGAAGAAATTGATCAAGTTTGTTCTTCAAGCATTTTGCTTTTCATATCTCTACGGAAGTTATACAGCTTAACTACTTTTTGTGAACATAGTTACTTTACATTACTTTTTCATGAATCTCCAAAGCACGATTCACATACCGGCTTTCATTTGCCACTTTCCTTTTAGGTATTACATATCGGCTTGCTTTTGCTTAAAGGCATACAATTGTTTTCATAACTTTCTTTTCTTAAGGTGCGGCAGGATTGGTCCCCTAACCGTCATAGCGCCTTTAAAGGGTATGCCTCTCTTTCAAAGTTTCTCTTTCTTCATTAATACTCTTGTGGAACTTTTACAAATATTCCACTTTTTTTTAAGGTAACTTACCCTTTGTTAAGATTTCCTATCTGGTATATTAAGCATTTTGGATTCGGGCCCCAAGTGCTTAGGAATCGTGAGATCCATTTTCATGATTCACCCTTGTCTTTTTGTTAAGTTAATGGGACAAGGTGTCTTACAATTTAAAGTTGTTTTCAGTAGCTTGGGCTCGTCCCCAAAGCACTGGTTAGTGAAGTTTGAAGTTATATCAACCTCTTGCTTCTTAAAGAAATAAAAATTCTTACTATGTTAATATTAAGCTTGTTAAAGATCTTCATATACAAATGCTATAATAGATATATTCATATGTTAAAGGAACATGCTCTCTCTTTATCATGCTTTTATTTCTACTTGTAAATGCTTCCATTCCACTACCTTAAAGCTCAACTCAATTCCAACTCTGAAACTATTTTGGAGTTCTCTCTGATATTGGAAACCTTTCATCGGTTGATCCATTGGTACTTTACCATATTAGTTTTGGTGCGGAAACCCGGGAATGGTTCTGTTACCTTTAAATGTTTGAATTCAATCTGTATCTTTGAGAGCACGTTGCTTCATGGTAAAAACCCCTCTAATACTGTCTGACTTTTCACACCTACAACGGATTCACTTGAGCAGGAGCAGGACTCTGACGAGCTGTCGCAGCCCTCTCCATCTGTCAAATCTGACCTATCTTCACCGTCAGCAACCTCTTCAATGCAAGGTTCGGTGAGTAATACTGCAGTCTCTACCATGGCCACTACAGAGAAGTTACTTGGCACTCGTGCCATTCTTAAGAAAAAATTAGATAGGTTTTGCTCTTTCTTAACTGAAAGAAGTCTCGATCACCATCTGAGCATTCTTACCGACAGGTTTAAAACATATCAATCTAATTTCAATGCTTACGATTCTCTTCAAACAGAAATTGAGCTTCTCGACTCTGCTCACGAGCAAGATCGAGGTGAAGTGGAGGAGAGTTATTTTGAAAGCTTTCTAGAAGTTGAAACTTTAATTAAACTTTAAATGATAAACAGAAAGACCAACCTGTCATTCCTGTAAAGCCAATTCTACCTAGAATTTTTCTCCCTTCCTTTTCTGGTAGCGAGCAAGAGTGGGATTCATTTGAGAAACTGTTTATTTCCCTACTTCACAATAATTCTTCAAATCTGCTATACAGGAATTTCATTACTTAAAGCCTGTCTTACAAGGTCCCCCACTTAAGCTAATAGAGGCACTCCCTCTAACTTCAGATAACTACTCTGTTTCCTTTAATTTGCTACAGCAGAGATATGGTAACCCCAAGCTGCAGATCCATAGGCACATTACGGCCTTGTTTAATCTCCCTTCTTGTCGTACTGATAATCTTTCATCTCTACGCCATTTAGGAGACACTGTTGAGCTCAACGTACGTGCCCTGAAGCACTTAAAGCAACCTGTCGAACATTGGAATCTGTTCTTGATATACCTCACAACCTCCAGGTTCGACTCCCAAACTTTAAAGGCATGGGAATCAGATTTAATTGATCAGTCTGACCCTACATTTCAAACCTTAACATCATCATCATCTTGAGCAGTTTCCAACCGCTGGTCGGGTCTGCTTGGAACATAAGCCTCTCCATCGTTTCCTGTCCATCCACCATCTCTCGTCATTTACTGTGTCCCAGCACACTCCTCTTTCCTCCACACTCTTCTTAACTCCTTTTGTCCATCTGTCCCTTGGTCTTCCCCTTGGCCTCCTTCCCGTCATTTCCATTCCAAACATCTTCTTCGGTATCCTCTCCTCTTCCATCCTCCTCACATGTCCATACCATTGTAGCCTAGATCGCTCTATTCTATTTTGCAATGGTTCCTCTCTTACCATCTCCCTGACTCTCTCATTCCTTACTCTGTCCATTCTTGTCACTCCTACCCTACTCCTCTGGAACTTCATCTCCACTGCTCATATTTTATTCTTGTCCCTTTCCTTCATCACCCATGTTTCTGAACCATATGTCAAAATTGGCACAAAGTAGGTCTTGTAGATGATTCCTTTACATTTTTGTGGTACATCTTTATTCCATATCATCCCCCTAACACTCTTGAAAAATCCATCTGCGCACCTTCCCCTCTCATTTATTTCCATCCTATTGCCTCCCTTTTCTTCAATTATGCTTCCCAAGTACTTGAAGCATTCTACTTTCTGCAACTGCTGTCCTCCAAGTGTTATGCCCATATCCAGTCTGTTCTTCTTCCTCGTTGTGATGACCACTTCACTCTTTTATGCTGAGAACTTCATCCCATATGATAGCACTACCTTCTCCCACTCATCTAATTGCTCTTGTACTTCTTCCTCATCCTCTCCCCATACCAGAAGGTCATCAGCAAACAACATTGCCTTCATTTTCCTTTCCCCAATGCTATTTACCACTTTTCGTATGATTTCATCCATCACCACTATAAATAACAGGGGTGAGAGGGCACTTCCCTGTTTCAGACCACTCTCCAGTTGAAACCATTCCGTTCTCTTTCTTCCCACCTTTACACAGCTTTTGCTTCCCTCGTACATTGCCTTCCGTCTTGCCACTGTCTCCTTGTTCACTGCTTTTGCTCTCATTGCTACCCATACCTTGTTTCTATTAATACTGTCTGTCTGCGACATACGTGCCCCAGATGAAACATCAGGGGATAAATGAAAATGACGAATTAACTCTAGTGGACTGTATTTACAAAAATGTACATGTTACAAAAGACACAACACTTGATATGCGAAGGAGCTGATGCTCCGAAACACAAACACGTTTAGCCATGATGGCAACTTCACTCCCTGTCTCTAGGTCACTGCTGCCAACCTAAACATAATAAATGTATCTGTTACCAACTGTGGAAATAAAACACTATATAATTCTCCCTGAGAGCAAACAAATACTATCATATGCTTTCTCAATATCCAAGACTGTCATCACCAGATCTTTCCCATATTCATAATGGTGTTCTTGTAGCTGTCTTACTGCAAAGATGAGGTCAACTGTTGACCTTCCTGGCCTGAATCCATACTGTTCTTCCCTCAGCCCATCTTCAACTTCTGTCCGAATTCTTCTCTCCAGTACCTTCTCAAATATTTTGGCGCAGTGGCACATGAGTGTAACTCCCCTGTAGTTCTTGCATTCCTTCCTACTTCCCTTTTTAAATATGGGTATTATTATCCCTCTTTTCCAGTCCTCTGGTATTTTCTTCTCCCTCCATATCACTTTCATTACTCGAAAGAGCCACTGTGTTCCTATCACCCCTGCTGCTCTCACCATCTCCACACTCACTTCGTCTATTCCCGGTGCCTTTCCCCCTTTCATCTTCTTTAATGCTTCCTCCACTTCTTTCCATGTCAATTCCTTCTCTGAAATGTCTTGGTCACTGTCTGTTTCTTCCTCCACAATGTCCACTATGCTGGTTTTAGTTGGATTTAGGAGTTCCTTGAAGTATTCTCTCCAGATAACCTTTACTTCTTCCATATTTTCGACCTCCTTTCCATTCCTGTCCACCATTCTGACATTTTCCCCTGTATCTCTTCTCTTTGCCTTTATCATTCCATACAACACTTTCTTACTGCCATCACAGTTTCATAACCAGTTTCATAAAAAATCGTTGTCAGGTGCTTTCTGCTGTCGCTCAACAAGCTGAGCTTTCCAGTTCTAGCAAAGGTGCTTTCAGCAAAACAGCACTTAGCAAAAATCCTCTCATTCTCAAGTACTTTCTGTACAAAGTACCTTGCGAACTTTCATTCTTTGCAATAATTTTCATCCTCTTTATTCCTGTTCTATTTTCAAATCGTTGTCAGTTGATGACCGTAGGAAAGTTGTAGCCCAACACAAATGTTGTTTCAATTGTCTTTCTGACAAGCATGCAGTATCAAGCTGTTCTTCTAAAGGTGTTTGCATGCATTGCAAGTTTCGTCACCATTCCTCATTATACCGGTTTGAAAAACCAAAGCTTAAACATCCTCAAAATAAATCTTCAGAAAATGTTGTTGCTTCAGGCTCCCAAACGAATGCAGCTTCCAGCAGTAAGTCATACCTTACCTCTGGCACTCATTCTGACTCACGTGCTCAGTCTTATAGTCCAACTGCTAATTCTTGGCGCAGTACTCAGATTTTGTTATCTACTGTGCGGCTTCAGGTTCAAGATTCCAAGGGTAACTGGCATTCTGTTCGAGCTCTTCTCGACAATGCTGCCACTCATGATTTCATAACCTCTTCTTTGGTTAAGAAATTAGGCTTGCAACCTCACATCACTTCTATAGAGATATCAGGTATTAACAATAGCAAATCCACTTCTTTGCAATTTGTAAAGCTTAATATTAAAGACTCAGTGCAATGAGGCACTAACCTTCACCTTAATTGTCTGTCTATTCCTGTTACAGGAGCCCCGACTCCAAGTCATTCCTTTTCAATTGACACTTTCCTTCTGTTTTGAAATTAGCTGATCCCTACTTTCATCAAAGTGCTCCAGTTGATATTCTTCTAGGTGCAAATGTATTTTGGCAAAATTTGCTTCCTTCACGAGTTAACATTACTTCTAGCATCTACGCCCACCACTCCAAGTTTGGTTGGCTAGTTACCAGTCATATTCCGCTTACCACTGTGCAGTCTTCTTCACAATGTCATTTTACTCATACTGAGCTGAATCAAAATTTAGAGAAATGTTGGAAAATTGAATCCATTGATTCCACACCTTTGACTTCCACTGAAGATGATTTCTGCGAACAACTCTATCTTGCAACCACCACTCGTAATTCAGATGGTAGGTATATTGTCACTATGCCTCGAATTCCATCCCCTCCCGTTTTGGTAAATTCACATCCTCGCGCTCTTAAAGCTTTGTTTGCTGTTGAAAATCAGTTAAAGTAAGATTCTTCAGCCAAAACTCAATACATAGAATTCATGGAAGACTACGAAGCCTCTGGTCACATGGAAGTTCTTAACAAACAAACCCTTTCAGACGATAGTGTTTATTTAAATTATCACCCTGTGTGGAAAAATCCCTCCAGTAGGGAATACATCCGAGTAATTTTTAATGGTTCCGTTCCTGATTCTAATGGCATTTCTTTAAACGATACCTTATTAACAGGTCCAGCCATTCAGTCTGCTCTTTCTTCTGTTCTACTCAACTTTCGCTTATTTCCCGTTGGTGTCATAGCCGATATCAAGCAAATGTATAGGCAAATATTGATTGATTCAGAACAACAAAATTATCAACAAATCTTGTGACGTGACAGCCCTTTAAAACCCATCAAAATCTTTAAATTAAAAACCGTTACCTATGGTCTGAAACATCTGCTTTCTTGGCCATACGGATTCTAAAGCGTCTCGCTGACCAAGATTCTAATCTTTTCTCTTCAGATATTTCTGATCTTCTAAAAAAATCCTTCTATGTGGATGACTTTCTCCATTCCTTCAACTCCCCTTCGGAGGCCCTTAAGCATTCTCAAGAGCTCAAGGCCCTGCTTCACCGAGGAGGTTTTCTCTTGCATAAATGGAACTCCAATTCCCAAAATTTATTAACTCGGCTCTTGTCTAATGGTAATTCTGATTCACCAGTAGAACTCCTACATACGGACAATTCTACCAAAGTATTAGTACTTCATTGGTATCCAATTTCGGACTCTTCTTTCTATCAAGTTAACTTGTCTACTTCTCTTCCTCAAACCAAGCGAAGTTCTCTCCGAAATTGCCAAAATCTATAACCCTCCTGTCATAGTTATAGCCAAAATGTTCAAGCAAGAATTACGGTCTCTGAAAACTGATTGGGATGATCCTATTCCTCCATCTCTTTTGGAAAGATGGCTTTCCTTTCGAACTCATCTTTGCGATTTAGCTATTATAGATATCCCAAGGGTTCTAATTCCCACTTCCTTTTCTTCTAACTTAGAGCTGCATCTGTTTGCCGATAGCTCCATTAAAGCAAATGGATGCTGCGCTATGTTGTAACTCGTAGTACTCCTCCTTCGTTTTCTAACCTGATTTGTGCTAAATCAAAGGTAGCCCCTCTGAAAACTATTTCTTTGCCACGCTTGGAATTATGCGCTGCCCTGCGCGCAGCAGAATTGCCCAAAAGACTCTTATCCAATCTTAATTGTCAATTCAGTCACATATATTACTGGACTGACTCCGCTATCACGTTGGCTTGGATTCTGAAACCCCTTCCCACCGGGGCAGTCCTTTGTCGCCAACAGAGTGGAAAAAATTCAAAATATTTCAAATTCTTCTCAATGGAAGCATGTCTCTGGTAAGGAAAACCCAGCTGACATCATCTCTCGTGGATGTCTTCCACAGGAAGTAGCCAAATCTAGTCTCTACTGGCATGGCCCAAATTGGTTGTTAAAAGAACCTTCCTATTGGCCATCCTTTCCTTCTACTTTAACTAGTATTCCTGAGACTCGTAAAATTGCCTCTTCTCTTGTAACCACCGTTACCCCTTCATGACTTAAATGTTATTCCTCATCTCAAAAACTAATTCGCATTGTAGCCTACCTGCTTCTATGGAAATTCTTTGTGTTAGACAAACCATTGATTCCTCAAGCTTTTCTTTCTACGTTTGAATTGCAAACTGCTACGACCAAGGTTTTATGGCTTACACAGCATGAAGTTTTCTCCGAAGAAATCAATGCTCTCTCTAAAGGTCTGTTCATAAAAAAAAAAAAAAAAAAAAAAAAAACCAGACTATTTGCTCTTTGTCCTTTTCTTGATAACAATGGGTCAATGGGTTATTGAGAGTAGGAGGCAGGCTATCTTTTGCCAATTGCTCTGAAGATAAGGAACACCCTATAATTCTTCCTTCTAAGCATCACGTTACCAAACTTATAATTCTCCAGTTTCATTACCAACACCTACACGTTGGTACTCGCACTCTCTTATGTTTGATTCGTGAGCAATATTGGCCCATCAATGGGATACACGAAGTCATTTCTGTTGTAAGAAAGTGTATTCCTTGCTTTAAAGCTAAACCTAAGTTTCCTCAGCAACTCATGGCTGATCTCCCTTCGTTTCGCTCTGCTCCCAGCAGACCTTTTCTTCTTACTGGTACCGAATATGCTGGTCCGTTAGTTTACCAAACTAACAGTCTCAAAGCCAAATGCATAATTTTTGGAAAGTTGTACATTGCACTCTTCGTATGTATGGTTACTGGTGCTATTCACCTTGAAGTAGTCACCAATGCTTCTACTTCCTATTTTCTCTCTGCTTTTTCTCGATTCGTTGCCAGAAGAGGTATTCCTTCGGAGGTTTCTTCTGACAATGCCAGAAATTTTCTTGGTGCTTCTCAGCAGTGGAAACAAGCTCTTTGTTCTCACTCTGCCAACGAGCAAATCTCAAACTATGCACATTTATAGAATTTTAAATGGCACTTCATTCCCCCTTATGGTCCCCATCATGGTGGTAGGTGGGAAGCTTGCGTAAAACTGACCAAAACTCATCTAAAGAAAACCAAAGGAAATTCTATCCTATCTTTAGAAGAGTTTAATTCCCTCGTGATCCTTATCGAGGGCACTGTCAATTCTCGTCCCTTATCTCGTTTGTCTGATGACCCTTCCGATTTACTTCCACTGTCTACTGGTAATTTTTTGATAGGTAGCACATTGAATGCTCCGCCGCCTCTCATCGATCGCAGGCTTGACTTTTCTTTGCCTATTCTTTGGAAAAGAGTCCAAGCTCTCCAAAATACATTTTGGAAAAGGTGGAGACTGGAGTATTTGAACTCACTACAGAGGAGAAGGAAGTGGCAGCTCACTCGTCCAAATCTCAAGGAGGGAGACTTGATTCTCTTACGAGATTCCAGTCCTCTTGTTTGGCACACCGGTAGAGTAGAAAAATGTTTCACCGGTCGTGATAATCGGGTACGAGTGGTAAAAATAATTACTCCTTCTGGACATTGTATTCGTCCAATCTCTTGTGTTTCACCTTTACCACTCTAGTCCTGTTTCTTATGTGTATCGCTCCTTTAACTTTTCTTGTGCCCCTCCGGCAGTTGGTTCGCATTTGCGAATAAATTAATTATTTAATTTTTTGTCTGGTTTACGTAAATTTGTCAGTCAGACCACATTTTGATTTCTATTCCATAACCTCTAAAATCTACCACGTGGTGAATGAAGTAGCTTGGAAGTAGGCCTAGTCTTTGATTCACACTTGGCTAGTGGTAGTGGGAATGTATTGGTGATTATTCTGTAGCTTATATGTAGTTGGCTACTGACCTATAGCCTACAGTGGCCTCAAGATAGGAAGTTGCCGTGTTAGGGGTGGAAGCACAGGAGGGGGCCCCACGCCCGGTCAGCTATGCGTGTACAGTCACATTATTTGACAAGTCGGCCTACCACCATCCCTCCCAACTTGTTTATTCTGTGGGGCCGTGACATATATTTCACATTTGTGAAGTTCATTTATACAACGTAGAAAACAAGGTATTTGTGTGCATTATGTATCATAACGGAGCCAAGGAGCCAGTAATAAGTTAATAACAGTAACCGGTATTTTAAAAAATACTTTGACTAAGCCGTGGGCTATTCGAAAAGGCTTTTGTTGTTTATTTTAGGGGCTGCGACATCGTTATCATATAGCCCCGTGTATTTCAGGTGTGGGTGGGAGGGGGGAGGGGATTTGTGTGATAACCTGTGTTATTGTGATAGCTGCACTAGTGTGTGTATTTGTAAATTGGCGGTAGGATTGGGAAGGAGGCAGCCGTGGCCTTAAGTTAAGAACCATCCCAGCATTTGCCTGAGGTAGAAGTGGGAATCCACGGAGAATCGAGGTGGGAATCGAACCCAGACCTCCGGGGCGAAAGCCGAGAACGCTACCCGCTACACCACAAAGCTTTTATGATTAAACAATGAGCATTGTAAATGGGAATGAAGTATAAGTGCAAATATCACTATGTATTCACAACACATGTACTGGACACAAATAATTATCTATTCACATTATCACAGTATTATCCCCCAGGGGTTCAAACCCATACAATTTTAGTATTATCACCACAACACAATTTAGAGAAGAAACGACGGAAACCATTATTTACAGTCCGTCCAAAGGCAACTCCTCCACTCCCGATAAATCACCATCTGAATCTCCACTCTCTTCTTCTTCTTCTTCGCTACTGTCTTCACCTAACTTAATAATAAAGTTTTCCACGACTTCTTCAATTAGAGGCTGCTGCTTCAGGTACTCTGCTTCATACGTTTTGGCTTTCTCACACTTCTTCATCCAAAACTGTTGTGAGATTTCATCAAACTTCTGTGTTGCCAATGCTCTGACGTCCTCCATTTTGAATGTGGTCTTTGTTTGCAGCAATCCAATTTTTTAGTTCGGCCCAGACAAGCTCTATGGGGTTAAGTTCTGGGTGATACGGTGGAAGACGTAGAACCGTGTGACCATGTTGTTTCAGCAGAGAGTCTATCACATATTCTTTATGCAGTGGTTTATTCAGCCTTACTAACTCAAGTAACTGAACTTTCACCATGTTGTCAGCAAATGGGATGTCATTACACCTTAACCACTCCTGCAGGACAGTCTTTCTGGAGTTGCTTGTGGGACATTCGTTAGATTGAACGTCGTGATACGGGGCGTTATCTATCACAAGCACACTGTTTTTAGGGAGATTAGGGATTAACTTCTCTTCGAGCCACTTGCTGTAATTATTATAATTCATCTCGTTATGGTAATCTCCTGTTGATTGTGACGATTGCCACAATGTCAAACAACTTTCAATAAACCCCATCTCCCCTCCAGCATGTATTACGATGAGTCTTCCTCCTTTAGAAATGGGTGTAAATAAGCCTTCAGTCGAGTCATCTGACCACGATTTTGAAATGACGTGGGTAGAATGAATATACGTTTCATCCATACACACCACAGGTCGGCCTTCTGATCTGAATCTCGTGACGTTATGCAGATAATTATACCGTTGGAAAGCGATGTGTTGCCTTTCAACGAGCACGTGCCTATTGTTCCGAGTTTTCTTCCATTTGTAGCCTAACTCTTTGAGAATTGTTCTCAGGCTTGTTTTACCGCCTGGAAACCCTAAATCCTTCACAAGCCTCGCATGCAGTTTAGGTATTGTCGGTACACATTTCTCCGTTAGATAAAAGTTATTGATCACTCTCCTTACAACACCTTTATCAAAACCATCCAGGCCTGTGAACGACTTGGCTTTTTTCGTTTTTTATTAGAAGTTTCGAACAGTGGTTCACCTTCATTTTTTTTTCCCTCTTGGCCGCACGACTTATCCTCGTTAAAGTCATTTTAGAACATCCAACTGCAGCCGACACTCTTTCTCGCACCTTTTTCACATCTATCAAAAATCCACCTGCTTCACTCTCCCTTTTCATGAATTCCATCACATTATGAATAACCTCACGAGTTTGACTCTTGATAACTTTGCGCGGTAATTTACTACAACTCATCGTAACACTGCAAAACACAACAACAAATAATAATTCTCGTAAACAAATTAATTTCTTTACAGTTCACTCAGACACAGAGACAGCGATAAACCACTTGGCTCAACAGAATGAGTTACTACTTAGCTGCGGAAATGAACTGTACCGTTAGCTGGCTGCCAACAGCGCTCGTGGCGGGGGACACACTTTGTGTGCGCATGCGCGAACCAGGCAGCTTGCTATCTTGAGGCCACTGTACTTAGTAGTAGGCAGATAAAATATTTATATTAGGCCCATTTTTGTTTGTTTCAGTCATGGATTGCGACAGAGTAGTGTGGTAGCCTTCAACGAACTTCAAGGGTTGTGCAACATGAATCAATCATCATTCTGAAGAGCCATATACTCACATGTGCACGGGATATGCACTGCGCATGAGTCACATATGCAAATTTTCGGAGAATACCAACAATATCTCAAAGCTCTCTTTAGTTCTCGACATAAGTTACTGCACCACTGAATGTCTGGGTGAAAATTACTGATCTAGTAAAGTTGTGTGAGACAAAGTCATTGTTCGCTACTTGGTTAAATGACACAGTTTGGGCAAAGCCATTGGTTGCAATACATTATAAATATTGGTCGCAACTATAGTCTACTTGTTTTATTAATTCTGAATGAAAGTAGAACGCGGCTTATACACTTGCATCGGACATGAATGTGACTTTTACATACCTTGTGTCCTCGTTTCATCTACTGGGCGATATTACGTATTGAAATTAGGAACACTGGTCACTACTGCACCTCATATATGTGTATAGTTACATAAATATGAGTTTTCATTTATTGCTCTTTAAAAAATGGCTACCATGTTCCAACAGCGCTTGCATCTCGTTCAACTGTCAACAAGGCGCACTCTTGCGGCACACACTTTGTTGCCAACATGTGGGATACAAAATCGGCTTCCTTTGGTCATAAATGAATATTTTTTTCTAAAATAGGCTAACATCCCTCGAGAATAGTGAAACCGCATCAAAATCCATCCAGTGGTTCTCGAGATTACCCGTTACATCCAAGAATCGGGACTTTGTTTTATACTATGTAGAAATGTGCACCGAAAAATGTAAGCACTTTGAATTTTTAGAAACCATTTGAGTAGGCCTAACACTTTCATAATAGTGTTATTAATAATACGATCATGCAGAAATGAGCGCAAGTGTGGTGGACGTAAGCACATTGTGGGCGTAGCCAATAGCATTCGTGGCAATGCTACCTTCAGTTAAATGCTTATCCGCCGAACTGTCAGAACACATCTCTGAAAAATACAACTCTAAAATAGACGACTGTCTGGACGAAACCATTGGCCGCTACTAGGCCACTAGGGCCTACTAGGTGACTGTGTGGATGAAAATTACTGCTTGTAATACAAGCAAGGTGGTCTGAGGTGTAAGCCCCAGGTTAGGTTTGTATGTAAAGCCTTATTCCACGTTCACCACGCTCAAACTAAGCGGCAAAACCAATGCCAAACAATAATGTTGGCACTGCTGAAAAATGTAATAACACCCTTTAGCGATAAAATGTTCAACTCTTGTATCTTAGTCACATTACATATTACTGTAGAAAATTATCCCGATTTTGGTGGAGGTTGACTCGTATATTCCGCTCTTGTAACTTAAAAACTTTCTCCAGAAAATTATATTTTGTTGGTACCTTCTCGTCCCATCTGCTACGTAACTTCCTAGCGCATGCGCATTGTCAAAGCTACGGACGTAGTCTAAATCCTGCGATCCGAGAATGTATTTCCTAGGTATTTTATCTCCTTAAGGGCCTGTTGTGTTTTTCAATCGCTAGGCTGCCAAGGGAATTAATGTGGTGGGTAAGTTGGTCATATTTACTCGGTGCTATTGGTGCTGAATATAAACTAAACCTTCCGAGTAGTGACACTCCGTAGTTGCTTGTTGTTTTCCTCTTACCTACCAGCTGTGAACACTATGATTTGTGTCATGGATTTGTATTTTAATTGCATGAATCTTTATTTCATGGCTTGTTTTCGTTTATCGAAAGTGCTGTGATGGCTGCCCTAGAATTATTAGCTTCTGTTTGTATACAATATACGGCAATACGTTATAAATATTGGTCGCAACTATAGTCTACTTGTTTTATTAATTCTGAATGAAAGTAGAACGCGGCTTATACACTTGCATCGGACATGAATGTGACTTTTACATACCTTGTGTCCTCGTTTCATCTACTGGGCGATATTACGTATTGAAATTAAGAACCCTGGTCACTACTGCACCTCATATATGTGTATAATTACATAAATATGAGTTTTTATTTATTGCTCTTTAAAAATGGCTACCATGTTCCAACAGCGCTTGCATCTCGTTCAACTGTCAACAAGGCGCACTCTTGTGGCACACAGTCAATCTGTTCTACATACAAAACAAACCTAACGTGGGGCTTACGCCCGGACCCCCTTGCTTGTAGTGCAATCAGTAATTTTCATCCAGATAGTCGTCTAACCAAGTAGCGACCAATGGTTTCGTCCAGACAGACGTCTAACCAAGAAGAGCCCGATTATTTCTCTTTTTCCACATAATTACAACATTATGTGTGTAGTCTAATGTATTTTGTATTGGATATGTTGGTAACTAATGACGTCAATGTGATCGCTCACTGCGGCAGTTTCACATACTAAATATGCTGTCGAACATGGCTGCGGTTGTTAAATATACAATAAATAAAAACACATATTTACGTGATTTAGCACATATATCCGGTGAAGAAGTGATCAAGGTTAGTAGTTACAAATGATAATGTCCACCCCCCCCCACGCCAAAAGATGAAATAAGGTTTGAAAATTATATATTATCAAAGTGAAAGCGAAAAGGAAAAGAGTGATACGTGGTACAGAATTAATCTGAAATTTCACTGCAGTATGTAAGTCGTGTTATAAAAGGAAATAGCGGGTGGCTTGCCTTTCAACGCCTGTATTTAACTCGTCAATTTGTCAGTGAATTCAGTGAATTTTCTGCAAGTGGCTTTTAATGTGCCAGGTGACGAGAGGTCAGGAGAGTATTCTACCAACCATCTCGCGCTGTGCGGCTAGCATTTTTTGGCAGTTGGTCCAGGTTCGATTTCTGGCTCTGCCAAGAAATTTTAATTTTGGTCTGAGGGATGGAACAAGGCAAACTTGTGAAGCAAAACTGAGAAGAGGAGGGTTCGATTCCCAGCTCAGCCATCTTGGAGGTGGTTTCCGCACTTCCATTCCAGGCAAATGCCGGGATGGTTCCTAAATTAAGGCCATGGCCGCCTCGTTCCCAATCCTCATCTGAATAATAAATGCACACACTAATACAGCCATCACAATAACACAGGTTATCAGACAAATTACACACGGCCAAGTACACAGATCTAAATGACCATGATGTTGCAAAGCCCCAAAATCAACCAACAACAACTGCTTTCTAACATTCCAAGAAGAAATCTTAGAGTTGTCATTCCAGTCTTATGCCCCTAAAATCCACGACTAGTTCGAATAGTTTTAGGCCTAAGAATTGGAACAACCATCTCCTTGCATCTCAATAGGGATTTGCCAATAGGCTTTCAACAGCTTGTCTCAATTCTGCCTCCATTATGTAGGCCTATACATGCAAGAAATGAGTATGGTACTTATCAAAAATAAATAAATAAATAAATAAATAAATAAATAAATAAATAAATAAATAATAAGCTAATATGTACCCTACTATTCTATTTTTCTCCTACTCCTACTGTAAATCCTTCCCTGAACACTCATCTTAAAAACAGAATGGTCTGCATTTTTGGACTAATTATAAAAATGTAGCCTATAAGAAGAAATGAACATGCTCATCTATAGCTTCCCGGCAAAACTGGGAAAAACCTTGAGTAAGTATTAATGTTTCTGTTCTTATGAATTTTATATGATGGTTTAAAATTCAATCTAGAAGAGCTAATTTAAGTTAACTTCACTACCATAATACTGCTTAAGAGTTAAGACTGTTGAGGACTGATGACCAAGATGTCCCTAACTTGAGCAAGGACTGCTTCACAACTTTATGTAAAATGTATTTTCGTAAAAGGGCCTTTACTTAGTTTGTATCATTTGCGATATGTGTTACATGGATGTGTGTGCTGAGTTTTTGGTGTTAAATGATTCAAGTTGGCAACACCAAATGTGGCGGCCATGTTGGTTTTCTAGTAACTTAATTAAGGTGGCCCGGACTATATGTGTGTTAATTGATTTATTATTATTATTATTATAGGGATTTTTTAAATTTATTTATATTTTAGGATTTTTATTAATAAACTTGCAAGCCTCCGTGGCTTAGGTGGCAGCACGCCGGCCTCTCACCGCTGGGTCCGTGGTTCAAATCCCGGTCACTCCATGTGAGATCTGTGCTGGACAAAACGGAGGCAAGACAGGTTTTTCTCCGGGTACTCCGGTTTTCCCTGTCAATATTTTATTCCAGCAACACTCTCCACTATCATTTCATTTCATCTGTCATTCATTTCATCATTGCCCCAGAGGAGTGCGTCAGGCCTCGGCAGCCGGCACAGTTCATATCCTCGCCGCTAGATGGGGGTTTCATTCATTCCATTCCTGACCCAGTCGGAGACTCGAAGCAGGCTGTGGATTTTCATTTCATTAATAAACTTATTTTGTTTCGTTTTCTAAGTTCTCTGTTGAGTGACTTATTTTAACTATAAGCAGAGATGGTGTTATGGAGAATCCGAAAGCAGGTAAGGAGCCCTTTTTCCTATACAACCCTGAGTGTAAGGTAAGTATTTTTGTTTTATCCATAACATGATCCTATACTACTGTGTATAATCCCGAAGTGCTTGTTGGTGGAATATTGATGGTTTGTCTAGCCGGAAACTTTCAAGATTCTGCGAACCAGCTGTGCTTTGGATTTCCAGCAAGTGACTTCTCGACTTTTACGGGTACAGTACCATCCCAACATTTGCCCAGAGACGAAGTGGGAAACCACGGAAAACCACTTCGAGGATGGTTGAGGTGGGAATCGAACCCCCTCTACTCATCTGGACCACCCAAGGCTGAGTAGACCCCGTTCGAGTCCTCATATAACACTTTTCAAATTTTGTGGCATGGCGAGGAATTGAACCTCGGATCTCCGGGGTGGCAGCTAAGCACACTGACCACTACACCACAGAGGCGATGCTGAAATCAATAAATTAAAAATAATACTGAGGGATATCATAAGACGCTATGCAAGCACTAACGATCAAAATCTCCTTCGATATATTATTAAGATGATATGCTCAATATAGTATGTTAATATGCCACCGTTGAGGTTGGGTGGATTCTTCCAATTCGCAGACTCCAGTGAACGGAATGAACTATTTCCATTGAATCTTTACACAACAAGTCTCAGTGTCTTCAGGCAGCGCCATATTGCCCAAGCGAGAATGCCGACAATTATTGTTATCGAGCCCACGTTACCGGTAATATCAGTTCCGGAACCATCATTTCCGTTCTTCATTCTCGTCCAACAAGACCGATCGGAAATCAGGAGCTTTTTGCCCGGCTCTAGTGTCAACACTGCAAATGCGTTGTGGACGGACGGGGCAGTGAGCAAACTTTAGGCTATGGGTCATTCTTGGAAAAATTCCTAAACCTCATCAGATAAAGGTGAAGATACATGACCTCATATTTGCGCCAAATGCTTTCCCAGCCGAGTTAGTGAAGTTTCATTGTCCAACACTCTCTCACACCACACCACACCACTTTCCCCTCCTGCAACCTTTCCCACCTACAGGATCCCTTGCCAGGCTGAGATTAAGGTTGAATGCCCATGGTATACACAATTTAAACCTTTCACTTCATAATTGACTTATCAATTGCCACATAAATGGCAATACATAATAATGAACATTTTGTTACATGAATTTTTGTACAGTGTTGTAAAGTTACCACCCCTCTTGAAAGACCAATTTAAACCAGAACCATCGATGGTCATATAAGATGTTTTAATGTATTTTTTTAAATATTTCAGATTTTAGATTCACTAAACAAACAAAAATACAAAAAACAGTAGTTCCGTGAAGAACTAAATAGCCTATTTTCATATACCCTACTTATATTAATTGTCTCTATCAACATACAAAATTTCAGTTTGACAGCTGTAATAGATTCGTGGATATTGAGAACCGTCTAAATACTTTGGATGGTCGCCATGTTGGATTTTTATATATGTAGGTCTTAGAGTTATGTACTATTACATAAAGATTATTGTGCAGGTGTAGTATTCAAACTTCAATCGCATGATTAGGACACAAGAAATGACAACCAGATTTTAAAATTTCGCACAGCTGCCAACTTGTGGTTATGAAATCAATTGAAATAAATTAGATACCAGTGGATTAAAATTTGTATAAGCATTTACCGTACCAAGATTTACTGCGCTCGGATGGTTAAATCATGAGAAATGTCCATTTAAATATTTACATTTCGCGTAACCACCATGTTGGATTTGTGCTCACCAGATTATTGAAAGTTCCATAGGTGAACTTATGTTCATAGCCTCTATCAACATACAAAATTTCAGTTTGATTGCTATCATTGATTAATAGATATTGAGAACAGTCTAAGATGACGATTTTTGCGTGGGTTCATTATTCAAACGTTCACTTCGATCGCATGATTAATACAAAATAATAAAAACTTAATTTTAAAATTGCGCACAGCCACCATCTTGAGGTTATGTGAACAATGGAACTAAATTAGATGCCAGTGCATTACAATGTGTATAAACATTTATTGTACCATATTTCACTGCGCTCAGATGGTTAAATCGCGAGAAAAGTATATTAAAATATTTCATCTTTGCTTGGCCGCCATGTTCGTTTTGTATTTTACAGGTTTTTGGAAGTCTCATAGCTGAACTTCTAGTAGTACCCTTTTTCACCGAACAAAATTTCAGGGTGATATCAGTAATAGTTTCGGAGATATAGATAGATTTACTTAGTCCGGCAAGATTTGGGCCATAGGGCCCTCTCTTCCATCTAACCAGATTATTCAATTGATACATATTGAACAATACAAATACTACATAAATCTAACAATAATACAATGTTGATGCAATATAAAATACATAATAAACAGATTAGCTTGGTATAGGCAGGAAATTGTAGTATTGCTAATTTATTGCTAGGGTGAATAAGTAAAGATACTTAGAAGTAAGTTTAAAATTAGAGTAAGGAAAGGAAATACTGATAAAATGTAGACAGATGATGATAATGATCATGATGATTAGTCATTACTGACTTACAAGCAAGATTAATTATGCACTGTATTTTGAATGGATGAAGAAGGTTATTTAGATGTCTAAATTGAGAGTAAATAAGAATGTGAGAATTGGAAAGATTGAATATATTATGTAAATAATACGACATAAGAATAAGTCTTGAGTTCAACTTTCATTTACTTAGTGATTATGTAAGCTTTAGAGACTACACATCCTATATGACTGCTCCATTTCATATCTTTTCTTACGTGAACGCCCAAATATTTGCAAGAATCTTCTTCTACAAGTATTTCCGAGCCAATGTTATATTGAAAATCTTGCCTTCGCACTTTCCCTATTTTTATTAGACTACATTTTCTTGTGTTTAATTTCATTTTATTTTCAATCGCCCACTTATAGACCAGGTTCAGGTCATCTTGAAGTACTGCATTGTCTTGTGAGTCATGTATCTTTCGATATATTACACAATCATCCGCAAACAATCGACAGTCACTGCGAATCCCATTTCGTAAGTCATTTATAAACGCCAAAAATAACAAAGTTCCGATTACGCTGCCCTGAGGGATACCCGACGTTACGGTAATTTCATCCGAGAATCGGCCTTCAACTTTCACTTTCTGGGAACGACCCGTCAAAAATTCTTGGATCCATAAAATTACTCTTCTATCAATCTTCGTCGAAGCTAATTTACGGAGTAGCATGTCAAGCGGCACGACATCAAATGCCTTCGCAAAATCTATAACTACGGCGTCGACTGAAACTCCATCGTCTAACGATTCGCTAATATCTTGAAAAAGTGATAGCATCTGACTCTCGCATGAGTAACCTTTCCGAAATCCATGTTGCCTATCATTAAACCATGATAATGTTTCCCACTGTTCCCTCAAGTAGTCGCAAATGAGATGCTCCATCTGTTTACAAACGATGGACGTAAGACTAACCGGCCTGTAGTTGCCCAATTCAAGTCTGCTCCCTTCCTTAAATATTGGGACTACCGTAGCTCTTTTCCAGTCATCCAGGATTTGCGCATTGTTTATGGACACATTAAACATCACCTCTAAGTATCGTGCCACGGCGCTATCTCCTTGTTTAAGTACTTCACTAACAATATTATCAGGACCCTTCGATATATTGTAACATAATTTTTGTATTAAAACAAAAGTTTGGCGCTTTTCAGTCGGTCAACACGAATGTGACCGTGTTGACCGACTGAAAAGCGCCAAACTTTTTTTTACTTAGGCAACACTGAAAAATGCCGGCCCCGTGGTGTTGGGGTAGCGCGCCTGCCTCTCACCCGGAGGCCCCGGGTTCGATCCCCGGCTCCGTCAGGGATTTTAAAACTGACGTGAGGGTTGGAACGGGGTGCACTCAGCCTCGTGAGGACAATTGAGTAGCTGTCTGACAGTGAGACAGCGCCCCGATCACGAATACCAAGATTAACGGCCGAGGGGACCCGACGCGCTGATCACGCGTCACCCCAATATCTGCAGGCCAAATGGCTGGGCAGCGGTCGCTTGGTCGGCCTTAGCCCGTCATGGGCTGGATAGTGCCAGGGGTTGACTTTTTTTTTGACTTTTTGAACACTGAAAAATGGCTTCAAACCTCACAATCACAACAATTTTTGTATTAGCTTTTCAATTGCTGACTGGTTTATTTGGAGAAGTGGAGCCCCTGATTCACCGTTAAGGTCCAACACACAGCTATTGGATTTATTGAACACACTACCATAAAAGACATTTAATTCATTAGCAATGGCCTGCTTCTCAGTAATTAATTTACCGTCACCGGACATTATCATGTACTGCTGGCAATGCTGCTTGAAGCTGAACGGGGTTGCTCCTCTGACAGAGCAAGGCAGATTGTTCCACAGTCGTGCAGTAGCAACAACAAAGGAGTTGGTATAGCTTACTGTGCGGTGTATGGGTATCAGCATGAGAGTGTCGTTTTTAGACTGTGTTCCAAGACTATGCTCGTATGAGAGGCGGTGAAACTGAGAACGCAGGTAAGCGGGAGTGGAAATTGAGAGTATTTGTTGAAGAAGGCATAAGGAATGGAGGTCGCGGGATTGATTTAGACGTAACCAGTTAAGTAGCTCATAAGCGGGGGTGACATGGTCATCATACCGTAAACTGCTATGTAGAGTACACAGGCATTTTGTGCATGTTGGAGTTTGTTTTTAAGAGTAACAGTCAGATCTTTGTATACCACATCGCAGTAATAAAAATGAGGCAATAAAAGGGAGGAAACAAGTCATTCTTTTAATACACGAGAGAAAATATTCCAGAATCTTCTAAGTGAATTCAATGCGGAAAATACTTTTCTGGCAACATTGGAGACGTGCTGCGTCCAAGAAAGATGTTCATCTATAATAACGCCTAGATCTTTAACTGATTCTCGGAATTCGATTGGGGAATCGCACAAGCATAATTTTGGTAAAGTGGGTTAATTTTTTAATTTTATGAGGATTTTCGGGTGGGAGATTATGATTGCTTGAGTTTTAGCCTTATTGAGTCATAGTCCATGTAAGGGAGTCCAGTTACAGATTTAAGTTAAGTCTTCATTAACGGTACCGATTGCTTCCGATAGTTTTTCTGGTGCTGAATGCAGGTAGAGTTGTACATCATCAGCATATAGGTGGTGTTTGCATTTAGTGATTGATGAAGTAATATCGTTTATATAGATCGAAAACAGGAGCGGTCCAGGGACTGACCCCTGAGGGACTCCTTTCTCAACTGAACTCCATGTAGACATTTGATTTGAGTTACTTTTACACATTGTTGACGTCCACGTAGACAAGAGTCCATCCATTGGATACTGTTCATGGAGAGATGAATTTTAAATAGACAAGAGAGTAATATGTCATGGTCAACAGAATCGAATGCTTTACTGAAATCAAGCAGTGTTAAGATTGTTACTAGCCCACTATCCATAGCCTTTCTTATGTCATCCATGACTTTGAGTAGTGCAGTAGTACTGTGATTTTTGTGGAAGCCGGATTGGTGTTCATCAAGGATATTGTGCTCTAGCAAATAGGAGGAGAGTTGTTCGTGGACGATAAATTCCAGTGATAGTATACTGACTGGGTGATAATCACTTACATGTTTAGCCTGTGTACTTTTTGGGATTGGGATGACGAAGGCCACTTTCCAAAGCGATGGGTACATAACTGTCATTAATGAGTGATTGCATATGTGTGTTATTGTGGGAAGTATAATATCAATGATTCATTTGAATCATTCGATTCTATATTGTCAATCCCCTTAGATTTTGATTTTATTCGAAGAATAGCACATCTGGCTTGTAAGGGGATAACATGCAAGAAATGGAATGTGTATTAGGAGTAAGGGTGTTGTAGTTTATTGATCAGAGTTCTGTGTTTCATGTCAGGGTCGACCGAGTGTCCGGTAGTTGTAAAATAATCGTTGAGTGTGTCAAGGGGTTAGATTAATGGGGTTGTCAATTCTCTCTCTACCTATTCCCATGTTTCTTAGTTCCTTCCACGCCGCAGAGGGTTTGATATTACCTCCTAGCAGGTTATGAGCATGTCTGATTCGAGCGTTACGTACCGTTTGGGAAGTTTTATTTCAAAGTTTTTTGTAATCATCATAATTCTGTTGGGTGGGCAATCTCTAAAACTTTCTGTGTGCCGCATCGCGCTTAGCTAGCAGTACTTTAAGTTCCGGACTGAGCCAAGGTCCCAATGGTCGCGTCGCTCAAATAGATTTTACTGGAGTATATCTGTCATAAAATCCTTTCAAGTATTTGTTCATTTGTGTACTTTATCATCTACTTTGTGACTAGTCAGTATATCGTGCAATGGGATACATAGAGCATCATCTATCAAGGAGTTCATATCAATTTTAGAGAGGTCTCTGAATATGATTGTCCTTGTTTTGGTTATGGGACATTTTAATGAGTATGACATATAGATTGAATCATGGGCTGAAATTCCGGGTACAGATGTCTGACCGAACTGAAGCACCCTGTGTGAGAGTTCTTTATTGATATCAAGTTAATTGTCGTGTGTGAAGTACGCGTGTGATGTGTTGGTAGTAGCTCTAATAATTTCATGTCACGTGATGCAAGCATATTCAGGAGTTGCAGAGTTTAGGCCTTGGTGTTATCGCCTATATTAGTATTGAAATCACCCATGACTATTACATGCTGGTAAAGTGGTAGGATTCTTATTAACGCATTCTCCACGTCCTCTAAGTGACCCAGTAAAGGTGCTTTGTAAACAACGCAGACAGCGTACTTTTGATGGGCGGCATCAATTTCGAATAGCATAAATTCAGGTCTCCTATTGTACTGGCTATCTGAACATGCTAAGACTTTAGGGTGTGTGTGTGTACTAAAAATAGTGGATATTTATAATGTATGTTGGTTGGGACAAATGATTTTGATTCATAAAAATTAAATGCTCCTTCTGAGTTAGTTGTTTGTTCATATAGAGAATATAAAAATTTTACATTTCAGTCCCAAATAATGAGAAATGAATTGGAGGAAAATACAATAGGTATGTGCAAATATCTAAAATAAGCAACGCTGAAATATATGTCTTCAAAGTAGGTCATGCAAAATTTATTTTCCGTTGTTGATTCTTTTAGGGGCTTTGAGACATTGTGGAAATGTAGCCCCCTCATATGTGGGTGTGTGTAGAATTTGTCTGATAACCTGTGTCACTGTGATTCTGTACTAGTGTGTGTATTTGTAATTGAGGTAGGATTTGAGTAGGAAGCGGCTGTGACCTTATGTTAGATACCATCCCAGCATATTCCTGGAGTAGAAGAGGAAAAACCATGGAAAACCACTTCCAGGCTGACTGAGGTAGGAATGGAACCCTTCTCAGTTTTGCCTCATGAAGCCGAGTGTACCTCGTTCCAGCCCTCAGACCAGAATGAAATTTCTTGGCAGAGCCAGGAATTGAACCAGAGCCTCCGTGGTGACAACCAAGAATGCTAGCCACTATGCAAAAAGGTGGATAAAAACATTTTTTTATTCAGAAAACAATTGTTGTGAATGTGAAGTTGGCTGTGAAACAAACAAAATTGGCTTATTGGCCCGAGTGGAATAACCACTTGCTTCCAAGCCCAAAGTGGAAGGAAGGGAAGTAACCTAGCATGAGCTCCAGCGGAATCTAGTTCACTTTATGGACAGACAAGCATATGAGAGGAATTTTCCACACGAATATTTGAAAGAACAGGGCTGTTTACAATTTTTAATGTTTACTACAAAGATAAAAATAGGAGTTTGTTTTTACAAAAATTTGTAACTGATTATGTTCTACAACCAACTGGGTTGCCTTTCCACTTTTGACCAACCAACCAGTACAGTAATTACCTGCAAAGCTTAACAACTAAACAGCTGATTGTAATATTCTTTTCCTATTAAATATTTCTGTACATGAACGTATTTAATGATGACTTTGTAAGATGTCAAGTTCCTACAGAAATAGGCAGAGGTATTGATCAATGCATGTCTCAAATACTCACATTAGTTAGTTCTTGTTCTTTTAAGGGGCAGAACTACGAGGTCATCTGCCCCTAAATACTCACATTTAAGAAGCAAAATAATTTAAGCATATTTCATACAAACATTGAAAGTGCGTAAAAATATAAAATTGGTTTAGATACCAAGTAAGGAGCATATAAATATTTATTTGAATATATGTGTAACTGGGAGGAAGAAATGCTGTGAAAAAAATTGAATATCTGGTGTACAGAAAGATGGGCAGTCATGAATTAAATTGGGATAGCCTTGGAGTATGGCTAAATACATATTCTGAGGATCAAGCAAATACTTCCCGAGGGTGAACTATGTGCTGGAGCTGTGACGGCTGAAAAGTACTATCAATGCGGCGCTTATGTTTGATCTCAACTAAAAATTTGAAATTAATAAGAAAGTTCGCACTGAAAATAGGTGGTTGAACGTCAGCAATCGTGAATGGCCAGCAAAATGCATGTCTTAAGCCTAAATAGACTTGCATCAGGCGCTCACCTTAGGTGTGAATTGGTGTTCCATTTGCAGAATGCAGAAGGCACTTAGGAGCAAGTTTCTTGTCTTGAGGGGGAGGGGACACGGACATTTCCGGTCCTGTATACACTAAAATATGTGTACTAGAAGAATGGTCGGTTCTAAATAAATGGCGAAAATTAATTTGGCTTTCATCAGCATGGGCCAGCTGTAACAATGGGATTTGGCATTTCCTGAATTTGAGGGGAGTCTGGTGGCAAATGAGCATGGTGCAACACTTTTCTTTTGCCTTTTCACAATATGTGAAGTGATACCAGCATAAAGAACCTCCCGGTCAATATGCCTGTCAGTGAGATGAACGAGATCGAGATCGGCATTGTGCTTCAAGCATACTGTTGACTGATGGTGTAACTCACTCAATCTGCACTTCTAGGCAAGAGATACGATTGGGCTGTGATGTAGAAGGCTCGATATTGAGTAGACGTGACTGCTGCACAGCTGATATGCAAGTACTCGATTTGAGTAGTCTAAAATTCTGCCAGCCATAGCAACTAGATTGTCCAAAATGTCTGTAAAAGATCCCAATATGGACTTTTAATTAAGAGGAAGTCTCTTGCATGAAAATGCTGCACAAAAAGTCATCCTGAACGTGCGAGCTCGTGAGAGCACCGATTTCCCAAAAAATAACCAGAATTTTATTCTAAGAAGCATGTACTTTATTAGTTTCCAATACAACTTTAATCTTCTTCAAAGTACTCTATGAACACTAATGCACTTGTCTATACCGGTACGTTCATTCCATTGTTCAAAGCACCTTTTAAATTCATCTTTTTTGATACCTACAAGCACTGCCATGACATTGTGTTTTATGTTGTTAATGTCGACATAACGTTATCCTTTGTAGTCCCATTTCATCCTAGGAAACGGGAAGAAATTCGAGGGAGCTAAATATGGCGAATAGGGTCCATGGTTCAAGGTGGTCGTCTTCCTTGAGAAACAAGAATGACGAACTTTGAGAGCTGTTGAGCAGGTGCGTTGTCATGATGCAGGAACCACTCGCCACGTTTTCATGTTGCAGGAACCACTCGCCGGAAGTCCACAAAGTTTGATGTTTTCGTGCCAATCTTCTACACAGCCTGTTCATAACTTCTAAATTAAAATGTTGGTATACTCTGTGGTTTTCAGTGATGAATTCTGAATGTACCATCTCTTTGATGTTAAAAAAATAAAAAATAAAATTATTGTCCTCACATTCGATTTCGATGATGATTGTTGTTTTAAGGGTTCTAACATCTAGGTTATCGGCCCCTACATTCGATTTCACCCGATTAGCTATTTTTGGACGAGGTGAGTCAGGTGACTTGCTTCGACTTGACTGTTGTTTGCTTTCTGGATCGTATCCATAACCCCATGATGATTTTGTTGAAAAAATTTGGATTGTCTTGGAATGCACCTTTCATTTCACGACAGGCTTGAACGTGAAGATCCTTTTTAATAATTTTATTAATTCAGCCAATAGCCATGTACTTTTCTTTTCAGTTATTTTGTTATTCAGTGAGAAGTCTGGGCACATACTTAGCTGCCACTCTTTGCTTTTCCAAATCAACATTCAAAATGTGCTAAATTGAGCTCCAGGACAATCCGGATAAGTAAAATAGTTTGTCAATTGACCTCTGTCGATCTTCTTTGATGAGATTACGGATTTTGTCGATGTTGTTCTCGGTGCGAGCAGTTGAAGGATGACCGGAACGGGTTTGATCTTCAATTGCCACTTCCCTCCTTTTAAACCGAGAAAACCATTCGTACACTTGAGTTTTACTTAGAGCAGGTCCTTTATAAGCTGTTTGCATCATCATAACAGTTTCCACTGCTTTCTTGCCGAGTAGAAAACAAAACTTCACAGCTGCATGTCATTTGTGAGAATCAACCATAGTTTCATGTCACGAGTGCTGGTGTATTCTTTAGAATACGCGATTAGTTAAGAGTCAGCAATTGCTGCTCTTTGCTTTCTTTCTTTCATTAATTCTTTCCTTCTCTTCTCTCAGACACCAACAGTGATCTCTTTGCATTTCCTTTTTTCTTCGATTAGGTATTTATTGTGTTCTTAATTTTGTTTCAGTTGCTTATCCCGTGAAAACTTCACTGGCTCAACATGCGGCAACCTGTCGAAGCTCTTGAATCCAGCAGTCTCAAGAATTGTTCCACACTACTCAAGCAGATGTTGTCGCTGTCGTCACCTATCATCTCCATGAAGATTTATTTGATGTACTCCATTGTCATAGTGTTGAATATTTGATTTTTTTCCTATGTTTCCTACACTGTTTAGACTCTTATGTTTCCTTCCCCCACCCCTTCGTTTTCCGTGCTCGTTCATGGTCTGGAGTCTCTCACTCACTCTCGTCGCCTTAGTGAAAAGTTTAGTCCCTGCAGGAGAGGCAATTGAGGTAATTTTAAATCATCGCCATGTTCTAAAATCTGTGCTATGGCTGCAAGGAGTCGTCAACCTTCATCTGCTATGGAAAAGTTAAGTGCAAATCTTCAGTGATTTTAACCACATTTAAACGGTTTTAATCTGATCTGAACGCTTTTAAGGGAAATTTATAGACAGTGTGGGGAATTTCGCAATATTGCGTAATAACGGCCTTCGTGGGATTTTCTCTGTAATGCTCTAGCTAACTAAGCTTGCTCCTAAACATGAAATTCAGAACTTCTCGTATGTAGTAAAGGGGGATACTCTCCCTGCAACGTGGAATTTTACTAAACCTCACAGCTGTCTATAAACTTAACTTCCTACACCGTGGGATTCCTACCGCCCTATTCAACCGCCATTACATCTCTGGAAGTTTCCATGCTCATAATTCTAACTTGTGAAACTGTATTCAATCACGTCTAATTATTGCTAAATTCCAATTTTCAAAGTGAACTGAATCAACCGCAACATGAAAAGTCTATAACTCCTAAACTCTGTCAAAGCTCTGCTCCGAGCTTCTACATAATCTGCCATGAACATTTTCATTTCTACAAACTGGTCAGTGCTTCAAAAGTGTGTGCGCGATCTTCAACCGCGTCGCGTTCGTTAGAGCAATAAAATTGGCCAGAACTATGAATCGCTATTTCCTGCCCTCCAAATACCTTTTACTAAAAAATTTAACTATCTGGTTCTATCTCTACGAGGCCTCACCAAAACATAGGCGCCCTCCCAAACGTGTTCCATTTACAACTTATTCATTCTGTATAGATAACCGTGGTTATAATCCACATTTTAATACTTATTATTTCCTGCTTCGTTTAAGAAGTAAGTGTTTTCTAATTGTTAAACATTTATCTAATTGTGTAATCCAGGCTTCACAAAAAGTGACCTGCCCTATTAGAATTTGTAATCTCTTAAATTCTGCGTAAATAGCAGTGGTTATAGAAACCCCTTATTAATCTTCTTTTTTCTTATCCTGCTAGCCCAGGAATGCCTAATTCTTTCCTCTCTACTAAGATATTCTAAAAGCCTTATTTTTGAAAATTTAATATTCTACCTAATTAATTTAGTTGAATAATAATCAAACTTGTAATTATTTTACTATTGTCATTATAGGCCTTAAACTTCTCAATTTTATGCACATTTCAAAAACCCTTGTAAGGTTTTAGTGCTTGTGAAAGGTTCGAAACCTTGAAATTGTTTAAAACTATTGTTAATTGTAAACTTTCTTGTTACTACAGGCCTGAGATCTAGAAATTGTCATAAAACAAATACTTTGCCCTTAGCTCAAATAGATTTAAAATCTAATTGTTACTATTCTCAAACTTTCTCAATTTGTTAAATAAATTATTCATCATTTTGTTTCTATCTCTCTTGCTAGAAAAAACGGTTAGGCAGGACCTTCTCCTCCCCACTTTTTCTCCCGAGTTATCCTACATTCAAAAATAAAGGAAAATCACTGAAGAATAGATTTACTACAATCTAAATCACTTGTTGCATTTAGAACAAAACTTTCATTAACACCATCGAAAAGGACTCTCTTAGCTAACAGCTAATTCTAGTAAACCATTAAGGCAAGTATAGCTCGCTCCGCCAGCTTCCTACTTGTAGAGATTTTCTCTCTGACTTGTGTTTTACAGTTAAAAATTTTGGTTTTGTATAAGTAAGATCTGAAGTTTTCTTCCGTTCTAAACTTTTAGTCGGCACCCTGCTGGTAAAAGTTTAGCCTGCTTTAAATGCAACAATTGGTACTCTTTAATGATTTTTATCAATCATAATAAAATATTGCCAAAAAGCACTATAGTTGCTTTATCATTGCTCACTCCGGGGGCATTCGGCCGTTCTGTCGGGAATCCGACAGTGTCTAGTAATAAAAATATTACGGCTAATTCAAATCCTTCTAGCATTTCAAAATGCTTTAGAAAGTATCACCCTTTTGAAAGGAAAGTACACAAATCCTTGCAATTTGTCATACATTGCCTTGCCGGCGTACTACCAACTCCCATAGTACCAAAATAGTGGCTCGGGAGGGAAAGACCACTTAGCGATAGCTTGCAGGTGACCTCAGCTTACGCTGCGCTCTCCGTTAGCCTTAAGCAAGTCCCCGTTAATTTTAGTTACTTCACGGGCTTTGCGCAGACAGATTAGGCTTTGTTACTTGTTTTTCATCATTACTTGGATTCTCTTCCTCTCTGCCAAAAATCTTTTCCATTCCTAAACCTTTCTCCTTTGCTTTCAATCATCATCCCTCAGGTAGCGTTAAAACTCAGTAATAACCTACCAAGTGCGCTACACACACTCGCACAGAACTGCCACAGAAACCACACTAATCATCCTCAGATGATGCCACTTGGCAGACTGACTCAGGAGAGGTTCTAAAACAGCCATCTAGTGGTGAGTTGTATTTCGACGTTTATACACACGTTGCATCTTTTTGTGTATTTCCATTTTTATAATGAGTTGAATTAAATAAGATTTCCTACACATTCCCTCTTAACCGAGATCTGCTATCTGAGCTAACCTCGGTCCCAATTACCTCGGATAAGCAGGTTTCTACTGTATATGACAACTACTTCATTATAGCAAATACTTTCAGCGATTATTTTATTAACTAAACCACTGAAATGCATAAGAAAAATCCAGATCCAGATTTTTCTTCAATATTAACTGAATCATTTGTGTCTTTCTTGTCCAATTATAGAAATTGATTTGCATTTACTTATTTCATGTAAGTATTTAACCCTCTTACTCTCAAGGTAACTGGTGCAAAAACTGTCAGGGTCGTCGGCACCCGCTGAAAACTTGAATAAGTTCTACATTTCCTCGTTAGATCGCCCAAGCGTGCTAAACGAAGGTAGCCGGATTCCGATCTTCATTTATTCTTAGAGTTTGCGCAGCGTTTCTTGTTTATTTGGTGCGGAAATATAGTTTGTTTATGTTCCCGAACACGAGGTTAGCTTGAGATTGAGTTGTGATAATAGAGGTAATTTTTTGGTGCTGTCTTTATTGGTTAATTGTTAGAATATAGTCAGTTGGTATTTAGTATATGTGTAGAAGTATAATTTGAAGCATTTTCTGTTAGGTTTGGTTTAAATTAGCTGTGACCTAGAGTATTGTGGGCACAATAGCCTAGCGTGTGATTATGGCTGCGTCATCTTCTCGGTTAAATGACGGTGATATTATCGAATATTTAGACACTTATGACAGTGATGATGATTTTCTTCCCGAATCTAGTAGTCATGACGATGATAATAATGTGAGAAAGGGTTACATCCAGAGTGCTTGTCTAAACACAGATGCTGAGTTTGGTGAGAGAATATTTTTTATAAGTGAAATGTAACATATTTTTCACATAAATCTGAAACTATTGCAGAAACAGTTATTTAAATCAGTCAAATATGTGAATAATCAAGTTGTCTTTGGAATGAAGCTATAAATTTAGAGCAAAGTAGGACAGATCTGAGTAGGCCTAATAATAGCATTACAAAAAAATATTTCTGAAAGAGAAGACAAACCACACATTTCTAAAATTTTTGGTACACCCTGCAGAATATAGAAGTTATTGAAATATTTTTCTCAGAAGGTCTTGTATCTATAGAATGTCCACAGTTAGTGTCATTGTGATTCCTGTCAATGCAAAAAACAATTTGCATTTTCTTAACAATATAGTGTTCTTTCATCATAAAATGGCCGCCACCTTCCTTGCATACCATTCAAAAAGTTAATTTTTTATAAATCTGAAACCAGGGCACAGGAAGTTATCAGATGAAGAACATGTGTGAACAACTATGTTGTCTTTATAATATAATTGCCTAAGGGACCCAAAGTAGGACAAACTTAATTATAATGAGTTATAAAATCACATTTTTCTGCATAAAAAATATTTTAATATTTTTAAATAATTTTTGTTCTACCTCATAGGTAAGATACGACCTTGAACTATTTTTCTCCCATATGCTTGGCATTTCAGCTATATCTGTGTTTTTTCCCCGTTGTGATACCTGCGAATGTGTAGGTCTTATAACATTTTAGAAAACATTGGGTAATTTCATCAGAAAACAGCTGACGGACTTCAAGCATACCTCCCGAAATGGCCTGAGAGCAACAGGGTTAAGTAACAAAAAATTGATAAATTAATTATAATGTTATTGGTCTTACATCCCTTTTAACTACTGCAGCCTTTAGAGATGCCGGGGTGCCGGAATTGCCCCCTAAAGGGGATTTTAACGTGCCAGTAAATCTACGAACACGGCTCCCTCACATTTGTGCATCCTCAAATGCCAGTTGACTGCACCAGGATTCGATCCTGCAACCTTAGGTAGAGCAGGCAAGAACATTACCGCTGAGCCACGCTGCCAGTCAAATTGATAAAATTTTGGATCAAATTATTGAACAGAATTTTAGTTCCTTCAAGAGTCCTCTGCGAGCACTTATAAATGAGTCACTTTCAATTGGATATTTGAAAGTAACTAAAAATTACAACGTAAAACCTCTCCGTAAAGAAGCCAGTACCTCAGAACTAAAAAGCTATCGACCTATATCGTTAATAACAATCATATTAAAATTATTTGAAAGATACATCAAACATCATCATATACAGGGTCTCCCAGGTAAAGTCGTTCATTCCCCGCTATGGCAGCTGCCCCAGCCGAGCTTATGTCGTGGCATCAGCCGGGCTTGTGTAGCGCGTTTACAATTTTATATTAAATCTTACCATACAAAAGATGCTGGAAGTGTCGTCCATCCTGTGTTATACAGACATTGTATCGGGTAACCACATTCTGGCTGGCGCGAGAAAGTTCTGCCATCTTTAAAACCTTTAAGTGGGGACGTGAGATCATCTAGACTCCCAAGACATAAAAAACAGCTGTGCTTCTTTAATTAAATCTTGCACGAAGCTGTTGTTTATGTTACCTTCTTAATGTGTGTTATCACTTCACACCCTTGTTGATGAAAGTTTAGTGGCTTGCGATACAGACTGGCAAGAACACAGCAACAATACAGCCTGTAAGAGAAACTGGCGGCATTTAATGACAACAATGCGAACTTTTGTTTTGGCATTGAAATTGTTATTCGGTAACACAGTATTGTTTCGTATGCTTGAATAATCTACGGTAGCTCAGTTCTAGTAAGAAATGTAAGTAAGATTGTAAATGCGCGACATAAGCCCGGCCGAGGCCGCAAGATAAGCTCGGCTGGGGCAGCTGCCGTAGCGGAGAGTGAAAATGCCACCTGACGGTCTGACTTTACCTGGGAGACCCTGTATATGGGTTTTGAACAAAGCATAATTTATTATCAACTAGGCAATATGGCTTAATAAAAAATGACATCACCAGTGATGCTGTTGGAGGAAAATGAACAGTATGAAACCAACCTTGGGCATTTTTCTTGGTTTGATGAAAGCCTTTCGAAACCATACCTCATCATATTCTTCTTCAGAAAATGGAGAGATATGGCGTTATCACAGGTACAGTGCTTCAATTGAGTGAAAGCTATTTGACTGAAAGAGTTCAGTATGTTAGAATGAATGGGACAACAAGTCTACTTCTTAGAGTGAAAAGGGAAATACCACAAGGCACTGTTATGGGTCCATTATTATTTTGAATTTTTATCAACGATATTGAATCATTTACACACAGCATATTCTATGCAGGTGATAGCATAATTTGTGTTGAAGGTAATACATGGAGAAACACAAAACAAGTTGCAACTGCAGCAATGAAAATAATAAACAAATTAATACACGACATCTATCATGCTGTAGTTCAGTCCGTTCTTTCACAAGCCAGGGGAGGTGTCATTAACAATATACTATGTTGAGTTCAGATAGTGCAGAATTGTTAATAATATTGAAGAAAGATAGATTCTTTAAGACTAGGAGACAGTATGTCAAGGCAATGGTCTTCAAGGTTAAACAATTGTATGCTTTTGAAATATAAAATCATATTAAAAAAAAAAAAAGGAATTAAGTTGTAAATCAAGGGTATGGAACCAGAAGTATGACAGCGAATAACTCTGTATTATATCAACCTAATTCAACTGCAGCAAAACATAACTTTCTGTATTTCTCTCCTCAGTTATATACAGTAATTCTCTCCAAATAAAATTAAATGCATAATACCGGGTGAGTCTCTTGCCCCTTATTTTTCTAGTTTTTGGCCACACTTCCAACGTCTTCCATGGTCGACAGTTCCCCATCTATAGCCAAGCCACAATGACCCTTAATGACTTCAAAAGATTTATGACATGGAAGCAAGCCCTTTACAAAAACTTGTGCGAGAAGCATTTATGTAATGCATCAAACTGTCATACGGGCATGTACAAAGTAGCCTACATGCTGATTATACGGATTCAGTTGGATACGAAATTAACACTGGGTACGGTGGAATACTGATAAAGCATGAATGAACTTTCGAAGCGGAAAGCAGTATCACATCTCATACGTCTTCCTGTATTCTGTAAAATATATATATTGTAATAATAATAAATAATAATAACAATAATAGTTTCATTAAACAAATTTTAAATGCATCATATGTACTCAAGCCACTTTTATCCTCACACAATCTCAACTTACATTTTTGTTTTTACTTCCTTTTATAACTGAACATTCCATAATGAGGCTCTGGGTGTAAGCACTCATCAAGCAACACATGCCTTTAGGTTGCAGCCCATGCATTTCATTTTCATCGAGAAAATACACTTTTATGCAGATACATGGTTCAAAACATTGTTAGGAATCTTTAGGGAGGGAAATTCTAGTAAAATACTGACAATTTATAAAATGCTCAAAATCTAGCTTTCACATAAGGATCACATGGCCGACAAGACCACAGTGATAAAACATGTGATGTGCTCTGAAGAGGGAAAGAGAACAGAAGCTGATGGCAGTGCTAAGTGAGCCATGTGGTGGGGTAAAGCTTGGAGTTTCAGCAAGAGTGAAATCAAGTCATGCAGCTTCATCTATATGACAGCAGAAAAGCTTGGAGTTTCATCAAGAGCAAAATTAAGTCATCTATATAACAGCAAAACAGTACAATGACCCACACCAGCACTGAGGAAGTACCCTTAAGTTATATCACTGTAAGTTTTAATGAATCATAATACTTACATATATAAAGTGTCATTGTGACAAACACGATGAATCCAAACCAGCCATTAAATTTTAGTACAAAGAACAAAACAGCAACAATTATGTCCACAATTGTTGGTACAATATTGAATAAGATGTAGCTCAACAGATTGAATATACTGTCTGTTCCTCTATCCATTATACGTAGCACTTCTCCAGTTTTACGGCTCAAGTGCCATCGTAAACTTAAGCCATGTAAATGACTGAAGAGCTTGAGCTGAAACAAAGAAAGGTATCGTAACTATAAACAGTCTTTCAAAAGCTAGGGCAAATAACTTTCTTCTGTGCAAACAACATTCCCAAGTAACACATTCTCAATGTTTTAAAATACTTTTGGATAACTATTGTTGTATTCCTCTGCGTAAAAGCACGGGAAGATATTTAGCTTTCCAAATTATGTGAAACTCTGAAAGCAATGGTTACATATTATAACATGAAATAAACGTTAAAGAGGAGATTATCACCAAGAACAAATAATCCATCATTCTATGCACCTCTAACCATAATGTCAGTTCACGTGCACTCCCTAGTTATATACAAGTTTTAAATAAAAGTTTTCTTTCTCTTTTTGCTCAGGAATAGACAAATAAACCTATCTGAACACATCCATTAATTTTATTTCTTATATTCGTAAAGAAGGCTGAAAGCATTTCTATTCCCTGTCTTTTATTTCCCATATTCCTGTTTTATTGATTATTTTCTTCTTCTACAATGTTAAAAGCAGATTGCTAATTGTGGTAGTAATAGTAATAATGTAGTGGTAATTTCCATTTCTATATTCAATTTCCTCATCATCTATTGGGGAAAATGACCTACATGTTACTCCCCTTTAAACAACAATAACCTTAGTATATATCACTGTAACTGTAATTAAGTCATTTGCAACACTAAACATGTGTCTTTGACAAATGAAACATATTTGAGCTCTCAAACAACTTATGAACGCCAGTACATGCGTGGAATTCAATAGTGTTCTACTATACTTTGTGATTGTTTAGGAGAATGAACACACAAAAATCAGAGCGTATGATCAATTGGAGAGATGCGTAGGAGTACAACATTAATATGTATGGAGCCTAAAGGTCGAGAGTGTTACCTAACCTCAGGTACACATGAACTAGAAACACCAGAGCACCATTGACTGTATATGTGCAATATTTGGATGTTTTTGAGGATCTAGCCAACATCCAGTTGGATTTTATGGGCTGCTAAGTGCCAAAAATAGTGTTATCTCACGAAGGATCGCCTCAAAACCTGTACATATAGTTCCCATGCCTAAACTGTACAAACCCGCAGGGCAGCAGCTAATAAGAGAAATAAATGATTTCATCAAGAATTTCGTTCCTGGCAAACAATCAAATTTAGTTCCAACAGGCCTCTGCTATTGATATCGCGCCAGGAGATGGCAGTTGGGTTTGAACTGCAGATGTCTTCCCACTCACTGCGTATCGCGCATTCCAAAAACATTAAGTTGGTCACAACTTGCTCCACTCACTCAGCACATTCCTTCTTTCACTGGCTGCGTGTCGTCTGCTGCTATAACAACCATTGGCATGCGGGAAGCCAATATATTTAGGTTAGGAATAGGCAGGCCGTGCATGCTTACTACTGCAAGATCCCCCGCACCCCGTCACAGCGTGTTGAACTGCCATCTCCTGGCGCGATGACAATTCAGTTGAGCACTTGGCCATTTAATTTAAATGCTGTATTTGATATTTTATATGAATCACTAACATTTTGACTGATTAACTATCTGATATTTCAGTTCGAGAAGACTTCTGGATTATATCGCCAGAAACATTTTAGGTTATATGCTGTGGCTATAACACTTATCTTTAAAAATGAAGAAAAAAACGTTCATTTAAAAGAAATATATAATTGGACGGTACAAAACTGTGTGACTCTAGGTCTTATAACTCTTTATTTTACAAACAGAATAGCTTTTAGAATTTATAAGACAGGGGATGACAGATGTGCTTGAAAATGGCTGCTCATGAAGTGTTACAAGGAAATCACCATGAGAATGCGTTCTACCTGTGACACATTCCTTCTCTACTACAAAGGTATCATTTGGGAGTTGCAGGCATGCAAAAAATTAAAGCCCTAATATTTAACTTTGAAAAAGTTTTTTCTTCCATTGTTCACCTTTAAGATGATTCACCTCGTATTACAATTGTTTCTTGCAAATAGCAGCTCAAATCATCCGCGTCTACATAATGCATCACTCCCTTTAATATACGTAGGATACACTGATTTACATAATATGGTTGTTTTTGTCTTTCTTCACATTTGAAGTGTACGCAACCTTAGCAAAATATTTAGGTCGTTCAATAATGATTGGCACTCCCCCTATGACTCCTGGAAAATAGCAGTTTGAAATATGTGTCAAATGCCATCAGATGCTGTTGCTGCTTCCCATAGGTAGCACACTGGACCGGCAAATGTTCCGGCGAGCGAGTACGCTTATAGACATAGATATGAAACAACATGGAAGCCGACAAGCACGGGCAAAGGTGGACAGTGTGGTTTCTCTGGAGGGAAGGCGCAAAAGCACTGGGCGTCCAGCAACTGCACGCAACCCAAACAACACCCTGCGTGTCAATGACCGGACACTCGAGAACAGGCCAATCAAGTTTCATCAACTAGTGCAGGCAACAGGTCTATCACGGGGAGCCCTCCACACCATAATCCATGAAGATTTGAAGATGAAGAAGGTGTGTGCACAATGGGTGCCGCATACCCTCACCACTGAGCAGAAACAGAAGAGTGTGGAGATATCCCAACAGTTGTTGCAACAGTACAGTGCAGATCCAGAGGCATTCTTTGAGCAGTTAGTCACCGTGGACAAGTCATCGTTTTTTCACGAGGCTCCAGAAAAGAAACGCCTGTCTATGGAGTGGAAGCATGCTGGGAGCCCTCGTCCCAAGAAATCACGGCCGGGACAATTCGTTCGGAAACAAATTGCAACTGTGTTCTGGGACCAGGAAGGAATCATTCTAGTGGATTGGCTCCCTCCCAAGACGGCTATCAACATTGGCCGGTGGGCCTACTGCAATTCACTGCACCAACTCCGCCGACTCATTCAACAATGCCACCACGGCAAATGGGGCCGTGATGTTCTTCTCCAACAAGACAATACGCGGCCACATGCCAGTCGCGAGTCCATTGCCACCATTCGTGATCTAGGGTTTACTGTGCTGCCACACCCTCCATATTCGTCCGATCTGGCTCCTAGCGACTATGCTATTTTCGACGAAATGAAAGAGGGTATGCGGGTAAGAAGTTCACCACCAATGAGGAACTCCATGCAGTTGTCCAACAGTGGCGCCGGGATATCCCTAAAGAATGGTTTGCTATGCAAATACGGAAGCTGCGAGAACGGTGCACAAAGTGCATAGACATTGGCAGGGAATACCTGTAATGTATTCGGAACGAGTTTGTTCAAGAAATGGTTCTTGTGAACGAAAAAAATATTTTGAACACCCCAAGTAAAAACTAGTGCAGTCCCACACTCATGCCATCAAGTGACAACCACCAAACATGATATCTTGAATGATTGAATTTTTCGCACTATAAAAGAATAAAATATGTATGTGCACTAAAAATGCCAAAATATGCATGAATAATTAGTCTCAAATCACAATTACAGACGATGCAAATTTCTTGTTCCCTTTATAGAATACTAGCAACCCGCCCCGGCTTTGCCCAGCATTTTTAACGGTTTACCCAGCGTAAGCTTAAAAGGCGCACGGATGGCAGGTCCCAGACACAATTCAGAAAAGCAGAGGTGAACAGCGAAACTCCCAACACAATATACTCTTCTCTGAAGTCATAATTTGGCACGACTCTACAGTTTGATGCTGGCTGAAGATGGGGTGATAGGCTCACTCGCTAGCTCGTAAACTCGCTCCAATGCTAGTAATTTAAATTTCCACTGAATGGAGATTGTTGGAAGAAATGAACACATATTAACACATATTAAGGAGCTGTCTAAATCCAGCCTTGGAGGCTGGATTTAGACAGCTCCTTAACCCGGTCCATGAGGCAATTTTAATTGGCTACATGGATAACTCTTGCCAGGCGCGTCCACGTCGCGGGGGTGGGCAACGGTACTGTAATATACCATGGAACTAAAGTACCGGCTAAGTTCTGGTGAGGACCCAGTCCTATGGGGTATAACATAGGCCCCGTGCACAGGGTTACGTGCGAAGACCTCAACGGAATCTGCAGCGGAGAAGATGGACTTCGGAACGGTGGAGATTGCGGAAGAGGCAACCCAGTACTCAGGGAATAGTAGGAGTACAGCATCAATCGGCAGCGTCTGTTTCCCAGGTTAGGGGCGGCTGCAAGGGCGTCTGTTTCCCATGTTAGGGGCGGCCTGTATAATAGCTGGCAGTAGCTTCATAAAATGCCTTTGGGAGTGGCGACCCCATCGTAATAATAGCCTAAAATGGAAATGGCACTTCGAATGAATCGGAAAAGGTTAGGGCGTACCCTGCAGGCGACGCGCAGTTCTTTTGGTACTGGGGGAACTGTGAGAAATGGGCGACCAGTAACCGAAATGAAAGTGGGAATCATGAATGTCATGACCCTGACAGGCAAGGTGGAGGAGGTGGTAGACTTCATGGAGAGGGAGAATGTTGGATTGATGGGGCTGAGTGAAGTGAAATGGAAAGGTAAAGGAAGGAAGAAATTGAGGAAAGGATATACATTATACTGGAGTGGTGGCCAAGAGGCCAAAAATGGCGTGGGACTGATAACCTCGAAACAACTGGAGGATAATGTTGAAGTGGTCGAGTGTGTGAGTGACAGAATAATGAAAATTAGAATGAAGATGAAAAATGACGTGATGGACTTCATACAAGTGTATGCACCACAGACTGGAAACAGAGAAGAAGATATTGAAGTATTCCTGGAGGATGTAGAAAGAGTAATTTCAGATGTAGAAGTGGTGATCATGGGAGATATGAATGCACAAGTCGGAAACGAGAGACAAGGAAAGGAAGAAGTCATTGGACCATATGGATATGGGAAAAAGAACCGGGAAGGAGAGGAACTTGTAAACTTTTGTGAAAGGAATGGACTGATAGTGGGTAATTCATGGTTTCGGAAGAAAAACAGCAGGAAAATTACGAGATATGGTTGGGGCGATAGAAGAACAAAATCTGGTGGAAAGGACTAATCGCAGAAAGCTGATAGATGTGACAGCTTTACCAGGAGAAGCATTTGATGGGGACCATAGAGCTGTGGTGGCAAAATTTAGATGGGAAAAATTGGAAAACCTAAAGGAGATCAGAGAAAGTAAAATAAAAGTATGGAAATTGAAAGACAAAACTGTACAGGAAGATTTTCAGGAGAGATTGAAGCAACAAATCCCAGTTACTGAAGTGGAAAACATAGAAGAGGAATGGTCTCACTTTAAAAAGGCATTTGTTGGTGCAGCAGAGAGTGCTTGTGGTAGGACGTCAACAAGAGTGAAAGAGAAGGAGACACCATGGTGGAATGAGGAAGTGAGGAAAGCAGTGAAAGAAAAGAAGTCTGCATGGAAAGAATGGAACCGAGATCAAACAGAAGAAAGCAAAAGGAAGTATCACGACAGCAAACGGAGGTGTAAGAAAGTGGTAGGAGAAGAAAAGAAGAAAAGTTAGGAAGAATTTACACGAAGAATGGAAACAGATGTAAGTGGAAGTAAAAGGATGCTGTATGGGCTTCTAAGAAGTAAGAGGAAAGAAAGAGTTACTACAAAGCTAGTGAAAAAGGAAGATGGAGAGTTGTTAACACACCCAGAAGAGATAAAGGGACGATGGAAGGAGTATTTCGATAAGCTTTTGAATGTGAGCAATGGTACTGGTGAGATGGAAGTGACACAACCTGACGACTCTATAACAGAAGATGATATAACAATGCTGGAGGTGGAATTAGCAGTACAGAAAATGAAGATGGGAAAAGCAACAGGGGTGGATGAAGTCAGTGTAGAAATGATAAAGGCTGCTGGACCTGTTGGTATGCAATGGCTGTATCGACTGCTAAAGTGTGTGTGGAAATGGAAATGTGTACCAGAAGACTGGAAGAAAGGGCTAATAATACCAGTGTTTAAGAAGGGGGACAAGAAGGTGTGTGATAACTATAGAGGGATCACCCTCATATCACAGATAGTAAAAATACTGGAAAGGATATTAGAAAGAAGAATGAGAAGAAAGGTGGAAGGAGAGTTGCAAGAGGAACAGTATGGCTTCAGGAGTGGAAGATCCACAGTGGACCCAATCTTTAGCTTGAGGCAGGTGATGGAAAAGAACTGGGAATATGGAGAGGATTTGATCATGACTTTCATAGATCTAGAAAAGGCATATGATAGTGTCCCCAGAGAGAAGGTATGGGAAACCATGGTTAAGAAGAGACTGGGAAGAGAAATGTTGGAAATGGTGCAAGCAATGTACAACAACTGTGTTAGCAGGGTACTGACCCCAGTTGGAAAGACAGATTGGTTTACGAACAAGACTGGACTAAGACAGGGGAGTGTGCTGTCACCTCTCTTGTTCATAATGGTGATGGATGAAATAGTAAAGGAAACAAAGGAAGCATATGAACATAAAGAAATGAAGTTACTGTTATTTGCAGATGATATTGTGGTCTGGGGAAGGAACACCGAAGAAGTGCAAAAACAACTAGATGCACTGAACGAAAATATTCAGAAGTATGGCCTGAAAATCAGTATAGAGAAAAGCAAGACCATGGTGATGACAAGAGGGGAAAGACAAGGAAAGGGCACTGTGAAAATTGGAAGTCAGAGTTTGGAAATTGTGGACACGTTCAAATACCTAGGAAGTGAATTGATGCAAACTGGTAGGTTGGACATGGAGATTGGCAGGAGGGTACAGCAGAGCAATGCATTCTATCAAAGTGTAAGAAAACTTGTTTGGGATAAGGAAGTACCAAGGAAAAGCAAGGAGGTAATGTATAAAGTGTACTATGTTCCCATATTAACTTATGCAGCTGAGACTTGGACCCTGACAAGCAGGCAAGAGAGTAGAATCCAAGCCAGTGAAATGAAATTCCTAAGAAGTATGATAGGAAAGACAAGGAAAGACAGAGTGAGGAATGAAGATGTTAGGAAGGAAGTGGGGATGGGAAAACTAAATGAGAGAATTGAGAAGAATAAACTAAGGTGGTTTGGACATGTAAAGAGGATGGAGGAAAATAGAATACCAAGACAGATGCTGGAGGCGAAGTGCAAGGGTAAGAGACCAAGAGGAAGACCTAGAACAAGGTGGATGGATTCAGTGAAGAACGGCGTAAGAAAAAGAAATCTGGACTGGGACAAGATCGTGGAAGAAGAATGGTGGAAGAAAAGAGGAAAGTGGAGAAGTGCCATAAATACCCCGACCCGGCAGGAGCTGGATAAGGGGAAATGATGATGATGATGATTAACACTTATAGGCCCTAGTGGGCGATGTGTTAGAGAGAGAGATATGCTGTCGCGGATGTTTTTGTAGAACTTTTCATGCTGAACAATTCTTACATTCATAGTATATAGATATTTTTAATGGTTTAGCCAGCCTAATGGACAGCAGGTTTTTCTTACACTAGATTCACTGAAAATGTTACTTCTCGGCTTTCTTTGGTCATAACTGAATGTTTACCTACAGAAACCTTCGAGAAATCCTTTGCAGAATGGTGAAAACTGCATCTAAATTCATCCAGTGGTTCTCGAGATTACCCGTTACATCCAAGCATCAGCGACATTTTTTTATACATGTACAGATAATAATGTTAAATGGTGGATTTTTTATTTAATTTACTTCCTTTATTGGAGGGCTGACAAGTGACAAGTATAGAATAGCAATAACACATTTCTAAAAAAAAAAAAAAAAAAAAAGATAAACGGAGCATAATAACGAAAACATGAACTTAAGGAAAACATAATGTTATTGGTTTTACGTCCCTTTTAACTACTGCGGCTTTTAGAGATGCTGGGGTGCCGGAATTTTGCCAACAAGGGGATCTTTAACATGCCACTAAATCTACTGACACTGCTTCCTTGCATTTGCGCACCCTCAAATGCCAGCTGACTGTGCCAGGATTCGATCCTGAAACATTGGGCACAACAGGCGAGAACGTTACTGTTGAGCCACACATCCCACTAAATAAATAATCTCTCTGTCGTTTAAACAAATTTTAACGTGATATGATGCGTGGAGACAAAATCATTGAGATGACTAACTGCAGTTTCTCAGCGATGAAAAATTAAGCCTACTTGCGCACTGCTACCGGAATGCTGAAATCTTGGAAACATACGAGCATGTCGCCGAACAAGGTATAGCACAGATTTCTTTTATCTTCAATGCCGAGACAATGTAAAGAGGAATGCACTTTCACTCACAACCTACCCTCCCTTTCGCAACAGCCACACCCCCAAAGTCGCTGGTCTGTGAGTGTGACAGGTAGATGCGCATATTGCAAAGAGCGATCATTGTCCGATGGCAGAAACCAGCACAACGCTGAGAGCGTGTTAGTTGGATGCTTTTCATGCAGTCAATAAGCTATGGGAGAAAATTACCGCTACTACACTCGCACAAAAGCAAGCGTTTACCAGCTTCTGTAACGACGATATTTAGAATGGACAAGGTGGTCTCACTACGATGACATTAAGGCAAAACCTGGATGAATGCCAAGATGCAGAAGAAAGTGACATTCGGTAGTAAGACTTCGATAAAGACGATTATGGTTTCAGACATAAAGGATATCGTACGAGGGTGTCGAGTGATGACCTGTTTTTAAATTCCCGTACATTTTAGAACTCTCTAAGACTTCGAGTTCTCATACCGAATGGTGGCTGAAAACTGAATCTTAAAGCGCGAATCAAGATTTTCTGGCGTAAGTGTAACTGCATTTTTGGAGATACTTCCGCAGCCCACACGGGATGGCGAGATTTAGGCCTAATCTGTAGCGTGAGCAAAGCGCGCATGCGCGAGTGAACTCTCTTTCAGATGGGATGAGATGCTACGGACACAAATAAAATACCGTTTACCTGAGGAGAGCTGATATAAATGACTGTTTTACTGAGGAGGGTTGAGAGAGTAGTGTGTCACATAATAAATGTTTACGGGAAGTGACTGAATTGTATGGTATCTTAACCGTATAGAGCTTCCACGAAATAAAAAGGCACCGAAGCTTATGCATAGCGAACTTCCGGTCCACGAATCTCCATTTGATTTTCATTGGCAGCGATTCGTTCGTTCGTGATTATCTTCTTTATTATTTCGGATTGTGGTTTTGGTTTTAGGCATTCAACTTATGAAATAAGAACTAGAGGGTTGGCCTTTCATGAATATTACGAAGACAAGTGTCTCCTAAAAGAGTAATTAGTAAAACTTTGCATCAGAGACGACCATAACAAACAGCTTGCCTACAAAGTGTGCGATTTGCACATTTCAAACGGCAGTGGTATAACATATCTTAGACTACAATTGTATTAAGTTGGTGCAAATTAAATATGTTATATGTGAGAATATTATAATAATTTGCTATCCGGTTGTTATATTAGTATATTATGCACTAACGTGACCCATTTAACTTAAATGCTAAATTGTGACGGAAGCTACGAGTTATAGGCTATTCACCGTACCGAGAAGTCTAATATTTACTAACATCGCGTCGTTTCTTTTTTAATATTTATTTAATCTATATAAATTATAATAGCCTATCTATTAACACTTATTTAACCAATAATCATTTTATAATAATTATATACATATTCCAGGTATTCAATAAAGCGATATTTGATAGCACATGCGGTTCCACCTTAAAATCCAACCATGCCTAGTTTTCAGTACCTATGGAAAATATTACCCGAAGTTAATAAACCAAACAACTGGCGTCAATTTTTTTAAAATGCTCATTTACATCTTCACCCTAGTCTACGTAAAGTACCATACGCATACCTGCCAACCTTTCAAACTGAAAAATCGGGAGATTTTTAAGACTATATATGTGTAATTATATTTCTTCGACATAGGCTATTGTCGGGGAACCAACAAAATCACTCCAAAAAATTACAATAGCTTACCGGCATTTTAATGCGAACATCTATGTTATATGCACATAATTTCACGTGTTAAACTGATACAGCATTCTACAGCCTACAACTACCTCTCACCTACAGGCTATTATGAAAACATGCTGAATTAACCATCGACTATTTCAAACAAAGAGAGATTCAAATCCAACTAAGCGGTACGAGTAGTTATGGAGAATTATCTATAAATTATCGATACGAAGCAAAACTGCGGTATTGAAACAGACTTCTACACACGTAAATTCGACCTGTTTGATAGATGACCGAAGTTTGATAGATGACCGAAGTTTGTCATCTCACACTTTAGGTTCGAAATTACGCGCACGAGTTTTACAAAATCGGGAAATTTAATACGTTAAGCAGGAGGGCGGGAGAAATGGTGTAAAATCGTGAGTCTCCCGACTAAATCGGGAGAGTTGGCAGGTATGCATACGGTAATCACTGAAAGGGTAGGGGGGTTATGCCCTCAATTTCACAAACGAACGAACCTCATTTTGCATGAATTATGGAACCCGAATCCTAATGGAGGTATGGATTGTCTGCATTTAGAAATATTTTAGTCAATAATTACCTTTGCCAGAAAACTAAATACAGAAAGCTGCATGCCCACTACGGTGTATAGTTTCTTTGTGAAAAAAAAAGAACACCTCGCCAAGATTATACGACGTGCATACAGTTAAATACAATCATCCAATTCGGGAAACACTTTCTTTGTCACGAACTTATAAGCAATTCAAACATAAACTGTTGTAAATTTACAGGAAAATATGCAATATTTAGAGACTACGAGTGTTGTATGCGGCACAACGTTAATTGACATTTCTCATCATTAATACGTAAGGAATGAATACATGCAGAGCTTTCTCACTGCACACAGCCGAAGATCATATCACACAGCCGAGCTGTGTTGCTAAGTTTTTAGTGTTGTTGTAAATCAACTGATTCGAATAATACACAGCGCTACACTTCGGACATTATTTCTGTACAATTATACGTAACATATTTTACGTTCTCCTCATCATCATCTTGCACAGTTTCCAGCCACTGGCCGGGTCTGTTTGGAACACAAGCCTCTCCAACGTCTTCTGCTCTCCTAACAACAATAATTTGCTTAGTTACATGCAAGGAAAATTGTAGTACACAGTTCCCATTGCTTCCATTACCTCACTACTAAACTGGAAGCTGGTAATGCATAACCATACGCCGGTGGCGCGTCATCATCATCATCATGATGCACAGTTTCCAGCCAGTGGCCGGGTCTGTTTGGAACACAAGCCTCTCCAACGTCTTCTGTCTTCCCACCATCTCTCAGCTTCCACCCTTGTCCAGTCTTCTCCTCTCTTCTTCACGCTTTCTTCCACTTCCTTCAGCCACCTGTCTCTCGGTCTCTTTCCTTCCCACTTCGTCTCGTGTACTCTCCTGGGTATCCTCTTGTCCTCCATTCGCTTTACATGTCCATACCATCCAAGTCTAGATTTCTCTATACCATCCTGTAATGGTTCCTCCTTCATTAATTCTCTGGTCCTCTCATTTCTTATTCTGTCCATCTTTGTAGCTCCAATACTGCTTCTCAAGAACCTCATCTCACTGGCCTGTATTTTGCTCTTCTCCCTTCCTTTCATAACCCAGGTCTCCGAGGCATACGTCAGGATAGGGACATAGTACGTCCGATATATGATCTTTTTGCTGTTCTGAGGGACATCCTTGCTCCATAACATGCTTCTCACACTCCTCCGAAATGCTTCTGCCTGCCTCCCCCGCTCGTTTATTTCTCTATCGTTTCTTCCATTATCTTGTATCAGGCTTCCCAGATACTTGAAACTCTCCACTTTCTTCAGCTGTTCCCCACCAATTGTTATTCCCGTTGTGGTTCTATCCTTCTTCCTTGTTGTGATCACCATCTCACTCTTATTTATGCTAAATTTCATCCCATATCCTTGTATTACCGTATTTGCTCACGTATATCTGGCACTTTTTTGACCGAAAATTTGTGTGAAAATTTTCGGTGCGAGATATACGCGGGGAAAGACCGTATTCCCGAAAAAACACAAAATTTGCGATGTAACAGTAGGCCTAATTGCGCAACTGTTGTGGCGCGCTAATCGCTAATTCGAACGTGTCTCAAGGCGGTGAATTTAGCCAACCGCGGCCGAAGACGCTGCGAACTATGTACAGCGTGCTAACACTCACGCTGCGCCGAATGCTTGCACGCGGCCGAGCTCTGATGCGACCGAATGCGTCAAGACGAAATCATTGAGATTCGAGAAGACTGAACTGCGTTTCTCTGCAATGTAACAGTAGGCCTACTTGCGCAACTGTTGTGGCGCGCTAATCGCTAATTCGAATGTGTCTCAAGGCGGCGAATTTAACCAACTGAGGCCGAAGACGCGACGAACGATGTACAGCGTGCTAACACTCACGCTGCGCTGTATGCTTGCACGCGGCCGAGCTCTGATGCGACGCAATGTGTAAAGACGAAATCATTGAGATTCGAGGAGACTGAACTGCGTTTCTCTGCGATGTAACAGTAGGCATACTTCCGCAACTGACGTGGCGCGCTAATCGCTAATTCGAACGTGTCTCAAGGCGGCGAATTTAACCAACTGCGGCCGAAGACGCGGCGAACGATGTACAGCGTGCTAACACTCACGCTGTGCCGTATGCTTGCACGCGGCCGAGCTCTGATGCGACGCAATGCGTAAAGACGAAATCTTTGAGATTCGAGGAGACTGAACTGCGTTTCTCTGCGATGTAACAGTAGGCCTACTTCCGCAACTGACGTGGCCCGCTAATCGCTAATTCGAACGTGTCTCAAGGCGGCGAATTTAGCCAACCGCGGCCGAAGACTAACGATGTACAGCGTGCTAACACTCACGCTGCGCCGTATGCTTGAACGCGGCGCCTCGATCCCTAATCGGCTCGTATCGAAGTTCGGATCAACTCGTTTTTGCTCGCTCTCCCTGTTAGTAACTCTTCGGGTAAGTTCCTGGACAATGACGACTGTTGCGGCGCGCTAAATCGAACGTGTTTCTACCTCAAGGTTATTACGGTCATTTATATGATGGCGTCAGTAATGAATGCGAGATATATACGAGTACTTTTTTTCCCCCTGAAATTTCAAATTAAAAAATGGGGTGCGAGATATACGCGAGCAAATACGGTATTCCTTCCCACACGTCCAACTGTTCCTGTACCTCCTCCTCCTTGTTTCCCCAGATCATCAAATCATCTGCAAACACCATTGCTTTCATCTTTCCTTCCCCAATTACTTGTGCCACTCGGGTCATTATGTCATCCATCACCACAATGAAAAGTAACGGTGACAGTGCACTTCCTTGTTTCAAGCCGTTTCTCTGTTCCAACCAGTCCGATCTCTCTCCTCCCACTTTCACACAGCTCACGCTTCCCTTGTACATCTCCTTTATCCTCTTTATAGTCCGTTTCTCTACTCCTCTATCCTCTAGGGACTTCCATACTTTGATTCTGCATACACTGTCATATGCTTTCTCAATGTCCATGAAGGCCATCAGTAGATCTGTTCCATACTCATAGTGCTGTTCTTGTAACTGCCTTACAGCAAAAATCAAGTCCACTGTGGACCTTCCTGCTCTGAAGCCATGTTGTTCTTCCCTCATCCCTCCTTCTATCCTTGTCCTAATTCTCCTTTCCAAAACTTTCTCGAAGATCTTTGCATAATGACTCATCAGTGTTATTCCCCGATAGTTTCTGCAATCTTTTCTACTACCTTTCTTGAAGATCGGGACAATTATTCCTTTTTTCCAGTCCTCTGGGGTCTTCCTTTCCTTCCATGCTGTCTTCATCACTCGGTACAACCATTGTATCCCCACCTCTCCTGCTGCTCTCACCATCTCCACACTCAACTCATCCACACCTGGTGCCTTCCCTCCTTTCATCCTTTTCACTGCATCTTCCACTTCTTTCCATGTTAAGTCCTTTTCTGTTTGCAGTTCATCTTCCTCCTCACCATCATTTCCATTTGGGTTCAGAAGTTCTTCAAAATATTCTTTCCACATTTTCTTCAGTTCTTCCCTATTTTCTATCTCTTGTCCCCTTTTGTTCACCATTCTAACATAATCCGTAGGATCCTTCCGCCTCTTATTTTTTACCATCCCATACAGGACCTTTTTTTGTGCCTTCACTATCCTCCATCATTTTTGTCCACTCTTCCATCCACTTTCTTCTCTCCTCAGCCACTACTCTCTTCGCCTCCTTCTTTCTTTCCTGGTACTTTTCCCTTGTCTCTACCGTCCTATTTTGATACCACCTCCTAAAGGCTCTATTCTTTTCCCTTACTATATCTTTTGTCTTCTCATTCCACCATGGTGTTTCCTTCCACCTCTTCTTACTACTTGTCCTCCCACATACTGCTTCTGCTGCACCTACTAGTGTCTTCTTAAATCTAGCCCATTCCTCTTCCACCCCTCTTTCTTCATCTGTTGGAATTCCTTCCTTTACCATTTTGAGGTACTCGACCCTTCTATCCCCTTCTTTCAGTTTCCATATCCTTATACGTCTTTCCTGGTTCTCAGTTCCTTTCTTCTCCTTACTCCCTCTCAGGTTCATTACCAGCAATCGATGGTCGCTATCCAGGTTCTCCGATGGTATAACCTTGATGTCCGTGATGTTCTTATTTAGTTCTTTCTCATACAGTATATAGTCGACCACCAACTTCCTGGTCAAGTCATCACTGTACCATGTGATTGTGTGGCTCTCTCTTTTCTTAAACCAGGAGTTCCCAACAAGCAGGCTGTTCCTTTGGCAGAAGTCCAACAGTCTCTTTCCTTCCTCATTTCTTCCGCCCCAACCCTCTGGTCCTAGAACACTCTCATAACCTTGTCTTTCTCTTCCTACATGGGCATTCAGATCCCCCATAACAATCATATTTCTTCCTACCAGCTGCTTCTGCAATTCCTCTTCAAACTCCTCCTTCTCTTCAGAGGCGCAGCCTACTTGCGGAGCATACACTTGCACTATTTCTACGGTCTCTCCCCTCAGTGCTACTTTCTCTTTCATCATCCTATCACTTATTCTCCTCACTTCTTCTTTTAAACCATCTCGTACTACTACTCCCACTCCATTCTTCTTTCCCTCTTCATTCCCACTCCAGTACAGTCTATAGCCTTTTCTCAGTTCTCTCCTTCCTTCCCCTTTCCACTTTGTTTCTGCCAATCCCAATAAATCCAACTTCCTTCTTTCCATCATATCCACTATCTCCTCCACCTTCCCCGTCAGCGTTCTTATGTTTAAAGTTCCAAATCTTAGTCCGTGTGTACAGCCGTGTCGTCTATTATATCCATCATATTCGAGGCTCGTTCCATTCTTGAAAGCATTTGTCCTATGGCAAATGAAAGATCGAAAGAAAATGTAAGCTCTATAGTAGCCCAGAACAAGGCGATACAATTTTCTACACTACTGAAAATAGTCAAAATACCCTTTGTAATAATGAATAATAATTTTGGGGGTCATGTAGTAATAGATGTTACCCACCCAATATCCCTTTCTAGATCACGACTTTTATAGTAAAATTGGAGGCGTGTCCGCTATTGCACGCGTAAATTATAGGACAACTACAGTATTGTTAACCCCGCGCATTCGGTACTGACAGCCTTCCTGTCACTTTGCCCCGTTTTCCTCTTCGCAACCCACGGTCGCCACATAACAAGACCCTACGTCTAACCGCCACACGGCAAGAATTCTGAGCATGCTTATCACCTACACCCTGTATTTTGAAGGAAACACGAAGGATATGCAGGGTGTCTACTGCAAGGATGAAGTAAAAATTAGTTACTTTTTAGGTACCTTTTAGTTAATTTTAGTTACCTTTGAATTCAAGATACGCCTGCGGTCTGCAAGCATAGGCGCTCAATCACGCGGTGAAGAAAAACTGTTTTTTAAAGAGGTTTTTTTATTTATCGTAGGGCTTTTAGTGCCAGGAGTGTCCGAGGACATGTTCAGCTCGCCTGGGTCTGTAGCTGCTTCCAGCGGACACCCTTAGGGTGAGCTACAAGTTCAGTTCAATTTTAAGTTGCAACTAGATAGCAATGATACCTAGTGGTGAACGTTGGAACTTTGATAGAGCATTCCGACGAAATCTAACCTAACAATTTAGCTTCACACAAGTTTAGTCTGTGGAAGAATCTTTTACATGCCATAAATCTATGACATGGGACCGCCGGCTTTACTTCCCCTCCGAAGGAAGGCATACTGAAGGATTTTTAATGCTTTAAAAAATCCGACGACTTCGGCCGGGTTTGAACCCACTATCTTGGGCACAGCAGTTCAGCATGCTACCAACTACGCCACCGAAGCCGCTTTAAATGAAATTCACATGTTGTTATAAACATTTTAAAAATAATATATATATATATATATATATATATATATATATATATATATACTAGATATTTAGTATCCAATGAGTTGTTTCAGCTAATATGTCGTCTTGTGCACAATATGTTGTTATAATTACGGTACCAAGAGGTTGCTCTGCTCTTGACCATTTGGCGAGATTTCCTTCGTCCCGCGGTAGGTCGCGAAGAAATGTATGCGATGTTACGCGATCGTCACCGAATTCTGTCTTCGCAGTCAAATACGGAGAAATATCGAGAGATGTTACACGATCGGCGCTGGTCTCAGTTGTTTGATGAGCTTCCCGTAGTTTTCACGATAGAACACGGAGAAAAATCGCGATTTACCGTAGATAATCTCAGTGTCACTTATAGTCATTCGACGAGATTTCCATTGTCCTTGAGGTCGGGCACAAGAAAATATAGCATTATTACGCAATCAGCGCCACTTGCTGTCCGTCTGACAAGAATACAGTTGTCCTCGTCATTGCGGAGAAATATCGCGATGTATCGCAATCGCTGCCGCTCTCGGCCGTTTTACGTTGTCCTCGAGATATTATGCAATCGTCGCCGCGCACCCGACCGTTCAACGATTGTCTGCCTGTCGATCTGTCCTGACAGAATGGCGGAGGTAAGCTCGAGGTTGGGCATGGTTAAAATTCACGAGTAGTTATGAACATGTTGTTCGGTCGGCGCCCTGATTCCCTTTGTCCCTATGCTGTGGTTGTGAGTTCAATCAGTTCAGGGTGGATCACGAAGAGGATTTAGCATTTCGATGCTACGTAGGCTGTCATTTTTAAGTGGGTTGATGCACTTCTCGCTCCCCGCACGCTTTTAAGTATACGGTCATGGGAAAAGTGGCAAGTAGGTTTCGTGATGGGTGCCCAATCACCTTTGACAGGATTCCCGCAGTCCTCGTGGTCACAAGTTCACGATAGGGGACGGGCTTTATGATTTTACGCAACTGACGTCGATCTCGGTCCGTTTGACGAGATTCCCGCAGGCAAGTCGTGCGTCCGCAGGCAAGTCGTGCGTCAGCCAGCCGTCTTGAGGATGCGATTTTGAGGATGGACGTTCGAAGTAGGTACGGTATCGAATATTACGAATTATTCTGAGAGGATTGCACGAATAATGCGACAAGAGGGCAAGTTTTATTTCGACTGAGAACCACGAATTTTCTACAAGTTATCGAAATAATCGGTTAGATTATATATCCGATGGAACGAAAGTTCGAAGGAAAAATCGGCTTATAACGGAATTTTGAATCAACCATACTGGATGTCGCAAATTTACTAGACATATTTTTTAAATAAGTTATATGTATTTCGAAGATTTTTCGCATTTTTTTTCTCGAAACGGTAACATTTCGCAAGATTGCGACATTAAATTGTTTCGCGTTATTTCTGGACTTCAATTTGACATAGTTTCCAAATAACAGAAATGAGAGATTTCTTTTTAGTTTCGGAAGTATTCGCGAATAAACAGGGTGTCTACTGTAAGGATGAAGTAAAAATTAGTTACTTTTTAGGTACCTTTTAGTTACCTTTTAGTTAATTTTAGTTACCTTTGAATTCAAGATACGTCTGCGGTCTGCAAGCATACGCGCTCATCACGCGGTGAAGAAAAAAACAATGAACTGTTTTTAAAGAGGTTTTTTATTTATCGTATGGCTTTTAGTGCTGGGAATGTCCGAGGACATGTTCAGCTCGCCTGAGTCTGTAGCTGCTTCCAGCGGTCACCCTTAGGGTGAGCTACAAGTTCCGTTCAATTTCAAGTTGCTACCAGATATCAATGATACCTAGTGGTGAACGTTGGAACTTTGATAGAGCGTTCCGACAAAATCTAACCTAACAATTTAGCTTCACACAAGTTTAGTCTGTGGAAGAATCACTTACATGCCATAAATCTTTGATCTAGGACCGCCGGCTTTACTTCCCCTCCGAAGGAAGGCATACTGAAGGATTTTAATGCTTTTAAAAAATCCAACGTCTTCGGCCGGGTTTGAACCCGCTATCTTGGGCACAGCAGCTCAGCATACTACCAACTACGCCACCGAAGCCGCTTTAAATGAAATTCACATGATGTTATAAAAAATTTAAAAATAAATATATACTAGATATTTAATATACAATGAGTTGTTACAGCTAATATGTCGTCTTGTGCACAATATGTTGTTATAATTACGGTACCAAGAGGTTGCTCTGCTCTTGACCATTTGGCGAGATTTCCTTCATCCCCGCGGTAGGTCGCGAAGAAATGTAAGTTACCGGTATGCGATGTTACGCGATCGTCACCGAATTCTGTCTTCGCAGACAAATACGGAGAAATATCGAGATGTTACATGATCGGCGCTGGTCTCAGTTGTTTGATGAGCTTCCCGTAGTTTTCACGACAGAACACGGAGAAAAATCGCGATTTAGACAATCAATGTCACTTTTAGTCATTCGACGAGATTTCCATTGTCCTTGAGGTCGGGCACAAGAAAATATAGCATTATTACGCAATCGGCGCCACTTGCTGTCTGTTTGACAAGAATACAGTTGTCCTCGTCATTGAATGCGGAAAAATATCGCTATGTATCGCAATCGCTACCGCTCTCGGCCGTTTTACGTTGTCCTCGAGATATTATGCAATCGTCGCCGCACCCGGCCGTTCAACGATTGTCTATCTGTCCTGACAGAATGGCGGAGGCATGGGCATGGTTAAAACTCACGAGTAGTTATGAACATGTTGTTCGGTTGGTGCCGTGATTCCCTTTGTCCCTATGCTGTGGTTGGGAGTTCATCAGTTCAGGGTGGATCACGAGGAGGATTTAGTATTTCGATGCTACGTAGGCTGTCATTTTTAAGTGGGTTGATGCACTTCTCGCTCCCCGCACGCTTTTAAGTATACGGTCATGGGAAAAATGGCAAGTAGGTTTCGTGACGGGTGCCCCGTGATGGGTGCCGAATCACCTTTGACAGGATTCTCGCAGTCCTCGTGGTCACAAGTTCACGATATGGGATGGGTTTTATGATATTACGCAACTGATGTCGATCTCGGTCCGTTTGACGAGACTCCCGCAGGCAAGTCGTGCGGTCAGCCGGCCGTCTTGAGGATGCGATTTTGGAGGATGAACGTTCGAAGTAGGTACGGTATCGAATATTACGATTTATTCCGAGAGTATTGCACGACTAATACGACAAGAGGGCAAGTTTTATTTCAACTGAGAACCACAAATTATCTACAAGTTATCGAAATAATCGGTTAGATTAAATATCAGATGGAACGAAAGTTCGAAGAAAAAACCGACTTTCAGGGTGTCTACTGTAAGGATGAAGTAAAAATTAGTTACTTTTTAGGTACCTTTTAGTTACCTCTTAGTTACCTTTGAATTCAAGTTACGTCTACGGTCTACAAGCATAGGTGCTCATCACGCGGTGAAGAAAAACAACAATGAACTGTTTTTAAAGAAGTTTTTTATTTATCGTATGGTTTTTAGTGCCGGGAGTGTCCGAGGACATGTTCAGCTCGTCTGAGTCTGTAGCTGCTTCCAACGGACACCCTTAGGGTGAGCTAAAATTCCGTTCAATTTCAAGTTGCTACCGGATATCAATGATACCTAGTGGTGAACGTTGGAACTTTTATAGAGCGTTCCGACGAAATATAACCTAACAAATTAGCTTCACACAAGTTTAATCTGTGGAAGAATCCTTTCAATGCCATAAATCCATGACATGGGACCGCCGGCTTTACTTCCCCTCCGAAGGAAGGCATACTGAAGGATTTTTAACGCTTTTAAAAAATCCGACGACTTCGGCCGGGTTTGAACCCGCTATCTTGGGCACAGCAGTTCAGCATGCTACCAACTACACCACCGAAGCCGCTTTAAATGAAATTCACATGATGTTATAAAAATTTAAAAAATAATAAATATATACAGATATTTAATATCCAATGAGTTGTTTCAGCTAATATGTCGTCTTGTCCACAATATGTTGTTATTATTACGGTACCAAGAGGTTGCTCAGCTCTTGACCATTTGGCGAGATTTCCTTCGTCCCCGCGGTAGGTCGCGAAGAAATGCATGCGATGTTACACGATCGTCACCGAATTCTGTCTTCGCAGTCAAATGCGGAGAAATATCGAGATGTTACACGATCGGCGCTGGTCTCAGTTGTTTGGTGAGCTTCCCGTAGTTGTCACGAGAGAACACGGAGAAAAATCGCGATTTAGATAATCAGCGTCACTTTTAGTCATTCGACGAGATTTCCATTGTCCTTGAGTTCGGGCACAAGAAAATATAGCATTATTACGCAATCGACGCCACTTGCTGTCCGTTTGACAAGAATACAGTTGTCCTCGTCATTGAATGCGGAGAAATATCGCGATGTATCGCAATCGCTGCCGCTCTCGGCCGTTTTACGTTGTCCTCGAGATAGTATGCAATCGTCGCCGCACCCGGCCGTTCAACGATTGTCTGCCTGTATATCTGTCCTGATAGAATGGCGGAGGCGAGCTCAAGGTTGGGCATAGTTAAAATTCACGCGTAGTTATGAACATGTTCGGTCGGCGCCGTGATTCCCTTTGTCCCTATGCTGTAGTTGGGAGTTCATGAGTTCAGGGTGGATCACGAGGAGGATTTAACTTAGTATGTCAATGCTACGTAGGCTGCCATTTTTATGTGGGTTGATGCACTTCTCACTCCCCGCACGCTTTTAAGTATACGGTCATGGGAAAAGTGGCAAGTAGGTTTCGTGATGGGTGCCCCGTGATGGGTGCCCAAACACCTTTGACAGGATTCCCGCAGTCCTCGTGGTCACAAGTTCACGATAGGGGACGGGTTTTATGATTTTACGCAACTGACGTCGATATCGGTCCGTTTGACGAGATTCCCGCAGGCAAGTCGTGCGGTCAGCCGGCCGTCATGAGGATGCGATTTTGGAGGATGAACGTTCGAAGTAGGTACGGTATCGAATATTACGAATTGTTCTGAGAGGACTGCACGAATAAGAGGGCAATTTTTATTTCGATTGAGAACCACGAATTATCAACAAGTTAGCAAAATAATCGGTTAGATTATATATCCGATGGAACGAAAGTTCGAAAGAAAAATCGACTTATAACGGAATTTCGAATTAACCATACTGAATGTCGCAAATTTACGTGACATATTTTTTAAATAAGTTATATGTATTTCGAAGATTTTTCGCATTTTTTTCGAAACGGTAACATTTCGCAAGATTGCGACATTAAATTGTTTCGCGTTATTTCTGGACTTCAATTTGACATAGTTTCCAAATAACAGAAATGAGAGATTTCTTCTTAGTTTCGGAAGTATTCGCGAATAAACGTCTCGCGAAAAGTCAGGTTTCCTAATACAGTAACACAGAAAAATATTTCACACGAAACTTAAGACTTCTTGAGGCCGAAAATATACGTTGAACCGATGTATACTGCTCAAGGTATCCTCGGTATGTATTTCCTTGAGGTCGGGCACGGAGAGATATAGCTTAGTACTATGCAATAGGCACGGCGCCGCTTGCGTGAAACTCGCAATCTCTGAGCCTAGCGGCGCGAGTTTAAATGATTCAACCTTTCAGAAAATTTTCGTTACCCGTTTGTAAAATTCGTTACTTTTTCGTTACTTTCGTTACCCATTTGTAAAATTCGTTACTTTTTCGTTACTTTCGTTACCGGTAGACACCCTGACTTATAACGGAATTTCGAATTAACCATACTGGATGTCGCAAATTTACTAGATATATATTATTTAAATAAGTTATATGTATTTCGAAGATTTTTCGCAATTTTCTTCGAAACGGTAACATTTCGCAAGATTGCGACATTAAATTGTTTCGCGTTATTTCTGGACTTCAATTTGACATTGTTTCCAAATAACAGAAATGAGATATTTCTTTTAGGTTCGGAAGTATTCGCGAATAAACGTCTCGCGAGAAGTCAGGTTTCCTAATACAGTAACACAGAAAAATATTTCACACGAAACTCAAGTCTTCTTAATGCCGAAAATATACATTGAACCGATGTATACCACTCAAGGTAACCTCCGTATGTATTTCCTTGAGGCCGGGCACGGGGAAATGTAGCTTAGTACTATGCAATAGGCACGGCGCCGCTTGCGTGAAACTCGCAATCTCTGAGCCTAGCGGCGCGAGTTTGAACGATTCAACCCGCCTTCAGAAAAGTTTCGTTACCCGTTTGTAAAATTCGTTACTTTTTCGTTACTTTCGTTACCCATTTGTAAAATTCGTTACTTTTTAGTTACTTTCGTTACCGGTAGACACCCTGATATGTCGGGAGCTTGGAACAGCCGAGCTGTGTTACTAAGTTTTTAGTGTTGTTGTAAATCAACTGATTCGAATAATACACAGCGCTATACTTCAGACATTATTTCTGTACAATTATACGTAATATATTTTAAAAGACGATCCTGAGTCAACGCCGAGGACATTCAAACAGAGAAATACGATACTTTTAGATGAATAAATAAATTACACAATGAAGCTATGATACCTTTATCATCGGTATTCAATTCAATAAATACGAAAATGGGGGCAAACACTCTACAGCTAATGAATATAAAAGCACTCACCATGCAATGATTATCCTTTACCATGAAACAAGAGTCTGAGTGGAGGTCGTTCACAGCTTACTACAGTAGTTGACAGATAACACCATGCACACTCACTGAATCGTGACTCTCTACGGTTAATATCTGCTTTCCTGATAATACAAAAGTAAAGTTAAGGTAAAGACATATTTAGCACCGAGCAGTCAAACAAGCCACTCTGTGGCGAAATTATTGCCGTGTTTTTATATTGTCGAGTTGTAGGCTATTGAATGACAAGTCGGTATTTTGAACACTATGACGGGAAACAATATCGATTGACGCAAGCGAACTGACACCAATAAATAAATTATCCTCAGTCACTTGGCAAGGTTTTTTTTGACACCCTTCATCCCTTCACTGTCCCTATTATCATCACCACTATTATTGTCTTGGTCAGAGCTTTATGAATTACCAAGGTTAATAATTATTTCATCTATCGCGATATCCAGACCTTCAGTATTTCTTTCTGTATATGCTGTAATGCATGTGTCCAGTCCTCGGGTCGAACTTCGGCGAAGTAAAAGTAACGAAACGATGACAATCAAAGGAAATCCGACACAGACAGTGGTTAACAAGCGACTGAAACAATGCCTGCCCATACGAGAAGAATTCTGTCACTTGTGTGGTGTATTTTGTAGCCATATATTGGTGACGGGTTTTTGATAGTAAAATGTCGAGAGCTGTGAGATACTGTTTGTAGTTTTTGAAAATGATGCATGTGTGACGCATTTGAATTGAGTGTTTACACGGACTTTAAAACAATTTGGTATGTGCATCTCCCGTGCGAAAGAAGACCATGGAAAGGCTAAGAACAGTAAAATTCCACACGCCGTGAATATCTTTTAATTTAGATTTATTTTATCAAAGTAGGTAATAGAAAATAAAATAATGCAAAACGAAATTAAATAAGTCACTTTGACAAATACAAGATTGTTACTAGGAACTTCAGTTATACACAGCACAAAATTAAGTTCTTTTGACAGTACTAATTTCTGAATAGGAACTGTAGGCTAGTCATACACAAAATAAAGACAAAACAAACAATAATCAAGGATTTATTAATTTAAAGCTTCACTAGGGAACTCATCTGCTCTTCAATTCTCTTTGCTTCAGAACGGGCATCGTACAATATCTTCTGCTTTTTTTTTTGCCAATTCCTGGAGATCTTTCGTGGCTTTTCTTTCGACTGCCACTTTAGCCGTCGCTTCCTTTTCCTCCTGGCTTCGCACCTGTTTTGCTTCCTTTAACACGGCGTAGGAGTTTCGTACAGTATGGACTCTTGCTCACGGTTATCTTTTCTACTCCACCAGCTGCCATCACTGCATCCTGAACAGTATGCATGCCAATCAGACTTGCTTCTTTGTGATTGACGATCATGCACTCCTCGTTCAAGTAGAAACTGCTCTCTAAAGCTGCATTGCTGTGATACAAAATTAGTATCATTTTAACAAAGCTTGTGAGATCGTTTTTGGCAGGAACTGAGGAAGGTGCTGAAGCCACTAAATCAGACCACAGCACGTCGAGCCATGGATCTTTTCCCTCGAACTGCTTTAAACGCGCAGTGACGGACTTACTTGACTTATTTCCTTTCGCTCCGTGCGGAGCATAGGGCATCCATGAATGATTTCCATCGGGCTCTGTTTGTTGCCAACTTCTTCACTTCCCTCCAAGTCTTTCCCGCTTTTCTCGCCTCCTCTTCAATGGTGCGTTTCCAGGTGTTCCTTGGTCTTCCCCGTCTCCGAGCCCCTTGAGGATTCCAGTCCAGAGCTCCCCTTTCTCCTGCATCATTCTGTTTCCGCAGAGTATGCCCAATCCAGCCCCATTTCCTCCGTTTAATTTGGACTTCTATAGGTTGTTGGTTAGCCCTTTGCCACAGCTCTTAGTTTGGGATTATTAGGGACACTCGAATTTCTTGAATGAAATGGTGCTGAATTCTTGAGTAAAAGAGAAAAAATTATTGAGTAACGAGGGAAAATTCTTGGGTAGGTAATTAAAATTCTTGAGTAGAAAACAAAAATTCTAGGGTAGAAAAGACAAATTCTTAGATAATATAGATCTTAGGGAAATAGAAATGCAGTCAGTACTTTCAAATATTTATATTGTAACTTCAAAATTATTGGTACAAAAGACAGAAATCGCAAACATTAAAAACAAAAAAGATATTTACAAACTTTACCTCCCTTCTTCATTTCATAATTGTAGGATGACAGCAATTCCAAATTTGTAATTGTTAGATTAGTTCTGAAATCCGTCAACACACAAGAAAATTTTGAAAAAAATCTTTCACAATTTACATTTGACACTGGAACCCACAGTGCCCTTAATGCACCATCAACAAAGGGTTGATGATCCTCTCGCATTGCCTGAAGAGCATCTTCCACCGCTATTTCTGCATTCTTCTTCAGAATATCCTGAAGATCCCTATATGCGAGCACTCCTTCATCAACGGGAATACCCTTCAGTGATGGTATTTTGCTGAATAGGGCCTTCAGTTTGTCTCCTGTTGTAGACTGCGACAAGACATTCTGCCTGTAGAAGAGCTCAGACACTGGCCCCAAAAATGTACGGGTTGGGTCCCCCAACATCAGGTTGTCCAACTTCGTATGCATATGGCCTGACGTCTTCTTTATTTCCTCCATCGCTCTGCCTCTAAGATTACCTTTCAGGGCATCCAGCTCTTCCTGGACCTTGTTGCTGAACATCCCTGCAGCAACCACTTGTAAACGCTTCTTCAAATTCTGAAGTTTGGGATACACTACTGCAGCAATTGGTTTGGAATTCGTCTCCAGTCTGAGCAATAGAGGTTTCATCACTGATGCTACAGATTTAACGAAAAGAGCTTGCACATAAAGCACTTGCAACTCTGATTCTGTTATATTCTGCAGATGCGAAGATGCAGCGGTGAATGATTCTTTTCCATCATTGGTTTGGAAAAACTCGAAAAGAATGGTCCAGTTATCTGCCAGCCACTCAACTGCTTCCAGCCAGGAATTCCACCTTGTGGCAACAGGAATTGGAAACATCCCAGCCCCGGATTCTTTCTCCTGCAGGAACTGTCGGAAGGTGTGTCGTTTCTTTCTGGCATGTAGAAATGTTTGCTTAACGGAAACAACTAATTTGTTCAGGGACGACAGACATTCTTTCACCACAACACCAACCAGATTGACCTTATGTACCCAGCATTGAATGTGAAGAGAGTCTTCTGGCAAGAGGATTGACAACCCACTAAAACACGAGGTCATGTATTTGGCCGAGTCAGTTACTACGGCCACAACTTGGTCATAGTTCACTTTCGTGTCGCGCAGTGCATCTGTAATCATTCGAGCACATGTCCGTCCATTCACTGCCTCCAACAAAGTGACTGCCGCCACATACTGGTCCTGTGATGCGGAAGGCTCCACTGTAGACAGCAGAACAACGAAAATTGCCCTGTCCAGCTTGTCGGTTGTTTCATCACACATGACAGCAACTTGTTTGTTATGTACGGCCATAACAACTTTTTCCTTCCTCGATTTTGCCAAGAGAGGCAAATAATCCCTACGAAGAACATTACTTCCTGGAAGGTCTCCACCGCCTACAACGTTCTTCTTCACCCATTCCTTGAAAGCTGGGTGATCTGCCTTTTCCAAGGGAATGTTAACTGATACCATCATCTCTACGGTCGAAGAGACAAAATCCAGTTTGGCAGCCTAATCAAGTCAGAAAAAATCAAATAATTAGTTTGTGCAATTAAATTATCAACAATTCATGCATCACAACAAACCACCACAGATACATAACATAAAATAGTGAATGCATCACTCCACAGAGGGGCTTGGCGGTGGGAAGGGCATCTGCCTGTGAAACAAGAGCCTAATCCACTTGTGCGTCACAATTCGCACCCGCGACCCTACAGGTGTGGGAAAAGCGGAAGGAAAAGAAGTAGAAGAAGAAGAATATCATACAGAATTAAAAATACTGTATTTAGAACTTCCGCTTGCGATTGGATTCAATTAAAAAAAAAAAAAAAAAAACACATCATATTCCGCACTACGAATTTGCGTGTTCTAATTGCGTCCGTGCGCATATGCGAACCGAAATGTTAACGAAAACACGAAAAGTTAATGGAAAGTTTCATTCACAAAAGTTAAAGATATTTTGTTTATCAACATGCTCGAAAAGTTAATGAACACGCTATTTTGTTTATTAACAGTCAAAAATGTTCCTAAACATTGTTTGTTAACGGTGTTTATTAACAAAGTTGACGAAAACATCTTGGTGTGGAAGTACCTTAACAGATCACGGTTATTACGTCACCCGCAACAAAATAAAAGTATTCACAAGAATATAACAATTGAATGTTACGTACCTTTGCTCCTTTTGAACATTCAGCTGCCTCGAACATTGTTGTCTGCCGCTTGCGTGTCTTTGCTGCTTCCACGTGGTGGCGGCTAGAAATGTGCTTTTTTACGGCATCAGAAGTTTCCCAAGGTATTCTTTTATTGCAAAAGCTACAGAGCATTACTTCTCCAGACCTCTTCATTCCGTCCCGCGAGAACTGTTTTAATCGTTCATCTAAGCACACTTTCGGTGGCATGGTGAACTATCCTGATAAATTTTCGTGCAACGAAGACCTCGACAAATGGTCTAGAACTATCGACTTGGGAAGTGTTCTTGCAACATTCTAAAAGCTGACTGGTTACAGTGTAGTAGGACAGCAGTGCGAGAGCCAAGTTAAAGGTTACGCAGTGTTGCATATTACGCGGCATCATTTCATGATTTACAGCGTGACCGTTGTCTCTTGTTTCTCGAACCCACTCCAGAACTTTTATGTCCACATTTTCGTACTTTCTTTTTTACACACCGTGGAAGGGCTTACAAGTTATCTTTATTCCCAATAATTTATCCTTCTGGTTACGCCAATAACGAATCATACACGGCTGCACTTCATATTTACGACTCGCCGCTTTCACTCCATTTTCTGCGGCATATTCTAGCACTTTCAACTTGAAGGATGCCGTAAAACTTATTCTTTTCTCATTTTCAGTCGTTGTGTACTGCACGCTTCTTACACACCGCCGTGCGCTACGCGAGGCACGGAACTCTGTAAGCGAGGCGGTAGGGGGAGAGAGTAGCCTTTTTTGTCGAGGTCAACAGGTGTTTCAGACAGAAGAGCGGGTTTTACAGTTTCATAAGTTGTGTGATACGGTAGCATGGCATCCAGCTAAAATGTATACTATAGATTTTGGTTATTAAGAAATGATTGTGTACCTTCTTGTGTTTTATTTAATGATATGTAGTAGAGTATTAATAGTATACATTTGTTTAAAAGTGACAAAAATAAAAATAAAAGTTTTTTTTGAAAATTTCCATTCAAAAATGAGGGGGCGGGTATTCGGGTATATACGGCAATTAAAATGTATTAACAAAATAATTGAACGTTTTACAAGAGGTAAATTAGGTGTAGGATGCCGCACATACGACTGATGTTACGCATCCACGCCTTGAAAAGGTTGTAATAAAAGTCGGATAACGGTTTAATGCATTATTTCTCTAGTTGCAATAAATTTCGCGAGTAAACCTAAAAATTCGTATATGGAGCCGAAATGCCAAAATTTTGCGAGAAGATAGTGTTCCAAATTACATTTAAATTCGTAACACATATCCTGTATGCCTTTCTCCCATCATATTTAACACTTTTGAAAATTTCACGAAATTAGAGTGTCCCTAGGGATTATATCTGGCCATCGTATACCCAGAATTCGACGCAGACAACGATTGATGAATACTTGAAGTTGGTGGCTGATAGGACTGGTAACTTTCCATGTTTCAGATGCATACAATAGGACAGCTTTCACATTGGTATTAAAAGTCCGATTTTCGTCTTCCTGGATATATTACGGTTTCTCCATACTGGATAGAGCTGCACAAAAGCCCCATTTGCCTTTCTTATTCTGCTCTCGACGTCCTCCTCAGCCCCTCCACTTCTCGTTACCACGCTTCCCAAGTAAACAAATGTATCCACCTGTTCTACATCTACTCCTCCAACAGTGATACCAGCCTGTACTGTGAAGTTCACTCTCAGCTCCTTTGTCTTCTTTGGGTTTATCTTAAGTCCAACCTTAGCAGCTTCAAGTTCTAAGTTTGCCAGTTTTCCCTCTATGTCTCTGAAGCGCTGTGCTAGCGTACAGATGTCATCAGCAAAATCAAGATCCTCCAACCTGTCTCGAAGTCCCCACTGAATCCCTCTCTTCCTTCCTCTCCCCACCTTCCTAAGAGTATTATCAAGAACAATCAGGAACAAAGTGGGAGAAAGTATACAGCCTTGTCGTACTCCAGTCTGGATGGTCAATGGCTGGGATAGCTGACCCTCATGCAGGACTTGACATTCATAACCAGAAGCAGGACTTGACATTCATAACCAGAATACATCTCTCGTATGATAAACTATTTTACTTGGTATACCATATTCCTTTAAGGTCTCCCTCATGACCTTCCTATTAATGGAATCAAAGGCCTTCTCAAAATCTATAAACGTGATGTACAGTGCTGCTTGCCATTCGTTACTCTGCTCCACAATAATCCGCAAAGTGTTCATTAAGTCTACACAACTGCGGTGTTCCCTAAATCCAGCTTGTTCTTTCCTCAACTTCGACTCGATAGACTTCTTCACGAGATTCAAGATTATCCTGAGAAATACTTTGCTTGGTACGGATAGTAAGGTAATACCTCTCCAGTTGTTACAATTCGCCAAGTCACCCTTCTTTGGGATTTTAACAATCACACCTTTCTTCCATTCCGCAGGCAGCTTCTCTTCAAACCAGATCTTTTCCATCAATGGCTTCAGGATAATAGCTGTGGTGTCCATGTCTACCTAGAGGACATCTGGTGAAATGTTGTCGACACCAGGGGCTTTTCCAATCTTCAGCTGTAGCAAGGCTTCTTTGATTTCAGCACACGTTGGACTGTGCAAAAGAATATTTGGATCAGAATAATCAGGTTCATCATTCCTCTCTTCGTGGTATTCATTAATCCCTCGATCAACATTAAAAATTTCGGTGAAGTATTCCCTCCACCGTTCTTGTTGTTCTTCTTGAGTTGTGAGTAAATTTCCCTGTTTGTCTTTTATGGGTCGGTTCTTTCGGAAACTGTTCTTGGACAGCACTTTTGTGATGCGGTACATTTCTTTGCTGTCACCCTTTGATGCAGCATCTTCTGCCTTCTTCGCCATCTCATCGATCCAATTACTCTTATCTCTCTTCACACTCTTTTTGATTTCTTTGTCAACGACCGTGTATTCTGCTTGCACTTTTGCTTTCTGATGTTGAGTCTTACACATATTCAACCTCTCCTTAATCATTTTCCTATGACTTATTGCCTCCCAAGTTTGTTCTGACATCCAATCCTTCTTGAGAGGATTACTCTTTCACAGGACTATTTCACTTGTATCAAGGATGATGTTCTTTACATTACTCCAGGAAGATTCAATATCAGTTTCTGCTGTATCAGATTGGAGTACCTGAAAACTATTTCTTAGCTCCAATTTAAATTCTTCTCTGACCTTCTCCTCCTTCAACTTCCTCACATCAAATCTCTTGCTCTGTTTTTCAAACCTCTTCTTTGCCACCATGATCTTCATCTTGAACTCAGCCAGCATAAGGTGGTGATCACTGCTAGCATCAGCTCCTCTCTTATTCCGAACATCGGTGAGTGATCTTCTGAATCTCCTACTCACTGCGATGTGGTCAATTTGGTTCTCAGTGTCATGATCAGGGGAAATCCACGTGATCTTATGACACCTCTTATGAGGAAACAAAGTATCTCCAATAACAAGGTCATGGCTAGCACAGAAGTTTGTGAACTTTTCCCCATTTCCATTCCTATCCCCAGGGCCATGTACACCCATCACATGTTCTAGTCCCTCGTTGTTCTCTCCTACCTTAGCATTAAGGTCTCCCATTATTATAATCACATCTCTCTTACTGCTTTTCTTTACTGTCTCATATGTAGAAGGGAGTAGAATGCTTCCTTAAGTTCTTCTTCTGATGGTTCCGTGGGTGCATAGCATTGTATGATCGTAACATTGCGAATGCGAGTCTTAAATCGTGCTGATAATATTCGCTCGGAAATGGGTTGCCAACTTATAAGGCTTTTCTTTGCATGTTCAGTAAGCAAAAGACCAACTCCATCTCTGCGTTCCGCATTCTCCTCTCTCCTCCCAGAGTATATGAGGGTAAGTCCTTCATAAGTTTTTATCTCACCAAAATCTGGCCATCTTATCTCCCTGAGCCCAAGTATATCAAGTTTATACGAGATCATTTCTCTGGTCACCTGCCTCAGCCTACTACTCTCACCCAGAGTCCTCACATTCCAGAAAACTATTTGTGTCTTCCTTTTCGTGCCGAAATTTGTCAACATGAGATCCGTCCGGTTTTCATTCTTTTCAGTTTCTTTAATAATAAACAATTTCGGAAAGTGCGAGTTATTAGCCCACAGCTTCCTAGTTTTCTGGTAGGGCTGCCACCTTAAGGACTGAAAACGAGCCCCCGCAGTTTTCCAACCGTACCACTGAATTACAGCTCCGCCTGGAAATAACCCACTGATGATGCTGCTGCCCACCATCATGGTGTAGTCTATGTCATTTAGTCTGGTCTCTCACCCTCGACCTTACGGCATGGGTGACCCTGCCAGGAGCCGAAGCTCCCGCCGGCATTGCTCTCGGGATCACTGAAACACACAAGCCTCCCCACCACGTCAAGGTACCAGACCATGGGGGAGGGCAGTGACGGAGGGCAGTCTCATAAGTGCGGAGTAGCTGCTCTTGATGCGGTCAGCCATTGCGCCAGAAAGCAAATTCTTCTGATTACAAAGAATTTCCAGGGCAATGAAGATCCTAACTTCTGCTAACTTAGGAGTCTCAGCGACCCCTATAGGGTCTAGACAGGAAATAGCACGGGTCATCTTGGGAGCAAGAGTTGACCTCTCTTTGATTTTCTCAGCCATAGGATACGAATGTACAATTTTCGGCAGTTGGTGCGAAATTGCAGCACATCTGCGTCTGGAATTTTCTGAGATCTTGAGCTGTTAGCTTCTTTAAGGGCTGCTCTGATCGAGAAACCCAGGTCTCCTCCGTGTTTAACAATGCGGACTCATTCCTGTATGTCTTTGTCAGCAACGAGCGTAGCGCGCGCAGTCCTGCGCAGCCTCGCACGGAAAGGGTACGGCCGGTGGTCGGCCAGGCAAAGCATGCATTCGACTTTGGCTGGGTTCTCATCCCGTTTAGCGCTCTATCGGTGGCGAAAATTGCGGGTGGCAGTGCGGTCTGCAGGCGAAATAGAAGGCTGAGCGGGAGGACTCTACCGATCGTTCGGGGGCTAAGAAGTCGGGCATTATGAGACTTTTCAAGATTCCCTGTATCAAGTGCGAATTTTCCGTATATTTCCTGTATTTTTCCCGGGTAACTAAAATTCCCGTATATTTCCCGCATTTCCCGAATTTTTTGTATCGCTCGACACCCTGTTGCAAAGAATTTGACTGTCGGCGAGGAAAACGGAGATCCAGTATATATCGAGTGCGGAAGTGATGCAATTGAACTCCCAAAGTTCCCACAGTCAAGCTAGTGTGTCTATACTCACACTTATCTCTTTTGTAGAAAATGGAGATGAAATTTTGTAGTCATATTGTTTTCTTCAGAAATGTACTATCTAAAATTAGAATAAATGAACGATCTAAGAAACAAAAAAAATGATGACAGTCCTTTTTCTTAGATATTAATGTTGACTTCATCCACACACCTTTAGCATAGTGTAACTCACAATAGAATGTTATCAAGTGTTATAATTATTTTTTTGAGAGTTCAAAAATACATTTCAATATTCTAACCAACAGTTTTGTTTTTACTATGCTTAAATTATAACTGCGGATAATTCGCGGAAGTTTATGCAGTAATTACCATGAATTATAGGGAGTGCACTGTATTAAAAAAATAAAAATTCTCATATCTTGTCAACAAGTAACTAAACAATTCTAAACACCACCTGTTCCTTGCTAAAATGTAATTATTTTTACAAAAGCCAATTTTTCTGCCTCTTGTGATATGGCAATACCTACCACCATACCACAAGAGCGACACTACAATTCTACTAATACTATTAAAACAGAAGAAAGAAACAAAACACTTCATGAATAATCTAAACTTTTTAAAATTTTGACTGAAAAATGTGCTTGCTTAAATAGTTTGAATGCTTTTTTAAAGCTGTCTTCAAGTGGTTCGCTAGTAGGACAAGGTTTGTCATCCCTGCTCTACACCCTTAAGTCTTAAATGTTGGAGGGAGGTAAGTGATGAATTAACAAATCCCAAGCCAAAGGCGAAGCAAATGCACACCTCTATTTCCCTTGTTGTGTACTGCTGAATTCGGATCCACAAGAAGGAGCGAAGATTATTGAGCAACCCCATGCCACCTGTACCTCCGCCTTGCAGGAACTTGAACAGCACGTATAATAACACCAGATCCCATCGAAAGCTGGCACCAGGCTCTGTCATGCTTTCAACTACAAACAGAAATCGTGTACAAAACAGCAAACATATATCACACAGCATGATTACTAGCCTGAGGAAGTTCATATAAATGCACAGTTTTACAGAATGCTACTACTGTTAATTCAATTCAGGAGCATTTGCAAAGCGTTCATATTGATTTAAAAAAAAAACTTTTCCTTCCCCCCCCCCCCCCCCCTGATATAAACATTTGACATTCAAAAGCGATTCGGTAGAATCCGCAAGAAGCTAAAGCACATACACTTTAAACCCATTCAACCCGCAGCCTCCTGTGCTATATGGGCAACAAAACTTCTTTACTTAGTTTACCTCTCAAGGATTAATAGGATCACAGAAATTATTAGTGACACTTCCATTGTCATAAACCAGGCTATGTTATAAATCAGACATATTATGTTGTACAGTATTTAACATATTCAGGTTCAAAACAAATACTGAACCATACTTATGCCAATGATGAATTGCACTTACTACATTTAAAAACTACAGTACAGTAGGTGTGGGAGGATGAGTTTTGGATGGCAAAAGGGAAGGCTGAAAATATTTTTGATTTCTACAGAAGAAAGCAGGGGTGATTTGTACGATGGGGAGATAAGCTTCATTTCTAAAATTGCTTGTTGTCTATTCCCCTCTTGTCATCATCACCCTAGAGAGCCAATTTTAATTTTAATGATTCCAGAATCCTAAACTTTCTGGATCTAGGCCTGGAGAATATAATAATAATAATGGTATTGGTTTTACGTTCCTTTTAACTACTGTGACTTTTAGAGACGCTGAGGTGCCGGAATTTTGCCCCGAAGGGGATCTTTAACTGTGAATAATTATTTCACAAACATGGTAGTCCAGTGTGTACACAAAAGAATATCAGGGTTTTAAAGGTGTATAATTTCTCTTATGTATTGTTACAATAATATTTCATACATGGACTGAAAGGTAACTGTACGAGTTTTCTGCCTCCTACCTGAATTGAGACGTATACAAAGATGCTAACTTTCAGATAGAGCAATTACAGTAGTAATAGGTGAACCCGATTCGATTCCCGGTCAATGCATGTGAGATTTTCGAAGTGAAATTCCACGTAAATTGAAGGTCCCGTGGCTCATGATTGCAAGATTAACGGTCACATAAAACTACAAGCTTCCTTTTCTAAGTTCTCGAGATCATTTCTTAGAAACAAATGATTTTTCCGAAGAGAAATAGAAATATCAGAAGTGATTATGAAACCTCGCTACCAGCGAGCCACCTGTGTTTGCCATCCTTGTTCCATAGTATCAATTTTGAAATATCCGTGCACCAAAGAGCTCACAAAACTAATTAATTAATTAATATCACAATTTACATTGACGGAACACTTGTAGCGTAGTTCAATTCTTCTCTTTCTCTTAGCTAACTCATCAATTACATGGTCTACAAGATAATATGGCGTACGGCAATTTATTCAACGCACTATACACTCAAGGTGATACCATCGGAGAACCTGGATAGCGACCATCGATTGCTGGTAATGAACCTAAGAGGGAGTAAGGAGAAGAAAGGGACTGAGAACCAGGAAAGACGTATAAGGATATGGAAACTGAAAGAAGGGGATAGAAGGGTCGAGTACCTCAAAATGGTAAAGGAAGGAATTCCAACAGTTGAAGAAAGAGGGGTTGAAGAGGAATGGGCTAGATTTAAGAAGACACTAGTAGGTGCAGCAGAAGCAGTATGTGGGAGGACAAGTAATAAGAAGAGGTGGAAGGAAACACCATGGTGGAATGAGAAGACAAAAGATATAGTAAGGGAAAAGAATAGAGCCTTTAGGAGGTGGTATCAAAATAGGACGGTAGAGACAAGGGAAGAGTACCAGGAAGGAAAGAAGGAGGTGAAGAGAGTAGTGGCTGAGGAGAGAAGAAAGTGGATGGAAGAGTGGACAAAGATGATGAAGGAGGATAGTGAAGGTACAAAAAATGTCCTGTATGGGATGGTAAAAAATTAGAGGCGGAAGGATCCTACGGATTATGTTAGAATGGTGAACAAAAGGGGACAAGAGATAGAAAATAGAGAAGAACTGAAGAAAACGTGGAAAGAATATTTTGAAGAACTTCTGAACCCAAATGGAAAAGATGGTGAGGAGGAAGAAATCAGGGAAGAGGAAGATGAACTGCAAACAGAAAAGGACTTAACATGGAAAGAAGTGGAAGATGCAGTGAACAAGATGGAAGGAGGGAAGGCACCAGGTGTGGATGAGTTGAGTGTGGAGATGGTGAGAGCAGCAGGAGAGGTGGGGATACAGTGGTTGTACCGAGTGATGAGGTCAGCATGGAAGGAAAGGAAGACCCCAGAGGACTGGAAAAAAGGAATAATTGTCCCAATCTTCAAGAAAGGTAGTAGAACAGATTGCAGAAACTATCGGGGAATAACACTGATGAGTCGTTGTGCAAAGATCTTCGAGAAAGTTTTGGAAAAGAGAATTAGGACAAGGATAGAAGGAGGGATGAGGGAAGAACAACATGGCTTCAGAGCAGGAAGGTCCACAGTGGATTTGATTTTTGCTGTAAGGCAGTTACAAGAACAGTACTATGAGTATGGAACAGATCTACTGATGGCCTTCCTGGACATTGAGAAAGCATATGACAGTGTATGCAGAAACAAAGTATGGAAGTCCCTGGAGGATAGAGGAGTAGAGAAATGGACTATAAAGAGGATGAAGGAGATGTACAAGGGAAGCGTGAGCTGTGTGAAAGTGGGAGGAGAGAGATCAGACTGGTTGGAACAGAGAAACGGCCTGAAACAAGGAAGTGCACTGTCACTGTTACTTTTCATTGTGGTGATAGATGACATAATGACCCGAGTGGCACAAGTAATTGGGGAAGGAAAGATGAAAGCAATGGTGTTTGCAGATGATTTGATGATTTGGGGAAACAAGGAGGAGGAGGTACAGGAACAGTTGGACGTGTGGGAAGGAATAATACAAGGATATGGGATGAAATTTAGCATAAATAAGAGTGAGATGGTGATCACAACAAGGAAGAAGGAAAGAACCACAACGGGAATAACAATTGGTGGGGAACAGCTGAAGAAAGTGGAGAGTTTCAAGTATCTGGGAAGCCTCATACAAGATAATGGAAGAAACGATAGACAAATAAATGAGCGGGGGAGGCAGGCAGAAGCATTTCGGAGGAGTGTAAGAAGCATGTTATGGAGCAAGGATGTCCCTCAGAACAGCAAAAAGATCATATATCGGACATACTATGTCCCTATTCTGACGTATGCCTCGGAGACCTGGGTTATGAAAGGAAGGGAGAAGAGCAAAATACAGGCCAGTGAGATGTGGTTCTTGAGAAGCAGTATTGGAGCTACAGAGATGGACAGAATAAGAAATGAGAGGACCAGAGAATTAATGAAGGAGGAACCATTACAGGATGGTATAGAGAAATCTAGACTTAGATGGTATGGGCATGTAAAACGAATGGAGGAGAAGAGGATACCCAGGAGAGTACACGAGACGAAGTGGGAAGGAAAGAGACTGAGAGGAAGACCGAGAGACAGGTGGCTGAAGGGGGTGGAAGAAAGCGTGAAGAAGAGAGGAGATGACATGACAAGGGTGGAGGCTGAGAGATGGTGGGAAGACAGAAGACGTTGGAGAGGCTTGTGTTCCAAACAGACCCGGCCAGTGGCTGGAAACTGTGCAAGATGATGATGATGACAATATACTCAAGCACAATAATATCTAGGTATACTGTACTAACATTTGCTCATTGCACTAAGAAACTTGCAGTAGAAACTTAACCGGACGCAACATTTTATCGGTAGTTTCAAAAATTCTGGAAGAATTGGTAAAAACAAGATTGCTTTCATTCCTGAACAAGAATACATTCCTTCATAATATGCAATATGGATTCAGGGAAAATTCTAGTACTGAGGCAGCAACTATTGACCTAATAACAATGCTACAAGAAACTATTGACAAAAATAATATGGCAGTTGGGTTATTTATTGATATCACAAAAGCCTTTGATACAGATCATAAAATACTGTTATCAAAATTAGAAAATGCTGGTGTCCGAGGTATAGCTCTAAAATGGTTCCAAAGCTACCTTATTGGAAGAAAGCAGCATGTAGCTTTGAATAAATGCATAAGTTCAGGAAAATATATAACTCATGGAGTTCCACAAGGATCTATACTTGGACCTACATTATTCTTAATTTATATAAATGATATTGTGGAATGTAATTTGAGAGGGCATATCAAATTGTATGCAGATGATACAATTATCTTCTACACTGGGAAAGACATAATTGAAATCATACAAAATGTGCAACAAGATATAAATACTCTCTCACAATGGTTCCAGGCCAATAAATTAACAATGAACCTACAGAAGACCAATTACATGGTAATTTCAAAACAAAGCATGAAAGAAATCACACATGACAAAATATATATAAACAATATTGAAATAAAAGAGGTTAATCAGGCAAAGTATTTAGGTCTAATCATCGACAAACACCTGACCTGGATTGAACACGTGGTGGGAGACGGGCAACGGCATGAAGTAGGGGATTGCCTGTAGGGGTGAAGTACAGTGGGGACTTTGTGTGCCCCGGGACCGCTACGGTAGCTGTGAAGGCTCTATGGGAACCCTGAAAAGTGACGGCTGACAAGGCTCTGGTGAAGCTACGATAGGCCTAGCAAGCCAGTAGTGGATATCATATTTGCTTTCAAACCAGGAACAGGCCTTGGAAAGGACGGATGCAAACGACGACGACCCGGATATGCTAATGGACTACGAGTTGGGACATTAAACATACAGACACTGACAGGAAAAGTGGAGGAGATTGTAGATGTGATGGAGAGAAGAAAACTGGATGTACTGGGCTTGGCAGAAACAAGATGGAAAGGAGAAGGTCGCAGAGAACTGAGGAAAGGGTACCGGTTGTACTGGAGTGGGAACAGTGAAGGAAGGAGCAGCGGAGTAGGAGTAGTTGTGAGAGATGGAATGAAGGAAGAGGTAAAGGGAATAAGTGACAGGATCATGAAGATCAGAGTAACTATAAAGGGAAGAAGCCTGGAGATAGCCCAGGTATATGCCCCTCAAGTTGGATGTACAGCTCAAGAGAAGGAGGACTTTGAGGAGGAGCTACAACAGCAGTTGAATGGTCAGAGCATCATTGTCATGGGAGATTTGAATGCACATGTAGGAAGTGAAAGGCAAGGATATGAAAATGTATTGGGAGCAGAAGGATGGGGTAGCAGGAATGAAGAAGGGAGAAAGTTGCTGGATTTTTGCAAGAGAAACGGTTTAGTGGAAGGCAACTCCTGGTTCCGGAAGAAAGAAAGCCACAAGGTAACGTGGTACAGCAGTGATTTAACAAAGAAATCTTTGGTAGATTACATGCTGTACGACTGGGAAATGAAGAGAAGTGTCAGAGATATAAAGGTAATACCATCAGAGGCCTTAGATAGCGACCACAGAATACTTGTAATGAACCTGGGAGTTGTTAAGGATAGCAAGAGGACAGAGTACCAGGAAAGGAGAATCAAAGTATTGGAAACTCAAGGAAGAATTCCAGAAGATAATAAGGGAAAGGATGCCAACAGACAATCCTAAAACAGGGAAAGAGGAATGGAAGCAATTCAAAAACACAATGGTAGAAGCTGCAGTGGCAGTATGTGGAAGAACAAGCAACAGAAAGCAGTGTAAAGAGACACCATAGTGGAATGAGAGAGTAAAAGAAGCTGTGGGAAGGAAGAACAAGGCTTTCAGAGTGTGGTTCCAGGAAAGAACTGATCTGGCAAGGGAAGATTATAAGATAAAGAAGAAAGAAGCAAGAAGCAAACAAGATTGTCGCAGAGGAGAGGAAGAAGTGGATGGTAAAGTGGACGGAGATGATGGAGGAAGACAGCCGAGGAAATAAGAAAGTTCTTTATGGGATGGTCAAAAGTAAGAGAAGAGGTCTGCGAGAGGATGTGGTAATGATGGACAAAAACGGAAATGAGGTACACAACAAAGAGACACTCAAACCAGTGTGGAAAGAGTACTTTGAGGATTTGCTGAATCCAAATGGTCATAGGGAGGAAGACAATGTATTGGAAGATGGAGAAGACAACACAGGAATGGAAAAGGACCTGACTTGGAGAGAACTGGAAATGGCTATAGACAAGATGAAAGGAGGAAGGGCACCAGGTGTGGATGAAGTGAGTGTTGAAATGGTGAAGGCAGCAGGGGAGGTTGGGAAACAGTGGCTGTACCGTGTGATGAGGGTGATATGGAAGGAGAAAAAGACCCCAGAAGATTGGAAGAAAGGATTAATTGTCCCAATATTTAAGAAAGGAAGCAGAAAGGAGTGCAGAAATTACAGGGGTGTCACACTCATACCTCACTGTGTCAAGATATATGAAAAGATATAAAAGAGGTTAATCAGGCAAAGTATTTAGGTCTAATCATCGACAAACACCTGACCTGGATTGAACACGTGGTGGGAGACGGGCAACGGCATGAAGTAGGGGATTGCCTGTAGGGGTGAAGTACAGTGGGGACTTTGTGTGCCCCGGGACCGCTACGGTAGCTGTGAAGGCTCTATGGGAACCCTGAAAAGTGACGGCTGACGGGGCTCTGGTGAAGCTACGATAGGCCTAGCAAGCCAGTAGTGGATATCATATTTGCTTTCAAACCAGGAACAGGCCTTGGAAAGGACGGATGCAAACGACGACGACCCGGATATGCTAATGGACTACGAGTTGGGACATTAAACATACAGACACTGACAGGAAAAGTGGAGGAGATTGTAGATGTGATGGAGAGAAGAAAACTGGATGTACTGGGCTTGGCAGAAACAAGATGGAAAGGAGAAGGTCGCAGAGAACTGAGGAAAGGGTACCGGTTGTACTGGAGTGGGAACAGTGAAGGAAGGAGCAGCGGAGTAGGAGTAGTTGTGAGAGATGGAATGAAGGAAGAGGTAAAGGGAATAAGTGACAGGATCATGAAGATCAGAGTAACTATAAAGGGAAGAAGCCTGGAGATAGCCCAGGTATATGCCCCTCAAGTTGGATGTACAGCTCAAGAGAAGGAGGACTTTGAGGAGGAGCTACAACAGCAGTTGAATGGTCAGAGCATCATTGTCATGGGAGATTTGAATGCACATGTAGGAAGTGAAAGGCAAGGATATGAAAATGTATTGGGGGCAGAAGGATGGGGTAGCAGGAATGAAGAAGGGAGAAAGTTGCTGGATTTTTGCAAGAGAAACGGTTTAGTGGTAGGCAACTCCTGGTTCCGGAAGAAAGAAAGCCACAAGGTAACGTGGTACAGCAGTGATTTAACAAAGAAATCTTTGGTAGATTACATGCTGTACGACTGGGAAATGAAGAGAAGTGTCAGAGATATAAAGGTAATACCATCAGAGGCCTTAGATAGCGACCACAGAATACTTGTAATGAACCTGGGAGTTGTTAAGGATAGCAAGAGGACAGAGTACCAGGAAAGGAGAATCAAAGTATTGGAAACTCAAGGAAGAATTCCAGAAGATAATAAGGGAAAGGATGCCAACAGACAATCCTAAAACAGGGGAAGAGGAATGGAAGCAATTCAAAAACACAATGGTAGAAGCTGCAGTGGCAGTATGTGGAAGAACAAGCAACAGAAAGCAGTGTAAAGAGACACCATAGTGGAATGAGAGAGTAAAAGAAGCTGTGGGAAGGAAGAACAAGGCTTTCAGAGTGTGGTTCCAGGAAAGAACTGATCTGGCAAGGGAAGATTATAAGATAAAGAAGAAAGAAGCAAGAAGCAAACAAGATTGTCGCAGAGGAGAGGAAGAAGTGGATGGTAAAGTGGACGGAGATGATGGAGGAAGACAGCAGAGGAAATAAGAAAGTTCTTTATGGGATGGTCAAAAGTAAGAGAAGAGGTCTGCGAGAGGATGTGGTAATGATGGACAAAAACGGAAATGAGGTACACAACAAAGAGACACTCAAACCAGTGTGGAAAGAGTACTTTGAGGATTTGCTGAATCCAAATGGTCATAGGGAGGAAGACAATGTATTGGAAGATGGAGAAGACAACACAGGAATGGAAAAGGACCTGACTTGGAGAGAACTGGAAATGGCTATAGACAAGATGAAAGGAGGAAGGGCACCAGGTGTGGATGAAGTGAGTGTTGAAATGGTGAAGGCAGCAGGGGAGGTTGGGAAACAGTGGCTGTACCGTGTGATGAGGGTGATATGGAAGGAGAAAAAGACCCCAGAAGATTGGAAGAAAGGATTAATTGTCCCAATATTTAAGAAAGGAAGCAGAAAGGAGTGCAGAAATTACAGGGGTGTCACACTCATACCTCACTGTGTCAAGATATATGAAAAGATATTAGAAAGTAGAATACGAGCCAAAGTGGAGAGAAAATTGAGAGAAGAACAGTATGGATTCAGACCTGGGAGATCAACAGTGGATCTCATATTTTCAGTGAGACAGCTCCAGGAACACCACTACGAATTTGGAGAGGATCTGTTGATGGCCTTCCTGGACATCGAAAAGGCCTATGATAGTGTGTGTAGGGAGAAGGTTTGGAAAGCAATGGAAAACATGGGAGTGGAAAAAGAGACTGTAGGCAGAGTGAAGGAGATGTATTGTGGAAGTGTGAGTTGTGTGAAAGTTGGAGGGGAAAGAACAGACTGGTTCAGACAAATGAGTGGCCTGAAACAGGGTAGTGCGCTGTCACCCCTTCTCTTTATTGTGGTTATGGACGAGGTAATGACACGGATAGCAGGAAAGATAGGAGAAGATAAGATGAAAGCAATGGTGTTTGCAGATGATCTCATGGTCTGGGGAAACAAGGAGGAGGAAATTCAGGAGCAACTGAAGGCTTGGGAAAAAACAGTGGGAGAGTACGGATGGAAGTTCAACATCAGTAAATGTGAGATCCTGTTAACGACCAAGAAAAAGGACAGACCAATGAGTGGGATAACACTTGGAGGTGGACAGCTGAAGAAGGTGGAAAGTCTCAAGTACTTGGGAAGTATAGTGGAGGAAAATGGGAGAAATGACAAAGAGATTATGGAACGTGGCAGACAGGCAGAAGCATTTCTGAGAAGCATTAGGAGCTTAGTGTGGAATAAAGATGTCCCACAAAAAAGCAAGGAAGTGTTATACAGAAGCTACTATATCCCGATACTGACCTATGCTTCAGAAACATGGACAATGAAGAAAATAGATATAAGCAGAATACAGGCAGGTGAAATGAAGTTCCTGCGAAGTAGGATCGGAATAACATGAAGAGACAGGGTGAGGAATGAAAAGGTCAGGGAAATGGTGAAAGAGGAGCCCTTGCAAGGTAGGATTGAGACATCAAGACTGAGGTGGTATGGACACTTAAAGAGACTGGATGAGAAGAAGATTCCCAAGAGGATACATGAGATGCAGATGCAGAAGAAACGACCAAGAGATAGATGGCTGAAAGGAGTGGAGGAATGTGTCAAGAAGAGAGGCGAGGACTGGACCAGAGTGACAGCGGAGAGGTGGTGGGAAGAAAGAACTAAGTGGCGAGTCTTATGTTCCAAACAGACCCAGCCTGGGGCTGGAAACTGTACAAGATGATGATGATGATGAACGAATTGCTAAGAAACTCTCACCTATAGTAGGGATGCTAAGGAAACTTCGGTATCTTATTCCCCTAAACCTTGTAAAACAAATCTACTATTCACTTGTACATAGCAAGCTCCAATATTTAAATGTTATTTGGGCTCACTGCAGGAAATCCACACTGAATGATTTAATGACTATTCAGAATAGGGCTGTTAGAAACATATTTAACCTTCCTTACTGCACTCCGGTAAAAGATCTGTACATCAGAAGTAAAATTCTACCCCTCAGCATAAGTGCAGATCTCCGAGCAGCTATGCTAATATACAAGATTAAACACAACACAATACTCTATAGCTCTCCCTACATCTTGAACTCGGACAATCATTCTTATGGAACTAGGCATGCGAAGGACGTAGCCTTTAATCATTCACTCTTCTAAATACGGTAGAAATAGTTTCAAGTTCTCTGCAGCACAGTCATATAATAAACTTCCTGAGGAAGTAAAAAGTGCACCAACTTTGTCAGTATTTAAGAGGAAAACTATGAAAGTATTGTGGGAAAAATTCGATGCATCTTAATACATCAAATAAGTTATGTATAAACTTAAAAATCTTAAGTGCTTATCATTTTAAGAGACCTTGGTCTAAACAATCTTACGTATAGTATCAACTTTACTAATAGGCCCTTATTCATCAATTTGTGTTACCTTCAGAATTTTCTTCCTTGGTGTGTAAACACACATATTACTGTACAATTCCTCTGTACGAGCCTATGGCTCTTTGGAATTAATTGAATAAAATATCTATCTAAAAAAAATAACAGGATTTTAACTAACGCACCCAACAAATGTCGGGTCTGGTGGTGAGAACTTTCTCTAAGGGTGAACAACCGTGATGAGGGTGGGGACTGAAGAAACGCGCCAGCAGGGCTTAATGCTGGTGCTCTAATCTAACCAGGGTAAACCGTCCGAATCAAAGCAGAACCTGCTACCAACTTTGCCTTGTCTTGACCACAGCCATATGTCTATGGAACTACACACCCCCTGCCTTGGCCAATCAAGGATGGCCTTATGTTTTTGGAGTACTACTTCATCGGCCATAGCAGTGTCCGCGCCAGAAGGCTCCTGGAAGTACCCAAGCCATTCTCATAGCAACCGACCATGCACTTTCCTCCTCTCTACAAAGTAATGGTGGCTGATCGAGAAGAAGAACTGGGGGAGAGAACGAGAAACTTAATTCAAAGCGGCGATTTTGCTGTTGCTCGCGCGTTAGAAAGTACGAGTAATAATATAAACATTACTTTTATGAGAATGTGCTAGGTAAGCAGTGTTTACCCAGTGGTATTGAAGGAAATGCCACTGCAAAGGTGACTGATTACAGGGGTTGTACAGTAGATTATATATCCGATGGAATCAAAGTTCAAAGGGAAATTCGACATATAACGGAATTAAATTATTTTGCATTACTTCGGGACTTCAAAGTGGCATCTTTTCCATATTTAGAGGTCAATAACAGAAATTATAGTAAAGCCATCATTACTTCCGACTTGACGTTTGAGTGTTGCCCTAGAGTTATCTAGCGGTCAGAAGAAAAGTCACTTTAACTAGACAATCAGAGGCAGTCATTCAAATCGATATATCATGACAAATCGAGTTTCATTTGCAATGTCACGATTTAGCGAACGAAACTCTAGCTTAGTACTGAAACGTCAAGTCGGAAGTAATGATGGCTTTACTACAGAGGTTTCTGTTGAGATTCGGAAGATTTCATGAATAAATGTCTCGCAAAAAGTCAGGACCCAATTATCCAGTCAAATTATTCACATAAAACTAAAAACTCTTCTTGATGCTGAAAATACACGTTGAACCAATGTGTACCAAAGATTTATACCACTCAAAGTATCCTCAGCATACATTTTCTTGGGGTTGGGCACGGGAAAATATAGCTTTATTATGCAATCGGTGCCGCTTGTGTGAAACTCGCTCCATCGCAATCTGGGAGCCTAGCAGGGCGAGTTTAAATGATTTAATCCGACCTCAGCAAATGTTAGTTACCTCCACCTAACCGGATATAAAACAACTTTCGTTCCCCGTTTGTAAAATTAGCTACTTACTCACTACTTTCGTTAGAGGCAGACGCCTTCTGAAGGCAAGGTTTACCATCCAAAATCAACTGCATTTCTTGGACCATATTAGAGACAATTTTTTTTCTTACCAAGCTAAAAACACGTTCTGTGGGAGTACTACTTTGAGGGGCCAGAAGAATTGCCTTCTTGAGTTTATTTAGTGAAAGACATCAGTACTCTTAGAAAATTCGCACCAGGCTTTTTTTTATAACAGGAATTCAACCGAAAATTCGTAATTTTACCTTATAATTTCCCTGTGGTCGGGCATGGGAAAAGATAGCTTCATTACGCAATCGGCGCTGCTTGCGTGAAACTTGCTCCATCACAATTAATTCATAATGGTTGGCATGTTTACGTAGAGTTGCTGCAGCTGGCGGGTCCATTACTCCAGACATGCTGACTAAAGTGTGGGAAGAGCTGGACTATCGGTTGGACATGCGTCGTGTGACTAAAGCTTCTCACATTGAGTACTTATAGTGTGTATTGTGAAAACTCGTAGTTACCCTTTCAGCCCATGTATGAATTTTTATTGTGTACAATAAAGTAAGAGAAATTATACACCTTTAAAACCCCGATATTCTTTTGTGTACATCCTGTATTCCTGTACATTGGAGGCAAAAAGTACCTACAAATTATGAATGCAACTCATGTTGCCATCGAGGAAAAGTTGAACTATGTAGTCAAGCAAGACAACGAAGCAACGGGCTTCGAGTCCACGTAATAAAGTATGGCTCAATTCTATGGCTCATGGCCTACAAGTTAACAAGTCCTGCTTTATAGAGTGACATGTAAAATACCATGAAGACAAATGGATCTGTACTGATTTACCTACATTAAATTAAAATGCATCTAATTTCTTTCAGGTTCAGGGAACAACACCCATTACAATTTGGGTACAATTGTGTTGAACGACTGAAAAGCATTTAAATTCCAAATTAAAATTATATCCATTTAAGCCCTGCTTTGTCCCCACATATAATTAAAACAGACAAAATAATTAGATTCATCATAATTTTATGACAATTTTGATGCAATGTTATATACACTGACCTTATGAGGGGTTTGTACATCACAGTCATTCAGCAACGCATACTTGAGTATGTGTGTGTTTGTAGAATTTTGTCTGATAACCTGTGTTATCGTGATAGCTGTATTAGTGTATTGCTAATTCAGGTGTAATTTGAGTGTAATATAAATAATCTATCGGACAATTTTGTAAAACAAAATGATCACTACAATATTCGAATCCATGGTTTCTCAAAAATTTAGATCTTCTGCACTGACAAGGCTTTTCCAAGAAGTAAATGTAGACATGTGTTTAAGACATAAAAAGAATTTTTGACAGCAAAATGCAATAGATTGTTTTAATGTTCTTAAGACTAAGTACCAAGGTATACAGAACATTTTTAGAAGTCTTTAATGTTGAATTGTGTAGTATCACATGAACAGTTACTATTAGAATGTGTTTTATATTACAAAGAGAGGAACAATAATTTATAAGCATGGTAAATCGAACAAATACAACAAAGGAATTAATAAATAGAATCAATACTAACTCACCTATATATTTACTGTACACAGGAACATACACATTAATGATACGGCCTCCTATAAGAAGTACGAAGCATATCAAAACTCTTATTTGCAGAGTCCACGTATTAGGCCAAAGGAATGGGAACAGTGTTCTCAGTTTTTTCCAAGCATTGCGAAATGCAGAGCCTTGATTTTCCTGAAAGATAAAAGAAAATATTATTCGAAAGTCCTTCAATTTCATATGGTACAATGCCAACCTTTACTTTAGGAAAGAATTACCACAAGCCTGGTCTCCCAAACTTAGCAAGCATGCATCCATGGCTATGCAATTACATTTGGCTTAAAGCCATTCTTTTCAGTTTTGTTAAGCTACATGATGTCTGTACACCAGATTAGAAATTAGATTCAAGCCAGTTCAACTGCAATGATTGCCAGGAGTGGCCAAATTTATACCAACTGTACAATAGTCAAAATATCAAGCCAAGTCTCCCTTATTACAAAGAAACCCCGATCTATTGAAGTGTTAGAAGCCAGTTTTCAGTGTTGCCATTGTGATCTATCAACAGAATTGCTTTTCAGTTTGTCAACATGAGTGTATAGTCGTGATGGTGAGCGAATACCAAGTCGCCTTTCAACGTTGCTCACGTCCGTAGGTACTACCTTAAATTGCCCTACACGTGACCCCTGGGTGGTGCTAAACGAGCAACAGCGTTAAAGGTGACTTACAATATGCCCAGAAACATATCAAGTAACGGTTCTTTTCAGGACCATCAAACTATAGATGAGAAACACCTAGTCCGTACTATGCAACTTAATATTGAAGGCATAAGTTCTGCCAAATGTGAGTATCTACAGAAACAACTGAATGACCTTAACATTGATGTTGTTAACATTCAAGAAATCCATACCAAAGACGAACAGGATCTCCAGCGCAGAGGACGAATACCCGGTTACACACTGGTCAAAGCTATCCACCATCCACAATATGGAATAGCCACTTATGTGAAGTCAAGTTTAAACGGAGTGCAAGTAATTGATTCAACAGAAGTTGACTACATCTATACAATAGCAATTCAGATAAATGATTTAAAAATTGTCAATCTGTACAAGCCTCCGTGTGTGAATTGGGCTCCTACAGTACTGCCAGCTTTTGACCACCCTTGTATATACACTGGAGACTTCAACAGCCATCACACAAACTGGCGGTATGACACCGTGGATGTGAATGGGGAGAAACTAGTTCAGTGGGCAGAAACTACAAATATGCACCTGGTCTTTGATGTAAAAGACAAGGGAACCTTCCACTCTGCACGCTGGGATAAGGATTACAACCCAGACTTGACATTCGTGTCTAAAGATCAGTTAGACCAACCACTCAACACCACTCGTACTGTTCTGTCCAACTTCCCAAACAGTCAACATCGACCTGTTATGGTGGAAATTGGTTTGAAAATTCCCCTTGTAAACTCAATGCCCTTACCCAGATGGAACTTTCGACGAGCTAATTGGGATGGATTCTCAAAAGACCTTGACTCCAGCTTAGTTGCGGAGAATCTACAGCCGACAGCAAACAACTACGATGAATTTGTGAAACTAGTTATCAAAGCTGCTAAGTCAAACATTCCTAGGGGTTACAGAAAGCAATATGTGCCTGGCTGGAATGAAGAAAGTGAGGCTTTATACCAAGAATACCAAAGTTCTGGAAATCAAACAGTGGGTTCACAGCTACTCCACTCTTTAAACAAGAATAGACGAGAGAAATGGGAAGCAACACTCGAAGAAATGAACTTCGCAAAGTCAAGTAGGAAAGCCTGGCGAGTCTTGAATGGGCTAACTGGCAAGCAACACCCCAAAAAGCCGCATACTAAACTGAGTCCTGACATTATTGCCAACAGGATCGTAGACCTCTCAAGGGCAAAGAGAGACAAGAATCATACCAGAGTGGTAAAATGTAACCTCTCTAACCTCAAGCACAGTGCCCCAAGAAACGAACCGCTTTCCAATCCCTTCTCCACAGCGGAAGTAGAAAGTGCAATCAAACAACTGAAAATCGGCAAGGCTGCTGGTCCCGACAAGATCTATAATGAGTTCATTAAGAACATGGGTCCGTATTGTATATGCTGGCTCACTCCTCTCTTCACTTACATTCTCAAAGAGAACAGACTGCCCAGACAATTCAAACTGTCAAATGTTATAGCCATTCTCAAACCTGGCAAACCTGAAGACAGCCCCGAAAGCTATCATCCAATAGCACTGCTCAGTTGCATATTAAAACTTTTTGAACGAATCCTTCTAACCAGAATAGCACCGCTCATTGAGGCTGTTATCCCTCCTGAACAAGCTGGCTTCAGACACGGACGCAGCTGCACTGATCAAGTTCTTGCCCTAACTACACACATTGAAGCAGGTTTTCAAGGTAAACGGAAATCAACAGCTGTTTTCATCGACTTGACAGCTGCGTATGATACTGTTTGGCGACAAGGACTGATCTACAAACTATTGCAAGTTGTACCAAGCCGAGAAATTGTGGATCTAATATCTAGCATGCTTAGTGAAAGGCAATTTGAAGTGTTCCTAGGAAACACTAAAAGCCGCAAACGAAAACTAAATAACGGCCTACCACAGGGATCTGTTTTAGCCCCACTGCTATTCAATTTGTACATCCATGATTTACCAACTACAACATCAAGTAAGTTCATCTATGCTGATGATATCGCGCTGGTAGCTCAGAGCAATAACTTTGAAGATGGCGAACAAATCATTACGGAGGACCTGGAGAAGATGTCAACTTTCTTTAAAACCTGGAGATTGATCCCAAGCACAACAAAAACTGAAGTCTCTTGTTTCCATCTAGCGAATCGTGTCGCAAACTACAAACCTAGAGTCCTGTTCAATGGACAAGAGCTGAGGTACAATCCTTTCCCAAAATATCTCGGAGTCACTTTAGATAGAACCCTGAGCTACAAAGAGCACATCACCAAGCTCTCTCACAAAGTCGCCGCAAGAAACAACATACTGCATAAGCTCAGTGGTACCTCCTGGGGAGCCTCTGCTGACTGTCTACGTTTAACTGGCATCAGTCTTGTTTACTCAGCTGCTGAGTACTGTGCGCCTGTCTGGTTGGAAAGCGTACATGTGAAGAAGATAGACACGAAACTGAACGATACAATGCGTTGCATTACTGGTACCATCAAATCAACTCCATGTCACTGGTTACCCGTGCTGAGCCACATCCCTCCACCTCACTTAAGGCGGAAGCAAGCTCTACTGAGGGAGGCTAAGAAAATCTTTGCATCACCCTCCTTGCCACTGCATCAGGAATTCTGCCATCCGTCACAACAACGATTGCAATCCAGAAGACCGGCAAGTGTCACTGCAAGGCAACTCATCGCGGATGGATTTGACATAAAGGAAAGCTGGAAGCATGAGTGGTCAACAAAAACATTGGGAACAAGTGTCCACCATCTTGATCCCACAAAGAAGCCAAATGGTTTTGACCTACCAAGGAACCTCTGGTGCCGTATCAACAGGTTGAGGACTGGACATGGGTGTTGTAATTATTTCAGGTACAAGTGGGGCTGGATCAGTTCACCAATGTGTGAATGTAACTTAGAAGAACAGACGATTGAACACCTGGTCCTACGCTGTCCTCTTCATTCATACCCTGGAATTCCTGACGACTTGTTTGATCTCACACCTAGTCTAACCGAATGGTTGAAAAGGAAGGACTTTAAAGTTTAATTTTGTCTTATTTGTATTCTGTATTGTATCACCATACGATTAAATAAATAAATCTCCATAATCCTGCTAAGTTCCGCTCAAGTAATTATGTAGGTCCCGTGCCGGCTTCCTTTCTCTAGAAATCAGACGTCCAGGTTGTTCTCTCGTGGTTTAAAAGGACGGTGGCTACCTGGAGAATAGAAATTAAAGAGTGGCTCTTGTTTAGAGCCTATTACCCTCATGAAACCACTCCCCTCCTGGGCGAGAAACACTTGTAAGGCGATGATGATTATGATAATTGTTGTTTTAAGGGGCCTAACATCAAGGTTATTGGCCCCTAATGGTCTGGGCGATAGCGAAAATGTCAATGAAGTGGAAACCAGAACGAAAATTAAGTGAGAAGGAGAATACTTACAAAAAGGAACTCAGATTGAAACTACTCACAAAATGGAGAGCGGTAATATTTACAAAAGGGAATTTAGAAGGAAAATACTCACAAAAGGAATAGATTGAAAAATACACACAAAATGTAGATTAAGTTCAAAATACGTACAAAATGCAATGTACAGTCGAAATACTTACAAAATGCAAGTGAAATTCAATATACTTACAAAATGCAAATTAGATTAAAAATACGTACAAAATGCAATTGAGGTTCAAAATACTTACAAAATGTAATTGAAATTGAAAATACACAATGCAATTTAGATTGAAAAATGCGCACTTCAGATTCCAAATAATCACAAAGTGCAATTGATATTCAAAATACTTACAAAATGCAATTAAAATTGAAAATGCTTACAAAATGCATGGTAGATTCAAACTACTCAATTGGATGGACAATACTTACAAAATGCAATTTAGATTGAAAATACTTACAAAATGTAATTTAGATTCAAAATACCCACAAAATGCAATTGAGAATCAAAATACTTGCAAAATGCGCACCCTACAAAATGCAATTTAGATTGAAAATACTTGCAAAAAGCGGTTTATATTGAAAATACAAAATGCAATTGAAATTCAAAATACTCACAAACGTCCCAGCCCATATATAGAAAGGCTTACTAAAAAGCAATTTAGATTGTCAATCCTTACAAAATGCAATTTAGGTTGAAAACACTCACAAAATGCAATTTAGATCGAAAAGACTTACAAAATGCAACGGAGATTGAAAAAACCTACAAAAGGGAGTGTAGATGCAAACAAAAAAATCGCTAAATGGAATTTATATACACAGGGAGCCAATTAACAAAAACAGTGCGGGAATCTTAAAGAGAAAAGGAAATATAATGAAAATAAAACAAGAGGTCTGACCCCTCGAAGAAGGGGGATCAGGAAAGATGAGACAAGGGCCAATTAAGGCGGGAAAGTGAAAGACTCCCTACGCCTCGGATACCCTAATACCGTCGGGGTCGGAAAAGAACAAGAGTTGACCAAGGGAGGTCGACAGGAAAGAAGACGGAGAGGAGCCCGGCACAAGTAAGTGGAAGCAATGCCGGACTCAGCTGGAGTCCCGTGGTCGCCAACCCACGTCCCACTAGATGTGGGCCCCTGGGGGACACTTGTAAGGGGCTCAAGGATCAAATGCAAGCTATTCATTTCATTAGGCAGGGAGTAACAATTATTTTAATATGGGAATTGCTGAGATTTGTTCAATAATTGTGTTCGTAAGTGTCTAAATAATTCATGCAATATTTCTTTTAGGTAGTAGAGTGATAAAATATTTGTTACCCCCAGTCGTTAAATTGTAGAACAAATTTCTTCTTAATTATCAAATCCCCATCAATACGGAACTGAAGATGACAGTTAAAATTTGACATTTGTCCTACAATTTAACCATGATTGTACTCCAAGAGATTTTAATATTTTAACCGTTTTAACAAAGAAGTTTTATTTCTAAGGACATAATAGATTCACTACTGGAAGAATGCTAATCTACAAAATGTTCATTTCATCCTTATTACCCACAACAGTTAACATTTCATTCACTACTTCATCCAATTAATTCTAAAATGGTCTTGTCCTGTCTGCACGATTTGATATTTTATTTATGTGTTATATTGCACTGCAGAAGGGTTTCATTTGAACCCAAAACAATTGTTCACAATTTTATAAGTTTTTATGACTTGTAATACAAGTGTTGACTAGGTAGAATAAATACGTATATGTTGAATTGATCTATTGTAAGTCAATACGGAACAATTTTCTAAAGACCTAACCATGGTATTTTTCACAGCTTACCGCGTTGTCTCAATGAGTTTTCGAGAGCCGCCGAGAGTCTGTGACCGTAACGATCAACAAGTTCGATAGCCACTATATTGCAAACAATCGATAAAGAACGGAATAGATGATTTGAAGGATGTCAACAACTTACGAGATGGGAACATTTTTAAAATATATCAGTATAATGTCACGAATAATTTTTCAAAGCGGTATTATTTATCAATTTTGCATTATTTCGAGACTTCAATTTGAATAATTTTTCAAATTTAGTATCTATGATGCAAATGACAGATTTTTTTGAATTTTGGACGATTTTGTGGATAAATGCCTAGCCTAAAGTCAGGGACCCCGATCAACTGGCACAAAAAACTCTACTTTAATTTTCATTAACGATAGATGTTATGCATGACTTCCCTTGAAATGAACTCCTGTGACTCACCACAGAAAAATAATTAATAATTAACCAATATTCTTGTGCATAATGTGTAGTGGTAATGAGTGTTTTAAACCTAAACTGGCATACTGGGTGAAATAATGTGCCCAATGATGAGCTTCAATCACACAATGGACGGCATAGTGGTGAGACATTTGCAATTCGCACTGCTTGGAAATCATAATAGTATTTCTCTTCGTCGGCAGGATGCACTATTCTTGCACAAGTTGGGCCAAATAATCATAATAGTATTTCTCTTCACCAGCAGGATGCACTGCTCTTGCACAAGTTGAGCTCAATAGTTTCTTTTCACTTGAAACACAAGTTTTGTGCTAAGGGGATGAAGGAATGTTTACAAATGATGATGCGACTTACTTGTGATACTAAAATGGTAAATTTACAAGTTAACAGAGGCAGTGATCCAGAAGAGAATTTTCTATATCTTTGACTAAGGTGATACAAACAACTACTGTATAACAAATTGTGGACATTGTCCAAGTACTGACAGTTGCGGAATGAGTACATGTAAGGGGGAAAAAAAAGCCAACTCCGTACAGGCCATGGAGGCCCTGGGAGTATTGGAATGTAGAGGCTTCCACATTTTGTGACATCGGCACTAGATCGGATGGAGTTGTCAGCTCCATGCCCAGCCGTATTTGCTCCAAGGATTTACCCCGGTACTCATTTCTGGTGTAGGCTGAGTGAACCTCAGGGCTAATTGCGTTTCCGAAAGTGGTAGTTTTGTTTCTAAAATCCACTACCCGAGTGGGGATCGAACCCACTCTCTTTCAGTTAGAAGCTCAGCGCCTCTACCGACTGCGCCACACAGCCCCCACATGTAAGGGAAGTCTAGAAAGATATTCAAAGCATTATGTGTGATGTTGCTCTTGTGTATTAAATACGTAAATTTTTGCCTAAATGAGACTTCGAGCACATGTTTTCTAGTGCTGGAGATGTGTTGTTGGAAGTAATTTGAGCAACGGTGACAGCTTTGTTTTAAAATGGAGCAAGTTTTAGCATTTCAATAACACCATCTCACTTATTTTGCTTATTTTCTAATATAGTTATAAATTTTGTGATGTGAAGGACCAGAATGAAAAACGCGACGTTAGCTCTTCACAGAACTGCTAGCTCAACGTGAATTGAACAGCAGTTAGTGAGTTAGAAAGATCAATTAATTGTGCAAAAAACCTGAGTACACAGCTGCCTTGCAGGAATTCGGATCACGTTTTGCTCCGATTTGGGGGTCTGATTTCACAAAATGGTGTCCTTAGGATGCTAAAACTTGCCCCATTTCAAAACAAAGCTGTCATCATTGCTCAAGTTACCTCCCATCAACATATCTCCAGCACTAGAAAACATGTGTTTGATACCATGGTTCATGGTATAGTCATGTCCTAATTCGTGAACCATGGGCAACAGCTGAGTGGCCTAGTAAGTGGTCCTGACAGTCCAGATACCAGTTACTATGGAATAGGAGTGGATATCTTGACATATTTCGAGTCTTGGCCCTTCTTGTGCTCAGGCGGCTGGGATTACCCAACACACATGCTTGTTCCCTGGGATAAAACTACAGGGGCCCTGTTTAAGTACGGTAAGGCTAGTAATCTGCTTCACTTGTACTCTCTGGGGTAAGAGTGCTAACATTGTTCTGAGTAAGCCTCGGACCTACGGGACTAACAGAATCCCACTCCCATCTGACAGATCAGGGACTCCCTGGAAATAAACAATCAAACTGGTATTCAATGAGATGCTGTTAATATCGATGGGGGCTATGGAAGGAAGAAAGTAGGGCTAGGCTAAGTCAGCAAGTAGGATGGGACTGGATATTCTAGGGATTAATTAAGTTCATATAAAGGAAGATAGAGAGGAGGAAGTAGGAGATGGAGGAAGTAGGAGATTACAAGGTGTACCTGTCAGGCATAAAACAAGGCAGGACAAAGTGGAAAGAGAACATTAGAGCATAACATAGTTTCTGTTAACGATTAATGTGGAAAGATTTCGAAATGTCAGGAAAATGGATCAAGATTGTTTCAAGGTATGCTCCCTGTGATGGGATGGATCCATCAGAGATGGATGAGGCACTGAGTGAAGTAGTAGTGAGAGTTGACAATGAAGATAGTGTAGTACTGATGGGGGATTTCAATGCTAGGATGGGAAATAGGACTGAGGGGTATTAGAAGGTAACAGATAAGTGGGGTGAGGTTAGGGAAATGAACACCAATATGAAACATTTACTGGAATTCTGTGCAAGCATGGGAATACTATTGCGAACTCATTCTCGAAGCATAAGGAGATTCACAATTACACAAGGGAGGGTTGATGAATCAGGTCAATTACAGACTATCATTACAGACTATGAATTTAAGAAATTGATAAGGAATTGCAGGGTATTCATGGGCTACTTTGATGAAACAGACCACAAACTGATTTGCTGTGAATTAAGCATAGTTAAACCTAAAGTCCAGAAAGTGAGGGCTGTTGAGATAGATTAGGGTCCAAAATCTCCAGGATAAGGAACTTGGGCAGAAATGCATGGAACTGATGAGATATTCCCAAGAACAGATGATGAAGTAATGGAGGACACTGAAATGGGTCTGGATAAGTGATGCAGTACTAGAAGTAGCAATGGCATGTCTTAGGACAACAGTATGTAAAGACAGAAAAAAGCATATATCCTGGTGGAATGACATAGCAAAGTCGGGTTGTAAAAGTTAAAAAAGCTTACCAAAATAACTCCAAACAAGGAATCCAGCAGATGGAAAACTTCAGGAAGTGGAAAGGAACAGAAACAAACAAATAATAGTATGAGTCCAAAAGGGAATCATACGAGGAATTTGGAGATAAATTAGAAAAGTTAGGTCAAGCGGCAGGAAACCCTTTTAATATTATTATTATTGGTATTCTGCCCGAAGGCAGGTCCGTGCCTCCGAAGAAGCTATCCTCATTTGGAGTTTACGTGCGGTAAGGTGGCCAGGGCCTTTCCGCTCCTCCTTGTCCCGTCAACAGCGTGTGGTCCCACTGAACCGGCATTCAATCCAAGGTCCAACAACGTCCAATACTGCTTAACTGCGGAGTTCTCATGGGATCCGGTGTTTCAACATGGCCAGGCCGTTGGCAAACCCTTTTAAGGAGTGTTATAAAGAATCTTATAAATGGAGGAAAAAGAGAAATGAGTGGTGTTTTGGATAATTCAGGGAAACTAATTGTAGACGCCAAGGAAGCATTGGGATGATAGCAAGAATACAGTGCACTCTCGATAATTCGCGGTAATTAATGCACGAACTTCCGCGAATTATCTGCAGTTATTTTTGTTAAGCCTAGTAAACCAAAACTATTTGTTACAATATTGAAATAGGTTTGAACATGCAAAATAATAATTATAACGAGTATAGTGTCTTATAGACATGCTAGGCTAGAGGTAGGCCTATGTGGATTATGCCTACATTAATATCTAAAAAAAGAAAGAAAACTGTCATCACCTTTTGTTTCTTAGATCGTTTATTCTAATTGCACATTTCCAAAGAAAACATTATATGAGAACGAAAAGTCATCTCGTTTTTCTATATAAGAGATACGTGTGACTAGAGACACTAGCTTGACTGTGGGAAACTTTCGGGATTTCTGTTGCATCACTCCCGCACTCGATATCAACTGGATCTCCGTTTTCCTCACCAACAGTCGAATTCTGTGCAATTTCTTCTTTGCATTCATGCCTTAAATCAAAATCTTCTTTATCGATGTCTAACTTGCCCGTTCTAAATATCGTCATCACAGAAGTTGGCAAGCGCTTGCTCTTGTGCGAGCGTAGTAGCAGTATTTTTCTCCCATGACTTGTTGACTGCATGAAGAGCATCCAACAAATACCCTCTCGGTGTCACGCAAGTTTGCGCCATTAGGCAATATAATCGCTGTTTACTACAAGCTGTCCGCGCATCCACCCTTCACAACTCACAGATCAGCGACCTTGGGCTGTGGCTATTGGGAAAAAGAGGGTAGGTTCCGAGTGAAAGTGCATTCCTTTTGTATTGTTTGGGCTTAGAAGATAAGAGGAAATCTGTGCTATACCACTCACGGCAACATGTTCGTATGTTTCGGAGATTGCCTACTGTTACATCGCAGAGAAATGCAGTTCAGTCTTCTCGAATCTCAATGATTTTGTCTTTACGCAATGCGTTGCATCAACATTCTTTTAAACGACAGAGAGATTGCTTTACTTAGCGTGATGATTAGTTGCTGTGAGAATTTCTATTTTAAAAAATACTCTTGGACACCGTCGAATTAACCGCAAAACGAATCATCCGCACACGAATTATCGGGAGTACACTGTACTTCGAAATCTTGCAATATATACATGGAAACTTATCGGGCAATGTGGCAGATTTTGAGATTATGCAGTAGGAGAATGAGGAGGGGAACAGGATCGTGGTTGAGCAAGTAGAGAGGATGGTAAATAAACTACAATATTACAAAGCGGCAGGGGTAGAGAAAATACGGCCATAAATTATACAGTATAGTGGGAAAGCAGGGATGAAATGGTTGCAAAGGACAATTGAATTGGCATGGGATTTAGGAAAGGCATCCTGACTGGACAAACGCAGTAATAGTTCCAATTTATAAGCAAGGTAACAGGAAAAATTGCATCAATTATAGAGGCATATCTTTGGTAAGTGCCCCACGTAAAGTGTAATCGAGCATTGTAGAAAGGAAAGTTTGATCACTGGCCGAGAGTAAGATGGATGAAAACCAGGGTGGATTTAGACCACGAGGATGTCACGATGAAGATTATAGTATGTGCCAAGTTATTGAGAAACTATATGAGAGGAATATAAAGTTGTATTGGTGTTTTGTAGATCTAGAGGAGGCGAATTATGGAGTATCAAGGGAATATATGGCGAAAATTTTAGGGAGAATGGTATCTAGGGAAGGCTGCTAAAGGCAATCATAGGTATTTATGTTGATAATCAGGCTGCAGTGAGAGTTGATGGTAGGATGAGTTCTCGGTTCAAACTTTTTACAAGGGTGAGGCATGATGATGATGATAATTGTTGTTTTGAGGGGCCTAACATCTAGGTTATTGGCTCCTAATGTAATGAAATGACGTGAAATTAAAAGATGAAGATAAAAACAGCTCACTGCCGTGGATGAAACAAACAGGGTTAAGATAAAAAAGACAGTGAGCCCCAACAATTATGCCTTATTTGAATAAAAATAATAAAAAGTGGATGCTAAAAAACAATGAAACAAATAAGGCATAGTGAACAATAAAATAGATGAACGTAATAAAAAACGTAAAACAGACTTAACCTGAATTAAAAGTCTTAACTTATATTAAAACTTAAAAAAGTAACCACTCTCCCTCATGAATCGGATGACGAGGTCTACTGACAGCCCGTCATCACGGAGTATAAGGGAGAGGGTGTTAGGCAGTTTAAGAGTCCTTCGCAGATCGGCCAGGTCCACACACTGCAAGAGAATGTGTGCCACGGTAAGGTGGGCGCCGCAAGTACATAAAGGGGAGGCTTCTCTCTTTGGCAAATGGGAGTGCGTAGCAATCCCATGGCCGATCCGGAGTCAACAGAGTACCACAGCTTCCTTCCGGAGAGATCGGAAGGAAGATTTCCACACCTTCGTGGTCTCCTTGATGCCTCTCAGTTTGTTGGGTGGAGGCGTGGCACGCCATGTTTCCTCCCAATGCGACAGGATCGAATGTCTCAACAGAGCGTACATCACTAGCAGGCACCTTATACGGTAGCGAGGGCAGTGCGACTGCCTCTCTCGCCGCCTGATCAGCAAGTTCGTTTCCCGCAATACCCATGTGGCTGGGAAGCCACACAAAGGTCACCCCGGTTCCAGCGTTACACGCACTGACGAGCAGGTCGTGCACACGCTGGACCAGCGGGTGCTCCGGGAAACACACATCAATCGCTTGCAGTACACTCCGAGAGTCAGTACACACAAGAAAGGGCTGGTGATCATCTGATAACGTGTACCGCAGAGCCTTTAAGATGGCATAGAGCTCCCACTGTGTACACACTACAGGCCTTGGGAAGTAAAATGAGAAACCGACAATCCTCAACCACATATGCACAGCCTACTTTCTCGTTAACCCTCGAACCGTCCGTGATTAGAAGCCCTGATCCTGGATACCGGCCCACCACGGATCGGAACAGCCTCCGATGGACAGAGGAGTCCGTGTCAGACTTAGGGCCAGTGTGCAGATCCAGGATGATATCAGGGCGAGGGACCATCCACGGAGAGGCCTTGCTAGGTACCTGGACGATACAGGAGACAGAAGGAAATCGGAACTGCCGGTATGAGTCATCCAAGCGTATCCCTGCTGGCCGAGTGGCTCGGGCGAGCACACCATACAGCCAGCGATTCGGATTATTAAACAAATATGGATAGTTAGGATGAAGTGGCATCTGTCGAATAGTTGCAGCATAGGTCAGCAGTACTTGATGGCGCCTCAGGGTAAAGGAGGTACACCAGCCATGGCGAGCAACCTGACGACTGGGCTCGTCCGAAAGGCTCCCGTCGCCAGCCTCACACCGCCGTGGTGGACACTGTCCAGTTTAATAAGCACTGATTTGCATGCTGAACCATATGCAACACTGCCATAATCTAATCTAGATAAAATTAAAGCCCTGTAAAATCGTAGAAGCACTGTGCGGTCTGCCCCCACGATGTGCCGCTAAGAAACCACAACACGTTGAGCTTCTTAATACAGGCAGTTTTCAAATAGCGCACATGTGGCTCCCACGTTAATTTCTGATCGAAAAGGAGCCCAAGAAACCGGTACGTAGCAACAACAGGCAAAGCTACATTGCCCAGATAAAGCTCAGGATCAGGATGGAGAGTGCGCTTTCGGCAGAAATGGACAACCGAGGTCTTAGCGGTAGAGAACCGAAAGCCATGCTCTAGTGTCCAGCGTTCCACTCTCCGAATAGCTTGTTGTAACTGTCGTTCAGCGACCGCCATATTTTGCGCACTATAATGTAGAGCGAAGTCGTCTACATATAGCGACGGCACCTCTGCTGGACCAGCAGTAGCGACTATACCGTTTAAGGCAATCGCAAATAATGTTACGCTAAGCACCGATCTCTGCGGGACTCAGTTTTCCTGTACATGATATTGTGACTATGTCCCCCCTATTCGGACACAGAATAGGCGAAGGGACAGAAAATTCGCAATAAAGACTGGCAAGTTACCTCGGAATTTCCACTGATGCAGGGTAGAGAGGATGTCGTAACGCCAAGTGGTGTCATAGGCCGTCTTGAGGTCAAAGAAGACAGCGACGAGGTGCTGTTCCCAGAGAAAAGCGTCCTGTATGGCGGTCTCCAGGCGTACCAGATGGTCGTTGGTACACCGAGACGCTCTGAAACCACACTGGTATTCAGACAGAAATCCTCGTTTCTCCAGGACCCACACCAGTCGCCGATTGACTATCCTCTCAAAGAGCTCACACAGACCGTTTGTGAGACAAATAGGTCTGTAACTCCCGGTCAAATTGGGATCCTTATCGGGCTTCAGGATAGGTATAATTATACCTTCCTGCCATTGAGCTGGAAACACACCTTCCAACCAGATACGATTAAACACCCTGAGCAAATAACGAATGCTCTCATCGTTAAGGTGTTTAAGCATCTGGTTGTAAATATTATCCGGGCCGGGAGACGTATCCTTGCAGAGCGCCAGCGCTCCGCGGAGTTCCCACTCCGTAAAGGGCACGTTATACTCCTCCAATGCTCGGGAAGCAAAACTGAGCAGGGAACGTTCTGCCTCGTGCTTCAGAGCCACGAAATCCAGATCATAGTGATCGGAACCGGATATATCTGCAAAATACGATGTGAGATTGTTTGCAACGCGGTAAGGATCGGTAACCAATTCATTATCAATGGAAATTCCCAGTACAGTACTTGATGTCTGAATTCCCGAAATGCGACGTAGTTTAGTCCACACTTGAGAGGAGGGGGTATGTGCTGTAATAGACGACACATACCGTTCCCAGGATTGTTTCTTACTCTGGCGAATAAGAATTTCTTAAACGGCACCAAATTGGCCATGGTTGGACGCCAACGATAGTGCTTATGAGCTCGACGACGGTCTCTTATTGCCGCTGCAACATCCTATGTCCACCAGGGGACGAGTTTGCGACGAGAAATGCCAGAAAATGATGGAATGGACTCCTAGGGGGCAGCAAGAAGCACATCGATGTGCTGTAACCGATGTGCTGTACCTTGTCATCGACGCTCCGGCAACCAAGATCAACGAAAGCTCGTTCGGTAAACGATGGCCAATTGGCCCGTTTTAGGACCCAACGACTGGGGAACTTCATGGGTTTCTGGTTAAGAAGAGTAAGAATTATCGGAAAATGGACACTGTCAGAGGTCATCGTGCACATACCAACCAAACAGAGGAACCAGCGCATGGCTACACACACTCAGGTCAATGTGAGAGTACGTGCCACGAGCTATGCTAAAATGGGTGGCTTCCCCTGTATTTAATATTGATAAATCCAACCCTTGAATTAAGCCCTCTACGTCCCTTCCTTAGGGGCAGGAAGATGCTGATCCCCATTGTGGGTGATGAGAGTTGAAATCACCTTCGAGTAGGAAAGGGGCTGGAAGTTGATCGACAAGATTAAAGACGTCATTAATATCAAGGGTCTGGTTCGGTGGAAGGTACACATTACAAACTGTTGTCATAACAGGCAAAGACACGCGAACTGCAATAGCTTCCAGAGGAGTAGTTAACGGAAACTCTTCGCTATAGCAGTCAGAGCGAACCAAAGTGCAGACGCCCCCGGAAGCTCGGTCCGCATCTGGTCGCTCTTTTGAGTATAGGCTGAAACCTCTCATGACCGTCTGATGGTCAGGCCGGATATTAGTTTCTTGTAGACACACTATACTTGCTGCGTATTGTGCAATGAACTGACACAGCTCAGTCAAATGCCTGTTATAACTGTTACAATTCCACTGTAACAGTGCCATTGTGTGAACTAATATATAAAGGTTTGCAGCTAATGCTACCCGACGCTAAGGTGTAGTATCTCCCTCTACGTCGACAATAACCTCCATGTCCTCATTCGAGGCCATGGAGTGTGTCGACACAGCGGAAGATCTTCGAGACGATTTCCGGCGGTGGGGGGGACCTCCATGGGGAGCGCTCAGGCCTGGGGACCGGAACGTCCCCAAGCGCAGAAGTATCCGCAGCTGGTGGGGCGGATGGCTTCCCCTTGTTCGGAGGGGTAAGGGATCGCGCTGTACGTGATCCCGTCTTCCCCGCCTCTCTACTAAGTTTAGATGGGCCAGGAGAGGTACTCCTGACCCTGGTCGACGATACTGCCTCCGCCGGCTTAGGCGCGGCTTTCGCCGACCATTTGCGTTGGGAGGATGTCTTGGACTTCCCCCCCCCGCCGTGCGAGCGGAGGACCCTTCGCCCGCACAGTCTGCTTGGTGGTCGGAGGTAGGACAGGACCCACCTTCAAGCTGGTGTTCAATTTCTCGGGTGCTGATCTCGGGATCGTGAGAGTCAAAACTGAATGTTTCACAGCTGGTACAAAAGATGAGGTTGATGGAACCAGGGCAGGTATAATTTTACTATAATCAATCATGGGAGCGGTAGCAATTGTGGTTTGGTACCTCTTGCGAGCCTCCTGGTAGGTGAGACCATCCAGGGTTTTGATCTCCTGGATTTTCTTCTCACTCAGGAACACAGGACAGTCCCTGTCCCAAGGAGAATGAAATCCAGAGCAGTTGGTGCACTGATAGGGCTTTGTGCACTGCTCGGCATCATGAGGTACCTTACCACACGTTCCACAGATTGCCAAGTTCGAGCAACGAGATACCGTGTGCCCGAACTTCAGGCAGTTATAACATCGCATAGGAGGCGGAATGTACAGCCTGACATCACAACTATAGCTTGTGACCTTAACCTTCTCCGGGAGTACTGAGCACTCAAACGAAATGATGAAAGCACCCGTGTGAATGACCTGACCACTGACCTTGCGCGTAATGCGCCGGACATCGGTCACGTGACGGTGCTTCATATCCTCCTCGAGTTCCTCGTCGGTGTTCAAAATCAGGTCCCTGTGAAAGATAACTCCCCGGTCCTGATTGAGAGACTTGTGTTTTTCCACTTTGACGGGAAGTTCGCCAAAGTGGTCACACGTCAAAAGTTTGTCTACCTCCTCAGCCGTTCTGGTCTTGAGCAACAAACTACCATTCCTCATCTTTTGTACTTTCTCAAGCTCACCATAGACACCTTCTATGTGGCGAGAAAACAAAATCGATTTGGCCAGCTTGAAATCATCCCCATCGGTTCTGGTCGCGACCAGAAACTTGGGGGTATTAGCACCCATATTCGAATGTACTGACTGTTCCTAAAGAGTAGAACCCCTTAGGGAATCAAAATTTGGACTTGGGTGGGGGACCACCCTGTTGGGGGAAGTTGTGCTTTTTTCCCATGGACATTGAATCCTCCCTGAATGCCACCGACTCCAATCACAGGCTGTCTCTGTAGGCGCTACCCAGCCAAGGCAATGCCCGCCTAGCTTGGAAGGCATTGCCCGGGGGTCCGATGTTTGACATGCCATACAGGCATGTACCCCTTGGCATATACTAGAGAGTTTTCCAGCACAGGTATGCAGCTGTGCGGGGACCTGCTTTGTCAGGCGGATACTACTGCAGGGTACATGGAGCACCCACCTGTCGGTGTGGCCAGACCGGACAGGCTCTCGAGCGTAGTCGCACACTTAGGTGGCCCTTCCCCTGACAGCACGCACATATTAATTTTGAGTGCCAGACTTCAAAAACATGTACGAAAAGCGTGCGATATAACCTAATGAGAGTTATATCGCACATATGTTGCGTTTAGAGCTGGCTGTCAAACCCGTAAAGGGGACCTGGGCCAAGAAATCCTTTTAGGGCCGGTTCTACCATCTCCGGGTACACCTGCTGGTATCTGCCCGGGAGATAAACTATCTACCAGCATAAAATCCCTGGCAACTTTGATTGCGTTCTACCACGTCCGTATGAGTGGCGGGCAGCTACCCTGAAGTAGACGATGAAATACTAAAGATGGCAGGCCTGTTTTTGTGCAGCGGAGTCGTACAGCCAATGGCGTGTCCCCTATTTTCGATTGCATTAAGACCGCCAAATATACCGTATTTCAAATGTATAGGATATGAAATCTCATCTCTCTTTAGTCTGAGTTGAGCTGTGTCCTATTACTCCCGTAACAAAGATCTTCGTCATAACCTAATGTGGTGGATTCGTCACATCACACTATTATAATATTAACGAACTACTGTAACATGAAAAAGAGTTCATCTGGTTCATAGAGCCTAATATGATATGTACGTAATGATAAGAGAGGCTACGCGGTTCGAGTCGATTGCTTTGGAGTATGAGATTTGGAGTTCGATTCCTCAATAGGAAAGTGTTTTTATCAAGCCTCCGTTCTTATTTGTTACCAGTGCATTATTATTCAAATATTGTCAGTTAAAATCCTTCACAGTGATGTTTCAGTAGGACTGAGATATATACCTATATACAATGTTATAATTCAGCAAGTTAACATTTCCACACCATTGTTTTATTGCATACGGAACGGAACCCTTCCGTTTCGCATCAGGTTAAAGTCATTGGCACATTAATGTACTGTTATGTTAATAGGATTATTATATTGTGCGAATAAAAAAGGATGTAGGAGGTGTAGGCCAAGATATAAATACGTAAGATCGTGTAGCCAGGTATTTCACAACCTCTTTGTTGACCTGGGTCACGGCAGAGATACAATGATACTGACAATCAAATATTCATCTTCGTCTACAGGGAGAGATCTAAAATGCCCAAAAAACCATCCATAATAAGGCGAACTTTCATTTTTTTTAGTGTTGCATTAAAACATAAATATGCTTGTAAACAAAGTATGCACTATACCTATTCTAAGTGGTGTTATTTGGTTCATAATTAATCATAATCATAATTCATCAATTAATAATAAGGGAGCGGCAGGAAAAAATAAATGCCGAGGGTGGGAATCGAACCTGTTACGTTAAGGTCCACAGAGACCAACGCTGACCACTAGACCACGCTGACGTGCCTTTACTGCAGTGTTTACAAATATATAACAAGATGATAACAAGATGAATGCTTCAAATATTAATAAGTTATTTGAAGATGCAAGATACTAGTTCTAACATGGAACGTTCATTGCTTTTGTGGCTGTATTAAACAGAAGACCGCAAATCATATTACGCATAAGGCAAACATTCGTCTGCCATTTTGGAGCGTTACCCAGCTGGCAAAGCTCTATCGGCCTCTCGGAGTGGCCGACAGTTTACACCACCCGATAAACAATATCTATCCCGCTGGCAGCACTACCTGCTGATGGTCGAACGGAAATCTCAGTTTATTCCGCGGGCAAGTTACCTGGTCCTTTGCCCGGAGATGGTTGAACCGGGCCTTAGTCGCCTTCTAAGACTGGCATGGTAAACCTGTGAGTGTATTCCATCCCTCTTTTCCATCCCTCCCATCCACGGGAGGTCCAATTCGCAAGACAAGCCGGAAACCTAAAAGAATAGCCAAGGTCGCCCCTTTTAGTCACCTCGTACGTCAGGCAGGGGATACCGTGGGTATATTCCAAACCCCCCACCCACAGGGGGGAATTGTGAGGCAAGGCTGCAATCTTTCACCACTACTATTTTATATACAGGGTGTAATTGATATACATGTACTCCATTCAAATGGCGATAGAAGATGGTATTCCAAGCACACATCTTCATGAAATTTAGTCATATGATAATTAGTGTAGGTGAAATTAAATCACAAAAATCGTCGGTCAATGTTTAGGAAAAGCAAATAGGCTGAATTCCCCACAGCTGATTTTTCCCCTCTGGCCGCCCCTCCAAAGTTGTCACATGTAGGTAAACAAGAGTCTGAAGGTGAATGACCTCCTCGCTGTCTGCCAATAGCTATGAAATGCACTAACCAAGCCTATCACTCCTCATGGGGAGAGGCCTACATGACTAGGGGTGGTAGATCTGTTTAAAATTCAGCCAGTCTTATATAGCTGATGACACAACGCCAATAACTCATTGATCTACACACGGTAGCCTATAGAACATAACCTGTATTAGGAAATTCAAATCCTAAAGATATGATAAATTAAAGAAAGGAACCTTTGTGGTCTAAATTTGTGCGAAGACAATGCATCAACTGCACAGTAATAATAATAATGCTACTAATAGGTTTTTAGACACACTATTTTCATGTTTACGGCGATGTCGAGTTGCCGGAATTTTGTGTTCACAGAATTTCTTGTACGTGCCATTAAATCCATCTGCATAAGGCTGACGTATTTGTTCAAAGCAAAGCCAACTCCGTACAGGCCATGGAGGCCCTGGGAGTAAAGGAATGTAGAGGCTTCCACTTTTTGTGACATCGGCACTAGATGGGATGGAGTTGTCAGCTCCATGCCCGGCCATCTTTGCTCCCAGGAATTACCCTGGTACTCATTTCTGGTGTAGGCCGAGTGAACCCCAGGGCTATTTGCGTTTCCGAAAGTGGTAGTTTTGTTTCTAAAATCCACTACCTGGTTGGGGATCGAACCCACTCCCTTTCAGTTAGAAGCTCAGCGCCTCTACCGACTGCGCCACGCAGCCCCCTAACATATTTGTTTACCTTCATTTATTACATGACTGAGCCTAGATCGAAACCTAGAGAAGGACATCACTCTACTACCTGAGCTACACAGCCTGGCTATCATTAAATTATTATTATTACTATGTACATGTGGCATACTTTAATAAGGCCACAGCTGCTTTCTTTCTTACACCAAGATTGTCCGGAGATTGGAGGTCCGAATCCCGGCACTAACAACGGTTTTATCTCGGGTTTACCACACTCTTTCCACGTATACGAGTATGTTGGGATACTACCTTACTTCAAGTCCCGGGGTACCTGTCCCATTCCGGCTCTAATAATCCGACACATAGTACTACAGCCACCACAGAAACACAAGTTATCAGACAATTTCTATACACACCCAACTACATGGGGCTAAATGACCACAATAGCCAAGCCTCTGAAATAAAATATCAAATATTTTTCTTTCGTCTTGAATGCTAGTTCTGAACCGACGACGGGAAGTTGGAATTTTGTGCCACAGTATTTCTCAAAGACACTCTTTAAAGGCCACTGACCTGAGCTGGATTTGAACCCGTGAACTTGAACTCAGTAAGGCAACGACTAACCGTTTTGACCACTAAGGCCTGCAGTCAGGTTGATGGACGAAATTAATTATGCACTAAATAAAAACCCAGAACACCCCTTATGGTTTCCACTATAAACCCCGAATAACGCAACACCAGCGGCTCTGATCTTCCCCTTAATTATACCAGCTGCTGTTAACAAGACTTCACCCCGTCTCACTCCTTTGGGGCGATGCTCAATGATTGATAATGACGTATTGTCGGAATTAAATTGTCAAGGGAGACCGTAGATCGCTCTGTCCTGCCTCACAACTTTTATTATGCATTGACCGAGTTTTGAACTGGGCTGCCGTATTGGACGGCCGATGTCTAAACTTCAGCTCAGCGAGGAGTATAACTTTCATTTTGACTCAGCTGTTATTTCATCCCCTAACCCTCCTCATAGTGATGAGCATAGTTTTTTCCTAGCCATTTACCATAGATCCCTGTGTTCAAATCTCAGTAGGATCAAGTGACATGTATGAAGGACAGAGCTTGATAGACAACGCATCCACATACGATTTCAAACATGCTTCCACACCAGGGCTGATTATTGAAATTAGTTTATCCTTTACAACAAAATCAATCAATCAATTTATCAATGACTTCCACATTTACAAGGCAGGCTACACAGTACTACCGATTCAAATATCCCAAGCATTTATGTGAAATTTCAACGACGACGACAACAAAAACAAACACAATTTCCTGACGTGCGGGTTTCACAAGATGAACACCGTTATTCGCATATAAGACCCGACACCCTCCCCTCCTCAACAGGTAAAGTCATACTTCGATTACATAACAACTTTCTTGTTCTCTTTGCCCCGTCCTGATCCTCACTGGCTGAAGCAGACTTCGTTTGAACCTTCTGTCTGTTGAGTTGCTGTAAAACCTACAAACATTAACTTTTTAGTGTTTAATTTTCAATTTAAAGATTCATGATAATTCTTTCACCTAGCGTGATTAGAATAGTCTCTTCTATCACCAGTGTAACGGGGTACATGTATATCATTTACACCCTGTATATTGACCATTTACAGAAGGGCATAAACTGGCTAGCTGGGATTCAATGCCGTGGAAACCAGGTAAGCAGTCTGGCTTATGCTGATGACCTGGTTGTAATGACAGACTCCATCGATAGCTTACAAGCAACATGTTGTTGTAACTTGAAAAGAAATTTGGGGAATATGGTATGAAAATCAGTATTTCAAAAACAAAGATTATGTCTGTAGGTAAGATTCACAAGAAAATAGAATGCCAGGTAGGAGGAACTAAATAGGAGTAGGTGAACTATTTTAAGTGCTTAGGCTGTGTATTCTCACAGGATGGTGGTATGAGGAAGGATATAGAGTCAAAGTGCAGAAAATCCAATGCAGCGAGTTCTCAGTTGCGATCTACAGTATTCTGCAAGCAAGAAGTTAATGTAGTGATGAAACTCTCTCTATATTGCTCAGCATTTAGACCAACCTCGCTGTATGGAAGTGAGACTTGTTACATTCAGTGATACATAAGCAATAAGGCATCCAACGTTTAGAATGAAGCATTGGTCTTATGGCGTGTTACGACAGGGTTGCCACTCCATGAGAGGAGGCAGTACAAAGCGCTTCACGTACACTTTCCGCACATTCAGCGATTGTGTAGTGACGAAGACTTGAATTACGCACTGTATAATAATACTAATAGTAGGCTAACATAACACATATAACAAAGTTAAATTAACTATAACATATGCTGTAGAACGCGCGAGCACCCTTGGTGGAATGATCAATGTGATCACGCAATAGAGGAAAGAAGAAAAGCTTGGATCAAGTGGAATAACAAGAAAGACGATGTGAACCTTGAGAACTTTCTCTGCATCAGGAAAGAAACTGGTAAAATTTTAAAATTGGCAAAAAGAAATTTCCACAAATCACAAATTATTCAAATTGAAGATGATTTTCAAAGACACAAAACAAGGGATTTCTATCAAACTTTTAAGCACCAACTGTCCAAATACGTCGCCCCTACTCTTCACATCCGAGGATCTGATGGCAAACTTAATCTCAATAATAAAGACTGTGCTAAAGCCTTTGGAGAATATTTTGAAACCCTTTTGAACACGGACATACCTACTGAACAACTTGCTTTCTATCCTAGCGTTGCATACCACGACAGCTCACCACCCTCTGTCGAAGAAATAACACAAATCATCAAGGGGCTAAAAAATAAGGAGACCTCTGGGGAGGATAGTATTGTGGCTGAATTATGGAAATATGCAGATAATGACTCCATCATTTGTCTCCAGAAAACCATTGAAGAAATATGGCATAGTGAAAAATTGCCGGAGGATTGGACTTCCGCCATCATTCATCCTATACATAAGAAAGGGGATAAATCCGACCCAAATAATTATAGAGGTATTTCACTGGTATCGGTAACGTACAAAATATTTGCAAGGGCTCTTCTGAACAGAGCAGAGCCGATATTAGACCGTCAGTTAGGGGAATATCAAGCTGGTTTCAGAAAATCAAGATCCTGTCCTGAACAAATTCATAACATTAAGACCATAATTTCCTACTTTACAGTACGATCAAAACCTTATGTTGTGATTTTTGTGGACTTTCAAAAGGCTTATGATTGCATTCATAGAGACACAATAATTAATACCTTACGTGAGTTTGGCCTAGACAATAAATCAATTAATTTGTTCAAAGCAAGCTTAGAAAACACCATTTCTAAGGTCAAATTTCGTGGTGAATTGTCCAAAGCCTTTGCAATCAAGACTGGCTGTAGACAAGATGATCTGGGATCACCGATGCTGTTCAACTGTGTCTTGGAAAAAATTATAAGAGAATGGTTAACAACCTTACCAAATAATTATGGTATTCGAATTGGTTATTAAAAAAAAGACATGAATATAAACTGTCTCGCATTTGCAGATGACATTGCTTTGTTCGCCAATACAATGGAAGAGGCCACTGACCAACTTAATAAACTACAAACCATAGCTGCTAAAACTGGACTTAAAGTGGCCTTCCATAAAACTAATTTTATCACAAATGTCAAAGATGCCTCAAATTTCATCACGATTGGTCTGCAAAAAATCAAAATAGTCCGAAAATTTAAATACCTAGGGGAATGGATTATCCCTAATAATTCAGAAATAGCTGCCATTGAGAGCAGATGAAACAAATTGGAAGGTGCCTTTCAAACCTGCAAAAACATTTACAAAAGTAAAAGCTTGTCCTGGAATGTCAAACTTATTTCCAAAAGGTACCAAATCCAAAAAGTAATATTTTACAGGAGAGAGGAAAAACGCTCAGTGTAAAATGTCATCTGAAAATCCATTTGAGCACATTTATTATGTTCAGATGGAATAAATGCATTGTTATACCAAGTATTTCTGTTTAGGCTTTTGCAGTTTAGGAAATATTCGAAGAAAATGATGGATTTGGTACTTTTTGGCATTGAAACTTTCAACGGAAAGACATGAAATTTCACTGCAGTCATCAGAATCTTCGAGAAAACTGATTGTATTTAGTTATGCAATAATTAGATTTAAGGTATTTACAGTGAAGGCATAGATTATTTAAATAATATTAAATAAAATTAAACAAAACAATGAATATTATGCAAAGTAACTTACCAGTGCTGAACTTTTGGAATTATGATTGTAGTTTGTGTCTAAAGAACATGAATATGGTAAATAACTTGTGAACTGGACAATGGATAATATTATCCAGTACTAAAAGAAATGGCCTCTCATTGGCTGCATGGATACGGTACGTATTGGCACATTCAGGCCACAGGATTTGGTACTTATTGGCATCAAACGAGATTTTTTATGCCCTGTTTGTTATGGATTTAGGTCGTTTTGTCAATTTCTTTATCTTTCATATGGTGGAGCTTCCTTCCAACATACGTTTTCCATCATAATCTCAATTTCGATTTTTTTGGATTTGGTATCATTTGGAAATAAGCTTCTCAATTAGGCCGTCAGCACTGTATGCCGCAGAATGCTTACAGATGACAAACAAAGGTCCATTGAGAAAATTAGAACTTAAGGATCGGAAAATTCTAAGGAAAATATTAAGACCTGTTAATGATAATGGTACTTACAGAAGAAGACATAACAATGAATTATTTAAACATATAGAAGATTTGGTGAGTGTGATGAGAAAAAGGAGAATGTCTTTCTTTGGACATTTGGAGCGGATGGAGCATCATCGACTTTCATATCGAATCCACTGATCAATATCTTAAAAAATTCCTATTGTAAATGGTCGATGCAAGTTAAAAAGGACCTAACAAAAGCTCGAATCAATCAAGCTCTGGTTTGAGATAGGAACCTATTCAGAAAGGCGGTTAAATCAACCAGTAATCTACACCCTTTAAAATCTGTGATGCCTCGCCCTCACTGCAAGTGGACGGAAGAAAGGAGAGCAGAACATTCGTCAAGAATGAAGATCTACTGGCAGACAAGAAAACAAGCATTACAGTGATCATATGAGTGAAGAACATCGTGGTCCATTGATGGCCGAAACGTCTCCAAAAAAATAATGCTGTATGTAACATAAAGAAAACAATCAAAATAAAATAAATAAAGTACAAGCAGAAGAAAATGTGTGAAGTTTCGACTGCAGTTAAAGTTGAAGTACCTTATTAAAGAAAATACTCCTCATTGGCTTACCTTTCATGATTTATACTTTCGTTAGGTTTAAGATTCTTAAAATAACTGAACACATTAATTACGACCTGTTTTTCCCTCCTTCTGAGCACTTGACCACGCTTTCTTTTCACAAAATTATCCATTGTTGTACGTGATATACGTAAAATACAACACGTTAAATCTAACAGAACTGCTGCACACACACACTCAAGATAGGGACTGCTGAACAACTGAAATACAAGCTCGAAGGGCAGAGTAATAAAGCTGTGAGTAGCAAGCTGCACCCCGCTGTCCTTCGAAACTTCATTCATATAATCCGTGGTCAATGAACAGCCCGGCCTGTGTAAATAATTAAACCTACACTCTGGATAGGCAGGTAGAAAACTTCTTCCAACATTCCTCTACAACTCTCAAACTGACATGACATGGTTATCTTCAAAAATAGAAAAGTTGGCAGCATACGAACTTTTTCAATGCTGCTATGCGGTTATGAGAGAATATTCAGAAGTTTTACCTACATGAAAATTGTAAAGCCAGTATAAAATATTGCAATAATCCATCATCAAGACGGCACATTTAGCTACACGTGTGTGAAAAATAGGCATCACAAAGTCAATGCAACATGATATAAGATCAATTTTACTAAAAAGGGGACACAGTTTATAGATTTTAAAAAAATATGGATATTTAATTTTTCTAGCATTTCTATCAAGTTTACGTAGTTCTAATATAGGACAAAAAAGATCGGCAAAACATAGTTCTACCCAAATATGCTGTTTTTTCGACAAAGACAAATTTTCGACTGATATGGCAACAGTGGATTGCTAGAAAATGACAGAGTCATACATGTGTCCCGTGCAACAGAAAGAGAGAAGAATATCCCTATCTAACCAGTGCTTCATTCTAAATGTTGGATGCCTTATAGAGGCAACTATTATGAGGGTAGCACAAGCGATTGCTGGAACTAATAGACAAAAGCAAAGGCAGAAAGGTACTTGTAATGAAAAGATTACGTTTATGTTAGAAATGAATATGCTAGATGAAGCTGTTTGTATGAGCTGACTTAGATGGTGGAGTCATGTGATGAGATTGGGGGAGGAGAGATTATCTAAGAGGTTAATGAGCTTAGCTATATACGAAAAACCTAAAAGGCGATGCGATGGTTAGATTCAGTGTTGAACGATTTCAAATTGAGTGGTGTGGAAGGAGAGGAGACCACCGTGCTAACTGCTAACAAGGGATCATGGAGGCGACATGTTCGCAAACAGAGGCTTGCAGACTAGACTGGATGGTGAAAGGCAAAACACTCTCAAATGGAAATGTATGTACGGTATACATGCATGTATGATTCCATACACAACATGCAGATATGGCTATGACTGTGGTATTATGAGCTTGAGTATTTTGGTCATGTTAAAAAGGGAGCTAATTCAAGTGTCAAGTGCTGATTTCGTAAGCCAGATTCTGCACCCCTATATAAGTCACTAGTGTATAATCAAAATGAGGCAAGACTAGTGCTTAATCAGGTTGTGGTGAGTTTAATGACACTCTTAGTGTGGTATGACATATACAGATAAGTGAGGCCATGACAAGATGAGTAAATGATGGTGTTGCATGATCAAAATATTGCGGGTAAATCATTGGCAAGCATTCTGCTCTAGTTGCAGCCGATTTTGTAAATCAGATTCTGGGTCCCTACATAAGTCACTAATCAAAGTGAGGCAAAACTAGTGTTTAATCCATAGTTCATTTTAGTTTCCCAGGAAATATGTATAAGGTTTAAAGAGTGAAGAGATGAACATACTTTTTTTCCATTGCATCATTCGACATAATGCCAATACATTTCATAGTAGAAGTACGGGATATGCGACTGTCACAGAGATTCACTGGAGAAAGAGTTTCACAGATAAAATTTGTTAGAAGCTCAGGAACTCCAATTAGGACAGCTTGATATATAGTAGGATTGATTTTTAGATTATGTGATGAGGACCCTGGGAAGATCTTTACTGAGACGATTCAGAGCTAAGGGCAATGTACATAAAGATCTGTAGATCATCGACATACCGTACATATGGTGTCTGCAATACCGTAAGGACTAAGAAATGGAATAAACAAAGGGTCAGACTAGGAGAGAACACAGCACAGAGCCCTGTAAAATGCTGGTCTTCAGAACATGCCTCGATAATACATATTGGTCATCAGAAATTCAATGTTGACGAACATGAAGATACAAATAAGCCCATGATAACGTGCAATAGGAAAAATGAAGTGAATAGAACTTAGATATTAGTACATCGAAGTTTACAGTATCAAATGCCTTACTGCGGTACAGTAGCATAGAATGGTCACCCATGTTTATCAATTGCCTCCAATATACACTACCGGAAAAAAAATTAGGACACCCTTTTAGAGGTTACCAATTCACTCAAGATTTATTGTGGCAACAGTGCACATGGAGTACATGAAATGATTAAATCTACAGATCAATAGGTCAAGCGGCCCAGAGATACCAGGTATCGACCCATGCTGAAACACTCATATTAGTACGAGGTGTAGTCTCCACGGGCGGCAATGCAGGCACTGACGCTTGCATCCAGTCGATCATACAGAAGGCGAATACTGTCTTGGGATACGTTATTCCACGCCTGCTCGACCTGTTCACACAGTTCTGTAAGAGTTGTGGGTGGACGAGTCGCACAAGTCACTTGTCTGCCCATCATGTCCCACACGGGCTCGATTGGTGACAAGTCCGGTGATCGTGCTGGCCAGGGAAGTTGCTACACATCTTGCAGTGCACGTTGAGTTGCACAGGCAGTGTGTGGGCATTCATTATCCCGTTGGAACAACACATCCCCTTCCTGTTGCAAGAACGGCAAAAGAACAGGTCTAACGACATCCTGCACGTACTGAGCCCTGGTTAGCGTTCCCTCCACAAACACCAAAGGTGAACGAGAGTTGTAGCTTATCGCACCCCAGACCATAAGCCCTGGCGTGGGGCTGGTGTGTCTTGGATGAATGCACTCTACGAGACATCGCTCACCAGGACTACGTAGAACGCGCCAACGACCATCACTTGCATGCAGGCAGAATCTGCTTTCATCGCTGAAGACCACGACGTGCTATTTCATCTTCCAAGTGATCCTCAGTCAGTCGAGCCGTGCACATCGATTCTGTGGCATGAGTGGAAGACGGGCAAGAGGTGTGCGTGTCCGTAGTCCCACTGCTAGTAACCGGTTCTCAACAGTTCGTGTTGACACTTCTGGGCTCACAAACCCTCATATCTGTGCTGTGGTAGCTGTACGATCTGCCACTGTTGCCCTTACAATACGACGATCCTGGCGGATGTCTGTGCTGCAAGGATGGCCAGAACCTCGCCTACGGGTGTGAGAATGTTCACATGACCACTGATACCAGCATCATTGCACAACGGACACAGTACGTCCAACTTGTGTGGCAATTCTCCGAAAGGACCATCCCGCCACTCGGAATTAGAGCCGGGCAAATTTGCTCTAGTTCCGATCGGGATCGTAAGTTGCCGCATGGCCAGTATCGTCCCCAACCAAGCGCACTCAAGGCCAGGTCTCTCCACTGAATAAGAATCTTAAGTCTCGATAATACCGGTACAGAGTGGGAACCTTTAGTCTCGATAATACCGGAACTCCTTTTCTCTCAGTGTTATCGACATTATTTTTTTTAAGGTAAAAGCAGACTCACTCAAGCCGCTGCACGTGTCACTCAAGCTGCTGCACGTGTTAAGTCAAAGCCTACTGTAATAACTCCAGAATGTAAACCACTATTATGAAAATTATTAATGCATATTGAAAGTGATCATGTTCACGCAGTATATCGTCTATCATTTAGATTAATGAGGCTCTATCTTTAAGTGTTTTTGTTTTCTTGTTTGACAAATAAATGAATGTCGGTTTTGGTTCAAGTAACTGCATGAATATTTAATAGGATGGCGTTTAGCATCAAACGCGCAAGCATTAATTTAAAATTAATATAAACATTTGAAGCCTACTTGACGGTATATTCATGTACCATATTCAACATCAAATATCTACCCGCCTTCTGTGGCAAGGTTCGTAATTCAAGGCCACTGCCACCTCCTAACCACTCCTACCCTGAGTTACAAATATACACACACTACTACAGACACCATAATAACTAGGGTTATTAGACAAAGATGACATACAAGAACACAAAAATGATCACGATGTCGTAGCCCCTAAAGTAAAATAAAACTCAAATCATTGACGTAGCGGAAAAGAGCTGGAAGAAAGTCTCACGTGTATGGCTCATGAATTATTAGCCCTACTGACTAGGAATTTGCTTTAAAGAATACTTTCAACCTTCTTCTCCACCTTGTAACTGGTTGTTATTCGAAGCAACTATAGTGCCAAAATTAGCTACGATGGTGAAAATACACTTGCAAAATATTTCGCTTAAAATGTTTCAACATGGTGGCCACTCAAATCGGTCAACGATTTTCCAGGAGTTTTCCAGGAGTAATTCTCATTTTCCCAGACTTAAAAATAAGCGCGAGTCACGGGGGGCAGGGGTTGGGGAGAGGAGGGGGGGTTATCGGTTGCCTACTTCAAGACCAAAATAAAGCAGTTGTGTTTGGTTTACTTATACAGATGTTGACAAAAATTAGTGGTGTTTGCGTTATTGATACGCAAGCTTTACACACAAATGATTTAATTGTTGTTTAAAAAAGCCTTTGTGACTCAAATATCCGCTTTAAAAAAAGGAAAAAAAAAAGGCCGCCTGCAATTTTACAGCGGTGAAATTGTCTATACGCATTATGTTTTACAAAAATACTATCGCATGTTCTCCCACACAGAAACAGGTAGCCTAAGGAAATTTCTTTTGTTAACGATAGAGTGCTCACCCAAAATCGCAGCGGGAGTATGATTTAACATGGAAAGATTTTTATAATTAATTAACAGTGACTATTTTCCAGGATATGGTAAAATAGTTGATTGCTGATGGGGAAATCATCAGAAGAAAGTGATTTTGATATGCCGAACTCTCTCCAACCAACATCCAACTTATCACTATCAGAACATCTTTTCCCATTGAGGTATGAACATAACATAGCTCAACATTTTTGTCAGGTTGTGGTGCTTCACAGCCGTCTATAAGGGGTCAGATTTTCCAGACAGGAATACTTCTTGAAGCAAGTATGCCAAGTTAATTTGTCACCTGCTGATTAAAGAACGTTACTTCATAATTTGTTCCTAAATTCGTATTGTGCCCATATGGATGATGGCCACGGGTTGTGTTTCATTGATGAACCAACTGTTTGAAAAGAGCGCAGAGCTTAGGTGTTTCGTTTCATCAAGCTGACACCAGATAGAGAGAGCATCGACATGAGGAATCTCACATGGAAGATTAACGAGTTGTAATGCGAAGAGGTCGAACCACCAAAACATCGTGGGAAGATACTGAATTCATTTTTAAGAATAATACCGAAGAGATCAAGAGAATCCGTCGAGTGGATCAGAAGATATTGGAAAACGAAAAATCCATTGGAGCAAGGATTATGTTTTTCATCCGCGTGGCTGACGGAACGTAGGCCACATGCAGCAGGTACGAGGACAAGTGTGCATTGACTTGAGGCATCACGCGCGCAAGGTCAAGTCTGCTTGGCAATTTGAGTTTGAGGATACCTGTCTTAAAAGAGTTGGAAATTAGTCGACGAATACGATATGGGCCTTAAAATCCATCTATCATAGTTAGGCGACGTAGGCAAGCCTGGTTTTCTGTGTGTGCGGAACCATGGGGAATAATATTCCTTACTTGCAGTTAGAACAATTTAGCCGACATATGAGCCGACGCGGAACATCTGTGCACGGGAAGAAATGCTTACCAGCCGGTATACACGGACTCTACGTCAGAAGGAGTCTGCCAACATGAACTTCACAATGTGAGCCAACTTTATTATCTGGTAGCTAGTGTTACTGCATTCTCAATTTCGACTATACTGTCTGCTAAGTAGGATTCTGCTCTTGGGTATTACTTCAAGAAGTTACAGTCTGTTACAGACTAAGATTTGGAACTTTAAACATAAGAACGCTGACGGGGAAGGTGGAGGAGATAGTGGATATGATGGAAAGAAGGAAGTTGGATTTATTGGGATTGGCAGAAGGAAAGGAAGGAGAGAACTGAGAAAAGGCTATAGACAGTACTGGAGTGGGAATAAAGAGGGAAAGAGGAATGGAGTGGGAGTAGTAGTACGAGATGGTTTAAAAGAAGAAGTGAAGAGAATAAGTGATAGGGTGATGAAAGTGAAAGTAGCACTGAGGGGAGAGACCGTAGAAATAGTGCAAGTGTATGCTCCGCAAGTAGGCTGCGCCTCTGAAGAGAAGGAGGAGTTTGAAGAGGAATTGCAGAAGCAGCTGGTAGGAAGAAATATGATAGTTATGGGGGATCTGAATGCCCATGTAGGAAGAGAAAGACAAGGGTATGAGAGTGTGCTGGGACCAGAGGGTTGGGGCGGAAGAAATGAGGAAGGAAAGAGACTGTTGGACTTCTGCCAAAGGAACAGCCTGCTAGTTGGGAACTCCTGGTTCAAGAAAAGAGAAAGCCACACAAACACATGGTACAGTGATGACTTGACCAGGAAGTCGGTGGTCGACTATATACTGTATGAGAAAGAATTAAATAAGAACATCACGGACATCAAGGTTATACCATCGGAGAACCTGGATAGCAACCATCAATTGCTGGTAATGAACCTGAGAGGGACTAAGGAGAAGAAAGGCACTGAGAACCAGGAAAGACGTATAAGGATATAGAAACTGAAAGAAGGAGATAGAAGGGTCGAGTACCTCAAAATGGTAAAGGAAGGAATTCCAACAGATGAAGAAAGAGGGATGGAAGAGGAATGGGCTAGATTTAAGAAGACACTAGTAGGTGCAGCAGAAGCAGTATGTGGGAGGACAAGTAGTAAGAAGAGGTGGAAGGAAACACCATGGTGGAATGAGAAGACAAAAGAAATAGTAAGGGAATAATAATAATGTTATTGGTTTTACATCCCTTTTAACTACCCTGGCTTTTAGAGACGCCGGGGTGCCGGAATTCTGCCCCGAAGGGGATCTTTAACGTGCCAGTAAATGCACTGACACGGCTCCCTCGCATTTGCGCACCCTCAAATGCCAGCTGACTGCAAAAGGGAAAAGAATAGAGCCTTTAGGAGGTGGTATCAAAATAGGACGGTAGAGACAAGGGAAGAGTACCAGGAAAGAAAGAAGGAGGCAAAGAGAGTAGTGGCTGAGGAGAGAAGAAAGTGGATGGAAGAGTGGACAAATATGATGAAGGAGGATAGTGAAGGTACCAAAAAAAAAGGTCCTGTATGGGATGGTAAAGAATAAGAGGTGGAAGGATCCTACGGATTATGTTAGAATGGTGAACAAAAGGGGACAAGTGATAGAAAATAGGGAAGAACTGAAGAAAATGTGGAAAGAATATTTTGAAGAACTCCTGAACCCAAAGGGAAACCACGCCGAGGAGGAAGAAATCGGGGAAGAGGAAGATGAACTGCAAACAGAAAAGGACTTAACATGGAAAGAAGTGGAAGATGTAGTGAGGAAGATGAAAGGAGGGAAGGCACCGGGTGTGGATGAGTTGAGTGTGGAGATGGTGAGGGCAGCAGGAGAGGTGGGGATACAATGGTTATACCGAGTGATGAAGACAGCATGGAAGGAAAGGAAGACCCCAGAGGACTGGAAAAAGGGAATAATTGTCCCGATCTTCAAGAAAGGTAGTAGAACAGAATGCAGAAACTATCGGGGAATAACACTGATGAGTCATTGTGCAAAGATGTTTGAGAAAGTTTTGGAAAGGAGAACTAGGACAAGGATACAAGGAGGGATGAGGGAAGAACAACATGGCTTCAGAGCAGGAAGGTCCACAGTGGATTTGATTTTTGCTGTAAGGCAGTTACAAGAACAGCACTATGAGTATGGAACAGATCTACTGATGGCCTTCCTGGACATTGAGAAAGCATATGACAGTGTATGCAGAAACAAAGTATGGAAGTCCCTGGAGGATAGAGGAGTAGAAAAATGGACTATAAGGAGGATAAAGGAGATGTACAAGGGAAGCGTGAGCTATGTGAAAGTGGCAGGAGAGAGATCAGACTGGTTGGAACAGAGAAACGGCCTGAAACAAGGAAGTGCACTGACACCGTTACTTTTCATTGTGGTGATAGATGACATAATGACCCGAGTGGCACAAGTAATTGGGGAAGGAAAGATGAAAGCAATGGTGTTTGCAGATGATTTGATGATTTGGGGAAACAAGGAGGAGGAGGTACAGGAACAGTTGGACGTGTGGAAAGGAATAATACAAGGGTATGGGATGAAATTTAGCATAAATAAGAGTGAGATGGTGATCACAACAAGGAAGAAGGAAAGAACCACAACAGGAATAACAATTGGTGGGGAACAGCTGAAGAAAGTGGAGAGTTTCAAGTATCTGGGAAGCCTGATACAAGATAATGGAAGAAACGATAGAGAAATAAATGAGCAGGGGAGACAGGCAGAAGCATTCCGGAGGAGTGTGAGAAGCATGTTATGGAGCAAGGATGTCCCTCAGAACTGCAAAAAGATCATATATCGGACGTACTATGTCCCTATCCTGACGTATGCCTCGGAGACCTGGGTTATGAAAGGAAGGGAGAAGAGCAAAATACAGGCCAGTGAGATGAGGTTCTTGAGAAGCAGTATTGGAGCTACAAAGAGGGACAGAATAAGAAATGAGAGGTCCAGAGAATTAATGAAGGAGGAACCATTACAAGATGGTATAGAGAAATCTAGACTTAGATGGTATGGACATGTAAAACGAATGGAGGAGAAGAGGATACCCAGGAGGATACACGAGACGAATTGGGAAGGAAAGAGACCAAGAGGGAGACCGAGAGACAGGTGGCTGAAGGGAGTAGAAGAAAGTGTAAAGAAGAGAGGAGAAGACTGGACAAGGGTGGAGGCTGAGAGATGGTGGGAAGACAGAAGACGTTGGAGAGGCTTGTGTTCCAAACAGACCCGGCCACTGGCTGGAAACTGTGCAAGATGATGATGATGATGATGAGCCTAGTTACTGTGAATGCAGAACTATGGGGAATAATATTCCTTACTCATTTAAGGAATGTAGCCCAGAACCTAGAAATGGTACTAGTGTACTATGAAAACCACTCTTAAGATAATAAGTGTATCGCTCCAAACATCAAAGCTAAAAGCAAGTAAGCGAGATTCGAACCAAATGAGTTTTCAACCCAGTTGACATAATCTAGAACGGGAAAGTGAATAAGTCGAGATAGAAAGATTTTACTTGGCACAAGCTGCAAGTGTTAAGATTGGGAACTCGAAAATTCTAGCATTATGTTGCTGGACATGCATCGTAATTGTTTGAACATGGTAGATCGAACCGTCATCATGAGGTGCTAAAAGAACTGGAGGTGAGATGTCAGGGGATATTTGGGAATAATGAAGTATACGAGAGGTGTGACGCGGAACATCTGTGCACGGGAAGAAATGCTTACCAGCCCGTATACACGGACTCTACGTCAGAAGGATTCTGCCTACATGAACTTCACAATGTGAGCCAACTTTATTATTTAGTAGCTAGTGTTGCTGCATTCTCAATTTCGACTATACTGTCTGCTAAGTAGGATTCTGCTGTTGGGTATTACTTCACGAAGTTACAGTCTGTTTGTGGATTTATCAGCCAATTCATTCAAATGGATCCCTTTTATGGAAATCTAGTGTGTTGGGAATTCAGCCGGATATGCAACGATATAGCAGTAGGCTATGATGCGGAGGTTATTTTAAACCATTCTACGCCTAAAAGTTATGTTAGGGAACTTTGAAATATAATTGGAGTTTGTTTAAATTTATTTGTTTATAATTAAATTTAATTGATAATTTTTTTTTCTTGAATATCTATTTGAGTATTTTGACGGATGAGGAATGTGGATAGCCACATTACGTATAAATATTATTCCTTGGGAATAATAGTTAACACGAACGAAATTTTCTGTGAACTTATAAAATTTTTGATAATCGAATTTGAAATAAATGTTGTAAAATATTTCCTTTGTAAATGGATGTGACATGTCATACTTGAAGGCTTTATGACTGATAGTCAAGTCATATTAAAAATAATAATAATAATAATAATAATTCCTGGTAACAATAGCGGATGGATCTTGGTTGAGAACATTGGAGTTTCTTTTGAGCACAAGGACATGCCGAAAACATGATTGTTTGATGCTAGGAACGGAAGGCCATTCATATACGAATTTTGTATAAAATGAGGGGAACTATGTATTGGAAATAATGCGACTGTTAAATGGGGGTGTGTTAGAGAAGACATTAAAATTTTATTACACCTATGCGAGAGGCCTGGCCAAGATATTTAAGGTGAATGTATGAGAGGGCATGCTTGAGACATGTTCCCATATGCTGGTTGTGTAGAAGCCATTGAACCCAGCCAGTGTAGCTGAGGGGTCATTATAAAAATAAGAATAATGGTCAAATATTATAAAAATAAAAATAAAATGGTAAAATTATAAGAGAAAAAAAATATGAATTAATGAAGGAGGTTTGTGAAGCAGAGTTTTGAGGGTTAAATAATTGCTCCATGCTTTGATATGATATAATTGAGGACTATATAGTCGCTCAGGTAAGAAGTCAGTGGCCTATCGTCAGTGAAATTCTACATTCCTAAACTATTGTATAATTGCCCACATGCTGTAGTCGTTTAAATATGAATAAGGTTATAATTTATCCTAGATTTGCTGAAGGCCTTACCGTGTCCTATTCAACAGATTTACAGTATGAGAGGCATTTTGTCCAGAGGTTGGATGATAAATTAATAAATTAAGCTGATAGCTGATCGAAGTTGTGGATCCATTATTATTCATAAAATACTAGTTAGGATTATTCTAAAAATAATTTTTTACCAAATAGCTAAAGGAATTAAATTGAAGGAATTAAATTAAATGTTTATCGTTGAATAAAATTTATTTATGATGATAATGTGGAAGAATGTCTGGAGTTCATTAAATTCTTGTATTGGAAGAATTTTGGTCATTGTGTTAGTGATTTTGATTTCACATCGTTGAATATAACTTTTCAGATTTGAGTTAGGACATGTAAATTTCATCACAGATGTTGAAACTTTTGAAACAATGTGGAAATATGCTACAAGTGATACTTTTGTAAATAATAAAATCACGATGTCAGGATGGACCGATAATTTCCTGCACATCATCATCATCATCATTTCCCCTTATCCAGCTCCTGCCAGGTCGGGGTATTTATGGCACTTCTCCACTTTCCTCTTTCCTTCCACCATTCTTCTTCCACGATCTTGTCCCAGTCCAGATTTCTTTTTCTTATGCTGTTCTTCACTGAATCAATCCACCTTGTTCTAGGTCTTCCTCTTGCTCTCTTACCCTTGCACTTCGCCTCCAGCATCTGTCTTGGTATTCTATTTTCCTCCATCCTCCTTACATGACCAAACCACCTTAGTTTATTCTTCTCAATTCTCTCATTTAGTTTTTCCATCCCAACTTCCTTCCTAACATCTTCATTCCTCACTCTGTCTTTCCTATCATACTTCTTAGGAATTTCATTTCACTGGCTTGGATTCTACTCTCTTGCCTGCTTGTCAGGGTCCAAGTCTCAGCTGCATAAGTTAATATGGGAACATAGTACACTTTATACATTACCTCCTTGCTTTTCCTTGGTACTTCCTTATCCCAAACAAGTTTTCTTACACTTTGATAGAATGCATTGCTCTGCTGTACCCTCCTGCCAATCTCCATGTCCAACCTACCATTTTGCATCAATTCACTTCCTAGGTATTTGAACGTGTCCACAATTTCCAAACTCCGACTTCCAATTTTCAAAGTGCCCTTTCCTTGTCTTTCCCCTCTTGTCATCACCAGGGTCTTGCTTTTCTCTATACTGATTTTCAGGCCGTACTTCTGAATATTTTCGTTCAGTGCATCTAGTTGTTTTTGCACTTCTTCGGTGTTCCTTCCCCAGACCACAATATCATCTGCAAATAACAGTAACTTCATTTCTTTATGTCCATATGCTTCCTTTGTTTCCTTTACAATTTCATCCATCACCATTATGAACAAGAGAGGTGACAGCACACTCCCCTGTCTTAGTCCAGTCTTGTTCCTAAACCAATCTGTCTTTCCAACTGGGGTCAGTACCCTGCTAACACAGTTGTTGTACATTGCTTGCACCATTTCCAACATTTCTCTTCCCAGTCTCTTCTTAACCATGGTTTCCCATACCTTCTCTCTGGGGACACCATCATATGCCTTTTCTAGATCTATGAAAGTCATGATCAAATCCTCTCCATATTCCCAGTTCTTTTCCATCACCTGCCTCAAACTAAAGATTGGGTCCACTGTGGATCTTCCACTCCTGAAGCCATACTGTTCCTCTTGCAACTCTCCTTCCACCTTTCTTCTCATTCTTCTTTCTAACATCCTTTCCAGTATTTTTACTATCTGTGATATGAGGGTGGTCCCTCTATAGTTATCACACACCTTCTTGTCCCCCTTCTTAAACACTGGTATTATTAGCCCTTTCTCCCAGTCTTCTGGTACACATTTCCGTTTCCAAACACACTTTAGCAGTCGATACAACCATTGCATACCAACAGGTCCAGCAGCCTTTATCATTTCTACACTGATTTCATCCACCCCTGTTGCTTTTCCAATCTTCATTTTCTGTACTGCTAATTCCACCTCCAGCATTGTTAAATCATCTTCTGTTATAGAGTCGTCAGATTGTGTCACTTCCATCTCACCAGTACAATTGCCAGTACAATTGCTCACATTCAATAAATTATCGAAATACTCCTTCCATCGTCCCTTTATCTCTTCTGGGTGTGTTAACAACTCTCCATCTTCCTTTTTCACTAGCTTTGTAGTAACTCTTTCTTTCCTCTTACTTCTTAGAAGCCCATACAGCTTCCTTTTACTACCACTTACATCTGTTTCCATTCTTCGTGTAAATTCTTCCCAACTTTTCTTTTTTTCTTCTCCTACCACTTTCTTACACCTCCGTTTGCTGTCGTGATACTTCCTTTTGCTTTCTTCTGTTTGATCTCGGTTCCATTCTTTCCATGCAGACTTCTTTTCTTTCACTGCTTTCCTCACTTCCGCATTCCACCACGGTGTCTCCTTCTCTTTCACACTTGTTGACGTCCTACCACAAGCACTCTCTGCTGCACCAACAAATGCCTTTTTAAAGTGGGACCATTCCTCTTGTGTTTTCCACTTCAGTAACTGGGATTTGTTGCTTCAATCTCTCCTGAAAATCTTCCTGTACAGTTTTGTCTTTCAATTTCCATACTTTTATTTTACTTTCTCTGATCTCCTTTAGGTTTTCCAATTTTTCCCATCTAAATGTTGCCACCACAGCTCTATGGTCCCCATCAAATGCTTCTCCTGGTAAAGCTGTCACATCTATCAGCTTTCTGCGATTAATCCTTTCCACCAGAAAGTAGTCAATTACTGATTTTGTTCTTCTATCTATTTCCTGCACATCAGTGATAAATGTACAGTTTTTTATAATTCATTTAAATAGATGCTGAGATGGACTAAAGATTTTCTCAGGCATCAAATGAAACTTTTGAAAATAGTGAAATTAATTTTGGTAAATGGCTGTAAATATTGATTTCTGTGCGTTTTGACAATTATATGTAGATGAGGGGCCAGGGGGAGCGCAGGATGTTTTTATTTTTCAGGACTGGAATTTTTAGATTTCTCCCTGGGGGATCATTGTATTCTAGTAGGACCAGCAGACAGTTAAATTAAACTGAGGTGTTTTTAAGAAATTGGTGTTATTCACAAATTATTTGCACTTCCTTCCATCCTTTATGGAGTGTGAATTTCGATATCCGTCCGGCTAGTTTTGATTTATTTGCTTTATTTTACTCAGATGGACCCCGAGATGTTTTGAGTCTTATGCTCGGCGGATGTTGAAATTCATGCTCGTGTGGACGTGGAACTTCGGTCAAACCGTCTCAGTATGTCATGCCAAGTAATTTATGCAGCAACTTATTGAGTGTGTCCCAGTCAGTAAATTTCAAAACTCAATATTCAATTGGCCTGGAGCATTGAAACTTCTCCTGGTGTAGAGGAACAAGGTCCAACATTTACCAATGAAATATTCTCCAGGAAGAAAGGGAAAAGGTCCAACATTTCCCAATGAAACTTTCCCAGGTGCAGAGGGACAAGGTCCAACATTTCCCAAGGAATCCTCTCTAGGAGAAGAGCGACAAAGACCAACATTTCCCAATGAAACATTCTCCAGAAGCAGAGGGAAAATGTCCAACATTTCCCAATGAAACTTCTCCAGGAGCAGTGTGACAAGGTCTGACATTTCCCAATGAAACTACTCCCAGAGTAGAGGGACAAGGGCCAACATTTCCCAATGAAATGAGGAAGAACTTCCTGTATGTCACTGAGTAACTTGTGCAACATCGTGAGCAAGGTGTCTGTACTTGTATTTGGAGCTAGGATTCTAAGAGAGGCAGCCATGGCCTTATGTTAGGTGCCATCTCAACATCTGCGTCAATTGGAAGGGAGGTAAACACTACAAAATGCTTCGAGGATGTCTGAGTTGTGTTTGGAATCAATCTCCATACAGTTGTCTCCATAAGCGTAGTGCACCATGTTACAGTTCCTCAACTAGAATTGAAATCCTTTGCGGAGGGAGGAATTGAACGCCGGACTTTTAGGATTGGAGTCTCAACTGTGTCTTTTGTTTTGAATTTCATGCCAGAAGTTCCACAGACAGATTGGTTCTCTGAGACATGAATTTAAATAACAAAACTCCCTGACAGTCTCAGAAAACACAATAGATTTATTCAACAGACAAAATCGGTTCGATTTTCTTGAGATTGGAAGAGAAAGTTGTCTACTTTCCAGGTGTCACAATGGAAACATAAGTTTCGGCGCACGCCACACTTCTGCTAACTGTCTTGGATTCACTGTAACAAGACACCAAGAATCATGTGTTATTGCTCGAGGTAGGTTGAAGTTAGATGAAAAGCTACCAGGGTGCTGGCAGAAGCCTCCATGAATGCAAGTTGAATGCTATATGCAGAGCTGATTAAACACTTGTGAGGCCAATACCGACCTATGGTCTACCTGCCTGGCACCCCACTATCGCTGCTAGCCTCCAAAAGTTAGAAGGTATCCAACGTCATGCTGAAGACTAATAAACAAGAATAGCTGTCAACCATCCCTCCCATCAGTCACCTCCTTAGGTAAACATATAGGTATCACGTTGTTACACAAGTCTCTCACAGGAGACCAATTCCTCAACTCTCTCTATCCTTCTGTACCATCTGCAGGGGCAAAGGGGCGTGTCTTGCCACCCTTTGCAAGAATGGAGTCCTTCAGACTAGGGGTTTTTGCTTGTTCATCGCGGCTTTGGAACCACCTTCTCGCTAATATTAAATGTAGAAATGTAAATATGGTTAAATGTTATGGTAGGAAGCTCATGCAATGAAAAAATGTGTGAATATGTGGGAGAATGATTCAGTAAGTGAAAATACGAGTAAATGGGAAATATCTAAATGTACAGATGTTAATATTTTATACTCTCTAGCTTTGTTTGTAAATAGTGAATATATTAGTTTTGTTTTATTGTACACAAGTCAGGGTTAAGAGTCCTACAGATCTTTATCAAAATATAGTCTGTTCTATGGTGTTGCTGTGAACGGTTCTAATGCCAGAACCAATCCGTGTTACAAAACACATTAGGCACCATCCTTTGAGCTTCGGAATGTATTCAAGACCGACCAATTAGAAGAGCACGTATTAACAAGCATTAAGAAAACATACCTTGATTCAAATTTATAAGTATAAAGGCGTTGAATATGCCCTTCATGTATTTTAAAATCAATGTTTTATGTTTTAGTTTTTAAGACTCGAGTAGGTCTACCTGCCAATTCAATGTATTTTAGGTTTTGGATCTTAAATTAGACAAAACCAAGTTATGAAGAAGAGTTCATTGATCAGAACTTGAAACATATACACTACAGTATTACTGTAATTGATTTTCAAATTATGAAAAAATCAAATAATTACTGGGTGTAAATCTATATGTATTAAAAAAAAAAAATGGAAAGTCAATACTGAAATTTCTTAGAAAAGACCGAAATGGCCTGTACTTTAAAGCTCAATATGCCTATAACTTGAAATGCTGACATTTTACATTGGACTATCTGCTTGCCTTCAGTCTTAAATACAATACCCCATCATTTATTTCAATGTTAATTAATTTGAGGGGCTTGAGACATCTCTGTGTACTTGGGTGTGTAATGAATTTTTCCGGTAACCTGTGTTTCTGTGTTAAAATAAACTTATGTAGCCTGATGACCAGGGAATGAAGCAGTGTTTGTGCAACTGTAATTTAGGATCTAGGATCGGAGGTGAATTTGTCTGACAATCCCCAGAACAATAACACACCTCAAAAAAATTTTGCACCACCTGTAATTTTGGGGATCGTGAGGGATGTTCACTTGAAGAGTTGTTGCATGATTAGTTAGTTATTGGAGTTTAAAGGGGTAGAACAGCGAGGTCATCTAGCCCCATGTTGCATGATAAAATGCCCTCCGAATGACTCGTAACACCACCTGTTAGTGGAAGTGCTGCCTCAAAACAACCCAGAAGAGTGCACTGTTACTGTCACCTTTAGACACAACATGACTAGAGCACATTCTTGTCCAGTGCAGTATGCAAACATGCCACAATGGGTCATTACCGTTTTTGACCATACGTACATATTGACATTGCATCAGCAAGACCTCTCCGTGAGGGCAATTGCCGGCCTGATTGGTGTGTACCATAAAACATTGTCAGGATATTCAGCCGCTATCGTATGCCACAATGTGTTGAAGATCGTCCTCGCAGCGGTTGTTTGCAGTGAACAGCAGGAGCTGACAACAATTATGTGCGCATCCGGGCTCGTAGAAACCCAGAAGACACTGCAACAGAACTGTGTGATGCCTTATGGCAGCCAACTGGTAGGGCTGTGTCTACACAGAAAATCAGAAATCGTCTCCCTAGGGACCATCTTGGCGAGCCCCTGCATGTACACCCCAACACCGTGGCACCAGGCACAAATGGACAAGGGAGCACTTGGACTGGACTCTGGCAGAATGGTGGCGGGTCCTCTTCTCATACGAGTACCAAATGTGGCTGACACCAGATAATCGCCATCAGAGGGTTTAGAGCACGAGGTAATGCCATAAGAGTCCTGTACGCCATCCCACATGCCCAGCACGGAGGTAAATCAGTCATGTTATGGTGCGGCATTATGTGTGGACGTTCGACACCACTCATTGTCGTCGAGGGCAATATGACTGGTCCACAATGCCGGGACAGAAACCACAGGTCCATTGTTCAACCCTACGGACAACATTTCGGCTATTGATTTGTTCTGCAGAATGACAAAGTGCGCCCACACCGTTCCAATCTTTGTGAACTTCTTCCTCAGGGAGGCCACATCCATCGGATGGACTGGTCTGTGGTTTCTCAGGACATGCATCACATCAAACATGCCTGGGATAAGCTGAAACAGGCAGTGCGACGACGACTGAATCCAGCTCGCACCCTGGCCACAGGTGGAGTAACACTGTACTAAGAGACAGAATTAAATTCCCATGTTCAATAGACAAATCCACGTTACCAGAGAATAGTGTTTGTGTTGTGCCTGATGTTATTTGTTCGTACATCCATCGTGTTATGTTTGTTGTAAAGTGCTTACTTACAACCCATACATTCACTGGGGACATGAGCAACCTAGAAACCCAGAACACCAGGAGGTGCAAAACTTTGAGGCGAGTTTAAGGCCAGTGGTAATGTATGGTGCAGAAATATGGGCAATGACTGTGGCAGAAGAAGAATTTCCGAGAAGATGGGAAAGGAAAATACTAACCAAGATATTTGGTGCAGTAAGGAAGCTGGACAGGGGAGAATACGGGAAAACAGAGAATTGGGTGAACTGTATGGGTGTGCAGACATTGTGTCTGAGATAAAGAGCAGGAGATTAAGTAGGTTAGGCCATGTAGAGATGATGACAGATGATAGGTTTCAAGATCTTAGGAGGAAACCCCGGAGGCACAAGTTGTAAAAGAAGACCGTGGAAAAGATAGTTCGATGATGTGGAGGTTGACATACGGAAGATGGGAGTAAGAAGATGGAGGAAACAAGCTCAAGATTGTGAAGCCTGGACTACAATTGTCAGAGGGGCCAAGGTCCTACAGCAGCGAGGAGTAAGCAAGAAAGATCGGAGGTACATGCCTTGGAACTAGTTACTGTACTTGATGTGACTTGAATCACTCGGCTGTTAACGGTGGTTGGAGAGCCGCTTGAGGTCGCTAAGATCGCTTGTTGAGGACCGCGGACCAGAATAACGTCACAAATCAGGGGAAGAAGGTCGCTTAATTGACGTACGCAACTTACAGTCCAATGGCAGTGAAGGAATAAGTGCAGTTGAGATACTGAATTTATCAGAGTAATTTATAAAATGGAATAAGATAGACATCAATGCTTGTTGTGTAATAATTCATGGCACCTTTTTTTTGCAAGCCATGGTATGATATTTTATACGCCTGGATGGACAGAGTATATAAATTTAGATTGTTTCATGAAGTGACGAAGGGAGAGTGTCACATGCTCAGGTCAACACCCCCACCCCCCAGGCAAAGAATCACAGCTGAAAAACGAGGCCAGATAAGGCTTCATCAAGATTGTGTTCTTTTTATGAAAACTTATTTAAGATTGCCCTTTTTTTTATTTTATTTTTTAACCTTCACGCCCCCAGGACATTTTGTCTTGTGCTTACCCAAGCTACTATTGTTCTATTTTACCAAATTAGTCTTCAAACACACTCACTTTATTTTTTTGTTATCCGCTGGCCCCTTTTGGGATAATATGCGGTGCTTTTAGCTGGGTCATAGCATATCTTTCCCGAAAGCAGACACAGTACCATCTCAGTATTTATCTGAATGGAGTTTGGGAAAACATGGGGGAAAACCAATCTCAGGACAGCCACTGTCAGTACCAGTAATCAAAACTTGGATCCCTGGACTTCCACCTCCTCTGTGCAGTCACAGTGCAGGATTTAATGAGCACAACTGAGCTGCAGGGATCTCACTTTTTTTTATTTGCTACATTAAGTAAAATGTCTCTTCAAACCGTAACCCCCATAATCAAAGTATACTTCATACCTGTGATGGTACCTGTGATGGAAGTTCATTATAGCTTCCAGCTGAAAGGTCCCGGTAATCAGTTAATTTCCTTATGCCAGGAGCTTTCAATCCCAGGATGAAGACTAACAGACAAGCAACGTAACACACAACGAACAGTCCCATTTCTATCTCGTCTGTGAGTCTAGAAAAAGAGAAGAATTGTAACAGCAGGAAAGCAATGAAACACAGGTATTCCTGGGAATGCTATGAAAACAAAAAGGTCTAGCAACTTTATTTTCAGTCAGAAAATAAGTATTTTAGGTTTTGGATCTTAGATTAGACAAAACCAAGTAATGAAGTTATGAAGATGGGAAAGGATGTGTTATGCATCACTTGACCAAGCGCCAATTCTCATTTTTCCAGATTTAAACACCATCTGGTGGTCAAGGCTTCAAACTATATAGAAAAAATATTCTGGCTCTCGAACGTTATTTAAACAGAAATGATATCGATTTGGACCAAGCGCCAATCTAAATATCGCTTGCGGGTATTTCTGCATCAACTGACCAAGTACACTCGCATGCTGGTTTATTTCGCATCACTTGACTAAACGACATTTGGCAGTCGCTTGGTCATGTAATGTGTATTGATTGTTCCCACCTTTTTAATTCTGTGGTTCATTATTTCCTGTGACAACAGTGCAGTTTTTCTGCGATTGTCTCTAGTCTTCGTATGAATAGCATTATTTAGCGGATGTGTATTAACGCTGTACACTGATGTTCCAACTGCTGTTCTAATGGATCACTTCAGGCCTACATCAAGAGCCCAACGAATCCTCGACTCAGCAAGAAAGGAAATCTACTTGCAAACATTTTCACAGGTTAGATGCCCAGATTTGTCTCTCTAATCACAGTACTACTAGCATAAATGAGAAATGCATATTATAACTAATTAATATGTACATTGTCTGGTTTTCAAATAGTTTCACCATTCTATATTCTTTTCTCATTATGCAGGAAGATGATCCAGGTCTATGTCTTCAGGCATCAGTTATTGCGAAACCCATTGCTGTATTTACACAAGATGTTGGTTTATCACAATGTCTGACAGAACTGAGTCCAATGAAACGTTGTGATGCTACCAGAAATACAGCTTTAAGCTGCAGTTCAGTCACGATTGATGATCTTCAGAAAGATTATTCAGTTCATAAACAATCACAGATAAGTTGCCCAGAATTGTACATCTATATGACAGTATGACTAGTGCACGTGACGAATACATGTTATGGGTGATTACTTATACTTAGAGATGTGGTTTTCGAATGGTTTCACCATTATATATATTATTTTCTCATAACACAGGAAGACGATCCAGGTCTATGTCTTCAGGCACCAGTTATTGCAACACCCATTGCTGTATTTAATCAAGATGTTGGTTTATCACAATGTCTGACAGAACTGATTCCAATGAAACATAGTGAAGTTACCAGAAATACAGCTTTAAGCTGCAGTTCAGCCACGATTGATGATCTTCAGGAAGATTATTCAGTTCATAAACAATCACAGGTACGTTGTCCAGAATTATACACCTATATTACAGTACGACTAGTGCACGTGACGAATACATGTTATGGCTGATGACTTACACTTAGAGATGTGGGGTTCGAATGGTTTCACCATTATATATTCTTTTGTCATACAGGGTGTCTACTGTAAGGATGAAGTAAAAATTAGTTACTTTTTAGCTACCTTTTAGTTAATTTTAGTTACCTTTGAATTCAAGATACGTCTGCAGTCTGAAAGCAAAGGGGCTCAGCACGCGGTGATGATAAACAACAATGAACTGTGTTTAAAGTGGTAAATACAATTCACTTAGGGTGTTATAAAAATTTTAAAAATAATAAATAAATACTAGATATGTATTATCAAATTAGTTGTTGCAGCTAATATGTCGTCTTGTGCACAAGGCGTTTTTATAATTGCCAAGAGGTTGCTCTGCTCTTGACCGTTTGGCGAGATTTTCTTTGTCCCCACGCTAGATCACGAAGAAATTTATGGGACGTTACGCGATTGTAATCGAATTCTGTCTTCGCAGTCAAGTACGGAGAAATATCGAGATTTTACACGATCGGCGCTGGTCTCAGCCGTTTGTCGAGATTCCCGTAATTTTCACGATAGAACACGGATAAATATCGCGATTTAGATAATCGGTGTCATTTTTAGTAGTTCGACGAGATTTCCATTGTCCTTGAGGTCGGGCACGAGAAAATATAGCATTATTACGCAATCGGCACCACTTGCTGTCCGTTTGACAAGAATCCAGCTGTCCTCGTCATTGAATGCGGAGAAATATCGCGATGTATCGCATTTGATGCCGCTCCCGGCCGTTTTACGAGATTCAGGTTGTCCTCGCGATATTATGCAATCCGCGCCGCACCCGGCCATCGAACGATTGTCTATCTGTCCTGACAGAATGGTGGAGGCAAACTCAAGGTTAAAATTCACGAGTAGTTATGGACATGTTGTATGGCCGGCGCCGTGATTCCCGCTGTTCCTATGCTGTGGTTGGGAGTTATCAGTTCTGGGTGGATCACGAGGAGAAATTAGTATCACGATGCTATGTAGGCTGTCATTTCTAAGTGAGTTGATGCACTTCTCGCTCCCCGTGCGCTTGTAAGTATACAGTCATGGGAAAAGTAGCGATTAGGTTTCGGAATGTTTCGTGATTGGTGCCGAATCACCTTTGACGTGATTCCCGCAGTCCTCGTGGTCACACGTTCACGATAGGGGACGGGTTTTATGATTTTACGCAACTGACGTCGATCTCGGTCAATTTGACGAGATTCCCGCAGGCAAGTCGTGCCGGTCAGCCGGCCGTCTTGAGGGTGAATGTTCGAAGTAGGTATCAAATATTAAGAATTATTCTGAGAGGATTGCACGAACAATAGGACAAGAGGACACGTTTTCTTTCGGATACGAATCACGAATTATACAAGTGACACAAGTTTTCGAAATAACCGGTTAGATTATAATATATCCGATGGAATCAAAGTTCAAAGGAAAAATCGCCATTTAACGGAATTTCGAATTAACCATACTGGATGTCGCAAATTTACGAGACAGATTTTCAAAATAAATTATAGCCTACGTATTTCGAAGCTTTTTCATTAATTCTTTTTCGAAACTGTAACATTTCGCAAGATTGCGACATTAAATTATTTCGCGTTATTTCTGGACTTCAATTTGACAGAGGGCCGGTTCTACCACATCCGGGTAAAGGGGCCGATAACTTGCCCGTCGGAATAAGTAAGAATTTCCGTTCGACCATCGCCAGGCAGCGCTATCGGCGATATAAACTTCGTCTACCCGGAGTGTACATTTTCGGGAGCTTCAAGTGGCCGATAAAGCATTACCAGCCAGATTTGAGCCGTGTGCCGTAAGTGTTTCATGCATCATCTATGCTGTACATAACCTCTTCATAAATTGCTAATAATAAAATTAGAATTATTTGGTGATTTTGTTGTCAAATAATGATACGATTACAATTATTTATTAATTTTAAGGGATGTAACAGTTACTGAGCATATTTTATTTTCAGATTATGGAAGATCTAATTTACGTTCTGGATGTTTTTGATAACATTCTTGACGAAGAAGATGATGTTGTCAGACGTCCAAGGCGGATCAGAGATCGGCCGGAACATTTTGAAATGTGGGCGGATGACGAGTTCTTCGTCAGGTTCAGGCTGCAAAAGCCTACAGTTTTATATTTGCTGCGGTTGATTGAACATGAAATACAACCGCCTAGTGAAAGGTAAGTTGAATACCGTACCGTACCATCATAGAATTCAAAAAGCATTTGAATTACATAGCCTAGTTTATGCTAGACTCAATGTGGGAATATATAGCATTCATATAATTTAATAAATTCGCACAAGTGTAGGCCTACATGCAAAATATAGTGTGTACAGGATAGTATTCAGGTTCTGTACTATACTTTGTCACTGTCTTTGTGTTTGGCTTGCAGCATGAGACATATTTGGGGCATTGCATTTTACAGAATTTACAAACAAAGTTGTCGCCTGTAATGTGATTATTTGATTTGATATACATTTTATAATTGAACCTCATGCACTGCAAGTCTTGTCACTACATGTCTGTAGCTCTTATAGGCCTGTATTCAGATTGTAAAGCATTGCCAGTAACATATTTCACAGGCTATTCCTCCTTGAAAAGCACTGCATGCTTGTCTAGTTTTTGGTTATTGAGGTTAGGTAGGCCTATGGCTTTTCAATTGCATTCCTCTGAGACCAGGCCATCATGGTTAAAGCACACATCTACTTAAGTTGCAGGGGTTAGGGTTCATTTAAGTGTATACAAATTTATTACCCTCCATTTATGAAATTCATAAATAAATCTCTTAGGCCTATATGTAAATTTCAATTTTTTAGGCACAGTAAAATATTCTTTGTACGGTGGACTATTTTCTACTATAAATATAGTTATAGTCTGCAATGAGTTAATGGTATGTGCTGGTCAGTTTGTCTTCTCTGTTGTCAATTCACAAGAGTTATTTTTATTTGAAAGGCAGATGATGTGATAATAATATTGTAATATGAATATTTTGTAGTTTATTTGCTCATGCATATTTTATAATTATGCCCAATTTCTCTATTTGAAGAAATGATGCAGTGTCCCCAATGAATCGTCTGCTGTTGACACTACGGTTCTATGCCACTGGAACTATGTTGATAGCTGCTGGCGATTTCAGTGGTGTCAGCAAATCATCAGCCTGCACAATAGTGAAGGTAGTAACCTGTGCTATTGCTAGGCTCCGTCCTCGATTCATAAAGATGCCAGATTCCGAAGAAGAATTGCAGGACATACGGCTGGATTTTTATAGAGTTGCTCGCTTCCCCAAAGTTCTCGGAGCATTGGACTGCACGCACATAAGGATCCAGTCACCAGGTGAATAATTACTAAATACTTGTTGCTGTAGGCCTATATGTCTTGTTCATGGTTTGGGGTCACCTAGATGGACTGAGATTAATTCTGAATGAAATATCACTTACTTCTTTTTCCAATTTCATTTCGATAATACACAGTACTAAAGAAACAAGTGTTGCATATTGTTTATTTTGCTATGTGTATGTAGTCACATTATACACAATATAGGGTACGTACAAAGAAAAACAGCACACAATATGATGTGAAAAAGAGACAGAAACACACAACTAATAACAAATGTTATAATGTGGGACTGAGAACACAAACATGTTGGGGGCATATCAATACCGTGTATGGCCAGTCGTGTTACCACCCTGAATAGGAATTCGAGGCGTACGTCGACCGAACATGATTCCACCCCAAAGCATGACTGAACCTTCTTGGTGTTGGTGGCGTTCCTGGATGAAGGGCTCGTGAAATCTCTCACCCACTCGTAGCCACACTCGAATGCTCCAGAAAAGGTATTTTGGCTGATTTGAATATTTAGGAAATTGTTATATAAGGGACATCTCATTCAGTATTACAGTACCATATCTGGTTAGCACATGTGATATTTTGGGGTGAAATGACGAGGCTGGTGGTTGAGATTACACATAAAAGAAGAGTCCTTGGCTTATGATCATGAGATTAGCGGTCTTTGTAAAACTACAGGCTCCCTTCCTATTGTTAGGTGGATTGACACGTGCTGCCATAAGTTCTGTCAGTAATATTTAAACGCATTGTAATATGGTAACTGTGAATGAAGAAGTGTGGCAACACACTTTGTCGTCCACAACTTCACCATGTTCCATTCCGACAGTCTCGTAATAGCAATTTCTGGCATATAGAGGTGAAAACATGGAGGCAATTCTTCCACTGCCCTCTTTTGGTTGAGTTTTTACTGGTATTTAACATTCCCTATGATTTTCACATGTTGCCCCAGGATATTTCAACATCTCTCCAATCTTGCAAGTTACGTTTGCGACCGATATCGCATTTTCTAGCTTACGGAGAGGCCTCCAACTTCCGTATGTCCACGGTCTTGGTATAACGGAGCCATTCTTCCACGCACAAGCCCGAGAAATAGTTTACAAAGTGTACGAATCCTTTTAAAGTCTAAACAGCGTGAAAGAGACTGGCTCGATGAGGTAGGCGGCGGTGTTGCCACACCGCAGGAACTCACGGCAGCAGCCTGCGGTGTAGGGACTCGGACATGGTGGACCTATTGCAACAGTGGACATGTATCTCTGTCTCTCTCTCTGCGCAAATCCCAGAGAGCTGTGCGCCTTCCCGGCTGACGCGAACTATAGTCACCACAGAAGTAAATCAAATTCCACACACGTTACCAAAAAGAAAAAATGGGAGAAGCCCCTGATAAAAATTCACAAAAAGAAACAACAGCTGGTGCTATCACCTGCAATGTACTGTACTTCAAATTGTCACTAATGTGTATGACCTGTGTTAAAACATGATTACTGTATGTTAATTTGATTGTATTTCCATTTTCAGGTGGTAATAATGCGGAATATTACCGAAACAGAAAGGGTTTTTTTTCACTTAATGTCCAGACCGTGAGTGATGGAAAATTAAAAATAAGGGATATTGTCGCCCGTTGGCCTGGTTCCAGCCACGACCAGGTTGTTTTCAACAATAGCCTCCTGAAAGCCAGATTGGAGAGGAACGAGTGGAGAGATGGACTAATATTAGCCGACAGTGGCTATGAAAATCGACCCTATTTGGTGACACCATTTTTAAATCCCGCTACTCCAGCCCAGAATCTGTACAACGAGGCCCATATACGTTCCAGAAATGTCGTTGAACGGCAGTATGGGGTGTGGAAGCGCCGATTTCCTGCACTCTCCCTGGGAATGAGGGTATCCTTGGAAAGAGCCCAGGCCATTGTTGTTGCCACAGCCATCCTCCACAATATGGCCTGTGATAGAAGGGAAGATGATCCGCCAGTTGATCCACGGGTCCAAGAGATTCTTCCAGAAGTGCCTCAGCTGGCGAATCTCGAACGAGGCAATGACTTTACCAGGCGAAGGCTGGTAGACGATTATTTTGCAGCATTAATTAATGAAAGATAGAGAAAGTAATAGTTAGACACAGTCAAAATTCTAGAATGAAAGAGGCTAAAATTCTCGGTTAATAAGGGTAAAAATCAGGAGTGAAACTGAACTGCTTTATTAAGTTATTATGTCATTAACCATAGAATACTAACATTATTCAATTGATGCTTAGTACTAATAATACTCTACGTTAAATTTACGTACATTACGAATTAAAGTAATTACATCGTAGTATTTACACAAAATTTCAATCTTTTCTTAAACACATCAATATGTTTGGAGAAAGGCTCTAAGATTGAGACAGGTAGTGAGTTCCAATTATCAATACCATGGTTAGTGAAATAACATTTCCCATAATTTGCACGCTGGGGTCGGACCTTAACTTTATGTGCATGATCTGCCCTGCTCAGGCCAAATATCCCAATTCTTTTGCGGTAGAGCTACTGCCTTTTAATACCTGCATTACAAAATGAAGAGATTTGTACGCTTTGGAGACGACACACCCCACATGAGTACTCAGTTTCATATCATTCCTTGCATGGAAGCCCAAGTATTTGCACGAGTCTTCTTCTACAAGTACAGTATTTCCGAGCCGATATTATACAGTATTGAAAATCATGAGACTACATTTACTAGTACTTACCTTCATTTTGTTGTCAACCTCACATTTATGAACCAGGTTGAGGTCAGTTCGCAACTGAGCGTTGTCTTGTGATGTTTGAATTTTTCGGTATATTACACAATCATCCGCAAACAATCGGCAGTCGCTTTGAATCGCATTCGGTAGGTTGTTAATAAGTGCCAGAAATATCTACATCAAATGTCCCACCTCTGTTATTATCATGGAGAAACCAATAAGTTGTTAAATTCAAGGATAGTTTCCAGGCAATTCTTTGCACCATGATTACACCTGTAGAACTGATTGGTATTAATAACAAAAGCATTGACATCACCACCATAGACCGGTAGAAGCACTGCTGGAACATGGTAGGGTGGGGACAGATATAGAGGGAATTCTAAGCAGTTTAAATTATTCATACACGTACATTTCACGTATGTTAGTATTCTAGGGTTAATAATTATTGTTATTGAGAGTTGGCCGCAGGCAACAGTTTCAAGTTTGTCATCGAAGAGTTAGTTCTTCTATTTGTCAGCACACACGAAAACTGTGAAAAAAAAAAGTCTTATTCCTCTCCTATAGCGTCTGCCACCTATAAAGTCGATAAACCATTTCAACTCCTACCATCTAGCTACAACATTCCAAACTGTGGATTTTTTCAGATATGACAAGGCAGAAAACAATTGTTTTAGAACCTTGCCAATAAATACGGACCTTGCCTAAGAGCGCTTGTAGCTGACGTGTTTATTGTGTTGCTCTGTCAGCCTGCTATCATTGACTCGCGATGGTGACACACCGCGGGGTAGGTAACTCTTATTATGAAAAAAACAATGTAAGCTTTTCAAAATTAGTTAAATTTATTTATAAATTCTGTTTTTTTGCCAATAATGACAAAAAAAAGATAAATTCTTGAGTTGTAGATTCTTTTGTGACTTTTCGCGAGGAGAAACATGTAAATATATTTTTATGTAAAACATGTTCTTAACCAATGTTTGTTTTAATACTTCTGTGAATTTTGACTGTCTCGACTAATAATGAATACACTAAATCTTGGTTATTTTGTGAATTTTTATTTTGAATATTTTATGTACATAAAAAATAAACTATTTGAATGAATTCTTTCTTTCAATGGCAATGCGCCTGGCCCGTAGTATTCTCATCCTTTCCTTGTGCTCCTGCTGCCTGTCCTTGTGCTCCTGTTGAAGCCTCCTGTTCTGCAGGAGAAGCATCCTCGCCTGAAGTTGTAACAAGTCTTTTCTGGTTTCCACTTTTTGTTTTTTCGCCCTGCGACGTGTTGAAGTCAGCTTCCGGCGACTTAAAGCAGGCTCCTCACGGCGACGTAAAGCAGGCTCCTCACTGCCTGCGCAACGCCTCACAGTTGGCTGTTCACTGACTGTGCCTAGAACACAAATACGATTTTAGAGAAACTGCTTGTTATGACGTATCATTGAATACAGTACAAGCACGATTCTGTGCCGACAGTATCAGTGGGAAAATACCAATCTGTGTAATATATTAGTATTTTACAGAATTAAGAGAAATTACGTTGTAATCGATTGCTCTAGGCCCGTGCCAAGTTTATTTTGTACAAGATCATGTTAGATTTTGCGGTTAAAAGGGTAGGAACAGCCATGTCTCCTTCCAGCACGAACATAATATTATTGTAGCTTTACCATCCTTTTCAACTGCTACTACTTTTAGAACACTGTGGCGAAGGATCTTAGCCCTGAAGGGGTTCTTTTAACATGTCAGTAAATTCAAACACTGGTTTCCTATGTTTGAGCACTCAAAAAGGCCTTTAGACTGCATCAGACTTGATCATGCAAATATGCCGTAGCAAGAAAGAACCTTACCACTGCACAGCAGTCAGCATTCGAGGAACCAGGTTGTAAATTTGTAAGTGGGGGTAGTCCCTTTATGTAGCCCGAGGTCCTTTCACCTAAATTATGATCATAATGGCCTTTTGACATCCATTTTATGACATACTGCCGGCACATTATCGTGCTCCTATCTAGTGAAATGTTATAACAAGCAGTTGTTCTAGGAATACAATTACTAACATTATGATCTTGCAAGTTTGAAGCTTTTGCAGTTTTAATCTATGGGTGGATTTTGTACAAAAACTTGGCATAGGCCAATAGATTGCTTATGCAGAATTTTCTTTGATATTATTGGATACATTTTTGAATACCTCTATACAATATCTTGCAATTTCTTAGTTTTTCAATAAAAATTAAATTGAAGCTAAAAACATTTAAATAATTTCATTAATCTTGCCTACGAGTGTCGGTAGCTGACGTGTTTATTGTGTTGCTCTGTCAGCCTGCTATCATTGACTCACCATGGTGACACGCCGTGGGGTAGGTAACTTGTTATAAATATTATGAGTACAAATTATTGTAATACTCAAAAGCTTCCCAATGCATGCAGTTTTATTTTCATTCTAGGTTAAGTACCATTTGCAATGCCATGGTCATAAGAACATGCAAAACTTCTCGATATGACCTCTTCATCTGTTCAGAACAATAAATCCCTGGGAATAATGAAACGTATTGGAAAACCTACCTTCATCCTGAACATCCTTGGCCTTCAGTGCCGGATGAAGAGGCGTTCTGAGCATATTCGGCATGAAGGCCGACCAGTCTGGCATCACCACCTCTTCAACAGGAGCCTATAAGTGAAAAATATTACACTCAAATTATCCACCCTATTATACATTTTAATATGAAAGGCAGATATTAACAGCTCTCTGCTGTACTATCAAGAAACGCTTAGAAATATAAGTTACAGGCAAATAATACCCGAAATCAACTGATTGTTACAAAAATATACGTGAACTATGTATAACATCACGATTGGTGGGGGCCGACTGAGGCTGGGAGGGCGATCGCAGTGTTTTTCTTCCCGCAACTCTTTGTAAGTAAGTTGACACAGGAAAAAAAAGTAGGCCTAAAATAAGTTACTTTTATATGCAACGGAAATATCATGTAAGTAATATTTTTCATTTCATTACCTTAAATGTCACTAGGTGTTATTAAGACGTTTCACTTCTTACTTCTTTGTGATATTATTTGGCTGCTCTTAAACCGTTGGGTACATGATCTTTTTGTCCATGGGAGTTGGCTTTTCTTTGTGAATCATCGTCATAATGTTCATTTTTTAAAATTAGGCAAAAGGTAGTTGTATCACCATGTAGGCCCATCAACAAAATAAAAATCAAGCAGTTCATTAAAATAGTAATGTTAATCCATTTCACCGATGTTTTAAATAACTGAAGATATTCTCATATAATCCTAAGTTACTAACAAGGGGAGGATACGATGCATGGGTCTCCGATTCGAACCATCTTTAGTACACGTGTAGGTCATGCCCAGGCATATACCAGGTGCAAGTCGTAAGGTGCGCTTCTCAGCTGTTTCCAAGAAATTAATTAATTGCAATTGCAGTGTGGTGTCTATGTGCGTTGTACGCCTACATAAGCCAACGAGCGCGTGGTGCTGCGGTAAGAGTCCTGCTTCGTAAGCGCGGGATCGCTGGATCGAATCCCACTGGTGAGCTTTTGCAGTGTGTTTTTTGTTTGTTTGTTTGTTGTAAACATTGGCAATTCGTACAAATGTAGGTGTCATGAATCCCTTTTCGTTCTCTAGGAAGGACACTGTCCTGGAGTCCTTATGAGCCGGCCGCTACTGATAAAGATCTATAACTTATTATTTACTTTGGGGCAGGTTCTATCATCTATTTGATCATAGATGACTTTTTGAATAGTATGATGTTAGATTTCTATTAGTCTATTAAACTTACCAATGGGCTTGGAGCTGTAGGAGCCAAGTCTTCTTCTTCCTCCAACACCACAGTGGGTAGGCCTACCTCCACTTCTTCTATAACTGAGAAAGAATATGAAATAAGTTGATAACACTATTCATACATCTACTAAAATTGAAGCTAAATTAAAATATTAGAGGCTGCTGTGTACAGGCTATATAATGAATTTTAACTTACCTTCAATTAAGCTCACGTCGTCGGAGTCAAAATGAGGCTCTAGCCCGTTCACACTTAGTGATAGGACCGGTAGCAGCTTCCTCTCCCAAGGCTCGAGTACCTTGGGTCTTGGAGTACTGCCGCCACCGGTAATAAACACTTCAATCCTGCTCTGCGCGGCGTCTCTTCTTAGTTTTTTCTTTAAGCACTCGAATTTAGAGCGCAGGTTTTTGGCACTTCGCAAAAATCCGGCAGCCCGAAACTCGCAACTGAGCTTCTCCCACTCTTCATCTTTCGTTTTCCATGTCACGGCGTCTGTTCTTTTACACTCTATTACGTCCAAATGTTTCATCGCAAGGTCCACCAGTAAGTTCACTTCTTGCGTGGAAAAGTTAGCACCTCGCTCACGTTTTGCCATGGAAATAAATAGCTAAATAACAAAGGTTAACTATAATTATACACTACTTCAACCAGCTGTTCACACGTGATGACAGTAAACAACGAACAAAAGCGAAACGAAAAGAAACTTAGCGCATCTAACGATAGGTGGCACCATCGTAGATTAAGCAAATTTAACAAAATCAGGCTTGCCAGCATCTGTATTTTGCTATAAGGTTCCGCGCAGCTGCCCGGAACTTGCACGGAAGTGGTAGAACGCTGCCCAAGATGCACAGAGGTTTACACCGGCAGATAGTTTATCACCGGGGTTGCTGCCCGCAACTTTTACCCGGATGTGGTAGAACCGGCCCAGAGTCTCCAAATAGATGCGAGAAATGCGAGGTTTCTGATTAGTTTCAGACGTTTTCGCGAATAAACGTCTCGCGAAGTCAGGTTTCCTAATAACACAGAAAAATATTTCACACTAAACAAAAAAGTCTTCTTGATGCCGAAAATATACGCTGAACGATGTATACCACACAGGGTATCCTCAGTATGCATATCCTCGAGGTCGGGCACGGGGAAATATAGCTAATGCAATCGGCGCCGCTTGCGTGAAACACGCTCATCGCAATCTCGTGGCGCGAGTTTAGATGATTCAATTCGCCTTCAGAAAATTTTCGTTACCCGTATGTAAAATTCGTTACTTTTTCGTTACTTTCGTTACCCATTTGTAAAATTCGTTACTTTTTCGTTACTTTCGTTACCGGTAGACACCCTGTCTAACACAGGAAGACGACAGCGACACCCGTTGCTGTATCTGCGAAAGACGTATGTTTTTCGGACAGTCTGGAAGAATTGAGTCCAATGAAATGTGATGTTACCCAAAGTACATCTCTGGGGGGCAATAGAGTCAAGACCGGTGATCTACAGAATGATTGTTCAACTCATAAACTGAAATGCCACAGTGAATCAAAGTTTGCTGAGGGTGGAATGGATGCAGGAAAATGTTTCAAGGTTAGTACGATTTAGTTAATAGAAAAAAAAAACCACTATCAGATCTTTTATCAATGCCACATTGATAGGCAAGAGTTTGTTAAGGTTTTCCTCGGAAAGATTCCATTATTATTTCATAATATCGTTGTTATACAGGAAAATACACACTGCGGAGCTCAGCAACCATCAGCACGTGTATTACAAGATGAACATCACCTCTCTCCCTCTCATACAGACGATAGTACGGACCCTCATGGTAATGTTTCATTAGAATCGCAGGTATTGGAAATTCTAAATAGGGATTCTATGGAAGAAGGGAGACCAAGAAAAGGTCGTAAAAGGAAATATCCTCTTCAGAATCGACTAATTAGGAAGATGAAAAGTGTTAGAAATGAAACCTATATCACACAGAGAGGAAAACTCAAAGAACCAAAGGAATTCAGAGAATACATTTGTTCATGTACGTGTTTGAGCAAGATAGGAATTGATGCATTGCAGGAAGAATTTACAAAATTTTATAGCACTTCATCACACGATGCATAAACAGCTCTTATTTGTGCCATGGTGAGAACAACAAACGTCAAAGGGAAGAGAGCGAAGGACTCCAACAAAGGACAGCTACGAGAAATTACACCAACCGCGGTGTATAAGTATGCAAAAGTTTCTTTTCGCAAACATTCAGGATCTCCAGAGGGAAGGTTCATTTTGAAATTAAGAAGATGCAGTCACGGAGTGGCGTTGTGGATCATCGTGGACTGGCTGGAGGAAGGAATAAACCCCCTGCAAATAAACTGCAAGAAGTTGTAGACCACATCAAGAAGTTTCCACGTTACAAATCTCACTGTAGGAGAAGCAAGACACAGGCAGAATTTCTTGCCCATGAAGTAACTCTAAATGTATTGTGCAATATGTACAAGGATGAGGTTCAAAATCCTGTGTCAATAGCGAGCTATAAGAAAATTTTCCTCTCTAAGTTCAACATCAGAAGGAAACCACTGAAAAAGGACACGTGTAATGTATGTGACACCTTGGAAGTTCAGATCGTAAACTCAACTGAATGTGAAACTGATACTTTGAAAGCAAAAAAAGCATATCATCTTGAACAGGCCAAACTTGCCCGAGACATGAAATCATTGGATATGCTGATGGCAAAAAAAGATGACACCCTGGAAGTTCTTTGCTTTGACCTGGAGAAAACTTTGCCATTGCCCAGGATTCCTACAAATACAGTATTCCACAAAAGCAGTTGTGGTTGTATAAGTTAGGAATTCGCAGCGGTAAAAATGAATGAGGACATTGTTACGTCTGATTAGAGGGTGAGGCAGGACGAGGGTCACAGGAGGTATCCTCATGCTTGATGAAGCATTTCAGAGAGCAGCTGCCATCTGTTGAAGAAGTAATCTTGTGGTTAGATTCCCGTGGAGGACAGAACCGAAACATAAAAATGGTTTTGATGTTAAAAGCTATTTTAGAGCAACATCCAACAGTGAAAAAAATCACTCAAGGATTCCTTGTACCAGGACACAGCTTTCTCCCCAATGACAGTGATTTTGGGGACATAAAGTGCACGCGGAAACTGCAACAGCGGCAGTACACAGCAAACGACTACATCAACGTGATGAAGTTATGTAGGAAGAGAAATCCGTTATGTGTTCACAGAATGAAGTCTGAGGGCTTTAGAAGCACTGAATTACTTGAGAAACAAATTGTGAATCGTAGTCAGAAAGAAAAGATAAACTGGTTAAAAGTAAAAGGGATACAGCTACATAAAGACAAGCCGTGGAGCATTTTCTTTATGCAGGAATATAAAGGCCAGCCTGTAGAAATTAACATATAGAAGAAGACAGCTATTGGGCGTCCTGTACAAAGAGATGCAACGCAGTATTTTAGCAATGTGTAGTCATCTTTGTGGCCGAATGGGAAACCCATTTCGGAAGCGAAACTCACTGACATACGCTCCTTGATGCCACCTATTCCAAAAGATGCCAGGGCATTTTACCGTAAACTGTGCGGTCATCCAGGTATCAAAGACGATATCGATGGATAAGACTGCCAGGAACTTGATGTCGAGGAGAATTAAAAGAGGTTCAAGAAGCTTACCATTCCAGCATCAGCTTGTGTACTCAGAACGTTCTTTCAACTTTTTGTTATTATGTTATTATGCATATAAGAAACCAATCTGTAAAGTTCAAGTGATAATCGTGTATTATGTTATGTACAGTATGTTTAAATGTACTTTAATAGTACTATGGAGCAATAAAAGTGTGTTTTGTTCAACATTACTTATTTAATTTTGTTTGTATGAATATTTGCCTAGAATAGTACCCCCTCATAGTTACACTCCCTAATGTAAAACGTAAGTAAAAGTATAACATTAATAAGCATCAAGTGACCAAGAGACATAACTGTCACTTGTTCAGTTGATGCGAAATAGAAACAGAGAATTAACTCAAAAAGCGTAAATTGACTAAGCAACATTTCATAAATAATGAGGCACTTACCAACTTGCTATGCTATTGGTGATTGGTTTAAGAAAAGAACATATCCCTGTCCCACTTCTGGAGAAAGAAATCCGGCATTTCATTCAAAACTCAAATTTATATGCTAACTTATGGGTTTACATCAATATCTCGAAATGACAATTTGGCGCTTGGTCAAGTTATGCACAACACCGTCCAATTGATATACATTGTGCACTCCAGTCTAAGGATCAAGATATTACAGAAATTTTGATAAAGAACAATAGAACTGCCACAAGAACTGATCTATGACGATGTTAAAAATCAAAACCTTTTGTAATTAATGTGCCAAGATGTGGAAGAAGAATAGTTAGAAGTAGATAAAGAAGATCAAGGTTACAGATCACAAGGTGAGGAAGATATAGAGGTTGTTTCAGATAATTGTGTGAAAATGAAGCCATGGACTTCATGAAAGTTTGAAATAGCAAAGCCACGGTGGTATGCAAAAGTACAGTGGTTAAAAAGAAAAGTGGACGCACTCTTGAACCGAAGTTCACTTCAAGTGCCTTTGCCACTATTCAGACATACGCAATGTTACTTGTTGTCCGACGTGGCCCGATATCTATAGTTATAATGGACCAGTTATACAGGCAACTATTATGGCATAGTAGTAATGTTGTGGGCTGGTACACGAGGTCATATGTTCGAACACAATCTGGTGCCTAATTTTTTTTCTTTTTCAGAGCAAGAGAAAATATAACTACCCGTCTCTTTTTATGTATGTTGAGTAACTAACATCCCTTTCATGAATGTATCATCCCATTAAGGCAGAAAGAAAGCAAGAATTTATCCTCTACAAAATATATTTAGTGGAATAAGCAAAACAAAAAAATATTAGAAAATTCAAACCATTTTAACAAAAGCAATTTAAAATAGCCACAATTCTATATTTAGTCCATCTTCCTCACAACTCTATCACATCCTGCAGTAGAGTGAGCATAGAATCAACCAGACTTCACAAATGATGGTTTTCAGCTATGGCATTCTGGATGAGCTTCCACATGTCATGGAGGGAAATTAGGTCATTCTTTATGCTTTTGCTTCTTTACTTATGCCTATGGAGGGAAATTAGATCATTCTTTATACTTTTGCTTCTTTACTTATGCCTACATATGCTGAAGTCCAGAGAGGGATGAGGCCAGTCTATCAATTTGATATCTTGTCACCTAACAAACTAGTCTCGAATCAATCGAGATGTGTACATTGGATGAATATCCCCCTGAAATTGAAAAATTTCATCAGGATACATCTAGCATTACCGTATAGCACCCTAGGAACTGCTGATTTTTTTTTTTTTTGCCATTTTCATTAATGGAAAAAAAAAAGGCTTATGAGATCATCTTTTGTCTGTGTGTCCACCCCCACCTCCCTAATAAAATCTAAACGGCCTAAGCGATTTCAAAGAAGCTCGGTAAGTACATACTGTTATGTCGTCAGGTCTCGAACTGTGCCTTTCAAATTTTGATACGCTTCACCAATTCAACAATGCGGCCACGCAAAATATTTCACTGGCATTCTATATCTCCGCAACGGTAACAGATATCACCCTGAAATTCTGTACAGTGATAAAGGGTACTACTACAAGTTCACCTATGTGACTTTCAAAAACCTATTAAGTACAAAACGAACATGGCGGCCAAACGAGTTGAAACATTTTAATGGATTTTTCATGCGATTTAACCATCCGAGCGCAGTGAAACGTGGTATGGTAGATGTTCATACAAAATTTAATCTACTGCTATCTAATTAAATTCAATGTGTTTTAATAACCCCAAGATGGCAGCTGTGCGAAAGTTTAAAATTGAGTTTTTATTTCTTGTGTCCTAATCATGCGATTGAAGTGAACGTATGAATATTGAACTTATGCAATAATCTAAATCTAATGGTACATGGAGAGCCAAACAACATGGCGATTCTTTTCATAGGAGGGAGAATTTTTAATAAAGAAGACCAATAGGATATATGAAAATAGTCTATATAATTCTTCATGGAACTATTCGTTGTGAATGCATTTGATTTTTTCACCTCCAGGATGAGAAATCCACCTCCAACAGAACACAGATATTCTATCACTGCGGGTAAGATTGGCGTTTTATATACAGTCGAATCAGGTGTCCAGAGAATGATATATTAGAACGCGTCCTTCCTTTGGCGCAAAAAAGGACACTTAATCAGAAAAGAGTACTCATTTCTAATCCCAATCACAATTTGCCACTCTAATGACTAAACGCTCTTCTATATCATCTTCCTTATGAACTTCCCTAGAAATGGCACGTTGATATCTCAAATTGGTGGCAGTGGTATATACGGGATTCATTTCAACCTCTGGCTCTAATCTGGCGTCCTGTTGTGGTATTGAGATTTTCCTTCTACCACTCCCAGCTTCACGGCCGAAACATTTCTGAGCTTCAATAATTTTGCGTCAACCGTAAAACCTCGTTAACCCGGACCAGTTTTGAAAAACACATTATGTCGTTTAGCGTAGTAGGTAAATGAAGACATGTTTTACAGACGATAAATTGCTATTCTCAGAAGGTACATTACTCGAATTCTCTTGCCAGCGGACGAGTTCATTGCACTCACCCCACCTGTTGTTGCTAGGCAGCAAACTGGTGACTCAACCCTCTCCTTCCCCTACCCGCGCCTCTCATTCGACATTGACCAAGAAACAACGTTCCTCAGTTGCGCTGCAATCTCGGTAGTGTTCGAGTTTTCCTAGAGTCACGGTCGAGGTTCAATAATCTTGTGTTGTTTCGTTTGCTCGTTGTCCGCGATGGTGACGAAACATAAAAACATCGTTGTGACTATGGAAGAAAGAATGGAAACATTGACAAGAATTGATAAAGGAGAAACATTAAAGAACATTACTGCTGAGTTTGGAGTGGAAACATCGACCGTATCTGATTGGAAAAAGAACAGAAAACGCATTGAAGAAGTTTGTTTCAAGATGATTTCTAAGGACAGTTTGCATAATCGGTGTAAAGCAAAAAATGCTAAACTAGAAACTCTGGATGAAGCATTGTTTGCCTGGTTTGTTGCTGAAAGAGAACGTGGTTTGCCAATTTCTGGACCCATCATCCAGCAGAACAAACAGTTGCCCCATGGAGATCCAAGTTTTACAGCTAGCCAGGGATGGTTGGAGATGGAAAAATCGGCATGGAGCGCATCAACTTACAATCACTGGGGAAAGCTTGTCAGGTGATGTTGAAGCGGCAGAAAAATTTGAAAAAGAGTTTAAAGACTATATTAAAAAGGAAGAATTGACGGCAGTCCAAGTTTACAAAGCCGATGAATCTGGTTTATTTTACCGGATGTTTCCGAGTAAAACGCTAGCCTCAAAGGTAGAAGATTCAGCAAAAGGGTATAAAAAAGGGAAAGACTGCCTCACCATAATGGTTTGCAGTAATGCGTCAGGAAAGCACAAACTTCCTCTCCTTATAATAGGGAAGTCTAAAAACCCCCGTGCATTGAAAAATGTGACACGAGATTCATTGCCTGTCGTTTACAGCTCATAAAAAAGTGCTTGGATGGTTAGTGACATTTTCAAACAATGGTTTTTCCAGAATGTTGTGCATTCAGTAAAAAGATATTTGACGAAGTGTGGCCTTCCCAACAAGGCGGTTTTGCTGATTGACAATGCACCTTCGTATCCGTCTGTCAATGAACGAGTCAAAGATGATTTTTCAGTGAAGTTTTTACGACCTAATGTAACTTCTCTTGTTCAACCGATGGGCATAGGGAATTCTAGAAAAAATAAAAGAAAGTGTACAAAAGGCAATTGGTAAGTCAACTGGTAGAGAACGAAGGAGAGCATGGTGTGAGAGAGGTGCTGAAATCGTTTAACGTAAAGACTGTTATTTATATTATTGCGGAAGCTTCGGACCAGGTTGGAAAGGAAACTTTGATGAAGTCATGGAAAGAGTTGTGGCCTGGTGTGTGTGACTTGCCAGAAAACAAGATTGAAGAGGAAGAAGAAACAATAATTGTGGAAGAAGATTTTATAGACATTTAAAAAAATATCAATGGCTGTTCCGATGTTGATGAAGAAGACATTGACAATTGGTTGCAAATCGACAATGACGGAGGTTATAAACTGATTACAGAGAAAGACATTATTGAGTCATGCAGTGTTACTGAAAATGAAAATGAAGAGGTTTCAGATTCAGACAGTTTTGATGAACCAGCTGTGGTTATGACTCATGCAGAAGCAAACAGAGAAATTGATGGTTTAATTAGAGAGTCAAGCCGAAACATTGCCAAATGAACTTCTAATGTTAAAGCAGATACGAGATCGCGCTGCTCGTAAGTGATACACTAAACTGAGACAGCAGAAGCTCAGTCTTTTTTACTACTGACTAGTTTGTAGCAGCATAAATATTGTGTACAGGGCAAATACATTGGCTATTACAGTACATACAGTGAATGAATTTTTAGGTGAAATTGTGCCGATAATAATTTCTGAACTCCATTAAAAATATTTCGATGATGTACATGATTTCTTTTTATTGTTTCTTCGTCATTCTCTGGATAACCCGGATTTTCGTTAACTCGGATCGGCCCTGGTCCCAGTTGATCCGGGTAAACGAGGTTCTACTGTGTTTCCGAGCTGTAGTTTCTGAAACATGGAAATGCTTAGCTGCCTCAAATGCCAAAACACCAAATTGAATCACAGCCTGTATTACACTTTCTTTCTTTCATTCCCTCATCACTTCGTGGAGCCATGTCAAACAGTCAAAGGTCTCATGCAGAAATAAGATCGGGAGCATGATGGTGCAGTGGTCAAGCTGTTGGTTTCTCACCACGGCGGACTAGGTTGGATTCCCGGATAATGCATGTGAGATTTTCAAGATGGAATATCACGTTTTGTGCTTCGGATTCTAGGTGAAAATGGAGATCCCATGGCTCATGATCACATGATTAATGGTCACTTAAAACTATAAGCTTTCTTTCCTCAAGAAATGAGAAATTACCATAATCATCGAACTTCGACAAAATGTCTTCACATGAGATGCCCACGAATATTATATGTGAATTGCAGCCAATAGCCATAGCAGGGTATTTTAATTGAACGACTGTGGGCTCCCAGCAAGTTCAATTTCAAGTAGTTCCAACTTTGGCTACCAAATGCCACTATCACCGACACCTAGCGGCAAACGTTGGAACTTGATAGAGCGTTAATTACCAGCCAAATATAACCTACAAATTTGGATACACACTACCAATTGTAGTGGTAGGTTCTTTTACAAGCCATAAATCTATGATATGGGCCTGCGGGCTTTACTTCTCCTTCGAAGTAAGGCATACTGAAGGATTTTAACACTCTTAAAAATCCAACGACTTCGGCCAGGTTTGAACGCGCAAATTTAGGCATAGCAGTTCAGCATGCTACCAACTATGCCACCAAAGCCGTCAAGGAGCGAATAAGGAGGATATATTGCAACTTGCGGGGACCACCAGACGCTACTGTTCTACAAAGCAGTAAGAACCAGTCACACTAATATTTTCACTTGAGTGTATGTGTGTACTAAGTAACTAATTTTCTGTGGCATTTCTGACAAGATTTCTGCAATTTGTTAACCTTTACACTGCTAATATTGTGAGAGACTATCAAACCCCTCCATGCTGAATAAATTTTTAAAAGTATGTTAGTCAGATGAAGTTGCCGACGAGATATCTCGGGCGCAGCAAGGACGTGGCGTTCTACCGCACCCGAGATATCTCGGGCGTAGCAGTGTAAAGGTTAAAACCATTTCCTGAATCTAAAGCAAAAATTAGATAACAAGCGATTAAATGATACTCACGTTTTAAGATGAAACCACCAACTTTCTTGCCGAAGATTAAGAAAAGAGAGATTTTCTGATATCAGATTCAATGTCCAGAAAAGTAGCAATATCACTCCATGTCCTTGTGGAGGCACGGAGGGTAATAAATAATTGCGTTCCAAAACTATCAAACAGATAGAGAATGGATATACCAGAACAGTCAGGATAAGCGACAGAATCTAGAACAAAATGAAATCTGACTTAAGAATATCACTTAAACTCAAATAATCTAAAGTGGCCGAGGGCCACCTCCAATGACATCAAAGGTAACATAAATGACTTAAATTGCATACTCCATTAGTGAAATATTTTGAAACAATAGATGACTTACTGGCTTTCACGGTCAAGTGTTTAAAACTCAAGCAAATCTTTTAGGTTTTTGCCAGGTCTCACCTAGGTGCACGAAGTTTGAATCATCAGCAGGTTCATGAAATACTCTGCCCCGACCACCGCTGGGGTAGCGCCCCATACTTGTACCACGTCATTGTGCTACTGTACATTGCTGTGGAAACCAACAGCTCCCTCAGCTTATCTCCACCCTAAGGAGGTATGTAAGTATCTTTAGGACGTAGGCAAGATGTGCTACCCTAGTGGTGGACCGAGAGCCTGCTGATGACTCTGACTTGGTGCACCTAGACGAAACACCAATACAGACACTGCAAAAACCTAAGAGAATTGCTGGGATTCTGAAACAATGTTAAATACAAAACAAGAACAGAAACTTTAGCTTTAACAATATGTTTTATATACATGAAGTTAAAAAAGATTATATCAATATATTGTTATAAAAATGTTTGTGTTTTAAAAGGAAAACACCAAATACAGTCTGCACCAATTAATCAGAACAAGGTATATTCTTTCAAAATTTTCCCAATTCTAAGATCCTATAATCCACACGCATTCTTTGCACTGTTATTCATGGGTAATTAATCTATGTGGCAGTTATTTTAGGTTAAAAATGAATTTATTCCATATATATCACTTTTGAGGAATTTGGTGGTTCCCTTGTATGATGGTGGTGGCGATTGTTTTAAGGGGCTCAACATCTCGGTTGTGTGGTAAGTAATACCTAAGTTTTCAATGGATATGACTCAGAGAAAGTGTAGTGTGATTGCAGCATTATCTCAGAATACTTCCATCACACAAAGAGAGTTAGCTACTAAATTTGGTGTTGGGGTAGATATTATACATATAGTAAAGCCATCATTACTTCCGAATTGACGTTTCAGTGCTACCCTAGAGTTATCTAGCGGCCATAAGGAAAATCACTTTAACTAGCCAATCACAGGCAGTCATTCAAAACAATATATCACGACAAATTGAGTATCGTTCGCGACGTCGTGATTTAGAGAACGAAACTCTAGCCTAGTATCGAGACGTCAAGTCGGAAGTAATGATGGCTTTACTATAGGATTATTCAGTGGCAAAAACAATCAGGCTAAATTTCACCAAAGAAAATATAATAACAATGTTATTGGTCTTATGTCCTTTTTAACTACTGTGGCTTTTAGAGACACCAGGGTGCCAGAATTTGACCTCAAGGTGTTCTTTAATGTGCCAGTTAATGTACTGACACGGCTCCCCCCCGTTTGCTCACCCTCAAAGGCCAACTGACTATGCCAGGATTTGATCCTGCAACCTTGGACACAGCAGGCGAGAACGTAACCGCTGCTCCATGCAGCCAGTCCACCAAAAAAGATGAGGAAACTGTGGCAAGAAAAAGGAAACTACACCAGCTGATGAATATTTCCTTGTCAGAAGAAGTAAATTAAACCCCAGGCTCCCTGCTGTGAACTTGACTGACAAATTGGGCGAAAGGGGAGTGAATCTGCATGTTCCTCAAGTTTGTCATAGACTTCAGCACATTTAAAACTGAACGTCAATGATAAATCAAACCATAATCATGCAGTCAATGTTGATTGTACGAGCAAGCCATTCCAGGATATTTGTCTTGTAAGAGGATATAAGGAAACTAGAGATATATAAGCAAAGCGAACTGATGTGAGTTTAATAATAATAACGAACTGATGTACATGGATGGCAATAGCGGAACTGGGCAAACTAAACATGTGCGAAAATGGCGCGAGTTTTAGACAAGCTGAAAGCATAAAGGGCAGGTGGCAGCACCTTACATATATAGAATCGCATACTTGATAAATAAGATATAAAACCACCAAAGTTACAACACTTCCCCTCCAGTAGAGGTTCATACAATCTTTACACTCTCCAAACCAGCAAACTTCAAGCAACGTTCATGTTTCATTCGACTTAAACTCTTCATGAGAAAGTCAGCAACTTGATCGTTAGTAGAGATATACTTCAAAACAAACAAATTACACTCAAAGACTTCACGAACAAAGTGATGTTTGATATCAATATGTTTGCTTCTACTGTGATACATCACGTTCTTTGCCAAATTAATTGCACTTTGATTATCACAAAAGATGAACATAGTGGCTAAGTCTTTGAAGCCTAACTCGAGCAGAAATCGACGTAAGTACACAGCTTCCTTAGCGTACTCTGACAACGCCATGTACTCGGCCTCCGTGGTGCTAAGGGCCACGGTTCTTTGTTTTCTTGAGTCCCACGATATAGGGCATCCGCCGAGAAGGAACACGTACCCCGTGTAGGACCTCCTATCTTCTTGGCAGCCTCCCCAGTCGGCGTCGACGAATCCTTGGATCGGTTCGGTGTCTGCTTCGTAGAACAGCCCGATGTTCGAAGTCCCCTTCAAGTATCGCAGCACTCTCTTGGCAGCTTTCCAATGTTCGACTCCGAAACAATTGTTGAACTGTCCCAGGTAGCTGACAGCGTACGAAATGTCCGGGCGTGTAGTTGTCGACAGATATGTCAGCGCGCCTACCAATTCGCGGTAAGGCAACTTCAACTCGTCAGTACTGGGATTCTCATTTTTGCTCAATTTCGTTCCAGGGTCGAGTGGTGTGACTACAGGGTTGCAGTCGGCCATCTCGTAGCGTTGGAGAAGCTCTTCAATGTAACCTTGCTGTAGCATGGCTATGCATCCGGTCTCCTGGATTAGTTCGATGCCTAGGAAGTGTTTGGCCAATCCTAAGTCCTTGACCTTGAAATTTTCACTCAGGACTCTGGAAATCTCGGCGATCGTCTTTTTGCATTTTGATAGCACCATCATGTCGTCAACGTAAACGGCAATCAAAGTTATGTTATTTCCGGAACCAATTTGGAACAGACACGGATCCGATGTGGTTGGTTTGACACCGCACTTCCTCAAGACCTCACGCAGCTTGGCATACCAGTTTCTGCCGGCCTGTTTCAATCCGTACAGTGATTTTTGTACTAAGCAGACCTTGTCGCCTCCCTGCAACTGGCGAAGCATGTTCTTGGCCTTCTCCTTGGTTTCGTCGTCAGTTCCAGACATCGCAATGCTCTCCAACATCTCCCTGAAGTTCTTCGGTTGTTTCATGAATATTTCCTCGTATAGGTCACCATACAGATAAGCCGTTGTGATATCGTACTGTCTGATTTTTACACCGAGCTTAGCAGCGAGACAAACCATCAATGGAATTGATTCCATTCGCGCCACCGGTGAGAACGTGTCAAAGTAGTTGATTCCATACTCCTGGTTGAAACCTTGAGCCACCAGCCTGGCCTTCCTCTTCTCAAGTGTTCCATCAGGTTTTAGTTTGTCGCGCAGCACCATCCGGCATCCGATGACTTTGGCATCACGGGGAGGATCCACCAGCACCCATGTATTGTTTCTCAGGATAGATTCCATTTCCATGACCATGGCACCATGCCACTCGTTGGGAGTTTGGTCCTGCTATTGCCTCCTTGAATGGAATCTCTGCTAGAAAAATCTCCTCGTCTTCTTCTTGCTCCTCCACATCTTGGAGATTTGTTTGAAAAAGTTTCTTCGGTCTTCCCCTTTTTCCAGTTTGCAGAATCGTGGGTTGACCAGGTCCTTGTATCAATTGAGGCGTAGTATCAGATGTTTCGACAGTCGTTCTATCATGATCATCCACTGGCGTCACATCGAAACCGAGGAAAGGTTCATCATCTTCTCCGATTTCGGGTTGAGAGACTGGTTCCTCCATGACAGCTGGATGATCTTTTTCTCTTGGTGATTGTGGCGGTAGTTCTGCAAAGAACAGCTCCCAACAAATATCTTGCTTCGAGGATTCCGGGCGCTCCATCCTAGTCTCTTCCAGTGGCTTTTCATTCTCGAAGAATTTTACATGTCAGCTAACCAAAACTTTGTCTTTGTCAGCGGAGTACATGCGAAAGCCCTTGGTTTCTTCGGAGTAACCCATGAACACGCCTTCTCTGCCTCGTTGATCCAGTTTCCCTCTTCCGGGATCCCTGTCCAGGAAGTAAGCCTTGCTTCCAAACGTTCTGAATTGTGAGATGTCAGGAATCTCTCCTGTCCACAATTCGTACGGTGTTTTGCCTCCGATACTTTTTGATGGCAGGCGATTACGGATGTAATTTGCAGTATTCACTGCTTCCGCCCAGAAGCGGTGAGGTAATCCGGCATCGAACAACATGCACTTGGCAGTCTCCATCAAAGTCCTATTCATCCTCTCCGACTTCCCGTTTTGTTCGGGGTTGTGAGGGACTGTGAGGTGTCTTGTGATTCCGCGCTTCTTCAGGTAGTTGTCGAACTCTCGATTCAGGTATTCCCTGCCGTTGTCAGACTGGATCACCTTTACTAGTTTTCCTCTGATTCTCCATCCTGGTAACGTACTCGACGGTAGCTTCGCAGGCCTCTGATTTTGCCTTCAGAAACCTCACTTCACACCAATGAGAGTGATCGTCGATGAATTCCAAGAGGTACCTTGAACCTCCCATAGATGGAGTCTGCATCGGTCCACACACGTCCGTGTGGATCAAATAGAGTAGCTCCGTCCGTCGATCGGATTTCTTGGGAAATTGCGTCCTGGACATCTTCCCCTCGAGGCAGACTCTACAGTCCAGAGTCGTCGATGGATTCCTCAGCTCAATGCCAGAAACCCTCCCTTTTCTCACAGCTACCAAGATGTCGCCCACGTTGACATGTCCGAGCCGACGGTGTAGCAATTTTAGATCAATTATTTTGGGCGATGCAGCCTTATTTGCTCGTTCTTGACTCTCACTGACGTAATATAGGTTATTCTTCCTCTCAGCTCGCATCAAGACTTCTCCTTTTTCGTTCACGACGACTGCGCCTTCCTTGTCAAAAATCACCTCGTGGCCATGGTCGGTGATCTTTCCCACCGACAGCAAGTTTGTCCTGAGGTCTGGAACGTGAGAACATCTGAGAGAGAGGAATCTATCTCTTCGTTCGCAATGCGGGTAGATAAGCGAACACTGCCTTTTCCCACGATCTCTGCCGTTGAATCATCAGCCAATTTCACCACACCCCTTCGTGACTCATCGATCTTCGAAAAAATCACAGGGTCGCCACAGATATGTGAAGTGGCGCCACTGTCGGGACACCATATTCTGCGTACGCCACTGCTCTGAGTTGTCGTTGCCATGTTCGCACATGTTTAGTTTGGGTGTTTGTTTCTTATAGTTCTTGTTACCTGGACCAGTCTTCTTCTTGACGAACATAGCTCCCGCTATTTCACCTTGTGTGCTCGATTTTCATGCGTCATCCTCTTCGATGATTTTGGTCCGAAGAGCCTCGGGAGTCGGTAGGCTGTCACGTGACTATTGCGCACCTAAAGTTCTCGAATCGTGCCGGCAGGCTGTATAAACACATAACTGTCAACAATTCCAGATTGATCGTGATGTTCATATCCCCAATTTGTCCACGGTGTCGAAGAAATCGTTCAGATGGTCACGCACGTCGCCATCGTCCGCCAATTTTTGTAAGGTTAGCCTTTTCAGTAAGGTCGCCTTCCGAGCCGGTCCCTGGGATTGGTAGATCAGTTTCAGTCGTTGCCATGTATTACGTGCCGTGACACAATTCTTGACTTGCTTTATTTCACTTGGAGACATCGACAAAATGATCAGCGACCGAGCCTTTTGATCCTTCTTGTCCCACTCTTGAATTGGCACCGCGTTTGCATTTCCAGCCGCTGGTTCTGGTTTCGTAGAATTCCCGCCGCCGAATTCCCACAAATCGCCCGTAATGAGGATAGCCTGCATCTGCACGGCCCACGTGTCGAAATTATCCTTACCGAGGGGTTCAATTCTCCCAAGACTTCCGGCGTTCATTTTTGAGGTTAACTTCTGGCACGTTTTTACGAATAATTATGATTTGTTATTTGCGCGTTTAGTCTCGCGAATCTGGACCCATAACCTGTAAGAGGATATAAGGAAACCAGAGATATATAAGCAAAGCGAACTGATGTGAGTTTAATAATAATAACGAACTGATGTACATGGATGGCAATAGCGGAACCGGGCAAACTAAACATGTGCGAACATGGCGCGAGTTTTAGACAAACTGAGAGCATAAAGGGCAGGTGGCAGCACCTTACATATATAGAACTGCATACTTGATAAATAATGTTACAACATGTCTAATGAACCTGAAAACTCACCAGTGTAGCAGAGCAATCTTAAGCCGCACTTGCTTTCACATTTAATTTTCGTTTTTATATTAATACCTTCTCTGAAAGGTGAAATTTCTCCGTCCAGTCAATATACAATATTCCAAAAGACAAGTATTAATTAATGACAGATGGTTGTGCATGTTTTGTATCAAGTACTGTGCCAAACATCACATGAATACATTAAACAAACTTTCATTGTGTTAGATTCAGTAAAAATTAACAAACGGAAACTGCATTTAAATGGTTATTGTTTGTTTGTATCTTGGTTTGTATGTCATTGCTATGCACTGTTAATTAATTGTAATTTTTTTTTTTTTACCACATATGGCTAAAATTAAAATATATTTTAAAGGTCTATAATGTGAGTGACCCCCTTGAATGTTCTTGTTGACAAAAATAAGAGACAGGAGTATACTCAGTACTGTTGTTAAATCTACTTTTCAGTCTTTTCAATACGATGTGAAGTTCATTACTTAAAATTTTATAAAAAATTTGTGTTTGTCAAATGTGGGTTTGTGCATGGACTTCATTTGACGGCTCTTCACTGACTGAACTTGGCGTGTAACACAGACCTTCTTAGTCACACAAGAGAGGGAGCTACTGAGGCTATGTGATGGCGCAGTGGCTTAGCTGCTTGTCTTTCACCCGGACGGCCAGGGTTCGAATCCCAGTGACAGCGGGGTGAAATTTTCATCAGAAAATCACGTCGCATCAGGAAGGGCATCAAGCCTCAAATCCCCGGCCAAAACAAAAAAAAATGAGCCTGGTTGAATCCGGCGACCCAAATTAATAGGGAAAAGCCGAAGAAAGTAGTAGTAGTCTCACAAAATACGAATAGGTGGTTGTCTAATTAAAGGGGAAATGATCTTCACCATTCCTGGAGAAGGCATGCGCAGGCCTGGAGCAATGTGGTGGAGCAGGCCAAGGTTCTTAACGGACCATAATGCCACAGGGTAAGCAAGATGCTGGATGCTGTCTGGATTGTTGACTGGATTATTGGGGACCAAAGAAAACTGACATATTAGCACATTTGGTCCCTTCCATCATGCATATTCTTCTATCATATAACTGTTTCAAACAGTAGTCATCGGCAAACTTACCATGTATCCATATACTATTCCTCCATTCAGAACAGTAACCTGTAGCAAAAATCTTGCTACAGCTACTAAAGGCAAGAGAATGGATAGAAAGATCTGCATATGATACAAATTTGACTGTGGCAATAAATATGTTGCAATCCTAGTCCCAAACTTGCTGTACATTCGAATTTCAAATGTTCCAAATAGAAATAGGAACACTGCCACAATGGACGGAGAAACTGTCTCCATGAAACACCGTGATGTTCCATGATTAACCCACACTTCACCAAGAGTAACATTTGGAGGACAGTATAACATTGTGTAGATCTCTGCTACCTGAAACAAGAAAAAGCACTCACTTATTTCCAAAATATAACACAGATTTCAAAATAAGTATTTTATTTCAACATGGCAATATCCCAAAAGTATTCCGGGCCGCGAAAGCCTTAACCCTGGAACCCCAGAGAATTTTCGTTTTGCTCTGGGTTTGTGATGGCAACCGTTACAGCCTACAACCGCCATGACTTTTCTTCGTCCTTGACAGTCTTTCAGTTGCCGTGTTAGTCACAGTTGTAACGCATCACTTCTTTTTTATAGATCGCTTTTGGGGCACTGAGTACCCCAGTGTAGGGTTAGTGTTAAGTTTCTTCTTGTGTACTTTCCACGAAACAAGGACACCAAAACCACTATGAAGTGTGCAGAGTGTAAGATGTTTGTATGCCAAGGTTATTCTTATCTGATCGTGTCAATTGAAGAGATGACATTCAGTAAAACACTCCAAAATGTGAGGTGTAGCAAAGTGTTGTATAAAAGTGTACGTTTTTTAATATTACAGTCAAACCTCTGTACAACGTTTACCGATAAAACGATAAAGCCGGGTACAGCGATATTTTTATATGGTCCCAGCTGATTTCCTATACTTACTATGTTAATTACCCCTCATTGCAACAATGAATAAATTTTAGCAACACCCTGTTATAACGAAGACGAAGTTTTGGGGATCTTACTATTTTTTGCTTCTAAGAATGTGACCATAATGGTACGTATTGTTTGTTAAACCTCTTGACCTTCAGCACTGTATTTTCAGAAGCTTCGCTACATACTGTGCTGACGGTAAGCAGGTAGCGAATAGTGTACAGCCGCGGGCGAGCTCTGCTAGTTGGCAAAGTAGAAAGAGTCACAGAGCCCTTGTGTTTGAACCAGTGTTAAATGTTTTAGTCTGTACATTGTTGAGCTTGAGTTGCAGTCAGAAGTGTAGTGTTGTGGTGATATGCAGTTAATTTCCGTGATTTTTGCAATCTGTGATAATTTTAAGTACGCCGAACGGTACTTCTCTGCAGCTACGCGTCAGGGACACAGAAGTTGACACCACTGGTGATCGGACGATCAACAAATCCCCGATGCTTAAAATATTTAAGAAGCTGACCAGGTATGAGTACATACATTTTATTTTACCTTTCCTTAATTTGAAAGTTGATTCTGTACCTTCAGCTGTAATGTTATGAATATACATGAAGAGTACATACAGTACAGTACCACTCTACCAAGTTAATTTTGTATTTTTATTTTTTCGTTTTTCTATTATTTCTCATCAAAATAGTACTACTGTATATACTGACCTTTAAGGTACAGTACTGTAGTAGTCACTGTTAACAAAACCTCATTGTAACAAAAACCCTGCTATAACAATATAATTTTCAGTCCCATCAATATTTTTCTATGCAGTCAAGCATTTTATTTTTAGTATAGAATGTTAAAGTGTAATATAAAAGAAATTTTCCGTATGTCTAATCAAACAAAACTTACCAGTTACTAAATTCAATAATTGGTTTGTAATAAGTAAATCAGGCTTATTATTCTTCGAGCACTGAGTGCTCCAGTGTAGGATTAGTGTCTGTAATAAACAAGTATAGGGTTCCAGGGTTAATCTACATATAAGAATAATATTCACATATATTTCTGTCAAAAATTGAACATTCCGAAGAGCAGTTATATAAACAAGGATAATGTATAGAATAATTCTGATAAACAAGCAACCTATTCCACCATTAATATTAACCATAATCATCAATTTGATTCTGAATTGTCAACATTCAGTTCAGTACTGGAAATTCTAATCCAAGTACCTATGCAGGGGCACCAAGTGCAGGAATCAGCTACACCCTAGACCATGAAGCATCATCTACAGGATTGTCCGCTGTGCCCTGCAACTTGTACAGCAGAAGATCTTCAAGTCATCAAACGCTATTAAGGTTGCACGTTACTGGCCTACCAGGGTGTGAATTGTTTTCTGAACATGATATGTCTAAATGTATGTTTGTACAACCATGTAATTTGTTTGTTTCTAACTCAAAATAAAAATATATAAGAGGGTCAGTCAAATAACATCCGCGCGAAAGGTGGCAACACTATTGTTATGTATCTATACTGCCGTCGCTGTGGTAGGGGAACTGCATAGTGACAACTCTCCGGTGCACACAGATGTTGAGGTATGTCTTTGTTGGTGCGTGGACTGCCTAGTGTGTTCGTCCAGCTGAAGAAATGGAGGCAAGCAAAGAAGAACAAATAAGTTTGGTTTGTTTTCTAATGGCTAAGGGTGCTGGAATACACGAAACTCATCATCCCACGTCTGCTGTGTAGGGCGAACACTGCATCCTTAATGAGCATGCACAAGATACCAAGAAGGGTGCACATCACTGCAAGACGATGCGCGCCTGGGACAGACCCATCGAGCTATTACTCCTGATGTGATAGCGCGGATTGATGGTCTTATCCGGGAAAACCGAGGAATCACTGAGGAAGAAATTTGTGTTCAGGTTGGCATTAGCAATGGCTCCATGCATGCCATTATCAAGGATCACTTGCATTTCTGCAAAATTTGGGTGCAGTGGATTCCGCATCAACTGACGGAGGGACAAATGATAGATGCTGTCGGACAAAATCATCCTGTTGCATGCTAATGCCCGCCCCCATACTGCTAATCTGGTGAAGGCAATGCTGCAACGATCTGACTGGGAAACACTTCAACATTCTCCATACAGCCAGGATCTTTCTCCTTTGATTTACATTTTTTGCGACCTGAAGAAAGACATTAGTGGACATCGGTTTCATTCGGACGAGGAAGTGCAAGAGCGAGTCCGGTTGTACAAAACTGGAATTGATTGTCTCGTCTCCCAGTGGGTTAAATGTATCAACACATGTGGTAATTACTTTTCAATAAAGCCATACCATGGTCACGTTGTACTGGGTGTTCAGTTTCCATATGACAGCCCCTCCCTCATCCAGTTGCAAAACTCGTTCATTCCACTTAAAAAAAAAAAAAAAAAAAAAAAGAGATAACGATGGCGCTGCCATCTTCCCAAAGCCTCTTACCAGATACCGCTTGCCACGGTGGATGAGTGGTTATCGTGTCAGACTAACAACCCCAAGCTTGCAGGTTCACTCCTGGCCGTAGTAAGTCATTTTTGAAAGGCGACAAAAATGACGGCACACATGTCATACGATGTTAAATTCAGTAGGCCGTGTTCTTACTGGCAAAATTAATCTCGGGATTTTCCGCCAACACAAAAGTTCCTCCTTTCTCTACTAGAAAGTGTTATAGTGTCAAGGAGCTTAGATATCTAACCTCCTTGACTTTCATAGTGTTCCAAGGAACAACAAAATTCGACATGCAAGCTGCCCTTTGGCCGTCAAATAACAAAGCTTGCACCTGGCACCCGAGGCCATACGATATTATTATTACCATATACAGGCTTCTCTCTCATATTCTTTGGCTCAAATAACTGCCGCCTGGTTTCTGTATAGTTGAAGATCACCCTCCTATGTGGGAGTATTTAAATTCATCTCGTTTCCCGGTCAATGCTTGTGAGATTTTCGAAGTGAAATGCCATGTCCTGTGGTTCGGATTCCACGTAAAAAGGAGGTCCCGTGGCTCATAATCACAAGATTCACGGTCACGTAAAACTACAATCTTCCTTCCTTCTTTTAAATTCATCTTGTATCCGTATTGACAACATTATAATGGTTATAATGTTGATTATAGAAAAACTTTCCGCCTAGTCAATACTTATCAATATACTGTAGTTATACAGCATTAGAATATAATCTCAACTTAGTATAAAATAAAGTCCCCGATTCTTGGATGCCATGGGTATTCTCGAGAACCACTGGATGGATTTTTGGTGCGGATTTTACCATTCAGTAAAGGATACCTCGAGGAAGATTTCTGTAGAAAATAATTTATTTATGATCAAAGGAAGCCAAGCAGTAAAGATTTCTGTGAAAAAGTCGAATAAAAACTGTCGTCCGTGCGCTATTGAAGCTTACGCTGGGCAAACCATTAAAAAATATCAATATACTATGGGTGTAAGAATGGTTCAGCAGGAAAAGTTCTACAAAAAGTCCGTGAGAGCATATCTCTATCTTCAATACATCGCTCACTATAAGTGTTTTTATGTTTTCATTTCTTCCAAAAATCTCCATTCAATTACTGAGGCGACAGTTTACGAGTTAGCTAGGAACGAGCCTATCACCCCAGTTACAGACTAGCCAGCGGGCGAGCTTATTACCCCAGATACAGCCAGTAGCAAACTGTCGAATCGTGTTGAGTTAAGACTTCAGAGAAGTGTGGTAGTGTTTGGAGTCTCCCTGGAAGTGCAACTCTGCTTTTCCTAATTTCGCCCGTGAACGTTTCGTTCCACAAAATACACAGTCAAGTTAAGATTGGACGGAAGGGGGATTTGTGTTTCATGCACCTCACCATTCTTAATTTAAGTCTGACAAGAATTCGTTGCACATGCATCTCCATGATAATATAATTAATAGTCCAGTCAGTGATTTTATCCCACAGATATAGGTCGTAGTTCATTGACATAGAAAAAAGAGTGCTTATCACGTAATGCATTCATAACTGTTCCCGGGCGGGTTGCTAGTTATACATTATAACCATCACCCTCGTATCCACGTACTTATTTCCAATTCTTTAAAATTGTAAACAACTTATTTCAATCAATGTTATTAAAAGACTTTTCAAAGTCTACAAATGTCATGAAGGTTCTGTTATTTTTCCTTATTTTACCTTCCAAGATCAGCCTAAGACTCTGTACAGTTTCCCTTCTTCCCACGTTTCTCCTGAAACCAAATTGGTCTTCACCCAACTCGGTTTCTATCTGTCTTTTCATCCTCTTATACATTATTCTAGTCAAGATCTTTGAAGCATGAGTGATCAAGTTCATTTTATGGTAATCTTCACATCTGTCAGCTATCTTCAGTACAGGGATGATGACTAGGGCTCGGATTTTTAATTAAATAAATATTTTTTATGTAAATACATATTTTAAGCAATTTTCTATAAATACATAAATTCCTGCTTTTCACTTAATTAGCACATAAAAAGACATAATATTTACATTTTTTTTAAATCATTATGCTAGATCCTTCAGTTTATTGCATTTTTTTCTGTGTTACTTCAACGTGGAAGAACCAGTGAGTTATCTAATCTTCATGCAGAGCATATGTCAGCTCACGACTGTGTTATTCTTAACTTGTCGCCCTGTGCCACTCACTGTGGAAGCCGGGAATTTCCTTGTCCATAGCCATATTGCACCCCCTGGAACCAGTGTCACTCACATGCAGTTCATTTCCGGCACAGACAAGTTTAAGGCAGTTCTACGATTTATTTATCGTATGGCTTTTAGTTCCGGGAGTATCCGAGGACATATTTGGCTCGCCTGAGTCTGTAGCTGCTTCCAGCGGACACCCTTATTAGGGTGAGCTACAAGTTCCGTTCAATTTCAAGTAGTTACAACTTTCGCTACCAGATATCAATGATACCTAGTGGTGAACGTTGGAACTTTGATAGAGCGTTCCGACGAAATCGAACGTAACAATTTAGCTTTACACAAGCTTAGTCTGCGAAAGGATCTATTACATGCCATAAATCTATGACATGGATGAGACCGCCGGCTTTACTTTCCCTTCGAAGGAAGGCATACTGAAGGATTTTTAACGCTCTTAAAAAAATCCGACGACTTCGGCCGGGTTTAAATCTGCTATCTTGGGTATAGCAGTTCAGCATGCTACCAACTACGCCACCGAAGCCGCTAGTTCTACGATGCCTAAAGTAAAAACAACTACAAGTTATGGTCTGCAGCAGTATGTTGCAGAATTAAAAGATAATTTTACTTCTGATAGGGGTGTTCTGTTCTGCCAACCATGTGGGAAAGCAATCATGGCTGAACAGCGATCTCAAGTTACACAACACCTCAAAGGCAAGAGTTAGGGGCCGATAACCTAGATGTTAGGCCCCTTAAAACAACAATTATCATCATCATCAAAGGCAAGAAACGTATTGCCGCAGTTTCGCACCTTCAGAAGAAGTGTTTCGCGATAATCGTTGGTCATTTGTGATGGACAACCTGAAGATGTATCTCGTTGTGTATTATAATGCTTTAGCAGTCGGTTATTGTTGTTGTTTTAATGGGCGGAACTACTCAGCAGTCAGTGAGGCATTGCATAAATTGCATTCGTGAGTACTGCATATTGTTTATATTCACATTAATAAACTAAATTATAATTAAATATTTTTACTTTTTTGTCACATATTTCAGGTATTTTTAATACATAAAAGATAAATATTTTCCCGATTTTTAGCACCTAAAAATCCGAGCCCTAATAATGACATTCCTCTTAAAATCAGAGGGCACCTTACCTGTCTCATAAATCCTACATAACAAGTTAAATAACCTGATCAGACCTTCATCACCTATGCAACGTAGCAACTTAATCAGTATATCATCTATGCCTTGTGCTTTATTGCTGCTCTATTAAACGTAATGGCTCCTTAAGAATTGGCCCCCTTGTGAAAAACATTTACTAATTTAGACAAGTTTACAACAATAGGGACTATCAATTGTTAAGGGCTATTTTTACAGAACACAGAAACTGAGATCTAATGTTTGTCAACTTCCATTAAAATAATTAATAATGTTATGGGCTTAACTTCCCGTTTAACTACTGCAGATATTGGGGTGCCAGGATTTTTACCGGAAGGAGTTCTTTTAATATGCCAGTAAATTCACTGACATGGTTCCCACACATTTAAAATATCCTCAAATGCCAACTGACACGTGCACGTTTCTGCAGCGGCAAATTCCATTATCGTTATACATATTGTAAGAATAATATAAATTTGGAGATCCGCCTGATCAATACACAATTATATATATAGGGCTATATTAATCCCATATGGTACATGTTTCGGGGCCTATTATGATGGCCCCTTCATCCGCCAAAAATACATATCAGTAAAATCATAGGATATATCATAAAATGTAGATTAACATGAAAAAGAATGGATAAAAATGAAACATACTAAAAGTGAAAGATGAAATGGTGAATAAAACACTCGAATGTAACAAAAATAGAAAGACACTTAAAAATGTTACAGTGTTAAAAATGTTAAAGTGCCCTTTTAATGTTATTTTAATGTATGTTTTCATCTGTAGCCTGTAACATTTTTAAGTGTCTTTCTATTTTTGTTACATTCGAGTGTTTTATTCACCATTTCATCTTTCACTTTTAGTATGTTTCATTTTTATCCATTCTTTTTCATGTTAATCTACATTTTATGATATATCCTATGATTTTACTGATGATTTGTATTTTTGGCTGATGAAGGGGCCATCATAATAGGCCCCGAAACATGTACCATATGGGATTAATATAGCCCTATATATATAATTGTGTATTGATCAGGCGGATCTCCCAAATTATATTATACTTGATTGTCAATCAATACGGAACCATGACTGAGTCTACTATACATTGTAAGTGTAATTATAAAATTTATGAACATAGTTGGTAACATTGGACAGTTCCCTCCATTCCAAAGACTGGAGCGGCATATGCCTCTCAATAGCTTCAGCTGAAACAATGTTATTGATGATGTCATGAATATTTATCACTTGACTCATGTAGTTTACTGGCTTTCAACACTTAGCTGTCAATATTAAGAAGGTTTAGTGATGGTGTTTTTTTTTTCTTTTTTCTTATCAACAGTCGTCATATTAACTTAAACTTTTAAATGCTTTCTGGTGTTGCTTCGTTGGATTCTATTGTGTGCTTTGGCTTTACCTATGTGATAATTTACAAAAACTGGTTTTCTTGAGTGCAAATAACTTTTTCTTGTTACACAAGATGGATGGCGCAGTGTTTCCCTTTGACTCTAACAAGATTTAAAATAGAATTGATTTCAATTTTACACATTATGTCAATACGGACCACTATGGATATTAATAGTCTAATAAGATTGGCGACTTACTTGACTATAGATAAAGAACTAGACAATGAAGATATTAGTGAGGAAGAACCACCTTGAGGTAATGGAGAGTACAGATGATAGTGATATGGACTCAGACTTTGAAGCGGAAAGTGAGGACAGTGAGGAACCAGAAGAATCACCTTGGAATACCGACCGGGAAAGAAAATGGGTTCGAGTTCAACCAGCAGGTCCAGCTCCTCCTACACATAAAGTAAGTGATAGTTCTAAGGCCAAAATGAGGAAAATTCTTTGCATGACAAAATAATTTTGCCAAAGAAGTCAATCAGGGATAAAAAAAAGGACATATTAGGTCTACAAAACCCAAAAAGAGAAGAGTTCGCACTGCAGCTAGAAACATTGTGTGTATTTGTCCAGGTGTTGTAGGGAATGCCAGAAATGCAACTACGCCAAATGAACGTTTGGCTCTATTTATTGATGATCAGATAATTGAAATTATGGTTCAGTTCACTAATAAGAAAATCGATATATTAGCTCCAAATTACAAGATTGCTTCCAGTAATGTAACACATGTTACAAAGGAAGATATTCAAGCACTCCTGGGTTTCTTGCATTAACTGCTGTGATGAAAACAATCATTTAGCAGTAAGAGAGTTATTTGATACGGGAGTAATAGAGGTCGTGATACCTTACTCTACAAAATTACCCTAGACAAAAAAAAGGCGGCATCTATGTCGTTGTGGAGAACACAAAGTTTAAACGATGCATGCATGTTAAATTCTATGCTTTGATAGTGAGAAAGCTCTCGTTTCATACAAACCTAAAAAGCAAAAAGTGGTATTGCTATTATCAACACCACACGAGAATATGGACTTGGATGAGACCTCCAGGAAACCTAAGATGATACTCGCATACAATGAAACAAAGGGTGTGGTTGACACCTTATATCGGATGACTAGGAATTTATCTCCTAGTAGGAAAACCAAATAATGGCCTCAATAGAGTTGACAGACTGAAAAGCATTTATTCTTATTTATGATATTAATGAATTCTGCACCGAGCATTAGCTGGTCATAGCCAACATTTTATTCAATAACCATGAAAGAAGAATATACATATTGTTACGTGCCACCCCCCTAGTGGCACTTTTGTTAACTGGATTACGGTGGGTTGAAGCACAACACAGACTGTTTCTTTAAAGAAATAATTAACTTTATTGCAGCCAGAAAATTACACTACTCATCAGCAAATACAAGCAATTGGAACCTTACTCCAGTTTCCTCAAGTCTCTTCCTTGAGCGCTCTTGGCCCTTTCACTTGTCAACAGACCACAGAAGTTAATCCGTCCTAATGAGTACGGTGGCCTTGACAGAAACTACCTGCTCCTCTCACTTATGCATACCGACTACAGTTACTTACGATCACTTGCTGCAGGCTGTTCACAAGCTGGGAGAAACAATGTCACTGGATTTCGTAACTCGCACGGCACTTCGTCACCACACTTCTGTCGCTCAGGAAAACACGCACTAGCTCAGAAACACACACCCACAGAAAGCTCGGTCCCCTCACTGTTGAAGCCGCTTATATAGCAGGCTGGTGACTCAATGAATTCTAGAATCGTCCAGGACACACGGCTTCTCGACATTTCCTTCACTGGGTGGGTCACGAATATTCTGGACCATCCCTTTCACTTCGCAGTCCTTTGCGTAACGCGCACGTAATACACTGAGGCAGAGCACACACACAGCCCGGGGGAGCTGTGACTCATGCGGCGAGCGACAAAACAAACTCACAGCCGTAACAATATGGATGAGACTAGGAGATACAGGGAGTCATCAAATCGACTTCATTAGCGTCAAGCAGAGATTTCGTAACCAGATTTTGGATCACAAAACATATCCCGGTGCGGACATAAACTCTGACCACAATCTGGTTGTTATGAAATGGAGACTTAAAATTGAAGAACAGTCAAAAGCCAAAAAGGTGGACAATAGACAGACTGAAAGCGAAGCACATGAACAAAAGATTCAAGACGAGTATAAAGGAAGAACTAATGATAAACCCTGAACAAACTTCAACTGTAGAGGAATGGGCACTTTTGAAGAATGAAATAAAATCAGCAGAAGAAAACAGGTAGGAAAGAAAGAATAGTTAGAAAACCGTGGATCACGCAGGATATACTAGAATTAATGGACAAAAGGAGGAAGCACAAGAATGTAAGAGATGAAAGGGGAAAAGCAGAATACAGACGTCTGAGAAATGAGGTTAACAAGAAGTGCAAGAAAGCAAAAGGAGAATGGTTGATAGAGAAAAGGGCAGGAATAGAAAAATTGGCAGGGGAGACTTCTGTTACTTAGGAAGCAAAATAACCAGTGTTGGACGAAGTAAAGAGGATATAAAAAGTGGGGAGCACAGGCAAGGAAAGAATTTCTAGAGGAAAAGAATCCTTTGACATTGAATATAACTTAGATAACCCATCTAATTTGGGTACAATCGTGTTGACCGACTGAAAAGCATCAACATTTTTTTGTTTGTTTGGTATAGATTTAGGTATTAGGAAGTCATTTTCGAAAGCCTTTGTCTGGAGCGTGGCACACTATGGAAGTGAAACTTGTGACTGTTGGAGCAGCAGAAAAGAGGAGAATTGAAGCATTCAAATGAGGTGTTAGAGGAGAATGATGAAGATCAGATAGGTAGATAGGGTAACAAATGAAGAAGTATTAAGACCATTAGGAGAGGAGAGATGTCTCTGGCGACTGCTAATGAAGAGAAGAGAAGAGAATAGGCTGATAGGATAATGATGATGATAGGCTATGACTCGCTAACGAGTATCAGTGGCGGATCTAGGGGAGGGCGACCGCCCAGGGCCCCACGCCATGGATTGTTATAAATTTAATGGATTAATTATTTATACTTTTCAGACTTTTAAAAACTAATTTATAATTCACATTCTTTTTTCAGTGCAGCTATGACCTCCCGTGATCGTTTAGCAAGTTTAGATTTCAGTGAAATAATAGAAGACTTCAGACGGGAATAGAGTCGCAAAGTAATATTTTAATATTTCATAGTTTACACAATCTTCTTCAAGGGGAATTAAAGGTTTCTTTCATATTATAAAAAAAAAATGTACTGTAGTGTATTCAAAATATTGTAATTAATATTTATTTTATTATTATCACAAAAATATTTTCCATTTGATTTGATTTTTTTCCTATTGTTGTGGGCCCCACCTTGTCATGTGGCCCAGGGCCCCGCAAGGCCTGGATCCACCACTGACGAGTATGATGTCTTCTTTGGGACTACTGTATAAGACTTCAATGTCTGTGGGTCCTCCGATGACTGTGGAGACCAATTCTGGAGCCGCAAACTCTTCCACAATGTTCTCAAACATATATTTCACCCACAACTGGCTCAGGATCGTTCCCTTGAGCGGTCATTCGTTCTTTCCTTGACTAAGATTATTTGGAGTGTTTTCCATTTTTAAGGTCCGTATTGACGCTTACAATGTAAAGTTAATGGGTAAGGAATTTCCGCCCAATCAAATCCTTGACTGTCGCAAATCCACTGCACGCCTTCGACGTTCGTGTTCTAAGTGTTGTGGACCTCCATGGACAAGCCGACGCCATGCTTGTCGGTTAGAAGCTGTGGTCTCCCAGTTCTCGGTGTTGATCATACATTTCTGCATGTTAGATTTCAGGGCATCTTTGTACCTTTTGCGCTGTCCTCCCTGCGTACGGTGTCCATTTGTAAGTTGAGCATACAAGATTTGCTTAGGGAGACGAGAGTTGGGGATCCGATGACGGCAGGTGCCACCTGGGGCATAGTAGATGTACTGATAAGGGTTTCAACGTCGTCCGCCAACAGATAGCGTAGTGGCATAGCTACCAGAGTGCCATCTGTGTCTACCATTCAATAAGGAAAGCTCACAGCTATATGGCTCATTGTGGTGCAAACGTGTGAAGCAAGCAGGTACAATGCCACGGAGATGCACTCGTGCTTCCTGCAGCCAACTGAACGAGTTTGAAAGGGGTCAAATTGTGGCCTTCCGAGTGACGGGATGGTCCTTTCAGAGAATTGCCACACAAGTTGGACGTGCTGTGTCCGTTGTGCGACGATGCTGGTATCAGTGGTCATGTGAACATTCTCACACCTGTAGACGAGGTTCTGGACGTCCACGCAGCACAGACATTGTTTTATTGTGATTGTGTATAGTGCTGCAATGCCTGAAGTGAAATATTGTTACTTGAACGTGTATATCTGCACAGTACGTACATAAAGTGCAGGAAATCGTGCGCTAGAACAAGACAAAAGTTTTGAGTTAAATTTCCAGGGAGACCCATTCCTATAAATCGGACAATAAAACAACTGGCTAATTTGAGATTCAAACGTACAGGTTCAGTAAACAATAAAAATAGACATTAAGGTCGTTATTTCCTTACTGAAGCTAAATTAACCGGAATAACCGGAAACTTCATAAGGAGATGCCGATTATGTCTGGTAGCGGATGGGGAACATTTTCAGCATCTACTGTAAGCATGGTGAGTAAAAATGCATGATACTGATTTTAAGCACCATATTCTGCCGTACATACGTGCGGCAGCCGGCAACTGAGGCGTCACTGGCGGAGCGCGCGAGCGAGAAGGTCCTAGCCAGGCAAATATAAAGACCCTGTAGCTAACGCGGCCCACAGGCTAAAACCATTGTCGAAACCCAATGGATTAGACAAAACGAAGGTTAGAATGGTGGGGTTTAGGTGCAGCCTTGGCCGCGGGAAACTATCGGGGCACCGTTGACAAAAGAAACATTGATTTGGACGCGTTAGGCTGTATTGAGGATGGCAGGTAGATTATAGTCAGCGGAGGAGTAAACATCTATCTTTCCTGAATTATTTTTCATTATTTGATAAGGTATTTTGGCTAATTTATTTACCATAAAAAATTATATCGTTCGTATCTCGTTCTGTGCTACCATATTATTTACCGGGCATGTACTTTGTACACTAAGATGTACTCCCAACTTATTTCATTTTGCTGCCGCTCACTTATATGTATGACAACACTAATCACTATGCTAGCTGAAGCAACAATGGAGAAATAGGTGCGAGCTCACAACTGTAAAAAAATAATGCAACGGTTAAAGGCATTTTTCTTTATTGGCGCACTTAATACATAGGCGCGCCCGCTCAAGGGTTAAAGAGGAAAGGAACTAGTAGTTAAACAGGTACATTAATCTCACGATCAGCAGTCATGGGTATCTTAACGTAGAATCCGAAACCACCGGACGTGACGCTTCATCTCCAATGCAGTGACCAGGAATTGAACCCTAAACACAATAACAGCAACTATCCGCTCAGTCCTTGCCTATGAGATAGGAAACCAAGGGAAGAGATTAAAGTAAATTTGCACGGCAACTGTCTTCAGTGTTGCCAATGATATACAGAAAGGGCCTCAGTCATGGACTGAGACCCTTCCTCTGTGGAATTATAAAACACATGCATCGACTTCTCTGCTTTCTGAGCACGAGACTGAGGCCCCTTTGTTATAGCATGCAAGGTTAATCCCAAGTAATATGATTCTGGGAATACCGTATATACTCGAATACCACCCGCACATTTTTAAACAAATTCGGACGTGAAAAATTGGGGTGCGGGTCTTATTTGATTCATCCAAATTTGAAAGATCTAAATTGCCCGCCACGGGCGATATCAGGTGTTGCGAGTATCCGCTAGATGGTGCTAGCCTTCTTCCGGCTATAACTTTGTTTTACCGTAAGCACGCGGCGTCATACAGTCACGCGCACGTCCTCCGAGTGTAAACATGAATGCTACGAAACATTTGCGGTCATTTACCGTGAGTGAGAAATTGAAAGTTGTGAGGGAAGCTGAAGTTATTGGAAATCGTGCCGGTAGGAAATATGATATTGACGAGTCATGTATTCGTGATTGAGCGGGATGACGTCTATGCTACAACCACGGGATGTCTGCGTGAACCGCCCGTTCAAAGCAGCCTTGAAACAGCTGTATACGGAGCGGATGGCGGCCGATAAGCACACACTGACTCCAACTGGTCGTATTCAGCGCCCGGAAGTTCAGCTGCTGTGTTCGTGGATTTTGATGGCATGGAATCCATGGAATCGTATCTCTGGAGATCTCATACGGAAGAGCTTCAAGAAATGTAGTATTTCGAATGCTATGGATGTCAGTGATGACGACATTTAGTGGGAAAGTGATGGTGATAAGAGTTCCGAAGTTGGTACTTCTGATGACGATGAATGAAGTGTTTGTGTACTTTTATTTGTATTTTTAATCGTTTGATGTGTGTTATTTTACGACTTCAAAACTGTTGGAAACTATTTTGGATAAATGCTATTCTGTTTATTTAGTTAAGATTGTAAATAATTTTGAGTAAAAAATTATCTTTTTAAAATTTTGTTCTTCAAAATCAGGGTGCGGGTCTTATTCGGGGGCGGGTCGTATTCGAGTAAATACGGTAACTCATTTTCACCAAAATTGTGACTGGGGCCCTTTCAGTATTGATCAATTCAATTAGCCAAAATACCTGTAGTACTGGTATCTGGAGATGATATAGTAATAGATGTTTACTTCTCCGCTATCTGTAACCCACCCAGCCGTCCCAAATAGGATCACGACTTATATAGATGAAATTCCAGCTGACTCCACAATGTTTAGCATCATGTACAGTATTGCCAACCCCACACATTCGGTACTATATCGCAACCGGTAGACCAATGGGGCCGATAACCACCTAGATGATAGGCCCCTTAAAACAACAATTATTATCATCATTATTATTGGTTTTCCCCTAGACCAATAATTGTTAGGTAGCACGGTCCACCAGGCTGCATTAGCTAATATAAAGACCCCTGATTTTTGTAGCGCACAGTGGGGGTGGTCACACTAATAACCTTTATCTGGGCCAATGGTTTTGACTAGACCAATATTTTCATCCAGACCAATTGTTTTCGCCTCGACCAACAATTGTTAGGTAGCACGGCCGCAGGGCCGCCTTAGGTAATATGAACACCCCTGGTTTTTGTAACGCACAGTGGGGGTAGTAATGCATCAATAATCTTTATCCAGACCAATGGTTTTGCCAATTATTTCCCTTTTCACATAATTACATAGTTACGTGTGTCATGTGGTGTAGGCCTATATTGTATTGGACATGTTGGCAGCGCAATATGACGTCAATTTGCCTGCCACAAACATCTGCAGTCATTTAACAAGCTACAAATAAAAACATTCATTTAAGCAATATTAGTGATATTTGACAGTATTTTTAATGTGCAGTAGTGATATTTGACAATATTTTCAATTCTTAATGACTCCTAAAAAGGTATGTGAATGATATATGTTCAATAATCTACCACGTTCTCGTTTGGTTCCGGTACTGGTATACTCCACAATTAATCATTCTTCCACCTTTAGTATTCTAGGAAGCAACTTCGGTTTAAGAGCGTGAAAAATCCCTCAGTATGCCTTCCTTCAGAGGGGAAGTAAAGCCGGCGGTCCCAGCATGTAAAAGAACCTTCCACTAATTACACTAGTGTGAAGCTAAATTATAGGTTAGATTTGACTAACCAACGTTCGTTGCCAGGAGCCAACTGCGGTCGCATCTAGTAACCAAGTTCATAACTAGTTGTTGACGGTGGCATTTGGTAGCAAAAGTAGGAACTACTTGAAAATTGAATGTCTGCAGTCCTTACTTGAATTAAAAACAGATAACACAACCTAATAAAGCCATCACAATTAACACCGGTTATCAGACAGATTCTACACACACCCAAAGTACGCAGCCCCTAAACTGAGGAACCAACCAGTATTCTAGGATTAAGAAGACTATATGAATGATCCGAACATTTCCCTCGTCAATCCCGACAAACTTTAGACAACAAATAATTTCTCATACTTACGGTACGCTTTAGATCCGATAAGTTTTGTTGTCAACTGTCATTCGAACCCTCGGGACCACCAGTGTACAACGCAACTAAACTACACAGGTCCATTAGGTTATGAACCAAAAAAGTACAATGACAACGACTTCTCTGGCTACAATACGTTTATATTAACATTGGCAAAGTCTGTTTCAACAATTAAATAACGTTCTGCAATAACAGAACGCAAATATACTTACTTCACGGAAGAGGGATGAGTGACAAAAATACAAGCAAGCCAACCGGCAGGTTACTCAACAGTCGTAATACAAGTCATGCTACACCACCACGTGATGAGAGGCTGTTTCGCAAATAAACAGAATTCTTCTTTTATATGTCTTTTTTTGGGCTTAGCGTAGCCCTTGCCCAATTGCAACGTTGTAATAGACGATTGTGTGGGAGTATTGGCAACTCCAGCTATCTGATATGACATCTAACGGTAAAAATGATAAACTTACCAAGTAGGGTGCATTTGTCACGTGGTGACTGTTTGTATATGGTTTCTTGTATTGGTAAACAGATCGTGGTAAATTCTTCGTGTTTATACATAAGTAATAAGTATTACTCGTTGATGAGTGCAAAATGAGTAATAGCAAAGTATATTGCTCAGTTTACGGCTGTAAGTCGATGTATAAGAGGGCTGCGGATATACGTTTTCATCACTTTCCAAAAGATGCAAATAGCAATAGCCGAAAGGTGACAATACCAAATAAATACGGGCAACAAGAGCGGGTTGGACCACTCACCACTATACTCACTGACGACAGGACGGGTTGTTCACTTACGCCGAGCCAAGCCGCACCTAGACAGCCAAGCACAGTCTCGCCGGGCCAAGCCGTATCAAGACGGCCAAGCCTAGGCCTACACCAGTCGAGGACAGCCAAGCTTCATCAGTCAGGTATCCTTTCCCTCTCCCTAGTAAATTTCCAATAACCCTTCCAACCGTCATCACCTCGCTCTGCGATATCCGAGCCATTCCACTACGAGTCATATAGGCCTAATTTGACTTCTCAGGGTAAATACTTACCATCCAAATCAAGCAATTCCTGTCTACCCCGAGTTTTAATACAAGCTAAACTCATCCCTTCGCCCTACCAAGCAGCAAATAATTTCTAGAGTCTATGGTACAGTGAGCAAACTCAAATATAGCTTTTAAACGTAACAGCGCCATGACTCGAACTGCACAAAAACAAATACCAGCAGACAACCGATGCTTGATAATATGCAATTGACACATAAAATCCAATGGAACACACAAACTAGATCACTTGTATCGCACAGTTATGCATATATACAATTGAAAATAACACTGTCATTATTTTAGGGACCACATTTACTGATTATAACCGAAAAATAAAAAGTATTCCATATCAAACGCGTGTTATTGAGTATTTTTACCCTACTTATCCAGACGACCGCAGCGCCCCAAGTGTTAGTTTGAGTTGCCAATTTGTTTACAAATCCATAATGACAACAAACAGGGTTAAAGGAGGAAAATATACCGAAAGGATAAACACTAGGACACAAAGGGACAAATCTTCGCGCTGAAGCGACTCTCCTTAGCGGCTTGAACTAGAACGAAACACGTAGACCGAGTCACATGTAAGGGTTATGGAAAGGTTCGTCTCCGACTCGTAAGAGGAAGGACACCTTGTCAGTAGCAGCAGCAGACCAGCAAAGTTGTTCTAACAGCTCACCAGGATGGAGACTACGAGCAGCGGGACCATCGAGTGGTGGAAGCAGCTGAGGACCGGCGAGCCAGCCAAGGGTCAGAGCGGGCGCAACCGCGCCCGGAGAGGTAGAGGGCCACGATCGGCAGGCTCCTTGGGTGGGGAGTTAACCTCCACAGGGCACTCTCCTCCGGTCACGCGGGCACGCCAGCAGGCCCTTGGTGAGAAGACGCCAGCGGCGCAGAAGCCGCCAGCCGTTGAAGAGGTAGGGGTGCCTCACATCCCGGCTGGCGCACTCAACGCTGGAGTAGCTCCCGGCCCGGGGAGCACAGGTAGCCCGGACATAACGCAGGTGTCCCTGCGGTCCGAGTCAACCGATGCCTCCCCTGGGCCCTCTGAGCTAGCCGAGTCCGAGAAGAGTCGGACGCCAGGACCGGCTAGCTCCCCGCGACCGGACATCAGCAGCAGCCCGGAAGCCAGTTTCAGCTGGGCGAGCGATGTTAGCTCGGACACCGTGCATGGGCACCCTGGGGCCACTTCCCCAGGCTCCGAGCGAGCAAGTGGCTACGACCCCAGCTCCTGGGCTTTCTTTGTTTATTACAGGCCAAGCACCAACCAGGACGAAGAGAGGGAAGTCATCAGGGCCTACCTGGACCAGGCCCACGCAGTCGAGACGGGAGGGGCCGAACGTGTCCGCGAGGAAATCGAAGCCTTCCTCCCCACTGGTGTCTTGGTCAGGCCCTATCTGCAGGACGTCGTCCAGAAATACCTCACAGCAATGGCCGAGATCTGGCAGGTCGCTGTGGTACCAGGCTTCGGGCCAGGTGCCCCTCCGCTACGCGGTGGACGGTGCGGAGCATTCAACATCCAAGAAGGACGTCACGACGCATGCAGAGATTGGGACCCATGCGGGCCCCCTGACCTTCTCCAAGAGGACTCAGGCGCCACAACCAGCACCTCAGGCGGTGCCTTTAGCGGGGCAACTCGCGCTCGCCAACCAGGAGGAGGAGCGACTACCAGAGCCCCAGGTGGGGCCTTTAGCGGGGCAACTTGCGCCCGCCGCCACCGCCAGGAAGGGGACCCCAGAGACGGCCGGGGCCACCAGGACGGCCCCAAAGCAGTGGAAGGTCAACCGCAGCAGCCCAGAGGACCGTCGCCCGCAGCGCCCCCAGGAGGGGGAGCCAGGACGCCGCGAGGCCACCAGCCGTAGCCAGGGACAGCCGCTCCAGCCAGGTAATATGAGGCCCCGCTCAGCCCAGCTTTTATAGTGTTTCCGCTGTCTGAGATGGGGCCACTCCCAGGGATCCTGCGGCTCTCCAGTCCGTTCTAACCGGTGCTCAGGTGGCCACCACCACACCGGCTGCACGGTGCCGCGGGACGCGCCAGTGTGCGCCAACTGCATGGGTGACCATCCGTCATCCCATCGCAGTTGCCCTGTCTACAGGTCCATGGCAAGAGCAGAGAGGAAGGTGGCTCGTTCCCATGGACCGCCCGCTAGGCCCCTGCGTCGGCAGGCGAGCCCCCCCCCCCCACTCTCTGGTGACGGAGGCTCGGTACCAGGGACCCCATGGAGATCGGGTAGTGGCACAGGTTCTCCGGATACTTGTACCATTGCTCGGTAGCCGGCAAGGCCCGCGCTGATCCCAGCAGTGCCGAGTTCTAACGGATTCCCCGGAGATGAACTGGCGAGAAGACGGACATGGATCTGGAGCATGATACCTTCTCCCAACTAACATACCTACTCATTTCCATACCCACATTATCCTTGCATGTGGCAATAACCAAGCCGCCAGGTTTTACGTGTAGGCAATCTTTCCTTTCTGCCTATGCGGTTTTCCCTGGCCCTACAATCTTACCCTTACATATGAGTACATATTTATATGTGCTCATATTTCCTTTTATCAAATCCCCTATGCTTTCTCTTCTACTATCGTAGATCAACTGCATGTCGGAGGCACCGGTAGTAAGGTCGGGTGTCACGCGGGGGGTGCGGGTACTCTTTTTGCCCCCCCCCCCAGAAAAAAAGGGTTATGGAATTATACAATTATTAGTGAAGCATATTGTAATATTGTAATACCGTAAGTTAATAAGGAGTTGAAAATGGGAACGGATGATGCGGATAGTAGAGTGGAGAGATTTAAGGGGTGGTGAAAGCCTAAATTTTGTAATGACCGGAAAAGTATCTGACGGGGGGGGGGCTCATATAAAGGGCATTGAAATATGAGATGGTGTATATCGCCGACTGCCTGTCGACAAGAACATATGTCGGACGGAATAAAGTTACAACGAGCGAGATATACCCGCGTCAGAGCGTGATTAAACCGTAATCGTATAATAGTAATAATATGACTCCGACTATATTGTCCCAGATTAAACCAAGGTTGACGAGGAATGATAGAATGATAGAATTGTGCTTTATGTGTGGCATATTCCCGCTATTGAATTTGCCATTTATCGGTGAGTTGAGCTTTGGTGATCGCTACATAACGTCTTCCGATTCATGTGCCGCAGCCTTTGCCTGTTTATCGGCCATTTCATTGCCAGGAATACTGGTGTGTCCCGGAATCCAGTACCGTATACCAATTGTCAGCATTAGCAACATTTTGTACGGCCAAAACGACGCTTTGAGCATCAGTGATGATGAGATAGGAAGTAGGAGGTTGGCATTTAATGTAAATGAGCGCCTGCCGGATAGCAAACGCTTCTGCAGTAAAGATTGACGTCACTGCGGGCAAAGCGAATTTTCTTACAAGCGGTATGGAGGGAATGAAAAAGCAGCACCGGTTCCAGCCGGGTTGTGGCATTTAGAACCATCAGTATAAATTGATATATGCGATGGCAGTAAGTTGGAAAATTCTTTGAAGATTCGAGCAGAAACGCTGGGATATAACCGATAGGAGTCGTTGGAGATATGAGCCATGTGGGTAATGACATCGGGACGAAAAAATAAAACGTGATATGGGACATTATATACCAAAGGTTTGCGGGTTTGTAATATATGTTTGCGAAGTGGATGTAGAGAGTTATAGGCCTGAAGTAAGGAAGGAGGAAATGTGGTTTTAACGAGATTCGTGTTATAATATTCGGCTAAAAGTTGCAATTTTGGAATGGGGGGGGGGGGGGGTAACTAGGGAGAGCTTGGGTGGGAAGTATGTAGGTATGTAGTAGCTAAGGTTTGCCGTCGAAGGGCGAGAGGTGGATCAACCGTCTCTACTAAAAGCGCGTGAGTTGGGGTAGAAGGAAGTGCTCCTATAATGAGCCGGAGCGCTGCGTATTGCAACTTATCAAGGGTAGAAAGGCGCGTACGTGGCATAACGTTATAGTCTAGTACAGCTCGAATTATATTCCTGTGCAAGATAAGCAAATTTTTTGGATCTGATCCCCAATGTCGGCGGGTGCTTGCTTTTAAGTTTCCTTGGCTTCTTTAGCTCTTTTAACTTCCACCAATTGGGCTTTATAAGGCGTCCCCTATTTTGGGTCCTCTTCTTGATTTTTGGAATGGGAGTAATGTCAAACGGGCTTATCTCAGAAGATGTGGAACCCTGTAGATCCCCAAGTGTAGGTGACGACAAAGGAACACCCTGACCTGCCGAAGATGTTGATGGTTGATTTGAATCGAAATTTACAATAACTTGTGGTTCGTCCATATCACATTCTTCTCTGTTGTCTGGAATGCTCCGATTTCCTTCTCTTTTTTTTTCTTTTCTTTAACACAGATTCATAGAAAGAGGAATCACCCTTTTTGTTTGCCTCTTCAATGTATTTGGCATCTGAGAACAGCTTCTTGTTTAAGGTGTATATGCCTGTTACTTTAAATCCATTGATTGCTATTTGAGCCGTTTGGCATCTAATATAGGCTTTGCCAAATAGGTCCATTACATCAAAAGCATTGACAGAACGAGCATTGCGTCTTAACCACTGCCTGATTTCCTTGCTGTAGTAAACTTTGAGAGGACCCATGAACTTTTTATCCAAAGGTTGTGGTTTGTGTGAGGAGTGAGGTGGCAGCGACACAATGGTAACATGATTTGTTTTTGGCAAGTCGATCACATCAATGTTCTGTGTGTGGCTTAAGTGGCCATCCAAGAGCAACAGCACAGGTTTTCCCTCTGTAGGATTGGCAAACTCGATGAAATGTCGAAACCACTGAGTTAATAAGTTGATTTTGACCCACCCCGAAGGGTGCGCCGCAAAGATTGTTCCTGGTGGAGCCCCTTTTTTCATTCACTCATATTTTTCGAAGGAAAAACTACTAAAGAGGGCACGATTGAGCCACTAGCATTCATACATGCAACAATCGTTGTAAGGGCCCCACGTTCTCCTGATGTCAAAGTGGCTACTTTCTTTTTTCCCCTTAAGCCCAATTACATTCGCAATTTTAGATTGTACCACAGTAATGCCGCTCTCATCTACGATGTAAACTCGGTCAGGAGTGAATTTATCTTTCTCATATAGATCTTCCAGAATGTTATAGAATGTATGTGTGATTTCTTTACTGCACCCAAGAGCCCAGCTATAGGATGTTCCAGTAGGCTTCCTTTCTGACAGTTTGGTTTTGTGGCGTTGAAGAAAAAGTCTAACCCACTTCTTCCCAGCAATTTCGTCTTTGAAAGGATGTTGAATGTTATCTCTCTCTGCCAATTGTACGGCCATTCTTCACAGGTCATTAGGAGTAAGCCAAAAAAAAAAAGCTTCCATGGCAAGACAATAGTGAACAAGTTCTTCTTCAAGATCTTCACCCAAAACTGTAGGTCTGCCCCATTTTGTTTTTGCTGCTTCCTCTGCTTTGCTGCTGTACCGTACTTCATATTGGACAACCTCATGAGTGTTGTTTTCGGAACATTGAACTGTTTACTGGCCTTCTTCCAACCCATCTTCTTTTTCCGAACAGCATCAATAGATTTACTCGTTTTGGACGGACTCCACTTTCTTTGATTAACCTTCCCCATTATCATCATGGAATCTGTAACAGAATTCCAAGAGAGTAAGAGTGTGTACAAATACAGGCAGACTTTATGCATGGAAAAATAAGGGGTCCGGTTTAGGCAACTGTGGGGGGTGGGTCCGGTTTGCGACTCTATAGCCAACTTTTCGTAAACTCAATACATTTTTAACCACCAAACTATATGAACTGGTTCCGTGATAAACATTAAACCCTTACCATTTAAGAATATATAGAGTTTGAATGGATTACCTGCCTATATCTGGGAGATATAACGAATCATATAGCACAATGTTATAACTTTTACCACTGTCAAAACACGTAATGGCGAACTGATAAGCAACACGTGAAGCAGGCGGCGTGTGCGCTCCTCTACAGAGTGGTAGTAGGTTAGTAGTGATGGTTCTAACCCACCCATTTTATTTGTACCCGACTGTACATGCTCAGCCATGTTAAATAATTAATATCTGGTGAACTCATGGTCCAATTTTGACAAATGACGAGTCGTAGGACTCGGGGTAAAGCCCTCTTTCCTCTGGACAACTTATTTCAACCCCAAAATAAAACTTACCCCTACTAGGGGGTGAAATATTATTTTCTTAGTAAATGTGGCTTTCCGGGTGCGACATGTATGCGGTTCAATGCTAATATGAAATTAAACGTTGTTCCACATGAACGACATGCAATGGGGTTGACGCCATGATGAATTAACATTTTTGATTTTTGTTTTTACGCATGCGCACTTGGGGATTTTGTAAGAGGGTGGGCTTTTGAAATCATTATTTATGGATGAGTTATTTAAAAAAAAATTAACCAAAAGATCGAAAATTAATAGGTCATGTACTTTTTAATATCTTGTGAACCAATAAGGCTAGGGTCTTGCATGAGGGGTCGTAGCACTCGGGGTGACGCCCCGTTTTTGAATTTATTATTCGTTTTTGTCAAAAGGGCCTAACTACACTTTGGTTAATATTTTCTGAACCCCTGATGGGATTTTGACATTTGGAGTATTGTAGCACTTGGGGTAACGCCCCGTGTTTGGATTTATTATTCATTTTTGTCAAAGAGGCCTAACTGCATTTTTGTTAATATTTCGAGAACCAATAAGGCAACCAACTTGTATGAGGGGTCGTTGGACTTGGGATGACGCCCCGTTTTTTAATGTATTTTTGATTTTTGTCAAAAGGGCCTTACTGCACTTTTGTTATTATTTCGAGATCTAATAAGGCTAGGGACTTGTATGAGGGGTCGTTGGACTTGCGGTGACGCCCCGTTTTTTAATTTGTTTTTATTTTATTTTTGTCAAAAGGGCCTAACCGCACTTTTGTTAATATCAGGAGAACAAGTAATGCTAGGGACTTGTATGAGGGGTCGTTAGGCGTGGGATGATGCCCCGTTTTAATTTTTTTTGTGTGTGTGAGAAAAGGGCCTAACTATACTTTTGTTAATATCTTGCTAACCAATAAGGCTACGGACTTGTATGGGGGTCGTTGGACCTGCGATGACGCCCCGTTTTTGAATGTATTTTTATTTTTTGAGAAAAGGGCCTAACTACAATTTTGTTAATATATTGAGAACCAATAAGGCTACGGACTTGTATGAGGGGTCGTTGGCCCTGCGGTGACACCCCGTTTTTGAATGTATTTTTAATTTTTGTGAAAAGCGCCTAACTACTCTTTTGTTAATATCTTGAGAACCAATAAGGCTAGGAACTTGTGTGAGTGCTCGTTGGACTTGCAGAGACGTTTTTGAATTTATTTTTTTGATTTTCATCAAAAGGGCCTAACTGCACTTTCGTTAATATCTGGAGAACAAATAATGCTAGGGACTTGTATGAGGGGTCGTTGGACTTGGGGTGATGCCCCGTTTTAGAATGAATTTTTAATTTTTGAGAAAAGGGCCTAATTATACTTTTGTCAATATCTTGAGAACCAATAAGGCTACGGACTTGTATGAGGGGTCGTTGGACCTGCGGTGACGCCCCGTTTTTTTAATTTTTGTCAAAAGGGCCTAACTGCACTTTCGTTAATATCAGGAGAACAAATATTGCTAGGGACTTTTATGGGGGGTCGTTGGACGTGGGATGATACCCCGTTTTAAACTGTATTTTTATTTTTTGTGAAAAGGGCCTAACTATACTATTGTTAATATCTTGCGAACCAATAAGGCTACGGACTTGTATGAGGGGTCGTTGGACCTGCGGTGACGCCCCGTTTTTTAATGTATTTTTAATTTTTGTGAAAAGGGCCTAACTACTCTTTGTTAATATCTTAAGAACCAATAAGGCTAGGGACTTGTATGAGTGGTCGTTGGACTAGCAGTGACGCCCCGTTTTTTAATTGTTTTTATTTTCGTCACAAAGGCCTAACTGCACTTTTATTAATATCAGGAGATCAAATAATGCCAGGGACTTGTACGAGGGGTCGTTGGACTTAGGGTGATGCCCCGTTTTAGAATGTATTTTTAATTTTTGTTAAAAGGGCCTACTTTTGTCAATATCTTGAGAACCAATAAGGATACGGACTTGTATGAGGGGTCGTTGGACCTGCGGTGACGCCCCGTTTTTTAATTTATTTAAAAGTTTTGGCAAAAGGGCCTAACTACACTTTTGTTAATATCTTGCGAACCAACAAGGCTACGGATTTGAATGAGGGGTCGTTGGACTTGGGGTGTATTATTTTTGTTGTCAAAAGGGCCTAACTGCACTTTTGTTAATATTTCGCAAACGAATAAGGCTAGGGACTTTTATGAGGTATTAAATGACGCGGGGTGTTACCCCCTATTTTCCTATAGCCCCTTAATGCAACCAAAGGAGCTAAAACGAATAGGTTATTGGCTATTTATATTTTGCAAACCAATAAGGCTAGAGGTGTGTACGAAGTGTCCAAAGACTTGGAGTGACATTTCCCCTTTGGATGTAGTATTTGTTTTTTCAAAAACAAAATTTTGACAAAGGGTCTAACGCCATACTACATGTTGAAAAAAATTTTTTTTAACTGTTTAAATTTTAATTAAGAGTGGTCGTTGAGAGAGACGGTACTGGTTATGTACATGTGTTTCAACGAGTCTGTCGCCGGCCACGGTGGCCACGCCTGGAAGAAATGAATCGATATTTTGGCGGGACGGCGGGGTTGCTTATGACGGTTGGTTTTGCGATATTTCCTATGACGGATGGAGGCTAATATTCGAAAATGTATGTGAAGCGTGCATTAACGTGTTAGTAAACGGTTATCCTCGACATGGCTCTGTGACACAGCAGATGGTTGTAGGATATGAAGCTATAACATGAGCGTGAATGTAAAAAAATATAATTCTGTAATGAGATAGATTTAGGATGAAACGCAAGCTTTAACACTTGAGACCTCGGTAGCCCACTAGTGAGGCTGAGTGTTTTGTGGCATTAAGACACGACACAACAGACCTGCTCGGGGCTAGCCGAGCCCAGTCCTACCACGACCTGATAAGTCTAATCTAAGGAATGTGGTGACGTGCATGAAACATGATATGACAACTCGACTAGCATGGGACAAAGAGAAGAGTTGAAGGTCAAACCATGAGAAAATGCAGATTGTCTCTGTTGCTAAGCTGACTGATAAAGACCGTGATAGATAGTAACGCGCTTACTGTTTTAGCAAACAGACGTATACTGTGGAGCTCTGAACTGAACTGTGAAAGAAAATCCTTTTGTTTTTGGTAAGTACATATTAATGATTATTTTAATGATGTAATGCTCATTAACCTTATATTTGTAGTTATTGATAAGTTAATTAAGGATTTCTTATTTATTTGTTTGCAGATAACCGGTTTACCTATTATGTCTGAGAGAGAGACCATTGCACTTTTGAGCCCACTAGAAGGAAACAGCAAGCCATTACAAGTCAAGGTGAGATTTTTAAATAACTTTTTTGATTTTTGTTTGATATTTTTATTTTGTATTTTTATGAAATGCATGTATTAACCTGAATTTAGGTATTTATGGCGGTTTATTTTATTTATTTTTAAAAAGTTGGAAAGAAAAGCTTTACCGCTGTAGCAGTCGCTGAGAACCCATAACGTGCGAGAGTGCAACCATTGTTCCTAGGCAGTGAACTATTTAAAACTCATGTAAGCCTAACCTAAAATGCTATCCAATTTTACCACTATTGAAACCCCTAAACAAAATTCATTACCTGTACATGACTGAGACGATGACTGCTTTCCTGGTTAATGGCTGTGTATTGGCAACCAGTACAAGACCATAATGGTTGTTGACCGGGAAAGTACCAGGCCATGTTTGATATTTAAAAAAAAAATCATCTGACATGTCGTTCCCTATGGACACAACCAATATCCACAGGTTTGAACGAGATAATTTGGACTATTCTTTTTGGTTTATGACCCTTAACAGTGATGAAATGATGAATCCTCTTTATGCTACGAAAGAACCGAAACGACAAGACACTCATTTATGTTTATATATTGGTTAAAGGGGGATGTGAATGACTGCAGCTTTATTAAAAATTTAAGTAGATGGGTTACTTTTTATGACGACATACATTTTTAATGGTGTTTTGATCTCTTAATGCTAATTAACGTTAAAATTTTATTTACAAGTATTGATTGATTGATGATTGATTATTTTGTTTGTTTTTAGGTGTGGTAATGCGCCACTAACGTAGTGAACAGACAGTGAACAAGCACACGTTATGCTTTAAAGTACTCTATTCTCTTGTGCAACGTTAATAACTTACAGTAAAAAAAGTTTTATTACAACACATGGCTATAGTACCAAATACAAGAAGTGAGCAAGTCGGTTTACCACTTGGGTTAGATTTAAAATCAGAAAACGATCGTTAGTTAACATTTGAATCTAGGCCTGTACGCTTTTTGTCAGCACATAAACTCGCTGTAGCGGGTTTCTATTATTTGAACCGAGAAGAAGTTGTGCGTTGTGTGTTTTGTAGTGTTGAACTTTCACATTGGGAAGAAGAGGACGATCCCTTTCGAGACCATTTGCGATGGTCTCTTCGTTGTCCTTACATGCTTAGAAAAAAGTGGGTAACATACCAGTGTATCCATTTTACCAAAAAACAAGTCCAATTGCTACTACATTGCTGAATCACAAATAAATAATAATGATGTATTACCAGACAACAGTAGTGTTGATATATGTGGTCCATATGCAATAGACAGTGTTGAATTGGCATGTGCTTTTGAAAAATTGGGAGTTCGCAAGACTAAAAGACTAGCGCACCCAGAGTACTGGTCTGTTGAAAAACGTTTAGAATCTTAAAAAGATGTTTGGCCATTAATATCAAAACACCTTACAAAAGAGCTAAGTGAAGCTGGATTTTTTATACTGGTGAAGGGGACAAAACAATATGTTTCCATTGTGGAATTGGTTTAAAGGATTGGTAGATGACAGATGACCCTTTTGTGGAACACGCTCGTTGGTTACCTAACTGTAGATACATGGTGTTGCTTAAAGGTCAGGAATTTGTGAACACTATTGGTGAAGAAAAAGTAATTGCAGCATAATACATAAAAGTGCCTTTAAAGATAGAACACGCGGTACAAATACACGAGGCTGAAAAAAAAGATGTGTCTCACCAACAGATACAAAAGTATGACCAACAATTATGAAAAATTTGTTATCGAGAAGAACTAGGTGTATTTTTGCCTTGTGGACACTTAATAGTATCTGTCAAATGTGCATTAGCAGAATGGAGAATATTCAGAAAGCAACCTGACCCCCTATTTCCCCTGTCTCCAATGAAAGTTTCCACGCCGGTCCCACGGGTATCTGATCCATCAAACGTGCCCACATAGTTACGCAACGATGTTTTGCAGTTGATGGAATTACTGGGCACCAGTGCTCAATGGGCCCATCTCTTTAAAAGTATATATGAACGTTTTACGGTATTGCTCAATAAATCCCCTTTACCCCCTGGAGGAGTTAGGAAGACCCAACCACTTCCAAAAAGCGAAGATGAAGAGTGAAAAAAGGAAAAAGGTTATGGGAGAACAAATATAACATAAGAGTAAATAGGATGGACTCAGTATGTATTATAAAAGCACAAATACACTACAAAGTTTAAAGTACAATCGTTTGAACAATTTTGCTAGCATTCAAAGAGTTAATAATAATAGTTTCAGTTATAATTAAAAGTGAATTTGACTCGATATAAATGACTGAGAGTATTCTCGCTGTAATAAATTTTCAACCTAAGAGAGGGGTTTACAAACCCACCATATCATTAATAATAATTGTGGCTAATTGTGGTTACTAAAAGGAAGTAGGCTGCCGTGGCCATTGAAAAAAAAGCACCGCTGAGTAAAGATTAACAATATTTGAAATGGATCACTTTAGTGACATCAATTCTCTGAGGTTAGCTCACGCGAGAACTAGACTGTAGATCTCAAATATGACAATAGAAAAAAATGACTAGAAAGATAGTGACTAACAATAACTAAGTTATGAATAAGAAAAAGTATGGGTATTAGTAATAGGCATATGTCTGCCGGAGCTAGCAATCGCATTAGCTAAACAACAGACTAACATTGGCAAACAAATGTTTGGAAAGTAGGCTAACACCCAGGCCAGTGATAAATCTGTACCACAGATATACTTGAATAGAAGGAAATGCCATGTAAAGTCAAGGCAGTAGCTAATATATGAGATTAGCTATAATCGAGTGCAGTGCAAGTACACGGGGCTAGGTCCAAGGTTTGTTAATAGGCGAGACCTTGACCATAAAAAGCTAACATAATAAAGGAGCTTGACATAAGTAGCTTGATTAGTCCACTCATTGGCTAAGCTAAATATGCAAGAAGTATCTAATATTTGATTGGTAAAAAACCACCGTGGCCAGATACAAAACTGGACTACACTAATATAAACTTCAATAAGAATATAAGTTGGATGATTGTGAAAAGATGATTGAAATAACAACATCCAAATCCATGGAATTGAGCTGCATGAGATAGTTGCAAAATATACAACTAGCGAAAGGGTTAAGCAGACTTACGTAATTTGATACAATGCAAGAAAGGAGAAACCCTATATTTAGGAGTTTCAAGATATATACAGATCACCCTCCAAAGCTGTACCACAAGCCCAAAGAAATTCATAGAAGAACTATGAAATACTCTCCAGCACTTGCCTACAGCTACACACAGTATATTAATAGGAGATATAAATATTGATATTTTAAATCCTACAAGGCAATATGCCCAAAATATTAAAAATGAGTATTTAAATGTATTACATGCAAATGGATTCATTTCGTACATAAACTCACCAACTAGAATAACCCCAAAATCCAAAACATGTATCGATCACATACATGTTAAGTCCCACTGAAACAGCAACTTTGACTCTTTTGTTCTGCATACCAGTATCACAGATCACAGTCCTACATTTCTCATACAAAATAAATCTCAAAAATACACTCCACAAACAGGAGAAAATACTTTGAAAAACATAAGAATAAATTATGAAACTCTAAAAAATCCTTAACTAAGGAAACTTGGGAATTTATCATAACTGAACATGATGCTAACAAAGCAGCTGATAGTTTCATTAAGTTACTGACCCAATACATCTCTGAACACTCTACTACCATAAATAACGTAAGATAAAAATTTAAAAAAATGACTCCATGGATCACAACTGGAATTTTAACTTCTATTAGAATAAGAGATAAATTACATCAGAAAATTGCTAAACAAAGGGAGAGGTCTTCAAACAGTGATGAGGTCCCAAAAAACTGTTAATAAACATAAATTGTACAGAAACTGGATAAACAGGCTTGTTAAAATAACGAAAGAAAGGTACTATTCCAAACAAATTATGTCAAACTCCAATAATTTTTAAGTCCTTTGGAAAAATATTAATGATTTAACATGTAGGAAGGGAAATAAATCTTCAGCTGTTGACAGCATATTTATCAGAGACTCATAAGAAACATCCCAACCAGCTGCAATTGCAAACAAATTTGTCGACTATTTTAGTAACATAGGTTTAGAACTTTCTGGAAAAATAAGTAATACAAGAAAGGAACCTGACAACACAAATGCACGTGATAGCACTGCAAAATCTCAATCTCAGTCTATCTTTTTATACCCATAACAAAATCAGAAATAACAAACCACATAGCTGCTCTAGAAGATAACTCAGCAAATGGCTATGATAATATCTCTAGTAAAACAATTATGATAATTAGTTCAGAAATTCTACAACCACTGCACCATATTTTTAATTTATCACTAACGAAAGGACAATTTCCAGACTCATTCAAAATTGCCATCATAATCCCAGTCCATAAATCAGGTGATAAAAGAGAGTTAAATAACTATACCCAATTTCCCTCACAACCCACCTCTCCAAGCTACTAGAGAAATGCATCAAAACCAGATTACTTAACTATCTGAGTAGGTTCAACATATTGTCACCAAATCAGTTTGGTTTTAGACCCAACACTAGTACTGAAGATGCAATATTCTCCCTTACCGATTATTTGTATAAAGCTATTGATAGTTCTAAAAGAACAATTTCTGTGTTCCTGGATTTAAGAAAGGCTTTTGACACCGTAGACCACAATATACTCATTAGAAAACTTGAAAAGGAAGGTATTCGTGGTACTCCTCAAGAACTAATAAAAAGCTTTCTTTTTAGCAGAATACAAAAGGTACGAATCAATGATACTCTAAGTAGAAATGCTGAAGTAAAAATTGGAATTCCCCAAGGAACAGTTTTAGGTCCTATTCTTTTTCTGTTATATATTAACGATTTGTGTGAGCTGAACTGTAATGCGATGATTACCTCAAATGCTGATGACATTGTCATCACAGTCACATGAACAACTTGGGAGGACACTTTTAATAGAACTCAAGAAACCCTTGCTACAGTCCAAAAATGGCTAAGAAACCACCTCCTTACCTTAAATGAAACCAAAACACAATACCTATGCTTCTCACACAACAAAACATTACAACCCACAGACAATTTAACACTAAAGATCCACACACCAATTTGTAACAATGGAGAAAGATGCAACTGCTATACCCTCCAGAAGTCAATGAATGCTAAATATTTAGGGATTATTATAGATAGTCATTTAAAAGGGAATATGCATGCATCAAAGTTAGCCAATAAACTCCAAAAGTTAATTTATATATTTTACAGAATCAGAAATATCCTTTCAGCAAAAGTCTTGAGAACTGTATATTTTACCTTAGTCCAGTCTCAACTACAATATGGAATAAATGGTTGTGGTGGAATACTTGATTCACATTTGGCTCAGGTAAATACCTGCCAGAATTTCACTCTAAAAGTTATGTACAAAAGGCCACCAACTTTTCCAACATGTGAACTGTATCAACAAAGCATGTTGCTTAACATACGACAGTTATTTGTTCAGTCATCAATCATATTTATACATAAAAATATGAAGCTCTTCTCTAATGGACAAAAACTTGAAATGTGCACTAGACTTCAAGACAGAACTGGAATAAATATCCCTCGTCGAAACACACTACTTGGCCAAAGGAATTTAAGTTGTCTTAGCACTAGGATATACCATATATTGCCAGTAAATGTGACAAATAACACCCTGAATATATTGAAGAAAAGGCTTTTTATATGGCTCCTTAATAACTTTGATAGAGTAAATGAACTTATAAATTTTCACCAACATATTTAACCAACTCAGTCACAAATAAGTAATGTATCATCTTCTTTTATTTTTAGTATCCTTATAATTAATGTTTTTACTATAAACTTTTCTTATTATTATCAGTCAAATACCATGTTGCAAATAAATTAAGAAATTGTGTTCATGAAGCCCACGCACAAGTTTATCTTATGTGGGATTCACCCTGTATTTTGATACAACATCTGTATATGTACATGTTTTCTGTCAGTGAAAAAAAAACTTGAGTGGTTCTCATCGCAATATGCACAATGGGCAAGAGTTTGATTACATTCTGCAGTAACGTGACCTTGTGCGCAATGTCCACATCTAGGCATTCGCGCTCTATTAAGGGTGGTGTTTCCATACCTTTGATAATGTTGACATACAATTGAACTGAAGATAAATACTTGGACCTCAAGCATAACATTGGATATAGCCACAGATTGTGGTAGGTGCTGGGTTTCAAAAGTGAGTTTGACCGTACCTGTCTGAAGGAATTCGGGTTTTCCATCAATGGATTTTTTAGGTTGCATCCGTTGTGCTTTGATGACCGGATATGGAGACTCAGTATACGTCAAGATATCTTGGTCTGTGAGGTATTGATACACACACCGCACAACCCCAACTCTATACAGATTAGATGATGGGATAAAAGCTAGTAAGTTCGATTCCTTTAACATGGATGTCGCAAACACTTGTTAGCATCTTGTGGCGTCACGAAGGTAGATTGGATTCGATTTCTGTCTTTTCGTTGTATTGAATGGATACCCTGAATTCCCCGGTCATAAAACATTCGTCCTAACGCCATGGGGGTGTAAATCACCAAGATTGGCAATTTCTTTTGCCTCAACATGCACGTAAAATGGGCCTCGGTGTGTATTAGGATTCAATCGATGAAGTAATTCCTCCGCCGGCGTGTGTTCAGTAACAGGAGAGGGAGTAGCAAGGGTTCAATTATAAGCAGAAGAAATTGGAGTATGTAAAGACAAGATAATATAAGGTTCATGTAGGTCCGCTGTTTCGGTTGTGAATTCAGCCATAGTTATATCAGGCGGCCGAGTGTGGTCTTCTTCACCACTTTCCGGATTCATACTAGGAAAGAGCAGACAAGGTTACTTACCAGGAATATGGTACTAACTACATACAAAAATATGAATGAACACTAGAAATGGAAGCAATACTCCCACACACGAGGTTATGTCGCGGCACTCGAGGCAACTACTAGAATTCCGAATAAAATCTAAAAAATACCACACACTATTATGTTCCTGCGTGAATAACATTACATTTTTAAGAAACAGTTCACATATTACTTTGATTTATTCAGGTGTCTCAATGCTAGCTAAAATACTGGGGTTGAGTGAATACTAATGCCACATGCTCCCCATAAAATTAAAACTTACGTAATCATCTTTTTAAAATATGTAGACTTCGCTCAGAGCTTTAAAATAACATGTCATGTTACTTTAGTCAGAAAGAGAGACCGAGTTCCCCTGTGTCCCCTACCCGCACGACATTAAGTACAAAATAAATATATGAGTAATAAGGTAGCGCCATCTGCTAATTGCTAGAAGCTGCTCGCTTGCGTGATGTCCCAGTGGAGACACAGCACGGTTTCAAGCGTTATATAAACTAATTACATTAATATTATATTAAACTAGCTATACCCGGCATGCGTTCCAATGCCAATCAAAGACAGATAGATAGAAAGGAGGATAATTATAATGTTATTGGTTTTACGTTTCCCTTAACAGCTGCAGCGTAACATCTGGGTCATTTGTCCTTAATGATAATCATAGGCTAATGAAAAAGGAAACGATTACTGAACGAACATGGTAAAATTTTAAAACTGATATAGTTAATTCAGACTTTTAGCTTCGATATCTTCCTAGTCTTGTAACTGTACATCTAGTCACATTTAGGTTAGAAGCATGGCCACCTGTTGTTGGGGCACTGCAGAGAGTCTAGTGCTTTGAGCTATTGGATTCTTTGTAGTGGCCCAGCAATGGGTAACAGGGGCTTTGCCAATTGAGTAGGAGGTTATGTATTCTTTTAAGATAGTGTTATGTTTTATGATGTGAATGGTTATGTTATGTTTTGATGATAATGGATGTATGAATGCTTGCTTTAAAAATATAGAAGAAGAGATTACAATTATAGAATACGAAATATGAGATAAATAAATATAAATGGTTGGTATCAGATGTGAAGGAAATGTGTCCAAGCCAAAGTTATGTATTACCAGGGATTGATTGGGTTTCCTTTGTGTGCCTAACACCAGTCTCGACCCCTACTAAAAACTACCAGTAAAAGATACGGTACAATTGGCACCTCAACGTGGCGCACAAGCAGGGAAATGAAGAAATATGGTGATTAAGATGAAATATGAGTAAGACAACGTGAGTACAACGCAAGTAGAAAGAGGAATGGCTGAAGATATGATTCGGGATGTGCTACAAATGCTACTGAGTAAGTTGTTAGGAGAGGTAAATGAGTCTATTAAGAAGAAGGAGAGTCTTTAAGTAAGGAAATAGGAGGTTTTATAGGAGGTGTTAAGGAGTCTATGGGTCAGAAAATAGAATCTGTAAGTAAGGAAATAGAATAGATTAAAATACAAGGAGAGTCTATGAGTAAGGAGATAGGCGAGGTTAGAGAGTCTATGGGTCAGAAAATAGAACCTGTAAGTAAGAAAATAGAAGAGATTAAAAGACAAGGAGAGTCTATGAGTAAGGAGATGGGTGAAGTATGTGATGCTGGAGTAGCTGAAATAAAAGGAAATAACAGAAAACTAAATGAAGAAGAGCATAAGAAGCAGGAAAAATCATCAGAGGGGTGGGGGCGTAAAGAAGGTGGTAATGAAGAAGATGAAGAAGATGAAAAGAGTGGACAAGAGAGTGAACAAGGTGAAGGAGGACAACGTCAAATGGAGGAGGAGAATAAGACTAAAGACAAAGAGGAGGATGAGATAGAGGACAGGATGGAGGATAAGATAGAGGAGGAGGAAGACAACATACATGAAGAAAAGGATGGACAAGAGGGAGAACAAGGTGAAGGAGGACAAGGTCAAATGGTGGAAGAGGATGAGATAGAGGACAAGGTGAAGAAAAGGGTGGAGGATAAGATAGAGGAGTAGGAAGACAACATACAAGAAGAAGAAAATTAAGAAGTAGAAAAGGATGGACAAGAGGGAGAACAAGGTGAAGGAGGATAAGGTCAAATGGAGGAGGAGGATATGATAGAGGAGGAGGAAGACAACATACAGGAATAAGATAAGGTGAAGAAGCGGTGGAGGAGGACAAGGTGGACGAGGAGGACAGGCGGGATGACAAGGTGGATGAAGAAAAGGATGAGATGGAAGGCAGGAGAAGGAGTAGGAAGACTGAGAGAAGAACATAAGAAAAGGAAGAAGAAGGAAGAAGGAAATAAAGTAGGTGAAAGGAAGTTGAATAACAAGACAAAGAAGCTGAAAAAGGAAAAAAAAGCAGATGAAAGAATGGAAGGAGGGAAAAGGTGACGCGGAAGAAGGAAAGAAGTTAGGTGATAACAAAAGAAGATGATGAAGAACAAGAAGAAGAATTATAATAATATATCATGGACAGCTGTGGAGATCATATCCCAGAGTATTAGAACTTCATTATAGGTAGTAGTAGTAGTTATTGTTGTTTTTAGGGGCTGAACTACGAGGTCATCTGCCCCTCTTAATTATAGGTGTTGTAGATGGTGAGGATCTTTTCTTAACGTTCCATGAGAAATCATTGAGCTCTTGGAAGAACTAGTAGAGGACAATGATGACTACAAGAATTTCAATGAAAACTTTAACAAGAATTTGAAAGTAGGAATTTATAAAGATAGCCCTAATAGGAAGAAAATTGCAGACTTGACTAGGTATAAAACATCGACTTCAGAGGATGATGTGTGTTATCGAAGGACTATGTTGGTTCTGTGAAGATAAATTGGAAGCTCATCTATTTCATCACAGATGGAAACGATAGTAGAAGGTGGTAATGAAGAGGAAGAAGATGATGAAGAAGAAAAGTATGGATGGGTTGGAAGATAGGAAAATGAGGAGGAGAACTTATAGAAAGGATATTTCATGAGACTCTGGAGACAGCAGAGGTCGAGTTCCTTCTAGGAAGAGTAGGCTGGACTAAAGTATTGGAGAAAAGTGTGTCAAGATGATCTATAATTTGCTCTACTTTGCGAGTGCAATGTGGACATAGTGTTTATCGGTAGTTTTATTCAGTGTATGTTAGATGTGTATTTTTGTAATTTATGTATTCTGTGATTTGTAAATGTGTGATTCTCACTTGTTGTACCCGTGCGAATCACAGTGGGGCGATTTATGTGACTGTACATCTAGACACATTTAGGTTAGAAGCATGGCCACCTGTTGATGGGGCACTGCAGAGAGTCTAGTGCTTTGAGCTATTGGATTCGTTGTAGTGGCCAAGCAATGGGTAACAGGGGGCTTTGCCAATTGAGTAGGAGGTTATGTATTCTTTTAAGATAGTGTTATGTTTTATGATGTCAAAGGTTATGTTATGTCTAGATGATAATTGATATATGAATGCTTGCTTTAAAAAACTATAGAAGAAGAGATTACAATTGTTGAATATGAGATAAATACATACGAGGCACGTCCAGAAAGTAAGTTCCGTTTGGTAATAAAATTAAATTGTGTACAGATACAGAAAAATTATTTATTGCACAACATTCTACACCTCTTAAACTACTTTTCCACATAACTGCCGAACGTTTGCAGGCATTTGTCATAGCGTGGTACAAGTTTTTGGATACCTTCTTCATAGAAGTTTGCCGCCTGTGTCTTCAACCAGTTGGAAACATCTTCTTTCAGCTCGTCGTCATTGTTGAAGTGTTGACCGCCAGGGAAAGACTTGAGATGTGTGAACAGATGAAAGTCACTAGGAGCGAGGTCAGGGCTGTACGGAGGGTGGTCAAACACGTCCCAGCCAAATTCCTGTAGGAGGTTTTTCGTCACATTTGCAGTGTGTGGTCGTGCGTTGTTGTGAAGAAAAACAACACCTTTTGACAGCAACCCTCGACGCTTATCCTGTATTGCGCGGCGCAATTTCCGAAGTGTCTCGCAGTAAGCATCTGCGTTGATTGATTGACCACGCGGTAAGAAATCAATGAGTAAGATGACTTTCCAGTACCAGAACACTGTGCACATCATTTTCCGAGGTGTCAAGATTTGTTTCGGCTTAACCTTTGCTGGGGATGAAGTGTGCCTCCATTCCATTGATTGCCGCTTACTTTCACGGGTGTCGTAAGAAACCCAAGTTTCATCTCCTGTGACTATCTGTGTCAGAAATTCTTCGCCGCCTTCATCGTAACGGGTCAAAAACTGAAGTGCACTACCCATCCGTTTTGTTTTGTGTTGCTCCGTAAGAATCTTTGGTACCCAACGTCGGCAAAGTTTACGAAAGTTCAGTTTTTCGGTAACAATTTCATGAATTAGTGATCGTGAGATTTGGGGAAATTCCATAGCGAGAGCACTAATTGTAAACCTGCGGTTTTCCCGGATCTTGTCATCAATCGTGTGAACCAGTTCTTCTGTAACCGAAGATGGACGCCCACTTCGTTCTTCATCGTGCACTTCACTACGTCCTTCATTGAACTGACGGACCCATCTTCTCACCATTGAATCACTCATCGCATTTTGTCCATACACTTCGCAAATTTGCCGACAAATTTAAATTGGTTTCACTTTCCTAGCATTCAGAAAACGAATCACAGATCTGATTTCACAAGCGGCGGGATTTTCAATCAACACCGACATTGTACGAGTAAACATGCACAACAACGCGTACGTGGCTGACAGCGCTCTCCAAATGGCGCACGTTTCTTCTCCTTGATACAGAGCTTCTACCGCGCATTTGCGGAACTGCGTTGCAGCGGAACGTACAACTAGTTGAATACACAGGCGGCACATGTCTATGAAGAAGGTATACAAAAACTCGTGCCACGCTACGACAAATGCTTGCAACATTTCGGCAGTTATGTGGAAAAGTAGTTTAAGGGTTGTAGAATTTTGTGCAATAAATATTTTTTCTTGTATCTGTACACAATTTAATGTTATTACCAAACGAAACATACTTTCTGGACGTACTTCGTATAAATGATTGGTATCAGATGTGAAGGAAATGTGTCCAAGCCAAAGTTATGTATTACCAGGGATTGATTGTGTTTCCTTTGTGTGCCTAACACCCGTCTCGACCCCTACTAAAAACTAACAGTAACAGATACGTCACAGACTCAACCTTATTTGCTGGCTTAGACCGATACTCGTTGCATCTAGAGAATGAGCTGTTGGCGTACTGCTCGAGTCCCAGCTCCGTGAGAGGAATGTGGATCGCATGGATGACGATATAGTCTATGATGACAGACCTGTGGGGTTCCCGGTCTTTGCGTAGTAACAGACCAAATACAGGGCGACAGGGAATGTTCTTCGCAGCGCCTACATGCTTCTGCGAGAGGTAGCATCAGCAGTTACGTTGGCAGCACAGCTGCCAGAAGGGGGGTAAGGGGGGTTCTAGGCCACCCGGCGTTGCTCGGGCGGCGTTCATATTAAATAATTAATATCTGGCCAAGCCATGGACCGATTTTGACAAATGAGGTGTCGTTGGACTCAGACTGACGGGGGATTTGCTGTGGACCATTCGTTATATTTTTGAAGAAAAAAAATTGAAAACTTTTGTTTTCGAAAGTAGGTGATAGTTTGAAAACCAAACATGGTAGAACGTTGTGCCATGGTTCAAACGAACGGTCTCTATGTCCTTTATTTTCTGTAATAAAACTTTTTTTATGTTTTTTGAAAACCCTCGAATTTTGATAATACTATATTTTGGAAACTAGGAATTCTACAAAAACAATGTTTGACATAAATGGAAGGACCCTACGCCTTCTACCACGAAAATAAATTTCAAGTCTCTAGGATAAAAATTTGTGTTTTGTAAGTAGTGTCAATTGGAGAGAGCAGTCTCACTTAGGAAGTTGTGAGCCCCTGCGACCTTGGAATGGAAGAAGTCATGCTAGGAGGGCGTGCTTGGATTCATTTTTCGTCTCGTTGCGCTCTTTACGAGACTGTCGGTGTCGAAAAGGTGAAATGCTGGAAACATGTTTTTTTTTTGGGGGGGGGGGTAAAACATTGATTTTAGACTTTTTGCTCTATCTCGCGAACCAATCATGCTAGAGGCGTGCACTAAGGGTCCATGGACTCGGGGTGACGTCCTCTTTGCTATGGACCACTCGTTATATTTTTTTAAAAAATTTGGATACTCGATTTTGGGGTAAACACGTGTTTTTTGTGATTTTTGCTGTTTTCTCACGAACCAATAACTCTAGAGACGTGTACGAGGTGTCCTAGGACTCGGGCTCACGCCCCCTTTTAGAAACTATGTTTGACATTTTAACAAAGGGCCTAACGCCATACATGTTGAAAAAAATTCTTTACCGATACCTGTTTACAATGTTCATGAAGCGTGGTGGTTGAGAGAGACGATACTGCTGGGTGTGTGTTTCAACGAACCTGTCGCAGACCACGGTGGCTGTGCTCAATAGAACAATCGATATTTCGACGGGTCGGTGTATGACAGAGCGAGGGTGCGTTTTTCCTATATTTTACCCCCCCCCCCGAAGATGATCTTAAACGTGTAAACGGTGATGAGAACTTGGTTCTATGTTGGTCGAAGCGAGTAGAGAAAACAAACTTGATGGAGAGGGGGGACAGGCTAGCAGAATGTGAATGTCATTTGAGCTTATTGGAATGCGCTGAACTGGCTTGACAACAGGTGCAATGGAAAATGACAAAGACGCAGGGGACACTTGAAGGTGAAATAATCTGACCATCGTGGTGGCAGGGAAGAACGAAATGCATGCATACACGTGTGAGATGACATGTACGCTAAACCAGTTACATCCTGTTTGCTTCGTACGTGACAAAATGCAAGTTGACATGTAATATGATCCAACACACGTGTTCACCTTGGGCGTTATCTGTCCAAGTGCATGATAACAGAATGTTCAAAGCGTGGGAATCGCTGAATCAGTAAAAAGTATGATGCAACTTGTGGGAATGATGTCACAACCCATAGATAGGTAAGAGCTGCGAACAGCAGTGGTGGGAGGTGGAGGGGGGAGAGGGGGGAGGGGTAATGTACGAGAGAACACAGGTGGAAAGGGAAAGACAAACATGTATGAACATGCACGAAGCGTGGAGCGCTGTACACACAGAGCTATAGGGGGTGTACAACATATGTGAATAAATAAATAAAAAAGTGCATAGGTTCACACAACATGTAATTTATTGATCCAAGAATTAAACGTAGAGTTAAATCCTAACCATTTGACATATAGTTTATTTCCTTTTTGTTTCAACACTTTTTCCACAAGATAATGCTTAGGAAATGCTGTTTTCTGAAGTTCATGGAGATAAAATCTACCTTTTATGGGTTGATGGTTGAGGTCTTGGAGTAAATAGGTGACTGGAGTGTCCAAGTTGACTTGACGAATTCGAAATAGTTCAGTCCCCCACTGAGGCGTGTAGCCCTTATTGAAGGCAGACTTAAATTTGCTCACACGAACAAAATCCCCAATTTTCAGTCGGTGACGTTTAGGATCGGCTGTTTTTATGGGGTTAAACAGTTTATCCAATCGCTGAATATTTTTGGTCACGAGGCGTGGCTTGGTCCCAATCGTTCTATGTTTGGTGTCATTGTAACGTGACACTAGCTCTGGTAACATGTCCAACTAGCGATACGTGCCATGAGCGGTAAACGCTTTCCACATATGGGTTTTCAATGTTCGGTTGAACCGCTCGACCACACTGGCTTTGAGATTGCTGTACGTGGTTTAATGGTGAATATCCTTAGATTTGAGAAAACTGGAGAAATCCTTGTTGAAAAATTCTTTCCCCTGGTCAGTTTGTAGCAGCTGAGGTTGACATTTGGAGTGTTGAATAATATGTTGAAAGGCCTTGGTAACTAGTGGACCAGACTTGCGACGCACAGGTTCAACAAAGGCCATTTTGGAATAGACATCAATGACGGTCAACATATAGCGTACACCGTCGTTAATGCTAGCATAGGGTATCATTTCAACCCAGTCAGCTTGCCAAAATTCATCCACACCTCGTGAAATCACCTTGAGTCGAGGATAGTGACGCCTAGCTGGGCGATGCAACTCGTGAGCAAAATCCATTTTAATGGGTGAGGGCTTAAACAATAATTTTGGCATTTCGAAGTTCTTGTTCAATTTCTTGAATTTCCCAATCGTGACCGGTATGGCCAGCTTGACGTGAGGCATGCAACAACTGTAGCCGCTGGACGAGCTTATTGGGATTGTGCCAGTAGGTAACATCCACAAGGGGTTTTAATGGTTTAAATGTCACTCCCGAAGCGGATGCTTTACGACGAGTACTTTGACTGGTGGGAAACATTTTTGCAATGATGGTTTTATATTTTTGAGATATATTGGCATTCACTTGTTGAGTGGGATCATACTGTCTTTTGTGAGCATGGGTATCCAATAAAATGGATTTATATTTGTAAAGGTCCTCTGACGTATAATCATGGGAAGAGGGGGTCCGAGAAAAGAGCAGCTTTAACAGTCCTGGCGTTAATTTATAGTTGATGTTTTTAATGACAGCTTTAGTACGAGCAAATTTAATGGATGAATCGCCAATTTTAAAACGATCATCCTCATAGCGAACACCATACGTGGTATCAGTGTTTCCAATAAATAGATCGGTGAAATAAGGTTCCAATGTTGATCCATAATATTTTATTAAAGTGGTTTTCAGTTGAGCTTTATGTTGAGGGGTGGCCAAGAGTTGTGAAAACGGAGACGCCCTGGAAGGGCAAGGTGTTTCGACCATGGCCAAGGATTTCTTTTTTCTCAAAAACTCTGCCAGGGGTGCGGCCTTTTTTTGAGGCGTAAACACTTGTTCCTCGTCATCCTCAACTTCGCTAACACTAGTCAAATCTTCCTGTTCCTGTTCCTCTTCCTCCTCCTCACGGTCTTCGTGCAGCGTCTGAGTGGCTTGTGAAACGGTGGGTAGCGTTTCAGATGGCTTGAAAGAGGGTTTCAACATGGCTTTTAGCGGAGGTGCTAAATGTTGTTGAATAAACAAAGCATGATCGGCACGCGATCGTTTCAATTGACGAAACTTTTGGCGAATAGTATTTTTTGCTCTAATAATATGCTTTTTCAATTGACTCTCTGCTAACGCCATGGTGTCTTGACAAATGACTTGACAGGGAATGAGACAGGGCCTTAAATAGCAATAAAATGATCAACCCTACGCGATACCGTCGTTGGGTGAGTTCACTTTGTTTGTCAATCACTAAACAGGCATGACGTTGAGTGTTCCAGCACTTGGCACACAATTCTCTAAACATTTGAAAGGTCATATCCGGATTCACATGTTCATTATAAATGTGACGACTGTTCCTCTCGTCCTGGCGAAATAAAACAATGACATTGGCATTGTCACGAATCAACTGTTTGGACATTTTTGAATACGTTTGTCCAAGATAGAAGCAATCGATATGTTTATGTCGACCCATGCTGAAATAGCTTTGAATGATGCCTTGACGTTCAGTGGATACATCATCAAAAATCATGAGTGAATCAGGCTTTACCTCATCCGTTGAAATCACATTTTCTTGCATGGAAAATGTAAAATAACCCATATTCTCTTTTTGTAATCCAGACATGACTTGATCCAGAAACACGTAGATGGGTTGGTAGAGAGATTTTGCAAAAATATAAATATTTTGAAAACGCAGACCATTGGGCGCTGTAATGAGCGTCAGCAAAAGATTATTCTTTCCACAGCCGAAAGGTCCCACAATGATGCAGCGAATGGAAGATGGAAACAGCGAACCATGGCGATGTTCACGTGATGTGGGACAGAGATGGGAAACCATGTCCCTCACGGGGAATGACTCTTGCTGTTTAATAATCTTCATATCAACTAAGGCTTAGCCAAGCTAGCAGGCTGTATATATACAGGACACCGAGCCTTGTCATAGAAAGAGTAGACTGGTACTACCGGTTGGCGATGGATGTCTTTGGACGTGTGTTGATGGCCAAAGCTAGGTCTGTCCCCATACATGATCCTAAACAAGAAACAGATCCTGCTAATAAACACTATGGGGATAGGTCAGTAGTGCCACGCACAAAACAGGGAGATTATGAATTTAAGGGAAAGCGGTTAACCCATGTAAAACATCCTCAAGTGTCTACAGACGTTACTACGAAAAAGTATGTGGATAACAAAGTGTATGAGTTTTATGACAAAGTGCCCCAGCTTACGGTGAATGGCTATAGCGCTAATCACCATCGGATTATTCACGTGGAAGACCCGCAAGACGAAGACGATGTCTGTACCAAGCGTTACGTGACCTATGAAATGAAAAGGCTTTATACATTTATCCCATCTGTATTTTTAGTGTATCTAACAAATGAAAAACCTGTGATTGACAGAAACCATTTACCGCTAGCTCGTGACCAGCACTTGACCTATGTGCTTGCTTCGGTTTCAAGCCACTATCGATTACACTATGATGGAACCATTCACATGAAATATGCCATACCTGATGATAACCATTTACAAATAAAGATAAATGGTCATAGGATGTTGGTCCATAACCATGAAATGGTCAATGCAGGTGACGAATTACCTTTCAACTCATGTTGACATGGGATGAAAAGCAAGCGGGAAAAACCATAAACGATTTCCCACTTTATGTGGAATTGGAATATACAGCCATGAAATAACAATCTAGCGTTAGTTGTGACTTAAACTTTCCTGTGAAAGGTTGTTGGTCATCATCATGGTGAAACAAAGGTATGTGGTGAGAAAGACTAAAAAAAGGACTTTGTCCGTGGCAAAGCCTGGGCTTACGACATTCGTGGGCAAGCCCTTGCGAAAGAAAAAAAGAAAAAATAATGTATTGACCATAAGGAAAGCTTTTCGAGCAGCACAGAGACGTGTTATTCCAAACCGTCAGCGACAGGGTTCAAAACAAGGGCGAGTGATTCCCGTCCCCAAACGAGCGGGATTTTTACCTGCATTATTTGCCGGTTTGGCTGCTCTGGGTTCACTTTTGGGCGGTGCCAGTGCTGAGGCGAAAACCATTAAAGCCGTGCAGAAGGGCAAGCAACAACTCAAAGAAAGTCAGCGACACAATGAAATGATGGAAGCCATTGCTATGGGGGCTAGAAATGCCAATTTAAAGCCAGCCTTTTATCAACAAGGATTTGGGATTTCACCATTTCGAAATATTAAAAAGAAAAAAATAACCTCAGCCATAGCGAGACATGCCCAGACGCATCAACAAGTGGAAAGCTATGCTAAACAACTAAAGCTTTCTCATTTTCGAGGGGTGTTTATGCGGAACCAATTACCCCCACGAGCCTGGAAACAGGAATGTGCTGTTGTCAATTTGGATGATCACCGAGGACCAGGAACGCATTATGTAGCTTATGTCAAAGAGGGATCCATTGTATGGTACTTTGACAGTTTTGGGAACTTGCCCCCGACCATGGAACTAGTGACCTATTTTGGAAACAGGATCAAGATATAGTATAATGTGAAACGTGAGCAAACGTTTAACAGCCAACAGTGTGCACGTTTGTGTTTAATTTTTTTATATAAGACGCAGCATAAGCTAAAACGCCACCAGTATGTCGGCAGAAAGTAAAACGTATACACTGCATGGACGTGGACCTGAAGTCAGCCTAGACTTTTACCCGCCTATCGAATTGAGTGAAAAACCCTATGGTTTAGGACTTGTTTCTCTTGAAACGTACAATCGAATATACAATATACGTGAAAATGTGAACAACAAGTTTTACTATGATGATTCTGTGCTCATCCTGAACTCTGTCGGATACACGATCGATGACATTTATGAACACATGTATGTGGTGTTGATCAATGAGTATGGTTTAAAGTCATTTCTCGACGGAACGCACAAGTTTGAACTTGTAGGAAATACCAACACTCATCGCTGCAGTATTTTCTCTACCTTCAACATTGACTTTAAAACACACCCCGATTCCATTGGCCCACTACTAGGATTTAAACCACGTGTGTTGGAGCCCAACAAAAAACATGAATCAGACCATGAAGTGAAATTCATTGAGGACCATCATGTGTCGGTGACGTGTAATATTAGTAGGCAAGTGTACACCAATCGAGAACCATCGCATTCGCTTTATGACTTTATTGTGACATCGCCCAATGCCTATATTATTCGTGAAAACCCTCCAGTGGTGCTTTTTCATTCTGTGGCTGTCGATATTATTAGTAATATAACCTTAAGACTGATCAATAGAGATCAACTCATTGATCTAGATTCTACCACACCAGTGACTTACAAGTTGGTGCTAAAGCCACTATGAAGTTTGTGTATAAAGCAACAACACCGTCTAGGAATGGTGTTAGTTGTTTGCCACGTGAATACACGTTAACATCTCAAGACAAGCAAATTTTACAGCATTTGGGTTACCACGTCAACCCCCATGATGAATTCTATCCTAGAGATAGCGAACCGTATCGAGGAGCAACCAGGGGTGGTAAGAATTGATCTCCATTCCTATCAAGCTCAAACACCTGGACTCAATAACAATGATGAAATTCAATTTGTTATCAACAGCCAAGATATTTACACCCTACCGCATGAAAGTGTCATTCAGATTGAAGGTAGGCTCACCAAAGCCGATGGCTCTACACCCACCACGTCCAAGTTGGCCAACCATGGTTTGGCCTTTCTGTTTTCTGAAGTGCGGTATGTCATTAACGATATCGTGGTGGATAGCACTCGAAATGTGGGCATTTCCAGTGTCATGAAACTATATCCCTCTTATAGTGAGGAAGAAGGTAAGACACTTTGCATGGCGGGTTGGTGCCCTGACTCGACCAATGAATGGATGGTACACACCGATGGGACCTTTACTGGATTTACCTCTTAAACTGATTTTAGGCTTTGCAGAAGATCACCATCGCATTGTGGTCAACGCAAGGCAAGTGCTTTATCTAGTGAGAGACAGGAGTGATAATAATGCACTCAAGGGAGCTGACAATGCCCCCATAGATTCAAAAATTCAACTACAACGCTTGCTATGGAAAGTGCCTCATGTGACCCTTGACGATAGCAAAAAACTGGACATACTCAAGATCGTAAAAAGAGATATGCCTCTACCCATGGAATTTAGAAGCTGGGCACTCCATGAGTATCCGCTATTGCCCACCACCAACACACACAGTTGGTCTGTAAAAACAGCTCGCTATACAGAGAGACCTCTCTACCTGATCGTGGGTTTTCAAACGAATCGCAAGTATCAACAAACCAAAGATGCCACGCAATTTGATCACCTGCAATTGAGAAATGCACGTCTTTTCCTCAACGGAGCTGTGTTTCCCTAAGAAGGACTGGATTTGGATTTTTCAAAAAATAAGTTTGGCCCCCTGTACGACTTGTTTTCTAAATTTCGATGGTCGTATTATCAAAAAGAGAAAGGCCCCATGCTGCTACCCCAAGCGTTTAAGTCAAGAGCACCACTGATTATCTTTGACTGTTCTTACCTGGAAGAGTCTGTCAAACCATCCAATATCGACATTCGACTAGATTTTGAAACGCATGACAATGTACCAGCCAATACCACGGCCTACTGTTTGATTATTCATCATCACAAACAAGTCAACTATTATCCACTGTCCAACCAAGTGACGAGTGTATTAATAACAGGTCAACCCACGTCAAGCTGCTCAGTCATGTCTTGCTTTAAAGCCTCAAGAGACGTCACATCCATGAATTTATACTCTGAGGAACAACGTTTCAAGACTTTTGCCACGTGGCCGGTGCCTTTCATAAACCCTCAAGCCTTGGCGGCCACTGGATTCTACTATTTAAAAACAAGAGATTAAGTGAAATGTGCCTTTTGTCCCATCATCATAGACCAATGGCATGAGGGCGATGAGCCCATGCAGGAACATCAGCGCTGGTCACCCACCTGCCCCTACCTGTGTAGAATGGAAGTGGGAAATATACCCTGTCATTCAAGCTATCCCTCACTTGTGTCTCTGGGTGATGAAAAAACAAGTTACGATACGTGTGTACCATATGGCGTCCATGGTGCTTCGGTGAGCAGCACACCATCAAAAGTGCCTAGTTTAGAGACATTGGGACATCATCGGTGTTATGGACGTTACAAACACAAGAGACTATATTGTTGTATCAGTTGGTATCGTCCTTATCCCAAAATGACAAAAGTCTGTAGGACGTGTTATGATAATAAAATGATATAATTCTTAAATTCTTATTTTTGCATGTCCCCCTATCCTACCCTAACCTCAATTTGAAACTAGCATGGTAGGTAAGTCCATGTCATGATCACACCTTAGTGATCGATCGTCAGTCAGTCGTCAGTTGAACTTGGTCCAGGCAAGCGTCAACATGTTGCGCACACTCGTTGTGGATTGCCAAGGGTTTAAAATTGGTGACAACAAATTTATATTTAAACAAGTGGCCATTATCGATTGTACCACGTTTTGGATATCGCAAGCTACGCATTTGCTATTTAAACCGCCCCATGCTTTTGATTTGTTGTGTGAAAAAGACCGTAATCAAACCCAGTGGATTGAAAATCATAGGCAACTAGACTGGAATCAGGGAACCATTTCCTATAAACATTTGGACGTGGTCATGAAAGCACACTAGTCCTCGGCCAATGTGGTATTTGTGAAAGGTAATGAAAAACGTCAATGGTTGCAACCATTTTTGCGTCTTACTGTCAATTTATTGACCTCATGGAGTTGGGCTGCCCCTCCCTGCAAACGCTCATGGATACTTGTTCCTGTGGCAACATTACTCATACAGCCCTAGCCCATGTGTGGCATCTCTTTCATTGGTTAACCACTCATGCCTGTTGGGAGTTGTTGAACAAAATTATAACTCAAGATTTACCTGTGAATGACGTCAGCGACGTGTAAACATCTACAGCACGGGATACCATGGAGAAAGGCAATGTTACGGACAAAGCCATCGGCAAGTTCTTTGTGTGCAAAGAGAAACTAGACAGTTTTACCAAAGAGGAACTCTTGGCGCTCCCCAAGTCGTTCATTTATTATGTAGCCGCCAACGCGGTGAAAGAAATCTGGCAACATGTACCAAAATCATGGACACAAGACCCTGTGTTGAGTGAATTGCAACCCTGTACGGATTACGATCACCATAAGCAAGTGGCCATGGCAAAGATACCGTCTATGCGTCAGTGCGCGACTTGTCAGCTAGTGAAACTGTATCACGGTCATAAAAGTCCGTATGAAGACTTTGTTGAATAATTCCACGAGTGTCATGGCGAGAAAAAGCAACAACAACAGCAAACACAAACATCGTCCACAGAAGTGGAGGAAGACCAAACCTTTTTACCATCGATGGAAAAGGAGATGCCAGACCTGTACTGGCAATGGCGTGATTGACAAAGTGATTCAATACTTACCTTTCGAAATCCATCTTCCAGGTTATCGTTTTTGCGGCCCTGGAACTCATCTCGAAAAACGTTTGCAGCGTGGTGATGTACCCATTAATCTTTTGGATCAAGCATGCAAAGAACATGACCTATCTTATCGCCATAGTCATCCTGTTTTAAGACATGTGGCAGATAAATTGTTATTGAAAAAAGCTAAACAACGTTTCACATCCTGTGATGCCTCAGTGGGTGAAAGGATGGCAGCCCTGATTGTCATGAGTGCTATGACAGGAAAGTTGATGATGCAAGGACATAAACATTGAGGAATGGAAGAGTGAGGAATTGGGATTTGTTTGTATTCTATTTTTCTTTTGTCAATTCACTAGGACTATGAAATAAAAACAAAGGTTTACCAGAGCACGATGTTGTGTTATTTTTAATTTAAAAAAATCATGATGTTGTTGGGCTGATGTTTCATTTTACACATTTCACACATGATGAATTCACACATTGCCATTTTGCCAATTAGCAATTTACAGTTTTTAAAATGTTCGTTTCAAGTTTTGTGATTTGATGATACGGATTTTTCCATTATGCTGATAACGCATTTTAAACAATGTCCGTTTGAAGTTTTTGAATTTTCATATTTCACACATGGCCATTTTGCCAATTTGCAATTTACAGTTTTTTAAAATGTTCGTTTCAAGTTTTGTGATTTTGATGATATGGATTTTTCCATTTTGCTGATGACACTTTTTAAATAATGTCCGTTTGAGGTTTTTGAATTTTCATATTTCACACAGTTTTTAAAAATGTCCGTTTTAAGTTTTGCTGTTTTTGGTGATATCGAAACATGGATTTCCCATTTTGCTGTTTTGACATTTTACCATTTGGTGTATGTCGAAAGTTGAGATTTGACAATGATGTTGATGCAAGTGCTTAACCTTGGCGATGCTGCAATGTGTTTATGACACTGTGGAAACGTCGAGGTCTACGACTACTGCAGGTAAGACTGTTTTTTACAAAAATAATGTCAATTGACTGCCACATTTCAAGGAAAACAAAACTATTGAAAACAAAATGAGTATATCAGTGAAAATTTCCCCCTCCCCACCCACCCTACCTCACCGTGTTTGCTCTGGTCATACATACTCACCAGCTTTCTCTCTCTACTCATACATTCACACCTGTCTTTATTCCCAAAAGCACATTCTTGACATGCACACTCATCCCAAAAGAACTTTTTTTAGTTTATCATTTATAATTTACATTACGAAAAATAATAATAATTAAAGTTACTAAAAATACTATTACTCATTAAATATTTACAAAAAAACTACAACTTTGTACAGCTTAAAAGAATCAAACTATTCACCCATCAAAAATTAAAAAAAAAAAAAAGGTTGCATACAACTTTTAAAGAGCAAAAGTTCCAAGTGGGTTGCCACTATTTTACAAAATCTACTATTTACAACGCCAGAAACCAATATTTACAAAATACTAAATACTAAATCAACGAGTTACAAAAAAGCCATGTCCCTAAACGATTACACAGAAAAACCACACCTCCTCCTCCTTGCGGTCATAACCCCAGGGCAGGCTGGTGAGCAGGTCATCAGCCCACACACGTTTGTCATCCATGGAGGCGAGGGTGCGTTTTCTCTGTTCCACAATATACAAATGATGGTTGCTGGATTGTATCCTGCACTGTGTATGAGACATAGCTTTGCCAGTGCGTAAAACCGCTAGATAGTCATCTACACGTAGCGATTTCACCACTGCCCTACCTATACCTGTTGCTCTTTTGGCTTCCTTACAGTCGAGTGTGCGATAAGCATACATTTTCGAAGCCAAACCTACGAATTCCGTCATAACGGAATCACCGCATTCATCTTTTAAAACGCCCATTTTCTTCTTGTTTTTTATGGGCAGCTGAAACACGTTGTCAGCGCTATAGCAAGATGTATCGAACCAGTCACTATGTTGCCTCATGACGTCATAGGGGTTGCAGTGGCGAATGTGGTAAATGAATGAGTCCGTATCCATATACAAAAGAGAGACGTCCTCAAAATGGTGTCTGGCAAACTCATAGTGAAATCGATACATGACCGATTTAGAAAAGTCTAAAATGACTTGACCCAAGTAAATAGGCTTATCCATGGTCACGCTGGTCTTATTCATTTCAATAGTAGCCAAATCCTCATCGATGATTTTGATCGATTTGAAATTCTCCATAGACTTGCCATAGATGCAGTTGTTCATTAATTTAAAAACATTAATTTCAAACTGCTGTGTTGCCATTTGTCGGTGCTCTGTGTTGAGTTGCATGTATGGCTTGAGCCATGCTTTTTGAGCAAAAGAAATACCTCTATGGATTTTCTTCAACACCAAGCCTTGGGCGAGGCACTGCACCAACATTTGGATATGTAGCACATACCGATTTTTGTTGTAAAGTGTGCCCATGAGTTTTTCAATTTTCACTTTACTGCCAGGGGAAACCATTTGCTCAAGGCAGAATGGGAAATCGGCATGTTCATCATACAAGGATGAGGGATATTCAATATCCACTTCTAGCACATATCCACGGCCTGTTTCTTGGCTAGCCATGTTCACATCAAATTCTGACACTTGTTTGTCTGTCAGCGAAGCTAACTTCCCATAGGACAAAGGTTGACTCATAGCGTAACCGTACAAATTATTCACGTCATAGTACCATCCAACCAGCCTTCGTGCTGACTACCTAACAACAAGTACATTAAGTACGATTCTGGTTTGTCTGGTGAATAATCAAGCATGTAGACATTGTTCGCTTCGGCATGGCGCTGGTAAAGCGACACCACGCCACCACGAATGCCTATTTCAAAAAATAGAACCATGTCTACATCAGTGAGTAAATCCAATTCCACTTGAGTGTATTTTAAAGCGGCATCAAACGAGAGCCCAGGACTCGTATAATAGTGAGCCGGGTCAAGACCATAAATGTGCTGACACAACTCACGGAATTTTTCAAACACATCGGTGAGCAGCAATACATCCAGTTTTAGGTAATGCATAGCATATTCACTTAGCGTGTTCATGCCAAACACTCGCCAAACTTGACATGCATGTGCATAGTCTTCATCGGAAACGGTACTGCGTGTTAGTTTCGAGTAAAATTTTCTTGTGGTGGGAGTTTTCTTTGCTTTAACACGTCCCAGCTGTTGCAGACATCATACGGGAATATACATTTCCGAATGCACAATTGAAATTGCTCAGGATCATTAAAATGCATTCTAGTATTTTTTAATTCCTCCTCATTCAAGCCATTCAAAAGACTGTCTAGCGAGGATGCCATAAACTTAAAGGAATCCAAAAATCGAATGCTAAAGTTGCTCAACCTCCATGTCAGGGCTGTACAACGCTCATGGTTTTGGGGAATAATGGTAAACGAGCCCTTGTTGACATGACCCAATTCACGAATCAAAAACTGAATGTCATAATTCGCCAGATTGTGGAAAAAGACACTGATGAAACGAGGAGCTGGAAAGTTCAAATTGCATTTACTATGCGCAGCTCCACGAAACTCCCCCGTAAAGTGCGAGTGATCACGAACGGTGTCTTCAGCACTGATCAGTGGCTTTTCGCAAATATGGCATGTCGTGGCATGCTCATACTGCTGCTGCTGTTCTTGAGTTAGGCTCATGGGTACTGGGTGGTCCAGTAATCCCTGTACATGGTCGGCCAACTTGACAAGTTCATCCAAAAACCATCTGGCACAATCTGGCCCCTCACGGTATTTGTAAACGGATTGTGTGGGGTCATAGGCACACACCACATTAAATCCTATGGCAAAGGGTTCATGTTTTTGAATGGGTATGGTTGAGCTGATGGAGGGATCTGGTTCACATCCCGCCATGGGTGTGGTAAGAGCTTCGAAATCTGCATACACCACATAGGGGGCAATGTCACGCTTGTGAATGTCCTTAAACTTTAACACAGCCTTGTCCCCTTGTGGCAATATCAGTCTCACCGCTTCCTGAGAAACACAATCTATCCTATGACGTTCCAAAGAAGTAGGCGTCCAAAAGTATTGGAGACAACGGTCACAAATATGCTTTTTACCATGCGCTTTGGACATTTGGCTGCTTAGCAATCTACTCAGGCTTTTAATGAGGCAATATTGATTCACTTCTCCGTAAGACAGATATAAAAGATGAATGTGATGTCGTTTCGGTTCTTTTGTTGCATAAAGAGGACCCACAATCTCATCACCATCAAGGCCATACACCATGAACGAAAAGTCCTGGTAATCTTGCTCTAACCTATGGATCTCGGTTAAGTCCATAGGGAACGACACTCGAGTTAAATTTAACGTTTGTTTCAATTCATCAAACTTGGCCCTGTACATTCCTGGCCAACAACCATTATGTTGTACTGGCTGCAAATATCCAGCCACACAGCACAAGAAGCAATCATTGTCATGATTCTTTATATTCACCACAGCCTTTTTCGATGCTATTGCTGGTGGTGTTTTAATATAGCTATACCCAGCATTCAACGGGTTGAAATGACAAATGTTGATTTGTAGATGATGAATTTTGTCTAACGCTAAACCACTTGGTCCTTGTTGCAGTTTATCAAATTTTGATAGCAAGGCATTGACCACGTGGGTTTCATACCATTGTTCCAAATTATGGGCTATGAATAGCTCTTGCATTTTACTGCAAATATAAAATGTCTCTTTATGTTCCACGTCCTTCTTTTTATATATGAAATCGCACACCAGTTCTGTATTCACCTTTAAAGCCGTATGCAACCTTTGCGCTGTACAAATTTCAATTTTAAAAATTTCAAAACAAGATTCTAAAAATTCTTTGGGAATCAAACTTTTTCTAACATTGACCACACGACCAGAGCACACACGCGATTTGAAACAACTGTTTAGGGGTTCCCAAGTTAACGTATCCGCAGCAGTAAAAGACATTATTTTGAAAGAACACTCTCACCTGAGTTTTCAGCTGTAGACTGTTGAACAATGGTCCCAAACACACACGTTCCTGGTTATTAACAGATGTCAAGCGTTTCCCAACACTCTAAAAAGAAATAAAATAAACCACCATAAGTATATCAATTCCATATAGTTTATGCATTTCATAAACAAAACAAAATCAAACAGGTTATATATATTAAAAAATTTCACCTTGGCGTATAATGCTTTGCTTTATTCCAGTCTCGTGGACTAGTGTGGAAATGGTTTCCGTCTCTAGCTGTCCGCCTTTCCCTCTCTTTTTCAATCTCTTTCCCACAGACACACAACAGGTAGGCTATACACGTTATCTGCAAACAAATAAATAAACATTTATTTTATAACTTTAACAATCAATAAATTATTGCATTCAATATATATAAATGAATTAATATATAAATGAATAAATATATAAATAAATACCTACCCTACAACAAGGTTAGGTATTTCCACCAACACCAAAACTGTTAAACAAGACCATGTGTTTCACGCAACGCAGTGTGTTCAAAGGTAGTCGCCTAAGTGAGTGTGGAAATGATAACGACATGTCTTTATATATGTTACGTTGCACGTATAATCATTTTTTCTCCCACGCTTTGAACATTCTGTTATCAGGCACGTGGACAGCTAACGTCCCAGGTGAACACCTGTGTCAGATCAAATTTCACATGAACTTGCATTTTGTCACGTACGAAGCAAACAGGATGTAACTTGTTTAGCGTACATGTCATCTCACACGTGTTCACATGCATTTCGCTCTTCCCCGCCACCACGGTTGTCGGATTATTTCACCTTCAAGCGTCTTTGTCATTTTCCATTGCACCTGTTGTCAAGTCAGATCAGCGCATTCCAATAAGCTCAAATGACATTCACATTCTGCTAGTCTGTCCCCCCTCTCCATCAAGTTTGTTTTCTCTACTCGCTTCGACCAACATAGAACCAAGTTATCATCACCGTTTACACGTTTAAGATCATATTCCGGGGGGGGGGGGTTAAAATATAGGAAAAACGCACCCTCGCTCTGTCATACACCGACCCGTCGAAATATCGATTGTTCTATTGAGCACAGCCACCATGGTCAGCGACAGGTTCGTTGAAACACACACCCAGCAGTATCGTCTCTCTCAACCACCACGCTTCATGAAAATTGTAAACAGGTATCGGTAAAGAATTTTATTTTCAACATGTATGGCGTTAGGCCCTTTGTCAAAATGTCAAACATAGTTTCTAAAAGGGGGCGTGGGTCCGAGTCCTAGGACACCTCGTACGCGCCTCTAGCATGATTGGTTCGCGAGATAGAGCAAAAAGTCTAAAATCACGGTTTTACCCCCCCCCCCCCCCCCACACACAAAAAAACCATGTTTCCAGCATTTCACCTTTTCGACACCGACATTCCCGTAGAGAGCGCAACGAGACGAAAAAAACGAATCCAAGCACGCCCTCCTAGCATGACTCCTTCCATTCCAAGGTCGCAGGGGCTCACAACTTCCTAAGTGAGACAGCTCTCTCCAATTGACACTACTTACAAAACACAAATTTTTATCCTAGAGACTTGAAATTTATTTTCGTGGTAGAGGGCGTAGGGGCCTTCCATTTATGTCAAACATTGTTTTTGTAGAATTCCTAGTTTCCAAAATATAGTATTTTCAAAATTCGAGGGTTTAAAAAAAACATAAAAATAAAAAAGTTTTATTACAGAAAATAAAGGACATAGAGACCGTTCGTTTGAACCATGGCACAACGTTCTACCATGTTTGGTTTTCAAACTATCACCTACTTTCGAAAACAAAAATTTCCATTTTTTTTTTCTTCAAAAATATAACGAGTGGTCCATAGAAAAGCCCCCATCAGCCTGAGTCCAACGACACCCCATTTGTCAAAATCGGACCATGGGTTGGCCAGATATTAATTATTTAATATGAACGCCGCCCGAGCAACGCCGGGTGGCCTAGAACCCCCCTTACCCCCCTACTGCTGCCGCTTGTATCAGCTGGTAAATTTATAAGGAAACAACTGAAGCTTGTCTCTTACAGCTTTATGTGCTGTTCTCTGTTTCTTGAGCTAATTTGCGTGTTGATTTTCTTGAACTACGCAGCATTATATCGGAAATTTCATTAAGTTTTTCGTCTGTTAAAAGCATAGGCCTGCTTGTCCCCGGTACATCGTTAACTGAGCCGGTCACACGAAATTTACTTATCAAATCCCGAACGGTATCCCGGTTAGGACACTTTGAATTAGGAAACCGCTCCTGAAAGTTTAGTTTTACATTTTCTGTAAAGCCGGCCCCGTGGTGTTGGGGTAGCGCGCCTGCCTCTCACCCGGAGGCCCCGGGTTCGATTCCCGGCTCCGTCAGGAAATTTAGAAACTGCCGTGAGGGCTAGAACGGGGTGCACTCAGCCTCGTGAGGACAATATTGAGTAGCTGTCTGACACTGGGGCAGCGCCCCGATCACGAAAACCAAGATTAACGGCCAAGGAGACTCGATGCGCTGATCACGTGTCACCCCAATATCTGCAGGTCAAATGGCTGGGCAGCGGTCACTTGCTAGGCCTAGGTCCTTCATGGACTGTGGTGCAAGGGGTTATTTTATGTAAACCGATTGCCTTCGCGAAAAACGTATTCCACCACTACTCTTCAGTAGTAAACATTACCGCCTGTATACTGTATACTGTTGCGCTCTTCCAATAATCTATCTGAACGCTCGCTTTCTGCAATACACACTGACGATTTCGACAGCCCACACGCGTGGCCTGCACTGTCCTGCTACCCTGTCCATGACACCGTGCTGCCAACTAAACTTCTGATGCTACCTCTTGCAGCAACACGCAGGCGCTGCGGAGAACATTCCCTGGCGCCCTGAATATTGGTCCGTGACTAACTCACTCATTAGCAACACAACAGTGGTTTAGGCAACGGCCCTATGTTAGCAGTATTGGAATAGACAGGAATAACAGATAACTCAGTGGGCTGGTGATAGGCCCTTCACTTGTCGCCTGCCCTTTCCCCTGACCACGCAAGTTCGCTGAGGTTGGACTCAAGCAGTTGTGACAACAAACACCTATATTTAGAAATGCACATGTTGGTTGAATTATGTAGATGTAACTGGTAAAATATTGAATGCCTGAAATATTGAGATACTCCCAAATCAATACAGCGAGGTCATCTGCCCTGGTTAGAGGCATAGATGGACAATTATTAAGTAACGAATGGAGCAAATTATGTCACACACGAATTGAAATGTCGCTGTGGATGATACAATTCGATTCTATCAAGCTTTCGCACTCATACAAAGAAAACACATGCACTGACGCAAAAATGTATGAAATACACTCATTTGTTGAAGCGACTCAACAAAATCAATTTACTAATTCAGAAACCTATGCGGGCGTACATAGCAATACCCGGCATGCGTTGCAATTCCTATCAAAGACAGAAACGAAGATAACAATAATGTTATTGGTTTTACGTACCATTTAACAACTGCGGCTTTTAGAGACGCCGGGGTGACGGCATTTTGGTCTGAAGGGGATCTTTGACGTGCCAGTAAATCTACTGACACGGCCCTCTCGCATTTGCGCACCCTCAAATGCCAACTGGCTGCGCCAGAATTCGATCCTGAAACCTTGGTCACAGCAGGCGAGAACGTTACCGCTGAGCCACGCAGCCAGTCCAAGAAAGAAAGAAAGAAAGAAAGAAAGAATAAAAAAAAAGAGTTTGAATTGTAATTTCGTTTACTGAAGTGCCTTTGGATAAACAATATTCTTTGCTGTTCTGCCTAGTGCATATATAAATAAATCTGAAGGCTTTCCGATGCATGAGCACGCCACATACAGCTGACGATGTGAGCATTTGTTAAAACACCTCGTGCGCCATCTAATGTAAAATGGATTTACGTATTCAGAAACAATGGTGGGAGTGTGCACAACAACTCACCAAAGTTTCATTACAATTAGTGGAATTGTATATAAACGCTTGCGGGACTCTGACTGGTCAATACTCATTTGTTGAAATTACTTGTATGCTACCTACTATCAAATGTTCTTTTCTAATTCAGAAACCTTTGTGGAAGTGTGCACAACAACTCACCTTAATGTCATCGCAATCGGATGAATGGCATATGAACGGATACAGGACTTTGTTGGAACGATTCGCGCACCGTCACCCATTTGTTGAATCTACTCGTGCGCTACCTATTGTGAAATGGATTTAATAAGCCAGAAACTTTCCTTGGAGTGTACACAACAACTCACCCAAGTTTCATCGCAATTGGATGAATGGTATATGAACGCATACAGGACTTTGTTGAATTTATTCGCGCGTCATCACTCATTTGTTGAATCTGTACATATTGAAAAAAAGCTTTCCTGGAGTGTGCACAACAATTCACTAAAGTTTAATCGCAATCGGATGAATGGTATATGAACGCATAAGGGACTTGAAATGATTCGCGTGCCATGACCGTATTCGAACCGGCAGCCAAGCGTGAGTTTAGTTTTAAGAACCCTCGATCAAAAACCGTGGCGGGAACTGTATTGGAATAGACAGCAATACCAGATAACATGGCAGGCTGCTGGCAGGGCCCTCATGTCCCTCGCGATGAATCAGCAAGCTATTCTCACACCTTGCATTGCGCTAACATAAGTATACAGATCGTGCAATTGGATTACTGTGAGATTTAATGGTTCCAGTTAAGTCACTCACCCTTTTGTGTTACATATATAATTTGTAGCCAGAAACCTTCCCTGGGGTGCACACAACAACTCACCCAAATTTCATCGCTATCGGATGAATGGTATATGAACGCATAGGGGACAGACAGACAAACTATCACGTAACATTGATTTTTATATATTTATTTATTTATTTATTGGGTACAGAAAGTCCCAGTGAGCTGGTATCTCAAGGGGGGACTGCCCTTTACAAATATGGGTTAGCAACTTATACTAGAATATACTAAGGTGATAGGATCATTTATTCAGTGTTTATGGGTTCATATACAGCAGTGGTTCTGAACCCGTAGAAGTCTGCGGACCACTCAGCGTGAAATTGAATCATGTACGGACCACCCCTCATCCCCCTCAACCCCTCCCCCTCCCCCCAATACACCTTATCAGTTGTAACCCTTCCTCAATAACACTTATTTTAAAGATATTTCAATTTAAAACCTGATAGTCATCGTTGCGAATACATTCGGACAATTCTCGTTCAACGCAAATCGTTTTCGAAATCCCCATTTATTGGCCACTTTTTTATACGTGCTGGTGGACCCTTTTCTCCCGCGGACCACTCCCAAGGCACTCGCGGACCACCGGTTAAGAACCACTGATCTACAGGGTGTCCCATCTAACTCTGCGACCTCAAATATGATCGAAATGAAACAAGATTTGAAAAATCTACTTGCGCAGGAATGTAGCCACGTCAGGGGGTCACACAATGGGAGGATATGCACAATCCAGGAAATTATAACAATATCACTTTCAACGCAAAGTTACCTTTTCTTTAATGGAACATACATATTTTTTCTAGCAAAATCAAAAGTAAACATTCAGTTATTGACAACAGAATTGGTTTCACTTCTCTAAACCTCGTACCTTCTGAAATAACTAACGTTGTAGAGGATGGCAATGGAGACACTGTTTGTCACGTAAAAAAATAAAATAAAAAACACAAGTGTAGAACTGTACACATAGTACCAATTATCGATTTCCTAAACAAATTTGTGGCTTATAGCTTAAAGGAACGCCATGTTTTAAATTACATCCAGCACGGAAAAGGCATTCACAAGTAAGCAGTAACATCTTAGCTGATGAAACTGTGTCACTTCAGCAGATGTTCAATGTGACCACTGTTTGCATCAATGCACTTCTGTAGACGGTGAACAAGAGAGCGTTGTACTGATCCCAGTGTTTCCACATATATTTCCGCACACGCCGCAGTAATACGCAGTTGCATATTCGCTATTGTAGTTGGGACTTCCTGAGAGACTATCTTTCAATGCGCTCCAGAGAAAGTAGTCTAATGTTGTCAAGTCGGAGGACCGTGCTGGCCATCTCACAGGACCACCATGTCATATCCACCGATTTGGAAACTTCTCATCCATTATATCTCTGGCAACACGTGCGAAATGTGCGGGGCACCCATCATGTTGGAACCAAATTAATACACGAGTTTCCAATCCCACGTCCTCCATGAGAAGGGGTAACGTGTCTTGAAGAAATGATGCATATCGTTGTAAGTTTAGTGTTCCCTGATAAAAACTAGGGATTTACAATACGGTTGTCAATGATAGCGCACCAAACATTGATACCCCACTGTCGATGGTTAGCAACCTCGCGAAGCCAGTGGGGGTTTTCCACGGAATAATAGTGCATGTTCCTCAAATTTACATTGCCATGATTTGTGAACGAAGCTTCATCCGTAAACATAACATCCCTTATGAATGCGTTATTATCGTGCAACTGCTGCAATGCAAAACAACAGAATGCAATGCGGGCTTCAAAGTAATTCCCGTACAGTTCCTTGTGCAGTGACATATGATACGGATGAAATTTATGCCTGTGCAAAATTGTGCCAACACTAGAGCGGCTTATTCCAGAACCGCGTGCAATTTGTCAAACACTCACGTGCGGATTGTGAGCTACAGCAGCCAGAACAGCGATTTCATTACCGTTGTTAATTGCTCTGTTTGTACGTTGACGTTTTCTGGGAGCCCAACTTCCTGTTTCTGAGAGACTTCTGCACATATTGGCAATGATACGAGGTGACGGACACCGTCGATCTGGGTAGCGTTCAGCATACAATGTCACAACTGTTGTTGCATTTCTGTGACATTCGCCGTGAATTAAAATAATGTCTAGCTGTTCTTCATTACTGATGGCCGGCATTCTGGTATGTACTAGACGAAACAAGAGAAAAAAAGAGGTAGAAACAAAATAGGGTTCCAAAAATCAAAGTATCTGCGAACATAAACATAGGATTCGTAGGTATTTACATGTTTCACACTGACAGAAGTATAGACGACCAGACCAGCAGCCACGCGTTCACTGAGAAGTGCAGCTGTAATGTTACTGTCTTGTTTCCTGAATGCTTTTAGTACAGCGATGCAAACAATCCAGCTGTGTGTAGGCCAACGGCGTGCACTACACTTTTGTTAAACGTCACGAACAGTGTCTCCTTTACCATCCTCTATAACTTTAGTTATTTCAGAATATACGAGGTTTTTAGAGAAATGAAACGAATTCTGTTATCAATAATTGTATGTTTACTTTTGATTTTGCTAGAAAAAACATGTATGATCCATAAAAAAAGGTAACTTTGCGTTGAAAGTGATATTGTTATAATTTCCTGGAATGTGCATATCCACCCATTGTGTGACCCCCCCTGACGTGACTACATTCCTGCGCAAGTAGATTTTTCAAATTTTGTTTCATTTCGATAATATTTGAGGTCGCAGAGTTAGGTGGGACACTCTGTATATTCTTCAACATATTGTTTCAGGAAGTACCTACGTGCTTACTTTTTGAATTTGTTTAAGTTTATAATTTGTCTCAGTTTAGGAGGTAAGTTGTTATAAGATGTGCTGGCTGAATAGGAAATACTGTTAATACCATATCTAGTTGTGTTTGTTGACTCCATGTATAACTGTTTTGCTGATCTTGTGTTATGGGTATGAATGTCCTTCCTGCATTGAAGTCCGGCATTAAGACTAATAAGACCTTGTTTATATCTGAACATAAATAAAGCTTCAGAGTATTTTAGCTGGCTTCGTAATGGCAATATATTTGTCTCCTAAAATACTTGTACAGTTGGTTTCCTAAAATCGTAACCATACATGATTTTAATTGCTCTTTTTTGGAGTACTTCGAGCTCATTTATTGATTCCTGTGTACATTTCCCCATATTATTTTCATGTACATAAGGTGAGAAGGAATAAGAGAGGCATATATGCTCCATGTTGATTGCTTATTCCATAATCCCTTAATCTTTTTAGAACACCAATTACACTAACAATTTTCTTTTTCACCTTTGTGACATGTTCATTCCAACTTAGGTTATTGTCCTAAGGTAGGCCTAAATATGTGCATTGTTTCACCCGTTCGATGGGTACATTGCCAATTTTAACTATGTTGCAAGTGTTTGAACTGTAAGCTAGTTTATGAAATAGCATGTATTTTGATTTTGAGGTGCTTATTATTAATTTACTTTTTGAAAGCCATGCTGTTAGTATATTTAGATCCTTTTGCATATTCTCCATAATCCTTTGTTCACAGGTGCTCTCGTAAAGTAGAAATATATCATCTGCAAATAGAAATATTTTACCAGTAAACTCTAAATAACCTATATCATTAATAAATATCGGGAACAGCAATGGTCCGAGCACTGACCCTTTTCAGGGGCAAATAACTTCACTGTTCCGCCCCCTTTAAACAACAATAACTATAACATAACTAACTGACCCTTGTGGGACACCGCATTTAACATCAGAAATGGAGTATACTTTAGTATTATTAACGTTAACATACTGCTTCCTGTTAGACAGGTAGTTTTTAAACCAGCCTACATAAAGCTCCGCATTTAACATCAGAAATGGAGTACTTTAGTTTTATTAACGTTAAAATACTGCTTCCTGTTAGACAGGTAGTTTTTAAACCAGCCTACATAAAGCTCCTTTTAGACAATCTTTAAACGTGCTAAGTATAATGGTGTTGGAGTAAATGGCAGGAGAATGACGACAATGCATGCGGCACTTATAAATGTGTTCCCCCTATATGTCTATATAATATATTATGTTGATCCGGTCTTGTTCGTCTCATGTAGGCATAAGTCACTTTGCTGTGAAGATGTCTTTCCTGTTTTATCCTTGTCTCCTTATTCTGTGTTTACTAATATAACGCGTCAGACCATCGCCGATGGTCCCTACCTTTTAATTATTTTTTTAAAATTAATTTTATTAATGCAGCCAATGGCCATGTACTTTTCTTTTCAGGACGGGTCAGGGAAGGGATATTGGAAGGAAATCGGCCGTGGACCTATTGAAAGGAACCGTCCCGGCATTTGCTTGGTGGTGAAAATGGGAAACCACGAAAACCATTTTCAGGACGGCCGAGGTGGGATTCGAACCACACTCACCCGATACCAGCGAGGCACGAGGTAGCGCGTTAGCGCTCTCGGCCACCGCGGCCTGTGTATGTACTTTTTGACTGCCATCAAATAATAAGATACAGAAACTATTAGGTGAAGTGTTCTGCTGTGCCCTGTACCATAATACAAAGAAGAAGAACAAGAAGATTATTTTGTCCTGAAGTGATCAGCTGCTCGCTAATTAACATTTGAACCCCCCTCCCCATTCATACGTAAATACTTTGTTGATAGTCTGTGATGTTCGGCGAAAATCAGCGAGCAATATAAGTAATTTCACTCGATACGGGCTATTCATCTGTTCCTGTATTTCAACCATTTGATTATGTGCACTGAAGGATTTGCCTACATTTAAGGAATAAAAAGAAAGAAGAAAAAAGGGATGTAATAGCTTTTGAATGACAGGTCCATCTTGTTCTTGTACCGTCTGTCAACTTGCTTTTGGGCTTCAATTTCGCGTACTTATGTTACTGGACTTGATTGGAAAGTATAGTTAAGTAGGCGAAAACTAGTAATACTTCGTGTACGGTTATTTTGAAGGATTTATGTTTGATCCCATGGGAATGGCGTTGGGTTGTTAACTTCCCAAAGGATTTTTGTTTTTGTTTTCGGCATCTGTTTGGGCTAAACTCTCTAATGTATGGACTGTAATTACTGATTGTGTCGGCAATTTTATTTCATAATATTGACGACCGTAATCATACAACTGTGGTTCAGCTTGCATATTTTCCCATTATATGTAATGACTTCTTGATATTGATCAGCCGAGTGCGATTCACATACAATGTGTGTGTGTGTGTGTTGTGTACTGTCACAGCCGTATGCTGTAAATGGTCAGTGATGGGATATTTCTGAGGTTAGTAAAAACAATTGTTTTAACAGTTCTGATTCCTCTCAAAGTAATTATATTGGGTTTTATTTTTTTCAGTATTAGACTCCCGATTTAGTTCCAGTGGACTATCGTGATGTATAAACAAGTGTGATTAGAATTTGATGTTTGCGGAACGGGATTGTGATTTTTTCCTCGTGATTAGGTTCAGTGATAGAAATGTTATTGATGAAATGAACGTTGAGTATTGATAGGACATATCATTTACAGTTTCAAATGCCCACTAAATTAGCCTATCAGTGCACTGATAAATTCATAGTGTATTTCGCGCAAGTGATTTTGCGTTTAATTAGCCGCGATGCACCGCCAAACATCTGTTAAAAATGTATCCCCTTATTGCTGATTTTCTTTTCATGTCCGGGAACCGTCAGAGTTAATTTAAGGCTGACTTCACAAATGAATATCGTACATTATCACATGTGTGGTGGTGTAAAGAGCTGTCAGGGGTGCCGCTGTTGTGCAGCTTCCTTTCATCCACATTTGATTAATTTATGCTGTAGAGGAGTGGGGTCATCTGTCTCTTCAACATCGGTGCTGTTTATGTAGTAGGCCTATGGTTTATTTAAAACCTATTTATTTCCTGGATTGTTACATTTATTAAAAAGATACTCCGTGAATAGCTGTGGCATGTTTCAACTTATGGGTGCATATTGTAATAGAATAGGTTAATGGGAATATGTGAGTACCAACCTCTAAGTTAGCTGTTGCAAAATTACATATTAGAACAATAATACGTTTGCTTTATCTAAGGAAATAGTATAGGAAGGAGCTTTATTCTTTTAAGACTAATTCCAGAATCATGACAGAAAGTGGGCCAATTATCCATCGGCTCTTGTACCATTGATTCTGAGGCAGCCTTGCCTGGTCGACCTTCATACTGTATTTTGGTAGGTGCGAGCAGTGTGTTACTATTGCTGCGACGTACAGCATGAAGAGAGGACATAGGTAGGATGGTACAGACGATCTGAGACGCATGCTCTAGTTGATCTCTCGCCTCAATAGCTTTTAATCGTATTAATATATCACTACAATGCAGCACCCTCCGAAAATCTCTGGGAATCCTGTTTTTTTTTTTTTTTTTTTTTTTGGGCATAATTTTGTTTCAACCTTTGTAATTTAAGTTATATTACAACTTTTCAGTCAGTTAACACAATGTAATCCCAATCACTAAGACATACAAAAATTTACCTGGAAAAAAAAAAAAGGCATGTGATTAAAATATATTTATATAACTTACAGGGTCTTTGTATTTGCTTGGCAAGGACATTCTTGCTCACACGCTCCGCCAGTGACGGCTCAATTGCTGGCGACCGCTCGCACATATGTACGGCAGAATACGGTGCTGAAAATCAGTATCATGCATTTTTACTCACCATGTTATTGTAGATGCTGAAAATGTTCCCCATCCGCTGCCACACATAATCGGCATCTCCTTATGAAGTTTCCCGTTACTCCGGTTAATTTAGCTTCAGTAAGGAAATAACGACCATTACGTCTATTTGTATTGTGTACTTAATCTATACGTTTTAATCTCTTAGTCAGTTGTTTTACTGTCCGATTTATAGGAATGGGTTTCCCTGGAAATTTCACTCGAAACTTTTGTGTTGTTCTAGTGCACGATTTCATGCACTTTTTGTACCATACTGTACGTATTGTGCAGATATACACGTTCACGTAACGAATATTTCATATAAGGTATTACAGCACTATACACAATCACAATAAAACACTATACAATACGATATACAGTACACAGAAGCTTTATAAAACACCCAATTAGCTCGGAGCTCACACGTATACAGTAGCAAGAGTGTGGGAATACAGCTGGAGAACGTGCGCGCCAACCTGTAACAGCCAGCTATTGGTCGGGGACCGGCGGCCAAGGTCGAGCGGAATCGCCTTGCCAAGCAAAAATAAAGACCCTGTATATGTTATGAACTACAGAAGAGAGTAGTGATGATGATGATGATAATTGTTGTTTTAAGGGGCCTAACATCTAGGTTATCGGCCCCTAATGAGAGAGTGAAAACTAAAGGATGACATGTTTTGCTTGTCAAGCGTGCATCATCCTAATCTATACAAGACAAACTAGCTCTACAAAACACCAAACCTACAATGATACCTACTAAGAGTCACTGCCCTCCATAAACAAAATATAATGTCAAGAACTTAGAAAGTGTGGTAACTATTACTTGTAAAATGTAAAAACTTGAAGCATTCGATAAAAGAACTATTTATATACAGTACCGGTATAGTACTTACTATTTTGCAAGACTGAGAAATGAAAATCTTGTCAACAAACAGAGTTTTTCAGACCCCTATTTCAAGAAGTTTTAGGGAACCTACCCCAGTCCTAGACCTAATTATAGTTAGGCTACACACGCTCATACAATAACACATGTTAACAAACAGATTGTATTTTCTTACAAGTATTTATAATTTTATTACCTGCTTAAATTTATATCTGGTCTGGTTTATGGAAATATAAATTCATGAAGTTTTGTTTAACTTTGTTCCATATTATGTGGCATTTTTTTTTAAAATCTGTCTTAGAGTAAGCAGTATTGATTATTATTGAAATCTGAGTTTACCATCATTTTATTGTGAGATTTAAAAATTCTGTAAATTTATGCATGCATGGCTTCAGTTCTTCCAAAAGTAAATCCTGGACATGCACTTGACTACAATTAACCATGGAAATTATTTACAAAATGTAAGAAACATAAGATATGGATCTCATTAGTTCACTGAACAATAATCATTGATATCATCTCCTCTTTTGATTAGCACTCTCCAGAAACATCTGGACAAAATCACGAGCCAGTGTGTGACAAGTTTTTTGCCAATCTCCGACAGGGTAATCGCTTTACAACTACAAACAAAAAGAGCAAACGTTAACATTATACAAGTCTATGCTCCAACTGCTGACAAGAGTGAAGCAGAGTTGCAGCAGTTCTATAAAGAAATTGAGCAAGTATTGAGTACCACAAAATCTAGAGACATCACAATCATCATGGGCGATTTCAACACAAAAATTGGCAAGGAACGTGAAGGTGACTTAATAAGAGATTTTGGTCTGGGATCATGAAATGAACGGGGAGAAATCCTGGCACAGTATTGTGAGGACAATGAGTTAGTTGTTACAAACACTTTCTATAAGCTACCAGAAAGAAGATTGTACACCTGGAAAGCACCTGGAGATAATGTTAACAACATTATCCGGAATCAAATGGATTACATCCTAATCAATAAACGCTATAGGAATGCCATCAAGGCAGTGAAAACTTATCTGGGAGCAGATGTGGCATCAGACCACAATCCACTTGTGGCTAGATTCGAAATAAAGCTTAAGAAAATATTACCAAAACAAAATAAGGTATGCTATGCATCTCACAACTTCAAGATCCTATAGTGAGAGAATAAATTACAGAACGAATCAGAGAAGAGCTCTCTAAAGAAGTGAAAAAATTCTTCAGTGATGTTAATAACAAATGGAAATCCTTCAAGGGACTACTTCAGCATACAAGTCAAGAGATGCTGAAAGATGGTAAAATAGTGCATAAAAAGACTTGGATGACAGATGAAATAATACAATTGATGGGAAAGAGGAGGCTCTGTAAAAACCGAGACGTAGATCTTTACAGGAGTACACATGCAGAAAGATGCACAGAGATTGAAGACTAAATTTCAAAAAACGATAATTTCAATATCCATAAGAAAGTCACAAGAACTAACTGGTATCAATAAGATACGCAAAGGGAGTATATTGCTTGACAAAAATGGTGACATCATTATTGGTAATAAAGAAAAACTTGAGAGATGGAAGGAATATATAGAAGAACTGTTTGAAGATGATAGGAAAGAACCTCATGCTAGTGAAGATATAGATGATGAAAATGGACCAGATATAACAAAAGAAGAAGTAATACATGCTATAAAGTTGTCAAAAAATAATAAAGCCCCTGGTCCTGATCTCATAACAGCTGACATACTGAAACTCATTAATGAAGAACATTTAGATGTCTTAGTAGATTCAATTTAGCTTTAGAAGAAACATTGAAACGAGTAAACCAGCTCCACCCAGACCTTGAAGTGGGAAACAAAATAAACATATTAGCTTATGCTGATGACATAACACTCATGGCAGAAAGCGAATACGATCTAAAAATACTCACAGAAACCCTTATTGAAGAAGCCAAGGAGGTAGGTCTAATGATAAATGAACAAAAAACAAAATATCTAGTTGTAGGAAGGAATGCAGCACAAGTACAAACCCCTTAACAGTTGCTTTATACGCTTTTCACAGATGTACTGAGTTCAAATATCTGGGGATTATCATAGACCAGAATAATATGGAAGAAACAGAAATAAAATCAAGAATTCTCAGTGGCAACAAAAGCTACTGGTCTCTGCAAAATCTCTTAAAGAGTAAAATTATATCTAGAAAAACTAAAGTGAGAATTTATAAAAGCATTATACTTCCTGTTGTCATGTACAGCTCAGAAACCTGGGTATTGTCCAAGCAAACTGAAAGGAAATTAGTAAGTTTTGAAACTAGAATACTACGACGCATTTTCGGACCGATAGTAGAAAATGGCCAGTGGAGAATTAGAACAAATAAGGAATTGCGGGATCTCTACAAAGAACCGGATATCGTGGCCCGTGCCAAAAGCCAAAGACTGCGCTGGGCCGGTCATGTACATAGAAGAAGTAGAGAATTGAATTTAAGAGCAGTTTTGGAAGTGTACCCAGAGGAAGGCGACCATTGGGACGACCGAGACTTCGCTGGTGGGATCAAGTCCAAAAAAATATGAGAAAAATCGAAGTCACGGAGGACATAATGGATGATCGAGAAAGATGGCGCTGTGCTGTTGGCGAGGCCAAAAACCTGCATAGGTTTGAGTGGCCATCTAGGTAAGGTAAGTAGATTTGTATAATTCAATCTACAATACAGGAGTCATTCCTCATGAATGGCTACAGTCTATATTTGTTACATTGCCGAAAAAGGCAAATGCCCGTCAATGCAGCGATCATAGAACAATCAGTCTCATGAGTCATACTTTAAAAATATTCCTAAAAGTTATCCATCGAAGGATCTTCAAAAAATTGGAACAGGATATCAGTGAAACACAATTTGGTTTCAGAAATGCACTAGGAACAAGAGAAGCCCTGTTTACCTTCAATGTGCTGGCTCAGAGAAGTTTAGATGTGAATCAATCTATGTATGTCTGCTTTTTGGATTATAATAAAGCTTTCGACAAAGTTCGTCATGATTGCCTCATCCAAATGCTCCAGAAGAAGAACTTGGATGTGAAGGACATTAGAATCATCAGCAATATTTATTACAAACAGACTGCGGTCATAAAGGAAGGTAGGGAGCTATCTGAAGAGGTGGAAATAAAACGTGGTGTTAGACAAGGTTGTGTCTTGTCTCCTATGCTGTTTAATCAATACTCAGAAGAAATATTACAAGCAGCTTTAGAGGAAGAAACAGCAGGAATCAAAGTTAATGGAAAAATAATAAACAACTTAAGATTTGCAGATGACACGTTATTCGCGGAAGATCTACAAGATTTACAGCGACTGACTAACAAAGTCGTGGAGGCAAATGAACAATGGGGATTAACACTTAATGTCACTAAGACATGTTTTACGGTAGTATCACGAACACAACATCAAGAGAGCTTGAAAATCAATGGGGAGACAGTACAGCAAGTGACAAAGTACAAGTATTTAGGAACAAATGTGAACTGTTATATTGACTGTACTGAGGAGATAAAGTCCAGGATCGGTCAAGCCAGAAATGCATTCAATAAAATGAGGAGTGTGTTCTGTAGCAGAGACCTTAATTTACATCTAAAAATTAGACTTCTGAAATGTTATATCTTCTCCACCTTGTTCTATGGAGTTGAGACCTGGACCATAAAGAAACGAGAAATGGACAGATTGGAGGCATTTGAGCTATGGACGTACAGAAGGATACTGAGGCTGAGTTGGAAAGAAAAGGTCACCAACGATGAGATGATGAGGCAGATGGGAAAGAAGAAGGAAATATTAAATACTGTCAAAATTAGAAAACTGCAGTATCTGGGTCATGTGATGAGAGGAGAGAAATATCATCTGCTGCAGCTGGTCATTCAAGGGAAGCTACAAGGCAAAAGAAGACGCACTTCTTGGTGGATCGATAATCTGAAAACTTGGTTCAATTGTTCCACTATTGAGCTGTTTCGTGCTGCATCATCTAAAGCAAGAGTCTCTATGATGGTTGCCAACCTCCTGAGAGGAGATGGCACATAAAGAAGAAGAAACATCTCTCCTGCATTGATAGTCTTAGTACCGGTACCTCTTCATTTGTTTCTCAATCTACCCATCTAATCTTCACCATTCTCCTGTAATACCACATTTCATATGCTTCTATTTTTCTTGTTTTTGCTGCACCATCAGTCTGAAAGTTTTACATCTGTAGATGCCACACTGCAGACAATGGCTTTCAAATTTCTGTAAATAAATTAGTTATTTTAATGTTTCTTGAGCATATGGGATTGTATGAATGAATGAATGAAAGCTAGAGGTAATTTTCTTACGGGATGTTTGAGTGCGTGTCTGCATGGCTGTGGTTGTTGATAGATAAAATAGTGTCTTTCTATTTGTGTTTGCATTTGTTTTGTTTATACTTTTAAATTTTATTGTTAATTATTATATTTTCACAAGGGGATTCAATCTGTCTGGCAATAAAGAATACATACATACAAAATTACTTTCAGTATTGGTACCTTAATCTATGTTTGATGTCTTTCTATAGAAAAGCTTATTTGTTCCCCAAGTAGTAGAATTCTTCTACCTACTTTACCTTTTCACTGCCAATTCAATGTCAATAGGGGTTTCTGATTTCTTCCGCCTGCATTAAATTTTTTTTTTACATTTATTGATTTTCATCGGGAATGGTTTCCTCAAATTAAAACACTCTGTTTGTGGGACCACTTAGTGAGCGAGCTGGTACTGACCTGCTGTGCTCATGTCTTTTGTGCATGGGGAGGACAAAAATAGCATAGTGGGAGAGTCAGACATTAAGGAAACAGACCGAAGGTATAAAACATGATATTTGGGCGTACATGGACCTGATCTGCAACAAGGATAGAGGAATTTGTATACATTTTGGGTGATGCAGCAGGTGCAGTGAAATATAATAATCCTATAAATGAAATCAAGCATATTGGTAACCATGCATGTGACAGTAACAGGGGCCGGTATGGAATCAATCGAGTTGAACTACATCTTTAAATTTGTTGACGTGCTGTCACAAACCAGCCGAGGTAGCTACTCATTTTAACGTGCATGGCCAGACTACTACGAACTTGAAAGACCACACACAGCCACTCCATACCTTACTTCATTAATTTTGTTTGTCAATAACTCCTCTCATGAGTTTGGCATCATGAAGGCCATCTATCCGTAATATCATTCCCACATGGAAACTGTCTCACCTCATCCCCTACTCCATTGAAACCGGATTAATTATGGTTAGAACCAAAAAGAACTACATTAGGACTATAAAGCTGTATTTCAATAACAAGATTCTGAATTCACCCACTGACTAGATTGATGCTGTTCAGGGATAAGTTATGTGAATTCAAGAAACGCGTGTCAGTAAAGTTATTGGGATTTTAAAATCGAACAATATTCCGTTGCAACCTAAAATAATTAGTCCTTTTTAGCCTATTTTCATTGACGAAACAAGTAGTTCCGTGTAGAACTAAAGCCTATATTCATATATCCTACTTATGTTAATTGCCTCTATCAACATACAAAATTTCAGTTTGATTGCTGTAATAGATTCGTAGATATTGAGAACCGTCTAATATTTCGGATTGTCGCCATGTTGGATTTTTATATATGTAGGTCTTAGAGTTATGTACTATTACATGAAGATTATTGTGTACGTGTAGTATTCAAACTTCAATCGCATGATTAAGACACAAGAAGTAAAAACAAGATTTTAATATTTCACACAGCTGCTATCTTGTGGTTATGAAAACATTTGAAATAAATTAGATGCCAGTGGATTAACATTTGTACCGTACCAAGTTTCACTGCACTCGGATGGTTAAATCGCGAGCAACATCCATTTAAATATTTATACTTCGTGTCGCTGCCATGTTGGATTTGTGCTCACCAGGTTATTGAAAGTCCTATAGGTGAACTTATGTTCATTGCCTCTATGATCATTAAAAAAATCAGTTTGATTGTTGTAAAAGATTCGTAGATATTGAGAACCATCTAAATATTTCTTCACAGAACTACTTGTTATTCTTATTTTCAACATCACATGAAACAGCACCTCATGGAATTTATCTACACGTAAGATATACGGGAAAATAAGCAAGTTGACATGAAATCCTTTCTAGCTTTTGACATTTTAGGTCAATTTTCTTTATTTTAACAATGTGGAGACCAAGAGTGCTCTTTATTTTAACACAATTTTGCTCTGAGAATTGCAAAATATGTTGTCTGTGTTTCTACCAGCTTGTTGATATTTCTTTCGGTGGAGTGCCTAAAACTGTTCTGTTTGTTAGTTTTTGGAACTATTCGGTTTTAGAGTTATGGTATGACAACCATCTCCCTAACTTATCAGGGGTTATGTAATGCCAAAAAATACGGAGAAATGTGTACTGTTAATAGTTCATGCGGTGCAGAAATTACATGGTGTCGTGCAATCAATTGCAATGGCAATGAAAGAGGCCACCTTGTGGTGTAGCGGCTAACATTCTTGGCTTTCCGGTGGTCCAGGTTTGATGGCCCTGCCAAGAAATTTAATTCCGGTTTGAGGTACTGAAACGGTATCAATGATATATATGGCATCCAAGCGGTGTTCATTTCAAGGACTTGCACCAGGCCAGGGGGCTATACGTGTTTCTTTTTTTTTTTTCCTACATTCTTATTCTACAATTCAAACATTGAAATGGGAATTCTGAGAGCAAATCACTACGTAGAGTTGTTGAGGTAGCTTCCGTAAAATATTCTCAAAGTCCAATGCTACAAGTAGCCCTCATGAGTTAATCCACTTGGATATTTATATTTAATCCACATATTGTATTTAACCCTCTGATCGCCAGCGTCCTTTTGAAAGCCCATTTGGTTTTTATCTGAGAAACGTCCTTTTAAAAGGACGTTCAATATTTATATTTAATTATTCAAAATAACAGTCATTTTCTTTCAGAATTTACCAATATAGTTAGTTTAATACTTAATGATTTTGAAATAAACAGCCTCTTTTATTTTCAAGGCCATAGTTTCAGTATATCATTCCAATCAGCAGGCATGCTTATTGGCGTGGGATCAACACTAGCAGTCTTACTGTGTATGTTCTGCGCTCTGTCTCTCGTTCTTTTACTTGTTCACTTATTGTTGTGAAAATGAGGGGTATATTTGTAAACTACTTAAGAAAGCCATCCAGTGTGCTTGACAAAACATACATGTTTTTGAGGCCTTTGTAATATATTTGTACTTAATTTGGTTACTTTTTTATTATTATTTTTATTATTATAGTATTACTATAATATGCCGGCTCCGTCAGGGATTTTAGAAACTGATGTGAGGGCTGGAACGGAATGCACTCAGCCTCGTGAGGACAATTGAGTAGTTGTCTGACAGTGAGGCAGCGCCCCGGTCACGAAAACCAAGATTAACAGCCGAGGGGACCCGATGCGCTGACCACGTGTCACCCCAATATCTGCAGGCCAAATGGCTGGGCAGCGGTCGCTTGGTAGGCCTAGGTGCTTCATGGGCTGTAGTGCCAGGGGTTATATTATTATTATTATTATAGTATTACTATAATATTGTGATATAAGTGTTATGTAAAAAAAAGTTTGTACTGTTAGTATTTTGTAAGTATTGACATATAAACCGTACAAATGTAATTAGACTTTTATTGAATGTTTGGGCCATTTGGATATGTAAATTAATTATTTTTACTACAGATTTATTTTAGGTTAAAAATCAACAAAATCCTCAATTTAGCTTCATAATAGGTTGAACTATTCAATAAATATGTTCGCGATATTGTATAAAATATTCTATGTTCTGCCTACTTTTTATTGCTAAACTTAAATGTTTACTAATGGTCATAAATGAATTAAGTAAGGCTTTATTCATATAGGCAATCATATTAGTAAAAAGTACAGTAACGAAAAATTCAAGTTTCTACCTCCAATGATGGCTGAACTGTGAGTGGTCAAGCAAAAGCTTGCGAACAGCGGAAACTGACTTTGGCGCTCAAAGGGTTAAGACATTTGATTACATTACATTCCACGTTCTGTCCATAGGAAAACCTCGAAGCTAATTTTACAATTTTCAGTGAATGAACTTCCAAGGTATCGTAATCATCGTGTAGGGAGACTGTGCCACATATATACAGTGTGCAAGAATTGCTTGAAGGCTATACATTGCATAATTTGTGTTCATACGACGAAGGAGGTTGTCAGGACGACTATGATGATGATGAAGTCTATAACGATAAAGATGGTGATTTACTAGTTAGGAACCAAGGGAATATAAATAGCCGACATTTATAACTGAAGCAGATTATTGTGGTGTTTGAAGCCATATTTTCAGTGTTGCCTTAGTAAACAAGAGTTTAGTGCTTTTCAGTCGGTCAACACGAATGTACCCAAAAGAGATGGGTTATGCCCTAATCCTGAAATAAATTACATGAGATTAATAAAACACTAGGATGACCAGTTTCGATCGTCAAGCGATCATCATCAGATCCATAATTCCATAATTGTACATATTGTAAATATTTTCACCTGTATTTCAAACATAGGTTTTATAGCCTAAGTGTATTGGATCTGATGATGATCGCTTGACGATCGAAACTGGTCATCCTAGTGTTTTATTAATCTCATGTAATTTATTTCAGGATTAGGGCATAACCCATCTCTTTTGGGTACATTCGTGTTGACCGACTGAAAAGCACTAAACTCTTGAAGCAGATTAATTGAAAACACAGAATGAACTTGCAGGTTGGTTGCGAAAGTCCAGAAACGATCTAATCACCATGTTTTATGGAGAACGACTAATCCAGAAGTAGGCATGAAGCCTTGCAGAAATAGGTGGAAACATAATTAATGTTATTGGTTTTACGTCTTTTTTAACTACACTGGCTTTTAGAGACGCCGGGGTGCCGGAATTTTGCCCCGAAGGGGATCTTTAACGTGCCAGTAAATGTACTGACATGGCTCCCTCGCATTTGCGCACCCTCAAATGTCAGCTGACTGCGCCAGGTTTCGAACCTGCAACCTTGGGCTCAGCAAGCAAGAACGAGGTGGAAACAAAGGTTGCTCTTGTGTGAGTCCTCCATGGGCGTAGCCAGGACTCGGTATGCTGCAAACACTGCGGAGTGCCTGAAACCATAGCTCACGTTGAAAAACCATAATTAAGAAGGGGGATTCACTACAAACGTTAGGAATCACCAAAATAGATTTGAGATACAGCTGTTCCATGTATTCCTCTTGTTAGAAACAAAAATACAATGGACATAATTGTTATTGGCCATAATGAGGATACAAGGTTTATGCTGGACCCCACCATCAGATGTTAAGTAACCATCGGTATAACAAGATGGGTTGTTTAGAGGAAACGATATGCTTCAAAGAGAAGTGAAAGCTTGTGGTACATTGCAAATAAGTGAGAGGAACAACATCAAAATTGTTAATCATTTATCAAGTTTGGGGTATGTCTAAGTATAAATGAGCTAATTTTGATATCAATGGGTCCATTCAATTTTTGATAATCCATCGACAATGTACTCAGGAACAGTATGAGACATAGTACCCTATTTATTGCTTAACATACACACATCAAAAAAAGTTTTGCATCACCTCGGTTCCAAGAGTTCCGGAACCGTTAAATACAAAGGGAATAGAGATCAACACAAACAACATTTCAGCTCGTTTTATTGCTCATGAGACCCACACATTGCATGTTGTACCATCATACAGCTAGACTTTCAGCATTTGTGGTCCAGATTGCAGTACACACCACTACCTCTAATACCCAGTAGCACGTCCTCTTGCATTGATGCATGCCTGTATTCGCCGTGGCATACTATCCACAAGTTCATCAAGACACTGTTGGTCCAAATTGTCCCACTCCTCAACGACAATTCGGCGTAAATCTCTCAGAGGGGTTGGTGGGTCAAGACGTCCATAAACAGCCCTTTTCAACATATCCCAGGCATGTTCGATAGGGTTCATGTCTGGCGAACATGCTGGCCACTGTAGTCGAGCGATGTCGTTATCTTGAAGGAACGCATTCACAAGATGTGCACGATGAGGTCGAGAATTGTCGTCCATGAAGACAAATGCCTCTCCAATATTCTGCCGATATGGTTGCACTATGGGTCGGAGGATGTCATTCAGGTATCGTAAAGCCGTTTCGGAGCCTTCCATGACCACCAGTGGCGTACGTCGGCCCCACATAATGCCACCCCAAAACATCAGGGAACCACCACCTTGCTGCACTCGCTGGACAGTGTGTCTAAGACGTTCAGCCTGACCAGGGTGCCTCCAAACACGTCTCCGACGATTGTCTGGTTGAAGGCATATGCGACACTCATCGGTGAAGAGAACGTGATGCCAATTCCGTGGGGTCCATTCAGCATGTTGTTGGGCCCATCTGTACCGCGCTGCATGGTGTCGGGGTTGCAAAGCTGGACCTCGCCATGGACGTCGGGAGTGAAGTTGCGCATCATGCAGCCTATTGCGCACAGTTTGAGTTGAAACACGACGTCCTGTGGCTGAACGAAACGCATTATTCAACATGGTGGCATTGCTGTCAGGGTTCCTCCGAGCGGCAATCCGTAAGTAGCGGTCATCCACTACAGTAGTAGCCCTTGGGCGGCCTGAGCGAGGCCTGTCATCGACAGTTCCTGTATCTCTGTACCTCCTCCATGTCCGAACAACATCGCTTTGGTTCACTCTGAGACGCCTGGAAACTTCCCTTGTTGAGAGCCCTTCTTGACACAAAGTAACAATGCGGACGCGATCGAACTGCGGTATTGACCTTCTAGGCATGGTAGAACTACAGACAACATGAGCAGCGTACCTTCGTCCTGGTGGAATGACTGGAACTGATCGGCTGTCGTACCCCCTCCGTCTAATAGGCCCTGCTCATGCATGGTTGTTTACATCTTTGAGCAGTTTTAGTGACATCTATGAACAGTCAAAGGGACTGTATCTTGGATACAATATACACAGTCAACGTCTATATGCCGGAGATCTGGGAACCGAGGTGATGCAAAACTTTTTTTGATGTGTGTATAATACTAATAATAATACGAATAGAAGAAGAAGAATTCCTAATGGCTTTGAGAAACCCTGCTGGGACAGGCTGGCTAGCTCTACAGTGCGCACGCCTGAACTGACAAGTTCCAGCATAGACAGGGCTAACAGGGTGAGGCTTGGTCGTCAGGCACTGAAAGCACTTCCCCAACTGGCATGGTACCACATCGCACTATACACCACTCGCACATGTAGCTGGCAGCAGGAGGGGAGAGTCAAGAACATTACGTCACGTGCTTGTGGCTTACTTCCGACTGTTCATAAGAGTGCAGCCAGATAGAAAATACTACAGGCACTAGTTATGCAGGACCGTGCTACTCATAGTCTGCTAAAGATAAGGATAAGCATCATGCTTACCTTACAGAAAGTGTTGGAAATTGCAGCCTTGTTTTCCTAATCAAATTTTAATGCTTAAACATATTCTGAAAATCAAGTTCGAGCCCTTCTGGAGAAATCCTTTCAATATCATATCGATCGTTCCATTTCAATTCTTCTAATATTGTTGATTGGTTATGTTATCTTTCAGCTTTGCCCACAAGCAAAAATCACATGGTGTAAGATTGGGGCATCGAGGAGGGCCACAAACCTTCACGTATCATATAAGAGGCAGGACACACAAGTCTGTCAGCATTCTGCTCTCTTAATGATAGGTGATCACTAGACCTTGAATTTTTAGGTACCAAAAAATTCTATTTTATGCACCTAAAATAGGCCTTAAACATGGAAGGAAGGAAGGATAGGAAGGAATCCCAAAAATTCCATGTGCATTAAACAGGAATCGAAGCTGATCCATCCTGGTGGGGGGAAAGTGGCTTCACCACAGTGCCATCCCACCCCTCATCAGCAGTGTATAAAGGAGGGGTCTGAACAGAGGAAATATAATCACTAGTCATGCTTCATCATCCTTGCATATCCTACTTTACATGGGGTCCCAGTAACTCGTATGCTTTTTGCTTGCTCTGTGCAAAAATCATGTGTATTTTACTTTTTCTTTTTCAAAATTTTCTCACTTTGCTCAAGAATTGTATTGTATTTTTCACAAAAATTCTTTAAGAAGCTTCTGAAGAATTTAAGACTGCCTTATTTGATACAACACAACCATTTTTCACATAGGTGTTTTACTGGCAATTTTTCTAATTCAGCATTGCCTTTGCCATGATTTATAAAAGCACCATGAGATGGCAGCTTATCACCATCATCAATTTTCATTTTCCAGCTTGGACCGGGTCGGAACAAATATGACACCCCTCCACTTTACTCTGTCTGTCCACCATCCTTCCTCAACCACTGAACTTCACTCCCGGTTCCGTTCTCTCACACTGTCCTTCACCAAATCCATCCACCGTACTCGAGGTCTTCCTCGTCCTCTCTTTCCAGTCATCCATCTCTCGATCAGTTGTTTCGGCATTCATTCATCATTCATCCTTTTTACATGTCCATACCATCTCAATCTGTTCTGCTCCAGCTTATCATTCAGCTTCTGTACATTCACTTCCTTTCGAATGTCTTCATTTCTCACTCTATCTCTCTCCTAGTCTTCTGTACCATACTTCTCTCGAATTTCGTTTCGGCTGTCTGTATTCTACTTTCATCTCTCCTAGTCATCGGCCAAGTTTCTGCTCCATGCGCCATTATTGGTAAGTAACAGGTCTTGTTCATCACTTCTTGAGCCTTCAGTGGTAGTCTGTGTCTTTATCCCAAATTAAACTCTGAACCTGATGATAGAAAGCACTCACACATTGTATTCTCTTGTTGATCTCCATATCCAATCTTGCATTTTCCATCATTTCACTTCCTAAATATTTGAAGTGCTCTACTACTTCCAGATCTACATCTCTATTTTTAACAATTCCTTCTTCTTTCTTTTCTCTTGTCATTACCATTGTCTTACTTTTTTCTATACTGATTTTAATATCCCATTTCTTAATATTTTCCTTCAGTACATCCAGCTGTTCTTGGACCACATTCTCATTTTCTCCCCAAACCAGAACATCATCAGCAAATATCATTGTGTTCATTCCTGTACCTGTGTACACATCCTCTGTTGCCTTAAGTATGCCTTCCATTACCAGTATAAATATCAATGGTGAGAGTACACTCCCTTGTTTCAATCCATGTTCAATTTCAAACCATCCTGTTTTACCTACTCGGGTCTTGACAGTGCTGCAACAATTACTGTACATTGCTTTCATCATTTGTGTTCCCATTTTAACTCTAGACAAATGCTGGTATAGTGAATTTAGCAAGACCCATGGCCACTTCCCTGCCTAATTTTCCCCCTTTATACACCCGTACCAACACCACCGACAGCAGTAGCTACGTTCGCTAAAGCATAGCGTTAGGTCATGGGGCCAAGCTCTGTGCAGACTCGGTAGACGTGGGTTCGAGCCCCACAGGCTGCCGTCCTTGAAATGGTTTTCCGTGGTTTCCCATTCTCAACTCCAGGCAAATGCTGAGACGGTACCTTCTGATGGGCCACGGCCACTTCCTACCACATCCTTGTACAGTATCATTCATCGTCATTCATCTCACATTAACTCCCCTCCTGAGGTTGGCATCAGGAAGGGCATCCAGCCGTAAAAACAATCCACCACAAAGACTTTCATCGCATCTCATCCCCGACCCCGTTGGAAAACGGGAATAATAAGGGGTAGACATACATACATACATACATACGAACATACACTTGTACCAACACCACAAAAGCAGAGGTACTTAGATGGATTTATCACTTCTACCTGTTACCTTACCAGTATTTGAAACGCACCATAGTGACCAATTAAAATATATTTCAATAATGATAGTCACTTATTTGTATCAAATGCAACCGACTGCTGGAGATTTTAAATACATTTTAAGAATATGCACCTAAGAGCACTGCATCTGCTTGTCGTGAAACAGCGGTAGAGCTCTTGATTAATCATTTGAAGGTAGCAAGTTCGAACCTTGTTGAAGTTATCTTACTAAATAATAATACAAATGTTAGTTTCAAAACAGTACAGCTGCATTTTGCTAGTGTTAGTTAATTTCATTTTATATTCTTACATTATCATATAATGAAAAGGAGTGGTGAGAATTTGAACCTTTAATGTTGAAGTTACATCTACATGTCGAAGTTTTACATTGATGATATATGAACCATTTTAGGATCTGTATTGACTTGCAAATCTTATATATTCTAATTGAATAATTCTTAAATTTCTGCCCTGTCAATACTTGAATGTATTTTTCGTTTTCACTAGTAATGGTACATGTTTTGGAATGTGAAAATTCCTTCCTCAGCTAGTTCAGGTTCAAGCATAAAAATTCTTAAAAGTTCCTGACGTAAGAACATCTTTGATGTCCTTATCATTACAAACACGTTTTATAACATTAAAAATATAAGGAATTTCCAAAAATAATTTGTTAACCTAATCTCGGTATTGTACTAAATATGTCTTATTATTTATTGTCTTATTCTGCGTAAGAACTGTCTTTGTATCATCAACTTAAAATCCCTAACTTCTGATTTTGTCTTGATATAAGTCCTTTATTTATCCAGTTTCTTGCATAAACCACGTTGTAACCAAAAAATGTAAAGATGCTTCTTTTTGCTCTGGTCCATTTGACATATTTGAAGCTTGTATACATTCTGGCTGTACTTGTTGACTAAAATGTCATTATGGGTCCTAGTAATCGGTTCTTTTTCTTTCTGTTCCTGTAAAAGAAAAAAATTACGATGTCAAAATGTGCTGTGTGTGTATTATTTATTAAAGTGTATAAGGGTAATGATTCACTCTGGCTGGTGTATTTATTCTTCTGTTCACTTCTCTTATAATATTTGGCCTGCCTCTGACAATAAAATATTAGTTGTGTGTTGGTGTTGAACATAATTCAATATTTTGGTTCTTGAAACCTGAATGTTTGAAGTAATACTTTATTTTTTGAACAGCTGCTTACTATGATTGTCTCTTGTCTACAGTAAGTTATATGTTGATACTTGGCAAGAATTAAAGAGATTGATGTGAAATATTTTAGTTTGGTAACCTACATTTCAAATTATTATTAATCTTGGGGGGAGGAACAGACCGTGTATTTATGGAGATTGTATGAAGCTACAGCTTTTCTTGAGAAGCCATACCATTTATGTGACTGAAGAAACATACGGTAATGCAATTAAACCTTGAAGCAATGTTTCAGAGTGCAATTAAACCCTCATTTAGTGTTTGCATATAGACCAACCATTTTGTACCTTGAATTGAGGGACATTGGGAGATAAGTGCTAAATGTAGGAAAACATAATGGGGGTATACTATGAGAGTTTTCACTAAACCCATAATTGAAAAATATCTAACCTCATTTCTCAAGTACAGTAGACTCGTGATTATCTGAGATAATTGGGACCTAGACTGCCTCGGATAATACAGAGATAATGTTTAATAGGTAGTAAATGACGAGAAAACTCTTAATCTAAAATTTATATTGAATACTTGATACAGTTTAATTAAAAGTGAAACAGATTACAATATTAAATTAGAGGTGTTTGAGAATGTGTTTGATAGATTTTTGGGCCAACCTCTTGCCCCTCTTGAACGCTGCTATGTAACGCCAACACTGTAGGAACATTAGATCAAGCGGCGTAGACTCTTCTTGCTGTTGAATGTAGGCTATATCTGCCTTGATTACCTTCAGTCCCTAAGAATGTACCCGTTCATTGCTACGGTACCAGCCAACTTTGTTGTCACGCACCGCACATAAAAGTATGTATTTTTATTTTCCAACAGTTCCCTCAGTTAACCCAGAGAATCAGTTAACTGCGAGTCTACTGTAGTAAAAAAAACTAATTTTCACGTCCTCACATAACTAGAATGCAGAGCAATTGGGCTCTTCTGAAGTAGCAAATTTTGTAAGTTTGTCATTATTGGCCTATTTATTTATCAGTGAAATTTTAGTAGTGTATCTAAACATCATACTTGCATTTTAGGTGTTTGGAAACAATGAGATGACAGAACAAAATGGATTGTTGTGATGATCATGAAGACAACGATTTAGGATTTGATCGAGTCACACAAATCTTACCAGAATGTTTTGTGAGTGTTAAGCTCGAATCAAATGAGGACAACAGTGAAAAACTGAGAGATCCTCCTCCATCCCAAACTGCAGAAGGTCCTATTACCAGCCATCTTGTGCAGTATAGTGCTACAGGAAGTTCAAAGCCATCAGTAATGCAGAATTTGCAACAACACTCAGTGACTTCAGCTCAAGGAGTTCCTTCTGCACATTGCTTCCATCATCACCATGGTTCGAGCATGCCTGATCTACCCCCTTGGCTTTCCCACTGTTACACGTCTCAGATAAGCCCCGAGTGCCCTCAGTCATCATACTTGACACAAGATGGGACTCGGACATATCAAGGAGAAAGGTGTGGTATTTTTCCCAATTGTGTGTGGCTATTTTAGGGTATTTCCAATGTTAAGGTTTTACCATTTTCTCCCCATTACCATGAATTGCTGAAAAATAGACCTAGCAGAAATGCCTTATGTAACACAAGACAAAATTCAATATAGCTGTAATGAATTGTACTGGTTACATCAATTCGTTGCTGCATTAACCTAATATTTTTAATAATGTACTATTGAATTTGGAAACTTTGTTCCTTTCATTTAGAGCAGGGGTCTCCAAACTTTCCAGCCTTAGGGCCATACTGATTACTCCAGTAAGTTCCGAGGGCCAAAACCATATTATCATTGTTGCCGGTGGTAAAAAGTGAAATAGTCCACTGATGAAAAAAAAGTCCGAAAAAGTATGCAACGTTGAAAAAAGGCTGCAAATCGGACTAAAGTCCGCAAAACGGCAACACTGCATATTATTAATTTTCCTGTCATTATCTGTAATTTCTAGATTAGTCGTAGAGTACGAGCCATGAGGAGTAACGTGACACGACATCTGGTGGACACAAGCGGAAATAGGTAGTACCTTCTATCGCTAACAGATGGCGCTAATAGCACGTACAGAGTAATCTCGTTGGTTCGAGAGAGTTCTGGTGTCTTCCACTCACTTCTAGATGGCAGTAATTGGAATATATAAGAAGGCTAGTTGCGCAACCACAAGTCAGTTCCTATGACACTGTTGTGAAATAAAATAGTGCGTACCTCCTTAAAACGTGTTTGTGCGTGTTTAAGTTTAAGACATCTTTGTAACAGTATTTTGATTTGAATTGTTGCTTTTGTGTGTGATTTAGTAGTATGGAAAAGAAGCGAAAAATTGATAGTGAATGCAGAAAATTCAAAGATGAGTGGAACATTCAGTATTTCGTAATTGAGTCCAGTAACAAGGCGCTATGTTTGATTTGCAATGAAAGCATAGCCGTTCTCAAGGAATATAACATTAAACGTCATTATGAAACAAAACATTTTCAAAATTACTCAAAATATACAGGAAGTTTGCGGACAGAAAAATTCGAAGCTATGAAGCGCGGATTGAAATCGCAGCAATCTTCATTTACAAAACTCAAAACCGAACAAGAGGCTGCAACTCGTGCCAGCTTTCGTGTGGCTCTTGAAATTGCAAAACGTGGAAAACCATTCACCGATGGAGAAATGATCAAAGAATGCATAATTGCAGCAGCCGAAGAAATGTGCCCTGAAAAGGTAAATTTATTAAAAACTGTCAGTATGTCAGCAAACACTGTGGCTCGAAGGGTAGAAACCATCGCTGAAAATATATCCTCTCAACTGTTCGACAAAAATGGAGATGTTGAGTGGTTTTCTTTGGCCTTGGATGAGTCAACGGATGTGTCAGATACTGCTCAGGTGTTGATTTATATTCGAGGAGTAGATAAAAGCTATGAAGTGCATGAAGAACTTCTTGATATGTATAGTATTCATGGCACAACTACTGGTAAAGATATTTTTAAAGGAGTTGAAATGGCCATTAATCAAAAGAACCTTCGATGGAAAAACTTTAAATGTATTACAACTGATGGAGGCAAAAACATGAGTGGGAAAGATAAAGGAGTGGTCGCTCTTGTGTCAAAGGCTGTAGAAAATGACGGTGGTTCAAAACCATTAGTCTTACATTGTATCATTCATCAACAGTCTTTGTGCGGAAAATGTTTGGATATGTCTGAAGTTCTGAAACCAGTCATATCAACTGTTAATTTTATGAGATCTTTTGGGCTGAATCACCGACAATTCCGACAATTTATTGAAGAGATTGGAGAAAATGACTTACCTTATCATACTGCCGTACGTTGGCTTAGTTGTGGGAAAGTCCTTCAGCGCTTTTTTGAACTTCGAGCAGTGATCGAAATTTTTTTGAATGGAAAGCATCGCCCTCTTACTGAATTACAAAACAACGCATGGCTGTGGAAGTTAGCATTCTATGTTGATTTGACAAAACATGTGAACGAACTGAATTTGAGATTGCAAGGAGAAAACCAGCATCTTCCTGATTTATACACTAATATCAAATCATTCCGGAAGAAATTGATACTGTTTCAATCACAACTACGAAGAAAATGTTTTTCACATTTTAAAACCTGTGAAATATTCAGCCACACCACTGAGACTGAGTTTCCTATCGATTTTGCAATCGAAACTTTGAGTGCTTTGAAAATAAATTTTGATACTCGTTTCTCGGACTTCGATGCCTTTGCGAATCAAATTAAGATTTTTCAGGATCCTTTTGATACTGACATTGAAACCCTAGCCCCGGAACTTCAAATGGAAATGATTGAACTACAGTGCAGTGATATAATTAAGAACAAATATCAAAACTCATCTTTGTTGGAATTTTATAAGAGTCTTCCACTGACACAATTTGATAATTTGCATAAATTTGCTCGTGGGCTGTTTTCTGTTTTTGGTACTACTTATTTGTGTGAGAAGACCTTCTCCAAAATGAAGTACACAAAAAATGTTTACAGATCTAAATTAACTGATGAGCATCTTAAATCTCTTTCAGTAATTGGTACAAGTAAAATTAGTCCACAACTACAAACTATTGTCAGTGGAAAATCTCAATTACATAAATCTCATTAGTATTTCATATGTCTGCATGTTATACATGTCTTTACTCATTACAATTCTGTGTTTCTTTATCCAACTTATCACAAAAACAATAACAATAAGCCTACAACAATGTTATGAGTAGTTAGCCCATGACCATATCAATGTAGATGTCATATTAATAATTATTCAACATAAAATTAGAATACTTCAGTAAACTAAATTTAATTTGCTATAAAAAAATATGTTCTCTAAAAGGAGTTTTCAAGTATGCTAGCTCTCCGCGGGCCGGACAAAATCTGTCCGCGGGCCGGATGTGGCCCCCGGGCCGTAGTTTGGAGACCCCTGATTTAGAGTAGAACAGAGCCAATTCAGTTACGGTATGGGTATGAAGCTGTAGTTTTCTAGCTGCTTGCCTCTCACCAAGTTGGGCTGGGTTCGATTCCTGGATAAAACATGCGAGTTTTTCAGAATGAAATGTCACTTCCAGTGGTTCAGATTTCCTGTAAGCAGGGATTGGCTTATGATTGAAAAATTAAGAGCAGCTAAAGCAACAAACTTGATTTTATATTCAATTTAATTAATAACCATGTATTTTATTTAATAAGGCTTGATGAGTTACAGTATTCATTTGAAGGGTCCAGGGGAAGAAGGAGGAATGTCAAATAATGTAAAATGTTCAGGAAACGAGTTTTAAAGTTTCATTACTTATATGTAGGCTACGCGTCAACTTGAAACATCATTTTCTCACGACCGTCGTTGTTCTTAGGCAGACACGACTGTGCCTTCAATACGTCGCAAAGAGACCTACCAGATCGTGCTGATATCTCAATTTTACATTTTGAGTGACATTCCCCCTTCTTCCCATGGACCCTTCATTTATTGAGTTAAGTTTGTATCGTGGACCATTCTACAAGCTGTTGGATATCCTCCCTGCTCGTGTACTTTGCATTGTGTTTTATTCTCTTCCTGCATGTGCTAATTGCATCCTATATAAGAAAGGATAATAATAAATAACCCCTGGCCCTACAGCCCAATACAAGAAAGGATAATAATAAATAACCCCTGGCCCTACTGCCCAATACAAGAAAGGATAATAATAAATAACCCCTGGCCCTACAGCCCAATACAAGAAAGGATAATAATAAATAACCCCTGGCCCTACAGCCCAATACAAGAAAGGATAATAATAAATAACCCCTGGCCCTACAGCCCAATACAAGAAAGGATAATAATAAATAACTCCTGGCCCTACAGCCCTATACAAGAAAGGATAATAATAAATAACCCCTGGCCCTACAGCCCAATACAAGAAAGGATAACAATAAATAACCCCTGGCCCTACAGCCCAATACAAGAAAGGATAATAATAAATAACCCCTGGCCCTACAGCCCTATACAAGAAAGGATAATAATAAATAACCCCTGGCCCTACAGCCCAATAAAAGAAAGGATAATAATAAATAACCCCTGGCCCTACAGCCTAATACAAGAAAGGATAATAATAAATTACCCCTGGCCCTACAGCCCAATACAAGAAAGGATAATAATAAATAACCCCTGGCCCTACAGCCCAATACAAGAGAGGATAATAATAAATAACCCCTGGCCCTACAGCCCAATACAAGAAAGGATAATAATAAATAACCCCTGGCCCTACAGCCCTATACAAGAAAGGATAATAATAAATAACCCCTGGCCCTACAGCCCAATACAAGAAAGGATAATAATAAATAACCCCTGGCCCTACAGCCCAATACAAGAAAGGATAATAATAAATAACCCCTGGCCCTAGAGCCCAATACAAGAAAGGATAATAATAAATAACCCCTGGCCCTACAGCCCAATACAAGAAAGGATAATAATAAATAACCCCTGGCCCTACAGCCCAATACAAGAAAGGATAATAATAAATAACCCCTGGCCCTACAGCCCAATACAAGAAAGGATAATAATAAATAACCCCTGGCCCTACAGCCCAATACAAGAAAGGATAATAATAATAACCCCTGGCCCTACAGCCCAATACAAGAAAGGATAATAATAAATAACCCCTGACCCTACAGCCCAATACAAGAAAGGATAATAATAAATAACCCCTGGCCCTACAGCCCTATACAAGAAAGGATAATAATAAATAACCCCTGGCCCTACAGCCCAATACAAGAAAGGATAATAATAAATAACCCCTGGCCCTACAGCCCAATACAAGAAAGGATAATAATAAATAACCCCTGGCCCTAGAGCCCAATACAAGAAAGGATAATAATAAATAACCCCTGGCCCTACAGCCCAATACAAGAAAGGATAATAATAAATAACCCCTGGCCCTACAGCCCAATACAAGAAAGGATAATAATAAATAACCCCTGGCCCTACAGCCCAATACAAGAAAGGATAATAATAAATAACCCCTGGCCCTACAGCCCTATACAAGAAAGGATAATAATAAATAACCCCTGGCCCTACAGCCCTATACAAGAAAGGATAATAATAAATAACCCCTGGCCCTACAGCCCAATACAAGAAAGGATAATAATAAATAACCCCTGGCCCTACAGCCCAATACAAGGAAGGATAATAATAAATAACCCCTGGCCCTACAGCCCTATACAAGTAAGGATAATAATAAATAACCCCTGGCCCTACAGCCCAATACAAGAAAGGATAATAATAAATAACCCCTGGCCCTACAGCCCAATACAAGAAAGGATAATAATAAATAACCCCTGGCCCTACAGCCCAATACAAGAAAGGATAATAATAAATAACCCCTGGCCCTACAGCCCTATACAAGAAAGGATAATAATAAATATCCCCTGGCCCTACAGCCCAATACAAGAAAGGATAATAATAAATAACCCCTGGCCCTACAGCCCAATACAAGAAAGGATAATAATAAATAACCCCTGGCCCTACAGCCCAATACAAGAAAGGATAATAATAAATAACCCCTGGCCCTACAGCCCTATACAAGAAAGGATAATAATAAATAACCCCTGGCCCTACAGCCCAATACAAGAAAGGATAATAATAAATAACCCCTGGCCCTACAGCCCAATACAAGAAAGGATAATAATAAATAACCCCTGGCCCTACAGCCCAATACAAGAAAGGATAATAATAAATAACCCCTGGCCCTACAGCCCTATACAAGAAAGGATAATAATAAATAACTCCTGGCCCTACAGCCCTATACAAGAAAGGATAATAATAAATAACCCCTGGCCCTACAGCCCAATTCAAGAAAGGATAATAATAAATAACCCCTGGCCCTACAGCCCAATACAAGAAAGGATAATAATAAATAACCCCTGGCCCTACAGCCCAATACAAGAAAGGATAATAATAAATAACCCCTGGCCCTACAGCCCAATACAAGTAAGGATAATAATAAATAACCCCTGGCCGTACAGCCCAATACAAGAAAGGATAATAATAAATAACCCCTGGCCCTACAGCCCAATACAAGAAAGGATAATAATAAATAACCCCTGGCCCTACAGCCCAATACAAGAAAGGATAATAATAAATAACCCCTGGCCCTACAGCCCAATACAAGAAAGGATAATAATAAATAACCCCTGGCCCTACTGCCCAATACAAGAAAGGATAATAATAAATAACCCCTGGCCCTACAGCCCAATACAAGAAAGGATAATAATAAATAACCCCTGGCCCTACAGCCCAATACAAGAAAGGATAATAATAAATAACCCCTGGCCCTACAGCCCAATACAAGAAAGGATAATAATAAATAACTCCTGGCCCTACAGCCCTATACAAGAAAGGATAATAATAAATAACCCCTGGCCCTACAGCCCAATACAAGAAAGGATAACAATAAATAACCCCTGGCCCTACAGCCCAATACAAGAAAGGATAATAATAAATAACCCCTGGCCCTACAGCCCTATACAAGAAAGGATAATAATAAATAACCCCTGGCCCTACAGCCCAATAAAAGAAAGGATAATAATAAATAACCCCTGGCCCTACAGCCTAATACAAGAAAGGATAATAATAAATTACCCCTGGCCCTACAGCCCAATACAAGAAAGGATAATAATAAATAACCCCTGGCCCTACAGCCCAATACAAGAGAGGATAATAATAAATAACCCCTGGCCCTACAGCCCAATACAAGAAAGGATAATAATAAATAACCCCTGGCCCTACAGCCCTATACAAGAAAGGATAATAATAAATAACCCCTGGCCCTACAGCCCAATACAAGAAAGGATAATAATAAATAACCCCTGGCCCTACAGCCCAATACAAGAAAGGATAATAATAAATAACCCCTGGCCCTAGAGCCCAATACAAGAAAGGATAATAATAAATAACCCCTGGCCCTACAGCCCAATACAAGAAAGGATAATAATAAATAACCCCTGGCCCTACAGCCCAATACAAGAAAGGATAATAATAAATAACCCCTGGCCCTACAGCCCAATACAAGAAAGGATAATAATAAATAACCCCTGGCCCTACAGCCCAATACAAGAAAGGATAATAATAATAACCCCTGGCCCTACAGCCCAATACAAGAAAGGATAATAATAAATAACCCCTGACCCTACAGCCCAATACAAGAAAGGATAATAATAAATAACCCCTGGCCCTACAGCCCTATACAAGAAAGGATAATAATAAATAACCCCTGGCCCTACAGCCCAATACAAGAAAGGATAATAATAAATAACCCCTGGCCCTACAGCCCAATACAAGAAAGGATAATAATAAATAACCCCTGGCCCTACAGCCCAATACAAGAAAGGATAATAATAAATAACCCCTGGCCCTACAGCCCAATACAAGAAAGGATAATAATAAATAACCCCTGGCCCTACAGCCCAATACAAGAAAGGATAATAATAAATAACCCCTGGCCCTACAGCCCAATACAAGAAAGGATAATAATAAATAACCCCTGGCCCTACAGCCCTATACAAGAAAGGATAATAATAAATAACCCCTGGCCCTACAGCCCTATACAAGAAAGGATAATAATAAATAACCCCTGGCCCTACAGCCCAATACAAGAAAGGATAATAATAAATAACCCCTGGCCCTACAGCCCAATACAAGGAAGGATAATAATAAATAACCCCTGGCCCTACAGCCCTATACAAGTAAGGATAATAATAAATAACCCCTGGCCCTACAGCCCAATACAAGAAAGGATAATAATAAATAACCCCTGGCCCTACAGCCCAATACAAGAAAGGATAATAATAAATAACCCCTGGCCCTACAGCCCAATACAAGAAAGGATAATAATAAATAACCCCTGGCCCTACAGCCCTATACAAGAAAGGATAATAATAAATATCCCCTGGCCCTACAGCCCAATACAAGAAAGGATAATAATAAATAACCCCTGGCCCTACAGCCCAATACAAGAAAGGATAATAATAAATAACCCCTGGCCCTACAGCCCAATACAAGAAAGGATAATAATAAATAACCCCTGGCCCTACAGCCCTATACAAGAAAGGATAATAATAAATAACCCCTGGCCCTACAGCCCAATACAAGAAAGGATAATAATAAATAACCCCTGGCCCTACAGCCCAATACAAGAAAGGATAATAATAAATAACCCCTGGCCCTACAGCCCAATACAAGAAAGGATAATAATAAATAACCCCTGGCCCTACAGCCCTATACAAGAAAGGATAATAATAAATAACTCCTGGCCCTACAGCCCTATACAAGAAAGGATAATAATAAATAACCCCTGGCCCTACAGCCCAATTCAAGAAAGGATAATAATAAATAACCCCTGGCCCTACAGCCCAATACAAGAAAGGATAATAATAAATAACCCCTGGCCCTACAGCCCAATACAAGAAAGGATAATAATAAATAACCCCTGGCCCTACAGCCCAATACAAGTAAGGATAATAATAAATAACCCCTGGCCGTACAGCCCAATACAAGAAAGGATAATAATAAATAACCCCTGGCCCTACAGCCCAATACAAGAAAGGATAATAATAAATAACCCCTGGCCCTACAGCCCAATACAAGAAAGGATAATAATAAATAACCCCTGGCCCTACAGCCCAATACAAGAAAGGATAATAATAAATAACCCCTGTCCCTACAGCCCAATACAAGAAAGGATAATAATAAACCACCCCTGGCCGTACAGCCCAATACAAGAAAGGATAATAATAAACAACCCCTGGCCCTACAGCCCAATACAAGAAAGGATAATAATAAATAACCCATGGCCCTACAGCCCAATATAAGAAAGGATAATAATAAATAACCCCGGGCCCTACAGCCCAATACAAGAAAGGATAATAATTAATAACCCCTGGCCCTACAGCCCAATACAAGAAAGGATAATAATAAATAACCCCTGGCCCTACAGCCCAATACAAGAAAGGATAATAATAAATAACCCCTGGCCCTACAGCCCAATACAAGAAAGGATAATAATAAATAACCCCTGGCCCTACAGCCCAATACAAGAAAGGATAATAATAAATAACTCCTGGCCCTACAGCCCTATACAAGAAAGGATAATAATAAATAACCCCTGGCCCTACAGCCCAATTCAAGAAAGGATAATAATAAATAACCCCTGGCCCTACAGCCCAATACAAGAAAGGATAATAATAAATAACCCCTGGCCCTACAGCCCGATACAAGAAAGGATAATAATAAATAACCCCTGGCCCTACAGCCCGATACAAGTAAGGATAATAATAAATAACCCCTGGCCGTACAGCCCAATACAAGAAAGGATAATAATAAATAACCCCTGGCCCTACAGCCCAATACAAGAAAGGATAATAATAAATAACCCCTGGCCCTACAGCCCAATACAAGAAAGGATAATAATAAATAACCCCTGGCCCTACAGCCCAATACAAGAAAGGATAATAATAAATAACCCCTGGCCCTACAGCCCAATACAAGAAAGGATAATAATAAATAACCCCTGGCCCTACAGCCCAATACAAGAAAGGATAATAATAAATAACCCCTGGCCCTACAGCCCAATACAAGAAAGGATAATAATAAATAACCCCTGGCCCTACAGCCCAATACAAGAAAGGATAATAATAAATAACCCCTGGCCCTACAGCCCAATACAAGAAAGGATAATAATAATAACCCCTGGCCCTACAGCCCAATACAAGAAGGATAATAATAAATAACCCCTGACCCTACAGCCCAATACAAGAAAGGATAATAATAAATAACCCCTGGCCCTACAGCCCAATACAAGAAAGGATAATAATAAATAACCCCTGGCCCTACAGCCCAATACAAGAAAGGATAATAATAAATAACCCCTGGCCCTACAGCCCTATACAAGAAAGGATAATAATAAATAACCCCTGGCCCTACAGCCCAATACAAGAAAGGATAATAATAAATAACCCCTGGCCCTACAGCCCAATACAAGAAAGGATAATAATAAATAACCCCTGGCCCTACAGCCCAATACAAGAAAGGATAATAATAAATAACCCCTGGCCCTACAGCCCAATACAAGAAAGGATAATAATAAATAACCCCTGGCCCTACAGCCCTATACAAGAAAGGATAATAATAAATAACCCCTTGCCCTACAGCCCAATACAAGAAAGGATAATAATAAATAACCCCTGGCCCTACAGCCCAATACAAGAAAGGATAATAATAAATAACCCCTGGCCCTACAGCCCAATACAAGAAAGGATAATAATAAATAACCCCTGGCCCTACAGCCCAATACAAGAAAGGATAATAATAAATAACCCCTGGCCCTACAGCCCAATACAAGAAAGGATAATAATAAATAACCCCTGGCCCTACAGCCCAATACAAGAAAGGATAATAATAAATAACCCCTGGCCCTACAGCCCTATACAAGAAAGGATAATAATAAATAACCCCTGGCCCTACAGCCCAATACAAGAAAGGATAATAATAAATAACCCCTGGCCCTACAGCCCAATACAAGAAAGGATAATAATAAATAACCCCTGGCCCTACAGCCTAATACAAGAAAGGATAATAATAAATATCCCCTGGCCCTACAGCCCAATACAAGAAAGGATAATAATAAATAACCCCTGGCCCTACAGCCCAATACAAGAAAGGATGATAATAATAAATAACCCCTGGCCCTACAGCCCAATACAAGAAAGGATAATAATAAATAACCCCTGGCCCTACAGCCCTATACAAGAAAGGATAATAATAAATAACCCCTGGCCCTACAGCCCAATACAAGAAAGGATTATAATAAATAACCCCTGGCCCTACAGCCCAATACAAGAAAGGATAATAATAAATAACCCCTGGCCCTACAGCCCAATACAAGAAAGGATAATAATAAATAACCCCTGGCCCTACAGCCCTATACAAGAAAGGATAATAATAAATAACCCCTGGCCCTACAGCCCAATACAAGAAAGGAAAATAATAAATAACCCCTGGCCCTACAGCCCAATACAAGAAAGGATAATAATAAATAACCCCTGGCCCTACAGCCCAATACAAGAAAGGATAATAATAAATAACCCCTGGCCCTACAGCCCAATACAAGAAAGGATAATAATAAATAACCCCTGGCCCTACAGCCCAATACAAGAAAGGATAATAATAAATAACCCCTGGCCCTACAGCCCAGTACAAGAAAGGATAATAATAAATAACCCCTGGCCCTACAGCCTAATACAAGAAAGGATAATAATAAATTACCCCTGGCCCTACAGCCCAATACAAGAAAGGATAATAATAAATAACCCCTGGCCCTACAGCCCAATACAAGAGAGGATAATAATAAATAACCCCTGGCCCTACAGCCCAATACAAGAAAGGATAATAATAAATAACCCCTGGCCCTACAGCCCTATACAAGAAAGGATAATAATAAATAACCCCTGGCCCTACAGCCCAATACAAGAAAGGATAATAATAAATAACCCCTGGCCCTACAGCCCAATACAAGAAAGGATAATAATAAATAACCCCTGGCCCTACAGCCCAATACAAGATAGGATAATAATAAATAACCCCTGGCCCTACAGCCCAATACAAGAAAGGATAATAATAAATAACCCCTGGCCCTACAGCCCAATACAAGAAAGGATAATAATAAATAACCCCTGGCCCTACAGCCCAATACAAGAAAGGATAATAATAAATAACCCCTGGCCCTACAGCCCAATACAAGAAAGGATAATAATAAATAACCCCTGGCCCTACAGCCCAATACAAGAAAGGATAATAATAATAACCCCTGGCCCTACAGCCCAATACAAGAAAGGATAATAATAAATAACCCCTGGCCCTACAGCCCAATACAAGAAAGGATAATAATAAATAACCCCTGGCCCTACAGCCCTATACAAAAAAGGATAATAATAAATAACCCCTGGCCCTACAGCCCAATACAAGAAAGGATAATAATAAATAACCCCTGGCCCTACAGCCCAATACAAGAAAGGATAATAATAAATAACCCCTGGCCCTACAGCCCAATACAAGGAAGGATAATAATAAATAACCCCTGGCCCTACAGCCCAATACAAGAAAGGATAATAATAAATAACCCCTGGCCCTACAGCCCAATACAAGAAAGGATAATAATAAATAACCCCTGGCCCTACAGCCCAATACAAGAAAGGATAATAATAAATAACCCCTGGCCCTACAGCCCTATACAAGAAAGGATAATAATAAATAACCCCTGGCCCTACAGCCCTATACAAGAAAGGATAATAATAAATAACCCCTGGCCCTACAGCCCAATACAAGAAAGGATAATAATAAATAACCCCTTGCCCTACAGCCCAATACAAGGAAGGATAATAATAAATAACCCCTGGCCCTACAGCCCTATACAAGTAAGGATAATAATAAATAACCCCTGGCCCTACAGCCAAATACAAGAAAGGATAATAATAAATAACCCCTGGCCCTACAGCCCAATACAAGAAAGGATAATAATAAATAACCCCTGGCCCTACAGCCCAATACAAGAAAGGATAATAATAAATAACCCCTGGCCCTACAGCCCTATACAAGAAAGGATAATAATAAATATCCCCTGGCCCTACAGCCCAATACAAGAAAGGATAATAATAAATAACCCCTGGCCCTACAGCCCAATACAAGAAAGGATAATAATAAATAACCCCTGGCCCTACAGCCCAATACAAGAAAGGATAATAATAAATAACCCCTGGCCCTACATCCCTATACAAGTAAGGATAATAATAAATAACCCCTGGCCCTACAGCCAAATACAAGAAAGGATAATAATAAATAACCCCTGGCCCTACAGCCCAATACAAGAAAGGATAATAATAAATAACCCCTGGCCCTACAGCCCAATACAAGAAAGGATAATAATAAATAACCCCTGGCCCTACAGCCCTATACAAGAAAGGATAATAATAAATATCCCCTGGCCCTACAGCCCAATACAAGAAAGGATAATAATAAATAACCCCTGGCCCTACAGCCCAATACAAGAAAGGATAATAATAAATAACCCCTGGCCCTACAGCCCAATACAAGAAAGGATAATAATAAATAACCCCTGGCCCTACAGCCCAATACAAGAAAGGATAATAATAAATAACCCCTGGCCCTACAGCCCAATACAAGAAAGGATAATAATAAACCACCCCTGGCCGTACAGCCCAATACAAGAAAGGATAATAATAAACAACCCCTGGCCCTACAGCCCAATACAAGAAAGGATAATAATAAATAACCCCTGGCCCTACAGCCCAATACAAGAAAGGATAATAATAAATAACCCCTGGCCCTACAGCCCAATACAAGAAAGGATAATAATAAATAACCCCTGGCCCTACAGCCCAATACAAGAAAGGATAATAATAAATAACCCCTGGCCCTACAGCCCAATACAAGAAAGGATAATAATAAATAACCCCTGACCCTACAGCCCAATACAAGAAAGGATAATAATAAATAACCCCTGGCCCTACAGCCCAATACAAGAAAGGATAATAATAAATAACCCCTGGCCCTACAGCCCAATACAAGAAAGGATAATAATAAATAACCCCTGGCCCTACAGCCCAATACAAGAAAGGATAATAATAAATAACCCCTGGCCCTACAGCCCAATACAAGAAAGGATAATAATAAATAACCCCTGGCCCTACAGCCCAATACAAGAAAGGATAATAATAATAATCCCTGGCCCTACAGCCCAATACAAGAAAGGATAATAATAAATAACCCCTGGCCCTACAGCCCAATACAAGAAAGGATAATGATAAATAACCCCTGGCCCTACAGCCCTATACAAGAAAGGAAAATAATAAATAACCCCTGGCCCTACAGCCCAATACAAGAAAGGATAATAATAAATAATCCCTGGCCCTACAGCCCAATACAAGAAAGGATAATAATAAATAACCCCTGGCCCTACAGCCCAATACAAGAAAGGATAATAATAAATAACCCCTGGCCCTACAGCCCAATACAAGAAAGGATAATATTAAATAACCCCTGGCCCTACAGCCCAATACAAGAAAGGATAATAATAAATAACCCCTGGCCCTACAGCCCAATACAAGAAAGGATAATAATAAATAACCCCTGGCCCTACAGCCTAATACAATAAAGGATAATAATAAATAACCCCTGGCCCTACAGCCCAATATAAGAAAGGATAATAATAAATAACCCCTGGCCCTGCAGCCCAATACAAGAAAGGATAATAATAAATAACCCCTGGCCCTACAGCCCAATACAAGAAAGGATAATAATAAATAACCCCTGGCCCTACAGCCCAATACAAGAAAGGATTATAATAAATAACCCCTGGCCCTACAGCCCAATACAAGAAAGGATAATAATAAATAACCCCTGGCCCTACAGCCCAATACAAGAAAGGATAATAATAAATAACCCCTGGCCCTACAGCCCTATACAAGAAAGGATAATAATAAATAACCCCTGGCCCTACAGCCCAATACAAGAAAGGAAAATAATAAATAACCCCTGGCCCTACAGCCCAATACAAGAAAGGATAATAATAAATAACCCCTGGCCCTACAGCCCAATACAAGAAAGGATAATAATAAATAACCCCTGGCCCTACAGCCCAATACAAGAAAGGATAATAATAAATAACCCCTGGCCCTACAGCCCAGTACAAGAAAGGATAATAATAAATAACCCCTGGCCCTACAGCCTAATACAAGAAAGGATAATAATAAATTACCCCTGGCCCTACAGCCCAATACAAGAAAGGATAATAATAAATAACCCCTGGCCCTACAGCCCAATACAAGAGAGGATAATAATAAATAACCCCTGGCCCTACAGCCCAATACAAGAAAGGATAATAATAAATAACCCCTGGCCCTACAGCCCTATACAAGAAAGGATAATAATAAATAACCCCTGGCCCTACAGCCCAATACAAGAAAGGATAATAATAAATAACCCCTGGCCCTACAGCCCAATACAAGAAAGGATAATAATAAATAACCCCTGGCCCTACAGCCCAATACAAGATAGGATAATAATAAATAACCCCTGGCCCTACAGCCCAATACAAGAAAGGATAATAATAAATAACCCCTGGCCCTACAGCCCAATACAAGAAAGGATAATAATAAATAACCCCTGGCCCTACAGCCCAATACAAGAAAGGATAATAATAAATAACCCCTGGCCCTACAGCCCAATACAAGAAAGGATAATAATAAATAACCCCTGGCCCTACAGCCCAATACAAGAAAGGATAATAATAATAACCCCTGGCCCTACAGCCCAATACAAGAAAGGATAATAATAAATAACCCCTGGCCCTACAGCCCAATACAAGAAAGGATAATAATAAATAACCCCTGGCCCTACAGCCCTATACAAAAAAGGATAATAATAAATAACCCCTGGCCCTACAGCCCAATACAAGAAAGGATAATAATAAATAACCCCTGGCCCTACAGCCCAATACAAGAAAGGATAATAATAAATAACCCCTGGCCCTACAGCCCAATACAAGGAAGGATAATAATAAATAACCCCTGGCCCTACAGCCCAATACAAGAAAGGATAATAATAAATAACCCCTGGCCCTACAGCCCAATACAAGAAAGGATAATAATAAATAACCCCTGGCCCTACAGCCCAATACAAGAAAGGATAATAATAAATAACCCCTGGCCCTACAGCCCTATACAAGAAAGGATAATAATAAATAACCCCTGGCCCTACAGCCCTATACAAGAAAGGATAATAATAAATAACCCCTGGCCCTACAGCCCAATACAAGAAAGGATAATAATAAATAACCCCTTGCCCTACAGCCCAATACAAGGAAGGATAATAATAAATAACCCCTGGCCCTACAGCCCTATACAAGTAAGGATAATAATAAATAACCCCTGGCCCTACAGCCAAATACAAGAAAGGATAATAATAAATAACCCCTGGCCCTACAGCCCAATACAAGAAAGGATAATAATAAATAACCCCTGGCCCTACAGCCCAATACAAGAAAGGATAATAATAAATAACCCCTGGCCCTACAGCCCTATACAAGAAAGGATAATAATAAATATCCCCTGGCCCTACAGCCCAATACAAGAAAGGATAATAATAAATAACCCCTGGCCCTACAGCCCAATACAAGAAAGGATAATAATAAATAACCCCTGGCCCTACAGCCCAATACAAGAAAGGATAATAATAAATAACCCCTGGCCCTACAGCCCTATACAAGTAAGGATAATAATAAATAACCCCTGGCCCTACAGCCAAATACAAGAAAGGATAATAATAAATAACCCCTGGCCCTACAGCCCAATACAAGAAAGGATAATAATAAATAACCCCTGGCCCTACAGCCCAATACAAGAAAGGATAATAATAAATAACCCCTGGCCCTACAGCCCTATACAAGAAAGGATAATAATAAATATCCCCTGGCCCTACAGCCCAATACAAGAAAGGATAATAATAAATAACCCCTGGCCCTACAGCCCAATACAAGAAAGGATAATAATAAATAACCCCTGGCCCTACAGCCCAATACAAGAAAGGATAATAATAAATAACCCCTGGCCCTACAGCCCAATACAAGAAAGGATAATAATAAATAACCCCTGGCCCTACAGCCCAATACAAGAAAGGATAATAATAAACCACCCCTGGCCGTACAGCCCAATACAAGAAAGGATAATAATAAACAACCCCTGGCCCTACAGCCCAATACAAGAAAGGATAATAATAAATAACCCCTGGCCCTACAGCCCAATACAAGAAAGGATAATAATAAATAACCCCTGGCCCTACAGCCCAATACAAGAAAGGATAATAATAAATAACCCCTGGCCCTACAGCCCAATACAAGAAAGGATAATAATAAATAACCCCTGGCCCTACAGCCCAATACAAGAAAGGATAATAATAAATAACCCCTGACCCTACAGCCCAATACAAGAAAGGATAATAATAAATAACCCCTGGCCCTACAGCCCAATACAAGAAAGGATAATAATAAATAACCCCTGGCCCTACAGCCCAATACAAGAAAGGATAATAATAAATAACCCCTGGCCCTACAGCCCAATACAAGAAAGGATAATAATAAATAACCCCTGGCCCTACAGCCCAATACAAGAAAGGATAATAATAAATAACCCCTGGCCCTACAGCCCAATACAAGAAAGGATAATAATAATAATCCCTGGCCCTACAGCCCAATACAAGAAAGGATAATAATAAATAACCCCTGGCCCTACAGCCCAATACAAGAAAGGATAATGATAAATAACCCCTGGCCCTACAGCCCTATACAAGAAAGGAAAATAATAAATAACCCCTGGCCCTACAGCCCAATACAAGAAAGGATAATAATAAATAATCCCTGGCCCTACAGCCCAATACAAGAAAGGATAATAATAAATAACCCCTGGCCCTACAGCCCAATACAAGAAAGGATAATAATAAATAACCCCTGGCCCTACAGCCCAATACAAGAAAGGATAATATTAAATAACCCCTGGCCCTACAGCCCAATACAAGAAAGGATAATAATAAATAACCCCTGGCCCTACAGCCCAATACAAGAAAGGATAATAATAAATAACCCCTGGCCCTACAGCCTAATACAATAAAGGATAATAATAAATAACCCCTGGCCCTACAGCCCAATATAAGAAAGGATAATAATAAATAACCCCTGGCCCTGCAGCCCAATACAAGAAAGGATAATAATAAATAACCCCTGGCCCTACAGCCCAATACAAGAAAGGATAATAATAAATAACCCCTGGCCCTACAGCCCAATACAAGAAAGGATAATAATAAATAACCCCTGGCCCTACAGCCTAATACAAGAAAGGATAATAATAAATAACCCATGGCCCTACAGCCCAATATAAGAAAGGATAATAATAAATAACCCCTGGCCCTACAGCCCAATACAAGAAAGGATAATAATAAATAACCCCTGGCCCTACAGCCCAATACAAGAAAGGATAATAATAAATAACCCCTGGCCCTACAGCCCAATACAAGAAAGGATAATAATAAATAACCCCTGGCCCTACAGCCCAATACAAGAAAGGATAATAATAAATAACCCCTGGCCCTACAGCCCAATACAAGAAAGGATAATAATAAATAACTCCTGGCCCTACAGCCCTATACAAGAAAGGATAATAATAAATAACCCCTGGCCCTACAGCCCAATTCAATAAAGGATAATAATAAATAACCCCTGGCCCTACAGCCCAATACAAGAAAGGATAATAATAAATAACCCCTGGCCCTACAGCCCGATACAAGAAAGGATAATAATAAATAACCCGTGGCCCTACAGCCCGATACAAGTAAGGATAATAATAAATAACCCCTGGCCGTACAGCCCAATACAAGAAAGGATAATAATAAATAACCCCTGGCCCTACAGCCCAATACAAGAAAGGATAATAATAAATAACCCCTGGCCCTACAGCCCAATACAAGAAAGGATAATAATAAATAACCCCTGGCCCTACAGCCCAATACAAGAAAGGATAATAATAAATAACTCCTGGCCCTACAGCCCAATACAAGAAAGGATAATAATAAATAACCCCTGGCCCTACAGCCCAATACAAGAAAGGATAATAATAAATAACCCCTGGCCCTACAGCCCAATACAAGAAAGGATAATAATAAATAACCCCTGGCCCTACAGCCCAATACAAGAAAGGATAACAATAAATAACCCCTGGCCCTACAGCCCAATACAAGAAAGGATAATAATAATAACCCCTGGCCCTACAGCCCAATACAAGAAAGGATAATAATAAATAACCCCTGACCCTACAGCCCAATACAAGAAAGGATAATAATAAATAACCCCTGGCCCTACAGCCCAATACAAGAAAGGATAATAATAAATAACCCCTGGCCCTACAGCCCAATACAAGAAAGGATAATAATAAATAACCCCTGGCCCTACAGCCCTATACAAGAAAGGATAATAATAAATAACCCCTGGCCCTACAGCCCAATACAAGAAAGGATAATAATAAATAACCCCTGGCCCTACAGCCCAATACAAGAAAGGATAATAATAAATAACCCCTGGCCCTACAGCCCAATACAAGAAAGGATAATAATAAATAACCCCTGGCCCTACAGCCCAATACAAGAAAGGATAATAATAAATAACCCCTGGCCCTACAGCCCAATACAAGAAAGGATAATAATAAATAACCCCTGGCCCTACAGCCCAATACAAGAAAGGATAATAATAAATAACCCCTGGCCCTACAGCCCAATACAAGAAAGGATAATAATAATAATCCCTGGCCCTACAGCCCAATACAAGAAAGGATAATAATAAATAACCCCTGACCCTACAGCCCTATACAAGAAAGGATAATAATAAATAACCCCTGGCCCTACAGCCCAATACAAGAAAGGATAATAATAAATAACCCCTGGCCCTACAGCCCAATACAAGAAAGGATAATAATAAATAACCCCTGGCCCTACAGCCCTATACAAGAAAGGATAATAATAAATAACCCCTGGCCCTACAGCCCAATACAAGAAAGGATAATAATAAATAACCCCTTGCCCTACAGCCCAATACAAGAAAGGATAATAATAAATAACCCCTGGCCCTACAGCCCAATACAAGAAAGGATAATAATAAATAACCCCTGGCCCTACAGCCCAATACAAGAAAGGATAATAATAAATAACCCCTGGCCCTACAGCCTAATACAAGAAAGGATAATAATAAATAACCCCTGGCCCTACAGCCCAATATAAGAAAGGATAATAATAAATAACCCCTGGCCCTACAGCCCAATACAAGAAAGGATAATCATGTAAAACTGCAAGCTTCCTTCCTTTCATTCCACACACAACACGTGTCTATGGACTGCCTATGTCTTGTAGAGGTCCTCCTGTGGCCAGCTCGTCCCCCGATCTTTTCATAATTGAGCACTTATAGGAGCAACTTAGACGTCTAAAGCCGATCCAGTGCCAATCTGCCAGATATCGAGGGCCAATCACAACAGCCCTGGGCCGACTTTCCACAGGAGACTATATAATAAATAATAATAACCCCTGGCACTACGGCCCCCGAAAGGCATAGGCCTACCAAGCAACCGCTGCCCAGCCATTTGGCCTGCAGATATTGGGGTGAAGCGTGGTCAGCGCATCAGATCCCCTCGGCAGTTAATCTTGGTTTTTGTGATCGGGGCGCTGCCTCACTGTCAGACAGCTACTCAATTGTCCTCACGAGGCTAAGTGCACCCTGTTCCAGCCCTCACGTCAATTTCTAAAATCCCTGACGGAGCCGGGCACAGAGACTATACAATGACTATATGACTCCCTACTGCACCAAATATTCTCAAGCATCTCGGACCTGAGGGGGTGTTGCACCCTACTGAAATGGGACCAGCAGTGTGCCTGTACAACAAACTCCATTGTCCATTTGATTTGGTATTGTAATTATTGAAATAAAGTCACATTAACTTTTATTTGTCAGTCAGTGTATTTGCTGAAAGCATCCTCTATTCTGTTATGCATAACACACACACTACCAAACCATTTTGATTTTCTTAAGCTTTGTTTACTACGTTCATAGAGTTTTATCAACAAATTCACTATAATATGGTGTGAATATTACCTATTAGCAACAAGTTCAATTCAAGAACGTACAGGATTATGGCTATTCTGCACACCTCAGCCTTGTGAGGCAAAACTGAGAAGAGACTGGTTTGATATCCACCTCACCCATCCTGGAAGTGGTTTTCTGTGTGGTTTCCCACTTCTTTTCCAGGCGAATGCCGGGATGGTTCCTAAATTATGGCTGCCGCCGGCTCCTTCCCAATCCTCATCTGAATTACACACACATACCAATATAGCCATCACAATGACACGGTTATCAGACAAATTCTACCCACACCCAAGTACATGTGGCTCCATCGCTACGATGTTGCAATGCCCCTAAATAAATCAACAGCTATTCTGCACACAACAATAGAACATTGTTCCTTTCTGCTAATGGCTGTCATTGAAAATTTCCATTGGGCAAAAAGATACAATCACCATTTTTATCCTTCCAGCAGACACATTAATTGAATGTATTGAATTGTGTATATTATATTTGTTATTGTGGGGTTTGAAGCCATTTTTCAGTGTTGCCTAAGTAAACAAAAGTTTGGTGCTTTTCAGTCGGTCAACACAAATGTACCCAAAAACAGTTGGGTTATGCCCTAATCCTGAAATAAATTACATGCGATTAATAAATACACTGTATCGCATGTAATTTGTTTCAGGATTAGGGCATAACCCAGCTCTTTTTGGGTACAGTTGTGTTGACCGACTGAAAAGCACCAAACTTTTGTTATATCTTTTACGTAATACATGACATTAAAACACCGAAAGAACAAATCACTCGATGTTATTAGTGTATTTTATTGCAATTGATATTGTCTGTGTATAACAGTATCATAAATTCCATGGACGTACAGTTCTCAAATGATATTCTTCCCTTCAGTCTTAGATTTTACATAGCATAATATTAAATAATAGAACATAAAAATCACAATTGGCACCTTACAACTTTATCATCACTTTGCACACTGTTCACACATAATTTGCTCCTGTATGTGTTGTCTACCTGCATGCCTAGTACATTTGTCACATTTCATTGATGTGGGCCACCTCGTGGTGTAGTGGCTAGCATTCTTGGCTGTCACCTCTGAGGTCCAGGTTCGATTCCCTCCTCAGTCCTAGATGAGGTTTTCCATACTTTCCCCACTTCTACTCCAGGCAAATGCCGGGATGATTCCTAACTTGCGGGTATAGCTGCCTCCTTCCATAATGGGATATTATCCTAATCTTGATTACAAGTACACACACCGCTACAAACACCACAATAACACAGGTTATCAGACAAACTATAACTGTATCTGTACATATGCACCCAAGTACACAGGGCTAAATGACCATGATGTCACAAGCCCCTGTATGAATTAACTACTACTTCATTGATGTGGAAGAGTTCTTTAAAACTAATGACATACTTCACTTTCTCTGCTTCAAATTGCTAGCACAACTGAAGGAAATTTATTAGCTACAAACCAACCACACTTTATAGCCAAGGGAAAGGTAATATAGGACTAGGCGTGGGGCATTGACTTCAGATCCATTGCTGTTGAATTAATGAATGAAGTGTAAAGTGCGTGTTGTACTTTGTATATCAGCATACCCACCAGAGGGTTTGAAATAAATGGATGAATCATCATAAACAGATTTTCTTTGTGGGAATAGAATTTTATGTGTACAATCATCCACAAGCATATTTTTAAACCATGTTCTATATTCAGGATTTGCATATCCACTCCTAGTTTATGACAATGTTTTAACAATACTTTAGTTTGGCACTTGAATTAGAAATTTCTATAAAATAAGGTATACAATGAGAATTCGGAGGAGCATTTGCAATTATAAGAATATAAGAATTTCATTTTTCGAACAATAATATGTGAATTGCTGCCAAAATACTGAGACCATAACTGAAGATGCACGATATGCATTACAAACACACGGCTTTGCAACTACATTTTTAAACACCCTAGTTAGGCTAACCAAGAACATAGGTTTATGATATGCAGATGCCAAACTTGGTCTGGATTTAAATCCAGTAACTTTGTATGTTTCAATTCATTTTTTTTTTTTTTTAGCAAAATACAATGTTTTGAGTTTTACCATTATTGAGAATAAAGCAATTTGTCCTGAACCATCATCAGGCTCTCCTGGGTGCTCGGTGGTTCATCAGAGGCATGCGGAGAAAGAGAGGGTTACAGAAGCCCAGCAAGTTTCAGTATGTCTCGCGCTAGGACAATACTGTTAAGTATACCTAATGCTGATGGGCTATTTTAAGTGGACATTGTTGACCAGGGTAGACATGCCAGCACTCAGCCATTTCAGTTAACTTATTTGGAAGACAGTTATGTTAGTTTTAAGTTAGTCTTGAATTGATTTAGTCAACAGTGAAATATTAAAATGTTTAGTGTGAGTGAAGCACCGGAGTGGATTATGGATGCGTTACTGAGGATGTGCTAACAAAGGGATTTAATTCCATTGGATTCCCTCAGAAAGTGGAAATTATGAGAAAGGTAGGCCGAACCCTGAACTACCGAATGTAGTTTCAACATGAGCGAGAATATACTCAATAATTTTGTTCCTCAAATTATTCATGCCATTAGAGGTTAACTGGTTGCTGAAAACTTAAAACTATTCTGCTGGCCTTGTCTCCTTTTCACCCATGAAGGAACAACGTGGTCAAAATATGGATTTGGCAACATTGTTGATCTTACTAGTAGCTTAAACAATATGAAAAAGAGGAGTCATATCACATGTGCATTTGCGTTGTGTAAATTCGGTAGCTTGCGAATAGATGCCAAGTTGAATGCTCAGAAAGCAATGGAGGTCTCGGAGCACAATGAAATGGTCAAAAAGAATAGGTAGGTTTTAGCTAGGCTAATACATGTCATTTGTCATTTAGTACAATATAAATATAGCCTAACTATTACCTAAATAGATTTGATAGACTTTGTATGACACCACTGTTGTCTCGGGGTAACGTTCTAACCAGGTGGCCTGGGTTAGATTTCCGGTACTGGCCAGGAGGTCTGGAACGGCATTGACCCAGCGTCGTAATGACAATCGGGGAGCTACAGTAAATAGCGGCACCGGTTAGAAAATCAAGAAATGCGGCTTATGGAAGCAATGTGTTGACCACATGATCTCCCTTCCTCTGTAGGCTTCGAGCCGGGCAGCAGTCGTCTTCGACGCTATGGGCCTTAAAGGACTGCCTATGTGGTGTATTAAGTAGACTATATTTTATATAAAATACAACACACTTATTATTGTAATTATTATTATTATTATTATTATTATTATTATTATTATTATTATTATTGCCAGAAGCCTCCATGGCTTAGGCGGCAGCACGCCGGCCTCTCACTGCTGGGTCCGTGGTTCAAATCCCGGTCACTCCATGTGAGATCTGTGCTGGACAAAACGGAGGCAGACAGGTTTTTCTCCGGGTACTCAGATTTTCCCTGTCAATATTTCATTCCAACAACACTCTCCACTATCATTTCATTTCATCTGTCATTCATTTAATCATTGCCCCAGAGGAGTGCATCAGGCCTCGGCAGCCGGCACAGTTCATATCCTCGCCGCTAGATAGGGGCTCCATTCATTCCATTCCTGACCCAGTCGGAGACTGGAAGCAGGCTGTGGATTTTCATTTCATTATTATTATTGCCGCTACCAGTAAAATTGTCACCGGCCACCACTGCACTTCCGGTATACCAGATACGGGGACCACCAGTCGTCACTGCTTAAGTTTGTTTCCTCAAAATTCATATAATGCTACTAATAAAATAATTTAAAGCATCAATTGTCCACTTTCCCATATATAACCATAATGAAACTCTTGCTTATAGGTAACCAAGAGCTTGCAAAGCTGAGTAGCTACTGACTTGGGAAAGTATAGGGACACTTAAGGGTTGTAACTACTGTATTCTAGTCTTCTGATGATTATTATTGTTTTAAGAGGTGGAACGGCAAGGTCATCTGCATCCTAGTCTAGTCACCTTTGAGGTAGATTTCATAAGAAAGCTTCCTATTGCAATGGGTACCATAATTTGACTTCCGGAAAATTTTGACATATCTTCGCGTTTCACATCCCCAGACCCCAAAACCACTGTCAGTTCAAAAGTTTATATATACAGGGTGTTTAAAAAGAGGTGTCCGATATTTTAAGAGGTGAAAGTATGGATCCAAACATGAATAAAATGTCTAATAGACATGGGTCCCTTAGCACCTACTTTCTGAGATTGTAACACTTGTTTATAAGAGGTGCAGACTACAAGATAAGCCCAGCCACAAGAGGAGCAACCCAGCTCAACTCTGTGCCAGTCCCAAGCTTGTGTAAATTGTGAGGGTTAATGGCTGGTTATTGAATCCCAGTAGAGATACCTATCGAGTAGATGTCTCGTGTAAATACTGGGAAATCCCCTAAGAGGATGGGTGAAGGCGAGTGCTCGGTGCCTTAAAACTGGTCTTTCTCGGCTAAGGTATGGTAACCCTGACAGAAGAGTCCCTGGTCCTCCAGTTTGGGGATTGGGCATGAGACTGACAACCTCTTCCTATAAAATGAACCTACGTTTCGAAAACCCAAAGAGCAGAAGCCAGACAGATCAATAGATGTCGACATGGCACGAATCCTGGACTATGAATAACAAAAAATGCCTCTCTTGGAATTGTAAAATTCAACATTATAAAACGTCTTGCCTTCAGCCCTTTATGCAGCCGAGACACTTAATCTACAACATAAAACACTGAGAAGTCAATTGGAGATTAAGGAACGCAAAATCATGCGTAATGCTGACGTCTATTTGAAAATTACTAAAGTCACGGACACAATCCGTATGAGAAGGATCCAATTCATGGGACATTTGGACAGAATGGACCCAACTAGGTTAACACATAAAATCTATATGTTTTTTCAGAAAAAAGTCCAATTGGTACAAACGGACGGAAAAGGACTTGGCTGAATTAGGTTTTCCCAATCTCAAGGATCGAGAGGAAATTAGGAAAATTACTCATACTTATTGTGGTTAGCCTAAGCATTACCTAAAACTTTTGTCTGAAAGATTTTTTGATATACTCGACCCTTACGCCAAGAGATGAGCAAAATATTCTTGGAGTTATAAGAAGATGCCAAATTGATGAGGAAAGAGCCAAGCCGAAGGTAGATATCGCAATTTATTGCTGACTGTACTAGGGATGTCATCAAAGCAATTTTGATGTTGTTTTGACAGCCATGTGGTTCTACAGACAAGGTAAAGATGGCGTTATCTCCAACTCCTGTCTGGCTGGTCGGACTATTTGTGAACAAGTGTTCAGATCTCAGAAAGTAGACACTGTACCACCCATGTCTATTAGATATTTCATCCTTGTTTTGATGTGCACTTGCTCCTCCTAAAATATTGGACATCATTTTCTAAACACCACTGTATATATATAAATAAATATCACTACTTGTTAGTAGCAGTGAATGAAAAAAAGCAAGCATTCTGTATCATGGAAAATGTTCATATAGGTATGCTGTTTTGTACTATGTGCTTATTTTCAACAGTCATCGCATTAACTTCGCATTATCGACATAAAATGATATAGTGTAAAAATTATTACATTTTATTGATTTACAACATTAAGTAGACTTTTAGTACGGTATTTGGAATTGCCATAATGTTGATATCATTGTACTAGGGTATTAATGGATAGATTTCATTAGGAAGCTACCTATTGCAATGGATACCATGTTGCGACTTCCGGAAAATTTTCACGTAATATCTTATTGTTTTACATTCCCTATACCCCAAAACCACCGTCAGTTCAAAAGTTTATAGGGCTATATCGTTTATATGTCACTTTTTAGTGGACACGATAACTACCGTCATTTTGCACCAATCACTTTCAAATTCATGCATAAAATATAACCATTCACAATCTCGGTCTAGTTCGTTAATGGGTAAAATCAGACCAAGGGGGTGTAACTGGAGGGCCTTATTGGAAAAAGTGAAATATTGCTATAACTTTCTTAGTATGGTATGTGAAAATCGAATCCATTCTAAGTTCTTACTATTCTTCAGATAATGGCCCAAAACTTATCTCAGTCAAGTTTTTAGATGGCACCAACCATTGACCAAATGGCACAATAGGCACAATATCAAAACCGTTTAAAATGGTCGATAGTCCTCTACAAATTACCTAAAACTTTTGTCTGAAATAATTTTTGATTTGACCCACCCTTATGCCAAAGGATGAGCAAATGTTTTCGGAGTTATAAGAAGATGGGACTTCTCGTATGCTAAACATGTGGAACTTTTGTAGGTATACAACAATTGACAAATTTAGTGAATTGGAAATATTTTTCTGCGGCATGCCGAGAGAGATTTTTAAAATATGTATTAGGATAATCTGTAAGATCTTACAGAAGACAGAGGTGTTCTGCCCCTTCAAGCAACAATCGCCACAAAAGTAGCCTGATGAAAGACATTCATTAAAGCAGTTGGCCAGTGGAACCACGATATAACTCTTAATAGTCATTCCTGTTAGAAAGTTTCAATTTTTTTAACATTTTTTTTAGGTTACAATATTAACTCCTTTCCATTAAAAATTAAAATTATTGGTTACATTCTTGGTTACTATATTTACTGACTTTTCAATGGCTAATATACAAAATAATTATTAAAATCATCTGGACTGATCTCTTTTACAGGTTGCTTGTTTGGAGACATTGTGTTATTAATACTCTCCAAGCTGCTTTATAGGAATTGCTAGGATTTTCTACATAGCTTACATAAAGAGAGATTTTTTCCCGTTTAAGGGGATTTTTGTATTTATTTCCGTTGCAGATTCATGCATTTCTAGCACAGCTTGTGCTTTGTATTTTATACATTTTGGAAAGTATCTTTACTTGATTTCTCCTGTATAAAAATCTGGAGTATACCGTTTTACAGATCTTGTACAGTTATTTTGACTTATCGATTTCTTTGCCTGATTGAATGGACGGTGTGAATTGAATACATCTGTAAGAATTTTAAAGATCCTTATGCAATTTTTTACCACTAGAATACTGATGGGCCCAATGGTGCACTGGGGCGAAATGATGGCAAACCAGTTTGAACTATACCGAAACAGAACAACTGTGAACATGAGCTTGCCCAGTTGCATGCATCCTGCTGAACACTTGCCGCAGTGAGACAGGCGAGAGAATCGGAGAGGAGACATGGCTCTATGCTCACAGTATACACACGACCTCTATTTGAACACAAGGCGCTCCAATGTTAATGCACGTACGAGATGAGAGAGCCTAATCCTACGAATATCCATGCTTACAACAAAGTTCGCACATGAGATACGGGGCAGATATAGATATAAGATGTCACACAAACGTTATTCGTGAACATGTCCACCTCGTGGTGTAGTGGCTAGCATTCTTGACTGTCATCCTGGAAGTCCAGGTTCGATTCCTGACTCTAGTCTGACGGCTGGGACAGGGTACACTCAGCCTTGTGAGGCAAAACTGAGAAGAGGTGGATTTGATTTCCACCTCAGCTATCCTGCTTTTCTGTGGTTTCCCACTTCTACTCCAGGTAAATGCCGGGATGGTTCGTAACTTAACCCGGAAGGGGGTGCGCTGCGGAGAAAAACTCCGCATTTTATAAATTTTGTTTAGTTGGGTATGACCTTGACCAAATTACACGTGAGCTTGTCTTATTGTTGTTGAAGATTTTGGGAACCAATTGTTATGATTATTATATTTTTATTGCAGGAATAATGGCTGCAGCAAGTATTATTGTTATACTGGTCCTCGCGCACCTTTTTGAGACGTGATTATAACCATTTTTCAAGTAATATCAAGATAGGCGTTCTTTAAATTTTTTATTCTTACATTATTTTAAGCAGATTTCATTGTATGTTTGGAAGGTTATTCCATGGATACTAATTCTTTTTTGTGAATGTTTTTATTTATAGATTGTTAATCTTTTAGATTATATGATGCTCTTAGTGTAATGTTATTACAATTGGATTTTAGCTGAGGATGGTTACAAGTTAACGGAAACTAGTACCACATATTTTATTCAGTTTCAATATAGTATAGACTTAGATGGAATAAAACTATTTTACCTATTCGCAGGTATTTTACATGTCAATACGGATACCTTCTATGAGGTATGATGTACTTATATCAATGTGTACTAAAAGCATGCCGTAAACGTAATCGTCTTTAGTTGATTTTATATTCTGTAGTGTATTTTGACATTGACTGACAGAAGTAAGAAAGGAGATTTACTTGATGTGTGAATTGTAAACAACCATAAACATAATAAAATATTCATTGGTAATACCATGCACAAACAATTGGTATGTTCTATCTTAGAGCTTGTGCAGATGCAAAGAAATATTATACCTGTGGTACGAAAAAGTGTTACTTTGCTTACAGCCAAAAATTAAGGTATTGATCAAATTTAACAATGTTTATTGTGAGCCCATACCAAGGCGGAGAAAAGTTCCGCGCGCACTCCTTCCTGCAACATAACATCACGCACCCTCTCCTGGGCTAAAGCGATGGCCACCTCCTTCCCAATCCTCACCTGAATTACAAATACAGACACAACAATAATACAGGTTATCATGCAAATTCTGCCAACATCCAAATATATGGGGCTAAATGTCCACATTGTCCAAGCCCCTCAAATGGAACAGCAATGTTATTATTTTACAAGACCTAATCTATACAGAATGTCATTCTCAGTAACATTGCCTGTGGAATCATTATAAGGTAAAAGAAATACAGAAAAAATTTCAGTGGGATTAGTTTTCATTTATCAAGGACCACCTTTTGGTGTAGTGGCTAGCATACTTAGCCATCACCCATGAGGTCCGGATTCGATTCATGGCTCAGTCAAGAAATTTAGTTCTGGTCACAGGGTTAGAACGGGGCACACTATGCCTCGTGAGGTAAAACTGAGAGGAGCTGGGTTTCCTCGCCTCAATTGCAATATTGTTGACTCGACAATAACACAGTTTGTCAGAGGAATTTATATTATCATGTAGGCCTAATTCTGTATATGGAAGCTTCTGTGACAGGCCTTACACATTGGAAATTATATTTCTCGCCTGGCTGTATAAAACTCTCTTCCTCTCAGCTTGCTAAGGGACATTGTTATGAAGTCAAAACTTCAACTCACAGCACTTCTTAATGCTTCACCACTGCAAACTGAATTGATATAGCAAAACTGTCACTCTAGTTTGTATTTCCCCTAGAACTCTTTATTTCCTTCCCCGACGAACCTTAATATTTCGTCACCTATGCTTTCTCACTACACATTATCACTTCATTTCGAGGGTAGATGTCATCTTACGGACGGCTGGTCATGCCATCATGGGGTTTGGACAGTCAGCTTAAAAAATTTTAGCTGTGTAAAATAGGATCATCAAAATAACTGAAGGGGCAGATGACCTCGTAGTTCCGCCCCTTAAAACAACAATAACTAACAAAATAACTGAATATTTAATGATTTTCATGCGTGGAGAGAAATAAAGATTTTGTACTGCACAGCGAGCCTAGTGCTCTCAGTTATCTAGACAACGCCGTGCTATGCTTTTGGCTGGTGTGGGCAAGCAAGTGAATCTGTCTCTTCCAACACGAATGTACCCAAAAGAGATGGGTTATGCCCTAATCCTGAAATAAATTACATGAGATTAATAAAACACTAGGATGACCAGTTTCGATCGTCAAGCGATCATCATCAGATCCAATACACTTAGGCTATAAAATCTATGTTTGAAATACAGGTGAAAATATTTACAATATGTACAATTATTTAGTTGCAGTATTGGTACTGCAACTGTCAGTGTATGCTAAATGCAGTATATATGTTAGGTGAAATGCTAAATGGTGATGGCTATCCGGAGATTGTACTTTAGAGAGATTATATGGTTGTAAACTATGGTTAAACTATAAAATTTTAGGCTAACTACTTATCTGATTGTCTTCCGTACTACAGCTATTCGCAGTTTCCGTGCTCACTTGAACTCGCTGTGCGGTCGACTGCGGTGGTTATCTTAACGACTGGTTTTTCCCTGCCTTCCCCCCCTGTCCCTACGTGCTGTGGGGAGTGATCGCGATGTGTTTATGTGAGGTGTTGCCAACCTAGATAAGATGTATGTTATTGAATGAGGTGGATCTACAACTATTAAAGACCGTGGATTAGTCCTCGCCACGCGTGGAGCATAACCCATTCGAACTAAGCATTGACGGTCTTATGAGGACGTCCCGGCACCTTTAATACTGCCTCTAATATGGGCCTTGGTTTATTGCAGAAGAAAAGTACATCGTACACCTGATCCAGATAACATTTACCTATTAAAAACCCCCTAATTTCCCCCTTTTTTTATCTAGCTTGGCTGTGTCGCTAAATTGTGTTTTGTTTCCGACAGGGTGTGTTTTTTAGTAGCGTGAAGAGGGGTGAGCTCTCCATGAACGTGTGTTCATTTAGATTGTTGGGATTGTTTCGTTTGGCTAGGTGTATCTCGATTGCTTCCTTTATGTCAAGAGCTCTGCCTTTCGATTCGTGATGGATTATTTTAAGGTCCGACTCTATGTTGGTAAAGCTATGCCCTGCGTCACACATATGTTCGCACACGGCTGAATGTGTTCCGTATCTTATCGCATTTCTATGTTCATTATAACGTGTGTCTACTCGCCTTCCACTCTGCCCGATGTAATTAGCTTGACAATCGGTGTCTTGGCACGTTATAGAATATACCCCTGACCTTGAATACGGGTCACGTATTTTTAGATTACTATTTAGGAGGTGCCTAGCGGTTGTGTTTTTCGTCGTGAAAGCTATCTTTATGCCTTGCTTTTTGAATAGGTTAGTGATTTTATATGTATTCGCATTCACATAGTTGAACCGCGCAAATTTTTTTCTCATTACTGTCCGGTTTGGGAATCGTTTTATCTTTATTTTTATGTTTGGCTATAATTTGATTTATTTTGCTTGGCGAGAAGTTGTTTTCCTTTGCTATTTGCATAATAGTTCTTATTTCCTTATTATAGTTGTCTTTTGACATGGGTATGTTTAAAGCCCTGTGCACCATTGAATTGAAACCCGCTAGTTTGTGCGTACTGGGGTGATTAGACTGATTGTCGATTGCATGCGAGGTTTGTGTTGCTTTCCGGAATATGGAATATGAAAGGTCGTTGTCTTTACGTTCAATAGTTATATCGAGATAATTTATTTTCCGGTCTATTTCGGATTCCTTAGTGAATTTGATAGAATGGTGAAGGCTATTAATGGATTGGAGAATTGTTTCTTCGCTTGTTAGTTCAGTATCGTAGATGCAAATTACATCATCTACGTATCTTTTCCATATTACTATTCCCTTTGTTGAAGTCTTTTCTAAGAACGCATTTTCTAGTGCATTGATGAAGATGTCAGCGATTAACCCACTTAGTGGCGATCCCATTGCTAGGCCTTCTCTCTGTGTGTATATTTTATTGTCGAATTGAAACACGTTTTGGGTGAGAACGACCCTCAGTAATCTCACAATCTCTTCAATTTCTTTTACCGAATTGTTGGATTTTAAGTTGTTTTCGATAGTGTTGATTGCTTCAATAATCGGAATATTGGTGTACATGTTAGTTACGTCGAAGGATACTAGCCTGAAGCTAGGTTTCATTTGTAGGGTGTTCAATGCTGTTACTAGTTCTGTTGTGTTCTTTACAGAGTTGTTTTTGTCGTTGGAAAGACGGCATTTTAAGATTTTTAGTAACTCTTTGCTGATTTTGTAATTAGGGGCATTCCTACAATTGACTATTGGTCTCATTGGGCATTCCTTTTTGTGTATTTTTGGTTGTCCCCTCAATGACGGTATTTTCGGGTTCATGTTTATTAGATTTGATTTTTCAGTTTTGGTCAGTATGTATTCTGTATCTTTTAGCGCACTTTTTATTTGTTTTTGGAATTTGTTGGTGGGGTCTTTTGTTAATTCCTTGATTTCGTTGTTGTTTAGGAATTCGACTGATTTTTCAATGTATTCTGTTTTGTTCAAAATTACTGTAGTGTTTCCCTTATCTGCTTTTGTGATGATTAAGTCATGTTCTTTTATTTTTTGTTTCAACGACTTTATTTCTTTGATTTGTTTGTTGTTTTGAATGTTATTGCTATCGCCCTCTCGTTTGAGGATTTTTTTGGCTTCGTTGGTGGCGAGATTTTTGGTTAATTCCCTGTCTTCTGCTGGGAGCTTGTGACTGGCTATCTCAATATCTGTGATTAACTGTTTTATATTGTGGTTCGTGTGTGCGTCTGTGCAGTTGTATTTCAAACCTTTGTCTAACATATTCATTTCACCTTGAGAAAAGGTTACGTTCGTTCTGTTGTTTAATAGGTAAATGTTATCTGGATCAGGTGTACGATGTACTTTTCTTCTGCAATAAACCAAGGCCCATATTAGAGGCAGTATTAAAGGTGCCGGGACGTCCTCATAAGACCGTCAACGCTTAGTTCGAATGGGTTATGCTCCACGCGTGGCGAGGACTAATCCACGGTCTTTAATAGTTGTAGATCCACCTCATTCAATAACATACATCTTATCTAGGTTGGCAACACCTCACATAAACACATCGCGATCACTCCCCACAGCACGTAGGGACAGGGGGGGAAGGCAGGGAAAAACCAGTCGTTAAGATAACCACCGCAGTCGACCGCACAGCGAGTTCAAGTGAGCACGGAAACTGCGAATAGCTGTAGTACGGAAGACAATCAGATAAGTAGTTAGCCTAAAATTTTATAGTTTAACCATAGTTTACAACCATATAATCTCTCTAAAGTACAATCTCCGGATAGCCATCACCATTTAGCATTTCACCTAACATATATACTGCATTTAGCATACACTGACAGTTGCAGTACCAATACTGCAACTAAATAATTGTACATATTGTAAATATTTTCACCTGTATTTCAAACATAGATTTTATAGCCTAAGTGTATTGGATCTGATGATGATCGCTTGACGATCGAAACTGGTCATCCTAGTGTTTTATTAATCTCATGTAATTTATTTCAGGATTAGGGCATAACCCATCTCTTTTGGGTACATTCGTGTTGACCGACTGAAAAGCACTAAACTCTTGTTTACTAAGGCAACACTGAAAATATGGCTTCAAACACCACAATGTCTGTCTCTTCCCTCGTGTTCAGAGTTGTTTTATGTGCTATAGCCAGGCCAATTTTTTGGAGTATTTCATTTTCTTTAAAATATGTTGGGCTACCAGAATACTGTCTTTGTCAGTATTTCCTAAAAATGCTTCCAGTAAGTCTAACTTTGATTCTAGTCTACTTTGGTATGCACATTGAATTAGTCATATATCTTTTGATCTATTGCTGCATTCATTCCCTGGATCATAGATTGAAGTATGCTTATTACTACTACTGAATGATCCAATAAGCAGGGTTTGAGCACTTGAATATATATTATATATTATCAAGACAGGATTTACCCTGTGTTGGCTAGTTAATAGCGTCGTATTAACCAAAATATATAAATAGATTGTGGACCTTAACAGTAGTCTAGCATTCCTTATGTCTTAAATGTACATTGTGATGGGTTCGGGGTACTCACGTGAAATAATCACACACAACTGGTAGCGTGTATGACTTATCCTAGATTTTATTTCTAATAGGCTCAATCTACACTATTATTTACAGAATTTACACTGCACTCACTCTGTTCACAAGTCTCCGCAGCACCACAGCTTTACTCTTGCACGTGCAGACCTCAAGTCTCTACAGCTCGCACTTGCTGCTTGAGTCCCGCTGTAGCTTCACATGTGCTCCTGACCGCAACGGGTCTAACCTAGGTCCTCACACACGTCTCTCACGGTCCCACCCGCAATCAAGCTTCCACAGCCCCGATTCGCTGTTCCCTAACTGGCAGATATGCTTCAGAACTGGTCGATGTACTGCTCTGTCCCAAACTCCCTGACTGACTGCTTGATCGCTTCTGAGTGACTCAAATGTCTGGACCAACTTCTGACTAAATCCTCTCACTAGGTCGCTTCGTTTATATACCGGAAAGGAAGAGTCTAGAACTGTTTTCACCCTTACAGTCGTATCTGGACGGTAGCTGTACTTTACTGTTGGTGAGAAGGTTGAAGGATCCTGACCTCCCGAGCGTTCACTCGCGGTGCGTGTTGGACCCTGGCCCTCTCTCTGTTGTGCTGTTGTCTTCCAGTCTCTGCCAACTGGCATGTGGCTTGGAAGGAGAAGCATAAGACGATTTTGATTAAAAATGGCATATTTAAGAAATACACATACATTGCTATCGGGTGTCTAGTAAGAGACTATCGCTACAACATATACAAGAGAGTTAAAGTGGCATTCGTGAGTTCAGAGCTAAACTAGCCAAACATGTCTTGAGTGACGTATCTGCATTGGGAACTCCCAGTCTGTATACATCTGGCATAACTATAATCAATAGTTCATAGAAATAAAATCTCAGAGATAAGTATTGGGATTTGAAGTGATAGATGATGATAATGATGATAATTGTTGTTTTAAGGGGCGTAACATCTGGTTATCGGCCCCTTGAAGTGATAGAAGCCATTTTTTAGTGTTGCCTAGTTATATTAAAGAAAGCTTTCCAGTTGGTCAACACAATTGTACCCAATTACATTAGGTGGGGAAACAAGTATTTATATGCCCTAATATGAAAAATATTACATGAGATATTTAACACAAAATAACATGCTTTTATGTACAACAAGTAGTTCCGTGAAGAACTATGCAGCCTATTTTCAAATATCCTTCTTACGTTAATTGCCTCTATCAACATACAAAATTTCAGTTTGATTGCTGCAATAGATTCGTAGATATTGAGAACCGTCTAAATATTTTGGATGGTCGCCATGTTGGATTTTTATATATGTAGGTCCTAGAGTTGTGTACTATTACATGAAGATTATTGTGTAGTATTCAAACTTCAATCGCATGATTAGGACACAAGAAACAAAAACGAGATTTTAAAATTTCGCACAGCTGTCATCTTGTGGTTATGAAAACAATTTAAATAAATTAAGATGCCAGCGGATTAAAATTTGTATTAGCATTTACCGTACCAAGTTTCACTGCACTCAGATGGTTAAATCGCGAGAAACGTCTATTTAAATATTTATATTTCGCATCGCCGCCATGTTGGATTTGAGCCCACTAGGTTATTGAAAATCCTATAGGTGAACTTATGTTCATAGCCTCTATGATCATTAAAAAAAATCAGTTTGCTGTAATAGATTCATAGATATTGAGAACTGTCTAAATATTTCGGATGGTCGCCATGCTGGACTGTTGTATGTATAGGCCATAGAGTTTACCATTAAATTAAAGTTATTGCGTAGGTTCATTATTCAAACTTTCACTTCGAATGCATGATTACGACACAAGAAATAGAAACTTAATTTTTAACTTTCACACAGCTGCCATCTTGAGGTTATGTAAGTAATAGAACTAAATTAGATGCCAGTGCATTACAATGTGTATAAACATTTACTGTACCATATTTCATTGTGCTCAGATGGTTAAATTGCGAGAAAAGTTTATTAGAATGTTTCAACTTCGCTTGGCCGCCATGTTCGTTTTGTACTTTACAGGTTTTTGAAAGTTGCACAGATGAACTTTTCGTAGTGCCCTTTATCACCGTACAAAATTTCAGGGTGATATCTGTAATAGTTTCGGAGATATAGAATGCCGGTGAAATATTTCACTCAGCCGTCATCTTGTGATTATGTAAACAATTGAACTAGGTTAGATGCCAGTGCATTACAATGTGTATAAACATTTGCTGTATCAAGTTTAATTGCGTTTAGATGGTTTAATCATGAGAAAAGTCTATTTAAAAGTTTCAACTTTGCTTGGCCGCCATGTTGGTTTTGTAGTTACCAGGTTTTTGAAAGTCTCATAGGTGAACTTCTAGTAGTGCCCTCTATCACCGTACAAAAATTCAGGGTGATATCGGTAATAGTTTTGGAGATATAGAATGCCGATGAAATATTTCGCACAGCTGCCATGTTGGATTGGTGAGACGTAATAAAATTTGAAGTGCACGGTTGGGGTTGTCCGAAATGGTGCTATAACCTTACAGAATTTCATTTAAATCGCTCCAGCATTTAGAAGTTATTAGGGGACACATACACACACGGACAAAAGGTGATCTCATAAGCCTATTTTTTCATAAATGAAAATAGGCTAAAAATGGGGGTACTTAATTGGATGACGTTTCGACTGTCACGTAATCATTTTCAAATGTGGTTATAATTCACAAAAGATACACGGCACTAGAATGGAATAAGGTTACCGTATTTAAACTTATCTGTTATTCGAAATCTGAGTCCTATGGCGTCCACTCTTGTTCACTGTTCACCTTGGACTGAAATCTGTGAGATCAGGGGTTTAGTGAGGTGGAAGCTAACAGATCCACGTACAATAGGCCACCATTTTAAATAGGAACAGTTAATTTAGAATATAATTAACAAAATAGTGTAGACATCATTCCTGAATTTGGTAACATTAATAATTCAATAGAACACATTCAATAGAATACATTAACAATAACGCAACAACCATAGAAATGAACATTAACATCCGTAAATAAGTTTGACGTTACACAAATTTTTACGAACTTATGTAGTCTGATCATTGTGGTGTAATTATATTTGTGCATAAGTGTAATTCATAAATATTGTACATCTATTAAGCCTAAGTGAGCGGATCTGAAGATGATCGCTTGACGATCGAAACATGTCGTGCAGTTTCATACCCCCCATTTTTGTACATAAAAGCGTGTTATTTTGTATTAAATATCTTATGTAATATTTTGCATGTTAGGGCATATAAATATTTTGTTTTCCCGCCTAATGTAATTTGATACAATTTGTGTTGACCGACTGGAAAGCTTTCTTCATTAAGTATTGGGATGTAGTAATTAAGGAATCAACATTGACTTTTATTCTCTCTTTTCTCTTTTTCCCCCTCCAGCTAAGAGTATAATATTCATCATCCATTATATTGTCACTTCTGTCCGTAATGTCTTACATTTATTTCTCTCTTGTTTCTTGCAGGTTGCTGAAATGTGGAAGTAGACGGGATAGCTCTAATGTGTCGGGTGGAACTAATGGCATTTCGAGTGGTGATACATGTGACTCCAATACATTCTTAAACTATGTGTTGAACCAGCAGCTATCAGGTAGTATATTTTTCTTTGATTCAACACGCTCCGGTAATTTGAATGAAGAGCATCATTCTGAGTCTACATCAGGCGTAAATAATCATTGTAATTCTGAAGCAGCTCATTATAATTGCAGTCATGAGAACAATGTGGTTGCCTCTCACAAAAACACACAAACTGGACCAGTGAATCATGATTGTGCTACTTGTGTTACTTGTGTTGTGAACAGCAGAGACAGGACCGGTTTCAGTCGTAAAGTTACGGATTCACAATGTTCTGCATCGAGAAATGATACTGGATCTACTATTACAGCATCAAAGTATTCACAGACTGTTCCGTATATTTCAGTTAATGAAGATGCTAAAACTAACACAGATGATAATGATAGTGATTCATCATCCCAGTCTTCAAGGGAGAAACATATTTCAAGTCACTGCTCAAAGTATGTTAATGGAAGAAACATGCATTGTTGTTGCTTTGTTTCGAATCATAATGTCAATGACAATATGGCAAAAGTAGTGGGGAATACCTGTATTAAGTGTAATTTTGTTTCCCACTCTGGCTTACATTATCCATGCTCATGTTCTAGGAATAATGCTCTAGCGAGGCAAAGAGTTGAAGACAGGAGTTCAAGTGATGTTGATAATGCAGGTAGTCCTCATACTGTTAGCATGTGCCATAACTTGTGTACTAATTGTTCGTATCCTACTAATCGTATGATCGATAGCAGTGTGAAGTCGGAGAGTTTAGTGAGTAACGGTGACAACTGTATGACCAAGCCAAGTGTACATCAATGCAAAGAGGTAAATAATTGTGACAGTTTGTGTGATAAAAATAATAGAAGGCTGCATTATGTAGATATTGATAGACCTTTCACATGTGACATTTGTTTCAAGAACTATCCTTCAAGCACAGCATTAATGAATCACACTCGGTATCATAAGGGTGAACGTCCATACCAATGTGAGACCTGTAATAAAGCATTTGCTACCAATTCTCATCTCGTCACGCATCGCCGAGTTCACACTGGGGAACGACCTTTCCAGTGCCAGCTCTGCCGGAGAAGCTTTGCCGACAGATCCGCTTTTGTAAAACACGAACGTACCCATGGGCCGAACGGCGTCATCATAAAACGTTACAAGTGCGAAGAATGTGGTAACGCATTCGTGGACTCGTGTGGGTTAAAGAAACACATCCGCATCCACACGGGGGAACGTCCATACCAGTGTTCCGTGTGTGAGAAGTCTTTCTCGACCAGTTCTACGTTCGTCGCTCACAAGCGAATCCACAGTGGTGAGCGGCCTTATAAATGTGAACAGTGCACGAAGATGTTCATCACCAAGTCGCACCTTCTGACTCACCGCCGCACCCATACGGGAGAGAAACCCTTCACGTGCCGAGTGTGCAGTCGTGCCTTCGCAGATGGCTCAAGCTTCCGACGTCACGAGCGCTTACACACAGGAGAAAATCGGCATGTTTGTGATGTTTGCGGCAAAGGTTTCCCCTTTGATACCTCGCTTGCTAAGCATAAACAGTCTCATGTTCCTGGTTCTGCTACATATGTTTATATGGTGTGAGATACTAGTCCCCTGAAAAAAAAGACTGATTTTTATTTATAAACAAATGCTTTGATATTATGATGCCATTAAGCTAAATAATGTAAAATTTTATCTTAACAGTTGAAGAATTTCTTACCCTTGGTCCACAACATCAAGGTTTAAAGTTGCAATATTATTAAGTTTAAGAAACACTATTCATACCAAAATAACATTTTACAGGCCATAAAGGAAGACACAGTTACTAAAGTACCTTCTTAGAATCATCTCCAGAATCACTCACTGCACATAGTGAGAATTTTTAAGGTAAGTAAAATAGTCCCTGTTGGGATGAAGAAAAGGAGAAATGTTGGCCCTTCAGAATGGCTTTTCGGGTTGTTTGGCCATGTTGAATGTTCTTTGATGTCTTACGTTTCCCCAGCAATTACAGCTGGCATTTTCAAAAATTTCTTCTGAAAGTTTTGAAATGGCACTTGTCAAGGTTTATATATGCTGTTGGAATGTTCTGGAATTAATATGAAATGTGAATGGATTTTCTGTTAACATTCCAGTAGCATAAATAAACCTCCAACAAGCACCACTTCAAACCATTCAGAACAAATCTTTAAAAACCCCAGCCATACTTGCTGGGAAAACGTCAGATATCAAACGTTTAACTTGGCCTAACAACCCAGAAAGCTATTCCGAATGCTTCACCCGGCTGTGAAAGCATACACCAGTACAGCAATGCTGGCTATTTTGAGATCAATATTTTAATTATTTTAGTATGTGATGAAATTTAAGCAAAGCATGTTTGCTTCTTAATTATCAAGAAGTAATAATGTCCTAGCGAGCAGGTACATGTAAAGTAATATGAAAATGTTATAGAGCCATATTTTTCCAGTGTTGCCTGTCTACAGTCCCAAATATAAGCTACAGTATTACAGTACGGTACTGTACAATATGCAAAATAATGAAAACAGAATACATCGTAGTTCACATGTATGTTTCACAAAACATATGTCAAACTATGGCAGATGATCTAGATATTCTGCCCTTTAAATCAAGAATCAATAAGTCATTTTTTTTTTTTTTTTTTTTTTTTTTTTTTTTTTTTTTTTTTTTTTTTTTTTTTTTATTAATGCAGCCAATGGCCATGTACTTTTCTTTTCAGGACGGGTCAGGGAAGGGATATTGGAAGGGTAACATATATATACACAGATTCCCTGTAGACCTACACTAGGATAAAGATTGTCATGTTTCATGAAGTCAAGAGTTTGCAGACCCTTATTAAGAGATTATTAAAAGGTTGAGGGTTCAAATCCAGGCTCTGCCAAGAAATTTTATTTTGGTCAGAGGGGTGGAGCACAACTGAGAAAAGTTGGGTTGAATTCCTACTTCAGCCATACTAGAAGTGGGCATCCAAAATGCTTAATCCCACAGCTACCTCCTTGCCAGTCCTAACCCCAATTGCAAGTACTATGCAGTACTATAGATGTCAATTTAACACCAGTTATTGGTGACCTTGATGTCCAAGTCCCTAAATGAAAGAACAACAAACCAATTACTAAGAAATTATTACCAAGCTAAAAATTATGTAAAGGGGTTTCATTTCCATCTTCCTTTCTCCAAATAGGTTCCAATAAGCTCTAATAAGCTTGAAAACTCAACCCAATCTTTCACATTGGTCTTCATATTTCCTCTGTCAACGTTGGGTACTGCCACAAAAATTTGATTAAGTCATTTATTGTGTTGACGGCTTTAAATCTTCCAGTTAAATTGCCTACAACGATATGTAGAAAACATTGATTTTATATTTTTCTTCCTGACTTATTCTGCTGTTAACAACTTCCAGGGCTCATAACCTAGATGTTAGGCTCTTCTAAACAACAAACATCATGACCACCACCACCACCACCACCACCACCACCACCACCACCACCACCACCAGGCAGAAGCATTCTTTTGTGTCTTGCATTCAGGAAACTTATATGGTACTCAAACATTCTCGGCTACAAGTTTACATTCTTAAACTATACATTCCACTTTGAATGTCATCATCATCATCATCATCTTGCACAGTTTCCAGCCACTGGCCGGGTCTGTTTGGAACACAAGCCTCTCCAACGTCTTCTGTCTTCCCACCATCTCTCAGCCTCCACCCTTGTCCAGTCTTCTCCTCTCTTCTTCACGCTTTCTTCCACCCCCTTCAGCCACCTGTCTCTCGGTCTTCCCCTCGGTCTCTTTCCTTCCCACTTCGTCTCATGTACTCTCCTGGGTATCCTCTTCTCCTCCATTCGTTTTACATGTCCATACCATCTAAGTCTAGATTTCTCTATACCATCCTGTAATGGTTCCTCCTTCATTAATTCTCTGGTCCTCTCATTTCTTATTCTGTCCATCTTTGTAGCTCCAATACTGCTTCTCAAGAACCTCATCTCACTGGCCTGTATTTTGCTCCTCTCCCTTCCTTTCATAACCCAGGTCTCCGAGGCATACGTCAGGATAGGGACATAGTACGTCCGATATATGATCTTTTTGCTGTTCTGAGGGACATCCTTGCTCCATAACATGCTTCTCACACTCCTCCGAAATGCTTCTGCCTGCCTCCCCCGCTCATTTATTTCTCTATCGTTTCTTCCATTATCTTGTATCAGGCTTCCCAGATACTTAAAACTCTCCACTTTCTTCAGCTGTTCCCCACCAATTGTTATTCCCGTTGTGGTTCTTTCCTTCTTCCTTGTTGTGATCACCATCTCACTCTTATTTATGCTAAATTTCATCCCATATCCTTGTATTACTCCTTCCCACACGTCCAACTGTTCCTGTACCTCCTCCTCCTTGTTTCCCCAAATCATCAAATCATCTGCAAACACCATTGCTTTCATCTTTCCGTCCCCAATTACTTGTGCCACTCGGGTCATTATGTCATCCATCACCACAATGAAAAGTAACGGTGACAGTGCACTTCCTTGTTTCAGGCCGTTTCTTTGTTCCAACCAGTCAGATCTCTCTCCTCCCACTTTCACACAGCTCACGCTTCCCTTGTACATCTCCTTTATCCTCTTTATAGTCCATTTCTCTACTCCTCTATCCTCCAGGGACTTCCATACTTTGTTTCTGCATACACTGTCATATGCTTTCTCAATGTCCAGGAAGGCCATCAGTAGATCTGTTCCATATTCATAGTGCTGTTCTTGCAACTGCCTTACAGCAAAAATCAAATCCACTGTGGACCTTCCTGCTCTGAAGCCATGTTGTTCTTCCCTCATCCCTCCTTCTATCCTTGTCCTAATTCTCTTTTCCAAAACTTTCTCGAAGATCTTTGCACAATGACTCATCAGTGTTATTCCCCGATAGTTTCTGCAATCTGTTCTACTACCTTTCTTGAAGATCGGGACAATGATTCCTTTTTTCCAGTCCTCTGGGGTCTTCCTTTCCTTCCATGCTGTCCTCATCACTCGGTACAGCCACTGTATCCCCACCTCTCCTGCTGCTCTCACCATCTCCACACTCAACTCATCCACACCCGGTGCCTTCCCTCCTTTCATCTTGTTCACTGCATCTTCCACTTCTTTCCATGTTAAGTCCTTTTCTGTTTGCAGTTCATCTTCCTCTTCCCCGATTTCTTCCTCCTCACCATCTTTTCCATTTGGGTTCAGAAGTTCTTCAAAATATTCTTTCCACATTTTCTTCAGTTCTTCCCTATTTTCTATCTCTTGTCCCCTTTTGTTCACCATTCTAACATAATCCGTAGGATCCTTCCGCCTCTTATCTTTCACCATCCCATACAGGACCTTTTTTGTACCTTCACTATCCTCCTCCATCATCTTTGTCCACTCTTCCATCCACTTCCTTCTCTCCTCAGCCACCACTCTCTTCGCCTCCTTCTTTCTTTCCTGGTACTCTTCCCTTGTCTCTACCGTCCTATTTTGATACCACCTCCTAAAGGCTCTATTCTTTTCCCTTACTATATCTTTTGTCTTCTCATTCCACCATGGTGTTTCCTTCCACCTCTTCTTACTACTTGTCCTCCCACATACTGCTTCTGCTGCACCCACTAGTGTCTTCTTAAATCTAGCCCATTCCTCTTCCACCCCTCTTTCTTCATCTGTTGGAATTCCTTCCTTTACCATTTTGAGGTACTCGACCCTTCTATCCCCTTCTTTCAGTTTCCATATCCTTATACGTCTTTCCTGGTTCTCAGTCCCTTTCTTCTCCTTACTCCCTCTCAGGTTCATTACCAGTAATCGATGGTCGCTATCCAGGTTCTCCGATGGTATAACCTTGATGTCCGTGATGTTCTTATTTGAATGTAAGCTTGTTAAATTATCAATCAGATGATGGAGGTTGACAACTTTGACATCCAAAGTTGCTTAGCCTGCAGAAGTACATTCCAATGGTTGATCTCTGAAAGGACTTTGACCCATATAGATGATGTAAGGACTCAAATGTACCGCTCAATTATTTGTCATAGTGTGTGAAGTTAGATTAAGTTCTTTTAAGTCTATTTAAATCAACTTTCAGTCCTGGCAGATGAGCGGCAAAACAATGCACACTTTCATCTTGCCTTGGTTTGGATGCAGGGTTGAGGGAGTGCCCATTGCTTTCTTGTAGAATCACCTGCCTGTTAAAAAATATATGTAAAATTTAGGTTTTAATTTAGTTGAACAATAACATACATAAATTGTACTTTCTTACCTTACCTTCATGGACTTGAGTTCAATACAATATAGCATTTCTGGATGATACCAAAGGTAGTTTGCGCAGTTTCTTTTACCACAAAGATTTAAGCTGTGACATCTAATCTAATCTAATCTAATCAAGGTGAGTATAATGCCAAAGGATTTTCTGCTAGGATTCGGCTTTGTACTCCTTTGTAGATGCTGTTCATGTTTGGTGCATTATCATAGCTGAAATTAATGACTCACAGTAATGATATCTATCAAATTACAACAAATTTAGTACATTTAAAAAAGTATCACAAACTTGACACAGTATAACTTTAGAAGATGAAACTACTTGTATAATTTACTGTGTTTGACTTACTCTTGGCCTCTTCAATTTCCAAATAAGATTCACATTCTTGAAGAGTTGAATGATATCATACATGGGCTTTTCCGGTCCTTTTGTCACAATCAACTAACTTCAAAAACCTTTCATTAATTTTGTAAACACATTTCTGATCATTGTTATAAAGGGTGACGTAATGAAGAATAAGTACTGTTTGCTCAATGTGTGACGAGTCGAGTGCCGTCCTGAATCACTGAGTAGTGTTTGGCCTCATTAAGCTCATTTACAATAGTCTAGTAACTTTTCATTCTGAATTTCGGCTGAAAGTTGGTCGACTCGCAGTCACTTCTTTTCAGCCTGGGATGCTTTTACATTGATCAAATGAACATTTAAAAGTGGATCATAATAACGAATGAGTTAAGAAATTCCTAGATAATTGAAGGATCTGGTGAAAAAATGGGATTGTTCCATGTTAAAATGTTCTGGGGAAACAACAAAGAAACTTTCCAGAAAATCCGAATGTTGACTGAACATTTTTTCTTTTGTCTACAGCACATACTACCCAAGTAGACCTTTTATTGCAGCATAATACTAATATATGAAAATGAAAATCCACAGCCTGCTTCCAGTCTCCGACCGGGTCAGGATTGGAATGAATGAAGCCCCCATCTAGCGGCGAGGATATGAACTGTGCCGGCTGCCGAGGCCTGACGCACTCCTCTGGGGCAATGATTAAATGAATGACAGATGAAATGAAATGATAGTGGAGAGTGTTGCTGGAATGAAATTTTGACAGGGAAAACCGGAGTACCCGGAGAAAAACCTGTCTGCCTCCGTTTTGTCCACATAATACTAATATATGTCCATCATAAATTTAATATCTTAAAATATAAACTCATTTTGGAACTGCAACTTTTTGCACTAAAATGGGCTAGAATTTAGCAATCTAGCAAATATTCACAGAATAAACACACAGCATAGTTTTGGTGTCATAATACAATAAGCATTCTGTATACCCTAAATGACAAATCTCAAATGAAAAGTTTTTCATTGTCTCTCATTAATTACACTTTAGGAGGTGGTGTCATTTGGCTATAAATATTTGTTTGCCAACTTAACCTATATCTGCCCATTTTTGTAGTTTTTTTGTTGTTGTTGAAAATTTCAATATATTTTGTTAGACCAGTTATTTGGAACTGCTTATGATTATTTTAGGTTTCTTTGACATTTTTACGGAGATTTCCCACGTCGACAGTGGGCACGTATGGGTAGGATAATAGAGTTGTTCAATGAACGTATATTTTCCATGTTTTAACAGTACCCAGCCACACAAATGTTGCATTAGCACAATAAAAATTACGAAATGCATAATTTCAAACAAAACTGGGGAAATACTTGATCTCAGTTTAAGTATAAAATTACAGAGTTTGTTTCTATTATCTCGTATAAGTAAAAAAGCTCATTGGAACTATGAAAATAATTGCACTGTTTCCTGGCTGCTTTACCACTTTGTGCACGTCGTACTTGCTTTACTCAGGTTTCAAGGTAGTGATACATCCCATCGAAACACACTTCAGGCAATATGCGTGTGGATACTTTCATACTGGGTCGGCCTGCAGAAGGACGTGAGGTGATACAAGATCGAGTATATGCCTTAACTATGTACTGTGTAAAGCCGAACAGGTCTAGATTTTGTTCTTTGCCCTTTGTAGTCGAACAATGAAGTGGGCAAGCATTGTTCACGGAGGCTTTCAAATGGAATGCAATTAGGGTTCTACTACCGGGTGAGTTAAACATAGTCGTTATGGTATGGCTGCAGGCAGTCGCTCACATCCGGGAGGCGAGGAGGTTCGAATCCCCCTGTCAGCAACCTTGAAGATGGTCTTCTGTGGTTTCCCCATCTTCTTTCTAGGCAAATGCCGGGATTGGTCCCTAACCATAGGTCACAGCCGCTACCTTCCAATTCCTCGTCTCTACATTCACACTTTCCTCCCCAGACAACACTCCACATGCGACGATACTTGTAGCTCACTCCATGGGTGTCCGCATAGAAGCAGCTACAAACTCTGGCAAGCTGACCATGTCCTTGGATACTCCCGGCACTAAAAGCCATATGCTAAAAAAAGGAGAAAAAAAATGTACAAAATTATACATGCTGCCTGAATTACAATCATGTACTTCTTTTCAACATTACTCCACCTTCTGGCATGCCTTACAGGCGCAACACCAGATACAGTTGAGGCTACCGTAACAACATTATTATCATTGTAATCTACGACTGTGATATCTGAGTTACGTTCTGTAAGTTAGTGGAAACTACAACATTTCTCTGTCTTACAAAGATGAATCTCAGGAAGTGGAGCATTTTCCAATCGATTCTGGTGTATGGTACCTGTACCGTCATGATTCTTTTTCCTGCAGCTTTTCAACGACCATGAAGATATAAAATAATTATCGAAGAACAAACTGAGACGAGTATCTTTTGGTAGCTTATTATTTTCTGGTTTATTGCTCATTTCTTCCAACATGAATTCCCCCTAACTTCCCCTATTTTCTGATTTAATGCTAATGTCTTCCAACATTCATGGCCCCTAACTTCCTACTTTCTGATTTAATGATAGTTTCTTCCAACATTGACGCCCCCTAACTTATTATTTTCTAATTTAATGCTCATTTTTTCCAACATTGATGCCCTCTAACTACCTATTTTCTGATTTAATGCTCAATGAACAATTTACATTGAGCCGATGATGGAAGTTGTTGTTGTTTGAGTCTTCAGTCTTTTGACTGGTTTGATGCAGTCCTCCATGCCTCCCTGTCCTGAGCTAATCGTTTCATCTCTACATAGCTACCACGCCCTACGTCCGAGGCAATCTGCTTAACATATTCTAACCTTGGTGTACCCCTACAGTTCTTGTCCTCGACCCTTCCTTCCATAACTAAGCTTGCTATTCCTGGGTGTCTTAGTATGTGTCCTACCAACCTATCTCTTCTCTTCATTAGCAGTCGCCAGAAACATCTCTCCTCTCCCACTCGTCTTAATACCTCTTCGTTTGTAACCCTATCTACCCATCTGATCTTCATCATTCTCCTGTAACACTACATTTCAAACGCTTCAATTCTCCTTTCTTCTGCTGCACCAATAGTCCAAGTTTCACTTCCATAGAGTGCCACGCTCCAGACTTCCTAACACCTAAATCTATATTCGATGTCAACAGATTCCTTTTCTGCAGAAATGCTTTCCTTGCTGAGCTAACCTACTTTTTATATCCTCTTTGCTTCGTCCATCACTGGTTATTTTGCATCCTAAGTAACAGAAGTCTCCTACTTCCTTTAGTTTTTCACCTGCCAATGTGATGTCCATAGAGGAATCTGATTTATTTCGGCTGCATTCCAATATTTATGTTTTACATTTATTAATTTTCATCATGAATTCTTTCCTCAAGACGGAGTCCATACCATTCAAATCCTCAGGCATGTCTACCAAGATGACTATGTCATCGTCAAATCTCAGAGTTGAAATTACTTCTCCTTGAATCTTCACTCCCACTTTAAATTTTTCTACAATTTCCTTCATTGCTTGTTCAATGTGAAAATGAAAAGTATGGGTGATAAGTTGCAGCCTTGCCTTACACCTTTCTGAATACCAGTTTCTCTCTCTTGTCCTTCAGCTCGAATGACTGCTGTCTGGTACAGAAGATAAATGACTCAATACAATCATGTATCCTTCAATCTGCAAAAGAAGCCTCCATGAATGAAACAGGCACAAACTAAGCGAGGCAACCATTGAGTTGATAGAACAACGGGAGAAAGTAAAACAAGCAGCTTTGGAATCTGAGAGACTAAAAACAAAATATTATGAAATCAACAAACTAACCAGCTACTAAGGAAACAAAACGTCACCTATGTGTCATGGAGACGAAGATACTTAGATGGTCAGCAGGTTTCACTAGACTGGATCATATTTCAGTTGATGATATCAGAAATCGCTTTGTTGTTACACCAATTGGAAAAAGAAATGCAGGAAAACCGTCTGAGATGGTTTGGACATGTGCTGCGTGCAGAGGGCGACACAATGGTAAAAGCAGCTTATACACTAGATGTGGCTGGAAAGAGGCTCAGTGGGCGACCAAGGCAAGGCACAACGATCTAATGGCTGTCAATCTTCATCCAGACATGGCTCAAGACCGAAGGAAATGGAGACTACAATCCCACATAGCGCACCCTGCCTCTAGGCGGGACAAACACTAAAGAAAAAAGAGGAAAAACAAACTAACCAATAGAGAAATAAGAAAATATTTCAGAGAGTACAATCTTCACCTGACGAGAAGCATAATAGAAGATTCAAAATCAATTAGAGAGGTAAAAAAATAATTAAATATCAGCATATTCTGGATGACGGCATGAAAAAAGGAACTGGAGAAAGAACATCTGGAAGATCAGAAATAATCGCAGTAACCACAAATTTCTACAAATCTCTATACAAAAGTGACTAGGCATTAAATTAGGAATACATAAAGAAGATAAACACCGAAGAAGAAGTAGTACCTATCATTCAGGACGAGGTTGAGAAGGCCATAGATGACCTCAAAAAATACTGTAGCAAAACACCAGGAGACTATGGGATCATCAACGAATGCTTAAAGTGCGAAAAACACATCTAATAGCATCGCTAACCAACCTATTCAACGAGATTATAGATATAGAGGACATACCTCGCCAGTGGCTGATAAGTATGATAATATTATTGTACAAGAAGGGAACACGTGATGATCTAGACCAGCGTTTCCCAAACTGTGGTACGATCCTACTGCTGCAGCGGTACGCAGTGATATTACGAAATATATTAATAAAAATTAGATTCGTTACGAAAATTGATATGTTGCTCTAGGGCTTTAAGGCCAAAGATAAGGAGCAGTTTTATGAATTGAATTGTGATTCGAACTAAGGCAAACCTTTTCAAAAATGGCTCTTGTGAACTTTTCGGCTGAGAGGCGTGCCGCACGACTATGCAGACATAGCTGACAAAGCAGTTAGATTTTTACTGCCTTTCACTACTTTGCACTTGAGTGAGACTGCATTTTCTTCACTTGTTTTTCTCAAGAACAAATACCGGAATAGGCTCCTTACAGTGGAAAACGATCTTCGTTTGAGACTCAGCAATCTTAAACCAGACATTCCTAAGTTAGCTTCTATTCTTCAAGCTCACCCTTCACATTGAAGTTGTTAGTTGAACTTTGGCTTTTATTTTTAATTATTGAGATCTTTTTAATTAATATTATTTGTACAGTGTTATTTCTGAATGTTTGAATTGAATACCTATTGTAATAAATAAGAAAACAACTGGACACACTTTTACACACAATTACAATCCATCTTTCGGTCTACTACGTAGTGGTGGTGGGGGGCTATAGTTACTATATCTCCCAGCCATTAGGTGGTACGCGAGAGATTTTCATCTCTTACGGTGGTACACACACACAAAAGTTTGGGAAACACTGATCTAGACAACTACAGACCGATAACACTGATCTCAAACATATATAAAGTGTTTACGAAAATCCTAATGAATAGACTTAACTGAAATAATGGATGAAAATCAACCCCCAGAACAAGCAGGCTTCTGGACAGGCTACAGCACAATGGACCACCTCCAAGCAGTAAACCAAGTAATAGAGAAAACACTTGAATTCAACATGAGAGTATATATTGCATTCGTTGACTATAAAGAAAGCTTTCTACTCGGTAGATCACATCAGCGTCTTGGAGGCCTTGAAGGTAATAGGTGTCAATTCGAAATACATTAAAATCATTGGTCTAACATACTTGGAAAGCTACGCTGAGGTTAGAATAGAAGTTGAAGGAGAACTCTTCATAATAGAGAAAGGGGTCAAACAAGGGGATCCCATATCGCCCAAACTTTTCACCTGTGTCCTCGAAATTTTGTTCGGAAAACTAAACTGGGGAAAAAGGAACTTCGGAGTTAACATTAACGGAATACATCGATCTAACCTCTGCTTTGCAGATGACATTGTGCTATTTGCAAAGGAACTAAACACAATGCTTGATGAACTCCATTACAAGAGCAAAGAATCAGGGCTGCAACTGAATCCCACAAAAACCAAAATAATTACAAATTCCAAAGACTTAGCAATCATAGTATAGGCCTACCTAGGTATACATAGGCCAAGCAATAAGTACGGCACAAACGAGTGAACAAGAAATCAAAAGGAGGATAGGATTGACGTGAGGAAAATTCTGGAGTCTTAGCTTCATTCTTATGGATAAATCTTGAAGCCCTAAATTAAGATTCGATGTACTACAAAGCTGTGTCACCCCAGTGTTAATCTATGGATGCCAAACTTGGTCATTTAGTAAATGTCAGACAAGACTGCTCCAAATCTGTCAACGGAAAATAGGAAGGAGGATCCTAGGCGTTATGCTAAGCGACAGAATCACGGATCTGAGAAAAGAAGTGGGATGGAGGACACAGGAACAAGATCTTGGCAACTGAAATGGTACTGGGGTGGACACACATCAAGAATGCAGTAGGATAGATGGGCCTACACCACGGCAATGTGGGACTCAAGAACTGGCAAGAGAAGCAGCGGACGCAGATGGCCGGATGAATTTAGGCTCGAGGCAGGTGTTACGTGGACCAGAAAAGCCAGGGATAGAGAGCTATCGAAGGAAATTCAGAATATAATACTGTAACAATGTAAATTTCTGCAATGTAAGGATGTGTGTTAATTTAATTTGTATTAAAGTGTGTCGATATGTATCTAGAAAAGACATCTCTCAAGAACTGGATCCTCTTGGGAGACTACTTGAGCCACCTCCTACCACTCCGGTAGGAGGCCCTTGCCATCAGGGATCTATGGGCTTATTTTATCTTAATGCTTATTTCTTCCAACAATGATGCCCCTAGCTTATTATTTTCTGATTTAATGTTAATTTCTTTAACATCGATGTCCTGTAGCTTATTAATTCCTGATTTAATGATAATTTCTTCTAACATTGATGACCTGTAGCTTATTATTTCCTGATTTAATGCTCATTTCTTTCAGCATTGATGCCTAATAATAGGATAATAAAATGTTAATACAGTGAAGCCCTGTTAACAATGCCTCATTAATATGTTTTATTGCTCATCACATCATAATTTTAAGTCCTGATTTCCACTGTATTAAATCTATATAAAATAATCTCATGTTATTTTTGTGTAGTGCAATCACATTTCAGCACAGAAACCATTCTTTGTCCATTCCTTTTAGAATGTGAGCCTTCTCATAAATGATAATATCCCTTGTTCTCAGCCATGAGACTAGTGAAAGTTGTGAGATAACAAGAAGTGCAACCTTGAATTCTTATATTTCTCAGGGTAAACTGCCTTAATGAAACATGCTGTAATGTAAGTGAAGGTTCAATTTTTCTTGTTCGTCAAACTTGTCGACACTGTAACCCATTGTGGCTTGTAGATTGTGTATTCAGCGTTCAGGTAAGAAGTAGAGCTACAACATTTTGTATTGAGTGGACCCTAGGATTGTAAGTCACGTGAGATTGTATTTATGCATTATGGAAGAAGCTCTGAAAATGGAGAAGAAGAAAGTTGTTTAAACATTAACTAATGAAATCAAAATTGAAATTTCCATTCAGAAATTCAGTAAGACTTGAAAATGTGACTACAGTCAGAATTCAAACCCCAACCTCTTGCCGTCTGGGCAGTTCAGTGGCGTAACTATTGGGGGTTATCAGGGGGATCAATCTTCCCCAGAGGAAAATTATAACAATAGTCTATGACATTTGTAAGCTTTTAATTTTGAATAAAACCAATCTTCGGATTGATAGCAAATGATTGCGTTATTGAAGTTTATATTTACTAGTTTGAGAGCATTTCTTTTCTTCACCGTGTAAATTTTGTAGCGTTACCCTAATGTAACATTTACTGAATGTGCAAAATGGACAGCTGTTAAGTCAGCCAGAGGGGTGGCAGCGAGATGTGTGTGGCACCATCTTTACTAATACCTTTCCAAAAATCCACCACTTGTCAGTTGCCATTCTGTTAGTATTTGTGTGTAAGTACCATTTTGGAAAGTGAATAATATTGTGTTTACTTGTATTGTTGTTAAACTTAAGTTGGAAACTGTAGTTTATTGATATTTATACAATGTTGGGGAATCGAAAGGGCCAGGTGATTTCGCGAAGAAAACTGGACTTTATAATTTATATCGACAAAATCATTAGGAGGTTTTAATACTGGTATTGTATATTTGCAGTCATTGATTATGTCTCACCACTGGCCAAGCCCTGTCCAGAACAGACTTTCAAATCTTCAATGGAGAGGGCACTGAGAGGCGACCTTTCCCAGGTCATTCCTTTGGATCATATCTATGATTCTAAGAATAAAATAATTCGAGAAATAGACAAATTCTCACCTTAAGGGCTTGAAGCTAGTATGGATGTAAAACTTGCTCCTTTAACTTCAAAGAATTATGGCAATAGGGAAAATGCATACAATAACAGGAATGAAAGAGGAAACATGTGCATGAAGGAAAGTTTTCAGAGCTGGGAGTACTGCTGAAATGGTTTAACCAAGCCTGTGTAGTGAACATTCCAGTAGATGGAGCTCTAATTCACAATAAAGCAAGCGACCTTTACAAACCTAGTGGGAGTAGCAGACTTTGCAATGTCAAATCGATGGATGGAGCATTTTAAGAGGAGGCATTGGTTGCGTTCACGGTAGCAAACAGTTGATCAACAGTTCCAAAGCTGATGCATCGGGAGCGGGATCAGGTTTTACGTGTACTTGTGAACGGTTTGCTCCATCTGATCTGTAGCAGCGTGCATTGTTCAAAGGTGGACAAGGGCGATGTACTATCCTCGAGCTTGCGATGTTGAAATGATCAGATAATCTTGTGAGAGTGAATGCTGATATATTAGATCAGTATCTAATTTGCCTATGTACCCTTTAGTTTTGCAACTCAGAACGAAATTGCTCTGAAACTATATAGGCCTACCGAAGGCTGCGAACATGTATCAAACCATACCTTGCTCCCGATAATATTACGTACGTAAATTTCTTGCCTTTCTAATACGGAATTTCTTGTGTTATGCTAGTTCGGCTACGGCACTTAACAGTTTAATGTATGGTACGGTATATTAAGGTGGTATATCCCAAGACTTCTGATAATTGAAGTCATTTTAATCCCTTCAAATTGAACAAGGTAGGTTAGGCCTACGTCTCAATAGACCGAATATTTATTCAAGAATATCAATAGGGTAGCTTTGATTTTATTAATGTAGGGTTATATCCTATGAGAAAGGTCAAGAGTCTGTAAGTGTAGCAGTAAACCACACATGATGACTTCATTATTTGTTAGCACTACTTCATCTATCTAATTTGTTCCTATAAGAGCGTCCAGCGTTGAGAAAGGACTGTGGCGCCTTATGGCGACAGTGTTGCTAGCTCTAGGCAGAGGTAGCGCTGACGTCATACGCGCTTCGAGTACTGCGCTTTCATAAGTTAGCGACACAACACAACCCCTGAAATAGAACACGCCCTGGAAGGAGCAGTTTTGCAGGTGTTAACGTATTGGATATGCGAACAGAACCAATAACGACAAGGGGCCGATAACCTCGATGTTAGCCCCTTAAAACAACAATTATCATCATCAACCAATAACGACATTCATTTTGCATTACTGATTGATAGATGTCGAGAGCACAACTCTTCCTTCCTTCTCGTATGTATGCTGACGATGTTAACTATTTTTACGTCAGCAATACGGTACTGTTGATCATCTTTTGTTATTATTTAGGCTTAATTTAGTTTCTTTCAATTTTATTCTTGTTGTTTTGATTAATATTTGTAATATTGTAGCGAGTTAGTCGTGCGGTTAGGGGCGCACAGCTGTGAGCTTGCATTCGGGAGATACTGGGTTTGAACCCCACTCGGCAGTTCTGAAGATGGATGTCCGTGGTTTCCCATTTTCATTCCAGAGAAATGCTGGGACTGTACCTTAATTAAGGTCATGGCCAAGTATACAGACCTTAAAGTGTGCTCGTCGGGACTTTCCATGAATAAAGAAATATAATGCCTCGCACAAATCATCTGATGAACGAGCTGTTTCATATCCTACATGACGAGTTCATTCGTTGTTAATAGCCTGCGCGCGATAGGAATATATAACAGATTCTATCCTCCCCATTAGTATTCTTACGAGGGATAAGACAGTACTTATATAACTAATAATAATAAAATAAAAATAATAAAACAATAAATGATATTTAATTTGGGCTTTCCAGTCGTTCTACGTACCATGTAATCCTTCACTCGGCCGCCAGTGGCTCGATCCCTTCCATATCCACGTCGCTATCACGGTCATTATTATCAGAGGTGTCACTTGAACTATCTTCCAACTGAATTATGAAGGGCTCAATGTCTTCCTGCAGCTCATTTGCCTTCCACATATTGACTTCTATTTCTTTCACATGGTCTACGTAATTACTCCAGTTTTGATTTGAAACAATTCCGAAAGAATCGTGAATCAATTTGTCTACGTCTTTCGTTTTGTATGTTGTGTTATTCATTCCTACATAACGTTTAATTTGAGCCCACACGAGTTCAATGGGGTTCAGTTCACAGTGATACGGAGGTAGGCGAAGCACTTCATGTCCCAGTTCTTTCGCCATTTCGTCTATTTTATAGGCGTCATATTTCCATTTGATGGAAGTCACAAGTTCCATAAGATGTTTCTTAAGCATGTAGTCTTCATCATGGACACCTTTGGAAGTAAGCCATTCTCGCATGCTTTGCCGTTTCCATGACATTGTCGGAATGCGCTCTTTCTTCCTACTGTGGTACGATGCATTGTCAAGCAAAATTACTGACCGAGGCGGGAGATTGGGGAGTAACTGGTGTTTAAAATAATGTTCGTAACATTCTCCATCCATTTCGTCGTGCGCATCGGCGGTATTCTTTTTACACAGGAATACTAACTTTGCGTCGTTCACAAATCCGCCTTCGTTACCTGTATGGACAATAGCGAAGCGGGGCCCTCGCGCTGTTGGTGCCTTTAAGCCAGGGGAAAGTCCAGCCAGAAAAGCCTGCCTTGATGACTTAACTGTACTGTCTTGCCAGTGTCTTTCATTGCAATGTCCCGTGTTTACCCAGGTTTCGCCTGTGTATACGATATTCCTCTTCTCCGCTCGAAATGTCTTTATTTGATATTAATACTTATGGCGCCAAGCAACTAGATCGTCTCTTTCCAACATAAGAGCTTTGTTACCACGCTTTTCGTAAACGAAACCAAGATCTTTTAGAAGGACATGAAACGTGCTTCTTTTAAAATTCGGAAGTTCGGGGTCTGTATTCACGGCCGTTAGCACAGATGATAATGTCGGTGGCTGATTTCTTAAAAAGAAAAATCACTAAATTTCGTAAGTCTATTGTCTTTTCACTCTTCTCCTCTGCTTCTTATTAGGTGTCTCCAGGGGGCCACAAGCCGATTCACTGCGCAGTTTGAACACTAATGATCTGGATGTACCTGTAGCAACAGCAGTTTCTTCGGCGACCCAACTCACACTTTGGCCGGGATTTCTGCTCTTTAAATAATTGAAAACGTTTACGACTATTGTCCTCTCCTTACTTCTCAGCGACTCACCTCGTTTTCGTTTCACCAAAACACCAGCCATTTCGATTCGATCGAACAGAAAATACGACACACAACAGTAACACCAATGACAGATAGTGCTTCAAAACTTATGTTGCCGGCGGAACTGAGCACGTGCTCCACTCCAGGCGAGCATGCAGCGCGGGACGTGGCTCTTCTTTCCAGCGTGCAAACCTCGTAAATTTTTAAATAACTAAGACGTAATATAAACGATACTTGTATGCAATAACAATGGTAATCAATTGGCAGATAATTGTAGGAAGCTATTATGACGTAAAATATATATGTTCAGAGTTCCTTCATGATAAAAGGTGAGGTAACAAAACCAGTGTAGGGGGGGTTCCGTTAAAGGTAAAAGCCCATAAGACCCACAGTCTTTTCTAAACGCTGGATGCTCTATAGGTATCCTTCATGTTGATACGTTCCTGCTTCTTATATCTTTTCTTTTTCACTCTAGTTTTCTTCTCAAGGATTTGAAGCTTTTGGATTTATTCATCAACTTAACTGTGCTGTACAGTTTTTAGTTACTGTACTATAAAAAGTAATTGTATTTACAAAATAATCAGGTTAGATTGCAAAATTAATTTGAAAAACTACAAGAATATAAATCACATTGTCCCTACCTGTCAACTAGAGGTATTTATCTGGATCATTACCCTTCCCCTATCTAATAAGGTCAGATGACCTCAAGGTTCCACCCTTTAAAATTATAACCAGTATCTAGAAATAACATTTCTGGGTCCCTGATCTAATGCAAAGGAAATCCTGGTACGAGCCTGTATTGTCCTTGTTATACCTTACTTGTTTACACCCTAATATTAGTACCTAAAGAGAAAGGCACAACATGAACTGTTGATGGACTAAATTAGTCTCTTACTTGGCAGTCCATTCTCCTCCTATCAATACACAACTGGTTTCAATACCATATTCCCTATAGGCTATGGTACTGTTCATCTAATGAAGCTGCAAAATGTTATAGGCATCAGATTTTTGGTTGAAAACAGTTGTCTAAAAGATGCTTTCACAATTGATTTTTTAATAGATCATGTCATCAAATGGTCAAGTAACATAGAAAGAATTGAGGAAAATAGGGCATTTTAAAATTCTTGCTACCCAAGTCTGGACAGTACAGAATGAGGTAGAGGAAACTACACTGCAAAAATATAAACTTAAAAAAAAAAAGAGATAAAAAGCAGGAAAGTACCAGGATGAATGACTCCTAGGAACAAATGAGATAAATGAAGCAGTTTTTTTTGTGCTATACAAATTGTATTTACTGCTTCTCAGTCGGTCAACATGGGGTACAAAATTATAAATATGTAAACACACTCCTGGACACAATTACATGTATTAGTTGCCCATTGCCCATTTACGTGTGATAACTAATACATGTAATTTTTTCCAGGAGTGTGTTTATATATTTATAATTTTGTACCCGAAAAGCAGCAATGACTACATTTTATTGTGAATTTCAGTACATAATCATTACCAGCTGGTTGATGTACGATACTGGTACTTCAATGGGGCTTAGCTAGTGGGCTCGCACAATTACATACCATTACCGAAGGTAACATTCATGACTCATCACTCTCTTAAAAGCATTGATACTTGGTTACTAACAATTCCCATTGTTGATCAATATGTGCCTGGTAGAGAGATGGTTGGTACGAATCAGCAAACTAAATGTTAAAAGAAGTAATATCTTCCACCTAGGCTCATTACCAGATTGAATACAAATGAAACTACAATACAGCAGACCTATAGGTGTAGTTTTGTAACATAGTTCATTTCAGTCACCATACAAGAACATCAGGTATTCTGTGGTCAGCAGCAAATACTGCTGTGTGATAGAATATGCAGATTATAAAGTGAAGCATCACTGCAATGAGGTGTTATAACTCAGGCAAGCTGCGATAAGGTAAGACAATATTGGACAAACTGGGTAAGTGCTGTGTTGAACAGTGCTCAATCTTCTCTGCTTGTGTAAGAAGAGAAATATATTATATTTCTTGAGTTTCAGTACATAGGTTTAATCATTACCAGCTTCTTGATGAACTGGTAGCCTACTGTAGTGAACTTCGGCTAGTGAGCTTGCCTAATTGTTGCCTATACTGTACAGTACCAGTAGGTAATATTCATGGCTCCTCACTCCCTTAAAGTTATCATTTTACTAACAATTTCCTTTACAGGTTACTAAGCTTGTAACTTAAAGCCTCCTTCCCAATCCTAGCCTCTGTTAAAAATGCATGCACTACTACTGACACCACAGCATTTTGAAAGGTATCCTGTACTGTTAAAATAGAGATGAATATGTACCGTAGCATACACAAGGGAATGAGTAAAATAAATTAGCCTTATGTCACAATTTCTAAATCCATTCTCATAATGCATTTTACTTATTAGTCAGCTCATATTTGAGTACAGAGACCTAACCTGTTCCCTGAGAGAAAATCATCGCTCGCTTGACAAAAGGAAGTTATGGATGGAAATGTTGGTGTTGGATTAATTGAAGCATGGACAGAATACAGTATGAGAGACTTTCTTCGGGTAGTGGACGGTCCATAACGGTGTTGCTAAAATTATACTACTACAAGGTGCAAGGTAACATAGTCCAAAATATATGACAGAAAAGAACAAAAGTGGAGCCAAACTAAATAAAAACAAATTTAATTTCAGAATGAAAACAATAAACACAACAAACAACACGAGGGAACACCCGCTTAACTTGACACCCAAATTACAGTGAATGCAATAAATTTATCTCACCAGAGATGTCAACAAAATAACAGGTCCCAAATATGTCCTGCTTATCTGCAAATCATGTGTGCGTGTGATGTGACCAAGCATGCGATATGGGAGAGTACATGATACGTGATTTGTTGCCATCCTGCGAATGCCGTCAGACTACAAATCGAATCTGAGATATCCTAGCAATGGGAACTAAAAACTATTAATAACTATCAATACAATACCGACACTCGCTAACTTTAAATATTTACAACAAACAAAGATTTCCGTTGAAATCTGGATCAACGTGCCACAGCACAACAAACTGCCTCATCACAGGACTTTATCAAATAAACACAAGAGTAAGTAGCGTGACCACGATACAACAAATGACCGCATGTCATCTTACACTGAAGTACACAACAAGGTGCCAACAAGAATTTACATACCATGAAAAATTAATAAAACAAAATGCTCAACAGCAAAACAATTAATATACAAGAAAAACATTTCATTTGGACGTCGCACATGGGAATACCGCTCAGGCGTGGCGATCTCGAACCTGAATGATATATCGCTCTTTAAATGAACAAGCAAGCATAATTACAACTAGGTCACGGCGAGGCCGTTTCCCCCCTCACAAACAGGTGTCCAGAAAATACCTCAGATCAGCGCACAGTGTGGAACTCGTTATCACATGTCAAATCCCCCCTTGCGTGAATCAAGTCCCGGGCCAGCACTAATTGCTCAGGTCCCAAGATCAACGAAGAATAGCTGTCACGAGCAGCTCAAGTGTGTGTGTGTGTGTGTGGCATCAAAATAATATCTCATCAATTCCACTTGGAATTACAAGATCACGAAGAACAGCTGCCAACTCAGCTCAATAAATATATGTGTGTCACCAAATATCTCATTAATTGCCCTGGAATTACAAGATCAGCATTGGACTGGCTGAGGTCCCTGCGGGCATCACTCACCATCCTTAAACCATTGCAGCAGGCAGAGGACTGGCCACAAGCCATCCTCCCACGCAGATATTCACACATAGACACACACAATCACACGCTAGGTTTTTGACAAACACCTGAAATAAAAGTACACAAATATTTTCCACACAGCGCGCGCCTGATCTAGTATTCTGACCGAAGAATTAATAAATCAAAATTTAATGAAATAAAAGAACGGACGGTTCATTACAAAATCATGTCTCAACAAGGCAACTCAAATAAAATACTTGTTCATTCAAGATCCTAGCAAACACACGTTTTCCCCCTTGCTATTTTTACTGTTAATATAAGCAGCACCACTTATCACCTAGGCCACACCATGTGTCCGCCAAATCAAATGCATGCATGTACACGGGTACACGGATTAAAATTACACAAAATACAACAAATCAAACTGATGGCCACGCATTTGCATATCCGAGTGTCGGGACACTACGTTAATCTAGCAAAAAAAAAAAAAAAATGAAACAAGACAAAAATCAGAAGAAAAATTATTTACACAATGTTCCCATGCCAAAATATCTATAATATGAATAAATCAATATTAGTACTCAGCCATATCTGCTCGTCACGTCAGTGGACGCCACTTTCTATGGCCCACTAGGAATTGACGCGGCCATCACGAACATCTGCGTAGGTTGCATGTTCACCATCCCAGCGGTTGACCCAATGTTCGTCATCTTGATAAGGTGAAAATACAGTTCAGAATTAGTATTATTTCCACACCTACTATAATTGCAACAGAGCTACACATTCACTCTTAGTCCTAGGCAATTACTAAAACGTCGACACTTTCCCTAGATAAACACTTGGCTAAATTCACACGCAAAAGACAAACTATAAAATATCACTGTATATTGCTATCGGCTCTCAACAGAGTCCTCACAAAGTTATACATCTCACTTGAGATCGAAGTCAAAAGTACTGTACAAAATGCTAGTAGCACTCGGCAACGGCAAAATAAGAACAATACGTGTAGTAGCTCTCGGCTACATCAAGAAATGAATACGTGTAGTAGCTCCCAGCTACCCCAGAATATGAACATGTTCGTTAGCACAGACACCTAATTTATACAGATCTGGTCAAATGATCGGTAGAGGGGACTGTAAATTTTTATAATTCGAAGGAGTCGTCGTAGAAACTTGCGGGTGGTGTCAAAGATCATTATTTTTCATGAACGTTCCAACGCTGTCCCGCGGAATCAAATCGCATCGATGATTAATTAGATACAGCATTTGCCGCGCTTTTCCAGGGCACGCTCTCATTGCGCCGAAACTAGCTTGGGTCTTCGTGATTCGTCAACTCATATGCAAAATCGTTGAGTAGAGCACGTCACTTCTCCCACCTGTCGTCCTCGAAAGTATCTCTGTCTCACAATTTCCTCTCTGTTTGGCCTGGTGAACAAAGACTCGAGACGCTAGGTCAGCGATTAACGACCTCGCTTCCAGGATAATGTTTAAATTTACCAAGCGTGCTCAACTGGCCTACCTCTTGCAACAGCTCCCAAATTGCTTCAACTGACTGGGGACATAATGCAGTATATACAATTAAAATATGAACAATTATTCTACGGTAGTATGAATAAGGGTTCAATACAATATCTGTTACAAAATGTTAATACTCAGGCAGGTTGAGATAAGGTAAGGAAATATTGGACAAACTGGGTAAGTGCTGTGTTGAACAGTGCTCAATTTTCTCTGCTGTTGTAAGAGGAAAAATATATTATATTTCTTGAGTTTCAGTACATAATCATTACCAGCTTCTTGATGTACTGGTCGCCTACTGCAGTGAACCTAGGCTAGCGAGCTTGACCAATTGTAGCCTATAGCCTACTGTACAGTACCAGTAGGTAATATTCATGACTCCTCACTCCCTTAAAGTTTTCATTTTACTAACAATTTCCTTTACAGGTTTCTAAGCTTGTAACTTAATGCCTCCTTCCCAATCCTAGCCTCAGTTAAAAATACATGCACTACTACTGACACCACAGCATTTTGAAATGTATCCTGTAGCCTACTGTTAAAACATAGATCAATATGTAGCATACACACAAGAGAGTGAGTAAAATAAATTAGCCTTATGTCACAATTTCTAAATCCATTCTCATAACGGCTGAGGGGACCCGATGCGCTGATCACGCGTCACCCCAATATCTGCAGGCCAAATGGCTGGGCAGCGGTCACTGGTCGGCCTAGGCCCTTCATTGGCTGTATAGGGGTTGACTTTGTTGATTCTCATAATGCATTTTACTTATTAGTCAGTTCCTATTTGAGTACAGAGACCTAACCTGTCCCCAGAGAGAAAATCATTACTCGTTTGACAAAAGGAAGTCATGGATGGAAATTTTGGTATTGGATTAGTTGAAGCATGGACAAAATACAGTATGTGCATACAATTATTGTCACAAAATGTTAATACTCAGGCATGTTGAGATACCGTAAGTGAAGGAAATAAAGGACAAACTGGTTAAGTGCTATGTTGAAGAGTGCTCAATTTTCTCTCCTTGTGTAAGAAAAGAAATGTATATACAGTATATATCTTGAGTTTCAGTGCATAATCATTCCCAGCTTCTTGATGTACGGTGCTGCAGTGAACATTGGCTATTGATCTTGCCCAATTATAGCCAATGGTACCAGTACGGTAGGTAATGTTCATTACATTGAAAACAATGTGGATGTTTAATCTAGCCCTGATCAGCAACCAAGAAGCAAGGTAACTGTTAAGATAAGACTGCTAATGCCATGAAAATAAAAGTAATGGTTACTTGAAATGCTTCCCAAGGGAAGCTGGTTTCTTTCAAACATAGAAACATATTTATAGGCTAGGGCCTATACAAGACCAAATTAACTTCATTCTGTCCAAGCTGAAAGCTGGGAGGGGGGAGGGGGGTAGGTCATGCGGTCTGATGAAGAGCTGTGTGAATTTAAGATACAGTACAATTTAGTGAAACATTTACGATTGTTTCAAGAAAAAAATATTGGCCTAGTGAATAGGCATGTGGATGTGCAATCTAGACCTAAACACCAACCAAGAAGCAAGAGAACTGTTAAGATAAGTCTGATAATACCATGAAATGAAAAATACTGATAGGCTACTGGTATTTCCCAGTCATTACATTCTGATCAGCCAAACACACAGTTTTATATTGGAAGAATCACCAGGCACAGACAGACCTACAGTAATTTTTATATCCTATTGCATACAAATCTTTAACCCACCAAGTAGCCTATGGTATTGAAATAATTTATTTTTGAGTCAAGACTCTTGACAGTAGGTCTTAGCCTATCAGAATTTGGGGTAGGCCCAGTACAATGCTTGCTGGGAAAGAAAGTTATTTTTTATACAGTACCGGTAGCCTATGCTTGCTCCAAAAGAAAGGTATTTTTTATACATAGCCTATAAGTTTGATTCTATCTATAGGCTACTACCTACACAACACTATAATCGTCGAGGTACAGTATTTAGCCCAAAGTATAGGCTAAAATCGTATTTTCAGACCAAATTACCCCGGACCTGCTCCATTAAATTTTAGACAAGTGATGAAAAAACGCTGAAACATCGATTTAAAGACTTAAAAAATGCACATTGCCACTAAAAAGGAAACCACGCACCTGAATGCATATAATTTTAAATACTTGGAACAAAAGAAAGGATATAACATCCGATATATCAGGTTATGTTGTATCACACATAAGTTAAAAATTGTCGCAACTGCGGGCCGTAAATCAGAATAAAGATATATCACGAATTTAACACAATGCAGGTCATTTTATAGGCTATATAGGGACCGTGATATTGTGTTCTTCATTATTATTTCAGTATTCATCAGTTTAGGAACTATTTTGAGCGATTTCCACAATGTTTATATTTGTTTTTAAATCTACTTCATGCTACGCCATGTTGGATTTAAACATGTTCCGTGAATGGAGCGAAGTTTTTCTACGCTCCATGCAATTGTTGAGGGAGCGCTTCCATCAGATCGCGTTCACAGCGTACCTTTTCAGCAAGCAGTTGATCAATTGCTTGCTACCATGTGCGCAACCAATGGCTCTGTTTACAATTGCATGCAGGAAGAAGCCAGTACTATTGATAGTCCAATAGGCTACTGCTGGAAGAGTACCGTACGGTACCTCATTCCAACCCTCCAACCAGAATTAAATTACTTGGCAGATACAGTTGTTTCATTTGAGGGGCTTAGACATTGTGGTAATTTAGCTCCGTGTAGGCCTACTTGAGTGTGTATAGAACCTTCCTGATAATCTTTGTTATTGTGGTGTCTATAGTAGATTGTGTAACTTATTTGTATTTCAGGTGAGGATTGGGAAGGAGGCAGAGTGTCCTTACGTTAGGAATCATCCCAACATATGCCTGGAGTAGAAGTAGGAAACCACAGAAAACCAGTTCAAGAATGGCTGAGGTGGGAATCGAACCCTTCTCTTCTCAGTTTTGTCACACGAGGCTGAGTGGACCCTGTTCCAGCCCGTAGACCAGAATTAAATTTCCTGGCAGAGCTGGGAATCGAACCCGAAACTCTAGGGTGCCAGCCAAGAATGCTAACTGCTACCCAAGTGTGGAACAGAGAAGTTGCCACCACTTTTCATTGACAAAGAAATTGAGCTTTGATGCTTTAAGAATGCCAATATAAAGCCAATGCAAATGCTTGGATTACTTTTGTATTATTTGAAGATTATTTTAAAGTCCTTAATGCAAAACTGAGGACTAAAATCAGTTAAAGTTTATATTTCAATAGACCAATGTGCTGCTCACCCTTTGAATGTTCCCACAGAAAATGTGAAGGCATTCTTTTTCCCAACCATCTGTACAAGTTGGCTTCAATCTCTCATTGTGTAAAAAGAAAAATTGCAGGGAATTTTTGTTACAAAGAAAGTTGTCTAACAGCGGAACACAGAGTGACATCAGATGATGACTTTTCAGTCGGTCAACATTTGATTGGAAATTGTAGACATGTCTCACAGCAGCCAAATATTCAGATTACTCAAACTGTATTTCAATAGTGAGTGTGCATATAATTAGCACATTCTTTTTATCTAATACAATACTTGAAACGTAATCCACAATGGTTCAAATTTAATTCCATTTACAAGTTATAAATTCTATAACTAAAACAATTTTTATCACATCACTAACCATTTTTGCCAGTATCACATTCTGAGTTTTAATAACAGATCAGAAGATGTTCACTTGATGAATATGTCAACCTTATAAACCTCCCCATGTAGTCAGTGCATAATAGTTAATCATATGTATTTTTTTTGGCATTAAAGTATTGTTTCCCACCTAATCTAATTACCCCCAAAATCTGGTTTTGACTCCTGGTTTTCTAAGAAATGTAATTCTGGTTTGAGGGATGGAATGGGGTATATTCAGCTTGCCTCAGGAGGCAGCCATCCTAGGAGTGGTTTTCCATAGTTTCCCTACTTCTACTCCAGGCAAATGCCGGGATGATTCCTAACTTAGGCCATGGCCACCTCCTTCTCAATTCTAGCCTCAATTACAAATACATTACTACAGCCACCATAACAACACAGGTTGTCAGACCAATCCTAACACAATGGGGCCGATAACCTAGATGTTCGGCCCCTTAAAACAACAATTGTCATCATCATCAATCCTAACACACACCCAAGTGCATGGGGCTAAATGGCCATGAAGTTGCAAGCCTCTAAACGAATCAATAACAACAGTGCCTCCTCATCTAAGACTTGAGAATTTGGTGTCGTTGGAGTGTTGCCACATTGGTGTATGTGACTTAATGCATCTGTCTGAACATTTGAGTTTGAATCCCAACTACTGTCACATTTTCAAGTCTTACTCAACAGATACAACTAGTCTATTTGGGCAGAATTGCGTGCTGAGTAACAGAGTTGAACAAAATACTCAAAAAATGTATTTTCAATACAAAATTCAAAGTACAACTGAATCGTTCAATTGTATTTTAAAATAAATCTGAAAATACCTAATACATCCAGTGAAGATTTCCATTCCATTCAATTTTTTCAAATCAATGGTTTTAAGCAAAATTTACTGAAAACGTTCAGTATTTTCAATTTTTTTTAAATCACAATTTAATATTTTCAAGGATTCAGTTATTGTATTTTGAATTTTTATGGAAAACACATTTTATGAGTGTTTTGCCCAACTCTGCCGAGCGACTGAAAAGTTATTAGGCAATACAGAAAAATTGCTTTAAGTCTTTTTATACAGAGGAAGATGACTATCCTAGATCCAATGCATTTAAAAAAAGACACGAGCCTTGCAGTAGTCGCATATGATGTGTAATATCTGACATGTTACCCTACTCGTTTACTACACAGCTTGGACATTCTTAAAATGTTAATTTACACTCCATTTTCATACTGGTACTATGATGAATGTATAGATTGAATTGGAGATATGCTACTGTCACATTTGTGGCGCAGCGGTCTAGCTGTTAGTCTCTCACCAAGGTAGACCGGGTTTGATTCCCGGTCAATACATGTCAGATTTTCGAATTGAAATGCCATGTCCTGTGGTTCGCATTCCACGTAAAAGGGAGGTACCGTGGATCATGATCGTGAGATTAACGGACACGCAAAACTACAAGCTTCCTTCCTTCCTTTTACATTAATAATTCATAATAACAAAGTGACACACAACGTCGACAGTACTCTCAAATACTGTGAGCACATTCCTCAGTAACTATAACATTCATTATTCTCAAGGCTCTCATACAGTTCGTCGTAAACAATCAAAACATGGCTTCCTACAATCATGAAATGTCCTAGTCTCACATATGATGAAAATACAGCTTTTATTCCACTCATATAACAACATTCTGTTATGCATTTAATATTTGACTACTAACCCACAGCTTGACAATAATGCCGCTTACTTAAATGTCATTTGTCGTCTTTGTCCTACCCCATGTGATATTCAACCTTGAACGTGAAGCTTCATAAACTGCTCAATGACAAATGAAAGTCGGTGAAACATTTGACACTGTGCTCGTCAAACCAGTGCCTGCTAAATGCACTGCCTACTGTATTGCCATAACATTCTCGCGCTACAGAGCACACACTGCCTTGTTTCCAATACACACATTTTCAATTGTACATCCAGCTGGCAGTGCGTCTTCACTTCCGTTCGATTCACTTCCGCCCGATTCACTTCCGTCCCATTTTTCTGGCAGTGCGTCTTCACTTCCGTCCGATCCACTTCCGTTCGATCCACTTCCGCCCGATTCACTTCCGTCCCCAATTTTCAAAATCACTCCCACAAAACTATTCAGCAACCGAGCGGAAAGATGTTACACATCAATAATATTTTTGGGACTTTGTGCACCAAACCACAATTGGCAACTGCTTCTGCAAGGCAATATTTGCATGGGAAAAATCTCTGGATAGTGAGGAAGAACTTATCAGCCATGGCAATAAATACTGCCAGAAGCGCTGTACTAGACAAAGATGTAACAGTAGGGGAGCAATAGGAGAGCTGGATCACAGCCTACTTTCTCGCGAACTTTGCTGATATCTCGCGAACGCATGGTCGGATTTCGATGTGTGACGTGTTGTAGGACTCGGGGTGACGCCCACTTTCCTATGGAGAACTTATTTTTACCCCAAAATAAAAACTACCAGTACTAGGGGGTGAAATAGTAATATTTTTTTAATGCATGTGCACTTGCGGCTTTTGTAAGAGGGCGGGCTTTTTAAATGATTATTTATGGATGAGATTTTTTTATGTAATGAAAGGATCCAAAACTAATAGGTCATTGGCATTTTAATATCTCGCGAACCAATAAGGCTTGAGATGTGTATTAGGTGTGAAATGACTCGGGGTGACGCCCCCTTTTGAATGTAGTATTTATGTTTCCCAAAAAGTTTTGACAAAGGGGCTAACACCATACATGTTGAAAATATTTTTGACTTATTTTTTAATAATTTTAAATTTTAATTAAGAGAGGTAGTAGAGAGAGTGTGAGTACTAGTTATGTTTAAACGAGACTGTCGCCGGCCACGGTGGCCATGCCCCCAAAAAATCAATCGATATTTTGACAGGATGGCGGGACGTTATAAGACGGTTGGTTTTCCGATCTTTCCTATCGCGGACTGATTGACTGTAATATTCCAAAATGCAAGAAGTGTGCTAGGATTTTTAACTCTAAAGGGGGTCTTTAACATGCTAGTTAGTAGTAGGTTAGCAGCAATGCTTTAAATCCCTTGAGTCAGCAGTTTTTAAATTGCGCGCGCCTTAGCCAAGTAAGATTTTCGATATCTCGCAAACCAGTAATTGGATATGGCTATGTGACAACCCGTTTTTGAATTTGAGAGACGATGCCGGTGATGTATGTTTAAACAACAAGTATGTGGCTGGCCACGGTGGCCATTCTTGCAATGGATCAATCGATATTTTATGTTTTTTTTACCTGTTTAAATTTTAATTAAGAGTGGTAGTACATAGAGAGACGGTACCGCTGGGAGTGTGTTTGAACGAGCCTGTCGCCGGCCACGGTGGTGGTATTCTAATAGAAGAATTGATATTTTGGTGGGATGGCTGGACGTTATACGATGGTTTGTTTTCTGATAATTTGTATGGTGGACAGATGGACTCTAATATCTGAAAATGTGTGAAGTGTGCTAGGATTATTTTTACCCCTAAAGAGGGTCTTTAACATGCTAGTTGGTAGTAGGTTGGCAGTGGCGTTTTTAATCCCTAGCGTCAGCAGTTTTTAAATTGCGTGTGTCTTAGCCAAGTAAGATTTTCGATATCTCGCAAACCAATAATTGGATATGGCTATGTAACATGTTGTTGGGCTTGGAGTGACACTCCTTTTTTGAATTTGAGAGACGATACCGGTGGTGTGGGTGTTTAAAGGACAATCATGTAGCTGGCCACGGTGACCATGCTTGCAATGGATCAATCTATATTTTGTGAACCATTGATCGCAGAGGCGTATGCGATGGTTCGTTTAAGGGTGTGTGTGGGCTTTTTTTTTAAACTAATGATTGGTGAAGGCATGACTGTGATGATTGAAAAACGAATGAAAGGATGGCCCCCAAGCCATAGGACATGGCATTGACAGGGTGTGGATGGGAAATTGGAAGCGTGGAACATTGACATTAATAGTTGGAACATGAGGATAACAAGTAAGGAAAAAAAACAGAACATACTCATACACTATATTTCTAAAAAAAATATTTAATTAAAGTAATTTTTACAATAGTTACATACCTACTACTTTCGTTTTTTTCTTTACCATAGGTTGTTATAGGCCTAGTTTTTTTAAACCCATGGCTTGCTGTAAATGAATTTTCCACGGGGAGCATGGGCTGATGTTAAAAAATTGGGGAAGCCGCAATGTTTTTATAGGTGTAAAAACTTGATCCTCTTTTTTTTTACATTATCATCATTATTATGACTATGATTACTATTACTATGTAGTCCTTCTTGATCTTTTTCCATTGACACCTCTCGTAGAGTTTGTGTGGTTTTCGATAGTGTTGTTCGCTTTACAGGGTAAATTCTTTAGAAGTCACTCTGTTGAGTAACACTTTTTTTTGTCCTTTTGATAATGTTTTGTTAACAATAACCGTGTTACATTTGGTACACCACATTGATGATAACCCACACTTAAGACCTCACCATGTTTACTTTTTAGATGACCTATACATTTTGTTGTTCTTTGTTTTGAGCACTGCCAAAATATGATTCCATTCACATTTTCTCGCTTATAGTTATAAGAGTAGTCATGATACAGTGCACGTGGTTTACCTTTATTGGTTATAATATATTCCATAGTAGCAACTGACTTGATCTGCCTACTACAAAGGTCGGAACAATTCTGGTAAAAGAATGATGTTGTGTTGACGTTTCATGTAGGATTATGTTGATGGATTATGTTGGTGGCTTATGTTGGTAGCTTATATTTGGTGGTTTATGTTAATACCATATTTTTAATGGCTTATTTTAGTGGCTATGTTAATGCCTTTTGTTGGTGGCTTATTTTGATGACTTTTTTTTATTTATTTAATGTATTTGAGTGACTGAGAACCATAGTCAGTATTGAAACCTTAGAGCCTCGGTTAGAACATTATTAGAATATTATTTCATTTTACATGGTGCTGCTTATAGTTATAAGAGTAACCACGATAGAGTGGGCATGGTTTACCTTGATTGGTTATAGTATATGTAAAAACAAGTCTAATGTGTACTAGCTGTGGAATTATTCATAAAGTAATTGAATATCGACCCTTCAAAATACACCTACCTGGATACCCCTTTGGCGGTCTCAGCACTCAGCTTGATCATTGTTTGAGATGTGGGAGACACATGCATGTGGAAATAATGATATAGCTTATCATAACAGTGATGCATCATTAAGACATGTTATTAATAAAGTGTTGTTAAACATTGTCAAGCAACCATTAACAGCTTTTAATGGTACTGTATCAGAAAGGTTGACAGCATTAATGGTTATTGGTGGAATGAAGGGCAAATTACTTTTATCTACATATGAACTTAATGATTAAAAAAACAATCAAAATGTATACCATCACTGTTATGATTTCAAAAAATAGAAAACAAGTGTCTATGTTTTTTGTTTTGTTTTATTATGAATAGCATGAGTGAATAGCATAATTATTATTATTTTAACATTTGTATAATAGTATAATCAGTAGGGCTCGGATTTTTAGGTGCAAAAAATCGGGAAAATATTTATTTTTTATGTGTTAAATATTTCTGAAATATGTGACAAAAAAGTAAAAATATTTAATTATAATATAGTTTATTAATGACAATATAAAATTATGCAGTATTCACAAATGCAATTTATTCTGTCTCACTGACTGCTGAAGCATTACAATGCACAACGAGATACATCTTCAGGTTGTCCATCACAAATGACCGACGATTATCGCGAAACACTTCTTCTGAAGGCACGAAATTGCGGCAATATGTTTCTTGCCCTCGAGGTCTGGTGTAACTTGAGATCTCTGTTCAGCCTTGATTGCTTTCCCACATGGTTGGCAGAACAGAACGCCCCCATCAGAAGTAAAATTATCCTTAAATTCTGCAAGTTACTGCTGCAGACGATAACTTGTAGTTGCTTTTACTTTAGGCATCCCCGGCTTCCACAGTGAGTGGGACGGGGCGACAAGATAAGAAAAACACAACTCCAAACTGACATAGCATGAAGATTAGATAGCTAACAGGTTCTTCCTCGCTGATGTAACACAGAACAAAAATGCAATAAACTGACAGATCTAGCATATTGATTTTTTAAAATGTAAATAGTATGTCTTGTTATGTGCGAATAAGTGAAAAGCAGGAATTTATGTATTTATAGACAAGATGTTTAAAATATGTATTTACATAAAGAAATATTTATTTACCTAAAAATCCGAGCCCTAATAATCGGTATAATAGTATATTTAGTATCGACATACTATATATAGAGACAGAGTGATAATAATAATAATAATTTTAAACATGAACCTAGGTTGATAACTATTTTTTTAAAATTGAATGACACAATCATTTTTTCTTTATAGTTTATACAAAAGAAATTATGCCACACACTCTCATTCAAGACAGTCACAAGTTGTTAAAAAAATAAAAATTAAAGTAGGTGATACTTATGCACGAGTATCATCAAGTTTGTGTTTTGTAAAACGGAGGCCATTCAAATCCTTTATCCATAGAAATTGTATGGTACTGAAAATTATTATGATTATTTTGATGAAAACATGTCATGATGATTCGTAAAAGAACTTTGCAATGGTTATGGCTTGGTATTAGACCATGCTACAAGTGAATGATATGTGACGTTGACTTTTATTCAGTTAATAGTTATATTTTTAAAATCCTATAAACTCAAAATCTTAATTCTTTATGAAAAAAAAAGTGTCCTTTTTGACTTGTGGCCATCTTGCATTACGGATGCAGCATGTTTCAAGCACCTTTTAAGCACATAACGTTTCCTCTTATTATTATAAACTATAAAAAAACTATAGAGACATGTTGATATATATTTACATGAAAAATGTACAAAAGCAAATGAACATACATGTGGAACTTAGCTATGATATATTGACGCAGCCTAATGCTAAAAAAAATTCACCATCATGGTGAACTAAAAGCCATTAACACATAGAACTTTGACATCATGATAGTTAAGCAACAACAACAACAACTGTAAACAAATGTCTAGCTATACAGTGCCAAGATTTTTTTATTTATTAAAACAAGTTTTGAAGCTATGGATAGAGTACGGTTATGTGTTAGTTTTCTAATTTATTTTATTTTTCGAAACGTAGAATACATCGATGATTGTTTAGACCTTCATAAATCAAATAAACAGGTTGACTACTTCACTTGTATTGATATTTTCAAAAACATAATCGGGCACGTTATTAAAACGTGAAGGAAGAAATGATTCAAACTCTTGACTAATGCAAAGAGCGCGGTTCCCAAATTTAGTTTTTAATTTTTCTATTCTATGAATGCGAAAGGGTGTATAGATGGGCAAGTCGCTCATCTTCTTGCGTTCAAGACCACAGGCTTGACCAATAGCATTGAGACCATCCTTGGTAGTCTATAAGCAAAAAGAGCGTAACTATGACAGTCTAATCTGAACATTACAACAACAACAACAAAAGTGAATTTCACCAAATGAAAACAAATGTCTGACGTGTACTGGTTGTGAAATTATGCATAACATTATTTAATATCAACCTTTAAAAATATACCTATTTAGTGTATTAGAATCTATATCGTATAGAAATAACAATAAATTATCAGAAAAACTATAAAGCAAATATTAGAGACTCTGCAAGAGCATAATATTTTATCCTCTTCTTCTGTCTTCTTGTTCTTGTTGTTGTTGTTCTTCTTCAGAACTAACATATTCCCATTCTTCTTCATCATTCTCTTCTTGATCAATATTATTTTCTTGTTGTTGTTGTTGTTGTTGTTGTTCTTCTTCTTCTTCAGAACTAACATCTTCCCATTCTTCTTCTTCTTCTTCGTCGTCATTCTGTTCTTGATCAATGCTATTTTCTTCTTCTTGTTCTTCTTGATTGTCCGACATGTCTTCTTGTTAAATGTTATTTTTTTCTTGTTCTTTTTCATCATCTGACATTTTTTGCTCATGAATGTATTTTTTGTTTTGTTTTTCTTGTTCGGCATAAAACTCTTCATCTACTATTTGCTTCCATTTTGCTATTCATACTGTTGCAGCACCTCTAATATCTTCAGGTTGGTGAGAAAGCACCAGATCAGTAGCCAGTGACATGACATGGATGAAGAATAGTGTAAATTATCCTTATTCGTATTTTATATTTGTTTCTATAATTATTATTTTCTTATACCAATTAATATTTGTATCTAAAATGTATTTTTTTAGTTGTATGAATGATTTATTTTGCTTAGTGTTTTTTTGCCAACATGGACAGCGTCCACATCTGCAAATAAATATATGTATGTATGTATGTATGTATAGAGTCTAAGATTAATTACTGTTCTTCCTATAAGTGTTTCTGTCAAATGGTATGTGTTAATTGGTTGGTGATGCAATTTACGAAAGCAATGCATTATTTCTTGCGGTCTTCCCATACATCTTTCTACTATTTCTCTTTATAATATTTTACACTTTATGTTTCTATATTCTTCTTCATTCTCCTTTGCTTCTTGAAACATTTTTAATTGGCTCTAGGTTTTTTCTTCTTTCTGAAATTGAATTTAATAAACATGGTAAATATTTATATTGACATCCTCCAAAAACATGTTCATGCATGTTATTAAAACATAACGAAAGAAATGTTTCAAAATATAGTATCAAACAGATACTATGGCCAGTATGACCATGTTGTTGCTGCAGGTTCATCAATGTAAAGTTAACACGTTGCATTCCATAACGCATGTCTATACAAAACAACATTTTTTTAACAAAGTAAAACTAAAAGAAACAACAAAAACAAAAATTAACCTCATGTTTTAAGTGTCCAGTATGCTAACTCTGGCTGAATGACAGGATTACTTGCTGTTTGTTACAGACCTCATTTTATGAGGTGAATATTGATTCACAGGTAACTCAAGAGAGTTCACTAAACACATGTTGACTATGGCTGCTCGTCCTTCATCAGCAAGAAATTTGTAAAAAATAGAATCAAAACATACTCGAGATATAACTAGTATCGATACATACCTTAATGTTTTTATATTCTGAAGGGTAAGCCACCTTTTTTGGATTAAGGTAGACCATTGTGGAATATTCATTAAACGTAGTGTGTTTGGTAACTATAAAGACATCTTCATGATTGGCCATGATTCAATCTGTAAAGTAGTAGTAGTTTAAGTTCACTAAGTGAATACAAAAGGAGAAAAAAACCAACTGTACACTGTCTGTCTGCTCCTTAACTTAAAGGCAAAAAGAAAAAGAAAATTAAGCAAAGCACTATGATTAAATAAAATGACATTCTGTTTGTTGGCTTAACGTGTATGCTAGCATCATGAAATAAATGATTCTCAAAAAACTGTCATACTCATGTATTTCTTTACACTACTTGAGTATGACACCACTCATGTAAGAATATAAAAGTGGCAGGCCTACTAAGCCACATGAATAGTTAGGTTGGGTGATTGCTCTAGCATGAGGCTTACTAAGCCATGTAAACAGTAAGGATAGGTGGTTTCCTCTGTTTTACATGGTAGATACTTGCTTTGCCTTTGTTAACAGCCAACATTTTTACTCTAGCCTGTGCCAACTGAGCAATGCAAAAGGTAATGCATTCCCCTCTTTATGGAACAACACACACTGTGTGTGTTACAACCTGCAAAATGTTTTTTTTGCCTAACATTTACATAACATTTATTGCAGTGTTTTATGTACTATTTAAGATATCACCCATGGTTTCTAAGTCATTTAGCAACCCCTCCCCTTCTTTTACAGATAAGAATATCTTTTGACAAAGACATAGTTATGACTACCGGCACATTAAAAAACTTTTGCAAACAAAAAAAAAAAACAATTATACTATTTAAAAAATTACATTTTAAACCCACCCACTCACCCCTCACCGTATTTTCCCAAATGCCAAATAACTAATGGCAAGTACTGTGCCCGTTCGCGGCCCTGGGACACACACACAGATCGACTCCAGCCTCAATGATCCGTCCCAGGCCGTGACCACCGAGAGACAACGCCAGTTTACTGAATGACGAAATGCTTGTGACGTCATGCAGCGTGGATCCAGCTATTTTCGTAATTTCTCTCCCTTCACCCTCTGCTAACGGTTTATTCGCCCTGGGACAGGCATTGGAGTGGTCAGTGGAGCAGTGTAAGTCTTCCTTGTTCGACATTGCTCGTGTGGTGATTTTGGGTTACCAATATTTGCGTTATACTACAGTACTAGTGGAATAATCTGTGTAGTAGTTTGTGTAGTGAAATAGTTGTGAGATAATACCACACAATTGTTGTGTGCTGAACTCCAACAGCAACTATAGCAATGGACCGAAAGTGGCACTGTTTTCATTCGTACAGGAATCTGAACTTCGGCAGAAATAGATTCGAGGGAGTGATTTGGATTTGTATTATACTTTATTATTAAAGTCAGTTAGTTATTGCTGTTTTAAGGGGCGGAACTACTAGTGCATCTGCCCCTTATACTTTATTATATTTTATTACATTATATTATAATATTAATATTATTATATTAATATTATTCTCCCCTTTATCAGTGAATAATATTATATAGGCTACATGTAATCTCTTTCAGGAAAGTGTGTTATATATACGGCATAGAGTTACTTCGCCTAATCTAAATGGCTGCGTGGCTCAACGGTAACGTTCTCGCCTGCTGTGCCCAAGGTTGCAGGATCGAATCCTGGCGCAGTCAGCTGGCAATTGAAGATGAGCAAATGCGAGGGAGCCGTGTCAGTCGATTAACTGGCACGTTAAAGATCCCCTTCGGGGCAAAATTCTGGCACCCCGGCGTCTCTAAGAGCCGCAGTAGTTGAAAGGGACGTAAAACCAATAACATTGGGCTATGGGTATTAATCTAATTGGGCAAAAGCGTGTTGACTGACTGTAAACTATAACTTGATGTTCATCAGGGTAACCCCAATTCTTATTTGTCAGTATACAACAAAATTGTATTTTTCCCCCAATATTTCGACCCCACAAATGGTAAGATAATTTATAACGCATACATGAAAATACTGTATAATTGATTATTGAAAGCAAAATGTTAACTAAACTGAACTGAATCTGTCAATTTATGAAGAAAATAAGCGTGTTTGTTTTTATATAGCCGACGAGCATTTCCTTATCTAGATTGACTATCAGATTTTACACATATTGTAGGTACCGGAACCACAAATTAGTCACCGATAAAGATGAGAATAATAGTAATATTATAATATACCGGTAATGTAGTATAATGTAATACAGTGTAATCTATCAATTCTAGCCACAAGATGACTTCACCCAGAGAAGCCATTTGTAACTTTGAAGATACAAAAATTAAATAAAAATGAATATTCTGCCTCATAAATGGCCTTTCTTTAAAATTTAAGCAAATGACATAATTAGTACTGTAATTGAACAAATCCACCTTTTTAAAACTCTTCTTATCTCCGGGCGTCTGCAGATATTCTGAAAGGACTGGCTCGTACATAGGCATTACCAAAACCTCCTATAAATTAATAAAGACGAAGGAAGGTTGACATGCATCTAACTAAAAAGAAACTATCCAATATAAATTTACTTTATATTCTGAAGCTGCATGCAAGAAATGGATAAATATAATAAAAAAGAGTGACACACAAGAAATGCAATTAAAATATATAATATAATAATATAATAATAATAATATTTAGGCCTGTAAAGATTTCTTAGTTGGTTTTCACATTACCGGTAATGCCGTCGTCTGCCCCATATGTTCATTTCACCTCTACACCACTTTGAAGCTGGTCAGCCATGCCTTCACATTTCACGGTCCTCTTCAACGTTGCACAATTATTTGCATAGGCATCAGCCCTACTGTGATTGTAGCATAACAGCAAGAACCCAATCACCCTCCGTCGAAACACGAAGCACTCAGCTCAAGAGAGACACACTACCCAACCAGTCATCTCAATGTCCAGAGAGACAATCTTCTTGCAGCAGCGCACTCAGTCTCAATGCCACAGCTCATACCAGGAAGTCTTCTCAGAATCACTATTGTCACATTGTTCCCAAGCCACTCCAAGCAGTCCCCTTGCTCGGCTGTCTGACACACCCTGTTCCACGCCTAAGGGCTTCTTCCCTTCTCGTCTACATCCAGTAGTTCATACAAGGCCATCTTCTAGCAGACACAAGTGAGCTCGTTTGTCATAGTTCTAGCCCTTTGGGTAGGTACCACCACTTGCAAGGGCACCTACTCTTTCTCGTGACCAGCGACAGACTTATATCTCACCAACAAATGACAGGCAATTACATTGAATAATTAATAATAAAAAGTATACGTATATGATAATAGTAATAATAATAATAATAATAATGACACTGCGTCTACTGCAGACGTGTCCAATGCAATTGAACACGTTGCCAACACGATAACATGATATATAGAAATAACAAACCTACGAGCCTACATTAAAACTGTCATGGGGAACTCATAAAATATAGGTTACAGAACGCCCCCTTGCTTTTCATTCATTTGGTCCTATACCATAGAATAAAAAGCAATCCTTTTAGGCATGACTTCCCTTCCAAAATCCTAACTTCTTCCTTCCACAAATATATACACAACCAACAGGGCTACTAGGATATGTACATCCTCAGATTGTAAATATTGTAAATCCCTAGTACCCTTCCGTCCTTTGTAAGGAGCTCGCACGCACAGGCCCCTAATTTCCGTGCAATTTCATACGGTCCTTCATACAAATGAAAAAAATTACTTACCAGTTTCTGGTCTGCGGACGAGACATGAGGCACCCTCAAAAGCACAAGGTCACCTACATCTAACCTATCTCCTGCCCGCTTCCCTTGCTGCCTCTGCCGTTTCATACTAGCCTTACATAAATGTTCCCCAGCTAACCTGATACTTAAATCTCTTGGTACGGCCTCCCCTGTCCTCAAACCCAAAATCATGGCAAGTTCGCTGACAGGCTTCCTGCCCAGCTGGACTTCTATGGGAGTGCGACCCGTGCTCTCGTGTTTAGTTACATTGAGCCAACGTCCTCAAGCACCGAAAACCAGGCATTATGTCGCTCACTCACATAAGTCCTAAACATGCGCCCTAGTTCTCTCATTACCCTCTCAGACATGTTTCCTTGGGGATACCTAATAGAGGAATACGTACACTGTATTCCCAGTTCACTCAACTTGGTCCTCCATATCTTCGAGGTGAACTGAGAACCGTGGTCTGAGAGTTTTCGGAGTGGCTTACCAAACTCCGGAACATATTTCCCCAGTATGCAATTTACACAACCCCTCCCCGTGGCCTGTCTTAGAGGATAGAGCTTAACATACTTAGAAAAGGCATCAACAACAACAAACACATATTGGTAGCCATACTGAGACTTCACCAACGGCCCATAGAGGTCAACACACACCAACTCACCTGGTTTCTGAGTTAGAACAGCCTGCCTTGGCTCTTCTAAATACCTTGTGGGGTGCTTACACTTCTGACACAACTCACATGTTGCTAGGGTTTTTCTGACTTCCCTGTCCATGTTTTTCCAGAAGAAGTTCTCCTGAATAGCACCCAACACCTTCTCTGCACCATAGTGGCCTAACTCCTTATGATAAAGCCAGATAATATCATACCTCCAAGACTTAGGAACCCACACGCACCATCTCTCGCCAAAGCATTTCCTAGTTAGCAAGTCGTTAAAAAGCCTGAATTCCTTATTACCCCTCTTAGCAATGCTCATATGTTCCATTTCCTCGAGTTCCCGATAAATATCTTGAATCTCCTCGTCCTTGCATTGTTCCTCTCTCATTTTACCCAACTTTAACCTCTCCCCGTCCCTATCTGAAATCCTAGTTACACAGACCAAAATTCCTTCCTCTCTCCTAGCTTCAACTCCCTCCCCAGCAATTTCCGGGTGGCGACTCACAAAATCCGCGAATGCGTTTTCTGACCCTTTTACATGAAATATATCAAAATCGTACTCTTGGATCGCCAATATCCACCTAGAAATCCGGTTCGAGGTTATCCTACATGTCCTAAGAAACGTAAGTGCGTTATGGTCTGCATAGATTAGGAATTTGCGGCCAACCACATAGGTCCGGAACTTACCCAGCGAATACACAATGGCTAGCAATTCCTTCTCACTAGTAGTGTATCTTTTCTCCGCGGAATTTAGACCTCTACTAGCGAGTGACACGATGCCTAGATTACCATCCCCATCCTTTTGACAAAGCACCCCTGCTAAACCTAAGTCGCTAGCATCTGTCATCACTATATACTGACTATCCTGCACTGGGTACCTAAGTGTGACAGCATCCCTAAAACCCTCTTTAAGTTTGATGAATGCCTCATCGTGTTCCTTTTCCCAATCCCACTTAGAATTCTGTTTAAGTAACCCGCTAAATGGCCCGCACAGCTGCGAATACCGCAGTACAAACCTCCTGAAATAATTACATACCCCCAGAAAAGAGCGAAGTTGTTTGACGTTACGTGGTGTCCGAGTGTTGATTATGTTGTCTAATTTCGACCCTTCTGGCGTAACCCCCTGTGGTGTAATAGTGTGGCCTAGAAACGTGATCTGTTGTGCACAAAATGTCGCCTTCTTAAGTTTTACTGTGAACCCGGCCCGATGCAACTTCCCCAAAACGATTCTAAGGTGTTCCATGTGTTCCCCAAATGTACGTGATGCGATGACTAAGTCGTCGATGTAACTAGCTGTGAAATCCCCTGTGTCGTGTCCCAGAGCGATGTTAAGTGCGCGAATGAGCCCAGCTGATGATGTTTTCATACCAAAAGGAATCCGTGTGAATTGTAACAGCTGGTTTTTGTAACAAAAAGCCGTGAATTGCCTATCCTCCTCCCGTAAGGGTACCTGCCAAAAACTAGCACTCAAATCTAATGTGGACAGCCATTCTTTATCCCCAAATCTCTGAACTAAATCCTCAGTAGTTTCCGGTCGCTGATGAACTGGCGCAATGCGTTTATTTGCTTGTCTTGCATCCAAACATAGCCTAACTGACCCATCCGATAACCTAGATGTTAGGCCCCTTAAAACAACAATTATCATCATCATCACCATCCTTCTTAATCACTACTACCAACGGATTCACATACTGGCTCCTACTGAATTCGATCACCTCATCGTCTAGCATCTGCGAAATGACATCATCTACTGCTTTGACATGGGCGTGTTGTATCGGGTATCTAACACTATTAAAACTTGACCTATCGGTGATCTCGAAACTATGCTCGTAAACATGTGTCCTACCAGGTTTGTCAGAGAACACCTCACTGTGCTCTCTCAAGACCTCTAACAACTGAGCCTTCTGCTCTACCTCCATCATGGTATCTTCCACAACACTTGAAAATTCGCCTTCACGCTCCTCTTCCACTACCATACTGCAACTTTGAATATCCTCTGATACCATGTCGCTACTAACCTCACTGACTTCTTCCTCTTCATTTAAAACCTGGACACACACTGATATACTCACAAAAGTTCCCAAGTCCACCTGATAACTCAGACTAATCGTATCAAAATTCTCACCCCACTTGAATCTCGCCTTAGCTTCACCATAATCAAGCTTACACATCTGACTGCTTAGCCAATCCGCCCCCAATATGACAGGATACACTAAATTCGCAACCACTAGAAAACTCCGACGAACACATTTCTCATCGATGTACATAGGTGCGACAACCTGTCTACGCACTCTCTGTGACTTAGTCCCAACAGCAGACAATATAAATATATTGGACACAGGAATCACCTCTTTGGCTTCTCCTTTACTCTTAACCTCATCATAAAAGCCTGCCTTAATGCAAGAACACATGCTCCCTGAGTCCAATAAGACATCGACAACTTGACCCCATATCTTCACCTTAATCACAGGACTGATCAACGCAGGCTCACATCTCTCCTGCACAACCTCAACCTGGTCATATAACAATTCTTTTCTAACATCAAGGTCGTATTCTATCTTCTTCAAAACATGAACTGGAATACTGGGATGGGACCCTCTATCTGACCGTCTTAAAGAGCCCTGTTCCCGTTTAAATTACTCGGCTGAGCTGGCTGTCTCTCTTCTTCACGCCCCCTATTCTCTAACTGCCTTTGCTCCCCAGGTCCCCGATTTTCTGCCTGCCTCTGTTCTCCGCGCCCCCTATTCCGAAAATTCCCTTGGTCACCCCTATCCCTATTTACAAAATTTCCTCTATCATTCCTCACAAAGTTACCTGGCCTATCAATATTCCTACGCTCATAATGCCTATTCCCTTCCTCCTGATACCCCTGATCGTAATTTCCTTCCCTTCCCTGTTCTTGCCTTTTGCCTCCCATTCTACCCAAAGTATCAAACCTTTCTAACACACGTTCCATGTCCTTAATCGTATTTACATCCTGCATGACTACGGCCATCTTCACCTCATCAGAAAAATGTTGGGCCATACGCCTAACAATATCACCTTCAGAAGAACTAGTGTCTAAATTCTGACTGATAAGGACATGTGTGAGGAAATACTCCGTCATGCTCACCCCCTGATTCGACTGATACCTCCCAAAAGAGATCTTGTCTCTTTCTCTTCCTTTAGTCTGTTCGTTCCAGAACTTTCCCTCAAACTTCTGCCTAAAATCTTCTAACCCCTGAAAACCTCCTCTAAAAACTTGATACCAAGATTTTGCCTCCCCCACAAAAGCTAATGATATGACTTCCTCAACAATATCCCAGTCTAAAGTCCCATCTTCTAACCCTTTCGAAAACCTCTTCTGAACAACTCTAACAAACTCCATAGGGTTAAACTGCCTTCCACTAAATTTAGGTAAGTCAGATTCCCTATAGAAGTTACTATGTCCTACAGAGTGATTACAATTTTCCTTATTTGACTTGGCCTGATTCAGCTCTCTTCTTAATTTCAAATTTTCGCTCTCATTAAAGGATTTCAGTTCACTAATCTCTTTTTTTACACTCTTATCTACCATCGTTACTCTGGCTGAAGACACCGCTAGCTCCTGTTCCAAAAACACCTGCTTATTTCTAACCTCAGTTATATCCTTCATCTCTTCCTCTACAACTATCAACCTCTCACTAACTTCTTTCTTGAAAATGGCTACCTCATTACTCACCTCACCTATCTGCTTATCAACAGTATCCATAATGCCCTGCCTCTGTAAGCTCATCTTCTCCTCAACTTGCTCGAATCTTTTATCTACCATCTCAATTCTACTAGCAATTTCCTGACGAATTTCCTTATAGCCTTTACTCATACTTTCTACAATCTTATTAATTTTGCTCTCTAAATCCGTACTTTGAATGTCTATCTTAGTACTAAATTCACTGCTTTGATTATTAATTTGAGTACTTAAATCACTACTCTGAGTATCCATTTTAGTACTTAAATCACTTAGCTTACTACTGAATTTAGACATCATCTGCTCCATTAACTTGATCATCTGTGAGTTTTCCCCCCAGCCCTACATTTTCCTCCTCACTATTCTCTCCCATTCCTAACTCCTTGCTAGTTGCAACATCATCTTTCTCGGCCCCCTCACGTCCCTCCAACGTACCAGAAATCACATCCTTATCGGCCATTTTACTAAGAACTACTCTCGAATTTGTGGCATCTGACCGCTTATTGGTCGGCCTGTTTGGCTCACTCCTGCCTCTTCTAGAATGACCAGGAGTGCTTCGGTCAACACTTCTAGATCTTAACTTTAATAAATCAGGCTCACTCTCATTACTTAGCATACCCTCCAAAATCACTGAACATATATACCCTTCCTAAAATACACGATCAGATTTCACAAATTACCTGTGCGTACTGCCATACTATGCACCAGCCAGCCTTATACACACTCCATAGTTGGGCGCCATTTGTAATCTATCAATTCTAGTCACAAGATGGCTTCACCCAGAGAAGCCATTTGTAACTTTGAAGATACAAAAATTAAATAAAAATGAATATTCTGCCTCATAAATGGCCTTTCTTTAAAATTTAAGCAAATGACATAATTAGTACTGTAATTGAACAAGTCCACCTTTTTAAAACTCTTCTTATCTCCGGGCGTGTGCAGATATTCTGAAAGGACTGGCTCGTACATAGGCCTTACCAAAACCTCCTATAAATTAATAAAGACGAAGGAAGGTTTACATGCATCTAACTAAAAAGAAACTATCCAATATAAATTTACTTTATATTCTGAAGCTGCATGCAAGAAATGGATACATATAATAAAAAGAGTGACACACAAGAAATGCAATTAAAATATATAATATAATAATATAATAATACTAATATTTAGGCCTGTAAAGATTTCTTAGTTGGTTTTCACATTACCGGTAATGCCGTCGTCTGCCCCATGTGTTCATTTGACCTCTACACCACTTTGAAGCTGGTCAGCCATGCCTTCACATTTCACGGTCCTCTTCAACGTTGCACTATTATTTGCATAGGCATCAGCCCTGCTGTGATTGTGGCATAACAGCAAGAACCCAATCACCCTCCGTCGAAACACGAAGCACTCAGCTCAAGAGAGACACACTACCCAACCAGTCATCTCAATGTCCAGAGAGACAATCCTCTTGCAGCAGTGCACTGAGTCTCAATGCCACAGTTCATACCAGGAAGTCTTCTCAGAATCACTATTGTCACATTGTTCCCAAGCCACTCCAAGCAGTCCCCTTGCTCGGCTGTCTGACACACCCTGTTCCACGCCTAAGGGCTTCTTCCCTTCTCGTCTACATCCAGTAGTTCATACAAGGCCATCTTCTAACAGACACAAGTGAGCTCGTTTGTCATAGTTCTAGCCCTTTGGATAGGTACCACCACTTGCAAGGGCACCTACTCTTTCTCGTGACCAGCGACAGACTTATATCTCACCAACAAATGACAGGCAATTACATTGAATAATTAATAATAAAAAGTATACGTATATGAGAAGCCTCCGTGGCTTAGGCGGCAGCACGCCGGCCTCTCGCCGCTGGGTCTGTGGTTCAAATCCCGGTCCCTCCATGTGAGATCTGTGCTGGACAAAACGGAGGCAGACAGGTTTTTCTCCGGGTACTCCGGTTTTCCCTGTCAACATTTCATTCCAGCAACACTCTCCACTATCATTTCATCTGCCATTCATTTAATCATTGCCCCAGAGGAGTGCGTCAGGCCTCGGCAGCCGGCACAGTTCATATCCTCGCCGCTAGATGGGGGCTTCATTCATTCCATTCCTGACCCGGTCGGAGACTGGAAGCAGGCTGTGGATTTTCATTTTTTCATACGTATATGATAATAGTAATAATAATAATAATGACACTGCGTTTACTGCAGACGTGTCCAATGCAATTGAACACGTTGCCAACACGATAACATGATATAAAGAAATAACAAACCTACGAGCCTACATTAAAACTGTCATGGGGGACTCATAGAATATAGGTTACAACAGTATTAATATTATACACTGATAGAGGGGAGAATAATATTAATATTATAATATAACGTAATATAGTATAATATATTATTAATCAAAAGGGGCGTGGTGGCTCAGCGGTCAAGCTGTCTGCGTCTCACCAATGCGGACCAGGTTCGATTCCCACTAAATGCATGTGAGATTTTCGAAGTGAAATGCCATGTCCTGTGGTTCGGATTCCGCGAGGTCCCCTGGCTCATGATCGCGAGATTTACGGTCACGATAAACTACATCTTCCTTCCTTATATTATCATTCACTGAAAAGGGAGAGAATAATATTAATATTGCAATAGCCTTTAATGTAATAGTGCGTCCGGGAATGTTCTCCGCAGCGCCTACATGCGTCTGCGAGAGCTAGCTACAGCAGTTAAGGTGCTCCGGGGTTTCTGAGCCCATGGGGTAACTGGCCATGGGTTATTCATATCCATATTTGTGGGAATTATAAAGTTATTTGGATGGCACACCTTCATCTTCCTTGTTTCTCTCTGGAACAACAGGCATTACTTCATTTGGAGCCATTTTGTATTTGTGAGAGGTTCAATAATTTGTAAGAAGAAATATTTTCAAACAACGTCGTGTTTGCACATGTTTAACGAGCTTCCATAGTTGCTTGAAAAGTACCTGTTTCCTTATTACTAGTCAGACATAAACATAATGAATGATTTTATATATAAATATGCTAATTACCACCCCTAGGCTTGTTGTTATTTGGCTGGTAGGGGTGGCCCAATTACCCCGAAAAAGTTTCAAAGAAGGGGGTAACTGGGCCATTCTATTGGGGTACCTGGATCCGGGGGGTCCAGTTACCCCAATGATATAATTATAAGGTTTTACGAAAAGTGGATGAAGGCTACATGGTTCTTTTTTTACAAACGGCATTTTCAGACGATGAAATTCAAAGAAAGCGATGACGAATCCTACATTAGAGCGTTTGACATCGTACGGGAACCTCCACAACCGGTATAGTTCCGCTCGATTGAATAATATGATTGGTTTAGAAGCAGACCTGAGTGATCTAACTAACATCTACTAAGTATTCCTTAATGTATAAGGACTCATATAGGCCTACTAAGTGTTGGAACTCAAAAATTTAATTTGATTTCCTTTTCCTTTTTTGTGTGTCAAATTTTGGAATTTCATGGTAAGAAATTATGGTAATTCCTTTGCAAGAAACAGGTTTAATTAAATACATATATAAATATATTACTTTTTCTTATTAACTTATATGCCCTTTTTTTGCTTTTTTTAATTAGGGTTCCGATACAACGTCCGGAATGTGTACTTATATCCAGGGACGGAGGGCGAGCGCCCAAGGCCTCGCGGTCCAGGGGGCTCGTACCATGGATTTGTTTAAATTTAATTAATTAATTAATTGTACTTTACAAACTAATTTATAATTCATATTCCATTTTTCAGTGCAGATATGACCTCCCGTGACCGATTAGCACGTTTAGATTTCAGTGAAATAATAGAAGACTTCAGCCGGGAAAAAAGTCGCACGGGGGGGGGGAGTGGGGCCGCCCTCCAAAAAAAAATCCAGAAATCGGGGTGGGCATGAGCCTTTATATTTTCCAACGGCTCGAACAAATTTAGAACCTACAACGAAATGTTAAATACTGTACAGTAAATGCAATGACAAAGAATGTACCGGTACTAACACTCTCAGCACGGCCAGACATCATTTTCCGTGCCTGCACTGCTTGAAAGAGCTGAAATAACAGGGTAGCAATTAGGATTGTGACGTGAGGGGATTTTCCAAGCAGGTCTACAGTACGGGCCTCAGTACTGGGGATACAACCAGGTGATTGAGACAAAAGTCTGTCAAGAGATTAGGATTGCCAATTAGCAAAAGACCTCTCTGCAGGGGGCCAGTTACAGCTTATCTGCTTACACTCTCTTGTCAGCTCTTAAGTACCATTTCCTAGAAATAGCAGTGTTCAATAAGGGCTACAATACTGACGCTGCGTGGTTGATTGTCACCATTGTCGGGATTTACGGCGTTTTTTTGGTAGTGGTAGCATAGCGTTTAGAAGAGAAAGTGTGCCGACTCCCGAGTTTGCCGTATCTTTAGTATGGGTAGTTGCTGCGCCCGCCGGTAGACTGCGCAGCGATTGGTTGTGGCTGGCTGGAGACACTTTCTAAGCGCTCGCGAGTTTGAAAACATGGAAATGCTGCCATATTTAGTCCTTATTTCTTGGTGTTGAAAAGTGTATGCGATCAAGAAGCGATAGTGAAATAATACATACGTTATGACACTGGTGTGTTTAGTATTTGTAAGCCTTTACACTTATTTCTTTACGTTTGTGCTGTCGAGTGAATTATAACCTGGTAAGATTCGTCAAACAAAACTGTGTAAGTGAATATGCCGTGTTGTTTTGTTCCCGGGTGCCGATCTGGATACGACAAGTCATCTGCAACTGGTAGGCACTTTTTTAGACCTCCAAAAGCCGAAGATGATTTATTTAAATGGGCTAAGGCCATTCCGAGGAAAGACATTAAATTGTCAAGTAAGTCATATGCAGGCTATGTGACAAACATTGCTCCGATAATTTCCTTATTAAAACGGACACTTTCATTATACTGTAGAAGGAAAGACAGTCGAAATGGCGAGAATGAGATGGAGTTTGAAGCCTGGTGCAGTCCCACACTATCTAGCCGGGTATATTGTCAAGCAACTAAGGAAAGGGATCAGCTGTGTGAAGTGTGCAACAACCCTTCAAAGTGAAAAGGCCGTCGGACACAACAGCTGCAACTTTCACTAATATAAAGGACTTTGGCACAATAAATGCCCTTAGTCACCTAACTCAACCGTCTGGCAGTGTCTTCAACTTTCTTTTACAGGTCGAAGTAGTCGTTGAAATGGAATTATCTTCCCTTTCAAATTTGTGGGTTGATATATTTTATGAGTGTTAGGACAGCATTGATGAGATTGTTTTAGGGCCGTGATTTTTTGATGGTGTATGGAACATAAACTGGACCTTATTGGAAAACTCGTTTTTCATTTCATGAAGTGCACTTTTTCTTTCGTACGAAAGAAATTAGGAAAGAGCAGTCAACTTCTAAGTCTGGAAAATCATCGCGTAAGCTGTCCAAAGCTTCGGACAACTGAGAGCTATAAGTTATATGGGTGAGTTTGTCATTATACTGTATTATATTATATTTACTTTATTTGTGCAGTAGTGAATGGTCTGTAGCTTTACGATTTTCACACATTCAGTTACATTTTGACCCCCGTCAGAATGTTTTATTTCCTTATTATATGAACCTATGACGCAATCTGATGTTTCATAATTAACACAACGGACGTTAGCGTTGTATATACTCAGTGCGGAGAATTTTATATTTGGATCATCTTGTCTAATACAACGTAGTGTAAGCTGATAACATTCAGTTACTGAAAAGTAACATTCAACTGCTTGTATTGATACCGTCCTCACTCAGCGCTAGCCGACGCTAGAGCCACCTAGCGGCTGGACCATACAAACTCCACAAGTCGCGTCACTTTCTCCTCTATACGCTATGGTGGTAGTGTTGAGGAAGAGTCGCAAGTTCCTTGATAGTTGCCCTTTTCTTTTTGTCACATTAGTGAGTGTTTAAAAATGGACCGCTTTGTCATAAAGAAGCCAAAACTGGATAAATCTTTGGTAAGTTAATGCAAGTTTCTATTGTTATGTGTAGCAAATTGAGGCCCGCATTTCATTATATATGTACAGCTTTTACAAATAATTTTCTCTGCACGAGAAATACGCATTGCTCACTGATAGAATGTAAAGTTACTCGATTTGTTTTGAAAGGGTCGTATTAAATTATTATTATTATTATTATTATTATTATTATTATTTAAAGTGTATTAGAGCCTCCGTGGCTTAGGCGGCAGCACGCCGGCCTCTCACCGCTGGGTCCGTGGTTCAAATCCCGGTCACTCCATGTGAGATTTGTACTGGACAAAGCGGAGGCAGACAGGTTTTTCTCCGGGTGCTCCGGTTTTCCCGGTCACAATTTCATTCCAGCAACACTCTCCACTATCATTTCATTTCATCTGTCATTCATTTAATCATTGTTCCAGGAGAGTGCGTCAGGCTTCGGCAGCCGACACAGATCATATCCTCGCCGCTAGATGGGGGGGGGGGCTTCATTCATTCCATTCCCTGACCCGGTCAGTCGACTGCGGGTCGACTGGAAGCAGGCTGTGGATTTTCATTTCATTTAAAGTGTATTACAGTTTCCTCTGAATAATAATAATAAACAAGAATTAGGTCCACAGCGACCGTTAGGCTTACCTTAAGACAGCACTGTTAAAATTAGACTAACAATAATAGACCTAAAAGTGTTGCAACATACCTTCTTTGTTTGATGCCTTTATGGGTGTATTCTCTGTTCTGCAACTATTGATGACATAATTCTTTAGCGTGCATTCTTCCTGTTATTTACTCCTGATGGCTTTTTTTGGGGGGGGGGGGGGGGGCAGATTTATTCAATTGACTAAAATCATTTCTGGTAAATAAACTATTTATAAAACACCAAGACATAGTAGGCTACGGTATTAATGTAAAGAACATTTTGAACTGAAATGTGTGAATTTGCCATAATAGCAGTATTCTGATAACCGATAATTGAAAATCTGAGCGACAGAGACAAATGTAAATACTGATACAGCTGTGAGCTACTTCAAAACAGAAAGCAACAAAGGGTGGAATTCAGACAGTCATGAATAGACTGAAGAGTTTTCCTAAGCTAAAAATGAACCCTAAAGAACTTCGTAACAATCGCAATTGAGACACGTGTTCCTTCAACTTTGTCATACCACGCCGCCGAGAGACATGGCCAGATTAGAATGTTGCCGATGCCGACAACAATGATCCGCCTTGCTTCAATTGCTTTTGCAACGACAGCAGCTTTTTTTAAATTTTCTCTTTGTACCCGTTTCGGGTTAAACATCTCGGTATTAGCATTCCTGCCCCCACTGTCTTACCAACATTCCTCACCTTCTTTAGGCGCGCCCCACAGGCCCAGCGCCCTGGCACTTGACCCCTTTTCCCCCAACACTCTAGTTGCGGCCCTGCTTAAAACTGTAGGTGGTGTTGGGGTAGCGCGGCTGTCTCTCACCCGGAGGCTCTGGGTTCGATTCCCGGCTCCATCTGGGATTTTAGAAACTGACGTGAGGACTGAAAGGGGTGCACTCAGCCTCGTGAGGGCAATTGAGTAGCTGCCTGATCAAAGAGGCAGCGACCCGGTGACGTAAACCAAGATTAACGGCCGAGGGATCAGACGCGCAGACCCCGTTGCCCCATAATCTGCAAGCCAAATGGCTGAGCAGCGGTCGCTTGGTAGGCTTAGGCACTTCAGGGCTGTAGTGCCACGGGTTATTTTTGATGTGTAACATCTTTCCGCTCGGTTGCTGGATAGTTTTGTGGGAGTGAGTTTGAAAATTGGGGACGGAAGTGGATCGGAACGATCGAGCTGGCAGTGGTGGATCGAACGGAAGTATGCACTGCCCGCTCGCTCGATCGAACGGAAGTGTACTAGCTGGCAGTGGTGGAAAACGGAAGTATGCACTGCCCGCTCGATCAATCGAACGGAAGTGTACTAGCTGGCAGTGGTGAAAAACGGAAGTATGCACTGCCCGATCGATCGATCGAACTGAAGTGTACTAGCTGGCAATGGTGGAAAACGGAAGTATGCACTGCCCGCTCGATCGATCGATCCATCGGGCAGTGGTAAGACCCAGCTGACTGTGGTACGAGAAACAATGAGCACGCGGTGTCGGAAATTGATACCATGACGTAATCTCGGCCATGTGGAATGTATATGACATACTGAACGGAAAACGCTCATGCGAACTCTGGTGTCAAGTGATTGAAACAAATGACATGGTACATGTTCGAAGTCTTCGTATCAGTATTTAAATGGTAAAATGCCTTAACATCAAACATTGTAAGTAGTCGGCATTACCGGTATTATGTTTCTACACAATGGCTATTCAAATATTAACGCACATAACGGTAATGCAGTCATCAATATAATATAATCGTTGTGGTTATACGAGAATTGAGCAAGCCTTCATGAACTATTACTGAATACATTCTCTTTACTCACAAGAGGGCCTATTCATAAGGCATTTTAAACTCAATTTCACCGACAGTAGTGGCTACGCTGGCTAAAGCGCAGTGTTAGGTCATGGGGCCAAGCTCTCTGCTGACTCGGTAGACGCGTGGGTTCGAGCCCCACCGTCGGCCGTCCTTGAAATGGTTTTCCGTGGTTTCCCATTTTCAACACCAGGCAAATGCTGGGACGGTACCTTCTGACAGGCCACGGCCGCTTCCTTCCACATCCTTCTCCAATTTCATTCACCTTAATCAATCCCATCTCTCATCCCGACGCGCAGGTCGCCCACGGGCGTCGAATAGAAAGACCTGCACTCGGTCTCTGAGGAGACCACTCGAAAAAAAAAAAAAACTCAATTTCACGCAGGAACATTATTGAAACAAGCAAAATATAAATTAAACTTAATTCCGTAATGCAGTATTATTGGAACGTGGAAATAAGTCACCATCTTGTGCACAAAATTTGCGTAGTCGAAATAGCCGTGGGGTTAGTGTTTATGACTGTGAATCTTGAGAGCTTGGGTTCGAATCCCCGACGGGGTAGTTATTTTTGCTACCAGATTATCATTTTAAACGATATTTATCATATCAATATGCCTCATTTTAACAGAATCCATATGAAATTATGTGTTGGTCTGTGAATGAAGAGGACCTGTTTATAAGGAATTTAAGGCTATGAGCGGTGTCGCGTCTATTAATCTAGTTAATCCATATCGTATTCTTTATTTAGGCTAGTGCTGGTGGAAGCTACAAATCAACTAATAAAAAGAGTTCCGTATTATATACTGCAATATCTGTAAAACACTCCCTTTTACAATAGATTAATATTTGTGCCAATAATGGTGTAAAATACCGGTGTATGAACAATTTCACGTGAGGTTCCTTCTATGTCAGATGTTACACATCATATGCGACTACTGTAAGGCTCGTAATTTTTTCTTTAACTGTAGGTTTTATGACTTATGATCACAAGATCTGCAGTCACTTTAAACACCAAGTTTGCTTCCTCGCTTTTTGTTAGTAATTTTGAACCAAAATCACATAGTTTATAGTGCCACATTTTGTGGAACCAAACATTCTCCGGGATGGTAACTACACTTACAATATACCATTAGTGGTGGGTGGATTCATAATTCAGTCAGCACAAATCTACAAGCCAAAAGGTGTGTCGACATGGAAGTACACAATCAGGATACAAGTGAGCCAAAATGCAGAGAATGTGTTCATATTAGAGTCATTAGGATAGGAAAAGGCCGAAAAAGCTAAAACATAATTTACTTCTGAAAATTTGAGGTTTTATTAAACGTACATCAGCCGTGTACTTTTCATCGTTTATATTTTTTTAGTATTGTTTTTCATACATTTACAGGTGCAGCAAAGAAGCTTACAGTTAGAGGTTGATACCGGTAAGTTCTTGGATTCCAATCCCAGCACGAGCAACGGGCAGGCTAATTCTCCAGTGAGACTTCTCGTAAAAAGCTTGGACAGTTCTTTCGATGAAGAGGATTATGCCAAAAACGATATTGGTATGTACATAGGAAAGTCAGTACCGAATATTACGGATTCTGAGAAAGAAATGCTACTCAGGAGGACATGGGAGCCTTCAGCATCTCACAAGTGTTACGTGCAGGTAGTAGGCTCCAAGAAAAGAACATTTCAAGTAAAATGGCTTCAGAGGTATCCATGGCTTGCGTACTCCAACAAACTTCAAGGTGCATTTTGTTGATACTGTGTTTTGTTTTCTCCATCGGAGGTTGGAAGTGGATCTCATGAAGTGCCTTCAAATCTAGTCAGTAAACCCTTTAACAAGTGGAAAGATGCTCTTGAAGTTTTTGAAAAGCACTCATGAATGAAATACCATGCTAATTCACAAGTATCAGGAAATACGTTTTTACAAATATTTGATGGGAAGCAAGCTGATATAAGAGAACAAATTTCAGATGCAACAAAACAGGAAAGTGAAAGAAACAGAAAAATCGTATCTGCAATGGCAGAGACCGTCCTATTTTGTGGTAGGCAAGAAATAGGCCTGCGTGGTCATAGGGATTCTGGGCGACTTACTATTGAAAAACCCGTGAACAACGATGGAAATTTCCGAGCATTACTGCGCTATCGAGCTAAAGCTGGGGACTTACTCCTTACTGAACACATCAACACCGGAGCAGGAAATGCCATGTATACTAGTCCAACAGTACAAAATGAACCTATCGGTTTGATTGGAGAGAAAATTAAAAATGATATTGTTGAAAGAGTGAAGAAAGCGAAGTTCTTCAATGTACTTGCCGATGAAACTGCAGATGTTAGCCAGGTGGAGCAGCTTTCTGTGTGCGTCAGATATTTTCACACTGTTGTTAAAGATATTAGAGAAGATTTTTTGACATTTGTTCCTGTATATGATGTGACTGGGGCTGGATTAGCATATGTCATCAAACAAGAACTTAAAAGACACGGCTTAGAGTTGGAAAACTTACGTGGTCAATGGTATGATGGCGCTGCAGCGATGAGTGGGACCTTCAACGGAGTTCAGGCGCTTATTCGTGAAGATTACCCCAAAGCTTCGTACACACACTGTTTTTCCCATGTTCTAAACTTGTGCCTCAGTTATACTGCACGGACTGATTTTATTCGTAACTGCTTTTCCACGATGTCAGAAACTACAGCGTTTTTCCGAGGTTCAACAAAACGAACACACGTCTTAAGGAAAGAGCTTGAAGTTGATGGTAAGGGTAACTCCGTTATTCACAAGTACTGGGACACTAGATGGGTGGAACGACATGATGCCGTCTCTGTATTTTCTGAGTCATTCCTGAGCATTGTTCGCGCCTTGGAGGAAATAATAGCAACAGGTCACGATCACTCCTCGAAAACCAAGGCAACAGGTCTTCACTCTAGTTTGTGCAGCTTTCAATTCATCACAACTCTACTCACAATGAGTAAATTTCTTTCGATAACTTACAAGTTGTCGAAGTTCCTTCAAACAGAATCTTTAGATCTCACTATGGCCATGACCAAAGTAGAACAAGTTGAGGAACTGTTCATGGAAATACGAGAACAAGCTGGGGAAGAGTACTCTGCTTTGTACCGAATATCCGAGGAGATTGCATCACATGTTGGGGTTTCTGCATCAATTCCAAGGACACCAGGAACACAGACATTTCGAAACAACGTGGAGGCCACCTCACCTGAGGACTACTACAGACGATCAGTTTTCATTCCATACCTGGATGAGATATCCGGTCATCTTAAAAGCAAGTTTTCAAGAAACAATGAAACGCTACAGGGCTTGGAGTGTCTGTTGCCACATAATGCAGTTAAGAAAGATTTTGGTTACATTGGGAATGCGATTGAATTTTACAAAAGTGATCTTCAAACCACAAACAAAGACATTCTGCAGGCAGAGTGGCGTTTGTGGAAGCTGAACTGCAGAATCTCAAGAGAAAGTCAACCAAAGACTGTGATTGAAGTTCTCAAAAAAATCGTCAAGACCTCCTTTCCAAACATTGCTACACTCCTTACAATCCTGGCTGTTATTCCAGTAACTACAGCCTCTGTAGAGAGAAGCTTCTCCACGCTGAAGAGGCTAAAGACATACTTGAGAAGTAAAACTGGTGAGGAAAGGCTGACGGCTCTGGCACTCATGGCAGTTCATAGAGACAACATTGTGGATATTGGTGAGATTGTCAAACATTATGGACATAGTGCTCGAAGACTGACTCTTTCTTAAGGGTACAGTAAACTGCCCTTTCTTTAACCCTTTATAGTGCAAAACTATGTGTTATTTTTATGTGTTTTCACATTTTAATTTATTTTAATTATTACAATTATTAATAATGTTATTTTTTGTTTCTCTAAATTTCATGTTTATATATTAATTTTTAATTTTCAATTTATGTTCTTATAGATTCAATATTGATATTTTTATTGAATTAATTAATTAACTAATTTCGAATTGATTTTTACAATTATTTTCATAATTCTTTTATAGTTATGTTTATTATTTTAATTTTTATATTTCTTTTATAATTGTAATTTTATTTTTATGATTTTCATTTCTATATTTATATTTTATTTTTGCACTTCAATTGTTAAAGTTTTTTAGTTTTATTTTATAAAAAAATTATCCAACACATTACGTCAAGTAGATACGTAACTTATATAATATTTGCTTTTTAGAAAATTCTCCAAAATTTGGCTTAAAGATTCAACTATCAACAGCTTTGAAAGCATAAACTGTCCTTATGAGAGGTGGCTAATATAGAGACCACTATCCCATAAAGGGTTAACAATTTTCTGACTGGTACCTATATGTATATTTCCTCACTATATTATTAGTATAAGATGTCAACTTGCTCATAGCTTATCAATGTCACATAAGCTAAACATTATTAAAGTTAACAATATTATACCGCCATCCTTTATTCTAGACAAGAATATTAGACTACAATAGTTCCAAGATTACACTAACAGTTCACTCTTGCATTGATTTAACTTATAATTAGAAAAATATATGAACTTCTGCAGTAATAGATGAGGACTTAATGCACCCCCCCCCCCCTAACTAAAATCCTGGCTACGCTACTGACTAGGATAACAAAAGTTATATACATAGAGAAAAAATATAAAATGTTAAAAACATGCCTTAATTGGTATGTAATATGTTGGTTTGTTTATTGCTAAATAATCATACAATATTTTGCAGTAAACAATATTGTTTGTTACTTGTTCCAAATTACAGTTTTATGAAGGTAAGTGGAGGTCATGTTGTAAAATCATGGCCCAGTTACCCCAGAGCACTTTACGTTGGTAGCACGGCTGCCGCTTGCATCATAATCAAGAAGTTCCGTGAAGAACTATACAGCCTACTTTTCATGCCAATGATTATTCTAAAGTATATGAACCTATCTAGAATAATGACGAAATTAAGTTGGTAATATAGAAATATCTAATTAGTTCAAAATATACCTGGTATAATGTAGCCTAATAGAGCACTACAGTTGGCAGCCCTGGCGACTGAATATATTCTTAGTTCAATCTCTTAAGGTACAGAATACAAAATTTGGTTGAAGTCCAATGGACGTTACATGCAGTTAGACACTGGATCTATCAGCACGCGTAAAAGCATGTTGCCAACAATACCATGCGTGTGCTGGTCAGAAATAATCTGAAATATTATGATATCTTGTTGTGCCAATTTTGGATGAAATCCATTTGTTAGTATAGAAGTTACATGTATTTTAAAATTGGACATATCAGCAGGCATAGAATCATGTTGGCAGCACTGCCTTGTATTAATTACTCCAAATTAAATTAGAATGTCAGGTGCTATACGTGTGCAAAGTATAGAGCTGTTGGCTTGCATACTTTCTGGTATATTGATATTAGTGTAAAATAAATATAGACAGCATTTATTAACAGTTGGCAGCCCTGATTGCTCTTAACAATACTTATAGTCATATCTGTTATGGTACACATAGCACATACGAAATTTGGTTGAAATCCAACTGATAGTATAGAAGTCACATGTATTTAAAAATTGGTCGTATCAGCAGGCTTATAATCATGTTGGTACAACTGACGTATATAAGTAACTCGAAATTAATCTAAAATGTCAGAATATACGTGTGCATAGTTTAAAGCTGTTGGCTTGCATACTTTCTGATATATTGGTATTTCGATAAAAATAAATAAAGAGAGCAATTATTAACAGTTGGCAGCCCTGGTGGCTCTTAAGAATACGCTCAGTCATATCTGTTTATGTACAGATAGTACATACAAAATTTGGTTGAAATCCAATTGATAGTGTAGAAGTTATATGCATTTAAACATTGGACCTATCAGAAGGCTTAAAATTATTTTGGCAACACTGTCATGGGTGGCTTCCTGGAAATTAAACTGAAATAGTATTATCTACATGTGTGCCAATTTTGGAATAGCTCCCATGCATACCTTGCAAGATATCCAACATGGAGCTCAAATTTCTAGTGCTATTTTTCAGCAGTTGGTAGCACTGACATCATTTTCAAATATGGACGTGAGATATTCCGGTGAACATCTTTACTCAAACTAAATTTGGTTTTGATTGCTGCAGCCGTTTAGGAGTTGATAGGGGGGGGGGCACACACACAGCCAGACAGACAGACACACATTTTCCCGGATCGATCTCATAAGTCTACTTTTTCCTCATCTTTGCAAAATGTGAAAAGTAGGCTAAAAATAAACAGTAAACTTTGTACTCACCACAGCCATTCATAACAGATGCTGGAACCATTCACAGTACATCACTCTTTTTCCGTAATCAGTTTGTTTTAATTCATGAACCAGGGTAACTTTATAAGGGAACAACTGAAGCTTGTCTCTTACAGCTGTATGTGCTATCGACTTAGAGATTCCTGTTTGTTGAGCTAATTTTCGTGTTGATTTACTTGGACTACGCAGCATTATATCGGAGATTTCATCAATCTCCCTTTTAACAGACGAAAGTCTGTTAAAAGCGTAGGCCTGCCTGTTCCCGGTTCATCGTGAACTGAGCCAGTCACACGAAATTTACTTACCAAATCCTGAACGGTATCACGGTTTGGACACTTTGAATTAGGAAACCGCGCCTGAAATCTTAATTTTACATTTTTTTGTAAACCGATCGCCTTCGCGAAAAATGTATTCCACCAAAAAAAAACCTCTCTTCAATAGTGAACATTACCGCCTATATACTGTTGCACTCTTCCATTAATCTATCTGAACGCTCGCTTACTGCGATACACACTGAAGACATGCAGGCTCGCTCGCTTATCGCAATACACACTGACAGCCCACACGCGGGAGCCCCCCTTTCAAGGACACAGTGCAGCCAACTAAAATTATGACTCAACCACTCGCAGCTGCACGTACCCACTGCGGAGAACATTCTCGGGCGCCCTGTATAATAATAGTATAATATAAAATATTATTCACTGATAAAGCGGGCCGATCTGCCGATGCATGTTCTAGTGCTAAACTTTGTTAATTATTAAAAATACAAACTAAACTCAAAAATATATGTACTATGAAAAGTGGAGTAGTTTCACCAATCACTTCATCTCAAAAGAAAATTACTGCATCATGATTAATTTTAAAGTTTAGGATGTCTACGCAATGAAGATTATATGATCATATCTACAAAATATTAGTCTACCGTTGATAGAAAATTAATTCGCAAACAGGTTTTGTTTCATAGTACCGAATGTAGAAAGAGTCATCTCGTTCAACCACGTGTCATATATCAAGTGAGAAGATTTTTTCTGGATTGTTTATTTACTTATTATTTCTATTTTATTTAATTTATGACATCAATTATATTATATTATATTGTAACTCCGCCCAGCCGTGTTGACCGACTGAAGAGTTACAACTAACAGTTTGTGTAGGCAACACTAGAAAATGGCTTCCTTAGGTCTGTCATTTATGTTGTACAAACATATTATAGAATAGTGGATAGTGCTAATTGCACAAGGAACGCACTGATTTAAAATTTGTTCACAAGCCATTTAAAAAAAATAGACAAAAACGAAAAAATTAACAACTTTCTCATTTTAAGGTTTATCTGCCGTTATTCCAACCATCACGCTGTGACGTATATATTCGAATTACTCTTATTGAGATATAAATAAAAAGCGGCGTTTCAAGCAGACCAGTTCTACAGTTAGAATTATTCTCTTCAGACGAACGTAAGTTAATACTACTGTAGATTATTCCGTTTCCAAATATGTCAAAAATATTCCTCTACGAGAGGCTTAGCGAATTCTATCCATAATCGTAAAGGTTTCAGACAGTTATAAGTGCAGTGCAGGTACTCGTTCATTCAATAGTTGTTAAAAGATTTTACAGAATAGTACGGTTGTAACACTATATCAAGTGGTGTGACGGTGTTTGAGTTCGGGTGACTGTGAGGAATGAATCGACGGGCCGTGACGTCACAGCTGACCGCTATGGCCTTCTCTCTCGGTGGCCACGCCCAGGCCCACTAACTGACCCCAGGAGGGATGCACCCGGGAACCAGTCATCTCGCACGAGACGCCAATAAAATGTCAGGGTGGATGAATTTGGTTCGAGACAACTGACTCCTGAGCACAATCGGGAATGTGGCTAAAGATCAAAGGCCAATATTTAAAGCTTTATCCCAAATGTTTATTATCCTCAAGAATGTAACACCAATAACATAGATATCCAATTGAAATGTAGATGGGTAACCAATGCGTAGCTTCTATCGTGCCGAAACGCGCTACAAATGCTTTGTAAATATTGCGCTGATATATGGCAGAATTGTTTATAATAATTTATCAGCATGACTAAATGTTGTTAAGCATATAACAAATGCTTTGTGAGTATTGCACTGATATGTGGCAAAATTGTTTATAATAATTTATCAGCATGACTAAATGTTGTTAAGCATATAACAAATGCTTTGTAAATATTGCACTGATATGTGGCAGAATTGTTTATAATAATCATCAGCATGATGAAATGTTGTTAAGCATATAACAAATGCTTTGTAAATAATGCACTGATATGTGGCAGAATTTTTTATAATAATGTTGGTCATAGATTTCATAACAGTTACCAAAACGAATTTTTATATGATGGGACAGCTTGCCTAGGAAGTGGGATTTTATGTTAGGCAGCATGACGTCCAACACGACATGTATTTGATGCCATAAGAAAGCGCTTACATGGGGAAAACTACCATACACCATACTCTTGTACATGGTAAGCCAACTCAACAAGTTGATTCAAAAACCATTTTGCACAATCTGGCCTCTGATGGGATTTAAAATAGGATTTTGTGGGGTCATAAGCACACACCACGTTAAATCCTATAGCAAAGGGTTCATGTTTTGAATGGGTGTGATTGAGCTGATGGTGGGATCTGGTTCACATCCCGCCATGGGTGAAGTCAGAGCTTCAAAATCTGCATACACCACAAAAGGGACAGTATCACGCTTATGAATGTTCTTTAACTTCAACACAGAATCATTCCCTTGTGGCAATACTGGTCTTACTGCTTCCTGAGATAAACAATCTACCCTATGTCGTTCTTAAAGCGTAGAACAAACAAAATATTGCAAGCAACGATCACAAATATGCTTTTTACCATGTGCTTTGGACACTTGACTGCTTACCAATTTACTTAAATCTTTTACTAAACAATAGTGATTTACCTCTCCTACAGATAAATATAAAATATAAATGTGGTAACGTTTAGATTCTTTTATAGCATATAAGGAACCTATACTTTCTTCTCCTTGAACACCATAGACCATGAATCAGGGTTATTCTGTTCAAACCTGTGAATCTGAATTAGATTCACAAGGAACGAAACATGAGTTAAATTTAAATTTTGCATCGAGGAATCAAATGTCTGCTTGTACTTTCGAGGCCGACATACATTTTGTTGCACTGGTTGCAAAAAAGGCACAAATACTCCAAATAAAGCAATAGTCACCTAGATTCTTAATGTTAACCACTGCTTTCCGGGAGGCAATCGCTGGTGGTGTAGCAATATGACGTGACCCAGCATTCAAAGGGTTAAATTTACAGATATTAATTTGCAAATAATGTATTTTTCCAGAGCAAGTTCACTGGGTCCTTATTGAAATTTATCAAGTTTTGTTAACAAGGCTTCCACGACATGGGTTTCGTACCATTTTTCTAAATTATGGGCTACGAAAAGCTCTTGCAGTTTTGTACATAAATGAAATGTATCCCTGATTTCCATATCATTTTTTATATATACAAAATCACACACCAATTCCATATTTACTTTCAAAGCCCTCTATAATTCCAAAGCCCTATAAATTTGCCCCCTAACTACATTAAAACAAGGCAATAAAAATTCCTTGGGAATAATTCATTCGTTACTATTAGCTATTCTTCCTGAGCAAACGCGAGATTTGAAGCATGAAGCAAGAGGATTCCATTTTAAATTGTCTGTAGTCATATTACATGCCATTTTGTTAAAAAATAAGTCTTACCTTTGTTTTGAATACAGCGGTGTAGAACGATGACGGCAAACTGCACTGCTTTCTACAATCGACAGACTTCACTTGTTGTTGGAATCAGTAGTTATTTTGTTTTCACCCTTAACATGAATAGCAAGTCTCTCTCTGAAAATAACAAAAATAAAAAACAATCAATCAATACATTTCAATCCATCACTTACACATTCATTCATATTTTAAAAAGGTTTATCCTATTAAATACTGTTCTGATCTGAAATGGGGGTAGGTCGAACAAGGGTGTAAATGGTGGAATTTTGAGTGTGTTGTCCAAATGGGGCGAGTTTCCACGAAGCTGCGGAAACTCCGAGTAAGAGTATGTGGGGGAGTGTTGGAGAGTTCTATTAAATGGGGGAGCATTATCCAAGGGGTGCATGATCGAGAAAGGGCTATTAACTTACAGGGTAAACACTGTATGCAAGCTATTCACTAATCGCTGAGCGCGCACGTTACGCTAGGCAGTCTAAGCACTTCAAGGTTACTACAATGCGAATTGAGTGCACAGCAATTCTATAACTAATGATGGACACTGGCAATTCAAGGTGTCAGGAGGGGAAGCAAGAGATAAAACAATGTGGAATAATAACTGTATGCAATGGTCTGTGATAAATGTATCTGCTGGTTTATTAATACCAAAAGTGTTAGGCTGTGTTCCTCTTATTAGGAACGTGTAAGAACAATGTAAGAAGTACAATCAATGTTTAGGTGTCAAATTGGGAAGGAAGTTATAACTTTGTGAGTGTAGGATTCTGAGTCACACTTACCCCTGGCAGGAAGTCACGGTGTAGATGGGCAAGGCCTTCGGCAAACAACAGACCCTTAGTCCAGTGGAGGCCTCCTTCTTATGTCTTTGGGAACTGCTGACTCGGTGTTACTTCACTTGTTGGTGTTCCAGATACCTCCAGTGTTTGTGTATGTGAGTGATGCAAGCTGTTGGCTAAACCAACTGTAATAAGTGGTGGCCTGCTTGCGGTGTTCCGAAAATGTATTGGAGGTGCTGTCCTTCCAGCCTGGGGTAATTTTGGGGTAGAAGAGGGTGTTGAATGTTTGGCTAGAAGCGTAGTATTTGTGGGGTGGATATCGGAGTATTTGTAGATTCCTGTAGATGTGTAGCTTGTAGATGTGTGTAGGTCCATTGCCATGGGACACATCTCTCTTGGGGGTGCGTAAGGTCCTAAGGGTGTAGGAACCCTGGGACCTTAACAATACATACCCACAAATAATGTTCAAGTCACGTCACTGCTTTCAACAATCCACTCGTGATAGACTATACACTTGTTGTCAAATGAGTTGGTTGTGATAGTGGTTATTTTATTTTTTTAAACCCACAGCAATAGCAATTATATGTAAATAAATAAATAAATCAATCAATCAATATATTTCAATAATCCATCACTTACACATTGATTTGTATTCAAACATTAAAAAAGAAATGATACAAGCCTTACAGTAGTCGCATATGATGTGTAACATGTGACATGTTATTCTACTATGTGCGTCCCGGGAGCGCAAATCCCTTGTTGACAGTGAACTCTGTTGGGCATTGAAATAACTACTTGTATAACTCCAGTGGCAAATCCTGACCGTAATGAATCATAATAGTTATTTGCCTGTGGCGGAAGCAATCCACTGCCTACTTGAGGCGAGCAGCGCTCGATACCGACCAGTTAGTGAACCCAAGCCAGCGATGTTATTGAAAATGGCCTCGTTTAGCCGATAGAGCGCACTGCCAAGTATAGCCGCGATTAAAAATTAGGTGTGCGGAAAGTATATTATATGTGTTTCTCCCAGTGATATGTTTAGACCAACGAAGTTTCAATTATTGTTAGTAGTCGGCGTTAATATACTGAATTCCTACGTTGTTTGGAGTGTTTGTTGATGCGATATAGATTCCACATAGCCACATGGCCGACAGTACATCGAGTGCTTACATTAAATAAGAATACAGCAAAAGTATGAAGATTTAATAAATCGTAATTGTTTTCAGAAAATAAGATAAAATGAATATTTTCACACCAAAGAACGACAACTTGAAGATGATTTATTGTGGGAATATCATAAAGGGGGTCTCCAAACCTTGAACTAAACTGTATGCGATATACATTCCCCATAGCCACACGACCTACAGTACGTCGTTGTACCGATCTCCGCCACCACGCGCGCTTATTGTTTCCGTCCCATGCACTTCCGTCCCATCCATTTCCGTCCCTTTTCCAAAATCACTCCCACAAACATGTCCAGCTACCGAGCGCCATAAAAATATCCAGATACCGAGTGGAAAGATGTTACACATCAAAAGTTTGGTCTATTAAATACATACCTTTCAAATAATTTTTTCAAGTGACACCACTGCCTTATTTGCGATCCACTCGTGATACACTACACTCTTTGTCGGAATAAATTACAGCTCTGTTGCTCTAATGAACTGTGATAAGACGAATGAGTGTAAAAATATAACACCTTGCTTTTATATATTCATAAGTTACAAGCTTGGGAAATTTGTTCACACATAAGTAAGCGAAATATAACTCTAATAAACTCACAGCACATCGAGATTCTATGAAAATTTTTGTTCACACACTAGTTAGCGAAATGTAACACTACTCAATTCACAACACATCAAGAATCAAATTACTGCTACATCTACAGTATACATGATTGAACTTAATACATCACATGGCATTCATATAACCTTTCAACATGCCAAACGGAAATGACATACACAAATAAGTTCTCAGTTTTCACTTAGCAGCAATGCATAATACTTTCAAACATGTCACCTCTTGTTACAAGATATCAACTGTTTCGCTCTCCAAGACCTCGGCTGCTGGCTAGCAGTTGCCAGGTGATGGAACAAAAACTGTGTCATCTTGTTCATCCTTTACAAAATCCAATATTTATTATTCTTATTATTATTAATCGTCAGGCTCCATAGCTAACTGGTTGGCGCTCTAGGCTTTGGCCTAAAGTGCCCCCGGGTTCAATCCCCCGCCAAGGCATCAGGGATTTTAATCTCCTGGGATTCATTCCTGTGGCTTGAGGACTGGGTGAATGCCAAGTCTTCATCATCACTTCATCCTCATTACAACACATAGGTCTCCCCCAAGCGCCAACTACAAAGACCTACAATCAGCCTCTCCAAAGGCCACACAATCATCATCATCATTATTAATCATTAGGAGTAACGTAGAGTCATCTCTATGGTGTAGCAGTCGGTATGGTTAGCTCCTGCCCCAAAGCTTCTGGGTTTAATTCCCAGCTCTGCTATAAAATTTTTAAAAGTAGTATAAAGATTAAAACAGGGTCTACTTAGCCTCAGGCAGTTTAACTCTCACCTCAACCATACTAAACGTAGTATCCTGCGGTTTCCCCACTTTATCTTTGGGCAAATGTTGGAATGATACCTTCTGTAAGACCACAGCCGCCTCCTTCCCACTCCCTTGACAAACCCTCTCACTCTTCCCATCCCTTCATCCAGTCCCTGTTCGCTTTGCAGGTGAGGCCACCTGGGCGTTGTGCTAGTCACACACCCCAGTTGTATCCCCACACCATGGTATCAAGCTTCAAAACACTTGTTAGTTATTTATTGTTGTTTTAAGAAGGCGAAACTATCAGATCATCTCCCCCTACTTCAGGACACAGCCCTCAATAGTGGTAGAGGTAAGATCTTTTGCTTAGTTCATGGAAAAAAGCCAACCTTAGAGGGTAAAATGATAGCAATAAGCAAGTATTGTTATAGAGTAACGTAGCAGGCAAATACACGCTCTCAGCCTCACGTCGCTAGCTTTATTCCATACATGCAGTACCCTCACTCACCGTCCAGCAGGCTGTTTGCCGGACGTGTAATTCAATGCTTATTGTACACTCTGCACTCTTATGTTAATGCAAGGTGAGTTCAGTTAGCCTCTTGTGGTTGAGAGCCGAGACTGAATATCGTAGGCACACATACATAATGTACATACATGTTTCAACATTTATTCTTATTGGAGCGCATTAGATATGTTGTAAGTGTAATCCAGGTTCAATTCCCGGTCAATGCATGTCCTGTGGTTTGCATTCCACGTTTCCAACTTTCCATCCAGACCCTGTCAATGCCATGTCCTATGGCTCGGGGGCCATCCTTACATTCGTTTTTCAATCATCACAGTCATGCCTTCACCAATCATTAGTTTTTGAAAAAGCCCACACATACCCTTAAACGAACCATCGCATAAGCCTGCTTGTCGTTTAAACACCCACACCACCGGTATCGTCTCTCAAATTCAAAAAAGGAGAGTGTCACTCCAAGCCCAACAACATGTTACATAGCCATATCCAATTATTGGTTTGCGAGATATCGAAAATCTTACTTGGCTAAGGCGCGCGCAATTTAAAAACTGCTGACGCTAGGGATTTAAATCATTACTGCTAACCTACTACCAACTAGCATGTTAAAGACCCCCTTTAGGGGAAAAAAATCCTAGCACACTTCATGCATTTTGGAATATTACAGTCAATCAATCCGCAATAGGAAAGATCGGAAAACCAACCGTCATATAACGTCCCGCCGTCCTGTCAAAATTTCGATTGATTATTTGGGCGCATGGCCACCGTGGCCGGCGACTGGATCGTTTAAACATAACTAGTACTCACACTTTCTCTACTACCACTCTTAATTAAAATTTATAATTATTTTAAAAATAAGTCAAAAATTATTTCAAGATGTATGGCGTTAGTTCCTTTGTCATTTTTTTTTGGAAACATAAATACTACATTCAAAAGGGGGGCGTCAGCCCGAGTCATTTAATACCTCATACACATCTGTAGCCTTATTGGTTCGCGAGATATTAAAATGCTGATGACCTATTAGTTTTGGATCCTTTAATTACATTTAAATCAAATATCTCATCCATAAATAATCATTTAAAAAGCCGCAAGTGCACATACCTACAAAAATATTACTATTTCACCTCCTAGTAGGGGTAGTTTTTATTTTGGGGTAAAAATAAGTTCTCCATAGGAAAGTGAGCGTCACCCCGAGTCCTACAACACGTCACACATCAAAATCCGACCATGCGTTCGCGAGATATAGGCAAAGTTCGCGAGAAAGTAGGCTGTGATCCAGCTCTCCTATTGCTCCCCTACTTGTAACGAACACACTGTCTAATCCAGGCTGAACATTGGACAGATAAGTTGAAATCAAACAACTTTGGATATAATTTTAAACAGCAGTAAAAAAAATGCACTTTTTAATATATTTGTTGTGTTATTTTTGTTTTTGTTTTTAATGTTAGGTTACTGTTACCGGTATGTCGAAAGTGTGGAACATACTCATGAGTAGGGCCCGGATGTTGATGCCGTAAAAATGTTTAAAAAGGCACATAAAATTTTCAAAAATAACTGTAATAAATAACCTAAACATTTTAAAAATGCACTATAAAATGGAGAAAATGATCTTATAATAATAACTCACCAATATTTCAAAAATTCAAAACATTTCACTATAAAATGGAGAAAATGATCTTATATGTAATAATAAAATCACCAATATTTCAAAAATGACATCTAAAGCTCAAACTCAAAAGTCAATCAAAATAGATTTCTAGCACTTAACGAAAGGTTTATGTTCACTTTAGTCTGAGTTGCACTGCATTACGAAAATCATTCTGATGTTGTCAAATGTAAATGATCTGCGGTTATCTGCCAACAAGTTTTTATATCCCGAAAAGCTGCTTTCAACATTAACTGATGTGATCGGAGCGTACATGAAGTGAGGAAGGTCGTTTGCTGCTAAATCCTCCTCAATCCCATCCAAGCAGTAGTTTTCACCAGAAAGAATGTCTGAGATTTTACATAATGTTTTATACCCGGTGTTTTTGTCCAGCACTTTTTTCAGTTTTGATGCAATACCCGCAGTACTTTTGCCACGATTGTTGCTAAGACTAGTATCCACTCGCTTCATTAAGAAAATGGAATCAATATTTCTATATTTTAAATTATATTGTATCCGCTACTAGCTTCTTCGTAACTCTGAGAGACGTAACTCCCTCATATAAAGCTGTGGCATAACTAAATTGGAAAAAGATGACCTTAAAAGGTCGATTTCTCTAAAATACGACCAAAAAATCTACCAAAATTAAGAAAATGCTCTTAAAATGGAAAAATAGCACAAAATGCAAAATGATGCAAAATAAAAATGACATATTTGAAGACGGGGTGGCCCGTCTGGAGTTTCTATGTACTTCAGCATTGTTTTAGACAGCTCAATAAAAAGATGACATGTCATCAACATCCGGGCCGTACTCATGAGTATGTAACAAAAAATGTACAGTAGGCTTTGTGTGATTCAGGAGATGCTTTTTGCAGAATATAGGACATAATGTTCTGATATGTAGGACATCACAAAATCTAACACTAAAAACCATAAATACATTAAAATAAATATTTAATGTATATTATTCTGGTTATATATTTCTATTGTGAAACATCATTCATATTTCAGATAGGAAATGATTTGTTGCAAACTATGTGGTGTCTTTGAAACAAAATCATACAATTTAGAACAGTCCAAGGGTTTGGAATTGTATTTAAGTAAAACTGTACCCTTCACAGAGTTTATGAAGAGTCTGTTCCTCTTGTCTGTCCATTGAGCTGAAATCAATTTTTAAAAACTCTCTACATTTGCATTATGTACAAATAGCGAAAACATATTCTGCTATTTTCAACAGCTTAGAATGGCAGGTTTCATGCTTACTAGTACTAAAATATCTCATCCCCTTAGAATTACACGACATCATTTCAAGGCTTGACATGTTTTGCTGAAGAAATTGGTTAATATTACACAGCTGATCACAATACTTAACATCATCAATCACAAAACTCTTTTCATTTAAAAACTCAATACACTTTAGAACATCAATTATACACACTTCTCCTCTTAAAGTCATCCATTCAAAAAAAGAAAAAAAATCACATCGACCGGCTGCGTGGTGCAGCGGTAACGTTCTTGTCTGCTGTGCCAAAGGTTGCAGGATTGAATCCTGGCACAGTCAATTGGCATTTGAGGGTGCACAAATGCAAGGGAGTCGCATCAGTAGATTTACTGGCATGTTAAAGATCCCCTTCAGGGCAAAATTCTGACACCTCGGCGTCTCTATAAGCCGCAGTAGTTAAAAGGGGCGTCAAACCAATAGCATTATTATTATTATTATTATTATTATTATTATTATTACAGAAAAAATACACTCCATTTCTCTAAATATCAGTACTTATACATTGAAATAGCCACTTTAACTAAATTGAATGTTTCTTTTTCATACACCTCTTCCATTGCACCAAGCAGTAGCCTACTTATTTTGTTTTCAGGGAAGTAAAAGGCATGTTTGATCTATTCATCGCCGTCTACAATTCTCAAGCCATGTCATAAGGTTTGGCAACATCGCCCATCTGTGATCTGAGAGGTCTAGCGCAAGCACATGGTCATTGCTAACACTGAGTAAATACATAGATTTTGACGCCAAATGTTTCCGAAAATACAACAGAACATAATGTTCGCTAAATCTACACACAAATATCACAAATAAAAGATACATATTATCATGCTATTTACTGTCGATTCCCGATGAGGTAATGTTAAAAGGCTGTTCTGTACCTCAATGTCCCAATGTCTGAAGTTTCCTTTTCTTGCTGCTATGCTCACTGCCGTCAGTGACGCGCTCAGAAGAGATATTGAAGACTATTCTTACGAACTTAGAGACTGCCTTTGATACCAAATTCTTCACTTTTTGTCCGTAGATGCACTCACCATAGTCACAATAGGCCCCCAAGCTTAATGTTGGCAGTCTAACAATAATACTCCACTGGTCACTTAATTTAAAAATAGGTAGCTTTCTAATGGAAACTACCTAAAGGCACTTGCCAACTGAGTACAGTTCATAATGTACTGGAATATAGAGGCCCCATGAAGATGTACACCAAAACTAAATCACCAGGCATTGAAAGTCCACCTCGCTGTAGTGATCAAAACGTAGTGATATAATCAGTTATTTTAATAGTGCTGCCATAATTTGACTTACAGCCAAGCACACACCACTTCCTAGGCATCTGAAATAGTTTAATGAAATATTAGTGAAGAATTTGTTGGTTAAATTCATTAGCAGGTATTGGTTACACATGCAACTTAATACGGGAAATACTCACTTCTACAACTTTCAGCAGGTCTGATTTACTACGAGGACTTTCACGGGTGTTGAAATAGTACGAACTGCTTTTAGATGCTGTCATATCAAAATAAACGATATTTATGAATGTGGTCTTAAGTGTTTATAGAATACAAGGACTCTACTAAATGTTGCCAATTCTACCAACAGCACGGCTTGAGAATAATTATAGACGGCGATGATCTATTCTTTAAAACTTAACATACATTATCGTATTAAAAATATATTTCAACAATAGATTGTTTTTATTCTCAAGCTCTTTATTGCTATGAAATATGCACATCAAAGAATATAGGTGATACAAATATGCCTTGCTTAACCTGATTTCAAAGAAAGTATTGCGCATTTTAGGAAGATTTTTCACAGATAAAAAATAAGCTTTAAAAGCATCATACATATGAATTGTTCTTTCAATTGCTGGAGTGCATTTTAGGAGTTGGGGCCGATAACGTCGATGTTAGGCCCCTTAAAACAACAATTATCATCATCATCATTATCATCATCATCATTTTAGGAGGATTTTTCACAGATAAAAGTAAGCTTTAAAAGCATCATACATATGAATTGTTCTTTCAATTGCTGGAAAAAGAGAAAGCCATCTAGTTCTGCTGTGACATCAAAATTGCATATGTGAAGATGAATCAACTAATTCACAGTATTCGTTGAGCTCTTTTATTCTTAAAGTGTAAGTAGAAATAGTTATGCTAAAGATATTGACCACAATACATTCCAAATCAATACTATCGCCTCATTTTTAATTCTATTGTGAAGAATATGAGCTGTACAACCTACACCAACTACCATATATTTAATGTAACGATACATAGGTTTTCAACATGCTAAAAATGTTCTTACCCTCAGCTTGTCTGACACCATCAAAATTGGTGTTTGTATTATCTGCAGCAAATGCTACACATTTTTGTGATACTAAAATTTGACAGTGTATCTCTAATATAAGATGAAATGGTTTCAGCAGTTTCGTTAGGTGTAGATTTAAAATCAATCACCTTAGTTTCAATACCTCCAGTTTTGACATCAAAGTACCGTACTGAATTAAAATTGGAAATATCTCTTGTGAACCATGGTTACTGCCATCTGTAAAAACTCCAGAACAAGAAATATACCTTCTGACACTGAATATGGGTTGAGATCGGGAGAACGAGCAGACCACTGTGTCGGTCACTGACGCCCTATCCATTTGTTTGGTAACCGCCAGTTTGAGCACCTTCTGTAGAGAACTGTAAGTAGTAACGTACACTGTATCAACACAAATGATCAACCTGCATAGTGAAGCGGTCTGTGTTATGTACACCACAAACAATGCTTGTAACACGGACAGAGGCGGCCCTAACAAGGTTTTCAGGTGGTGCAATATCTCATTGCGGCAGGGGCGTATATAAGGGGGGTGCTGAGGGGGCTCCAGCCCCCCCCGAAAAAAAAGCCAATAAAAATTAAGAAAGTGTTGCTTTGGTAAGAGCAAAAAATAATTGTACATTTGGTTGTATCCTAATCTTAACTCATCGGCTAAGTTATAAACAATATTAAAATTGAAATTATACTAACTCGTGGTGTAGTGGATAGCATTCTTCGCTGCCGCCCCGGAGATCCGAATTCGATTCCCGGCTCTGCCAAGAAATTTTAATTCTAGTCTGAGGGCTGGAACGGGGTGCACTCAGCCCTGTGATGTAAAGCTGTGAATTCCACAGTACGTTTTTTGTGAAATAGCCTACATGTAAAAAAACTGTTTACCTTTCTGCTTAGTAAATTGACAATTATTTAGATATTTGCCATTTATACTCCACAGATCATAATAGAAAGTTCATTAAGTATAACATTTTATTTATGTGTTTTGTTGTATTTTACAACTTTTTTGTATTGCGAGTAATAATTGTAGGCTATATGAACTTTGAATCTTATCTAAATTAATTACACAAAGTTATATGGTCTACGGTGTTGGTTGATATTTCTGGGTATTTTGCGGTGACAAATACTCACAAATTTCCAGGATAGTCAGCCCCCCCCCCCCCCCGATTTTTTTCTATATACGCCCCCTCCCCAGTGGAGACTAAAGATAACATACAGTACATTTTTTACGTTATTTGTAGCTCAGACCCCCGAAAGATTAGTATAGCAGCAGTGTGGATGAGAAAAAATAACAGTAAAAGAAATATTTTGTTGAAAAGGTTTATTTGAACTGCTATGTCGCAGACAACGCTCACATCAAGCATACGTCGAAATTACTCAGTAAATTAATTTAAAATTGAAATAAATTAAGAATAAAAATAACTAAAACATAAATTACCGGCACTGCCTTCCTTGCTTTTGCACTTGCATTTTTTTAAATTAATTCTGAATAATTCAAGTCCTGGGCAATACTACTTTCTATAGATAAAAATGCCAGATTTGACAGTCTATCCTGACACATGGTTGAATGTAAATAAATCTTTATAAGTCTTAATTTACTGAAACTTCATTCTCCTTTAGCGACAGTTGCAAGTATGGTTAGCAAAACTCGAAGTGCTGTCCACTTAGGAATATATCCTGCAAACCATTTTGTTTAATAAGTTTCAAATCATTTATTGGTTCTGCTGATTCAAGCTCTCTCAACAATGGATTCAAGTGTAAAAGTTCCTGATTTAATTCACAACCAGATGTCACATTTTCCCCATTGGTTAAAAATTCTTTCTAGGGGAGCGTGATGGCACAGTGGCTTAGCTGCTCGTCTTTTACCCGGTCGGCCGGGTTCGAATCCCGGTGACAGCGGGTTGGAATTTTCACCTGAAGAATCACGTGGCGTCAGGAAAGGCATCCGGCCTTAAATCCCCCGCCAAAACAAAAATGAGTCTAGTTGGCTCCGGTGACCCCAATTAATTGGGAAAAGCCGAAGAAAGTTTTATAGCGGACCCTACCACGAGGCGGGACAAACGCTAAAGCAAAAGAAGAAGAAGTTCAAATTCTTTCTAAATCTGCACAGGCGGTTTCCAATTTGGAGTTTTCAGAAATTGTTTTGATATTGTACAGTGAGGGCCTTCGCTATAGAACGGAGACTCGCCGTGGCCGTGTGGCGGCGGGGAACTGTCCAACGTATTTAATAAGCATAATTACTTACATGAATTTCAGAGTAGTTGCTGAAAATGCTATACTTCAATTTGTAAACTCACGTTGCACCGACGTAGGAAGTTTTGGTTCACTCTCTGTAATTCATCCTCACTGGTATTTGGTACGGTATCGGCGTAGTAATTCCGTTCTCGAGAGCCTCCAGAGTACGCGTATTGTTTCTGCACAGTGTAGGTCTATACATTTTGTTTTTGGGTTTCCCTACAAGGAAAAATCGCACGGCGCTAAAACTTACGAACAGATTTACTGCTAACTACTTCTTGAGAAGAAAAGTTTCCACTAGGATGATTCGACGTTTTGTTCTATACCTAACCATGTTCACGGGATACGAGGTTGGCTACAGTACTTCACAGCAAGTCTTAATCATCACAGGTATCTTGCCAGCTGGTGTGTAATAAATGCTATGACAGCATCCAGGGCTTCCCGACCCTTGTTGTAATCGGTGCATGCTATTTATCTAGTGGTGAGTCATGGTAACCTGGCCGTGGCACGGCCTCCGCGAGGCTCTGTTCTACAGGGAGGTCCCTCGCTGTATTATATATATAATTGTAATATTATTCGAATTCGACATACACTGCCGGAAAAAAATTGGTCACCCTTTTAGAGGTTACCAATTCACTCAAGATTTATTGTGGCAACAGTGCATATGGAGTACATGAAATGATTAAATATACAGATCAATAGGTCAAGCGTTTCAGAGATACCAGGTATCGACCCATGCTGAAACACCCATATTAGTACGATGTGAAGCCTCCACGGGCGGCAATGCAGACACTGACTCTTGCATCCAGTCGATCATACAGGTGGCGAATACTGTCTCGGGATACGTTATTCCTCGCCTGCTCGACCTGTTCACACTGTTCTGTAAGAGTTGTGGGTGGACGAGTCGCACGAGTCACTTGTCGGCCCATCATGTCCCACACGTGTTCGATTGGCGTCCAGCGATCGTGTTGGCCAGAGAAGTTGCTGCACGTTGAGTTGCACGGGCAGTGTGCGGGAGAGTATTATCCTGTTGGAACAACTATCCCCTTCCTGTTGCAAGAACGGCAAAATAACGGGTTTAACAACATCCTGCACGTCCCGAGCCCTGGTTAGCGTTCCCTCCTCAAACACCAAAGGTGAACGAGAGTTGTAGCTTATCTCACCCCAGACCTGGGGCCGGTGTGTCTTGGGACGAATGCACTCTGCGAGACAGCGCTCACCAGGTCTACGTCGAACGCGCCAACGACCATTACTTGCGTGCAGGCAGAATCTGCTTTCATCGCTGAAGACCACGGCCCGCCATTCCATCTTCCAAGTGATCCTCTGACGGCACCAGTCGATCCGTGCACGTCGATGCTGTGGCGTGAGTGAAAGACGGGCTAGAGGTATACGTGTCCGTAGTCCCACTGCTAGTAACCGGTTCGCAACAGTTCGTGTTGACAATTCTGGGCCTACAAACCCTCGTATCTGTGCTGTGGTAGCTGTACGATCTGCCTCTGCTGTCCTTACAATACGACGATCCTGGCGGACGTCTGTGCTGCGTGGACGTCCAGAACCTCGTCTACGGGTGTGAGAATGTTCACGTGACCACTGATACCAGCTTCGATGCTCAGCGGACACAGTACGCCCAACTTGTGTGGAAATTCTCCAAATGGACCATCCCACCACTCGGAAGGCTCTTATTTGACCCCTTTCAAACTTTCTCAGTTGGCTGTAGGAAGCACGAGTGCGTCTCCGTGACATTAAACCTGCTTGCTCCACACGTTTGCACAACAATGAGCCGTATGGCTGTGAGCTTTTCCTATTAAATGGTAGACACAGATGGCGCTCTGGTAGCTATGCCACTAAGCTATCTGTTGGCGGACGACATTGAAACCCTTATCAGTACATCTACTATCCCCCAGGTGGCATCTGCCGTCATCGGAACAAAATCGACGTCGTCTTTTCAGGTGATCTATTTATTTTCCGGCAGTGTATAATATCCTAGGAACACTCCAGTGATATAATATTATTGAATAATACTAGAACGTTCCTAGAATATTATTAATATTGTGCGCTTATAGGGATGTAAGTCGCGCTTATTATCTGCGCAAACATAATATGCCTAACATGATGTTGTTTCTAACGTTACTAATATCTTACATTACATAACATTTAGTAAAGGCCTACTCACAGAATACCTGATTTAACAATAGCATCGTTATAACAATAACGTTCCAATTTCTCTCGTAGCTTGCCACACGGACATAAATCGCGAACGAACGCCAAAACAACGGCCTGTGGTCGGCGAAAGAGGCGCTGTGGCGGACAGAACTATTAATTTTATTAATGCAGCCAATGGCCATGTACTTTTCTTTTCAGGACGGATCTGGGAAGGGATATTGGAAGGAAATCGGCCGTGGACCTGGGATACCACGAAAACCATTTACTAGACGGCCGAGGTGGGATTCAAACCCACGCTCTCCCGATGCTGGCGAGGCATGAGGTAGCACGTTAGCGGTCTCGGCCACCGCGGCCGGTGGCGGACAGAACTATAGAAGTAGGTAGATACAGTACCGTATTGGTTTCAATTGGTTAATACAGTAAGATTCTTTTGCTGGAGCGGGGCCGGCGACCGGCTGCCAGGCGCGCGCGCCTTCCGCCAGCCAACCGAGCTTGGACCGCCGATAGCGCGCAGGTGGAAACCGTAACAATGCAGGATTAATTAATGGTAAATTCACCAGCAAATCATGATTAAAGAACTAACCTTTTCACAGAAGATGCTGATAATGTTCTCCTTCAGTTGACAGAGGCGTTGTACCGTGTAAATAAATTAGCGTTTACACGTTGTAATTCCCTTCTGTTGCGAGGGAGATATGCTGCCATATATTATTCTCCAGCTCCACTAGAGTACGAGTAATTGATCTGTACACTTTGTATTTTAAATTACCCCACAATTAAACATCAAACGGGCCTAGGTCCGTGCTTCGATTAATCACAGTAAACACGCAGGGGGGAACAGGAGTAGCTACATAATGTAACGATGTAGCTTCCAAAGTTACTGTCTGTCAACTGAAGGATAACATTTTCAACATCTTCTCTGAAAAGATAAGTTCTAACCTTTAACTGGTGACGTGAATTCATCCATATTCCCAAGAAATAAAAAATAAAACATCTGTGCTTCTTTAATTAAATCTTGCAAGTAACTGCTGTTTATGTTACCTTCTTATCTGTGTCTGACACCTCATACCCTCGTTGATGAAAGGTTAGTGACTTAATGACTTTAATGACACTGGTTATCTCGCTTGCGCGTTATCCGCGGCCCAAACTCGGTTGTCTGGCGGAAGGCGTGCTCGTCTGGCAGCCGGTCGCCGGCCCCGTTCCAGCAAAACCCTGTATTTCAAGAACGTAAAGTGTGAATTTCACGCTATAAAATGTCCATGGTATTCCTTTGAAATGCGCACTCCCCAGCTCACTGATATATAGAATTAATTTTTGTGGGTAGGGTTAAATAGTAATAAGGTGATTGGGTTTTATTTTTTGCTCATGCAATCATTGCCTTTTCTGCGCGCCCCATATGACAGCGCCCAGTGCGGTCGCACCGTTCGGCCCCTGAACACGGAAACGAAAGCAAATACACCATATGTTCACAGGACATGTTTTGCTTGTTGTCAGGTCCTGTATCAAATCCCCGTAGCTTTCCCACATATTTAGTTCAGAGGCGGCTCGTAGGCCTCAATTTAGGCGGGTATCAATTTAGCTAAAACACATGACCATAATTCTCGTTGTTAGTTATTGTTGTTTTAAGGGGGCGGAACTACGAGGTCATCTGCCCCTAATCCTCGATGTGGACCTGTGCCATGAGTGAACTATGGAACCACTGTCGAGTGATTTGATTATAAGCGTCATCCTCATCATAGTTTCCTTTCCCAACTGTAGGCACAGATAATTAAGTACAAACCCGGGCAAATAAACAGAAAATAACGCAGCCTACTAAGTTATTAACACACACAATACGTAGGCTAGGGTACACGGGATTGATTACCATGAAATAAAAAAAAAAAATAGAAACAAAATCAGAGTTATGCGAAGTAAAAAATAGCTTACCTGATCGTTCACTTCTTGTAGAATAGTTCGATCCTTCTATTTTTAGCAGCAGCAAACTCCTCTATCATGCGTAGCCTATGTTGAAATCTGGGATACTGTTCAGCATCCTCTTCTCCATCGACAACATTGCAAGTGCAAACAGTCTATCAGCCCCCATACAATTTCTCAGGAATGTTTTTATCCTCTTCAATGTAGAGAATGACCTTTCGGTCTCTACAGTCGTCATTGGGGTAGTAACAATGATTTTTAAAAGTATCACATAGTCTGAAAATGCGCGCAACATATCTCTACTTAGTATAAAATAAAGTCCCCGATTCTTGGATGTTGCGGGAAAACTCGAGAACCACTGGATGGATTTTGATGCGGTTTTCATCATTCTGTAAAGGATAGCCTATCTCGAGTATGATTTCTGTAGAAAATAATTTATTTATGATCAAAGGAAGCCGATCAGTAACGATTTCAGTGGAAAATTCGAAAAAAAATCTGGCGTCCGTGAGCTTTTTAAGCTTACGCTGGGTAAACCGTTAATAATATCCATATACTATGAGTGTAGGAATTGATCAGCATGAAAAGTTCTACAAAAAAGTCCGGCAAAGCATATCTCTATCTTTAATACATCGCCTACTATAAGTGTTTTTACGTTTTCATTTCTTCCAACAATTTCCATTCAGTTACTGAGGCGACAGTTTACGAGCCATCTAGGGGCGAGTCTATCACCCCAGTTACAGCTTAGCTAGCGGACGAGCGTATTGCCCCAGATACAGCCAGCAGCAAACTGTCGAGTCGTGTTGAGTTTACACCTTTAGAGAAGAGTGGTTGTGTTTGGAGTTTCCCTGGAAGTGCAACTCGGCTTTTCTTCATTTCGCATGTGAACCTTTCGTTTCGCAAAATTCACAGTCAAGTTAAGATTGGACGGAAGGGGGATTTGTGTTTCATGCACCTCGCCATTCTTAAATTACGTCTGACAAGAATTTGTTGCACATGCATCTCCATGATAATATAATTAATAGTCCAGTCAGTGATTTTAACCCATCATGCGGATACGTAAAACGGATATTGGTCGTTGTTCATCGACATTGGAAAAAAAAGCGCTTATCACGTAATGCATTCATAACTGTTCCCGGGCGAAGCCGGGTCGTGTTGCTAGTTATTGTTATAAGAGAACTGCAGAAGTGGTGCCGCTCAGGAAACATTACGTAAATCTTCACGACAGTACAATACCTCCAACTCCGTTCTCAGTTTCGGACCATTTATTGCACGGAACAATATAACGGCTGTCTGGAAATCCCTCTCTGGAAATGCAATGGAATAGTATTGAAACTTTTCAACTAGAAATAATTTTGAAGCACATAAGTGATCCGAATACTGAATCCTGTCATTAATGCTACAAACAATAGTATCACACACTTCTATTACAGCCAGACGATTATTCGTACTACTTCCTTGTTCAACACAAAGTCTTTTGCTCGTGGGCTCACTAAAGGACACTTCACTTTCCGTATATTCTTCGCGAACTTTGGTCACCGCTTTGGAAAACTGCTTTATAAAATTACTGACGTTAACAGCATCAATACCATTTTGCTGAGTACAATCAAAGAAAATAGCTACGCGTGGCATAACTTTATGAAAGAAAGTCAGCCAGTATATAAACTGGGGATCTTTCAATGTACGCACAAATCCTGCAGCTTGACTTGTGGCATTTCTGTCATTAACTTCTGAGTCTCTAATGTGCTCAAAACATTTCAATATATTTTCTTTGTCTTCGAACACAGTGTTAACAGTTCTATGTTGTAAGTACCATCTTGTCGGGTGGGGGGCGGAGGCGGGGGCTGGCGGGGGGCGGGGGGTGGGGGGCAGGGGGGGGGCGACCCTATTTTCTTTTGAACCACTTCAATCAAGCAATCCATTCTCTTCGGAGATCTTTAAAAAAATGGCCCTATCCCTTGCAAATCTTAAAAAAATATTCTGCTTTGGGAGCAAGATGAAGTGGCGTGGTGGAGAATAAATTACCTTGATGCACGTAACAATGAATGTAATTCGCGTTTGGGTATTTCTCCATAATTAACGACTGCACTCCACCCCTATGCCCACTCATCACAGAAGCTCCGTATAGGTTTGACAAATAAGTTTCTCATGGGATTTTTCTACTTCAATTTGGTTTAACTGTCCCAATATTGTTGCAGCAAGACCGTGCGCGCTCCTGTTAAAATCTCTCAACAATTCTACCTTCTATTTGATACCTAAAAATTAGGGACATTTGTGTTTTGCATGAAGCGACCGTTGTTCTGTCAGCCTGGAGCGAGAGGAAGCCTTCCGAACTGATTTTGTCGACAACATTCTTCCGACAAACGGACAGAATCGTGTCTAAAATTTCATTTTGGATGACCTTTGATGTTTCTTTGAACACGCCTGAATTTTCCAAGTGATCCTTTAAAACATTGTCAAGTGCCGCAGTGTAATTGATGTGACCCTTAAAAACACCTGGGTTCAATGATTCGTCGGTTTCGTCATGTCCACGCAAGGCCAATTCAAATTCCCCACAAAACTTAATAGCATCAATAATGCGCGACATAATACAGTATATCTATTCTTGTCCACAAGTTCGTTGTGTTTACGAACAGAAATCCTGTAGCCATCATCCAGTTGCTGCGCTATGCTTATATTCCCTAACACAGCTAAACTCATTTCATTGCTCATATGGCATTTTGACAAACAATGTTTCTTTCCTTTCTCAGGTAAATGTTTTAAATCATTAATGCCATTCTTGGTCCATGTGTCATCGCCGCCAAATAACTGGCACGGAAAACAAAAGAAGGAATTTAATACCGGACATCCACATAACCAATCCCATTTTTTATACCCAGATTTATTGAAAGTCCTGTTATATGTTCTGTTTTTATCTTTAGAGACTTGATTAATGCACAGATTGGTTTCGGAGGGGCTAATCCCTTTGCTAATAGTCTGTCCTCTTAAGTTAAGGACTTATTTGGTAAATACTTTACCTCATTCATTTCACGGTTTTGTTAACGACATGCACACCTTCAATGCCCGAAAACACAGTGAAAATTATTAAGTAATTTGTCGCAGCATTCAGTTACGGTCTAAAAATAAAATGAGGCATAATACATAGTTGACAAGTAGGAATTAACCACTTACCTCGTACGACGAAATACTCGTTCAGTGTATATTTTAATTTTGTTTAATAACACTGGTACGCGTTATTCCCACCTCACAAAACACGTTTCCAATAACAAATATTAGCCAATCATCATCATCATCATCATTTATTGAACCTAGCAGGCCATTGAAGCCCATGACAGAAAGCAAAGAACCATAACACACACATAAAATATTCAACACTGCATAACACTATCCTACTCAATCACTCAGGAAGGATCATTATCCCAATCACAATCTCAAGCATTTTTTACAAATGCCGTTCCATTTACTTCTATGTAAGATTAATATTACTGAACACTGCAAAAGACCACCGCTTTTGTACACAATTATAACTCAATATCGTAAGCGCCAAAACTTTCGAAGCCAAGTATTGAGGCAGTGCTGTCGTCACGCAGTTGTGTATTCCCCCAGATGATGAAAATTCTCAAACTTGACGTTATAACATAACACAAATTCGCTTACGGAACATACCCTACGTTCATAATATTACGTTTCTGTCTCAATGCATATTATACATGTTGATTTTTCTCCGTATATATTAATAAAGGGTGCAATGTTCAGAGGGATGTACCGTACATTATTTTGGTGGAAAATTGCTGACGGTTGGTAAATATGCTATCTATGAACTTGTCTGCTCTCTATCGGTACTCCTTGCTACCGGTACACTTTAACAGCCCTCCCCACCCCTACCCCCTCGCTAGTTTCACGGTCGTACCGCCGGCTCGTCACAGCATTCTTGTGTCCCAAGTCTAGGAAACTCCCATAGCCCCTCTGTCACCTCGCCCCGCTGAAAAGCACGGTAAGAGGTTAAAGAGCCAGGAAGAGGAAGCATGTGGCTACACCAGGCGTGTGCCTAGCACCTCGTTGTGACAGGCTCCTACCATGGGGAAAGTAAACAGCAAGGCGATTGAACTGCTTGGTCGCGACATAAGCGCCATTACCACAGAAGGCCTATCAGGACGACAGCGACCCAAGGGGAATGATAATTAATAGTGGGGCACGTGACCGTGTGCCCCTGTTCTAAAACCACCTCTCATTTAGTTACAAATGAACATAATAATCACGAAATTCATGAACAACACTTCACTGGTTATGAAATAACGTATGGTATAGGCCTACCGTAAGGTGCCTAAATATTAGGCCTACAGTTAAATATGAACCGGTACCGGTAGTGTAAAATGACTTATTAACGGCCGTCTACAAGGCTAGATTAACGAAAACAAAAGAATGTAATATGTATAGGCCTAAGCCTTCGAGCATAAATACAATAGAGTGCGCATTGCCACACTGCGCCTGTACTGTGACGTGAAACCAACATCTCGATCAGCTGACTAAAGGGTAAACAGAGGAACTCGTAATGGAAGGTGATAGGCGTAGATGGGGAAATGATTTTTAATGAGGGTTTAAACACACATTTTCGTAATTTATACGACATTGGGAAAAGCATCGCCTGTTTCATTACGTACCGAAAGGTAGCAAAGGTTATAAATGTAACATACCGTATTTGGTGTTAAAAGTTGCTGTCGTGTTCCGTAATATTCATACATCCAGTATCCCCTCTTGTAAATAATTAATAACAAATCCAATTCTGAATTAGGCCTACTGATTTTTAAACAGAATTGTGTTTGTGTAAAATGTGGCTGTCGTGTTCCGTAATATTCATACATCCAGGATCCCTTCTTGTAAATAATTAATAACAAATCCATTTCTGAATTACCGGTAGACCTACTGATTTTTGAACAGAATTGTGTTTGGGTAAAGAGTGGCTGTCGTGTTACGTAATATTCATACATCCAGGATCCCCTCTTGTAAAAAATCCAATTCTGTATTAGGCCTACTGATTTTTAAACAGTATTGTGTTTGTGTAAAAAGTGGCTGTCGTGTTCCGTAATATTCATACATCCAGGATCCCCTCTTGTAAATAAGCAATAACAAATCCAATTCTGAATTAGGCCTCCTGATTTTTGAACAGAATTGTGTTTGAGTAAAGGGTGGCTGTCGTGTTCCGTAATATTCATACATCCAGGATCCCCTCTTGTAAATAATCAATAACAAATCCAATTCTGAATTAGGCCTACTGATTTTTGAACAGAATTGTGTTTGGGTAAAGAGTGGCTGTCGTGTTCCGTAATATTCATACATCTAGGATCCCCTCTTGTAAATAATTAATAACAAATCCAACTCTGAATTAGGCCTACTGATTTTTGAACAGAATTGTGTTTGTGTAGCTGGTCATTTTTGATTGTACGCCCGAGAGCTCCAAACAAGTTCAATCTAGGCCTATTACTACATCATTTCCTAATTTATTTTTCATCATTAGAAAATGTATTTTGGCTAATTTCAGTACATTACTTTACAAAGGTTTATCGTACGACTAGCTCTTATTCAGCGTTAGCTTCCACTTCAGTATTTTATGAAAGTGAACAAAACATGGGCAAATGGAAATATGGAAGTCTATTGATTTTGTAAGCGTTGCTTTTTCAACAACTATGGATTACATTTGCTACAAAGGAAATCATTACAAGCAATGAACTGTTTCCTTTTAAATTCCATTCTCCATGAATCATAGAAACCTTCACAAAAATAACCCAGGACTTTGAAATTCTACGAAGAATTCACTAATTTAGGGCTGCATACACTTTCAGAAGAATCTGAAAATTTCCTCAGCAAAACGTACTGTGCATACGTTTAATAAGATGACAAATATTACCTCAGCGTATTTATTATGGAAGACTACATCGTCACATCAGTAGCATAACCTGCAATTTTACTCTGAACATGATTGAAAAGGAAGGTTCTTTGATGTTGTGATGGTCCTAATTTTGCTTCATAGGCCTGTTCAGTGGAGTAAGGGATAGGGTTAATTTTAATAATTTGTAATATATGCCAGCATTTACATGTTGAATTATTTTTCTTTCATGTTTTGGAGTTGAGGAAACGTAAAGAAATGCAGGTAGTGAAGTCAGGAATGTTAGGATTATTTTACAATGAATTAACTTAGTGCTATCTATGGAAAGAAATGCCCGATCCTTTTCTAAATGTCTCCTTACATCCATACGCTGCACAGTAATACACCATTCTGGGTTAGTACGATAATTAATAGATTAGAATAGCCCAATTCTATCATCACGTGTAGTATTTCAGTGCTCCAAACTATCCGCAGTTCCCGGCAGTTCCCCTTAGTCAGCTGATCGAGATGTTGGTTTCACCAATGTGACGTCATCAGCAATCTATTGGATTTATGATCTAAGCTACCGACCAGGCACCACGCATATCACGACTCTGCACTGAACATTCACAGGTGTGGCAGCTGTGCGACTTTTCACAGTGTGAAGTACTCTGGACTCTGCTGTCCTAAATGAATCAACAACAAAAATTCAATTCTAAATTCCAGTGTACACAACGGGCATCTAGTAAAATACAATGTGATTGCCAAGCATACAATGTAACTTTTGCACAGAGAATTATATTGTCTGCTCCATTGTATCAGTGGTCGCGGCTTCGAGTCCCGCATGAGTCAATCATTTTACTTCTATACATTTCATCTAAATAGCTTGTACCTAATGTACAATTCACCCTGCACCCTTCCGTTTGTCATCAATACGGTCATCAAATCCAATTCTGAAGCATATGAACAATACATTACCAAAAAGTCTTTAAAAAGGCATCACAACCGTTATACCGTATCGCTTAAGAAAATCTAATTGCATATTATTGATGCATTGCTTCTGATCCGGTGATGAGTATTATAAAACCTTCGTTTATGTTGCCAACTTTAGGCAGTTTGAATCCCACCAAAGCAGATTAGTTTTGTCTGCCAATTTTTGTTTAATTTGTATGCTTGATGATTCATTACATCCTATTTAGGCCTAAATGTAATATACAAATTTCAGTATGCGTATTAATATTATAAATCCTTTGTGTAGGGCTACCAAAGTTTTGATTCACTACAGGGAAGTGTTGTTTGAGTTTGGTATATTGGCACTTCAGCCCCGTAGAAGTTCCTCCGTCATTCGCCTACTGCGCTCCGGCTATCAAATGGCCTTGTATAATTGGGAAGAAATGTAATATTTTCCTAAAACTGAAATATTTTGGCAAGAAAGGTGCTACGATAACATTTGTTGGCTTGAGATATTATGCACGTTAGCATTATCAATTGAGCCCCAATCTATTTGACTCTGTCATCTGTGTATTAAAATAATTGCGAATATTGATATCACCAAGTTCATTCTTCTGGCCAAGCTGCAGTAATGGAAGTTAGAAAAGTTCCACTTTCTTCCACGAGGCAATACCCAGTGTTCTAGCCAACTACTCATAAATACTTTACACTTATGAATGTACCTATAATCTTAACAACAGCACTGCAATTACAGACAGATTTAAGATTTTGCAATCGGCTAATGAACAGTGTTCAAGACGGTATCGTGGATCTGAACTTGTTCATGAGGGACGAGGCATGGTTCCATTTGAGTGGATATGTCAATTCACAAAATAATAGGATCTGGGATACAGAGAACCTGCACATTTTATATTCTAAATTTCTGCACAATGTGAAAGCAGGTGTACGGTGAGCTATTAGTGCTCGACGAATCATCGGTCCAATATTTTTCTCAGGAACAATTACCTCCGACCGATATATTCACAACTTTCTGGAACCATTTTTTTTGCAGAACTGACTGAAGAAGAGAAAAGGTACTGTTATTTCTAACAGGATAGCCTAGTGCAACAGCACATACACACTTAGTTCTATGCGATGGTTACAGGAAGTGTTCCATGATAATGAAATCATCACTTAAGGCTTATGGCCCCACTCTTTCACCTGATTTTAGTGCCTGTGACGTTTATCTAAGTTTACAGGAATAATCCTCGAGCTACAGAAGATTCAAGAATGAAAATTAGGAACACAGTGCGTTCCATCAGTGTTCAAGAACTGCAAAGAGTGTTTCAAAATCTCATTACAAGATAAGAAGCTTGCATTTCAGCTCAAGGAGATCACGTTCAACATCTTCTGTAAATACTGGTCAGTTCAGTTTCATTGACTAGTTTATTTGTTTGCTTTATTTATGTATTTATTTGTTCTGAGCATGCCTATAGGCACCGTGCATGCACGATGGACAGGACTAGTGGCACTGCAAATTAACTGCACCTCGAAGCGTTTTTGAAAGACAGGCAGAAAATGGATCTCAGCATCGAATGTGCCTTTTTTTTTGCCAATAAAGGGTACTATACTTTCTCTCTCAACAATAGCCAAAGGTGAAAACTTATGCTTACTGTCGACCAAAATATTATGTGCGCTCGAGTTCGAAAGTTGTTTGTGAAGTAACCAATAGACCTACATAAAATCCAATAACATCATCATTTTCGTCGTTCTATTTTACGTTAGTTCATGTAGATTTGGAATTTTTAATATATATATTTTTTTATTTTTATCGCAATTGGGACACAAATCGTGCCCGTTTTTAAGCGTGTTTCAACCATGTGTCACATTTAAGAATTATTATCTCAACAACCCGTCACCAGATCGAGTCCAAATTTTAACACAATATGCATTGGAATGCTGTATAACTGATTTACTAATTTCAGATTTTTTTGTGTCCAAGAAACAAAGTTGTTATCATTTTTGTAAGGTAACTTTTTCTCGGCTCGGGGTGGTTGGCAAATGTAGTTCTTGGTCGCGTTGTAATCCTTATACATCAAAACGTTATGCTGTATGACTGTGAAATACGTAAATTAATTCACTTATTTTATATCGGTTTGTATTTGTACGGGGAAATAAGACATGGTTCACCAGCTAGCCGCTCCGGGGAAAGCTGTACAGCGTTGCCGAGATGGAGCCCATCTCGCGACATGGCGCGCCTCGCTCGGAAGTGATGGGCTCTATCTCAGCAACGCTGTACAGCTTTCCCCGGAGTGGCTAGCTGGTGAACCATGTCTTATTTCCCCGTACAAATACAAACCGATGTAAAATAAGTGAATTAATTTACGTATTTCACAGTCATACAGCATAACTTTTTGATTTATAAGGATTACAACGCGACCAAGAACTACATTTTCCAACCACCCCGAGCCGAGAATAAGTTACCTTACAAAGATGATAACAACTTTGTTTCTTGGACGCACAAAATTGTGAAATTAATAAACCAGTTATACAACATTCCAAAGTATATTGTGTTAAAATTTGGATTCGAACTGACGACGAGTTTTTGAGATAATAATTCTTAAATGTGACGCTTGGTTGAAACACGCTTAAAAACGGGCACTTTTTGTATTCCAATTGCGATAAAAAATATTAAGATATAAATTAAAAATTCCAAACATACACGAACTAACGTAGGATAGAACGATGCAAATGATGATGTTATTGGATTTTATGTAGGTCTATTAGTTACTTCACAAACAACCTTTAAACTCGAGTGCACATAATACTTTGGTCGACAGTAAGTGGATATGTGAAGGAAATAAAGACATGATATTTCAGTCATCTCATTAGAAGCGATACTGCAAACATCCGTGACACAATCACTATATAATGTGAGACTCCAGGTAAGCATTATTCTATATTTAGTGTTTTCATGTTAAGTGAATGTAACACAAGCCTTATTTTGAATTAATTTCAATAGGTTGATTCGGAACGAAATGCTGTAGCAACAGAATGTCCTTGCCCTGCTGGAGAAGAGGGATCCTGCAAGCACATTGCAAGTGAATTTCATTTTATCAACAATGAATGTTCTGTTTCTAAGACTAGGTTGCCACAAACATGGGGATGCACAGCTCAATAAACCTTCAAAAGAAACTACATTCGAAAGGTAAGCGTGTAGAGAAACTTTATCCGAGGAAAGGATTAAAACATACAGTTCCTAAATTCTGTCTCACCAAAAATGATCTGCAAAGTATTGATTGTTCCTTTCGTTACATGATAGATGAAGAAAAGAAGACAGTCGTAGATAGAACCTGTAAATGTGTAGTTGAATTTTTGTTTAGTTCTGTAGAATGCGATGTGCTGGAACAAGATTGTTAATTTATTATTTCTAAAATACTGGAGATTCAATCAAAAAATAAACTACCTAGTGAAATAGCATTAGGTCGCTGAGTGAAGAGGTAGAAGTGTTCTTTGACAGTGACATTTTGCTCTCCAACAAAATCATGGATATAGCAGTGTCAACAATTATCCATGCAGAATGGTTTCACCAACAAATCATAAGGGTTTTTGCTAGCAACAGACCACATCGAATTAAAACAAGGCAGGGAAATTTGGATTTATTCGCAGACGTTCTTCTTCGTGAAAATAACAATGCCATTATCTAGAACGTCTAGAATATGGGAGGGAAATGGAAGTAGAAGCTAGGCAATCATATGTAGCATATGCACCTCCAAACATTCGTAAAGAATGCAGGAAGAGGAAGATTTCAGATGATTCGGCAATTGACCGTTTCAAAAGAACATCGACAAGAGGTGAAAGAAATACACGTGAAAATATCGAGTGCCTAAATTTAGATTGTGCACTTAGTTTGGTGGATACGTCCACGGAAACTGACGAAATCAATAGTCCTAGTAATAATATTACCTCCCAGGAATTCCTTTTTACCTGCACGAGTCAAGGCAATGACATTTGTACAAAGGCATGCATTCCCATAAACTGTGAGCTAGATGTTGGTAGGTGTGTTATTAAAGAAAATAAATGTTGCAATACACATGATAAATTATGAAGTGGAATCTCGAGGCTTTCAAAGTTACTCTTCAATATAAAAAATATTCATAACGGAGAGATTTCGCAGGTGTTAATTCAGGCGTGTTTAATTTACTTTCCAAAATGTTGCCGGAATAGTCAATGAAAGTGGCAAGAGAAAATCGCATACTTCTCAAGTTCTCTTTCTTATGAACATGAAAACTGGATTATCTGCCTAGGTAGAATGTGATGTACTGGAACAAGACTGTAAATGTATTACTTCTAAAATACTGGACATTCGAACAAAAATAAACTACCTAGCGAAATAGCATTCAGGCCGCTGAGTGAAGAGGTAAAAGTATTCTTTGACAGTTCTTTGATCTAAGTAATTCAGCAATGTGAGTTTTGTTTGGTGTACCTACATCGCACAACAATATCGAGGATATATTCTTGCAGCGGTTACAATGAACTTAGTATTCTGGCCTAGTAAAGAAAGTATTACAGAAACAATGCCACTTGCATTTCGAAATAAATATCTGCAGAGTAAGTGAAAGTTAAGCAGCCAGACGGAATAAAACACCGGATATTTTTTAAATTCACACTGTAAAATTTCTGAATGGGATAACCACAAGTGGTATGATTAGCTTTAAATGAAAGTGCTATGGTGGCAGATCCAGATCCAGTGACACCTCCATTACTAATGATAGTGGTCTGCTTTCCTTGCTACAAGCAGGTGACGCCATGGCCGATATAGGGTTTCCTGGAATCAAGGCATTGTTGTCATCACACCGCCCTTCTAAAAGAACGGATAAATAACCGTTGAAGAAATTAATAAATCTCATAGTATCGCCAATGTTAGGATTCATGTTGAAAGATGTATTCAACGAATTAAAATATTTAACATCCCAACAAAAGTTCCCACTGATCTACAGGGTTATATTTATAATATCAGCGCAATCGCGCGTCCACTCGACTGTTGCCCGTGTATCGGCTGACCGCAGCTGGTGTGATTCCCGCGTGGTGACAGGCAGCTGACGAGACGAGTGCGCATAGAGATGACATGGGAAATTACGTCATCCGCGGTTGGCTGATGCATGGGCAACAGCCGAGTGGACGCGCGACGGTGCTGACATATAAATATAACCCTGTAGATCAGTGGGAACTTTTGTTAAGATGTTAAATAATTTAATTCGTTGAATACATCTTTCAACATGAATCCTAACATTGGCGATACTATGAGTTTTATTAATTTCTTCAACTGTTATTTATACATATATTTATATATAACTCATATGGATGACGTTGTACATAGGCCTATGTGTTCTGTCTTAACTAATCTTCAATCACCTATTATCAGAGAGTAATAGACCTCCTTAATAAACAATTTATGTTAAAATATAAAACATGGTAATTTTCGAAATGTCAGTTTTCTAATTAAAAGTAAAAGTTAGGATAGGCCTATATGGTAAGTTAGTACTGTACATAGTTTACACACGCGGGTGCATGGAATCTTGAAAATAATATTTTTATAAAACCACACAGCTGGGAAATATCTGGAAAATTACTTAGACCACAACATAAATTTTCTGAAATACCAATTGACAAATTAAGCAATCTGGGTGCATGGTTAGCTAGTTTTGGCAAATAATAAATAAAATTGGTCTATTTTCATTTCATATCATTTCATTTCTTTATTGCCACATAACATGTATATACAAAGAAAACTGATATGTTTCATTATATTGATGGCTCGTCAGCTGAATAATAGTATTCAAAATGAATATGCCTAATACAATGAATAAAAATTTAAGGAAAGAAAACAATATTTACAATAATCACATAAAACAGAATGACATCCTCATCTGGACATTTTACAATCAACATAAAACAAAACAAAAAACATCTTCATATGTCAGAATCATTAACAAATTCCTCAACGCTGTAATAGCAGTTATCAATCAGAAATTTTTGAAGGGATTTCTTCACCTGCATAATGGACATGTTACTGAATTTCCTCCCGATTTTGTTGAAGACCTTCATTCCTACATAATGTGGAGTTTTCTCAAACAGTTTTAGTCTATGACAGGACAGTTTGAAATTTGATTTATGTCTTGAATCATAATTATGGGAAAAGTGATTGTTTTGAAACAACATGGGGTTTTTGAAAACAAATAAAGTAATTTCAAATATATAAAAAGAAGGGACAGTCATAATGTTTAGCTTTTTAAATAGTTCTTTACAAGATACTCTTCGATTTACATTACACATTGCTCTGACTATCTTTTTCTGCATAATAAATATTGTACAGGCCCCCAGGGGGTTGCACCCCCTGGAAGCCACCCTCCATCATCTATTAAAACCATCCCTAACTGGCAAATCTCATAAGTCCAGAACAGCATCTTTTACACAGCGAGGGCGGCCGACCAGCTTGGAAGGCTTGCCAAACACTTGCATCACACTATAAACATCTACACTATAACTAACTGGGGCAGCTATGCCAATGGAATGCTGACAGTACAACACCAAAGCCTATAAGAGGAAGGCCTTAATGGGGACACGCTCTCTCGATTATCAGTCATACAGTGTGTCAGCCGGAGGCCCTAGCTGTTATCATCAGGTGAGTCAGCAGTATTCAGATATCCTATACTCTGTAAAACCTACCCCACAAACTTGTACACATAATTTGCACTATTGTTCACACTTCCCTAAAAGGGACATACAATTTCATACATCACTGACCAATAAATACTTGGTCAGTAAACTACACCTTGTATTCGTAATTACACGCCTCTTCACATCCCAACACCCTTCCCGACTCGCGTCACGAGTAAGCGTGACAACAGTAGCCTGTAATCGCCGGCTCAAGTTCTATTGTGTCTCTCACACGCGACCGCTGGCTGCAAGCCGCCAGCATAGCTGACACAAGCAGGACCGTTACATAATTCCTTCTGACCAGCTGGGAGTCTAGTACATTAACCTGCGCCCAGCAGATCATCCCCATAAGCGACACTTACGTCTTTACAGGAGCACCCCCTATCATTTAAACATCACACAACACTCTACACTGGTGAGCTTACCCAGCTACGGGAAGCTACCCTCTCTGGGAATCACCTTCCAATTCAGCACACTAACACATCTGTTCTAGATCCATCTACCCCCAACCAAGGGATCTAAAACAATATTCTTGCCATATCTGAATCCCCACCCCAGAGTATAATCCCTTATCTAATAACAGACAAGAAATATGCATGGTACACTGTTATCATGACCCTTATATCGGTAGCTCCTGCCAGGATAGATACTGCATAGACAAAGCTATTTAATCGTTTAACAAGGCCGTCTATGTGACTCGACCAACATAGATTCTTATTTAATGTCATGCCAAGAAAATTAATATTATTCTTATTTGCAAGATCAGTGCTATCCAGATTAAGTTCAATTTCCTTTTGTGAGGAATGTTTGCTGCTAAACAGCATTATTTCTGTTTTAAGCATGTTTAATTGCAAGTAATTTTCTCTACACCAAGAGCCTAGATCTTCAAGTGTTTCCTGCAAAATATTTTCAATGTTACAATTTCTTTCGCAGGATGCAATTACAGAAGTATCATCTGCAAACCGTACAACATTCTGTTTGATGGTTAGGTGCAAATCATTCACATACAAAATAAATAAGATTGGCCCCAGTATTGAACCCAGTGGCACGCCTTTGGTCACCCTTTCCTATTTAGAATAATACTTAGTCCCATTGGATAATAATAATGTTCGTTGCTTTCGATCGTACAGATAGGAAGCGAACCAATCTTGAGTTTTACCATTTATCCCATAAATATCTAATTTTTTAAGTAACAGAGAGTGGTTTGCTGTGTCAAATGCTTTAGTCAGGTCACAAAATATCCCAGCAGCACACTGAGAGTCATCTAGCAATTTGCTTATGGAAGAAATAAATTCATTTATTGCATGATGTGTACTAAGATCCTTCCGAAAGCCAAACTGAGTATTTAAAATAATATTTTCTTTATAAATATATGTAAGTATTTGTTCCTTAACTACCTCTTCAAATATTTTTGAGAATATAGTTGGTATAGAAACTGGTCTGAAATTACTCATATCATCCCTTTTCCCCTTTTTAATGAGTGGCCTAACCTCCGCATATTTAAGACTATCAGGAAAACTCCCTGTTAAAAGTGACTGATTAATAATTATTGATAATGGCTGTGCTATCTCATTTACTGATAGTTTTACTAACCAAACTGGGATTTCATCCCAACCAACACTTTTTTTAAACTTTTCTTCTTCTTCTTCTCCTTCGCGAATGGGTCGCTTAGGACCACGTGAAATCAACACTTTCTAGCCTTCCTGTTGGCCCAGTATTCCTTCATTCGCAACGAGTGGGTCTGTTTCCGCTGCTCTGACCATCGATGTTGTGTAGTCTTCTTCTCTTCTTCCTCGAAACCCCGCGTCTGAGTGAATTTCCTGATTTCCTTCCGGTCATGTAAGTTTGGTGATCCTAATTCCTTTAAGTCTCTCTCTGTAAATTAATACCAATTCGGTCTAGTAGCCTTTTTCTTTAAGAAAGTATGTATTTTGTGTGTCAGTCTGTCCGGGTCCATTCTTTCTATGTGTCCCATAAATTGGATTCTTCGCATTCGCATTGTGTCTGTGATTTTGGAAACTTTTTTGTATATTTCTGTATTAGGCTTTGGGTAATGTACACCATCCTTTGTTCTCGGTCCAAGGATTTTTCTCATTATTTTACGTTTTTTCACTTCTATTTGGTGTTTTAGTGTTTTGTGTTGGAGATTGAGTGTCTCTGAAGCATAGAGAGCTTCAGGTTCGACTACAGTTGTATAGTGGCGAATTTTGCAGTTCCAGGAGAGACTCTTTTTGCTATAAATATTTTTTGTTGATTGAAAAGCAGTTTCCATTTTATGAAGCCTCGATTCAATTGCTTTCCTTTCGTTACAGTTTGCTGTAATCCATTCACCTAAATATTTAAATTCGTTTACTCGAAAGATTTTGTTGTTGCCAATTTGAAGTTCATTTGATGCGGTTTTGATGTCAGTCATAAATTTTGTTTTTTCAAACGAGATTTGTAATCCAATTTTCGCCGCTTGTTCTTGTAGTAGTTCAATTTGCTTTTGCGCGTCAGAGATATCTTGGGCAATTAGTGCCATGTCATCAGCAAATGCTAAGCAGTTTTGGCCCCAGTCGGTGTGTTGGTGCACCAGCTTTTCTCCATTCCCGTACAACTTTCTCAAGAGCACAATTGAAGAGCAACGGGGACAGTCCATCGCCTTGTCGTACTCCTGTTTCTATTTGAAAGTCTGTGCTCAGTTCTCCCATAAATTTCACCTTGGATTTGGTCTCCGTGAGTGTTTCTTTGATAATGTTTGTCGTCTTCTGATCAAGTCCAAATTCTGCTAATACTTTGAAAAGTGATCCTCTGTCTATACTATCGTACGCTTTCTTGAAGTCGACGAATGTGATGACATAATTCTTGTTTGATGAGCTGTGGAAATATTTCATACAGTTCTTTAGATTTATAATTTGCTCTACGCATGCCCGTCCTTTTCTGAATCCTCCTTGGTATTCGCTGATTTCTGGATCCAGTTGAGATTCTGCACGGTTCAAGAGAGATTTGGACAGCATTTTACAAACTATTCAAAGTAGTGAAATTCCACGATAATTGTTGGGGTCTGTCTTGCTTCCTTTTTTGTGCAGTGGATGTATGATCGCCATTTTCCATTCTGCAGGGATTTTTTCAGTTCGCCAGATTTCATCCATAATTTCCTTCAGTTTTGAGATGAGATTTTCCCCTGCATTTTTTCATAGTTCTGCAGTGATTTGATCGTCTCCTGATGCTTTGTCATTTTTCAAAGAGTGAATTATGTCTTTAATTTCCTGTATACTTAGTGGTTCTGAGTCTGGGTTTCGTTGTGCATAGTAAAATTTGAATTTTTCTTGTGGTTTTTCACAATTTAATAATTCTGAAAAATATTTCCCCAGGATTTCACAGTTTTTGGCGTTGCTGTGAGCAATTTCCCCGAGTTCATTTTTGAATTGGAGTGATGGGGGAGAATACTTGGTTAATTTTTGTTTGAACGTTCTGTAGTAGTTACGTGAATTGTGTTTCCTGAAGTCAGATTCTATTTCTTGTAATATTGTGTCCTCGTGCTGTTTACGAATCGTTCTTATAGATTTAGTGACCGTTTTTCTGACGTCCTTGAGGTCCTGCCTAGTTTTTGGATTTTTGTTGCATGACCAATTTAGCCATGCCTTTTGTCTGAGTTCCATGAGTTGATCACACTCATCTGTCCACCATGCGTGTTTCCGTGTCTTGGATAGTGGCGCTATGTTTTCTGCTATTTTTACAAGTGCTGCTTGAAGTTGTTGCCAGTTTTGTGGATTTAACTTTCGTGTTTCTTTTCTAAACTGGTCATTGCCTTTTTCTTTTGTACATCGTATTTACGGTGCGGGGCTTTCTGAATGAACGTCCTCTTTTCAGGAATGATGTCCAAGGAGAATTTTGTGGGGTAATGGTCTGAATCTAGATCCAGTCCTTTAAGAACTTTAAGGTTCATTATTTCTACTGTGTTTTGGCGGGAGATCATTACATGGTCCAGTTGATATTCACCTAATAGTGGATTAGGCGAGATCCACGTTTTGGTTTTAGAAGATTTTTTCTTGAAAAATGTGGATTTGAAAAAAAAAGGTCATGGTTTTTGCAGATCTCAATGAGTCGCATACCATTTTTGTTAGTCTGCTGATGTCCTGACCATTTACTGACCCAGTATCTATATTTCCTTTCTTTGCCGATTTGCGCATTGAAGTCACCAACGAGGATTTTGACATGATTTTTTGGGACACTTTGGAGAATATTGTCTAATTGATTCCAGAATTCTTCCACTTTTTCCGGGTTGATTTTGTTGGCGACATTAATTGGCGCATGCCCATTGATTAGCGTGTAGATCTTGTTTGCTGATTTTATTGTCAATGTGGAAAGGCAACCTGAGTAGGACTGGAAAGATGCAACTGAATCAAGTATTGACTTATCTACTATAAATCCAGTCCCAAATTGTGGACAGTTTGTCATAACCCGTTCTCCTGGTTTTCCTTTGTATATTCTGTATCATTCTGAATCGAAAGGATACTCATCTTTGTATCGTGATTCTTGAAATGCAATAATTTTAATTTTGCGTTCTCTAGATCTTTGTATCGTGATTCTTGAAATGCAATAATTTTAATTTTGCGTTCTCTAGATTTGTCTAGGATGTTTTTGAGTTTACCAATTTTCAAAAGGGAATTTGTGTTGAATGTCATAAGCCAAATTCTTGATTTCGGTTTTATTTTGCTCTTACGGGGTTTCGAGGCACTCCGACTTACCTCCATACATATCTCCATACATACTTCTGTGGTCTCCCCAGAATCCGAATAGACCACTTGCGGTTTTTCTACCGTGGGATTTGACCCACTGGGGTAATTCTCTTTTGAAGGTGTAATATCCATGTTGATTTACTTGGATTGGATTTTTGACTGAGCTGAGATCTCAGTCTGATTGAGCTCAGAGTTCCACTTCTAAGTTTATTAACTCAGCCGCCACTAACATGTGGAACAGACGCTGTCGGGGTACCGCCACTGACATGTGGAACCGTCGTGCCCTTTATTGCCTCAAGATGTTTTCTGGATCTAATTTTACGGCTCTAAGCCAACCCTCCTCCTTTCTTCGGGCTTGGGACCGGCAACAGCACATACTGAGTTACTCAATCCACCCAGTAGGTACAACATTATTTTTTAAATTTCATTTTCAGTAACAGTTCTAAATTCCATCTTACTTAAAATGTTAGAAAACATCCTTTCATTTACATTGTCATTACCACTTGTGATTTCTGTCCCGACATTCACAAAGAACTTGTTAAATAATTCCGACATATAAAGAGGGTCATTTATAACTTTGCCTTCTACGCGGATTTTCATAATTTCAGTTTTGTTATTCTGTACACCAAGTTCAGATTTTACTACAGACCACAATGCTCTGTTTTTATTGTTAAATTTCATTATGAAGTTGTTATTTGCTTTGATTTTTGCAGCCTTTAGCACTTTATTAAATATTTTCTTGTACTGCTTCACATATTCTAAGAATTCTGTTTTTTTTAAATTAATTTTTGCTTCGATATGAAGCTGCCGTTTCCTATTACTTGATATTTTGATCCCAGGCGTGATCCACTGTACTTTTGAAGACTGTTTGATTTTAACATATGTGTATGGAAAGCATTCATCAAAAAGGTAAAGGAAATTATTCATAAAACTATTAAAATTATCATTTGTTGATGTTTTACAATCAAAGGTTTATTTTACTTTATTTAGTTTTCGAATGAAGTCAGTTTGATTCTGTTGATGAAAATTTCTCCTTCTTACGTTTTTGCAGTTAGGTGGTTTAATTTTTGAATACTTTGGTAGTGACAGACCACAGTTCATTGTGGTCAGAAAAGCCTATTTCAATATTTGCTGCCTTATTTGGTGAATAATTATAACTTGTAAGAATATTGTCAATGCAGGTTGCTGAGGTGGCTGTTATTCTTGTTGGTTCTCTGAAGTTAAATTCATAACTATAATTGCTGGCTAGTTCAGAGAAATGTCTGGTAATGCAATCATCTGAAAGAATATCTATGTTGAAGTCTGCTGCGGTTATGACTTTCTTATTTTTACTTATTTTTTTCATTTTATCAAGTAATACATTAAGTTTGGATAGAAACATACTACTTGTAGTGTAACCTGGGACTCTATAGATCGACAGTATTATTGTTTTATATTCAAGTAGCTCAATGCAGCAACTTTCAAATGTATTTTCCTCGTTCATCATATCAAAGTCATTCCAAACAATAAAATATACTCCTCGTTCAACAAGAATACAGGAACCTCCGTAACTTTCAGTTTTTCTACAGAAATAACCAGTGGTTTAGTTGGACCGGAACGGGCCGGAACGCCGTTCCGGAAAATATCTTCCCGCTTTAGAATGAAGTAACAATTTTACATTCAGTAAGAAAATAGTTTATAATCTATTCATAGCGCTGAATCGTCACGGGTGTACTCTAGCGGACTAATATCGAACCTTACGGTTTTATGTTCATAAAATACGGTCACTTTTACACTCCTGGGCGTTTTTCTGGTTCTCTAAGGTTGGCTACACTGCTATTGGATACGGAGAGCGAGAAGTGAGCACAACAACTTTCTTCCGCTCGTTATGTTTGTGTGAATCCAAGTTTTATTTTATGTTTTGCTCGATGTGTTGCTGTGAAGCAGATATTACGGAATCTCTCTGCAGTTAATGAACATCAGTAGCCCCGTAGTACCTTTCAAGTTTTCCAGTGACTGTGAAAGTGAGTTGTGAGTCACAACTTGTGACAATGAGTTTACTTAAGTGGCTGGGTTCAAAAAAACGTGCTGGGGATGAAGATGAAGAATCAAAGAATACTAAAAAGGTGTGTGATGGCTCAAGTAAAAACGAAACTGAATGGAGTTCCGAGAACATTAGTTTCATTAAAGACGTGAGTATGGAGATAGACCCTGGGTTAAATGTTGCTGAAACGTGTGATGCAGATTCAAGGGAGAATCTAGGTTATGGTTCTACACCTTCTACCATCGACTGTGAAATTCAAGGACCCACCTACCGAAAACAAGATTTTCCGGACTGTTGGAACGAGTCTCAGTACCGTTATTTTTTTTGTCAGAGAACGAGTGGTTATTTGCAGGAAATAAAAATTTAGGCTGCAATATATGTAAAGAGGAAAGTAAATTAGGATTAGGAGTTTCTAAAGGGGCAGGACTTAAGCTAATGAAAGTCTGGGTAGAATGCAAGGTTCATCCCAACGGAAATAATATTAATCAACAACAAACAAGCCTTAGGAAAAAAAATATTTGAGCACAAAAATTCAGAATCTCACCAAAAAGCTATGTTACAAAAATCAGAATCCAATAAAAATATATTTGAAAGTTGCTTGGACACTATGAATGTCAAACACCTAGAAACCACCGTTCGAGTATTTCGAACAGCATACTCAATTGCGAAAAGAAATAGACCCTTCGTAGACCTACAGGCTTATGTTGAACTTCAACAATTAAATGGTTTAGATGTGGGACGAGTTCTTCATACAAATTTTAGTTGTGCTAATATTATTGAACACATTTCACAGGAAATGAGAAATAAAACAGCAAAATCTATAACAGAAAATCAGAGGAAAATCAGTATTATGATTGACGAATCAACAACAGTTAAAGTAAAATCTGTGTTAGTATTATGTTTGAGATGTGCTCTTTCAGATAACTCTGAAGTTGTTTCCTTTTTCTGGGACTTGATAGAACTTGAATCAATTACAGCAGATGTTATTACTCGAGAGATATTGAAGAATCTTTCTTCATATGGGATGAATGAAAACTTTCTGGCAGAACATTTAGTTGGTCTAGCATGTGACGGGGCCTCTGTAATGTTAGGTAGAAAAAATGGAGTTGGAGCACAGTTTTTATAGTTATTTCCAGATATAGTAATCTGGCACTGTTTAAACCATCGCTTGGAATTGGCCGTTTCTGATACAAGGAATGAAGTTACAGGTGTTAACCATTTCCATTCTTTCTTTGACAAATTGTATTCTTTATACAGCATGTCTCCCAAAAATCAAAGGGAACTCAACATTTGTGCTGCTTCACTGGAACAAAGAGTTAAGAAGATTGGGAAAATATTTACAATAAGATGGGTAGATTCAAGCCAGAGAACTGTAAAAGCTGTCTGGGAAAACTACAGTGCTCTAGTAAAACATTTTAGTGAGGCCAAAAATGACCACCAGAGAGACTCCAAAGAAAGGGCAAAATTCCAAGGTCTAGAAAATATGTTAACTTGTGTAGAATTTCTAGAAAATATTGCAATTATGTATGATGCTCTTGTTGAGTTAGCTGATTTGTCATTAGAGTTGCAGAAAAGAGAGACAAGTCTGACAGAGGCTCAAAAAGCAATCAAGCGCACTATAAAAGTGTTTGAATCTATGTGTAACTCAGCTTCTGGAGAATACTACAGAACAGTTCTTAAAGCAGCAGAAAACAAAAAGTTTAGAAACATAGGATTACATGATTCTAAAAAAGTTGTAAAAATTGACAGAAAGCAGTTTTTCAGAAGTCTTGTGAACAATTTAAATAACAGGCTTATGAAAAATGTGTCCACATCATCTCATCTTGGTTCCAGCTCTAGTCAGCAGAGACATGAGAGAATGACAAAAGTTATCAGTGATTCAAAGGTACTATACAAAAATAATTGGCCCTTCACTTCTACTTTGGATATCTGCTATGGTGATGAGAGTGTCGGCAACCTTTGTGACCTTTTCCACATGTCAGACAAGAGGAGGTACATTAATGCTTTTAGAAAGTATGTCGAGACCAAGGAAATTCCAATGGAGCTGATGCCTTTAATCAAGACTGTACAGACCATTCCCATCTCTTCAGCAGAAGCTGAAAGAGCTTTCAGTACCATGAATGAGATCCACACCGAAAAGAGGAATAGGCTGCTGGTTGAAAGATCAATCGGACTTATTTTCATAAGCAGCGTAGGACCTCCTGTACATTTATTTAACCCACAACCATATGTCAAGTCATGGCTACGAAAGGGGAGACGTTCAACTGATGAAACACCTTGTCGGAAACATGAGGCCGCTGATTTTGACACCCAATACGAGTCCATTTGGAGATTGCTGAATTAATAAGGTGAGTTCCTGTAAATATTTTTTTCCAACAAAATCACTGGAAATAACTACCTAATACATATCCATCTAACGCATTCAAAAGATTTATGGAATCTTGAGATAACCAGTGTTCATTTAAGCAGATTACTTTAACTATATTATGCATATCGGCAAGAAATATCCATAAATCGTTAATTTTATTACTATTACCACATGATAAGCCTAGACTATTTATGCTTAAGTGCATGATTGCAGGTGTATCTGTAAATTTATGCTGGAGAATTTCTCTAGCAGACAAAGTAGGCCTACAAAAGGTATTTTCAATATTGATACAAAGTTCCCTAACTGAAATAAAACTATGATCTAAGTTCTTATCTTTTTGTGAGTTACCACTGTTTACTCTGCATTTAAATGCCCTCTTTTCCTTATCTGAATTCCCCAGCCTACATTCTATAAAAAAGCAACATTTCCAAGAGTGATAACACAGTTGTCTACTTCTATATTATTGATACTACTACTGATTGTTTCTGCTAACTTTGTTTTGCCATTTACATTCATATGCATGTATCTATCAAATTTAGTGACATCTATCATAACGGCATTTTTAAACCGTGAACATAACCTGGAGATCTCATTGTTTACTCTGTTTATCTCTATATTTACACATGACTCAGGGTTCAAATCGTGCCTAATTGGTAAATTAACAACAACAACAACATTAGTATGGGTTAGTTTACCTAGCGTATACTTCAAATTTCGTAAGACTGAATTACCTTCATTTTTTGCTACATCGTTTGAGCCACACATCACAATTACACAGTCTCTTTTATCAAGATTATACGATACCTCAGGAACGTTTCTTAGAACTTCGGACGATGTTGCTCCCGGTTTGACGATGCCAAGCTTGGATCTTCTTCCTTGCTCAATTTTTTCGGTGACGCTCCTACCATGGCTGTCGGAGAAGAATAAAATTGCCCCTTGTGATGTACTACACTTGCGATGATTATTCAGTTCAGTTTTCTTTTTCACGATTGTTCGAGATCCCCGGTTGTTCTTTTCGGAATGGACACTAGGCCTATTTTCAAAACTAACTGACTCGTCCCTTGTTTCTTCTACCTCCAGTACCTCAAAAAGATTTTGGAGAGGTAAATTCATACCTGCAAAGTTTTTATTTTTTAGGAAAACTCTTTCCTTGCAAACTTTCCATTCTGTTTGAGTGTATGAGTTCGTAACTGCGCCAGCGTAAGAGGGGGTCGGAATGTTTACATTTGATTCCGTACCCACGATGCCTCCTAGCTTCGTTATTTCTTCTCTTAAACATTCAATTACTGCTTTGAGGGTTAGGTTCTCATTTATTAAATCACCCACTGATAAGGCTGCGTCACAGTCACAAATACCAGCTTCGTTGTTGATAATATCGTCGCTACTACTACAACTATATACGCTGTTTTTAGGCCTACACTCTTCGCAAGACCATGCCGTCGTAAGTATGCTGTTCTCTCTTACAGACGGGTCCACTCTACCACATCGAAAGTGAAATAACATACTGCACTTAACACATGAAACACCATTTTTAACTGCATTTTTACACTTTTTGCACATGTTACTGGTTAAACTTGTATTTTTATCGGACTGAACACTAAAAGACAACTTGCCTTGCGCCGCCATCTTGATCTTTCAAGAAACTGAACATCTTTGTGTAACGTAGCTCGAAATTGCTGAACTCTGTTGTATTCCTATAATTCACAAACATTTAAACCGGTTATGTACCGTACCGTATATAGGCATTTGACGTTGTGTATAATATGTGTATAATATTGTTGAAAAAACAATGCATTCTCATGGTCTAAATATAGATATTTTACATTGACATTTCCTGCCCCATATGCTGTACTATGAATTTATTTTTACAGGATGATGGACATTTAATTTCTAATAAATGTACTGGATTTCCATTTTGCAAACTTATTCCATCAGAGCTGACACACAACCATGGTTTCAGACTGTGAACAATCAGACCACACTGCGCTACCCTAACATGAAAATTGCTTTTTTGTACCTATTTCAGCACCCAACAGCACAACACAGCGTACAATTCGATGAAACACGCTTTCTCAAGGCAGAATAGGTATGTAGCAATGTAGACGGTAAGACACAACACTACTCACTCATGAACAGTTTCATATAAGCTGCCGAACAGTGACAATGGAGAGCAATAAACGTTCCGATATCTTGACACAAATGTAACGCGCACTAAAGACAAATCGTCTGTTGCCGTCTCAATCGATGGTGCTGCTGCTGGTGGGAAGTCCAGCACTCTCTTCAGTTGGCTTATGGGTGTACAGTGAAGAGCGCACACTTCCTCTTCCATACGCTATGCTTAGGCCCTTGGATCATACATCCAATAGATGGCTGATGACGTCACATTGGTGAAACCAACATCTCGATCAGCTGACTAAAGGGAACTGCCGGGAACTGCGGATAGTTTAGAGCACTGAAATACTACACGTGATGATAGAATCGGGCTATTCTATTCATTACCGTACTAAGCCAGAATGATGTATTATTGTGCAGCGTATGGATGTAAGGAGACGTTTAGAAAAAGATCAGGCATTTCTTTCCATACGTAGGCCTAAGTTAATTCATTGTAAAATAACCCTAAAATTCTTGACTTCACTACTTGCATTTCTTTACGTTTCCTCTTAACTCAGAAATATGAAAGAAAAATAATTTAACATGTAAATGCTAGCATTTATTACAAATTATTAAAATTTACCCTTACTCCACTGAACAGGCCTGTGAAGCAAAATTAGGACCATCACAACATAAAAGAACCTTCCTTTTCAATCATGTTCAGTGTCAAATTGCAGGTTATGCTACTGATGTGACGATGTACGGTAGTCTTCGATAATAAATACGCTGAGGTAATATTTGTCATCTTATTAAACGTATGGACAGTGCGTTTGGTTAAGGAAATTTTTAGGATACATTGCAGCCCTAAATTAGTCAATTCTTCGTAGAATTTGAAAGTTCTGGGTTATTTTTGTGAAGGATTCTAGGATTCGTGGAAAATGGAAGTTAAAAGGAAACAGTTCATAGCTTGTAATGTTTTCCTTTGTAACAAATGTAATGCATAGTTTTTAAATAGCAACGCTTACTAAATCAATAGACTTCCTTTTTCCATTTGCCCATGTTTTGTTCACTTTCATAAAAAACTGAAGTGGAAGGTAACGCTGAATAAGAGCTAATCGTCGTACGATACAATTTTGTCAAGTAATGTACTGAAATTAGCCAAAATACATTTTCTAATGATCAAAAACAAATTAGGAAATGATGTAGTAATAGATTGAACTTGTTTGGAGCTCTCAGGCGTACAATAAAAAATGACCAGCTACACAATCACAATTCTGTTCAAAAATAGGTAGGCCTAATTCAGAGTTGGATTTGTTAGACAAGAGGGGCTCCTGGAAGTATGAGTATTATGGAGCACGACAGCCACTCTTTACACGAACACAATTCTGTTCAAAAATCAGTACTGTAGGCCTAATTCAGAGTTGGATTTGTTATTAAGTATTTACAAGAGGGGATCCTGGATGTATGAGTATTACGGAACACGTCAGCCACTTTTTACACAAACACAATTCTGTTCAAATATCAGTAGGCCTAATTCAGAGTTGGATTTGTTATTACGTATTTACAAGAAGGGATCCTGGATGTATGAGTATTACGGGACACGACAGCCACTTTTTCATAAACACAATTCTGTTCAAAAATCAGTAGGCCTAATTAAGAGTTGGATTTGTTATTACGTATTTACAAGAGGGGATCCTGGATGTATGAGTATTACGGAACACGACAGCCACTTTTAACACCAAATATGTTATATTCTTAAGCTTTGCTACCTTCCTGTACGTAAAGAAACATGCGATGCTTTACCCAATATCGTATAAATTACGAAAATGTGTGTTTAAACCCTCATTTCCCCACCTACTCCTATCACCTACCATTACGAGTTCCTCTGTTTATCCTTTAGCCACCTGATCGAGATGTTGGTTTCACGTCACAGTACAGGCGCAGTGTGGCAATGCGCACTCTATCGTATTTATTCTCGAAGGTCGGTAGACAACGGTGCGCGCGCATTATGGGAGGGACGTATCCTGCATTGCCCATCGTTGTCAAAGCGCTAAGTTTGAAAATTTCGTATGTGTTCTCAAAGACGTGAAAGAGCAATTTGTAAACAGATTTCAAGATTTTTCAGCTTTGTCTCCAGTGTTTCATTGTTTCGCACGGTCATTTTATATCTCAGTGAATAGAGCACCAACTAACTTACAATTGGAATTAATTGATGTACAATGCAATGCGCGGTTCAGGGACAAGTTCTTTGCTGCAAGAAACTTGACTGAATTCTACGAAATTTTCCCCATAACGAATTTCCTCGCCTTCATCACGAGACCGCCAAACTTATGAGTGTGCTCGGTTCTACCTATGTGAAAGATTTTTTCTCATATTAAAACGCAACAAACCGAGGTTCCGAGCGGGGATTTCAGATGAGAATTTGAGAAGTTGTTTACGCTTGACTGTAACACATTCATTTGCGCCTAATTGTAACACGATTGTTAACGCACACAAACAAGGCGTACTGTAAATGAGAACAGCAATAAACATTATGTATCAGCCTACATGTACGTTGTACGTTTGCCATTGTATAAACATTATGTATTTTGTCTTTCAGTAAAGCTGTTATTGTGTGATAAATGTGGAACAGAGGAAATATGTTGTCTTTTTCCCTTTTGCATAGGAAGGAATTTGATTAATGCAAAATAATATTTCATGAACAACACGTTCGGTGTTCTTGCTACATTGCCTGCAAAATGCATTCGTCGCCTGCTAATTGACCTCTACACGTTTCTTGAACGATGACACTCCCCCACCGCGCGGAGTGGAGGGGAAGTGTGGACGTACGGAAAGGGAGACACACACACTGACTGCACCATGCGACTAGACCTTGGACGGTGCCGATTTAGGGGGTTTGCGACACCGTGATAATTTAGCCCCGTGCACTTGGATGTGTGTGATATCTGTCTGATAGCCTGTGTCATCGTGATAGCTGTAGTAGTGTGCGTATTTGTAATTGAGGCTAGGATACGGTAGGAGGTGGCTGTGGCCTTAATTTAGGCACTATCGTTGCCTGGAGTATAAGTGGGAAACCACTTTTAGGTCAACTGAGGTGCGAATCGAACCCATATCTTCTTAGTTTTTCCTCACGAGGCTGAGTGTACCCATTTCCAACCCTCAGAATAGAATTACATTTCTTGGCAGAGCCAGGAATCAAATTTTCACGACCGTATTGGTGACAAACTGAAGCGTAAGTTCTGTACCGTGCAGGCAGTTGTTGTTGCATTTGATGGGCTATGACATCGTGGCCATTCAAACCCGTGTACTTGGGTGTGGGTAATTTTGTGCGACAATCTGTCTTATTGTGGTGGCTGTATTAGTGTGTGTATTTGTAATTCATTGATGATGATAATTGTTGTTTTAAGGGGCCTAAAATCTAAATTATCGGCCCATTTTTAATTCAGTGAGGATTGGGAAGAAGCCGACCGCGATCTTAGGTTCGGAACCATCCCAGCATTTGCGTGGATTAGAAGTGGGGGCAAACCCTGAAAAACCACTTCCAGGATGGCTGAGGTGGGAATCGAACCCAACTCTTCACAGGTATCCTTCACGAGGCTGAATGTGCAGAAAGTATAAGCCATTTAGATGGAAGGTAGAGTGATTATATCTACAAGAAATTTCATTACATATGATAGTTCTCGGTTTTATATGTTAGATAAAACTTTTCAACATTAAGATCCTACCTGTCGTCACAGGAACTTATATGGGAATACCTGAACACCATCAACCTGCGACAAATAGAGAAAGTAAAAGCCGCATACCTGAAGAGTACTCTGGGGCTATCGAAATATTCACGGTCCCGATTAGTATATTGACAAGAGAACCTTTTATGATTGAGGAACTTCGTTTCAAGACGCAGTGACCATTCACAACCAGCTACGGAAGACTACTAACGGATCTCCAACAAAATAGACGTGACATATGGCCAGATTTCTTCTCGACAGATGCCATGATGACCAGTGAATGGGTGAGGGCCAACTACGAATTTCGACATATAGTAACACAAATGGCCGTGCATGGCTTCAATTTTAGAATCTGCAAGACAAAGACTCACCATGACTTCAGCCATGACTGTGTATATGAACGGTGTGAGCGCCTATGCGATAGGTACCATGTAATTAGATGCCCTAACAGAGGAATCTCTATTACGCAGTTTGGCACAGACGTGTAGTTTGTTTAATGAACCATCTATTGTATGTAATTGATGTAATATTTTCTGTTATGTTCTCTGTATGGCCATTGGCTGATCTAATAAAATTATTATTTATTGGATCAAACGGTTTGATAATAGTATCGTGCAAAAATATCCATGTTGATTATTAGGTCATCATTGCTATTAAAACATTGAGCAACGTTTGTCGGGCAGTCTCATGTGCAAACTCTTGTGATAAAAGATCATATGTTAGCCCACTTCATTTAGGGAATAGGGACGTCTTGTTCATCAGCTCCGATTTCACCAGGTAGTTGGGGCATAGTATGTGGCATGATTTACTGAACAGACATTTTACTTTATATACGTACAACATTATGATATTCGAAAGAAGTCATAAATATGTTAAGTCAGCTAACTTGATAACCTTACCTGATACTTGATGACTGTGTGTGTGTGATGATATTTTAGTTCCAGCCGCTAGTAATGTGAGTGTGGGCCACCAGTTAAATACATCGGAAAGCCCACATGCACATCACATGGTCTGAAACCTGCCATCGCCTTCCGTGAAGTTCTTGGTCTTTCTGCTGAAACATTACAACATTCTTACAGGTGTAAAGGATACAAATTTGCCAGACGGGATTACTCGTATTCGAGGACCAAGAATTGTGTGTGCCCCGTAATACCAGCACATTGGACGTAAAAAATCCCATATTTCGTGCTGAGATTTAAGTTTGTACTGTATTTTGAAATGCGCGCATGTTCATTAGTAGTCCGGCTGGGTAGGTACTGGACCACTTCCAGGAATTTCGGCTTTGTAACTTGGAACTGGTGTGCGTACTCTTGGAATGGATGACGTCATGGTGTTCTGGGAAAGTGGTGTTGGTTTCTTGGAACTGGGGATTCCGTTCTGACATCGGGGATCCCTCATGGTGGGCAACCTGTGTTTGTGAAATGTCCCTAGCTGGTTAAAAATTCCCCTAGATTTGAATGTCGGCGCGTTGTTGGAAAAAGAATACTACTACAACTACTACTAATAATCACAATAATAATACACAGATACAAACAAAAATATGGTAACATGTTTTGTAACGTCTGGTATGTGAACGTTAATTTTGTAGATGGGGTTCCAATGGTCGTACAGCATGCCTTGAGACCTTAGCTACTCAAGGTATGTCAAATCGAAGTTATATTCCATCTGTAGGTGTAGCCATGCATTAAACTGTCAGGTGACCACTCAATACAAAGTGAATAGCGGTGCGTCCGTGTGTTGTTGTGAGGTACACAGACTACTGCGGCCATTTGAGCACGTTGTACGTAAACTAGCACATGGCATGAGACATCTTACCGAGGTTCAAGTCGCAAGGGCTGTCACTTTGATCCAGGAAGGATGGACTATTCGTCGTGTTGCTGAGGATCTCAATGTCTCCGTCAGTTATTCAACGCTTGTGGAATCGCTACAATGAGACAGTCCAGTTCACAAGGAGGGTTGGACAAGGTCGTGGACGCATGACAACCCCACAAGATGACCGATATCTGACCATATGTGCGTTGCGGCGTCGTTCAGCAACTGCCAGAGAACTGCAACAAGACCTCAGGAGGGTCACTGAAGTCACGGTGTCCGACCAGACAGTAAGGAACAGGTTAAGAGAAGTGTCCTTACGACCCAGACGTCCTGTTCGAGTGAACTGTGTGTGAACTGTTTATACAATAAAACATGTAATAGATTTCTCAATATTTTATTTTATCATAAGTTCACTATGTGTGGGTACACGTTCGAGAGATGTGGGAGGCATATTTTACAAGTTCACTTTGTTTAATCCAGGTATTATGCATGCTGTGAAATCTTAACCCCCCGACCAACACCTCAGTTCCTTGCCTTTTCACAATTTTCTCAATAAAATATAGCCTAGTTTTGGACACATTCTCTTTTGGAGTTCTTCAGTATAGAAGCCTCTTGCTATGGTGTTGTCGTGATACTCCTTCAACAGGTAAGTTGTGGTAAGTATATTGTACTTTGTCTATTGTAAACAGTTCCGTCGTCCAATTAGGTGAGAATCGTTTTTCAAGCAAATGCTTAAACTTGGAAATTTGATCATCTTTCTTAAATTTTGGTTTACGAGGATCAGTTCTATTCATGTAGTTGTGCACGGTGTTCAATAAACTGTTGTCTTTGACTCGTGCCGGCATCATTCGTTATTCCAATACATCAAATCAATCAATACACATTGAGCATCCGATGAGACTTTTGAAAACTTTTAACGTCTAGCATCAAAATTAAATTACCTGAGGATTATAGGGCATCTGAGGGAAATTTCATCTCATCCTTAAACATATTTCTCCTCCTCCTTCTGTTGCTCTCGCAGTAAAGAACCAAAATGGTTAACCCTCTTCCTCTCTCCTCCACCACCAACACCTTGAGCATTGAGAGAGCATCATCTTATTATGTCATCTCCTGTCCCAAAACAAGAATCAGTCTGTTTATAAAGATAGCTCATTTTCCAATCTAAATCAAGCAGCAACAACAGCTGCAGATGCGGGACACAACGCACCATCATTCAAATCTATAGGGAATTCTAGGGGAATTTGATCCCATCTAGGGACATTTCGCTGGCCAAAATCAAGCAACAACAACAGCTGCAGACGCGAGAATGTGTTGGGACACAACGCGCCAACGAGGGAATTTCAACCGATGTATGGAAAGTTTGACTCAAAATCAAGCAACAACATCAGTTGCAGACGCGCAAAACCACAACGCGCCAACATTAAAATCTAGGGAAATTTCAACCCATCTAGGGACATTTCACGGTTGAAATCAAGGAACAACAACAGCTGCCGATGCGAGAATGTGTTGGTGCACAATGCACAATGCATTTCCATGGGCAACAACGACAACAACAACAACAACAACAACCATGGGTGAAATCATGCAACAAAACACCAGGACATTTCCTGAGACATTTCACGGTTGACATCAAAACACGGGGGCATTTCCATGACATAAATCATGCAGACGCGACAAGGCACCTTTATTAGGGAATTCTGGGAGGAATTTCAACCCTGCTAGGGGATGGGCAACAAAACACAGGTGACATCAAGTAGACATAAAATCTTGCAACAAAACACGAGGATCTGCGATATCAATTCACAATTGGATCAATAACGGAAACGGGACGCTTACCGGGACTCCGGGTTACAATTGGATCGAGAACGGAAACGGGAAGCTTACCGGGACTCTGGTTAACAACTGCATCGGGAACGAGAACGGGAAGCTTACCGGGGTTCCGGTTCACAATTGGAACGGGAATGGGAAGGTTACCGAGACTCCAGTTCACAACTGAATCAAAAATAGGATGTCTAAGATGGGAATCAAGCCTACTGTACTCGAATTTTATTGTTAAGAATTGCATTTGAGACAATGCAGTCACGATGCAACAGGGAAGAATGGAGCGCTGCATCAAACCAGACAAAAGACTGAAGACTCAAACAACAACAACAATTTAATTCTATTCTTCTCCGAATGGAACTCGGAACGAACATTTAATTCTATTCCGACGTGAATAAAATTAAATTCATAGAATTTAATGATATTTAACTATGAAACTCTGAATTAAATTGAGAGATTTTAATCCATAGAATTACGATGTATTCCTCGCGGAATGGCACTCTCAATGATGAGTTTCTCTTATTCACTCCAATGATATTCTAGGACATGGTGTTAATACCTGAGGTATTTTCTCAATGTTAGCACACCGGATTATTATTAGCCTATTGCCGTCTTATGAAACAAGGTCTTGTGAGATTACCTTTTGTCCGTGTGTGTGTACTTATGTGTATGTGTGTGTGTCCTAATAAATTCTAAACGGCTAGAGCGATTTCAATGAAAGTTGGCAAGAGCTTAGTACTACCACGTCTGTCCACGACCGCGTATTTAACATTTTTATAAGTTTCACCAATTCGACATGACAGCCGCGCTTATTATTTCACCAGCATTCAATGTATCCGAAAGTATTTTTTATTACGAAACATTTGTGTACCAAATCCTGGGTTTACTACAATGAAGCGTTGTTTAAGTTACACATTATCATTTCAGTCCCATAGAAGTTCCACTTTCATCCGCCCACTGCGCTCTGGCTATCAAATGACCTTATTCAAAATTTCCAAAGCGGAGGATAAGTTATATCCACTTGAGTTTGCAAGCAGATTCCATTAAAACGTCGAATTTTGTATAGCCTACACAGAAATTCTGTAAAACTTGTCCGAGTCCTAATCAGCCTACAGTATGTATAGAAATATGTTTTCTTTGTGCTAATTTCAAATAAATTCATTTCCAATAACAACGCGGTCTATTTCAATGAGATTTCTGTGCACGTTTCATAGCTCTTACGGTAAATGCGAAAGGGGAGTGGTGGTGGACAGCGCCGGTGAGCCTCTGGGATTTTCATAAGCCACCAACTGAAGTTGAAGGCCGCAGAGCTAGTAGAGCCAGACGATACCAGATAATCGTGGCCTCCGGCCACAAGCCCGATGTTGGCGACAGCTGCCACCTCCAGTAGATAACTCCACCACCCTCAAGAAGTAGTCTTGTCCGCCTTAGGCCAAGTCCAGGAGGAACCCAACTTCTCGCCCTCCTTCCTCTTTCCTCCTGGTTGCAGAGGTCTTCTCGTCCTCCCCTTTGCAGGTGGAGGACAGGAGACTGCGCCCGGTGTTGTTAGTCAGCGACCCGAAGTGTTTAGCCCACTTCCATCCACTCTCTCCTCAAACCAATAAGCGAGAGTTGACTGGATTCTTTGAGTTAATACCATTAGCGCAGTTCGACATTTCCCTCGTGGAGAAATTGAGGGAAGCTCGGCACGCTGGAATGGTCTCGTTAAGATGACTCAGTTACTAAAACAGCGCTTCTAACTGACTGGGTGGAATGCGACCTTCGGAATATCAGCAAAGCGGTGGACCGACAACATCAAGGTCAACATGCACGATGTTGGCTTAAGACCTGAAGATGCCAACGACACACTGAAATGGAGGAGATGCAGTAAAGCAGCGGTCCTTGAACAGTGGGATAAACGCGAGGAGATAAAGAGAGAGAGAGAGATAAACAGAGTCGATTCACTTACTCCTGACAGATGTCTTTTATGTCAAACTAGCAGTAGTGCCCGGCTTCGCCCGGTGGGTTTATTTGTTTTATGGATGATAATGAATACTACTACAGAAGTGGCACATGATACTTAAACTAATAGAAAAAATATATATTTTATAAATATAACTATTTGTTGAGGTGGTGGTGGTGGTTGTAGTGGGGGTGATAAGTAGTACAGTATAATGGACGTAACATTCAGGTCATTCTCCCGTAATGATAATAATGATAATAATGAATAGGGAAACGTCTATTTACCAACTACAGCACTGACACATGTAATTTACAAACGAATTTTAAAAAATGATTAGAAAGAGGAGAGAGTGAAATAAAAGACACTGCCTAAGGCCTATATCTCATTGGCTGTTAGAAATGTAGAGACCAATAGTGTCGTCTTTTGTCGCTTAGCGCCGTAGCAAAATAAACAAAACACTTTGGAAAACTTTGGCTGTCTCGAGCTCCTGAGGTAGCAATAGTATCATTTATCGCCACATAGCGCTCAACGATAAGGTTCGGAATAAATAAAGGTAGATTTGAAAGCACCAACGCTTATTGCAGCTGGTAACCTCAATGTACTGCACCAACACCATTACACTTATACAGAGGCATAATATTTTCATGATGATAACTGTTTTAAGGGACCTAAGAAATCTTTTTGCACTAATTACTCCCCGTGGCTGCAATTTATAAGCAGCGCAAGATTTAACTATTTTCGCAATTCTGCACGAGAACACTGGTAGGGGCGACGTGATGCAACCCGAATTGCCAGTCAACAATATACTTATTAAAATACTCTTACCGTTACACTACTACGGACATGAATGGTTCTAGGACCTTAATACGTGGTTTTCAAGTTCATTTTGTCAGTTATTCTAAATGTAGGCAATGGAGAGCGTTGTCCAAAATATCAAGTGGACAGTGTTACCAGCAGGGTTTGAAAGTATATGTCAAATTTGGTGCAATTAGGAGAAACAGTGTAGATTTGTTATAAAGGGCCTAAATGCAGGGAATGGAGTGGTCTACCCGAAATTTAAAGTGGACATTGTCACCCGCAGGGTTCCAAAGGGTAAGTATACAACATGTGGTTCAGATCGGTGAAGCGGTGTGGATTTGTGCCAAAGGGCCTAAATGCTGGGAATGGAGTGGTCTGTCATAAATTTCATGTATACTGTGTTACTCGCAGGGTTCCAAAGGGTAAGTATACACATTTGTGTTCAGATCGGTGAAACGGTGTAGATTTGTGCCAAAGGGCCTAAATGCAGGGAATGGAGTGGCCTGTCCGAAATGTAAAGTGGACAGTGTTACCCGCAGGGTTCTAAAGGGTTAGTACACAAATTTTGGTTCAGATCGGTGAAACGGTGTACGTATCACTATCCATAACGCCAGCGCACGCGGATAAAGCTGTTCGGGAGCGTTTGTTCTTCCGACTTACTGATCAAAAATCAATTTTTAAGGTTACCTGAGAGGTGTAGCCTAATACTGCACAGCCTAAACTATTCCTCTTGAATCTGGCTATCATATACCTAACGAATTTTTCGAATCCGACTGGTTGTTCCGGAGATCAGCGCGTTTTAACACACAAACAAACAAACAAACAAACCAAAAAACTCTTTAGCTTCATTATATTAGTATAGATATAGTTGAAGTAATTAGGAAAACAAATCCAGCCTCCCCCCCCCCCTCCTCACCTCACTTCACACAAATCCACTCTTGGTTTGTATGAAGTTGTTTGCCAAATTGTTGACTGAACGCTGTAAACGAAGTTAATCTAATTATAGGTGATGTAAGACAGTTATTTTTCACCAAACGCACGGTAAAAGGAAATTACTCTAAGTGTTGTTGTTGTTAATTCATTGAGGGGCTTTGCGACTTCGTTGTCATGTAGCGCCGTGTATTTGGGTGTGTGTGGAATTTGTCTGATAATCTGTGTTATTGTGATGGCTGTATTAGTGTGTGTATTCGTAATTGAGATGAGGATTGGGAAGGAGGCGGCCATGGCCTTAATTTAGGAACCATCCCGACATTCACCTGGAGTAGAAGTGGGATACCACAGAAAACCACTTCCAGGATGGTATAGTTGAGAATCGAACCCGCCTCTTCTCAGTTTTGCTTCACGAGGCTGAGTGTACCCCGTTCCAACCCTCAGACCAGAAACGAATTTCTTGGCAGAGCCGGGAATCGAACCCGGACCTCCGCGGCGACAGCCAAGAGTGCTAGCCACTTCGCAACGAGGCGGACACTCTGATATGCAAATTGTTCTATGAAGGAATAGTTTACTCACCTCCTCTGAGCAAATCGATCTTAACTTAATTAAATTGTTGCACCTAGAGCTAAGACTGCTTGTCTCCCAATCTGTTTTAGACTCTGCCACACGTCAACCTATGTATGTCAAGTTCGACGTGTGTAATAAGTAGGGCTCGGATCGATATGCTCGATAAAATCTCCAGATATGCTCGAAAACCATGTGTTTTATGCTCGATAGATATGCTCGAAAAAACCGTTATATGCTCGATAGATATGCTCGAAAAAACCATTATATGCGGTTAAATATGCAGAATATGCTCGAAAAACACCGTTAATAACTATAGAAAGGAAAGTGAAACGAAAAAACCAATAACATACCTTTATATACGAGCTCTATTTTCTAATTGTATGTATGATACACTGCAATATCCCTACTCGAATTCAAGTTTTTCAAGTATATATAAGAAAAGTTTTCTTATAAAAGTTACAGTTTAAAAGTTAATTTACAAAATGTTCAGAATTAGGCGAGTCAAGGATGTAGATCTGCATTGTCTGTAAACAAGATTTTTTCTATGTTTTCAGTTTGAATGATTTTCTTAAATCAGTCAATAAAAGTTTCAATGACGAGAACGACCTTACTAAAGGTTAAAAACCTGCGGTTCTATTATTCGCACCAGATATGCTTTTCAATAATTATTTCTGTTTTCGAACCTTAAAGAAGGTCAGGGCCCGAATTCGGGAGGGAATTCGAAGATAAACAAACTATTTAGACGAAAACCACAAGAATATGCATTTATATGCTTCTATTCTGAAAACCGCGATTTTATGCATTTATATGCTCGATAAATTTCAATTCTGTTGGTCCCAGAGAGGTGAAAATAACACCGAAAGGCTTCTTTCCATGTGTACTATTAAGGAAAAAAATATGCAAATATGCTCGAATCCGAGCCCTGGTAATAAGCAACAAATAGAAGTTAAGTTTGTAGATTGGCAAAGGGTTTGAATCACCTCCACGAAATATTAATATTATTACTATCGATAGTATGTACAAGTGGATCATTGAGAAATCGTTTCCAGTTAAAAAAAATCAAAATATTAAAGTTCATGTATGCATGGGTGTGAATTATATGAAATGGGCCATATATGACGACAGGTTTGGAACCATGAACATTTTACTGTAGACTAGATTTTTCAACACTAATATATCTAAGTCCCTGAGCAGTTCTAAACGAAATTTTATATCTTCATTTCACATAATACGCACCCGTAAATAGTTCAAACGCATGCCTCGAGGTGTATTGCTAGTTACTACAGTATTCCTCAATGATCCCCTTTTACAAATACTGTATTCAACAAAAATGATCTTAAGGGAGATTCGAACCACGTGCAAATGTAAGAGCCTTATAAACTACTAGTTTTGCCGCCTCACTCCACGCGCGGCAACATTCCAAATTCTTGGGATCGTGGTGAGTTATCGTTAGCCATGTGGGGTAGCCAAAGGTGAAATCTTCACATCAGTAAGAAGGCTGGTCGTGATCAGCGATAGGCGAACACATAATATGGTCGAATTGACCGTCTCTGGATCTCGAACAGGAAGTCTGTGGGCCGCTAGTCTTAATCAAGTCTTACGCAGTTGTGGAGGACATGATGAACCAGCCGTAAGTCCGTATTGATGGATCGAGCCAGGGTTGGGGAATATGGCTGCACTCTCATGACTGTGTGTCAGGGACAAACCAAGCCGGTTATTACCCTTGATCATGCCCTGCCACCACGTAACACTTCTGAATGAGACTCACAAGGCGATCACTTCGTGGTGGAGCGGCTAGTATCGCCCTGGAGGTCCGTATTCGATTTCCGGCTCTGCCAAAATATTCAATTCTGGTCGGAGGGCTGGAATGGGGTACATTCAGCCTCGTGAGGCAAAACTGAGAAGAGGTGGGTTTGATTCCCATCTCAGCAATCCTTAAAGTGGTTTTCCTTGGTTTTCCACTTCTACTCCAGGCGAATGCTGGAATGATTCCTAACTTAAGGCCACGGCCGCCTCCTTCCAAATCCTCACTTCAATTACAAATACACACACCAATACAGCCAGTGCAATAACACAGGTTATCAGACACAAATTGCACATAAAAATTCCACAGTTGAATGTGACAGAAATTAGTTGAGTAATATTCATGCTACAGGTATATGTTTTTAAGTAGATGCACTTAGCACACATGTCCCATTATGTTGTTGAAACTGGCATAAGCGCGACACTCAGATCTGTTAGTTGCCAAGTTCGGAATTGTATACATTCATAGATTCTCAGATATTGAATCTCGAGTTCAAATGTCTGGAGAACGTTATCAGAGAGTTGGCAGTGCAGACGACTCGGAAAATATAGACAATTATTCATTAGGCTATGCCGGCCCCGTGGTGTTGCGATAGTGCACCTGCCTCTCACCCGGAGGCCCCGGGTTCGATTCCCGGCTCCGTCAGGGATTTTAGAAACTGACTCAGCCTCGTGAGGACAATTGAGTAGCTGTCTGACAGTGAGGCAGCGCCCCGATCACGAAAACCAAGATTAATGACCGACGGGACCCGATGCGCTGATCACGCGTCAACCCAATATCTGCAGGCCAGCCAAGCTAGATAAAAAAGGTGGGGGTGGGGGGGATAGGGAGTTTGTAATAGGTAAATGTTATTTGGATCAGGATGTACGATGTACTTTTTTCTTCAATAAACCTAGGCCGGAATTCACGGCAGTATTAAAGGTGTCGGGACATCCTCAGAGACCGGCAGCGCCTGTATATGGCTACTAGCTTATGCGTGCCGAGGATTGATCCACGGTCTTTAATAGTTGAAGAGCGTCCTGAATCCAATAACATACATCTTGTCTAAGCTTGCCAACACAGCACAAGTACGCATGCACTTACTACAGACAACACATAAGAATACAGGGGAGGGGGAGGGAAAACCAGTTCACCGAGATAACTTTCCAACTCTGTCCCCTGTTACGAGTGCACGAGTGAAGTTGAACTTGCTCGCGGCTGCAGTGCGGAAGACATCCAGCCAGATAAGTAACCTGTACCATCAACATTGACCATTTACAACCATATAGTCACCCCAAACAGAAAAATTTCCAGAGTTCTATCACCATTCTAGCATTTCACCAAACGTCATATAGATCACAAGTAACATATACCGACAAGTTGCATCACCAATACTGCAACTAAATAAGTGTACATATTGTAAATATTTTCACCCGTATTTTCAAACATAGATTTTATAGTGTAATGGATCTGATGATGATGGCTTGACGATCGAAACTGGTCATCCTATTGTATTTATTAATCTCATGTAATTTTTTTCAGGATTAGGGTATAACCCAACTCGTTTGGGTACATTCGTGTTGACCGACTGAAAAGCACCAAACTTTTGTTTACTAAGGCAACACTGAAAAATGGCTTCAAACCCCTTAATCCTAAGTGAAGCATAAGGCATCGATCAATTTCCACCATTGTCTTGATCTCTGTCCAGCTCTTCACACTATTCTTCAATACTTCCCACCTCTACGCTCCTTTTCCAGGAGTTTTTCAGCCTGCGTCTTCGTATCCTCTGTGATTCGAAGTTCAATTCTTTCCTACCCGAAAACAAGAGCGTATCTCCATCTTGCGTCTTTACTTCACTTACTTATTGCTGGCAACACTTAAATACCCTAAAACTAAATAAATCGAGCATTGGAATTGTGCGTGCGTTGTTCGTAGAAATTAGAGCCCTCTTCAAATGGGGGAAAATACAATCTCCAAGATACGACTGTGGAGCTGAAATCCAATCTGTTTGTCATTTAGTGATGGAGTGCACCAAGAGAGCCTATATTGAAGAATCCATTGACTTCCTAAACGCTACACCAGAAGCTCTTCATTACATAAGTCATGTGGACTTATCTTTGTAGTACTCTGTTCTCTATTTGATAATACGATGATGTTATTTATATTTTACTGATGTGTATATACCATACGATAAATAATGGTCTAGATTGAGTTAATCTTTTGCGAGATATTCAAAGGTAATTGTGAAGGTGATGTCTCATATTAGCAACGTTTGACAGCACTAAAACGGCCTAAAATTCTTAATCATGTCTTGGTGTTCGTTGATTATGTTCGTACAGACTTTGGTTTGAATTGGGTTACTCATTTGCAAGTTTTTGAAGGGTTACTGTATAGTTGGTACCACCTATTAATTACTGTTCACAACAGTGATGCTAACGGAAATAAATAAATAAATAAATAAATAAATAAATAAATAAATAAATAAATAAATAAATAAATAAATAAATAAATAAATAAATAAATAAACCTAGTACCAATACACATCACATTATTGATGATATAAAGCCCAATTATGTCGATTCTGTCTGGGGGAGGGCCGGTGTGATGGGGGAAGGATACTATGCCCCCTGAGAGAAACACTGTTTCCAGCGTTCACAGTCAAACAGAGTGAATGGTAGTTGTCTCTCACCAAATCAAGTAGGCCTATATAAGACGAATGCAGTGTTGACTGTGTGTCCAAACCACAATTGGAAAAGATAACGAATAATACCTAGACGGACTAAATTTACAGCTGATGGCTGAAGGTTAATACCTAATTAACATTAAAATTCAAACCTTTAAGTCAGGGGTTCCTAACCTGTGAGACATGCCTCCCCTGGGGAGGTGTGACTGTCCTCTATAATTTAATAACATTGCTTTTCAGAATTTACACCAGCCTGAACGTAAAACATAAAGTTATAAGAGTTTCTTCTTTATACAAATTATTTTGATCACAACAATAGATCTAATGAGATAGGTACATAGTTTGAATAGCTACAACAATGGATTTCTTCAAGTAAGAATGCTTAGAAAGCAGAAGAGAGCTCGATTCCTATCATCAGGTACGTTACCGAAGTTAGGTTTTGTATCTTCCCAAAAGCCACTGCTTGAAGCCTCCTACAAAGGCTTATAGCCAGGATCAAAAAGCCTCACACTATCGGCGAGACTCTAGTAAGGCCTTGTGCACTTCAAATGGTTGAATTTGTTCTTGGAGAGCAAAAGAGAAACCTGATTGCTCAATCAAATGGCATTACCAGAAGTAGAATTTTAGATATGTCATGTGATGTCTTGGCTCAAGAACTAAAGAAAACTTCTGTGCCCTTTGGACTTCAATAGGACGAAAGTACGGATGAAGCACAATGCAGTCAACTTCTGGCATTTGTGAGATATGCTACCAATGTATGCATCAAAGAGGACTTTTTTTCAGTGAACCCCTGTTGGCAACCACAAAAGCTGTTGATGTTTACCGCCAATTTGATGAGTTCTTTTCACAAAATGAGGTGGTTCGGAAGGTAAAGTTAGGAAATAAATCTGGTTTTGGTACCTTAGTGCAACGGAAGGCACAAAATGTGACGGTAATCCATTGTTTCCTACATCGCCATTCATTAGCATCGAATACTCTCACTCCAAATCTAAAATCAGCCATGGATACCGCTGTTCAAGCAGTGAACTTCATGCGGTCTCGAGCACTGAACCACAGACTATTCACTCCAAAGCTTAAATCAGCGATGGATACCGCTGTTAAAGCAGTGAACTTCCTACGGTCTCGAACTCTGAACCAATGACTATTCAAGATACTGTGCCAAGAAGTCGGAGCTGCTCACTAAGTGTTGCTGTATCATTCGGAATTACGTTGGTTGGCACGTGGAAGAGTCTTCACTATGGTTAAGGACCTTAGAAAGGAAATAGCTGAATTTCTAAGAGAAAAGGAAAACAGGCTGTTTGAAGAATTTGAAGCGTAAGATTTCATTGTGTCACTGGCCTACCTTGCAGATATATTCTCACATTTGAACGACCTCAGCATTTCATTTCAAGGATCAGAAGTTACTATCTTGGTTGCAAATGAGAAAATCACTGTTTTCCGACAAAGACTAAATCCGCAGAAGATACGCCTGGAAAAGGACAATTATGAACATTTTCCTATCCCGGAAAATGTTCTTTCGGGAGAGGGTCTCCCAGACTGGATCCAATGTGATATCGTGAAGGGGGGAGGGTGAGGTAAATTTTTGAGTTTCCTTTTAGAGGAGGTGTGAGAGTAAAAAGGCAAAGAATCCCTGCTTTAAGTGGTTAACTGATTAAAGTTAAAGTTAAACAAAGCCATCAGATTCCAGTTAAAGAAAATAACGGCACAAAGTTTCTAGAAAAAATATTCGTCAATGTTATTTAAAACTGAAATAAAATTTACAGAACAGAAACACAATATTAAAAAATCGCAGCCACAGTGGTGTTATAATTAATTAAGTAGAATTGAATCTAGTCTGAATCTCACAAATTTTCTACTACCATCAATCACTAAATCCCACACTTGCATTACAGACAATATTGAATTCAACTGGCAGTAGTTTTATCGCTAAGGAATGTTAAAATGTATTAGACTGAACGTAACGAATAAGTTAAATGTTACTCATGTGTTTGGTGGTTTATTTTAATTGCTAAAATTTGAAATTACAAACCCCCATTGACGTCAAATTGGCAGGTGAAAAGCTAAAGGAAGTAGGAGACTTGAGCTACGTAGGAAGCAAAATAACCAGTGATAGACAAAGAAAGGAGGATATAAAAAGTAGGTTGGCTCAGGCACGGAAAACATTTCTACAGGAAAGAAAACTGTTGACATCAAATATGAATTTAGGTATTAGAAAGCCATTTTTAAAAGCCTTTGTCTGGAGCGTGGCACTTTATGGAAGCGAAACTTGGACTGATGGCACAGCAGAAAAGAGGAGAATATAAGTGTTTGAAATGTGGTGTTCCAGGAGAATAATGTTGATTAGAAGGGTAGATAGAGTAACAAATGAAGAAGTATTGAGACACGTGGGAGAGGAGAGATGTTTCTTGCGACTGCTAATGAAGAGAAGGGATAGGTTGGTAGGACAGATACTAAGACACCCAGGAATAGCAAACTTAGTTACGGAAGGAAGGGTTGAGGACAAGAACTGTAGGGGTAGACCAAGGTTAGAATAATGTTAAACAGATTGCCTCGATGTAAGATGTGCTAGCTATGTAGAAATGAAACAATTAGCTCAGGACTGGGAGGCCATGGAGAGCTGCATCAAAGCGGTCAAACGACTGAAGACTCAAACAACAAGTTTTGTATTGATTAATCCGAAGTGTGATCCAAACCAAGCATCATGAAGCTATAAATCGACATCGTACAACATATAACATTGGTGTTCACGTTACAAGGAACGAGGTGTAGGTCTTCCTTCACAATGGAAAATGTGCTTCATTCCTTCATTGCGTTCTTTTCCAGGGGAATTCTATGTAAAATGCTCTTCTGTTGGTCCACGTGTATAGTGAATTCCAATTACCGTGGGTGGTTAATGTTTATATATTCTACACAATTACCTGAAACAAATTACACAAATTGTACACTTCACTACTAAAAATAATTAGAGGGATCACTTGTTTCGTTTATCGTGAACATCTTGAGATCCAAGTTTATTAAGCCATCATGTGTAATTGTATATAGCCTACAAAATAATTTAGATGATGCTAATTATTGTATTGTATCGTTTGTGTAGAATGGGTCTAAATTATTATTAACTGCCCCATATAAATAGGTTCCCCTATAGGTGTTGACCGACTGAAAAACATTCTCATAGAAACTTACATTTCCAAAGCCAGTAAGGCGTTTACTATGTTTGTCTATACCTTATTATTCCCGTTTTCAACGGGGTCAGGGATGAGATGTGATGAAAGTCTATGTGGGGTATTTATTTACGGCCAGATACCCTTCCTGACACCAACCTCATGAGAGGATTTAATGAGAGATGGAATGAATGAAGAATTAAACTGGACAAATAGATGGAAGGAACCGTCCCAGCATTTTCCAAGAGTTGAAAGAAGTAAAACAGGGAAAACCATTTCAATGATGGCCGACGGGGATTTCGAACCCACGTCTACCGAGTCCGCAGATAGCTAGGCCCCATAGTCTGGCGCTGCACGTCAGCAGTCGGTTGGTTGTTTACTAGGCCTATATATCAGTTGAAAGAAGATGCCACTCAAGCGAACTAGTAAACCATCGAAATCATTACCTCAGAATTTAAGTGATTAATTTCCAAGCAAGAGTTTAGTGCTTTTCAGTCGGTCAAGACGAATGTACCCAAAAGAGATGGGTTATGCTCTAATCCTGAAATAAATTACATGAGATTAATAAAACTGAAACGCACTAAACTCTTGTTTACTAAGGCAACACTGAAAATATGGCTTCAAACACCACAATGATTAATTTCCATGTAGGCCTAACTGGCCACGGTGACTAAAAGCGCTATCGCGCTAACTCGTGCCTTGCTGGCTGGCATCGGGAGATTGTAGGTTTTTGCAGTGTCCCATTTTCACAACCAGGCGAATGCCAGGGTGGTTACTTTCAACAATTCTACAGCCAACTTCCTTCCAAAATCCCTTTCCTGACCCTCCCTTAATTAGACCCAATTTGCGGTCGCCTGGGCGATCGGCCTGTCACTATCTCCAGTTGTATCTGCTGACAAAGTAAGTTCAGCTCCCACACACCGTTTTTGTGACGGTAGAGAGAGAGAGAGAGAGAGAGAGAGAGTCTGTGAGTGTAGCCGATCTGGGAGAATAAGCGATTTATTAAATAAGTCCATGAAACATGGCAAGTGAGGAGTCAAAAATAAAGGAAATCACTTATCCTGGTCTCAGGGCTGTTATATCGAACACTACCTAGGTATATATCGATGCCATCTCGAATTAATAAACTATTGCAATCGAATGCTCAGCGTCTAAAAGCTACAATTTCGGTCAGTTACTGGCAGTTAGCTCTGCACTTCCCCATCCCACTACTCCGGTATACTACTGTAGCATTAAACATTTACCACGCTGAGCGTGTCTGTGTCTGATTGTGAGAACCTACTGTCACGTGCGTCAATGTTCTCAGGTAGGGAAGGATTCGGCACGTTGTGCTGCCCGCACCGCTCTACACCCCTCTCTTACTGCTGAGCTCTCAAGGTCAAGTGCTTAGCTAAACGCTAGTAACTGTAGGTTCATATAATAGGCTTGGTGAAAAAAAAAAGTATCGTGTAGCAATTGGGCAGACACGTGACGCTGACTACGTGCCACCCCATGTAGCTGCAGCAATAGAACCCTGTTATAGCCTGTCAGCCCGAAGGGCCTTGAGTATACTTGGGTGTATATAGGCTACAGGGTCATCGAAAAATAATGCTAACATTTCAAAACATGATAGCATCGAAACCCTTATGTTAAACGTGTAATTCCTTCACTGAACGCCAGATGGTTAAAGTAAGTTTTGTTTTGGAGGGGACGTGACCTTGCTATGCGCACACTAGATGCGCAGTAGCCAAGGTCGGCCGGGGACGCGCGCGCCAATGAAGTCCTGACCTCACCCCTTTGGATTTTTTTTCTGGGGGTACATTAAAAACTTTGTGTATGCAGAATAAAATCGGGATTTGGAGCACCTGCGGGAGTGAATTTCTGGCGCAATCTAGACAGTTAATCCTGAAATGATTGCACGTACCAATCCAGCCATTACGAAAGCGTGCGTTCACTGCTGATGTTGGTGGACGGCCTGGCCTAGATTTTTTCTCTACAGTCCCTGTTTCCTTAAACTGATTAAACCATCGAATGACAGCTTTGTAATCAGGAGCAGTTCGTCGGGCGGTGCAGTCAGTGGCGCGCGCGCCCCCAACGAACCTTGGCTACTGCGCATCTAGTGTGCGCATAGCAAGGTCACGTTCCCTCCAAAACAAAACTTACTTTAACCAGCTGGCGTTCAGTGAAAGAATTACACGTTTAACATAAAGGGTTTCGGTGCTATCATGTTTTGAAATGTTGGCATTATTTTTTGATGACCCTGTATATACGGTATATACTGTATGTCTATACTGGGAGCGTGATGGCGCAGTGGCTTAGCTGCTCGTCTTTCGCCCGGACGGCCGGTGATCGAATCCCGGTGACAGCTGGGCGAAATTTTCACCTGAAAAATCATGTGGCGTCAGGAAGGGCATCCGGTCTTAAATCCCCGGCCAAAACCAAAATGAGCCAGGTTGGCTCCGGCGACCCCAATTAACTGGGATAAGCCGAAGAGAATGTTGACTGTATATCTATACTAATGCTGTAGAGTTGGTTTGTTTGTGTGTTTAAACGCGCTAATCTCTGGAACTACCGGTACCAGTCGGATTCGAAAAATTCTTTTTGTGTATGATAGCCAGATTCAAGAGGAATAGTTTAGGCTATGTAGCATTATGCTACACCTCTCAGCTAACCTTTAAGATTGATTTTTGTTCAGTAAGTCGGAAGAACAAGCGCTCCTGAACAGCTTCAATAATACCAAAGTCTATTGTTGCCAGGCAATGCGGGCTGCATCACGCCGCCCCTACCAGTGTTCTGGTGCAGAAGTGCGAGCTGCTTATAAATTGCAGTCACGGGGAGTAATTAGTGCAAAGATATTTCTTAGGCCCCTTAAAACAGTTATCAGCATGACAATAGTATGCCTCTGTATAAGAACGATGGTGTTGGTGCAGTGTACTGAGGTTATCAGCTGCAATAAGCGTTGGTGCTTTCCGATTCTTATCCTTGAGCGCTCCACTTCTGTAGTAGTATTCATTATCATCCATAAAACAAATAAATCCACCGGGCGAAGCCAGGCACTACTGCTAGTATAGAGCGGTTCACCAGCCCCCCCTTTTTTTTTTTTTTTTGAGGCAGGTAACTCAAGTAACGCGTATATCATAGTCATCCTAAAAACATTACTACCTGCTCCTTTACGGCCTGAGTATAACTTTACCGTTGAGTTCACGGTCGCAAATATAGTAGAAATCATTAGCGGTAGTTTTATTTCAATGACCTCAACTATAATGCATGCTTTTTCAACGATCACAGCTCCGAATAACACCACCTTACGTTTGGACAGGTGTCTATGGGGGCAGCGAATAGCTTCAATACGTGCCAGCAACGTAGATGTCTGGCTCCGTGGCTAATAGGTTAGCGTGCTAGTCTTCGGCCCGAAGGGTCCCGGGTTCGCTTCCCGGCCGGGCCATGGGGAATTTAATCTCCTTTGGCTCAGGGACTGGGTGTTTTTGACGTTTTAAATGTATAAAGAAACCAAACACTGGAGACAAATAAACAGAAACAAGTAAAAAAAGTAGCTAAGGTTGCTAAATCATGTACCGGTATTCCTCCTATGGCGTCAGGCAAGCTGCCTGGTAGCAGGTCTGTAGTCACTTCGAGGGGGAAATAATAGTGTTCAGCATCGTAGGCGGGCGACATCGGTGGCGTAGTTGGTAGCATGCTGAGCTTCTATGCCCAAGATCTTGGGTTCAAACCCGGCTGAAGTCATCGGATTCTTTAAGAGCGTTAAAAATCCCTCAGTATGCCTTCCTTCGGAGGGGAAGTAAAGCCGGCGGGCCCACGTCATACATGTAGGGCATGTAAAAGAACCTTCCACTAACTACAACTGTGTGAAGCTAAATTTTGAGGGCTAGATTTGATTAACGTTCTATTAGTTCCAACGTTTGCTGCCAGGTGCTGGTTGCAGTGGCATCTAGTAGCCAAGTGTGCAGCTAGATATCGTTGACGGTAGAATTTGGTAGCAAAAGTAGGAACTACTTGAAAATTGATCGCCTGCAGTCCTTACCTGAATTACAGATAACACACTAATACAGCCATCACAATTAACACCGGTTATCAGACAGATTCTACACACCCCCAAAATACACGGAGCGACATGACCGCGTCGTCGCAGCCCCCGAACTGAGGAACCAACCCATAGTTTGCAGGATATGCTTGCTGTGCATTAATACCAAACGGGATGCAAGCAGAGAAATATCAACCTTTCTGATAACAACGCTAGTTGGGCTGCATAAAACAATATTATTAGGGGCAGCTGATTCACCAGGTACCGGTATAAACCTTTTGGTGGGTATAAATTGAATCTCTAATAACATGATAAGATACAGGAACACTGAACAATTACAATTACAGAAGTAGTAAGCTTGGCTTAAAAATAAAAATTATACTAAATACTTGGTTTCAAAGTTTTCGTGACTGACCGACATAAATGTCAACTCTGTTTCCTTGTATGTTTCTCTGAAAGTTTACTTCGAATACTGTTTTCCAAAATATTGTTTGGAGAGGAAGATTGAAGGTGCTCCTTCATAAAAAGAACATATTTGACACTCAATTTACAAGGATGTTAAAGGTAAAAATATGGTGAGTGACAGACTGACCTCGTTATGTGTCTAACTGACATCTCTAAAATTATACATCTCATACTGAGATAGTTTACTGATTATAATTCTGTAATCACATTATTTTACTCGCATACCATTTTGCAGGCATCGGTTTAATGCAATAAACTTGCTCAAAACACTGTCAATAATATATAGCCTATGCAGTTTTCTCACTTAAAATAACATAAATTCAAATATCATTATTTGGTGTATTTCTGAAGGTATTCAATGTCACAACACTTGAAGTAAGGTATTACAAAATGGTTTTCCGATGCTTTGTTATGTAATAAGAGATTTGAAACTATACCAGGTGAATCATATGCCCCTAATAATATTGCTTTATGCAACCCAACTAGCGTTGTTATCAGGAAGGTCGATATTCCTCTGCTTGCATCCCGTATGGTACTAATGTACTGCAAGCATATCCTGCAAACGATACTGAATACTATTATTTTTCAACCGTAGCAGTCTGTAGTCACATCGAGGGAAAAATAATATTGCTCAGTCTTGTTTGCAGGATATGCTTGTAGTGCATTTGTACCCTACGGGGTGCAAACAGAGAAATATCGACCTTCCTGACAACACCTTTTAGTTGGGCTGCATAAAAAATATTACTAGGGGCAGCTGTTTTACCCGGTATAATTCGTGAACAAACCAAAATTATGTAATATCAATTTGGCACTTAACGCCTCGGTACGACATTTTCGCGGAATCATTAAACTGAAAAAATCTCTGAGCAGGAACGAGCTAAAACTGCACAAAATGTAAAAAGTATAAGTCGGAAAATACTAAAAATAACCTTAATTTTGACAACAACAAAATAGCCCTGTCCTTCCAAAAATAATAAAACGCACAAAATATGCTGTATCAAACAACATACTGTAGATCTTGAAGTAAACAATTTGCACAAAACATGTAAATCCCAAAGGATCTATGTATCTGCCTATCTAGAAAAAGGATGTAAGTTCATAGAAATCCTGACCCCAAGATCATACAAGTATGAGCTGAGCCCCTGTTACTCACCAGAAGCGACCGCTGCGTCTGCCTGCTGCCCACACTTTGAGCCTGTGGACGCCAAGCAAGCCAGAAGCTTGTGACGGAGCGCCTACTCAGCAGTGTCTTGGAGCTGACACATGCAGACTTGAGATGTCCTAGGAGTAGGGGGAAGGGTTGCCAGACGTACAGTATTTGCTGGAAAAATACCATATTTCCGTTTATCTTTGCAAAAATTGTGTGTGTATACGAAATGGACCCTCAGGGAGAGGATGAGGCAGTTAGAATTGCATTGGGGCTAAATGAGGCATTCTCAATAATAAGAAAGTTTATACGATGCTGAAAGTTCAAAACCTCGTATCTACCCTTTTTTTAATGTTCGACTGTTGATTGTTTTTAGGGGCTTTGCGACATCGTGGTCATGTAGCCCCGTGTACTTCGGTGTGTGTAGAATTTGTCTGATAACTTGTGTCACTCTGATGTATGTACTAGTGTGAGTATTTGTAATTGAGGTAGGATTTAGGTACGTAGATAACGGCCGTGGTCTTAAGTTCGGTACCATCCCGGCATATGCCTGGAGTAGAAGTGCGAAACCACGATAAACCAACTTCAAGGATGGCTGAGGTAGGAATCGTACCCACCTGTACTCATTTTTGCCTCACGACGTTCAGTGTACCCTGATCCAGCCCTCAGATCAGAGTTAAATTTCTTGGCAGAGCCGGGAATCGAACCCGGGCCTCCGCGGTGACAGCCAAGAATGCTAGTCACTAAGCAACGAGGCGCATCTTCCAGTTTCGGTACAGTAAAACCTGCCTTCAACGGCCCTTTATCAACCAGAAACGTGACCTTAAACGAAAGTATTCGATGGCCCCGTGAACTTAATGAAGAAAGACCTGTTGAATTCCCTTCAATAAACGGAAACTGTGTTACACGGACGACGGAAATAAAAATAAATATTTAACAAAATACGTCCAATCCGGAATACGGTGTTAAAAAAATTTTCAGGCACCTGTGAATGTCTGTTCGATTCTCTTTGGGAATGTTTTACCGCATTAAAGTTTATCTTCTGGGGAAACGAACTTAAAACTTTCAACCTATACAGAGAAGAATTTAATTACATACCGTAATTTCGTATGTTAATTAAGTTTTGAGATAGAACATGGTGTCCACAAAATTTTCAATGTCAATTTTCCTGACTTCTCCTGACCTTTCTTCAACAAAATTCCTGACTCGCGAATTCATCGTAACATCGGAAAAATGGTTTATTGAGCAAATATATACGAGTATATGTTATTTGCAGCCTCCACCATCCCCATAGCTGCCCAAAGCTCGCCTCTTTATTCATTTAAAACACAAAATAAAGTAACTTATAATGCAATAATACAAAAATCAAAGTACTTAATAACCTAAACTATAGTGATGGGGTTGCCACATACCTACGCCAACGCCAAAAAAGCGTAAAAAATAGGCAAAAGAGGTTTTTACTTAGATGTACTGTAAAAACGGAAACTTACCATAATGTCCAGTGAGTTATTACTTTTTATCTTCAGAGATTAGTTGAACTAGTAATATCAAAATATTGCTGTAAAACACAAAATACTGTATGGTTAATATAAAATTCCTGACTTTCTAATACTTTTCGCAATTTTTTCCTGACTCACGCCATTTTCCACACTTTTTCCTGACTTTTCCTGACCGAAAACAAAATTCCTGACTTTTCCTGACTGTTCCTGACTTTTCCTGCGTAGAAGAATATAAATATTCATGATGGACAGAATAAAGGATTTGTCGAAGTCCAGTTTAAACTGGAAGATCTCCGTAACTAGAAGCCGGGAAATTGATACCGTTGCTTACCTGTGCTCGTTAAGTAGATCACCATGACCGCACAGGGGAACTGGAAGTCCCGAGATCGAAGGTTCGAATCCTGGAGTTGACAGTGGCTATCCTCCTAAGTGTGCTTTCGCCTGTGTTTTTCCTCAAACTCGTGGCGTAGTGGCTAGAATTCTTGGCTGTCACCGTAGATGTTCGGGATTCGATTCACCGTTCTGCAATTGATATTTAATTCGGATTTGAGGACTGGAACGGGGTTAACTCAGCATCTTGTGGCAAAACTGAGAAGTGGGTTCGATTCCTACCTCAACCATCCTAGAGGTGGTTTTCCTTGGTTTCCCACTTCTAATCCAGGCGAATGTTGGGATGGTTCCTAAATTAAGGTCACAACCAGCCCCTGCCATATCCCAGCCCAATTACAAATACTCACACTAGTACAGCTATCTCAATGACACAGGATATCAGACAGATGCCACACACACCCCATTACACGGGGCTACATGAGCAAGAATGAATCAACAACAACAACGAAACACTAACCGGGTTTTTCCACATTGCCTCCAGACAAATATCGGGAAGGCACAGTACCTATTTTAATTCCCGAGGCATCCACCGCAATCCTAAGGTCTAAACATTACGGTTTCACACACTTCTACAGTCATCACAGAAACGCAGGTTGTCAGACAAATTCAAAACACACCCAAGTCGCGGGGAAATATGTTCCAAGCCCCTAACAAGAAATAACAACAATATTCTCTGTTCCAAATAACTCGACGCCCGGTCGAAACATTAAAATCGTAACAAGTAGTTCCGTGAAGAACGGAATAGCCTATTTTCATATATCCCACTGGTCTTTTCCATTAATACTCTTCTGCCTATTAAAACGACTTTCTGTTTAATAGGCCTATACTAAGTAACTTTTGGTTTTCAACCTATGTGTTCACCAACACCATTACAATGAAGAGTTTTATGCTAGAATATATACGGTAGTTTCAATATCGGTGATAAAAACTTCTCTCGCTAGGTGGCATATTTCTGTGACGAGCCAATGGTATTAATTTTGAGAAAAGACAAACGCACGGCTTCTATGACTAACGACAAGTAAACTACATAATTAAGTGTCCTTATATAATGATTATTATCCTAGCTCATCATACGAATCATCTATTCAATTGCCTGCATATGATACGAGAAATAAAAAAATAGGTTTTAAAATTTTGAACAGACGCCATCTTGATTTTTTGAAAACAAATGAACCATTAAATTTCTCTACACAAAGCTCTGAATAAAGATTCACTGTGCCAAGTTGCTTTGCAGTCGGGTGATAAGATTGCTGAAAATGTTATTTTGAATATTTGAAAATCACTTGTCCGCCATGTTGTTTTGGTGTTTCTCAGGATTTGAAGTCACACATTCGTACCCAGGCCTAATTAACAGTCCTCTAACAGCTACAAAATTTCTGTTCCATTGCTTAAATAGTTTCGGAGATATTGTGAACCGCTGAAATGTATCGTATGAACGCCATGTTGGATTGTTTTATATACTGCTCAAAAAAATTAAAGCACCACTTTTTTCAAAGGCCACCAAATTTTGAAAAGTTGACCTACAAGCTCGAAATCTCAGTATGACGTTTGTCCAGACGCCTACCAAGCATATGCTTCAGCACAACTCCCCAACTTGAGTAGTTTCGGGGTAGCACCCTCAAAACCAGCCCATTTTCGAAAACCGCAAATTGAAGTTTGCGAAAAACGCTGCAGGACTTGTCGCAGGTTGCCAAAGCAGTCGAAAATGAATGAGTCTTGCTCTTAAAGGTTCCACAAACACGTAGAAATCGTTACATTTGACGTTTGGGCATTTTCAACCCCCTTCATCATCCCCTAAACATGGACTACCATTGGGGGCGTCTGAGAAGGTACCGGGTGTGTTTAACCATCTGAAAACCTGCACACCGTCCTCAGTTGCTGATTGCAGTAAGTTCTTAAGACCTCCGGCAATGTCCACACCCCCTAACACCCTCAACTGGCATGGGACCAAACCACCCCCTCTCGATTCACCCCTAAGGAAGGTTTTAATCGAGATGTTTATCAGTGCTGTGAATGCGGGGGTCTTCCCCTACCGTTTCAAAAAAGGAGCTGTGCCTTTGTCACCACCCCTTCCCCTGCAACCCCCGTTTGTATGATTTTTCGAATCAGGCCCTTTTTAAGGGCTGAAACGAGGTCTTAATCGCTGAAAGGGCTGTAAAGGTCCTTAGAAGTAGTGGTGACACGAAATCAACCCCTTCCGATCGTTGATTGACATTCCGTCCCCGAAATTCGAAATTGTTGCACCCCCAACCCTCCCTGTCTGGACGCGTAACGCGTCATGGCAGAGTTTTCAGAGTTGGATGGAAATGAAGCTTATGGCCTGACATGGAGCCCAAAACAGCAGGTTGGATGGAAATTCATCGGTAGGGTGGGAAACGGGACCAAAAAGTTTTCAAAAAAGTTAACAGCCTCTAGTAAGTACACCAATGCATAGGCAACCCACATCACGTCATTTTTCTCTCATTGCCAAACTTTGTAACCTATTGCCGATCATAGGCAACCCACACGCACGGACGTGATGTGGGTTGCCTATGCATGGGCGTACTTACTGTAGGCTGTACACTTTTTTGAAAAATTTTGGTCCCGTTTCCCAACCTACCGATGAATTTCTATCCAACCTGCTGTTTTGGGCTCCATTGCAGGCCATAAGCTTCATTTCCATCCAACTCTGAAAACTCTGCCATGACGCGTTACGCGTCCAGACAGGGAGGGTTGGGGGTGCAACAATTTCGAATTTGGGGGACGGAATGTCAATCATCGATCGGAAGGGGTTGATTTCGTGTCACCACTACTTCTAAAGACCTTTACAGCCCTTTCAGCGATTAAGACCTCGTTTCAGCCCTTAAAAAAGGGCCTGATTCGAAAAATCATACAAACGGGGGTTGCAGGGGAAGGGGTGGTGACTAAGGCACAGCTCCTTTTTTGAAACGGTAGGGGAAGACCCCCGCATTCACAGCACTGATAAACATCTCGATTAAAACCTTCCTTAGGGGTGAATCGAGAGGGGGTGGTTTGGTCCCATGCCAGTTGAGGGTGTTAGGGGGTGTGGACATTGCCGGAGGCCTTAAGAACTTACTGCAATCAGCAACTGAGGACGGTGTGCAGGTTTTCAGATGGTTAAACACACCCGGTACCTTCTCAGACGCCCCCAATGGTAGTCCATGTTTAGGGGATGATGAAGGGGGTTGAAAATGCCCAAACGTCAAATGTAACGATTTCTACGTGTTTGTGGAACCTTTAAGAGCAAGACTCATTCATTTTCGACTGCTTTGGCAACCTGCGACAAGTCCTGCAGCGTTTTTCGCAAACTTCAATTTGCGGTTTTCGAAAATGGGCTGGTTTTCGGGGTGCTACCCCGAAACTACTCAAGTTGGGGAGTTGTGCTGAAGCATATGCTTGGTAGGCGTCAGGACAAACGTCATACTGAGATTTCGAGCTTGTAGGTCAACTTTTCAAAATTTGGTGGCCTTTGAAAAAAGTGGTGCATTAATTTTTTTGGGCAGTATATATACAGGGTCTTTTATATAAAGTAAGAACGGCAAGTGGCAGTTTTGTTATTCGCTGCTACGGTGGCCTTGGCCGAGCTTGTGGCGCGCCATGGCCCCCTGCTGTACTATTGAAAGCGCGCGCATAGTACCTGTACATACGAGGGCTGTTTTCTTTTCAAGTTCCGATGGACAGTATAAAAATAACAGATTGACATACCAAACTGATTTTTCTACTAAATGTTTGCTTGTTTTATTCATATGTCTCCTTTAATCGCCAAAACGATTGAAACATTTGTCGTATCGTTACACCAGCTTTCCAATGCCCTCGGCAAAACATTCTGCCGCCACTGAGGTGGGTACGTCTGGACAGTCTTCTGAAGTGTTTCCTTTTTGACGAGGCGTTGCCGCCCAACCATACCTTCAATTCTCGAAGAAGGTGAACATCATTCAATGCTGGTTTCGACTAAACGTCAGATGATCCAAAACTTCACACTTGAATTCTTTGTAAAAGTCCATCGTAGTATTGATACAGTGTGGTCGTGAATGATTTTCACCTATTTCGAGAATTGAAGGTATGGTTGGGCGGCAACGCCTTGCCAATAAGGAATAACTTCAGGAGGCTGTCCGGACGTACCCACCTCAGTGGCGGCAGAATGTTTTGCCGAGGGCATTGGAGAGCTGGTGTAACGATACGACAAATGTTTCAATCGTTTTGGCGATTATGTTGAGACATAAGAATAAAACAAGCAAACATTTAGTAGTAAAATCAGTTTGGTATGTCAATCTGTTACTTTTATACAGTCCATCGGAACTTGAAAAAAAAAACCTTGTATGTACTATGCGCGCGCTTTCAATAGCAGAGCAGGGGGCCATGGCGCGCCACAAGCTCGGCCAAGGCCACCGTAGCAGCGAATAACAAAACTGCCGCTTGCCGTTCTTACTTCATTTGAAAGACCCTGTATATGCTATAAAATTATGGCCAGCAGATGTATATTATAATCGTGATTCATTATAACAACCCACATTTCTATCGCTTGATTAGGTCACGAGAATTATAAACGTGATTTTGAAAATGTAATACAGCCGCCATTTTTAGGTTCTCATAGAAATTGTACTAAGTTATATGCCTATATATAGAGGCTTGTTTGATGATTTTCCGTGCTAAGTTTCACAGCGCTCGGATAATTAAGTCGCGAGAAAAATCCATATTACTATTCAAATTTCGCGACACCGCCATGTTGATTTTTTTGTTCATCAGGTTATTGAAAGGCCCATAGATGAACTGATGTTAATAGCGTCTATCAACGTACAGAATTTCAGCTTGATTGCTGTAATAGATTGGCAGATATTGGGTAGCGCATCCAACGTTTAGAATGAAGCATTGGTCTTATGGCGCGTTACGACAGGGTTGCCACTCCATGAGAGGAGGCAGTACAAAGCGCTTCGCGTACACTTTCCGCATATTCAGCGATTGTGCAGTGACGAAGACTTGAATTAAGTACTGTATAATAATACTAATAGTAGGTTAACATAACACATACAACGAAATTAAATTAAATTAACTATAACGTATGCTGAATGTGACATAAAGAAAACAATCAAAATAAAATAAATGAAGTACAAACACAAGGAAATGTGTGAAGTTTCGACTGCAGTTAAAGTTGAAGTACGTTATTAAAGAAAATACTCCTCCTTGGCTTACCTTTCATGATTTATACTTTCTTTGGGTTTAAGATTCTTAAAATAACTGAACACATTAATTACGACCTGTTTTTCCCTCCTTCTGAGCACTTGCCCACGCTTTCTTTTCACAAAACTATCCATTGTTGTATGTGAAATACGTAAAACACAACACGTTCAATCTAACAGAACTGCTGCACACACACTCAAGATAGAGACAGCCGAACTACTGAAATTCAAACTCGAAGGCCACAGTAATAAAGCTCTGACTAGCATACTGCACCCCGCTGTCCTTCGAAACCTCATTTTTATAATCCGCGGTCAATGAACAGGCCGGCCTGTGTAAACAATTAAACCTACACTCTGGGTAAGCAGGTAGAAAACTTCTTCCAACATTCTTCTACAACTCTCAAACTGACATGACATGGTTATCTTTAAAAATAGAAAAGTTGGCAACATACGAACTTTTTCAATGCAGCTATGCGGTTATGAGAGAATATTCAGAAGTTTTACCTACATGAAAATTGTAATATTGCCAGTATAAAATATTTCAATAATCCATCATCAAGACGGCACATTTAGCTACATGTGTGTGAAAAATAGGCATCACAAAGTCAATGCAACATGATATAAGATCGATTTTACTAAAAAGGGGACTCAGTTTATAGTTTAAAAAAAAATATGGATATCTAATTTTTCTAGCATTTCTATCAAGTTTACGTAGTTCTAATATAGGACAAAAAAGATCGGCAAAACATAGTTTTATCCGAATATGCTGTTTTTTCGACAAAGAAAAATTTTTGAATGATATGGCAACAGTGGAGTGCTAGGAAATGACAGCGTCATACATGTCTCGCGTGCAACAGAAAGAGAGAAGAATATCCCTATCTGACCAGTGCTTCACTCTAAACGTTGGATGCCTTATAAATATGTTGGAAGAACGCCATTTTAAATTGTTCTATATGTCGGTCATAGAGTTATGTATAATGAGATTAAGATTATTGGTTAGGTTCAATATTCAAACGTCCACTTCGATTGCTTGACTAGGACACAAATAATAAAATAATCATTTTAAAAATTTGCACAGCCGCCATCTTCACGGTATTAAAGCAAATGGATAAAATAAGGTGCCAGTAGCTTAAATTATATAGTATTTTGTGCTGTACTATGTTTCAATGTGTTCAGATGATTAAATCGCGAGAAAATGCCGTTTACAGGTCCTACCAAAAGTTTACGGACACCCGCAAATTACATGATCATTTTTCCTGTCCCTATACTTTTGGTATCAGGCATACGAATTTTTACAGGGACCTAGAACGTGTTCCGAGGGACATTTTGTAAATTTATTATGAAAATATCACTATTAATTTTAAAGTTACGAATTTTTGGTTTAAGATAATTGTTTAAAAAAATTGCTTTTTTTATATTTGAACCGATATGGACAGAACACTACGAGTATTACATCCACAATTTTGGTTATTAAGAAACACAGACATATGGAGAATATTTATAATTGCAATAGAACCCAAGAATGTGTTTCCGTTAAGGAATATCACCAGTTTTATAGCCAGAAATAGAACCGCAGAAAAAGTCTACAAACAGACATTTCTTGACCTAGGAGGAAGCTATTCTTGATCCAGAACAGTGCTGCAACTGTAGGACTAAAACGTGAAACATAAAGAATCTCTGTAGCTTTAAGGATCTCCTGCCCAGCCTAGGCTTATTATTGAAACATTCACTTCAATCGCACAATTAGGACACAAGAAATAAGAAATAATTTTATAATTTCGCACAGCCACCATCTTCACGTTATGAAAACAATTGAATTAAATTAGATGACAATAGATTATAATTTGTATTAACATTTACCGTACCCGAAGCCTCCGTGGCTTAGGCGGCAGCACGCTGGCCTCTCACCGCTGGGTCCGTGGTTCAAATCCCGGTCACTCCATGTGAGATCTGTGCTGGACAAAACGGAGGCAGACAGGTTTTTCTCCGGGTACTCCGGTTTTCCCTGTCACAATTTCATTCCAGCAACACTCTCCCTTATCATTTCATTTCATCTGTCATTCATTTAATCATTGCCCCAGAGGAGTGCGTCAGGCCTCGGCAGCCGGCACAGTTCATATCCTCGCCGCTAGATAGGGGCTTCATTCATTCCATTCCTGACCCGGTCGGAGACTGGAAGCAGGCAGTGGATTTTCATTTTCATTTACCGTACCAAGTTTCACTGTGCTCGGGTGGTTAAATCGCGAATTAAGTCCATTTTAATGTTTCAAATTCGCTTGGCCGCCATGTGTATTTTGTACTTGGCAGGTTTTTGAAAGTCACATAATTGTGTGAACTTCTAGTACCGGTAGTGCCCTTTATCGCCGTACAGAATTTGAGGGCGATATCTGTAACTGTTGTGGAGATATAGCCTACTGTAGAATGCCGGTGAAATATTTCGCGCTGCCGCCATGTTAAATTGGTGAAACACATTGAAATTTGAAAGGCAGGGTCGAGGTCGGTCGAGGTAGTAGTGTACAGTATATTTAGCGACTTTTATTGAAATCGCATCTGTCATTTATGTTTTATTAGGGACACACACAGACACACGGACAAAAGGTGATCTCATAAGCCTATTTTTTCATAAATTAAAATAGGATAAAAATCATCAAGAAAACAATGTTAAACTCTGCACACTGTTAGGACTATGCCACAATATTGCGGATACATTATGAACAACACGGATTTCATTGTTGTTTGTCGTTGCTTATTTTAGGGGTTGAGACATCGTGGTCATATAGCCCCGTGTAATTGGGTGTGCGTGTGTGATCACCTGTGTTATTGTGTTAGCTGTACTAGTGCGTGTATGTGTAAATTGGGTGAGATAGGATTGAGAAGGAGGTGGCCGTGACTTTAAGTTAGGAATCATCGCAGCATTCCTGGAGTAGAAGTAGGGAAACCATGGAAAGCCACTTCCAGGATGGCTGAGGTGGGAAGTGTTGCCACACGAGGCCGAGTGTACCCCGTTCTAGCCCTAAGACCAGAATTAAAATTTCTTGGCAGAGCCGGGAATCGAAGCACTATCTCCGGGGTGACAGCCCAAAACACTAGCCGCTACACCACGAGCTGGTCTACGAAATGAATATACAGGTGTTACCAACATAATTCCAAACACTCTTATAGGTTCAATCTTATACTGCATGTAAATCACATACAAGTTAATTGATTCATAACGAAGTTTGCATGTACAATATATGCCCCAAGTGATATAATTGTGCATAAATTCGGAGTGATTAAGCTTACTTTGGACTGTTGAGCCATAGGCTAACAATATCGCAGAATCTATGCAAGGATACTATTTTAAACATGCTCACTAATACTCAAAATACACGGTGGGTGAGTGGTTATAGTGTCGGACTACCAACCCCAAGATTGCAGGTTCGCCCCTGGTCGTGGTAAGTGATTTTTGAAGGCGACAAAAATCACGACACTCCCGTCATACGTTGTTGGCATGTTAAAGAACCCATTTGAATTCAGTAGGCCGTGTTCAATGGCAAAATTAATCTCGGGATTTTCCGCCAACACAAAGTTCCTCCATTCTCTACTTGGAAGCGCTGTAGTGTCAAGGAGTTTAGATATCTAACCTCCTTGACCTTCATAGCGTTCAAAGGAACGACGAAATTCGACATGCAAGCTACCTTCTGGGTGTCAATTAACAAAGCTTGCACCAGGCACCCGAGGCCATACGATATTATTATTACACTAAAACGCTGTGGCCTAGATATTAATGACCCTGTTGCCAAAATAGTTCCGTAAATTATGGTAATATTTTGAATAGGTGAATAGAAGGAGTTGAAACTTGAATTTTAAGAAATGTAAGCACTATAGTTCTTTGTGGAACTGCTGTGTCATTGTGGTATCTGTAGTACAGTACTTAACAAAAGTTTAAGACAACCCTGTTGTTGATATATATCGTTTTATTCAGATCAAAATTAATGGGTATTTTATTTATAAAAACACTTTCATCACATTATGTTTTACCCTTTTACATAATACGGTGCTGTTTTTGTAAAATTATTAAACTTAAGGGCTCTTTTATTAACTTTTTCGGAAACGATGTAAAAGAGCGAAACATTTCGAAATCACTTGCACACAAAATCGAATTTTCACTCCATTGCACATGCTAAAGTATATTTATTGTACATATTACAGTACAAGGTAATACTTATGACCATTTAGTACACATCTTTAAGTTTTTTGGGTACTTAACAAACAAAAAAGACACCAAAAATAACAAAGGAAAAAGGAAAGAAAAAGAAAAGAGCGTTTTGAAGTCATGGTAATCCAAATAAAATTTCACTATTATCACACACTGATTGTGTCTTAGTAGACAATAGGGCGTCCTTTATGTTTCAGCACATTTTTACATTTTTACGCATGCTCTTGATTAATTTTTGACATTCCCGGGTCGTAATGTCATTCCACTCTTCCGAAATCTTCTCGCGCAATTTGTGGACATTTTTGTGTTTGCGAGCAGCTACGCGCTGGCCTATGATGTTCCACAAGTTTTCGATCGGATTCAAATCCGGACTCCTAGGGGGGCAATCCAACAATGTGATATTGTTCCTGTCAAACCACTCCATTGTTGAAGCAGATTTATGGCAAGCAGCGTTATCCTTCTGGTAAGCTAACTACCCATTGTGAAGCTTGTGGGCGGATGGCAGCACGTTTTCTTGCATAGTTTCAATGTAACGTTGTGAATCCATCTTGTGAAGACATCTTAAAATCCCAGTTCCTGCAGCGGATATGCACCCCCAGATCATCAGATTACTCTATGCGACCTTCCGAATTTTCCCATACCAATTATTTGCCATTTCAATCCTTCTGACACAGGCTGTTCCAGCCGAGCAGCTAGCTTGTGAGCAGGTGAGTACTCGCCACCTTTTGTGAGTAAACCTGCAATATGCAATACAGCTCTGCTGTAGGGGCTGCCGTTACTAAGCGGTGGATACATTAGGACCGGCAGGGAGCACATGGACTTGTACTATGACCTTCACCCAGTGATGTATTGGCTATCACCCCCAGTCCCTCTCCAACCGTGCTCCGAACATCACTGCTGAGTACTCGCGTGTACGCATACTCAAACTCGTGGATTTGTAACGGCCTGTTCTGACACAACTTTTTTCCTCATTTTCACAGTTCATGTAACACTAACCTCTAGCTCTTGGCAACTGTCTCAAGATAAAGGCTTCACATTCACATAAATTACTCCATCTGCCTGGCTAGGTGTATGCCATCTGTTGAGGAAAAGATGAACTATCATCCTGTGTTAGTGACGTGTAGATTGCTCAAACAGCTTTCTCCCTTTGCACGTCTAATGATAGAACGTACAAGGCATTTCCGGCAGGACTTTACGTCCTCATTTGAGTACGTAATTCAATTGCTTATATGAGGACGAAGCGTCCTGCTGGCAAGACCGTTCTTTTTCCCATTATAAAGAGGGAAATGTAACGAATCAGCGCATGCAAGTCTGAAGTTGGTAGCTCTGACCGTTCAGTAATGGCGGCGATTATACGTAAGGGTGACCGTGTTTATGTTTTTGTACCTATTTTGATGCTCTAAACAGCGGAAATGCATGGAGTCATTCGTTATTTGCTAGTGACATCATAGAATGTTTGCTAGTATATTGAGAGAGAAAATATCTAATTTGCTCGAGAGTGCATAGAAAACAAATGAAAGCAAGCTACTTTTGCAAGAAATGCAGGCCTACAGCTGTTATGTGTAGCTCACAAACTGGCAGAGATTCTATCGAATACCACATAAGAAGCGGTATACCCTTACGTTGTACCCTTACGTAGATGTGTACTGAAATGACTACAGTCGAAAAGCAAGAAATCGAACATTTTTTCATTTATATATTTTTGATGTTAATTTTAGATATCTTAGATATTACTCATTTGAAATGGCCAAATTAGTAGGTAAATAAATCCAATTTTTATAAATTTTTATATAGGTAGCCTATTTTAGATCTTAAAACTTTTACAACTTTTTTTTATAGGTAAACTTACTTCTCATACATTTATATAGTCTCTGTACTGTAAGAAAACACGTTTATACTTTATACGTTTATACATTTTATAGTCAATAATTGATTATGAGACAGTTATTGTATTAGTCAATATGAGTCATATTACACTGTTTTAGAATATTTACAGACAATTATTGTTTCCCCAGTACCAGATCTGCAGTATTATTACGCTCTGATAACCCAAGGTACTGCCGGAAGGACGCGTCCTGTTGGAAAGCCAGTTCAAACATTTGCCATAAGGGTATAAAGTCCTGCAGGAAGGACGCGGCGGTGTGTACAAAAGTACTTCCGGAAGGTCCTTCTAGCAGGACGAGTGAATGTACGCTCTATCACTAAACGCGTAGTACAAGTTACTCGTTTATTTCGGTTTTATAAAAAATAAAGACAAAATTATAAAACGATAAGAAAATTTTTGGGAATTAATTTTTTGATGTCATTATGATCCTAAACCTCTCACAATACAAGAAAAAATCTATACTAAAATACACGAGCCCGTTTATGGTACACAAATTATTCCATATTTAACGACATGGACATTTTTCAATATCTGTACAGTAAATACAATTCCATAACTAGTAAACTGAAATATATATCCGAATGTTCACTATCTCTACAGACGCCTCATAGACTACATTATTAAGAAATTAATTATGAAAAGGTTTCCGATAAAATTATAAGATTAGGAAATAATTATATGAAATAGGCTAGTGGTCTTAAACTTTTGTTAAGTACTGTAGTGTGTGTATTGGTAAAACAGGTGAGGATTGGGATCGAGGTGGCCGTGGACGTAAGTTAGGAACTATCCCAGCATTTTCCTGGAGTAGAAGTGAGGAAACCACGGAATACCACTTCTCGAAAGACTGAGGTGGGAATCAAACCCACTTATTCTCAGTTTTGCCTTACGAGGCTGAGTGTATCCCGTTCTAGCCCTCAGCACAGAATACATTTCTTGGCAGAGCCGGGAATCGAATTCCGGCCTCTGTTGTGACAGCCAAGAATAATAGCCACTGCGCCACGAGACAGACATATAATCTCTACTTAGTATAAAACGAAGTCCCCGATTCTTGGATGTAACGGGTAATGTCGATAACCAATGGATGGATATTGATGTGGTTTTCACCATTCTGTAAAGGATTTCTCGAGGAAAGTTTCTGTAGAAAAGCATTCATTTATGACTAAAGAAACCAAGCGGTAACGATTTCAGTGAATCGAGTGAAAGAAAAAGCTGGCGTCAGTGCGCCATTTAAGCTTGCGCTGGGTAAACCAGTAAAAATATCTACATACCGTGAGTGTAAGAATTGTTCAGCATGAAACGTTCTGCAAAAAAGTCTGCGACAGCATATCTCTATCTTTAATACATCGCCCACTATAAGTGTTTTTACGTTTTCATTTCTTTCAACAATCTCCATTCAGTGGGATTTTAAATTACTAGCTTCGGAGCGAGTTTGCGAGCTAGTGAGCGAACCTATCTCCCCAGCTTCGGCCAGCATCAAACTGTCTAGTCGTGTCGAGCTAAGATTTTAGAGAAGAGTATATGTGTTTGGAGTTTTGCTGTTCACCTCGGCGTTGCTAAATTGCGTCTGGGACCTGCCGTCCGTGCTCCTTTAAGCTTACGCTGGGTAAACCGTGAAAGATACCGGGAAAAGCCGGGGCGGGTTGCTAGTATGTAATATGTACAAGTACAAACTGTATTTAATTGTGTATGATTATGCAATTCCATCAAGTACCTTCGGCTACTACCATTAATAGTAAATAAGTATATTTAGTAGGTAATATTTTGCATATTTTGCATACCAACTTTATTTTAGCAAAATGAGTTGCTTTCAGACTATGAAAACATACTTTACACCCTGTTGACTGTCTCGAGATATTTTAGACATATTTAGACTAATTGATAGTAATATACAATACTAACTACTTAAAGACAGTACAGCATACCAGGTGAAGCAGCTGCCATATAATAGTAATATTGTTTTCTGCAGCCCAACTAGCGTTGTTATCAGGAAGGTCGATATGTCTCTGCTTGCATCCCGTATGGTACCAATGCACTGCAAGTATATCCTGCAAACAATACTGAACCTAATTATTTTTCAACCGTAGTAGTCTGTAGTCACATCGAGGGAAAACTAATAGTGTTCAGTATCGTTTGCGATACATGCTTGTAGTGCATTTGTACCCTACGGGGTGCAAACAGAGAAATATCGACCATCCTGACAACACCCTTTAGTTGGGCTGCATAAAAAAAAATATTATCAGGGGCAGCTGTTTTACCCGGTATATAAATATAATTCGTGAACAAACCGAAATTATGTAATATCAATTTGGCACTTAACTCCTCGGTATGACAATTTTGCGGAATCATTAAACTGAAAAATTCTCTGAGCAGGAACGAGCTAAAACTGCACAAAATGTAAAAAGTATAAGTCGGAAAATACTAAAAATAACCTTAATTTTGACAACAACAACAAAATAGCCCTGTCCCTCCAAAAATAAGAAAACGCACAAAATATGCTGTATCAAACAACATACTGTAGATCTTGAAGTAAACAATTTGCACAAATCATGTAAATCCCAAAGGATCTATGTATCTGCCTATCTAGAAAAAGGATGTAAGTTCATAGAAATCCTGACCCCAAGATCATACAAGTATGAGCTGAGCCCCTGTTACTCACCAGAAGCGACCGCTGCGTCTGCCTGCTGCCCACACTTTGAGCCTGTGGACGCCAAGCAAGCCAGAAGCTTGTGACGGAGCGCCTACTCAGCAGTGTCTTGGAGCTGACACATGCAGACTTGAGATGTCCTAGGAGTAGGGGGTAGGGTTGCCAGACGTACAGTATTTGCTGGAACAATACGATATTTCCGTTTATCTTTGCGAAAATTGTGTGTGTAGACGAAATGGACCCTCAGGGAGGGTATGAGGCAGTTAGAATTGCATTGGGGCTAAATGAGGCATTCTCAATAAATAAGAAACCGACAGCAGCGGCTACGCTGGCTAAAGCGCAGCGTTAGGTCATGGGGCCAAGCTCTCTGCTGACTCGGTAGACGCGTGGGTTCGAGCCCCACCGTCGGCTGTCCTTGAAATGGTTTTCCGTGGTTTCCCATTTTCACCACGAGGCAAATGCTGGGACGGTACCTTCTGACAGGCCACGGCCGCTTCCTTCCACATTCTTGCCCAGTTTCATTCATCTTCATCCATTCCATCTCTCATCCCGACGCGCAGGTCTCCCACGGGCGTCGACTTGAAAGATCTGCACCCGGCCTCTCAGGGGGCTATACGAAATAAATAAATAAATAAATAAATAAATAAATAAATAAGAAAGTTTATACGATGCCGAATGTTCAAAACCTCGTATCCACCCTTTTTTAGTGATCGATTGTTGACTGCCTTTAGGGGCTTTGCGACATCGTGGTCATGAAGCCCCGTGTACTGCGGTGTGTGTAGAATTTGTCTGATAGCTTGTGTCACTCTGATGTATGTACTAGTGTGTGTATTTGTAATTGAGGTAGGATTTAGGTAGATAACGGCCGTGGTATTAAGTACGGTACCATCCCGGCATTTGCCTGGAGTAGAAGTGCGAAACCACGATAAACCAACTTCAAGGATGGCTGAGGTAGGAATCGAACCCACCTCTACTCATTTTTGCCTCACGACGTTCAATGTAGCCTACCACGTTCCAGCCCTCAGACCAGAATTATATTTCTTGGCAGAACTGGGAATCGAACCCGGGCCTCCGTGTTGACAGCCAAGAATGTTAGTCACTACCAAACAAGGCGCATCTTCCAATGTTCGGTACAGTAAAACCTGCCATGCCACAATTCGAGGAAAAACTCCGTCAATCAATACCTTTAATTTTCAAAACAGTTAGATAGGGGACATGTTTCGAGCTATTTTTCTTAGCCCTTGCTCAGCCCTGACTTAAGTAGTATTAGACAATCAATCTTTGTACATCTCCTTTCATCAAATGAAAAACATGTTTTTATAGTGTTTTAACATGTTTGTTTGCAGTGTATTTTTGCAGGGACACCAACAGTTGCATTACCAATACTGCAACTAAATAATACTGAAAATCCACAGCCTGCTTCCAGTCTCCGACCGGGTCAGGAATGGAATGAATGAAGCCCCCATCTAGCGGCGAGGATATGAACTGTGCCGGCTGCCGAGGCCTGACGCACTCCTCTGGGGCAATGATTAAATGAATGACAGATGAAATGAAATGATAGTGGAGAGTGTTGCTGGAATGAAATTTTGACAGGGAAAACCGGAGTACCCGGAGAAAAACCTGTCTGCCTCCGTTTTGTCCAGCACAGATCTCACATGGAGTGACCGGGATTTGAACCACGGACCCAGCGGTGAGAGGCCGGCGCGCTGCCGCCTAAGCCACGGAGGCTTCAACTAAATAATACTACATATCGTAAATATTTTTCACCTGCATTCTCAAACATAGTTGTTATAGCCTAAGTATAATGGATCTGATGATGATCGAAACTGGTCATCCTAGTGTATTTATTAATCTCATGTAATTTATTTCAGGATTAGGGCACAACCCAGCTCTTTTTGGGTACATTCGTGTTGACCGACTGAAAAGCACCAAACTTTTGTTTAGCACAATGAGTTGCTTTCAGACTAAGAAAACATACTTCACACCCTTTTGACTGTCTCAAGATATTTTAGTCATATTTAGACTAATTTAGACTCTTCTTTAGACTAATTGATAGTAATATTCAATACTAACTACTTAAAGACAGTACTGTATACCAGGTGAAGCAGCTGCCATATAATAGTAATCTTGTTTTATGCAGCCCAACTAGCGTTGTTATCAGGAAGGTCGATATTTCTCTGCTTGCATCCCGTATGGCACTAATGCACTGCAAGCATATCCTGCAAACTATACTGAACACTATTAATTTTCCTTTGTATTAGTCTGTAGTCACATCGAGGTAAAAATAATAGTGTTCAGTATCGTTTGTGATATATGCTTGCAGTGTATTTGTACCCTACGGGGTGCAAACAGAGAAATATCGACCTTCCTGACAACACGCGTTAGTTGGGCTGCATAAAACAATATTATTAGGGGCAGCTGATTCACCTGGTATATGCCATTTTTGCAAAATTATTTTTATTAACATCAAATTAAAGCCTCCATTTGTTATAGATCAGTGTGTAACTAATAGGAATTTTCAAGAAAACCCAAATGAAATATTAATAACAAATCTTTGCTCGTAATAACATTAGTTCCTTTTTTTTAGCAACATCGCTGGAGAAGGCCATAATATGGCCGAAACTGGTGCATTTATTTAATTAATGTATATTAATTTAATTATTATTGACTAAAGTGTAATCAATTTATTAATACCATAAATTGGTATTCATTTAGACATATCTTATATAATTGAATAATTGGGAAAATTGGCATATTTTTCTAGAACTGAAATACAGCGAGTCCGGGAATGTTTTCCGCAGCGCCTACATGCGTTTGCGAGAGCTAGCTACAGCATTTACGTTGGTAGCACGGCTGCCGCTTGCATCATAACAAATAAACAGTAAACTTTGTACTCACCACAGCCATTCATAACAGATGCTGGAACCATTCACAGTACATCACTCTTTTTCCGTAATCAGTATGTTTTAATTCATGAACCACGGTAACTTTATAAGGGAACAACTGAAGCTTGTCTCTTACAGCTTTATGTGCTCGTGACTTAGAGATTTCTGTTTATTGAGCTAATTTTCGTGTTGATTTACTTGGACTACGCAGCATTATATCTGATATTTCATCATGTTTTTCGTCTGTTAAAAGCGTAGGCCTGCCTGTTCCCGGTACATCGTAAACTGAGCCAGTCACAAGAAATTCACTTACCAAATCCCGAACGGTATCACGGTTTGGACACTTTGAATTAGGAAACCCCGCCTGAAATCTTAATTTTACATTTTCTGTAAACCGATCGCCTTCGCGAAAAACGTATTCCACCAAAAAAAAACCTCTCCCTTCAGTAGTAAACATTACCGCCTGTATACTGTTGCACTCTTCCAATAAGCTATCTGAACGCTCGCATACTGCAATACACACTGAAGACATACAGGCTCGCTCGCTTATCGCAATACATACTGACAGCCCACACGCGGGAGTCCCCCTTTCAAGGACACAGTGCAGCCAACTAAACTTTTGACTCAACTATTCGCAGCTGCACGTACCCACTGCGAGAACATTCTCGGTCGCCCTGTCTTGACAAGTGATTGTGCTACGATAATGTTTGTTGGCTTGGGATATTATGCACGTTACGCATTAACAATTGAGACCCAACTTACTTGATACTGTTATCTGTGTATTAAAGTAATTTCGAATATATCATTGTACCAAGGTCATATTTCACCTTTTACTAAAATGAAATGTTGGGGAGGGACCTGAAGGGCAGAGGCCGCTTCTCACCAAGGTGGACCGGGTTCGATTCTCGGTTAGGGCTATCACACAATTTCCACATGTACATAAATACCGGGGCTATGTGACCACGAAGTCGCAGCCTCTAAAAAAATCAACAACAATTCTCGGTTAATGTGAGATTTTCGAAGTGAAATTTCAGGTCCTGTGGTTTGGATACGACGTAAGACATGAGGTTTCGTGGCTCATGATCACGAGATTAACTGTCACGTAAAACTTGAGATACTATGCAGGTTATGATTATTCATTGAGCGTCTACTTACTTGATTCTGTCATCCATGTGTTAAAATAATTACGAATATTTATTTCTCCAAGGTTATTCTTCTAAAGGGAGGAGCGTGTCAAGTCTTCTGGAACACGCAAGCACCCAGAAGCCAGTTGGCCTGCCCCACAGCAACTAGCATGCGTTGACTGGCGATTTGTTTCAGCATTTGTTTTTATGGGTTGTGTGTGATCACAATACGATGATTCAAATGACGAGTCGGAGGCGAACTTCAATTGCAGATGTTACAAAAATGAAAGGCGACGGTAATTGTCTGTTTAGGTTACTAACATAGAGGCATTCGAACAGCAAATGTCGAGAGGAAAGAAGTGCTATAGGATTGTTGAAATGAATGCTGCGATGCAGCACGGGTCTTCTAGTAAAATTTTAAAAGCAATCGCTCAGGAAGCGGTTGTGCAGTTGTCAAACTTGAAGCATTATAAAACACTAGTTTAAGCTTATCATAATTAATATACCGCGTAGTCGACATCCTGAAAATAAGTTATTAAAATCTATTAGAGCTACAATGACGGAACTTTGTAACAAGGTAGGACCGTGTAACTGGTTTTCTATGCCAAGGACGACAGATTAGTGACAACTATATTTTCAAGACGGTGGCTATGCGTACTATTAAAACATTAAATTGCAATTCCGCAACTAACATAGAATTTGGTGAGAGAGGAGCATCGTATAAAAGATCTCGGCAGACTGTTATAAACTTAATATAGCGCACAGTTACACCTTGGAAATATAAGTAATTAAAATTGGTGATCCTCAATATATTAGAGCTGCAATGATGAAACTTCCTAAATATGTAGATTCTACGAGAGACTTTATTTATTCTCGGCATAAGGCCAACGATTTAAAGAATTGATAAAGGTGGTTGGGCATGCTAATAAAACATTAAAATCAATTACTGAGGTTGCGGTTGAGCAATTAGCATAAAAATTGGTAGACTAAGATCATCATAAGACATACCTCACTAATACTAGTTTAAAGGCTATCACAATGAATGCAGCGCGCAGCCACCGTCTTGAAAATATAAGTACAGTAGTTAATATCGATAACTAACCTTATATTAGAGCTACAATGTCGAAACTTGGCAGTAAGTTAATCACTAGACTACTACCTAGACTACTACCTAGACTACCTATGCTCAAAGGAAATGATCAGCGACTTCATAAATTCACGATGGTGACTAGGCGTATTATTAAAACATTATATTCAATAACTCAGGATGTAACATATATTGTGAAATGACTGGCTGCGTGGCTCAGCGGTAACGTTCTCGCTTGCTGTGCTTAAGGTTGCAGGATTGAATCCTGGCGCAGTCAGCTGGAATTTAAGGGTGCACACATGCGAGGGAGCCGTGTCAGTAGATTTACTGGCACGTTGAAGACCCCCTTCGGGGCAAAATTCCGACACCCCGGTGTCTCTAAAAGCCGTAGTAGTTAATAGGGATGTAAAACAAATAACATTATTGTTTGCATTGTGAAATGGACATGCAACTTGGTACGGAGGATCGTATAAATAACCTCACTAGAATTAGTCACAAGACATTCACCGTGAATACAGAACGCAACGGCTACCATCTTGAAAATATAAGTTATTAAAATTGATAACCCACCATCTATTAGAGCTATAATGACGAAGTGTAGTAAGTAGATAGTCTCAAATAAGATACTTTATGGTTAAAAGGCACAAGATAAACAACTCCATACATTCAAGATGGTGGGTAAGCGTACTAATAAAATCAGTTACTCAGAATAAAATAGCGGAAATACGACCAAACTTAGGCCTATCAAAGGAGGAGTCTTATGTAAGATGCAACTTAAACGAACGTGACTAGAACATGAAATACAACTTTTGTGATACCGCTGTTTTGAAAATATAAAATATTTAATTTAGAATTAGCAACATACAGTACAATACAAACCAGTTACAATGAAGACTTACGACGGTGGTAGACTCGTATAAGATGCTTGCGCCGTATAATTCACTTACAAAGGCATCACTATGCAAGTGTGTACTAGGCCTATGCAACACGCCAAATTTCCATTGCTTGCTGTTTTACCAATATGAACCATTCGGGTGCGTGTTATTTGACTCAGTGCGCTGTCTGTAGATGACGTTAATAGTTGACCACCCTAATTTTACGAAATTACACTACATGATATGGAGAAGAGGTACAACCATACCCATAAATTTTAAAGAAAGTAGGTAATATGGACCATGGCATGCATAAAGCTTAGATCATAAATCCAATAGATGGCTGATGACGTCACATTGTTGAAACCAACATCTCGATCAGCTGACTAAAGGGAACTGCGGGTAGTTTGGAGCACTGAAATACTACACGTGATGATAGAATTGGGCTATTTAAAGTGAGTTATATTCATTACTAAGCCAGAATGGTGTATTACTGTGTCGCGTATGGATGTAAGGAGACGTTTAAAAAGGTTCGGGCATTTCTTTCCATGCGTAAGTTAATTCATTGCAAATTAACCCTAAAATTCTTGACTTAATTACTTGCATTTCTTTAGCCTACGTTTCCTCTTAACTCCGAAACATGAAAGAAAAATAATTAAATATGGAAATGCTGGCATTTATTGTAAATTATTATAATTTACCCTATCCCTTACTCCACTCAGCAGGCCTGTATTTATGCTCGAATGTATCAAGTATTTACATGTCCATAGACGTTTTTTCTTGGTGTTTTATTGAGACTGCTAGTAAATGCATATCTGAACAAAAAATGCTTTATGTCCCTACGCTGGATTAAATGTAGTGTGGACTACACAATCCAGTCGCCAATCAAGTTCAGTGTCAACTTGTAGGTTATGCTACAGACGTGACGATGTAGTCTTCGATAATAAATACGCTGAGGTAATATTTGTCATCTTATTAAACGTATGGACAGTGCGTTTGGTTGAGGAAATTTTGAGATTCTTCTAGGATACATTGCATCCCTAATTTAGTCAATTCTTCGTAGAATTTCAAAGTTCTGGGTTATTTTTGCGAAAGTTTCTATGATTCATGGAAAATGGAATTTAAAAGGAAACAGTTCATTGATTAAAATGTTTTCCTATGTAGCAAATGTAATACATAGTTGTTAGAAAGCAACGCTTACTAAATCGATAGCCTTCCTTATTTCCATTTGCCCATGTTGTTTTGTTCATTTTCATAAAATACTGAATTGGAAGGTAACGCTGAATGAGAGCTCATCGTACGATAAACTTTTCTTAAGTACCGGTACTGAAATTAGCCAAAATACATTTTCTAATAATGAAAAATAAATTAGGAAATGATGTAGTAATAGATTGAACTTGTTGGGAGCCCTCGGGCGTACAATCAAAAGTGACCAGCTACACAAACACAATTCTGTTCAAAAATCAGTAGGCCCAATTCAGAGTTGGATTTGTTAGTAATTATTTGCAAGAGGGGATACTGGATGAGTGAGTATTATGGAACACGACAGCCACTTTTTACACAAACACAATTCTGTAAAAGAACCAGTAGGCCTAATTCAGAATTGGATTTGTTATTAATTATAACAAGAGGGGATCCTGGATGTATGAGTATTACGGAACACGACAGCCACTTTTAACACCAAATATGTTACATTCTTAACTTTTGCTACCTTCCGGTACATAAAGAAACATGCAATGCTTTTCCCAATGTCGTATAAATTACGAAAATGTGTGTTTAAACTATCATTAAAAATCATTTCCCCACATACTCCTACCACCTTCCATTACGAGTTTCTTTAGTCAGGTGATCGAGATGTTGGTTTCACGTCACAGGACAGGCGCAGTGTGGCAATGCGCACTCTATTGTATTTATGCTCGAAGGCATAAAGGAACCAAGCGCCATTTATACTGAAATTGAGTTATAAGTGCCATCTTGTGGAGGAAATATTGAACTATCTGCCCAGCAAATATGGTCTTCAGGCATGGAATAATTATTTTACATTTTAAGTTTGAAGCGAGTGCTTGTTCTGTATGGCGGATTGGAGAAAACGCATAACAGAACCAAGTGCCATGCAATCTTAAAGTGAGGTTAAATCAGTGATTAAATGTTTTGCATAATGGAACCAAGCGTCTTGCATATTACGTTTTTGTATTGCTTTTTTGATCTAATTGGTTCTTAGCCATTTTGCAATGAATACGTTTTTTTTAAGTCTAATATTATTTTATATGAAAGAGTAAAATATTGTAAAAATAAGCTATGGTATCAAAATAAATAATTTATTAGTGTAGGCACACTGATAAAAAGATACCCAGGATACAGATCCCATTATCCATGTGGTTAGACTGAATGTTATTATTTACCAAGAGATCTCACTTGGAAGATGATTGTTGTTTTAAGGTGCGTATCAGTGAGATCATCTTCCCCTAGAATAGACCACTTTCACTGTTATGCACCACTTGTGTAAAGAGGAACATAGCAACCTTGTTTGTAAACCAAGATATCAAGCAATGTTTGCAAATAATTCTATTTAAAGACCAAACCTCAAAAAGAAATACGTATATACCTGTAGTAAATCTGACCTACTAGACCGAAATTGTAAATTGCCATCAGCAACAAATGATGAAGAGTGAGAAAATATTGCAAAATAAAGACCATAATTTGCACCTGGATATAATAGAAAATGCGAGTAATCGCTGACATTGTAGGGCATAAAGCTGTTATAGATTTTGAGGTTGTGAGTGAATGGAATGTGGAATTTTTGGAGCTTCATAAGCGCAGTTAATTTTGTATTCCACTACAGTTTCTCGTTCTATTGATGGGGCATAAAATGCTTATTAATAATGATAATAATAATATAAAACTATTTTAATTTTGTGTGAATTTGTACTATTGCATTCGAGAAGAGTGTCATATCCACACAGGATGTAGGTGACCCGATTAGAGTCCCTGGCTGGTCTAAAGGATCACTATTCAGGCGTTAACATGCAGTAGGGTGGCCAGACCCTTTCCAACCCTCCCCCTGCCAAAGCATCCAGCAGGTGCCTATTTTGCATCACAAGGCTAGGAGACCACTTGGTGTATTCTTGGGAATACACGGTTAGTTAGAGTTAGCAATTGCTGCTCTTTGCTTTCTTTCATTGATTCTTTCTTTCTCTTCTCGCAGACACCAACAGTGATCCTTTTGTATTTCCTTTTTCCTTCGATCAGGAATTTATTGTGTTCTTGAGTTTGTTTCAGTTGCTTATTCCGTGAAAACTTCACAGCCTCTACACGCGGCAACCAACCGAAGTTCTTCGGATTCATCGAGGTCAAGATGACTTACACACCATCCCAGCAGGCGCCGTCTTCGTCGTCAGCTATCATCTCCTTGAAGACCCTACTCCATGAAGAAAATTATTCTATAAAGGGTTTATATTGTTCTTATGTCTCCTACCCTGGTTATTGTTCTTTTGTTTCTCCCCACCTCTACTCCGTCTTCTCACTTGCCGTGTGCTCAATTCCTTCGCCCACTTCTAGTTCGGACTTCGAGTGAACAGTTTGCCCTCTCTCGGAGGCCTACCTCCTCTAAAACTGAGGTAAAATTTCAAATCGGCGCTATGTCTGATTTTTAAAAGTAACGGCTACAGGGATCTTCCAGCTTTAATCATCATGCAAGTTAAGTAACTGATACATTGAATTTAATCATGTTTTAAAGAAGGTTTTCAACAACATGTTAAATGCCTTGAATGAAAGTTATATGCAGTGTTAAGAATTTTGCAAACTTGCGAAATAACTGCCCACGAGGGAATTGTCATGCCTAAGCTAACTAAGCTTATTTTCAAATCTGAAATTTAGTGCTTCTTGTACTAAATAGGGGATACCTTCCCTTCAACGAGGGATTTATGCCAATTAATAACTTTCTAAAACTTAACTTGCCTCCGAGGGATTACTACCGCTCCATTTAACTGTCAGTACAGTTCTGGAACTTTCCATTCAAATTAAACTGTCAACCGTGTGAACTACACTCCACACTGTCTCAATTACCACAACTTTAAGTGAAATCGACCTATTAACTGCAATCCAAAACCTTTCTAACGCAATAAACCTATTCAAGTCAAACTCAGTGAATTCATAAACTGCAATAACTTTTCTCTTGTTCAACAAACTTTTAGTGCTTCCAAAGTGATCGTGTGGCTGCTTCTGCGTCGTGATTCGTTCGTATAATTCAAATTGACCAGAACTCAAATCCTATGTTTCCTACACTCCTAATCCCTTTATTAACCAATATAATTAAATTAAACTAGTTACTTTTCTACGAGGCCTCGCCAAACCATAGGCGCCCTCCCAATTTGTTCCACTTAAAACTTATTGATTCTGTAAAAATAACCGTGCTTATAATCCACGCTTTAATACTCATTATTTCCGGCTTCGTCTAAGAAGTAAGCGTTTTCTAATTATTAAAAATTTATATAATTGTGTAATCCAGGCTTCACAAAAGGTAACCTGCCCTATTAGAATTTGTAATCTCTTAAATTCTGCGTAAATAGCAGTGGTTATAGAAACCACTTATTAATCTTCTTTTTCTTATCCTGCTAGACCAGGAATGCATAATTCTTTCCTCGATACTAAGGTATTCTAAAAGCCTTATTTTGGAAATTTTAATATTCTGCCTAATGAATTAGGTTGAATATTAAACAAAATTGTAATTATGTCTCTATTGCCATTAGAAGCTTTAAACTTCTCAATTTTTTGCACATTTCAAAAACCTAGTAAGGTTTTAGTGCTTGTGAAAGGTTCGAAACCTTGAAATTGTTTAACACTATTGTTTATTTTAAACCTCTTTTTTATTAGGTCTGAGACCTGTAATGTTTATAAAACAAAAAAAGTTGTTCTTAAACTCGATATAAGATCCGAAATTTAAAAAATGTTAATTGTTTAAATTCTAATACTTTGTCAAATAAATCCTTTATTATTCGGTTTTATCACTCTTGCTAGAAAACTCGTTAGGAAGGACCCTCTCTTCCCTAATCTTTCTCCTGAAATTATTCTATGTTCAAAGAAAAAGGCCAAGCCCTACATGATAAGTTCATCAAAAACTCTATCACTTGTTGTGTTTAAAACAAAACTTCCAATAACAACATTTACTAAGTTTCTCTTAGCTATCACAACTAATTCTAGTAAATCATTAAGGCAAGTATAGTTCGCTCTGCCAGCTTCTTACTTGTAGAGATTTTCACTCTGACTTATGATTCACTGTTTAAAATTTTGTTTTTGTTTAAATAAGGTTTGAAGTTTTTCTCCGTTCCAAACCTTTACTCGGCACTCTGCTGGGTAAAGGTTTAGCCTGCTTTAAGTGCAACAATTGGTATTCTTTAAAGATTCTCACTAATAATACTAAAAAATATTGCAAAAAAGCACTATCATTGCTTCATCCCTGCCCACCCTGGAAACATTCGGCCTTTCTGTCGGAGATCCGACAGTGTCTTATAATAAAAATATTCCAGCCAATTTAAATCTTCCTCGCATTTCAGAATGCTCTCTAAAGGTTCACCCTTTTGAAGGGAAAGTACATAATTCCTTGATATTCGGCACCACTTGGTCCGCCAGCACACTACGTCCCTACAATATATCCGCAATCGGGCTCGGGATGGAAAGAGCACGCAGTGATAGCTTGCCGGCGACCTCAGCTCACGCTGCGCTCTAAAAGTCCCCGCCATTTTAGGTACTTCATAGGCCTTGTGCAGCAAAAACTCTTTCTACATCTTTATTTTATTTCGGTTTTGTGTTGAATTCTCTTCCTCTTTGCCAAAAATTGTTCCCACTCCTAAACCTACTTCATTTTTTCTCATCATTTCTCTCAGGTAGTGTTGACACTCAGTATTAACCTACCACCACGTACCGGACCGTACCAAGACTGTTTAATTTGTTGGCAGAGCCGGGAATCGAACCTGGGACATCTGGGGTGACAGTCAACAATGCTATCCACTGCATCACGTGGCGGTCTATATTTAATTAGAGAATGACAGTCAGCTATGCTGTGTACGTAAACATTCATAACAGAACCAGGTGTCTGGTTCCATTTCAATTATTGTCTATGGTAAATAATCAATCAAGCACAAAGGAACCAATTGCCATTTGATAGTATATTAAGTAATTTACAAAGGCAAAATAAATATGTGTATGTGATAAAGTAAAATATATATAATTATTTTGCCTTTGTATATTACTTAATATACTAAAAAGTGGCACTTGGTTCCTTTACGTAATTATGTTATTTTCAGATTCCACACGTGTAATAGGAATTAAATATCGAAGGTTAACTTTGAGCCTCAATATCTCAGTTCCATCTTGATGGTGGATGGTTCCTTTATGCATAACATGGTCCATATGTTCTTTACTGAACACTTAGTTAAAGAAATTCCTACTCTCAATGTTTTTTTCAACTTAACCTTACTGCTACAAAAGCCAAACAAATGTCCGCGGATTGAATAGAATATAAAACTACCAGAATTAAAGATGATGAATACATTAATTCATTAAGCCTTCAGTGCTGTTCATAGCGTGGTTCAATAGAACCTTTTATTCCCATTAAAATCAAATGGACAAAGGTTATCGTCAGTGGTGGACGTAGAGGAAGGGGAATGATGGGGGTCAAATATCAAAGAGTGTCATATCAACAAGGGATAGAGTCCCTAGCTGTGCTAAGGGGTCACTAACCAGGCGTCATGAGCCGGAGTTTAAGTACGGTAGGTTGACCAGTTTCTTTCTACTACTCCTCCTGCAACATCATCTGGCAGGTTCCCATTTGGCATAATGAGGCTGGGAGCCCCCATACCAGACCATACCAAGACTTTAAAATTCTGGGCAGAGCCGGGAATCAAACCCGGGCCAACACAAGGCGGTCATGATGGGGATACATTTGTCCAAAATTGAGAAAACATATTTTCCTTGATAATGATTTCTATTTTATATCCTCCTCAATTCCAAGCAAACACAATAAAATAGCAGAGTTCAGGATGCACGGAAAATTCCCAAACCTTTGATACTCATCCACGCACTCTGTGATTGTTTCTACCTCCAGCGAAACCTGACTAGCCTTGCGCACCACATCTGCAATGTGGAGTGTCTGCGTTTAGTTTTGAGTCAGAGGAATCATGATCAATATATTTAAAAATCTCTAAGTTTCGAATTCGAACTGGAATATCTCCATAATTAGGAGCCGAAAACAGGTACTTTTTTTTAAACATAAGTGCATCCATATCTGTGTTAGATAGGGAGTTACAATTGCATGGCACACGGAGAAATTGAAGCTGCAAGTTTTGGCATTGGCCTTCAATAGAAGGTTATAATGTAAGTTTACTGATGTAACTTTGAATGTGCGCCAACCAAATATGACGGCAGCGAGAAATTTAAAGTTTTAATATATTGGATTTCACGGCCAAGAAATTAAACTCAGCAATTTTCTAGGTTTATTGCCGTGTTTTGTGCGGGCTACAAGACACGGCAATAACCATTGAGTTTAATTCCTAGGCCGTGAAAGGCAATGTACCGCCTTTTTGGAAGCCTTTATAGGGAGGTGAAAGTTTGCTTGAGCTTTTAGCTCTCGCAGTAAAGGAGAGGAGGTGCGCTTCATAAGATGGGAGGTAGCGCGCAGTTCGCTACTCCTGTGGGGGTCCGGGCACTGACACCAAGAGCCCACTGATGAGCCTATCTTGGTGTTCCTAGGCGGAACCCCACACAAGACACGGCAATAAACCTAAAAAATTGCTGAGTTTAAAATTATGAATTGCTTTTTCTGGAGACCTCATAATTATATCACTGTGAATTTGGCATAATGATTCCGTACATAAGGCTGAATATATTGGATAATAATGCTAATAATCGTTTTAAAAATCAAGATGGTGGTCATGTTTATTTCTAGAAATTTAATTTCATATCTCGTTTTTTATTCGAATGACCCCATCGGAACTTGGTATACTGTAGTGAACAGTTACTATATAGCAAGTCAAATAGTAGGCCTATATAACTCTTAGCGTAGTTCTTATAAATCATCGATGGCGCACATGTCAATTCCCTAAAATTAAAATTATCATGTAGTTTTCCTATCTTATTAGCGAAATGGTATATTGAACCGGTACTAAGAATTACATATTCCTGCATATAATTTTCATGGATATATCTCTTAAATTATAAATGGGCACTTGTCTTATTGTGAGAAATGTACTGTATTTCTTCAGCTCACAACGAAATGATCCCATCCCAGCAATATCTGGTATACTGTACTGAGCCGATACCATGATTTAAATATTCATGACATCATGACTGTTATATTTTGAGGTTTAATTTCCTTTAACGTACAGATGGCACGTCTACCAATTTCTTCGAAATGTATGTTCTCAACGCATTATGTAATCAGTTAATCTCAGTCAAATCGGGCATTTTGATCCTTTGCTTTGAGTTTAATTCCCGTATGTAAGTTCAAGAGTACTTCTTGTATATTACGTATGGTGCGCATGTTAACTCCACATATATGAATTATCTATACTAATATAATAAAGCTGAAGAGTTTGTGTGTTTGTTTGTGTGTTTAAACGCGCTAATCTCTGGAACTACCAGTCGGATTCGAAAATTTCTTTTTTTATATGATAGCCAGATTCAAGAGAAATAGTTTAGGCTGTGATAGATTTCGGACAAACCACCCCATTCCCTGCATTTAGACCCTTTAGCTCAAATCTATACCCTTTCACCGATCAGAACCAAAATTTGTATATATACCCTTTGGAACCGTGCATGAAATTTATGACAGACCGGTCCATTCCCTGCATTTAGGCCCTTTGGCACAAATATACACCTTTTCACCGATCTGAACCAAAATGTATATACTTAGCCTTTGGAACCCTACGAGTAACACTGTTTACATGAACTTTCGGACAGACCACCCCTTTTCCTGCATTTAAGCCCTTTGGCACAAATCTACACCGTTTCACCGATCTGAACCAAAATTTGTATACTTACCCTTTGGAACCCTGCGAGTAACACAGTCTACGTGAAATTTTGGACAAACCACTCCATTCCCTGCATTCAGGCCCTTTGGCACAACTCTACACCGTTTCACCGATCTGAACCAAAATTTGTATACACACCCTTTGGAACACTGCGGGTAACATTGTCCACTTTAAATTTCGGACAGACCACTCAATTCCCTGCATTTAGGCCCTTTGACACAAATCTACACCGTTTCACCGATCTGAACCAAAATGTGTATACTTACCCTTTGGAACCCTGCGAGTAACATTGTTTACATGAAATTCCGGACAGACCACTCCATTCCCTGTCTTTATGCACTTCAGGGGCGTGGTGGCGCAGCGTTCAAGCTGTTGGCCTCTCACAACGGCAGACCGGGTTCGATTCCCGGTCAATACATGTGAGATTTTCAAAGTGAAATACCATGTCCTGTGGTTCGGATTCCACGTAAAAAGGAGGTCCCGTGGCTTATGATCATGAGATTAACGGTCACGTAAAACTACAATCTTCTTTCCTTCGTTTTCTTTATGCCCTTCGGCACAAATCTACACCGTTTCACCAATCTGAACCAAAATGTGTATACTTACCTTTTGGATCCCTACGAGGAACACTGTCTGCATGAAATTTTGGACAGACCACTCCATTCCCTGCATTTAGGCCCTTTGGCTCAAATCTACACCGTTTCACCTATCTGAACCAAATTTCACATACTTACACTTTGGAGCCCGACGAGTAACACTGTCTGCTTGAAATTTCGGACAGACCACTCCATTCCCTGCATTTACGTCCATTGGCACAAATCTACACCGTTTCACCGATCTGAATCACATTTTGTACACTTACCCTTTGGAACCCTGCGGGTGACACTGTCCACTTTAAATTTCGGACAGACCACTCCATTCCCTGCATTTAGGCCCTTTATCACAAATCTACACCGTTCCTCCTAATTGCACCAAATTGTACATACACTTTGAAACCCTGCTGGTAACACTGTCCACGTGATATTTTGGACAACGCTCTCCATTCCCTACATTTAGAATAACAAACAAATTGAACTTGAAAACCATGTATTAAGGCCCTAGAAACATTCATGTCCGTAATAGTGTAAATGTAAGAGTATTTTAATAAGTCTATTGTTGACTGGCAATTCGGGCTGCATCACGTCGCCCGTACCAGTGTTCTGGTGAAGAATTGCGAATATAGTTAAATCTTGCGCTGCTTATAAATTGCAGTCACGGGGAGTAATTAATGCAAAAATATTTCTATAGCCCCTTAAAGCAGTTATCATCATGAACTTATTATGCATCTGTGTAAGTGCAATGGTGTTGGTGCAATACATTGAGGTTATCAGCTGCAATAAGCGTTGGTGCTTTCAAATTTACCGTAATTTATTCCGAAACTTATCGTTGAGCGCTATGTGGCCATAAATGATACTATTGTTACCCCTGGAGCTCGGAACAGCCGAAGTTTTCCAAAGTGTTCTGATTATTTTCCTACGGCGCTATGCGACAAAAGACGACACTATTGGTCTCTACATTTCTAACAGACAATGAGATATAGGCCCTAGGCAGTGTCTTTTATTTAACTTACTCCTCTTTCTAATAATTTTTTAGAAATGTGTTTGTAAATTTCATGTGTCAGTGTTGTAGTTAGTAAATAGCCGTTTCCCTATTCATTATTATCATTAATATCATTAGGGGAAAATTATAAATGTTACGTCCATCATACTGTACTGCTTATCACCCTCACTACAACCACCACCACCACCGCCACCACAAGAAGTTATACAGTATTTAATTATTTTTTTCTGGTAGTTTAAGTATCATGTGCCAGTTCTGTAGTGGTATTCATTATCATCCATAAAACAAATAAATCCACCGGGCGAAGCCGAGCACTACTGCTAGTCTAGGAATAATATGATCTCAGCGTAAAGAAAATGGAATGAACCAATACTAGTAGTGAAATATCTTTATATGCAAGTTTCAAGTGTAGATTTTGTAAATTTCATAGCGTACATGTCAATTCTTCAGAAATGCATATCCTGAGATCTTCGTGACATTTTCATATCCTGACGATATCTGGTATTCTGCACAGAGACCATGACTAAATTTTCCTGCGTACAATTTTCCAGTGCTGTTCACTTAAATTGTAGATGGTTCGCATGGCAATTCCCCAAAATTTAAATAATTAATACTCTACGAAAAATTATCTGATCTCAGTTAGGTCTAAGATATCGAACCAATATGACGAGTTACATATTCCTGCAAGTAATTTTAAAGTGTAGTTCTAGTAAATTACAAAAGGTGTGTATGTGAATTCCGCAGATATACATTTCTTTAACCCATCATGCAGTGACCCTGTCTCACTGAAAACGGGTACAGGAAAAAAAATATTGAGTTAAATCGCCTTTCTTTGTAGCTGTTGTTGGATGTTCTCGTGTAGTTGTCAAAGTTAATTTGTGAATAGCGTGTTAATATGCACCAAATAAATCTTCTTCATGGTCTACTGAACACATCACTGAGAAAGTTGAACCAGAACCAGCCTACACTGCACTAAAATTCGGATATAAAATACTTTAAACTTGTTGTCGTGGAATTTCGATAAATATATTTTATATGCCGTTTTACTTTCAACCGATCAATATTTTGTCCAACTATATGTACATACATCTTAATATTTCGGCACATCATTATTTAGATTGTTTTTCAAAACCTACTCATTTATAGGCTACTTCTTAAAGCGAAGTTCAAAAATCAGTTATCATTGACATGCACATTTCTCAATATGGGTTTGTTTCGTCGCCGTCAGGCATCCTTGGAATGGTTTTCCTTGGTTTTACATTTCCAGGAAAATGCCTTGACGGTACCTTCTAATAGGCCACGACCGCTTTCTTCCATCTTTTTGCCCAGTTTCATTCACCTTCATTCATTTAAGCCCTCTCTTTTGTCTGCATCGTGTATTCAGTGGCTAGCATTCTTGGCTGTCTCCGCGGAGGCTCGGGTTTGATTCCCGGCTCTGCCAAGAAATTTAATTCTAGTCTGAGGGGCTCACTCGGCCTCATGAGGTGTAACTGAGAAGAGGCGGATTCGATTCCTACCTCAGCGATCCTCGAAGTGGCTTTCCGTGGATTCTCACTTCTACTCCAGGCAAATGCTGGAATGGCCACCCAAATTCTCCCTCAATTACAAATGCACACACTAGTACGGACATCACAGTGACACAGGATATCAGACAAATTTTACACACACCCAACTACATGGGGCGGCGTGACCACGATGTCGCAATGATCCTAAAGAATCAACAACAACTCATTTAATCTCACTTACTCCTCTCATGAGGTTGGCGTCAGAAAGGATATCTTGCTGTAAAAACTATCCGTCTCATAGATATTGTTTTAGTTCCTTTTATCTCCCCAGTAGAGCGATCGCTTCGCAAGGAGAGATGTAGGAATCTTAGCTCAGAGGGAGGAGGAGCAGCCAAATCTACGGATGTGTCTATGAGTTTACATGGGAGAGTAAGGTGGGGAAGAATTAAAAAAGGCCGCCGGTCTTGGTACCTGACGAAATGTGATGATTCGGGAATTTCCTGTCTGCAGAGAATGGCATCGCGAGGGAACAGCGGACAGAGGTCAAAGGCAAGATGATTTGGCGAGGCATGGACTACCAGCTGATTTGAGTAAACAATTGATCGAGATTTCTTGGTGTATTCACGACTGTTTATTCAGGGATCTGGCATCTGACAATTGTTTATGGGGTGCAGAGCGAGGGTAGGAATGAAGGAAGCTATTCGCACTCACCAGGTCTGCTGTTGTCGTGTGGCCGGTTCTCACCGTGTTACTTCTTGCGGCTTTAACCCTTTATGGGATAGTGGTCTTTATATTAACCAACTGTTATAAGGACAGTTTATGCTTTCAAAGATGCTGATAGTTGAATTTCGGAGAATTTTCATGCCGAAATACTAGTATTTCTAAAAATCAAATATACCTACGTATCTACTTGACGTAATGTGTTGGATAATTTTTTAATAGTACATTATGCAACGAGCCTATAATGACAATAATTAAGACACGAGTATGTTTATAAAACGAGCGTATGCGAGTTTTATAATATCCATACGAGTGTTTTAATTACCATTGTAGGCGAGTTGCATACGACTGTTTATGTTCGACGATAATTATTATATAACTATTTTATGTTCGAACATAAATATTCATAAATATCTGTCGAGATTTAGCCAGTTTTATGTACTGAACAGAGCGCATTAGACGCAGAGAATGCCTTGTATTTGACCATGGCCTCCTCGATTACCCTACTATGACACTAGGCCACGCAGTGAAATTTAAATTAGAAGGCCGTGTAACTCAGCGCAGGTGCGATTCTACCCTTATCTAATTGGTCAAACAACAGTTTCTTGAGCTCTGATTGGCGGGAGAAACTGTTTCAAAATGAAAAATAGTGTTATACTGAGCCTCATTATAGTACAGTTTTTCTGACGTAATTATAATAGTCAGGGTCGAACATAAAAATATTAAAACTGAAAACCTTAACAATTAAAGTGTAAAAATAAAATATAAATATAGAAGTGACAATCATAAAAGAAATATAAAAACTAAAATGATGAACATAACTATTAAAACATTATGAAAATAATTATAAATATAACTTCGAAATTAGTTAATTATCAAATCAATAAAAATATTAAAAACTAAATCTATAAGATCATAAATTGAAAATTAAAAATAAATCTATAATCGTTAAAATTAGAGAAACAAAAAATAACATTAGTTAAAATAAATTATAATGTAAAAACACATAAAAAATAGTTTTGCCTTATAAAGGGTTAAGGCACGCCTGTTATCGTTGCGAGGCTAGTGCACGTGAGGATAGATGTTTACGAGCGTTGCTCCATGTGCGCGCATTTCCTGGCCTTCCTTTGTACGTCTAGCTTCGCGAAATCATTTTCTCCGAAGTTCCTGTACATATTCCATCATGGAAGTTGCCGCTCGTAATCGAGGTTGATGGTGGGTTGTCAGTGACATGGCATGAGGGTCATAACAGCCTCCTTCCCCCAAAAATGTCCATCCTCCGGCATTGGAGCGTCGGGATGTCGTGGATGGCGGTGGTTGTAGTCGTTCTGTAGTTCTTTCCTTTTGGTCATTGGTGTGTTGGTAAGCGCACCTTAGCTTGGGTTAGGTGGGTGTATGCGGTAGTTAGCCTATTTTTGAAGGGTGTATTCAGTTAAAATTGGGGTTTACAATAATTTTTACAGGTTTTTTAATATACAAGTTTGTGGTCATTGAATATGAAGTATGATTGTTAATGATGCGTATAAATATAGGTGTACATGAACATTTGAGTGTAATATATAACATTTTATATGTTTTTTTAATGCTATGCTTAATATTATTTTTGTGTGGGCGTATGCGAGTTCTCATGTGTGCACCAAGGAATTTAGGTCCGTTCCAGCTGTAGACCCTGCCGTCTACCCTTTGTACGTCTAGCTTCGCGAAATCATTTTCTCCAAAGTTCTTTGATTCGTCATTTGTGTAATACCGTTTTGTTTTGGTGTTAATGCTCTTATTGAATGAATGGCATGTTTGAAGTTGGTAGTAGTGCAGTATACATTAATGTGCATTGTACAGATTTGGATTTAGTTGAATAATACATATGAATTGAAAATGGAGCAGTTGCGTACAATCTGTGCCTCTCTAGTAAAATGGAAGTGTTGAGTGAGAAACAGTACATTTTTACAATTGCTTGGCAGGCTAGAAAATACAGCATTGTCTTATTAATCAGCCACATATTCCATCATGGAAGTTGCCGCTCGTAACCGAGGTTGATGGCGGGTTCTCAGTGATATGGCATGAGTGTTAGCGAAAGGCGCGGAGTTCACAATGAGGAAAGTAAATACAGTAATTTTAAATTTTAATAACTTATGTAGCCTACATTTACTTATGGTTATATTTACAAGACGGGATGAAGTGCTATGACCATCATATATCTAGGTAATGTTAACTCTATGGTGTTTCATCTAAGTAAATAATGTTGGAAGAAAAATAATAAAAATGTGTTAACCCATGTGGATGGGTATTGTTTAACTTAGTATGCACTAGGAATAATAACAATAATAATAATAATAATAATAATAATAATAATAATAATAATAACAATAAATCGAAAGAAGGCTTACCTGTGCGTTTTGTGCTTCCAATGTTTGATGTCCACAGGCATCAAAAATTGTCGTGTGTATTTTTGTGTTTTTTTTCGGTGGGGGGAGGAGGTGGCGAGGTTGCTATCAGCAGCTGATACAGAGAAATCTGTGTTATTTTCGTAACATATTTCTATGGTTGTTTGTGTCTGTGCCGATGCTGCCAGTTTTTTTACATCCTCTTCAGTGACGTTCCTTGTATCTTCCCGTACCGTGCTAATGTACCATTGTGCCGTTGGATCCTTGTGCCATTGTTTTATTTTATTTTTGTCGTGTCATTGTATCATTGTTTATTAGTTGGGGGATAGTGTCGCTGTTTGTGTATGTAGTTGCCGTATGGCTCTGGCTAGTGTGATTTGTTTTATTGTTAGATATATGGCGATAATTGTTATGGTGGTGTTCCATATTGTTGTCGTTGTGTAGGGCGTGTCCGTGTTGTACCAGTAGTGTGGAGGTGATGCTATGTGGAGGCTGTTGGCATTCGTGAAATGGTTTGTGTGTGACTTTGAATGTGGGTATAGTGGTTGTCAAGTTATAATTTAGTATGGCGGAAATGTTATCGTATAGTGGTTGGTGAATATGTAGGGTTGTAAAGTCGTGCATCTGTATGTTTATCTGTTTGGTCCATGTGACTGGTGTAACTGTGTGACTGTGTGTAATTGTAAGATTGTTGGTTATTTTGTTGTCACATGGAAACTTTGTATGTATTAAGATGTCGTTTTGTAGTGTTAATTTGCAGTTGCAGGGTTGCCGTATCTCTATGGCTCCAGGGAGTGTCCTGTTGAATGGGTGTGAGTGTTTCCGTGCTGTGATTTTGCATGTTACGTGAGTTTTTTTTAAATTATACAGTAGATGGGTCTATGTTGATTTGTGTAATTAATACATTTTGCGATCCTTGGTCGTAACTGAACGAGCAAGATTCCAAGATTTTACTAGGGGTGCATTATTGTAAATGTTTATGGTGCATGTAGGTTCTGTAGTTGTAAATTCCTGGAATCTTGGGATATAGCAAAGTGCATTAATTTGTGTTATGCAGTTATGTATGACGTTGCCTGTGATTATGCGTGTGCCTTGTTTGTTGACTGCAAGTAATGTGGGTTCGTGTATTAATGTACATATAGCCTATGATTGTACCAGTTGTAGGGGATTGGTATGTATTCGTATAATTTTCACTTGGCGTTGTGTTCAATGATGGGTACTTTTATTGTGCTGTGTATCTTGTTCTCGTAGTATACGCATTGGTTTTGTATAGTACCATGTTATGTGTTGTACTTGTGTTGTTAGTTGGTATCCGTGTCTGTGCAGTTTATTGTTTAGCTGTGTCAAGTCTTTAATGAGTGTATCTGTTGATATCGTGTTGTGTGGGATTTTATTTTGTTTGCATAGTGTGAGATCATGCTGTTTTTGTGTGTGTTGGTGCATATTGTATATGCTTATGGTGTTTGCTATGATTGTTTTAATGGGGATTTCAAATATTATGGTGTACGAATCCATGTACAATCGTGTTGACCGCCTGAAAAACATCAAATTTTGATTCTAGTGGACCATGTTGTTAAGATTGTTTGTGTAGTCTGTTATTTGTTACGCCGACATGCATAGTGTTTTAGAATCTTCTGTTGTTGCAACGCCGCAGCAGTATTGTAGGAAGTTTTCTATGAATGTAAGTTCCCGCTTGTTTCGTGATAGTGAAGGTTGACTGGTCTGGTGTGGTGGTTGGATTTGGTTTGTGCGTTGTTGTACTGTTATTACTTACTTAATCGTCTCCTCTTCTACCTTGCGGTGTTGAGGTTTTAACAAAGGAACGCCATTGGGTCCTATCCTGTGATAACACCATGGCTTGTCGCAGGTTACTGCCGCGGGCTTTGATTGCCTCCTCGATGTTATCCCGCCACTTGACACGGGATCTGGATCTCTTGCTGCCTACCCACGCCTCCCACACCTGCCGTGGCATCCTGGTGTCAGCCATTTGGTTGACGTGGTCAAACCATCGTAGTTGCCCCAGTTCGATGGTAGTCCTCAGTGGCCAGATCTGCAAGTTCCGCCTGATGGTCGCATTCCGTACCTGGTCTCGTCTCGTCTTCTTCTCGATCTTCCGCAAGTACCTCATCTCCATTACTTGTAGCTGGCTCTGGTGTCGGGAGGTGAGTGCCCACGTCTCGCTGCTGTAGGTAAGCGTTGGAATGTACGTCGATCGTAGACTGGCATCTTGGTATTTTTGCTAACTTCTGCTTTGCTGAGGAATCCGCGGTTGATCGCAAAGAAAAGTCTGCCAGCCGCAGCTAGCCTCTGGTTGATCTCGGGGTCCATTTTTCCCACTTCGTTGATCGTGGAACCCAGGTACTTGAAGTCTCCTACTTGTTCAAGCCTTTGCCCTTTGAGTTGGATGTTGTGTTTCTTGTTGTGCCTGGAGATCACCATTGTCTTGGTCTTTGCCACATTGATGATCATTTCTCTTTTCTCCATTTCTCTATTCCACAAGTTTAGGTTTTGTTGGAGTTGAGAGAAAGTCCTGGCAAGGAGAGCGACATCATCAGCGAACGCCATTTCTGACATTTGGGCAGGCTGCATTTTCCAGTTGCCAACAATGATTTTCTTGGTGTTTCGTTTTGTATCTTTGATGACATCAACCATGAGCAATATGAAGAGGTAGGGTGAGAGGCTGTCTCCTTGTGTTACACCTGCGCTAGTGGTGCATTCCTTAGATTCCTCCTCTGCTGTTCTCATGTAATTCCTGCAGGTGCTGTAGGAGCTTTGAATAGCCTGGACAGGTTGTTTTTGAACCCACGCGCTTTCAGCACCTTCCATAATTCCTTCCATGGGACTCGGTCGAATGCTTGTTCAAGGTCAATGTATGCCAGATGTACCTCCTTTCCATACTCAATCGTCTTCTCGGCAACTTGCCTCAGTGTGAATATGAGATCCTGCGTGCTTCTATTAGGTCTAAAACCGCATTGGGGTTCCTCCAGCTGTCCTTCGCATTGCGCTCTAAGTCTCATTTCAAGTATCCTGGAGTACAGCTTGCCTCGGATGCTAAGCAGGGATATCCCTAAGTGATTTAGGCACTTTCTGTTGTCACCCTTCTTAAAGATTGGCACAGTGACAGCCACTTCCCAGTCATTGGGGATGGTCTTTATCCACCAAGCAAGCTGAAGGACTTGAAGCAGAAGCCTTTCTCCTCTGTCTCCCATCTGCCGGATCATCTCAGCCGTGATCTTGTCGTGCCCTGGAGCTTTTCCGAACTTCATCTTCCTATTGGCGAGGCTCAGCTCAGCCCTCATAATCTAATCCTCTTGATCCTCTTCCGTGATCCAATGATCTTCCAGGCTTGCTATTTGAGAGGGATTTAGAAGTTCAGAGAAGTGTTCTTTTCAGTGTTCCATTATTTCGATGCTTTTTGTGAGCAGTTGGCCATCCTTTTTCTTCAAGAATTTGATGGGACATGGCTTCTCCTTCCGCATGCCCTTGATCACCCGGTAGAACAGCTTCTGGTTGTCTACGAAATAAGTTTCCAACTTTATGCGAAAGTCCTCCCATGACTTGGCCTTGGCACGCTTGACCACTTCCTTCACTTGGGCTCGCTGTTCTTTGTAGACGTTGTAATCAGTCCCGCTGTTCATGTACCTCGCCCAGAGCTGCTTCTTCTTCACCTCTGCCTGTACTTCATCCGTCCACAACACAGTGCTCTTTTTGCTGCCCCTACTCCTCTTCACACCGCATACGTCTTCAGCGCCTTGGAGTATCGTGGTTTTGAAGCACTGCCAGCAATCTTCGAGACTATCCCCATTTAGGTCTTCACCAGTGATATCTCGGTTGTCCCTTTCCTGGAACTGGTGCCTTGTCTCCTTGTCTTGAAGTTTGTATGATCTAATGCTGGTTTCTTGGTATCGTCTTTGGTTGGGCTTATTCCGGTTTGGAGGCTTCCAGCCTAGCACTTTCATCTTCAGGATTAGGAGTCGGTGGTTGCTTCCAATCTTAGAGCCTGTCGTCACTCTGGCGTCAAGTACAAATGGGAACGCCTCTTTACGCACAATTGTTTAGTCTATGATGGACCTTTCGTTCTTACTCGGCTCCTCTCTTGTGGAGAGGTGAATTCTTTTGTGAGGGAACATGACATTTGTGACGATGAGGTTGTTTGTCACACACAGCTCTACGATACGTTCTCCATTGTTGTTCACAACATTCTCACCGTTGCGCCCGATGACTCTCCCCCAGTGGTCCGGCTCGTTTCCAACTCGACCATTAAGGTCTCCTGGGATCATGACTTCCCCTGTGCAATCATCGATGGTCTTCTGCAGGAGCTCAAAGTAGGCGTTCTTATCCTCAACATTCGCATCCTCGTTGGGGCGTAGGTGATAATTAGTGACACAAGCCTGTTCGCGTCTAGAACATCCACCGTCATTAGCCTCTCTGAGATAAACTTCCAGCTCCTGATATTTTGCACCTCCTCTTCACGTACAAGACATGCTACTCCTGTCTGAGTAATTTCTGCGACACTGCTATACAAAAGCATGTAGTTGTCTTCGAGAGTCAACCATCCTCGTCCCTTTTTCTGGTTTCCGTGATACCCAGGAACTGTACTCGGGTCTTCTTGATCTCCCTATCTAGCTCTACTTCCTTACCTGCCAGGCCTCTCACGTTCCATGTTCCATAAATCGTAGTCCTTTGACCTTGCCTGGTCGTCATTGGTAAGATCCGTCCGGATTTTCTCTGTATTGTTCTTTTAATCAAGTGGGGTTCGAGTGAGCGGGTGATTGTCCCGCCGCACCCTAGCACAGTGGATGGGCTGCCTCCTTAACAGCTCCGTGCATGCGTTGCTACTCTTTTCAGGAGCAACGGTCTTCGAGCTCCCTACTTCCCGAGACGAATCATGTTCCTTCCATTAGGATCTGCAGCTGTTTTAGGGTTATACCGCCCTTGTACCCGGTCTTCACAGGACTCAGCTGCTGCCACAGCAACGTTGCCCGTTCCCCGGGACTTGGACCCACCTGCTGAGATTTACCTTGTTGCAATACAGTTACAGCCAAAGCCCCCTGTATGCCCCAAGCCAAGGGACGTTGTACTGTTATAATGTCATCAATTGTGTCGCAGATGGTGTATAGTTGTGGGTGTTTACTTATTTGGAATTTGCTCTGTTGGCTTTGTTGTGTAAAGAGTGGTAGTGGGAAGTGGTCCTGATGTGTTGGTATGTTGCATGTGATCGGTATGTTGCCTTGATAGATGGTTTGGCTGTAGATGGGTTTCCAATGCACATCGCTTGTTATATTTACTTGTAGTTCCTCCGTTGTTTTTGTTGTAATTTCTGCTGCAGATGTTGATACAATAGGGGTGACAATTAGGATTGCTGTTGCCATTTTTGTCCTGGAATGGAGTGTTGTAATGACTACTTTGAATACTATGGTAAGATGGAGATGCTGCTACTGGCGATCACCCTGATGATTAAGGTAATGGTAATGATGGAAGTAGTGAAAGTGGTTATAATATTAATAATATTAATAATATTAATAATTAGTTGAAACCCGTCAAAACATGACGGTCAATGAAAAAATATTTACTGAATGATTTTCTTATACACATTCTTTGTATGCTTACTATTTAGCACTACTGCAACTTTAAGCTCGTTGAAAGATCGTACTCTCGACATTGCAACATATATTACTGGCCATGACTGAAAACTTGATGAGGTAAGCCCAAATAGAGACTTATACGTTCCAGAGTTTCCTCTTGATCTTTATTGATTGCGATAAGTATGCCGATCGAATTGGAAATTGGCGCCTCTTAAAAGAACGTGGAAGTGTTTTATCGGATGGTGTTAATTCAAGTCAAAGGATTAGAGCTCTCTGCCTAATTTTATCTGCACTTATTATTTCCAAATCCATGCAATTCTCATACATATTCCTTACAATTAATATGGTTTCATTTAGAAGCCCTTGGGAAACGTCCCGTTTTCTAAGGAGCATAGCTATGGCTTAAATATTTAGAGTAAGAATATGAGCAGGCAACCCACTTAATTCCAAGGAATTCAGGAATTCAGAATTATAATTTTAGTTAAAGGTTTGCGTGTTTTAATCTGTTAAAGCATGTTTCTAGGTGTGTGAGGTGTTCGTCGAATGTTTGTGACAATACTATTATGTCGTCTATGTATGTCAGTACGGATTTCCACTTGAGTCCCGCGAATGTCTTGTCCATGAGTTTTTGAAATATCTGGCTAGCGTTCTTAATGCCCATGGGAAGTATGTTGCACTGGTACAGTCCGTTTTCTGTCACGAATGCTAGTTTGTGTCTGTCGGGTTCGTAGAGTGGTATGGTGTAGAATACTGAGTGCCAGTCCATTGTAGAAAACCATTCTGCTTCACTGAGCATGTCTATATACTGTATATGTCTGTTCTGGGTAGAGGGTAGTAGTCTGTTTCAATGAGTTTATTTAAGCGTCTGAAGTCTGAGCAGAGTATGTGTGTACCTTCTTTCTTCTTTGTGAGTTTGGCGGATGCCCTGTAATTGGATATTGTCGATTCTATAACGTTTGCGTCTAGCATTTCTTATATTTACGTCTCTATTATGTTTCTCTCTTTCATGCTAACAGTGTTTGGTGGATGATGATATTGGATTGTTGTGTGTACGGTTTATGTGGTGTTGTTTAATATCTGTTTTTCGTAAGTCTTTTAGGGATTTGCCTTTATTTTCTTTAAATGACGCGTCAGGGAAGGGATTTTGGAAGGAATTTGGCCATGGACTTATTGAAAGGACCCGACCCGGCATTTGCCTCGTCGTGAAAATGGGAAACCACGAAAACCATTTTCATGACAGCCGAGGTGGGAATATAACCCACGCTCTCCCGTTACCAGTGAGGCACGAGGTTCTTTGAGTGTTTGTTTTTGTTCCTCTGTAATGTCTTTGCTTATTGTGTGATGAGTGTGCTCTGTCTGTTGGTTCGAATTGGTGTGCGTGGGATTTTTGTGTGCCATCCATTCTATGGTTATGTTTGTTATGATTTTTTTAGCGTATGGCTTTTAGCGCTGGGAGCGTCCGATGACATGTTTGGTTCGCCAGAGTTTGTAGCTGCTTCTATGCGGACACCCATGGGGTGAGCTACAGGTACTGTCACGTGTGGATTGTTGTCTGGGGAGGAAAGTGTGATTGTAAGGACGAGGAATTGGAAGATATCGGTTGTGGCCTATAGTTAGGGACCAACCCTGAAATTTGCCTGGAAGGAAGATGGGAAACCACAGAAAACCATCTTCAAGGTTGCCGGCGGGGGGATTCGAACCTCCTCTCCTCCCGGATGTGAGCGACTGCCTGCAGCCCCGCCGTAACGACCACGGCTAACTCAGCCGGTCTTGTTATGATGACTTGTGGGGATTGGTTTTCTTGATTATATTTGATTGTTGTTAATTTGTTCGTGCCGTGAGCTGTGGTTCTGGGTTCGAATGAGTAATGTAGTGCGATTTCGGGCTGGTGTGAGTGTTGAATGGATGACAATATTGTAGGTTTAAGTTTTATGTGCTCTGTGTGCCGTAGTGTTACACTTATGGGGTTGGAGTAGCATTCGTCTGTGTTTATGGCTGTTAGTCTCTGGTATTCTTGTTCTGTGGTCTTCCTGGTGTGTTAAAATTGCTGTTCTGTGCTTTGATTGTTTCTTAGGGGATGCGTGGTTGTGCTATCTTTTAATAATAATAATAATAATAATAATAATAATAATAATAATAATAATAATAATAATAACAATGTAGGTCAGCTCGCAACGATGCTCCAGAATTTGTTCATTTTATATGGTTATTTTGCGCTACTAAGGTTATTTTACAGTTTAGATGTTAATTTTGGATGATTTACTACCGATATACATGACTTCGGAATGTTTGAGAGTGTTTTTATGATCATATTTGATATATTTGAACAGCATGACATTTTGTTTACCTGGTTGCTTAGAAATAAGAAGGTCTACAACCAGGTTAGGTTATGCAAGTTGTCATAAGTACGTCGCTGTCGCTGTTAGATTTGAACCATATGTTGCGTGTTTATAACTTCTTTCATCCAGTCTCTAACTGAATTTGGCACAGATATTGCTGCAAAATAAATTGTTGAATGGAGTTATGCTACATACCGCAAGTTGTGCAAATTAAGTGTCGGCTGGTGTGACATCAATGAAACACAGGATCTACGAGTATAAATTGTAACCTTAGTTTACTAGCACAGCTAGTTGCTTTCGCCCCTCCTGTCACAGTGAGTATTTATGCATTTCTGTACTGCTTGCATGTGCTCAACTTTGGTGAATTGCGTAAATATTTAACACGAAGATGTCGACTAAGATCTGACAGTTCCAATGCAGGTTAAGGATAACTCGTCTCATACTCTTTCGAAATCAGCTTCAAAAGCGTCGGCAAAATTTACAAGAAACGATTACTAGACTATTAATCATTTAGGGTAGGTAGGACTCTTAAGCCGTAGTGAAGGAAACCTGCCTAGGGGATGAAAACCCCGAAATCAAACTCATTGCAGCAGCGTCTGTCCCGCAGCGGGCGGCTGCTAACGACGTCTGTTCCCCATGTCAGGGGCGGTCGAAATCATATCCTGGCCGTAGGTATAAAAGGCACACCATCATCATGATGAGATCAAATAAGAAAAGTGGAAATAAAAGGCCGCTACCCGAGGAGCGTCGGGGCACCCTTGGAGCCATCGCTGGGGGTGACAGCATACAAGCCGGTGGTGATCAGGAGCTGAACAGGCGGGCCCTGATCGGGGAACACCCCGAACATGTTACAGCCGATGTTGATAGTAGCATCCTAACAGCATTCAACGCTACACCTGCTCCTAGTGTTTCTTCTGATACTCAGGAGACCACAAGAGCAGGCAAACCGAGAAAGCGCATGAAATGGACAAATGAAATGAATATGTACATCATGCGTTCATATTATCAGATAACGAATATGGAAACTGACACTACTGCATATAGACAGAAGTTGCACGCTGCATTCTGCCAGAAATTCCCTGATATTAATGTTACGGAACAGAGAATAGCAGATCAGCGCCGTGCTATAGTTTGAAGAAACTTATCCCAGAACATCACCTCAAGCTGCTAATGGTTGACGTAGCTGCCGACAATACTCATACCTCTGTAGACGAATCCATAGATCAGGAGAGTACACGTTTGGTCAATGAACAAAGGCACACCGATCATCGTTCAGATGACAAAGATGTAAGAATATCACCGGAAGCACTCGAAGATCCAGTGCGGAAACAACTCGAAGATGAATTTGGGAAGGCTCTCATAGAATTTGAAGGGACTGATCCAATAGAGCGGCCCATGATCACGAACCAACATTGCTCTAAGAAACTTGCTACCGCTGTTGTAACAATGAACGACATTCTCTCTCAGCATCTGTCCCAGAAATCATATTGTTTCAACCATGTTCAGACTGCAATTTACGCTGGAGCGATAGCTGTGATACGAGTGACAGGAGGTAGATTATGGCGACCTGAATATACGTCAGGTCGACAAAAGAAGATGCCAGCTTGGGAGATACGTTTACGAAAGTCTGTTGATGAACTAAGAGTAAATATCGGAAGAATGCATCAGTATGTTGCAGGCAATAAAAGTAAGAATGTTGTTCAATGTGTTAAAATGTTGAGCCATACGAAGAGTAAACATGCAAAGTATAATCCTCCGAACTGTAGCCCCCTTGAGTTCCTAGACACATTAAAGCAACAACTTGAGGCAAAGGCACAGAGATTACGTCGATATAAAGAATCGAACGAACGAAAGCAACAGAACAAGCTATTTGTTACCAATGAGAAACGGTTCTATAGGAATCTTGACGATCCTGGAACTCAAATGGGCAGTTCACCGCAAAAAGAAGAGGTAGAGAATTTTTGGTCATCCCTATGGTCGAATGCTGGAGATTATAACAGCAGCGCTAAATGGATTACGGAGGAGGAGGAGAGAATGTCAGAAATTGACACGATGAGTGACTCTTCGGTATCAACTGAAGATGTGACCCGTGTGGTTAAGGAGACCCAAAATTGGAAAGCGGTAGGACCAGACAACCTCCACATCTTTTGGATCAAACGTTTCACTTGTACTCATGAGCATCTTGCCTGCTGCTACACAGATTTCATCCAAAATCCACAGCTTATCCCCTCTTACTTGATGCGAGGTAAAACATACCTTCTGCCAAAAGGTGATAGAACCAATGATCCTTCCAAATATCGACCTATCACCTGTCTGTGCACCCTGTATAAGATATTTACATCTTGCATTGCACGTAAGATTTGTGAACACATAAATCTTAATAACATCCTGGCTGAAGAGCAGAAGGGGTGCATGAAGAAGTTTCAAGGTTGCAAAGAGCAACTTGTAATCGATGCAGTTACTATGGAACAAGCAGGAAAGATGATGCGTAACCTCTACATGACCTTTATTGATTACAAGAAAGCTTTTGATTCAGTGCCACATTCCTGGTTAATCCAAATCCTGAAGATATATAAAGTTGATCCTGCCATCATTATAAGTCTGCAACATATGATGTCCCATTGGGGGACCAATTTATTAATGTCTAATGGAGACACATGTATGGAATCGGGATTTATTCAAATCAAAAGAGGTATCTTTCAGGGTGACAGCTTGAGCCCTCTATGGTTCTGTTTGGCGCTCAATCCACTATCATCATTGCTGAACAATGCAAAGTGTGGTTTTCCAATTAAGCACCATGGTATAGTCAAATACAAAATTTCTCATTTGATGTATATGGATGACATTAAACTATATGCATCCTCTGAGAAACACATCGACAATCTAATTGCAATTACTGCTTCATTTTCTTCTGATATTGGAATGTCCTTCGGATTAGATAAGTGTCGCACCCTCACCATTCGGCGTGGAAAATTAGAGGCCCGAGCATTTCAACTTGGTGACGGTTGTTTCATAAAGCCTATGGAAGGTAATGAGACCTACAAATATCTTGGTCTCCTGCAATCTAATCAAATTGATCATAAAGGTATTAAAGATAGAACCATAGCTATCTACAATCAACGCCTTAACAAGATTCTAAAATCAAAGTTGAATGGAAAGAACACCTTTAAGGCTATTAATACCTATGCTATTCCTGCTCTGACATATACTTTCGGTATTATCAAATGGACGCAGACTGACTTGGAGAACATCCTAATTAGGACACGTACCATCTTAACAAAACACAGATGTCTCCACCCTAAGTCAGCTGTTGAGCGATTGACAATCCCGCGTCAAAGAGGTGGACGAGGGCTCACGGACATTATCCAATTGCATGCAAGGCAAGTGAGGAACCTTCAGAGATATTTTCTGGGAAGACATGACTCTCCCATACATCAAGCCGCTGTGAAGGCAGATGACAAGTGCACACCGCTGGATCTTCTTCACGTAAGGGATATACAGTTAGCCACTGATGAGGAATGTTCAGCCATCAAGCTTCAGCAGTGGACGCAGAAAGCTCTGCACGGTCGTCATCCGTATGATCTCAACCAGAAACATGTCGACATTGATGCGTCGAACAGCTGGTTGACTCATGCTGACCTATTCACTGAGACTGAAGGATTCATGGTTGCAATCCAGGATCAAGTTGTGGCTACCAAAAACTACCTGAAATATATAGTTAAGGCAAATATTCCGGATGATAAATGCAGAAGATGCCAACTAGAACCGGAAACAATTCAACATATCACAGGAGGCTGCCAAGCAATCTCCTGTACTGATTACATGAAAAGGCACAACCAAGTGGCCAAAATAATGCACCAACACCTTGCTCAAAAGCATTTATTATCTGATAATATGTTGCCTTACTATCAGTATGTTCCTGACGCCGTTTTGGAAAATCCCAGTCACAAGTTGTTATGGGACCGATCAGTTATTACTGATAAAACCATACCAGCAAACCGACCAGATATCGTTCTTGTGGACAAGGTGCAGAAGAGAACCTTCCTAATTGATATTGCAGTGCCCAATTCCCATAATCTGCAACAAACCTGCTGTGATAAGATCACCAAATACCTGCCTTTGGCTGAGGAAATACGGCAAATGTGGAGACAGGAAAGTGTAGTGGTTCTGCCCATAGTAATTTCTTCTACCGGCATCATCCCCAAATTATTGGCTCGTAATCTACAAATATTGGGAATACATTCTGGTCTACATATCACCATGCAGAAGGCCGTCATCTTGGAGACCTGTTCCATTGTTCGCTCGTTTCTCAATGTGCCACCTTAAGAGAATTAGCCATACCGTCTTGCAAACAAGCCGACGATATGTTGATATGTCCCACTTATGTGGTGAAATGAATGTAGAAATAATAATAATAATAATAGACTTATAATATTTTTATTTTTATTTTTTATTTTTTAGTCGTTTACCTTCCAGGTTGGTGGAACCCACGGACTCAGCGAGGGAACTCACCACTACCGCCTCTACGGGCAGTGTCCTAGAGCTGGGAACATCTAATCGGAGTGGATACAACTGGTGAGGTGTGATTGGCACCTCGCCCAGGTGGCCTCACCTGCAAAGCGAACAGGGGCCTCATGAGGGAAGGTAATGGATGGTCAGGATGGATAGGCAAGGAAGAGGGAAGGAGGCGGCCGTGGCCTTGAAGAAGGTACCATCCCGGCATTTGCCCGAAGACGAAGTGGGAAACCACGGAAAACCACTTCGAGGATGGCCGAGGTGGGATTCGAACCCCCTCTACTCATTTGGAACACCCGAGGCTGAGTAGACCCCGTTCCAGTCCTCATACCACTTTTCAAATTTCGTGGCAGAGCCGGGAATCGAGCCCAGGACCTCCGGGGCGGCAGCTAACCGTGCTGACCGCTACGCTACGAAGGCGACAGAATTTATATATATATATATATATATATATATATATTTTTTTAGTCGATTTACCCTCTATGTTGGTGGTTCCCACGGACTCAGCGAGGGAACTCACCACTACCGCCTCTACGGGCAGTGTCCTGGAGCTTGGAACATCTGGTCGGAGGGATACAACTGGGGAGGTGTGATCAGCACGTCGCCCAGGCGGCCTCACCTGCAAAGCGAACAGGGGCCTCATGAGGGATGGGAAGGGGTGGAAGATTGGGATTTATAGGCTAGGAAGAGGGAAGGAGGCGGCCGTGGCCTTACAGTAGGTACTGTCCCCGTTATCAGGATAGTAGGCTGTCAGATATCCGCCCCCTCAATCGGATTGCCAATAATCAATCGCACCGGCACAGCTACATCATTGAAAATGGCACTGACAGATACTATCGAGATTAGAGCACAATAGTTAACAAGAAAATTATTGTGGAACACACCAAAATATACGGGGGTTCATACTTACCTTTACTTACCTCTTAAATTTATCTCGGGGATGGGTTGTCAACTGGATCACTTAAAGTATGCCCTCACAATAACCTCCACCATGATATTAAAAATGAACCATAACGAAGACGAGAAACTTTAAACTGCACAATAATTTATTTCACATAAAGAATGAATTTAACAAAAATAAACAACAAAATCCACGTGGCAATCAGAAGCCATCGACCACATAACCATGTCCTCCTGTCGGACTTGTATACTCTACATACAATGTTTCAGCTTTCTCAAGCTCAAAATAACGTAAAAATTAATAATGCACTTGGAATGGAAACGGGATTTGGGACGAGACACATATAGCAATTGTTTTGCGTGTTTATACATATCACATTTTATTTATAGCCACAAGGCTATTATGGAGACGTCCTTGGCCTCTATCATACAGTTGTCCGGGCCAGCTGCAATGCACCTGCATCGTCAAAGTGGACTCACCCCTCCGTTCAACCCTAGCATATGCGAGTTACATCAGAGCTTAGCTCTCCTTTCAAAACACGTTAAATGTCCACATCTCAACTGAAATATTATCACGCAAATCCTTTAAATGCTCCATTCAAACACCAGTGGAATACTCTAATAATCCTAAATCATGTTTAATTGTTCAATCCACATGTTTAATTAGCGTTGTTTAGAGTATAAAAACAAAACTCCAAATGTTAATAACAAAAGTTCATTAATTATTTATAACAATAATAAATTGTTTATAACAATGTCAAACGACAATTGAAAATTTTATACACGTCTCTATTAATCCCTTTCATTACAAATTATTTAACAAAGATATTTACAAAATTATTTACAATATTAATATTGTTTATATTATTTATACAAGAAATACATTAAACCACACGTTTATCCGGTTGATAATTACTCAAATTGTGTTGATATAATCGACCAATGAAGGTTAGTTATACTTAAATGTCAAATTCAGGTTTAATAAGGTTTAATAATTATTATTAATATTTGTGACGGTAACCTCCATTCAAAATCTTCATCTCAAATTATTTAACACTCTTGTTAACTTTAACAGTATCTTCACATGAATAACTTTCAAAGAACCAGGACAATACATTCAGCGGAAAAATACTTCGCTCAAAACGCACAAAATTGCTCAACAATAGGCCCAGAATTCATCATATATCTTCATATATATGGCATCAAAATCTTCCAAATTTCATACAAAAACCTCCACTCATAAATTCAACAACTTCATTTATTACTGTGGGAACCTCCTTCATTATTCAAGGGCATTACTCATCAGCGACTTTTACAGGTCCACTGAACTAACGATTATACATCCATTGTTCCTCTTCAAAAATTCTTATATTCATCAATTGTATTAATGTCTGTTATTATTTAACCTTCGTGGGTTTCATTCATGAATCGATATGAAGTAAAAATTTGCCAATCACAAATAAATTTAATAGCAAATACGATTAGACACTCCTGCCTGGTCTATCAAAATTGAGATTAATATCTTCAAAGTAACGCAGTATAAAAATACTATCTTCAATCAAAGTTCATCTAAACTGCATAAATAGTCGAATAGAATACAATTAGACTGTGGAATGCAAACATTATTGTTCCAATCTATAATTGGGAAAAATTCCTATCAAATGTTCATTACTATAGTGTATTCAATAAATCGTAATCAAAGTTCATATTTCATAAAATTGTCTATAATGCAATGATAAATGTCTATGTTGCAATCATGTTCATAAGACGACTAGTATTTCAAAGATCGTCGATAACGTATTAGATTTTAACGCTCTAAAATCATTTAATCATTCTTCTTTCTTGAGGATGACAGAAAATTGGTCAAAGTAATTTACTGAATAGAATTACTTTAATAAATTGACACGCTGTCTGACTTCAAATCTGCCATAGCAAATCATTAACTTTACAGTCAAATCGTGACTACAAAAATATGCAAATTATTGAAAGAATCTAAATTATCAGTCTCAACTGATCCAAAATTATTTAACTATGCCAATGACCTAACAATGTCTCAACAACTCGTAGAAAAGGCATAAATCATCGAAGTGTACTGAGTACAGAAATGTTAATCAAGAAAATGGGGCAAAAGATAGGACAAAAAATATGGGAAAATGGTTGCTCAGATATCGCTACATGACTCAAATAATACAAGAAACGTTCACGACTACCTTATCTGTTGATTGAAGTTCTAGAGGAAAGTTTTCAAAGAAAACTGCAGTTGGTTCCAATTCACCAGCGTAAAGATGTGCTCCGTCCTCGAACCTGGAATCAGCGTCCTCGGAGAATCGAACTGCTTCCTTCTCCGGAAATTGAACTGCTCCATGTATACGAAAGACATCCTTCTGGCAAAACTCTTCTTTATGAGCCGGGTCCACCCTGGCCTCTCTTGAAAGTTCCCTGAAGTTCCGGTCGCAATTCGCCATGAAGTTTATTGCAGTTATTTCCGCAGAAATATACATAATCGTGGAGTATGATGATATTTCCACTGTCATTTGATATAATTCAGCGATGGATTCACGATGCATGAGTGTAGTTGGATGTTCACTACATGCTCGCTTTTGTAGAATGACGATTAACGAAGTTCCATGCTGTTACTTCACTCCATCGATATATGTCCCAATTGCATTAAAGCCTTAGCCTTACATCTCAACTTCTGTTATAATCATTGAAAGCACTGCAAGATTATAATGTTCCATAGTAGAATGTATCGTTGTATTACCAAACGTATTCTCCAATATAACGGTTGTAACACGTGTCAGCCGTAGTGTATAATGTAGAATTTTAAAAGTGCTTCTCAGGTGGCGAGAAAATCACTTTTGTCTGCAGCCTTAAAGTGTCAATATCTTTTAAATTATAACTGTGAAATTGTTCAAATCTTCTACACACCTCAATGTTGTACTGCCCAATTGAATTATAATGAAGGCAGAAGTTAACTCTTTATATCTTATCTCGTAGAAACGTTAATGTGAGCGTTACAACTTCACCTAGTTTCGAACAGCGTAAAATGGAACTGCTCCGTGTTCGTTCGATGCGCCGGGCTTTAACCACACGCTAAAGACAACTTGCTTCACTTATTCACTCGAAAATGACTCTATGACATCTGAAATATATATGCGTTATCAGAATATCAGATATGCGGTTATGAGAGATATGAGAGCTCCTCTCTCCTGTGCACGACCTTTTATCAACTTCTTAAGGGGCGTATCCATCCCTTCCATAGCCTGTTGCTCCGTCATTGCTAGAAGTTTTAACTTTGGCTATACTTGACGGATTTTCAAATTTCAAAAACTCAAAATTAATTTCTTCAAAATTCCAAATCAATGCCATAACTGAAAATAGATTTCCACAAATCTGCATGCCAAAAGCAATCAAATATCGTAGTTTCAGCAATCTCCGTCTTCCTTCCAAACTATCGTTCATTGGTTCGAGTCTCTCCTCCAATAGCGTAACTTCTTCCTTAGCACGATACCTTGTTTCCTGCGACTGCGTCGTAAATCTCAGATCTTTCTCGAACAAAATCATGACGTCACCAAGAATCTCAGCTCAACCAGCCTACTTGCATGAAATCTGCGTCATCCGTGCCTACGTCATGAATATCCACGTCACAACTATGACATTCATAACTTTATTCATTTATGCCAATACAGCCATCGTGGTCTCAATATAATTCAATTTACGGGGGCAGTACCATGCCGGCGTTTGCCCGAAGACGAAGTGGGAAACCACGGAAAACCACTTCGAGGATGGCTGAGGTGGGAATCGAACCCCCTCTACTCATTTGGACCACCCGAGGCTAAGTAGACCCCGTTCCAGTCCTCATACCACTTTTTCAAATTTCGTGGCATAGCCGGGAATCGAACCCAGGACCTCCGGGGCGGCAGCTAATCATGCTGACCGCTACGCGACAGAGGCGACCTCCTGCGTGAAATTTAGTTTAAATGCCTCATGAATAGGCCCTCTTGTGAGTAAACAGAATGTATTCAGTAATAGTTCATGAAGGCTTGCTCAATTCTCGTATAACCACAACGATTATATTATATTGACGACTGCATTACTGTTATGTGGGTTAATATTTGAATAGCCATTGTGCAGAAACATAATACCGGCAATGCCGACTACTTACAATGTTTAATATTAAGGCATTTTACCTTTTAAATACTGATAGTCCAGTGCAATTAGACAAAATTGACCTCTGACTCGGACAAAATTAATAACAAGCTGAAAATTGGTGGAAACGTTAAGAACAATGTCCTAAACGAAATCCCAAAAGTCCAAAAAAATCCGAGCTGGGTAAAAGCCACCATATTGAAAAAACTGCCGCCATCCTGGATTTTTCGGTTCTTGGCCATATATTTCGAACTAGTGGTCCTAGCGAGGTCAGACTGGTGTCAAATTGACCAGATTTTACTGTCGAAGTCTCGGAAAAATTAATAAGATATGCTAGACGCATTCTTACATCTGTAATAATTATTTTTTAATTAAATAATGTGTTTAAATTTCGATGTTGGCCTGTTTTTACGCACTAACTTAGTAAAGTTACCTGAATTGGTGGAATAAGAGTCATTCTAAAGATAAAATGAATATACAAACTTATCTCCTTCAAATCCGTCGACGATTCACACTTGGCTCCTTTATGCAGCAGAGCAGAGCGAAGCGAGAAACCAGTCCTGTGTGGTAACGTTTGACCAACCGCTCTATGCTAAAGCTTTGGATATCGTGCTCTCGGCCGATGAAAATAGCCCCTTATCAAATATTACTTTGTGGCTTGAAGGTTTCCACCTCTTGATGTCCTTTATGGGCGTTGTAGGATCTTTAATGGCTGGAAGTGGCTTAGAGGACTTGTGGGTGGAAATTTATGCAAAGAATTCGGTAATTCACATGCTGTCTGGACACGCGTATGCTCGAGCAATCCGTGCCCGCTTCCTGACTCAAGTTGCTCTCGCCAGTGTCCTCATCGACGACATAAAAGGAGATACGATTTTAACCGAAGAACTTAAAGCAGTTCACCGAATGGTAGTTTTAGGGGAAGAAACAGTTGCAAGCATCCGCAACTCTGCATGTCTCGCTGACGCCTCCAGTCGGTATTACACCAAGTTCGACGAAGTCGCCAAATCAGGTCGCACAGCGAAATTGTGGACTGAGTATTTCAAAATGGTAACCATCATGCGTCTTTTCGTGAGAGCCGAACGTTCCGGGGACTGGAATCGTCACCTGTATTGTGTGCAGAGCATGATTCCATACTTACATGCTGCAGGGCATTTTAATTATGCCAAATACGCTCACATTTGCCTCCAGCAAATGTTGAGGAAAAATGAAACCATGACTGCGTCTGAAATCGAACAATTTGTGACGAAAGGCTTCTTCACCGTCCGAAGATCCGACAAATTCTGGTGTGGAGTTTGGACGGATATGACAATCGAACAGGTGCTGATGCGTACTATGAAGTCAGCGGGAGGACTGACACACGGCCACGGAATGTCTGAAGAGGTGATAGCTCGATGGGTGACCGCCATGCCTGCAACGTCTGGTATTGTCGATGTAATGGAACGCTTCAGTGGTGTTTTCTCTGAAACTTGCGATCAACAAGTCGAACTTCGAGAGACACGACAAGGCAGAGACAAAGGGGATGTTGACAAGATGACAGAGTGGCTGCGTTCTCACAATCCTTTCGTGGAACTTCCTCTTCTTTTGTCTCTGCGTACACGTGTGGTTGCCGACGACACCGTGAACTGCGACGAAGCCCACGCCCTTGGTTTGCAGGCCATGAAGTCAATCGTAGGCCAATGCCTCAGCGACGTCCTCTTGAAGAGGAAGGACAAAGTTCGTTCCCTTGGAAGTATGCCAAGAGCACTAAAATTAAGGACACCACAGTGGAAATAGACCCGAACCAACTGTTCCATCGTCTCCTTTGCAAAATACGAAGTAAAGAAGAACTTTCAACGTACTTGACTTACGAGTTGGCCGCAAGACCGCCAGCTCTATTTGATGGCACACTTCTGCGGAAAGGCACAAAGTCCAAGAAGAGTTTTCAAGCTGCGAAGAAGATTTGCCATGAAACCCTGTGTTCACGGTCGACGGAGGTTTCCTTCTGCATCGAGTTGTTTGGACCTGTCCTGCAACCTACTCCCAAATTTGCCAGCAATACGTCAATTATATAGAAATCCATTTTGGCAAAAAGACAACCGTTGTGTTTGATGCCTATGGTGCTCCGACAACCAAGGATGCAGAACATGCCAGGAGAACTGGCAAGGAGGCACCAGACGCAGTTATGGAAGATTTCACGCTAACTAGTGTACCACAAGGAGTGTTTTTTATCAAACGAGAACAAGAAGACGCGTTTCATTGCTCTCCAATCAAAACACCTTACAACAGCAGGCATTGAGCTTATTCAAGCTGAAGACGACGCTGATACCCTGATTGTTTCAACGGCAGCCGAAACTTCAAGGAAAACAGAAGTCAGTTCTGTGATTGTGCGAGAAGATACTGATCTGCTCGTCTTGATGGTTTCTGTTCCTGATGTTCACGAAGTCATTTCCATGTTTATGCCTGAAAGAAGAATGGAAAAGGCAAGATTTTCAAAAGCGGAAAACTCAAGTCTGGCCATGGAAGCTTGCTTCCAATTCTCCCTTCCTTCCACGCTGCTACTGGTTGTGACACCCCATCCGCCCCCTTTACAAAGGAAAAAATTAGGTCCTTCAAGCAGCTTAAAGAAAACGCTAAATTGCGCAGTGAGGTCCATGTTTTCAACAAGCTAGATGCATCGCACAAAGAAATTGCTGCAGCAGGAGAGGCTTTCTTTCTTTCCTTATATGGATGCCCCATAACTAGCCGATTGGACACCACAACTGCATATCCGGATGTGAGCGCAAATGCGCTTGCCTAGTGAGTGGCCTACGCTGCTCAACAATGTGCGGATACTACGCTGGTCACGGATGTGCGAACCCCACAGAGGAGAGCATCGACTTTGTCGACCCTGACGATCTTGTGCATTAATACGAGGGCAAGTTATTTCGAAATATATATAGACATCATCTGCACAAAAGATAAGATTCTCACCGTTCCTTTTTTTTACAGATCTCATGGAACCACCAAACGACGGAAGCCGCTAAGCATTACATGACAAAGCTTACATCTCTCATAGTGTCTCTGTATTTAATACTGACAATAATTTAAGCATTTTAGATGTGATACTCACAATTTCAAGAATATGATTTATAATTTTAAGTTTAAATACATTATTTGCATTGGCAGTTTTTAGCTATTGTGACAGGAACGGTCAAAATCGAACTTTAAACACTCTATTTATGTTAATAGTACTTAAATGAATAACACAGCTGTAGGAACGCGTCTAACATATTTTATTAATGTTCCTGAGACTTTGGCAGTAAAATCCGGTCAATTTGACACCAGTCTGACCTCGCTAGGACCACTTGTTTGAAAAATATGGCCAAAAATGGAAAAATCCAAGATGGCAGCAGTTTTTCCAAGATGGCGGCTTTTCCCCAGCTCGGATTTTTTGGGACTTTTGGGATTTCGTTTAGGACATTGTTCTTAAAGTTTCCACCAATTTTCAGCTTGTTATTAATTTTGTCCAGGTTAAAACTAATTTCACTGGACTATGATACGAAGACTTCGAACATGTACCATGCACGGCCGTGTACCATGTCATTTGTTTCAATCACTTAACACCAGAGTTCGCATGAGCGTTTTCCGTTCAGTAAGTCATATACATTCCACATTGTTTCTCGTACCACTGCCAGCTGGGTCTTACCACTGCTCGCTGGATCGATCGATTGAGCGGGCAGTGCATACTTTCGTTTTCCACCACTGCCAGCTAGTACACTTCCGTTCGATCGATCGGGCGGGCAGTGCATACTTCCGTTTTCCACCACTGCCAGCTAGTACACTTCCGTTCGATTGATCGAGTGGGCAGAGCATACTTCCGTTTTCCACCACTGCCAGCTAGTACACTTCCGTTCGATCGATCGAGCGTGCAGTGCATACTTCCAGCTCGATCGTTCCGATCCACTTCCGTCCCCAATTTTCAAAATCACTCCCACAAAGCTATCCAGCAACCGAGCGGAAAGATGTTACACATCAATAATAATGATATTGGTTTTACGTCCCATTTAACGACTACGGCATTTAGAGATGCCGGGGTGGCAGAATTTTGACCCGAAGGGGATCTTAAACCTGCCAGTAGATCTACTGACACGACTCCCTCGCATTTGCGCACCCTCAAATGCCATCTGACAGCGCCCGGTTTCGATCCTGCAACCTTGGGAACAGCAGGCGGGAACGATACCGCTGAGCCACGCAGCCAGTCATTCTGCTATTTTTTGTTGTGTGCTGCATTTGTTTGTGTGAGAAGCTGATGTTGGCTTGGTGTTATGATAGAAAATCTGTTCCTAGTATGCATGGTGTTGAGTAGAGTGTATTGAAGTCCTGCATTTGTATTCTGTTGTATGCTATCCCTACTGTGTCGAGGGGCTGGGAGTTGGCAGCGACTAGTTTAATACTCTGAATGTGTGTGTTGAGGTCTTGCTCTATCACGTGTTTGCTGTTGATACATGTCAATTATGTGCCTGTGCCAATGAGTATTTCGGTTTCTTGTCCGTTTAATTTTGCTTTTATTTTAAGAGTGTGTTATTATGTTGAATTGCGTAGGCCTATGTATTGTATATATCTGTGTTGCATGTGGATGTGATGTTCCTATGCCTTGTTTTCGTGTAGGCTTTATATTATTGTCATTATTGCTATGTGGTGGTAAGTTTGGGATTTGAGCTGCTTGTGGGCTGTGTAGACACGTTTTCCTGATAGCCGTGTTCTACGAGTATGCTCCTGTTGTGTGTTGATATTATATCTATTTTGCACGTCTGTGTTATGGGGTGTATGTGTCGGTTTTGTTGTAATGTGATCAATTTTCATGGGTAGAGATGGGACGGCCGGTTTTGTGTTTCTAGTGTTAGGATGTGTATCTCTTTATTTTTGTGCAGTATGCTCCGTGTCAGTAGTTTCTATGGCAAGTGATAGTAGGGCTGAATTTGTGTTTCTAGGAGCCGTATCTCTTGATTTAATTTCGTTGTTGGTTTTCCTCTCCAAGGGGCTGTAGTGTCCTGCGTTTGGGTTCCCTGTAAAGGGAATGTGCATGTCTTTGGTGTAGCCTGTTGTTGTGGTGAGTATGGGATATTTTGTACCAGGTGTGTGTGCGTCTAAGTTGTGTTCTTTGATTTTGGCCAGTGCCGTGACTTCTGTGGCTCCCGCGTATGTTCCATTTCTGTTCATGTATGTGGCGTATTCTTGTTTGTCTGAGGACATGTTGTCATGTGTGCCTGTGACGAAGTACTTATATTAGTCCCAGTTTTGTGTAATATGTTTCACTGTTTGTGATCTGTAGAATGTTTGGGGGTCCTCTGTGTTGTGTATGAGGAAGCTGATTATTCTATACAGGCAGTTTCCATCGCCTTGTACGTTTTGTGAAATTTTGTTTGAGGAGTACGCCGGTCGAAAGTGGTGTTTTGTTTATTTGCATCTCCTCCGTCGTTAGTTTCCCTGGTATCCTATTGTGCGTCTGGTTGTCTCCTTTTTTGTCCGTTGTAGGGGTGATCGTGTTGATAGTTGTGGGGTGTTGGCGGTCTTGGGAGTAGATGCGGGCGTTCCTGTTTGGAAATTCTCTGATATCTAGATGTGTTACTTGTTTGAGTATAGGGTGGTGTGTGATGTTCTTGGTTGTATCTGTATTGCGGAGGACTGTGATAATTTTATCGCCTTATGTCCTCATGTATCGCTAGTGGGAGGTTGTTGGCGTGTGGTCTGTAGTGGCTGTGTTATTATATACGCCTATTTGTGCGTTGTTGCAGTAGAATCCGCGGTGATTGTAATCCTTCCTGGTTTTGTATGATGTTTGTGGTGAATTGGTCCTCCGAGGTCTGTGAAAGTTGTTGTCTTCTCTCTTGTATCGCCTGTCGGTTTGGCGAGTGCGTGCCGTCATTGTAGATATTTATACGTCGTGTATCTGTTGAGTTAAGTCTTCTATTTGTTGTTGTAATTTCTTTGTCTTGATTTTTAGATGTGTATCTATTGCATTTTCTGTGAGTTCTTCCCTGTTTCTATGGTTTTTATGTTTTCCCTGAGTTCGTGTAATGTGTCGTTCCAGATTATCCACTAGTGTGGGTCTTAATCCCTTAAATATACGCCTTATTATCTGTTTATTTGACATGTCTGGTCATATTTTATGCACATCTGTACTTCACTGTTCATGTAGACGTTTGGGGGTTCGTTAGGGCTCTGTGTTCTGTCGCATATTGTGTCGTAAACGTCTTCTTCGTCCTTTGTGTGTTTGAATTCCTGTTTGAAGTGTTGGCATAGTGTCTGCCATGTTACGTCGTGTGTGTTTTCTTCTAGGAGTTCGTACCATGTGAGTGCTGCGTCTATTAAATATGCGAGAAATAGTCTTGATTTATCGGTGTCTTTCCACTAATTTCTGGAGTCAATCCTGTTGAATGCTTTTATGTATTACTGTTGGTCTTTGTTAGCTCCTGAGTATTATGTAGGTAAGATGAGTGGATGTTTGTGGTATGTGGCCATGTTGCCTTCTGTAAGTGTTTCCAAACTGTTTTGTAGTTCGCTATCTTCGAATTCTGTTGAGTGTTAGCGTGCTGTTTATGCTTTGTGTAATTGATTCAGCTGTAGTCTAAATGTCGCTGATGCTTCGTTTTCTGTGTTGTGTGTTCTAGTTGTTCAATGAGTCTGCTACCGGATGAGTTAGCCGTGGTTGTTACAGCGTGGCTGCAGGCAGTCGCTCACATCCGGGAGGCGAGGAGGTTTGAATCCCCCCGCCGTCAACCATTAAGATGGCTTTCTGTGGTTTCCCATCTTCCTTCCAGCCAAATGCCGGCGTTGGTCCCTAACTATAGGCCACAGCCGCTACCTTCCAATTCCTAGTCCTTACAATCACACTCTCCTCCCCAGACAACACTCCACACGCGACGGTACTTGTAGCTCACCCCATGGGTGTCCGCACAGAAGCAGCTACTAACTCTGACGAGCCAAACATGTCCTCGGACACTCCCGGCACTAAAAGCCATACGCTAAAAATGAGTCTGCTTAGGTAAGTTATTTGCAGTTTTGCCGTGCGTTCAGAAGTTGTTGGAATAGGCTACTAGGGGTGATAGTGTGGAAGGGGCCTCGCCTATGTCTGAGTCTGAATCCGATGACAGTATGTGTTGTGAGTTATTGTGTTCAGATTTGGATCTTGTTATGGGAGGAGTGTGTATCTGTTCAGTAGGGTATCTTAATCTGAGTTCTAGGGCTGCGTAGTCAAGTTCGCTGTTCGTTTATTAGTCGTCCAGCGTTAGATTCGTTGATTAGGTCAGAATGTTACTGTAAGAAGTCATAGTAGTAAAATATATACAGTATATTCCAAACTTTTGTTGAGCAGTGTATATGCTATATCCGATATTAAGTCAGCACAACAATGACTTCATCAACCAGAAATCTTAGTGCACATTTTTTATTGGAGTTAGGTAAGAACAGAGAATTAGGTAAGTTTTCTACACGATATTATTGGTAAAAATTGTTAAGCGATCGGCCCTTAGTGAACATGCCGACAACAATGTTAGATTCAGCTATATACAAGGTGAATTGCCCGCTTGTACATGGATTCTAGAAACTACGGGAGTGAAAAGGAAATTCAGGCTTGGATTTCCATTTTATGTAATAGATTAGAAGCGTAAGCCTTGTTACAATAAAAATAAAAATTACCATAATAATACGATTCATAATAATAATAATAATAATAATAATAATAATAATAATAATTTAATTTTATTTATTTATTAAATACTATTTATGTTACATTATTGTGATATGTCTCACGAATCAAACTGCAGTACAGATTATCTGTGAGACATATTAATTATTATTTACAACATATATACAGATTATATTTATATTTCAGTACAAGAGTGCATGCAAAAGATTTTTGTTTTGTTTTTTGTGATAATGGTAATGAAAATGATAATGATAGTGGTGATAATGAGAAAAAAATATTAATGTAAATAATTAGTCACAAAAAGTTACACTATAGTAGTTATATTAATAAATTTATGTTATGAGTTAATGTTTAGTTAGGTAATAGTTTTTAATGTGACGTATAGATAGATGTTTGCTGTTATTGTTTGCCAATCCAGGTGGTAGTTTATTAAGTAGTGATGGTATAATATATAAATTTAGTGTCTTGAAACCATCGCTATTTATACATAAAGGTTTTACATATTTAGTACTTGTTATGGCTCTTGTTTGTATGTTGTGAGAGACCTTATGCCTGAAACGTGGACCATGGTAGTAGAGATTCAGTACAGTAATTTGAAACAACACTTTAATATTAAAATAAGGGATATCAGTGAAATATTTAAAGAACCTGTTTTGGCTATCTTGAAGATAATTAATTAAAGTTGTGTTTTGATTTCCCCAAGCTGCTATAGCTTATCTTAATTTGCTTTCAATCAGAGCTCTATAAATGGTTTTGTAAGTATTTTTATCTACATAAAATCGGAGATTGTAGAAGGTGTAGAGGTTGACTATTAGTTTTTTTTTGTTATGTTTACTGTGTGTGTGTTCATTTTAAAGTGTTCATCGAGGGTAATTCGTAGGTATTTTTTGTCGAAGTACTATTTATGAAGGTGTTACATTTGCAACCTGCCAGGATGTTTTGGTGGATGCATGATATGCTGTGGTGCGTTAGTTTGTATTTTTCTTGTGTGAAGTGTTCAACTATGATGTGAATTATTTTAGATTTGGTTGTATTTATATACAAATTATTGTCATGACACCTTTTTGTGATGTTATTAAAGTCTTCTTGAAGTCTATCAAAAGTTGTTTTAGAGTCTTTGTGTATGGTAAATATAGTGGTGTCATCAGCATAAATAAATATTTTACTGTGTTTAATGCCTTCATTCATGTCGTTTACGAACAGGTTATACAGTGTAGGTGAAATACTACTGCATTGAGGAATACCCTGTGTTCCTTCTGATGTGTCACTGATAGTGCTATTGATCATAACTGCCATTTCCTTGTTTTTCAGATAGCTTTCAAATAGTTTGTAAGTCGTGCCTCTTATTCCAATATCGTGCAATTTAGCAAGTAGTTTATTGTGATTTATTGTGTCAAATGCTTTAGAAAAGTCAAGAAAAAGTACCATTATGTGATTGTTCTTATTTAAGGCATTATTTATTACATTGGCAAATTCAGCCAGGAGTAGATCAGTACTTTTTCCCTTCCTAAAACCGTATAGATGTCTCTTTAAAATATCATATTTATTTAGAAAATTGTTCAATCTCTTATCCAGGCATTTTTCCATTATTTTGTGTTGGATTGATAAAATGCATATTGGTCTGTAGTTGCCCAAGTCTAAGTGATCGCCATTCTTATATATCGGTTTAATAATTGTGTATTTCAGATATTTTGGTATTATGCCTGATTCGAATATCTTGTTTATGAGATGAGTTATGATTGGTATAGTTTTTATAGATGTTGATTTTATGTCTTTTAAGCGTATATTGTCTGCACCGGGCGATTTGTCTGTTTTTAATTCCTTAATTATGTTCTCTGTTTCATATTCATCAGTTTCAAGTAACGTAAAATAATTCATTAATGTGTTTCTATTCGATTGCCATATGTTGATATTACAGTTATGAGCTAGGCTGTTTATTTTTTCACTAAAGGTACTGTTGAATTTATTGACTATCACTTCATTAGTATAATGTATTCTTAAATTTTTGTTTATGACTTCATTGACAGTTTGTGTTTTCCGACCTGTTATATCATTAATGACTTTCCACATTCCTTGATTATCGTTTTTGCAATATTATCTTATTTTTTAATATTGATGTTTTGTTTTGTTTATTAGCTTATTTAATTTGTTTCTGAAAGCTTTGCATTCATTTTTATTGCAATATTATCCTTGTTTCTGAGCATTGTTTTATGGAGCCTGTCTCTTTCCTTACATTGTATTTTTAGGTCATAAGTGAGCCATTATTTGCTTCTCCTGTGATTACGTGTGGTTATGTAAGATGCTTTTTGGTAGATTTCCTCAAATTTGGTTGTTATATTGTTATATATGTCATTAGGATTTTTAAATTCAAAACTAACTGTACAGCCTGTGTTGTTAAGGCTTGTGTGTATTATAGTATCGTTCATTAGCGTATTGTATGATTCATTATCTTGTGATTGTATTTATCATTTTTTGGCCAAATACCTGCATATGTTATGTAGTGGTCAGAGTTGTCTGATTGCATGACTGCAGAAGTATAATGATCTAGTCTGCTACGATAGTATATGTGATCAATACATGTTCTCGAGTCTAAATTTGGATCATAACGAATACATTGAGTGATAAGTGGTAGGAAACCATAAGTTGCCATAATATTTGTATATTTGATAGCTGATAGACTGATGTCATTTGATAAAGTATCAATGTTGATATCTCCTAAAATGGCGTATTCGCTGTACTTACTGGTGTGTTGTGTTATATGTGTTTCCAGTTTCTCAAGCAAGTCATTTATGTTAGTGATAGGTGGTCTGTAAATGCATATTAATCCAATTTTTTTGTACATGTGAAGTATTTCTATTACCATTGATTCATGAGTATTGGAAATGTATGAATTGTGTGTTCTAATAGCAATGTTGTTCTTTACATATATGGCTATGCCTTCTCCTTTAAGATTTGTTCTATTACAAAATACAACATTAAAATTATCCAAAGTAAATATGTAATTATTAGATTGAAGTATGTTAATTTTTGTTAGGCAGATAGTATCCACATCATTAATTATCTTACCTAATGTTATGGTTAAATAATCCCAGTTTTTTGATAATAATAATAATAATAATAATAATAATAATAATAATAATAATAATAATAATAATAATAATAATAGTAATAATAATAGTAATATATGCCTCGTGAGGCATAACTGAGAACAGGAGCGTTCAATTCCCACCTCAGACATCCAATAAGTGGTTATACGTGGTTTCCCACTTCTAATCAGGCAAATGCCGGGATGGTTCCTAGTTTTAGGCCACGGCCGACTCCTTCCCAATCCTCACCTGAATTATTAATACACACTACTACAGACACCTCAATAACACATCTTATCAGACAAATTCTACACACGCCAAGTACACGGGGATAAATGACCACGATGTCCAAGCCCCTCAAATGAAACAACAACAACAACAACAACAACAAAAGCAAAGACTATATCTAGGCCGGCTCGAACCCAATCGCGTGTATAGCTACGGCTACAGCCATATTTGGATTAAGTGCGTTAAATGAACACCCCTGCAACATAGCCTTGCTAGTTAAGTCTCACACCAATACTGCACAGAAGCGCTGGGAAACTGGAGATCGAAGGATCATATCACGGCATTGACAGTGACCATCCTGAATGTCATTTTCCCCCGTGTTGTTCCACACTTCCTCCAGGAAAAATGCCGGGATTGTACCTTTTGTCAAATTTAGGGGCACCAAGACGCGAAACATTAGCTTACAGTTACAGTAACTATAACAGCCATCACAGAAACACAAGGTATCAGACAAATTCGACATACACCCAAGTAGGGGGCTGATGAACAAGATGTCCCAAACCGAAACAATAAGTTAACACCATCATTGGATAAGAAATGACGACACGAAGGATTGTCATCTTTGAAAACTTTCCTTGCAAGTCATAGGCTATTTTAATTCTGCAAATTGAGCTAACATGGATAAGCAAAACTGGAACTTTCCCACTGTTATAGCGCATAGAGCAAAGTACAATGGTGTGGCAAGCACTACTGACATGGCAAGTATCTGAGCAGGAAGCTGTGTGTAGAGTTTCATCTCACCGTGGCGACACCGGAGTGCTTACCAGGGGTTTCACAAGTTACCACTGGTTACACACAGGTGTGAAGTGTTCAACTATGATGTGAATTATTTTAGATTTGGTTGTATTTATATACAAATTATTGTCATGACACCTTTTTGTGATGTTATTAAAGTCTTCTTGAAGTCTATCAAAAGTTGTTTTAGAGTCTTTGTGTATGGTAAATATAGTGGTGTCATCAGCATAAATAAATATTTTACTGTGTTTAATGCCTTCATTCATGTCGTTTACGAACAGGTTATACAGTGTAGGTGAAATACTACTGCATTGAGGAATACCCTGTGTTCCTTCTGATGTGTCACTGATAGTGCTATTGATCATAACTGCCATTTCCTTGTTTTTCAGATAGCTTTCAAATAGTTTGTAAGTCGTGCCTCTTATTCCAATATCGTGCAATTTAGCAAGTAGTTTATTGTGATTTATTGTGTCAAATGCTTTAGAAAAGTCAAGAAAAAGTACCATTATGTGATTGTTCTTATTTAAGGCATTATTTATTACATTGGCAAATTCAGCCAGGAGTAGATCAGTACTTTTTCCCTTCCTAAAACCGTATAGATGTCTCTTTAAAATATCATATTTATTTAGAAAATTGTTCAATCTCTTATCCAGGCATTTTCCATTATTTTGTGTTGGATTGATAAAATGCATATTGGTCTGTAGTTGCCCAAGTCTAAGTGATCGCCATTCTTATATATCGGTTTAATAATTGTGTATTTCAGATATTTTGGTATTATGCCTGATTCGAATATCTTGTTTATGAGATGAGTTATGATTGGTATAGTTTTTATAGATGTTGCTTTTATGTCTTTTAAGCGTATATTGTCTGCACCGGGCGATTTGTCTGTTTTTAATTCCTTAATTATGTTCTCTGTTTCATATTCATCAGTTTCAAGTAACGTAAAATAATTCATTAATGTGTTTCTATTCGATTGCCATATGTTGATATTACAGTTATGAGCTAGGCTGTTTATTTTTTCACTAAAGGTACTGTTGAATTTATTGACTATCACTTCATTAGTATAATGTATTCTTAAATTTTTGTTTATGACTTCATTGACAGTTTGTGTTTTCCGACCTGTTATATCATTAATGACTTTCCACATTCCTTGATTATCGTTTTTGCAATATTATCTTATTTTTTAATATTGATGTTTTGTTTTGTTTATTAGCTTATTTAATTTGTTTCTGAAAGCTTTGCATTCATTTTTATTGCAATATTATCCTTGTTTCTGAGCATTGTTTTATGGAGCCTGTCTCTTTCCTTACATTGTATTTTTAGGTCATAAGTGAGCCATTATTTGCTTCTCCTGTGTTTACGTGTGGTTATGTAAGATGCTTTTTGGTAGATTTCCTTAAATTTGGTTGTTATATTGTTATATATGTCATTAGGATTTTTAAATTCAAAACTAACTGTACAGCCTGTGTTGTTAAGGCTTGTGTGTATTATAGTATCGTTCATTAGCGTATTGTATGATTCATTATCTTGTGATTGTATTTATCATTTTTTGGCCAAATACCTGCATATGTTATGTAGTGGTCAGAGTTGTCTGATTGCATGACTGCAGAAGTATAATGATCTAGTCTGCTACGATAGTATATGTGATCAATACATGTTCTCGAGTCTAAATTTGGATCATAACGAATACATTGAGTGATAAGTGGTAGGAAACCATAAGTTGCCATAATATTTGTATATTTGATAGCTGATAGACTGATGTCATTTGATAAAGTATCAATGTTGATATCTCCTAAAATGGCGTATTCGCTGTACTTACTGGTGTGTTGTGTTATATGTGTTTCCAGTTTCTCAAGCAAGTCATTTATGTTAGTGATAGGTGGTCTGTAAATGCATATTAATCCAATTTTTTTGTACATGTGAAGTATTTCTATTACCATTGATTCATGAGTATTGGAAATGTATGAATTGTGTGTTCTAATAGCAATGTTGTTCTTTACATATATGGCTATGCCTTCTCCTTTAAGATTTGTTCTATTACAAAATACAACATTAAAATTATCCAAAGTAAATATGTAATTATTAGATTGAAGTATGTTAATTTTTGTTAGGCAGATAGTATCCACATCATTAATTATCTTACCTAATGTTATGGTTAAATAATCCCAGTTTTTTGATAATAATAATAATAATAATAATAATAATAATAATAATAATAATAATAATAATAATAATAGTAATAATAATAGTAATATATGCCTCGTGAGGCATAACTGAGAACAGGAGCGTTCAATTCCCACCTCAGACATCCAATAAGTGGTTATACGTGGTTTCCCACTTCTAATCAGGCAAATGCCGGGATGGTTCCTAGTTTTAGGCCACGGCCGACTCCTTTCCAATCCTCACCTGAATTATTAATACACACTACTACAGACACCGCAATAACACATCTTATCAGACAAATTCTACACACACCAAGTTCACGGGGATAAATGACCACGATGTCCAAGCCCCTCAAATGAAACAACAACAACAACAACAAAAGCAAAGACTATATCTAGGCCGGCTCGAACCCAATCGCGTGTATAGCTACGGCTACAGCCATATTTGGATTAAGTGCGTTAAATGAACACCCCTGCAACATAGCCTTGCTAGTTAAGTCTCACACCAATACTGCACAGAAGCGCTGGGAAACTGGAGATCGAAGGATCATATCACGGCATTGACAGTGACCATCCTGAATGTCATTTTCCCCCGTGTTGTTCCACACTTCCTCCAGGAAAAATGCCGGGATTGTACCTTTTGTCAAATTTAGGGGCACCAAGACGCGAAACATTAGCTTACAGTTACAGTAACTATAACAGCCATCACAGAAACACAAGGTATCAGACAAATTCGACATACACCCAAGTAGGGGGCTGATGAACAAGATGTCCCAAACCGAAACAATAAGTTAACACCATCATTGGATAAGAAATGACGACACGAAGGATTGTCATCTTTGAAAACTTTCCTTGCAAGTCATAGGCTATTTTAATTCTGCAAATTGAGCTAACATGGATAAGCAAAACTGGAACTTTCCCACTGTTATAGCGCATAGAGCAAAGTACAATGGTGTGGCAAGCACTACTGACATGGCAAGTATCTGAGCAGGAAGCTGTGTGTAGAGTTTCATCTCACCGTGGCGACACCGGAGTGCTTACCAGGGGTTTCACAAGTTACCACTGGTTACACACAGGTGTGAAGTGTTCAACTATGATGTGAATTATTTTAGATTTGGTTGTATTTATATACAAATTATTGTCATGACACCTTTTTGTGATGTTATTAAAGTCTTCTTGAAGTCTATCAAAAGTTGTTTTAGAGTCTTTGTGTATGGTAAATATAGTGGTGTCATCAGCATAAATAAATATTTTACTGTGTTTAATGCCTTCATTCATGTCGTTTACGAACAGGTTATACAGTGTAGGTGAAATACTACTGCATTGAGGAATACCCTGTGTTCCTTCTGATGTGTCACTGATAGTGCTATTGATCATAACTGCCATTTCCTTGTTTTTCAGATAGCTTTCAAATAGTTTGTAAGTCGTGCCTCTTATTCCAATATCGTGCAATTTAGCAAGTAGTTTATTGTGATTTATTGTGTCAAATGCTTTAGAAAAGTCAAGAAAAAGTACCATTATGTGATTGTTCTTATTTAAGGCATTATTTATTACATTGGCAAGCCTCCGTGGCTTAGGCGGCAGCACGCTGGCCTCTCACCGCTGGGTCCGTGGTTCAAATCCCGGTCACTCCATGTGAGATCTGTGCTGGACAAACCGGAGGCAGACAGGTTTTTCTCCGGGTACTCCGGTTTTCCCTGTCACAATTTCATTCCAGCAACACTCTCCCTTATCATTTCATTTCATCTGTCATTCATTTAATCATTGCCCCAGAGGAGTGCGTCAGGCCTCGGCAGCCGGCACAGTTCATATCCTCGCCGCTAGATAGGGGCTTCATTCATTCCATTCCTGACCCGGTCGGTGACTGGAAGCAGGCAGTGGATTTTCATTTCATTTATTACATTGGCAAATTCAGCCAGGAGTAGATCAGTACTTTTTCCCTTCCTAAAACCGTATAGATGTCTCTTTAAAATATCATATTTATTTAGAAAATTGTTCAATCTCTTATCCAGGCATTTTTCCATTATTTTGTGTTGGATTGATAAAATGCATATTGGTCTGTAGTTGCCCAAGTCTAAGTGATCGCCATTCTTATATATCGGTTTAATAATTGTGTATTTCAGATATTTTGGTATTATGCCTGATTCGAATATCTTGTTTATGAGATGAGTTATGATTGGTATAGTTTTTATAGATGTTGCTTTTATGTCTTTTAAGCGTATATTGTCTGCACCGGGCGATTTGTCTGTTTTTAATTCCTTAATTATGTTCTCTGTTTCATATTCATCAGTTTCAAGTAACGTAAAATAATTCATTAATGTGTTTCTATTCGATTGCCATATGTTGATATTACAGTTATGAGCTAGGCTGTTTATTTTTTCACTAAAGGTACTGTTGAATTTATTGACTATCACTTCATTAGTATAATGTATTCTTAAATTTTTGTTTATGACTTCATTGACAGTTTGTGTTTTCCGACCTGTTATATCATTAATGACTTTCCACATTCCTTGATTATCGTTTTTGCAATATTATCTTATTTTTTAATATTGATGTTTTGTTTTGTTTATTAGCTTATTTAATTTGTTTCTGAAAGCTTTGCATTCATTTTTATTGCAATATTATCCTTGTTTCTGAGCATTGTTTTATGGAGCCTGTCTCTTTCCTTACATTGTATTTTTAGGTCATAAGTGAGCCATTATTTGCTTCTCCTGTGTTTACGTGTGGTTATGTAAGATGCTTTTTGGTAGATTTCCTTAAATTTGGTTGTTATATTGTTATATATGTCATTAGGATTTTTAAATTCAAAACTAACTGTACAGCCTGTGTTGTTAAGGCTTGTGTGTATTATAGTATCGTTCATTAGCGTATTGTATGATTCATTATCTTGTGATTGTATTTATCATTTTTTGGCCAAATACCTGCATATGTTATGTAGTGGTCAGAGTTGTCTAATTGCATGACTGCAGAAGTATAATGATCTAGTCTGCTACGATAGTATATGTGATCAATACATGTTCTCGAGTCTAAATTTGGATCATAACGAATACATTGAGTGATAAGTGGTAGGAAACCATAAGTTGCCATAATATTTGTATATTTGATAGCTGATAGACTGATGTCATTTGATAAAGTATCAATGTTGATATATCCTAAAATGGCGTATTCGCTGTACTTACTGGTGTGTTGTGTTATATGTGTTTCCAGTTTCTCAAGCAAGTCATTTATGTTAGTGATAGGTGGTCTGTAAATGCATATTAATCCAATTTTTTTTGTACATGTGAAGTATTTCTATTACCATTGATTCATGAGTATTGGAAATGTATGAATTGTGTGTTCTAATAGCAATGTTGTTCTTTACATATATGGCTATGCCTTCTCCTTTAAGATTTGTTCTATTACAAAATACAACATTAAAATTATCCAAAGTAAATATGTAATTATTAGATTGAAGTATGTTAATTTTTGTTAGGCAGATAGTATCCACATCATTAATTATCTTGCCTAATGTTATGGTTAAATAATCCCAGTTTTTTGATAATAATAATAATAATAATAATAATAATAATAATAATAATAATAATAATAATAATAATAATAGTAATATATGCCTCGTGAGGCATAACTGAGAACAGGAGCGTTCAATTCCCACCTCAGACATCCAATAAGTGGTTATACGTGGTTTCCCACTTCTAATCAGGCAAATGCCGGGATGGTTCCTAGTTTTAGGCCACGGCCGACTCCTTCCCAATCCTCACCTGAATTATTAATACACACTACTACAGACACCTCAATAACACATCTTATCAGACAAATTCTACACATGCCAAGTACACGGGGATAAATGACCACGATATCCAAGCCCCTCAAATGAAACAACAACAACAACAACAACAAAAGCAAAGACTATATCTAGGCCGGCTCGAACCCAATCGCGTGTATAGCTACGGCTACAGCCATATTTGGATTAAGTGCGTTAAATGAACACCCCTGCAACATAGCCTTGCTAGTTAAGTCTCACACCAATACTGCACAGAAGCGCTGGGAAACTGGAGATCGAAGGATCATATCACGGCATTGACAGTGACCATCCTGAATGTCATTTTCCCCCGTGTTGTTCCACACTTCCTCCAGGAAAAATGCCGGGATTGTACCTTTTGTCAAATTTAGGGGCACCAAGACGCGAAACATTAGCTTACAGTTACAGTAACTATAACAGCCATCACAGAAACACAAGGTATCAGACAAATTCGACATACACCCAAGTAGGGGGCTGATGAACAAGATGTCCCAAACCGAAACAATAAGTTAACACCATCATTGGATAAGAAATGACGACACGAAGGATTGTCATCTTTGAAAACTTTCCTTGCAAGTCATAGGCTATTTTAATTCTGCAAATTGAGCTAACATGGATAAGCAAAACTGGAACTTTCCCACTGTTATAGCGCATAGAGCAAAGTACAATGGTGTGGCAAGCACTACTGACATGGCAAGTATCTGAGCAGGAAGCTGTGTGTAGAGTTTCATCTCACCGTGGCGACACCGGAGTGCTTACCAGGGGTTTCACAAGTTACCACAGGTTACACACAGGTTTGAGCGGTTACTCAGTGGTGGCACAGTAGAGCTTACCAGGGGTTTCACAAGTTACCACTGGTTACACACAGGTTTGAGCGGTTACTCAGTGGTGGCACAGTAGAGCTTACCAGGGGTTTCACAAGTTACCACTGGTTACACACAGGTTTGAGCGGTTACTCAGTGGTGGCACAGTAGAGCTTACCAGGGGTTTCACAAGTTACCACTGGTTACACACAGGTTTGAGCGGTTACTCAGTGGTGGCACAGTAGAGCTTACCAGGGGTTTCACAAGTTACCACTGGTTACACACAGGTTTGAGCGGTTACTCAGTGGTGGCACAGTAGAGCTTACCAGGGGTTTCACAAGTTATCACTGGTTACACACAGTTTTGAGCGGTTACTCAGTGGTGGCACAGTAGAGCTTACCAGGGGTTTCACAAGTTACCACTGGTTACACACATGTTTGGGCGGTTACTCAGTGGTGACACACGAGAGTTAATCAGGGGTTTCACAAGTTACCACTGGTTACACACAGGTTTGAGCGGTTACTCAATGGAGGCACAGGAGAGCTTACCAGGGGTTTCACAAGTTACCACTGGTTACACACATGTTTGAGCGGATACTCAGTGGTGACACACGAGAGTTAATCAGGGGTTTCACAAGTTACCATTAGTTACACACAGGTTTGAGCGGTTACTCAGTGGTGACACACGAGAGTTAATCAGGGGTTTCACAAGTTACCACTGGTTACACACAGGTTTGGGCGGTTACTCAGTGGTGACACACGAGAGTTAATCAGGGGTTTCACAAGTTACCACTGGCTGCTAAGTTCTCCAGGTGCTGCTTCAAGAAATATTGCGGGAGAAGAATGGGAATTCCAGGGTGATTTCATTCGCCACAAATGTTTTAAAGTGAGCGTTGTGGTGTAGTGATTACATCCCGTAGTCCGGGTTCAAATCCGGTCTCTGCTAAGAAATTTAATTTTGGGTAGAATATGGAGCCAGTCTCGTGGTTTTGGTGTAGCGCAATCACCTCTCACCCGGAGGTCCCAGGTTCGATTTCCGGCCTTGTCATGGATTTAAACTGACGTGAGGGCTGGAACGGAATGCACGGATGCACTCAGACTCGTGAGGACAATTGAGTAGTTGTCTTATCAGAGAGGCAGCGTCCCAGTCAAAAAAGCAAGATTAACGGTCAACGTGCTGACCACGCGTCACTCCACAACCTGTAGGCTAACAGGACTCGGCAGCGGTCGCTTGGTGGGTCAAGGCTCTAAATACCACGGGGTCTGTTCTTGATTAGATGTACTGGAACAGTATTTCGACATGCAAGTCACCCAAGTGGTCTCAATTTCGAAGACTTAGCACCAGTGGTCAACAAGAGTTTTTGTTTATTACTGTTGATTGTCTGAATAAAATTGTACAGTTTGTGAGCAAGTTCTTGGATGACAGACACACGACGGTACGAGTTATGACTATCATAACTTGTTCTAACCGGCCACGGTGGCTGGGAGCGCTAACGCGCTAGTTCATACCTCACTGACATCGGTTCGAATCCCACCTCAGGCGTCCCGAAAATGGTCTTCGTGGTTTCCTATTTCCACCATCAAGCAACTGCCAGGAAGTTTCCTTACAACAGGTCCATGGCCGACTCCTTTCAAAATTCCTCCCCTGACACTTCCTTAATTAGAGACAAGTTAGCGGTCGCCTGGGCGATCGGCCTGTCACCATCCCCAGTTGTATCTGCTGACATAGTGTGTTCAGCTCACAGACATCGTCCTTGCGACGGTAGAGGAATGGTCCCTCTCAGAGTCCGTGGGTGAAGCCGAGTTGGGAGGATAAGCGATACTGAAAAATAAAAGAAATAACTTGCTCTAGTAACGCCGAAAATGATGTTTTTAGGGTACTTAACCCTTCCTAGCCGACAGCAGTGGCTATGCTGGCTAAAGCGCAGCGTTAGGCCATGGGGCCAAGCTCTCTGCTGACTCGGTAGACGCGTGGGTTCGAGCCCCACCGTCAGCCGTCCTTGAAATGGTTTTCCGTGGTTTCCCATTTTCAACACCAGGTAAATGCTGGGTTGGTACCTCCTGATAGGCCACGGCCGCTTCCTTCCACATCCTTGCCCAGTTTCATTCATCTTCATCCATTCCATCTCTCATCCCGACGCGCAGGTCGCCCACGGGCGTCGACTAGAAAGACCTGCACTCGGCCTCTCAGGAGGCCACACGAAAAAAAAAAACCTTCCTAGATCTTGAAAACGAATGAGGCTGAGGACAGAGCTCTCATCTGCAGGAAGAGAACGTTGTAAACAACATTCATAGGTATCTTTTTCTGCTACACGCACCAGGACCAGGTTCACGGCGGACCAGTTCGATTCCCAGTTAATGTCTACGAGATTTTCGAAGTGAAATGTCACGCCATATGATTCGGATTTTAAGTTAAACGGAGATCCCGTGGCTCATGATTGCGAGATCAATGGTCTCTTTAAGCTTAAGATTTCCTGCCACAAGCTTGTTACAATTTCTGCCGCTTCGGTGGAGTTTCTGAAGGGAAACCATATTGCTAAATACAGTATTCGTGACACAATGCAATGAAAACAGATGTAACGTTAATAATTATTTCTTTCAACAGAGTTTTTCAATTATGGCAAAGGACATACTCGGGAAGCTTCGGTTGGAAGTCAGAATCCGTGGCATCGTGTCTAACGTCAGCGAGCATTTGAGGTTGGTTTTCAGAACAGAACATTGCACAGTGGATACTAAGTCGTCATTCCTTAGTTCGATAATATACCGTTATTAATGAAACGATAGCTTTTCAGTCGGGCAACACGATTGTACCCAAATGAGATGGTTTATTCCCTAATCCTGAAAAAAATTTACATGAGATTAATAAAAACACTTGGATGACCAGTTTCGATCATCAAGCGATCATCATCAGATACATTACACTTAGGCTACACAATTGTTTATGTATGAAAGTATGGGTGAAAATATTTACAATAGGTCAGAGAGTAACTGGGATGTTATAAACATGGAAGAAAATTGAAGACAGACATGATGCACTCAGCCACCCTATCTTGGTTTTAGACCTAAACTTCTCATAGTAAGCAGCTTCTCAATTGTGCTTAAGGGGTTGAGCGCACCCCGTTCCAGCTCTCAAAATAGATTTAAAACTTCTGGCGCGGCCGGGAATCGAACACGGGGGCCTTTTAGTTTAAATGAAATCGCTCTTTCCCCTACTCCTCACGGCCAGTTGAGTGATAAGACTAATAATAACCGTATCACTAGTTTGAGACTTTCCTCGTTTCAGAAGTTTCCTAGCTGGAGCTTTCGCTTGTCTATGTTGCGGAGAGCTTGCGAATACTGAAGGCACAGATTTAGAGAAAAGAAACCTTCTAGTTGTGCTCACTCTATAATTGTGTTCTCTCAAGTGCTTACTACAAACCATCGACTTTTCTGAAGGCGCCCAAATAATACCTGATCGAGAGACAGCTAATTCTTGTTTAACAGGAACCGAATGAAACTTTCCCTGCTGAGATGTACAAAACGGAACACACTAGTAAACCATTTTAGGACAATACTCATCAAAGCAACCACTATCTGCAATATCACTACGGTATTTGAGTTGAGCAGGCGCGAATCCTGAAGCTAGTGTGGTACAAAGTGATACTGCTGGAAGTTCACGGAGCATCATATTTTATAGCGCAGAACTCCTTGCATTTCCCGACCTTGTATATTACGTAGGCAATGGTACGTACGGATTTTATGATTTCATATTTTTAGGAGGGCAGTTGAGCGAAAATATTCATTTTAATGTTCACCTAGCTACTAAACAGATGCCAGAGGTCTGTATCGGACGCCTCTAGCGGGATGTGATTTATTTCCGCCAGAGAAGCAGTGACTACGCTATCACTAGTGTCCCGTCGCGTCGGTTTGGCCGGGTAACCTGTGCCACGTTAGGATTAGGTCACGTGCGTAGCATACACGACACGGTTCATAGGTATATATTTCCGAATCAAATCAAATTTTGTGAGCTTTCAATTCTACTACAGTAATACCCCCTTATTATTCCCTTTTCAACGGGGTCGGGGTGCGATAAAAGGCTATGTGGTCTGTGGCTTATACGACCGGTTGCCCTTCCTTATGGCAACCTCATGAGATATGAAATGAATGAAACTGGGCAAGGAGATGGAAAGAAGCGGCCGTGACCTATATATTAAAAGGCACGGTCCCGGTTTTTGCCTGGAAACCACGGAAAACTGTACCAAGGCGACAGTGAGGTTTGAACCTAGATAGCTTGGCCTCTCAGCCTAGTGCTGCGCATTAGCGAGCGTAACTACTGCTGTCGTTCCTTACAAGCTCGTTATGCGAGGCTATGACCGCAATTAGGGCATAACCCTCAATTCCCTTCAAGGTTATTTTCCTCTGTCAACGAACATGGAAAACTAGCCCTTGGCGGATTTGTGGATTGGATCACTATTGCCCTCATAACCTCAAGTCCATGTGTTTCTGCTTAAGTTCCTTATCCCAGAGATGTTCAACCATAATCCGTCTGCAAACAGACCTCAATTTCTGCACCTTTTGTATAACTATGCTTAATTGACGGCATTTCAGTTTGTGGTCTGTTTCATCAAAACATCCCCTGAATACCCTGCAATTTCTTATCGATTTCCTAAATCCAAAGTCAGTAATGTTATAGTCTACACTCATTACCCGTCGCGGCTTCGCTCGCAAAAATTGAACAAACACTACACTTTATATTTAAATTTTATATTTATTTCTAGTTCAATGTTGAAACAGCCCGCTTTATGATACGATCGAAAAGATATGTACAGTAAGACACCATGCTGAGTATTCTACTCGCTCTAGTTATAGAGAACAGTTTTAGGCCCATTTGCTAGTATTGTACCTTCGAATTGTTGTAAACATGATCAATATGTTGTTTGAGTCTTCAGTCTTTTGACTGGTTTGATGCAGCCCTCCATGCCTCCCTGTCCTGAGCTAATCGTTTCATCTCTACATAGCTACCACACCCTACATCCGAGGCAATCTGTTTAACATATTCTAACCTTGGTCTACCCCTACAGTTCTTGTCCCCGACCCTTCCTTCCATAACTAAGCTTGCTATTCCTGGGTGTCTTAGTATGTATCCTACCAACCTATCTCTTCTCTTCATTAGCAGTCGCCAGAAACATCTCTCCTCTCCCACTCGCCTTAATACCTCTTCGTTTGTAACCCTATCTACCCATCTGATCTTCATCATTCTCCTGTAACACCACATTTCAAATGCCTCAATTCTCCTCTTTTCTGCTGCACCAATAGTCCAAGTTTCACTTCCATAGAGCGCCACGCTCCAGACAAAGGCTTTCAAAAATGACTTCCTAATACCTAAATCTACATTCGATGTCAACAGATTCCTTTTTTGTAGAAAGGCTTTCCTTGCCTGAGCCAACCTACTTTTTATATCCTCTTTGCTTCGTCCATCACTGGTTATTCTGCTTCCTAAGTAACAGAAGTCTCCTACTTCCTTCAGCTTTTCACCTGCCAATTTGATCTCCATAGAGGTTTCTGATTTATTTCGGCTGCATTCCAGTATTTTTGTTTTACATTTATTAATTTTCATCATGAAGTCCTTCCGTAAGACGGAATCCATACCATTCAAAAACTCATTCAAATCCTCAGGCTTGTCGGCCAAGATGGCGATGTCGACAGCAAATCTCAGAGTTGAAATTATTTCTCCTTGAATCTTCACTCCCAATTTAAATTTTTCTCAAATTTCCTTAATTGCTTGTTCAATGTAAAGTTTGAAAAGTATGGGTGATAAGTTGCAGCCTTGCCTTACACCTTTCATAATACCAGCTTCTCTCTCATATCCTTCAGCTCGAATGACTGCTGTCTGGTTTCTGTATAGATTGTATATCACCCTCCTATCCCTGTACTTTATTCCAATAGATTTCAAAATGTCAAAAATTTAGTCCAATCAACGTTATCAAAAGCCTTTTCTAAGTCTACAAATGCCATGAACGTTCTCTTATCTTTCCTTATTCTACCTTCCAAAATCAGCCTAAGACTTAGTACAGCTTCCCTTGTTCCTACATTTCTCCTGAAACCAAACTGGTCTTCACCCAACTCCGTTTCTATCTGGCTTTCAATCCTCTTGTAAATTATTCTAGACAGGATCTTTGAAGCATGAGTAATCAAGCTGATTGTACGGTAATCTTCACATCTGTCAGCTCCCACTTTCTTTGGTGTAGGGATGATAACATTCTCCTTGAAATCAGGGGCTACCTCACCTGTCTCATAAATCCTACACACCAAGTGAAATAACCTGATCAGACCTTCATCTCCTATGCAGAGTAGCAACTCAATTGGTATATCATCTATGCCTGGTGCTTTGTTCCTGCCTAAGTCCTCTAATGCTCTGTCAAATTCTGATCTCAATATTAAATCTCCTTTTGCATCCTCATCAATTTCCTCCTCCCTTTCCATTACATGATTCTCAATCTCCTTTCCCTTATACAAGCACTCTATGTAAGCTTTCCATCTCTCAACCTTTTCTTCCCTATATGTTAGAGGCTTTCCATTTGTGTCCCTAATATTACAGCACTTAGTCTTCTTTTCCCCAAAAGTATTCTTAATCCTTCGATAAGCTGTGTCTACTTTTCCTAATTTCAGACACTTTTCTATACCTGTACATTTCTCTTTCAACCATTCTTCTTTCGCTTCCTTGCACTTCTTGTTAACCTCATTTCTCAGACGTCTGTATTCTGCTTTCCCCTCTTCATCTCTTAGATTCTTGTGTCTCCGCCTTTCATCCATCAATTCTAGTATATCCTGAGTGATCCACGGTTTTCTACCTATTCTTTCTTTCCTACCAATGTTTTCTTCTGCCGATTTTGTTATTTCATTCTTCAAAAGTGCCCATTCGTCTGCAATTGAAGTTTGTTTAGGGGTTTTGATTAGTCCTTCCTTTATACTCTTCTTGAATCTTTCGTTCACATCCTTCTCTTTCAGTCTGTCTATTGCCCACCTTTTTGGCTTTTGACTTTTCTTCAACTTTAATCTGCATTTCATTACAACCAGATTGTGGTCAGATTGTGATCAATATAGAAAATATTATTTTATTCTCATAGAATCTCTACTTAGTATAAAACAAAGTCCCCGATTCTTGAATGTCACGGGTAATCTCGAGAACCACTGGATGCGGTTTTCACCATTCTGTAAAGGATATCTCGAGGAAGGTTTCTGTAGAAAATGATTCATTTATGATCAAAGAAAGCCAAGCAGTAACGATTTCAGTGAAAAAAAATCGAAACAAAAACCTTGCGTCCGTGCGCTCTAAAAACTTACGCTGGGCAATCCGTTAAAAATATCAATATACCATGACTGTAAGAATTGTTCAGCATGGAAAGTTCTACAAGAAAGTCCGGGAGAGCGTATCTCTATCTTCAATACATCGCCCACTATAGGCTAAGTGTTTTTACATTTTCATTTCTTCCAACAATCTCCATTCAATTACTGAGGCGACAGTTTACGAGCTAGCTAGGGGCGAGCCTATCACCCCAGTTACAGCCTAGATAGCGGGCGAGCATATTACCCCAGATACAGCCAGCAACAAGCTGTCGAGTCGTGTTGAGTTAAGACTTCAGGGAAGGGTGGTTGTGTTTGAAGTTTCCCTGGAAGTTCAACTCGGCTTTTTTTCACTTCGCCTGTGAACTTTTCGTTCCGAAAAATATACAGTCAAGTTAAGATTGGACGGAAGGGGGATTTGTGTTCCATGCACCTCGCCATTCTCAAATTACGTCTGACAAGAATTCATTGCACATGCATCTATCTCCATGATAATAAGCCTATAATTATTCGTCCAGTCTGGGATTTTAAGCCATCATGCCGAGACGTAATACGAATATGGATCGTAGTTCATTGACATCGAAAAAAAAGCGCTTATCACGTAATACATTCGTAACTGTTCCCGGACGAAGCCGGGGCGGATTGCTAGTTAAATAATATATTTTTAAAATGTAAATTTTGTTGTTGAAAGTAATACGTTCCTTATCAGATCACGATAGGCTAACATCAATGATCAGCTACAGCATATTATCATTATCACTATCCCTGAGTAGCTCTTGTTCCTGCTTTCACATTGCCTCTACGTAAAACACCAATAAGAAATGTCAAAAAGACACAAACCTAATGGCTATAGACATAGAGTAGGAAAAAAAATCGAAAAGTCGTGCCCCGTTAATATCGCGTCACTATAATTAAGAAAAATTGCTAGTTTCGTGCTCTGTTAGTAGATCTAACAATTTATCCGCAGAAACAGCGCGTCAATTCGTATTTGTTCAAATGATTCGAATGCTGACTATTACAACGTCCTTTGGTGAAACGACTCGCGTGCCAACACTACTACTTAAGAATGGTGCATTTTCTGCCTATGCCCATACAGTAACGTCAATCAGTCGTCTGGTGACGAACTGAGGAACTTCTCTGTTTTTTTGTAAGCTCATTGACATAAAGTTTTGGCCACATTGTTTTGTTCTACTAAAGACTAATTCATAAACCTGCGTGGGAGAGTGCACAACAACTCACCAAAATTTCATCGTAATCGGATGAATGGTATAGGAACCCATAAGAGACAATCATACTATGAGACCACAGAAAATGCAGCTAAACGGTATGAAATACACTCATTTGTTTAAATGGTTCACACGGCAACATTATACGACTCGCGCGCCATTTTTGTAAAATTGAGTCACGTATACAAAAGACTTTGCGTGCTTGCGCCCAACTCACCAAAGTTAATTCGTTGAAATACTGTAATTCGCATGGTAACACCCTATTGTTGAATCCCCCCAGGGGCTCACATCTAGTGGGACGTGGGTTGGCGAGCACGGGGCCCCAGCTGAGTCCGGCATTGCTTCCACTTACTTGTGCCGGGGTCCCCTCCGTCTTCTTTCCCGTCGACCTCACTTGGTCAAATCTTGTCCTCTTCCGATCCCGATGGTATTAGGATATCCGAGGCGTAGGGAGTCCATTCCTTTCCCGCCTTAATTGGCCCTTGTCTCATCTTTTCTGATACCCTCCTTTTGCGAGGGGTCAGCCTTCTTTTTCTTTTCATGTTATCTCCTGCCTTCTGCTCAAGGCCCTCAAGGAGCCAGGGTGTATGTAGCCCCAGCACTTCTGGTGCACCCTGGATAGTGCTACACCCTCAGGGGCTCATGGCTGGTGAGTTCGGGAGTTGGCGACCCCGAGGGATTCCTGAGCTGGGTCCAGTTTTCTCCCTTTTTTCCATTACCTCTGGGGCGGACCCTCTCCTCTTTCACTTTCCTATCTGCCTTTCATGGCTCGCCTTCCTTTCAAGTCCCTCAATGCGCATTCTTCGAGGGTTGAGGGCATTTCTTTTCCTCCTGTGCTTTATTTGCCCTATTCTCCTTTTGTTTTCCATTTCTTCTTCTAGTGTATACGTTAGTAGTTAGTTTTAGTTATAGTTTACTCTTCATTATCATCTTCGCGATCACCCAAACCATTAGGGGCCGATAACCTAGATGTTAGGCCCCTTAAAACAACAATTATCATCATCATCATATTGTTGAATCGACTCGAGCGCCATCTATTGTAAAACGAAATTTGCTTATTCAGAAACCTTCGCGAGAGTGTGCACAACAACTCACCATAGTTTCATCGCAAACATATGAATGGTATATGAACGCATGCGGGACTTTGTTGAAACGACTCGCGTGACAACACAAATTTGTTGAAATGACTCGTGCACCATCTATTATAAAATGGATTTCCAAAATCAGAAACTTTCACGGGAGTGCGCACAATAACACACCAATGTTTCATCGCAATCGGATGAATGGTATATGAACGCATACGGGACTTTGTTGAAACGATACGTGCGACAACACACATTTGTTGAAAATACTCGCGCGCCATCTATTGAAAAATGTTTTTACTAACTCGATAACATTCCCGGGAGTGGGCACAACAACTCACTATATATGATTACTTATGGGACTTAATTGAAACTATTCGAGTGCCAACACTCATTTGTTGAAACTATTCGCGCGGGAGTGGGCACAACAACTCACCAAAGTTTAATCACAATCGGATGAATGGTATACGAACGCATAAAAGACGAACAAACAAACATTAATTTTATGGGCCTATAAAATATTATTTACCTGGGTCATCTACCCTCCCATAAGTATCTGAGAATCTCCTTATGATTTGATTATGGGTTCGCAACAGACAACCCCATGCTAGCACAGAAGTCTAGTAAACATTTTCCATTGCTTTTCGCTTCCGTTTCCTCACCCCACATTACCTTCTCATACCCCTCAGTTCTATTTCTCATCCTAGCATTGAAATCCCGCATCAGTACTACACTATCTTTATTGTTAACTCTCGCTACCACTTCACTCAGTGTCTCCAAAAATCTGTCTGCTTCGTCCTGATCCACCCCTTCACATGGAGCGTACACTGAAACAATCCTCTCTCGATTTCCAGGTATTTTCATATCTATCCACTTTAATTGTTCATTTATGTACCTCACGTTACGTTCTAATGTTCTCTTGACATACTCCCCCCACTTTTCCGTGCCTCGTTTTACAGCTGACAAGGTACAGCTTGTAATCTCCTACTTCCTCCTTTCTATCTCCCTTTATCTGAACTTCACAAATCCCCAGAATATCCAAACCCATCCTACTTGCTGACTCAGCTAGCTCTAATTTCTTACTTCCATAACCACCCTCGATATTTATAGCACCCCATCGAATACCATTTCGATTGCCTGTTAGTTTCCAAGAGGCCCCTGACCTGTCAGATGGGAGTGGGACTCCATAACTCCCATACATCCAAGGCTTGCTCAAGATATTTTTAGCAGTTTTAGAAAGTGCAAATACGACAGGTTGCTAGCTTTACTTACACAGGGCTCCTGATTTTCCCCTCAGGGAACAAACAAGTGAGTGTGTAGTCTTAGCCGCGGGAGCACTTAATGGGTCACTCAGCCGTAGTCCGTGGTTCACGAACTAGGACGTGACTACACCACAGACCATGCAAAACCCCGAATAAGCAGAACAAAACGAAGTTCGGAGATGGATGCAGTCATCTTTCGCTCTGGAATCTGTTGGCATGCTCAGTGCACTAAGCTACCAATGATTACTATATAATTCATTATTATAAAGCCTCATAAGCCTAGGCTAAATGGTAAAAATTCAGTGGCCCATTTCTTAGAAATTAACACAATCTGCTCAATAAAGTACATAATTATAGCCTACTTAGTCTTAATTTCAAGGACAAATTTACCTCTTCTCATATCATGCGACATAATTTCGTAGAATTGAGATAATATAAACTATTAACGTCATAAATATAGATTTAGGGATTAGGAAGTCATTTTTGAAAGCCTTTGTCTGGAGCGTGGCGCTCTATGGAAGTGAAACAGACTGTTGGCACAGCAGAAAAGAGGAGAATTGAAGCTTTTTGAAATGTGGCGTTACAGTGGAATGATGAAGATCAGATGGGTAGATAGAGTAACGAATGATAAAGTATTAAGACGAGTGGGGGGAGGAGAGATGTTTCTGGCAGTTGATAATGATGAGAAGAGATAGATTGGTAGAACACTTACTAAGACACCCAGGAATAGCAAACTTAGTTTTGGAAGGAAGGGTTGAAGACAAGAACTATAGGGGTAGACCAAGGTTAGAATATGTTAAACAGATTGCCTTGGATGTAAGGTGTGCTAGCTATGTAGAGATGAAACGATTAGCTCAGGACAGGGACGCATGGAGCGCTGCATCAAACCAGACTAAATACTGAATACTCAAACAAAGTCAACAACAACAACAGTAACATTAACGTCATGTGCAGATAGCGTACTGACTTAAAGTCATGGTCCCAAAGGGTAAAACAGTAAGGATTGAAATCTACTTTATCGCATAATTGCATAGTGACACTTTGAATAAGTAAATTCTGTGAGTTTGTGCATTATAGAGTGTAAGCGCCTTATACGAGTCTACCACAGTAGTGAGATCTTAGTTCTGACTTTAACATTGTGTATTGCATTAGTGAAACAACAACGCGATCAGAAACAGTACTGACCTCATTATGGTGCAGCATTCTTGGAGGACCGGGTTCGATTCTCGACTCTACCAAGAAATTTAATTCTGGTCTGAGGGCTGGAACGCGGTACACTCAATCTTGTGAGGCAGAACTGAGGAGAGGTGGGTTCGATTTTCAGCTGAGCTATCCTGGAAGTGGCATTCCGTGGTTTCCCCACTTCTACTTCTGGCAATTGCCGGGATGGTTCCTAATCTAAGGTGGCACGGCTGCTTTCTTCCCGATTCTCACCTGAATTACTAATACACACTACTACTAGAATACTACTACTACAGAACACAGGTTATCAGACAGATTCTCTCTCACTTTTAATACAGTATGCATACACAATCCCAAGTACACGGGGCGAAATACCACGATGTCCAAGTTTCTCAAATGAAACAAGATGTTCAGTAAAGAACATATAGCCTACTTTCTCCTAAATTGACGGGTATAGTTATCTTTGTCCTTTTCAAGGAGTATAATTGAATGTTGGTTGTAGTAGGTTGTTGAAATACCACGTGCTATACGGATATTAAACGTTGATTGATTGGATCCTCACCTGAATTATATATTATATACACACACTAATGCAGCCATCACAATAACACAGGTTATCAGACAAGATTTAACACTCACCCAAGTACACAGGGCTAAATGGCCATGATTTCCATACATCTCAAATGAAACAACAACAACAACAAAAGCTTAATCGTATAAAAGTACACACACACTAGTAAGCGTACAGACATCACACTGACAGAGGCTATCAGACAACTTCTACATACACCCAAGTACACGGGGCTACAAGACTATGATGCCTCAAAACCCCTAACGAATCAACAACAAAATCAACAACAACAATAGACTCTATCGCGGATCAAGGACAACGAATTTTAATCGATGTAGTCTTGTGTTGAAATATGTGGTGTTATAAGTATACATATAATATTTTCGATTGCAAATACACACTAAATATGCTTAACATTATAACGCGTGAGTAGTTATAAATCAATAAATACAAAAGAAACGAAGTAAACAAAATTGAACCAGTTGGGATTTGAACTAGGAACCTCCAAGCTACGAGTCAGAGACGCTACAATTGCGCTAAATGCTAACATTGCGTTAATAACAGGTTTAGTATAACTGCCAAGAATATTTTGTCTTGCAATGAACAATTTCATTAGCGTTTTCTGCCAGTTTTATTAACCATTTGATACTAAATATGTATTATTTTGTTCAGCACATTCCTAAAAGGATATAAACGTACGATGTTATGGAAATATATGGATTTACGAGCAAAAAATAGCCGTCATTTTGACAACGGGACAGCACGGAAAAGCACGATATGGCACGATCAGCCTGAACTGTTGGTCACTACTGCGGGATAATATTCTACACACATCAAAAAAAGTTTTGCATCACCTCGGTTCCAAGAGTTCCGGAACCTTTAAATACAAAGGGAATAGAGATCAACACAAACAACATTTCAGCTCGTTTTATTGCTCATGAGACCCACACATTGCATGTTGTACCATCATACAGCTAGACTTTCAGCATTTGTGGTCCAGATTGCAGTACACACCACTACCTCTAATACCCAGTAGCACGTCCTCTTGCATTGATGCATGCCTGTATTCGTCGTGGCATACTATCCACAAGTTCATCAAGACACTGTTGGTCCAAATTGTCCCACTCCTCAACGACAATTCGGCGTAAATCTCTCAGAGTGGTTGGTGGGTCAAGACGTCCATAAACAGCCCTTTTCAACATATCCCAGGCATGTTCGATAGGGTTCATGTCTGGCGAACATGCTGGCCACTGTAGTCGAGCGATGTCGTTATCTTGAAGGATCGCATTCACAAGATGTGCACGATGAGGTCGAGAATTGTCGTCCATGAAGACAAATGCCTCTCCAATATTCTGCCGATATGGGTGCACTATGGGTCGGAGGATGTCATTCAGGTATCGTAAAGCCGTTTCGGAGCCTTCCATGACCACCAGTGGCGTACGTCGGCCCCACATAATGCCACCCCAAAACATCAGGGAACCACCACCTTGCTGCACTCGCTGGACAGTGTGTCTAAGACGTTCAGCCTGACCAGGGTGCCTCCAAACACGTCTCCGACGATTGTCTGGTTGAAGGCATATGCGACACTCATCGGTGAAGAGAACGTGATGCCAATTCTGTGGGGTCCATTCAGCATGTTGTTGGGCCCATCTGTACCGCGCTGCATGGTGTCGGGGTTGCAAAGCTGGACCTCGCCATGGACGTCGGGAGTGAAGTTGCGCATCATGCAGCCTATTGCGCACAGTTTGAGTTGAAACACGACGTCCTGTGGCTGAACGAAACGCATTATTCAACATGGTGGCATTGCTGTCAGGGTTCCTCCGAGCGGCAATCCGTAAGTAGCGGTCATCCACTACAGTAGTAGCCCTTGGGCGGCCTGAGCGAGGCCTGCCATCGACAGTTCCTGTATCTCTGTACCTCCTCCATGTCCGAACAACATCGCTTTGGTTCACTCTGAGACGCCTGGAAACTTCCCTTGTTGAGAGCCCTTCTTGACACAAAGTAACAATGCGGACGCGATCGAACTGCGGTATTGACCTTCTAGGCATGGTAGAACTACAGACAACATGAGCAGCGTACCTTCGTCCTGGTGGAATGACTGGAACTGATCGGCTGTCGTACCCCCTCCGTCTAATAGGCCCTGCTCATGCATGGTTGTTTACATCTTTGAGCAGTTTTAGTGACATCTATGAACAGTCAAAGGGACTGTATCTTTGATACAATATACACAGTCAACGTCTATATGCCGGAGATCTGGGAACCGAGGTGATGCAAAACTTTTTTTGATGTGTGTATTTTAAAATGCTATTATCGTACCGGTCACCTCCTTGAGGACAGTTTAAACCTACCTATGTATGATGAGCGTATTTGGTAAGGCCAGGCCTTGTTGAATCGTAAGTTACGGTTTGGCTATAATACTTGCATTATTCATACATCCGCCATCTTGAAACTATTTAGCTGATGACCTTGTAGTTTGGGAAAAAGACGCTTCCTACTTTAAGGTATATTGTTGCAATATTTGGTAGAAATCGGATCATTAGGTTAGTCGTAATTAGATTTAAGCTCAGAACATTTAGGTTGGCGCCATTTCCCTTTTGTTATGATGGCGGCGATATACAACATGACACAGAGTTGTCCCTTGCTAGTACTACCTCTGTACCAAAGGTGGTTCGATTTGTTTACGTTGTGTTTGAATTGATAGGGGAGATTGATTTGCACACATACACGGCCGCAATCTTCAAACTATTGGGCTGATGACCTTGTAGTTTAGTCGAAAGACGCTTCCCGTATGAAGGTATGTTGTTGCAAAATTTGGGAGTGATCAGATGATTAGGTTAGTCGTAATTTGATTTAATCTTTGAACATTTGGGTGGCCGCCATTCCGTTTTCGTCAAGATGGCGGCGATATAAAACATGACACTGAGGTTCCCTTTGCTAGTGGTACCTCTGTACCAAATTTCGTTCATTTCGTTATCACCGTGTTTGAATTGATGCAGAGAACACACATACACACACACTCACAGACACACAGACAGACACAATTTTTTGGCCCTGTGTAGATCTCATGTCTGCTTTAATTTTATGCAAAAATCGAAATTAGGCTAAAAACAACAGCTCACAACCGTGCTGCTACCTCCACACATGACTGTCCCGTGTCCTGAACTGCAAGTTTTGTTTCAACGTGGGTAGATAATAAGCTTTGTTATTGTTAATTAATTTCAGGTGCTTAGGACATCTTGGTCATCAGCTCCGTGTACTGCTCGGGTCCAAGCTCTGTGAACTTGCGGGGTGAGGCGAAAGAGCAGGGAAGGGTCAGGCGAGAAGAGAAGGGTCTGTCAACAGCCCGCCGTTATATCTGGTATCATCTCTATTCCAATACTGCTAACATAGGGCCGTTGCTCCAATCACTGTGGTGTTACGAATGAGTGAGTGAGTCACCGACCAATGTATTTGGTTCTGTATCTGTACTATGGACGGACCGAGAAACCTCATCACTCGTCAACACCACTTCTCATAGTCCGCGATGCACATTCCTCTCAGGTTCACGCAGCTTAGACCCGAGCAGTACTTGGGATGAGTGTTGAATTAGTCTGATACTCTGAGTTTTTGTGGTGACTAAAGGCTGTGTATTTGTAATTTCTGGGATCTAGGTTGGACGCAGGGAAACAATAAGCATGCCTAACTCTAATTTGGGACAAATTCGAAAGGTTGCCATCTGCAGGGTCTCAAATGTAAGCATGTGCTTGGGTTCAAGTCCAAATAACATTAAGTGATGTATACTCTATGGACAGTTCATTCGATGTAATAGTAATGATGATAACCTCGTGGTGTAGTACCAGGCATTCTTGTCTATCAGCTTTGAGGTTCGGGGTCGATTCCCGTCTCAGTCAAGGAATGTATTTTGAGTCTGAGGGTCCGAACGATTTGCACTCAGCCTCGTGATGCAAAACTCGAGAAATGACTTTGATTCCCATTTCAGCCATCCTAGAAGTGGTTTTCCGTGGTTTCAACACTTGTACTCCAGGAAAATGCTGGGATGGTACCTAACTTAAGCGCACGGCCGCTTCCATCCTTGCCCGCCATTCTGCGTAGTGGCTAGTATTCTTGCCTGACACCGCGGAGGCCCAGGTTAGAATCCAGGCCCTGCCAAGTAATTTAATTCTGACCAGAGGGGTGGAACGGGACTCACTCAGCCTCGTGAGGCATAACTGAGAAGAGGTGGGTTCAAATCCTACCTCAACCATCTTGGAAGTGGTTTTCCGTGGTTTCCCACCTCTACTCCAGGCAAATTTATACACGCACCAAAACAAATGCACGAGGTTACATGACCAAGATGTCGCAAAACCCCTAAAGAATCAACAACAAATTTGTCTTTCCAATCCTCGCTTTAGTTAAGAATACACGGACTATTACAGTCATTATAATAGCACAGTTACAGAGCAAATACATACACAATTACATGGGCCTGATGACCATATTGCCCAAATATGGAACAATAACTTATTATTATGATGATTATTATTATTAACACTGCTGTGCTTTTAATTTGTTGTTGTTGATTCCTTTAGGTGCTTTGTGACATCGTGGTCATGTAGCCCCGTGTACTTGGGTATGTATACAATTTGTCTGATTATCTGTGTCACTGTGATGTCTGTACTAGTGTGTGTATTTTTAGTTGCGGTAGGATTTGTGTAGGAAGCGTCCTTGGACTTAAGTTAGCTACCATCCCGGCATTTGCTTGGAGTAGGCCTAGAGATGGGAAACCATGAAAAACCTTGTCCATGACGGCTGAGGTAGGAATTAAACCCACCTCTTCTCAGTTCAGCCACACGAGGCTGAGTGTATCCAGATCCGGCCCTCAGACCAAAATTAAATTTCTTGGCAGAGCCGAGATTCGAGCTCGGGCGCCGCAGTGACAGCCAAGAACGAGGTGGGTTGCTTTTAATTTACTACCTATAGAACATTAGTTTTTAAGCCAGGAAAAGGACACAGTTTTATTTAACGACTGCCTTTCGAGTGATTGGTCAATTTGAAGATGTTCACATGCACTTCTTCCTCCCGCTTTCTGTGGTCTTGGGGTATGTATTACGACTCCAGATGCAAAGATCCTGGGTTCAGTTCCTGGTTCTATCAAGAAATTGTATTCTGTTCTCATGGCTGGGACAGGGTACACTTAGCCTCGTGGGGCAAAACTGAGAAGAGTTGTGTTCAATTCCCACCTCAGCCATTCTAGAAGTGGTTTTCCGTCGTTTCCCTCATCTACTGTACTCCAGGCAAATGCCGTTATGGTTCCTAACGTAAGGCCGTCTCCTTCTCAATTCTCAGCAGAATTACAAATACACACACTACTACAGACACTACAATAACACAAGTTAACAGACAAATTGTACACAAACCCAAGTTCACGGTGTTAAATGACCACGATATTCTAACCCCTCAAATTGAACAACAATAACATATTGCCTTATTTCTTTCCTTGCAAATCATATAAAGCACGTCTGTTGTTTGATTTAGAAGCTTGCACATCGTAGTTGTCAGCCACGCATGTGTGTGCGGGAGGATTTGTTTGACAACCTGTGTTAATGTGATGTCTATAATAGTGTGTATATTTTATCATTGAGGTTAGTATTGGGAAGGAGGTGGCCATGTCCTTCTGTAAGGAACATCCCCGCAATTGCCTGGAGTAGAAATGGGAAACCACAGAAAACCAATTCTAGGATGACTATCGTAGGAGTCAATCCCATATCGTCACAGTTTTGCCTCGGGAGGGTAAGTAGACTACAGAGGTGTGCAAACTATTACACTAAATTAATGGATTTAAATCTGTCACAATTTTTCATTCAAAATCATTCTATTTTATTTGTATTATCATACTTAGTGTTAGTTTCTACCCTAAGGACTTACAACTTTTCTCTAAAGGAATTGCGTGGAGAAATTTTCGAAATTGGAGACTTTGAGGGGTATCTGAGCTGGGTCAGTTTTCTCATTTCACATTGACTTCGGAATGTGCCCTCTAAATCAGGTGATTTCAATCCATGGCCCACAAATCTTTGAATAGTTCAAGATCGGACCATCAGTAAAAAAATTACTTCCAATCCTTCTGCACTAAATTCGCAAGAAAACTAGAATAACGTATTTTATTTTCGTGTGACCTCCTGAGAGGCCGAGTGCAGGTCTTTCTAGTCGACGCCCGTGGGCGACCTGCGCGTCGGGATGAGAGATGGAATGGATGAAGGTGAATGAAACTGGGCAAGGATGTGGAAGGAAGCGGCCGTGGCCTGTCAGAAGGTACCGTACCAGCAATTTCCTGGTGTTGAAAATGGGAAACCACGGAAAACCATTTCAAGGACGGCCGACGGTGGGGCTCGAACCCACGCGTCTACCGAGTCAGCAGAGAGCTTGGCCCAATGACCTAACACTGCGCTTTAGGCAGCGTAGACCATCAAAACGTGTGGCATTCTGCATTAGCAAGACTTCTCAATCAGTGGAAATTCTAAAAGAATAATTTTCCTGACAATTTCCGAAGATACAATTGAGACTATTGGTTACTCATTTGAAAAAATGCTAAGCAAACATTTTTACTGCATTAAGGCATAAAAGGTAAAAAATGAATTGTTGGAAAACTAGCATCGAGTCTAATAATTTGCACACCTCTCTACACCCCGTTTGAACCCTCCGACCATAATTACATATTTGGGTGGGGCCGGGAATTGAACTCGGACCTCAGTCAAGAATGCTAACCACCACACTGGTTTGGAAAGGAGGTGGCATTTGCCTAGAGTAGGTTTGTGGGAAGTACGTAGCAACTAAGGCGACGCAGTCGTCAGCAAGTTGTGGTCACTTCCCAGCGGTTATCCGAGACTGGTGCTGGTGCTTGCACATCCGTCCTCGTCCAATGTCGCACATCAGCATTCACACGCGTCCCGTCGATCCTGCTTGCCTGCCTTGCAATAATTCTCGCTCGCATGTCGCGCTGCTCTGCGTGGCGTGGCGAGGCGTACAGAACGCAGGGGCTCACAACTTCCTTCCACTCACTTGTGCATCTCCCATCGTCAACTCTTGTTCTCTTTCTACCCCGAGGGTTTTAGGGTGTCCGAGGTTTAGGGAGTCTTTCATTACCCGCCGTAATTGTCATTGTCTCACCTTTCCTCTGTGTTTCATGGTATCTCCAGCCATAAAGGGGGAACGGTGTGTGCATTCTGGATAGTGTGACACTCTCATGGTCACACGTCTGTTGAACTCGGAAGTTGGCGACCCCAAGGGATTCATCATCTGCGTTTATTTTTCCATTCTTCCATTGACTTAGGGGGTTGAACCACTCCACTTTTCCTTTACTGTTGTTGTTGCTTCATTTAGGGACTTGGACATGGTGGTCATTTAGCCGCGTGTTCTTAGGTGTGTGTATATGTAGATATATACAGTATTTGTCTGATAACCTGTGGTATTGTGGTGTATGTATTTGTAATTCAGGTGAGGATTGGGAAGGAGGCGACCGTGGCCTTAAGTTAGAAACAATCCCGGCATTTTCCTGGAAACCCACGATAAACCACTTCAAGTATGGCCGAGGTGGGAATCGAACCCACTTCTTCTCAGTTTTGCCTCTCTAGGCTGAGAGTACCCCGTTCCAACACTCAGAACAGTAATTAAATTGGCAGAGCCGGGAATCGAACCCAGACATCCGGGGCGATTTTCATTTTCTATCTGCCTTTGAAGCTCTACTACTTTCTGGGTCCTTCAATCCCATTCTTCAAGGTTTGAGGGTATTTTTTTCCTGTCATTTATTTCCCTTATTTCTATATTTTTTCCTTTGTTTCTTCGAGTACGTACAGTTCTTCCTGTATGTAAGTTAGTAGTTAGTTTTCGTTGTAGTTTTTGTTTCATCATAGTCACCCAAGCCATTAGGAGCAGATGACCTAGATGTTTCGCCCCTTAAAACAACAATCACCACCACCAGCTTTGCCGAGTTAATTGAAACCTTATCCACAGATGTGTGTAAGGTGATTTATCCCCTTTTCGTTGGTTTTGTTATGTCATGGCATGGACATTAGAGATATCAGCCCCGTGTATTTGTGTGTGAGTAGAATTTGTCTGACAACCCGTGTTACTGTGGTGTCTGTATTACTGTGTGTATTTGCGGCTAGGGTTGGAAAGGAGGCGGCCGTGACCTAAGATGAGAAGTAGAAGGAGTAGGGGTGGAAGTGGAGAAACCCACTTTTAGACTAGCTGGGGTGGGAATTGAACCAACCTCTACTCAATTGTGCCTCACGAGGCTGAGTATACTTCATTCCAATCCTCAGCCTAGAATTATATTTCTTGACAGAGCCGAGAATGGAACCCAAGATCTTTGGGTTTGGAGTTTCAATTCTTTTCTGACACCACAGACCTTTTAACACCACTAAACTGATCTTCCCTTTTCTTTAATACCAGCTGTTAGGTCCCTCGCAGTCGGTTAACGTGTGTGTTCGAACCCCACTGTCAACCATCCTTGCAATGATTTTTTGATCCCCTATTTTCAACTCCATACAAATGCTGGGCCCGTACCTTCTTATAGACTACGATCGTCTTACCATTCCGCACATCTTCATTAACTTAATAGACTATCTCTTTAACTCCTGTGATGAAGTTGGCGCAAGGAAAGGCATCTGGCCGTAAAAAATAGGCTCATTGAAACTTATCATGCTCCTTCACCGATCCCGTAGAAACGAGGTGAAGAAAAGAGCTGACAGAACGGAACTGAGACATTATTAACCGAATAAATAACCCCTTGGCGCAACAGCCGATTGAGGGCCTTGGTCTACCGAGCAACTGCTGCAGATTGCAGGGTGACGCATGGTCAGAGCGTCATTTACTTTTGGCTGTAGATCTTGTCTACTAACCAGTGCTGCTCACTCATATGGCCTGCAGATCGCGGAGTGACGCGTGGTTAGCCGTTAATCCTGGCTTTCTTGACCATTGTCGCTGCCTCTCAAATCAGACAGCTACTCAGTTGTACTTGCGAGGCTGGATACACTCCGTTTCAGCCAATATGTCAGTTCTAAAATATCTGAAGAATTCGGTAAATTAACCCGGGGACTCCTAGGTAAAGGGCAAATGGGTATTTTTATTCTTGCCTTGTTTTCTGGTCGATACATTCCCAATAAAGGAGTTGTAACATTTCAAGGTGATCATTTTCACCTAGTCACTGAAGAATGTCCACATCGTGGCGCAGTGGCTTCTTGGATGATACCCACAGAGGTCCGGGTTCGATTCCCGACTCTGCCAAGATATTGAATTCTGGTTTGAAGGTTGGAACGGGCTAGGCTACACCCAGTCTCGCGAGGCACAACTGAGAAGAGATGGGCTCGATTCCCACCTCAGCCATAATGGAAGTGATTTCCTATGGTTTCTCATTTCTACTCCAGGCAATTGTGGGAATGATTCCTAAATCAAGACCACGGCCACCTCTCCAATTGTAGCCCTAATTACAATTACAGCCATCACAGTGACACGAGTTATCAGACAACACATGACAACGATATCGCAAAGCCCCTAATGAATCAACAACAACTCACTGAAGACCATAGATCAGAGAGACGTCTTTCTATGGCCTTCAAGCTACATGGCCTCACCTCTCCCATCCTCTGGTCGTATCTTCAGCAGCACAGCGGTATCTTAACGTAGATTGAATGCCTTGAAAGGCTAAACTTACTTTTGCCACTTTCCCCGGGTCACGCCACTACGTTCTTTCTACCCTAGGCTCAAAAAACTTTATCGAGTGCCGCATTGTGTTACTGTGCTTATTAATGCAAAATTATTATGGGTCCATATATCAACTACTAGCAACCCGCCCCGGCTTTGCCCGGGAACAGTTATGAATGCATTACGTGATAAGTGCCTTTATTTTCGATGTCAATGAACTATTAATTATATTATGTTGGAGATGCATGTGCAACGAATTCTTGTCAGACGTAATTTAAGAATGGAGAGGTGCATGAAATTCAAATCCCCCTTCCGTCCAATCTAAAAACACTTATAGTGGGCGATGTATTGAAGGTAGAGATATGCCCTCGCGGCATTTTTTGTAGAACCTTTCATGCTGAACAATTCTTACACTCATAGTTTCTTGATATTTTTAACGGTTTGCCCAGCGTAAGCTTAAAAAGCGCACAGACGCCAGGTTTTTCTTTCGACATTTTCACTGAAATCGTTACTGATTGGCTTCCTTTGATCATAAATAAATTATTTACTACAAAAACTATTCCTGGAGATATCCTTTAAAGAATGGTGAAAACCACATCAAAATCCATCCAGTGGTTCTCGAGATTAACCATGACATCCAAGAATCGGGGATTTTGTTTTATACCAAGTAGAGATTATTCGCCAATCAGTATAATTTAATATAATATAATCCCCCTTCCGCCCAATCTTAAATTGACTATGAATTTTGCGGAACGAAAAGTTCACAGGCGAAATGGGAGTTGCACTTCCAGGGAATGGCGAGGGGAATGAAACTCAAATCCCCCTTCCGTCCAATCTTAACCTGACTGTATTTCAGAGGCGAAATGAAGAAAACCCGAGTTGCACTTCCAGGGAAACTCCAAACACAACCACCCTTCACAGAAGTCTCAACTCAACACGACTCAACGGTTTGCTGCTGGCTATATCTGAGGCAATAGGTTCGCCCGCTAGCTAGGCTGTAACACGGATGATAGACTCGCCCTTAGCTAGCTCGTAAACTGTCGCCTCAGTAGTTGAATGGACATGGTTGGAAGAAATTAAAACGTAAAAACACTTATAGTGGGCGATGTATTGCAGATAGACATATGTTCTCGCGGACTTTCTTGTAGAACTTTTCATGCTGAACAATTCTTTCACTCATAGTATTTAGATATTTTTAACGGTTTGCCCAGCGCAAGCTTAAAAAGCCCACAGACGCCAGGTTTTTCTTTCGACATTTTCACTAAAATCGTTACTGATTGGCTTCATTTGATCATAAATAATTTATTTTCTACAAAAACTTTCCTGGAGATATCCTTTACAGAAGGGTGAAAACCACATCAAAATCCATCCAGTGGTCCTCGAGATTACCCATGACATCCAAGAAGCGGGGACTTAGTTTTATACTAAGTAGAGATTATACGCCAATCAGTATAATATAATATAATATAATATAATATAATATAATATAATATAATATAATATAATATAATATAATATAATATAATATAATATAATATAATATAATATAATATAATATAATATAATATAATATAATATAATATAATATAATATAATATAATATTAGTACATTATGCAACGAGCCTATAATGGCTATAATTAAGACACGAGTATCTTTATAAAACGAGCGTATGCGAGTTTTATAATTTCCATACGAGTGTCTTAATTACCATTATAGGCGAGTTGCATACGACTGTTTATGTTCGACGATAATTATAACTTTATTATATGTTTTAACATAAATATTCATAAATATCTGTTGAGATTGTCACTAGAATTTTGTGATCGGGTGCTGCACTGAGTATAGGATATCTCTAATTTCCAAGCTCTCTGATCGACCGACGCATGCGCTCTGTGTGCTTCAATGCCATATGTGCAGATTGAGCGCCACTATTCAGTAAAAATATCACCGAATGCGTTTGAAAACAACGCGCTGTGTAGAAATTGGATTTGGAGATATTAAGATACAGTGCTATTTCTTGTCTCATATTCTCCAGTTTATTTACGCGAACATATGGACGGTGCACTTTCGGTAATTTATACAGACATGTTGGATTTTGAGCGCATGCGCGAAGGTATCCTTATCTAATTGGTCAAACAACTGTTTCTTGAGCTGTGATTGGTGGGAAAAACTGTTTCATAATGAAAAATAGTGTTATAATGACCGTCATTATGATACAGTTTTCAGACATATAACAGTCAGGGTCGAACATATAATATAATATAATATAATCCCCCTTCCGTCCAATCTTAAATTGACTATGAATTTTGCGGAACGAAAAGTCCACAGGCGAAATGAGAGTTGCACTTTCAGGGAATGGCGAGGTGAATGAAACTCAAATCCCCCTTCCGTCCAATCTTAACTTGACTGTATTTCACAGGCGAAATGAAGAAAACCCGAGTTGCACTTCCAGGGAAACTCCAAACACAACCACCCTTCTCAGAAGTCTTAACACAACACGACTCAACGGTTTGCTGCTGGCTGTATCTGGGGCAATAGGTTCGCCCGCTAGCTAGGCTGTAAGGCTGCGTCCGCGCCAGAGGTGGCTTGCTTAGCGCCTAGATAGTGGATAGCCGCTAGGATGATTCATCCAAGCAAACGAACTGTCGAGAACGAATGGAAGTGGCCGCACTGAGCGCTTGACTTAGCTTGGCTGCCTGGGTAGTTGCTAGGCGTGTATCCTAGCGAACGGACTGGGCTGTTATCCCGCGCTTTTATCCAGGTGGAAAAGAGATCTTGTTTTTGTACTTAAGCTTCTTTTAGCCTACTTTTGTGCATTTTGACTAGAAAATGGATGAGTTACTTGTGTCAGCAGTATTTAAAAGAGAAGCCTTGTGGAACTCATCACACGAACTACACAAAAATGCCATTGTCCTCAAAAAAGCTTTGGGAAAAGGTGGCGCAGGAAGTTGGCAAAGATGGTAAGTGCAAATCAATAGTGTATGTATTTATTTATATATTTATTTTATTTTTTCATGTGTGATACCTAAATCATTCACAAGTTGTGTTATTAAACACTCGTTAGTTTGAAATCAAGTGCGGCCATTGTAGCGTTGGATAATATTTTCAGGTAAAGCATAATCTCTCTGCCACTGTACAGCTTCATTTCCGTTGAAATAATCCGTCAAAATGTTTCTAGTTTGTATTGCATTGTCTGTAAATCTGTACTGTGCTCTTCCTCTTTTTCTGCGAGGATGAGGCTCAAGTGAAACCGTGCCGCGCTGAAAATTGTTCTGTCGTTCTTGAGGGAACTGCGATCCTGCATTTGTCATCACGAAGTTGTGGAGAATGCAGATTGATTTTACAATATCTATAGCAGTATTCTTCTACCTTTCGATAGGTTTATGCAAAATTCTCCATTTCGCTGCCATTATACCGAAGCAACACTCCACTTTTTCGAGCTCTGGAGAGGCGATAGTTGTAGATACTTTTTCTTTCATCAATATCTTTCTGACCAAACGGTCGCATCAAATAATATAGGAGTGGATAACCAGCATCACCAACGAGTACAAATGGGATTTTAATATTCGTGTTAGGAATTTCTCTCTCTGGAGGGACATGGGAGTTCACCGTTCTCTAACATTTGAAATAAGGAACTGCTTCTAAAGTGTCCGGAATCACTCTGGCGCCCTTCAGTGTAATCCAATGCAATGATTCTGCAGTCCGCATCAACTACTACTTGTAGGGGAAATGAAAAGTATTGCTTGTAATTGTAATATGTACTCCCACTTTTAGATGGACAATGCAGTTCGGGAAGTTCCACTTTGTGAAGAACGAGTCAGCAGTGCGGTACCATGTATCAGGCGTTAGAAATGGTAGATATTCATCTTTTAACGAGCTTCAAATTACGTGGCAAGTTTGTCCGACAATCTCAGAAACTGTCGTCCGGCCCAGACGAAAATGTAGATCAAGAGATCGAAATGATTCCCCAGTGGCCAGAAACCTGAAGGAAAACCAACGTTCATACAGTATATTGTAAGGAATTAAAAATATAAATAAAATTATAATTTTTAAACCCTGGATTTCAAAATTTTTACTGACTTAGTAAGGAGTGCATTTGAGTTTTTATTGTTATTTTTGAAAATTTCTATGGTACTGAATATATCTGCTAGTTATTGTTATTTTGTTTTATTTTCTTTCAGTCAAGTATCTGAAAGGGAAGTGGAAGAATGTGCGAGCTTATTATTTTTGAGAGCACCGAAAAATACCGAAACCTAAGACCGGTGAAGGGGCATCAAGTTATGTTCGGAGCACACGCCACCTATATGACCCGTTGCTATTTCTGAAGAACACCATCCCTACCTTCGACAATGGCTCGAGTTTGACACTTGACGACGACGACAACGCCGACGAGAACGTTTCGATTTCAAGTGAGCCGAGCTTATCACAACAATTTCAATCCCCACCACTAACCTCGGACTCTAATTCAGGTGTCAATGAACCAGCGAGGAAGAAACATCGAACCGCGAAATATAATAACGCCTAGAGGAGTGAGGAGATGTTAGATGTTAAATGGAGCTACTTGAAAGAGAAAGTGCGAAGGACGATAATAATGACCGGCTCGTCTTTGAAAGTCTATTACCGTATATGGCTACAATTCCCCCACTTCCTAAACTCAGACTTCGACACAAGATTCAAGAGATAATAGTTCTGGAACAACTTGAATCCTACCAAAGTAACCGTCCTCAGCCTATTCGACCAATGGTATCTTCACACAACTCAGCCGAGCATGGAATTCTGAACCACAACTCACAGGGTTTTCCAACATTTACAAGGCTTGAACCTCCGTATGTGAATTCGAATGATCAGAAAAAGGACCAAAACGAGTTTTCAAGTGTTATAGCAACTTATGTACAAACCTTCCAGTAAATAACTTGATCATAGACTTGTGTGCCTCTTTTCTTTAAATTAAAATTACAGTATGTTATGTGAATTTTTCAATAAAAACAACAGAATACCTTGGTCTATTACTTACCTCAAAGTGACGACGAGTCGTTCCTCGGGTGATACGCATTTTCTGTAGTTGGTGTCCTGCTTCTGCAGTGTTTCTTGAATTTTAGTCAGCAGAATATCGAACGTTTCTGTAGTCATTCGTAAATATTCATAAAATTTGTCCGGATGATTCCGTAACTGTTTGTAGAGAACACTAAACGCTTCTTTCACAGACCTACACTCATTTATTTCGTGTACCCAACAAGAAGAACGCACGTGCAATAGTTCGTACTTCAAACTAGAATTCTCAGTAAGAAGTAATTTCTTTCCTAACTCTGACACAGACATTTTTGAGTCGTCCCCATGTCTTATAATAATAAGAGCAACTAACATAGGTCCCGCCAGTGCAACCACTAAGTATCCTATCTAAGCGCCTAGCTAGGCACCTACCCATGCAAGCCACCTCTGGTGCGGACGTAGCCTATCAGGGATGATAGACTCGCCCTTAGCTAGCTCGTAAACTGTCGCCTCAGTAGTCGAATGGACATGGTTGGAAGAAATTCAAACGTAAAAACACTTAGGCTATAGTGGGCGATGTATTGAAGATAGACATATGCTCTCGCGGACTTTTTTGTAGAACTTTTCATGCTGAACAATTCTCACACTCATAGTATTTAGATATTTTTAACAGTTTGACCAGCGTAAGCTTACACAGCGCTCGGACGCCAGGTTTTGTTTCGACTTTTCCACTGAAATCGTTACTGCTCGGCTTCCTTTGATCATAAATAAATAATTTTCTACAGAAATTATCCTCGAGATATCCTTTACAGAATAGTGAAAACCGCATCAAAATCCACCCAGTGGTTCTCGAGTTTACCCGAACATCCAAGAATCGGGGACTTTGTTTTATACTAAGTAGAGATTTCAAAGTTACTGTGCTTACTCACATAATACAATAATTATACAAAAAAACAAAATGTTCAGTAAAGAACATGCAGCCGACTTTCTCCTAAGCGTATGTGTATAGTTATAACTTTTTGTCCTTATCAAGAAGTATAATTGAATGTTCTTGTGAGGAACGCTAAATGTTGTATCCTCTATAAGACTCCCCGTTTACTCAGTTCGTTGTAAATTCGCCTTTGCATCCAGAGGAATTGATTTTAACATTAAGAAAGTACGCCCATTCACCATCTTGAACGTATGGGATCGTTTATCTTACACCTTCTGTAGAGAAAGCCTTTTACGTGAGACTACATATTTGCTGCGTTTCGTCATTGGCGGCTGCGTGCCTTATGCTTTATAGTCTCATGACTATTGCAAGCGACGTATCTTATCTGTTTCTCCCCTCTTGAAAAATTTCGTGTTAATTGCGCAATTGGATCCTGAGTTATTGATTTTGAAGTTTTGATAGTAGACTGTGCTTAGCCACCATCTTGAATATTAGGCGAGGATGTTCTTTTGCCCTTGTCACACAAATACCGTAGGCCGTTATACTTGAATGCAAAGTTAAGGTATTGTATCTCTGAAATAAGTAGAGTTATTTGTTTGATTATTTTATAATTTCAAGATGGGCGCTGCGCACTCTATGCAGTGTGATATTACTGCACTAGGATAATGTTAGTGAGTTCTTGTGTATGGTGGGCCTACTCCTCTCTCACCTAATGTTGCGTTAATTGTGCTATTATATAGTTAATGACAGTCAAGCCTTAAGAATACGCCCAGCCACCATCGTTAACGTGTCGAGTCGCTGGTCATAGGGAGCCACTTACAAGTTTCTAAATTGCTGCTAAATTTCATTGTTGTATCTTAAAAATACTTGACTTATTCATTATCATAATTTATATTTTGAAGATGGCTGCCACGCGTTGTATTCAGTGTGTTATTATTCTGGGTCATTTCACCAAGGTCCCTTATTGTTCTTCTTTCTTACTAAGTTTCGTTTTAATTGCGCAATTACATTCTGAATGATTCCCTATTACGTTTTAATATCACTCCTAGCCACCATCTTATTAATTAAAAGTCGAAGTTATTTTGCTTTGAACATACTTTACTCAATGTTCGTAATTGAAGTTCTACAACATTTAATGTTAATTAAATTATGAAATTTCAGGGTGACCACTACGCGCTATATTCAGTGAGATAAATTTACCACTAACGCTACTGACGCTTCGTATATAATACCCCTCTTTTACCAAGTATCTTTTTAATTGTGCAATAACAACCTGAGTTACTAATTTGCGTATATTAACAGTACACCTAGCCACCATCCTGAATCTATAGAGCCACTGTTCTTTTCCTTTAGTCATATGTAGCAACTTATAACATTCTATTTTGTTACTAAATTTCTTTATTTTACCTCTAGAACACCGAACGTTATTAATCTATTTTGAAATTTCAAGATGGCCACAGTACGCTGTAATCCGTATGATAATCTTTTAACTAACGCAAGTGAGAACTCTTTTATGATACTCACCTCTTGGCAAGATTCATCTTAATAACCCATATTCATTATGAGTTGTCGATTTTATTGTTTCATTAGTTCGCGCAGTCACCATCTTGAATATATGGAAAGTCTATTTTTGCCTTGGGCCTACAAGGCCGATTATACGTTTCTACCTAGTCACTAAATTTCGTCACTGTAGCCCTTAAGCATTAAGAGTTATTTATTTTTATATATGGTAATTTGAAGATGGCGGCTGTGCGTTATATACACGGTCATATAGTCATAACTAGGGCCCGGATGTTGATGACATGTCATCTTTTTACTGATCTGTCTAAAACAATGTTGAAGTACATAGAAACTCCGGACGAGCCATCCCGTCTTCAAATATGTAATTTTTTTTGCTATTTTTCCATGTTAAGAGCATTTTTTAAAGTTTGGTAGATTTTTGGTCATACATTAGAGAAATCAGCCTTTTAAGTTTGTTTTTTTTCAATTTAGTCATGTCAGCTTTATATGAGGGAGTTACCTCTCTCAGAGTTAAGAAGCTAGTAGCTATGAACATAAACCTTTTGTTAAGTGCTAGACATCTATTTTGAATGACTTTTCAGTTTGAGCTTCAGATGTCATTTTTGAAATATTGGTGAGTTTATTATCATAAGATAATTTTCTCCATTTTATAGTGCATTTTTCGAATTTTTGAAATATTGGTGAGTTTAGTCTATTATTATAAGATCATTTTCTCCATTTTATAGTGCATTTTTCGATTTTTAGGTCATTTATTAAAGTCATTTTTGAAAATTTAAAGTGCATTTTTTAAACTTTTTAACGGCATCAACATCCGGGCTCTAGTCATAACGTTGGCAACAGAAGGATGTTATCTGTCTGAACGCCAAGTGGTCTACTGAAAACATTGATTCATTAGATCATAAGCAGAGAAATGATTTCGATGTAAATACATATCTAGTTTGGATGCTAAACTTAAATATCGTATTATCTCTATGAATCATGACGTGTTGGGTTGAAAAGATGGGGTATTTATTTTCCATTTTTTTTCTATATATTGGAGTTTAGCACATATGTTCCATATTCTAAGTCAGTATAATCAATATATAAGGTGCGTTCAAAAAGTAACGAGCCGGAGGCATAATTACAGAAACCAGTACCTGTATGTTAGAAGTATTGTCCCTGGCTGTTGAGGCACTTGTACACGAGGCGGTGTCTCATAAAATTCCCTGGGCTGCGATGTGTACCAGTTCCGCACGCACAGCTGGACGTCGGCGTCCGAGGTGAATCGTTGGCTCCGCAGAGCCCTTTTCAGTGGACCAAACATGGCATAAGCACAGGGAGAGAGGTCTGGTCTGTATGCAGGGTGGCCGAGAACCTCCCATTTGAATTTCTGCAGGAGTGTCACGACTGTGTTGGACGTATGAGGTCGTGCATTGTCGTGGAGCGACCACGGCGGCTATGGCGTTCACTGTCACTCGGCGGTCCTGGGTAATGAGTGCATCAACCAGCTGGACGTTGTCATCGGTAATGCAGGGGGGTGCCCCAGACCGGGCATCATCGGCTAACGACACCCGTCCTTCCCTGAAGCACTTGTGCCACGCATTGACCCTTGCAAGGGACATGCAGTGTTCGCCGTACACTTGTGACATTCGGCGATGAATGTCCGTTCCCCCTACTCCTTCCGCTGTCAGAAACCGAACAACATCTCTTTGCTCATCGTTTGACGCCTCCATGTCACTGTTTGCAATGCGACTGGCAGCGTTGGACGATTGGTGCATGCTGCTGCTCGCTTTGTATCGTCACGTGTCGTGCACGCGTGCCCTCTAGCGACGGGCTGTGACCTTCTACGCTCTGGTCGGAACCACACCTCGTTACACACGCCACGATTAGCCGATGTCGTCACCGGTTTGCGCATTCCAGCTTCCGGCTCGTTACTTTTTGAACGCACCTTATAGTTCATATTTCGGATAATAATTATAAAATTCTATTAAATTGGCAGTACTGCCAATAATGGAGAAACAAATTAAATATCTTTATTTAATAATTTAGCTGGTGGTAGCTCATCATCATACCTGCCCATGCCTGAGTTGATTAGATAATGTGGGCGAAAGGGAGAGGACTGAGCATGGAAGAGGTGAGATCACAAAAACACCCAAAAAGGCTTCAAATCTCGCATCTCTCACTTTCTGAAATTTTCCAGATTGTGAACAAAACTGTGGAACAACTAAATTTTGGTTCAGGTAAAGTTGCAGATGTAGCAAAAATGAAGTTATGGGAAAGGTTAATGCAATTTTGTGTGGAGATTTAAGTGTGAAGTTAACGTTGTATTTAACCCCAGCAAATATTGTGAAGTCCAAATATGCCCACGTTACCTCTTCTGATGTTGAACGCAGTTTGCCAATATAAATCTATCCTTAGAGACGATAGGAGAACGGTCACTTTCTGGCATTAAAAAAAAACTAGCGGACCCGAGCGAGAAATCTCGCATGTTCATAAAGAACACACTTTCCCCAATAGGTTTATAATGAGAGACTTTATGATATTTGTGAAATTATACGATTTGAGTACTCATTCCTTTGATTTACTGTTTCTGAAATCCATGCAAAATGTTAAAGGAAATACCTTAGAATGTTCAAATGACATGAAACAGGCGTCACAGTGGCCAAAATGTGAAGTGGACAGCAATTATGGAGCGCATTTTCCGACAGCAACAGTATCTGCAAATCGCACACTTCTAACATTTTTTTAAAAGTCATTTTTTAAAGAAATTATAGATATTTATGAAATTAGAGTGCAATTCGTCACTGCTAATGTCTATTCTCTTTCATTTGAATGCTCATTTGTCACGATCAGTCGTTTGTGAGCGCCGCAGGAGGGTTCTATACTACTGAAATAATATATATGACATTTTGTAATCCATTGTTTTGGTAACAGAGAATAATAGATTGAATGTTCTTCAAAGATCATATTGATATTAAAATAGGAAGTGGAACATTCTATTTCATGTAGATCTACTTTGTTTAGCTTCTTTGAACTTGGTTATTACATAGAAATCATAGTTTTTGTGATCTTAAGTCCATATCCAATCCTTACCTGAATTTCAAATACACACACTCATTGCATATTTCAATAAAAATAACCAAATATATATGTACATATTTCATTAATTATCAATACATATACATCCGTTCCCTGATCATAAGTTAGGGATTATAATACTTGTAATAATATCACAAGGCCGCCATGTTGAAATTGTTTGGTTGATAACCTTGTAGTTTGGACGCCTTTGGATTCTCACACGAAGGTATGTTTTTCCACAATTTAGTAGAGATCTGAAGGTTAGATTGGTCGTTAATTGATTCAAGCTTTGAACATTTGGGTGGCCATCATTTTGTTTTCGTTAAGATAGTGGTAATATAAAACATGACACTGAGGTGCCCTTTGCTAGTGCTACTGTACCCATCTGTAGAATTAATATATGGTCACACTTCGGTTAGCTCAGTGGTTCTCGAGGGTTGTGCGTCCATTCACCCAGTATGACACATATATTTGAGATCATAATAATCAACAGGTCACCACTTCAAATTAACTCAAAAATCATAATTTAAAACATATTTAATATTAATCAAATTTTAGGCGCCACAAAAACTCAAAATACATCACATCACTTCATACTTCTTCACACTTGTTCCAATGAACAAGGAATCCCTAAAACCATTCATTAAAATCAATTGCTTAGGTTCCTCTGAACCTACCACTCAAGTTTCACTTCCAGTAAGTACATCAAAATGTTTGTTTTTCTGAGCTCACTATGGCTCCATAGTTCCTTTTATAACTTGATTCGTTCTTAACAACATGGTTAATTCCCTTTAATTATTATGGAATATCTGATCTACATTTATTCACGATAATAATAATCATCATTTATATTTTTGGGTTCACATGAATCATCATATTATCTCTCTCTCTCTGTATTGCTTAATTTTGTTGGGGAGTTCGTGCCATCCTTAAGTACACAAACTACTAAAAAGATTCACTTAAATAGGGATGTATAGAACTAGCACCGATAGAGCGCACTGCTGTTGTACTGGGTAAGCGCAAGGCGCTCTTCATTTGTCTCCTATGTTCTCATGCCGCTAATATCCACGAATTTAAGTTGTTTAAATGGTTATTTTCGTAACTATGCCGAGCTATTGCAGTGTTCCTCTTTGCAAAAATCAGGGAAGCCCGTTTTCGTTTCACCAATTTCCACAAAATAAAGAAATGAGGAAGAAATGGTCACATGCTTTTAGAAGGAAACATTTCGGTGAGAAAAATCTGACCGAATATATTAAAGTGTGTTTCCATCATTTACAACCCGATGACTTCACGAAAACTGTGTTGGATAAGTGTGACTTACAATGGAAAATAATTCCTATTTTGTACCTATAAACTGATTAGACATTTCGATAACATCCACTGAATTTATGCGTTTGTAGGCCTATTTGAAGGTGAGAGAGCAAGATAAAAACCGGGCGCTGTTCTACCGCTTTTTCCGTGGACCACGAACACAACAAAAATAATTATTTAGGAAGAGGTCATACACAAGAAAATTGCCGGATTTTCACGATAAACCTACAATATCGGAATCTGCAGAAATCATCTCCATTGAAGTACGGGAAGAAATCGTTAATATACACGGAGAAATGAAAGTAACATTTCTGACTCCCATTTTCAAAGACATCAATAGGCTACTCGGTCAAATACTTCAAGAATAAATGTCGCAACATTAACAGTCACAAACGTATTATGGTTGGTTTCTTGAAATCGGAATTAATCGTCAATTTCCATCTGCCTGACGGAGAATGTGGTAGCGACTGACTTCTACATTCTTGAGACATAGTCAGATGAATGGAAACAGTTCGTGGCCCTAAAGCAGGGATTCTCAAACTTTAAAAAAATTGTACCCTCAAGTCCTTTCCCAGGGGTAAGGGAACGATTCTTATTGCGAAATTGACAAAATTACATAAGAACTAAACGTTGCGATGCATTTTCGAGGTACATATTTAATTACCGGTATCAACTTTCTTTGATTATGTTTACCTTAAAACACGACAGTTTCATGTAAGCTATCAAACTAAAAAAAATACATGAATCGAAGTCTGTAAGCAGGGGGAGCAAGTGAATATTTAAATCTCAATTTATGATTTAAGTCTTTTGGAGATATATTTATCAATATAGGCCTACAATACTCTATTAATTGTAATCTTTAGTAGAAAGCATGCTGACTCATATTCATTATTTGAATAATAAAGCGTGTTAGAATTTTGTTATTACCGCTGTAGGCTATTAATTCTTCCTTCCTCCCGCTGGTTTTAGTGCCTCTAGTCCGTAGCTCATTTTGCAGCTGTTTAACGCTTAAACGCTGAAAATCGTTTATCATATATTAGGAGATATACCTATAGAATTAATTAATATAGTCTTGGAGTAAAATTAGAGAAGATATAATTTACTTTAGCTTAGTAAACTCGGTCACAATTTACATATTCGTCGCAGCTGACTGGGAGAAACATAAGACGATCGCCTTGCGATTACCCAGTACTACACGAGCGCTGTCTGGCGCGAACTTTCTCCCGCTACATCCCTATTAAGCTCCATGCACTATTTTGATATGTGTTATCTTAAAACATCCTTTCTGGTTTGTCACACAATGGGAATTTACAACAATAGCAACATAACAATTCTTTAATCAACGGTACCTGAACAATACCTCAGCTAGTAATCAAATGTTAATTTGGTCACGGGAGTTCTTACGAGTGCGATCACTGGCATGTTTACAAAAATACACATGGTCTCCACAAGGCAATCTCGGTTCAACGACCCTACCCTTGAGTGCCTGACAGATTTATGGCTCTCAGACATGCTGTCTGCGGTACTATACGGGATCCCTCTCAGAAGCAGCAGGCTCTCGACAATCACATGTTTCTAAACACGAAAAACTTTACATTTCATCTTAAAACTTCACTGTATTATAACTACCATATCAGCCAGTATTTATTCCAAAGGATAGTACAATTAATGTATGAATATAAACACTGCATGACCTTAGGTGCGATCAATTCTTATAAGGGGCCACCTTCTATTCCTAGGACTTGTCCACTTTCGGAAGATACGACGATATTAGGGAGTGGGAAACGAACCTCTGTCACCCTACTTCAAGCGACACCAGACCGTCAATATCCAGGCCTCTGTTCGCTGATACACAACATACTTAAGAGCGGGATTCCAACCCTGACCTCTACATTCAACATAACAATAATGCTCCCTTCTACAAATACGTACTTATAGGGATCCCTCATCCTTACGGTTCACTACAATTCCATTCATAAATAATTATCCTGGACATTAATTATAACAATTTATAGCTTCTATCTTTACATTCCCTTATATCAGCGTGTATAACAATTATTTCTGTAAAGCTTTTCGTGAATACTTATTTACCCAAGCTGTTCCTTGTTCCCCTGGCTACTTTAATTCTGCCATAAATTGACCAATTTACTGTCTTTAATAATTATTTCAATACAATTTAATATGAACACTACCGTTCCAAAAACTTATTATTTCCTTAATTAAGAGATTTATACTCTTGACATGATTCCCTTTGAATATAACAATTCCTTTCTTTCTCCACTACATTTACTGGCTGTTGTTCAGATCCGTTAATTCCCTTCATAATTTATTTCCAATTATTACCTTCTGGTATTATACTTGTGTGACATTACAATTTATTAAGGCTGCGCGAACCCCCCAAAGTATGTAATTTCATAATTATAAGCGGTACTCACATTTTATCCGGTGGTTACAGGAACCAATGGTTGGGAACTGGGTCGTCCACCATATTTTCTTACTGGTTCATTGTAAGCACAAAAGCACTTTTCACATAGACTTCTTTTACACACATATTACCCATTTTGATTTCACTTGTTACACATTTATCAGGGTATTCTGACATTTTGACATACACTGTTACACTAATAACCCTTAAACAATAATTAAATTTGCACATACACTTTAACCCTTAATATTTACATTCATATTATACCCTATACACTGAATAAATGCTTTTTTAACACTTATATTTTCATGATATTCACTCGTTCTTCTCACTTTCCTGTCTCCTTCCAGAATGTAGATACAAGTACTTCTGCCCTGATCCTAACATCCGTTAAATTGGATTGACAGTCTCTGAACTCCAACTGGCTCCTAGCATCCCTGAACGTTGCTAACTCCTTCAGTCTATCCTTCAAGTCCCGGCTTCGAGTTCTGGTATAGTCTTATTTTGGTCTCACCAATTGTTATTTTTCTGCCCTAGGACACGATTTCTTCCAGTTACTTCCTAGTTAACTTTGTCTTTAGCTCTTCCCTATCCGTTATTAACGACGACTAATATTTGTACAGTCGTGAAAAATCTCGAAAGTGTAATGTTTATCAATTACCACTTTTTCTAGTCCAATAGCTGGATTTTAATTGATAGTTCACTATATTGTCTTTCTCGAGTCTAACTTTGATTCCTATGGTCTAACGTGATGTACGTGACTTTAGTTTGCTCGACACTTCTCCAGTCCAAAAAAAAGCTGATTGTTTATACTTTTGTCCCTCTTGAGGCTCAAAACTTCGAAAATGTCTATGCGACTCGATCTCAATGGATCCACTTGATATTTATTTACGCACTTATCTCTTTGTTGATACCGTGCGAACAGACTCCACAGTCGCCTGAATGCTGAATGCTGAACTCATTACAACCGTATGATTTCCACTGAGGCTCACTCTGAACCTAATTTATACTTGATAAAAAAGCACAACACGCACTAGTGCTTGCAAAGGCTGATTATTTTCCGAAACATTATAACCCCTCGGGTTTCTACAAGATACTAAATAATTTCGCCGTCGAAATATGGCAACCCAACTTGGTTCCATATAACTGTTTAGTTATGACGCGGTGTGACCACTCTTGGTCAGTCGAACACGATACAGCACCTCCAAACCGAGGTTATCTGCAGATTGTATAATACTTGTTGAAACAGCGCGGCCCGCCTATGCGGTCACTGAAGACTGAATCATTTCTGCTCAACTGGCAGACTATTTATCTAAATCCGGTTTAAAATCTGTGCCTGCCCTTCTTCTTGAAACCAACTTCTAAACTAAGCATCGTAGAAGATTAGGAAAAACATCTCCTGACTCCTTATGATCTCAGTGTTCCAAAACTATTTCAAATTTCAAAAATCGATCGTAGCATTAATTTATAATAATTTCCAAGTGTTCTGGCCTTGCGTGGGTTGGAACTCTGTACACAAAAATATCCGGGATATTCAATCGCCTAGCCCCAGCTACGTCATGCTGGCATTGCATTCTTCTTCTGTATAATTATTACAAGATTTTATTCCTGTCAAAATTCTAATTCCCAGTATTATTAATATTGGCGGGCCTGGAAGGTTATAATTTTGCCTAAATCCGGAAATAGTACTTATTTCACAACACTTCTGACTCCGCCCACCGCTAATTTAATGAGAATTCTGCTTGGTAAGCAGTGATCGGTGGTAGTCCCTCTCTCCAAGTAGGTTTCGCTATCAGAAATAGTTCCCTGTAACATTGCACCATGGTGAATCACGCGAATGATTAAGCGGGTCACGCGGTGATATCGTCAGCTTCTTGACTCACGGGCCCCAGCTGCATGTCGTAAAATTGATAAGCGATGCCTCACCATGCCGTCGTGTGCAGCCCTCTTAAATGTAAAGATCCAATCATGTAGAAAGTTTCTACGAATATTCTTACATTTTATTCCAAAATGATCACGGGTTCGATTCCTTGTATTCCCCCCTAATGGTACAAATCTCCCGTCCTTAGTTAAATAAATTTTTGAATTTAGGAGATAATTTATTGATCTCTTATTCTTTGAACAATTCTATTTCTTCCAGGATCGAAACCGTCCTTCTTACTCCCCTTCTCCTGCAATTAGTTTCTTGCTCGGGCTTTGTTTGTTTTGGCCAGTGTTCCTCTCCTGACCTACTTGTCTCCACCGTGTCTGGTTTCCCTTCAGCCTGCACTGATGAGACGTCTCTAAAATGGGCTATAAATCTCGTCCTGTCTGGGATTCCCCTAGTCGTCAGAGCTTGCTTGCGGCCGTCTAGAAGTCTGGCTGACTGGATTTGTCACGATTGGTAATTTATTAATGGGGTACTCTTCTTCCCTCCTCATTCTTTTTTTCCTTTTCCGAACTGCCAAGTCCAGAGTTCCAATCTTGTATGACATATCGGGTATGCGTAGTCCCTACCCGTTATGCAATTTCTTTCTATACACACTTATGAAACTATACTGTGTATAATTCATCTCTTTATGACAGGTTGGGTATGTATACTCCCTACCCGTCTTGTCATTTCTTCGTTTTCATCCTTCGTCCTTTCATCTCACCTTTGGTCCATCCGTGGCCTTACATCAGGCTCCTGGGTTCCTGATCTCATTTCTCTTTTCTTCTTTTTCCTCCTCTTCCAATTAAAGGGCACTTGCAAATTTTCCGTTTTCTTCCTACGCTTCTTCCAACCTTCAAATGGTTTCGGATAGAACGTACCCGTTTCATTTTTTCCTTCCTTTCGGAGTCGCGTTGAGCCAACATTTCTGCCAGGAAATTTCATTCTACTCGTCTCCGAAATTCCTCCTTAATTCTGTTCGCAACCTCTACCATTTCCCTTATGTGAGCGGGTGTGTTTATTTCTTTCTCACATTTTATTTCAAGATGGGGTACCTTTTCCTGCGGTACTCTCATCGTATCTTGTTTGTCGTTGGAAGGTGTCCTTCTTTTAAACCGCTTCTACCATTCTACAAACTTCCTCCTCTTAATGTAAAGCAGGTTTTCCTTGTTAACAATTTTCCAATGGATGGTTTTATTTCTGTTTCCCATCATCACTCTTCTTTCTAATTTCTTCTTCTACCTCATTTTCCAGCTGTAGAACGATCTCGAAATACTCGTATCCGTTTGGTTCGTACCTGTTGTTTCCTTAGTATTCTGAGCTTCTATTTAAGTTAAGCTCTCCTCAAATTCTTGGCCTTTCTCTGGAGTTTCGTTAGCTTCCTTGATGACTAGATTTTCGGCTACTATTTGGCTATCCTCTACTTTTTCCTCAGAGTCCGTTTCCTGTTCTGGCGCTTGAACAATACTTACTAATGAGGGTTCTTCTTTACGCTCGAAATTTACCTAAATAGGGGTTTCCCTTATCTCATCCGAACCATTCACTACGTCCTGAGCAACTTCTCTAACTAAATTCGATTGTGCATCCATTTTGGCTCCTGACGCCTTCATGCGCGCCCCTATTTTTGCACAAATTTTATCCAACTGTAACTCATTTATGATCGAAAAGCTATCTTGACGACTTTCTTTATTATCCTTACTTTCTTTGTCCGAACTTAACTCTGCCTGACCAATAACTACTACAGATTGTTCCTCTCTTGGTTGTACGTCAGCCTTGCCTGGGGTTTCCTCATCCTGATACCGAACCTTGAGACTATCCTTTCTCCTAACTGAAACTTCGCCCTTGAGACTATCGTTTCTTTCCTGAGGGATTCTAATATTATGTTCCTTTCGAACTTCAATTCAGATTCTACTTTCACCTGCATTTCTGGACTGAGACTTACAATTTCATTATTTATAATTATATTTTGACCAGACTCCATTCGAGTCGGAATAACTTGACCCTCACATGCATTTTGACATTTTCAGGCTCCATGAGCTCAATAATTTCCTTATTTTCTAAAGGCACGTTACCATCTACTCGTGTAACATGGTCTTTAGAATTTTCATCATGCATTTGTTTCATAAGTTTTACTTGTACAATATTTTCTTTGCCCTTTATTGGTACACTTTTATCATTAACCTTTCCTTTTCAGGCCTTTCCTGACTATTTTATCATCTGCTATACTACTCCCAAACAATTATCATACAACCTATTCAAATTTTCAGACTTTTTGTTACCAACTGCCTTCACTTTATTTACTTTAATGCCTGAGGCATCTTTACATATCTCATTATTTTCTACTTTCATATCTACTTGAACAACATATTCGTTACATTTCACATGGGTAACATCAATTTCTATCCCTTGGTAACAAGTATATAATTCTTCCTGTAATTCTAAAATAAGACTGTCATTTATCCTTACGGTCTCTGCTTGCTCAATGAAATATTGATATCTTTTATCCAGATCATGCCTTACTATTTTGTTATCTGCTCTCGTTCTCTTAATCATTACATTAATTTCTACTTGTGCCTCCCAATCATGAGGCTCTGTTTTGTATAGCTCTTCCTTTAGACTTCTCTCTAATATTTCACTATGTCTTAGAAACTCCCTTCTTTTATTAATCATTTCCTGGATTCTCTGAGCATTACCTACAGATCTTTCCTCTGCCACTCGTATTTCATCCAGATACCTCACTTTCTCTTTTATAATAGCCATTTTTACCTTCGTAGTTTCCAAACAAATATCCATCTTTTCCATACTGTTAGTATGGCACTCATCCAGCAATTCTGGAAACTCTCCACGAGTACCCTCTACTCTGGCCATATTACCAACAATACAATTTGAGATACCGGTGGACTCACCAGCTTCCACCATTCATTCGTACGTGAAAGACAGATAAGATTCGATTCTGTTTTCCTTGTCAAACTTAGCTAATTTATTCAGTACGGGCCATGCCGTACCCATCTGAGACATACATTCTGTAAACACAAACATCCTATGGAATTGATTTCCTACTTAAAAAGCAAAATTTTGAAAAATCCATGGTTTAAAAAAAAAAACCGTGAATTTTCCAAGGGAAAATCCCCACGTTGGGCGCCATAAAAATACAATATTACGTGCACGCGAGACATCAGCCAAAAACACAAAGTTAGAAAAACCATCTTAGGGGTGGTTTGTACTGCCGAATAACCCACGTTGGGCGCCATATTATATAAGATAGGGGTTATGGCGGGGATGCTCAGTTCGAGTTTTCTGGTTACGCTGTGCGGGCAATTATTTATATATATATTTATTTTAGCCTGACTTATTATTGTTACTTTTACTCCGTTACGACCGTCTTTTAGTATTGCTGTAGATTTAGATCCTGGTACTGTACCCTCATTGTCATGACCAGAATGCTTTTATTAGAAGGTAATACGTACAATTACTTGGAAACATGGAGAGCGAATCAGGATCATATGTTTCGCGGCCCACTAGCTGACGATGGAGAGCTGTCAGGCCAAGCGAAGCATGGCGCATGCTTTGCAAGAACTAACGCCACAGCTGGTTGGTCAGTGGTATTGATTTTTATATTGACCACCACCAAGAGAGAAAGTATGCCCACAAAACGGGAATTAAAGCTTGTTACACGTTCTGGTGTATCATGTCATGTCTAAAATAATAGCAGGTGACGGATTTCAACTACTTTCAAGTAATTGAAATCCCAGGAATATGGAATTGAGATATTTGTATATTATGATTGCCAATGTTGAGCACAGGTAGCGCGAAGATCGGCGCGACTGGAGACGTGAGTGTGCATGCTTGACAGAGAGGCCAGAACGGATTGTATCACTCTTGAATATACATACAGGGTTGGACCGGTGACCGTCACGTGAATCGAAAGTGAAAGTTCGCGTTGAGTATATGGTACAAGCACTGTACAGCGGGGAGATTCCTGGTGTCGAACAGGACTCCAGTTTCTCATATACGAATACGTTAGTGCGAACGGAATGGCAATGCAGTTTGTCATGTCAGACAACTGTTCATTATAGGCAAGCTATGCACTGTTCTTGTAGAATTTATACTTGCTTTTACAAGCCCAAAGACATGTTGCAAATGCAGTTACAATTCACCGTATTGGGACTGGCTATTATAAGGCACACATCTTGTGTGTATTGAGAACAATAAGTGCTAGTAATCGAGAAGCATTTCTGTATACAAGTGCATGGATATTGCACCTTCTTCATTTTTTTATAAAGCCTGATTTATGCTTGTTTGACATCAGAATCACGTTGAGTAATTGGATGTCAGGAGGAAAGGCTATTATGTGCTTTATTACTATAACCATGGGCGGTTAGACGCTACAGACTTGAGTGTCACTATTCTGGCGAGGCCACGAACATTTTCAATGCGGCCGGCATAGCTATTCGCGCTTGTGAGTGTCGGCGGACACAGCTGTTACTTTTGAGTACAGTGTGTTACGCAATGACCTGGTTTCGCAAGGCTATTGAACTTACAATTCAAGCCGATATGGGCATCGTTGTGCTGCGATTGTTAAGACGTTATCCTATGATGGAAGGAACTTTCGGTGGAGTTAGAGCTGATCATTCAGCCAGGATGGGAAATATCCTGAGGACCAAAGGGAACCAGGAGAGTGAAGTACGGAGTTCCGGGGTTCGATTCTTGTTTTCCTGGAGAATCGAGACCTCTACTGCATATATGGAAGGAATAGTCGTGAAGGACTTGCCTATGTTCTTTCGCGAGCTCCGAGACTCATCTAAAGGTACTGAAAATTCTCATCAATCGTAGTAAAGCATGTTTATTCTAACGTTGTCACATTGCCACATTTTATAGGATTTTTGTAGTATGTCTAAGGGTAGAGTTTAGGCTTGATCTTAGTATCAAGACTGATTCAATTCTGGAGAGGGTTTTGTTTCCACTAAAGGATGCACCCATTGTGATTACATGTAATGTAGTTTAAATTTTCTTTTGGTAACTGTAAATTCAAATTTATTTAATTGGGAATTTATTTAATGTAGAAAAGAGGAACATTAGGCCAAGATTAGTCATTCCACGTTTTTATATAGTGAATGAACACTCGTTTCATGTCCAGCGAGGATATTACTCACTGTTGGGTGGACTCAATTCGGAGTTTCTACTATAGTGCGACTATAAGAGACTGTTATACTCTGGAAAGTTGACTTTCAGGTTGCAGGTTGATTATGAAATATTGCAGTAAGATTTTTGAAGCTGTTCATTGAGGAAAGTGTATTCTTTTGCTTTGCTAGGAATTTATCTTCTGCTCTTTTGGCAGATAGACGCTTTTAGTATTTCTAACCGGTCATTTGGAGCGCTGATGGATATGATCACCCAGACCGGTGGTGTAGGATGCTATTTGTTCCTCTTGACACCATTCGAGTAGATTTATTCCGACATTTGACTTGATCCAATTTGTTTCTTCAGTAATTTTTTGAAATGTTGTATTACGATTGCTTCGTTAGATAAGTTTAAGATCCACTGTAGATGGACAATACAGGTGTTTTATACACAGTTTGAAGTTTGAAGATTTTTGCAAACATTCATCCTATTTATTAACGTGGATCCCAAATTAAATTTATGCGGAGGCAGATCTATCGCCAGATTTATAATTATAATTAACACTTATTAAAAGCAATGCACATTGATCGTGATAAATAATAATATAAAAGTAAATAAAACAATAATTAAACATTGATTAATTCAAGTGTAATGAAACTTGTATAATTCTAGCAACAATATTTAATTGTGAATTTGATCTGTTAAATTAGCCGAGTATAGAATTCTTCGTTCACCAAGGGAGGTGATTATGTAAGGCACTAAGTTATAGTAGTGCAATATAAATAATGATATGAATGCTCAGTGCAGCACGATATTTGATGGTAAAGCCATGTAAAGGCTAGTGTCCTTTATTGTTGAAAGGATATTCAATGGAATATTCCGATTTTTAATAGGAAATTCAATCCACTCAGATGGATTTTGAAAGTAAGAATAATTATGGCTTACGGCATTGTATGTCAACGTCTTTTCACGTTAATAGTCTGTTGTGAGGATCGTGCATTTCAGGCATGTTAAATTAAATTTACTTGATAGATTTTCGAATCTTTGTATCATTACAATGCATATCAGGTGTTATAATTATCGCTAACTCCGCTCTGGCGATGAAAGTTCATTTTAGGTGGATGTAAAATAAATTAAATTTCACTTAGCTTAATTGCTCGGCCAGATGAAATGAATAAATCAAAATAGTACAGCAACCATGAATCTAGTAAGACACTGATGGAAGGTGTCATTTCTGAATCCTGCGAAGAACACTAAGAAAGTGTTACAATATGACTGTACATATGTATATTAGTGTAAAATGACCTTTTCATGGTTGTATCTAAGTGCAGCTACTTTACGTTGCTCAGCTCTTGGCCTGGTTTACTCTACTGCAGAGTAATGTGCCCCTGTATGGATAAACAGCCCTCATGTGAAGAGAATAGATGTTAAATTAAATGACACAATGAGAATGATCACAGGCAGGATCAGATCAACTCCTATTCAGTGGCTGCCTGTATTAAGCCATATTCCCCCACCCCACCTCCGCAGATGCAATGCTTTGATGAATGAATACAAGAAGATCCAGATTAATCAAAGACTGCCCATTCATGAGGATATCCACCACCTACATATACATAGACTGAAGTCAAGACATCCACCCATCTGCACGGCGAAGAACCTGGCAATGAGTAATTTCAACCTTACTGAGAAATGGTCTAATGAATGGAGACAATTCGCCCCAGCAGAGTCTTTGGAAATGCCATGCTTCTCACAGAAGGTACCTGGCTTTGAACAACCTCGGAAAGTATGGTCCAAGCTAAACCGGATCCGAACTAACCATGGTGTGTGTGCAGATCTACTATACAAATGGAGGAAAAAGTCATCATCTTGTTGCGACTGTGGTGCTGAGAGGCAAACTGTGAAGCACATCACCCAAGAATGCCCACTGAGCCGTTTCGACGGAGATAGAAGAGAATTTTTCCTGGGGACGCCACAAGCGATTAACTATGTAAATAGTGTAAATATAGATCTGTAGCTCATGTATACGCCATACGATAAATAAATAAATAAATAAATAAATTATTAAATAAATAAATAAAAAAGTATTATAATTTAAATTTTTTTTTCAGGGTACGAATTTATGTGTATTATAAATATGAAATGTTCAGGGGCTCAATTTAAATGATTCCATCATCATACAACATTTCTGTTGGACTGTTTATATTGTTCTTGTTTATATTTGGGTAAAAATGCAGTCATTTCCAGTGGTGAGTGGGGGCTAGCATTTGTCCCCCAATGACCATGAAACTTCAGTTGGAAGTTGGGCACTTTGCCTCAATTAAAATATAGTGGTTCTTACTATATTCTTCATTTCTGAATACATTATTTTGTCAATTTTTAAAATCTTCGAAGTGTGATACTTTATAGAAACGATAAGAGAACACGTTAAGAAGGCCAGTGGTGGGTATTTCAGTGGTTTTCCACACACCAGAGGTTACGTCTCGTCGTAATTCTTGTGCTTTCGAGTTTCTTTTTGTAGTTTACCATGGTCACATGTTGGGTAGAATCTGGGGGTTCTTAGCCGGGGTTTTCAGGTTCTACGATCCAGTTACCATCGAGGGATTCCAATATGCTTATGGTAGGTATTTCGGGTACAGTATCCATCTGTAGAATTAATACATGGTCACACTTCGGTTAGCTCAGTGGTTCTCGAGGGTGGTGCGTCCATTCCCCCAGTATGACACATATATTTAGGATCATAATCAACAGGTCAACACTTCGAATAAACTCAAAAATCATAATTTAAAACGTATTTAATATTAATCAAATTTTAGGCGCTTCAAAAACTCAAAAATACATATAAAAGCTCAAAATACATCATATCACTTCATACTTCTTCACACTTGTTCCAATGAACAAGGAATCACTAAAATCACTCGTTAAAATCAACTGCTTAGGTTCCTCCGAACCTACCACTCAAGATTCACTTCCATAAAGTACATCAAAATGTTTGTTTTTCTGAGCTCACTATGGCTCCATAGTTCCTTTTATAACTTTATTCGTTCTTAAGAACATGGTTAATTCCATTTAATTATTATGGACTATCTGATCTACATTTATTCACGATAATAATAATAATAATAATCATTTATATTTTTGGGTTCACATGAATCATCATATTATCTCTCCCTCTCTCTCTGTACTACTTTAATTTTGTTGGGGCGTTCGTGCCACTACTTAAAAGGTTCACTTAAATAAAGCTCCATGCATTATTTTGATCTGTGTTAACTTAAGAATATTCTTTTCTGGTGTGTCACACAGTGGGAATTTACAACAATAGCACCATAACAATTCTTTAATCAACGGTACCTGAACAATATCTCAGCTAGTAATCAAATGTTAATTAGGTCACGGGAGCAACTCACCGTCCCTCTTATAAAGTTCTTACGAGTGCGATCACTGGCATGTTTACAAAAATACACATGGCCTCCACAAGGCAATCTCGGTTCAACGACCCTATCCTTGAATGCCTGACAGATTTATGGCTCTCAGACATGCTGTCTGCGGTACTATACGGGATCCCTCTCAGAAGCAGTGGGCTCTCGACAATCACATGTTTCTAAACACGAAAAACTTTACATTTCATCTTAAAACTTCACTGTATTATGACTATCATATCAGCCAGTATTTATTCACAAGGATAGTACAATTAATGTATGAATATAAACACTGCATGACCTTAGGTGCGATCAATTCTTATAAGGGGCCACCTTGTATTCATAGGACTTGTCCATTTTCGGAAGATACGACGATATTAGGGAGTGGGAATCGAACCTCTGTCCCCCTACTTCAAGCGACACCAGACCGTCAATATCCAGGCCTCTGTTTGCTGATACATAACATACTTATGAGCGGGACTCCAACCCTAACCTCCACATTCAACATAACAATAATGCTCCCTTCTACAAATACGTACTTATAGGGATCCGTCATCCTTACGGTTCACTACAATTCCATTCAAAATTAATTATCCTGGACATTAATTATAGAAATTTATAGCTTCTATCTTTACATTCGCTTATATCAGCGTGTACAACAATTATTTCTGTAAAGCTTTTCGTGAATACGCATTTTCCCAAGCTGTTCTTTGTTCCCATGGCTATTTTTCTTCTGCCATAAATTGACCAATTCACTGTCTTTAATTGTTTCAATACAATATAATATTAATACTACCGTACCAAAAACGTATTATTCGCTTATATCAGCGTGTACAACAATTATTTCTGTAAAGCTTTTCGTGAATACGCATTTTCCCAAGCTGTTCTTTGTTCCCATGGCTATTTTTCTTCTGCCATAAATTGACCAATTCACTGTCTTTAATTGTTTCAATACAATATAATATTAATACTACCGTACCAAAAACGTATTATTTCCTTAATTAGGAGATTTGTATATACTCTTGACATGTTTCACTTTGAATATAACAATTCCTTTCTTTTCCCACTACATTTATTGGCTGTTGTTCAGATCCGTTAATTCCCTTCATAATTTATTTCCACTTATTAACTTCTGGTTTTATACTTGTGTGACATTACAATTTATTAAGGCTGCACGAACCCCCCAAAGTATGTAATTTCATAATGATAAGCGGTATTCACATTTTTTCCAATGGTTGCTGGAACCAATGGTTGGGAACTGGGTCGTCCACCATATTTTCTTACTGGTTAATTTTAAGCACCAAAGCACTTTTCGCATAGACTTCTTTTACACACATATTACCCATTTTGATTTCACTTGTTACACTTTCATCAGGGTATTCTGACATTTTGAGATGCACTGTTACACTAATGACCCTTACACAATAATTAAATTTGCACATACACTTTAACTCTTAATATTTACATTCATATTATACCCTAAACACTGAATAAATGCTTTTTTACACTTGTATTTTCACGATATTCACTCTTTCTTCTCACTTTCCTGCCTCTTCCCAGAATATGGACACAAGTACTTCTGCCCTGATCCTAACATCCGTTAAATTGGATTGACAGTCTCTGAACTCCAACTGGCTCCTTGCATCCCGGAACGTTGCTAACTCCTTCAGTCTATCCTTCTAGTCCTGACTTCTAGTTCAAGTATAGTCTTATTTTGGTGTCACCAATTGTTATTTATCTGCCCTTGGACACGATTTCTTCCTGTTACTTCCTAGTTAACTTTGTCTTTGGCTCTTCCCTATCCGTTATTAACAGCGACTAATATTTGTACAGTCGTGAAATATCTCGAAAGTGTATTGTTTATCAATTACCACTTTTTCTAGTCCAATAGCTGATTTTTAATTGATAGTTCACTATATTGTCTTTCTCGAGTCTAACTTTGATTCCTATGGTCTATCGTGATGTACGAGACTTTAGTTTGCTCGACACTTCTCCAGTCCAAGAAAAACCTGATTGTTTATACTGTTGTCCCTCTTGAGGCTCAAAACTTCGAAAATGTCTATGCGACTCGATCTCAATGGATCCACTTGATATTTATTTACGCACTTATCTCTTTGTTGATACCGTGCGAACAGACTCTACATTCGCCTGAATGATGAATGCTGAACTCATTACAACCGTATGATTTCCACTGAGGCTCACTCTGAACCTAATTTATACTTGATAAAAAAGCACAACACGCACTAGTGCTTGCAAAGGCTGATTATTTTCCGAAACATTATAACCCCTCGGGTTTCTACAAGATACTAAATAATTTCGCCGTCAAAATATGGCAACCCAACTTGGTTCCATATAACTGTTTAATTAATACGTGGCGTGACCACTCTTGGTCTGTCGAACACGATACAGCACCTCCCAACCGAGGTTATCTGCAGATTGTATAATACTTGTTGAAACAGCGTGGCCCGCCTATGCGGTCACTGAAGACTGAATAATTTCTGCTCAACTGGCAAACTATTTATCTAAATCCGGTTTAAAATAGTGCCTGCCCTTCTTCTTGAAACCAATTTCTAAACTAAGCATCGTAGAAGCTTAGAAAAAATATCTCCTGACTCCTTATGATCTCAGTGTTCCAAAACTATTTCAAATGTCAAAAATCGATCGTAGCATTAATTTACAATAATTTACTAGTGTTCTAGCTTTGCGTGGGTTGGAATTCTGTGCACAAAATATCCGCGATATTCAACCGCCTAGCCCCAGCTACGTCATGCTGACATTGCATTCTTCTTCTGTGTAATTATTACAAGATTTTATTCCTGTCAACATTCTAATTCCCAGTATTATTAATATTGGTGGGCCTGGAAGTTTATAATTTTGCCTAGATCCGGAAATAGTACTTATTTCACAACACTTCTGACTCCGCCCACCGCTAATGTAATGAGAATTCTGGTTGGTAAGCAATGATCGGGGGAAGTCCCTCTCTCCAAATAGGTTTCGCTATCAGACATATCCGCGATATTCAACCGCCTAGCCCCAGCTGTAACATTGCACCATGGTGTATCACACGAATGATTAAGCGGGTCACGCGGTGATATCGTCAGCTTCTTGACTCACGGGCCCCAGCTGCATGCTCTTAAATATAAAGATCCAATCTTGTAGAAAGATTCTACGAATATTTTTACATTTTCTTCCTAAAAATCATGGATTCGATTCCTTGTATTCTCCCCTAAGGGTACACTACCTCTGTAGTGTGTAATTTGGTTTCGTCATGCTTAAATTATAGGAGGGGACTGATAAAGTTGTTGTTAATTCATTTTATAGGCATGGAACATCTTGGTTATCAGCCCCATGGAGTTGAGTGAGTGCTGAAGTTGTCTGATAACCTGTGTTTCTGTGATGACTGCAGTAGTATGTTACTGTATTAGGAACAAGGAAGGGAGTAGGTTCCCCGGGACTTGAAATTAGATACTGTCCCGGTATTTGCCTGGAGGGAGTGTGGAAACACCCGAAAAAAAACAGGATGGCTACTGTCAGTGAAGGGGTTCGAACCTCTTATCTCAGGATTTGCTGCAGCTGTCATGGTGCACGATTTAACGAGCACGGCTACTCTGTGGGATAAAATCAAATAAAGAAAGAATTTTTGATTAATTTAGAGGTTTTGTGACAACGTGGTTATGTGTCCCCGTGTACTTGGCTGTGTGTGGGGGGACTGTGTGACATCCTGTGTTACTGTGGAGGCTGTAGCAGTGTGTGTAATTGTGATAGGAGGGAGGATCCGGGTAGGAGTTGACCGTGGCCTTAATTTAGGTATCATTCCGTTATTTACCTGGAATAGAAGTGGGAAACCTTGCAAAGCTACTTCTAGTATGCCTGAGGTGAATATCTAACACATCTCGTCGTAGTTCTGCCTCAAGAAGCTGGGTGTACTCCATTTAGATTTAGGGTTCGATTCCCACTTTGGCCATCCTGGAAGTGGTTTTCCACTTCTACTCCAGGCGAATACCGAATTCCTTTCTTAAGGCCACGGTCGTCTCTTTCCCATTCCTTACCTTAATTAAAAATACACACACTCATACAGTCATCACAAGAACACAGGTTGTCAGACAAAAATTATACACACACCCAGGTATCCGGGTTGGATGACCCCAGTGTCCGGGCCCCTAAAATGTAAGAAAAACAACAACGACGGCAAGAAAACTCAGCTATGTAAGTTAATTCTGATCAGAGTGCAGGGATGGGATGCCCTCAACTCCGTGAGGCAATGCTGAGTGATAAGACTCCCACTTCAGCATTCCTAAGAATGGCTAACAGTGTTATCTCAGTTCTATTCCAAGAAAAGTTGGCGACCCCAAGGGTTTACTGAGCTGGGTCCGTTGTACTCTTGTTTCCAGTGACTTTCAAATGGACCCTCTCTTCATCCTTGGTCTTCGAGGGATAATTTCTTTTCTTTCGATTATAATTCCTGTATTATTTATTTGTTTCATTTCTTCTTCTCGTATGCAAGTTACCTGGCAGTAGTAGTAGTAACCATTCTCGATATCACCCACATCATACGGGAAGATGACCTCGATGTTCCATCCCTTACAACAAAATCATCACCTTCGCCACTAACGAAAGGGTTATGTGAATGTTATCAATATTATTGGATATTTGAAGAGAGAATACGAAAACAAGGTTAGGTGACTTTTTAAAATATTTGGTACATTTTGAAAACAATTATACATTTATTTCATATGCATTTTATTATTTTTATTATCAAAAGTTTACACATATTACATTTTGTACTTTTCAACACAACACAGTTTTTTCATTATTGAAATATCAAAATTATGAAATTAGGAACGTGGTATGTTGAGACAAAGAAGAAGACATTCAGATCAGATAATTGTCGCCTTACAACATAATATGACATAATAAACAAAAGCCAAGAATAACAAAAGTCATAATTCACTGTTTCAGAAAACAATGATGTTCACTAACATGTCTATTCTCCTGCAAGATTCAGGAAGTAGCCTAATTGAAATTAGGTTCCTGCGATCAGCATAAGAGGTGGTTTCCAAATCGCCCTTACGTTTTTCTTTCGTACTTTGAAATACGGACTTCATTAGGTTCCCTACAATATTAGGTTACATTTGGTTATTTTAAAGTTACCGTTATTGTGGAAATGGTTGGAATAAGGTTACTAGCACACTTACTGGTAGATCTCTAATACAGAAAAGTTAGAACCAATGCCCTTCAACAGGTGGCAAGTTATGACGTATTTTGTGCTGCGCCTATTTTTTCTGCAACGCGCACTATGACCACGATCGTTCAAATCCCTCCTCTAATAGCGGTTATTCCTAGTGTGGTTTCTCCCGGGGGTTTTCACACTCGTTCCAGGAAAATGCCGGGATAGTACCTTACTTCAAGTCCCGCGGCACCTACACCATCCTCTGCCCCTAATACAGCTACACACACACTACTGCAGTCATCACAGAAACACAGGTTAAGTTCATCAAACACACGGGGCTGATAACCAAGATGCACATCTGCATTGAACTTCGTAACTTCTTTTTGTAGTGTATAAAATATATATACTTTGGCCAACAGTTCTATTCATGAATATTTTGAAGGCTGGTGTTTGAGATAGCTGTAGCATGTTTTAACTTAATAACATATAGCGTCGCTGCGCCTGCAAAATCCACTATCTGATAAAGCTGCTTCCTACCCCTCATTTTTCGTAACACAGACACATCCCACAGGCTTAACTGGATATACAGTCAAACACGACTATTTACGTAAGGTTATCTATATACTGTACTGTGTATAGGCTACATATAGATGAAAGTTTGTTTTGTCGTAATTTCCACAGAATTTCGCGTTAATTATACGTTTCAGACAATTTTATGCCGAATGTGTGCAATAATATTTCTTTGTCTTTCTGCTTGTCAATTTGCATGCTTATAAATCGAGAACGTAAAATTTGGTATGGGTAAGTTATCCATCACAGGCAAGGCACCAATTATTATTTATATAACTTTTCACTGTACCTCTCATAAAAGGGGGCTATGGAGGACACTCCTTCAAAGTTTATGTTGAAATGAAGCTTATTTTTAGTTCCTCGGTATTTGCAGCACGGCGCCCCAGCTAATGGAGACAGAACGAGAAAAAGCTGAGTGTAACCATGACAACATCGGCTTACGGGATCCTATTTAACTTAATATCTATCCCTGTAAGAGGTATTTACCGATTTATCATCTAAAATACAGTACGAATATCATAGACAGTATAAACCTCTAGCTGTCGTATAGTCGGTAACGTTTCAATCTTTAAACTATATTTGGAAAAATATCCAAAACTTGATTTGCTTCATCTTCTCGACAAAGATGTGTCTGAGCTGAAATTATGATAAAATCTTTAAAAAATATTATATTCAACCCTCAAAGGATTCACATGTAAACTTTTAATCCCTAATAACTAGCAAATAACGTAACCTGCGTTGCATAAGTACATACTGTATACATCACTTTGTCCCTAATGAAAGTGAAACCCAGGCAAATAACTCTTAACTTTAAAAAGTCAGGTGATTCAAAAGAATATGGTCTAAATATAAAAGGTATTGTGCGTTTACTCTCTTCTAAGTGAAGTAATCTCTATTGAGAAGTCATGATCTACAGATTAACGGTCACGTTAAACTACAAGCTTCCTTTTTTGATATTGAGAAGCCTTAACACGAAGAAATTATGTACTGAACTGACCTAACTGCCTGAATGTACAGTCAAAGACGGTTACAATAGAAAGAAAGTAATGGTTACTGTTTAATTTCTCAGTATTCGTTAAAAGCAACATACGAAGAAATTGCTACCTTAAATTTGGTCTAGCTGGAAATTGTGCAGAGAGATGTTGAATAATTATAATAATTGTAATAATAATTATCAAATTATTTCACCTGCATGTTTTCTGTATAAATAACAATTGACAGCAATAGCAAGTACAGTAATATTTAGGTAAGGGAGTGTTCACAGATCACGTTAAGAGCACCCATTCCCATGTCGTTATCAATTTAGAAGTTTCGCCGCACGACAGGAGTTGAGGCAACTTTCATTCGAAATGTTTTCGGTTAATTACAATTTATCAGTGTGGGGTTCTGTTCCAGCCTCTGGGAGGACTTTGTAGGGTCCAAGGTCTCTTATGAGGACTCTTAATATGTCACGCCTGTGTTTAAATGTAGCCTACGTCTATTTGACTGTCAAAGCTCATTGTCGCTGGATTCACTCAAACAATCGACCTAAAATGCTGCACTGATTTATACAATCTTCCATAGGAGCCATCAAGAATTGAGTGTAGATTTAATGACACAAAGAAATAAATTTCATGTTAATTCCAATCACATGCTTAATTTAATCCCAAATACACAATTATGTTAGAAAAAACCAGTCGTTCCATTATGATATTTCCTATATTATTAACATTTATTTTGGTTAAGTAATGACTCTAATAGATACACACGTGCTTACATAACTACATTAATAATACGTGATTATGTGAGAGGTTATTTACTGGTTGTGATGTCATTGATGTTGTTTTTCAAGAAGCAGGCATTTCATTTTTCATTAAAGGTAATGAAATTCTTTATTAGTGTGTTTGGTTTGATAGATGATAGTTGTTCGAAGATTAACTTGGCTCACTCTCCTCTGCTTCAATGTCACAAAAAGCTACCATTGAGCTATCTTAATAACATTCATTTTGGTTAAGTTATCCTAATAGAAAAACTGGTAATAACATTAGTACATTAATATTACGTGATAACGTGAGAGTTTCTTTTTGCCAATACGTACAAAATTCCTTTTTAAGAATGGGTACATCAGCTAGTATTTCTCTATATGTGAACATAGAAAAGATGAACCTTACAAAGTTGTTATGCGGGGCTATATTTCCACATATTGCTTGGGGCTTGACCGATCTTAAGGAAAAAACTGGCAGATAATAGCATGATTACATAGTGGATTTTGCATGTGAAGTGATGGCGCTTAGGGTCCCTGAATTGAAAAGGTATATACTTTTGTGATCATAGACCAAGGGCAGATCACCCGCACAAAGTTAAGGGCCGACCGCAGCGTACAAATATGGGAAATATTCTTTCATTGATCATGGTATTGACAATATTGGAACTCATTACCTGCCACAATCTTAGAGCCTTTACCAAAACATATTGATGTTTTTAAGAGAAGACTGACATTTTGTGTAGGCTACATACCCCCAATGTAATTACTATAGTTCCCAAATCGCGACTTATGTACATTAAGTGTGTTTGATATTAGTGTTGGTAATTTTCTGTAAGCGTACAAGTGCCACCTGGGAATTGCCCCCATTTGCAAATAAAGTGGACAAATGATTGAAACAATGAACTACATTTATAAATACAAATTTGAGCATTTTTTAAACATTGGAAATATTATTTGTTAGCATTCAAGATTTTCAAATTTAGCATTTTATAACAAATTGACAACGTGAGTTGTTTTGCAATATTAGCCATGCAACGACTGGAATCACCTAATATTGTTCGTCACATAATTCACAAAAGACCAAGGAAAAGTAACATAATTACCAGGACAAGACGGCAAGAAACACACAAGCATTATCGTCACTGTACTTGCAATACCGTGTATCTAATAATGCTCTTCCTTTCCATTATTTTGCTTACGATTGGTCACGCCATGTGGATATGCAGTAAGCTATTCGAGATCTGATTGTGTACGTTCATTGTCCTATGAGTGCATGTAAAGAGAAAAACGAATTGCCTACTTTTATTGAAATGCAATGCCTCATATCTTTTGACAATGCTATGCAGCTAAGATCAGTAGAAAGTGTGTGGTGAACAGTTTTCCATTATATACTAGCAATTCCCTCAGAAACGTGGTACCTACAGTTGCGAGCTTATAGAACGAGCGGCTGAGTTGAGAGCAGAAGTGGAAGTCCTATATAGCACTGACATAAATTCCTTGCCCCCAGCATGTTATATTGGAAGGGTGTCAGGAAGGCAGTTACGTAATTGCAAATGTGCCTTCTTGAATGGGTAGGCCCTGTGTGATCGATGGACTTGACCATTCTACAGAGAGAAACAATTGCACGATACGGCCTTCCTGCAAAGTATTGAAATTGCTAGTTGACTAGACGGTGAATTATCTATTTTAATATTTTATATATTTAACATGGCGGTAGTGGGTAATATCCAATGTGATAGTCTTGTGACTTCTGCAAATGGAGTCTTCACCCACTGTTGTTGTCATTGCTCAAAATTTGTAGTAGCCTACGCATAACCACCATCGTTAGCGTGTAAAATTGAGGTACTTATGCTTACAGCAGAGTGAAGTTCTTGCTAAGTATCAAATTTACAAGTTTAATAAATATTTACTAAATTATTGATCTGTCTGTTTAACTACTGTATATGCCCGGACTCTTCGTCAAAACGGTAATATCACTCTTGATGAAAATTTGAATAGGGTATTATCGTTTCCCAACCCATAGGATATGCAATATTGCACCCCAATATAGCAGGGATTCGAGGCCACAGGGTGCTTTTAATGTGGAATAATGACGAATCCCCTTGCCAGAACTGTTGCTTCTAGCCTAACGTACGACGAAATCGAGTGGTCTGAAATTCATCAGTTTTCATGGACTGTTAATATTTATACGTAACTCACATGTAGTCACTGCATGAACTAGCTTCTACGTATTTAATACTGAGAATTTCAGACAGGAAGAAAGGGTGGGGGAACTTTGATGTGACAACAGACCGGGATTGGCGTCCAAACAGCTGTTTCGGTCATATCTGAGGATGCTCATATTATTTCTCACATTTCATTACCGTCTGTGATTGTGGACATTGGCCACTATAAAGTTTCACTTGGTGAACTAAACTAACAACCTTGAAGGGTGATGTTTGTTTATACATTATGTGATGCAGTTGATACTTTTCTGTACTATGAATTCATTGGTACACTATCGGAACCTATTTTTGCATGTAATATCGACTTCATCAGTTCTAGCTGATGAATGTTTGTTATTCTTAACAGTTTGGAGCAATCAAGTATGTTCATTTTGTGGAACTCTTAATATCGATAGATGCCACTTTGAATGTTTACACAGAACTGTCTTGCGGGACTGGAACGACGTCCCCATTTGGAGAGTTCTTCATCATTCTCATTCCTTCATCTTCTCCACTAAGAAGTAACTCCTTGGCTAAGGTCGTTTCTGGTTCAAAATTCGATTTATCTATCTCCGGGGGTGTCTTCCTCATTTGCGTTGCATAGCTCACTGCCAATCCCACGAGAAGTGTGGTGACGATAGAGATGAGGGAGTACCATAAAAATGATATCCGGTACATCACAAATGCATCATCCATGGACCTGTAAAGAAAATAATAACAGCATATTACTCGGAACTTAAGTAAATTATCAGGGTTTAAAGAAGTGAATCAGAATACGGTATTGGAATAAATTTTATGTTCGACCCTGGTGAAATGTAAATATTATACTGTATATCAGAAAACTGTACTATAATGAGGCTCAATATAGTACAAGTTTTCATTATGATACAGTTTCTCCCACCAATCAGAGCTCAAGAAACAGTTGTGTGACCAATTAGGTGAGGATAGCATCGCACCTGCGCTCACTTCCATGGCCCCCTATTTTAAATTTCACTGCGTGACGAGTGTCATAGTGAGGTATTCCAGGTGCCATGGTCAAATACAAGGTATTCTCTGCGTCCCATGCGCTCTGTTCAGTACATAAAACTGGTGAAATCTCGACGGATATTTATGAATATTTATGTTCGAACATGAAATAGTTATAATTATCGTCGAACATAAACAGTCGTATGCAACTCGCTACGCTCATTTTATAAACATACTCATGTCTTAATTATTGCCATTATACGCTCGTTGCATAATGTACTATTCCATCTCATATTTTAGTCATTATGTTTGTTATGTGCTTCGTTATCAGAGGGGCTTGGATGTTTATGACATATACTGGTTTAGGCATATACCAGGTGAATCAGCTGCCTCTAATAATAATGTTTCATGCAGCCCAACGAACGCCTGTTATCAGGAAGGTCGATATTTCTCTGCTTGCATCCCGTATGGTACTAATGCACTGCAAGCATATCCCGCAAGTAATACTGAATACTATTATTTTTCATGCGTAATTGTCTGTAGTCACATCGAGGGAGAACTAATAGTGTTCAGTATCGTTTGCAGGATATGCTTGCAGCACATTAGTACCATAAGGAATGCAGCAGAGAAATATCGACCTTCCTGATAACAACGCTAGTTGGGCTGCATTGAAATGGAAATCCACAGCCTGCTTCCAGTCGACCGACCGGATCAGGGAATGGAATGAATGAAGCCCCCATCTGCCAGCGAGGATATGAACTGTGCCGGCTGCCGAAGACTGTCGCACTCCCCTGGGGCAATGATTAACTGAATGACGGATGAAATGAAATGATAGTGGAGAGTGTTGCTGGAATAAAATTGTGACAGGGAAATCCGGAGTACCTGGAGAAAAATCTGTCTGCCTCCGCTTTGTCCAGCACAAATCTCACATGGAGTGACCGGGATTTGAACCACGGACCCAGCGGTGAGAGGCCGGCGCGCTGCCACCTAAGCCACGGAGGCAGTTGGGCTGCATTAAACAATATTATTAGGGGCAGCTGTTTCACCTAGTTATAATGTCATATATTTTCATAAATGTTGTCATATTTGCATATTTTTGCAATTTAAGGTAATATTTTAGGGACAGATGACCTCGCTGTTCCACATCTTAAAACATCATCATCGTCATCAAGGTCATATTTTGATTTTATTCAAATACAAATACGTTGTATGCTTATATTCTGAGAATTACAGGAGTTGCTGGTATTTTGTCTGACGGTCAATGGAATGCGGCTTTGTATGAAATATAATTATAAGTTAGGGATTTATTCTATTGAAATCAATGCAGGTAATTGTTCACCTACAGTTAGCTTAATATGCTAATCGTTGTGTACAGGAACAGGGAATGTGAATGGAGTCATTACTAGAAGGCAATTTGTCGTTTATTAGAAGGTTAAAACATTGCACAGAGACTCTTTTAACTTGTAGTGTAATAAACTGCGTAGACATTAACCATTTTGAAGATGGTATAGCTATTATCCGTGTTGATTGAATATTAATCTATACTTTATTATAATATCCGCCTTGTCAAACACTAGAAGGTAGTTTACTAATTAAAACATACGTACATGTTTCGTTATTATCAGGTGCGTTCAAAAAGTAACGAGCCGGAGGCTGGAATGCGCAGACCGGTGACTACATCGGCTAATCGTGGCGTGTGTAACGAGGTGAGGTTCCGACCAGAGCGTGGAAGGTCACAGCCCGTCGCTAGAGGGCAAGCGTTCACATCACGTGACGATACAAAGCGAGCAGCAGCATGCATCAATCGTCCAATGCTGCCAGTCGCATTACAAACAGTGACATGGAGGCGTCAACCGAAGAGCAAAGAGGTGTTGTTCGATTTCTGACAGCGGAAGGAGTAGGGGGAACGGACATTCATCACCGAATGTCACAAGTGTACGGCGAACACTGCATGTCCCTTGCAAGGGTCAAGGCGTGGCACAAGCGCTTCAGGGAAGGACGGGTGTCGTTAGCCGATGATGCGCGGTCTGGGGCACCCCCCTGCATTACCGATGACAACGTCCAGCTGGTTGATGCACTCATTACCCAGGACCGCCGAGTGACAGTGAACGCCATAGCCGCCGTGGTCGGATTGAGCGTCGGAAGTGTGCACACCATCATGAAGGAACACCTGCACTTGCACAAGTGTGTGCCCAATGGGTGCCCCACAGTCTTCAACCACACCCGGAAGCATGTCGATTGGACCACTGTCTTGGTCATCTGCAGCGCTGTGGGAGGGAAGGGAATGGGTTCCTGGCACGAGTGGTGGCTGGAGATGAGTCATGGTGTCATCACTTCGAACCAGAATCCAAACGACAAAGCCTCCAGTGGAAGCATCCAGGGTCACCACCACCCAAAAAAAAAATATGGGAAGGCCATCCACACGAGTGCAGGAAAGGTATCCTCCGGCTCGTTACTTTTTGAACGCACCTTATACTAAGGCACGGAAGTTCATGCACTATTAAATGAATAAATATGCATGCAAAAATGCACTAATTGTTGGTCAAATATGCATCACGTTTGAAAAATATGCACTATGAATTAACAACGGCAATTACAATCACTCCGTATTCTTTAGCGTTTCTAGTTTGAATATAAAGAAAATATGAACAGACGGACATACAACTACACCTTTTTTTAAATATCTCAACTAATTTGTTTTAAGGGGATGCTGATTTATCGGTCTGTAATGGGTAAAATTTAAGATCATTAACAGAAGAGGGTTATTATCATTAACAATTCCATTAAGCATACGACAAGTAGCCTACCTGATTTCTGGTTGATGAAAATTTCTATTTTTTCAAGTATGTCTAGAATCCTACTTTTATCTTTTACTGTAGATGAAGTATCGTTAAATCTGTGTTTATTGAAGTGAAAGAATGGAGTGACTCATTGATGTGTTCACCCGTACTAGAGTGTTTTCTGTATCTAATTGCGTTAACATGTTCATAATATCTTTGTTGAAAGGTATGACCAGTTTGGCCTAGGAAAGTAGATTGACAATCATTACATGTCAGTTAATAAACTCCTGATTTATTAAATATATTCTCTTTATTTAATGAATTGAAATTATATAACAGGTTAGCTGAAACCTGAAAGCTATTCTGCAATTCCTTTTCTTAAATAAATTTGTTATACCGTAGATTTTATTGGATATATAAGTAAAACTTACTATATCTTTTTCTTTGGATTCTCGTTGAAGTGCCGAAATTGGTTTATTTTTTATTCTATTTAAAATGTTATTTATGAAATTATTATTGTATCCGTTGAGATTAGCGACAGTGTAAATTGTGTTTATTTGTTGCCTTATGTGAACCGGGATGCAAAGAATCATTTCTAATTATGCTTGATGTAGTCGTTGGTTTTCTAAAAATCTTGTATGTGAAAGAATCATTGTTTCTTGTTATTGTGATATCAATGTAATAACGAAACATGTAGCCTACGTATATTTTAATTAGTAAACTACCTTCTAGTGTTTGACAAGGCGGATCTTATAATTATAGATTGTAGTTTAATGTTAAAATAGAGTGATGAAATTATTGACAAATATAGTTATTTCGTGTCATTAAATAGGCATGTGCCGGCCCCGTAGTGTTGGAGTAGCGCGCCTGTCTCTCACCCGGAGGTCCCGTGTTCGATTTCCAGCTCAGTCAGGGATTTTAGAAACTGACGAAACGGCTGGGACTGGGTGCACTTAGCCTCGTAAGGATAATTGAGTTGCTATCTGACAGTAAGGCAGCGAGCGGCCTGGTCACGAAAACCAATATTAATGGCCGGGGAGACCCGACGCGCTGACCACGCGTCACCCCGCAATCTGCAGGCCGAATGGCTGGGCAGAGATCGCTTGAGAGACCAGGACCCTTTCTGGGATGTAGTGCATCGTGGGGTTTAAATAGGCATGAATAATTTGGTTATTCAGTATTTTGTCTTGTTGGCCATTTTTAGCTATTTTAAAGTAAATAGACCTGCCATTATAATGTTTAACTTAATTTTTGGATGCCCCATGTATAATTTGAAAGAACAACTGACTCACTGCACAAGGTTGTAATGTTCAAAGCACTAGAAGGATGTGGAATCCACAGGAAGATCCTATTTCTGATGAATGATTTGGCTGCAATGCAGCCTGTTGCTCGAAGGAAGGATTATGTGAACGTTACTATACTGTGTAACAGAGTGGCTTAGTATGTATCACTCCAATTGGACACATGGAAGAAAAATATATTTTTAGAAAATTCGAACGGCACCAGCTTGGATGTTTTAATCAATTGAATGTCATATTGTTTAGCTTAAAATACATACAGTATTTCTCATGCCTAGTTTCACTGTATTAGAACACCAGAAAGAGCAATTTCATTTTAAAATAGTGTGTTGCCACCCTGCTGGTTCATTGCTTAATAAGATCTCGGTGAACTTGCTTCATAGCCCTCTAACATGGCACAAATGTTAGGCTTTAGCTGTAATAATTCCAGAGAAAAGGCAAACGGTTTAGTAAGTCACAACTTTGAATTTGTCTCGCAGTATTCTATCATGGTACAATGTTTCATACTTACAGCTGTAATAGGTCCTGAGAAAAGGCAAATTGAGATTTGAAAACTCCCACGGCTGCCATAATGGTTTTGTGCATGTCACGGTTTCGAAACCATATTTATAAACTTCATGTATAGTCCTCTCTCACGATACAAAATTTCAGGCTTATAGCTCTTTCCCGAGGAAAGGGAAGAGAATTTGGAAAATTCGCTTGACCACCATCTTGGTTTCGTACTTGTTATAGCTTTGAAAGTCATACCAATAAACTTGTTACATATTTTTTATCATGGTACAAACTACCATGCTTATAGCTGCAATACAATAGGTCCCGAGAATAGAAAATATCAATTTGAGAATTCTTGCAATCACCATATTGGTTTCTTGCTTGTCACGAATTTGAAAGTCATATCTGTGAACTTGTTTTATATTTGTACATTATTGTATATCATTTTAAGCTGATAGATTTTATAGATTCTGATAGTGTATACTGAATATTGGTGATTTAGCGCGGCTGCTTTTTTGGATTGGAGACAGTTCTGAGAATTTGATAGGAATGGTTGAGATGTCCGGAGATGAAACTAACTTAAACATGAAATTTCGTTAACATTGCCATCTGTCAAAAGTAATTTTGGACTGACGAACACAAACACACACGCGCGCGGATAATAGGCTAATCGATCGCACAAGCCTGTATTTCATATGATGGAAATAGGTTAAAAATTGTACAACAGTATTTTAAGCGTCAGAAAACTATTTTAGAATACTCCCGTGACTTTTTCACACAACGAACCTGGAATTTGTAGGTAAAGTATTTCACGCATTGCCGTCAGCAGAAAGTGCGCTTCCATAACTTTTGAAAATGTTGGACCACATTGTGGCTCAGTGGCTTGCATTGTTGCCTGCCACCCCAGAGGTTTCGAGTTCGATTCCAGGCTCTGCCAAGAATTTACAAGTCTTCGCATGGACTGGCACAGAGACTCCCAGCCTCGTGAAGATGAATAGGAACCTGCTAGATGCTGTGCCAGGAGGAGTGGAAAGGAGCTGGCCATCCTACCACACGTAAACTCTGGCACAACCAGGGATTCTAATCGGTTCGCCTACATCCCTTGTGGATATGCCACTTTTTGATCTTTGATAAACTGTGGCCTAGTATTTTGGCTGGGTACAACACATGACTTGGATTTCCCACCCCTTAAAGCTGCGACCATCACAACCCAGAACATCCTTTGGAGAGGAGAGGGATCTCGTGTACGCTCGCTTTAGTCCCTGGAAAGGATACATAAATAATTTTATGAGTAGGGCAGGAAATCTGAAGTGGTTGAACGTAAACTTTGCAACTTGATAGGATACGGGTGCTTATCTCAGGGCCACCTTGTGAGGTTCGACTCCCGGCTCCGACAAGACAATTCAATTCTGGTGTGAGGGCAAAACTGCTTCGTGAGGCAAAACTGAGAAGAGGAAGGTACGATGCCCACCTCAGCCATCCTGGGAGTGGTTTTCCGTCGTTTCCCCCAACTTTTACTCCAAGCAAATGCTGGGATGGTTTCTAACCTAAGGCCATGGCCGCTTCCTTCCCAATCCTTTCTCCATTATTTACAAATACACACACTAGCGCAGCCATCACAATAACAAAGGTTATCACACAAATTCCACACACACCCAAAAATACACCGGGCTATATGACCGCGATGTTGCTACGCATAAAATAAGCAACAACAAGCTTATCTCAGACATCTAAGTACAGACGACACATAGGAAAATGATACACTGCTATCTTCGGCAATAAACTCTCAGTAAATAGCCTATACGGTATGTTGTTCTTATTTAATTTTACTATTGCATTCTATTTTCTTTTTCCTTGTTAAACGCAGCGCCGAGTAGAGATATTGGTTATAGGAACACCGAAAGTGACAACACCCTCTACGTACTGTCACGGTCGCAGTTTGCTGCACAGCGCAGTGCCCATCAGCTACACTTGCCATGACGTAGATCCTTTTGCTCTATTGAACTTGCCCTCCAGTGCTTCAAAGAGGTAGGGTGGAACTGCCCCAGGATGAATCCTCCGTTAATTCGCACCCTCTGTCTACAACCGTTTCTCAAATGACAAAGTGGGCTTTCGGTTAATTTGCAATCGTTTATGAATGAATGTGACAATTAACAAACGTGTGGAAAGAAAGTTCTCCCTTCATTGGCCAGGTTCTGTAACTTAATGAAACGTTTTGCTGTCCTTTGAAATGATGTTGTTGTTGCCTTATTTAGGGGCTTTGCGACAACGTGGTCATGTAGTCCCGTGTACTTGGGAGTGTGCGTATAATTTTTCTGATAACCTGTGTTGTTGTGATGGCTCTATTAGTGTGTGTATCTGTAATTAGGGTGAGGATTGTGAAGGAGACAGCCGTGGCCTTAATTTAGGAACTATCCCGGCATTTGCCTAGAGTAGAACTGGGAAACCACGGAAGACCAATTCCAAGATGGCCCTTTTAAATGAGGTTTTGTTTCAACTTAAATATAATACATAGAATGTAATAAAATATTTTCCAATAAGTTAATCATAGCATATCTAATGTTTAAAAAGAGTATATATTGAACATTTTGATACCAACCTTCCACTGATGAGCGGTAACGAGGTGTTCGCCGGACAGTTGTTGGTGTAGAGTGGCAGAACTTTGAATACCCTCTGCTGGTTCTCCGCTGCCACTTGGGTCCCAATTGTGATCCAGCCCACAACCCCGACTCCAGAAAGAAGACCACTAAATGCACCCTGTAACGTATATAAAGACAAGAATCTTTAGTGGTCATCAGGATTTCATAATGCATTGTTCAAACAGAACGAATACTTCTCCAAAGGACAATTATTCTTACGTGATTACTGCAGGGTCCGAGGGCAGAAAATCTGGGTGACTTTCAGAAAATAATTGAAGGTAATAAATACTACCAACAACGCTGAGTTGGATAATTATATTCTTTGTGGGTGAATACGCCCGACATTGAAATATTATTTGCTTTATTGTTAACAAGTCAAACACTTTTCACAAAACTTGGGAACATCTCATGGAGCAGTGAATCACATTCTTGGTTCTCGTCTCCCCTCCACGCGAATCGGATTCGATTCCCGGCTCTGGCAAGATATGTATTTCTGGTGTCAGGGCTGGAACGGGGCACACTATGCCTCGTGAGAACATCTGAGAAGAGGTGGGTTCAGTTCCCACCTCAGGCACTCGAGAAGTGGTATATCATGGTGTTCAAGCCAGCCTAGAAGCGATATTTCATGGTGTTCCACAGGGCTGGGCAGTAACGCGTTACTAGTAACAGTTATTTTTGAGAGTAACGACGTAATGAAAATGCTCACTAATTTTAAGAGTAACGAAGTAACGAAAATGCTCGCTACTTTTAAGAGTAACGAAGTAACGAAAATACTCGTTACATTTAAGAGTAACGAAGTAACGAAAATACTCACTACTTTTAAGAGTAACGAAGTAACTAAGAAACACTTAAGTTAATTACACGCGTATAATTAACTTAAGTGTTTCTTAGTTATTCTGTCAATACGGATCCAAACAATTTGCTATTACGGCAAATATTTTTGCTTATTGTAACGAAGTAATGAAAATGCTCGCTACTTTTAAGAGTAACGAAGTAACGAAAATGCTCGCTACTTTTAAGAGTACCGTAATGAAGTAACGAAAATGCTCGTTACTTTTAAGAGTAACGAAGTAACGAAAATGCTCGTTACTTTCATGAGTAACGAAGTAACGAAAATGCTCGTTACTTTTACGAGTAACGAATATACGCGTTAGTTTTAAGAGTAACAAAGTAACGAAAATGCTCGCTACTTTTAAGAGTACCGTAACGAAGTAATGAAAATGCTTGTTACTTTTAAGAGTAACGAAGTAACGAAAATGCTCGTTACTTTCATGAGTAACGAAGTAACGAAAATGCTCGTTACTTTTACGAGTAACGTAGTAACGAATATACGCGTTAGTTTTAAGAGTAACAAAGTAACGAAAATGCTCGCTACTTTTAAGAGTACCGTAACGAAGTAATGAAAATGCTCGTTACTTTTAAAAGTAACAAAGGAACGAAAATGCTTGTTACTTTTTTCAAGATGGAGCGATCAGTTGTCAGCAGCTCGTGGGAATGAAACCAGCCCATCTCAACACAATCAATAACCATAAACGAACCGTGAATTTATGAAGGATTTGAATGGTTTGAGTGCTTGAACCTGTCTGTTCCCCACACTGGTGCCATAAACGTTCCAAATTCTCTTTGAACCGCAATAATTCTGACATGTCTCTGTGTAGACCATTTAGTTGGTGACCTGGGAATAGCAAACTGTGATGCACATCCGGCTTAAGTAATAGGTCTGTAATAGATTAAGCCTGGCCCTCAATTAAGGTATAAAACGTGCCAAATATCTCCTGTAGCAGCTATATTTCGAACATGTTTCTTTAGTCAGTTCTGAGAAAAACATTTTCTACTAGAGACCCCGAAAACACAAAGCAACATGTTATTACTTACTTCCGATTTGTTTAGAAGGGTTGGGGAGGAGGAGGACTTAGAAACGAACCTCTGCCCTCTTTTATGATGCACGTCGAATGTCTTGTTAAAATTAAACTCATCCGTGGTCATATTGAAGTTGAAACGTGTTTGTGTCTAGAGTTGTGCCATTGTTATGGAGCAGAAAGAAGAGAAAGTGATGCCTCAAGAAAGTGCATAAGCCTTTTTTGTACAGATTTACATAAGCCTTTTTTGTACAGATTTACATAAGCCGGGTCTGCGAGGCCCGGGTATGGACTACAGTATAGAGGAAATACTGGTGTGAGGTCAATATTAATAATACAAATGAAATGTGAAAATTTCACTACGTTTATTTAGGTTATTTGGCATTTTCGCCATCTCTTAATGAATGCAATACATTTTCATTTGTCTGTTGGCACAGACTAGAGTAAAATGTGGCTTTTCACCGATGTCTCATTCTCACTCATGGCTGTGATTATATGGAAGCTGCTGAGGTATGGGTGGTGCTTAGTAATGCCATTCAGGGCACAGTCAGTGCCTGTGGAAGCTGTGAGAGGTTCTACTCATAGGGTTAGTACTGCAGTTCTCTCTCAGTGAGGAAAGCAATTACAAACTACCTCACTCCTCGTGTTGCCAAGTGAGTATCTACCCACATAACCTAACGGCGGTAATTTTTGAGGATCCAACCAGCCTTCGGTCTGACTACTTAACAGACAGATTTAGGTTCTAAAATAGTACATTATGCAACGAGCCTATAATTGCAATAATTAAGGCACGAGTATGTTTATAAACCGAGCGTAAGCTAGTTTTATAATTTCCATACGAGTGTCTTAATTACCATTATAGGCGAGTTGCATACGACTGTTTATGTTCGACGATGATTATAACTTTATTATATGTTTTAACATAAATATTCATAAATATCTGTGGGATTCAGTTAATTCAGTTGGCTTTGCTGACTGAACAGAGCGCATGCGAAGGTTAAGGCACTTCGAAAGCAGAGGCCATTCACTTTGCTTGCCAACACAGAACACCTATAGTTTACAGCCTGCCGCCCATTTCTATAGCATTCACTAATGTTGTCACCGATGTCGTTTGAGAGCAATGCGCTGTGTAGAAATTGGATTTGGAGATATTAAGGTACAGTGCTATTTCTTGTCTCATATTCGCCAGTTTATTTACGCGAACATATGGACCACTTTCCATGTCGGTAATTTACAAAGACATGTTGGATTTTGAGCGCATGCGCGAAGGTATCCTTATCTAATTGGTCACACAACTGTTTCTTGAGCTCTTATTGGTGGGAGAAACTGTTTCATAATGAAAAATAGTGTTATAATGAGCCTCATTATGATACAGTTTTCTGACACATAATGTTTACATTTCGACATCGTCGAACATAAATTGAAATTCAACACCGAAATCAGGAAATAATTTAATCAAATGTGAAAATATATACTGTAACCTTTATGCATCTGTGATTGCATAAATTCTACATATTTATTTCAACAAGATTTTATTCATGTTTCAAAGCCGGTGTGAGAAAAGATGTTGCTTGTGGAACAGGGAACAACAAAGGGAGGTTCGTACGTGCCTTACAGTAACTTTCACCCAGCGCAGACAATGACGGTAGGGAGAGAAAGCTAACATCTGGAAACCATATGCGACCAGACAACGCAAAACGGTGTTTCAAACAAGCGGGTAAATGCGAAAATTTCAACGATCACTCACTAGATAAACCCCGCCCATTTGAGAGAAATTGGAGCAGTAATTAAAATACAGAAACAGGAATTACACCATCGTATAGGGGACAATCCCAGCCTCTCAGAAGTATCGTCAAAATTTAAATTGGATCATTCTGTGATTTTTGCCAGAATTAAAATGAAATCAGGGGGTGGATTTAAAACTACCAATAGCAGCGAGGGACGCGAGACGCGACCAAATCCCGCCGAAATTAAGGAACAATGAAGGAAATTACGGAGCTCATTATATAAGGATCCAACGATCGGATTTTGGATAAAAAGAAGTCATTGAGACATTAGAAATGAGGACGTTCAAAGGAGCTAATTTGCATATTCATGCGAGTGTTATTATGGAAATAAATTCTAAAAGCTCCCCACTCCAAGTACTCCTAAGAGAAATCATATAAATAATAGCTGGATACGCAGCGAAAACAGTTTCATATCGGGGCGCTGCAGAGGCGGAAGCCCACGCCCATAGCCGTCAGAAAAGTAATAATTTTTACAAGTTTTATAAGTAGAAGCAGTTATATCTTTGGAATTTGAATATCGCTAAGTATTCGCGAGTGCGAATTAGAACAGTGCATACCGTAACAGTACGACGCCGTTATAATGATAGAGATAGCCGTCCGAGCTATTAGTAGCTAAGTCAGTGATCTAGGAAGCTATTGAACTATCAGCTGAACTAAGTAGGTTGATGATAGCTGTAGGAGGTAGGAGCTACATATGCGAGAACCGTGCATTGTGATAATAATAATAATAATTCACAGTGGACCTTTGCTTTGGTGAATTTTGGAAACCGTGTGTAAATTATCCTCCTTGCAAGATGAACCAACTGATCCAGAAGACTGATATCAAGGACCAGAGCATCGTCAGGATGTATACGAGATAAGTAAATATTGTATGGGGCATGTTTGCCATAGCGTATCCCATCATGGGGATCGGATAAGTTTATCTCGATCATAAGCAATTATGATAAAATAGATATTTTAGGCATAGCAGGCATGTTTTGTGTAGATTTGTGTATATTTGTCAGTTATGATTATTTTTGTGTGTTTTATAACGTAAATAGTATGCGAGCATCAAAATTTTTGTTTAAATGTGTTTTGTTTGAGGGTGTCAGTAACTTTGCTGAACGCACAATTAAGGGAATAATTGGTTTGATAGTGCTTACGCACGATATTAACGTAAAAGCTAATATGGGGAAGACAGCTCGATATTGTGACAAAGACCAGTAATAACACTGAAATTATGTGAACAGTAAGTACGGTAATTGATAATCACACCGAGGTAAAGAAAGGTAAGACAAAATGGCTGGATGATAATGTAATATTCAGAAAAGGTTGAGAGTTGATCCTGGGTTGAGCTGAAATTAATCACGGAGGTGGTATTCCCGTGTTCTACGATGATATAAAATGGTAAGTGAAATTAATAACGGAGGTGGTATTCCCGTGTTCTACGATGATATAAAATGGTAAGTGAAATTAATAACGGAGGTGGTATTCCCGTGTTCTACGATGATATAAAATGGTAAGAGAAATGATTGAATTCATTGTCTGATGAGAGTGCGCTTTAGCTCCGTCGGAAAAGTAACTGTACAGCTCGAACCCCAGGTAGTCAAAGGGAGTCTTAGGAAGCAGGTATAGGACTACGGCCAGCCGTCTGAATTCTAAGAGTTGCAGTGAAGGTTATCACCTGCCCAGCTAGTTAGTGTGGTGTGAGAATGTTTGTCACAAGGTCGAGGGTGGTATTGTTATCTTTGAGGGGAGGTAGTCTGGCTTCCCATGGTTTCTTTTTTGTATCGCTTCAGGAAGCGACGTCTTATATTGTCATGATTTTGAGTGCATTCATTATAGTTGTTTGTTTATTAATAGTAGCGGGGCACCGGCCGCCGAAGTGTTTATTTGATGCTTCATGTATGTTGACTTGTTGGTTTTACCATAATTAACAGAGTTATGGCTCAGAGAGAGTTAATTGTTTTTAAGTTAGAACGTGCACACATGCCTGTGGCCTAAAATAAGTCTATCGCCTTCATTGTCTGACTCTTGTGAGGAAGGATGATGATTGTACGAGAAAACATATCCGAGCTCCCAAAAACCAATTTTGCAAGTTATAAACATGAGTGCGCATATTTTTTTTGATAGAATGGCTGGGTTATTTAGGCCATCGTTTTGACGAATTAAGTCTGTTGACGTTTTATTTTTGAACTTGAAGCAGTGGACTGCAGTGAAATAGATTATTTTTCTTTTCCTGGTTTCAGCCAGTGTGATAAATTTACTTTTGCATTTGATGTTGTTGATTAGAGTAATTTAAGGGAGTTTATTTTGTTGTTTATTGTCTATGGATGGGAGTAAATGGGAGATGATGTTTTTGTGAATAAAATTATTTTATATTAGGAGTTCTCTGACATACTGATTTTAAGTTAAGCTTCCTGTGATCCTTGACGATATTCCTAGGATGTTTAGAATAAGTTAGAGCCACACCGAACAGACCACTACCCGAGCTAGAGTCGGCATCCTAGAAGACATTGAAGGGTACAATACGAAAGTGTGATTTTAAAGCACCATCACACAGCATGAAACCATGATGTCCTCACATGAAGTCATCACTAAATTAACAAACCATGTTTTTTCCAAGTTTTCTGTCAACATCCACGCATCATAAATCATAAAATGAATAAGTAACTGAATGATTTCAAACCGCAAACCGTGGTAAATTACAATAAAGCTGCATTGTTACTCAACTATAAGCAATAATGGTTGATTGGTTCTATTACTGCTTTTCTCCTTAACTGCGATTAATAAATCGCACCCCGGGCCTCGGTGGCCTGGCTTAGGCACTCAAGGGTTAAGACAAATGGGGGAGAGATGTTTTTGGTGAGTGCTAATGAAAGGAAGGTTGGCCGGGTAGATAATAAGGCACCCAGAAATTAAAAAGTTATGGAGGAAAGGGTGGAGGACAAGAACTGTAGGGGAAGGCTAAGGTTAGAATAATTATCCTAAAGGACTCCGGAAAGTCCTATAGTGCCCATGTTAATTTTCAACTGTTTATTTACCCTTCTCCCAGAACTCTTAATAGGAACTAATCGAAATTTTTAAGGGATCTTCTTTAAAGTCCTCTCCTTACTTTATCACAGGTGTTTTGAAAAATAAATATATTTTTGATTTTCATATTTTTTAAATGGCGTATTTTTTTTAACAGAATTTGCATGAAGATTTCCATCTGACAAAATTATACTAGGCCTAACGTAAAATTTTAAAATCGGCTGGGTTAAAATGTAACATAAATAAGGAGCAATCACTTCTTAAAATTTCAACCTTGTATGTTGAAGAGTTCCAGGTGAAAGGTAACTTTTGCAGTAATAAATGCATTTTAGGGAGAAACTGTTTCTAAGTTCTTAGAATATGCCAGTCCCACAAGATTCCTCTTCTTCCATTTCCTGTTCTTCCAAGCCCTTGCTTCTAATGCCCGTCTTGCTGCCTTCAGAGTTTTTTTTAAATGTCTATTGTCTACTCGAAAGAAAAATAAAAGATCATGTTAACTAATAGGACGCACGGTTGTGGGTAAGTACGGTAACTGTAGAAATGAGCTATGAAGAAAATAAGAATATATATATTTTAATATGGTGCAAAATACATTTCACAAACGTAGATTTTCCTGAAGCTTAAACAGGTTGCCTCAGATGTACAGTAGTGTGTCGTGGCGATGTAAAGATAAACGATTTGCTTAGGGAGACACGGAGAGGGGCTCCAAACCAGGCTTTGTAAGTAGCGTACTGAAGGCTCAAACACACATCCTTCTTGAGTAATGCCATCATTACCTAAAAGGCACAATTCAAGAAAAGTTCACCTCGGTGCGCAGTGGCTAGCATTCTTGGCTGTCACTGCGGAGGCCCGGGTTTTATTCCAGGCTCTTCCAACAAATTGAATTCTATCTTGCGGGCTGGAATATGGTACACTCAGCCTCGTGAGACAAAATTGATAAGAGGTGGGTTCGATTCCCATGTCAGCCATACTGGAAGTGATTTTCCGTGGTTTCCCACTTCTAGTTCAGGCAAATGCCGGGATGGTTCCTAACTTAAGGCCATGGCTGCCTCCTTCCCAATCCACACCTGAATTACAAATACATACACTAGTGCAGACATAACAATAGCGCAGGTTATCAGACAAACTCTAGACACACCCAAGTACCACGATGTCGCAAAGCCCCTAAATGAATTAACAACAACATAACAATTGAAGAGAAAGTCAGTAATATTCACGTTGAAAAGCTGTTTGGTAGTGTAACGCAGTGAACCCCTTTAATGACATATTGAAAAGTGTGAGAGAAAACAGACTTCATAGCTTCAAGGCAAAAGAAGCATATTCCTGTGTGCGATTACACGTGACTCATTTTAAGCCTCCCATCAGAGATTTATCTCGCCCGCTTCTCGACCTTCAGTTTATGGACTTCTGCCGACAAAGGTGTTTGAAGTGTCGCCCCTTCAACTAGCGTAACTCACTATTGGTGGGGAAACACAAGTCAAGTTGTTTGCTCTGTACTGAGGAGTCGCTTTTAATTATCAGGGTAAGTACTATCATATTACTGAAGTATCTGGTCTTGGCTCGAGGCCAGGAAGTGCATTCCTTTCACTTCCTAAACTTTCGTAGTGCATTCATTGTACACTGGCTGTTCTGTTGTTGTTGTTGTTGTTGTTGTTGTTGTTGTTGTTGTTGTTGATGATGATGATTCATTGAGGGGCGTTGTGACATCGTGATCGTGTAGCCCCGTGTACTCGGGTGCGTGTGTGTAATTTGTCTGATTACCTGTGTTATTGTGATGACTGTATTAGTGTGTGTATTTGTAATGCAGATGAGGATTGGGAAGGAGACGGTCATGGCCTTAATTTAGGAATCATCCTGGCATTCACCTGGAGTAGAAGTGGGAAACCACGGAAAACCACTTCCAGGATGGCTGAGGTGGTACTGTAAGCGTACGTTTGCCTCACGAGGCTGCGTATACCCCGTTCCAGCCCCGAGACCAGAATTATGGCTGTTCTCTTCGGACTGGTACTGTCCAGGGTCAATGATCTGTAAAGCATTGTTTTTGTGCAGGCACATAAAATATTTGCCTTAGTGTTGAGTACGCCATTACATTCCCTCTGTACGGAATAATTTTCTGGATTTGGGCCTCGCAGAGTTGTGTGCAATGGCCTTTTCCATTGCAGGTCGGTAGTGTGTGCGTTGAAAGGGAGGTAGAAAGGAAGGGAACACGCCCAGCAAAGCCATTGTTGTTACGAATACGGATGTAGCTGCTACGTGGTTTCTGCCGTTTTAGCTGAACATAGAATGAAGTGGGAATACGTTGGAGTAATTTGTGTCCAAACCATTAAAATAATATGTTACTGTAAATTCAGCCAAAAATCTACTGTACATGTAGGTGATAGGAGAAATTCGGTGTTGCTTTTAGTGATGAGCTAGATTTCAAAACGCCTAAACATACAGTACGCTAAGCTTTTTTCAGTGGCTCAGGGTTTAGTTGCCCCACCCTAAGCCAGTAATAACCACTCTAGAACAGAATGCTACCCAGTCACCAGTAAAATGGTTTCCCACTGTTGCAACAACCAATGAACATGGAGTACGCAGATGTCTGTAGAGTCAATCCTACAGGCCAAGAACACGCGATTCCTTCATATCTATAGCAATACGTTAACTCATTCGAGATACAAATACAATTAATCACGAAATCCATTTTAAGGCACATTGTAAGGCACTAAGCCAATTAAATGTGGCACTCGTAAAGCAAATGTGACTGGTCCTGCGCTGGCTTAAGTATAACTTAAATCTGTATTTTGTTCGAAAGATGGGTGTTTCTGATAATCAGGATGCGGGGTTTTAGTACGTAAACAGCGCTATCACATTAGTATCGCACGGAGTTAAGATGACGCACGTCCTATGAACTGCCAGCCCATCCACAACAGACGACGAACCATGCGATCAGTCCATGTATCCGCTGTACGTCACATGTATTCATAGGTACACCCGAAGGTCACACGTGCCCTATAGTACGGTGCGTTCTAACTTCATTGCACACGCACTTAAACCCCGCAGCCTGCTGTGAATATATAATATCTCTACTTAGTATAAAACAGAGTCCCCGATTCTTGGATGTTACGGGTAAACTCGAGAACCACAGGATGGATTTTGATGCGGTTTTCACCATTCTGTAAAGGATGTCTCGAGGAAGGCTTCTGTAGAAAGTACTTTATTTATGATCAAAGGAAGCCAATCAGTAACGATTTCAGTGAAAAAGTTGAAAAATAAACCTGGCGTCCGTGCGCTTTTTAAGCTCACGCTGGGCAAACCGTTAAACATATCTAACCTATATACTATGAGTGTAAGAATTGTTCAGCATGCAAAGTTCTACAAAAATGTCCGCGACATCGTACCTCTATCTTCAATACATCGCCCACTATAAATGCTTTTACGTTTTCATTTCTTCTAACAATCTCCATCCAATTACTAGCTTCGAGACAGTTTACGAGCTAGCTGGCTGGCAAGCGAGCCTATGACCCCAGACACCGTAGAGTCGTGTCGAGTTAAGACTTCAGAGAAGAGTGGATGTGTTTGGAGTTTCCCTGGAAGTGCAACTCGGCTTTTCTTAGCCTGTGAACTTTTCGTTCCGCAGAATACACAGTCAAGTTTGGATTGGACGGAAGGTGGATTTGTGATTCATGCACCTCGCCATTCTTAAATTATGTCTGACAAGAATTCGTTGCACATGGTATCCCCATACTAATATAATTAATAGTCGAGTCAATGATTTTAACCCATCATGCCGAGACGGAAAACGGATATAGCCTAATGTAGGTAGTAGTTCATTGAAATCGAAAAAAAATACGCTTATCACGTAACAATGAAACTGAGCAACAAATAATTTCTCGATTGTCCCACGAGAGAGAGAAAGAAGAAATTCACAAAGACAAACAAGGGAGTCATCCCCAAAGTTCCTATGACACAGGGAAGAAATGTTCATGGCTTGTGGTCCGATAAAGAGAATTCTGCTATGAATTATAATTCCTCCATAAATTATATGAATGATGCTAAAGTTTCCTGGCAAATCCGGGGCGGGGTGCTAGTAATATAATATAATATAATATAATATAATATAATATAATATAATATAATATAATATAATATAATATAATATAATATAATATAATATAATATAATATAATATAATATAATATAATATAATATAATATAATATAATATAATATAATATAATATAATATAATATAATCCTAGGCCCAAATATCAAGGATGGAGAGAGGAGACTCAAACCTAACAAAGAACTATACCTGAAGACAGAAGGAGTCTTACCCCTAATGAGAAGAAGGAGAATACAGTTTTATGGACACTTGGTGAGGATGAACAATGCCAGATTGACGTAGAGGATTTTTGAATTCTTCAGGAAGAGGAAGACGGAGCCGGAATGGTTTCGGGAAGTGATATAGGACTTGGGTCGGATGGGGGTGAAAGAAGAAGACATAATGGACAGAGAGCTAGTTAAGGAGTTTGCAGGTTTCCAGGAGACAGGGGAGTTGTCAGTGAGGAAAGGAAGATCTTACACGGAGGAACAGAAGAAGGAAGTGGGAGAGAGGATGAAGAGATACTGGCAGAGAGTGAAGACAACAAATAATGTAAAAGCTGTCAAACGTGGTCCATAGTTGGCCGTAACGAATGAAAATCCACAGCCTGCTTCCAGTCTCCGACCGGGTCAGGAATGGAATGAATGAAGCCCCTATCTAGCGGCGAGGATATGAAATGTACCGGCTGCCGAGGCCTGACGCACTCTTCTGGGGCAATGATTAAATGAATGACAGATGAAATGAAATGATAGTGGAGAGTGTTGCTGGAATGAAATTTTGACAGGGAAAACCGGAGTACCCGGAGAAAAACCTGTCTGCCTCCGTTTTGTCCAGCACAGATCTCACATGGAGTGAACGGGATTTGAACCACGGACCCAGCGGTAAGAGGCCGGCGTGCCGCCGCCTAAGCCACGGAGGCTTCGCCGTAACGAATAAATAATAATAATAATAATAATAATAATAATAATAATATAATCATATATATTATTTCATTAGTATAGATCCCTCTGCGGCTCTCACAAGCGACCGATCGTGAAAATGAGCATTGAAATGAAAGAGAATAGACATTAGCAGTGACGAATTGCACTCTAATTCCATAAATATCAATAATTCCTTACAAAACTGACTTTTAAAAACATGTACGAAGTGTGCGATTTGCAGATACTGTTGATTTATGAAAATACGCTTCATAATTTCTGTCCACTTCACATTTTGGTCGCTGTGACGCCCATTTCATGTCATTTTAACATTATGAGGTCTTTCCTTTATCATTTTGCATGGATTTCAGAAACAGTATATCAAAGGAATGAGTACTCAAATCGTATAATTTCATAAATATCGAATAACCGATGAGTGTTATAGCGCACTCAGCACACAAATGACATTATAAGTGAAAAATTGCATTCTTATTTATTAAATATCAATTTTTGTAAGAAGTGTTCGATTTGCAAACCCTATTGGGGAAAGTGTGGTTTATGAACATGCGAGATTTCTCGCACGGGTCCGCTAGTATAATATAATATAATATAATATAATATCGTCACTGACCGTGAGAAATCCGCTATGTGACAATGTTGTACTCTTCCACAGACTCTGCCTTAAAACCGGTCACGCCCCCAGCCACATGTGGACATACAGTTCATAGCCCAACATAACGGTGTTGTACGGGTCATTTTCCAATATTCGCATAGAGAAAAGTAATTCGGAGTTAATTGGACTGCATATCAACAGAGGGATAACGTTAGGGGGGTTTAGGGGCAGATGACCTCGCTGTTTCGCCCCTTAAAACAACAATAACTAACTAACGTTAGGGGAAATAATGGAAGTGAACGGCATTGTCACATAGGAGATTTAGCAGGCGCAGCAACAATATGGCAAGTTATATCAAAGATAGACACTGAACTGAACTCAAGGTTGAATGTATATCCTATTTTTGCCGCAACAGAGTTTAGAGTGATAATCAGTTTATTAATATAAAATCTGAACGAGCAATGACGGTAGACCTGTTGTGTTTTACATTAGCAAGAGTGTTGCGCCACAGCTCATTGCTGCTAATACTTTTAACATCCGTTCAGCTTCCTTCGATTTAGTAAATCTTTCAAACGACCCCGCGGCGTAGTTATGCTCCACGGCCGTGAAAGCTACAGCAAGTCCGGAGGTCGCAGGTTCGAATCCTCCCGGCGCTGACAGTAGCTATCCCGAGTGTGGTTTTTCAACGGTTTTTTCCACCTTAAGTCAAGTCCCAGGGTGCCTACTCCACCTCAGTCCCTAACACAGTTACGCACAATAATATATTCATCACAGGAATACACGTTATCAGACAAGTTCAACTCACCCAATTACACGGGGCCGATGACCAAGATGTCCCAAGTCCCTCAATCGATTTGATGATAGCCAGAAATAAGGAACGTTTCTAATTGGAGACCCTGGCCTCATCAGTATTAATACAGGGGGGAGGTTGATGCCCCTTGCTTTATAAATTGAGAGAACGTTAAGTTCTTCTTCTTCTTCTTCTTCTTCTTCTTCTTCTTCTTCTTCTTCTTCTTCTTCTTCTTCTTCTTCTTCTTCTGTGGCACTACAGTCCATGGTGAACCTTGGCCTTCCCAACGAGCTTCCGCCATCCATCACGGTCACATGCAGCCCTCCTCCAGTTTCTGCATCCAAGCTTCCATAGGTCTTCTTCCACTCCGTCCAACCATCTTATGTTCGCTCGATCTCGCCCTCTTTGTCCTCCTAGGTTTCCAAAGAGAATCTTCTTTGTCACCTCAGGTTCCTCTATTCTTGCCACATGACCTGCCCATCTTATCCTTCCTGATCGTATGATTTTTTATTACAGGAGCATCTCTCTATATATAAGAATGAAAGTTTGTCTGTTTTTTCTGAATTTCTACGGGAATTGGCGTTATTTATGCGTTTCAGACTGTTTTATGACGGATGCGCGCGAAAATATTTTTTTTGTCTGTCTGTCTGTCTGTCTGTCTGTTTGTCTGTCTGTCTGTGGACAAAGTTGTTCCCTTATAACTCGAGAACGGCTGGGTGGATCAACGTAAAATTTGGTACAGATATCCTTCAGAGGCACGACACTAATCATTGATGTAACTCTTCTCTGTACCTCTCATAAAAGGGGGCCTACCCCTTAAAATACTTGCTGAAATAGGCGTAGAAAGGCGAGACAAAGCCCATTTTCAGCCCCTCAATGTGAGAAACGAAACTCGGGGGCCCCAAAGGGCCCTCGAAAACTACATTTTAAGGCCCTAAAACCAACAGTTTTTGAGATATTTCCAGAAAACTAATTTCATTTAATACAATATCGAAAGAATGCAAGGCAGTAACCATGACAACGGAATCTCACAGGTCCATCTATTGCTGTAAGACGCAATACAATTTCATTTATTACATTACTGAGATAGTTTGCAAACGGCTATAAGGTTATAATGGAACCAAATTAAGCTGTAAAATACATCAATGTCATATAATGCGCTTAAGGGGGTCAAGGGGTACTCTAGATTTTTTCAAGCGATTTACACGTGCGGGTGTGGTACGGAAGGTATATTATATCCCTATCCCTATATTGATATATTATTATTATTATTATTATTATTATACTACGGCCTCCAACGACGAGACAAAGCTTATTTTCAGTCCCTTGGTGTCAGAAACAAAACTCGGTGTCCCTAAATAGCCCCAAAGGGTCCCCGAAAATTACATTTTAAGCCTCTAAAACCAACAGTTTCTGAGATATTCCCAGAAAACTAATTTCATTTAATAAACTAATGAAGGAATGCAAGCCAGTAACCATGACAACAGTATCTCAAAAGGTGACATCCAACTTTCCATCTATTTCTGCAAGAAGTAAAGCCACTCCATTTATTACATTTATGTGAATGTTTGCAAATGCCTATAAGGTTATTACGGAATCAACTAAAACTGTAAAATTCATCTATGCGCTTAAGGGGGTCAAGGGGTACCCTATATTTTTTTCACACGACTTATATGTGCGTTAGGTCGCACAGAAGGTCTATTATATCTCCAAACAGCAACATTATTTTAAAAAATTCCTGAATTGAAATAGTTTTTTTTTTTTTGCTTTTAGGAATTTGGGCCATTGGATGCTAAAAAACCTGAATTTTCATGCACCACAAGCCTTTATAATTTATTAAAGGGGTCTTCCTCTGGATGGGGACTTCACACAACAGTGAAGGTCAGTTTTATTTGACGTGCATTGCGTTTCGTCTACGAGGTTTTCAATTTTATTTTCACGTCAGGAAGTACACGTTAGGTAAATTTAGTTTCAGAGCATATTTTAACTAATCATTTTTCTTTGTCGACAAACAGGTTCCAAGTCTCTAACCATTGCAACAGTAGCTCAATTGCTTACGTCTGGTTATTAATACCGAAGACCGTTCGAAGAATGGGTACTTCTGCTAGTCAGTATATATAGCGTACAATTCTGCATTGTATCTTTTCCTCCATCGTTGTCTGTCATACACGGGACCACTTATTCTCCTCAGAACTTTTCTCTCAAATCCGTCGAGCAGCCTTGCGTCAGTTTCCGTCAAGGGCCTTGTTTCTGAAGCATAAGTGGGGACTGGTCTGACAAGGGTTTTGTAAATGGTGAGTTTTGTTGGTCGGCTGATGAGTCTTGACCGGAATAAGTTACTCAAGGCGAAGTATGCCTTATTGGCTGAGATCAACCTGATCTTAATTTCGGTTGAGATGTCATTAAGGCAAGTAACTGTGGATCCAAGGTACTTGAAGCTATCGACTCTTTCGAATGTGTATTCATCCACGATGAAAGTTGATGGCATATTGGGTTGATATGCCTTCCCACAGGCCATGTATTTGGTTTTGTCTTCATTAATCATAAGGCCCATCTTCTTGCTTGCTTGACTTAAGGTTGAAAGGGCTTCTTTCAGAGCTGGTATTGTCCGTGCTACGATGTCTGAATCATCTGCGTATGCCAAGATCTGTACTGACTTATAGAAGATGGTACCTCTGGTATGTAGACCTGCTTCCCTTATCACCTTCTCGAGTGCTACATTAAATAATAAGCATGCTAGTACATCACCTTGACGTAGCCTATTTTTTATTTCCAGAGGGTCCGAGTGATTTCCTCTAACTCGAATGCAGCTTCTCACATCAGACATCATGATTTTAACCATTCTCAGTAGTTTTCCATGTATCCCCATCTCCTGTAAGGCACGAAACAGTTGGTTTCTATTGATGCTGCCATATGCAGCCTTGAAGTCAATAAAGAGGTGGTGTGTTCCAATTCTGTATTCAGCAGTTTTCTCCAAGATTTGGCGCAGATTGAAGATCTGGTCTATTGTTGACTTTCCTCGTCGGAATCCGCCTTGGTATATTCCAATTTCTTTGACCACCTGTGGAAGTAACCGATCAAAAATTATGTTAGATAGCACCTTGTACACCAGATTCAGGAGGGTGATTCCACGATGGTTTCTACACTCCATTCGGTCGCCATTTTTATGTATGGGACATATTATTCCTTCATTCCACTCATCTGGTATCCTTTCCTGTTCCCATATGAGAGTGCTTTAATGTTGCTCCTCCACACTTTAGTAATTCTGCTGGAATGCTATCAGTGCCGGGGGCCTTATTATTCTTCAGTTTCCTTAGAGCTTCCCTAACGGCCTCTAACACTGGGCCATTCAGAGGCTGTTCATGATCCAATCCTTGCTCACAATCATTAGAGATATCATCTGCTTGCTCTATCTCGCGGTTCAGTAGATCATTAAAGTATCTTCGCCATCTTTCCAGAGTCTGTTTACTCTCGCTTATTATGCTTCCCTCTTCATCTCTAATCAAGCTAGTTATTGGAGCAAATTGTCTTCTAGCATTGTTCACTTTTATAAAGAACATTCTTGCTTCATTCGGCTTATTATCCAATTCCATACATTCTATATCAGTCTTAGTCCATTCCATTTTCTTTCGGCGATGTGTCATCATTTCAATCCTCCTTTTTCCTCGATAATCCTCCAGCAAGCTTCTTGTGCAGTTCACCTGCAGTGTCTTTTGGTATGCGATGTTCTTCTCTTCAGTCACCCTCTTACACTCTTCATCAAACCATGTGGGTCTCTTTGATTTTCTTTCCATCCCTATTGTTTCCTTAGCTGAATTGTTGATAGCTTTTTTATAGTCAACCATTTTTGTTCTACGTTATTACTGTCTCGCATCGTTCCTTGTTCTTGTTCTAGAGCCTGAGAGACTTTCTGGCAGTACAATTCACAAGTTTCTGCTGATTTCAATGCTGCAATATTGTACCTTTCTCTCCTAGTATGTCTTTCTTTCTGAGCGTTTGATATCCTCGCTCTTATCTTGGCCATCACAAGAAAATTATCTGAATCCACATTGGGACCACGAAGAGTCCAACAGGTTTGATTTATGTCGCTGGTCTATCATTACATGATCAATTTGATTGATTGTTTCACCATCAGGTGACATGTGCCCTTATGTATCTCCTTATGGAGAAACCTGGTAGACCCCACTATCATATTCCTGGAGGCTGCAAAGAGGATTAATCTTATTCCATTATCATTAGTAGATCTATGTTTACTATGGGCTCCATTTACGGGCTGGAACATGGTTTCTCTTCCAAGTTGTGCGTTAAAATCATCCAGTACGATCTTGATGTCATTCCTTGGGCACTTAACATAACCTTTTTCAAGTGCATCATAGAAATCATCTTTCAGGTCTTCAATAGATTCTTCTGTTGGTGCATGTCCATTAATTATACTATAATTAAAGACTCTTCATTTAATTCTAATAACTGATAGCCTTGGATTGATGGATGTGAAGTTAATCACCAGCTGTTTCAGATCTTTATGAACAAGGAAGCCTGTACCAAACTCATGTTTGTTATCATCACAGCTATAGAACATAGTGCCCTCTTTCTTTTCCAATACACCACTCCCTGTCCATCGAATTTCTTGGATGGCAATGATACTCCCCTTGAGCTTCTCCTGCGGATCCAATAACTTCTTTAGGGATCTTGGGCTATATAGAGATCGTACATTCCGAGTACCAATTCGAAGATCAGTTTTCAACTTTTTTACCATTCGTTGTCCAAGATCCGTGCTATGTCGTCGTCTATTAATCCGTCCGGCTTCTGCTCTTTGGGTTTTCGTAACTTCACTTTTTTACAGGAAGAGGGTGTTAGCCTCAGGCCCAACCCCCAAACTGGAGGATCAGGGACTCTTCTGTCGGGGTTACCATACCTTAGCCAAGATAGCCCCGTTTTAAGGCGCAGGGCATTCGCCTTCACCCATCCCCCTAGGAGGTAGGATTTGCTGGTTGCGTAAGCAGAACATTTTACAGTATTTGCCAGTGACAAGTACTTGGCATACGTGTCACCACTGGTGCTCAATAACCAGCCGTTTACCCTCACCATTTGTCCGGGCTTGGGACCGGCGCATAGTTTAGCTGGATTGCTCTCCCTGTGGCTGGGTTAACGTTAAGTCCTAGCCTCCCCAAATTTGGAGGTTTAATCTCAGACCTCACATAGAGAAGGTAGGGATGCGTGGACTGGAGCTGGGGTTACAGGAGGGAATGGGTGACACAATATCTTGGCCAAAAAAACTATGTTTACAAGAACCACAAATGATGAGAAATACGGTGGCACTGTGATTAGCCGATAACCCAGCAATGGATATTAGAGATGGAAATAAGTAGATTAGAGAAATATCAAAACAGGTTGAAGTTCAAGACCGTTCGTGGCGAACATCAGCACAATACTGATGCTTTGCATACCAGAAATGTCGATTAAAACTTAGTGAAATGAGCAGTATGAAGCTGTATGACATCAGAAGCAGGTTTATTTTTATTGCTTGGAATGAGACAACGGCCGGCGACATCTATAAACGTAAAGAACTACGACAACACAGCATATAGCTCCTGTATAAGCATGTGTGTGTGTTACTCCTACAGAAGGGGTTTATATATTTTACTGAAGTTTATTTTACTGCTATTATGTTTGGGATTACATGAAGAGGGTCTTGGCCTGGGCGTGAAAACTGCTGACCATGGCGCGAAAATTTTATAACCTCTTTGGAAGATATACTTATAACTTATCACTATTGTTCTCCCAAAAATGTGACCTTCATCGCATTGGAAAAGTAAATAGAGTTACCTTGAAGTCGTATTGTCAGATTTAGGCCATCCCATATTTCAATACATGACCAGTCTTACAGCAGGCATTGAATAATAAGTCTCCTAATACCCCCGACATTCTAATAGGCTATATTTGGGGATTAAACTTAGCCCATCCTTATCACAAGGTCTTCCGTGAAAATTTCAATAAGATTGATGAGGCCGTTCAGGAACCAGTCCCGGGAAAACTAATAAACGAACAAATCAACAAACAAACAACCAAACAAACAAATAATCAAGCAAACAAGCAAACAAACAAATAAACAAGTAAGCAAGCAAATAAACAAGCAAACAAGCAAGCAAACAAACAAACAAACAAATAAGCAAACAAACAAACAAACAATCAAGCAAACAAGCAAAATTACAAATAAACATGCAAACAAAAAACAAACAAACAAGCAAACAAGCAAACAAACAAAAAATAAACAAGCAAGCAAACAAACAAGCAAACAAGCAAACAAACAAACAAATAAACAAGCTAAAAAGTAAACAAGCAAACAAACAAAGGAACAGATAAACAAGCAAACAAACAAACAAGCAAATAAAAAATAAACAGGCAAACAAGCATGCAAACAAGCAAACAAACAAAAAATAAACAAGCAAACAAGCAAACAAACAAGCAAACAAATAGACAAACAAACAAACAAGCAAGCAAACAGAAAACAGACAAACAAGCAAACAAATCGGCAAACAAATAAACTAACAAAATAAAAACAAACAAGCAAACAAACAAATAAACAAGCAAACAAGAAAACAGACAAACAAGCAAAGAAATACGCAACCAAACAAAAGAAACAAACAGTAAACAGGCAAACAAACAGACAAACAAACAGGAAATCAAAAAATTAAACAATCAATTAAACAAACAAGAAAACAGACAAACAAGTGAATAAATAGGCAAACAAACAAATAAACAAGCAAACAAACAATCAAGGAAGCAAATAATCAAACAAACAAACAAACAAAAAATGTAAACAAACAAAAACACAAGGAAAGAAGCAAACAAACAAGCAAAAACAAGTAAACAAACAAGCAAGCAAGCAGACAAACAAATAAACAAGCAAGCAAACAAACATACAAACAGCTAACAAATAAGCAAACAAACATACAAATTAACAAACAAACAAACAAACAAACAAACAAACAAACAAACATGCAGCCAGAAGGAACTTTGCTTTATTTATACTGTACCAGGTGAGTCAGCCGAATACTGCTTTTATGCAGGCCAACTGACGTGTATTGTCATGAAGGTGGGTATTTCTCGGCTTACATCCCGTATGATACTAATGCACTGGAAGCATATGGTATCTCACAAACGATACTGAACCTTATTATTCCTCCACCCGTTGTGACTACAGACCGTTTCAATAATATGATGAACCTGCAGTCAATTATTAGAGTGCAACATATCATCTGCGTTAAGATGGCGTGGCAAGTGGCTGGGTATCGCAATTTATGAAATTAACGCTTACAACTGTGATATAATAACGTGGAGAGCGTTTGAAACAGCGAACTGGAGGAGTAACGTACTCTAAGAGGCACTTAATACAAGTTTTTTTTCCAAGACTGAGGCATAGTTCAAGTAGAAGTTAACTGGTTTTCCAATTGATGGACTGGCGCAGCGAAAGTTCTAATCCGCCATTGGAAAAATATTTTTGCAACGTTATGCGCCTTCAATGCTACACTGAATTGTCACTGTGTGCCACAACAAGCAGTCTAATGCCGTTATTAGACTGTTTGTGCTCTACCCACTCTGCGCAGCTATACAGTGGGATTAAGTTACTTCGTCCACGGACGAATACGTTGACATGTTTCTTGTTTACGGGGAGGCAAGAGGGAATTCTTGCAGGCACTACGTGTGTATCGGGCAAGATACCCAGACAGGCGATATCCGAGTGAAAATACTGGACGCAATATTCAAAGACGTTTACGAACAACAGGGGAACTTGGGGTGATAACACCTGTCCGACAGAGGACCATAACGTCTGGTGAGAATGAGGAGGCAGTTATGGACGCTGTTCGCAATGACCCTCATACTAGCACAACAGCAATAGCACAACAGGTGAACATTAGCCAGTCGTCCGTAAACCGTATATTGCATGCGCATAATTATCATCCATACCATCAACAACTAAACCAGGAGCTCCATGGGAGAGATTTCGAAGCTCGGATGAATTTCTGTCAGTGACTGTTATGAAATGTGAAAGATGATGTAGCATTATTATTAAGGGCCTTATTTTTTGGTGAAATAAAACTTTTGATTTCGGTGTTAATACCGGCACTATTTCGGTGGGTATTTCGCGAAATAAATTGTCTTAATGATCGATGTTTCTTCTGAAATCATCCTTATAGTATGGGGGTAAATCTAACAAATTATGATAAAGATAGATTTTATTATTATTATATTCCATTTAATAGTGCTTGGGTACTTGGTAAGGGATGAAGGTGGTGCTCACAGTCTCTAAGAGTTAGAGAATGCTTGGCATAGAGAATATACATATTACACCGTCCCTAAAAGAAATTCACTCACCAAGAAGGAATAGAAAGAATTACATGAAACCGGCTATGGAAGATTCTAACGTTGATGTACGTTAATTATTATAATATCAGAGAAAACTATCACGTGTATCGCGACACACTGACCACCTGTATGGAGGCTTTAGTGCCCTGTTGGTTCATCTCTAGCTTGGATCCAGGCTGCAATACGGGCGGGAATGGAGACATCTGTGGCATATCTGACCATATTTGCAGCAACTGGTTCTCGAGATATTGTATTCTCCTCGACCACCGCACTTAGCGGGGTCCCAGACACTGACGTGGGCAGTCAGGTCTCCAGATTTGACACTAATCAAAACATGTCTGGGACCGTCTATATGCCCTGCCTGAGTGGCAAGACATGTGGCCGAAGCATATTGTTACGGCTGTGAGTTTGTGTCATCACTCGCCGCATGAGTCACAACTGCCCCAGGGCTGGGCTGTGCCCTGCCTCCTGTATTGCGTGCGCCATATGCAACAGGGCTACTAGGACAAAGGGATAGTCCAGAATATTCGTGACTGGACCAGCGATGGAAACCTCGAGAAGCCGTGAACCCTGGATGGATCTAGAAGCATTTATTGAGTCACCGGCCTGCTATATAAGTGCGACCTGTCAAGCAGTTGTTGTTGTTGTGTTTTATGAGCTAGTGCGAGTGTTTATCCTGGGCGACAGAAGTGTGGTGACTTGCGAAATCCCTAGTGAAGCTGATTCTCTTGACACCGAGGAAGTGATTGTGGTGCTTGTGAAACAGTGTATAGTACAGTGACAGACCTAGTGCAGCGATTTCCAGCTAGCGTACGGGACCGGACTCATTAGCGAAGAGGATTAACTGTGGTCTGTTGACAAGTGAAAGGGAAAGTATGCTCGACGTGAGGAAACTGGAGAAAGGTAATAATTGCTGTTGAGTAGTGTATTTTTCTGGCTGCAATAAAATTAATTATTTCTTTAAGCAGTAATTGGTGTTGTGCTTTATACCCACCGTAATCCAGTTAACAAAGGTGCAACTAGGGGGTGGCACGTAACAACTGGTGTCAGAAGCCGGATTACGAACTCAAGCACAACACCTGACGGTCCTGGTTTCAAAACCCGAGCAGGTCATTTTCTCTAATTTTCCTGTGAGTGCATGCCCTTTACAAGACAAACAACTAAAATGGAGGAGAAATTGGCAACATTGCTAGAAAAGTTAAATGGCATGGAAACCAAGATGGAGGACGGCCAGAAGAATTTAACCAAGGAGCTAACTGCCAAATTAGAAGACGGCCAGAAGAAGCTAGAAGACGGCCAGAAGAAGATGGAAGACGGTCAAAATAAGTTAGCGGAGGACCTGAAGAAGATGGAGGACGGCCAGAAGAAGATGGAGGACGGCCAGAAGAAGTTAGCCGAGGACCTAACTGCCAAACTAGAAGACGGCCAGAAGAAGATGGAAGACGGTCAAAATAAGCTAGCGGAGGACCTGAAGAGGATAGAGGACGGCCAGAAGAAGATGGAAGACGGTCAGAATAAGTTGACACAGGACCTGAAGAAATTAGAACTGGGTCTGCGTGAGGAAGTCACGGCAGTGGAAAAGTAGTTCGACGCCTTACAAGTGGAAGTTGCCGAGCTGCGCCAACGCCCGCTGATGGGGGTGGAGGAGAAATTCAACGCCTTGCAAGTGGAAGTTGCCGAGCTGTGCCAACGACCGCTGATGGGGGTGGAGGAGAAATTCAACGCCTTACAAGTGGAAGTTGCCGAGCTGTGCCAACGCCCGCTGATGGGGGTGGAGGAGAAATTCAACGCCTTACAAAAGGAAGTTGCCGAGCTGCGCCAACGCCCACTGACGGGGGTGGAAGAGAAATCCAACGCTCTACGAGAGGAAGTTGCCGAGCTGCGCCAACGCCCGCCCACCGTTACACCAGGAATATCAGGAACGGGACATAGCAGAGTGACGCCCCCAACCTTCGACGGAAAGGTCCCGTGGAGCACCTACTTACGTCAGTTCGAGGCGGCCTGTTCCATAAATAACTGGAACAACACAGAAAAGGCTACAGCTCTCATTGTAGCGCTGAGAGGTGACGCCCTTAACGTCCTTCAGGCCATCCCGACTGGATCCCAGGACTACGCTTCCCTGATCGCCCATATGGAGTCCCGATATGGAGATAGCCATCTTCAGCAGGCCTATCAGATGCAGCTCCGGACCCGGGTACAGAAGAACGCGGAAACCCTGCAGGAGTTCGAGATGGACATCGCACGCCTCGTAAGGCTCGCCTACCCAACAGCGCCGGCCGACTTTCTGGAGCAGATAGCGACGCAGACTTTCACCGACGGGCTACGGGACTCGGACACTCAACAGGCGCTGCGTCTCGCGCGCAATAAGACCCTGGCAGATGCGCTGAGCCACGCACTTGAGTTCGAGACGGCAAAACAGGCATCCAGAATGCACGCGCGGGTGCGTCAAGTGGACGTCGACGAGCCAGCAAAAACCAACGAGACCAAGCCCCTGGCCGACGAATTAATGGAGGCGCTAAGCCGTTTCTTCGATAGTCGCGGCACCACCAGTAACGACACAGCCGGAAGGCAACCGGAGAGGCGGCCCGGAAGAGGACTACCGACCTGCTGGACCTGCCGTAAGAGAGGCCACCTGAGCAAGGACTGCGGTGATCGCCGCCGCCAAGGTTTTCCGTCGGGACAGTCAGTCGTAGGGAAACCGCGCGGCCCAGGAAAGCAAGTATCAGCCAGCCTAGGGGGGCAAAGGTTGGCTTGTGACAGTCGTCAAGCCCCGGCAGTCCAAGTTCGTGTGACGCAGTTACGGAGGGATAAAAGCAGCCTGATGGTCGACGGAGTCGTCAACGGAGAGAGCTGGCCCATGCTAATCGACACGGGAGCATCGAGGACCATCGTCAGTCCCACCGTGATCCCGAAGTGGAGAGTGCAACCCACACAAAGGAACCTCCAGCTAATAACCGCGACCGGAGAGACCGCACCGGTACATGGCGAAGCATCACTGGAGTTCGTCATTGGTCGACGGGCGATAAAGCATCCAGTGCTTGTGGCTGACGTATCAAATGAAGTGATCATCGGACTGGACTTCCTGGACCAGAACAACATCATCTTGGATCTGAGTACCAACACTCTGCACTTCGGAGGTGAGGAACTTGCTTTGCAACCAGCACACGAGGCCGTCACCGCACGACGAGTAAGGCTGAGAGAAGACGTCATCGTTCCCGCCAGGACGGAGGTCAGCGCCGCCGTAATTGTCGACGGAACAGCTGAGGGAGTGGCGGCTGTCATCGAGCCAAAATATGAGGACATCCAGACAAAAGGATTGCTAGTTGCCAAGACTCTTATCAACACGACGTCTCGGCCGTACGTCCGCCTGTCCAACCTGAACGACTACGACATTACGGTTCACGGGACACCAACCTAGGAGTCTGCGAGCCCGTTACCTGGATTGCCCGCATCACAGATACGACGGACGGACACCTGCAGACGGACAACCGAAGAAGACGCACACTGCCAGAAGAACTACAGAAGCTGTACCAAGGATCCCAGGACCATTTAGACGAGGAACAAACACGCCAACTTCGGGACCTGCTACACGAATTCCAGGATGTATTCTCCGTGGGGAGCAAAGACTTCGGCAGGACAAGCTTGGTCCAGCATGGAATCGACGTTGGGGACAGCGCACCGATTAGGGCCCCATTCCGACGTGTCCCGCTCGCCAAGCAAGCCGAAGTCGACCGGATGGTAGAAGAGATGAAGGATCAAGGGGTGATCGAGCCATCACATAGTCCTTGGAGTCCTCCGGTCGTGCTAGTGAAGAAGAAGGACGGTTCCACCAGGTTCTGCGTGGATTACAGGCGGGTGAATGACGTCACGAAGAAGGACAGCTACCCTCTACCCCGGATCGACGACACCCTGGACACCATATCAGGGTCGAGATGGTTCTCCACCTTGGATTTGAAGAGTGGCTACTGGCAGGTGGAGGTCCACCCTAAGGACCGCGAGAAAACGGCGTTCTCTGTGGGCAGCGGGCTCTGGCAGTTCACCGTCATGCCATTCGGTCTGTGCAACGCCCCTGCGACCTTCGAAAGGCTAATGGAGTCCATTCTGAGGGGACTACACTGGAAGACCTGCCTGGTCTACCTAGACGACGTCATCGTTCTGGGGAGAAGCTTCGAGGAGCACTACAGCAACCTGAAGGAGATCTTGTCGAAGCTACGGGCTGCCCAGCTGAAGTTGAGCCCCAAGAAGTGTCAGCTCTTCCAGAAGCGGGTCCAGTACCTTGGGCATATCGTCTCCGAGGAAGGGGTGCGCACCGACCCAGAGAAGACCGCAGCTGTGAGGGAGTGGCCAGTTCCGAAGGACAAGTCCCAACTACGAAGCTTCCTGGGACTCTGCACTTATTACCGTCGCTTCGTGAGAGGATTCGCCGACATCGCCAAACCTTTACATCGACTGACTGAGAAGGACCAACTCTTCACGTGGACAGCAGAATGCCACAGTGCCTTCGAACAACTCAAGCAGGCGCTGTGCACCGCACCTATTCTGGCCTACCCCAGACCTGGAACAAGGTTCATCGTCGATACCGATGCCAGCGACTTTGGCATAGGGGGAATCCTGTCGCAAGTAGTGGACGGCGAGGAGAGAGTAGTGGCCTACTTCAGCAAGGCCTTGTCAAAGCCAGAAAGGAACTACTGCGTCATCAGGAAGGAGCTGCTCGCCATCGTGAAGACCATTGAACACTTCCACAAGTACCTGTACGGGCAAGAATTTCTCATCAGGACCGACCATGCATCCCTGCGGTGGCTCCTGAACTTCAAGCAGCCCGAGGGTCAACTCGCGCGGTGGTTAGAGAGGCTTCAACAGTACAACTTTGAGATTCAGCACAGGAAAGGCCAGCTGCATTCTATCGCCGACGCCCTGTCACGAAGACCGTGCCCCGAAGACTGCACCTCCTGTGCCCGAAGGGAGGAGAACGCCGGGATACAGTGCCGAAGGACTACCGTGGAACTTCAAGGGAGCTGGAGCCGCGAATCTTTCACGCGGGCACAAGCAGAAGATGATGACCTGGGACTGATAGCCGAATGGAAGGGGGCCTGTGTCCCCAGACCCGGGTGGAACATTGTGAGTGACTGCAGCCCAAAATTTAAGTCCTACTGGGCGCAGTGGGACTCGCTGATTGTAAGGGATGGCCTCATCTGCCGCGCCTGGGAGAGCACCGACGGGAAGACATATCGGGAACAAGTCGTCGTTCCAAAGGCTATGACGGAGGAAGTCCTGAAGGGAGTTCTTGGAGGATCATCTGGTGGACACCTAGGGATAAAGAAGACCCTGGAGAAGCTGAGAGAGCGGTTCTACTGGATCGGATGCCGAACAGACGTGGAGAACCACTACGCGAGGTGCCACGATTGCGCAGCCAGCAAGGGCCCAGGACGAAGAGGACAGGGTCCACTGAAGACCTACAACGTGGGCGGCCCCATGGAGAGAGTGGCCATCGATGTTGCTGGGCCATTCCCGTTAAGCGAGGCAGGGAACCGCTACATATTAGTCGTCAGCGACTACTTTACCAAATGGCCGGAGGCGTATGCGCTCCCTAACCAAGAAGCCGCGACGATCGCAGAGACCCTGGTGAAGGAATTCGTCAGCCGGTACGGAGTACCCCTGGAGCTGCACTCCGACCAAGGGAGGAACTTCGAGTCGCAGATGTTCCAGAACCTATGCCAGCTGCTGGGAATCCGGAAGACAAGGACAACGCCGCTACACCCTCAGTCCGACGGGATGGTAGAGCGATTCAATCGCACCATCGAGAACCATCTCCGAATAGTTGTCAGCGAGCACCAGAGGGATTGGGACAAGCATCTTCCACTATTTCTCCTGGCCTACCGAGCCGCCGTGCATGAAGCCACCGGGTGCACACCAGCCCGGGCCATGTTTGGGAGGGAGCTCCGTCTACCTGTCGATCTTGCCTTCGGCCGACCTGGGAATGATCCGATCCCGGTAAGCCAGTATTGTCAAGAACTGGTCGACCAACTGGAGGACGTGCACGCGTTCGCGAGGAGGAAACTGCGGATCGAGACCGACCGAATGAAGACCCGATACGACCAGCAGACGGATGCCGGAGGATTCCACGAGGACGACCTGGTCTGGCTCTTCAACCCATTACGGAAGAAAGGCCTGTTACCCAAACTGCAGAAGTCCTGGAGGGCCCGTACCGAGTCGTGAAACGGATCAACGATGTCGTCTACAGGATCCAGCGGAGCCCGAGGGCGAAGATGAAGATCGTGCATCGAGATCGCCTGGCAGCCTACGGAGGGACACAGACGGACCAATGATTGATCGGGACGATCAGCCTTTTTAGGAAGGGGGTGGTGTTACGGCTGTGAGTTTGTGTCATCACTCGCCGCATGAGTCACAACTGCCCCAGGGCTGGGCTGTGCCCTGCCTCCTGTATTGCGTGCGCCTTATGCAACAGGGCTACTAGGACAAAGGGATAGTCCAGAATATTCGTGACTGGACCAGCGATGGAAACCTCGAGAAGCCGTGAACCCTGGATGGATCTAGAAGCATTTATTGAGTCACCGGCCTGCTATATAAGTGCGACCTGTCAAGCAGTTGTTGTTGTTGTGTTTTATGAGCTAGTGCGAGTTTTTATCCTGGGCGACAGAAGTGTGGTGACTTGCGAAATCCCTAGTGAAGCTGATTCTCTTGACACCGAGGAAGTGATTGTGGTGCTTGTGAAACAGTGTATAGTACAGTGACAGACCTAGTGCAGCGATTTCCAGCTAGCGTACGGGACCGGACTCATTAGCGAAGAGGATTAACTGTGGTCTGTTGACAAGTGAAAGGGAAAGTATTCTCGACGTGAGGAAACTGGAGAAAGGTAATAATTGCTGTTGAGTAGTGTATTTTTCTGGCTGCAATAAAAGTAATTATTTCTTTAAGCAGTAATTGGTGTTGTGCTTTATACCCACCGTAATCCAGTTAACAAAGGTGCCACTAGGGGGTGGCACGTAACAATATCCTGCACATGTAGCAGATCATCACGTCAGCAGTGGGGGCAGTGGCGCCACTCAAGACGGCGGATAGAGGCTTGCACCGGGAGGTCCCCAGACACGAACACGGCCGTTGTCGGAACCAAAAGAGAACCTGAATTCGTCACTAAAGACAACCGGTTCCAGTCTGTGGCAGTCCAGGTTTCACGGTCCCGACACCTCTGCAAGAGGTGATCAATAGCAAGACACGTAATAGGCGTCATGAGACCAAATTCGCTTCAGTCAAGCTCTCGGAAATGGTGCAAGCCAACACATGGGCCTGTAGCGATGGTGCTGCCCGTCTCTGGATGGCAGGTGCCGAAGCAGTTGGATCTGCACGTGCTTCTCGGATGATCCGAGGCCGAGGGTCGTCTCTCCTGGACATCTTTCTGACCCATGTCGCCGTGTGTGACCGCGCATTGACGCGTCCACTGGTCCCAACACGCCTGAACAGTCAGGCCAGAACGGCCTAGCTGGCGGGTGATTCGCCGATACGACCATCCAACCTTGCGCACCCCAATATCGCGTTCCCCTCCAGCTCTGTTAATTAGGTAAATGCACTTCGAATGCATAGTGGAGGCATGTCGAATCGTCGACGTGGTTTAAGCGACCGGGAACAACAGCCATCTACGTTTCAGTAGACTGTGCGAGCCCTTTTATGGACCTCGTAAGTGAACGCGAGCATGGCTTCCTGTGGCGAAACTGTTCAGCTAATCACGTCCATACACTAATTATCATATCGGCCTGAGATGTAACTGTACGAAAGTGTGCGGCAAGCCGACAATTCCTTCTTTGAGTGTGATATTTGGTAGGCCAGTGTATATTATATTATATTATATTATATTATATTATATTATATTATATTATATTATATTATGTATGTCTACCCCTTATTATTCCCGTTTTCCGACGGGGTCGGGGATAAGATGCGATGGAAGTATTTGTGGCGATGGTTTTTACGGCCGGATGCTCTTCCTGACGCCAACCTCATGAGAGGAGTTAATGAGAGATGAAATGAATGATGGTGAATGAAATTGGGCATGGATGTGGAAGGAAGCGGCCGTGGCCTGTCAGAAGGTACCGTCCCAGCATTTGCCTGGTGTTGAAAATGGGAAACCATGGAAAACCATTTCAAGGACGGCCGACGGTGGGGCTCGAACCCACGCGTCTACCGAGTCAGCAGAGAGCTTGGCCCCATGACCTAATGCTGCGCTTTAGCCAGCGTAGCCACTACTGTCGGTATTATATTATATTATATTATATTATATTATATTATATTATATTATATTATGAGAGTTATCTGAATGTGACGGAGCCTCGCAGGGGCCGCTTGGTGGCTGGACCACTGTGTAGCAACCAACCAAATCGCTAGCAGCTTCGTAGCGCCCAACTAGTTCAACACACACTTTTTAACCAATTTAAATATCATCATTACTTACATGAATTTCAGAATAGTTGCTAGAAATGCTGTCCTCCCTATTCTAGAGACACGATGCACCGACGTAAGAAGTTTTGGTACACTCGCTGTATTTCATCCTGACTGTATCAGTGCAGTTATTTCGTTCTCAAGAGCCCCCAGAGTACGCAGATTGTTTCTGTATACTGTAGGCTACGTCTGGCTGCGTGGCTCAGGGGTAACGTTCTCGCTTGCTGAGCCCAAGGTTGCAGGTTCGAAACCTGGCGCAGTCAGCTGGCATTTGAGGGTGCGCAAATGCGAGGGAGCCGTGTCGGTAGATTTACTGGCACGTTAAAGATCCCCTTCGGGGCAAAATTCCGGCACCCCGGCATCTCTAAAAGCCAGTGTAGTTAAAAGGGACGTAAAACCAATAACATTATTATTATTATTATTATTATTATTATTATTATTATTATTATTATTATTATTATTATTATTATTATTATTATTATTATTATTATTATTATTATACTGTAGGCTACCTATTGTTTGGGATTCTCCCACAAATAAAGATCGCACACAGGCAAATCAAGGAACTGGGATGGCCATCATAGTTTGTGGCGTATTACCCTGTCACCAAAGATGTTGCGAAGTGCCGTCGTTGGGTGTTCTGTCGTATGCACAGTTGCACCATCATTCAAGATCCAGGGTAGTGCATCCTCCCTTTTCGTAACTTTTCACAACGTAGATTATTGAATATATATCATTTATGATTTACATACCTTTCTGGGAGTCGTTACAAGTTGATTTCAATTTCAATTGCCAGAAAACCATTGGCCTGGGCGGGTTAGGTTGTAACCATTGTCAAAACCATTGGTCTGGGCGGGTTAGGTTGTAACCATTGTCAAAACCATTGGTCTGGGCGGGTTAGGTTGTAACCATTGTCAAAACCATTGGTCTGGGCGGGTTAGGTTGTAACCATTGTCAAATCCATTGGTCTGGGCGGGTTAGGTTGTAACCATTGTCAAAACCATTGGTCTAGGTGGGTTAGGTTGTAACCATTGTCAAAACCATTGGTCTGGGCGGGTTAGGTTGTAACCATTGTCAAAACCATTGGTCTGGGCGGGTTAGGTTGTAACCATTGTCAAAACCATTGGTCTGGGCGGGTTAGGTTGTAACCATTGTCAAAACCATTGGTCTGGGCGGGTAAGGTTGTAACCATTGTCAAAACCATTGGCCTGGGCGGGTTAGGTTGTAACCATTGTCAAAACCATTGGTCTGGGCGGGTTAGGTTGTAACCATTGTCAAAACCATTGGTCTGGGCGGGTTAGGTTGTAACCATTGTCAAAACCATTGGTCTAGGCGGGTTAGGTTGTAACCATTGTCAAGAGCCATTGGTCTGGGCGGGTTAGGTTGTAACCATTGTCAAAACCATTGGTCTGGGCGGGTTAGGTTGTAACCATTGTCAAAACCATTGGTCTGGGCGGGTTAGGTTGTAACCATTGTCAAAACCATTGGTCTGGGCGGGTTAGGTTGTAACCATTGTCAAAACCATTGGTCTGGGCGGGTTAGGTTGTAACCATTGTCAAAACCATTGGTCTGGGAGGGTTAGGTTGTAACCATTGTCAAAACCATTGGTCTAGGTGGGTTAGGTTGTAACCATTGTCAAGAGCCTTTGGTCTGGGCGGGTTAGGTTGTAACCATTGTCAAAACCATTGGTCTGGGCGGGTTAAGTTGTAACCATTGTCAAAACCATTGGTCTGGGCGGGTTAGGTTGTAACCATTGTCAAGAGCCATTGGTCTGGGCGGGTTAGGTTGTAACCATTGTCAAAACCATTGGTCTGGGCGGGTTAGGTTGTAACCATTGTCAAAACCATTGGTCTGGGCGGGTTAGGTTGTGACCATTGTCAAGAGCCATTGGTATGGGCGGGTTAGGTTGTAACCATTGTCAAAACCATTGGTCTGGGCGGGTTAGGTTGTAACCATTGTCAAAACCATTGGTCTGGGCGGGTTAGGTTGTAACCATTGTCAAAACCATTGGTCTAGGTGGGTTAGGTTGTGACCATTGTCAAGAGCCATTGGATTGGACAAAACGAAGGTTAGAAGGTCGAGGGTAGGTGCGGTCTTTGGCCGCGGGCAGCTAGCGGGTCACGGTTCACACAAAATCGTTGGTCTGGGCGGGTTAGGTTGTAACCATTGTCAAAACCATTGGTCTGGACGGATTAGGTTGTAACCTTTGTCAAAACCATTGGTCCGGACGAAATAGTACCAAATGCGTGGGGTTGGCATTATTGACTCAATGAGAAAGATGGACGTCAGAGCTGCAATTTCAACTATATGTCTATAAGTCGGGCATTATTTGGGACGGCTGAGTGGGTCTATGACAGCGGAGGAGTGAACATCTAATACTAAATCGTCTCCACATATTCTCCTGACTATTGAAAATCCACAGCCTGCTACCAGTCTCCAACCGGGTCAGGAATGGAATGAATGAAGCCCCCATCTAGCGGCGAGGATATGAAATGTGCTGGCTGCCGAGGCCTGACGCACTCCTCTGGGGCAATGATTAAGTGAATGACAGATGAAATGAAATGATAGTGGAGAGTGTTGCTGGAATGAAATTTTGACAGGGAAAACCGGAGTACCCGGAGAAAAACCTGTCTGCCTCCGTTTTGTCCAGCACAGATCTCACATGGAGTGACCGGGATTTGAACCACGGACCCAGCGGTGAGAGGCCGGCGTGCTGCCGCCTAAGCCACGGAGGCTTCATTCTCCTGACTATTAATTCAGGTAATTTCAATACTTACACATTTTTATAGAAAGGTTCACTTAGCCTACTCTGGAGCGCCACCGCACCATCTTGCTGAAATATACGTAGTTCTTTTCTTCCTCGGTTAAAAGTTCTGAGAACGGACGCAGGATATCGGCACATACCGTTATGAATTAGTTGTTTTATAAAATAATATAGGCTCGATTATCTTTCGAATACCTACCATGCACGACAAACCTACTTTTAAGTCAAGTTGTTGAACTTCATGAGATGCATGGGGACTTTTGGTGATCCAGTAGCATGTGTTCTGAGTGTTTACATATCCACTCAAGTGAAACCATACTTCGTCACTAATGAACATCAGTGTTGGATTTAGGATTCCGCAGTGGATGGACTTCAACATTCAGCGACAAAATCGTATTCGCGCTTGCGGATCACCAGCACTCAATTTGTGAACAAAAAATAATTTATTGGCATGGAATTTAAGAACTATCAGAGCCCTTACAGAAGAAGTTTGTGATATGTCACACTCTTGTGCAAGGCAATAGGCAGATTTCTTCGGGCTTACCTCCATTCTTACACGAAATTCTTAAATTATTCCGTTAAGTCAGCCTTTGGATGCCCTTTTTTTTCTTGTCAACAACCGTCTCGGTATTTCGCCACTTTAGAAATAGATTAATGACACAGGTTTTCTCAATTTAAAACTTTTTCTTAAGAAGATAAGTTTCCACTAGGAAAATTCTTTGTTTTATTCTGTACCTAACCATATTCACGGGATGCAAGATAAAGTAATTCACCACAAGTATAAACTCTCTCAAATAACAGATCTTGCTTGCTGCGTAGATAATCATTGCTATGACAGCTTCCGGGGCTTCCCGACCTGCTGTTTTGAAATCAGTGCATGCTAGTTATTTGGCCGTGATCCATCACATACAGATAACTCTCATTAATTATATTATATTATATTATATTATATTATATTATATTATATTATATTATATTATATTATATTATATTATATTATATTATATTATATTATATTATATTATATTATATTATATTATATTATATTATACATCCTACCTTTTGAAACACTGAAGACCTCTTGTTCCTATCATCACTACTATCACCACCACCACCACCACTACCAACAGCACCACCACCAGAGGAAAACCAAAGAATTTAGGGAATACAATATAATTATTAGAAATTCCAAAAGATTCAAAAGCTATAAATAGAATTTATTTCAGTTTTCATGTACTTACTGCTGAGTTAGCCCATGGAACATACATCCCTAGGATGAAGACGCCAAATAACGATCCCGAGAAGGAGCTGGATATAGCTATGGCAACCTAAAAGAAACCATTTTATAAATAAATAAATAAATAAATAAATAAAATAGAATAGTGTGAAACAGCACCTTGTGTGTGGACGTCCCATTATAATTATATTTTACACATGAAATGATAATTTCATAGCAAGCGGTCTGTCCGACACCTCGGTCTAGTGGTTACAGTAGTTTACTGTAAAAGGTTCGATTGTCTAAATACATTTCTTTGGTTTAAGAGAGTGGAGCAAGGTTGAAAAATACAGAGTACTACTTTCTTATATCTCTGTTTGATTATATAAGAAGAAATATTTCCATTACTTATGTGCTGCAGTATATTGACCGCAAATGACCATGTAAATTATAGAAATATGAACAAAATAGCTTGCATATTCATGATATACGTAAACATTCTACTACATACCCACAGCCAAAATCTCAAGTTAGCTCCTGAAAGTTTCTTCACTTCGTTGTTGTGTTCTGAAAGATGGCCATTTGGTTTTGTTATACAGTATATCCAAGTGGTGTAACGATTTGGGTACCAATAATGCTCATATTTGTCGTTGTGCTCAGCTGCCGTTTGCTAATATTTTGTGGAAGTGACAGCCCTAACTATATCTGAACATTGGTATAAAGCTAAACCGGGCTTGGAAAATGTTTTTTTTCTTTTCAGATAGCCTATAGTCTATTCAGCATCTTGCTTACTATGTAATGAGGTCTTCTGTTCCGGTTGAACACAATGCATCCACATCTCGCTTGAAACAGAAGTCGTAATTGCAGGAACTGACGTAGGCTATTAGTAACTATAATTTCTTTTGAGGTAAGCAAAATTGCTGCTATCATAATTCCTCAGAATGGTATCTCCTATCCAGTGGCGGCTGGCGTATAATTGTACTGGGTGTTGCACTATTTACACTAAGGAGAGGTGGAGTAGGGTAAAACACTGCTCGATACCGAGAGAAGATAGTATACACGTGCTCGGTGAAACTGATGTACCGTAGTTTATTCGTCAAGAATGTCGCAGTCCTAAGAACATCACATTCACCTCGAGATCAAATTGATTATTTGAAAAACTTCACGAGAACAAAATCGAGGGTGAGAAAGAACCGCAAGTGTCGCACTCACGCTCAAATAACATAGCGAGGCATGGTATCGGCAGTAGACGGCAAATCTCGGATGTCTTCATCCGCCTTCCTCCCCTTGTTGCAATGAGCGAGCAACGACCAGCCAAGTTAACTGTAAGGATAGGACTTACCCGGTCTAGCATCTCTACCATACCCACCACTATTGAGATCTGGTCGGTGCTCGGGCCTGGCAACGACCACATGGCGAGCGACCCAATACAGTATTGTTGGAGCGCTTCGCTTTCTCAAACAGTTCACAGTACTACACGTTTATCAGATTCTGAATTATTAAATTTAAAAAAACCTATGAATTCCTGTGCATGTAAGAAGCGCATGGTATTTATTGCTAAAATATTATTAATACGGTATTATTATTTATTTATTTAAACAATTTGGACGTTGTGCAACACTGCAACCTAATTACTGGCCGACACTGCGTCTATCACCATGAAAGTAACTTCTTACAATTATGTCTTTATGTATTATAGACCATTTGACCGATCTCAAATTCAGTACATGGCCTATTAACTATTTACCGTTCCCTGTTGTCTTACAAAGCACAGAGCAACCACGACTCCAGTGCTGTCGGCTGTTAAATGGAAAGGTGCGGAATAGACTAAGTTCAAAATGGCGAGGACCTGTGGTATTACATCTAAAAGTGATTGTTATAAGTGGGCCGTTCCTTCTTGACCGGTAGGCCTACATAGTTTGTGCGCAGTAGTGTCTCCACGCACAGTGAGCCTTCGCACCTTTGTGCTCAATGCAAGTAAAGTACGCAATGTGTCCTCGGCAGCGCAAGTGCATATTCGGTGGACTCAGTGTTCTACTCTGGCCTTAAGAAGAATTGGCATGCGGGGAGCCGATATATTTAAGTTTGGAATAGGCGGACCGCACATGCGTACTGCAAGACCCCCCCGCACCCCGTCATAGCGTGTTCAACTGCCATCTCCTACCGCGATGACAGTAAGGGCCGAAGGAATCCTATGTGCTGACCACGCGTCACACAATATCTGCAGGCCAAATGGCTGGGCAGTGGTCACTTGGTAGGCCTAGGCCCTTCATGGGCTGTAGTGCCAGGGGTTATTTATTACTCATGTATATTAACCGCGAATCACCATGTGCTGTAGTTAGCTCCTTGAAGTTTCTCCAGAAAATAAATATGTGGCGAATGCAAACGGCAAAATCCTAGAAAGAAAACATAGGCTATGGATCATAAGAACGCAAGAGAAATTTGAACAACTTCTATTGTAGTTTTTAATCGGAATATTTGTTTGTAATTGATATTCAACGAGCACTCCTGGTTTGCTGCGCACTCTTAGATCGTTGTTTCAAATACAAAAAAAACAGTTTTCTATCGGTGTGCGCCGTTACGTTTAGCTTTCAGTTTGCAGTGCAGATGCATGAGCGGGCGTAGGAGAGGGACACGCGCAAAGTACATCCTGTGAAGTCCTGTCTCTAGGTAATACGTACCTTCTCATGGGGCAGATAAAAAAAATTAAAGTTTCTCTACGAATGCGTTCGTAATGTCAATATAAATGCTCGTACAAATTTTTGCCACGCGAGTGGGTGACTCTGTGAGTTAATTGCTCAGTTATGTTACTCTCATTTCCCTCGTTAACGACCGGCGAATCAAACGCTTGGCACTAGCACGCACCGACAATAACCATTGTTTGCTGCTGACCAATAGCTGATGGTTCTATTAGGCGTGCTTGCTCTCTCACTCCACGTGGAGTCCAGAGTCCAGTCCTGGCTGCCGGCTCGCTTGTCAGGTCTCCAGTGTTGCGCAGTTGCACGCAGTTCTGTCCAGTCTCGCTGCTTACTCTCGACGGCTACGGTGGAGAGATGACAACGCTCTGCCACGAGCTGGGAAAGCTCTGACTCCAAGCAGACATGGAATATATACATGGCCGCCCAGCTAGGCCATAAAAGTGAGCCGGTTGTTAATGAGTGCTGGCTGGACAATCAAAAAGAAAACCAAGACCATTTTGAAAATGAAACGGAGAAATCTTGTGAGGAAAAACTATTCAGAGGTGGGTTCGATTCCCACCTCAGCCACCTTGGAAGTGGTTTCTCGTGGTTTCCCAATTCTTCTTCAGACAGATGCCAGGGTGATTCCTGACTTGGCCACGGCCGCCTACATCCCAATCCTTGCCTCTAATACAAATACACAATAATACAGACACCACAATAACACAAGTTGTCAGACAAAATCTACAACCACACAAATACAAGGGGCTACATGACCACGATATCGCTAAGTCCCCGAATGAAACAACAACAACAACAACAACAACCATTTTGACATACAAACATTTGGCAGAGAATTTAACTTATTTTAAAATCTGCTCCCACCAGGAGGATTATTTGTGAGTTGAAACAGCTACTTTATTATCATAGTAATCATAAATCCAGAGAATTGCTGACTTAACATTCACTAAGAGAACTCATTCTTAGCCGGCACCAGTACAGCATGTCTGTAAGCTAGATCATGTTGTTGCTACTCACCGGAGCCAGTCCCCCCATGAAGGGTACGAGGAAGACGAAGCCGAATGACACCAGGCCAAAGACCAGAGCCATCAACTTGACTGTGAGAGTGGCGCGGGCCTCGGAGAGACCAATCTTGAACTTCGTGCCTTCCAGCTCTGCAAACCAGATGGCTGCTAGCGAGTTAAGGCCAGTAGACACTGTGCTGTGAAGAAAATATAATTGCAATTCTTTTAGAACGCCCCACTGAGGAAGTAGAGAAAGAAGAAGAGTTAAACAAATCAGGCTACTGAACAAAGTTGTATTGATTAATAGGTCTAGACGTAAATTTTAGTCTGTTTATTTAGCCTATTTTCATTTATGAAAAACAAAAAAGGCTTATGAGATCACTAATGTCCATGTGTGTGTGTGTGCGCGCGTGCGTATGAATGTGCCCCTAATGAAATCTATACGGCCAAAGCGACTTCAATGAAACTCGGTAAGTACATATAGTACTACTACCTTGTCCGACCTCGACCGTGACTTTCAAATTTTACTACGTTTCACCAATCCAACATGGTGGCCACACGAAATATTTCACTGGCATTCTATATTTCCACAACAGCAACAGATATCACCCTGAAATTTTGTACGGTGATACAGAGTACTACTAGAAAATCAGCTAAGTGACTTTCAAAAACCTGTTAAGTACAAAATGAACATGGTGGTCAAGCGAAATTAACACATTTAAAGTGAATTGTCTCGTGATTTAATCATCCAAGCACAGTGGAACTTTGTACGGTAAATATTTATTAATAATTTAATCTACTACCATCTAATTTAATTCAATTGTTTTCATCACCCCAAGATGGCAGCTGTGCAAAATTTTAAAATGAAGCTTTCATTTCAATAATGCGATCGGAGTGAACGTTTGAATAATGAACCTATGGAATAATCTTCATCTAACGCTACATAACTCTACGGCCTAAATACTGTATATAACAATCCAACATGGCGGCTATCCGTTATATCTTGACGGTTCTCAATATCTACGAATCTATTACAGCAATTAAACTGAAATTTTGTATGGTGAGAGAGAATATTAACATAAGTTCACCTATGGGACTTTCAATAACCTGGTCAGCATAAAACCAACATGGTGGCTAAGCAAAGTAAAAACATTTAAATGGTGTTTACTCGCAGTATAATCATTTGAGCGCTGTGAAACTTGGTACGGTAAATGTTTATACAACATTTAATCTACTGGCTTCTTGAAATGAAAATCCACAGCCTGCTTCCAGTCTCCGACCGGGTCAGGAATGGAATGAATGAAGCCCCCATCTAGCGGCGAGGATAGGAACTGTGCCGGCTGCCGAGGCCTGACGCACTCCTTTGGGGCAATGATTAAATGAATGACAGATGAAATGAAATGATAGTGGAGAGTGTTGCTGGAATGAAATTTTGACAGGGAAAACCGGAGTACCCGGAGAAAAACCTGTCTGCCTCCGTTTTGTCCAGCACAGATCTCACATGGAGTGACCGGGATTTGAACCACGGATCCAGCGGTGAGAGGCCGGCGTGCTGCCGCCTAAGCCACGGAGGCTTTGTATCTATCTACTGGCTTCTTATTTAATTCAATTTCTTTCATGACCCCAAGATGGCAGCTGTGCGAAATTTTAAAATTAAGATTTTATTTATTTCGTTCTAGTCATGCGATCGAAGTGAACGTTTGAATAATGAACCTATGCAATAATCTTCATCTAATGCTTCTAACTCTGTGGCCTACATATATAACAATCCAGCATGACGGTCATCCGCAATATTTAGACGGTTCTCAATATCTACGAATCTATTGCAGCAACCAAACTATATATTTTTTATGTTGATAAAGGCTTTTGGCATACGTTCTCCTATGGAACTTTCAATAAGCTGGTGAGCACAAATCCAACATGGCGGCGACGCGAAATTTAAATGTTTAAATGAATATTTCTCGCGTATTTTCATCTGAGCGCTGTAAAGCTTGGCACGGTATATCTTCATACAAGCCTTAATATATTGACGTCTAATTTAATGGAATTTTTTGATATCTTAAAAATGGCAGTTGTGCATTTTTAGCCTACTTTCGATTTTTGCAAAAAATGAAAGTAGACTTATGAGATCAACACAGGGCGAAAAAAGTGTGTCTGTCTGTGTGTGTGTATGTGTGTGTGTGAGTCTGTGTGTGTGTGTGTGTATGTGTGTGTGTGAGTCTGTGTGTGTGTGTGTCTGTGTGTGTGTGAGTGTGTGTACTCTGAATGTCTGTCCCCCCCTATCAATTCGAACACGGTGAATGCGAATTGAACGAAATTTGGTACAAAGGTAGCACTAGCAAAGGACACCTCAGTGTCATGTTTTATATCGCCGCCATCTTGACGGAAACGTAATGGCGGCCACACAAATGTTCAAAGCTTAAATCAAATTACGACTAACCTAATCATCCGATATCTACCAAATTTTGCAACAACATACCTTTGTGGGGGGAGCATCCTTTGACCAAACCAATAGGTCATCAGCGTAATAGTTTGCGGATGGCGGCCATCTTTGTGTGCAAATCGATTCCCCCTATTAATTCGAACACGGTGCAACCGAATGGAACGAAATTTGGTACAGAGGTAGTACTAACAAAAGGCACCTCAGTGTCATGTTTTATATCGCCGCCATCTTCACGGAAACGTAATGGCGGCCACACAAATTTTCAAAGCTTAAATCATATTACGACTAACCTAAAGATCCGATCTCTACCAAATTTTGCAACAACATACCTTTATGGGGGGAGCATCCTTTGACCAAACTAATAGGTCATCAACGTAATAGTTTGCGGATGGCGGCCATCTTTTTGTGAAAATCGATTCCCCCTATTAATTCGAACACGGTGCAACCGAATGGAACGAAATTTGGTACAGAGGTAGTACTAACAAAAGAGACCTCAGGGTCATGTTTTATACCGCCGCCATCTTGACGGAAACGTAATGGCGGCCACACAAATGTTCAAAGCTTAAATCAAATTACGATTAACCTAATCATCCGATCTCTACCAAGTTTTGCAACAACATACCTTTATGGGGGGAGCATCCTTTGACCAAATGAATAGGTCATTAGCCTAATAGTTTGCGGATGGCGGCCATCTTTGTGTGAAAATCAATTCCCCCTATTAATTCAAACACGGTGAAAACGAATGAAACGAAATTTGGTACAGAGGTAGCACTAGCAAAGGGCATCTCAGTGTCATGTTTTATATCGCCACCATATTGACAGCAACGTAATGGCGGCCACACAAATGTTCAAAGCTTAAGTTAAATTACGACTAAGATAACCATCCGATCTCTACCAAACTTTGCAACAACATACCTTTATGGAGGGAGCATCCTTTGACCAATCTAATAGGTTATTAGCCTAATAGTTTGCGGATGGCGGCCATCTTTATGTCAAAATTGATTCCCCCTATTAATTCGAACACGGTGGAACCAAATGGAACGAAATTTGGTACAGAGGTAGCACTAGCAAAGGGCACCTCAGTGTCATGTTTTATATCTCCGCCATCTTGACTGAAACGTAATGGCGGCCACACGAATGTTCAATGCTTAAATCAAATTACGATTAACCTAATCATCCGATCTCTACCAAATTTTGCAACTACATACCTTTATGGAGGGAGCATCGTTTGACCAGTCTAATAGGTCATTCGCCTAATAGTTTGCGGATGGCGGCCATCTTTATTTAAAAATTGATTCCCCCTATTAATTCGAACACGGTGGAACCGAATGGAACGAAATTTGGTACAGAGGTAGCACTAGCAAAGGGCACCTCAGTGTCATGTCTTATATCGCCGCCATCTTGACTGAAACGTAATGGCGGCCACACGAATGTTCAAAGCTTAAATCAAATTACGATTAACCTAATCATCCGATCTCTACCAAATTTTGCAACTACATACCTTTATGGAGGTAGCATCCTTTGACCAATCTAATAGGTCATTCGCCTAATAGTTTGCGGATGGCGGCCATCTTTGCGTCAGAATCGATTCCCCCTATTAATTCAAACACGGTGAAACCGAATGGAACGAAATTTGGTACAGAGATAGCACTATCAAAGGGCATCTCAGTGTCATGATTAAAATCGCCGCCATATTGACAGAAACGTAATGGTGGCCACACAAATGTTTAAAGCTTAAATCAAATTACGACTAACATAACCATCCGATCTCTACCAAACTTTGCAACAACATACCTTTATGGAGGGAGCATCCTTTGACCAATCTAATAGGTCATTAGCCTAATAGTTTGCGGATGGCGGCCATCTTTATGTCAAAATTGATTTCCCCTATTAATTCGAACACGGTGGAACCGAATGAACGAAATTTGGTACAGAGGTAGCACTAGCAAAGGGCACCTCAGTGTCATGTTTTATATCACCACTATCTTGACGGAAACGTAATCGCGGCCACCCAAATGTTAAAAGCTAAAATTTAATTACGACCAACCTAATAATCTAGTCACTACCAAATTTTGCAACACCATATCTTTATGTGGGAAACATATTCTGACCAAACTGCAAGAACATCAGCCCAATAGTTTGCAGATAGTGGCCAAGTATGTGTGCATATCGATTCCCCCTATCAATTCAAACACGGTGAAACCGAATTGAACGAAATTTGGTACAGAGGTAGCACTAGCAAAGGGCACCTCATATTCATGTTTAATATCCCTATAGCACGTTGTATTTGAACAAGCTACTACAACAAACATTCAATCATACTCCTTGAAAAGGACAAGAGTTATAACAATACCCATGCATTTAGGAGAAAGTAGGCTATATGTTCTTTACTGAACATCTTGTTTAATTTCATTTTATTTTTCGTGTCCTAATCAAGCAATAGGATTGTACAGTAGGTTGGTATAATGAACTATCATTAAAATATTCATTTGCTGGTATATAATTCTAGAGCCTATATATGAAACAATCCAACACGGGGTCCATACAATATATTCAACCGGTTCACAATATCTCCGAATCAATTTAGGTATTCAAACTGAATTTCTGTATGGTGACAGAGGTCTAAGTACATACATGTGACTTTCGAAATCCTGAGAAACACAAAAACAACATGGCGGCCAAGTTATTTTCAAATAGCCTATTTCAAATGATATTTCTGGCGATCTAATCACCAGAGAGCAGTGATGCTAAGAGCAGCGATTCTTTATTCTGAGCTTAGCATAGAGATATCTCATGTTCAGTTTTCAATAATTCAAGGTGGCGTCAGTTCGAAATATTAAAACCTTATTATTTTTATTTCACGCACCCTATTCAAGCGATTTAAAAGAGGATTCGTATGTTAGGTTATTATAATAATCATAATACGAGGGTAATTCCAAAAGTAAGGTCCGATTCACCGTAAATATTTGAAAGCGGCGCCAAGGGCAAAACACGCATGCGCGCCGACTCCTGGCATGCCTTGCGCGGCAAAAGCCGCTAGTAGCGTTGTTATTGTTGCTGTGTTCTGTTGATAGTGCCAGTTCACAATGTTTAAGACAATTAATCAGCCCGCCGATTGTGAAGTAAGGGCAGTGATACGGTTTCTGTCTGCAAGAAACATTTCTGCGGCAGTAATTCATCGGCAGATTACTGACGTGTACGGTCCTAACATAATGAGTGACAGTAAAGTGCGCAAGTGGGTGCGAGCCTTTAATGAAGGACGGGAAAATGTGCACGATGAACCCCGCTTTGGCAGACCATCAGTGATTTCAGACGATTTGGTTCATGCGGTTGACGACAAAATTTGTGAAGATCGACGATTAACTATTTCAGGGACAACGATCAATAAAGCCGCCTACTGCGCTACCCTGACTAAAATTCGACGTGCAATCCAGAATAAGCGACGTGGTCTTTTGTCGTCTGGAGTGTTGTTGTTGCATGACAATGCCAGACGCCATACTGCGAATGACACGCAAACTCTAATCAAGAAATTTGGATGGGAACAGATGGACCACCCACCGTACAGTCCGGACTTGGCGCCAAGTGATTTCCACCTGTTCCGCTACCTAAAGGAGTTTCTTGGCGGCAAGCGCTTCGACACAGATGATGAAGTGAAAGAAGCTGTTAAAGACTGGTTAGCTTCGCAGGCGGCCGAGTTCTACGACTTAGGCATTCAAAAGCTTGTGGAACGATGTGACAAATATGTAAATAAGTATGGAAATTATGCAGAAAAATAGAGAAAGACTTAAGGAATGTCAATAAAACAATTGTTTTGGAAACAATTTTGATTTTGGATGTTTTTTTAACCGGACCTTAGTTTTGGAATAGCCCTCGTATAATGGCATTACATTCTGTAGCTTACTTTTCGTAAATCATAGAAGTCATGCATTTTACTTTTCAAAAAATAATCTCCCGTGATTCGTTACAGAAGAATGCCATCTCGCTGGAGGAGTCTTATTCACCGATACTGAAAGTTATATATTCTAGCACGTACTTTCTCAATGCACGGGTGTTGGTGGAGACATAGGTCGTGTGAAAAATGAAAATCCACATCCTGCTTCCAGTCTCCGACCGGGTCAGGAATGGAATGAATGGAGCCCCCATCTAGCGGCGAGGATATGAACTGTGCCGGCTGCCGAGGCCTGACGCACTCCTCTGGGGCAATGATTAAATGAATGACAGATGAAATGAAATGATAGTGGTGAGTGTTGCTGGAACATAGGTCGTGTATCAAAGGCTATTTAATTTATCAAATGGAAATTCGTTTTAATAGCCGGGGGATGTTTTAATGGAAAGGACCAGTAGGATATATGACAATAGGCTATTTAGTTCTTCAAGGAACTACTTGTTGAACACACACTATCACTAGGGACCGAAAAAGATATAGAAATTCTAGAAGCCATTTTTCTGTGCTGCCTTGGTAACCTAGTGAAAGAATTATTTCCAGTCCATTAACACATTGTTTATTTACCCCTCTTACGGCCATATGCCCTTCCTGGCGCCATTTATTTGAGAGGAGTTAATGAGTGATGAAATGAATGAAGATTGATGAAGCTGGGCAAGGAATAGGAAGCAAGCGGCCGTGGTCTATTAGAAGGTACCGTTGAATGTGGGAAACCACGGAAAACCATTTCAAAAACGACCAGTGGTGGGGTTCGAACCCACGTCTACCAAGTCTGCAGATAGCTTGGCCCCATTGCCTACCATTGTGCATCAACCAGGGCAGCTGCTGCTGTCGGTTCGGTCAACACGTTAATGTGCCCATTTAAATTTAGCGGGAAATAGCACTGATGATGTTAATTCCTTTTAGTGGCTTGGAGCTTCTTGGTCATCAGTCCCGTGTAGTTGGGCGTGTGTTGAGCCTGTCCAATATCCTGTATTTTATGTGATGACTGTAGTAGTGTGTGTAGCTGTATTAGGGGCATGGATTAGGTAGGCTCCCCGGTACTTGAAGTAAGTTACTATTCCGGCATTTGGCCGATGGGAGTGTGGAGGAAAACGGGAAAAAACACTCAGGATAGCCGCTGTCAGCGCCGGGATTCGAGGCTACGATCTCGGGACTTGCTGCAGTTGCCATCGTGGCAGTTCTGCATAACACTTATCCACTCACACCTACTAACTTGGAAAATTACATGGATTGATGATATATAACCTGTGTTATTGTGATGTCTGGAGTAGTGTGTGTGTGTGTGTTAGCATCATTTGGATTGCGCTTGTGTTGTTGTTGTTTGAGTCTTCAGTCTTTTGACTGGTTTGATGCAGATCTCCATGCCTCCCTGTCCTGAGCTAATCGTTTCATCTCTACATAGCTACCACACCCTACATCCGTGGCAATCTGTTTAAAATATTCTAACCTTGGTCTACCCCTACAGTTCTTGTCCTCGACCCTTCCTTCCATAACTAAGCTTGCTATTCCTGGGTGTCTTAGTATGTGTCCTACTAACCTATCTCTTCTCTTCATTAGCAGTTGCCAGAAACATCGCTCCTCTCCCACTCGTCTTAATACCTCTTCGTTTGTAACCCTATCTACCCATCTGATCTTCATCATTCTCCTGTAACACCACATTTCAAATGCTTCAATTCTCCTCTTTTCTGCTGCACCAATAGTCCAAGTTTCACTTCCATAGAGCGCCACGCTCCAGACAAAGGCTTTCAAAAATGACTTCCTAATACCTAAATCTACATTCGATGTCAACAGATTCCTTTTTTGTAGAAATGCTTTCTTTGCCTGAGCCAACCTACTTTTTATATCCTCTTTGCTTCGTCCATCACTGGTTATTCTGGTTCCTATGTAACAGAAGTCTCCTACTCCCTTCAGCTTTTCACCTGCCAATTTGATCTCCATAGAGGTTTCTGATTTATTTCGGCTGCATTCCAGTATTTTTGTTTTACATTTATTAATTTTCATCATGAATTCTTTCCGTAAGACGGAGTCCATACCATTCAAAAACTCATTCAAATTCTCTGGCGTGTCGGCCAAGATGACGATGTCATCAGCAAATCTCAGAGTTGAAATTATTTCTCCTTGAATCTTCACTCCCACTTAAAAATGTTCTCTAATTTCCTTCATTGCTTGTTCAATGAAGCAATTGTGTGAACAATTTTAAAGGCAATATATTAGCCGCTAACGACACACCATGCTCAATTGCCTAATAACTTAAAGAAATTCCCATGAAATTTTGAGATATTTGTTGCCGAAAAGAACGTTCCAAAGAGTTTGAGTTTTGTGATAGATAATGTACACCTTAGCGTTATATAACACAGATAATTATTTCCTTATATAAACTTAAGAAACATTTCTCTCTGAAGAAAATACTAATAATAATAACAACAAGAAAAGGAATACATATATGCTGTAGATCTACTCCATAAACAATTGATAAATCAGATAGCAATGAAAGTTTGTTTTTAGTAGAATAAGAATTTTTATTGGGAAGGACTCATAGTCTTTGAACCAACTTTAAAGTTGTATGTACTTTATGGAAGGAAGGAAGGCAGGAAGGAAGGAAGGAAGGAAGGAAGGATGGAAGGAAGCATGGAAGGTAGGAAGGTAGGAAGGAAGGAAGGAAGGAAGGAAGGAAGGATGGAAGGAAGGAAGGATCGAAGGTAGGAAGGAAGGAAGGTAGGAAGGTAGGAAGGAAGGAAGGATGGAAGGAAGGATGGAAGGTAGGAAGGAAGGAAGGAAGGAAGGAAGGAAGGATGGAAGGAAGGATGGAAAGTAGGAAGGTAGGAAGGAAGGAAGGTAGGATGGATGGAAGGAAGGAAGGTAGGTAGGAAGGTTGGAAGGAAGGAAGGAAGGCAGGAAGGAAGGAAGGAAGGAAGGATGGAAGGAAGGAAGGATGGAAGGAAGGATTGAAGGTAGGAGCGAAGGAAGGAAGGAAGGTAGGAAGGAAGGAAGGAAGGAAGGAAGGAAGGAAGGAAGGAATCTTGTAGTTTTAAGTGACCGTTAATCTTGCGATCACGAGCCACGGAACCTCCATTTTTTCGTAGAATTTACAGAAATGGTAGTCTAATCAAAATGGTGAATGAAAGAGACCTTAATCCAGCGCTGAATATCCCAGCCACAAACACTCCAGGGAAGCCAGGATAGTCTCCTAGCGTATCCATCACGTAAAGTGGAAACAGCTGATCTGCCTTGTCTATTATCTGAAAATTGAAAGAAAGTATAAAACATGTTATAAGAAGTAATTATAATAGCTCTATTCAATGTTACCTTTGATGTATGCAACGGACCAATTGGAGTTGAAAGATAAATGCCTAAATAAGTGGCGTGCAGTGTAATTTCATTTAGGGAGTCCAATGGAGTGGAATATGGTAACCTAATTGTGTATGTGTTGCCGGTAATATCCGAAAACTGGATACTATCGACCTTGCACTACATACATGCATTTCATACGGAACCAGGCACGAATCCGAAGAGGAACAAAGGGTCTCCTCTTTCCTCCTGATAGAGTCCAACCATTAATATGCTATGAGGAAACGAGTAGAAAACAAAAAATCAATACACGAGTCTATTTCAGATTTGTGGGTCTGATGTTAATTAACTATAAAATAATTTTGAACAGCTAATTCCAATGATTGGGGAGGGGGCTGAGCCAAACCAGCTTATTCTGCTCTGGCCGGATATTTGAAGCTGAATAACTTGCCAGACACCGCAGCGGACACGAACAAATTATTGTAACATTTCACTAGTCTAATTACTATATCATGTATGTTCTATTAAAGGCCAGGGAAAGCAAAAGGACATCAAAGTATTGTAATAATGAAATGGGTGTAACGTCCCTTGTAACTAGCCTGCTCTATGATACCGGAATTTCATACGAGCAGGGGATTCATGGCATTCCAATAGAAGAATAGATGGACGGACGCGGGTATCTGAAATTTAATCACACTCAAACGCCGGGTTACGATTCTACAACCTTGGGGACAGTAATCGAGTGCATTACTGAATACGTCACTAAGCCGACCTCAAAATATTATTGTCATAATTCTTAAAATGAGGAAAAGTATTAATTAGTGAGTATAAAATGTCGCTTTGAAGACCAGAGCGTAAGAGACCACGTCAACACAGCCTGATAGATGATAGAAACTAGAGTTAAATCAAAGTCTATTTGACAATGATACACAAGGTCAGCTTCTCCTCTACTGTCGACCAAAATATTATGTACACTCGAGTTTGAAGGTTGTTTGTGAAGTAACCAATAGACATACATAAAATCCAATCACATCATCATTTTCGTCGTTCTATTTTACGTTAGTTCATGTAGGTTTGGAATTTTTAATTTATATTTTAATATATTTTTTTTGTCGCAGTTGGAACACAAAAAGTGCCCGTTTTTAAGCGTGTTTCAACCATGCGTCACATTTAAGAATTATTATCTCACAAACCCGTCATCATATCGAATCCAAATTTTAACACAATATAAATTGGAATGTTGTATAACTGGTTTATTAATTTTGAAAATTTTGTGTGCCCAAGAATGAAAGTTGTTTTCATTTTTGTAAGGAGACTTTTTCTCGGCTCGGGGTCATTGGAAAATATAGTTCTTCGTCGTGTTGTAATCCTTATACATCAAAAAGTTATGCTGTAAGACTGCGAAATACGTAAATTAATTCAATTATTTTATATCGGTTTGTATTTCTACGGGGAAATAATACATGGTTCACCAGCTAGCCACTCCGGGGAAAGCTGTACAGCGTTGCCAAGATGGAGCCCATCACGCGTCATGGCGCGCCTCGCTCTGAAGTGATGGGTTCCATCTCAGCAACGCTGTACAGTATTCCTCGGAGTGGCTAGCTGGTGCACCATGTCTTATTTCCCCGTACAAATACAAACCGATATAAAGTAGTTGAATTAATTTACGTATTTCAGTGTCATACAGCATAACCTTTTTGATGTATAAGGATTACAGCGCGACCAAGAACTACATTTTCCAACGCCCCCGAGCCAAGAAAAAGTTACCTTACAAAAATGATAACAACTCTCTTTCTTGGACACACATAATTTTGAAATTAATAAACCAGTTATACAACATTCCAATTTATATTGTGTTAAAATTTGGATTCGATCTGATGACGGATTTGTGAGATAATAGTTCTTAAATATGACGCATGGTTGAAACACGCTTAAAAACGGGCACTTTTTGTGTTCCAACTGCGATAAAAAATATTAAAATATAAATTAAAATTCCAAACCTACATGAACTAACGTATAATAGAACGACAAAAAATGATGGTGCTATTGGATTTTATGTAGGTCTATTGGTTACTTCACAAACAACCTTCAAACTCGAGTGCACATGATATTTTGGTCGACAGTAGTTGTCCTCCACCCCGGCCACACTGCTCTGAGTCACGAGACACGAATATAGCCGAGTCAACCATTGTACCCGAAGTGTTGTCCAATTGTCAGTTGACACAAGTCTTCTACTCTGTTATTTGGCAGTCGTCGGCTGCGAGCGGAGCGAGCAAGCCGACGACTAGTGTGTGTTTTAAGTACCGCTGCGCGTCAAGCGCTTCTCTGTCTGGGTTGTAATAACTTATGCTGTTTTATTTAGTGTTGTGCAATTTTTATTTTTGGTTACTGGTTTTGTCGTTGTTTGAATTTGAGATTTTGTTCTTGAGTCTTCGAGTGGAGCAGCGCGTACTGTTGGGGTGGTGAGTGGGGGGAAGAGGCTACACTTCACACAGCATTGCCCCCGTCGCCATAGCAACCTCCTTACTACTAGGTAGTGGAAAGTCATCTAGTGAACGAGTAGGCCTTTCTCGCCTTCTGACGTCACACCACCACGTGACATTGTTTGCATTGCAGTGTTGTGGGCTATATGCGGAACTGATACAGCGTTCATGTGTTTTTGAAGTTGAAATATTCACTGCTTTAAGCAATAGACGCATAGACGCCAGTTGTTGTTAATTCATTTCAGGGGCTTTGAACCTTGTCATCAGCCCCGTGTACTTGTGTGTGAGTTGAGCTTGTCTGATGAACTGTATTTTTGTGATGAACGTAGTAGTGTGTGTAGCTATAGTAGGTTCAAGGATGGGGTAGGCGCCCCGGAACTTGAAGTAAGATACTATCCCGGCATTTGCCTGAAGGGAGGGTGTAACAAATTGGATTAAATCAACACTCAGGATAGCCGCTCTCAGCGCCGGGATTCAAACCTCCGAGCTCCGGACTTCCTGCAGCTGCCCTCGTGGCCTTGGTGCATGATTTGACAAGCACGACTACGCCATGGGGTCGCATGGACGTTAGGGCGTGTCCTTTACAACTCCATAGTTACTCATCCAACTATGCTAGTTTGTATTTTAGAATTTTCTGCTACAATATTCTCTATCATGCCCAATTCTTCTATGATGGCATTTTGGACGCACCCAGTCTAAAAGCACTTCAATATTTCTACTTCTCAAAAGCACAGTATTATAATGTAGTACTTACTCCGGATGTCAGAGGATCACAGTCGAAGTACTTCGCATATATCAGCATCCCCGCATAGACTGTCAGCAGAACCACAAAGGTCCAGCCGACTCCATTTATCCACAACATCCTGGAAAGAATTGCGTTTTAAATTGTTGTTTTTGTGGGCATCTTTTTGGGGTCATTAAGAAGCCAGAGTAGACTGTGAAACAGCGAGGGATCAGAGTGGTGTTGGGCATGGAAATAAGAAGAGAATAGTTATTTACTGTTAAAATATGAATAACAATGTTACAATTGTAAGGAGAATCAGAGTAAGCGTCCCAATGGCTTTATTCGGTGTGTCAGTCACAATATGCGCACTCATCCTAGCAATGGTGTTGCACGGAACACAATTCATGGCTGTTTCCTGTTGTAAAGTAAGCTACTGTAACATGGCTAAGTGTAGGTGGTAACGAAGTTAGAAAAAACGACCTAATAACCTATAAAATAATAAATAAAGGGTTGGCATTTCCCAAAGACAAGTGCCTCCGAAGAGAATAGTTAGTAAAATTTCGCAACAAATAGCATGCCTACGAAGTGTGTGATTTGCAAATTTCAAAATTCAATCCTCTTACCATCTCTTGGACCATAATGGGGTTATAAGTTTATTTATTTGTTGATGGTTCACAACATGCCTCAGTGTGCGCCCCAATAACAGTGCACTTACACAGTAAAATAGCCTACATTTCCAGGTATTAATACATTATTAAGTATTAATATAGAAATGTAGTTCTTAACGCTAGGAAGTTCACACAGATGTATAAATGCATAGTAGTAAAAGCTAAATCTAAATATAAAATAAAAGCTAAATCTAAATTTGATCTAATATCAAATATAAACACAGGTTTCGAAATTAATTATTACATAGAAGATTAAATGTGCCTAAGTGTAATTTAATAACTAGGGAGCAGGCCTATCCACATATATACATTGTTGGTTCTGTTTTGCGTGATAATCTTTATTTCAAATACACGGTAAATTTAGCGACTGGATTGTAATTTCCAAAAACGGTCTAATTGAGAGATATAAATCTAGTTCCCAGTTTACACGAACTGCATCGTTGTAAATACTCCAAAGCCTCCATACAGGTGAATTATTATGCGATGTACTTTTTGTTATAACATTTTTGAATGTTATAATGGATCTTGTAGTTAAGCGAGTGATATTGAAATTTAGGAGCGATAGGAAGAATGAGTAATGAATTTGACTGCTAAAAACTCCCCACCTTCGTTAAATTTAATAGGGGAAATTGGTTTATTAATTAGATTAGTTATATGATCCTGGATTTCAATAATTATATTAATATTGATATTGATATTTATATTCTTATAGTCAACATGGTATAATTTATTCTGGTATTTATTCTTGTTCTATAGGTTATTCACGAGAATATTTATTATTAATATTGCATTGATTGCCCCTAAATATTAGGGTGATTTATGTATTTTATGACTGTATTTAAGTAGTTTATAAAAAAAATTAGTTGTGGTGTCAATGAAGCAATGAATTTACCTTAAATCATTTTATGATCAATATCAATTTGTTTAGTGAGTTTTGTTTTTTGTTTTTATGGCATTGTTTCTAGTAATGATAGGGTTTTATTTTATTAAAATGATATAGTTTTTTTTTGAGTGAGAGATTTTAATTTAAATATATCTTCCTTAGTTATAACATTTTTATTTGATTGAATATCTTTATTATTTATGGGTTTTGTTTTATTTATTTCTTCATTAGTAATTTTTTACAGTGAAGAATATATACATGGTGATTTGGTAATTAATCGATTTATTATTTTAGTATTCATATTTGTCTTATCTATAATATTTTTTTAATTATTAGACCTAATTTAATTAGAATTCTTTTAGGATGAGATGGATTAGGATTAGTTTCATATTGTTTAGTAATTTATTATCAAAATGTGAAATCTTATAGAGCTGGGATATTAGCCGCCTTATCTAATCGAATTCGTGATGTAGCCTTATTAATGGCCATTGCTTGAATACGTAATTTTGTGAGATGAAAATATGTTTATTATTTGGATGTAATGAAGAATTCTAGAATTATAAATTTATTTCTGCATTAGTAATTTTAGCCGCTATAAAGAAGAGAGCTCAAATTCCTTTTTCTTCCTGATTACCGGCTGCTATGGCAGCACCTAATCCAGTTTCAGCATTAGTACATTCTTCTACTTTAGATACTGCAGGGGTTTATTTATTAATTTGGTTTAATTCTGTTATTGAAGATATTAATTTAGGAAAACGGTTATTATTGATTTCTGGTTTAACAATGTTTATAGCAGGATTAGGTGCTAATTTTGAATATGATTTAAAAAAAATATTGCCCTTTCTTCTCTAAGACAATTAGGTATAATAATGAGAATTTTGGCTATAGGATTTCCTAAATTAGCTATTTTAATTTATTAACACATGCTTTATTTAAGGCCTTATTATTTATGTGTGCAGGTTCAGTAATTCGTAATATGAAACATTCTCAAGATATTCGATTTATGGGTATATTGTGTACGCAATTACCTTTAACTGTTATTTGTTTCAATGTATCAAATTTAGCTTTATGTGGAATACCTTTTTTGGCAGGATTCTATTCGAAGGATTTGATTTTGGAAATTGTTTCTGTAACTTATTTACATTTTTTAAGATTTTTCTTATATTTTTTCAACTGGAATAACAGTTTGTTATTCTTTACGGTTAGTTATTACTCAATAACAGGGGATTTTAATTCTACATCGTTTCATCCATTAAATCATGAAAGATGAATTATATTAAAGGAAATAGTAAATTTAATAATTATAGAAATTATAGGGGGGTGTATACTGAGATGAGTAATATTTCCTTCTCTCTATAATTTGTTTACCACTTTGATTAAAATCTTTGGCTTTAATTGTGAGTTTACTAGGAGGATGATTAGGATATGAATTATCAAAATTTTCTTTATCTTATGATTTGTAATAATTAAAGTTTTATTTAATATCTTGTTTTATTGGATCTATATGATTTATACCTTTTATTTCTACTTACGGTGTTAATTATTTACTGTTGAAGTTAGGGAGTTATGTGTATAAGTCTTTTGATCAGGGTTGAAGAGAAGATTGAGGAGGCCAAATAATTTACGATACTTCTGGAAAGTATTCTGAGGTTGTTCAATGATGACAGAATAATAGAATTAAGATATATTTAATTAGTTTTGTTTTGTTATTTTGTTAATATTAATATTATATTTAAATAGCTTATAAGTAGAGCATGACACTGAAGATGTTAAGGAAATTATTTAATTTGTAAATATTTATAAATAATAAATTTATGATTTATACAATGAAAATGTATTGTTTTTAACTATATAAATAGAAATGTTAATGGAATTAAACCATTTAAATAAAAAGTTAGCAGCTTTAATTTGATCCTCTCATTTCTTCTTAATTGGAAATAAATTTCATTAATATTATTAACAGTAATATACCGCTATTTTGGTTTGAATTAATACTAAAATAAGTACAGAAATAAGGATGAAATCATCTAGGTTCAAGTCGAAATTGATTGCCATATATCGCTTCTTATTTAAGGAAGATTGAATTTCAATACTTGTTGAAAGCAAATCAAATGTTATACTTAACTACAACCCTATATAACTAATAAGCTCATTCTAAGGCACCTTGGTTTCATTCATGGAATAATCAAATTAAGGGAATAAATAAAAAGTATTCTTACTGAGGTTCATGAGGTAATATCTAATCTTTGTATAATAATGGAAACAGGTAATAGAAGGGCAATTTCTACATCAAAAATTAAGAAAATAACAGCAATTAAGAAGAATCGAAGAGAAAAGGGCAAACGTGCAGAACATTTGGGATCAAAACCGCACTCAAATGGTGAACTTTTTTCCCGATCGTTAATCACTTTTTTTGTAAGTATAGAAGCTAAAATTATAACAATTATTGCCAGAGCGATGGAAATGATAGATATAATATATATAATTTAAATTATTAATTTCGAAGAATTTCAATCTTTTTGATTGGAAGTCAAATGTACACCATATACTACGAGTGTCTTAATTACCATTATAGGAGAGTTGCATACGACTGTTTATGTTTGACGATAATTATAACTTTATTTAATTTAATTTTATGTTCGAACAGAAATATTCATAAATATCTGTCGAGATTCTGTCACTTGAATTTAGTGATCGGAGTGCAAGCACCGAGTGTGCTCTCTGTGCCTTCCAAGTTCGCTGACCCACCACGCATGCGCTCTGTCTGCTTGGCAATGTTTACAGCTTGATGCCTGCACTTGCATTCACTCAAACTGTCACCGAAGTTGTATGAAGGAATGCCCTGTGTAGAAATTGGATTTGGGGATATTACCTTAAAGGTTCGTGCTGATTTTGTCTTTGTGTTTGCCATTCTAACTACAATGGTTGATCGGATATCTTTTACATTGTCAACCTTCAAATCATGTAATTCATATCCGACATGTTGGATTATGTGTTCAAGTGCGATGCTATCAAGTACCTAATTGGTCACACATCCTACATCTTGAGCTCTGATTGGTTGGAGAAACTGTACCTTAATGAGAACTTGTACTATAATGACCCTCATTATAGTACAGTTTTCTGACATATAATAATCAGGGTCGAACATAAAGGAATAATCATACAACATCAACAAAATGTCAATATCAAGCGGCTGCTTCAAAACCAAAATGGTGATTAGGAGAGAAATGACGTATTAAATGACGTATTAAGCAGGTTGATAAAAATGTTGTTCCAATTAAAACATGTAATCCATGGAACCCTGTTGCTATAAAAACAACTAGATCCATAAGAAGCATCTGCAATAGTAAAGGGGGCTTCGATATATTCATAGGCTTGTAAAATGGAAAAAATAAATTCCTAAAATAATAGTAAAGAATAGTCCTTGTGTTGTTTGACTATAGTTTCCTTCTATTAATCTGTGATGAGCCCATGTTACAGTTACACCCTATCCAAGAAGAATTGCTGTATTTAATAAAGGCATTTGTAATGGATTGAAATGCTGATTCTTGTTGGAGGTCATATAGCTCCTAAGTCAATATTAGTAGATAATCTTCTATGAGAACAAGCTCAAAAGAAGGAAATAAAGAAGAAGAATTCTGATACAATAAATAAAATTATTCCTCAACGAAGTCCATAATTTACTGAAAGAGTCTGCTGATGTAACAAGTGCTCCAATTGCCCCCTGTTAAAGGTCAAAGTCTAGGGTTAACTAAATGAAAAGGATAATCAGAGTGTGTGGTCATAATTTACTTCTCTAGAATATAAAGTTGCAAGAACAGCAAAAACATAAGATTGAATTATTGCAACTGCAGATTCTAATGTTAATAAGGCAATTTGTGCAAATACAAGTCCTGAAAGAAGTATTATACTGTAATTAAAGAGGGACCGATATTACCTAACAATGTAAGAGGTAGGTGACCACCAATTATATTAGCTGCTAATCGTACAGCTTAAGTTCCTGGCCGGATTACATTTCTAATAGTTTCAATACAGACCATGATACGTATAAGAGCAGCCGGTGTTCCCTGTGGTACTAAATGAGCAAACATATGTTGGGTATGATTAATTTATCCATAGATTGTGAAGCTAAATCATAAAGGTATAGCTAATGTAAGAGTTATTACTAAATGTCTTGAACTTGTAAAGATATATGGAAATAATCCTAAGAAGTTATTGAACTGGTTTAAGGAAAATAATGCAATGAATATAAATCTTCTTCCATGGTGGCCAGTAGGTCCAATTAAAGTTCTAAATTCATTATGTAAAGTTTTAATGACAGAGTATCAAATTACACTATGTCGTGAAGGTATTAATCAATAAATGAGAGGAAAAATTATTATACCTAGAAATGTTCTTAATCAATTTAAAGAATAGTTTATAATATTAGTTGAAGGATCAAAAACAGAAAATAAATTTGTTATCATTTTAAATTTAAAGAAATTTCAGAAATATTAGATTGATCATTAACTGAAGAAATTGGTTGATAAATTAATAAAAAAAGTTAATAATGGTAAATTAGATTAAAGCTATAGAAAATATCGAAAATAAAAATAATCATCTTATAGGGGCTATTTGAGGAATACAGTAAAGAAATATTAATATTATTAATGATTTCAGTATGACATACTAATGTTATTTTTTAACTAATTTCTCCATCAAAAGTAAACGTTAATTACTATAAAATGGTTTACGAGACCATTGCTTACTTTCAGTCATCTGATGAATTAGCATTGAGAATTCAGTTAATAAATGTTTTAGTATTTACTCTCTCTAATGCAATGGAAATAAAACTATGATAAGTTCCACATATTTCTGAACATTGGCCGTAGTATAGGCCTAAACCAGATCGATTCATAAAGAAGCTTGTTTGATTTAATCGACCCCATTTTGCGTCTACTTTTACCCCTATGGCAGGAACTGTTCAGTAGTGTAAAACGTCTGTAGTAGAGTGCAGTCATTAGTGGAAGAAATTGATTTAAGAATTTTCACGTCATCTCCATATAAAAGATTGATTGTACTATGCAACGTGACAAATCGCGTATCATTGCTAGTTGTTGCTATTTGGTCATTACAACGGTATAATATACATCAAGTTGACCTGTTTAGATACTAAAACCTGACCGTGAAGATAGGCTACCATTTGCTATAACGTTTAAAAATATCTCAAATTTTCTTAATTAAAGTTCATATTTAAACAATAATTATTTTATAATTATATACCATACCTATTTCGCGTAAACACTTGAGTGGCTGCCATTTTGTTCTCTTTAAGATGGCGGCGATATAAAACGTGGCATGGATGTGTTCTTCCCATCCACCTCTGCACGAAATTTAAATTTTCGCCATCTTTCAAATCTGGTTGTTGTACACTAAGTTTAATTTTGCTTCGCTTTCAATTTGTCATTGTGTGATAATGGTGTACGAATACATTATGCAACACAAGCATGCCGCATGTGGCTGAGCGACATGCCTGTCGTGCCACATCCACTGTCTGTTCAGGGTTGACAGGTTAGTCTATTGCTGGCTAACTCTAGCGTTTTCTCTTGCTTGAAGAAAACATCAATGCTTATAGCCTGCAATCTAGCATATTTCCCAAAAATTTTAGGCATTATCTACCCTTTGAATTTTTTCCTTATTAAAGCAAAGCAAATGCACACCAAGTTATGAATAAACCTAAATTTTGTCGCAAAATCTTCTATGTGACAATGCCTTTCACTTCCATTCTTTCCCCTAACGCCAGTCACGCCTCCCAAACCTATGTCGATATACAGTCCAACCGAACAATTCATTTCGGCATATTTTTCTCTATCGATGGACATTGGAAAATGGGCAAGACTGTTATGCGGGGCTGTATATCCACATGTAGCTGGAAGCGTGACCAGTTTTAAGGTATGGAAGAGAACAACATACTGTAGCCTAGTCACAGGGGATTTTGAAAGGCACAGCGACGATATGTTCATATAATTTTTAAAATAATATTCTACAGCAACTGGGTCTTCTTTAACTTCACAACTGTACAAATGTAACAAATGTTTCGATTATCGAGAAGAAGCTACATTGATATAATTCTACGAACTTTGGTGAACGTCTATGGTGATCAAGTAAATTCGGGTTCTGAATTTACTAACCACGGTAGAACCTCTACCTCAATCAATTCCATGCAAAAGTAAAATACAGCGACTCTCTCCGAGCCGCCATTTCTGTCGTGGTAATGAAGATATTTTCAATTGCTCTTTTTATGTGTATCTAGAGCCAGGTCAAACAAAGTCTTCTCATCAGGTATTTAATGTATTCTTTTTATGGATAGAGCAGTCTCAAATTATTCTAGTGTAACATTGAGTTCGAGGAATTCACTTCGGGTTATTTCTCTCTACCGATGGACTACTGTAAGTCTCACGGTTTTTAGTACAGAGCGAATAGATAAATAGAGGATGAACTCGTACGCAAGACTTAGGAGCCGCACAACTGGGTGTGTTCGCCAATCGTACTGCTGGAACTATCTCCCTTAACATGCACCGTAGGCCCTCTCCTAGGGGAGTGGTTCAAGCACCGCTATTCGAAGCTCATAGAACCTTACTTTGGTCCCGCGGCTAGCCGTGCTCGTTGAATCGTGCACTACGGAGACGAGGGCAACTGCAGCAAGTCCGCATATCGTAGACTTGAATCCCGGCGCTGACAACGGCTATCCTGAGTATTATCTCTTCCCTGTTTTCTTCAACACTCCCATGGGGCAAGTCCCAGGGTGCCTACACCATCCCTGTTCCTGCTACAGTTACACACACTACTACAGTGATCACAAGAAATACAGGTTATCAGACAAGTTCAACACACACCCAACTACACGGGGCTGATGACCAAGACGTCCCAAGCCCCCAAATGAATTACCGTAACAAGAATAACAAAAACAACGTTACTTTGATTCGTGAAAGTTATTTCCTCAGTGAGGTATTTTAAATAGGGAGAAATGGGACTTCGCAATACATAAGTGGGGAGAGGATGGCTCAAAGTTCCTTCTTGAAGTTGGATGCAGAGGATGTGTCTGAAGTTGGAAGCAGAGGACGTGCTTGAAGTTGGAAGTAGAGAATGTGCCTGAAGTTGGATGCAGAGGATATGCCTGAAGTTGAAAGCAGAGGATGTGCCTGAAGTTGGAAGCAGAGAATGTGCTTGAAGTTGGAAGCAGAGAATGTGCCTGAAGTTTGAAGCAGAGAATGAGCTTGAAGTTGGAAGCAGAGGATGTGCCTGAAGTTGGAAGCAGAGGATGTGCCTGAAGTTGGAAGCAGAGAATGAGCTTGAAGTTGGAAGCAGAGGATGTGCTTGAAGTTGGAAGCAGAGAATGTGCCTGAAGTTGGAAGCAGAGAATGAGCTTGAAGTTGGAAGCAGAGGATGTGCCTGAAGTTGGAAGCAGAGAAAGTGCCTGAAGTTGGAAGCAGAGAATGAGCTTGAAGTTGGAAGCAGAGGATATGCCTGAAGTTGAAAGCAGAGGATGTGCCTGAAGTTGGAAGCAGAGAATGTGCCTGAAATTGGAAGCAGAGAATGTGCTTGAAGTTGGAAGAAGAGAATGTGCCTGAAGTTGGAAGCAGAGAATGAGCTTGAAGTTGGAAGCAGAGGATGTGCCTGAAGTTGGAAGCAGAGGATGTGCCTGAAGTTGGAAGCAAAGAATGAGCTTGAAGTTGGAAGCAGAGGATGTGCTTGAAGTTGGAAGCAGAGAATGTGCCTGAAGTTGGAAGCAGAGAATGTGCCTGAAGTTGGAAGCAGAGAATGAGCTTGAAGTTGGAAGCAGAGGATGTGCCTGAAGTTGGAAGCAGAGGATGCGGCTGAAGCTGGAAGCAGAGAATGAGCTTGAAGTTGGAAGTAGAGAATGTGTAAGAAGTTCCATACTTGCGTGCTTGCTGCACTGTTGCCACCGTCAGGTAGCGTTGCACTTGGAGCTGATTCGCCCCGTACACTGACATGTGCAAGAAGGCGGCACCTACCAGACAGGACCAAAACGTGTAGCGATCCGTGGGCCAAGCACTGAAACTGCAACAGAAGAAGACAACGCTTCACAATATACAAACAAAGAGCGTACTATCCTTGGCCTATGCACAAACACACAGTTTGTAAAATTTCAGTTCATTCCAGATTTGTAAACCGTTAGTAATAGGTGGTACCAAACCAAGGTTGATGTCATCACGCAGCAGGGGACCTTATTAGAACGAGGCAACCTGTTCTCTACTAGTCTTGGTACCAACCATACAATTGAAGTGATAGAAGCCATTTTTCAGTGTTGCCTAGTTCTATTAAAAAGTAGCTTTCCAGTCGGTCAACACAAATTGTGCCCATTTACAGTACATTAGACGGGGAAACAAGTATTTATATACGGCACCCGAACCTGAAAGAAACATTACGTAAGATATTTATCACACGCTTCTGTGTACAAAAGTGGGGGGTACTTAATTGGATAACATGTTTCGATCGTCAAGCGATCATCATCAGATTCTGTTCACTTAATGTACTGTACCCGACAGCCACATACGGCAATAATATATTTTGGAACATGTATTTTGGTCGTGGACATGACATGGGAAATTTTCAACAATTACTGAGAGGATAGGAGACAAATTAGTGAATTCCAGTCAAAGGAATACGTTTTTGGAATTTTTGAGTGCAACAAACACTTATAGTAAGGATAAGGAATGCCTATTATGAGTTTCAAATTGATTGATTGAGCCGATCAGAAGATATTTGGCGTATTAGAGCGGGATCCATGCAGCTACATTGGCAAACCCCATGACGTCAATGCTCCGCCAACGTATGTAAGAGGAGGCAGGAACGATGAAGAATCACTCGCAAACTAGCCTTCGAGGTGACAAGTCACTCATGAACTAGCTTTCAAGGTGAGACCTACAACGCTCACGCTGTACGAGGTGAGACGACGCGCTTAATCGGTACATGTTACGTGAGGTGAAATACGTGGACGAAGTTATATTCAGTCAAAAACTTCGTGAAATTGGGATCTCCAGTTAAACACAATCTACGAGTTGAAAGACACATACGGTACTTCAAGTTTTACAAATATTTGAATTTAATCATCGTTACAGCGATATAAGTGTGCATAACAGCAAACGATCGACACTTTGAGAATTATTAAGTTCTGCATTATTGATTTTCTTCATAAGCATTCACTAGCCATTACGGTGAAATGTTTATTATCAACACCACAACGATATCCTCAGATCTAGAACAAGTAATTATTTGAACACCTGGTAACATGTACTTTACCACGGAAGAGTAAAATGACGTGAATTAGGCGGATGAGAGGACGAGCTTAGCAGCAGCAAACACCTGAAGATAACCCTGACAACCGTCAGAGGAGACCTGTTCGCCCAGCCTTAGATAGAAGATCATGGACAACGCTGACGAGGAATCATCACCCAGGATGATGGGACTGGAAATGGAAGCAGTCAAACCAGCCAGCCGGAGTAGGTGGGAGAATAAAACTTGGGAAGGTGGTGATACTTCTTGGTTCACCAAGGAACCATAAGCCACGAGACGCTTCTGCTACAACTGATAAAATGAAGGTCTGACACAAAACTTGCATTATGCAGTAGAAATAGCATTGGGAACAGTTCATGTAGTCAGTGTAGTTATAAATTGTTGCATTATTTTCGTAACCACTATTTCGCTGCGTGTTTATATCTGTCAACACGTCACGCACTTCACCATGAGGAAATTACACTTCGCCGTAAGGAAGTTGGTAGGAGGAGGAAAGGCACCGTGCGCGTCACTCTAGCGGAGCGCAGTGACACTAAAGCTGTGAGACGAGGCGGGAGAACGGCATATAGCAGTGCATAAACGCAGGATAGGATAATCTTCTATTCGGGAATAAATACAATTGTGAGATTTAACAAGCGTGTCACTTCAAGTTTTTAGCTTGTTGTTTAAAATAACATCTCACGAAAAACGTACGGGTGAAGTATGTTATGAAAATCGCCTGTTGATATTTTGAATGAAGATGAAGACAGGACTGTCTCATTCTGCTAGGAAAGCTTTGTTCGGAGTCCATCGTACAACTGTGTCACGTATTTTTACCACCACTGCAATGTCACATTTTGTATTCTGGCCCAGTAATGAAAGTGTAGATGAGTGTTCAAAAATAAATTCCTGAAATGAAGGTTGATTATTGATTGTACGGAAATTAAAGTTAAACAACCTCCTACGGTAGATCGTTGAGTGTTCCTCTAATCCCATTACAAGCGAACACAGGTTGTGAAATATTTAGTTAATATCACACCCAGTGATATGATTAGTTTTACGTCCAAATGCTACGTCGGGAGATGGAGTGAGGCATTTATCAAAATCGACAGTGGATTGTTGACATTATTAGTACCTGGTGATGAGTTCATTGCTGACAAAGGCTTTCCAGGAATAGCAACAAGCCTTTCCAACCGAGGAATGATTGGCGTAACCCCTCCTTTTCTTCAAGATGGCAAAGTGATAGCTGACGAGGTCAGGAAGACACACAGTGTTGCAGGTGTTCGCATTCATTTCGAAAGATGAATTCAACGGATTAAAATATGCAATATTTTACAGATGCTTCCGATTTCCCTCCCCCAGGGGCTCACATCTATTGGGACGTGGGTTAGCGACCACGGGACCCTAATCGAGTCTGGCATTGCTTCCACTTACTTGTGCCGGACTCCTCTCCGTCTTCTTTCCTGTCGACCTCTCTTGATCAACTCTTGTTCTTTTCCGACCCCGATGGCATTAGGGTATCCGAGGCCTAGGGCGTGTTCCACTTTCCAGCCTTAATTGGCCCTTGTCTCATCTTTTATGATCCCTCCTTCTCCGAGGGGTCAAACCTCTTGTTTTCTTTTCATTATATTTCCTTTTCTCTTTAAGATTCCTGCAATGTTTTTGTTAATTGGCTCCCCGTGTATCTAAATTCCCTTTAGCGAATTTTTTGCATCTACACTCCATTTTGTAGGTGTTTTCAATCTACATAGCATTTTTAAGTTTTTCGATCTACAGTAAATTGCATTTTGTGAGTATTTTCAACCTCAATTGCATTTTGTAAGGATTGACAATCTAAATTGATTTTTAGTAAGTCTTTCAATATAGTGTGCCCGTCTATAAGACTGCACAAGGTTTGAACCAAGGACACTTAAGTTGAAGATTTCACATATTTCCAAAAACTTTCATATTAGAAGCTTGGGGAGTTGAGTGGAATCTTACGATGTGTTAACCAAGAGCATTGAGTCATCTGCAGCTGCGCGATAATCTTATCAACTACCGATAGCCAGAGAGCACGTTTAAATTTAATTAAATAGTGTTATGAAGATATTAAGCACCGTGCGTCATAGATAGCAAGAAAACGCAACTCCGCTTAGTCAATACATTGCGCCACGTGATAGCAAAATATATGAGAAGGGAAATCCCCGTGGTAAAACGTGGTCAGCAAAATATTAGCGTAGGTAGTTTAATAGCATCGTCTTACAATAGGAGTATTCGAAATAACTTTTTAAATAACCATTGGAGTTTGAGGAGAAAAACAGCCCATGGAATGTAAATTAGGATGCGAATTTGTGAAAGTATAAAAATTATTAATAATATAAGAGTATAGAAGTGATGACGGGGCATTACGTAATGAAATCATTAGCGTAGTGATCTGCGGAGAATATCGAATTAAGAGTTCCTCCCACGCACAGTATACGGAGCTAAAAGAATTAATTTAGGAAATATGTATGATCGGATTCGGGATTGAAGAAGTGTTTTTAGACATTGAGAACCCGCGCTACAAAAAGGTAATTTTTATAATTCGAGGAAACGAATGAATTAGAAGTTGGTTTTCAAAAATGATTAACGGACTATTTTCAGAGTAGTTTTGCATATAAGCCTGCAGGAGCAAGGCAGAAGTCAGTCAATTTGTGGATCCCAGAGGGGACACCACGCCGATTCACCATCACACTACAGTACGTCAGTTCGAGATCACGTTAAGTCGTAATCCCTGAGGGGACTTTACGAAAGTCAACCACAAGTCTAGAGGGACAGAACGCCACGCAAGTTAAACAGTAGGTCCGGCGAGGCCGCAACACGTTGGTTCGAAGACCAAAGTATAGCTAAAGTTGAAGCCAGTTAGAATCTCATGGGATCTGATGGAGAGCCATGAAGATTTAGAATCAGGCACCGAAAGAAAGTGAAAGTACGCATTCAAGTATAATTATACGCAAAGTATAAAGTAGTAGCTACGTCAAGAAAAAGGACCTAAGTGAAGTCCTACGTAAAGAACACGCAGTTCTAGTACGATAGACACATAGAACCGTTAAAATAGAGAACATTGAGAAAACGAACAGTTCAAACCTCGGTGAAAGCAGAAAGTAGTTCGGAAATACGAAAGTTCGCAACCAGACGTTGCCAGAACTTATAAGTAAAGCCCTGCGCGGATGCGGATATCCGCGAATAAACCCGCGGATATCCGCAACATTTCTCGCCAAGCGGATATAGTTTGCATGGCTGTGCGGATAGCGGATAAGCTGCGGATAATGTTTGGAGTAAATTTGCGGATAGTTTTTAGAATACAATCCGAACTTGTTGAATATCATGGGGAAAGTTGGGATTTTGTGCGCATGTATGTTTTTCGAGTTGGTAGTACAACTAGCAACTCAGTTCCCTGCTACCCTTAAGCTGTCATCGTAACTATCAGATAGGGACAGTCAGCATGACGCCAGTTGCTGTGTGATGCCGTGAGGCTTGGACGAAGAAACTTTACACGTTGCATGTTATTTTCTGTAGCCAGCAAATAAGAAGGTAAGCCTACAGTTGTGATTCAATTATTTAAAATTAAATGTAGTCTTAGTAAATGCCAGTTTTTACAGTGTTTTTTCATGTATTTATTTTTCAATATAATATATTAGTTTACCGGGATTCAGTGAGTCACGTTTTAAAAGCAGAGTGGGATAATGGTACGCAGAACAAATGATACACATACAAGTAAATACAACGCGAAATGAATGGCAAAATGATGCCAAGAAATTATACGCGGAAAACGGAGAAAAACTCCTACACAGCAGAAAATATGCATAAAGCTCTACGTGCAATTAGGGATGATGGGAGGTAAATAAGGGAAGTGGGGAGACGTTTCAACATTTCCGAGTCAACCGTACGAAAGCAGTTGCTGCAAAATAGGCTTGTTCTACCTCGTCTAGGCCGTAAACCTGATTTTACCAAAGAAATGGAGTCACAATTATCCGTATACGTTTTGACATTGGCAAAATTATTTTACGGCTTAACGCCCACCAAGCTTGTTAGACGGGTTGCGTTCAAGTTTACAGAGGAGAATGAGATTCCCCACAATTTCAATAAAGTTAAAGATCTAGCAGACAAAGATTGGTTGTATGGGTTCTTGAAGAGAAATCCTGCATTAACGTTGAGACAGCCTGACGAAACAAGCCTAAATAAGATTGCCTCCTTTAATGCTGACGAAACGAAGATATTTTATTCTACATGTAATATCTAAAACTGCAGAATTTTAGTATCATTGCGTTGTTATGCTATTGTAAAAAGCATTGGAATATTCTAATTTTAATGCACAATGCAAGTTTCAGCCAATTCACATTGTATTATTATGGCTTTCCAACATTCATCCCATGCGCACAATTCCCCAACCTATGTGCATGATTACCCTGCAGGGTGGGTAAACGTGCGCAAATGCATATTTGCAAGATTTTGAATTATAGTCCATCAAATTTATTTTTGAATTAAATTTGTTTCTGCACATCGAATATGGGGTTGCTAAAGCTCCCTGATTAATAACTGCAGGGGTGTTATCTATTGTGAGATCATTACAAGACCGATTCTTGGTTAAGTGCGCACAATTCCCCCACTATCCCTTACTAAAGACCGGATGATTATGCCTTTTTTTCGTTATGTTTTTTCATGACAAGTGTAAGATGATGATTTACGCTAATTCCATTCAAATTATGTCATTAAGGATAATCAACACTCCAAACTGAAAAGGGTTGCAATTCTGGTTGTATAACATTCATTTTAAACAAAGCACATGACATACATAGCCTAAGGGAACGACTTTCTGCTCAAATGTCTAAAAGATAAAGTATAAAGCAACACATTGAAAATATTAGGCCTATTGTAATGCCAGTAGATTCGTGTGAATAAAAGTCGTGTGGATGCGGGGCGGATGCGGATAAAAGTCGTGCGGATGCGGGGCGGATGCGGATAACAGTCGTGCGGATGCGGGGCGGATAACAGCCGTGCGGATGCGGATAACGTTTTGTTTATCCGCGCAGGGCTCTACTTATAAGCAGTTATGTTAATAAACCGGTGTGTTTAAACTGTAGAGAAATAGACAGAACTTTGCCAGAATCTATAACCAGTTACGTTAATAAACCGGTGTGTTTAAACTGTAGGCAAATAGGCAGAACGTTGAGTCGAGACCGAAGTGGTCCAAATTAAATAATAGTCGCAGGGACTAAGGCGAGCAGCCAGCACGAGTAGAGAAGATAGATCGTCATCTAGGAACGAGTCGGGAGGTCACCGTTCGCGTCCTGAGATACGGCGAAAGACAATTACACATAGTGTAATCAACTGTAAATAACATAGAAATTAAATAGGACTAGATCTTGAAGTGTTAAATACGTGTGAAGTGTTAATAAGTGAATTGTAAAGGGTACTATATTATTGTATGTGTTTCAAGTGTCCCAGTGTGATGGGAAATATAGAAAATATCCTTGTTAGAATGTTAAGAAAGTGTATAACTTCGCGTGAAGTGGAAAGAATTGATATGTCACATCACAGTGTTAGTAAAATGGTGTGAGTTACAACTGTGATGGGCAAAATTCTTCATGAGAGAGGTTCTGAATCGCTTGAAGTCGGTGAGTACTAATGATTTTATTATAATTGTACCATTATGTATCAAGATTGGACACACACTTGTTGATAATCATTTTTGTGAAGTGATTGTGTTAAAATGTCAGTGTTAGAATACATTTTTGTAAAGAATGACCAGATTTTGGAAGGTTATGTTAATGAATTAGGTGTTCAGAAAGAAATAAATAAACCCGAAATGAAAGTAACGTAGTCAAGACTTAAAGAAGGAAGGAACTCGATTTATGATATAATTGAAATGAATTTACAGTGAAGTTAAAATATCAGTGATTTTAAAGTAAAGTAAATATTGAATGTTGAAACTAAATAATTAAAATGCAAGTAAGCTGTTATGCTAGAATAAAATGTGAGTTAGGAAAACCTCAGGTAAATTTGTTTGTAGGAAAACCAGGGATGGTTAGTACTCTAAAAGTAAATGAAGGCATGGACCAGATAAAATGAATGTGAAGGCAATTGGACCTTATAAAAATAAGATGTAATGTGGAAGGACCACCGTAAATAAAGGTAATTAAAGGCAAAGAATAAGTAAATGTGAGTAGATACGATATCCTGGCAAGGGTACCGTATTGAAGCAGATAAATAATTGGAGATCCAAGTTGAAAATAGATTGTCGCCGGAAATAGGCTGACTTAAATGTAAACTCGAGCATAGGGTTATAGGAAGTAATGTCGTTTACGGGCAGGTCGGAAGAAATCGTTAGACTGTCAAGAAATCGTCGAAATATGAACCGGGGCGGGTTTTATACGCCATAATTGTATCAGAGTGACTGTAATTCTCACTACTGAAGTTGTGTTATTAATCTCACGTAGCAAAGGCACGTGAAAGAAGTTGTATTGTAAGACCGAGTGGATTTTAAGGCTATATGTTATATTTCTCACCTAGCAAAGACACGTGTATGAAGTTGTAATTCCCACTGCAGCAAACTGTTAGAGCCAAAGCGGGCTGATATGCTAATGTTATATCATTCTTACAGCAGAGAACGTTTCTCCGAGCCAAAGCACGTGTAAACGAAGGTATATTTGTTGGACTGTAATAAGTCAACTAAAAGTTTTAAATATGAATAGGAAATGAAAATCAACTTGGAGACTCAATGCTAAGATACTGCCGTTAAAGAGAAGTTAGAAACAAATGGTCCGTGTGTGTTGGTTATACAAGGTCGAGCACCCAGACGGGAAGGCTACTAGCTTGTACCGTAGGTCGGGGTCGCCGATCACTTGAGTGAATGAAGGAGTCTGATTTATGACGGTCGCAGAAGCGCCGGCTGGAGTAGTAATTAAATCACTGAATTAAAAAGTTGAGAAAAAATAAAAGTTGAATCTTTGAATCTTGTAAAAATGAAATGTTGAGAGGCAGAAGAATTTTTCCTGTTAATTTTTATTATTGTGCGTGGAGTTGTCCTCCCGCCAATAATAATAATAATAATAATAATAATAATAATACAATTTTGCACTATTGTTAAAGTGTGTAAAATCAGTTCCTTAACTTAAAAACTGAAACGGGTTAAGTAATTAATGAATATAGGACTTCGTGGAATGCGGGTTCCATATCATCCTTTAAATGAACGATACATAATGGTAACAATTAAACATTGTACTAATATTTGAAGTGTAGATATTGATGATTGAGGGATAATTTTTGTTTGAAATATGTGGAGAAACGAAGAGATTGAATAAAAATAAAAATGAAAAGGTTTAGAAACCGAAAGTTAGAGCCAAATGGAGGCATTGTTTATGTAACGTTAATGTCCTGAGATCGAAGCCTGACGAGGTGGAGACTCAGCGAAGAATGGATTAATAATACCCAGTATTGGAAGGGTTAATACTTTAAATATTGAATAAAGTAAAATAAGATGTTAGATGGATTGTGGAAAGATCCGAAATCATAAAGCAAGAAGTGTGTAACAATTAAAGTGTTATTGTTTACTATATTTGTTGTAATTTTTCACGATTGTTTATGGTTTTTATATTTTTGTGTTTGGGTGCCTTTAACTAATTAAAGCATTTATTACAGTAAAACCTTGTGGTTTTTGAATAGCTTGTACAACCTCTCTGTTCACATTCTAAATATATGGGTCATACGGTGGGAATGAACGTAACACCCCCGACACTGAGCTAACTGGAAGATGACCATGTATTTTCCGGAGATAAAGACGGGCACAATAGGGCCTGGGACTTTTGTGAGTATTTTGAATTTCAATTGCATTTTGTAAGTGTTTTCAACCTAACCCGCTTTTTGCAAGTATTTTCAATCTCCATTGCATTTTTTATGGTGGGCATTTTTTATGGTGGACATTTTGTATGGTGGGCATTTTGATTCTCAATTGAATTTTGTAAGTATTTTCAATCTAATTTGCATTTTGTAAGTATTGTCCATCTAAATGAGTAGTTTGAATTTACCATACATTTTGTAACCATTTTCAATTTCAATTGCATTTTGTAAGCATTTTGAATTTCAATTGCACTTTGTGAGTATTTTGGATTTGAAATGGGAGTTTTTCAATCTAAATTGCATTGTGTATTTTTAATTTCAATAGCATTTTGTAAGTATTTTGAACCTCAATTGCATTTTGTACGTATTTTCAATCTCATTTGCATTTTGTATTTTGAATTTCAATTGCATTTTGTAAGTATTTCGACTCTACATTGCATTTCGTACGTATTTTGAATCTCACCTATATTTTGTGCATAATTTTCAATCTATTCCTTTTGTGAGTATTTTCCTTCTAAATTCCCTCTTGTAAATATTACCACTCTTTATTTTGTGAGTCGTTTCAATCTGAGTTACATTTTGAAAATATTTTCAGTCTCACTTAACTTTCGTTCTGGTTTCGATTTCATTGTCATTTTTGCTATCACCCAGACCATTAGGGGCCGATAACCGAGATGTTAGGCCCCTTAAAACAACAATAATCATCATCATCATCATCATCATCATCATCATCAGCGTCCGATTGAACTTCTACCTCATATTCACGACATTATGTGTTGCGTTCTGACAAATTTGAAGTCCCCTGTTATCCAAGAATGTATGTCTACCCCTTATTATTCCCGTTTTCCAACGGGGTCGGGGATGAGATGCGATGGAAGTCTTTGTGGCGATGGTTTTTACGGCCGGATGCCCTTCCTGACGCCAACCTCATGAGAGGAGTTAATGAGAGATGAAATGAATGATGGTGAATGAAACTGGGCAAGGACGTGGAAGGAAACGGCCGTGGCCTGTCAGAAGGTACCGTCCCAGCATTTGCCTGGTGTTGAAAATGGGAAACCACGGAAAACCATTTCAAGGACGGCCGACGGTGGGGCTCGAACCCACGCGTCTACCGAGTCAGCAGAGAGCTTGGCCCCATGACCTAAGGCTGCGCGTTAGCCAGCGTAGCCACTACTGTCGGTCCCTGTTATCCAAGAATAATAATGATTAAAATGGAGGCAAATATAATACCTTGGCAATAAATAAATATTTTATTAACAATACCCCAAACATTTAATTTTAATACAAACGTATGTAGCGGCGATAATTGTTGGCTGTCGCTTCAAGGGTCCGGGTTCGATTTCCGGCTCTTTAATTCTGGTCTGATGGCTGGAACAGGGTACACTCAGTCTCGTGAGGCAAAACTGACTAAGGGAGGGTTCGATTCCCACCTCAGCCATCCTGGAGGTGATTTTCCGTAGGTTATCACTTCTATCCTAGGCAAATGCCGGGATAATACCTAACTTAAGGCCACCGCTGCCTCCTTCCCAATCCTCGCCTGAAGTAAAAATACACACTGCTGGAGGCACCACAATAACATAGGTTATCAGAAAAATTCTATATATACACCTAAGTGCACGGGGCTGAATGACCACGATTTCCAAGCCCCTCAAACGAAACAACAACATTAACAAACGCAAAAGGATACATTAAATATTTTTCAGATATGAAGGGCTCTAATTTTAATAGAATGTTCATAAGCTAGCCTGTAACAAGTTTGGGTAGATAATACATGAAATAAAACAGTTCAATTTTATGAATATAATTAGGAGTATATGAGTCCTTCTCTAAGGTTACACACAGTTGATGATTCTTAGTGATAGAAAAAGGTCACATAAACTGAGTCCTGCTAAGTGCATTAGTAGTTAAGTATATACCGGTATGAATTTTCTTAATGTATTTATTATTCGTTTCGTCTAACGTTAATTTTACTTCCCTTGTGTCTTCCACTATTCCCCTATCCTTGCAATAGGTCGGACATTTCTTTTCCAACAGTCTCGTGTGTCCTACCGTCTTTCACAACGATTCTATCTGGGCTTCCACAAATCCATGGGTGCAATTTGTAGACAATTAAACCACAACAAACGACTTTCACATTGATCATTCATTACCTGATAGAACGAAATAGCCTGTGGTTCCATTTATATCCCATATGTAACATCCTGTAGTGAACGCCTCTCAGGTTGGAGACAGTTATCATAGAAGAAGCTAAATTTTCAAAGTTTTCTCTCATGGTTTGATGCGATGAGCCTGCTACTCGCCGATATTGTATATTTTCTTTCTGGTTACCAGTACCATTCTGGGGACTCACCATGTTCCCGAGTTGTCACGGAATTGTGAAGCGCTTTGTCACTGTCAACATTGTTTTAGAAAGTATTTTTCCACGTATGTCTCGAGAAATTCCAAAGTAACTTTATCACACTCCTCTTTCGAAATGAAATTCTCAGCAGAATTTATTAAAAAAAAAATACAGTACTCATACAAGTGCATTAGACTTCTGATTTGCTTTCTGCCTGAAACATTCTCCGTAAAGGTCAAGGTATTTTTGCTACCGAGTGTCGTGAAATTTTTCAAGGATATAATTCCTTAATGCGCTTCCCTCTTGGAGTATTTTTCTTTCGCAGCACATACTGAACTAGGTTTTTCCCAGGCGTGGGGCACATCAGTTTTAGAAACATAATAATAATAATAATAATAATAATAATAATAATAATAATAATAATAATAATAATAATAAATCACCGCAGCAATATGCTCGCAAGTATTTCCACGACCAACTGGACAAGGGAAAGCGCGACGACATTTCGCTCAGTGTCATTCTGTGAAATATAATAGTAAATAATAATGTATAAGGAATTTAATAAACACGTAAGATATGTAAGATATGTAAACATTCAACAATGGATGGGAACACAGCAAAATATAATGATACTTGGTAAGAGAGAAGTGAAACCGACGTTTGCCCAATCACTTCTGCTTTCTGAAAGCACTGATTTTCTCGCTTCAATTCCCCCAATTTATTAACATAACCTCTTATATAGAGATTTCTACCTCTTCCAACAGTTAATTCGGTAAAATTCGGGTGTCTAATCGATTAAAAAAAAGGCGCAATTAAATTGACTATCGCACATGGTTTTTAAATGACTGACGCGGCTTAACTTACACCTGCCTCACATTCCTTGTTTCGCAACCCAGCGCAGTGCGGTGCCACTTGTAGTCTATGGTTTCAAGGTTCGTACACGATGCCTATAGGTAAAGCCCTGCGCGGATGCGGGTATCGGCGAATAAACCCGCGGATATCTGCAACATTTTTCGCCATGCGGATATAGTTTGCATGGCTGTGCGGATAGCGAATAAGCTGCGGATAATTTTCAGAGTAAATTTGCGGGTAGTCTTTTAGAATACAATGTTGAACTGTTTTTTTTATGATTTTAGTTTTTGCTAAGATCTGCGTCTTTCACGTTTCTTGTAATTTCTCTATTTGCTTTCGCTTGGATTGTGTGAGAATAATAAAGAAGTGAGAGAAGCTAATCATGGAAATACCCTCAATTGGTACTGTTGACTTTTGCCACAAAAAAAAAGTGCTTTATACGTGCGCTTGTCTGCGTGGGTATATCCAACGTTTAGGTAAGTGCTATAATTAGCCACCCGCTGTTTCACTTGGCATTACTCAGAGGGACAGAACTCAGTCAACATTGCCTTGCGATTCACAGACTAGGGGAACGAATTTCTCCTCAAATTTCTAAATGTGTTGCTTTAATACTGTATCTATTACATTAAAAATATTATTGTAATGTCAGCGGATTTGGATAACAAACGTGCGGATGCGGATAACAGTCGTGCGGTTGCGGGGCGGATGCGGATAACAGTCGTGCGGTTGCGGGGCGGATGCGGATAACAGTCGTGCGGATGCGGGGTGGATGCGGATAGCAGTCGTGCGGTTGCGGGGCGGATGCCGATAACAGTCGTGCGGATGCGGGGCGGATGCGGATAACAGTCGTGCGGAAGCGGGGCGGATGCGGATAACAGTTGTGCGGATGCGGGGCGGATTCGGGGTGGATGCAGATAACGTTTTGTTTATCCACGCAAGGCTCTACCTATAGGCCATGAGTTTCAATCAGTGATCTATATACATGGATGGCTGGTAGCTAAGGCAGCAGTAAGCCGAATAGACGATGACAGGTATAGCAAGATGGCAGCGAGCGCATGGTGCAATATTGCGAATCCGGCTCTGTGATTGGTTACTGGTAGTTTGATGTTATACATGTATTTATACTGGCAGTAAATATTTTGTGTTTCTTGTAGTTGTAAAATGGGCTGAATTTGGTTATTTAAAGCGTAAAATCTTAGTTTTAAGTACCATTTTTGTGACCCATCATCCCAGGCAAACCGGTAATACCTTTAATTCTCAGGCAGATAGGTCACTTAGCCGTAATTTTGAAGTTATTGTGAAGTTAAGTATACATATGCAGTGGTGCTGAAGAAGACGTGTTGCAGGCTATTGCGTGTTTAAATTTGATCCCATTTCAGGGTTTTTAGGTTCTGGGTGCGAATAGTTCGCTTAATAGTTGTAAAACGGTGGGGAGAGTATATTTTGAGTAGGTTTTTAGTTGTGTTAAGTTTTATGTGGAGCTGAGGAGTGAAATTGATTTGGTTTAAAGTGCATTTTTGGCTTTGATCTACTTCCCGTTATTATTAAGTTTATTGTGCTGCTAGCGTGATTAAAAGCTGTAGTATTTAATGTAGAGTGCTGGGATTAGTTGGGGGAAGTGTGGGTTATTTCATGGAAACAGGAATTCATTACCAAGCACCGATTACGATATGTCGAATCTAGGCCTGTATAGTGAGCTACGTTTTTAGGTACATCATTTGAAGAATGCATAATTTCGTGGCATATATACATGTATACCGTATATACAATTTACAAGAATGTTTCCAGGAATTGTTTTCCACTCGTTACTCTGTTACTGATCGCTAATTCCGTGTACTCAGCACCTAAGTTGATATTTGTCAGCCGTTATTATACATTCATTTTTATTGATATTCCGGAGATTTAATGACCTCGGAATGACGTGTCAGTGATCCCAATGCCCTTTTGCTATGAGTGAACATATCTCTATATTTTTATTTGCTCCAAAGCACTATTAATTACGATTTAAAATTGACTAGATTATCATTGCTTCCCCATAAGGAGAGCTCGATAATGGGTACGCCAACATGGCGGACCGCACGCTCAACCTGGCGTACTTTCTCGTGCAGCGGAGAGCTGCCATCAGCGATCCATATATAGAGATCGGTGGTTTCAATGCAGGAGTGTTGCATTTACTTGTTTACGCAGACTTCAAGTCTGGCGCTTCGTCTGTAGAATCTGATAGATGGTTAGAATGGGTTATTTTTCTTAGGTTTTTCACCTAATGTCATTTTAGATCACTCATTTTCAACTTGAGATTATTAATTCATATTAAACGAAGAATACAACTCGGGAGTGCTTTCTACCAACAGGTAGGCTACGGGGACTAGTATGGAACAAGGATATACCAATTAAAGCTAAAGAAGTTATGTACAAAGCATATTATGTCCCTATAATGGCGTATGCAGCAGAAACTTGGATAATGACTAAGAGGGATGACAGCAGAGTACAGGCAGCTGAGATGAGATTCCTGATAAGTATGGTCCAGAAAACAAGGAGAGATAGAGTGAGAAATGAAGGTATACGGAAAGAACTGGGAGTACAGAAACTAAATGACAAACTGGAGCAAAACAGATTGAGATGGTTTGGACATGTCAAACGGATGAATGAAGTAAGTCTACCAAGACGAGCACTGGAACGACGGGTGACAGGGAAGAGAGAACGAGGAAGACCAATAATGCGTTGGATGGACTCGGTGAAGAATAGCATTAGAAAACGGAACCTGGATTGGAACACCGTGTCGGAAGAGGAATGGTGGAACGACAGAACAAAGTGGAGAGGAACCATATTTGCCCCCACCCAGTGTCAGCTGGAAAAGGGGAAATGAAGATGAGATGAGATTAAACGACCGCTTGTCGTATTTCAGCAACTGTCGAAACAAGCGGCTTGTTTTGTATTTTATTCGACATGAGTTAACTAATTAAATGGTTATTTGTTTATAATAAATTATATGGTTAAAATAGAAAGGAGGTGATTGTTGCCAGGGTAGGGAAGGAATTGTTTAACGCGGTAAAATAATAATAATAATAATAATAATAATAATAATAATAATAATAATAATAATTTGTGGTGTTTGAAGCCATATTTTCAGTGTTGCCTTAGTAAACAAGAGTTTAGTGCTTTTCAGTCGATCAACAGGAATGTACCCAAAAGAGATGGGTTATGCCCTAATCCTGAAATAAATTACATGAGATTAATAAAACACTAGGATGACCAGTTTCGATCGTCAAGCGATCATCATCAGATCCATTACACTTAGGCTACAAAATCTATGTTTGAAATACAGGTGAAAATATTTACAATATGTACAATTATTTAGTTGCAGTATTGGTACTGCAACTGTCAGTGTATGCTAAATGCAGTAGGCCTATATATGTTAGGTGAAATGCTAAATGGTGATAGCTATCCGGAGATTGTACTTTAGAGAGATTATATGGTTGTAAACTATGGTTAAACTATAAAATTTTTGGCTAACTACTTATCTGATTGTCTTCCGTATTACAGCTACTCGCAGTTTTCATGCTCACTGGAACTCGCTGTGCGGTCGACTGCGGTGGTTATCTTAACGACTGGTTTTTCCCCTGCCTCCTCCCCCCTGTCCCTACGTGCTGTGGGGAGTGATAGCGATGTGTTTATGTGAGGTGTTGCCAACCTAGATAAGATGTATGTTATTGAATGAGGTGGGTCCACAACTATTAAAGACCGTGGATTGGCCCTCGCCACGCGTGGAGCATAACCCATTCGAACTAAGCGTTGACGGTCTTATGAGGACGTCCCGGCACCTTTAATACTGCCGCGAATATGGGCCTTGGTTTATTGCAGAAGCAAAGTACATCGTACACCTGATCCAGATAACATTTACCTATTAAAAAAAACCTAATTTCCCCCCTTTTTTATCTAGCTTGGCTGTGTCGCTAAATTGTGTTTTTTCCGACAGGATGTGTTTTTTAGTAGCGTGAAGAGGGATGAGCTCTCCATGAACCTGTGTTCATTTAGATTGTTGGGATTGTTTCGTTTGGCTAGGTGTATCTCGATTGCTTCCTTTATGTCAAGAGCTCTGCCTTTCGATTCGTGATGGATTATTTTAAGGTCCGACTCTATGTTGGTAAAGCTGTGCCCTGCGTCACACATATGTTCGCACACGGCTGAATGTGTTCCGTATCTTATCGCATTCCTATGTTCATTATAACGTGTGTCTACTCGCCTTCCACTCTGCCCGATGTAATTAGCTTGACAATCGGTGTCTTGGCACGTTATAGAATATACCCCTGACCTTGAATACGGGTCACGGGGCGCGTTTCAACTATGTGAATGCGAATACATAGAAAATCACTAACCTATTCAAAAAACAAGGCATAAAGATAGCTTTCACGACGAAAAACACAACCGCTAGGCACCTCCTAAATAGTAATCTAAATAAACGTGGCCAATCCATCTCCATTTTCTTCTTTTGATCTGGGTTTCACATTGAGTATGTCCCGTTCTCTGCCACAGGTCCACGTTGGAAATGACATCTGGCCAGCGTATGCCCAGAACGGTCCGCATGAATCTGTTTACGGTCGTCTGTATGAACTATTTTAGCTTTGCTGTTACCTTCCATGTCTCACATCCATAGAAGAGAACAGACTTTACGTTGGTATCTCTTTGGATCTCCACACCGGTCGCAGCTGGGCAAATGCTGCCTTTGCCTTCCTATTCCGATTTGCGATGTCCTCTTCTGTGCCTCCAGTTGTTGATACCATACTCCCAAGATAGCTCACTTCTATGGTTGTTGCGTTATTATTAATGTAGATTAGGTATGCTAACCTGTGGTCTAATGCATTATTATTGTGACGAACCACACGCAATTAGACTATAATTCCCACTGCCCGGTTTACAATCGAGCTAGGGACCTATCATGCCGAAGTATAGCATGCTAACCACTTAGCCAAGGAGACGTATCAAAACGCTATGAGAACAATTCACAAGAATTGGATGTTAACTGGACCGGGAACTTAGTAGTTTCTAAACCCTAGTCATCATATTAATATAGGAGATGTCTCATAAGTAATGTCGTTTTTTCAAAGAAAATTTTATTTGGAAAGTTGTCTGACAAGAAATTAAACTATCCTTCAAAGTAGAGACCATCAGATTCTATGGTCTTGAGTCATCTTTTAGCGTGAGTTCATATCCCGCGACGGTACCAGTCTCTGGGGTTTGATGTGAAGAATTCGGCGAGACCCACTTCCACAGCTTCAATGTTTTCGAAATTACTTCTACGCAAGAAATGGGCCATGGATCGAAAAATATCGTAATCTGAAGGCGCAAGATCAGGGCTGTATGCTGGATGTGGTAGCAGTTCGACGCCTCCCCTTCCTGATTTTTTTCCATGGTTGTTCGTGTATTATGAGGTCTTGCTTTGTCCTGCTGCAAGAGAACTCTATTTCGGTTAACTACTGCTGGGTATCTCCGTCTCAAAATTTCATGAACTCGTTCCAGTTGTTGAGAATAAATCTGCATTGACTGCACGTCCGTTTGGAACGAACTTCCAGTGAATCACTCCTTCAAAATTCCACCAGACACACAACATCACTTTGGGGCCGAACCGATCCTCTTTAACGATGACTCAGGCAGGTTGACGGCAACTTAGGCACTGTTTCGAGGTGTCAGCGTTGCGTTAATTGACCCATTATTCGCCACATGTGACAATTCTCCTGATAAATCTACCATCCATGGGGTTACCAATAAGCTGACGACAGATATCCATTCTCCGTTGAACCTGTCCAGTGGTCAATTCAATTCATGAGGTACAGATCTACAGCTTCTGTTTGATTTTCCAAGTCTCTTAATCTGGCGATGAATTGTATCTTTTAATGATACATTCTCGCAATATACGCAATTCTAGTCACGTCCTCTTGTAAATAACATGGCGAACCAAAGAAAACCAATTCTATCTTATAAAACATTTAAAAAACGACATTACTCATGAGACATCCTAATGTAGATACTCGTAAATCTGAAAATTGGTCGACTTATCTGTGTTTGTTTCCCGCAAAACCTATTGAACAGATTGAGCTGAAATATTGGATGTGTATAGTTTTATGTTCGGCTGGCACTAAGAGGTTTACTAACTTTTAATGCAGTCAACCATTTTATATAGCCTATAATGATTCACTACACTTTCTCATGTCTTATCTACTAAAAAGCTAAAATGAAATTGTGCATGAGCATTGAGCATGTGATGTAGGCCTATTGCCGTTCAAAATTTCCATTACGGGTATTACAGCTGATCATTTAGTTATAATGTTCCCGATATCTGCTTGCACGGAAATCCAACATTCGTGAGTTTTGCACTTGGAGCACTGCCTAGCCTAGTTTCAATTTTATATTTAAAACCTCTTTGAGGAGTGGAGGCAAATTCCAAAGGATTTGTTGTGGCTTTCTATGATACTCTAACGTGAGGTTTTGAAGTTTTGAATTTCATCCAAAGAGGATATTTGAAAAGATGTTTTCCTATTTTTGAGATCTCATGTAGAAATAGAGCCCCCTGAATATTTCCACAACTGGTTGCCTGATATTCTTCAAATATTAACAGTAACTCCATATGCCATCAGGGCATTATCTCGGTTTCTTCTTGGTCGCAATATCCCCTACTAGATGTTCCTTTAACAACCCCTCACTTCAAGGACGATCGCTATTTTATACGGACTGGCTGCGTTTTAGCATTCTCACTTGCTGCGCCCATGGTTGCAGGATCGAATTCTGGTGGAGCCAATTGGCAATCGAGGGTGTGCAAATGCAAGGGAGCCGTGTCAGTAGATTTACTGACTCCTTAAAGATCCCCTTCGGGGCGAAATTCCGGCATCCCGGCGTCTCTAAAAGCCTCGGTAGTAGGAATCGAAACCAGCCCTCAGCGGTGACAGCCAAAGAGGCTAGCCACTGCGTTACGAGGTGGACTGTTAAAGCGGAACTGAAAATTATGCATCATCAACGTAATATTTTAAAAGTCAACAAACTAATGTTTCTTGTTATTTCATGATTGACGCAAACATGTCAGGGGATCTTGTAATCAAAGGTGTAAATCCAGTGTGTATTTTCAGATAACTGTTGTCCCGCACTTGACCAGATAAATTGCCAAGGTTTGCACCACCTAACTCGAGATGTTGTGTGGCCCTCTACCGCCATGTTTTACTCACTTGAAAAACTCATCCCTTTGTCCCTGAACGCAGCGCTGCCACACCACGCCCCATCCTCCGATGTCCGCAGTACCTTTGCCAAGCACAGCCACCATAGCTACAAAGAGCACGAGCACTTGGAAACAGTCTGTCCATACCACGGCTTTCATCCCTCCCTGAAAAACCAACATACATTGTATTGAGTACATGGCACAAGTAGAGCAACAATCCATCAAATAATGGGAAATATTTACACATTATTGCTTTATATTTATACTTTTACCTACACTCCTAGATTATGAACGGTATGTGATGAGGCTTCAAGATCGCGGTACAGTAGCCTATTAGTGGTAGGGAGCCAGAGCGCTGGAGGAGACACCCCTCACGTAACTGAGCCGAGCTGAAGACGATCAGTTTGTCCTTGAAGCCTCACCACATACCGTCCGTGCTCTAATATACAGGGTTAGCACAAATTGTTTAAGTGATTTCATGTACATGTATTATTGAAACTATTAGTCTACAGCATTGACACTTATAACAATTGAAAGAGAAACTCATCAAGTTTTTAGAGTCTGCTTGCCACAATGCTCGATGTGCCATCCTCACGTCACACGGCAAAGATAGATACGGTAGTCCAACTCCGACCACAAACGCTGGAGGATATCCTGGTCAATTTTAGCTACAGCCGCATAGATCCGATTCCTCAGTTCAATAAGATTAGCTGGCATGGGTGGTTCATAAACTTCATTCTTGATAAACTCACATAAAAAGAAATCACATGGGGTCAGATCAGGCAATCAGGGAGGTCAGTGCATAAGACACCGATCTGTGATCAAGGCCCATACAATCCAACGTTCAGGGAGTTGTTCATTAAGATAGTGGTGCACTGCAAGGTGGAAATGTGGGAGAGCTCAACAGTTTCGTCGGAGGCAGACGGGCGACCGGTTGATTGTTTCTTACACAGACATCTTGTGGTTACAAATTTCGAATGCCATGCACGTATAATGGTTTTATTTATTTGGTGGTTACTTGTGAAAACATGTGTGGAAATGTCTTTGAACAGTGAAATTCAAAAACACAATAAGCACGCTCCTCGTCTGCCGTCGGGCAGATAACACCGCCTAGCAGCCAACCAGTTTCCGCAGTAACCTCCAGACGAAACTTGGCGAATTCCTCTTTTCATTGGTATATGTTTCAATGCTGAACCTTATATACTTTCAATAATACACTTACATGAAATCGCTTAAATCATTTGTGCTAACTCTGTACTACATTTGATATCGTTGCTGCTCCTGAAAAATCCGCTATGTGACAATGCCATTCACTTCCATTCATTCCCCTAACGCTAGTCACGGCTCTCAGCCCTATGCTGATATAAAACCCAACCGAACAATTCACTTCGGGTTATTTTTCTCTATCAGCGAACATAGGAAAATGACTATTACTAGAGTGTTATGTGTGCTGTATGTCCGGATGTTGCTGGAGGCATGACCAGTTTCAGGGTTAAGTATGGAAGAGAACACCATAATTATATAGCAGAATTTGCAGGCGCAGTGATGATACGAAGTTTTATCCCCCTGGAGTGTAAACAAGGATGTGTGTGGCTATGATAGACATCACGCTCGTAGACGTTGTCAAACCTCCTCGCACATCTAACTTCGCTACTACTGCTGTCAACGTAACCGCTGTACTACAACTTAACAAGAATGATTTTTCATCTCCTTTTTGAGTTTTACGGTGAATGATGGTAACAATTTTAGGATTTTGATTTATATCTATTCCTTGGACTGGGCTTAGGTATACCTTTGAAATATCATCGAAATTTACAGTAAGATTAAAGAATAAATAAAGAATAAAGAACAGCCTCGAATGTCCCTTAAAGGACAAAGGCCTCCTATAAAAGGGTAGCTCTTTTTCACTAATGTGGTGAGCTAGTCACATTAGGAACATTAAGATTATGATTCATAAATTAGACCAGGACAGGCAAACTAAAAGCTTTGATGATCTAACGAAAAGCTCTCACATTTTGAAGTGATCTGTCGTTCTACCTTTACAATATGTAGAGATTTGAAGGCATTCTTTTTTTTTAGTTTTTCAGTCGGTCAACACAATTGTACCCAATGAATGGGCGAGGTACAAGATGCAAATATATAAATACACTCCTGGAAAAATGTCATGTATTAATAATATTCACAACTGTCACACTTAATTGTGATTATTACTAACTGCTCCATTTAATTGTGAATATTACTAATAAATGTATTTCGTTTTAAACACATTAGTTTCATTCCCCTGGAGTGTAAACAAGAATGTGTGTGGCTGTGACAGACATCACGCTCCCAGACTCAAACGAGAAACCATCGATAGACAGTAGAACATCCTAACTGAAACAGGCGCAACGAATCACCTGGCCAGCCTACAAAAGTAAATATCTCTCAATGAATGCCAAATTTCAGCATTACAATTCCGTTGTTAATCCCGGGGCAACGTATGGTAGTGAAACACTCTTCAAGTTAAACATGAAATCAACAACTGACAAACTACAGAAAGCAGACAGAAGAATCATCACAACAATTATTAACAACAACAACAAAATCAAGTAAATGAACAATGGAGATTGCTGCCAAATGAAGTGGCATATCGAAAGAGTGAATCAATAATAGATACAATGCGGAAAAGGAGAATCTCGTTTTTATGCCATATCTCACGCCTACCAGAAACCAGACTAATAAAACAGCTGTTTAGTTACTTCTGGAAGAGTAAAACAAAGAACAACTGGTTCAAAGAGATCCAGCATGATTTAGATGAATTCAATTTAACGATGCTCCAAATTAAAAATAGAGAAGAGAAGAATATTTTAAAGAATAAATACTTGCGATTCACATTAACAACATTTGAACGGAAAAAACTACACCATCACAAATGAACAAAGGGTAGCCAGGTCAGATAGAATGAAAAAATTTCGAGTGCAGAAGAAGCTGAATCCCTAATCTCCAAATGCTGTTGTTAGACTTAATTGTATTTGTATTGATTAAAGTGCTCCAATGAGGGCGTAAAATATGAAAGAAAAGATACATGTATTTTTTCCAGGAGTGCATTTATATATTTGTATCTTGTACCTCGCCCATTCATTGAGCACAATCGTCTTTACTGACTGAAAAGCTACAAAACAACCTTTACAATAATCATAATTCCCAAACCATTTCCTTTAAGACATCTGAACATGATATTCTGTCGATGTATGACTTTGATTTGACACCCGTAAGCGTCAGGAACATACAGTCACCGAGGCAGGATAATTAACCCACCCAAGTTAAAATCTGTGTCCCTACGGATCAAAAGCTAGCAGTTTATCTACAGTACTTCACCACAAAGCCGAGCAACATGGCATTAAGAAACAATTAAGTTACTAGCAATAGAATTAGTGTGCATAGACATTATCGACACGGGCCTAATGGCCATTTATGAATAATTAAAATAAAATCAATTTATTACTTACAAAGTGTGAAATTGGACAGGAATAATTCCCATGATATTCGTTGAATAAATGGTCGAAATGCGAGATATCATACCCCGTTGTTATAATTTGGTGCAGTCAATTCAAATAGAATTCATCAATAACATTAATTATTACTGCTACAGTACAAGCCTCCGTGGCTTAGGCGGCAGCACGCCGGCCTCTCACCGCTGGGTCCGTGGTTCAAATCCCGGTCATTCCATGTGAGATTTGTGCTGGACAAAACGGAGGCCGACAGGTTTTTCTCCGGGTACTCCGGTTTTCCCTGTCAAAATTTCATTCCAGCAACACTCTCCACAATCATTTCATTTCATCTGTCATTCATTAAATCATTGCCCCAGAGGAGTGCGTCAGGCCTCGGCAGCCAGCACAATTCATATCCTCGCCGCTAGATGGGGGCTTCATTCATTCCATTCCTGACCCGGCCGGAGACTGGAAGCAGGCTGTGGATTTTCATTTTTCATTACTGCTACAGTAAATATTCGCGAGCTACTAAATCTATGCTGGTGATTTACCGGTAGATGTCGATCGACGTGTTGCTGGCCCCTGAGTTAGACCATATTCGTGTATCAATGTGTGATATGGAGCACAGTGGTGCAAATCCTACAGTACTCGGTCGTACATATCTCAATAGCCACTGCAGTTAAAATGGACGTTGAACCCAAAGAAGGAGGGAAGCTTACAGTTTTACGTGACCGTTAATCTTACGATCGTTTGTTACAGGACCTCCGTTTTTTTAACGTGGAATCCCAACCTCCGCACGTGACATTTCACCTTGAAAGTCCCACATGCATTAATCGGCACTTTAGGTTATTGATAGCTGATATTGATAGTTATGGTACTCCTTGGTGGGAGACTAGCAACTTGACCGCTTCGCCATCACACCCGGATGTTAAACCCAATACATTATTATTACTATTATTATTATTATTATTGTTATTACTATTAAGTCTATAAATGTTTTAAAAGCACCAAACAAAGGAAATAAGTTTCCCTGAGATCATTTTCCGGGATATTTTTATGATGTTTCCTGCAAACCAGCAAAGTGGAAACTAAAACAAGAAGATTGTGTTCAAGTTTTAGTGCTCGGGTGTATCATTACAGTGAAGACAAACAGATCTTAAAAGTCACGACATGCAAAGAAGATGAAACTTTCAACTCTTTATGAACGGGTAAAGTGTTTGCCTTGTGGATACTTACTATAGTTGTGTAGAAGATGACGACCACGTACATCACGGTCACGATCGCTTCCTTGTTAATACCAGTAACTGCAAAGGAAATAAAAGAAGTTACCAGAATAGACAAACATATTTACCAAAGACCTAGTGTCAATTAGGTTAGGAGTAACAATAGCAAACATTGAGTTATTGATAGTTATGGTACTCCAGCTTGTTCGTTGCCAGCCTGATGGCATTGAGAATCTCAAATGCCCTTCCGATGATTTTCGCTTCTTTACCAGCAATAACTTGGAACTAATTCTATAATATGTCTCTGTTTAACTTCCTTATATTGCAACTTTCCCATCCCTATCCTAATGCATATAGACATCGCCTTCCGTACGTCAAATCTAATGATACTTAATTCACTGCTGATAAATTTGTATTTTACTTATTTAAAGCTAAATATAAAGAATTACCTTAATACCCAGTGCCTCTTTGAAGTTATCTACTCCATCTCTCTCATATGCATGCAGATTGGCACTATCCAGGCTCCAATTCCTGAAATCTAATAGTTCATTTGAATAGGCCTACATCATAACAGCATTACAGACTCCATAGTGCCTTACTTATTTTACACCTTATGGTATTTGAATTCATCTTACTGATATTAATAGTTATGATACTCCAACTTCCTCACCGCCAGCCCAATAGTATTAAGTACTGTACCTCATATGCCCTTCATTTCTTTACCGCCAATAATTTGGAACATTGAACGCTCGCCCAATGGGCCAAGCTGTCTCCGGACTCAGAAGACGAGTGAGTTCAAACGTGAACGTCAGTCGTCCTTGAAATTGTCTTCCATGCCTTTCAATTTTCAACGTCAGGTAACCGCTGGGAGGGTACCTTTGAACAGACCCCGGCCATTTCCTTCCAACCCCTTGACCATTCATTTCACCACTCATCAATTTCTTTCATAAAGTTAGAGGCAGGAAGGGCATCCAGCTGTAAAAACGACCCGCCACATAGAAATTCATCGCCACTTCACCAGCTCCAGCTCACTCAGACTTAATTTATTTACAGTGGATATGTAGACTATTTAACAAATATCCTATACTGTACAATAGTATTTACAATTATTGAGCTACAGAAGTATTTGATTAACCTACATTAAGCTTAAGTGAGCAAGATCTGATAATGTTCACTTTACGAATTAATAATAATTAATTAATAAAGAATTAATTATTAATATTAATATTAATATAATATAACGAAAGAAACTAGTCATCCAATTTAGCCCCCCCCCCCATTTATGTGAGAAGTGTGTTTTATTAAGTCTATAAATAATTCAAGTAATTTATTTCAGGCACTAGAAAATTAATTGAAACTCCCGCCCAATCTGATAGGGCACAATCGCGTTGACCGACTAAGAAACAGTAATTGTTGATGCAGGTACATATTATAATCATTTTAAATGATCTTGTCGACTTCGTCCTTACGCTGAGGTCTGGTGTTACATTACGGTGACGGGACGAAATGTAGAATGCACTAAAGTGTGTGACGTCATAGTACGATGTAGCAGCGGAGTAGCCTACCAAAAAGGCAGTGCGAGAACAGAGTTTCAAGAAGGCAGAGTGAGAACAATCAAGTAGGCAGTGAAGAAATAAAATAGGATCTTGAAACTTTGTTGTCGCACTGCCTTCTTGGTACTCGGCTGCTAGCATTTAAAATGATATAAAGTCCAGTCTTTCAGACTGACTATCCGTGTCTTTCATTGTTATTATTGGCCTATTTTCATTTATGAAAAACCGGGCTTATGAGATCACCTTTTGACCGCGCGCGCGTGTGTGTGTGTGTGCGTGTGCGTGTGCGTATGGGTGCGTATGAGTGTACCCCCTCCCCCCATTGATATCTAAACGGCTGGAGAAATTTCAATAAAACTCGGTAAGGTCATAGTAATATTTCGTCCGACCCCGACCGTGTCCTTCAAATTTCATTACGTCCCACCAATCCAACATGGCGGCTGTGCGAAATATTTCACCGGCATTCTATATCTCCGGAACTATTACTGATATCACCCTGAAATTTGTACGGTGATAAAGGGCACTACTAGAAGTTCACGTATGAGACTTTAAACAAGTAGTTCCGTGAAGAACTAAAGGCTATTTTCATATATCCTACTTATGTTAATTGCCTCTATCAACATACAAAATTTCAGTGTGATTCCTGTAATAGATTCGTAGATATTGAGAGCCGTCCAATGGTCGCCATGTTGGGTTTTATATATGTAGTTCTTAGAGTTATGTACTATACATGAAGATTATTGTGTACGTGTAGTATTCAAACTTCAATCGCAACATTAGGACTCAAGAAGTAAAAACGAGATTTGAAAATTTCGCACAGCTGCCATCTTGTGGTTATGAAAACAATTGAAATAAATTAGATGCCAGTGGATTGGCATTTGTATAAACATTTACCGTACCATGTTTCACTGCACTCGGATGGTTAAATCTCGAGAAACGTCCATTTAAATATTTATAGTTCACGTCGCCTCCATGTTGGATTTGTTCACACCAGGTTATCAAAAGCCCTATAAGTGAGCTTATGTTCATAGCCCCTATGAACATAAAAAGTCAGTTTTATTGCTGTAAAAGATTCGTAGATATTGAGGACCGTCTAAATATTTCAGATGGTCGCCATGTTGGATTGTTATATGTAAAGGCCATGGAGTTATGTACCATTAAAGGAAAATGATTGCGTAGGTACATTATTCAAACTTTCACTTCCATCGCATGATTACGACACAAGAAATAAGAACTTAATTTTTAAATTTCGCAAGGCCGCCATCTTGAGGCTAAGTAAACAATTGAACTAAATCAGATGCCAGTGCATTACAATATGTATAAACGTTTACTGTACTATATTTCACTGTGCTCAGATGGTTAAATAGCGAGAAAAGTCTATTAAAATGTTTCAACTTCACTTGGCCGCCATGTTCGTTTTGTACTTTACTGGTTTTTGAAACTTACATATATAAACTTGTAGACTAGTAGTGCCTTTTATCACCGTAAAAAATTTCAGGGTGATATCAGTAATAGTTTCGGAGATATAGAATGCCGGTGAAATATTTCGCACCACCGCCATCTTGAGGTTATGTAGAAAATTGAACAAAATTAGATGTCAGTGCATTACAATGTGTATAAACATTTGCTGTACCGAGTTTCATTGCGTTCGGATGGTGCAGTGAAACATGGTACAGCAAATACTTATACGTAATGCACTGATATTTAATTTAGTTCAATAGTTTATAACCTCAATATGACGGCTCTGCGAAATTTTAAATTTAAGTTTTTATTTCTTGTGGAATAATCAAGTGATTGAAGTCAACGTTTGTATAATTAACCTACGCAATAATCGTCATCAAATAGTACGTAGCTCTATGGCCTACATGGCGACCATCCGAAATATTTAGACGGTTCTCAATATCTACTAATCCATGACAGCAATCAAACTGAAATTTTGTATGTTGATAAAGGCTATGAACATAAGTTCACCTATGGGACTTTCAATAACCTGGTGAGCACAAATATAACATGGCGGAGACGCGAAATTTACATATTTAAATGGACATTTCTACATCGATTTAACCATCCGAGCGGATTGAAATTTGGTACGGTAATAGTACATTATGCAACGAGCCTGTAATAGTAATAATTAAGGCACGAGTATGTTTATAAAACGAGCGAAGCAAGTTCTATACTGTAGTTTCCATACGAGTGTCTTAATTACCATTACAGGCGAGTTGCATACGACTGTTTATGTTCGACGATAATTATAACTTTATTATATGTTTTAACATAAATATTCATAAATATCTGTGGGATTCAGTAACTTCAGTTAGTGAACAGACCGCACTGGGTGGTTTGCTAACTGAACAGAGCGCATGCGTGGGTCAAAGAATTTCAAAAGTAGAGACCATTTACTTTGCTTGGCAATGCTATTGTTTACAGCCTGCATGATGTCTAGTGCCGATCAGAACTAGCATTCACTAATATTGTCACCGAAGTCGTTTGAAAGCAATGCGCTGTGTATAAATTGGTGTTGGGGATATTAAGGTACAGTGCTATTTCTTGTCTCATATTCGCCAATTTATTTACGCGAACATATCGGATGGTGCACTTTCCGTGTCGGTAATTTATATAGAAGAATGCTGTGTTGCTAACTTCTGGACGTAGATTCATAAATTTCTTGCACATGTTATAGTATTTTCGTGTTACCGTTAAGGTTCGTGCTGATTTTGCCTTTGTGTTTGGGATTGTAACTACAATGGTTGATCCGATATCCAATTTGAACTTTCAAATCATGTAATTCATGTCCAACATGTTTGACTTTGAGCGCATGCGCGAAGCTATTCTTACCTAATTGGTGAATAAATGAGCTCTCATTGGCTGGAGAAACTGTTTCATAATGAAGAATAGTACTATAATAACCCTCATTATGATACAGTTTTCTGACATATAATATTTACATTTCGACATCGTCGAACATAAATGCTTAAACAAATTTTAATCCACTGACATATAATTTATTTCAATTGTTTTCATAACTACAAGATGACGACTGTGCGAAATTTTAAAATCTCTTTTCTAATCTTGTGTCCTAATCATATGATTGTAGTTTGAATAATACACCTGCGCAATAATCTTCGGGTAATAGTACATAACTCTATGACTTACGTATACATAAATCCAACATGGCGACCATCTGATATATTTAGACGGTTCTCAATATCTACGGATGTATTACAGCAATCAAACTGAAATTTTGCATTTTGATAGAGGATATTAACTTAACTAGGATATATGAAAATAGGCTGTTTAGTTCTTCACGGAACTACTTGTTATAATAATAATAATAATAATAATAATAATAATAATAATAATAATAATAATTATTATTATTATTATTATTATTATTAATATTATTATTAATTTTAGCCGACTTTCGATTTTTGCAAAAAACAAAAAAGGGGACTAATGACATCTACACGGCACAAAAGTTCGTGTGTCTACCGTGTATGTTTGTATGTGTGTCCTACCTTTCAATAAAAATACAATGAAAGCGAATTGTACCAAATTTGGTACAGAGGTAGCACTAGCAAAGCACACTTCTGTGTCATGTTTTATAGTCTACTACCACCAACTTAACGAAAACAAAATGGTGGCTACCCAAACGTTCGAAGTTTAAATCAAATTACTAAGAGGAGTCGGCCAAAGTGCCACCTTCTGATAGGGAATCATGGAGGTGACTTGTGCAATTGTGCAATCACCCTTAAAAAAATTACGGTGATAAAAGGCACTACTACAAGTTTATATATGTAAATTTCAAAAACGCTGAAAGGCAATATAGTCTCAAATTGAAATGTATGTGTGACTAAACTAATCAACGGATCTCTACCAAATGTTTCAAAAATATACAGCCATGTAGAAAGCGTCTGACACCCAAACTACAAGGCCATCCAACATACATGTATAATTTCAAGATGCGGGCGTGTGAATCATGCAAGCATTATAATTCATAACTTATGATCCAATCAATCTATATTCACGGTAATTGGTATTCAGATAGTTTTATATAAGGACCCTCTGTTGTCAACATGAGACCGTATGTTACGCGCAGCCATCATCTTGAAATTATAAAATGTATCTATAAATAACTCTCAACACTGAAGAGATACAGTAACGAAGATTAGCAACAAGGTAGGACCGTATAAGTGACCTTGTATGCAAAGGAAAAATAACAAACTCTCGATATATTCAAGTTGGCAGCTGTGCGAACTATTAGAACATTACAATCAACAACTCAGAATTAAATTGGGTAATTAAAACCAATCTTGCTATGAGATAAGCATCATATTATAGCTGTCATATGCGTTAGTCAAAAGATTATCACACTGAATATAGCGCACAGTGGTCATCTTGAAATGTCAAAATAACATTCGGTATTCTAGACCTATAATAACGAAATTTAGTGATAAAATAAGACCATATGAGTCTGTAAGTATGCCCAAAGTAAAAGACGGGTGACATCATAGATTCAAGATGGTAGCCAAGCGTACTATTAAATTATACAAATTAGTAACCTAGGCTGTTAATTCACAACTAAGGCGAAACTTGATAGAAGAAGAGTATGATATGAAAGACGTCAGTGGCGTTACTGTAGTTATAAATTTATCAAACTGAATATAGCGTGCAGCGGCCGTCCTGAAAATTCATAGTTTGAAAATAAATAACATTCTATGTTTTAGAACGTCAATAACGAAAATAAGTGATAAAGTAGAAACCAATATGGAGTGTCGTAAGCCCAAAGGAAAATAACAGCGACTTTAAATTTTCAATATGGCGGCCGGACGTCATAATAAAACTAAATAGTGAATGCTTCAGAATGTAATTCCGCAATTTAAATGAAACTTAGTAATAAAGAAGTTCCGTATAAGGGACCTTGCTGAAATAAGCCATACGAATATCACACTTAATATAAGGTGAGGCAGCCATCTTGAAAATGTAGAATATGATAATTAATAACGCAAAGTATTTTTAACATACAACAACGAAAATTAGCAATAATGTGGAACCGTTTAAGTGTCTTCCTATGACTAAGTCAAAAGAACAGCGACTCCATACATTTATGATGGCAGCTGGGCGTATTCATAAAACTTGAATATATAGAACTCACGATATAATAGCACAGTTAACGCGAAATTTACTGAGAAAAGAGTAGCATAAAAATACCTCGCTTCCCTTATTCATAGTAATATGACACTGAATTTAGCGCACAGTGACCATCTCGAATAATAAAATACACAAACAAATAATTCTATATATTTTAGAGATACAATATCTCCTTGGCATTAAAGTAGAACCATATATGGGCTTTGTATGCCAAAGGTATAAGAACACCCCCTTCCTCCCCCGAGTGGCTATCAATAACTCAGGATCCAATTGGGCAATTAACATGAGACTTTGTTGGAGGAAAGAAAGAGATAGGATACCTCGCTTCGATTAGTCATAATAGTATCACACTGCATCTTGAATATATAAGATATTAATATTGGGAATCCATATTAATCTAATGACGAAACACAGCAAATAGGCTATGTAGTGGCATATACAAGGCTTTCTCTGCAGAAGGCACAAGATACACGAGTCCATACATCCAAGATACTGGTTGGGCGTACGTTTCTAAATTTTCCATCAATTCCTCTAGATGAGAAAGTGGAATTACAACGAAACTTCGTAAACGGGGAGTCTTATATAGAATACGACCCTTACCGTTCATCACTAGAATATTCAATTATACTGCTTGATAAGGACAAGGAGTTATAACTACACCCATACATTTAGGAGAAAGTAGGCTATATGTTCTTTACTGAACAACTTGTGTTTTTATGTGAGACCAATGAAAAAGATACAGTGAACTTAAGTTTCCACACACAACTACTTATAACGGAATACATCAAAGAACCGAAATGACAGGCAAGATTACCTTGTAGAGTCCTGGTTGGTATAACAGACTTAACAGTCCTAACATACATTCATTCTAGAAATTAATTTTTCTTTACCAATTACGACCCTGCTACACGGTTGTATGCATTTAGATGATAAAGAGTTTAGATCTTATCTTAAGAACACGCTAATAAAATATTGATGATGATGATGATATTTGTTATTGTTTTAAGGAGCCTAACTCACAATGAAAAGAGCATGCTAGTTGGTTTGATGGCAACAAACGGACACGCAAATAACAGAAGTACGGTCAGACAAAGAATCTAAAATCCCAAAGACTAGATTATTGTTATTGTTATTAGGCCTTAAATATTACAATAAGAACATTTTTGGGGCATGCAATCTCAACGATGAAATGTATGTATATTATACAGATACTAATACATACACAATAGTATAAAGAGTGATCCACCAAACGTCAATAAATTAAGTACTAGAAATTCTTTAATGTACTAGTTTCAGCCACATTGTGGTCTTCTTCTTCTTCACCATAATTAACAGTTCACAAATGACATTGAGAGGCAATAACTGTGATTAATTTCATATCAATACTGTACACAATTAAGTTATACAGATACTGTAAAGATAACATAAGTTGTGTCTAATCCTGCATCTATTATAACGCCCATAAAAATAGGGAAAGCTTTTAGTTTTACGTGACCGTTAATCATGCAATCATGAGCCACGGGACCTCCTTCTTACGTGGAATCCGAACCACAGGACATGGCATTTCACTTCGTAAATCCCACATGCATTGACTGGGAATCAAACCTGGTCCACCTTGGTGAGAGGACAAAAGCTTGACCGCTGCGCCACCATGCTCCGCATAAAAAAAATAAAAAAGCGTTTCGGTTGACTTATATTTTAGGCAATGCGAACGACCTTCGGTGCAAATTGGTAGAAAGAATCAACGTTCTTCTGCCTGAGGGGAAATGTGTATCTGTATCTGATGTGCTGTCGCTTGACTTGCTGCATGCTATAACGCACATTGGCGAGACATCAAGTTGCGCAGCACGAGCTCTAAATGATTGGGTAGCTAATACAACTGACAAGAGAGTATGGCTCTCTCCCATGTGTTTCAGCAATGTAAAAGCACGTCCATTTGTTTGGCCATGTCAGGCACGTTGCGAGGGTCATTAGTGGGTCCACAGAACAATACTCTCTTCAGCCAAGACATTCCTGGCGAATCTTAATGTAGTGAAACATCAAGAAAGTAGAATGTGTTCAAAAGTGTTCGGTAACTATTCGTGACTCAAGGATCTTACGCCATGCAAACAGTAAACAAACCGCTTACCCATCAACTTAAAAAGGAAAGAGACTTCCTCCGCTCCACTGAGGAATATCGAGTCACAGATATGTTTCCTTCTTGTTTTATGTTATTGAAAGGCACATATTTTCTCGCCCTGGGTTGTACGCATACGTCTCATACGTTCAGCGTACATGTTCACAGTGAGCGAGTTGTTCTACAACTGCGTAATAAAGTGTAATATTATACTGTACAAAGCCGGCCTCTCACAGCAGGGGCCCGTGGTTCAAATCCCGGTCAATCTATGTGAGATTTGTGCTGGACAAAGCGGAGGCAGACAGGGAAAACCGGAGTACCCGGAGAAAAACCTGTCATAATTTCATTCCAGCAACACTCTCCACTTTAATTTCATTTCATCTTGTCATTCACTTAATCATTGCCCCAGAGAAGTGCGACAGACTTCGGCAGCCGGCACAGTTCATATCCTCGCCGCTAGATGGGGCGGTCGGTCAATTGGAAACAGGCTGTGGAGTTTTCATTTCACTGTACAAATACTTCTCGCCTGGCAGAGGCAGCAATGCGATGCAGATAGTATCTGCACGTGCCTGCTTAGGGGCAAGGTGCGCGGTACACCGTCACACTTTCAATGTTTATCACGCAAATTTTGGCTTGACACCTAGCCCAAAACATAGGCCTATCCATGTGAACAAAAACCGCCTTCACTCCGGCCCAGTGTTGGCTGTACTGAAGAAACCTAACTGGCTTTGTTTTAAGATAAAAAAAATGCTTCGAAAAGTAACTTACAGAGGACTGTAGTTGGCAAAGGACAGATAAGGTTTACTTTAGTTTCGACTCTGCCTATTTCAACACCCACCAGTAAATTACCACAGTAGGTTCAGCAATAATCTTGTCTTCAGTTGAAAGCAACATAAATATATCTGTGGCCGTCCATATTTCTCATTCGCAACTACTGTAAAACTCACCCAAAATATCAGTAGTTCCGTTATCCCTTCGAACAATGCAACTACCAATTTCTCCACTATTTCGACCTAGAAGATATTCAGCTTGTTTATGAATAGTTTTGAGAACGATATTCACAGTGTTCTGTTGTTACATTGCTTAGCCCAGGTGTGTCAAACTCAACTTTTGCAAAGGGCCAGCTCGAAGTCCAAGGGTTACCTGCCGAAATGAAAATAAATAGTAGCTGTTGGTTTTATACAGTAGAATACTACGTACGTATATAATTATGATTCCAGGAAACAATCAAAACCGGGAGTTGCGAGGGGGTGATGTTTCCTTAGTGCCCCAGAAGAAAGTGTCAGCACAATGTGGTGTGAGACTAAAAGGGACATTCTGACAACCTTTCGAAACGCTTCCTATTAGTGCATTAATCTGTAAATGTAAAAGTCTATCCTTCGCAACCTTAGCAAACCTTTAAGACAAAAATATTTTGTGTAATTTTCAATATGCGCGCATTTATGGGCACTTGTCTTCTGGGCTATATAAAAGTCAGTTTTCCAAGAAAATTTTATTTTACATAAAATATTGTTTGGCCTACAAATTCAACAATTATTCTGGGTTCGATTCCAGCTCTGCCAATAAATTTTATTCTATTATTCTGGTCTGAGGGCTGGATCAGGTACACCCGGCCTCTTGAGGCAAAGCTGAGTAGCGATGGGTTCGATTCCCACCTCAACCAATCTAGAAGTGATTTTCCTTGGTTTCCCACTTCTATTCGAGGAAAATGCCTGGATGATTACTAACTTAAGGCGACGATCGCATCCGTTCCCGTCTTCGCCACAATTAGGAATACACACTCGTTTGTAGACACCATACTAACGTAGGTTATCCCACAAATTCTACACACATCCAAGTACGAGGCCGATAACCTGGACGTGTGGACCCTTAAAACAACAATTATTTATAATCACATTTAAGTACACGGGGACGAAAAGGCCGCAATGTCCAAGCCTCTAAAATAAAATAAAAAATAACAATTCAAAAGCGATTCAACTATCTTATTACTCCTGAGAACCTTTTAACCGGGTGTAACATTTGCTCCCTGCTTACCCTGTAACATGAAAATGAAGTGACCAAGCGGTGAAGTTGTGAAGGAAATTGGAGCTCGTCGACCTGATCACGAATCTGGATTAAGTTTTCAGGGAATGCATAACAGTTCCGAGGCAAAAGCCACAATCGCATTGCAGCCTATAGCTTTGTTTCTAGTTGCCAAAGGGATGACGCATTGAACAGGCCACTCAGAATTTGCAGGCATAGCGCACTAGTCCCGCCGGCCTCGCACCAAGAAGAGGGGAAGCGTGCCATCCTTTCCCATAGTGATGTTTCTATAGAGTTACCAGGTAGAAAAGACTGTTGGAGGCGGGGCTCGCATTACGTAGCTGCTGAAGAGCTTCCCCCTCCATACACGACTTCGGAAGGTCCAGCGACTAGGACAACGAAGCAAGTAGCAGCGAGAAAGAGAGAGAGAGACACTTCCCCTACCTGACGCACATGCGCAGAAGAAAGACTAGCGAGTGGCAAGGGAGCTGGAAACACTCCCCCCTACTTTGGTGCGCTTGCGCGTTGCAACATTCTTTTCAACCTGGTCACTCTATAGTTGCCCACAGCCTATGTTGCTAGTTGCCGAAGGGATGACGCATTAACCAGGCCGCTCACATTTTGCAGGCATAGCGCACTAGTCCCGCCAGCCTCGCACCAAGAATGGGGGAAGCGTGTCATCCTCTCCTATAGTGATGTTGCTAGATGCCGACAGTCTACAGCCTATGTTGCTAGTTAACGAAGGGATGACGCATTAACCAGGCCACTCAGAATTTGCAGGCGTAGCGCGCTAGCCACTGCCTCTCCTCGCACCAAGAAGAGGTGAAACGTGCCGCCATCCTCTCCTATAGTGATGTTATCATGTGACCAGGTGGGGAAGAGCCAGTGTGACTCGCTGGTCTGTGGGACAACACGTAAGGGGAAACGTTGCACAGTGTGGTCCACCCGCCCCTTATTATTTAGTTTTATGAAACCCAACTAACATCGCATTTCTCCCGATGGTCGATATTGCTCTGCGCTCTGACTGTGCGACAGCAATGTAATTGGGTCATGGGTCTAGCAAAGAAAAACCAACCTTAAACCTTTCCCCGCTAAATACTATGGCCCATTCTACTAACATATGACTTACTGCTCCTTGAAATAACACACATACACGTAAGACGATCGAATTAATAGCTTACGCCACGTGATCTGTAATAGTAGAAAGATAAATCAACACCATAAATCGTGATTGAGGACTTTGAGATGGACTTAAACGTTTGAGGTGGGACGGCTACAGTAACTACAGCACGTTTAGCGAGCAATATCTACCATTTGTTGGTGGCTGAGAGGTTTAATGCCTGGCCGTACGTGGTGGGCGCGAGGGGGTAGAATGCTGCTTCTAATCCAGTAGTAGGCATACTTTTTTGAACGAAAGCCCACATTCCATTTTAGTCGGGATGTAACTACAGTGCCACATTTATTGCCTTACGACGTATTCTTGTGAAGAGTACGTTGAATTCTGATGATTTATAATGAGAATACGATCGAATTGGTACGTTATGCCACGTGACCTGTAATGGCAGCAAATTTAAAAACTGGCATGAATATTAAGCGACTTCGGTGGCGGAGTTGGTAGCATGCTGAACTGCTGTGCCCAAGATAGCGGGTTCAAACCCGGCCGAAGTCGTCAGATTTTGTCGCCTCCGTAGCGTAGCGGTCAGCATGGTTAGCTGCCGCCCCGGAGGTCCTGGGTTCGATTCCCGGCTCTGCCACGTAATTTGAAAAGTGGTATGAGGACTGGAACGGGGTCTACTCAGCCTCGGGTGGCCCAAATGAGTAGAGGGGGTTCGATTCCCACCTCAGCCATCCTCGAAGTGGTTTTCCGTGGTTTCCCACTTCGTCTTCGGGCAAATGCCGGGATGGTACCTACTGTAAGGCCACGGCCGCCTCCTTCCCTCTTCCTAGCCTATCCATCCCAATCTTCCATCCCTTCCCATCCCTCATGAGGCCCCTGTTCGCTTTGCAGGTGAGACCGCCTGGGCGAAGTGCTGATCACACCTCCCCAGTTGTATCCATCCCGACCAGATGTTCCAAGCTCCAGGACACTGCCCATAGAGGCGGTAGTGGTGAGTTCCCTCGCTGAGTCCGTGGGAACCACCAACCTAGAGGGTAAATTGACTAAATAAAAAAAATGAATATTAACATAACATATCGAAGTGTCGCTCCGGAGGTCCGGGTACGATTCCCAGCTTTGCCAAGAAATGTAATACTTGCCTGAGGGCTGAAATTAGGTACACTTAGCCTCGTGAAGCAAATATGAGAAGAAGTGGGTTCGATTCCCACCTCAGCCACCCTGGAAATGGTTTTCCGTGGTTTCCCACTTCTAGTCCGGCCAAATTCCGGGACGGATTCTATCTTAAGGCCACGGCCGCCTCCTTCCTAATCCTTAATTGCAAATACACACATCATTATAAGCCCGCAATAACTCAGGTTATCAGACACATTCTACACACGGGGCTAAATGACCGCGATGCTCTAGCAGTCTAGCCCCTCAAATGAAACAAAACAACAACATATCGAAGGATATTATGATCGCCAGTGCTTGCATCGAAGTATACGTATTCCTTAGAAATTCCCATGGTATTATTAGCATACTTTCGATTTTTGCAAAAAATGAAAGTAGACTTATGAGATCTACACAGGGCCAAAAATTGTGTGTCTGTCTGTGTGTGTGAGACTGTGTGTCTCTCTCTCTCTCTCTCTGTGTGTGTGTGTGTGTGAGTGTATGTATTCTGAATAACTCCCCCCCCCCCCCCACTATCAATTCGAACACGGTGAAACCGAATTGAACGAAATTTGGAACAGAGGTAGAACTAGCAAAGGGCACCTCAGTGTCATGTTTTATATCGCCACCATCTTGACGGAAACGTAATGGCGGCCACCCAGATGTTCAAAGTTTAAATCAAATTACGAATAACCTAATCATCCGATCTCTACCAAATTTTGCAACAACATATATTTATATGGCGAGCGTCTTTTAACTAAACTACAAGGTAATCAGCCCAATAGTTTGCAGATGGCGGCCACGTATGTGTGCAAATCGATTCCCCCTATCAATTCAAACACGGTGAAACCGAATTGAACGATATTTGGTACAGAGGTAGCACTAGCAAAGGAGACCTCAGTGTTATGTTTTATATCGCCGCCATCTTGACGAAAACGTAATGGCGGCCTCCCAAATGTTCAAAGCTTAAATCAAATTACGATTAACCTAATCATCCGATTTCCACCAAATTTTGCAACAACATATACTTATATGGCAAGCGTCGTTTGACTGAACTACAAAGTCATCATCCTATTAGTTTGCAGATGGCGGCCATGTATGTGTGAAAATTGATTCCCCCTATCAATTCAAACACGGTGAAACCGAATTGAACGAAATTAGGTACAGAGATAGCACTACCAAAGGGCACTCCAATGTCATGTTTTATATCGCCGCCATCTGGACGAAAACGTAATGGCGGCCATCCTAATGTTAAAAGCTGGAATCAAAATTCGACCAACCTAATAATCTGATCTCTACCAACTTTTACAAAAACATACCTTTATGTATAGAGAATCTTTTGACCACACTACAAGGTCATCAGGCCAATAATGTGCGGATGGCGCCATGTATGTGTGCAAATCGATTCCCCCTATCTTTTCAAACACGGTGAAACCGAACGGAACGAAGTTTGGTACAGAGGTAGCACTAGCAAAGGCCACCTCAGTGTCATGATTTATATCGCCGCCATCTTGACAGAAACGGAATGGCGGCCACCCATATGTTACAAGCTTAAATCAAATTACGACCAATCTAATCATTTGAACTCTACCAAATTTTTCAACAACATACAGCATCTCTTGACTGAACTACGAGGTCATCAGCCCAATAGTTTGCAGATAGTAGCCATGTATGTGTGCAAATCGATTCCCCATATCAATTCAAACACGGTGAAACCGAATTGAATGAATTTTTTTACAGAGGTAGCACTAGCAAAGGGCACATCATATTCATGTATAATATCCGTATAGCACGTTGTATTTCAAGACGCTACTACAACTAACATTCAATTATACTCCTTGAAAAGGACAAAGAATTATAACAATACCCATGCATTTAGGAGAAAGTAAGCTATACGTTCTTTACCGAACATCTTGTTTTGTTATTAAATTCTAACAAATAGTCTTAGCACATCATTAGGCCCGTGAAACAATCCTTCATTGTTTTACACCAAAATATCTTGGTGTCACCCTCGATCGAACTCTGTCTTTCAAGCAACATTGCTTGAACACCAAAAGTAAAGTATCTGCACGAAATAACATACTAAGATGCCTGACAGGAAGGACATGGGGTGCTCACCCCACCACTCTCAGAACTTCATCCCTTGGACTGAGCTTCTCAGCTGCTGAATATGCAGCACCAGTTTGCCTTTCTTCTCCACATTCCAAAGAGGTGGATATAGCTCTGAATGAGACTTCCAGGATTGTATCTGGATGTCTTAGACCAACACCACTTCAGAAGATCTACCCTCTTATTGGAATTTCTCCACCTCATGTCCGAAGAATGGTAGCAGCAGCATCTGAGAAGAAACGGCAAGAAACCGACTCAAGGCATTCACTTTTCGGTCAACAACCAGTCCGACAGAGACTGAAGTCCAGAAACAGCTTTTTGAGGGGAGTAACAGCCCTCGAAGGCTCACAAGAAGCTTCCCGTGTGAAGATGTAGAAGACAGAGATCACAGACCCAACTGTTCCACTATCAGAGAAAATGGCACCTGGTCACAACTTGCCATATGGAATTTGGAAATCATTGAACAGGCTGACAGGGGTTTCACGCTGCAAGAACAATCTCATGAAATGGAACATGCTCGTCAACAATGATGAGTTTTGTGACTGCGGCAAGTTACAAGATCCAGAACACCTGCTGATCTGCTCCTTGGTGGAGGACGTATGTTCGAAGGACGATATTTTGGCTGCAAATGCTGATGCTGTAACTGTTGCTACTTACTTGCAAAGTCTAATTTGATTCGGACACGGAAAATAAAATAAATAAATTTAGGCCCGTATCACACGACACTCGCTGGTAAGGAAGCTGCTGTGATCGCTGGTACAAAATCCTGAATGATTCTGTTCTCTTCGTCAGTACACCTGCTTGTATGACCGAAGTGTATCATACGCTAGCATTTTGTACGCTAGGTTGTATGAAATAAAACCGAAGGGCTGTCGTTTGAGGGCATTATTTGCAGTAAATTCACCTGCTTTAAGTAAATTAGAAAACATGCTAGGTACTGAATGAATGCATTCCAATCAATATTTAAGATCGAACTGTAATAATTGAATATTTTACCATACGCGTTAATAAGAAGCGCAACAAAAACCTCCCGAGTGTGTTGAAAATGTGTGCAAGTGTTATTGCGCCCGTTCACTCCTTCGAAGATCCCGGGTTCAAGACTATCCAACGGCAGACTTTTAAAATTCTTTTTAACTATTTTATGATACCCTCCCTACCTCGTACAGCAAGATTTCAACTTGGTTTTGTTCACATTGTCTACGAAGACGATAGGGAAAGTTATTTTCTTGTTTCATTTAAATGGTTATTTCCTCTAAATACTGTTCAAAACCATGGATGGATAGTATTCGTTATAATTATTATATTTTTAGTCGATTTTACCCTCCAGGATAGGTTTTCCCACGGACTCAGCGAGGGATCCCATCATTACCGCCTCTACGGGCAGTGTCCTGGAGCTTGAAACATCTCGTCTTGGGGATACAACTGGGGAGGTGGGATCAGCACCTGCAAAGCGAACAGGGTCCTCTTGAGGGATGGGAAGGGAGGGGAAGATCTGGAGGGATAGGCAAGGAAGGGGGAAGGAGGCGGCCTTGGCCGTACGGTAGGTAACATCCCGGTATTTACCCGAAGGTGAAGTGGGAAACCACGGAAAACCACTTTGAGGATGGGTGAGGTGGGAATCGAACCCCCTCTACTCATTTGAACCACCCGAGGCTGAGTAGACCCCGTCCCAGTCCTCATACCACTTTTCAAATTTCGTGGCAGAGCCGGGAAACGAACCCAGGACGTCCGGGGTGGCAGCTAATCACGCTTACCACTACGCAACGGAGGCGACTCTATTCGTGATAATTAGAATTTTAATAGTTCAATATTTATCCCAGAATAATAATATGACACGTTCTGTAATTACTGCCTTGCTGCGAGGCTGAACTGTAACGTTCTCGCTTGCTATGCCCAAGGTTGCAGGTTCGTATCCTGGCGCAGTCAGCTGGCTATTGAGGGTGCACAAATGCGAGGGAGCCGTGTCAGTAGATTTACTGGCATGTTGAAGATCCCCTTCGGAGCAAAATTCCGGCACCCCGAGTAGCCAGAGTAGTTAAAAGGGACGTAAAACCAATAACATTATAATTATCTGTATTTACTCTATGTTTGGGGAAGATTACCTCGTAGTTCCGCCTTTTAAAACCTCACTAACTAACTATTACTGTAAGTGTATAGCAAGCGCTATTCGCACAGACGCCGTTGAAAGAAATTATAGTTTCGGTCTGATGTATTTATTCGTGAGCCTACCCACATAACAAATCTATTTGTTATGTGGGTCGTCTGAGTGAGTCGGAGTTTTACTTTAAACAAAGGTGGTCGAAATTTCGAACACTTGCTACCTTGAATATACAGGATACCTTGCTTTCGTTCTACAGACCGTTATTTCGTCGTCCAATCTGGCTGCGTACCATCGGATAAGTACGGTCCTTTTGATGACCAAATAAAAAATCACTCGTTGGAACATATAGATATGCGTCCATAATACATCCACAATAAACGACATTAAGCAAAAAAATGTAATAGTTCAAGGTTCGAACCTACTACAATGTGACTTCGTTGACGCTATTCTAGCAATTCTTAATTTAGCCACCATAGCTACCGATAACCATGGTATATTGCTGGCACGTATTGACTCTATTCGTAGACACATCCTGTCCAAACGTAAGGTGTTATTCGGAGCTCTGATTGTTTCAATCACGCATTATATTTGAGGTCATTCAAAAAACACTGCCATTATTGATTTCTACTGTATTCGCGAGGATATACTCAACGGTAAAGTTGTGCAATGGACGTAAAGGAGCAGGTACTAATGTTTTTGGATGACTGTGATATACGCGTTAGTTGGGTTGCCTTCCTCCAAAAAAATAAGGGGCTGGTGGACCACACTGTATACTGGTATTTATTAGTGATGGTCTGCGAGTGGACTCGCGAAGAATCGAGTCTGGAACCGTAATACTCGAGATACTCGAGTCTGGAATCGAGACCGAGGACGATATCAGCGTTATCTGTGAGCCATTTATGGAAACAATACGATGTATAGTAACGTCGGTACGCCTAGGCCAAATATTGTATTCGTTTCCCATTAATGCACAGTTATATATTAAAATATTCAATATTGAAAACCGGCAAGAAGTGGACTGATGAAAGAAAAAAGTACGCATTACACTGAAGAGAGATTACCTTCCATGTGATAATTTGCTAAGCAGGAGTATCGGTGTTAATAACGCTAGTGCACCAATCGCGATCTGTGGTTGACTGATTAAGGTCGCCGACTTCCACCCAGCGGGCTGGGGTTCGATTCCCGGTGAAGATTTTCTAACTTGTATTTCTTTCTTTACCATTACTCAGTCGTTATACAATGAAGCATAGTGCGCATTTTGCAAACGATTTCACTGGTAAATCATTTGTGTCCCAGCCTTGTGAAAAGTCGTTCGCAAGTTTAGCGAGTGTTGGGAATTTTGCCGCATTGTGTTCTATATCGTTTAAGTACGGATAGTGGCGCCCCGTGGAGAGTCGAGTCCTTTGCACGGGTTACACCGAGTAACGGGCTGCGAATGGACTCGCGAAAAATCGAGTCTGGGACCTTGGGCGCTCACAGAGGTAGGGGCGGGGCGTTACTGATAGTTAACTGATTTAGATCTGGGGATAATTCCACCTTTTTTTAAACTTAGCATTTCGGGATTATTTGAAGATATCTCCATTTATTCAGAAAATCGGCGAACTGGATTAACATTACCATTTTAATGAACTGCTTCATTCGAATTTTTTCGATACATGGTGATACAACTACTTTTTACCTGTTTTTAAGAAATGAACATTATGACGATGGTTCACAACGGAAAGCGAACTTCTGTGGACAAAAACTGTGAAGTAAAAGAAACTGCTGATGATGATCATTGTCGTTTTAAGGGGTCTAACATCTAGAAGCTATTCCTCCTATTCATGCCATAAAAATAATGTACCCAAAGATTTCAGAGCAGTCAAATAATGAATATCACGAATCAAGTAAGACATGAAACGAAAATTGCGGGGGGGGAGGTGGACGTCTCGTCATCACCGAGTGATCACCTGGAAGAACTCCTGGGGGCGCCCATGTCTGGGATCGTAAAACTCGAGATACTCGAGTCCGGAATCGAGGCCGAGGACGCTGCCAGCGTTGTCTGTGAGCAATGTATGGAAACAACACGATGCTTATTGTCGGTAGGCCAAGGACAAGTATTGGTCCCGTTTCCCATTAATGCACAGTGATATAATAGAATATTCAACATACTGTTGCGATGCGATAATGAACATCACTTTAAGGACGGGTACTCAGTCACCCTTTGAAACAGTCGTACAGTATGTGGGGCTTGCCCTTTTTCACTAGGCCTTCCATACTTCTGTTTGATTTTTGGTAAATAAATACTAAGAATAATCCCAAAGCATACATACCGTACGGTACATAACTGAACAAATAAGTACGATATTATACGGCCCGACAAAATACCGGAGGTGGAACCAATATAATTATGTTATTATATTAGATACAGCACCAAATACCCAGACACCAGAGCATCTCTTCAATCAATTTAACGCTGTGGACATTGAACTTGGGCATTCGTAGTACTACCGTACTACACATCAATATATAGAGCCGAAAATGTACTTTATTCCATATTTACATGAAAAACAACAAATCCTTAACGTAAAGTAACTGAAATGAACTTATAAATTGATAAATTGAACTACCAAAATATCACCAGTGTTGTGAACTACTTGTCCTTCCAATTTGAATTTAAAAAGACAATCATGTTCACTATGTCCCCATGCAAACGATTCCTCTGGTGTGTTACGAGTGTTCCAGTCTTGGAGAAAAGTCGTTCTCAAGGAACGGACGTTGCTTGAGTACATAAATATTTCCTCGCAAGTTTAGCTAGTGTTGGAAATTTTGATGCATTCTGTCGCCAATAATCCAGTGGATTTACCGAGTTAGGTCTATAAGACTCTTTCAGATATCTTTGTACCTCGACCGTAGCATCTGCTCTGACGTTGTGGCGTAGGGTTTCGTCTGCGACACGGGCATCAAATGATCCCCAAAAGAGATGTCGTGTCCAATTGTGTTCGTTGGTGTAATGGCCTGCACTGAAGTAGATGGGGTCGTAGGCCATAATCTACACGCTTCGTTAATCAGTATTTTCACAGCCTGATCGCGTTGAGCACCACTCATAAAAGGCAAAACCTTAAATCTCAGATCGAGGAGTGTGGGCAGTGCAATCGGTAGGACACTTTCAACATTGCTGAACTTCCTTTTTAAGGCTGACAACACATCAGTTAACACCTGTTTCGCTGCGGCATCTTGCTCCTCTTGCATGCGTTTTCCCACCATTCCCTGTATTTGTCTGTTGAAACCAATGATCTTCGAGATGGAGACTGAATTACCCAAATATCTCTCAAAACTCAACAAACCCTCACAAACCAGTCAGAGAAGCGAAACGGCACCTGGCCCAACACAGAACCGCTAGGCTCGATTTTCGCGAGTCCAAGTGTCACTCGCGTATATCACTATATAGGATTAGACTGAATGGTGGACCTGTAGATGTTAAGAAATAGAACATTTTGAGCAACAAGGAAGATCAGATCTGGTTCACAAAGTAGCCTAATTAAGGAAACCAAAGGGATTCAGCTCATTAAAAGTAGTTTCGGGTTTGGGGACGGGATGCGATGAAAATCTGTGGCGGATGGTTTTTACGGCCAGATGCCCTTCCTGACTTCAACCTCATGAGAGATGAAATGAATGAAGATGAATGAAGCTGGGCAAGGATGTGGAAGAAAGCGGCCGTGGCCTCTCAGAAGGTACCGCCTCAGCATTTGCCTGGAGTTGAAAATGGGAAACCACAGAAAACCATTTCCAGTACGGCCGACGGTGTCGCTTGAACCCCACGTTTACCGAGTCCGCAGAGAGCTTGGTCCCATGGCCTAACGCTGCGATTTAGCGAGCGTAGCTACCGCTGTCGGTAAGAAAAACAATTCATACCCTAATAATATTTCCAGTAATAAAAGCTGTACGTTTTCTTTTAAATGTATAGGAATTCATAATTTTGTTCTTTAATAATTCAGGAAGTCTTATAGTATAGACATCCGAGATGCTCCGTCATCTGCCGATACCATGTCTTGCAATGTATTTACGCGAACTTGTGACACTCGCAGTTCTTTTTTGCCCTCGTATACAACGTACGTTGTTTTGTTCTCGGGAAGGTTTTCATGTACGGTAGGCTAACTTATAATCCATTTAATCCGATGACAATGTGTTGTTCTATGAACTGCGATATTCGTGATGAATGAGGTACATCCGCTTTACCGCGCAATTGAATACAGTTTTCTCTGATATCAAACAGTCTATTACCCTATCACCTACCCCACCCCTTAATGAAATTAGTGCAACACCCAGAACAAATATCGGCCAGGCGCCACTGATTCCGACTGCTCCGCAAGAAGACCATATCGCTACGGACGTGACGTCACCGTGGAGAATCGAGTCCTTCGCACGGGTTACTCGTTCAGACTCGGAACCGCTAGACTCGATTCTCGCGAGTCCAAGCGTCACTCGCGCACATCACTAGTATTTATACTTTGCGGGATGCATGCCAGGACATTCTGTTTCAAGGTTAACTGGACATAGCCTATTAAGGAAAGATTTGTGACACGATGATATCCTTCTTGAATCACTGTTGTTGTTCCTACACTCTGTAGACAACTATGTTGACTATGTCTGGAACAAACCTTAGTGATATCTTCAGTTTGTTTCAGTTAGAAGCATGAGAAATACTTTCAGAGATATAGCCTATGTCGTAGCGAAAAGTGATATAATTTTAGCCACGCTCTTATGTAATTCCGGATACTCTGACTAGGGAATTTACCGAAAGACTTCTGTTGAATGAAGGAATTATTGAAACAATCCTTGTACGTCGTGTTACAGTTGCAAAGAATGTGAAAATCTTTCATAAAATTAGGATAACGTTTTGCAAATAAATCAAGTTGGCTTTATTTTATCAAGACCTTAGGGCCGACTAAAAAATGCATTACTCAAATTCGCTCATACGCCAACTGATTTGAGATATGGGAAATGCTCTGTATTTCCCTTCTTTAGTTGACTCGCCCACACGTACAACACTCAATTGAATTAGGTTTACATACAACGTATACGAACTATTGGGTCTCGACCCTGGTGTAGTGATAATAATTGTTGTTTTAAGGGGCCTAACATCTAGGTTATCGGCCCCTGGTGTAGTGCTTCCAGAGTGTTGACCAACACCGTCTGCACGAGGTGGTGCGACTACTAGTGCGTGCTTGGAGCAACAATGCGCCAGGCCTAGACTACAGGAGTTAACGTTGTCATTGGTTTGAATTCACGTTACAACGACCATCTCATGGCATTCTTGGCTGCCCCCGTGTAGGTTTGGGTTCGATTCTCGGCTCTGCTCAGAAATTTAATTCCTGGCTGAGGGCTGAAACGGAATTCACTCAGTCTCGTGGTTTCCCATTTCTATAGTCTCTCGCTTTCCTCGTTTACGACCGGCGACTCAAACGATAGGCCGTAGCAACGCCGACAATAACCATAGTGCGCAGCTGACCAATAGCTGACGGTTCTTGACCAATAGCATGCTCACGCTATTTCTCCATGTGGAGTCCAGGGTCCACTCCTGGCTGCCGGCTCGCTTGTCAGGTCTGCAGAGTTGTACGTTGCACGCAGTTCTGTCCAGTCTCGCTGCTTTATCTCACTGGCTAGGGTGGAGAGTTGACACTGGTTTGTCTCAAGCTGGGAAAGCCTTGGCTCCACGCAGACATGGAATGTAAACATGGCCGCCCAGCTATCAAAAAATGAGCCGGTCATTAGTGTGGAAAGTGAGACAGAGAACTATACTCCAGGTGAATGCCGGGATGGTTCCTAAATTAATGCCACGACCGTCCCCTGTCCAAATCTTTGCCTCGGTTAGAAATATACACATTAGTGCCTCCATTACAATGGCACATATTATCAATCAGCTTCCACACACATCAAGTACACGGGGCTGCATGAGCACGATGTCGCAAAGACCCTAAATGAGCCAACAAAACTACAGCAACCTCGTCACGTTACAGAGGAAACATTCCGAAATTATGAGAATTTCCTACGAACATTCCAGAACAATTTTCATTTAATGACACAGTCAGAGGTGGTGCTAGGATTTGCCAGGCCCTAGAGGCAACTTATCCTTGGGATACTATCTTGAATCTATGTTCTAGTGGTGGAGGAGAGGGTGGGGCCATTCATATAATTCGAAGCACCTGATTCGAAACTTCGAAACTGCTTCGGCAACGTTCCTGATTCGATGATCCGAAGCTTCGGGAAGGCATTACATTGTGTTATGAGTAAAGTACAATACATGAAACCCTGAGTAACAAACTCTTAGTGCCCTGAAGAATAAAACAGTAAAAACTCATTTAATACATTAATTGGTAGCCTATTGTCAGATTGTGAAATAAAGGCCTATGACATAAAATTTTATTCGATTGTGTGATTGAGCCTTTGACGGTCTGTCTTTCAATCTGGCTTTTTGATTAAGCTCAGTGGCTCTGGATGCCAAACTTAGTGGCGGTTGGAAACATTTCAATTTTTAGGGACGATTGATAATGACGAAATCCAGATTATATGCTATGTTTAACACTTACAATAATCGGCCAGCATGGGGAGAACTAAGCAAAAGCCCGAGGAATCCCACCTAACTGAGCGGGGCAGATCATCCACATAAAGTTAAGGGTCGACCTCAGAGTACAAATCATGGGAAATATTCTTTCATTAATCGTGATATTGATAGTTGGAACTCATTACCTGCCACAGTCTTAGAGCCTTTCCCCAAACATACTAATGTACTTGATATTATTGTTGGTATTTTTTTGTAGTAATTATACAACCTGTCACCGGGAAACTACCCTATTTGCAAATAAAGTAAATGAATGATTGAATGAATGCGATATTCCAGTTATAACTACTTAGTAAGTCTAGCCGAGTATTGTAAATGTTCGTGGTTATCCCGTATTTGAAATAGCATTGTACTTGCACCGCTTGCTTGCGCGATGAATGTCGCACGTCCCACAACAAACGTGAAAGAGTATGCATGGTCCTTGAAGAAACAGTACCGCGCTGGTTATACCGTGCAATAGAGATATGGTTTCTCAGAGAACAATACCGAACATACCGCACTGAACAGCAGTATACTACCCCGTGGCGTAGTCGTGCACCACGCCTGCGAGGGCAGCTGCAGCAAGTACGGAGATCGCAGATTCGAATCCTGGCAATGACAACGTCCAGAGTTAAGAGTGTACTACGGGCTCTTATGGCACAAGCGTTGCCACGCCTAGCGAGTGTAGAAGGGCAGCTATTGTACAGCACTCCACACGAGTAGTACAGCCCGCTGCCGGACTGAGCATCAGCAAGCTTCTCATCCCGACGAAATTTCGTTCCTTCGCGCCATTATAATCTGCAACCTTTTACTATAATTCCCGTAAGAAAAACAGAATTTGGATGAACAGTTTTTAATAAAGATAAAGATAAAGACTGTGTTATTCCCCTAAGGAGTGGGGGATCCGAGGATAGTAATTGATTTACATAACAATGCTTAGAACGGATTATAAATACTGCGACAATTTACTATTTATTTACATTGAAATTTTAGTTACGTACGGTATGGCTATAACAAAACAATTAAAATGACATGAAAGCTAACCTGAGTCATCCGTTAGATACGGATCAAGTTGAATACGTAATATGGCAATATATTCTCCAAGGTCAGTGACAGGATACAAATCATCTGTCGCAACGACACCTACACGGATCCCAGTGAGTCACTTTCATCCGCAGAGGCGAAGATAGTACCCGGAAATAACAAGTCATTTTGTTCTTATCATATGATACTTCACATATTATTACAAGCGTAGATGAAATATTTTTTTTACAAGTTGCTTCATTCGCAGCGACACAGATAGGGCTTATGGCGACGATGGGACAGGAAAGGGCTAGGGGTAGGAAGGAGGTGGCCGTGACCATAATTAGGGTACCTACAGCATTTGCCTGGTGTAAATGGGAAACCATGGAAAACTGCCAACAGTGGGGTTCGAACCAACTATCTCCCGAATACTGGCGACTGCAGCTATCGAGCTCGGTATAGATAGATGACGGAAAGTAAACAAAACATTCAGTGGCACAACGTACATTGGACAATGAATGGCAAATACTACAGACTGATGCGGGAAATTCGCGACAATCTGTTCTTTAAAATATTTCTCAAAACAATCATTATCCATTTCATAATGAGCCTTAGAGGTTTATTTTACACAAAACTACAAGCTTCTCATTCGGCACAAATCGCGTAATTTAACTGCATGAAAGTTCTGTTACGCACATAATTGCAGGTGAGTAGTTAATAATAATAATAATACTAATAATAATAATATAAAATCATCACGGGTTTTTCAAAAACATACGGCAGCACTTTTCTCCTGATTCTTGGTCTTTATGTAATTGTAGACGTTACAAACTATCTGTCGTTCTATGCACCTTAAAATTTTCCCGGGTTTACGTTTCGCAAACGGAACATCAGCCATATACCTAAATCACAATTATTTTATATAACACAAAACGATCCTTACACTCCAACACTGTTTCAAATATCTTGGAGAGATCTGGACTCGTGCGTTCAGTGGAGAGCTAAGACACGTACTACAGCGCGCGCGCTGTTCCCTCCAGCGCGCAGACACTGCTGTCAGATACATTACAAAATCATGTTGCATATCAAGAATGTAAGAATTACATATCATTAAATGAGTGCTGAGGATCATGTACTCTCCACCCATGACCATTAACCTATTAAATAACATAGCGAAAATCCAGTTTTAAAGACTTTGAAGTCATCAATTCTAGGGGAGTCCGCTAAATGTAAAAGCCCATAAGAGCCCGTAGTACACTCTTAACTCTGGACGGACTAATAGAGTCATCACATTAATGCTGGTTATCAGTCAGGTTTAGCACACACCCAACTATACTGGCTTGATGACTAAGATGTCCCAAGCCATTCAAATGAATAAACAACAAAAACAAAAATAGTATACAGGATGTATCGTAGTTTGCTTGCTGTTGCTGATTTGCACATCATGGTCATCAACTCCGTGTACTTAAGCGTATGTGAAAATAGTCTGATAACCTGTGTTTTTATTGTGATTGTAGTAGTGCGCGTAACTGTAATTACCGTACTGTATTGGGGCCTGGGATTGGGGTTGGTGCCCTGGGACTTGACAGAAGCATTTATCTGCAGTTAGCGTGGAAAAACCGCAGAGGACCGTGGGGTAGAGCCACTTTCAGGGCCGCCGTTGCTAGCCCCAGGATTCAAATTTCGGATCTCCAGTTCAGCCATTGTGGATTAATCGAACGCACTCATGCAAGGGGCAGTGTTATGAAAGCTCGGTTAGTTCACTCTCCATGATGAGAAATGGCGGTGCGGAAGAGTGCCAGGAAGAAAGTGATGTGACTGGCCTACATAACTCACCTTGATAGAGAGCTAGCGCAGGGGCGTACAGCACGAGGGCCAGATACAACACCTGCAACATAAACAAATGATAAACATTAAATTATCTAAAACAGTGGCGTCGTACACACCCCTACGCGAACAAAGCATAAGGGGCACCTGATGAAAGACAAGCCTGAAAGCAGACTTATGCAAGGAAATCTGAAATTGGTATCATCAAGCATGAGAGGTTTGAAATATTTAAATATATTATTGGGGTAAGTTACTGAAGCCTCCGTGGCTTAGGCGGCAGCACGCCGGCCTCTCACCGCTGGGTCCGTGGTTCAAATCTCGGTCACTCCATGTGAGTTCTGTGCTGGACAAAACGGAGGCAGACAGGTTTTTCTCCGGGTACTCCGGTTTTCCCTGTCAAAAATTCCATTCTAACAACACTCTCCACTATCATTTCATGTCATTCATCTAATCATTGTCTCAGAGGAGTGCGACAGGCTTCGGCAACCGGCATAGTTCATATCCTCGCCGCTAGGGGCTTCATTCATTCCATCCCTGGCCCGGTCGGTCGACTGGAAGCTGGATTTTCATTGGGGTAAGTTACTACTTTTGATAGAGAAATTAAGTTCAATGACAATAGATATTAGTTAACTTTAATTTACTGGGCTCTATGAAAGGGGGAAGAGAAAAATATTTATTGAGAAAATATTACCGCGTATTTCAGTACAAGTTGCCAAGAGATACAAAATTACAAGTAATCGTGTACACAAAATAACAATTGTATACAATTTATAGTGAACAGCAGTGGCGTAACTACGGGGCGTGATTAGGGGAATCATTTCCCCCCAGAGCTAAATAATGAAAATACGTAAACGTAATTTAAATGCTTTGCAGTCGGTCAACACGATTCAACCCAATTGTAATGGGTGTTATTCCCTAAACCTGAAAAAAAAATACATGAGATTAATAAATTGGAAGAATCGTTTTGACCGACTGAAAAGCAATTAAATTTCGTTTACTAAGGCAACACTGAAAAATGACTTCCAAAACGGTAATGAAAATGCGCAATTCAATGACGTTAATAGTTTGAATAAAACCCATGTTCGGATTGACGACAAACAACTGGAATATTTACGTTTATAGTAAATAATTCGAGAGCATTTGTCATTACTTGTGTAAAACGTTTAGTGTTACATAAACTCAACACTTGCTTAAGCAAAACTGTTCATGTTTGAGCTTTTGCACATTCATAGGTGCAAATGAAACGTATCAAATGCTTTAGAGATCAAACATGAAAACGTGTGATTCTGCTTTCATTGATTGTGTCCCACTTTGCCCATGTAAATTTGACTCCACTTATCCCCCTTCAGATGCAATCCTAGTTACGCCACTGGTCAACGAGATTACTTTTAAGGTACCAATAAAGAAAATATGCCGGCCCCGTGGTGTTGGGGTAGTGCGCCTTCCTCTTACCCAGAGTCCCCGGTTTCGGTTCTCGGCTCCGTCAGGGATTTTAGAAACTGACGTGAGGGCTGGAACGGGGTGCACTCAGCCTCGTGAGGACAATTGTTTAGCTGCCTGACAGTGAGGCAGCGCCCCGCTCACGAAAACAAAGATAAACGGCCGAGGGGACCCGATGCGCTGACCACGTGTCACCCCAATATCTGCAGGCCAAATGGCTGGGCAGCGGTCGCTTGGTAGGCCTAGGCCCTTCAAGGGCTGTAGTGCCGTGGGTTATTAATAAATAAAATATAAATATGGTATCCTCATTTCCTGGATGATGATGGACAATGGCAACAAAGTCAACAAGTACGCCTTATGCCAAAGCGTTGAACATTCTATAACAAATTGTAACAGAATGAACACTATCCCGTAGAAACTCATTGATGTAAAAAAAAAGCTATGCAATTGTTGTAATTTCCAATCATTGAATAGGCACACGATCATAAACTCGACGCGGCGCTCTTGCCGGAATCTGGCGGCGTCCCTGGGAACCACGGGACATATATTGGTCGCTGGGCATCGTTATGATCTTGGCGTGACGTAGAGGAGGGAGGGGAGGAAATAGTATTATACAGTAGCGTTGGAGGGTAAAATAAACTATGTTATCTTTCTATCGTGGATGCATATGCCTAATGATGTTGGACAGTGGGACAGTGTCAGCAGCTATACGTTGGAATGTTCCTTGAGAATTCCCAATACATCGAGAACATTCGACAACAAATGACATGACGTCATGATGAATATGAATAAGTTCTCCCAATGAAAATTTGAAAGACACGTCTAATAGGAAGCGGTGTCTCTAGTGGAAGGTGGACCGCTTCACAAGGTGACATCAGCATAAGAGAAAATCATAAAACAAGATGTTCCCTGGAGGTTAAGTAGACTACTAAATTTGAGGTTAAATACAACAGGAGATGGGTCAGAAAAATCTGTCAGCTCCCCGACAACACGTATTTCTGTAACAATAAAACATTGCCAATGGTGCTTTTTGCTACTGACATACACGTATCATTCAGTTCTGCAAGCAAATTACAGTATCTAAAATCTTCCACCTGTTGAAAATACACTGCTCAACAAAGGTTTGGACTATCGTCATCAATATTGTATGCTGGCGCTGCCATACAGGAGTGGGACCTCTTACCCTTAAACTTGAAGGTCTCATTTGCAGCATGCCTCCTCCGTGTGTGGGGAGGACTACTCAAGACTGATCTACTGATCTTCATGAGATACAGATTTTCAATGTTTTTGTTTTCAAAAGGGACACTTAGAAGCGAGTTCGCTTTGTTTGTGTACCATTTCATTGTTATCTAACCACGATTGTTATTGTTTTCAGAAGGACTGATGTTTAGTTTGTTAATAAGTTATTGTATGAACCTGAATGGGTTTACTATAAGAAATCATTGTAGTAATATATACAGTATATATTCCAAACTTTTGTTGAGCTATGTAGTAACGGTCATCATATTGCAGCACATACCATTTGAATTGTGAAAAGGAGAGAAGCCATCAGCTGCAGTCTTCGACTGAATCGCTGACCAAAATACTGTAACAAAGATAATAATAATAATAATAATAATAATAATAATAATAATAATAATAATAATAATAATAATAATAATAATAAACCCTGATAATAAAAATAATAATAATAATAATAATAATTAATAACAATAATCATCATCAATACTGTAAATGTTTATGTCATGACGAATAAGGATAATTTTAAACTTAAATTTAAACAAGTAGTTCCGTGAAGAAATATACAGCATATTTTCATATATCCTATTTATGTTAATTGCCTCTATCAACGTACAAAATTTCAGTTGGTTTGCTGTAATAGATTCGTAGATATTGAGAACCGTCTAAATATTTCGGATGGTCGCCATATAGGATTTTTATGTATGTAGCACTTAGAGTTATGTACTATTATATGAAAGTTATTGTGTAGGTGTAGTATTGAAACTTAAAATCACATGATTAGGACACAAGATAGCTTGCCACGGTGGTTGAGTGGATAGCGTGTCGGTCTACTAACCCCAAGATTGCAGGTTCGCTCCTGGCCATGGCAAGTGGTTTTTGAAAGGCGGCAAAAATACGACAAGCATGTCATACGATATTGGCATGTCAAAGAACCCATTTGAATTCAGTAGGCCGTGTTCATAATGGCAAAATAAATCTCGGGAGTTTCCGCCAACACAAAGTTCCTCATTTCTCTACTAGAAAGCGATATAGTGTTCAAGGAGATTAGATATCTAACCTCTTTGTCTTTCATAGTGATTCAAGGAACAACGAAATTCGACATGCAAGCTACCCTCTGGGTGTCAAATTACAAAGCTTGCTCCCGGCACCCGAGGCCATACGATATTATTATATTATTATTATTAGGACACAAGATATGAAAATCAGATTTTGAAATTTTGCACAGCTGCCATCTTGTGGTTATGAAAGCAATTGAAATTAATTACATGCCAGTGGATTAAAATTTGTATAAGCATTTACCGAACCAAGTTTTACTGCGCTCGGATGGTTAAATCGCTAGATACGTCCATTTCGAATATTTATAATTCGCATCGCCGCCATGGTGGATGTGTGCTCACCAGGTTATTGAAAGTCCGATAGGTAAACTTATGTTTATAGCATCTTTCAACATACAAAATGCCATTTTGATTGCTATCATAGATTAGTAGATATTGAGAACCATCTAAATACTGTAGTTTGGTTGGTCGCCATGTTGGATTTTTATATATGTAGGCCATAGAGTTATGCACTATTAGATGGCGATATTTGCGTAGGTTCATTATTCAAACGTTCACATCGATCGCATGATTCAATACACAAGAAATAAAGATTTAATTTTAAAATTGCGCACAGCCGCCATCTTGAGGTTATGTGAACTACTGAACTAAATCGGATGGCAGTGCATTACAATGTGTAAAAACATTTACTGTGCCATATTTCACTGCGCTCAAATGGTTAAATCGCGAGAAAAGTCTATTTAAATGTTTCACCTCCTTTGGCCGCCATGTTCGCTTTGTATATTACAGGTTTTTAGAAGCCTCATTGCTGAACTTCTAGTGGTACTCTATATCACCGTACAAAAGTTCAGGGTGATATCTGTAATAGTTTCGGAGATATAGAATGCCAGTGAAATATTTCGTACAGCCGCCATCTTGAGGTTATGTAGACAATTGAACTAAATTAGATGCCAGTGCATTACAACGTGCTTAAGCATTTGCTGTGCCAAGTTTAATTGCGTTTGGATGGTTAAATCGCGAGAAAAGTCTATTTAAATGTATAAATTTTGCGTGATTTCGTTTTGTAGTTAACAGAATTTTAGAAGTCTCATAGGTGACCTTTGAGTGGTGCTCTTAATCACCGTACAACGTTTCAGGGTGATATCAGTAATAGTTTCTGAGATATGAAATGCCGGGTAATATTTTTCGCACAGCCATAAACATTTGAACTAAATTAGATGCCCATGCATTACAATATGGATAAACATTTGCGGTACCAAGTTTCCTTGCGTTTGGATGGTTAAATTGCGAGAAAAGTCTATTTAAAAGTATCAACTTTGCTTGACCGCCATGTTCGTTTTGTAGTCAACAGGGTTTTAAAAGTCTCATAGGTGAACTTCTAGTAGTGCCCTTTATCACCGTACAAAATTTCTGGGTGATATCAGTAATAGTTTCGGAGATATAGAATGCCGGTGAAATAATTCGCACAGCGGCCATGTTGGATTGGTGGGACGAAATAAAATTAGAAGGGACGGTCGGGGTCGGCCAAAATAGTACTATGACCTTACCGAGTTTCATTGAGATCGCTCCAGCCGTTTAGAAGGTATTAGGGGGAGATACACACGCGGACACACACGCATATGCACACACACATACGCACACACACACGGACAAAAGGTGATCTCATAAGCCTATTTTTTCATGAAATGGAAATAGGCTAATAAGTTTAAGAAATACATTGAATGCGAGCGGTGGGAGGTGGATCCTGCAGGGGACATCAGCACAGGAAAAACCTTGAAGCAAGATGTTTCCTGAAGAACTCTGTCTGTTAGGTAGTCAGCACAGAGGCAGGTTGGATCCTCAAAAATACCGACTTAGGTTAGTTCGGTAGATAACCTCAAAACCTCAAAGCAGCACTAAAATGAGGCATACTAGGCAATATGAGGAGTGAGGTAGTTTGCTATTGCTTTCCTCACTGAGTCAGAACAATAGCATTGACCCTAAGAGTAGAACCTTTCACATTACACACAGGCACTGGCTGTGTCTTGAAAGTCATTACTCAGTAGCTTCCATATAATCACAGCCACGAATGATACTGGGACATCGGTGGACAGCCACATTTTAATCTAGCCTGTGCCAATAGACAAATGCTTTCGTTTTGAAATTCATTCGAGGCACAGCTCTTAATCTCATCGGAAGTTACCTTACTCACAGAATCCAATATATAAAAATAAATGACACATTGAGTTCACCGATGCAAGTAAAGAGGGAATACCACAAGGAACAGTCTTAGGGACACTATTTTTATTATATACATTAATGACATAGAAAAATCAATAAATAATCTATATAATAGTTCAATTATCACTTATGCAGATGACACCGCTATATTTGTTGAAGGGAATACATGGGAAATAGTCAGGCAAGAAGCAACCGAAGCTTTAAAAGGGATTAAATTATGGCTGGATAATAATGAATTGTTTCTGAATGTAAATAAATCAAAATTTATTATTTTCACACTAAAAAGAACAATCAAAACTGCTTCAACAAGCTTACAGTACATCGGGGAAACTGTAATACAAGCTGCAACTGTATAAAAATCAACCGTACACAAAACATAAAATACCTAGGAATTTATTTTGATGAAGAAATGAAGTGGAGATCGCACATTAATTTCATCACAAAGAAAATAAGGAGAACAGTTTATGTATTTCATTGTCTGAAACATATTGCCAATATTAAACTACTGAGAGATATCTTCTTTGCACTTATTCAGTCTACTCTCACGTATGGATTAATTGCATGGGGAGGAGCTTATCAAACTATTGTAAGAAAAGCTCAAGTAATGCAAAACTTGGTGTTGCGTATCATTCATAAAAAGGAAAGGTTATATCCTACTAATGAATTGTATGCGGAAGCAAACGTCTTGAATATAGGACAACTTTACGTGACGGAAGTCTATAAATATATCTATAAAAATAAAAATTCAGTTATAAATATGAGCCACACCTACCAAACAAGAGGTAGAACAGGAAATTTGGCTGTTCTCTTCAAACCAAATCTAACTATTACAAAGCGTAATTTTCAATACTTTATTCCTATATTTTACAATATCCTTCCTAAAGCCATAAAAGAGCAGTTACATAAATCTACAAAGTTTATACTGAACCCATATGCTATTGGTTCAAGCGTCGAATCCATAATTTATTTCCAAAAGAAGAGAGGAAATAATACAGTCTGTAGAATGACTTAGAAAGATTTTAGAAGTGGGCTGTTATAACGTGGCGCAAGAATGGGTGACCACGAGTCATGCGGACGTGAGATCATGCTTGACGCATCGATAAGGAGCTGGCTCATGATTATTAATAGAACGATAAAAACTTTCCACAGCGTGTAAGAGAGAAGAGGTTTCGGAAATAGACCTTACGCAGCTATAAAATGACAACCTCGCAATTGCGCAAGAAGAGAAATAATTAGAATTAAGCCATTTGCGAGCATTTAATTAATGAAAGAAACACATAATTGTTGATCATTCTGGAATAGAGATTTTTGTGTGGGGAAAAGGTTTATAATATTTGCACAGGAAAGAACTGCAAACGTAGCATGACGTCGTTAGTAATTCCCTGAGACCAGAGTTGGTAGGGATGGAGAAATAAACCGCAACACCCGCGTATCTGAGGAGCAAAATTATTTAATATCTTGGAATTGTGTGATCGATTTTCATGATCAAAGAAATCAGTGTACGTTTAGAACAAGAGCTTTCCAGAGATATATTTTTCAAAATTATACGACAATTACTTTAAAAGTTAGTGCTGGAGAAGACGCGGATTTTATCTTTTTGGCGCCGATTTGTATAAAAACCCTGGCAGAGCCAGGAGATACATGCAGTATCAGTCAGCCCAGGGGGGGCGTGACGTTGGAGCATCGCCATATGCAGTATCAGTCAGCCCAGGGGGGGGGGGGGCCGTGACGTTGGAGCATCACCACATGCAGTTTCAGACAGCCCGACTGGGCGTCACTGTGTCGCAACACATGCAGTCATTCCGAGAGCCCGAGAGGGGGCGTCCGGCTGTTTCGACAACAATTCAGTTCCGTGAGCGCAGAGACGCTGCACGATGCAGCGTCAACTACAAGATAAGCTACAAGTAAACTCCTAGTACAGGAGAGCTGCATCAAAGTATATTCAGTTATAAAAGACGCCAGAGAGCGTGATACTGTGTCGCAAAGTATAACAAGTTATGTTAGTGAGCGCGTAGACGCTGCACGCAGAAACAATTATCGTTAAAGTTCACCAGTATAGTCAAAGTTTAGACTGTGGACTGAAGAAATAACAAGCGATAGGTACTCGAATAATAGTTCAGTGAAAGAACCGACGCATCATAAGGTTTCGAAGTACCCAAGGAAGTGAAATAGACAGTTCTATCGACGTTAAGGAACCCGATCAGGGTAGAACGAACTAAGTAACGCCTAGTGTTCCGGAAAGGTAGGGACTAGAGCGCAGGACGATAAAAATTAGGAATTGTAGTTCCAGGCTTTGTCTAGGTAAACAAATGAACAGTAAACATTGGGGAAGACTCCAGTAAGCTAGGAATTAAAGTAATAGCAAGTAATGCAAGGAAATTAATAGGTCACCGATAAACTATTCGAGCGGCCGTAATAGTAATACATTAAGGACAGACTTTATTTAGACGAACAAGTTAGCGTCAAGCAAGAAACGACATCGTGCAGTAAAGTTATAGAAGCCGATAGTCAAAACCCGGATTTGAAGATCAGCCGTTCCAGTGAGGTGTAGTTCGATCGAGACTTTCCATCATCTCGTCAGATTAGGAAGCCGACGTTCTATAAGTGCCACCCTTGGAAACGGGAAAAGAAAAGAAATCACGTGTGTAAGGCGAATAATTAACGCCCAAGTGATAAAATTGTTATGTAATGTAAATATAGTGAAATTGTTTGAGTGCAATATTTTTAGTGAAATTGTATTGTGTTAAGGGAAAACGAATACAAAATGGTATTCATTATATTCCAAGTGATTAAGGTAAATATTTTATGTGCTGTTAAAGAAGTGTCATTGAGTGTAAGTGTAACCATGGAAATGGCTTAAAAAGCAGTGAGTGGGCAAAAATGTTTCATCGCTGGAGGATTCGGTCGCTGACCGTACAGTCATGTGAGTAACTATTTCATTATGATATGTGTTTGGGAGAAGTTGCGTATAATCCTCATGAGAGAGAGAGAGTAGGGATGTTGAATAACAGGTACAAGAATGATAGCGCGATCTGAACGATTAATTGGAGATAAAGAAAATAAATATGTGAAATGTAAAAGAATCCCTTGGGGAATATATTCAGTAAAATATCAGTGTAAATGATAAATGATATAAATATGAGAAAGCAAGCGTAATAATAATAATAATAATAATATAAAGAGAACAAAACAATGGAAAAAGTGGAAATGCTCTGGAAAGACGGAACATTATGACCAATTCAAACAGCAAAGGAAAGACACTGCTAGAATAATAAGGGGAGTTAAAAGATCATTCGAAAAATCACAACTTACTGACCTGCAAGACAGCTTTGTTAAAAATAACTCTCGACGAAATTTCTATCAGACTATCAAAAGTCAATTAAAGGGGTATCAAGCGCCTAGCATATGCTTTAAAGATGAAAATGGTAGACTTGGCCTAAGCAATGTTGAGAACTGTGAAATACTTGCGAAGCACTTTGATCAACTTTTAAACTGCCCTGAACCAGATCATAAGCTGGAATTCTCACAAGCAACAGAAAATCTGGAAGAAGATATACCACCCAATGCTGAAGAAATTAAAGAAGCAATTAACAATCTAAAAAATAATAAAGCTAGCAGAGAGGAATCTATAACAGCTGAACTTTTGAAATGGTCTCAAACAAAAATCATTGAAGAGCTGCAGTTAATCTTTGAAGATATTTGGAGAACAGAGAGGATTCCAGAGGAATGGAAAGTGGCTCTAATACACCCATTGTATAAAAAAGGGGACAAACAAAATGTTGATAACTATAGAGGCATCTCTCTTCTTCAAATTGCATACAAGGTATTTTCAAAAATATTGCTGAATTGAGTAGAAACATCACTTGACAAGCAACTGGGCGAGTATCAAGCTGGATTTCGAAAAGGTAGATCTTGTTCAGAACAAATATTTAACTTAAAATCCATAATTCGCCATAGGATACTGAATTCAAAGGACATAGTTGTGACTTTTGTAGATTTTAAAAAGGCCTTTGACTCGGTTGATAGAGAAACCATAGATAAAACAATTCGTGAATTTGGAGTGAAAACTAAATTGGCAAACCTAATACGTGAAACCCTTACTGACACGATTTCAAAAGTAAAATTTAAGGGTGAGATATCAAAATCTAATAAGATAAATACAGGTGTACGGCAGGGTGATGGCTTATCACCCCTTCTGTTCAACTGTGTTTTAGAGAAAATTGTAAGAATTTGGAATTTAAAGCTAAAAGAACATAACATTTCGCCAGTAACTTTGGGGAGAAGAAACAAAGGCATTGAAATAAGTTGCCTAGCATTTGCAGACGATTTTGCTATATTGTCAGAAAACCTAACAAGTGCAACAACACAAATCAATCTCCTGCAAGAAATAGCCAACAAAACAGGTTTGAGAATCTCCGTAGAAAAAACTAAATTTATTACAAACATCAAGAACGGTTCAAAATATTTGGCAACAGATATCGGCCCAGTGGAAAAAGTAAAGAAATTCAAATATCTGGGAGAAATAATTCAAGAAAATGGTTTAGAAAAATCTTCGGTAGAAGAAAGGGTACACAAGATGGAAAGAGCATATGGTATCACTAAGAATTTTGTAACAAAAAGTGCTTATCTAAAAATCTTAAAATAAGGCACTACACTACAGTGGTGAAACCGGAATGCCTATACGCAAGTGAATGTCTGGTACTAAACTATAGATTAGATAAACTTGAAGTACTAGAAAGGAGAATCATGAGGAAAATTTTAGGCCTAGTGAAAACAGCAGAAGTATGGAAATTAAGATCTAATGATGAAATATACAGGAACATAGAAAATATAACAGAAACAATAAGGAAAAGGAGATTGCAATTTTTTGGACATATTTACAGAATGGATGATTCCAGATTAACAAAAAGGATATTCAAGTACCTTTGGGAGAAAAGGGCAACAACTAGCTGGATTCAAGAAGTAAAGAAAGATTTAGAAAGAAATAATATAAGTGAAGAAGAAACGGTGAACAGAGAGATCTTTAGAAAAAGGGTATTAAGTATGAAAGGATTCCAAGGAAGATTGCCAAAGAAACCTGGTGCGAAGTGGTCCGAGGACAGAAAGAAGCAGCATAGTGAACGGATGAAGGAGTACTGGAGGGAACGGAAGAGACAGCAACAAAGTGTGAAGAATTGAAATTGGCACGTGGTCCCTAGCAGGCCTCATCGGAAAGAAGAAGAAGAATTATATAAATGAATGAATATTGTGATGAATTTTATATGAAAAGTAGTAGCTTCCGAGCTCCTTTAGAGGAATTAATACATGTTATGAATACATGTTCTTATGGTAAAAATGATTATTGTCAGTCGAGAAGAGTAATTTATATTTGGAGATGTAGATCAAACGTTGATTTTGAATTTATTTAGTTCTCTGAAGGCAACTTAGCTAATTAATGTATAAGCGCCATTTAATGCATTGAGGTGATTTATCACGCTAGGAAAGCGTTGAAATGCTCGGTAAAACTAATTATAAGGGACAGTTGGTCGTGGTAATTGAACTGTGATAAGTCCTCAAATTTGTGATAAGTGATCACGAGGCATTGTGTGTTGTATGTTAAAAAGGGTGCTATTTATGTTGTATTATGAGCGCTGGTACAAGGTGAGGCCTGCCCTAAGTAGCAAATGTATAAGTCCTCCAAATTGGGATACTGCACCCGAGGCATTTAAAAGGATCGAACTCAGAGTCGTCCGTGTTGAAGCCCCTTAAATTTTGGTTGTATTATTGAATTTTCTTACCCGCCGATGAGACACTTCATAATTATTATATGCCGAAGCTAAGAGAATAGGTCTGTTGAGCCTAAATATGATGTTTTATGATGTTATATTGGAAGCCTTGTCATTCAGAGAATTCCATTTGAAACAGCTATGTAGAAAGGTGATGTAGCCAGTCACTTGTGAAGCGAGACTGTGGACTCTCTTCTCTCCCTGCAATAAATCACGCTAAGTAGTTAAGACTAGACCCTCACCCTCTGGTATTGCGGTAGGTCGGGGAACGGTCCGTCTGAGTTATAATACACAGTGTTTAAAGATTGTTTGAACGACTCGGTCTTTGAACCGAGGTTCCTTTATAAATTATTATCGCTTGCAGAGTACAGATCGTTGCTTTCTTATAATATAATGGTCTTTTAAGACAAAAATGATAAATCCCTAATTTTATTATTATATGATTCAGTGATTCAAGAGTTCTATTGAAGACATTAGATTCCGGGAGTAATCTTAAGTTTGACTTGTTCAGTAGTCTTCTGTAGCTCGGGAGTACGCAAATTTTTCCCAATCACGGTAGTGAGTTGTTAACTTGAGAGAGAGAGGGGGATGGTAACATATGAGCATTGTGAAAGCCCAAAATTAAGTGATGATTAACCATACTTTGGTAATTTTGATATTTATGATTTAAAGATATACTCATGTAATTAGTAATTGAGGTGTATTAAATTGATAACACAGTGTAGGTAAACATTACAGAGCCGTTTCGAGCTCTTTATTTTGAAGAATTTAAAAGGACACCATATGGAAGTGAAACTTAGTGGAAGTTTGTTGGTTTTTGGAAAACCAGTCATTATGATTTTGTAATTGTTTAATATGAACTCCTTGTTCAACTTTGGACAAGTGTGAAGTGAAGTGTCAGTATTTTTAATTGTTTAATTTTTGTAGCGCCATATATTTGGATAATTAAATGTTTTAATAGTAGGAGTTGATTTTTGTTTATTTTTGGAAGTATATCCTCTGCTTAATCCAAAGTGTGTAGGTCACAGAGTGGGAGAACAAACCATGAACCCCGATACTCCCGATTGAGCATTGCTGGCAAACTGTGATTTGCATATTTCATTGTTGAATGGGCACAATACGTAATGCAAAGATATTTGTTTGATAGAATAAAAATGTCATTAAAGATATATTAAAGTAGCTTAATCTATAAATTACCATTGCTACTTAGCTATTTCACAACGCTTATTTTAATATATACAATATATGTAATATATTTTTTAACATGAGAACTTAACGTTATAATTAGGTAAGTAGACCTAATATGCTACCCACGTGGTATAGCTTACATGTATTCTTCCCTAACTCGGCTAAATTTGATATTCATCACATAGATCTAAGAATGTACATTTTTAGACTAATACGTTTACTTAGATAATAATCAGAAATAGACTAAAGTTACGATATGATGAAGATTGTACATATTTAATATAACGGGACTCCAGTGATCAAGAAAACAAGTGAATTATACAGTGTTGTAGTGACAAGGACAATTTCTATATAGCACACGCCATTGCTTGAACAATGTACGGGTATGTCCTAATACTTAAAAAGCTATGTATACATATATTTTCTTGTATCGCTGGATGTAATATTGATTATTTTTAATAAATTCTAAATACAGTTTAAATCAGTAGAATTTTAGTGGTCAATTGTTTGCATCGTGTATTGGAAATACCATGAAAAACTTAATATGAACCTAAAGTATATATTGGTAAAAAGGAAAAAGGAAGGAAGCTTGAAGTTTAACGTGATCATTAATTTCGCGATCATGAGCCACTGGACCTCCATTTTTCTGTGGAATCTGAACCACAGGACGTGATATTTCACTTAGAATATTTCACATGCGTTGACCGGGAATCGTACCCGGCCCGCCTTGGTCAGAGGCAAGCAGCTTGACCACGCCCCCATTTTAGTAAGAAAAAAAATGCCACCCAACCTACACTTATGTAGTGGTGCACAATGCCGTCCTAGATTTAATTTTTACCGTACAGTAAATGGGCTGTATAATGTCTTGGGAGTTCGAAGTCTTTTATGCACGACCCTCAATCAGAATTTCATCAGAATGCTAAAATTCGCCAGCTGTGTATTGAACCCTTCAGAAAAGCAGTGTTTAATATAAGAAATCTTAATCAAGGGGTCGCGCTCAGTTCCTATGTGATGTTTACGTTCGCCAAACAACATGCTCTACTGATGTAAGGGTCATAGGATATAAACTATAAATCAAGAAAGAAAGGTGACAAGATGTAAAATAATAACATGATTTAATGACTAAAAGAAATAAACAACAATAATAAAATATAAAAAAATTCTCCCTGAATTTTCCATGACAAGAATATCTATCAAATCTGAAGAGTCAGACGGATCTCCCCTTTATTTAAAATGAGGATCCTGGTTCCACTACCTTGCAATTTGGGTTTTATGTGCGCGTAATGACTAACTACGAGGAATGAGTACTTTGGATGACTGTTCGTTTACAACGGGTTAACAGCCACGATGCTTACGAACAAACATCTCGTAAATCAACGTCTATGGATATGGAACATGACATTAATAAAAACCCTTAAAAAGTAATGCTGACACACGCACTAAATCTACTATTTACAGGAATCTCTCTGAGACCCTCATTAGCGCGAAGACGCACTTGACTATGAGCTGCCAACACTGGCCAAATTGCTCAACACACAACTACGGAAATACAGCATAGCACATGACTCACGGGTCACTGAATGAAATAAAAACATGGAATAAACCAACAACAACAAAAGCCTGACTGGCTGACATTACTTTATATGAACAAAACTGCATGTTAAGCTAACGCTTCGGAGATTATCGTGATTCGTAGGCAACTCCCATTTATTTAAACAATTTTTACCATTGATCAGTTCTTAGTTCTGTATTTAAAGTTATTACTGAGCCACACAGGCACTCTCCACTAATGACCTGGCTGGCAACCTTCAGTCCGTCTTGTGCAACATCTCCCCTCTTCCTCAATCACCTGTCATTGTCCCACTCCAGTGTGTATAAATACCTGACCAGCTGCGCCGTTATCTCAAGGAATCAACAGCAACAAACTCAACCACTTCAACATATGGTCAGACATTAATCAAAATATCCAGAATTGCCCTCGCGAGGTCACAATATGGATTTGTCATCAAGCTGCCAGAAATCAGTCTACGCTGAAATTCCCGCTTGTAATGACACGAATACACACACTCACACACACACATATTTGGGAATGACAATACGTTTTCACACAGATCGGCTGAATGGATGCTCGCACAATTAAAAAAATATTAAAACCTACGATAGAGCTGACTGCTCTTCGTCACAAATCACATTGCTCCAAAGGCAATAATCTCATTGAATCTGATCAATAATAAAACAAAAGAAATTAATTGCCCTCCAATCTGCTGTATAACTATTTTACTTCAGTCCTACTTCTGAAACACAACATATCTCCGAGAGACGTTTTTTAACCGCATCGCGTAACATATGCAAACACGGTCGTCCACATAGCTACGTTAGTTAAAACAACAAACAAGAAAAGAACCTTCTACTAATAATATATGCGAGCTATTTCCATGCAAAAGGTGTGTCAGACCAAAACTAAATAGACTACGTTAATCACACAAGCAAATTATTTACAAAACAAAATATGTCCCATACACCATAAGTTAATTTATCAGATAATAATAAATATTATTCAGTACTCATCCTCAGTCAGCCACCCGTCAAAGAACATCCGCGGCCATCTCCCAACCGGATTCTTCTTATCTCATCTCCACCATCTTGACGGAGTCTTGATATTTCCAGGCTTCCTCCATGGTCAATGATGTCATCTCTCGTGCTGATTCAAAAATTAAATTATTATACACGTGATGTCTGACTACTAAATTCGCCGTTCGGGTACTTCTTTCCCCAAAACAGTTTGTTGGCGAATTATCGAAGATACTGCCCCTACAAATATAGCTGTGACTATCTAACACTGAATTTAACACTTTTAATAATAATTTCTGTGTCCTTCATGACACGCAAAGTATAAATGTCAACGTCCTTAGACGCGCAAAGTATAAAAGCCTGTGTCCACTGACACACAAAATAACAGCCTCCGTCCTCAGACGAACCAAAGTAATAAGGCCTGTGCCCTAGACACACACAATAATAATAAGCCAAGTCTTGGCTCTTCACACCACTTATAAATGAACTGGCCCTAGGTCTTGATGGGGGGGGGGGGGGGAATTTATACAAAAATTTCTCGAAATAATAGTGATACAGGAATGAAATAAATATCACTGAACACGAAAAATAGCGCAGGTCAAGAATATGCCCATTAATCCTAGAATCGATCGTAGAGATGTTGTTTAGGCGATCTCCCGCGTGAATGCTAGCCGAGCGTGCCCACGCTAGACCTGCCGCGCTAAATAGGCATTCTTCTCTCATTGGTTCCCACATTTTCTGTAATTTGGCGGTTTTTATCAGACCTTGGCGTCGTAGGAGTGTCTATTTTCTTCATCAGCCACTCACGTTACTGCATCATATTTCTTCTAGGCGTGAATATCACAATGAACATACCAGCAGCATGTCTCACTGCGCGTCGCTTCTATTTTGAGGCGGCCACCACCTGTCCTTCTGACACATCGCTAGGCTATTTCCTTTCACAGCTAAAGTATTTAGCCTTTTGTCAATCTGCTTCAGGTATGTCCCCGCTGTCTCCAACAAATGCTTGAAATTTCCTCATCTCCGTCTGGCTACTTTCATGATGCTGGTGGAAATATTTATTAATTGAAGAAATAAAACATAGAATCATTTATCCAACAAAGGATAAAGGGTTCACAACTCTCCCACTCACAAAATTTCGAACTTAGGAATAAAGTCGACAATTTTAAAAGACTTCCGTAGGCCAATTGTTTTATTTCGGAATCACCCCTTTTCTATTACTTGGTCTAGGCGCTCTTGTCTTGAATGGCATTTACTCGTTTCACATCCTGCTCATAATGACTCTCTGAACTGCTTGCGTGACGCACAGGTGCCTCGGGCAACACTCTGCTCGCCTCGTTAATGTTTGTCAACACCAACTCTACTTCCTCCTTCACGTGCCGTACTCAACTGCTCCCCGTGCACTTTGTTGATCGTAGGACGTCCATATATTCAAACTGCATCGTTATTTCGGCGCTCCCATGGTTCACTTCTACGATACATTTTTAAGTTGGCAGCGTTGTAGATTGACATTGTTCCTGTACTCAATTCTTTCACTCTGTAGGCATTATTTCCAAGGTTCCTGACAATAGAATAGGGTCCTATGAACTTTTCGCAGAATTTGCTGAAGATTTTCTTCTCTGGGTCCGATGTAGCGGGTCGTTTCACCAAAACGAGCTGGTTGATTTCAAGATCACTGTGAAACCTCTTATTTCTTACTCGCCGTAATCTGCGGTCTGCTTGTTTTCTCATGTAGGCTCTCGTCCTCTCAATTCGCAAGTCAGGTGCTATCATTGGATCTTGTGGGCAGTTAATGATGCTTTTCCACGTTCTCACTGGATACTCGTTTTTGTGTAGGACCATAGGGATCTGTCCTGTTGACTCGTGCCTGGTAGAATTCATGCATGTCTCTACATCCTTGATTTTATCCACCCATCTGTGATGTTCATTTGGAATGAAGATTCTCAAATATGATGTTACACACTTAATTGCTCTCTCACTTGGATTTGCTTGAGCATGTCGGATACTGCTTAAAATGTGTTTTATACCCATGTCCTCCATACCTTTCTTGAATTCAGCGCTTGTGAAATAACTGCCATGATCTGATAATATAAATTCTGGTTTTGCAAGGATTGGAATAACTCTATTCCGAATACGACTGAGTACCTGTTTTGAAGTAGTTTTCTGAATGGGGCATAATACGACAAACTTAGAAAACACATCAATGCACACAAGTAAGTGTCGGCAACCTCGCCTTCCCTTCGGGATTGGACCGAAACAGTCGAGTGCCAGTAGCTCGCATGGTTTCTGAGGTAGCAATGGTCTAGGATACTGCCTCATTAAATAATTATTGGGCTTTGTCCTCTGACACGGATCACAAGTTGTAATGACGTCACATATAGTTGTTCTCATACGTGGCCATGTAAATGTCTCTCCTATAGTCGCTTCGCACTTATCTACGCCCACGTGACCGTAACTTTCGTGAGTATGCCATGTCAGTCCTCGTTGTAACGAAGCAGGTACTAATATGCGTAACTTGGTGTGGTCATTATCTACCCATCTGTGCAGCAAATTGTTGACATAAACATATCTTCCTTCTTTGGCTTTTGCTTCTCGAAATGCAGGTGTTCCTGTAGGTAGTTGCTTTCTGAATTATTGAATTAAAAGCATGATCCATGGTTCCGCTTCTTGTTCTCGCAGTATCTCACGTAACTCCTCCAAGAATTCCCGGTCCTTCGGTGTTAACTCCAAGTGTTGTACCATCGCTGTTTCTTCATTATCAGGCTCTGGGTTCCTGCTGAGTGCATCCGGAATCACGTTCATCTTCCCTGGGCAATGTTCAATCTCAATGCTAAACTGCTGAATATATATAGACCAACGTGTCACACGTTCGCTTGCCATCGACGTCTTAAACAAGAATGTTAGTGCTTTATGATCAGTCCTGACAACAATAGGGTAGCCGTAAATTATTCGTTTCCATTGTTGTAGCGCATGAAGTATGGCCAACAGCTCTAGTTCCGTTACCGTATAATTGCGCTTGTGCTTACGCAATTTTCGGCTGACAAATGCCAAATATGTTTTATGCTGCAGGTTAGCTGGATCCTCTTGGTAGAGCATAGCACCTATACCAATTAGTGAAGCATCCGCTTGGATTATAAATTTGTGCTTGAAATCTGGATATCCTAATTTAATGCAGTTTTCCAATAGCTGTTTTGTTGCTTGGAATGCCTTCTCACACTCCGCATTCCATAACCATTTATTCTTCTTCTTTAACATTTCCTGCATTGGAGCGACAGTCTCCGTATAACCTGGACAGTTTTCCTTAAAGAATCCCGTTACGCCTAAGAAAGCCCGAATGTGCTTGACTCTCGTTGGTGTAGGGAAATTCTTTATCGCTTCGATCTTAGCTGGATTTGGCTTCACTCCCTCCTTGTCAATGATGTGACCCAAATATAAGATCTCGCTCTTGAAGAAATGCGATTTCTTCAGGTTTACTTTGAAATTAGATGCATTCAGGTTGCCTAATACTTTATCTAAATTCTCCATGTGAGTTTCAATGTTGTCGGATGCCAGCAAAATGTCATCAATGTAGCGTACCGTCATCTCCTTAACTTCCTCGGTTAGATTCCGGTCCAGGGCTCGGATTAAAGCACATCCCACTGTTTTGACTCCAAAGGGCATTCGGACGAAGCAAAACGTCTGGTTATCGAATAAGAAGCCAGTTAGAAGCTGTGACTTCTCATCCAATTCAATATGGTGGAACGAGCTCGTCAGATCGACTGATGAATATTTGCTTTTGTTTTTAAAACCTTTTAGTACGTCTCTGATAATTGGCGCTCTGTCATACTCAGGAAAAATGAGTCTCGTGTTGAAATTTCTGGCATCTAAACAAAGTCTAATAGATCCATTTGGTTTTGTGACTGCCAAAATCGCATTTAGATAAGGTGTCGGTGTCTTCCTTATCACTCCAGCTTGTAACACCTCATCTATAATGACCTTGACTTGACAACGATATTTTTCAGGAATTGGATACAACCTGCTTTTGAAAGGTGACCAGTCCTCGACTTGCATTGAATATTTGAAATTTAATATTTTCCCAGGTACTGTATCAAATACTGTTTTGTGCTTCCTTAAAATCTCTTCCAATTGCTTTCTGTGTTCACCCCCAAATTGAATGTCATTGAGCCGCTCCTGTAGTAACTCTTCATATTGTGCGTCACTGTCGTCTCCTTCCGTTAATAAAGACCATATCTCATGGGATTCACTCTCCTCATCTAGTTCCACAACAGCTCCTTCTATGATGTTATCTTCTGCCTTTCGTACCTCCTCTTCCGTCTCTTCTGATATTGCTTCCAATGCCCACGAATTTACATCTCTTCCGGTGGTGATTTCATCCATATGCAATCCCACATTCTTCAGCTGATCATACTCGCTAAAACTGACAGTATTCTTGTGCAAATCTATCACGGCTTGATAGTCACAAATAAAATTTGCACCAAGAATTATATTGAAATTCATCTTTGCCATGATAATGAATGTTTGCCCAAAAGTGTGTTCCAATATGTTCAGCTCTAAGTATGCCTGACGTTTACAAGTGACGGTGCGTTCAGGAATAACACCCCTCACTTTGAGCTGTGGTACGGGAATTACAGGAATATTTTGACTCCGTCCCAACTCTCGAACCAAGGCCTCCGATACCAGACTGATCTGTGACCCCGTATCCAATAAACATCTTATATTGATTCCACCACCGGGTGAGTTAGCCGTGGTGGTTACGGCATGACTAATAGCAGTCGCTCACATCCGGGAGGCGAGGAGGTTCGAATCCCCTCGCCGGCAACCTTGAAGATGGTCTTCTGTGGTTTCCCATCTTCCTTCCAGGCAAATGCCGGGGTTGGTCCCTCACTATAGGCCACAGCCGCTACCTTCCAACTCCTCGCTCTTCCCTTCCAACTTTCCTCCCCAACGGTACTTGTAGCTCACCCATTGGGTGTCCGTCTCGAAGCAGCTACAAAAACTGGCGAGCCGAACATGTCCTCGGACACTCCCGGCACTAAAAAAAAAAAAAAAAAAATCCACCAATCCTTGCGTAAATAATGGGTAACTGCCTAATTTCATCGTTCCGTGGTTTCATCGTCTCCTCCAGGCAGTCTTCTGGCAAAGCAATCCATTCTTGTATGTTCGCTACTATCCATCCCTCTTCAACTTCCGACTGTTGCGTTTGTAGGCTGTCTTCTTTATCCAAATTTAGCATTTTTTTTTAGCTCCGGTGCGACTCCCATCATCCGTTTGTCGCCGATGCCCTTGATATTCCTCTTGTCTCAGTAGACTTCCAGCTTCCTCAGTATGGGTATCAGGATTCTTCATGTTCCCAATGGCTTTTTCCCATCTTCCTAGCTCTCCACCTTGACTAGCGTGTAATTCCTCTAGGTAATTTTGTGATTGAGCGTGCCTATCATCCCAGTCATTTCGATAATTTCGTGGCTCTCCTTGATTTTGGTCTCTTCTTCCTTTCCATCTTTGATTAGCATTGTAATCACCGTATCTTCCATAAGGCCTGTCATTTCTTCGATTTTCACGCCAATGTTGATATCCTCCCTGTTGATACCTATTGTTGCCTTGATATGATCTATTATTGTAGTTATTTTCGTTACGCTGGTATGGTCTGTTTTCTCCTTCTTCCTGGTTTCGCCTAGGTGTGGAAGTGCTTGTATTAGTGCCCTGCGTTTTAGTGTTTGCCTGCTTAGGTTTTATGACCTCTGTCGCATTGACTAACTCCAGCTGTCTTCCTCCTCTATAATGACTATGAGACGTAGTCTCATCTATCTGGCGTAATATCTGCTCTGCATGTATGGCCGTACTAACGTTCGCTGCGACTAGTACTTGTTGTACGTTGACTGGCAATTGCCTCGCTATTGTCATCACCAGATCCGCTTCATTTAAAGAGTAATCAAGGTCGCGAAATTTTAACATTTGCATGTTAAAGAAATCTGAGTATTTTGTTTGCTGGGTGGTTTGGTACTTTCTAGAGTAAAGCTCCATCCTTAGACTCTGCTGTGTTGCGGGCGACCAATATTTGCGCAGAAACGCCAATTTAAAATCTGACATGGTTCCAAATGTATATTTGAAGCTTAAAAACCATGTAAGGACATTTCCTGATAAAAATCTCTCCATCATCCTCAATCTACGTGCTTCAGGTACTACAGTGTCATTGTAATGGTCTTCAATCTCTTTGATAAAAGCTTTCGGTGTTACCCCTGAATTCTCCGTGTTATTCTGCGGTTTATAATCACTTGAGCGAATTACTTGGATAAGTTGTGTAGGCTGATGACCGTCTTGTGGTGTTGAGCTCCTATCGATATTCTTGCGAAACCCTTCCGTGTTTGTTGTAAATGGGCTCTCCGCCTGAGTCTGACTTCCTGCTGTGCTTGCCTCCGGGCTATTTGAGTCATCCTGCTTGTCTTTCAATGTTCCTGTTCTAAATATCGACGATTGCTCTAATGACCTGAGTTCGGATTTAATGATCCTGTCCGTCTGTTCTTTAAGCTTGCTCTTCATTTCTTGCTCTAATGCTTGAATACGAGTGTGATTTTCGCCTACTGTTTAAAGAATGGTGGATCTTTCCTCTTTAGAATCGATATTCGTTTTTTTCCAATCTTGTCTTATCTGCTCTTTAATCGTGCTTACTTTCTCTTCAATCTGGCTTTTAGTGTCGTCTAAGGTACTCTTTAATTGCTCCTGATCCGCTTCTAGGCTTTTCCACTGCTCTGCTGATTTTATTTCGAGACGATCCATATCTTTAATTATGCCGGATATATTCTCATCTACCGCTGATAATTGTTGTTGAATGACTTTGCCGCTCTTTTCCATCTCCATAAATCGACCTTCTAACTTCTCCTGAGCTATCTAGACCTCGCTTGTATTCATAGTGCACGCTATTTCAATTTGCTCTAATTTAGCTAACACCGTTTCATCCAGAATGCTAAGTTTTTGATCAAAAATACTTTCCATTTTCTTAATCTGGTCTAATTGCTTTTCATTATTTTTACTGACATCTAGGGCCAGTAATATCATCTGTTGATTAGTGTGATCTTTCATCTCTGCGGTTAACGAAGCTAATTGGTTCGTGTTTTTAATGTTCTGCGCTTCTAATTGCGAATTGATAGTGTCATTAATTTCCCTTTTTAATAATCTAGCTTGTTCCGCCTGATATTCATTTTGTTCAATTCTACTGTTATTTAATTGTGTCCGCAATGATTCACTTTGTTCTGATAATTTGTTTATCGACTCACTTTGTTCTAACATAGTATTGTTCATTTGCTCAGACAATTTCGCGTTTAATGCTTCACTTTGTTCTAACATACTAGTGTTTAATGGTTGACTCTGTTCTGATAGTTTAGTGTTTATTTGTTCAGATAATTTTGTGTTTAGTGATTCACTTTGTTCTAACAAACTATCGTTTAATGATTGACTCTGTTCCGCCAATTTAGTGTCCAACAATGCCTGTGTTCTCCTAGCTGCACTCTCAATGATTTCTTGAATCTGTTCAACCGTTGCCATATTACACACTTTATATGAGACATTAGGGAAATGGCATAAAGCAATGCCCTTTGACACACACATAAAATCCAATGCACATTTAATTTCTTTACCCTACTCAGTTCATTTATTTTTACATTTAATCCCACTAGTCGATTGCATCTCTGAGTAGTTCTAATTTTACTCAATTTAATTTAAACCTAAACACATATTCAGTCATTAAATTGTTATCCTGATCTGATATTAACATTGACTAATTAACAAAGTATTAATTGTCATTTAAGGCTACAGCCTCCTAACATTTTCACGAGTTTGACTTTCTAAACAAATCTAATTTTAATTTTAATCATTGGGCGCCCGGTATCACTTTTACCTTTTACTTTAATTCAATAGACAAAAACGTGAACCGTATTTTACATTGCAAACTCCTGATTTTACTTGATATTTCACACATTTGGCGGTATCCTCTTCGCCTCACTTACTTTTAATAAAATATCACTTCCCGGTGATTAAAATACTGTCATATCTGCCTGCACTTGCGGCATGCCTGTTTTACTCAAATACGCCACTTAAATGTGTTCCAGCAGCGAACCAGCAATAAAATTACACCTTCATTGTTGCGTCAGTTTGAAAACCCAACTACGCTTACATTGACATGTGCAAAATCTTTGCCATTACACCACAGTGAACCGCCCCACGCTTGGCCGCGCCAGTTTACTCCTATGAACCCTTCAGAAAAGCAGTGTTTAATATAAGAAATCTTAATCAAGGGGTCGCGCTCAGTTCCTATGTGATGTTTACGTTCGCCAAACGACATGCTCTACTGATGTAAGGGTCATAGGATATAAACTATAAATCAAGAAAGAAAGGTGACAAGATGTAAAATAATAACATGATTTAATGACTAATAGTGCATAAAAAGAAATAAACAACAATAATAAAATATAAAAAAAATCTCCCTGAATTTTCCATGACAAGAATATCTATCAAATCTGAAGAGTCAGACGGATCTCTCCTTTATTTAAAATGTGGATCCTGGTTCCACTACCTTGCAATTTGGGTTTTATGTGCGCGTGATGACTAACTACGAGGAATGAGTACTTTGGATGACTGTTCGTTTACAACGGGTTAACAGCCACGATGCTTACGAACAATCCTCTCGTAAATCAACGTCTATGGATATGGAACATGACATTAATAAAAACCCTTAAAAAGTAATGCTGACACACGCACTAAATCTACTATTTACAGGAATCTCTCTGAGACTCTCATTAGCGCGAAGACGCACTTGTCTATGAGCTGCCAACACTGGCCAAATTGCTCAACACACAACTACGGAAATACAGCATAGCACATGACTCACGGGTCACTGAATGAAATAAAAACATGGAATAAACCAACAACAACAAAAGCCTGACTGGCTGACATTACTTTATATGAACAAAACTGCATGTTAAGCTAACGCTTCGGAGATTATCGTGATTCGTAGGCAACTCCCATTTATTTAAACAATTTTTACCATTGATCAGTTCTTAGTTCTGTATTTAAAGTTATTACTGAGCCACACAGGCACTCTCCACTAATGACCTGGCTGGCAACCTTCAGTCCGTCTTGTGCAACATCTCCCCTCTTCCTCAATCACCTGTCATTGTTCCACTCCAGTGTGTATAAATACCTGACCAGCTGCGCCGTTATCTCAAGGAATCAACAGCAACAAACTCAACCACTTCAACATATGGTCAGACATTAATCAAAATATCCAGAATTGCCCTCGCGAGGTCACAATATGGATTTGTCATCAAGCTGCCAGAAATCAGTCTACGCTGAAATTCCCGCTTGTAATGACACGAATACACACACTCACACACACACACACATATTTGGGAATGACAATACGTTTTCACACAGATCGGCTGAATGGATGCTCGCACAATTTAAAAAATATTAAAACCTACGATAGAGCTGACTGCTCTTCGTCACAAATCACATTGCTCCAAAGGCAATAATCTCATTGAATCTGATCAATAATAAAACAAAAGAAATTAATTACCCTCCAATCTGCTGTATAACTATTTTACTTCAGTCCTACTTCTGAAACACAACATATCTCCGAGAGACGTTTTTTAACCGCATCGCGTAACATATGCAAACACGGTCGTCCACATAGCTACGTTAGTTAAAACAACAAACAAGAAAAGAACCTTCTACTAATAATATATGCGAGCTGTTTCCATGCAAAAGGTGTGTCAGACCAAAACTAAATAGACTACGTTAATCACACAAGCAAATTATTTACAAAACAAAATATGTCCCATACACCATAAGTTAGACACACACAGTAATAATAAGCCAAGTCTTGGCTCTTCACACCACTTATAAATGAACTGGCCCTAGGTCTTGATGGGGGGGGGGGGAATTTATACAAAAATTTCTCGAAATAATAGTGATACAGGAATGAAATAAATATCACTGAACACGAAAAATAGCGCAGGTCAAGAATATGCCCATTAATCCTAGAATCGATCGTAGAGATGTTGTCTAGGCGATCTCCCGCGTGAATGCTAGCCGAGCGTGCCCACGCTAGACCTGCCGCGCTAAATAGGCATTCTTCTCTCATTGGTTCCCACATTTTCTGTAATTTGGCGGTTTTTATCAGACCTTGGCGTCGTAGGAGTGTCTATTTTCTTCATCAGCCACTCACGTTACTGCATCATATTTCTTCTAGGCGTGAATATCACAATGAACATACCAGCAGCATGTCTCACTGCGCGTCGCTTCTATTTTGAGGCGGCCACCACCTGTCCTTCTGACACATCGCTAGGCTATTTCCTTTCTCAGCTAAAGTATTTAGCCTTTTGTCAATCTGCTTCAGGTATGTCCCCGCTGTCTCCAACAAATGCTTGAAATTTCCTCATCTCCGTCTGGCTACTTTCATGATGCTGGTGGAAATATTTATTAATTGAAGAAATAAAACATAGAATCATTTATCCAACAAAGGATAAAGGGTTCAGTATTTACGTTTTGATATTCAAGGATAGCATAAATCACTAAATTAGGGAAATAATGAACGTTGATCATTTATAATCCAGCGAGTTACACCAGATTGGTTCTGTAGAACAGTAAGCTCCTTATAAATTAGATTCATTTGTCAATTCTCTCCATTATCACTCATTGCATCATGTATAGCTGATTTTAATATCTTACAGATACTACGTGGTGGTTCAGTGTAATATTCCGTGGCATGATTTTGTGCAAGCAAAGCTAAAATTTCTCTTCACTAAGTTTCGTGCCAATTGTCCATTTACATCCAGATTGATCGATATTAACGCTTTGAAAGTTTACAAGGCCGCCATCTTGAATATACAAAGTCGACGGACATGTGACTTCAGAAGATTGAAACTCTTGCACAATACTACCTTTTTACCAAGTTTCGAAATTGCAAGCTTACTAGATGGTGAATTATTTATTTTAATACTTTATGTTTTGAAGATTCCGGTTGTGCGTTATATTCAGTCTGATTGTCTTTTGATTTGTGCCAAATACGTATTTTAATATAGAAATCTCCTTGCATAAATTTTTGTGGTAACTTCTTAATTATATCCTCCAAATTGTTATGTTTAATTGTATGCATGGCCGCCATATTAAAATAGTAATGATGATGGACTTGAGCCATCATCAGAATGAAGATCTGTTATGAACTATTTTCTTAAAATGTTTTAAAATTTCTAGCTTAATAGATGGTGATTTATTGAATTCAAAATTGTATAGATTCAAGATGGCGAATGTGCTTAATATTCTGTCTAAGAGTCTAGTGACTTGTGTAAATCGAGCCTCTCATGCAATACTTTTTTCCCCCACAGAATTAAATGCCATTGCACAATTATACCCTCATACGTCTATTTTTTACTTTTAATAGGACGCATGGCCACCATCTTGAATTTATTAATTCGATAAACTTTTGCCTTCAGCCAAGTGAAGCCAAATTTCAAAACTGCAAAATTATTGAATGGTTAATTTATTATTGCTTTTAATAGCTTTTATGTTCAAGATGGCGGACGTAAATGACAGTCAACGTGATGTACCTGGAAGTTTGCGAAACTACTTTTCCTTGTGTGTTGCATCAACGTATTGAAATTCATATCTTTACAGCAAATGGTTTCAGAGTTACATAGCCTTGTGTCGAAATTAAACATGTCGTCATATTTGCATCTGGAAGCGTTGGCGCGCTTGAAATACGAAAAGTAATATTTCACGTAAGAAGACGTTACGTAAAACATGTTAGTCTGGCTGCGTGGCTCAGGGGTAACGTTCTCGCTTGCTGAGCCCAAGGTTGCAGGTTCGAAACCTGGTGCAGTCAGCTGGCATTTGAGGGTGCGCAAATGCGAGGGAGCCGTGTCAGTAAATTTACTGGCACGTTGAAGATCCCCTTCGGGGCAAAATTCCGGCACCCCGGCGTCTCTAAAAGCCAGTGTAGTTAAAAGGGACGTAAAACCAATAGCATTATTATTATTATTATTATTATTATTATTACGTAAAACATGTTTTGTGGAATTCTGTGTAGCAGTCCAAAAGTTATCTGCGGAACGTGGGGTGGGAACAGACACACAGCCCCTGATTTATCTCATAATGTTTTCAAAATGTTAAAAGTAAACTAACCCAGCGTATTAAACTGGACTCAAAGTGTAACAGCGATTGGATGCCTGGTCCTGTTTTACTTACTTTCGATAGTGGACACTGTTCTCTGTTACCTATACGTTACAGACGTTACTGACGTTTACAGAATTTGTGAACAATCCTAGCTTAAAATGTTTAGGGATTTAAGTTTTAATATTTCTAGGTTGATTGAATCCTTACCTGAATTATATATACACTCACACACACTAATACAGCCATCACAATAACACAGGTTATCAGACTAAATTCAACATTCACCCAAGTACACGGGGCTAAATGACATGATGTCCATGCATCTCAAATGTAACAACAACAACAACAACAACAACAACAGCTTCCTACCCAATTCCTTCCTTTTTTTTTTTTTGTTTTTTTTTTTTTTTTGTTTTTTTTTTTAGCGTGTGGCTTTTAGTGCCGGGAGTGTCCGAGGACATGTTTGGCTCGCCAGTTTTTGTAGCTGCTTCGAGACGGACACCCAATGGGTGAGCTACAAGTACCGTTGGGGAGGGAAGGAGGGAAGTTGGAATGTAAGGACGAGGAGTTGGAAGGTAGCGGCTGTGGCCTATAGTTAGGGACCAACCCCGGCATTTGCCTGGAAGGAAGATGGGAAACCACAGAAGACCATCTTCAAGGTTGCCGGCGGGGGGATTCGTACCTCCTCGCCTCCCGGATGTGAGCGACTGCCATCAGTCATGCCGTAACCACCACGGCTAACTCACCCGGTCCTTCCTTGTATAAAAGTACACACACTAGTAAGCATACAGACGTCACAGTGACACCAGGCGATCAGACAACTTCTACACACACACAAGTACATAGGGCTACAAGATCATGATGCCGCAAAACCACTAAAGAATCAACAACAACATCAATAGACTCTACCGTGGATCAAGGACAAAGAATTTTAATCGCTGTAGTGGAGTGTTGAAATATGTGGTGTTATAAGTACCTAATATATAATATTTTCAATTGCAAATACACACTATACTATATATGCTTAACATTATAACGTGTGAGTAGTTAAAAATCAATAAATACAAAAGAAAGGAAGTAAAAAAAATGAACAGTTGGAATTTGAACCAGGAACCTCCAAGCTACGAGTCAAAGATGCAACCATTACGCTAAACACTCTCAATGCGAACATTGCGTTAATAACTGCTTTAGTATAACTGCCTAGAATATTTTGTTTGCAATGAACGATTTCATTAGCGTTCTCTGCCGTTTTTATAAACTATTTGATACTAAATATGTATTATTTTGTTCAGTACATTCCTAAAAGGATATAAACTTACGAAGTTACGGAAATATATGGATTTACGAGCAAAAAATAGCCACCATTTTGACAACGGGACGGCACGGACAAACACGACACGGCACGATCTGCCTGAAGTATTAGTCACTACTGCGGAGTAATATTCTATTTTAAAATGCTAATATCCTCCCGGTCACCTCATTGAGGACAGTTTAAACCTCCCTATGTGCGATGAGCGTATTTGGTAAGGCCAGGCCTTGTTGAATCGTAAGTTACGGTTTGGCTGTAATACTTGCATGATTCATACATCCGCCATCTTGAAACTATTTGGCAGATGACCTTGTAGTTTAGGCAAAAGACGCTTCCCACATTAATGTATATTGTTGTAAAATTTGGTAGAGATCGGATGATTAGGTAAGTCGTAATTTGATTTAAGCTCAGAACATTAGGGTGGGCGCCATTTTTTTTTGTTATGATGGCGGCGACATACAACATTACACTGAGTTGTCCCTTGCTAGAACTACCTGTGTACGAAAGGTGATTCGATTTGGTTTCGTTGTGTTTGAATTGATAGCGGGGATCGATTTGCACACATACACGGCCGCCATCTTCAAACTATAAGGCTGATAAACTTCTAGTTTGGTCAAAATATGCTTCCCACATGAAGGTATGTTGTAGCAAAATTTGGTAGAGATCAGATGATTAGGTTAGTCATAGTTTGATTTAAGCTTTGAACCTTTGGGTGGCCGCCATTACGTTTCCATCAAGATGGCGACAATATAAAACTTGACACTGAAGTGCCCTTTGCTATTGCTACCTCTGTACCAAATGTCGTTCAATTTGGTTTCACCGTGTTTTGATTGATAGGGGAGGGGCAGACATACCAAATCTCACACACAAACACACACACATACACACTCTCCGACACACAATTGTTTGACCCTGCGTAGATCTCATAAGTCTACTTTCGTTTTTGCACAAAATCGAAAGTAGGTTAATAACCCGAAGTGATTTGCTCAGTTGGACTGTATATCAACATAGGGCTGGAAGCCGTTGCTAGCGTTAGGGGACGAAATGGATGTGAACGACATTCTCACATAGCGAATTTTGCCTGCGCAGCAACGATATGCTCCCCAACGAACTTCACTACTATAACTGTGACACAGCGGAAGCGAACGTCGCACGTTAAGTGGGATTTCGTGGGTTTGAAACCCTGTTTCATTACAAGCATGGGATAATTTTCTACGATATTTATCAATTTTATTAATCCTCCATAGTGAAGGAAGTACGTGTGGCTAAACCTGGTAAGAGAGTATCCTTTCAGTATCAAATTACTGCAGGCGAAGCACGGCTCCTTCACAGCTCGCCACAGGAAGCACATTAGTGTTAATACTCCCATTAGAGAGGCTATTTTATTTCACAGTCAGCTTCCAAATCTAATTAGTTGTATCGTGTAACTAAATCTTAGCGTGTCAACCCTTAAGCCCTCGTTATTGGCACATTAATTTTTATTATTCTAGTAACGTATCAATATGCTTTATTTCTTCTTCTTCTTCTTCTTCTTCTACTTCTTCTTCTTCATCTTCTTCTTCTTCTTCTTCTTCTTCTTCTTCTTCTTCTTCTTGCGTTACGGCCAACTAAGGACCACGTTATTTCAACTGGTTTCTGCTTTGAGCTTTAACATTCGCCCAGTACTGCCGCATGATTTCTCCATGTTGTTGCTTCCTTTCTTCTGTCCACTTCTTGCCTGTTTTGAGCTTAGGTTTCTCTAGGAAACTCCGGTGAGTTGTAAGTTTCACCTTAAATTTTACACGTTCCAGTACATCATCACTTGTAATCCCAATTTCTTTCAAATCTCTGTCAACTTCAGTGAACCATGCCCCCTTTGTTTTCTTTTCTAGAAAGTAAGTAAAGATCCTGTTTGTCAACCTTACAGAGCTCATTCGTGAAATGTGGCCATAAAATGAAATTCTTCTTTTTCTCTCACATCAGTTATTTTTTCTACACATGTGTAGAGCTCGTGGTTGTGCCGTCTCCTGTATTCATCGTTTTCTTTTACAGGGCCCAAGATTTTCCTGAGAATCTTTCTTTCTATAGCTTCTAGTTTCTCCATAAGTCCTTTCCTATGCATTGCAAGGCATTCTGCAGCATATAGAGCCTCTGGGCGGATGACAGTTTGATAGTGTCTTAGCTTGGCATTTAGGGATATTTATTTCTTGTTGTAAATACCCTTTGTTAGATGATATGCCATTTCCATTTTTCTGATGCGCGATTCGAAAGCAGCCTTCTCGGATGTGTTGGGTTCTATCCACTCGCCTAGATATTTGAATGATTGAGTTTGCTTAATGCGTCCCTCTCCTATGTCTAGCTCCTTGGATGCTTGTTTAATGTTAGGGTAATAAACAAGGTTTTCTCAGAGATCTTAAGGCCTGCTTTTGCAGCTTGAGTGCTGAGTTGCTTGATCTGCACTGCTGCCGTGCCAAGGGAATCTGAAAAAATTGCAAGGTCATCTGCGAAGGCTAGGCAATCAACCGTCAGATTCAGATTTTTGTAGCCCAATCTGACTCCATTTACGAACCCAATGTTGTTCAATTCTTTGCGCCATTCTCGGATGACCTTCTCAAGTGCGCAGTTGAAAAGCAGAGGTGATAATCCGTCTCCCTGCCTTACCCCGGTTCTGATTTCAAAAGCTTCTGAAATTTCTCCCCTAAATTTCACTCTGGAGGTGGTGTTAGTCAAGGTCTTCTCAATGATTTTTCTTGTTTTATTGTCCAATCCCAGTTCCTTCAGGATTTGAAATAGGGAGAATCGATCAATGGAGTCGTATGCCTTCTTGAAATCAACGAAGGTCACCACAAAATCTTTAGATCTAAGCTTTAGATATGAAACAATAGACTTAAGAGTCATGATCTGTTCAGCACATGATCGTCCTTTCCTGAACCCTCCTTGATATTCTCCCAATTGGGAATCTAGTTGTTGTTCTGCCCTATTTTGATGGACTTTTGAGAGGATCTTGTATGTTATTGTAAGGAGAGAGATTCCACGGTAGTTGTTCACATCCATTCGGTCACCCTTCTTATGAAGAGGGTGGAGTAGAGCTGAGGTCCAGTTGCTAGGGAGTTCCTCCGTTTCCCAAATCTCATGAATAATCTCAGTTAACTTATCGACAGCCTTGTCGCCAGCATGCTTCCATAATTCAGCAACTATGGAGTCCTCACCTGGTGCTTTGTTGATTTTGAGTGACTAGATGATCTGATTAATTTCTTCTTTTGTGGGTGGGGTGGAATCTGGGTGTACGTACGGATTGTCTTCGAACTGAAATGTTGATTCTGGAGCCTCGCAGTTGAGGAGAGACTCGAAGTAATTTGCCAATATTTGGCAGTTTTCCTTGTCATTATAAGCAACTTTTCCATTTAGGTCCCTGAAGTGTAGGCTAGGTGGAGCATATTTACTGAGATTCTGTTTAAAAGTTCTATAGAAATCCCGGGTGTTATTCTTCTTGATGTCTAGCTCAATTTGTGCCAGCTTGTTCTTGTCAAAAGCACGTTTTACATCTCGAATAGTTTTTGCAGCCTGTTTTCTCATACATAAGAAACTTTCCCAGTTGTCTTCACTCTTCTGTGAGTTCCATCTCTGCCATGCAAGTTGTCTGAGCCTTATTGCCGCCTCACATTCACTGGTCCACCAGGCATGCTTTATTTATTTATTTATTTATTTATTTATTTATTTATTTATTTAGTCAATTTACCCTCTAGGTTGGTGGTTCCCACGGACTCAGCGAGGTAATTCACCACTACCGCCTCTATGGGCAGTGTCCTGGAGCTTGGAACATCTGGTCGGGATGGATACAACGGGGGAGGTGTGATCAGCACTTCGCCCAGGCGGCCTCACTTGCAAAGCGAACAGGTGCCTCATGAGGGATGGGAAGGAATGGAAGATTGGGATGGATAGGCTAGGAAGAGGGAAGGTGGCGGCCGTGGCCTTACAGTAGGTACCATCCCAGCATTTTCCCGAAGACGAAGTGGGAAACCACGGAAAACCACTTCGAGGATGGCTGAGGTGGGAATCGACCCCCCTCTACTCATTTGGACCACCCGAGGCTGAGTAGACCCAGTTCTAGTCCTCATACCACTTTTCAAATTTCGTGGCAGAGCCGGGAATCGAACCTCCGGGGCGGCAGCTAACCATGCCACTCTTGACTAATATCACGCGGTGTTTATTTAGGGTTCAATGTGTACTGGCTTGACACAGTGTGCAGCATAGAAGCGCTGGTTATTTCATCGCTATGTTCTTGTATTTGATACCCCAGGGCCTCACATCTGGTGGCATGTGGGTTGGCGACAACGGGACTCCAGCTGTGTCCGGCATTGCTTCGATTTACTTGTGGTGGGCTCCTCTCCGTCTTCTTGCCTGTCGACCTCTATTGGTCAACTCTTGTTCTCTTCCTAGCCCGACTATATTAGGGTAATCGAGGCCTAGGGAGTCTCTCATTTTCCGCCTTAATTGGCTCTTCTCTCATCTTTCCTGATCCCTCATTCTTCGAGGGGTCAGACCTCTTGTTTATCTTTCAGGTACCTCCTGTCTTCTGCTCAAGGCCCTCAAGGAGGCAGGGTGTGTGTATTCCCACCAGTTCTTGTGCGCCTTGGATAATGCTACACCCTCAAGGGATCACAGCTGGTGAGTTCGAAAGTTATCGAACCCGAGGGTTTCCTGAGCTGGGTCCGTTTTTTTCGCCTTTTTCCATTGCCTTTGGGGCGAGCACTCTCCTCTTTCCCTTTCCACTCTGCCAATCATGACTCTCCTTCTTTCAAAATACCTCAATCCGCATTCTTCGAGGGCTGAGGGCATTCCTTCCCCCTTTCTTTTAGTCCCCTTACTCTTCTTTTGTTTGCTTTTTCTTTTCTAATCGTTAATTTCGTTATAATTTAGTTAAAGGTTCATCTTCATTTTTCATGAACACCCAAACCATTAGGGGCCGATAACCTAGATGATAGACCCCTTAAAACAACAACTATCATCATCATCATCTTGTAATTGATCCCCAAAGCTTAAAAAGAGCATAAAATGTTCAGCGGTGGTGGGATTCGAACCCACCTCTATTTAACAAGACAACTAATTTCCACGCACTTAGGCCATTGCTGCACGGCTACTAGTTCCATCACGTTGCCTGAAAGCGTATGAGATGTGATACTGCTTTCTGCTTTGAATATTCATTCACTTCTTTTTTCAGTAAACCACCGTACCCAGCGTTAATTTCGTATCCAACTGAAACCGTATAATCGGCATGTTCTTTGTACAGTTTGATGCATTGAATAATTACTTGTCGCACACATGTTTTTGTAAAGGTCTTGCTTCCATGTCGTCATAAATCTTGTAAAGTCGTTTAGGGACATTGTGGCTTGGTTATGGACGGGGAACTGTCAAGTAAGCGTGGCCGAAAACTAAAAAAGTAAGGAGCGGAAGACTCATCCGGTATTTCCCTAGTGATCTGATCTGCATGTATCCAATGTTTCAGCGAGGTTCCCGTCCGTGATGTTCCCTTGCCAGTCTTAGGCCGGCAGTAAAATTTCGAACTATCCCGGTGTAGACTGCCAATGAACCTTCGCATGTGTGGATAAAATGCCTGATCAATCTACAGGTTAACTAAAAACTGTTTGGCAATTACCTCATTAAATATCCTGTTCAGACCACTGAATTAGGAATCAGGTTCATGTTCTGGTCACACATTACAGAAGGCAGCACTACACGGACACTATTGTCTCAAGCAGGTAATGCGGCGTATGAACGCTGAGCTTCGCTCACCCCGGAGGGTGGCCAGGGAAACGGCCGAGCAAGGGGATTGCTATGAGTGACATTTAACGCTTATCAGAAAGCTACTCCTTGTATAGTGTGTGTTTATTTAATTATAGTGATTTTTAAACATGTAAACATTGTTTTAAGCGTCGTAAGACGTGGTCCTCCGAGGAATCAACATGGTCGTCCGGGCCAGATGGAAACCAAGCGTACATTTTAACGTCAGTGCGGTTCAGGGTTCGAAGCAACTACTGCCGAACTCACCAGTGTGGCACACGGTTTGATGATGCTGCAGCCTGAGGTACACACCAGTGAAGTCAGTTGAAGTGAGCGGACGTGTTTTCCTGTTGCTGATAATAATGAGCTGCTCGGTGGAGTCTTAGCGTGCGAGGATCGGGTCGGTGAATGCCAGGATTGTTAAGTGGAACCGGGCCTCCCAGTGCATGTATTCATATTCATATTCATTCATTTATTTGCAACGGGGGGTGTGTCCCCCGGTGGCAAATTGTATATACATAACAAATAAATAATTATACATAACAATTCAATAACAATTATACACCGGGTGAGTTAGCCGTGGTGGTTACGGCATGACTGATGGCAGTCGCTCACATCCGGGAGGCGAGGAGGTTCGAATCCCCCCGCCGGCAACCTTGAAGATGGTCTTCAGTGGTTTCCCATCTTCCTTCCAGGCAAATGCCGGGATTGGTCCCTAACTATAGGCCACAGCCGCTACCTTCCAACTCCTCGTCCTTACATTCCAACTTCCCTCCTTCCCTCCCCAACGGTACTTGTAGCTCACCCATTGGGTGTCCGTCTCGAAGCAGCTACAAAACTGGCGAGCCGAACATGTCCTCGGACACTCCCGGCACTAAAAGCCATACGCTAAAAAAACCAATTATACAACAATTTAACTGGAGTATTTACACAAATAGTCAGTCTTTTCTTAAACACACCTATATGTTTGGGAAAAGGCTCTAAGACTGCGGCAGGTAGAGAGTTCCAGTTATCAATGGCACGGTTTACAAAAGAATATTTACCATAATTTGTTCGCTGTGGTCGGCCCTTAACTTTGAAAGGATGATCGCTCCTACCCATGTAAGTGGGCTTTCCCAATCGTTTGCTAAGCTCACCCCATGCTGGTTGATTTGTATACGTGTTGTACATAGCGCAGAGTCTAGATTTCATCCTCCTAGCCTCCAGTGATTCCCACCCAAGTTCCTTTAACATACGGCTCACACTGCTCCTGGGATTAAAGTCACTGAGCACAAATCTAGCGGCCTTTCTTTGTACCATTTCCAACTCATTGATGAGCCCTACTTTATATGGATCCCAAACCGCCGAGGCATATTCCATAATAGGTCTTACAAGTGACAAATAGCCTAATTCTTTAGCAGAGGTACTACTTCCTTTTAATACCCTCATTACAAAGTGCAGGGATTTGTAAGCTTTTGAAACTACACATCCTACATGACTACTCCATTTCATATCATTTCTTACGTGAACGCCCAAATATTTGCAAGAATCTTCTTCTACAAGTATTTCCGAGCCAATGTTATATTGAAAATCCTGCCTTCGCACTTTCCCTATTTTTAAGAGACTACATTTTCTTGTGTTTATTTTCATTTTATTTACAATCGCCCACTTATAGACCAGGTTCAGGTCCTCTTGAAGCACTGCATTGTCTTGTGAGTCATGTATATTTCGATATATTACACAATCATCCGCAAACAATCGACAGTCACTGCGAATCCCATTTGGTAAGTCATTTATAAACGCCAAAAATAACAAAGTTCCGATTACACTGCCCTGAGGGATACCCGACGTTACGGTAATTTCATCCGAGAATATGCCTTCGACTTTCACTTTCTGGGAACGACCCGTCAAAAATTCTTGGATCCATAAAATTACTCTTCTATCAATCTTCGTCGAAGCTAATTTATGTCATGCGGAACGACATCAAATGCCTTTGCAAAATCTATAACCACGGCGTCGACTGAAACTCCATGGTCTAACGATTCGCTAATGTCTTGAAAAAGTGATAGCATCTGACTCTCGCATGAGTAACCTTTCCGAAATCCATGTTGCCTATCATTAAACCATGATAATGTTTCCCACTGTTCCCTCAAGTAGTCGCAAATGAGATGCTCCATCTGTTTACAAACGACGGACGTAAGGCTAACCGGCCTGTAGTTGCCCAATTCAAGTCTGCTCCCTCCCTTAAATATTGGGACTACCGTAGCTCTTTTCCAGTCATCTGGGATTTGCGCATTGTTTATGGACACATTAAACATCACCTCCAAGTATCGTGCCACGGCCCTACCTCCTAGTTTAAGTACTTCACTAACAATATTATCAGGACCCTTTGATACATCGAAACGTAGTTTTTGTATTAGCTTTGCAATTGCTGACTGATTTATTTGGAACAGGGGAGCCCCTGATTCGTCGTTAAGGTCCAATACACAGCTATTGGATTTATTGAACACACTACCGTAAAAGACATTTAATTCATTAGCAATGGCCTGTTTCTCAGTGATTAATTTACCGTCACCGGACATTATCATCGAAAAATTATTTGAATTTCCCTTTCTTCTCCTAACTTAACTGTAATTTTTTTTCCACCCATCACCTCCCGAACCAAGTAAATCTTGCATATAACTGTCATGAGCAGCCCTCTTTTTTAAAGACGAGCTCTCTTGATAAGGACTTAAATTTCAACATATACTTGTCACTATCATGTCTTTTATTGTATAATTTCCTAATGTTCCGTTTTAGACTCCTAATTTCTCGTGTGTAATACTCAGGATCTGGGTTTTGTTTCAGCAATTTAAATGGGACAAATTTATCAACAGCGCTATTTAAAATTTTCAAAAAGTTAGTCCACAGGATATTAATGTGATTTCCTTCCGATGCCCATCCTACAAATAGCTCATTCAAATACCCCTGAAACTTGTCCTGATCCGCCCTGCGATACTGGAATATGATCTTTTTTGCTACATCAGAGTCTAATTTTGTAATGTCACCATATCTAATATTTAATTCAACCCCAGAATGGTCACTAATTCCTGGTACTTTCAGACAGTTAATATACAGCTCCACAGGCCTTACGAGATAAACATCTAAGGTATTATTGTCTCTAGTTGGGAAGTCAACTACTTGGGAAAATCCCCCCTCCCTTAAGAATTTATTTGCAGTGCTCTGAGCCTGACCACAGCTAGTTGACTCACCAGACCAGTCTACTATGGGGAGGTTTAAATATCCAGCAATTATTATGCTCTTTTTCATAGCATTACCCGTACAAGTTTTATCATACAGTGTTTCGAGGAGAGAAAGGTTATCTTTCGGTGCTCTATACGCCCCTATCACCTGACGAGGGAATTTATTTCCTTTATCCGAAATTTGTACACATAACATTTCATGATCCATATCAGCCCACTTTAAGAAACTAGCTATATTTTTGCGCACACAAATAAATAGCCCACCACCTCGCTTCCCCCGATCCCTTCTGTACATCTCGTAGGTCCCTTGAATTATTTCGCTACTATTTATGTCCTCATATAACCAAGATTCAGTTGCAATGACAATGTCCGGAGAATACGTCTCTACAAGATTCCAAAATTCAATTAATTTATTTCCTAAACTCTGACAATTAACCTGCAGTAATCTTAGAGTCTTACCTCCGCAGCAAATATCTCGAAATAGCTCCTTCTGTTCCCATCGGCTGGCAACCTCTGGACCTGCTCCTTCTCACAAAAGCCGGCACGAACCGATGACCCTGTCATGTAGGCTCCCTAGATTGAAAGCGCCCCGTCGATTTAGATGCAGCCCGTCTCGGGCGAAGTCACGGCCACCAATCCAGCAGTCAGCTTCTACGTACACTAATCCCAGTTGTGCACATACCCAGTGTGCAACATCGGGCCCGAGTAACTTGTTGTTCATCGCCCTAGTAATAGCGGTGTTATTAGTTATTGGTGGAGCAGAAGTAAATCCAGGTCCTGCTACTTCTAGTGTTACCCAGGTGTCTGTAAAGTGTTCTTCGTGTAGCAAAGTTTTGAAAAACGGCTTGATGTGTGGTTTGTGCGAGACATGGTTTCACTTTGGCTGTGTTCGGGTGAAGAAGGACGAGTGTGATGCAGGTAACTGGTTCTGTAAAAGCTGTGACAATCCGGAACTTTTGAGTCAGCAAATTAAGTCCAGGGATCTTATTATACAGGATTTAAAGGCAGAGCTTAACGAATCGGAGGACACATTAAAGGGTCTGACGGAACGTATTCCAGGGGATGAAGCTACAAACCAGGCTGTGGGAACTGAGGAAGACGTTATGATAATGGGTGATTCTATGATACGGTGGAGTGCGAATATCTCAAGGAAATCAGGTACGAAAGTGCGGTGTTATCCGGGGATTAAAATTGACCAGCTTGCCCAACAAGTGGAAGTAGGAAATTTAGAGGACAGCGTAAAAGTTAAAGTGTTGTTGCTCCATGTTGGGACGAACTATTAAAAGAAGAGGGCTACAGCTGATTACATCATGGGGGAGCTACACGAACTAGGCAGAAAAGCTAAAAGCTAGTTTAGGAATGCGAAAATTATATTGAGTGACATTGTGCGACGAGGAGATGTTCCGTCAAGACGAGTTATGACTGTAAATGACCGCATGGACTGGGTATGTGAACAACTGGGATTAGTGTACGTAGATGCTGAGCGCTGGATTGGGGGCCGAGACTTCGCCCGAGACGGGCTGCATTTAAATCGACCTGGCGCTTTCAACCTAGGGAGCATACATAGCAGGGTCATCGGTTCATGCCGGCCTTTGTGAGGAGGAGCAAGTCCAGAGGTTGCCCGACGACGGGAACAGAAGGAGCTATTTCGGGATATTTGGTGTGGAGGTAAGACTCTAAGATTACTGCAGGTTAATTGTCAGAGTATAGGAAATTAATTTATTGAATTTTGGAATCTTGTAGAGACATATTCTCCGGACATGGTCATTGCTACTGAATCCTGGTTATATGAGGAAATCAATAGTAACAAAATAATTCAAGGGACCTACGAAATGTACAGAAGGGATCGGGGGAAGCGAGGTGGTGGGCTATTTATTTGTGTGCGCAAAAATATAGCTAGTTTCCTAAAGTGGGCTGATACGGATTATGAAATGGTATGTGTACAAGTCACGCATAAAGGAAATAAATTCCCTCTTCAGGTAATAAGGGCGTGTAGAGCACCGAAAGATAACTTTTCTTTCCTCGACATACTGTATGATAAAACTTGTACGGGTTGAAAAAGAGCATATTAATTGCCGGAGATTTAAACCTCCCCAAAGTAGACTAGTCTGGTGAGTCAACTAGCTGTGATCAAGCTCAGAGCGCTGCAAACAAATTCTTAAGGGAGGGCGGATTTTCCCAAGTAGTTGACTTCCCTACTAGAGACAATAATACCTTAGATGTTTATCTCGTAAGACCTGCAGAGCTGTATATTAACTGTCTGAAAGTACCGGGAATTCGTGACCATTCTGGGGTTGAATTAAATATTAGATACAGTAACATTACAAAATTAGACACTGATATAGCAATAAAAATCATATTCCAGTATCGCAGGGCGGATCAGGGCAAATTTCAGGGGTATTTGAATGAACTATTCGTAGGATGGGCATCGGAAGGAAATCACATTAATATCCTGTGGACTAACCTTTTGAAAATTTTCAATAGCTCTATTGATAAATTTGTCCCATTATATTACTGAAACGAAACCCAGATACTGAGTATTACACACGAGAAATCAGGAGTCTAAAACAGAAAATTAGGAAATTATACAATAAAATATATGATAGTGACAAGTATATTTTGAAATTTAAGTCCTTATGAAGAGACCTCGTCTTAAAAAAGAGGGCTGCTCATGACAATTATATGCATGGTTTACTTGGTTCGGGAGGTGATGGGTGGAAAAAAGTTTACAGTTATGTTAGGAGAAGAAAGAGAAATTCAAATAATTTGTCTATGATAATGTCCGGTGACGGTAAATTATTTATTGAGAAACTGACCATTGCTAATGAATTAAATATCTTTTACGGTACTATGTTCAATAAATCCAATAGCTGTGTGTTGGACCTTAACGACAAATCAGGGGCTCCCCTTTTCCAAACAAACTGTTAGCAATTGTAAAGCTAATATAAAAATTACGTTACAATATATCGAAGTGTCCTGATAATATTGCTAGTGAAGTACTTAAACTAGGAGGTAGGGCCGTGGCAGGATACTTGGAGGTGATGCTTAATGTGTCCATAAACAATGCGCAAATCCCAGATGACTGGAAAAGATCTACGGTAGTCCCAATATTTAAGGGAGGGAGCATACATGAATTGGGCAACTACAGGCCGGTTAGCCTTTCGTCCATCGTTTGTAAACAGATGGGGCATCTCATTTGCGACTACTTGAGGGAACAGTGGGAAGGATTATCATGGTTTAATGATAGGCAACATGGATTTCGGAAAGGTTACTCATGCGAGAGTCAGATGCTATAACTTTTTCAGGATATTAGCGAATCGTTAGACAATGGAGTTTCAGTCGACGTCGTAGTTATAGACGTAGTTGTATATTTTGCGAAGGCATTTGATGTCTTACCGCACGATATGCTACTCCATAAATTAGCTTCAACGAAGATTGATAGAAGAGTAATTTTATGGATCCAAGAATTTTTGACGGGTCGTTCCCAGAAAGTAAAAGTCGAAGGCCTATTCTCGGATGAAATTACCGTAACGTCGGGTATCCCTCAGGGCAGCGTAATTCGAACATAGTTCTTTTTGGCGTTTATAAGTGACTTACCAAATGGAATTCATAGTGACCGTTGATTGTTTGCGGATAATTGTGTAATATATCGAAATATACATGACTCACAAGACAACGCAGTACTTCAAGATGACCTGAACCTGGTCTATAAGTGGGCGATTGAAAATAAAATGAAAATAAACACAAGAAAATGTAGTCTCATAAAAATAGGGAAAGGGCGAAGGCAAGATTTTCAATATAACATTAGCTCGGAAATACTTGTAGAAGAAGATTCTTGCAAATATTTGGGCGATAACGTGAGGAATGATATGAAATGGAGTTCTCATGTGGGATGTGTAGTTTCTAAAGCTTACACATCTCTGTACTTTTTAATGTGGGTATTAAAAGGAAGTAGTACCTCTGCTGAAGATTTAGGATATTTGTCACTTGTAAGACCTATTCTGGAATACGCCTCGGCGGTTTGGGATCCATATCAAGCAGGGCTCATCAATGAGTTGGAAATGGTACAAAAATGGCCGCTAGATTTGTGATCAATGACTTTAATCCAAGGAGCAGTGTGAGCCGTATGTTAAAAAACTTGTGTGGGAATCACTGGAGGCTAGGAGGATGAAATCTATACTCTTCGCTATGTACAACACGTATACAAATCAACCAGCATGGGGTGAGCTTAGCAAACGTACGGGAAATCTCACTTACATGATCAGAAGTGATCATCCTTTCAAAGTTAAGGGCCGACCACAGCGTACAAATTATGGTAAATATTCTTTCGTTAACCGTGCCATTGATAACTGGAACGCTCTACCTGCCACAGTCTTAGAGCCTTTCCCCAAACATATAGCTGCGTTTAAGAAAATACTGACGATTTTTGTAAATACTCCAGTTTAATTGTTAATTGTTATTGAATTGTTATGTATATTATGTATTTGTTATGTATACCCAATTTGCCACCGGGGGACACACCCCCAATTGCAAATAAATGAAAGAATGAAAAAATGAATGAGTACAATCCAGGGTTAGACGTGCTGTAGTTAGAGTTCCCCACCACTGCAGTCCAGGGTTCAACGCTGTCCACATCCTGGGTTTCCCACCCGTGCCGGAAGGGCAGGTAAGCTTAAATTACTTCAGGCATTTCCTCATTTCCCGTTCCATCATGGAATACGCACGCAGACAGCGGTTATTATAGCAGAGAGTAGGGGTAAAGGCACAACACACACGCATGCAGACATTTGTAGACAATTTAGACTTGCACCAAGATTCGAACTTTCATGAAATCAAATCGAGATTTGATGACCTCAGTGCATTATTACAAAAATACGACGACATTCAGACAGAATTGGAACTGGAGGACACCGGTAACGAAAGCGAGCATAAACAACACATTACTGAGTTCGAGAGCAATTATTATCGTGTTCGAGGAACAATGGCGCACATTACTACAACAAATAAAGCTACAACACAACAATTAAACGGTTCGTGCAGTTCAGGGGGCCATAAAGGAAGCATCAAACTACCAGCCGTAACGATTCAGACCTTTGATGGAAGGTACGAAAATTAGCTTCCATTTTCCGACAACTTTAAGGCATTGGTCCACCACAACAGTGATCTAGCTACTATTCAAAAATGTCACTATCTGAATTCAATTATCCAAAGACTAGCTAGTCAAACGATTCAGAATCTCCCCATAAATGAGGCAAATTATCCCATTGCATGGAAATTACTGGAGGACAGGTACGAAAACAAAAGGCTAATCTCTACATCACATGTCAAAAGCATTTTGGACCTTAAGCAAATGAAAAGTGAGACAGCTACAGAACTAACACGTTATTCTAATTCGCTTAGCAGTAATTTGAATGCCCTTAAAGCCTTAAACATGACCGTTCCCCTTCATGAAGTACTTCTGTGCCAGCTGTTTCTTCGAGGGCTCGATGCGAACACAAGACGAGAGTTGGAGTTGACATTGAAGGATGATCAGTCTCCATCCCTTAATGAACTTTCGGCATTTTGTGAACGTAAGCGGCAAGTCCTTGAGAACATCCCCTCGATCTCCCCCTACTCATCAAACAGGCATCCTGATAAGATGCATGCCAGTGCCCTCTTGCATCATTCATATATTATAAGTGCGAGTAATTCCAAATGTGTAGCATGCATGGGTGACCACGCCATGTTCAAGTGTGATCAGTTTGCTGCTCTCAGTCTGTACGAGAAGCGAGACCTCGTTAAGGCAAAGGGTTTGTGTTTCAACTGTCTGCACACAAATCATTCTGCCCGAGAATGTAAGACACATAGTTGCAGATCATGCAACAGAAAACATCATACCCTGTTGCATGAGCAAGATAAATCGTATTAGAATTCTACAAAATCTGACATAGAGCAACAGTCGCACTGTAGCACTAACAATTTTCACCAGACTCGGGTTATATTATCCACTGCTGTAGTAAAAGTAGCTGATATTCACATCTGCAGAGCCTTGAAGACAGTGGCAGTCAAAGTAACCTATGTACTGAGAGCTTAACACAGCGATTACGGTTACCCAAGAGCCGATGTGCAGTTGCTATTAGCGGAATAAACAACTCATTAACAGAGACAAAATAGAGTGTACAACTTCAACTGTGTTCAACTGTCAAGGAATTTACTGCCGACCTGTCATGTTCCGTCCTACCACGCATAACTGGAAGTCTGCCTAGCTCCATTATACAGTATGACAATTGGAACCTGCCATCCGAAGTAACACTTGCGGATCCTACGTTCTACCTGCCAGGTTGTATATACATATTGATAGGAGCAGAGCCTTTCTTTTCGTTGTTAGAGCCAGGCTACCGTACAAGGACATCAGACTACCCGGTACTCCAGGAGACCAAGTTGGGTTGGGTCCAGCAGGGCGATCTCCTTCAGTAAATAGTAGTGACCGAGCCCTTTCATCATGTTTCGTTCGGGAAGTAGACAACCTAGAGGCATCACTGTGACGATTTTGAGAACTTGAAGATCTTGTCTCTCAGTCTAGGACGAAGGAAGAGTTAATATGTGAAGAAGACTTTAAGAAAAACACGACATGAAGTGAAGAAGTGAAGATTTATAGTCCGTCTCCCACTTAAGCAAGGCATTGGAAAACTGGGCTCATCATACGGACAAGAAAGATCAAGGTTAGCTCAACTGGAGAGAAGACTGAACAGACAGCCGTTATTAAAGAAGGCTTACAGTGATTTTATGAGGGAGTATGAAGCGTTGGGCCATATGAAGCTGGTTTCTGATTTTAAAAAATGTAGGGGATGGCGATGGGATATATTATTTGCCTCATCGTTCAGTAGTTAAGCTTTCGAGTACAACAACTAAGACTTGAGTGGTTTTTGATGCGTCAGCAAAGACGTCAAGTGATCTTTCACTGAATGACCTGATGATGATCGGATCCACAGTCTAAGATGATCTTTTCTCTATCATTCTTATATTTCGTACTTACACATACGCCTTCACAGCTGGCGTAACGAAAATGTATCGGCAGATAATTGTAAGCCCTGAAGACAGACGACTTCAAGGAATTCGTTGGCGAAATTTACCCCAGGATCCCTATTCGTGCTATGAACTGACTACAGTTACATACGGAACTGTATCAGCTCCCTTTCTGGCTACCAGGTGTCTGCAACAGCTTGCGGAACATGAATCATTAAGGTTCTCCAGAGCTGCGAACGTGCTTCGGATGAGTTTCTATGTAGATGATGTATTTTGTGGTTCTCATGACCTTGAAGGTGCCTTGACTTAATGGCCTGATCTTATCACATTCATGCAAGGTGGAAGATTTCCTCTAAGGAAATGGCGCGCTAACCACCCAGCATTATTAGAAGCTATTCCTGAAGAAGACAGGGAAACGCAGTTGCCTCTAATACTGGATCAAATCACTTGGTCTACTGTGGCAACCTGCATCAGACATATTCCTAATCTACAACAATCCTGCTCCTGAAGCGACCTTAACACTGACAAAATGGAAAATATCCACTAATATAGCATCCATATTTGATCCTATCGGCTTAGTAAGCCCAATTGTGATATCGTACAAGGTGTTCTTGCAGAGTTCATGGTTATTTGGTCAAGGCTGGGCTGACATACTTCCATTGGACTTCAATGCAAAGTGGGAACAGCTTTATTCGCAGCTTCCGGCAGTCAAGGATATTCAACTCAACCGTCTTGTTACTTGGCATGGATACCCTGTAGACATTCAAATCCACGGGTTTTCAGATGCTTCAGAGCAAGCCTATGATGCATGCCTGTACGTCCTCTCACGTAACCAAAAAGGAATGACTTTCGCTAAACTTCTGTGCTCAAAGTCAAGAGTAGCTCCTGTGAAACGGGTTACGCTTCCTAGACTGGAGTTGTGTGGAACACTGTTGCTCGCACAACTGGTTCACAAGGCACTGCCTGCACTAGACCTGCCTATTAGAAAGATTTACCTATGGACTGATTTAACTATAGTGCTTTCTTGGCTGGCTGCACCAGCAATATGTTGGATAACCTTTGTTGCTAATCGGGTTGCCACCATTCAGGACTACACACATGCAGCTAACTGAAAACACGTTCCAACCTGCAGCAACCCAGCAGATCTGATAAGAAGAGGCATTACCCCGACGGAGCTACGCGATAAAAGTCTTTAGTGGCACGGCCGGACTTGGCTACAAGGACCATCACACTTGTGGCCCATTGACCCTGCTTTTTCAACAGAAGTAGTAGAGTTAAGAGAAATTCCGCCTGTTGCGTTGTTGTGTTTCAATGATATGGATCAATATCTTCACAAGTATTCTTCACTTGTCTGCGTTAGGATTGCTCAACAGATCTGCTTCGCTCAGGACATAATGGAGCTGAAGGCCAATAAGAACGTTTCTAAGAAGAGCAAGATCTTGGATTTGCACCCATTCATAGACAAAGGCGAATTTCTGAGAGTCGGTGGACGTCTCGACAATTCAAAGCTACCGTTTGATGCGAGACGTCAAATTATACTTCCCTCGAAGCACCACCTAACAGACCTTATCATACGGGCAGAACATTTGCGTTTACTGCATGCTGGTTCACAGTATGTTATCTCTTCTCTTCGAGAACGGTTTTGGATTTCATCAGCGAAGGCAGCTGTTCGAAAGATCATCCACAATTGCTTTCCTTGTTTTCGACTCAAGGCATCAGCTTCGACGCAATTAATGGGTCAATTACCATTGATGAGACTGCAATCTACCCGCCCATTCCTGAACGTTGGTGTTGATTACGCAGGACCCCTGTCCATAAAACATGGGAGTGTGAGAAGCAAGGTGAGAACGAAACGTTACATCAGTGTCTTCCTCTGTCTGGCTACCAGAGCTGTTCACCTAGAAGTTGTCAGCAACCTTTCCACACAGACCTATATTGCAGCATTGAGGAGGTTCATGGCACGACGAGGAAAATGTTCCACTATCTACAGCGACAACGGGTCGAACTTCACTGGTGCAGATAAGGAACTACAGGAACTTCGCCGACACTTCTTGTCTTCCAACTTCAACAAGAGTCTACAAGACTTCGCAGCCTCTGAAGGGGTGCACTGCCACTTGCTCCCCACACTTTGGAGGTCGTTGGGAAGCTGCCGTGAAATCCATGAAGCACCATCTCAGAAGACTCGCTGGGAATTCGGTTTTGACCTTCGGGGGGTTTTCAACACTTGTTTCTGAAGTTGAAGCGTGCCTCAACTCTCGCCCCATGATTGCGCTCTCCAACACTGCAGACGACCCAAACTACCTCTCCTCCGCACACTTCCTCATTGGTGGCCCACTGACTTCTTTACTTGGGACTAATCTAACAGACCTGCCCTTAAATCGTTTATCGAGATGGGAGCGGGTCCAGTTTTTACAGCAGCAACTTTGAAAGCGGTGGTGTTGCAATTATTTTAACACGCTTCAGCAATGGCGTAAATGGACCACTTCTTTGGACAACCTGAAACCAAATGTTATTGTCCTGGTCAAAGAAGACAACCTTCCTTCTCTCTCTTGGAAGTTGGCTATAGTGAAGGACGTTCACGCGGGGACAAATGGACTCGTGCGTGTTGCTACCATAAGGACAACTTCTGGCAACCTAAAACGACCTGTAACTAAACTCATCCCGTTACCAGTAAATGACTATACTTTACTCAGTGTCTTTACTTGTTTCTTCCTGTTTATCGGTATTATATTTTCAATGCTTACTTTTGTATAGCTTTTGGAGACTCTCCTATTTCGTGTGCTTTTGTATTGTATCGTCTTCTTGAATATGGATATTCGACGGGTGGGGGAGTATGTTCAGACCACTGAACTAGGAGTCAGGTTCATGTTCTGGTCACACATTACAGAAGGCAGCACTTCACGGACTCTATTGCCTCAAGCAGGTAGTGCGGGGTATGAACGCTGAGCTTCGATCACCCCGGGGGGTGACCAGGGAAACGTTCAAGCAAGGGGATTGCTATGAGTGGCTTGCAGAGACAAGCATGGGACATTTAACGCTTCTCAGAAAGCTACTCCTTGTATAGTGTGTGTGTCAATATAATTATGTTGATTTGTAAACATGTATATCTTGTTTTAATCGTCACATAGCTGCATTTTACGCCAACTTCTTTGGTCTTCGGGGTATGTATTCAGACTCCAGTCCTAGAGGTCCTGGGTCCTATTCCAGGCTTTCCCAAGGATTTTAACTCTAGTCTGAGGGTTGGAACGGGGTATATTCACTCTCAAATACAAATAAATACATTACTACAGACAACGCAATAACACAGTTAAACAGACACATTCTACACATGGCAGGTATACATGACTGATTACCAAAGTTTCAAAGCTCCTAAATGAAACATTAAAAAAAAACGTTAGTGTATGTGGTCATAAATTCCGATCTGCACTGCGTGAACATTCTACAGGTTTACTGGTCAGGTGGACACTGCAACCATTTAGTCCACCGAGGACAACCTACAACGTATAAGAAACCTTCTTTAAGTTGGCTCGCACGAGGTCGAGTGAATGTGGCCTGTGGAGCTCACATAGTTCACTGTTCTAGGTATCCCTAGGATCTTTGAGATTCGAACTGAACTCACCAAAACACATGTGGAGAAAATCTTGTGTCTTCTAGTTTGTTTAACATCAACATTCAAGCTTTTTCATTTTCTTAAAACTATTTTTTAGTGTGTAACCCACATTTAGTGATACTCCTATCTCTATAAATGATATCATGAATGATGGACTCCTACCTCATATGCAGACGTAAGTTGCAGGCGATGGTAAAGGGGCACGAACAGGTAACCCACCACTGGCAGAGCAAAGAAAATCGCCAGTCCGAAGATCCACAACTGGGGCCCAAACAGGTACACTTCTGCAGGCTGCCCGATGAGCGTTATTGATGAGAGAAAACTGTAATAATAATAATAATGTATGCCTACCCCCTTATTTTTCCAATGGGGTCGGAGATGAGATGAGATGAATTAGTTTGTGATGGAAGTATTTTACGCCACAATGCCCTTCGTTACGTCAACCTCATAAGAAGAGTTAATGAGAGATGAAATGAGTGAAGAAGAATGAAACTGGGAAAGGAGTTGGAGGATAGTGGCCGTGGCCTGTTGGGATATAGGTTGAAAATGGAAAACCTCGAAAAACCGTTTCAAGGAGAGCCAAATATGGGGATCTACCCCACTCGTCTATCAAATCTAGAGATAGCCAGTCCCTTGGAGCGTATATCTACTGCGGTCAATAATAATAATAATGACGACTTACCTTGCTAGCATTGATAAGGCGACTGGAACGGTGCCGAGCTGACCATTGGCTGTGAGGAACTCACTGGTCTTGGAGCCTCCGTCAGCGCACTTCTTGTGACGACTCTTGAGTCCGTGGTACACACCTACCAGGGCAGAGATGAGCAGCATACCTCCGAACACCATATAGTCCGCCCACGTGAACACTCGCCCAGAGGCCATTCTTCCCCTGCAAGATAATACTAGATCGAGGTAAAAATATTTAAAATAAAGCAAATGAACAGTTCTGTGATGAACAAGCCAAGTGAAATACGAGTATTTGTAGGAATGGGGATTTTAATCTGGAAGAATATGTAATGCTTTCCTTAAACATAGAATCAAAACCCGCCAAGTCCATATTTTATGAAAATAGAGATAAGCATTGTTTCATATAGCTTTTGCTGCGCTGAATTCATTAAAACTATTATTTTGTTACAAAACCCGCTACATCCTACTGTAAAACGAAGTCAAAGTTGAGGCTTGGTTGCAATATCCGCCAAGTCCAACGACAGTTTCGCCATTTTTGGTCACAAAACCCGCCACATCCACATCAACCAATAGGAGCACCCAGTTCCGCCATCTTACCTTCAATGATGCTTTGCGAAGTGTGTACTCTTTACCTACGTGCATTAGTCAGAGAATGTACCTCTGCCTGACGTGATTAGAATGGTTTATGTTGTTGTACTTTCTGATAATAATTTGTTTTGGATAATTTTGACAAAGAACAAGAAGAACAATAACATTTTGGTCTGGATGATGTTTTCCACAGAACTGACATTTGCGAACACAAACGTGTCACGAACCCTGATTTTGATATGACTCACGTAAAGCCAGAAACCATAAACAGAGGGATTGTCCTTCAGGCACAAGAAGTGAAAGATGTTTCGAGACTGCTTTCGAAGCATTTTGGAGAAAGATGGAGGGAAAATGTACAGCTGCAGTTTTATTGCAATCTGCAAAGTCGTGGCGAACACGAAGAGAATGATGATGATTGAGAAACTACTATTGAGGATGAGGTAGAAACAGAGATTGTGTAGCTATAACATCCAGTAAAGAATGTGATTTAATAGTTGGATGACGATAGTTATGTCTTTAAAGGCCTGGACCATAGTAATTGAATATTAATTTAATTTGACGCTTTTCCTTATTATTATTATTGTTCAGTACTGTAGGCTACAGTATTGCCGACCCCGTGGTGTTGGGGTAGCACGCCTGCCTCTCACCCGGAGGCCCCAGGTTCGATTCCCAGCTCTGTCAGGGATTTTGGAAACTGACGTGAGGGCTGGAACGGGGTGCACTCAGCCTCGTGAGGACAATTAACTGACAGTGAGGCAGCGTCCCGATCACGAAAACCAAGATTAACGGCCGAGGGGACCCGATGCGCTGGTCATGCGGCACCCCAATATCTGCAGGCCAAATGGCTGGGGATTAGCCCCTTCACGGGCTGTAGTGCCAGGGGTTATTTACTGTACAGTATTATTACCCTTTCAGGAATTGATTGCCGGCGGTGGAGATGGGAACTACTCTTTATGTAATTGTGTCACACGTCAGCTTGCTTCGTTGACAGGTACAGTTGCGCGTGTAGGATATGACTCAGCTCCAGTACCCCCTGTCATCATTTAACTGTCCATGGTGACATGAGCTCCTGTGACGCTTATCTGATGCAATGCAGCGTGACCTATGTGCAGATTGCACTCTGTCATCGCTGTGTCCTCCGCTTCGCCCCGCAGAGCTCATGCTACAATAAACTTAAACGCTGGCACAGCCACACTCAGCGGCAATCAAATCTTGAATGGGTAATATGAGTTTTATTCTTTTTCTGTTTATTCTAATAAAACACAAAAACCGCCCCTTAAATCAACAGTAACAACAACAACAAAACACAAAAATTATACGACTTTTTTATTTTCTAACCTATATTTAGTTAACTTTCAAATATTAATTTCTGAATAAAGATTACGCAGTTTCTACAATGTATTCGCAATTTCAAATGTATTAGGGCTCTTTGGTATCAAAACCTGCCAAATCCAAATCTTAGTAACAAACCCCGACAAATCCGAATTATTGCGTTATATTTTTCTACATACATTTCTAACTATATCGGGGATCAGCTTCGTACTTCGCCAATGTTTTTAAAAATAATTCATTCATTTTTTAGTGAAAAAAGTATTTCTTTTTGGTTATTGGTTCGTTTGTGACAGTTTTTGCTACTTTGTCGAAAAAGTGAAGGAATGGATTTGGCTGGTTTTGATTCTAGGTACCTCATTATAAGGATTCCCAATTTCGCTAAGATTTCAGAGAAAGTTGTTTTCAGTGGAAGTAGATGTTATGTATACGTACTGGATTTGGTGCTGTTTCTTGAGAGGGAGACCGTTTCAAAGTGATTTAGCATACATTTCCAGAAGTAGACCAATTATATCTGGATATCCGCCGAGATTTTGAAGAAACTGAAACTAATTTGAGGAAACATGAGACCAAATTTCTTCAGGACCAATATTGCGAAATAATGCTGAACAGTAGCAGAAGGAATCAGGTTAGTCTACTGATATGACTCCTCACTTACGAAATTTCAAAGACCTGTCAAATAAACTCAATCTCATCAATATAAAGATGGGTATGCTCAGTGAAAAAATGACTATCAGAGACGAAATGACATGAGATAGAGTGAACGAATTTGGTTCATACCCGTGCAAAGATTGTTATGACCATTAGGCCTCTAGTAAAATTAGTAAAATTGTTGAAACATAATCGTGTTTCAGTACCCCAAGATCCGTCCGAGTTGGAGATGTGTTGAAGGGGACAACCGCCATTGCAACGAAATTAATAGCGGGAAGAACTGACATTTTTCAACAAATTCCTCTTATTAAACAAGTAGTTCCGTGAAGAACTATACAGCCTATTTTCATATATCCTACTTATGTTAATTGCCTCTATCAACATACAAAATGTCAGTTTGATTGCAGAAATGGATTCGTAGATATTGAGAATCGTCTAAATATTTCGGAAGGTCTTCATGTTGGATTTTGATATACTGTATGTAGGTTTTATAGTTATGTACTATTACATGAAGATTATTGTGTAGGTGTAGTATTCAAACTTCATTCGTATGATTAAGACACACGAAATGAAAACCAGATTTTAAAATTTCGCACAGCTGCCAATGTGGTTATGAAAACAATTGAAATAAATTAGATGCCAGCGGATTAAAATTTATATAAGTATTTACCGTACCATGTTTTACTGCGCTCAGATATTTAAATCGCGAGAAACGTCAATTTAAATATTTATATTTCGCGTCACCGCCATGTTGGATTTGTGCTCAGCAGGTTATTGAAAATCCCATAGGTGGACTTATATTCATACAAAATTTCAGTTTGCTATCATGGATTAATAGATATTAAGTTGGATTTTATATGAATAGGCCATAGAGTTATGTACTATTAGATGCCGACTTTTGCGTAGGCTCATTATCCAAACGTTCACTTCGATCGCATGATTTATAGACAAGAAATAAAAACTTAAGTTTAAAATTGCGCACAGCCACCATCTTGAGGTTATGTGAACAATTTAACTAAATTAGATGCCAGTGCATTACAATATGTATAAACATTTACTGTGCCATATTTCACAGCGCTCAGATGGTTGAATCGCGAGATAAGTCTATTAAAATGTTTCACATTCGCTTAGCCGCCATGTTCGTTTTGTATTTTACACGTTTTTTAAAGTCTCAGAGCTGAACGTCTAGTAGTACTCTTTATCACCGTACAATATTTCAGGGTGATATCAGTAATAGTTTCTAAGATATAGAATGCCTGTGAAATACTTCGCACAACCGCCATCTTAATGTTATGTAAACAATTCAACTAAATTAGATGCAAGTACATTACAATGTGTATAAACATTTGCTGTACCAAGTTTCATTGCGTTTGGATGGTTAAATCGCGAGAAAGGTCTATTTAAAAGTTTCAATTTCGCTTGGCCGCTTTGTTCGTTTTTTAGTCAACAGGTTTTTGAACGTCTCATAGGTAAACTTCTAATGCCACCCTTTATCATCGTACAAAATTTCAGGGTGATATCAGTCATAGTTCCGGAGATATGGAATGCCGTTGAAATATTTCGCACAGCCACCATGTTGGATTGCTGAGACGTAATAAAATTCGGAGGGCACGGTCGGGGTCAGCCGAAATAGTACTATTACCTTGCCGAATTTCATTGAAATCGCTCCAGCCATTTAGAAGTCATTAGGGGGAGACACACACGCGGACGCACACAACACACACTTACACACACACACACACACACATACACGGTCAAAAGTTGATCTCATAAGCCTATTTATTCATAAATGAAAATAGGCTAAAAAGATCGTAGATTTTAGTGAATAATTAACTGAACACACAATTTTGAAACATAACATTAATGTTTTAACATATTTTGATTTGTTTGTACTATTATCCATTACATAGCGTTTGTTTGCGAGAAGGCTGTTGCAAATGGGTTATTGGCAAACGTTTTTACTACTCCTTTGTCTTCCTGCCCAAGCAGTATCTATACGAATCAGTTCTTCCCATTGTCTTATGTGAAAATGTCATCAACGAACTACGTACCCAATAATGTGTACATTGAACTTGCACATAATATTTTTTTTTTGCAAGTTTGGAAAGCTATTCTCAAAACAATCAGTTAATGAAGCTGTCATGTGGGAAAATTCCTTTGTCTGGAGCGTGACGCTCTATGGAAGTGAAACTTGGACTATTGGTGCAGCAGAAAAGAAGAGAATTGAAGCGTTTGAAATGTGGTGTTACAAGAGAATGATGAAGATCAGATGGGTGGATAGGGTTACAAACGAAGAGTTATTAAGACTAGTGGGAGAGGAGAGATGTTTCTGGTGACTGCTAATGAAGAGAGGAGATAGGTTGGTAGGACACATACTAAGACACCCAGGAATAGCAAGCTTAGTTATGGAAGGAAGGGTCGAGTACAAGAACTGTAGGGGTAGACCAGATTGCCTCGGACGTAGGGTATGGTAGCTATGTAGAGATGGAACGATTAGCTCAGGACAGGGAGGCATGGAGACAGGGAGACACGGAGAGCTGCATCAAACCCGTCAAAAGAGTGAAGACTCAAACAACAACGAAAGTAAACTAATGAGATCTTCACGAGCCAAATGTCCATGTGTCTGTGTGTGTGTGTGTGTATGTGTAAATATGTATACCAAGAAAGTTGATTCTGCTCTGGGGGCTGGAACGGGGTACACTTGGCCTTGTGAGGCAGACATGAGAAGAGGTGGGTTCAGTTCCCATGTCAGCCATCCCAGAAGTAGTTATCCATGGTTTCCCACTTCTACTCCAGGCAAATGCCGGGATGGTACTATACCGTGTATTTTCATAAGGTTTTGCCCAGATACTGTAATGGAGACGACGAGAGACGCGATGCTGTCGAGCTCGTGAGTCAAGTCATGAAATATCACCCCGTTAATATGAGAAGTGTCATTCGGTTTGAGATCGGAAAGTAACGAGCATTCCCGAGTGGGTGGACTCTCAGATAGACCGATCAATAAACGTATACGTGACGTCATGTCATATATCGATCCACGCTACAGGATTATATTTATTGTTTTGAAGCGAATTAGAGTATTAGAAGACGTTTCAAAGGACATAGAACGCAGATTACCATAGCAGAAAGCTATTTCATATGAGGAATATAATATAACAAGCGACGTGCAAGAATAGCATCTATAATGATCAAGCTATAAGCGAGTTATTGACACATCGAGATATCGATGAAGGAAGGCAGTAGTGGGGGTTGCTTGCTGTGGCGTTTTGGCTGCAAGCAAGGTTTTTTCACTTGGACGTGTACTGTTGTATTCGGAGTGTCATATGTGGTTACGAAACTCGGCTAGCAAGCGAGATCGCAGGTGCAAGGCAGGCTGTGATAACTTCGCGTGGAGACGGCTCGCGTGTATACTCAGCGAAGCAGAACAGTTCTTTTTCAAAGTGCGTTAGAAACGTGCAGAGCATTTCGTGTCTCGACAAGCGGACGTGTACCGTGCTCAAGTATTTATTAAAGCTACCAGTTTATGATGGATCTGAGATATTATCAGAACAGTTGTAAATGTATACTGCCATCTTGGTCAAGAAGAATTGTGTCGAAGCGGAACGCGGACTGATTGTATGTCTCTGTCCAGCGGTGTCCACTACCACGGCAGCCATTTCGTAACCTTGTGAGGTCTTCATCACGAGTAATAGTAACGTGTATGATTGTGCTGATACATGCTAACTTCAGGACTTGTTAAGCTGTACATTATGCAGACACTAGAACGCATATTATCGTCTGAGATGTCAGTGGGGAAGGTCAATGTTATAGTTATGACTTCCAGAATGACAGGCTAGATTTAAATGGGGTAGCTTCATGAGAAATGCATCAGCGAAATGATGGCCAGCCACAATTGCATTCTCCTTGTTGGAGAGGAGTATATTTTCACCGCACTCCAGTGGTTGTTCGCGAGTGCTTTCATGAGCGGCGACATGCAGGACAATGCTTTTTCTCAGGCGGATGATAGTATTTCTGGCATGAAGGGGGTAGGCTCGTATGGTCGTCTGACCAGTATGCGTGTGCGCTGCAGACCCGGGTTCGATTCCCAGATCAAGAGAAGAAGAAGAGTGTATTATCTGGTGATACCCTGGATTTTCATCAGATATTTATATATCCCGCTTAAGACGCTTCAAGATGCAACAAAAGGTACTGGACCAGCAGACTCTATTAACGTAGCTTAGTGGAGGCACTTGTTAGCAATTGCAATTGTCATTTCCTTTTTGTAGATTAAATGGGTATTCACAAGTTTAGGTTCGATGTTTCTGTCGAATCTGACTTGCTGTGTTCCCGGGATTTTGTATTCGCTTAACGAATTCATCCCTTGTGTATTATTAGTTTGGATCATTTAATCAGTAGAATCAGTAATTTCTTAGTAGTGCGTATTTTTATTTGCCGAGAAGAGAATTTAGGGGAAGATCTCCAATATTTTGCCTAAGCATAGTTTTAATCGCGTTTCTTTATCAGTGTTTGGAACACTGATTTATTTGAGGCCATTACATGTTTTTCATGTACTACTGTTCTGTTAGGAACTTCGCTTTCTCGCAGCGATTTGAATCTTGGAAAGTTTATCTTGGTGTTCATTGCATTTATAGTTTTTAATCCCCCTGTTGGATTATTTTTATGGAAAGCAATTCGCTTTTGTGAGTGCAGATTTATTAGTGGATTTACTTAATGATTGTCATTGGATTAACCTGTTTAGTTAACTTGCTTTCATGGTGTAAGTTTTATCCACTGATACTTCGAAGCCCACCGAAGTTGGAGGCTATCCTGATTCAGGAAAAGATAAGTTTTACCTTCTATTAGGTATTGATTTGAGATTAAATTAATTTAGGATGTCATTTTGAGACATGTATTTTTCACAGTATTAACGTAAATAATTGCATTTAATGCAATTGTGTGAGTGAGACATAGTATAGCAGTTTTGAACACCATTTACAAAGTTGATTAAATCATTCCAGGAAAGCTTGACTTGGAGTCAAGAAAAATGAACAAGTATTATTAATATACATTATCGGGAGGCAAGACAGGTTAATTTGCTAGTGGAATGTTTCGGTGTCTCGACTTTGAACAACGTGCTTAAGGTTAGTGTGTGAGTTAAGCATGTTTGTAGCTCTTGTGTGAATATTGAGATTAAATATAATAGTAGTGTTGTGAAGGTTCGTATAACCTTGTTGTGTTTTGGATGCACATCTGGGATGATGCATATTTGTGAGATTTCATGCTTATTGAAGCATTAGGCCTATTTTAGATTGAGCCGGTAAGTGCTTTTTCAGCCGGTAAGTGCCAATCTGTTTGTGACTTCGAGTAGTCCACACCCGTGTTTGGTGTCACGTTAATATAGATGCGTTTTTCTGGTATATTAATGTCTGTTGGAGATATTGGCGTCGTCATTCTTATGGAGCGATCCTACATGCTTTTTCTTCACCTAATCAACGGCAACGCTTGGATAATCTGTTCGAGCAACTTAAGACATTTCCACAGCATATAATCGTTAAAACCTCTACAATTTTGTACAAGTTTACTTGAAATCATGAACATAGTCAATAGATACACTATTTAGCTTAATCGCTTGATAAAAATTGGTAACCCGATACATTGAATGTTAATTGCACATCACGATGCGAGTGTTATGGCCAAGATCAGCTGTTTAGGCTGAAACATGTAAATGTCTGAGGACATTTCTGTATATATTCTTATAAATACTTGTATATAATCCTGATATTGCTACACTTTTGGAATATCGTTTAAGACGATACACGTGTATAAATTTTGATAATTCTTCTTTATTCATCGTCGAATATTCCATCCAGTCCTCCTAATATCATTAGGAGATTGATGCCTAATTTCCTTACTACATAGTGTGAGACATTATTTTTTTTAGAATCACCTCAGCGTGTAGGTGATGATCGTAATCCATTTCTGGAATCATGTAGGATTTTCTTACTACAGTTGTGTTTAGCTGTGATCTTGTTTTCTTGACGACAGGGTATTAATATTTTTATTTTCTTGTCTGTTACCTTGTTCTCTTGGAATAAATTGTTTTCCCAATTTTAAATCATGGTGTGATATTTAACGAAGAGATTGGAGGTCGTTTTAAGATGGCCATCGCTTGGATTTTCTTTTTCCAGGGTTTTCCACCCTTGAGATAGTTCATTTTAAAGTCGTTTTTCGTGTTCTTGAGCTAGTTTCTTGTTTGTTCGTTCGTTGTAGCCATGGTAATTCTTAAAACAGCCTGATAGGATGACTAGTACCCCATTCATTCCTCTACTTGGTGGTAGGACCTGGGAGGGTTTTTCGCCGGGCATTTTTCAGGTTCTACGATCCAGTGACCATCGAGGGATTTCACCAGGTATTGGTAAGTGTTTCGGGTACAGTACCTAAATAAAGGCCACGGCTTCCTCATACATAAATCCTAACCCCAATTACAAATACACATACCAGTGCCGCCATCACAATGACACGCGTTATTAGACAGATTCAATACACACTCAAATACATGGAGCTACATGACAACGACATTGCAAAGCCCCGAAATGAATCCACAACAACAACAACTAAATGTGTCTTCCCTTTCAATTCACGTGACTCACACTTGCAAGAAATGAATAAACGAAATAATAATAATAATAATAATAATAATAATAATAATAATAATAATAATAATAAAGTATTTCTACCACTTATTTTTTTCCGTTTATACGGAGTCAGGGTGAGATGCGATGAATTTCTACTTGGAAGTTGGCTTGTATGGCTGTATGCCCTTCCTAATGCCATCCCATTGAGAGGAGTAAACCAGATATGAAATAAATTAAACTAATCAAGGAGTTATTGGAAGCAGCTGTGGCCCGTTGGAAGGTACCGTTCCAGCATTTTCCTGGAGTTGAAAATGGGAAAGCACAGTATACCATAATCATGGAGGATGGCCGACGGTGGGGTTAAAACCTACTTGTTTACCGTGTCTGATGATAACCTGGCTGCATAACCTTGGGCCACAGTTCACCTACCTACCGTGTTTATTTGTTTTAAGTCGCTTATCCTCCCGGCTTGGCTTCAGCCACGGACTCTACGAGGGATCATTCCTCTACCGTTCCAAGGACAGTGTCTGGAAGCTGAACACACTTTGATTTCAGATACAACTGGGGATGGTGACAGGCCGATCGCCCAGGCGACCGCTAACTTGGGTCTAATTAAGGAAGGGTCAGGGAAGGGATTTTGCGAGGAAGTTGGCCATGGACCAGTTGAAAGGAATCGTCGTGGCATTTGCGTGATGATGAAAATGGGAAACCACGAAAACCATTTTCAGGAAGACCAAGGTGGGATTCGAACGCGGGCCCTCCCGATGCCAGAGAGGCACGAGGTAGCGCGTTAGTGCTCTTCGCCACCGTGGCCAGGAGATACCAGTTATAATAACTAGCGGACCCGTGCGAGAACTCGCATAATGGATTGTGTCCGCCCCATGTGTATAGACTACCCGCCCGGCCCTAGTGTTATACGGGATGGACACGACACAGTTCTAGCAGGGGCTATCATCTTGTTTGTTTGTTTGTTTGTTTGTTTAAAAGCACTTTATAAACAAATACATATATTTCCGTTGACTCTTCAAGAAATGCAAGACTTTTCCTGTACTATCGAGACGATTTGGAAGATTATGGTACAAACTACACTTTCTAACTCCCTCTGGTTTAGGAGATTGAGTTTTGTGAAATATACACCTTAGCGTATTATATAATTAGATATAATAATAATAATAATTGAAGTCTCCGTGGCTTAGGCGGCAGCACGCCGGCCTCTCACCGCTGGGTCCGTGGTTCAAATCCCGGTCACTCCATGTGAGATCTGTGCTGGGCAAAACGGAGGCAGACAGGTTTTTCTCCGGGTACTCCGGTTTTCCCTGTCAAAATTGCATTCCAGCAACACTCTCCACTCTCATTTCATTTCATCTGTCATTCATTTAATCACTGCCCCAGAGGAGTGCGTCAGGCCTCGGCAGCCGGCACAGTCCATATCCTCGCCGCTAGATGGGGGGGCTTCATTCATTCCATTCCTGACCCGGTCGAAGACTGGAAGCAGGCTGTAGATTTTTCAATAATTATCATTCATCTATTATGACGTTCTTGTTGTTGTTGTTGTTTTTCTTTCGCCATTAATTGTACAATCGTGGTCTCACCGCTCACTGCGACTGTGATGGAAAGCTGCAGCAAGTCCGGAGATTGATGGTTCGAATTCCAACGCTGGCAATGCCCATTTTGAGTGTGATATTTCCCCGCTCTTCTCCCACACTCCATGCCACGTGACGTAAGTCGTAAGATGCCATCTGATGTCATAAGGGTCTTGTAACTTGATGGCATAAGAGACATTAACTACCTGTTTCCTGTACATGTCACTTGCAGTATTGAACCAGTGAATTCAGTGTTGCCAGCCATAAGGCAGCGCCTTCTACAAGGGGGTTGAACAACAGTCCATAGTACACACATCAAAAAAAGTTTTGCATCACCTCGGTTCCCAGATCTCCGGCATATAGACGTTGACTGTGTATATTGTATCCAAGATACAGTCCCTTTGACTGTTCATAGATGTCACTAAAACTGCTCAAAGATGTAAACAACCATGCATGAGCAGGGCCTATTAGACGGAGGGGGTACGACAGCCGATCAGTTCCAGTCATTCCACCAGGACGAAGGTACGCTGCTCATGTTGTCTGTAGTTCTACCATGCCTAGAAGGTCAATACCGCAGTTCGATCGCGTCCGCATTGTTACTTTGTGTCAAGAAGGGCTCTCAACAAGGGAAGTTTCCAGGCGTCTCAGAGTGAACCAAAGCGATGTTGTTCGGACATGGAGGAGGTACAGAGATACAGGAACTGTCGATGACAGGCCTCGCTCAGGCCGCCCAAGGGCTACTACTGTAGTGGATGACCGCTACTTACGGATTGCCGCTCGGAGGAACCCTGACAGCAATGCCACCATGTTGAATAATGCGTTTCGTTCAGCCACAGGACGTCGTGTTTCAACTCAAACTGTGCGCAATAGGCTGCATGATGCACAACTTCACTCCCGACGTCCATGGCGAGGTCCAGCTTTGCAACCCCGACACCATGCAGCGCGGTACAGATGGGCCCAACAACATGCTGAATGGACCCCACGGAATTGGCATCACGTTCTCTTCACCGATGAGTGTCGCATATGCCTTCAACCAGACAATCGTCGGAGACGTGTTTGGAGGCACCCTGGTCAGGCTGAACGTCTTAGACACACTGTCCAGCGAGTGCAGCAAGGTGGTGGTTCCCTGATGTTTTGGGGTGGCATTATGTGGGGCCGACGTACGCCACTGGTGGTCATGGAAGGCTCCGAAACGGCTTTACGATACCTGAATGACATCCTCCGACCCATAGTGCAACCATATCGGCAGAATATTGGAGAGGCATTTGCCTTCATGGACGACAATTCTCGACCTCATCGTGCACATCTTGTGAATGCGTTCCTTCAAGATAACGACATCGCTCGACTACAGTGGCCAGCATGTTCGCCAGACATGAACCCTATCGAACATGCCTGGGATATGTTGAAAAGGGCTGTTTATGGACGTCTTGACCCACCAACCACTCTGAGAGATTTACGCCGAATTGTCGTTGAGGAGTGGGACAATTTGGACCAACAGTGTCTTGATGAACTTGTGGATAGTATGCCACGGCGAATACAGGCATGCATCAATGCAAGAGGACGTGCTACTGGGTATTAGAGGTAGTGGTGTGTACTGCAATCTGGACCACAAATGCTGAAAGTCTAGCTGTATGATGGTACAACATGCAATGTGTGGGTCTCATGAGCAATAAAACGAGCTGAAATGTTGTTTGTGTTGATCTCTATTCCCTTTGTATTTAACGGTTCCGGAACTCTTGGAACCGAGGTGATGCAAAACTTTTTTTGATGTGTGTATAATATTTGGTATCTCTACTTAGTATAAAACAAAGTCCCCGATTCTTGGATGTCACGGATAATCTCGATAATCACTGGATGGATTTTGATGCGAGTTTCACCATTCTGTAAAGGGTATCTCGAGGAAGGTTTCTGTAGAAAACCATTTATTTTTGGTCAAAGGAAGCCAAGCAGTAACGATTTCAGTGAAACATTGGAAAAGAAAACCTGGCGTCCGTGCGCTTTTTAAGCTTACGCTGGGCAAACCATAAATATCAATATACTTTGAGTGTAGGAATTATTCTGCACGAAAAGTTCTAAAAACAAAGTCCGGGAGAGCATATCTCTATCTTCAATACATCGCCCACTGTAAGTATTTTTTACGTTTTCATTTCTTCCACAAATATCAATTCAATTACTGAGGCGACAGTTTACGAGCAAGCTCGGGGTGAGCCTAAAACCCCAGTTACAGCCTAACTAGCGGACGAGCCTATTGCCCCAGATACAGCCAGCAGCAAACTGTCGGGTAGTGTTGCGTTAAGACTTCAGAGAAGAGTGGTCGTGTTTGCAGATACCCTGGAAGTGCAAGCCGGCTTTTCTTCATTTCGCCTGTGAACTTTTCGTTCGTTCCTCAGAATACACAGTCAAGTTAAAATTGGACGGAAGGGGTATTCGTGTTTCATGCACCTTGCCATTCTTAAATTACGTCTGACAGGAATTCGTTACCCATGCATCTCCATGATAATATAATTCATAGTCCATTCAGTGATTTTTAACCCATCATGCCGAGACGTAAAACGGATATTGGCCTAGGTCGTAGTTCATTGACATCGAAAAAAAAAAGCGCTTATCACGTAATGCATTCATAACTGTTCCCGGGCGAAGCCGGGGTGGGATGCTAGTTTTGTATAAACTACTTTGATTTCTATACGAAATGTGCGGGTAGACGTTAAGGTTCCATTCGTTCCTGATGGTTCAAGTTAATGCATGATTGCCTCAGCTCTTCTTTCCTGAAGCGACGCTTGTAATTTTATCCCAGCCAACTTTTGCCAGGGTGTTCATTTCATACGGCATGAGTGGTTATCGGAGATGACTGTTAGTTGTAACTCTTCAGCCGGTCAACAACAATGAAACTAATGACTTCAAAACTTTACATGACGGAGATGATGAGAAGTAGACGGGGGCAGGGACGGCGTATTTTGTTGGAATGATGGGTGTGGGGGTGGACGGCGACTCTCCGACCATCTGGTCAATTCAGGCGTCCTTCCGACTTACGACACGGAGTAGGCTATCATCTTCGGGCTTCAAATTGAAAGATCTGTTTCTGGCCTCTACGGATACCACATGTATTATTATTATTATTATTGTTATTCTTTCTTTAGTTATGGCCATCCATGAAGCACGTTTCCGGGGGAGGCGTGGAGGTTCGAATCCCACCGCCGGCAACTTTGAAGATGGTCGTCTGTGGTTTCTCATCTTCCCCCCAGGCAAATGTCGGGGTTGGTCCCTAACTATAGGCCTCAGCCGCTACCTTCCGATTCCTCGTCCTTACATACACACTTTCCTACCCTAGACAACACTCCACACGTGACGGTTCTTGTAGCTCACCTAATGGGCGGCTACAAACTCTAGCGAGCCGAACATGTCCTCGGACACTCCCGGCATTATAAGCCATTCGCTTTAAAAAAAAATAGAGCGCGGTGGGACTTATTTGTTGGCCTCATGACTTTTGCCTTCTCATTTTCCCAAAATCTCTTCATGAACTCACAGAGTTGCTTCTTGCGTTCTTCTGTCCATCTTGTACCAGGCCTGCTGCTACATTTCAGCCTAAATGTGGGCTTATTTACAGAGTCTCTGAAGATTTCTCGGTTTTTCATTATGTTCTCTCTGATATTCTTCTCATTCAGGTCCCTCCCCTTGTTTCTTCCAGCCAATATATACTAGAATTTTTTGTATTAATTATATTGGATAATCTTTTTGTTAGTCTATACTGTAGTTGTCCATCCTAAATTATTTTAAAAATCGAATTTACCCTCCAGGTTGGTGACTCCCACGGACTCAGCGAGGGAACTCACCTCTACCGCCTCTACGGGCAGTGTCCTAGAGCTGGGAACATCTGATCGGAGTGGATACAACTGGGGAGGTGTGACCAGCACCGCACCCAGGCGGCCTCACCTGCAAAGCGAACAGGGGCCTCATGCGGGAAGGGAGGGGAAGATTAGGAGGGATTGGCAAGGAAGAGGGAAGGACGAGGGAAGGAGGCGCCCGTGGCCTTACAGTAGGGACCATCCCAGCATTTTCCCGAAGACGACGTGGGAAACCACGGAAAACCACATCGAGGATGGCTGAGGTGGGAATCGAACCCCCTCTACTCATTTGGACCACCCGAGGCTGAGTAGACCCCGTTCCAGTCCTCATACCACTTTTTAAATTTCGTGGAAGAGCCGGGAATTGAACCCAGGACCTCCGGGGCGACAGCCAACCACGCTGACCGCTACGCTACGGAGGCGACCCATCCTAAATATGTGCCCATAAAATGTCAACCGTCTCCTGCGTACAGTGATCGTGAAACTGTCTGTGAGACTATAGAGAACAGCAGTTCATCTCTTGATCCAAATTCCATTTTCTTGTGTAAGGCTGAATATTTTTCTAAGAATTTTGCGTTCTTGCGTTTCAATGTCTGCAATTATTATTATTACTGTTATTATTATTACTTTATTAATGAAACCCTTCTAACGAAATGTTTTTAAAAACTGTATTTTAAGGTTTCATTTTGCATCCCTCAGAAGCTTCCGTGGCTTAGACGGCAGCACGTCGGCCTCTCACCGCTGGGTCCGTCGTTCAAATCCCGGTCACCACATTTGAGATTTGTGCTGGGCAAAGCGGAGGCAGAGAGGTTTTTCTCCGGGTACTCAGGTTTTCCCAGTCGCAACTTCATTCCAGCAACACTCTCCACTATTATTTCATTTTATCTGTCATTCATTTATTCATTGCCCCAGGGGAGTGCGACAGGCCTCGGCAGCCGGCACAGTTCATATCCTCGCCGCTAGACGGGGGCTTCATTCCATTCGCTGACCCGGTCGGTCGACTGGAAGCAGGCAGTGGATTTTCATTTGGCATCCCTCAATGATAAATCGTCTGCCGCTACGATATATTAATACCGCATGATACGTAACAGATGTTTATAGATATTTTACCGTCATTATGAGAGAGAATCATAATAATATTTAGTAAATTATATAAGGTTGGAGTATTGTGAAATGTGTGGTATTGTAATACTTGAGGCAGAAACAAAAATAAAATGTGTTTAATTTAGCCTCACTACATGCAGATGAAACCGACAGGATATCGATATCGTACGATTCACAAATCGTTGTTCCGTCTACAAAATCCGTTTGTGGGAATGTTGCTCTCTGCCATTCTAATCCGTAAGACGGTCACGCCTCACAGGCCTACTTGGATATTTAGTCCATAACAACAATTCATGAAAGGTTAATTTCCTCTATTGTAGACCATAGGAGAATGAAAATTAAAAATTGATATATGGGGCTGTATATCCACACACGGCATGAGATGTGGCCAGTCTTAAGGGAGAGACTGCCTGAGAGCAATAGTACCACATAGTGCATTTTTCACGGGTAGCGACGAAATGTCACATTCCTTATACCTACTTGAAAATCGTGGCGACGTAAAGCGTATTATGGATTCTGCATCTTTAGTAATCTTCTCCTGAGTTTATAATATCATACATTAGTTAAGGTTATCATGAGCCGTTTGTAGTAAGTACCACTAATCGTCACTGCGCCTGCAAACTCCGCTATGTAACAATGTCGTTCACTTCCATTCATTCCCCTAACGCCTCCCAACCCTATGTGGATATACAGTCCAACCGAACAATTCACTTCGGATTATTTTTCTCTGTAAAAACATAGGGTAATGACCCTTACAAGATCGTTATGCTGGGATATATACCCACATTTTGCTGGGGGGAATGGCCAGTTTTAAGGCAAAGTATGGAAGAGAACAACATTGTTGCATAGCAGATATTTCAGACGCAGCGACGGAATGATTTCATATCGTTCACTTACATTGTAATATACAATAAGTCGGTCCTCTTTGGGATCCATTATACTGCAGGGTAACCTTTGTCCAACGTTCATGTCACCCAACTGTCATACTCTATTAACTTCCATTCTGTTCCACAGTTGAATTGTACCAGAGAGCTGAGGAAGTGCATGCGCCCAGGAATAGTGAGGCCAATTCGAGAAATGTTACAAGCTCAGGTGTTCAGTCATTCTTAAAATAGTGCGTCACAGCAACATAGCAAAAATGGAAGTAATGAAATGTGAGTACGAACATGAACATGGAAAGAGAATTAACGTCTGGTGTATTTCAGCTTCCCGTCCAAATGGTCTCAGTTCTGTCGGGTTTTGGAACGAGGTGCACGCAGCTTCGTGCGGACTATTGAGAAGACAGAGTATCTAATCTAGGGCTAGTACTTTTAATCCATTAAGTTCAGGTATCGAACAATCGATAAATCGAAGCAGGGAAATCGAGTAATTGATACAAATAACGATAATCGATTGTATATAGGTTTAATCTATTGATCTCTAGTTCGAATAATAGATTAATTGTTTTGTCGATGAATCAATGTATTTAACTCTGCGCTCTTACAAAAGCAAAACAGACATTTAATTAATTAAAATATACTGTATCATGTATTTTTACATTTATGAAAACTGGGCTAAAACAAAGTAAAACAAAAATGTTCCTGTCCTAAATTGTCAATATTGAACAAGATATAATTTTTGGAAACTCTCCCCAATTTGATTGATGTTTGTCCTTCCACTTTCGCTGACCCTTATTTGGTCATTATGAGCATAAACAAGTAAGAACATTTTGTAGACTATGTTTAGGAAAAATGTTACTTTCATAGATTTCTTTGCCTCATTCCGAAAATAAGCGTAACTCAACTTAAGCGATGACCTCTCATTTAAACTTATTTTCTTATCTCGTGTCTACTAATCGATTACTCGATTCTTGGGTTAGCCGATTAACCTATTATTCGGTTAGTCGATTAATCGATTGATCGATCAGTCGATTAATCGATTAATCGTTATCGAATAGTTTCAAATTATTCGATTAATCGATTAATCGAATAACCAAAAAAGCCTATTACCAGCTCTACTCTAATCCCACTCTCGTTCATTTCTAAAGGGTTAATATGGTGCTATGGACATCAAATCGGCAGGTGAAAAACTAAAGGAAGTAGGAGACTTCTGTTACTTAGGAAGCAAAATAACCAGTGATGGACGAAGCAAAGAGGATATACTGTAAAAAGTAGGTTAGCTCAGGGAAGGAAAGCATTTCTACAGAAAAGGAATCTGTTGACATCGAATATAGATTTAGGTATTGAACCCTTTCATTCTTGAAGGCCTTTGTCTGGAGCGTGGCGCTCTATGGAAGTGAAACTTGGACTATTGGTGCAGCAGAAAAGAGGAGAATTGAAGCATTTGAAATGTAGTGTTACAGGAGAATGATGAAGATCAGATGGGTAGATAGGGTTAAAAAAGAAGAGGTATTAAGACTAGTGGGAGAGGAGAGATGTGTCTGGCGACTGCTAATTAAGAGAAGAGATAGGTTGGTAGGACACACACTAAGACACCCAGGAATAGCAAGCTTAGTTATGGAAGGAAGGGTCGAGGGCAAGAACTGTAGGGGTAGACCAAGGTTAGAATATGTTAAACTGATTGCCTCAGATGTAGGGTGTGGTAGCTATGTAGAGATGAAACGATTAGCTCAGGACAGGGAGGCATGGAAAGCTGCATCAAACCAGTCAAAAGACTGAAGACTCAAACAACAACAGGGTCCCTCAACCTGGTCCAGGATACTCAGACACAGTGAGCGGGTGTAAGATTTCAAGTGGGATGTATTTGAAGACTCTTCTTTTCAATGTTCACGGTGTGGGAGTATATACTGTAACTGTGCTAGCAAGGCAGTCGCCTTCTGTGCACAGGTTTCGGGAATTACATTACATTTCGGCATAAATCTAACGCGCCTTGATTTTCCCAAATTTGAATTAATATGTTTTCCTGACATATTCGGAAATAACTCAAAGGAAATTTAAGTCCCTCGGATATCTCTATAAAGGTTTGCAAGGTAAAATGTCACGTCAGATCACTCGCGTAATTCTGTAGTTACCTACAGTATTATCTCTTAAAACCACAGTAACTTCATGGTCGTTAAAATGTTTATTAATATGTACGGCCGTGTAGAGAAGTGGCTACCCCGAAAATATCTGAATTCAGTTACCGATATTGTCCTAGGATTATAGTTAACTCTCCTTGCATGGGGTCTGAAGAGGAGGTTGATCTAGGCCAACGGTGTTTTTGGAGGGGATCGTAATATTTTTCTGAATTCCGTACCTGAGTAATTGGTTGAGCCTACACTCTCAATCCCCCACAAATTGCAAATGTTTTTGTATTCATAAGTAGGCAAGGTAAAGTTTCTGGACAAGTTTTAAAAACATACCATTTTGCACAAAAAAAAATCCCACCGAACCGCTGATTTGAGTGCACATGGAAGGTTTAGCTTGTCATAAATTATAAGGCTATTTTAAGCCTATTTTCATTTATAAAATACAGGCTTATGAGATCACCTACTGTCCGTGTGGGTGTGTGTGTATGTGTGTGTACGTGTGTGTGTGTTCCCCTAATAAAATCAAAACGGCTGGAGCGATTTCAACAAACCTCGGTAACGTCATAGCACTATTTTGTCCGACCCCGACCGTGTCCTTCAATAGTACAATTATGCAACGATCCTATAATGGCAATAATTAGGACACGAGTGTGTTCATAAAACTCGCTTCGATCGTTTTATAATTTCCATACGAGCGTCTTAATTACCATTTTAGGCGAGTTGCATACGACTGTTTATGTCCGACGATAATTATAACTATTTTATGTTCGAACATAAATATTCATAAATATCTGTCGAGATTTCGCCAGTTTTATGCACTGAACAGACTACAGAGAATACCTTGTATTTGACCATGGCCTCCTTGATTACTCCACTATGACACTAGTCACGCAGTGAAATTTAAATTAGGAGGCCGTGGAATTCAGCGCAGGTGCGATGCTATCCTTACTTAATTGGTCACACAACTGTTTCTTGAGCTCTGATAGGTGGGAGAAACTGTTTCATAATGAAAAATAGTGTTATAAAGACCCTCATTATGTTAGAGTTTTCTCACATATAATATTTACATTTCGACATCGTCGAACATAAAATTTATTTCGTCTCACTAATCCAACATGGTGGCTGTTCGAAATATTTCACTGACCTTCTATATCTCCGAAACTATTACTGATATCACCCTGAAATTCTGTATGGTGATAAAGTTACTAATAGAAGTTCACCTATGTAATTTTTAAAGACCTCTTACGCACAAAACGAACATAACGGCCAAGCAAAGTTGAAACATTTAAATAGACTTTTCTCACGATTTCACCACCCCGAGTGCAGTGAAACATCGTACAGCAAATTTTTATACACATTGAAATGCACCGATATCTTATTTAGTTCAATTGTTTACATGACCTCAAGATGGCGGCTGTGCGAAATTTTAAATTTAAGTTTTCATTTATCGTGTCCTAGTCATGCAATCGAAGTCAACGTTTGAATAATGAACCTACGCAATAATCGTCATCTAATAGTACATAACACGATGGCCTACATACTGTACATAAAATTCAACATGGCGACCGTCCGAAATATTTAGATGGTTCTCAATATCTACTAATCTATGACAGCAATCAAACTGAAATTTTATATGTTGATAAAGGCTATTAACTTAAGTTCACCTATGGGACTTTCAATGACCTGGTGAGCACAAATCCAACATGGCGGTGATGCAAATTTTAAATATTTAAATGGACGTTTCTCGCGATTTAACCATCCGAGCGCAGTGAAACGTGGTACGGTAAATGCTTATACAAATTTTAATCCACTGCTATCTAATTTATTTCAATTGTTTTCATAATCACAAGATGGCGCTGTGCGAAATTTTAAAATCTCGTTTTCATTTCTTGGGTTCTAATCATGCGAAATAAGTTTGAATAATGCACCTACGCAATAATCTTCAAGTAATAGTGCATAACGCCATGGCCTACATATATAAAATCCGACATGGCGACCATCCGAAATATTTAGACGATTTTCAATGTCTACGAATCTATTACAGCAATCAAACTGAAATTTTGTATATCGATAGAGGCAATTAACATAAGTAGGATATATGAAAACAGGCTATTTAGTTCTTCACGGAACTACATGTTATGCTATGGAATGTTTGCTGGACCCCAGTGGTCACCGTGTGCCACACTGAACTATCCCGCAGTACAGAATGTACACATTTATTTGTCTGTGCAGAGGAACAATACAGTATGACTTGCTTTATTTAATTAATGTGTGTACCTACAGAAATATTAATGTAATAATTCTTACATGGAAAGTTATTAAACATGAGTTATTCACACAAGAGACTAACCCTTTATAGGTCAGTGGTCAGTATAAGTAGCACCTACTATAAGGACAATTCATATCATCAGAGATACAGATGATTGAACTTTCAGGTATATATCAACATTTTTTTATTTGGAAGTATTAATAATTCTGAAAACCATATATTAAACCTAAGGTGCTCGAATTTTTTTAAATAATAATTAAAATTGGACAGTGAAAATATACGAGAAATCAAATTAGAATTAAAAGTAAATATGCTTCTAAAATTAACAATAAATAAGCTCATAAAAATTAATATTATAATAATTTTAATTTTGAGATTATATAAATCGTATAGGCCTATAGATTAAAATTATCAAAATACATATGAACATTAAAATGTTAAAGAAAATTAAAATTAATAATAATTACAATTAGGCTAAAATAATTATAATAAATACAAATAAAATGTCTTTAATAATATTCTGCCCTATAAAGGGTTAAATTAGTAAACTGGTCCTTATGTCTTCTTCTATGTAGTTGTGCCTAAGTGCTTGCATTGTGCTGCAAGACATTACCTCATCGACTTAAAGAATCCTTGTCTGGATCTCTGAGTGCATCAGAACACTACATTTTTGTAATTTTTTGTCCACATGCAATACACAATACAAAACGTGATAATCACTTCAAGTAACGCTTTACCACAAGTACAGTATCGGTATTAGGAAAATCTCCAAACTGTACTGGTCCATCGACCTCGCTTGCTTAAGCTGGACCACGGGACTTAGCGAGTGGAAAGTATTTTACTTGCGGGAAATAGTAAACAATTCATTCTCAGACGACCAATAGGTTATCATGGCGGGAGTGGGGTAAACTTACCTACTTGCACCTGCTAACATGGAAAAATTTATATGGATTAAGTATAGACTCTGGCAGATGTATACCGGATGGATCAGCTGCCCCTAATAATATTGTTTTATGCAGTCCAACTAACGCGTGTTGTCAGGAAGGTCGATATTTCCCTGCCTGCATCCCGTATGGTATTAATGCTCTACAAGCATATCCGCAAGTGATACGGTACTGAACACTATTATTTATCCCTGATATTAGTCTGTAGTCACAACGAGGGAAAAGTAAAAGTGTTCAGTATCGTTTGCAGGATATGCTTGCAGTGCATTAGTACCATACGGGATGCAAGCAGAGAAATATCGAGCTTCCTGACAACAGCGCTAGGTGGGCTGCATAAAAAAGTATTAATAGGGGTAGCTGATTCATCTGGTATAGTCACTGTACTATCGCGTGCATAAATAACGGGCCGGATTGCCGAGCGGGAGTTGAGTTGTGTTTTCCATCAGGTTGCCATCACTTGGTGTGTTCTCGGGAGGAGAATACTGAGAGCCATGATTGGGCACCTGTCCTTGTAGGCAAGGGGGGAGAGGAAGGGGACAGATCGAGGAGCACGGCGCCAACTTTGATTTTCTTTAGTTTCGCGCTTGGAAGATTATTACAGGTAACGAGACGGTTTTAACAAATCTAAATTGAAACGCCAAGTAACCCATTAATTGTTAAATCTCGTTAGAAATGCACTGTTGAGTTTTTCTGTGTGTGAATTCTTTTGAGAATCGAGTTTTCACAGTTAGGGACTAAACATATTTTAATAAGAAGAAAAAGAAGGAAATCGCAAACGTCCTAAACTAATTATATTTTTAAGCAATTTTCTTAACAAAAAATAATTCTGATAAGAAAAAGACAAACTAAAGTGTAATTTTAAAAGCACTCACGTTAACAGGAGGTTTGTTAGATCAAATCACAGAACTTGAAGCGATGCTTGTGTAGCAGGGAATCTTCAAAAATGATTCAACATACCGTAAGCTTCTGATTCGTTTATCATGGATAAAATCAGAGGAGGCAATTGTTAGCAGCAAAATCTTTTTTATTATTCAACATCAATAAAATATTAAGCAACAGAAAAAAACAGCTCATTAACTTTATTCCCACATCAGTTTTATAATTAATTCTGACAAATCTCAACCTAAATCAACCGAAACCACAGCCTCACTCTCATTTCTTGGTGTCTTAAACTAAGACACTTTCTTTGTCGCTTCATAAGATGCTCAAAATCTTAAATTAAATATCTTAAATGTAAGACAGAATTTCAATATGTGTCTGAAATCGTTTTTATCAAGACACTAAAAAGCATATTCTGCGAAGCGACGAAGAAAGTGTTTTAATTTAGCCACCAAGAAATGAGAGTGCTTTGTAGAAAATAGACGTCTATTCGTCTTATAGACGTCAAAGTTTTAAATTTTCAGCAAAAATTAAATATTTTAACCATGTTTGAATAAATAAATATTTAATAGCCTAGGTTATGAGGCAACCTAGCTTATTTTAACCTCCGAAACATCTAAGCTTCAGATAACTCTACCCAGAAAAATTGTATTGGATTAGGCTTATGAAGCGGGCTATGACACGGCATTCTGCGAGGTGAAGACTTTTGAATACGCTAAAAGTTTACGTCAGGTTGTCACATAACCGAGGCTAAGTTAAGTTATTTACTGCAAATTTGAAAAACTATTGCTACTTTGCCAGAAACATAAAATTTAGCCGTCTATTAGACATTTATTTTCTTAGGAAATTTAGTAACAAAACTTAACACTGTTCATAGCAAGCAATCACAGATTACACTTATGTCAGTCAACAAAAATTTAAACGTAATTTCTTTTTTACTGAGTAAATTACTTCAACCAAAAATGTCAGTCAAATTTAAACTTCAAGCTTTTTTCAATGAGTAAATTATTTCAACCAAAAAATGCCAGTCAAATTTAAACTTAAAGCGTTTTTCCAATGAGTACCGTAAATTATTTCAACCGAAAATGTCAGTCAAATTTAAACTTAAAGCTTTTCTCCAGTGACAAGTGAGTAAATTATTCCAACCAAAAATGTCAGTCACTTGTGATTAACATGTGATACCACACTCTCCCCTCCTCTCCCCCTTTGCCTACAAGGACAGTTGCCCAATCACGTCTCTCAGCATTCTCCTCCCGAGAACACACCAAGTGATGGCAACCTGATGGTTCGAAAACTCAACTCCCGCTCAGCAATGCGGCCCGTTATTTATGCACGCGATAGTACCTCTGCTAAGTGGCATGTTGTTCTCTTGTATACGTTACCTTAAAACCGGTCACGCCACAAGCCACATAAGGAAAAGGAAGATTGTAATTTAACGTGACCGTGAATCTTGTGATTATGAACCACGGGACCTCATTTTACGTGGAATCCGAACCACAGGACATGGTATTTCACTTCGAAAATCTCACATGCATTGGCCAGGGATCGAACCCAGTCCACCTTGGTGAGAGGCCTACAGCTTGAGCGCTGCGCCATCATACCCCTAGCCACATAAATATATAGCCCCACATAATTCCTTAAGGTTCATTATCTGTGTTCCTCTGTAGAGAAAAATAACCCCGTAGCCTATATACTGTATATTCACATAGGCCTTGGAGGCGTGATCAGCCTTCAAGGGAAAGAATGGGAGTAAACGAAATTGTCACATAGCGGATCTTGCAGGCGCAGAGACGTTATATATAGACTAGTAACGCCTCCGAGACCCATGTAGATATACTGTACAGTCTAACCGAACAATTCACTTCGGGTTATTTTTCTCGATAAATAACATAGGGAATGTAATCAGTGGCGTAGCTACAATGGGGCAAGCGGGGCACCGCCCCGGGGCCCCCGAGGTTAGGGGGGCCCCAGACCCTAAAAGAAATATTATAAATAAATAATAATAAATAAAAGTAGTACTAGAAAATATATTTGAGAATTCAATTTGCTTCAGGGGCCCCAATTGTACTGAACTACGCGTCTAAACTTGTGTTTAGAAACTAGTCACATTCAGTGCAATCTGTATGTAAGATATATCCATCGATTTGTGAGGTATTCTATGAGTATTTTTGATAGCCGGGCACTCGACCCAGGCGCCGGACAGGCAATTCATTGTTCCCCATTCTTTGCATGACCATGACCCATCGTTCCACCCCTTCCCCCTCCACTGTGACATCACACCACAGCAATGCACAGTACCAGAGTAGTAGCAGTAGTGTAGTCGGTACGTCGCCACAGCGGTTCCCGGTTAAGTGGCTGAACTTAAGTTGTGGCTTGCATTGTGCTATTTTTTTAACGACGCTATGAAATATACTTATGAAAGTTGAGCGAAAAAAAAGGAAGGATAAAAGAAAACAAGAGGAGACGGTTCGTACTTTTACTAAATAGTAAACTGCATTGTTGCACCCTCAAACTCAATCAGGTTTGGAGTACGTTTCGGTGCAGAAACAAGATCAAAACGAAGAAAATGAAAATAATGAAGTTAAGAAGAAACCAAAGTTAACTATATTGTAAAAGTGTTATAAGTTGTTAAGCAAAGTGAAATTATTGTTATTAAGAGTTCTATTAACAATTTGGTCAGGACGTAATATTTTATAACAAACTAAAATCATATTACGTTAATATTGTAAAAAGCATAGAATGTGTGATAAAAACAAACAATGAAGCGGTTTGCGAATTGCGACGGTTGATTCACTTCACTTGGACTGAGCACATTTGTTTGTTTTTCACTTCACATTAAGAATCACACTGTATCGGTTATACAGTATGCATCGTTTCAACGGACGACTATCATTGGTGACACAGTCTTTTTTGTCCCGTTAACCAACCAATAATCAGTTAGTCGGCTTAGTTCAACAGTTAGTTGAATCTGTTTCTACAAATAAAACACTGCAATCAACTATAAACCACTACACTAAATTTTATTGCTCAATATATATATATACACTGCGGACAGCCCAACAAGGACCACGCAAATATCACTTCTTTATAGGTCTAGTTTCCTTCTTTCTCTTCCAGAAGTCTTTCATCCTGGTTGACTGCGCAGCTCTTCTTTCAGCCGTCCATTCTCCTCTGTTGAGATTCTTCTTCTCCTCGACAAGAATTTTGAGACCAAAAATTTTATTTCTGTACTCTATTCGATTTAGGCAATCTTCTTCAGTAATTTTGAATTTTTGAAGTTCTTCTTTCATTTGTTTTACGTAGCCACCTTGCCCTTTATAGTTCCAGATTTTATCAAAAATTTGTCTGTTTACCCTTGAGCAATCCATGCGGACCATATGTCCGTAGAACTGAAGTAGCTGTTTTCTGATCATCACTTCAAGGTTGTCGATTTTACTATAAATGTCTGCATTGGATCTCAGTCTATAACCTTCCTGTGTTTTCCTAGGACCATAAATCCTTCTTAAAATTCTTCTTTCTATCTTGAGTAAATTCTCCATTCCGGTTATATTTGTAGTTACCATGCCGTACAAGATGACTGGTCTAACAACTGTATTAAAATGTCATAATTTTGCATTGATAGACAGGTTTCTTTTATTTTATATACTTTTTGTACAAAAATTTAATCTTTCCAATTTCCCTTTTTTGTTCTCAATTGCCAATTTATCCGTCCCATTGCTACTAATTATTTCTCCAAGATATTTAAATCGGTCAGTGACCCTGATGCTCCCATAATTTGTTTTTATCATTTTCTTAGTGTATTTCTGATCACTTGTCATCATCTCTCTATTTTTACCAACGAAATCTGTAAGCCCGCTTTTTCCGCCGTTTCTTTTAACTGATGAATTCGGTTAATAGCTTCTTGTTCTGATTCAGGAAACAAAGCTACGTCGTCAGCAAATGCTAAACCTTTGACTTTGAGGTTCTGATTCTTTGTACCAATTTTAGCACTTGAATCGTTCTTCTCCCAAAACGTCCTCATGACTTTATCCAAGACCAAATTGAAAAGCAGTGGTGATAGACTGTCCCCTTGTCTTAGGCCAGTTTTTACCTCGAAGGGCTCGCTAACTTATTGCTCAATATTATTCACTATGTATTTTTTCAGATGTTGACGCTCATCAACAGTCTGAAGTACATAAAATCGATGTTCCGACCACTCATAGTGGCCTTTCAAGTCTTGATCAGTCAGTCAATAATAACAAGGACGCAGTAAGCTTGGCTGAAACTGGACAGGATGAAAATTATGTTTTGCAAGACAAAATTGAATTTCCCAGTCCCGTCAGTAATCCAGCAATGAAAAGGTTAATCATAGCATCAGAACCTTGTCAACTTCGTAGTCCCTTTCCAAAACAGCCTGATGGACGAAGAAGTAAAAGATCATTTTCAACCAATTACTACAGTTTTATATCAGGTTCTGGGAAGAAATGTAACAGACTCTGGCTTTGCTATTCGCAAAAGTTTGACCGTGTCTACTGTCAACCATGTTGGCTGTTCCCACAACATTCAGAGAACACTTTCAGTAGTACGGGACTAAACGACTGGAAACATCTTTCTGATAGAATTAAAACTCATGAACAATCGTATGACCGCATATTTTCTTGTGTTATATCTGAGAAATGGAAGAATGATGAAACAATGAGTGATGCTTTAGAAAAACAGTTAAAAGAAGAGAAAAATTACTGGAGGAACGTTAAAGAAAGAATAGTCAATGTTTCATTAACTTTGGCCACCTGTAACCTTGCTTTCCGCGGAAGAAGTAGTAAAATGGAAGATCCAAATAAAGGAAATTTCTTGTCTATAATAGAACTTCTGTCTGACTATAACCCTGTACTAAAAACCCTTTTGCAAAAGCCAGCAGAAAGTGTAAACTATTTAAGCCCTAGCATCCAAAATGAAGTTATTTCTTTGATGGAAAATGAAGTAATGAAAGAAATCAAATATGAAATACATGGCTCTCCTTTTTCTCTGTTATTACGGATCAACACAGGATATAAGTAAAGTTGATCAGTTAAGTGAAGTTTTCAGGTTCTCAAAGTGGTAAATGATGAAAAAAATAAACCCAAAGAAATAAAGATTTGCGAGACGTTTACTTATTTTACAAAAGTTGAAGATCAAAGTGCATTTGGTTTGGCAAGTAAAATAGTGGAATCTATTAAAGGTCAAGGACTTGAATTGAAAAAATGTCGTGGCCAAGGTTATGATGGCGCAAGCGTAATGAGTGGAGTATACAATGGAATGCAGAAAATGATTCAAGAAGTTGCGCCACATGCATATTTCGTACAAGTCACAATTTAAATCCGGTGTTGAAAGACGCTGTAGAAGCCAATCGTGAAATATCACCGTTTTTTAGGATGTATTAAATGTCTACAACGTTTTTGGACACAGTATCAAACACTGGCTGGTGCTGCAAGATGCATCTGAAAATGCAAACAAAACGTTAAAAACACTCAACCCAACAAGATGGTCGGGAAGGTACAAAGCAGTTTTTTCTTTAAAGGAGAGGTTTGGCGATGTATTAAGAGAGCTAACCAAACTTATTTCGACAAGTAATAAGGCAAAGGAAAAGGAATGATGCAATAGGATTGAAAAAGAAAATGGAAAGTTTTGAATTTGTGCGTCTGTTAGTTGTACAAACAAAGATTTTGCAGCAACTGAACATCGTATCTAAATGTCTCCAAGTGACGAACTCTTTAAGAGGCAAAAGGTTTCGCCGAGACATTTCCTGATGATGTGTCGCCAACATTTCCTGCACAAATTTCCAGCGTGCGTGCATCTTTTCCCTCTAAAATTAAGAAAATGTCGACTGTTAAGCAACTGATAGATCTCCTCTACATTGAAAATCACATTCTGGTTGCAAGCTATCCTGACGTGTGTACTGCTTGTTTTATTTTCTTGACTGTACCTATCACAGTGGCTGAAGCAGAAAGATCTTTTTCCAAGCTGAAAGTAATCAAGTCCTACTAAGAAGCGCAATGAGCCAAGAACGTAAGTGGGTTGGCCCTTTTATCGATTGAAAATGAAAGAGCTCGAAAACTTAACTTTTCACATGTAATTAACATGTTTGCAGATGCAAAGAGTAGGGGAAATAATTTGTGTAAATTAGGTTAGTTGATAAGTTTATTTGTTTTAAATAGTTTGTTTAATAATAATAACTCAACATTTTTTGTAAACAATGAGTAAAAATTGATAGATATATTTTATTTCTAGTTATTTGTACGAATTCATTTATAATTTTGAGGTTTTGACCTGGCGAGTATTTTATTTTTCAAGCCTAGTACTTCATAGACATCCTATCAGTTCCCTTTTGTTTTCTACTCTAGCTTCATTATTTTCAGTAATAAAAGAACTAATATGTGTACTTATATTATATATTTACATGCAGTTCTCTTCTCTTTCTAATTGATATTTGTGTAGACGTATTTTTCTTATTACGATATCACAATTTCACAAATGGAAAAGCTATAGCTATTATTTGTCATAATTATATAGGACATTTTATGGAGCCAACAGCCAAAGTATAAATTAAATATTTCTAGAAAAAGGGAAGTGGCAAGGGGGGAGGAATTCGAAAAGTGCATAAAGTCACTTTGATAAATTATTATCTTCGAACATTATTAATATTAAAGGCCTGCAGTTAGTTCGGGTTTTCAAAATATAGTGAGGGGACCCCATTTCAACTTCTTGCCCCGGGGCCCCTTCAGGTCTAGCTACGCCACTGATTGTAATGTGGGGTTATATATACACATGTGACCAGTTTAAAGGTAAAGTATGGAAGAGAACAAGGCGCAGCAACGATATACAACACACTTATGGACAACCTATGTACAATTATTTGGTTATTTCAGCTTCTTGTAACGGTCCAATTACGAAACTTAGTGATAAGGTAAACCCCTATATGGAGTATTGTATGCCCAAAAGAAAATAACAGCGACTTTAAATTTTCAAGATGGCACCCGGGCGTAATTTTAAAACGTAACAGTGAATAATTCAGAAAGTAAATGCGCAATTAAAACGAACCCAATTAATAAAGAAGTACCATCTAAGGGACCTAGCTGAAGTATGCCGTAAGAAGAACATAATGAATAGAACGTGAGTCGGCCGTCTTGAAAATTTAGAATATGATAATGAATAACTCATAGAATTTTTAAAATTCAACAACGAAAATTAGCAGTAATATAGAACCTTATAAGTGTCTTCTTATGAGCAATTCAAAAGAATTACGTTCACGATAGTGGTTGGATGTATTCTTAAACTTGAATTTCATTTCATTAACGATATAATAGCACAATTAACGCGAAATTTTGTGAGAGAGGTGTACCATGCTAAGGTTCTCGCTACAAATATCCATAGTAATATGACATTGAATTTAGCACCCAGTGGCCATCCTGAAGTTATTTATTTATTTATTTATTTATTTATTTATTTATTTATTTATTTATTAAGCGTATGGCTTTACAGATACAACATGTACACAGATGATAATTAGTTTAAGAAAGGAAGAGAGACTATATATGTATATCTAAATTGTTTATGTAAGTAATTAATTGTCTCTGGTGATCCATGAGCGAAATCAATGATGTTGCCACTGTACTTTCTTTTAGGACACTTGGTGATGATATGCTGGATGGTCTGCTTAGGGGCACCACAATGACGTCCGTAGGTTTCTCCTGAAAGTACCCGACACGTGACCCCTGGGTGATGCTAAGCGAGCAACAGCAAACAGGCGACCGGACACAGATCAAGTATTGTCTCTTACAACTTTCATATAAGCAGGCTACCAGAGAAAACTTAAGACATCGGTGGCTTTTATCGATCTGACAGCAGCATACGACACAGTCTGGAAGGATGGCCTACTCTACTAGTTCCTGAAAGTGGTACCATGTAAGACGACTGCCCGACTCCTGAATAACATGCTAAGTCAGAGACTTTTCCAAGTACATAAGGGGAATAATGTGAACTCCAAAAGATCGCTAAATAATGGACTTCCTCAGGGTTCTGTTCTTGCTCCAATCTTATTTAGCTCATATATCGCAGATATACCTGCCACAATTTCAAGGAAATTTGGTTATACAGATGACTGGGCATTTGCTACTAGAGAGACAACATTTGAGGAAACAGAGATGACCCTAACGGATGACCTTAAAGAACTGACACAATACTTTATGATGTGGAGACTTACACTTAATACTAACAAAACAGAAGTATGCTGCTTCCATCTAAACAACAAGATGGCTAATAAAGAATTACAGGTGTTCATTGAAAATCAATTAATGAGACATAAAAGAATCCCTAAATACCCAGGGGTTACATTAGAGAGAACACTCTCCTTTAGACAACACCTCCGCAATACTCAATCCAATGTAAGAACCCGCAACAATATACTCCAAAAACTATGTGGCACAACTTGGGGTTCATCGGCAACTTCACTTCGATGTACAACTTTGGGACTTGTGTTTTCAGCTGCAGAGTACTGTGCCCCAGTTTGGATGAATAGCCCTCACACTAACCTCATAGATACCCAGCTCAACACCACCATGAGCCTAATCATTGGCACAATAAGGCCTGCACTCACACATTGTCTACCTATCCTCAGCCACATCCCTCCACCAGATCTTCGATGTAAGAACGCTCTCCTCAGGGAGTTCAAAAAAATAATGGATAACCTACAACTACCAATACACTGTGACATTGCTGATGTTCGCCTGAATCGTGTGCGATCTCGATATCCATCAACAAGGACTGCAATAGACTTGGAGAACACCAACTTCAACATAACTAAAGAATGGCAGGGATGACAGGATACTAGGCCTGGATCAACCTTAACACGCATTGGATCATCGCTGCCACCTGGATTTGAGTATCCTCGGAGAACATGGTCAACTCTCAACAGGATTCGTACGGGTCATGGCAACTGTGCAGACTTCCATTATAAATGGAAAATAATTTCTTCCTGAAGTTATAAAATATACAAACAATTCTATATGTTTTAGTGTTAAAATACCTAAAATTAGCATTAATGTAGAACCATATCTGGACTTTTCACGCCAAAGGCAAAAGAACACTCCCGCCATATATTCAAGATAGTGACTGAGTATACTATTAAAACTTCAAAAATCAATAAGTCAGGTTCCGATCACGCAATTTACACGAAAGTAAGTAAGAGGGGAGATTCAGATAGGATACCTCGCTTGCATTAATCATTAATATGTCCCGTAGCTCCATATTGAACATAAAAGACCTTAATTTTGGCAATCCACTATTTATTACTGTTACAATGACGAAACGCAGGAAATTTGTAGTCTCACATAAAAGGTTTTCTCTGCAGAAGGCACAAGATAAACGATTCCATACATTCAAGATGGTGGATGCGCATAATTTCCTAATGTTCTGGATAAAAGATAAACGGAATTACATTGAAACTTAGTAAACGGGGAATCTTATAGGTCTACATGATACACCACTTAACGTTCATCACAAGAACATTCATTTATACTGCTTGATAAGGACAAAGAGTTATAACTATACCCATACGTTTAATAGAAAGTAGGCTGTATGTTCTTTACTGAACATCTTGTTTTACTATGAGATTTACAAATCATTGCACACTCATCATTCTGTAAAAGCATGTGGATTTTACCACTACCGAAAACTATTTTGGAAACGTGGTTTACATAACCACAATAACACATGTTACTCGGCAGGATTTACTCACTACCAAAGACACGCAGCTGATGACCAGAGTAACTCCTGCTTGTAAATATAACAACAACAATACATAGGCCTACAGGTGCGCAAGTATATTTCGGAATATATGTAACTCAAAGAGTGACGTAAAAATAATTGATATTATGTAATACGGTCCCGTTTCGTGACGGCAAGAAGAAAAAAGCGTGTGCATCTAACAGTGCGGAAACAGCCTCTTTACTTGGGAAACTTACAGCTAGTGGATGCACGCAATGATGTAGCTATTGTCCTTAATACATTACGTGAAGTCGACTCAATGCTACAGTACTGACACTGATGATACGGTACCACACCGTTAGGACGCTTTTCAACGGACGGAACAGTCATCAGATCCTTGGGACACGTCACTGTCAGAGATGGATGTACAGGGCGTTACCAAACTCCAAACTTCATTCCTTTTGAAAACCCTGGGGTTCGAAGAAATGTCTGAACAGGAACCTATACTCGAGTCTCGAAGACGACCACCTTTCGCTAACGTGAGTTGCCTACCGTACCAGGGGCTCACACCTAGTGGGACGGGACCCCAGTTGAGTCTGACATTGGTTCCACTTACTAATGTCGGGCTTCTCTCTGTCATCTTTCCTGTCGACCTCCCTTGGTCAAGTCTTGTTCTCTTACGACCCCGACGGCATTAGGGTATCCGAGGTCTAGGGAGTCTTTCAATTTTACGCCTTAATTGACACTTTGTCTCATCTTTCCTGATACCCTCATTCTTCGAGAGGTCAGACCTCATCTTTTTCTTTACATGGTATCTCCTGCCTTCTGCACAAGGCCCTAAAGGAGGCAGGGTATGTGTAGCCTCAGCATTTAAGGAGCATCCTGGATACTACTACACCCTCAAGGGCTCACAGTTGGTGAGTTCAGGAGTTGGTGACCCTGAGGGATTCCTGAGATGGGTCCAGTTTTTTTTTCCGTTTTCCAGTGATTCTGGGGCGGACCCTCTCCTCTCTCCCTTTCGTGGCTCTACTTCTTTCCGAGTCCCTCAATCCTCATGCCTCGTCAGCTTTGCGCATTTCTTTTCCCTGTATTTTATTTCCCGTATTCCTTCCTTTTTCCTTTCTGCCCTTTTCTTCTTCTAGCTTTAGCATAGCTTAGCTTTAGTTGTAGGTTTCATTTCAGCACCTTTCATTTTCACTATCGCCCAAGCCATTCGGGGCCAATAACCTACATGCTGGGCCCCATAATACAACAATTATCATCGTCATCGTCATCATCATCATAATCTGTCTGTTAGGTAATCGGCCCAGAGGCTCGTTGGATCCTCAAAAAGTACCGCCACAGGTTAGGTTGGTAGATACCCACAGAACCTCAAAGCAGTACTATAATGAGGCGTACTTGGCAAGATGAGGAGTAAGGTACCTAGGTAATTTGTCATTGCATTCCTCATTGAGTCAGAACAATAGCACTGACCCTATGAGTAGAACCTTTCCCAGTACACACGGCACTAGCTGTGCCCTGAGGCCATTACTTAGCACCAGCCATACCTCAGTAGCTTCCATATAATCACATGCATGAATGCAACTGAGATATCGGTGGATAGGCACATCATATTTTGTATCTGTAGATACAGTACATAATTACTTATAAACCCGGCAGAAGCACGTTTTCCCTTATAAAAATTTTATTTGATATTGCTTTACTTGTAGAACGAGCGGTTTCCGAATTCTGTTCCCTCTACATTTTCTGCAAGTTTGTGGCAGAAAACGTCTCGAGGATTTCAAAGTTAAAAATCGAATCGCAATGATTTATTTGTGTTATTAGTGAATCATTGCATTCTCTCACAATCTAATAATAATAATAATAATAATAATAATAATAATAATAATAGTGATTATGAAGATAATTGTTGTTAAAAAAAGGAATAATGCTTTTAGTTTTACGTGACCGTTAATCATGCGATCATAAGCTACGGGACTGCCTTTTTTACGTGGAATCCGAACCACAGTACATGGCATTTCACATCGAAAATCTCACATGCATTGACCGGGAATCGAACCCAGTGCACCTTGGTGAGAGGCCAACAGGCTTGACCGCTGCGCCACCACGCCCCAAATTGTTGTTTAAAGGGGCCTAACATCTAGGTTATCGGCCCAATAGTAGTAGTAGTCATCTTAATATTATCGTCATGTCAACAAATTGCTAATAACAACCATTGCAGATAAAATGTCATCATTCACTTGTTGATTGAGCAGGTGGCAAACTGCTGAGCAGGTGTTATTAATTGCTTTTTTAATTTGAGTGTAAGACTGAGGATAGGGATGAGTACAAGCCTGTCCTTCCGGGCGCTATCCTGAGAGCTTGTGTAACCGTGCTGCTAACAGCTGCAACAGTTCACCAGCCTCACTCAACACCGTGGTCTCGTGACGGACGAGCTTGAGAGAACAATGCTTTGCTTGTAGAGTGCACATTGAGACAGTAAATAAAACTGAGAGAATAATAATAATAATAGTAATAATAATAATAATAATAATAATAATAATAATAATAATAATAATAATAATAATAATAAAATGGAAATGGCATACAACCTGACTAAAGACATCTACAATAAGAGATCGATATCCTTAAACGCCAAAATTAGACATTACTGCACTGTTATTCGACCAGAGGCTCTGTATGCGGCAGAGACTCTAACAATGAACAAGAAAGGTCTAATGGAAAAACTAGAGGCGAAAGAAAGGAAGATTTTGAGGAAAATCCTGGGTCCTATCAAAGAAAACAGCGAGTACAGAAGGCGTCACAACGATTCGAAAAAGAAGGATTGCCTTTTATAGCCACGTGACACGAATGAGCCCAGGCAGGATATCAAAACGGATATTGACGTACTTTCAGGATAAGAAAACCAAAGGGGCATGGTTCACGGAAGTTGAGAAAGATCTACGTGAAATGGAAATTTCCCCTAACGATATCCAGGAGAGTGTTCCACTTCAGGAAAAACTACGTACGCACAAAGGTTTCCAGGAAAAGCCGAAGCTGAAGACAGGGAAGGTGTGGTCCCAAGGGAGAAAAGAACAACACCGGAGACGAATGCGGGAACACTGGGCGGTAGTTAAAGCTCGGAAGAAGAGACAGTTGAACTGACGTGGTCCCTAGTTGGCCGAATCGAAGAAAGAATAATAATAATAATAATAATAATAATAATAATGCAGGGTGTCTCAAAAAAAATTACTAACACTTTGAATGACTATAAAATTATTATTTATGAACATTGAGACAAGTGTAAGGGCTTCAATTATAGAAGAGACATGTAATTAATGACTCATGTTCGCAAATGTTCAAATTGATCACCGTCAGTGTCCAGGAGTTCGACAAACCGCCACCAAAGCACCGGACCATTGCTCGCATTGGAGATAAATTTGAAACAGATGGAACCCTTCACAACGTCAAGAAGAAACGTTCTGGACGACCACGGACATCCACCAGTCCTAGAAAAGAAGGACAGGTGCAGGAAGCCCTCACTCGCTCCCCACCGAAATCACTACGACAGACGGCTCGAGAGACACACATCTCAAAAGATAGCTTCCATCGCATCATGAAGCATCTGCGCTGGAAATCCTAAATTCCAACACGAAATTGCAAATTGTCAGACAATGTCACGAAATTCCAAATTAACTTTGTCGTAACTTTTGCGGTTCCATTGCTTCGCGTTATCAGCTTTGTCCAGACACTGACGGTCATCAATTTGAACATTTGCGAACATGAGTCTTTAATTGCATGTCTCCTCTATAATTGAAGCCCTTAAACTTGTATCTATGTTCATAAATAATCATTTTATAGTCATTCAAAGTGTTAGCACATTTTTTTGAGACACCCTGTGTATACAGGGTGTAATTGATATAATGGAAGTCCGTTACACTGGTGGTAGAAGATGATATTCTAAGCAAATGTCTTCATGAAATTTAAACGTATCTTAATTAGTGTAGGTGGAATTAAATCACAAAAATCGTCGGTCAATGTCTTGGAAAAGGGCTTACACTGCGTTTCACTCAGCAGCACAGCTTACTTGTCCCCGTCGCCCTCCCCACCAACGCTAAGGAATGTTGACAAGAGTCTGAAGTTGAGTGACCTCCTCGTCTTGTCTGCCAATGCCATTGAAATACACAAACTGAGCCTATAAACAGCTGATTCACACCTTCATTGGGAGTGGCTACATGACTAGTGATGGTGGATCTGCTTAGGATTTTGCCAGCATCATGGCCTATGCATAGAAAATGGAAATCCTAAAGATTTGGTAAATTAATGTAAGGAGATGTTGGTCTATCTTTGTGTGAAGACAGTGCAGCAACTGTAGAAAAATTATTATTATTATTATTATTATTATTATATTAGGCTTCTACTATTAATAATAGTAATAATAGGCTTTAAGATACACTAACTTCTTTTATGTTGTTTTTTTGGTATGTCGAGTTGCCAGACTTTTATGTACGTAGGATTTCTTGTATGTGCCATGAAATCCATGGACATGATCGTGTTAGACCGCATTCATTTACTACATGACTGAACGTAGATCGCACCACCAGAGGTACACATGCTGGCTCTTATCATTATTATTATTATTATTATTATTATTATTATTATTATTATTATTATTATTATTGTTATTATTATTTGTATCATCATCTACATGTGGTGCTAGTGTTGAGACAGCTCACCATTACCGGCCGATGTACAAGTCGGGGCGTGATGGCACAGCGGTCCAGCTGTTGGTCTCTCACCACGGCGGACCGGGTTTAATTCCCGGTCAATTCATGTGAGATCTTCAAAGTGAAATTCCATGTCCTGAGTTTCGGATTCCACATAAAAAGGTTGTCCAGTAGCTCATGATCACTATATTTACGGTCGTGTAAATCCACAAGCTTCCTTACTTCCCACCATCGCCACAAGATGATTTCCCATGGCATCTCACGAGGCTAAAGTTGGGATGTCCCACGGCTGCTTTCTTGCCTACCCCTGCAGTGTAGGCATGCGCGTTTAATCGTAGCAGTAAGTCCCGTGATTGGAGGTCCGAAGTCGGCACCGACAGTGGCTATCCTGAGTTTGGATTTCCCCGGATTCTTCCAGGAGATTTCCAAGTACATGCCGGGATAGTATGGTTCTTGGTGTCCCGGAGCACAAACCTCATACACGATCCTAATAACCAGGGGCGGCTCCTGAGGTGGTGCCCGTGTGCCATGGCACCACCAATGTAATGAAGAGAGAATATGTGACTTTTCCCTCTCAAGAACAGTTTATATTACATTTACATTTTGAGGAAATTGTATGCATATTCTGCATTTATTTGAACCAGCGCGCAAACTGACATGCGTTCTGGTGGCGTTTTATTGAATTACTGAGCCAGAGCCAACCGGCACTACCTACGAACATCAGACCGCATCAGACACTGTGCTGCAATAAGGACTAGTTTGGCTTGAGTTTGTTTGTGTTGTGTTGAGACGCATATTACCCTGAGGTAGAGCCAACGGCCCCGTGACGCGGAGCTTCAATTCTATCCACGAGATAGCAGCACGTCACAGGTACAAGCACAGATTACATACACGTTAGAACTGCTGAACTGCTTTATCTTTCAACCCCTAGAGTACAGCATATGGCAGCACACCTCCAGTGGTACCAGCTTGACGATATATCACTGTGTCTTGACTATTAAATAAATTCAAACCACAAAATAGTTTTAGTTCTTTATTGTTTGACATTTAGCAACTTTTTTAGGCTCATATTGATGACGGGGATTATTTGTTCTCTCTTTGTAATGTAAAAATTCGGAATTTTTCAACGAGTTTTACTGTGTTTCGTTGATTTAATTTGGCGGCACAGTTTCACGTCCCAAGCGTAAACACAAATTCTCAAGTTTGACTGCAAATGTGTATGAATAGTGTCCGTCGTTAAATAGCTTTTGTGTTCATTTATATTAGATGCAGGGGATATCCTTTCCAATCAATCCGTATGTACGATAAGTAAGGTTGTCTTAGAGGTAGGTCATCGTGTTCATTTCATCTCACCTATTTATTTTGAGACAGCAACTGAAATTGCGACAAAGAGGCTGTGGGCACGTGTGTGTTAGCAATAGCCATGCTTATTTATTCCTATATAGACATGTTACTTAAACTTGCATAGCATCATGCGGCATTGACCATATACACACCGTTTTAATCTAATAAGTGTGCTTTTTGAATCGATACATGCAAGCTAGGTTCCTTAATAAAATTTGATTTGTTTCATGTTTGAAGATCGCACAGCTCGAGCGCAACGTACGAAGCCGTAGGAATCTCAATGAGCTCTGTGTCACCTTTCGGAAGTGTAACAATGAATAAAATAAGCGAGTTGTTACAATCTCCATTTAGCAATAGGACCGCTCTTATTAATTCAAATGAAGGTGTCGATCGAGGTTTTGGAACAAATATTTTTGATGAGTAGGCCTAGCATATGTTGTTTTCTTCAAATTATTTTTCTGAGAGGTTTGTTCAATTATAATTCTTAAAAGTGGTTTTTATTTAAAATGCATATGGATCAAAATATGTGTATGATATAATATCGTATGGCCTCGGTGCCAGGTGCAAGCTTTGTTGTTTGACACCCAAAGGGCAGCTTGCATGTCGAATTTTTGTTGTTCCTTGGAGGGCCATGAAAGTCAAGGAGGTTAGATATCTAAGCTCCTTGACACTATAGCGCTTTCTAGTAGAGAAAGGAGGAACTTTTGTTTTGGCGAAAAATCCTGAGATTAAAATATTTGTAGTAGTTACGCAATTTCTCAATTCACTTCAGCTGACACTTCAATTAAAAACGTCTTCTACAATAGCACAGTTAAATAATGTTAAACATATAACTTATTGCATAAAATATGCACTATCCGTACCTGCAACTTTGAATGATTTTATTGCAAATTTTGAATTTGCTGGCACCACCAAGTGAAAAATCACCGGCCGCCACTGCTAATAACTACAGCTACACATACTACTACAGTCACCACAGAAACACCGCTTATCAGAAAAATTCAACACTCACCCAACTACACGGGGCTGATAAACAAATGTCCCAAGCCCCTAAAATGAATTAACAACAACCATCACAACAAGCTGGCAAGTCTCTTCCACCATCATTGTTACCGTACCAAAAATATTTATTTACTGAAGGTCCTAAACAATTGGAACCCTACTTAAAAATAAATAACATTCAGTAAAGATATAATCTTTTATAATTTGAGTAATAGTCTAATAATAATAATAATAATAATAGACTAATATATTGTTAGACACACTTTTACGTTTCTCGGGTATGTCGAGATTCCGGAATGTTGTGTTCACAGAGTTTCATGTACGTGCCATTACACCCATCGGCACAAGGCTGTCGTATTTGTTCACCTTAATTTATTACATGACTGAGCCTAGATCGAACCCTCGAGAAGGATAGCACTCTACTATCTGAGCTACACAGCCCCACTATCATTTACGTATTAGTATTATTTTATACAGTACATATAGCACATTGCTGGTACATCACAACATTACTTACTATACGGGCTTCAGGGAACCAAAGTATCGTTACTGAAACAGTCACTTCTAAGCTGGAGAGTCGATATCGCTACCCATGAACTTCCAGGCGAATAGGGTTGCTGAGAGAACTACTGCCTTCTGCATTAGTTTGTACAGTTGAATATCCAGATGCAGTTCTTTAAGGCCTTGGAGCAAGGTACTTGGGATCACGCCCGTACTTGAGACAATGATAGGTATGGTATTTACCCGTTCTACATGCCATTGCCTTTTGATAGGGCCGACCAACTCGCTATATTTGATTTATTGTTATTATTATTATTATTATTATTATTTTGTACATGTGGTATCGTACTAGTATTAAATCTTGGAAGTAGTTTTCCATGGGTTTCCACTTCTACCCCAGGCAAATGCCGGGATGGTTCCAAACTTAAGGCCACGGCCGCCCTCTTCCCAATAACCATAACCCCTGGCAGTACAGCCCATGAAGGGCCTAGGCCTACCAAGCGACCACTGTCCAGCCATTTGGTCTGCAGATATTGGGGTGACGCGTGGTCAGTGCATCGGGTCCCCTCAGCCATTAATCTCGGTTTTCGTGACCGGGACTCGGCCTCACTGTCAGACAGTTCCCAGGGCCTCCAGGTGAGAGTCAGGTGCGCTGCCCCAACACCACGGGGACGGCTCCTTCTTCCGAATCCTCACCTGAATTACAAATAACCACATTACTACAGAAACCACAATAGCACAGGTTATCAGTCAAATTCTACCCACACCAGAATCACCAAGCCTCTCAAACAAAACATCAAGTATTTTACATCCGTCTTAAATGCTAGTTCTGAACAGACTACGGGATGTCGGAATTTTGTCCCACTGTATTTCATGACACAACAGGGCTGATTATCGAAATTATTTTATACATGAACATCTATCATTGTGTCCCACACTTACAAAGTAGGCTACGCAATACTACCGGTCCTAACGTCCCAAGCCATTGCGTGCGATTTCAACAACAACAACAACAGCAATACACATGTTCTTGCGAGACGGGTACAGCTTATCCTCATAACAGCTGATTCTACCCCTAAACCGGTAAGGTCAATGCTCCCATTACGTAACAACTTCCCCTCCGCGCGTCATCACACCTCGCTCCGCCTCGTTTCCCGCAGCCTGCCACACCACCTACTGCAGGAATAGTTTCTGAAAAAAACTAAAAGCATTGACTTTTTAGTGATTAATTTTCAATTTCAAGATAGGTGACAATTTTTTTGACCTCGGAAGCTTAGAATAGTCTCTTCTATCACCAGTGTAACGGACTTCCATTATATCAATTACACCCTGTATAATACGCTAAGGTGTATGTTTCACAAAACTCAAGCTCCTAAACCAGAGGGAGTTAGAAGGTGTGGTTTGTACCAAATTCTTCCAAATCGTCTCAATAGTACAGGAAAAATCATGCATTTCTTGAAACGTCAACGGAAATATATTTATTTGTTTATAAAGAGCTTTTAAACGAATAAACAAGATGGTAGCCCCTGCCTGAAGTGTGTCGCGCCCAGCCCGCATAGCACTAGAGCCGGGCAGGTAGTCTGTACACATGGGGCGCACACAACCTACATTAAAAAAAAGTGCGTTCAAACAAATAAACATATTTTTAGAAGCCCGCATAACAGTAAATCCAGGCGGGTGGTTTATATACAAGCGAGAGTTCTCGCCCGGGTCCGCTAGTAATAACTAAATCGTCTGTGCAAGAAATCTTGCATGTGTTAAATTACCCTTCCGGCTAAATAGTTAAGCGGGTAAATCTTCATGTTTTGAATGGTCATTTGTTATGATCGGTTACTTGTGGGCGATCCATGTGTATTGACTTTATTGTTAAGCGGGCTAGACGTGACACAGGTCAGGCAGGGTCTGTCATCTTGGATGTTTTTTTAACGCACTTTATAAATAAATATATTTCCACTGACCTTTCAAGAAATTCAAGATATTTCCTGTACTATTGAGACGATTTGGGAGATTTTGACAAAAACCGCACCTTCTAACTCTCTCTAGTTTAAGAGCTTGAGTTATTTTGAAACATACAACTTAGCGTTTTATATACTAGCAACCTGTCCTGACTTCATCCGGTATATTTACCGGTTTACCCAGCGTAAGCTTAAAATGCGCACGGTCGGCAGGTTCCAGACGCAATTCAGAAAAGCCGAGGTGAACAGCGAAACTCCAAACTCATGTACTCTTCTCTGAAATCTTAACTCGACACGACTTGACAGTTTGATGGTGGCCGAAGCTGGGGCGATAGGCTCGCTCGCTAGCTCGTAAACTCGCTCCGAAGTTAGTAATTTAAATTTCCACTGAATGGAGATTGTTGGAAGAAATTAAAACGTAAAAACATCTACAGTGGGCGATTTATTATTGATAGAGATATGCTGTCGCGGACTTTTTTTGTAGAACTTTCCATGCTGAACAATTCTTACACTCACAGTATTTACTGTATATATTATTAACGGTTTACCCAGCGTAAGCTTAAAAAGCGCACGGACGGAAGTATTTTCTTCCACTGGATTCACTGAAATCGTTACTACTCGGCTTCATTTGTTCATAATGAATGTTTTTCCACAGATACCTTCCTCGAGAAATCCTTTACAGAATGGTGAAAACCGCATCAAAATCCATCCAGTGGTTCTCGAGATTTTTCGTTACATCCAAGAATCGGGGAATTTTATACTATGTAGGGTTGATAATATGGTTATGACGTCCTTTTTAACCACGGTGGATTTAGAGACACTGGAGTATTAATCTACTGACCATGGTCTTTCGTATATGCATCTTACCAGATATCTTCCAATGAATACGATGACTCATGGAACGGGCAGTTTAGTTACACCACTCTTCTTACAATGCCTAGGAGTTTATATAGGCCTACAGTACTTGATTTGAACAGATGAAACGTTACTATTGAACATTTTTATATGACTAAAGATCAATAAAAATGTAATGATCTATTAGTTATCATCAGATCAAGTACAGGCTATCTAGTGATCACCCCTCTAGCTACGTTCCTGCTGAATAAGAAAAATCCTTGGCTGTGTTCGACTGGTAACGTACTCTTGATTAAAAATGAAAATATCTCAGATAGGGGAATTATAATTTAGTATTCTTACGCAAGAAATAAGTGCATATACCTTATGGGTCATTATAACCGCTTTACGGTGTAACGGTTAGCGTTGTTGGCTACCATCATTGGGACCCAGACTCGATTTTTTGCTCTGTACGAGTGCCCACGCGAGACACTCCGTCATGAATCTGTACCAGCGCCTGGCGGTTAGGCAACGCCACTAAACCTCGAGGTTGTCAATAATAACTTTAAATAGAAAAATATGTCCCCCTCTTTGTTTATTGTCTTCAAATTCTTCACATAACTTATGCTTTTCGCGATTCCCCACTTGTAATCCAGGCAAATACCGGGACGGTTCCTAAATCAAGACCACGGCCTCCTCCTTCCCAATTATCACCTGAATTACAAATACATACACTAATACAGCCATCATCAGTCAAAATTCCTCACACGCCCAAAGTACACGGAGCTAAATGACCACGTTGGCCAAGCCCCTCAAATGAAATAAAAACAACGACATAATGTTTCCAAATACAACAGTTTTATACCATGCAGATTTAGTATCGTACATCTAAGATAGATATGAAACGTGGAGGATCAATTTCAGGAAAATCTGCTTCAATTTTTTCAGCATTTCATCCACCATATACGGCGATCTGCGCGTCGGGATGAGAGATGGAATTGATTAAGGTGAATGAAATTGGAGAAGGATGTGGAAGGAAGCGGCCGTGGCCTGTCAGAAGGTACCGTCCCAGCATTTGCCTGGTGTTGAAAATGGGGAAACCACGGGAAACCATTTCAAGGACGGCCGACGGTGGGGCTCGAACCCACGCGTCTACCGAGTCAGCAGAGAGCTTGGCCCCATGACCTAACACCGCGCTTTAGCCAGCGTAGCAACTACTGTCGGTATCCTAAGATAATACAGTACTAATGATGAGATGATAAAATGTACTAATGATAGAGCGTACAGTCACTCGTCCTGCTAGAAGGACCTTCCGGAAGTACTTTTGTACACAGCGGCGCGTCCTTCCAGCAGGACTTTGGACCCTTATGGCAAATGTTTGAGCTGGCCTTCCAGCAGGACGCGTCCTTCCGGCAGTACTTTGGGTTATCGAAGCGTAATAATACTGAAGATCTGCTACTGGGCAAACAATAAAAGTCTGTAAATATTCTAAAACAGTGTAATATGACTCATATTGACTAATACAATAACTGTATCGTAATCACTTATTGACTATAAAATGTATAAACGTATAAAGTATAAATGTGTTTTCTTACAGTACAGAGACTATATAAATGTATGAGAAGTATAAAAAAGTTTTAACAATTTTAAGATCTAAATTAGGGTATATAAAAGTATTGAAAAATGGGATTTATTTCCCTACAACTTTAGCCATTTCAAAGAAGTAATATCTAAAATATCTAAAATTAACATCTAAATTATATAAATAAAAATGTTCGATTTCTTGCTTTTCGACTGTAGTCATTTCATTGCACATCTACGGAAGTACCATGACATTTAGTGGTATCATAATTACTAGCAAATAACGAGCGACTCGATGCATATCCGCTGTTTGGAGCATCGAAATAGGTAGCAAGAACATTAATACGGTCACCCTTACGTATAATCGCCGCCATTACTGAACGGTCTGAGCTACCAACTTCAGACTTGCATGGGCTGATTCGTTACATTTCCCTCTTTGTAATGAAGAAAAGAACGGTCTTCCCAGCAGGACGCTTCGTCCTTATATAAGCAATTGAATTACGTACTCAAATGAGGACGTAACGTCCTGCCGGCAGTGCCTTGTACGTTCTATCATTAAGGTTAAAGCGGCCAATAAGATTGCCCAGCTTCAGTATTCTTTCAGATATGTGAAAGTTTACATTGATCTGAAATACATTACGCAACATCATTTTGAGTTGTTAATCCATTTTAGGAGCTTGGGACATCATGGTCATCAGTCCCTTGTACTTGGGTTTGTATTGCATTTTCCAGATAACATGTGATTTTGTGTGGACTGTAGTAGTTTTTGTGAGGTTGATTCAAACATGAGGTACGTTCCTGACATTCCACATTCATTGTCCGTTGCATGCAAAAATACAACGGGCTCTAGGAAAAATATATTGACAATTTGTAATATACGGTGCTGTATAATTATGCGCGAATGGTTGTAGGATTTCCTCATATGGAAAAAGATATCAATCCCCTTTCAAACTTTCCCATTCCATTGTTAATCTTTTGAAATAATTGACATTTCTTTTCTACATGGGTTTCTGATATTTTATTATTTCTCAGCCTGCATTATTTACACAAAAGGACACTAGTTACGTTGGAAAACTTCTTTAAATATTCAGAATTAACTCTAAAACTACATTCACATCTAACCATCGGCCTGGTAGGCAGTTTGTTTCGATTGAACTGACAAAGGCTTATAATGATTTTTATAAAGATTTTTACTCAGGAAGAGGTTTCGAACGACATAACAATTATATGGGCCTAGTAGAACTCAACGTTTGGAACTTCACCTTTCTCACGTATTTCTGGTGGGTTTTTGCAAGTAAACTGTCAGTTTAAGACATTTTATGAAATCCACTTAACAAGAGCTTTTGAACTAAATATGAATGGTTCAAACTCTAGAAATAAGCGTTAATGTGTGACGCCTGAGCTTTAATTCATTTGAAATTTTCCTCTTTTCCGATAGATTTTCCGAGTTAACTGGCATTTTACATAATTCGATTTTCCACTAGCTTTCCTCAGAGGAACTTCAGAGGTTCTCATCCTTAGAATGAAAATCAAGATCAATTACAAATATATCATTGCTGCTTTCTGGAGAATCCCTCGGCTCAATTGATCACGAGCTATTTCACCCGTGACTCACAATATTATAATATACAGTAAAACCTACCTTCAACGGAATCGAACAGAACTTGCAATTCTTTCTGATAAAATAGATTTCCGGTCTACGGAGGTAGCCTTGTGCTAAAATAATTAAATCATGCACATGGATACAATGGACATATTGAGAAAATACTGTATAAAATGGTGCACATACCTAAATCAATGTTGTATTTTCATATTTCTGCTACGAATTAATACAGTATATGAACTCTCGTGTTCAGATCAAGCACACATATTGCTTTCAAAGCCATAATGACTACTGCCGAACTATGTCAGTAATGTAAGTTTAGAATCGCTCAGTTAAAAGCTGAATTCTAAGTCGACTGACAAGGGCATAGACTTATTGATTGACAGTTAATTAAAGCGAGCATTGGCAAAGGCTTGGAGAATAATAAACAGGCAACAGTCGTACACTTTCACTTGTAAGTTGGAGAACAAAAGAAGGAGGACCTAATTGCACATTTCTTATTAGCTACAGAATGAACTGTTGCAGCAGTGGTGACTAGACATTTTCTAAACACTACATTCCAGAACTTGGAATTTTTTGTTAACATTTTGATTTACAATGTCCCCCTAACACTCCGTTTAATGAAGGGAATTTAACTCGTTTTTCTCCCCTTTCACGGGACCGTCAACTATTTCCGTTTAATACAGGTTTCTGTGTAATGTAGGGTCCGTTGAAGGCAGGTTTACTGCATTATCACTGATGCCAACTCTTATTGAATCACAAAATTAACACTCGATTGTTAAGACGCAATATCCAATTTCATTCTTCATTAGTTTGGCTTACTGTCATCCCTTCAATTGACTAGGGTTGCCTTCCAAAATCAACCTAGATTTGAATGAAATACGTCTCCTATTTTGTTTTAGATTTTTGGCATGTTAGATATTGCCTTTATAATATATTTGGGTTATTTCTTTGTGTAATCCTAAAACATCAGGAAGTATTCTGTCCCCCTCATCTTAGCTCTTCATTGGTTTAAAGTCCCATCACTCACCCTCGTGTTTAACTTGACCGTTGGGCACATTAGAGTGCAAAATATTTGCTTAAGACACAGAGTTAATTTTTATATGCCTTAAGCAATTGTATAGTGCATGTATAATTACCAATTCGCATGAATAACTCAGGTCAGGTAATTGTGAGGAAAACAGAAGACAGTGCAGAAGTGACCAAACAGAATATCACTCAAGCACTTACATTTCTTATATTACTTCCTCTTTCTGCTCGTAAGAGACTTAATTCTCCGTCACATAAAGACTGAGAAAACATTGCTAGGAGATTATAATCTCCTTCAATATGAGAACTGAAGTCTGCAGTCTACTCGTCACATGACTATTCTTTTACACTTCACACATGGAAACTGGTGGTAAGAATACCGACTGTCAGAAATACTGCTACTTCCGTCTGAACCACCTATAACATTTGATATCTCAAATACTAATGTGTAAAAGAGCTTTGAAAGCTTATTTAATTTACCAACTCACCATTGGTTTATTGCTTCTGAGGCGTTGAGGTTAAACATATCACATCTGAAAAGTACAGTGTTACACCTACAACCTAGAAAATGTTCAGTGAGGAACAATTTAAAACAGTTCAGTTTATTATTATTATTTTTATTATTTTTACTAATATAATTTGATAGAATACGATTGAAAAACTTGTCCGTAAGTTGCTATGCGTTCACAAATCAAAGTTGGTTCCATTATATGACACTTCCACAATAAAACAAGGGTCTTACTTGGTATTGAACTCACTCTCTCTCTCTCTCTCTCTCTTTGTACCATAAGTAAAAACAATCAGAGGGAAACTAATTTAAGAGTCAACTAACTTATGTCTGTCATATAGACTCCATTTAAGGGGTCCTCTAACTCGAATCTGCTTTACGTAACACCAATACACTAAAACGTCTCTTGCATGGGATAAAGAAATGTTTATGAATCACCACTTTTCATTACGCATCCGTAGATTATAAATAAATAAATAAATAAATAAATATTATTGACATTTATTTCTAGTGATTCTAACCGTGTATATAGTGTGTACGTTAACTGATATTTCACCCTCAACGAACTCGCATCAATTTCAGCAGTAACCATGCTATTTCTATCATCAGTTTGCGACAGACATTGAAAATGCCCTCCATAGTAGAGGGCAAAACGTCGGTTAACCACCAATGTATACACGGCGTGAAATCCCAGAAATAACCTTCAATAACGATAAAGACTGTGAAATTCTAAAAATTATTATTGTTATTATTAGTCTATTATTATTAAATATTCGAGTCCTGCCAATTCTATTTGGAATAACTAACAGTGAACAAGGATACCGACCATGGAGTAGCAAAGCCATGGGGCCCACCTAACTCCGGACTCAGAAGATAGCGGGTTTGAACCCCACCGTGGCCACCCATGAAATGTTCCTAGCTGCAAGTAAACGTCGAGTTGGTACAACTAATAGGCCACAGCCACTTCCTTCCAACTCCTTGCCCATGCCAATCATCTATCAATAACCATTTTCATGAGGTTGGTTCCAAGAAGGGCACCCGGCCGTAAAAACTAAAGCCATCTAGAAACGCATCTCACCTCATCTACGAGCCTTTAAAAACGGTAAGAATGAGTGGAAGACCTACGTTCAACAATCAACAAGGAGTATTACATTTACGAATCAAAACTGATGTTTACCAGGAGGACGTTTCAAGAGGAAGGAGGATGTCTGTGAAGACCTCGAAGGACGAAGCTCTTGGTGAGGCAATGGCTGATATCCAGGTCAGTATCCAGTACGTACGTAGATGACATGAGTGACAATACGAATGAAGGAAAGCGGTACTTACCAGCTGCAAGCGGTGGGAGTAGCAAGTTAGCACAAGAAGGCCCAACACACTGACACTGCGGTAGTGGGCTTCTCGCTCGCGCTTATATATTCTCTGCAGGACTTTCCATTAGCTGCGACACGCAGGCCTATTTTTCATATCGCTCCGTCTTCGTACAATAGAGAGCTCGGCCAGAAGCGTCCTTATGTCCACTTGTAGGATTGGCGCCGAACGCTGACCAATAACCAGCCAATCCTCAGTAACCTTCAATTTGCACTACACTTGAGTCTACTATTGCACAGCTACCTTGACCTTGCTGGAGTTGGTCTCGTTCGTAACATGCTATTCAGTCAATAATTGTAAGAACACCATGGCAAGAAATAGCCCTCGTGCTGAGACCATCACGATTCCTATTCGAACCACCACCTTCTTGGAGGTCGCCTCTCAGGTCCGGGTTCGATTTCCGGCTCTATCAATCAATTTAATTGTGGTCTGAGAGCTGGAACACTCAGCCTCGTGAGGCAAAACTGTGAAAGAAAGTTAAATAAGCTTGTAATTTTACGTGACCGTTAATCTCGCGATCATAAACCACGGGACCTCGATTTTACGTGGAATCCGAACCACAGGACGAAGCAGCTTGACCACTGCACCACCATGCCCCCCAACTGAGAAGAGGTGAGTTCAATCCCTATCGCAGCAAGCTTAGAAGTGGTTTTCCGTGGTTTCCCTCGTGTACTCCAGGAAAATGCCGGAATGGTTCCTACCATATTGCAATGGCCGCCTCCTTCCCAATATTCGCCTCAATTACAATTACACTTCTACAGACACCACAATAGTAAGGGTTATCAGACAAGTTCACAAAGTAACCAAGTAGGCCTACAACGATGCCCAAGCCCCTAAATCAGACTTTCCTAACCTCTTTGAGACTGTGAGCACCATCCCAATGCCATACCACGTACCTGAATACAATAATAATAATAATAATAATAATAATAATAACATTGCAACAAGCTTGCGACTCTCTTTACTTTTTCTAACTCTCTCCCTCAGAAGTGCTGAAATACCTAGGGATTTGCCACTCACCAGGCATGCTGCAACAGCTTGCATGACGTATGCAGAAAAGATACATTTTCGTGTAGACAGTCGATTGGAATCAGCATCTTTCGCGTTGCTCATAAATTAGGGATGTTCAATTATTTTTACTCTTTATATTTCACAAAATTACAAAATGTATGACTGTCAGAAGCTGCAACGAAAACATTACCGGTACTATTTCGGTTCATGGAACAAAATTTGAAATGGAGAAATGCTCGCGAGCACTTTTCGGCTCGCATGATGAGTGCACCAAATTTCATTTTAAGAACACCAGGTTGAGAATGCCTGCCCTAAATCAAAACAACGATTCTCATTTGTACACTGACTGAAAGAAGATTACGGAGACTTACACATGGTTAGTAGTCCCGCGGTGTAGCCGTGCTCGTTAAATCGTGCACCATGCCCGCTGAGGTAGCTGCAGCAAGTCCGGAGATTGGAGGTTCGAATCTCGACGCTGACAGCGGCTATCCTGAGTGTGGTTTCCCGCAGGATTTTCCACACTCCCTCTAGGTAAATGCCTGAATAGTACCTTACTCCAAGTCCCGGGATGCCTACCCCATCCCTGTCCCCAATGCAGTCATCACATTAATACAAGTTATCAGACAAGTTCAACACACACCCAACTACACGGGGCTGATGACCAACGTGTCCCAAGCCCCTAAAACGAATTAACAACAAACAAACATAGTTAGTTATTCCTTAAGACATAGGCCTATTCTGAACTAATATCCGTGCTCTAGTTTCTGGCATTCTCGTATGGCAGGTTTGGGTTCATTTCCTGAGGGTATAAAGCACAAGGGAACATTGCAAACGTGAACCTCCTGATCTCACTAAAATTTTGCATATATGTTGTCCAGATCACAAGGAAAACATCTGTCATGGAATTTCATCCCCTAATGCGCTAAAGCCACCCCTAGAGATGGCAAAATCGTACTCGCCTGTTTCCGGAAGAAGAATTTGGAGGGGCTCTGGTGGTTGTGCATTCTGAGTTCTGATACCTTCTCCGACCAATCGCGCTACTAGAGTGACTCTCCTAGAAGTCTGTCAATCTGTCAGTTGTAGCTCTTCAGTCGGTCAACACGAATTTGCCCAATGACTGGACGGGGTTCAAAGTATAAATATGTAAATAGACTCCTGGAAAAAAGTAGGCTACATGTATTAGTTAATTATCACTATTAAAATGGGGCAATGGTGAGAGGGCCAACGACACATGCTGGGGGAGGATGTTGCAGCAGTGCGATTGGCCGGAGAGCTGCCCATAATGGTATGGTAAATAATAAAAATTAATGCTACTTACTACAACTATCTTACATACTAGGAGTAGAGAAAATAGAAGAAGTAGTTCCGTTGAGAACTGAGTAACCGGAAGGAAATTCCGAAAAAGGCATTGCACATTGGAGTAGATATGTGGATGAAGTCATTTGCATACACGACACAGAAATGACTATCGATGACACATTGCTTCAATATATCAATAACTTACATCAATCCATTAAATTCACAATGGAAACAAAACAATCAGCGCATTAATTACTTAGATTTAATAATCCACCGAACGGACAATAATTTAACTACTACATATACCGTAAGAAGACGCAAACGTCACACACTATTGACAATTGCTCAAACCACCCAAATTCACACAATAAGCAGGCATCAAAACCATAGTAAATATGGACATTAGCATACCTATGTCAACCTAGTTTCAATAAGGAAATGGACACGATAAAGCAGGTAGCCACAGAGAGTAATTTTTCGCCCCACACGGTTAGCCAGATACTAGATAAACAACGAAAGAAAAAAAAGAGGACTTATCACCAACCCAAAATGAAAATAAGAACGTACGATTCAATTTCATGAACAAAAACACTTATAAAATAACAAACATCTTCAAGAAACATGGACTAAACATAGGCTACCTTTCAGAACTAACAACTCACTCGGTAAACACCTACATAATTGCAACCTAACAAAGAAAAACCCGCACGAAAAATCCGGCGTATATCTGTTCACAAGCCAAGATGATGGATGAAATGCTAATTATGTCGGGCAGAGTTGAAGGCAAATCGGATCATGATACTGTGCCCAATTCTAGGAATGGGTATTCCAAGATTCAGACACCTAGGTATCAAGGGAAAGGCTACAGCCGCTTTTGAAAGTTGAGATATTTGAATATCGCGCTCCTTTCCTTCTAAATTGAAATGGAAACTTTATGCAGCCAAGAAGATGTTAAGTGACGTGGCAAATAGTAGCAGAGGTCGAGACTATTTGGTGATTAAATACTTAGCCATGGAGTAGAGACTTGATACTTGGATCAGATTACTGGCTCGGCCAAATGAAAGAGGATGCACTTAGTCTCAAGTGAATCAAACCAGAGACACCGGTGATATGAGGATTTACAGATTTCAGCGTGATCCAGCGTGGAGCCGACCGTTTTGTATAAAAGCCGCTCGGCCCAAGCATAAGCAGCTCACTTCAAACCAAGCTCTTGTAGGACAAGGTGCTGCTGCTACGTCGAGCCAAGGCACATGGTTGCCGAATCTACGCAGAAGATATCTTTGAATTGTGATAGTCACAAAAGTGCAACGATACGTGGGGAACGTAGTAAGTTTCCGGTAGAGGGAATCACTAAGGTGATTGTTATTTTTTACGGACATTGGTGAAACACTTTGTTTCTATATGGACATATGCTAGACTTTGTTTAGATATTATTCTGTCACAGTCCAGTAACAATAATTCAATACTTGGATATTTTAATCCAACTTGTCAGTTTCACAAATTGTAACTAAATAACCACTCAGATCTTTCAGTATATTGAAGGCCAGTCTATCACGGTGTTGTTCATTAGCCGACAAAGGGAAACTATATGTTGCTTCGCGCATGATAGATGGTGTGAAGCCATGCCCAGGGAACGATCTTCAGAACAGCCGTTGATTGTGTTAGACTATCAGTGTTTTCCTGTACTGAAAAGATTACCGTGAGTTATGTTACAACTGACGCTTTTGAGAAGAGATCATTTGGATCTGACCCCATTTAAGCAAACGGCTATGGATTTAATTGAAGTCAATATTAAAATGGATCAGCAGTTACTTCAAACTTCAAGAAATATTTCCACTATGTCGTGCTAGACAGATTGTGGGTATATAATGGCGGCCGATACAAGGATTAGACGTGCGTGTCCAATAGGGCATGTATCTGGATAAATCTGGTACAGACCAGGTTCACTACGCTTCAAGACCAACGAGAAATGTAAGCCACATTTGACTTTTATATTATGCCTAGCTAATTGGAACAAACTCATTTTCTGCAGATGACCAACACATTTATTTTTCTTCGTATTTAAATCTTGCATTGATTTACGCAAGACACATTAGGGTTATTCTGAGTATTTTCAGCACTCAGAACAGTTTAGGATCGATGACCGAGCATACCGAGCATTTATTTGAATGTTCATTTTGTTTGAGAATCACGGTAATCAGCCGATATAACTGTAGAAGTTAATATTTATTTTTGTTGAGGAATGGATATTTTGTCCATATTCGAAGAGTCGAACATGTGGTTTTTTCACATAAGGAAATAATAATTAAACATATTTAAGGAAATAATAACAATAATAATCCAATAATAATAATAATAATTTTCATAATTTTTCTAAATAATTATTGGATCTTACATTTTCTAATAATCACATTCGTTGAGAGAGAGCTTAAGGATTAGTTTAATCATTCCTAGTTTGGAACAGGTGATTTTCCGAAAGCTAGTGGATAGCGCAAGCCCGTATTCCACCAACATTATAGTTCTGGTTGAACAGTTAATATTTGCATTGAGCATAGTATATTTTTCAGATAACACGGAAAGGCATGAAACAGGAAGCCAATGATATTTGTATCAATTAGGATTTTTTTTGTGTTTATATAAAATCATGACGTAGGCACACATTCGAAAGTGAAATAGAGAATATCACAAGTGTGGTAACTTCACGGTTAGAACTGAATGGTAAAATAAAATAAACTTGTAAGTTTATAGATCTTCCAGTTTTGATAACAAGCAGAGGCTTGATTTATTGTATAAATTTTGGGAAGAAAATTTATGTGTGTGGAGTAGTTGAAATGCCATTCCCAGGTGCGCATGTTTAAGTCGCAGGAATGAGGAGGTTTTTTTTGAGCATCAATCAAATAGCAGGTTCGATGGCTCATGTTTATAGGAGGAGTATTGGAACCACACATTTCGTCGAATGAATAACCAAACCATCAGTAATTATTTCAAACTTGTTTACGTATTCCATTAATACTTTGGATTTGCTAGAACCCGGTTTTGTCATGATAAAATTTTATTCTTCTTCAGAGGAAGACCTTTGCCGTTGTTGTTGGGATATTGTGTTCTTACACAAATAATTGAATGGGCCACTGCCAATTAAAAAATAATTCTGTATCCACGAATTACTTAAAGGATGTTTTCAATCCTATTGTCATGAACTAAATGAATTTATTATAAAGCTACAATTCTTATTTCCGCATTCTGTTCAAGAATTGCAAGTTGTGAAAGTTACTGAAATAGCAACAAATTTAAATATTTTTCTTAATAATAATTCCAAGTGGAAAATCGAATAGTTGAATGGTTCAACATTTTTTTTGATCAAGCTGATGATTCAGAAATCATATTTCTTTGGAATTTGAAGTTCATAATCGAGTCACTTCTCGAAATGTTTAATTTTGGAAGAATAATAAATTTTGTTGTGCTTCGCACAGTTCTTCGATGCTATGCTCAAGGATCAAATACTTTTCAGATGTTGTTATTAATATGTGTACATAATTAGTGTTGGGTCAAAGATAATATTTTTGACAATATTTTTGAAACTGGAAAAATAAGTGGAAGTTAAAAAAAATTCTATAAACAATTATAAACAGTGAGAATTTCTACGAGTGTTAATATCATGTTAGAAAATCAACCAGTGAACTACAATATTTCCAGTAAAGACAATTTGATTTGAACTGGATTTCATCGTAAATAATTGATATAATTTTGGAACACAGTCTACAGGACTGATAATCAGACTTGTGTCTCCAAAGACAATTGTTCAATGTGTTGGAAAATGTCTGTACATTGTGTAAATAGTAGTGTGTGCCGTCGCACTGGAATGATGTTACCTTGAGCATCATTTTGCAGTCAATTTTAAAATTTTAGAATAAAATGAGATAATTTTACATGTTGTATTATGCCCAGTTGAATCTCCTTCTATCCTTATTGTTGCATTGAGCCAAAAATCAGTAAAGCATTTTTTTTTAAATTTTGATGTCGTTTTTTTGCGATTAGCTTTAACCCATCTGGCGCCCCGGGATATTTTGACTCTCGTGCTAACTGATTCTTGGTAAAATGCATATGTGGTCGTGCGGACTTCGGTCTAAACGGGCACAATACAAAGAACACAAAAATGGGATTAAACACAACAAACAATCTGCCATATGCGAACACATGTACGACCACAATCATCGTTTCACTAACATAGAAACATACTTGAAAATTCTACAATACAAAGCCAAGGGAAAAGCTCTCTACATTAAAGAATCCATAGAAATATATCCAGCAATGAAAGAGAACACATTTTTAGAAAGGTCACCACTTTACGCGCTGCTAAAGTAAAATAAATCCTCACGAATACAATTGAGGCAATGAATGCATACGGGAAGGGATTAATGGGAAATATGTTATAGGAGAAGGATGCACGATGTGCCTATTTTTTCAACAAATTGAGACCTAAATCTAGGTGGTATTACATGGGTCCTATAACCGTCTATTAGACCGAGTGGCAGCCAAAATGAGACGTTTCTTACGCTGTGGCAGACGGCGAAAATGGCCTGGGATAGTAATGAAATAGTTCCAAGAACCCATAACATACACTTTTCGAAAGCCATTCTATACCTCAGCTAGTCAGTTCAGTCGCAAAGATAATTAATTTACAGCCTCAATTATAACTTCCGATAACATAGATCGCACATGACGTCATGCATACCTAACAAAGCCCGGATGCTCAACTCACCAGTAGGCTAGTGACCAGCCTAGCGATTCAACGCCTGTGTGGCGTCACACGTCTGAGTAAGTAAACATTGCAAATAGAATTTTGATAATGCATGCCATTTTCAAGTTTGATTATTGACTTATTACTACATTGTGATTTTTAATTGTACACACGTGTATATACATTTTTAGCCTACTTTCGATTTTTGCAAAAAAAATAAAAATGAAAGTAGACTTATGAGATCTACACAGGGCCAAAAATTGTGGGTATGTCTGCTCCCTCCCCCCTATCAATTGAAAGACGACGACACCGAAATTTGGTACAGAGGTAGCACTAGCAAAGGGCACCTCAGGGTCATGTTTTATATTGACACCATATTTACTAACACTTAATGGTGGCCACTCAAATGGTCATAACGTAAAATTAAATTACGACCAAACTAATCATCGGATCTTTACCAAATTTGGTAAAAACATACCATCGCATGGGATGCGTCCTTTATCCAAACTACAAAGTCGTCAGTCGTACCATTTAAATATGGCGGCCGTATGAATTATGCAAGCATTATAATTTATAACTTAGGACACACCAATTCCGATTATCAAGCCGAATGTAGTTTAAGCTACCCTAAAGGGGGGGGGGGCATTGATTTCTTTTATTATTTTATATTTTAATATTACACTTTATCAGTGACTTAAAAAAGCTGAGCCGTCGCTGTCACAGGACAAGATGGCAGCTGACCTCTCGTATATATCCTATATTTCAGTAGTTTGAGTATGTTGCATGCGATATAGCCTACTGATAGAAATAATATACATTTTGCATGAAATGATTTATAATGAAGATGTACTGCAGTGAAGAAATGGTTTATTTCAAGACATTATTTGCTAACACGTTGTGCCCGAAAATGAGCCCGAGCAAGCCCGGCACTTGTCAATCCAAGGATGGAAGAAGGATTGCAAAATCACTGAGGTCCCTGCCTAAGCAAACCGCAGTCTAGCGCTGACAAGTTGCTTATTTGAGACATTTATTGAACCCATGTGCCATAGGGTCCAAGGAGGTCGAATCCATGTATTTGGGGAAGAAATGAAAGAAACGTACAGTTTCTAATGTAACATAGAGAAAGATCAAGCCAGGATTCTAGCCAAACATTGTGCAAGCAGCGCGAGCCAGGTGTTCGAGAGATGAGATCACCCCTCTTGACATTCAGAAGGAGCTGGTCATGAGTATTAATAACCGAGTGGAAAATTCCGACTGTTAGACAAGGAAGCCTGACTCGGAAATCGAGCTGAGCTTGCTTGAAAACGACAACACCGCTTATGCGCCAGAAGAGGAATAATTAAATTTAACCCGTTTACGAGTATAAAAATAAGTAAACAATTACAGTACGGTGAATCATTTCGAATTAGAGATTTTTGTGTAAAGAAAAACCCTTTAATAATTGCACAGGAGAAAACTGCAAACGCAAGTAGACGTCATAGGGGATTTACCAAGGCCTGTGGAGAGGGGAGAATGCAAATGAACAGCAACACCCACACAGTTGAGGACGAGAAATTAATTAATATCTCCGAATTGCACGATCGATTCTTATGCGCAATGAGATTATTTAACATTGAGAAGACGAGCTTTTTGAAGGTATAATTTTTATAATGGTGCAACCATTATTTTAAAAGTTGGGCACGGAAAGGGCTAGAGTCTTATCTTTTTGTAGCGAAAGAGTATAAAGCTCCTGGCATCACCAAGCCAAACATGCAGTTATTCTGACAGCCCGTGAGGGGGTGTTACTACGCATCAGTACAAGCAGTTCCAAACAGCCCGAGGGGGCGTTGCTACGCATCAGTATTCAGACAGCCGGGTGGGGTGTTACTCTGTTTCACACCGAAGACAGTTTACCAGTACTCCTTGAGGGGAGAAACGCTGTATTACACCGCAGAATTAATATCTGATAGCCATAGGCGTCGCAGTATTAACAACTTGCGTGCCTCCATAAGGAGTTGTAAAGAAGAAATATTAAAGTATCGCCGTGTTGAAAAATTAGGAAAATACTAGTTACAGGATTTAGGTCCGACAGTACACAAGTTTACAGTGAAAAGTTCGTAAAATATAGTCAGAGCAGGCTGCGAACGTTGGACTTAAGGCGATAGGTCTTTAAATAAACGACCGAAAATATCATAACGTACGGAAGTACCGTAATAGAAAGATAAACAGTATCTAATTTAAAGAACCCAAATAGGGAAAAACAGAGTAAGGTTCGCAACGTATTTCAGAAAAGTAGGAGTGCGAGAACCGAATAAACAAAGAAAAACGGAGACTATAGACATTATCTCCAGAAAGCAGACGAACTATTCTACAGCACTAGACTCGAGAAGTACTAGCTGCTATAAAATAAATCCATCGATCATCGATAGGTTATCGAGGGGACCTCGATCCGAACAGACTTTCACTAGGATCGATAAACTAGATCTAAAAAGAAGCCGTTCAAGATAGAGAAATAGCCGGTCATCCAGAATAGGATTCGAAGAATTAGGATTCCAGGGAAAAGTAGATGATTCGATACTGTCGTATTCTGCAGGATAGGAAGCCGACATTGAATAAATTTCACCCTTGGAAACGGGAGATTAAGAGGTCACGTGTGATAGGCTAGGAAAATACGGCTTAGTGATCAAAAGTTGTGAAGTGTAAATCTATCAAGATTGTGTGTTAAAATAATATTTTTTAGTGTTTATTGTGTGTTCTAAATGGATACACCAGTGTATTAAAAATGTTGTCAATGTTAAGTGTATTGAATATGTGTCAAGAAGTGTTTGTACATGAGATGAATTTCTACAATATGGAGTAAGTTTCAAAGTGGGCCAAAATGAAACACCGCACAAGGATAAAGGTCATGAGACGACCTTAAAAACATGTGAGTAATGAATTTCATTATATTTTGGTGTCAGGAAATGATTGTGTACAAATCCACCGGAGTTTTTGAGTAAAAGGGATGTGTTTAAATAAATAAATACTGAATAAACAAGAACGCGGTCTGAACAATAATAGAAATTTGAGAAACTATAAATAATTATGTAAAAGAATAAATCCAGTAGATGAAATATATGAATAAAATGTCAGTGTATTTGACGAATGTCATAAGAGCAAGCGAAATATTAATAATTATCATGAAAGATATTTAAATAAAAGTAAATTTGAGTTATATGAAAGAAATAGCTTTTGAGCTTTTGTAAAGAATGAAGATATGAAATAATAATAATAATAATAATAACCAAGTAAGGAAATATTAAATAAAGATCAAATTAATTGATGTGAACATAAGAGCGTTAGAGCTTTAATAAAAAGTATAGACATGATGTTCAAATGCATGTTCTTAAAGATAGAGAAATTTATTGTCAAAGGAAAAGAATAATATAAAAATTGAGATGTGTATCAATTGTTAATATGGTATTATCAGTTCTTTGGATGACGCTAGGCTTAAAAATAAAGTATAGCGCAAAAGAGCGCAATTAAAATAAAATGTCACGCTAGGAACGCGTAAACGTTAATGTACTTGGTAAATTACTTATGAGAGGTAGTTGATTGTAATGAATTGAGAATTGGTATAAGTCCTCTATTTGTGACGTAGTATCACGAGGCCATTGTGTATTGAAAGGGAGCAAATGTATGGTATTGAGCGTAGGTTTTATAAGCTATAGGCTGACCCTAAATCGCAGTTTGTATAGTCCTCTATATGGGAATGGTTCCCGAGGCATGTGAAGAGATTCGAACTCAGAATCTTCTTATTGTGAAAACCCCTTTATTATTCGTCGTAGAATGTGTATATGTCTTCCCCAATCAATGAGGACCTTTCATAATTAATAAATGCCAAGATTACGAATGTGGTTTATGAGCCCAATAATATTGTTGAATGTACACGAGGAGTAGAATGCCAGGTCTCCCCAAAGAATTGAGAATGAACGAAAAGCTGTTTGTAAAAGCATTAAAGAGAGCTCTAGCTTAGACTAGACGGGAGGGTTCCCGCATAGTCATAAATAACGCTCGAGTAGCACGGTCAGACCCTTGGAGCAGGAGGGGTGTCTGAAGGCCGTCTTGTAAGGAGTAATGAATACACCAGGAGTGTTTAAAGTTGTTAACGACCCGGGCGTTGAACCGAGGTCCTTGTAGAATGATATTTCCGCTTGCCTGTTCAGATCGTAGTTTTTTATGTAATAATGGTCTTATAAGACATATGAGATAAATAACAATCCCTATTGTAATGTTGTATGAAGTAGGATTCCACGAGTTAATTGAAGGCAACTAGGTTCCGGGAGTGACCATAGTTTTTTGACTGTGTCAAGTATCTTCATACTCTGGAGTACACAAGTAATTTCCTGATTACCTTAATGTATTTGTAAAACTAGAGAGAGATGATAACAGCTGAAAACATGTGAAAATGCCCAAATATTGAGTTAGATAATTAACATGTAATTTTAAATGTAATTATACATTTGTTTGATGATTAAGAAAATATAAAAAAGTAGTATTGGAGGTGTACAAGGAATGACACCATTATTATAGAAAGCATTGAGCCAAAAGAGCTCGGAGTTATATGAAACTTACAGTTGATGCTTTATGGAAGTAAAAATAATTAGGAATTGTTGGTTTATATGGAAACCATATGTTTAATACAATATTTGTTTTATTCTTATGTTATTCCTTGTTCATTTGGAACAAGTAGATGATTATGGGTCAGTAATTTAATTGTTTAATTGTTTGTAGCGCCATAATTTTGATTAATTAAATGTGTTAAAATAGGAGTTGATTTTGTTGTTATTTTTGCAAGTGTATCCTCTAATTAATCCAAAATATGTGGGTCACAGAGTGGGTGAACTTACCGCTACCCCGACAATCCCGAATTGAGCTACGCTGGTATACTGTGATTGGCATATTTCTTGCTAAAAGGCACATGGGGGGCATATAAGTAATGTGCTGGATTAATAACTAGAGGAACACTTAAGTCGGTCATATCATGTAAATTAAAGTAATGATAGGAATAGCTACAACGTAAAATATTAACTGACCGCATGGGTCCCTGGAAACTCATACCGAGCAGCCCTGAATTATATCATTAACCCCCCTAGCAAATCTTTCATGGCGCCCAGTACGCAGGGCTGAGTTTTCCTAGGGAAAACCCGAGTTTTTCTCGAAAAATCAAAATTTTCATTCGAAATTTTGAATTTTAAATACTTCCATAAAGGTGTATGAAATTGAATAAAAGTATCAAAAGGGTACGTTGTAGTAAACACCCGTACCAAAGTAAATTTTTAAAGAAATTGGGACACAATGGTTCAGAGTATCATCTCTCAAGCATGTACTAGTGTGGTGGCATGAGTGGCCCACTGTATTCCTATATTAGAAAAGATGGTGACGATGATGGAGTTAAAGGAGTGTTTGGATGAACATTTCCAAAAGAATAGTGACGAGATAGTAAAAATAAGTACGAAAAGTACGGAAGATGCAAAAAAGAGAATAGGGAAGAGAGGCAGGAACTTTTGAACGCTATAAAAGCCGATAGCAAAGAAAAGTGGGAGACCATGAACAATAAATTGGAAACAATAGACAATACATTGAGTCTCCAAAAGGATGAAAATAAAAAAGAGTTCGAATCCATAAATGATAATTTAACAGCTCTCAAAACTGACAGTGTTAGAATAGAAAATAAGTTGGATAGCCAACAGGAGGAAAATAACCAAAAATTAGGATCCATGAATCAAAGTTTAGAGTCACTAAAAACTGATAGTGCTAACATGGGAACTAAATTAGAAGCTATCCAAGCCGATTGTATTAACATGAATAGTACATTGAAGGCTGAGATAGAAAGTAAGTTGGATAATATAAGGACAGAGAATACCGATCATTTTTCAGCGCAATCCAAGGATTGGGAGGATAAACTAGGAGTAATGGAAGGGAAACTTGAAAATAAATTACATTCGTTTCAGGAGAAGATGATAGCCGAAAATGTTAGGAAAAGTCAAGCCATGAACACTAAATTAGAGGCCATGGAGACTAAAATACAAAGTAATATAAATGAGAAATTAGAAGAAACAATGAATAACAAATTTCAAGCTTTTGACACTGATTTTGGGAATAAGTTAAATGAATTAAAAGGGGGAATAAAACAGGGGTCAGATGAACTCCGAGAAAGTATAGAAGGAAACATAGAGTCCAAATTTCAAATATTGGATAAAACATTTGGGGACAAGTTAAAGGCATTGCAAACTGAGAGTAACACGTTTAATGCAGGATTGAGAACCCAGATAAGTACTATAGAAAAAAATAGTATAGAATCCAAAAAGGAGTGCCAAGATAATTTTAAAATTATAGAGGATAAAATTGGTTCTATGGAAACAGCATGTAAAGAGAAAGTAGACGGATGTAAAAATGAACTTGTAACCCAGATCCAAGAGGTGCAGAAATATTTAGAAGCTCAGATAGAATCGAACAAGAGTATTTGTGAAAAATCTCGGGATGAGATAAAAACAAGTGTCAGTGAGCTAGGAAACCGATTTGAAAGAGTTGAGGAGAAAGTAGGAAATCTTGAGGGAAAGGTTGATAAAATTCAGGATAAAGTGGATAATTTGGAAACTCAGAATCACAATGATGTACAGGGTATGAAAGATCAGATTAATCAATTTACCGGGCAGGTAGATAAAAAATTGAGGAAGCACGAGGAAACAATAAGTAAGAGACTAGGGACTTACGAAGAGCATCTCCAGGGAGAAAGGCAGAAACGAGATGAAGAAAATAAGTGATATACCCATAAGATAGATGAAATAAGTCAGGGTATTAATGAGGTTCAAGAAACCATCGGAACATTAAAGGTTCACGTAGGAAAAACCAGTACTGAAGTAAACCAGGTCCACGACCACTTGAGGAGATTGTATAAGAGTCAAGGGAAAACTGAGGAAAAGCTTGAAGGAATTAAGGGAGAGATGGAGAAAAAGATAAAGGAAATGCGAGAAGACCTAGATACTAAAGGTGACGTGAAGCCAGAAATTATAACAGAACAGGTCATGGTCATCAAGAAAGAGGTAGAAGACCAACTAAATGAATTCAGGGATAGCTTCAGGAACGACAAAAACCAAATCAAACAAGAACTGGAAACCAGTAAGAAAAATGAGGAAAGAATTCAAAATGAATTAGGATCCCGATTGGAGAGGACTGAACATAAGAATAGTCAAATGGAAATCCAACTCATGGCTAATGAAGAAAGTGCCCGAAGGGAAAGGAAGTTAGAATTTGAGAATCAGGAGGAGTTTCCAAAGACAGGATGGGTAGATTCCCGTGAACAAGGCACAGATACGGAGAGGGACTTAGTAGGGGAGAGCCCTTATAAGAACCCAGGATATCCGATGGCGATGTCAACCCCGTACATGAATCAGACAAATGGCCAGATAATAAACATTATTAAATCGAATGAGGACAGACCAGTAAAGTTTACGGGTAATAACATGTCAATTACTCCAAAATACTGGCTAAAGGAAGTTGCAGAGTATTTAAACGAAATGAAAGTTCCTCAGGATCGGAGACTGAGAGCTATTGAAAAGCTGTTGGCAGGTGATTGTCTCACCTGGTTCAGAAGCTTCAGGTACACCTTTGATACGGTGGAAGGCTTTAGGGAAGCATTTTTAAAACGATATTGGGCAGCAGATGTCCAAGAGAATTTAAGGCTAGATCTGTACTCTAGGAAGTACAGTACGAATGCACCTACTAAGTACTCGGAATTTTTCACCGCTCAGTTATGTAAATTCCGCGAACTCGACATTGCTCCGGCAGAGAACGACCTGTGTGCCGCCATTGCAAGACAACTTCCGTATGAGATTCAGAGGCTGTTAATCTCATCCAAAGCACGAAGTGCTGTGGAAGTGGAGAGTGTATTACGTCAATTAGATATGACGACTTCGCACGTAACTCCTAGGCATCAAAGACAGACTGAGCAAGTACATATGGCCAGCAGTCAGGAAACGAGAGAAAAACCATCGACCAGAAATCAGTCCACTAGCACTGATACTCAGGGACTAGGTCGAGAGTATGGGCACCAGGAGCCTAGAGGGATACAGCCATATTACAGAGGAGGATATCGAGGAAGAAATCCTAGGAATACGGGTTATAGGCAACAAGAGAGCCGACCCTATAACAATAACCATCAAAGGCAAGAAAACAGAAAGAAATGGGAGAATTATCCCAGAAGGAACGTAAGGCCAGAGGATAGGGATGATGAATATCGGGCCGAAATAGAAGAAAGATATCAGGAAAGTCTTCGTTATATGAACAAACGACCAGATGAACCTGATAGGCAAAAAGTCCGTTGGAGTGAGGCAATTAAGAACCGGAAATCACCCGACCGACTAGACGGAGCTCAAAGCTTGGAACAACAAGCTCAATTAAAGAATGAGGGGAAAGGAAGCCCTCAGGATAAAAAAACTCCAAATTTAAATTGAAGCCATGAATTCCAAAACAGCACAAGTCCACATTTTGACGCTATATGAGTTATGGGTATCACTGGAATCGTCTCGTCGTAAGCTACCACTTGGTAATCAGAACAGCACAAAATATTTGCTTTTTGAACCTGTATTTCAAGTAATGATAATCAAAACATCACAAGAGCATGAACAAATGCTGTTCTGACTCTAAACTCAAATACTTTAAATGAGCGCGCCTGACTTCCAGAACAGCACAAGTCCTTATCTCCTCTCGCTCTCACTAGGCAGAGCTGCTTTCGCATCAGCTGTTACGTTGTGTTCCCGCGTGAACTGTGGAGTGTTAATACTGAAAATATTATTGGTTTTTGTGTAGTGTTTTGTGAAAAAGAGTTGGAAAATGGATGACGATGGTTCAGATGGTATACCAGTTCCTAAACGGAAATGTGATCTCCAAAACTGGAAGAAAAACATTCTAAAAAAGAAGAGATTGTCTGGACAGGAAACAGGAAAGGATTGCAAGTAAGTAAAGAGCATGGTTTCAAAACCACAGTAGCAACTGGCGTAATATATTAAAACATATACATTTCCTAATATTTGCTTTATTTGTTCTAGATGTAGAAGACAATGCATGTCGGACCTCTCACAGGCTGCCAAGGACAATATAATAACACAGTTTAATAACATGGAGTCTAAAAATGCACAAGACAGGTATCTGGTTGGACTAGTAAGTGTAACCCAGCCAGGAAGAAAACGGTATCGGCTTCATGAAGCTACAAAGCCTCATTCAGCTGTTTTTTACTACAGAGTGAGTGATTTCAATATATTTTAATATAACATATAGCCTACTCAAAGGTTAATAATCAGATATTACCTACAAATGATCATTATCTATATATTCCCCTTTCGGTATTTTAGCAATGTTTTCAAGTAGTAATAAATCTCTCTTCTCTTTAGGTGAAAATAGGCGATTTCCAGAAGATAATGTGCAAGCAAGCCTTCATTTCATTACACGGGATCACTGCATCACGTTTAAGACGGATCACATCCCTGGTGTGTGAAGGAGTACTTTCTCCTGTTGACGAACGTGGAGGACGTCGTGAAACTTGGTGCAAATCTGAAAGTTGCAAAGACCAAATGAAGACACACATTATGTCGTATCCCTTCCGGGTGGCACATTACGGCAAGAGTGGCAAGAAAACTAGGTACTTGGCTTCAGACCTGAATGTTAAAACAATGTGGAAGATGTATCTACAGAAATATGAACCTGAGGCATATATGTGTTTTGATACAAAAGAATTCAAGCCTCTAATAAATTATGAATATTTTTTCCGCTACTATAAAGAGACTTTTAACTATCCTTTCGGACGTCCAAGGACAGACATCTGTGCACAGTGCGAACAGTTAAAACTCAAAATACAGTGTGAAAATATTGCTGCAGTGAGGGATGGTTTAAAGACACAGCTTGAATTACATAAACGTAAAGCTAAAAGTTTTTACACTGAAATGAAACAATGTGAATTCTTAGTCAAAGAGGGAGGAGAGGAATATGGCAAGTCAGAATGTGTGGTGTTTGATTACATGCAGAATATTCCCTTCCCATTCATGCCTATAACTGAGATGTTCTATGCAAGGAAGCTTTGGTTATATGTTATAGGATTCCATCGTATGTCGGACAATCAAGCTTTCATGTTTCCGTACACAGAACTTACAGGAAGAAAAACGCCAAATGAAACTGTTTCTTTTTTGGATCATTTCATCAAACATCACGTTGGCCCGAGTGTGAGGAACCTGTACATTTTCACAGATGCATGTACAGCTCAAAACCGAAACAACACTGTTATCAAATATCTACATCACTTAGTGAAATGTGGACGTTTTGAATACATAAGACACGTTTATCCGACAAAAGGCCACTCCTATCTGCCCTGCGACAGAGATTTTGCTCGCATAGAGTTGAAGAAGAGGAAGCAGGACACTGTGTACACTCCTCAACAATGGATCAACATAATGGAGAAGAGTGCAAGTAATATACACATTGTTCACGTCAATCAATCCATGATTAAGGATTACAAAACCTTCTTTGCAAAAGTGAAAGAACCTGTGCCTCTATCTAAACATGAAGGAAAGTGGAAAGTCACATCATACAAGATCATTCAGTATCGCATCAATGATGTGACTGCTAGCACATCAGCTAGTGGACTAGTGACACAGACATTTCAATTTAAAGAAAAGCGTGTTTTTGATTTGACAGCTTTAAAGAATGCCTACAACAGTGAAATTAGTTTGAAACCTGCGAAAGCAAGAGACATTTCGAAATATATACTATCCATTGATGTACAGCATCAGCCATACTTTGAGCGTCTACTTGCTTATGGAAACTCAGACAGTGACATTGCTGCCTCAGAAAGTGAAGCCTGGGATTCAGACTGAAAATTTTTAGGGTCATCTATTCACTGATATCTTTGTGAATACGATTTCACCAAAAATTTAAGTTTTGACATGTATTTGAGTGCAATTAAACAAACGTTAATAAAAGTAATATTAAAAAGAATTCCAATGATTTCCAAAACAGCACAAAAACACCATTTTCATATTTTTTTTACTCTGAAACTGTTCATAGTTTTAATGTAATATTTTGCAAGACTCAAAAGCCTTGTAATATGTATGTATAGAAAAAAAATCGAAGTAATAGCTTCAGTATGTTTAAAGATACACAAAAAAAATCGTTTATCTCAAAACTTTGCTAAGTGGACTTGTGCTGTTTTGGAATTCATGGCTTCAATTGTCAACAGTGGAAACATACCAGGAGCTGGGAGGAGGTAGAAATTGTGAATTGGATAGCCAGACCAGATGAGCTAATTAACGAGGATGTGGAAGGAATCCCACCTGTTAAAAGAGAACTACCTATAATTATGCTTAGGATAGAAGGATTACTGGTCAGAGCATTAATTGATACCGGATCCACAATAAGTCTAATTACACAAACCCTTCTAAATGAACTGGAAACAAGGGGCCGAGTATTAAAGATTCCCACATCAAGTGTAAAGATTAAGGGGATTATCCCTGAAAAATCTTTAACATGTAAATTTCAGGTATATATCGATCTGATCATGGGTAACGCTGAAATTTCGCAGTGCTTTTTGCTGGTAAATCAATTACCGTATAATGTCATATTAGGTATTGATTTTATCCGTGAGAACAAGGTCATTATAGACCTAGCGCAAAACTGCATTAGAATCCAAAGAGAGGATGTGGATGAACAAAACATTAACCTACAGGAACAGGATGCGAAAATAGGAGAACAGGTATGGCATATGGAAGAAGTGATTGAGGAAGGTTATAAGGACATAGAAAAGATATTTGAAGTCCTCAACATAGAACTCGAAGATAATTTGGAAACTGAGTTCGAAACCAACCTGTCAGGAAAAGTAGAGGAAGCTAAAGTTAACCTCGAAAATAAGGAACAGTTAAAGAAATTATTATTGAATTTTAGGGACGTATTTGATTCCAAGCCAGGGAAGATTGAAAATTTTAAATACGCGTTCCAAGTCAATGATTGGGCACCGTTCAGACAAAAACCATACCCGGTTGCGGAAAAACATTACCCACAAACTAAGAAAACACTGCAGGAGATGATGAATGCAGGTGTTATAGAAAAGATGGCGACACCATATGTTAGTCCATTAGTGATTGTGAGTAAACCGGATGGCTCAGTAAGGGTGTGTCTAGATGCCAGAAATCTAAATGCAAAAATCATACCAGAAAATGATTCGGCACCACCCATAAAAGAAATACTGAGGAAGTTCAAAGGCAAGAAGATTTTCACGAATATTGACATGACTTCTTCGTATCATCATCTCGAACTGGAAGAGAAAACCAGCTTGTTGACTGGATTTCAGTTCGACCAACAAACCTATTGTTTTAGGAGATGTCCGTTTGGATTGAAGACCGCGGGATCTGCATTAATAAGAGCGCTTGATCGAAACCTGTCGGAGGAAGTGAAAGATTGCACTATCCGTTATGTGGATGATATTTTGCTTACCTCGGAGAATATTGAGGAACATTTAGAAAAATTGAAGAAATTATTGGAAGACTTAAGAAGGGCAAATTTTAAAATAAATTTAAAGAAGTGAAATTTTTGTCAAAGGCAAGTAACATTTTTAGGGCATGTGATTGATAAGGATGGTGTTAAACCAAATCCATGCAAATTGGAATCGATAAGGGATTTTCCAAGGCCTTTGAAGGTGAAGAACGTTCGCCAGTTTTTGGGATTGATTGGATTCTTCTCAGGACATTGTCCATCATACACCAAAACTGTTGCACCACTACAGGACCTTCTGAAGAAGGGGGGCAAGTGGAAATGGACGGAGGAAACAGAAAAAGCATTCGTGGAGGCCAAGGAAATGCTCTTAAATTACGTGAAGCTAGGATATCCTGATTTTAATCAGAGATTTATCATTCAAACAGACGCATCCCAGATTGGAATAGGGGCAATGCTATATCAGGAAAACCCGGAAAACCCTGATAAGAAAAACTATCTAGCTTTCACAAGTCGGAGACTGAAACCACACGAGAAAAATTATACGATCAGCGAAATCGAGCTGTTAGCGATATTGCACGCGCTGCAATATTGGCGAAAGATCGTATATGGGTTTCAGGTCATTCTAAGAACGGATCATAAAGCCTTAACCTTTTTGATGAAGACTGATTTATCCAGTCAAAGGTTAATGCGTTGGGCTTTATACATTCAACAATTTGATGTCATGATAGAATACTGTCCAGGAAAAGAAAATATAGTTCCAGACTACTTAAGTAGACAGCCAGAGTCCATAGAAGAGGAAGTAATGGCTATTGATTTGGAAGACAGGGATCAGCGTACTCTTAATGAGTTAAGAAGCATTAGTCAAAGGCAACGTGAGGATCCATGGATGAACATGCTCATATCTTTCCTTGAGGGAAGCTTGATAAGGGGAACACCAGCGTACACGGAAGCTAATAAGATAGCTCAAGACTACACGTTTTATAATGGATTATTATATAAGTTTGTGGACTCTGACCATACCAAATTAAGGATTGTTGTACCTGCAATTTTGCAGAGGAAAATAGTATTGTTAGCCCATAGATCGTTCGGACATATGGGAGTCGACAAAACAGTCTCGATGCTGAAAGAAGCATTTGTATGGCCGAGACTGAGAGAAACTGTAAGGGACACGTTAAAGACATGTGATCTATGTCAAAGGATCAAACCAAATGCATTTCTGATGAGACAGAAGCCTATACCATTGTTGCCCGAAAGGCCAGGTCAAATCATATCAGGGGCCGATAGCCTAGATGTTAGGCCCCTTAAAACAACAATTATCATCATCATCATCATCAAATCATATCTATTGATAACTTCGGACCTTTGCCAAAGGCAAGAAGAGGAAATCGACACATAATGGTGGCTATGGATGTCTTCACTAATATGGTTGTCCTTGCTCCCATACAGAAGACTAGTGCCAAACAGGTGTTAAAACGACTAAAAGAAAAAGTGATACCGATTCTGGGAAAACCTGAGAATTTGTTGTCGGATCACGGCAGTTGCTTCACCAGTGTAGAGTTCAGACGAGAATTAGAAAGACTTGGAATACGTCAGATTTTGTCAAGTATTCGCCATCCTGAGGCAAATCCTGTAGAAAGAGTGATGAGGGAGACGGCCAAGTATTGTAGAATATACTGTGCCGAAGAAAATTGGAAGTGGATAGATATCTTGGATATTATCGAATTTTGTATAAATAATACTATCCATGAATCCACGGGAGAGATACCCATAACGTTACATCGGAATGAGCAACCAGAAAGACCTTGGAGTCTGGTAATTCCTAGGCCAGCAGACGCTCAGCCTGGAAGAGATGTACGTATTAGAAGAGCCTTTGAGCATCTAAAAGCTCAAGCCAACAGGAGGCAAAGAAGGAATAGGCATAAGAGGTATCATCGACCATTATTAGCAGGAGAAATGGTGTTAGTAAAAAGACCAGCCATTTCAGATCCAGGGAACCGTGTGTACAAGAAGTTCCAGAAAATGTACCACGGACCGTATCAAATAATCAGAGATTTGAGGAATAACGCATATAGAATTCGGCACTGTGAAACGGATCACGAAGTGACCATGAATTCAGCAAATTTGAAATTATATTACCCTCCCGAAGATTTCGATGAAGCAAATGAACAAGCCCTGGTTATGGAACAATTTAGAGATGAATCCGTTTTTGACATAAACAAGAATAAGGAAGAAATAGAAAATAGAGCTCAAGCATTCGAGTGCGAATGCGAATTGGAGAAATTGTATTGGGAAATCAAAGGAATAATTGAGTTTATTGAAGAAGAAAATTTCAATTTAATAAAGGAGAATGATGAAATAAGGAAACGGGTAGGGATAGACCAAACCCGTAAGGAAGAATGAGGTTCTGGAGATTTATAGTCCAGACAAATAAAAAAGAAAGAAAGGGTAGGGACAGAGCATACCCGACCTACACCATCACCGGATACGACTTTAAAGAAATAAAAAGAGACGGAAGGTACGGACAACGTTATGATGGCTTCGACGAATAAAGAAAGATAAGATTAATTGAAATAAATTTCCTCAAAATTTTTCGAAAATTTATTTACCTAAGGAAGGGAGAGATGAACCCATGTGCCATAGGGTCCAAGGAGGTCGAATCCATGTATTTGGGGAAGAAATGAAAGAAACGTACAGTTTCTAATGTAACATAGAGAAAGATCAAGCCAGGATTCTAGCCTAACATTGAGCAAGCAGCGCGAGCCAGGTGTTCGAGAGATGAGATCACCCCTCTTGACATTCAGAAGGAGCTGGTCATGAGTATTAATAACCGAGTGGAAAATTCCGACTGTTAGACAAGGAAGCCTGACTCGGAAATCGAGCTGAGCTTGCTTGAAAACGACAACACCGCTTATGCGCCAGAACAGGAATAATTAAATTTAACCCGTTTACGAGTATAAAAATAAGTAAACAATTACAGTACGGTGAATCATTTCGAATTAGAGATTTTTGTGTAAAGAAAAACTCTTTAATAATTGCACAGGAGAAAACTGCAAACGCAAGTAGACGTCATAGGGGATTTACCAAGGCCTGTGGAGAGGGGAGAATGCAAATGAACAGCAACACCCACACAGTTGAGGACGAGAAATTAATTAATATCTCCGAATTGCACGATCGATTCTTATGCGCAATGAGATTATTTAACATTGAGAAGACGAGCTTTTTGAAGGTATAATTTTTATAATGGTGCAACCATTATTTTAAAAGTTGGGCACGGAAAGGGCTAGAGTCTTATCTTTTTGTAGCGAAAGAGTATAAAGCTCCTGGCATCACCAAGCCAAACATGCAGTTATTCTGACAGCCCGTGAGGGGGTGTTACTACGCATCAGTACAAGCAGTTCCAAACAGCCCGAGGGGGCGTTGCTACGCATCAGTATTCAGACAGCCGGGTGGGGTGTTACTCTGTTTCACACCGAAGACAGTTTACCAGTACTCCTTGAGGGGAGAAACGCTGTATTACACCGCAGAATTAATATCTGATAGCCATAGGCGTCGCAGTATTAACAACTTGCGTGCCTCCATAAGGAGTTGTAAAGAAGAAATATTAAAGTATCGCCGTGTTGAAAAATTAGGAAAATACTAGTTACAGGATTTAGGTCCGACAGTACACAAGTTTACAGTGAAAAGTTCGTAAAATATAGTCAGAGCAGGCTGCGAACGTTGGACTTAAGGCGATAGGTCTTTAAATAAACGACCGAAAATATCATAACGTACGGAAGTACCGTAATAGAAAGATAAACAGTATCTAATTTAAAGAACCCAAATAGGGAAAAACAGAGTAAGGTTTGCAACGTATTTCAGAAAAGTAGGAGTGCGAGAACCGAATAAACAAGGAAAAACGGAGACTATAGACATTATCTCCAGAAAGCAGACGAACTATTCTACAGCACTAGACTCGAGAAGTACTAGCTGCTATAAAATAAATCCATCGATCATCGATAGGTTATCGAGGGGACCTCGATCCGAACAGACTTTCACTAGGATCGATAAACTAGATCTAAAAAGAAGCCGTTCAAGATAGAGAAATAGCCGGTCATCCAGAATAGGATTCGAAGAATTAGGATTCCAGGGAAAAGTAGATGATTCGAGACTTTCGTATTCTGCAGGATAGGAAGCCGACATTGAATAAATTTCACCCTTGGAAACGGGAGATTAAGAGGTCACGCGTGATAGGCTAGGAAAATACGGCCTAGTGATCAAAAGTTGTGAAGTGTAAATCTATCAAGATTGTGTGTTAAAATAATATTTTTTAGTGTTTATTGTGTGTTCTAAATGGATACACCAGTGTATTAAAAATGTTGTCAATGTTAAGTGTATTGAATATGTGTCAAGAAGTGTTTGTACATGAGATGAATTTCTACAATATGGAGTAAGTTTCAAAGTGGGCCAAAATGAAACACCGCACAAGGATAAAGGTCATGAGACGACCTTAAAAACATGTGAGTAATGAATTTCATTATATTTTGGTGTCAGGAAATGATTGTGTACAAATCCACCGGAGTTTTTGAGTAAAAGGGATGTGTTTAAATAAATAAATACTGAATAAACAAGAACGCGGTCTGAACAATAATAGAAATTTGAGAAACTATAAATAATTATGTAAAAGAATAAATCCAGTAGATGAAATATATGAATAAAATGTCAGTGTATTTGACGAATGTCATAAGAGCAAGCGAAATATTAATAATTATCATGAAAGATATTTAAATAAAAGTAAATTTGAGTTATATGAAAGAAATAGCTTTTGAGCTTTTGTAAAGAATGAAGATATGAAATAATAATAATAATAATAACCAAGTAAGGAAATATTAAATAAAGATCAAATTAATTGATGTGAACATAAGAGCGTTAGAGCTTTAATAAAAAGTATAGACATGATGTTCAAATGCATGTTCTTAAAGATAGAGAAATTTATTGTCAAAGGAAAAGAATAATATAAAAATTGAGATGTGTATCAATTGTTAATATGGTATTATCAGTTCTTTGGATGACGCTAGGCTTAAAAATAAAGTATAGCGCAAAAGAGCGCAATTAAAATAAAATGTCACGCTAGGAACGCGTAAACGTTAATGTACTTGGTAAATTACTTATGAGAGGTAGTTGATTGTAATGAATTGAGAATTGGTATAAGTCCTCTATTTGTGACGTAGTATCACGAGGCCATTGTGTATTGAAAGGGAGCAAATGTATGGTATTGAGCGTAGGTCTTATAAGCTATAGGCTGACCCTAAATCGCAGTTTGTATAGTCCTCTATATGGGAATGGTTCCCGAGGCATGTGAAGAGATTCGAACTCAGAACCTTCTCATTGTGAAAGCCCCTTTATTATTCGTCGTAGAATGTGTATATCTCTTCCCCAATCAATGAGGACCTTTCATAATTAATAAATGCCAAGATTACGAATGTGGTTTATGAGCCCAATAATATTATTGAATTTACACGAGGAGTAGAATGCCAGGTCTCCCCAAAGAATTGAGAATGAACGAAAAGCTGTTTGTAAAAGCTTTAAAGAGAGCTCTAGCTTAGACTAGACGGGAGGGTTCCCGCATAGTCATAAATAACGCTCGAGTAGCACGGTCAGACCCTTGGAGCAGGAGGGGTGTCTGAAGGCCGTCTTGTAAGGAGTAATGAATACACCAGGAGTGTTTAAAGTTGTTAACGACCCGGGCGTTGAACCGAGGTCCTTGTAGAATGATATTTCCGCTTGCCTGTTCAGATCGTAGTTTTTTTTATGTAATAATGGTCTTATAAGACATATGAGATAAATAACAATCCCTATTGTAATGTTGTATGAAGTAGGATTCCACGAGTTAATTGAAGGCAACTAGGTTCCGGGAGTGACCATAGTTTTTTGACTGTGTCAAGTATCTTCATACTCTGGAGTACACAAGTAATTTCCTGATTACCTTAATGTATTTGTAAAACTAGAGAGAGATGATAACAGCTGAAAACATGTGAAAATGCCCAAATATTGAGTTAGATAATTAACATGTAATTTTAAATGTAATTATACATTTGTTTGATGATTAAGAAAATATAAAAAAGTAGTATTGGAGGTGTACAAAGAATGACACCATTTTTATAGAAAGCATTGAGCCAAAAGAGCTCGGAGTTATATGAAACTTACAGTTGATGCTTTATGGAAGTAAAAATAATTAGGAATTGTTGGTTTATATGGAAACCATATGTTTAATACAATATTTGTTTTATTCTTATGTTATTCCTTGTTCATTTGGAACAAGTAGATGATTATGGGTCAGTAATTTAATTGTTTAATTGTTTGTAGCGCCATAATTTTGATTAATTAAATGTGTTAAAATAGGAGTTGATTTTGTTGTTATTTTTGCAAGTGTATCCTCTAATTAATCCAAAATATGTGGGTCACAGAGTGGGTGAACTTACCGCTACCCCGACAATCCCGAATTGAGCTACGCTGGTATACTGTGATTGGCATATTTCTTGCTAAAAGGGCACATTATAAAGATGGAAATGATGTTATACTATGGATTCACCTACATAAATAGGTATCCTAATTACTGTTAGAAGTTGAGATTCCTGAATCTCAGGTAACTATGGGCTAATGATGGTAAAAAAAAGGCGCCTTATATCCATAGCAAATCTTATTGCTAAACTACCACAAATATAAGTCGGAAGTTACTATAAAACGGACGAGCAAATCAAAGCGTGCTCACAAATGTATTCAAGATTACAATTACATTAAATAATAAAACAACACTCCTAAATCATTCTAAGTTCACTTAAATAAATATAAAATAAATTAATTGAACCATACTCAGGTCAATGACCTTACTCTTCTCATAGAACTACTTAAGATACTACCTAATACTGCTAGGAGTTTTTAAAATAAAGACATTAAATCATAAATCAAAAATGATTTATGAATAATAAAGAAAACTAGTTGAAACCCGCCAACACATGACGGTCAATGGGAAAATATTAAATGAAGAATTTTCTTATATACATTCTTTGTACGATTACTTTTTGGCACTGTTGACACTTTAAGGCCGTCAAAAGATTGCACTCTCGACATTGCAACATACTGCTGGCCATGACTGAAAATGCGATGAGGCAAATTGAGACCTACACGTTCCAGAGCTTCCCCTTGAGATTTATTGATTGTGATAAAGTGTGCCAAGAGAATTGGAAATTCTTGCCTCGAATGGTGTTAAAAATGTCGAAGGATTAGACCTCTCTGCCTAATTTTAACTGCACTTATTATTTCCAAATCCAAGCAATTTTCATACATACAGTATTTCGTATAATTAACATGGTTGCATTTAGGAGCCCTTAGAAAACGTTCAGATTTCTAAGGAGCATAACTGTGGGTCAAACGTTTGGAGTATGTGGAGGAAAATCACTTAATTCCATAGAATTCAAGAATTATGTAGGAAACTGAAATAGCTGGCTTTCATCTTCAGCATTTAATCTGTTAACGCTGGTGCATGTTTTCGAACTACTGGGTAGAAGTTCAATGGCTTATACTGTAAATTCATTTCATTACATTGTTCTTTCTTATGTAAGAATGAAATCTTTCGAGAAATGTATTATATCCTTCGCAGAAGTTAATGTTTCAGTCACGATATCTGCATGCGTATCTGCATGCGTTCAAAGTCTGGCTGGTAATTCAGTAACATTTGATTCATTACCATCCACAGAGGATTAGTCTACGTTAACATGTAGCAAAAAAATCAGAAAATTCCATTTCATCTGGTTTCGATCGCGTGTTTTTATGTAAGCGGCGTATTTTGGAGAAGGGCCAGAAAGAAGAGTATTTAACACAATTTATTGTGAATAACTGTTTGGCGAGACGCGTGCGGCTCAACAGGCAAAATCTACAAGAAGTCTCCTCCAATAACAATAACTTTCCCATAAAAAGGAATAATGTCGTTAGGTATCTTTTAGAAGTCGATTCACACACATTAATCGATGAATGTTTGCCATTGGGGCTCCATCCCATATTATGAGTCATGCTAATCAAATATCATCAGCTGGATTGCAATTTAATTTAGAGGTATGTTGAATGTTAAATATATTGTATTGTTTTGCAAGAATTCACTTGATTTGCATATCTGACTCTATTAGCTTCTGAGGAGTCCTATATATAAAACTGGCTGCATAAACCGTAGTTTATATTTTAGGAGTATAACGAAGAAATGCGATGATGTGCAATTCCATGCATTTTAAAATAATATAGACCGTATGCATGTGAACAGTAACATTGGCACCCAAATGAAACGAAGGACATAGCATTGTTGTACTGCCAATTATTCTATCTGAAATTCCTTGAGATATCATCTCCAGTGAAACATTGTTTCAGCCTGTCAAATATTTTATATTTAGTCAGATCAATTTTACCATTACAACAGCAAAGGTCAAAGTAACCAAGCGTAGATTTCTCGCAAGAGAAATACAGTGCAGAACCATGTTTACATTTGTTCGTCAAGGACCCTTCACTGTACCGCTTAATAGGTATCTGGAATTGTTTCTAAAATGGCATATTTATATTGGGTTTTAAAAGTGGCTTCATATTTTCTCCGATTTCCCACTCTTTTGCGGTTTATGTTCTTTTTCGTCAAATGGGTTTATTTATAGTAGCATTTCTCCCCAAATTAACGTCATATTCAATAACACTATAGAGGCCTGCATCAACGGAGCCGCCAAATATCAAATGGCAAATAATACTTCCATTGCCAAAATCAACAGCGTGGTTAGACTCGTTGCTATGTACTCTAAAAATAATCAATAAACAATAATATTCCCTTATGCAATGAAGTTCAGAGACTTTCATACTCAAGTTAGATGCTGAGGAGAATGCGATGAGACCGATCACCAATAATAAAATCCTTATAATTATCCCTGCCAGCAACAATTTTTGCAATTTTCTTGCAAACGCAGCTGAGGATGACGTTCTTCATTTTGAAATAAACGGTATGAAACTACTCTAAATAAGCAATTTCCATCACCTGTTATAGGTACAATCCTTTGCATTTCTATGACAGTTAATTATGCAAGGGAGCATAGAATCACTTCGCCAACTCCTGGAATGTGCATAGACTCACTTCGACAACTACCGTAATGGAGGGAGTTTTAGAATTATATGTTCAGTGCATGTCAAAAATCGTATTAACAAAAGGAAGCCCACTCTTATGGCTACATTCTGGGATGTCGCCCCAGGTTACGGGTTCGATCCCTGCTCTACCAAGAAATTTAATTCTGGTTTAAGAGCTGGAACGGGGCGAATTCTTGAGGCAAAACAATCTTGGATGTGGTTTTCCGTGGTTTTCCACTTCCATTCCAGGCAAATACTGGGATAGTTCCTAACTTAAAGCCTCAGCCGTCAAATCCCCATTCTCCATCTTAATTGCACACATTAATTCAGCCATCACAATAACACAGGTTATCAGAGAAAATTTTACACACACACCAAAGTACACGGGGCTGAATGTCGAAATCCATCAAATGAATTATGTTCGCCAATTGCCTCTCATGGCGAAACAGACTGTGGTCATTTTCATTTAATAATTTAAAAGTATATGGTGTACCCAATTCGAACACAGGATCATTTGATAAAAATTTAAGGAAATCATAGCTAGCCAAGAAAGGATTCTTACAGAAAGTAGACTTGAAACCAAGCCTGGAAAGAGCAGGTGGTATATTAAGAAGCCACAGGAAATATAAGATCACATTAACTTGACAGTTTTTAATGTAATATAAACGTCGCAAGCAATAAAGAGAGCAATTAGGAAGGCCTGCAGCGGAAGAGATTGGGGGAGCTAAGAGCTTTTAACATTCCTCACCACAGCAGCTTTGGGAGTATTGATGGCCAGTGAAGTGTGACAGTAATGGGGAACTATTTTGAATATTAACGATAATTACACCTCTTAGAGGAGGCCCCAAATAACACAACTCTGCATTATATTGAGCACATAGAAAGGGAAATCCCCCGTCTCACAGTAAGGAATCGAGGAAGAACAACTTGACAAACTAAAACATCACTTTATAAAGCCAGAAGCAGAGGTTTTCACAGGGACAGGATTTCTCTATAGGTTTAAAGCCTGTAATAAATGCAGGAATTAAAATTGCTGATTCAGATGACGGCATTGGGGAAGCCCGCGGAACGTTTCGAGGATGCCTGAAGTAAACCAACCGGCCCTTCAATGAGTATAACAAAGTTTTTTATTAATTAAAAATTAATGAACGATCAAATGTTATTCCGCTAAAGAGGAATCTTACAGTTAGGAAATTTCACACCCGTAAATAAAATTAGAAGCAGATTGGGGCACGGATTCGGAAAACAAGCTCAGGAAGTCATTGAGGGACTATGTTTTATATGATATCAGTTAAAAAGGGCTCCGAGCGAAGCCAAAGTTAACACAATTCGTCTTGAACCTCTCGAGAGGAGGTCACGTTACACGCTGCACCACAAGATCATATAGCAAGGTAAGGGCACGTAAGATTGCGCACTTAATGTATTTATGTCCATAGATATACACCTTTTGTGACCAATTTAACACAAAATTTATTAACAAGACTTCAAATAATTGCAAACACAATGCGTATACAAAGAACACGAAAAGTAATTTAAATTAAATGTAAATTAATACTTATAAATTAATTGAAAATGCGCAATCTTACAGGCACTGTCCTTTAAGAAAGCGCATGGTGTCCTGTAAGAATGCGCATTAGCATAATTCACATTTAAAGAGTCCTATGCTTTCATAGTTCGAACACCCTTCATGCCACCACCGTTTGCACCTACCCAGTCTTCAATAACTGGATCCTCATACTCTTCGTCACAGCAAGGACACAATATTTTCTCTTCTTCGTCAGTTGTGACAGCTGACGAAGTTGACGCTACTGAACTTCCATCGTAGCGAAGAGTTTTCCTGCCCTGTTTTTTCGCTCGGTCATTCCTCGTTGCAAGGCCATTCTCATAAGGAGAGGAAGATAGAACTTCAGATCTTTTGCAAGTTCTCTTGCGTTTGGTTGCTTGAGCTGCCTTTGGTAGGGGAGATACCATAGCAGGTGACACTTGTGGCTCGTCAATTTTTGCATTTTGAATTTTCTCCTCTACAGCAGGTTCATTCTCCTGCACAGATAGGCGGAATGTCATCTCCGAGGGAGCAAAGTCGTCATCCAAAAATACATTCCGGTTAAACGGATGAATTCCAGTTTTGATGAAAGCTTGAACGGCTATCTCCATTTTTGCTGCTCTCTCGTAGGCTGATTTGAAAATCCTGGCCACGTTGGCCTGTGTAATTGCATTGCCATGATGATTCACCAACCACGTATTAGCTTCTTGAGATTAGCCTTTCTTCAGAGGCCCAAAAAAGCCAACATCCAAAGGCTGAAGTCGGTGGCTTGCATGGGGGTGGTAGAGAAAGCAAGGTGATGTGTTCCCTGCAGTAAAGAACAGCATCAATGCTACAGTGGGAAATGTGGTTATCCAGTACTCTATAAGGAGAATTACCATAAACAATTATTAATCGACTATCGTAATTAAATTCTTCCTTACCAATTTTAGGCTAATCTCTTCCTCAAACTGGATTCCTTAGTACCCAATGAAGTAGCCAATTTTCTTTGACTTCCTTTAAGATTTCTGACGTAAATATAAGTTTCCTGTTTGATTCTCTTGAGTATGTTGAGCTCATACTGCCGTTAAATAGTCTTCTGCAAGAAAGGATATCCTAGATACAAACGATTTCTACAGAACAAGAATGTGCCTGTAAGATGGCGCACAATGCCTCCAAGACTGCGCAGAGTGCGCGGTCTTACAGGTTTCTGCGTAGTTCAATACTTACGCTAATAGATGGCAGAAGCAGTTGCGTATACACACACAGAGCCGTTCACAGCCTTTGTTAGGAGTTCCCATTGTGAGAGGAATATTTGTTTCAACTAAATCGCAATTTAATTGAGCTCTAAGGCTTATTTTCTTAAGCATACAAATTATATCAAATAGGATGATTAATTATTCCTACCTCTTAAATCTTTACACAAGTAGAATCAGCAAAATTTTCACACTTTCGGAAAGCACTTTGCAATCCACGTTTCTCAACAGAATGGTTTGGGTCACCGGTGCAGCCAACTGTAAAATAATGCCACTGCGCAATCTTAAAAGCCTTTACCTTACGCCTCGATCGAGGTAGGCCACGCTAAGTTGCGCTACGCAGATAGTCAACAGTTTGAGACTCTGAGTAGTCATGCGAACTTATAAAGAACATTTAATCTACGAATTTAGAAAGAAGTACACTAAGTTCAGTTACAGCGATCAGCAGGGAACTTTGAGTTCTAAAGAACACCAGTTCGAAACCAATTAATTGAAGTCATAGGAACTCAAACAATAAGTTGCATTGCGTCTAGTAAAGATATTTTAAAGACATTAGACCCCAGAAGGGACAACAACAGAAACAGTAATTGCGATCGCGTAGAACAGAAATTCTACCAGAAAGAACCTAGGAGATTGTTGGTTCGAATCAAATCGATAGACGTACTGAAGGGAGTATTCGTCGGAATAAATACGCTAGTCAGTTTAAGGACCTCGAATGGAGGCCAAGCTATAGCAATTACAAGTTGCGATAGACAGATATAGAGAAACCAAGTGACGGCGAATCTTGCAGACATTTGTCGCATAGTTGAACAGATCGAGTAATCAGAGCAACGTACAGTATAGACATTACCGAAGGACTGAAAACCAGGAGTTTTCCAGAAGTAGGAGAGGGACTTTGAAGGAGCAGGTCACACGATCGATGCAGAGGGGTAGGAGTAGCATCAGGGAATCATCAGCAGGTGAAAAATCATCGCCAAGTCGCTGTGATACGATCCGTGTGATAAAGAGTGAATTGTGAATATATAAATAAGTGTACCATTTTATAAGTGTTTTAAGCAAAGTGAAATAAGGTGTTTTAATATGTGTAAGTGTAATCTAAGTGAATATAATATGAAGATGATAAAGAAGAATGTAAAAATGAGTTGTTAAAAGTATATCGAGATGGGAGAGCCCATTCAAAGATATGGTCATCGGCCGAGCCAGCACATGAGGTGAGTCATGAAAATTCATTAATTTTATGTTGTATCATGCACTCGATAAAATGAAATGCACTGAATAAGTGAAATCATGCACTAAATAAATGGCATGCACTGAATAAACGAAATCATCCAGTGAATAAGTGAATTAATTGAGGTGTAATTAAATAATTGAATAAATGCGCTAAGTACCTAAATAAATGTAAAATAGTGATGAATAATGATTGAAATGTATGAGTATAATGTTGTTAATTGTGGAAGGATATAATTACATTGTGCAAAGTAAAGTAATGGGAACCCGTAATAATGAATAATCAATAATAAATGAGATCTGAAAGGATAAATCGAATATAATTGTAGTACTGCCATGTATTTATGCCAAGTAAATGAATTTTAAAGCAATAATGTAAATGAGCACCAGAATTAAGAATAATAATAATTGATGAGTTTTTATATTCCAGAAATAATGGTTGAATAATGAGTTGTTGCACTCCATAATAACGTGTTGATGAATAATAATAATTGAAATAAATAATAATAATAATAATAATAATAATAATAATAATAATGAGCTCAAATTGAAAGGAATGGTAATTGAAGGATTTTGGATGCCTTAAATGTTGATGATGTGATAATGATTTTTGCAGACCGTAAATGTAAAAGGGATTAACGAAAATGGTGATTTTGGGATCACCTTGATGATGTATTGTGTGATTTGTAGGCTGTTATGCCAAGTTAAGGGAAAAAGTCGATAGGAAGACCAGTAATTTATACCGCGATGAGAGTAAAGTTGTTTGTTAACTAAATGTGTGATGGAAATCCAAGTGAATGTTGTATCGCCATAATGGGCCAAGTGAATAATGAGTTAATGAAGTAGCATCAAGCTAGGAATACGTACGTGATCCATAACATGCATTATTTGGGAGATTGGAAGTAAATAAGTCGGATTCATCATTGTTATTTAAGGGTAGCACCCATTTGTAGTCCAAAGTCTAGCCAAGTCAGCTTATGGTATGATATATGTGTGTGTATTATGGTAATTGCAATGTAAGACCGGCTAGGAAGGACTAAGATCTCTAGCGCGACGTTGCCACAGTTGTTCTGACATGTAAGACTGGTGGGAGAACAGAGGTTTCTACGATATACTAGCAACAGGGGAGACGAAAGTTGTGGTGTCCGAGCCGAAGCTATGTATGACTGATCCTAAGTACCAGCATTGCTTATATCCGACAGTTATTGAATTGTTGTATTCATTGGGAGACAGGGATCTTGCCAAGTGAATTTATGCGTCGTATGTCATCTCCGAATCAAATACATAGTTATCTGGAAACACGAAAGAATGATATGAATAAAGTGAGGAAGCAGTAATTGCAGTAATTAAATAATGTGTAAAACTTGGATATCCATACAGTTGAAAGGGGAGAGAAGTAAATATTGAGGAACCGCGAGGGTGAATGATCTAGACTGGTCGTAAATCTTAAACTAATAGCTGGAAGAGGAGGGGTAGGTCAGTAGCCGACCTTGTCCTGGTTTCGTAAGAAGGCGAGGGAGCCACATAATGGAGGCTTTGTGAATAGAGTTTTAAAGGGTCTGAGAGCGTATTAGCAATTAACGAGTGCTATGTAATATTTTCGATTGAAAGGTGCTACAATAATTAAAATAGATATTTGTAATGCTGGAAGTGAGTCGAATATTCCCAGCTAAAATTTAAGTGAATTATGTAATATTTGACGGAAATAGTCAAAATGAATATTGTTGATACATACTCGATTTCTACCTCGAAAGATAATGGAAACTATACGGGTAATGAATAAATTGATTTTGAATCTAATTGGAAATAAATCCACTGAGAAATAATGGATAATGATGCATGATACAACATAATAAAACCACCTTATAGCATGAGAAAGAAGTGAAGGGTGTTGGGTTCGATTCATGACATGTTGAAAGCTATGTATTGTGTTTTAAGAAGGAATACCTAAGGTTTGAATGAAAGAAAGTTGTTCAGTTTGAAAGAAATAAGTAAAATGTTAACAAATGAAAGTATAAGTAAAGGAAAACTCTGAAGGGTATGAAGTAAAGTAAATGTCCGCAAGCCTTAGATGGAATTTTAAAAAGTGTGATAGGCACGCTTTATATCTAAATGAATGTACATTTTTAATGAAAGAAATATTAATGATGATTATTAGAGAATCTAAGCAATATAAATTTTGAGTGATTTTTGAGTGATTTTTATGTTGATTTTTATTGATGTTTACTTTATGAAATGATTCCAAGTATATTTCTGTTTTTATTTTGAGTGTAATCTTGATTTTTGGTATTTCCTTAAGAGAAATAATTCATATTAAATGTAATATGTGAGTAATTTTATGTAGTCTTGTTGACCTAAAAGTGCTTCCATATCTGAATGTGAGGTCATATGGTGGGTTGAACGTAACACCCCCGAAGCCGTGAGCTCAGCCAGGGTATGACCAAACATTCTCCGTCTGTAGACGGGTACAGGGGAATCTTATGAGATGTACTGGATATGAGCACTAGGTCACAAGAACTATAGAGCAATATTCAAACACGTAAATAAAGGACTGCATTTATAGCCTGCGTTACCCAATAAAAATAAATATTTTTCAGGTACTACCCCACATCATTAAAATGGTGCCCAAGTTATGGATGGGTTTTTCGAGGAAAACCAGGAAAACCTCCGAGTTTTCCAAGATTTCTTTGGAAAAAAAAACACGAAGTGTTCAAATTTTTTAATTTTTCGAACATATTGCTTGATGTTTTGTTAAATGATGAAGGAGGGAAAGTGTGAACGGGTTCGTTATATACATACCCGCTAGCAACTTCACCTATTGATAAGGAAAAATCAATACTTCACATGTCAATCAAACACCATGGTTATCTCATGTGCATGACATACTTTTGGATGGTAGTAGCCCATCTTTTCTCAAAGTACTGAGTAAAGAATGGCTATGAGCGACGAAATGAAGGCATACCTGTCAGTTTTAAGGAAAGTCTTAGGGCAACCATAAACAGTGAGCTTCAGGAAAGCCAAAAGGTAAGAAAGCATTAGTAAAGGGAGTGCAGAATGTAGAGAAAACTTTGAAGTTTTAAATACTCAAATGGACACTAAGTTGGGTGATATAAACACTCAAATGAACACTAAGTTTGGTGAAATAAATACTCAAATGGACACTAGATTTAGTGAAATGAACACTAGATTTAGTGAGATAGACAATAAATTTGAAGCCGCACAGGCAAAATCTGATTATAGTATTTTAAAAGTGCAGGAAAATAGTCAAGCTCAAATGGAGCCTATTGAGGAAAGCATTAATGTAATCAAACAGATGTAAATCGTATCTCAGAAGCGAACACGCGTTTAGACGAGATTGACCTTAAAATTGACGAAACAAAACGAAACTACAGAGCAGATCGACAGTAAATTTAAAGAAATGAATGAATCATTTAAAGCCACGATTGATGAGAAAATAGAAGCTGTTAACGCGAAATTTACCGAATTAAAGGACGATGTAAATTCACAGTTAAAAACTAATAGGAAACAATGCGAAGAATCCAAGCGGGATTTGAATGGTAAATTTGATAAATTGTCAGAGGACATACAGGCTATAGAGAGCAAACGGCAGAGCGATGGAGCTCAAATTAAGACCCAGATATTAAATATTTCGCTACAGGTAGACCAAAGGATAGAAGAGAATGGTAAGGTATGGGAAAATATGATAATGGAACATATAAACCCCATAGATATTGAAGTAAAAAACGCAGGGTAAACTGGTTATCAAACAGAGCGTACAAATTGAGGAACAAAGGGTCGAAATTGAAAGTATTAAAGAAAGTATAAATCCTTTGAAAGTCAGCATAGGAGAAACCAACAAGAAAATAGAACACACCCAAGGAGATTTGGCACGTCTGAAGAAGATGCACGAGGAAAATCAAGGGGATGTGAATTTTTTGAAAAAGGAGGTCAAAGAAATTAAGAAAAACCTCAGCCAAGACATAGAAAACCTGAAGGAAGTGAAAATCGAGGTTAAGGAACAACAGATCCTCGACACCAAGAAAGAGATGAATGAAGAAATAGGGCTTTTTAAAGAAAGTTTAAAAATGCAACAAGAAGAAGTAAGCAGGAGAACGGAGGATAATGCGGATCGAGAAAATCGAGCAGGAATCCTTCGCCAGACTCGAAAGAATTGAGGGCGGAGTAAACCCGAGCGAGACCCGCATGATTGCCATAGAAGGAGCCAAAATAATGAATAATAGGTCAAATAAGGGGAGTACGGAGGATTTGAGAAACAACTGGGGAGAATTGGAGACCCAGGGTATGTTCAACAATTTTCATGAAGGGGAAAGCCCATACAAAGGACCAGGACCACCTTTATTCACGTCAATTCCGTATAATAACAATAACAACGCGCTACAGAACCAGGTGATTACTATTAACAGACCTGAGTCAGATAAACCGAAAAAGTTCTCAGGAAATACATCTTCTATGACCACAAAGTACTGGCTCAAAGAAGTGTTTGAGTATCTCAGAGATACTAGAGTCGCGCCTGAACGACAGCTGCGTTCGATTGAAAAACTCATGGACGGTGATTCCCTATTGTGGTTCAAAAGTTTCAGATACACCTTCGACACAGTAGATAAATTTAAAGAAGCCTTTTTAAAAAGATATTGGGCGGCCGACAATCAGCAAAACCTGAGACTGGACTTGTACTCAAAGATGTACAGCACAAACACGCCGATGCGTTATTCGGAATATTTTACAGGCCAATTATACAAATTCCGAGAGCTAAACTGCGCACCATCCGAAAACTATCTATGCCTAGCTATCATAAAACAACTGCCATACGAGATTCAGAGGTTTCTGATATCAGCAAATGCCAAAACTGCTATAGAGGTAGAGAGTTTATTACGCCAGTTAGATAATACGACAGCACACATGTCACCAAGGCACCATAGGACAGTGGAACATGCCCTCGTCGCTACATCACAACAAGAGATTGTAGGAGGGCCAAGTAATGACAAAGCAACTAATACGGATGATGGAAAAACAGGGCGAAACATCCCAAGAAATGAACCCCGGGAATGGAATCCACCATACCAAGGGAGTAATAGGGGAAACTTTAGAGGAAAATACGGCGGAGGTTACAGAGGAAACGAAAATAGAAGGAACTATGACCAAGGGAACAGTAACCAAGGAAATCATACGCCACGATCTTGGAATCAAAGGGGATCAAATCAGAGAGGATCACCCGGAGGAAGGCCATACCAAGGGAGAAGATGGGATCAGAACGATCCAAGGAAATATCAGTCGAGGAACCAAGACATAGACTATCAGGAACGTCGTGTGATAACACAACAATATTATTATAAAAGAGGAGATGAATATGAAAGACAACCTACGGTTAGATGGGAAGATGCCATGGATAAAAGGACGTCACCCGACATACACAATGGAGAAGGTGCACAGAGCCTAGAGTTACAGGAGCATAACAGGAGATCCGAACGCGAGGATCAGGACAAAAAACCACCAACATTTGAAGGGCTAAAGGAAGAGGAAATTGGAGGATGGAACACCGTACAAGTAGTAAATTGGATCGCAAGGCCAGAGGAACTGATATAAGAGATAATAGAGGGACCAGTCGTTGTAAAAAGAGAATTACCAATTATTTTGACCAGAGTAGAAGGAACTTTAGTCAGAAGTCTATTGGATACAGGGTCAACCGTTTGTTTAGTGACTCAAGCATTGGTAAATGAGTTAGAAAGAAAGGGGCGAGTATTGAAGATCCCCATATCAGCAGTAAAAATAAAGGGAATTATTCCGGAGAAATGTTTTGCATGCAAATATCAAGTATTTTTGGAATCGCAAATTGGAAACTTCATGTTATCCCAAAGCTTTTTTACTAGTGAGTAAACTGCCATATAATATAATATTGGGTATAGACTTTATAAGAGAACACAAGGTCGTTATAGATCCATCCCAGAATTGCATCAAATTTAGAAATGAACATCAGGGTCCGGAAATAGATATTTCTTCACAGTGTATAGAACATGAAGAGGGCGAACAGATATGGCACATGGAGGAAGAGACTTGTCAGAATATTACGGAAGAGGAAGTGGTATTCTTAGAAAAGGAATTGAGTACACTTGCTGCAGATCTAGATAACGAAGCAGAAGTCGAATTTGAGAAATGCTTACAGGAAAAGCTCGAAGAAGCAAAGATATCATTAGAAGATAAAGACATTTTGAAAGAAATAATCATGAAGCAAAGAAAAGTATTTGATTCAAAACCAGGGAGAATCAAAAATTTTAAGTATGCCTTCCAGGTGAATGATTGGACACCATTCCGTCAGAAACCATATCCAGTTGCGGAAAAACATTATAAATATACAAAGGAAGCTTTACAGAAAATGAGGGAAGACGGAGTAATCGAAAAGGTTGCTACACCATACGTGAGTCCGTTGGTGGTAGTCAATAAACCAGATGAATCAGCACGAGTATGTTTAGATGCCAGGAATTTAAACAGGAGAATAATTCCGGAAAATGACTCAGCACCTCCAATTAAGGAAATTTTAAGGAAATTTAAAGGAAATAAAATATTCACAAATATAGATTTAACGAGTTCTTACCATCACTTAGAGCTGGAAGAAATGGCCAGTTTGTTCACAGGATTTCAGTTTGATCGGCATACAATGTGTTTCCGAAGATTGCCATTCGGATTAAAAACAGCAGGATCAGCACTCATAAGGGCATTAGACAGGAATCCTTCGGAGGAAGTGAAAGCCTGTACCATTATATATGTGGATGATATTTTATTAACGTCAGAAACCATACAAGAACACTTGGAAATTTTGAAGAAATTATTAAGACATTTGGAACAGCGAATTTTAAGATCAATCTCAAGAAATCAAATTTTTGCCAAAGGCAAGTGACATTTTTGGGTCACGTAATAGATCAACATGGAGTTAAGTCTAATCCATGCAAGTTGGAGGCTATTAAGAATTTTCCTAGACCAATTAAAGTAAAAAATGTTAGACAATTTTTAGGACTTACAGGGTTCTTTAACAGCCATTGTCCAGCGTACACGAGAACCGTTGCACCATTGCAATATCTCCTCAAGAAGGGGGAAAATGGAAGTGGACAGATGAATGCGAAGAAGCGTTCATAAAGGCAAAACACATGCTATTAAATTTTGTAAAATTGGGATACCCCGACTATAATGAAAAGTTCATTATTCAAACAGACGCTTTTCAGATCTAGGCATAGGAGCCTTGTTATTCCAAGAGATTAAGGAACAGACAGGCAGAAGAAATTACTTAGCATTTGCATCTAGGAGATTAAAGCCTCACGAAAAGAATTACACCATCAGCGAAATTGAACTTCTTGCAATATTGTACGCGCTATAATTTTGGCGCAAGATAGTTTACGGATTTCCAATCATCATAAGAACTGATCGTAAAGCACTGACATTCTTAATGAAGACTGCGATCGAATACTGTCTCGAAAAAGAAAACATTGTTCCGGACTTTCTGAGTCGAAATCCAGGAACAACTGAAGAGGTACTCGCAATTCTTATAGATGAAAAAGTTCAGGAAACCGTAGAAGAATTAAGAAGAGTTGGAGAGAAACAACTGCAAGACACGTGGATGAGGATGTTGATAGATTACTTCGAGGGAAAACTTTATAGAGGCTGAGAAGATAGCAACTGATTACAACTATTACAACAGACTTTTATATAAATTCACAGATTCAAATCATACTCGGTTAAGAATTGTTGTACCAGCAGAAATGAAAATAAAATTAGTATGGTTACTACACCGAACTTTTGGACATATGGGGTTAGATAGAACAGTCAGCATGTTACAAGAGGCATTTGAATGGCCCAGATTGAGGGATACAGTAACGTATACCATTAAACATGTGACACATGCCAAAGGATAAATCCAAATTCTTTCCTGATGATGCAGAAACCAATACCGCTTTTGCCGGAAAGACCTTGTCAAATTCTATCAGTAGATAATTTTGGTCCATTACCCAAAGCAAGAAGGGGTAATAAGCATATAATGGTATCAATGGATGTATTTACAAAGATGGTTGTATTATGACCTATTCAAAAGACATCAACCGAGCAAATCGTGAAAAGATTGAAAGATCGAGTAATTCCAGTCCTAGGAAAACCAGAAAACCTACTTTCAGATCACGGAAGTTGTTCACAAATGTTGAGTTCCGCAGAGAACTAGAGAATTTGGAAATTAGACAGATTTTATCGAGCATTAGGCATCCTGAGGCAAATCCTGTTGAAAACGTCATGAGAGAAGTGCAGAAATATTGTAAAATTTATTGCTCAGAAGAAAATTGGAAGTGGATTGACATTTTGCCCACAATCGAATTTTGTGTTAATAACACAGTCCACGAAGCAACAGGAGAGGTACCTGTTAAGCTACATCTAGACAAGCAATCAGAAAGGCCATGGGATCAGATATTACCCACATTTACAGACGCCCAAGTAGGAAGAGAGTTGAGAATCAGAAGAACATATTAGCATCTGAAAGCCCAAGCTCTTAAGAGACAGAAGAGATATCGTCATAAACGATATCACAGACCACTGGTAGAAGGGGAACTAGTGTTAGTGAAACGACCTGCGATATCAGACCCTGAAAATCGCCTATATAAGAAGTCCCGGAAAAATTATCATGGGCCTTATAGAATAATTAAGGATCTTAAAAACAATGCATATAAAGTACAGCATATGGTAACAGATCACAAGAAGATCATGAATGCGGCGAACTTCAAGATTTTCCATCCTCCAGAAGAGTATGAACAAGATACTCAAGCCTTAGTAACTCAGGTGGAAAATGAAGTCGAAGTTGAGAAGGAAAAGAGATGGCAGGAATTAAATTGTGAATGTAGTCTGAAGGATTTTTATGAGGAATTAAAGAACTAGCCAGAAACATTGAGCGAGAAAAGAGTGAAATGAGGGGCGAAAATGATAGGCTAAGATATGTTAAGGAAATGGCAAATTTAGAGTAAAACGGGTAGGAGCAAGCGTAACCCATATAGTAGAATGATGTTTACAGCAGAAAAAGGGACGCAATAAGGAAAGAGGATGAAGGATAACGATTTGATTGAAAAGGGTAAGGATAGACCTAACCCTTATGATGACTTAATGTGATGTGAGCGTGAAGTGTTCGGAAATTTAAGGAACCATAGAAATTTATGATAAATAAATTGCCTCAAAAATTTCGACAATTTATTTATCCTAGAAAATAGTACCAATTTGTACCAATTGAAGATTGGTACTGTCCCCGTAAATTGAAATATTTTGGGACAAAATGAGAGTCCCCATGATAAAATTTAACCAGCAAATATAATTTCTGGAAGTGTGACACAGGAGGGTAGTGTTACAAGCTCGAGGCTGTGGGAGAGCCCGATCACGAGATATATTGCACAATAGACGCTTCTAGAAGGCTATAATTAGCATAGCAACAGCGAGTTTGGAAATTAATATTATAAATATTGTTATAAATTATGCTATTGGATCCCAGCCCAGAGCCAATGAGAAGAGGTCTTATTGAAGACGGGATCAACTTTAACTACATAATATGATGAAATTATGCATTTAGGCCCTTAGAAGAAGATTTTCTTATTTGGTAATGAAGAGAATATTAAAAGAAATTATGTATGATACTTTAAAAACCGCAGATCGGTTAATCTACGCAGTAATAAGCATTAGTAATCTACGCACTAAAATTATGGTGGGAGATTGATATGGCCGCCAAAATTTCGACTTGGAGGGGGAGATTCAAGGATCGAGGTTCTTATTCCAGCAGTATTTGAAGAGTGAGGAAGTGTTTTTACTGGGTTAACGGAGATCCCAAGGCTTTGTCCGAGTGCGACGACTGTCGACTTGTGGAGACGCGAGGATAGCTAGGTAGAGCGTAGGAGATTACCGCACTTCCATTTTGCGTGAAGTTGTGAGGAACATTGAATTAATTATATCTCTTATATAATTGAGATCTGAATATAACTAAGCGAATATAAATAAAGAACAGGTCGCATATTACATTCTGTGAAAAGTCGAGCGTTCTAAAACTCACCGTTTCGACAATATAAGCCTGTTAAGACAGATTTTCAAATGTGTTGGAAATAAAGCTGAATATCATTTTAGATTGCAACTTGAAGTTGGCGAACGCAGTTCAAGTGAACAGTAGCGAAGAACTTGTAACATTGGCGCAGTATATAAACAGTAACAGAATGACTATTATTCTTATTCAAATGTTTTCATTCAATATAATTAACATTGTTGATATGATGAACTAAATAGTCATGCGCCAGAGACATATTCGATAACAGGAGTGAAGATACAACGATGGAGCTTCGCTAGACAACGTATTCTTGAATACAGACGTAGTGTACGCTCCATCTTGTACATTTTCGTCAGTCTACGAACACTAATGTAACATCAATTAGCAATGGAAATATTTCATTCACCATTTATATGAATATTTCTATAAATTATATTCCAATGATGAGGCTGATGCATGTTTACGACGGAGAATAAAGACTCTACAGAAGAGATTTGTCAAGATGTTAGGGGTAGCCCAGCAACACAGAAGAATTTGCCAGAAGGATGTCGTTCGAGCCCAGGCGAATGTTGGTGAATTCCAGAGAGGGACGATTCCTATTTCTGAGGTCGCAGATCCGAGGTTCGAATGCAGATCCATCTCAGTATCTTGAACTGAGGAAACATCTAAAGTATTGTGGGAATACTTACATAGATCTTCAAGTTTTCGTCTAAATAAGGTAGCGGTGTATCTCATTTGTAGTATAGAGCTTGATTAGTGACATCCTGAGCCAACGATCTTATTCCATATTTCCATATTTCCATATTTTCGCATTTCATGTATTCCAGTGTTTTCAGGTATTTTACACTTCGGAAGTGTGTTAAGATTTTTATGCTTCAAGATTATTTAGGAGATGATTGCCTTTCATCTATTTTTCAATTTTATTCTATGGATCAGTTGTGGAACTGACATTAAAAATTTTATATGAGGAATCATATTGCCTCATAGAAGACTAGTCGTTTCGACTCTCGAATTTTTGAATAATTTTTATTTAAACCAAGTATTCTGACATTGTGTCATAGCTTCAAATTAAATTCTCATTAAATTTAATTTGAGCACTTTAATGTAACAACATTTAACTTCAAGAACAGAAGAAGCATCGAATGATATTGTTATATCATTATTGTACATAAACTGTCGACGATCTAAGAAATACTAGTCGTTTCACAAGACCGAAGTCTTAATCCCTATAAACATTCTTTGTGTAGAGTGGAAAAACATTACGATATTGACAAACCTTTTTATTATTTGTAAAGCTGAGAGCTTTCTTCATTTAATATGTTAGAGGAAATACCTTTTGATAGAAGATTATTCAAATCTCTGGCTAGGAATTCAAAGCTTGTTTATCCCGGTCAAGATTGAATTCTAGTTGACACTATAAATAACATGTGTGTCATTTTACACTATTTGTGTAACATCACGTCATTTTGTGGACATGATATTACAACGATAAACAATTTAAAGCTTGCCAAGTGAGATGAGACAGGAGTATTATATTTATTACATGTATTTGCGACAGACGAGTTAACAGTTAATTATCTTGTTGTGGAGTAAACTTTAGGAGGTTAATCACGACTGTCTGATATCATTCATTACAATTGGAAGTTTCGTTCGAAGAACTTAAGCATGTATAATTGTAGTTCAGTAGTCATGTGGAATGATACTCAGGGTCATGCCTTTATTTGAGAGAAGTTCCTACAGAAAATATGTTAATAACAATTAATCCGTTTTTGGTTATTGTTTAACATAGTGTATGATAATTGTTTATGCCATATATACTGTTATATGAGGATTTGTAGAGCTATGAAGAAGCCTCGTGCGAAGGAGGTTCCGCATTTTAAAGGAAGTCAAAGTATTATTGTTCTTTGATGATAAGTTATGGATCATGATAAGAGCCGTTGTATACAAGTAGTCCAGTTCATGTGAAGTAACGATTTTGCTGTGTTGACAGGAGGGTTTTAGCGGAAATGCAACTTGAGAACGATTGTCTACTCATGCCTATAATACTATTATTATATTTTATTAAACCCGAAGTTATTTAATTACGTACAGTTAACTTAAATTAGTCGACTGTATTATACCGACAATGTATTGAAACCTGTATAAGACTATGTGTAAGCAGTATATCAAAACTACGGAATGTTAGAATGATTATGTGGATACCAGTGTATATAATTAGTTGAGAATTGTATTGTAACCGAGAAGCCAGAATCTCGAAAGTAACGTGTTAGCAACACTAAATAATGTATATTATTATGAACATATTACATGTAAATAATTCTTTGAAAATTATTTAATTAGTTAAATAATTTAGTAGGATTTATTAATCAATTGTTTCGGAATAGCGTGTGTTTTATGAGCAAATGTTGTTGTATGAATGATTGTTCACTGTTAAGAGTAATTGTCGAACCGAATTGGTCATGAACAATTGCGGGGTGCGAATGAAAGAGTGTATAAACATTTTCAGGATGATTGTTTAAGAAACATAGAAGTTATGTGCATTTTTGTAAGATCTAAATGTTAATTTTACGTGTTTTATAAGCACACTCAAAAGCAGTCTCAATGTGGGCTGGCTAGAATGATTCACCGTTAGAGTTGGAGAACGGTGTGTCATAATATGAACAGGTGAACACTCACCGCCTTGTATAAATTGTAAAACAAGTTCCGAGTGCAGCGTGGTGCTGGTGTTTCATTGATGAAACAAGCTAGCGCACGTGCGTTCTCCAAACGTATCCTAGTGAATGAAACCATGTGTTAGGAATGCCACGAATGTAAGAGCCTTCATTAAACGCTTTTATTTTTACGCAATGTAGGCCTAAAACAAGCCAAGATCTTATGCTCATATTTTTTCTTTTACACAGCATTGTAATAAGATGTGTAGTTGAAAGGAAGTGTGAATGATTGCGTGTTTTTATTTTAATTTGATTGTTAAATTAGTTAATTGTTATTCTGTTTATACTAAGTTAGTTTACACCATTGCTAATAAATTTTATTCAGTTAGTTATTTGTTGTTGTTGGCGTGTGATTCATTTTAAATGTAAGAACTAGGGTATTGTGGATGTATTGTAGGCGAAGCTGAATTCCCAGTCCCCGAGAAGGTAAGTATAGGTAGGTGTGCTCCGTGTAGTTGGTTGTTGATCCACAATATTCTTGTAACTGCTATATGTAAATCCCTAAAGGCCATGTTGGGAGCGATTTCTAATGTAGTAATTTGCCGGTGCTGTTAGAAATAGGCAATCCAGCTGGGGCAATGGATATTCCAACAGGCTCCTTTCCGGATTTCGGGTACAGTAGAATTTGAACACAGGATCATTTGATAAAAATTTAAGGAAATCATAGCTAGCTAAGAAAGGATTCTTAGAGAAAGAAGGCTTGAAACCAAGCCTAGAAAGAGCAGGTGGTACATTAAGAAGCTACAGCAAACATAAGTTCACATTAACTTGACAGTTTTTAATATAATATAAACGTTGGGAGCAATAAAGAGAGCAATTAGGGAGGCCTGCAGCTGAAGAGATTGGGGGAGCTAAGAGCTTTTAACATTCTTCAACACAGCAACTTTGGGAGAACTGATGGCCAGTGAAGCGTGACATTAATGGGGAACTATTTTTGAATATTAACGATAATTACACCTCTTAGAGGAGGCCCCAAATAACGCAACTCTGCATTAAATTGAGCACATAGAAAGGCAAACCCCCCGTCTCACAGGATGGAATCGAGGAAGAACAACTTGACAAACTAAAAACACCACTTTATAAAGCCAGAAGCAGAGTTGTTCACAGGGACAGGATTTCTCTATGGGTTTAAAGCCTGTAATACATGCAGGAATTAAAACTGCTGATTCATATGACGGCATTGGGGAAGCCCGCGGAACGTTTCGAGGAAGCATGCAGTAAACCAACCGGCCCTTCAACGAGTATAACAAAGTTTTTTATTAATTAAAAATTAATGAACGATCAAATGTTATTCCGCCAAAGAGGAATCTTGCAGTTAGGAAATTTCACACCTGTAAATGAAATTAGAAGCAGATTGGAGCACGGATTCGGAAAACGAGCTCAGAAAGCCATCGAGGGACTATGTTTCATATGAAATCAGATAAAAGCGCTCCGATCGAAGCCAAAGTTAACACAGTTCGTCTTGAACCTCTCGGGAGGAGGTCACGTTACACGCTGCACCAAAATTTCATATATTACGCCTCGATGGAGGTAGGCCACGCTAAGTTGCGCTACGCAGATAGTCAACAGTTTGAGACTCTGAGTAGTCATGCGAACTTATAAAGAACATTTAATCTACGAACTTTAGAAAGAAGTACGCTAAGTTCAGTTATAGCGATCAGCAGGGAACTTTGAGTTCTAAAGAACACCAGTTCGAAACGAGTTAATTGAAGTCATAGGAACTGGAACAATACGTTGCATTGTGTCTAGTAAAGACATTTTAAAGACATTAGACATTAGACCCCAGAAGGGACAACAACAGAAACAGTAATTGCGATCGCGTAGTATAGAAATTCTACCAGAAAGAACCTAGGAGATTGTTGGTTCGAATCAAATCGATAGACGTACTCAAGTTAGTATTCGTCAGAATAAATACGCTAGAGAGTTTAATGACCTCGAATGGAGGCCAAGCTATAGAAATTACAAGTTGCGATAGAGAGATATAGAGAAACTAAGTGACGGCGAATCATGCAGATATTTGTCGCATAGTTGAACAGATCGTGTAATCAGAGCAACGTACAGTATAGACATTACCGAAGGACTGAAAACCAGGAGTTTTCCATAAGTAGGAGAGGGACTTTGAATGATCAGGTCACACGTTCGATGCAGAGGGGTAGGAGTGGCATCAGGGAATCGTCAGCAGTCGAAAAATCATCGCCAAATCGCTGAGATACGATCCGTGCGATAAAGAGTGAATTGCGAATATATAAATAAATGTACCATTTTATAAGTGTTTTAAGCAAAGTGAAATAATATGTTTTAATATGTGTCAGGGTAATCTAAGTGAATACAATATGAAGATGTATAAAGAAGAATGCAAAAATGAGTTGTTAAAAGTATATCGAGATGGGCGAGACCATTCAAAGATACGGTCATCGGCCGAGCCAGCCCATGAGGTGAGTCATGAATATCCATCAATTTTATGTTGTATCATGCACTCGATAAAATGAAATGCACTGAATAAGTGAAATCATGCACTAAATAAATGAAATGCACTGAATAAACGAAATCATGCAGTGAATAAGTGAATTATTTGAGGTATAATTAAATAATTGAAGAAATGCGCTAAGTAACTAAATAAATGTAAAATAGTGAAGAATAATGATTGAAATGTATGGCAAACATTAATTATGAGTATAATTTTGTTAATTGTGGAAGGATATAATTGTATTGTGCAAAGTAAAGTAATGGGAACACGTAATAATGAATAATCAAAAATAAATGAGATCTGAGAGGAGAAATCGAATATAATTGCACTACTGGCAAGTATTTATGCCAAGTAAATGAATTTTAAAGCAATAATGTAAATGAGCACCAGAATTAAAAATAATAATAATTGTTGAGTTTTTACACTCCTGAAATAATGGTGAATAATGAGTTGTTGCACTCCATAATAACGTGTTGATGAATAAAAATAATTGAAATGAATAATAATAATAATATTAATAATAATAATAATAATAATTATGAGCTCAAATTGAAAGGAATGGTAATTGAAGGGTATTGGATACCTTAAATGTTGATGAAGTGATAATGATTTTTGCAGACCGTAAATGTAAAAGGGATTATCGTAAATAGTGATTTTGGGAACTCCTGGATGATGTATTGTGAGATTTGTAGGCTGTTATGCCAAGTTAATCCTTTGACTTTCAAGGTAACGATCTGTCGTTACGCCCTGTTCGTGCCAAAACTGTCAGGGTAATGATCCACCCATTGGTAGTCCGAAGTCTAGCCAAGTCAGCTTATGGTATGGTATATGTGTGTGTATTATGGAAATTGCAATGTAAGACCGGCTGGGAAGGACTAAGATCTCTAGCGCGACGTTGCCACAGTTGTTCTGACATGTAAGACTGGTGGGAGAACAGAGGTTTCTACGAAATACTAGCAACAGGGGAGACGAAAGTTGTGGTGTCCGAGCCGAAGCTATGTATGACTGATCCTAAATACCAGCATTGCTTATATCCGACAGTTATTGAATTGTTGTATTCATTGGGAGACAGGGATCTTGCCAAGTGAATTTATGCGTCGTATGTCATCTCCGAATCAAATACATAGTTATCTGGAAACACGAAAGAATGATATGAATAAAGTGAGGAAGCAGTAATTGCAGTAATTAAATAATGTGTAAAACTTGGATATCCATACAGTTGAAAGGGGAGAGAAGTAAATATTGAGGAACCGCGAGGGTGAATGATCTAGACTGGTCGTAAATCTTAAACTAATAGCTGGAAGAGGAGGGGTAGGTCAGTAGCCGACCTTGTCCTGGTTTCGTAAGAAGGCGAGGGAGCCACATAATGGAGGCTTTGTGAATAGAGTTTTAAAGGGTCTGAGAGCGTATTAGCAATTAACGAGTGCTATGTAATATTTTCGATTGAAAGGTGCTACAATAATTAAAATAGATATTTGTAATGCTGGAAGTGAGTCGAATATTCCCAGCTAAAATTTAAGTGAATTATGTAATATTTGACGGAAATAGTCAAAATGAATATTGTTGATACATACTCGATTTCTACCTCGAAAGATAATGGAAACTATACGGGTAATGAATAAATTGATTTTGAATCTAATTGGAAATAAATCCACTGAGAAATAATGGATAACGATGCATGATACAACATAATAAAACCACCTTATAGCATGAGAAAGAAGTGAAGGGTGTTGGGTTCGATTCATGACATGTTGAAAGCTATGTATTGTGTTTTAAGAAGGAATACCTAAGGCTTGAATGAAAGAAAGTTGTTCAGTTTGAAAGAAATAAGTAAAATGTTAACAAATGAAAGTATAAGTAAAGGAAAACCCTGAAGGGAATAAAGTAAAGTAAATGTCCGCAAGCCTTAGATGGAATTTTGAAAAGTGTGATATCAAAATGAATGTAAATTTTTAATGAAATAAATATTACTGATGATGATTAGAGAATCTAAGCAAGATACATTTTGAGTGACTTTTGAGTGATTTTTTTGTTGATTTTTATTGATGTTTGCTTGATGAAATGATTCCAAGTATATTTCTGTTTTTATTTTGAGTGTATACTTGATTTTTGGTATTTCCTTAAGAGAAATAAATTCATATTAAATGTAATATGTGAGTAATTTTATGTAGTCTTGTTGACCTAAAAGTGCTTCCGTATCTGATTGTGAGGTCATATGGTGGGTTGAACATAACACCCCCGAAGCCGTGGTATGACCAATCATTCACCGTTTATAGACGGGTACAATGGCAACGTCAATCGGGAATAATAAAAGTAATACATGTTTAACATTTTAATACCAATAGCAAGAAAGAATAATTCGTAAATAAAAATACACGTCTGAGGTGGGACTCAAACTCCTCCAAACGATGCATAATTCATCTCATTGTCCGCAACGTTAGGCACTGAGCCACCCAGGCAACGGTGTAAGAGTGCTATATTAAGTTACGTAAACAACAAACGCACTCAACTACCAGTTGAAGTTCTTCAATTTTATTTTTATTTTTATTTATCGTATGGCTTTTAGTGCCGAGAGTGTCCGAGGACTTGTTCAGCTTGGCAGAGGCTGTAACTGCTTCAGGTGGACACACATAGGGTGAGCTAAAAGTTACGTTCAATTTCAGGTGAACGTTGGAACTTTGATAGAGCGTTCCAACGAAATCTTCCCTAGAAATTTAGTTTCACACAAGTTTAGTTTGTGGAAGGTTCTTTTACATGCCATAAATCTATGACATGAGACCGCCAGCTTTACTTCCCCTCCAAAGGAAGGCATACTGAAGGATTTTAACACTCTTCAATATGTCCCTTCTTTTATGATTATATTCCAGTATACAGTATATCGTGAAATCTTTTTTTCTTTTTTCTCCCTATCATTTTACCCTCCAGGATTGGCTTTTCCCACGGACTAAGCGAGGGATCCCTCCTCTACCGCCACTGAGGGCAGTGTCCTGGAGCTTGAGACTATAGGTCGGGGATACAATTGGGGTGTGTGACCAGCACGACGCCCCGGCGGCCTCACCTGCAAAGCGAGCATTGGCCTGATGAAGGGATCGGAAGAGTGGGAGGGTTTGGCAAGGAAGTGGGAAGGAGGTGGCCGTTGCCTTACGAAAGGTACTGTGACCGTATTTTGTATCCGGATTATGCTTTTTAAGGAGCCAGCCCACAGCGCAAAGGAGATTGTAATTCTTGACGATTATAGTTTGTTTGAAACAGCTGTGAGCCAAGGCAAGAGGCGGGCGAACTTCCCGAGATGCACCGAGGTACTTTCAGGTTGACGGTCAAGGCCATGTGACGTCATCTGAATAAATGACAGTCGACAGAAGGGAAGGAGCAGGGCTGATTGGAATCTAGACACACATTCTGATTTCTGGAGCCGTGCGGCTTATACAAGTGTGCGAGCTGGAACGTGTCGCGCAGTGTTCATTATGTGACATTCGTAAGTCACACTGTATGAACTTAATCTTTTCATCTGTAATCACGTATCGAGTGGACTTGTAAACATTTCAGTGAATTATGCTATTCCACAATAGCGTGAAGAGAACTTGGAATATTTCAAGCGTCAGTAGAAGCTTGTTTAATGTGCTTGCTACAATTTACGTAGTATTTTTACGCAGTAAAGCAGATATACGTGGACATTATATGCAATCTGTTCTATTGGAAGTGGACTTTGATATCTGAATATTACTTGAGTATTCTTCATAATTCAAGATGTATTGGAAATCGCAATTGGGAGGAATAACCCTACTGTTTGCTGAATGTATTATCATGCAGTCTTAAACAATGAATACCGGAACATACAGTATAGTATGCAAAGTAGAGCGATGACTACGTGAAGTAACCGTGCTGCCCATATACGCCGAAGATGTTTCTAGAAGGATTTCCAACCACGTTCACCATGAAATATGATTCATTCGAATTAATGGAGGAGACAGGGACGAACCACGTCAATACTTCAGAAGCACGCTACTCCTACTACATTAAGATCGTCTTCCAAGAGAGTTAGTGTTTACTATCGTACAGTACGAGCTCCCAGGTTGGATTTTTATATATGTAGGTCTTAGAGTTATGTACTGTTACATGAAGATTATTGTGTACGTGTAGTATTCGAACTTCAATCGCATGATTAGGATACAAGAAGTAAAACGAGATTTTAAAATTTCGCACAGAAGATGATCGACAAGATGGCGGATAAGTTAGAAATACTTATTGAATGTGCTCTTAAAAAGCTTGAAGACATCGCGGAAGCCGGAGGATATATGAAAAAAGAAACGAAAGAAGACATAGCAGAAGCAGTAAGTGTTATCAGGAATTATATCTTAGCACGGAATTCAAATGTGGCTCATGATATCAATGAAAAGGACAAGTCTGAAAGACAGGTTATCGAAAAGACGATACACCAAAGAAAGGTTATGGTTAACCAAATAGATGCCACAACTAAGGGAGCAGAGAGCTCTCCTGCGAAACAACTAGCGACATCTAGCAACACTGAACAGAACCAGCAAAGAGTGCCACCTACCGACAACTCGCAGAATGAAAACAACGTCACTACGGTACGAGTAGCGCCGCCGGCACACAACGAACAGAACCAATCAAGTGTTCCATCTACCGGCAACGACCAGAACCAGCAAGGAGAGAAACCTACCAACAGTCAGGATACAAACAGCATCCAGCAAGCGGTGTCACCTACCGACACAAATCAGTAGACTAACAGGAGCCAGCATATACCGTCCCAGGCTGTGGAAACAAATAACAATCAAAGCGTAGATACATACAGATCGCTTGAAGACAAAATCACAAAAAGGATGAACCAGCAAATACAATCAATAATGGAAAACATGTCGCAAAATATCAAAAAGATGATACAAGAGGAGATCAGATGTATAAATCAACAGAATCTGACACCTCAGCTAGATATTTCTAAAACAAACCCTGAAATACCATACCGCTTCGAAAGGAATGCGCAGATGCCCAACATGCGAAGAGGAACACGCCCCACCCCAACGCCTATAGGAAGAAATGAGGATTACAACATAGAGGAAGATAACTTCCCAGCGATAACACATGAATCACCACAAGGCCAAAAACAGGAAACACCAACAGACGAAACAGCCGAGGAGAAGTGGACAGATGTAATCGGCAGAAGGAGACAACCAGCGCGATCACAAGCTCCCATAACTGGAACAGGAGCCGAAGACAAAAACCTACAAGCTGCAGAAAAGATGGCCTGGTTCTTCATAGGGAGAGTACAACAGGAAACAACAACAGAGGACATAACGAAATTCCTTACCAACAAGGAAATTAAAGGAAACCTAATCTGCGAAGAATTATCAACGAAGTATAAAACGAAATGCTTCAAAGTGGGAATCCCATTTAAATATCTTGAAACAGTAAATAATTCAGACTTCTGGCCATCAAACATCACCGTCAGTCGTTTTAAGTTTTTTCGGAGGAACACAGGGATGCCACTCGAATAAAACACAGAACGGACTTTGGAGCAACACAAGCTATAGAGGAGAAGAGAATAGAGGAAACCTACAAATAATGTTATGGAACATTGAAGGCTTAAGAAACGCATTAAGCATGTCACCAACGGACTGCCTAAAAGGATATGACATAATAATATTAACAGAAACGTTCCTCACAGGCCATTGGCAACATGCAGAATATTATTGCATACATCTACAAGCGAAACAAGGAGAAAAGGGAAGACCAATAGGAGGAATGCGCGTTCTCTTAAAGCCTTGGCTGACCCCAACAAAAATGATAACACAACTGGATCACTCTCTACTAATAGAAACTAAACACATCACAATTATAGCCGCTTACTTTCAACCACACACAACGGCCTTGGAGATAATAGACGAATTAGGACAACTTATCACTCAGAGTAAACAAAACAGCCCCCTAATTGTAACAGGGGACTTAAACTGTAGACTGGATGTACACAATTACAAAACAAAAGTAGTAATGGAAAATCTACAAGAAGATGGCATTCTCCTATTAAATAACAGCAACATACCAAACTATATATCTCACAATGGAAAAAGCGTCATAGATGTGGCACTCATAAAAGGACAAATAAATGGAGAAATAACCCCTATCTGGTCAGCAAATCACACACCAATAAGAAAACATATCCCCATGAAAATAAAAATTCATGGCGATTGGCGAACACCCAAAAAACAAACAAAATGCCTATTATCAAGAAAAATTGACGTCGGAAAGATAGAAGGACGAGCCGACCAGATAAGAAAAATAGAAACGCTTACTGAAGAATCAAGACTAGAAGAAGCGGCACAAACACTTGAAGAACTGCTAATACAAGCCGCAACCCCAAGAAAGGAACGAAAGTCAAAACAATGGTTCGATCAGGAATGCTACCTGCTAAGAAAAGAAGTATTGAAGGCCCTGCATGAACTAAAAACAAACGAGAAGGACCTTACACTCTATCAGGTATACAACAGAAAAAGAAGTCTCTATAAAACGCTCACGCGGGAGAAGAAAAGGGTATACTGGGAGGAAGAAGGTAAAAGAATCGTAGAAGAGGCAAAGAAAGACCCATATATCGCTCTACGTCCTAGGAAGCAAGCGCAGATACATTATATAAACATGGAAAAATGGATGACACACTTTAACAATATACTCAACAAGGAAGGAATAACGAACACCCCAGAAAATAATCAAAGTACCTATACACTAGCGCCAACAGAATGGACTCCACTGACAGCAAATGAAGTCCAAAACATCATCTCAAGCACAAAGAAAAACAAAGCCGCAGGACCAGACAACATTTACAGTGAGTACATAAAAGACACTGCTCACCTCCTACTACCTACATGGACAAAATTATACAATAAATGCATTGAGACGGCCTCAATACCGGAGAGATGGAGACATTCAACTATAAAAAGTACTCTATAAAGGCAATGGCGATCCATATGATACAAACACATACAGAGGCATCGCTCTGGAGAATATTCCGTTCAAGATATTCACAAAAACAATCGTGGGGAGAGTCAGAGAAGAAATAGACGAGTATCTACCAGAAAATCAATTCGGATTCCGGAAAGGAAGATCAGCTGTAACCGCTATACACTTACCACTCAATAACATCAGGGAAGCCCTTGAAAGAAGAGAAAAGTTCTACGTGGTGTTTATAGACTTCACAAAAGCATTCTACCTCATAAACCGGGCACTTGTGACACAGAAGCTGGAAGAAACCCTAAACAGGAACCATGTGTGGACTGAAACCATAAAAACGATACTACGATGGAACAAAATAAGAATCTCTGACAACATATCACTCTCAGAACCGATACTTCAAACGAACGGAGTATTACAGGGTGACCCAATGAGCCCGTTACTTTTCATCCTGGCAGCAGAAGAAATAATGAGAATAACCCATAAGGATGACGTAGTATCGTACGCCTACGCTGATGATATAGTGATCGGATCAAAGGACATCAGAAAACTACAAAACGTGATAAAAGAAATGGAGGAATGGTGCTACAAACACACATTCGAAATTAATACATCAAAAACAAAAATGATGGTATTTAGGCAAGGAGGAAAGATCCCAGCAATGACAGAAATCTTCATAAAGAGGCAGAAAGTAGCCATAGTAAACGATTTCAAGTACCTTGGCATTACTCTGCAAACAAGTGCCAAATGCTTTACAAAGCATGTAATAGAAAAAACAACACAGGCAATACGGGCGATGCACGAAATCAACTACATTAGAGCACTTAGCCTAGAGACGGCGATGGCACTATTTAGAGCAAAAATCATGCCTATTCTAACATATGGGATGGAAATCATTTGGCCGTACCTCACAGAGAAGAACCTATCGTCTCTAGAAAGAATAAAAGCTCTATACATAAAGAGAGCGATCGGAGTATCCAAGACAACAAGATCAAGACTCGTCTACCTTCTAGCACGAGAATCCTTCCTCATTGAAGACTTCAGAACACACCTGAACCTGCCCAACACCAGAGCATCAGAAAATCTCCTAGCAACACTCAACAAAAAGAGAGAAGACACTCCACCAGAATTCTTTGGAACTGGAGCTATGATAGACCGGACGTGGACAACATCCAGCTTCGAGATGAGGCACGTGTTCACAAGACTGGCAGTACATGGTTTCCACCATCTAATTTGTAACAACACCTCATACCATGAACCGACAGAGACATGTAAGTGCGAACTATGTGGATACATGTGTGAACGTTACCACCTAGAACTCTGCACCAAAAGAACAAAAACAATTAAAGAATATGCAAACCAAGGCTCAAGCGCGCGAGTACAGTGTATATAGATGTATTATTTCTTTTCTTTGTGTATGGCTATTTAGCTGCAATAAATATATTATTATTATAGTACGAGCTCCCAGAATGTACTGGATATGGTGTACAGTCCCCAGGCAAGAAGTAACAGCGAGGGGAATTGTTCCAGATTCGAGGCCGGAATGGTGGATTCGTATACTTGTTTCCAGTATATTTTAGTAGAAGTAGAGCATTAATATTCTGTTGTTTCCAGTTGCCAATTTTGTGTTTAGCATAATTGATGATGGGATTTAAGTCTGATAATTTCTTGTCATTCTTGCATCTCAGATTCGATTTCTTTTCGTTCGTTTGACGAACATGTACTTTTGTTTTTACTCTTGGATATTTTACTTTCTTCTTTGTATATGCGTTTACTTCAGTATCAACGTAGCATTGTGTATTTTTCAATCGTTGTGAAGATCAACATTTAGGGGAAGACTTGCATTTTCGTATAATTGATTCAAGCATTTTTGTATCGTCATGTTTTTTGATATTTAACTCCAAGTAAGTTTTTTCTCAACTCATTTAAATTTGTTTGACGTTGAGATGAACTATGAGTTAGTGATTTTGCGGATTGGAATAATTCTGATTGGCATTTCTTCTCTAAAATCTATCAGAATGTCAAGTTTGAAAATGTATATTTATTACATTGTGAAACGGTTTAATTCTTGGATGGTAATGTAATCAAGATTTCTCACGATAATTAGGCTAGGTGTTCTAATGTAATTGAAGCATAGGCTAATTGAAAATTGGAATAATGAGTTTTGAATATATGTAACTACGAAATATAAGTGCAAAGCTATAAGAAGTTTTATGATCACTATGAGAGTGATGGTTATTAAGAAATTTTAATGTGTATCTGAATGAAGTACAGTGTGTTGTACAAGTATTGCTTTGAGTATAGCTGAAGTTTGGAGGATTTTTTCTTGGTGTTGTAAGATACTTACGTGAAGTATTTCGAAGCTATGTGGATGTACTTGGAGTACATAAATATGTCTTATGAGACTACGTCATCGTATGATGTTTGATTTTTCCAATAATTGGAGGTTTTATCTATCCAGATATTTTCTGTGGTAATAATTTATTTCCAATTCATTTTTGATGAAATTTAAGGAGACCTTTGTCTGTTACCAGGAATTTCGTGAGAACAAATCCATTCAAGTAATTTATTCTGCATCATTTTTTCTTTATTATCGTACACCACGATTTGTAATATAAATTAAATTGAGCTTAGTCACTTGATTAAATCATATAGGAAGTGACATTAATATATTGGATTGACCATATTGAAGATATTTATTGAATCGTGTTTCAGGAAGAAACAATTTAAAACCTGGGTATATATTAGTTTGTGGTACATATGTAAATGAGGGTAATGTAATATGTAATTTGGTGGGTCGAATTCACAGTCTATAACAATTAAGAGATCGTTATTTCAACGATATATCAGAATGCATTACTGGGTCTTGTGAGTGCTAGTTCGTGTCTTGTCGAACTAGATTTGGAGCTTCGTTTGACACTTTGGTGTTCTTTCGTACTTTTCGTCAATTTGACGATTTGAAGGTGAGGTGATACCTTCTGAGATCTACCTCAAAATTTTGAGTAAATCATAAGTGCCAGTGTTAGCAACTTAACTCAAAGTTATTATCTTAAATTGGGCTCAATATATCAATATTGGTATGAATTTTAAATGTTGTGAAAAGTAGTCTTTTAAGTTCATTATAGAACTACTTGTTTTAAGTTTGTGTTATGTGAATAGTTTTAAGATACCGGTATTTATACACTTATCGGAAGAGTAGTTTACACATTCGATTACAAACTGGAAACGCCACCAAATAAATCATGCCAAGGGGACCGATGGTACACGATGTTCTGAAATTCAGTAGAGAAGTTTCAGAACTGTGCGTAATATTGCCAGGGTGTGTGTGTGTGTTAGAAAGTCGTATGGTCCGTATTGAGACCGTAAGACTCATGATCGATGCCACTTTACACCGACGTGAAACACACGAACGGAACGATCTGGAGAAGGATTGAACTCACGCCAACCCAGTTAGTTGAACTCCAAGGTGCATATTTATGCTTTAAAACATCAAGAGATTGACTACAGGAAGTTTCGCCAAATTTTTTCGAAAATTTATTAATTTATAATTACTTACTACAACATTTGATGATATCTGGAAGTTTCTACGATTTTTCTATGTTCTTTGGTAACTTTTACAAGGAGTTATACATCGCAGATAAACGAAATTGCATTTTTACAGTCGCTAAATGACTTTCGTATTAGGCCAGCCTGTCTGCCGGAAGGGATGACATCACATACACAGTTTCGAGATGGTATTCTGATCGCAACGTTTTTGAGAGCACGTGAAAATCGATATAAAGGTTTTACAGAGTAGATAGGAGGGTTCTTTCCGACACCCAAACATATCACTCAGTGATTGAGTTGTTTGAGAATATTTATAAAAGAGTGGAACAGTGATTTCTGTCATTCTTGACATTTTTGTGATTTCCACACGATCGTTGAGTCGAAACGAGGACTCGCACGTGGTGCTGTGATAATTGGAGAATCCGATAAGATATTTTGGAGACTGTTGAAACGTTATTTATGTCATAAAATTAATCTAAGGGATTTATTAAACAATATTTTGAATGAACTATGAAATTCCGACAATTGATTGTGTCGATAAATGGTGAACTTATTATGACAAAGTTACTCGGAGAATCAGTGAGTTACAGTGCACAAGCATTGGTGAATTCTATTGCGGAAAAATAAGGCCTGTATTTGCAACATCCGCATTAGTGTAAAGCCCGTGTAATCATTTCCCAGTGTAAACTTAAACTTAGTGAAATAGGGAAGACATCACGGGAATTTCTACTCTCACAATGCTGTAGCACATGGCGCAGGAAGGACGCAAATTGTGTAACAGCAGGAGTGTATTTGTTTGATTTATTTAAGTTTTTCCTGTTTTATGTGTGTAATAGACAGCTGTCTTTTTTTTTGATAGACAATGTTGTGTAGAAATTTAGATTTTTCTTGCAATAGGTGCATCTCACATATTATCAACTTCAGTCAGGAATTAGCTAAACATCATTAAACGTAAGAATAAATGTTGGAAGTGACACTGCCATATCTTAGCTATGTTTATTGGTGCTTTAAATGTAAATAACACATTTTATACTGTCAACGTTTAACTTGATTTGCTTTGCAGTACTTTTAGGGTGTGATTATCGCAATTCTTCAATGGATTTTTGTAATTGGATAGGTATTTAATTCGTGTCACTTTCATAGCTTGCTTTTTCGAAAACTTTGTATTAGGACTTCGCGAGGGCGTAACTTCAATTCAGGTTAGGGATGGATTAGTAATTCCTTTTTGTTTAGCTTTGTGGATTAGTTGAAATTTTACCCTCCAAAGCAGGCTAGGGATTTGTTGTTTTTATAATAAATTTTATGAAATATATTTTAAGCCTGGACTTCTCATTTTAGCTTTGTTGTTTTAAGGGGTGAGTTTCTTGGGCTAGTTCCTAATATTCCAGCTCTCAACTTACACCGCTACTACTCGAGATACTAGTCCTTTGTGGACTGGTCTGAGAGCACATCCTATTCTCTCAGGGTTATGGGTTCGATGGATGGGGGTGTCGAGAAAGCTGCTGTGGTCAGCAGTCCCCCGATCTTCCCGTCTGATGGGCACAGTATAAAGCTCTACATAATCTACATTTAGATTATTATATTTAGATTATTGTTATTATTATTATTATTATTATTAGTAGTAGTAGTAGTAGTAGTAGTAGTAGTTTACAGTTTTACAGTTTGTTTATTTAACCAAATTTTACATTTTTTGGTCCTGCCAAGCTTACGCTTGTCGGCAGGTGCCAATCATAATTACGTATATGTTAACAACAGTAGTAGTAGCAAAAGCACATAATGCTAATGCCAATAACGCTTGATGCCGAGTGGCCTTCGCAAAAGTTGGGTATCGACACTACGCTGGAAATATCCGCTATTAGACAACGCTGTTTTATTCCATACCTAACCTTAAAAATGCCGTTATTAATTAGTATTAAGTGATAGGGCCATATTTGGTCATCAGCCCCGTGTACGTGGATGTATGGTAAATTTGTCCGATAACCTGTGTTTCTATGGTGACTGTGGCAGTACATGTAGCCTAACTGTAATTATTAGGGCAGGGGATTGAGATAGGTGCCACGGGACTTGAAGTGCAGTACCATCGTGACAGCTACCTGGAGGGAATGTGGAAAAACCTGGGTGGCAACCACTGAGCCTCATGAGGCTAAACTAAGAAGAGGGGGGGGGGGTTCTATTTCCACCCCAGCCATCTTAAAATTGTTTTTTCGTGGTTTCCCACTTCTGCTCCAGGCAAATGCCGAGATAGTTCCTGACTTAAGGCCACGACCGTCGCTTACCCAGTATGAATACACACACCAGCATAGCCATTACATTGCCACATGATACCAAGAGATATTTATAATATATCCTAGTAAAATCGTGGTCTTTTAGCCCCGTGTACAAGTTTCTAAATGACTTGACGACGACAACAACAAAAACAACAATATTTTCGCGTACGGCTCACAATGTGCCTTATTTCGTAAGAAGGCAACCAAGACGAGTAACTCGGAGTTGTGTGAAGTAAGTGATTTTAACCTTGGCCGTGCTAGATCTCGATCACTGCAGGGAAATGTCTGAATGACACCTTCTCACGAAGTCAAGAACCAACTCTTAACGAGGTGGTGATTGTTGCTTTACAGGACGGAATATTAAGATCATCTGCCCCTAGGTCTTAACGTGTTCCAGTATTTCACAGAGCACTTTCAATTCACATTAAATATATGTCTAACTTTTTGTAGTTACCTTGCTTACACTAACTAGCTAGACGAATGAGTTCAATCCCCTTCGTCGGTCATCCTTGAAATAGGTTTTCGTGGTTTCCCTTTTCCACCTCCAGACAAATGCCGGGACGGTGATTTCTATTAGAGCACGGTCACTTACTTCCAAATCCTTGGCCAATTTCATTCATTCATTCATTCATTCATTCATTCATTCGTTCATTCATTCATTCATTCATAATAATATATTTCTTCCGTTCCATAAAATGGTATAGATACGTTACATTTTGAAGCATTAGAGAGTTAGGCTGTATGTAGGTCTATGCGATGTTGTGTTTTACAATTCAATACTCAAAATAGTGCATTTTGTTCTACATTATTCTGTAGATATTGACACATTTTCGAACAGCATATGGTATATTTATGTTTTAACATACGGTAAGCAGATGCTATAGTACATTTTGTTATTATACACGATGGAGTAATATAGGTTATGTCTGTTACATTGTGCTACAAATGCTGGTACACAGTTTTTGTATGTTGTGCTACTGCTATTGCTTCTGGTTTGCACAGGAGGGAGTGAGGCACTGTACATTCCCATATACGTTATGCTCTAACAATTGCCCCCACCCCTGTTGCATCATACAGCATTCCATGCTTTGTTGCAAGGTGAGGAAAAGATTGTGCAGACCAGGGGCATCCATTCGTTGTACTCTCGGCGTGTCAGCTATGGTGCGCCGCACGCCAGCAGGCTGGCTTCTGCCTCTCTTGGCTGGGCGGCCTCCCCGAGTGCCGACGTGTCTGACCAACACCTTCTAAACTTCAAGCCTGCTCGCTCGGCGCGTGACGTCATGAGTGTGGTCCGGAAGGTTTGAGCAGGGAGTGCACTTCGTAATATGCGTTGTTCTCAGTGCGTTAAATTTTATGTTCGACTGGACTCAGCATTCCAACGCAAAATATGATATTCTTTCACTTGACCGAGAACCTGACAAAACAATATGTCTTTCATGCTGTGTGTGTGATGGTTTGACTGAAAACAGCAGTACAGAGACTACAAACATCCGTAAAAAGAAAGTCACTGCACAAAATATGTACTGCTGATTCGCTAAGAATCATCATTGGATCCTATTTTAGAAATACATCTCTGAATATAGTTAACTTACAACTAACGCACGGGCAGTCGGTGAAAATCTACTCCGCACTGTTTACCTGCACTATATTTAAGACATCACTAGGAAGGAAAGCTTATTAAAAAGAAAGCAATTTATGTACGATATTACTATTATAATATTATTTATTACTACTACAACTATGATCATATTAGTCATAAAACTCTGTGAATTGATCCTCCTTACTACGATTGCCTTCTGGTTGAATGAAGGATACAGAGGAAAGTAAACAAGGAGGGTAAATATAATATTATTGTGTAGAAAATTTTACGAGTGTAAGGTCAATAGTCATTTAAAAAGTACAGATATAGACAGCACATTACATCACAATTTGATTGGTATCACCTTGATATTTTCATTCATGTTCTGCTTAAAATTGATGGCATTCTCCAAATTCTTGGCAATATTACACATTCAAACTTAAAGTAGGTTTATAAGTTATTGATATTCTTATCTACAAACCGGGAGAATCAGGCATCTAACATTCTCCAACACAGAGGAACCTCCCCAAACTCTGTATAGATTTTATTGAGGGAAGATGATTGTTGAAAATAATAGGTATCAATCAGTGAAATATCTTCCCTTCCTCAAACGTTGACTTGCAGACTACAGGAAATAATATTCCAATTTAAGTTACCTTACATTTATATGAACCATGAACTTTGTTTACGACATTAAAAATGTTCTCTTTCTTCTGAATCCACAGGATTCAATTACATTTCAAAAACTATTTTGTGTAATGTCTGGTTTGATTAAAAATAAAATAATAATAGAGGCTAATTATCACAATTTGGAACAGCGTTTTTTGTAAGAAAAACAATAGCCAGTTCAGTACTCAACTTTACTTCTCCCTCCGAAAGGATCTCCGTTCTCTCAATAAAATCAAGCAACAAGGCATACACATTGATTAATGCCCACGCTCCCATAAACAATGACAATAAGAAAAACCCTCAGAAAGTAGGAGACTTTTGGGAACTCCTTGAGGAAACCATCAGCAAAATTCCTAAACATCATGTGAAAATTTTACTCGGTGACTTTAACGCACAGGTTGGTAGAGAAAAGAAGTATAGATCCATAGTTGGTCATCATCCAGCACATTGGAGAACAAATCAGAATGGTGAGCATCTGATAAATTGCTGTAAATCCTTTAATTTGAGGCTCATGTCTACATATTTCACCAGGTCTCCACACAAGAAGAAAACATGGAAATCACCAAATCCAGCACTAGGAGAATTCCAAATTGATCATGTAGCAGTGTCCAAACAGAACATATGTGAAATCCTAAATGTTAGAGTGCGCAGGGGAGTGATTGACTCTGATCACTACTTAAGCCAAATCAAAGTGAAATTCCAGCCTAATAGATCCAAACCAAAAACTAAGAGATCACTAAGAGTGAATCCGGAGCACCTCAAGCAGAACACCAAAGAATTTCTTCAGGCCATAAAAGAGCAAAATCCCAAAGACTGGAGGGACTTAGGAAACTCAATTCTGACATCAGCACAGAAGTTAGGGCAGCCCCCAAGGAAAAGGAAACACAGATGGTGGAACACAACCTGTGATAAAGCAATTGAAGACAGAATTAAAGCCTGGAATAAATGGAACGGACATCAGACAACTGAACGATGGGAATTATTCCTTAAGATCCAGAAATCAACAGCTAAGATCATCCGCAGGGAGAAGCGGACATACGACAGGAATAAACTCATAGAGATAGAACAGAATTTCCTAAAAAACAACACCAGAAATTTCTATAAGACCTTCCGTGAGAGTCTGTCTAGTTATCAACCACCTAGCATATGTTTCAGTAGACCAGATGGCTCACTAGAAACAAACACCAAGGAAAACTGCAAGATCTTAGCAGATTACTTCCAGGACCTACTCAATTGTGACCCACCGAAAGAAAAAATGCACTTTGAAAAGCCTGCACCGAATCCAGATTCACATCCACCGACAGTGGAAGAAACAGATGAAATTATTCAATCTCTTAAAAACAACAAAGCACCAGGAGAAGACGGTATTACCGCTGAAATGTTGAAACTCGGTGGGGAAGAGGTCACCAGAAGAATCCGCGCAATTTTAAAAGCAATTTGGGAAACAGAAGTGATCCCACTGGACTGGAAGTGCGCGTTAATACATCCATTGCACAAGAGAGGTAACAAAACTGATCCAAACAACTATAGAGGTCTATCCCTATTATCTGTGGCCTATAAAATCCTATCTAAAGCTCTTCTGAACAGACTAGAGAAACAAACAGACCATTTGATTGGTGAATATCAAGCGGGTTTTAGGAAAGGGCGTTCATGTGCTGAACAGATATGGAATCTGAAGATGATTTTGAAGATCCGCAAATCCAACCCCACAATTGTCACCTTTGTGGACCTAAAGAAAGCATATGATTCTGTGGACAGGCAGACCCTGTTTGAGACGCTAGAAGAACTTCAAGTGGACAGGAAGACCAGAGAACTGATTCGTCAGACTCTCACCAATACAACATCGAAGGTGAAGTTTCTTGGGGAAATTTCTGACTCTTTTGAAGTACGAACAGGTGTTCGCCAAGGGGACGGACTTTCACATCAAAGGCGTTAGCATAGGAACTGCTGGAAACAAAATCAATGTGAAATGCTTGGCTTTCGCAGATAACCTAGAGATTATCACTAGGAACAAAGAAGAAACTAAGCATGCTATTGAGACATTATACAGAATAGCATCACAAGCAGGCCTTCAAATATCATTTGAAAAAACCAAGTACATGCAGAATTTTCAGCAAAAGAAGAAGAAAGAAAAAATAGAAACAGCGTATGGAGCAATATCACAAGTAGAATTTTTTAAATACCTTGGAGAAATAATTCTTCCTTCAGGATTGGACAGTTTGGCTAACACAGAAAGAGCCTCAAAACTTCATAGAGCATTCAGACTAACATGGGATCACTATAATAAAAGAGTAATGTCACATAATGCAAAACTGAAACACTACAAAACAGTTGTACTACCGGAAGCTCTATATGCTTCAGAAATCATAGCTTTAGGAGGTCATTCTAAAATTGCAAATATAGAAAAGTAAGAACGTAAAATTCTTAGAAAAATATTCGGCCCCACACAAGAAAACGGAATTTGGATTAAAAGACGAAATTCAGACCTATACCGTCACACAGATAGTTTCAGCAACACTGTACGAAAAAGACGTTTAACATTTTATGGACACCTCTTCAGGATGGACGATTATAGACTTACAAAAAGGTTATTCAATGTAATAAATTCTCAGAAATCAAGGATAGCCTGGCTGGATGAATCAAGAGAGGACCTGCAAGAGTTGAACATCGGAGAAAATATTCTGAGAAACCGCAAAGTCTTCAGGACCGCAGTAACAAAGCACAAGTTTAGGGTGAAAACTAGTGGCAGGACTGGAACCAAGTGGACAGAAGAACGGAAGAAGCAGCACAGTGACTTCATGAAGAGATTTTGGGAAGATAGGAAGGCGAATATCATCAAGCCGAAAAACAAGTTCAAGCGCGCTCTATAATGGGCAAAACGCAAAAAACGCAATCTCAATCTCAATCTTTCCTTACAGTAAAGAGTGAACGTTCCAGCTAAGATGAGATGAATTGAATCATACTGCACAAATGAGAAATACTGCATGGCGTGGACTGCTCTAAATTATGTTGTCTAAAACTGCATGAACAGGCTACCTGTCACATTGTTCAATACCAGAGGCAATTGAAAAGAACTCCCTAATTTTACAATTTATGTGTCTTTGTAATCAATTCTAAGTTCCAGTTGCTTGTGTACAAGAACGGAGTAACCAAGCTCCAAATCCCTGCTGTAATTTAAATTTAATTAAAAAATTGAATTTTATCTTTCTGCCACTGAAGCAAAATATGATGGACAGCCAGGAAAGATTGTTTCCCACAATATATCAGTTTCTTTAAAGTGTATAAGGCGCAAGTAAATACAGTATGTGATAACCTTTAGCCCTAAACATGCACTTGTAGGCTTAATTTCTGCTTAAACTAGTTTGCGTCTATTGCATATTCAAAATATTTACATGTACTTAGACATAGTCTATACTTTAGTCAATATTAATGGTAGGCCTATTTTTTAATTTATATACTGAAAATAATGCATATTTACAATTACCTGAGGAGTAAGACAAAATGAAGCCTAACCTAAAAGTATTGCTTAATGTGTCATATACCATCCAAAATAAGAGTATGTTGTATTATAAAAGTAAGCCTAAGGAATTTTAGTAATATCTCCAAATGCTTTATTATATAGGCAGAAAATATAGTTTTATTTATTTATTTATTTATTTATTTATTTATTTATTTATTTACCGGTAGCCTATCTATTTATCTATTTTTTATACTAGGCTGGTTATTTATTTTACAACGATGCAATTGTAAATAAAGTAAAATAAATTAAAATTACGGTACCGGTACACTAAAACCCCAATTATTTATATCGAAATCCTAGACTGCCGTTAACATAAAATGTATTACTTACTCTCGTGAACTGAGTTGCCGGGAAGTCCTTTCGTGGAATAGAATTAAGCTATTAATTCCACTTTAAATTCTTCGTCCATGGGGAATCTGAAGACATGGACCCTTGGTCCAATATCATAATTGCCACGACAACCTGTTACACAGCAGCGATGAGGCATCTTTCACCATTTAAACACTAAAACTTCACTGCACTGAACTACAACGAAAACACTCCAGCAAGACAAATTCAACATGTCCGCTAGGACCACACTTTTCTTAGCGTGGACCGGTGACGTCAGAGCGCGCTGGCCTGGATATAGAAGGTGTTGATCTGACGGGGTCAAGTTGGGATCGCTGGTGCACCGGAAGTAAAGTAAAACAAACAAACAAACAAACTGTTCGTCCAATTCGTTGGTTGTCCGAATCATCTACATTGTGTTTCGCGCGTTTCTCCACGTACCGGTACTTGAAGATTACGTGCTTAGCATTAAAACAGTCAGAATTATTGATAAGGTATCATGGGCGTCATTTAAGACATTGCAATTTCGTTCAAATTTTTATATTTCTTGTTTTCAATCTGTTTTAAATTTGTTTCAATTTGTGTCATATTTACAATATGCTCAATGTTCAGCGGTAGCTACGCTCGCTAACACGCGCAGCATTAGGCCATGGTGACAAGCTATCTGCGAACTCGGTAGACGTGGGTTCGAGCCCCACCATCGGCCGTCCTTGAAATGGTTGTCCATGATTTCCCATTTTCAACTCCAGGCAAATGCTGGGACGGCACCTCCTGACAGGCTACGGCCACTTCCTTCCACATCCTTGCCCAGTTTAATTCATCTTCATTCATTTCGTCTCTCATTTACTCCTTTCATTAGGTCGGTGTCAGGAAGGGCATCCGGCCGTAAACCCCCCGCCACTTAGACGTTAATCGCATCTCATCCCCGACCCCATTCGAAACGGGAATAATAAGGGGTAAACATACTGTTCATACAATGTTCTTAATTTCAAGTACGATTATTTGAAAAACAGGTTATCCCCAGACATCAGAACGTGATGCCGTGATGTTGTAAGTTTCAATGTAGAGAAAAACATTTCACAGACATATGTTGCTCCAAACATTGATAACACTTTTGCCTGTGCAATTCCGGATATTCTTGCTGTGGTAATTTTGAATAAATGTTGTTTTTGTTGATTCATATAGGGTCTTTGCGACACCGTGGTCATGTAGTACCGTGCACTTGGCTGTGTGTGTGAGGGAGAAATTTCTATGATAACCTGTGTTATTGTGATGGCTGTACTAGTGTGTGTATTTGTAATTCAAATGAGGATTGGGAAGATTGTGGCCGTGGCCTTAAGTAAGCAACCATCCCGGCATTCGCCTGGAGTAGAAGTGGGGAAACTACGGAAAACCACCTCCAAGATGGTCGAGGTAGGAATCGAACCCGCCTCTTCTCACTTTTGTGTCACGAGGCTGAGTATACCCGGCAACGAGGTGGACATTTTGAATGGAAATCAGGCTGATTTTTCACAGAGTTAAGAAGAGTGATAGTCAGTCTGAAAGACTAGACTTTATATCATTTTAAAAGCTACAAATGCTATAAATGCTGAAAAATGCTGGGTCAAGGCCTCATGATCATGCAGTGAACTGTGTGAACTCAAACTCCATTACTAAGTGCAAACCAAGGTCAAAGGAGGTAGCTGGCTGGATGACGTCACGCTCACCGGAGCACGCGGGGAAAGGAGGAAGCTCAAGCGGTACTATGACGTCTCACACCTCAGTGCATTCTCGGTACATTTCGTTCCGTCTCCGTAAGGTAACGCCAGACAGCGTAACGACGACGTCGACAAGATCATTTAAAATGATAAAATATGCGTAAGTCGAGTGCTATATTGTAAATGGCTTGACGATCAAATAAAAGGCAGTTTAAAGTTTTGTGAATTCTTGTAATCTGCTAAAAAAAAAAACAAATAAACAGCCATAGTCAAACGTTACGCTACATTTCCCCTCGATTAAATAATGTCAAGTGACTCTACAGCTACAGCTAGCAAGATAAGGGGCACCGCACCGCGACTGTTTGACGTTCGACACAGTGAAGGCAGTACGAGACGGAGTGAGACGGGAAAGCAACTGAGAGAGACAGACATAGTTTTTCTCCACTATTGCTAGTGCCCGTACGCGCCAGAAGCACACTGGCGTGATGAGCGGCTGAGGTCGACGATTGCCTCGTTAACACTTCTTGAACTGATCATGGATTCTCCTGGTATTCCAAGGACTAGATACAATAATTGAAAAACCTTAAGTTATGCACATTCAGGTCAAGATGGTTAGGTGACTGTCGCTGGAAGGAAATGGCCCATCCATCTTTCCTGGCTGCAGAGAGAACCGCCAGATCATCGTTAGAACAATGGGGCCGTGCATTATCCGGTTGGATAAAAATTGATTACATCTTCCGAAACTGTGTGTTTATGGTTGGAATGGCATTGTTGATCAACATTGTCAAACATTCAATTTGTATTACTGATATTTTGAGTGTAGGCTACAACGTGGGGACCACGTGGTATGTTCTTACTGTTTCTCTTTGCCGCAACAATATCAATGAACGGTCAATTGCCAATTCGACCATGGAACCATTGGTGTCTTCTCACATCCCATCTGAATAGTGCAACAGCTACCATGAACATAGCCTTGGTAATAAAGCATATATTTTGATATTGACCTGTAGGGTGCTCCTCATCAAAGGTGAGGTAGTATGTTAGTTGAACTTACGTCAATTAAAACCACTTCTCATCAATAAGCATGTTATCCTTGAATTTCTCATCAGGTTCGACCCTGATCAAACAAAACTGTAAGCATTCACGTTTGTTCTGGTCTGTTAAATACGGCTTCATTGTGGATGAAACCCTCTTCAACGTTGTCCCGTCTTTCAAATACCTAAATAGAGTTGATTGTAGGAATTCAATAGCAGAAGCCAAAGATCTTTTAGTTCCATGTTTATGAGGAGGGGAGTCTTCGGTTGTGTTCAATTCAACAGAATAGTCCTTGCGCTTGCACCCGCATATCACCTTCTTCAAGCTCCTAACATTAGCATTTAACATCCCTTCGTCGTACAGTTCCTTAGCACAATGCCGAATGCGTGAAATAGTTACAGGCTGTATTATTAAGGAGTTTGAAGCCATTTTTCAGTGTTGCCTCAGTAAACGAAGTTTGATGCTTTTCACATGGTCTAATCTCATGTTTTGTTTTTCAGGATTAGGGAATAACCCATCATTAATGGGTACAATCATGTTGACCGACTGAAAAGCATCAAACTTCGTTAAAGGTATTTCATTGCAGCTGTCTTAATGGCACCCTTCTTTAAGGTACCATTTTCCTTGAATTGAAGGAGAAACTGTAGAATGACTCTGTGAAATTCGGATGTTAGCCTACTTTCAATTTTTGTAAAGAAGAAATGAAAGTAGACTTATGAGATAAGCACGGGTCAAATATCTGTGTATATGTCTGTTCCCCACATCAATTTAAACACGGAGAATCCAAACCGAACCAAATGTTGTACTAAGGTAGCAATAGCAATGGGCATTTCAGTGTTATGTCTTATATCACCACCATCTTAACAAAAACAAAATGGCGGGCACCCAAATGTCTAAAGCTTAAATCAAATTACTGCTAAACTAATAATGGGATCTGTACCACATATTGAAAAAAAAAAACTTCATGTGAGAAGCGTCTTGCGCCCAAACAACAAGGCCATCAACCAAACAAGTTCAGGATGGCGCCCGTGCGAATTATATAAGCAATATAAACCATAACCTATCATCCGATGAAGCAATGCTCACAGTACTTATTAATCCGATAGTCACATATAGGAGCTTTCTGTTACCAACATGATGGCTATATAAGAGCACATTTTGGCTGTGCGAAATATCGAGATTCGAGATCAAGACGAGACTTAAATATCGCCGTTCGATTAAGATTTTGGTTTGTGCCTCTAAAGTGGCTATTAACATTTTTACCACCCTTTTTTAATTCCCAGAAGCAATAAATAGCTTTTTACCTGACAAAGAAAAGTCTGTGTTGAAACAAATTTTTAACATTTTTCTTTCTCCCAATTCGCTTTTTTGCATGTGAGTTTTCCTTAAACGCATGGATCTTTAGTCAAACATATTTGGGTTTTCTATGAATTTGGTTGTAATTATTTTGTTTTTATTACATTATTCTGAATGGGAGTAGCAATTTGTCTATGCTGATGACTTGTCATTGGCCAGGACTAGGCACGTGGCCAGTGTGAATTCTGGTGGAGAGCGAGGGCCATGCATGAATGCCCAAAATCTTCAACATTTTCAAAATTTTGTTTTGCACACAAATAAATCTACGGGCTTTTAGTATTCTAACGGTAGGCCTACATATCTTTAGTTTCATATCTCATTCTTGAGGCTACTTTCCTTATACCGTCCCACAACCGTGCGTCCTATTAGGAAACCCACCCACGCACATTTTTATTTTTATTTCTATTAGACGATGGACAAAAAAAACCTTTCAAGAAAGAGGCTGAGTTAGAAGCAAGGGCAAAGGCACATGGAACAACAACAAACTGGTTGCTACTGCTTCAAATGGAAGAAGAGGAATCGTATGATAATGGCATGTTCTAAAAACCGAAAAAATCTTAGATTCCAATTTCTCGCTAAAAAGTTTTTCTAGATGAAAGATTACCCTTTCCTTTTTTTTAAACTATTCTACAAACGAAGCTGAAATTTGTAGCTGTAATTCCTCCTTATATGTTGAAACCACTCAGGCGAGCCTGAAAGGATGGTTTCATTGCGAAATAATTGTGATGTACATAACGGACCAGAGAATCTTATTCTGGAAGGAGCTGAGTAAGACCGTTGTCTAGAAGGGATTCCTTCCAGCACGTAATGTCGCCTTAAATGAACATGCAGCACAGCGATAACGCGAGAGTCCAGAGGTTCGGGATTCACAACAACAACAACAATAGCAGTCGTTTCATTCCACCGCAGGGCGATTACTCATGCGGCAGCGGGCCCCCTTAGACGGTTTCGCCGTCTCTTCGGGCCAAGGAGATATGGTTTTAGGTGATGAGGGAGTTTGGTTTTTGAATTTGATGAAGGTGTGTTGGGATTTTTAATTTGGGGCATAGTGGTGATATTTGGAGATGGACTGTGCGGGGAGGTATCGCTTCTGGGAAGGGAGATTTAGATGTAGGAAGGGAGATGAGGGGGAGAAGGGGTGACTGCTTTATTAAATGTAGGTATAACTATAAATGACTTATATATTTCGAAGAAAAATGAAACCACGGAAACAATCGTCGCAATTGCCAAAAGTAGATTGAGTCTTTTAAGTTATTTTGTTTGTTGCTTGGAAGTAAGTAAGTGAGTTGATTAAGGGGGGTGTATTTACGTCGAGATCATAAGGTGGATGGTCGTGGTGAAGATGGTGTGTGAATGAAGTATAGTTCGGTGTAATGGGGATGGTGTTGAATGGTAGGAAGCATTGCTGTGACGATGTAGGTGGAGATGGAGCTTGATGAATGATATATGTATATTATTATTATTATTGTAGATATTTTGGAATGTTTTGAGAGAGGTGGTTGTGATGAGTTCTTGCGTTGATGAAGATGTTGTTGTAGTAATAGAAGATGATTTAGGGGGATGAACGTGGTGTAGATGGTGTGTGAATGAAGCTTAGTACGGTGTATGGAGGTGCAACGTAGGATGATGTTAGATGAAAAGTGAATGTAGGATGAATGTGGTGAATGCTTGTGAAGATGAAAATGATGATCTTTTTTTGTTTTTTTTTGTTTTTGTTTTGTTTTACATGGCGGTTAAAAGGGATGGTCGTGGTCGGAATTCACTCGCGCGATGGGAAGAAAGGAGTGGGCGTGACTCATCAACATATATACCACGTGACACTGAAGCCTTCACCTAGTAACAGCCAAAATATAACTCGCATAATGAATGGAAAAACCAAATTGGCAATCTAAATTAAAGTTATAGAATTACAGTTAATTGGATATATAATAATTAACGATCCAATTAAATACGCAGAAACAAGGCCAAAGTAAGTTCTTCACATTCACGGGCTGACAGCTTACACCAAGACCCACTAGACTAGGGGAATACTTCTTTATGTGGACGTAAATATAGACGCCTACTGAATAACGTGGAATTTTACGATTGGATTTCGAATCTATTTACATACCGTAATTGGAATCTATGAAAAATCAACTTTTATAAAATGATTGTCCCAAATTTTTAAACTCATTTCCACAGAAATTGAGCGTGATCTCCGCTCATTCAAGGGCCGGCCTCAAAATACTTAAATACCAGGACCGCAGGTGGTCCCGACACAGTTAACGAACGTCTTTATAGGCGGGAGCCTGTGTCAGTCGACACCAGGTTTGGGGAGATAAAAGACTTACCGGTAACTAAAACAAGTCCGAACAATAATAGTGCTTCAAATAAGCGTATGAGCATAATATATAAGTCTGTGATCCCGCGGAATTATCCTGAAACGAGCAGGGGTATAACCAAGGGTATCTACAAAGTTCGGTACCTCAGAAATTTCAAGACTTCGATCACAGAAGCGAGATAACGAACCTCACTGGTAGCTACCCCAGCTATATAAAAACATGTATGCGAGTGAGCCAAGCAGCTCGGTATAAGCCATTGGTGTTCTACGCCACCCAAGAGTTCACGAGAAATATAGATCTGAAAACGCGTCCCAAGTTAGAGTGTGATAGAAAGTATCAGCATCGTGAGGACCCACTAGTGTTCAGAAATATGTAGTACTAGCTGTTACCCGCGGCTTCGCCCGCAATAACATTTGGAATCCCGTTATAACATTAGTTATATAGATTTTTCCTGTAGTGGAAGATAATGACGGCAACATGGAGCGTTGAAATTGAAAATCGGGTGCAATATACAACGGGGAGCTTTGATTTAAGGCTGGTCCGCTAGCCCTCTGCCATGTCTATCGAGAGTGTTTTTAACGCCTAAGCACTTCTCGGTAAACTACATTTCTGGTCTTTCTCTCAGGCTGTAGAATGACTAAGCCACCAGAAGAACTGACTCTGGAGCATGCCACATACAGTTGACCATGTGCGAAACAGTCCCTTCTCAGATCCACACCAGCTACTTTTAAACTCTGCCCCTGAGCCTTGTTAATTGTCATGGCGTAGCAGACTTTCAAAGGATTCTGCAGACGTTTGAATTGAAAATGGTAGTCTGATGGGATTAGAGGAATGCGGGGTATGAAGACAGTTTCGCCTTGGCCAACACCTGTAAATATGGTGGCTTCAATCACAAATTTATGCAGAGCTTTAACCTGCAGCCTGGTTCCATTGCAGAGTTTAGGAGGGTTTAGATTGCGCAATAACATGACAGGAGCACCAACCTTGAGGATGAGGACATGAGGCGGTATTCCGGGCGGGTTAAGAGTGTTTAAAAACTCCACAGGATAATGAACTGCATCTTCAACCTCTACAACTGAGTCTACTGATTCGAATACCATTTTTGTTGTTGATAACTTCTTAAGGATGGCGATATTTATACTATCAGCAGAGTCATTTGTTGGGGTAAGAATAGCTCTTTCTTCCATCCATAAATTATCAAGGTTGGAATTTACAAACACTTGGGGATAGATCTTTTCGATCAAATTCTCTAAACTGTCAACAACCTCGCACAGTTGAGCTGGAATAGTTATTTTTCCGTCATTTTCCTCCAACTTTCCATCGCCAATGCTTAGAAGGAGACGGGAAAACTCCTCAGCCATAAAATCACCATGGAGGTGTACGCGCATGTTGACAGTCAAGGGAATTGATCTGACTTTGGGCCATATGTAAGACGATTTTAGACAGGCATTTACTTCGTCAGCCCGTGTTCCACTGGGTATAATAGGGAGGGTCTGTCTAAAGTCACCGGCAAGAAGTACTGTGACTCCACCCATAAGTTGGTTGTTACCCCTAATGTCCCTAAGTGTTCTGTCCAATGCCTCGACTCCTCCTTTGTGCGCCATCGTGCATTCATCCCAAACAATGAGTTTTGTCTCTCTCAGCACGCGAGCTGTGCCACTTTGCTTAGAGATGTTACAAAGGGCAGATGCAGCGTGACTGAGGTTAAGAGGGAGCTTGAAAGCAGAATGAGCTGTTCTTCCACCATCCAGTAGGGTTGCTGCAATACCCGAGGAGGCGACTGCGATGGCAATGTTCTGTCGACTTCTAAATGTACTGAGCAGGAGATTAATGAGGAAGGTTTTGCCAGTTCCGCCTGGTGCATCTAGAAAAAAGAGCTGACCACATTCTGAAACAACACTTTGAACTATTTCGTCATAGGCCAATCTTTGCTCGTTGTTCAATTTTGGAACATTATCAGCAACCACTTTGAACAACTTAATTGTGTCGTAAGATAGTTCACTGACATATTCCCGGTGAACAACGACGGAGTCTTGTTCTCTAGAAGGCAACGGAAGTCCAAAGCGTTCCAGTTGTTGACCAGACATTTTTAGTACTAAATACTCAAAAAGCACCAGACACCTGTTGTAGATAACACCCATGACCAGGTTGACATCAGCACACTGCCTCTGAACCTCTCTCAGCACATCTTCCGCGAGGCTGTCTTTGTGTTTTTTCCAGAGCATGATGGGATCACTCACTTGACAAAACACCAGTAAGATGGCAAACAGCTCACGAATCTTGTGGGGAGAGTCGGTGGAGGACGCTTCCTCTAGTGTGCGGTCCCAGTGTGCATCATCCTGTAGCGAGCCAAGTGCTTTACATGCCGCTTGAAATGTTGGTTGAACCACCCCTGCCACGGTTTTGAGGTCAGTAAAAGACTGAGGGCCAGGGATTTTATGTAAAAGGAGGCGTAGGTAATAGCACTCGGCATTACCAGGGTGAACGGTGTAAACTCTGCCAAGGGTCTGATCTCTTTTCACACCAGGATGGCCTGGGACTGGCTTTCCTTGTTTCCTTCTACAAAACTTATTACCTTTCCAAACGAAATAGGATGGAACTTCACAATATAAAAGTGTTGAAGCAAATTTATCGGATCGGCATAGTTCGAAGAAAGCAAGAAGAGTTGTGTTTGGAGGGCTGTTAAACTGATCACGAACGTCGTCTTCATTAAAGTAAACCCGCTGGCCGTTCTCGAGGTGGACGGCAAGTTGCATGACCGAAGGATAGCGTTCATGTATGAGGAAGCAGAATATGCGCCAAGTCGCCTCTGAGCTGCTGATGTAGCGTCCTGCTTCATATCTCGCAACTTCGTCAAACTCTCCGATGCTAAAAGTAGCTTGGTCGGAACCTTTGTTAACATACTTGCAAATGTATTTTATTGACTTTACAGAGTTGCAGTACTCAACATTGATATGAGCTGAGAAGGTGCGAGATAGGACGGGGTTATAGGGTACCACCCAGCTATTGTCAATTTCCACTCCCTTTTTAATAATAGAAACTCCACCCTCCGAAGTGGGCAGCCTGCGATATTTGGGATACCCATCTTCCCCGGTTTGGGTTTCCTTGATGAGTGGTCCGGGGTACTTCTTGGTGCATTCTCCTTCCACCATGCACGACGAACTCCTGTTGAGAACTCCACATGGACCGTGGATCATGGTTGCCTTGACAATTTCATGGAGAGCAGGGTCAAGATTTGGGTCAGGAATCTCAGCACTGATCACCTTGTCGATGTCTTCAGGCCTTAGCTTTTCTTCCAGCCACAGAAGTATGTGAACGTGAGGTAATCCTCGCTTTTGCCATTCAATGGAATACATGTGACACCTTGAAGGACCAACGATACAACCCTTAGTAAGAAGTCTTATCATGTGGTTAACTTTCAAATGGAATACCCGCGCTACCAAATCATGCCTATCTTGAGGTTGTTGACCTTGTTTCAGGTGCTCGACTACTTCGGACCATTTTGGATTGCAGGTGAATGTTATAAAAAGATCAGGACGTCCAAAATGGCGCACGTAAGTCATGGCATCCTGAGTGCGTTCATGCATATAGCGCGGGCCTCCAGTGAATGCCGATGGCAACACGACCATTTTACCGATATCTGACAAACGGCTGTCAGCTTTACTCATTGCATCCTTCAGGTGCACATATTCCTCACTTCTCAACTTTTTCTGATTGATGCGAATCCAAAGTAGTCTCTCTGTCTCAATCTTTGCATACATATCAACCAGAAACTGATTGAGAAGATTGCGAAATATCAAAAGAAAAGAATTATCACCCTCACGCTCAAATATTCTGAAGCTGTAAAAGTTAGCGGCAGACACGGTCTTCTTCAAAGGTGCTTGAGTGCTGTTGTGACGTTGAGGGATATTAATGCAGTAGCCATCTTCTCCACGGCAGAACATAAGCGGATATTGCAGAGCATCATACGCGCGATGTGTTTCACTAATACGAAGCAACCTGCTATCTCTGCCGTGGAGTACAATATCCCTTTTCTCAAACCCCTGACCAACAATTAAAACCGCCACTTCCTTAGTGCTAGGGGCGTTATAGCGGCCTTTGTGCTCGTCAAGAGGTCTTTTGTCAGCTTTGATAACCACCCGGAAGTCTTGATTGCCATCAGGAACTGATTCCATTGCTGTTATAAAATCCTGAATGTATCTATTATGGTTGTGTAACAGATCCTGCAATTGGAGAACTATCTGAGGTTTAACGTCAGGGAAGATGCCACATCGGATGTTTTTTTAATGTCTTCATCTCCAACAAAGTAAATTTGTAGAAATTGAGGCTGTTGTTCAGATGATGGTAATAAGCTCCCGATTCGATGGTATACCTGCCCTTGCACTTTAAACGTTGGCATGAAATTGCCTTCTTTTACTTCCTTTGCACCAAAAGATGTCATTTGAAAACAACTATTATATTTACGTGTATTAGACAGGAAGTGTTCTGATTCTGGGTGCTGATGGTTAAGGAGGCTGTGCAAGGGTTCAGGATATTGTTGGATCGGGGGAAGCTGTATTTTTCCATTATTGCAACACATTCCAGGAGATTCATCCTTCCATTTCTTGGCTTTGCAAAATTTACAAACTAACTGGGAGCCAATATTCAATGTTTTGTTCGCAGAATAATCAGTTTGTGGATTATATTGAAAGCCGGACATTTTTAGTTCTGTCCATGGAAGAATCTTGACTTGAGTTCTTTTAAAATTATGTGTAACAACAGCCTTTCTATTTACTTCTGGGTGGCTCTTTGTATATTTGGCCACAGCATCCCTATGTACTTCTGGGTGGCTCTTTGTATATTTGTCCACTGCATCCCTATGTACTTCTGGGTGGCTCTTTGTATATTTGGCCACTGCATCCCTATGGACTTTATTATTGCTTTCAACATACTTCTTAACTGCCCTAAGGTTTACTTCAGGATGTTCTTTCGCGTATTTGTTAACAGCTGTATTTAATTGTTTTTTACGGATGTTGTTAGTAAATCGTTTTCTACGTTTTGAACCTCTATTTGATTTAGTTTGAGGCACTGACTCGAGGAGGATTTTCGCGGTAGAAGGAGAAGATGTTAATGAAGAATGCTGAATGAGAAGCGGGTGTTCACATTGTAAAATTGTAGGCGTGAATGGCTCGTAAACATCAAAATGTCCCTGCGTGAACTCACCCGTAAACCTTAACCTTTTAACAGAAGCTGCATAACCATACGTATTTCCAGTTCGGAGTACACGATTACAGAAGACCTGGAATTGGAAAGGATAAATCTCTGCCGCTACTTGCAATTCGAATGATGTACCGTATGTGTAAGGCATAGACATAACAGATACATATTCAGCCTTGTTTATGTAAGGCTGGCAATCTCGTGTCATAGAATACACCTGTAGTCTTTCCCAGTTGTTAGAGGCGTGTCTGACGATATCAGCACGGACTGTACGTGCCTGTGATATGTTGCCATACATTGCGTAAGATAGAGCAGAGAAGAGACATGCACCATCTCCGGGAATTTCATAGACTTAGTGGGGAACTTGGGTGCCATCCACCTCTAACATTTCTACTGCAGCCATCGTGAAAACAATCAATGAACAGCAAGTACAAAAAATAAAAAGAAGAAGAACCTCCCTTGAGTAATAAAAAATGGAATACACCTAACGTAAAAACAAATCTCTACTTAAAAAACTGATAAATGGAATAGACCTAGCCTAACTTAAAACGTAAAAACAAATCTCTACTTAAAAATACTGATAAATGGAATAGACCTAGCCTAACTTAAAACGTAAAAACAAATCTCTACTTAAAAACTGATAAATGGAATAGACCTAACCTAACTTAACAAAATTAACGTTGGTAGAGCTAATTTACTTTTAACAAAATCTACTTTCCATTATAACTAACTATGTACTACCAAGAAATGATGAAAAACGCCGAATCTGATCCAACAAACAAAGGAACTCTACAGTTACTTCAACTAAGGGCTAAGAAATGGTGGTGAAAGTATAAATTACTGAGAAATAGTGTTTGAACAGAGAGATTGGGTAAAGCTCGGGAGCGAAGACAACAATGACCTGCACGTTATGACAGTGAAGAACACACTGAGCATTGCCACACAGCTCAAGGCCTGCAAAGCGCCTGATTTCTGGTAGGGGCGACGTGATGCAGCCCGCAATACCTGGCAACAACAGACTTTAATTGCGGTTTTCGCGGTTTGACCATGATCCCGAGTGAATTTGTTGAAACCCGTTCTTAGCGAGCACCTATGTCCCTTGAGGAAGCTGCATACCAAATTTCATTCCAATCCGTTCGGTGATGAATGAATGAATGAATGAGTGAGTGAGTGACCACTTTTCATCCCTTTCACCTCATAATATACATCACTTCGAAAAACCATTACACATGTGTCAGCTTATTTTTAATGATTAGTATATATGCCAAGTATCACATCCCCAAATGAAACCACTCGTGAGATATTGTTATTCAATTAAATGCACGTTAACCCCCTTAACACCCCCTTTAGAACCTGAATATCCAAAAATCCTTCCATAGTGGACGTTTTCGACATACATCGAACATAACCCCAAAATTTCATGTTTCTAACTTCAATAATTTTGGCTGGGCGATGATGAGTGAGTAAGTCAGGACATTTTCTTTCATTTATTTTTGAGAATTTCACCCCTCTCTCCCCCAGGGGCTCACATCTAGTGCTCTTCACGGTCACCCAAACCATCAGGGGCCGATAGCCTAGATGTTAGGCCCCTTAAAACAACAATTATCATCATCATCATCACATCTAGTGGGACGTGGGTTGGCGACCACGCAACCCCAGCTGAGTTCGGCATTGCTTCCACTTACTTGTGCCGGGCTCCTCTCTGTCTTCTTTCCTGTCAAACTCCCTTGGTCAGCTCTTGTTCTCTTCTGACCCCGACGGTATTAGGGTATCCGAGGCCTAGGGAGTCTCTTCCTTTCCCGCCTTAATTGGCCCTTGTCTCATCTTTCCTGATTCGCTCCTTCTGTGAGGGGTCAGCCTTCTTTTTCTTTTCCTTTTACCTCCTGCCTTTTGCTCAAGGCCCTTAAGGAGGCAGGGTGTATGTAGCCCCACCACTTCTGGTGCACCCTAGATAATGCTACACCCTCAGGGGCTCACGGCTGGTGGGTTCGGGTGTTGGCGACCCCGAGGGATTCCTGAGCTGGGTCCGGTTTTCCCTTTTGTCCCTTACCTTCGGGGCGGACCCTTTCCTCTTTCACTTTCCTATCTGCCATTCATGGCTCTCCTTCCTTCCAAGTCCCTCAATCCGCATTCTTCGAGGGTTGAGGGCATTTCTTTTCCTCCTGTCCTTTATTTGCCTTATTCTCCTTTAGTTTTCCATTTCTTCTTCTAGTATGTAGGTTGGTAGTTAGTTCTAGTTTTATGTTTGCATTTCATTTTCATCTTCACGATCACCCAAACCATCAGGGGCCGATAGCCTAGATGTTAGGCCCCTTAAAACAACAATTATCATCATCATCATCATCAACGTTTAAGGGATACACGCTCCGTTAGGAATCCTTCAACCCCCACTTTTCACCCCTTTCACCTCATAATATACACCACATCGAAATACCCTCAGACACGTGTCTTCTTATTTTTAATGGTGAGTTTATATGCCGAGTATCACATCCCCCAATGAAACCAATCGGGAGATATTGCTATTCAATGAAATGCAGGTCTACCCCCTTAACATCCCTTTAGAACCTGAATATCCAAAAATCCTTTCTTAGTGGGCGTTTGCGGCCCTTGAGGAAGCTGCATACCAAATTTCATTCCAATCCGTTCGGTGGTTTCTGAGATTTCGTGATGAATGAATCAGTCAGTCAGTCAATGAGTGGTATTTGAGCTTTATATAGTAGAAGATAAGCATGGGTCCTAGTGGAAAATAATTCTATCACCTGAAACCAAAAACGCATGGGACGAAAAAAAAAACATCAAAATATCATGTTGGTTTCGGACCCTAAAAGACGTGAAAAATATAATAAAAGTATTTAAAAAAATCTTTTTTGAAATTTCATTCGAATCAATTTTTATGTCGTTCCTGGGACTTGGAAAATTCCGGCCAAATAGTACAAAATCATTAATAACTCCGTAAGTATTCGTCGTATGATGAAATAGCAAGAGACAAAAAAGATGTAATGTGTTATTGTCTACAATATAGGCCATGTATAATTTTACACTCTGACATATTACGTCCCCCCCCCCATAATTTCACCCCTCCCCATGGGCCCCTTAAATTGGATTTATGAAAAAACGGTCAAACACCTATTTACTTATTTTTTTATGCTGATTTTTTCCCGCTGAGTTCCAAACTCCTGGCCTATGTCGTTTAAGGGATACACGCTCCGTTAGGAATCCTTCAACCCCCACTTTTCACCCCTTTCACCTCATAATATACACCACATCGAAAAACCCTCAGACATGTGTCTTCTTATTTTTAATGATGAGTTTATATGCCGAGTATCACATCCCCCAATGAAACCAATCGGGAGATATTGCTATTCAATGAAATGCAGGCCTACCCCCTTAACACCCCTTTAGAACCTGAATATCCAAAAATCCTTTCTTAGTGGGCGTTTGCGGCCCTTGAGGAAGCTGCATACCAAACTTCATTCCAATCCGTTCGGTGGTTTCTGAGATTTCGTGATGAATGAATCAGTCAGTCAGTGGTATTTGAGCTTTATATAGTAGATAAATGAATTTATTAAGTTATAATTCTAGTTGTGATGTTGAGGTTGGCGTCAGGAAGGGCATCCGGCCGTAAAAACCATCGCCACAAAGAATTCCATCGCATCTCATCCCCGACCCCGTTGGAAAAACGGGAATAATAAGGGGTAGACATACAATTCTAGTTGTGATGTGTGTTCAAGTGGAAGGTGATGATATGTGTATACTGGGTGAGTCTTTTGTCCCTTATTTTTTAAGTTTTCAGCCACACTTCCAACGTCTGATGCCAGCATGGTCGACAGTTCCCCGTCCACCGCCAAGCCACAATGACCCTAAACGACTTTACAAGATTTATGACGACATGGAAGCAAGAACTTTACAAAAACCTGTGTGCGACAAGTGATTATTCAATGCATCAAACTGTCATACGGGCATGTACAAAGAACATGCCGACAAAAAGGTTTCAGTTGGATACGAAATTAACGTTGGGTACGGTGGCTCACTGATAAAAACCTTGAATGAATCTTCGAAGCGGAAAGCAGTATCATATCTCATTCGCTTTCAGGTTAGATGAAGGGACGAGTAGCCGCGAAGCAATGGTCAAAGTTTGTAGAAGGTACTCTTCCTTTTTTTGGGAAATGGGTTCGAATCCGACCACCGCTAAATATTTTATGCACATTTTAAGCTTTGGAAATCATATACAAGGGCATTCGTGCCACATTTGACTAATATCATGCAGTGTTCATTGAGGGTTCAATGTGTACTGGCTTGACACAGTGTGCAGCATAGAAGTGTTGGTTATTTCATCGCCATGTTCTTGTATTTGATCCCCCAGGGGCTCACATCTGATGGGACGTGGGTGGGTGAACACGGAATCCCAGCTGAGTCCCTCAAGGAGGCAGGGTGTGTGTATCCCCACCAGTTTTTGTGCACCTTGGATAATGCTACACCCGCAAGGGATCACAGCTGGTGAGTTCGAGAGTTATCGATCCCGAGGGATTCCTGAGCTGGGTGCGTTCTTTCGCCCTTTTCCATTGCCTTTGGGGTCGGCCCTCTCCTCTTTCCCTTTCCTCTCTGCCATTCATGGCTCTCCTTCTTTCAAAGTCCCTCAATCCTCATTCTTCGAGGGTTGAGGTCATTTTCTTCCCCCTTTCTTTTATTTCCCTTACTCCTCTTTTGTTTTCCTTTTCTAATTGTGTTCGTTTGTAGTTATATTTAATTAAAGGTTCATCTTCATTTTTCATGAACACCCAAACCATTAGGGGCCGATAATCTAGATGTTAGGCCCCTTAAAACAACAATTATCACCATCATAGCATCGTCTTGTATTTGATTCCCAAAGCTTAAAATGTGCATAAAAGTATTTAGCAGTGGTCGGATTTGAACCCACCTCCCAAAAACAGGTCCTCTACCTCCTACGCACTTTGACCATTGCTCCACGGCTACTTTTTTTTATTAGCTCTTTACAGAATTACAGAATTTTCAGATATGATAAATACCATACTATTACATCACAAGAAAATCCAGATAGTGTCCATATCTATCGTAAAATTGTCCACTTTCACTAAGCTTCCAACGCTCTTTCTGCAGGTGATACCTGAGATCCAGGAACGAGAAATGTTGATCATTGTCCATCACGAAGTGTACATATTGGCCCATTATCCACACAATGGCAGTCTGTTTAATTTGGGGGAAGGCGGTCACCGACAAGCGAATCAACTTCCTGTCATCAAGGTCATCCGTGGGCACATTTAATAGTTGACATACTTTTCCCTTACACCACAGCCACGTGGAGGCAACTCGCGTGCATGATGTGAAGCGGTGTATCGCCGTAACAGTTTGACCACATATAGTACACCATGGGTAAGCTTCAAGACGGATGGTATATCGCCATAGAGCGGTTGGGATGAGATCGTTGAGGAAGATAAAAACCCGGGAGTGTACAGCAGAAGAAATGGTCATAGCCCCAAAATTTTTCCAAACAGTGGGCCAATGGACGTAGAGGGTGGTGGCCTCGATTCGCGGTTTGGAGTGTACCACTTGCCGCAACATGTTATAAATACTTTTCGTCGTTGGAACAGTCCCTGAAGGCATTTGGCGAACAGTTTCCAGAAGGTGCTGTTGATGGTCCCTAAATATCTTCGGCAAAGCTCTCTCACAACCACGGGCTGTGTTTCGAATATCTTTGTATAGCGCTTTCGTAAAAGTGTCATGTTGGGAAAGAATGGTGATATCGTTCTTGCAGAGGAGTGCACGGCATTTCATGCCATGAGCGGTTAGCCCTAGCCCGCCTTGCCGGGATGGGAGATACAACTGTTCCCGTTGTACGCGGAACAAAAATCCTTGCCATAGAAACCAACCTGTATATTTTGCCAATTGGCTCTCAAACATTTTGGGAAGTGGGAAAGGTTGTGCGACATACCATATTTTAGAGAGCGCAAACACGTTGAGGACTATGACCCGTTGCATTATATTGAGGTTTCTTTGACCAAATTGGATCAGAACTCCCCTAACTTTGGCAATGACCTTAGTCCAGTTTGCTTGCACCGTGTCCAGAAGCGATTGCTTCCAGGTAATGCCAAGAATTTTCACCTCATTTACTATCCGGAACCAGGGCTGTTGGGTAATCACTGAGTTATTATTGAGCGGAAGCAAAGCAGTTTTCTGGGGGTTCGATTGTGCTCCAGAGGCGATATGGTAGAGCTGAAGGACGCTATCGATGTGGGAGATGTCTTCATTATTGCGGATCAATATGGATACGTCATCAGCATAGGCGCACATGCCAAAAACATGTGTGGACAGTTTGTAACCCTGTAGCTTCACCTGGGTAGTCCGAATGAACGGTTCAAAGCCAATGACAAAAAGTAGCATGGAGAAGGGGCATCCATGCCTAACTAATCGTTGTATTGGAATCAGAGGGGAAAGAAAACCGTTGACGAGCACTCGAGACGTAGCATTACAATTTATCATACGAATGTAGTCAATAAGGATTGCAGGAAATTCAAAGTGCTGCAAGACCATGTACAAGTATTCATGACTGATGCGATCGAAAGCTTTATCAAGATCCAAGGTGAGAAAACTCATTGACTCAGTGGGGAGCATTTCGGCTTTTAGGTGTAGGTCCCGTAGTATCGCTGAGTTTGTTAACAGAGTTCTTCCAGGAATACTGCAACATTGTTCATCACCAATGATATCATGTAGAACAGTCTTCAATCGGCATGCAAGTACTTTGGTAAGGACTTTATAATCACTGCAGAGCAGAGTAACTGGTCGGAAGTCACCAACTGCCATGGGAGAGGATGTTTTTGGTATGAGGACTATGGTACCCTCGTGATGTGATTGACAAAGAGCACGACGTTGGAGAATGGTACGCAGGACATGACAAAATTCTTTGCCAATGAGAGGCCAGAAGTGTTTATACAATTCATATGGCAGTCCATCAATGCCAGGTGAGCGGTTGTTTGGGAGGTGCTTAACCACAGAGTGAATCTCTTCATCCGTAATATCCGCGCTGAGCCGAGTTTTGTTGTCCGGAGATAGATGGGTACTGCAAGATGAAAGCAATAGGGTCACCTGCTGTGGATCAATTGGAGCCTGAGCGTAGAACCGTTGATAAAATAGTGATATTTCACTACGTATAGCGTCAGGGGAGGTGACGACACTTCCAGTACTGGTGCGGAGGCGGTGGATATATTTACGTTGCCGCTCACGTTGTCCTTTGGCGATATGGTATACACTTGCACTTTCGTCTGGGAGCACTGTACGATCTTTTAAAGCCACGTTTATATGAGCGAGCGTTCGTTGCTGTAGAGACAGGAGCTTGGTTTTAACTTCCCGAATCTGGTCATATATACGGTCCCCAGCATCAGATCTTTGCTGGAGCTGGCGAAGAACTCGATAGTAAAATTCAACTGTATCCCGTCTTTCCCGACCTCGTTGGTAGGATATGTTCTTAAAGACGCGGCGGATCCCTGGTTTAACCAAAATATCCCACCAGTCTGCGCAGTCGCGAAATTTGCATTTTTGTTGGACCCATCGAGTCCAGTGTTGTCTGAAAATATCTTGGCATTCCTCCTCCAGTAACAGCGAGAAATTCAGTTTCCAATAACCTCGTCCTCTGTGAAATATGGGATGGGGGTAAGAGATTGTACATACGACAGCATGATGGTTAGTGAAACTGGCAGGTATCACTTCATATCGTCTAGGCTGGATAAGTTCCTGTGAAAAGTAGATGCGGTCAATTCGTGATGAGTAGTTGTGACTTATACAGGTGTAATGGGGCAGGGGCACCCTTAAACTATCCACAGCATCAATGAGGTGTAGGGAGGTAAGAAGGGTCCTGAGAGCCGGGTTGACACCTTTGTATGGACTAGTGGAATCCTCTGGGCGTTGAATACAATTGAAATCCCCTGCAAGAATAAGTTTTTCCTTAACGTCGTGCAGATGAGGCAGTATACTCTGTTGAAAGAACATTTTCCGTTCCACACGTTTATTGGACCCGGATGGGGCATATACATTTATCAGGGTGGTATTGTTTATGTGTCCAGATATTATGCGTCCTGATGGATGACATAGCACACCTTCGAGTGGGATATCATGTCTTATGAGGAATCCGGTCCCTCTAATCGTATTACCGGTATTGATGTATTGTTTGTAGAAGGCAGATATGGGTAAACACGGTATAGCAACTTCTTGAATGAAGGCAATGTCAATGTCTGCATCTCGAAGGAATCTCTCCAACAGTTGAAATTTCAGAGGGCATTCTATTACATTGATATTCACAGTGGCCACAGTGAGAAATTGCGCCATTAAGAGAAGTATAAAAGCTGTGCTAGACATACTGGAAGGTGGACTCGAAAGAAGACACAGGTGAGAATTATCCTGATGCACTGTGTCAAATTAGGTTGAGATAGTTCCTTATGACTGCCATTCATAGGCCGGCTGTCAGCGTTTGAGAGCGTTCGTGGGTCCCTAGATGACGTAGAATGAAGATTTTGTTTCTTTTTCACAGCTGCGGGAACGTTTGTAGAGCCAGTTTGATTCTTCTGGGCTGGTACGGCAATCGAGGCATTTGTTTTAATCTTCTTAGATACGTTCTCGGATCCCCGATCAACCTGCTTAAGTGAGTCGGTAGGTACCAGAGAAGGTGGGGGCAGTGAAGACAAAATTTCTGTGGCAGCCTGTAGTGACGGCATAATAGGTTCTAAGGCTGCGATACAGGTTGCCGATAGCACAGGGGCACTCTGTGGCTCGCTGAGCTGGTCAGTGTAAGGTACCAGTTCTGCGTCATGTGTATCCGAGGCCACTTCTGGTGTTGTCCCAGCTGACTGATCAATAAGCTTGTTTTCATGTGACGTTTGCTGTGTCACAACTTCCGAGTATTGGACACGTCGTTGTTGTGTAGGAGTTATACCGAGGGGAATCATTCTCTGTGGGCAGTTGATACGTAGATGTGTGTTAGCATTGCAAATTAAACAGGTCTGTTTCTGTCCATTATCAGATATGTAGCCAGAATGGCCACCAAAAGTCTCAGTGGAGGGGATATCTTGTTTGATTTCCATAGTGACTGCGCGTATTCCATTATAAACCGGGAACTGATAAGCAGAAGACCATTGTTCTTTCCTGACTTCACTCACAGTGCCATATTTCGACAGGACGGATTTGAAAATTTCAGGGGGAACTTCAAGTGGGACATTAAATATACGCACTGTGGTAAAATTGGAATCCGCTGTGGAGAGCTTAACATTAGTCATTTCGCCTGAGTCATACTGAAATTTAATAGGATCTGCAAAAGTATTTAACAATTTCTGATAAGTAGATATGCTGATTACCTTGATGTACATGGTTTTTTCTTGCGCATTTAACTGGATGGCTTCTACTTGGTCGACAGTCAACCGGAGAGTATCGCTAATCCAGCGGTGAATTTCTCCTAGGTGTGGCGCGAGAACTCTGCCTGTCCCATTGGCAGCGTACGGTGTTTTTCCTCTGGTATCCGGACATGATTTTCAGCGGGGTTTTCTGGGTTTTCTGGTTTTGTTGTCCTATCTGGAACACTACTTGAAAAAGTATCGTCCGAATGACACACGGAAGGTCAGTTAGTTCACCCGTGGAACTATCGGAAGCACCGGTATTAGGAAACGTACACTCTTCCAATGCGGTCACACAGCGCGCTCACACGCACCTCACTCGGCCACGACTAGTGACCAACTATTGCTACTCGTCCCATCTCTATGCCTGTAAGGGTATGAGATGTGATACTGCTTTCCGCTTCGCAGGTTCATTCACGATTTTTGTCAGTAAGCCACCATTTCCAGCGTTAATTTCGTATCCAACTGAAACCGTATAACCGGCATGTTCTTTGTACATGCCCGTATTACAGTGCGATGCATTGAATAATCACTTGTCGCACACATGATTTTGTGAAGGTCTTGCTTCCATGTCGTCATAAATCTTGTAAAGACGTTTAGGGTCATTGTGGCTTGGCTGTGGACGGGTATCTGTCGACCATCAGACGTTGGAAGTGTGGCCGAAAACTAAAAAAATAAGGGGTGGAAGTCTCACCTGGTATATAGCCTTCAAGTTCAAATAGTGAGTACCACAATGTGCTAGCATTACCGATCCTACCCCAAGGACCGAGAGAAAATGTCATACTTCATTTAATTATTTATGTCGATTTCATGTATTTAAGTTGATGCATGTGACTCGGGGAATAATTGTTATGGGGAGAACGATTTGTCGTTAAGATGCACTAAGTCGGAATGCCTATTATAATTGAAAGACGGGTTGCGTGTGTAATAGATGGATTCGACTGCAGAGGTTCCCATTAGGTGGTCTGTGGACCCCCAGGGGTCCGTGACGGTTGGCCAAGGGGTCCACGAAGAGTCGTCAAGAAATATCGCAAAAATGGAAAACGTAGTAAGTACAAACAGTTCCTTAAGGTAGGCGTTGCCATCCACAGCATAAGTGAAAAATTACAGTCAGTCTGAAAGACTAGATGTTATATCATTTCAAATGACGCATGCTACAAATGCTACACATGTTAGAAAGGCTCAGACTCCATTACCCATTAACTTAGGCTTCCCGCGAGGGCACCACTTTAAAGGTCACCCTGTATTTGAGTCTCACATCTTTTACAACTCTTTAAGAGTCACCCATTATTTGAATCTGATATCTTGCAAACCTCTTTAAGGGTCCTTGTATTTGAATTGAATCTAACATACTGTACACATCGTTAAGTGTCACCCTGTAATTTGCTCTGGCATTCTGCACACCTCATTAGGAGGCACCCTGTATTCTTCTCTGGCATCTTGAATATCTCTTTAGAAGTCACCCTGTATTGTTGTGTAACATCTTGTACACCTCTTTAGGAGTCACCCTGTATTCTTGTCTGACATCTTGTGCACCTTTTTAGGAGTCACCCTGTATTCTTCTCTGCCATCTTGTACACCTTTTTAAGAGTCACCTTGTATTCTTATCTGGCATCTTGTATATCTCTTTAGGAGTCACCCTGTATTCTTATCTGGCATCTTGTACTATATTTTGCTCTGACATCCTGCACACCCTGTATTCTTGTGTGGCATCTTGTACACCTCTTTAGGAGTCATCCTGTATTTTTTGTCTGACATCTTGTGCACCTCTTTAGGGGTCACCCTGTATTCTTCTCTGCCATCTTGTACACCTCTTTAAGAGTCACCTTGTATTCTTATCTGGCATCTTGTACACCTCTTTAAGAGGTGAAATGATAAAATGAAAATCCACAGCCTGTTTCCAGTCGACCGACTGGGTCAGGTATGGAATGTATGAAGCCCTCATCTAGCGCTGACGATATGAACTGGGCCAGCTGCCGTAGCCTATCGCACTCCTCTGGGGCAATGATTAAATGAATAACAGATGAATTGAAATTAAAGTGGAGAGGGTTGCTGGAATAAAATATTGACAGGGAAAATCGGAGTACCCGGAGAAAAACCTGTCTGCCTCCGCTTTGTCCAGCACAAATCTCACATGGAGTAGCCGGGATTTGAACCACGGACCCCAGCTGTGAGAGGCCGGCGTGCTGCCGCCTAAGCCACGGAGGCTTATCCACATCGTAAGTGGCACAGCGTAATGTGATCTTTTCAAATTTCCGGCGAGAATGCGTTCTGCTCCTCTATCTCTGTGTTCTGCTCCGCAACTACTTTGCATTTTGTGTGTTTACATATTCACAGTCGCCTCGGTAGCGTAGCGGTCAGCATGGTTAGCTGCCGCCCCGGAGGTCCTGGGTTCGATTCCCGGCTCTGCCAAGAAATTTGAAAAGTGGTCTGAGGACTGGAACGGGGTCTACTCAGCCTCGGGTGGTCCAAATGAGTAGAGGGGGTTCGATTCCCACCTCAGCCATCCTCGAAGTGGTTTTCCGTGGTTTCCCACTTCGTCTTCGGACAAATGCCGGGATGGTACTGTGCCCAAAATACCTACCCTTTACCTGTTGAAATCCCTCGATGGTAGCTGGATCGTAGGACCTGAAAACCCCCCGGCCTAGAAAAGTCCCCAAATCCTACCAACAGGGAAAAGGAGTAATAGGGTGCAGTAAAACCTAACAGAGGTGGCATTAAGCACGACCAAAGCATAACAGCGAACAGCTCTAAGAACACGAGAATCGTGGGCAAACACCCTCTCAGGAGTGTGGGAAACTCTAGAAATATCTAGCTGTGGCCCCCCTTAATGCGACCTCTTTATACTTCTGTAAATCATCACATCACGCGATTAAAAGAACTGACAAAAATTTTATTTCAAAAGAAACCTGACAGAAGGTCAGACCAAATTGTCCTTGACTGGACACAAACAAAGAAACTGGGCACTAGAATCATGCCAATAAATGCATTAACAGTCCCCATGGACCAAGAGTGCATTTAACCCTCAATAGAAAATGTTAATCATGAGAACAATAGAAAAAAAACCCAAAAAATAAGTAGACAAATCACCTTAATGGTTCTTCCACCCATTCCAACATTAGAGAACACGATAATTATTTCAGAGATATATATATATACATATTTACTTATTTACAGCGAAATCATTATTTATGTTATTACACCCTCAGATGTAAATGCCTTTCCAAACATGTAATTCTGTACTCCTTATCTGCTTTGTCAAAATTGAAATTGCATAACTCATATTGCCTTAGCAATGTATTCAAAATGTATTTTTATCAATCAAGCACTCAAGCTAAAACGACGTGAAATTCGTAATTCAGAATCTCTAAAGATTCGATAATATTTCAGTATGAATGTACTTATTTAAATTCATCCAGAATTTAAAATATAACGATCGTGAATAATATCCAGAATTGCCTAAATCTTATTAACTGAGCAGAACCGAAGAATTAATTAAATGGGGATGCCACACCAAAAACAAACTCTGAGGCTTGACAAAAGAATTACTGTCATAATAATGGTCACTCATGACCTCGATTTCTGAAAACGGTGGGCATTACCACCAACATTACCAAGTTTATATTTTATAATTGCATTACACATGATGCTTTTACTATCATTTTAATATGAACGTACTTCAACGAGTACCATCGTAAATATATATCACGCCCATTGACGTTTCTTCACACACTATCACCCATATGGTGATTATTTTATTCGATAATTAGTGATCAGACATGATCAGCTGTATTTCTTAATTATTATGATTTCTCAGTCCAATGCAACATAAATTTAACATGAGTGGCTACTTAATCAAGTGCACTGGATCACAAAAAGCTTGCCTTACAGAGTTGTATTCACAGTCACATAAGAATTCATTTCCCCTTAAAGTTAATCCCTGGGATCTGTCTCCTAAAAGATTCTTGTTCTTCAAATAGTTCTCTAAAGCAATGTTCTAAACAAGAAAAACTCGAAATACTGAATCAAAGTTCAGTTATAGCAATATTAATAAATATAAAAATCAACGAGGTGTATCCAAGTACACGTGACTACAAAATCGAACGTTAACGTTGATCAGACAAAAATAGAAATGTCCCCTCAAGAGAATTCACGAAAATCAAACTGAATCTACGGCATGTATCCAGATAACGACTCCAGTTAAATTCTGTTGACACATTAGAATTGCAGTATGACCTCGCTTACCCTCAAGAGAAAAGAAAATTCCCATTCTAAAAGAATGATCAAACTCCACATTCTAAACTGTAATTTAATAATAATAATACATGAGCGCATAAGAAAAATTCGAAGCTCGCAAGTGTCGAACACAAAAATAAAGGAACGATGACCCCTCAAGCCAAAGCTTGATGGAAAAAGAAAAAAAAACAATAACAATTCTCTATGAGAATAACGTAGATTTCTTCCCCTACGAAGATCTCTTCTTCACAATCAAGAAGTTCGGAATACATTTAATTAATTTAATTTAATAGATTATTAAGCTGAAAAATGAACAATAAATTCATAATAAAATATTATGAAATGAGTGCACCTGGTTAATCAGGCCTAAACTCGACTGAAAAATGAAGTCACACATGACATGGAATAGCCATGCATAAACTCCACTCCACAATCATACTACTCAAAATGAAAAAAGAAAATAGATGGCAAAGTGTTTAAACTGGACTATCTACCTTGCAACGCTACATGAAAAGTAGATTCTCTACCTGGCTGGAGATTCTCGAAGGCAATATGGAGCGTGAAGATGCCCACCATCTGATTCCACCATGGTGTAGCGGGACTACACGGTTCCATTCCAATTTCCAATGAACGCGCTGGGGATCCCTTACTCCAATGTCCCAAGTCCACTGGTAGTAAACGAACTGCTTCCTCATCTCGGAAATTGTCCTAGCCCGTATTTCGAATAGTTCCAGACCGGTTCGGAAATACAACACGCGCGCGAATGCAACATTTCGATAAGCAAGTGAACACATGACGGTAGCCTGAGTTATTTTCGGCTGCATGTTACCAAAAGTTCATGTTGCACAAGCCAATAGCCCACGTCGCGAATATGCTATGGTCCACTTCGCAAACATGCATTGTGGTTACTCGTGACGTCCGCTGCATTAGCTTGGAGAGCGATGTCCACACTAAAATGCCTAGCCGCTCATGGCTAATATGCTTATATGCATTCTAAATATCTCCCCCAACACCTCGGACTTCCAAGCACTGTACATTGTTAAAAAGCTTCACTCGGAATGTACTTGATATTTAGTTGCAATAGTCTTGGCGTGAGAAAAGATAGCACGCCTTCCCAGTATGCATAGACTTCAGAAACAAGCCTCCTTTATGAATCACTGCATTTCGCTCCGTAACACGCGAAAAGAGTGATTCCACTAACAGAATACTGCCCGCATACAATGCCAGGCGCTCTGACGACTGAAGTTCTCATTCGACACTGAACTTTTATGATAATGACCTTAATCCGTCACCACACGATGTATAAAATGTCAACTAGCACCGCCGTGAACTCAAAATAGCTTCTTCCAGCCGAAACAACATTGCGATACAAGCTCTGCTTAGGCGTGAATTCGTCTGAGTTGAAACGTGTTCTGTCCGTCGCGCACCTGTGTCGGCCTGCTGGAGGCAACTCGCGCACTGTCTCTACTGCGCATGACAAGACGATCTCTCAGAGACAGGTCGATATATAAATCTATATTCTTGATGTTACAGATGCCATTACTAAAACGCACGACTGCATTGTCCCTTCTGCTGTAAAATCGAGCTCCAGTATATACTTGACATCATATCTGTATCTCATTTCCAAATACAAAATTCAAATGTAAATGTCAATCTCCCACTACTGCCAGCTCAAGGACACCTGCACATCCTCGCGGCCTACAAGCGAAACACTCTCTTCCGAAGGTTGCTGATGAGACAACAGCTGAGCAAACGATCACATGGCTATGCGCGCTGTCAAAACTAGGTCAAAACCTGCCGTGTGGTGTAGCGGTTCGTATAGGTACATGTACCGTAAATCAGGCCAAATAAAGGAAAACGGTACAGTACCCACTGTAAGGCCACGGCCGCCTCCTTCCCTCTTCCTAGCTTATCCATCCCAATCTTCCATCCCTTCTCATCCCTCATGAGGCCCCTGTTCGTGTTGCAGGTGAGGCCGCCTGGGCGAAGTGCTGATCACATCTCCCCCGTTGTATCCATCCCGAACAGATGTTCCAAGCTCCAGGACACTGCCCATAGAGGCGGTAGTCGTGAGTTCCCTCGCTGAGTCCGTGGGAACCACCGACCTAGAGGGTAAATTGACTAAATAAAAAAAACTTTTGATTGCTTTGATTGTTAAAAGTCCATTGAATTTGGGTCGTTGGTTGAAGAGTGGATCTTTAAAACGAAGTAGGCCTACTGCTACAGATAGTGACGAAGAGGAAACTGGTAATACAGAAGTGGATTGGTTGCCTGCTGCCTCTCTTGAGCCTAGCCATTCAAAGAGTAAGCCTACTGCGAAAAGTAGGAAATACGACATAAAATATTGGAAATTGGCTTTACGTATTGTGGACCTAAAGATTGTCCTGATCCTCAATGCGTGATATGCTTTGAAACCCTTGCCAACGAGAGTATGAATGAAACCTGCAAACCTCTAAGGCATCAAGATACCAAACACTCGAAGTACAAAGGTACAGTAAATCCATTGAATTCTTGAATATAAAGTTAGCTGAACAGAAATCATGCCTGAAAATGTGTAAATGTGAATAAAAATGCACGATTGAATCCTACAAAGTATCTCATCTTGTCGCAAAACGTGCCAAAAACTTTCCACCTTCAGCAATTATTTTGTGCAAGAGAATGCTGGGCGATGCTGCCGCAAAGCTTATAAGTATCGTCCCGCCGCCTAACAATACTGTGCAAAGGCGAATTACAGATATGTCAAGCAATATTGAAGAGACGTTGTTGGCAAGGCTCCACATGTGTGACATGTTTGTTCTGCAGTTGGATGAGAACCACGACATATCAAAAAAGGCGATAATGTTGGTTTTTGTACGTTTCATTATGTCATGACGAAATATTTAAAGATTTTCTTCTTTCCTGTGAACTAGTACAGAGGTTCCCATTAGGAATTTGAACATTAAAAGTCTTGACTTAAAAGATTTTGGAGCAGGGGGGTCCGTGCTTACATAAAGATCGCTTTAGGGGGCCGAGAAACATTCCTAATGGGAACCTCTGGATTAGAGTATTATTTTTCAGGCCCAAAAAAATAATCACTAAAAATTTTACAATTTTTTTAAAATCGAGTTTACCCTCCAGGTGGTGGCTCCCACGGACTCAGCGAGGGAACTAACCCCTACTGCCTTTTTCAGGCAGTGCTCTAGAGCTGGGAACATCTGGTCGGTGTGGATAAAACTGGTGAGGTGTGATCAGCGCCTCGCCCAGGCGGCCTCACCTGCAAAGCGAACAGGGACCTCATGAGGGAAGGGAGTGGAAGGTTAGGATGGATAGGCAAGGAAGAGGGAAGGAGGCGGCCGTGGCCTTACAGTAGGGACCATCCCCGCATTTGCCCGAAGACGAAGTGGGAAACCACGGAAAACCATTTCGAGGATGTCTGAAGTGGGAATCGAACCCCCTCTACTCATTTGGGTCACCCGAGGCTGAGTAGACCCCGTTCCAGTCCTCATATCACTTTTCAAATTTCGTGGGGGCGTGGTGGCGCAGCTGTCAAGCTGTTGGCCTCTCACCAAGGTGGACTGGGTTCGATTCCCGGTGTCAATGCATGTGAGATTTTCGAAGTGAAATGCCATGTCCTGTGGTTCGGATTACACGTAAAAAGGAGGTCCCGTGGCCCATAATCACAAGATTCTCGGTCACGTAAAACTACAATCTTCCTTCCTTCTTTCAAATTTCGTGGCAGAGCCGGGAATTGAACCCAGGACCTCCAGGGTGGCAGATAACCACGCTGACCGCTACGCTATGGAGGCGACTTATTTTTTTAATATTAGTATGATTATTATTATTAATTTTTATAATAACAATAATAATAATAATAAATATAATAATATGGAGAAAGCCTCCGTGGCTTAGGCAGCAGCACGCCGGCCTCTCACCGCTGAGTCCGTGGTTCAAATCCCGGTCACTCCATGTGAGATCTGTGCTGGACAAAACGGAGGCAGACAGGTTTTTCTCCGGGTACTCCGGTTTTCCCTGTCAATATGTCATTCCAGCAACACTCTCCACTATCATTTCATTTCATCTGTCATTCCTTTAATCATTGCCCCAGAGGAGTGCGTCAGGCCTCGGCAGCCGGCACAGTTCATATCCTCGCCGCTAGATGGGGGCTTCATTCATTCCATTCCTGACCCGGTCGGAGACTGGAAGCAGGCTGTGGATTTTCATTTTCATAATAATATGGAGGTAACTAAAGCAGGTCAATTTTATAGGACCTGTAATATACAGGTTGTAGAAAATTTCAGTAAATTTTAGCAGTTGGTAGTTCTCAACACAGGGTGTTTATAGATGGATATTTTGTGATTGATAGTAGAACACAGTCAGATGAAAATTGTGGTGATTTGTGTAATCCGGTAGTCGAGAGCAGCAGGAAGTATTTTTGATAAGCAAGTGTGTTAATTGGTGCAATATCAGCGTATAAAGGAGGCAAAGGGTAAGTCCTCGAATGATAGAAGATAGTCAGTGATATATAGTAATTAGTCAGCGATTATAGATATGGATCTAATAGGAAAGGCGTGAGCCCTTATGCAGACATAGATGATGACGTGGCATTCAGAAGCCCCGTCCTGCGAGGATATAAGATTAGGCAGGCAATAAGTCCTAATATAGTGAGATAGAAGGTAGATAGTCAGCGAATTTAATAAGTGCATCATAACACACCATTTCAACTACTATGCAGATAAAGAGTGAAGAATCTACCGTGGTAAGTGCCACAATTACATATCGTTAAATGTTCAGTGAATGATTTTCCCATTAAGTTGAAAGACGCCTTTTGATGGTAGTCAGACGTGATCCATGCAGTATTACTGCTTGACATAAGCACAGGAATACCCGCAAGTTATTTTGAGCGAGAGGCATTGCCCTGCGTAACAAAATACTTTAATTTAGTGCATGTGATTTGTACGGCTAATTCCCGACTTATGTGTGAAATTAGAACTGCGTTTGAGTGTATTTTTATAACATATCATAGGGAAGAATAAAGAAATTGTATCTATATTTGAACTGAATTTATTGACTGGGGACGACGAATCCTTGCTCCAGTTTAGATTTATTATGTAGTTGCTAAAGAGTCTTCCGAACTCTCACCATACTAACGTCTTTTGAGCGATTGCCTTTCAGGGCATGTTTGTGTTTGTATTTTGTCAAATTGAGGGCCCCAGTCACAACAGTAATTTATTCTCTCGTTCTTAGTTGGTTAGGAGTGGTAAATACTCGCAATTAGTGGCCTTGTTAGCCACGTATTGAACAGTTTCCATTCACAATGTTAATCAATTAGATAACTTTTTCCGCTTAGGAGTACATTGAACGGTGCACAAGTAAATTCATGTATTAATTGTTTTCTTTTTACTTTTGCACAAGTCCGTAACGTAGTATTAAGTGTTATTTAGTGTTTTGATCAAGTAATGTTTATTTTATGTGTTTATGTGTAGGTACGGTAAGCAATGCAATTAACTACCAGGCGAGAATTAGACTACCTAAAATATTGTCAGTCTTTTATGTGAAATACAAAGATATTGGGAAATTTTATTAGGATCATTTTACAGCATGTACAGTACAGTAGAAGCTATCTGTATTAAGGACTTTGTGACTTTAGAATTTTCGTTGTATTTTGAAGAAGTTCGGTATTGAAGATTTGTGTTTAAAATTCGGCTTTGTCCATTAAGGATTAGTTTTGTAAGATGTTTTTCTTTTATTAACGTAATTATTTTGTATTTGTTAATTTGGGATTTCAGTATTTTGTAGTTTTATTAAAAATTATATAAATGCAAATTAACGAAGGATATGTGTTGATATTATTTCACTACTCTTAAGAACCTGAATGTAGATCTCATAATGTGCTGTAGTGTTTCTAACTCGAAAGTACCTGGTATGACCCAGAGGTCCGGCTGATATTATTTTATTACTGACCTTCATAATGAGAAACGGTTACAAAGTGTTATGTTGTAACACGTCCGTATACAAAATGTACTTCAGTTTAATTTTGTCAAATGTAAATGTTCATAGTCGCCTCCGCAGCGTAGCGGTCAGCATGGTTAGTTACCGCCCTGGAGGTCCTGGGTTCGATTCCCGGCTCTGCCACGAAATTTCCCTCTTCCTTGCCTATCCATCCCAATCTTCCCTTCCCTTCACATCCCTCATGAGGCCCCTGTTCGCTTTGCAGGTGAAGCCGCCTGGGCGAAGTGGTGATCACATCTCCCCAGTTGTATCCAATACGACCAAGTGTTCTCAGCTCTAGGACACTTCCTGGAAAGGTGGTAGTGGTGAGTTCCCTCACTGAGTCCGTTGGAACCACCAACCTAGAGGGTAAAATTTACCAAAAAAAAGTAAATGTACATGAAAGTGCTGTTAAAATTACGCAATTTTAAAAAGATTCTTTAAGATTCAAAAACATATAGGCTATAATAAAAAAAAAACAGAGTCAAAGTAACGAGAGAGTTCTGAAGAACATCCCTGAAAAAATTCGATCCGTTCTTCTCAATAGTTTCTTAGAAAAATGCAATGAAAAAGTGGAGAATGATGTTGAGCATTATAGGATTATCTGAAGTCCATTAAAATCACAATTATTAATATTATTATTATTATTATTATTATTATGATCATCATCATCATCATCATGAACCTCCGTGGCTTAGGCGGCAGCACGCCGGCCTCTCACCGCTGGGTCCGTGGTTCAAATCCCGGTCACTCCATGTGAGAACTGTGCTGGACAAAACGGAGGCAGACAGGTTTTTCTCCGGGTACTCCGGTTTTCCCTGTCAAAATTTCATTCCAGCAACACTCTCCACTATCATTTCATTTCATCTGTCATTCATTTAATCATTGCCCCAGAGGAGTGCGTCAGGCCTCGGCAGCCGGCACAGTTCATATCCTCGCCGCTAGATGGGGGCTTCATTCATTCCATTCCTGACCCGGTCGGAGACTGGAAGCAGGCTGTGGATTTTCATCATCATCATCATCGAAACTCCAATCCAAGAGTTGACATGTTTTTTCACATAATGTGTCGATATTGGGAGACAAAGTTAAAGAACATGTAAGTTAATAATGTGAAACCAATACATAAATGAATAGTGTTTAGACATGGGTTAACCTTAGCTATTTGTCTGGCGTATTTTAATACCTCGAGTTTAATTTACTTTTGCTCGGCGTTGAAGTGAGCAACATCGTTTCCGTATCGAGCTTCGGAATGTCAGCCCAAATTATACATATTGGACACGGACGACATATAATTGAAAAACAAGCACTCCAGACCTTCATTCGAATCGACGAAGGCAAATGCCTGTTCCCATTGCATTTTGAAGCACCTGTACGAATCGATTGATTTTCGTTTCTGCAGTGCATTGTCTTCCTGTGACTTCGCCATTCCACTATAAATACTCTATCGTAATTAATGACACTATGCTATCAGCGTCAAAAAAACAGTCAAACAGCGGAAGATATCGCCTACGCAGGCGATAGGGGGATCTTCTTATCGGAATCGCGACACGGAAGAGTGGAATGTGGAAAGGGGAGACGTTGAGGGGTGATGAAGAGGGGATCTACCATGCTTACAGCAAGAATGGGGATGGCCCGTGGCCAATTTAAGTGGCCCAGCTCGATTTTCCGTGATTGCCCAGGCCTGATTTAGACATTGACAACATTAGCCAACTAATGGCTAAAATGCGTACTGTTGTTGTTGTTTTAAGGGGCCTAACATCTAGGTTATCGGCAAAAAAAAAAAAAAAAAAAAAAAAAAGCGTACTCTTGCAGGGCAGAAAGCAATGGGAAACCACAGCCATTAAGTTCTTCCCGAGGATATGCACGTCTCTATGGATAATTGCAAGAGAAGATGACCTCTTTTCCTGTAATACTCCAATGATGGAGGTAAAGTAGTCCCCCCATTGGATCTTGAGGTGGGGACTACTCGACAAGAATCATAAATGTGACAAAGGCGCAATCTAATATTCTGCGGGTTGGAGCGTGGAATAATAGAAGTCTGTTATGTTGTTGTTAATTCATTTTAGGGGCCTGGAACATGTCGGTCACCATCCCCGAGTACTTAGGTGTGTTTTTTATTTTCGGAAACATACGTTTCTGTGGAGGCTGCAGTAGTGTGTGTTATTAGGATCGGAGAGTAGAGTAGGCGCCTTTGCATTTGCCGGGAGAATATGTGAGGAAGTTGGTTGGTTGGTTCCTCAGTTAAGGGGCTGTGACAACGCGGTCATGTAGCCCCGTGTGCTTCGAATGTGTGTAGAATCTGTCTGATAACCGGTGTTAATTGTGATGGCTGTATTAGTGTGTGTTATCTGTTTTTAATTCAAGTAAGGACTGCAGACATTCAATTTTCAAGTACCTACTTTTGCTACCAAACGCCACCGTCAACGACAACTAGTTCTGAACTGGGTTATTAGATGCTACCGCAGTCAGCTCCAGGTGACGAACGTTGGAACCTAAGAGCGTTAGTGGAAGGTTCTTTTACATGCCATAACTCTATGACATGGGACCTCCGGCTTTACTTCCCCTCCGAAGGAAGGCATACTGAGGGATTTTTAAACGCTCTATAAAAATCTGACGACTTCGGCCGTGTTTGAACCCGTGACCTTGGGTATAGAAGCTCAGCCTGCTACCAACTACGCCACCGAAGCCGCTATATGTGAGGAAAATCCGGGGGGAAACCACACTCAGGATATCCGCTGTCAACGCCGGGATTCGATCCTTGACATTCCAGACTTGCTGCAGCTTACCATATCAGTCGCGGCGAGTGATTTACCGCGCATGGCTTCGCCCGGGAGTCTTGTTCAACTGTAAAGCCTTCACTTTTCAATAAAATGTTGTTAGTTTACCCTACGTGTGAAACTGAACGACCTGTGTAATTAGTGATCAGCAGCGGAACAATGTCCTTGTCCATGTGTCGTCACGCAACTTGTTACGAGGACAGTTGCTTCAACCACGGAGCACTAACTATTAGTTCAAACTGTTCAATATTGGGGACTTGGGGCATCGAGGCCATCAGTCCCATATGCAGTGAATACAACGGTAATTATTGAGATTAGAGGTCGGAAATCCGAAATAAGGTAATAAATATATCGTAATGGTACCGTTCAACCATCTTGGCTTTCTATTTATATAGTTTTCTAGTACAATAATGATTATAATAATAATAATAATAATAATAATAATAATAATAATAATAATAATAATTTTCAATCTCTTGTCATCCGAGCTCGGATTCGCCCACGGACTCTGAGAGGGATCATTCCTCTACCGTCGCCAGTTCGGTGTCTGGGAGCTGAGCACACTTTGTCAGCAGATAAAACTGGGGATGGTGACAGGCCAATCGCCCAGGTGACCGCTAACTTGGGTCTAATTAAGGAAGGGTCGGGGAAGGAATTTTGGAAGGAATTTGGCCGTGGATCTGTTGAAGGAACCGTCCCAGTATATGCCTGGTGGTGAAAATCAGAAACCACAAAAATATTTTTCAGTGTGGCCAAGGTGATATTGGAAGCCACGCGCTTCTGATGTCAGCGAGGAACGAGCTAACACGTTATCGCTCTCGGCCAGCAATAATAATAATAATAATTATTATTATTATTATTATTACCGACAGTAGTGGCTACGCTGGCTAACGCGCAGCATTAGGTCATGGGGCCAAGCACTCTGCTGACTCGGTAGACGCGTGGGTTCGAGCCCCACCGTCGGCCATCCTTGAAATTGTTTTCCGTGGTTTCCCATTTTCAACACCAGGCAAATGCTGGGACGGTACCTTCTGACAGACCACGGCCGCTTCCTTCCACATCCTTGCCCAGTTTCATTCACCATCATTCATTTCATCTCTCATTAACACCTCTCATGAGGTTGGCGTCAGGAAGGGCATCCGGCCGTAAAAGACTTCTATCGCATCTCATCCCCGACCCCGTTGGAAAACGGGAATAATAAGGGGTAGACATACAATTATTATTATTATTATTATTAGTATTATTATTATTATTATTATTATTATTATGTTTCATCAAATTGGTAGTGCCATATGGATGATCTAAGTACGGATTTCGAATTTCCATTTAGAATGCCACTGGACAATAAAATAAGAACTCTATGACGATGAACTATGGCTAAAATGTATTTTCGTATTCACCAAAAATAAAACGGGACATGCCTATCAAGGCGGCATATTACGACCCAAAGTCGTGTGTACTCGGCCAGGAATCGTACCCGTAGTCTTCCTTCCACATTTTTTGTTCGTTCACTTGCCGTATGACGCGACACTTTAGCTTCTATGGAAGCAATGGAAAATGTGTGCTACACCTTTCCTCGTCAGTATAGTTTGTTGTTGCGAAAAGAAATACAAGTTGTAAAATGTACGAAGCAATAAATGATACGGAGTTGTGCTCAGTGATAATAATGTTCTATTTGTGATTATTCATTGGGTATTAGTGACGTGAAATGCCAGATAGCATGGTGCCGCAGCACTGCATTCGTTGTCTCTAAATAGCCTACAACCTTTTTCCCGTTATTCTACTGTAAATCATGTTTGAAAATTATCTAAGATTGTGACCATTAGGGTGTTCCTCTAAATAGGAGAATAATACATTGCATGCAGGTCAGTAGCGTGGCCAGGATCGACCAATGGGAGGGGTTATAGGTACTCAAGCCAAACTCTACAAGCATTTCGTCCCGCGGCGTAGCCGCGTTCGTCAAACGTGCACCATGGTCGCAAGGGCAGCTGTGGTAAGTATGGATATCGTAGGTTCGAATCCCGGTGCTGACAGCGGTTATCCTGAGTGTGTTTTTTCCCGGGTTTTGCCACACTCCCTACAGGAAATTGCCGGGATAGTGCCTTGCTCAAGTCCCGGAGCGTCTACTCCATCCCTGTCTCAGATACATTTACACACACAACTACAATCATCACAGCAATACAAGTTGCCGGACAGCTTCAACACACTCCCAAATACACGAGATTGATGACCAAGGTGTCTCAAGCCCCTCAAATGAATTAACAACAACTCTACAAGTATTTCCATTTCTCTATGAGATATTATTACACAAGAAAAGTTTCATGTATTTTGATCCCGAATTTTTCGAGTAATACAATATGCTCAAAAGACAAAATCAAATCAGTTCTTTAAAAAATTAAGTTAGACTAATTTTTGACTAAAATATCTCACCTCAATGGTAAATCTAGAACATTCCTGTTGCCCTGACAGGAACAAAATAACTCAATATCTGTGCTACCAACATCTCTCAACAAGAGAAATTATTTACAGAGGTCTCAGCAAAAGTGGGCATGTCCTCTCACGATGTATCATGTTGATTTAAGTTATGAGTAATTCAATACCGGTACACATTTTTATGTTTATTCAGTTTTTTCAACAATATCTTGTGCGTTATATTGCAATTAGTCCTGAATGCCTAAAGTATCATTTTTGAAGATTTTTGTCACCTACCAAGGTCCTTCTTACCTTACAAATGCTACATGCAACTGGAATAAGGTTTAATTGCTTATACTACTCGGGCGACAAATTTCACTCATTCGTAACTGGGAGATAACCGTAATTCGGGGAATTGCTGGACATAATATTTACGAAATATGAAGCAACTCGGCTGATGGTTATCTCATGCTCAAGATGTTAATAAAGATCCCAAAATTAGTGTTAATGTACCCATAAAATTTCTAAGTCGTTATTAAAAGCGCGATATTTTAAATTAAAACTAGATTAATTTACATATAACTTCTCTCCCGCCAAGAAAAAGAAAATCTAATATTATCCCGCTGTGTGGGATTCTAAATTATTTGGCGCTAGCCTCAGTTTGAAATAAGCTATAAGTTATTTCGCGGGGGAAAAGTTAGATTGGCAAACCTGGGAGGACGGAGTTGTATTACCACAGTCTAAAGTACACAGTCGCGAAGCTCGCTGCGTTACGTAATTGCATCCTCTTTATAGGAGAAGCGACACTAGCGCTCGCGGCGGCCAGCAAGTTGGCAACTGCCTTGAGCACGTTATTCGCGGGACACGTGATTTCATTTTGCAAGGGTTTTTTGAATTTTAACTCACCTGAGTGATAATTTCCATTTTAAACATAAGTCACGTTAAATCACCAACTACTACAGAAAAAAGCCACAATGTTGATATACTGTACCATACACTTTTAACTCATAGAAGCATAAAAAGAATGCTCCGTTTTTATTAGTTCAGTCCTCTATAAGTATCTCTAGGTACAGTTGTATGACGTATTTAAAGAGTCTTACGTAGAATTCATAGTCCAAACTAGTTATAAATTCATGTATTGGTTTAATGATAGTCGCTGGCATCTCTACATAAAACCAAGTCCACGATTCCTGGATGTAACAGGTAATCTCTAAATCCACTGAATGGATTCTGATGCGGTTTTCACCATTCAGTAAAGAATTTCTCGAGGAAGGTTTCTGTAGGAAAACATTCACTTATAACCAAAGGAAGCCGAGCAGTAACGATTTCAGTGAATCGTGTCGAAGGAAAACCTACCGTCCGTGCGCCTTTTAAGCTTACGCTGGGTAAACCATAAAAATTTCCATGCACTATGAGTGTATGAATTGGTCAGCATGAAAAGTTCTACAACGAAGTCCGCGACAGCATATCTTTATCTTTAATACATCGCCAACTATAAGTGATTTTACGTTTTAATTTCTTCCAACAATCTCCATTCAGTGGAAATTTAAATTACTAGCTTCGGAGTGAGTTTATGAGCTAGCGAGCGAGCCCATCACCCCAGCTTCGACCAGCATTAACTGTCGAGTCGTGTCGAGTCAAGACTTCAGAGAAGAGTAGACTATAAGTGTTGGAGTTTCGCTGTTCACCTCGGCTTTTCTGAATTGCGTCTGAGACCTACCGTCCGTGCGTATTTTAAGCTTACGCTGAGTAACCCCTTTAAGACACCAGGCGAAGCCGGGGCGGGTTGATAGTATGGGTATAATATAATATCAAATTCTTAACCGTATCAAAAGCTAGTTATTCCGTAAAATTGAGTAACATTATAGTTAATTAGTAAAAATACCAGTGTGATTTGTGAAACGAAAAGTATAAAAAGATCTTAAGGTCTCAAATGACTCAAATTTAGGTAGGCCTACTTCGTATTTTTTCTGTGGGTTTGAAACCATTCATTCCTGAATTTGACAAAATAATACAATGCCAATTTTACAAAATATCGGCAATTACAATTGTGTACCATACCTCACAGCAGCCATGTGGGAGACCAGGTATTTCCTAAGAGAATTATCAAACAGAGTACCACATCTAAGTTTGTGAGCATTATCCTGACGACATAATTTGGCATGCTTCCAAAGGATTCGAGAATAAGTTTATATTATTGTGCAAAATCTTTATTTATTAAATCAGCTCTCTGACTATTAAAAAGCCATTTTCTACATCTGAAAATTAAAATGTCGGAACGCGTTTGAGATGACATCTTTTACGTTTACGGTAGGTATGTCTTAATTTTCAAAATGCATAGATATTTATATTTGATTTGTAGCCAATGGCCATAGCAGGGCATTTCACATGAACGCCCGTAGGTTCCCCAATTTCGATGTTAAGTAGTTCCAACGTAAGCTACCAGAACTGAAACCCAACGGTGAACGTTTGAACTTGATAGAGCATGTCTAACCCTTATAGCCTACAAATTTTGGCTACACACTACCAATTGTAGTTGTAAGTTCTTTTACGTGCCATAAATCTATGACATGGGCCCGACGACTTCGACTGGGTTTGGACCCGCGATCTTGGGTATAGCAGTTCAGCATGCTACCGACTACGCCACCGTAACCATGCATAGGTATCCTACCGAGACTTGCTTCTGATTTATAACCGACTGGCTCCGTGGTTCAGCGGTAACGTTCACGCCTGCTGTTTCCAAGGTTGCAGGATCTAATCCTGGCGCAGTTAGCTGGCATTTAAGGGTGCATACATGCGAGGTAACCACGTCTGTAGATTTACTGGCACGTTAAAGATCCCCTTCAGGGCAAACTTCCGGCACCCCGGTGTCTCTAAAAGCCACAGAAGTTAAAAGGGATCTAAAACCAATAACATTATTATTGATTTATAACCAGTTACAGACCTAGTTCCGTTGTTTGATTGAAAAGCTTTATAATACTTTCTTCTGCTATCCCAATTAATTGGGATCGCCGGAGCCAATCAGGCTCATTTTGGTTTTGGCCGGGGATTTAAGGCCGGATGCCCTTCCTGATGCCACGTAACTTTTCAGGAGAAAATTCCACCCCCACTGTCACCGGGATTGGAACTCCGGCCGTCCGAGTGATTGACAAGCAGCTAAGCCACTGCACCATTACGCTCCCCTTGAAAAGCTTTATAATAATTTTATTAATGCAGCCAATGGGCCATGTACTTTTCTTTTCAGGACTGGTCAGGGAAGGGATATTGGAAGGAAATCGGCCGTGGACCTATTGAAAGGAACCGTCCCGGCATTTGCCTGGTGGTGAAAATGGGAAACCACGAAAACCATTTTCAGGACGGCCGAGGTGGGAGTCGAACCCACGCTCTCCCGATGCCAGTGAGGCACGAGGTAGCGCGTTAGCGCTCTCGGCCACCGCGGCCGGTGAATAGCTTTATAATATTAGCCTAAAATCCATAGATCAAATCTTACCTTTTAGGGTCCTTTGGAAACTCGGGTATCGTCTTGCTATTTGAACTGAACAGTCTGACTTCCCAGTCGGTCAACACGAATACACCCTATTAGATTGGGCGAGGAGTAACTAATTTCCCTGAGTAATTCATAATACAATAATTATTTATAGATTTAATAAAACGCTTCTCATACAACCCCCCCCCCCCCTTTATGTGCGAAGTGTTTTATTAAGTGTATAAACTATTAATGTATTTTTATTTTAGGCATTAGGAGATAAATTGCCACTGCCCACCTAATCTAATTGGTACCGTACACTCGTGTTGATCGACTGAGAAGCGATCATATAGGTTACTTAGCAACACTGAAATATTGCTTCTAACATTAGATCTATTGTGTATATTAAGGCTTTCACGGCCCGGATTATGTAAATAATTCATGTTTTTTGGGCTAAAAGGAGGCAAGGTTTCTCCGAAACGTAATCTAAATACACACGGCATTAGCCCAAAAAACATGAATTATTTATTTTAGATCTATTTATTGAACTGCACATCTCCTCTTGTAAAGCACAAGTTAAACTAAAGAAATAACCTTTCCACAATGCTCACATACAGTGAATCCAGCAACAATAACATACACCAACATAGCGCAGTCGGCACAATCTTGCTAGCTGCATGAGAGCATTATTGTCTCGCGTTAGAGTCAAGCTTCGCGATCTGTAGGTAGACTGTGGTTATACGTTGTCATGAAGACGTGTGTAGCCACAAATGGGGACCCGGGCCTAAAGGCGACAACAGTACATCACCACAGACACAAATCACAACCTGGCAATTTTCCAATGGGAGGGGTTCTAACACCCCCCCCCCCCCAACACCCCCTGGCTACGCCACTGATGCAGGTTATAATCTTGGCTGGGTTAGTTTCTCCACATAGGCTAGATTTTACTTGTAGTAGACAGATGGATTTTTATAATCTGCTTTCTGGCATCCCCTCTTAAGTACTGATCCGTTCTTTGAGATAAAGCAGCTCGTCATTAAAAGGTTTCGTTCCATATATTCCTCCATTATCCCTGAAAAGTGTGGTTTATTACAGAATTGAGTGCATGTCCGTCAGTATTTTCTTTACGTAGACTAGGTTGAAGATGAAACTGAGGTATTTTTTGCCGCCAGCTGCATAGCATATTAACGTGATTTAATTAAAATGTTGCATGTTTACCCTCCTTGGGATTGAACCACATCTGGTATTATATATCGCTGTCGTGCAATACAATGAAATAGGTGTATAATTATGAAAGCATTAATTAACCTATCGTTTTATCTTATGCAGTACTGTATAATAAATAATATTTGCAGTATTAGACAAATCGTAGCCTTTCTCAACTGTCACATTTAAACGATCCATGCTGATACATAGGCCAATATACTACGTAGTCACTGCATATAATATTCTCACATGTAACTTATTTAGTTTCCACCAATGCTGGTCCAAGAGGTACAACATTTGATGGATTCATTTCCGTTTCAAAGTTGTATTAACAAATCTTTTAGGAGGAGCCTGTCTCCGGGATACCCTTGTAAAGTCAACCCTCTATTCCTTATTCCATAGGTTGAACACTATACTAAAAACAGGCATAACAAAGAAAATAATAGTGGATGATTCAAAGTCAGTGAAAATCAAATGGAGACTAGGTGACTGGAAGTTCGATATTCTTCTATAGAAAACCGCACTATCTTATGGGCCAAATTACACAAAAACACACCACATCTAGACTCCAGTGCGACATAAGCAGCGAACTCTAGGACACGTCAGGCCACGTTACGCACCAGCAAGCAGTTCACACCTTCAAAGACACAACCGAGTCCAACACACCCGTCTCAAGCACACACATGTCAAACTCCACGCTGAATGAACTAACGATTTCTGTGTTGCCAAAAGGTTCGGATTTCACCTTCACACCTACGCAAGTTCTCACGGATGGTCTCATTTGTGATATATGGAAGGCCCTCACCTATCTGTGCACGTCGTTGAAGAAATCCGCACTGAATCAGTGCGCGCTAAACCATGAGATGCTGCGGCCGAGCATTCACTCTACTGGTCCTTTCCATCTCAAAAAGAAGAAAAATGAAAATCCACAGCCTGCTTCCAGTCTCCGACCGGGTCAGGAATGGAATGAATGAAGCCCCCCATCTAGCGGCGAGGATATGAACTGTGCCGGTTGCCGAGGCCTGACGCACTCCTCTGGTGCAATGATTAAATGAATGACGGATGAAATGAAATGATAGTGGAGAGTGTTGCTGGAATGAAAGTGTGACAGGGAAAACCGGAGTACCCGGAGAAAAACCTGTCTGCCTCCGTTTTGTCCAGCACAGATCTCACATGGAGTGACCGGGATTTGAACCACGGACCCAGCGGTGAGAGGCCGGCGTGCTACCGCCTAAGCCACGGAGGCTTCAAAAAGAAGAACTGTCCCGTAAATTTAATAGATATTCCATGTGATGGACTGAATAGCTTTTCTCGTCCCTATAGAGGTTTCCGAAAATATGACACACACGGCCATGAATCATACTCCAGCTCTTGGTTCCCTCAGAGCAGCGGTGTGTTACAGTAAAACCTGCCTTCAAGGGACCCTTTATTAAACGGGAACATGTCTTGAACGGAAATATTTCACGGTCCCGTGAACTTAGGGGCGAACAACAAGTTAAATTCCCTTTATTAAACGAAAACTGTGTTACGAAGTTATCGGATTTCTTAAGAGCGTTAAAAATCCTCAGTATCCCTTCCGAGGGGAAGTAAAGCCGGTGGTCCCATGTCATAGATTTATGGCATGTAAAAGAGCCTTCCACTAATTACACTTGTGCGAAGCTAAATTATAGGTTAGATTTGGCTGCCTGTGGTGGCATCTAATAGCCAAGTTCAGAACCAGTTGCCGTTGACGGTGGTGTTTGGTAGCAAAAGTAGGAACTACTTGAAAATTTAATGTCTGCAGTCCTTACTTGAAATAAAAACAGATAACACACATTAATACAGCCATCACAATTAACACCGGTTATCAGACAGATTCTACACACACCCAAAGTACACGGAGCTACATGACCGCGTTGTTGAAACCCCCAAACTGAGGAGCCAACCAACCATGTGTTACGCAGACATCGGTTATCAAAATACACTTTTCAATGGAAAATTTCCAAGTTCCGTAATGCAGTGTTTAGAACATAATCAGACACATTGTGAAAGCCTACCTGATCTGTTGTATCAGTTGATTCCGTAGCTAACACGGAATGAGCAAATAGGTCTTCCTCCGTTTGTTCTCCAATTTACACGCCAAAGGGTAGGAATATTTGCCTGTTTCCTGTTGCCCAAGCTTTTCCGAATGCTCGCTTTAATACTTGACTTTATGTTCATTGTAAGTTTTGCTTGTACAGTACTGTATTTATTCGTAACAGATGATGTAAATGCAACACTGAATACAGGTACAGGTAAAATGCACCATTTTATTTTTTCTCAGTGTGTCCATTAAATGCATCTTCGTGGTTTAATTATTTTAGAATAGGCCTACCTCCATTAACCGCAAACACAATTTATTATCCCTCTTTGCAAGACTGCAGAATAGAACAAATATATTCCCCACTCCCTTGAGGCGATTTCAAATCCTGGGGCATCAACTCCATTCGTAGACTCTAATAATTAGTTTCACACACTGCTACCAAAAACCCCTGTGGATCCACAACCCATTGAGGGCCTTGGCCTATCAAGCGACCACTGCTCAGCCATATGGCTTACAGATTGCAAGGGGACGTGTGGTCAGCGTGACGGGTCACCTCAGCCATAAATCTTAGCTTCCTTGACCTGGGTCACTGGCTCTCGGGGTAGTTAGCTACTCAATTATCTGCACGGATCTCAGTACGCCCAGTTCCAGCCCTCACGTCGGCTTCAAAATTACTGGGAATCGTACCCCGGGCCTCTGAGGTAAGAGGTTAGCGTTTTTCCCCTGTCACCACGGAGCCGGCACACACACACACCAATACAGCCACCAGATTATCAGAAAAATATCATACATAAACAAGTACACAGGGCTGGTGACCAAAGATATTCCAAATCCTTGAATGAATAAATAACAAAACAGTTCTTGTTGTTTCATTTGAGAGGCTTGGCCATCGTAGTCAATCACCCCCGTGTACTTGGGTGCGTGTGGAGTTTTGTCTCATAATTTGGGACCGGACATTCATGCACTAAAAACGATTAAAGTATGCATGCAATTATGCACTAAAAATGTAGAAAATATGCATTAATAATTGAAAAAGGAAGCTTTTAGTTTTACGTGACCGTTAATCATGCGATCATGAGCCACGGGACCTCCGAACCACAGGACATGGCATTTCACTTCGAAAATCTCACATGCATTGACCGGGAATCGAACCCGGTCCTCCTTGGTGAGAGACCAACAGCTTGACCGATGCGCCACCACGCCCCGCATTAATAATAGAAAAATATGCACATAACAATAATCCAATCTTATTCATTCTTCTTTCCCTCCTCTGCGTTATATGTGCTGTCGGTTTTGCATGTTGTTCAATTTGAAATTTCTTTTCACATTTCACTTCCATCGAGCGTACATGGCAACAGACGACAAAAACCATCAGTTGAATAATCACTATTAGCCAAAACCCACTGGTTTAATAAATGCTTTCTACTGCACTTCTCTTTAGGCATTAAGGGTAAAGTATATGCAGACTAAAGTAACACTTTAACTGAAGAAACTCATCACAAAATTAACCCCGGGCTACTGGCTGCCCAGAAGGTGAAAGAAATGTCCCACCCCATCCATTTCTTGAAATACCAGGCGTAAAATACTGTTATCTCGTTATATGGTGCTCAGAAAGTTGCATACAAGAGATGCCCAGCACACAGGTGAAACCAATTTTGATCAAGATGTTTTAAATTTTACTTAATTTCTAATGTATATACTAAAATAGTCGCCTCCGTAGCGTAGCAGTCAGCATGGTTAGCTGCCGCCCCGGAGGTCCTGGGTTCGATTCCCGGCTCTGCCACGAAATTTGAAAAGTGGTACGAGGACTGGAACGGGGTCTACTCAGCCTCGGGTGGCCCAAATGAGTAGAGGGGGTTCGATTCCTCCTCAGCCATCCTCGAAGTGGTTTTCCGTAGTTTCCCACTTCGTCTTCGGGCAAATGCCGGGATGGTACCTTCTTCAAGGCCACGGCCGCCTCCTTCCCTCTTCCTTGCCTATCCATCCTCACCATCCCTTACCTTCCCTCATGAGGCCCCTGTTCGCTTTGCAGGTGAGGCCGCCTGGGCGAGGTGCCAATCCCACCTCACCAGTTGTATCCCTTCCGATTAGATGTTCCCAGCTCTAGGACACTGCCCGTAGAGGCGGTAGTTGTGAGTTCCCTCGCTGAGTCCGTGGGTTCCACCAACCTGGAGGGTAAACGACTAAAAAAAAAAAAAAAAACTAAAACATGCTGTTATGTTCAGAATAAGCAATAAATCCAATAAACCCACAAAATATGCATTTGCATATGCATATGTATTTTCAAAAAAATCCGGTCCCTACTCATAACCTGTGTTATTGTGATGGCTTTATTAGTGCATGCATTTCTAATTCAGGTGAGGATTGGGAAGGAGGCAGCCGCGGTCTTAAGTTAGGAATAATGCCGGTATTTGCCTGGAGTAGAAGTGTTAAACCACGGAAAAACACTTCCAAGATGACTGAGGTGGGGTTCAAACCCACCTCTTCTCAGGTTTGCCTCACGAGGCTGAGTATACCCCGTTCCAGCTGTCGGGCCAAAATTAAATTTCTTGGCAGAGCCAGGAATCGAACCGAAACTCCGGAGTGACAGCTAAAAATGCTATCCACTGCACCACGAGGTTGTCAATAACAAAAGAAATTTAATTTTCAGACGGAAGAAAACACTATATAATAGTTAATTTTTTCGAGGCCAAATCCATTACTAATCTGATGGGATAAAGCGTGTGTTACTTAAATGGCCTAGTTTATGTGTGGTTCCACCCTGTCACGTTCTTGAACACAATAGTGTCTGCTACACACGGTAATTTCCTACCATACCATACTCTCCCTCTTGGTTCGCCTAATCACAGCGCTTTTGTTTCCCTGACCCAACACCTTTAATCCAAGGTCTTCATAATCTTCCAATGACATCACTTCTTCTATCGGAATAAAACTTCGAGTAACAGATATGGAGGTCCAATTGAAACAACTTCTTTGTTCACCGATGATGAAATAAACAATAAGCATTCCCTTACTTACTGCAATTAGTAGTTAATGCATTGAAATTTATGGAAATGGAAGTTCATTTCTACAAACCATTCACTGAAAAAAATGTAACCTTGATGTAATAGTGTACATAATCTTGTCACGTTCAAGTTGTGATCGTCCACCGCGTACCGCAGTGATAAACGTTCTCTTTTTCTCACTCTGGAAGTCTGGGTTTGATTCCTACTCCAGCCATCCTGGAAGTGGTTTTCCGTGGTTTCTCACTTCTACTTCTAGCGAATGCCGCGATAGTACCTAGATTAAGTCCACGTCCGACTCTTACCCAAATATTAGCTTCAATTACAAACGCACACACTCGTACAGCCATCACAACACACACCCAAAATACACGGGGTACATGACCATGATATCGGAAAGCTCCTAAATGAATCAACAACAACTCAAGGTCTGATCGCTCCAACTCATCTCATCTCATCTCATCTCAGGACATGCCCATGCTCATGACTGGACCACTTGTGGCGCAAAGGTCAAGGTGTTTGTGGACTGGGTTCGACTCCCGGTTAATGCATGTGAGATTTTAGAAGTTGTCTGGATTCCACGTAAAACAAGTAGTTCCGTGAAGAACTAAATAACCTATTTTAATATCTACAACTGGTCTTTTCCATTACAATTCTCCTGCCTATTACAAGGATTTTCCGTCGATCTACTGTACTAAATAGCTCTTGGTTCACATGTGTCTTCACCAAAGTCAAAGTCAAGTGCACGGCTTCTATGATTTACGAAAAGTGAGGTACAAAATTTAGAGGATACGAGGATAAGTTTCTGAAATTTCGAACTGATACATCATGAATTTTTGAAAACAAATGACCATCATTAGATGTCACTATACTAAGTTCTGAATATCACTGTGTCGAGTTTCATTGTACTCGAGTGATTAGATCGCCTGAAATGTTATTTGTAATATGTGAAAATCACTTCACCACCCAGATGTTTTGTGTTTTCCAGGATTAGGGAGAGTCACCTATTTGTCCTTACTTAACAGTCCTCTAACACTATACAAAATTTCATTTTGATTGCTTAAGTTTTAGAAATATTGAGAACCGGTGAAATGTATCGTATGGAATCCATGTTGGTTTGTTTGATTTACGGTATATGTTAGAGAATTGTAAGCCATCGGATGATTATTTTAATCGTGGCTTATTGTACTAACCTACATATTTTGTATCGCTTGTTTAGGACACGAGAAATATCGACATGATTTTAGAAATTTTACACAGCCGCCATTTTGAGGTTATCATATACATTTAATTTAAATAGACGCCAGTATATTAAGCCTTGAATTAAGATTTGCCTTGCTAAGTCTCACTGCTCTCGGATAAATAGGCCACGAGAAACATCTATATAAGTATTTGAATTTCACTTCGCCGCCATGTTCGATTTATGTTCATCAGGTTATTGAAAAGCCCATAGCTGAACTTATGTTAATAGCCTCTATCAATATAACATATTTCTGTTTGATTGCTGCAGTAGATTCGGAAATATTGAGAACTGTCGTATTATTTCGGATGATCGCCATGTTGGATTGTTCTAGAGTATATGTAGGCCATAGGGTTATATACCATAGATGAAGAATATTACATAGGTTTATTATTAACACGTTAACTTCAATCGCATGATTAGGAAACAACAAATAAATAAATGAATAAATCGTTTTAAAATTTCGCACAGCCGCCATCTTGTTGTATATAAATGAATTGAATCAGATGCTAGTAGATTGAATGTTGCATGAACATTTCTCTTACCAAGTTTCACTGCTCTCGGTTGTTTAAATCTCAAGAAAATTCTATTTAAATATTTTAACTTCGCTTGGCTGCCATGTTGGTTTTGTATCTAACATATTTTTAAGCATCACGTAGCTGAACTAACCGTAGTATTCTCTATCACCGTACAAAACTTCAGGTTAATTTCAATATAGAATGCAGGTGAAATATTTTGCACAGCCGCCATGTTGGATTGGTGAGGCGTACAAAAATGTGTAGGGCACGGTCGGAGTGGGACAAAATAACACTATGTCCTTACTGAGTTTCATTAGAATCACTCCAGCCGTTTAGATTTTATTAGGAGGACACCCACCCACACATACGCACACACTCACACACACAGACAAAAGGTGATCTCATAAGCCTATTATTTCATAAATGAAAATAGGCTGAAAAGAGAGTTCTACGAGATTGCTAGATTAACCGTCACGCAAAACTATTAGCTTCCTTCCTTATATTCTTTTGACTGGAGCATGAATTTTGAAAATCTTATTTTAGGTATTCCATTGTTAATTCCGTTTACAAAAATGGCAACCAATATTTTACATTATTATCGATTAAAAAAAACTCCATTTGATGTACAGTGAAATGAATTTCAAGAAAATAGGCAATGCATGCTATAGCGCAACATGTTCATCTGAAGCACTCCGAAGCTTATTGCTATTCTTGCGTCTTGTGAGCTGTCTCGGCACCCATCTTGCAGACACCTTCCGATATCCCAACACTTCGTGAATCATGTGGTGGGCTTGAGCACGTCCCCAATATGGGTGTGACTTAAGACACAGTTATGCGCCTGTCGGCTAACACCATCTTCTGCACTCGACGTTTGTTATACCAGTAGTCGTTATCGTGGAGGAGCGCCCAGATCGGTCTTCATCTTCCACACTCTGTCTTCCTTCACTAAACATTGAACACCAGCAACCAACCATTTGACGGGACATGGACGCTCTGTAAGCGATGAATATCTGAACCACTAGTCCCGCGCGTCCATTCGTGATCAGGTTTCCAGCACATGTCTTTCTGCCATACTGGTTTGCACTCGAATGAACTCGAGCACCCTAGTCTGCTGCTTCTCTCTCTGCTTTAGTTCTGAGCGTATGCGCCAGTGCTTCTCTGTTTTTGCACTACCCGTCTATTGGAGGGGTGACTCTAGAAAAGAGTAGCCAGTTAGGGCTACTCTCAAGAACTTTCCAACAAGTAACACGAGTAATAATCAATACGAATAACCTACGGTATTTCTACCTTATCATACCATATGAACATATAAATAATCCTCTTATCATCTGTTGAGAGCTTGTATGTTCATATGGATGAGCTATACCTTTCATATCCTATGGTTCATGGTTAGCAGCCACTGAGCAACCGAGTTTTGTGGCATAGTTAGACTACGTGTAGCGGGGAGGCATTGGTAGAATGTGGGGAATACAAGTGTATAGACCACTTCATAAAGAGAGTAGCACTATTTCCATACTGGTCGCCATCATTGACCCAACGGCTCTCCTCCTTACCATTGCACAGTAGGTCAAAATCGAAATCTAGGAGGACAAAATTATTATTTTCATAATTAAAAAATCAAAATGTATTACTTCTACAGCATTCTCATACAATTGCCGCTCACTATTCTGGGATATAAACGCATCTTAGTGTAAATCTGTCACCTCTGTTCGAGCAGTCTGAATTGGAGGGTGAATGCAAGTGGCTGTGGTTTGGTTGTCTTTGTGGTTAGTGTGATGCTCTAAGATGGAACATGGAGCTGAAGGTATGATCTTTGTAACGTGTTTCAGTTATTAATGGACGTAATTATTACGTAATTTTAGCTACATTTGCATTATATAATATTTAACTATTATTTTTAAAATTATATTTTCACTTAGATTTTTAGCATGTCGCGTCACTCTGCGTCACTTTCTACTTAATGTTAATATGTAGATAAAGTCTTGTAGTTTACGCCTGTTATAAGATTTTTTGCATCTTTTTGCAACTTACTTAGTTATTTTACGTTTTAGAAGATGCCGCGCAACCAGTTCTCACACGTTTACAACTGTTTGAAGCATTGGATTCGACGATTATGTCAAAAGTGGAACTTTGTGACTTTGTTAAAAGTAAATTAGGGGTAGAAAATTGTTCTTAAGAGATAACCGAATGCTCTATCCACCTCCTAGTCATAGAGACAATTTCTTGCATGTGTAGACGTAGCTTAAAAAGGTCTCAACTGATGTTTATTATTATGTAAACAAATTATATACGTTGCTTTCACTGTAAATTCATGATTAAAACGTAAAAAGAATTTTGTCCCCTAGATTTCGATTTTAACCCACTGTGCTTTGCTGAATTGGACAAGTAATGTTCTCGATCAATTCTTTCACTATACCTTCCAGTCTATGGCACTGAGGAAAGTTCTAAAATCGCTACTATGTAGCTAGGTGTTTGGCAAATGATTCTATGCGCATTCACGTGTGGTATTCCTATTACAATTGTTGCAAAACACATGTAACTTGCGTGACAGCTTGCGTTATTATGCTCCAGTTGCCGGGTAATAATAATTACTTAAACTAACTTAATATTCTCAAGCAAATCAAGAAACTGTTATTTTATGGATAATACAACACTTGATGCCTGATATTAGACAGAGTTCAAACATCTACTCAGAGTAATAAGTTGCTCATGGCGTATTTGTCAAATTGAACGTGACATCGCATTGTTGCTGTTGGTTGATGTAAAGAAGAGGGATATATTTGTCATAGTTATATATCAATCACTCATAATATAATCTGACTGCCTGCACTCCAAGTTAAGCCCTTTTGTATAATCATTTATATTTCTGTAAGTGAGCACAATGGTTCTATATCTTCAACGGTATATTACCTGTTGAGTTAGCCGTGGTCGTTACAGCATGACTGTTGGCAGTCGCTCACATCCGGGAGGCGAGGAGGTTCGAATCCCCCCGCCGGCAACCTTGAAGATGGTCTTCTGTGTTTTCCCATCTTCCTTCCAGGCAAATGCCGGGGTTGGTCCCTAACTATAGGCCACAGTCGCTACCTTCCAACTCCTCGTCCTTACGTTCCAACTTCCCTCCCCAACGGTACTTGTAGCTCACCCATTGGGTGTCCGTCTCGAAGCAGCTACAAAACTGGCGAGCCGAACATGTCCTCGGACACTCCCGGCACTAAAAAAGCCATACGCTAAAAAAACAAAAAAACAAAAAAAACGGTATATTTATTTTTAGCTACAGTACATTAAGAGAATGCATGTCTTCTGTCATTTCAGACATTTTTAGGATATCTACGAGCATCACTATTGGCCAATTACACAGAGTAGTCGAACGTCACGGGAAGGGTAGTCCCATGAGAAAATGTGCCGCGTATGACTCCTGAGCGCTGCGACTACTGTAGCTGCGGCGGAGCAGAGCAGTCAGTCACAGACACGAGTAGTGTGAAAATGGCAACACGTCACGAGTTAAGCAACTTTGAACAAGGGATGATCATCGGCGCATTTCGGAGATTACACGCGAATACGGGATTCCGAGGTCAAAAGTGTCGAGGGTGGATCTTAAATATCGCAGATATGTTACCATCGGCGTAAACCGCCGCACGGGATGACCACGGGTATTTAACGAACGGACATCATGTCGCCTTAGCAGAACCATACGGGGCGATCGAAGGGCTACTGTGAGTCAGATCACTGCCCAGTTGAATGTTGGGAGGCAGGAACCCATTTCTTGTCGATTCGATCCCTCGCCGTATTGCTGCCGTTTTGAGGGCTCGTGGAGGAGCAACTCGTTATATACATCATATTCTGTGCCTTCCCATGACTTTTGGCCACTAAGTATATATCCTATAGGTTTAAAGGCTTTAAACGTACGTGCTTATCACATATTTCATCACGAGGAAAGTAAGTTTTTTTCCTGAAATCCAGTAGCTACTTGTTACACTTACACGGGACACTGCCACTCCTCCACAGTGTTATGAAAATCTTAATATCAACCAGCTCACCCGCTGCACGCAAATTGAGTGTACCTGCATTTGCCTGGAGTAGAAGTAAGAAACCACGGAAAGCCACATCCAGGATGACTGAGGTAGGAATCGAACCTGCCTCTTCTCAGTTTTGCCTCACGAGGCTGAGTGTACCCCGTTGCAGCCCTCAGACCAGAATTAAATGCCTTGGCAGAGCCTGGAATCGATCCCGGGCTTCTGAGGTGTTAGCCAAGAATGCTAGCCAATACGCAGAGAGACGGACATAAACATGTTCTACTACTGTTGACCAAAATATTATGTGAACTCGAGTTTGAAGGTTGTTTGTGAAGTAACCAATAGACCTACATAAAATCCAGTAATATCATTTTCGTCGTTCTATTTTACGTTAGTTCATGTAGGTTTGGACTTTTTAATTTATATTTTAATACTTTGTATCCCAGTTGGAACACAAAAAGTGCCCGTTTTAAGCGTGTTTCAACCATCCGTCATATTTATGAATTATTATCTCACAAACCCTTCATCAGGTCGAATCCAAGTTATAACTCAATATGCATTGGAATGTTGTATAATTGGTCTATTAATTTCAAAATTTTGTGTGTCCAAGAGAGAAAGTTCTTATCATTTTTGTAAGGTTACTTTTTCTCGGCTCGGGGTGGTTGGAAAATGTAGTTCTTGGTCGCGTTGTAATCCTTATACATCAAAAAGGTATGCTGTAAGGCTGCGAAATACGTAAATCAATTCACTTATTTTATATCGGTTTGTACGGGGAAATAAGACATGGTTCATCAGCTAGCCGCTCCGGTGAATGCTGAACAGCGTTGCTGAGTGGAGTTCATCACTTCCGAGCGAGGCGTGCCATGACGCATGATGGGCTCCATCTTGGCAACGCTGTACAGCTTTCCCCGGAACGGCTACCTGTTGTACCATGTCTTATTTCCCCGTACAAATACAAACCAATATAAAATAATTGAATTAATTTGCGTATTTCACAGTCATACAGCATAACGTTTTGATGTATAAGGATTACAACGCGACCAAGAACTACATTTTCCAACCACCCCGAGCCGAGAAAAAGTTACCTTACAAAAATGATATCAACTTTGTTTATTGGACACACAGCATTTTGAAATTAATAAACCAGTTATACAACATTCCATTGTATATTGTGTTAAAATTTGAATTCGATCCGATGACGGGTTTGTGAAACAATAATTCTTAAATGTGACGCATGGTTGAAATGCGCTTAAAAACGGGCACTTTTTGTGTTAAAACTGCGATACAAAATATAAAATATAAATTAAAAATTCCAAACCTACATGAACTAACGTAAAATAGAACGACGAAAATGATGATGTTATTGGATTTTATGTAGGTCTATTGGTTACTCCACAAACAACCTTCAAACTCGAGTGCACATAATATTTTGGTCGACAGTAGATACATTATTTGCAATGAGGTATTTCTATAGGTAGATCCATTTTATTTTATTTTTATCCTTACTTAAGGTAGAACTTCGATTAGGATTATTCTATTATAAATAAATATATCGGTTACGAGTAGGAAATATTGAAACAAGGAAGGAAGATTGTAGTTTTACGTGACCGTGAATCTTGTGATTATGAGCCACGGGACCTCCTTTTAACGTGGAATCCGAACCACAGGACATGGCATTTCACATCAAAAATCTCACATGCATTGACCGGGAATCGAACCCGGACTGCCTTGGTGAGAGGCATAGAGCTAGACCGCTGAGCCACCACGCCCCAAAAATTATGAAACAGTAACCGGTACAGATACTAGTAACTTGTTACTTGCCATCACTGTTTATTTACATATGACTTGCTGTCATCGCAGTTAGGGTTTTATGAAAGTTAACTCCGTCCTCGCACGCAAACTGTGTTATCTAACGTTTGATCAGAGAATGTTTCCTTCATATACAGTAATTAGTTTAATTGTTTCTTGTGCTGCAGATTCGGAAAGTAACCTCTCCTTGACTTAAGTGATGATTGAGACAACACGCACTCCTCCGTTCAGAGATGTGCAAGACTGAACACCAGTTTTCATCAACTATAAACTAAAGCATTAAAAAAGGACCAACATTGTAAAATCATGTCCGTTCGAAAAATCAGTTGGAAATTTTCTTTTCAAGAATTCTCACAAAGGAACTGCTCTGCTTATTCGTAATATCACACCAGTCGTTTTGGTTACTTGATTTATTCGAACTCTGAACTGAAGGGTCCGTGGCTTGAAGGCACCTGATTTAGAGGGTGCATCCCAAAATCACGGAATGAGAGTTGTTGTTCATTTAAGGTCTTGGACAGCGCGGTCATTTCAGCCCCGTGTAGGTTATGTGTATAATTTGTCATATAACCTGTGTTATTTTGGCGTCTGTAGTTGTGTGTAGGCCTATTTATAATTGAGGTGAGGATTAGGAATGAAGTATCGGTGGCTCTAAGTTTGGTTCCATCTCACAAAGTGAGAAACCACCTTGCTACAAGAGAAGGGAAATATTTGGCTATTTTCTCACACAGTTCCCACTGACATTGATACATTTGTCGTACCGTGAAATCAATGACAAGAAACCCTCGTGGTGAAATTCGGTGCCCAGGAAGTTCTTAACGGGTGAGCTGGGATGTGTCTATGTCACAGAGGTGACTTTAGTGTTGAACCCATGTCTCATCCGCTGTGATGATCCTGAACAGGAAGGCATTGCCCTCGCTCGCGAACCGTCACATGTGTTCGATGTGCATGACCATTCTTACACTCTTGTGGTCAGGGGGCGAGTCTTATCGACACCCATCTTGCCGACACCTTCTGATATCCCAACAGTTCGTTAATCATATGGTGAGCTTGAGCAACTCTCCAATGTGGATTCGACATCAGACCCAGTTACGCACCTGCTAGCTAACACCATTTCCTGTACTACAGTTGTGGACGTGGAGGGGTGTCCAGATCGGGTTTTGAACACCAGCGCCCCACCATTTAACGGGACATAGACGCTCTGTAGGCGGTGTTGAATATCTAAAACACTAGTCTCACGCGCCCATTCTTAATGCACGACATCGCGCACTTCCATTCGTGACCACGTTTCCAGCACATGTACTTCTACCATACTGGTTTACACTCGAATGAACTCGGGCACTCCGATCTGCTGCTTCTCCCTCTGCTCTTGCGCTGCCCGTCGTGAATTGAAAAAATATTGTCCTTTGTCATGGCGATGTGTTTTCTGACTTTGCAATAAAAAAAACTGACGAAACCTATTTTATATTCGGGGGTAGGCACTCTTATCTCGGGTGTGGATCTTCTCCTGTGTATATGGACATGAGCAACAAGGTGACAGTTGTTTGACAAACACAAAAACGTTTTCATTTCAAATTGAGTAGCCATTAAAAAAGGTTTTATTTGGGATGACTACCTACACATTATGAAACACTATTTAAATACAGTAATGCCATAATTACGGTGATACGCCCTGTGTGTGTGCGTGTACATAAAAAGAGCCCAGTTGTCGGGTATAGGGTAAATACCATTTCTGGGCTATATGCACCTGTGATTTGGATTGTTGTTAAGCTATAAGAGGCAAAACATCTAGATCATCTGACGCTAATATGTGCACGTGTATCTAAGTTGTCATCGGTATTTAAGGTTGTTTATCAATATCAACTAAACAAATGAATTTAGAAATTTCAACTTAGATTTGAACTTTGTAAATATGCAGACAAATCGGGTGTGTTGCTTTGTTATCCAGTCTACGTTTGGTTTTGTGGCTCAACTACGCAGTGTGGACTGGAATATCTCCTTAACTAGGAGCCGGGAACTGGTACCTTTTATATACATCCACACATGAGCTATAGCAATGGTCAGCAAACGAGCAACCTATTATATTCTACAAGAATTTGTTGCACATGCATCCCCATGATAATATAATTAATAGTACAGTCAGTGATTTTAACCCATCATGCCGAGACGTAAAACGGATATTGGTCGTTGTTCATTGACATTGAAAAAAAAAAGCGCTTATCACGTAATTCATTCATAACTGTTCCCGGGCGAAGCCGGATTGGGTTGCTAGTTTAATATAATATAATCCCCCTTCCGTCCAATCTGAAATTGACTGTGAATTTTGCGGAGCGAAGAGTTCACAGGAGAAATGAGAGTTGCACTTCCAGGTAATGGTGAGTTGAATGAAACTCAAATCCCCCTTCCGTCCAATCTTAACTTGACTGTGTTTCACAGGCGAAATTAAGAAAACCCGAGTTGCACTTCCAGGGAAACCCAAAACAAAACCACCCTTCTCAGAAGTCTTAACTCAACACGGTTCCCCCGCTAGCTAGGCTGTAACAGGGATGATAGACTCGCCCGTAGCTAGCTCGTAAACTGTCGCCCCAGTAGTTGAATGGACATGGTTGGAAGAAATTAAAACGTAAAAACACTTATAGTGGGCGATGTATTGAAGATAGACATATGCTCTCGCGGACTTTTTTGTAGAACTTTTCATGCTGAACAATTCTTACACTCATAGTATTTAGATATTTTTAACGGTTTGACCAGCGTAAGCTTACAAATCGCTCGGATGCCAGTTTATTTTCGACTTTTTCATTGAAATCGTTACTGCTCGGCTTCCTTTGATCATGAATAAATTATTTTCTACATAATTCATCCTCGAGATATCCTTTACAGAATGATGAAAACCACATCAAAATCCATCCAGTGGTTCTCGAGTTTATCCTTAACATACAAGAATCGGGGACTTTGTTTTATACTAAGTAGAGATAAGCAGTGAGAATGCTCGCGCACGAAGTTAAGAAAACTTGCAGGACGCGTAAATATAGCAGTCATTGCTGCCATCATGTGAATTTAGTTCAGTTTAGTTTAGTGTACTGTAGTGTAGTTTATTTTAGTGTAGTGTAGTGTAGTGTAGTGTAGTGTGGTTTCGCTTCGGTTTGTTTTGCTTTGTCTTGCTGTGCTTTGCTTTGCTTTGCTTTGCTTTGTTTCGTTTCGTTTCATAAGAAAAGAAAGACAGTTCAAATGTCAACTTAGTTCTCTCTCCACAGCTTCTCTCACATAAATCGCTACTTTTGTCCTATGTTGATATTTATTCTTGTAATGATGCATTTAACTGGTAAAATAGCTAATGCATAACTGCATTGCGAATAGGTGAATATAGGACAGTTCTTGGTCGGTTAATATCAAAGGCCGTCCAAAGAAAGTGTACATCTGCTAGTAGGCTATACGATAATTGAGACTTTAATTTAGCATAAACGCTCTCCTCGAGGTGGTGATTGTAATTAATGTTTTAAGGGACGAAACATCAAGGCATCTGCTCCTAGTTAAAAGGATGATTATGAGGAAGATTACTGAAACGACTCCAACTACTCACTATCTTACAGCTAGCTTACACACTAGACAATTGTTGTTACTTCATTTTAGGGGCTTGGGACATCGTGGTCATTCAGCCCCGTGTACTTGGGTGCGTGTGGTATTTTTGTCTGATAATTCAGACGAAGATTGGGACGTAGGTGGCCGAGGCCTTAGGTTAAGAACCATCGCAGCATTTGTCTCAAGTAGAAGTGGCAAACCACGGAAAACTACTTCCAAGATGGCGGAGGGGGGAATCGGACCCACCTCCTCTCAGATTTGCCTCACGAGGCTGAATGTACCCCGTTCCAGCCCTCAAACCAGAATTGAATTTCTTAGCCGAGCTGGGAATCGAACCCGGACCTCCCGGGATGAGAGCCAAGAATGATAGCCACTACACCACGAGGAGCAGGGATGGGTTAGATCCCCGGGATTATTTCAGAATTTGCCTGGAAGGGAGTGAGGTAAACCCCGGGGAAAAGCCAGTCTCAGGATAGCCTCTGTCAGCACCGGGATTTGAACCTCCAATCTCCGGACTTGCGACAACTCCCAATCAGGGTCGTGGCGCACGATCTAACGCGCACGGTTATGCCGCTGGGAACACTACACGAGGAAATGGGAAGACAAAATAAAGAATATAGGAAATAAAGAGAAGAAATGCCCTCGAAGAAGATTGAGGGACTTGTAAGGTAGATCCCGGGTCGGAAGAAAACAAGATTTGATCAAGGGAGGTCGCCAAGAAGGATGAAATATGAAGGAGAGAGTGGAGCCCGGCACAAGTTAGTGGAATCAATGCCATGCTCAGCTAGGGGCCCCGTGGTCGCCAGCCCGTGCCACTAGTTGTGAGCCCCTGGGGGGGAGTCCTTGAGTCTCGCAATATGCAGGCCTTTGCTCGGGTCAAGGGCGTGATGACAAGGTGTCACCTATCTCGGAACATATCCAGTTTATTCTGAAGGCACTGTAGAGAACTTGCATGTCGGTTCAGGTAACAAGCTACTCGTTCGCAAGCCAAAACATGAGAACGACACATTTACATAATTAGCTAAGAAACCTACACTTAACTTAAATTAAGCATGTCCAATTTAGATCGGGAGATATTACTTGTTATTGTGGTCGTAGAGCTGCTTCAGGCATTTAATTATGTACGAGTCAATAGAATTGTTGTCGAGTGGACGTTTAGCAGCCTATCAATAGCTAACAGGAAATTCATACCCTCCTCCCACATCCTCCTTTCTGTATCGTCCGATGTGATGGGGCAGATGATCACGATGTGTAAAATCAGCAACACCAGCTTGTAAATGAAGTCTACATACAAAATGATCAATACACTTGGAATCTACGTAATGGTGTCAGTTGTGTCTGGGAGCTACAAGTAGGCCTACATATGGCTGGTTTACTGTATCTCTGTTTCTTTGCTGTCCTCTCAAGGAGCTGTTGGGACATCTTGGTCATCAGCCCCGTGTAGTTGGGCGTGTGTTGAATTTGTCGAAAAAGTTGTGTATCTGCAATGACTGTATGGACATGGATGGGGGAGATGCCCCAGGATTTGAGGTAAGGTACTATCCCAGTTTTTGCCAGGAGGGTGTGTGTAATAAACCGGGCAAAAGCTACACTCAGGATAGCCGCTGTCAGCGCCGGGATTCGACCCTCCTATCCCTGGACTTGCTGCAGCTCCCCATCACGGTCGTGGTGAGTGATTTAGCACGCACGGATATGCCACGCTCTCTCTCTCTCAAAGAGCACTTCAAGCCCACCACATCATATAATTTGCAAGAAAAATACATTTTAAGATTTAGTGAAGTGGTGCTAGCAGTGCCTCTTTAATTCAAGTTGCCGTAGCCGGACGGTTAGATCTCAGAATACTTTTCCAAAAATTACCAGCTGAAGAATTTGAAGAATATTTAATGCCGAAGGACGTATGGTGCGTTATTCAGTACACAAATCCTGTAACTTGACGTGCCGAAGCAAGAATGAACCCAGGAAAGTTACGAGAGACGTTAAAGGCATTGATGTGTTAAGAATGAGCTCGGTGGGTGCGAAGATCAAGGATAACTTTCATAATTCCTGTGGACTTGTACTGTCTTGTGTTTATTACGGGTGCCCACGGGGCAGACAGTTGTAATATTACGCCATCGATCGTGTCAGCCTTCTACACTTGTACTTCAAAACAAGTCTTGAAAGTACACAGATATCTCATTGCATCACTGATTCTTACAGCTCACTTAGAAGGCACTTGATATTGTGGAGCCCCCCACCAAACTTAAATTCACCCCGTCCAAAAGGAATACACACCTTCCTAACAAAGGTCTCATTAATTATTATTTACGTCGATCGTAAATTACCACCTCGTGGCGTAGTGACTAGCATTCTTTGTTGTCACTACGGAATCCAAATCACGGCTCCACTAAGAATTTAATGCTGATCTGGGGCTGGAACGTGGTTCTCTCGGCATTGTGAGGCAGAACTGAAAAATAATTGGTTCGACACCTACCTCATCCATCCTAGTAGTGGCTTTCTGTGATTTCCCACTTCTATAGACATTTTTGAAGCCATTTTTAGCCTTCTGTATATTCAATTTATAAAATTTAGGCTTATGAGATCACCTGTTGTTCGTGTGTGTGTGCGCGTAGACCTATGTGTGTGTGTCCCTAAAAATTATAAACGGACAGAGCGATTTCAATGGAGCTCGGTAAGGACTTACAGCTATCCCGTCCGACTTTGAACGTGCCCTTCAAATTAATGAGTGTCACCAATCCAGCATGATGGGCACGCTAAATAGCTCACCAGCATTCAATACACCGAATCTATTGGTGCAATTAATCTGAAATGTTGTATACTGGTAGAAGAGATTAAGAAAGTTCACGTATGTGACTTTCAAAACCGTGATAAGTAAGATAACCACCATGGTGGCCATGCGAAATTCAAATATTTAAAACGGCTTTTCTCGCGACTTATTCAACCGAGGGCAGTGAAACTTGGCATAGCAAATCTTTACTTGAAGCTCAACATATTGGCGTCTAACGTAGTTCAATTGTTTTGAAAAATTTAAGATGTCAGCTGTGTGAGTATAACATATTTTATGTTTTGTTTCCTAACCAAGTGATCAAAGTGAAACTTTGTGTAATGAAGCTCTAATATACTATTTGTCTTCTGACGCTTAAATCTTTGACTTTCAGGTAATAAATTATACATTGCGTGCATGCCAAGTCCTGAGGTACGAATTTCCCTAACATGTCAAGGGATAGTTCGATACCTGTGAAACTTGGTGTAGTGGGCCACTATTATAGTCCAAACATACAGTTATGTAAATCAAACTCTACTCACACAACATATTTCAATTTGTAATGTAGGATTTCACCTAGCTCCTTTAATTGTGGAATCAGACAAAGTAAACCATTAAAATAACCTAAACCTCAAAACCTGCAGGTTATGCATCTATCGGTTCCTTTTTACAAATTATATATGGCGCGTGTGTCAATTATTCAGGGATGAATTCCTCTAACTCACCACGGAATGATCCAATCACTGTGAAACTTAAAATAGTAGACCACTACTTTAGTCTAAACTTACAGGCACATAAATCAACATGTTACTTGTTATACATTATAGATGGGACACAAGTCATTTCCATACACATTAAATCCCCAAATCGTCATTGAATGATCGGAACTCTGTGAAATCTAATATAGTAAGCCGATGGCATACTCTTATTCTACATGTACATAAACCTATACGTTAATGTTTGTAAATTATAGGTGGCACGCAAGTCATTTCCATACACATGCAATCACCCAACTCGCCATTGAATGATCGGATTTCTGTGAAATCGGCCATAGTAAACCACTTCTATAATCTAAGCCTACAAGTATATAAATATGTTGCTTCCTTTTCACAAATAATAGATAGCGTGTTATTCTCTAAGATAAACGCCTGGTACTTCGATTTTATTGATACTATCGTAGCGGAAGTTAATGACATGAACTACAGTAGTACGATGAACGAACTATACTGGAACATATTAATGAATAAATGTTGCATTCATGAATTGTAGATGGCTTTTGTGCTTATTTCTAAAACCACACTTCTTATGGTTCGTGTGCCATTGAACCGATTGCTGAAAAAATGTATGTGAAAAAACTAAATTATAATCAATTTAATAAATAGATGATAGATCCCTAATATGAGCTCCTGTGACACACCTTAGAAAGATATGGTCTCTATGGGAGTGGTGGAAATTCACAGATGATATGAGTTAAATATTCTAGTTCGTAATTTTATTATGGTGGTGATTGCTGTTTCAAGGGGAAGATTACTGAAGTGATCTGCCCCAATTTTCTAGGATAGTTATCATAAGTTATGGATGGTGCGAGTGTTAGTTTCGAAAACTGAACACTTTTATTTATATCTTAATGAACAGGTCACTGGGAAAGTTGATAATATATACCAGTATATACTCTGGTACATATTTCCTTACAGAGATTCTGGCTCATCGTGTGACTTCAAACACATATTTGAAGGTAGGTATCTTGAGCAATGGTGGGGCGGTCGATTTGTTTTAAAATGGGACAAGCTATCATCCTAATAACATGTTTTGCAATCTTAAAATTTTACTTTGTTATTAGGCCCACTATTTGCTTTTCCAAAATGGCTACAATGTTTGGTAATTCAGTTACTAGTTTGAAATTGCCCCCCCCCCTCCCCCATGTATAATCACAGTATAGGATCAAAAGTTATTTAATCCATCATATGGATAATCTATTTAATTGATGAGGGGTTTTGTGGTTTAGAACAACAGTAAGATATAGGCTATTGAAATAGGAAATATTACTTCGTCACAGAACTACTTGCTCATATATGCTCCACCGTGAGGGTTATTTCAACACTATAAACCACACAAATAGAGAATGAAATATTACAGAGGCGAGGTTGTTTATGTCACTTTGAGTGTGTATCCTCTTATCGCGATATTCCTTCCCCAGGCAAACGTTCCGTTTCTTCTTCTGTCTATATGCTTCAGGGGTTACAAAGAGCAACCATAAGTACAATATTATGGCACATTGTTACATTAAAACTCATCGGGGCACACCGTTTCAATAGATATTGTGAACCACTGCCTGCTAGCAGAGCCGTGGAGACCTAAAATGGTCTCTAGGACTAGAATGTTCGGGAGCCACTGTCTTAAGGTTTCTTCCATTTTAATACGTTTCACTAATCCAACATGGCGACCGCGCGAAATATTTCTCCGGCACTCTATATCTATTACACTATTAAAAACATCACCTTGAAATTTTGAACGTTGTTAAAGGGCACTACTACAAGTTCACTTATGTAACATTCAAAAACCTGTTAAGTACTGTAACCTTTTTTAAAATATTTGCCAGAATCCAGGATGGGCAGGATCGCAGAATCTTCATGGTCCCCGGATAGAGAAACCACTAAAAATATACCTTACAAATAGGACAAAAGGAGTCTAATTCTACAATTGTACTATGGGACTATACTACTTGATAAAAATACTAACTACTTAAGGAGAGTGAGCAACTTGGGCTTCTCGGGGTGTAACGGGTGCCTATTATTACCTCCATAGTACAATTTTGATCTAACTAATATAAATCATAATCCTCAATTTATAAAAATAAAACGGCACTCTATATAAATGTTTGACCATTTATTCAAGAACACGTTACAACTAAGATAAAATGCCTTCCTAATCAAATAAAAATCGAATATAAAATATAGAATTATAAGATAAAATACTACGACGCTTTCAAATCACAAACCACTCTTCGACAATGCCTCTCGCATCTTCCAAAAAGTCTCCTTGACTTCTATTCACTTCTGGAGTTATTCAAAATATTCAAAACCCTAAAGTTCGAAGAATTCAACCATAATTTTGGTTTGCCTACTCTAAATACAATTATCTATTTAAATCGGTACATTATTAACTCCGAAATTATTTACATAAAATACAGTATTTGCACTTGAACTATATTGAAAATAGCCAGCAGTCACTATTTACAACGTCTCTTACCAAAGACTACTAACATTTCTTTACTCCAATTCTCCAATTCGAAATAGTTCTCCGGCACTCTATATCTCCGACACTATTACAGACATCATCCTGAAACTCGCTATAGCCGTGCAATTAAGTGTAGCTCATGCCTTAATTGGCATCACCTGGTTTATAATATACTGTATAAATAACCCCTGGCACCACAGCCCATGAAGGGCCTAAGCCTACCAAGCGACCGCTGCCCAGCCATTTGGCCTGCAGATATTGGGGTGACGCGTGATCAGCGCATCGGGTCCCCTTGACCGTTAATCTTGGTTTTCGTGATCGGAGCGCTGCCTCACTGTCAGACAGCTACTCAATTGTCCTCACGAGGCTGAGTGCAACCCGTTCCAGCCCTCACTTCAGTTTCTAAAATCCCTGACGGAGCCGGGAATCGAACTCGTGGCCTCCGGGTGAGAGGCAGCCGCGCTAACCCAACACCACGGGGCCGGCCATCACCTGGTTTAATAAATAGCCTACTACTAATAATAAAAAGATAATGCTTCTATATAGCTACTTTTTCCTGCGTTTTTCCTTCAACATGAACTTCTATAGTCGCTCTTGATTAAAATAACACGTAACATCCATTTCATATTCAAACTTGCCTTTACCAACTCACTTATTGCATATTCCATCACATAAATACAATATCCTTTACGTTAACTAACTTCAACATCTATCAGTTTCAAATAAACCTGACATTCTCTTATTACCTTGCACTAATCTCTACTTAGTATAAAACAAAGTCCCCGATTCTTGGATGGTACGGGTAAACTCGAGAACCACTGGATGGATTTGGATGCGGTTTTCACCATTCTGTAAAGGATATCTCGAGGATGCTTTCTGTAGAAAATAATTTATTTATGATCAAAGGAAGCCGAGCAGTAACGATTTCAACGGAAAAGTCGAAAAAAAGCTTGCATCCGAGCGCTTTGTAAGCTTACGCTGGGCAGACCGTTAAAAATATCTAAATACTATGAGTGTAAGAATTGTTCAGCATGGAAAGTTCTACAAAAAAGCCCGGGAGAGCATATCTCTATTTTCAATACATCGCCTACTATAAGTGTTTTTACGTTTTAATTTCTTCCAACTATGTCCATTCAACTACTGAGGCTAGCTAAGGGCGAGTCTATCATCCCTGTTACAGCCTAGCTAGCGGGCGAACCTATTGCCCCAGATACAGCCAGCAGCAAACCGTTGACTCGTGTTGAGTTAAGACATCTGAGAAGGGTGATTGTGTTTGGAGTTTCCCTGGAAGTGCAACTCGGGTTTTCTTCATTTCGCCTGTGATCACAGTCAAGTTAAGATTGGACGGAAGGGGGATTAGAGTTGCATTTACCTCGCCACTCCCTAGAAGTGCAACTCTCATTTCGCCTGTGAACTTTTCGTTCCACAAACTTCACAGTCAATTTAAGATTGGACGGAAGGGGGATTATATTATACTGCTCAAAAAAATTAAAGCACCACTTTTTTCTAAGGCCACCCAAATTTTGAAAAGTTGACCTACAAGCTCGAAATCTCAGTATGACGTTTGTCCTGACGCCTACCAAGCATATGCTTCAGCACAACTCCCCAACTTGAGTAGTTTCGGGGTAGCACCCCGAAAACCAGCCCATTTTCGAAAACCGCAAATTGAAGTTTGCGAAAAACGCTGCAGGACTTGTCGCAGGTTGCCAAAGCAGTCGAAAATGAATGAGTCTTGCTCTTAAAGGTTCCACAAACACGTTGAAATCGTTACATTTGACGTTTGGGCATTTTCAACCCCCTTCATCATCCCCTAAACATGGACTACCATTGGGGGCGTCTGAGAAGGTACCGGGTGTGTTTAACCACCTGAAAACCTGCACACCGTCCTCAGTTGCTGATTGCAGTAAGTTCTTAAGGCCTCCGGCAATGTTCACCCCTCCTAACACCCTCAACTGGCAAGGGACCAAACAAGCCCGTCTTGATTCACCCCTAAGGAAGGTTTAAATCGAGATTTTTATCAGTGTTGCTAATGGGGGGGTCTTCCCCTAACGTTTCAAAAGAGGACCTGTGCCTGTGTCGCCACCCCTTCCCTTGCTACCCCCTTTTGTATGATTTTTCGAATCAGGCCCTTTTTAAGGGCTGAAATGAGGTCTTAATCGCTGAAAGGGCTGTAAAGGTCCTTAGAAGTAGTGGTGACACGAAATCAACCCCTTCCGATCTATATACTATGAGTGTAAGAATTGTTCAGCATGAAAAGTTCTACAAAAAAGTCCGGGGGAACATATCTCTATCTTCAATACATCGCCTACTATAAGTGTTTTTACGTTTTCATTTCTTCCAACAATCTCCATTCAGTTACTGAGGCGACAGTTTACGAGCTAGCTTGTGGCGAGTCTATCACCCCAGTTACAGCTTAGCTAGCGTACGAGCTTATTGCCCCAGATACAGCCAGCAGCAAACTGTCGAGTCGTGCTAAAAACTTTAGAGAAGAGTGGATGTGTTTGGAGTTTCCCTGGAAGTGCAACTCGGCTTTTCTTCATTTCGCCTGTGAACTTTTCGCTCCGCAAAATTCGTAGTCAAGTTAATATTGGACGGAAGGGGGATTTGTGTTTCATGCACCTCGTCATTCTTAAATTACGTCTGACAAGAATTTGTTGCACATGCATCTCCATGATAATATAATTAATAGTCCAGTCAGTGATTTTAACCCATCATGCCGAGACGTAAAACGAATATTGGTCGTTGTCCATTGACATTGGAAAAACGAATGCACGTAATGCATTCATAACTGTTCCCGGGCAAAGCCGGGTCGGGTTGCTAGTAGTTAAATATAACAATTACTTTAAATATTTAAATATTAAATATTTCCAACGTCGTCTTAATCACATGGAAAATAACTCCAACCTTATAAACACAATTCTTACGTGCTTCCTTATACCACAACGTGTCTCCTCTTATTCTTAAAAACAATGCTGACTATCTCTCTCCTACTTAAGACATGTTTCACATAACAAAAGTTTGATGCATTTCAATCGGAGGTTGTGGTTGTTATAAATGGTCAATTCAGATTGTATTGTACAGGCTACTTATCTGGTTACGTCTTGTATTTACTAATCTCATGTAATTTTCTTTCAGGATTAGGGTATACCCACCTCATTAGAGAACAATCGTGTTGACCGACTGAAAAGCATCAACCTTTTGTTTACTAAGGCAACACTGAAAATGGCTTCAAACACCATAATGTTTCACATACTTGCAATACTTCATAGTTTCTATTTCTGCAATATCTTTCATTATGACTTAATAACAATACATTTTCTGTTCCCCTTCCTTATCTGTACTTATTGTTTCAGTCAACAATCCTGAAATTCTTTCTCAAAATACATTTCATTTTTCATATGGCCCTATATTTCCGTAGAACATTAAGAAATCTTTTTCTCCATATTGTCATAATTTAGGTAGAATCTCTGTTCTAACACATTCACGATCAGCTGTTATCATCTGATACTCAAATTCTGATTTCTCTATTTTAAATAATGATCCATGTCATTTCAAAATGTGATCAAATAAGATCAATCCTAATTCACATCTGATCTATAAAGATATATCAATAAAATCTAAAGTTCTATCTCAATTATAAAAATCTCCAATATACAGGGTGTATCTTAATTATACCGACAAAAAATTCAGGGACGCTCTGCGTGTTATGTAAAAGACGATGCCACAACAAATCGGATTGGCGGAGAAAATTTTTCTCTCCGAGAAAATGAGGTTACTTTGTTACTTCCGGGCGCGCGATTCAAATCTACGAACTCGCCGTATTTGATGAGCCAGCCAGCGGCTTGCTTTCTAGCTCAGCAACTACGGCGATTTCGTAGAATTGAATCGCGCGCCCGGAAGTAACAAAGTAACCTCATTTTCTCGGAGGGAAAAATTTTCTCCGCCAATCCGATTGCGGTATCGTCTTTTACATAACACGCAGAGCGTCCCTGATTTTTTGTCGGTATAATTAAGATACTCAGAATCGTCGATCCAACAAACTCCTAATCTAACTCAAAATAACTTATCCTGAAATATCAAAAATCCATGGAAAATAGCAAAATGTCAAAAATGGTTCCTCATAGAAATTCAAAATTCTCTACAAAACTACATAATTGAAATTCGCTTCTACCTTGTAACACTCTACGATGTTGGTGAAGAATATATAAGAAGATATACAAATCTGCTCCCTGGTGTTATCAGCGATTCGAACTCCCTTTTCTCCATTCAAACTGCATTTCTGGGCCTCCAATTCCATACTCGTTCGGGTCTCGAACTTGGCTCTCCTTCGAACTGGTTCAGTCATCTTCTTCTTTTTCTTCTTAGCGCAGATCTTGAAGCTCGTTTCTCTCTTGTATTCTTGCAATAGATGAATTTTAAGTCTCTTTTGCTCTCATATTAAAATTTTGTAGTGTAGCGTTTAAGTAATTCCTGAATTTTCCATTAATTGCTCCCTTATTGTTATCTGGTTACTATTGGAATTTCCATATATCTCAACGTCATGTTTACACTTGCACCTCCACTACCTTTTCAAAATCATATGCCGTTCCTCTCACTGTAGAAATGATTTCCATTGTTGAATAAGTTTTGAAAGACTTTGGGTATTTTCCTCGAAGCTCCGTCGTAATGGTTATGTTGTAATGCTTCAGCTTTGCAAAAGTGTATGCAATCTCATAGAATATCAATATAAATTCGAAAAGTGTAGAACTATCGATGTTTTATTATTCGGGGCAATTTATGAAAATCCCTCGTAATTATAATTGTCAATGTTCGAAGAAATGTTAATCAGGAATACTTCTTAATAATGTTCGTAATATTTCACCATATAGCCTAATCTTCTTTTGATAAAGTTCAGTAACGTTGCCCACTCTTATATTGCTGTTCACTCTTACTGAATTGTCTTAGTCCACTCGACTAAATATTGCTTTCTTCTCGAAAGACGAAAATATCACAAGTCCGCACGTTGTATTAATCGCGACTACGACTGTTCATCAGGGCTTGGCTGTCGATGTGAGTGCCATCGCCGTCAAAATATATTACAGGAAGACCGTGCTCTGGGCTCGAATACTGACACGTCTCTCCTCTCCATACGTTCACATGAAAAAGCCTCGCTTAATATTGCGCCTTCTCCCACCTTCTCAAATATGGTAGAGTCATTTCCAAAATTGCCGGAAAGTCTCCCACTCATATCTTGTAGAACAATTTTGCCTGGGGAACAGTACTTAAGTGATTTTCCTAAACATGACAATATTCTTTTGAATTTTCCGCATTTCTCAGTGAATTCAAATTTCTTCTGTAACAATTAATATTTGCTAATTAAACTATTGCTGGATTAATTGTGATTGGCCAATCGCCTCTCATGTCATCTTCATCCCTTCCAATATCTCTCTCGGTCGCACTCCCAAACGCATGACTCCTACTTTTTACAGGCACGCAGCCACGGTCTCTTATCATTTTTGCAATAAACCTATATCTCCCCTCGCCGCTCGCTCTCTCGTCGTTTCCTTTGATAGTACAGAAGCCGTCTCTAGTGTTGATTAAATTTAAACCAGTTAGGTGTCGGAAATCTTTTGACAAATCCAGTTCTTTGTTTCTGTATGATACTCTGACATTGCCAAACAGCTCTAGCCTCAATAAAATAATGCTGTCTTCTCCACGCAGCATAAAATCCATGTATTGAAATTATAAGCAGCATAATACAGGTTCATTACAAAACCAACATGGCGTCCAAGCTGAGTTAAAATATTTAAATGGAATTTTCTCGCGATTTAACCGTTCGAGCGCAGTGATACTTGGTACTGTAAATGTTTATACACGATTTAATCTACTGTCATCTAATTTTGTTCAATTGTTTTCGTTACCCCAATGACCGCTGTGCGAAATTTCAAGATACTATCATACATTTTTGTGTCCTAATCATGCGATCTAAGTGAACGTTTGAACAATGAACCTACGCAATAGTCTTCATCTAATGGTACATGTTATGGCGTATATAAATGACAATCCAACGTGGCGACCATCCAAAATATTTAGATGGTTCTCAATATCTACGAATCTATTACAGAAATCAAACTGAAATTCTGTATGCTTATAGAAACTTTTAACATACCTTCACCTATGGGGCTTTCAATAACCTGATGAGCACAAATCCAACAAGGCGGTGACGCGAAAGTTAAATATTTAAATGGATTTTTCTCTCGATTTACTTATCCGAACGCTATGAAACTTGGCACGGTATATTATATTGACGTGTAAAATAATTGAATGTTGTTAGAAATAAAAATGGTGGCTGCGCAATTTTTTTAAAATCTTGTTTTTATTTCTCGTGTCCTAATCTAGCAATACTCAATCATTTGATTGGAGAGAGCAAAACAAGGAAATGTCGGCAGCAGATTAAATAGTCTGCATAGAATGGCATGTGTAGCTATAACTGGAGCTATGAAAACTGCGCCGACAGAAGCCTTGAATACATTACTGGATCTCCCATCTCTATGCAACTTCATAGAGGGACAGGCTAGAATGAGTTCATATAGATTGGAACAAACAGAATGCTGGAAAGCACAAAGGCCCAATCTAGGACACTGTAAAATTAACAGAGTTATAACAGGGGAAGTACTATACATGCCTTCTGATTACATGATACCAAAGTATAACTTTGAGAAACCATTTGAGACCCAAATAATAAAAAAGGAAGACTGGGATATCAACAAGTGGAAGACCGATAGAGAGGATATAGTGTGGTGGACTGATGGCTCAAAAAGTGTAAGTGGTACAGGAGGAGGGATCAACGGAGAAAGACCTGAGAGATCAATTCAAATGAGCCTGGGCTGACACACTACTGTCTTTCAAGCGGAGGTGTTAGCTATCACCCCGTGTCTTGAAGTACACCTGAAAATGAAATATAAAGATAAGAACATTTTCATTTTTACGGATAGCCAAGCAGCCATTAAGGCACTAGAGGCTGTCCGGATAACATCCAAAATAGTATGGTACTGCCACTCAGTTCTCCTGAAGCTCTCAGAGTACAACACCGTTAAAATAATATGGGTACCAGGGCATGCAGGTATAGAAGGTAATGAAAGGGCAGATGAACTGGCCAGAAAAGGAGCAGAGATACATTTTGTAGGCCCAGAACCTGTATGTGGGATCTCTTACAGACAAGCCCGACATGTAATAGGTAAATGGGTACAAAAGAAGCAATTAGAAAACTGGAAAAAGACTCCAGGTTGAAGACTTGCAAAGGAACTGATAAAAGGACCAAACAAGAAGCACACTAAAGAACTTCTACAACTTAGCAGAGGAAATATAAGATGGATAGTGAAACTATTGACAGGACACTGCCATCCTAAAAAAACACCTACATTGAATTGGAGTAATAAGAGACAATATATGTAGGAAATGCAATGAAGCAGAAGAATCAGCTGAACACATACTTTTTGAATATGAGGCGCTGGGAAGAATTAGAATTAGAATCTCCACACTGGGTGAAGAAAGAGAGAAAATCCTAGAGGACCCAATAAGACTGATCTGCAGCTTTGTGAAGGGAGCAGTGATATCCAGGTGGGAATGAAGGGAACACATGGTAGCAAAAGATCTTGGAGGTCGACGCTAAACAGGAACTTGGAAACGAGAGGCCCCATGAATAAAAGAAGAAGAAGAAGAATATAGCAATAGAAGTGTAGGTTGATATAATGGACTATCATTAGAATGCCCGTCTGCTGGCATATAATTCTATAGCCTATATATGACACAATCAAACATGGCGTCCATACAATACATTTCACCCGTTCACAAAATCTTCGAAACTATTTAAGCAATGAAACTGAAATTTTCACGGTGTAAGAGGACTATTAACTAAGTAAATACATTAGACTTTCAAAATTCTGAGAAATACAAAAGCAACATGGCAGCCAAGTGATTTTCAAATATTTCAAATGCTTTTTCTGGCGATCTAATCATTGAAAGCAATGATGCTAAGAACAATCTTTATTCAGAGCTTAGTTATAGAGATATCTCATGTTCAATTGTTTTCAAAACTTCAAGATGGCATCAGTTTGAAATTTTAAAACCTTATATTTTTAACTTCTCATACTCTATCCAAGCGATTGAAAAGCAGATTCTAATATTAGGTTATTATAATAATCATAATATGTCACTAAATTCTGTAGCTTTCTTTTCATAAATCATAGAAGCTGTGCATTTGACTTTTCTTAAATTAAACTCCCCTGACTCGTTACAGAAAAATGCCATCCCACGGGAGGTGTCTCAAACACCGATACTGAAAGTTACTTTCTCAATGTAATGGTGTTGGTGGAGACATAGGTCGTGTATCAAAATATATTTTAATAGCCAGGAGGGTCTTTAATGGAAATGGCCAGTAGGATATATGAAGATAGACTAGTTAGTTCTTCACGGAACTACTTGTTGTCTTCTGCGATTGGTACTGTACCTGTATTTTCTGTAGCAACAGATCACATGTATTTTTAAGAAGCGAATATTACACTTTTATGTGGACATTTCAACTTGCAGTGGAGAATTACAACAAGCAAGACGCGAGCTTAGGGGAATTGCATAGGCAACCCTGCTACGCAGCAGAGATGACGTTTCAGTCAGTCCATGGTGACCCAACTCACATATGTTTTTGAAGGACGAGTTCGTTCACAAGATGGCTGCCCTACAAGCGCGACATAAAACTTGCAAATATTAACATTTACAGAGATCACAGAGGGGATCTACGACATGGGACTATAATTATATATTATGAGGAGTAATTTAAAGACATTTACGAAGTTACAGATGCTTTTATAACGTTAACAGGTGTTTATCACATTAACGGTATGCAGCTTCGATTTATATCGACCGGAGGATCATGGGAAAAATACAGTACAGCTGAGGGGGGCTCCGTATTCAGGCAGACACTCACATCTTGATTCTGGTACGACAACGAGTCTCAAATATCATTGAAATTGTGCGCTTTGTAAAGTCCGGCGCGAGAATAGTGCTTTACTGCAATCAGGCAGGCACGGCCGCGAAGAACATGGGACGATCGCATAGCTCAGTGTTAACGCAGTTCGGTCTAGAAAAGTGTCGCAAATGAACATTGTGCTTCTGATAAACTTTTCGTTAGCTTGTACGCTACTTCGAGTGAACTTATATTATAATCCAGTTATAAACGAACTTTACTACGATATTTTACAGTACTGCGTTGAGGGGAATAATCAACCAGTATAATTTGAGTGTAGTTATGAGTTGCTAAAGCATCCATAAGGAATGCAACACATAAGCAGGATTGAAATTCTAATAGTGATAATGGAATACATAAGCAGACGTATATATAAAAGGATACTCAAGGAGTTTATGGGATGATACTGAGATAATTACTACTACTATAATGAATCTTCAAACAAGAGAGGAGGTGTCAACTAACTCTTCGCTACAGACCTATCCAAGGGGTACGTGAGACGGGTTTTGAGTTACGGACAGCTGTTTCGGACCAGGAGAGGAGACGGGTTCGAACACCTGAATTACGGACCAATACTTCAACTTCTCAACGCCGAGGATGACGGTTCGGTCTCAACAGTGATGTATGTTCTTACATGCATTTACTCACATCAAGACAACATAAGGTAGCTGGGAGATTTCCTTATTAGTAGACGGTATGAATCATGTCATGTCTGCAGATTGCCTTTTTCACCATTTTTATTTAGTATCTTGAAAACTGGACTTGAAGATTAGACTTGACGTTTCTGTCATTTCTGTTTGATAGTCTATTTTAAGTTTTGATCCGATTACGGATGCACTTATGTAGTCAATTTTTGTGTAGATAATCTCTTTTGTCATTTTAGTTTTGCAACTTTGCTATTAAAATTTTGGTAATAAATTACGAGCATTATAATTAGTTGAGAAGAAATATTTATCTAGAAGGAGCGTTTTAGGAAGAATACTACGATATCTTTGTACTAGAATAGGAATTAGGAAGATGATGACCTACTACAATACTATGAACTTTTTGCAGTATTAATTCGGTTACTTCGTGAACTTCGAAACAGAATTACTTCGACATTTTATACAGTATTGCATTTCAAATGACTGTATTATTCTGCGCAAAACTAGATACATGCATTGCAATCTAAAGACATTATTAAGTGAATATTTGCAACATTTTTGGATTAGGAAATTATAGCCAGCTTTTGAATCATGTTTTTGAGTGGAGATATTTTTCTAGGATTAGAGTAAATTCAGTTTTTCAATGTTTATAGTTCATTTTGGTTTAGTCCTTTTCTGATTTCGCACGATTCTAATGGTTTATAGTGCAACCTATTAATATTAGGCATTTTTTCATGGTGTAGAATTGTACGAATCTCTTAAGAGGCAGACCAATTTTGAATTGATTTTGCAGATCTGAATTAAATCTCGATGTCTATTAAATTGTAATATTTGTAAAATATTTTTGTGATTATGGAAATTCATAATGAAATGAATTATATTTGAGAAGTATATCTCAATATCAAGTAAACTATATTCTGCCATGAAGGAATATGACATTGTTGGAATTTACAGATGTAATGAATTAAATTGAAGAATTATAAAACTATAATGATAGTTTTTCCAAAAGTGGATTAACACTTTGATAGTCATCTTAATTACGAAACATGATATTTCTTGATGGTTAATTGAAAATTTAATAACTTTATTTAGGTGTGGAAAAGTTATATACAGCTATTAAGCGCTATTATTCGTATTGAATGAAGCAATGCAGAAATTAATGAAATAATTTGGATACATTTCGATATCAGTGGATATTCAGAAATAGTGTGAAGTTTGTGTTAGGAATCTCGTGTGTGGAGAGATTGCCACTTATTTAATGAAGTTTTGAGAATTATGCGAACTAATAAGCAGTCGCTAAATTGTATATGATGATGAATATTATTCGTGAATAGAGCACGATAATTAAAGCTACAATGCTGTAATTTAAATATAATAATAATAATAATAATAATAATAATAATAATATCGTATGGCCTCGGGTGCCGGGTGCAAGCTTTGTAATTTGAGACCCAGAGGGTAGCTTGCATGTCGAATTTCGTTGTTCCTTGAATCACTATGAAAGTCAAGGAGGTTAGATATCTAAGCTCCTTGAACACTATAGCGCTTTCTAGTAGAGAAATGAGGAACTTTGTGTTGGTGGAAACTCCCGAGATTAATTTTGCCATTATGAACACGGCCTACTGAATTCAAATGGGTTCTTTGACATGCCAACATCGTATGACATGCGTGTCGTTATTTGCCGCCTTTCAAAAAAAAATCACTTACCACGGCCAGGAGCGAACCTGCAATCTTGGGGTTAGTAGACCGACACGCTATCCACTCACCCACCGTGGCAAGCTATTTAAATATAACCCACCACTTAAATGTTGATTAAATAGAAAGTTATTTATCATGAATTAAATTGTTAAAAATTGACGAATGTATAGTGTGAAACAATAATTGGAAAACACTCTATAATGTTGTAATGTATTGAAGATACGACTGAAATTTACTTGAAAAAACACTACGTTCGATGAACTTAATTGACTGTCGAATAAGACAGAATATGGTTAAAAATAATGTCATAATAATAATGTCAATGGATAATAAGAGAATCGGTGCAAGTAAAAGACTGTACATTTTTGTATATAATTCATAATTAATATTTTCTAGGGTATATGTGTATATTGAATTGACGATATTGTTAAATCGTGTATGGACGTCTTCATGGACAAGAAACATTGCATGTCGATGCAATACCATGATTTTCGTCAGGATTAAAGACGAACCGTTTTTGTTTTGTTATGCAGATATTAGATTATCATCTACACTATTCTTCGTAGATTTTGATCTACACTATACTACGTTTTTAGTTAATAAACGGAGTAATTCATTTTAAATACCAAATGATTTAGTGATTTATATTAGGACCAGAATGTGCTAGGAGAACCAGTGGAGCAATATTTCGAATGTTCAGCCATATGCCCGAGATTAATTTTAGAGTTTTTCGAGTTCTCTTTGAGCTAGTTTTTATTTGTTCTTTTACCACTGGGACTTTCTTAACACATTCTATTATATTGTTGTGTCCTTATCCAAGGTTGACCCATGTTGGTAGAATTTTTAGGGGTTTATTTCAGCCGGGTACTTCCAGATTCTACGATCCAGTTTTTCCATCGGATATCAACAGGTAAGACCATGTGGATACGGGTACAGTACCAAAAAAATGTTATCCAGTAGTTGTCCAAATGGTAAACAGCGTCGATTGGATTTAATAACTTTCGTAATGTAAATAGATGGATTGAAAATCCACAGCCTGCTTCCAGTTTACCGACCGGGTCAGGGAATGGAACGAATGAAGCCCCCATCTAGCGGCGAGGATATGAACTATGCCGGCTGCCGAAGCCTGTCGCACTCCCCTGGGGCAATGATTAAATGAATGACAGATGAAATGAAATGATAGTGGAGAGTGCTGCTGGAATGAAATTGTGACAGGGAAAACCAGAGTACCCGGAGAAAAACGTATCTGCCTCCGCTTTGTGCAGCACAAATCTCACATGGAGTGACCGGAATTTAAACCACGGACCCAGCGGTGAGCGGCCGGCGTGCTGCCGCATAAACCACGGAGGCTCAAATAGATAGATTACCAAAATTAATTATTTGGCTTCTAAATTTACTATCTAGCCTATAACGGATTATTAATCATATTTTGAATTCTGATACCTGTGGTATTCCCTCTTCCCTCCCAAAATGTATGTTACTTACAAGGTTCTTTATATGAAGTGTCTTGTTCTTTCACTCCCTTTGCATATAAACTTCTGCACTTGTGTTTGAATCCAGCTTAGGATGATACGATTTAACAATCCCCGTGGACCGGGACTACAGCCCATTTGCCCTTCGCTCCCCTCGAGCCGGCCTGCTGGCTTTAGTAGACAAGGTGTGGCAGGTCACGTGAAGTGTCGCTACTCGGGTGACAAGAACTCTAGGTAGGCCTATACCCCACACACCAGTGAAGCGTGACGAATGAAGCATTTTGGCCTGCATGATTTGAGAGTAAAGGAAGTACGTGACCGTGGAGTTCAGGGATTGTGGTGTGCAAGGTTAAGTGTTCTCAAGGATACAGGAGGAGAACACAAGGTTCGAATCCTTTATATGAACCAAGCCTCTACCCCTGTTTTGGATTCTGAACCTTAAAAATTCATCTCCATAAATGAAAAACAAATTCTTGAGTAAGAATGGACAATGCTGTGTATTTACACTAGAAAATACAAACTTATACGAAGAAAATACTGTAAAAGAGTTACGATCCATTTACTTCAATCAAGAAAAGAGAAGTTGGAGTTTCTAGGTCGAAAACACATTTGAATTTAATCTCCTTATGCTCAGTGAAGGACTGAAGTGGGTTTGCTTTTGATTTATCTAGGGGCTTTGCGACATCGTGGACATCTAGTCCTGTGTAGGCTACTTGGGTGTGTGTGTGTGTGTGATTGTGTGGGGCAACTCTCTGATAGGCTAATCTGTGCGATTGCGATGGCTGTAGTGATGTTTGTATTTGTAACTGAGGTTAGGATTTGGAGGGAGGAGGGCGTACGTAGCCTTTAGTTACGAGCCATCCTGACATATCCCTGGAATAGAAGTGTTCAATCAAGTACTGTATGAAGTCTAAGTTTAAATATCTGTCACTCAACTTACGAATAAAAGTTGGATTATTCTTCGGTGTTTGATTACATTTCTTCCTACCATTCACATCCTTGCGATTACTATTTCTTTTATCCAGGTCTGAAGAGGCTAAAATTTCACAATGAAGCATCACTATCACACTCGGTACCAGATTTCTTAACACAATCATTATATGTATATAATACAGCATCCTACACTTGGTTTTAACTGACGACGAAAAACCTGGGTTGGTCTTAACCGAGTCCGAACTAACCATGGTCGATGTGGGGCATGCGATCTTTCCCGAATTGTGTTCTTGGCCATAAGGCATTTTCAGTGTTGCCCAATTAGCCTTAACTCTCTACTGCATGAATTTTATTAGAATTTCGTCGGATATACATTTATATTACATACCCATTTAGGAAGAACGTAACACAATTTGTCACACAATAAAATTGATAGGCTGCAGAAAATTTGCAATTCATATTTTGTTGCCATATGGCAACTCTATGCACATAATCAACATTACAATTTCGGGCCAGATGGCCACAGGATGTAGTACAGGCTTAATTGGTACATTTGTGGTCAATCAACATGTACTTACATCAAAAAAAGTTTTGCATCACCTCGGTTCCCAGATCTCCGGCATATAGACGTTGACTGTGTATATTGTATCAAAGATACAGTCCCTTTGACTGTTCATAGATGTCACTAAAACTGCTCAAAGATGTAAACAACCATGCATGAGCAGGGCCTATTAGACGGAGGGGGTACGACAGCCGATCAGTTCCAGTCATTCCACCAGGACGAAGGTACGCTGCTCATGTTGTCTGTAGTTCTACCATGCCTAGAAGGTCAATACCGCAGTTCGATCGCGTCCGCATTGTTACTTTGTGTCAAGAAGGGCTCTCAACAAGGGAAGTTTCCAGGCGTCTCAGAGTGAACCAAAGCGATGTTGTTCGGACATGGAGGAGGTACAGAGATACAGGAACTGTCGATGACAGGCCTCGCTCAGGCCGCCCAAGGGCTACTACTGTAGTGGATGACCGCTACTTACGGATTGCCGCTCGGAGGAACCCTGACAGCAATGCCACCATGTTGAATAATGCGTTTCTTTCAGCCACAGGACGTCGTGTTTCAACTCAAACTGTGCGCAATAGGCTGCATGATGCGCAACTTCACTCCCGACGTCCATGGCGAGGTCCAGCTTTGCAACCCCGACACCATGCAGCGCGGTACAGATGGGCCCAACAACATGCTGAATGGACCCCACAGAATTGGCATCACGTTCTCTTCACCGATGAGTGTCGCATATGCCTTCAACCAGACAATCGTCGGAGACGTGTTTGGAGGCACCCTGGTCAGGCTGAACGTCTTAGACACACTGTCCAGCGAGTGCAGCAAGGTGGTGGTTCCCTGATGTTTTGGGGTGGCATTATGTGGGGCCGACGTACGCCACTGGTGGTCATGGAAGGCTCCGAAACGGCTTTACGATACCTGAATGACATCCTCCGACCCATAGTGCACCCATATCGGCAGAATATTGGAGAGGCATTTGTCTTCATGGACGACAATTCTCGACCTCATCGTGCACATCTTGTGAATGCGTTCCTTCAAGATAACGACATCGCTCGACTACAGTGGCCAGCATGTTCGCCAGACATGAACCCTATCGAACATGCCTGGAATATGTTGAAAAGGGCTGTTTATGGACGTCTTGACCCACCAACCACTCTGAGAGATTTACGCCGAATTGTCGTTGAGGAGTGGGACAATTTGGACCAACAGTGTCTTGATGAACTTGTGGATAGTATGCCACGACGAATACAGGCATGCATCAATGGAAGAGGACGTGCTACTGGGTATTAGAGGTAGTGGTGTGTACTGCAATCTGGACCACAAATGCTGAAAGTCTAGCTGTATGATGGTACAACATGCAATGTGTGGGTCTCATGAGCAATAAAACGAGCTGAAATGTTGTTTGTGTTGATCTCTATTCCCTTTGTATTTAAAGGTTCCGGAACTCTTGGAACCGAGGTGATGCAAAACTTTTTTTGATGTGTGTATATAGGTATACGCTCGATTACCGTATATTACAGTACTCAGGATTTAAGGCACTACCTAATAAACAAATACATATAAGGGGGTGGAGGTAATTACAATGCTGAAATGTTTCGTTAATTCAGCGAACATCATTAGGTCCGGGTTAAACAACTCATTCATATAGGCTATACCAGAAAACTAACTACAAAACCCACAAATAGTGGCTGCCCTCCACCACTACCCCATGAATGTACAGTTACTACTACAGACTTATTTTACATACTAGAAGAAGAACTGGACAAATATCTCAAGGTCATTACTCGTGAGCCCTTGAGGGTGTAGCACTGCGTTGCGGGCTACGCACATCCTGGCTTCTTTAGAGCCTCGTGCTAAAGGCAGGAGATACCATGAAAAACAAGAAGTATTACCTCTAGGGGAATTATGGGATCAGAAAAGAAGAAGATAAAGGCCAATCAACGCAGGAAAATGAAAGGAACCCTAGATCTTGGATACCCCAATTCTGTCGGGGTTGTTAGAGAACAAGAATTAACCAATTGAGGTTCACTGTCTCATTCTCTCAGGCGGCAACACCGGATGCATATACTCCCGTCCTGCCATCAAGGGCGTATAATCCCAAGAGTTAACCAATTGAGGTTAACTGTCTTATTCTCTCAGGCGGCAACACCGGATGCATATACTCCCGTCCTGCCATCAAGGGCGTATAATACCAAGAGTTAACCAATTGAGGTTCACTGTCCCATTCTCTCAGGCGGCAACACCGGATGCATATACTCCCGTCCTGCCATCAAGGGCGTATAATCCCAAGAGTTAAACCATTGAGGTTCACTGTCCCATTCTCTCAGGCGTTAACACTGGATGCCTATACTCCCGTCCTGCCATCAAGGGCGTATAATCTCTTAATTAGTGCATTGGGAAGATGTAAGTCTATTGCAGGATTCCTGCCTACGTTCTGTGAAGTTAAACCACGAAATGCCTAGAAATGCACATAGCAGGAGGCGCTCTTCATACTCCATTGTAAGATAAGCTTTAGAAATATGAGCTTGAATTAAGTTCACTATGTTATTGAATTTCGTGAATTTTAGACAAGTGACATTCTTAATTTTTTCATTTGCCAACATAACTGAAGTTAATGTTCATTGGGAGACAATTCCAGGGCCCAGTAGGGTTCATACCAAGGCCCGGTGGTTTGAGAAACACTGCATACACTTCCGTTTTATTCCACAGTTAACATCTACACCAGAACTGTGGCAGGTATGTACCCAACAGTAGAGGACCTGTTCGACGAATTCTACGAGCTTAGGTCTGTAGTTCTTTTAATAGTAGAGTTTCACAGCAACAGAGAAAAAGTAATGCGATATGAGTACAACAGTTAACATTGAAAGAGGTTCAGCGACAAAGAAGAAGTTGCTACTTCTCACCAATAGATTTTAAAAAATCCTTAACTGCCGTTATGATGTGGGGAGTAAGTATTGTAGCTTCCCAGGCTCGAGTTCGATTCCCAGGTCAATTGGAGAGGGGGGGGGGGGGGGGCTGGAACGAGGTGCACTTGGCTTCGTGAGGACTATTAAGAAGGAGGTGGGCCCAAATCCGACTTTCGCTCATTTTAAAGGGTTCATCTACCGAAATGGATATCTCGTACCGGTACGTAAGCACCCTCAAATGCCAACCCGATCAAGTAAACTCTGGCACAGTGAAATACCCATGACATGGGTGTGAGGAGAAGGGGTGTAGACTAGTCTAAAGCTCTAACAGTTTTGGTTTTGGCATCTGTCTACGACTGGGATCGTGAGACAGCCGCCCCCTGTACCCAAGCCTGTAGAACTTAACTTCGGCACAACCCGTTGGCATCAAAGGCCACAGATATATGTCTATATATCCTGTAGTGATCCAACGCTGAGAGGCCAAAGTGACAATAAAGAAAAGAAGAAAGAAATGTTCTCTAGTGTATCTAAGAACACCTCCAAGGTAATTTACTTCCATCAGGAATATCTAAAAGCACAGTAACTTAAGGGATTTTGGGGTTACGTCATGAACGGGACTGTCCACTGTACGGTTAATATGACACAATACTTTCTATATTATTATAACGACAGGTTACTGTCATGGACAATGGACATGAGTTTGTAAGACATTGGTTTGTAATTAAGTCTTGAGCCATCAAGGCCGGGATTACCAGAGCATTTAAACCACTAATGCAGATGATGTACCAGTACGGTATTTACATGGAATGGATGTGGAAAGCATGGTGTGTATGCCTTGTGGTGATTAGCTATACTGTATAGGCGCCTGATTTACACACTATCAACGATCACGCACTGTGGCAGACACTGAGAACCTTCAGTGTGAGATTCCTTTGTGACGTGCGCGAGTTTCTGGTGGTGCGTTATTCAGCCAGACGTGCTACATCTCGAGCCAACTTTAATTAGGGTTTTCTACAAAATAAGTCTTCTGATTTTCAACCTAATGAATGACTCGACATGAGGTGGAGTTTAGAGGTTTCGGAAATCACAAACGCATTTCAAGTAATTCATTTATTAGTTTATTCAAATATTCTGTACGATTATTATCAGAATAGTAATTCATATTGTAATTAGTTGGCAAATGCTCCTGAATTGTGCTTTAGAGTGGCACAAAACGTTAAATATGTCCATAATAACGACAAATTCCAGTCATGATTTTTGGGCCTACAACTTGAAAACTTAACCTCTTTAGGATGTCACGCAAACGAAATACTTTAATTCAAACATGACATTATATTATGTGTAAACACATTACATTCTTTGTGCGGTAAAATGTACAGTACACCGAATTATAAAAACGAAAACTGAATGTATTCCTTTATAGGCACTCTGAACCTTCAAGGATAGGAAAATAGCATAGCCTAAGAAATCAGCCCTGAAAATAAAATTTTACTACAGGGCACAGTCCCAAGACCATAAAGTAATTACGGTACTATACACGTATATTATATGTATACCGGGAGAATCAGCGACCCCTAATAATATTGTTTTATGCATTCCTACTAGCGTTGTTATCAGGTAGGTCGATTTATGTCTCTGCTTCAATCCCGTATGGTACTGAAAATGAAAATCCACAACCTGCTTCCAGTCTCCGACCGGGTCAGGAATGGAATGAATGAAGCCCCCATCTAGCGGCGAGGATATGAACTGTGCCGGCTGCCGAGGCCTGACGCACTCCTCTGGGGCAATGATTTAATGAATGACAGATGAAATGAAATGATAGTGGAGAGTGTTGCTGGAATGAAATGTTGAAGGGAAAACCGGAGTACCCGGAGAAAAACCTGTCTGCCTCCGTTTTGTCCAGCACAGATCTCACATGGAGTGACCGGGATTTGAACCACGGACTCAGCGGTGAGAGGCCGGCGTGCTGCCGCCTAAGCCACGGAGGCTTCCCCGTATGGTACTAATTACTATTATTGTTCTCCGGTGCGGTGTGATTACAGACTAATACGAGGGGGAAATAATAGTGTTCAGTATCGTTTGCGGGATATGCTTACAGTGTATACTGAATTTGAATTTTGAATTTGAATTTATTGTTACTCTTATACAGGCCACTGAGGCTACAACGCCTCTTTATGCAGCTCTCTTCAGAGGGCGGTTATATACAATAGAATAAATGAAGAAAGAAAAGAAAAACTTAGCCTATACATACAGTTGACAATTATAAATGAAGAAAGAAAAGAAAACTTAACCTATACATACAGTTGACAATAGAAGTTCTTGTTATTACATCCGTTCACCTTGAACATGATAATTGTATAGCTGATAGATCACAATGAAGGGAGTGTTTTATCGCTCTGATAGGAAGTCCTGAATACTGGTGCAATTTATATTTATTCCAGAGAATACTAGCTGAAATACGGAATGAACCTTTGCATTTTTCGGTTCTGTGATGAGGTATCTGGAGCATTTGTGCAGTGTGTCTATTTGCACGGTTATGCACTGATTGCATGGGAGTTAGTGTGCAGTAAATATAAGACGGAGTTTTGAATTTTAGAATTTTTATCACAGTCAGAGCCATGGCATACTGTCTTCGTTCCTTCAACTTTAGCCATCCAATCTGGACGTAAAATGGAGTTATATGAGACTCTCTTGGTACATTGAGTACAAACCGCAAGCAAGCATTTTGCATTCTTTGCAATTTTGTATTGAGGACCTCTCCCATATCATGGTAAATTATAGATCCATAGTCAAATATTGGTAATATCAAACTCTGTATAAGTATCTTTCGTACATTTTGGGGCAAATAGAAGCAAGTTCGCCTAATTTGATATAATGACGATGCAACCCTTTTCAGAATCATGTTTGTGTGATCCTGCCACGATAATCGAGAGTCAAAAATAACTCCCAGATTTCTTACTGCTGACTGGTACGGAACTGTTTGGGATGCAAGCTGTAAAGGTGGTACTGGGTCAGGTAGGGAACTGAGTAATTTGGTATAGCCGATGATGATCGGTTGCGTTTTTTCGAAGTTAAGTATTAGATTATGATCGAGTGCGTACTGAGATAGGCTTTGAATGTCACTGTTAATTAGAGCTACTTTCAAATGAATGGATTTCAGATCCGTGTGTAGATATAGCTGAAGGTCATCTGCGTACATATGATGTTGACAGAATTTAAGGACAGATGGAAGGTCATTTATATACACGGAGAACAGGAGTGGACCAAGGACCGAACCCTGCGGCACACCTGTTGTTACTTCACACCATTCTGAAACATTGTCATCTGCTAGGACTACTCTCTGACATCTGCCTGTTAGGTAAGACCTAAACCAGTTCGTTACTGACTTTGAAAGGCCTAGATTTCTTAATTTAACTAGTAGGATCTCATGGTGAACTCTGTCAAAAGCTTTGCTGAAATCGAATAGAGATAATATAGTTATTTCCTTCCGGTCCATTGCAAGACGAATGTCGTCTGTGACTTTAATAAGGGCTGTCAGAGTACTATGTTTTGATTTATATCCAGATTGGTTCGGGTTTAGGATATTGTTGGAATTTATATATTCATAAAACTGATCAAAAACAATCCGTTCTAACGCTTTCCCAATTGCACACAATATACTTATTGGTCTAAAGTCACTACAGTTTAAGGCGTTCGTGATTTTTGGTATTGCTTTGATGTTGGCTTTTTTCCATTGTGTCGGATAAATACCCATTTGCAGGCTATAGTTAAATATATGCAATAAAACTGGCATGAGAAGGTCCATATTCCTTTTCAATAGCGTAATAGATATATGATCTGGTCCTATGGCTTTTGAAGTTATCCTAAATATGGCTAAATGAATGTCCTCTGGATATATATAGCCAAAATGAAATTCTTCCCGTCGGTCAGTAAATTTTTCCCTGTAGTTAGCAACAGTTGACAAAACTCTATTGCTGTCTACAACGGTTGATACGTTTAAATAATGCTTATTAAGCTCATCAGCGCTCATTGTTGGGTTATTGCTTTTGTGTCTGGATTTTCCAACACCGAGAGTTTTTATAGCTCTCCACAAAGCCGAAGAGTTTTTAGCTGAATTAATTAGCGAATGAGTGTAACGTATCTTTGTATTACGAATAACTTGCTGGGTTCTGTTGCGTAAGCTTTTGTATTCTACAATGTCTGATTGAAGCAGAGAAATATCGACCTTCCTGATAACATGCGTTAGTTGGGCTGCATAAACAATATTATTAGGGGCAGCTGATGCGCCCGGCATGTACGATGGCGAATTAAAAAGTAAGTTACGCTTCCCAGTTATGGCTCTTGATTAAACCACATACAAATAGGCAACACGGCTATGACAACATACAATGTAAGTTCACTCTTCCACATAGTCCCTAACCAACCTTTCGATTCCAGATGCGTAGAAATCACTTCCAGCGCTGTGTAACCACCTGGATGCAGCTGCTTTCACCTCCTCATCGTCCACCACTTCACCCCCGAAACAAAAAGAACATCGATGGAATGGGGTGCACACCACATCACCACAACGAGCAGGAAAGGTAATGGAATCAGTTTCCTTTGACATGGAGGGTGTGGTACACGTGGAAATTATGCCGAAAGGCACAACAATCAACTCTGCCTCGTTTTGTCAAACGTTGAACCGGTTCGATTCCCACCTCATCTTGGAAGTGGTTTTCCGTGGTTCCCCACTTCTACTCCAGGCAAATGTCGGCTTAAGGCCACAGCCGTCTCCTTCCCAGTCCTCACTTGACTTACAAATACACACACCAATACAGCCATCACAATAAGACAGGTTATCAGACAAATTCCACACACAGACTAGTACGCGATGTCGCCAAGCCCCTAAATAAATCAACAACAACAATCATAAGTAAAATGGAACGTTGCATTTCCCAGAGGTGGGCAGTAAACCAATTAAGGACCGTTATGAGTTTCGGTGACTAAGCTGTTGTCACGTTTTGTAGGCGTTATTCATACATTCGGTTTCATTGTCAGATTGAAATAGAGCTATTGTCAACGTAACCACAAGCCTTGCAATGTCACTGTTACATAAGGGCTATTATAGTTCTTGTTGATTCATTTACGGGATATGCGACATCGTGATCATGTAGTCCCGCGTACTTCGGTGTGTGTGGAATCTGTCTCGTAACCTAAGACATTGTGATGGCTGTATTAGTGTGTGTGATTGCAATTAGGGCTATGATTTTGGGGTGGTTATGAACTTAATTTAGAAACCATCCCGGCATTCACCTGGAGGAGTGGGGAAACCACGAAGACCCACTTCTGAGAAGGATGAGGTAGGAAGAGGATCCACTCTTCTCAGTTCTACTTGTGTAAATTTCACGGCCGGTTCAGTATTCTTCGGAACGGCCGAAGAATATCCTCGGTTCTGCCTTATGTGGCTGACTGAAACCCGCTCCAACCATGAGACCAGAATTACATTTCTTGGAAGAGCCCGGAATAGAATCCGGACCTCTTCGTAGACTGCCAATAATGCTAGCCAAGTTTAGAAGCTTGAATGTTCTGGAAAGATAAGTAACAGTAATTGATTTAAGAATTGTATCACATTGACCGTACACTACACTACCTTCATAAGGGAAAGTTTCCGTATTCTTCAGTAAGCATACTGTTCATGTTGTCCTACTTTACTAATGAGGTTGCCACGGTGAAGGCCAGGTTTCTTGGTCAAGGATTAGCAACGAACGGAACTGTGTGCCGTTTAATTTGCAATATCTTGGCAGTTTCCAGAAAAACATGAATGGACTCATAAACTAAAATATGTTTGATATATGATTCAGTGAAATCGGTTCGTGTGCCTTCCATCAGGCCAGTGGTTATAGTAACTGTTCCTTGACTACAAGGAACCGAGTTAGATTCTCTGCTCCAGAAATGGTACAGCCAAAGAAAAAACATAACAACATAGCTATACATTACCTAAAAATAAAAATTATTAGATATACATACTATATATAATAACACTGGTCAACGCGATTTTTGAAGTAGTAAAACAGATATTTTCAAAGGCCCTTCAAATTCAATTTTAATGTAGGACTGAAATTCTTCTCTCACTCATATCTTGTGAATCCCTCGACAGGCTGAATGTTATATACTGACGTGTAGTCTCTGTACTTTCAAATCCGCGATGTGACAATGCTGTTCTCTTTCACGGTCCCAGCCACATTTGGATATCGCTCCTGAACTTGCAATACCGCATATCTGAAAATACTCCATTAGTTTTCTTATGATTGGTCACGTCTCCCAGCCGTATGTGAATGTGCCATCCAACAGAACAATTCACGCTAGGATCATTTTCCTGTGTAGAAAGACAAAGGAAAATGAACCTTAAATATACTGTACTTAGGAGTGCAATGAAAATGAAAATCCACAGCCTGCTTCCAGTCGACCAACCGGGTCAGGGAATCGAATGAATGAAGTCCCATGAACTGAGCCGGCTGCCGAAGCCTGTCGCACTGTAGGAGTGCAAAACCACACGGAAATACTTTTCTACAGTAGGCTACAGTAAATTTAAAGCTCGTTTTTCTTTACGCCGCTACACAGGAAAATGAACCTAAATTGCTCTGTTGGACGTCCCATCCGCATACGGCTGGGAGACGTGACCAACCATAAGGAAAATATTGGGAAAGAAGAGCATTGTCAGATACGCGGTATTGTAAGTTGAGTGACGATACAATTATAGCCCCGCATATTAATCTTGCAAGTGTCACTTACCAATGTTCATGTATACTGAAAAATAACCCGAAGAAGATTGCTTGATTGGATTGTATATCGTCGGAGTGCCTGCAAAATCCGTTGTGTAACAATGTTGTTTCCTTCCATACCTTACCTTAAAACCAGTCATACCCACAGCTACATGTGGTTATAAGCCCCGTATAACAATCTTGTAAGGGTCACTTTCCTATGTTCGCAGCTAGAAGAATATAATTCGAAGAGAATTGCTTGTTTGGACTGTAGCGCCTATTTACATAGGGCTTGAAGGACGTGAGTTGCAATAGGGGAAAGAATGGAAGTGAACAACATTGTCACATAGCGGATTTTACAGCCACAGCGATGATTTGTGGCATGTTTTCTGTTACGCATATCTTTATGTTCTCCACTTGAAGGTTCCTGATTTGGTTTTTCTGTTTAGCCTGTACATTACTTTGGCGCCAAACCACAGACTGTTTAGTAAAAGACCGCCACATCACTTGTCAGTGTTGAGAACGTACGAGCAATGGCGTAACTACGGAGGGTGATCAGGAGGATCAATGTCCCCCTCCCCCAGAGCCAAATAATGAAAATATGAAATTTGATGAAGTTTTTAATTTTGATTAAAACCAATCTTCGGAATGAAGACAAATGATTCGATTGTGTTTGAAAGCGTTTCTTTATAATTCAATATCAACAAAACTGTAAAATCTTTGAGCATTTGCACATTACAAAGTGCAAAGATTAATGAAATCAAACACGAAAAAAATATAGATAGGTTTTGGAACTACGGGACCGTATATCAGCTTTCATTCATTATGACTCATTATGTCCCCTCACCTCCAATGTAATTTTGCCTCAGCTCATCCCCCTCCAGAAGCAAACCCCAGTTACACCACTGGTCCGGAGAAAGTTCCTTTCGTCGATATTTTAGCCAGCTTTGATTTGATGTGATTTTGTCTTAACTTGAAATACTTTTAATTAGCAAGTTGATGACGATGGTGATTGTTGCTTTAAGGGGCAAAACATTGAGTTCATCTGCTTATAATTAACTAGCAACCAGCCCCGGCTACGCCCGGGAATAGTTATGAATGCATTACGTGTTGAGCGCTTTTTTTTCTATGTCAATGAACTACGACCTATATCCGTTTTACGTCTCGGCATGAAGGGTTGAAATCACTGACTGGAATATTATTTATATTATCATGGAGATGCATGTGCAACGAATTCTTGTCAGACGTAATTTAAGAATGGCGAGGTGTATGACACACAAATCCCCCTTCCGTCCAATCTTAACTTGACTGTGTATTTTGCGGAACGAAAGGTTCACAGGCGGAATAAAGAAAAGCCGAATTGCACTTCCAGGGAATCTCCAAACACAACCACTCTTCTCTGAAGTCTTAACTCAACACGACTCGACAGTGTATCTGCGGTAATAGGCTCGCCCGCTAACTAGGCTGTATCTGAGGTGATAGGCTCGCCCCTAGCTAGCTCGTAAACTGTCACCTCAGTAATTGAATTGAGATTGTTGGAAGAAATGAAAACGTAAAAAACACTTATAGTGGGCGATGTATTGAAGATAGAGATATGCTCTCGCCTACTATTTTGTAGAACTTTTCATGCTGAACAATTCTTACACTCATAGTATATTCATATTTTTAACGGTTTGCCCAGCGTAAGCCTAAAGAATGCACAGACGCCGGGTTCTTTTTCGACTTTTTTACTGAAACCGTTACTGCTTGGCTTCCTTTGATCATAAATAAATTATCTTCTACAGAAACCTTCCTCGAGATATCCTTTACAGAATGGTGAAAACCGCATCAAATTCTCGTGACTACCCGTGACATCCAAGAATCGGGGACTTTTTTTTAATACTAAGTAGAGATGAGTGATTTAATTAAATTGGCAAAGGACTTAAAAGGAAGGTACCGCCTCGGCATTTGCCTGGGGTTGAAAATGGGAAACCATTCCAAGGACACCCGACGGTGAGATTGGAATCTACTCGTCTCCCGAGTCATCAACGGAGTGGCTACATTGACTATGGTATATTATGCTACATGGTTCCTCTCCCTATTTGCATTCTTAGCCTGAGGGAAGCCGGGCAGAAATGCTAGTAAATAAATAGATAAATAAATAAATAAATGGCTTTAAAGCTATGAACAGCGAGGGCATGCTTATCCTTTAATAATCCCGTTTCTGCGGGGCCGAGGATGAGATGCGATGGATTTCTATGTAACGGGTGATTTATACGCCCAGATGCCCTTCCTGACGGCAATTTCATGTGAGAAGCTAATGACGGATGACATTTGTTCATTCATTTAGCGCAGTCTTACACAGGCAGGACCGATGGGCTCCAGGAGCGATTATAGTTTTCGGGGCCCAGCAAAAACCTATGAGCGACTATCACGTAGACAAGTGACGAGCCACGTCGGCTGTAGTTGCTAAGCGAGTACGTGGTGTGTTCACTCCACAGGAGAGGTGTTGATGATAATAATAATAATAATTGCAGCACCCTTCATCAATTCTCTACATTGAAATACAGTAAACCATGAGAATCAATGGTAATGTAAATATTATTAAACTACGACGAGTATACATTTTGCAAGTTTTAACAAAGCAGGTATTTTGCCTCGTCTCATCGATTCAAAGTATGAGACTTACATTGATAACATTTTAACAGTACGTTACTGATATCATGTTACTCACAACCACCAAAATCGTTCAATTTATCAATCATTCACATCACATTCTTAGTTTCCTAAGAACACAGGGGGCTACTTGGCTCCATCTGAAAACTACAAGTAGGCTATCTTAGTTAGCAAGTTATGTATTGTACCCAATCAGAGATTGGTACAAGATTCGAACACGCGATCATTTGGAAAAATATAGTAAATTCATATTAGAATGAAGAAAAGATTCTGTGAACTCGGTCTTGAACAAAACTGACAAAGGAGCAGATGTTTAATTTAAAAATACAGGAAGAATAAATACTAATTAACGTCAAGTTATAGTTAAAGACCAGATCTGGAAACCAATTAAGACGTGCTCAAAGAAGGAACTTGTTGACTATTAAAAGCATGATGTCACGCGCGCAAGCCAGCAAGATTGGAAGTGTATCTGGAGACATTAATATCCAAAGTAATGGGGGAACTATTTCCAATTTACGATATGGATACAGTCGGGGAAGAACTCAATTAATGCAATTCAGCTTAAAAATGTACGTAGGCGAGGGGGAATAACACGTCTTACAAGTGAAAAATAGCGAATAACATTTAAATTAGCAATTGAAATTAAATAATACCACCAGATTAAGAAATCTAAAAGGAAATGCGATTTTATAGAGTATTGAAACGCTGTAATATTTGAATAAATAAGAACCGCTGAGACAGCATTACGTCAGTGGGTTCAGGCGCAATGATATGCGGAAGAAAAGAAGTAATAAGCGAGGCCCCATAGTAGGGGTAATAACTTAATCAATTAATATAAAATAATGGGACGAAGGAATTCAAATCCGCAAAATGTATTATGGACAATTAGAGTATTAGCTACATGTAGGTAATTTTTAAAAGAAGATCGGAGCAGGAAATAAAAAGTTAAGCTCTTGAAGCAATTAAGGGACTACATTTCAGTCCAATCTATATAAAAGGATAGCGGAGCCGAGTCAAAGTCAGTCATCTACTACGCCTTGCAGAGGCATGTTATAGTCATCTGGTGCGCTCTGAGGCAGAGCCACGTTGGTTCAAGACCACGCTGATTCGCAGCCACTCGACGGAACGTTGGTTCGAGAAAGTCAGTCTTCTTGTAGGTTCCGAGGGAACGCTACATTAGTTCAAAGTCGCAGTCATATCACGTCACGTTGGTTCAAGACCACGTTAGTAAGTCTGCGTTATAGTAAAGTAAATTCAAGAGCTATGATGGAAATCCATCTTACGCTACAGCCAGCTATTCGAGCCTGAGTGAGTCCACGTTAGCTCAGAACAATATTAAAATTCAGTTATATGCTGAGGACATTGCGTCAAATATAAAGGAACGTAGGTTCATACCGAGTCGAGAAGTGCTACGAACTCGAGTTGAAGAACAAATAAGCGATAGGAGTCCATGGACCTTGATGGAGGCCTAATAATTACGTAGATAGTTCACAATAAAGTGTGCAAATAGTTAGAACAATCGAAAACGATGGTAGCAATAAAATACCGACTAACTTCAGTGAGAAAGAAGGATTCTGCTCCGGGCGTAGTAAAGAGGGACACAGATCACTGAAGCCCGTAAGGGACACACAAACGAGAATTTCGCCATCGTAGAAGATAGAGGATTGGCAGAAACATAGGTAGACATTCGTAGGAGATCGAGGATCTAGGAATCGTCAAGGACGCAGGAGAGATTACCTCACCAGCCATGTCTGAGATGCGATCATAGGGAAATGTTACGCCAAGTAACAAGAAATGTGTAAATAACGTGTGAAGTGTTAAATAATGTATCTTTTTATCCACAGTGAAAGTGGAAGTTATTAGTGTCTTTATATGTTTAAAAGTGTCACGTATAATAAAATGTGTATTAAGGGTCGATTTACGTGTGAAATTATGGTAACTCGCAGTGGCGAGATGTCGTTTTAATATGTACGGTGGGTGAAACACAACAGCACAATGAATGAACCAGCTGATAAACGCGGTAAGTGATGACCATTTCATTACCAGATGTCATACTATGCACCATGTGAATTTGAAATATAACCATGTTTTAGATGAGGGTAAAATTATACTTTAAAATGTGAAGCCCGTATTAAATAAATGAATATGTAATCAAAGAGAGCTTTAAGGGGGAGCCAAATACAAAAAGGAAATTAAAGCCATAAATTGAGCTAGTTTAATATAATTTGACCTCAGTGGGTCCGTACACTGTTATATTTTGATGTGACCTGACCTCAGTGGGTCCGTACACTGTTATTTTGGATTATAAAGTAAATAAGAGCTAGAAAGACCATGGGAAATAAGATTACAGTAAATAAATAAAGGCTATAAAATACATACAAAGTAGATATAATTATCCTGCAAGGGATAACTATATCGAAACGTGAATAAAATCGGTTATCCAAGTAATGATATTGTAGCCGTAGCAGGGCTGAGAGTAAATGTAAACTCAAGTTAGGAATGAGTTCAAAGGAGTCGTCAGTGTGGATTGTTCGGGAGATAGATGTAAAGTCGGATCTTCGTATTGTTGTCAAGGAAGCAATGGGTCATTAGTTCGACGATAGCGCATAAGTAAGACGCTTAGAGAGATGATGACGCGTTGGAAGCGTAAGAGGCAATCCCGGCTTCACGTAGCAGTCTCGTATGTATGTTTATAAGGACGCATGGATTCCCTTAAGTATCTTTGTTTTTGACCACGCAAATTAGCCCTTGAATAATTGATAGCTGAGTGGATGCTACTGTTATGTCGGTATTCGAAGCTGGGGTGAAACAGTCTCTACTTCGACTGACCAAGACATTAAACAGACGACCAGCATGGCGTCTGGTACGTACTGTTTTATTTGATTAGCACTGCAGCATGTTATGGGAACGTAATTGCCCGAGAAGTTAAATATCCGACGGTAAATTGTCAGTATCACCGAACAAGTAACGCACGGACTAAACGACTGTAAGAAATATTAATCAAATAAATGTAAGCAAATCAAGTTGCAAATATACGTAGGGAATTAAAAGCTTGGATTCCGATTTAATACAACGCGCAAAGATTATGGTAAAAGCCTAAATAATTATCAGTTGTGGTCGCTCCTAAACATCAATATAGTAAATGAAATGTGAGGGTAAGAAACACGCACCTCAAGAAGCAAGCTAGGGGAATGAATGAATAGAGTATTTGTATTGAGCGGAGCGCTGGGATAAAAGGGAGCCCGCGCTACTAGCCATTAAAATCACACAAATAAAAAAATCTTAATGAATAATTTTATGGCATTAAAAAGTAGATAATTGGATAGTGCAGATTAAAGCAAGTCTTTCCAGCTAAAATCAAATGAAATATGTGAATTCTTCGAATAATAATAATAATAAATATTGGTACAAATAATGTACGAATTTTGGTTCCTACCTTAGACTTTTAGAACGAACGGGTAAAGAAATTGTATGACTAAAGACTTATATGGGAGTGTGAGCCATAAAGTCATGCGAAATTGGTGCATAGTTCGACATAAATCTAGCATGTATCATTTAAGTGAAGATGAAAATTTGAGATTTCACCACCGATATTAATTATATTATTTTGTGTAAATGAATATGTGTTTTAGAAATATTGTCAAAGCCTGATAGAGATTGAATTGGATAAAGGGGTAGAGTGACAAACTCAAGTCACATACCGAGTAATAAGTGAATTTAAATGAGAATAAAAACTTGAAATAAATACCCAATATAGGGAATGTAATGATAAATAACATGTTGTACACGCTTTAAACAATTGATAATAAATATGATAAAGTGTAGAATCACTTATGTTATTCATAAAATAAATAAAAGTTGTAAACATAGACCAAAAGGGTCTAAAGATAAGGGGATACGGAATGGGTAATTTTTCAAAAATTGGTCATTTTTATTTTTTATTCATTTATTAATATTTAAAATGTCCTCTTTAAAATGGTGTATGAATTATGATGATATTGTAACTAGAAGTATGTTTTTTAAATCATTTAGATCATGATGTACACTTTATTTCTACTGGAAGTAAACATGGCCAGCACTGAAGGTATCTTCTCTGGCTAATTCTTCAAAGAGACCGTAGAGTGTAGTGTACTTTGGCCACCTGTGTAGTGTGTATAATGAGCATCTTGAGATTCATTTGTTTATAATCTGGTTGGTTTCCATGAAAACAGTGCATCTAGCCTTTTATATCAGTGATTACTCTGTGGTATTGTGTTTACTAGTCCCTCTAAAATGCCTAGGCATACTGGTAAAGTATTCAAGAGACGTACTAATTGGCAGAAGAAACGTACAATTCATTTGAACTTGTTAGAAGATACACAATCTCCATCAACAATACCTCCACATGTTACTGTAACATATAACCTCAACATTGGCCTACAATCAACACCTGTACAAAATACTCTTTGCAAGCATGCAAGTGCCTCACAGAAGAAACTCAGTGGTGTCAAGGAGAAATATGAAGACTTACCAAAAGGGAATGAGAGTTGTGAAACTGTAGATATGTGTATATTATCAGAAGTGATTCAAAATAATACCATTTGTAAAAAGTGTGCTAAATACAAAAGATGCTATTGGACTGGAGATTATTTAAACAAAATGTGCATTGGTTTTATACAAATTTTAGTTACAGTACCATTGAGCTAAGGTTATACAAGTAATAAAAAGGAACTGCATGATTTTTATCAAGAATTAACTTTTGATCACGATCAGAGTGATAACGACTGGATTGCTCTACTCACTATTATCATAACTATATATCCAGCTACCAGGATCGTCAGATTGATGTGTAACATCAATTATCTGCAATCATTTACTAAGTTTTGAGTTGTTTATTCCAAGAACTAGTATAGGTTTTAGGAAATTAATAATAACATTTTGATTTTGAATATGTAAATTTAATTGGAACTAAAAATTACATTTTAAAAATTACGAGATATAATTGTATACCATAGTGTTATGGATTGTAACAAATATTTTATGTACTGTACGTGAAAATATATGTTATTTTAATTTTCCTTAATAACTAACATTATAATAAAAAATCTTAAACATTTCTAGAATTTCAAGTCGAACTTAATCACACAGGCTGAATGCAAGTTTAAACTAATAGTTGAATACAAATCATGTATTAATGAATTAACATTAACGTTGTTTGAATAAAGCGGAAACTCAAATTTCGCAGAACAAAATCCAGCCGCCTAGCAGATTTTTTTCAAAACGGAAACTACCTCTGTACTGGTGACTTCAATTTCCCGGTGAATATTCAGTGCTGCTAGTCCAGTCTGCACCCATGGTATTCCTAAGATATGTTTTCAGCCGACGTAGTGTAGAAAATGACCTCTCAGCAGTGCTTGTAGTCACAGGGATGGTACACAAAATTCTCAACAATGTGTGGATATTAGGAAACAAGTTGTTGTCACATAGATTCAACACATCGATTGCGTCTTTAGGGATATTAGCGTGGGTCTTGAAGTTCTTGTGCCACAGTTAAAACTCAGCCATAAACAGGCCTTTGTTGTTTCCTCCACTTTCAATTATGTCATTCTTATAAAAATTACACAGCTGTAAGAAATCAAGTTGCATTTTTTCTTGGAAGGTTCCTTTATGCGTATGTGATGCATTGGCTGATGGCAGTAAGCACTCAAAACTCTTTAATAAGTCCTTATGCTTCATGAATCGCGATTCCAATGAAATAATGAATGAGTCAATCCAAGGGATGAAAACAGATCTTTTGTAGTATAATTCTGAAGTTTCTGCTGGAATGTTGCTTCTGTTCAGTTGTCTTCCAACTGTTCGAGGCATCGAAATTATTGAACCGCAGTTATCAGCAATTTTGGTAGCTTCTTCAAACAACGAGTGAAATTCTTGATCTGCATTTTTTCTTAGAGATTTTAAGCTTTCAATCACAGTTTCAGCGTGTGTAATTGCAGACGATAAATCTAAATCAGTTCCCTGAAGCTTTTTGCTTAGGTTTACTGTGTAACCTAGCAGTTTTTCTGATGCCATGAGAGAAATTATAAATTCACCTTGACTTAAGGAGTTTAGTAGTATTAGAGCTCCTGAAGAAGATTCCCTATCATTCCAGTTTTTAATCTCCTCTAACGCTACTTCAAGAGGTTGCAGCAGTTCTTTCATAACAAAAATAGCATCGTGCCTTTGTACCCCTCTCGTTGGACAAAGCTGCAGGAGTTTTTTCTTGTTGGTTTCAAGATTTACCTCAGATTCAAGGCACTGTTTTAAAACTGCTTGTCTTTTAGGAGTGTTAAAAAAATCCCACAACTTCTCCACTATTCCAAAGCAGTTCCTGATTGATACAACCTCAGACGCGGTCGACAATGCCAGGTTAAGGCTATGAGAAGCGCAATGCACGTATATTGCTGTCGGGTGAGCTTCTTGGATGCACGTTTGAGCCCCTTTAAACTTTGCACTCATGGCAGCCGCCCCATCGTACCCCTGGCCACGTAGGTTATTTATGTCTATATTACTGTCATCAAGACCTTTAATCAATGTTTTTGCCAATACGCTACCCGTAGTAGAGGTTAGAGGCATGAACTTCAAAAATTGCTCACATATTTCATAGCCATTTAAAGTATTTGGCGTTACATAACGTAAACACAAAGAAAACTGTTCAACAGTTGAAATATCAGATGTTTCATCTGCGAGAACACTAAAAAACTTAGCTTCTTTTACTTTACTTGCTATTTTTTCAGTTATTATTTAGTTACAAGCATCGATGACTTGATTTTGAAAATTCCAACTTATATAGGTCGCATTTTTGCCACATGACCCAAAGTGATCTTTCAAATTGTTGTCACCTGCTTCAATTTTAGCTCTGAGCAAAGCTCTTAAGTTCCCCTCATTTTCAAATGGTTTGCTGTCGATTTGAAACTGACCATAATCTCTATGGCCCCTAGGGGCGATATTTTGCCTGCCACACAAAATTATAGTTTCTATTATTGGAATTATTCTTTTCACATTATTTTGGGCTTGGACGTCTTTTCCTTTATCAAGAGATTTGTCAATCGGTTTCATTCGGTAGTCCATAACTCTTTTAAAGTTAGCTGCGCTTACACATGAGTCTTTATGATACTGCGAGTTTGCATGCTTTTTAAACTTTTCTAGTGCTTTTTTCCAGTTACAAAAACCTTCTTCAACAAGTTGTCCAGTATGTTGAGCGTTACTCTTACCTACTTCTTTTTTTAAAAAAAAATGCATACAATGGACACAGTATGCAGTCTTCAATTCCAGAATACGAAAGCCAGGTATATTTCTTTAGCCATGAAAACGAAAATCTTCGTTGTTGGTTCCCATGCGATCTAAAAGGAAAGTTAAAGTTGCTCTGAGGAACCCATTTGTCATTTAAAACTTTGAACTTTTCATTGTCCGTCAACACTTTGTTTTTAAATAAACCAATGTCCAAATCCATGTTATGTTTACTTACAACGGCCTTAGACCTGCTCACATTTGCCTCTAAGCCCTCCTCTGACGAACAACTTGGCTGTTTTTCTATGCTTGCAGTCCTTGTTAACAGTTCCTTACTCGTTGAAGGATTGCCACATTCACTAACACTAACCACATCATATTTATTTATTTTTAACGGTTTAAAGTAGTTTTGCATGTTTGACTTTCTTTTGTCTCCCATTACTACTAGTCCAATTGGACACACTACGAACACCAACTGCCAATAGAAAATACAAACACAACAACAATCAACGAATGAACTTTTACAAACACCACTACTGACAATACGTTGGGGAGAGAAATTTTCACCGCTGTCCCACGCGCATCTTGCTCCGAGCATATAAACGACAACCACCGGAAATATCCGATCGTGTTATGTTTACAATATATATTATTATCACTGAAGTGTTGCATAAATATAGGCCTAACATAATTCTGTTTTAAACCAGTAGAAAATCGCAAAATGTTCCAACGTTCCAACACTAAATATTCTGGAGCCCGTTAAGCAATCAATTTTCTTGAAAGATATCATCAATGTTTTTAAAGTGTTCCCAGGTTTTAGGGGGGGCTTAAGCCCCCAAAGCCCCCCCCCCCCCTGGGTGCGCCCCTGTCCGTGTGTCTGTCTGTGTGTGAATTACAGTATGTATGTGTGTATGTCTATAACCTCCCTATCAATTCAAATACGACGAAACCGAATTGAACCAAATTTTGTACAGAAGTAGCACTAGTAAAGGGCTCCTCAGTGTCATGTTTTATATCGCCACCATCTTAATGAAAACAATATGGCGACTGCCCAAGTATTAAAAGCTTAAATCACATTACGACTAAACTAAACATCGGATCTCTGTTCGGCTCCATGGCTAAATGGTTAGCGTGCTAGGCTTTGGCCCGAAGGGTCCCGGGTTCGATTCCTGGCTGGGCCATTAGGGATTTTAATCTCCTGGGGTTAATTCCCGTGGCCTGGGGACTGGACGTCTTCATCCTCATTACGACGCGCAGGTCGCCCACGGGCGTCAACTACACCTACACCTACACTCGGCCTCTCAGGAAGCCACACGAAAAAAAAATCGGATCTCTACCAAATTTTGTAAAAACCTACGTTCAAATGAGATTCGTCTTGTGCCTAAACTACCATGTCATCAGCCAAATAATTTCAAGATGCCCGCCGTGCGAATCATGCAAGCATTATAATTCATATTTTATCATCCAATGAATCAAATGTAAACAGTACGTGGCATTCAGAGAGATTTATAAAAGGACCTTCTGTTACTAACGTTACGACTCTATGAGCGTGAATATTACGTGCAGCCACCATCTTCAAATTATAAAATATAAAATAAATTACTCTCAACAATTAAGAGCGACAGGAACAAAAAGTAGTGACAAGGTTGGACCGTATATTTGGTCTTGTATGGCCAAGGCAAAATAACAGACTCTCCATATATCCAAGATGGTGTCTGCGCAAATTATTAGAACATTAATATCGGCAAATCAGAATGAAATTGGGTAATTAATACGAATTTTGCCAAGAGGTGAGTAGCATATAAGACCTCTCAATTGTGTTAGACAAAACTTTTATCACAGTGAATACAGTACAGAGCAGCCATCTTGAAATTTCGAAATGAATTAATAACTTTCGGTACGGTATCCTAGAGTAATAATAACGAAATTTAGTAATAAAATAGAACCTTATGCATTCGCTTCGTATACCCAAAGTAAAAGAACAGTGCCTCCATATATTCAAAATAGTGGCTAAGCCTACTATTTACAGTATTTACAGTATTTAAGTTAGTAACTCAGGTTGTTATTGCACAATTAAAGCGAAATTTGATAGAAGAGGAGTATTATATAACAGGTGTCAGTAGCGTTAGTGATAAATTCATCACCCTAAATATACTGTAGCGCGCAGTGGCCATCCTGAAATGTCATAATTTAAAAGTAAACAACTTCCCATGATTTAGAATTGCAATAACGAAAATTAGTGATAAGATTGAAGAAATCTGTATGCTCAAAGCAAAATGACATTAAACTTTCAATGTAGCAGCTGGGCGTAATATTAAAACGTAATTGTGAATCATTCATACTGCGCGCAATTAAAACAAAACTCAATAACAAAGAAGTCCCATATAAGGGACGTTCCTGAAATAAGACATAGGTATAACAGACTAAATAAAACGCGCGGTGGCCATTACGAAAATATGGAATTTAATAATGAATAACTCAGAGTATTTTTAAGATCCAACAACGAAATTTAGCAGTAATGTAGAAACTTGTAAGTGGTTTTCCTAGACTAACGAAGTCAAATGAACTGCGACACCATACGTTCACTATGGCGGCGAGACGTATTCTTACAAACTCAATATATTCCACTCACTGTATAACAGCTTAATTAACGCCAAGTTTAGTGAAATGTGGGTGCAATACAAAAGACCTCGCTACCATTATTCATAGTTATATCATTCTGAACATAGCACTCAGTGGCCATCTTGAAATTATAAAATATGCAAACAAATCACTGTATATATTTTATGGATAATCTTACAATATCTCAAATTAGCGTTAATGTAGAACCGTATTCTACATTCTAGCGTACTCTGCAAACTCATTCTAGATCTGCCAACTGCTGTCCTTAATCTGTGAAGATTTTTTAAAATTCATCAAGTGCTGTTTCTGGTGGAGGGTCGGTGAGGGTTAGATATGATTCAACGCAAGGGGTGGTTATAGGTCACATGCGGAGAGGATACTCATCAGCGCAGTGGCAGTGGTTAAGGAGATGTTGCTTTAGCAACATGAGTACGTGAGTGTAGACTTCAGGTGTTCACTTTATCGATCAAGGATTTGTCCTCTTGTTTTTGCCGCAGCTAAGAGTGCAAGTTAAATGCGTTGCAAATACGACAATGCATAACTAGTTATTTTCCTTTTTCTCAAAATTCACTCAGTCGTAACAATTTCTGACATAATCTAAGGAGGAATGTCAAGGTTGTGTACTTTCATCATGGTTTTAGAGAACAGTTTTTGCGGGATGCGGCCTTGTGGCTTATAGCATGGAGTGGTCATCACAATGGCACGACCATGCACGACCGTGGACTGTGGTCGTGTGGGGGCGGGCCCCCTTCCTTCCGCCTCGCAATCTGCGCTCTCTGGGAGCAGAGTCCACGATCTTCCTTTCTGGAGAACACCATCCTTATGATCAAAATGTTGGTCAAAAGTCATTGTTAACTATCAGAATAATCACGAAAAGGTATGATAAATCAAAATACTGATGACTGACGACGAAGATGTCCCTCAAATGAATTAAAAATTAAATACTACTTTATTTGTTAGTACCCCAAGGGATTGTTTGACATCTCTTGATGAATGCAGTACATTTGCATTTGTCTGTTGGCACAGGCTAGAGTAAAATGTGACTTTTCACCGATGTCTCAGTCTCACTCATGGCTGTGATTATATGGAAGCTACTGATGTATGGGTGGTGCTTAGTAATGAAATTCTGGGCACAGTCAGTGCCTGTGGATGCTGTGAAAGGTTCTACTCATAGGGTTAGTACTACTATACTGACTCAGTGAGGAAATCAATGGCAAACTACCTCACTCCTCTTCTTGCCTAGTACGCCTCAATATAGCGCTGCCTTGGGTTTTTGTGGGTATCTACTCACATAACCTAACGGCGGTTCTTTTTGAGGATCCAACCAGCCTTCGGGCTGACTACCTAACAGACAGACCCCAAGGCATAGATTGTTGTTATTAATTCATTTAGGGGTTTGCGACTTCGTGGACATTTATCCCCGTGTAGGATTTGTCTGATAATCTGTGTTATGGTGGTGTCTAGAGTAGTGTATGTAGGATGGAGGAAGGGGCGGCCGTGGCCTAAAGTTAAGAACCATTCCGGCATTTGCCTGAACCCATGGTAAACCACTTCCAGGATGGCCGAGGTGGGAATGTAACCCACCTCTTCTTAGTTCTGCCCCACAAGGTTGAGTAAACCCTGTTCCAGCCCTCAGACGAGAATAAAATTTCTTGGCAAAACCGAAAATCGAACCGGGACAACCAAGAATGCTAGCCACTGCATCACGCGGTGGTCACGTGGCATGTGAAACTGTGCTCATAATGGTATAGTCTACTGAATATTATTAAAATTACTTAAGTAACCAGCAAGTATTACGTGGGCTTGTTGTTCATTCATTTAGGGACTTTACAACACCGTGGATATGAAGGCCCTAGTACTTGGGTGTGTGTGGAAACTGTTTGACAACCCATGGCATTGTGTTGGCTGTACTGAAATGAAATGAAAATCCACAGCCTGCTTCCAGTCTCCGACCGGGTCAGGAATGGAATGAATGAAGCCCCTATCTAGCGGCGAGGATATGAACTGTGCCGGCTGCCGAGGCCTGACGCACTCCTCTGGGGCAATGATTAAATGAATGACAGATGAAATGAAATGATAGTGGAGAGTGTTGCTGGAATGAAATTTTGACAGGGAAAACCGGAGTACCCGGAGAAAAACCTGTCTGCCTCCGTTTTGTCCAGCACAGATCTCACATGGAGTGACCGGGATTTGAACCACGGAACCAGCGGTGAGAGGCCGGCGTGCTGCCGCCTAAGCCACGGAGGCTTCGTGTTGGCTGTACTAGTGTGTGCAATTTCGTGATTGAGACTAGGATTTGGGTAGGAGGCCACCGTGGCCTAAATTTAGTTATCATCCCGGGATTAAACCACGTAAGACCACTTCTAAGATGGCTGTGGTTGGAATCGAAACCACCTCTTCTTAGTTTTGCCTCACGAAGATGAGCGAACCCTGTTCCAGCCCTCTGAATAGAATTGCATATCTTGGCAGACACGAGACAGTAATTATATTCACTTATAAATACTATCAATTGAAATATGCGTAATAAATATGCTGTAAAATTTTTCACTAAACAAAGTGTTTTCATTGTGGTGTTTGAAGCCATATTTTCAGTGTTGCCTTAATAAACAAGAGTTTAGTGCTTTTCAGTCGGTCAACACGAATGTACCCAAAAGAGATGGGCTATGCCCTAATCCTGAACTAAATTACATGAGATTAATAAAATACTAGGATTAATCTCATGTAATTTATTTCAGGATTAGGACATAACCCATCTCTTTTGGGTACATTCGTGTTGACCGACTGAAAAGCACTAAACTCTTGCAAAGTGTTTTCGATACTCATTTCCTATTTAACAGTTTACATTCAGTTACCAAACAACCACTCAGTTTCTCCGAAGGGAAGCTTGCTGTTGGTATGACTGTCCTTATCACCCGTAACATTTGACCAAAAAAATAAGGTTTCCGAATTATAGTTCCAACTGCATTGTTCCTATCGTACGGTAAAAAAGTAGATTGAGTTTTATTCGACTTTATATTGTCAACTTAATCCCTTAACATTCAACTTTTCTTGAGTTAATTTTGCATGAATGGTTGGTGGCTGCATGTGCGACCACTACCATTAAAGACTAATCTCTACTTACGTTAGTATTAAACAAAGTCCCCGATTCTTGGCTGTAACGTGTAATCTCGCGTACCACTGGATGAATTTTTGTGCGGTTTTCACCATTCTCTAAAGGATTTCTCAAGGAAGGTTTCTGTAGAAAAGAATTCATTTACGACCAATGGAAGCCGAGCAGTAACGATCTCAGTGAATAAAATCGAAGATAAACTTGCTGTCCGTGCGCCTTTTAAGATTACGCAGGGTAAATCGTTAAAGATACTGGGCTAAGCCAGGGCGGGTTGCTAGTAGTCTATACGTGACAAAATGCATTTTACTCTATCCTTTGTGGCATGAATGATGTTCATAGATGCTAAGTGGCCAAATATGAAGCAACCTTCTGTATCTATGGGGCACACCCGTCTGAAGTAAATTACACCTATACGAATTCATCCAATATGTTATTCTCCAGAACAGGGAGAAAAATAAAGGTGAGAATACAGAGAAAAAGAATGGTAGCTACGGATTTAGTCGCTAACCTATAAGGGGTTAAATTAGTTTCTGCAAGTAGAATACTGAATATTAAATATTTCGTATATTTGCTTAAACTCCTAAAATTGCGATTATTGTTTAAAGATCCGGAAATTTTACTATTATGTTTGCGAAGCAATGAGTGGTAGTGATGTTTGTTTTTTGAAAGGATGGGAAATCAAGGTCATCTGCCCTTTGAGGAATTTCTAAATTTGCAACACTTTTTCATAATTCACAGTTTTTAACAAGTAGTTTCGTGATGAACTACATAGCCTACTTTCATGCAACCTACTTATGGTAATTTCCTCTATCAATATACAAAATTTCAGTTTGATTGCTGTAACAGATTCGCAGATATTGAGACCCGTCTAAATATTTGGGATGGTCACCATGTTGGATTTTATATATAGAACTTAGAGTTATGTACTATTACATGAAGATTATTTTGTAGGTGTATTATTCAAACTTCAATCGCATGATTAGGACACAAGAAATAAAAACGATATTTTAAAATTTCGCTCAGCCGCCATCTTGTGGTTATGAAAATAATTTGAATGATTTAGATGCCAGGGGATTAAAATTTATATAAGCATATGCCGTACCAAGTTTCACTGCGCTGGATAAATCGCAAGAAACGTCCATTTGAATATTTAAATTTTGCATCACCGCCATGTTGGATTTGTGCTCACCAGGTTATTGAACGTCCCATAGATGAACTTAGGGTTGTAGCCTCTAAACACATACAAAATTTCAGTATTATTGCTGTCATAGATTAATAGATATTGAGAACCGTCTAAATACTTTGGATGGTCGCCATGTTAGATTTTAATATATGTAGGCAATAGAGTTATGTACTCTTAGATGAGGATTATTGTGTACGTTCATTATTCAAACGTTTATTTCGATCACATGATTAGAACACAAGAAATAAAAACTTATTTTTAAAAATTTCACACAGCCGTCATCTTGAGGTTATGTAAACAATTGATCTAAACTAGATTTCAGTTTATTGTAATTTGTATATTCATTTTCTGTACCACGTTTCACTGCGTTCGGATGGTTAAATCATGAGAAAAGTCTATTTTAATGTTTCAACTACGCTTGGCCGCCATGTTCGTTTTGTAGCTAACAGGTTTTTAAAAGTCACATAGGTGAACGTCTAGTCGTGCCCTCTATCACGGTACAAAATTTCAGGGTGATGTGAGTAATAGTTTTGGAGATATAGAACGTCGATGAAATATTTCGCACAGCCGCCATGTTGGATTGGTGAGACGTAATAACATTTGAAGGGCACGGTCGGGGTTGGCTAAAATAGTACTATGACCTTACCGAGTTTTATTGAAATCGCTCCAGCCTTTTAGAAGTTATTAGGGGAGGGGGTGACACACACACACACACACGGACGCTCACACACACACGGACAAAAGGTGATCACATAAGCCCATCTTTTCACAAATGAAAATAGGCTAAAAATTATATCGCGATATTCGTTAAGACCAGAGGCTCCCGTCTCAACGGAAGCCTAGAATTGAGGAGCTGTTGTTGCTTATTTTAGGGGCTGCGACATTGTGGTCATATAGCCCCGTGCATTTGGATGTGTGTGTGGAATTTGTGTGATAATCTGTGTTATTGTGATGGCTGTACTAGTGTGTGTATTTAAAAAGTGGGAAGGGATTGGGAAGGAGGTGGCTATGGCCGAAAGCTCAGAACCATCCAAGCATTTGCCTGGAGTAGAAGTGGATAACCACGGAAAACCACTTCCTGGATGGCTAAGGTGGGAGTCGAACCCACCTCTTCTCAGTTTTGCCTTACGAGGCTGAGTATACCCCGTTCCAGACCTCACACCTGAATTAAAATTCCATGGCAGAGCCAAGAATCGAACCCAGGCCTCCGGGTTGACAACCATGAATGCTAGCCAGATACATCTTACTCTCGTAGTAAACCTAGAATTGAGGAGCTGTTGTTGCTTACTTTAGGGGCTGCAACTTCATGGTCATATAACCCGCGCATTTGGGTGTGTGAGTAATTTGTGTGATAACCTATGTTATTGTGTTGTCTGTACTAGTGTTTGTATTTGTAAAGTGGGGGTAGGATTGGGAATGAAGCAGCCGTGGCCTTAAGCGGACAGCCGTACGACGACCACGACCCACAGGCTACTTGGAGATACAGTCTAAAATAGCAGTTCACTTAGAGCCTAAAGTTATTTTCCTCTATAAAGGTTCAAAGGAAAATGAACCTTGCGAAATTGTTATTCGGGGCTATAAATCAATTTCCTGTGTATGAACCTAAAGGATAATGATTTGAACCTTAAATATACTGTACTATAGTCGTCTCCGTAGCGTAGCGGTCAGCATGGTTAGCTGTCGCCCCGGAGGTCCTGGGTTCGATTCCCAGCTCTGCCACGAAATTTGAAAAGTGGTATGAGGACTGGAACGGGGTCTACTCAGCCTAGGGTGGTCCAAATGAGTAGAGGGGGTTCGATTCCCACCTCAGCCATCCTCGAAGTGGTTTTCCGTGGTTTCCCACTTCGTCTTCGGGCAAATGCCGGGATGGTACCTACTGTAAGGCCACGGCCGCCTCCTTCCCTCTTCCTTGCCTATCCATCCCAATCTTCCCTTCCCATCCCCCATGAGGCCCCTGTTCACTTTGCAGGTGAGGCCGCCTGGGCGAAGTTCTGATCACATCTCCCCAGTTGTATCCAATCCGACCAAGTGTTCCCAGCTCTAGGACACTGCCTGGAAAGGCGGTAGTGGTGAGTTCTCTCGCTGAGTCCGTGGGAACCACCAACCTGGAGGGTAAAATTGACTAAAATATAAATTTAAAAAAACTTACTTACAACACGGAAATATAGTATTCTTCAATAAAATGTACTGTATTCAAAACTCATTATCCTTTTCACAGGAAAATGAACCTAGCGAGTACTGTTGGACAGCACATCCACATACAGCAGGGAGGAGTGACCAATCAAAAGGAAAATAACTTAAGAGCGTTGTCAGATACGCGGTTTTGCAAGTTCCGGGACGATATTAACTTTTCTATGACTTTTTCATGTATTTTATAAATTAAACCACTCGTTTTGAAGAAAAGAGTGAAATATGTTTGTGATGTTATTAATGGTGTGGTGTTTCATTACCGGTCGTGTGACAACGTGGTCATCAGACCCCTCTGTGTTATTCAAATAATTTGTAGCGTAGAGATCTCCCGGGGATGTCCTCTGCTATTTTACTGTGGATGTCTCTGATCTTTATACACAGCGTTCGGTATAAACACAAGACATTTTCAAGAACTTAAAATGTGCAGCCATTTTGTATACGAGTAAATACGACATATTAAGATAATAATAATTTGGTTTAATTGTGATGGAAATCCATTCATTAAGTTATGTTCTCACACACCAACATATTACCCACGTAAAGGAGTAACTGAAGCGCCCTCGGGGCCAACCTAGCACAACGGAGATTCTACTTCAAGTGTCTCTTACACTCCAAGTACGACGGCTTTAAGTTATTATTATTGTATTTCTTGTTATTTCGTTTACGGACTTGTAACATTGTGAATATTGGACCCGTGTACTTGGGTGTGTGTGGAAAGCAATTTGTCAGATAACCTGTGTTAATGTGATGTCCGTATTAGTGTGCGTATCTGTAAATTGAGTTAAGATTGGGAAGGGGGCAGCTGTGACCTGACTTGAGCCATGAAAATTCAAGCGGCTGGCATATATTTTCCATATATGGCGGGAAGTTTGGTATTGTCTGAGCGCCAGCTGTGAAGGCTCAATAGGATATGCGGTGTGGCATGAGTGAGCCGGTGATGGCGTACGATTATACTTATTGTACACTTTCCCCAATTATAGCACCAACAGTAGTCTAATACCAACTTCAGATTAACACGAGTTATTGAACGTAGAGTTCGCGCACGGTCGGGTACCATATCAAATAAATTTACGATAATAGAAATAATATTAACAATGATATTAACCCCGTCTCATCGTCTTCCAGCTTACCTATAAATTTCTCATCCATTAGAATTAAATCTGATATCCTTATAGATGAACAATTTCGTATGGCGGTGAAAGCACCATATCGTCGCTGAACTTGCAATACCACGTACCGGTATCTGACAATGCTCTTCTTCCCCATTATTTTTCTTATGATTGGTCACGCTTCCCAGCCGTATGTGGATGTGCCATCCAACAGAACAATTCACGCTAGGTTCATATTCCTGTGTACAGGCCTAAAGGGAAATGAACCTTAAAACTACTGTATTGTAGGAGAGCATAACTACACGGAAATGTACAGTGTGTCCGCCAAGTCTCTCCGCAGTGGTTGCTACTGAAGAGCGTATGCTTTTAGTGGAAGAAGTTTTTCGTGCTGGTGGAAACTTTACGGGGCACAATGTGATAGTGGTGAGTATTTAATTTACTTAATTTAATGTAATTGTTTACCTTGTAACAACATAACATGAATGTATTGCCAATCCAACACGTCCCGCAAGGCAAGACACGCGCTGCGGAGAGACATTGTGGACACTGTATTATTCTACAGTAAGTTACAATTAATTTAAAGCTCATTTTCCTTTAATTCTAGCACACAAGAATATGACTGTTCTGTTGGACAGGACATCCGCTTACGGCTGGGAGGCGTGACCAATCATAAGGAAATGATGGAAAAGAAGAGCATTGTCAGATACGTGGTATTGCAGTTCAGCGACGTTATATTTTCGCTTGACATTTAGCCGGAAACATTAACAGCTGCAACAATGTTTCACTTATTACGATAATAATGCATTCCAGGGTGGAAGCAGCTTACATTTTTTTTTCGCCTGCTTGCACGGTGTAGAATGCCTCTACTAGACTAACGATACGCACATTATATTCAATCCACAAACAAGACAGATGAAAATTCCACAGCCTGCTTCCAGTCGACCGACCGGGTCAGGGAATTGAATGAATGAAGCCCCCATCTAGCGGCGAGGATATGCACTGTGCCGGCTGCCGAAGCCTGTCGCATTCCCCCGGGCCAATGATTAAATGAATGACAGATGAAATGATAGTGGAGAGTGTTGTTGGAATGAAATTGTGACCGGGAAAACCGGAATACCCGGAGAAAACCCTGTCTGCCTCCACTTTGTCCAGCACAAATATCACATGGAGTGACCGGGATTTGAACCACGGACCCAGCGGTGAGAGGCCGGCGTGCTGCCGCCTAAGCCACGAAGGCTCTTAACAAGACAGATCCTCTTCCATTTTGAAAAGTCCGACGCGATGCACTAACACAGCCTATAAATACTGTAAGTTATAGTGTCTAGTCTAGTCGTAATTATGAAAGTGGAAGGAGGGATTAAGGAAGTTAGTTTGTAAGTAAGCTGAATTTAGAATGGTAGAATGCACCCCTCTTCAGGCATATTTTAGGTGTGATCGCCACTGTTTTTCCTAAATTGTTTTATTTTACATATTGGATACACCTCAATAAAGTAGAATGTTTCTGTTCGCATAACGTTTTTCACAAATTGTTGTTTGTATTTAACACTCCCTCGCATTTGCGCAACTTCAAATGCCAACTGACTGCGCCAGGATTCGATCCTGCAACCTTGGAATATTTATAAAAACGTTTCGTCTGTAATTTGATACGATGTTTGATAACATGGATCTGCGATGTTTTAATCTTTTGTGTTGTAACTAGCCTATATAGAAGTTTCATTCCATGCCGGTAAATGTATGTATTTCTTGTCTGGATTTCAGCTTGATCAAATATGAGCCTATGTTCCATAAAACAATTCGTACATTATTGATGTATCAATGTATCACTTGCATAGGTATTCTGCCACCGGAACAGTTGTTTTAATCGGAGATAAATGAATATATTGATAAGTACGTGAAGACACGTTTCTGTGGGTTTCAAAAAGGGTTGTCTTTTGCAAGCACGCGTGCAGCTTGCGAATCTATATTGAGTACAAATGCGCCCTCTTGGAGGAAGACAATGGAATAGTATGAGTTTACGCCCCGCAGCGACCTTAATGTCGTGTTTCAGCCAGCCAGCGCAGAGCCTCGAGTGAATCACGAGAACAGAACACTTCTACTCAATGTCCTGACAAAATTAGCCTCGTTGTTGCGTAATCCAGCAAACTCTCTGTTATCACCCAGTAATGATGATGACAGAGATCAAGGTGAAACAAAACTACTGTACAGTGAAAAGTTATAGCACATTCCATTTTCCAGTTATTGTTGATAATTCACTTATAAGTTAGGGACAACAATCTCAGCAGCCCCGTGTAATTTTACTGTTATTCATTTAGGAGCTAAAGGACAACTCGCTCATCAGCCCCTGGGGTTTACCTATTACGCCTTGCGACATCACGTATACTGTAAATGTATTTCAATGTAATTTTATTTGACCAATTGACTGAATGATTTTAGATAATAATAAAAATAATAATAATGGTTCATTGTATCCAAGTTTGTGAAACATGCAACAGGCGAGTGGCTTAATAAGCGATCCTGACATTCGGGATATTAGCTACTATGGAATAGGAGTGGGCACCTTAGACATAATGTATTCTGAGTCGTGCTCCTCCTTGTGTTCAGGCGGTTAGGACTATCAAACTCACTGGGTTGTTCCCTGATCCGTCAGCGATATAACTAATGGGGTTCTGTTTAAGTAAGGCTGGCAACCTGTTTCACTTACACTTCCTGGAAACTTGCTAACAATGTTTCGTGCAAGCCTCGGACTTATGGGTGTGAAGGTATTTTACATCGCAGATACGCGAAACGGAAGGAGTAAGTCGCTAAACGACTCATGTATTCACTTGATCCAGCATGCAGGAGCGCCGCATTACGCACTCGAGTTTGGTTTATCGTCCACACTGAACGTGTGAAATTGTCCGTCTTGTTAGACGAGGAAATAGTCCGCCTGGAAGGCGAGGAAATTATCACCGTTCATCGTTGCGTTTTTATACACCAAGTAGTGTGCCATTGAGTGATATTTAACGCCGCTGTGTGCGTGAATAACGTCATTATTAAATTTGTGAAAATTTGTGAAAATTATGACGCCGTGGAACACCGCATGTCAACCACGAGACCGTCAGATTTCTATGTCCACGAGGGACACAAAATAATCTAAAGTCAGTGAACAAATAACAGTTCCTGTGGTTAACTTGAACGCCATAAACAGTGAAAACATTGTAGCCGCTATTGAGAGCATTTTTAACCGTGGATTGCTAGGATGCCACGTGATTCAGTGTAACAGTAAAATCTGTGAGAACATGCCAAGTAGGCAAGATAATAGAAGCTGTGAAAGCAGACAGTGCATGGGCAATTTGATAAAGTTTGCATTGTGTAATCTCAGTGAGTTTGTTACTGTTAATCATTTTAGCTTCATTGAAAGCTGTGTTATAATTTTGATTTCTACGAGTGAAAATAACCACCAATCATGTATTATTCAACTAACCACGTGTGTGAAGTGATTATTCATCTATCTACGATGGGGTTGATGGATTGAGAACCCCATAATGTGAAGGAGCCGTTCTAAGGAAACTACAAATATGACGGAAGACCCAGAGGTACCGCACGTGGAGGAGATGGACGTGTTGGAATATGAAGAATGACCACTACCACCATGGGAGAGAAGCAGATGACATCATTACTTCGACCACGAGGACGCATCAAGACCCTGGTCATGGATATGGCCTGGAATGGAGGCCTAGTTTGGACAACCCTTGTCCGGAAACCAGAGGATGATTTTTATCCCTCAGTTCTTTGGAATGAACGAGGTGATGATGCCTTAAGTCAGTGAGTCCGTCCCTTGTCTCTTTGTACGATTCTTTTTGTAGTGGAGTAGTTTAGTTAAACCAACCGAACTCATCTTGACAGCCAATAGGTAGGATTTTGTATTTAGCACTCATTTATTTGTCATTCACTTACAGTGATAGTTAGCCACCCTCTTGATTGAACATGGTTCAATCGGTGCATTCTTTTGGACGTCGAGAGATATTAAGTCTATTTGCTAGCTAAACTTGACTGTAGTTTTTGAACTAATTTGTTTAACCCTTGTATGTTGAGATTTTTGTTTGTTTTCTTCGATACGACGATTAGCCATCATTTTTAGTGGTATTTTTTTGTGACACCCATTCTTGGTAATTTCATGTCACGCCACTGATCTGTTTAGATTAGGCCGTATCAGTTGATGGTCAACTGAAACCATCAGTTTTGTAACTATGCTATAAATGTTTCATTATGATGAGCTTTTATGCCATCCAGTTCTTGGTGAAGAACATAGTCAGGGAATTAACTTGTATGCAACTAGAGCATCGAACCCTGGACTAACATCGTATCATTAGCAAACTCAGCAGATGAGAGAATTTGCGTATTTTTTTGTATTATTTGTGTCTAGTGATTTGACACAGGATTTTTGTTGGTTATGATAATGTAAACAATACTTGAAGTGACTTCTCTGTCATGTCAAACACACTCCGATTGAGTGATATAACTACATTTTACTACTATTTGTTCTGAAAGACATGTTACGTCTTATTTTTACTGCGTGTTTCTACGTAGTATAGTTGTGTTATTAGATGTTATATTGGGATAAGCCACAGGCCAGTTCATATAGGACTTTCTTTAGAGAGAACTGAGGCCTACATGTGAATCTAGTGTTTTGTTAAAGTTGCCTTACGCAACGAAGGTTACGAGCACAAGCTCATTGCTATGAACAGGGAGAGATATTACCCAGCGACCACCGAGCGCACAGAAGTGAGACATACTTATTTGAGACCCTAGACGAATGCTTATAGCATCGCTTTCTGATAGTTTTGTATTTTCATTATTTGTGTCAAGGTCTCACCAGCCATTTTGTATAAATCAGATGTTTTGATCTGATGTTGGGTGACCGGCAGAAGTCACATGCTTGATCGCTTTGCATAGCGACTACGTTTAACATTATTTGAGAGTGTACTTTTAATATTCAGATAAGGTTTATTCTTTGTTATTTGACTAGTGTAAGACACCCGTTTTGGAACGTATTCATGGTATTTTAGTGCATGTAATGCACGTATGTCCAGACTCAATTCTGTGGACTTGTTATTAACGGGAGGTAACTGACGTGTTTCCCAGGCCTGCCCGAGGTTAATCAGATGTGCCGAGCGCCACTGATAACTTGTGTTATTGTATTGTCCGAGCGATGGGAGCTTGTTGTAGGTGTTCCGAATTTTATGTCGATGTTACAGCAGATAAATGATCTCGCAGGAGACGCTACTGCTCAGCCCAGGTGTCTAGGATCGTCAGCACTATCGTCATAAACTGACAATGATTTTAAACCTACGAAATAATAATCAAGCGCATAATTGCTCTAAACAAGCTGATAATTAATTAATTGTTTCTGATAATCTTGAAATGCACATTTTGAGCTTGCTGACCGACACCTCGTGGTGTCATACATTTCCTGGCGGAAATGACTTAGGACAGATGACACTATTTTGAGACGACGGAGTGTTGCTTAACCTTTAGTTCGTAGCTGGTGGAGCAGGACACTCATGTGATGTAAGTCGTCGTTATAACTGCGTCATTGCCAACCTAATTAACACGCACTAAGATGACTTTGGATGCAAAGTGTATTTCCAAAACGTGTAGGAAGGGTAATAACATGCATTTTGGTCTAGTGTTTCATTTATTTTACAATGTGTGTAAGCCCATGTTTACCATTCTCTGTGTTGATGAACACGTAGCTTATATGAGTGTGCTTAATGGTTTATTTTTCTCTTCTTGGCTGTCATGTAGATTTGATGTTAATGTTTTGCTTTACGGACGTCATCGCCGTAAATTTTTGTACTCATTGTTAGGACTTATCTAAATTAATTTAATCGTTAAATGTAAATAAGGGAATGGTATCATCGTAACTTAGATTTGTTTCTGCTGCCCTGTTAAATGTAAATTCTGTAGTAACTTGAACTTCGTAACTTGGATTAGGGATTCTTTGCGTACAATTTTCCTAGTGTTGTTGTTGTTGATTATCTTTGTAATTAGATATTTCGTGAGGGTTTACCTTAGTTTACAGGTAGGGCTTGAATAATCTTTTTTTCTTCTTTTTTTATTAGTTTGCGGATTAGCCGATATAAACCCTCCGAACTAGGATAGGTGCCTGCTGATTTTAAAATAAAAGTGTTCATGAGTTTTACTTAAGTCTTGATGTTTTTCATTTCTCAGTCTAGTTGTTTAGGGTGTATTTTCTTGGGCGCCTATGACCATAGCCACCATGTTACCCCAGATCCGCTGGATCGTAGTTTCTCGTGCCGCTATGGCCTATAAGAAATGCATCCGATCCTCTCGGCACATGGGTCCGGCAGGTGAGGTGTCTGGGAAGTCACTTCGGTTGTTGGCAACCCTGACAGCTACTCCGACGGGCACTATATATCGTACACTATAAGTGTTTTTAGATTGGACGGAAGGGGGATTTGTGTTTCAGCACCTCGCCATTCTTAAATTACGTCTGACAATAATTTGTTGCACATGCATCTCCATGATAATATAGTCAATAGTCCAGTCAGTGATTTTAACCCATCATGCCGAGACGTAAAACGGATATAAATCGTAGTTCATTGGCATCGTAATGTAGCGCTTATTACGTAATGCATTCACAACTGTTCCCGGGCGAAACCGGGTCGTGTTGCTAGTATGATATATAAAACAAATTCCCCGATTCTTGGATGTCACGGGTAATCTCCATAGCTACTGGATAGATTTTGATGCGGTTTTCACCATTCTGTAAATGATATCTCGAGGAAGGTTTCCGTGGAATATAATTTATTTAAGATTAAAGGAAGTCGAGTAGTAACGATTTCAGAGAAAAAGTCCACAAAAAACCTGGCGTCCGTGCGAATTTTAAGCTTACGCTGGGCAAAGTGTTAAAATATCAACATACTATGAGTGTAAGAATATTGTTCAGCATGAAAAGTTCTACAAAAACGTCCGGGAGAGCATATCTATAGCTTCAATACCTCGCCCACAATAGGTGTTTTTACGTTTTCATTTCTTCCAACAATCTCCATTCAATTACTGAGGCGACAGTTTACGAGATAGCTAGGGGAAAAAAGCGCTTATCACTTAATGCATTCATAACTGTTCCCGGGCGAAGCCGGGGCGGGTTGCTAGTTTAATATAAGCCATAGATTTATATATCAGTACATGAATATTACAGTAGTGGTTCATTACCAGTCTCCGGGGTCTTAGTACCTGTGCAATGAAGTTAGAAATCACCGTACTATAGGGCACGTGCGACCTTCGGGTGTACCGATGAACACTTGTGACGTATTTTTTTATACAGCGGATAATTGGACTCATCGCATGGTTCGTCGTCTGTTGTGGACGGGCTGGCAGTTGATAGGGCGTCATCTCAACTCTGTGCGATACTAATCTGATAGCACTGTTTACGTACCAAAACCCCGCTGCCTGTTCATTACACATTGTTTCAATTCGATCACTTGAATAGAACGGAGAATTTAAAAAATGCTTTTAACATTTCGCACTGCCCCCTTCTTGGATTTTTTAAACAATTGCATTGTATCATACACCAATTTATTTATCTCTAAATCAAGATTCATTCTGTTAAATTCCACTGAACTTGGATGATTAGGTCACCAGAATAGTCTATTTAAATATTTTACAATCGCCTGGCCGCAATGTTGGTATTTTGCTTACCGGTATTTTGAAAATTACATACGCCAATTTACTAATATAGTCTTCCATCACTATACAGAATTTCAAGCAAATTGCTGCAATACATTTGGATGTATTGAATCATGGTTAAATATTTCGAGCAGCCGCTATGTTGGAATTGGTGGCACTTATCAACATTTCAAAAGCGCTTAGGTGTCGGATGGTTTAGCAATAAGTCCTCGCCCTGTTTCTCTTAAATTGCCCAAACGAATCAACATTCATAAGTGAGGGAGTCATAATCCTATATTTCATATTATGAAAACAGTATCGTGTTGGAAGCCATTTTCAGTGTTGCCATAATAAACGAATTGTATACTTTTCAGTCGGTCAACACGATCGATCGAAAAGCATAAATTTGGTTCAAGAAAACAGGCTAAATATTAAAATAAAAAAACACGCTCTGCAGGACAGGAAATAAAGACATCTCTCGTTGTGTTCATTTTATTTTTCCTTCACAATGTTTATAGCACGACAAGTTCATCTGAAGCCCCGGATAATATCCGAACTGCCTGGCTTCCGCTTGCCCCTCTAGAGATCATGTTGCTGGATCTACTGCTATTTGCTGCACGCGAAAGGCGTGACTTGCACAGAAACCAACTCGCACTGGGTAGCGCGCACCTGAGCATGATTTACCAATGGTGTAACTCTCTCCCCCACCCACCTTGTGCTCTCCCTCCTCCCTCGCTCGCAGCGCCCTCACTCAGAGCTTCACTTGAACTTGCCAAGCATTCAATCGGAGTACAACATAATAGAATGTTATCTGATCCACCGATAAACATTACTTGGCAATCTCACCTTTCTGCAGAGTCACTTTATCCTAAACACTGGGTGGGTGGTGTTAAAAATTTTTTTTTTTCCATTCTCTTGAAATGAAATGCGGTACCGGCGGTACATAAATCCATTCTACCTTACAGCGACGGGGAATAATTGATTTTATCGTGCTTTTAGGACTGATTTGAACTGATAGGTCATTACAGTATTTCATATTTACATATAAGTTTAGGGAATAATTTACTGATATGTTGACTAATTAAATTCGCTTTGAACAACTGTGAATACTTTAAATATAAATAAACATGTTAAGTATTCACAGGTGTTAAAAGCGAATTTAATTACGAGCAGTTATCGAAGTTAATACGTAGAATTAAGGCATTTTTCAACATAATTAATGTTTTTGCCTGGTATGTTGAGTTCTTAAATACAGTAATTTAAATGCATAAAAGGATATTTTTTCCACAGTTAAATATCCTTGACGCGCAAATAAACCGACGCGTTGACTTACCAATTTTACGACTGAATATGAAAAGTATTGTGGTTCAGCTAGTTATTAGATTTTCGATCAGAAGCCTCCGTGGCTTAGGCGGCAGCACGCCGGCCTCTCACCGCTGGGTCCGTGGTTCAAATCCCGGTCACTCCATGTGAGATCTGTGCTGGACAAAACGGAGGCAGACAGGTTTTTCTCCGGGTACTCCGGTTTTCCCTGTCAAAATGTCATTCCAGCAACACTCTCCACTATCATTTCATTTCATCTGTCATTCATTTACTCATTGCCCCAGAGGAGTGCGTCAGGCCTCGGCAGCCGGCACAGTTCATATCCTCGCCGCTATATGGGGGCTTCATTCATTCCATTCCTGACCCGGTCGGAGACTGGAAGCAGGCTGTGGATTTTCATTTCATTAGATTTTCGATCAGAAAAGTCTGTATTTAAGTCTAAGTGAATACAGTAGTCTACCAAATGAAATGCTGTAGGCCTATGACATTTGCTATGATCTACGAACTCTCGTGTCCGTGTTATGTATATTCATTCAAGACAGCTGAAAATTCATTATTTCTTTAAAAATAAAAGTTGCTGCGTAATGAATAGAACTAAACATGAACTTTTTCTTAAAACTGCTATTATTCAGGTACCTGAGTTTAGTTTTTGTTAGATGTTTTAAAATTACTTTTTATTTATTTTAGAACATTATTCCATAAATTCAAGTGTGAATTATTAAGCATTCGTGAACACTTGAGTTGTCCATGCTCCAGTAGTTTTACGTGGTGTTCCACTCGGCTGCTGTCTACTCGCACACTCCTACCTACTTGACCTTGCTATATTTTTGCTGACAATATTGGCATGATACGCTTGGATACTCACAGATATACTGTAGTCTATATGACGGGAAGGTCAAGGGTTTGAACTCTAACAAGCACACAGTAGGCTGTTTAAGTGTTGTTGTTGCTGCTTGATTATTCAGTCCCCAGACTGGTGTGATGTAGCCTTACCAGACCCCTGTCCTGGGTTAATCGTTCCGACATTGGCTATTTGTTAGTATACTCCTCACCAAATTCCTCTCTGCTCCGTGGGGGATGTCAAGGCGCTAAGCACTAGTTATGACTATTGGATATTCATATTAAATGTGTATTAAATTACAAGTAAAATAAAATAAAATGAGAATGAAACCTGCCGTATACAAAAGAAAGTACCCGCGCGCGATAATGAAATGTGGTCTTGCGGGCCTTGCAGAAACAACGCGCACGCTACTCTGTAAACGCTCGTGGTTCAGTCCTTATTCGTCGTTAAAAAACAATAAATACACCATTGGAAATATAAATGTCTTCCTTAAAAGGTTTATTCAAAGCATTTTTGTGATATCTGCCATATTAAACCACCCAACGCAACACTAACAGAAACATAGAGACTAAAATGCGAAATTTTAAAAAGATTTCCCGCCGTTTGGTGCTTTCGGTGCCGCCGAATGTTATAGGATATGCTTTTCAACTACTTCAGAATGTAACTCTATCGTTCTTCTTTAATTTGGGTCATCTCCGGTCGATTTTGGTACAACAATTCACATTAATTGCCAATTCCAGTGAGAACATGTACTTTTCCAGGACTCCATGAGTTCCAGGGCCTGTAATTCAAGGAAGCCGACATAGGAAAGTTGGGGTATTTTGATATGTTGTTAAGCACATCAAATAGGACCACTGTGCAAAAAGTTAACTTTACATTATTCATTCCCACCTCAAACCCAAACTTACTGGACTAAAGTGCGTGTACACAGATTTCCATAATGCTATGACACGTGGTTGCATCGTTGGGTGGAGACAGGCTGGGCCATGTTTCCATGGGACACACTGGAACCCATTTGTCTGGCTCAACAATACCTGACAACTGCTCGGTATCAGTGGCGGCCGGTAATGAGGTTGCAGTGTTGCACAACGACCAGATTAATTCATGAAAAACAATTAATACCATAATAATATTTTTAGTAATAAAAGTTGTATGTTTCCTTTTATATGTACAGGAATTCATAATTCTGTTCTTTAATAATTGAGGAAATCTTATCGTAAGTTACTGTGAACTGACTGAGAAAGCTAAGCGCGCCAGGCGCTCGTCCGTTTGGTCGTTGCCAGGCCCAAGCACCGACCAGATCTCAATAGTGAAGGGTATGGCAGAGATGCTAGACCGGGTAAGCCCTATCCCAACAGTTAACTCGGCTGGTCGTTGCCCGCTGACTGCAACTAGGAAGCCCAGGCGCCGACGGAGACATCCGAGATGCTTCGTCAACTGCCGAAACCATGTCTTGCAATGTTGCGCGTACTTGTGACACTCGCAGTTCTTGCCCTCGTAATCGTATATAACTTACGTTGTTTTGTTCTCGTGAAGGTTTTCGTGTAGACTAACTTATATTCCATTTAATCCGATGAAAATGTGATGTCTCTGAAATGCGGCATTCATTATGAATGAGGAACATCCGTTTTACCGCGCAATTGAATAAAGTTTTCTCCGATATCAAGCAGTCATTTACCCTATCACTCATGGGCGCCCGCCGGAGGTGGAGGCAAGGAGAGGCCGTGCCCTCACCCCCTGAAATCCCGAGAATATTTCGATTGTTCATTGTCACACCAATTTATTTCACAAATTGAAGTTACTGATGGTTAACTGATTTAGATGTAGGGATAATTCCACAGTTTTATTTAACTTAGTATGTATGTCTACCCCTTATTATTCCCGTTTTCCAACGGGGTCGGGGATGAGATGCGATGGAAGTCGTTGTGGCGATGTTTTTACGGCCGGATGCCCTTCCTGACGCCAACCTCATGAGAGGAGTTAATGAGAGATGAAATTAATGATGGTGAATGAAACTGGGCAAGGATGTGGAAGGAAGCGGCCGTGGCCTGTCAAAAGGTACCGTCCCAGCATTTGCCTGGAGTTGAAAATGGGAATCCACGGAAAACCATTTCAAGGACGGCCGACGGTGGGGCTCGACCCCACGCGTCTACCGAGTCAGCAGAGAGCTTGGCCCCATGACCTAATGCTGCGCTTTAGCCAGCGTAGCCACTACTGTCGGTAGTTTTATTTAACTTAGTAATTTGGGATTATATTGAGAATATCTTCAGTTATTTAAAAAACCGGTGGACTACGTTTTGCCTGTTTAAAAAAAAAGAACATTATGACGATGATTCACAAAGAAAAGCGAACTCCTATGGACAAAAACTCTGAACTAAATAAAAATGTTCCTCCCATTCATGCCATAAAGACCATGTATCCAACAGTTTAAGAGCAGCCAAATAATGAATGTCACGAAGCAAGTAAGAAATGAAACGACAATTACGTCTCAATACCACCTAGTGACATGTAGGTAATGAAATCCTCATCCTAGAAAATAAGACAACACCCAGAACAAATACCTGCCAGCCGCCACTGCTCGGTATTAGGACATTATTGACAACTATCGTTCATGTCAACTGTTGACGACCTTTCCCAACAGAACAATGCGCCATACCGCACTACCAGGATTGTGGAGGCCTAGTTTGAGGAACATCACGGTGATTTTGCCTTACTGCCATGGTCTCCCAATTGCCCGTACATGAGCACATTAAGCATTGTGATTAGAATTGAAGAAACGGTTCGTGTTACTCCCCGCACGCAGTGTTCGCCAACTGAAGAAACTAGTTAGTTAGTTAGTTATTGAGGTTTTAAGGGGAGGAATTACGAGGTCATCTGCCCCTTCTGAAGGAACTACTGGTGTACTTATGATATCAGATAATTCTGGATACATTCCGCCACCACGAAGAATCTATATCTTGCCGAGTGTCTACGGTTGTGCGGATAAAAGTAGGACCTACTCTGTACTACAGTACATAGTTGGCCACGATGTGAAGGCTCAGCAGTGCTTGTCCATGATTCGGTTTCCATCCTCAAACTCCTATTACATAATTTCAAAATCTGCTATATTGCCAGGAATACTTACATTTACATTTAGCAAGGTTTGGAAGCATTCTTGCCATCTTCTCATTGCTTCCTTCGCATCTACAATGAGTTTCCCAGAATTATCCAAAATACTGCCCATTTCTCTTTTTCATACGAAAAGATTTTCTAGCATCTTAACCTAACGTTTCCAATGTATCTCCAAATCCCTCGCACGATTGCCTGCCTTTTGGACTCTAGTACCATTTGTTTCGTTCTTTTCGTTTCCTTGTTTACAACCATTTTTATAAGCCTTCCTTCTTGCTTTTACAAGCCAAATTCACAATGTTTTTCCACCAGGATGTACGCTTTTTCTTGCTTCTACATACCCTCCTCCCAAGACATGATTTTGCTTCTTTAAGTACTGCATCCCTACTTTCAATGATCTGCGATTATTTGCCATTTACTCTTCGGAATCTCTCACCAATCATTTCTGAGTAATTCTGTGCAAGTCATTTATCCTGGAGATTTTCAGCCCTAATCCATTTACAAACAGACCTCATCTTCTGCACTTTAATTTTAACTATGATCAATTCACACCAGATCAGTTTGTGATATGTTTCACAAAAAAAAAACTCCAGAATTCCCTGCAATTCCTTATCAATTTTCTAAATTTTCTAAATTGAAAGTCGGTATTAATATTATTGGTCTTTCTCCTCCACCCTTCATGTGTATCTGTGAATCTCCTTATGCTTCGAAAATGAGTTTGCAACAGCTAATCACATGTTAGCACATACAGCCAGTTAGCAATTTCAATTGGTGTTCGCTTCACTTTATTTATCCCACGTATTAATTACCTTCCCGCACCTCTCAGCCCTAAGTTCTATCTTAGTATTGAAATCTCCCATCAGCACTACACCATCTTTATTGTTAACTCTCACTAGCTTATTACTCAGTACGGTACCTCATCAAATTTGTCTACTTCTTCCTTAACATTCTACGGTTTTCTTGAAATACAACCCTAATCCCCACTTTGCCCTACCTCGTTTAAACCTGACAGGTACACCTCGTAGGACTAATCTCGTACTTCCCCTCTAAGTCTCCTTTTAGCTAAACGTCACTAAACCGTAGAATGTCTAGTTCCATCCTACTTGCTGATACAGCTTAATCTACTTCCTGCCTTCCATAACTTTTCTTGATATTATTAGCACCCCCATTGAATACAAGTTCGATTGCCTGTTCTTTTCCTAGGAGTCCCTGATCTTTTAGGTGGGAGTGGGACTCCTTCTCTCCCATTGGTCCTAGACTTGCTCAAAATATTGTCAGCAGGTTTCCTAAAATTATTAGTGGAGCACGTTGCTAGCTTTACTTACACAGAGTCCCGTGAGTTTCAACTCTGGTGGTTCAGGGAACAAACCAGTAAGTTAAGTTGTCCTATCCACACAAGCTCAACACAGAATAAGTCCTCGATGCTCACTCCCATTCCATTTTAACTGACATCCTAACTGTTAGGATCAACTTACTACCACTCAGCCCTTGCCTATGGTTCAGGAACTACAACGTGACTTAACAATGAACCATTAAATAATAATAATAATAATAATATAATAGCAATAATAACAATAATAATCATAATGCGCAGGAGAAGAATGAGAACGACAACAGGATCACGGTTCAAGAAGTAGAGAATAATAAGAATGTAGAGAGAGTGGTAATAGTACATTATGCAGCGAGCCTATAATGGCCATAATTAAGACACGAGTATTTTTATAAAGCGAGCGTATGCGAGTTTTATAATTTCCATACGAGTGTCTTAATTACCATTATAGGCGAGTTGCATACGACTGTTTATGTTCGACGATAATTATAACGTTATTATATGTTTTAACATAAATATTCATAAATATCTGTTCAGTCACTAGAATGTTGTGATCGGGTGCTGCGGTGGGTAGTATATCTCTGTTTCCCAAGCTCTCTGGACAACCGAAGTATGCGCTATGTGTGCTTCAATGCCATATGTTCGGATTGTGCTCCAGTATTCAGTAAAACTGTCACCGAAGTCGTTTCAAAACCACGCGCTGTGTAGAAATTGATTTTGGGGATATAAAGGTACAGTGCCATTTCTTGTCTCAGTTTATTTACGCGAACATAGGGACGGTGCAATTTCGGTAATTTATATAGACATGTTGGATTTTGAACGCATGCGCGAAGGTATCCTTATCTAATTGGTCACACAACTGTTTCTTGAGCTCTGATTGGTGGGAGAAACTGTTTCATAATGAAAAATAGTGTTATAATGAGCCTCATTATGATACAGTTTTCTGACACATAATAGTTAGGGTCGAACATAAATAAACTACAGCAGGGGTGGATAAAATTCCACCGGAAATGGATAAGTATAGTCAGAAGGCAGGGATGAAATGGCTGCATAGAAAAATCGTATTGCTATGGGATTTAGGAAAGGTATCCTTTGACTAGGCAAAAACAGTAATCGCCCCAATTTATAAGCAGAGTAACAGGAAAGATTGTAAAGTCACCTCACTTTCCTGGTTAACGTGCGGCTCGCCTTTGAAATCTAGCTGGCGGATATGTTTACATTCCATGGCACCTGGGGCCAAGGCTTTCCCAGCGTGAGGTACAGCGTTGTTATATGTCCACCGTAGCCACTGAGTGCAAGCAGCGAGACTGGACAGAACTATGTGCAGATGTGCAACATTGGACACTGATACCTGTCGGAGACACAAGCTAGCCACCAGGGCGGGACTTAAGAGTCCACGTGGAGTGAGAGAGGAAGCATTCTATTGGTCAACAACCGTCAGCTATTGGTCAGTAGCGAACAATGGTTATTGACGGAGCGTGCTACTGCCTTACGTTTGAGTCGCCGCTCGTTAACCAGGAAAGTGAGGGAAACACAGAGAAGTTTTTCTTTGATGTCCCAGCAAAGTGTACTCAGGCAATGTCGAAAGGATAGTTCGATGATTCACCGAAAGTACAAAGGGTGAAAACCAATGTGGCTTTAGACCAATACGGGGGATGTCAGGATCAAGTTATCAGTATGTGTCAAATTATTGAGAAATGCTATGAGAGGAATAGACATTTGTACTGGTGTTTTGAAGATCTACCCATGGAAAAGATGCTGAGCATCCTGAGGTATTATGGCATCGAGAGAGGCTGTAACAGGCAATCAAAAGTATTTGTGTTGACAATCAGGCTGCAGTGAGAGATGATGGTTGGTTGAGTCTGTGATTTAAAGTAGTTTCAGGAGTCAAGCAAGGCTGTAATCTTTCGTCGTTACTAGCGAGGTGGGATTCAATTAGGGGGAAACCAGGTAAGCAATCTGGCCTATTCTGATGACCTGGTTCTAACGACAGACTCTGTCGTAAACATACAAGCTATCATGTTAGAACTTTCACAGAAATGTGGGAAATATGGTATGGAAATCAGCATTTCAAAAGCGAAAGTTATTTCGGCAGGGAAGAAACTCAAAAAAAAAATAGAGTGCCAGCTAGGAGGAACTAAATTGGAGCAGGTGGGATATTTTAAGTACTGAGGCTGTGAATTCTCTGAGGAGTCATAGTCCAAGAGATAGAGTCAAGATTTCGAAAAGCCAATTCAATGAGTTCTCAGTTGGTCTTCAGTATTCTGCAAGAACTAAGTTAGTATAGCAACGCAAATCTCTCTACATCGCCGACCTTGCTGTATGGGAGTGAGAGCTGCGTGGATTCAGAATATCTCATACATAAGCTAGAAGTAACTGATATGAGGGTAGCACGAATGAATGCTGGGGCAAATAGATGGGAGCAATGGCAGGAAGGTGCTCTTAATGAAGAGATAAAGGCTGAGTTAGAAATGAACACGCTATATGAACCCAACTCAGATGGTGGGGTTATGTGAAGGGAATGGGGGAGGAGAGATTACCTAAGAGGTTAATGAGTTTGGTTGTAGAGGGTAAGAGTAGCAGAGGTAGACCTAGGAGGCATTGTTTAAATTCCGTGTTTAACAATTGCACGGTTAGGGGCAAAGAGCAGAGGAGGTCGCTGCGCTAACTGCTAATAGGGGATCATAGAGGCGACTGACCGTCTTGCACACAAGTTTAGACTGGATGCAGAAGGGATAACAGTCTAAAATGAAAGATAATGAAGGAATGAATGAATAAATGGTTAATAATAATAATAATAATAATAATAATAATAATAATAATATGCCTGGTAGGTAGTCAACGCACGAATCTTTAAAAAGACAACGCCACAGTTTGTTTGTAGAAACCCAATGCAGAGCTATAATGAGTCATATTAGGTTGTGTGAGTAGAGAGGTAGTTTGTTATTCATTTCATAGCATCCACAAGGCATCCACCTCAGTATCTACCATATAATCACTAGGGGTGGTGTTTTTCGCAAATGCGATAAAGCGCGAAATGCCCATAATGGCTTGCACTCTTGTATTTTCACTTTTCGAGGCCTGTAAACCACTTTTTAATGTGTTTTGAGAAAGCGACAAAATGCGATACTGACTCAAAATGCAAAAATTATACCAAAATGCCACATAAATACGAAATTTACTATTTTTTAAAGTGATTTTGGATTGGTATAAATTTCTTTCTGTGTAATACTTTGACTTCTAACAATTTTCTTCTGTGTTACTTTCTTCTTCTTCTTCTTCTTCTTCTTCTTCTTCTTCTTCTTCTTCTTCTTCTTCTTCTACCTTATCGGATACGGACGTTGGCTACCACCTTCTTATCCTGTGCAATCCTGAAGAGTTCCGTGGAAGATAGCCCAAACCACGTTCTTAAATTATCCATCCAAGTTATTCGTCTCCTTCCCGGCCCACGCTGACCTTCAATTTTACCCTGAAGTATAACTTGGAGCAGACGGTATTTTGGATTCCTCATCATGTGTTACTTTAGCCTAATTAATTAAAAATAAATACATACTTTATTACATGCATTTTATCATTTCAAATGATCTTGTCGACTTCTTCGTTATGTTTTGGTCTACCGTTATGCGTTAGGGTTACGGCGTGTATGACGTCATCATGTTGCTCAGTGCATATGCACCGAGTCTGAGTTTACGGGTGATACCGAACTCCGCTGATGAGTTCTCTCCACGGGGGTCAATTAGGAAAATCCTAACAGGGGAAGTTGCCTGAGGCGCGTTTTACTGCCCCCCCCCCCCCCCCACTCCAAACTGGACGTGAAGGTAGTAATATCAACGGGATGTGTCAACCTGCGATGATCTTCACTATCTACTCTTGCTATCTCAAACACGTAGTCCATACCACTCATTAGAAATTCTAGGCGTACTATACAAATCAATATGCACATTTTAATTTGTATGTTGTAGCTTTGTAAAAATGTTATCATATGAAAGTTATAACCAGCAGTATGAGCATTACAACGATATTCTGCTACAAGGTGCAAAACTGCAGACAAAAGCTTTACTTCCACTGACAGTTCGTGGAGTTAACGTTAAAACATTGACGGTATGAAAATAATTCATCTTCTTAGTATTTTCATTCAATCAAGACGAAGTACTGGTATAAGAACAAAATTGAATGTAGAAATTTTATGACACATCGTTTAAGTCTTAAGAGAATAAAAATAACCTTTACCACAAGGTGATTTCTTAAAGTCTGCAAATGTGTAAATTGGGGGATCAAAGTGAAACGGTCATGGTGGGGGGGAATTGTGTTTAAATGTACCTCCTGTATTAGTCCAATAACTAACCAAAATACTCATTCTACTAATATTAATATAACAACCACTATTTTTTTTTTTTTTTTTGGTGGGATGTGAAATTTGTCACCGCACTGGTAGCCCCACTAAACTACATTTAGTGGCAATATACCTAAATGAAACCTTGTTATTGTCACATTGCATTACATTTCATTTGCATATTAAAAGCAAGCAAGCGAGCTTGTAGTTTAACGTGACCGTTAATCTCGAGATCATGAGCCATGGGACCTCCTTTTTACGTGGAATCCGAACCACAGGACATGGCATTTCACTTAGAAAATCTCACATGCATTGACCGGGAATCGAACCCGGACCGCCTTGGTGAGAGGCATACAGCTAGAACGCTGAGCCACCACGCCCCCATTTGCATATTCCTTGTTGGTGCACACTGTTTCTTGAAGATACTTAGTTGAGTTTATTCTCGACTTATCCATATATTTTGGCCCATCAATGTCCAAGTATTTCATTCAACCTATAAATATACTTGGCAAATTGAATTATGATATGAAATAAATCACCCGTTTGGACAGCTAGTTCTACAGAGCTAACCTAGAAGTAGGATCCTCTGGTTTTATTCGAGGTTAGTTAGTTAGATGGTTTTATCATTTATAAAAAATATTTACGGTGTTCGACCATCTGGAAACAACATATTGTAACCACAAATATATTTCAACAGGACTCTTTATAAGGTTAGATGACTTCAAAAATCTTACGCATTGTTCCATATCAGTATGCCTGGCTGGAAACAACATCCCATAGCATCCATCAGCGACATCCGTTTCAATATATAATAATAATAATAATAATAATAATAATAATAATAATAATAATAATAATAATATCATATGACCTCGGTGCCGGGTGCAAGCTTTGTTATTTGACACCCAGAGGGTAGCTTGCATGTCGAATTTTGTTGTTCCTTGAAGCACTATGAAAGCCAAGGAGGTTAGATATCTAAGCTCCTTGACACGATAGCGCTTTCTAGTAGAGAAATGAGGAACTTTGTGTTGACGGAAAATCCCGAGATTAAATTTGTCAATTCAAATTTCTACTGAATTCAAATGGGTTCTTTGACATGCCAACATCGTATGACATGTCGTAATTTTTGCCGCTTTTCAAAAATCACTTACCCCGGCCAGGAGCGAACCTGCAAGCTTGGGGTTAGTAATCCGACACTATAACCACTCACCCACCGTGGCAAGCAATATATTATTATTTAGCCGTATTGAAGAAATCTAGTCTAATATAGGCCTAATATAGAAAGTTTGGGTTCAACTAGAACGTTTTTCAAGGTTAGAGGACTTTATCAGTCAAAAATTGTTACGCATTTCACCAATTCTTTATACGTGGAAACAACACATTTTTGCAATCAACAGGAGATCCGATTCATTATATTGAACCATAATGAAGAAGTATAATGTAGACAATCTATTAAGGTAAATTTATATTAACTTTAGTCTTGTTTCGTTTATGTATTTATCTTGTTTTTTGTGACCTTTCATTTTATATAAATTTTAAAGTGTACTTTGTAAAGATATCCATTTTCACTTTGGCATTAATTGTTAACATAGTGTTTAAGATTCTTTTATTATTTCAATCCACGCTGACGATTATCGTTGTATACCGAAGCATGTACGTATTAATTTAAATATTAAACGTCTTTTAAGTGTTTGACAAGGCGGCTATTATAATTTGAGAATAATATAATGAAAACCAAAATGTTAATGTATAGTCTAATATCATTTTAAAGCTTATAAAACAGGTTACAATGTTAATACTGAGAGCTCTCCGTTATTTTTTTGACGGAGGTCCATGTTTTATTCCCGGTTCTGCCAAGAAATTTAATTCTGGTCTATGGGTTGGAACGGGGTACACTCAGCCTCGCGAGGAAACACTGAGAAGAGATGGGTTCAATTCCCACCTCAGCCATCCAGGAAGTTGTTTTCTGTGGTTTCCCCACTTCTACTCCAGGCAAATGGTTCCTAACTTAAGGTCACGGCCACCTCCTTTCCAATCATCCAGTCTAGTCTGCAAGCCTCTGTTTGTGAACAAGTCGCCTCCATGATCCCTTATTAGCAGTTAGCACCGCGGCCTCCTCTGCTTCTACACCTCTACATTGAAATCGTTCAACACTGAATCTAACCATCGCCTCCTAGGTCTACCTCTACTTCTCTTACGCTCTACAGCCGAACTCATTAACCTCTTAGGTAATCTCTCCTCCCCCTTCCTCTTCACATGAACCCACCATCTGAGTCGGCTCATACGAACATCTGGCGTGTTTATTTCTAACTTATCCTGTTTCTCTTCATTTACATACAACACTACTTAAATGTTCCGTCTATAGAAATAGTTTCTCTTTTACATAAGTATTTCAAATTTGATGCAGTAGAAAACATAATAATGTTATTCTCTCTGTCCTTTACCAGAAGCATATTTTCTTTTAGTCGGCCCCGTGGTGTGCGATAGCGCGTCTGCCTCTCACCCGGAAGCCCCGGGTTCGATTCCCGGCTCCATCAGGGATTTTAGAAACTGACGTTAGGGCTGGAACGGGGTTCACTCGGCCAATATTAACGGCCGAGGGGACCCGATGCGCTGATCACGCGTCACCCCAATATCTGCAGGCCAAATGGCAGGGCAGCGGTCTCTTCGTAAGCCTAGGCCCTTCACGGGCTGTAGTGCCAGGGGTTATTATTATATTTTCTTCTAAGTCCGATCTAATGTCCATAATGGCTAGAGTATCATGAACTTCTTGCTTATTTTGAGGCAGAGGTGGTATGTTTCTCAGTCGCAATATTATTTTAAATTCTCTCTATGCCATTTGATATTAAATTATCAGACAAGTGCTTAGGGGCAGCAAGTATATCCTTTCTCATTAACTTCGATGGCCGTTCACATATATTGTCACGTACATTTCTTTTTACACTGTTCGAAATAAATTCTTGATTAATCGTCGTACATGGTTCGTGATTGTGAGACCCACATAACAGAAAGTTACCACCATTTGTAAATAAATGGGCAGAACATTCCTTGACACCTCCACTGTTGGCCCCATTTTGACAACTCACACTTATGAAATTTATAGTTTCCTATAATTCTCAATTCTCCAACTCTTTGACTGTACATGGATAACATGTTCGCTGCACTGATTCTATCTACAGAAACCCCAGGGGGTCCAGGTGTATGTAGCTGTCAGTCAACTCATGACTTACAAACATTTCAGGAGAGGTTGCCTACCCCCACTCTCTTCCCAAACCCATTAGCGTGAGCTGACAGGACTGTTTGGGTTTAACCTAATCAGCGGAGTTCGACCATCCCGGAGTTTACTCCTGGGGTCTGGCGTTATGCGATACGGAGACGGCGAGTGCGTGACCTCATGCAGCAGAGTGCACCTCCCGCTCTCCGTTCCCCGCGTGGGAAGCCTAAGTTAATGGGTATTGGAGTCTGTTGAAAGAGCCCTCCTGAGTCTTTCTAACATGTGTAGCATTTGTAGCATGCGTCATTTGAAATGATATAAAGTCTGGTCTCTCAGACTGACTGTATCTTTTTATCTCACTACTAACCTTTAACAAGTGTGATTTTAATTTCACATTAATGTCATTTAAGAGTTACTCATTTGTTAGATTTAACCCAAGTTTGTGGCTTTCTTTCATTAAAATGCTGTGAAATGTTAAATTTTAAAAAACTAAAATGCTAAATTTCTGATTCCAAAATGCTGAAAGACACCACCCTAATTATCACCCATTAATGAAACTAAGTCACCTGTGAAAAGACAGATCTGGTCCGTGCCAACAAATAAGTGCAAAATTACTGCATGCATCAAGAAATGGCAACAGGCAACCCAAAACTAGAATGACGCTCCTTGACAGAGCTATGAATTGAAACTGGGGCCTCCGGGTTGGAGCCTACAATGCTATCCACGACACCAAGAGACGTACGTAAACATTATTATTAGAGGTAAGATGAACAGACTAATTTTTATCAACACGAATCAAGAATATCATTTTCAGCCAGTGATTACTGATCTTAATTACCAGAGTATTGACATTCTTTCCTGGCCATTTTCCGACAATGCGGCTCTAGCATTGGTTCGGGTGACCTCATGTGCCATATTTGACCCAAATCCATAGTGCAGTAGTGCACAGTAAGGTTTGGAGCACGTATGTACGGAAGATTTGAAGGCAATTTATGTATCGTATGGCTTTTAGTGCCGGGAGTGTCCGAGGACATGTTTGGCTCGCCTGAGTCTGTAGCTGCTTCCAGCGGCCACCCTTAGGGTGAGCTACAAATTCCGTTCAATTTCAAGTAGTTTCAACTTTCACTACCAGATATCCATGATACCTAGTGGTGAACGTTGTAACTTTGATAGAGCGTTCTGACGAAATCTAACCTAACAATTTAGCATCACACAAGTTTAGTCTGTGGAAGGATCTTTTACATGCCATAAATCTATGACATGGGACCACCGGCTTTACTTTTCCTCCGAAGGAAGGCATACTGAAGGATTTTTAACGCTCTAAAAAATCCGACGACTTCGGCCGGGTTTGAACCGCTATCTTGGGCACAGCAGTTCAGCATGCTACCGACTACACCACCGAAGCCGTATGGCAATGGAATGTCATAATGCTGTGCTCTTTGCAATAATTCAAGGAGAGAGACATAAGAAAATAAAAACTGTTAGCCGAGAAAAGATAAACTGTGACAGGTGGACACTGCCCATCATTATTCTCAGACACTTCTAACCAGCCAAGTGAGAGAAAACCACGTTGTCTTCGTAATAAAATTGACCACTATGTACTGTTCGTTTTCCGCTACCGATGTCGAGTTGAAAAAAAAATCTGGAACACCGCAGCTTGCCTTAAGAAAGCATGTGTGAAAAGTCCATATGAATTTTATCCATATCAGCCGACTACCGTTCGTTATTTATATTGGTAAACTTCCAAGTGTTAGAGTAAGTCATACATCTGTCATCTGTTAATCGCATCCTCATGACTTGATGGTCAATCCCCCCACATTTTCCCCAGATATTTACGATTTCCGGTGATAAATTTTCTTGCAGTAACTGCAGACCAGTGGCGTGGTCTGTTTTCAACACTTGCGCTAGTCCTACTTCTCTACAGTAATCACATGCCTATTTGTACAGCAATCGTGCAATAGAAACACCTCGCTTGTAATAAAATAACTGTTATAATTTAATGACTCATATTATTTTAAGAAATAACCATTAAAGTTCACTCACAAAAACAAAACATTCAAAACCCCCCGGCGTACCCATGCGCGTTAAATCGTTCAACACGACCATAACGGGGAGCTGCAGCAAGTCTGGAGATCGTAGGTTCGAATTCCAGCGCTGGCAGAGGCTAACCTGAGTGTGTTTATTCTCCGGGTTTTTTCACACTCTATCCGGGAAAATGCCGGGATTGTATCTTACTTTAAGTCCCGGGGCACCAATATCATCCTTGTCTATTATACAGTTACACACCCTACTACAGTAATAACATAAATACAGGTTATCAAACGAATACCACACACCCAACTATCAGGGGCTGATAACGAATATGTCACAAGCCTCTAAAATGAATTAACGACGAAAACAACAACTAAGGAATAACCATTGAGATTCTCTCAATAAATAACATTATTATGAATAATTCAATTAATTATGAATCAATTATTGATGATGGTAAAATTACGGGCGAACACAACTTTGATTCTTGCCATTAGGAATGTAGTTGTTCCTCCTGTCACTTGAAAATTAAAAATCGATAATAATAAAAACCTGATGTCTTAAATCTATAAACTTCGCAGCTAGCCTAGATAGCTCAAGGAACGCACCAATGCTGCTAAATGATTAATCTGTTGACATCAGATATATTTTTGTGTTACGTTAATAATCTAATATGTAATGGTATTTAAAGTGATATTTCAGTAGATTAATCTGTTATTTCTGTCAAGGGCATCTTGATCATTAACCCCGTGTCCTTCCAGATATACGGTATTGGATAACCTGGTTTAGTGTGGTGACTGCTGCAGGGCCGGGATTTCATATCAGAAAATAAAGTGGTATCTAGTAATGGATACCTACTCGAAGAAGCTATTTTTATGAGCCTACTGTATCATCCATTTTACAGTAGTCACGGCGTAATCTATTCCAAGTACAAAACGTGTTCCTCCATACGCACTACATCTACAAGCAAATACAATCATGGTACCTTGTTTCAAATAACAAGGTGCTGAAACGAATCATATACTAGTACCCTAAAATTACGTAATTATAATTCCACAATAATAATGGTTATAAGATGTGCACGGGGATGATAACCAATTCATAATAGACCTACCAGTCTACAGTTACAAGATTACATGTACACTACAAATAGGAAATCTTCTTCATAAATCTATGAATTCCAACAACTATTATACAACATCATCAACTGTTGTGTTCGGTTGCGTGGCTAAGTTGTTAGATTCTTGGGGTCCCGGGTTTTATTCCTGGCTGGGCTGTGGGGTCATTACTACACATGGGTTGTGTGTTAGTGACATCTCATCCTCATCACGACGTTGGATTCTACCAACTCGAGAAGATCCGCACCAGCCCCCTTTGGAGGGTATTACATTCTGTATTACCTATATAACAGCATTTTACCACATGAGAGAAATATTTTTTGCAGCAATCGCGCAAGAGATAACAAATATATCAAACACTTGGCTATAATTCAATAGTGTTAACGTTTTCCTCAGTGCCATAAGTAGGAAGAAACCGCGCAAAAATAGATAAAGAACATCGGTCTCCATACTACAGTAATGGAAGGGAGCAGTGCCTTTGGATCAAAGATGGCGGCCACTCGGGAAATGATGCTACTCTGGTAATATGTTGGATAGTGCTGATATCTAGCGGTATTTGTTTTAACTTGTACTTGTGCAGTGTATAGTTCGCCGCGTCATCTCATGTGAAATCTAAGTACTGCTAACGTTCATTTTCACAACTGCAAACATTTGCCAGCATGACTGTGTATATCGAAATATATCGGCTGTTAAAACCATTCACCCGGTGCAGTGACGCAGTGTGGATCACTGGTGCTCGGTGCTGGTCCCAGATTTGCCACTCCGAATATTTTCACAACGTACCTTGAGAAAGTTTTAGTTCAATAAAACTTAATAAATAAATAAAACAATAACAATAAAGGCTACGTGTCATGGTTACCTATTCTGAAAATCAATTATTTTTGGACCCTGAGAAAACTCAGTACGGTACCTTATTGGTTACACTATTCAACTTATAACTAAATTACAGAAAATTGGTAGACTGCAGTTCAATGATACAACTATGACTTCAACATACTGTAATAATAATGTTATTTGTTTTACGTCCCTGTTAACATCTACGGCTTTTAGAGACGCCAGAGTGCCGGAATCGTTAACGTGCCAGTAAATCTACGGACACGGCTCCCTCGCATTTGCGCACCCTCAAATGCCAGCTGACTGCGCCAGGGTTCGACCCAGCATCCATGGGCACAGCAGGAAGAAGCGTTACCGCTGAGCCACGCAGCCAGTCTGACTTCAATAACGTGCATTGTAAATGTATGCTTTGTTTCAGTTATTCACTATGGAAGAAAGTTACAATAGATCATCATTATCGTGACAGCATTAAACAAACAAATAAACGCAAGTAAATATGCTATCAAGATACCTTTTAGACATAGGGCCTAATAAAGACAGTGAAAACGCGAAGCAGAGTAAAGAATGGCAAATTATTTCTTAAATTGAAATAACAATAATCGACCTTCCTAGGCTTTCTGGGAGCGATCGTAGTCGATCTCACTAGTCAAGTCCTCCCAAATCGATAATTGTTTGACCTCAGCGTACTCATTGTAGACCAAAAGTCACTTTTTATTTCAAAACGTTCCTCTTACAAATATGTCACAATTCAAGACGATTGTATTCGAATACCCTACAAATGAAAGGTTCCGCACGTAACAATTTTTTCGATGTTGAACCTTCATTGGCTATTCGAAAATTTCTTATTGGCTACTTCGTGGATAGAAAGCGAAATACCTAGAATTACCGCACTGACTGCACTCCACTTTCTACTCCACTTCATTTTCTGTCGTTGATTCATTTTGGGTCCAGCGATATATTGGCCCTTTAAGCCCGTATCTCTGTGTGTGTGTGTGTGTGTGTCGGGTTTGCCTGATAACTTGTGTGATTTGGTGATTGTATTAGGCTCTAGTAAGTTATGTGTATTTGTGATTGAGACTGGTTTGAAGGAGCGGACTTAGCATTAAGTTAGGAACCATTCCGGCATTTGCCTGGAGTAGAAGTGGGAAACCACGGAAAACCATTTCTGAGATGATTATAATAATAATAATAATAATAATATCGTATGGCCTCCGATTCCGGGTGCAAGCTTTGTTATTTGGCACCCAAAAGGTAGCTTGCATGTCAAATTTCGTTGTTCCTTGAAGCACTATGCAATTCAAGGAGGTTAGATATCTGAGCTCCTTGAACACTATAGCGCTTTCTAGTAGAGAAATGAGGAACTTTGTGTTGGTGGAAACTCCCGAGATTAATTTTGCCATTATGAACACGGCCTACTGAATTCAAATGGATTCTTTGACATGCCAACATCGTATGACATGGTGTCATAATTTTTGCCGCCTTTCAAAAATCACTGACCACGGCCTGGAGAGAACCTGCATGCTTGGGGTTAGTAGACCGACACGTTGACCACTCACCCACCGTGGCAAACTATTTCAGAGATGAGTGACGGGGAATCAATACGTGCCCGGAGACCACAGAGGGCGGCATCCCCCATCCCGTAGAAGCGGAAATATTGGGTTGGTGCATAAGTCCGTAGCGTTTTCCATATGTGTATCCGCATCGAGTTTATAAGTTTATTTAACACATCAGATACACACAAGAGAGAAGTTAATCATCAGTAACATATTGTTCTTCACTAGTCCGCCAACGCTGCGGTATATTTTCGAGTCCGCGCCTGTAGAAATCACGTGGTTTTGAGTTGAAGAATTCATCAAGCCGTGTTCGGAGCGCATCTTCATCCGGAAAGGAAGTTCCTTGATGGTTGTTCGATAGAGAGCGGAAAAGGTGAACTTCTGAGAGCGCAAGATCGGACGAATAAGGTGCGTGTGGAATGATATCCCAGCCCAGCTCCTGTATACTGATTTTTGTCAGGTTAGCAGGGTGCGGGCGGTTGTTATTATGGAGGAGCATCACTTCACGCAGTCTAGCAGGTTGATTTTCTTGGATTGCATCTGCAAGACGTCTCAGTTGTTGGCAATAAAATATTGTCAGCAGTGCTGCAGTGATGGTTACACCTCGGGGAAGCAATTCGACGTACAGCACACCGTCGCGCCGGTGTTCCACCAGATGCATAACATTATATTTTGTGGATGCGCGCAGGTCTTTGTTCGGGGTGATGCTTGTTTGTTTGGGCTTAACCATTCCTTTCTTCTCCTTACGTTAGCGTAAAGACACCATTTCTCGTCACCAGTAACGATACAGGATAGGAATGGTCGATGCTGTTCACGGGCCAATCGATAACGAGCAAGCAGAGATGCACATATGGCCACCCGCAGATTTTTGTGATTTTGGCTTAGAGCATACGGTTGGCTACCCACACAACGAATTTTCAAACCTCAAACATTGAATGCAAATGTTGCACAATGGTGGAATGATCACAGTTTATCACATTTGCCAGTTCTCGTGTACACTGACGTGGAGCATTGTGAATTAATGCGTTTAAACGATCTTCAACAAATTCTGACGGCCTTCCTGAACGTGGGAAGTCACTACGGTCAAAACGAACCCCCTTAAAACGAGTAAACCACTTTCTTGCCGTGCTCTCTCCAATAGCATTGTCCCCATACACGGCGCAAATGTTTCTGGCCGCCTCCACCGCTTTCGTCCCTCTATTGAATTCAAAGGGATCAATATTTCGGAAATGTTCCAATTTCTCCACTTGGCACTCCATTTTCTAGCGTCCAGGGCTTCACTCATTATGTGCAAATGACATCTTCAATATGAAAACTCAAGAACAAACATTGAACTACAAAGCAACAATGAGTCGATAATTAAAACCTCAGCACCCGGAATACTAACTAGCAAACAAAAACGCTACGGACTTATGCACCAACCTAATAATAATAAGTGGACATGTATATAGGTAATGAATTCAATGAATTAGTCATGGCAACTATATTATATCAGCCAGCATGAATACAAATTAATTATATGCGATTTAATGTCATGGAATGAGCTTCGCAATGAAAGAGCCAATTGTGACCCGGTATAGGAGCCAACAAGTAAAGGTGCGTACACACCAGACCAACGAAGGCCAACGAACGACAACCAATGTAGGCCTATTGGGGCGAACGTTGGTTCACCAACACATTGGCGTTCGGCCTCTCATCCTCATCAAACCAAGGGTCAATGGATTCGGCCATGAGGAATCGCAGTTGACTCTGAAATCTCGTCGAAGTTGCTACCATTTATCATAAATTGATACGTATTATTATACAGTTGCGTTTTAATTAGCTTAACATTTATCCAGCAGATAGTATGAGGGAAGAAGAGCATTTATCAGTCTTCACACGTGTACCATCTTTTTTACTATAGAGGACGTGGTAGCCATGTGGTCAAATTGTTTGCCTCTCACCACGGCTGATCTGGTTCGATTCCCACTCACTGCATATTTGATTTTCAAAGTGAAATGCCGTATCCTGTGGTTCCGATTCCACGTAGGCTCAAGATAGTGAGATAAAAGGTCTCTTAAAACTACCAACTTCCTTCACTTTACTGCAAGAAGCTGATCAGATAACGACGCTGGTGAATTACTTCACTTTACAAAAGTAGGGAGTAGTATGCAGGTACAACTTTAATGTCTGTCCTTAGAGCTGAATTGGAATTTGGGCTATTTCATAATTATTTCCGAATGAAAGCTACGCATTTCGAATTTTTATTGAATTGTGTAGGCCCCATGAACCAACGAACGTTTGGCCCGATGTCTATACTGTGCCCGTTTAGACCGGAGTCCGCACGACCACATATGCATTTTACCAATAATCAGTCAGCACGAGAATCAAAATATCCCGGAGCGCCAGATGGGTTAAAGCAAATCGCAAAAACGACATCAAATTTATAAAAATGCTTTGCTGATTTTTGGCTCAATGCAACAATAAGGATAGAAGGAGATTTAATTGGGTGAAACACATCTGGTAAAATTATCTCAGTTTATTTAAAGTTAAAATCTGACTGCAAGAATAATGCTCAAAGCAGCATCATCCACGTGTGGCGATCCACACTCTTATTTACACACAATATACAGAAATCTTCCAAACACATTTGACAATCTTTTTGAAAACACAAGTCCGATTGTTAGTCCTGTGGACTGTGTTCCAAAATTATTAACATTTTAACTCCAGTGCAAAATGAATTGTCCATACTGGAAATAACGTAGATCACTGTTTGACTATTTACATGATATTAACACTCGTAGAATAAATGTTTATAGAATTTCTTAGACTTTCATTTGTTTTCCAGTTTTCCAAAATATATCGTTGAAACTATTATTATCATCGTAGCAACACAAATTATTAACACATATTAACAACATCTGAAAAGTATTTGACCATTGAGCATAGCATCGAAGAACTGTGCGAAGCACAAAAACAATTAATTGTTCTTCTGACATTAAACATTCGAGAAGTGACTCGATTATGAACTTCAAGTTCCAAACAAAACATATGATTTCTGAATCATTAACTTGATCAACAAATGGTTGAACCATTCAACTATTAGATTTTCCACTTGGAATTATTATGAAAAAAATATTTATATTTATGGCCATTTCTAGCAACTTTCACAACTTGCAATTCTTCGACAGAATGCGGAAATTAGAATTGTAGTCTTATAATGAATTCATTTAGTTCATGGCACTAGGATTGAAAATATCCTTCAAACTATTCGTGGTTAAAGAATTATTTTAAATTGGCAGTGGCCCATTCTACTATTTGTGTAAGAACACAATATTATAACAACAACAACAACGGCAAAGGTCTTCCTCTGAAGAAGAATAAACTACTATCATGACAAATCCGGGTTCTAGCAAAATCAAATTCTAAATGGAATTCGTAAACAAGGTTGAAATAAGAACTGATGGTTTCAAAGAAATAACCTTCGGGTTATTCATACGACGAAATGTGTGGCTCCAATACTCCTCCTATAAACCTGAGCCATCGAACCTGCTATTTGATTGATGCTCGAAAAAACCTTCATTCCTGCGACTTAACATGCGCACCTGGGAATGGCATTACAAATATTCCACACACATAAATTATCTTCCCAAAATTTATACAATAAATCAAGCCTCTGCTTGTCATCAACACTGGAAGATTAATAAACTTACAAGTTTATTTTATTTTCCCATTCAGTTCAACCCGTGATTTTACCATACTTATGAAAAGCTTCATTTCACTTTCGAAGTGTATTTACGTCATGATTTTATATAAATACAAAAATATCCTATTTGATACAAATATCAATTGCTTCCCGTTTCATGCCTCTCCGTGTTATATGAAACATATACTTTGCTCATTGCAAATATCAACTGTTCAACCAGAACTGAAATGTAGGTTGAATGCGGGCTTGCGCTAACCACTCTCCTTCGTAAAATCTCCTGTTCCATACTAGAAATGTTTCAACTACTTCATAGGCTCTTTCTCAATACATATGATTATTATAAAATATAATATCCAAGAATTATTTAGAAAAATTATGAAAATTATTATTATTATTATTAGTGGATTATTATTATTATTATTATTTCAAATATGTTTAATTATCATCTCATCATGTGAGAATCCACATGTTCGAACCTTCGAATATGGAAAAAATATCCATTCCTCACCAAAAATAAATTTAACTTTTACAGTTACATCGGCTGATTACCGTGATTTCCCAAAAATATGAAAAATTCAAATAAATGCTCAAAATGCTCGGTCATCGATCCTAAACTGTTCTGAGTGCTGAAAATGCTCAGAATAAATCTAACTAGTCTTGCGTAAATCATTACAAGCTTTAAATATGACGAAAAAAATGTGTTGGTCATCTGCAGAAAAATAGTTTGTTCCAATTAGCTAGGCATAAAATAATTCAAATGTGGCTTACATTTCTTGATGTTCTTGAAGTGTAGTAAACCTGGTCTATACCAGATTTATCCGTAAACATGCCCTAGTGGACAAGCACGTATAATCCTTGTATCGGCCGCCATTGTAGACCCACAAATCGTCTAGTCAGACATAGTGGTAGTATCTTTCGACGTTTTAAATGACTGTGGTTCCATTTTAATATGGGCTTCTAACAAAGCCATAACAGTTTGTTGAAAAGGGTCAGATCTAAGCGATCTCTTCTTAAATGTGTCAGTTGTAACCTAACTCACTGTAATCTCATCAGTACAAGAAAAACGTTGACAGTCTAAGCAGTTAACGGCTGTTCTGAAGATCGTTCCCTGGGCATGGTTTGTATATCACCATCTGCCATGCGCTAGACAACTTGCAGTTTCCCTTGCGTAGACTAATGAACGCCACCGTTATAGACTATTCTTCACTGTACTGACGGATCGAAGTGGTTAAATAGTTACAAAATATGAAACTGACTTTAAATGGATCTAAACATCCAAGTATTAATTTACTATTGGACTGTGACAAATACTATTTTCTAGACCAAGTCTAGCATATGTCCTTTTTGGAAATATAAATATTTCCACCAATGTCTGTAGAAATACAATCACCTCAGTGATTCTCCTCACCAGAAACTTACTAAGTTCCAACTCGTTTGCGCAGCACTTCTCGTGACTATCACGATTTGAAAAGTACTTCTTCGTAGACGTGGCAACCATGTGCCTTGGCTCAGCGTAGACGCAACTTGTTCGCCAAGTGCTTGTGATGAATTGAGCTACCTAAGCCTGCTCCAGCTTGCTTTTATACAAAAACGGTCAGGGTCACGCGTCATCGCCTGATATCTAAAAATCCTCATATCTCTTGAATCCCAGGTCCGATTTACTTGATATTAATTGCATTCTCTTTTATTTGGCCGTGCCAGTAATCTGATCCCAGTCTCAAGTCTCTGCTCCATAGTTAACTATTTAATCAATAAATAGTCTCCACCTCTGCTGTTACTCGCTACGTCATTTACCATCCAACTATCGGTAATTTCCTTCGAATGGCTTCGAGAAGCAATGTGGCGCGATATTCAAATATCCGAACTTTCAAACGCTGCTACAGCCTTTCCCTTGATATCTAGGTGTCTGAAACTTGGAATACCCATTCCTAGAGTTGGGCACATCCACCCCACACCTAGCAAAAAATAAAAATTGAAAAAATTTTTATTTTTCCTATCTACACATTAAATTATCTGGTTCTTGAATAATAGATCTTCAAATTCGAAGCATTATAAGTTCCCACGATGTTACCAGTTCGTGTATTAGCTACTTCATAGCTTCCATTATTGTTTACTTCCACAATATTCAAAATCCTTAATTTTACCATTCCCCCGGGATTGTTGTGTTCCCGATGGACCTGGATCATTGGGCCTCTGTTCCACAAATTGTAAGGTATCTTGGTGTCTTGCTTCCAAATTTTTCCTCGTTTCCTTGTGAAATTCTTCGTTGGACTGACGAGTATCTACATTCCCTCTGTTATTATAGTTATTACCATAGGATCTTCTTTCCTGGTACCTTCCTTGAGTATCACGTGGTCTTCTCCATCGAGTGTTGTATCGATTACCACCATACGGTCTTGCATATGGTTTGTAACTGTATCTGTTACGGTATTGGTTCCATCCTCTCGTATTGGAATCTTCCCTCGGCGATTTCTCTTCTCGCTCCTCTCGAATCTCTCGAGGTGTCTGAGAATAACTGTCAGCCATAACAGCATACACAGCGTTATTACTCTTTACTCCCTTCTGATGGAAGAATTGAGCGTTTGTATGATCCAGCTTCTGCAATACTTCATCAAACTGTTCCATATTGTAGATGTCAGCAGCGATCAAAGTCCTCTGGACGTCTGCTGGAAATTGTCGTATCAAAGCAGTGATCAACTCGTTATCTGGCATTGGCGGATCTAAATGTTGGAGTTTAGACAGCTGTCCAGAAAAGTATGTAGAGTATCGAGTAGGTTGTGACGTCGAGAATCTCTTCGAATACAACTCTGCTCTAACTTGCTGTTGGGTTTCAGGGGACCAAAACTTCTTCAATAACCCACGAGAAAACTCCTCAAAAGTATTTAGAGTGGATCTAAATGCTCTAAACCACAAAAGTGCGGGACCTTCCAAGAACTTCCCTATTACCCTGATCTGTCTTTCTTTAGGGATCTTAGAAACTTTCAGATAATCACCTGCTTCTCTCAAAAATTCCACGGGTGTTACAGAATCTCGCCCTGAAAATTTAGAAGGCTTGTCTTCTATATTCTTAAATACAGTTATGGGGTTGGATTGAAATACTGTCCTGACCTCATCCTGTCTTTCAGTCTCTCTAGCTCCTCCTAGATTTATCTGTATCGGTTCCTTTCCCCTTACATTCGGCATTTTCAACAGATGATCAGACTGTTTCTCATCTTTTATTTGAGTTTTCATAGCCTCAAGTTCCTTCTGGTTTTCTTCTGCCATCTTCTTGATTGCTTCAGTCTCCTTACAATTGTCTTTAACATCAATGGATATCTGGTTCATAACAGCCTCATGACTTTTCAATGACCCTGTCATATCTGATATGTCCTTCTGAGTTGCTTGAATATCCTTGGCAATTACTTCAATGTGGGATGACAAAGATTCCCTAATCTCCTTGATTCCCTCTTGATTCTCCAGCTTGAGTGTGTCTTTTATTTCATTGACAACTGTGGTTTTAATCTCAGTTTGCAATTCATGAATCACTCCTTCTCTTATTTCTCCCATGACAAGTTCCTTGAATTGTTCCGTTAAACGCTGAACAACTAGAATTCCCATCTCGTTACTCTCCTTCTTCACTCTGACTTCCAGGTTGACCATGTCTTCACCAACTTTCCTAAGACCATGTTCTATCCTATCAGCTAAGCTTTGGGATCGAAGATCGGCATCGCGAAATTTATCGTCCATTAAACTAGCGTTAGTAGCTAATGAAGTTTCGAGCTCATGTGTTTTTTCGCATAATTTATTCATTTTACTTTCAAGTGTCATTTTCAAAATTTCAGAATTCTCTTTAAATTTACTTTCCATTGAATTAAATTTACTGTTTAAATTTTCCTTTAAGTTATCTTTTAACCTGCTTTCTAACAAGTCGGAATTTTCTTTGAGTTTATCAGAACTTTCTTTAAGTTTACTTTCCAAAGACTCAGAATTTTCTTTAAGTTTATTTTCTAAAGAATCAGAATTTTCTTTAAGTTTATCATTCAAATTTTCTTTAAGTTTATTTTCTAAAGAATCAGAATTTACTTTAAGTTTATCATCCAAATTTTCTCTAAGTTTATTCTCTAAAGAATCAGAATTTTCTTTAAGTTTACTTTCTAAAGAATCAGAATTTTCTTTAAGTTTCTTTTCTAAAGCCTCAGTATTTTCTTTCATAACAGCGGCTACACGCCGTCCAGCCTCTTTTGAACTCTCCTCCAAACTCCTCATCATCCTCATCATTTCTTCCATAATTTCAATTAATATTCAAAACTTAGGGGTATACAACAGTGGCAAACACAAGCTTATAACTAGAACAAGAAATATGAATAGCTAATTGGAACACTATAATAAAATGAGATTTGTCCTAATATCGACGTGATGGAAAAACAAAGTTCTTTACTTTTACGAATTACATTTACCATAATATCACAAGAAAAATATGCTAGTTCTCAAATATCCTCCACCTGGATTCTAATAATGTGTATCTCCAGTCATCGAACGTTTACTACTGAATTTACTTGACGCCCTAATGGTTAAGCCATTATCAAAAATAATCAAACCCATTCTAATTATTAACCAGTTAAATTCTTAATTTTCCCCACTAATTGGGTTTCCTACTAATTTATTCATCCAAACCAGACATCTCTCAACTCCCAAAATATTTCTATAAAAATTATCACAATTTCAAATCGGCATGCGATTGACCATGTCTAAATCGGGACCCACGTTCGAAGCCATTTCTCTCTCTATCTTATTTTATGTGCCCGTTTAGACCGGAGTCCGCACGACCACATATGCATTTTACCAATAATCAGTCAGCACGAGAATCAAAATATCCCGGAGCGCCAGATGGGTTAAAGCAAATCGCAAAAACGACATCAAATTTATAAAAATGCTTTGCTGATTTTTGGCTCAATGCAACAATAAGGATAGAAGGAGATTTAATTGGGTGAAACACATCTGGTAAAATTATCTCAGTTTATTTAAAGTTAAAATCTGACTGCAAGAATAATGCTCAAAGCAGCATCATCCACGTGTGGCGATCCACACTCTTATTTACACACAATATACAGAAATCTTCCAAACACATTTGACAATCTTTTTGAAAACACAAGTCCGATTGTTAGTCCTGTGGACTGTGTTCCAAAATTATTAACATTTTAACTCCAGTGCAAAATGAATTGTCCATACTGGAAATAACGTAGATCACTGTTAGACTATTTACATGATATTAACACTCGTAGAATAAATGTTTATAGAATTTCTTAGACTTTCATTTGTTTTCCAGTTTTCCAAAATATATCGTTGAAACTATTATTATCATCGTAGCAACACAAATTATTAACACATATTAACAACATCTGAAAAGTATTTGACCATTGAGCATAGCATCGAAGAACTGTGCGAAGCACAACAACAATTAATTGTTCTTCTGACATTAAACATTCGAGAAGTGACTCGATTATGAACTTCAAGTTCCAAACAAAACATATGATTTCTGAATCATTAACTTGATCAACAAATGGTTGAACCATTCAACTATTAGATTTTCCACTTGGAATTATTATGAAAAAAATATTTATATTTATGGCCATTTCTAGCAACTTTCACAACTTGAAATTCTTCGCCAGAATGCGGAAATTAGAATTGTAGTCTTATAATGAATTCATTTAGTTCATGGCACTAGGATTGAAAATATCCTTCAAACTAAGTTATTCGTGGTTAAAGAATTATTTTAAATTGGCAGTGGCCCATTCTACTATTTGTGTAAGAACACAATATTATAACAACAACAACAACGGCAAAGGTCTTCCTCTGAAGAAGAATAAACTACTATCATGACAAATCCGGGTTCTAGCAAAATCAAATTCTAAATGGAATTCGTAAACAAGGTTGAAATAAGAACTGATGGTTTCAAAGAAATAACCTTCGGGTTATTCATACGACGAAATGTGTGGCTCCAATACTCCTCCTATAAACCTGAGCCATCGAACCTGCTATTTGATTGATGCTCGAAAAAACCTTCATTCCTGCGACTTAACATGCGCACCTGGGAATGGCATTACAACTATTCCACACACATAAATTATCTTCCCAAAATTTATACAATAAATCAAGCCTCTGCTTGTCATCAACACTGGAAGATTAATAAACTTACAAGTTTATTTTATTTTCCCATTCAGTTCAACCCGTGATTTTACCATACTTATGAAAAGCTTCATTTCACTTTCGAAGTGTATTTACGTCATGATTTTATATAAATACAAAAATATCCTATTTGATACAAATATCAATTGCTTCCCGTTTCATGCCTCTCCGTGTTATATGAAACATATACTTTGCTCATTGCAAATATCAACTGTTCAACCAGAACTGAAATGTAGGTTGAATGCGGGCTTGCGCTAACCACTCTCCTTCGTAAAATCTCCTGTTCCATACTAGAAATGTTTCAACTACTTCATAGGCTCTTTCTCAATACATATGATTATTATAAAATATAATATCCAAGAATTATTTAGAAAAATTATGAAAATTATTATTATTATTATTAGTGGATTATTATTATTATTATTATTTCAAATATGTTTAATTATCATCTCATCATGTGAGAATCCACATGTTCGAACCTTCGAATATGGAAAAAATATCCATTCCTCACCAAAAATAAATTTAACTTTTACAGTTACATCGGCTGATTACCGTGATTTCCCAAAAATATGAAAAATTCAAATAAATGCTCAAAATGCTCGGTCATCGATCCTAAACTGTTCTGTGTGCTGAAAATGCTCAGAATAAATCTAACTAGTCTTGCGTAAATCATTACAAGCTTTAAATATGACGAAAAAAATGTGTTGGTCATCTGCAGAAAAATAGTTTGTTCCAATTAGCTAGGCATAAAATAATTCAAATGTGGCTTACATTTCTTGATGTTCTTGAAGTGTAGTAAACCTGGTCTATACCAGATTTATCCGTAAACATGCCCTAGTGGACAAGCACGTATAATCCTTGTATCGGCCGCCATTGTAGACCCACAAATCGTCTAGTCAGACATAGTGGTAGTATCTTTCGACGTTTTAAATGACTGTGGTTCCATTTTAATATGGGCTTCTAACAAAGCCATAACAGTTTGTTGAAAAGGGTCAGATCTAAGCGATCTCTTCTTAAATGTGTCAGTTGTAACCTAACTCACTGTAATCTCATCAGTACAAGAAAAACGTTGACAGTCTAAGCAGTTAACGGCTGTTCTGAAGATCGTTCCCTGGGCATGGTTTGTATATCACCATCTGCCATGCGCTAGACAACTTGCAGTTTCCCTTGCGTAGACTAATGAACGCCACCGTTATAGACTATTCTTCACTGTACTGACGGATCGAAGTGGTTAAATAGTTACAAAATATGAAACTGACTTTAAATGGATCTAAACATCCAAGTATTAATTTACTATTGGACTGTGACAAATACTATTTTCTAGACCAAGTCTAGCATATGTCCTTTTTGGAAATATAAATATTTCCACCAATGTCTGTAGAAATACAATCACCTCAGTGATTCTCCTCACCAGAAACTTACTAAGTTCCAACTCGTTTGCGCAGCACTTCTCGTGACTATCACGATTTGAAAAGTACTTCTTCGTAGACGTGGCAACCATGTGCCTTGGCTCAGCGTAGACGCAACTTGTTCGCCAAGTGCTTGTGATGAATTGAGCTACCTAAGCCTGCTCCAGCTTGCTTTTATACAAAAACGGTCAGGGTCACGCGTCATCGCCTGATATCTAAAAATCCTCATATCTCTTGAATCCCTGGTCCGATTTACTTGATATTAATTGCATTCTCTTTTATTTGGCCGTGCCAGTAATCTGATCCCAGTCTCAAGTCTCTGCTCCATAGTTAACTATTTAATCAATAAATAGTCTCCACCTCTGCTGTTACTCGCTACGTCATTTACCATCCAACTATCGGTAATTTCCTTCGAATGGCTTCGAGAAGCAATGTGGCGCGATATTCAAATATCCGAACTTTCAAACGCTGCTACAGCCTTTCCCTTGATATCTAGGTGTCTGAAACTTGGAATACCCATTCCTAGAGTTGGGCACAATACTAGGAGAGGCATCCCAAGGCGAACCCTTTGTTGTTACCGCCAGAATTCTGAACATCAACCATGGCCAACGGTTTGGTTGGCTCTGATTTGCCTCCCGTACACATTAATCAAATCTTCGCAACGAAGCGGTTGGTCGTCGTACTTTATCGTAGAGTGGACGCGCCTTTAAATAAATTGAAAGATACGTAAATTTAAATCATTGTTCTATTATCCACAAATGGACCATTTTTATATAACTTGCGGCTAACACTCTTCAAAATAATACCCCAAAGCTTCCACAAAGAGTTGAATACCATCAATTATGTGCATGGCATCCATGTAGATGTAGCCTACATCACTTCTCGTCGAAACGCGGTAACGATTTTCTCCTTGTTTGCAAAACACTTCCCACGCAGTGGCATCTTCACTTACGGAATGAGATCAAACTTGCATGGACTGACATCAGGCGAGTAGGGAGGGTTAGGATATCCCACCCACCACTGCAAATGGTTTCTGACATGAACTGAACGTGATCTGTTGCGTTAACATGGAATTATCCAGCAGTTCTGGGCGTTTCCTCTAAATCGTAGAACGCAAATTGCATTATGTATTATGACCACTCTTCAATTTTAATAACTACTGCCGGATTTAGAGACGCCGGGGTGCCGGAATTTCGCACCGAAGGAGATCTTCGTCAAGCCAGCAGATCTACTGACACGGCTCCCTCACATTTAAGCGTCCTCAAATGAGAAATGAATGCCCCAGGATTTGATTCCACTATCTTGTGCTAAGCAGGCAAGAACGTTACCGCTGAGCCACGCAGCTAGTCTCTTCAACTTTACTTACATCCATTGTGCAGCATGCAACTCTTGCTTATGCAGCCAACTAGCCACCAATCCACAAAGATGCAATCTTGCGGTGGCATTCTGTACTGTGTAAATGTTATACTGAACTAGCCATGTTACAGCTAATTCGGAAAATTTAAAAAATGTCGACTTTCTTGTGGTGTAGCGGCTAGCATTCTTGGCTGTCCGGGTCTGGGTTGGATTCCCGGCTCTGCCAAGAAATTTAATTATGTTTCGAGGACTGGAATGAGGTAAACTCGCCCTCATGAGGCAAAATTGAGAGGTGGGACCGATTCCCAGCTCAGCCATATTGGAAGTGGATTTGCGTGGTTTCCCATTTCTATTCCAGTTGAAAGCCGGAAAGGTTCCTAACTTAAGGTCACGGTCGCCTCCTTCCCAATCCCCACCTGAGTGACAAATACACACAGTACTACATGCATCACAATAACACGGGTTATCAGACAAAGTGACACACACACACCCAAGAACTCGGAGCTGAATAACCGCGAAGTCCAAGCTCCGCAACTAAATATAACAACATATGAAAGTGGCATGAGTTAGAGATATTGTTTGTAGTTGTCATTTGTGGATTTGGATCTCGTGGTCATTTCAACTCCATGTACTTGGGTGTGTGTAGAATTTGTCTGATAGGTTATCAGAAAAATATACTAATACAGCCATCACAATCATTGTGATTGTGATGGTTGTATTAGTGTGTGTATTCGAATTGTTTACGTGAGGATTGGGAAGGAGGCGACCGTGGCTTTAAGTTAGGGACCAACCCGGTATTTGCTTGGAGCAGAAGTGGTAAACCACAGACAAACACTTTCAAGATGGCAGAGGTGGGAATCGAACCCATTTCTCTGTTTTGCCTCTTGAGGTCATGTATACGCGATTCAGCCCTCAGACCAGAATTAAATTTCTCAGAAAAGCCAGGAATCATACCTGAACCTTCGGGGCGACAGCCAAGAATGCTAGCCGCTACACCACGAGGTGGTCTGAAAGAAATCCCTTATTTTGAAGCCGGTGCCACCAGACAAATGTAAGAAATACTGGATCCAGCAAGAGATGGTAACAAGCAACCCCGAACTAGAAATACGTTTCTTGACAGAGATGGGAATTTGAAGCTCAGGCCGACGGGTTGGAGCTATTAATGTTACCCACGACACCACGAGATGTACAGATAGCCAAAGCATTATCATGAGAAGAAAGAGAAACAGACTCAGTTTCATCAATACCAATCCAGAGTGAAAATGTTATCTTCAGCCAGTGGTTAATGATCTTTATTAGGCCTACCAGAGTAGTGACATTGATTTCCCGGCCATTTTACGACAATGCGGCTCTCTAATTCATTCGGGTCACCTCGCGTGCCATATTTGACCCAAAACTATAGTGCAGTAATAATAATAATAATAATAATAATAATGTTATTGGGCAAAATACATTAATCTCATGTCATTTTTTTTTCAGGATTAGGGTATAACCCAACTCGTTTGGGTACAGTCGTGTTGACCGACTGAAAGGGGCGTGGTGGCGCAGCGGTCAAGCTGTTGGCCTTTCACCATGGCGGACCGGGTGCGAATCCCGGTCAATGCATGTGAGATTTTCGAAGTGAAATGCCATGTCCTGTGGTTTGAATTCCACGTTAAAATGAGGTCCCGTGGCTCATGATCGTGAGTTTAACGGTCACGTTAAACTACAAGCTTCCTTCCTTTGACCGACTTGAAAAAATGAAAATCCACAGCCTGCTTCCAGTCTCCGACCGGGTCAGGAATGGAATGACCTTTGACCGACTTAAAAGCACCAAACTTTTGTTTATTAAGGTAACACTGAAAAATGGCTTCAAACCCCATAATGTTATTGGGTCTACGTCCCTTTTAACTACTCTGGCTTTTAGAGACGCCAGGGTGCCGGAATTTTGCCTCGAAGGGGATCATTAACGTGTCAGTAAATCTGCTGACACGGCTCCCTCGCATTTGCGCATCCTCAAATGCCAGCTGACTGCGCCAGGATACGAACCTGCAACCTTGCGTCATACAAGCGAGAACATTACCGCTGAGCCACGCAGCCAGCCTAAGGGTTGTTAGGCGTTGTTTATAATTTGATCACAAGCATCTAAGAAGTAAATATGGAACATATTCTAACATTACCTACAATTAGAGATGAGCCTAACCGATATCGGTGACCGGCGTATCGGTGACAGAAAATTATCTGTGACTCTGTCACAGGAAGCACGTAATATTCAACTTTTATAATTTAAGTGTTTTTATAGCAAATGCATAGCGAAATGTTGTTAACATGATGTGCAATAAATTAACAAACGGAATGTCATTTACCCGTGCCGTGCCTCTGAGATACCAATTATTTACAGTATTTAATGTAGGTTTAAAGGAAAATGCCTAACTTTTATGACGAGTGTTCATACAAGTACAACATACTACAGGGACTGGTACTTAACCTGGAGGTTAGTTACAGAAACAATCTTAACCCTGTACAAAGAATCCGCCTATATTCTTCCCAGCTGCCAGGGAATTTCCCAGTTTCATGCGAAGGTCTTACGCTACCACAGTCAGTATTGTAAATCTATCTCAAACTCACGGTCGCTGTTCGTTACCTAGTAGGCTGTAGGATATAGTGGCCAAAATTGGAAGTATGCAGAGCTTATTTTGTCACAGATACTTCCGTGACAGCGTATCTGATATATCGGTGACAAAGTAGCAGGCTGTGATTTATCGACCATCTCTACCTACAATGGCTAATGCTTTCGCATTTTCTGAAAAATAAAGATTTCTCCATGATTCTTCGCCGTCAGTTTATAAGCTGAGGTGACCTACTACTGTATAATTGAATGGTTGAGAAATAAGATGAAAACTGACTTAGACTACAGTAGCCCAAGTTCTGGCTGAAGGTCTTTGTTTAATTATTACCCTTGCCCTTAGTAAATCTACTTACGGCACATCAAAAATTGATTGACATTGTGGTCACCAAAGTGCGTGTACTATAACGTTTATCTGCTACACAGAGCAGAGCTCAAAATCGAAATATACTACGATGTATACCGCGCTTCTACAGGTATCTAAACCTAAGAATCGAGATAAGTGATTATTTTTAAAAGGATCTTATTATTAGAATCAACTGGTACCCTTTACGAATTAATTTACGGCAAAGCATTACAATAAATGAATCATAATATCAATAAATAGTTCACAATATAAGTGCAACATATTTCCATGCATGCTCGTAGCGTACAGTGATATCACCAGCACAGCTGTGGCGTGCAAGTGCGTCGCCCAGACCAAGGCTACTTAAAAGCAGGGTCAGGAAACTTTTGTGGGTGTGGGAGATCGATAAGACAAGCACAGTCGCAGTCAGGATGAGGTATAAGTTACTGGGTCCCAAAGCTCAATTGTATCGGAAGAGAGTTGTTAACCAGGCCTTATACACTCTAATGAGCACGTGGCGACCGCTATTTTGTGTTTGGGTACGAACTCGAGAATAATATTTACAAAGCAAAAGCACGCGGAGGCTCATGATTGCCAACCCTATCAATTGCCTTTAGTGTATATTGTGTTAGAGCATTGTTCTCATTTTTTAGGTCCGTATTGAATATATTACTAACAAATTATTAATAATTAATAATTGAAAAGGACGGACATTATTAATAGTTTGTTAGTATATTGTGTTGGCCCTGCACATAAGCAAATGACTAGCGGCTTATCCGACATTAATTAGAGAATTACGGTATCTTGTACCGTGGTCATAGTTCTTTTCCCAATAACATTATTGTTATTATTCAAGCGAGGTATAATTGCATTTATTTGTGTAGCTCGTTGAGGGATTATTCTTTTATTTAATTTTGTTGTTCGTGTGATTCTGATAAATGCAATCAACATCCCATATTTCCATGCCATTGATCAAATTGATGTTCGGATGACCTCTTCACGATTCATTGCATATAAGGAAGCAAATTAACTGCCTTGTATATGATATTGTTCCCAAATATACATATAAGCAATGCAAAACAAGAAACAAGCCCTACTGATTATCTTGGCAAGAAGGTTGGCGGGGGAGGAGTGTGAAATTTGGAGGTTATGGTAACATAATGTTACGAATAGCAGCATAGTTCACATTTCATTATTAAACAAAGATCAGACATTACAAAGAACGATTCTCCTGTACTCCCACACTCTCTATAACTTAAAAAGAGGCAAATTAAACCCCGACTCATCCATATAAATTAGCAATGTTACCAACATTGTGGGACAAAACTCTTGAACAGATCTTAATTTCCGCAGGTGCATTGCCTCCTAACATTACAGATTCTGTATTTCTTCGTTGTAATACACAATTTGGTTTTAATACAATCAATAATGATCAATGCTCGTGATAACTCTCTTTCACTTTTATTGCATAAGTTGGGGCACTTACTGTCGGCAAAACCCTCTTACATCCTTCGGTCAGTTATATTCTTTGCTTCCATGATAGTCAGCTGTTATTGTAGCTTTGGGACACAGCTTATTAATTTTAATTTTATTTGAAGTTAACCATGAGTGAAATATCGACATTCCAAGCCAATATATATTATTCTGTTCTCAGTATTGACAGATGTGTGAATTTCTCCTCATGCTTACATTCACTCACTATTAGAGGGAGTTCGCTTTTAAAATTACGCCCTCAAACGAGGTAACGGCGTTATTGATTAAATTAAGTCACTGGAACACAGTTAACTTGTAACGAAACAGCTCGTAACTTTTATTTTGGTAGTAAGTGGATGATCAATAGGCTATTGTGCTTTCGATGTTTTTTCTCAACCATTCAGTACATACCGGTACACTAAAATAATCGACAGAATAGATTTGAAAAATGTTCCTCCGATCCAATGTTTTTCATGACTAAGTATTGTTAATAATAATAATGTTATTGGTTTTACGTCCCTTTTAACTACTCTTGCTTTTAGAGACGTCGCGGTCTCGGAATTTTGCTCCGAAGGGGATCTTTAACGTGCCAGTAAATCTACTGACACGGCTCCCTTGCATTTGCGCACCCTCAAATGGCAGCTGACTGCGCCAGGAAACGAACCTGCAACCTTGAGCACAGCAGGCGAGAACGTTACCGCCGAGCCATGCAGCCAGTGCAGTAGTGCACAGTAAGTTAGAACACGTACTAAAATATGTGCGAATGATTTGAAGGCTATGATGCACCTCAAATGCGAAGCGGGGATGAGTTACATTTGGTGTACAGTAAATAGAGTGTAGCCGTGGTCGTTACGGCGAGGCTGCAGGCAGTCGCTCACATCCCGGAGGTGAGGGGGTCCGAATCCCCTCGCCGGCAACCTTGAAGATGGTCTTCTGTGGTTTCCCATCTTCCTTCCAGGCAAATGCTGGGGTTGGTCCCTAACTATAGGCCACAGCCGCTACCTTCCAATTCATCGTCCTTACATTCACACTTTCCTTCTCAGACAACACTCCAAACGCGACGGTAGTTGTAGTTCACCCAATGGGTGTTCACATAGATGCAGCTACTAACTCTGACGAGCCGAACATGTCCTCAGACACTCCCGGCACTAAAAGCCATACGCTAAAAAACTGTAATGTACTGATAAATACATATCAAATGTCATAATGCTGTGCTTATGGTTGTTCTTTATAGTCAGTCAAGGCCAGAGAGTTATAAGAAAAAGATACAGTCAGTCTGAGAGACTAGACTTTATATCATTTCAAATGACGCATGCTACAAATGCTACACATGTTAGAAAGGCTCAGGAGGGCTTCTCGCTACGCTCGAAGCACCAGGACTCTTTGCACTCTGCTGCATGACGTCAAGCACTCGCCGTCTCCGTATCGCATAACGCCAGATCCCAGGAGTAAACTCAGACTCAACATACTCCATTACCCTTTAACTTAGGCTTCCCGCGTGGGGGCTGCATGACGTCACGCACTCGCCGTCTCCGTTCGCATAACACCAGACCCCAGGAGTAAACTCAGACTCAGTGCATTTGCACTGAACAACATGATGACGTCATACACGCCGTAACCGTGACGCATAACGGTAGACCTAAGCATAATGATGAAGTCGACAAGATCATTTGAAATGATAAAACAGAAAATAAAATGTGACAGGTGGACACTGTCCATCTTAATTTTCACACACTTCTAACCGGCCAAGTGAGAGGAAACCACTTTGGCTTCGAAATAAGATTGACAATTTCTTTCTGTTCGCTTTTCACTACCGATGGTCGAGTTGAATCCCTAGTGGTGGAACATAATATAACAAATAACTTGGAACACCGCAGCTTGCCTTGAGGAAGCATGTATGAAATGATCATATGAGTTTTATTCATATCAATCGATTACGGTATGCCATTTATATTGTTAAACCTCCGAGTATTAAAATGTGTCATACATCTGTAATCTATTACTCACATTCTTACACGGCTTGATGGTCAATGCCCCGCCACTTTTTGCCCTGATATGTATTATTGCCTGTGTTACTCTTCTTGCAGTTATTGCTAACCAGAGGCGTGGGCTGCTTTAACACATGTGCTAGTCCTATTTCTTTTACAGTAATCTCACACCTATTTGTACAGCAATCGACCAATAGAAACACCTTGCTTGAATTCAAATATGTTGTTGCTAATTCATTTTAGAGGATAAGGATATTTTGGTCATCAGCCCCGTGTTGTTAAATGTGTGTCGAACTTGTCTGATAACATGTATTTATCTAATGACTGTTAGTAGAGTGAGTACCAGTATTAGGAACTGGGACGAGATAGGTGCCTCGGGGCATGAAGTAAGGTACTACCCGACATTTGCCTGGAGGGAATGTGGAAAAATCCAAGAAAAACCCACACTCAGGATCAGCGCCTGAATTCAAACACGATGTCCGGACGTGATGCAGCTGCCACGCGGCCGTGGTGCGCAATTTAACGAGCATGGCTACACCACGTTACTAAATTGAAATAACTGTTACCGGTACTTTACTTTAATAACTTCATTTAAGAAATAACCACAGAGATTCACTCAATAGATAACATTTACAAGAAATGATGATAAAATTACGTGCGAACACAACTTTGATTGTTGCCAATAGGAATGCAGTTGTTCCTCCTGTCACTTGAAAATTGAAAATCGATAATAATAAAAACCTGATGTGTAAAATCTATAAACTTCGCAGCTAGCCTAGCTAGCTCTAGGAACGCACCAATGCTGCTAAATGATTAATCTGTCGACATCAAAGATATTTTTGTTGCGTTAAGAATGTAATATGTAATTGTTTTTAAAGTGATATTTCAGTAGATTAAGTTGTTATTTCCGTCAAGGGCATCTTGATCAAGAACCTCGTGCCCTTCCGGTCATACGGTATTGGATAACCTGGGTTAGTGTGGTGACTGAAGCAGTTGCAAGATTTAATGTCAGAAAATAAAGTTGTATCTCGTCATAGATACCTGGTCGAAGAAACTATATTTATTGCTGTATAATTCATTTTACAGCGGAGACTGCATAATCAATTGCAAGTGCGAATCCTCTGCCGATAGTAACTACCACACATGTTCCTCCATACGAACTCCAAGATAATACCAGGATGGTAACTTGTTTTTAACAACAGGGCGCTAAACGAATCATCAACCTAAAAATTACCTTATTGTGATTCCACAATAATAATGGTTATGAGACGTACACGGGGATGACAACCAAGTTGACCTATCAGTCAACAGTAAGAACAAGATTACATGTACAGTACAAATAGGAAAACCCTCGTCATAGAACTACGAATTCCATTAAATATTACATAACATCAACTGTTGTCTTCGGTTGCGTGTCAAAGTTGTTAGAACCTTGTCTCTGCTCAGAAGGGTCCCGTGTTTTATTCCTGGCTGGGCTGCGGGATCTTTACATGGGCAATAATTCTCCTGGCTCGAGGATTGTGTGTTAGTGACGTGGGTGTCTGCTGACTCAAGAAGACCCGCACCCAGCCTCTTCGGAGGGCAGTAGCTGCTATATTACCGATATAACAGCATTTAATCACGTTAGTGAAATACTTTTGTAGCACTTGCGCAAGAGATACCGTACCACATGTATCAAACATTTGGCTATAATTCAATAGTATTATAACTATCCTCAGTGCCATAAATTGGAAGTAACCGCGAAAGAATTGATCGAGAATATCGGTCTCCCTACTACAGTAATGACAATGGATGAGAGCAGTGCCTTTGGGTCAAGGATGGCGGCCGTTCGGGATATGGTGCTACTCTGGTAATACAGAGCTCTGATTGGTAATTGGACAGAGCTGTTATCTAGCGGTATTAGTTCTAACTTATTAATGTGTGACTTGTAACACGTCGCGTCATCTTGTGTGGAATCTAAGTACTACTGACGTTCATTTTCCCCAGCTGCAAACATTTACCATGTGAATGTCAAAATATATCCATCCCCTAATAATACCAATCACCCAGTGGCGCAGTGTGGTCCCAGATCAGCTACCCCGAATATTTTCACAATCTATCTTGAGAAAGTTTGAGTTCAATAAAATTTAATGTATGTCTGTGTGTATCTACACATGTCTACCCCTTATTATGCCCGTTTCCAACGGGGTAGGGGATGAGATGCGATGAAAGGCTACGTGGGGGTTGGATTTTACGGCTGGATACCCTTCCTGACTCAAACCTCATGAGAGGAGTTAACGAAAGATGAACGAAACTGGTCAAGGATGTTGATGGAAGCGGCCGTGGCCTGTCAGAAAGTACCGTTCCAGCATTTGCCTGGAGTTGAAAACGGGAAACCACGGAAAGCCATTTCAAGGACGTCCGACGGTGGGGCTCAAACCCACGTCTACGGTGTTCGCAGAGGGTTTGGCCCCATGGCCTAGCGCTGCGCTTTAGTGAGCGTAACTACTGTTGTCGGTATTTCAATAAAATGTAATGAAAATGAAAATCCACAGCCTGCTTCCAGTCGACCGACCGGGTCAGGAATGGAATGAATGAAGCCCCCATCTAACGGCGTGGATATGAACTGTGCCGGCTGCCGAAGCCTGTCGCACTCCCCTGGGGCAATGATTAAATGAATGGCAGATGAAATGAAATTATAGTGGAGAGTGCTGCTGGAATGAAATTGTGACAGGGAAAACCGGAGTACCCGGAGAAAAACCTGTCTGCCTCCGCTTTGTCCAGCACAAATCTCACATGGAGTGACCGGGATTTGAACCACGGACCTAGCGGTGAGAGGCCAGCGTGCTGTCGCCTAACCCATGGAGGTTCTCGATAAAATGTAATAATAATAATAATAATAATAATAATAATAATAATAATAATAATAATAATAATAATAGCTCCACACCACCGTTACTTATTCTGAAAATAAATTATTTTTATACTCTGAGAAAATTCACTATGCTGTACTGTATATACCTTATCGGTAGAGCCCTGCGCAGATAAGCAAAACGTTATCCGCATACGCACGGCTGTTATTTGCATCCGCCCCGCATCCGCACGGCTGTTATCCGCATCCTCACCTTTGTTATCCGAATCTACTGGCATTAAAATAATATGTTTAATTAGATAAAGCATAAAGCATTAAAGCAACACATTATACATTTGAGGAGAAAGTCGTTCCCTTACGCTTGGTATGTCATGTGTGTTTTGTTTAAAATTAATGTTATACAGCCAGAATTGCAACCCTTTTCAGTTCAGAGTGTTAATTAGACTCAAAGACATAATTTGAAAGAGATTAGCTTAAATCATCATCTTACATTTGTCATGAAGAAAAAACATACGGTAACAGAAAAAATTATGTCATAAACATCCGGGCTCTAGTAATGAAATTCAACAAGTTCGGATTGTATTCTAAAAACTATCCGTAAATTTACTCTAAACATTATCTGCAGCTTATCCGCTACCCTCATAGCCATGCAAACTATATCCGCAGCCTACTTATCGGATACAATATTCAACTTACAGTATACTTAAATTCCAGATGCTCGGTAGGTTGCAGGTCAATGCACATGTACATCTATGACTCACATGGATATAGTCTTTCAAAAATGTGCATTGCAAATGTATCCTTTGTTTGAGTTAATACTTGGGTATGGAATAAATTACATAAGGAACGTCTTGATCGTCAGGGCATTAAACAAACAAATAAACGCAAATAAGAATACAATCGAGATACCTATATGACATAAGAAGTGAAAATAGCGAAGCAGAGTTGTTATAAATTGTTAATTATTTCTAAATTTGAAACAACAATAATCGACCTTTCTAGGCTTTCTCGGAGCGATCATAGTCGATCACATTAGCCAAGTTCTGCATAATCGATAATTGTTTGACCTCGGCGTGCTGATTGTGGACCAAAAGTCACTTTTAATTTCAAAACTTTCCTCCCACAACTAGGTCACTATTCAAGACGCTTGTATTTGAATACGTTAAAAATGAAAGGTTCTGCTCTTAACTAGATTTTTCGATGTTGAAACTTCATTGGCTTTTCGAGAATTTCTTATTGGCTACCGTACTTAAAAGAAATAAAGATATAAGGCTAAATGCGCAGAAGAACTGCACCAGCTGCACTGCCCTTTGCACGTCACTTCATTTTTGTTGTTGATTCATTTTGGGTCTTGCGATCTTCACCAGGGTGTGTCTAAAGGATTACCAGATAACTCGTGTTATTTGGTGATTGTAGTAGGCCCCAGTAGCCTAGGCTGTGTGTATTTGTGATTGAGACTGGTTTGAAGGAGGCGGACTTTAGGGACCAACCCGGCATTTGCCTGGAGTAGAAGTGGGAAATCATGGAAAACCGTTTCTGAGATGAGTTACGGGGAATCAATACGTGCCCGGAGACCACAGAAGGCGGCACCTCTCACCCCGTAGAAGCGCGCATAATAAGGGGTGGACACGTATTTATAATATTGCACAAGGGTCAATGAATAAGTCCTGGCAGCTATATCATATCAGCCAGCAGGAATACAAATTCATTATATGCGATTGAAGGTCATGGAATGTGTTTCGCAATGAAAAGGCCAAATTGTGTCCAGGTGCAGGAGCCAACAATAAAGGTGCGTACACATTAGACCAGAGGTCCTCAAAGTGGGGTCGCGCCCCATAAGGGGGTCGTCGGCTCTGGTTGAAATATTTATATTTCATATTCTGTAACAAATATTGCTATCCTCATATCCATGAACCTTTCATAAGCAGGAAGCTCCCACGACCATTGAAGACTAATAAACTCGTACTTCTGCTGTCTTAGTTCACAAGAACTGACCAGCATTATTGAACTAAAAGTATATTAACACAGGTGCCACAGCTAAAGAGCTAATTAGTGAAATACACAACATTTGTTCAATTCCAATAACTGCGCATGCAGAAGTTTTTTTTAAAGCAAGGACACATAGTTAACTTTCAACACCTTGGAACCAGGTGAGTTAGCCGTGGTCGTTACGGCATGACTGCTGGCAGTCGTTCACATCCGGGAGGCGAGGAGGTTCGAATCCCCCCGCCAGCAACCTTGAAGATGGTCTTCTGTGGTTTCCCATCTTCCTTCCAGGCAAATGCCGGGGTTGGTCCCTAACTACAGGCCACAGCCACTACCTTCCAACTCCTCGTCCTTACATTCCAACTTCCCTCCCCAACGGTACTTGTAGCTCACCCATTGGGTGTCCGTCTCGAAGCAGCTACAAAACTGGCGAGCCGAACATGTCCTCGGACACTCCCGGCACTAAAAGCCATACGCTAAAAAAAAAACACTTTGGAATAATACATAATGCATTTTTTTACAAAAATTTGTTGAACTCTGATGAGCTCTAAGAATAGTAAGTTATATTGTATGCTGTTATTATTATTATTGTAACTGGTAGTTGCAGTAATCAGACAGAAGCAAATACTGTAGATCTTGTGATCCGTCTTTTTTTGTGTGTGAAGTAGCTTATGAGAAGTGCTAAGAAAAGTAAGAAGAATAAGAGAGGGGGCGCTTGAGATTTCATGTTTCAAAAGGGGGGCGCGGCAGATTGAGAGATGAGATGAAATGAATGAAGATGAACGAAACATGGTATGGAGTTGGAAGAAAGCGGTCGAGGGCAATTGGAAGTTACTGTACTGTTCCAGCGTTTGCCTGGAGTTGAAAACGGGAAACCATGGAATACCATTTCAAGGACGGCCGATGGTGGCGTTCTTCAAACTCTCTTGTCTACCGAGTCTGGAGCGTCCTGGCGCCATAGCCTTGCGTCTCAGCGGCTGCAGGATGACAAATGGAGTGAAGGAATCCAACGATGTGAGAAATGCATCAGAAAACAAACGCTGTCCATTTTAATGAATAAACTTTTTCAATAAGAATCCATCCTTATTTCTTAGCCAATATCATGGAGATAATTTCAACTTTTTCTCCACAAAAAATAAAAAACAAAAGAAACACTTTTTTGGACGAAGAGAAAACGGATATTATAAAATTGTACCTATAGTGCACAATTTTTCATACATCCGGGTTTGATTGTTAATGCATTTGGGATTTTTTTTAGATCAATGTTACGACTGGTGGTTCGGATTCCAAGTATTAAGGAGGTCCCAAGGTTTATGATCGCGAGATTAACGATCACGTAAAACAACAAGCTCTATTCCTCTTTCAGTGGGCTTCTGAGAGTTACGCTACGCCACTGATTAGCAAGGTCGAGGAAGTCCCGGTGTCTCAAATTACATTCTGCAAGGTAGCACTCGTTATCTAATCCATTTTAGTGCTTTCCTAGTGGTCGAAGGGATTTCACTCAATATATCGTCTTTACGCACGCAAGATCCGCTACGTGACAATGCTATTCACTTCCATTATTTCCCCTGAAGCTACACACGCCTCCCAGCCCTATGAAGTTATACAGTCCAACCGAACAATTCACTTGTTTTTTTTCTCTATACAAAAACATAGGAAAATGAACCTTACGAGATTGACATGCGGGGTTATACTGTAAACCCATATCTGACTGAAGGCAAAACAATATTTATGGTAACATATCGTCACTGAACTTGCAATTACACGTACTACCCGACCAGCGATTTGTTACCGGTGGCAGAAATCGGAACTAATGCGCTCCGCCTAGCTACACGCCTGCGATGGACGTTATTTGTGTGCCTGATTCATGCTGGGCGGTGCGCTGTGCGGTGTGTTCTCATTGTAGCCTATGACTGTACATGAGTCCCCCCCCCCCCCCTTTGCCCTGCAAGCCGCTCGTTGCAGCCATAACGAGGCGAGATGACGTAATGTATACACAACAGCTGCGCTCTCCTTCTAGCGGTAACAATTCCCTGGTAGGGACAAGGCTCTTATTTCCCAATATTCTCCGTATGATTGGTCATACCTTCCAGCCGTGTGTGGATGTGCCGTCCAACAGAACAATTCACGTTAGGTTAATTTTCTTGTGTATTAATTAAAGGAAAATGGACCTTTCTTATACTGTACTGTAGGAGTGCATAACAACACGGAAATATATACTGCTCAAGAAAATTAAAGCACCACTTTTTTCAAAGGCCACCAAATTTGGAAAGTTGACTGCACAAGGTCGAAATCTCAGTATGACGTTTGCCCCGACGCCTACCAAGCACATGCTTCAGCACAACTCCCCAACTTGTGTAGTTTCGGGATAGCGCCCCCAAAACCAGCCCATTCTTGAAAACCGTAAATTGAAGTTTGCAAAAACGCTGTAGGACTTGTCGCAGGTTGCCAAAGCAGTCGAAAATGATTGAGTCTTGCTCTTAAGATTCCACGAACACGTTGAAATCGTTACATTTGACGTTTGGGCATTTCCAACCCCCTTCATCATCCCCTAAACCAGGACTACCATTGGGGGCGCCTGAGAAGGTACCGGATGTGTTTAACCACCTGAAATCCTGCACACCGTCCTCAGTTGCTGATTGCAGTAAGTTCTTAAGGCCTCCGGCAATGTTCACCCCTCCTAACACCCTCAACTGGCAAGGGACCAAACCACCCCGTCTTGATTCACCCCTAAGGAAGGTTTAAATCGAGATTTTTATCAGTGCTGCTAATGGGGGGGTCTTCCCCTAACGTTTCAAAAAAGGACCTGTGCCTGTGTCGCCACCCCTTCCCTTGCTACCCCCCTTTTTTATGATTTTTCGAATCTGGCCCTTTTTAAGGGCTGAAATGAGGTCTTAATCGCTGAAAGGGCTGTAAAGGTCCTTAGAAGTAGTGGTGACACGAAATCAACCCCTTCCGATGTTTGATTGACATTCCATCCCCCAAAGTTGACATTTTTGCACCCTCAACCGTCCCTGTCTGGACGCGTAACGCGTCATGGCAGAGTTTTCAGAGTTGGATCAAAATGAAGCTTATGGACTGAAATCGAGCCCAAAATAGCAGGTTGTATGGAAATTTATCGGTAAGATGGGAAACGAGACCAAAACGTTTTCAAAGAATTAAACACCCTCTAGTAAGTACGCCCATGCCTAGGCAACCCACATCACGTCCATGCGTACGGGTTGCCTATGATGGAAAGGATGGAAATGGGAGAAAAATGACTCTTTGTAATGATTTTTACCCTTTAATAGCGCGTAACGCCTCCATTTGCATCAATTACAGCCTCACACATTCGCCTCATGCTCTCAACAAGCGTCGGGAACGTCATTTGATTAGTCGATTCCGTTCACGTACCATTCTACCGTATCTTTTGGCAACGTAAATTGTGGCTTAATGGTTAGAGCCGATTCCTACCATGCGGGAGATCGTGGGTTCAAGGCTCAGTACCGGCGTAGAATTTTAGCCATTCGTCCTACAGGTTCTCGAAGGTTCTCGAAGGTTCTGTGTTACCGGATACACAGTACTTTGTTTCCGGTTACTCAAAGCTTCGAGAAGCATCCATAGCCCTTTAAAAGCACGGTGTCCACATCCTGGGTTATCAGTTCTTCAGCCTGTCTAGAAGACACAGTATCTCAGCAATTCTTCAATCAACGGTCGGAGTGCTGTCTACGGTGGAAGTTTTTCCAAGAACGTCAACTCAGGCATCGAAGGTGAGTAGTGTCTCATCTTAAAAGGAAAGGGATGTCATAAAGACGGCCCTGAAAGTCTTAAGGAAACGTCGTGCTGATTCTTCGTGTCTCCCTTGGCAGGTAGCCGCAATGGTCCGACGAGCGGTGAGTGAGGAGGAGTGCATTAAAATCATTGCACTAAGGGAAGCAGGCTTGTCCTTCAGAGAGATCGGCCACCGTTTGGGGAGGAATCACACGGTTGTCTCCAATGCTTACCGCCGCTTTCAGGAAACAAATTCTTACCGACGGCGACCTGGTCAGGGGCGATCTCGCTGCACGACGCCTCGAGAAGATCGTGCCATAGTCCACGGTGCTCTTCAGGACCGTACGGCGACGGCCTCGAAGCTGGCGTCCGTGCATCAGAACGCCACTAATCGGAGAATCAGCGACGAAACTGTCCGCAATATTCTGAAGTGCGCACGCCTTCGCTCCAGAAGACCTGTGCGAGGTCCAGCTTTTACACGCCAACAACGGCGCAATCGGGTAGCTTTTGCTCAAGAACTCCAAGGTTGGAACAGGCGACGTTGGCAAGGCGTCTTATTTACGGACGAGTGTCGGTTTAAGTTGCGGCGCTGTGACGGGCGGGTGCGGGTCTACAGAAGAAAAAACGAGAGGTACCGACTAGACTGCTACCAGCCAAAAGAAGCGTTTGGTGGGGGGTCCGTCATGATGTGGGCGGGTATAACGAGCGACGGGCGAACACCTTTGGTTCACATACCCCCACCCAGCATGACAGCAGAACGGTACGTCGCCGAAGTTGTTGATCGTCACATCGTCCCTTTCATCGAAGCGGCTGGCCGAGACATTATCCTCCAGCATGATAATGCACGACCGCACGTCACAAGGGTTACGCTCGACTACATACACGCAATGGGCATCCATACACTCGATTGGCCAGCATACAGCCCCCACTTAAACGTCAGTGAACATCTCTGGGACGAGCTGATCCGGCGAGTGCAGCAGCGACAACGGCAACCCCAGACTCTGGCAGAACTGCGCCAGGCGCTACACGAAGAGTGGGCCAACATTCCCCAAGACCTAATCAGAACGCTGGTTGAGAGCATGAGGCGAAGGTGTGAGGCTGTAATTGATGCAAATGGAGGCGTTGCGGGCTATTAAAGGGTAAACATCATTACAAAGAGTAATTTTTTCCCCATTTCCATCTTTTCATCATAGGCAACCCGCACGCAAGGACGTGATGTGGGTTGCCTAAGCATGGGCGTACTTACTAGAGGGTGTTAATTTTTTTGAAAACATTTTGGTCTCGTTTCCCATCTTACTGATACATTTCCATCCAACCTGCTTTTTTGGGCTAGATTGCAGGCCCTAAGCTTCATTTTGATCCAACTCTGAAAACTTTGCCATGACGCGTTACGCGTCCGGACAGGGAGGGTTGAGGGTGCAAAAATGTCAACTTTGGGGGATGGAATATCAATCAAACATCGGAAGGGGTTGATTTCGTGTCACCACTACTTCTAAGGACCTTTACAGCCCTTTCAGCGATTAAGACCTCATTTCAGCCCTTAAAAAGGGCCTGATTCGAAAAATCATACAAAAGGGGGTAGCAAGGGAAGGGGTGGCGACACAGGCACAGGTCTTTTTTTGAAACGTTAGGAGAAGACCCCCCCCCCCCCCATTAGCAGCACTGATAAAAATCTCGATTTAAAACTTCCTTAGGGGTGAATCAAGACGGGGTGGTTTGGTCCCTTGCCAGTTGAGGGTGTTAGAAGGGGTGAACATTGCCGGAGGCCTTAAGAACTTACTGCAATCAGCAACTGAGGACGGTGTGCAGGTTTTCAGGTGGTTAAACACATCCGGTACCTTCTCAGACGCCCCCAATGGTAGTCCATGTTTAGGGGATGATGAAGGGGGTTGAAAATGCCCAAACGTCAAATGTAACGATTTCAACGTGTTCGTGGAACCTTAAGAGCAAGACTCATTCATTTTCGACTGCTTTAGCAACCTGCGACAAGTCCTACAGCGTTTTTCGCAAACTTCAATTTACGGTTTTCAAAAATGGGCTGGGTTTGGGGGCGCTATCCCGAAACTACACAAGTTGGGGAGTTGTGCTGAAGCATATGCTTGGTAGACGTCAGGGCAAACGTCATACTGAGATTTAGAGCTTATGCGGTCAACTTTTCAAAATTTGGTTGCCTTTGAAAAAAGTGGTGCTTTAATTTTTTTGAGCAGTATATTTTCCTACAGTACAGTGGATTTAAAGCTCATTTTTCCTTAAGCTCTCACACAGGGCAATGAATATCACGTGGATTGTTCTGTTGGACAGCACATCCACACACGGCTGGGAGGTGTGACCAATCATAAGCACAATAGTGAAAAAGAAGAGCATTGTCAGGGACGCGGTATTGTATGTTCAGCGGCGATATGGAAGAGAACAATATTGTCACATAGCGGATTTTGCAGGTGCAGGGACGATCCAGGGAATATTCCCGGGGTGCGGGGAATGATCCGGAGTCAGGAGACTCACGTGATAGGCTATACAGTATTTTCCCCTTCTAGTATAGCAGTTAGCCTAAGTATGGTATTATCCATTATTTACACTCTTTGCACATTACTTCTCATCTGCAGTAGTCACAGAGTAAAGTTAAGACCGTAACAGTATAGGCCTATGATGAGCTATAAATCTGTCATCAAAAGTAGCCTATACAATAAAAGTTCTTGCTTCCATATTTACTTTGGTGTCATTAATTTAGATTACATTTCAAATATGGGAGTTTCTCTTTACATATCTTTACAATTATATTGGTAAAGTTCGAGTAAATTAGTCGTTAAACCCATCGATATCCGGTCGAAGCCTAGCTAATGTTATACGGTACACTGAATATTTGCCACCCCCAATTTGTAGTATTTCAGCCTACTCTCTTCATATGAAATAAAGGCTTGTGATATCACCTTTTGTGTTTGTGTGTGCGTGTGTCTGTTTATTTGTCCAACTCCAATAAATGCTGATGGGCTGGAGAGAATCCAATGGAACATGACAAGGACTTACTACTACCCCTCACCAACCCTGACCCAGCCTTAAAATTTCAAGAAGTGTCACCAATCCAACATACTGGCCGTGCGAAATAGTTCTCAATATCTCCGGAATTATTGTTGCTATCAATCTAAACTTTAGCATGGTAATAGAAACCATAATTACAGATTTGTGACCTTCAAAAACCTGATAAGCGTAAAACCAACATGGCGGCCATGCAACGTTCAAATGGAAGTTTCTGGCGACTCAATCACCCGAACGCAGTGAAATTAGACACTATAATTCTTTATCCAATGCCTAATATATTGGCGTCTAGAGTAATTCAAATATTTTGTAAAACTTATAATGGCTGTGCGAATTTAAAAAAACACAATTTTATTCCTTGTATTCTAATCAAGCGATCAAAGTGAATTGTTTTAAGAGATGGAACATCAACCTCATCTGCCCCAATTTTGCAGTGTAGGCACAGTGATTTATAGATTATACGCATGATAATTTCTGAATAGAACATCTCTTACTGATTCTCTATTGAGCTGATCTTTGGGAAAGTTGATAAACCAACACCGTGAATTAGGTATTCTGGTACTAATTCCTCAGTGTTGTGTTCACGAGTTAAGTTACTCGACTCGAATCCCGGACGGGATTCCAGTTAAGTTTGTCGCTTAACAATTATTCGTTGCTAGCATGCTAAGCTAGGTCCTCGCAGGTTCTCCACGAGACTGAGTGATATCTATTTCAAATGAAGCGAAGAGTTCAATTGATATATTTATTGGTCGACTAATAAGTAATACATTTGAAGTTTTGAAGTTATTTACAAGTGTCGAGGCATGGAGCCCGACTGCCAACCAGTTCAGTTGGTTAGTCTTAAGATTACTAAGTTACAAGAGGCTGGAGCTCTGTGAGTCCAGGGTTTAATTAGAATTAAATCCCTCTAGGTGGGATACAGTACAATCATACTGGCTAGTTACCAGAGTAGAGTGGAACACACGTGGAAGGGACTACTGGAGGTTTGGAGTAGGAAACATACGTCACGGAAATATCTGGATGGACTCTGTCAAGCACGAGACTGTGTCTCATCTGAACCCTGAGCTGTTTTGTAATTACTCATAGCTTGCTAGGCACAAGGGTATGTGTCATTTGGACCTCGAGTTGTTATTAAATATTATACTGGGAATTTATTCAAAGCTGGCAAGGCACGAGTTTGTGCGTCATCTGGACTTTGAGTTGTTATCAGATTATACACAGCTCGAGTCACTAATATTGAGAAAGTAACATACAACTGCCTGTTGTAACTTGGTTGACACCCATATTAATGATAATAATAAAGTATAGCTTTTAGAAGCTGAATCCATTAATATTGGTGGTTGCGGGTTCTATTCCCGACGAGGAATATAACTCCTCCCCCTTTTTTTAAACGTTATTGCCCTCAGTAACATTTTCATTTTGCTTATTTCTAATTTTTACAGATTTACATAATTTATACAGTTTTTCCTGAACATGATTATAACAATACCTGTTATTAATATCACAAGAATGACATTGGTAGATACGAATATTTTTGTACCAATGGAAATTATAGGAATTGGTTTTAAGTCCAGAATCAATTTCTTTACATCTAAATGGCAAATGTGAAACTTAATTTCATTCTTTATCGCAGGTTCATTCTGAATATTTAAGGATGGGAAAGTATGAATGTAATTGGTAGGTTTTTGTTGTAAAGTTATTCCCATACTGGAAATAGGACAGGATTCATTAGAATAAATTACCTGTGGTCCTGAAATCTGTATAGATTTCTGGAATTCTGGGCACGTTTGTAGAATTACCTCTGGATCTTTAGTAAGGAACAGAATGTGTTCCTTGTTTAGGGGTCTAAATATTTTTACATTATTCTTTACAGAAGCAATTTCACATCCTGCAGTGTTTGTTAAATTACAATTTGTGATTCTGCTGTTATAATATAAACACACATAAGTTTGAGTGTTCTTAATACATGGTACAGTGGACCATTTCAAAATTGGACCTTGTAGGTAATATTTTTCAGATGGGGCAAGTATAATATTATTAATAGTGGGTATAGGGGTTACATCATATAGTTTGTATTGGTTTCCATCCGTTATTGGCATGGAGAGAATTATAATTATTTCTTCGTCCAGCATAAGGACGAGTCTTTGACAATTTCAGGTTTTCATACTGATGGTATTGATCAGTATGGATCATACTCTGTGTAGGGTAGATTGATAACAAATGTTTGACTATGTATTTTACATTTGTCATTTCATGAAATGAGAGACTAATGGTCTCTTGAAACACTCGCATGATTTCTTGGAATTTGTTGATGCACAGTAACACGTATTGGATGTTTTCTAGTAGATTAATCTTGAAGTCTTCTGTTCGAAGTATACCTTGGATTACCTTCATATTGTCATTAACATGATTCATTTCATCATAAAATTTTTGAGCAATTGAATTTGTCAATGATAGTAGTTTATTTATATGTTTAATTTCATTAGTGCGGCTTTGTTTTGGAAGGTCTAATTGACTTTGTAAAATATCTAAATCATCCTGGTCTAGATTGCCAGAGATGAACTTAATTACTTTTCCTAATCCATTTATTAGACCGCGTTTAGTTCTATTAGATGTATTAGGTATTAGTTTATTTAATTCCTTTTTTACATTTTTAGTTATCTCAGTTAGTTCATATATTAAGTGCGGAAAGGTATTATTACTTTTTAATAAAAGGCTAGAGACAGTATCATCAATATTTTTGTACGAATCTTTTAAAGTAGTAAGATTGAAATGAAACATGAATTTATGGTAATTATTGATTACCAATACAGATCCCATGGGGTCGGCATAAAATCCTGACGTTGTTATGGGTTCTGTGTAGATGATGGCGTAGGCTGGTAGGAACCTGGAATGGGAAGACATTTCCTTTTAGGTTTAATGTCACGGAAATTTCTGACATGGGTCTTGCCATTTTTCATTTTGCAATATACTCGGTTTCCTTCAAGTTTGGTTATTGTGCCTTCATTATATAGGTTTCTGGATTTCCTATTTCTGGTTAGAGGGTCTAGGACATATACGGTTTCACCTATTTGATAGGAGTGCTCGAAAAGGGAATCTTTTGGGTCGGGTTTATTCTCCTTTAAAACTTTCAACTGGTGTCCTTGTCTCTCGATATATTCATTTAATTTTGGAGACGGTGAGAAGATATGGTCTATGGGCTATATAGAGCATTGAATGGTGGCTGCTTGATTGTTGAGTGTATTGAAGAACTATAGTTTGTGATTGCGGTAATTATGAATTGGGAGAGTGGAGAGAATTTATCATGATCTCTCGAGATTCTTAGTTTTTCGAGGAGAGTTGAATTCAGTCTCTCTACTGGAGAGTTAGACGAGGAATTCAGTGGTGTGGTAGCATGATATTCAATATTGGTTGCTTTACAGTAATTAGACTGTTCTCAAATTCTCCTCCCTGATCATGGGTAATCCTTTTTTGGAAAACCATGGTGTGAGAAATGCACTTGCAGTTGACTCAGAACAGCCATGGCTGTGTCATTAGGTAGTATGTAGGCTTGCCCATATTTTGAGAATACATCCAGTATGGTTAAAATGCGGATTTGTTCGAAGTGAAAAGTTTCAATATGAATCTGAGCAAATGGGTGGTCGGCTGTTATGGGACCTTGGTTTGATACCTCGTTAGGGTGCCTTTCATATTTATTTCTCTGACATAAGTTACACTGATTTATTACATTTGTAATTTGTTCTTTTAGGTGTGGCCAATAGTACTTGGTTCGAAGGTGTTCAAACGTTTCTATAATACCATTGTGATTTATTGAATGATGTTGTAGGATTAACTGTTTCTGTGTTTCTGGACATTCAATGTCCTCTAAAAATTTAGTTGTTCTGATAATTACTAGCTCTGACGTGAATAATTTCTGACATGTTCTAATTAATGGGATTTCAAGGGTTAGATCATTAAAGTAAATGGCGTACTTGTTTGAGGTGTTGATTACTTTAAGTAGGTGTTTGTTCAAATCTTGTTGAAGGTTTTTTCTGTGTTACTATCATAACGTGTCGTGTGTATTTCTTGAACAGTTTCTGTTCAAGAACCTTTGGGACATTACCATATTTTAAGATAATTTGATTTCGGTTTTGGTTCAAATTACGCTCTGATGTTTTCAGTGTGAAGATAGGATCTTCCTGATTCGAGTGTACGGTTTCATTATCAATTTCGTCTTGATATGTGGCATCTCCGGGGATGGCTACATTCGAGACTGTTTCGTCGTTCACATTTACTTGTATTCTAGAAAGTGCGTCTGCAACGTAGTTGGTCTTTCCTTTGACATATTTGATGTCAAAATCAAATTCCCCTAGATTTATTTTCCAGCGGTAGAGTCTTAAACTGGGATCCTTTAGGGTAAAAAGCCATTGTAGTGGACGATGGTCACATTCAACTTGGAAGTGTCGTCCCCATAAATAAGGTTTAAAGTGATTACTACTTTCTACTATGGCAAGCAGCTCTCTCTCTATTGTGGAGTAGTTTCTTTCAGCGGGATTTAAAGTTTTGGAATAATAAGCAATAGGGTGTTCTGTGTGAGAACACTTCCTATGGCAAAATCTGAGCTGTCTGTGGTTAACACAAAAGGTTCGTCAAAATCTGGGTAAGCTAAAACTGGAGCATTTATTAGAAGTGTCTTTAGGGTCTCGAATGCGGACTTATACTCGGAGTTCTCTACATCGACTCTTGATCCCTTCTTTAGACAGCGGGTCATGGGATATGCTATTTTAGCAAAATCTTTCAGGAATTTTCTATAGAAACCTGCCAGACCTAAAAACTGTTTGATTTCTTTGGTGGTTTTGGGGATTGGGTAGTTTTTTACTTCTCTGATTTTTTCTGGGATAAGCTTTACTCCATCCTGTGAAACAACATGACCTAAGAAGGCTACCTCCTTGTGGAGAAATTCAGTTTTATCGAGTTGTATCTTCAAATTTACTTCACGTAATTTCTGCAACACAAGTGTCAGATGCTGTTTATGTTCCTCTAAGGATTTGCTATACATGATGATGTCATCTATATATACAAAACAGAATTTGTAGAGAAATGGGCGTAAGATATTATCCATTACGCGCTGAAAGGTGGCTGGTGCGTTACGTAACCCAAAAGGCATCCTTTTATACATCAGGTGTCTATTGTTTATAGTAAAAGCTGTCTTTTCTATAGATCTGGGATCCATTTCAATTAGATGAAATCCCTGGGCAAGATCTAGAGTGGAAAAATACTGGCAGTGACGTACGTTATCTAGAATTTCTTCCATCCTAGGGAGAGGGTATTTGTCCTCAATTGTTTTCTTGTTTAATTGCCTGAAGTCTAAAACTAATCTCCGTTTTTTCTGTCCAGAAGCATCAGTCTTCTTTGGCACAATCCATACTGGATTACAATAGGGAGATTCGCTCTGGGTGACTATACCTTGGTCAATGAGTTTTTCGACTTCGTCACTTGGTATTTTCTTTAGTGTAGGAGGATAACGGTAATTTCTTTGATATACCGGATCCTCATCGGTAGTGCGGATAAAATGCTTTACAGCGTTTGTAAATGTTAGGTCGCAACCTGGATAGTAAAATACGTCTGAGAATTCAGAACATATTTTTTGTATGACACTGTATTCGAAATCATAAATGTGTTGGGTGCGGAGATATTCTTGAATATCGCCGACTGAAATGGAGTTTATTTCCAGTGGCTGTATAGTGATGTTCTCTAGTGGCTCAACTAAAATCGGTTCTTTAACGTCTTGTCTTAGTTGAGTTTCTGTGGGGTATATGATCTGGTAGTTCTCGGCGTGCAGTATTGCATCTGAGAAGTATACTCCACCATATTCAAATGTTGGAACATACACATCTCCTTGTTCGATGTTGACCGGAATTGCAGTGTTAGTTGTATCGACTGCGGGTTGAAAATTAACTTGCTTATTACTTGAGTGAAAATAGAATGGTATGTCTTTGTTGGCTAGCGTAACTAGTTTCGATTCATAATCTATCTTCGCACCTAGTTTGACAAAATCAGCTGTGCCAATTAGCGCATCGAAATAATCATGCCATTGCATTACTCTAAAGTCCACGGGAGTGTCAATTTCATATTCTGAAAAGATAGGGAATTGTATATTTTCTTTGCCCATCGTTTGCGAATGAACTGATTGTATACAGAACGGTTCTTGGAACAAATATTCTGCAAAGTGTTGGTGTGCGACTGTCGGGTTCATTATAGAATTACAAGCACCACTGTCTATTAAAATTTTAAAACCAAATAGAGTGATGAATGGTAATTTAGGAGCATTTTTATGTTATTTAAGTCTTCGCTTGAGATGACCGAGTCAAGCGAAAATCCTGACTTTGTTCGAGATCTTCATTGAATGAGACTGAGGATGGGTGGACTGTGCCGTATTCGAACTCGTGTTCGTACGGTTGTGTTTCTTCAAAATATTCCGACGATTGTGCCCCCTGAAAGTATTCTGGTGGTACATAGTCACAATCGTTGGTTTCTTCTGCGTGCGCATTTACATTCCCTCGGATGGTGGATACACCAGACATAGGCTTAGGATAACTTTGGTTATTAGGTGTGAAACGTCGGCCTATGTTATTTGGCGTAGGGTAAGGACGATTCATTGGTTTAAAGGGTTGTTGGTTCTGTGGTTTGAAATTCGGTGGGTTCGGACCTTGAAAGGGTCTGAAGATTGGTGATAGGTTAGGGATTCTGAATTTTTGGTTAGGTTGGTTGGAAAAGGGTAGCGGTTGGAGAAAGTAGTGGCTTTGTGGCCTTGGATATGCAAACGGATTGTGAGCAGTATGGTTTAGTGGTTGTGTCGCTTGATTGAATCTGTTAGGTGATGACTGTGTAAATGGTCTATGACTGGCATGGTTATTTGGAGGAAGTTTCGATGTCCCTCTCAATTGATCCATGTAATTCTCGTGTGCTCGGTCATTATCTTAAGTCCTGCAATGTCTCAGTGCGTGGCTTAAATCTGTGACTTGGGCATAGCGCAGATCTGTTCAGTACGGCTCTAAGATTCCGGCTTTGAAAGTGTTTAAACTCAGATCGTCTAGCGCTCTTAGTTTGAGCTCTTAGATCTGATCCCTGTAGTTTAATTTGCATAAACTTTTACATTGTAAGACTAGAGCGTCTAGTCTGTCGTGATAATCTGTGTAAGCCTCACTTCTCTTTTGGAAGCAATTAAAAATTTCTTGAACTAGCAGTCTTTCATCTTTTACGTCACCAAATTTCCCGATCAGTTTTTCTTTAAATTTCTCATAACTAGAGTTTGCATCCAGATCTAAAATAGTACTAGCTTCTCCTTTTAGTTTCGATTTGACAACATTAAATAAAAATCATTAATGATGTTAGCGGTGGGAACTGCATTGGCTCTCCTGTGAGTGTTTAAGAAACTATCACATCTTGCAAGAAAGTAGTCTAGACTGCAAGACGTACTTCCATTAAATTCAGGTAGCAATTGTATTTGAGCGTACTCGAATTTTGATAGCAATTCTGTCTCAGGCATTGTGATTTATTATAATTAATTAATTAATTAATTGACTAATTAATTGGATAATTGAAAATTATTGAATTATTATTATTATTATTTAAAATTTATTTAATTCAAAAGAACAATGACGTGTGGAAATCCCGTTTAGATTTTCACAAATTCAATCTCTTTTGAAAAGAAAATAGTATTATTTATTTATTTATTTATTTATTTATTATCATTATTATTTGAATTTTATTTGTTATTTCAAGTGAAATGAGAATTACTCTTTCATTTGAACGGTAAATTATTATTATTATTGCTCTTGTATAAATTAAGAATGAACCATGCTGTTGGTAGCAATATTCAGGCAGTACAATAAGGTATTTCAAAGGTCACTTACAGGCAGGAAATGATGATCAGCTTGGACTGCATCTTCCTTGGGCTGTTGTAGTCGGTTGGTTCTCTTCGGCGACGTCGAGCGATCGAAAGGCCCCCAGTGGAGTTGTCGGTACACTCGTACGGCGATGGCGGTTGGTTGCTGCGAAAGACGCTGCTGGAGCGTTGTCGGCGCGCTTCCTTCCTTCAAGCTGGCGAAGTTGGTTATGGTTGAAAGGCCTCCAGTGAGGTTGTCAGTTTCATTCCTAATTTGCTGGCTGTTTCAAATAAAATAGATTACTTCAGTAGTTTGCGAAAAGATAACTGGCTTTGCTAAACGAGTGACGAAAGGCGATTCTAGATCTTTTTCTGAACACTTCATCTAACTAGCACCTAGATCTAGTGGCGATCATTTATCTATTCCGGATGGCTGGCCCCCAGTTATGTTACTCGACTCGAATCCCGGACAGGCCCCCGGTTAAGTTACTCGACTCGAATCCCGGTCGGGATTCCAGTTAAGTTTGTCGCTTAACAATTATTCGTTGCTAGCATGCTAAGCTAGGTCCTTGCAGGTTCTCCACGAGACTGAGTGTTATCTATTTCAAATGAAGCGATGAGTTCAATTGATATATTTATTGGTCGACTAATAAGTAATAGATTTGAAGTTTTGAAGTTATTTACAAGTGTCTAGGCATGAAGCCCGACTGCCAACCAGTTCAGTTGGTTAGTCTTAAGATTACTAAGTTACATGAGGCTGGAGCTCTGTGAGTCTAGGATTTTATTAGAATTTAACAAGTCACATGTCAATCCCTCTAGGTGGGATACAGTACAATCTTACTGGCTAGTTACCAGAGTAGAGGGGGACACGCGTGGAATGGACTACTGGAGGTTTGGAGTAGGAAACATACGTCACGGAAATATCTGGATGGACTCTGTCAAGCACGAGACTGTGTCTCATCTGAACCCTGAGCTGTTTTGTAATTACTCATAGCTTGCTAGGCACAAGGGTATGTGTCATTTGGACCTCGAGTTGTTATTAAATATTATACTGGGAATTTATTCATAGCTGGCAAGGCACGAGTTTGTGCGTCATCTGGACTTTGAGTTGTTATCAGATTATACACAGCTCGAGTCACTAATATTGAGAAAGTAACATACATACTGCCTGTTGTAACTTTGTTGACACCCATATTAATGATAATAATAAAATATAGCTTTTAGAAGCTGAATCCATTAATATTGGTGGTTGCGGGTTCTAATCCCGACGAGGAATATAACTCACGTATTGTAGATATCGCCTTATCACGTAACTTTAGGCACATGTTTTACAGTGCTAGAGGTGTACTGTTGTGAGCTATTTTGAGCAACGATGAAAGTTTTGGTTTAAATATACAGTATTTGAACATGCTTTGTGCCTAGGGAGCGCTGACCAGCCAAAGACGTTCGCTGCCGAGTGAATGCGGAGACAGCGCACTAACTTTCCTACGGGTTTCGCTTGCCGTCAACACCCACCAAAATTACAATAAACATCAAAGCATATAAAATAAATCCATTTATTTACATTAAGGATAGCCTACACATCGCAAACGCTTAGTATATGTTGATTAACTTTTACGGGAGTCCAGGTTCGAAATTCAAGCCTTTCACAATATTTTTTTTTAAAATATTTGCGTTCGAGATAAAATTCTGAAACTTTACACATGCACACAAAACATATCTGATTAATAAATATTAACATTTGGTTGTTGTAGCACAATGGCGATGAGAGCTGTGAACCTTCAAGTGAACATTTCCTTTGAAACCCACCAAAATCCGGTACTTCTTACATTATTCCTGCCATGAAATATCTTAAAATGCGATTCTAAAAATTAACTTTATCATCATTCAACGCAGAAATAAGCAAGGAAAATAATGATGTTACTTGCTTTTCTGTAGGCCTTATGGTTATTTTGCTATTTATCTCCAAACTCATGTGCACATAATTAGTAAGCCGACAGTAGTAGACTACCATTGAAAGAGCATTTTGCTATTTGTTTCCAAACTCGAGTGGACATGTAATTTGTGCGCCGAGAGTAGTAGACTACCATTGTAAGAGCATTTTGCTATTTAGGCCTACTTCTAACTCGAGTGGACTTACTGTAATTTGTGCGCCGACAGTAGTAGACTACCATTGTAAGAGCATTTTGCTATTGAGGCCTATCTTCAAACTCGAGTGGACTTACTGTAATTTGTGCGCCGACAGTAGTAGACTACCATTGTAAGAGCATTTTGCTATTTAGGCCTATCTTCAAACTCGAGTGGACTTACTGTAATTTGTGCGCCGACAGTAGTAGACTACCATTGTAAGATCATTTTGCTATTTGTCTCCAAACTCGAGTGGACATAATTTTTGCGCTGACAGCATTGTATGAACATTTTGCTCTTTATCTCCAAACTCGAGTGGACATAATTTGTGCGGCGACAGCAGTAGGTTACCGTTGTAAGAGCATTTTGCTCTTTATCTCCAAACTCGAGTGGACGTAATTTGTGAGCTGACAGTAGGCTAGTAGGCTACCATTGTAAGAGCATTTTGCTCTTTATCTCCAAACTCGGGTGGACATAATTTGTGCGCCGGCAGCAACAGACTACCATTGTAAGAGCATTTTGCTCTTTATCTCCAAACTCGAGTGGACATAATTTGTGCGGCGACAGCAGTAGGTTACCGTTGTAAGAGCATTTTGCTCTTTATCTCCAAACACGAGTGGACATAATTTGTGCGCCGGCAGCAACAGACTACCATTGTATGAACATTTTGCTCTTTATCTCCAAACTCGTGTGGCCATAATTTGTGCGGCGACAGAAGTAGGTTACCGTTGTAAGAGCATTTTGTTCTTTATCTCCAAACTCAAGTGGACATAATTTGTGAGCCGACAGTAGTAGACTACCATTGTAGGAGCATTTTGTTATTTGTCTCCAAACTCGAAATGCCATAATTTGTGCACTGACAGCAGTCGACTACTATTGTAAGAGCATTTTGCTGTTTTTAACTATTATTAACATGGATATGTGTTTGAACAGGGGGTCAAGTCAATATATAGCGTTATGGTGTACGGACGGAATATCGTGAGGCTTCAAGGCCAAACTGACCGCTCTTTGAAGACAGATTTCCAGCCACGTTTCAGTGGTGGGGGAAAAGTGACAGCAGTCACTCGTCGTCCGCCATGAAGTTGACATTGCGTGTTATTACTTAAAATCTCTGAATGCAGTCGTCTTGAGCTCGGCGCAGTTATGTAAGGGGTGTCGGTTTCAGCACTCGGGCTCCTGACCACTCATACTGTACAGTGACCTCGAAGGTAAATGTAGTTCTTGGTCGCGTTGTAATCCTTCTACAACTAAAGGTTATGCTGTATGACTGTGAAATACGTAAATTAATTCACTTATTTTATATCCGTTTGTATTTGTCCGGGAAAATAAGACATGGTTCAGCAGCTAGAGATACGGTGAAAGCTCTACAGCGTTGCCCTGATTGAGCCCATCACGCGTCATGGCGCGCCTCGCCCGGAAGTGATGGGCTCCATCTAAGCAACGCTATACAGCTTTCCCCGTATCGGCTAGCTGCTGAACCATGTCTTATTTTCCCGTAAAAATACAAACCGATATAAAATAAGTGAATTAATTTACGCATTTCACAGTCATACAGCATAACCTTTCGATGTATACGGATTACAACGCGCCCAAGAACATCATTTTCCAACCACCCCGAGCCGAAAAAAGTTACCTTACAAAAATGATAACAACTTTGTTTCTTGGACACACAAAATTTTAAAATAAATAAACCAGTTATACCACATTCCAATGTATATTGTGTTAAAATTTGGATTCGATCTGATGATGGTTTTTTCAGATAATAATTCTTAAATGTGACGCATGGTTGAAACACGCTTAAAAACGGGCACTTTTTTTATGTTCCAACTGCGATAAAAAATATTAAAATATAAATTAAAAATTTCAAAGTCACATGAACTAACATAAAATAGAACGATGAAAATGATGATGTTATTGAAATTTATGTAGGTCTATTGGTTACTTCACAAACAACCTTCAAACTCAAGTGCACATGATATTTTGGTCGACAGTAGTTGTTTATTCTAAATACTGCTTTTCCGATTAGCATGGCAGACTACTTCTTCCAAATTAGGAGGGGCACAAATTGGCTGTGGCCACGTGGTTGAGGTCACTGTTGTGGGTCGGAAGTGCACCGCACTTGAGCTTGTTCATGCATTTAGTTATATACAGTATTTAACAATCACGGTCGAATCTGATTTGTTTGTAGGTGATAACAATTAGCCTAGGCTCCATCTCTTGACGAATGCAGTACATTTGCACTTATCTGTTGGCTTAGGCTAGAGTAAAATGCCGATGTCTCAGTCTTATTCATGGCTGTGATTATATGGAAGCTAATAATAATAGTAATAATAATGTTATTTGTTTTACGTCCCTCTTAACTACTGTGGCTTTTAGAGAGGCCGGGGTGCCGGAATTTTGCCCCGAAGGGGATCTTTACGTGCCAGTAAATCTACTGACACGGTTCCCTCGCATTTGTACACCCTCAAATGCCAGCTGACTGCGCCAGGATACGAACCTGCAACCTAGGGACCAGCAAGCGAGAACGTTACCGCTGAGCCACGCAGCCATTCGGAAGCTTCTAAGGTATGGGTGGTGCTGAGTAATGGCCTTCAGGAAACAACAGTGCCTGTGGATGCTGTGAAAGGTTCCACTCGTAAGGTCAGTACTGCTGTGCTGGTACAGTGAGGAAAGTCATGGCAAACTCTCTCACTCCTCACCTTGCCTAGTACGCCTCTTGTTTTTTTTTTTGTGGGTTTCTACCCACAAAGCCTACGGTGGTAATTTTTGAGGATCTGAACAGCCTCCGGGCTGACTACTCAACCGACAGAACAACAGGCCAAGAATAGGCCTTAGGCCCTATATACTCTGCAGTATCGACATTGTCAATAAAGACATTGCTGTTCATTTGAATTCTTAAAACTTTTATTATTTACGTATTAACCTATTTTCATCATGTAAGATATAGACTTATGAGATCACCTTTTGTCCGCGCATACGTGTGTGTTCGTATGTCCGTGCGTCCCCCAAATAAAGTTTGACTGGAGCGATTTGAATGAAACTTGGAAAGGACTTAAGCTACTACTACCCGGTTCGTGCCTTTCAAATCTCAATGTTTGTCACCAATCCAATATAGCAGCCACGTGAAATATTTCACCGGTACGCAACTATTTCAACAATAATCTGTAATTTTGTACGGTGATAAAAGACCATGAATTATAATATGTTCACATATGACACATTCAAATGCCTGATAAGCACAAAACTAACACCAGCGTGGCGGCCGAGTGAGATACAAATATTTAAGTGGACTTCTCTGGTGATTTTATCATCCGAGTGCTGTGAAACTTGGCACAGAAAATCTGAATTTAAGGCTTTATACATTTACATCTAATGGCATTCAATTGTAAAAACTTACAGTTGGTGGCTGTGCAAAATTTTAAAAACATTTGATTATTTCTTGCACTTTACTCAGGAGTTCGAAATGATACTTTTATAATGAATGAATAGTGAATACTATTATATTTATCAACTGGTTCGTAAATCTGTGGTTTACATGTAATAATAGATGGTACACATGCTAATTCCTAAGTTGTATATTTCCCTAAACCGTCAAGTAATGATCCGATATCTGTGAAACTTGTATTGATATCTTGACTCCTTGGGTGGGACTCCAATAGCGTACCCGTGGTTGAAAATTTGAACGATTGAGTAAGGCGGTTGGTTGACATTTTCGGGAAATTTCCTATTTTAGCCTATTTTCATCATATGAAATATATGATTATGAGGTCACCTTTTCTCCGTGTGTGAGATCTATGAGTGTGTGTGTGTCCCCCCCCCCCTAATAAAATCTAAACGACTGAAGTGATTTCAATAAAGCTCGGTAAGCACATACTACTCCCCTGTCGGATCTCGAACATGCCTTTCAAGCTATAATACTTTTCAGCAATCTAACATGGCTGCCGCACTAAATATTTCACCAGGGGCGTGGTGGCGCAGTGGTAAAGCTGTTGGCCTCTCACCACGGTGGACCAGGTTCAATTCCCGATCAATGCATGTGAGATTTTCAAAGTGAAATGCCGCTTCTTGTGGTTCGGATTCCACGTAAAAAGGAGGTACCGTGGCTCATGATCGCGAGATTAACGGTCACGTAAAACTACAAACTTCCTTCCTTTATTTCACCAGTATTCTGTACCTTCGACACTGTTACTGATAGCACCCTGAAATTTTGTATGGCGATAGTGAATATTAAAATAAGTTCACCTATGTGGCTTATGTTGGCTAACAACAAAACCAACATGGTGACCAAGCGAAGTTAAAATATTTGAATGGCATTTTCTCGCGATATAATCATCCGAGTGCAGTGGCACTTGGCACGGTAAATGTTTATACAAGATTTAATCTACTGGCATCCAGTATAAATCAATTGTTTTCATAAACTCAAGATAGCAGCTTTGCAAAATTTTGAAATTAAATTATTATTTTTGTGTCCTAATCATGCAATCGAAGTGAATGTTTATATACTGAAATACACCGCGATAATCTTCATCTACTGGTACATCATACTAGGGCCTACATGTAGAGCAATCCAACATGACGATCATCCGGATTAATCCACCGGTTCTCAATATCTACGAATTTATTACGGAAATCAAGCTGATATTTTGTATGTTCACAGAGGCCAATAACATAAGTTCACCTAAGGAATTTTCAATAACCTGATGAATACAAATCCAACATGGCGGCTACGCAAAATTTATTTAAATAGATTTATCTCGCGACTTAATCATATACGGTAAATATCCCCTGGCACTACAGCCCATAAAGGGCCTAGGCCTACCAAGCAACTAGGCCTACTGCCCAGCCATTTAGGCCTGCAGATATTGGGGCGACGCGTGGTCAGCGCATCGGGTCCCCTCGGCCTTTAATCATGGTTTTCGTGACCGGGAATCATATAAAATACATAATCATATGGAATCATATATATCTTCATAAAAGGCTTAACATATTGACGCCTAATTGAATTAATTTTTATGAGAGAATAAAAATGGCGGCTGTGCAAAAGATTTAAAATCACGTTTTTATTTCTTGTGTCCCAAACAAGCGATAGAAATGTGGATTGGCATAATGAACAACCATTATGATAGTCGAATTATCTGCTGGCATAAGATTCTAACCTATATGTAGAACAACTCATTATGGCGTCCATGCGACATATTTCACCGGTTCACAATATCTCTGAAACGATAGCAATCAAAGTGAAATTTTGTTTGGTGATAGAAGACTGTTACGAAAGTACATGTAGGCTATGTGACTTTCAACACCCTGAGAAACACAGAATCAACATGGCGGCCAAGTAATTTTCAAATATTTCTAATGATTTTTCTCGCGATCTAATCACCTCAGAGCAATGAAACTTAGCACATCGAATCTTTATTCAGATCTTAGTATGGACACTTCTAATGGTATTTAATTGTTTATAAAAATCATAACGGCGTCAATTCGAGTCTTTTAAACTTATTTTAAATTTCTTGTGTCCTATTCAAGCGATTGATGAGAAGCTTCTTATCATGGTCTATTATAATAAACCTTACCTAGTGGCACAAAATTCCGTAGCTTACTATTCGTAAATCATTTAATCCATTCATTTGACTTTTTTAAGTAAGCCCCCGTGCCTCGTTACAGAAAAATTCCATCACACGGGAGAAGTCTTAATCATTGATACTGAAAGTTACATATTCTAGCACATCACTTCTCAAAGTAAATGGTTTTGGTGAGGACATAGATCGTGTACCAAAAGTCATTTAGCGCATCACATGGATAAATAATTTTAATGGGCGGGAGGAATTTAAATGGATAAGACCTGTAGGGTACAAGGAAAGAGGCTATTTAATTCTTCACAAAACTACTTGTTTTTGCATGTGATTGAATTTTGATTCATAATAATAATATTAATAACAATATTCTAATAATAATACTAATAATAATAATAATAATATAGGATGACACTCGTTAGCTACAATGGTTTGGGGGAGTACTAGTCTATTGCTTGTTTGGGATTGTGATGATGATTATTATTATTATTATTATTGCTGTCATTATTATTAGTGTTATTATTATCATCAAAATTATGTTTTTTTATATTATTGCTAATGCTTGGACTCGGAAGAAGTGTGATTCTGAACCTCTCCATCATCCACCTCTGTAGTGATTTTCCACGGTTTAAACTCGTGCACCTGTATGAAAGAATTTTGTTATGACGTTATCATTCGCGTTAACTCGTTAACCGGCTGCTTGCGACAGGATGCAGACTTATGTTTTATCTCTGTGTACGTGTTATTGGCGTGCCAAAGGGATCATATAACATCCGACTGCCCACTGTCTGGCAATGATACACACACCCACCGTCAGAGCGCAGTAGTAACCCACAAAGCTGATGCCTTTGCATTCTACAAACCTAAACCGGCAGATGCCAGATTATTCGCGTGGTGCGCGCGATTTGAATTTCTTGTCTGTTTTTCATTTCCTAGTAATCGAATTAATTGAAAATGAAAATCCACAGCCTGCTTCCAGTCGACCGACCGGGCCGGGTAATGGAATGAATGAAGCCCCCATCTAGCGGCGAGGATATGAACTGTGCCGGCTGCCGAAGCCTATCGCACACCCCTGGGGCAATGATTAAATTAATGTCAGATGAAATGAAATGACAGGGGAGAGTGTTGCTGGAATGAAACTTGTGACAGGGAAAACCGGAGTACCCGGAGAAAAACCTGTCTTCCTCCACTTTGTCCAGCACAAATCTCACATGGAGTGATCGGGATTTGAACCACGGACCCAGCGGTGAGAGGCTGGCGTGCTGCCGCCTAAGCCACGGAGGCTCTAGCAATCGAATTAATCAATTAATTTTATTATAAGCATGTTCCTGTCAATATGAAGACCGGGAGCCATGCCATGGTGATAGTGGCTCAATATAACCTTTTGTGGTAATTGCTCAATTATATCCTTCTATATCTATTTTTAAGTTTCAATAGCATGCAAGGGCATCACGATAGACTTGTGCCTTCAGAAGAGCTAATTTCTAGCAAGATACTACCTTCTCGCCAGTTTTGAAATGAAAAGTGTAATAGTGAATTATCGATTTTGGTAGTTGGGCGTAGTCTAATATCCAGTGTGATTGTCTTGTAAGGTGTTCAAGTGACTCCTCCTTCATGATTGTGACTGGCTGCGTGGCGCAGCAGTAATGTTCACGTCTGCTATGCCCAAGGTTACTGGATTGAATCCTGGTGCAGTCAGTTGGCATTTGAGGGAGCGTAAATGTGAGGGAGCCGTGTCAGTAGATTCACTACGACGTTAAAGATCCCCTTTGTAGCATAATTCCGCCACCCCGGCGTCTCTAAAAGCTGCAATAGTCAAAAGGGACGTGAAACCAGTAACATAATAATTAATATTATTATTAAATAATAATAATTATTAATATTATTAAAGTATGACTGTGTGGTCATTGCTCAGATATATCGTACCCCGCGGCGTAACCGTGCTCGTTAAATCGCGGATCGTGCACCAAGACGCGCGGGCAGCTGCCGCAAGTCCAGAGATCTTAGGATCGAATTCCTGCACTGACAGTGGCTATCCTGAGTGTGATTTTTCCCAGTTTTTTTTGCACACTCCCTCCAGTCAAATGCCGGGATAGTAGCCTACTTTATTTCAAGTCCCGGGGCACCTACCTCATCCCTGTCCCTAATAAAGCTGCACACACTACTACAGTCATCACATCAACACAGATTATATCAGACAACTTCAACACACACCCAACTACACGATGTCCCAAGCCAATAAAATGAATTAACAACCACAAAATTATATCGTACTCCATCTATTTTTAAGTTTTAATACTACGCTTGACCGCCAGCTCCATTGTGTTAAGTCGAGGGACGTGTGCCTACAGGTGAGTAAAACACTTGTAGAAAGTTCCGAAGTAGCAAGCTTAGTAGATGGTGATTGAAAATGAAAATCCACAGCCTGCTTCCAGTCTCCGACCGGGTCAGGAAGGGAATGAATGAAGCCCCCATCTAGCGGCGAGGATATGAACTGTGCCGGCTGCCGAGGCCTGACGCACTCCTCTGGGGCAATGATTAAATGAATGACAGATGAAATGAAATGATAGTGGAGAGTGTTGCTGGAATGAAATTGTGACAGGGAAAACCGGAGTACCCGGAGAAAAACCTGTCTGCCTCCGTTTTGTCCAGCACAGATCTCACATGGAGTGACCGGGATTTGAACCACGGACCCAGCGGTGAGAGGCCGGCGTGCTGCCGCCTAAGCCACGGAGGCTTTTAGATGGTGATTAATTGACATAAATCTCTGTATATATACACTTATAATTGTTGTTGTTGTTTCATTTTAGGAATTTTGTGACATCGTGGTCATGTAACCCCGTGTACTTGGGTGCATGTCGAATTTGAAAACCTGTGTTATTGTGATGGCTGTATTAGTGTTTGTAGTTGTAATACAGAAGAGGATTGGTAAGGAGACAGCCGTGGCCTTCGCCTGGAGTAGAAGTGGGAAACCACGGAAAACCAATTCCAGGATGGTTGAGGTGGGAATCGAACCCGCTTTGCCTCACGAGGTTGAGTGTACCCCGTTCCAGCCTTCAGACCAGAATTAAATTTCTTGGTAGAGCCAGGAACCGAACCCGGGCCTCCGCGGTGACAGCCACTACGCAATGAGACGGACTCTCCAGGCTATACAGTATATAGCCTATTCTATGTATGTACAGTATAAATGAACATGTGTCTGTTTTCTCTGAATTTACGCAAAATTTCGAATAATTTACGAGTATCAGATTGTTTTATGACGAATGAGTGCAAAAATAAAACTTTTGCTTATCTGTCTGTTTGCACGCTTATAAGTAACTCAAGAAAGGCTGGACGGATCAACGTAAAATTTGGTATGGTATCCATCAAAGGCAAGGTACCAATCATTTATATAACTCTTTACCGAACCTTTCATAATAGGGGGGCTATGAGGGAAACACCCTCAAAATCCATGTTAAAATAAACGAAACATCAAATTTGTCGTGAAGAGACAAGTCAAGAGTCATTTTGAGTCCCTCATGATGTGAGAAACAGACCTCGAGTGGAGGTACTTCGAAATCCATGTTTTAAGGCCCTAGAATTGTAACGTGTTTTTCGAGAGGATTTTACGCCACTGGCATAAGTCAGTAGGAAGCCATTCTATATTTATTTACGCGGCAAATTGTTCAGCCAAGAGAAGTTTTCATGTAACTTATTATTATTATTAACTTATTATTATTATTAAGGTATTTCTTTGGAGCATTTTTTTTATAAAATTATAAGTAATCAGATAGGTTTTCTATGTTATAGAAAACACTATCAAGCAAATTATTACGAACAACATTATCGTAAGAAAATTATATGATTACGGAATTTTACGGAGTTTTGTCGGTTAGGGTATTTTGAGAGAGGTGAGTCACGGGGAATTCGGCTACAGGCTTAATCTTGTCGAGAAGCATGACGCAAGCTGGGTTGCAGCTTCAAGAAAAGGCGAAATGGCCTGGACCGGTAATCGACATAATCGCCGCGCCGAGTGTAATGACCCGGATGTGGGGAAGTATCGTGTGGCGGCCCAGCCAATCAGTGGAGAGCGGGCGAGGAGAAGACGGGGTCCGGAGAGGGGATGTGACGAGTGCATATATGGTTTGCGCGCCGTGGAGGCAAGGCGAAGCCTCAAAGGGCAATCCTTCTCTTTCCAATCCCCTATGCTTTCTCTTCTACTATGTAGACTAACTGCATGTCGGAGGCACCAGTAGTAAGGTCGGGTGCCACGCGGGGGGGTGCGGGAAACCTTTCGCCCCCCCCCCCGAAAAAAAGGCAAGGTGACAATCTTTGTAAAACTTAACCAGTGTGGTTGTGCGTGTGGTTGGTTCCGATATTCGAACCATAAGTTATCATATCTACAAGTATCTCATCAACTAACGAAGAAGATGACGACGACCAGGAGGCTGTGGGAAGCTCTCTACAACATCCAGTACGAGGGAAATGCTACGGCAATTTCCAGTGGTAAGCGCGAATGACTCAGAACTACGCAATCTCTCATCTCTTTGTTTAATATTCAGTATTTCAGTAAGTTCATAGCTTGGGAATAAGAGTAAAATCAGTAATTTATCCGACTCCGTTTTCACGTAATTTTCTAGCGGTAATATTCAAATCGCAACGCTCCAATTTAAATTCAAACTTATTATTATTATTATTATTAATTTTGCAATACTTGTTTTATATAATAAATTCATTTCTTTTAACCATGCAATCTTTGCTTTCAGTAGGTAGCATTAGATATAGACCAATTCCTTCTCCTGATACAATTGTTTGTTGGGTTAATGATCAAATCATACCACGATCTGAGTGAAAAGATTCTTGAAGGTGTTCTACCAGAGCTAGGTGTTGTTAAATATAAATTTAGATTTCAACATAGCGTTGAGGTCTTGGCGCCCATTAAAACAACATATCTTAGTCAGAGTAAATATTTCAAAGTGCAAGACAGAGCTAGTAAGAAACCATTACATTTGTCACGCAACAGTGAGGGCTATATAGAAACCGTTTCAATTGTACGCTCAACGTGGAGCAAAGTAAACCCGTTTCAGAATCAACCGCTTACGAAATATTTTGTATCATAGTATCCCTGCTATGGGTGATAGAAGAAGAAAAGGCTCAATCTAATAAGCAGGTAGTAGGCTAATAGAACTATAGTAAAATACGTGATTATGTGAGTTTTTTTTCCAATAGGTACAAAAGGCAACTGGAATAATTTCTGCTAATATTCAATTAAGATGGTGGATGCACATGATATTCATAATTTATCTGCAGTTTTGAAAAACTACTTGCCCTTACATATTGTGTCAATATACCATAGTTCGTATCATTATTCTGAATGGTTTCGGAGCTACGCAGTCTAGTGTCAAAATTGAAAATGGCGTCCTATTTGCAGTTGGCAGGAATGGTCTAGTTGAAAATATAAAAAGTGAGATGTCCTCAGGGGGAATTTAACTCGTATCAGTATTTTGGAATTCTGTGCTGACATATAAAGTTTATAACAGAGGACATACAGACAGAGACACTCTTAATAATCCTGTTTGATCCCATAATCCCAGTTCTATAGTTTTCCAAAATGTAAAAAGTGGGGTAATGATAGCCTAAATTATATTTACATTATTATTATTACTATCATTAACATTACTATTATATTTTGAAAAGGACCTAGATGCTTATGAGCGATAGTAGAGGAGAATTGAAAGAAGAGGAAGAAGCAGAAGAGGCTTCACGCACGACACCACCCGAAGTAATGCGAGAGCGGAGACACACGTCGAGGGATAAAGGAGTGTGGTATTTTAGTGAGTTAGAATCCCAGACACTTGCGGACTGCGGTCACAGGGCCGGATTTAAGAGTATGCCGCCTATAGGCTAAAGTCCATTTGCCACCCCCTCTATAGTTCATATTTGCTTAACACATTTGTTGTATACAACAAAGGGTTAGAGTTCATTGGCGTTTTCAACTTTTTTAAACATAAAGTTCATTTAGTTTAGATAAAACTTCAATTATTTTAATGCTTTACACAGTAAATTATAGCCTATAAAGAAATTAGTTATCTACTTGTTTTTCTTACTTACTTCTTTTAAGATTCGTTAAAAAATGAAATGGGTTTCCAACTTCATTAATTAATTTGTTCTTGGAGATCAGTTATCACTATTTTACACAAATTCTTATATTTTAATGCTAATGACTATCTTTTGCGTAATTGAAGAATTGTGTTCAATTTGAATTAAGTTGTCCTACACGGTGAAATGAAATTACACAAAATGTAGTTAATTACTGGTTTATTTGTTGAAAATATACAAACTTCTCTAAAACAACTCAACCCACGTAATCCTGATGTTCAAATTTTCATAGCTTTCTTACGAGATTTCTTAATGGCAAACTCGTCAATAATGTCTTAATATGGAAGTGTTTTTGTTGTATTTGTGAATTTGTATTATGTTATAGTTTTAGAAAGTAGACTATGTAGAAGGACTAAAACATATTTTTAAGTAACATATTCTTCAATTCGTACGGAAAATATTATTAACGTCTGAAATACTTTATTTCAACTTTTGAATAAATTGCCAAACTGCCGCCCCTGAAAATTTGCCGCTCTAGTCTGCAGCCTACTTAGCCTATTTAGAAATACCGCCCTGACTCCGGACCCTCACATGTGATTCAGGCAACATTTTCCACATTCCCTCGTTAAAAAGAAAATCTAAGGGGAGAATTACCCCCACTGCATCCGTCACTGGTAGAAATGTAAAGTATTATTATTGCAATGCCCGTGTAAAAATGTAATTGGTATTCTGCCCGAAGGCAGGTCCAAGTCTCCGAAGAGGCTATCCTCAGCCGGAGTTTGCGTGCGGTAGGGTGGCCAGGGCCTTTCCGCTCCTCCTTATGTTTGCCAACAGCACGCAGTACCTAGATCCGGCATGCCATCCAAGTTACGACCACACCCAATGCTGCTTAACTGCGGAGTTCTCATGGGATCCAGTGTTTCAACATGGCCAGGCCGTTGGAAATGTCCGTGTATTCCTAAATAATCTAAACGAATACCGGTCGTCCATTTGATTTTGACAATTTCAGTAGTTTTCATATTTAGGCCTTAAAATGTCCTATATTTGATTTCATAGTTCCCCCTTCTACAAAATAATGACTTGTTTACGGCCAGGGCATTGACAGTGAAGATATCCCGTGCCACCTAAGATTTGACATAATGAAACACGAAGGGGATAGCTATACATTATTGATGTAGCATGACGCAAAGAGACGTTGAGACGAACAACGCAATAACAACTGGCGCCTTCCTTGTTTTGGTTTTCCTCATTAATGTTTTGATGTGCTTCCATTTGACCGGTTGTTGTTGTTAACTCATTTTGGGGGTTGCGACATCGTGGTCATTTAGTCTTGTGTACCTGGATTTGTGTACGGTTTGGCTGATAGTCTGTGTTATTGTGGTGTCCGTAGAAGTGTGTGAATTTGTAATAGAGCTAGGATTGGGAATGAGGCGGCCGTGGCCTTAAGTCTGGAGTAGAAGTGTGAAACCATGGAAAACCACTTATAGGATGGCTCAGAATGGATTTGAACCCACTTTTCTTTTCAGTTTTGCCTCACGAGGCTGAATGTACCCCGTTCCAGCCTTCAGACCAGAAATAAATTTCTTAGCAGAGCCAGGAAACGAACTTGGACCTCCGGGGTGACAGTCATGAATGCTAGTCACTACACCTCGAGGTTGTTTATATTTAATCAAGCCATGGTACAGACATGATTGGCACAAGCATTGCGGCTCAGGTGACTACGTATTATTTTATATCGTGAACACAATACAATACTTCGCTCTCTCACAATACAGGTGTAGAGTCCAAGGGATCAGTTGAAAATATAAAACTTCATCATTGTTGCCTTGTTAGGTTCTATCAGTCGGCCAACACCTATCTTGGGCTCTTAATCTCTATAGGCTACTGTATACATAAATATGAAAGTTTGTAGCTTATATTTATTTCTGAATTTTCACATATTTTTGCATTACTTACGCGTTTCATACCCTTTTATGACGAATGCGTACAGTTTGTGTCTGCTTGTCTGTCTGTTTGCAAGCTTGTAACTCGAGAACAACCTTGTGGATCAACGCACAATTTAGTATGGGTATCCATCATAGGCAAAGTGGCCTACCAATCATCTATATAAATTTCCACCGTACCTCTTATAAAGGGGCAAACGCCCTCAAAATACATGCTAAAATAGCGAAATTTCGTACAAGGACGAGACAAAGCTCGCTTTGAGCTGTGGAATATATCAATATTAGCCACACAAGATGGACTTCCCTTTACAGTATATATGTTGACCGACTGAAGAGCATGTTAACATAGAATCAACAGAAAATAGTAAAGCGTATTTCGGTAAAATAAATGCGAGTAGGCTACATTATTTTCGAGCTTTTATGATACGTGCAAGGAAAATACATTATGTCCCATTCTGATTCGCAGACTAGGACAGAAATCTGAGAATGTATGCAAATACCTTGTGTAGTTTAGTCCAGCTCGAAAACAGGATCAAGAAGTTATCTGCGTCGTGATTACTCGCAACGAAACACAACCTTACTCCTCGCTAAAAGACTAAAATAATTCTTCACAATCAAAAGCAGGATACAGCAGCAAGACGGCATGGATCTCCCACTACTGCCGAACTTCGCGAAAGTCTGACAGCAATCATCCGCATCATTCAACGCTGCTCGTAGTCAGGAGATTCATAACTTACATCAAGGAAACGCAGTGCCACTTCAGAGCAAACTTCTCACACTACACCCATTCCTGGATAGTGACCACCTATTGAGGGTGGGTGGCAGGCTGGAGAATGCTGAAGCATCATTTGAAGAAAAACATCCCTTGATACTGCCACCTAAGCATCCTGTCACAAAACTGCTTGTTTGGAATGAGCACATACGACTTTTGCACGCAGGAAGTCAACTTCTCTTTGCCTCGCTGCGGCAACGGTGGTGGATAACCAATGGTCGATCTTTTATCAGGCAAGTGATCCGCAGATGTGTAACTTGCTTCCGAGCGAAGACCAATGACACCAGTCAACTCATGGGACAGTTGTCAGTATAGAGTCACCCCTAGCAAGCCGTTCTCTCATTTTGGTGTGGACTATGGAGGGCCGCTGCATGTGAAATATGGAAGCCCACGAAGTAAAATCCAGAACAAATGCTATATAGCTGAGGTCGAGTCATGAGTCATGGCAACTATCTTTTTCTCGTGAACAGGAGACAATACGGAAAATCTACGATAAGCATTTGGTAACGCACGGTATGTACTTGAGTAGGATGCCACTAGATGGTGTATGTAAACAACCGTGTGGGTCTGAGCATGCCCCCAAATTCAGTGTGTGAGTGAGAGCGTCACACAATGGAAGTCAACAAGCAGGAGCAACGATCGTATATTAAAATCGCAGTTCTCCGCGGCAGAAATGCACGCCAATGCCATTCAGAGCTGCGGGAAGCATTAGGTGTGCATGCCATGCCCTATAGAACAGTGGCGAGGTGGGTGGAGACGTTCAAACAGGGTAGAGTATCAACTGCCGATTTGCCTCGCCCAGGCCTTCCAATGTCTATGGACAATTATGTAGGTACGGATAATGATGATCGATCAGTGTTTGCAGGAGGACAGGCGCTGGACTATAGAGGAATTGCAAGAAAATACAGCAATACCAGCGGCAACAATACGGCGCATTTTACACAAAGACCTACAGATGCGTAAAATTTGTGCAAAGTGGGTGCCACATCACTTAACGGAGGTACAGAAGTGGACTCGTTACGAAACATGTCGCATCAATCTGGAGAGGTTTCAGCAGGAAGGACAAGCCATGTTGAATCGCATTATTGCAGTCGATGAAACATGGGCACGTGCTTATGAACCTGAAATGAAGAGACAGTCAAGTGAATGGTGTCGTCAGGGGTCACCACGGAGACACAAGGTTCGACAAAATCCGTCGCCCAATAAGGTTATGGTCATCCTGGCATACGATGTTCAAGGTGTATTTTTTCAGTGTTGCCTTAGTAAACAAGAGTTTAGTGCTTTTCAGTCGGTCAACACGAATGTACCCAAATGAGCTGGGTTATGGGTTATGCGTTATGACCACACCTGGAGTTACAGTGAACACGAAAACTGCGCGTAGCTACAAACAAAGAAGACAACCAGATAAGTAGTAGTGTGTAATATTAAAGTTTAGCCATAGTTGATTTTTACAACCATATAATCACTCCAAATTACAAACTCCGGATATCTATCACCATTTAGCATTTCACCTAACATCATATATACTGCATATAGCATACACCGACAGTTGCAGTACCAATACTGCAACTAAATAATTGTACATATTGTAAATATTTTCACCTGTATTTTCAAACATAGATTTTATAGCCTAGGCTAAGTGTAATGGATCTGGTGATGATCGCTTGACGATCGAAACTGGTCATCCTAGTGTATTTGTTAATCTCATGTAATAAATTTATTTCAGGATTAGGGCATAACCTAGCTCTTTTGGGTACATTCGTGTTGACCGACTGAAAAGCACTAAACTCTTGTAGGCTACGATGTTCTCGAGCAAAAAACAGAGACAATTGGCTCAGGTATTCCACCCTTCACAACAACAAACACGACTTAAATGATGATGTTATTTCATTTGAAGGGCTTGGGACATCCTGGTCATCAGCCCCGTGCAGTTGGGCTTGTGTTGAACTTGTATGATAACCTGAATTTACAGTATGTGATGACAATAATACTGTAATAGGGACAGGTATGTCCCAGAACTTGGAGTAAAATACTATCCCGGGCATTTGCCTGGAGGGAGTGTGGAAAGTTCCGGGGGAAACCCACACTCAGGATAGCCTCTGTGGCGCCGGAATTCGAACACTCAATCTCTGGACTTGTTGCAGCTGCCCTCGGGGTCATGGTGCATGTTTTAACAAGCACGGCTACGCCACGCCGTGGGCCAACATAAAAAATAGCCTGGGTTCACCAACGCGCCGTTAACAGGCCATCAGGAACTGGCTCGTTAATTTTAACAAAGGAATTAAACTCGTTGGCGTTTCACCAGCACTTTCGCCGATTGGCATTAGCAAACGATTCGTTATGTTTAAGGGCAGTACAAAACACATTGAAATATGATGAACTGCAACAAGCTTACAAGTTTTATACTCCTTGGTTAAAAACGAACTTGGCTGATGAGGAAAAGAGGAAAAAAGCCGGGGACTGAATTTTTATTTGTTTGAAAGAAACCTACAAATCGTTGAAAATAAGAGGACTGATACTGTGACGTCTAGACTGTCATTTATTAAATTAACTACATGTGCTATATCGTAATGCATCACACGATATTATACATAACTAAGAAATGGTGCATATCTTACTTGTCAGGAATTCCAGGTTAGGTTCTATCATCTGTAGAACATTGAGCACAGAAGGTTTTGACAAACAAATCCCATGGCCTAATGAATTCTGCGTCGTCACATTCATGAAAGTAATTCCACCTTTCTTTATACATTCAAGGTCAACGAATATCTAGCATGTCTTGAGGAACATAGTCATCGATGGGAATAGGCTAAAGTTTAATGCACGCTCCATTTAGGATTGGATTGCCACGTAACTCGACCGTAGGCCGATAATTGTATGTAGACACAGCAATTACTTTTAATGGCTCGTTAGGGATGCTAATGGACTGTTAGAGTTGGTGAACCACGACATTTCGGTAATCGTCCGTTAACGGCCTTTAATGGTTTGTTAACATTTCAATGAACTATGGTTAACGCGGCCCTTAGTGTTATATTCTCGGGCATTTAAATGAAACTCGCAAGGACACAGTACAAAATATAGCCTATATTAACAATAGCCTATTGGTGCACTCTGTTGTCAAGAATCAGAAATGTGCAGTCCGTTGCAATCTTCTGTGTTTCATTACGGTTTATGTAGGGTTGAGTGTTATTTTCTAAAAGTAACTGACTAACTGTACAGTCACCGTTACTTACCAAAATACTGTAGTAACGAAGTTACAATCACCGTTACTTACCAAAATAATAACGAAGTTACAGGTACTACCCGACCAGCGAATTATTACCGGTGGCGGAAATCGGAACTAATGCGCTCCGCCCAGCCACACGCCTGCGATGGACGTTATTAGTGTGTCTGATTCATGCTGGGCCGTGCGCTGTGCGGTGTGTTCTCATTGTAGCCTATGACTGTACATGAGTCTCCCCCCCCCTGCCCCGCAAGCCACTCGCTGCAGCCATAACGAGGCGAGATGACGTAATGTATACATAACACCTGCGTTCTCCTTCTAGCGGTAACAATTCCCTGGTCGGCTAGTACTGTGCCCGTCTGTCCACCTGGGATGGACAGGTGACCACATGCGAGGCAGCATGAACACAGTGTCAGCACGAGATCTATCTAAGGGCGTCCTGGGCTGGGCTATATAATTACTGCACACTGCACCCATGCTCCCCGTAAAGGATAAGGAAAGACTTCACAACACATAACAGAAAGTGTAAACATATGTTAAGATAAAACCAATTCACCAAGTATTTATTCACCAAACATTGCCTGCTGGCAATAGCAAGAAAAAATAATGATCACTTCCTATTTTTATTATGCATCTCTGAAAATAAATCATAGTCTTTTCATGAATGTCCGTTGGTTAGACTATGTTTAAAAAACCACATATTGCTCTTTTAATCTATACATGCGAGATTGCATAATCACTCACGGCACGAAAAGAAATATTTAAATTTACCCTATTTGGTTTCAGTTTATATTATAGTCCTATAAAATTTCACATATTTACATGGATTATATACAACATCTTGAGGTTGTTTCACATCCGCGTTTCACTATTATGACGAAAACACATAATTCAGAATGACACTTATTAGCGTGGCCTGTCAAATTGCATTATATTGACAATTAACTTTATCACAGTAGTTATTTATCTCAAGGTAAAAATAGTAACAATAATAATAATAATTATTATTATTATCGGCTTTATCAAAGGTAGCCTCGGATATCTATTTATAATTTTCATGATAATATTATTTGATGATAGGATATGCAACACTGAACATGAATTAAATACTAGCCGTCATAAAAATCGGTATGAGGTTAGACGTGACGTAAATACATCTATAACAAAACATTGATCTTATATTGGCGTATTTCATGGGAATTCTTAGGAATTGGATAAATATTTGAAGCACTGTCATTACTATGGGACATGATATCACTCCCGCATGTTCCCATTTTATTGTCAAAGCAAGCAGTATTATGTGGAACAGGATATCACTCCCGCAGACATCCACTCATACGAGGATCAACACCTCCATCTGAACTAACCTGAGAAAAATGCATTGACACACAATCAACATTATTAAGCTTCATTTCAAAAATATCCTATAATATTGGAGATCGTAAGATCCCAGATTTTTATACAATCCACCAATTGTTTATAACCATAATTCAACATATTCATCATAATCATTTATTATTATTATCCTCATGAAATATTGCTTTCATTGTTATTTATCAAAATTCAGTATCCTTTTAATATGAATTTATAGAGATTTTTATTATTATTATAATCTTTATAAAATATTTTCTGGTATTCAGAAACATAATGCAAATGCATCTTTATAATTCTGCTGCATTTATATAAATGGGGTAGTACATCCCATATTATTTATTATAATTAAGAGTGAAAAATATTGGGGATCCACCTCACCTACAAGTCTAAGCGACTAAAAGAAATATACGCCTAGCATTATGCAACCAACTATAACAATAACGAAGATTATTAACTATTAGGAAAGCGAATCGGTTTAGCGGAAATTATGGAAATTCATGGCTCAAGCAAAATAGTTACATTAGTCGGAAGGCTTCTTACCTTAGATGTTCTGTGGCGGTTGGACATACCTCGGTGTGGATCGAACCATGGCACCACGGATCCGTGAAGACTGCACGCTAGGAAATGGACATATCCCAGCATTCGCCTCATTCTTCGTCCTCGTCCACAGAAATATGCCCCTGACGGCATTGCTCTGGTTCCCCATCCGGCAATCCTGGTATCGTTCCCCTCATATAGTGCCGCTCTAGCCGCTAGTCATGTTCGAACAGTGGGGCAGTGACGTCACCATCTTATTGGGTCGTTTTAAACTGTTCCACAAATGCACACACGGCATTCTGATAATGTAGCCCACAGTTTTTAGAATGTCCACTTATCCTGACTGTCACTAATATGTTCGGGTTGATTTTACAGGGCAAGATGATGATAATAATAATAATAATAATAATAATAATAATAATAATAATAATAATAATATCTTCTGGCTAGAATGTCTCAACCAAGCCTGATCTAATTCTGACATGAAAATTCCAAAGTATAACATAGGCTATCAGGGTAGCTCACTATCACTCTGTATTCAGTTAGGAAGCTAGTTTGACTTGGACACAGTTCAAGTCATAAATGGTGCGCACTTGGTATAAGTTTACACACAGTAAAATTGTTAGTCACTTGCGTGAAACAAGTCCACATTCACATACCTGTAATTCCTGATGTATTCTCAAAACGATGAACTTTCACAGTCACTATGATAATAATAATAAGTTTCGTGGAACACGATGACACTTGACTTTTCACTCACTGGTGCGAAAATAAGACTATGTCCTCGGATATAATGTCAGAGTGACTTAGAAACGTTACTGAGAATGCCTAGCCTCGCGGAGTAGTTGCGCAGCGACGAATGAATACAATCGAACAGCTTCTCCGTACAGACGGATGAAAGCAGTCAGGAAACCTGGCCTCCAAAGAGCCAGCTTATATACAGCCACAAGGTCACATATCGATGGCTGTAGTTGCATTACGTAATGCGATATCTCCTCCTCTATTGGTCCTCACCGTAGAATACTCTAGAAGGTTATTAATTTCAATAGAAACATCATGACTAAACGGAAGAATTATTCCAAATATAATTCTGGAGTGCTGGTGCCTTCCTCTTCTTTATCCAAATGCAAACACGCATATTGCGTTCCGACATTTCCTGGCTGTGCTCAGGACACGCGCCTCTTTCAAACCATAGCGAGTCAGCAGCTTGCCACAGCCTTGGTGACGTCACAGCGCGCTCACTTCAAATCACGCCCTCATACATTCCATTGTAAAAGGCACAGTACTTTGTGCGAAATGTAACTGAGTTACAAATACAATGGTCGAAGTAACGCGTATTTACTTTACCGTAACTTTTCAGTAAAAATCTAGTAGCTTATTTCTTATTTTACAAATCTGACTGGAATTTGTGTTTGTCCAAAGGCGCAGAATGGTTCACATACGTGGGTACAGGAAGTATTTGCACACATTAATTTTCTTGACGGTCGTGGCCACGTGATTTCTGTGTGACATATTCATCTCAACGGTCCCGCTTGTTATTTCCAACCAATGAGCCACTATTTATCACATGATATAATTCATATTATGTACACCAATATGCCAATAAATTATGTGCACACGCCCGGCGACAAGGGGAAACACTATTCTCATTGGACGTACGCATACCTAATGAAGTACAGCGAACGTACAGGATGGAGGTTGACCATATGCATTTGTATGCCAAGTACTGAATCATCAGTAAGCTACATGGTTCGGAAAACGAAAGAAGTACCCCAGTCCGTGCGGACTAGAATTCTTGAGCTGCGTTCGTAAGGCCAAAGTTGCCGTCAGATTGGACACCATGTCTCCTTGCCATTCTCTACGTGATTACGTGCGCTACATGATAACCAGGTAAGATGAGACCGGATCAACAGACAATAAACCGCGTACAGGACGACCCAAGGCTCTGCCATGTAGGGAGAGACGTCAAATAGTTCACGCTGCCACCAAGGACCCACCGTAACTTCGTTAGCTGCAACGTCAGGCAAACACGTGAGTCTCCAAACTATCTGAAGCACACTACATAATGCCAACATCCGAGGACGAACTCCAAGAAAGAAGCCATTCGTAAGTGAACAGAACAGGAAGAAACGTTTAGCATTTGCTGAAGCATACAAAGATAAGCCTGTGGACTTCTGGAGGCAGGTCTTATTTACGGATGAAAGCAAATTAAATCTGTTTGGCTCCGATGGACGAACGTCAGTGTGGCGTAGACCAAATCAAGAACTTAGGCAGGAGAACCTCAACGTCAGAGTGAAACATGGGGGTGATACGTGTCATGGTATGGGGTTGCATGGGGTCTTCCTGAGTGGGAAATCTGGCATTTATAGACGGAAAAATGAATGCCAGGGCTTTTATTGATGTGTTACGCCATAACTTGTTACCCAGCACAGATAAATTGAGCATTTCAGGAACTGACTATTCCCAACAAGTCAACGATCCCAAGCATACTGATGGGGTAACAACGATGTGGTTATTGTATAATACGCCAAGAAGACTCGAAACTCCCCCGCAGTCACCCGATCTCAATCCAATTGAGAATTTATGGCACTTATAGGGGAGGGAAATCAGAAAACACCGCATACCAAGCCTAACAACACTTCGCGATGCTCTTCATGTCGAATGGTCGAAGATTTCGCCCGATACGACACAAAGGCCGGTAGGATCCATGCCGAGTCGTCTACAGGCTGTTATTGCTGCCAAAGGATGGCATACCAAGTACTAGAAGAAGGGACTTGTGGCTAATGGAACTCTTATTAATGGCCGGTCAGTGAGTGTGCAAATAATTTTTGGACCTCATGAAAACAAACATTTTAGTTAGTAGGTTTATTTTGTACTTGCAGTCTTTTGTAAAGGTGGATGTACTGTGTAGTAATGGTATTGGTGTTTGTTAAAATGGGTCCCTGGCCGTGGTAAGTGATTTTTGAAAGGCGACAAAAATCACGACATGGATGTCATACGTTGTTGGCATGTTAAAGAACCCACTTGAATTCAGTAGGCCGTGTTCAATGGCAAAATTAATCTCGGGATTTTCCGCCAACACAAAGTTCCTACATTCTCTACTAGAAAGCGCTGTAGTGTCAAAGCTTAGACATCTAACCTCCTTGACTTTCATAGCGTTCAAAGGTACGACGAAATTCGACATACAAGCTGCCCTCTGGGTGTCAATTAACAAAGCTCGCACCCGGCACCCGAGGACATACGATATTAATTATTTATTAAAATGGGTTTCAACAGCCGTTATTTAATATCATTCGAGATATCACCAAAAACGGGGGTGTGCCAATAAATTTTGTACCCACTGTACATACATTTTCATTTGAGACTGTTTTACCTTTCAGCGTCCTGTCTTGTCTGTAAGCTTCTGTTTGCGAACAAGTCTCCTCCATGATCCCCAATTAGCAGGTGGCACTGTAGCCTCCTCTGCTTCTATACCTCTACACAAGTTCATTTAAATTATGGGTTTATAAAAAGTATATTTCTATAGTTTGCTTGATATGAACGAAATGAAGTTTGATATTTTTAAGTCGATCAACACAATTGTACCCAAATGTGATGGGTTGCTCCCTAATCCTGAAAAAAATTACATGAGATTAATAAATACACTTGGATGACCAGTTTCAATCGACAAGCGATCATCATCAGATCCATTACACTTAGTATGGAGAAAATGGAGTTCAAACATGGAAACACTGAATGAATAGGCAATTGCTAATCGATTTATACAAAGAACACATGGATTCCATTTCTGGCTCTGTTATGAATTTTAATCCTGGTTTGAGGTTGGTGAGTGTCTAGAGGACAGTTGAGAAGTGAGGTGGAATCGTATCCTACTCTCGATCAGTAGAAGTTGTCATTCATTGATTTCTCAACGTAAATTGGGATCGCGACTGCCTCAATCTGAGACTTAGTACCTTTCAAGCACACGCACTGGTATGGTCACTACAATAACACATGTTATCAGATAGATTCCCCACACATGCACATTAAAGTACCCAGGCTTATGACCATGAAATCGCAAGCCTTGAATGAAACAACATTAAATCACTCGGGCCGTCTTTGTTTAAAGGTTATTCACCACTGTTCTGTCAGGCACAGATCCCGGCAATTAGCTGCACACTTGACCTTGAGAGTTCAGCGGCAGAAGAGGGGCATGGAGCGGTGCGGGGATCGTGCCTAATTCCCAGCTGAAAACATTGACACGCGACAGTATCATGTTCCCTCAGACTTTACTTGTCTAAGCCAGTGCAGCTTAGCTTAGCAAATGTTTTACGCTGCAGTAGTTTGCAGGTGGAGGGAAATGGCTAAGTGCACAGTTGGCTGCCTGTAACTGAAGATCTGTGTTCACTCTCTGCCCATTTCATGCATTACTGCAAAAGTAACTATTACAAGTCATGCGTTACAGTTAGGCTACAGAATGTAATTAGTATCGTCATTACCCAAAAAGTAACTGCTACAAGTTACGCGTAGGCCTACCTCAAGGGTATGATGGTGCAGTGGTCAAGCTGCTTGCCTCTCACAAAAGCGGACTGGGTTCGATTCCTGGTCAATGCATGTGAGATTTTCTAAGTGAAATGTGACATCCCGTGGTTCGGATTTCACGTAAAATGGAGGCTCCGTGGCTCATGATCGCGAGATTAACGGTCACGTAAAATTAAAAGTTTCCTACCATGATACCACAAAGTTTCACAGAGTATCAATAGTGAGTCTTACTACAGTATACAGAAAGTTACAAAATATATCAATAATTATGGCCATTTTAAGACGGTAAAAACATTCCGAAATTTTTGAAAAGTTCTCCTAGATTGACATCAAGCTATCAAGTTCAATATTATGATAATGGTGAAGTTTGTAAATCAAGCTTATTGTTGATATGCATTTGGTTTAGATTTGATGATTATTCAAATTCGTCAATTTTTAAACCGTTATTTCAGATTACATTATTTTAAATAAAAAATGTATTTATTCTTTATATGATTACTTTCATTTTGCTTCACAGCTCTTAACTCACAAGTCCATGCAAGTGCGCAAACTATCAATTTGATCGTGCACATAGTTCCCGAGAGAACCATTCAAATTTTGAGAAATCTATATTCAAATGTCCGTAATTATTGAAATATGTCACAGCTTTCAGTAACATTCACCCAAGAATATTATTGTTACTTTGTGAAGCTTTGAATATTCTAGGTGGCATGGGTAGTCTACCTAAGGGTGAAGCTTTCATTAGGCAGTTGCATTGTTACCGGTACTTATAGTAAAGCCAGCATTACTTCCGACTTGACGTTTCAGTGCCAGGATACAGTTTTGTTCGCTAAATCGCGACATCGCGAACGAAACTCAATTTGTCGTGATATATCGATTTGAATGGCGGCCTGTGATTGGCTAGTTAAAGTGATTTTCCATCTGACCACTAGATAACTGTGGGGTAACACTGAAACGTCAAGTCGGAAGTAATGATGGATTTACTATAGTCTACACCATCAGGTTTCTTAAATAACGTAAATAAATGTAATGAATCATTCTAAACATTGCTTTAACAGGCTACGATACACTAGTATTGGTCTAAAATAGCCTAAACTAGCCTCATTGATGTTGTGTGTCAGCTGGAATTTTGAAGGAGTGATTCATTGAAATTCAATCGGAATTCTTAAAACTACATTCTTTTGATAGTGAAGAGTAGATTAATCTCAATACGATGCTTCCTAGTAGATGTAAACTAGAAAATAGACTTCGATTTCCAAGTGCTCCAAAATTCCAGTCGTGATTGAACAGTTAATTTTGGACTTAACAATATTTCAACCTCTCAAGAGTGCGCTCACTTTTTTCGTACGGTCGACAAAATATAATCGTTGGGGGCATCCTGATCTCAGACAGCTACGCTACAAGTTCTGCGAATACGTGTTCTCTGACAGTGTCCATGTCGAGTGGAAGCGACAATATATCGCACCTCTGCAAGACAGCTGACACTAATCTGAAAACACACTTCTAAGACAATAGCCTGTATAGATATGCAAGGTATGTAATAAAATACAATGAAATACTTCCTGGACAACGTTTCTCAATAACAATTGCTTCAGAAAACCTTCTACTGTCATAAATAGTTGACACAATACAAAATATGGCGGTTTTGAAGCTAATATTCATTGTTAAGCACGTGCTTCAAAATTGCATTAAACTGTCATAGCAATATTGTTATTCTGTAGTACAGTATGAAGTCGAAATATGTACAGTTATTTTACTATTATCAGTTAATGTCAATTAGTTCTACCTCGTCATTACACAACTACTGGAGTTAATGATCAATTTACTAATTTATGAATATATTATGATGTCTCATAAGTAATGTCATTTATTAAGTTTGGTGTTTTATAAGATAGAATTGGTTTTCTTTGGCTCGCCAATGCTATTTACAGGAGGCCATGACTAGAATTGCGTATATTGCGAGAATGTATCAGTCGTCAGTTTTTGTAGGGTAGTTAGTGATTGTTGTTTCAAGGGGCAGAACAACGTGGTCATCTGTCCCTAAAGTTAGAGGTTAGGGTCGTTCTCAAGCACTACTGGAAACAAGATTACAAAGCTGCTGCCGTGGCTCGAAAAATATGTGAAGTGGAAGGAGAAGGTGTCGTTAATGAGCGTGTGGCACAACGATGGTTCCAACGTTTCAACACTGGAGAAGAAACACTACAAATTTACCGCGTTCTGGAAGACCTAAACTATGGGGTATTGAAAAAACACGCAGAGTTTTGGAAGAAATCCGCAAATAAGTACTCGTAGGCTATCAGAAGAACTTGGTGCATCAAAAGATACCATACATTGCCAGATTGTGAAACTTGGAAAATCAAACAGAAGCTGTATATCTGTAGGCCCTACCTCATGAATTGACCCCTGAACAGGCTCAACGTAGCGTGGATATTCTGTCGTCAGCTTATCGGTAACCCCATGGATGATAGAATTATCAGGAGAATTGTCACATGTGATGGAAAATGGGTCTGATACCGCAACGCTGACTCCTCGAAACAGTGTCTCAGTTCCCTTCAACCTGCCAATGTTATCGTTAAAAAAGGATCGATTCGGTCCCAAAGTGATGTAGTGTGTCAGCTGGAGTTTTGCAGGAGTGATTCACTGGGAGTTTGTTCCAAACGGGCGTGCAATCAATGTGGATGTTTATTCTCAACAACTGGAACGAGTTCATGAAAATTTGAGACGGAGATACCCAGCATTAGTTAACCGAAGTAGAGTTCTTTTGCAGCAGGACAATGCGAGACCTTATACTGCACGAACAACCATGGCAAATATTCAGGAATTGGGAGGCGTCGAACTGCTACCTCATTCAGCATACAGCCCTGATCTTGCGCCTTCACATTACCATCTTTTTCGACCCATGGCCCATTTCTTGCGTGGAAGAAATTTCGAAAACATTGAAACTATGGAAGTGCGTCTCGCCGAATTCTTCGCATCAAAACCCAGAGACTGGTACCGTCGCGGGATACTTGTCAAAAATCTTTTCAAATAAAATTTTCTTTAAAAAATGACATTAGTTATGAGACATCCCATATATTTAAATGTAATGAATCATTCTAAACATTGCTTTAACAGGCTACGATACACTAGTATTGGTCTAAAATAGCCTAAACTAGCCTCATTGATAGCATAGGCCTCAGGGTATTAGGAACGTGTAACAAAAACATTTGTTGAGCGGTTAAAAAGAGGATTGGACATGATTTATTCCATAGCCAAGGAACATAGGAGCAATAAATTGCACTAGACACATCATCCTTCATATTTTGTCAACATCAAACTTGGTTCTCGTTCCTGTCCTCAGGCCATTTGTGAAACGGAGCCCCGGTAAGCTTCCCGTTCCCATTCTCGTTCCCGTTCCAAGGTCATTTGTGAACCGGAGCCCCAGTAAGCTTCCCGTTCCCAGGTCATTTGTGAACCGGAGCCCCGGTAAGCTTCCCTTTCCCTAGCCATTTGTGAACCAGAGCCCCAGGATGCTTCCCGTTCCCTGGGCATTTGTGAACCGGAGCCCCGGTAAGCTTCCCGTTCCCATTCTCGTTTCCGTTCCCAGGTCATTTGTGAACCGGAGCCCCGGTAAGCTTCCCGTTCCCATTCTCGGTCCCGTTCCCAGGCCATTTGTGAACCAGAGCCCGGGTAAGCTTCCTGTTCCCATTCTTGTTCCCGTTCCCAGGTAATTTGTGAACCGGAGCCCCAGTAAGCTTCCCGTTCCCTGGCCATTTGTGAACCGGAGCCCCGGTAAGCTTCCCGTTCCCTGGCCATTTGTGAACCGGAGCCCCGGTAAGCTTCCCGTTCCCTGGCCATTTGTGAACCGGAGCCCCGGTAAGCTTCCCGTTCTCTCTCCCGTTCCCTGGCCATTTGTGAACCGGAGCCCCGGTAAGCTTCCCGTTCCCTGGCCATTTGTGAACCAGCCTTTTAGCGTGAGAGACTGGGCAATGCTTGACATCATGACTGCGCATGTCTCTATGAGATGGAAGGACCAACCATGAGACTGTACGGATGGAATGTTTTAAATTCTGTGTAATTTGTTATTAGTCCTACTTAGATACAAAACGGTGGGCGATCCAACATTGTTTGTTCAGGGTTATAATTTCTTCCCTCAGAACCATGCACCACGATCGTGATATTCTTCCCTCAAAACCATGCACCACGATCGTGATATGAAGCTGCAGCAAGTTCGGAGATCGGAGGTTCGAATTCCGGTGCTGGCAGCAGGTACCCTAAGTGGTTCCCGTGGGTTTCCACATTTCCTCCAGGCAAGTCTTGGGCACGTACCACATCCTGCCACCTTGTGGAGCAGTGGCTTGCATTCTTGGCTCTCACCTGAGAGTTCTGGGTTCGATTCTCATCTCAGCTATCCTAGAAATGATTTTCCGTGGTTTCCCACTTCTACTACAGGCAAATGCCCGGATGTTTCCTTCCTTAAGGCCAGTTCCACCTCCTTCACCATCCTAACCTCATTTACAAATATAGCCTACTCACTTCTACAGACACTACAATAACACAGGTTATCAGACAAGCTCAACAACACACCAAAATACACGAGGCAGATGACTAAGATGTCCCAAGTCCCTAAAATTATTTAATTTGCTTTATAATATGAAATATAGCGGTTTAACATCCAGAGCAGCGGAAAATGGTTCTGAGAATTCCCTACATCAAAACAGAAAAAGAGGAAGATGTTAGACGCGGGTCATGCTCATGAAATCTGGTAGCAATCACTCAGTTTCTTTTGTACATCTACATCAATTCGACTATGAATATGAAACAATTCACTTTTACGATTCGATGGGATGACTTCCAGTTTTTGGAGATAAATCGACTTTTCCGGAAGCATTAGGCCTAGCTAGTTTTATCTCGATAGACAAGACAAATTGTCACAGTGTTAGTTAGCGAGTCGGAAATGATGGTACAGTAGTTACTGTAGGTTGATTTACGAGTGGAATTATAATACTATTACTGCTCAGGACTGGTCTTGTTGAGTCGACATTTGTAATTCAAGCGCACCATCAATTTCCTTCCAGACGGTGAAGATTGATTTATCTCCTGTATAAAGAGGCTAATAAATAATAATGATATTCAGAGCTCAGTGTGCCCACTGGCGGTGTTTGAACAGCCATGACTCAATACAAGCGAGCATCATTACTTGGGTGGCAAGTCGCAACTAATCTAATGCGCGCGTAACACAGGTTAGACAAAAACTGAATTTTTGTATTTTCCAATACTTTGGTTTCGGATACCTTCAATACCATATCTATACCTGGGCAATTCATTTGTCAAATCTCCACAGTAAGTCTATATGGGCTATTGTTTGAGGTAGCAGCGAGGGTAATTTACACCAGTGTCCAAAAGTTAAGCATAAGTTACGAATAAGCAGGGCAACAGGAAATAGACCGCAAATCGCACGATATATGCACCTACCAAACTTACGTGTTCGCTCTGTATAGGAAAGGAGTATTCCCTGCTTTGACTAGCGGCGTAACCGCAAGGTAAACACAGCCAGTGCCTGCGCCCCATATTCTCTCAGTCGTGTTTGCCCTGTTATAGTGTGCGGAGTGTAGCCTCGTGGTGAACGTGACAACATAATGTCACAACGACGCCATTTAGAGCCCGTTTTGCAGGATAGAATACTCGGCCACCTGGAAGCAGGCCAGACACAGACTGAAGTCACCGTATCCTTGAATGTACCACAAAGTGTCATTTCCAGGCCTTGGAGACGATTTCGAGACACAGGAGATGTTAGTCGTAGGCCAGTAGCAGGTCGACCAAGAGTAACCACCCCACAGCAGGACCGATATCTGACCTTAACCGCCCGACGAAATTGGAGTGCACCTGCAAGACAAATTGTCGGCGGAGCTTGCAGCCGTCTCAAGGGTTGCCGTTTCCCAGCAAACTGTGAGTCTCAGAACAGCAGGGCTGTTTGCCAGACGTCCAGCGGTGTGCGTCCCGCTCACTCCAGCACAGAGACGGGCCTGTTTTCTGTGGAGCCGTCAACGTCGAAACTAGACCATGAATGAATGGAGGCATGTGCTCGTCACAGATGAATCCCACTTCAGTTTGCAGAACGAATCTAGAGAGAACCAGGTAGCCGATACAACCACAGGAACATCCTGGAACGGGACCAGTATAGTGGTGGTATCATGGTGTGGGGCGGCATCATGTTGAATGGCCGTACGGACATGCACATCTTCATGGGTGGTCCGAGGAACACTGTGAACGCTGGGAGATACAGGGATAATGTACTGAGACCGTATGATCGACTCTTCAGAGGTGTGGTTGGTCCAGACTTCTTCTTAATGGACGATAATGCCCGACCGCACAGCGCTGCTCTGGTGGATGCATTTTTAGCAGGAAAGACATTCATCGCATGGACTGGCCAGCGAGGTCTGTGGATCTGAATCCTATAGAACATGCCTGGGATGCATTGGGGAGGCAAATTGCATCCCGTCAGCCTCCACCAAGGACCCTCAAAGACCGTCGCATTGCCCTTTCGGAGGAATGGGATCGACTGCCACAAGAGCTCTTGGACCATCTGATAGAGAGCATGCCACGTCGCACAGTGTGTCGAATCCCAATTCTAGGTGGATAAAATTAATAACTTCGTTAATAGTGCTTAGATTCTATTAAAACTTGGCAATATACTGTTTTCGAGGTCGCTGAATTCATTTCTGGCATAGTTTAAAGTCTACGATCTTCGGGGATAAATATATAGGGGTGAGGGGTAAGGCGAGGTGTAAAAAATGACCGAAAGCAACACAAGAATCATCCATTTTGGTAGTAAAAATCACGATTTGGATGTGTATATGATAGTTTATGACAGTGGTAAACATACTATTCAGAACTGCATAAAATATGAATAACAATGAGACTTTCAGTCAAGTACTCTTGTTACACCTTATTTGAGGGAATATACGAAGTCACTGTATGTAAAATCATCCAGATTAAAAACGTATATTAAATTGTTATTAAACATAGAACAACGAAATATGCACAAAAAATAACATTTATTTTCTAAAAATAAAAAAATATTCGTCAAAATCATACAAACAATTTCTTTATAACAAAATGTCATTTTACAGTCCTGTTAATGACGTAGTTTTAGTAAACACACTTCACACACGAAAACAATATTACTTCTCTAGAAAAGCATGGAAATAAAGACAACATATATTGAATATTAGGCTTATTTCTCCTATTACAAATAAAAAATAAAACGTCCATTCGTCAAGTAATGTTCTCATTAATCTCACTCCCCTTAATAATAACAAAATGTCTAATGTTCATTCGTCACCTGATTCTTCTTTAGAGTCCAGAGCATCGTAGTCATTGCTATACTGGTCTTCATCATTTGATGTCCAAGTTCCTTGGGAGTCATGAAGTAACTCAATAGCTTCCATAGGTAGAGTACCTATGTACGTGGCATTGTTCTTCCTACACTCTCCCATTTTTGTTAATATTATGGGATATCAACTTAATTTTGTTTCTTAGCTCCTGCACTTTAGTGTCAGTAAGAGATGTAGGATCAAATTTATTCATAACATATTGAAATATGACGTCCGTACGCCCCTATTTACGACACGATCGCCACGCGTTGAAGAATTCTTCTCGCGGTAATGCCCACATGGTCACTGAAAATAAGAAAATTAACCATCGTGCACATTCGTGCGCAACCAAACCACTACAGATCCTAGATTTACATTAAATTTCCTATCGAATGACGTTTAAAGTAAAGTGGCACTATTAGGCACTCATAAAGTAAATAATTTATTTAATGCAGAAAGCTTGTATTACGCATTAAAATGCGAACACATACCTCTTTTCACTATTTCCATGAGCCGCAGAAGACAACGCCTCGTTGAACTCTCGAGAATCACAACGTTCGGTTCACTCCAACACCTCCTATCAAATGACCTGATAACTGCCAGGAAGACGTTTCAGCACCCATAACCTCCCTCCTACGCACCAGAGAGCGGAAAGGAAGACCGAAGGTCACCATCTGGTTTGTTCACTATCGAATGAGCCAGTTTTCGCTTTCATTTGCGACAGTGAATTTTTTCCACCTAGATATGGGATTCGACACACTGTGCGTCGCTGCGAAGCATGTGTGGCTGTTAGGGGTAACCATACACCCTATTAACAGCATACTTATTGACGTGGAAGACATTGCCAAGTTTTGTTAGTTGTTGTCAAAGGTGTACCTTAGCTATCAGAACCTTTCTGACACTGTCCTTTTGGACTCATTGTGTGACATGGTGTGTGATTCAGCTTCCGATTGTTCAGCAATCCGTCTGACATTCCTATCAGGCGGTATGGCCTCGTTTAGTGATTATGCTTAACTTTTGGACACTCAGTGTATTCATCATATCTGTACAGTAAGCTTACTGGGGCAATTATTTGAGGTAGCAGTGAGGACATTTTGTTTATTTGTGTTCCAAGTGGAAGGACAGAATATATACATTATTTTATAAGGGATAAGATTTTCTGTCGATGGTAGGTATCCGCAAGTCTTATGTGGTACCTAAGCGTTCGGTTTCAAATCCTGACTGTGGTCTCATTTTCACATCTTACGTTGATGATGATAATAATAATAATAATAATAATAATAAATATGATAATAATAATAAATACATCAACTCGATGCAAGCCACCCACCTTACACGTACAAACATTTGACTTGAGATGACATTAGCAGGCTGCGGGGTCTTAGTACGTAAACAGTGCATTCAGATTAGTATCGCACGGTGTTGAGATGACGCATGCCCTATGAAGTGCCAGCCCGTCCATAGCAGACGAAGAACCATGCTGTCAGTCGATTCATCCGCTGTACGCCACATGTGTTCATTGGTACATCCGAAGGGCACAGGAGGAGCTTCCTCGTGCCCTATAGTACGGTGCGTTCTAACATCATTGCACACGTAATAATACCCTGCTGCCTGGATATTAGCTAGCCAAAGATTATACAATGAGCGTCTCCGGAAATAAAACTCTATCTGCGGTCCTGGTTCAGAAGATTAAGAGATTAGGCCTACTCTGCAAAATGACCTAATGTCAGAGTCACGTCCCAATTCAGCCTATAATAGTAATAATAATATTAATAATAATAATTCGTTGCTCAGTTGCCAGAGGCGTTGCGCTACCTCGGTAGTGAAATTTTGGAGGAAAACTATCATTTCTCGGGACGAAAATGACCCTGTGATTACTTAGCCTTCAACAGAAATGAGTTCCATGCTAATGTCTGGTAGCAAAGGCATTCGGGCGTGGAACTGTCAAATTTATCCCATCTAGTGTGGGTGTCAAGAAAAGTGGAAGCAGCTACCTTCCACTACTGCACTACACGTGCAGAGGAGTTTGACTTGACTTGTCGCCTCTGATGCGGTTGGTTATCCCTCTTAACTTCGAATCCTCGGGTGCGATTTCTGGGTCCGCCTGAAATTTGAAATCTGACGCGAGGGCTGGAATGAAGTGAACTCAGCTTCGTGAGGGCAATTGAAGAACTACTTGGTATAAGAAGTAGCGCCTAAAGGTCTAAAACCAAGAGAATGTGCCTGGCGGTGTCGTCACGCCGGTCACGTTTCCCCAGAATCAGCAGGCTGAGAGTGATCCATTAATACGCGTGGTTCTCTGGGATCAATCCCAGATTTAGTTAAAAATTAGTAATAACAATAATAATAATAATAAGAAGAAGAAGTTAATAATAATACATTCTATCTGTATCTACCTTCAGATGGCCTGGAAACTAGAGGGAAAGATATTGATTCATAATTATTTTTACTACTGTACACATCAACATTTATTTTTAAAACACTGAAATTATGAATTCTATATACAGTCGGTCGGCTATACTTCCCACAAAGCCGGTGGAACGTTTCCCCTAGCCTTCCATAAATTCTCTTACTGTTTATGGTAAATAAATGAATGAATGAACGAAATAATGAATGAATGAATGAATGAATGAATGAATGAATGAATGTACTTAGGCAAAATTACACCATTTTAATTCTTCCGTGCAGTCCAATTGAAATTGACCTAGCGGACGCTTTCGATCTTCAACAACGCTATGCCACTTTTAGACTACAGTATATCTGCTCAAAAATCAGCCGGGATGGTCCAGAGCGTTAACGCGCTCCCTCGTACCTCAATGGTATCGGGAGAGTGTAGGTTCGAATCCCACCCTCGGCCGTCCTGAAAATGGTTTCCCATTTCCACCCCCAGGCAAATGCCGGGAGGGTTCCTTTCAACAAGTTTGCATTGACTTTCTTCCCACTCCCTTCCCTGACATATCCTTCATTAGACCCAAGTTAGCGGTCGCCTAGGCGATCGGCCTGTCACCATCCCCAGTTTTATCTGCTATCAAAGTGTATCCAGCTCCAAGACATGGTCCTTGTGGCGGTAGATGGATGACCACTCGCAGAGTCCGTGCGTGAAACTGAGCTTGGAGGATAAGTGGTAAAAAGAAACACTAAACAAGTAGTTCCGTGAAGAACTAAACAGCCTAATTGCATATATGCCACTGGTCTTTTCCATTAAAACTCTCCTGCCTATTAAAAGGACTTTCCATGTAATATACCAAATAGCTTTTGGTTCAAGACCTATGACTTCACCAACACCATTACAATACGGAGTTAGGTGCTAGAATATATAGCTATCAATATCGGTGATTAAGACTCCTCCCGCGAGATCTCACCATACTCTAAGGCCTCTTTCACACGGGGCCACCATGGCCGCGCCACCATGGTGGCGCCACCACGTCTTGCAATATTTTCTCTAGCCAACAAACACGCCACCAGTAATGAGCCAGTCTTGAAATGGAGGTGGAAGAAGCAGCACTTGCTGTTTTTCTATATATCAGGTTGCGTAAGCGCCGAAAACGGGGAAATAGAAGATTTTGGGTTCACCCACTTTTGCAGGATCGATCAACAAAAAGTTTATTTTGTACTCGGTATATTGATCTCAGACAGAATCCAGTAAAATTCTTCACCTTCCTACGAATGACCATTTCATCTTTTGATGAGCTACTGCAGTGTTTAAATGATCAACTGACCGGTGTGGTCACACATATGAGAGATAGTACACCTCCAGAGGAAAAACTCCTAGTGACACTGAGGTAAGACGAATTTGCACATTTTCGATTTACAGTGTACTCCCGATAATTCCTTACATTATACTTACACGGAGATAAACATATAAACAAGTGAATAGAACGCAATTGTGTGTAGTCATAGTTACAGCCGGATACGGACATTTGTTTATCTTTTTCACAGGGTGAGATAATCACAAGTGACACTAAATGCATTCATCAGCCAGCAGATAAGAGCAAACCCAAAGGGATTTCAATCGATTTTTATCAAAAGTAATTTCGTTACAGTTATCGTTACTTACCAAAAATAGTGACAGAATTACCGTTACGGTTGTCAAAGTAACAAATAGTTACATTTTAGTTAGTTATTTTTTATTTAAGGGGCGGAACAGCGTGGACATGGGCCCTTACGTTTTCATTACTTTTTATAAACATATAGTTGTCTAATAACATTCACCTCGCTGCTATAATTTACTTGATTTGAAGAGTTACCAGGTCCTCCCAATTCTTCCTCTTCAACTCCCTGTTTGAATATTCATCTGCAGTCATATCCCACAGAGCAGGTTTATTAGATTGCATAAAGGATATGAATTTATCTGTGTCGAAATCACTCTTTCCTGGAACGATATCCATTTTTAACACTAGCAGATAATCCACCAGTCTGGCTTGGCCGCGCAGAAAGTCGCCTCTCGTGTGAAAGGCTCCATTTGACTCAATGTAAACATGTGGTGGCGCGGCCAGCTTGGCCGCCCTGGCCGCGCCAAAAATCGCATTGCCTGCCACCATGAATTCTGGCCGCGCGACCAGGCCCGCCACCACCACCACGTGTGAAAGGCTCCATTTGAATCAATGCAATGACGTGGTGGCCCCGTGTGAAAGGGGCCTAAAGAAACAAGGGATTTCATTTTAAGAAAAGTCAAATGCACGGCTTCTATGATTCACGAAAAGTAAGCTACAGAATTTAGTGCCAATAGATAAGGATTGTTATCGTAGTCCCTCATACGAATCATCTTTCCAATCGCCTGAATATGATACGAGAAATAAAAAAATAAGGTTTTAAAATTTCGAACTGATGCATCTCGAATATTAGATAACAATTGAACATAATTATATGTCTCTATACTAATCTCTGAATAATGATTCCCTATGCCAAGTTTCACTGCACTCGTGTGATTAGATCGCTACGAAAGTTACTTTAAATATTTGAAAATCACTTGGCCGCCATGGTGATTTAGTGTTTCTCTGGATTTGAGAAGTTGCAAATGTGTCCTTACTTAACAGTCCTCAAACACCATACAAAATTTTAGTTTGATTGCTTAAATACACACATCAAAAAAAGTTTTGCATCACCTCGGTTCCCAGATCTCCGGCATATAGACGTTGACTGTGTATATTGTATCCAAGATACAGTCCCTTTGACTGTTCATAGATGTCACTAAAACTGCTCAAAGATGTAAACAACCATGCATGAGCAGGGCCTATTAGACGGAGGGGGTACGACAGCCGATCAGTTCCAGTCATTCCACCAGGACGAAGGTACGCTGCTCATGTTGTCTGTAGTTCTACCATGCCTAGAAGGTCAATACCGCAGTTCGATCGCGTCCGCATTGTTACTTTGTGTCAAGAAGGGCTCTCAACAAGGGAAGTTTCCAGGCGTCTCAGAGTGAACCAAAGCGATGTTGTTCGGACATGGAGGAGGTACAGAGATACAGGAACTGTCGATGACAGGCCTCGCTCAGGCCGCCCAAGGGCTACTACTGTAGTGGATGACCGCTACTTACGGATTGCCGCTCGGAGGAACCCTGACAGCAATGCCACCATGTAGAATAATGCGTTTCGTTCAGCCACAGGACGTCGTGTTTCAACTCAAACTGTGCGCAATAGGCTGCATGATGCGCAACTTCACTCCCGACGTCCATGGTGAGGTCCAGCTTTGCAACCCCGACACCATGCAGCGCGGTACAGATGGGCCCAACAACATGCTGAATGGACCCCACGGAATTGGCATCACGTTCTCTTCACCGATGAGTGTCGCATATGCCTTCAACCAGACAATCGTCGGAGACGTGTTTGGAGGCACCCTGGTCAGGCTGAACGTCTTAGACACACTGTCCAGCGAGTGCAGCAAGGTGGTGGTTCCCTGATGTTTTGGGGTGGCATTATGTGGGGCCGACGTACGCCACTGGTGGTCATGGAAGGCTCCGAAACGGCTTTACGATACCTGAATGACATCCTCCGACCCATAGTGCAACCATATCGGCAGAATATTGGAGAGGCATTTGTCTTCATGGACGACAATTCTCGACCTCATCGTGCACATCTTGTGAATGCGTTCCTTCAAGATAACGACATCGCTCGACTACAGTGGCCAGCATGTTCGCCAGACATGAACCCTATCGAACATGCCTGGGATATGTTGAAAAGGGCTGTTTATGGACGTCTTGACCCACCAACCACTCTGAGAGATTTACGCCGAATTGTCGTTGAGGAGTGGGACAATTTGGACCAACAGTGTCTTGATGAACTTGTGGATAGTATGCCACGGCGAATACAGGCATGCATCAATGCAAGAGGACGTGCTACTGGGTATTAGAGGTAGTGGTGTGTACTGCAATCTGGACCACAAATGCTGAAAGTCTAGCTGTATGATGGTACAACATGCAATGTGTGGGTCTCATGAGCAATAAAACGAGCTGAAATGTTGTTTGTGTTGATCTCTATTCCCTTTGTATTTAACGGTTCCGGAACTCTTGGAACCGAGGTGATGCAAAACTTTTTTTGATGTGTGTAGTTTCGAAGATATTGAGAATCTGTGATATGTGTCGTATGGATGCCATTTTGGGTTGATTTATATGCAGTATAGGCCTATGCTATAGGATAATATTCAGCAGATGAATATTATAATCGTGTCTCATTATACCAGCCTTAATTTCTATCGCTTGTTTAGGACACGATGAATATAAACGTGATTTTGAAAAGTTAGCACAGATACTATTTTTAAGTTCTCAAAAAGTTTAATTAAATTAGACGCAGATATATTAAGCTTTGTATGAAATTTATTGTGCTAAGTTTCACTGCGCTCGGATAGTTAAGTCGCAAAAGAAATCCATAAAATATATAAATTTCGCGTCACCGTCATGTTGCATATTCTGTTCATCAGGTTATTGAAAGTTCCTTAGGCGAACTTATGTTAATAGCCTCTATCAACATACAAAATGTCAGTCTGATTGCCGTAATAGATTCGCAGATATTGAGAACCGTCTTAATGTTTCGGATGATCGCCATATTGGGTTGTTCTGTATGTAGGCCATAGAGTTATGTACCATTTGATAAAGATTATCGTGTAGGTTCATTATACAAACAATCACTTTGATCGCATGATTAGGACACAGAAAATAAAAACTTAATTTTAAAATTTTGCACAGCTGCCATCTTGTGTTTAGGAATACAATTGAATTAAATTAGATGTCAGTAGATTAAACATTGTATACACATTTAATGTGCTATGTTTCACTGCGCTCGGATGATTAAGTCACTAGAAGATGCCATTTAAATATTTTAACTTCGATTGGCCACCATGCTGGTATTGTACTTAACAGGTTTTAAAGTGTCACATAACGAAACTTACCTTAGTATTGTCTATCACCTTACAAAATATCAGGCTGATATCCGTGACAGTTTAGGAGATATAGAATGCCGGTGAAATACCTCCCGCGGCCACCATGTTAAATTGATGAAACGTATTTAAATTTGAAAGGCATGGTCGGGGTCGGACAGAATAGTACAGTAATATGTTCTTACAGCGTTTCATTGAAATTGCTCCACCCGTGTAGATTTAATTAGGGACACACTCACGGACAAAAGCCAATTTCATGAGCTTATTATATTCATTTATCAAGAAAATTGGCTAATGAGATCACGTTTTGTCCGTGTGTGTGTGTGTGTATGAGTGTGTGTGTGTGTGCGTATGTGTGTCCCTAAAAAAAAACGCTTGAGCAACTTCAATGAAACTCGGTAAGGACAGATAACCTACTATTTTATCCAACCCCGAGCAAGCCCTTGAAATGTTATTACGTCTCATCAATCCAACATGGCGGCTGTGCGAAATATTTCACCGGCATTCTATATCTCCAGAACTACTACTTTTATCTTATCACCCTGAAGTTTTGTACGGTGATAAAGGGCATTACTAGACGCATACCTATGTGACTTTCAGAAACCTGTTAAGCACAAAACGAACATGGCGGCCAAGCAAATTTGCTACATGTAAATAGACGTTTCTCGTGATTTAACCATCCGAGCGCAGTGAAACTTGGTACAGCAAATATTTATACACATTGTAATGAACGGACATCTAATTTAGTTCAATTCTTTACATAACCTCAAGATAGCGGTGTGAGAAATTTTAAAATTAAGTTTTTATTTCTTGTGTTCTAATAATGCGACCGAAGTCGAAGTTTGAATTATGAACCTACGCAATAACCTCTATCTAACAGTACATACATCTATGGCCTACATGTACAGGGTGTAATTGATATAAATGACGTTCGTTACACTGGTGGTAGAAGAGACTATTCTAAGCTTCCTAGGTAAAAAGAATGTGTCACCTATCTTTAAATTGAAAATTAAACATTAAAAAGTCATCGTTTGTAGGTTTTTCAGAAACTCTTCTAGCAGAAGGTGGGGGCGGCAGTCTGGGGGAAACGAGGCGGGGCGAGGTGAGACAACGCACGGAGGGGAAGTTGTTACGTAATCGTAGCATTGACATTACCGGTTGAGAGGTGGTATCAGCTGTTATGAGGATAGCTGTACCCGTCTCGTAAGAAAATTTTTATTGCTGTTGCTCTTGTTGTCGTTGTTGTTGTTGTTGTTGTTGTTAAAATTGCTCGCAATTGATTGGGACGTTAGGACGAGTAGTATTGTGTAGCCTACTTTGTAAGTGTGGAAGTCATTGATGTTCATGCAAAGGATAAAATAATTTCGATAATCAGCCCTGGTGTGTCATTGGCGTCCGGCACGTTAATGAAATACAGTGGGACAAAATTCCGACATCCCGTAGTCTGTTCAGAACCTGCACTTAAGACGGAAGTAAAATACTTGATGTTTTGTTTGAGAGGCTTGGCGATTTTGGCCATTTAGCCCCATGTAGTTGTGTGTGGGTAGAATTTGTCTGATAACCTGTGTTTTTGTGGTTTCTGTAGTAATGTGCGTATTTGTAATTCAGGTGAGGATTGGGAAGAAGGTGGCCGTGACCTTAAGTTAGGAACCATCCTGGCATTTGCCTGAGATAGAAGTGGGACACCATGGGAAACTACTTCCAAGATTTAAAACTAGTACGGCATTACATGCACATAATAATAATAATAATAATAATAATAATAATAACAATAAAGGAAATGTAACGAGTTGGTCGGCCCTATCAAAAGGCAATTGCATGTTGAAGGGATAAATACCATACCTATCATTGTCTCAAGTACGAGCGTGATCCCAAGTACCTTGCTCCAAGGCCTTATAGAACTGGATCTGGATACTCAACTGTACAAACTAATGCAGAAGGCAGTAGTTCTCTCATCAACCCGAATCATTTGGAAGTTCATGGGTAGCGATATCGACTTTCCAGCTTAGAAGTGGCTGTTTCAGTAACTATAGTTTGGTTCCCTGAAGCCCGTATAGTTATGTTGTGATGTACCAGCAATGTGTTATATGTAGACTACTGTATAAAACAATAATAATAATTTAGTGATAGCTAGGCTGTGTAGCTCATGGTAGTAGAGCGCTATCCTTTTCGAGGGTTCGATCTAGGCTCAGTCATGTAATAAATGAAGGCGAACAAATACGACAGCCTTATGCTGATGGATGTAATGCCACGTACATGAAATTCTGTGAACACAACATTTCGGAATCTCGACATCCCCGAAAAAAAAAGTGTACCTAAAAACATAGTATTATTGTTAAGGCTAAATGTCCCGTTTTTAGTTTGTAATTCTGACACCACGTAGCAGCACCAAAGTGAGACAATTTTCTTTTTCAGTTTTCTCTTGAACGGAAGCTCGTATTTGCGATCTGAAAACCACTATATATACTAGAGTGCAATAGAATTGATATTAATTCGACGCATTTTCCAAAACGTGAAAAACAAAAAAGTTACTAGCAGTTTTTTATGTGTCTGCTTAAAATATGAAAAAATCCGGCAATACGAAAATGGAGATTTATTTCCAGATTCCAAAGCATTTTTCAGAATTAAAATTGGGTGAATGGAATCGTCAGCATTAGTTTGGGAATTGTTTTGAAAAGGGTGGTAGGGGTAGAGGTGCGGCTTCACAAGATCTCTTGCGGAAGGAAAATGATGAACACGCTGACAGGGTAGAAGGAGAAGGGAACAATTTGACGACGGGAAGGAGTTGTCTTCCTCTTGTCATAAATACACACATCAAAAAAAGTTTTGCATCACCTCGATTCCAAGAGTTCCGGAACCGTTAAATACAAAGGGAATAGAGATCAACACAAACAACATTTCAGCTCGTTTTATTGCTCATGAGACCCACACATTGCATGTTGTACCATCATACAGCTAGACTTTCAGCATTTGTGGTCCAGATTGCAGTACACACCACTACCTCTAATACCCAGTAGCACGTCCTCTTGCATTGATGCATGCCTGTATTCGCCGTGGCATACTATCCACAAGTTCATCAAGACACTGTTGGTCCAAATTGTCCCACTCCTCAACGACAATTCGGCGTAAATCTCTCAGAGTGGTTGGTGGGTCAAGACGTCCATAAACAGCCCTTTTCAACATATCCCAGGCATGTTCGATAGGGTTCATGTCTGGCGAACATGCTGGCCACTGTAGTCGAGCGATGTCGTTATCTTGAAGGAACGCATTCACAAGATGTGCACGATGAGGTCGAGAATTGTCGTCCATGAAGACAAATGCCTCTCCAATATTCTGCCGATATGGTTGCACTATGGGTCGGAGGATGTCATTCAGGTATCGTAAAGCCGTTTCGGAGCCTTCCATGACCACCAGTGGCGTACGTCGGCCCCACATAATGCCACCCCAAAACATCAGGGAACCACCACCTTGCTGCACTCGCTGGACAGTGTGTCTAAGACGTTCAGCCTGACCAGGGTGCCTCCAAACACGTCTCCGACGATTGTCTGGTTGAAGGCATATGCGACACTCATCGGTGAAGAGAACGTGATGCCAATTCCGTGGGGTCCATTCAGCATGTTGTTGGGCCCATCTGTACCGCGCTGCATGGTGTCGGGATTGCAAAGCTGGACCTCGCCATGGACGTCGGGAGTGAAGTTGCGCATCATGCAGCCTATTGCGCACAGTTTGAGTTGAAACACGACGTCCTGTGGCTGAACGAAACGCATTATTCAACATGGTGGCATTGCTGTCAGGGTTCCTCCGAGCGGCAATCCGTAAGTAGCGGTCATCCACTACAGTAGTAGCCCTTGGGCGGCCTGAGCGAGGCCTGTCATCGACAGTTCCTGTATCTCTGTACCTCCTCCATGTCCGAACAACATCGCTTTGGTTCACTCTGAGACGCCTGGAAACTTCCCTTGTTGAGAGCCCTTCTTGACACAAAGTAACAATGCGGACGCGATCGAACTGCGGTATTGACCTTCTAGGCATGGTAGAACTACAGACAACATGAGCAGCGTACCTTCGTCCTGGTGGAATGACTGGAACTGATCGGCTGTCGTACCCCCTCCGTCTAATAGGCCCTGCTCATGCATGGTTGTTTACATCTTTGAGCAGTTTTAGTGACATCTATGAACAGTCAAAGGGACTGTATCTTTGATACAATATACACAGTCAACGTCTATATGCCGGAGATCTGGGAACCGAGGTGATGCAAAACTTTTTTTGATGTGTGTATTATAGTTCGGTGAGTTACATGTACTGTACAAGTGCCTAGGCGTGGAACAATATCTGAGCAATAAAATTATACTGTAGTAGTTTAACGCATATGTACTGTAACGTTGACACAATGTGTTTGTACAGATACCTTACTTACTTCCTCAAACATTATTGTTGTTGTCGTTCTTGTTGATAATAATTCATTGTAGGGTCTTGGGACATCTTGGTCATCAGTCCCTTTGACTGGCTGCGTGGCTCAGCGGTAACGTTCTCGCTAGCTGTTCCCAAGGTTGCAGGATCGAATCCTGGTGCAGCCAGTTGGCATTTGAGGGTGCGTGAATGCGAGGGAGCCGTGTCATAAGATTTACTGGCACGTCAAAGATCCCTTTTGGGGCAAAATTCCGGCACTCCGGCTTCTCTAAAAGCTGCAGTAGTAAAAAGGGACTTAAAACCAATAACATTATTATTATCATCATCAGTCCCGTGTAGTTGATTATGTGTGTAACTGTATTAGAGTCAGGGATTGGGCAGGTGGCCTGAGTCTTCAAGCACGGTACTATCGGCATCTACCTGGAGGGAGTGTGAAAAATCCGGTGAAAACACACTCAGGATAGATGCTGACAGCACTGGATTTCTATTAGGTAACTGTTTTTCAGTTATTTGAGGATAAACTCCTCAGAGGCCAAGTGCAGGTCTTTCTAGTCGACGCCCGTGGGCGACCAGCGCGTCGGGATGGAAGGGATGAAGATGAATGAAACTGGGCAAGGATGTGGAAGGAATCGGCCGTGGCCTATCAGAAGGTACTGTCCCAGCATTTGCCTGGTGTTGAAAATGGGAAACCACGGAAAACCATTTCAAGGACGGCCGACGGTGGGGCTCGAACCCACGCGTCTACCGAGTCAGCGGAGAGCTTGGTCCCATGACTTAATGCTGCGCTTTAGCCAGCTGAGCCACGGCTGTCGGCTGATGCATAATTGAATACTGTATAGAAAGATATGACTGACTGGTTTATAGTTAGCACGTTCTTGATATTTTCGAAAAATAAAAAGATGGACAAGATGTGTTCGTGTTCAGATTTATTGGGAATATCTATTCCAAAAACTATCCGATGCGGTTGTCCAACTCCAGGTATCGTCTTCTGGTCATAACAAACAAGACCACAAACTGTGAAAAATTCAATTGATTTATAAGAGGCCAAATGCGCATGCACATAGACATACATACATTTTGGTGATAGGTCTTTGGTTCTTTTGACTCTAAATCTTTTTTTTCTTCTCGTGAGATGTGAATCGACTCCGTGAGGCCAATCACTATAACTTACTTCAATATAATAATAAAAGTTCATTCATATAGGACATTTTATCACAAAAGACAAATTATGTAAATGCATACCAAGAGCAAAATTATTATGTACATATATAGAATTAAAGTTCCTAAGATATTCTCATCTGCCTATTGTTAGCACAGGCAAGGAGATTACTGCGTACGGGAAACCAAAAACATATTATACCTAATTATTTCCTGTTCATGAAATTAATGCTTCTATTTTCTTCATACCAAAGATAACGTTTCATGATTTACACACACTCAGTATTTTACTACACCTCAGGTTCTCTTATATTCATTGATCTGGTCATCCTGGGATCAATGATCTCAGGCAACAAGACTTTCTAGTAGCAGAATTTCAGTTTCAGTTCCAGAACTTTTTGTCTCTCTTTATTGTTTCTATGTGAATGTCCTTAGGCGTCCATACTCCATACTACAAAATAACATGTTTCCCGCTGTGTTATTTCCAACTGGCCTTGGACCTGGAAATAAAAATCATGCGAGTGTTTCAGAGTTATCAATCTGTTCTCTTCTGAATGGCACTGTTCTTGACATTCTCTATGCTTTCTTTTGCGCTTACTTTCTGCCAAACAAAATCCCTTCAGCTTTTTTCAGGCTTCCAGTATGTTCATATTCCATGCAGAATAAGGACAATTGACTTCGACTATAGCGTTGTCTCCTATTAATCCGTCTGGGGAGGCACCTAAGAACCCACAGGTATTCTGTACGAAAAGACCACATTCTTCGACTTTTCTACCTGATTTCTCCTCTAAGTTTCGTTTTGAAATTCGCTCATTATCACTGCCATACTGCATTGCTTTCGAGTGAAATTCGCCGTACAGAATGTTTTTTGCTACTGGAGCCCATTTCGAAGTAGGTTTCCTTTTGCATACATATCCAAAATTGGATGCCGTAAGACTGTCCTTTCTGACTGTGTGCCACTTCTCATTTACCCTTTGGCCCCTTATTTCCTTTTCCTGATTTCGTATATCACCTTCACTAAGCATTACTGTCGACCAAAGTATTATGTGTACTCGAGTTTGAAGGTTGTTTGTTAAGTAACCAATAGACCTACATAAAATCCAATACCATCAACGTTTTCGTCGTTCTATTTTACGTTAGTTCATGTAGGTTTGGATTTTTTAATTTATATTTTAATATTTTTTATCGCATTTGGAACACAAAAATTGCACGTTTTTAAGCGTGTTTCAACCAAGCGTCACATTTAAGAATTATTATCTCAAAAGCCCGTCATCAGATCGAATCCAAATTTCATCACAATATATATTGGAATGTTGTATAACTGGTTTATTAATTTCACAATTTTGTGTGTCCAAGAAACAAAGTTGTTATCATTGTTGTAAGGTAACTTTTTCTCGGCTCGGGGTGGTTGGAAAATGTAGTTCTTGGTTGCGTTGTAATCGTTATACATCAAAAAGTTATGCTGTATGACTGTGAAATACGTAAATTAATTCACTTATTTTATATCGGTTTGTATTTGTACGAGGAAATAACACATGGTTCAACAGCTAGCCGCTCCAGCAAAAGCTGTACAGCGTTGCTGAGATGGAACCCTTCACCACCGAGCGAGACGCGCCATGGTGCGTGTGGGCACCTTTTCGGCAACGCTGTACAGCTGTTCCCGGCGCGGCTAGCTGTTGAACCATGTGTTATTTCCTCGTACAATTACAAACCGATATAAAATAAGTGAATTAATTTACGTATTTCACAGTCATACAGCATAACTTTTTGATGTCTAACGATTACAACACAACCAAGTACTACATTTTCCAACCACCCCGAGCCGAGAAAAAGTTACCTTACAAAAATGATAACAACTTTGTTTCTTGGACACACAAAATTGTGAAATTAATAAACCAGTTATACAACATTCCAATATATATTGTGATGAAATTTGGATTCGATCTGATGACGGGTTATTGAGATAATAATTCTTAAATTTGACGCATGGTTGAAACACGCTTAAAAACGTGCACTTTTTGTGTTCCAACTGTGATAAAAAATATTAAAATATAAATTAAAAAATCCAAACCTACATGAACTAACGCAAAATAGAACGACAAAAATGATGATGTTATTGGATTTTATGTAGGCCTATTGGTTACTTCACAAACAACCTTCAAACTCGAGTGCACATTATACTTTGGTCGACAGTAGTTGCTTGATCTGCTCATCACTAAACTCTCTCAACTGCATTGATCGGTTTTCATAATCACGTGAGACAGTACGTTTCATTTCATTAGACTGAGGTCGGTACATTATTTTTCCTTCTCGCCACGCAAATAAACTTTTTCGGCAAGCTGCTCTTCTTCTCTCTCTGCTGAGTGCAGCCTTCTTCACTATTGTGGCAGTTTTTTTTTTCCAAAACTGATTTCATTGTTTCATAATGCCAGGATGGCCCAAACTGAACGTCCAGCCCGGCAGCTTTGGTTCTATGAGTGAAGGAACCTCGTTTCCCTCGATTGATCTCCTTACCTCCCGTAAATTTTGCAACAAGAGACACATAATTTTCGGCAGCATTGCTGGTAATGTTTGATACTAGTTGGGAACTTTTTGCAATTCGTGGCTGCAAGAAGAACGCTCCTTGTCACAAGCATAAGTTTGGTCTGCAGTTAGCTATTTGTCTTCACCTTGCCCGCTGATAGTGCAAAAGTAGTTTGCTGTCTTTATGAATCTCAATCCAATCCAGTATTTCTGGAAACCAATTTTCAATTTTCATAATCGCTACTTCTTACCTTTCCACACAACGTGTTGTTTTCATTTGAAGTCGAACTTGCGTCTCTGAAAAACGTTGACACTGAATAATTACGAATTGTACTCGTACACTTATGTATTAGAAGTAAAAAACAAACTACACCAGTGTTGCGTCAGCCCATGAAGTGCCTAGGCCTACCAAGCAACCGCTGCGCTGTTCAGCCATGTAGCCTGCAGATTGCGGGGTGATGTTTAGTCATCAAACTTGTACAGGTAAAATATAAGTGAAATCATAACTGCTCAGTACATTACAGATTTTCGAATGCAAGCGTAAAGAAATATATAATTTCAAATATAAACTAGGAAAAAACTTATGGGTGTGTAGAGGTGTTTTTCTTTTTTTAAGGGCCTGGCTTCCTTTTCTTCGTACTTAGTCGCAATTTCCCCTGGGATTTAGTGGAACGCCCTTGAATCGGTTTCGGTGGTGGCTCCATTTTTCAACAAAAACGAAAGAATAACTCCACGTGATGGCTGTAATGCTCTCCACCAGTCGTACCTATGTGTACAGTACATGATTGTATCTATTCTACCAGAAATACTGTCCAAAATATAAAGTGCCGTAAATAGAACAAATAACGGGCATTAAAATATAATAATGTTGCAGGTAAAATAAATTAAACAAAAAGTAATTAAAGAGATCGATGAACTAAAATCAAGAAGTCGTAACTACGAAATGGTAAAATATCAAAGGATCACTCAGAAATAACCAGACCTTGACAATAATTCAGAACTAACCAGCACAGTCAAACGCAACATTGGACTAGATGCTCGAGAATCCCATATCGCTCTCTCAAATCTCTCGAGCTCCGCTCCCCTCCTCTCCCCCACCCCGCTCTCCCCAATCTTGTTCTACTGCCATGCAATTTTGTTCCAAGTACGGTGACACATTTATTCACAAAATTCTCAAAGTGAACCCGACAATTCTATTCAACCGATTTAGGTTTTCGATACGTCTTTGGAATCAGAGAGTAAAACCCAACTTTCGTATTACCCGATTTTTATTTCGAATTTAAATCAGATATTTGAAAAACAAACAGCAACTTTCCTGTTTTTGAAATTAAAAAGTAAACAATGAATTAATCTCAATTCCCTTCGATAAAAAAAGATAATAAATAAAATCAGCTACGCTTGTGCTGCCATCTGTTGAAATATTTTCTTACCAAAGTGTCGGGACATTTAGCCTTAAACAAATTATAAGAGATTATATCTTTACTGAATGTTATTTATTTTTAAATAGGATTCCAATTGTTTAGGACGTTCAGTAAATACATATTTTTGGTAACAATGATGATGGAAGAGACTTGCAAGCTTGTTGTGATGGTTGTTGTTAATTCCTTTTAGGGGGCTTGGGGCATTTATTTATCATCCCCCTCTAGTTGGGTGAGTGTTGGATTTGTCTGATAAACTGTGTTTCTGTGATGACTGTAGTGGTATGTGTAGCTGTAGTTATTAGGGCCGTGAATGTTGTTAGTGCCCCGGGACTTCAAAAACGATTCTATCCCGGCATGTGCTTGGAAGAATCGGGGAAATTTCATGGAGATATTTGCTTAGAATACCATCTTCTATCGCCAGTGTTAAGGACGTCATGTATATCAGACACCCTGTATAAAAATCTGACATGGCGACCATCCGAAATATTTAGACTGTTCTCAATATCTACTGATCTATTACATCAAATCAAACTGAAATTTTGTATGCTGATAGAGATTATTAACGTTAGTTCACCTATGGAACTTTGAATAACCTGATGAGCAGAAATCCGACATGGTGGCGACGCGAAATTTAATAATTTAAATGGACGTTTCTCAAGATTTAACCATCCAAGCCCAGTGAAACTTGGTACGGTAAATGCTTATGCAAAGTTTACTCCAGTGACATCTAATGTATTGCAATTGTTTTTATAAATTGTGGCTGTGCGAAATTTTAATATCTCGTTTTTATTATTTCTTGTGTCCTAATCATACGATTGAAGTTCAAATAATAAACCTATGTAATAATCATATATATTATTTCAGTAGTATAGATCCCTCCTGCGACACTCACAAGCGACCGATCGTGAAAATGAGCATTCAAATGAAAGAGAATAGACATTAGCAGTGACGAATTCACTCTAATTCCATAAATATCGAACATTTCTTTAAAAAATGACTTTTAAAAGAAATGTACGAAGTGTGCGATTTGCAGATACTGTTGACGTGTGAAAATACGCTCCATAATTTCTGTCCACTTCACATTTTGGTCGCTGTGACGCCCGTTTCATGTCATTTTAACATTATGAGGTATTTCCTTTATCATTTTGCGTGTATTTCTGAAACAGGAAATCAAAGGAATGAGAACTCAAATCGTATAATTTCATAAGTATCGAATAACCGGTGAGTGTTACAGCACACTCAGCACACAAGTGACATTATCAGTGACAAATTGCATTCTAATTTCTTAAATATCAATTTTTGTAAGAAGTGTTCGATTTGCAAAACCTATTGGGGAAATTGTGGTTTATGTACACAAATAAGAATCGAACATGGCGACCATTTGAAATATTTACACGGTTCTCAATATCTACGAATCTATTACAGCAATCAAACAGAAATTGTGTTTGTTGACAGAGGCCATAAACGTAAGTAGGATATATGAAAATAGGCTATTTAGTTCTTCACGGAATTAGGCTACTTGTTATTTTTATTTTTGTCTAATTTTCATTTATGAAAAGATAGGCTTATGAGATTACCTTTTGTCCGTGTGTGTGTCTGTGGGTGTCCCCCCCCCCCCCCCCCTAATGGCATCTAAATGGCTGGAGCTATTTCAATGAAACTCGGTAAGGATATAGTACTGTTTTGTCCGATCCCGACCGTGTCATTCAAATGTTATTACGTCTCGCCAATTCAACATGGCGGGTATTCAAATTATTTCACCGTTATGCTATATCTCCGAAACTAATACATATATCACCCTGAAATTTTGTGCGGTCATAAAGGCATTATTAGAATGTCACCTATATGATTTTCAGAAACCTGGTAAGTAGGCCTACTGTACAAGACGAGCATGGCGGCCAAGCAAATTTCAAACATTTAAATAGATTTTTCTCGTGATATAGCCATCCGAGCGCAGTGAAACATACTGCAGCAAATGTTTGTACATATTGTAATGCACTGATATCTAATTTAGTTCAATTTTTTACATAACCTCAAGATAGCGGTGTGCGAAATTTTAAAATTAAGATTTTATTTCTTGTGTCCTAATAATGCGATCGAATTCAACGTTTGAATAATGAACCTACGCAATAATTTTTATCTAATAGTTCATAACTCGATGGTCTACATATATAAAAATCCAGCATGGTGACCATCGAAAATATTTAGACGATTCTCCATATCTACTCACCTATGACAGCAATCAGACTGAAATTTTATATGTTGGTAAAGGCTATTAACCTAAGATCACCTATGGGACTTTCAATAGCCTGGTAAACACAAATCCAACATGGCGGTGACGCGAACTGTAAATTTTTAAATGGGGGTTTCTTGAGATTTAACCATCCGAGTGCAGTGAAACTTGACATCTAATTTATTTCAATTATTTTCATAACCTCTAGATGGTGGCTGTGCAAAATTTTAAAATCTCGTTTTTATTTCTTGTGTCCTAATCAAGCGATTGAAGTTTGAATAATAAACCTACACAATAATCTTCATCTAATAGTACATAACTCTATCGCCTACATATGTAAAGGTCCATAATGGCCACCATCCGATATATTTAGATGGTTCTCAATATCTACGTATCTATTACACCAATCAAATTGAACTTTTGTAAGTTAGTAGAGGCAAATAACATAAGTAAGATATATGAAAATAGGCTGTATAGTTCTTCACGGAGCTACTTGTTTCATATGATGGAAATAGGCTAAAAACAGTAACTCATTTTCTAACTGGGCTAAGCGTCATATGCATGCCAATGGATCAGGCTTCGTGCTAGAAGTAGTATTTTCGTCTTTGGGTATCTGCTACCACAAACACTATGTGTCTGATTATCGTCATAGATCAATTTCTAGGCATGTCTTTACAATGAATTCGTTTGTAGAGTTCTCTGCAATGTTGGAGGAATATTCTTCAGCACATACAAAAATATTTTTTTGGCAGTAATTTATGGTCTCAAAGAGTAGCTTATTTTCATTTCTGAACAAAAATAGGCTTATGAGATCGCCTTATGTCCGTGTGTGTGCATGTGTTTGACTGTGTGTGCGTACGTATGTGTGTGTTTCCCCCTAATAAAATGTAAACGGCAAAAGGGATTTCAATGAAACTCAGTAAGTGCATACTACTACCTTGTCCGACATCGATTGTACTTTTCAAATTTGAATACGTTTCCCCTATCCAACATGGCGGACGCTCGAAATATTTCACTGGCATTTACATATCCGCAACAGTAACAGATAGCAACATGAAATTTTGTATGGTGATAAAGGGTACTAAGTTACTAGAAGTTCATATATGTGACTTTAATAAACCTGTAACGTACAAAACGAACATGGCGGCCAAGCGAATTTGAAACATTTAAATAGGCTTTTCTCGCGATTTAACCATCCGAGCGCCGTGAAACTTGGTGCAGCAAATATTTGTACACATTGTAAAGCACTGACATCTACGGTAACTTAAATGGATTGTTTACATAACCTCAAGATGGCGGCTGTGCACAAAAACAAATTTAAGTTTTTATTTCTTGTGTCCTAATCATGCGATCGAAGTGAAAAATTAAATAATGAACCTAAGCAATAATATTCATCTAATGGTACATAACACCATAACCTACATATCTAGGAATACAACATGGCGACCATCTGAAATATTTAGACGGCTCTCAATATCTACGAATCTATTAAAACAATCAAACTGAAATTTTGTATGTTGATAGAGGCTAATATCTTACGTTCATCTATGGGTCTTTAAAAATACCCGGTGTTCAAAAAACCAACATGGTGGCCAACCAAATTTAAAAATTCAAATGGAATTTACTCGCAGTTTAATCATTCGAGTGCAGTGAAACTTGGTACGGTTTATGTTCTTATAAAATTAGATCTACTGACATTCAATTGAACTCAATTGTGTTGATAGCCCTAGGATGGCGGCTGTGCAAAATTTTAAAATTAATTTTTTATTCCTTGTGTCCTAATCATACGATCGAAGTGAACGTGTGAATAATAAACCATCGCAATAATGTTCATCTAATGGCACATAACTCTATGCCCTACATACAGAACAATCCAATATGGCAATCCTTTTCATAGGTGGAAGAATTTTTAATAGTGAAGACCAATAGAATATATGAAAATAAGCTATATAGTTATTCACGGAACTAGGTAATTGTTTCGTATATGGTTTTCAAAATGTTGATTTATCATAAGCTCATATTTTGGTTAATACATCATCTTTATTGTAGGCCTTTAAGGGAGAGGAGCTGGATCAGATTCTGTCTACTAAACTGTTAAGAAATATTGTGTCAAGCTTACAATCTAATGATAGCCTACTGGTTACTTTCGTGGGCGGTACCGGTACCGCATACCGCCAACGTCAGTTAATAGGTAGGAAAATGCAACACGAACTTAGGGTTAAAACAACTTTCGCCAACACCATCAGCATTAGCTTGGAGTTAGTGTGGGAGATCAAGGGGAACCAAACACTCAAGATGACCGCTATGAGCTTCGGCATTCGAACACAGGATATCAGATCATCATGCTACGTATTCCTGCCATGGAACTTGTTTTTGCCTGACCAACTTGAATGGTGTGTACGAGGGCGGACGTTTTTTCAACTTACAATCTTGCAGGTAAACGACAAATTGAGTGATAGGAGGCGGGTATGTTCAATGGGGGACTGCGCATCTCCCCAAATATAAACACTGCCACTTCCAACGGCATTACGCCATTGTGAGCCGAGTTACAGGCACGTAAACATGGCTGCCACAATACATTCTCCCCCCAAGTGCGTATTGCGTGGTGTAAGTCGGTTTCTTGAAGCCGAAGGGAATAGTGCAGCGCAGTGGCGCCGAATCTTTTTTTTTTCAGGTCTAGCAGACACCCACCCTTCTCGTTCTGTGCCCCCCCCCCCGTGTTAAACCGGACCCCTACCCCAATAATTACGTTTTTACTGCTTATTTCGCACAGTTCTCCCCTTCTCTTCTCTCTCCCTTCTTTCCTTTCCTCTTTTCCTTCTCCTTCCCTTTCCTCCTCTATCCGTAACCCCCCAACGGATCCCACCCCCAAAGGGGACGGGGAGACCCACCCCCTCGTCAGGTCTAGCGGTCGCTAGACCTCGACCATGGATTCGGCGCCCCTGGTGCAGCGGTTATTCATTGAAGAATGAGTTCTTCTGATTCACAACAACGCCGTCCTCCCGATGCCACTGTAACCCAACAGCTTCTTAAGAAATGTCGATGGGAAGTTTCTGAACACTGTGTGTGTATCCCTTGCGACTTCCACCTGTTCCCTGGACTGGAAAAGTGGCTAGGAGAGCTTGAAAACAACGTTAGGGGCCATGCCAGAGGGGATTGGGAAGCTAGTCTACAGATAGGACAAACGCTTCGAACTTAACAGTGATTTTGTCGAAACGTAGGCTAATCGTGTTTGTACATAGCTCTTGGTAGAAAATTCATGTTGTTATTTACAAAGATCTTTTCTTAATGGACGACCAGAAGTTGAATCACGCCTCTCTCGTATATTCACACATCCAGGTTATACAGTCATTAAGTTATTTGTTTTGTTTCCTCATGCTAACCTTAGTTTACTTCAGCCAAGACGCTGCACGATATATTTAGATCATGCTTGGGCTAAACTGGTATAAACTGCGATCTTTGGATACGTACTTGACCACTTCACTTGAAGATTATATAACTACATGAAAATTCTACTACTACTACTACTACTACTACTACTACTACTAGCCTATCTCTTATTACTCCCGTTTATCCGGGGTGGGGGATGAGATGCGATGAATTTTTATGTGGCAGTTGATTTTAAGGTCGGATGCCCTTGCTGACACCAACCTCATGAGAGGGGAAATGACTGAGATAAATTAAACTGGGATAGGGGTTAGTAAGGAAGTGATCATGGCAGAATTGGAGATACCGTCCCTACATTTTCTTGGAGGTAAAAATCATATTAAAATTTAAAAGGTGCGGTCCAGTTCAGACAAGATATAGTAAATCGTTACTGACTTTCTTTGAGATCCTTCGAGTCGTTTGGATTTTATTACGGATAAACATTCTTACACACACACACACACACACACACGGAAGAAATGTTATCTCATAAGCCTGTATTTCATATTGTGCCTGACAGGGGAGATTGCCGGGGTATCATCAACCAAAATGATAGTCCAGACAGTCCCATCTGTCAAAAACACAACCTGAGAGGATCGGATGCACTTCTTTTAAGGCTAGCGTAGCACGAGTACTATGGTCCCTGGGGATCAGGTCCATACATTGAGGATATGTCGTAGACAGCCAAAGAAGTACACCCTCAAACACAAAGCTAAGAAATGAAAACACACAGGCATAAGAAAAAATCTCGTGAACTTGTTTATTCAATAAAACAAACCCCTATCCTACATCGGAGGGTTCGTTCGGCTAATCCGCAAAGCTAATAAATAAAATAAATAAAGAGATCAGGGCCCTAACTGAAGCTAGGTTAAACCCTCTCGAAGATCCTTTGATAGAAGAAAAGTAAACAACATCAACAAAGCTTGGAATGAGGCACGTAAGGCAATCCCTAAACAATTATAAACAAGTGACTAATATTGGAATTTACATTTAACAGGACAGCAAAGCAAGGCCTAGGTTATGATGGTACCACTTTCGTATTTACATTTAATTTGAATTAATTTAGCTAAGTCCTGACATGATGAAAAATTATGGCGAGAAGCGTCCGTAAACAAATGATTACGGCACAAGCTAATATGACAACAATATAAAAACAAAATCCGATTACAACAAATATACAACAACAATACGGGTACAAGTTAGGTAAACACATAAATAAACCACTGAACACATAGGCTTTCTTATTGTCAATCCTGCCTACAAATATTGAGGCGTGCTTGCCCTCAATATTGACATCTGAATGTGTGTAAATTATGTTGACAACAGCGTAGCAATAACCACGTTTTACGAACTTTTGGTCCGGCCGCAACTCCGTCGGTCCAAAATAAAGTGTCAGCTTAATCCAATATCACTTCCCTCTAGGAAATGTTTCAGCACATGGCATCAGTAGGCAAGCAAAATGTAGGTTCATGCTTATATCAATCACTCACTCACTCAATCAATCAATCAATCAATCAATCAATCAATCAATCAATCAATCAATCAATCAATCAATCATTCAATCATTAATTAGTTTGAATAGTTTAGATAAATTAGGCTTCATGATTTATAGTCGTAGGTTTAGGTTCCCTAATTGGTTTTATGTCGAATACTGATGATAATCCATGACACAGGCTGGTAATTTTCTCTCACAGAATTTATGTTGCACAATTGATTATACATTTCTCACCGGCTTTATTCACTTGCAGACAATATTAACAATGGCCATGGTAGGTCTGCCACTTAAGTTATGATAAACGGATGGTATCGGCTCTCAGGCTTTATTACTTTTCAAACACTGAAAATCACGTAACATCTCTGCGATCGGCGGTAGAAAATTTGCGCACAACTCGTCGCAGTTTATTTGCAGCAGTGGCGTGCTCTTAATGTTTCTTGAATAATATTCACTGTTCACTTTGAAGATATTTTTGCCACCTCGTGATCTTTGATAATGTTAGCAGCGTGGTTGAAAATGTGTGATCCACGTGCTGGTACGTCGAAAATGTTACAAATTACAAAATTCATAAATTTACAAAAACTCTTTCACAGACGTGAATTATACGTGCCCAACTTGGCGATACAATTACAATTTAGCACACTAATGTGCTCTTGATGCACGATACTTGTAGATAATACTTTCTTCACTCAACTGAGTGGACTTGGAAATGTGGGCTTAACAGACCCAAACGTAGATGCGTCCGTCCTCGACAGACTCGAGACGTGTTTTTTTTTAGATGCCGGATCAGCGTTCCGGGTTCAAGGAAGTACTCAAGTCGTTTAGCGACTAATTATGTCCAGTTCGAATATCCGCGATGGAAATACCTTTACCGTAAATATTTAAATACACATCAATGTGGTAAATTCATACAGAATTTATTAAATGAAAAATCCTGAGACTCGTAGAAGCAAAATATGTAATAAAATATGCTCAGGAAAAATAGTAGCATGATTGTCCAAAGTCAAGAGAATATCCAATATCATGACAAACTTGGGCTGGCTTCTGGGTGCGTTCTGTGCTGTGGCAAAGCACTTACACGTTCCTTGAAGGAAAATATCACCAGGGATGAGCTCATACGGGCTCAATATAAAGATATGAGGCTAAAATTGTTTTTTTTTATTGATTGGCACATGTGTAAAATCTTCAAAAAACCAATTTCCTAACATCGTTTTACATTTTTTACGTGTTATTGTCAATACAATTTATTTAAATTGGATGTTTGATTTGAGTTAAGCACATGTACATATACGTATATATAATTTCTAACTAATGGTATATTAAAACTCAGCAATTTATCTAGGTTTATGCTTGGTGTTCCTAGGCGAAACCCCACAGAAGACACGGCATAAACCTAGAAAAATTGCTGAGTTTGAATTCACTGGCCGTAAATGCCAATATACCGTCTTAATGGTATATTACTTAGAATTTCGCTATTAGATTGCCAGAGTTCATTAATGCGACTAATTTCACTCCGAACATTCTACGTTAGAAAACAAACACACACCTCTTGTCCACAGTTCACTTATGCAGCGTGCTGTGTCACGTAACGCCTGTTAAAATAGATATTCCTCAAAATTCGACCCGCAGCTTTACGCAGCTAAGCAATATTTTGTTTGGAAGATAATGAATTAAGTTAAATACTGTCATCAACTTAATTACTTCGTATGGCATTGTACAGGGTGGAGAAAATAAAAGTGACCCAGGGAACAGAGTTCCAGGTTACAACGAAACACATCACAGGAAAGAAGATAGTTCGCTAACCGGCTTATACTGTAGCAGATGTTGCAATCAAAAGTGACCCGGACGAGGGGCTACACCACGCACACGCGCACAGCACGTGGTTGAAACTGGTTCAGATGTTACAGTAGTGCGGGCTGTGTCAGTGTGAGTTGATCAGTGCACAGGTGAAGATGGTACTCACAGTGCAGCAGACGGTGTTCGTTGTGGCTAGGTATATTAAGTGGAAAGAGTGTTGTCGGTTGTTTGCTCATAGTCATGAGTTTAATGGGGTTAAGGTGCCAATAAAGAGTGCCATGCAACGATTTGTCACAAAATGGCGTCAGACAGGATCTGTTTTGAACAAGGCAAAAATTATTCCAAAACGTGTCCGCACACCAGAAAATGTGGATGCAGTCAACCAGAGTATTCTTCGGAACCCTGAGAAATCAACCCGACGCCTGTCGCAACAGACCGGCATATAACGTCGAACCTGCGGACGAACACTCCACCTGGACCTGAAAATGCATCTCTACAATGCGCCTGTTTTTAATGCATTGAAACCACCAGATGCTTCTCAGCGCCTCCAGTTTTGTGATTGGCTGTTCAATGAGATAACAATGCATGACTTGGACATGGACCTTTTCTTTATTATTGATGAAGCCTGGTTTCACCTGAGTGGTTATGTCAACTTACAGAGTGTCGGGTACTGGGCAACGGAGAATCCGCATCACTTCCACCATACACCATTGCATGATCAGAAGGTTGGTGTTTGGTGTGCAATGCCTGCACGTTGAATATTGGTCCCATTTTCTTTCATCAGACGATGAATTCGGAGCGTTACATTTCCAACATTTTCAATCCATTTGTGGCAGCATTAACTGCGAAGGAAAATATCTACTGTTACTTCCAACAGGATGGTGCAAGTGCCCATACATCCCACCGAACCATGGATCACATTCACACAATCTTCACTCCTGACAGCGTTGTCAGCCGAGGTCAGTCTGACCTCAGCACTAGCTAGGTCACTTAATCTTTCCATGTGTGATGACTTTTTGTGGGATGCTCTCAAGGCTAAGGTGTATCGCAACAGCCCTCTGTCTTCAAGAACTGCAGCAGATCATTTCTGATGAGATTGCAGCAATTCCAGCGGCCCAGCTGCGATCTGCCTTCCGCAAGTTGCTGAACAGGGCTCAAAGGAAATTATACAATAAAACACATGATAGTGACAAGTGTATGTTGAAATTTAAGTCCTTATCAAGAGAGCTCGTCTTAAAAAAAGAGGGCTGCTCATGAGAATTAAATGCAAGGTTTACTTGGTTCGGGAGGCGATGGGTGGAAAAAAAAATACAGTTATGTTAGGAGAAGAAAGGGAAACTCAAATAATTTGTCTATGATAATGTCCGGTGACGGTAAATTAATTACTGAGAAACAGGCCATTGCTAATGAATTAAATGTCTTTTACGGTAGTGTGTTCAATAAATCCAATAGCTGTGTGTTGGACCATAACGACGAATCAGGGGCTCCCCTTTTCCAAATAAACCAGTCAGCAATTGTAAAGCTAATACAAAAATTACGTTACAATATATCGAAGGGTCCTGATAATATTGTTAGTGAAGTACTTAAACTAGGAGGTAGGGCTGTGGCACGATACTTGGAGGTGATGTTTAATGAGTCCATAAACAATGCGCAAATCCCAGATGACTGGAAAAGGGCTACGGTAGTCCCAATATTTAAGGGAGGGAGCAGACTTGAATTGGGCAACTACAGGCCGGTTAGCCTTACGTCCATCGTTTGTAAACAGATGGAGCATCTCATTTGCGACTACTTGAGGGAGCAGTGGGAAGGATTATCATGGTTTAATGATAGGCAACATGGATTTCGGAAAGGTTACTCATGCGAGAGTCAGATGCTATCACTTTTTCAAGATATTAGCGAATCGTTAGACAATGGAGTTTCAGTCGACGTCGTAGTTATAGACTTTGCGAAGGCATTTGTTGTCGTACCACACGACATGCTACTCCATAAATTAGCTTCAACGAAGATTGATAGAAGAGTAATTTTATGGATCCAAGAATTTTTGACGGGTCGTTCCCAGAAAGTAAAAGTCGAAGGCCTATTCTCGGATGGAATTACCGTAACGTCGGGTATCCCTCAGGGCAGCGTAATCGGAACTTTGTTATTTTTGGCGTTTATAAATGACTTACCAAATGGAATTCGTAGTGATTGTCGATTGTTTGCGGATGATTGTGTAATATATCGAAATATACATGACTCGCAAGACAACGCAGTACTTCAAGACGACCTGAACCTGGTCTATAAGTGGGCGATTGAAAATAAAATGAAAATAAACACAAGAAAATGTAGTCTCATAAAAATAGGGAAAGGGCGAAGGCAAGATTTTCAATATAATATTGGCTCGGAAATACTTGTAGAAGAAGATTCTTGCAAATATTTGGGTGTTCACGTAAGGAATGATATGAAATGGAGTAGTCATGTAGGATGTGTAGTTTCTAAAGCTTACAAATCCTTGCACTTTGTAATGAGGATATTAAAAGGAAGTAGTACCTCTGCTAAAGAATTAGGATATTTGTCACTTGTAAGGCCTATTCTGGAATACGCCTCGGCGGTTTGGGATGCATATCAAGTAGGGCTCATCAATGAGTTGGAAATGGTACAAAGAAAGGCCGCTAGATTTGTGCTCAGTGACTTTAATCCCAGGAGCAGTGTGAGCCGTATGTTAAAGAAACATGGGTGGGAATCACTTGAGGCTAGGAGGATGAAATCTAGACTCTGCACAATGTACAACACGTATAGAAATCAACCAGCATGGGGTGAGCTTGGCAAACGTATGGAAAAGCCCACTTACATGAGCAGGAGTGATCATCCTTTCAAAGTTAAGGGCCGACCACAGCGTACAAATTATGGTAAATATTTTTTTCGTTAACCGGGCCATTGATAACTGGAACTCTCTACCTGCCGCAGTCTTAGAGCTTTTTCCCAAACATATTGGTAGTGTTTAAGAAATGACTGACTAAGCCTCCGTGGCTTAGGCGGCAGCACGCCGGCCTCTCACCGCTGGGTCCGTGGTTCAAATCCCGGTCACTCCATGTGAGATCTGTGCTGGACAAAACGGAGGCAGACAGGTTTTCCTCCGGGCACTCCGGTTTTCCCTGTCAATATTTCATTCCAGCAACACTCTCCACTATCATTTCATTTCATCTGTGATTCATTCAATCATTGCCCCAGAGGGGTGCGTCAGGCCTCGGCAGCCGGCACAGTCCATATCCTCGCCGCTAGATGGGGGCTTCATTCATTCCATTCCTGACCCGGTCGGAGACTGGAAGCAGGCTGTGGATTTTCATTTTCAAGAAAAGACTGACTATTTGTGCAAATACTCCAGTTTAATTGTTAATTGTTATTGAAGTGTTATGTATAATTATGTATTTGTTATGTATACCCAATTTGCCACCGGGGGACACACCCCCAATTGCAAATAAATGAATGAATGAAAAGAGATGAATGGTGGTCATTTTCAACATCTGCTATAAGCAGGTTAGTGAACTATCTCCATTCCTTTGGTGTGTTTCTTTGTAACCTTCAAGGTGAATGCAGGGATGGTACCTAAATTCAGGCCACGGCTGCCTCCTACACAAATCCTAGCCTCAATTGCAAATGCACACACTGGTACAGCCACGACAATGACTCAGGTTGTCAGGCAGATTCCACAGACACCCATGTACATGGTACTACATGACCGCGCTGTCGCAAAGCCCCTACATGAATCATCAACAACAGCTTTCACAAACCCATGTAAGCATTAGTTAGACTACACTTAAAAACAGTTTTGACCATTTTCATGAAATTGTTACATTGTTCGTCGTCACATCCGATTCACCATGCTGCTTTAAGGGGCGAAACATATAGGTCAACTGCCCTGATCCACCATGTTGTTTATGTGTACAGTATTAATATCAGATATCAGTGATTTCAAGAGCCCTTAGATGGGAGTTGAGGATTGAATTCGAAGTCATTTGAGGTTTTCGTAATTTGAACACAGTGTGTGTCGGCCAGAGGTCATATAGGCGTGTCTCGGTCGTAGATGCTGTCTGGACTCAATATAAAAATGTATGAAGTTGAAAGGTAGAAGGAAGATGATAAATCAAAGTTGTAATTATGAAAATTATCTGAATTCTTAAGAACTTTTCAAGTAGTCTAAGCTTTCTACGGAAGTGGCAATCCCTCGTGAGGCTATAAATCAGTAGATCAGAGGTGGTGGGTTCCCACGGCTTGACAAGTCTGTGCCGCGCGCAACCTCTGTGAACCTTTCCATGTGCCGGTATTCCTAGACACAATGTAATAATTATTACAAAACCTTATATTATTATTATTATTATTATTATTGTCATTCATGCCTTTATTGTGGCGAAGTTAGGGCTCTTGGCCCCCTCTTACACTTAAACACACACAATGCAACTTATTACAGTTTATATAATGAACATATGTCATTCTTAAGACTAATAACACCCAAATACTATAATTGAGATAGCAATTATGTGTTTGACAGGTTATAATAATGACTAACCTATATAAAATTTACATATTAAAAAGTAGTTCCGTAAAGAACCAAATAGCCTATTTTCATATATCCTACGTATGTAAATTACCTCTAACAACATTAAAAAATTCAGTTTGATTGCTGTAATAGATTCGTAGATATTAAGAACCGTCTAAATAATTCCGATGGTCGACATGTTGGAATTTTTATATAGAGTATGTAAGCCATAGATTTAATTATATATACTATTGCTTGAAGATTAAAGCCTCCGTGGCTTAGGTGGCAGCACGCCGGCCTCTCACCGCTGGGTCCGTGGTTCAAATCCCGGTCACTCCATGTGAGATCTGTGCTGGACAAAACGGAGGAAGACAGGTTTTTCCCCGGGTACTCCGGTTTTCCCTGTCAAACTTTCATTCCAGCAACACTCTCCACTATCATTTCATTTCGTCTGTCATTCATTTAATCATTGCCCCAGAGAAGTGCGTCAGGCCTCGGCAGCCGGCACAGTTCTTATCCTCGCCGCTAGATGGGGGCTTCATTCATTCCATTCCTGACCCGGTCGGAGACTGGAAGCAGGCTGTGGATTTTCATTTCACTATTGCTTGAAGATTGTTGCGTAAGTGTAATATTCAAACTTCAGTCGCATTACTAGGACACAAGAAGTAAAAACGAGATTCTAAGATTTTGCACAGCCGCCATCTTGTGGTTATGAAAACAATTGAAATAAATTAGATGTCAGGTATTAAAAAATTGTGTAAGCATTTACCGTACCAAGTATCACTGCGCTCGGATGGTTAAATCGCGAGAAACGTCCATTTAAATATTTATAATTCGCGTTGCCGCCATATTGGATTTGTGGTGACCCGGCTATTTAAAGTCCCATAGGTGAACTTATGTTCATAGCTTCTATCAACATACAAAATTTCAGTTTGATTGCTGTCATTGATTAGTAAGTATTGAGAACCGTCTAAATATTTCGATGGTCACCATGTTTGATTTATATTGTTACGTGCCACCCCCCTAGTGGCACTTTTGTTAACTGGATTACGGTGGGTAGAAAACACAACACCAATTACTGCTTTAAAGAGAAGTTAGCTTTATTGCTTGCAGGAAGATACAGCACTCATCAGTAAATACAAGCAATTATTACCTTACACCAGTTTCCTCAAGTCTCTGCCTTTGGAGAGTTCTTGCCCCCATTCACTTGTCAATAAGCCGCAGAAGTTAATCCCTCGTAATGAGGTGGCCCCGTGCGTTGGCTGGAAATATCTGCACTCAGCCTGTCACCGTACTACACACCGTTTCACAATGCACCACAATCACTTCCTCGCTGTCAAGAGAATCAGCTTCACTAGGGGTTTTGCAAGTCACCACACTTCTGTCGCTCAGGATAAACACTCGCACTAGCTCATAAAAACACAACAACAACTGCTTGACAGGTCGCACTTATATAGCAGGCCGGTGACTCATTAAATGCTTCTAGATCCATCCAGGGTTCACGGCTTCTCGAGGTTTCCATCGCTGGTCCGGTCACGAATATTCTGGACTATCCCTTTGTCCTAGTAGCCCTGTTGCATAAGGCGCACGCAATACACGAGGCAGGGCACAGCCCAGCCCTGGGGCAGTTGTGACTCATGCGGCGAGCGATGACACAAACTCACAGCCGTAACACACCCCCTTCCTAAAAAGGCTGATCGTCCCGATCAATCATTAATCCGTCTGTGTCCCTCTGTAGGCTGCCAGGCGATCTCGATGCACGATCTTCATCTTCGCCCTCGGGCTCCGCTGGATCCTGTAGACGATATCGTTGATCCGTTTCACGACTCGGTACGGGCCCTCCCAGGACTTCTGCAGTTTGGGTGACAGGCCTTTCTTCCGTAATGGGTTGAAGAGCCAGACCAGGTCGTCCTCGTGGAATCCGCCGGCATCCGTCTGCTGGTCGTATCGGGTCTTCATTCGGTCGGTCTCGATCCGCAGTTTCCTCCTCGCGAACGCGTGCACGTCCTCCAGTTGGTCGACCAGTTCTTGAAAATACTGGCTTACCGGGATCGGATCATTCCCAGGTCGGCCGAAGGCAAGATCGACAGGTAGACGGAGCTCCCTCCCAAACATGACCCGGGCTGGTGTGCACCCGGTGGCTTCATGCACGGCGGCGCGGTAGGCCAGGAGGAATAGTGGAAGATGTTTGTCCCAATCACTCTGGTGCTCGCTGACGACTATTCGGAGATGGTTCTCGATGGTGCGATTGAATCGCTCTACCATCCCGTCGGACTGAGGGTGTAGCGGCGTTGTCCTTGTCTTCCGGATTCCCAGCAGCTGGCATAGGTTCTGGAACACCTGCGACTCGAAGTTCCTCCCTTGGTCGGAGTGCAGCTCCAGGGGTACTCCGTACCGGCTGACGAATTCCTTCACCAGGGTCTCTGCAATCGTCGCGGCTTCTTGGTTAGGGAGCGCATACGCCTCCGGCCATTTGGTAAAGTAGTCGCTGACGACTAATATGTAGCGGTTCCCTGCCTCACTTAACGGGAATGGCCCAGCAACATCGATGGCCACTCTCTCCATGGGGCCGCCCACGTTGTAGGTCTTCAGTGGACCCCGTCGTCTTCGTCCTGGGCCCTTGCTGGCTGCGCAATCGTGGCACCTCGCGCAGTGGTTCTCCACGTCTGTTCGGCATCCGATCCAGTAGAACCGCTCTCTCAGCTTCTCCAGGGTCTTCTTTATCCCTAGGCGTCCACCAGATGATACTCCATGAACTTCCTTCAGGACTTCCTCCGTCATAGCCTTTGGAACGAGACGTCTTCCCGTCGGTGGTCTCCCAGGTACGGCAGATGAGGCCATCCCTTAGAATCAGCGAGTCCCACTGTGCCCAGTAGAACTTAAACTTTGGGCTGCAGACACTCACAATGTTCCACCCGGGTCTGGGGACACAGGCCCTCTTCCATTCGGCTATCAGTCCCAGGTCATCATCTTCTGCTTGTGCCCGCGTGAAAGATTCGCGGCTCCAGCTCCCTTGAAGTTCCTCGGTAGTCCTTCGGCACTGTATCCCAGTGTTCTCCTTCCTTCGGGCACAGAAGGTGCAGTCTTCGGGGCACGGTCTTCGTGACAGGGCGTCGGCGTTAGAATGCAGTAGGCCTTTCCTGTGCTGAATCTCAAAGTTGTACTGTTGAAGCCTCTCTAACCACCGCGCGAGTTGACCCTTGGGCTGCTTGAAGTTCAGGAGCCACCGCAGGGATGCATGGTCGGTCCTGATGAGAAATTCTTGCCCGTACAGGTACTTGTGGAAGTGCTCAATGGTCTTCACGATGGCGAGCAGCTCCTTCCTGGTGACGCAGTAGTTCCTTTCTGGCTTTGACAAGGCCTTGCTGAAGTAGGCCACTACTCTCTCCTCGCCGTCCACTACTTGCGACAGGATTCCCTCTATGCCAAAGTCGCTGGCATCGGTATCGACGATGAACCTTGTTCCAGGTCTGGGGTAGGCCAGAATAGGCGCGGTGCACAGAGCCTGCTTGAGTTGTTCGAAGGCACTGTGGCATTCTGCTGTCCACGTGAAGAGTTGGTCCTTCTCAGTCAGTCGATGTAAAGGTTTGGCGATGTCAGCGAACCCTCTCACGAAGCGACGGTAATAAGTGCAGAGTCCCAGGAAGCTTCGTAGTTGGGACTTGTCCTTCGGAACTGGCCACTCCCTCACAGCTGCGGTCTTCTCTGGGTCGGTGCGCACCCCTTCCTCGGAGACGATATGCCCAAGGTACTGGACCCGCTTCTGGAAGAGCTGACACTTCTTGGGGCTCAACTTCAGCTGGGCAGCCCGTAGCTTCAACAAGATCTCCTTCAGGTTGCTGTAGTGCTCCTCGAAGCTTCTCCCCAGAACGAAGACGTCGTCTAGGTAGACCAGGCAGGTCTTCCAGTGTAGTCCCCTCAGAATGGACTCCATTAGCCTTTCGAAGGTCGCAGGGGCGTTGCACAGACCGAATGGCATGACGGTGAACTGCCAGAGCCCGCTGCCCAAAGAGAACGCCGTTTTCTCGCGGTCCTTAGGGTGGACCTCCACCTGCCAGTACCCACTCTTCAAATCCAAGGTGGAGAACCATCTTGACCCTGATATGGTGTCCAGCGTGTCGTCGATCCGGGGTAGAGGGTAGCTGTCCTTCTTCGTGACGTCGTTCACCCGCCTGTAGTCCACGCAGAACCTGGTGGAACCATCCTTCTTCTTCACAAGCACGACCGGAGAACTCCAAGGACTATGTGATGGCTCGATCACCCCTTGCTCCTTCATCTCTTCTACCACCCGGTCGACTTCGGCTTGCTTGGCGAGCGGGACACGTCGGAATGGGGCCCTAATCGGTGCGCTGTCCCCAACGTCGATTCTGTGCTGGACCAAGCTTGTCCTGCCGAAGTCTTTGCTCCCCACGGAGAAGACATCCTGGAATTCTTGTAGCAGGTCCTGTAGTTGGCGTGATTGCTCCTCGTCTAAATGGTCCTGGGATCCTTGGTACAGCTTCTGTAGTTCTTCTGGCAGGGCGCGTCTTCTTCAGTTGTCCATCTGCAGGTGTCCGTCCGTCGTTTCTGTGATGCGGGCAATCCAGGTAACGGGCTCGCAGACTGCTAGGTTGGTGTCACGGTGAACCGTAATATCGTAGTCGTTCAGGTTGGACAGGCGGACGTACGGCCGAGGCGTCGTGTTGATGAGGATCTTGGCAACTAGCAATCCTTTTGTCTGGATGTCCTCATATTTTGGCTCGATGACAGCCGCCACTCCCTCAGCAGTTCCGTCGACAATTACGGCAGCGCTGACCTCCGTCCTGGCGGGAACGATGACGTCTTCTCTCAGCCTTACTCGTCGTGCGGTGATGGACTCGTGCGCAGGTTGCAAAGCAAGTTCCTCACCTCCGAAGTGCAGAGTGTTGGTAGTCAGATCCAAGATGATGTTGTTCTGGTCCAGGAAGTCCAGTCCGATGATCACTTCATTTGATACGTCAGCCACAAGCACTGGATGCTTTATCGCCCGTCGACCAATGACGAACTCCAGTGATGCTTCGCCATGTACCGGTGCGGTCTCTCCGGTCGCGGTTATTAGCTGGAGGTTCCTTTGTGTGGGTTGCACTCTCCACTTCGGGATCACGGTGGGACTGACGATGGTCCTCGATGCTCCCGTGTCGATTAGCATGGGCCAGCTCTCTCCGTTGACGACTCCGTCGACCATCAGGCTGCTATTGTTCCTCCGTAACTTCGTCACACGAACCTGGACTGCCGGGGCTTGACGACTGTCACAAGCCAACCTTTGCCCCCCAAGGCTGGCTAATACTCGTTTCCCTGGGTCGCGCGGTTTTCAGACGACTGATTTCCCGTCGGATATCCTCGGCGGCGGCGATCACCGCACTCCTTGCTCAGGTGGCCTTTCTTACCGCAGGTCCAGCAGGTCGGTAGTCCTCTTCCGGGCCACCTCTCCGGTTGCCTTCCGGCTGTGTCGTTGCTGGTGGTGCCACGACTATCGAAGAAACGGCTTAGCGCCTCCATTAATTCGTCGGCCAGGGGCTTGGTCTCGTTGGTTTTTACTGGTTCGTCGACGTCCACTTGACGCACCCGCGCGTGCATTCTGGATGCCTGTTTTGCCGTCTCGAACTCAAGTGCGTGGCTCAGCGCATCTGTCAGGGTCTTATTGCGCGCGAGTCGCAGCGCCTGTTGAGTGTCCGAGTCCCATAGCCCGTCGGTGAAAGTCTGCGTCGCTATCTGCTCCAGAAAATCGGCCGGCGCTGTTGGGTAGGCGAGCCTTACGAGGCGTGCGATGTCCATCTCGAACTCCTGCAGGGTTTCCGCGTTCTTCTGTACCCGGGTCCGGAGCTGCATCTGGTAGGCCTGCTGAAGGTGGCTATCTCCATATCGGGACTCCATATGGGCGATCAGTGAAGCGTAGTCCTGGGATCCAGTCGGGATGGCCTGAAGGACGTTAAGGGCGTCACCTCTCAGCGCTACAATGAGAGCTGTAGCCTTTTCTGTGTTGTTCCAGTTATTTATGGAACAGGCCGCCTCGAACTAACGTAAGTAGGTGCTCCACGGGACCTTTCCGTCGAAGGTTGGGGACGTCACTCTGCTATGTTCCGTTCCTGATATTCCCGGTGTAACGGTTGGCGGGCGTTGGCGCAGCTCGGCAACTTCCTTTTGTAAGGCGTTGAATTTCTCTTCCACCCCCGTCAGTGGGCGTTGGCGTAGCTCGGCAACTTCCTTTTGTAAGGCGTTGAATTTCTCCTCCACCCCCATCAGCGGGCGTTGGCATAGCTCGGCAACTTCCACTTGTAAGGCGTTGAATTTCTCCTCCACCCCCATCAGCGGTCGTTGGCACAGCTCGGCAACTTCCACTTGCAAGGCGTTGAATTTCTCCTCCACCCCCATCAGCGGGCGTTGGCGCAGCTCGGCAACTGCCACTTGTAAGGCGTTGAATTTCTCCTCCACCCCCATCAGCGGGCGTTGGCGCAGCTCGGCAACTTCCACTTGTAAGGCGTCGAACTTCTTTTCCACTGCTGCGACTTCTTCACGTAGGCCCTGTTCTAATTTCCTTTGGCTCTCCTCTAATTTCGTCAGCAGACACTCTTCCAGATTTTTCTGGCCATCTAGAAATTTGGCGGTTAGGTCCTCTGCTAACTTATTCTGGCCGTCCTTCAGGTCCTCTGCTAAACTTTTCTGGCCGTCTCCCATCTTCTTCAGGTCATCCTTCAGGTCCTTGGCTAATTTCTTCTGGCCGTCTTCCATGCCACTTAACTTTTCTAGCAATGCTGCCAATTGCGCCTCCATTTTAGTTGTTTGTCTTGTAAACGGCATGCACTCACAGGAAAGTTAGAGAAAATGACCTGCTCGGGTTTTGAAACCAGGACCGTCAGGTGTTGTGCTTGTGCTTGAGTTCGTAATCCCACTTCTGACACCAGTTGTTACGTGCCACCCCCCTAGTGGCACTTTTGTTAACTGGATTACGGTGGGTAGAAAACATAACACCAATTACTGCTTTAAAGAGAAGTTAGCTTTATTGCTTGCAGGAAGATACAGCACTAATCAGTAAATACAAGCAATTATTACCTTACTCCAGTTTCCTCAAGTCTCTGCCTTTGGAGAGTTCTTGCTCCCTTTCACTTGTCAACAAGCCGCAGAAGTTAATCCCTCGTAATGAGGTGGCCCCGTGCGTTGGCTGGAAATATCTGCACACAGCCTGTCACCGTACTACACACCGTTTCACAATGCACCACAATCACTTCCTCGCTGTCAAGAGAATCAGCTTCACTAGGGGTTTCGCAAGTCACCACACTTCTGTCGCTCGGGATAAACACTCGCACTAGCTCATAAAAACACAACAACAACTGCTTGACAGGTCGCACTTATATAGCAGGCCGGTGACTCAATAAATGCTTCTAGATCCATCCAGGGTTCACGGCTTCTCGAGGTTTCCATCGCTGGTCCGGTCACGAATATTCTGGACTATCCCTTTGTCCTAGTAGCCCTGTTGCATAAGGCGCACGCAATACACGAGGCAGGGCACAGCCCAGCCCTGGGGCAGTTGTGACTCATGCGGCGAGCGATGACACAAACTCACAGCCGTAACACCATATATGTAGGCCTTAGAATTATGTACTTTTAGATGGCGATTATTGCGTAGGTTCATTATTCAAACGTTGACTTCGATGACATGATTAGGACACAACAAATAACAACTTAATTTTAAAATTTCGTACAGCTGCCATCTTGAGGTTATGTAAAAAAATTGAACTTAATTGCTGTAAAAGATTCGTAGACACTGTGAACTGTATAAATATTTCGGATTGTCGCCATTTTGGATTGTTATATGTACAGGCCTTAGAGCTATGTACCATAAAAGGAAAATTATTGCGTAGCTTCTTTATTCAAACCTTCACTTCGATCACATGATTACGACAAAAGAAATAAAAACTTAATTTTAAAATTTCGCACAGCCGCCATCTTGAGGTTATGTAAGCAATTGAACTAAATTAGATGCCAGTGCATTATAATATGTATAGTCATTTACTGTACTGCATTTCACAGCGCTCAGATGGTTAAATCGCGAGAAAAGTCTATTTAAAAGTCTCAAATTCGCTTGGCCACCATGTTGGTTATGAAGTTACCAGGTTTTTGAAAGTCTCATAGGTGAACTTCTGGTTCACCGTACACAATTTTAGGCTGATATCGGTAATAGTTTCGGAGATATTGAATGCTGGTGAAATATTTCGCACAGCCGCCATGTTGGATTGGTGAGACGTAATAAAATTTGAAGAGCACGGTCAGGGTCATCCAAAATGGCGCTATGACCTTACCGAGTTTCATTGAAATCGCTCCAGCCGTTTAGAAGTTAATAACGGGGGCGGGGGGCGCACATACACCACACACATACACACACACGGACAAAAGGTAATCTCATAAGCCTATTTTTTCATAAAATGAAAATAGGCTAAAAATGCAATGAAATAAAGATTCAATACAATCAGAATACAAATCCATGATAAAAATCATAAAATGTTGACAGTTGGTAGGAGAAAGATAACAAGCAACTACGGAGTATTATTACTCGGAAGGGTGAATGTTTATCCAGCACCGAGTAAATATGTCCCACTTGCCCACCACATGTATTCCATTGACAGCGCTGCCTACCTATTGAAAAGCACAATATGGCGTTTTATGCTGGGAGTACGATACTCCGAACTTTGCCCAACTGTTTAAAAACAGGTTGTAGGCTACAAAAGATTACACATAGCTGACAATTAAAATAAGTAAGATATTAACATACTGACGCGCCCGATGGCACACTGGTGTGAACTGGCTGTAGACTACTATACTTACAGACGCGCCCAATGGTACACTGGGGTGAACTGGCTGTACTATACCTACTGACGCGCCCAATGGTACACTGGGCTGAACTGGCTGTACTATACCTACCGACGAGCCCAATAGCACACTGGGGTGAACTGGCTGTACTATACCTACTGACGCGCCCAATGGCACACTGGGGCGAAACACTGGCACTAATATCGGATTTTTAATTTTTATTAATCTCATGCATTTTTTTTTCAGGATTAGGGTATAACCCAACTCTTTTGGGTACATTCGTGTTGACAGACTGAAAAGCACCAAACTTTTGTTTACTGCGGCAACACTGAAAAATGGCTTCAAACCCCATAACGTTTTTTTAAATTTTTATTATGGGTACCCGAGTTTATGCCTTAATTACAAACAGACCTATTGAACAATGAGTTATATCAATATTTTCCTTGTTTAATTCTGCGTTAGACTATACACGCCAATTATTCTGAAGTTTGATAATTATTTTATTATTTGTGGTTGTATGAAAAATTGTCCGGGATTTTCGCTCCTTTTCTAGGAACCGCTCACTTAAAACTATATAGGCTACATGGAAAACTACTTGTCTGAGGGTAATGAAATTTTTATATGTTATAGGCATAAGTATTGGTACTATAAATCTCAAGTTTCAATTTTTTTCATCCACCCAATAAGAAGTTCTTATACATTTTCTAAAGTAACTATATCTCAGCCTAGGATAAACGTACAGCAGTAAGCGTGGCCTCATTTTGAAGCTCTCATTCGTCATAATCATAAACTATAACGACTGCAAACGTAAAGTGTGATACTGAATTTATGAAGAGTGTTATTGATAGGAGGCTTTGTGCGCGCTGACTCGTGCGATTAAAAGCGGGCAGGATGGTGAAACCGGGTGCAGCGTTGCCGCGTTATGTTGCAGTAGTTGCGGTTCACAACGAACGAATACAGCTTTATGTCTACTTTCAACCTTTGATTTTCTTTCCTCGTACAAATTCCATTTTCCATCACTTTATATCATAAGGGCTTTGGATCTTCAATGGCAGGTTAAAAACGGTTTACTTCCTAATTTGGCAATGTCATACTACACAATTTTTACAAGGGCCATTTACATTTACATATTTAATTCTGTTAGTATTCTTCGTCTGAAGAGTCGCTATGTTCCGATGAATCAGAACTGCTGTCATTCTATGACTGGCTTGAAAAGAGGGACATTTTCAGACACTCCATCTTTCTCCCAGTAGTGGTCTTCAATTATTTTAGCGTGTTTAATACATTATTTCCAGAGTTCTGGAGTAACGGTACGTATGGCTTCTCGGCATAAAACATTCATTGCATCCATACTTCTACCATTTTGTAATATGTTAGCCGTATAAGGTTTATGCTTTTTTTCCTTTAGCCGGCCCCGTTGTGTTGGGGTGCGCGCCTGCCTCGCAGCAGACAGAGTATGAAAGTCGACAAGATAGTAGATTTGTATAAGATACTTTTAATAAGAAAAGTCTTGTGTACAGGGTCATTCTGGGTGACAGGTTGAGCCTTGACCGGTAAAATGCTGCCTACAATAGCGCAAACAGAATGGGATAATGAAACTTACCTTACAGTAGATGTTGATTGGTGGAACGCGTGCCGCGATCAGTGTCATTGTTCCAGGATGCGTATGTCGTTCTGCGGTAGCTATATCAATTAATGACCCCCATATATGTGCATATTACATTTCCCAGCATTATGTGGGCAAATGACATAGAAAATGAACACCCTAATTGTACTGAATCTTATTGCACACTAAGAACAGAAGATAAAAATGGACTCATCAATTTCAAAGAGATTAGGCTTTGTGTTCCTCACGGAACATCTTGATTTACAATGTACGTAATGGGTCATTACATGGACATTTGATTCAATTGAGTTCTGAGGTAGAAACAACCGGTAGCCTATAATGTATGAAAACGGGCGTATTAGCTCTTCAGGAATTACTTGTTAACTTTTAGCTCTATTTTGTCAGTGATTAGGAGTGGTCATGCTCGTAGTTGAACTTAACCCACTATCATTCGCGTGTACTTTTATCACGCCATCGCTCCCGTGTTAGATTTTATCTAACATATTATGATCGAATTATTTTTGTTTAATTCAATTGAACAAATGTATGGATTGTTCCTAAGTGTACTTACGTCGTTTATTGATTTAATTTATTAAAATATTATTCTTCCGTAACGTAGGCTACCTACAAAGTACATACGGATCGGAAGCTGCAGTCAACAGAACAACACTGATAAACACCATCATACGCATAAGGAATAACAAACAAGAGATTGATTGTACACAACACAGACCAACTTCAACTGACGCCAGACTGTAATTGTCGCGATATGAGCTGCGTGAGCGGATCCTGACGTCATCAATCGCCCGTTAGATTCTATCTAACACACCACACGGGTCTCCGAAAATATGCCTGTTGACAGTCGTTGACTTCCTGCTGCACCTTGAACCGATGACATACGCTGACATAGAGATCGAAGAAGGCATACATGTTATATCAATGAGGTGTTGGCATAAATACACCAGTTATTACTAAAAATATACTATTGTTAGAATTTTTCTAACGGCGCGAGCAATCGTGATCGTATGGTGTCACGGTGACCCTTCCTTTGTTCTTTCTCTTAATCTTGTATATTAAAAAAAATGATAGCTCTGTATAGGAAACAAGATTCGCTTCATTGTGTGCCTATTTCCCAATCAAATACCCACTACATAGTTGATTAATATAAATAACTATAGTTACTCATAAAACGTAGGGTAAAGTTAAGTAACTCAGTGATACTAAGCTTTTTTGTTACTATTTCTGAAATATTAGATTTCAGTTATTTCGATTCATTTCATGTTAAAGAGGAATACCCTACGGAACATTTCTGGCATATATCGTACAAATATTCATAAATTATTTCAAGGTATTAACTAACAAAATCCGGTAGTAGAAGTAGGTAACGCCGTGATATTCAAGTTACTCCGTGATAGTCTTCAAGTTACTCCGTGATAGCATGGTGTTTACCATTCAGTGTACTTTTTAATCGTGAAAACTAATGTTTAATGTAATAAAAGTGTTCAAATCGTATGTAGACTATAAGTTTCTATTACCCCATATTGCCCATATTGAAACATTTCTTTTATAGAAAAAAAAATCTAATAAAAATATTCCATTAAACATAGTCACTATCAGATTCCTCATACCTATCACACATACAATAGACATTATAGGTACCAGACATTACAATACTGATAATCAATCCATTCGGCTCCATTCTTCCTCTTGGTGTCATCCGCCAGAGGAGCCACCTCACGCACCACAACCATCATCGTCACTGTTCTGGGGTCTGGAATTAGGCCAAGACCGATCTATTGTGTCTATCTTGACACTTCAAATTCTGGTGACACTACGAGTGGCTTTCCAATTTTTGCAAGGGTTGCACTTCCTGGATCGGTTGAATATTTTGTGCAATAATCCTTTAGTGTACTCCACGGGTTATTAAAACGTCTACTGGCCTTGTATACTGACCATCCTTCTTCCTTCATCGAGCTCAATGCTTCTTTAAGTGTTTCAGCTGTGTAGGAGCCAGCCTCTTTATTCCGTTTTGGCGCCATTTCAGCGTCCAACCTAAGAAAAACGTACTTATTGCTAAGCTCACACACCTTGCATGCGTAACACTACATGCATGTAAGTTTTGTATGCGAATGGTCTGCATCTTACCTCTGACCGGTGTTAAAATGAAACTTATACAATGAAACAGGTGTTTATAAGAAATTAAAATCTTCACCACAGATTTCACGGGATGTGGATCACTTGTTGAAATGTCAACTCTCTGTAAATATAATTTTTAAACCTCACTGAGTTGATCAAAGATAGAACGCAAGGGCTTCCTGGATTCCTGGTTTCTACTGCCATCTGTTGGTAAAAACTTAGAACTTTCGGAATTGAACCTACGTAGCGATAGAGGAAATACGCTTTATCACGGCGTTACTTGATATCACGGAGTAACTTGACTCTACCCTACTTTCTTCTTTCGTTAACTCGCGGTATATTAACATTTTCAGGATATATTGCAACAGTATGGTATATGATATGTTTGAGATATTAAATGTATAATATTTAACCCCTTAGAAGGAAATGTATGTTAACATACAAAAGACATGAGGAAAGAGATCAATACCACAGACATTTTTTTGAACTGGTAACGTATAAGTCTGAGTCATTGCGTAGTGGCTAGGATTCTTGGCTGTCACGGCAGACGCCCGTGGTTGAATCTCAGCTCTTCCAAGAAATTAAATTCTGGTCTGAGGGCTGGAACGGGATACACTCAGCCTCGTGAGGCAAAACTGAGAAGAGGCGGGTTTGATTCCTACCTCAGCCATCCTGGAAGTGGTTTTCCACTTCTAATCCAGGCAAATGCCGGGATGGTACCCAACTTAAGGCCATGGCCACTTCCTACCCGAATCCTAGCTGAATTACAAATACACACACTAGTCCAGAATTTACAGTGACATATGCTAACAGGCATATACCACACGCACCCAAGTACACGGGGCTACATGACCATGATGTCGCAAAGCCTCTAATAGAATCAACAACAACGTCAACAACGGTAACGTATAAAGTTTTATAACAAAAGTTAAAATAAGAGTGAAAATGATATGTTATTCAAAATATAACCTGTGACACTCTAGTTACGTTTTGGCCTGAAAAAAATAAAATGAAATGAGATTAATTGGCAAATACTTGACTGCCATCTATTCTCAATGGGGAGGCTACTTTAACAGTCGCAATCATCACGTGTCTCTTCCCCTGGATCAATATCAGCACCTATAGTGTATCACTTTCAAAACCGCCATCCGCATCATCAGACAATAATTCCTCAGGAAGTACGGAGGAAATCCACGCTTATTTCTGTTTGGTCATTATTAAGTACGGTACTGCATATGCCACAAGGTTAACATTAACACTGAACACACACGTTAAGGGAGAGGGGGAGTGGAAGGGTGGGAGGGGGGGACGGGCATCTTTCACTCAACAGAGGTTCCCAAATGACCAAGTATGATATCACATCAAGTGTTTAAAACAGAACAAATAAAATATACGAACTCCTAGACATGTTCATCGAGATTAAATTTAAACGCCTTCACAAATAATTTTGTAATGGTGCCTTGTGGACCTATCATCAGCCCTACTGCACAACCTCGATATTTCCATTGGCATTGTGCTTTTCTTTATAGTAGAGAATTGTGGGCTGGTAAATTCCTTTCTTTCTGAATCCACTGTGTTCAGCACTAGTCCTATCATTTGGGTCTGTGAACTGCAGTGAAATCCACACCACTTCCTGCTATGCTCAGCAATTGCTAAGCAGTAAATGAGCGAAAACCACGCCTTTAGGGGACAGGGAGGAAGTTAGAAAGTTACAAGAAAGGATGACCAATAGTCATTCAAGATTTGATTGCCGCTGAACGTGGCTGTGCCAGGGTTTAATGTTTATTGCAGCAGGAGCCTTGCGGACGATGCGGGGGACACTGCGATGACAAACTGCAGTCTGCTCCAATCCTCGCAATGACACAGCTAAACGTCACAGGAGCTCATGTCACCATGGACAGTTAAACGATGACTGAGGCTACAATTTAGGATAAAAGAAAATAACCGGGAGGATGAGATTCGAATAATCCCGGGGCATTAGTAAGGATTGGGTTCAAATGGGTACACCTCGTAATGATTTCGATCGACATTCAAGTTTAGCGACAAGAAATGATATACAATTAAGCTGAACTAAGATAAAACACATCCACAAATTTATTTAAAACCACACAAATATAAATAATAGACGATACGCTACCTGCACTCGGACATCCTTCGAGTTTAAATCTTGAGGCGCAAAGAAATAATTAACGCAAATGCAAAAATTCTAAATAGGACAAATGACACAAATAAACTTACGGAGGTCTGTATTCAATTTCCAATTAATTTACTTTAGTTTCACAACGATATCTAGCCACCCCTCCATAATATAGTCCATTTGTGAGTAGGTGCATTTTTAGAAAAGTATTCAAAACCAAAAATCACATTAATTATTCTGATCTTCTTCTATCTAATTTCAAGTTCAAAATATGGCTGCCTTTCTCCTCTCCACAAACTTTGTGTAAGAATATTTTTCGTTGTACACTTCTATTTACAAAACCATTGTACTAAATCGTAGCTTCAATGCCATTCCTTATAATGTTAATTAATTTCTATTCGATCATGTTTCATTACTTTGAGCACTGGTGATCATTTTCATTACATTTCGATTTAATCATAGGATTCATGAACTACAATAAGGGTGACATTCTTATCTTTCGCTTCATAAAAAAACGTAATCCACCATTTCTCTATATTCACCTTCATTTCACCACCAATTTATCCTAGTTTATTCAACCTAAGATTTTGATCGAGCACTACTGTATATGATCTTTATATAGCTCATAAGTAGGGGGAGGATTTCTATGACAAGTCATATTTTTTCCCTTAACATTATATCTTATAGTCTTGTATTTTCAACACGTTTCCAAGCATGATAATCAAAATTAAACAGATTGTATTGGGTATATAAATGCATATTTAGGCTTTCTTAAGTTTTATAGTATATTTTGAACAAAATATCATTATAAACGGCATATTTTGGTAATTTTCATTTGAATTTCGTTTTATAAATATCAGAATAAGCTCTAGAAATTATTGTTGAGGATAGACTGGAATATACTACTGAAGAACCATTCTAAAGTAGTGTATGGAAAATTTCTAACAGGTAGGAGCTATTGTTTGCAAGCTGGGTCAATTCCTGGAAACCGGGCTATTGTTTACTCCGAAGCAGAGGTAATTCCGCAGTTATTTGTCATCGTTCTTATCTCTCTCCTTCGCCCTTCCCCCTTCCACCTTCAACACACTGAATGACCTTGCTCACTCATTAGGGAGCTTCAGTCATTCAGTTACTTTCAATATGCCTAAAACGAAAGTCTCAATTTGTGGGAAGTTGCGAAGTTTTGTTCGCGAATTTGGTGAAAACATATTCAGTACGGATGGAGTGATATTATTCTGTAAATTGTGTGAGGTAAAAGTTACTGCCGAAAAACGTTTCTCTGTGATACGACACTGTAATACTTCAAAACATAAGAATTGTGTAACTAGATATTCTGCACTCGAAAATAGGCAACGTCTGCTATTCGAAACCCCGACATCAAGTTCACAGTGTTCACAATTTTCACAAGATCTCTGCAAGATGATGGTTTCGTCTAATATTACTTTTAAGAAATTTAACAGCCAAAGCTTCAGACAGTTTCATGAAAAATATACAAAGCATCCTGTTCCCAACGAATCTAGTCTCAGGAAGGACTATCTGACCCCTTGTTATGAAGAGATGTTGGATATAATAAGGCGTGGCGTAGGAGACAGTAAGATATGAGTTTCAATGGACGAGACCACAGATGTGGCTGGAAGATATGTAGCAAATGTGATCGTTGGCACGCTGAAGGAAGACCGGCCTGGAGATACGTTCCTCCTGACATGTCAAGTGCTAGAGAAGACAAACCATTCCACCATTGCAGTTCTCTTCGACAATTCAATGAATCAGTTGTGGCCAAACGGGGCAAAGGGAGAGCACATTTTTCTATTTGTAACTGATGCTGCTCCATATATGGTGAAGGCAGCCAAGGGACTTAAAATGCTATACCCGAAAATGATACATGTGACATGTCTTGCACATGCCTTGCATAGGGCAGCTGAAGAAGTTAGAAGTAGCTACCCTGAAGTTGATACATTAATATCGAACTGTAAGAAAATGTTTGTCAAAGCTCCACTTCGCGTTCAGAAATTTCAAGGAGAAGCACCTTCACTACCCCTACCTCCCCAGCCAGTTATAACGCGATGGGGGACTTGGCTTGATGCCGCAGGGTACTAGTGCAACAACTTAGATGTCGTGGAGAAGATCGTGAAGTCTTTTGATCTTGCAGAATATCCTCCATAAAATTCACTCAAGATTTATTTTCAAGTACTACATTAAAAACGGACCTGGCTTACATAAAGTCCAATTTTAATTCTTTATCTGGAGCAATCACGCAACTGGAAGTTTCAGGTGCAGAACTAAGCGATGCACTGGATGTTGTAAAGTGCATTGGACATGAATTAAAGCATGCGAAAGGAACAATATCATCTAGGGTGTGTTGAAAATTAGAAAATGTACTGGAAAAAATAGCGGACTTGTGTATCTGCGTGGAATAAGTGACATTCTTTGTGGGACCCCTTCATCTCCAGATTTCCAGGAATTTTCTCCAAGTGATTTAACTCTATTCAAGTACGCTCCCGTTACATCGTGTGATGTCGAAATAAGTTTTTCTCGTTACAAGACGATACTCAGCGACAACAGGAGGGGATTCTCATTCAACAATCTTAAGATGCATGTGGTCATAAATTGCAACAATCAGAATAATGGAGACTAGATCAGGTATGAAAGTTTCATTCAAATAACATATGTTTTGTGTATAAATTAAACTGATTGAATACTGAACAGTGAAAGTAACTGTAGTTTTTATGTCTTCCACAGAGTCCGTCCTTGCCTAGGAGTATGCATTGTAACCTTAACGAGTTCATGAAATATTCATTATTTTAGTTGATTTTGGATGAAAGATTTCGAAGAATTAAAACTATTTTAACTCTTAATTAATTGCAGCCTGTACCAATCGTAATAAAAGTGTTTCTATGTAACGTAGATGCTATTCATTAAATCATATTTTGAATTTTATATGACATATTTTTATGTTTTTAGGTCATAAATGCGTACATATTTCATACTTTTTAGGTCATAGAAATCCGCCCCCTACTCATAAGATTTCCATTAAAACCTATGTGGCTTAGTTTTAGCTTAATATACCTCCATTAAATTATCAGTGACTTCAACCTATTATTTGCTTCCAATAACCATGCCACATTTATCACAATTACAGTATATCTCTTTACTGAACTTCATCATAATTCTTGCTTAATTACCACATTCTCCTCATAAAACCACAGTTTCATTTATATACAACATTTAAATCTCGTAACTCACATCTCTTATATTTATATTTTTCCCTCGTATTAGTCAGTTGTCACATCGAGGGAAAAACAATAGTGTTCAGTATCGTTTGCGGGATATGCTTGCAGTGCATTAATACCATACGGGATGCAAGCAGAAAATCGACCTTCCTGACAACACGCGTTTTTGGGCTGCATAAAACAATATTATTAGGGGCAGCTGAGCTGATTCACCTGGTATACAGTGACAGTGCAAGGGGTGGTTAGGAATGGACACCCACTGAAGGACGATAGTGGTCACATTTATAATGGACTGCGACTTGACAAGTTTTATGAACTATCCCGTCAACGATGCATACGACTGCGCGCGCCCTACCTTAAGGTCTATAACCAGTAAACCTCTCCCTTCATAGATCCACTTTCTGTTTCCCCTCCCACAAATGTATGACTGTCCCCATTATCGCAAGCAGACAATGTCCGACAGCAGGTCTGTTAGACTCAGGGAGCAGCAGAGCAGAGGGCTGACTGGGTCACCCTCCTCAAACCACTGCTGCAGAAGAACTCACCAGATCAACTGTACTGGTCAGTGTTGACATGACCTAACTCCGTATCCATATGGACGGGCAAAAGTCAAAGTAGAGCAATTCAAAAAAACATTCTTTTGAGATAATTGGACATTGTTAGATTGCAGATTTCTCTTTCTGTATATCGTTCAGTTCTTCTTAATCACTGAGCAGTACCGGGTGAGTTAGCCGTGGTGGTTACGGCATGACTGATGGCAGTCGCTCACATCCGGGAGGCGAGGAGGTTCGAATCCCCCCGCCGGCAACCTTGAAGATGGTCTTCTGTGGTTTCCCATCTTCCTTCCAGGCAAATGCCGGGGTTGGTCCCTAACTATAGGCCACAGCCGCTACCTTCCAACTCCTCGTCCTTACATTCCAACTTCCCTCCTTCCCTCCCCAACGGTACTTGTAGCTCACCCATTGGGTGTCCGTCTCGAAGCAGCTACAAAACTGGCGAGCCGAACATGTCCTCGGACACTCCTGGCACTAAAAGCCATACACAAAAAAAACAAAAAAAACAAAACTGAGCAGTAGAAGCTGGATGGAAGCTAGCAGTTTTACGTGACCGTTAATCTCGCGGTCATGAGCCACGGGACCTCCATTTTTACGTGGAATCTGAACCACAGGACGTGATATTTCACTTCGAAATTCGCACATGCATTGACCGGGAATCGAACCTACCTTAAGAGAGGCAAGCAGCTTGACCACTGCACCATCAGGCACCAGTGGAATGGATTCGTTTACCTAATCTTGAATGTTTAATTCGATTTATTTAATAATTTCCCTCAAATATTAACTGAGTATATTAAAAGTTGCCAAGTAGCCTACCCTTTGTATCTGGTGTAGTGGCTAGCATTCTTGGCTGTCGCCCTACCAAGAAATTTAATTCTGATCCATTGGTTGGAATAGGGTACACTCAGCCTCGTGAGATAAAACTGATTGTGCGTTCGATTCTCACCTCAGCCATCCTTGAAGTGGCTTTCCGTAGTTTCCCACTTCAACTCCAGGTAAATGCCGGGATGATTCCTAACTGAAGGCCACCACCGCCTTCTTCCCAACCCTTACCATACCTGAATCACAAATACACGCACTACTACAGACACAACATTAAAATAGGTTATCAGACAAATACTACACACACCCAAGTACACGGCTCTAAGTGACCACGATGCCTAAGACCATCAAATGAAACAATAAAAACAACTGAAACATTCTTTGTAGCTAAATAAGCAAGTAAATACTGCAGTTATCCATTGTAATACGCACAGAAAGTAAACTATATACAAAGTGGACATTTTGATTTGCTTCAATTACTCTGCGTTTACTGGGACGACTAATGCGGCACTAGAATGGCAAGGATCGCTGTGGGGCATATACGAAGTATTGTATTCTTCACGACCGCTGACTAGCAAAGAGATCGTGTTGTGTATATGAGGTACAACCCGCCAAGATGCAATCAACTGTTAAAGTGTCTGGCGTGACTCGAACCTGTGATCTTCAGAATTCCGGCCCGATGCTCTTTCCAACTGGCCTATCCCGAGCAGACCCTTACTCTCTCCTTGGCAAAGGTAGGACGACTACTGCACTGTACCGGTAAGGCCCGTTGTGGGACATATTCGAAATAATAGGTGAAATAGCAAAATTGCGATGTTGGTATTTTTAGATCGAATATTATTCCGTCCGTCAGCAATTATTAGCCTATTTTCATTTATGAAAAGATAGGCTTATGAGATCACCTTTTTTCCGTGTGTGTGTGCGTATATGTGTGTGTGTGTCTCCTAATAAAATTTAAACAGCTGGAGCGATTTCAATGAAACTCGGTAAAGTTATAGTACTAGTTTTTCCAACCCCGACCGTGCCCTTCAAATTATATTACATCTCACCAATCAGACAGGGCGGCGGTGCGATATATTTCACAGGCATTTGATTCCTCCGAACCTATTACTGATATCACCCTGAAATTTTGTACGGTGATAAGAAGCATTACTAGACGTACATCTATGTGATTTTCAAAAACCTGACAAGTACAAAACGTACATGGCGGCCAAGCGAAGTTGAAACATTTAAATAGACTTTTGCCGCGATTTAACAATCCGAGCGTATTAGAACATGGTACAGCAAATGTATATACGCATTGTAATGCACTGGCATCTAATTTAATTCAATTGTTTACATAACCTCAAAATTGCGGCTGTGAGAAATTTAAAATTAACTTTTTATTTTATGTCCTAATCATGCGATCGAAGTCAACGTTTGAATAATGAATCTACGCAATAATTGTAATCTAATATTACATACATCTATGGCCTATAGCCTATATATATAAATCCAATATGGCGACCATCCGAAATACACTGAAGAAAGTGGAAATTGCAACACCATGAAGGCATTGGTTGTTTGTGTTGATTTTCAAGATATGGAACGATGCCATGTAGGTATGTAAGCGATCAAAGTTTCAGACCCATTGGATTGTTGATACAGGTCTCCCCACGTGATTGGTCGCGGAGGAATCAACTCCAGTATACGGACTCTGGTGTAGCGTAGTTGCCTTGGAGTCTGTGCAGTGAAGTGTTCCCCGTCAAACATGCCTCGACGACAGAGAAGAGCACGCTATCAACAACTGTCGCCGTTTGAGAGGGCTCGGATAATTGGGCTGTGAGAGGCTGGATTATCGCTAAGGACTGTCGCTGCACGTGTTGGCCGACAGGCATCTACGGTACAACGTGTATGGCAGCAGTGGTGAAATGAAGGTACCCACATTCGTAGACCTGGCACAGGCCCAGCGCGACAGACAACTGTGAGAGAGGATCGCCGCATCATTCGGATGGCCCGGATGGAACCCCATGCAACAGCAGCGCAAATTCGGGCAGCTGTGGCACCCCACGTTACACAACAAACAGTTGGTAATCGCCTGCGTGCAGCTGGCTTACGATCCCGTGTCCCTGTAGAAGGTGTTCCATTGACCCCACAACAGCGACGTGTAAGGCTGGCCTGGTGTCGAGAACGATCGACGTGAGTCGACGAATGGCATAGGGTCGTCTTTAGTGATGAATCGCGCTTCTGTCTTGCCCGCAGTGATCGCCGGAATCTTGTGCGCCGACGTACCGGGGAGATGGGCCGCCCGGACCTTATTGTCGAGAGGCACACAGGGTCAATACCAAGCATAATGGTCTGGGGAGCTATTGGCTTTAATGTAAAATCACAATTAGTGCTTGTTGAGGGTACTATGACAGCTCGACAGTACGTTGATATGGTACTCAATCCAGTGCTTGTCCCTATGATGGCGAACATTGCTAATGGGATGTTTCAGCAGGACAATGCCCGGGTTCACACTGCGTGCATCCAGAGAAGCTCTCCACGACATCACAACCTTAGAATGACCGCCAGATCTCCGGACCTCAGTCCTATTGAGCATGTGATGGGTCAACAACTGGCCAACCGTCCTCAGCCACTCACAACTCTGGAACAACTGACCCATGCAGTGCAGCAAGCATGGGCCACAATTCCACAGGAAGCGATCCAGGGCCTTATTGACTCCATGCCTCGCCGAATTCATCAATGTGTTGCAGCTCGTGGTGGGCACATCCTTCATTGATTGTTGTCTAAACTTGCGGTCAGAGGGACCTGAAAGTCTAATCATCGAATCACAACCGAACACTCGTACTGCAATTTCAATTGCAGCAATGTAGTACCACTCCTTCTGGGTGTTGCAATTTCCATTTTCTTCAGTGTATTTAGACGGTTCTCAATATCTACTAATCTATTACAACAAACTGAAATTTTGTATGTTGATAGAGGCAATTAATATAAGTAGGATATATGAAAATAGGCTATTTATTTATTCATGGAACTACTTCCTTAACATTACTGGAATGCATTTCACATGCAGCACGGGTAGGTTGGGATGCATAAGAGTGTTGGCATACCTAGAAAGCCGGAGAATTGTTTTGAGTGAGATTTCCACCATAACAAGGTGGTCATCTGAAGATCCGTGCTGCATAAATAACTTAATCGAATTTCGTCTCTTCTTTCTTCTCTCAATTGTCCATTCCGGAACTTTCCAAACGAGAGGCGCGATGTCGCAGCCGTTAAGCTGCTTGCCTCTCACCAAGGTGGACCAGGTTTGATTATCGGTAAATACATGTGGGATGTCCAAGCTGAAGTATCACATCCAGTGGTTCGGTTGTTACGTAAAAGGGAGATCTCGTGGGTTGTGATCGCGAGATTTAATTTAAAACCAAAGCTTCCTACCTTTATTTTGACCCCACAGAGTATCCATGCACGTTAAATTGCTCGATTGGGGGGGTTGCAGTTAAGTCCGGAGATCGGAAGTTCGAATCCCGGTGTTGACAGGGGCTATGTTGAGTGTGGTTAATCCGCAAGTTTTTCACACTATCTCCAGGAAAATGCCGGGATAGTACCTTATTTCTGCCCTATCGCCGACCATAATAACTGCAGTTACACACATATTAAGTCACAGTCACCACAGAAGCACGGGTTATCAAATAGAACACACACCCACATACACGGGGCTGATGATTAAACATGCCCCAGACTCATAAAACTCATTAACAACAACAACCTTTATTTATTTATTTTGCCAGATATTAGCCTAATTTCATCTTCGGTGAAAGCCGTAGTCTAGCTAGTTGTAGCTAACGCGGCATGTGACGTAGGTGCCGGACAGAAAGGGGTTCCAAACAAGGAAAGTGAATAAATAAATAAATAAATATCCCGGTATTTGCCTGGTGAGTGTGTAGAAAATCTCGGGAGAAAATCACACTCAGGATAGCCACGAGTCAGAACCGGGATTGAAACAGCCAATCTCCGGACTTGGTACAGCCCCCTATCACAGTCGTGGTGAGCATATGGCCACGCCGTGGGTTAGGTACAGGATTGAGTGAGTTAGTTGAGACCCGCGGGAAGACAACAGTGTTCACGACATGCCTTCACAATAGGCGGCTCGCGGGTCAAATCCGGCCCACCGAGAGATTTCTGCTGCCCACCATGAAATACGAAATAAATCATGTTGGAATAATTCCAAGAGAAATGTTTCTCACACAAGTTAGATCCCTCCTTGTTTTCAAATATGCCGCTTCTCCAAAGACAGAATACTTTGCTATTGCGACTTCGGTTAGATGTTTGACGTAAATTCTGCATTCTTTTCTTCACTTCTGGTCCCCGAGTACCTTAAATAACCGTAAAATTAATCTATGTGACCCTCGGCAAAATTTCATTGAGTGGTTTATAATAATCCACCACTTGAGAAGAGTCTCAGAGTCACGTTGGTTTTGTACCTCGTATTGACATTCATGTGACATACATACTTGAATTAGCGGTCCAGACAAGTTCATATGGCTGTGACTCGCATACTGAGTGAAGATTTTTTTGGTAAGAATCATGGATTTAGTGCAGTGGTCACTAGTATAAACATGAGGTGCCGACACATGCATAATCCCGTGGCCTACTTGCATTCAGTGAGTGACGCCGTCTGCTATTGACAGAGGATAAGCTTCCAGACGATAGGCCTACATAATAACCATTACATGTCGCTTGACCTGGAGGTTAACACGTATATTATTCTCTCAGCTGATCCAAGGCTGGGACAAACAAGCACAAAGGATGTATGACTCTTTACCTGGCACACTGAATTAACAGCTGACTTCCAAATATCATGATTGCAGTTTCAATCCCAGCTCATTAGGAAGTACAATTTTCCAATGCGTTAAAAATCGATCCAGGGTAGAAAAACAACTTACGTCTTGGAGTCTATAAAATTACAGCAGCTCAAAGGGAACTTACAGTTCACGCCACGGTTTTTGGCCGATGAACCTCGGTTTCGCAGTCGTACAGATTTCAGTCGGCGAGCCTCACACATGTGCAATTGATACGAGAGTGGACTAGCTACCAGTGACGTGCGTTATCTCTCTTCGGTAATCGAAGTCTAGCGATTTCTGTAATACTTTTTGTACTCCTACTCGATTCAGGATAATTCCACGGGATCACAGAATTATGCGCCTACGTCTATTTGATGCAATTTTATTGTTTGGAATTGTTTTAGTTGTCATTTATCTAAGCCTCCGTGGCTTAGGCGGCAGCATGCCGGCCTCTCACCACTGGGTCCGTGGTTAAAATCCCGGTCACTCCATGTGAGATCTGTGCTGGACAAAACGGAGGCAGACAGGTTTTTCTCCGGGTACTCCGGTTTTCCCTGTCAAAATTTAATTTCAGCAACACTCTCCACTATGATTTCATTTCATGTGTCATTCCTTTAATCATTGCCCCAGAGGGGTGCGTCAGGCGTTGGCAGCCGGCACAGTTCATATCCTCGCCGCTAGATGGGGGCTTCATTCATTCCATTCCTGACCCGGTCGGAGACTGGAAGCAGGCTGTGGATTTTCATTCAAGTCATTTATCTCATCAAACCTGGCGTCGACCGACACGGGCTCCCGCCTTTAAAGACGTTCTTTAACTGTGTCGGTAATTTCTACTACTATTCAAATCACTTTCTTCTTTATTGCACTTGTTTTTTAAGCTCTTTATCGCCTAAAACCTGGGATCGATTGACGAGGGCTCTCGCCTTTAAAGACGTTCTTTAACTGTGCCGGGACCGTCTGTGGTCCTGGTATTTAAGTATTTTGAGACCGGCCCTTGAATGATAGTAGGTCACGTGATCTCAATTTCTGTGGAAATGCGTTTAAAAATTTGGGACCATCATTTTATAAAAGCTGATTGTTCACAGTTCGTGAGGTGAGAACCAGAGGGTTCTATCAAGGCCTACACTTCTTGAGGATTTTGATTTTTTAGTTGTAAATGGTACTGGGAGATATGTACTATCGTTATCCATGACGGCAACATCCGTATCAGTTACCATTTACAGACAATAAGCAGGTAAATTTGGTTCTATCTGCAAAAGTTTGCAAGGCTGAGAACCATATGGTTCTATCTGCAGAATGTTGGTAGACAGTACACACTGGATCAGCTGTTTGGAGTTGCTCACTTCTATCCCATCTCGTCTGTTTGGCTATAACTCTTAAGAAGTCCAGGAAGAGAAAGCATAACCCTCAACAATGTAAAAAGAATATTCAAAAGAGACTGCGACAAAGTGGTGGCTGCGAAGGAAGCAAAACATACAGACTGTATGTGCAAATTTAAGTGTTATCATAAGATTTTTAAAGATGACCGGAATTCCATAATGATTTCATTTTATTCACTGCATGATATGATAGAAACATTATATTTTACAAAACTCCGAGTGTAAATCTTCTCCGAGAACCATGAAAGTTGACCGTAAGAAACGTAAGTCTTTCTCTTACTTTTTACAAGTGAATGGCACGCAGGTAAGAGTATGCAAGAGACCTTGTTGGTCAGTCAAAAAGTAATATACAATGTGCATTCTAACAAAGACAAAATATCCGGGACTCCAAAATCCAATGAGAGAGGAAAGAAAACAAGAGAGGATTTCAAAAAATTGTAAAGATTTTGTTAAAAAGCACATTGAATCATGCCCAAGGGCAGAGTCGCATTACTGCAGGGCTGTGACACAAAAGGAATACTTAAGTCCTGATTTAAATGTAACGAGTATGTATGAGATGTATAAAAAAGTTTGCATACAGAATTGCTATAAAGCGGTAACACTGTCAAAATACTTGTCAATATTTAACACTGAATATAATCTGAACTTTTTAGCACCAAAATCCGAGTTAGTTTAGTTAGTTAGTTAGTTATTGTTGTTTTAAGGAGCGGAACTACGAGGTCATCTGCCCCTACCAAAATCCGATCGGTGTGACCTTTGTGAGGAGTTTATCATGGCGAAAAGGGAAAATAGTCACAGGGAGTTTGTCAACGAAGTTTGATAACCATTTAGAAGAGAAATCATTCATGCGACAGGAAAGAGAACATGACAGACGAAGTGATGCTATGGTGATATGCTTTGATCTACAAAATGTTATAGCATTACCTCGTTCAAATGCTAGTAGCTTCTTTTATAAAAGAAAGCTGATCGCTTGCAATCGTACTGCTCATGTATTGAGGAATACGCATGGCTATTGTACTATTTGGCATGAAGCACTGTGCGGCAGATCTGGAAATGGCATTGCAAGGGCTGTAATTAAAGTATTAAAAATGTTTCAACCGAAAGTTAGGGAATATATTCTTTGGAGTGATAGCTGTGTTCCTTAGAATAGGAACTCACTGATTTATTTTGCTTTGTCTAGCTTTCTTCAAGAAAATATCCACATAAGGGAAATCCCCATGAAATTTTCAACACCGGGGCATTCTTGCATTCAGGAGGTTGACAACATCAATTCAAACATATAGAAGTCTTTTGGGTTATCAGAGGTATGGTCTCCAGTTTTACTAATAAGAACTCTTCTCTCTTGCAACAGGAGGTCACCATACCATATACTTTAGATGAGAGCAATCGATTTCCGTGACTACTGGATTCAAATCAAACTGTTTCAGAATAGTAAATTACCGTATCTGCAGGTATCTCAGCTGAAATTTTGTGCAGACCTGTTCAGTGTGTACTTTAAGACAAGTCACGGTACTCAGGAGTGGAATAAAGTCAAGGTACCGAAGAGTAGAACCAACAGGACTGATAACAATCAGCAACGGAACATAGTACCAATCCGACTTCCAGAAGCAAGAGTTTCTATATCATGGAAGAAAATTTCCAAGGAGAAGACTACAGATATCCAATCCATGATGAAATAGATGCCCTCTGTCGATGTAGAGTTCTACAAAGCAATTTTGAAATGAAGAACCTTATGACTCCAACATCTTATGCAAATTTTAGAGCCAAAAAGTTCTATCTGCATGCAAACTTTGGAATATGTCATTAAAATACTGTACCTATGTTCTCTATGTAATTGTAATATTTGGTGTTAATTCATTAAAGTAGAACCTTTTATCATCATTTTGAAATACTTCGCAAAGATCTAGCTTCAATACTACTTACTTTATGCAATTCCAAACTTCAAACACCTCTCCTGAAAAATTAACTTAAAGTCAGATAGAACCTTCTGGTTCTCACCTCATGAGTTTCCAATTATGTAAATAGATTCGAAATCCAATCTCATAATTACACGTTATTCAGTAGGCGTCTATAGTTATGTCCACATAAAGAAGTGATTCCCCTAGTGGGTCTGGGTGTCTTGGAAACCACGGACGAACCATTAACATTGACGTGTATTGTGCGATACTCCGTAGCCTACGCAAGTCCATCAAGAACAAACGGCCTGGACTACTCACGAAGGGAGTGATTCTGCCCCATGATAACGCTCGCCCACACGTCTCTAACTTCACACAAGGTGTATTGGCCACGTTCATGTGGGAGCAACTTGAGTATGTGCCCTACAGCCGGGGCTTGTCACCCTGCAACTTCCATTTGTTTGGTCCGTTAAAAAAACAGTTCAAGGGAAAGCGTTTCCAATCTGTCGGCGAACTAAAACACACCGTACAGGATTGGCTCCTGTCACAACCACAAGACTTCTGGGAACAGGGAATCCTGCGGCTAGTGAAGCAATGGGACACCTGTGCACAGGCCTGTGGTGATTACTTTTGAATAACGATTAAATAGTACCCACAGTATCGTTTCGTACCTTTTCATTTGAACACCCCTCATATTTTTATTATTCGGCTCTGTGGGGGGATTGATCCCCCTGATCAACCCCCGTAGTTACGCCACTGCACCAACTGAAGTGGTATCTGCTTACGAAAAGCTTCCTTAATTTGACTTGTCTCGGTAGGGTGTAATGCTGTAACATAGTCCAGTGGTGCCACACTCACATGCCATCATAACGCGTGCGGAGCACTGGAGAGGATTCGGAGCATTATTGTAGGCCCGCTATTGAACTAGGAGGCTCTTCATTACAATACTAAAGATTATTGCACAAATTCCACACACTCAAAATACGGAGCTGATGGCCAAGTTGTCTCAAGCCCCAAAAAACAAAAACATCATAAACATTGCCCCTTGAATGATCTCATAGAACTTTTCTTTTTCAAATCAGAACAAAAAAAGGAAGCTTGTAGTTTAACGTGACCGTTAATCTAGAGATCATGAGCCACGGGACCTCCTTTTTTACGTGGAATCCGAACCACAGGACATGGCATTTCACTTCGAAAATCTCACATGCATTGACCGGGAATCGAACCCGGACCGCCTTGGTGAGAGGCATACAGCTAGACCGCTGAGCCACCACGCCCCTCCCAAATCAGAACAGTTAGCCAACCAAAGCAGAAGTAAGTTGTGTTTGGCCACACATTTGTTCTTAATACGTCTCAAGTCCAAACGGAATGAATTAGGAGACTTAGTTGATCACTTTTATTATTCGTAACTTAACAGCAATAGATCTACTGTAGCCCTATGATCGAGAATTGTTGTTGACTCTTTAGGGGCTTTGTGACATCGTGGCCATGTAGCCCCGTGTACTTGGATATATGTAGAATTCGTCTGATAACTAGTGTCACTGTGTTGTCTGTGATGATCGAGAAGCAGGCATGGAATACTTCTGGTGAGGTCATTACGGATATGTTTCCAGTGATGCACATGTTGGCCAGAGTTGTAGACGTGAAACGAATCCAGTCCAAATTGGATTTGGATATCATAAAGTGATTAAATTATTTATTTTGCATACTAACGACGGTATGCACATTAGAAAGGAGTTTTATGTAGCTCTGAGCAATCAGGAGCAGTGGAACGCCCCTTATCAGATCGTAACACACACTACTACAGCCGTCACAGCGATGAAAGGTTAATTTCCTCTGTAGAAGTGCATAGAACAATGAACCTTACAAACTTATTATGTGGGGCTATAAACCCACTTATTGCTGAGGGACGTAGCCTATCTTAAGGGAAATATTGATAGAGAACAACCGTTACATATAAGGATTCTGCAGGTGCAGCAACGAATTGCCAGCATGTTGCTTTGCATTCTTATGCATTGGTATGTTTCTTCTAGAACATTAATCGTATATAATCCATATCTAGGTGGGAAAATTATTTTCGCATAAAAAGAGATAAGGCACTTTAGTACAGCTGCATATACTATCTAAGGTTATCTGAGAAGAGGTGGTTTAGATTCCCACCTCAGTGACTTTTCTAGATATCTACTTCAGACATATGCCGGAATGCCATGGCCGCCTCCTTCCACATCTTAACGCCAGTTTATTTATTACAAATACATACGCCTGTACAGATATTATAATAACGCAGGTTGTCAGACAGATTCTACATACACTCAAGTACACTGGCTGTCGGCCTCGATGTCATAAGTCCATAAATGAAACAGAGGCAGATGAAGAATTGACTACGGTACGATATATCATATGCAATGCACACAGCTGTGCTTCAATAGATAACTAGTTAAGCAGCACATCTCACTCTCTATCTGCTAGAAGTTGTCGTAAGGACTCGTTGCTGTGTTTCATCGACAGCAATTAAATTGCTCCATATCCTGAAAATATTATCATTGTCATTAAGACGATAAAATTTCAGAATGACCCAAGAATCGCAAAGTGCACACATTAGCACTACTTTAAAAAAATAAGTAAATGCGGTAACTGACATTTCTAAATTGATCATCCGGGAAAATTTTGGGTGCAGCAGAAATTTCCACGTATTTTATACACCAGACTTCTATCATGAAACCTTCCAGCTGTGATTTCAAGGCTACTGATTGACCTTTTGTAGCTTTTCGGTCGGTCAACACAATTGTGCCCAATGAAAAGGCGGGGTAGGCCTACAAGATACAAATATATAAATACACTCCTGGAAAAAAATGCTTGTATTAGTAATATTCACAACTAAATGGGGCAATTGTGGCGTAGTAGGTAGCATGCTGAACTGCTGTGCCCAAGATAGCGGGTTCAAACCCGGCCGAAGTCATCGGATTTTTTAAGAGAGTTGAAAATCCTTCAGTATGCCTTCCTTCGGAGGGGAAGTAAAGCCGGCGGTCCCAAGTCTTAGATTTATGGCATGTAAAAGATTCTTCCACAGACTAAACATGTGTGAAGCTAAATTGTTAGGTTAGATTTCCTCGGAACACTCTATCAAAGTTCCAACGTTCACCACTAGGTATCATTGATATCTGATGGCGAAAGTTGGAACTACTTGAAATTGACCGGAACTTGTAGCTCACCCTAAGGGTGTCCTCTGGAAGCAGCTACAGACTCAGGCGAGCCGAACATGTCCTCGGACACTCCCAGCACTAAAAGCCATACGATAAATAAAATAAATACATTTAATGTTTTCCAGAAGTGTATTTATATATTATTTGTATCTTGCACCCCGCCCATTCATTGGGTACAATCGTGTTGACCGACTGAAAAGCTACAAAAAGTCAATTTGTATAGGCAACACTGAAAATTAATGGCTTCAAATCTCTACATTTAAGGTTACTTCCAACTTGTTATCCTAATTTCATTTAGTAGGCACTTGGACATCATAGTTATTTCAGCCCCGTGCACTTTGGTTGGTGTTTCATCTGAGGGGCGTGGACATCGAGCTCATTCATCTTGGGTGTGTATAGAATTTGTCTGATAACAAGCGTCATTGTTGTGTCTGTGGTATTGTGTGTATTTGCAATTGAGGTGAGAATTGGGAAGGAGGTGGCAGTGGCCTTACGTTAGGAACCATCCCGGTATTTGCATGGTTGAAGAGGGAAACCACAGAAAACCACTTCCAGGATCGCTGAGGTGGAACTCGAACCCCCCTCTCCACAGATTTGCCTTAGAAGGCTGATTGTACCCCGTTCTAGCCCTCAGACCAGAAGTAAATTTCTTGGCACAGCCGGGAATCGAATCTGGACCTCCTCGGTGACCCGTGTACTTTGGGTGAGTGGAAATTTGACTAATAACCTGTGTTATTGTGTTGCCTGCAGTAGTCGTAGTAGTAGTGTGTGTATTTGTAATAGTGTGGCTAAGATAGGAAAGGAGGAGGACGTGGCTTTAGTTGGGAACCATCCCGGCATTTGCCTGGAGAAGAAGTCAGGAAACCATGGACAACCACTTGTAGGATTGCTGAGGTGAAAATCGAATCCACCTCTTGTCAATTTTGATTTACGAGGCTGAGTGTAGTCCATTTGAACCCTTAGACCAGAATTAAGAATTCTTGGCAGAGCCGGGAATCAAACCAAAATACTTGATACCGTACCTGAGTCTCAGTACGTGCCTCGAGACTACAGAGGGCAGTTACTGCCATGTGATCTCAAGGTTACACCCACAATTCTTTGCTGTATTTCTGTATTTGTTTTCCAATTTCTTCGTCATATGCCCACAAGCTCGTTCTGCGAGGGATTGCATCTATTCATTTTCCCTTATTACGAAGAATGGCAAATTTTATTAAACCAACAAAATCCGAACTTTCATCAACCAAAATGTTTCTCTAAGTTTTTGTTCAACACCAAGCAAATTATAGTCTATCTAGTTGAAACCCGTCAAAACATGACGGACAATGAACAAAATATTTACTGAAGAAGTTTCTTATATAAGTTACATTCTTTGTACGATTACTTTTTGGCACATTGCAACTTTAAGGGCGTCAAAAGATTGAACTCTCGACATTGCAACATACTGCTGGCACAAATCTCACATCGAGTGACCGGGATTTCAACCACGGACCCAGCAGTGAGAGAGCAGCGTGCTGCTACCTAAGCCACGGAGGCTTCCCCAAGAGATAAAATAAGGTATGAAAATGATATATTGTCGTAATAAAAGAAATATTTCCGGTGCAGCAGTGACAATTCAAATTGAAATCAACTTCTAATGCCTCCCAGAAAGGTACGTGAATCATAAATAATATATTTTCAATAATCTGCCTTGTGAAAGTTATGGAAAGGGAGGAGTACCTACTCTCAGCAATTAATGAATCTTCCCCTCCTTTATAATTCTTATAAATAACTATTACATTAAAACGCGGTGGACGTCCGCCATGTCTGTCATTGACCAAGCTGATTCTGCGCATGCGCTAGGGCCAATAATTTAAAATTTGTGTTTATAAATTTAAAAATATATGGTAACATATTTGTTTATTTTAAAGACATTCTGCAAATATGCAGGCCACGGGCTTCCGTCAGAGAGCATTACAAGGTCAATCGGTTCAGCCGTTCTGTCAATATCGTGGTAACAAAAATCAGCTTACTGTTTTAATGATATAGAGTATTCGTTCCTCCCAGTAACACCATATTAATTTCCTCCCTATTCAGCAATAGATTATCGCGAAGCACAGTTAAACAGCGGATTTGTCAAGCATTTGTTCACGTTAACATTTTTATTTTATAACACAATATTGAACATAAGCAAACTTTTCCTGGTTTAACAATAAACATTAATAAATTCATTATATTGTGTCCATTGCTTGGGGTTTATCCCATGAAGGCAGACTGCGGTGTTACAAACGAAATTGAATCGAATAATATGCTTTAAATTTTCTAAGTAATCCACGAATTAGACGAGTATTACTCGCAACGTAATAATACTGACTAGTGTTCTTGAAATCAAGTTGTTGTTGATTCATTTGCGGGCTTCGTTATATCGTGGTCATGTATCCCCATGTACTTAGGTGTCTGTGGACTTTTGTCAGATAACCTGTGTTATTGTGATGGCCGTATCAGTCTGTGTATTTTTCATTGAGACTGGGAATGGGGGAGGAGGTGGTTGTGTTTTTAATTTAGGTACCATCCCGGCATATCTTGAAATCAAAAGGAGTATGTAGGCTACATGGACACTACTCCTGTCTCTGTTATGTTAATTGGTACAGGATGTACTCATTCAAGTGAGCTCAAAGAGACGAGCATAAATGTAGGTTCGAATCCAATCCACCCAATAAGTCATTTTCCGGGTCTCCACTTCAACCTCACTAAAGCCTCTTCCCCCCTCTAGTACCAATATTGTTGTTAATTAATTTTAGGCGCTCCAGACCTCTTGGCCATCATCCCCTTTCATTTCGGTATGTATTGAATATGTCCAATAAACTGTGTTTCTGTGGTGTCTAAAAGAAGCACATAACTTAAATTCATACTGGGATAGGTGTCCCGGGGACTGAAATAAGGTGCCATCCCGGAATTTGGCTGGAGGGAGTGTGTAAACTCCAGGAGAAAATCCACACTCAGAATAGCCCCCGGACTTGCTGTAGCTCCCAATCGCAGTCATGGTGTGTGATTTAACACGCACGACTACGCTGCAGGATAGATCTACTAGTATACGAACTAGTGGAGTGTCAAAAATAACTTGTGTTATCACACGAGGTTAGGTTCGATTCCCGGTGAATTAATGTGAGATTTTCGAAGTGAAATGCCCTGTCCTGTGGTTCAGATTCCACGTAAAAAGAAGGTCCCGTGGCTCATAATCATAAGATTCACGGTCACGTAAAATTACAATCTTCCTTCCTTCACGCCACTGGATAAATACAGATTTTCAGAATCTCAAAGCTTTTGTTGTTTTTTGAAGTCACACGGCATAGAATTGCTCTTTAATCTTGCAGCATGGCTGCGGGGACAGTTGCAGTAAGTCCGAAGATTGAAGATTCGAATCCCGGCACAGACAGCGGTTATCCTGATTGTGGTCATCTCCATTGTTGTCTTCCCCGGGGTTTTCCACACTCTCTCCAGGCAGTCTCTCCTTTCTTCAAGTACCTACCTCAACCCTGTCCCTAATACAGTTACACACATTACTACAGCCATCACATAAATACGGGTTATCAGATAAGTTCAACACACACCTACACGGGGCTGATGACCAAGATGTCCCAACTCCCTGAAATTAATTAACAACACGTTATTGGAAGGGAAGAAATCTGCAGTTTGCTCGCTAGTATCGCAAGAGCAGTTGATATTGAATTATTATAAGTAATCCAGAAATCAGCTAAATCTACATAACCACATTATCAACTCAGTTATATTTAACTAACTAACCAACTACTAGAGCTCATAACAGAAACATGATTTGAATTGTAACGGTTAGTGACAAAACAGCCCAGAACGCAGATATTTCAAAAGTTCGCTACTGTAGAAGTTAACGTTTCAAAAGAGTTTACATATCTATATACATAAAAATACCAACAACAAGTAGTTCCGTGAAGAACTAAGTAGCCTATTTCATATATCCTTCTTATGTTAATTGCCTCTATCAACATACAAAATGCCAGCTTGATTGCTGTAATAGATTCGTAGATATTGAAAACCATCTAAATATTCGGATGGTCGCCATGTTGGATTTTTATATATGTAGGCCAAAGGGTTATGTACTATTAGATGAAGATTATTTCTTAGGTTTATTACTCAAACATCAATCGCATAATTAGGACACAAGAAATAAAAACCAGATATTAAAATTTCACACAGGCGCCAACTTATGGTTATGAAAACAATTGAATAAATTTGAAGTAAGTGGATTAAAATTTGGATAAACATTTTCTGTACCAGGCTTCACTGCGCTTGGATGGTTAAATCGCGAGAAACGTCCATTTAAATATTTAAAATTCGCATCGCCGCCATGTTGTATTTGTGCTGACCAAGTTATTGAAATTTCCATACGTGAACTTACATTAATAGCGTCTATCTACCGACAAAATCACAGTTTGATTGCTGTCATGGAGTACCAGATATTGAGAGCCGTCTAAATATTTTGGATGGTCGCCACGTTGCATTTTTATACATGTAGGCCATATAATTATGTCCTATTAGATGACGATTATTGCGTAGGTTCATTATTCAAACGTTGACTTCGATCGCATGATTAGGACACAAGAAATTAAAACTTAATTTGAAATTTTCGCACAACCGCCATTTTGAGGTTATGAAAATAATTGACTAAAATTAGATTTCAGTGCATTATAATGTGTATGGGCATTTGCTGTGCCAGGTTTCACTGGGCTCGGATGGTTACATCGCGAGAAACATCTATTTAAATATTTCAATTTCGCTTGACCGCCATGTTCTATTTGTACTTAATAGGTTTCTGAAAGTCACATAGGTGAGTTTCTAGTAATGCCTTTTATCACCGTAAAAACACTCAGAGAGATATCAGTAGTAGTTTCGGAGATATAGAAAGCCGGTGAAATAATTCGCACAGCCGCCTTGTTGGAATGGTGAGACGTATTGAAATTTGAAGGGCACGGTCGGGATCAGACAAAATAGTAGTATGTCCTTACCGAGTTTCATTGAAATCGTTCCAGACGTTTAGATTTAATTACGGTGGGAGTGGGACACACACATGGACGCTCACACACGGACAGAGGGTGATCTCATAAGCCTATTCTTTTCATAAATGAAAGTAGGCTAAAAATCGCAAGTGTTTTATTAAGTGTGTAAATAATTCACGTAATGTATTTCAGGCATTAGGAGATTCATTGTAATTCCCCGCTTAATCAAATTGGGCACACTCGTCTTGACCGAATGAGAAGCTTCTTCTAATAGAACAGTTGACGTCTAGGCCGAGCGTAAGCATGTTGCTATGGAAACCACAACAAAGTTGACGAAATTAATGACGCTAATCAACTACTGAGTCGCCTCCGTAGCGTAGCGGTCAGCATGGTTAGCTGCCGCCCCGGAGGTCCTGGGTTCAATTCTCGGCTCTGCCACGAAATTTGAAAAGTGGTATGAGGACTGGAACGGGGTCTACTCAGCCTCGGGTGGTTCAAATGAGTAGAGGGGGTTCGATTCCCACCTCAGCCATCCTCGAAGTGGTTTTTCGTGGTTTCCCACTTCGTCTTCGGGCAAATGCCGGGATGGTACCTACTGTAAGGCCATGGCCGCCTCCTTCCCTCTTCCTCGCCTATCCATCCCACTCTTCCATCCCTTCCCATCCCTCATGAGGCCCCTGTTCCCTTTGCAGGTGAGGCCGCCTGGGCGAAGTGCTGATCACACCTCCCCAGTTGTATCCAACCCGACCAGATGTTCCCGGCTCCAGGGCACTGCCCATAGAGGCGGTAGTGGTGAGTTCCCTCGCTGAGTCCTTGGGAACCACCAACCTAGTGGGTAAATTGACTAAATAAAAAATAATAATAATCAACTACTGTACTTACCTTTCACCAACGAGTCGCTTATTTCGTAGCGTTCACTGAGCTGCTGTACATATCCTGATGAGATGGACAAGTTGTCACACTTCGGCAGCACCGTACGTTGTGGTGAACAGCAAAGCCACCACTTGTACAGAAGTTGAAACGGGACGTATTCTCGCAACTGCGTAACATGTGACAGCGAAGGAGCAATAATCGTCTGCGGTGTGATAGTACAGCTGCAACAAATTGGCGCAACATGGTGTACAGTGCTTCTTGATAAACGACACGTGCGACGGTCATCACACAACGCAATGTCCACATATAAGAAATTCATAAATAAACACAAAAAAATGTGGCGGCTCCGGTGGCGTAGTTGGTAGCATGCTGAGCTTCTATGCCCAGGATCGCGGGTTCAAACCCGGCCGAAGCCGTCAGATTTTTTAAGAACGTTAAAAATCCCTCAGTATGCCTTCCTTCGGAGGGGAAGTAAAGCCGGTATATTCGTATATTCGAGAAAGGACCTGTCGGAACATACAAAGCTGGGCTGGATTGCAAAATGTTTGAAAGCATCCGGCTAAATTTACCATCAAAATCTGCTCCAACAAGGTTTTCGAGAATATACGCAGAAGACTGCAATGATATTATGGATAAACACAAATACACTGGGACTCAGGTGAACACTTACCTTATATCTCTCGGGGTTTAAGTGGGTATCAGCGTCACACCTGTAAGGGGGCTCCACAATATCATTCCTTTATATCTAAAATAAGTCACTTGAAAAGACGACGTAGAAGATGAACTAAATAAATGTATTAACATTATGTAAACCATAATCTAACAACAATAAAAATTCCCTAACTTAAAATTAATTAATACATCATTTACACACACACCTCTTCATATACTCACTCCTGAAGTCGATAAGCCTTCAGTATTACAAAAATCCAATTTTGAAATGTCTAAGCCTTCTACAAGTGTTAAAACAATTAACTAAAATTCCTTTCGTGTCTCGCATTCTTTAAGAAGCTATTAGCGTTATTTAGCGCGCGCTACAAGCGTGCCTCTGGTCATGTGATACGGTTATATGATCAAACAGATTCTCGCCAGCCGTAAACCTGTTTCATTCATATCGGCTGCGGCTACAAAACTCTCCCCATTCATATAACAGTGACCTTGAATCTATAACGGAAATATCTCTGCTTATTTCCACACACTTTAGTTCGCACTCCTAGGCGAATGCAACTCGTCGCTCCAAATATCCACGTTCCAAATGATCATTCACTCTGAACAAAACTTGCTATAACTTAGTCATTCCTTTAACAAATGCTTTGAAACTTTCACACAACAATCCTAGCATTCCCTTCTGCCATTCTAGAACTGGCAAAGTTGTCCTTATACACACTTAACAATATAAAACAATCATTCCAAAAATATTAACTCTTATATACAGTACAAGTCAAAAACATCCGATCAAATTATTATTCCTAACACGTTATACCCTTGATTAAATAAATGTGAGAAACTATTTACAGCATCGGTTTGCGTTGTAATTAACGTCCGCTATCATAACGATACACTCGTTATGTTTATATGTGAGCCTTAGCTCTGATCAAATTAAATTCTTCTGCACATTCTAAATGTCAGATTCCTTCAAAGAAATCCTTCTCCTCACAAAATACTACTGCACAATGTCATAATCAGGTTTTGTAGTCTTAATCAGTATAATGCATTCGATCAACAAAGGTCAAACACACGTATTTATTCAGATGTTTAATAAACAGATTAATAATTAGTATTTAATAACAGCAGTTGACAACACTTTTCCCAAAATTATTTCCGCTCATAATCGCTCTTGTCAACACGTCTAAGTCGTGTACACACATATCGGAGTTTGAAACAACTCGATTCCATTGCCATAATGCCAAATTCTTGTCAAAAATAGTCTTGCCCTGGAATGACTTTTATTAATGCGGAAAACACCTCGCAATTATGCAAACATCTCTTTAAAAGCCTCGTATACCATTGTATACGGAATTTCAATCACCTTTACTGCTTATTGAACAATTCTTTTATACAGAATAATTGTTACCATCATCTGTTCCACAAAACTAGCATTTTCTTACTGGCATCTACCTCAGCATTACAAACTATCAATCGCTGGCATCTTAAACAGTTACATCTGTTATTAAACGTTATCTTGGTTTATTAAAAACGACCTTAGACACAACGTGAATGACCTCCATGAGTTTACTTTAAAAATGTTACTCGAATATTGACTAAACTGTTACATATATATTTAATAAAAATACAATAACGTTCCACCCTACTCATCTGGTCTCACAGTTACACGTCCTGCAATATTACGTCCACAATATGACGTGGCAATACACGTTGTGTATAAATAACCACAAATGTTATTTAAGTGTCCGATTAAAATCAATTTCGACTGGGATAGACTAGCTTTGAATACCCTAACGCCGGATGAAAGTATCGTCCATGAAGATATGTCTCTAATAATGTTTAAATTGACTAAAGATCTTAGCTTTCTCTATAAAAGTAAGGATTGTCAATTTCGGAATGTGTCTCCATTCTATACAAAGAATGTCTATTAGTATATGACTTCCTATCGTAATCATTGCGAATGTTTTCTTGTCAGATCGACGTCAAGTTCATAATAGTTGTGATATTACAACAATATATCACACGTTGTTTTCTTCTTCTCTTGCAGTTTCTTCTCAACAATTAAGATGCCCAAATTAAATTACTAAAATAATTTAATTGGCATCCTAGACAAAATGTCTGAATCCTTAATTCAAAATGAATTGAAAAACGTTGAACATTGAAGTTACTGATCTTCAATAAAAATAACTGGAATACTAATTCCTTAAACAAATTAACATCTCAGTATATAAACTGAATCGTAGAATCTCAATGTGGAAATGACGAAAAACGATCATCTCACATGATCTCGTAGAATAAAATGTTGTTACATACATGAAGTAAAAATATATCGAAATATGGATAAAAGTTTTGCTCTGAATATCACTATAATGCTCTAACTACAAAATATTTTACACTGCTACCTTGACTGAAGATTTCTCGATGTTCTGGGTAAGTTTCCTTAGATATTTCCTCCTTCAAGAAACTAAGTTGGACCCCAGTCCGCTCCCACGAACCAACGACCTCGAAAAAGAAAGGAATTCCTCTCTGGTAAACATCAAGCTCCATCTGGGATCGAACTGCAACCTCCCGTTTAAAGATCTTCATTGTTGTCGGGTGCACCCCTGGCATCTTGACGTTTCTTCTTAATAATCTTCTTTCTCCATCTTGATAGAGTTCCATATTTGTCGAGTAATGTTGTAGGTTCAGCTTCATAGTTACAAATAAATTCGTAATAGAAGTATTGGACCTCACTCGTTGATAGAATATTCATACATATGTTCTATGAAATATTTATGTAGCTCGAAGATGTTATGTTCAAGTTCATGAATTATATTAATATACGAGATGTAGTTGTACATAACGTTTCATGTATACTTGATTCGTAATCATTCAAGAGTAATCTCATTATCGAAGCTCCATGTTGTATCTATTAGTTTCAAATATATCCCTGACGCATAGAAGTCCTTAGTTCATCATCTCAAACATATTATGTATAATGAATAATGTTTCCACTTGCTGAATATGAACAGTCATAATTCTGTAGCAACAATATACTGTTTCAATCTTAAAGTCTATCACTGTAACTCACGTGACTTCATAAAGTGAATCGGCGTTCGCTGTAGTCTTGTCGAAACAAAAATGCTTTACAGCTATTGGGTCCGTCACTTTTCGTCTTCACTTCTAAAATGGCTATAACTGCGAAAATCTTCCTTCGTTGACGCTGAACTTTCGTAATATACTACAATGCGTTCTGGACTATAATGTGTACTGAATAGATTTATTCTATCTTCAACTAATAGATAGTTATTGCGGTTTTAAAACTCCTCGCAACTTCACATAAAATGAAAGCACGGGCGATCTCCACTATCGACCCCCTTTCGTCGCTATCTCCACGAGTGGTTGAAACACCGCACTCGGCTGAAACCTTCGGGAATACACTCTCCCGGAATAAACGTCTGCACGCTTCGAACTTTACAGGAATAAGAACTCTGATGCTTGGCGTCTCCCCTCCAAGTCGATAATTTTAGCCGCTATTTCTCATTCCCCCCCAGAAATTTAGCGCGCACTTGATAAATGCTTATTACGGCGTAATTCGTCCTTTTGTCGCCTTTCAAAGTATCTGTAATATTTTCTCATAATTTTCTTCTTATTACCAATGAATAAAATAACTTTATTCGGGCCTAAATGTAATTATTCTCCATATAATTTAGTTGAAGGTAATCCCGTCTTCAATAAGACCTCTTCTTATTGGCTGTGAGCCTATATCCAATGATATATTTTATTACAATATTCTATCATCACCCATTGCAATTCCTCTGTTGTTAGGTCATTTTCAAGCTTCTAGAATATTCTATTGCGCAAAATATCACGTGATGGGATCTCCCTCCTCGCTCAACACAGTATCACGACTGGTTTGTGTCAAGTTCCAGGATTTATATTGCCATGTTAAATTTTATCATGGGCTTCAAAATATTCTCATTCTAATCCCAAATAATTCATTTTTCGGGGGCAGTACTGAGACCGTATTTTGTATTTAGTTGGATATAGGTTAAGTTGGCAATAACACTGATGGCAGTACTGCGAAAGTCCTTTGAAATGCAGGTGCACGGTAGTACTGTGGCAAGGTTAGGAGCTGTCAGCAACCCGCCGTACAGACCGACGACCACATGTTTGACATTTTAATACCTGTATTGAATACAAGATGGACACAGCGCCACTGTCGTTATTTTGAACACTGTGGTAGAGCAATATACACAATGCAGTATGAAACAAAGAATGGGAAATGCATCCTGTGGATAAAGGAATATAACTGAGAACTTTTATATGAGTATAAATGCATACAACATTATAACATGTGATTATCAAACTCGGCAATGATACATATATCGATAGTTACTGTCGATCAGAGAACAAGGTGCATTGTGGATCACCTGGAGACAGTACGATTTGCGGGAGCAAACGAAGAGTTGATTAGTGAATACAATTTCAGCGAGGAGGGTCACAGAGCTCTCTGGTCTGAGCACATGTACGTGCGTTGCCGTGAAATCGTGCTTGTTCGGTAACGTGGCGTTGATCCGACATATACGTGTTACAGTATAACGTGATAGGATTTTCGTCTGATCTTATTATAGTTTCAGACAGTGTTAACCTTCAATTGGAGCACAGTGAACTTGCATTCACGTATGATAACTTCTTCTTAAGCCAATGATACAACAACGTGTTCTACATTGCAGTACAGAATAAACAGCTTTATCCATGATTGTCATAAATGATATGAGAAGAGAGAGATATTGCTACGATATGAAGATGCAGAATATGGGCTAAACACAGACGAGAAATGTAACACATAGCAGCGTTGAATACTCAGGATGATTACTTGATTCCAATATGAGCAACTACAGTATAAAGCTTTATAAGAGAAGATTGAAGAGATTATGAAAGTCGGAATGACAATTTGTACTACTACATAATGAAACCAGCTTGGCTTACTACATCAATGTTGTCGAGCTCTCTAGCAAGTAAAAAAACTATGAACTTTGTCAAACGAACTTCTGTTAGCTTCGTCTCGTTCGCGAACGGTAATCGGGTCTACTTGATATCCAGTCGTTTCGTGATCGGTGCAGCTGAGCAGATATGGTTCGATCCCAGGCAGGAGTATATGTTATAGCATTCTCACTTCATTCAATAAGAACTTCAACAAGGTAGCTGGAAGTTTTCTTTTAGTGGACAGTATGAATTTGTCATGCTTTTGAATGTTCCTTTTCACCAATTTTGATTAGAGTAGTTAAGAATTACAGACGAGGGCTAGGGTGATTCTTTAATCATTTCTGTCCGAGTTTGTAATTCACTTTGTAGTTCAATTTAGTAGTTATTGTAGTGTTACTTTGAACATTACCTTGCTTTCATTAAGATATAATTTGGGAATACGATAGAAGAATATAGTTTGTTGGGAAGACAACATGAGAAAACTTATAGGGAGAAGACGACGTCAAAATTATATAAGAATAATTCTAGCTCAAGCAGATATCCCATAATCCGTCGTATACGTGAATTCGACTTTGAACAAATTCTCTGGACTTTTTGAATTTGACTTTGAATATTTTTGAAAGCTCATGCAAGTTTATTAGATAGACATTCAGGTCTATATTTTTGGCAGATTGAGCATAGACATGGAACATAGTGATTTCTAGTATGATTCATTGCGATTGTGCGAATTTATTTCTGGTAATCCAGATTTTTGAAATTCTTTTAATTTCGACTCCCTTTGTGAGCTCGTTCAGTTTTTAAATTTTTGTGGATTCTTATGGGAAACTCCAACTTGGTTTAGCGTTCAAATCTAATGGTTAATTTGTACCTTCTCAAGATAGGCTCTTTCCCATGCTGTAGTTTTGACGTGTTTTCCTTTGAGGAGGATCTCCAGTGGAATTATTTTTAATTATGCGAAAACTGAATCGTTCGTTTCACGGTGGTCGGTTGAGAAATACGAAAGAAATACCGTACTTTGTTTGAGAAATATAATTAGTTATGATATGTAATGTAAGGAGAGAAATGTTTAAAATATATGTAAGTCATAATCGAGATGACAGATTTTGAATTCTCACGCAGTAATTTAGACTTGTGAATACAATATTTTATCACTGTTCTGATAAAGATTATTCTCGACACTTTAACTTTTGGCTAATTTGAAGCAACATATTTATCCATGATTGTATAAAAACTTGTGTAATATTCGTAATGTTTGGAAATTTATTAAGAGCTGTTAAGCGATGATATGGTAATAATGGAATTTTGTCTGCGTATTTGAATTGCAATTTAGGAGATAGCCTATTCGACATATGTGAATAGTCAATATCAATTTTTTCAGCACTGAATTAGCTTTAGAGCTATTGCTGAGTGCACTACGGTGTATTATTTTGAACGTGAAATTGAGTCACGATTTTAGCTAGTGGAAAGCTAATGTACAATTTTGAATCCAACATTTAAGAAACCAAGTATTGTAACAACATCATTAATATTTGTTAAGATTTAGTAACAATTGTTTTTAGAATAGAGTTTAATTGGAAAGACTGTAATATTAATACTTGTATAAACTTGAGCTATTTATAATTAAAGTATTGAGTGATAGAAAATCTAATATCTGTGAGAAAGTGAATTGAAACATAATCATTATAATTAACAATACGACATCCGATTAGCTTAATTGTTTGTCATTTAGGACGGCATGGACTTGAAAATTGAAACCAAATAAATGTATATGAATACATGAAATTAACGGTGATGAATAATTCTAGGCGCAACTAAATCTCAGAAATAAAATGTAATTATGTAAAATATGTATATATTAATTGCTACGATTGAATGGAATATTTTTATAAATATGTCAAAAAGAGTTTACGATCATATTAGAATATTTTGTGTGTAAAATTATTATTTTTTTGGAACTTCGTTCATAATGATGAGACGATAGGCAGTTTGCGTGGCTAATTAAGGCGGTTGTTACTTAAACATTTTTCATGCTTCGGCAGAGGCATAAGATTATAAACTTTTGTTCAGTGGAGTTTCTACTTCACGACACTGCGGTTTCAGTTAATAAACTTTTGTTAAATTTTAAAATTCATACGAATGACTTAGTGATTTCTATTCGAATTAGAATGTGCTTCGAGAACCAGTGGGTCATTAGCTAGGATGCTTTTTTAACGCGCCCGAGATTAGATTAATTTAATTATCTTTAAGAGTCTTGGTAGCTCACTTTGGGCTATTTTTCTTTTTTATATGGACCACTGGCATCTTCTTATCACATTCTTTTTAATTTTTGTGGTATTCCTATCCATGGTCTATCCTTGGTGGTGGTGTCTTGGGGGTTATTTTCAGCCGGGGCTTCCAGATTCTACGATCCTGCATTTTCTTCGGATTTCACCAGGTAAGACCACGTGGATACGGGTGCAGTACCATCCCGGCATTTGCTCGAAGACGAGGTGGGAAACCACGGAAGACCACTTCGAGGATGGCTGAGGTGGGAATCGAACCCCCTCTACTCCTTTGGACCACCCAAGGCTGAGTAGACCCCGTTCCAGTCCGCATACCGCTTTTCAAATTTCGTGGCAGAGCCGGGAATCGAACCCAGGACCTCCGGGGCGGCAGATAACCACGCTGACCGCTACGCTACGGAGGCGACTTAACTTTTTGTTACTGTTCGAAAATACACTTTTAGTCATTACCTTACACCTCGTCCCGTATCCATCTGCTTGAACAACTTGTCGAAGCCGACGTGGCATTGACTCAACAAGGTTGGTAAAGCATCCCTCGTCGAGGGCGATCTGCTCCAATACGTCCCACTTTGACTGCGATTATTATGATGGCGCGAGCCTGAGAGCTTAGAGGGGGAAAGGAGGAGAACGAAGGTAGTGGAGGAGGTCACTGCTGCTGTACTTCTGGGAGGCGCAGTAACGTGCAATACAGTTACAGTTGGAGCCGAGGTGAACATTTCCTTAGCAATGAGTGCAGTGAACGTTCCTCCCCTCTCAATCAAGCTGCAGCACATGGACTCACCCACATACGAAACTCGTTGCCATCAGGTAATAATCGTGGTCTAACGCCCCATGAAGCATCATGAGTAGTGGGTTTTTACGGGTTCCAGCACCTCCTCCTCCTCACCCTCCTCACAAGATGGCGGCGGAGCGATATCTCTCAAACGCATGGTCGGATTTTGACGAATGAGGTGCCATTGAACTCGGGCTGACACCCCCTTTCCATTGGACAACTTATTACCACCCCAAAAATAAAACCTACCCCTACTAGGGGATGAAATTGTAATTTTTTAGAAAATCTCGCTTTCCAAGTGCGACATGTGGGAGTTTGAGTGCAAATATGGAATTAAACGTTGTCCACACAAGAGACATGTGTACGGTGGAAAGCCAATGTGAATTAACATGCTTGATTTTTGTTTTTTACGCATGCCCACTCATGGCTTTTGTAAGAGGGCGGGATTTTTAAAGATGGCGGCTGTGGTGTAACCTAACCTAACACAACCCACGAGGGATGAAAAAAAAAGTATTTCAAGCAGCGCTTGTATATAGGCAAACCAATAATCAAAGAGGGACATGTCAGGCCTTGAGTTGAGATCCCCTTTTGATTGATCTCTGTTGATTTGTCCCTTTGGACTGGTCCCTGTTGACTAGCCCCTCCCCCCCCCCCCCCTTGGACGGGCCCTTTTTGACAGGGGGTCATTTTTGATGGATCCTTTTTGACAGGTCCTTTTTGATGGGTCCCTGTGGATGGGTCATTGTTGACGGGTCATTGTTGACGGGTTATTGTTGACGAGTCCCTGTGGACGGGTCCCTGTTGACAGGTCCCTGTGGGCGGGTCCTTGTTGGCGGGTCCCTGTTGACGGGTCCTTTTGGACGGGTCCTCGTTGACAGGTCCATGTGGATGAGTTCTTGTTGACAGGTCCTTTTGACTGATCCCTGGGCCGATAACCTAGATGTTAGGCCCATTAAAACATCAATTATCATCATCATCTTTTGACTGATCCCTTTGGACCGGTCCCTTTGGCCTGATCCCTATGGACTGGCCCATGAAATTTATCCAAATGATGTCAAAGGGCCTAACAACATTTATGTATAAAGCAGTGTGTTGAGCTGACGTTGTTCGCCAGCCCTCACTACTACAATCTCTTAACGATATGAAAGGAGAGTGACGAAATACATGTGAACACGTGTGAGATGACATTATTACCGCCTCCCTTGTGAAAACCACATGTACGCTAACAAGTCACATCCTGTTTGGTTTGTATAAGTGTAAAACTTGGTAGATAGAGGACATGTCAAGGGGTAAGTGCAAAACTTGGTGGATGAATATGTTCTAATGCTAGGGTTAATGAACACACTCTACTACACGGGGCACATGCAATTTGAGGACAGTTCAAGGGATCTAACTTGGTGGATGGATGTGTCATTTGTAGTTGAAAGAGAACAATGCACGTTTTTAAGATGTTAAAACTGAGGAGATTGTACGTGCAATAAGCCAACTTGTTATTTCCTGTGTCACATTGCTGACATGGTAGAGAGCGCACAGTTCTGTTGCTATGACTAACACTGCAGTAATTTAAAACCGCAGGTGTTCAACAAGACAATATTTACCATATTTACCATATTTACATGCAAAGTCAGCAGTAATCTGATACCGCACAGGTGTTCCTAATGTTCATGAAGACAATGGGTGATGATCAAGCAAAGTCAGCAGTAATCTTATACCGCACAGGTGTTCCTAGTGCACTTCGGACTGGCAGGTGTACAGGAAAGGAATTGCAATGATCAGCAAAAAACTGCTGACACGAGTGATGTAAGCCTATATAAGGGAGGTGTCATATATTTTCCTACTGTCTGTCTTTATTACTCGCTACAAGTGAACAGTGCTCTAATACTGCTCAACGGTTGAAAAAAAAAAGCCCTTTTTGGTGGAAAATCATTAAATTATTTTGCAAGGTAAGTACTTATTATTAATGGATTGTAGTCTTTTATTACTAATCGATGTTCAAGTTATTGATTGGAATGTATTTATTGATTGATTGATTTATTTGTTTACAGATAATTGACGTACCTTTAGGTTAGCAGAGTCCTGTACCTTGTTCAGCAGGCGATAAATTATTAAAGGTAAGTACCCCCTCTAATAACTTTTAAACAGCTAGAGCGATATTTTCCAATGTTCACAGCTAGATGTCAATGACAATGGTTTATTTGATAGTCAAAGTTGGAACTACTTGACTATGATGTGTGAAGCTAAATTTGTAGGTTAGATTTGATTAACACTCTGTTAAGTTCGAAAGTTCACTGCTAGGTGTCAGTGACAATAATATTTGTTAACCCATGTTGGAACTACTCATCAATTATGTGAAGCTGAATTTGTGGGTTAGATTTGATTAACGCTTTATCAAGTTCCAAGTTCACTACTAGGTGTCATGGTACCTGGTAACTTAAGTTGGAACCACTCGACAATGGTGTGAAGCTAAATTTGTAGGTTAGATTTGATTAACGCTTTATTAAGTTCCAACGTTCACTACTTGATGTTAGTGACAATGGTACCTGGTAACTAAAGTTGGAACTACTCAACAATTGTGTGAAGCTAAATTTGTAGGTTAGATTTGATTAACGCTGTATTAAGATTCAATGTTCACTGTTAAGTGCCAGCAACAGTACCATATTTACTAACTAAAGTTGGAACTACGCAATAATGGTGTGAAGCTAAATTTGTAGGTAGGATTTGATTAACGCTCAACTCCGAATGTTCATCGCTAGGTGACAGTGTTAGTGACATATCTGCTAATCAAACTTGGAACTACTTGACAATTGTGTAAAGCTCGGTTTGTAGGTTAGATTTGATTAACGCTCTATCAAGTTCTAACGTTCACCACTAGGTGTCAGTGACAATGATATCTATTAACCAAAGTTGGAACTACTTGAAATTAGACTTGCTGAGAGTCCAGAGACGTTTAATTAAAATACTCTACTATGACCATTGGCTGTAATTTAATTAACATATTTTTCTTTTACTTTGTTTTATTTTTATTAATATTTATGGTTTCTTTCTTTTATAGGTAATTTGGAAAGTGATTGATAATCATTATGTTCAAGTGTAGTGATTGAAAAAGCAGTTTTCAAGACCTGACAACCTTCAACGTCATGCAAGTACAAAACATAATCTTAAAATGTTTGTGTGCAGTTATTGTTCTACCACATTTAACAGACAGGATAATCTTGCACGTCATGTAAATTTAATACATGTTAGGTCAGCACCACTTTCGTGTTCAGTTTGTGATCTTGGTTTCTCTGCTGCAAAGCGATATCAATCCCACATGGTTGAAGTGCATGGAGAACAACAGGAATTAAAAACTGTAAAACCACCAACTAGCACGGAACCTTTAAACAAATGTGATGCTCGAAAGCGTAAACGTTCTCAAGATTGTGAAAATAGTTGTGCAACAAAAAGAAAGAAGAATGGTGAACCTCCAATAACACATTGTAATGTATGCAATATTGATATACCTTCTCCATTGATTCAGGGACATTTGCGCAGTATTCATCATAAAAATAACACTTGCCATGAAAGAATTTTTGCTAATATTCAACAAATTGGTAGTGCGTTTAAAAGTCGAATTGCTAGTTACAGACTTCATAGTGAAGAAAAAACTCAAAGTATTGAATCATTTTTAAGAAAAGTTCAACCTAGTGTGTTTGGCTTGGTAGAAAATGTTTTAGTAGAGCATAAATCATTCAAAATGAATTTTGAACCCTTTGGACTATATGTAAAAACTGGGAATAATGGTGAAATTACGGATATCAAACCTTTTAATACAAAAAACATAATTGTTAGTGAATCAACTAATATCAGTGATATATACCAAAATATTTCAAGTGTTATCATTGTGAAGAGTGAAGAGTTCCAGGAAAGGGAGTCAGGTTGGGCGTTAGTCGAAGTACTTTATTTAGAAACTAACATGAATAAGTATAACCCCCTTCGAGCATCATCATACATTGATTTGCCAGTATGAATCAAACGTAAGAATGCTTGTGTAAACGTTATGAATAATGACCATGCATGCTTTGCGTGGGCTGTAACCTCAGCTCTCCATCCAGCAGGAAAGGCTGTGGAGAGAACGTCATATTATCCTCACTATTCCTCAGTGTTAGATTTAATAGAAATGGAATTTCCTTTGGAGATAAAAGACATTAAACGTTTTGAAAATCAGAATAATGTAAGTATTAATGTGTATGGAATTGAAAACAAGAGTATTGTAGGTCCTCTATATTATACGCAGGAAAAAAAGGATGCTCATGTAAATTTACTGCACATAACCGAAGGTGAAAATGCTCACTATTGTTGGATAAAACTGGTCGGTAGTCAGCTATCAAAAGATAAATCTAAAAAGTGGTTGTGTGATGGTTGCTTGCTATATTTTAGAAAAGAGGATCAACTATCTCAACATCAAAAATGGGGATGTAATCATGTGTGTCGGTATTACCGACTCCTAAGAATAACATTCTGAAATTTAAGGACTTTGAGAAGCAGCTTCGAGTACCATTTGTTATATATGCTAACTTTGAGGCTTTGCTAAAACCATTTAATACATGTTCATCGAATCCAACCAAACCTTTTACTAACACTACTCACATTCATGAACCTTTTAGCTTTGTATATTATATTAAATGTAGTTATGATGACTCGTTAAATAAGTTTGGACTCTATAGAGGACCTGATGCACCTTAAGTTTTTATGGAAAGACTTGTAAAAGATGCCATCCGTATATCCTCTATTTTAAATACTATCATTCCAATGCAGCCTCTAACATTATCGCAGCAAATGTGTTTTGAAACTGAAACTAATTGTTTTATATGTGGTGAGTGTTTATATACGGATAGGGTTCGCGATCATGACCATTTAACAGGAAAATATCGAGGTGCTGCTCACCAAGAATGTAATTCAAATTATAGAGTAACAAAATTCATTCCAGTCATTCTACATAACGGTAGCAAATACGATAACCACTTTATTGTTAAAGAATTTGGAGCTTCAGATGTGAAAATTGATGTGATTGCAAATAATAAGGAGCAATACATATCGTTTACAAAATACGTAAAATCTGACACTAAAAAAAGATAAAACTACGATTTTTAGATTCATTCCGCTTTATGCCAAGTAGTCTTGACAAGCTTGGTAGTAATTTAAAATCATATCAGTTTCATGAAATTCAACGTGCCTTTCCTAAAGAAGATGATTTTAATTTGATTCGTCAAAAGGGTATATTCCCTTATGAATATATTAACTGTGTGGAACGTCTTAAGGTGTATTCTTTACCACCAAAAGATGCATTTTACAGTTCCTTAAACACAGGTCATATCAGTGATCAGGAATATTTACATGCACAACGTGTATGGGCACAGTTTGACATTTAAACTTCAGGTGAATTTTCAGACAGATGTGTTGTTATTAGCAGATGTTTTTGAAAATTTCCGAAATGTTTGTATGAAAACTTACGACCTTGATCCTTGTCAGTATTTTACTGCTCCTGGGTTAAGTTTTAGTTCAATGTTGAAAAAGACAAAAGTAAATTTAGAATTGAAGACTGATATAGACATGATTAATTTTCTAAAATCATCAATTCGAGGAGGATTAAGTCAATGTAGTGGACGATATTCTAAAGCAAATAATAAATACATGCTTAGCTACAACCCTTGTGAAGAGTCAAAGTATATTGTCTACCTCGATGCAAATAACCAATATGGTTGGGCTATGAGTCAATATCTACCACTAAACGATTTTCGCTGGCTGACACAAACTGAAATTGATGTTTTCAATGTTAACACTTTAAATGATAATGATGAAAAAGGATATATTTTAGAGGTAAATCTTGAGTACCCTAAAGAGTTACATGATGAACATAATGATTTACCATTCTGTCCTGAGAATATGAAATCTCCATACATAACATCACGAACAAAAATGTTAATTGCTAATGTAAATGATAAATGTAAATATGTAATACATTATCAAAACTTAAAACAGTGTCTACAGCATGGATTAAAACTAACTAAAATTCATCGCGTATTACAATTTCATCAGTCAGCTTGGCTCAAACCATATATTGATCTGAACAATAATTTAAGAACACTATCAACAAATGCTTTTGAGAAAATTTTTAAAAACTTATGAATAATAGTGTTTTTGGAAAGACTATGGAGAATGTTGATAAGCGAGTTGATGTAAAGCTGATAACAAAGTGGGAGAATGAAGGTCAAAGGTATGGTGCGAACAACTTAATAAGAAAGCCTAACTTTCATAGCTGTTCAATTATTCATGAGGATTTAGTTGTAATACAAATGAATCGTCTTAAAGTAACCCACAACAAACCCATATATGTGGGTTACACCATTCTGGAATTATCAAAAACACTTATGTATGAATTTCACTATGATTATGTTAAGAAAAACTATCATGATAATGCAAAATTGCTCTATACAGATACAGATTCTTTTATTTATGAATTTAAAACTGATGATTTTTATGAGGATATCAAAACTGAGCTAAATAGGTTTGATACAAGTGACTATCCCAAGGATACTATCTACCATTTACCTCTTGTAAACAGAAAGGTTCTAGGAAAATTTAAGGATGAATGTGCTGGTGTTGTTATAGACACCTTTGTAGGTACAAAATCTAAATCATACAGCTATATGACGATTGATGATGTAGTAATAAAAAAATTAAAAGGAGTGAAAAAGAATGTTGTTAGTAAAGAGTTAGACATAAGTGATTTTAAGAACTGTATAGTCAGTAACCCACCTATATTAGATAAGAAAATGTGTGTTTTTAGAAGTAAAAATCATCAGTTACATACCAATTTACTGAACAAAGTTGCTTTATGTAATGAAGACAACAGACGATTTATTATACCCAACATATTTGATACTCTTGCTTGGGGGAACCGTCGCATTGACGAATATTACTTTACTTAAGTCTAATGTTCACCATATTGTATCATTTGTAGTGTGTTTTATACTGTGATATTTTTGTAAAAACTGTAAGTATAATGTATAATGTTAGGCTACTATTGTTTACTTTACTGTAAAAATTTGCTTTTTTATATTATGGTTAAACAAATTATTTTTAAAAATGTATAAAATGTAAAAACTGAACAAGACAATATAAAAAATGTAAAGTGGAAATTAAATATCCATATGTGAAAAATGGTTAAAATGATTTTTTAAAAAATGTACAAAATGTAAAACTAAACAAGGGTAAAGTAAACATGTAAAGTGAAAATTGTAAATATCCATGTGTGAAAAAATAAAGAAATGGCTATCACCATTTTAAAAATTAAAAGACATTGTGATCTGATAAACCTTGTTTTTTATTTCACAACAAATAGGGCTTTACAAAATAGAATACAAAGAAAATACCAATTTCTCAATCCTTTTCAATGTCCATGTCCACTAATCATTAACTTTCCTTTTATAGCACTAATTAGAATGAGGGCTGCCAACCATTCTCCCACTGAGGCATCACAGGATGTCAAAGGTTGTTTAGCTTTTTTCAACAATACTTTATCCGCCACACGTCTTAATGCAGGATGCCTATGGCGATAAGAAAGGTCATGTTCTTTGCACGCTTGATCCAAAGGATTAATAGGTACATCACCACGTTGCAAACGTTGATTCAGCTTTGTTCCAGGACCACAAAAACGATAACCAGGAAGATGGATTTCAAAAGGTAAGTATTGAATGACTTTGACAATGACACCATGACCAGTACAAGTTTGACATATCCTTTTCCATAGGTGGAGAAAAGGTTTAATTTTCCCCTTCATCTGTAGACGATGCTGATGTTGTTGCTTTTTTTCTCGCCATCACACCCGTGGAATGAGGAAACAAAGTCTTTACACTGACTTTTATGACCGTGATAGAGTTTGACCAGCTGGCAAGTAGCACACTGTCTCATAGAGGGTATTTTTTGCCATGGGCACTTGCTTATGGTGATCATAATCTGTACATGGTTGCAATTCACTTAACACAGGGTCTTGAGTCCATGATCTTGGTACATGTTGCCAGATTTTTTTCACTGCATTTGCTACCACATAATAAATGAACGATTTTGGAAGAGCCAATAATTCTTCTTTGGTAAAACTGTCTAGTTTCTTTTTACACACAAAGAACTTTCCAATCGCTTTATCGGTAGCATCCCCTTTCTCCATGGTATAATGTAGATGTTTACACGTCGCTTGTAGAAATCTCACTGGTGTCATTCACAGGTGAACCTAGAGTTTTAATTTTATTTAACAACTCACAGCAGGCATTGGTGGTTAGCCAATGAAACAATTGCCACACCTGTGCCAAGGCTTTATGGGTAATGTTGTCACAGGGGTAGCGGTCCATGAGTGTTTGCAGCGAGGGACTGCCCAAGTCCATTAAATCGATATATTCACAGTAAGACGCCAAGAATGGTTGTAGCCATTGACTTTTTTCACTACCTTTCACAAATACCTCATGGGCAGAAGATAAGTGGGCTTTCATGACCATATCCAAGTGCTTATATGAAATGGTTCCTTGCTTCCAGTCTAGTTGCATATGATTTTCAATCCACTGGCTTTGTTTACGGTCTTTATCACACAATAAATCAAACGCATATGGTGGTTTAAACACCAAATGGGTAGCTTGCGATATCCAAAAAGTGGAACAATCGATGATGGCCACTTCTTTAAATATAAATTTGTTATCTCCAATTTTAAACCCTTGACAGTCAACAATTAGTGTACGCAACATGTTCACTCTTGTCTGGATCAAGTCCAACTGACCAGAGACTGACGTCGTCCAGTAAGGTGTACCCATGGCATTTACTTACATTCCATTCTAGTAAAAAAATAAAAAATCACTGACTAGTCACTATTGAGGTTAGGATATGACAGGGGGCATAAGAAATAATAATATAACAACAACAACCAACTTTTTTATTACATTATTTTATTAGCATAACAAGTTTTACATTCTTTTGTCATTCTGGGATAGGGGCGGTACCAACTCATACAACAAAAAAGTATTTTATGTTTATAGCGTCCATAACACCGATGATATCCCAATGTCTCTAAACTGGGTGTTTTTGACTGTGAGCTGCTCACTGAAGCACCGTTGACACCATAAAGTCCACATGTATCATAACTTTTTTCATCACTCAGCGGCGTGAGTTAGGGGTAAATTGAATGATAGGGTATATTACCCACATCCATTCTGCACAGGTAGGGGCAGGCGGGTGACCAGCGCTGATGTTCTTTCATGGGTTCATCACTTTCTTCCCATTGATCTATGATGATGGGACAAAAGTCACATTTCACTTCATCTCTTGTTTTTAAATAATAGAATCCAGTGGCCGCCAAGGCTTGAGGGTTTATGAAAGGCACCGGCCACGTCACAAAGGTCTTGAGACGTTGTTCCTCAGATTTTAAATTCATGGGTGTGTCGTCTCTCGATGCTTTAAAGCAAGACATGACTGAGCGGCTTGACGTAGGTTGACCTGTTATTTATACACTTGTCACTTGGTTGGACAGTGGATAATAGTTGACTTGTTTGTGATGAATGATCAAACAGTAGGCCGTCGTATTGGCTGGAACATTATCATGCGTTTCAAAATCTAGTCGAATGTCAATATTGGATGGCTTGACAGACTCTTCCAAGTAGGAACAGTCAAAGACAATCAGCGGCGCCCTTGTCTTAAAAGCTTGGGGTGACAACATGGGTCAATTCTCTTTTTGATAATACGACCATCGAAATTTAGAAAACAAGTCGTACAGAAGGCCAAATTTATTTTTTGAAAAATCTAAATCCAGTCCTTCATAGGGAAACACAGCACCGTTGAGGAAAAGACGTGCATTTATTAATTGCAGGTGATCAAAAATTGCGTGGCATCTTTGGTTTGTTGATACTTGCGATTTGTTTGAAAACCCACGATCATGTAGAGAGGTCTCTCTGTATAGCGGGCTGTTTTTACAGACCAACTGTGTGTGTTGGTGGTGGGCAATAGCGGGTACTCATGGAGTGCCCAGCTTCTAAATTCCATGGGTAGAGGTATATCTCTCTTTACCATTTTGAGTATGTCCAGTTTTTTGCTATCATTAAGGGTCACATGAGTCACTTTCCATAGCAAGCGTTGTAGTTGAATTTTTGAATCTATGGGGGCATTGTCGGCTCCCTTGAGTGCATTATTATCACTCCTGTCTCTCACCAAATAAAGCACTTGCCTTGCATTCACCACAATTCGCTGGTTATCTTCGGCAAAGCCTAAAATCAGTTTAAGAGGTAAAAATCCAGTAAAGGTGCCATCCGTGTGTACCATCCAGTCATTGGTCGAGTCAGGGCACCAACCCGCCATGCAAAGTGTTTTAACTTCTTCCTCACTATAAGAGGGATATAGTTTCATGACACTGGAAATACCCACATTTCGAGTGCTATCCACTACGATATCGTTAATGACATACCGCACCTCAGAAAACAGAAAGGCAAAAGCATGGTTGGCTAACTTGGATGTGGTAGGTGTAGAGCCATCGGCTATGGTGAGCCGACCTTCAATCTGAATGACACTTTCATGCGGTAGGATGTAAATATCATGGTTGTTGATAACAAATTGAATTTCATAATTGTTATTGAGTCCAGGTGTTTGAGCTTGATTGGAATGGAGATCAATTCTTACCACTCCTGGTTGCTCCTCGATGTGGTTCGCTACCTCCAGGATAGAATTCATCATGGGGGTTGACGTGGTAACCCAAATGCTGTAAAATCTGCTTGTCCTTAGATGTTAACGTGTATTCACGTGGCAAACAACTAACACCATTCCTAGACGGTGTTGTTGCTTTATACACAAACTTCATAGTGGCTTTAGCACCAACTTGTAAGTCACTGGTGTGGTAGAATCCAGATCAATGAGTTGTTGATCTCTGTTGATCAGTCTTAATGTTATATTACTAATACCATCGACAGCCACAGAATGAAACAGCACCACTGGAGGGTTTTCACGAATAATATAGCCATTAGGCGATGTTACAATAAAGTCATAAAGCGAATGTGATGGTTCTTGATTGGTGTACACTTGGCTAATAATATTACACGTTACCGACACGTGACGGTCCTCAATGAATTTCACTTCATGATCTGATTCATGTTTTTGTTGGGCTCCAACACGTGTGGTTTAAATCCTAGTAATGGACCAATGGAATCGGGGTGTGTTTTAAAGTCAATTTTGAATGTAGAAAAAATACTGCAGCGATGAGTGTTGGTATTTCCTACAAGTTCAAATTTGTGCGTTCCATCGAGAAATGACTTTAAACCATATTCATTGATCAACACCACATAAATGTGTTCATAAATGTCATCTATCGTATATCCACCAGAGTTCAGGGTGAGCACACAATCATCATAGTAAAACTTGTTGTTCACATTTTCACGTATGTTGTATATTCGATTGTACGTTTCAAGTGAAACAAGTCCTAAACCATAAGGTCTTTCACTCAATTCAATAGGCGGGTAAAAGTCTAGGCTGACTTCAGGTCCGCGTCCATGCAGTGTAAACGTCTTACTTTCCGCTGACATACTGTTGACGTTTTTGCTTATGCTGCGTCTTATATAAAAAAAAAATAAACACAAACGTCCACACTGTTGGCTGTTAAATGTTTGCTCACGTTTCACATTATAAAATATGTTGATCCTGTTTCCAAAATAGGTCACTAATTCCATGGGCGGAGGCAAGTTCCCAAAACTGTCAAAGTACCATACGTTGGATCACTCTTTGACATAAGCTACATAATGTGTTCCTGGTCCTCGGTGATCATCCAAATTGACAACAGCACATTCCTGTTTCCAGGGTCGTGGGGGTAATTGGTTTCGCATAAACACACCTCGAAAATGAGAAAGCTTTAGTTGTTTAGCATAGCTTTCCACTTGTTGATGCGTCAGGGCATGTCTTGCTATGGCTGAGGTTAAAGATGTTTTTTTAAATTTCGAAATGGTGAAATTCCAAATCCTTGTTGATAAAAGGCTGGCTTCAAATTAGCATTTCTAGCCCCCATAGCAATGGCTTCCATCGTTTCATTGTGTCGCTGACTTTCTTTTAGTTGTTGCTTGTCCTGCTGTGCGGCTTTATTCGTTTTTGCCACCGCACTGGCACCACCCAAATGTGAACCCAGAGCAGCCAGACCAGCGAATAATGCAGGTAAAAATCCAGCTCGTTTGGGGACGGGAATCACTCGCCCTTGTTTTGAACCCTGTTGCAGCCTTTTTGGAATAACATGTCTCTGTGCCGCTCGAAGAGCTTTCCTTATGGTCAACACATTATTTTTTATTTTTTTCTTTCGTGAGGGCTTGTCCACGGATGCTTTGCCAATGAGAGGGTCTTATTTTTAGTCTTTTTATTCTTTCTTACCACATATCTTTGTTTCACCATGATGATGGCCAACAACCTTTCACAAGAAAGTTTAAGTCACAACTAACGTTAGGTTGTTATTTTCATGGCTGTATATTCCAATTCCACATAAAGCGGGAAATCGTTTATGGTTTTTCCAGCTTGCTTTTCATCCCATGTCAACATGAGGTGAAAGGATAATTCGTCACCTGCATTGACCATTTTATGGTTATGGACCAACATCCTATGACCGTTTATCTCTACATGTAAATGGTTTTCATCTGGCATCGCGTATTTCATGTGAATGGTTCCATCATAGTGTAATCGATAGTGGTGTAAACCCGAAGCAAGCATATAGGTCAGGTGCTGGTCATGGACTAGCGGTAAATGGTTCCTGTCATTCACAGGTCTTTCATTTGTCAGATACACTAAAAATATAGATGGGATAAATTTATAAAGACTTTTCATTTGGTAGGTGAGGTAGCGTTTGGTGCAGACATCATCATCTTCTTGTGGGTCTTCCACGTGAATAATGCGGTGATGATTAGCTGTATAGCCATCCACAGTAAGCTGAGGCACTTTGTTATATAACTCATGCGCCTTGTTATCCACATACTTTTTTGTAGTAACGTCTGTAGACACTTGAGGATGTTTCACATGGGTTAACCGTTTTCACTTAAAGTCATAATGTCGCTGTTTTGTGCGTGGCACTACAGACCTATCCACATAGTGTTTATTAGCAGGATCTGTGTCTTGTTTAGGATCAAGTATGGGAACAGATCTAGTTTTGGCCATCAATGCACGTCCAAAGACATCCATCGTCAACCTGTAGTACGAGTCTACAGTTTCTATGACAAGGTTCGGTTCCATGTATATATAGACAGCCTGCTAGCCTCTCTAAGCCTTAGTTGAAATGAAGATTATTAAGCAGCAAGAGTCATTTCCCGTGGGGGACATGGTTTCCCATCTCTGTCCCACATCACGTGAACAACGCCATGGTTCACTGTTTCCATCTTCCATTCGCCGCATCATTGTGGGGCCTTCGGGATGTGGAAAGACTAATATTTTACTGACGCTTATTACAGCGCCCAATGGTCTGCGTTTTCAAAATATTTATATTTTTGCAAAATCTCTCTACCAACCCCTCTACGTGTTTCTGGATCAAGTCATGTCTGGATTACAAAATGAGAATATGGGTTATTTCACATTTTCCATGCAAGAAAATGTTATTTCACCGGATGAGGTAAAGCCTGATTCACTCATGATTTTCGATGATGTATCCACTGAACGACAAGGCATCATTCATAGCTATTTCAGCATGGGTCGACACAAACATATCGATTGCTTCTATCTTGGACAAACGTATTCTAAAATGTCCAAACAGTTGATTCGTGACAATGCCAATGTCATTGTTTTATTTCGTCAGGACGAGAGGAACAATCGTCACATTTATAATGAACATGTGAATCCGGATATGACCTTTCAAATGTTTACAGAATTGTGTGCTTAGGGCTGGAACACTCAACGTCATGCCTGTTTAGTGATTGACAAACAAAATGAACTCAACCAAGGACGGTATCGCTTAGGGTTTGATAATTTTATTGCTATTTAAGGCACTGTGTCATTCCCTCTCAAGTCATTTGTTAAGACACCATGGTGTTAGCAGAGAGTCAATTGAAAAAGCATATTATTAGAGCAAAAATTCTATTCGCCAAAAGTTCCGTCAATTGAAACGATCACGTGCGGATCATGCTTTGTTTATTCAACAACATTTAGCACCTCCGCTAAAAGCTATGTTGAAACCCTCCTTCAAGCCATCTGAAACGCTACCTACCGTTTCACAAGTCACTCAGACGCACCACGAGGACCCTGAGTAAGAGGAAGAGGAACAGGAACAGGAAGATTTAACTAGTGTTAGCGAGGTTGAGGATGACGAGGAACAAGTGTTTACATCTCAAAAAATGACCTCACCCCTCGCAGAGTTTTTACGAAAAAAGAAATCCTTGGCCATGGTCGAAACACCTTGCCCTTCCAGATCGTCGCCGTTTTAACAACTCTTGGCCACCCCTTAACATAAAGCTCAACTGAAAACCATTTTAATAAAATATTATGGATCAACACTGGAACCCTATTTCACCGATTTATTTATTGGAAACACAGATACCACATATGGTGTTCGCTATGAGGATGATAGTTTTAAAATTGGGGATTCATCGATTAAATTTGCTCGTAATAAAGCTGTCATTAAAAAGATCAATTATAAATTAACACCAGGACTGTTAAAGCTGCTATTCTCTCGGACCCCCCCCCCCCTTCCCATGATTATACGCTAGAGGACCTTGCCAAATATAAATCCATTTTATTGAACACCCATGCCCACAAAAGACAGTATGATCCCACTCAACAAGTGAATGCCAATATATCTCAAAAATATAAAACCAACATTGCAAAAATGTTCCCCACCAGTCAAAGTGGTCGTCGTAAAGTGTCCGCTTCGGGAGTGACATTTAAACCATTAAAACCCCTTGTGGATGTTACCTACTGGCACAATCCCAATAAGCTCGTCCAGCGACTACAGCTGTTGCATGCTTCACGTCAAGCCGGTCATACCGGTCACGATTGGGAAATTCAAGAAATTGAAGAAGAACTTCGAAATGCCAAAATTATTGTTTAAGCCTTCACCCATTAAAGTGGGTATTGCTCATGAGTTGCATCGTCCAGCTAGACGTCACTATCCACGACTTAAGGTGATTTCACAAGGTGTGGATGAACTTTGGCAAGCCGATTTAGTGGAGATGATTCCCTATGCTAGTGTTAACGACGGTGTACGCTATATGTTGACGGTCATTGATGTGTATTCCAAAATGGCGTTTGTTCAACCCGTGAGTCGCAAGTCTGGTCCGCAAGTCACCAAGGCCTTTAAAAATATTATTCAACAATCCAAACGTCAGCCTCAGTTGTTACAAACCGATCAGGGAAAGGAATTTTTCAACAAGGATTTCTCCAGTTTTCTCAAATCTAAGGATATTCACCATTACACTACATACAGCAATCTCAAAGCCAGTGTGGTCGAGCGGTTCAACCGAACATTGAAAACCCATATGTGGAAAGCCTTTACCGCTCAAGGCTCATATCGCTGGCTGGACTTATTACCTGAGCTAGTATCACGTTATAATGACACCAAACACAGAACCATTGGGACTAAGCCACGACTTGTAACCAAAAATATTCCGCGACTGGATAAACTGTTTAACCCCATAAAAACAGCAGACTCTAAAAGTCATCGCCTTAACATCGGGGACTATGTTCGTGTGAGCAAATTTAAGTCTATCTTCAACAAGGGCTACACACCAAACTGGGGGACTGAACTATTTCGAATTTGACAAGTCAACCTGAACAGTCCAGTCACCTATTTACTCGAGGACCTCAACCATCAACCCATAAAAGGCAGGTTTTATCTCCAAGAACTCCAAAAGACAGCGTTTCCAAATCATTACCTTGTGGAAAGAGTGTTGAAACAAAAAGGAAATAAACTATATGTAAAATGGTTGGGATTTAGCTCAGCCTTTAATTCGTGGATTAATAAATTACATGTTGTATGAAACTGTGCACCTTGTATTTATTTATTTATTCACTCATGTTGTACTTAACCTATAGCCCTATGTGTGTACAGTCCTCAGCTCCACATGTATTATTATAAGCAATACATATTTCTTTCTCTCTTCACATGTGTTCTCACTTACACCGACTCTCACCCTCTCCTCACCTTCACCTCCCACCAAACTCAAAACAGGATGTAACTTGTTAGCTCTTATCGCGCACGTGCACAGCTAACGTTCAAGGTGAACACCTGTGTGTTAGGTCATATTACACATGAACTTGCATTTTCTCACGTACGAACCAAAACAGGATGTGACATGTTAGCGTACATGTGGTTTTCACAAGGGAGGCGGTAATAATGTCATCTCGCACGTGAGATTGTAGTAGTGAGGGCAGGCGAACAATGTCAGCTCAACACACTGCTTTATACATAAATGTTGTTAGGCCCTTTGACATCATTTGGATACATTTCATGGGCCAGTCCATAGGGACCAGGCCAAAGGGACCGGTCCAAAGGGATCAGTCAAAATATGATGATGATAATTGTTGTTTTAAGGGGCCTGACATCTAGGTTATCGGCCCAGGGATCAGTCAAAAGGACCTGTCAACAAGGACTCGTCCACTTGGACCTGTCAACAAGGACCCGTCCACAAGTACCCGTCAACAGGGACCCGCCAACAAGGCCCGTCCACAGGGACCTGTCAACAGGGACCCGTCCACAGGGACTCGTCAACAATGACCCGTCAACAATGACCCATCCACAGGGACCCGTCAAAAAGGACCTGTCAAAAAGGATCCATCAAAATGACCCCCTGTCAAAAAGGGCCCGTCCAAGGGGGGGGGGGCAGTCAACAGGGACCAGTCCAAAGGGACAAATCAACAGGGATCAATCAAAAGGGGCTCTCAACTCAAGGCCTGACATGTCCCTCTTTGTTTATTGGTTTGCCTATATACAAGCGCTGCTTGAAATACTTTTTGATCATCCCTCGTGGGTTGGGTTAGGTTAGTTTACACCACAGCCGCCATCTTTAAAAAGCCCGCCCTCTTACAAAAGCCATGAGTTGGCATGCGTAAAAAACAAAAATCAAGCATGTTAATTCACATTGGCTTTCCACCGTACACATGTCTCTTGTGTGGACAACGTTTAATTTCATATTTGCACTCAAACTCCCACATGTCGCGAGATTTTCTAAAAAATTACAATTTCATCCCCTAGTAGGGGTAGGTTTTATTTTTGGGGTGGAAATAAGTTGTCCAATGGAAAGGGGGTGTCAGCCCGAGTTCAATGGCACCTCATTCGTCAAAATCCGACCATGCGTTCGAGAGATATCGTGCCGCCGCCATCTTGTGAGGAGGGTGAGGAGGAGGAGGTGCTGGAACCCGTAAAAACCCACTACTATCATGCGAACATGGGAGAGGGGAGTGGGGGCGGCAAAGCCAGTGTTCCCTTATCTAGAAATTTCACCTTGGCCACACCTGTTCAATAGAGTTCAAGTCTGGAGCTCGAGGGATCCAACTGAGCTGATCAATGGTGTTGTGCTCGGAACACTACCACTCGTAGGGATTGGGCATGGACTGTATTTATAGACATTTGAGAAGCCATTTTTCAGTGTTGCCTTCATAATCTAGGACAATAATTGATTTTCAGTTGGTCAACATGCTAATAAGCCAATTAAATTGCGTGGAGAAGAAATAACACTTGCTATTATGGAAAAAGAATATATGGATTAATTATCCAGTTTGTATACACTTTTTGAAAAGTATTAATCACAGTAAAAAGTTCCAGGGGAGCTGGCTTTCCCCTTTCCCCTCATTTGTTGTGATCGGTTATTTGTGAGTGCCCCAAACGGAATCTATGCTACTGAAATACTATACAGTATACGATAGTGCATTGTCTGCCTAATTACATAGAGTAGCTTCAGTCAGCTAATTAGTGACGAACGGAGGAGTCTTTCTTAATTAGGCACATTAACGTGAACTGTATTACCTCATCTGGATATCACTGTCTCACGCTCGGAACCATAAGATTCTGTAGAACGTGCAAACATGTGTCCAATGTGAGATATCCCTCTGTCCGATGGAGCACTCCAGCCCCATCAAACGATATTCACCCCCTAACACGACATAGATATGACGCTACTACGTCAACACTCGGCTAGCTCTATCTTTTGTCGTATCGGACTGTCCGTGGCCTGTAAACATGAACCTGACCGACCACCGCCGAAATTAAAGAAGTCGCGTCGGAGAATATCACATGATCCCAAATACGATTCAACTCCACCTCGGTAAAGGCGCACTTCAGAGAGAGACTCCTTGGCGGCAGATTTCTGCAAACGAGCCCGGCTTCTCGTAATCGTTTATGAACCTGCATTAGTTCCACCGAGGTTAAGAACTGATTTTCCAGCAAAGTTTCAACCAAACGGTTGTCTTCTTCCCTAGTAGAAACCCACTTTAAATCAGTGCCCAGTAGTCATCCAATGTCCTCTGACATCCCCCACTGCTGTATCCATCTGTGAGCAGCCCTAGGTGAATCGCCACACTGAATCGTTGCCTCATTAATGATAAAATTATCGTGTTGGTCGACCACAGCCCTTGCACTTTCGGCGCGTGGGAATGACGTGCCATGTCAGAATGGAATGAAGCATTTAGGCTCCCGCACACCGGAGTGATCACGGTGGCGGTTAAATACTTCATGCAGAAATAAATAGAAGCTTTCAGGCAGGCAGCGATCAGATCAGTGCAGCGTTCTACTACGCGGTGGTGATCAGATGCAGCTTGTCGAGTTTGACCGCTGTCCATGTCTCTGTGTGTTGGCATGACAATGAGTGCGACAACAGAGCAACCATTGAAGAAGTGAAATTATTTGATTTGTCGCATCCGGGCCATAAACATATAGCCCTAGTTCAGTAGATCATCAACGCATTCCATTGGCATTCTAAAGTAAATGTAGAATCGTTCATGTTGTCGCAGTTGCCGACATAAAGTGTGAATTTCTCCTTGATGCTCACGAAGTAGATTCAGGTCGTGAATCCTCGTTCTCTTAGGTTTCTTTTCTGAAAAATATATTATTTAATTAATATACAGTATATTATTTGCTTTTTTTCATCATCATCATCAACATCTTGCACAGTTTCCAGCCACTGGCCGGGTCTGTTTGGAACATAAGCCTCTCCAACGTCTTCTGTCTTCCCACCATCTCTCAGCCTCCACCCTTGTCCAGTCTTCCCCTCTCTTCTTCACGCTTTCTTCCACCCCCTTCAGCCACCTGTCTCTCGGTCTTCCTCTTGGTCTCTTTCCTTCCCACTTCGTCTCGTGTATCCTCCTGGGCATCCTCTTCTTCTCCATTCGTTTTGCATGTCCATACCATCTAAGTCTACATTCCTCTATACCATCCTGAAAGGGTTCCTCCTTCATTGATTCTCTGGTCCTCTCATTTCTTATTCTATCCATCTTTGTAGCTCCAATACTGCTTCTCAAGAACCTCATCTCACCTGCCTGTATTCTGCTCTCCTCCCTTCCTTTCATAACCCAGGTCTCCGAGGCATACGTCAGGATAGGGACATAGTACTTCCAATATATGATCTTTTTGCTGTTCTGAGGGACATCCTTGCTCCATATCGTGCTTCTCACACTCCTCCGGAATGCTTCTGCCTGTCTCTCCCGCTCATTTATTTCTCTATCGTTTCTTCCATTATCTTGTATCAGGCTTCCTAGATACTTGAAACTCTCCACTTTCTTCAGCTGTTCCCCACCAATTGTTATTCCCGTTGTGGTTCTTTCCTTCTTCCTTGTTGTGATCACCATCACACTCTTATTTATGCTAATTTTCATCCCATATCCTTGTATTATTCCTTCCCACACGTCCTACTGCTCCTGTACCTCCTCCTCCTTGTTTCCCCAAATCATCAAATCATCTGCAAACACCATTGCTTTCATCTTTCCTTCCCCAATTACTTGTGCCACTCGGGTCATTATGTCATCCATCACCACAATGAAAAGTAACGGCGACAGTGCATTTCCTTGTTTCAGGCCGTTTCGCTGTTTCAACCAGTCCGATCTCTCTCCTCCCACTTTCACACAGCTCTCGCTTCCCTTGTACATCTCCTTTATCCTCAGTATAGTCCATTTTTCTACACCTCTATCCTCCAGGGACTTCCATACTTTGTTTCTGCATACACTATCATATGCTTTCTCAATGTCCAGGAAGGCCATCAGTAGATCTGTTCCATACTCATAGTGCTGTTCTTGTAACTGCCTTACAGCAAAAATCAAATCCACTGTGGACCTTCCTGCTCTGAAGCCATGTTGTTCTTCCCTCATCCCTCCTTCTATCCTTGTCCTAATTCTCCTTTCCAAAACTTTCTCGAAGATCTTTGCACAATGACTCATCAGTGTTATTCCCCGATAGTTTCTGCAATCTGTTCTACTACCTTTCTTGAAGATCGGGACAATTATTCCTTTTTTCCAGTCCTCTGGGGTCTTCCTTTCCTTCCATGCTGTCCTCATCACTCGGTACAACCACTGTATCCTCACCTCTCCTGCTGCTCTCACCATCTCCACACTCAACTCATCCACACCCGGTGCCTTCCCTCCTTTCATCTTGTTCACTGCATCTTCCACTTCTTTCCATGTTAAGTCCTTTTCTGTTTGCAGTTCATCTTCCTCTTCCCCGATTTATTCCCCCTCACCGTGGTTTCTATTTGGGTTCAGAAGTTCTTCAAAATATTCTAACCACATTTTCTTCAGTTCTTCCCTATTTTCTATCTCTTGTCCCCTTTTGTTCACCATTCTAACATAATCCGTCGGATTATGCGATTTGTATTATTTTTAAATAAGTTACTTTCCACATTTCTCTAATTGTATACAATGAATGGAATAATTACCTTGCTCACTGCTGCTCCTCATCAGCAACTACCACTGCCAACGGTAACGCTTCTTCCTCCAGTTGAGATAACCGATGCATCCTTGACGTACACGATTTTCCAAACTGATCGCTACCACCGCGCGTCTGGGTGTGAAAAGACCTGATCGCCATCATGATCGCCACCACCATCGCACACGCCACCGCGATCACTTCGGTTTGTGGAAGCCCCTTAGCATCGAAGTTGGCTCGGTCAAACTCGGATGTGTTCTTTGCCTGACGTAATATTGGTGTATTTGTTCGCAAACAACAACAAACAATTAATTCTGCACAGACTCATGTATGCGTGGTGGCGCAGCTCTCAAGCTCTTTGCTTCTCACCAAGGCAGACTGGGTTCAATTCCCGGTCAGTGCATGTGAGATTTTTGAAATGAAATGCTATATCTTGTGGCTCAAATTTCTCGTAAAGAGGAGGTCCCGTGGCTCATGATCGCTAGATTAAAGGTCACGTTGAACTAAAAGCTTCCTTCTTCTTTTGCTTTTGAGCACCGACCACCTTGTGATGTAGCGTCTAGTAGGATATTCTTGGCTGTCACCCCGGAGGTCTGGATTCGGGGTTCAATTCCCGGCTCAAACAAGAAATTTAGGCTAATTCTTGTTAGAGGGCTGGAGCGGCTTACACTCAGTCTAGTGAGGAAAAACGGAGAAGATGTGGGTTCGATTACCACCTCAGCCATCCACGAAGTGGATTCCATGGTTTCCCACTTCTACTCCAGGCAAATGCCGGAATGGCTCGTAACTTCACAGCCGCCACCACCCCAATCCTTACCTGAATTATGTTACAAATACACACACTACTACAGACACCACAATGACACAGGTTATCAAACCAATTTCTACATGCACCCAACTACACGGGGATAAATGACTTCAATGTCCAAGCCCGTCAATTAACAAAAACAAATAAAGCTTCTTAGTGCCTCAATTAAAATATACTAGACGTTTCGCTAAATATCGTGTTTGAGTAGTCAATAGAACATGGTGTGGCAATGAGGTTATAAAATGCAGGAAGTCTCCTCTGTCCGTCTATGTAAGTAGGCAGACAACTGCTGGATTGGTGGTTGCGACTTTGCCCGAGATGGATTGCATTTAAATCGACGAGGCGCTTTCAACCTAGGAATCCTACATGACAGGGTCGTCGGTTCGTGCCGGCTTTCGTGAGGAAAAGCCGGTCCAGAGGTTGATAGCTGATGGGGACAGAAGGAGCTATTTTGGGTTATTTGCTGCGGAGGTAAAACTCTAAGATTGGATTACTGCAGGTTAATTGTCTTAGTCTAGGAAATAAATTAATTGAATTTTGGAACCCTGTAGAGACGTATTCTCCGGACATTGTCATTGATACTGAATCTTGGTTATATGTGGATATCAATAGCAACAAAATAATTGAATGGACCTACGAAATATTATACAGAAGGGATCGGGGAAAAGCGAGATGGCGGGCTATTTACTTGTGAGTGCAAAAATATAGCTAGTTTCTTAAAGTGGGCTGATACGGATTGTAAAATGTTATGTGTACAAATCTCGGATAAAGGAAATTAATTCCCCCTTCAGGTGATAGGGACGTATAGAGCACCGAATGATAGCTTTTCGCTCCTCTTCACCCTGTGTGATAAAAGAGCATAATAATTGTCGGAGTTTTAAACCTCTTTAAAGTAGACCGGTCTGATGAGTAAACTAGCTGTGGTCAAGCTCAGACAATGAGCAATAAGGAGAGACCCTAACGGCCAGGAAGTGAAGCTACGAGGTACTCCCGCGCTAGTGCTCAAAACATTGCGTTAGGCTCATAAGGATAGCATGGGATGGTGCTACATACGTTCTAAAAAGTGGTGATATTTCGCGTGTGGGTCGAAAAGCCGACGTGTGTGGCATATGGTTGCGCAAATAGAACTCCCACCTGCCAAAAAGAATTTCATTTCACAAGAACGTGCACTTTATTGACCATGTATTGTGTAAAGTTTTCAACCTTACAGTAGCTACCTTACTGTTCTAGTATCATTCGTTAAATGTTCAAATAGTGACATATATGTCCACAAATATAAGTATTTTGATTGCTAGTAATTAATTACGGATATTTTCCTTCATTTGTTGCTGGATATAGTTTTTGCTAGTCAATTAATGAACGGTATTAACCTAATTACCCCAATCTATTTTGAACGTGGTTTGAGCTCTAGAGATATTACTCGTGGGTGTTAAAAGATTGATATGCCATTATTTGCATATTTTAGCTTGTTAATCTCAAGTCTCAGCCTAGGCCTTGTCTATTTTTTGTCACCAAAACTGAAGTGGACTATTGTTTTAAACATCGTGCAATAAATGCAATAGCGCCAAAACCCACTCAGTTCACATGCCTTAATTTATTTAATTTATTTAATACACATTCGTCAATATGATGGCAGGCCTGCTGGCATCTTAGTAATTATTTGCTTATTACTGTGTATAAGTTAAGAATACAGTGATGGGTGTCTGGTTGCCTGTAATCCCACAATATGTACAGTTTATATAAACTGCATCCCGGTATAATACATTCATTTCCCAAGTGCTTTAGTATATTTAAATAATAATATTATTAATAATAATGTTAATGGTTTTACGTCCCTATCAACTACTGTGGCTTTTAGAGACACCGGGGTGCTGGAATTTGACCCGAAGGGGATCGTTAACGGGCCAGTTAATCTACTGACACGGCTCCCTCGCATTTGTGCATCCTCAAATTGCCAGCTGACTGCGCCGGGATTCGATCCTGCAACCTTGGACAATACTATATTTTAGATCGGTGTATTGCTCTAGTTTATGTTGTATAATTAAGCAGTTTACAGCAGTTTACATGATTTTCGAGTGCAACGAAAAGTTTTGCGACTGCCGTACACTTCACGCTAGCCAGCAAAGAATAACAAATATTCCTTCTAGATATTCCTTCTTGATTTCCATCGTCATATATCTTACAACTTCGTACTATACCTGTTCACGATTCGTTTACTAGTAATCATAGTTAAATCCCACTAATAAAAAAATAAGTCTACGGTAGGCTCCATTTAGCGCTGGAGCCGTGCTAGTATGTCAGTGCTTCAACTCTCCGTATGCTATAGCGCTGACAGGTCATCCCATTATTACTCCTTGAGCTCAGTGCGCTCCTAACAAATTCATAATGGGACGGGATTGTCCCAAGTAGTTGACTTCCCTACTAGAAACAATAATACTTTATATCGAAGGGTCCTGATAATATTGTTAGTGAAGTACTTAAACTAGGAGGCAGGGCCGTGGCACGATACTTGGAGGTGATGTTTAACATGCCCATAAACAATGCGCAAATCCCAAATAGCTGGAAACGAGCTACGGTAGTCCCAATATTTAAGGGATGGAGCAGACTTGAATTGGGGAATTACAGGCCGGTTAGCCTTACGTCCATCGTATGTAAACAGACGTAGCATCTCATTTGCGACTTCTTGTGGGAACAGTGAGAAAATTTATCATGGTTTAATGATAGGCATCATGGATTTCGGCAAGGTTACTCATGCGAGAGTTCAGATGCTATTACTTTTTCAAGATATTAGCGAATCGTTAGACAATGAAGTTTTAGTCGACGCCGTAGTTATATATTTTGCGAAGACGATTGATGTCGTGCCATATGACATGGTACTGCATAAATTAGCTTCAACGAAGATTGATAGAAGCCTAGTTTTATGGATCCAAGAATTTTGAACGGGTCGTTCCCGGAAAGTGAAAGTCGAAGGCCTATTGTCGGATGAAATTACCGTAAATTCTGGTATCCCTCAGTACAGCGTGATCGGACCTTTGTTATTTTTGGCGTTTATAAATGACTTACCAAATGGAATTTGTAATGACTGTTGATTGTTTGCGGATGATTATGTAATATAATTATCGAAGGATGCATGGCTCGCAATACAACGCAGTACTTCAAGATGACCTGAACCTGGTCTATAAGTGGGCAATTGATACATACAAATTATGATTTGGAGAAGGAGATATTGTTGGATTTATTTTTTACAGCAGTCTGACAAGTGAAATATTACCCCATCCCTCCAGAGTATAGTCATGCTTTCTACCACATTTAAGCCCGGTAAATATAGTACATCCTCTCCTATAGAAGTAAATATAGGTTGCGTCCAGCATTCGGATCGATTGGTCCATCCTTGTGATGACTATAAGCCGAAACCTTACAGTGTAAATACTCCAGTTTAATTGTTATGTATTCCCAACTTGCCACCGGAGGACTCACCCCTAATTGCAAGTAAATGAATAAAGGACTTCCTTTTGAGATGTGTTATATTTTAACAAAGCCGTTTCTTTCTAAATTTACTTTAGTTTAATTTTACTAGATGAGAATGTTAACAAAAATGTTCTTAATAACACGCCATTTTTTTAAATCACGAAAATTCAAAATACATCTACACATATTGAACCCTTAATAAGCTACGCATATTAATGATTCTAATTATTCATTTCATTATATTCTGATTTTACTGCCAGAATCATACAGGAAGGCCAGACTGGATTGCGAAATGTCAAGCTTATGTGGAGACAGTACGTTTGAACGTGCCCAGTCCTGAAACAAAGGAGTGACGAGATCGGAATGTTTGACAGACACTTTATCAGACAAAGGTGTGTTGGGGTCCTGACTCATTTCAGACCGTAATTTCTTTGTCACCCTAGCGTTACGAGTAAGATAGTTGCTGGATGAGAGAGATGAGAGGAACTTTCAACCAATCATAGGACAGAGGCTTCTGTTCTAAACTGCGATATTGACGTCATGAACTACCAATCAGAGAGGGTCACCAATTTTAGCGCCAAGGGAGCGTCTGACGCCGGCTTGAAGTTGAAAGCGGGAAAGATTGGATTAACGAAATCTATGATCGATTCCAGAGCACGATAGCCCCATTGTGACCTGTATAATTTTTCAAACTGCTTGATACCTGTTGCATGCCAATAGTCGCATTATTATAGAAGTTAGTGATAGATTTCCCTCTCCCTCCGTCTTTTTGCCAAATTTACATAAATACTGTCGTCTGAGTGATAAGGAGGTTGATTCTTGGTGACACCGTGAGGTGATCACTTATTCTTTTCCATACCGTGAAGATATACTGTGTTAAATTTATCAGAGATAGGGTCATTATTGAAAACATTATAATAAAGTTGTGTGCGCACAGCTGAGTGTGAAATTTGTGTATCGGTAAGATTTTAGTAGTCTCCCACGACTACAACTATTAGGGAAAGTCTACGTTTAATTTTGCACTAGACAAATGGTGAATAAAGTAACTATTGGCAAAATTTACATAGAAAATTACGTGTGACTATAAATAACATTTTATTTTTATTCAACGTCAAGATGGAACTCCAGACCCAGAGAAAGACATCGAACCAACGTTTCTACGGCTCCATGTGGTCTGAGATGAGCTAAACACTTTGGAGAGAGAATGTCAGGCGATGTTCGATGAGACGACGCAGAAAGAGGAATAAGTACTAAATAATTTAATTATTTGACAAACTGGTTATGGTTTTGTGGGAACATATTATTTTGTGTAAATATTTTATTTTATTTTTGTCTTCGTGTTTTATTGTAGTTGGTTTGTGGTACTGACACACTTTAGTTTAGTTCATGAGCAACGTGGCATGTATTCTATCTGTATGAAGATTATTTTTTTGTTGATGTCAAGTACACGGGGCAAGCGTACTCGAGTGCGTATCGCTACCGTAAAATGCGCGGCTAAGCGACGCAAATTGGGAACCGATATCATAACAGAAGCGAAACTGAATTAACTAGAGTAGATAATAGAATTGGTGGGAAATCTTTTTATTGTATAGATTTTTATTGTTACATAGGCTTGTGTGTTAATTGCCGTTTGTTGCATTTTTGTTAAGTGAGGGGTCATATGCCCAATGACTTTATTTGTTGATGAAGTTTCCCTTTTAGTGTCTTGGTACACAAAATCTATGATATTTGATTGGAGTGTCGGCCCGTGGTAGATTTATGTTGTGTTCTGCCCTAAATGCTTTGTTGAGTCTGCAAATATGTGTTTTATGGGATAGGAGTTTTCGGGAACCCTGGTTTCTGTCTGAAGCTTTGGCCAGGTTAAGCATTTAATCCTTGCGAGGAAAATGTTGGAATCCCCTTCTACGATGTTCTTGCAATTCTTTGGAATTGACAAGAAGTGTGTGAAATTATATGTCGCGATTAACAGGTGGCGTAACGGGACTGTCTAGTCTCTTGTTATAAATAGCATGACTCAAAGCTTCGACAAGGAGGGCTGGTTTTGAACACAGACGCTAATGAGTGGTAAGTGAAGGTATTTCTACGCGGCGCACTCCATCAGATAAGGAGCAAGCTGTGCTCATTAGTATTCACGGACCAGGTCTCCGTTCTTCGTAAATGTTTATCTTATATTAAAATAAAGCCTGTTTAATGATAAAAGAATTGTAATCGGTAAATGGGTGCTGTTCGCGTTTTGATTGATCGAGTCCCAGCGTGTTAGCTTATCCATGCTTTTATTTCATGTAAATATCATCGGGTTTTAGGCATCTTATTTTTTTGTTTAATTTTTGTCATGTTCATTGACCTCGGGTGGTCTCGATGTTCGGTCACGTTGTTGTCATGTATGTGTTGAGCAATATGAGCCATTGGGCAAGCTTCTGTTTTGCTGGGAGTTTCCTGACTCACTGCGATCTCGATGGAGATCAATTAGTTTATAAATTTTAAATGGTTGCGTGTGTCAGTAAAATTTTAATTGTTGGTATGTTATTCTACGAGTGTGTCCCATAAAGCCATAATAATGGTTTGCAGTATGGGGGTTTGCAAGCATATTGGCTGTTCCATCTGTGAGCAAATCTCCATCAAAAGTACTTATTTCTTCTCTAGCGTAGTTATGCGCGTGCATACATATTAATCAGACAAGTGGAATTTGATCCACAATTTTATTTCTTTGGAGTGGACCTTTCTAGGCCACTCAGATCTGTATAAATTATTGTACTGTGGGAGTAAAGTTCAGGGTGGACTTTGTTTATATTATTTTTTTATGTTTTGTTGTTTTTATTCAGTTATTAAATGGTGGTAATTTTATTTGTTTTTCACTCATTTCTTAGTTTGTAGTTTTGCATATGGTCCTTGTATTTGTAAGCAGCCGTCTGGTATTTGAGCTCTAGTGAAAGCATATCCGGACTGAACGCTCCCCGAAGTTTGATTCTCGTATATACGACGCTGTTATATACAAGGGCACATAAGCAACGCTGGCATTACCCAACGTGGGGCATTTCACTGTTTTAGGCTTTTCTAGCGCATTTTTTGATAAACTGACACGCCACAAGTGGAGGCAGAATGTGACAGTATTTGAATCACCGAATGTGATAATTTTAAGTAACGTAGTTATGGCGAAGGTATTACCGCCAAGTGAGTGAATTATACAGTAAGATCAGGAGTTGCAAATGTAAAATACAGTACACGTTTTTGTTTCTTGCATTAATTGTAAAGATAATATCGTGAGACTGGGCGCCCATATTATTGATAAAAATTAGCTTTGCATAGAAAGACAACTCCATGTATGTAATAGGAAGGCGTGTACCTTTTCCAAGGCAATTAATACTTGATTAATTAGTCTGTCTTGTAGCGTTTTGTAAGGCTAGCATTTAATAACTGAATGTGTGGGTTAAGTTTTAAATTATGTAAAATGAAGGATACTCAGGGATGCTATTGGATTAATGGGATTGTGTTTATAAATTTAAACGAACTGAGTATGTGTAAATTGATATAAATGTGTGTTAATATGTATGCACGTATCGGAGAACATCGCCAATTGGCATTTTCTCTATTTTCTCAAGTGTATTGTGGTGATGGCTTCTTTAGACGAAATAAGACAGGTTGTAGAGAGCGCTGCGGCACGCACTCAGCAGCAAATGGTGTTGTTACGGCAGGAGATGACAGCGGAATTAATAGCACAGAGTGAAACATTTAAGGCACAAATAGACAGTAGCAGGGCTGAACAATCAGCGGAATTAATAGCACAGAGTGAAACATTTAAGGCACAAATAGACAGTAGCAGGGCTGAACAATAAGCGGAATTAATAGCACAGAGTGAAACATTTAAGGCACAAATAGACAGTAGCAGGGCTGAACAATCAGCGGAATTAATAGCACAGAGTGAAACATTTAAGGCACAAATAGACAGTAGTAGGGTTGAACAGTCAGCGGTGATCAAAGCCCAAATTAATGAATCTATTGGCACACAATTAGCGCTTCAAAATGAATCTATTAATACACAATTAGCGCTTCAAAATGACAGTATTAATACACAATTAGCTCTACAAAATGATAATATTAGTTCTCAATTGACACAACAAAGTGAATCAATAAACTCTCAAATAGACGCGCAAAACAGTCGTAACACTGAGCAACTCGATAATGTAGTGGTTGAAATGAAAGAACATACAAGGAAACAGCTTATACTACTCGCCTTAGATGTAAGTAAGTACAATGAGAAGCAGGTTAAACAGATAAAACAACTTGAGGATCAGTTTAACGCTAAACTTAATAACTTAGACGATACAGTTCTGGCAAAATTGGCACAGATTGAATTGGCATGCACAACTAAAAATAGCGAAATTATAACTGCACAGGACAGGTTACAAAACAGATTTAATAAAGTGGAGAAAATAACCGTAGTTATACAGGAACAGATAAAGGCGGTAGATGAAAACGTGACCGGCCTTATAAAAGACATAGACCGTCTCGAAAACCAATCAACAGATCGCTGGAAAAATGCAGAAGTAGACCGGGAGGGATTAAAAGCCACTATTGAAGAAAACAATGTACGCATGGAGGATCGCTTGGAACGGATCGAAGTGAGCCAGGACACTAATAATCTGAAGATAGAAAACGTTAGAAAGGATTGGCAAAACTTATGTAAGGACTCCAAGGAAGAAAGGTTGGCGGTAATTAAGAATCTGGGGGAGAACCACACACGGATACAGACGTTAGAAGATGAGATAAAAGCAAAATTTAAAGAACAAGGTGACAGGCTGATAAAAGCAGAATTATTTTCTATGGAACATAATGCAGGGTCATTAGGCGAGAAGGGGAGAGATGGAGACAGAGATAGCCCGGGGGCGACTCATTCAACTGGTAGTCAGGTTGACACGGAAAGTCCACTTGCTCGGAACACGGAAGAATTTCGTAATCACATAGGGAGAATTTCTACACCACATGACGGTAATCAGCACCCTCAACTTGTACAAATCATCCGTTCTAATGAATTCAAACCGGCTAAGTTTATGGAAAATTCTGGAGTCACACCCAAGGCATTCTTGCGGGAAGTCGAACATTATTATAATGATAATGATATAGCTCCCGTCCGGCAACTGCGCATGATGGAAAAATTTTTAACTGGAAATGTTTTAACGTAGTACTTGAGCTTCAAATACACGTTTGAAAGCGTAGATGCATTCAAGCATGCTTTCCTTCGAAAATATTGGTCGTCTTCATATCAACAGGGGTTAAGAATGGAATTGTACTCCAGAAAGTACCAATCTACTCAGCAAACTAAGTATTCAGATTTTTTTTCATCACAGCTCCTTAAATTTAAAGATCTGGATAATCCTTTAAGTGAGGCCGAGCTAGTCATGACTATCGGACGCCAGCTTCCCGTTAACGTTCAGCAGGTATTGGTCGCAGCTAACGTTTCAGACGCGGTACACGCTGAACAGATCCTGCGCCAGATAGATGAAACCACGTCCCACTTACACAATAGAGTTGGAAGACAGGTCGAAATGGTAAATACAACCGAGGTGATTAAGCCGAGCCAGATAAACACAAGATCCCAGGCTACCAATACAAATACAAACATTTCAACACCCGTGAGAGGTCAGGATGATGTCGAGAAAAGACAGCGCCAACATTACGATAACAACCGTAATAACAACAGACAGTTCCAAGGACAGAATAGATTCCAACAACGAGGATTTCAACAATGGAGGGACAATCGGAGACAAGATGTACCATACAGGAGATGGGGAGATCGGAATGAAAATCAGAGATGGCAAGACCGCAGATTTCAGAATCGTGAGGACTCTAGAAGCTACCGAGACGACTGGAACGATAGGCATGCTCAATCGCAGAAGTACTTAGAGGAAGTTCATACAAACGAGGGAAACGAACAAGGACGTTGGAAACAGGCAATTGACAAGCGGAAAAATCCCGACACATGCAATGAGGAAGGCAGAACAAATCAAGGGTTTGAAGCCATGCACATAGAGACGCAGAGATACTTGGATCAGCTGCATGAAGAACAAGCAAATAGCGAAGCCAGCAAGGAAGACGAACAAAGATAAGCGGCACGGGGCATTAGAGAACGCAGCCCGGTGGGGAAGAGAAACACCGGTGCGATCCGAAAAACTGGTCACTACAAAGGAAGAAGATGGCAACACGCGGGAGAGAGGAAGAGGATGGCAGCATGGAGGAGTAAAAACCGTTCAGCATAGTGAGGAATCTTGGAAATAATGCATATCGAGTCAAAGAATTAAGCACAGGAACCATGTCTGTATATAATAGTGCAAATCTAAAAATTTATCACACCAGAGAGCCTTGGGAAGTCAGAAATAACGCAGCGAATTAAATACGTGATCGTCCAACATCATTCAAGTGAACGGGGGGCAAGCAGAAGCCAGCACGACATCGAGGAAGTGATTAGCGTCTGGCCTGTTAACATCTTGAAGCAAGCAGAGCTGACAGGTATGTCGACAGACGAGAAACAGAGAGGGGAATAGTCTTCAAGCAACAAATAGCCCCAGGCGAAGCGCTGGGCAAGTGAGCAGCAGACTGGTATTGTCCTAATGACTGGGCGAGAATGTAAACATTGGAACGAGGAAAACACTTGTCAACGAGCAGAGGCGGACTGACTGAGCACTTTGAAGGGAGACTAATCCAGTATTCTGCACCATGTGACTTAGGGAAGAAAAATCGACTTTATCCCTAAGTTCGATTTTTCCCAACTAAGGGAGTTGTGAACCCTTAATAAGCTACGCATATTAATGATTCTAATTATTCATTTCATTATATTCTGATTTTACTGCCAGAATCATACAGGAAGGCCAGACTGGATTGCGAAATGTCAAGCTTATGTGGAGACAGTACGTTTGAACGTGCCCAGTCCTGAAACAAAGGAGTGACGAGATCGGAATGTTTGACAGACACTTTATCAGACAAAGGTGTGTTGGGGTCCTGACTCATTTCAGACCGTAATTTCTTTGTCACCCTAGCGTTACGAGTAAGATAGTTGCTGGATGAGAGAGATGAGAGGAACTTTCAACCAATCATAGGACAGAGGCTTCTGTTCTAAACTGCGATATTGACGTCATGAACTACCAATCAGAGAGGGTCACCAATTTTAGCGCCAAGGGAGCGTCTGACGCCGGCTTGAAGTTGAAAGCGGGAAAGATTGGATTAACGAAATCTATGATCGATTCCAGAGCACGATAGCCCCATTGTGACCTGTATAATTTTTCAAACTGTTTGATACCTGTTGCATGCCAATAGTCGCATTATTATAGAAGTTAGTGATAGATTTCCCTCTCCCTCCGTCTTTTTGCCAAATTCACTTAAATACTGTCGTCTGAGTGATAAGGAGGTTGATTCTTGGTGACACCGTGAGGTGATCACTTATTCTTTTCCATACCGTGAAGATATACTGTGTTAAATTCATCAGAGATAGGGTCATTATTGAAAACATTATAATAAAGTTGTGTGCGCACAGCTGAGTGTGAAATTTGTGTATCGGTAAGATTTTAGTAGTCTCCCACGACTACAACTATTAGGGAAAGTCTACGTTTAATTTTGCACTAGACAAATGGTGAATAAAGTAACTATTGGCAAAATTTAGATAGAAAATTACGTGTGACTATAAATAACATTTTATTTTTATTCAACGTCAAGATGGAACTCCAGACCCAGAGAAAGACATCGAACCAACGTTTCTACGGCTCCATGTGGTCTGAGATGAGCTAAACACTTTGGAGAGAGAATGTCAGGCGATGTTCGATGAGACGACGCAGAAAGAGGAATAAGTACTAAATAATTTAATTATTTGACAAACTGTTTATGGTTTTGTGGGAACATATTATTTTGTGTAAATATTTTATTTTATTTTTGTCTTCGTGTTTTATTGTAGTTGGTTTGTGGTACTGACACACTTTAGTTTAGTTCATGAGCAACGTGGCATGTATTCTATCTGTATGAAGATTATTTTTTTGTTGATGTCAAGTACACGGGGCAAGCGTACTCGAGTGCGTATCGCTACCGTAAAATGCGCGGCTAAGCGACGCAAATTGGGAACCGATATCATAACAGAAGCGAAACTGAATTAACTAGAGTAGATAATAGAATTGGTGGGAAATCTTTTTATTGTATAGATTTTTATTGTTACACAGGCTTGTGTGTTAATTGCCGTTTGTTGCATTTTTGTTAAGTGAGGGGTCATATGCCCAATGACTTTATTTGTTGATGAAGTTTCCCTTTTAGTGTCTTGGTACACAAAATCTATGATATTTGATTGGAGTGTCGGCCCGTGGTAGATTTATGTTGTGTTCTGCCCTAAATGCTTTGTTGAGTCTGCAAATATGTGTTTTATGGGATAGGAGTTTTCGGGAACCCTGGTTTCTGTCTGAAGCTTTGGCCAGGTTAAGCATTTAATCCTTGCGAGGAAAATGTTGGAATCCCCTTCTACGATGTTCTTGCAATTCTTTGGAATTGACAAGAAGTGTGTGAAATTATATGTCGCGATTAACAGGTGGCGTAACGGGACTGTCTAGTCTCTTGTTATAAATAGCATGACTCAAAGCTTCGACAAGGAGGGCTGGTTTTGAACACAGACGCTAATGAGTGGTAAGTGAAGGTATTTCTACGTGGCGCACTCCATCAGATAAGGAGCAAGCTGTGCTCATTAGTATTCACGGACCAGGTCTCCGTTCTTCGTAAATGTTTATCTTATATTAAAATAAAGCCTGTTTAATGATAAAAGAATTGTAATCGGTAAATGGGTGCTGTTCGCGTTTTGATTGATCGAGTCCCAGCGTGTTAGCTTATCCATGCTTTTATTTCATGTAAATATCATCGGGTTTTAGGCATCTTATTTTTTTGTTTAATTTTTGTCATGTTCACTGACCTCGGGTGGTCTCGATGTTCGGTCACGTTGTTGTCATGTATGTGTTGAGCAATATGAGCCATTGGGCAAGCTTCTGTTTTGCTGGGAGTTTCCTGACTCACTGCGATCTCGATGGAGATCAATTAGTTTATAAATTTTAAATGGTTGCGTGTGTCAGTAAAATTTTAATTGTTGGTATGTTATTCTACGAGTGTGTCCCATAAAGCCATAATAATGGTTTGCAGTATGGGGGTTTGCAAGCATATTGGCTGTTCCATCTGTGAGCAAATCTCCATCAAAAGTACTTATTTCTTCTCTAGCGTAGTTATACGCGTGCATACATATTAATCAGACAAGTGAAATTTGATCCACAATTTTATTTCTTTGGAGTGGACCTTTCTAGGCCACTCAGATCTGTGTAAATTATTGTACTGTGGGAGTAAAGTTCAGGGTGGACTTTGTTTATATTATTTTTTTATGTTTTGTTGTTTTTATTCAGTTATTAAATGGTGGTAATTTTATTTGTTTTTCACTCATTTCTTAGTTTGTAGTTTTGCATATGGTCCTTGTATTTGTAAGCAGCCGTCTGGTATTTGAGCTCTAGTGAAAGCATATCCGGACTGAACGCTCCCCGAAGTTTGATTCTCGTATATACGACGCTGTTATATACAAGGGCACAATATCAAAACCAGTTTTGAATATTGCCATGGAGCACAGTGGGGTTGGACTTATTTATTAAGCAGTGTCCACGCCTGCTCTACACAATTGAGATCAGGAGCATAGGCAGGCCATTCTATTCTGTGAATACCATTCTCCTGAAGAAAGTCATAGAAAATGCCAGCTCTGTGCGGTCCAGCGTTATCGTCCACGAAAGTGAAATTTGGATCAAAATAGTCAGCAAAGCCTTTCAGTACAGGTGCCAGGATTGTATCCTTCAAAGTATGCCTGCCATACGCCCTGGGATGTACTCGAGGGGTTCGGCGACCATACATGATGCCACCCCAAAATATTGCACCACCTCCTCCCAGTTGGTATCGTCTCAGATATATTGGTCGTGCATACGTCCACAAGGTTGTCTCCACACTCGCACAGATCTATCCTCATTGGCACAGGCGAGTGTACACAGGCGATATACACGCACGCAAGAACAACTGATGGGTTTGAGACCACTACGACTCTTGGCCAGCAATATGCAAAACTTGTTTGATGTGTGTATTTCCAAAAAGCATGTGTTAAAGTAAGATGGGAACATACCAGATGAAAAAAAAAAAACTTCCTGTTAATAGTACTTGAGAGAAGTAAATAAATAGTTGAAAATGAACAAGGGCAGGGCAGAGCCCCTTCTCTTAACTCTAACTGTTTCGTACACCTCGTAGCGTGGCGGCTGTCAAAGAGCAGGCACGGGTTCAATTCCTGACTCTGCCAAGAAATTTAACTCTGGACTGAGGGCTGGAACATGGTTCACTCAGCCTTGTGAGGCAAAACCGAGAAAAGAAAGGTTCGATTCATGCCTCAGCCATTCTTGAAGTGGTTTTCCACCGTTTCCCATTTCTACTCCAGGCAAATGCCAGGATGATACCTAACTTAAGGCAACGGCCGGTTCCTACCCACATCCTAACCCAATTACAAATACACACACTTGTACAGACATCACAGTGACACAGATTATCAGACAAATTCTACACATACCCAAGTACATGGGCTACATGGTCATGTTATCGCCCAGCTCCTAAAAGAATCATCAACAACAACTAAACTCTTCACCCCCCCCCCCTATCTAATTTGGCACACTCGTATTGACTAACTGAAAAGCTTCTAATAGATTACTTAGGCAATACTAAGAAATGGCTGCTAATACAGGGTAAATATCTTCGTGCGCCCCGATAAACACGGCAAGCTAAGCCGGCTGTGACTGGCGCAGATCGCGGGCACGCATACGCGATCCAGCCGGTGGTGGCGCGCTCCGCTGACTCATGTCGTTAGTTCACACGTGTTTTGTCATTTATATGGACGTGTGTCTGCAAAGCTTAGACGTTAGTGTTGCATGTTTAGTGAGTATTGTGATTACTGTGATTGTTGGTCATGCCTAGACACCAAATCACATTGCGCGAACGTGTGTATATCCATAATTCGTATAAATGAAAAGCAGAAAATCTTGTTCTGAAACGAGACGAAATTTTAGAATCAAGTCTCCCGGAAGACCTGTGCCTAATGCCAGTACAATTAGGAGGCTCGCTAATCGTTTCAAGGAAACAGACTCCATACATAATAAGAGAGTTGACAGACATTCTTTCATCATAAGATGTCAGGTGTGTGTTACAAGAGAGGGAGGACATTTTCAGCATCGCCTATGAGCACTGTAAGTACACATTATTGAACATGTTTGGCAAAAGTGTGAAAGTGCGCGCATACCACCGGCTTAACCGGGTACGCACGCCCGCTATCTGCACCAGTCACAGCCGGCTTAGCTTGCCGTGTTTATCGTTTTCATGTGGATTGAGTCAAAATAAGGCATAGCCTACTGATACGATAAAAATTGATCACATCGATAATCTGATAGCAAAAGCACTCGCTCCGTGTCAACCTTAAACCGGAGACCTCATGAATTGCGTCTCACCACGCTACCACCACGGCCACAGATCTTCTGCAATAAGCCAGCAAAAGACGAACACTTCTTCACACTGGAGTAACACTTCGAAATAATTTTTGAAGCTATTGGAAGAATGAGCATATCTGCTAGCATTTTATATACAGGATGTAATTGATATAAATGACGTCCGTTACACTGGTGACAGAAGAGACTATTCTAAGCTTCCTAGGTTATAAATATGTCACCTATCTTTAAATTGAAAATTAAACATTAAAAAGTCAATGTTTGTAAATTTTTCATAAACTCTTCAAGCAGAAGGAGAAATAGCAGTCTGGGGAAACGAGGCGGAGCGAGGTGGGATGACGCGAGGAGGGGAAGTTTATGCGTAATCGGAGCTTTGACCTTACCGGTTGAGGGGTGGTATCAGCTGTTATAAGGATAAACGGTACGCGTCTCGTAAGAACATTTGTATTGCTGTTGTTCTTGTTGTTGTTGTTATTGTTGAAATCGCACGCAATGGCTTGCGACGTTAGGACCAGTAGTATTGTGTAGCCGACATTGTAAGTGTGGAACTCATTGATTGATGTTCAAGTATAAAGTAATTTCGATAATCAGCCCTGGTGTGTCATTGGCGTCCAGCACGTTAAAGAAATACAGAGGGGAAAAATTCCGACATCCCGTCGTCTGTTCAGAACTAGCATTTAAGACGGAAGTAAAATACGTGATGTTGTTTTGTTTGAGAGGCTTGGCGATTTTGGTCATTTAGCCCCATGTAGTTGAGTGTGGGTAGAATTTGTCTGATAATTTGTGTTTTTATGGTTTCTGTAGTAATGTGGGTATTTGTAATTCAGGTGAGGATTGGGAAGTAGGTGGCCGTGGCCTTACGTTTGGAACCATCCCGGCATTTGCCTGAGTAGAAGTGGGAAACCATTGAAACCTACTTCCCTAGATTTAATATCAGTACGGTACCACATGTACATAATAATAATAATAATAATAATAATAATAATAATAATAATAATATTAATAATAATAACAATAAAGCAAATGTAGCGAGTTGGTTGGCCCTATCAAGAGGCAATGGCATGTAGAAAGGGTAAAGTCTATACCTATCATTATCTCAAGTACAGGCGTGATCCCAAGTACCTTGCTCCAAGGCTTTAAAGAACTGGATCTGGATACTCAACTGTACAAACTAATTCAGAAGGCAGTAGTTCTCTCAACAACCCGAATCGTCTTGAAGTTCATGTGTAGCGATTTCGACTTTCCAGCTTAGAAGTGGCTGTTTCAGTAACTATACCTTGGTTCCGTGAAGCCCGTGTAGTTATGTTGTGATGTACCATCAATGTGAAATACGTACTGTATAAAACAATAATATTAATTTAATGATAGCGAGGCTGTATAGCTCAGGTAGTAGAGTGCTATCCTTCTCGAGGGATCGATCTAGGCTCAGTCATGTAATAAATGAAGGAGAACAAATACGACAGCCTTATGCCGGTGGATATAATGGCACGTAAATGAAATTCTACGAACACAACATTCCGGAATCTTGACATTCCCGAAAATAATAAAAATAATGTGGCTAAAAATCTATTGTTATTATTATTATTATTAAACAAATTATAAGAGATTACATCTTTACTAAACTCTTGTTTACTAAGGCTACACTGAAAAAATGGCTTCAAACCACACAATCTTTACTGAATGTTATTTATTTTTAAGTAGGGTTCCAATTGTTTAGGACGTTTAAAATATTTTTGGTAACAATGTCTATGGAAGAGACTTGCAAGCTTGTTGTGATGGTTGTTGTTAATTCATTTTAGGGGCTTGGGACTTTTGTTTTTCAGCCCCGCAGAATTGGGTGAGTGTTGGATTTGTCTGATAAACTGTGTTTCTGGTGTGACTGTAGCAGTACTGTATGTGTAGCTGTAGTTATTAGGGTCGTAAATGAGGTTGCATTTAATGCAATGTGGACTTTGACAGGTTTTCTAGCACCAGTAGGGTTTCGAAAATCTACATGCATATTTTAAATTGTATAGTATATGTATTACAGTCATCATTACTTGCTTATGAGCCGGTAATACGTAGTTAGCTGTATGAACACTAGCACCACTTGTAGGTATTAATAATAATAAAATAATAATAATAAAAGCTCTGGCCATAGAGTGCTATCCTTCTTGAAGATTCGATCTAGGTTCTGTCTAAAGTAAATGAAGGTGATGAAATACGACAGACTTATGTGGGTGCATTTAATGGCACGTATAAGAAAATAATCATGTCAACTCAAAATTCCGGCAACTCGACATCCTCGAAAAACATAAAAGTAGTGAGTGTGTTTTAAACATTATTATTATTACTAGCAGGCTTCGCACGCAATGAAGACAATGGAGATGATGCAATATTTCTGATAATAATTTGTCTATTCTATTACAGCATACTCGGCTGGGTGGATCCATTTCAATTCGGAAAATTCTGATGTCTACAGTATTGAGCCCGTTAGAGGAGATTGTTCGGGTACCATCAACCGAAAATGGCACTTCGAACAACCCCGTCCTTCGAACCCACAACCTGAGAGGATCGGACGCACTTATTTAGGGCTAGCGTAGCACGAGAAGTGTGTTCCCAAAGGATTTGGTTGTTACACGGAATAAATGTCATAGACGCCCAAAGAAGCAAACCTAAACACACAAAGCATGAAATGAAAAGATCTAGACTTAAGTAAAATTTCGTGAAAGATTTATTCAGTAATTCAGACCCCTATCCTACTTCGGAGGGTTAAGAAATCGGCTAATCCACAAAGCTAATTGCAATAAAGAAACGAAGAAACAAACCCTAACTGAAATTAAGCTAACCCTCGTGAAAGTCCTCAAATACAAGAAAAGCAAAGCAACAACAAGTCTAGATACGTGGCACATAAAAGAAATCCTACGCGGTAGCACAAAATTACAAGCAATTAACTCGGCAGAATTTACATTTAACATCACAGCAAATCAACCCCTAGGTTAGGATGGTACCACGCCCACATTTACATTTAATCAACTAGCTAATTCCTCACCTGAATACAATATTACGACGAGATGCGTCAGTAATCAAAGCACTACATCAAATCAAAGGATAGCAACCACAGTCTATAAAAAACATTTATAAAACAACACACATCTTATAACAGGCAGGAAACATTCAGGTTATACACTCATAACAAAGAAGATGAACACACACATGTTATTTTTATTATTATTCAATCCTGCATACGCTGATCAGGAAAGCCGTTTGCCCCCGATCGTCATCTCAAGAGTGTAAGATAGGTTGGTGAATGCGTAATAAAAATTACGTCTGCCATCACATAGAATCACGCGGACCACCAGTTACGGACTTTTGGCTCCAGCGATTCTTGTCGGTCTCAATAAAGTGTCGGCTCAGTTAAAGTCATTTCCACTTGGAAATGAGCAGCACATTGTGTCAAAACAACTCACAAGAATATGGGTGCAAGATTAAGAAGCTCAGTTAGTCCATATTTATGCACGTAGGTTTAGATCAAATATGGATTATGATGTAATTCAGGTTTATTGTGTAGGTTTAATATCCCTAATAAGGTTTAAGTCGTTGACACCAGACACAGGCTGCACAACAAATACCACGAATCTCCACAGGGATTACCTCGAAAAAAAGGTGACCCTAATAGGCACAACAATACTCTGAGCTACCAATTGGCTCAAACAATTACACAGGCGCGGCTTACACAATGGCACGCATAACATTCATCGGACGATCTGGCTTATAAGTTCAATATCTCTGCCATAAATAGCAATGGGATTCCATACTTCCAAGCAAATGTAACTCAAGACACAACAAATACATGAGTTGCTAGCCTTATACATGATTTAACTGGGTCAATAACACCATGGGATAAACCTTTAACCATATGCTGAATGAACAAGAAGTCATTCGCGTCAAACAGTTGCTCTCAAAAGAGAGCTAATCTCGCATCAAGTGTGCGGCAAAACCTACTATAATTATATGCAATCAGCTGGTCAACCAAATCGAGTAGCGCTCCCTAAACATGGCTACTACATTCCACAAATATCTGTGACGTAACAAATTGTCAGAAAACTAATCAATACTCGTCTGTTTCGCTCAGAATGCTGGGTAAAACAAGTTCCTGGTCCTTCCGTGACCTTGGGCATCTCGCCCTACTCGTAACATCTTACAGAGCTCATTGAATGAAATATGAATCTCACTCATTTAGCATGAAAAAACTGTGTGTTTAGAATATAAAGGAAATCACTGATTAAAGTCTTGAAATGATCCGTTCATATCTGAGATATTGCTCTCCATGAATACAACATTACATTACACATTAAACTGCCCTGTTCAAAAATATTGTTACGTGCCACCCCTAGTGGCACTTTTGTTAACTGGATTACGGTGGGTAGAAAGCACAACACAGGATGTTCCTTTTAAAGAAATAATTAATTTTATTTCGGCCAGAAAGTTACACTACTCATCAGCAATTCCAAGGAATTACTACCTCACTCCAGTTTCCTCAAGTCGAGAACTCTTCCCCCTTTCACTTGTCAATGAGCCACAGAAGTTAATCCTCCCGCTATTGAGCCTGGTGGCCTTGACAGAAACTACCTGCTCCTCTCCCTTATGTACACCAACTCCAGTTACTTACGATAACTTGCTGCACGCTGTTCACAAGCTGGGAAACAATGTCACTGGATTTCGTAACTCGCACGGCACTTCGTCACCACACTTCTGTCGCTCAGGAAAACACGCACTAGCTCAGAAGCACACACCCACAGAAAACTCAGTCCCCTCACTTTGAGGCCGCTTATATAGCAGGCTGGTGACTCAATGAATTCTAGAATCGTCCAGGACACACGGCTTCTAGAGATTTCCTTCACTGGCTGGGTCATGAATATTCTGGACCATCCCTTTCACTTCGCAGCCCGTTGCGTAACGCGCACGTAATATACTGAGGCAGAGCACACACAGCCTGGGGGCAGATGTGACTCAACGCGGCGAGGCGACAAAACAAACTCACAGCCGTAACACCACCCCCTTCCTAAAAGGCTGATCGTCCCGATCAATCATTGGTCCGTCCGTGTCCCTCCATAGGCTGCCAGGCGATCTAGATGCACGATCTTCATCTTCGCCCTCGGGCTCCGCTGGATCCTGTACGCGGCATCGTTGATCCGTTTCACTACTCGGTACGGGCCCTCCCAGAACTTCAGCAGTTAGGGTGACAGGCCTTTCTTCCGTAATGGGTTGAAGAGCCAGACCAGGTCGTCCTCGTGGAATCCGCCGGCATCCGTCTGTTGGTCGTATCGGGTCTTCATTCGGTCGGTCTCGATCCGCAGTTTCCTCCTCGCGAACGCGTGCACGTCCTCCAGTTGGTCGACCAGTTCTTGACAAAACTGGCTTACCGGGACCGGATCATTCCGAGGTCGGCCGAAGGCAAGATCGACAGGTAGACGGAGCTCCCTCCCAAACATGGCCCGGGCTGGTGTGCACCCGGTGGCTTCATGCACGGCGGCGCGGTAGGCCAGGAGAAATAGTGGAAGATGTTTGTCCCAATCCCTCTAGTGCTCGCTGACGACTATTCGGAGATGGTTCTCGATGGTGCGATTGAATCGCTCTACCATCCCGTCGGACTGAGGGTGTAGCGGCATTGTCCTTGTCTTCCGGATTCCCAGCAGCTGGCATAGGTCCTGGAACACCTGCGACTCGAAGTTCCTCCCTTGGTCGGAGTGCAGCTCCAGGGGTACTCCGTACCGGCTGACGAATTCCTTCACCAGGGTCTCTGCAATCGTCGCGGCTTCTTGGTTAGGGAGCGCATACGCCTCCGGCCATTTGGTAAAGTAGTCGCTGACGACCAATATGTAGCGTTTCCCCGCCTCGCTTAACGGGAATGGCCCAGCAACATCGATGGCCACTCTCTCCATGGGGCCGCCCACGTTGTAGGTCTTCAGTGGACCCCGTCGTTTCGTCCTGGGCCCTTGCTGGCTGCGCAATCGTGGCACCTCGCGCAGTGGTTCTCTACGTCAGTTCGGCATCCGAGCCAGTAGAACCGCTCTCTCAGCTTCTCCAGGATCTTCTTTATCCCTAGGTGTCCACCAGATGATCCTCCATGGACTTCCTTCAGGACTTCCTCCGTCATAGCCTCTGGAACGATGACTTGTTCCCGAGATGTCTTCCTGTCGGTGCTCTCCCAAGTACGGCATATGAGGCCATCCCTCACAACCAGCGAGTCCCACTGCGCCCAGTAGGACTTAAACTTTGGGCTGCAGTCACTCACAATGTTCCAGCCGGGTCTGGGGATACAGGCCCTCTTCCATTCGGCTATCAGTCCCAGGTCATTATCGTCTGTTTGTGCCCGCATGAAAGATTCGCGGCTCCAGTTCCCTTGAAGTTCCACGGTAGTCCTTCGGCACTGTATCCCGGTGTTCTCCTCCCTTCGGGCACAGAAGGTGCAGTCTTCGGGGCACGGTCTTCGTGACTGGGCGTCGGCGTTAGAATGCAGTTGGCCTTTCCTGTGCTGAATCTCAAAGTTGTACTGTTGAAGCCTCTCTAACCACCGCGCGAGTTGACCCTCGGGCTGCTTGAAGTTCAGGAGCCACCGCAGGGATGCATGGTCGGTCCTGATGAGAAATTCTTGCCCATACAGGTACTTGTGGAAGTGTTCAATGGTCTTCACGATGGCGAGCAGCTCCTTCCTGGAGACACAGTAGTTCCTTTCTGGCATTGACAAGGCCTTGCTGAAGTAGGCCACTACTCTCTCCTCGCCGTCCACTACTTGCGACAGGATTCCCCCTATGCCAAAGTCGCTGGCATCGGTATCGACGATGAACCTTGTTCCAGGTCTGGGGTAGGCCAGAATAGGCGCGGTGCACAGAGCCTGCTTGAGTTGTTCGAAGGCACTGTGGCATTCTGCTGTCCACGTGAAGAGTTGGTCCTTCTCAGTCAGTCGATGTAATGGTTAGGCGACGTCGGCGAATCCTTTCACGAAGCGACGGTAATAAGTGCAGAGTCCCTGGAAGCTTCGTAGTTGGGACTTGTCCTTCGGAACTGGCCACTCCCTCACAGCTGCGGTCTTCTCTGGGTCGGTGCGCACCCACTCCTCGGAGACGATATGCCCAAGGTACTGGACCTGCTTCTGGAAGAGCTGACACTTCTTGGGGCTCAACTTCAGCTGGGCAGCCCGTAGCTTCATCAAGATCTCCTTCAGGTTGCTGTAGTGCTCCTCGAAGCTTCTCCCCAGAACGATGACGTCGTCTAGGTAGACCAGGCAGGTCTTCCAGTGTTGTCCCCTCAGAATGGACTCCATTAGCCTCTCGAAGGTCGCAGGGGCGTTGCACAGACCGAATGGCATGACGGTGAACTGCCAGAGCCCGCTGCCCAAAGAGAACGCCGTTTTCTCGCGGTCCTCCTTCACCTGCCAGTAGCCACTCTTCAAATCCAAGGTGGAGAAACATCTTGATCCTGATATGGTGTCCAGCGTGTCGTCGATCCGGGGTAGAGGGTAGCTGTCCTTCTTCGTGACGTCATTCACCCGCCTGTAGTCCACGCAGAACCTGGTGGAACCGTCCTTCTTCTTCACAAGCACGACCGGAGAACTCCAAGGACTATGTGATGGCTCGATCACCACTTGATCCTTCATCTCTTCTACCTTCCGGTCGACTTCAGCTTGTTTGGCGTGCGGGACACGTCGGAATGGGGCCCTAATCGGTGCGCTGTCCCCAACGTCGATTCTGTGCTGGACCAAGCTTGTCCTGCCGAAGTCTTTGCTCCCCACGGAGAAGACATCCTGGAATTCGTGTAGCAGGTACCGAAGTTGGCGTGATTGTTCCTCGTCTAAATGATCCTGGGATCCTTGGTACAGCTTCTGTAGTTCTTCTGGCAGGGCGCGTCTTCTTCGGTTGTCCGTCTGCAGGTGTCCGTCCGTCGTGTCTGTGATGCGGGCAATCCAGGTAACGGGCTCGCAGACTCCTAGGTTGGTGTACCGGTGAACCGTAATATCGTTGTCGTTCAGGTTGGACAGGCGGACGTACGGCCGAGACGTCGTGTTGATGAGAGTCTTGGCAACTAGCAATCCTTTTGTCTGGATGTCCTCATATTTTGGCTCGATGACAGCCGCCACTCCCTCGGCTGTTCCGTCGACAATTACGGCAGCGCTGACCTCCGTCCTGGCGGGAACGTTGACGTCTTCTCTCAGCCTTACTCGTCGTGCAGTGACGGCCTCGTGTGCTGGTTGCAGAGCAAGTTCCTCACTTCCGAAGTGCAGAGTGTTGGTACTCAGATCCAAGATGATGTTGTTCTGGTCCAGGAAGTCCAGTCCGATGATCACTTCGTTTGATACGTCAGCCACAAGCACTGGATGCTTTATCGCCCGTCGACCAATGACGAACTCCAGTGATACTTCGCCATGTACCGGTGCGGTCTCTCCGGTCGCGGTTATTAGCTGGAGGTTCCTTTGTGTGGGTTGCACTCTCCACTTCGGGATCACGGTGGGACTGACGATGGTCCTCGATGCTCCCGTGCCGATAAGCATGGGCCAGCTCTCTCCGTTGACGACTCCGTCGACCATCAGGCTGCTATTATCCCTCCGTAACTGCGTCACACGAACTTGGACTGCCGGGGCTTGACGAATGTCACAAGCCAACCTTTGCCCCCCAAGGCTGGCAGATACTTGCCTTCCTGGGCCGCGCGGTTTCCCTACGACTGACTGTCCCGACGGAAACCCTTGGCGGCGGCGATCACCGCAGTCCTTGCTCAGGTGACCTCTCTTACGGCAGGTCCAGCAGGTCGGTAGACCTCTTCCGGGCCGCCTCTTCGGATGTCCTTCGGCTACGTTTTTGTTGGTGATACTGCAACTCTTGAAGAACCGGCCTAGCGCCTCCATCAGTTCATCGGCCAGGGGTTTGGTCTTGTCGGCTTTTACTGGTTCGTCGACGTCCACTTGACGCACCCACGCGTGCATTCTGGATGTCTGTTTTGCCGTCTCGAACTCAAGTGCGTGGCTCAGCGCATCTGTCAGGGTCTTATTGCGCATGATTCGCAGCGCCTGTTGAGTGTCCGAGTCCCGTAGCCCGTCGGTGAAAGTCTGCGTCGCTATCTGTTCCAGAAAGTCGGCCGGCGCTGTTGGGTAGGCGAGCCTTATGAGGCGTGCGATGTCCATCTCGAACTCCTGCAGGGTTTCCGCGTTCTTTTGTACCCGGGTCCGGAGCTGCATCTGGTAGGTCTGCTGAAGATGGCTATCCCCATATCGGGACTCCATATGGGCGATCAGTGAAGCGTAGTCCTGGGATCCAGTCGGGATGGCCTGCAGGACGTTAAGGGCGTCCCCTCTCAGCGCTACAATGAGAGCTGTAGCCTTCTCCGTGCTGTTCCAGTTGTTTATGGAACAGGCTGCCTCGAACTGACGTAAATAGGTGCTCCGCGGGACCTTTCCGTCGAAGGTTGGGGGCGTCACTCTGCTCTGTCCCGTTCCTGATGTCCCCGATGTGCCTGTGGGCGGGCGTCGGCGCAGCTCGGTAATTTCCTCTTGTAGAGCGTTGAATTTCTCTTCCACCCCCATAAGTGGGCGTTGGCGCAGCTCGGCAACTTCCTTTTGTAAGGCGTTGAATTTCTCCTCCACCCCCATCAGCGGGCGTTGGCGCAGCTCGGCAACTTCCCCTTGTAAGGCGTCGAACTTCTTTTCCACTGCCGTGACTTCTTCACGCAGACCCAGTTCTAATTTCTTCAGGTCCTGTGTCAACTTATTCTGACCGTCTTCCATCTTCTTCTGGCCGTCCTCTATCCTCTTCAGGTCCTGCGCTAGCTTATTTTGACCGTCTTCTAGTTTGGCAGTTTGGTCCTCGGCTAACTTCTTCTGGCCGTCTTCCATCTTGGCTTCCATGCCACTTTACTTTTCTAGCAATGCTGCGAATTGCTCTTCCATTTTAGATGTTTGTCTTGTAAGGGGCATGCACTCACAGGAAAATTTAACAAAAATGACCTGCTCGGGTTTTGAAACCAGGACCGTCAGGTGTTGTGCTTGTGCTTGAGTTCGTAATCCGGCTTCTGACACCAGTTGTTACGTGCCACCCCTAGTGGCACTTTTGTTAACTGGATTACGGTGGGTAGAAAGCACAACACAGGATGTTCCTTTTAAAGAAATAATTAATTTTATTTCGGCCAGAAAGTTACACTACTCATCAGCAATTCCAAGGAATTACTACCTCACTCCAGTTTCCTCAAGTCGAGAACTCTTCCCCCTTTCACTTGTCAATGAGCCACAAAAGTTAATCCTCCCGCTAATGAGCCTGGTGGCCTTGACAGAAACTACCTGCTCCTCTCCCTTATGTACACCAACTCCAGTTACTTACGATAACTTGCTGCACGCTGTTCACAAGCTGGGAAACAATGTCACTGGATTTCGTAACTCGCACGGCACTTCGTCACCACACTTCTGTCGCTCAGGAAAACACGCACTAGCTCAGAAACACGCACCCACAGAAAACTCAGTCCCCTCACTTTGAGGCCGCTTATATAGCAGGCTGGTGACTCAATGAATTCTAGAATCGTCCAGGACACACGGCTTCTAGAGATTTCCTTCACTGGCTAGGTCACGAATATTCTGGACCATCCCTTTCACTTCGCAGCCCGTTGCGTAACGCGCAAGTAATATACTGAGGCAGAGCACACACAGCCTGGGGGCAGATGTGACTCAACGCGGCGCGGCGACAAAACAAACTCACAGCCGTAACAATATGTATCACACTATGAAGTTACGAAACACACTTAGAAGACTGATCAAAACGCGCAGCTTAACTGCTTTGGAATCCAGTCACTCCCTGATATTTACAATCACTGTTGAAAAACGATGTGTGTCCTCTCAACACAACTTAAAATTATAACAGACAACACTTCCTACTTTTGGGCTGTTTAAACTGATACGATGAAACGTACTCTGGTTCATAACCAGGCTGGGTAATTCTCATATATTACACATGTTCCGTTCCCACTCGGAACCTCGTGGCATTAAAGATCCACATGTTAATGTTAACAATACCTCTCAAAATGTGGGAGTAACTGTCAACTAGCCAAATGATACGTTAATTAGTGGCAAATAAAATAGAATTTGGGCTCGTGTACTGGGTGTACCCTAAAGTTGTAGATGGACCTTCATCGTCCTACAATGTCAGTTACTACTGACTGAAAATGCAGCTCTCCATGGCTGGGTCCTATTAATGGGGAAATACACTGGTGTGTTACACATGAATGAAGATGCAGCCCCACGCAAGCATGGTACTGGGTGTCTCACAAATATTAACCAGTTTAGAGGAAGAAATAGACATAGATTAACTATAACTAGAACTGCCTATGTGTTTGCTATCGAGTTTGGTTAATAACTTAAATCTACACGGACAAAACCCTGTGCAGCACTGGTTCTGAACCCGTAGAAGTCTACGGACCACTCGGCGTGAAATTGAATCATGTACGGACCACCCCTCCACCCCCCCCCCCCACCCCCCACCCCCTCCTTCTCCTTCCCAATACGCCTTATTAGTTGTAACCCTTCCTCAATAACATTTTAAATATATTTCAATTCAAAACCTGAGAGTCATCGCCACGAATACATTCGGACGATTCTCGTTCAACGCACATCATTTTCGAAATCCCCATTTATTGGCCACATTTTTTATACCTGCTAGTGGACCGTTTTCTCCCGCGGACCACTCCCGAGGCACTCGCGCACCACTTGTGGTCCGCGGACCACCGGTTTAGAACCACTGCTGTACAGTAATGAGGATACAGACTCACAGTGGATGTAATTGGTAGTTCACCACGCGTTCTCTCAAAACAGATGGGTTATACAAGTCAATTCTATAGGAGGGATTATAAGGTTCCATAATTAGACTCAATGGTCCTAGGCTATTTTTCCCCCTGAAATACCTCAACATGTGGTCTTCTGGCATCGCCTCCTCTTGATTTCCTCATCACGGCAGTGTTACCTCTTTGACACCTCCCTCCATGATTGGGTTTACACCATGATTAGCATGCTAAGTACGGATATATGCATGTCGTACCCGTGGCTGCCGTTGAGATGCATGGTGCGAAGAAATATACAAAAATTTTCACAGATTTTACAATTTTCACAATTCAAAAAAATGAAACACTGATTCTAATCACAGGTGCAGATAATACAAAATTGACCGTATAATTCTGCCACTGGCTCTATCAGATGCAGCAGGTGGTATCTATACTCACAGGATTTATCACTTGATATCACATTAATCATGAAAACTTATTCGTAGCACAAAATATCATTGTTAATCAGTTTTACTGCGGCGTTTAGCACGCTATGAATATAATACTTAGGAGGATTACTCGTGAACTTTTGTACGATGATTGCAATACTGTCGGCAACGTGGTATAAGTTGACAGACCACGTGCGGACGGAAAAAAATGTTCAAGTTCACACTTCCGTCGAATATGGCGATAAATATCGCAGCACTTGCCTGATATGGCGTTGAAATATTATTACACACAAATTAGAGTGTTAACAAAGCTCGATGGCATCCGATACTTGCACATTAGTCCAGTTCTGTGGACATCCACAAAACGTGCACTTGTTAAATATCAGCACGAATTTCATACGCGCCCAGTCTCGGCGGACTCACAAAACGGTGTGTCTTGATGGAAACTCCACCCTGGGTTCCAAAGAACTTCCAAGTCGTGTAGTGTTTACATTCATGCCTTCCGCATATCTGCGGTGATAATACCTCTACCAAATGGTGAATTATAGCATTTAAAGCCACGATAAAGTAGTAAATTATACAGAATTACTTGTGGTAAATTCCTGTGATATGTAGATGCAAGATATGTATAAAAATATATCCAGGAAGAAAATATACTGGCCTCTCCAAAGTCAAAAGAAAGCTTGAATCTTGGGGAAGCTTCTGAGTGCGTTCTATGCAAGTGACCACAATAAGCAAACATGCTCTCGAAGAAATATTACTGACATGAGCACCTACGGGCTCAGTATATTAGTATGAGCCGCAAAATGGGAATTCCATAGAGTTGAGAAAGTTGAATTGTTACCTATATGAACACATTTTAAAATTAGTTTTTGGTTTTGGCATGTTTTGCTGAGACATGTCGATTTTGTTGTCTGGATACTCTTGAGCACGCCAACTACAGTTGCCTATGGGAAAAAATGGTTTTGTCTAAATGTATACCTGCTGCTGTTGAGTGTGTGTCATTGCGCTTGGTTAATAGTAATTGCGAATATTGTTTGAACAGGGAACTGCACTCTTGCATACTGGAATTGCAAATCTATCGGAATATGGGGAATTAAACGTATTTTTCCTTAAGCTATTCAAGGTGGAATTTTCCCACAATTAATGATGATTTGAACGTCAACATGTCGCTATTAATGGACCTATAGTAAAATATCTCTCACCTTGGCCATTGATGTACATTATGCAGCCTCTTCCAGGGGATTGAAATTCTCCAACAATCCTTTTGCCTCACATGCCTCTCTAAATACTGAAAATCCCTGATTATTGTGGTTTCAGAGGTCTTTGAAAGAGTTTGCTCTCGCACATGGTGTAGATTCATTGTCAAAGGAAAACATTCCTTGTTACGAACATGGACCGTGTAGCCTGTACCGAAAGCTTCTGCAGATTTAATACCAGACCAATTCTGAACAACAGTTCCTTGAACTCAGATTTGCCAATAATTTATTGTATTGTTCTATGTGTAATATCTCTGAACCTCAACATACAGTGCTTTGAAAATCATGTCTTCTGTAAATTTTGGAAAAGGTGGTTAGTGTGGATTTTGGCGGAGTGGATACTCGCTCGTGGAAATAATTTTCAGTAAAATAGACTGCTTCACAATTCTGTAAGTGCACATTGAAGTATGTGTCGGCGGGATGCCTTTAGTGTTACGGAAACGCTAATAGCACACAGCTTCGTTGCTACTGACATAACGGCCAGATTGATATGTTTGTACTTACTATACGGTATGTGTGAGCCCTGTGTTATGAAATTGAACGTAGCTTGATCGATACCTTTATTTATTTATATTTATATTTTAAAAGACCTAAATATAGTGAAATTTCAAGTGGACAGTGTTACTCGTCGGGTTCCAAAGTTAATTTTGGTCCAGATCGGTGAAATGATGTAGATTTGTGCCAAAGGGCCTAACTACGGACATTGAGCTTTATATATGTGGACGAAAGGGAGCCTATGTGTTAATCTCGGATATATGCTATCATTGTAATCCGCAGTGTTCCAAAATATAAGTACGTAAAATAAGTTCTGTTCGGTTAAACGGTGTAGATTTGTGTCAAATGGCTTAATGTAGGGAATGGAGAGGACAGTCAGAAATTTCAAGTGGACAGTGCTACCTGCAGGTATCCAAAGGCTAAGTACGTAAAATTCGGTTTAGATTGGTGAAACGGTGTACATTTATGCCAAAGGGCCAAAATGTAGGGAATGGAGAGGGCTGTCCGAAATTTCAAGTGAACAGTGTTACTCGCAGGAATCCACAGGGTATGCACGTAAAATTTGGTTCAGATCGTTGAAACGGTATCGATTGATGCCTAAGGGCCTAAATGTAGGGAACGAAGAGGGCTGTCCGAAATTTCAAGTCAACAGTGTTACTCGCAGGAATCTACAGGGTATGTACGTAAAATTTGGTTCACATCGGTGAAACGGTGTAGGCCTAGATTGGTGCCAAAGGGATTAAAAGTAAGGAATGCAGCGGGCTGTCCAAAATTTCAAGTAGACATAGTTACTCGTCGGGTTCCGAAGTGAAAGTACGTAAATTGTGGTTCAGATCGGTGAAACGGTGTCTATTTGTGCCAAAGGGCCTAAATGCAGGGAATGGAGAGAGCTGCTTGAAATTTCAAGTGGACAGTGTTACTTGTCGGGTTTCAGGGGGTAAGTATGTAAAATTTTATCCAGATCGGTGAAACGGTGTAGAATTGTGCCAAAGGGCCTAACTACGAACATTGAGCTTTATATATATGGATCAAAGGCAGCCTATATGTTAATTCAGGGTGTAAGCTATCTCCATTTCAAATTTCATCCAAAACCGTCTGGCCGTTTTAGTGTGAAGAGGTAGCGAACACACTCACTCACAAACTTTCACAATTATAATATACATGGGGATTATTATCATTGTTGATATGGCATTCATTTCACCACGTAAGTGGGACAGATCAGCGTATCATCGGCTTGTTTGTAAGACGGTATGACAACTTATTTTAAGGTGGCCCATTGAGAAACGCGCGAACTATTATTATTATTATTATTATTATTATTATTATTATTATTATTATTATTATTATTATTATTATTATTATCGTTGTTGCGCTGTGTATGCACAAACGTAGACCATAACGGTCCCTTTCAATAATTTAGCACATCTTTAGAAGTTCAATTTCCTAAAGGAGGCTATGCACTATATCGTAGACCAATTAGTTACTAATAGGCCATAAGATTGGCTGAATCCTAAACAGATCTACCACCCCTAGTCATGCAGCCCACTCCCCTCGACTGAATGAATCGATTGTTGATAGGCTCAGTTTGTGTATTCATTGCTATTGGCAGAGGTCACTCACCTTCAGGCTCTCGTCTACATGCCACAGTGTTGGAGGGGAGACCGGAGGGGAGAAATCAGCTGTGCTGCTGAGGGGAACGAAGTGTATTCCCTTTTTCAAGACATTCACCGGCGATTTTTGTTACTTAATTCCACCTACACTAATTAAGATACCACTAAATTTCATGAAGATATTTGCTTAGAATTACATCTTCTATCTTCATGAAATTTAGTCGTATCTTAATTAGTGGAGGTGGAAGGAATTAAATCACAAAAATCGTCGGTCAATGTCTTGGAAAAGGGCTTAGACTGCGTTCCCCTCAGCAGCACAGCTGACTTCTCCCCGTCGCCCTCCCCTCCAACACTGTGGAATGTTGACAAGAGTCTGAAGTTGAGTGACCTCATCGTCTTGTCTGCCAATGGCTTTGAAATACACAAACCGAGCCTATGAACAGATGATTCCCCCCTTCATGGGGAGTGGCTACATGACATGGTGGATCTGTTTAGGATTTTGCCAGCCTCATGGCCTATGCATAGAAAATGGAAATCCTAAAGATTTGGTAAATTAATTTAAAGAACTGTTGGTCTATCTTTGTGTGAAGACAGTGCAGCTACTGTAATAAAAATATTAATAATATTATTATTATATTAATAGTAATAATAGACTATTAGACACTTTAACTTCTTTTATGTTTTTTTTTTCTTTGTATGTCGAGTTGCCAGACTTTTATGTACGCAGGATTTCTTGTATGTGCCATGAAATCCATGGACATGATCGTATTAGATCACATTCATTTACTACATGACTGAACGTAGATCGCACCCTCGGGAAGGTTAGCACTCTACCACCAGAGTTACACATGCTCACTGTTATTATTATTATTATTATTAGACTATTATTATTATTAATATTAGACTATGATTATTATTATTATTTTTATCATCATCCACATGTGGTGCTAGGTTTGAGACAGCTTACCATTACCGGCCGATATGCAAGTCGGGGCGTGATGGCGCAGCCGTCCAGCTATTGGCCTCTCCCCGCGGTGAACTGGTTTTGATTCCCGGTCAATGCATGTGAAATTTTCGATGTGAAATGCCATGCCCTGTGGTACGGATTCCACATAAAATGGAGGTCCAGTAACTCATGATCACGAAATTTAAGGTCACGTGAAACCACAAGCTTCCTTACTTCCCACCATCGGCAGCCACAAGATGATTTCCATTGGCATCGCTCGAGGCCAAATTTCGGATGCCCCTTCATAAGACCACTGCTGCTTTCTTTCCTACCCCTGCGGTGTAGGCATGCGCATTTAATCATGCACCACGATCGCAGCAAGTTCTGTGATTGGCCGTCCAAACTTAGCAGCGACAGTGGCTATCCTGAGTTTGGATTGCCCCGCGTTCTTCCTCGCGCTTTCCAAGCACATGCCGGGATAGTATCGTACTTGGAGTCCCGGGGCACCAACCTCATTCACGACCCTAATAACTACAGCTACACATACTACTACAGTCAGCACAGAAACACAGTTTATCAGACAAATCCAACACTCACCCAACTACACGGGGCTGATAAACAAATAGTCCAAGCCCCTAAAATGAATTAACAACAACCATCACAACAAGCTTGCGAGTCTCTTCCATCATAATTGTTACCAAAAATATGTATTTACTGAACCTCCTAAACAATTGGAGCCCTACTTAAAAATAAATAACATTCAGTAAAGATATAATCACTTATAATTGTTTAATAGTATAATAATACTAATATTAATAATAATATTTTTATTTTTTTCGGTGATGTCGGGATTCCGGAAAATTGTGTTCACAGAATTTCATGTACGTGCCATTACATCCATCGGCATAAGACTGTCGTATTTGTTCGCCTTCATTTATTACATGACTGAGCCTAGATCGAACCCTCGAGAAGGATAGCACTCTATTACCTGAGCTATCATTTTTATTATTGTTTTATACAGTACATATAACACATTGCTGGTACATCACAACATAACTAAACGGGCTTCAGAGAAACAAAGTATTGTTACTGAAACAGCCACTTCTAAGCTGCAAAGTTGAAATCGCTACCCTTGAACTTCCAGACGATTCGGGTTGTTGAGAAACCTACTGCCTTCTGCATTAATTTGTACAGTTGTGTATCCAGATCCAGTTTTTAAGGCCTTGGAGCCAGGTACTTGGATCACGTCCGTACTTGAGACAATGATAGTTATGGTCTTAAGCCGTTCTACATGCCATTGCCTTTTGATAGGGCCGACAAACTCGCTGTATTTGCTTTATTGTTATTATTATTATTATTATTGTTATTATTATAATTATCATGTACATGTGGTACTGTACTAGTATTAAATCTTGGAAGTAGTTTTCCATGATTTCCCACTTCTACTCCAGGCAAATGCCGGAATGGTTCCCAACTTAAGGCCACGGCCACCTTCTTCCCAATCCTCACCCGAATTGCTTATACCCACATTTCTATAGAAACCACAAAAACACCGGTTATCAGTCAAATTCTACCCACACCCAACTACATGGGGCTAAATGATCAAAATCGCCAAGCCTCTCAAACAAAACATCAAGTATTTTACTTCCGTCCTAAATGCTAGTTCTGTACAGACTACGGGATGTCGGAATTTTGTCCCTCTGTATTCCATTAACGTGCCGGACGCCAATGACACACCAGGGCTGATTATCAAAATTACTTTATACTTGAACATCAATCAATGAGTTCCACACTTACAAAGTAGGCAACACAATACTACCTGTCCTAACGTCGCGAGCCATTGCGTGCGATTTCAACAACAACAACAACAACAACAGCAGTAATACAAATGTTCTTACGAGGCGCGTACCGTTTATCCTCATAACAGCTGACACCACCCCTCAACCGGTAAGGTCAATGCTCCGATTACGCAAGCACTTCCCCTCCGCACGTCGTCACACCTCACCCCGCCTCGTTTCTCCCAGACATTGTGCTTGAAGAGTTTCTGAAAAACTAAAAACATTCACTTTTTAACTATTAATTTTCAATTTCAAGATAGGTAACCTTTTTTTAAAACCTAGGATGCTTAGAATAGTCTCTTCTATCACCAGTGTAATGGACTTTCATTATATCAATTACACCCTATATATCAGAATGTCTCATAAGTAATGTCCTTTTTTAGTTTGGCGTTTTATAAGATAGAATTGGTTTTCCTTGGTTCACCAATGTTATTTACAGCAGGCCATGACTAGAATTGCGTATATTGCGAGAATGTATCATCAAAAGATACCATACATCGCCAGCTTAAGGAACTTAGAAAATCACACAGAAGCTGTAGATCTGTAGGCCTGCCTCATAAATTGACACCAGAACAGGCCCAACGTAGTTATAGATTGGATATCTCTCGTCAGCTTATCGGTAACCCCATGGATGCTAGATTTATCAGGAGAATTTTCACATGTGATGAAAATGGGTCTATTACCGCAACGCTGACTCCTCGAAACAGTGGCTGAGTCCGAGTCATCCTGCCAAAGTCATCGTTAAAAAGGATCGGTTCGGCCCCAAAGTGATGTTGTGTGTCTGGTGGAGGTTTGAAGGAGTGATGCACTGGGAGTTTGTTCCAAACGGGCGTTCAGTCAATACGGATGTTTATATTCAACAACTGGAACGAGTTCATGAAATATTGAGATGGTGATACTCAGCATTGATGTAATGAATTCGCATGCCAAAATCCATTCTTTATTTCTTTTAGGTTTTTGTAACCTACCTATACATTATGTATAAATTTTATCTTGATAGGAGCTCTGTAAGTACATATAGACTTAAATATTTAACACTGTGCCTGCTGCCACGCCCCCTTTTCTGACGTTTTAGTGCATAAAATGTACCCGAGTGTAAATAATGCATCTTTCTTGCGATCTCTACGGTTGTCGCCTGTCAACTGTCTTCCTGCAATGTTGGTAGTCCATCTAAAAGCCAATAGATGTCAGCTAACTTGTACTCTCTGTAGATGGGGCATGGATGAGAGGGGGAAGACATCTTTATACGGTGTTGTATCAGTATTATCAATAGGTTCAGGTGAAGTTTTGGATCAGATGCCTCAAAACAGCCTTTTGTGTTCTAAAGGTACTCAAAAATGGGTATTTATGATGTCATATTACCTTTCAATGAGGGGAATAATGAAATAATGCAAGTGTTGGAGAGAGCTGGTGTGAATCCAGGAGTATTCACTGTAAAAGCATTCTAATATATTGTGCCCGTCAGAGGTGGTTATCTGGTCCACCACCGACCGTGCATGGCTTTCCAGATGACCACATCCTTGAACGCATATGGCTTAAGAGGATCGGAGTACACTCCTTGTGGGGCTATTCCGGCACAAGTCTCCTCGTCATCATAGGGATCACGCTCCCATCATAGCATTATTCATAGACCTCCCAAGGAAATGCACCCCCAAAAGAAACAAACTACTAAATTAAAATCCCGGCTAAAGTAAAATTTAACAAAATGGTTTATTAAAATCTCAAAACCCCTGTCCTACCATCGGGGGGGGGGGGGGGGGTGTATTAGTCGGCTAATCCGTTAACTAACAAAAGTAAATAAACAAAAATAAACAATTATTAACTCTCAAAAATTAACCCCTGTCGATTGGTCCTAAATACAGTCAAAAGCACTAACAAAGCTTGGGAAATGGTACAAAGGATTTTAATTAAAGTTATAATGAACAAGGCATGATGTTTCCAAGTGAAACCTCATGTTGGCAAATTGTCAAACATGACAGCAAAATCAACAAACTAAACTGCGACCATCCCGTATTTACATTTAATTTTCAATGATCTAAGCTAATCCTCATTTAAATTAACCTACGGTGAGAATCATCCGTAGTATCAGAAACTAAACAAAAGATCTAAATTGATTTACAGTCATCTTTTACAACACAAATAATTTTACAATCACTGTACAACAAAAGATCTACAAGTAGTAGAAGAAAGATGGGAATATGGGTACACAAAACAATCAATAAATAAATAAATATCACACACAAGAGTATTATTATTAATCCTGCCTACCGCTTGATGGTTACTGTTTGTTTCCATCTGTCATCTATAATGTGTAAGCTAGAAACTGAAAATACTGTTCGTTCTCAGCAGAACAAAATTACATGGTCCACGACCCACGAGTTGAAAACTCGAGGTAAACCAAATCCCTGTCAGTCGAACGTGTCAGCTGCTAAAAGCTTAAACTGACGAAGAAATAAATCTATACAGCTCAGTACAATGGTCAGCGAGTTATAAACCAGGATCAAAGTTAAACAGGCGTTTAGTGATTAACGAGAATTATAGCATTCGTTTAATTTCATTACTTCTTATTTAATTTATGATTATTAGTTGTCGTTGGTTTAAGATTCATTAATTATCCGGATTGACCATGTGTACGGCTTCCTAACTAGTGGATAACCACTGGTGTACACTCAAGTACACGCGAACATGCCAACTCCGAGCTGTCAAAAAGCTCAAAAACCATACTAAAGTAACCTTGTGTGTCCACCTGGATCACATCAGAGACCTCGGTCTGTCAAGCGCTCAGCTTTGAAACAAGGCCGGCAACCTCAAAAATATGGGCAACCACCCCATCATCGTGTATGAAAACACGGCAAAAATGTACACAACATGTGAGCAAAAATTCACATAGCCTCAAAATATGTCAATCAGTGTCACAAGACAACTGCAATATCTTAAACAACAAAAACTTTTCCAAATGTTCTCCGCTCACAACACATGCGAAGATCGAGAATCGAATGGATGACCTATCACACAGTATCATTGCATTCATAAACATGGCTGTCAACTTGACCTAGTTTTAACAAGCTTATAAAAACTGGCTTATTCAGAATGAATCATTTATAAAAGCATTAGCATTGTATCTGTCAAAAGTCTTGTCTCATCTGGGATTACGGGTTGGCAATACTACGCGTAACCTTGAAGACACTTGTCCTCGCAAGTAAATGACATTTGTTCATTCTCAAACTGTTACGAGCTGCTTTGGCTAACAATAAAATCTAAAGTGTTCTTTTCATTAGCATATTGGATCCACAAAAATGTTCAAAGAATGATCCTACACTGGCAGTTCATAATATAACATTCATTGTAATGTTCGTGATGTAGTAATAGTAGACAAAAAATAATGGACAATGATATGCTTGCATGGGCAAAGCAATGCATACAAGACGAGTACTAAGGTGTTTGGAAGATATCACACTCATGGCAGGTTTGTCAAAAATTAAACTTGTGCATTCTAGGCACTTCAAATGTATGAAATAAACATTCACAACATATAAAACAGAGGCGTTAATTGTAAATGATACGTTACTAGTGTGAACGGGATTTGGAGTACTAACAGAAAGATATTACACTCTTTCACACTGACAATTGATTCATCTCGAATCTAGTGGTAAACGTTCCACACTCAAACAAAAAAGTATTTACCCAAAGATAACTAAAGAGGTAACCTCTCCCCTTAGAGGATACGCCTGCTCAGTGGCGTGCTTCACATTTTACAAAATAAAGGAGCTTAAAATAAAGACATCAGCAACAGCTGATTATTAAACAAAATTACCGCTCCGTTAAATTATTGACACAATTGGTTAGTTCAAAGTGAACTTCAAAATGAAATTTTATGCACCGTGTGAAAAAACACACACTAATCAGGTGACTAACTCTTGGCTTGGAAATGTATTGGAAACGTACGCTGCGATGTGCATGGAGAAATGAAAAAAATTACCATAGACGGTAAACTAAAAGAAACCCACTAAAATAAGACCTACCTAGATGACTGTGAATCGAAGTACGATCGTCAAAACTACTCCACCAAAGACCATCACCTTACAAAAAGATATTAATTAGAACTCACGGCGAAAAACATGGTAGCTCACCTCATTCCATCAGGAATAATTGAAGGTAAATCCTTCCATTTGGGCGTGGGCAAAACTTCCAGCACTCGTACAGAGACATTATACTGCGTTCTTCGGCTTCCATTTTATTGTGCTGTTATGGTGCTCGGTCTCTCTCTCATCAGGTGTTTAAGCCATTATCACCAACAAGGTGAACGGTGATGATATTCTTTCTCTTGGTGGATCTCGTACATCTTGTAGGCGTTAGCAATTTCCACAAAAAATTCACTGCTTCTAGCGTGGTTTCACAAGCAAACACAGCTGCTACACTGGATATTTTGCAGAAGTTATTTTACAAAAGAATGGCCATGTCTGCTTCACAGGCTCTACTGGACACAAACACGTGTCGACTCACTCTCACGATCCTTCGTTGTGAAAACATTTATCAACTTAAATCGTCGACATCTGTCGCACAAGAAAATCATGACTTCACCCAGCGTGGATTATTATGAGCAATTTTCACTGGTGTAAAATATTACACTTGCACTATTTAAAACACAGACACTCAAATTTATGGATGGCACGAGGATCGGCCATGTGTCTGGTCGGATTATCGTAATTTTTCACAGTATTAGCATGCTCACGTAGCAATAACTTCACTCGATTTTCACTACGCAGACATCGTGCGATAAAATAAACTGGATGACGTTTCCAATAGATTGATTCCTTCACATTTTTGAATTCTTATCGGTCCCTTCACCGGACTGGTGCATCCGAGTGTTACACATGTGCGGTGCTAGACTTAGAAGATGAATACTTTCTTCCCGGAAGCGGGTCGACTGACTTCGAGACTATTCGAGTCGTTGAGTATCTCTCGACATTACTCCTGCATTTCCGCAGTGTCATACCATAGTCTCAAGTACAAAATTAATAATATTACGCCATTTCTCCTTGGCAAATTATCCAGAAATACTGGATGTGGTAAATTCAAATATGCACATTAAAAATACCTTCTCTAATCATGGTAAAACAAATAGTGACGATCTTCCAATGAAGTCAAAAGCACAACTACATCTTCCTGGATGCATTCAGAGATTCTCTCATTCATGTTACCAACTCTTGCATAAAAAATAATCACCAGCATGAGCGAATACGGGCTCAATATAGACCAAAATAGGATCATCAAAGCTGAGAAAATACTGTCCAATTTACAACTTCGGGCCAGACAGAAAAAGAGGAGAGGAGAGAACAGGATGCTGGAAGACGAGGAGTATCAATATAAAGGATTTTAAATGTGAAATAAGCCATTTACATGTGGAAATAAGTTAACTAATTTTCTAAACATAATTTTCTGGAATATACATTTTTTAGACCACTATCAGCCTTCTATCCAAAACTGCTATGAAATTTTCAGGTATTGTTCAATATAAATTGCTGAATATTTGGAACTACATAATAATTGTATTTTCGTCATTACATTTTGATTTACAGGGTTGCATATGATGAAATAAGTCGTAATTTTGACAACACAATATTCAAAATTTTATAAATAAATAATTTCCACACATACATGAATGATTGTAGTTCAATGATCGTGTAACTCTGATAGGGTCATATAGTAAAAATTTCGAATAGATAGCATTGTTAGAATTTTAATTAAGTTTTTTTTGTCTATAAGGACATATTATTGATCTTTTGGTATCCTTTTGCCTCAAACAAAAGTCTATCATCATTGTATATCCAAAATGGCATATCTATAACATAAGAAGCATAGTTGTAAAGTTTTTTGAAGAGAAGCTTGCATTTTCGGCAACATAGATTTCTCTTGTAGCAGGACAATACGAGACATCATACTGCATGAACAACCATGGCAAAACATCAGGAATTGGGAGGCGTCGAACTGCTACAACATCCAGCATACAGCCCTGATCTAGCGACTTCAGATTACCATCCTTTTCGATCCATGGCCCATTTCTTGCGTGGAAGAACTTTCGAAAACATTGAAGATGTGGAAGTGGGTCTCGCCGAATTCTTCGCATTAAACCCAGAGATTGGTACCGTCACGGGATATGGAACCTCGCTGCAAGATGGCTCAATTCCATAGAATCTGATGGTCTGTACTGAACCCTTATTAATCTGCGATAAATAAGTATTCATGATTTATTATTATTATGACTGCAGCCCAGGCAGTACTTGTGTAAGTTGACGAGGATAAAGGCAAGGTAGCGTGTCGCAATGATTGCCACAGAAGTAGCTCTTGGTAGCTATTCTTGAAAACGGCCGGCTAAGCTGAGTTCAAGGCCAAATTGTGTAACAACTTGCACCAGAATTGGAATCATAAAGGGATGGTCACGAGTTTCTTGCAACCGACCTACGATTGAATCACCCAATCTGGAGAGACCAAGCCAAGACCACGCGATGTGTAGCGTCAGTGGTAAAAATCGCGCGGAATTGATTATCTAAAGAACCGCCGATCGGAATTATCTCCGCATGAGTGTGCTGAGACGTTTGAATTATTTGATGAAGATTGACACTAGTCCCGTGTGTGTGAGATGAAAACTCTGGAATTTTTTTCTTAATTCACCCCACTCTTCATCCCCCTGTCAGTTTCTAATAAATTGATCGACGAGACGCTGTTCGATGTCATTCGTTTTGGAGCTCTGATGAGCTAACTTCACGCCAGTTTGCATAGTGATTTTAACGCTCTGATATTATTTGAAGTCATTTTATTTGTGAGCTCTGGTGAGCTAACTTCACGTCAGTTTGTGTAGCGATTTTATGCTCTAATATATTATTTGAAGTCTAATACTTTGTGAGCTCTGTGAGCTAATTTCACGCCTGTGTGCGTGGTGATTTGAAACTTGAATATTATCTTAAAGACAACTATTTTCAGCTCTTAGGGGGAAGACGTGAGTAACATTCTAATTAGCGCTCCAGCCCGAGCGAAGGTCAAGCAGAGCAGTAGAGATTACCGAGCGAGATAACGACTGTAAGTCAGACTTTAAAACTTGTATTGTCGAGCCAGTGACGATGGACTCGAAGTGTACATTTCATGTAAATTTGTATTGTATTTTTCATGTGTGTATCGTGCGTGTGTGAGCAAGAGTAGGGAAAGTCTTCGTGATTAATCGCATAGGACTATTTGTGGGCGAATTTAGTAACTCACAAGCGATTATAGCCAGGCCAAATTATAATAGCATTGAACTTTTCTTCCAAAGAGACTACACCAAGATGTCCGACGTGTGGTCAGGAGCCGGAGTGATGTCCAACGCTTGTACGAAGACAACGATGGAGTGTGTATTTTCCCGTGGGGAAATGGGCTGAGATGGAGGTCATATGTTCTACAAGCTGAGACGGTGATGTACAACAATTGATTATTCAATTATGTAGTTAGATTGGCGGGGGAACTTTGTAAATAGTTAATTGTAGTCTTTTCTTGTTTTAGAGAGTTTTTTTCTTGTACCGACACTAAATGTTTTAAATGTACGTTGGCACGTGGCCAAAGTGTTTGTTGTGTATTTATTTTTCTTTGGAGTCATATGTAATGTACACGGCGCGTGTACGTGATTTTTATCCATGCAAATGCGAAACCCGTTACATTCGATAAGTGGTGCTTTATTAAAGTTCATATTTTTTGATAGGAAAGGGAGGTAATTACTGTAAGATGTTTGCTGAACAGGTTATTATTCATATTAGGGTTGCCAAGCGCAACAATTTAAGATGTAATTGTAGAACACCTTAGTTCTAATTTTTTAATTTTTTTTGAGTCCTTTTCAGGTTTATTAGTCACGGCGTAGAACGGAGGCGCCAGAAAGTGGAAAATATTTATGTCATTTTATTTCAGGGTCTGTCAAACCCATACGTGTGATTCTGTGTGTGTGATTGTGTCAGGTGTGTGTTGATTCTACGTGAAGAGGGGTAGAGGTCCTACCGCCCTCATATTTTTGTTGTTGTTGTATTTTGATGGAAAGGCAGGGTGCTCTAGGGAGACCGCTGTACCTTGTCCATAAGCTGATTCTTGGATTTCCTGGGGGAAATGCCGGGACATTTTGTTCTGACACACACACACGTATTATTGTGCTTTGGGGCACGCTTCTTCGAGATTCGATCCCGTGCCTTGGGAGGTCGAGGTATTTTGACACGTGGGTTGACAGATATGCAGATTTCCACGAATCGCCCGTCTTGCCTGGTGACCTATTTTGTTAAGCAGTCCTATGTTCCGACTGGCCCCTTTAAGCTTTCAAGTAGCAAACCTGTTCTTTGTGATGTTTATTTTGAACCATAATTAATTGGGGAGTTCGCCATGTTTGTGACGGATTATTGCATGTTGTATGGATAGAATATTGTGTTAATAATGTAAAGGTTGGCTTTGAGCCTAGTGATTTGTTTATGACTCAATTCATGTAATTTAGGATGTGACGCCCGTGTGGTGTAGTGGTAGTGTATTTGTAAAAATGACGGCGGTCATATGTGTATTTCTTTTATTGGTCACGTGTTAACTTACTTGTGTTGATTTGTGTGAGAAGTCCTAATTTTAGGCAGTAATGTTTTGCTACGGCAGTCTTGATTCCAATTTCACGCGGAAATTATTGTGTTGTTTATTTTTAAGTATAGGAAGTGTCGGTTTAGTTTTAAGTGTTGTATAGTTGTTCCCCGCGTCTGTCTAGCTCTAAGCAATGTGGATTCGTCGTCTGAAAGTTTATTCTGGATGATGACGAATCATGCATTCGTTTGTACTCATCGTGAAGCATGTAGAACAGCACGCGCGCATACATTGTCACTATTTGTTGATTTTCTTTGGGACATTTGGTCCAAGTATTAATCTCTCCTGAGATTTGGCCTAGTTTTGGCATATTTAATTTATTCAGTGGGAGTCATATGGGAGTTTGTTTTGTTAATTCTTGTGTAAATAGCTGATTTGTTATTAAATTCATTTGTTTTAACCCTGGCTTCACTTTTTCCTGCATGTTATTTTGTTATATGTTACCCTGCATGTTAATGAAGCGCTTTGAACAACAACTTACGATATGGACTGTTACTCCCCCCGAAACTGAGTCTCATAAGCTTCTTTGCAAGGGTTCATAAAACAAAAATGGCTGCCCAAGTGGGACTGTTGTTGTTGTTGCTTCGCTGATCTCATATTTATTTCGTTGAGAAATAATGCCAGGTCAAGCGGGCAAAGTAAATTCAGTAAATTGAGGCGATGTTGTACCGCCATGTGCATTAGTAAAATCACTGAGTTCCTAAAGTTAGAGATATTGAACAAGGTTAGAATTTGATATTGTATTTGTTATTAACTTGTTCTGACGCCCGGCATTAAAATTAGAAAATTTGCATATTATTGAACTCAGGCAAAGCAGGAAGGTGTTGCCTTATATTTTACACTTAATTAACTTTGGTTAATGAGTTTCGTTCGTAAATTCTGTTGGTTAGGAATTTAAAAGCAGATCACTAGGGAGTTATTTTGTTGTTTGGAAATAAGAGTAATTTATTCAGTAAATTTTGATTACTGAAAATTTTATTAAATTAGAATCAGTAATATTTAAATGTTATGACATGTATGCGTGAGTATGACTGAAATCTCGGTGCATGACCCTGTTTTTCTCTGGTTATATTTGCGTATTGTGCAATGGCGAGTGTTGAGGAAATTAAGGGATTGTTGGAACAGATGTCCCCGAAAACGAAAAAACAATTAGAACAGTTGAAAATTCAGAGCGAGCATAATGATAAACAATTAAAAGAACAGTTAGGGCAGATGTCCGCGAAAACGGAAGAACAGTTAAAGAACAGTGAAAAACAGTTAAACGACATAACGGTCCAATTAAAGGCTCAGTAGTTAGACAGTGATAAACAGTTACACGACATGAGCGGTAATATTACGGTCCAATTACAGGTCCAGAAATTGGACACTGATAAACAATTAAACGAATTAAATCACAAATTATCAGAACAGGCGATAACACAAATAACACAAACAGAGCAATTAGAAAAGATCACTAACGACATAAATCAAAGTGTTAGGGAGGTAGAGAAACTGGCAGGTGAGGTCGCGGAGAATAACGTCAAACAATTGGGTGAAATTAAAAAGTTGGAGGCGAAATTTGATAATAAACTCATACAATTTGATGAAATGGTGGCCGATAAATTAAAGCAAATCGAGGCAGCATGTGTCAACAACACAGCGGGAATAAAGAGCACACAAGATAATTTACAGCAACAAATTAATTCAGTCGACAGAACGTACTTGAATTAATCAAGGAAATCGATAAACTTGAGATCAAGGCCGAAACAGAACGTATGCACTTGCGTGAAAACTTAGAAGAACAATTAGTTAAAACACAAGAGGTAATCAGAGAAGAGGTAGGAGAACAGCTCATTAAAAATCGGGATAATCTGGAAGATCAATTAATTAAAACCCAGCAGGTTATAAGAGAGGAGGTTGGAGAACAATTAGGCAAAACACAAGAGCAAATACAAGAACAAATACGAGAAGAGCTAGAAAAGAATCAGGAAAGGAGCGAAGAGAAAATTAGCAGTTTGAAGAGTAGGATCCGAAGAGATTGGGAACAACAGGCAAACGCAAATAAAGAAGACAGGCTGACGATTTTAAAGCGGGTACAGGCTTTGGAGGAAAACATGAAATCGAAACTACAAGAACACTCAGATTTAATAATTAAAAATGAAATTAGATCATTAGAGAACGCTACATTGTTTTCGGCTGAAAATACGGCAGACAAGCAGGGAAGCATTGGAAGTCCGGTGGGCTTGACGTTGGCTGAGGATAACAGCCGAGGTCAAAGTCCCAAATTAACGAGCAACGCATTCCAACAGTACAGGGGGGAGACCTCCACACCACAACCAAACTTGGCACCCGCCCAAGTAATTCAAGTCATTAGGGGAAATGATTTCAAACCCGATAAATTCAGGGAGCACTCAGGAACCACTCCCAAAGCCTTTTTACGTCAGTTGACTGACTATTTTAATGATCAGCATATCAGTCCCGAAAAACAGTTGCGACTCGTGGAGAAGTTTTTAGAGGGACCAAGCTTAACCTGGTTTTTGAGCTTTAAATATACATTCACCGACATGGCTCAATTCAGAGAAGCGATTTTAAAGAAGTTCTGGAGCCCTTCTTTACAGCAGGGGTTAAGAATGGACCTGTATACTCGAAAATACCACAGTACGCATTCGACCAGATTTTCAGAATTCTTTAGCCAACAGCTGGTGAAATTCCGCGATTTTGACGACCCCCTAGCGAACAAAATATGGTTCTGACCATCGGGAAACAACTTCCTATGAACATTCAACAGCTGTTAGTAGCCGGAAATATTAAGACTGCAGTGCAGGCCGAAGAATTACTCCGACACCTAGACGAGACAAGTATGGTGAGTCCGCAGACGGGAAGGAGAAATATGGAATGTGTCAACACGGCAGAAGTGGTCCAGGGACACCAAACTAGTCACAGCCAGGGGAACCAAACGAAAACTCAATCCACAGGAACGCAGTTTACACCGAGAAGGCAAGACTTTGATGGCCGGAACCAATTTAACCAAAATAATCGAAATTTTCAAAATCACCGAGATAGATATAACCAAAACAATCAAAACCAGCAAAATCAATGGACGTACCAGCGGGAATACACCAATTGGAGGGGAAATCAAAGGCAGGGTAGACCTTACCAAAGAAATGGAGATGGCAGGAGGAACAACGCGAGGAACTATCGCCAAGACAATAGGGGAGACTATCGCAACATTTGGGATGAGCGGTATGTCGAGTCGCAAAAGTATTTAGATCAATTAAATGCCGAAGAGACGGAGAAGGAGAAGTGGGGGCGCGCAATGGCAAATAGACAGAGCCCAGATAATCATCAAGGAGAGGGGGCGGAAAGTCTATTACGGCAGCAGGAGAGGCGCGATGACAACCGGCGGAACACAACGAATGGGTCCCGGGATTAAAAAAAAATTCAAATGAACTAAAACCTGATAGCCTGAAAATGGAGGACGCCAGGGAGCGAGAAGAGATGATTGTGGCCAATATAGAAGAGTGGGTAGCATTCCCGGACGATTGCCTGGAGGAAGTGGTGAAAGACCGAGGAAATGTCATCAATTGCCAATTATTTACGCACATATTGGAGGTATGAGGGTGAGATGTTTAATTGACACAGGTAGCCAGGTGAGCTAAGTCACTGAAGTATTGGTAAAAGAAATCGGAAGAAAACAAACTGTTCCAATTATGCCTGTACCGCTAATGAAAGTCAGAGGGGTTATTCCTGACAAGACCATAAATTGTAAACAGCAAGCATATTTAGACCTGGAAATATTGAACCACACATTTTCGCAAACATTCATTGTCATACCGAAGATGAATTATAACATCATTTTGGGAGCCAACTTTATCTGTGATTTTCATGCTGTAATTGACTTACATAACAACACTGTAAGTTTCAAACAAGTTGAGGGGTTGAATCACGTGGGTTTAAACATGGAAGAGAGTCCACTAGAGAGAGAGGCGAATACTTGGGTCATTGAGGAATGCACTAATGAGGTGATCAGGATAAGAACTTGACGGAGGAGCAAGTAAGCCAGACAGCAGTGGTGGAAATAGACAGCCGAGATATTTCGCAGGAACTTTGGGTACATTTGGCGGAAGAAGAAATTAGCGGGACCAAATTTGAAATTCTACTTCAGGAGCGGCTTAAGGAGGCCATAGTAGGGGAACCTGATAGAAGAAAACTGGAAGAAATTTTGAGATTACATAAAGGAGCTTTTGACACCATCCCTGGAAAAGTTTTAAATTTTCAATATGCCATGCAAGTTACTGACTGGACCCCATTTAAAAGTAAATTGTACCCGATCCCAGAGAAACATTTTGCTCAGGTGAAGGACATCATTAATAATTTATTAGATTCCGGCATGATAAGGAAAGCAGCAACCCCGTACCTGAACGCAATATTGGCTGTGGCCAAGCCAAATGGATCAATTAGGTTATGCCTAGACGCGCGAGTTTTGAACAGTAAACTGCTAGTTGAGCATGACCAAGCACCTAGGATCAAAGATGTTTTGAAGGGCTTCCGTGGGAAGAAGATTTATTCGAGTGTCGACTTGATAAATAGTTTCCACCATCTTGAACTTGAAGAAAAATCCCAACTATTGACGGGATTTTTATTCGATAACCAAAGTTATATCTGGTCTCGAATGCCCTTTGGCGTGAAAACAGCTGGATGTGCACTGATAAGAGCACTAGATAGGAATCTGACTGAGGAGGTCATGAGCTTCACTACGAGATATGTTGACGACATATTAATTGCATCTGAAACAATGGAGGAACACTTGGTAAACTTAAACAAACTTCTGGATAACTTGAGAACCATGAACTTCAAAATTAATCTAAAGAAATCACACTTTTGCCAGAGCGAGATTCTGTATTTGGGGCATATAATTGATGTTGAGGGCGTGAGACCTAATCCAGCGAAAATTGATGCTATCAAGAAATTTCCCACACCAACTAAAGTCAAACATGTAAGAGCGTTTTTGGGAGAGACAGGCTTCATCAAAGAAAATTGTCCTGGATACACGGAAACAGTAGCACCTATGCAAGAGATGTTAAAGAAGGCAAATCGATGGTCGTGGAATGAGGAGTGCGACAGGTCTTTTAGAGCTACGAAAGATTTACTGGAAAACTGTGTGAAGCTTGGGTACCCGGACTTTGAGAAGAAATTTATTATTCAAGCAGATGCTTCATTGATTGGAATCGGTGCTATGCTGTACCAAGAGGACGCTGAAGAACCCAAGAAGGGATCGTATTTGGCATTTACGAGTCGTAAATTGAGGAAGCACGAGAGGAACTACACTGTGACGGAGCTTGAGCTGCTAGCAATTTCATATTCTCTCCAACGATGGCGTAAGATGATCTTCGGCTATTCCATTATTGTCAGAACCGACCACCATGCACTGACATTTCTATTCAAGACGACGATGGCAAGTGAGAGAGTTACGCGTTGGTCCATCTACATACAGCAGTTTGACATTACAATAGAGCATTGCCCTGGAAGGATGAACGTCATACCAGATGCTTTGAGCAGGAATCCTGAAGACGAGAACGAAGTAACAGCGGAAGTTCACCATATAACACTAACACCTAAGGCTCGTGAGTTTTTGGAGAAATTAAAGGAAATTCGGAAGGAGCAAGAAGCAGACCCATGGATGATGATGATGATCAAGTTCTACAGGAAGGAATTACAACCAGATTCACCTGAATACCGAGAAGCCCGTGCTGAAGAAGCGAGATTTCACTACTTAAATAACCTTTTGCATAAGTACGTGGATGAGCATCATACCAAACTACGAATCCTAGTTCCAGCATCACTACAGAGAGGATTGACGTGGCATGTCCACGAGAGCCTAGCACATATCGGCACGGATAAGACTGAAGCTACGATAGGGGAGACTTTTACGTGGCCTAAGATGCGATTCACCATTGTGGAAGTAATAAGAACTTGTGACGCGTGCCAGCGCACTAAACCGAACAACTTCATTATGAAACAACCTCCAAGACCACTATTACCTAAAAAACCATGCGAGATGCTCGGTATCGACTGTTTTGGCCCTTTGGTCAAAGGGTAGCGTGGATGCCGACACCTTCTGGTGTGTGTCGATGTATTTTCAAAGATGGTAGTGTTATGTCCAATCCAGAAGACGACATCAAAACAAGTCCTCAGTAGAATTCAGAACAAAGTTATTCCGATGCTTCGGAAGCCGGAATCCATTTTATCAGACCATGGTACTTATTTCACGAGCAATGTTTTTAGGCAAGGTCTAGAGAGCCTAGGAATAAAACATATATGTTCAAGCATTCGTCATCCTTGTGGGAATCCGAGCGAGAGAACGATTTGCTGTGTTGCCAAGTACTACAGAGTAATGATTCCGAACGATCATAATAAATGGGTTGACAAAGTGGGAGATATTGAGATGTGCATGAACACCACTAAGCACGAGTCGACGGGTCAAGTCCCACTAATTTTACACCACAACAGGTTGCCGGAGAGATCGTGGGACAAGATTATTCCATGTCCAAGGGATCCACTATTAGCGCATGAGTTGCGAATTCAGCGAACGAGAGAGCACATGAGGAACCAAGCGGATCGAAGACTGAGAAGGTACAGAGGCAAGAAGTTTCACCGGGAATTACAAGAACAAGAGTTAGTGCTGGTTCGCAGACCACCGATATCTGATCCCAAAAACAAAGTGTTTGCAAAATTCTGTCCAAAATTTATTGGCCCGTTCCGTGTCATTAAGAATCTGGGTAACAATGCTTACAGGCTTGAAGAAGTGAGCACTGGTGCTAAATCTGTTTTTAATAGCGCCAACTTAAAACCATATTACAGAAGGGAACCATTTGATGAATAAGAAGGATGATGTGTGCAGAAACATTTATTGCAGAATTTTATTTTGAGAGACAACACTCGAATGTACGTGGCCGTGGAGTGCTTGAGAGAGAGCGCGCTTTGTTTGTAAACAACAAGCAGCTGAGACGACAGGAGTGGCAATCACGTGAGGAGAAGGGGAGGTCTAGCGAGAAGTATGAATGACATTCCGGCGAGGGAGAGCGCACGCTAATTGGGTCAGTGGAGTGTACACTCGAGCAGCTGAGCGAGGTACTAAAGAGATGTTGTTGTTACTACGGTGGATATTGTTTTTGAAATCCAAATCAATCACTTGCTTCGAATTTCAAAACCTTGCTGAGGATAAATGAACCCTTATTAATCTGCGATTAATAAGTATTCATGATTTATTATTATTATTACTGCAGCCCAGGCAGTACTTGTCGAAGTTGACGAGGATAAAGGCAAGGTAGCGTGTCGCAATGATTGCCACAGAAGTAGCTCTTGGTAGCTATTCTTGAAAACGGCCGGCTAAGCTGAGTTCAAGGCCAAATTGTGTAACAACTTGCACCAGAATTGGAATCATAAAGGGATGGTCACGAGTTTCTTGCAACCGACCTACGATTGAATCACCCAATCAGGAGAGACCAAGCCAAGACCACGCGATGTGTAGCGTCAGTGGTAAAAAGCGCGCGGAATTGATTATCTAAAGAACCGCCGATCGGAATTATCTCCGCATGAGTGTGCTGAGACGTTTGAATTATTTGATGAAGATTGACACTAGTCCCGTGTGTGTGAGATGAAAACTCTGGATTTTTTTCTTAATTCACCCCACTCTTCATCCCCCTGTCAGTTTCTAATAAATTGATCGACGAGACGCTGTTCGATGTCATTCGTTTTGGAGCTCTGATGAACTAACTTCACGCCAGTTTGCATAGTGATTTTAACGCTCTGATATTATTTCAAGTCATTTTATTTGTGAGCTCTGATGAGCTAACTTCACGTCAGTTTGTGTAGCGATTTTTATGCTCTAATATATTATTTGAAGTCTAATACTTTGTGAGCTCTGTGAGCTAATTTCACGCCAGTGTGCGTGGTGATTTGAAACTTGAATATTATCTTAAAGACAACTATTTTCAGCTCTTAGGGGGAAGACGTGAGTAACATTCTAATTAGCGCTCCAGCCCGAGCGAAGGTCAAGCAGAGCAGTAGAGATTACCGAGCGAGATAACGACTGTAAGTCAGACTTTAAAACTAGTATTGTCGAGCCAGTGACGATGGACTCGAAGTGTACATCTCATGTAAATTTGTATTGTATTTTTCATGTGTGTATCGTGCGTGTGTGAGCAAGAGTAGGGAAAGTCTTCGTGATTAATCGCATAGGACTATTTGTGGGCGAATTTAGTAACTCACAAGCGATTATAGCCAGGCCAAATTATAATAGCATTGAACTTTTCTTCCAAAGAGACTACACCAAGATGTCCAACGTGTGGTCAGGAGCCGGAGTGATGTCCAACGCTTCTACGAAGACAACGATGGAGTGTTAATTTTCCCGTGGGGAAATGGGCTGAGATTGAGGTCATATGTTCTACAAGCTGGGACGGTGATGTACAACAATTGATTATTCAATTATGTAGTTAGATTGGCGGGGGAACTTTGTAAATAGTTAATTGTAGTCTTTTCTTGTTTTAGAGTGTTTTTTCCTTGTACCGACACTAAATGTTTTAAATGTACGTTGGCACGTGGCCAAAGTGTTTGTTGTGTATTTATTTTTCTTTGGAGTCATATGTAATGTACACGGCGCGTGTACGTGATTTTTATCCATGCAAATGCGAAACCCGTTACATTCGATAAGTGGTGCTTTATTAAAGTTCATATTTTTTGATAGGAAAGGGAGGTAATTACTGTAAGATGTTTGCTGAACAGGTTATTATTCATATTAGGGTTGCCAAGCGCAACAATTTAAGATGTAATTGTAGAACACCTTAGTTCTAATTTTTTAAATTTTTTTGAGTCCTTTTCAGGTTTATTAGTCACGGCGTAGAACGGAGGCGCCAGAAAGTGGAAAATATTTATGTCATTTTATTTCAGGGTCTGTCAAACCCATACGTGTGATTCTGTGTGTGTGATTGTGTCAGGTGTGTGTTGATTCTACGTGAAGAGGGGTAGAGGTCCTACCGCCCTCATATTTTTGTTGTTGTTGTATTTTGATGGAAAGGCAGGGTGCTCTAGGGAGACCGCTGTACCTTGTCCATAAGCTGATTCTTGGATTTCCTGGGGGAAATGCCGGGACATTTTGTTCTGACACACACACACGTATTATTGTGCTTTGGGGCACGCTTCTTCGAGATTCGATCCCGTGCCTTGGGAGGTCGAGGTATTTTGACACGTGGGTTGACAGATATGCAGATTTCCACGAATCGCCCGTCTTGCCTGGTGACCTATTTTGTTAAGCAGTCCTATGTTCCGACTGGCCCCTTTAAGCTTTCAAGTAGCAAACCTGTTCTTTGTGATGTTTATTTTGAACCATAATTAATTGGGGAGTTCGCCATGTTTGTGACGGATTATTGCATGTTGTATGGATAGAATATTGTGTTAATAATGTAAAGGTTGGCTTTGAGCCTAGTGATTTGTTTATGACTCAATTCATGTAATTTAGGATGTGACGCCCGTGTGGTGTAGTGGTAGTGTATTTGTAAAAATGACGGCGGTCATATGTGTATTTCTTTTATTGGTCACGTGTTAACTTACGTGTATTGATTTGTGCGAGAAGTCCTAATTTTAGGCAGTAATATTTTGCTACGGCAGTCTTGATTCCAATTTCACGCGGAAATTATTGTGTTGTTTATTTTTAAGTATAGGAAGTGTCGGTTTAGTTTTAAGTGTTGTATAGTTGTTCCCCGAGTCTGTCTAGCTCTAGGCAATGTGGATTCGTCGTCTGAAAGTTTATTCTGGATGATGACGAATCATGCATTCGTTTGTACTCATCGTGAAGCATGTAGAACAGCACGCGCGCATACATTGTCACAATTTGTTGATTTTCTTTGGGACATTTGGTCCAAGTATTAATCTCTCCTGAGATTATGCCTAGTTTTGGCATATTTAATTTATTCAGTGGGAGTCATATGGGAGTTTGTTTTGTTAATTCTTGTGTAAATAGCTGATTTGTTATTAAATTCATTTGTTTTAACCCTGGCTTCACTTTTTCCTGCATGTTATTTTGTTATATGTTACCCTGCATGTTAATGAAGCGCTTTGAACAACAACTTACGATATGGACTGTTTCACCCCCGAAACTGAGTCTCATAAGCTTCTTTGCAAGGGTTCAGTACTTTGAATAATTTCTTGTCAGAAATCTTCCCAAATGCCATTTTCTTTAATAAACGAGATTACTTATGAGACATTCCATATATATATATTCAAAATGGTGGATTTGCGTACTGTTCAGTAGGATATTCATGTGATATATGCAATTACAATGTACCTACACGACTCTTCAATGACAAAATTTTGCTGTAATAATGTCTGGCGTGTGACCCATAGGCAGGTTTAATACAGGTCTTTAGGTTTGACGCCCGTGGGTGACCTGCGCGTTGTATTTTGGGGTCATTTATTAGCCTATTTTCATTTATCAAAAGAATAGGTTTATGAGATCACCTTTTGTCCGTGTGTGTGCGTATGTGTGTGTGTCCCTAACAAAATCTAAACGGCGGGAGAGATCTCAATGAATTTTTGTAAGATCATAGAACTATTTTTCCCGACCCGGATCGTTCCCTTCGTATTTTATTACGTTTCACCAATATAACATGGCGGCTGTGCGAAATATTTCACCGGCATTCTATATCTCCAAAACTATTTCTGCTATCACCCTGAAATTTTGTATGGTGATAAAGGGTACTACATGACGTTCACCTATGTGACTTTCAAAAACCTGTTATGTAGGCTATGAAACAAACATGGTGGTGTATTCTTTGGAATACACGGTAAGACAGAGTGAGCTTTTGCTGCTCTTTGCTTTATTTCATTCCTTCCTTTTTTCGCAAACACCAACAGTGATCTCCTGGTTTCTCTATGTTGGTGTACTTTGCTTACATTACCTGTGAGTCTGTTCTAGATATATATCTTCCATGACCCGCCCAGCGTCATCTAGCAGCGAATCTCTGAAGTTCCTCAATTTTTCCATGTACAAGAGGACTTCCTTACCAATCTAGCCACCAGGTCTCGTCGCTATCGCCAGCTATCATCTCTGTAATCAAGAGGACTTCGTCTACTTACCATCCACCAGGCTTCGCTAGTGACGCCTGCTATCAACTCTTTGAAGACCATTTCATCAAGATACTTAATTTTTGTAATGTTGGTTATTCTTATGTATATTCCTTTGTCTCCTACCCTAGTCCCTCCACGCTTCGTTGTGCTGCAGTCGTCAAGACCTCCAGTTGGAGCCTAAATAGGGCTCGTCTCCTCTCCTCAAGAGACAAAATTTTGAATCGGACGCCATGTCCAGATCTTAACTAACGGTCGCCTGGATCGACTACACCAGAAATGAGCTAAGTACTATGTTCTTCATATTTTAATCGATTTTAATTTGCTATATGCTTTTAATACCGTTCTATAGACAGTGAGAAGTTGCTAAATGCTCTGCAATTGCAATCTTCGCGGGATTTTCGAGGTCAGGCTTGGTCTATCTAAGAAAGCTAATCTTGCAAAACGAAGCAGCATTTCTTTTGCATGTTAAATGAGAATGAGCTCTCACACCGTGGGATTCTTATTAAACAAAATTCTGTCTGTAGCAAACTTAGCTCGTTCCACCGCTGGACTTTATTTACCCAATTCAACAGTTATGATTGTTCTGGAATGTTCCACGCCAAACAATTCATCTACAAGTTAAACCTTCTAGTATTTTCCACTCACATATGGGAATACTTTTTCTAACCAAGGAATTTTCCTTATGAACAGCTAATCTACACCTAATTTTTCTTCCTCCGTGGGAATTTGTCTGCTGCATTCAACTATAACCTACACATTTTTCAACGCAATAGACTCTCACAAATCAAATGTAACTAGTTATTTTTCGTTACCGCAATAACTTTCCTTTCTATAAACTTTCTGTGGTACAATAATGGACTTTTCAACCACGTCAATAGACTATAGTGAAACCAGTGCTCGTTCAACTTTTCATCCGCGCCACGATCGTCCGAGAATAAATAAATAAGGCCAAGAACTTTCTCCACTATGTTCCTATTTCCTCTTCCTTAGCCACTCTTTACTAATAAATTAGCTTAATCCTTAAATTTATATCTTTTTCAATGAGGCCTCGCCAAACCATAGGCACCCTCCCAACTTTTCTCCATTTATAACTTATTCACTCTGTTTAAATATCAGCAGTTAGAAACTGCTTATTAATCTATTTTCTTTTCTTGCTAGTACAAGAATTGGTTATGTTCTAAGTACTAAACCTTTCATTAATCTCTTTAATCCAGGATTCACGAAAGGGTAACTGGCCCCATTTTTTCCTCGTGATCCTGTTTAAATATAGAAGTTCTAGAAACTTCTTCTGAATTTTCTCTTCAGGTTTCACAATAAGTGACCTGCCCTATTTGTATAAACTATAAAAGTAATTCTGCATCAATATAAGAAGTTATAGAAACTTCTATTTCATTTCTCCCTGTTTTTTGTCGTTACTTTCGAAGTTGTTATTTGTTCATATTTTTAAGATGCCCATCTGGGAATTCTTAAAGTACTCACCTTGTACTTGATTTATTATTTAACTTTAATTACGTTAATTATCTTTAAATTTTCAATTTGTTAATCTTAGCACCATTTCAAAATCTTATGAGGATTTTAGTGCTTATAAAAGGTTCCAAACCAAAAAATTGTCAATTGCCTAGTGCAAGCTTTAAATGATTTTAGGAGGTCTGCGACCCCAATGGTTTAAAAAATCAAATTATATATGTGTTAAATTGATCACATTTTATGCATTGTTAAATAAATCCAACTATATCCTTTTGCTTTATCATTTTCTATAAACTAACGATTAGGCAAGATCCTGTCTTCCCCTACTCTTCCTATGGGCTTAAATTTAAAAAAATTCACAAATCAAATTAATAACGGTTCCACTATTTGTTGCATTTGAGCAAGAACTCTTAGTCACAAACTTATTAAAGCCTCTCTTAGTTTTGATAGCTAATTCTAACTAGCTAGTAAGACAAGCATAGCTCGCTCCACCAGCTTCCTGCTTGTTGAGATTTTCTCTACAACTTATGGTTGGTTTTCCAAATTTAAGTTTTTCTCATTGTCTAAACTTTTAGTCGGCGCTTTGCTGGGTAATAGCTTAGCCATTCCAAAATGCAACTATTGGTGCTCTTACCAAAATTATTCCCAAGGGTATAATTGCTTCATCCCTACCCTTCTTGGAAACATTCGGTCGCTTTTTAGAAATTCTACAATTTCAAGAATTAAAACATCATGGCCAATTCAAACTCTTTGTATTCTTCAAAATATTTGTTTAAAACAAACTCCTTTGAAAAGATACATAGTAAACTCATCATTTCTTTCTTTGCCAGACCACCACCCTTCCCCATAGTAGCCGAATCTTGGCTTGGAAGAGAGGGTACAACCTCCTCTCGCCCGCAAATAGCCCAAGCTCTAGCTGCGTTTCGTGTTAGCTGTGTTCAGGTCCCCACTCACTTTAGTGATTTCACGGGCTTTGCGGTGACACTCTTCTCTAAAAATTGTTTTTGTTTGGTGTTGGACTTTCGTCCTATTATCCACACTTGTTCCTCCGTCCGAAACCCACTTCCATTTACTTCTCTCTTCATCTTCCCTTGTGGTTAAGGTTAATTCCTAGCAAAAACCTACCCAAACTTTGGTCCCAGAAACCCGGGAAGCCCATTTGCCAATATATTGCAAATTATTAATATCAACTTTGAATTTTTCAGCTATAACTTCGCAGTGCAAAGCTGGTGAGGTGGAAGGGGATTGCTTCTGTCTCCTTTGGTGCATTTCTCCCTTTCAACTTGTTTGCTGCTGCCAGTCTGACAACATTACCTATTTACCTATTTCGCCATGGCTCCTCCAGAAAAAGATAAGGATGGTAAGGATGAAAAATTTACTTCCAAACGAGCTTCTTATAAAGGGCAAATTACCAGATTCAGAAAATACATCAAAGAGCTAGATCCTTCACAAGCTCAACTAGATTTGTTAAAACATCGCGTAAAGTATTTTGAACGTTCTTATGAGAATTATTGCAACATTCAAACTGAAATCGAAACTTGTATGCTCAACCAAACTGATGATCGAGTAGAGGTAGAAAACCAATATTACGAAGGCATAGGTTCTGCTTTTAAAATATTACGCCAACTCGAAGAAGAACAGAAAAAGGACGGTTCTGTTCTTGGTTCCCTTCACGAACAACAAACCTCTTCTCGTGAGGGCACTCACAAGCCCAAACCAATTCTTCCTAAGATTAATTTACCCCACTTCTCTGGAGTCGAAACTACTTGGGATTCTTTCTATGAACTATTTTGCTCTCTTGTTCATGACAATGAAGATATTCAAGTCATCTACAAGTTTCATTATTTGCGACCTATTCTCCGCGGTCAAGCCTTGCAGCTGGTTGAAGCACTCCCATTAAGCGCTGAAAACCACCCCATTGCCTTTATCTTGTTGAAGGAAAGATACGGTAATTTACGGCTACGTATTCAACGCCACATGAAGGCTCTATTCAATTTGCCTGCGTCGCAGCACAATGACGTCTGGGTAGATTATTGGCTGAGGAATAACCCACCCACCAAGGGAAGATGATTAAGAAAAGGAGATGGGTTTCGGACTGGAGAAAAAGGATAGAGAAATGGGATGAGAGTCCCACAAAAGTTATAAATTTAGCTGTAAATACACTCAGAGGCGGTTGCCACCGCAAATCCGCTCTCGGATACCTAAAGTGGGTAAGAGCTTGGTCCAAGCTGACGGGAAACACAGCTAGAACTTGGTCGGTTTGCAAGGGAGTGGCTTTAGTGTAATCCCTCTCAAGCATGTATCTGAGTACTATGGGGAAGGGTGATGGTCTGGCAAGACTGAGAGTAACAAATTTATTGTATGCCTGTTCAAAGCAATTCGTTTTTGAAAAGTAATTCGAAGAATACCAAAGATTTGAATCAGGTTTGGTATTTCCAATGTTCAAAGTTATGGAGTTCCTGAAAAAGCGACCAAGTGCTTCCAAGAAGGAAAATAATAAAAAAAAATACCTTGGGGAGTAATTTTGGTAAATGAACCAATGGTTGCATTTGGAAATGGCTAAGCTTTTACTCAGCGAGGAGCCAGCTAAAAGTTTAGACAAGGAGAAACACTTATCATTTAGAAAACTGACCATAAGTTTTCGGAGAGGATCTCCACAAGCAGGTAGCTGGCGTAGCGAGCTTTACTTGCCTTACTGGCCCGTTAGAATTAGCTATTAAAGCTAAAAGAAACTTTAATGAGGTCACCACTAAGAATTCTTGCTCAAATGCAACAAGTGGTGAAAGCCCTATTAATGGATTTAATGGCATTTAGTCGGGAGAGCCAAGGAAGACAGGATTTTGCCTAACCGTTGTATTAGAAAAATGAGAAAGCGAAAAATATTCGTAATTTATTTAACAATTCAAGAGAAGTTGATAACTTTAACAAATATATACTATCCTTTTGACAAATATAGATCGTTTAAACTTTTTAACAAATGGGGTCGCAGACCTCCTAACATTTAGAGATTGCTCCAGGCAAATAACAATTTATGAGGTTTCAAACCTTATATATGTACTAAAATCTTTGTAAGATTTAAAAAAGACAAATGAAATGCTTAAAGTTTAAACATCAAATTGAGTACAAGGAGTATACTTTAAAGAATTTACAAGTAATTATTTTAGAAAAGGTTACAACTTCGAAAATAACAAAAAAAAAAGGAAGTGAGTAAATGATGAAGAAGTTCCTATTACTTCTTATGTTTATGCAGAATTACTGTTAGTTATTATGCAAATAAGGGCAGGTCACTTACTGTGAAACCTGACGAAAAGATCAACAAGGAAGGTTCTAGACTTCCTGTATTTAGATAGGAATCACGAACCAGATGGAGCAGTTTCCATTTCGTGAGACCTAGAAATAACCCACTCAAGAGTTGAAAGTATTGTATTCTCTCAATAAAAGGGAGAAACAATGTAAGTTTAAAACGTGTACTAGACACGTAGTTATGCAGAAGTTAATTAATTACACATAAGAAAAAATGGGAGGGCACATCTATAGATTGACACCTCGTTGAAACAGACCTGAATTTAAAAGTTTATTACGGATTGTTAGTAAGAGGTTTAGGAAAGAGAAATTGGGATTGAGGAAAAATGTTCATGGCCTTATTTAAATGTAACCGGACGATCGCGACGCGGAAGAAATGCTGAGAGAACACTGTTTATCACTATAGTTCTTTGAATAGATGAAAAGTTCACTATAGAAACACGAAAGTTTATGGCAAAGAAAGTTATTTCAATTTGTAAAAATGACTGGTTGCACTAGATGAACAAAAGTCTATTGCTGGAGAAAATGGTGGATTACAGTTAAATGCGCCATAGAACATCCAACGGTGGAAGAAAATTCACTATTGAGCTTTAATTCAGAAGTGAGATTCTTCAATTTTAAATAGTATTCTCACAAGTTAGTGAAAATTACATGACGGCAGGACGTGTAGATAAATACAAGATCTGGAAGGTTCCAGAACGATCTTAGTAGAAGAATGGGGCCAAAAATTAATCCAACGGTGGAGCGAGCTTAGTATTTTGCAGACAGCGGGTATCAGATAATATCCCACGTAGTGAGAAGATTTCTCAATTAAATAGCTTAAGAAAGGCTACTTTCTATTAAGGTTGGCTTAGACAGACAAATGCTCAACATAGCAAATCCCACGAAGAATGATTTTTGCCCCAAAATAAGTAATCTCACGCTGTCTATAAAATATTAGTTAAAAGCATGTAGAAGTTAAAACCATGAAGATGAGGTTAAAACTTGAAGTTTGTACTTAACTTGATTTCATGTCGAAGGTGAAGTTCCCCTTGACGATATCTAATGTGCCAACATGGCGTAGAACGTAGAGAGTGTCTCTTGGTTTGAGGAGACGGGCTCGAGTTGAGCCTTAACTGACCGAGTCAACTGCCGACTTAGAAGTGAGACCTGCTCAGCGAAGCACGGAGGGTCCAAGGAAGGGAAAAGAGTGGGGGATAGGAGACAAAAGGAGAACATATAAACATTGCAAACATTATAACAAAAAATGATTTTCTCTTGATGAGCTGGTCTTCAAAGAGTTGATAGTAGGCGATACTAGTGCAGCATGGTGAGTGAAAAAGTAGACGTAGTCCTCTGGCTCAAGAAGAAAATAGCTGGCGATGGTAACAAGATCTGGTGGCGAGATAGATAAGTAAGTCTTCTTGCACCAGGAAGAGTTGAAGAGCTTCAGAGATTCGCTGCTAGATAACGCTAGGTGGGTCACAGAAGATATATATCTAGAACAGACTCATAAAAGATATAAGAGACCTGATCAACAAAGAGAAAATAGAAGATCACTGTTGGTGTTTGATAAGAAAGGAAGAAATAGACATGCAAAGAGCATTAAAAATTAGATTCTCACGTACCGTGTATTCAAAGAATACACCATACTGGGATTGGCAAACACCAACAGAGAACAAATAAGCAGTTAAACATTTAAAGGTAATGGAGCGATCAAAGACAGGGGTCTAGTGATCGGACCATTAGTAGTCAAGATTTTGGCCACCCTGACTCTCCCATCTCTTCCAGGATAACACTCGGTCACTCTACCAGAGATCCATACTAGAGGGGGTGAAACATCCCTACCAAGCCCAAGGCCCCCACTTTAATGTCGGGACTGGAAAGAAACCACTTCTGTCTCCGTTGCAAGGAAGTTAAATATTCCAAGTTCCATCTCTTCCAGAAAGAATTACGGAGGGCTTCAAGTTTACGCCAAACAATAGGTAAATTAGAATCCCTGAAAGAATTGGGAAGAGGAGGAGGAGCAGAAAGAGAAGTGCCGATAAGGAAGTGACCAGGTGTGAGTGGAAGCAGGTCATCAGGGTCATTGGAAAGCGGAGTTAATGGCGAGAGTTAACAACACCTTCAATCAGAACGGACAGTGTATTGAATTCTTCATAAGTCAGAATGCGATTACCTAAGACTTTTCTTAAATGACGTTTAGTGAGCTTTACACAAGATTCCCACCTACCACCGTGATGAGGAGCGTAGGGAGGTATAAAGCACCATTTGAAACCCTTTGAATAGGAAAAATTAGAAATTTGTTCCATGGCAGAAGAGGAAGTGAGAACTTTCTTCCACAGGGAAGCTGCGCCCTGAAAAGTGGAAGCGTTATCAGAGAACATCTCTGAAGGAACACCACGCCTAGCGGTGAAGCGAGAGACAGCTGATAGAAAGTAAGAAGTAGAAGCATTCGTTACTAGTTCCAAGTGGATTGCGCCAGTAACCATGCAAACAAAGAGAGAAACATAAAGCTTACCAAACAATTTGCGTTTAGCTTCAGGAGAATTTCGTTGATATTGGAACGGACCCATATAGTCCACACCAGTTAAAGCAAATGGGCGTATAGGAGAGGAGCGGAAGGAGGGAAGATCGCTCATTAATTGAGTGTTGATTTTAGGTTTCGCTTTGAAACAAGGAATGCATTTATGAATTACAGAAAATACTTCATGAATTCCATTTATAATCCGGTACTTTTCCCGTAAGAGGCAAAGCAGAGTGCGTGTGCCAACATGCAGATTGCGATAATGAAAGTCACGTATAATTAAGAAAGTTACGTGATGTTTAGAAGGCAAAATAACGGGATGCTTTTTGTCCTCAGAGAGCACAGATTGCGAGAGCCTTCCACCTACCCTGAGTAACCCATGGTCATCAAGGAACGGAGCTAAAGCACGAAGACGACTTGATTTGGGAAGATCCCTTTTAGAAGAAAGTAAAGACAATTCAGAAGAAAATGCTTCTTGCTGTGTCAGTTGTAAAACCTTAATGGTAGCGAGATTCAATTCATGATTGGTAAGGTGTGGTTTGGGGAGAAGCGGTTGGTCAACCACAAGATATTTCCATCTAACGAGATAAGCAACAATTCGTATTAATTTATGAAAAGAAGAATAGCGTGACAACAAGGGATGAGAAACGTTGGAAACAAGACACGAAGCAGTAGGTAAAGATACTTTAGCGTCAGGCAAGTTGGAGTTTGGAGCTGGAGGTTTAGAAGGCCATGAAGAAGAGTCTTCGATTAACCACGAGGGCCCATGCCAGTACAACTGAGAAGCTGCCAATTGAGAGGGTAAACAACCACGAGAGATAATATCGGCTGGATTATCAGCACTGGGCACATGCCTCCATTGACATCCAGAAGAAAGAGTTTGAATTTTGGAAACCCTGTTTGCAACAAAAGTTTGCCAGTGAGAGGGGTTCTTGGCGATCCAAGAAAGGGTGATCATGGAATCGCTCCAGAGATAGATTTGCGAGAATTCGACTTTTAATATTTCCCGTAATTTCTTAACAAGTTCTGCAGCCATGAGTGCAGCGAACAGTTCGAGCCTAGGCAAAGTGATAGTTTTAAGAGGAGCGACCTTCGATTTGGCACAAACAAGGTTGTAAACTGAAGATCCATATAATGAACCGTGATAAACTAAATATGCGCAGCAACCGTAAGCTTTTTCGGAACTGTCCGCGAACAAATGAAGGAAAAAGGATGCAATAGAATGAGAGCTGTTTAAATTCCTGGGAATTTCAATAAGGGAAAGATCCAGCAGATTGCTGCGAAACGAGAGCCAACGATTAAGAAAAGAAAGAGGGACAGTGTCATCCCATTCACATTTGAGCGACCACAGCTCTTGCATAAAGAGTTTGGCTATAACGATAACTGGGGCAAGGAATTGAAGCGGATCAAAAATTTTTGCAATTTCAGAGAGGATTTGTCTTTTTGTGTTAGGAAGCTCTTCTGCGAGCGAAACTTTATAGATAAGAGTGTCAGTGCTAGTGCACCAATGAACTCCTAGAGTTTTTATGGATTCGGAATTTCCACTCCACTTATGGAGTGGGAACCCTCCATTCCTTAGCAATGCTTGAAGTTCTAACGATACAAAAGAAGCTTCCTCCAAAGTGGGGAAGGACTGCAAATAATCGTCAACATAGAATGACGTAGTTAGTGCTTCAGAGGCTTTGGGATTAAATGAATGACAATCTTGTGAGGCTAGCAAGTGTAGGGATCGAATAGCAAGGAAAGCAGAGGGTTTTAAGCCATAAGTAACCGTTTTTAAGCGAAATACCTTAATAGGCTTGCTGATTTCATCACGCCACAAGATTCTTTGGAGATCTCGTGGTTCCGGTTGAATTAACACTTGACGGTACATGTGTTTTATATCGGCTATGACAGCTATGGGAAATAATCGAAAGTTTAAGAGTATAGCAGATAGATCTGATTGAATAGCAGGACCAGAGTAAAGAGTGTCGTTAAGGCTGTTGCCATTAACGTCGGGTGATGAACCATTGAAAACAACTCGAATTGTATCTTTTACAAGGGGGTTTTTCCACACAGGATGATGATTAAGATAAACCGTTTCAAGTGGAGGGTGCAATTCATCCTCAGATTTGTTAACAACTTCCATGTGATCCAAGCTTTCATACTCATCAATGAAATCAGAGTACTGATGTTTAACAAGAGGTTCTTTCTTGAATTTGCTCTCGATAGCAAAGAGAGCTTTTCGAGCTTTGGGCTGAGAATTAATAAGTTTTGGAGGATTATGTAATCTTGGCAATTGAACAACGAACCGGCCATCAGAAGAACGAGTGGTGGTGTTCAAAAAAAGTTGCTCACAGAATTCATTTTCTGAAGAGGTTACATTAGGAGGATCAACGCTTTCAAGCCTCCAGAACTGTTCCAGATCAGTATTGGAGAAGTAACATTGCGATGCGGGTTGGGGAGAATAATGGGGAAGTTGACCTGTGACGATCCATCCAAAGTTAGTGTCTCTGGCGACCACGTTTGAGGATAGCTTGCGAACCTGTTTGCGAAGGCAATTCCAGAAAACATTGGCACTAAAGAGTATGTCAATAGGGTTTTGCATGTTGAACAAAGGATCGGCTAGCCTTAAATGCGAGGGAATATTTAACCCTGAAATATCCACAGAGTGACTGGGAGTATCTTCTCCAATGCTATTGAGAATGAGACAATTAAGTTTAAAGAAGTTGTTTCTATGACAAATATCTCTTATGGTTAGCTTCGAGAATTGTAAAGCTTGCGATTTTGAGCTGTTGATGCCCGACACATTGATAGAAGTGGGGTTTACAGGTAGGCCTAGTTTTCTAATTAAGGAATTAGACACAAAATCATGAGTTGCCGCTGAATCTAGAAGACCGCGTGCACGGACCCAGTTGCCAAAGTTATCCTGAACTTCGATTTGGACAGTAGACAACAATACTTGAGCACTGCGAATGGACTTGGCATTTTGAATATATGATGAAGCATTAGAACTGTTAGCACTATCATTTTTCGGAGGAGTAGATGCTGTCGATGACCTTGCCTGATCATGACGATGTAGCAAAGTATGATGAGCCTTTTCACAATGGTAGCAAAGTCTTGTGGACTTACAATTAGAAGCAGAATGAGTAGGCGCTAGGCAATTGAAGCAATGCCTATTCTGGGAAACTAATTTTCTTCTGTCGTCGACTGACATTTCTTTAAAGGATTTACAGAGGTATAGGGCATGGGGATCTTTACAAAGTATGCACTTTAAAGGTTCGTTTAAACTCTTGCGAGGTTCGTTTTCAGTGTTTAAAACAATAGAGCTAGCAACACGACGTTCACTAGACCTAGTTGGGTAACCAGTAGTGTTTGATTTAAATTTAGATGAACTGGACCCGGGTTTTTGGGTATTAGACGTTAAGCGATCGCTTTTAGGTTTGATGGACATTAATTCAAACTTAGAACTAGGAGATGGGGATTCACTTTGATTGGCTAGAGCGGTTAAGAGTTGGCATCTGGCATTTATGAAAGTGACTAAATGCTCGTAAGAGTAGTCGTCTTCTTTAGAAAGTTCAATTTCCCAAGCTTTGAGGGTAGCAGCATCAACTTTAGAAACCACTAAATGTATTAGGAAAGTGTCCCAGTGTTCAGTGGGTTGATCTAGTTGGGACAAAGCCTTAACGTGAAGTTGTGTAGTATCAACTAGAGTGCGCAAACTGGTGACGTCATTGTGCTGTGAGGCAGGTAGGTTGAATAGAGTCTTCATATGGCGTTGAATACGTAACCGTAAATTTCCATATCTTTCTTTTAATAAGTTAAAGGCAATGGGGTAGTTTTCGGCACGCAGAGGAAGTGCTTCGACCAACTGCAAAGCTTGACCTCGGAGGATAGATCTCAAGTAATGAAACTTGTAAATGACTTGAATGTCTTCATTGTCATGAACAAGGGAGCAAAATAATTCATAGAAAGAATCCCAAGTAGATTCATCTCCAGAAAAATGGGGTAAATCAATTTTCGGTAAAATTGGTTTAGGCTTGTGAGTACCCTCACGGAAAGAAGTTTGTGGTTCGTGAAGGGAACCAAGGACAGAAGCGTCCTTTTTCTGCTCCTCTTCGAGTTGGCGTATTATTTTGAAAGCAGAACCTATGCCTTCGTAATATTGGTTTTCTACTTCGACTCGATCTTCGGTTTGATTGAGCATACAAGTTTCTATTTCGGTTTGAATGTTACAATAGTTTTCATAAAAACGTTCAAAATCCCTTACACGATGTTTCAACAAGTCTAATTGAGCTTCTGAGGGATCTAACTCTTTTATGTACTTTCTAAAACGGGTAATTTGCCCTTTATAGGAAGCTCGTTTAGAAGTAAGTTTTTCATCTTTATCCTTATCAGTAGGAGCCATGTTGGAGAAAATAGATGAAAATGTAACTCACGAAACTGTGGAACCTTGGAAATGCTGTCAAGCTGGCAGCAGCAATAAGTAGAAAGAACGAGACACACCAAAGGAGACAGGAGCGGCCTCTTTCCCCTTCACAGGCTTTGCACGATGTGGTTATAGCTGAAAGATTCAAAGCAGATATTAATAATTTGCAAAGTATTGCCAAACAGAACAATGACAAATGGACTCTCCCGGGTTTCGGCACCAACTTTTGGGTAGATTATTCGCTGAGGAATAACACACCCACCAAGGGAAGATGATTAAGAAAAGGAGATGGGTTTCGGACTGGAGAAAAAGGATAGAGAAATGGGATGAGAGTCCCACAAAAGTTATAAATTTAGCTGTAAATACACTCAGAGGCGGTTGCCACCGCAAATCCGCTCTCGGATACCTAAAGTGGGTAAGAGCTTGGTCCTAGCTGACGGGAAACACAGCTAGAACTTGGGCGGTTTGCAAGGGAGTGGCTTTAGTGTAATCCCTCTCAAGCATGTATCTGAGTACTATGGGGAAGAGTGATGGTCTGGCAAGACTGAGAGTAACAAATTTATTGTATGCCTGTTCAAAGCAATTCGTTTTTGAAAAGTAATTCGAAGAATACCAATGATTTGAATCAGGTTTGGTATTTCCAATGTTCAAAGTTATGGAGTTCCTGAAAAAGCGACCAAGTGCTTCCAAGAAGGAAAATAATAAAAGATTATACCTTGGGGAGTAATTTTGGTAAATGAACCAATGGTTGCATTTGGAAATGGCTAAGCTTTTACTCAGCGAGGAGCCGGCTAAAAGTTTAGACAAAGAGAAACACTTATCATTTAGAAAACTGACCATAAGTTTTCGGAGAGGATCTCCACAAGCAGGTAGCTGGCGTAGCGAGATTTACTTGCCTTACTGGCCCGTTAGAATTAGCTATTAAAGCTAAAAGAAACTTTAATGAGGTTACCACTAAGAGTTCTTGCTCAAATGCAACAAGTGGTGAAAGCCCTATTAATGGATTTAATGGCATTTAGTCGGGAGAGCCAAGGAAGACAGGATTTTGCCTAACCGTTGTATTAGAAAAATGAGAAAGCGAAAAATATTCGTAATTTATTTAACAATTCAAGAGAAGTTGTTAACTTTAACAAATGTATAATATCCTTTTGACAAATATAGATCGTTTAAACTTTTTAACAAATGGGGGCGCAGACCTCCAAACATTTAGAGATTGCTCCAGGCAAATAACAATTTATGAGGTTTCAAACCTTATATATGTACTAAAATCTTTGTAAGATTTAAAAAAGACAAATGAAATGCTTAACGTTTAAACATCAAATTGAGTACAAGGAGTGTACTTTAAAGAATTTACAAGTAATTATTTTAGAAAAGGTTACAACTTCGAAAATAACAAAAAAAAAAGGAAGTGAGTAAATGATGAAGAAGTTCCTATTACTTCTTATGTTTATGCAGAATTACTGTTAGTTATTATGCAAACAAGGGCAGGTCACTTACTGTGAAACCTGACGAAAAGATCAACAAGGAAGGTTCTAGACTTCCTGTATTTAGATAGGAATCACGAACCAGATGGAGCAGTTTCCATTTCGTGAGACCTAGAAATAACCCACTCAAGAGTTGAAAGTATTGTATTCTCTCAATAAAAGGGAGAAACAATGTAAGTTTAAAACGTGTACTAGACACGTAGTTATGCAGAAGTTAATTAATTACACATAAGAAAAAATGGGAGGGCACATCTATAGATTGACACCTCGTTGAAACAGACCTGAATTTAAAAGTTTATTACGGATTGTTAGTAAGAGGTTTAGGAAAGAGAAATTGGGATTGAGGAAAAATGTTCATGGCCTTATTTAAATGTAACCGGACGATCGCGACGCGGAAGAAATGCTGAGAGAACACTGTTTATCACTATAGTTCTTTGAATAGATGAAAAGTTCACTATAGAAACACGAAAGTTTATGGCAAAGAAAGTTATTTCAATTTGTAAAAATGACTGGTTGCACTAGATGAACAAAAGTCTATTGCTGGAGAAAATGGTGGATTACAGTTAAATGCGCCATAGAACATCCAACGGTGGAAGAAAATTCACTATTGAGCTTTAATTCAGAAGTGAGATTCTTCAATTTTAAATAGTATTCTCACAAGTTAGTGAAAATTACATGACGGCAGGACGTGTAGATAAATACAAGATCTGGAAGGTTCCAGAACGATCTTAGTAGAAGAATGGGGCCAAAAATTAATCCAACGGTGGAGCGAGCTTAGTATTTTGCAGACAGCGGGTATCAGATAATATCCCACGTAGTGAGAAGATTTCTCAATTAAATAGCTTAAGAAAGGCTACTTTCTATTAAGGTTGGCTTAGACAGACAAATGCTCAACATAGCAAATCCCACGAAGAATGATTTTTGCCCCAAAATAAGTAATCTCACGCTGTCTATAAAATATTAGTTAAAAGCATGTAGAAGTTAAAACCATGAAGATGAGGTTAAAACTTGAAGTTTGTATTTAACTTGATTTCATGTCGAAGGTGAAGTTCCCCTTGACGATATCTAATGTGCCAACATGGCGTAGAACGTAGAGAGTGTCTCTTGGTTTGAGGAGACGGGCTCGAGTTGAGCCTTAACTGACCGAGTCAACTGCCGACTTAGAAGTGAGACCTGCTCAGCGAAGCACGGAGGGTCCAAGGAAGGGAAAAGAGTGGGGGGTAGGAGACAAATGGAGAACATATAAACATTGCAAACATTATAACAAAAATGATTTTCTCTTGATGAGCTGGTCTTCAAAGTGTTGATAGTAGGCGATACTAGCGCAGCATGGTGAGTGAAAAAGTAGACGTAGTCCTCTGGCTCAAGGTGAAAATAGCTGGCGATGGTAACAAGATCTGGTGGCGAGATAGATAAGTAAGTCTTCTTGCACCAGGAAGAGTTGAAGAGCTTCAGAGATTCGCTGCTAGATAACGCTAGGTGGGTCACAGAAGATATATATCTAGAACAGACTCATAAAAGATATAAGAGACCTGATCAACAAAGAGAAAATAGAAGATCACTGTTGGTGTTTGATAAGAAAGGAAGAAATAGACATGCAAAGAGCATTAAAAATTAGATTCTCACGTACCGTGTATTCAAAGAATACACCAACGTCACTAGTCTGCGTACCCTCATTGATACAACACAACTTCACGTTAAAGCTTTGTCCCAATTAGATCAACCCACTGACCACTGGGACACTTTCCTAATACATTTAGTGGTTTCGAAAGTCGATGTTGCTACCCTCAAAGCTTGGGAAATGGAACTTTCCAAAGATGACGATTACTCTTACGAGCATTTAGTCACTTTCATAAATGCTAGATGCCAGCTCTTAACTCCTTTAGCTAGTCAAAGTGAACCCTCTTCTCCTAGCTCTAAACTTGAATTACTGTCTCTTAAATCTAAAACCGAACACGTAGCGTCTAATACCCAAAAACCCGAGTCCAGCTCGTCTTAACTAAAGTCAAACGCCACTGGTTACCCAACAAGGTCTAGTGAACGCCGTATTGTTAGTTCTCTCGCTTTAAACACTCAGAGCGAACCCCGTAAAAGTTTAAATGAACCATTTAAGTGCATACTTTGCAAAGATTCCCACGCCTTGTATCTATGTAAATCTTTTAAAGAACTGTCAGTCGACGACAGAAGAAAATTAGTTTCCCAGAATAAATATTGCTTTAACTGCCTATCACCCAAGCATTCTGCTTCTAATTGTAAGTCTTCAAGACTTTGTTACCACTGTGAAAAACCGCACCACACTTTACTGCATCGTCATGATCAATTGAGGTCATCAGTAGCATCTACTTCTCAGAAGAATGAAAATACTGGCACTCCTAATGCTTCATCTTTCTTTCAGAACGCTAAATCCTTGCGTAGTGCTCAAGTACTATTGTCCACTGTCCAAATTGAAGTCCAGGACAAATTCGGCAACTGGGTCAGTGCTCGCGGTCTTCTTGATTCAGCGACAACTCATGATTTTGTGTCCAATTCTTTGATTAGAAAATTAGGCCTACCTGTAAACCCTACTTCTATCAACGTATCAGGTATCAACAGCCAAAAATCGCAAGCTTTACAGTTTTCAAAGCTAACCATAAGAGACACTTGTCACAGAAATAACTTTCTCAAACTGAATTGTCTCATTCTCAATAGCAGAGGAGAAGACACTCCAAGTCACTCTGTCGATATTTCAGGTTTAAACATTTCCTGTCATTTAAGGTTAGCTGATCCTCTGTTCAATGTACAAAGCCCCATTGGCATACTCTTTAGTGCCAATGTTTTCTGGAATTGCCTTCGTAAACTGGTTCGTAAGTTATCCTCAAACGTGGTTGCCAGAGACACTAATTTTGGATGGATCGTTACTGGTCAACTCCCTAATTATTCTCCCCAACCCGTATCTCAATGCTATTTTACTAATACTGATTTGGAACAGTTCTGGAGGCTCGAAAGCGTTGATTCTCCTAACGTAACCTCTTCAGAAAACGAATTCTGTGAGCAACATTTCATGAACACTACCACTCGTTCTCCTGAAGGCCGGTTCATTGTTCAGATGCCAAGATTACTCAATCCCCCCAAACTTATTAATTCTCAACCTAAAGCTCGAAAAGCTCTCTTTGCTATCGAGAGCAAATTCAAGAAAGAACCTCTCGTTAAACAACAGTACACTGATTTCATGGATGAGTATGAAAGCTTAGATCATATGGAAGTTGTCAGCAAATCTGATGACGAATTGCACCCCCCAAGTGAAACGGTTTTCTTCAATCATCATCCCGTGTGGAAAAACCCTCTTGTAAAGGAAAAAATCCGAGTCGTTTTCAATGGTTCATCACCTGACGTTAATGGCAACAGTCTTAACGGTACTCTTTACTCTTGTCCCGCTATTCAGTCAGATTTATCTGCTATACTCTTAAACTTTCGATTATTTCCCATAGCTGTTATAGCGGACATCAAACAGATGTACCGTCAGGTTTTAATTCAGTCTGAACAACAAGATCTCCAAAGAATCTTGTGGCGCGACGAAATCAGCAAGCCCATTAAGATATTTCGCTTAAAGACGGTCACTTATGGCTTAAAACCTTCCGCTTTCCTTGCTATCCGATCCCTACATTAGTTAGCCTCTCAAGATGGTCATTTATTTGATTCAAAACTTCCGAAGCACTAACTACATCATTCTATGTTGACGATTACCTTCAGTCCTTCCCCACTCTGGATGAAGCTTCTTTCGTGTCACTAGAACTTCAGGCAATGCTAAGGAATGGAGGATTTCCACTTCATAAATGGAATTTCAATTCAGCGAAATTTCTCGCCCAGTTTCCTATTGAAGATGTTGACCCCTCCTCCGCCGAAATTTGTGGAAATTCCGAATCCATAAAAATACTTGGAGTTAATTGGTGCACTAGCACTGATACTCTCATCTATAAAGTTTCGCTTGCCGAAGAGCTCCCTAACACAAAAAGGCAAATTCTCTCTGAAATTGCAGAAAAATTTGATCCGCTTCAATTCCTTGCTCCGGTTATTGTTATAGCCAAGCTTTTCATGCAAGAGCTATGGTCGCTCAAATGTGAATGGGACGAAACTGTTCGCCTTTCTTTTCTTAATAGATGGCTATCTTTTCGTAGCAATTTGCTTGATCTTTCTCTTATTGAAATTCCTAGGAATTTAATTAACGCTCATCCTAATACATCTTTTTTCCTTCATGTGTTTGCCGACAGTTCCGAAAAAGCTTACGGTTGCTGTGCATATTTGGTTTATCGCGGTTCGTTAAATGAATCTTCAGTTTCCAACCTTGTTTGTGCCAAATCGAAGGTTGCTCCTCTTAAAACTATTACTTTGCCTAGGTTTGAATTGTGTGCTGCACTCATGGCCGTAGAACTTGTTAAGAAATTACGGGAAGTCTTAAAGGTCATATTTTTACAAACCTATCTGTGGAGCGATTCCATGATCACTCTTTCTTGGATCGCCAAAAACCCCGTTCATTGGCAAACTTTTGTTGCAAACAGGGTTTCCAAAATTCAGACTCTTTCTTCGGGATGTCAAAGGAAACATGTGCCCAGCGCTGACAACGCCGCCGACATTATTTCTCGTGGATGTTTTCCTTCTCAATTACTAGCATCTCAGTTGTACTGGCATGGGCCCTCGTGGTTAATCGAAGACTCTTCTTGTTGGCCTTCTAAACCCCCAGTTACAAAGTCCAACTTGCCTGACGATAAAGTATCTAAATCTGGTGCTTCGTGTCTTGTTTCCAACGTTTCGCATCCCTTGTTGTCCCGCTATTCTTCCTTTCAGAAATGAATTCGAAATTTTGCGTATCTTCTCAGATGGAAATATCTTGTGGTTGACCAACCTCTTCTCCCTAAACCACACCTTATCAATCATGAATTGAATCTCGCTACCATTAAGGTTTTGCAACTAACACAGCAAGAAACGTTTTCTTCTGAATTGTCTTTGCTTTCTGCTAAAAGGGATCTTCTGAAATCCAGTCGTCTTCGTGCCTTAGCCCCGTTCCTTGATGATAATAGGTTACTCAGGGTAGGTGGTAGGCTCTCGCAATCTTTGCTTTCTGAGGACAAAAAGCATCCTGTTATTTTGCCTTCTAAACATCACGTAACCTCCTTAATAATACGTGACTTTCATTATCGTAATCTGCATGTTGGTACACGCACACTGCTTTGCTTCTTAAGGGAAAAGTACTGGATCATAAATGGAATTCATGAAGTTTCCTCTGTAATCACAAATGCATTCCTTGCTTCAAAGCGAAACCTAAAGTCAATACTCAATTAATGAGCGATCTGCCCTTTTTCCGCTCTTCTCCTATACGTCCTTGCTTTTAACTGGTGTGGACTATATGGGTCCGTTCCAATATCAATGCAATTCTCCTGAAGCTAAACGCAAATTGTTTGGTAAGCTCTATGTTTCTCTCTTTCTTTGCATCGTTACTGGCGCGATCCATTTGGAACTAGTAACGAATGCCTCCACTTCTTACTTTTTGTCAGCCGTCTCTCGCTTCGCTGCTAGGCGTGTTGTTCCTTCTGAGATGTTCTCTGATAACGCTTCCACTTTTCAAAGCGCATCTTCCTTGTGGAAGAAAGCTCTTACATCTTCTCCTTCCATGGAAGAGATTTCTAATTTTTCCTACTCAAAGGGCCTCAAATGGCGTTTTATACCTCCCTACGCCCCTCATCACGGTGGTAGGTGGGAATCCTGCGTAAAGCTTACTAAACGTCATCTAAGAAAGGTTTTAGGTAGTGGCATTCTGACTTATGAAGAATTTAATTCGCTGTCTATTCTGATTGAAGCTGTTGTTAATTCTCGCCCATTAACTCCGCTTTCCAATGACCCTGATGACCTGCTTCCAGTTACACCTGGTCACTTCCTTATAGGCACTTCTCTTTCTGTCCCTCCTCCCCTTCCCAACTCTCACAGAGATTCTAATTTACCTATTGTTTGGCGTAAACTTGAAGCCCTCCGTAGTTCATTCTGGAAGAGGTGGAATTTGGAATACTTAACTTCCTTGCAACGGAGACAGAAGTGGTTTCTTTCTAATCCCGACATTAAAGTGGGGGACTTGGTCCTGGTTAGGGATGCTTCCCCTCCCTTGGTCTGGATCTCCGGTAGAGTGACCGAGTGTTAACCGGCAAGGGATGGGAGAGTTAGGGTAGCCAAAATCTTGACCACTAATGGGCATATTATAAGACCACTGTCTTTAATTGCTCCTCTACCTTTAAATACTTAATATCATGTTTCTTGTTCTCTGTTGGTGTTTTCCCCTCCCAGCTTGGTGCATTCTTTGGAATACACGGTAAGACAGAGTGAGCTTTTGCTGCTCTTTGCTTTATTTCATTCCTTCCTTTTTTCGCAAACACCAACAGTGATCTCCTGGTTTCTCTTTGTTGGTGTACTTTGCTTATATTACCCGTGAGTCTGTTCTAGATATGTATTTCCATGACCCACCAAAGCGTCATCTAGCAGCGAATCTCTGAAGTTCCTCAATTTTTCCATGTACAAGAGGACTCCCTTACCAATCTAGCCACCAGATCTCGTCGCTATCGCCAGCTATCATCTCTGTGATCAAGAGGACTTCGTCTACTTTCCCATCCACCAGGCATCGCTAGTGACGCCTGCTATCAACTCTTTGAAGTCCTTTTCATCAAGATACTTAATTTTTGTAATGTTGGTTATTCTTATGTATATTCCTTTGTCTCCTACCCCCACTCTTTTTCCTTCCCTAGTCCCTCCGCGCTTCGTTGAGCTGGCCTCACTTGTGTTGCAGTCATCAAGACCTCCAGTTGGAGCCTAAATAGGGCTCGTCTCCTCTCCTCGAGAGACAAAATTTTGAATCGGACGCCATGTCCAGATCTTAACTAACGGTCGCCTGGATCGACTACTCCAGAAATGAGCTAAGTACAATGTTCTTCATATTTTAATCGATTTTAATTAGCTATATGCTTTTAATGCCGTTCTATAGACAGTGAGAAGTTGCTAAATGCTCTGCAATTGCAATCTTCGCGGGATTTTCGAGGTCAGGCTTTGTCTATCTAAGACAGCTAATCTTGCAAAACGAAGCAGCATTTCTTTTGCATGTTAAATGAGACTGAGCTCTCACACCGTGGGATTCTTATTAAACTAAATTCTGTCTATAGCAAACTAAGCTCGTTCCACCGCTGGACTTTATTTACCCAATTCAACAGTTATGATTGTTCTGGAATGTTCCACGCCAAACAATTCATCTAGAAGTTAAACCTTCTAGTATTTTCCACTCACATATGGGAATACTTTTTCTAACCAAGGAATTTTCTTTATGAACAGCTAATCAACACCTATTTTTTTTTCCTTCGTGGGAATTTGTCTGCTGCATTCAATTATAACCTACAAATTTTTCAACGCAATAGACTCTCGCAAATCAAATGCAACTAGTTATTTTTCACCACCGCAATAACTTTCCTTTCTATAAACTTTCTGTGCTACAATAGTGAACTTTTCAACCACGTCAATAGACTAGAGTGAAACCAGTGCTCGTTCAACTTTTCGTCCGCGCCACGCTCGTCCGAGAATAAATAAATAAATAAGGCCAAGAACTTTCTCCACAAAGTTCCTATTTCCTCTTCCTCAACCACGCTTTACTAACAAATTAGGTTAATCCTTAAATTTATATCTTTTACAATGAGGCCTCGCCAAACCATAGGCGCCCTCCCAACTTTTCTCCATTTATAACTTAATCACTCTGTTTAAATATCAGCAGTTAGAAACTGCTTATTAATCTATTTTCTTTTCTTGCTAGTACAAGAATTGGTTATATTCTAAGTACTAAACCTTTCATTAATCTCTTTAATCCAGGATTCACGAAAGGGTAACTGGCCCCATTTTTTCCTCGTGATCCTGTTTAAATATAGATGTACTAGAAACTTCGTCTGAATTTTTCTCTTCAGGTTTCACAATAAGTGACCTGCCCTATTTGTATAAACTATAAAAGTAATTCTGCATCGATATAAGAAGTTATAGAAACTTCTATTTCATTTCTCCCTGTTTTTTTGTTGTTGTTACTTTCGAAGTTTTTATTTGTTCATATTTTTAAGATGCCCATCTAGAAATTCTTGATGTACACACCTTGTACTTGATTTATTATTTAACTTTAATTACGTTAATTATCTTTAAATTTTCAATTTGTTAATCTTAGCACCATTTCAAAATCTTATGAGGATTTTAGTGCTTATAAAAGGTTCCAAACCAAAAAATTGTCAATTGCCTAGTGCAAGCTTTAAATGATTTTAGGAGGTCTGCGACCCCAATGGTTTAAAAATTAAATTATATGTGTTAAATTGATCACATTTTATGCATTGTTAAATAAATCCAACTATATCCTTTTGCTTTATCATTTTCTATAAAATAACGATTAGGCAAGATTCTGTCTTCCCCTACTCTTCCTATGGGCTTAAATTTTAAAAACTCACAAATCAAATTAATAACGGTTCCACTATTTGTTGCATTTGAGCAAGAACTCTTAGTCACAAACTTATTAAAGCCTCTCTTAGCTTTGATAGCTAATTCTAACTAGCTAGTAAGGCAAGCATAGCTCGCTCCGCCAGCTTCCTGCTTGTTGAGATTTTCTCTACAACTTATGGTTGGTTTTCCAAATTTATGCTTTTCTCATTGTCTAAACTTTTAGTCGGCGCTTTGCTGGGTAAAAGCTTAGCCATTCCTAAATGCAACTATTGGTGCTCTTACCAAAATTATTCCCAAGGGTATAATTGCTTCATCCCTACCCTTCTTGGAAACATTCGGTCGCTTTTTAGAAATGCACTAACATCTAACTTATTTCAATTGTTTACATTACCTCAAGATGGTGGCTGTGCGAAATTATTCCCAAGGGTATAATTGCTTCATCCCTACCCTTCTTGGAAACATTCGGTCGCTTTTTAGAAATTCTACAATTTCAAGAATTAAAACATCACGGCCAATTCAAACTATTTGTATTCTTCAAAATATTTGTTTAAAACAAACTCCTTTGAAAAGATACATAGTAAACTCATCATTTCTTTATTTGCCAGACCACCACCCTTCCCCATAGTAGCCAAATCTTGGCTTGGAAGGGAGGGTACCACCTCCTCTCGCCCGCAAATAGCCCAAGCTCTAGCTGCGTTTCCTGTTAGCTGTGTTCAGGTCCCCACTCACTTTAGTGATTTCACGGGCTTTGCGGTGACACTCTTCTCTAAATATTGTTTTTGTTTGGTGTTGGACTTTCGTCCTATTATCCACACTTGTTCCTCAGTCCGAAACCCACTTCCCTTTACTTCTCTCTTCATCTTCCCTTGTGGGTAAGGTTCATTCCTAGCAAAAACCTACCCACATGGTGGCCAGGCGAATTTGAAACATTTAAATAGACTTTTCTCGCGATTTAACAATCCGAGCGCAGTGAAAAATTGTACAGCAAATGTTTATACACATTGTAATGCACTAAGATCTAACTTATTTCAATTGTTTACATTACCTCAAGATGGTGGCTGTGCGAAATTTTTAAATTAAGTTTTAATTTCTTGTGTCCTAATCATGCGATCGAAATCAACGTTTGAATAATGAACCTACGCAATACTAGTTGTCTGATAGTATAGTGAACCCGATGGGGTTATGCTGACTGGAATCGAACATGGTTCTCAGAGACTGTGATCTCAGTAAAAAGGTTCCACCAGGGAGCGAACCAGAGATCTGTACAGGGAGTTTCTTGGTAAAAACCCCTCGAAAGAAATGTATATTTAATCACTGGTGTGATTTTTGATGAAATGGCATTATTTATTAAAATAATGTAGGAAATAATGAGCAGATTATATCATTATAAGACGATTTGGTGTAAGCTATTGGAGGTTTGAAGCAGAGAGGAGGGCAGAGCTGACATTTACTAATCGGCCCAGAATTGTGGGTTGGTCCCAGTGGAGCCACGTCCATCTCTGTCACCCCATTATGTCGTCTGGAGCAGGGGAGAGGCCTGAAAAATGACACAGTTATTCCCCGACGGAGAATAGATGTAGAGGAGGGGCGGTGAAATGCCCAGAAGAATCATTGATTACTCGTGATTGGAGTAACGAATCGAGATGAGAGTTGCACACAGGTGAATATTTTGGCAAGAAGATAATTTTAGAGTCTTTTACATGCGAAATTGGTGCATATTTAGTGATGTGCGTAAGGACTGTGAAGCGACCATTGTTCGCGGAGGGATGTGAAGATGTTGACGGGGAGTTCCCGGTTAGGTAGCGTCCCACGCCATGGAGAAAGGAATTAATATTAATTAATTGAACGAGCGATTCCTTTGCACACAGATAGTTTTGGGACCTGTGAAGAGAGAGGAACACAATGATCATGGTTTGAAGACCTGAATCATGCTGTGAGAGGAGCGAAGATTACGCGGGAAGATGTTGCTCTACTTTCTGTGGAAATCCGATATAAGGGAGTAGACCCCAGGAGGAGCTCTCAGTTGAACCTCTGTTTCTCACTTGAATCTCAGTCCTACTCTGTTCTCAGTGTTACTCTGTTACTCAGTTGAACCTCTGTTTCTCACTTGAATCTCAGTCCTACTCTGTTCTCAGTGTTACTCTGTTACTCAGTTGAACCTCTGTTCTCAGTGTTACTCTGTTACTCAGTTGAACCTCACTTTGAAACTCACTTGAAGCTCAGTCGAGACGCAGTCAAGCTCAGTCTACATGCCGCCAAGCGCAGTTACAGCCAGTTACAGTTTTACTCAATTGTCAATGGTAGCACAATGGAAATAAGTTGCAATCAGTATGCAGCAAATATGCAGCAGTACGAGACAGCGTGTAAGCCGCAGACAGAAGTCTTCAAATAAGTTACGTGCAGTCTTCGAGTGAAACTTCAGTCAGCTACAGCCAGGGTGAAGCAAGTTCGTCAAGGCATAACGCATGACGGATCTATTCATCGAGACGCCGAACAAAGACTGGTATGTGTAAAAGAAACAGAAAATATGTTTGTATGAATAATAGTCGTGATACAGGCATAATCAGCCGCACGAACTATGACGTGTTCAGTTATGAAGCACCGTATAGACTAACGGTAGCATTATTGTATATAATTATTTGTGAAAGTGTTGAACTTTATTAAGCGCAGTGTGTATTGTATTAACTAATCGTATATGTGTAACTACGATAGAATGCGCTAAAGAAACCTTACTAAGTGTTTGGTATTGCCATGAGAGTACCAGATGTTAACGCTCATGTTTAGGAGCCAGCGTATTGATGTAACGCAGGACGCTTACTGTAGGAGTAATGATCGTCACAAAAACTGTTGGAGAGTTCCGAGAGCAGATAACCAGACTTTCAATCAGGAGTTGATAACGTAAGATGCCGTCGACACCTGCAATTTCGATCTCTGCTAGGGAATTTCAGCATTGAAGTGTGTATAAGTGACGAGTGTTCAGTGTAATGTATGTGTAAAAATATCATTTAAAGTAGTGTTTGATGAAGTGTTTCACATGTTTGGGGAGTGATAACTTCCTGAAAGGTATGCAACGTGTCGTGTTGGTGATAGAAATGTATAATCAAATGTGTGTAAACAAGAGAAATATGTCGCGTTAAACCCATTATGGCGGGCGACATGGAAGAATATGATTGGTTGGAGCCACCTTAGATGCCTATAGAGATGTAAGTACCCCACAAATTATGGTTATAATTATGTAGAAGTATGGACCGATGCATGTCTGTGATTCCGTAAAGGTATTGTGAATTCCTTGTAGATGCCAGTAAAAGTCAGTTAGGAGGCTGATCCTCCATGTTTAATCAGTAATGAGTTGATTTTTATAGAGTTGAAATGATGATTTGCATCATTAAGTGGAGTAATTTTTTCCCACTATGAATTAAGAATGGCAATCAATTATGTAAATGTAACGAACGCGATTGTTCGAGTTTAAAACGTCTAGCTATGTCGGAAAATTTTGGTAATTTATATGAGAATAATAATAAATAATGATTTTGGTCATTTATGTCAATGAGATTTGTAATAATAATAATAAAGGATGATTTTGGTCATTTATGTCAGTGAGAAATGATGATAATAATAATAATGGTTATTAAGAGTATGAATGAACACATCAGGAAACAAATAAATGTTGTAAGCGAGAATTATTAACGCTAATTGCAAGACTTATCAATCTAAGCATGAAGATGTTACAGTGAGATTACATTTCAGTAATTATGGAAAGAAGCTTTATATCAGAATATTGCATATATTCAGTAATGATACCAGTAATGAAAGAGCTTTTAGTGAATTGAATTTGCAGCTTAATTGAGAAGCTTATAGAGTAAATGTTAGATTTCTCTTAATATTAGAGGTCGGAATGTCGTAGCATGGAGCATTAGGGGCCAGATAGTCTATTCTACGTATGAATTCTCCTATGTCGTGGACATTGTTGGAGACATTAATTATTCCGGAGTTTTAGTGAATGGACCCTAACTCTGAAGAAAAGGATTGAAATGTGTTCCGGGCTGGAATCTTGTAAGAGTCGAGGAAACAAGGACACCTCGCAGCTCTATGATTTCCCGAGAACTTATAGATGAGTTATGTACGCTCGTGGGCAGCGAAAACTCATGGCGACAGTGGTTTTGTGCGCCTATATTATACTTGAGACATCGGTCACCGCCAGGCTCATGCATTACGAACCCCGAACCTTCATGTTGAATGGACCCATGTGAGGCCATTAATTAATCGTTATCCTCGACGTAGGAATAATTACAAAAGCTCATTCAATACCTGTTGGCATAATAGTCAATTAAGATCCTTTGGGAACATATGTGTCGGTTAGGACACAGTATTTGTCTTGTAAATCTCCACTGCTTAGAGAGGGAAGCTTTCAAACTTTTAGAAAGGTCGAGATAATTGGTGGAACGACCCATCCCACTTTCTATTGTGTAGCGATTTCTTTAGCCGAGGGTCGGTGCCAACCACTCGAACCGCTCAGGCAAGTTATAAAGGGAAGAGATTCTAGCCCTTGTTAAAATGACATATAATGCAAGATTGTTATGTTGAGTATTATAGCCATGTGGTTTGTGAACACATGGATAATTATAGTTCATCCTGATGGTTCATTAATTTAGCTATCTGACGAATAGTTACATGATATATTTGTACTGTCACTGGAACCAAGTCATGTAGTTGGTTACTAGATGCCAATCGCCATGAGCGCGAGGCAGTCTATCGTACAATTCGACATAAGCTATAACGTAACGTTTTATCTAGGAATCACAGACAGCATGCGGTGAAACCATATAATTGAAGGATATGTAGGGGGTAGCTTACATAATTATGGAGTTGCACGGTGATTTTGGTGCAACGTCCAAATAGGTAAATGCATGCAAAGCATTTCATTGGTGAGAAGAAAAATATTAAAACACGCACAGCACACATAATTGTTTAACATAAAGAGATTTAAGGAATAATCCTTGTTGTAATATTAAAGAAGTCACATTGTATGACTGTTATGTTAATGTACATTTGTTTTGAAGTCGTAGGTGCATCAGCGCACTAGTATATCCTTGTGAAGTTCACAGAAGGGTAAAGCATTATGGCTAGGTATGACTTTGTTGTGATTTCATATTTGTTTATTTATGGATTGTGGAAGTAAAAATTTTGTTTGCTTTTATTTTATGCTTTTTGGGTATTGTTTTGTGTTTGAAGCCATGATTTATTTTAATGAATTAAAGTTTTAGAATAGAGTTGTGCTTTATCATTGTAGAGTTGATACCTTTTAGCCTCAAATCCAAAATATGCACTGCAAAATTGGGGTTACCGTACACGCCTGAGAGCTGATGCTAGTTGGAGGCGGATGCATATTATCCACCGAGATTACTCACATGGGTACAATAGGGAGGAAGATTATAGTTTTACGTGAACGTGAATCTTGTCATCTAATAGTACATAGCTCTCTGACTTATATACAGTATACAAAAATCCAACATGGCGACCATCCGAAATATTTAGACGGTTCTCAATATCTACGAATATAATATAGTAATCAAACTGAAATATAGTATGTTTATAGAGGCAATTAACATAAGTAGGTTACATGAGAATAGGCTATTTAGTTCTTCACGGAAAAACTTGTAATATCCTGCTATACCTACTTATGAATATTAATACTATGCATCGCCGGCGTGGCGTCTTGAATGTATTAAGATGAGGGACTTGTACATTCATCAGAGGTAAATCATTGCACGATACTACTTTCCTGCAAAAATTGCCTATATATTAGACGCTGGGTTATTGATTATAATATTTTATATATGAAATACGGCGGATGTGCTTAGTAATTCAAATTTTAGGGTATGTGCAATTCTTCAAAACTACGTACTTTTCCTTTCTTGTGAATGTATTAAATTTTGTTTCGCTGCGATACTTTGAAATTGATGAAATGGGAATTAATGAAATCCAAAAATTATGGGTGCCACCTGTAATATAATAAAAAAAATATGGATTATTATTATTAATCGGTTGGCGTAATGTTAGGCAACGTTATAGCCACATATATAATTATTCAGTCGTATAATTGTAATTCGTAAATTCACGTCAGGTTGATGCGGAAGGATATGGTTCTTTCGATGTATATTTTAATTAATTTTATCATTATTTAATATAAAGTTTTATCTGATTATTTAAAAATATAATGTGTGGGCATGGTGCGAGTGAAATGAAGTCTTTTCAGTTCAAGTAGGTTGTTGAGAAACATGTTGCAATCAGAGTGTAAATTTGGCTGAGCGCGCGACGGAGTTCTTCTAGGAATTGAGACAACGAAGCACGCTCTTGAGTAGGCTTTTCTCGGAAGCAAGTTTAAGGCAGGTCATGTATACTGTGACAATGAAAGGTAGCCTTCAACAAGAGATTGGATATCCTTATATGGTAACGAGGACAATGATTCCTAGAATTTAACACCACGTGCTGAGGTATCAAATCACAGCCGGCTACTTACGTCTGACTGAAGAAAGAGCTGGTTACTTTGAAAACGGGGATATGATTGGACGACGATCTGGGGAAGCAATCGGTAAGAGGAAGGGATGAAGAAGTTGATAAAACACCTCACTCGGTGGTACTCGAGGTCCAGTTTGCTATTCTACATCGAAGACTACGGAAGAACGGGTCGTATCCACGATTCGCGACTACTCTGGAAAGTGGTCAATATCTTAAAAACTAGTTAGTTAGTTAGTTAGTTATTGTTATTTTAAGGGGCGGAACTACGAGGTCATCTTCCCTTTCCCTCTTACAAACTACACTGACTTAAAGGCATGGACTTTGTTCATTAGTCAGCTGTCATAAACAGTTCAAGTTGAAAATATAAGACAAGTGTCGTCTATACATATAAATGTCGATGGTTGTGTATTGGGCCATCGCCATTAACGTGATTCCTGAAGACATTACTTCGTTACAAGCAACTTATAAATTCTATACGTGTTACTACAATGCGTACAGAAGGAAGGATGTCGAGTATCTAAAAGAACCTACAAATTTGCTCTGATACGAGTAAACCGATTCACGAGATGGCAACATTGATGAGCCAACTGGCTAGATTACATACGTCTCTGTCTTTCGAATAAATCTTTTCTTTGGACCCATTAAAATTAAATTCATTATCTTTTGAAATAAATTAACATTATGACTTCATATCCGTTTGCCATAGGCCACCACGTTAAATGTAAATTCAGTAAATTTGTTAATATCATGTCTTGCTTAGTTGTTTTTTTTTATATAATTAAATTCTTTCCTTAAATTCATGCTCCGTGTTTCTTCGTTAGCAGTTAGAAATAGCTATAAGACTAACCTTTCCTCTCATTACAAATATTACGCTGGTTGGAAACTTAGTTTCCCCACGGGCTGAGATTAAGAAGAGTCTTCGTATCCGATGTCTAGTGGTAAGTGCACAGGTTATTTATTTCGGTGTTCACATGGCATTGAACCCGATGGAGCCCAGCAAATATTTAGAAACCAATTCTTCAGTATAAATGGTAAAGTGTTTTTGTGGTTTGTCCACATCCCTTCAGGAAACAGTAACATTTGGCAGCCACAACATTGGGGCATCCTAAAAAATTACATTTCGTCGCCCAACAGCGGGACGATTCATTCATTTTCAACCACCCATGTTAAATGCAGTTACAGCAGCGTGGCGACTTGAATGTATTAAGATGAAGGTTTTTTGTATTCATCAGAGGGAAGCCATTGCACGATACTATTTTCCTACGAAAATTGCCCATTTATTAGACAGTGGGTTATTGATTGTAATATTTGAATGGGTAAAAATCATAACGGTATAAGTGACGTTTAAAAAAATGAGTTAAGTGCAAGATGTAACTCAGGAAGGATGTATCTTTTGAATAGCAGAGAGGGACAAGTGATTGCGGTATTGTTCTGCCCTCTAGTGATAGGTGGTATAACTACAAATAGCCTGCTTTATATGAGTGTTACAATGTTTAAATGGCTTTTTCTCAGAATGAACAAAATGTTACTTATACCGTTATGGTTTTCATCCATTCATTTTATGTATGAAAGATGACGGATTTGATTGGTATTTAAAATTTTAGGTTATGTGCAATTCTTCAAAACTACGCACTTTTCCTTGCTAGTGAATGTATTAAATTTGGTTTCACTGCGATATTTTGAAATTGATGAAATGGGAATTAATGAAATCCAAAAATTATGGGTGCCAACTTCTGGGACCTTGGGGGTACGTTTTGAGATTCTGGATCCAAGCGCACCGGGTTCGATACCAAGATCTGCTAATTTATTTAATTCTGGTCTGAGGATAGGAACGGAGCACACTCAACTTCACGGTGCATAGCTGAGAATAGATGGTTACGATTCCACCTCTGCTCTCCGAAAAGTGTGTTTTCATAGTTTTCCACTTCTTCTCCAGACAAACTCCAGAATGGTACTGTACCCGTATTTATCATGAAGCTGTTTTGTCGAAATCCGAAGATGGAGAATGGATTGAAGAATCTTGAAGGTCCCGGCTAGAAAACCTGAAAATCCCTCCGACAAGCACTTCTATGATAAACACACAGTTGTTACGATTGTGTTATGGACTACCTACAAGGATGCTAACTTCAATCGGAGCTTGAGATCCTTACCATTATCTTGCGTCGGAACGGGTGAAAGGCACCATATACCATGAATTTCCTTCCATAACCCAATCTCGGCTATAATTAAAATAAATCACGCAAGTCCAACGTACAAAAAAGAACGAAGCTGGTTTATTGCCAAAAGAACAATAAATAATTAATACTATAGATATCAAACGCCTCCAACAAATAAACTAAGGCCCGCAAACCTTCAAACATCTGTGCCAAGATCGCACATGATTTTCCACTTTTAATCCTCCCTCATCTGGAGTTCAAATAAAATAAATAAAATTTATTTCAATTTTAAATCTGCCAATGGCTTTCCAAAATAATTAGAAGCTAAAGTTAACAATCTATACAGCGTAAAACTCCCTTCATAAATAAACAAGTCAGCTGGACTACACACTCAGTCACTCAGCTGTTTCAAGTTCGCTGTTATTGCTACACGCAATCAGCTGTTTCATCCCCCGGGATCCACACACACACATGACCAATCCCAAAGTCATACATTTATTCCCCCGACTGATATTCGTCACCATACTCATTTAAAAATACCCTTCACTAAACATCGAATAAACTTGGAGAATAATACACGTCTCCATTACATGTTTATACACAAGAAAATATCACACAAATTGTTTATATAACACAAACGCTCACTCACCTTTCGTTGCATTGAAGTATTCCTTCTCTCCAACAAGAACACGTATGTTTGATGCTTAATCATACTGAACCCTTGCAAAGAAGCTTATGAGACTCAGTTTCGGGGGGTGTAACAGTCCATTTCGTAAGTTGTTGTTAAAGCGCTTCATTAACATGCAGGGTAACATATAACAAAATAACATGCAGGAAAAAGTGAAGCCAGGGTTAAAACAAATGAATTTAATGACAGATCAGCTATTTACTAAATGAAATAAACAAACAAAACTCCCAAAATGACTCCCACTGAATAAAATAATTTGCCACAAACTAGTCCTAATCTCAGGAGAGATTATTAATCGGACCAAATGTCCCAAAATCTGCAATGACAATGTATATGCGTGTGTGCTGTTCTACATGCTTAACGATGAGTACAATTGAATGCATGATTCGTCATCATCCGGATAAACTTTGAGAAGACGAATCCGCATTGCTTAGACGCGGGGAACAACTATACACAACTTAAAACTAAACCGACACTTCCTATGCTAAATAAACAACAAATAATTTCCGCTTGAAATTGGAATCAAGAACTGCCGTAGCAAAACATTACTGCCTAAAATTATGACTTCTCAAAATCAACACAAGTAAGTTAACACGTGACCAACAAAAGAAACACATATGACCGCCGTCATTTTTACAAGTAAATACAACTACACCACACGGGTGTCACACAAACAAACATGAACTGAGTCATAAAAAAAATCACTAGGCTCAAAGCCAACATTTACATTAATAACACAATATTTCCATCCATACGACATGCAATAATTCGTAACAAACGTGGCGAACTCCCCAATTAATTATGGTCCAAATAACCATCACAAAAGAACAGGTTTGCTAATTATAGCTTAATATGGGTCAGTCGGACAACAGGACTGCCTAACAAATAAGTCACCAAGGCTAGACGGACGCTAAGTGGAACTCTGCACATCTGTCAACCCACGTGTCAATAACCTCGACCTCCCAAGGCACGGGATCGAGTCTCGAAGAAGCGTGCCCCAAAGCACAATATATACGTGTGTGTGTGTCAGAACAAAATATATCTCAGCATTTCCCCTAGGAAATCCAAGAATCAGCATTGGACAAGGTACAGTAGCCTCCTCGGAGCGCACTGCCTTTCCATCAAAATACAACAACAACAAATATGAGGGCGGTAGCACCATCTACCCCTCTTCGAAGAATCAAAACACACACTTGACACAAGAACACACACAGAATCACACGTATGGGTTTGACAGAAACCTGAAATAAATGACATAAATATTTTTCCACCAGCACGCGCTTCCGTTCTAGGCTGTGACTAACGAACCTGAAAAGGACTCAAGAAAATAAAAAAAAATAGAACTAAGGTGTTCTACAATTACATCTTAAATTTGTTGCGCTCGGCAACCCTAATATGAGTAATAACCTGTTCAGCAAACATCTTACATAATTACCTCCCTTTCCTATAAAAAATATGAACTTTAATAAAGCACCACTTATCGAATGTAACGAGTTCCGCATCCGCATGGATAAAATCAAGTACACGCGCCGTATACACTAAATATGACTCCAAAGAAAAATAATATACAACAAACAACTTTGGCCACGCGCCAACGTACATTTAAAACACTAGTGTCAGTGCAAAGAAAAAATCTAAACAAGAAAAAGAATAAATGAACTATTTACAAAGTTCCCACGCCTTATCTAACTACATATTGAGTAAAATCAATTTTTGTACATCACCGTATCAGCTTGCAGAACATATAACCTCCGTCCCGGCTCATTTCCCTACGGGAAATTAGCCCTCCATCGTCGACGTCGTAGAAGCGATGTACATCAATCCGTCTCCTGGCCATACGTCGGACATCTTGGCGTAGTCTCTTGGACAGAAATGTTCAATGTTAATAAAAATTGCCTGGCTATAATCGCTGTGAGTTACTACTTTCACTCACGTTATGTCCTATGCGATTAGTGATCGAAGACTTTCCCTAGCTTAGCATTCGCTTACACACGCACAATTATCACTTGAAAATACAATACAAAATTTACATAAATTATACATTTTAAACACATCGTCACTGGCTTGAAAAAAAAGTTTTAAACATGACTGGCTAGCAGTCCTTATCTCGCTAGATATCTCCACTGCTCTACGTGAACCTTGCTCGCTGTGAGCACTAATGGAATGTTAGTAAAGTCTTGCCCATTAAGAGCTGAAAATCGTGCCGCAGACTGGCGTGAACCTTGCTCACCAGAGCTCAATAAAGTTGTCACTAGTATGATTAATAAGAGCGGTAAATCGCGACGCAGACTGGCGTGACCCTTGCTCACCAGAGCTCAAAACAGTTGTCTTCGAAACAGCTTTTCCTCGATCAATGTATTGGAAACTGACAGAATGAGGTGGAGTGTGGAGAATTAAGAAAAATATTCTAGAGTTTTCATCTCACAAACTTGGGACCAGTATCAATCTTCATCATTTTATTTAAACGTCTCAACGCACTTATGCGGAATTATTTCGGATCGGCGGTTCTTTAAATATGCGTTTCCGCACCTATTTTTACATGGTACGCCACCCATCGCGTGGTTTTGGCGTGGTCTCATCAGATTGGGTGATTCAATCCTAGGTCGGTTGAAACTCACTCGTGACCATCTCCTAATGACTCCAATTTTGGTGCACGTTGTTACACAATTTGTTCTTGAACTCGGCTTACCCGGTCGTCTTCAAGAATAACTACCAAGCCTGCCTCTGTGGTAATCATTGCAACACACTAACTTGGCTTCCCCTTTGTCAATTTCTACATGTACTGCCTGGGCCTCAGTAATAATAATAATAAATCATGAATACTTATTCATCGCAGATTAATAAGGGTTCATTTATCCTCAGCAAGGTTTTGAAATTCGAAGCAAGTGATTGATTTGGATTTTAAAAACAATATCCACAGTAGTAACAATAACATCTCTTAAGTACCTCACTCGACTGCATGAGTGTACATTCCACAGACCAATTAGTGTGCGCACTCCATGCCGGAATGTCATTCATACGTCTCGTCAGACCTCCCCTCTTTCTCACATGAATACCACTCCTGCCGGATCAGCTGTCTTGTTTACAAACAACGCACGCTCTCCGAAGGCGCTACACGGCCACGTACATTTGATTGTTGGCTCTCAAATAAAATTCTGCAATAATGAGTCTGCACTCATAGTCCTGATTATCCGTAAAATGGTTCTCTTCTGTAATTTCCTTTAGTTTATCCAAAAACTCACGAGCCTTAGGTGTTAGTGCTATATGGTGAACTTCCGCTGCTATCTCGTTCTCATCTTCAGGATTCCTGCTTAAAGCATCTGGTATGATGTTCATCCTTCCAGGGCAATGCTCTATTGTAATGTCGAACTGCTGTATGTAAATGGACCAACGCGTAACTCTCTCACTCGCCATCGTCGTCTTGAATAGGAATGTCAGTGCATGGTGGTCAGTTCTGACAACAATGGAATAACCGAAAATCATCTTGCGCCATCATTGAAGTGAATACAAAATAGCTAGCAACTCGAGCTCCGTCACAGTGTAGTTCCTCACGTGCTTCCTCAATTTACGACTCGTAAATGCCAAATATGATCTTTTCTTGGGTTCATCAGCGTCCTCTTGGTACAGCATGGCACCGATCCCAATCAATGAAGCATCTGCCTGAATTATAAATTTCTTCTCGAAGTCTGGATACCCTAGCTTCACACAATTTTCCAGTAAGTCCTTCGTAGCTATAAAGGACCTGTCGCACTCCTCATTCCACGACCATCGATTTGATTTCTTTAACATCTCTTGCATAGGTGCTACTGTTTCAGTGTATCCAGGACAATTCTCCTTGAAGAAACCTGTCACTCCCAAAAACGCTCTCACATGTTTTACTTTAGTTGGTGTCGGGAATTTCTTGATTGCGTCAATTTTCGCCGGATTAGGCCTCACGCCTTCAACATCAATTATGTGACCCAAATACAGAATCTCGCTCTGGCAAAAGTGCGATTTCTTTAAATGAATTTTGAAATTCATGGTTCTCAAGTTATCCACAAGTTTGTTTAGGTTTACCAAGTGTTCCTCCATTGTTTCTGATGCAATAAGTATGTCAGCAACATATCTCGTAGTGAAGCTCTTGACCTCCTCCGTCAGATTCCTGTCTAGTGCTCTTATCAATGCACATCCAGCTGTTTTACACCAAAGGGCATGCGAGACCAGATATAACTTTGGTTATAAAATAAAAACACCGTCAATAGTTGGGTTTTTTCCTCAAGTTCAAGATGGTGGAAACTATTTGTTAAGTCGACGCTATAATAAATCTTCTTCCCTCGGAAGCCCTTCAATACATCCTTGATCCTTGGTGCTTGGTCATGCTCAACTAGCAGTTTACTGTTCAAAACTCGTGCGTCTAGGCATAATCTAATTGATCCATTTGGCTTGGCCACAGGCAATATTGCGTTTAAGTACGGGGTTGCTGCTTTTCTTATCATGCCGGAATCTAATAAATTATTAATGATGTCCTTCACCTGAGCAAAATGTTTCTCTGGGATCGGGTACAATTTACTCTTAAATGGGGTCCAGTCGGTAACGTGCATGGCATACTGGAAATTTAAAACTTTTCCAGGGATGGTGTCGAAAGCTCCTTTATGATGTCTCAAAATTTCTTCCAATTTTCTTCTATCCGGTTCCACTACTATTGCCTCCTTAAGCCGTTCCTGAAGTAAAATTTCAAATCTGGATACGCTAATTTCTTCTTCCGCCAAATGTACCCAAAGTTCCTGCGAAATATCTCGACTGTGAATTTCAACCACTGCTGTCTGGCTTACTCGTTCCTCCATCAAGTTCTTATCTCCGATCGCCTCATTAGTGCATTCTTCAATGACCCAAGTATTCGCCTCTCTCTCTAGTGGACTTTCTTCCATGTTCAAACCCACATGATTCAACCCCTCAACTTGTTTGAAACGCACAGTATTATTATGTAAGTCAATTACAGCATGAAAATCACAGATAAAGTTGGCTCCAAAATGACGTTATAATTCATCTTCGGTATCACGATGAAAGTTTGCGAAAATGTGTGGTTTAATATCTCCAGGTCTAAATATGCTTGGTGCTTGCAAACTATGGTCTTGTCAGGAATGACCCCTCTGACTTTCATTAATGGTACAGGCATAATTGGAACGGTTTGTTTACTTCCGATTTCTTTCAACAATACTTCCGTGACTAAGCTCACCTGGCTACCTGTGTCAATAAGGCACCTCACTCTAATACCTCCAATACGTGCATAAATAATCGGTAATTGTCTGATGACATTTTCTCGGTTCTTCACCACTTCCTCCAGGCAATCGTCCGGGAATGCTACCCACTCTTCTATGTTTGCAACAATCAACTCCTCCCGCTCCCTGTTGTCCTTCGTTCTCAGGCTATCTGGTTTTGGTTCATTCGAGGTTTTTTTTAATCTTGGGACCCATTCGTTGAGTTCCGCCGGTTGTCATCGCGCCTCTCCTGCTGTCGTAATAAGCTTTCCGCTCCCGCTCCTTGGTGATTATCCGGGCTCTGCATTTTTCCATCGCACGCCCCCACTTCTCTTTCTCCATCTCTTCGGCATTTAACTCATCCAAATACTTCTGTGATTCGACGTACCGCTCATTTCAATCATTGCGATAGTCTGCCTGATTATCTTGGCGATAGTTCCTCGTGTTGTTCCACCTGCCATCTCCGTTCCTTTGGTAAGGTCTACCCGGCCTTGGGTTCCCCCTCCAGTTGGTATACTCTCGCTGGTACGTCCACTGGTTGTGCTGGTTCTGATTATTATGATTATAATTATCTCGGCGATTCTGGAAGTTCCTATTATTTTGATTGAATTGGTTTCGGCCATCATACTCTTGCCGTCTCGGTGTAAATTGCGTTCCGGTAGATTGTGTTTTTGTTTGGTTACTCTGGTTGTGATTGGCTTGGTGTCCCTGAACCACTTCAGCTGTGTTTACACACTCCATGTTCTTCTCCCTGTCTGCGGACTAACCATACTCGTCTCATCTAGATGGCGGAGTAACTCTTCAGCCTGAACTGCGGTCTTAATATTACCGGCCACTAACAACTGCTGAATATTCATTTGAAGCTGCTTACCAATGGTTAAAACCATATTTTCCTCAGTAGGGGGGTCGTCAAAATCCCGGAATTTAACCAGCTGTTGGCTAAAGAATTCGGAAAATCTGGTGGGATGTGTGCTGTGATATTTCCTAGTGTATAAATCCATTCTCAACCCCTGCTGCAAAGAAGGACTCCAGAACTTTCTCAAGAACGCCTCTCTAAACTGTGCCATGTCGGTAAATGTGTATTTAAAACTCTGGAACCAGATTAAGCTTGGGCCCTCCAAAAACTTTTCCACAAGTCGCAACTGTTTTGCGGGACTGACATGTTGATCGTTAAAGTAGTCATCCAGCTGACGTAAAAATGCTTTGGGAGTGGATCCTGTGTTCTCCCTGAATTTATCGGGTTTGAAATAATTCCCCCTAGTTACATGTATCACTTGGGCAGGTGCCAAGCCGGGTTGTGGCGTTTACGTCTCCCCTCTGTAATGTTGGAAAGCGTCGCTCGTTATCTTAGGACTTTGACCTCGGCTCGTATCCTCAGCCAACTTCAAGCCCACCGGACTTCCAATGCTTCCCTGTTTGCCTACTGTGTTTTCTGCAGAGAATAAAGTTGCGTTTTCTAATGACCTTATCTCATTTTTAATTATGAGATCTGTGTGTTCTTGGAGTTTGGACTTCATGTTTTCCTCCAAAGCCTGCATTCTAGAATTGTATTCACCTAGCCGCTTTAAAATCGTCAGCCTGTCATCTTTAGTTTCGTTCACCTGCTGCTCCCAATCTTTCCAGATCCTGTTCTTGAAACTGCTCATTTTTTCTTCGTTCCTTTCCTGATTCTTCTCCAGCTGCTCCCCTATTTCTTGTATCTGCTGCTGAGTTTTGACTAATTGTTCTCCGACCTCTTCTCGTATTTGCTCTTGTGTTTTAACTAATTCTTCTCCTACCTCTTCTCGTATTACCTGCTGGGTTTTAATTAATTGATCTTCCAAGTTTTCACGCAAGTGCATACGTTCTTTCTCTGTTTTGATTTCGAGCTTATCGAGTTCCTTTATAACTTCGAGTACATTGCTATCGACTGAATTAATCTGTTCCTGTAGTTTATCCTGTGCACTTTTTATTCCAGCCGTGTTGTTTACGCATGCTGCCTCGATTTGTTTTAATTTATCGGCTACCATTTCATCGAATTGTATGAGTTTATAGTCGAATTTGGATTCCAAGTTCTTAATTTCTCCTAATTGTTTTGCGTTATTTTCCGCTACCTCATCTGCCAGTTTCTCTACTTCCCTAGTACTTTGGTTTATGTCATGGGTGATCTTTTCTAACTGCTCTGTTTGTACTGTTTGTGTTATTGCCTGTTCTGATAGTTTATGGTTTAGTTCATTTAATTGCTTATCGGTATCCGATTTCGGGACCTGCAATTGGACCGTAATGTCATTTAACTGTTTATTACTATGCTCCCGTAATTCATATAATTGTTTGTCACTGTGTCCACGCTGAATTTCTAACTGTTCTTCCGTTTTCGCGGACATTTGCTCTAACTGTTCTTCCGTTTTCGCGGACATCTGCATAGACATCTGCTCTAACAATACCTTGATTTCTTCGATGCTAGCCATCGCACAATACACAAATATAACCAGAGAAAAACAGGGTCATGCACCGGGATTTCAGTCATACACACGTACACATGTCATGATATTTAAATACTACTGATTCTAATTTAATAAAATTTTCAGTAATCAAAATTTACTGAATAATGACACTTATTTCCAAACAACAAAATAACTCCCTTGTGATCTGCTTTTAAATTCCTAACCAACAGAATTTACGAACAAGACCAATTAACCGAAGTTAATTAAATGTAAAATATAAGGCAACACCTTCCTGCTTTGACTGAGTTCAATAATATGCAATTTTTTTAATTTTAATGCCGGGCGCCAGAACAAGTTAATAACAAATACAATATCAACTTCTAACCTTGTTCAATATTTCTAACTTTAGGAAGTCAGTGATTTTACTAATGCACATGGCGGTACAACATCGCCTCAATTTACTGAATTTACTTTTGCCCGCTTGACCTGGCATCATTTCTCAGCGAAATAAATATCAGATCAGCAAAGCAACAACAACAACAATCCCCACTTGGGCAGCCATTTTTGTTTTATGAACCCTTGCAAAGAAGCTTATGAGACTCAGTTTCGGGGGGTGTAACAGTCCATTACGTTAGTTGTTGTTAAAGCGCTTCATTAACAAGCAGGGTAACATATAACAAAATAACATGCAGGAAAACGTGAAGCCAGGGTTAAAACAAATGAATTTAATGACAGATCAGCTATTTACAAAATGAAATAAACAAACAAAACTCCCAAAATGACTCCCACTGAATAAAATAATTTGCCACAAACTGGGCCTTATCTCAGGAGAGATTATTAATCGGACCAAATGTCCCAAAATCTGCAATGACAATGTATATGCGTGTGTGCTGTTCTACATGCTTAACGATGAGTACAATTGAATGCATGATTCGTCATCATCCGGATAAACTTTCAGAAGACGAATCCGCATTGCTTAGAGCTAGACAGACGCGGGGAACAACTATACACAACTTAAAACTAAACCGACACTTCCTATGCTAAATAAACAACAAATAATTTCCGCTTGAAATTGGAATCAAGAACTGCCGTAGCAAAACATTACTGCCTAAAATTAGGACTTCTCAAAATCAACACAAGTAAGTTAACACGTGACCAACAAAAGAAACACATATGACCGCCGTCATTTTTACAAGTAAATACAACTACACCACACGGGTGTCACACAAACAAACATGAACTGAGTCATTAAAAAATCACTAGGCTCAAAGCCAACATTTACATTAATAACACAATATTTCCATCCATACGACATGCAATAATTCGTAATAAACGTGGCGAACTCCCCAATTAATTATGGTCCAAATAACCATCACAAAGGAACAGGTTTGCTAATGATAGCTTAATATGGGTCAGTCGGACAACAGGACTGCCTAACAAATACGTCACCAAGGCTAGACGGGCGCTAAGTGGAAATCTGCACATCTGTCAACCCACGTGTCAATAACCTCGACCTCCCAAGGCACGGGATCGAGTCTCGAAGAAGCGTGCCCCAAAGCACAATATATACGTGTGTGTGTGTCAGAACAAAATATATCTCAGCATTTCCCCTAGGAAATCCAAGAATCAGCATTGGACAAGGTACAGTAGCCTCCTCGGAGCGCACTGCCTTTCCATCAAAATACAACAACAACAAATATGAGGGCGGTAGCACCATCTACCCCTCTTCGAAGAATCAAAACACACACTTGACACAAGAACACACACAGAATCACACGTATGGGTTTGACAGAAACCTGAAATAAATGACATAAATATTTTTCCACCAGCACGCGCTTCCGTTCTAGGCTGTGACTAACGAACCTGAAAAGGACTCAAGAAAATAAAAAAAAATAGAACTAAGGTGTTCTACAATTACATCTTAAATTTGTTGCGCTCGGCAACCTTAATATGAGTAATAGCCTGTTCAGCAAACATCTTACATAATTACCTCCCTTTCCTATCAAAAATATGAACTTTAATAAAGCACCACTTATCGAATGTAACGAGTTCCGCATCCGCATGGATAAAATCAAGTACACGCGCCGTATACACTAAATATGACTCCAAAGAAAAATAATATACAACAAACAACTTTGGCCACGCGCCAACGTACATTTAAAACACTAGTGTCGGTGCAAAGAAAAAATCTAAACAAGAAAAAGAATAAATGAACTATTTATAAAGTTCCCACGCCTTATCTAACTGCATATTGAGTAAAATCAATTTTTGTACATCACCGTATCAGCTTGCAGAACATATAACCTCCGTCCCGGCTCATTTCCCTACGGGAAATTAGCCCTCCATCGTCGACGTCGTAGAAGCGATGTACATCAATCCGTCTCCTGGCCAAACGTCGGACATCTTGGCGTAGTCTCTTGGACAGAAATGTTCAATGTTAATAAAAATTGCCTGGCTATAATCGCTGTGAGTTACTACTTTCACTCACGTTATGTCCTATGCGATTAATGATCGAAGACTTTCCCTAGCTTAGCATTCGCTTACACACGCACAATTATCACTTGAAAATACAATACAAAATTTACATAAATTATACATTTTAAACACATCGTCACTGGCTTGAAAAACAAGTTTTAAACATGACTGTCTCGCAGTCCTTATCTCGCTAGATATCTCCACTGCTCTACGTGAACCTTGCTCGCTGTGAGCACTAATGGAATGTTAGTAAAGTCTTGCCCATTAAGAGCTGAAAATCGTGCCGCAGACTGGCGTGAACCTTGCTCACCAGAGCTCAATAAAGTTGTCACTAGTATGATTAATAAGAGCGGTAAATCGCGACGCAGACTGGCGTGACCCTTGCTCACCAGAGCTCAAAACAGTTGTCTTCGAAACAGCTTCTCCTCGATCAATTTATTGGAAACTGACAGAATGAGGTGGAGTGGGGAGAATTAAAAAAATATTCTAGAGTTTTCATCTCACAAACTTGCGACCAGTATCAATCTTCATCATTTTATTCAAACGTCTCAACGCACTTATGCGGAATTATTTCGGATCGGCGGTTCTTTAGATATGCGTTTCCGCGCCTTTTTTTACATGGTACGCCACCCATCGCGTGGTTTTGGCGTGGTCTCATCTGATTGGGTGATTCAATCCTAGGTCGGTTGAAACTCACTCGTGACCATCCCCTAATGACTCCAATTTTGGTGCGCGTTGTTACACAATTTGTCCTTGAACTCGGCTTACCCGGTCGTCTTCAAGAATAACTACCAAGCCTGCCTCTGTGGTAATCATTGCAACACACTAACTTGGCTTCCCCTTTGTCAATTTCTACATGTACTGCCTGGGCCTCAGTAATAATAATAATAAATCATGAATACTTATTCATCGCAGATTAATAAGGGTTCAATACATTTATTAACCCGAAACTAATTTATTATTAATTCCGACCTTAACAAAGTCAGATAATAAATTATTATAAATTTTATGTGATTGTTTAAAGTATTTACATAGAACTATATATACAAGTTTAAGTTTTAAACTGTTCCTCAATGTCTCTACTCTATAATAGCTATAATATGATTATTATCTTTGTACAAAAGAAATATTAAATATGTTTGTACGTGTAGATTACGCGTGTTCACCATAAAATCCACTTTAAATATTTATGGTTTTAAACATGACTGTCTCGCAGTCCTTATCTCGTATTATTTATTTTTTAAGTTCACTCAACTAAGTCAATGACTATTAAGATCTTATTTAGGTTTATGTTATATCCGGTCTAATATGATCATTCAACTAAGAACACCTCATATGATTATTAGTTCACAATCTTGATAAAAAGTTAATAATAATTAAGAAACAAAAATTATCCACCTGATCACCTTACTTTTCCGCAAGCCTTCCTCTTTTGTCAATCCAACCAATAATATTTACTACAACAGCTGTGAGTTATGACAAACTCAACTCCATTTCAATTCAATGCTTCAAATGCTATTGTTACAACAATATGTTAATGCAATAATTCCACAATACGGCATGTCCCTTCGTATATCAATACGATATATCACCGCAGACCTTCTCTTCAATACAATTATACGGCATTACACTACCTCGTATATATTTTTCAACAATAGTACCACAATACGGCATTACCCTTCGTATTTGTTACTATAAATTCCATAATACGGAATTACCCTTTGTATTTACTACTATAAATTCACATTGCTTCAACATCATTACCTTCATTAACTGTTACAATATTGTTATGCATTTATCTTCGTTACTACAACATTAATCGTTGTTTACAAAATGTTTCAATAACTTATTTATCGTTGAAATGTGTATAGTGACTGACCTTTCTGCAAGTTTACTTCGTAGAGTTAATCTGGTATTAAACAATTGTCTCAAAATATTTAGTAAAAATACAAGCATATCTCTCCTCACTGATCTAACTTCTGAATTCAACATTGTTGCAAAGTCATGACTACAATCCATAACGTTACAAAATGTTATAATAATTTCATTGTTATCAAAGATTCAATCTATCTGAGTTCATATTAGGATCACGACGTAATTCAAACTCGTAAGTTAATAAAATAAATCTTCCATGAAGATTTATGTCTGTACAAAAATTCATTAATGATAGAACAATGCTACCCATGAAAGTAAAATAGTTAACTGATATTAACGAATGTCATTTCAGTTTCAAACTCTTTGTAGCTTATATCCACTTGGCATATCGTAGAAATTGTCAATATAAGTCTTGCCAATACGACTGAATGTTGATATGATCTTATTTAATTGTCAATAACAATCGATGATATCTTCCCCTACTAAAATATCTTCACACAGAAAAATACCGAAATATCTTAATCTATACGAATGGTATAAAAATCGTTGAAGACGAAACTTGGATATAAATCCGTAAAATAAAATCCATGAAGATTGGATAAAATTAATTTAATAAAAATCCAAAATGTGGAAAAGAAATTCCATACAAATATCTTGAAGTTCCAATAATGAAGAATAAAATTATTGTTGGATCGAATAGCGAAATGTCCAACACTATATTCCATACTTAAATAAAATCGAAGACCATTCGATGACATACAACCATACTACACATGGAAAATTGGTGTTCAAAGAAATAAATTGTCATTCTACTCAAGTCTACATAACAACATAATTCGTCGCTGTACCTTATTGAAGATCTAGTTGAGTCAGAGAGTATAAGAAATACTCAGGTGGATTGGTAGTTCTACTCCAAGGAAGTCTCGATCGGTTGGTCTCCACATCCAACGAACAGCCATCTCGGGACACGAACTCATGCTCCCCAAGAACATTCACTGCTACAGACGGGATACGAACACCTTCTCTCCTGTCCTGTCGACTCCAGTCTTCTTACATTAGGTGGGCTTAGTCCCTTCCTGCTTGAATCTACGACGTTTCTTGTAGAAAACAATCATGTCTGAGCAATACCGTTGATAGATGTTCATAATTTCAGACCATAAAGTACTTCGCAGATGATAAGAAGATACTAGGTCGCAGTATGTCTCGAAGTAGCTCGACATACTTTCCTAATGCTCAATATTCATAATTGTGGTTGCTCGGGGAAGTCACTTCACTACTATCTCATGTATTCCAGGCGCATATAATTTACTCAATCATCCCAGCTTCCATAGTATAACTGAACTGCATTCTAATTAATGATATATAAACAATCATCGTGGATATCCGTAGATTCGATATCTCACTGTAATATATGTACGGTCTCAATGTTGCAAAAAAGCACGAAGCTTCTCAAATGTCAATCGCTTCAACTCCTTTCCAATACTGTTCCAACTTCACACACACGCTATCTGCTTCTGCACTGGGAAACTCACTAATGCTTGCCCAAGCGACACTTTCATCGCGCACTGTTTTACTCAATATTTCTTAATGCGAACGATTGATATACTTCACAGTCGCTAGCTTGTATAAACCACTTAATGTTCAAGCTTGATGTTGCTCCTAATATGAGCTAACTAACTTCACAACGAAACACGCAAGTCTTAAATCAAACTATTGCGTTTCACAATGGTAATCTTGGAGCTCGGCAATCATGCACGAATCTCGCCCACGATACGGTCGACTCGGCGAGTCCTGACTACCACACTCTGCTTGGCCTTGACGAGTCTGGGGACTGCTAGTCCAGACGACAACTCTCGCCAAATCTTTTCGAAGTAATGAGCCTCCTTCTCTGTTCTCGATCTCCGATCTGAATGATATCGGCGCCATTTTTCTGTGGTGGGGGAAGTTTGCGCGGACATGTATTAATGCCTAATACATCGCACTGCGTACCACAATCGCCGTAATATCATTTAATCATGATATATATTTAAATTAGGCGTATTTCCATTTAATAAAAATCTCTTCATAGGGCCTGAAAGTGTATTGATAACTATCATAGTTATTCCTTGAGGGTCTTATATCACTGACATCTCTTCTAATTGGTAATTACAATTCATTCTGTAAGCTTGTGCGTACCGTTTTTATCCTATCGTAGGCGCGGTGCTGGTTCGTTGCTAAGGTAGATTGCCCTTGCTAAATAGACCCATAATGCACTGTCAACTTGCTATTGAGCTAAAATCAAGTTTTCTGACACATCTCCAGCATCGATGTTTCAATGTAATTTCAATATCATTGAGTTGAAAATGGCCTCAAAATTCTCCTTAAATAATCGTAATTCGGGCTCAGTACCCAAAATAAGGCCACTGTTGCCTCCTTCCATATGCTAGCTGTAACTACAATTACACACACTGATACAGCCATCATAATGACACATGCTATCAGACAGATTTCACATATACCTAAGAACACGGGGCTATATGACCACTATGTCATAAAGCCCCTAAATAAAACAACAACAACAACAGAATGCATACACACTTACTTTGAACCATTCAAAACAAATCCTTACCATGTCCGATGGTCTCCTTCCTCAAGCAAACATGGTTATATAAAGCTCTCCAAATTGGGAAATATCTTTCTTCAAGTGGCGTTGGTAACGATATCAATCTCTTGATGTATAGTTTCTCTCAGGGCTGCAATGGTGCAGTATTTATTAATCCACAATTTTCCGTACAATAATCCTTCAAGAAAGAAGTTAAGTGGTGCTAGAACTGGAGCCTTTGGTGGCCAAAATATTTTGAGATAATTCGGTCTCCAAAAAAACTTTTCCCTCGTGCTGACATTTAAATATTCAGATGTCACACCGACTGGTTGGAAATAGGTCTATTTATCAGCTAGCTCATCATCTATCAACAAATTGATAAATTCGGAGAATATTTCTAGGTAGCCTTCCATGGTAAGGAATATAAATCACCGACGAGACACCCTACACCACACTTCAATTTTCTGAGATTGCTAAGACTGTTAATGTAAGAGTCCAAGCCTACTGCGAGGAGTCAGATCTTGTTTTACATTGTTCAAGGCATGAGCACACATACTTTCAAGGCAAACTTGGGATAAACGGTGATATTATAAAAAGAAGCTTGTGGCTCTAACTATTTAATCATAGCCTACTGTGCATGTATGTAGCATGGCAAAGTGTAACTTTCTTGCATATAACGTAGCCTGCTAACATGCATATTCATGGGTAAGAGAATAACAATATATTCTATTCATAATGTTGAATTTTGGGCTTATGCCGTGTTTATTATATTAAAATTCGACGCGTTTCGAAAGAAACCATGCCTTTCTTCGTCAGGAATAATCTGGAATACGACAATGATTGCTAAGAAAAAGCAACAAAGAACATATAGAAGGTGCCCAAAGATGGACGCCATTATAGCCCCATGTTAGGGACAACGGAAAGCAGCAGTGAATTACTTTCTCAGGGTTCTGATAATAGGTAGCCAGGATTCACTAAGATTGTAGCCGGTGTCGCGGTTGAAATTATCTGGGTGTTTACGTATTTCAACCGCCTCCCTGATGATTCTGGGACGATATTGCTTTATACGGGCAAGAACATCCACTCCTTGGAACATGACATCATGGCCAGGGGTTAATGCATGATCGGCAACAGCTGATTTATCAGGTTGAATGAGCCTGATACATCTATTATGTTCCTTAATGCGAGTGCATATTGTTCTCGAAGTCTGCCCGATGTAAACCTTGCCACAAGTACAGGGAACTCTGTAGATACCCGGTTGTTGCAATTTAGGCAAACTGTCCTTAGTTGGTCGCAGGAGTTGCCTAATCTTAACAGAAGTTCCAAATACAGTCCGTATGTTGTACCGACGTAGGATTTTAGCAATACGATCCGTCGTGTTATGTATGTAAGGTAGGTAAGCAGTTCCTCTTGCATCTCTTTTCTCAACTGACGTCCTATTATTATTTGTTGGTTTCAGAACCGTAGAGATCAAAGCCTTGCTTTTTTCCTGAAGACATCACAAGGCTTTTTTTTTATCACTGCATGACCTCCTCCTACTTTCTATGGAATGGGAATTTTTATGAGCAGACTGATGGTGTGGCCATGGGTAGTCCTCTCTCTCCTGTTGTGGCTAATTTCTTCATGAGAACCTTGGAAGAGAAAGCTTTGTCGTCGGCTTCTTTCAAACCGAAGATCTGGTGGCGTTATGTGGATGACACGTTCGTTGTTTGGACGGAAGGTGAGGAAAATCTTAGCCATTTCCTGGATCACCTTAATCTCCAGCACCCTTCTATTTGTTTCACCATGGAAAAGGAATCTGACGGCAAATACCGTTTTAGATGTTCTCGTCACCAAGAAAGAGGATCGATCTTTAGGACACAGCGTTTTTCGTAAGCCAAACACACACCAATAGATATCTCCACGCAAGTTCTCACCATCACCCTGCCCAGAAACATGGTATCCTTACAACTCTATCTACCCGGGCTAGGAGGATTTGTGAAGTGTCTTCTTTACAAGAAGAAATTAATACCTTGCGAACCACCTTTGAGAGCAACGGTCATAGCACGGCTTTGATATCTACGGTTCTGAAACCAACATATAATATAGGACGTCAGTTGAGAAAAGAGATGTAAGAGGAACTGCTTACCTACCGTACATACATAACACGACGGATCGTATTGCTAAAATACTACGTCGGTACAACATACGGACTGTATTTGGAACTTCTGTTAAGATTAGGCAACTCCTGCGACCAACTAAGGACAGTTCTAAATTGCAACAACCGGGTATCTACAGAGTTCCCTGTACTTGTGGCAAGGTTTACATCGGGCAGACTTCGAGAACAATATGCACTCGCATTAAGGAACATAATAGATGTATCAGGCTCATTCAACCTGATAAATCAGCTGTTGCCGATCATGCATTAACACCTGGCCATGATGTCATGTTCCAAGGAGTGGATGTTCTTGCCCGTATAAAGCAATATCGTCCCAGAATCATCAGGGAGGCGGTTGAAATACGTAAACACCCAGATAATTTCAACCGCGACACCAGCTACAATCTTAGTGAATCCTGGCTACCTATTATCAGAACCCTGAGAAAGTAATTCACTGCTGCTTTCCGTTGTCCCTAACATGGGGCTATAATGGCGTCCATCTTTGGGCACCTTCTATATGTTCTTTGTTGCTTTCTCTTAGCAATCATTGTCGTATTCCAGATTATTCCTGACGAAGAAAGGCATGGTTTCTTTCGAAACGCGTCGAATTTTAATATAATAAACACGGCATAAGCCCAAAATTCAACATTATGAATAGTAACACGGTCCGTGAAAGTCTAAATGACAATAATATATTCTGTTTACTAAATATTTCCCAGATATTCTTTGGCATAGTTGAGAAAGTTTTTCTTACACTTGGGGGTTTAAAAGCCTCTTGCCTTGAACACCCAGCTTAGGCTAGACTTTTTGTAACAGTTTGCTGTTTGCTATTTTCTCTGTGTTTATGATTGTTTTAGTAAATTTGGGACCTGGGTGGAGGTTCAATTATTAAGGCATATATATATCACAGCATTTATTATACTGTACTATGTTCAGAGTGCCACGGGACTGCTCCAGAAATATGTACTTCATTTTTCTTTAATTGTCACTTGCTCCATGCCCTCGCTTCAACCTTCCCTCTAATTTTATTCCCATATTGTGACCTAAGCTGTACGCTGTGTACTCTATTAAATAAAACAGCGCAACTTGTAGTCTCCTGCTCTCTATCAGTTGGTGTCTGCATGTTTTCAAGAATAAGTGTAGAACAGGTTATTTTGATTTAGCTAATGTAGGCAACAGTTATACAGGGTGTTTCAGAAATACTTTTACAAACTTTGGGGATTGGTTCCTTACACCAAAACAAGAATAAAAAGTTCATATACACATTATGTCCCAAAACCATTCGTTTTCGCTTTATTAATGAAAGAACATTGTACAGTGACACGTTAATTGACAGCCTGTTTGGAAGTGTTTAACACATGAACTCATATCAAAAAAGGTTCCTGACACCACAGATAAAAGTCTAACGGACCGTGCAAGCTATGGAACGGGTCCTCCTCTGCCCAACCATCTGTCCTGGAAGATCTCCATCAGTGCAGTGCGAACAAGGTGACTAAAGTGTGCAGGAGCCCCATCATGCATCCACCACATACGTTGTCGTATTTTCAGGGGCACATTGTCATGCAGTAAGTCTGAAAGGGTGATCTGGATAAAGTCTCTGGAGACAGCACCTGTAAGACGTGCTGGTAGAAGGTATGGACCTACAATGCCAGCCCACACATTAATCCTAAACTGGTGCTGATGGCGAACCTGTCTGGACACCTGTGCATTTGACAGTTTTTCCTTCTATCGGTGTCAGGAACCGTGTTACTACGACACAGCTCAGTTCGAATGAAATGTTGGCAAGTAATTATTGTGTTACACCTATCAAAATCTACCAATAACATTACGCCCATCTCAGCACGCTATGCAGATTCACGTTAATGGACACTTCCCAACCTCACACTTTTAATAAAATTATGATTTTTCCTGAACTCCCTACAAAACGTTAGAAGATTTTGACGCAAACCGCATCTTCTAACTCCCTCTGATTTAGCAGTTTGTGTTTTAAGAAATATACACCTTAGAGCAGTGGTTCCCAACCTTTGCCAGCTGACGCCCAACTTTTCAGATACGGGTGGTCATCGCGCCCCCTCTTCGCGTTGCTTTTATAACCTCTTCGATAAACTGACGTGGAGGATATAGACCTAACCTAATAACACTACATAATGGAATAATTATAGAAATTATAAAACCTTGCACGTAACAATAATACTGGAAAATGAAAGCAATTACTACATCGTTGAAGAGTTGAAACATGTCGCGTATGGTCATAGTTTACTTTCAGGCAAGTAGGTAAACAAAGTGTGCAATTAAACGTGCGTTGAGTGGTCTTGTTCACGCATCTGCTCTCAGGCTTGATTTTGCTCTTTACAACACAGCAAATTCCTTTATTTCACCTCCAACCTTGCGGCTCCGCACAGGTCTGTGCCAACATTTGGCAATTACCAGTGCTTTTGAACGATTGACTTGGCGCGACAATCACTTGGAGAGATCCGAAAAATGTTTATTATACAAAATTGTAATATTTGAGTTTAAAAAATAATTGGAAATCACTTCACGCCGCCCCCTGATAAAGCCCTCCGCCCACTTAGGGGGGAGCACCCCCTAGGTTGGGAACCCCTGCCTTAGAGGTTCTATTGAATAAATAAGCGATCAGAAAAAAAACTGGGGGTGTGATGGTTCAGTGGTATAGCTGCTTGCCTCTCACAAAGGTAGATCAGGGATGTATGTGAGATTTTCAAAGCAAAATATTACGTCCTGTAGTTCGGATTCCGTGATTTGAAGTAACGTAAAACTGCAATATTCGTAAAGCATACATGCTTTTGCTATTATTTTGAAGTGCTATGCCAATATATATATTTTACATCAATTGTCAATTAAAATCAGTAGAAATGGCGTGGTGATTTATTCCACCATATAACTGGCAATACCCTGAAAAACGAAGTACGTACTTAAACTCTATGGCAACAGCGTCCAGAGTACTTCACACTGTGCAAAGTCGCACATCTGCCACACCTGTGAATGCTCAGTGCAGAGTCGTAGTAGGCGTGGTGCCTGATCGGTAGATAACAGTGTGCACGCATTATGGGTGCGATGTATCCTGCAATGCTACTCGTTGTGAAAGCGTTGTTTGAAAATTACGTATGTGTTCTCGAAGACGTGAAAGAGCAATTTGTAAGCAGACTTCAAGAACTTTCAGCTTTGTTTCCTGTGTTTGATTTCTTTGCACGGCCATTTTCTATCTCAGTGAATAGCGCACCAACTAACTTACAATTGGAAGTAATGGATTTGCAGTGCAATGCGCGGTTCAGGGACAAGTTCAATGCTGCAAGAAACTTGACCGAATTCTGCGAAAACATTCCCCATAATTAATTTCCTCGCCTTCATAACGAGGCCGCCAAACATATGAGTATGGTCGGTTCTACCTATGTACGTGAAAGATTATTTTCGATATTAAAACGTAACAAACCGAGGTTTCGAGCAGGCATTTCAGATGAGAATTTGAGAAGCTTTTTACGCTTGTCTGTAAGACGTTTATTTGCGACTAATTGTAACAATATTGCTAACGCACACAAGCAAGATGTAGCCTATTGTAAATGAGAACAGCAATTAACAATATGTGTATCAGCCAACATGTACGGTACTAGTTTTTAATTGGTGTGTGAAATTAGTTGTACGTTTGCCACTGTAGAAACATTGGGTATTTTGTCTTTCAGTAAAGTGTGATATTTGCCACAGCGGAAATATGTTGTATTTTTCCTTTTTGTATAAGAAGGGAGACATGTACACGAATGACTATACATGTTGTGCGTGAAACAGTCCAGTGTTAACGTGAGCATACTTATGAAAGGAAACGTTTTGCCGCTCTTTCCTAGCCCCTCCCTTCATATGACAAGCAATTTGATTAATGGAAATTAATATATCATGAACAATACATTCGGTGTTCTCTCCACGTTGCCTGCAAAATACATTCGTCACCTACGATTTGATCTCTACACGTTTCATGAACGAGGACACTCCCTCACCGAGTGGAGTGGAGGGGAAGTGAAGACGTACGGTAAGGGAGTGGATGCACACCTGCTATGATGAGACGCACGCTGTCTGCACCGTGCGGCTCGACCTTGGACGGTGCTGCTTTTTGGTATTAGGAGAGGAGAAACGAAGGAAGCTCAACCGTGTCCCATAACTCACTTCTATGGGCCCCAAATCCAAACCTCGTGTCACCACTACCCATGAAGGGCCTGACCAACCAAGTGACCGCTACCCAGCAATTTGGCCTGCAGGTTGCGGCGTGAGGCGTGGTCAGCGCGTTGGGTTCCCTCGGCCGTAAATCTTGCCTTTTTTTTTTTCTCCTGATCGGGGCGTTGTTTCATTGTCAGACAGCAACTCAATTGTCCTAAAAAAACTGAGGGCTTCCCGTTCCAGCCCTGGCGTCAATTTTCTTCATTATCGCCCAATTTAATAATATTTTATAGATGCAAGGTGGTGGTTCTGTCCATTGTTCCAGCAGAAAGTCTTGTGCAAGTTAGGTCTTTTACATAGGTTTTCTCTCTTCAAGCCAGTTGCTTACTGTCGACCAAAGTATTATGTGCACTCGAGTTTGAAGGTTGTTTGTGAAGTAACTAATAGACCTACATAAAATCCAATAACATCATCATTTTCGTCGTTCTATTTTACGTTAGTCCATGTAGGTTTGGAATTTTTAATTTATATTTTAATATTTTTTTATCGCAGTTGGAACACAAAATGTGCCCGTTTTTAAGCGTGTTTCAACCATGCGTCACATTTAAGAATTATTATCTCAAAATCCCGTCATCAGATCGAATGCAAATTTTAACACAATATACATTGGAATGTTGTATAACTGGTTTATTAATTTCAAAATTTTGTGTGTCCAAGAAACAAAGTTGTTATCATTTTTGTAAGGTAACTTTTTCTCGGTCGCCTCCGTAGCGTAGCGGTCAGCATGGTTAGCTGCCACCCCGGAGGTCCTGGGTTCGATTCCCGGCTCTGCTACGAAATTTGAAAAAGTGGTACGAGGACTGGAACGGGTTCTACTCAGCCTCGGGTGGCCCAAATGAGTAGGGGGGGTTCGATTCCCCCTCAGCCATCCTCGAAGTGGTTTTCCGTGGTTTCCCACTTCGTCTTCGGGCAAATGCCAGGATGGTCCCTACCGTAAGGCTACGGCCACCTCCTTCCCTCTTCCTTGCCTATCCATCCCAATCTTCCCCTCCCTTCCCTCATGCGGCCCCTGTTCCCTTTGCAGGTGAGGCCGCCTGGGCGAGGTGCTAATCCCACCTCACCAGTTGTATCCCTTCCGATTAGATGTTCCCAGCTCTAGGACACTGCCTGGATAGGCGGTAGGGGTGAGTTCCCTCGCTGAGTCCCTGGGAGCCACCACCCTGGAGGGTAAACACGATTTAAAAAAAACTTTTTCTCGGCTCCGGGTGGTTGGAAAATATAGCTCTTGGTCGCGTTGTAATCCTTATACATCTAGTTATGCTGTATGACTGTGAATTACATAAATTAATTCACTTATTTTATATCGGTTTGTATTTGTTCGTGGAAATAAGGCATGATTCACCAGCCAGCCGCTCCGGGGTAAGCTGTACAGCGTAGCTGAGATGGAGCCCTTCACTGCCGAGCGAGGTGAGGTCATATTTCCCCGTTCAAATATAAACCGATATAAAATAAGTGGAGCCTCCGTGGCTTAGGCGGCAGCACGCCGGCCTCTCACCGCTGGGTCCGTGGTTCAAATCCCGGTCACTCCATGTGAGATCTGTGCTGGACAAAACGGAGGCAGACAGGTTTTTCTCCGGGTACTCCGGTTTTCCCTGTCAACATTTCATTCCAGCAACACTCTCCACTATCATTTCATTACATCTGTCATTCATTTAATCATTGCCCCAGAGGAGTGCGTCAGGCCTCGGCAGCCGGCACAGTTCATATCCTCGCCGCTAGATGGGGGCTTCATTCATTCCATTCCTGACCCGGTCGGAGACTGGAAGCAGGCTGTGGATTTTCATTTTCGTAAAATAAGTGAATTAATTTACGTATTTTAAAGTCATACAGCATAACTTTTTGATGTATAAGGATTACAACGCGACCAAGAACTACATATTCCAACCACCCCAAGCCGAGAAAACGTTACCTTACACAAATGATAACAACTTTGTTTCTTGGACACGCAAAATTTTGAAATTAATAAACCAGTTATACAACATTCCAATGTATATTGTGTTAAAATTTGGATTCGATCTGATGACGGGTTTGTGTGATAATAATTCTTAAATGTGACGCATGGTTGAAACACGCTTAAAAAAGGGCACTTTTTGTGTTCCAACTGCGATAAAAAATATTAAAATATAAACTAAAAATTCCAAACCTACATGACCTCACGTAAAATAGAACGACGAAAATGATGATGTTATTGGATTTTTTGTATGTCTATTCGTTATGTCACAAACAACCTTCAAACTCGAGTACACATAATACTTTGGTCGACAGTAGTTACATAATTATTAATCGATTTAAGAAATGTACAGTGCGCAAGGCCACCATATTGAATTGATTGGGTCGATGGACTTGTTCCGCCAGCCGAATAAAACCATCACATCAACTTCTTGCCAAGTTTCGAAATAGCAAGTTTATGAAGTTTGTATTATTGATATAAGTATTGTATATATTCAAAATGGCGGACGCGCGGAATATTCAAAATGGCCAATCAGCTTTTTTATACTACATTTCTTTACGTGTCGTGTAAATATAAAACCTAGGAACATGTGTAGACTGAAGAACGCTTTTAGATAGAATGATGCATCAATGTATTAAATTTCGTGTGATTATGGTGAATGGTCTTGGAGCTATGGAGTCCAGCCGTTGCAGTTGACAGGAATGGCGCACTCGAAAATAAGAAAAGTTATGTGTCTCCTAGGAAGCCTTGATATATTCCAAGTTTTATGGAATTTTGTGCAGGTGTTGATATGTCATTAGGGGGACAAACAGACGGACACACAGAATCGTGTAGTCCTATTTTCACAACATTAAAGAATAGGCTAACTGAATAGGCTATCCTGTGCCCTTAACAATAATATAATAATCTACCTCCCAAATTTGCATTATGAGTCGGACAGTCGTACTGACACCAATCCCGGTCAGAAGCTTTTTACCCCCTGAAAGTCACCCTCAGTCTCACAATTAGTGTTTGGATGAATGGAGACTATGCTGTTTCCCAAGATTTTTGGATGAATATCGTCTATCCTGTATCCCCAGGTTTTTGGATGAATAGAGTCTATCCTGTGCCCCCAGGTTTTTGGATGAATATATACTGGATGAATTTGGATGAATAGATGCAACTTCACAAATTGAGCAACGCACCTGCGCAGATCTTCGGAAAACTCTGCCTGCGATGGTCAACTCCACGAATTATACCTCTTTTCTCACGCCTATCACTGTGGAGCTTGTACGTGACGACGTTCTACAGCAGATGTCCACTGCTCATGTCACTCAACTGATACGTAGTGTATGTTAATGTAGTTTGGTTTTGTCACGTTTCATCATTTACACTTTAATGTTAATTTATCCTTTTAACTTGTATTTCAGCTTTTTTTTTTCTTCAAGTTTACGCCTGGTGGCGCAACATAGCACTGCTATCAATTATGTTAACTAATTCTCTTTCAGTTTACTTCTATGAATGATATTCGAATAGTTGACGTGTAGTCAATTTTCCTCATCCCTAATCAAAGTTAGACGGAATACTACGCCAGCCTACGTTCAACTTTATCTCAATTCCCTCTTCTCCATAATTATATAATAATTATTTCTCTCTAGTAATCCTATTTCTTTTGATCAATTATAGATATCAGCACTCGGACATTCTATTATACTTTTGAATTAGAGAAGACAGCCGTTTAATATTAATTACTTCATTTGTTGTAAATAGTGTACCTTTTTGTGAATTTTTGACGAGGAAGCTAGGTTACACCATAACGAATAGAAGGTCCTTCAATTCGTCATGGTTACACTGCAATTACTGTTTATTTCTTTTGATGTTTTTCTATTACTTTACCTGTTTACTTTACTGTTCATTTGTTTTTATTTCTATCAATATATATTGCCAATTTAATCAATTTTGGAATGACTTAAACTCTATCTGATTCCGTCCAGCCCCCGCCCTCCATTTGGCACACATCCTGTTACATCTTCGTGATGTGTTGCCGTATCTCTTCTTCTTCTTCTTCTTCTTGGTGGTGTGATTTTGTGTGTACTTACATAAGTGAGTGGATCCTCTTCTTGGGGGATATCTCATCATTAGGGAGCGGATTTTTACGTAATTACATATTTATTTTGCGTTCGTTTTAGCACAATTTTCGAAACGTGTTATTCCTAGTGTGCTTCCCCAAGCGTATAAACGTATTCTTATTTCACATAAAAACACGTATTTTCAGATTTTTATTATGTACTGAAAATACATATTTTTAGAAAATACATAATAAGCACATAAATCAGCAATATTTGTTACTGAATACATTTTAAAATGATTTTGCATTATGAAATGATGCAAACGTCATGCTACCGAATGTGCAGTGGCTATTTATCGACTTCCCTCTGGAAGTTCAAACACTTCCAGGTCAGCGAAACGCAATCGCGGTTAGATAAGCCGTCGGGGAATACCCTACTTGCCTAAAAACACATAATTATTATATTTTTTTTGTTCGTCTTCGGAAGGGGTGACCTTCAATCCACAAGCTAGCGTATCCCTTATTTCTGATGAATGGCTGACGCAATACACTGGCCTTGCATATTCTTGTCAGTGTGTCTTGTGATGTGGGTTAGGCAATGAGTCAGTCAGTTCGTATTGATTAAATCAGACCATTTTTCAGTACCGCTATTTAAGAGAAGTGAATTAGTGAATGATGAATATTGATAATGCCGAAAATTCAGTATTCAGTCTCGTTTGCAGCAACATATTGCTGAATTTAGTGGAATTTTTACAAGTAATGGAAATACTCTTTTCTGTAAAAAATGTGGAAAATCTGCAGATGCGGATCAGCGATCTCAAGTCTTCCAGCATTTAGCAGGTAGTAAACATAAAATTGCCGCTTCACGTGCAACCTCTACTAGACAATTTCTTTTAGGCGAAACAGCTTCCTCTTCTCATACACCAGTTTCAAAAAGTTCCGAATAATATGCAGATTTATGCAAAGCTTTTCTTTCATCAGATATTCATTTACAGGGGCGGATCTAGGGGAGGGCAAGGAGGGCGACCGCCCAGGGCCCCGCGGTCCGGGCGGCCCCGCGCCATGGATGTTTTAAACTTAATTGATTAATTAATTATACTTTTCAAACTTTTCAAACTAATTTATAATTCATATTCTTTTTTCAGTGCAGCTATGACCCACGTGACCGTTTAGCAAGTTTAGATTTCAGTGAAATGATAGAAGACTTCAGGCGGGGAAAAAGTCGCAAAGTAATATTTTAATATTTCATAGTTTACATAATCTTCTTCAAGGGGACTTTAAGATTTCTTTCATACTATTTTAAAAAATGTACTGTATAATCTTCAAAATATTGTAACTATTCTTTATTTTATTATTATTACAAAACTATTTTCCATTTGATTTGATTTTCTTTTTATTTCCTATTGTTGTGAGCCCCACCTTATCATATCACCCAGGGCCCCGCAAGGCCTGGATCCGCCACTGTTCATTTATATAAATTGAAAAGTCCAGAGCTTAGAACATTTCTTACAAAATACACTAATTTCGAAACACCAGCAGAATCAACTTTAAGAAAATTGTATGCCTCTGCGTGTTACGAACAAATAATGCTAGGAAGAATCACAGAAGAATGTGAAAATAAAATAAAAAATGGGTGATCATGGACGAATCACCTTCATCTAGTGGCAGGAAAGTGGGAAATGTTGTGGTAGGTGTGCTAGAAATTGATAAAATTGTTTCCAAGCGGTGCTTCCTATTAGCATGTAGAGAAATATCAGCATCAAATTATGTTACTAATAATAATGTTATTGGTTTTACGTCCCTTTTAACTACCCTGGCTTTTAGAGACGCCGGGGTGCCGGAATTTTGCCCCGAAGGGGATCTTTAACGTGCCAGTAAATGTACTGACACGGCTCCCTCGCATAAAAAATTATCTTACGATGGCTCGCTTATTCAATGAATCTCTGCAGTTGTTATGGCCGAATGGGGTGAAATTTGTTAATGTTTTACTCTTACTTGCGGATGCTGCTCCCTATACGAAGAAGGCAGCAGAAGGTCTGTCTGTAAGTTTCCTAAACATGATATATGTAATTTGTATAGTACATGGTTTACACAGAGTATGTGAACAGGTACGTGCATTGTATCCTGAAGTGGACCAATTAATTTCAAACGGCAAAAAAAGTGTTTGTAAAAGCTCCAACGAGAATAGATTTATTGAAAGCTAAAAATCCAGATCTTGCACTTCCGCCTAGACCCAAAGTTACTCGTTGGGGGACATGGTTACAAGCAGTAGTGTATTATGCAGACAATCTTGAAAATATTAAATCAGTGATAGATGAACTAAATATGGATGACGCTGCCTCAATTGAAATTCTTCAGATCTTACAAAATAAATTATCTTACGTATCTGCAAATTTGAGTTTTTTATGTCACTCGATAACAAAATTAGAAACATCAACCAACTTGTTGACTGAGACAATTAATGAGGTGCATGACATTGAGAAAGAAATTAATGCCCTCAAAGGTCCCAAAGTAGAAGTTATCAAAAAGAAATGTAAAAGTGTCTCCGCAAAAAATGATGGATTTCATACTATGTGTAAAATTGCTAAAGTTTTGCAAGGGCAAGTAGACATTGGTGAAATTGAAAATTTGCATGTCAGTGACATTCCTTTGATGAAATATGCAAGACTATCTTCCTGTGATGTTGAACGGTCCTTCTCCCGGCGTCGTGCATTGTTCCAAGACAACTGGCATCGGTTCGTGATGGAAAACTTGGAGAAAGATTTCGTTGTTCAATCAACAGCGAGTTTTTTCAACCCTCCAGTGGCTCAACATGATGGTTAGTGACTTTTTACAATACATATGTATTTATAATTTAATACTGAAACAAAATATTTTTGCTTTTTAATTAAATATTTTCATTTTTTGCTACATAAAAAATAAAATATTTTCCAGATTTTTAGCACATAAAGATCCGTTCCCTACTCATCACCATTTCTTTGATTTTATGTAAACATAAAGTTTTTGTTCGTCTGGTTTCTTGGACGCATCAAAAATTTTGACAGAGAGTGGGGGAATTTAAACCGTTTTCGCCCATTTTCAGAAAGAGAAAATTAAGGAATTTCATTTCAATTACGCCCCCTTTACTTTTCAATCTCTTGTGCCAATTATTTGAATTGTTCTTTCTTCTCGGTTATTACTGGCCAGAATAACTGAGCAGATCAGTGGACATTTCTGTAATTACCGATCAGGTTCGTTATAGTAACTCGTTACTATACCGAATCGTGATCAGTGGTCCCTCTCGTTACTGTATCTATACAACTCCGTTATTTTAGAAACTGACGTGAGGGCTGAAACGGGGTGCACTCACCCTCGTGAGGACAATTGAGTAGCTGTCTGACGGTGAGGCAGCGCCCCGATCACGAAAACCAAGATTAACGGCCAAGGGGACCCGATGCATTGATCACGTGTCACCCCAATATCTGCAGGCCAATTGGCTGGGCAGTGGTCGCTTGGTAGGCCTGGGTCCTTAATGGGCTGTAGTGTCAGGGGGTTATTATACAATTCCGTTACCAGGGACACCTTGTTTGTCTCTGTGCTGTTCTGTTTTTCTAATGTAGAGTGGTCGTATTTTTAGAGCTCCCTCTCCCATTCCGGGATGCCTTGCCCCTTTTTCTCTTTTATTAACCCTTTTATTAATATTTATCATTTCTCATAGAGAAATGCTCAAACCTGACGTGATTTAATTAAATTTTGTTCCTTTTATCATTTTTGTGAGATTTGCTTCACATCCATTGATCAAGGTAAGGTACTCCTTTCCACTGCTGCTACAACATCATGCAAGGTGAGACAATTCCAAGTAAGAGATGAACAGATTTTGCCCATTATTTTTATTATATACTAGCAGTAGTACCCAGCTTCGCCCGGTGGAATGATGATAATATTCCAGTCTCCTTAACACTCAACGTCATAAATTATATTTATTTATGTATTCATTTCTTACATTATCAAACCCAGTGACAATGTTTATACTTAAGTCACTATGGGAAGGCTCTGTAAAATAATGATCATTCTCGTGATATTTGTCTTCAGTCCGAGTCGAGATATGTCGTTAGCGGTCCCAGAATTCGTGACATCTCAGTCGTAGAAGACTTTATGTGGTGGTGATTAGAAATATAATTGACTTAAATTCTAGGTCATTTGCCCCCAATGTCGTTGAGGTCGTAACATCTAGGTAATTTGCCCTACTGATCAGGATGATATTGAAAATTACTACATAACTGACATATGAAACTTAGAAAATAATAGAAAAAGTTATTTTTTAGGACTCACATTTCGGGAAAGACTTGATTATTTTTTGCCAAAGAGCTCCCACTTAGATCGCTATCTGGTTAAAAGTTTCGTCATGTTAAGGTTTAAACTGTACGATAAATGTCTGAAGCAATTCCTCAAAGAGAAGCTTCCAGATTTCGCAGTCGATATATCGTTAACGTTCCTGAGCATCCAGTTGTCTTTTCTTCTGACGCAAAACATCTTCTACATAGTGATGATGAACATAGAAGCGACTACTGGCACATGTAACTTATCAACGAATGGGAAAAATTGACACCGTACTTTAAAGGAATGAGAGATCATTTGCCCTTTTTATGAGGATGACAATGAAGACTACTACTACTTCTGAACGGGTATATCAAACTTACAAACTAATGGAAATACGTATTTTTAAAATCACAGGCTAGGTAGACTCTGGTGTTGCTTAGTAGTATAATGGACGTAACATCTACTGTAGGTCATTTGCCCCTTTGATGAGGATGATAATGAAGACGACTACTACTGAACGGGTATATCAAACTTACAAACTAATGGAAATACATATTTTTAAAATCACAGGCTAGGTAGACTCTGGTGTTGCTTAGTAGTATAATGGACGTAACATCTAGGTCATTTGCCCCTTTGATGAGGATGATAATGAAGACGATTACTACTGAACGGGTATATCAAACTTACAAACTAATGGAAATACAAATTTTAAAAATCACAGGCGATGAAGACTGTGGTGTCACTTAGTAGTATAATGGACGTAACATCTAGGTCATTTGCCCTTTTGATGAGGATGGTAATGAATACTACTGTTGAATTGACACGACAAACTTACAAACTACCGTGATAGAAAGAAATATTTCAAAATTCACAGGCGATTAGTGGTATGATGGGCGTAACATCTAGGTCATTTGCCCTTATGATGATGATAATAATAAGGTAATGAAAAATGACTACTAAACGAACTTGGTGTAATTTTAAATCTGATATAGGTAATTCAGATTTCTACCTTCGATGTCTTCCAAAGTCTGAACGTTATTTTCTGGCTTTGGCCTATACTCGATGCGTGTAGTGAAACAGCTTATCGAGTACTGCTCGGGTCCAAGCTGCACGAACCTGAGAATATCGCAGATGATGACGATATATGATGACAGACGTTCAAGGGGGGGGGGGGGGTTCCCGGTCCTATTCACATTGACCGGTGAATCACTCATTCTTTCGTAACACTACAGTGGTTTGAGTGAAGACCCTGTATGAACATCAGCATAGCAATACCAGGTAACACGGCGGGGTATGGACATTTCTCTCATGCCACCTCGCGATGAATCAGCAAGCTATTCTCACACCTGCCCCCTCCTCCCCCCTCCACCCACCAGGGTCTCACAACTTGTGGGATGTGGGTGTGCGACCACGGGACCCCAGCTGAGTCCGGCATTGCTTCTACTTACTGGTGCCGGGCTCCTTTCAGTTCTCTTTCCAGTCAGCCTCCCTTGGTCAAACTCTTGTTCTCTTCCGACCCCGATGGTATCAGGGTATCCGAGGCCTAGCGACTCTTTCACTTTCCCGCCTTAATTGGCCCTTGTCTAATCATTCCTGATAGCCTCATTCTTCGAGGAGTCAGCCTTCTTTTTCTTTTCTTAATATCTCATGTATTCTGCTCAAGACCCTCAAGGAGGCAGGGTGTGTGTAGCCCCACCACTTCTGGTGCACCCTGGATAGTGCTACATCCTCAAGGGCTCATGGCTGGTGAGTTCGGGAGCTGGCAACCCTGATGGTTTCCTGAGCGGGTCCGGTTTTACCCCTTTTTTCCATTGCCATTGGGACGGACCCTGTCCTCTTTCCGAGAATAGAGTGGTCTGTCCGCAATTTCAAGCAGACAGTGTTACTCGCAGGGTACCAAAGGGTAAGTATACAAATTTTGGTTCTGATTGGTGAAACGGTGTAGATTTGTGCCAAAGTGCCAAAATGCAGGGAATGGGGTGATCTGTCCGCAATTTCAAGTGGACAGGGTTACCCGCAGGGTTCGAAAGGGTAAGTATACAGATTTTGGTCCGGATCGGTGAAACGATATAGATTTTTGGCAAAGGGCCTAAATGCAGGAAATGGGGTGGTCTGTCCGAAATTTTAGGTGGACAGTGATATTCACAGGGTTACAAAGGGTAAGTATACACATTTTGGTTCAGATCGGTGAAACTGTGTAGATTTGAGCCAAGGGGCCTAAATGCAGGGAATGGAGTGGTCTGTCCGCAATTTCAAGCAAACAGTGTTACTCGCAGGGTACCAAAGGGTAAGTATACAAATTTTGGTTCTGATCGGTGAAACGGTGTAGATTTGTGTCAAAGGGCCTAAATGCAGGGAATGGAGTGGTCTGTCTGAAATTTCAAGCAGACAGTATTACTCGCAGGGGTCCAGACGGTAAATAACAAATTTTGGTTGAGATCTGTGAAACGGTGTAGATTTGGGACAAAGGGCCTAAATGCAGGGAATGGAGTGGTCTGTCCGCAATTTCAAGCAGACAGTGTTACTCGCAGGGTACCAAAGGGTAAGTATACAAATTTTGGTTCTGATCGGTGAAACGGTGTGGATTTGGGCCAAAGGGCCTAAATGCAGAGAATGGGGTGGTCTGTCCGAAATTTCAAGTGGACAGGGTTACCCGCAGGGTTGCAAAGGGTAAGTATACAAATTGAGGTTCGGATCGGTGAAACGGTGTAGATGTTTGCCAAAGGGCCTAAATGCAGGAAATGGGGTGGTCTGTCCGAAATTTTAAGTGGACAGTGTTATTCACAGGGTTCCAAAGGGTAAGTATACAAATTTTGGTTGAGATCGGTGAAACGGAGTAGATGTTTGCCAAAGGGCCTAAATGCAGGAAATGGGGTGGTCTGTCCGAAATTTTAAGTGGACAGTGTTACTCGCAGGGTTCCAAAGGGTATGTATACAAATTTTGGTTGAGATCGGTGAAACGGTGTAGATTTGGGCCAAAGGGCCTAAATGCAGGGAATGGGGTGGTCTGTCGGAAATTTCAAGTGGACAGGGTTACCCGCAGGGTTCCGAAGGGTAAGTATACAAATTTTGGTTCAGATCGGTGAAATGGTGTGGATTTGTATACATAACAGACAGACAGACAGACAGACAGACAGACAAACATTGAGCTTTATATATATAGATAGATGAGGAGATTTCTGCCAGAGTGTTGTGTTGGTGAGTAAAACATCGCGTGATAAAACAAGTAAATATGTTCAAGAACTAATAGGAGACTGTGAGAACCTCTCTTTGCTATCAATATTGACAGCAAACAATAAGAACAGTGAGGTGGTTTTCACAATGTGTCAAACGTTTAAACAAAATCTAGTGGTCTGCTTGATTCCAGTCACGTGTTGAAGCATAATGGTGTAAATCACAATTTCCTTCAACTATTGTGAACTTACATAGCAAATAACCTTCGTGGACAGCGAATGAACTCACGGCCAAATGTGGGCTAGTGGTGGTGATTGGGGATCTGTCGTAAGCTCTACACGGGACAAATGTTTTCTATTTCATTGCCCATCTCTTGATTCCTCCCTTCTACAGCAGCACGATGCGTGCCAATACGAGAGAGAGAGATGGCTGGAAGATGCAGGAGTCGTGATTATAACAGGTACCTTAGCTTTTAGATGCACTAGGGTAGTCTACGTACCCTAATGATTTTCATGTGGTCTACCTCGTGGTGTAATAACTAGCATGGTTGCTGTTCTCCCGGGGTTGTTTCCCGTCTCTGACAAGAAATTAAATTCTGGTTTGGTTTGAGGGATGGAACGGAATAAACACCCAGCCTCAAGAGGCATAACTGAGAAGAGATGGTTCAAATCTCACCTCAGCCATTTTCCGTGGTTTTCCACTTCTACTCCAGGCAAAAGCCGAAATGATACGTAAATTAAGGCCACGGTCGGCTCTTTCCTAAACCTCGCCTAAATTACAAAATAGACTAATACAGCCATAACGATAACACAGTAGGCCTATTCTAGACAGTAGGCCAATTTTACATAGGATGGTGCCTTTAAAAGTTGGATATCAGGGCAGCCTCGTGGCTTAAGGATGGGGTGACATACCCCAAATAATTAAAACAAAACCACAGGCATCGCGGCCAATTTAATTTTAGAAGAAAACACAACCCCCAAGCCAACCAGCCTCCTGACAGCCCTACTTTTATAGTCTTTAAGGCACAATTAAAAATCACCACATGTGGTGTTAAAACAAAAAGAAAATCAATTTAAGAGTCTTTAAAACAATGAATTAAATTAAATATAAATAATAAATTAAACATTAAGCATAAATTAAAGATTCTCCTGTTGGAAAGTCCATTTATATAATGATGATAATTGTTGTTTTAAGGGGCCTAACATCTAGGTTATCGGCCCAAAAAAGTCCATTTAAACCCTAATGACAATGAAGAGACAGTACCTTGAATTTCCCCTCCCCCAGAACCTTACGTGTTCTGAGGGAGCGGTTATGCGTTTAGCTTGAAGAAGTCAAGAATTCAGAATGATATGGGAGATTCAGATCTCTCCGCTGGCCACCTAGCCAGCCGATGACACTCATGCAGGTTAGCCAACCTGTCCTAAGAAGAAAAAAAACCACAGGGAATGGGTCACACGTCGTATAAGTTTATTGTTGACACATTTGGTGGTGCTCTTCACTGTTCGATGTTGCCATTTATGACATAGAACTTAGACTACGAGAAGGAAGGAAATTGCGCAGTTGATAAACTGAGCACAGTTGCCAGGAATGGTGTAGATTTAGAAGAAGCTTCCGGAAAGATTTGTATTACGCAGTTAATGGCGCATGCAGGGAAACCAACCTTTGAGCTCCAGTGTTTTCCAGGTATGGCCTGGGGGAGGCGATGATATACAGCCACAAGGATTGCCATGGCGATGTCCCTGGTTCATTACCCAGGCAGTCAAGATGAAACCTGTGTGACGATACAGTCGTCACAGTTTCCCCCTCGCGAACGAAGACCACGGGTTCAGGGCAGGAAGGAGCAAACCCCTGGGATGGTGGACAGCTGGGTCCCATGGCGGTGAAAATGACATCACCAAGTACCGCCAGCAGCAACGTGATGAACCGCCCTCAAGATGGAAACGCCAAGAGATGGTATGTTACCTCCGACCCAGTCCTAGATCATCAGTACCCCACAGTCAGGTTAACCAGCTGTAACACACAACAGAACCCAGCAACAAGTCACAGGACACCCTCACGTAGGGACGAGTACGTCACCCACCACCACATCTTAGCCATACGCAGATAAGGTCCCCTTACAGGGACTTAAGCGAAAGTCACTCCCGGAGATTCCCGATGAGATAAAATGCTTCTCACACAGCGAAGACTTTAAAAATTTGCAGAGCTTCTTCAGACCTCACTAAAGAGTTTCCAAAACTAGGTAGATCCACCTCAGAACTTCGGATAAGGTCCAACGGGAGAGGTTTAAGCCACTTTCGAGCTTAGTGAAAAGTCCACGAAATAAGGAAATTCACACGTAAGGGGCAAATGGACAAGCAGGTGATTTAAGAAATGGCAGTTACGTTATAGTAACAAAATTCAAAACAAACATATTAACATTACAATTAATCATGGGAACTCACAAGGAAATATACAGGCAACCAAAAGACCATAGGGGACCTACCAGTTACCCTTTCAAAACTGTTAAACATTACAACATTTTAAGTTGAATTTACTCAGTGGCCCCACGTACTCTGCCACAGGAACCAAGGGCTGCATTAGACTCGAAAACAACTTACAATTTGCATAAGTAACCAAACAACACCTTACCGATGGACTCGAACCCGGGTTCGTTCCATATGCAACAGCGACACACACATTTTACAGTTACATTAGCATTAATAAGGTTTGCCTTGCTCATTGTCATCGGTTACTGCTCCTAACCGCCCACGGAGGCCTCACGCAAGACAGAAGAAACAGCAACCACACACCACCAAAATACATACAAAGAGCAAGAACAATTGGACCACGTTACCATACACAACATCTAAACATACACCAAAACATGACCAACACAACTTGACTTCGGGGACGAGAACTAGACCCAGAAGCACAAGGACACACAAGCCAGCGGACAGGCCCTAGAGAACAGGTACACACACAATACTGAGGAGTAATCCCAAAAGAAAAAAAATACATAAATAGCCGAGGAACAAATCCCAGAAAATCCCGCCACAATAGCACTCGCCGTCTCCGTATCGCATAACGCCAGACCCCAGGAGTAAATTCAGACTCAACAGACTCCATTACCCTTTAACTTAGGCTTCCCGCATGGGGGCTGCATGACGTCACGCACTCGCCGTCTCCGTTCGCATAACGCCAGACCCCAGGAGTAAACTCAGACTCAACAGACTCCATTACCCTTTAACTTAGGCTTCCCGCGCGGGGGCTGCATGACGTCACGCACTCGCCGTCTCCGTTCGCATAACGCCAGACCCAAGGAGTAAACTCAGACTCAGTGCATTTGCACTGAACAACATGATGACGTCATACGCGCCGTAACCGTAACGCATAACGGTAGACCTAAGCATAACGATGAAGTCGACAAGATCATTTGAAATGATAAAAACAAGGGTTCCCATACAATGATATTATTAAATAAAATATGACGCAGTTACAAACACGTTAACATTATGACAGTAAAAAAACACACACTTCTTATCAATTAAATCCCAGGAGGAAAATTAAGGAAACACTAAATAAAATCACATGCCTGAAGGCAAATTAGCAGGGCAACAAACACCCACAGGAAAGTTACATCAAATTACACCAAAAACAATTAAAAGAGGAATTAACAAAATTGGCCTGTCAACAATATTAAAAGATACACCAAAATAAAACAGACGGAAAAGCAACCAGTCATGAAAAGATAAGAATGAAATAAAATGTAAAGAGCCGCTACAAGCAACTGACCAACTTGGACGACAGGCCATGAAGACGAGCTTAATATTTGCCACCGGGCCGAAAAGGTTAAATCCAAATCATACCCCCTACCCCCCAAAATATTAAAGGTCAAAATATAACAATTTTCCTAACCGAAAAAAGTTAATAACAATGTACACTTAGAAATGAACTGCCAATTACTTAAATGGGGCCTAAGTAGGCCAATTTTACATGTTCTGAGGGAGCGGTTATTGGTCTAGCTCAAAGAAGTCAAGAATTCAGAATGATATGGGAGATTCAAATCTCTCCGCTGGCCACCTAGCCAGTCGATGACTCTCATGCAGGTTAGCCAACCTGTCCTAAGAAAAGAAACACAGAGAATGGATCACACTTCGTATAAGTTTCATGTTGACACATTTGGTAGGTTTTTTCACTGTTCGGGGTTGCCATTTATGACATAGAACTTTCGAGAAGGAAGGAAATTGCGCAGTTGATAAACTGAGCACAGTTGCCAGGAATGGTGTAGATTTAGAAGAAGCTTCCAGAAAGATTGGTATTACGCAGTTATTTTCGCGTGCAGGGAAACCAAACTTTTAGCTCCAGGGTTGTCCAGGTATGGCCTCGGAGGAGGTGACGATATACAGCCACAAGGAATGCCATGTCCCGGGTTCATAGCCCAGGCGGGCAAGATGAAACCTCTGTGACGATATAGTCGTCATATTTCATGTTACCTTGCTTATAACTGCTTTTGCCCAGTCAGAGGGTCCATTTCCTAAAACATATGCCAAATCGATTATCCTATGAAATCATTTCATTGCTTTCCCACTGTACTTTACCATTTCTGGCCGAATTGTATCTTCCGCTTCCGCTTTGTGACATAGTAGTTTATTATCATCCTCTCTACTTCCTGAACAGTGATCTTGTTCCCATCCTCATTCTCCTCCTGCATAATCTCCAAATCTACTACATTGACAGAAACGTTTCCATTTGGCAAGTTTTCGAAGTATTCCTGCCATCTTCTCATTTCTTCCTTGGCATCTACAATGCGTTTCTCAGGATTATCTAAAGCACTGTTCATTTCTCTTTTTCCTCCAGTATTACGATTATTTATAACATTGCAAAAAGGTTTTCCTGCCTCCAATTTACCACCAAATTACTCCCATGATTTCCTTTTAGACCTTACTGTTATTTGTTTGACTCTGTTCCTTTCCATTACATAAAGTGTCCTACCTGTCGGATTCCTAGTTTGGAGCCATTTTTCGTAAGCCCTTGTTTTACTTTTACAAGAGTTCACTATGTCATTCCACCAGTACGTGCGCTTTTTCCTGTCTTCACACACCGTTGTTCCAAGATATGTCTTTGCTAATTCTAGTACTGTATTTAGGGGCAGATGACCTCGTAGTTCCGCCCTTTAAAACAACAATAACTAACTAACTAGTACTGTATTCCTGTATCCTGACCACTCCGATTCAATGTCCTCCGATTTTTCCCCATTTACACTTGAGAGTTTTTCACCAATGATTTCCATGTATTTCTGTTGCCTATCCTGGAGATTTTCAACCCTAATTCGTCTGAAAACAGACCTCACTTCCTGCACTTTAGATCTAACTATGCCTAATTCACAGCAGTTCGGTTTGTGGTCTGTTTAATCAATAAATCCCCGGAATACCCTGTAATTCCTTATCACTTTCCTAAATTGAGAGTCAGTAATGTTATTGTCTAGTCTATTATTGACCTGGTTCCTCTATTCTCCCATGTGTATCTGTGAATCTCCTTATGCTTCGAGGATGAGTTAGCAATAGATAATCCCATGCCAGTACAGAGATCAAGTTAACATTGGCCATTGGTGTTCCCTCGCCTGCCCTCACCCCACTTACCCATTTCTTACTCATTCTCCTCAGTTCTACTCCCTGTCGTAGCATTACAATCCTCCATCAACACTACAGTATCTTTATTGATAAGTATCACAACCACATTACAAAATCTGTCTATGTCATCCTGCTTTGCCCCTTCAAATGGAGCATAGCCTGCACTGTAACAATCCTGACCCGATTTCCAGACATTATGAAATATATCAACATTAATCGTTTATTTACAGTACATACCTCACAGAAACTACATTACGTTTTGAGGATTTATTGATAGGCCTATATACTGTAGCCCTACTTTCCACTTTGTCCTGCCTCGATTTACACCTGACAGTTACAACCTGTATTCTCGTACTTCCTCCTCGCTGTCTCCATTTGTCTGAATTTCGCTAATACGTTGAATATCCAATCTCATCCTACTTGCCGACTCAACTAGTTGTACATTCTGCCTTAAATAACCACCCTCGGTATTAATAGCACCCCATCGAATACCAATTTGATTGCCTGTTCGCTTCCAGGGACTCCCTGATCTGTTAGATGGGAGTGGGACTCCAACACTCCCATAGGTCCGAGGCTTTCTCATGACATTTTTAGCAGGTTTAAGAAGTACAAGTGATTCAGGTTGCTAGCCTTACTTACACTGGGTCCCATGAGTTCCACCTCAGGGAAGAAACAAGTGAGTTGGTTAGTCCTAGTCGTATGAGCACAAAGAGAGTCACGATCTAGAATATGTCCAAGATGCCCACTCCCATTCCATAGTAACTGGTATCCCGACTGTCAGGACTACTTACTAGGCCACTCAGCCATTGACCATGATTCACGAACTAGGACGTGACTATACCATGAGCCACTGAGAAACACAAATTAGGACGTGACTGTACCATGAGCCACTGAGGAATGTTCTTGAAAGAATAAATAACTGGTTCAATTAAGACGACCCCAACTGAACACAGCACTCCGAAGTCAGTTGCTAACTGCTGCTATAAAAAATAGACATGCATCACGAAGCGAGTTTTCCTCTTGATGTGTCAGCCCGACCAATTGGAACCTTGCACGAGGACAGGTCGCCGAGCTGGTAGCATGCAGAAAGTTTGGTTCCGCGAACGTTGAACAGTTAATCTACAATTTGCCCAACAAATAAGTACTAAGTACATCTCTAGCCACTTGCCTACTGCAATACACATTTACACTGATGGGTCGAAGACTTCATCAATGGATGCTGTAGGGTGTGCCTTATATTGTCCAACTACCCAGATCTCTCGCATGTTCACTTTATCTCGAGACACATCTAGACTATTAACTCTGCAGAAGCTATCGCTATCTCTGAAGCTCTCGCATATGCTAGCTCCTTACAGCCTCAAGAAGTGGTTACATTCTCCGACTCCCTGAGCGCACTCACTACCCTTACACACCCTCTTATATTGCAGTCCCATAACCCTCCTATCTTCGGTATTTTTGAAAGGATCACTGACTTACGCCGTTAGGATCGTCTATTCATTTCGTGTGGATTGCCGCTCATTTAGGTATTCACCGCAATGAATTTGTAGATCACCTTGCCAAACAAGCTGCACAAGGAAACCAGATATGGGACGTTCCTCTCCCTCCTTCAGATTTCACTCCACGCCTTAAAGACAGGGCACGTGTGCAGTGGACAGGGGAAGGGTTGCTGTCCAAAAACACTCGAGGCCACCTTTATTTTAGTAATGCGCTTTAATCATGGCAGTTTCTCAGTCATCTCTTTCACTTAATGTCATCGCGTCAGGAGATGGCAGTTCAACACGCTGTGACGGGGTGCGGGGGGGAGTCTTGCAGTACGCATACGCGGCCCGCCTATTGCAGACCTAAATATATCGGCTCCCGGCATGCCAATCGTTGTTATCGAAGCACACGACACGCAGCCAGTGAAAGAAGGAATGTGCTGAGTGAGTAAAGCAAGTAGTGACTAACTTAATGTTTTTGGAATGCGCGATATGCAGTGAGCGCGAAGACATCTGCAGTTCAAACCCAACTGCCATCTCCTGGCGCGATATCAGTACATGTACTTAACACTCCATATTGTTCGTGTGACAACATTTCTTTTGGTGACATCAATCATTTGTTCATTGCATGTGCGCGATACCGAACGCAGCAGGCTACATTTCTCAAAGGGATCCGGGACCTGAAACATCACCTTCCAACTCGCATCTCTATCATACTAGCTACTCAGCACCGAGAGACCTAGACTTACCTCTCCGTAATCTAGTATTTGAAGGACACTGACATTCGCATGTAGGTTTTGTGTGTACAATATGTACAATTTGCACAAATTCCAATGTGTTATATTCTAACTCCATTGTCATAATGTGGTTGGTTGTATGGCTTACATATGCCAAATACCATTATTAAAATAAACGTTGAACAGTTTAGCCTGGTTCATGCCACAAGGTTGCCGAGGAAAGCCAAAATAGTGGCTAGGTGTACCACAAGGTTGACTAGGAGTACAGCAAGGTTGACTAGGAGTACCGCAAGGTTGGCTAGGAGTACCAAAAGTTTGCCTAGGAGTACCACAATGTTGGCTAGGAGTACCACAAGGTTGACAAGGAATACCACAAGGTTGACTTGGAGTACCACAAGGTAGACTAGGAGTACCGCAAAGTTGCCTAGGAGTCCCACAAGTTTGCCTAGGAGTACCACAAGGTTGACTTGGAGTACCACAAAGTTGGCTAGGAGTACCACAATGTTGGTTAGGAGCACCACACGGTTGGTTAGGAGTACCGCAAGGTTCGCTAGGAGTAACAAAATGTTGGTTAGGAGTACCGCAAGGTTGACTAGGAGTACCACAAGGTTGGTTAGGAGTGCCACAAGGTTGACTAGGAGTACCACAAGGTTGACTAGGAGTAGCGCAAGGTTGGCTAGGAGTACCACAAGTTTGCCTAGGAGTACCACAATGTTGGCTAGGAGTACCACAAGGTTGACAAGGAATACTACAAGGTTGACTTGGAGTACCACAAGGTTGACTAGGAGTACCGCAAAGTTGGCTAGGAGTGCCACAAGTTTGCCTAGGATTACCACAAGGTTGACTTGGAGTACCACAAAGTTGGCTAGGAGTACCACAATGTTGGTTAGGATCACCACAAGGTTGGTTAGGAGTACCGCAAGGTTAGCTAGGAGTACCAAAATGTTGGTTAGGAGTACCACAAGGTTGACTAGGAGTACCACAAAGTTGACTGAGAGTACAGCAAAGTTGACGAGGAGTACCGCAAGGTTGACTAGGAGTACCACAAGGTTGGTTGGGAGTGCCACAATGTTGGTTAGGAGAGCCACAAGGTTGACTAGGAGTACCGCAAGGGTGACTAGGGGTACCGCAAGGTTGACTAGGAGTACCACAAGGATGGTTAGGAGTACCACAATGTAGGTTAGGAGTATCACAAGGTTGGCTAGGAGTAGGGTAAAGTTAAGTAACTCCGTGATACTAAGCTTTTTTTGTTACTACTTCAGAAATGTTAGATTTCAGTTATTTCGATTCGTTTCATGTTAAAGAGGGATACCCTACGGAACATTTCTGGCATATATCTTACAAATATTCATAAGTGATTTCAAGATATTAACTAACAAAATCCGGTAGTAGAAGTAGGTAACGCCGTGATATTCAAGTTAATCCGTGATAGTGTTCAAGTTACTCCGTGATAGCATGGTTTTCACCATTCAAAGTACTTTTTAATCGTGAAAACTAATGTTTAATGTAATAAAAGTGGTCAAATCGTATGTAGACTACGAGTTTTTATTGCCCCATATTGCCCATATTGAAACTTTTCACCACACAGTTTTTTTTATAGAAAAGAAACATTCTATTAAAATATTACATTAAACATATTTTAAGACTTCTTAGTCACTATCAGATTCCTCACACCTATCACACATGAAGTAGACATTATAGGTACCAGGCATTACAAAACTGACAATCAATCCATTTGGCTCCATTCTTCCTCTTCTAGGCATCCGCCACGGGAGCCACCTCACGCACCACAACCATCCTCGTCATTGTTCTGAGGTCTGGAATTACGCTAGACCGATCTATTTTGTCTATCTTGACACATTATCTTCATTACAAATTCAGGTACCACAACGAATGGCTTTCCAATTTTTGCAAGGGTTGCACTTCCTGGATCGGCTGAATATTTTGTGCAATAATCCTTTAGTGCACTCCACGGGTTATTAAAACGTCTATTGGCCTTATATACTGACCATCCTTCTTCCTTCATCGACCTCAATGCGTCTTTAAGTGTTTCAGCTGTGTAGGAGCGAGCCTCTTTATTCCGTTTTGGCGCCATTTCAGTGTCCAACCTAAGAAAAACATACTTATTGCTAAGCTCACACACCTTGCATGCGTAACACTACATGCATGTAAGTTTTGTATGCGAATGGTCTGCATCTTATCTCTGACTGGTGTTAAAATGAAACTTATACGATGAAACAGCTGTTTATAAGAAATTAAAATCTTCACCACAGATTTCACTTGATGTGGATCATTTGTTGAAATGTCAACTCTCTGTTAACCTATTTTTTAAACTTCATTCAGTTGGTCTAAGATAGAGCGCAAGGGCTTCCTGGTTTCTACTGCCATCTGTTGGTAAAAACTTAGAACTTTTGGAATTGAACCTACGTAGTGATAGAGGAAATACGCTTTATCACGGTGCTACTTGATATCACGGAGTAACTTGACTCTACCCTACCACAAGGTCGACTAGGAGTACCGCAATGTTGACTAGGAGTACCACAACGTTGGTTAGGAGTACCACAGGGTTGGTTGGGAGTACCACAGGTTTGGCTAGGAGTACCGCAAGGTTGGTTAGGAGTATCGCAAGGTTCGCTAGGAGTACCACAAGGTTGGCTAGGTGTACCACAATGTAGGTTAGCAGTATCACAAGGTTGGCTAGGAGTACCGCAAGGTTGGCTAGGAGTACCACAATGTTGGTTAGGAGTACCGCAAGGTTGACTAGGAGTACCACTAGGTTGGCTAGGAGTACCGCAAGGTTGGCTAGGAGTACCGCAAGGTTTGCTAGGAGTACTGCAAGTTTCGCTATGAGTACCAAAATGTTGGTTAGGAGTGCCGGAAGGTTGACTAGGAGTAACACAAGGTATGTTAGGAGTACTACAATGTTGGTTAGGTGTACTGGAAGGTTGACTAGGAGTACCACAAGGTTGGCTAGGAGTACCAGAATGTTTGTTAGGAGTACCACAAGGTTGACTAGGAGTACGGCAAGTCTGACTATGAATACCACAAGGTTGACTAGGAGTATCGCAAGGTTGACTAGGAGTACCACTAGGTTGACTAAGAGTACCACAAGGTTGACTAGGAGTACCGTGAGGTAGACTAGGAGTACCACAAGGTTGACTAGGAGTACCGCAAAGGTTGGCTAGGAGTACCACAAGGTTGACTAGGAGTACCGTAAAGTTGGTTAGGAGTGCCAGAATGTTGCATAGGGGTCCGCAAGTTTTCCTAGGAGTACTGTACCCGAAAATCCGAAAGTAGCCTGTTGGAATATCCATTGCACCAGCTGGATCGCCTATTTCTAACAGTACCGGCAAATCACTACATTAGAAATCGCTCCCAACAAGGCCTTTAGGGATTTACATACAGCAGTTACAAGAATATTGTGCATCAACAACAAACTACACGGGGCACACTTACCTTTACTTACCTTCTCGGGGTCTGGGAATTCAGCTTCGCCTACAATACATCCACAATACTCTGCTCCTTATATTTAAAATGAATCACACGCCAACAATAACAAATAACGGACTGAATAAAATTTATTAACAATGGTGTAAACTAACCTAGTATAAACAAAATAACAATAAACTAATTTAACAATCAAATTAAAATAAAAACACGCAATCATTCACACTTCCTTTCTACTACACATCTTATTACAATGCTGTGTAAAAAAATGAGCATAAAATTCTTGGCTTGATTTAGGCCTACACTGCGTAAAAAGAAAACCGTTTAATGAAGGCTCTTACATTCGTGGCATTCCTGACACCAGATTTCATTCACTAGCCCGCATTTGGAGAACGCACGTGCACTGGCCTGTTTCATCAATGAAACACTAGCACCACGCTGCACTCGGAACTAAATACAATTTATACAAGGCGGTGAGTCTTCACCTGCTCATATTATGACACACCGCTCTCCAACTCTAACGGTGAATCATTCTAGCCAGCCCACATCGAGAATGCTTTTGAGTGCATTTAGAATACACGTAAAATTCACATTTAGATCTTACAAAAATGCACATAACTTCTATGTTTCTTAAACAATCATCCTGAAAATTTGTGTACACTCTTTAATTCGCACCCCGCAATTGTTCATGACCAATTCGGTTCAACAATTATTCTTAACAGTGAACAATCATTCATACCACAACATTTGCTCACAAAACACACGCTATTCCAAAACAATTGATTAATAAATCCTACTAAATTATTTAACTAATTAAATCATTTCCAAAGAAACATTTACATGTAATATGTTCATAAAAATATACATTATTTAGTGTTGCTAACACGATACTTTCGAGATTCTGGCTTCTCGGTTACAATACATCACTAAATTAATTATATACACTGGTTTTCCACATAACCATTCTCTAACATTCCGTAGTTTTGATATACTGCTTACACATCGTCTTATATAGGTTTCATTACATTGTCGATCTAATACAGTCGACTGACTATGGTTAGCTGTACGTAATTACATAACTTCGGGTTTAATAAAATATAATAATTGTATTATAGACATGAGTAGACAATCGTTCTCTAGTTGTATTTCAGCTAGAACGTTCCTGTCGACACAGCTAAATCGTTACTTCACATGAACTGGACTACTTGTATATAATAACTCTTCCTTTAAAATGCGGAACTTCCTTCGCACGAGCATTCTTCATAGCTCTACAAATCCTCATATAACAATATATAAGACATAAACAATTATCATCCACTATGTTAAACAATAACCAAAACGGATTAATTGTTATTAACATTTCTTCTGTAGGAACTTGTCTCAAATAATGGCATGACCCTCAGTATCATTCCACATGACTACTGAACTACAATTGTACATGCTTAAGTTCTTCAAACGAAACTTCCAATTGTAATGAACGATATTAGACTGTCGTGATTGACCTCCTAAAGTTTACTCCACAACAAGATAATTAACTGTTAACTCGTCTGTCGCAAATACATGTAATAAAATAATACTCCTGTCTCATCTCACTTATCAAGCTTTAAATTGTTTATCGTTGTAATATCAGGTCCACAAAATGACGTGATGTTACACAAATAGTGTAAAATAACACACATGTTATTTATAGTGCCAAATAGAATCCAATCTTGACCGGGATAAACTAGCTTTGAATTCCTAGCCAAAGATTTGAATAATCTTCTATCAAAAGTATTTCCTCTAACATATTAAATGAACAAAGCTCTCAGCTTTACAAATAATAAAAAGGTTTGTCAACGTCGTAATGTTTTTCCACTCTACACAAAGAATGTTTATAGTGATTGAGACTTCGGTCTTATCAAACGACAAGTATTTCTTAGATCGTCGACAGTTTATGTACAATAATGATATAACAATATCATTCGATGTTTCTTCTGTTCTTGAAGTTAGATGTCGTTACATTAAAGTGTTCAAATTAAATTTAATAAGAATTTAATTTGAAGCTATGACACCATGTCAGAATACTTGGTTTAAATAAAATTAGTAAAATTCGAGAGTCGAAACGACTAGTCTTCTATGAGGCAATATGATTCCTCAAACAAAATTTTTAATGTCAGTTCCACAACTGATCCATAGAATAAAATTGAAAAATAGATGAAAGGCAATCATCTCCTAAATAATCTTGAAGCATAAAAATCTTAACACACATCTGAAGTGTAAAATACATAATAACACTGAAATACATGCAATGTGAAAATATGGAGATATGGAGTAAGATCGTTGGCTCAGGATGTCACTAATCAAGCTCTATACTACAAATAAGAGACACAGCTACCTTATTTGGACGAAAACTTGAAGATCTATATAAGTATTCACACAACACTTTAGATGTTTCCTCAGTTCAAGATACTGAGATGGATCTGCATTCGAACCTCGGATCTGCGACCTCAGAGATAGGAAACGTCCCTCTCTGGAATTCACCAACATTCGCCTGGGCTCGAACGGCATCCTTCTGGCAAGTTATTCTGTGTTGCTGGGCTACCCCTAGCATCTTGACAAATCTCTTCTGTAGAGTCTTCATTCTCCGTCGTAAATATGTATCAGCCTCATCATTGGAAAAATGTATAGAAATATTCATATAAATGGTGAATAAAATATTTCTATTGCTAATTGATGTTACATTAGTGTTCGTAGACTGACGATAATGTACAAGATGGACCGTACACTACGTCTGTATTCAAGAATACGTTGTCTAACGAAGTTCCATCGTTGTATCTTAACTCCTGTTATCGAATATGTCTCTGGCGCATGACTATTTAGTTCATCATATCAACAATGTTAATTATGTTGAATGAAAACTTTTGAAGAATAATAATAGTCCTTCTGATCCTGTTTATATACTGCGCCAATGTTACAAGTTCTTCGCTACTGTTCACTTGAACTGCGTTCGCCAACTTCACGTTGCAATCTTAAATGATATTCAGCTTTATTTCCAACACATTTGAAAATCTGTCTTAACAGGCTTGTATTGTCGAAACGGTAAGTTTTAGAACGCTAAACTTTTCGCAGAATGTAGTATGCGACCTGTTCTTGATATATATTCGCTTAGTTAAATTCAGATCTCAATTATATAAGAGATATAAATATTTCAATGTTCCTCACAACTTCACATAAAATGGAAGTGCGGCAATCTCCTACGTTCCACCTAGCTATCCTCGCGTCTCCACAAGTCGACAGTCGTCGCACTCGGACAAAGCCTTGGGATCTCTGTTCACCCAGTAAAAACACTTCCTCACTCTTCAAAGACTGCTGGAATAAGAACCTCGATCCTTGGATCTCCCCCTCCAAGTCGAAATTTTGGCGGCCATATCAATCTCCCACCATAATTTTAGCGCGTAGATTACTAATGCTTATTACTGCGTAGATTAACCGATCTGCGGGTTTTAAAGTATCAAACATAATTTCTCTTAATATTCTCTTCATTACCAAATAAGAAAATCTTCTTCTAAGGGCCTAAATGCATAATTTCATCACATTATGCAGTTGAAGTTGATCCCGTCTTCAATAAGACCTCTTCTCATTGGCTCTGGGCTGGGATCCAATAGCATAATTTATAACAATTTGTAATATTAATTTCCAAACTCGCTGTTGCTATGCCAATTTTAGCCTTCTAGAAGCGTCTATTGTACAATATATCACGTGATCGGGTTCTCCCACGGCCTCGAGCTTGTAACACTACCCTCCTGTGTCACACTTCCAGAATCTATATTTGCTGGTTAAATTTTATCATGGGGACGGAAAATACTCTCATTTTGTCCCAAAATAATTCAATTTCCGGGGGCAGTACCACAAGGTTCGCTAGGAGTACCTCAAAGTTGTCTAGGAATGCCACAAATTTGGCCAGAGTACCACAAATTTTCCTAGGATTGCCACAAATTTGGCTACGAGTACCCCAAGGCAGGGCTGGCATGCTAAATGAAATGTATTATCAATTTAATTTTGCGTCGGGAAATGAAATTGTTCATTGGAATAAAATTTTATTCCTGGCGCGAAATTAAACTCGTTATAAACTTTTCATTTTGCTCCCACTGCGAAAAAAAAATCGATACAGACTTTAAATTTCGCTCCCGGTGCAAATTAAAATTCTTTATAGACTTTTAATTCTGCTCCTGGCGCCAAAATAAAATTCGTTTTAAGACTTTTCATTTCGCTCCTGGCGTAAAATAAAAATTGTTACAGTTTTTAATTTCGCTCCCAGTGCGAAATAAAATTTATTTACGACTGTTGATGTCACTCCTGGTATGACGCAAAATTCCCTGACGGCATTTAGTTTCGTTCCCGGCGTGAATTTAAAATGCACGGGCATTCTGTAATGGGTTAACCCCACTTGGTCTGTCAAATGTAATAGTTTGGTACAGCAATAACAAATCGGCCCACTGTTGGGCGACAAATGTAATGGTGTTGGCCCACGATGTGCGACCAAATTTAATGGTTTTTATGGTGCTCCACAGTTGTGGTGACAAATGTAATGTTTGGAGCATACAATAACTAATAAGAATAAGAGTATTCTTGAATGGGCGCCAGGTCGCAACTGGAGGTTGACGATCCAAATTTGTAGATAAATAATAAATACCAGAGCAACAGAAAACTCTCTTTCCCATATCGTGACGTAACTGTGTCACTAACAAATTAGTAATCGATAGAGAAGAATGGGATGCCTTTTACGTAAATATATCTTCTTGGGAAGAAAGGTCTACCATAAGCAAAATAATGTATTAACAAGAAAGCTGGAAATAAAGAGGTCGTAAAGTAAACTAAAATTTTAAACTTGAATTAACTTTACTGTCGCAATATGCAGAATGGGTGTAATTATATTAAAATGGATTGAATTGTAAATCAGGAAGTTAAATACCAAAATAGAAAATTACAGAGATAGGCCTACTATGTTAGGGCAGTACGATTCCTCACCATGATGTCTTGATGATCTTCATGACTTTGTGTCATGACGTCAGGTCGCTGGTTGTTGGTTCTCTTCGACATCTCCAAGAATGTGGTTTCCCTCTTAGATCGGCGATGATGATGATAAGTAGTTGAGTTGAATAGCAGTGACTTGATATATGTCAGCTGCTTACTGAGACGGTGATCGAATCTAATTCGATATTCACCTAGGTGAGTATGACCAAATACACAATCATATCACGACTTCAGTGTAAGACTTTGCAAACTTAAGCAAGTTCCAGCCAAACTGCTTAATATAAGTCCAATCATAAGTTGATTGACGATCTGAACATTCGGAATGAGTGGTCTGAATATCAGAATACTAAGTCCATAATAATAGTTAAGTTGTCGGAAGAGAAAATGATAGTCAATGAAAATGACTCCGGAATCAGAGTATAATGGATGATAGTACTCCTTCCACGGATCTTCTTCCTCAATGAACAACTCGTTGCTATGGCAACAACTCCCTTTTTGTTCACAAATCAATCTCTTCGTTCATGATTCGCCATGAATGTCACGTGATGATATAGTTCCTCCTCAGGAAAATCACCCCTTGTCACGAAAATAAGGACTGACCCTGGTACAGAAACAGAACTCTATATACGCCACTGGTACTATCACAGACGATTTACTGTTATTTTTAACTCTTCAAGCGGTCGACACTAATTTGCCCAATAACTGGGCGGGCTACAATGTATTATAATATGTTCGTAACACTCCTAGATAAAATGACATGTACTGTATTAGTTTTTGATCATTGCCCCATTATACTAGTGATCATAAACTAATAGGGTAAACTTAAGTAACTCCGTGATACTAAGCTTTTTTTTTGTTACTATTTCTGAAATTTTAGATTTAAGTTTGTACCGATTTTGTAAATCAGTACATATTCATCTTTATCTTCGAGACGCAGTAAGAACTCCAGGTCTGACCGGATTATCATTGGAGCATACACCAAGCCTCTTCTGGGAATACTTTTCGCCCCTCCGGCACCTGACTGTTGGTGAAATGGGTTCGCCAAGCCCTTTTCTGCCAGGATTTCTACCCTTTGTGTGTCCTGCCACTTAAAGTATTATCGCTAATGGAAACTTGGCGAGGGAGATATATCAAGCTTTGTATCTGTGAACATTGGGGACGTTAACACTCCCTGTCAGCTACATTTGGCCGAGCCTTGTTCTAAGAAAACTTTTGCAAGAACCATTGTGTAACATCTCAACTCCTGGGAAGATTCTACGCACTAACTGTGTGGGGTGATATTCGAGGTACCAACTGTAAACCTTGGACTCTGGCTTTGTTTTGGCCCGTTAGCACCACTAGTCACATTGGTATTACTGGAGTAGTGTGGTGGGGGTGCATTGGAATAGAGGGTTGCGGCCTGTGACTGAAAGGAGTGTGTGAAGAACCTTGCTGACATCGAGACTCATAAGCAATTGCCTCCAGGGAATCTCATAGTGCAGTTTCCCCGGAGGGTTGGAAGACACCAGGTGGTACTATCATAACTTAATACTAAGGGGCAGCTGAAAGAAATGAATACAAACTTTGACTGCAAAACATTTTTGGTAATGTGAATTTTACATGCCATGTGTCGAATGGCGTTTCAGGACTGTTGTTTTTAGAATTATGATTGTTAGTTAATAAGTATATTTCGCTAAGTTTTTGGATATGCAGATTCGTTTGATTGGTATTAGATTCAGGGAGGGAAAAAGGTTTTAACTTTGGTCAGAAAGGCTGCTGAGGACGGTAAGTCAAAAGCAGGCTTTCGGATCGCCTTAGTCGTATTAAACGCCTTTTAAGTTGCTTATGTGACATTGTTTTTTGAGGTGACATAGAGTCTAATTTCATGTTGTTATTCCTTTAGTTTTGTCGTCAGGGAAATCATTCTAGTTAAATTCATTTCTATCACAAATGTAGGTGGGTGTAATCTTGCCAAGCGGGCAAATGTCTGGTTTGCTTAGGTTAAGTCATTCATTTGTGTTTAATTAGATCATATTTGTCAGTTAGTTAATTAAGTGGTGGATGGGTCTCTCTTGTAATTGTTTTATCTTACTGTTCAATACATGTTAGCTTATTTCGATTTGTCACGTTATTTATTGCATGAAGTCACTAGGAGGATTATTCCCCTTTCCTTTTTCATCTTTTGGCAGGGTCATTTTAATACGGCCTACTGAGGTACGCATCAGGCCTTCCTCTCAACAAGCTGGTCTTGACCTCGGTTACATCCCACCTTTTCCCTTATTCTAGATTAGATCAGAGTATTCCACAATGCTATGAAACTAGGAATATTCTCTGCCTAGGTTTTTAGCTGTGAATTCAGCTGACCTAGCGAGTAATTAAATTAGGCCTTTTTCTGTGTGTTATAAATTATTAATTTTTGATGTTGCTTATGTGACATTGTTTTTTGATGAATTATATTTTGATATGCTAATATTATTATTATTATTATTATTATTATCTTGGTTTATTTAAAGGGTAAGGGGGGATAGAGCCACTACAGTGGTAGCACAGAGCATGGTTTGTTCTGTGATCTTGCCATTAGCAAATAATCTTTCCTATTGACTGATTGCAGTAATTAATTAAAATTAAATTCAGTAACTTAATTAACGTAGATTGGGTCCTCCTTACTAATTTTTCTTCTTTCCAATAGGTAGGCTTGTAATTAGAGCAGAAACTAATATATGTTGTGATTTGATTTCATGTAAAATAACTTGCTGTGTACATCGAAGACCGAATGAGCAATTCTATCGTCAGCTGTTAGACGAGAAGATCGCTGGGTACTGTAAGTGACAGTCAAGAGTGCGCTGAACGAAATTCAGGACTGCTGGGATAGTAATGGCGGAGCTGCGTTGCCAGATTGACGAGTTGACCGGCCGAATGAATTTCGCACGTGGTGAGTTTTGATATGCTGTTTGTATGTTTTGGGATGGTTGTAAATTCGTTCTGTTTCTTGTGGGAAATAGTCCAGCTCAATTTTACTGCGCCTGTGCTAAAGTACACCTCGGGAAGTGTTGTTTTGACTAAATTGTGTCACGTGTTTGGAAAGAATAAAATGTTTGTCTGATTGGAAGTAGTTTTGGTAAAATTTAAATTATTGACGTTTTAAATTCTCTTGAAAATAGGCTGAAATTGATAAGCTTGTATTTCCAGTAAGAATAACTTAGTGTCTGTTTTGATGCGCGTTTAGTGCACGCCTGTTGAATCACGTAGTGATTTTGAACTATCATGGCCGGCGACTGTGACAAGTTATTATTTTATGTAACTGATGTCAGTAAAAATGTGAATTGCGTGTGTGAATTTATCATCAGCAGGTTCCTTGGGGTAAATCTGTAATTGTTCTTCATAATTGTTAGTGGCGTAAGGCTGGAGGTGTGAAGATCTGCGATTCGCTGTGCATAATACGTGTGAGGTATAATTGGTAGTTGTCAGCTGTTCGTTAGGCCAAACATTTCAAGTTTTGTTGTCATTTCTTTAGCTGGGGGTTAATTACTTCGCCGTTGGTAGTTCTGTCAAATTAAATTGGACCGTGAGAGTATTAAAATTTGGTGTTGTCAACTTATTCTGCGTTAAATTAATTCTGGGGAATGGTCGCATTGCCGTCTATATGTGCGTTCGGTAATTGTGTTTTGAATGATGTTAAGTGTCGAATTGCGTGTGTGCTAATTCAGTATAAATGAATCAGGTGAGTGTTTATTTATGTTTGATTGATGTTTAAGTTTGCTTAGTAATTGGGGGGAGAGTAAATTGTCTTGTTGTGACATGGGATTTTCAGGTTAGGTTGCCATCTAAATTGGTCAAGTATTAAATTGCTTTAATATTCAGTATCTTAGTGTGTGTTTCGTTGAGTGACTTACTAAGTGGGATTGTTCTGGGAGGCATTCACCTTCAGGTCCCATCTCATTTAGGGTGTAAATAAATAAATTCCCCCGATTCGTTTCTTGCGTTTTAGGACGAATTTTTATGATGTAAGGAGAACTGTGATTTCAGGGCTACAACTACGGGTTGTTTTATCAGGTCCTCACGTGAGTTGATACTACGTTGACGTTATAGTGTCTTGACGATCCGAATACTAACATACTGGTGTAATGGGGAATTTAGAATTGTTCAGGGAAGGGAGCACGTATGTCTGGTGGATGCATGAATGTATTTCTGTGGTTGATTGTGCTCAGGATGTATGAGTGTATGTGTGATGCGATTTTTATTGCTGTCCTGACTAGGGATCGAACTAGTTTTCCTTTGGTGTCATTTTTCCCCCTCTGTAGTCCTTCAAGTTTTTTTTAGCCTGTTGATTGAATGAATTAGTCATGTGTGAATGAATTGATGTAGGTTTGCAATTCGAATTTGGGTGGGAGTAATTGAGGCCTAATTGCCAGTAACGTAAGGTTGATTGTTATTTATATTAGTTGTATTAGTTGCATTTTGAAAATGGACCTATTATGCAGATGTACTTCGTACGGGGATCTACTGTCAGGAGTCCAGTTAATTTGGGGTGTGGGTACCATCTTGATTGGGCCCGGGCAGGGTGTATAGAGTATTTGCCCGAGTCGAGTGACTGAAGGTATAGGACTTCGTTATCTCGGTGACAGGCAAGTTTTTTTTTTGGGTATTAGAGGCCACTCGTCCGGTTTGTATGGAGAGTCGAGCCACGATTGCTGAGCTGTCGGTAAGTGCTTCTATACCATAGGGTATTTTGTGTTCATGATATCTGTGCGACTGCTAATTTGCATAATTGAAAGTAACGGGTTATTGTCGTGGGTGGTTAAATCTTATAATGAGATGTTTGAGAAGGATGTGTGATGGATGATGGATGAATGTTAGGAACTGGAGTCCTGTGTTCGAGTTCCAGTGATGAAGTTGCTAACTCTGGGAATACTTGTTGATTTTTGGTAGTAAGAAAATTATTTGGTAGTTCGGTTGGTGAAAGTTTTCCTTTAGGGAGATGACCCTGCAGTGGCATGCTGAGCTGTCGTGTTGTATGTCAGCTGCTGTGTTCACTAGTCTGGCTTTGAGATTTTTTGAGGTTGCAGTGTTTCGTTTGCGATTGCATTGAGTAGGCTGGTTCGTCAGTTATTCATAACTTGCAGTTCTTGCTGTTAGGCGGCTAGATTATTCTATTGTGGTCGCATTCGGAAGGGTTGTAGGTTCATGAGATTTCATGTAGACTCCGTTACTTTGGGTGTGTTTTCGCTTCACAATCAGCTGTTGTAGGCGTTCGGGCATATTTTGATATTTTGATTCTGGAGTTTTCGCTTGAGGGTGCTTCAGTGCATTAGTTGGTTAGTTATTTATAACTCGCAGCCTTGATCTGTTAGACCGCTAGCGTTTATGTTGTAGTCTCAACTCTGAAAGGTTCTGGGTTCATTAAAATTTTGTGTAGTCCCGTCATCTTGGGTGTGTGTGAGTTCGGCTGTTGCCACCAGATGTTCTGATCGATTGTGAGCCGTAGTGTAAGTAAGTGTCCTGGGGAGGTTACTGGAGTAGTGTCATCTTTTGTGGTAAATAAATTTAAATTCTCTGAGTAATAGTGTGTTGATAGTTTGGCAGGTTTTTTTTGGGGGGGGGGGGGGGTGAGGTTCCAATGTGGTTGGTGCGAGCTGGATTTATGGACTTATTTTGAAGATTTTAATTGCTTCGTGCCTTTTGAGATGTAACATCTGTCACTGCTGTGATTTGTAATTCTGAATAATTTAGTGTTGATACTCTGGGAGGGATTTTATTGGCGTTAGTATTTCGTGATATACAGACACGCGTTGTTAGTCAAGGAGGTTGTGAATTTTGAGATTTTAAGTAGCTTCGTGGGGTTAATGTTTTAAGAACGTTCCGATGACAGTGGTGCGTTGAAGCATCATGGGTTCGATTTGAGTGTGGTCATAAAGTGTCACCCAGTATTTGGATGGTGAACATTAATGGTAGGTGACACACGTTGTTAGAGATGTCTTTAGTCTGTGGTAACGCTAGTTAGAGAAATTTTCGGGGTTTGATTGTCTGTGTTGTGTGATTGGAAGGGATCCACGTGCACTAGGGTGTGTGTGACGCTTGGTGGGTGCCCTACCTTGTGTCGAAAGGTATATCTATGTGTATTTATTGTGTTTGTAAAGTGTTGTACTTCATCTTCTGAGGCGGCCTGCCTTTGTGGAGAAGATGTCAAGTACCCTCCGTGGAGTCATGTGTTGATCCGGAGGGACAGCTCAGGTACCGAGCTGATTTACATCTTGATGGCCAGGGGCCCAAGAGTAAATGTTCCTCCCGCGTTGGTAAGGGAGAGGACCTGTCGTGTGAAGGACAGGGCGATATTTGTGTAGTGCGTGAATGACAGTGCATACTGTTTTAATAATTCACGTCAGGCTTATGAACTGCAGTCTCCGTGCTGTTTTCCTGGTTCGCAAGTTGCAGTATGAATGGGTAATTATGTCTTTGTGTTGTCGCCGGGATCAGTGCCCGTAGGCAGTTAAGGAGTGGGAGACATATCGGGGTGACAGTCCGATGGAATTGAGGGTCTTATATTTTAGTGTGAATCGTTCTGCAGAGCCAGTCCTCCGCCTTGTATGAGTCCTTGGCCTTGGGTTCAGTTCTCAGCCCAGGTGCCGGGAGTGTGAATGTGTGTGAATTATGTGGGTGACGTGGTTTTTCCTTATTTTGTTTGTCTTGCTGCTAGTATGCTTGTGTGATAGGATGTTGTGGTCTCTGTTCCTCCTGTCCTTGGAGGCCACTGAGGGCAGTGCGGTTCAGGGGCATGTGAAATTGAGCAAGACATGTAAATTGTGTTTGTGTGCATGTCAAAACGAGCTCTGTGTGATGCTTTCGATGCGGTTGGTAGTTTGTAATGTATTAAATTGAGCAATACCACGGGCGGTATAGTAAATGTAGTTTTGATGGAATGCCCCGTGCGGCATGTTAATGTAATTGTCATTGTGAATTTTGGGAATAGTTACGTGCAGTCCTGATTTCGTGAAGTCGCAGAAAAATGGTCCTTCGGTTTTGGTTAAAGTAAATTCATTTTGAAAATTTGTTTAAAATTTTTGGTGGGCAAGTTTGTAGGTGCCTTTGATTTGCGTATTCTGTAAAAAAAATCTGGGTTCTGTATGTTTTAGACAAAAATTGGTTGATATAAGTTGATTTGGTTATTCTTGCTGAGTATTGTAGTGAACTTTAAATTAAGCTTGTTAACGCCAGTCTTATCGTGCAGTTGGTTGCCCTTTCGTGTGATTTTAATACTTCAGCGGACCTTTCATTATGCCCTGGAAGCCATATCTCTGCGCAGAATATTGTTTGAAGCCTTAAGTATCCCTTGTGTCTTGAAAGACTCTTAAGTGAACTTCGATGGCACACTAATGCTTCGTGTGATATGTTTTTTTTATCCTTCCTGGGATAACTTCAGCTGTTATGGCTGGTTGACTGGCTTGGAACGCTCGTTCCCTCTAAGGGAACTGTATTTAGACAATACGCTGCTGTTCTGATGTGTGTTTCAGTTGTCACTATGTGGGACGTGTACTACCAATCTGGGCCCAGTTTGGAGGTACCATCTAGGTCCCATGGCATCATTCTACCCGAGGAGATCTACTTCAAGGTCTGCTGGCGGTGGTTGGAGTAGCCTCTTCAGCTGCCAAGAGGCCAGCTGGACACCGTCACCCTGCTTTTCATCTCCCCATCGTCTTCCTTTGGAGGAGGAGGATGTACCGATTTTGTAAATCAGTACATATTCATCTTTATCCTCGAGACGCAGTAAGAACTCCAGGTCTGACCGGATTATCATGGGAGCATACACCAAGCCTCTTCTGGGAATTCTTTTCGCCCCTCCGGCACCTGACTGTTGGTGAAATGGGTTCGCCAAGCCCTTTTCTGCCAGGATTTCTACCCTTTGTGTGTCCTGCCACTTAAAGTATTATCGCTAATGGAAACTTGGCGAGGGAGATATATCAAGCTTTGTATCTGTGAACATTGGGGACGTTAACACTCCCTGTCAGCTACATTTGGCCGAGCCTTGTTCTAAGAAAACTTTTGCAAGAACCATTGTGTAACATCTCAACTCCTGGGAAGATTCTACGCACTAACTGTGTGGGGTGATATTCGAGGTACCAACTGTAAACCTTGGACTCTGGCTTTGTTTTGGCCCGTTAGCACCACTAGTCACATTGGTATTACAGGAGTAGTATGGTGGGGGTGCATTGGAATAGAGGGTTGCGGCCTGTGACTGAAAGGAGTGTGTGCAGAACCTTGCTGACATCGAGACTCATAAGCAATTGCCTCCGGGGAAACTCATAGTGCAGTTTCCCTGGAGGGTGGGAAGACACCATGTGGTACTATCATAACTTAATACTAAGGGGCAGCTGAAAGAAATGAATACAAACTTTGACTGCAAAACATTTTTGGTAATGTGAATTTTACATGCCATGTGTCGAATGGCGTTTCAGGACTGTTGTTTTTAGAATTATGATTGTTAGTTAATAAGTATATTTCGCTAAGTTTTTGGATATGCAGATTCATTTGATTGGTATTAGATTCAGGGAGGGAAAAAGGTTTTAACTTTGGTCAGAAAGGCTGCTGAGGACGGTAAGTCAAAAGCAGGCTTTCGGACCGCCTTAGTCGTATTAAATGGCTTTTAAGTTGCTTATGTGACATTGTTTTTTGAGGTGACATAGAGTCTAATTTCATGTTGTTATTCCTTTAGTTTTGTCGTCAGAGGAATCATTCTAGTTAAATTCAGTTCTATCACAAATGTAGGTGGGTGTAATCTTGCCAAGCGGGCAAGTGTCTGGTTTGTTTAGGTTAAGTCATTCATTTGTGTTTAATTAGATCATATTTGTCAGTTAGTTAATTAAGTGGTGGAAGGGTCTCTCTTGTAATTGTTTTATCTTACTGTTCAATACATGTTAGCTTATTTCGATTTGTCACGTTATTTATTGCATGAAGTCACTAGGAGGATTATTCCCCTTTCCTTTTTCATCTTTTGGCAGGGTCATTTTAATACGGCCTACTGAGGTACGCATCAGGCCTTCCTCTCAACAAGCTGGTCTTGACCTGGGTTACATCCCACCTTTTCCCTTATTCTAGATTAGATCAGAGTATTCCACAATGCTATGAAACTAGGAATATTCTCTGCCTAGGTTTTTAGCTGTGATTTCAGCTGACCTAGCGAGTAATTAAATTAGGCCTTTTTCTGTGTGTTATAAATTATTAATTTTTGATATGGTAATATCATGTTGATGAATTATATTTTGATATGCTAATATTATTATTATTATTATTATTATTATCTTGGTTTATTTAAAGGAGAAAGGGGGGGATAGAGCCACTACAAAGTTATTTAGATTCATTTCATGTTGAAGAGGAATACCCTACGGAACTTTTCTGGCAAATATCTTACAAACATTCATAAGTTATTTCAAGGTATTAACTAACAAAATCCGGTAGTAGAAGTGGGTTACGCCGTGATATTCAAGTTAATCCGTGATAGTGTTCAAGTTACTCCGTGATAACATGGTGTTCACCATTCAGTGTACTTTATAATCGTGAAAACTAATGTTCAATGTAATAAAAGTGTTCAAATCGTATGTAGACTACACGTTACTATTACCCCATACTGCCCATATTGAAACATTTCACTACGCAGTTGTTATTAAAGAACATGTATTAAAATATTCCATTAATTATATTTTAAGTCTTCTTAGTCACTATCAGATTCCTCACACCTATCACATATAAAATAGACATTATAGGTACCAGACATTACAAAACTGATAATCAATCCATTCGGCTCCATTCTTCCTCTTGGTGTCTTCCACCAGGGGAGCCACCTCACGCACCACAACCATCATCGTCATTGTTCTGGGGTCTGGAATTAGGCCAAGACCGATCTATTGTGTCTATCTTGACCCACCATCTTCACTTCAAATTCAGGTGACACAACGAATGGCTTTCCAATTTTTGCAAGGGTTGCACTTCCTGAATCGGCTGAATATTTTGTGCAATAATCGTTTAGTGTACTCCACGGGTTATTAAAACGTCTATTGGCCTTATATACTGACAATCCTTCTTCCTTCATCGACCTCAATGCGTCTTTAAGTGTTTCAGCTGTGTAGGAGCGAGCCTCTTTATTCCCTTTTCGCGCCATTTCAGCGTCCAACCTAAGAAAAACGTACTTATTGCTAAGCTCACACACCTTGGATGCGTAACACTACATGCATGTAAGTTTTGTATGCGAATGGTCTGCATCTTACCTCTGACTGGTGTTAAAATAAAACTTATACAATGAAACAGCTGTTTATAAGAAATTAAAATCTTCACCACATATTTTATGGGATGTGGATCACTTATTGAAATGTCAACTCTCTGTCAATATATTTTTTGAACCTCATTGAGTTGGTCACAGATAGAGCGCAAGGGCTTCCTGGATGCCTGGTTTCTACTGCCATCTGTTGGTAAAAACTTAGAACTTTCGGAATTGAACCTACGTAGTGATAGAGGAAATACGCTTTATCACGGTGTTACTTGATATCACGGAGAAACTTGACTCTACCCTACATGCAATGTTTTCCATGAGTGTTTTTTCCCATTTTTTTTAGCGTATGGCTTTTAGTGCTGGGAGTGTCCGAGGTCATGTTCGGCTCGCCATAGTTTGTAGCTGCTTCCATGCGGACACCCATGGGATGAGCTACAAGTGCCGTTGCGTGTAGAGTGTTGTCTGGAGAGGAAAGTGTGGATGTAAGGACGAGCAATTGGAAGGTAGCGGCTGTGGCCTATAGTTAGGGACCAACCCCGGCATTTGCCTGGAAGGAAGATGGGAAACAACAGAAGACCATCTTCAAGGTTGCCGGTGGGGGGATTCGAACCTCCACGCCTTCCGGATGTGGGCGACTGCCTGCAGCCACGCCGTAATGACCACGGCTAACTCACCCGGTTCCATGAGTGTTATCTACATATTATATTAATTGTGTCCTACACAGTTATTGGGCAAATGAGTGTTGACTGACTCAACAGTTACAACTGACAGTTTGTATCGTAATGGGAGTTCTTCACTTATCTTGAATGCCTGTCCGCACAGCACATTCGTCTCCTTGTTCGCTATGGAACAAGCAGAGGCACGTGTTGCGTTATCAACTTCAGGGAGGGCCGGCCCTGAGTCCAAGGTGTCATGAGTTGTCATGGACCCGACGACGATAGTGAGTGATGCCATAGCACTGACAATGTCCTACACTGTAGTGATGACTAAGGCTCGGATTTTTAGGTAAATAAATATTCTTTTATGTAAATACATATTTTAAGCATGTTTTATATAAATACATAAATTCCTGCTTTTCACTTATTAGCACATAAAAAGACATAATATTTAGTTTTTTTTAAATCAGTATGCTAGATCTTTCGGTTTATTTCATTTTTGTTCTGTGTTACTTCAACGGGGAAGAACCTCATGCTGTCTAATCTTCATGCAGAGCGTATGCCAGCTTGCAACTGTATTATTCTTAACTTGTCGCCCCATGCCACTCACTGTGGAAGCCGGGGATTTCCTTATCCATAGCCATATTGCATCACGTGCTAGACCTCCCCCTCCCCCAGCTACCTGGAACCAGTGTCACTGACATGCAGTTCATTTCTGGCACTGTGAAGTGTAAGGAAGTTCTACGATGCCTAAAGTAAATGAACTACAAGTTATCGTCTGTTGCAGAATTTAAAGATAATTTTACTTCTGATGGGGGCGTTCTGTTCTGCCAATCACGTGGGAAAGCAATCAAGGCTAAACAGCGATCTCAAGTTTCACAACACCTCAACGGGAAGAAACATATTGCCGCAGTTTCACGCCTTCAGAATAAGTGTTTCGCGATAATCCTTGGTCATTTGTGATGGTCAACCTGAAGATGTATCTCGTTGTGTATTGTAATGCTTCAGTAGTCAGTGAGACATATAACTTAATACATTGCATTCGTGAGTACTGCATATTGTTTATATTCACATTAATAAACTAAATTATAGTTAAATATTTTTACTTTTTTGACACGTATTTCAGGTATTTTTAATACATAAAAAATAAATATTTTCCCTATTTTAAGCACCTAAAAAAAGTAGCCCTAGTGATGACCATTGAATGACGAACGTTGCTGTTGCGGCCCAGCAGATTGTGCAGGTGGTCTACGCTAATACTGTTGCCAACGTCGGGACTTTGAACATCGTACCGAACATAATTTAACTCTCGAAACGAATATGTTTTAATTTTAACAACGAAATGAAATGTTCCATGAATTTTGAATCCATGTGGGGGGGCGAAACTTAATACCGCTTGGGAATTTTATTTCGCGCCGGGAGCGGAATTAAAACCCTGTAACGATATTTTTTTTCGTGCCGGGAGCGAAATTAAAAGTTGTAACGAATTTTATTTGGCGCCGGAAGCGAAACTAAACGTGTGTATCAAATTTTATTTCACGCCGCGAGCGAAATTGAAAGTCTGTAACGAATTTCATTTTGCGACGGGAGTGAAATTAAAAGTCTGTAACGAATTTTATTTCGTGTTAGAAGCGAAATTTTATTCAATTGCACAATGTAGTTTCCCGATGCTATTAAGTTTCGCGTTGATTTCGCTACGTTATTTCGCTTTGAATTAAGTTTCGCTTCGATTTAATTTCGCGCCGACAATCATTGTCATTTCGCTCCCAAATATCGCTCTCACGGCGAAATTCAAATAGTTTCGCATGCCAGCCCTGCCCCAAGGTTTACAAGGAGTATCTCATGGTGATTTAGGAATGCCACAAATTTGGCCCGGAGTACTGTCGAACATCAATTCCGCCCAATTTTCCTCAATTCCACCCGGTCCTCCAAGGGACCCAAAAATAAGTTCCTCAACTCCGCTCAGGCTTTGACAAGGGGTAGGCAAAGGGTTTATCCCCAATGACGTAAACAAATGTCATACCGGTAACCCTCCTGCTCGCATACCAAGGGCCGGGTCAACGTCAAACACCTTCTGCAGCGCATGAGCGAATTCTTGCATTCCACACGACAACACAAGCACTCAGGTGTTCATATTTTTGGGAATACCAAAAACAACCCCCACCCTGTTGACAAGTTGGTTAGTGGGTGATTATAAGATGCTGATTTTTCTTATTTTATTAAATTTCCTGTCCATATTTTTATTTAACAACAGTGATTAATATCTAGCTCTTTGTATTATGTTTATCTCTGATTTAACGATTGAGCGGACTTGGTGGTGGTGATTTAAAATTAATCATTATATTCTTTTACATGAGTCTGACATGTTTTCTATTTTTTTCTACTCATGCGCTGCATAAGGTGTTTGACACGGCCCTTGGTATGCGAACAGGAGGGTTATGACATTTGTTTACGTCATTGGGGAAAAGCCTGGGCGGAGTTGAGAAACTCATTTCTGAGTCCCTTGGAGGAGCTGGTGGAATTGAGGTAACCCTGGCTACCTGACTGGAATTCCCGGGTGGAATTGATGCCCGCCCCGGAGTACCACACGGTTGCCTATGATTGCCACAATTTCTTTCCCCGTAATATCACAATGTTGGCCAAGAGTGCCGCAAGTTTTGCAAGGAATGTCAACTTACTGTAAGACCCTTTGGTTTGCACATTTACGTAATCGTTTATTTGAATTGCACTATTATTTTTTACCGAAGACTGCACCACATTCAAGTTTCTAAGCTCCTTTGTACTATATAGGCTTACACTGCATATACTGTAGGCTACTCAAACGATTTTGATGGTATTCCTGCCCATTAGATCATTAGTTTCCCTGCGACATAGCCGTGGGTGTGAAATCACGCTGCACAACTGCAATGGGGAGTTGTAGCAAGACCGGAGCACAATTGGAGCTGACAGCGGCCATTCTGAGTGTGTTTTGACCGTTTTCTTTCACACTCCGTCTAGGCAAATGGTATGGACTACCTTATTTTCAGTCCCATGGTACCTACTCTATTCCCTTACTTGATTTTTAATCACACAAAAATACCACAGCTACCACAATACATTCAACACACACCCACGTACACGTACTGTAGCCTAGTTGATGACGAAGATGACCCTATTCCCTACAATGCATTAGTCTGACAGGCAGGTTTGACTTTTACCAGTGTGTAGAGACTTTTTATAATCTCTATTGCTTGCAATCTCTTGAAAGAAAACAGAATAAGGACATAAAAACAGCAATAAATTATGGAATGCTATGAGAGATTTTAACACAGCGCTGTGGTACAAAACAGTAGACAAATGGTCCCTCAAGAGAGACAGATATCTGGCAATAACGCAGTTCTTATCATGGTGCAATATAACTCCAAGTATTCAGGTTCCTACAATATGCAAATGTGTAGTGTTAGGCCTGGTTACATTGGTAAAGGAAAGTTTTGCATATTGCAAGCTTATGCATTTGTGGATCAAATATAATACACGTGCTTTATACGATAACTGTTTTATTTATATATGTAGCATATCTAATTACTCATGAAACACAATAATAATAATAATAATAATAATAATAATAATAATAATAATAATAATAATAATAATAATACCAAGTATAAGATACATACAAGCACAGATATCAACCTTATGTCCAGTCTATTTCTCCAGTCCAGGCTCGATGGTGTAGCACTGAAAAGATCGTTAGGGTCACCTAAGCACGCTCTTAGTTTGCAATCTTCGACAATGTGCCTGATGGTCTGGTTCGATGTAGGCCTACCGCAATCACAGCAGGGATTTGGCCACTTCCCCCATTTGTGCAGGTTGTATGCACAAACTCCATGTCCTTTACTACCTTACCAGGGAATTATTATCGCTAGACGTGGAGCACAGCTGTTGTGTATACATTACGTCATCTCGCCTCGTTATGGCTGCAGCGAGCGGTTGCGGAGCAAGAAGGGGAACGCATGTACAGTCATACAATGAGAACACACCGCACAGCGCACGACCCAGAATGAAGCATGCACACAATTGACACGCGATGAGGTTTCGCTGGCGACAACTGCACGTCTATCTCAGGCGTGTGGCTGGGTGGAGCGCATTAGTAACCGGTAACAATTCGCTGGTAGGGTAGTAACAGTGTACGGTACAAACAAACCTGTTATCTTAGAGTTAAAACATGAGCCAATATGCAAAAACGAAATGTCATCATACAGCAATGAAAATACGTTATTATGCAACATGCAATTTTTTTTGGCCAGTGTATAAAGCTACGTATGTAAAGCTTTTTCCCATCCAGCGACGTAGCCGTGCGCTTCAAATCATGCATTTCGACCACGATGAACAGCTGCAGCACGGTTTCGAATCCTGGCGCTGACAGCGACTATCTTGAGTGTGCTTTTCACCGTTTTTTCCACGCTCCCTCCCGAACCTAGTAATTACAGTTACGCACACTCACACTACTACAGTCACCACAGAAACTCAGGTTATCAGACAACTTCAACAAACACCCAAGTACACGGGGCTAACAACCAAGATCTTCCAAATCCTTAACAACAACAACAACAACAACAATTACTACTTCTATTCACCCAACTTGTCCACCTCTTGGTGTAGCGGTTGGCGTTCTTGGATGTCGTCCCGGAGATCCGGGTGTGATTCCTGGCTCTGCCAAAGAATTTAATTCTGGTCTGATGACTGAAACTGGGTACACTCAGCCTCGTGAGGTTAACCTGAGAATAGGCGGGTTTGATTCCCACCTCAGCCATCCTGGAAGAGGTTTTCTGTTGTTTCCCACTTCAACTCGAGGCAAATGCCGGGATGGTTCCTGACACTCACCCTACCAGACCCACCTGATGTAGGCTAGCACGTGTTTGGTCAGCTAAGGGCCAGGTCAAGTGGGGACCGGGGGAGGAGAATATGTCAGGGATTTGAGGGGCACATGTACATCTTTGTTTGGTGCAGGCTGGGGTTGTAATGGGTTAATGAACTTAGATATTAATAATAAGAGAGCGCTCCACTGTTGGGCGTTATTAATATGAAACATTTAATTGTGTATTAATTTAATAGTGTATCTGTATTGTTGTCAGCATCACTAAAAAAGTACATAATGTGTAGTATTATGTGTAGTCATTCATACAGACCATTCATATATCATGTTCAAAATAATATATTAAACCTCGGTTAAACAGAGGTAGAGCAGCGAAATTCCTATCTCCAGCCGTAGTGAAACTTACGTAATCTAACCTTACGATAATTAGTTTAGGAGTGTGTGTTGCCTTATGGTAATTACTAGCTACTAAAGAAAACCAGTCAAACATTTGAATTTACAAATGAATTTAATATATAAAAACAACAATTGCAAAAAAAGAATTAAAAAACTAAAGATAATAATAATAAATTTAAATTAAAGAATCTACTGAATTTACTTGTATGATGGGTCTTGATTGGAAATTGGAGTATACTGAGTTAATTGAATAAAATGTATTGAATTTAATAAGCATGAGAGCCTTCTGATTTGACTGGGGTAAAACTGTTTAAATCGCCCACCGCTTTGAAGATCATTGTAGTTGGATTGTTGCGTAGAGAGTTCCTGATGGCCCTGATCTTTCTCAACGTAATGAATTTATACGTGGATGACGGAGTAAATTCCAAAAATCATCCCTGTGACAATAGCCTCGTACACAACCATGTCACAGTTTGATGAGACAGAATGTCTTATCAAATTCACATACTTAAATAGTCAACTGTATAATATAGCACTGCGTTACAGATGAATGTTAATTTCCAATTCCATCTCGCTACACGTTCCACTCTTCTGCTTAACAGCACCATTCCGTCTCCCGCCAGCAATTCCATAATAATAATAATCACCCCCCAGTTGGGCGGCCGTCATATATATAACGTTCCCAGGTAGGGCACGCGCCCACCCCCACTTCTGAAGTCACTAGGCAATTTGCACGCCTTTCACATATCAATAATGACAATACTTCTTTGTAACGTTTCTCGGGAGGTCCACCCACCTTTTGTATAAAGTTGCAAAGGACTCATTCACAGGTCCAGCATTGTTAATGGCGAGTCTTCATAGAATCCCTTCCTAGTAAGATTTGTTTTCTGGTATAATTCTTGAAGTGAAAGACATAAGTGCCTATTCAAGTCGTTACCAGGAAGCGGTGGATAAGCCGGCCTTCCGCGAACACCCACTTTCTTCCTCTGTACGTATTTTATTCAGAAATAGTATTCAGTCAAGCACGTAACTTATTTCAAATATAATGTGTGTAGCTCCAATTCCTTTCAATTGCCATAATATTCTACATTACCGCATAATAATAGATATAAACATATTAGTTAACATAATAACTAATAAAAGGTAAAAATGAAAAATTAAAAAATATTGATAAAAATTATAATAATAATAAAATATATAAAATTATTTCATTCTCGTCTCAAATTAGGACCATCACAATTCGCCCCAGAGAATTATGGTATATGTCAACAATCATATCACCATACCTCTCTTCAACACTTGTACAAATATGAAATATTATACCCTACAAAGAAATTACAAACATCGACAATATTATACCCTTCCAAGCAATTACCAACATCAAAAAAATTATACCCTTCAAGTTTTATAATTTTTTTTAAATTTCATCATTCCAGTCTTCCAACTGTTCATAATGTCTGTTTCTTTCTTCTTTACATAATTAAAGCGACCTGTAAACAATGTACATCAAAATACCCTTCACTTTTATCTTTTGTTTTGGACATAAGTCATCGTTGCACTTATGTATATTTGGATGGTATACACCTTTGCTTATATCTTGAGGACGTAGAATTCAATTTTCCGCCTGGTGTCGAACTGAATACACTATGGCTAGTTAGTGGGACTGCCAACTGATTAATTCACTTAATCACTTCACAACACTTGGTATGTGATGCGAATAACCAGATCTACTCCAGTCTCTCAGGAATTATATGTATCCAGTAACACAGGCATATTATAGAAAAAATTAAACTTTATTAGCTTATATTACCTAAGGCAACATCGTTCAGTGCAAATGCAGTGCGCTAAATTACCCCACATATGTATATATATCACACTCAAATACATAAGCTTATAGCCGACAAAATACGCTTTATATTTCCTCTGTGCTCTCCAAGACACACAATATCATATGTTAGTGCAACACCTCGCCATTACCTGCTCGCTCAGACCACAATCATTCAGTTAACATTAAGGGACTTTCCTTACTTACCATCAGCTACATTTCTTATTACTCATGATACATATTTCCTTAAGGATCTCTCATTGTTAGTGCCGTATAATCGTTTTCCTGCATCGTCTAATTACTCACCTTTTTAACCGTAGTTACTCGCCTTTTTAACCGTAGTTATTCCACTTATTTCTCACAATTACACTCCATTCAACTCAAGATTACACATCTTAATCACCTGTAGATACTCACCTTATTTATCAAAATTATACTTCTTTCTATTCAAGATTACACCTCTTTACCACCCGTAGTTACTCACCTTATTTCTCAAAATTATACTTCTTTCTACTCAAGATTACCATTCTTTCGCGGAATCCGTATTCACTTACTTTATTTCTCAAAATTACACTTCTTTCTACTCATGATTACCTTTCTTTCGCGGAATCCGTATTCACTCACTTCATTTCTCAAAATTACACTTCTTTCTACTTCAGATTACCTTTCTTTCACGGAATCCGTAGTTACTCACCTTATTTCTCAAAATTACACTTCTTTCTACTTCAGATTACCTTTCTTTATCACCCGTAGTTATTCACCTTATTTCTCAAAATTACACTTCTTTCTACTTCAGATTACCTTTCTTTCGCGGAATCCGTAGTTACTCACCTTATTTCACAAAATTACACTTCTTTCTACGTCAGATTACCTTTCTTTCGCGGAATCCGTATGACCAATAAAAAACTTAATTTCTCCACTACAAAAAAATCACTTACCTTTAAATCCTTTTATTAACCATCCTATATTAACTGTTCACAAAATCTGCCTAATTAAATTACGGGCATCAAAATATAGCTTTACTTTCCTTTCTGACTTGGGAACTACCCTTAACGAATTAATATATGGGCTAATATAGGGTTCTATAATTTATCCTGCAACATGCTTTCAATCTTCCTACTTAAATTACGGACATCAAAATATAGCTTTACTTTCCTTTCTGACTTGGGAACTACCCTTAACGAATTAATATATGGGCTAATATAGGGTTCTATAATTTTATCCTGCAACATGCTTTCAATCTGCCTACTTAAATTACGGGCATCAAAATATAACTTTACTTTCCTTTTTGACTTGAGAACTACCCTTAACGAATTAATATATGGGCTAATATAGGGTTCTATAATTTTATCCTGCAACATGCTTTCAATCTGCCTACTTAAATTACGGGCATCAAAATATAGCTTTACTTTCCTTTCTGACTTGGGAACTACCCTTAACGAATTAATATATGGGCTAATATAGGGTTCTATAATTTTATCCTGCAACATGCTTTCAATCTGCCTACTCACAGCTTCCTGAAATTTGTAAGGCACGGGGTAGCGATGACCTACAAAAATACTGCGATCATGTACATTTAATGAATGTTCGTAGCAATTAGCTAATCCAATTCGGTTCTCAAATATATACTAATTCTCTTACAACACCTTCAACAACCGATCCACACGATCACACTCTAACGCACTCTGTAATGCAGCCTCACGCAAGGAATCCTCTAGATAATCCTTCGTCATCATACTGCCAAAAAATGTAAAAGAACAAGGTTCCCTCTCAAGAGATACCCCAACAATCTCACCACTAACCTCGCTACAAATATCGACTCCTTTAGTCGTTAAAATCTCCTCAAGCGTACATATATCCTTAGAACCATCATAAAACTTACTTGAATTATTAAATGACATGATCACATCTCCATTCATCCATCTGAATTCAGCACTACCCTCCTTATAACTTAGCTGGACAGAATGTTGCGACATCCACTCAGAACCCATAATTAATGAATACGCTTTATATCTTACCTTCTTTTAAAATTTCTACAACCACTTGTTTAGACATTATGTGGGATATCTTTCCCGCCGCAGTTAACACAATAGTAGTTCTAATTGGAATTTCCTATATTTAATACCATGTTCCTTCCTATTATTATAAAATGCTGCACTGGTGCAGAAAACCTGATAGCCACTATCAAAAAGTGTATCGATACACGCCCCTAACACTTGTAATTTTTCGACTGAGTAAAAATTAATAACGGTAGGTTCCTTAGATACCTCCACAAATTCTCTTTATAAATAATTACGGATGTTTAGGTCATACGGTTCGCTCAAAATAGTAATACCGACTTACATAACTACTCTATCTGGCATTTTTAAGTTCTTATCACCTTCTTCTTCGCTTCTATATTTATTGATAGTTACACTCTCTTCTCTCCTCATAACAATAGTTTCTTCCTCCCCCGTACTATATTTATCAATAGTAACACTGTATTTCTCCTTTTCCCCTATTACTTCTGCTATTCTATCTTCTATGGCACGCTACTGCACCTCATAATCTTTCTCTCTCTCTTTCATCCCATTTTCCCTTTCCTCTATCAACTTAATCCTTTTCTCTTTCATTTTACTTCTAAAAGTTCTTCCTGCATACCTTCCCTTCATTTCTCCACTATCTCTCTCCACTATTTCCTCTAACATCGTGCTTTGCTTGTGATTTTTCTTCCTATACTTTAGATTCCTTATCTCAGTCTTCTGCTTTTCTTGTTCAATAATTATGTCTTTCTGACTATGACTTAACGCACGCTTCTTTATCTCTGTTAATTTCATATTAACTTCCTCTATACAGGCTTTGAATTCTTCCCTGGTCTGCCTAATCTCTTCATATATGATTTTCTGCATTTCTATTTCTTGAGTGCTTAATACTTTATTTATTTTACCTACTTCCGCTCTTTCTTTCAAATTATTCTCTTTTTCTATTAATTCAAATCTTAGTATCTTCTGTTTCTCCTTTTTCTTACTACGTTCTAAAATCTCTTCTTCTGGTATCCTGCTTTCACCTATCATCTCTGCTACCTCCACTGACTGCTCTCGCTCATCTAAACTACTTTCACCTATGTCTGTCCTACTTTCATCTACACTCGTCTCTAAATACTGCACTTCTACTTCACAATCCTCTACCGTCTCTACCAACTCTACTAAGCTTTCTCCTACTATCTTCGCTAACTGCTTTTCCTCATCTAAGCTAATTTCACCTATGTATGTCCTAGTTTCACCTACACTCATGTCTAAATACTGCACATCTACTTCATAATCCTCTATCGTCTCTATCAACTCTACTATGCTTTCTCCTACTATCTTCAATAACTGCTCTTCCTCATCTAAGCTACTTTCACCTATGTCTGTCATACTTTCACCTACAATCGTCTCTAAATACTGCACATCTACTTCACAATCCTCTATCGTCTCTATCAACTCTACTATGCTTTCTCCTACTATCTTCGCTAAGTGCTCTCCCTCATCTAGGCTACTTTGACCTATATCTGTCCTACTTTCACCTACACTCGTCTCTAAATACTGCACATCTACTTCACAATCCTCTATCGTCTCTATCACCTCTACTATGCTTTCTCCTACTATCTTCGCTAACTGCCCTCCCTCATCTAAGCTACTTTCACCTATGTCTTTCCTACTTTCGCCTACACTCGTCTCTAAATACTGCACATCTACTTCACAATCGTCTACCGTCTCTATCAACTCTACTATGCTTTCTCCTACTATCTTCGATAACTGCTTTCCCTCATCTATACTACTTTCACATCTTCTCTCCCTCATCCGCTTCTGACGTTCTCTAATTGAGTTCTCCATCCACTCCTGATGTTCCTTATTGCTATCTTCTAGCTTCTTGTATATCGCCTTACATATCTCCCTACTCATCCCCTGATTTTGCCTGTTCATCTCCTGATTTTGCCTATTCATCTCCTGATTATTCTTATCATTGTCCTGTTTCATCTCCAGAAACATTCCTATGATCGCATCAAATTTATTTTCCGAAATATCCAACGGCTTTTGTTTCTCCTGCCCTCCACTAGTCTCAGGATTTATTTCAGGATGTACCTCTATATTCGTCTCAGGGTTAATCTCGGGATTATTCTCAGGATTACTCTCAAGATTTACCTCCGACATCTTGGTATAATCCACTACACTCTCAGCCTCAGTACCACTATCAACTTTCGTATAATTAGCTTTCTCGCCTTTACCCCTACTTCTCAATTTCCTTTGTTCCTCATCCGCCATCTCAAAGTACACCGTTCCAAAATTCACCTCACTTTCCCCCAAAATCAATCACTAATAATACACTAATTCACATCACTTTCCCCCCAAATCACTGACAATTTGCACTGAATTAACACTCACTCCTTCCGTAAATATCGTTAGGTTTTCGTGCCGCACAGTTGGGGGCCATTTTTAATGGTTTTGTGTTATTAAGAAAAATGTTAATATGCAAAGGTTAATAATTAAATAGTCGCCAACTTTTGGGTGATCAATATGAAACATTTTATTGTGTATTAATTTAATAGTGTATCTGTATTGTTGTGAGCATCACTAAAAAAGTACATAATGTGTAGTATTATGTGTAGCCAGGGTGCCAGACCATTCATATATCATGATCAAAATAATATATTAAACCTCAGTTAAACAGAGGTAGAGCAGCGAAATTCCTATCTCCAGCCATAATGAAACTTACGTAATCTAACCTTACGATAATTAGTTTAGGAGTGTGTGTTGCCTTATGGTAATTACTAGCTACTTAAGGAAACCAGTCACACATTTGAATTTACAAATGAATTTAATATATAAAAACAACAATTGCAAAAAAGAATAAAAAACTAAAGATAATAATAATAAATTTAAATTAAAGAATCTACTGAATTTACTTGTATTATGGGTCTTGATTGGAAATTGGAGTATACTGAGTTAATTGAATAAAATGTATTGAATTTAATAAGCATGAGAGCCTTCTGATTTGACTGGAGTAAAACTGTTTAAGTCGCTCACCGCATTGAAGATCATTGTAGTTGGATTGTTGCGTAGTGAGTTCCTGATGGCCCTGATCTTCCTCAACGTAATGAATTTATATGTGGATGACGGAATAAATTCCAAAAATCTTCCCTGTGACAATAGCCTCGTACACAACCATGTCACAGTTTGATGAGACAGAATGTCTTATCAAATTCACATACTTAAATAGTCAACTGTATAATATAGCACTGCGTTACAGATGAATGTTAATTTCCAATTCCATCTCGCTACACGTTCCACTCTTCTGCTTAACAGCACCATTCCGTCTCCCGCCAGCAATTCCATAATAATAATAATCACGCCCCCCCCAGTTGGGCGGCCGTCATATATATAACGTTCCCAGGTAGGGCAAGCGCCCACCCCCACTTCTCAAGTCACTAGGCAATTTGCACGCCTTTCACGTATCAATAATGACAATACTTCTTTGTAACGTTTCTCGGGAGGTCCACCCACCTTTTGTATAAAGTTGCAAAGGACTCATTCACAGGTCCAGCATTATTAAGGCGAGTCTTCATAGAATCCCTTCCTAGTAAGATCTGTTTTCTGGTATAATTCTTGAAGTGAAAGACATAAGTGTCTATTCAAGTCGTTACTAGGAAGCGGTGGATAAGCCGACCTTCCGCGAACACCCTCTTTCTTCCTCTGTACGTATTTTCTTCAGAAATAGTATTCAGTCAAGCACGTAACTTATTTCAAATATAATGTGTGTAGCTCCAATTCCTTTTAATTGCCATAATATTCTACATTACCGCATAATAATAGATATAAACATATTAGTTAACATAATAACTAATAAAAGGTAAAAATGAAACATTAAAAAATATTGATAAAAATTATAATAATAATAATAAAATATATAAAATTATTTCATTCTGGTCTCAAATTACGACCATCACAGGGTGAGAAGGCTGTCGTATTGCTACCGTGTGAGGGATAACATTCAGTGATGTACAGTAATTAGTTATGTTGTTACTGATTCATATAGGGGCTTTGGGACATCGTGGTCATTTAGCTCTGAGTACTTGGGTGTGTGTGGAATTTAACTGACAACCTGTGTTATTGTGATGGCTGAGTGTATTTGTATTTCAGATGAGGATTTGGAGGGAGGTAGCCGTGGGTTTAAGTATGGAACCATCCCGACTTTTGCGTGGAGAAATAGTGGGAATCCACGGAAAACCCACTTCCAGGATGGCTGAGGTGGGAATCGAACCCGCCTCTTCTCACTTTCACCTCACGAGGCTGAGTAATTTATACCCCGTTCCAGCCCTCAGACCAGAATTAAATTTCTTGTCAGAGTCGGGAATTGAACCCGGGCCTCTGCGGTCACAGCCAAGAGTGCTAGCCACTACGCAACAAGGCAGACAGTGATGTAATTGTAACTGGCCGCAGACTGTTCACGGGAGTAATGGCGTGTGACAACGCGTGAAATGAATGTGTTTTATCGTCAACACGATGCTGTACTCTAGAGACGTGTTAAATACCAAGGCTTGGGGACTAACGTGTTATTTGTAGCGCCGTTCCTAGTAGTACAGTAAAACAGTTAGGCTACTTTACGGTGACGAGAGGATTACAACGTCCCTAATTACACCCAGTAACTGTAGCGCCGTTACTAGTAACGGTTACTTTACTATAACGAGAGGATAACGACGTTACTAGTAACAGTTACTTTACTATGACGAGAGGATAACGACGTTACTAGTAACATTTACTTTACTATAACGAGAGGATAACGACGTTACTAGTAACAGTTACTTTACTATAACGAGAGGATAACGACGTTACTATTAACAGTTACATTACGGTAACGAGAGGATAACGACGTTACTATTAACAGTTACTTTACTATAACGAGAGGATAACGACGTTACTAGTAACAGTTACTTTACTATAACGAGAGGATAACGACGTTACTAGTAACAGTTACTTTACTATAACGAGGGGATAACGACGTTACTATTAACAGTTACTTTACGGTAACGAGAGGATAACGACGTTACTATTAACAGTTACTTTACTATAACGAGAGGATAACGACGTTACTAGTAACAGTTACTTTACTATAACGAGAGGATAACGACGTTACTAGTAACAGTTACTTTACTATAACGAGAGGATAACGACGTTACTATTAACAGTTACTTTACGGTAACGAGAGCATAACGCTGTTCCTGATTACACTCAGTAACTGTAGCGCCGTTTTTAGTAACAGTTACTTTACCATCCTGGCATTCGCTTGGAGTAGAAGTGAGAAACTACGGAAAGCCACCTCTAGGATGGCTGAGGTAGGAATCGGACCCACCACTTCTCAGTTTTGCTTCACGTGGATGAGTGTAGCACATTCCAGCCCTCAGACCAGAATTAAATTTCTTGTCAGAGCTGGGAATCGAACCTGGGCCCCCGCGGTGACAGCAAAGAATGCTAGCCACTACGGAACGTGGCGGACTTATTTTTATTGAAACTGTTGTTAGGAAACATTAACGAGTATTTAAGTATGTTCTTAAATTTCCTTTTATCCATGCTTGGCTTTTACCTCGGACTCCAGGAAGAATAACTAATCTTGTCCCTTGAACTGGCAGTGTCTTGGGGCGAACGTGTGATCCAACATCAGCCATGTCTAGCCGCATGGACCCAGGTGACCTCTGACCGGTTCTCAGTAGGATAAAGTTAGAAAAGTAAACGTGGATCACAGGAAAACTCAGAGTATAACAATTTTGAATTTTGTCCCTAATTTCTTTACGAGTCGTATATCTACAGAGACCGGCCACGGTGCTCGAGAGCGCTAACGCGCTAGCTCGTGCCTCGCTGGCATTGGGAGAGCATGGGTTCGTATCCCACCTCAATCGTCCTGGAAATAGTTTTGCCATTTTCACCACCAGGCAAATGCCCTAGCGGTTCCTATCAACAAATCCCTTCCAAAATCCCTTCCCTGACCCTTCCCTATTTAGATCCAAGTTAGCGGTCACCTGGGTCCCCAGTTGGATCTGTTGACAAAGTGTGTTCAGCTCACAGACACCATCCTTTTGACGGTAGAGGAATGATCCCTCGCGGAGTCCATGGGTGAAGCCGAGTTGAGAGGATGAGTGATTTTATAAATAAAATTACTGAGATGAAACTGTCACAATAAAAATAAAAATGTATTAATTAATACATGATTTGACAATACCAATTCATTTTGTTCTTTCATAACTTAGGCCTATTTTTAGAATCCACTACTCCATTCAAAACAAGAGAATTATCGGAACGGGGAAACTATTATTAAACAACTGTTTGATAGAAAATAACGGAATATCAACGATGCGTTAGTTGACAATAACTGTAACGCTAACTTATTGTAAATAACGATAACTGCAACGTAGTTACTCTAAGAAGTGGTCTAACTTACCAAACCATGACCAAGGATTTGCTCTGGACCTGGACTTGGCTGAAGATGTAGCCTATACTTAAGAAACAGGGCATACTTTGGCCCAGTTTATGTAAATAAATTCCATGCATAGATGGTGATGACTGTTATTTTAATACTCCTACTACTACTTACTACTAGGGAGCGTGGTGGTATAGTGATCAAGCTGATTGCCTCTCACCAAGGCGGATCGGGTTCAATTCCCGGTCAATGCATGTGATATTTTCGAAGTGAAATATCACGCTCTCTGGTTCGGATTCCACGTCAAAATGGAGGTTCGCGGCTCATGATCGTGAGATTAACGGTCACCAAAAACTCCAAGCTTCCTTCCTTACTACTACTACTACTACTGATTTGCATCTGACTTTCTTAATAACAGAATCAATGTAGGCCTACAATAAAGAAACGGAGCTCGGGATATAAAAGAAATACCCGGAAACCACTAAAAAAAGAGGATTGAGGGACTTGGAAAGGAGAAGAGCCATGAAATTCCGATAGGAAAGGGAAAGAGGAGAGGGTCCACTGGAAGAAGGGGTGATAACAGACCCAGCTCAGTAAACCCTTGGGGTCACCAACTCGAGAGCTCACCAGCCGAGAACCTATCCAGCTGTACACACCCTGCCCCATTATTAGGAGGGGATACCATGACAGAAAAGAGAGGAGCTCTGATCCCACGTAGAATGAGAATATCTGGTAAGGAAAGACAAGTAAAGGAGGGAAAGTGAAGACGCCTTATCCCTCAGGTACCTTAATACTGTAGTGGTCGGAAGAGAAAAAGTGTTGATCAAGGGAGGTGCATCTCAATTTACTGTAAGCTTCTTTATAAATTCGTTTGGTCTAGCTCAGTGGTTCTCAAGGGCTTGAGGGCCAAAATGGGAACTTGGGCTTTGGTTGCGGGCCACACTTTAATAATAGGCTAATTTTCATAAAACTTAATGCTGGATGCGCTTCCTGTTACCACAGAAATTTTCAACTGAAAATACTACCCCAGCAGTCAGCGGGATTCGATGTTATTGCTCAATACCTATTTTACAATTCCATAAAAGAGGTATAAAGTTTAAAATATACGGCAATGAATACTTGCATTAAAATACTAACGATGTACTTAAGTCTGATGATGAATGTTTGATATGAAAAAATATATGGTAAATTATAATTAACATATTTAAATAAAATAATAAAATGGAAATCCGTTCAATGTAATTACATGTAAATAAAATACAATATTGGGCTTCACATTAAGCCTCCGTGGCTTCGGCGGCAGCACGCCAGCCTCTCACCGCTGGGTCCGTGGTTCAAATCCCGGTCACTCCATGTGAGATCTGTGCTGGACAAAACGGAGGCAGACAGGTTTTTCTCCGGGTACTCCGGTTTTCCCTGTCACAAATTTCATTCCAGCAACACTCTCCACTATCATTTCATGCCATCTGTCATTCATTTAATCATTGTCCCAGGGGAGTGCGTCAGGCCTCGGCAGCCGGCACAGTTCATATCCTCGCCGCTAGATGGGAGCTTCATTCATTCCATTCCTGACCCGGTCGGAGACTGGAAGCAGGCTGTGGATTTTCATTTTTCATTGGGCTTCACATTAAAGATTCCAAAAATACAAATATAAAATCAAGTAATTTTTAAATACCAAGTGTAGTCCTTACCCGTAATTAAATGTAGTCTACATAAATAAAATAATGGGCTTCACAAAATTCAAATAGAAAAACAAATAATTTATAAATAATAAGTGCAGAATATTAATAAATATGTTTACTGAGTTGCCTGAAAATCAGTAAAATTGAGTCTATAAATCTTGATCTTCCGAAATATGGTGTATAAATTTTGCTATCTGGTGCCGACCAGTTAGTGTGTTTTTTGAATCTTGATTTGCCTTAAGTCGTATGTATAAATAACCAAAATGTTTATTGAAATAATCTTATTTTATTGAAGTTTAAACTGCAATCGGAATTGAAGTATTGATATGTTCCTTTTATGTAGCCTGTGGTTATCTTCAGTTATCGTGCTTGTGCTTGCACAGTTGAGTGGCAATTAAGTAGTTTATCCAACAATAATTGTTTAGTATGATGACTATGTGCCAAATTTAATAAAATTTGGATATCAATTCTTCGGAATGCAGTAAACAATGTTAGGTTATGTATGGTTATCTTCTTATCTTATTTTCATTGATTGAAAATACGGTAGCCTATGTGTGAATTCTTCATATAACGTTATGCGTGTTTTTACCTCTCTCTTGGTAATTCTACCCATCCTATAATATATTTTACGTTCGACGATGTCGAAATGTAAATATTATATGTCAGAAAACTGTATCATAATGAGGGTCATTATAACACTATTTTTCATTATGAAACAGTTTCTCCCACCAATCAGGGCTCAAGAAAAAGTTGTGTGACCAATTAGGTAAGGATAGCATCGCACCTGAGCTGACTTCCACGGCCTCCTATTTTAAATTTCACTGCGCGGCTAGTGTCATAGTGGGGAATTTGACGAGGCCATGGTCAAATACAAGGTATTCTCTCCATCCCATGCGCTCTGTTCAGTACATAAAACTGGCGAAATCTCGACAGATATTTATGAATATTTATGTTCGAACATAGGATAGTTATAATTATCATCGAACATAAACAGTCGTATGCAACTCGCCTATAATGGTAATTAAGACACTCGTATGGAAATTATAGAACTCGCTTCGCTCGTTTTATAAGCATACTCGTGTCTTAATTATTGCCATTATAAGCTCATTGCATAATGTAGACTACTATTAATTCAAGTATTCATAGGCATGTATTTCAAACTTGAGAATTCATCTATCAATATGGATATCAACAAATATTTTGCTACCAATGGCAAATGTATTTGCATTCCATAAAGGAGTGAAATTAAAGATACCAAGATACCAAGAAAAAATTCGTTTTGATGCAGAACATTCTACAACTTATGTTTATTTTAATTAATATTAAAATGGCAAACAATGCCAAAAATAAATAAAATAAAGACACAGTGAAATTAATAATGTTATCAAAGCAATACTTACAAAAGGATAATTTGGTAGTAATAAGTTTTCTTTGAATCAACATTAAGAATTGGTTCATTATTCCGTAAGTAAAGTGGAGGGAGGTCAGTGACCTGCTGTGTGATGCGGCGCGTTGTATAACGGTTCACCATCAATTCTTTATCAAATTACTTTGTTCATTTTTGCCGATTAGAAATACATAGTAGACTAAAACGAGCATTGACATTTTAAAAATTTCTTTCTTTTTTCTAAAAGTTTCCCGGGCCGCATAAACTTGCCTCGCGGGCCGGGCCGCCAGTTGTTCTCATGTAGCCTATCTCTCAGGGTCTGAAATTGCAGTATTGCCTTCTCGTCTTCTGTACCAAACCACGTTCTTCTATTATTAAGTAGTGTGAAAAGCTTACATTGCTGGATGCCAGCCCCTTGGTCTGGGGGTCGCACGTTTGCCTCTTACCTAGGAGGTTCCGGGTTCGATTCTTGGCTTGTGACCGATTTTAGGACTGGTTTGAGGGCTGGAACGGGGAGCATTCAGCCTCACGAGGACAACTGAGTAGCAGCCTGATCAGAGAGGCAATGACCCTGGTCAAGAAAGCCAAGGCTATTGGTTAAAGGGACACGTCGCACTGACCTCGTGTCAGCACGCAATCTACGGGCTGAGCAGGAGTCGCTTGGTAGACCAAGGTCCACAGGTTTTTTTTACACTGCTGAATATCCTTACACTCGCCACACTTTTTGCTGGTATAAATAGTACACAGAATTTTAAGTCTAGCCTGGACAATTCAGCAATCGTATTTTGTGACATTTCTAGGATTGAGAAATGGTATCTTCTTCTCCAGACTGTTATGGGCGCTACGCTCGCTTCTGGTGTTAGGAAGATGAATTGGGCGAGTTTAGGAACACGAACATGGGCTTCACGGGTAAGTAGTAGCCTAGCAATGCGTCTATAAACACTAAACTGACAAAGGAGTTAGGCCTAGGCCTACTCACTCTACATTGCAACGACTGGTCTATTGCTGCTATTTCTTATGACCCGAAAGTTCAAATGAAATGAAAGTAGAATAAGATAGAGGAAAATCTGAAAAGCGATGAGGTGCGATTCGTAACTTTGTTAATTGTTCTCCACGCCGAAGTGTTGTGTTCATAGGCTGCCCGTGCTCATCTCTGACTACAATAGGCAGGCTACGTGTGCCTACAGATTTCTTGTTTAATATTGTTCAATAAAGAAATGACACGCACAAGACTCTGCGAATGGCATTTACTAAGTTTTATGGAGCTGAGATTTCTGCGCATCAGAACATTCCACGTCTTGAAATATAATTTTAATCTTAAAGCTGTACAATAGCCTGTAATGTTTTACTGTAACCGCAGACTGGTCGAGTGAAAGCAACGGCTGGACGGATCGTTTCGTTTTTGGCTCTTGCAATTTTATTCAGAATGAGTTCTGTCACAGTATAAGTTAGTAATAATGGGTCAGAAGTGATAGTGCAAAGGATATGCTCCATGCTATGGCCATGAAAGAAAACCTAACAAATGTTGTGTTTCCAAAGAGGACAAGGTCTTTGAAGGAAACACAGATTCAATGTCAGAAAATTTCCATTTGTTGCAAGGCCTCCAACAAAGGGAGAGCTCGAGAGAACGCAATAACATGATACAGTTAGGAGCAACAATGTCGTGCACATGAATAATGCAGGCGGGAACTGAGGGGTAAGACCTGCGTAAATAACATTGAAGAATGTCTGTCTGGAATTGTGATCGCAGACAGAGGCAAAGGGGGGCCTATTGCGTTTTGTAATTCCCCAGGTATCCTACCCCTCCTCCAACCGACCTTGCTTTTGAAGATAAATAGAATCCGTCTGGACCCAACCCTCGTTGATTGCGCAGTTCGCGGTCATAAGGCACTAATATAACGGTAATTCCAGTCTGGGGTAGACTTTCCACCCCACCTGTCTACCTGTAGCGACCCGTGCAGACATGAATGGATTGCCTAGCCTAGCCTTGCTATGGCGCGGTGTGGCGCACCCAGACGGCCAGACAAGCTTGGGGCGGCAGGCCATCGACCTTGGAGACTAGACGGTCGAAGGAGGAGGACAACTCCAGGCGGGAAACGACCACGATCCATTCATTACCCTCACATCCTGATGCACGTGTGATGTGTAACAGATGTGGTCACTGGCAGGCCGCGACAAATTAGCATTCAGAAGTTAGTTAAGTCATTACTGGAGAAATATGAGCTAGAGCAATGGTAGTCAAGTGTGTACCCCTGATGCCGTTAACAAAATAATAACAATAATAATAACGTATGTCTACCTCTTAGTATTTCCATTTCAATCGGGCAGGGGATGAGCTGCGATGAATTTCTTTTTGACAGCTGATTTTTACGGCCGTATACCCTTCATGACGTCAACCTTATGAGATGAGTTACCGGTAGTAGGCCACCTCGTAGTATAGCGCCTAAAATTCTTGGCTGTCGCCCCGGAGGTTGGGGTTCGTTTCCCGGCTCTGCCAAGAAATTTAATTCTGGTCTGAGGGCTGAAACGAGGTACATTCAGCCTTGTGAGGTAATACTCAGAAGAGGTGGGTTCGATTCCCATCTCAGCCAACTTGGAAGTGGTTTTCCGTGGTTTCCACCTCTACTCCAGGTAACTGCTGGTGTAGTTCGTAACTTAAGTCTACGGCCGCCTCCTTCCCAATCCTCACCTGAATTACTAATACATAGGCTACATTACCACAGCCATCACAATAACACAGATTATCAGACACCCAAGTACACAGGGCTGAATAACCACTATGTCCAAGCCCATCAAATGAAACAACAACAACAGAGGAGTTAGTGAGACATGAATGAAATTGGGCAATAAGACGGCCGTGTACCGTCCCGACATTTGCCTGGAGTTGAAAATGGAAAACCATCTAAGGACGGCTGACGGTGGGGTCCAAACCCATGTGTACTGAGCCCGCAGATTACCTTGGTAATGTGGTCTTCCGCTGTGCCTTAGCGAGCGTAGCTACCCCTGTCGGTCAACAACAAGAGAAAGACGATGAATAAGAAGAAGAAGAATGTCTTGGACTACTGGAGTTACCGGAATGTAGCCCTAAAGGGTATCTTAAACGTGCCGTTAACCGACACAGGTTTCTCGTATTTAAGCACATCAACTACCTGCGCCGGGATTCAATCCCGCTACCTTGGACACATCAAGTGAGAACACACCCCCCCCCCCCCCCCCCCCGAGTCACGCTGCCAGCCAGCTATTAAAAAATGAAGGCTGATATAAGATTCACAGTCAGTCACTCAGTAATAAGTTGAATTAAATAAAAGGAAACGGAAGCGAAGTTACAGTATTAAGCTATTCATGACTGCCTTTCATAACATCCCGGATTGACGGTACGGTACTGTGATTAGACCATCTCCAAAGATCGGAGTTCAAATCCCGAATCAGTAAAGAATTTAATTCTGGTCTGAGGTTTGGAACGGGCAACGGGGTACTCAGCCTCGTGAGGCAAAACTAGGAAGAAGTGTGTTCGATCACACCTCAACCATCTTTGATACGATTTTCTGTGGGTTTCAACGTCTACTCCAGAAAAATGCAATGGTTGCCTCCTTCCCAATTCTATCATCTATCACAAATACATACACTCTTACACACATCACAATTATAGAGGTATCAGAAACATTGTTGTTGTTGTTGCTGTTGTTGATTCGTATTAAGGGCTTGGAATATCTTGGTCATCAACCCGTGCACCTGGGTGAGTGTACAATTTGTCTGAGAACCTGTGTTTCTGTGGTGACTGGAGTAGTAAGTGTAACTGTAGTATAAGTGTAAGAGTCAGGAATGGGGAAGGTGCCCCGGGGGACTTAAAAAAGGGCGGGCATCAATTCCACCCGGGAATTCCAGTCAGGTAGCCAGGGTTATCTCAATTCCACCCGGTCCTCCAAGGGACCCAGAAATGAGTTCCTCAACTCCGCCCAGGCTTTTCCCCAATGACGTAAACAAATTTCATAACCCTCCAGCTCGCATACCAAGGGCCGTATCAAACACCTCATGCAGCGCATGAGTAGAAAAAAATAGAAAACTTGGCAGACTTATGTAAAAGAATATTATGATTAATTCTAAATCACCACCACCAAGTCCGCTCAATCGTTAAATCAGATATAAACTTAATACAAAGAGCTAGATATTAATCACTGTTGTTAAATAAAAATATGGACAGGAAATTTAATAAAATAAGAAAAATCAGCATCTTAAAATCACATAAATCTTTACTTCATGTCAAACTATACAAAAAAACATTAGATGAAACTCTTTTCATTCCCTAACTATTGTGTGAGAAACACACTTCACAAGATCTAATCTACTCATTGTTTGGTTGGCGTACTGCATGAGCTTGTTTCCAATGAATTCTTTTCTCACACGACTATTCTTGTCTTTGCTCGACACCCGCCCGCTGCTGTTAAGTAGAATGTACGTGTCTGTCTGTATCTGATGTAGGCACTTAAAAAAAATTGGATGAGGTGTTGTACTTGTGTTGTAATGTGGAATGCAAGAATTCGCTCATGCGCTGCAGAAGGTGTTTGACGTTGACCCGGCCCTTGGTATGCGAGCAGGAGGGTTATGACATTTGTTTACGTCATTGGGGATAACCCATTTGCCGACCCCTTGTCAAAGCCTGAGCGGAGTTGAGGAACTTATTTTGGGTCCCTTGGAAGACCGGGTGGAATTGAGGAAAATCGGGCGGAATTGATGTTCGACCTTAAATAAGGTACAGTCGGGATAGTACCTTATTGCAAATCATGGGGATGTGGTGGCTAGCATTCTCCTAAGGTCGAAGTAAAAATCGTAGAAATTTTAAAGTTTCGTTTTAATTGCGCAATTACATTCTCATTGATTCACTATTACATTTTAATTCTATGCCCAGCCGCCATCTTAAAACATTAGGATCGCGTTTATTTACCTTTGGGCATAGGATACTCCACATAGGCTTCTACCTTATCGCTAAGGTCTGGAAGTTCATACATTATTAAATAAATAAATATGCATGCAAAAATGCACTAATTATTGGTCATATAAGCACCACGTTTAAAAAAATATGCACTATGAAATAACTACGACAAATACGATCACTCCGTTTTCCTTGGCGTTTCTATTTTGAATAAAAAGACAATATGAGCAGACGGACATATAACCACTTTTTTTTTTAAATATCTCAACTAAGAAACAGTTCTAAATAGTAGGAAATGTTATTTTATGGAACTTCAGGCGGTGTTGACCATCAATAATTATTTTATTATGTTAATTTCTAGGTATAAATGATATACAATTTGAATAGCCTTTGTAGTTTTTTAAATGAAAATAATGTTTCAATATTTACATAGTGAATGCAGAATAAAAATAATTAATATTATCTTGCAAGAAGGACTGAAACGTACCAGGTATTAAAATAATTTCAGTATTATTCTCGGAGACGGAATCGTAATATACGACTTTAAGAACTTGAAGTAACAAAAAGCGTTTCAAAACAATAAGAAATTATAATAAACGCCCTTCTCAATCAGAGATATGCACTTAAACAAGCAAAGAAGAAACGTATGATGCATTGTGTCGAAATAACCAAAATATGCATAAATATTCAATAATATGATTTTGCATGAACTTCCGAGCCTTACTTATAACTAATATTCTTTATTGTAGTTCTGAAACATAGAAAGTAATTTATTTTCAAATTATGAAATTTCTGGATGGCCGCTGCGAGCTATATTCAGTGTGTTAAATATATCACTAACGCTTCTGTCGCCTGTTATAAAATAATATGCTCCTCTTCTACCAAGTTTTGCCCAAATTGTTTAATAACATCCTGAGTTACTAATTTGTATAATAAAAATAGTAGGCCTAGCCGTCATTTTGAATAGGGGCGTGGTGGCTCAGCGGTCTAGCTGTATGCCTTTCACCAAGGCGGTCCGGGTTCGATTCCCGGTCAATGCATGTGAGATTTTCGATGTGAAATGCCATGTCCTGTGGTTCGGATTCCACGTAAAAAGGAGGTCCCGTGGCTCATAATCACAAGATTCACGGTCACGTAAAACTACAATCTTCTTTTTCGTCATCTTGAATATATGGCGTCGCTGTTCTTTTGCTTTGGGAATACAGAGCGACTTACAAGGTTCTATTTTATTAATAATTTCGTTTTTATAACTCTAGGATACCGAAGGATATTAATTTATTTTGAAATTTCAAGATAGCCGCTGAGTGTGATAATCGTTTGAATACCGGAAGTGAGAGCTCTTATATGATACTCACCTATTGGCAAGATTTGTCTTAACTACCCAATTGCATTCTGAGTTGTCGATTGTAATGTTCTAAATAGTTCGCGCAGCCACCATCTTGAAAGTATGGAGAGCGTGATCTTTTACCTTGGCCATACTAGGCCACATTCTCCACATATACGGTCCTACCATGTCAGGAATTTTCGCTACTGTAGCTCTTAAGTGTTGATAGCTATTTATTTTCATATTTTATAAATTCAAGATGGCGGAAGCGTGTAGCATTCAGTCTCGTGTAGTTATCACGTTGAGAACAAAGTGTCCTTATATAAAACTATCTGAATACCAAATATTTTGAACATTGATTCATTGGTTCATAAGATAGTGTCTCTAATGTTTGCATGATTCGCACGGCCACCATACTAAAATTGTTTGGCTGATGACCTTGTAGTTTATGCGCATTTCTTTTTCAAAATAGTGATTATTCAATTGAATGTTCTTGTGACGAACGTTAAGAGCTTCATCCTATGTAAGTTTCGTTGGAATTTCGCTACTGCACCCAGAGGAATTGATTTTAACGTTAGAAAAGTAGGTGATCTTCGGTCATTATCTCGTATACATGGGTGTGTGTTCAATTTGTCTGATGATCTATATTTTTGTGGTGACTGCAGTAGTCGTTAGTTATATACCTGGCCCGGTATCAAACCAGTGACTATGTTTCCCTAGAGATTCAGCTTTCGAATCTCTTTTACATATATTAATTCTTTACTACTGTTAAAATGAAGGCAATGTGGAAATTCACCACAAGCCATGGGTACACATTAGGAATGTAACCACTGCTTAGAGAGCCATGTATTGGTTATCAACTTTATGTAAACGGTCTTGTAATACTGGATGAGAACATGACAAACCCTTCTCGGGATAGGCCAGGTGGAATATGTCTTCATATCCTTGGTAGACAGGAAACAACCCCATGTCTCTTGAGTAACAACAAATGTAATCCACTAAGACTTCTCGGAATAACCAAGAAGGAAGTAGCCGTGTAAAACAAGGGTAAACCATCCGGAGAACATCGATAATATTTCAAAATTCCACTACCTTTCGCCTAAACGCATTATTGTGATCCCAGTAAAATACTGGAATCTGACTGGTTGAGTTACGGGCGTTTTCCAAGTATTGAGGTCAACACGCCCTTAAAATAATATTATTTAAGACTTAGCTCTTAGAAACTAAGGGCTCACAATTCTATAACCTGTCGCTGTGTCATGATTGAATGGCATTAACGTCAAGCCTTATGGCTTCTGCAGTTGATCTGTATATATATTCTAACTAACTAAATATAAAATATTACGCCAAGTTGGACCTGCATTTCTATTGAATACGATACAACTCAGCGCGTAAAGAATCCGAAAGGACCTTAGCTTAAGAAACGAACTCGTGTAGCTGTAATTATTAGGGCCGGGCAGAGGGGAAGTGGCTTGGGACTTGAAATAAGGTACTATCCCGGCATTACCTCGAAAGAGTTTGTAAATATCCTTAGAATAGCCACTGTCAGTTCTGGGATTGGAACCACCTATCTATGGACTTTCTGCAGCACCCCGTCGTGGTCATGTTAAGCTATTTAACGCGCAATACTACGTCTGGAAAGGGGGTCTTCATTTTGGAGATACATGTCAGAGGTAGAGACACGAGACCAATAACAATTGCCAGTACGACATATTATTTTATATACTTCCTTGACTTACAAATCTGCAAATATGCAAAGCTTAACGAAGATCATAATAAGCAAATTTACAAGGTCTAGAAAACAAAGTGTATCTCTACTTCCAATCAAAAGTCTGACACCAATTAAAATTGTAACAATATTTAAACCTGAGTTATAAAATAGCTCGTATAAATTTAAATGCAAAAGTAAAAAAAAGGAAAAAAGTAGCATATTCTAAACTGATAAGCCCCAAAAATTCATATTAAATAAACCGTAAAAATGATATATTAAAATTAGCTGTTAGGCTCTAAAATATGAATACCTTACAAGTATAAATAGTGTCTCAAAATACTACAGTCTTCATTATTGTCATAGTTTGTGTTACCAATCTATTAACTGCAGCAATCCATTGTCGCCTTAAAAGCATTATTTTAAAGGCACACACGCAGTGGAGTTGGCTGACATAGTTGCATTCTAATCTCAGAAATTCTAACGATTAACCAAAATTACCTATATAACAACAAAATATGAACACTACGTTCTGATAACTTAGTCTCTGTTACCATAGCAACTGACCACTCTTCAATAGGAATAATCGGTTGCTAGCGCCAGTGATTGTTTCTCGCAGAACTCTTATCTGGTACTCTGTACCACACAGACAAAATTTTCTTTAATCATAATAATACGATTGTTTCATCAATCTCTTAATTGGAGCAAGCCATTATCGCCTTAAAATTGATTAATTGATTGATTAGTTGAATGATTGATTGAAAGAGTGATTTTATTTCCATAGCGACACTTAGAGTTTAAGAGTTCCTTTTCAGTAGGGCCGATAAACTATGTGTTAGGCCCTTTAAAATCTACATTATCATCAAAACCTTCATAGTAGCGCCCTATGAGAGAGAGAGAGATAGAGTAAGTTAATATATTATATACTGGTAAGCCCTAAAAATCGATATGAACATAATTTAACTGTAACTGAAAATATACTGGAGCTTGTTACACTGATAAAACTGATAAAACTTCTCCTAAGGTTCTGGGGGCCGATTCCTGGCTCTGACAACAAAGACACGGTTAGGTGATGGAATTTGATCGGGAAAGGGATAATTAACGAGCTAGTAAATCTCCTGACGCAGGTATCCTCGCATGTAAGGTGTCGTGCCGGATGCGAACGTGCCGGATGCGACCGTGCCGGATGCGACCCACCAATTTGCCATCGTGCCACTAGCGACCCAAGCACTGATGTATCGGTAGAATCTGGGAATTTCTAAGACATCTGTCTCTGCAAAAATTCCGCTTAGGTTAGGTTAGGAGCCGTAAAATTTGAATAGCTTATTTCCAAAGTGACGTAAATCCAAAATTGAAGGTTTTTCAGTTTATTCTTTCATAAGAAAGTTTATAGGTTATCTCAACGTATAGCAAAGGTTTTAAGTCGCAATACGTCTTATATCCCATATTAACAGGGATCTAAGAACTAAGTTTATTTGCAAGGTGATGTAACTCCAACGGGTATTATTTCCAATGTGTTTTATATCCATGTTGGCCAATCCGATGGCTAACTTTGAAGAATATGTAGAGAAACAGTTTGTGTTTGTATGTTTAAACCAATTAAATGTTCATAAATGCCACTCAAAGCGTATGGCAATATATGATTTATTTCCTAAACGTCCTAACTTACAGGAGACGATTACCACAATTTCCATTGATAGGAGATTTTTAAAACACAGTGCCAGGATGTGCATAAAAGTAATGAATGAAATTACATTATATTCATAATCATATTTGAATGTAATTATACGAAGACACAAATACGCGATTTCTGAAATTTTGCATTTCATGGATTTACGTCACTTTGGAAATAAGATCTTCAATTCTTCTCTCGAACAATGGGTCGCATGTGGCACTGTAAGCTACTAGCAGGGTCGCTACAGCCATGATTTTTACTGGGTCGCATCCGGCACGGTCGCACTCGGCACGTAATCGCATGTAAGCAATCTTCAATATCAGCAGACTATGCCCAATTAAAAATTCTGATAGATATTACATCACAGAGGTCACAATAATGTGAGTTATCATACAGACTGATGAATATGGTGTCTCAGGGAATTAAACGAAAGAAAGTAACAATAGTGCCCGCAGAATGAACATACACTGGAGCTTGTTATGCTGAAAAAACTGTCAGCTATTGAGGCTCATGATCCTAAGGTGCATCGGTCACCCTAGATGTGGTTTACCGTGGTTTCCTACTTCTACTTGAGGCCAATGCTGGAATGGTTCACAACATCAGGCCACGTCTGCCCATTTCGGAGTACCTGCCCCACCTACTAATATGCCTCACACATTTATGCAGACCCCGAAATAACACAGGTCATTGGATTTTTTTTTAACACGGAGAGAGCGCAGTTGACGATGTCACGCAGGAATAACGCTCGGGCTCGAATACCAGCGGATGGCAGCGGTGACAACAACGAGCCCCTCAGAAGTTCAAGTTACGCGTCTGTAAAGTTCTAGTAAGTTCTAGACGTGAAGCCGGAGAGTGATCATGAGTAGATTGTCAAGGTCAAGGGCCACAGGAAGCTTGTGAAGGTGACGCGTTTGCCTCAAATCCTAGGGTATTCAGTTGGACAGTTGAAGATTTCAGTTACGGTCGAAGTGGGACAGTTGTCGTGCAGTGCAAATAAGCCGTGTGTATAAAGGTCTATTTACACTTAGCAGTGGCATAACCGTGACGTTACCGGCACGTGATCCCGCCGGCTGTGAACTCACAGTGATATATATTCACACTTATAAGCGTGATATGATCGGCATCAGGCAGTGTTTTCTACACCATGGAAAATGGCGAAACTCGCAGAAGCTGATTTATAGATTATTTGCTCTTATTTTGGATTAAGAGGAGGAGCAACAAGTGAGAAAACGGAAGTGTGTTCATCATGCCTGGACAAAGAGAAGAACAGAAGGGGAATTTGCTACTCTTTATATTTATACTCCATACAGTATATTATTCTTAAAATCCGTGTCCATGTACTTAGAGTTGGACAGATGATACTGCACAGGATAATTGCGCAATTCTTCAATAGGTTTTTCATCATTCATCTATATAAAACTTAGAAATGAGCCAGTGACACGGCCGTGAAATGAGAAAACTATCGGTGGGGACTAACCTGACTGTCACGGTACGGCGTCAGTTGGACGGTTAGAGCACTGACTGCACTGTTAAGGTCAGGTGCCGATCGAGTGTGAATAACACCTCTGAATATCCTGGAAGAATATTTTCAGGCTCGCCGGTAGAAGCACGTACCGGTCACGTCACGGTTACGCCACTGCTGAGTGTAAATAGACCTTCAGTTCGGACTAATGAGGCCGAAATCTGTGATCGAGTTGCATATAAAATTGATCACGAGTAGGCTATTCTCCTCTCTCGAATCGTGGTCGGAATTCAAACGTTGGCCGGATCTAAAATCAATTTCTGTAAAGAACGCAGTAACACTGCAAGAGACGCGAACCTACAATATTACTAAACAACTGTAGAGCGTCGATAATCTGGACGTCAAAAATCCGGGCCGCCGATAATCCAGATTCAATTCCGGCGTAAAAAGAAGTTGAAGTGAATACATAACTTATATATTTGCCAAAGAAAAGTGTTACTCCGACAGGCTGGGCGGGGTCGTCTTACCGCTTTTGCTTGGCCGCAAATCAGCGAACCACTACTGCAGTTCAAAAACCAATAACAGATTTTTAAAGAGCTCTGACAATGTATAATCTGTATAGTTTTCTGTAAAATGTACATATTGTACATTACTGTACATATGTAGCCTATGTATTGAACCCTTATTATAAGTGCCTCATAATAATGCTTCATAATTAAATTTATTCATTGAAGGAATCATTGGAGCCAGGTTGAAATTTACTGCTCAATTTCGCCACACGACAGGTGCTTACAGCAAGAGAGGAAGCCAATTTATTCTTAGCAAGATCCGAGAATCGACAGGTCAACGAGCCGTGGAGCGTGGCGTCAGTTGTGACGTAGGGGTTGGAGCTGCCTTTGTCAGCGAGTGGTAGAAGGAGAGGGCCGACTTTGAGCGAGGGAGAAAGAGAATAAGTTGTGACGTATTCTGGGAGGAGTCAATGAATTTGTAGCAACGATGGAAAATTGAATTGACGAATCAGGGAGGTAACGCCTGATTTCCCCGCGAAAGTGGCTTGGCTCAGATTTACGAGGGAATGTGATATTGAATTAATCATCGATCGAATCGATTTCTGCACGGCAGAACTGTAACCTGTGTGATATTTGAAGATCATTGATACTAGTCGCAAATCTCTAATCCAATTTATTTAATTTGTTAATTTTTAAACTGTCCCCACCACTGTATTTGCTCCAGATCTGTATAAATTAGGCCACTGGACTGGTCAAAGTGTTCTTAAATTTTGGCTCTCTGAGGAGAGATCACATTAGTTTGTGTCTCAGAGAAGACTTTGATTCTGCAAGGAAACTTATAAAATTTGATATCAGACTTCGGTCTTGAAACTGTAACATATTGTTACTTTACATTTCTACAGAATGAATACCACGAGTGAATGTGTGCGTGTGAAGTTAGAACATTTATGTTTTAATTGAGGGAAATTGTCAGCGATATGAATTGCGCAAGACACTGTGAGCGAATTAAGTAACTCATATGCAATTTTAGCAGGTCTTAGATAGTGATTTTGTACATTTAAATAATTGAACTGTATTTTCATCATTTGAAGGAAGCATCAAGATGATTGAGACTTGATCGATATTTGGGATGATGTCAACACGTTCTACCCAGGAGATGTCCATCATGGGGTAGAGACCTGTTGGGTCAGGGCGGGTGACATTCGTTGATTGATGATCCAGAGTGATGAGTACAAAACATTGATTTATTAATGTAGTCGTAGATAGATTTTGGCTGGGAACAACGTATAAAATTTTCTTGTGTTTTGTTTTTAAGGTAATTTTGTGTGTAGGATTTTCTTGCGTCCGTCACTCATATGTAAATTGTGTAGTGTGCCGTGACTTCTATTTGATTTGTATATTTTATTCAAGTGTAATGTAATTCATGTACTGCGTGTACAATGATTGTAATATTTTGATTTTGCGAGGATATGAGCTACAGATTAGGTGGTAAGTGGAGCTGTATTAAGAATAAAGTAATTATAGAATTCGGGGGGAAAGAAGCTATTTATTGTTGCTGTTTAATTAAACAGGCTACTCTTATTTATTTTGGATTGCCTAGTTGCAATATTTTATTTGAGAAGAATCGTCTGTTCTTCTGTAACGAAGTTGTTTTATTTGAAGAAAGTCTTTTAATTCTTTCTGTTTAGTCTTAGATCTGATACGCGTGTGAGTGGATTATATTTGTGATTTATCTAGGTTAAGTCAAGCCCATGGTGTGTTATGTGTGTAGTGTGTCTTATTGTGTGTTTTATTTGCGCGGGGGACTTAAGGCATTGCGACCATATCCTCGACTGCTGCATTATTGACGACAGGTGGTGCTTTGCGAAGACCCTGATCGATCCCAACGTGTCTTATAATTCCTAGAGAATTATCGGGACCAAATTGATAATTTTGTTGACACACACATATTCGTTTTGGTGAAGTACAAGTGTTGGATCCGCGTTCTTGAGTCACTGCAGTGAAGTGACCCGAGATATTTTTGGCACACTGGGTGATTGACAGGCGACGTTCCACGGTAGCGCATAGATCTAAGATAAGACTCAGTAATGATGGTAGGGGGGCCGGCTCAGACCGTGACCCAGATGCTTAAATTAGACTGCCTGTTTATTGAACTTGATTTAAAGAGATTTGCTCACCATGCCTAGACTGTAATTTCATGCGTCTCGGCAAAATTAAAATGTTGTTGTTGTAAATAATCGCCGCTTGGCATTGTGATTTTCTGATTTATTCATTTAGTGTTTTGATTTGCGATTAATTAAAGATGACAATCGGTCATCTGCGTTGTTGTCAGTGTAGAGTGGTCACGCGCGTTACCTTGTTTATTCTTGTGAAGTCCTGTTTAAGGCAGCTTGTTAGTGCTCTGGCACGTGGTCAAGATTCCGAGCGGGAATCTAAGTGTAATTAATTAAGGGTAGAGAGTGTCGGGTATTATTATGTCATTTTGTTATTTGTAGTTATGTCCGTAAGCGCCAGTCTATCTTCACGTAAATACGTATTCACGGCTTGACGGCTTGCCTGATGGTTGCAAATCACGTATCATTGTACTTACTCATTTCCAGATTAAATTTGCATCATTACAGAATGTATGTAGGCTAATTTTAGTAGGCCTCCGGTAGAGCGTCGATTATCCATATTAATTGTGACCGGACCCTGTCCGGATTTTGGATATGAACCAAAAAATGGTCGTTTGAGATCAAAACAAAAGGAAAACTTGCTAAAACCGTTAATGATTCACTTTATTGGTTAAATAATTGGAGCAGATAAATAAAACCATTAATTAATATGAACGTATAATGTATTTTAATGAAAGAATACATTGAACCCTCGTAAAGAAGCGTAATGATATTCTGTTTCGAGGAAGTGTTCGAACCATACGGTTGTTGTTAAAAATAAGTTTGCTTCTTATAATTACAAGGTAACATAGAGTAAAATAAAATATCAGAAAGAAAAGTGAAGCCAAAGTTTAACTAAAACAATTTAATAACAAAAAAGTGCTAAATTCTCCTAACCAGCGCGCAGCGGAGAGAAGCAGGGAAGTCGACAAAGGAATTGGGCTTATAAATCGTCATCCTTGAAGTTAGAGAAACAAGGTTGTTAAGATGGTTGAAATGCTGTTTCCGAGAGTGATAGGGAAGGAAGGAGGCGTCCGCGGCCTTCCGACGTAACAGAGAAAGAAGCAAGACACAACCCTCATCGAAGCGATGGTACATTGCGTTGAAAAAGCTACTGCAATTTAAGTGATGCGAGCTGTCGATCATAGTTTGACGCAAAGTGAAAATTGTTTACGATAAAGGGTTTAAACAATTACCTGCTATGAGGAGTGACAAAAGGCAGTACAACAAACTACTAAAGGGAAGGCGAGCTTGGATTACCTTCTTGTGACGAAGTAACGCAGTGACGTAATTGCAGAGATTAGAAAAGTTAGTGTTCTCTTTTTCAGAAATTGAGCTTGAGTCAGCACTAACACAGTGATATTGAGATTTAAGTTGAAGCCTGAAACGTTGGATTTGACCGGTTATAACCCAACTAAATGTAGTGTCGTGAGCAAAGATTCCACGAGCTAAGAAACGCTTTTGAGGGCGTAAACTTTTCCAAAAAACATTATCGTTCAATTAATATCAATAGTGCCTGGTATGTTAAATGTAGGATCGGCAAGCCTCAAGTTAGAAGGAATATTCAAGTAGGAAGTGTCAACAGAGTGACTAGGGGTATCTTCACCTATACTGTTAAGAATGAGACAGTTCAGTTTAAGATTAGTGTTTCTTTGACAAATATCTCTGAGCTTTAATTTTGAGGACTGCAAAGCTTGTGATGTTAAATCATTGATGCCTGATGCATGTGTGGGTGTTAGTGGAAGACAAAGTTTTTTAATTAATGATCGTAAAACAAAGTTATGAGTTGAGGCAGAGTCCAGCAAACCTCTTGCTTGAATCCAGTTGCCCTGTATATCCTGGATTTCAAATTGAACGGTAGATAACAAAACTTGAGCAATACGAAGGGTCTTGGCATTGTGAATGCAGGTAGACGCACGTGTCTGTTCCGGGTTGCTCTGCGTAGAGTTAAGAGACGCAGGCACTGATGACCTCGATGTGGCATGCTGATGTAAAAGAGTGTAATGTTTCATTTGGCAATGGAAACAACTTCTTTTTGAGGGACATTTAGACGCGAAATGACTTGGAGACAAGCAATTAAAACAATGCTGATGGTCCGAAATAAGCCTCTTCCTGTCATGAACAGTAAGTGCTCGATAAGCATCACAGGAATAGACTGCGTGGAACTCGGCACAAAGTATACATTTTGGGAACTTGTTGAGCGTATTACTAAGTTCTCCTTGACGGTTAAAGACAGTGGGACCAGTTTGCTTGTTCTCGACAGATAGGAGCTTATGTCCATTTGACAAGACATTAGGTTTGGCAACAGAGGTGTTGTGACATACAGGATCAGTTGCAAAGCTTTCGCACTGAAATGAAAGTGCGGTGAGAAGTTGGCACCGGCTGTTTATAAAGATGATGAGATATCCGAAAGAATGTTCGTCTTTGTGAGCGAGCTCAACCTCCCACGCCTTTAAAGTAGCAAAGTCGAATCTGGACGTGGCAAGATAAATCAAGAAAGTATCCCAAGTTTGGACAGGTTGATTGACTTTATATAGAGCTCTGACATAACGATGCATGAAGTCAACAAGGTCTCTTAAAGAGGTGGCGTCATTATGACCTACAACCAGCAGGTTGAACAGAGATCTCATGTGTCGCTGAACACGTAGGCGTACGATACTATATCTCTCTCTAAGCAAGTTAAAGGCGACAGTATAGTTGTCGGCGCTTAAAGGAAGTGTTTCGACTAGTGTCAGAGCTTGGTCGTACAGAGACGAGCACAAGTAGTAGAACTTATGGATATCGAGGATATCTGTATTGTCGTGGATATGGGAGCAAAATAGCTCATAAAAGGTATCCCATTCAGATTCAATACCTGAAAAATGAGGCAAATTTGTTTTTGGGAGCAAGGGTTTGGGTTTAAAAATGCCCTCATGGACCAAAGCAGATGCGAATTGAGCCGGGTTGATGACCTTAGTGTCTGGTTCGGTGAGATTGCGAATTAATTGATGGGCCTTGGCGATCCCTTCGAAATACAAGGGTTCGACTTCATCCCTATCAGATTGAAGTTCGGGGCAAACAGATTCAATGTCGGTTTGAATTTGATCATAATAATCGTACGAGCGTTCGTAAAGTTTCAAACAATGAGATAAGACGTCTAAGTTACACTCAGCGGGAGTTAAGTTTTTAAGAAAATTGCTAAACCTAGTGAGTTGTCCTTTATAGGAGGAACGTCTCGCAATGAGTATCTCATCTTTTTCAGTTGCCTGAGTTGGAGGTCCATATTTGAGATTGACAATTGGAGTGCAACTTACGATATTGGAGAGATTAGGAAATGCTGTCAGGTTGGCAACAGCAAACATGTTGAAAAGTGATAGACACTGAAGGAGACAGGATCGACCTCTTTCTCTCTCCACCAGCCTTGTACAGTATGATATATAGCTGAAGAATTCAAAGTAGATATTAGTAATTTGCAAAATATTGACAAATTGGATTCTCCCGGGTTTGTGGGACCATATTTTGGTAGGTTTATACTAAGTGTCAACACTACCTAAGGGAAGATGATTGAAAGAAAAGAAGAAAGGTTTAGGAGGGGAAACGATCGTAGGCAAACCGGAAGAGAATCCAAATCAAAATCATAAAGAAATAGTGAAAAAAAGAGGGATTTTACTGCACAAAGCCCATGAAGTACCTAAAATGAGCGGGGACTTGTGTAAGGCTAACGGAGAGTGCAGCGGGAGCTGAGGTCGCCGGCAAGCTATCACTAAGTGTTCTTTCCCTCCACAGTGTGATTGTGGGCATATTGTAGGGACGTAGTGTGCTGGCGAACCAAGTGGTGCCAAATAGCAATGAATTATGTACTTTTCTTTCAAAAGGGTGAACTTTTAAGAGAGCATTCTGAAATGCCAGAAAGATTTAAATTAGACGGAATAATTTTGTGAAGCGACACTGTCGGATCCCCAACAGAAAAGCCGAATGCCCCCAGAGTGGGCAGAGATAAAGCAACTATAGTGCATTTTTGCAATTTTTTTTATTATTACTGAGAATATTTAAAGAATACCAATTTTCGCACTTAAAGCAGGCTCAACTCTTACCCAGCAGAGTGCCGACTAAAAGTTTAGAACGGAAGAAAGCCTCAAACCTTACTTGAACAAAACCAAAATTTTAAACAGTGAACCATAAGTCAGAGTGAAAATCTCTACAAGTAGGAAGCTGGCAGAGCGAGCTATACTTGCCTTAATGATTTGCTAGAATTAGCTGTGATAACTAAGAGAAACTTTGTAAATGTTGTTATTGGAAGTTTTGTTTTAAACGCAACAAGTGATAGAGTTTTTAATAAACTTATCATTTAGGGCTTTGCCTTTTTCTTTGAACATAGAATAATTTCAGGAGAATGATTAGGGACGAGAAGGTCCTGCCTAACGGTTTTTCTAGCAAGAGAGATATAAAACATATAATAAAGAATTTATTTAACAAAGTAATACGGTTGCAAGAAATTAACAATTGTAGATCTCAGTTCTTATTTCGAGTTTAAGAACAACTTTTTTTGTTTGTTTTATAATCATTAAAGTTTTCAGACCTATAGTGACAATAAGAAACTTTACAATAGTTTTCGAAATTTACTTACAATTAAAAGGCTTTAAGCCTAACCCAATAAAGTAAAGAAATTACAATTTAGTTTAATATTTTGTAGGGTTAATTAGGTAGAGTATTAATTTTTCAAGAAAAACAAAGGCTTTTAAAATACCTTATCAGCACCAAAAGGATTAGACAATTCTGGGCGCAGCAGATAAGAAAAAGGAGACTAATAAGTGGTTCCTATAACCACTGTTATATTGACACAGAAATTAAGATATTCTACTTACAAATTGGGCAGGTCGTATTAACGAAACCTGGATTACATAAGTTAGATAATTTAACAATTTGAAGATTAGAATTTCCTGGTTAAAACAGGAAAAATTATGTAGTAAAATGTGGGCTATAGCCACGGTTATTTTTACAGAATGAATAAGTTTTAAGTGGAGAAAAATTGGGAGGGCGCCTATTTATAGACGAAGCCTCATCGAAATGTAGTAATTACCCTAAATTGTTAGTAAAAGGGATTGGGAGTGTAGGAATTTTTTATAAGTTCGAACGAATCGCGACGCGGTAGATTGTTGAACGGACACTTTTTTGTAGCACTGAAGTTTGTTGATAGATTGTAGATTTACCCTTTTGCTGTATGTATAGGTTCATTAAATTGCACTTTGACGGGTTTTAGCGGTATGTAGTCTTGATATCGCACTTGATGTATTCACTGAGTTCGACTTGAATAGGTTTATTGCGTTGGAGAGTTTTTGGATTGCAGTTAATTGTTCTGTTTCACTTAAATTTGCGGTAATTTTGACAATATTGAGTATAGTTCATCACGGTTGACAGTTTACTTTGAACGTAAAGTTCCAGAGCTGTAGTGACAGTTTAAAAGGGCAAGTAGACATCCCACGAAGGTAGACAAGTTAAGGTTTAGACAGTTATGATTTTGAAATGAATCCCTCGTTGCAGGAAAGTATTCCCTTATTTAGTTCAATAAATGTTGAATTTCATGACTTTAGTAGCAAGCCTGGTTGGCGAAGAATAACGGTTCCCTCGTGGGGCAGTTATTACTCAAGTTTGAGGAAATCCCAACACTGCCTATAACTTCTATTAAAAGCATTCAAATGCTGTTTAAAATCTTCTAAAATGCTTTAAAATCAATGTAGGTTTTGTGCCCGTTGGGGGAAGTTATCTGGTCACCACCAACCGTGTATGGCCTCCCAGATGACCTCTTCCTCCGACCACATACCGAAGAAGAGGATTGGAGTGCACACCAATAGGGCTCGCCGGCTATGAGACTCCCCTGTCCCAAGGATCAGGTTCCCATCATGATTATAAATGTCAAAGACATCCCTGGTAATACACCCCCAAAATAAACAAGCTACTAAAGTAGGTAGTCCAGACTTAGGAAAAAATCGTTGGAAATATTTATTAATAAGTACCAACCCCTAACCTAGGATCAGAGGGTATCTAATCGGCTAATCCGCTATCTAAGTAAACAAAAAGAAGAAAAGAAACAACCCCTAAGCTAGGAAATCAACCCTAATGAGCAGTTCTATTTACAATCGAAAAATAAAGCTAAGCTGGGGAAAATGGTACAAAAATCCTAATTTAATTACAAAGCAAAAGGTAACGATGTTCTCTGAAGAATCATCGTGCCAGAAAATAGTCAAACATGACTGCAAAAATCTAAAGTATACTGGGACCCTCCCTCATTTACATTTACTATTATCTGTCTAAGCTAAACCTTCCATTACAGAATCATCGGATCTAAGCGTCCATGTTAGCAACAAAATAGTAGTATAATAGTCATTTGATTACAATAGTAAGCATTACAATTTATCTGTACACCAAAACTACAGATCATAAAACAGTAGGGTTCACAAAGAGAAATATGCACTTAAATAAATCAATAAACACAATAAATATTGTTATTGCCCTTCCTACTACGAAATGGAGACTGTTTGCTCCATTCGTCATCTAATATGTGCAAGAATCAAACAAAGCATGCCATCAGAGCATGTCATCAACAATAAAGGGTACTCGACCTACGAGCTAATTACCTCCAGTGAGCTACTGGCTCCTGTGAAGGCTAACTGTGTGGTTTCTCTCTAAATATTCCCTTCCAGGGACATCTTGTATCAAGCACATTGCATTGGTCCAGGCGAAAAGTAAGTACGATCAAAGTTAAACAGCTGATTAAGATTTAACTGTAGTTTTAACCCACGTCGGTTTAATAATAATGAACTTTCATGATTTATGCGTTTGTGATTATTACTATCGTCGTTTAGGAGTATCTTAATTATGTAGAATGACCAACTATGCAGAATATGAAGAATAAACCCAACAGAGTACAAGTGGCCTCTGCCTGTTACAATAACACAATCTTATAGACATTAGTCGTAAGTCTGCATCAGATGCTTACGAGATGTATGATCCGACAAGTCATAACAATCTTGAGCTCTAAGCGGCTCCAATATCATAACAATATAATCTAGTCCACAATAACACTACTACCAGATGGGCATGCTAAACTCCATCGAAAACCATTCAAGAAGTATCTAATCGCGTTCCTCTACTGGATCACAAAAAGAGGTAACCTCAGCAGTCATCCATATGAATCTGCTGGCATGCACCAAAAACGGAAACCACCCCACTATCCTCGGGTCAGAACACAGCAAAACATCAATCACCTTAAGTGAGAAAAATACAAGCCTTCATAAACAAAAGTGTGGTTCATTCCTAAGAATTTCTCTGATAGTATCAATAATAATGTAATAATCCTTCTTAATTCGCTTACAACACATGCGAATTAATTAAACAATGGAAAACGTGACTTTCTAGTCACCCTGTACTCAACAATTAACTATGACATAATTTACATTCCATTCGAGCACCATGAACTGCTCGACAAAAGATTTCCTTTCTAGCAAAAACAAAAGAGAGTTGTGTCGTGTGTCAACTGTCTCGCACGGAGACTCGAGTTAGCTGCTGGGACATTTAACTGTAATAAAACCTTGAGCGCCGTCAGCTGTCATCCTAGCGGGCTCAAATATTGCTTATAACAGCACCTCGCTTCATTACGTGGCAATGTCTATCAAAATTTTGATGAAAACGTGTGTAATTCACTGAATAATGTTCCTAGTTTTCAGCCATTACACTTGACAATATAATGACACTGTTCTTTGTACAAAAGGCATCCTAATTCGCCTTAAAAATCATTGGCAAACTTGTACTAGCTTATAACTTAGCAAAGAGTAGCAACAGAAAGTTATGCGTACTCACAAAAGTCTTTGGAAGAGATTCCACTGTATGACAAAAATTATTATATTCGAAACATTGTGCGCTATGCACTTCAAAGCTAATAAATGTTATTAAAAACACCATTCTCCTGGGTGATGGTTGCAAATGATACGATTAAAGTTGAATGTTCGGTTTAGAGTGTGTTAACCCACAATCACTCTCATCCACTAATATGATTCTGCTCGAATATTGGTTCTAAGACCATTCAAAAATATTTACAATAACGTTGTAGATGCGTAAACTTCACAGCATCAAAATGATACGACCGGTTACAGTGGCGTACTGAAATATCTCATTTAATGAGAGCCTCAAAGTAAAACTATGCTTTGAGCATCAGTTAATCGGAGTAAATTATTGATCCATGTTATAGATGACGTCCATTCTGTGGCCTACACAATTGTTACAGATTTTGCACCTGGGTTCAACCCATGAGGTGTCTAACTCTAGGCATGAGCTATTCCAAATCATGTGGAAGCTCATAAGAAAAGTGAAATACGCTGTCAGTGGTGTCTACAGAAAATAGAAAAATCCTACCTAAATGACTGTTATTCGTACGGTTGTCTACATCTAATCTAGCCCTGATCCGAAACCAAATAGGCCTACAAGTGAAATTAAACGGAAACTCACGGCGGCTGTTGTTCACCTCAAACCATCTCTGGTTTCATTTTGAGGGGTCAATCCTCAAATTCCAGGAGTAGAATAGTACCTCATCGGCCATGGTTAACGAAATCCTTGTATCGGCTTCGATTATGCAGATGTTATTAGGTGGTCATTGGCTCCTCCATTGTGGTGTTTAAGCCCTCATCACCATCCTTGTGGTACGGGGGTTAAACGGCATGTAGATAAGTTCAGACATCCTTGAAGTTCTAGTAGAAGTGATGAAACAATTTTAGGTGATAATTCACTGATTTTCATACTGGTGGCACTTTGCAACACAGGCTTTACACTGGGCAAGCTTTATACTAAAATTGGCCATGCGCCTGCTTTCACTGAAACTATATTTTCCACAGATTCTATTTTTATATTGAAGCACTATCACTTTGATATCAGTGCAATCCGTTGCTTTTAAAGATCCGCCCTTGCACGGCGTGTTTCTTGTAGATTGTAGAAATATTGTAGCAATTAATGGCAATGAATATTGCTAATATTTTAACACTTGAACAATTTTTCCTGACACACTGTTCACCATGTGGTGTTGCGTTGCACATGTGCTTCTAGCACAAAAAATATCAAATTCACAGTTTTGTCGAAATATCACTTTCCCGTGATGAAACTTGTGTAAAATACGTTTTTCACTAGCACATTGGTGCTTAAATGATCCTGGATGCTTTTGCAATCCGTCGATGATAGACTCACTAGTCCTGTGATAATGATGCACCATCGGTCTACTTGACCGGACCTGAAAAATATACGTCCATGCGTCTCAAGCGCAAATGGGTTGTCGCTTCTGCCTAGCATGGCGTGTTCCAGCTTCGACTACCGTCAAAGTCATTTAGCAACTAATTCCTTGTGATTCGTGTTTCTGCGATGAAAATACCTTTTAATTACCAAAATACAGTGAATATTACTCCATTTTAAAGTTGCTGATAATGCAGAATTACATATTATGCTTTTCTTAAGTGTGCACATCGTAGATAAAAATCTGCGATCATGAATAAAATAATCCAGGCTTTCAAATAAAGTCAAAAGTTCTCCTGAAACTGAGACAAGCTTCTAGAATGCGTTCAGTGATTCATGGTTGGAGTATTCCATGCTGCTACGAAAAATCATCACCAGCATGAGCTTGAGCAGGCTCAGTATTTACTTAACTTGCCATGATGATTGAAGATTAAAGACTTCTGCGGCCGTTATGCTTAAAATTCTGTCATGGCTTCGATTTGAATCACCTCATGAGTATTGAGGAGGTGTTCCTCCTTTAGAGAATTGAACTTATCACTCGAAGTCCGAACTAGAAGTGGGGCGAGTAAAGATGCACACGAGAGAGCCCGAAAGACGAAGGGGTGGCGGAAGGAAACATTGGAGTCTAAACAGTGTAGGAAACATAGCAAAAGAAAATTTTCAACATTATGAAAATGCGATACATCATACGCCTGCTGGAATGGTGTGTAAGTCCTCTTGAACTCGATGAATCCCAAAAAACTTCGGCGGGTTGCCGTGTGGAGCGCCGTAACTTTGCAAGGAATACATAACTGAAACAAACTTAAGTACATTTTAGAGCATGTTCAAAGAAAAAGGGAATACCAAGCGGGTCCCTGTTGGTGTCTGCGAGGGAAAATAAAAGAAACTAATGAAAATGAAAAGGAAAGAGCAGCAAGAGTTAACTCTAACTAACCGTGTATTCCAAAGAATACACCACGGCGAACCTGTTTCTTTTATCTCTACCGTTAGTATAAAACAAAGTCCCCGATTCTTGAATGTTCCGAGTAATCTCGAGAACCGCTGGGTAGATTTCGATGTGGCTTTCACCATTCTGTAAAGGATTTCTCGAGGAAGGTGTCTGTGGAAAATAATTTAATTATGTCCAAAGGAAGCCGAGCAGTAAGGATTTCAGTGATTCGACTCGAAGAAAAGCCTACCATACGTGCGCCTTTTAAGCTTATGCTGGGTAAACCGTTAAAAATATGTATATAAGTTACTATAAGTGTAAGAATTGTTCAGCATGAAAAGTTCTACAAAAAGGTCCAGGACATCATATCTCTATCTTCAATTTCTAGCTTCGCAGAAAATTTATGAGCTAGCTAGCGAGCAAGCCTATCGCCCCAGTTTCAGCCTTCGTTCTGTAGAATACACAGTCAAGTGTAGATTGGACGGAAGGGATATTTGGGTTTCATGCACCTCGCCATTCTTAAATTACATCTGACAAGTATTCGTTGCACATGCTATCTCCATGATAATATAATTAATAGCCAGTCCGTGATTTTAACCCATCATGCCGAGACGGAAATCGAAAAACATACGGATTTTTAAGCCTACGCTGGGTAGACCGTTAAAGATACCGGGCTAAGCCGGGGGTTGATAGTATATATAAGCGTAAATGTGATGAACTATTATTTTTCTTACATACCTTTTAACTACTTGTTTACGTTTTATTCTTTGCTGTTTATTCTCTCTTTCTATTCTTACATGAATACGTCACACACACCCAGTCCCAGTCCCTGAGCGTAAGAAGTCTAGGTGGTTATGCATTGTAGAGGGGTTCAATATTGATCAAAATTAAAGAGATTAAAATCCCCACGTCCCGCCGGGTATTGAACCCGGGACCCTTAGGATCAAATTCTAGCCACGGAGTCGGACTTATAGGTCACCTGGTTGGAAACTCAATTTAGAAATACGAAAATGTTATGGGAAGGGAGGAATGAACTGGTTGGAGAGATATCGACTAACCTGTATCAGAACCTGTCAGCCAGCTTAAGGCAGGTCGTGATTTCAGCATAAGTTATGCGAGCTTCGGGAATTACGGGGTGTTTTTGTTTTCATGCTGTGTGTTTACATACGAGAGAGAAGAAGAATTTGTTGAATGAAGATGGAATCAAGATGGCTAGGTGGTTGTACATTTTAGAGGCAATTTAATATTGTACACATTTGATGGATGAAATTAAAGGATCAATTGCTGTTAAGATAAAATGTGTGTGTATGGATTAATATGGGGTAAACTATTTGTGAAACCTGTGTCTACTGATGATGTTGGTATGACTCACGGGAGCAATGCCAGGATAACTGAGGAGCATCGGAACAAAAACAGGTAAATCTACTTTTGCTGTTATTACAGAAAGTAACTGAGTGGTTGCACACATTATGCAAAGAAGGATAATACCATGATAGGTTATAGTAACAGGAAACACTATTCCGAGCGTTCAATCGATTGCGAATTATCTCTTTCTCTTACCCAGATTTTAAGTGCAAGAAAATGGAGATATCTGGTTGTGATCCGACAGTTTGGAATTATTGGATTGTGCTCCGACCGAAGTGGATATATCAGGTTTTGATTAGGCATCATAATATGTCCATTTTCAGTGCACTGCAGCATTACGATACTATCATATGCGATACATCGGATTTGTCTTGGGAGCTAAATCAAAGGAAACTAAGGACAGTATACAACGATTTGGTTCCCCACATTTACAGATCACGAAGTGCTCTTTTAATATTGGTTTTCGGTCACCTTCCTCTGATGCTTATAGTACATGCAACGTAGGCCTACTAGAACACAGAATAAGGGAGAAAACCGATCCGAGTGTGTTCATGACGCCAAAAACGAGTACACACTTTACGTACAAAGGCATTTTATAACTTGTGTAAAAACAAAACAATGATCCTGATTCAGTGTCATTCTGTTTTGGTTTACAACACGTCCAACCCCTGCCATGAACGAATATCCAAGAATCATTTTATGCACGACAAATGAGTTTCTATATCATTAGTTTTGTCGCTATGGACTCGAGAAATCCAACGTTTTATAAATGGACTGAGGACGTAGGTGAAAGGGGTTGGTTCAGGACTCCTGCATTACTTGGAACCATTGGTATTAGACGGAAAAGGAATGTTGAGAGTATTGTGATGAATGACAAATACTCTCACATCATACTCACAATAATACTTTTGGCTAGTCAACTAATCACCGGCACATTTAGAGAAAATTTGACATTTGGCATTTGACATTTCTTTCTCTCCATGTTTCTTTCTTTCTTTCTTTCTTTCTTTCTTTCTTTCTTTCTTTCTTTCTTTCCTTGAGCGCCACTTACCTAGTGTTTCTCTGTTTTATATATGACTTCTTTGAGGGAATTGATAGGGCCAAAACGTAGGGTGATTTTTTCAGGAGGGCTTTCCAGCTAGGATTTAAGCTTCGCAGGACTTCCCAACATCTGAGTAGGTTAGGAACTTGTGTACATAGATGTAACGTAGGTGTGTGTTTCTAGAAATAATAAGCCATGGGTTATTTTTTAGAAATTTGGATATCCTTTTATCTTTGCGTTTTCCTTCCGATATGCGATTGGGTTAGTTCATAATATCCCCTTTCAATCCGATACGACCCTGGGAATAACACTTTGTGCTCTGGACCAGCTGAAAAGCACTTCGTCTCTCCTCATGTGTTACGCTTGTAGATGGATCCCGTGAGGTGGCTTCGGCCGCCTACCACGTGCTATCCTGACGTGAACGGGCGCAATAGGCAGGCCTACATTAGAAAGTCAGACTACATTATTTAAACGCTTATAGCCACTTATAGTTAGATTTAACCGAATGGAAAGAACAACAATACACACCGTCTAAAATATCTCCTCCTACAGCTCCATTATAACATATAATACTTGTATATGCATAGTGGTTGTAATAGTAATAACTTTTCAGAAATAGCCTATGTATTTATTTATGTGCTTAAAAGTGGAAAATATGTGACTAAGTTTCTAAAATATGCTCTTAAATTTGTATCATATAGCCTATATGTCTCCAAGCTACTCGAAATATAGTTGAAACGTCTAGCTACTTGAATAATAACTGTACAAAATGTTCCCGCTTAATATGCCGAGACTTGCCTCAGTTTCCGAATCTTACAATATTGTTGGAAATGCTCGATACGAAATCATGTATTTATTTATTTATTTATTTATTTATTTTATTTATTTGTTGATGGTACACAACAGGGCTCAATGTGCGCCCTAATAACAGTGCACTGACACAGTAAAATACATTTCCTGATATGTCTACATTAAGTATTAACATCTTAATGTAATTCTTTAAACTAGGAAGTCCACACAGATCAAAATGCATAGTAGTAAAAAGCTTAATCTAAAGATAATATAAAAACTAAATCTAAATTTGATCTAATGTCAAATGTAAAAACTGGTTTTGAAATTATTACATAGTAAACTAAAAGGTAACATGAATAACTAGGGAACAGGCCTATCCACATATATACATTGTTGATTCTGTTTTGTGTGATAATTTTATTTCAAGTATGAATTAGAGTGACTGGATTATAATTTCCAAGAACGGTCTGATTGAGAGACAGAAATCTAGTTTCCAGTTTACACGAACCGCATCGTTGTAAATACTGCAAAGCCTCTATACAGGTGAATTGTTATGTGAAGTAGTATTGGTTATATCATTTTTGAACGTCAAAGTTGATCTTGTAGTTAAGCGAGGGATGTTGAAATTTAGGAGCGATAGGAAAAATGAGTTATCAGTTCGACCGTTAATAACTTTATAAAGGAATTTCACATCATTCACTTGCCTTCGAGACTCCAAACTAGTCATGCCGAAATTCAACAAAAGTTCACCGTAGGGTACCATGTGTGATTAATTGCCCGTTATTTTGTGGTGTAAATATCTGAGGAATTTCTTTTGAACTTGCTCAATGGATTTAATGCATGTTTTCTGCCAGGGACTCCATACTAGGCTGGCGTACTCGAGCTTGGATCTCACCATGGCAATATAAAGGTTTATGCAGGTACTGGTCCTAATGAATGGCATAGTGTTTCTTATTATAAACCCTAACATGAGGTAAGCATCCCCGACCGTCTTTTGCACATGACAAGTGAAAGCAAGCTCTCGGTCAAACAGAATCCCTAGATCTTTCTTCTCGCTTACTGTTTGCAATGACTTAAGTCCAATTCCATAAACAAATGTGATTGGATTCTTTTTACGTGTAAAGGTATAATTTGTTTTCTCTACTCCTTTTGGGTATTTTATTTAGGTAATTTTGTAGTAGAGTGCAGTCATTAGTGGAAGAAATTGATTTAAAACTTTTGAAGTCATCTCCATATAAAAGACTATTTGAGTGGCAAATCGTTTATCATTGCTAGAACAATCAGAGGTCCAAGGTTCGAGCCTTGGGGTTTTCCGGAATGAACTATGTATTCCTTTGAGACAAAACAAATTGTTTCCTGTCTCTGAAGTAGGAGCTGAATAATTTGAGTAATGGGTGGGAGAATCCCAAAATACACAATTTTTTAAGAAGGATATCGTGATTTATTGTGTCGAACGCTTTCTCGAAATCTGTAAATATGACATCGATTTGCCCTCCTTTATCTAACTCTTTAGATATAATGTGAGTAAAATTAGTTGCATTCGTCACTGTAGATTTCCTGGATAGGAAACCATGTTGGTTATCTGTTACGAGTGGTCTGCGACATACTGATATTCTTCCGTGCAATATGAATTCAAATACCTTGGTTACTGCAGATAAAATAGATAAAGGACGGTAGTTATTAATTAGTGATGGATCTCCCGATTTTAGTGTAGGGCAGATGAGAGTGATTTTCCAGACGCCAGGGAACGTACAAGTTTGTATGGGTAAGTTAAATATAAAGTTTAACGGGTCCCTGAGACTTTCAACACATCCCTTAACTATATACGTTGGAATATTATCAGGACCAGCCGACTACTTAGGTTTAAATTTTTAATGCTATTTTAACCTCTTCCTTTGGGACAATTTTTATCTGAAGGGTGTTGGGAGTATTCGAATTGCAGGCTGGGACTTTGTATTGGGCTGACTGAGAGTCATACACTGATTTGAAATATGTCGCAAAACCTTCAACAATGGAATCACCCCTATCCAATTCTTCATTATTATATTTAAGAGTGTCGCATGTGTTCCTATTTTTTCTTGTTTTTAATGAACGTCCAAAATGTTTTGTTCAATGTTATGGATATATTTGTTATAAGATAATTTAATGGCCTTCTTAATTCTGATCTTAATTCTTCAAAACGTAGTCTATGATGATCTGAGTAATATTTTCTCTTCCTATGGTATTCCTCCTCCTTCAATTTACTCTTTGTTTCCCTAGAGAACCAGGCAGGATATTTTCTGTTCGTTTGTCGTTTACATATAGGAACGGTTTCGGCAAGTACTGTGTTAAAAATCTGATAAAACAGGTCTACTGCAGTATTTACATCAGTGCACTCGTATATTTGACCCCAGGCACCATCCGTCAACCGAGTGTACAGCTGCTCAAAATCGGCTTCCTGGAAGTTAAAGGTATCATTAGGATGGATATGTACATGGTTTCGACATATTGCTAGAGATATTTCCACATCCAGAGCAGGGTGGTGGCGATCGAGCGGTAAGAGTGGGTCAGTGTTTTCAGTTACATTTATGTTGGGTTTGTTGGATAGAACTAAGTCCAGCGTCCTCCCGTTGTGGTTTAGTACTGAATTATAAGATTTTAGCTGAAGATAATTAATAAAATTCACGAGGTCTCTTGTGGGAATATTGTCGTCTTTAATTATTGTACTTTGTATTGTTGGGATATTGAAGTCACCGAAGATTAATAAATTTTTATCATATATATCTGTGCTGGATTCCAACCACCGGCATAGTTCCCTGTATGTTTCTACTTTTGAAGCTGGTGGAATGTACACATTGCAGACGTAGGATTCCCTCTAATAACCAGTTTCACTAATAGACATTCCAAGCTGCCAGTCATTCTTTCGACCTTGAGTACTGTTAATCCGCCTCGGACCAACCCCTACTCTGGCAAGCCTCTCAGCCCTGTACACTCTGTATATATCATAACGGACCTCACTGTCAGAGATTTTACTAGATAACCAAGTTTCTGTAATTAGAATTGTCATACAGTTTGGTGATCAGGTTTTCATTGAATAAATATAATTTTGTATTCATTCCTCCTACATTTTGATAATGAATGGATAATCCAGGTTTGGATACCATTAGAAAGTGTTCAGGTCATCCTCATTTCGAATTACGATGACTCGAGAACCTTCAGATTTGCGTATTTTAATATGTCCATTTCTTACCCACAGGAAAGCATACGTCTTCTCTCTTCTGATGTTCCGAGCTTGTGCCAGCAACTTCCTCTTCTCTGGCGATAAACTATCGTTTACATAAATTACATTGTCGCCAGGAAGACCGACGTGACGAGTGAGATATTCCGTTTCACCCGGCGTCGCTCCATGAAATGCTCCTTGTCGTCCCGCCGAACGAATTTTAAGATTATGCCACTGTGTTGATGATTAGGTGACTTAGGCAGTCGATGACAGGCATCTACCATTGTTTCAGTGACGACCACATCCAGAGCTTGACCTACTTTCTTCACTGGTTCAATAATGTTTTCGTTAGGAACTTCCGGGACACCGTGTATTTCCACCGTATTCCTACGTTGGTACTGCTCAGATTCTCCTAGTCGGTTTTCAAGGGATTTTAGCTTCGCCTTGAGATTGACATTTTGCTGGGTTAATGTCTCAATGTGTCCTTTACATTCCTTAATTTCTATCTGCTGGTTTCAAATTAATGTTACACAATCGTCTAGTTTCTTATGGCACAATTCCATTGAATTACCTAGATCAGTCTCTCTCGCTCTTTGTTCGTCTTTTATGATTTTAAGTTGTTCGTTTAAGTCTTTCAGCATTCCATTGATGGAGTATCTTTGTTACTTACACTGTCACTTATAGTTGCACTATAGTCCACACATTGCACACACAGCCACTCGGTGAATCTGTTCAATGTATTCGCACACTTCTTGTGGAGCCACTTTTACATGAACCACACTGTACCTTTCTAGCTTTTCCCAAGCTACCACCGCACTCTCCACAGTCGCCCATGTTGCTGATGCAGGTGAAAACTCCTATGTAAACAATTTACTAGGAAGTTAGTAATTGTAATTGATGTTCTTATTAATAACTGGGCAACGTATACACTTATATTGTCGGGTGACACATATAGTTTAGTTTCTTCCTGGAATACACTCTTATATACACAATGTTTTCGGAGCTACTCACTGCTGTGTTGTTCACTCAGCCGCCATGTAATAGTTTCGCAGACCACTGTAATTTCAAGTAAAATTTCCTGTTAAGGTAAGGACTCTAGGATTTTGGAGGCATAATGGGACCGTTGTTTATACATAATACTATACATAATGACCGAGGAATTCCTGTTTTGAAATACCGTATCCAGGGCATTAATGCATGCATCACCGTGAGTAAGTCGAGCGTCGAACTTTGTTCCTGGACCACAATACTACTATATTGCAGAGACAAAGGTGCATTCAAGAAATAGAGAAGGCAATTACTGGAATTGCCAAGAGTCGAAAATGTGGGTAGCAGTCATCTAAGAAGTACCACTTATCACCAAAATATAGAAAATATGTACTTATGAATAAATATGCCAGAATATGTATTTATTTATAAAAACGGCAATAACATGTAAATAAATAGAAAATATTTAGGTAAATAAAAACGAGTCGCCTCCGTAGCGTAGCGGTCAGCATGATAAGCTGCCGCCCCGGAGGTCCTGGGTTTGATTCCTGGTTCTGCCACAAAATTTGAAAAGGACTGGAACGGGATCTACCCAGCCTCGGGTGGTCCAAATGAGTAGAGGGGGTTCGATTCCCACCTCAGCCATCCTCGAAGTGGTTTTCCGTGGTTTTCCACTTCGTCTTCGGGCAAATGTCAGGATGGTACTGCCCCCGAAAATTGAATTATTCTGGGACAAAATGAGAGTATTTTCCGTCCCCATGATAAAATTTAACTAGCAAATATAAAGTCTGGAAGTGTGACACAGGAGGGTAGTGTTACAAGCTCGAGGCCGTGGGAGAATCCGATCACGTGATATATTGCACAATAGACGCTTCTAAAAGGTTAAAATTGGCATAGCAACTGTGAGTTTGGAAATTAGTATTATACATATTGTTATAAATTATGCTATTGGATCCCAGCTCAGAGCCAATGAGAAGAGGTCTTATTGAAGACGGGATCAACTTCAACTACATAATTTGGTGAAATTATGCATTTAGGCCCTTAGAAGAAGATTTTCTTATTTGGTAATGAAGAGAATATTAAAAGAAATTATGTCTGATACTTTAAAAACCGCAGATCGGTTAATCTACGCAGTAATAAGCATTAGTAATCTACGCGCTAAAATTATGGTGGGAGATTGATATAGCCGCCAAAATTTCGACTTGGAGGGGGAGATCCAAGGATCGAAGTTCTTATTCCAGCAGTCTTTGAAGAGTGAGGAAGTGTTTTTACTGGGTTAACGGAGATCCCAAAGCTTTGTCCGAGTGCGACGACTGTCGACTTGTGGAGACGCGAGGATAGCAAGGTAGAACGTAGGAGATTACCGCACTTCCATTTTATGTGAAGTTGTGAGGAACATTGAAATTAGTATATCTCTGATATAATTTTTGAGTTTAACTAAGTGAATATATATAAAGAACAGGTCGAATACAATATTCTGTCGAAAGTAGAGAGTTCTAAAATTTACCGTTTCGACAATATAAGCCTGTTAAGACAGATTTTCAAATGTGTTGGAAATAAAGCTGAATATCATTTTAGATTGCAACGTGAAGTTGGCGAACGCAGTTCAAGTGAACAGTAGCGAAGAACTTTTAACATAGGCGCATCAAATAAACATTATTATAATGACTATCATTATTCTTCAAATGGTTTCATTCAACATAATTAACATTGTTGATATGATGAACTAAATAGTCATGCGCCAGAGACATATTCGATAACAGAAGTTAAGATACAATGATGGAACTTCGTTATACGACGTATTCTTGAATACAGACGTAGTGTACGGTCCATCTTGTACATTTTCGTCAGTCTACGAACACTAATGTAACATCAATTAGCAATAGAAATATTTCATTCACCATTTATATGAATATTTCTATAAATTATTCCAATGATGAGGCTGATACATATTTGCAACGGAGAATGAAGATTCTACAGAAGAGATTTGTCAAGATGCTAGGGGTAGCCCAGCAACCACAGAAGAATTTGCCAGGAGGATGTCGTTCGACCCCAGGCGAATGTTGGTGAATTCCTGAGAGGGAACGTTTTTCCTATCTCTGAGGTCGAAGATCCGAGGTTCGAATGCAGATCCATCTCAGTATCTTGAACTGAGGAAACATCTAAAGTATTGTGTGAATACTTACATAGATCTTCAAGTTTTCGTCCAAATAAGGTAGCTGCGTCAACGATCTTACTCCATATTTTCACATTTCATGTATATCAGTGTTTTCAAGTATTTTACACTTCAGATGTGTGCTAAGATTTTTATGCTTCAAGATTATTTAGATGATTGCATTTCATCTATTTTTCAATTTTATTCTACGGATGAGTTGTGGAACTGACATTAAAATTGTGTTTGAGGAATCATATTGCATCATAGAAGACTAGTCGTTTCGACTCTCGAATTCTAATAATTTTATTTAAACCAAGTATTCTGACATTGTGTCATAGCTTCTTGAGCACTTTAATGTAACAACATCAAACTTTAAGAGCAGAAGAAACAGCGAATGATATTGTTATATCATTATTGTACATAAACTGTCGACGATCTAGGAAATACTAGTCGTTTGATAAGACCGAAGTCTTAATCCCTATAAACATTCTTTGTGTAGAGTGGAAAAACATTAAGACGTTGACAAACCTTTTTATTATTTGTAAAGGTGAGAGCTTTGTTCATTTAATATGTTAGAGGAAATACCTTTTGATAGAAGATTATTCAAATCTTTGGCTAGGAATTCAAAGCTAGTTTTTCCCGGTCAAGATTGAATTCTATTTGACACTATAAATAACATGTGTGTTATATTACACTATTTGTGTAACATCACGTCATTATGTAGGCGTGATATTACAACGACAAGCAATTTAAAGCTTGATCAGTGAAGTGAGACAGGAGTATTATTTTTATTACACGTATTTGCGACAGACGAGTTAACAGTTAATTATATTTTTGTGGAGTTAACTTTAGGAGGTCAATCACGACAGTCTAATATCGTTCATTACAATTGGAAGTTTCGTTTGAAGAACTTAAGTATGTATAATTGTAGATCAGTTGTCATGTGAAATGATACTGAGGGCCATGCCTTTATTTGAGAGAAGTTCCTACAGAAGAAATGTTAATAACAATTAATCCATTTTTGGTTATTGTTTAACATAGTGGATTATAATAGTTTATGCCATATATACTGTTATAGGAGGATTTGTAGAGCTATGAAGTGCTCGTGCGAAGGGAGTTCCGCATTTTAAGGGAAGTCAAAGTATTGTTGTTCTTTGATAAGAAGGCATGGATCATGATAAGAGTCATTGGATACAAGTAGTCCAGTTCATGTGAAATAACTTTTTAGCTGTGTTGACAGAAGGGTTTTTAGCGGAAATACAACTAGAGAACGATTGTCTACTCATGTCAATGATACAATTATTATATTTTATTAAACCCGAAGTTATGTGATTACGTACAGTTAACCTTAGTCAGTCGATTGTATTAGACCGACAATGTAAGGAAACCTATATAAGACGATGTGTAAGCAGTATATGAAAACTACGGAGTGTTAGAAAATATTTATGTGGAAAAACCAGTGTATATAATTAATTGAGAGTTGTATTGGAACCGAGGATCCAGAATCTCGAATGTAACGTGTTGGCAACACTAAATAGTGTATATTATTATGAACAGATTACATGTAAATATTTTTCGGAAATGATTTAATTAGTTAAATAATTTTAGTAGGATTTATTAATCGAATGTTTTAGAATAGCGTGTGTTTTGTGAGCAGATGTTTTTTATGAATGATTGTCCACTGTTAAGAGTAATTGTTGAACCGGATTGGTCTAGAACAATTTCGGGGTGCGAATGAAAGAATGTATAAAAATTTTCAGAATGATTGTTAAAGGAACATAGAAGTTGTGAGCATTTTTGTAAGATCGGAATGTTAATTGTACGTGTATTTTAAACGCACACAAAGCAGTCTCATTGTAGGCTAGCCGGAATGATTCACCGTTAGGATTGGAGAGCGGTGTGACATAATATGAACAGGTGAAGATTCACAGCTTTCTATAAAATGTAAAAAGTTCTGAATGCAGCGTGGTGCTAGCGTTTCATTGATAAAGCCAGCTAATGCACGTGCGTTTTCCCGACGCGTGCTAGTGAATGTAACCAGATGTCAGGAATGCCATGAATGTAAGAGCCTTCCTTAAACGTTTTTGTTACGTAGTGTAGACCTATACCTACCAAGGCTTTCACGTTGATATTTTAACACGGCATTGTAGTAAGATGTGTAGTAGAAAGGAAGTGTGTATGATTGTGTGGTTTTATTTTCTTTTGTTATTAAATTAGTTTATTGTTATTTTGTTTATTTAGGTTAGTTTACCATTGTTAATAAATTTATTCAGTTCGTTATCTGTTGTTGTTCACGTGTGATTCATGTTGAATATAAGGATTAGAGTATTGTGGATGTATTGTCGGCGAAGCTGAGTTCCCAGTCCCCGAGAACGTAAGTGAAGGTAGGTGTGCCCCGTGTAGTTTGTTGTTGATCCACAATATTCTCGTAACTGCAGTATGTACATCCCTAAAGGCCATGTTGGGAGCGATTTCTAATGTTGTAATTGGCCTGTGCTGTTAGAAATAGGCGATCCAGCTGGGGCAATGGATATTCCATCAGGCTACATTCCGGATTTACGGGTACAGTACTTTACCCGTATCCTAGTGGTCTTACCTGTTGAAATCCGAACACACATCTGGATAGTAGAATCTGGAAGCACCCGGCTAAATAAAACCCCAAAAATTCTACCAAAGTGGATCAACCAGGGATAGGAACACAAAAAGTAAAAAGAATGCGTTAAGAAAGCACCAGTTGAAAAGAACAAAAAGAACTAGCTCACAGGAGAACTCGAGAATCTCTAAATAGATATCGTGCATATGGCTTACGTTGGGAAAAGTTGCCCTCTGGTCCTCCTAACACATCCTGTTATTAATATAAATCACTAGATCAGCGTATAATTAAAATAGAATAATCAATTTATTAACTGAAGACGTCGTAGACATATTGGATGACGATTGTCAAATAATAAAGAAACAAAATTAATAGCGTCTTCTTAATGACGGAACTGATGTCCATATTGCATCAATAGCAAATATTTCTGTCAACAGAAATGGTTGGTGACGATATCACACTATCGTACTCGATTATACACAAATATCTGTAAAGTTTAAAGCAATTGTTATATATACACCTATTTACAATGTTTTTCACTTCCGAATCTAGCCAAGATTCATATCAACCATTTGAATTCTCATTATATCATTGCTTCATGAAAATGAAAATCCACAGCCTGCTTGCAGTCTCCGACCGGGTCAGGAATGGAATGAATGAAGCCCCCATCTAGTGGCGAGGATATGAACTGTGCCGGCTGCCGAGGCCTGACGCACTCCTCCGGGGCAATCATTGCTTCATAATTATATCAAAATCTGTCTTATTCGACAAACGGTTAAGTTAATCATAGTTTCATGGTTGGTAATTTAAATCGTAATCTCGTTCATATCCTTCAACATTATTCAAGTTTCAATTCACGTTTCACACTTTAATATAATTTATATTTAACAATCCAATCCGTAAATATAAATATTCCTTCTATAAATTTCAATGGTGGAAAGTCTTAAACATCAGCATTATTGCTTTACTAATCGTGCTCTTTCGCGAATAAATCCTACTATTAGTTAATCCAGCGACTACCAATCAGTTCGCATAATACTCAAAATTCATTATAACTTATTAATCTCACTAAACTAGAGATTCCTTTATACATATATTTTCACAGTGTTTCACCGATATCGAAATATTCTCACTTGATTTCATTTAATCTTGTATTGACCAATTCAATACGTAAATAGCTTTAAAGAACTGTACTTTAATCATCCGCACCATATTTAAAAATACATCAATTTCAATTTAATATTCTGGATTATCATGCCTCACTATAAACATGATTATTGGTAGTGTTAATCATTTCTTGAAACATTATCATAATAGTTTCATTATTATTAATTATAATTCATTTCACAACTGAATTGCATTTACCAAAAATATGTCCATTACAAAAATATAATTATGTTGATGTTGAGATTCGATTCAGTTCCGCAACAGAAATTCGAAATAAGTCAGTCTCTAGAGAATGTCGTTTAATTCTACACCATGGAAAATATGCCAAATACACACATCAAAAAAAGTTTTGCATCACCTCGGTTCCAAGAGTTCCGGAACCTTTAAATACAAAGGGAATAGAGATCAACACAAACAACATTTCAGCTCGTTTTATTGCTCATGAGACCCACACATTGCATGTTGTACCATCATACAGCTAGACTTTCAGCATTTGTGGTCCAGATTGCAGTAAACACCACTACCTCTAATACCCAGTAGCACGTCCTCTTGCATTGATGCATGCCTGTATTCGTCGTGGCATACTATCCACAAGTTCATCAAGACACTGTTGGTCCAAATTGTCCCACTCCTCAACGACAATTCGGCGTAAATCTCTCAGAGTGGTTGGTGGGTCAAGACGTCCATAAACAGCCCTTTTCAACATATCCCAGGCATGCTCGATAGGGTTCATGTCTGGCGAACATGCTGGCCACTGTAGTCGAGCGATGTCGTTATCTTGAAGGAACGCATTCACAAGATGTGCACGATGAGGTCGAGAATTGTCGTCCATGAAGACAAATGCCTCTCCAATATTCTGCCGATATGGGTGCACTATGGGTCGGAGGATGTCATTCAGGTATCGTAAAGCCGTTTCGGAGCCTTCCATGACCACCAGTGGCGTACGTCGGCCCCACATAATGCCACCCCAAAACATCAGGGAACCACCACCTTGCTGCACTCGCTGGACAGTGTGTCTAAGACGTTCAGCCTGACCAGGGTGCCTCCAAACACGTCTCCGACGATTGTCTGGTTGAAGGCATATGCGACACTCATCGGTGAAGAGAACGTGATGCCAATTCTGTGGGGTCCATTCAGCATGTTGTTGGGCCCATCTGTACCGCGCTGCATGGTGTCGGGGTTGCAAAGCTGGACCTCGCCATGGACGTCGGGAGTGAAGTTGCGCATCATGCAGCCTATTGCGCACAGTTTGAGTTGAAACACGACGTCCTGTGGCTGAACGAAACGCATTATTCAACATGGTGGCATTGCTGTCAGGGTTCCTCCGAGCGGCAATCCGTAAGTAGCGGTCATCCACTACAGTAGTAGCCCTTGGGCGGCCTGAGCGAGGCCTGTCATCGACAGTTCCTGTATCTCTGTACCTCCTCCATGTCCGAACAACATCGCTTTGGTTCACTCTGAGACGCCTGGAAACTTCCCTTGTTGAGAGCCCTTCTTGACACAAAGTAACAATGCGGACGCGATCGAACTGCGGTATTGACCTTCTAGGCATGGTAGAACTACAGACAACATGAGCAGCGTACCTTCGTCCTGGTGGAATGACTGGAACTGATCGGCTGTCGTACCCCCTCCGTCTAATAGGCCCTGCTCATGCATGGTTGTTTACATCTTTGAGCAGTTTTAGTGACATCTATGAACAGTCAAAGGGACTGTATCTTTGATACAATATACACAGTCAACGTCTATATGCCGGAGATCTGGGAACCGAGGTGATGCAAAACTTTTTTTGATGTGTGTATTAATTGGATTCGATAAAAACCATTAGAATATAAACGCGGTCAGAAAAGTCTAAACAAAGCTAGAATTAACTAAAACTGGAAACTGAAGTCCCTCCAATCTAACAAATCATTCCTTCAAATGTTACTCAAAATTGGCTATAATTGCCCAATTATCAAAATGTTGTATATATAAACTTTATAAAGATCACTTGATTCCAATTCAAGCTCTAATTCACGTAGTATAGTACAATCCTTCGAAGTGCTGTGCTATATGTATCAATGAAATAATACTGTTCTGCAAATTCACTAAATTACAGATTTAATCTTGTAGAATGTTCATTAATATGATCGAAATATTCTTCTCTTTGTACAAAATCTTCTATATTAATATCGTAGTCTTCTCCTAACGTATATCTTCTTAACTGATTGAAATGTTCAAATGTTATTTCCAAATATTTAAATATCGATGTTCAAAATCTGAAATACAAAAATTACAATCTATAGGTACAAAAATTGACTGAAGGTGCATCCGTTGTCGGATCAAAACCTTAAATAAACTAGTAGACAAGAATGACAGACGCGTCATAATTAATCCACCTGCTTATTTCCAACATACTGATAAAATATGGTGAAAAAGGATCATCTAAAGATACTTCTAATTCGACTATCTACGTAATATGGGATCTTTCAGCTACCTTGAGATGGCTTCAAGTCGACAATGTGTATAAGAACACATTATTCCATTTGAGATCGAACCTCCATTCCAGATGTCGACCGGCCTGTTATCACTTTCGTCCCGCGAACGAGCACTCCAAACGCACAGTTTGAAAATATCAGACAGAGTAATCACTCTGGTCAGTCCTCAAATCTGCTCTGCCAGTTACTCCCATCATGCAACACGGCTCAGTCGATAATTATCGAAGTTGATCGCTGATAATCGTGATAAATACATATCAAACGTTTCTGCGGCTTAAAAGCATTCTCAAAATATCATCAAAATGCGTTGAATTAGTATTCAGAGTGAATACTTATTGTCGTTCCCCTCTGTAATCTCCGTAGTTAGTAATTTCAAGTAGTTTTATATCTCCAATGCGATAGATTGCCGTCTGCACTTCCAGGTGAGTCCTTGAAAAACATGTGTGTGGCGAAGTTACTGGACTTGCTTGGGGCAAGACACGCTTGTGTAAGGCGGAGTAGTATAATCATTTCCCCTAACCTCGTGGCATGCAGCTTACAGCTCTCAACTGAATGTTGAAATTGCCACAATATCGTGTAGAAATATTTCATACATAAAATTGTATCAATAGGCACAGGAAAATACTGGTACAGTACCTACTGTAAGGCCAAGGCCGCCTCCTTCCCTCTTCCTTGCGTATTCATCCCAATATTCCCTTCCCTTCCCATCCCTCATGAGGGCCCTGTTCTCTTTGCAGGTGAGGCCGCCTGGGCGAAGTGCTGATCACACCTCACCAGTTGTATCCCGTCCGACCAAGTGTTCCCAGCCCTAGGACACTGCCTGGAAAGGCGGTAGTGGTGAGTTCCCTCGCTGAGTCCGTGGGAGCCACCAACCTGGAGGGTAAAATTTACAAAAAAATAATAATATATTTTAACACATAACTATCCGGGCTTTAGTAATAATAATCATAAGATAATGCGTTAACTGTTATGTAGTTGAAACTAAGCTATTAAAAAGTAAACGACGCCATGCAAGCAATACCATATGTGTGACTCGAATGGGAGACCAGACACTGGGCGACTGGTTAGTGGTTACCTTAACCTGGTTGCCTGACTTTGGGTTTGGAGTAGACTCGCACTGTTCAGTTTTCGGGCTGTCCACTGGACTTGTGGGTTTAGTACAGCCGTGACCAAATGGTCTGCGCTGACTGGTCCTGGCAGCAGGCGAGGGAGCCCAGTCGGAGGATTGGATGATCAAACATGATGGATTGTATTTCCTTCAGTGCTCGCTGTTCTGACTTATGAACATATTTAGAAAGAAGACGAGCACTAATATCTTTTGTTGAAGAGAAGACTTGAAAGTGTTTCCAACTCAACAATTTTTAAATAGATTTCTTAATTAACAAGATTCTGCTGATTAAAGTCAAATTAGTTGTGGCGATTGTTGTTAAACGGGGCGGAACCTTGAGGTCATCTGACCCAAAATTGTCCAACTTTCCTTTAGACAAATTATTTGTGAAGTGGTCTAATACCTATCGGCTGAATGCTGCAAGGTCGCAAGGCTCCGATTTACTGGGGATAAAGGCTTTGATACAGACCATGAACCACATGTTCTACGAGTAGAGGCTATACAAAATGTATAACTGCTTCAGATCTAATTGACCTTGTGAAAATCTAGTAGGAATCTAAAGAGAGAATCTGCATTCCTCAGCCTACTGGATGGTATCCGCTGCGTCACCCGTCGGTCGTCAGAAGTACACTCTGTTCCCGCAGCAACTGTCACTCACTCACACGATAACAACCATTATTTCTTCTTCTTCTTTTCGTTTGGGCCTACTGAGGACCACGGGGCTCGTTTTGACTTCTTGTAAGGAATTTATGTTTCTTCTTAGCCCAGGCAGCTTTCATCTTCTGGCTGTGGTCTGCTTTCTTTCCTGTGTCCACTTCGGTCTGGTAGTCCCTGTACTATTCCTGCTGGTGAGAGACACTGGAAAGACACCATGTTGAATCATCTGTCGGAATTGTGATCGATCCTGTATGTTTTTTGATGAAATTCCAAGTTGCTCTAGGTCTGACTTCACTGTGGTGATCCATTTGTTTTTGGACGCTTTCCCTCTTCCAGTCGTGTTGAAGATCTGGCCGGTAAGTCTATCTGGACCCATGCGTGTCAGATGTCCGTAGAAAGCTAATCGTCTCTTCCTCATGGATGTGACGATATCTTCTTCATGATCATAGAGCTCATTGTTGTGTCTGATCCTGTAAGTACCACCCTCTTCCCTTATTGGTCCTAAAATCCTTCTAAGTATTTTCCGTTCCTTGAGCTCTAGTTTCCTCAGTGGGCCTTTCCGGTTCATCAGGAGACACTCAGAGGCATATAGAACGGAAGGTCTTACTACTGAGTTGTAATGTAGAAGTTTAAAGTTCTTAGAGATGCACTTGGATGTGTAGATGCTCTTATAGAAGTGGTAGACCCTTTCCAGTTTCGTGCATCTAGTGTCTATTTTTAAGGTATCACTCTCGTTTGCTAGAATCCACTCCCCTAGGTACTTCACTGCAGGAACTTTTTGAATTGCGGTGTCTTTCACAAGAATAGTAGATGGGGCTCCCTTTATATTTGTCATGAACACTGTTTTTTGTATATTGACCTTCAAGCCAGTTTTAGCTGCTATGTTATAGAGGCTCTGTAGTTGGTGAGCAGCTTCTTCTATGTTGTTCGCTAACAAGGTAAGGTCGTCGGCAAAGGCCAGGCAAGGTACATTGAGATTGTCTTTCTTGTACCCAATTTACAGTCCTGTTCCCGATGGTAACGTGGTAGTCCATTCCCTGACAATCTTCTCAAGTACACAATTGAAGAGAATACAAGAAATGCCATCACCTTGTCTAACTCCCGATTGGATAGAGAAGCTGTCTGAGAGCTCACCTCTGAACTTGACTTTGGAGGTCGTGGTCTTCAGTGTAGCCTGGGTTAGTCTGGTTGTCTTCGCATCCAGTCCTAATTCCCATAGAGTGGAGAAGAGGGTCTGTTTATTGAATCATACGCCTTCTGGAAATCCACTAGTATGACTACCCATCGATGTCCGCCGAAATTCTTGTACCTTAAGATTGTCTTGAGGTTCTGCATTTGCTCTATGCATGATCTATTTGCACGAAAACCGGCCTGATATTCACCTAGTTGGGAATCTATTTGACTAGTAATTCTGGTTAGCAAGACTTTAGATATTATCTTGTATGTGACAGATGTTAGAGAGATGCCTCTGTAGTTATCAAGGTCAATCCTACTACCTTTCTTGTGTAGAGGATGGATCACAACTGAGGTCCATCTCTCAGGTAAGGTCTCCGTTGCCCAAATGTCCTGTATGATTTGATGGAGGTTTTGTATTGATTGTTCATCAGCATGTTTCCACAATTCTGCAACTATACCGTCTTCACCTGAGGCCTTGTTGTTCTTTAGGCTCTTGATAATCTCCCTTATTTCTTCTATGGTTGGCGGTAAGGAGTCTGGATTTCTGGAAGGAGAGTCATGGAAGGTGAGTCTCTCTTCAGGTTCCTCTGCATTGAGGAGCTTCTTGAAATACCCTGCAAGGGAACTGGTGCAATCCTTGTTGTTGTACTGAAGTTTTCCATCAGGTCCACGAAGATGAAGGGTAGGAGCTTTGTATTGTGTCGTCTGTTTTCTGAGTTCTCTGTAGAAATCCCTCGAGTTATGTCTTTTGAAGTCCTCTTCTGCCTGTTTTGTTAGAGCCTTATTATGGTTCCTCTTGGTTTGTCGCACTATATTGGAAGTTATTTTCTTTGTGTAAGAAAGGCCTGGTAGTTAGCTTCATTCTTGCACTGGTTCCAAGTGACCCAGGCTCTATGTCTTTCTTCTATAGCCTGATCACATGTAGTCGTCCACCAGGGATGCTTGCCTTTGTTGGATGAGGCAGGCATGGTTTTTTGAGCGGCATCCAGTAGAGCCTTTTGTAGGTTGGACCAACCTTGCTTCTCTGTGTTTTCCTTCAGGGTGGCTTGGAAACCACAGTCTTCATCCCTCAATTTGAGGACGTTGAACTTTGGTATTTTACCAACTTTGGAGGTATTTGGTGGTCTCCTAATTGGCTGCAGGTTGGTTTTCACCAGAGATAAGTAATGGTCTGAGTCTAAGTTAGCTGCCCTTAGCACTTTGACATTTTGTATCTCTTTATGATACTTTCTGTCCATAGCCACATGATCCAACTGATCTCTCCTAGCATTGGATTTGGGCTCTACCAAGTCTTGGCCTTCCGAGGCAGGCGTTTGAAGGCAGTTGATTTTAGGACCAGGTCATATTTATCGCAAAGATCTATGAGGCGTTCTCCGTTCTTATTGGTCCTCTTATGGGCTGGATAGAGGCCCACTATCCGGCGATATTTTTTCTCCTTGCCAATTTGTGCGTTAAAATCATATGAGTATGGTGGTATGATGTTGTGGAATCTTGTCAAGGGTTTCTTCTAGAACACCCCAATATTGCTCAACTGACTCTAGGTCTTTTCTGTTTGTGTCGTTTGTGGGTGCATGAAAGTTCATTATGGTATATGCCTTATTGCGGAACCTTAAAGATATTGAAGAAGTCCTACCATTAGGCGAAATGAACCCTATTATGTTATCAACGATACTATGATGTACAGCAAACCCAGTGCCAAGGTGAGGGACGTTCTTCATCACTCTGATGCCTGGTTTCCCTTTGTAAATCCTGTATCCTTGGGATTCTATTGCATATTCGTCCGTGAACCTAGTCTCTTGTAGTGCTGCTATCTTGATGTTATACTTGTCCAGCACATCCAGGGTATGTTTCAGTTTACCTACCTTTGACATGGAATTGATGTTAATTGTAGCTAGGTAGGTGATATTTCTCTTATTTCTTGGCTGTTGCGTATACGGCGGAGCACATGAAAGTGCAGGCTCCCCAGAGTCCGATGGCCTGCATGCCCCATGAGTGGGGGTGGATTGGTTACCACCTGGGGTATTCTCTATGTTAATGTTTCCCTTCATGTTGAGTTCAACTAGTAAGTAAGTAGGCCACCCTAATGGGCGACGGGTTGTTTATCATCAAGGTTGTTAGCCCTGAGGTTTATAATGTCAGCCGCTCCTAACATGGAGAACAGACGCTGTTTGCAGCCGCTCGATTCGAGTCAGACGCTGCTCCCTCCTCTTTTCTCAACCGGGCTTGGGACCGGCTATGGCGGAGTTACAACCATAAAATAAATAACAACCATTATTTATTTTACTCGTTACAAACTATGAAAATATTATGAAAAAAAGGAAGCTTGTAGTTTAACGTGACCGTTAATCTCGCGATCATAAGCCACGGGACCTACGTTTTACGTGGAATCCGAACCACAGGACATGGCATTTCACATCGAAAATCTCACATGCATTGACCGGGAATCGAACCCGGTCCGCCTTGGTGAGAGGCATACAGCTTGACCGCTGCGCCACCACGCCCCGAAAATATTATGACTATATAGGTCAGCACTGTATTATTAACTAGCAGTAGTGCCCGGCTTTGCCCGGTGGATTATTTGTTTTTGGATGATGATTAATACTACTGGCACATGCTACTTAAACTACCAGAAAATAAATATTTTTAAATACAACTTTTGTGGTGGTGGTGGTGGTTGTAGTGGGGGTGATAAGTAGTACAGTATAATGGAGAGATGGACGTAACATTCAGGTCAATTTCCCGTTATGATAATAATGAATATGGAAACGGCTGTTTACTAACAACAGCATTGAGACATGTAATTTACAAACAATTTTTAAAATATGTGTAGAAAGAGGAGTAAGTGAAATAAGACCCTGCCAAGGGCCTATATATCATTGGCGGATTAGAAATGTAGAGACCAATAGTGTTGTCTTTTGTCGCATAGCGCCGTAGGAAAATAATCAGAACACTTTGGAAAACTTCGGCTGTCCCAAGCTCCTGAGGTAGAATAGCATTATTTACCGCCACATAGCGCTCAACGATAAGTTTCTGAATAAATGAAGGTAACTTTGAAAGCACCAACGCTTATTGCAGCTGATAACCTCAATGTACTGCACCAACACCATTGCAGTTATACAGAGGCATAATATGTTCATGATGATAACTGTTTTATGGGGCCTAAGAAATCTTTTTGCTCTAATTACTCCCCGTGACTGCAATTTATAAGCAGCGCAAGATTTAACTATTTTCTCAATTCTGCACCAGAACACTGGTAGGGGCGACGTGATGCAGCCCATTTTCCCACCAGTCAACAATGGACTTATTCAAATACTCTTACAGTTACACTACTACGGACATGAATGGTCCTAGGGATTTAATACGTGGTTTTCAAGTTCAGTTTGTTTGTTATTCTAAATGTAGGGAATGGAGACCCTTGTCCAAAATATCAAGTGGACAGTGTTACCAGAAAGGTTTCAAAGTGTAAGTAAAATTTGGTGCAATTAGGAGGAACGGTGTTGATTTGTGATAAAGGGCCTAAATGCAGGGAATGGAGTGATCTTCCGAAATTTGAAGTGGACTGTGTCACCCGCAGGGTTCCAAAGAGTAAGTATACAAAATGTGGTTCAGATCGGTGGAACGGTGTAGATTTGTGCCAAAGGACCTAAATGCAGGGAATGGAGTGGCCTGTCCGAAATTTCAAGCAGACAGTGTCACTCGTCGGGTTCCAAAGGGTAAGTATGTGAAATTTGGTTCAGATCGGGGAAATGGTGTAGAATTGTGCCAAAGGGCATAAATGCAGGGAATGGAGTGGTCTGTCCGAAATTGCATGTAAACAGTGTTACTCGCAGGGTTCCAAAGGGTAAGTATACACATTTTGGTTCAGATCGGTGAAAAGGTGTAGATTTGTGACAACGGGCCTAACTGCAGGGAATGGACTGGTCTGTCATAAATTTCATGTAGACAGTGTTACTCGCAGGGTTCCAAAGGGTAAGTATACAAATTTTGGTTCAGATTAGTGAAACGGTGTAGATTTGTTCCCAAGGGCCTAAATGCAGGGAATGGACCGGTCTGTCATAAATTTCATGTAGACAGTGTTACTCGCAGGGTTCCAAAGGGTAGGTATACACATTTTGGTACAGATCGGTTAAACGGTGTGGATTTGTGCCAAAGGGCCTAAATGCAGGAAATGGAGTGGTCTGTCCGAAATTTATCATAGCCTAAACTATTCCTCTTGAATCTGGCTATCATATACAAAAATAATTTTTCGAATCCGACTGGTAGTTCCAGAGATTAACACGTTTAAACACACAAACACACAAACTCTTCAGCTTTATTATATTAGTATAGTTCATCAACCATTCTTTCTGCGTGTTGTGGTTTGATGCGTTGTCAATAACAAGCACTGAGTTGTGTTCCAAATTCGGGGTCAACTTCTCTTTTATCCAACGAATATATTATTCACTGTTCATGTCTTTGTGGTAGTCCTCACTTCCTTTAAGTGACTGGTAAATAAGTAGCACGTTGGGAACAACTGGCTGACTGTACCTCTCTGTTATAAATCTGTCACAAGAAGCAGCCTTTCTTCCTTCGCCCCCTCTCGCCCCTCCACAACCCTTAGCCGCATTGCAAGTTGTCATTGAACTTGAGGTAGGCCCGAATGCCAGCTTCACTTTCTCATTCACGGGCCAATTTGTTCCGAGGGACTTAAACAATATGGGAGGCGATAAGGCCACAGTAGTTCTTCGGCAAGAATATATTTGTATACTTTATTTAAGATGCCGAGTGTAAACAGGTAAACGTTCATGTCAATAAGTGGCATTATTCTGCATTTTTAAAAAGAACTTACTTCATTTGTGCACATTAAAACATTCGTTCTCTTCCGCAGATAAGCAGGATTTCTTTAATGATTTCTCGTTTGTCATTTAGTATTCAGTTTTCGAACACTAGCGCTATTTCTACCCATCCATTGTGATGAAATACTAAACTACTTCTGTTGACCACAACATGCCTATTGGAAATGTGATTCATATTCCATGATCAGATAAACGCCAAAATCTCGCTAATATCCAGTAAATTAAAATATTTTATCACTTACCCTTATAATAATACATCGAGCCACACTTCTCTGCAGCTAGGTATCAAGTATAACCCTCCAGATGGGTGTTAAAAAAGTCAGATTTGGTGATAAATTGCCAGTGGCGGCGCCAGGGGTACTACCACTCTGCCATGGCACCACCCTCTCGAGATGCCACCCTCTCGAGATGATTCAATGTGCTCGTAATTCTAACACCTAAAATATGATCAAATCTTAAAACTTGTCAGTTATTACCCGTATGACGAGTCTTCGCCGCTGTCAACTGCTTACATCTGTCCATCGGCGCGTCAGGGCAATGGTGGAGCAAGACGGAAGGCATGTACACTCCACATCAAGCTGTATTGACATTATTGTTCGTTGTGTGTTGTTCTTATGCTGGTACTGGTACTGTCGTAATAATACACTACTCTTCAGTTAAGGGCATGTATTGCACCCTTCAAACCTGGGTTTTCTAGGATGGGACTCTCTTCTTAGGTCCGCGTTCAGTCCAGATGCATCGTTTCAATTACCATCCTAGGACTTCGGAGATGGAATCACAGGACCATAACTACTACCAATCACACGTCAGGGTATTTTAACAAAACATGAATTTATTCACTAAGACTAAACTACTACAACAAATGAATTTATTAAGCTAACAACCCCCCTTCTTTTAAAATGAAATAAAAACCGAAACAACCCCTGAAGCAAACACGACCCGGTTTCCTCGCAAGGACACCACCCTGGGTCCATGACTCGAAATATGCCATACAAAAATTACAAACATGACAAATCAAAAAGGAAAGAATTTCAACGACCTAATTTCAATGTCCAATTTGAACTCAACGCTCAAGTGTCCTTAAAACAATAGCATACACTCATTGTATTCACTGTGCGCTCATTGTATAGTTGTATTTGGAGTGAGGGATGAATACCTGTTGTTCGAAGATCATTTCCTTCCAAATCGATTGTTAGGTCACGATCTTGTTGTCGGGGATTGGTGGCACAAAGCAACACACAAAAATACACTACTCCACAAAAATATCATACAAAAATTCGTGGCGTGCCCTACCCTTGAGCTCATAGAATTACAGTGATTCCCAAGAAACACACCAAAGTATACGCGTACTATCACCATTGTGACTGACCCGAAATACCCCCGAGTCCCTATCCAAAGCTAGGAACATACTTGATAATGAGTCACCTGTACACAATATAAAAACACACTTACCTATCGACCGCAGTCTCTTGAAATACTGTAATTCTACATAAAAGAGCTCACAAAGATATTTACACAAAACAACATGCTTAAAAATAGCAAGACAAATTACCACAACTGGTGCTTGAGTCAAAATAGTCCACAAAGCACCGAGTAACCTTTCAGTAAACTCCAACACAAAATCACACCCCCGTGAACTGGACTAACCTAGCCATGAACTTTCAACAGACCAGGGTTAAAAACTTTAAAAATGAGAATAAACATTAATTCAATCAAATCTCGCTGATCAACCTCGGCGCTTAGTTACGTTATATCAATCTTCTATAAAATTTCGGCCAACAAAGTGATTTCACACGCAAACACCCTACTATAATAACCGTGAGCAATTAACCCTTCACTTACCACAGCTGATTCCACATTACTACGGATACATGTGCCAGTTACCATTTCTTGCAAGACAGCTACAGAGAGCTTCCCTCCAAGACTCGAAGAATAAACAGGGATCCTTTGATACATCATGTACAAAACATCACGCTTGGGGTTGCCTTTCACGATATATATCGGCGGACGAACAAAAATCAAAAGTGTGGGAAACCAAACATCCATATTGCACACCACTTGGGACATCTGCTAGCATAAACATCACGTTCAGAAATGGGCTACAACCAATCATACCAACGGGTTCTTCCTACATCAGCGTAAACATATTTTTTATTTCCTGTGCTCATAAACTCCAAGAAACACTGGAAATCACTGTTTTGCCCTAATCAGCTCACCAACTGTGGATAAACATAAACATCCATAAAAACTATCCTTCAAAACGAAAGCGTAAACTTTACGTTAAGTGATAGGTACTGATGACCGCGATCTAATTCCAGTTCTAATGAGCGTAATAAAACACACCTGGTGTACTAAATTTCACTACGGCGATAAGCAAAATCACCTTCCCCGACTTGTAACTACCATTACATACAACTGATAGGTGCTGATAATCTTCATTCCCTTATTGAGTTTACGGGTTACTCTCTACGCAAATGCGAAAATGTATAGGTGATCTCGCCTCATCATTTATATCATCTTATGGCACGTCAGTATTTACATTAAGTAAAAATCCCAACTGAACTAACATTATCTTAAATCAAAACACAAAAGAAAAATCCGATATTTACAAAAGGAAAGCATAACTGCTTCTTGCCGCCAAATCAATCCCGTCCAAAATTCAAGTAAATGAAAAAATGGTACTCATTCTCAGCTCCCGCATAGCACCGTCGTTTAGGCATACCCCTCTTGGATAGTCCTCTACTCCATATTCCCCACTCTGTAAGAATGGACAGCTGCATCATCGTGCTGGATAGTTGTACTGGCGATGTGGATGGGCTGTAGATAATGCCGTCTTGGAATATGCCACAAAACAGGACCACTGCATATACAGCAATCACCCTCGTACGCTACATACAATATACGACCTGATCTAAACATGTTCTATCCGTTTTCAAATGGGTCTCCTGGCTACTGTGTCAGGCTACTCAATTCACCAGAAATTGTCCGCGTATAGTAGCAACCACCAACAATAATAGCTCAGTAGCTAGCCTGTTTAATCTCACTTATACAATCAATTTCTATAACGGCACAATAGCAAACTTACAACATTACTTTCAATACATGTGAATATTTCCAAAATATGGAGCGCAAACTGATAGGCCTACAGGCTAACGCGCCTCTTGCCTGACAAGAACTGATCTATTATCACTATTGTTCACTGCAACTCATCGGCTGACTTCAAAATAATTTCAACTTCAACAAGTAGTTCCGTGAAGAACTATACAGCCTAATTTCATATATCCTACGTATGTTAATTGCCTCTATCAACATACAAATATTCAGTATGATTGCTGTAATAGATTCGTAGATATTTAGAACCGTCTAAATATTTCGGATGGTCGACATGTTGGATTGTTGTATATGTATAGGCCAATAGGTCAAAGAATTATGTACCATTACATTAAAATTATTGCGTAGGTTCATTATTCAAACTTTCACTTCAATCGCATGATTAAGACACAAGAAATAAAAACTTAATTTTAAAATTTCGCACCGCCACACAGTGTGTCTAATCCCATATCTAGGTGGAAAAAATTCACTGTCGCAAATGAAAGCGAAAACTGGCTCATTCGATAGTGAACAAACCAGATGGTGACCTTCGGTCTTCCTTTCCGCTCTCTGGTGCGTAGGAGGGAGGTTATAGGTGCTGAAACATCTTCCTGGCAGTTATCAGGTAATTTGATAGGAGGTGTCGGAGTGAACCGAACGTTGTGATTCTAGTGAGTTCAACGAAGTGTTGTCTTCTGCGGCTCATGGAATAGTGAAAGACGAAAAGAGTTATGTGTTCGCATTTTTATGCGTAATACAAGCTTTCTGCATTAAATAAATTATTTACTTTATGAGTGCCTCATAGTGCCACTTTACTTTCAACGTCATTCGATAGGAAATTTAATGTAGATTCAGGATCTGTAGTGGTTTGGTTGCGCACGAATGTGCATGATGGTTTATTTTCTTATTTTCAGTGACTATGTGGGCATAACCGCGAGAAAAAAATTTCAACGCGCGGCGGTCGTGTCGTAAATAGGGGCATACAGACGTCATATTTCAATATGTTATGAACAAATTTGATCCTACAACTCTTACTGACACTCAGGTGCAGGAGCTAAGAAACAAAATTAAGTTAATATCCCATAATATTAACAAAAATGGGAGAGTGCAGGAAGAACAATGCCACGTACTTAGGTAATCTATCTATGGAAGTCATTGAGTTACTTAATGACCCCCAAGGAATTTTGACATCAAATGATGAAGACCAGTATAGCAATGACTACGATGCTCTGGACTCTACAGAAGAATCAGGTGACGAATAAACATTAGACATTTTGTTATTATTAAGGGAGTGAGATTAATGAGAACATTACTTGACGAATGGACGTTTTCTTTTTATTTGCAATAGGAGAAATAGGCCTAATATTCAATACTAGCAGTAGTGCCCAGCTTCTCCCGGTGGATTTAGTTGTTTTATGGATGATAATGAATACTAAGTTACTACAGATCTGGCACATGATACTTAAACTAACAGAAACAAATATTTTAATAATATAACTTTTCGTGGTGGTGGTTGTAGTGGGGGTGATAAGTAGTACAGTATAATGGACGTAACGTTCAGGCCATTTTCCCGTAATGATCATAATGAATAGGGAAACAGCTATTTACTAACTACAGCACTGACACATGTAATTTACACACAAATTTAAATAAAATATTAGAAAGAGGAGTAAGTGTAATAAAAGACACCGCCTAGGGCCTATATCTCATTGGCTGTTAGAAATGTAGAGACCAATAGTGTCGTTTACTGCAACAACACCATTGCACTTATACAGAGGCATAATATTTTCATGATGAGAACTGTTTTAAGGGGCCTACGAAATCTTTTTGCATTAATTACTCTCCGTGACTGCACTTTATAAACAGCGCAAGATGCAACTATTTTCGCAATTCTACACCAGAACTTGGTAGGGGTGACGTGATGCAGCCAGAACTGCCCGTCAACAATAGACTTATTAAAATACTCCACTACTACGGACATGAATGGTTCTAGGGCCTTCATACGCGGTTTTCAACTTCATTTTGTATGTTATTCTAAATGTAGGGAATGGAGAGCGTTATCCAAAATATCAACTGGACAGTGTTACCAGCAGGGTTTAAAAGTGTATGTAAAATTTGGTGCAATTAGGAGAAACGGTGTAGATTTGTGATAAAGGGCCTAAATGCAGGGAATGGAGTGGTCTGTCCAAAATTTAAAGTGGACAGTGTCACCAGCAGGGTTCCAAAGGGAAGGTATACAAAATGTGGTTCAAATCGTTGAAACGGTGTAGATTTGTGCCAAAAAAACTAAATGCAGGAAATGGAGTGGTCGGTCCGAAATTTCAAGCAGACAGTGTTACTCCTCGGGTTCCAAAGGGTAAGTATGTAAAATTTGGTTGAGATCGGTGAAACGGTGTAGATTTGTGCCAAAGGGCCAAAATGCAGGGAATGGAGTGGTCTGTCCGAAACTTCATGCAGACTGTGTTACTCGCAGGGTTCCAAAGGGTAAGTATACAAATTTTGGTTCAGATCGGTGAAAAGGTGTAGAATTATGCCAAAGGGCCTAAATGCAGAGAATGGACTGGTCTGTCATAAATTTCACGTAGACAGTGTTACTCGCAGGGTTCCAAAGGGCGAGTATACAAATTTTGGTTCCGATCGGTGAAAAGGTGTACGTATCACTAACCATAACGCCAGCGCATGCGGATAAAGATGTTCAGTAGCACTTGTTCTACCGACTTACTGAACAAAAATCAATCTTTAACGTTACCTGAGAGGTGTAGCCTAATGCTACATAGCTTAAACTACTCATCTTGAATCTGGCTATCATATAAAAAAAGAATTTTTCGAATCGGACTGGTAGTTTCAGTGATTAGCGCGTTTAAACACTCAAACACACAAACTCACAAACACACAAACTCTTCAGCTTTATTATATTAGTATAGATATGTTGTCTTTATTTCCATGCTTTTCTAGAGAAATAATATTGTTTTCGTGTGTTTACTAAAACTACGTCATTAACAGGACTGTAAAATGACTTTTGTTATAAAGAAATTGTTTGTATGATTTTGACGAATATTTTCTTTTTTTACTTTTAGAAAATAAATGTTATTTTTTGTGCATATTTCGTTATTCTATGTTTAATAACAATTCAATAAACGTTTTTAATCTGGATGATTTTACATACAGTGACTTCGTCTATTCCCTCAAATAAGGTAACAAGAATACTTGACTGAAAGTCTCATTGTTATTCATATTTTATCCAGTTTTAAATAGTATGTTTACCACTGTCATGAAGCCTCCGTGGCTTAGGCGGCAGCACGCCGGCCTCTCACCGCTGGGTCCGTGGTTCAAATCCTGGTCACTCCATGTGAGATCTGTGCTGGACAAAACGGAGGCAGACAGGTTTTTCTCCGGGTACTACGGTTTTCCCTGTCAAAATTTCATTCCAGCAACACTCTCCACTATCATTTCATTTCATCTGTCATTCATTTGATCATTGCCCCAGAGGAGTGCGTCAGGCCTCGGCAGCCGGCACAGTCCATATCCTCGCCGCTAGATGGGGGCTTCATTCATTCCATTCCTGACCCGGTCGGAGACTGGAAGCAGGCTGTGGATTTTCATTTTCACCACTGTCATAAACTATCATATACACATCCAAATCGTGATTTTTACTACCAAAAGTGGATGATTCTTTTGTTGCTTTCGGTCATTTTTTACACCTCACCTTAACCCTCACCCCTATATATTTACCCCCCCGAAGATGGTACACTTTAGACGATGCCAGAAATGAATTCAGCGACCTCGAAAACGGTATATTGCCAACTTTTAATAGAATCACAGCATTATTAACGAAGTTATTAATTTTTTCCACCTAGAATTGGGATTCGACATACTGTGCGCCGTTACCTTGAGGTTATGCAAACAATTGAACTAAATTAGATGCCAGTGCAATACAATGTGTATAAGCATTTACTGTACCATATCTCACTGCGCTCAGATGGTTAAATCGCACAAAAAAAAAGTGTATTAGCATGTTTCAAATTTGCTTGACCGCCATGTTCGTTTTGTGCTTTATAGGTTTTCGAATGTTAAATAGATGAACTTGTACTAGTGCCCTTTATCGCCGAACAAAATTTCAGGGTGATATCTGTAACAGTTTCGTAGATATAGAATGCCGGTAAATTATTTTGCACAGCCGCCATCTTGAGATAATGTAAACAATTGAATTAAGTTAGATGCCAGTGCATTACAATGTGCATGAACATTTGCTATACCAAGTGTCATTGCTTTTGGATGGTTAAAATGCGAGAAGAGCCTATTTGAAAGTTTCAACTTCGCTTGGCCGACATGTTTGTTCTGTAGTTAACACGGTTTTGAAAGTCTCAAAGGTGACAATGTAGTAATGCCCTTTATCACCGTACACAATTTCAGGGTGATATCGGTAATATTTTCGGAGATATAGAATGCCGGTGAAATATTTCGCACAGCCGCCATGTTGGATTGGTTATACGTAATAAAATTTGAAATGCACGGTTGGGGTTGGCCAAGATGGGGCTATAACCTTACTGAGTTTCATTGAAATCGCTCCAGCCATTTAGAAGTTATTAGAGGGACACACATACGCACACACACAAGGACAAACGGTGACCTCATAAGCCTACTGTATTCTTAGCCAATTTTCATTTTATGAAAAAATAGGCTTATGAGATCACCTTTTGTCCGTTTGTGTGAGTGAGCGTATGTGTGTGTGTATGCGTGTGTGTTTGATTGTTTGTTTGTTGGTTTGTTTGCGTGTGTGTCCCACCTAATAACTTCTAAACGGCTGGAGTGATTTCAATGAAACTCGGTAAGGTCATAGTACTATTTCGGCCGACCCCGACCATGCCCTTCAAATTTTATTACGTCTCACCAATCCAACATGGCGCCTGTGTGAAATATCTCACTGGCATTCTATATCTCCGAAAATTACTCATATCACCCTGAAATTTTGTATGGTGGTAAAGGGTACTACTAGACGTTCAGCTATGAGACTTCCAAAAACCTGTAGAATACAAAACGAACATGGCGACCAAGCGAATGTGAAACATTTTAATATACTTTTCTCGCGACTTAACCATCTGAGCGCAGTGAAATATGGTACAGTAAATGTTTATACACATTGTAATGAGCTGGCATCTAATATAGTTCAATGTTTCATATACGCTCAAGATGGCGGCTGTGCGCAATTTTGAAATTAAGTTTCTATTTCTTGTGTATTAATCATGCCATCGAAGTGAACGTTTGAATAATGAACCTACGCAAAAAATCGTCATCTAATAGTACATAACACTATTGCATACATATATAAAAATCTAACATGGTGACCAACCGAAATATTTAGGCGGTTCTCAATATCTATTAATCTATGATAGCAATCAAACTGAAATTTCTTATGTTGATGAAAGATATGAACAGAAGTTCACCTATGGGACTTTCAATAATCCATTCTCGAACGATGCCTTAAAAATAGTCTACCTTAAATTCAAAATGAATTTAAGACTCCAACAGGAGTCTGTCAACCAGCCAAAGAAGGGTCAAAAGCCTCCTACATACAACAACGGATAGGCTAGATAACGCCCGAATGGCAATCTACGATGACACTGAAGTCTCAAAATATCACAAACGTTTCATAATGAAATGAAAATCCACAGCCTGCTTCCAGTCTCCGACCGGGTCAGGAATAGAATGAATGGAGCCCCCATCTAGCGGCGAGGATATGAACTGTGCCGGCTGCCAAAGCCTGACGCACTCCTCTGGGGCAATGATTAAATGAATGACTGATGAAATGAAATGCTAGTGGAGAGTGTTGCTGGAATGAAATTTTGACAGGGAAAACCGGAGTACCCGGAGAAAAACCTGTCTGCCTCCGTTTTGTCCAGCACAGATCTCACATGGAGTGACCGGGATTTGAACCACGGACCCAGCGGTGAGAGGCCGGCGTGCTGCCGCCTAAGCCACGGAGGCTCACAAACGTTTCAAAATATCACAAATAAATTAATCCATAAATTGACACAAAATCTATATAAATCCACTGGTTATTATTATTATTATTATTACTATTATTAGACTATTATTATTATGTGCCCTACGAAAGGAACACAATCATCTCACAGCTTAACGGTCAATGTTAAAAACAGATGCCTATTGTATCTCGCCAGCTGTGAGTACCAACATATGTGGGGCTGTCACTTATCAGCGCCTGTCAGTATCTAAGGCACACGTGAATTCGAATCTACCTTCTGAACTAATCTCTTCTTTGTACTTCGATGCATGTGTCAATTTATATTTAAAAAAAAGCAAGTGTGCAAATAAGACAACGCAGAACTCAGGGCACTCTCCCTGACATTACGCTTACTTCCAGACATACCTGACTTGGACACGAACAAATAACTAACTCGAAGACCTCAGGTTTAACCTCCCCTGGCATATACAGTATCTCCAAGTACACACGACTTGGGCACGAACACACATCATATCGATGAATTGACATTTTTATTGCATACACTGCACAACCTGCCATGCAGCACCTCCTACATTGGTTCATCTCAGCATCGCTGTATTAGTAACGTGCCTAGCTTCTTCTCATATAATTTAGTATATAGCCATAATAAAATTCGTATATTGCATCTGTCTAGAATGGACACACATGACACATAAAACCGTCTCTAATCAAACAAAATCTCACTAAATGTGGTTCACTCACGTAGTCAATTTGAGCAATTATTATTATTATTATTATTATTATTATTATTATTATTATTATTATTATTATTATTATTATTGCAGTCAACTTAAGCTAATTGGTCGTCTGTTAATATTATTATAATTATTAATATTATTCATATTTCAACAGAAATATTCATCACATCCTATGTTTAGCCTACTTTCCATTTTTGCAAAAATGAAAGTAGACTTATGAGATCAACACAGGGCCAACAAGATGTTAAGTAAAGAACATATAGCCTACGTTCTCGTAAATGCATGGGTATAGTTATAACTAGGGCTCGGATCGATATAATCGATAAAATCTCCAGATATGCACGAAAACCATGTGTTTTATGCTCGATAGATATGCTCGAAAAAAGCAGTATATGCTCGATAGATACGCTCGAAAAAACCATTATATGAGGTTAAATATGCAGAATATGCTCGAAAAACACCGTTTTAAACTATAGAAAGGAAAGTGAAAAGAAAAAAACCAATAACATACCTTTATATACGAGCTTTATTTTCTAATTGTATGTATGATACACTGCAATATACTCGCATTCAAGTTTTTCAAGTATATAATAAGAGAAGTTTTCTTATAAAATTTACAGTTTAAAAGTTCATTTACAAAATGTTCAGAATTAGGTGAGTCAATGAAGTAGATCTGCATTGGTCTGTACAACAATATTGTTTTCTATGTTTTCAGTTTTGAATGATTTTCTTATATCAATCAATAGAAATTTCAATGACGAGAACGACCTCACTAAAGGTTAAAAACCAGCGGTTCTATTATTCGCACCAGATAGGCTTTTCAATAATTATTTCTGTTTTCGAACCTTAAGGATGGTCAGGGGAGGGGGATTTTGATTGATGGGGATGGTGGAAAGGGAGGGGGAGTGTGGAGGGGAGGGGGAGTGGGGAGGGGAGGGGGTGAGGGCGGGGGGAGAATTCGAAGAAAAACAAACTATTTAGAAGAAAACCTCAAGAATATGCATTTATATGCTTCTATTCTGAAAACCGCGGTTTTATGCATTTATATGCTCGATAAATTTCAATTCTATTGGTCCTAGAGAGGTGAAAATACCACCGAAAGGCTTCTTTCAATGTGTACTATTCAGGAAAAAAATATGCAAGTATGCTCGAATCCGAGCCCTAGTTATAACTCTTTGTCCTTTTCGAGGAGTATAATTGAATGCTGGTTGTAGTAGCTTGTTGAAATACAACGTGCTATACGGATATTAAACATTGATTGATTGAATCCTCACCTGTTTTATATATACACACTAATACAGTCATTACAATAACACAGGTTATCAGACAAAATTCAACACTCACCCAAGTACACGGGGCTATATGACCAAGATGTCCATGCATATCAAATGAAACAACAAGTACAACAGCTTCCTACCCGAATCCTTCCACGTATAAGAGAACACACACTAGTTAGACTACAGACATCACAGTGACACAGGTTTTCAGACAACTTCTACACACACCAAAGTAAACGGGGCTACAAGACCATGAAGCCGAAAAACCCCTAATAATAATAATAATAATAATAATAATAATAATAATAATAATAATAATAATAATAATAACAACAACAATAGACTCTACCGCGGATCAAGGTCAACGAATATTATTTGCTCTATTGCAGTCTTGAAATAGGTGGTGTTATAAGTATGTTGTTTGTTGTTTGAGTCTTCAGTCTTTTGACTGGTTTGATGCAGCTCTCCATGCCTCCCTGTCCTGAGCTAATCGTTTCATCTCTACATAGCTACCACACCCTACATCTGAGGCAATTTGTTTAACATATTCTAACCTTGGTCTACCCCTTCAGTTCTTGTCCTCGACCCTTCCTTCCATAACTAAGCTTGCTATTCCTGGGTGTCTTAGTATGTGTCCTACTAACCTATCTCTTCTCTTCATTAGCAATCGCCAGAAACATCTCTCCTCTCCCACTCGTCTTAATACCTCTTTGTTTGTAACCCTATCTACTCATCTGATCTTCATCATTCTCCTGTAACACCACAAATGCTTCAATTCTCTTCTTTTCTGCTGCACCAATAGTCAAGTTTCACTTCCATAGAGCGCCACGCTCCAGACAAAGGCTTTCAAAAATGACTTCCTAATACCTAAATCTATATTCGATGTCAACAGATTCCTTTTTTGTAGAAAGGCTTTCCTTGCCTGAGCCAACCTACATTTTATATCCTCTTTGCTTCATCCATCACTGGTTATTTTGCTTCCTAAGTAACAGAAGTCTCCTACTTCCTTCAGCTTTTCACCTGCCAATTTGGTGTCCATAGAGGTTTCTGATTTATTTCGGCTGCATTCTAGTATTTTTGTTTTACAATTATTAATTTTCATCATGTATTCTTTCCGTAAGACGGAGTCCATACCATTCAAAAACTCATTCAAATCCTCAGGCGTGTCGGCCAAGATGACGATGTCATCTGCAAATCTCTGAGTTGAAATTATTTCTCCTTGAATCTTCACTCCCACTTTAAATTTTTCTTTAATTTCCTTCATTGCTTGTTCAATGTAAAGATTGAAAAGTATGGGTGATAAGTTGCAGCCTTGTCTAACACCTTTCTGAATATCAGCTTCTCTCTCATGTCCTTCAGCTCGAATGACTGCTGTCTGGTTTCTGTATGGATTGTAAATCACCCTCCTATCCCTGTATTTTATTCCAATAGATTTCAAAATGTCAAACAATTTAGTCCAATCAATTTCATCAAAAGCCTTTTCTAAGTCTACAAATGCCATGAACGTTCTCTTATCTTTCCTTATTCTACCTTCCAAAATCAGCCTAAGACTTAGTACAGCTTCCCTTGTTCCTACATTTCTCATGAAACCAAACTGGTCTTCACCCAACTCCCTTTCTATCTGGCTTTCAATCCTCTTGTAAATTATTCTAGACAGGATCTTTGAAGCATGAGTAATCAAGCTGATTGTACGGTAATCTTCACACCTGTCAGCTCTCACTTTCTTTGGTATAGGGATGATTACATTCTTCTTGAAAACAGGGGGTACCTCACCTGTATATATACAATATTTTCGATTGCAAATACACACTATATTTGCCTAACATTATAACGTGTGAGTAGTTATAAATCAATAAATACAACAAAAAAACGAAGTGAAAAAATTTGAACCTGCAAGGATTTGATCCATGAAGCTTCAGACCATGCATCCAGATTGATGCCATTATGCCACGAATGCGCTTCGATAATACTTGGTTAACTAGTGGATTAGTATAACTGCATTATATATTGTGTTGAAATCAACGATTTCATTACCGTTTTCTGCCGTTTCTATAAACCATTTGATACTAAATATGTATTATTTTGTTCAGTACATTCCTAAAAGGAACTTACGATTCAACAAGGCCTGGCCTCAACAATTCAGCTTAGGCTCTTGTACATAGGGAGGTTTAAACTGTCCTCAAGGAGGTGACGGGTAGGATATTTGCACAGTGGCGTAGCCAGAGGGGGGGGGGGGGCAGAGCGGCCGGGCCCCTTCCAAATTTCGAAGTTGGGTCGGGGGGGGCATAAGCCTTCATATTTTCTTACGGCTTGAACAAATTAAGAACCTACAATGAAATGTTAAATACAATACTGTAAATGCGTTGATAAAGAATTCATAAACAAACTCTGCGCAGCCAGTCATAATTTCCTGGGGCCGATAACCTAGATGTTAGGCCCCTTAAAACAACAATTATCATCATCATCATCATAATTTCCGTGTGTGTACTGCTTGGAGGAGCTGAAATAACAGGGTAGTAATTAGGATTGTGACGTGGGGGGATTTTCCAAGAACAGTAGGTTCCTCAGTACCGGGGATACAACCAGGTGATGACGACAAAAGTCTACCAAGAAATTAGGAGATTGTCAATTAGCAAGAGACCTCTCTGGAGGGGGCCAGTTATAGCTTGTCAGCTTGCACTCTCCTGTCAGCTTTTAATTTCCATTTCCTGGAAATAGCAGTGTTAAAATGTCCCAGGATACAATACTGGCGCAGCGTGGTTGATTGTCGCCACTGTCGGGATTTATGGAAGTTGTGTGTCTGTGCGAGAGGAGAGTACGGTTTGTAAGTGGTAGTATTGGGGAAGAGTCGAGAGTTGTTTGATAGTTGCTCTATAAGTAGTGGGATGGGGAGAGAGCTGTCTACTAACTTATTGAACCCTCCTCGTATTTGCCTCCAACCTGATATCTCGCTAACCAATCATGGGATTTGAACATACAGGGTGTCCTAGCACTCGTAGTGATGCCCCCTACTTTCCTATAGCCTCTTTATTTAATTAAAATTCCAAAACTAAAAGGTCATTCGCGAGTAGTGGGGTAGTGTTGGTTTCCTCAAGTCGCGCTCGTGCTTGAATAGCCTATGTATGCCTATGTTGGGAAAGGGTTAGGTGGTGGGGGAGGAGTAGGGTCGAGTGAGGGGTCGTTTAGATGGTATTTTTTCCGCTCTAGGTGATGGTGAGGTTTATTTTTAAAATGGATGGAATTTGGAAACGCCATTTGGGGTAAACATGTTGTTTTGACATTTTGGCGATGAGTGTTTTTTTTGTATGCCTACGAACTTGAGGGGTTTTGTAAGAGGGCGGGCTTTTTACATGATGATTTATAAATGAATGTTTTTAAATATGTATTGAAATAAACCCCAAAAAACTAATAGGTCATCGGCTTTTTATTATCTCGCTAACCAATAATCGGATTTAAGCCTATGAGGTGTCGTAGGACTCGTGGTGAACTCTCCTTTTCTATGGACGGGGTATATCCACCCCAACATAAAAACGTGCTAAGGGGGGAGCTGCTACACTTAGGAAGTTGTGAGCCCACGCGACCTTAGAAAGGAAGGAGCCATGCTAGGAGGGCGTGCTTGGATTCGTATTTTTCGTCTCGTCGTGCTCTTTACGGGAATGTAGGTGTCGAAAAGGTGAACTTAGGGTTTTGGGTCTAAAAATGCGTTTTTCACATTTTTGCCGATTTTTGGAAAACGGGCCATGCTAGGAGGCCGTGCTTGGATTCGTTTTTTTCGTCTCGTCGTGCTCTTTACGGGAATGTAGGTGTCGAAAAGGTGAACTTAGGGTTTTGGGTCTAAAAATGCGTTTTTCACATTTTGCCGATTTTTGGGAAACGGGCCATGCTAGGAGGGCGTGCTTGGATTCGTTTTTTTCGTCTCGTCGTGCTCTTTACGGGAATGTAGAAGTCGAAAAGGTGAACTTAGGGTTTTGGGTCTAAAAAAGCGTTTTTCACATTTTTGCCGATTTTTGGAAAACGGGCCATGCTAGGAGGGCGTGCTTGGATTCGTTTTTTTCGTCTCGTCGTGCTCTTTACGGGAATGTAGGTGTCGAAAAGGTAAACTTAGGGTTTTGGGTCTAAAAATGCGTTTTTCACATTTTGCCGATTTTTGGAAAACGGGCCATGCTAGGAGGGCGTGCTTGGATTCGTTTTTTTCGTCTCGACGTGCTCTTTACGGGAATGTAGGTGTCGAAAAGTGAACTTAGGGTTTTGGGTCTAAAAATGCGTTTTTCACATTTTTGCCGATTTTTGGAAAACGGGCCATGCTAGGAGGGCGTGCTTGGATTCGTTTTTTTCGTCTCGTCGTGCTCTTTACGGGAATGTAGGTGTCGAAAAGGTGAACTTAGGGTTTTGGGTCTAAAAATGCGTTTTTCACATTTTGCCGATTTTTGGAAAACGGGCCATGCTAGGAGGGCGTGCTTGGATTCGTTTTTTTCGTCTCGTCGTGCTATTTACGGGAATGTAGGTGGCGAAAAGGTGAACTTAGGGTTTTGGGTCTAAAAATGCGTTTTTCACATTTTTGCCGATTTTTGGAAGACGGGCCATGCTAGGAGGGCGTGCTTGGATTCGTTTTTTTCGTCTCGTCGTGCTCTTTACGGGAATGTAGGTGTCGAAAAGGTGAACTTAGGGTTTTGGGTCTAAATATGCGTTTTTCACATTTTTGCCGATTTTTGGAAAACGGAAAACGTGATGATGACGTGCGTGATAGTATTTTTTCGTCTCGTTGTGCTCTTTACGGGGATATAGATATGGAATAGGTAAAAAGCTGGAAACATGGCTTTTATATAATTAAATAGGGTTTTATTACAAAAAATTATGTTTATTGACCCATGAATTAAACGTGGAAGGGAAACCTAACCACTTTACAAAATATTTTGCACCTTTGACTTTAATTACTCGTTCAATGAGATAATCGTTGGGATATAATGTTTTTTGCACTTCTTCATAATAGAATCGTCCCTGAATGGGTTGACCGCTCTGATCTTCTAAGAGATACGTCACTGGTTGACCTAGCTTGACTTGGCGAATTTTAAAAATTTCTGTCGACCATTGTGGAGTATACGATTTTGAAAACACACTTCTATGTTTACTAATGCGAACAAAATCTCCAATTTTAAGGCGATGTCGCCTTGGGTCTACCCTTTTTATAGGGTTAAACAGTCTATTGAGTCTGGGTAGGTTCTTGGTGACGAGGCGAGGTTTCATGCCGATGGTAGAATGAATGGTGTTGTTGTAGCGAGACACAAGTTGAGGTAACCAGTCTATCCATCGATAGGAACCATGTATTGTAAACTCTTTCCACATATAACTTTTTAATGTTCGATTGAAGCGTTCAACTACACTAGCTTTGAGATTGCTATAGGTGGTATAATGGTGAATATCCTTAGATTTGAGAAAACTGGAGAAATCCTTGTTGAAAAATTCGTTCCCCTTGTCGGTTTGTAACAAATGAGGTTGACGTTTTGATTGTTCAATAATATGTTGAAAGGCCTTTGTGACTAAGATACCAGTTTTATTATTTACTGGTTGAACAAAAGCCATTTTGGAATAGACATCAATGACAGTCAACATATAGCGTACACCGTCGTTAACGTTAGAATAAGGTATCATTTCAACCAGGTCTGCCTGCCAAAGTTCATCGATTCCTTTGGAAATGACTCGACGACGTTCATAAATGCGTCGGGCTGGTTTATGCAATTCATGAGCAATGCCCACTTTGATGGGTGATGGCTTATAAGATAATTTTAGCATCTCGGAGTTGTTGTTCAATGTGGGCGATTTCCGCCTCATGTCCAGTGTGACCAGCTTGTTTTGATGCATGAAGCAAGTATAAGCGCTCTACTAACTGATTGGGATTATTCCAAAAGGTTATATCTAGGTAGGGTTTTAATTTCTTAAACCTTACACCAGAGGCAGAGTGATGTTTTTGCTTACCAAAGATGTTTGCAATGATGGTTTTATATTTTTGGGATATATTGGCATTGACCTGCTGAGAGGATTTATAGTTTCTTTTGTGAGCGTTGGTGTCTAATAAAATGGATTTATATTTAGCAAGGTCCTCGGACGTAAAATCTTCTGTCGAGGGGGTGCGAGAAAATGGCAGCTTTAACAGACCTGGTGTTAATTTATAGTTGATCTTTTTAATGACAGCTTTCGTACGAGCAAATTTAATGGATGAATCCCCAATTTTAAAACTATCATTCTCATAGCGAACACCATACGTGGTATCTGTCTTTCCAATAAATAAAAGGGTCAGATATGGTTCCAGGGTTGCCCCATAATGTTTGATTAAAATGTTTTTGAGTTGAGCTTTATTTTGAGTGGTTGCCAAGACTTGTGAAAACGGAGACGATGTGGAGGAAGATGGTGTTGGCGCTATGACGGAAGATTTTTGTTTTGTTTTTAGAAACTGTTGAAGGGGTGAGGATTTTTTTTCTTTCAGGACTAAATACGCTTTCGCTTTCACTTTCACTTTGTTCATGTTGTTGTTCTTCTTCTTCTTCATCATGTTCTTGATGTTCTTGTTCACTAACATTAGAGGAGGAGGAGGAGGGGGAGGATTTTACCTGTCGTGTGGAATCTGTTCGAGTAAATTTTGAACTTGTTATGGGTTTGGTTTGAGAGGTAGCAGCAGTAGCAGTAGCAGCAAAAGCATTAGGTTTGAATCTCATGGGATCAACCGATGATGGAGCATGTTTTATCATGGGTAAAGGATTGACGTTTTTTAAACGTTGCAATTCACGAAATTTATGTCGAATCGTATTTCGTGCCTCAATAATACGCTGCATGATTTGAACATGTTTCTTGTACCCTATGGCGTTCGCCATGGTAAAGGTAAAGACACACTAACAGGAAATGTCCAACCATAGGTCTTTTTAAACAGAAATAAAATGATCAAAACCCAAGCGATAACGTCCCTCACATCGTTCACTCTGTTTATTTATGACCAAACAGGCATGGGGATGATGGTTCCAACACGAAGCACACAATTGCGTGAAAGCTGTAAAGGACATATCTGGATTCACATGATCTTGAAAAATATGATAGAGATTTCTAGAGTCTTGGCGGAAGAGAACGATGAGATTGGCATTGTCACGAATCAACTGTTTGGGGATTTTGGAATAGGTCTGAGCCAGATAAAAACAATCCACTTGTTTATGGCGTCCCATACTAAAATACTCTTGAATAATGGCCTGTCGTTGAGTGGCAATATCATCAAAAATTATAATGGAATCAGGTTGAATGCGGTCTGGTTGAATGACATCTTGAGGTGAGGTGAATGTAAAATAGCCCATGGCTTCTTTATTTAACGAAGACATAATTTGTTCCAGATACACGTACAGAGGCTGATACAAGGATTTGGCAAAAATATAAATATTTTGAAATCGTAGGCCATGAGGCGCGGTAATAATGTTCAGCAAAACATTGGTCTTTCCACAACCCGAAGGCCCTACCATAATACATCGAACGGTAGATGGGAATAGGGTGCCATGACGTTTAGGTTCGCACACGGACAGTGATAGCTCTGAAACCAAATCAGAGACGGGCAAAGCATGGGGTTGTTTCATTAATTCCATTGTGTCGATGACTGAGTTTTTTTCATGTGTGTATAAGGTTTATATATATATAGGCAAGTGGTGAGTAGGATAGGTTAGTTAACGTCTATCACCATGGACGTGTTTGGGCGAGCTCGTGTAACTATGGCCACGGCCGCCTCTTTGTCAAAACAGCCACGAGAGGTGGCAACAAAAAGCTATGTCGATCGCAAAGTGCAAAATGTCTTTCACATGGCCCCGAGACTAACCGCTGAGGGCTATTCAGCCAATCATCATAGTATTATTGATGTGCAAGAGCCTCGAGACGAAAATGATGTCTGCACGAAACGTTATGTGACCTATCAAATGAAAAGGCTTTATAAATTTGTCCCATCTGTATTTTTAGTGTACCTGTCAAATCAAATCTGGACAATGACAGAAACCATTCCCCACCACCACTGGTGAATGATGATCTTACCTATATGCTTGCTTCCGGTTTAAGTCGTTATCGACTGCATTATGATGGTGTAATTCATATTAAATATGCCATGCCTGATGAGAAACATTTAAAAATACAACTAAACGGCGATAGAGTGTTGGCCCACAACCATCAAAGAGTAAATGTGGGAGATGAATTATCCTTTCATCTTATGCTTACGTTTGAGGAAAAGGAAGCTGGGAAAACGGTGAATGATTTTCCGCTTTATATAGAATTGGAATATACTGCTATGAAATAAGGTTCTCTACGTTAGTTGTTATCGAATGTTTGCTGTGAAAGGTTCACCAAGTAGAAGCATGGTGAAAAAAAGATATGCTATGAACATGAAAAAAAAAAACTCAAAAAGAGAAAAAAGCCAGGTCGGAAACCAAGTCGATCTGCCTCACACCCAGTGTTAAAATTTAAAAAAACTAAAAAAAATCTAAAAAGAGTGGCTATCGAAAAAGCTTTACAAGCGGTGCGATTGTCTACATCTCCGAAATCGCAGCATCATGTATCGATAAAAAGAAAAGGAAGAAAGCAAAATCGTGGGCGAGTCATTCCTGTTGCTAAGCGTGGGAGTTTTTTGCCGGCTTTATTTGCAGGGTTGGCAGCTTTGGGGTCCCTTTTGGGTGGTGCCAGCGCTGTAGCGAAAACCATAAAAGCCGTCGAGCAAGGCAAGCAACAACTCAAAGAAAGCGAGCGACATAATAAAACGTTAGAAGCCATTGCGATGGGAGCTAGAAATGGCAATCCTTTAAAGCCAGTCTTTATCTACAAGGTAGTGAGTGGCCTACCGTCTAAGAAAAAGAAATGTCCATCATCATCGATAAGCGCTTAAGGCAACTGCCTCGTCATGCCATGACCCATGAAGAAGTGGAAAGCTATGCCAAACAACTAAAGATTTCTTATTCTCGAGGCGTATTTATGCGAAATGAATTACCCAAAGCACCGTGGAAAGAAGAACGAGCCATGATGAATATAGATGATGATGCAGGCCCAGGAACCCATTTTGTAGCCTACGTGAAACAAGGTTCCACAGTATGGTACTTTGACAGTTATGGAAATTTACCACCCCCGATCGAGTTGCTACGTTATTTGGGAAACCGGGTAAAGATATTCTATAATGTGAATCGTCAACAAACCTTTGACAGTCAAGAGTGTGGCCTTTTGAGTTTACATTTTTTATATAAGAGATCGCGTTAAGCCAACAGTTTCATCATTATGAATGTCAACGCCAAGACATTTACCGTGCACAGTCGCGGGCCTGAAGTGTCCCTGGATTTTCCCCCCCATTGAATTGCAACCAGAACAATCCTATGTGCTAGGATTAATTTCTTTGGAAAGTTACAACAGAATTTACAATATTCAAGTGGATATTAATGACAAATTTTATTATGATGATTATATGTTGACACTACCCCCTGGAGGTTATGCCATAGACGATGTGCATGAGGCCATTAGTGTGTCGATGATAAAACAATTTGGTGTCAAACCATTTGCGGATGGGACACACAAATTTGAACTTACAGCCAATACAATAACTCATCGCTGTCGTATTTTCTCTACGTTTAACATTGACTTTGAAACACGAGTTCATTCTATTGGTCCTTTATTAGGATTTAAACCAAGAGTGTTGGCAGCTCAGCAACCCCATGAATCAGATTATCCAGTGAAATTCATCGAGGACCATCACATTTCTGTAAGTTGCAATATTATTAGAGACGTATTTACGAATCAAGAACAAAGCCATTCCCTGTATGATTTTATTGTCACCTCTCCTTGCGGCTATAATATTCGTGAAAACCCTTCAATGGTTCTCTATCATCCTGTGTGTGTCAGTATTATTAGTAATATTACCTTACGCTTAGTGAATAGAAACCAACAACTGATTGCTTTGGACGCCAACACCACTGTGACCTACAAGTTGGTTTTAAAGACGCTATGAAATTTATCTATAAAGCAACAACAACGTCTACGAGGTCGGTTAGTTGCCCGCCGTGTATGAAACGGTTGACACGAGTAAACCGACAACGCTTACAACGCATTGGTTATACGCTACACCCCAATCATGAACAAAGAGCTGTTGCAAGTGTTAAATCCCATACAAGTGGAAGATTGCGTCGTGCGCATTGATATGCATTCATATCAACCTTAAGCAACAGGACTGAATAACAATGACGAGATTCAATTCATCATTAACAATCAAGATATTTTTACTCTACCTCATGAAAGTGTTCTTCAAATTGAGGGTAAATTAATGAAAGCAGATGGCAGCACACCCACAACGTCTGCGTTGGCGAATCATGGTTTGGCTTTTCTGTTTTCTGAAGTACGTTATGTGATAAATGGTATTGTCATAGATATGACTCGAAATGTGGGCATGACTAGTCTTACGAAATTATATCCATCCTATAGCGAGGAGGAAAGTAAAACGCTTTCTATGGCAGGATGGTGTCCCAACAGTAGCAATGACTGGCTAGTTCATAGCGATGGCACTTTTACAGGCTTCCTACCCTTAAAATTACTCCTTTGCTTTGCCGAAGATCACAAGCGTATTATTTTAAACGCAAGACAAAGTTTGTATCTGGCGAGAGACCGCAGTGATTATAATGCACTGAAAGGAGCCTCTGACCAAGTGATAGACTCAAAAATTCAACTGCTTCGATTACTATGGGAAGTGCCCCATGTGACGCTATCGGATCGTAAAAAGCTAAGCATGTTAAATTTGGTGCAAAAAGATAAAGCCTTGCCTATCGCCTTTCGAAGTTGGTGTCTACATGAATACCCCTTGCTACCTACCACAGACACACATAGTTGGAGTGTCAAATCGACTCGCTCTACCGAGAGACCCCTCTATGTTATTATTGGTTTTCAAACCAATAGAAAATACCGACAAAGCAAAGATGTCGCCTTGTTTGATCACATTCACTTGAGAAATACACGACTATTTTTAAATAATGTTTGCTTTCCCTATGAGGGGTTGGAACTCAATTTTTCAAAAAATAAGTTTGTTCCCCTTTATGACATGTTCGCTAAATTTCAATCGTCTTATTATGAAAAACAGGATTGTCCTATGATGTCGCCACAAGGGTTTAAAACAAAAGCACCACTGATTGTTTTCGACTGTTCGTATCTAGAAGAATCTATGAAAATCACCACCATTGATTTAAGGGTAGATTTTGAAACACAAGAAAATGTTCCAGACCATACCAGTGCCTACTGTTTGATTATTCATGCTAGACAAGTGAAATATCATCCTTTGTCCAATTATGTCACCAGCATGTAAGCCACCTGTGGTCGAGTGAAAAAAAAACAAGATCATCATTCATAGGATTGATGATAAGCGTCTGCATGCACAGTATCTGTTACGCTCTGGCACTGTGCGCACATAGAACAACAACAAACATCATGTGTCCCTCAATAAGCAACAGCAACAACAACAACAACAACAACAACGTGACAGACAAACCATGGAATTTAAAATGTGAATTTAATCGTTTGAAAACTTTTGAAACATGGACAGTTCCCTTTATGGATTGTGGAGAATTGGCTGCGAGCGGATTTTATTACTTAAAACGTGGGGATGTGGTCAAGTGTATTTTTTGCAACATTGAAATTGGAAACTGGGAAATAGGGGATCGACCCTTTAGCGATCATCAGCGATGGAGTCCATCCTGCCCTTACCCCAATCGCTATGATGTGGGCAATATTCCATGGAGTTTGAATTATCCTGTTATTGTACCAGACCCTGCAAAACTAGGAGATACCTGTGGACCGTATGTGCAAACTATTCATTTGAATGCTGTTCCAAATTAAGCCAACAAACTTTTTGTAATAAAAGTGTAAGTGTTTTTTTGTTATGAATAAAACCTCAAAAAATATTTAGCTGTTGTTCAATTCATTTGTTTCTTTTTTTTTCCTAAAGTCCTTTGACTTTGCCATGTTAAACCATGGCATGGGTTAGTTGTTGATTAGACGTCAATGAGGTAACAAGTAAAAATAAAATAAAAAGCATGATGAGTACACTCATCGTGGATTGTCAGGGGTTTAAAATTGCAGACAACAAATTTATATCTAAGGAAGTCGCTTTTATCGATTGTAGTACGTTTTTGGGTGTCTAACCCTATTCATTTGGTGTTTAAACCTCCCTATGCTTTCGAGTTGCTTAGTGAAAAATATAAAAAACAGAGCCAATTGATTGAAAATCATTTGCAATTAGCATGGAACAAGGGTGATATTTCTTACAAGTATCTTGACATTGTCATGAAAGCCCATTTGTCCGCGGCCAATGTCTTATTTGTTAAAGGGAGTGAAAACGCCAGTGGCTTCAACCATTTCTACCCTCTCACTGTCAATGTATTGACCTTTTAGATCTGGGTTGTCCATCCCTGCAAACGCTCATGGACACTTGTCCTTGCGACAATATTCAGAATAAAGCCTTAGCGCATGCATGGCAATTGTTTCATTGGCTCACCACAAGTGCATGTTGGGAGTTGTTCAATAAAATTAAAACTAAAAGTGTATCGTCCAATGATAGCAGTGAGACGTGTACACGTGAAGTGATAACATAAACGTTATAGACATGGACGCCACTACAATCGACAAGGCTATTGGAAAGTTCTTTGTGTGCAAGAAAAAACTGATTAGCTTTACACAACATGAATTATTAGCACTACCTAAATCATTTCTTTTTTATGTTGCTGCCAACGCAGTCAAAGAAATTTGGGAAAAGGCGCCTGCCGAGTGGACTAACGACTCTGTATTGAGTGAACTACAACCATGTAGTCATTTTTTCCATCACAAGCAATTAACCAAGGCAAAAATACCTTCCATTCGACAGTGTGCCACATGCCAATTAATGAAATTATATCATGGTCATAAAACTCAGTGTAAAGACATTGTTTCATCATTCCATGGCTGTCATGCGGAAAACAACCACCACCTACCATGCTCGTCAGCAGCCGCCGACAAACAACAACAACAACAACAACAACAACAACAGCAAGAACAAGAACAAGAAGAAGAAGAACAAACAGAACAACAACAAAAAGTGTTTTTCACCGATTGAAACCTCTATGTCCCAGGTGTACTGGCCGTGGAATTATTGATAACATTATTAAAAACTTACCATTCGAAGCTCACTTACCTGCTTACAGCTTCTGCGGCCCTGGTACTCGTCTTCAAGATCGTTTGAGGAGAGGGGATATGGGAATCAATGCTTTGGATCATGCATGCCTTAATCACGATAAAGCCTATGAAAACAGTGATCCCACACTAAGACGCATTGCCGACAAAGTCTTGTTAAGCATTGCCAAGCAACGATTAACAGCTTCAGATGCCAGTCTAGCAGAACGAATGGCAGCATTTATAGTGATTGGTGCTATGAAGAGCAAATTACTTTTATCTAGATATGGACTTAAACGTAATGAATTTATTTTTAAAAAATGTATAGTATCACTGTTATCATGACAATAAATAAATAAAAAGACAAGAGTCCATGTTGTGTTTTTTTCCATTATTATTATTCACTCTTAGTTTCATCATTATAATTATAAATAAAATGAATAAAATGTCATAAATGACAAACAATAAAAAAGGGACAGTAGTGCATTGTTATAAAAATTACTAATTGTAGTAAATCTATTTTTCAATCACAAACAATAAAAAAGGACAAAAGTCCATTATTTTAACTAATAGTTTCATCATTATTATTATTATAAAACATTATATATACATGGTACTTGTACTAAACCTATTTTTTAAATCACAAACAATCAAAAAAAGGACAAAAGTCCATCATTATTCATTAGCTTCAAATGCCAGTCTAGCAGAACGATTGGCAGCATGAAATCTTTATCTACTCTAGAACCAGTTTTTGTTTGTTAAACGCTTATTATTGAATAAAATAACATGTTACTAGAATTTGATCATTATAATTATAATCATTATAATAATAATAAATGCTATTTTAAATCACAAACAATAAAATAAGGACAAGAGTCCATCATTTTAACTAATAGTTTCATCATTATTATAAAAAATTATATACATGGTAATTGTACTAAACCTATAAACAAACAAAAATCCACCATTAAGCATAAGTTTTGAAAATTTATTTTTATTATTATTTATCATGGTAAACGTTGAGCAACAATTAATAAACGTCAAACTGTTGAGCATAAAAAAATAATTTTATTTTATTATAGTTATTAAAGCGTAGGGCATGAATAAACAAAAAGTCACGGCTAGCGTACAATGATTATTCGTTTTCAATTTTTACAAAACGAACCATGCATCGATTATTTTTTTCACCCTCATAAATTAAATAGACAGGGTGAATACTGGAATTGACATCTTCCATGACATTATCAGGTAGGTTATTAAATCGTGTGGGAAGAAATGTCTCAAAGTCTTGACAAATGCAAAGAGCTCGTTCACCAAATTTGGTATTCCGTTTTTGAATTTTATGTATGCGAAAGGGTGTTTGCGTAGGCAATTCACTCATTTTCTTGCGTGCAAAGCCACAATCTTGACCAATGGCGTTCAAGGCGTCCATGGTTGTCTATTACCAAAGAAAAGAGTGTTACTTTCCAACACTCTCGTTCTTATATTACAACAACAATAACTTTGTACATCAAAGTGTGTTGTTGTTTTTTTTAATCCTGAGTGTTTATGACCTGAAGTTGTAGATAGATAGTATTGGATAAATTTACAAAAATATAATAATAATGTTTATATCATTTTTTCAGTCAAAACATACATTTGGAAATTATTTAATAGTAAATGTTTTATCAAAATTAAGTGTGTGAATCATTTTCAAGATCTCTCTCTTGGAGGTAAATGCATGTCTCTGTTGTGAATGGGAATTAGCCTATCATTCCCTTGTCGAATGACTTGTATTCGTTTGCTCTGTTGTTGTGCAAATTCACACAGCATTCTGTTAAATAAATAGTATCAACAGATACTAAGAGCAAACATCTGAATGCTGTTGGTAACCTATAAAAGGCAAAGTTAACACGCTATGCATTTAATAACCATGTCTACATCCAACAAAACAAAATTCAAACCTATAAATTTAAACCAGTGTGTATGTGTTCATCAACGTGAATACACGATAAACTAAAACAAACAAACAAACAAACAAACAAAATAGCCAAATATATTCTAAACGTCAAGTATGCACCTGAAAGCCGAATGTAAACAAAAAAAAGCGATAATCATGACATGATGTTGTTAGTTTCTAACAAATCTCATTCTATGAGGCGAATATTGATTGATAGGTAAGCCAAGACAAAGTTGGCGAAATGCTTGTTGTCGATACGAACTGATTGGTTCCTCAGCAGGAAATTTATAAAAATGAAAACAAAACATTTGAGAGGTTATTGGAAAATTAACATTAAACAGGGGTTTTGTACATATTGTACACCAGAAATCTGCAAAATGATCCTCGTCAGCTAATTTAACAATCACTTGATTCATGGTTAAACCATACCATGCTTTATGAATCACTTGTGTGGATACATTATTTTCAAAGCCAAAATTTAGCATACAGGATTTACAAAAGTGATGCCCTGGGTCATGAAACAAATCATCATCACGATTAATGAAGCTGTCTTAAAACGTGGTATCAATGCTTACTTTCGTGTTTCTATATTCTGAAGGATAGGTCACACGTTGAGGATTATGAGACATCATCGTGGCATATTCATTGAACGTGGTGTGTTTTGTGACGATAAAACAATCTTCACCGTGGCTCATGATTGAATCTGAAAAGTAGTCGTTGCCGTTTACTAAGTGAATAAATAAAAAAATACAATGTACTATATACACTGTCTGTCCCCTAAGTCAATGGCAAAAATAAGCAAAACACAAATAAATAACCATCTGTCTGTTGATTTCTTTAGCTGTAGGCGGCAAACATAACATACAACAGGTTAAAAAAAACAATTTCTGTTCAGATATTGGACTGGTGTTGTTTTCAAATATATCACCACTCATAACTCTAGCCATAAAGTGAGAGATTGTGCACAGTAAAAGGAGCAGATTATTATTATTATTCTTTTGTTCTTGCATGAGACCTACTAAGCCACACCCTAGTGTGGCCTATTAAGCCGCATGCCTACTGAGAGTGAATGGTCACTTTGCTGAAACATGAGGCCTACTAAGCGACAACAATAGTGAGGGTGGCTACTTGTTTTTTTTCCTAACCTAACCTAAAGAAGTCAACATGTTTTTAATCTAGCCTGTGCACAGTGAACCATGCAAACGTTGATGCATGGCTCTCTTTATGCGTTGACAGGCAAATAGCACTAGACATACAGTTTATATACAACTATTTACAGGCATTCACACATCCATGCATACATTCATGCACACAGGTTAAAAAAACAAAAATTATATGATACACTACAATTTTTTTAAATTCCGAGGCTCAAGATGGTATCTCGCATTTGATAGCAACCAAACCAAACACTTGCCGTGTTGTACAACAACAATAGCTACAACCATTACTGGTTGTAACCAAATGGGACGCTTGTCATCATATCCTGACACCACTGTCTCTTGTCGCCTAACAAAGCGAGTGTTTGTTTTCGCTGCTTCATTAAAAATAAATCATGATTTTTTGAGAGAATCCTAAACTGACTATGTGCCATGGCTGTGTGGGTCCTAAGGACATGTAAATAATCATCCACACAGAGTCGTTTAACCACATGCTGGCTAATCCCTTTGGCTCGCATAGATTCGCATCGATCCACCTGTCGAAAACTATACATTTTCGGAGCGAGACCTACAAACTCAGTCATCATGGTGTCTGAACACTCATCTTTCATTAAACCAATTTCTTTTTTGTTCAGACGGGGGATATCGAACACGTTCTTCTCACTAAACGAGGACGTGTCAAACCATTTTGGGTTTTGTTTCATAACGACATACGGATCACAGTCACGGATATGGTAAATAAAACTATCCGTGTCTGTATATAACAAGGAAATGGTACCAAATCGCTGTATTGCAAAACCATAATGGAATTTATACATGTGCAATTTTGAAAAATCTAAAATGACTTGGCCTAAATAGATAGGCTTATTCATGACCACTTTAATTTTGGCAAGTTCAATAGTCAGTAGATCATGACCAATAATGTTTAAAGATTTGAAATTTGGTTTTGCAATATATTTTTGAGCTCCCCATTGTCCATGCCATGTGTTGACCAACTTAATGTCCCTATACTGCCGTACATTTTCCAAACTCTTGCCATAGATACAATTATTCATCAGTTTAAAAAATTGATTTGAAATGGCTGAGTGGCACTTTGTCTGTGACTGGTATTTAAATCCATGTATGGTTTCAACCACGGTTTCTGACAAAAAGAAATACCTCTATGGATTTTTTCAGGGTTAAGCCCTGGGCTAAACATTCTACCAGCATGTCAATATGTAACACATAGTGATTTTTATCATACAAGGTACCCATCAATTTCTTATGATTGCCCTTACTCTCGGGCGGCACCATTTTCTCTATGCAAAAGGGGAAATCACTATGTCGCTGTCTGAGATGGGGGGGATAAGCTAAGTCAACGTCAAGAACATACCCTTTGTCCTGTTGCTTGCTAGCGCTATGCACATTAAAATCTTTAATTTCATCCTCAGACAGCCAGACAAAGTTTCTGTACGGCAGTGGTCGACTCATAGCGTGACCGTATAAATTGTTTACGTCGAAATACATTAGGTAGGATTCAGGTTCTTCGGGACAATAATCAGGCATTTAATGATTATTTGCCTTGGCATGTCGCTGATTGAGCGATACGAATCCCCCCACGAATCTCTTTTTCCATCATGAGTACCATATCGGGATCCGTCAGTAAATCAAGCTCAATGTGGGTAAATTTGAGGGCGGCGTCCCAACTTAACCCTGGACTGGTATAGTAATTGGCGGGGTCAAGGCCATAAATCGTGTGACATAGCTGACGAAACGTATCAAAAACGTCGGTCAACAACAACACGTCTAATTTTAAGTAGTGCATAGCATACTGGCCCATGGTTTCTATGCCAAACACTCGCCAAACATGCTGTGCGTGGGCATAGTCTTCTTCACTAATGGTGCTTTGAGTTAATTGAGAAAAGAATTTTTCTCTTGGCGGCAAAGTCGTTTCTTCAAGCACCTCGTAACTTTCCACATAATCATATGGAAAATGGCCTTTACGAACACACAATTTAAATTGATTTGTATCCGTAAAGTGGGAATGGGTATGTTTCAACTCATCTTCGCTTAAGCCTTTCACAAGACTATCCAGCGAACTAGACATAAACTTGAATGAGTCGAGAAAGCGAATTCTCATGCTTCCTTTTCTCCATGAAAGTGAGGTAAAGCTCTCATGGTTCTTAGCCAAAATGCTGAATTTGCTCTTATCTACATGAGCAAATTGTTTTACAATGAAGTGAAGGTCATACCGGGAGAAATTGTGTAAAAAGACAGGGAGGAAGCGAGGTGTAGAGTACTTGAAATTGCATTCGTTATGGGCAGCACCTCTAAAATGCCCTGTCCTGTGGCAGTGGTCTCTTACTTTTTTTCTCCGCCTAAGATTGGCTTTTCACATATGTGGCAGGTGGTGGCTTGATCATATTCTCTTTGCTGTACATCAATCATCTGAATTGGTACAGGGTTGTTCAAAATAGTTTCTACTTTGCCTGCTAAAGCCGCCATTTGATCAACAAACCACCGCGCACAATCCTGACCTTCATGACTTACATACTCACATTGTGAATTATCATAGTGACCGACAGCATAATAGGCTACAGCAAAAGGCTCATGTTTCTGCACTGGATAGGTTGAGCTTGTATGGGGGCTTGGTTCACATCCCTGAATGGGAACAGTAAGGGCCTCAAAATCAGCGTAAACAGTAAATGGTACCATTTCTTGTTTATTAGTGGCCTTAAATTTTAAGACTGCGTCATTCCCTTCGGGAAAGACTAGCTTTACTGCCGTCTGCTCTTCACAGTCTTCCGTATGTCGTTTCAAAAGTTCATCAGTTCGAAAATACTGAAGGCAGCGCTCACAAATATGTGTCTTACCATTATGGATAGACACTTGGCTGCTCACCAATTTACTTAAATTCTTTATCCAACAATAATGGCTTTTATCCCCATCAGACAGGAAAAGCAGGTGAATGTGATGTTGCTTTACCTGTTTGGTGGCATACAAGGGGCCCACAATATTGGATCCGTCGATGCCATACACCATGAAAGAGAAATTTGGATTATCTTTCTCAAATAAATGAATTTTATCTAGAGGCATGGGAAAAGAAACACGCTCGAGACTGAGAGTTTGTTTCATGTGGTTAAACACATCTTTGTACTTCCCTGGCAAATCACAATTACTGCCTTGACAGGGTTGCAGGCAGCTCACTATACTCCACAAAAAGCAGTAATCGTCTTTGTTGCGTATGTTGATCACTACCTTTCTGGAAGCGATAAAGCTCGGTGTGGCAATATAGCTACTTCCTGCATTCAATGGATTGTATTTACAAATATTGATTTGCAAATAGGCAATGCTATCGAGGGCCAAGCCACTGGGACCCTGTTGCAACTTATCAAATTTAGTAATAAGCGCTTGAATAGCTTTCTCCCGATACCACGTTTCCAAATTATCAGCTATCAGTACTTTCTCCATTTTTGTACAAAGGTTGAAGGTGTGTTTCTCTTCAACATTATTTTTTATCAACGTAAATTCACATAGTAGTTCGAAGTTTATTTTTAAAGCCTGATGCAATCTTAAGCCTTGTTCACATTCACTCAAAAAAATGGGAAAACATAATTCCACAAAATCTTTAGGCGACAGACAGTGATTCGCATTGTAAATTCGGCCAGAGCATACTCGCGTTTTGAAACATTTGGCCAAAGGCTGCCACACTAACACTTCACTTTCTGATATAGACATGATTATAAAATGGACAAATAAACGTGCAACCCTTACCTTAAAATAGGTTAATCCAAAATCTGCAATTCCAAACGACCACACTTATCGCTTTCACTGACTGGCACACAATCACGCTCACAGGTACACAATGGTTGTAGCAATTGGGCCCCAGCAGGAAATAATCACCATCAAGGTTGCTGTAGTTTTAGTATCAGCGACAAGGTTTCTCTTGTTTTCTTTTTGTTTCCAACGATTTATCTGAAAAAACAAACCAATACAATCCGTTATTAGTCATGGTTATATACATTAAACATGTGCATTCATTCATTCATTCATTCATTCATAAGAGTTGCTAAAAACAAAAGGTTTCAAGTGTGTACACATAAATAAGACACTCACTCGAAAATAACAAGGTCATTTACAAAGAAAAGAATTAATCTACTGTATAATCATAGCTCACCTTTTTTTTTAAATATCGAAAGCGTCAAGGTAGTTAATGCCTATTCACTCCATACATATCTTCATTCTGAAACAATAATAAAGACACGCCATAAGTTTATAAATTTTCGTGAAATAAATGGCATACATTTAACAACAACAACAACAACAAAATGGAACAACATGTACTCACCATATAATGAATTATAATGCTTTCAGCAAATGTGCTCTTTGTCGCCACTGTCACTGTCTCTCTGTCAGCTTTCCCAGACTTAATGACGTTTTTTTAAAATCTGCAACAAACGAAATCCCCAAAAAATACCATCAGTCACTAACTTACTTTTCATGCATACACAAAATAACAATAAAACCAATCATGTCATAATTAACAATAATGAACCTACCTTAGTACAAGTATGGCCGCGGTTCACGTAATTTTTTACAAAGAGCATAAGGCACTTGCATCCGTCACCTTCAAAGATGATCACAACAATGATGAGTCTCTCTTACCCTCAGAACATATATGTCTCCTCAACAACATGCAAAGTTAACACTTTACTTTTTTTTGTTCCTACGAGTAGGATGTCATGGAGCGCACAAGTCAGACCGATTCTCACAAGCTTTGCAAACTCTGCATGAGTGTGCGTGGGAATGCAATGATCAGCTTTTCGACAGAGCTGTATGTCCTTCATCGCGGTATCGAGTTACACGTCTGGGTCAGATAACAGCCACCTGCATGAGAACAAATGGCTGTTATCTCTCTCTGCTGCGAGGCACGTACGATGATAAGACGTCTTGTCTGGCTCGCAGTGGGTCAGCCTCAATGCTTTCAATTCTCATTTCATCAAGCAAGTTCTCTCTCTGCGTGTGAGCCCTGACCAGCCATGACAAATAATAATAATAATGCATAGGTGTTTTACCAACATCATAGCGCATAACATAACGTGACTTGAAATCTGGTTACATACTTTTTCCCCGTTTTCCTCAACGATCTCGAAAAAAATGACGGAAACCATGATTTCAACTTTTCCATACCTACATTCCCGTAAACAGAACAACGACACAAATACATCGACATGCCCATAATAAAAATCGCCTCATTCGTTTTCCAAATAACGCGAAAATGAACAAAAAACACCTTTTCCATAAGAAAACCATGTTTCCAGCTTTTTACCTTTTTCATATCTATATCCCCGTAAAGAGGACAATGAGACGAAATAAATACTATCACACACGTCATTCTCACGTTTTCGGTTTTCACAATATGAGGGAAAATCACAAAAACCCATTTTTGACTAAAAAAACATGTTTCCAGCTTTTTACCTATTCCGTACCTACATCTCCGTAAAGAGGACAATGAGACGAAAACATACTATCATACACGTCATCCTCACGTTTTCAGTTTTCGCAATATGAGGGAAAATCACAAAAAAAAAATTACATCAAAACCGTGTTTCCAGCTTTTTACCTTTTCCGTACCTACATCTCCGTAAAGAGGACATTGAGACGAAAAAATACTTTCACACACGTCTTCATCACGTTTTCCCTTTTCCAAAAATCGGCAAAAATGTGAAAAACGCATCTTTAGACCCAAAACCCTAAGTTCACCTTTTCGACACCTACATTTCCGTAAAGAGCACGACGAGACAAAAAAAACGAATCCAAGCACGCCCTCCTAGCATGGCCCGTTTTCCAAAAATCGGCAAAAATGTGAAAAACGCATGTTTAGACCCGAAACCCTAAGTTCACCTTTTCGACACCTACATTCTCGTAAAGGGCACAACGAGACGAAAAAAACGAATCCAAGCACGCCCTCCTAGCATGGCTCGTTTTCCAAAAATCGGCAAAAATGTGAAAAACGCATATTTAGACCCAAAACCCTAAGTTCACCTTTTCGACACCTACATTCCCGTAAAGAGCACGACGAAACGAAAAAAACGAATCCAAGCACGCCCTCCTAGCATGGCTCCTTCCTTTCCAAGGTCGCGGGGGCTCACAACTTCCTAAGTGTAGCAGCTCACCCCCTTACCACGTTTTTATTTTGGGGTGGATATATCCCCGTCCATAGAAAAGGAGAGTTCACCACGAGTCCTACGACACCTCATAGGTTTAAATCCGATTATTGGTTAGCGAGATAATAACAAGCCGATGACCTATTAGTTTTTTGGGGTTTATTTCAATACATATTTAAAAACATTCATTTATAAATCATCATGTAAAAAGCCCACCCTCTTACAAAACCCCTCAAGTTCGTAGGCATACAAAAAAACACTCATCGCCAAAATGTCAAAACAACATGTTTACCCCAAATGGCGTTTCCAAATTCCATCCATTTTAAAAATGAACGTCACCATCACCTAGAGCGGAAAAAATACCATCTAAACGACCCCTCACTCGACCCTACTCCTCCCCCACCACCTAACCCTTTCCCAACATAGGCATACATAGGCTATTCATGCACGAGCGCGACTTGAGGAAACCAACACTACCCCACTACTCGCGAATGACCTTTTAGTTTTGGTATTTTAATTAAATAAAGAGGCTATAGGAAAGTAGGGGGCATCACTACGAGTGCTAGGACACCCTGTATGTTCAAATCCCATGATTGGTAAGCGAGATATCAGGTTGGAGGCAAATACGAGGAGGGTTCAATAAGTTAGTAGACAGCTCTCTCCCCATCCCACTACTTCTATTCTTTCTTCTTTTTGTCAGAGTAGCAAGTGTTCAGAAGATCGACCACTTTATCATAAAGAAGGCAAAACTGGATACATCGTCGGTAAATTATGAAAAGTTTTTATTGTAGGTGTAGACAATTGAGGCCCCCATTTTATTATATAGGCACAGCTTTTAAAAATAATTTTCTTTGCTGGAAAATGATGCATTGCTCACTAATAGATTGTAAAGTTATTCGATTTTTTTAAAGGTTCGTATTTATTTATTATTATTTAAAGGGTGTTACAGTTTCCTCTGAATAATAATAATAATAATAATAATAATAATAATAATAATAATAATAATTATAACCGCCGGATAACATCTTGAGGCCCTCCAAGGCTAACAACCTTGGTTGCATTCATTATGAGCAATTTGCTCCTAGCTAAACTAAAGCTTCTTAAGCATGATGGTAAAACAAATACAGGAGATTAATACCCCAGGTGGCAACTTTTCGAAGAAATCCACCGTCGCCCACCAGCGACGCATGCATCCCATTCGGACTCTGGGGGGGGATGCAACGTCATGCTAAAGACGAGTCAGAGCGTCTTGGAAATCCTGAACAGTCAAGAAAGCTGAAACCCAAATCTAAGAGTTTTTTGGGAACGTTCAACATCAACTCTCTAATACAAACTGGTAAGATGAAACAGCTGACCAATGCTCTTCACGAAAACAAAATCGCAATAATGGCCTTGCAAGAAACTCGCTTCACTGACGAAGATACGTTTGAGTCTGATGGGTATCGGTTCTTCAAGAGCAAATCCCGTAAGAGGGTAATGAAGAACACCCCTGTCTTCGGTACCGCCTTTGCTGTCAACACCAGAATCCTTAGGTCAGTCTCGAATTTTGAAGCTGTTAACGATAGGTTATGCCTTGTATCTCTGCGCTGTGCAAACAAAACATATACGCTAGTCAATGCACATGCTCCAACTAATGAACAAAACAAAAAAGAGTTGGAAGACACTGATAGATTTTGGAACCTCTTGGATGATAGATTGGCAAAAATCCCGAAACACCACGTCAAGATCCTAATGGGTGATTTCAACGCACAGGTAGGACGTGAACTAACAAGAATGGAGAACGCCTCATTGAACTATGTAATACCCATAACCTCCAGCTGATGTCAACACACTTTCGGCACCTACCTAGAAAACAGACTACATGGAGATGCCCGAACAAAACATTAGGAGAGTTCCAAATAGACCATGTTGCTATATCTCGAAGATCTAGTCCGGAAATCATGAACGTTACCGTAAAAAAGGGAATGAACATAGACTCAGATCACTATGTATCGGTAATAAAGTTCCGGACCATTCCACTAAACAAAAAGAAAAACAAATCTACCATAATCCGCTTCGACACAAACATGCTCAGAGATAGGGAGAATGAATTCAAAGAACTTGCCCAACCATTGGAAAAAGACTTCAACAGCACGAGAAAGCAGATGATAAATGCTGCAAAAGAAGTAGCAGAAACCAAGAAGAGGAAGCAACACACATGGTGGAACAATAACTGCGAGATGACCTTAGAGGATCGTCTAAATGCTTGGAAAAAGTACTACACTACCAAAGACGAAGAAGATTGGAACATCTATAGAGACCAACGAGCACAAACAGCAAAAATAATACGCAGCGAGAATCGCAAGTATGAAAAAGAACAAATGGACAGAATTGAACAAAACTTACACAGAAATGAGACCCGTGAATACTACAGGGATTATAAAAAAGAAGATACAAGGATACAAGGCACCTTCCCTTTGTTTTCTAAGAAAAGATGGAACTCTAGCAACATCCAACGAAGAAAACTGCGAAATTTTAGCCGGGTATTTTAACGACCTCCTAAATTGTGAAAAGCCACCCAACCCCATCAGAACAAACAAACAAATGAACCACAATTTGCCATCTTCTCCACCAAATCGCGATGAAATCAAACGCCACATAAAGAGGTTGAAAAATAACAAGGCTCCTGGTGAAGACTCCATGATTGCAGAACTGTGGAAACATGCCCCAGAAGAAGCAATTGGCATCCTACACCAAACCATTGTAGATATATGGGAGACAGAACAACTCCCAGAGGACTGGAAGATAGCTTTGATCCATCCTTTACACAAGAAAGGAAATATAAGAGATGTGAACAACTACCGTGGTATTTCTCTTCTGTCAGTAGCTTACAAGATCCTGTCACTTTCCATCCTTGAAAGACTGGAGCAGCAAGATGAACACAAACTCGGAGAATACCAAGGCCGATCGACTGCAGAACAAATCTTTAACCTAAAAACCATAGTAGTGGTTTTGTAGGGGTTCTATACCCTCCTCCTCCTCACCCTCCTCACAAGATGGCGGCAGCCCGATATCTCTCGAACGCATGGTCGGATTTTTACAAATGAGGTGTCATTGAACTCGGGCTAACACTCCCTATCCAATGGACAACATATTTCAACCCCAAAAGTAAAACCTACCCCTACTAGGGGGTGAAATTGTATTTTTTTTAGAGAATCTCTCTTTCCAAGTGCAACATGTGAGAGTTTAAATGTCAATATGGAATGAAACGTTGTTCTACATAAAGTGCATGTGTTCGGTGGCAAGCCACTATGAATTAACATGCTTGTTTTTTGTTTTTTACGCATGCCCACTCATAGCTTTTATAAGAGGGCGGGCTTTTTAAAGATGGTGGCTGTAGTCTAACCTAACCTAACCCAACCTAACGGGTCCTTGTGGACGAGTCCTTGTGGACAGGTCCCTGTTGACAGATCCCTGTGGACGGGTCATTGTTGACGAGTCATTGTTGACGGGTCCTTGTTGACGAGTCCCTGTGGACGGGTCATTGTTGACGAGTCCTTGTGGGCAGGTCCTTGTGGACGAGTCCTTGTGGATGAGTCCCTTTGGACTGGTCCCTATGGACTAGCCCATGAATTTATTTAAATTATGTCAAAGGGCCTAACTACATTTGTGTGTAAAGCAGTGTATTGAACTGACGTTGTTCACTAATTCCCCACTACTATAATGTGATAACGATATGAAAGGAAAGTGACGAAATACATGTGAGCATACAAGGGATCTAACTTGGTGGATGGATGAGTTCTAACGAGTCATTTGTAGTTGAAAGATAATAATACATGTTCTTAAGATGTTAAAACTGAGGAGATGATATGTGCAGTAAGACGTCTTGTTATATTTCCTGTGTCATATTACAGACATGGCAGAGAGCGCACAGATCTGTTGCTATTACTAACGCTGCAGTAATTTGAAACCGCAAGTGTTCATTAAGACAATGGGTGATGATCATGCAAAGTTAGCAGTTATTGGATATTACACAGGTGTTCCTTCCGGTGTCATGTTGCTGACATGGCAGAGAGCGCACACTGCTGTTGCTATGACTGACGCTGCAGTAATTTGAAACCTCAGGTGTTGATCAAGACAATGGGTGATGATCATGCAAAGTCAGCAGTCATTGGATACCACACAGGTGTTCCTAGTGTACTTTGGACTCTCAGCTGTATTGGGAAAGGAATTGCAATGATCTGTAAAAGACTGCTGACACGAGCGATGAGAGTTTATATAAGAGGAGTGTCATATATCTCCCTACTGTCAGTCTTTATTACTCGCTTTGAGTGAACAGTGCTCTATTACTGCTCAAGAGTTGTAAAAAAGCCGTTTTGCTAGATAATCATTAAATTATTTTGCAAGGTAAGTACTAATTATTAATGGATTGTAGTATTTTATTACTAATTGATGTTGAAGTTATTGATTGGAATGTATTTATTGATTGATTAATTTGTTTACAGATAATTGGGTACCTGTAGGTTACCAGATTCCTACAATCTGTTCATTCAGTGGCAGCAGTTGATCAATTATAAAAAGGTAAGTGCTTGTAGGTTAGATTTTGATTACCGCTCTATTAAGTCCGAATGTTCATTGCTAGGTGTCAGTGACAGAGGGAATATTTAAAGACTTAACCCCAGTTCACTTAACATAACCTAACTTTACCTAACTTAACCTTGTCACGTGACATGTTTTACAAGTTTAGACTTGCTTCATGACTGACTATGACGTCACACTTAGGTCACTTAACTGGTGATCGCTGGTTTCCAATATGTGACATGTTCTACAAGTTTAGACTTGTGTTAAGACTGGCTATGACGTCACACTTAGCTCACTTAACTGGCAATCACTGGTTTCTCTCACTCTATCAAGTTCCAATGTTCACCGCTAGGTGTCAGTGACAGTGGTATATAGTAACCCCAGTTAGAACTACATGAAGTTAGACTTGCTAGGAGTTCACAGATGATCGATTTAAATACCCTGCTATAACCATTGACTGGAATGTAATTAAACTATTTATATTTTACTTTGTTTTATCTTTTATTAACATTTATGATTTCTTTCTTTTATAGGTAATTTTGAAAGTGATCATCATGTTCAAGTGTGCTGACTGTAAGAAACAGTTTTCAAGACCTGACAACCTTCAACGACACGCAAATGCTAAACATGACATTAAAATGTTTGTGTGCAGTCATTGTGCTACCACATTTAACAGACAAGATAATCTTGCACGTCATGTAAATTTAATGCATGTTAGTTCAGCACCTTTTTCATGTTCAGTTTGTGATCTTGGATTTTCTGCTGTAAAGCGATATCAATCCCACATGGTTGAAGTGCATAGAGAACAACAGGAATTGAAATCTGTAAAACCATCAACTAGCACGGAACCTTTAAACGAATGTGATGCTCAAAAGCGTAAACGTTCTCAAGATTGTGAAAATAGTTGTGCAACAAAAAGAAAGAAGAATGGTGAACCTTCAATAACACAATGTAATGTATGTAATATTGATATACCTTCTTCAATCATTCATGGACATTTACGCAGTATTCAACATAAAAATAACGCTTGCCATGAAAGAAATTCTGGAAATATTCAACAAATTGGTAGTGCATTTAAAAGTCGAATTGCTAGTTATAGACTTTATAGTAAAGAAAAAACTCAAAGTATTGAATCATTTTAAAAAAATATTCAACCTACTGTGTTTGGCTTGTTAGGTAATGTTTTATTAGAGCATAAAACAATTAAAATGAATTTTGAACTTTTTGGACTCTATGTAAAAACTGGGAGCGAAGGTGAAATTACGGATATCAAATCTTTTAATACAAAAACATAATTGTTAGAGAATCAACTAATATTAGTGATATATATCAAAATATTTCAAGTGCTATCATTGTGAAGAGTGAAGAGTTCCAGGAAAGGGAGTCAGGCTGGGCGTTGGTTGAAGTACTTTATTTAGAAACCAACATGAATAAATACAACCCCCTTCGAGCATCATCATACATTGATTTGCCAGAATGGATCAAACGAAAGAAAGCTGTTGTGAACGTTTTGAATAATGATGACGCATGTTTTGCGTGGGCTGTAACCTCAGCTCTCCATCCAGCAGTGGAGCATATGGATAGATCATCATCTTATCCTCACTATTCTTCAGTGTTAGATTTAAAAGAAATAGAATTTCCTATGGCAATAAAAGACATTCAACGTTTTGAAAAAACTGAACAATGTAAGTATTAATGTGTATGAAATTGAAAATAAGAGTATAGTTGGTCCTCTATATTATACTCAGGAAAAAAAGGATGCTCATGTAAATTTACTATACATAACCGAAGGTGAAAATGCTCACTATTGTTGGATAAAACATTTCAGTAGACTTGTTGGTAGTCAACTATCAAAATACAAAGGTAAGAAGTGGTTGTGTGAAGGCTGTTTGCTCTATTTTACAAAAGAGGATCAACTAACTCAACATCAAAAATGGGGGTGTAATCATGTTCGTACGGTATTACCGACTCCTAGAAATAACATTCTAAAATTTAAGGATTATGAGAAACAGCTTCGAGTACCATTTGTTATATATGCTGACTTCGAGGCTTTGCTAAAACCATTTAATACATGCTCATCGAATCCAGCCCAACCTTTTACCAACACTACTCACATTCATGAACCTTTTAGCTTTGCATATTATATTAAATGTAGTTATGATGACTCTTTAAATAAGTTTGAGCTCTATAGAGGACCTGATGCACCTAAAGTTTTTATGGAAAGGCTTGAGAAAGATGCCATCCGTATATCCTCTATTTTAAATACGATCATTCCAATGGAACCACTAACTTTATTAGAGTAAATGAATTTTGAAACTGAAACTAATTGTTTTATATGTGGTGAATGTTTATATACAGACAGGGTTCGCGATCATGACCATTTAACAGGACAATATCGTGGTGCTGCTCACCAAGAATGTAATTTAAATTATAGAGTAAGTAAATTCATTCCGGTCATTCTACATAACGGTAGCAAATACGATAACCACTTTATCGTTAAAGAATTTGGAGCTTCAGATGTGAAAATTGATGTGATTGCAAATAATAAGGAACAATACATATCGTTCACAAAATACATCAAAACTGACAATAAGAAAACGATAAAACTGCGATTTTTAGATTCATTCCGCTTTATGCCGAGTAGTCTTGATAAGCTTGCTAGTAATTTAAAATCAGATCAGTTTCATGAAATTCAACGTGTCTTTCCTAAAGAAGATGATTTTAATTTGATTTGTCAAAAGGGTATATTCCCTTACGAATATATTAACTGTGTGGAACGTCTTGAGGAGTGTTCTTTACCACCGAAAGATGCATTTTACAGTTCCTTAAACACAAGTCATATCAGTGATCAGGAATATTTACATGCACAACGTGTATGGGCACAGTTTGACATTCAAACTTTAGGAGAATTTTCAGACATATATTTATTAGCAGATGTTTTTGAAAATTTTCGGAATGTTTGTATGAAAACTTATGACCTTGATCCTTGTCAGTATTTCACTGCTCCTGGGTTAAGTTTCAGTTCAATGTTGAAAAAAACGAAAGTAAATTTAGAATTAATGACTGATATAGACATGATCAATTTTATAAAATCATCAATTCGAGGTGGATTAAGCCAATGTAGTGGACGGTACTCTAAAGCGAATAATAAATACATGCCTAGCTACAACCCTTGTGAAGAGTCAAAGTATATTGTCTACCTCGATGCAAATAACCAATATGGTTGGGCTATGAGTCAATATCTACCACTGAAAGATTTTCGCTGGCTGACACAACCTGAAATTGATGTCTTACATGTTGACACTCTTAATGATAACGATGATAAAGGATATATTTTAGAGGTAAATCTTGAGTACCCTAAAGAGTTACATGATGATCATAATGATTTACCATTTTGTCCTGAGAATATGAAATCTCCATACATCACATCACGAACAAAAATGTTAATTGCTAATGTAAATAATAAATGTAAATATGTAATACATTATCGAAACTTGAAACAGTGTCTACAGCATGGATTGAAATTAACTAAAATTCATCGCGTATTACAATTTCATCAGTCAGCATGGCTCAAACCGTATATTGATCTAAACAATAATTTAAGAACACAGTCAACAAACGCGTTTGAAAAAGATTTTTATAAACTCATGAATAATAGTGTTTTTGGAAAGACTATGGAGAATGTTGATAAACGAGTTGATGTAAAGCTGATAACAAAGTGGGAGAATGATGGTAAAAGGTATGGTGCGAGCAACTTAATAAGCAAGCCTAACTTTCATAGCTGTTCAATTATTCATGAGGATTTAGTTGTAATACAAATGAATCGTCTTAAAGTAACTTACAACAAACCCATATATGTGGGTTACACCATTCTGGAATTATCAAAAACACTTATGTATGAATTTCACTATGATTATGTAAAGAAAAACTATCTTGATAATGCTAAATTACTCTACACAGACACAGATTCTTTTATTTATGAGTTTAAAACTGATGATTTTTATGAGGATATCAAAACTGAGCTAAATAGGTTTCATACAAGTGACTATCCCGAGGATAATATTTACCATTTACCTCTAGTAAACAAAAAGGTTCTTGGGAAATTTAAGGATGAATGTGCTGGTGTTATTATAGACACCTTTGTAGGCACAAAATCTAAATCATACAGCTATATGACAATTGATGATGTAGTAGTAAAAAAAATTAAAAGGAGTGAAAAAGAATGTTGTTAGTAAAGAGTTAGATATAACTGATTATAAAAACTGTATAGTTAGTAACCCACCTGTATTATATAAGAAAATGAGTGTATTTAGAAGTAAAAATCATCAGCTACATACCAATTTGCTGAACAAAGTTGCTTTAAGTAATGAAGACAACAAACGATTCATTATACCTAACACATTTGATACTTTTGCTTGGGGAAACAGTCGCATTGACGACTATTACTTTACTTAAGTCTAATGATCACTATATTGTAATATTTGTAGTGTGTTTTATATTGTAATTTTTTTTGTAAAAAACTGTAAGTAGAATGTATAATGTTAAGCTACTGTAGTTTAGTAAAAATAAGATAAGTAATACATTTTAGTTTAAAATGTTTGCTTTTGTATATTACGAAAAAGATTTTTAAAAAATGTACAGAATGTGTGAACTAAACAAGGGAAATGTAAAAATGTAAAGTGGAAAATTGTAAATATCCATGTGTGAAAAAGTGAAATAGTTATCACCATTTTAAAATTAAAAGACATTGTGATCTGGTAAACCTTGTTTTTATTTCACAACAACAAAAATGTACACAATGTGTAAACTAAACAAGAAGAATGTAAAAAAAATGAAAAGTGGAAATTGTAAATATTCATGTGTGAAAAAATGAAAATAAAGAAATGGCTATCACCATTTTAAAATTAAAAGACATTGTGATCTTGTAAACCTTGTTTTTATTTCACAACATATATGGCTTTACAAAATAGAATACAAAGAAATACCATTTCCTCAATCCTTTTCAATGTTCATGTCCACTCATCATTAACTTCCCTTTTATTGCAGTAATCACAATGAGGGCTGCCAACCTCTCCCCCACTGATCCCATTATAGGATGTCAAACGTTGCTTAGCTTTTCAACGATACTTTATCCACCACACGTATTAAAGCATAATGACTATGACGATAAGAAAGGTCGTGTTCTTTACATGCTTGATCCAAAGAAATAATAGGTATTTACTTAACACAGGGTCTTGAGTCCATGAGTTTGGTACATGTTGCAAGATTTCTTTCACGGCATTGACTGTCACAAAATAAATGAAAACTTGGAGAGCACCAATAATTCATCTTTGGTAAGACTATCCAGGATCTTGAGTCCATGATTTTGGTATAAGTTGCCAGGTTTCTTTCACGGCATTGACTGTCACATAATAAATGAACAACTTGGAGAGCACCAATAATTCTTCTTTGGTAAAACTATCTGCATATCGATGACAGATAACCTTTTAGTTCCACCCTTAAAACAACAACACTACCTCTTGCATAATCTGCGATGTTGATGGCTCTTGAGACGTGAAAGATGGATTAAACACAACTTTTACATCAACAGGAGTTAGACTTTGCTCAGTAAACAATGCACTGTCATGAACCACAGTATTTTTTTTCTTGGACTTGCTTTTTTTCTTTTCTTTATAAGTGTTTGAAACGGTGTATTAAAAGAGAATGATAAACATCCAAAGGGTAAATAGAGTAACAAATAAAGAGAAATGAAAATGATACTTCCATATCAATTGTCAAGCATGAACTAATCTCTAGCAAAGTTCGCTCAATACTATAAATAATAGTTTAAAGTGGGTGCAAAAGTGGGTGCATAAGTGGGTGCAAATGTGGGTGCATAAGTGGGTGAAAAAGTGGGTGCATAAGTGGGTGCAAATGTGGGTGCATAAGTGGGTGGAAAAGTGGGTGCATAAGTGAATGCAATAGTGGGTGCAAAGGTAGGTACAAAAGTGGGTGAAAAAATGCCCCCCTTTTTGAATCTCGGTAACGCCCCCTTTTTAATCTATTTTTTGAAATTTTGATAAAGGGTCTAAGTGCACTTTTGTTAATATCTCGCGAACCAGTCTCTGTTGACGGGTCCCTGTTGACAGATCCCTGTGGACGGGTCATTGTTGACGAGTCATTGTTGACGGGTCCTTGTTGACGAGTCCCTGTGGACGGGTCATTGTTGACGAGTCCTTGTGGGCAGGTCCTTGTGGACGAGTCCTTGTGGATGAGTCCCTTTGGACTGGTCCCTATGGACTAGCCCATGAATTTATTTAAATTATGTCAAAGGGCCTAACTACATTTGTGTGTAAAGCAGTGTATTGAACTGACGTTGTTCACTAATTCCCCACTACTATAATGTGATAACGATATGAAAGGAAAGTGACGAAATACATGTGAGTATACAAGGGATCTAACTTGGTGGATGGATGAGTTCTAACGAGTCATTTGTAGTTGAAAGATAATAATACATGTTCTTAAGATGTTAAAACTGAGGAGATGATATGTGCAGTAAGACGTCTTGTTATATTTCCTGTGTCATATTACAGACATGGCAGAGAGCGCACAGATCTGTTGCTATTACTAACGCTGCAGTAATTTGAAACCGCAAGTGGTCATTAAGACAATGGGTGATGATCATGCAAAGTTAGCAGTTATTGGATATTACACAGGTGTTCCTTCCGGTGTCATGTTGCTGACATGGCAGAGAGCGCACACTGCTGTTGCTATGACTGACGCTGCAGTAATTTGAAACCTCAGGTGTTGATCAAGACAATGGGTGATGATCATGCAAAGTCAGCAGTCATTGGATACCACACAGGTGTTCCTAGTGTACTTTGGACTCTCAGCTGTATTGGGAAAGGAATTGCAATGATCTGCAAAAAACTGCTGACACGAGCGATGAGAGTTTATATAAGAGGAGTGTCATATATCTCCCTACTGTCAGTCTTTATTACTCGCTTTCAGTGAACAGTGCTCTATTACTGCTCAAGAGTTGTAAAAAAGCCGTTTTGGTAGAAAATCATTAAATTATTTTACAAGGTAAGTACTAATTATTAATGGATTGTAGTATTTTATTACTAATTGATGTTGAAGTTATTGATTGGAATGTATTTATTGATTGATTAATTTGTTTACAGATAATTGGGTACCTGTAGGTTACCAGATTCCTACAATCTGTTCATTCAGTGGCAGCAGTTGATCAATTATAAAAAGGTAAGTGCTTGTAGGTTAGATTTTGATTACCGCTCTATTAAGTCCGAATGTTCATTGCTAGGTGTCAGTGACAGAGGGAATATTTAAAGACTTAACCCCAGTTCACTTAACATAACCTAACTTTACCTAACTTAACCTTGTCACGTGACATGTTTTACAAGTTTAGACTTGCTTTATGACTGACTATGACGTCACACTTAGGTCACTTAACTGGTGATCGCTGGTTTCCAATATGTGACATGTTCTACAAGTTTAGACTTGTTTTAAGACTGGCTATGACGTCACACTTAGGTCACTTAACTGGTGGCTGCTGGTTTGTATCACGTGACATGTTCTACAAGTTTAGACTTGTGTTAAGACTGGCTATGACGTCACACTTAGCTCACTTAACTGGCAATCACTGGTTTCTCTCACTCTATCAAGTTCCAATGTTCACCGCTAGGTGTCAGTGACAGTGGTATATAGTAACCCCAGTTAGAACTACATGAAGTTAGACTTGCTAGGAGTTCACAGATGATCGATTTAAATACCCTGCTATAACCATTGACTGGAATGTAATTAAACTATTTATATTTTACTTTGTTTTATCTTTTATTAACATTTATGATTTCTTTCTTTTATAGGTAATTTTGAAAGTGATCATCATGTTCAAGTGTGCTGACTGTAAGAAACAGTTTTCAAGACCTGACAACCTTCAACAACACGCAAATGCTAAACATGACATTAAAATGTTTGTGTGCAGTCATTGTGCTACCACATTTAACAGACAAGATAATCTTGCACGTCATGTAAATTTAATGCATGTTAGTTCAGCACCTTTTTCATGTTCAGTTTGTGATCTTGGATTTTCTGCTGTAAAGCGATATCAATCCCACATGGTTGAAGTGCATAGAGAACAACAGGAATTGAAATCTGTAAAACCACAACTAGCACGGAACCTTTAAACGAATGTGATGCTCAAAAGCGTAAACGTTCTCAAGATTGTGAAAATAGTTGTGCAACAAAAAGAAAGAAGAATGGTGAACCTTCAATAACACATTGTAATGTATGTAATATTGATATACCTTCTTCAATCATTCATGGACATTTACGCAGTATTCAACATAAAAATAACGCTTGCCATGAAAGAAATTCTGGAAATATTCAACAAATTGGCAGTACATTTAAAAGTCGAATTGCTAGTTATAGACTTTATAGTAAAGAAAAAACTCAAAGTATTGAATCATTTTTAAAAAATGTTCAACCTACTGTGTTTGGCTTGTTAGGTAATGTTTTATTAGAGCATAAAACAATTAAAATGAATTTTGAACTTTTTGGACTCTATGTAAAAACTGGGAGCGAAGGTGAAATTACGGATATCAAATCTTTTAATACAAAAACATAATTGTTAGCGAATCAACTAATATTAGTGATATATATCAAAATATTTCAAGTGTTATCATTGTGAAGAGTGAAGAGTTCCAGGAAAGGGAGTCAGGCTGGGCGTTGGTTGAAGTACTTTATTTAGAAACCAACATGAATAAATACAACCCCCTTCGAGCATCATCATACATTGATTTGCCAGAATGGATCAAACGAAAGAAAGCTGTTGTGAACGTTTTGAATAATGATGACGCATGTTTTGCGTGGGCTGTAACCTCAGCTCTCCATCCAGCAGTGGAGCATATGGATAGATCATCATCTTATCCTCACTATTCTTCAGTGTTAGATTTAAAAGAAATAGAATTTCCTATGGCGATAAAAGACATTCAACGTTTTGAAAAGCTGAACAATGTAAGTATTAATGTGTATGAAATTGAAAATAAGAGTATAGTTGGTCCTCTATATTATACTCAGGAAAAAAAGGATGCTCATGTAAATTTACTATACATAACCGAAGGTGAAAATGCTCACTATTGTTGGATAAAACATTTCAGTAGACTTGTTGGTAGTCAACTATCAAAATACAAAGGTAAGAAGTGGTTGTGTGAAGGCTGTTTGCTCTATTTTACAAAAGAGGATCAACTAACTCAACATCAAAAATGGGGGTGTAATCATGTTCGTACGGTATTACCGACTCCTAGAAATAACATTCTAAAATTTAAGGATTATGAGAAACAGCTTCGAGTACCATTTGTTATATATGCTGACTTCGAGGCTTTGCTAAAACCATTTAATACATGCTCATCGAATCCAGCCCAACCTTTTACCAACACTACTCACATGCATGAACCTTTTAGCTTTGCATATTATATTAAATGTAGTTATGATGACTCTTTAAATAAGTTTGAGCTCTATAGAGGACCTGATGCACCTAAAGTTTTTATGGAAAGGCTTGAGAAAGATGCCATCCGTATATCCTCTATTTTAAATACGATCATTCCAATGGAACCACTAACTTTATTAGAATAAATGAATTTTGAAACTGAAACTAATTGTTTTATATGTGGTGAATGTTTATATACAGACAGAGTTCGCGATCATGACCATTTAACAGGACAATATCGTGGTGCTGCTCACCAAGAATGTAATTTAAATTATAGGGTAAGTATATTCATTCCGGTCATTCTACATAACGGTAGCAAATACGATAACCACTTTATCGTTAAAGAATTTGGAGCTTCAGATGTGAAAATTGATGTGATTGCAAATAATAAGGAACAATACATATCGTTCACAAAATACATCAAAACTGACAATAAGAAAACGATAAAACTGCGATTTTTAGATTCATTCCGCTTTATGCCGAGTAGTCTTGATAAGCTTGCTAGTAATTTAAAATCAGATCAGTTTCATGAAATTCAACGTGTCTTTCCTAAAGAAGATGATTTTAATTTGATTTGTCAAAAGGGTATATTCCCTTACGAATATATTAACTGTGTGGAACGTCTTGAGGAGTGTTCTTTACCACCGAAAGATGCATTTTACAGTTCCTTAAACACAAGTCATATCAGTGATCAGGAATATTTACATGCACAACGTGTATGGGCACAGTTTGACATTCAAACTTTAGGAGAATTTTCAGACATATATTTATTAGCAGATGTTTTTGAAAATTTTCGGAATGTTTGTATGAAAACTTATGACCTTGATCCTTGTCAGTATTTCACTGCTCCTGGGTTAAGTTTCAGTTCAATGTTGAAAAAAAACGAAAGTAAATTTAGAATTAATGACTGATATAGACATGATCAATTTTATAAAATCATCAATTCGAGGTGGATTAAGTCAATGTAGTGGACGGTACTCTAAAGCGAATAATAAATACATGCCTAGCTACAACCCTTGTGAAGAGTCAAAGTATATTGTCTACCTCGATGCAAATAACCAATATGGTTGGGCTATGAGTCAATATCTACCACTGAAAGATTTTCGCTGGCTGACACAACCTGAAATTGATGTCTTACATGTTGACACTCTTAATGATAACGATGATAAAGGATATATTTTAGAGGTAAATCTTGAGTACCCTAAAGAGTGACATGATGATCATAATGATTTACCATTTTGTCCTGAGAATATGAAATCTCCATACATCACATCACGAACAAAAATGTTAATTGCTAATGTAAATAATAAATGTAAATATGTAATACATTATCGAAACTTGAAACAGTGTCTACAGCATGGATTGAAATTAACTAAAATTCATCGCGTATTACAATTTCATCAGTCAGCATGGCTCAAACCGTATATTGATCTAAACAATAATTTAAGAACACAGTCAACAAACGCGTTTGAAAAAGATTTTTATAAACTCATGAATAATAGTGTTTTTGGAAAGACTATGGAGAATGTTGATAAACGAGTTGATGTAAAGCTGATAACAAAGTGGGAGAATGATGGTAAAAGGTATGGTGCGAGCAACTTAATAAGCAAGCCTAACTTTCATAGCTGTTCAATTATTCATGAGGATTTAGTTGTAATACAAATGAATCGTCTTAAAGTAACTTACAACAAACCCATATATGTGGGTTACACCATTCTGGAATTATCAAAAACACTTATGTATGAATTTCACTATGATTATGTAAAGAAAAACTATCTTGATAATGCTAAATTACTCTACACAGACACAGATTCTTTTATTTATGAGTTTAAAACTGATGATTTTTATGAGGATATCAAAACTGAGCAAAATAAGTTTGATACAAGTGACTATCCCGAGGATAATATTTACCATTTACCTCTAGTAAACAAAAAGGTTCTTGGGAAATTTAAGGATGAATGTGCTGGTGTTATTATAGACACCTTTGTAGGCACAAAATCTAAATCATACAGCTATATGACAATTGATGATGTAGTAGTAAAAAAAATAAAAGGAGTGAAAAAGAATGTTGTTAGTAAAGAGTTAGATATAAGTGATTATAAAAACTGTATAGTTAGTAACCCACCTGTATTATATAAGAAAATGAGTGTATTTAGAAGTAAAAATCATCAGCTACATACCAATTTGCTGAACAAAGTTGCTTTAAGTAATGAAGACAACAAACGATTCATTATACCCAACACATTTGATACTTTTGCTTGGGGAAACAGTCGCATTGACGACTATTACTTTACTTAAGTCTAATGATCACTATATTGCAATATTTGTAGTGTGTTTTATATTGTAATTTTTTTGTAAAAACTGTAAGTAGAATGTATAATGTTAGGCTACTGTAGTTTAGTAAAAATAAGATAAGTAATACATTTTAGTGTAAAATGTTTGCTTTTGTATATTACGAAAAAGATTTTTATAAAATGTACAGAATGTGTGAAATAAACAAGGGAAATGTAAAAATGTAAAGTGGAAAATTGTAAATAACCATGTGTGAAAAAGTGAAATAGTTATCACCATTTTAAAATTAAAAGACATTGTGATCTGGTAAACCTTGTTTTTATTTCACAACAACAAAAATGTACACAATGTGTAAACTAAACAAGAAGAATGTAAAAAAATGAAAAGTGGAAATTGTAAATATTCATGTGTGAAAAAATGAAAATAAAGAAATGGCTATCACCATTTTAAAATTAAAAGACATTGTGATCTTGTAAACCTTGTTTTTATTTCACAACATATATGGCTTTACAAAATAGAATACAAAGAAATACCATTTCCTCAATCCTTTTCAATGTTCATGTCCACTCATCATTAACTTCCCTTTTATAGCAGTAATCACAATGAGGGCTGCCAACCTCTCCCCCACTGAGCCATTATAGGATGTCAAACGTTGCTTAGCTTTTCAACGATACTTTATCCACCACACGTATTAAAGCATAATGACTATGACGATAAGAAAGGTCGTGTTCTTTACATTCTTAATCCAAAGAAATAATAGGTATTTACTTAACACAAGGTCTTGAGTCCATGAGTTTGGTACATGTTGCAAGATTTCTTTCACGGCATTGACTGTCACAAAATAAATGAAAACTTGGAGAGCACCAATAATTCATCTTTGGTAAGACTATCCAGGATCTTGAGTCCATGATTTTGGTATAAGTTGCCAGATTTCTTTCACGGCATTGACTGTCACATAATAAATGAACAACTTGGAGAGCACCAATAATTCTTCTTTGGTAAAACTATCTGCATATCGATGACAGATAACCTTTTAGTTCCACCCTTAAAACAACAACACTACCTCTTGCATAATCTGCGATGTTGATGGCTCTTGAGACGTGAAAGATGGATTAAACATAACTTTTACATCAACAGGAGTTAGACTTTGCTCAGTAAACAATGCACTGTCATGAGCCACAGTATTTTTTTTCTTGGACTTGCTTTTTTTCTTTTCTTTATAAGTGTTTGAAACGGTGTATTAAAGAGAATGATAAACAACCAAAGGGTAAATAGAGTAACAAATAAAGAGAAATGAAAATGATACTTCCATATCAATTGTCAAGCATGAACTAATCTCTAGCAAAGGTCACTCAATACTATAAATAATAGTTTAAAGTGGGTGCAAAAGTGGGTGCATAAGTGGGTGCAAATGTGGGTGCATAAGTGGGTGAAAAAGTGGGTGCATAAGTGGGTGCAAATGTGGGTACATAAGTGGGTGAAAAATGGGTGCATAAGTGAATGCAATAGTGGGTGCAAAGGTAGGTACAAAAGTGGGTGAAAAAATGCCCCCTTTTTGAATCTCGCTAACGCCCCCTTTTTAATCTATTTTTTGAAATTTTGACAAAGGGTCTAAGTGCACTTTTGTTAATATCTCGCGAACCAGTCTCTGTTGACGGGTCCTTGTTGACTAGTCCCTGTGGGCGGGTCCTTTGGACTGATCCCTATGGACTGGTCCATGCATTTTATCCAAATTATGCCAAAGGGACCCGCCCACAGGGACTAGTCAACAAGGACCCGTCAACAGAGACTGGTTCGCGATATATTAACAAAATTGCACTTAGACCCTTTATCAAAATGTAAAAAAATAGATTAAAAAGGGGGCGTTACCGAGATTCAAAAAGGGGGGCATTTTTTCACCCACTTTTGTACCTACCTTTGCACCCACTATTGCATTCACTTATGCACCCACTTTTTCACCCACTTATGCACCCACATTTGCACCCACTTATGCACCCACTTTTTCACCCACTTATGCACCCACATTTGCACCCACTTATGCACCCACTTTTGCACCCACTTTTGCACCCACTTTAAACTATTATTTATAGTATTGAGCGAACTTTGCTAGAGATTAGTTCATGATTGACAATTGATATGGAAGTATCATTTTCATTTCTCTTTATTTGTTACTCTATTTACCCTTTGGATGTTTATCATTCTCTTTTAATACACCGTTTCAAACACTTATAAAGAAAAGAAAAAAAGCAAGTCCAAGAAAAAAAATACTGTGGCTCATGACAGTGCATTGTTTACTGAGCAAAGTCTAACTCCTGTTGATGTAAAAGTTATGTTTAATCCATCTTTCACGTCTCAAGAGCCATCAACATCGCAGATTATGCAAGAGGTAGTGTTGTTGTTTTAAGGGTGGAACTAAAAGGTTATCTGTCATCGATATGCAGATAGTTTTACCAAAGAAGAATTATTGGTGCTCTCCAAGTTGTTCATTTATTATGTGACAGTCAATGCCGTGAAAGAAACCTGGCAACTTATACCAAAATCATGGACTCAAGATCCTGGATAGTCTTACCAAAGATGAATTATTGGTGCTCTCCAAGTTTTCATTTATTTTGTGACAGTCAATGCTGTGAAAGAAATCTTGCAACATGTACCAAACTCATGGACTCAAGACCCTGTGTTAAGTAAATACCTATTATTTCTTTGGATCAAGCATGTAAAGAACACGACCTTTCTTATCGTCATAGTCATTATGCTTTAATACGTGTGGTGGAAAAAGTATCGTTGAAAAGCTAAGCAACGTTTGACATCCTATAATGGGATCAGTGGGGGAGAGGTTGTTGTTGTTGTTTGAGTCTTCAGTCTTTAGACTGGTTTGATGCAGCTCTCCATGCCTCCCTGTCCTGAGCTAATCGTTTCATCTCTACATAGCTACCACACCCTACATCCGAGGCAATCTGTTTAACATATTCTAACCTTGGTCTACCCCTACAGTTATTGTCCTCGACCCTTCCTTCCATAACTAAGCTTGCTATTCCTGGGTGTCTTAGTATGTGTCCTACCAACCTATCTCTTCTCTTCATTAGCAGTCGCCAGAAACATCTCTCCTCTCCCACTCGTCTTAATACCTCTTCGTTTGTAACCCTATCTACCCATCTGATCTTCATCATTCTCCTGTAACACCACATTTCAAATGCTTCAATTCTCCTCTTTTCTGCTACACCAATAGTCCAAGTTTCACTTCCATAGAGCGTCACGCTCTAGACAAATGCTTTTAAAAATGACTTCCTAATACCTAAATCTATATTCGATGTCAGCAGATTCCTTTTTTGTAGAAATGCTTTCTTTGCCTGAGCCAACCTACTTTTTATATCCTCTTGCTTCGTCCATCACTGGTTATTCTGCTTCCTAAGTAACAGAAGTCTCCTACTTCCTTCAGCTTTTCACCTGCCAATTTGATCTCCATAGAGGTTTCTGATTTATTTCGGCTGCATTCCAGTATTTTTGTTTTACATTTATTAATTTTCATCATGAATTCTTTCCGTAAGACGGAGTCCATACCTTTCAAAAACTCATTCAAATCCTCAGGCTTGTCGGCCAAAATGACTATGTCATCAGCAAATCTCAGAGTTGAAATTATTTCTCCTTGAATCTTCACTCCCACTTTACATTTTTCTCTAATTTCCTTCATTGCTTGTTCAATGTAAAGATTGAAAAGTATGGGTGATAAGTTGCAGCCTTGCCTTACACCTTTCTGAATACCAGCTTCTCTCTCATGTCCTTCAACTCGAATGACTGCTGTCTGGTTTCTGTATAGATTGTATATCACCCTCCTATCCCTGTACTTTATTCCAATCGATTTCAAAATGTCAAACAATTTAGTCCAATCAACGTTATCAAAAGCCTTTTCTAAGTCTACAAAAGCCATGAATGTTCTCTTATCTTTCCTTATTCTACCTTCCAAAATCAGTTTAAGACTTAGTACAGCTTCCCTTGTTCCTACATTTCTCCTGAAACCAAACTGGTCTTGACCCAACTCCGTTTCTATCTGGCTTTCAATCCTCTTGTAAATTATTCTAGACAGGATCTTTGAAGCATGAGTAATCAAGCTGATTGTACGGTAATCTTCACATCTGTCAGCTCCCACTTTCTTTGGTATAGGGATGATAACATTCTTCTTGAAATCAGGGGGTACCTCACCTGTCTCATAAATCCTACACACCAAGTGAAATAACCTGATCAGACCTTCATCTCCTATGCAGCGTAGCAACTCAATCGGTATATCATCTATGCCTGGTGCTTTGTTCCTGCTTAAGTCTTCCAAAGCTCTATCAAATTCTGATCTCAATATTAAATCTCCTTTCAAATCCTCATCAATTTCCTCCTCCCTTTCCATTACATGATTCTCAATCTCCTTTCCCTTATACAAACTCTCTATGTAAGCTTTCCATCTCTCAACCTTTTCTTCCCTATCTGTTAGAGGCTTTCCATTTGTGTCCTTAATATTACAGCACTTAGTCTTCTTTTCCCCAAAAGTATTCTTAATCCTTCGATAAGCTGTGTCTACTTTTCCTAATTTCAGACAATTTTCTATACCTGCACATTTCTCTTTCAACCATTCTTCTTTCGCTTCCTTGCACTTCTTGTTAACCTCATTTCTCAGACGTCTGTATTCTGCTTTCCCCTTTTCATCTCTTACATTCTTGTGTTTCCGCCTTTCATCCATCAATTCTAGTATATCCTGAGTGATCCACGGTTTTCTACCTATTCTTTCTTTCCTACCAATGTTTTCTTCTGTGGATTTTGTTATTTCATTCTTCAAAAGTGCCCATTCGTCTGCAATTGAAGTTTGTTTAGGGTTTTTCATTAGTCCTTCCTTTATACTCTTCTTGAATCTTTCGTTTACATCCTTCTCTTTCAGTCTGTCTATTGCCCACCTTTTTTGGCTTTTGACTTTTCTTCAGTTTCTTCAACTTTAATCTGCATTTCATTACAACCAGATTGTGGTCAGAGTTTATGTCAGCACCAGGATATGTTTTACAATCCAAAATCTGGTTTCGAAACCTCTGCTTGACCATAATGAAGTCGATTTGGTAACGCCCTGTATCTCCTGGTCTCATCCATGTGTATATTCTTCTATTGTGGTTATTGAATAAGGTGTTAGCTATGACCAACTCATGCTCGGTGCAGAATTCTACCAGCCTACTTCCTCGATCATTCCTTTCACCTAATCCGAAATCTCCTACTATCTTCCCTTCTCTCCCTTTTCCTACCACAGCATTCCAATCTCCCATTACTATAACATTTTCATCACCCTTGATATACCTCAGAATTTCGTCTATTTCTTCGTAGACCTTTTCAACATCCTCATCATCAGCTTGACTGGTAGGCATATAGACTTGTACCACTGTGGTGCAGGTAGGTTTAGTATTGATTTTTGCTACAATAATCCGTTCACTATATTGCTCATAATATTCCACCCGCTGTCCAAGTTTCCTACTCAATATGAGGCCAACCCCTGCTTGGCCATTGTTTGATTTACTGCTAATGACCCTATAGTCTCCTGACCAAAAGTCCTGTTCTTCCTGCCAGCGCATTTCACTAATCCCAACCAAATCCAACCTCAACCTATCCATTTCCCTTTCTAAGTTTTCTAACCTTCCACTTCCTAGCAGACTTCTAACATTCCACGCTCCGATCCGTAGAATGTCAGATTTCCTCTTTGTCACTTCTGGCAGCCCTCATTGTGATTACTGCAATAAAAGGGAAGTTAATGATGAGTGGACATGAACATCGAAAAGGATTGAGGAAATGGTATTTCTTTGTATTCTATTTTGTAAAGCCATATATGTTGTGAAATAAAAACAAGGTTTACAAGATCACAATGTCTTTTAATTTTAAAATGGTGATAGCCATTTCTTTATTTTCATTTTTTCACACATGAATATTTACAATTTCCACTTTTCATTTTTTTACATTCTTCTTGTTTAGTTTACACATTGTGTACATTTTTGTTGTTGTGAAATAAAAACAAGGTTTACCAGATCACAATGTCTTTTAATTTTAAAATGGTGATAACCATTTCACTTTTTCACACATGGATATTTACAATTTTCCACTTTACATTTTTACATTTCCCTTGTTTAGTTCACACATTCTGTACATTTTTAAAAAATCTCTTTCGTAATATACAAAAGCAAACATTTTACACTAAAATGTATTGCTTATCTTATTTTTTACTAAACTACAGTAGCTTAACATTATACATTCTACTTACAGTTTTTTACAAAAAAAATTACAATATAAAACACACTACAAATATTACAATATAGTGATCATTAGACTTAAGTAAAGTAATAGTCGTCAATGCGACTGTTTCCCCAAGCAAAAGTATCAAATGTGTTAGGTATAATGAATCGTTTGTTGTCTTCATTACTTAAAGCAACTTTGTTCAGCAAATTGGTATGTAGCTGATGATGTTTACTTCTAAATACACTCATTTTCTTATATAATACAGGTGGGTTACTAACTATACAGTTTTTATAATCACTTATATCTAACTCTTTACTAACAACATTCTTTTTCACTCCTTTTAATTTTTTTTACTACTACATCATCAATTGTCATATAGCTGTAGGATTTAGATTTTGTGCCTACAAAGGTGTCTATAATAACACCAGCACATTCATCCTTAAATTTCCCAAGAACCTTTTTGTTTACTAGAGGTAAATGGTAAATATTATCCTCGGGATAGTCACTTGTATGAAACCTATTTAGCTCAGTTTTGATATCCTCATAAAAATCATCAGTTTTAAACTCATAAATGAATCTGTGTCTGTGTAGAGTAATTTAGCATTATCAAGATAGTTTTTCTTTACATAATCATAGTGAAATTCATACATAAGTGTTTTTGATAATTCCAGAATGGTGTAACCCACATATATGGGTTTGTTGTAAGTTACTTTAAGACGATTCATTTGTATTACAACTAAATCCTCATGAATAATTGAACAGCTATGAAAGTTAGGCTTGCTTATTAAGTTGCTCGCACCATACCTTTTACCATCATTCTCCCACTTTGTTATCAGCTTTACATCAACTCGTTTATCAACATTCTCCATAGTCTTTCCAAAAACACTATTATTCATGAGTTTATAAAAATCTTTTTCAAACGCGTTTGTTGACTGTGTTCTTAAATTATTGTTTAGATCAATATACGGTTTGAGCCATGCTGACTGATGAAATTGTAATACGCGATGAATTTTAGTTAATTTCAATCCATGCTGTAGACACTGTTTCAAGTTTCGATAATGTATTACATATTTACATTTATTATTTACATTAGCAATTAACATTTTTGTTCGTGATGTGATGTATGGAGATTTCATATTCTCAGGACAAAATGGTAAATCATTATGATCATCATGTAACTCTTTAGGGTACTCAAGATTTACCTCTAAAATATATCCTTTATCATCGTTATCATTAAGAGTGTCAACATGTAAGACATCAATTTCAGGTTGTGTCAGCCAGCGAAAATCTTTCAGTGGTAGATATTGACTCATAGCCCAACCATATTGATTATTTGCATCGAGGTAGACAATATACTTTGACTCTTCACAAGGGTTGTAGCTAGGCATGTATTTATTATTCGCTTTAGAGTACCGTCCACTACATTGGCTTAATCCACCTCGAATTGATGATTTTATAAAATTGATCATGTCTATATCAGTCATTAATTCTAAATTTACTTTCGTTTTTTTCAACATTGAACTGAAACTTAACCCAGGAGCAGTGAAATACTGACAAGGATCAAGGTCATAAGTTTTCATACAAACATTCCGAAAATTTTCAAAAACATCTGCTAATAAATATATGTCTGAAAATTCTCCTAAAGTTTGAATGTCAAACTGTGCCCATACACGTTGTGCATGTAAATATTCCTGATCACTGATATGACTTGTGTTTAAGGAACTGTAAAATGCATCTTTCGGTGGTAAAGAACACTCCCCAAGACGTTCCACACAGTTAATATATTCGTAAGGGAATATACCCTTTTGACAAATCAAATTAAAATCATCTTCTTTAGGAAAGACACGTTGAATTTCATGAAACTGATCTGATTTTAAATTACTAGCAAGCTTATCAAGACTACTCGGCATAAAGCGGAATGAATCTAAAAATCGCAGTTTTATCGTTTTCTTATTGTCAGTTTTGATGTATTTTGTGAACGATATGTATTGTTCCTTATTATTTGCAATCACATCAATTTTCACATCTGAAGCTCCAAATTCTTTAACGATAAAGTGGTTATCGTATTTGCTACCGTTATGTAGAATGACCGGAATGAATTTACTTACTCTATAATTTAAATTACATTCTTGGTGAGCAGCACCACGATATTGTCCTGTTAAATGGTCATGATCGCGAACCCTGTCTGTATATAAACATTCACCACATATAAAACAATTAGTTTCAGTTTCAAAATTCATTTACTCTAATAAAGTTAGTGGTTCCATTGGAATGATCGTATTTAAAATAGAGGATATACGGATGGCATCTTTCTCAAGCCTTTCCATAAAAACTTTAGGTGCATCAGGTCCTCTATAGAGCTCAAACTTATTTAAAGAGTCATCATAACTACATTTAATATAATATGCAAAGCTAAAAGGTTCATGAATGTGAGTAGTGTTGGTAAAAGGTTGGGCTGGATTCGATGAGCATGTATTAAATGGTTTTAGCAAAGCCTCGAAGTCAGCATATATAACAAATGGTACTCGAAGCTGTTTCTTATAATCCTTAAATTTTAGAATGTTATTTCTAGGAGTCGGTAATACCGTACGAACATGATTACACCCCCATTTTTGATGTTGAGTTAGTTGATCCTCTTTTGTAAAATAGAGCAAACAGCCTTCACACAACCACTTCTTACCTTTGTATTTTGATAGTTGACTACCAACAAGTCTACTGAAATGTTTTATCCAACAATAGTGAGCATTTTCACCTTCGGTTATGTATAGTAAATTTACATGAGCATCCTTTTTTTCCTGAGTATAATATAGAGGACCAACTATACTCTTATTTTCAATTTCATACACATTAATACTTACATTGTTCAGCTTTTCAAAACGTTGAATGTCTTTTATCGCCATAGGAAATTCTATTTCTTTTAAATCTAACACTGAAGAATAGTGAGGATAAGATGATGATCTATCCATATGCTCCACTGCTGGATGGAGAGCTGAGGTTACAGCCCACGCAAAACATGCGTCATCATTATTCAAAACGTTCACAACAGCTTTCTTTCGTTTGATCCATTCTGGCAAATCAATGTATGATGATGCTCGAAGGGGGTTGTATTTATTCATGTTGGTTTCTAAATAAAGTACTTCAACCAACGCCCAGCCTGACTCCCTTTCCTGGAACTCTTCACTCTTCACAATGATAACACTTGAAATATTTTGATATATATCACTAATATTAGTTGATTCGCTAACAATTATGTTTTTGTATTAAAAGATTTGATATCCGTAATTTCACCTTCGCTCCCAGTTTTTACATAGAGTCCAAAAAGTTCAAAATTCATTTTAATTGTTTTATGCTCTAATAAAACATTACATAACAAGCCAAACACAGTAGGTTGAACATTTTTTAAAAATGATTCAATACTTTGAGTTTTTTCTTTACTATAAAGTCTATAACTAGCAATTCGACTTTTAAATGCACTACCAATTTGTTGAATATTTCCAGAATTTCTTTCATGGCAAGCGTTATTTTTATGTTGAATACTACGTAAATGTCCATGAATGATTGAAGAAGGTATATCAATATTACATACATTACAATGTGTTATTGAAGGTTCACCATTCTTCTTTCTTTTTGTTGCACAACTATTTTCACAATCTTGAGAACGTTTACGCTTTTGAGCATCACATTCGTTTAAAGGTTCCGTGCTAGTTGATGGTTTTACAGATTTCAATTCCTGTTGTTCTCTATGCACTTCAACCATGTGGGATTGATATCGCTTTACAGCAGAAAATCCAAGATCACAAACTGAACATGAAAAAGGTGCTGAACTAACATGCATTAAATTTACATGACATGCAAGATTATCTTGTCTGTTAAATGTGGTAGCACAATGACTGCACACAAACATTTTAATGTCATGTTTAGCATTTGCGTGTCGTTGAAGGTTGTCAGGTCTTGAAAACTGTTTCTTACAGTCAGCACACTTGAACATGATGATCACTTTCAAAATTACCTATAAAAGAAAGAAATCATAAATGTTAATAAAAGATAAAACAAAGTAAAATATAAATAGTTTTATTTCATTCCAGTCAATGGTTATAGCAGGGTATTTAAATCGATCATCTGTGAACTCCTAGCAAGTCTAACTTCATGTAGTTCTAACTGGGGTTACTATATACCACTGTCACTGACACCTAGCGGTGAACATTGGAACTTGATAGAGTGAGAGAAACCAGTGATTGCCAGTTAAGTGAGCTAAGTGTGACGTCATAGCCAGTCTTAACACAAGTCTAAACTTGTAGAACATGTCACGTGATACAAACCAGCAGCCACCAGTTAAGTGAGCTAAGTGTGACGTCATAGCCAGTCTTAAAGCAAGTCTAAACTTGTAAAACATGTCACGTGACAAGGTTAAGTTAGGTAAAGTTAGGTTATGTTAAGTGAACTGGGGTTAAGTCTTTAAATATTCCCTCTGTCACTGACACCTAGCAATGAACATTCGGACTTAATAGAGCGGTAATCAAAATCTAACCTACAAGCACTTACCTTTTTATAATTGATCAACTGCTGCCACTGAATGAACAGATTGTAGGAATCTGGTAACCTACAGGTACCCAATTATCTGTAAACAAATTAATCAATCAATAAATACATTCCAATCAATAACTTCAACATCAATTAGTAATAAAATACTACAATCCATTAATAATTAGTACTTACCTTGCAAAATAATTTAATGATTTTCTACCAAAACGGCTTTTTTACAACTCTTGAGCAGTAATAGAGCACTGTTCACTCAAAGCGAGTAATAAAGACTGACAGTAGGGAGATATATGACACTCCTCTTATATAAACTCTCATCGCTCGTGTCAGCAGTTTTTTGCAGATCATTGCAATTCCTTTCCCAATACAGCTGAGAGTCCAAAGTACACTAGGAACACCTGTGTGGTATCCAATGACTGTTGACTTTGCATGATCATCACCCATTGTCTTGATCAACACCTGAGGTTTCAAATTACTGCAGCGTCAGTCATAGCAACAGCAGTGTGCGCTCTCTGCCATGTCAGCAACATGACACCGGAAGGAACACCTGTGTAATATCCAATAACTGCTAACTTTGCATGATCATCACCCATTGTCTTAATGAACACTTGCGATTTCAAATTACTGCAGCGTTAGTAATAGCAACAGATCTGTGCGCTCTCTGCCATGTCTGTAATATGACACAGGAAATATAACAAGACGTCTTACTGCACATACCATCTCCTCAGTTTTAACATCTTAAGAACATGTATTATTATCTTTCAACTACAAATGACTCGTTAGAACACATCCATCCACCAAGTTAGATCCCTTGTATGCTCACATGTATTTCGTCACTTTCCTTTCATATCGTTATCACATTATAGTAGTGGGGAATTAGTGAACAACGTCAGTTCAATTCACTGCTTTACACACAAATGTAGTTAGGCCCTTTGACATAATTTAAATAAATTCATGGGCTAGTCCATAGGGACCAGTCCAAAGGGACTCATCCACAAGGACTCGTCCACAAGGACCTGCCCACAAGGACTCGTCAACAATGACCCGTCCACAGGGACTCGTCAACAAGGACCCGTCAACAATGACTCGTCAACAATGACCCGTCCACAGGGATCTGTCAACAGGGACCTGTCCACAAGGACTCTTCCACAAGGACCTGTCAACAAGGACCCGTTAGGTTGGGTTAGGTTAGGTTACACTACAGCCACCATCTTTAAAAAGCCCGCCCTCTTATAAAAGCTATGAGTGGGCATGCGTAAAAAACAAAAAACAAGCATGTTAATTCATAGTGGCTTTCCACCGAACACATGCACTTTATGTAGAACAACGTTTCATTCCATATTGACATTTAAACTCTCACATGTTGCACTTGGAAAGAGAGATTCTCTAAAAAAATACAATTTCACCCCCTAGTAGGGGTAGGTTTTACTTTTGGGGTTGAAATATGTTGTCCATTGGATAGGGAGTGTTAGCCCGAGTTCAATGACACCTCATTTGTCAAAAACCGACCATGCGTTCGAGAGATATCGGGCTGCCGCCATCTTGTGAGGAGGGTGAGGAGGAGGAGGGTATAGAACCCCTACAAAACCACTACTAACCATAATTAGGTACTATGTGTTGAGAGGTCGAACGTATGTATCGACATTTGTAGACTTTAAGAAAGCGTACGACTGCATCGACCGTGATGTGTTGATTAACATACTTGCAGAAATGGGAGTCGATATGAAACTGCTGGCGATAATAAGGGCAACCCTAATTAATACCACATCCAAAGTCAAATTCCAAGGATGTATCTCTGAACCCTTTGAAATCAAGACAGGTGTTCGACAGGGAGATAGCCTGTCACCTCTGTTGTTCAACTGCGTGCTTGAAAAGGTAATACAGAATTGGCGACAGAAGTTAAAAGAAGGAGGCCTTTAAAAACCTTTAAGGATCGGGACAAAGAAAAACGGAGTGGAAATAGATTGCTTAGCATTCGCTGATGATATAGCCCTGATGACAGAAGATTTCGAAAGTGCAACAGGACAGGTCAATATATTGAAGGAAGTAGCAGAACAAACAGGATTACAAATTTCCTTTCAAAAGACAGAAGTAATGTCGAACATCAAGGATGATACAGCACAACTAAACACCAAATATGCAACGATAAACCGTTTTAATAAATTTAAATATCTTGGGGAATTGATCCAGCAAAATGGCCTTGACAAGGAAGACATAGAAGCAAGGAGCAAGAAAATGGAAGTCGCTTTTCAAACCACCCGCAACATATATAACAAAAAGTGCTTTTCTATGAACATAAAAATTCGTCACTACAACACTGTCATCAAACCAATACCGCTATATGCATCTGAATGCCTTATCCTATCCGAGAAATGTTTGCTCGCGAAGTTAGAGAGAAAAGAAAGAAAGATCCTACACATCATACTTGGTCCAGACTACAAAAATGGCATCTACATCAGAAAATCCAGGCAAGAAATTTACTCGAGGATAGAGAAGATCACAGACACAATGCGAAAACGCAGAGTTTGCTTCTACGGTCATATGCGACGGATGATCGATTCCCGATGGACGAAACGTATCTTCAGTATATTCGACTCAAAACCAAAAACGACAATGCCATGGTATGTTAACGTCCAGAAAGATCTTAAAGAAATGGGGATACGAGCAGAAGATGCACAAGACCGAAATCTTTATAGAGCAGCCATCAAGACGTTTGGGACTTTCCGGGACGAAAAACGGACAACTGGTGCGAAATGGACAGAGGAACGTCGTGCTAAACACAGTGAGCTCATGAAGGCAATGTGGATCAAGCGAAAAATGAGCAAATGCCAGAATGTAAAATGAGGCTTATCGTGGTCCCTAGTTGGCCGATTAGCGAAATTGAATGAATTAATATTAATAATATTAATAATAATAATAATAATAATAATAATAATAATAATAATAATAATAAAGAAGAATAAGGTTCTTGGTGACCGTTAGGCTTACCTTAAAACAGCACTGTATAAATTAGACTAACAATAATATACATAAATGTTTTGCAACGTACCTTCCTTGTTTGATGACGTTATGAGTGTCCCTTCTTCCTGTTATCTACTCCTGATTCAATTGACTAAAACATTTCTGGCAAATAAACTATTTTAAAGACACCAAGACATAGTGCAGTATTAATGTAAGGAACATTCTGAACTGAAACGTATGAATATGCCGTAATAGTAGTATTCTGATAACTGATAATTGAAAATCTGAGCGACAGAGACAAATATAGACACTGACAAAGCTGTGATCTATCTCAAAACAAAGCAACGAAGGGCGGAATTCAGACAGACAGGAACAGACTGAAGATTTTTGTCCTAAACTAAAAATGAACACTAAAGTACTTATAATCAGAACAAGTAGTTCCGTGAAGAACTATATAGCCTATTTTCATATATCCTATTGGTCTCCTTTATTTAAAAATTCTCCCACCTATGAAAAGGAACGCTATGCTGGATTGTTCTGTATGTAGGCCATAGAGTTATGCACCATTGGATGAAGATTATTGCGTAGGTTCATTATTCAATCGTTCAATTCGATCGCATGATTAGGACTCAAGAAATAAAAACTCAATTTTAAAATTTTGCACGGCCGCCATCTTGGGGTTATGAAACAAATGAATTTAATTAGCTGCCAGTAGATTGTGTATGGACATTTACCGTACCAAGTTTCACTGCGCTCGGATAATTAAATCGCGAGTCAATTCCATTTAAATGTTTTAACTTCACTTGGCCGCAATGTTGGTATTACGCTCACAAGGTTATTGAAAGTCCAATAGGTGAACTTATATCAATAGCCTCTATCAGCATACAAAATTTCAGTTTGATTGCTGCAATAGATTCCTAGGTATTGAGAACCGTCTACATATTTCGGATGGTCGCCATATTGGATTGTTCTATATGTAGGCCATACAGTTTTGTACCATTAGATGAAAATTATTGCGTAGGTTCATTATTCAAACTTTCACTTTAATCGCATGATTAGACACAAGAAATAAAAACTTAATTTTAAAATTGCGCACATCATCCGTCTTGAGGTTATGTAAACAATTGAACTAAATTAGATGGCAGTAGATTAGAATTTGTATAAACATTTACCACTTCAAGTTTCAATGCGCTAGGATGGTTAAATCGCGTGAAATATCCATTTAATATTTCAACTTCGCTTGGCCGCCATGTTCGTTTTGTATTTAACAGGTTTTATAAAGTCGCATAGGTAAACTTGTAGTTGTACCCTTTATCACTGTACTTCAGGATGATGTATGTTACCGTTGCGGAGGTATACTTAGTAGAATGCCAGTAAAATATTTCGCGTGGCCCACATGTTGAATTGGTGAAACGTAACAAAATTTGCAAGGCACGGTCGAGGTCGGACGAGGTAGTAGTATGCGCATACCAAGTTTCATTGAAATCGCTCAGGTCGTTTTGATTTTATTGGGGGGAGGGGGAGGGGCGGCACACACACACACACACACACACATGGCCAAAAGATGATCTCATAAATGAAAATAGGCTACAAGATATAAACTCCTGGAGTAATAGATGAGGACCTAATGGGCCCCCTCCAAACTAAAATCCTGGCTACGCTACTGTATTTGCATATTACGAGTATAATGGGGGCTTCATTCACTCCATTCCTGACCCGGTCGGAGACTGGAAGTAGGCTGTTGATTTTCATTTTTTTCAATAGAATTTGTAACCGTAAAAGTGATTTGCAGGTCAGGCTTACCGTGCCATATCGTTGTGGGACCGTAGCGTCCCGTTGTCAAAATGGCCGTTATATTTCCATATATTTCCGTAACTTGATAGTCTAATTATATTCTTTTAGGAATGTATTGAACAAAATAATACGCATTTAGTATCAAATGGTTTATATAAACGGCAGAAAACGCTAATGAAATCGTTGATTTTAACACAAAATATGATACAGTTTTACTAAACCACTTGTTAACCATGTATTATCGTAACGCATCCGTCGCGTAACGGTATCAACCTGGGCTCATCGTCTAAAGGTTCGTAGGTCAAATCTCTCTGCAGGTTCAATTTTTTTACTTTTTTTTTGTGTTTATTGATTTATAACTACTCACACGTTATAATGTTATAGTGTGTATATTACATATACAGGGTGATATTTTCCACCGAGTACAAACTCTAGGGATTGATCGAGGAGATGATACGGAACAGAAAAGGTCCAATGAAGGTATGTCCTGAAATGCATGTTTTGTTTGTTAGGGACCATTTCTTAGATCATTCTTTGTTACAGAGACGGCGGTCTAATAGTCCAGTCAAATTAGACCAAAAATTATGTGTTTCCTGCATTAAATCATGTAGTTCCAAATGTTTCAAGAATGTGTATGGGGAAGTCCCCTGAACAACACCTAATAAAGTCCCGTCGATGCCTACCCCTTTTTAGGTTATCGTGCATAACTTTAAAACGGTGCTTCGCACAGAAATTTTTATACATTTCGAACTTAAAGGTAATTAAATGCCCTACACAATGATATATTCATATTTACCTCTTAGTGTTACGATCTCCGAAATATGAGTCAGTGAACATGAAAACTTTGTAGAAATATCTGTAGCGCCTCACGTTTCTCGTCAATCTTGTCCTTCCAATCCGTTTTTCTTCCATTTGACACGACGGAGGAAAAAAGTTGTAGGGCATTAAATTTCCTTCAAGAATATATATATACTTATGCTAATTTATCTTCGATCAGTCAAACGTTAGAGCGTTTTGACGTATCGGGGTCGGTTTCGAGATTTCACTCGTTACCTACTCATTATTTTACTCCCGTTTTCAACGGCTTTAACACTCTGTATTACGTTATTTATTGATTATGCAAACATAAATGGCATTCATTACCCATATAACTAATATATATTTATGAAAGTATGTGAGTAAACAGTTTATTTGGAACACTAATAAACACTTAAAATCTAGCTTAGGCCTTTCAGACGGTGAATATTTTTGATATCCTTTTAATATGTATGTATAAGACCCCTCCCCGTCTGAATTTCTGAGCATGAAATAGAATGCTCTTAATGCACTGTGTACATAATAATAAGATACGTAAGTTTATGACATTGTATCCTATGATATCCCACAAATAAGAATATAAGAAAGAAGTTGGAGAAAGAATTGATACTGGGAGATAGTGAAGACAGAGACGGCGAAACATCGAATTAAAATCCGTCAAGCGTGGACAACAGTCGACCTAAACGGAATGAATATTAATATTCCAGGATATCTGACGACCCAGGAAAGGAAATAATCTTCTGGAATATGATATACCATGGGGTAGGCCTAAGTGACTGATCACTTTCCCAATCCGAGACGGTTGAAAACTCCAGAGGTTTTCTTAGATCGTGGCTATTTCACTGTAAACAGAATTGGTACACCAATGGCTGTAGTGTGGTCTGATATGGCGATTGAACTAACACTGATGTGTGACGTGTAAAGTGCAGGGGTACTAACATGAGGGAGAGGCATGAGTGATTCTGTGTTGGCGTAATGGGTTGGAGGGGCACGCATAGGTACAGCCATACGTTCTTCAATAATCTTAGAGCAGTTTACTGGCGTCCATTCTGTAAGTGGAGAGCATTACGAATAAGCAGAGATGGCCAAAACAGAAGAAAGCTTGCACGATTACCCAGCTTTTGCTGTACGTGATTCTTTGATGTCCCTTTCAACCGGAGTAATAGGACTCAGCAACATCGACTGTTACCAAGCATCGGAAATCGGAACCCGTACGATGGGGGCTTTTGTTGGAATAAACTTTGCAGAAATTAAGCAGTGTAAGAATAACGCAGTAGTCCCTTCGGCTGCTATAAGCAACACTATCAAACTGGACAACGAAGTAGTGGTGGTTGACCCTTTAATGTTTTTCCAGAGAGCCGTAATTAACAAGAGAACTGGAGGGGATGTAGAGGAGCTGTTGAAGTGTGTGTTAGACCCATATCACATGACTCTTTTTGACGAAGGGATCACGAGGAGAACGAGAAATTCCTCTCTTAACGATGCCTTTATTTCATGCATTCAAATAATCACCCTGAAGAACTGTTTCACGGTAATCGATGATGCTTTTTTCTTCATAGTGTAAAGTGGAACAACAACACCAAGTTCACCTCCATCTGCAATCAATATGCACCTTACGTTATCAACCAATACTGCTACAACTCTGCTGTTGTGCTTGACGTTGACGAAGACACGAGTTCCATGAAATAGGCGAACAACATCGGAGAGCATCAAGTAAAACATCAGTGGATCTAGACTTTGATGATAACATGGTGGCTACTGTTCAGCAGGATAACTTCCATTCCAACGAATGGAACAAAGTTAAGCTGATTAGTATGTTAGCGCAGGCCTTGGGTGGAAGATGTATACAGTTCACCATAGCCAAAGGAGACGCTGACTGTAGCATTGTCAGGTGTGGACGAGGCAACACAGATGACAGACTGTACTCCTCCCAACAACTGCAGACCTTGCCATTCTGCCAGTACATTCTATTTGTCCATGGCTTCACTGGATATGATACCACTTCTGCCATTTTTGGAAAAACTAAAGCAGCCATGATTAAATGTTTCGAGCGGTATCCTATCGAAACCAAGAACATCGCTGAAGTGTTTATGGCTCTACATCCACGCCAGGAGACATCGATGAATCTGGGGAACAAACGTTCCTGCTGATGTATCAGGCACCACTCCACGAGCTTGACCTCAATTATTACAGGTATATTTCATTTTGCATTGCATCTACTACGTTGAAGCATGCTGTTTGATAAATGAATATTCTATTATATTATGTTCTATTCGCACGTACATGTGCTTCGTCAAATAGTCAGCCAAGATGAAAGCAAACTTATCTTCATTGTCATCTACAAAAGATGCTGCTCTATATCACTCGTACAGAGTGTTTCCACAGGTTCAGCAGTGGTTCGGGAATGAATCACTCGAACATGAACGTTGGGGTAGGACAAGAGGATATGGGGGATATATGCCTTCTATTAATACTAAGGCCCCTATTGCACCTCACAACGTGCTCAATTCTATATTTGTTCGTTGTGCCACAGGCTGCGGTATGAGAAGTGGATGCCGGAAAGCCGGCATCCAGTCTGTGGCAATTGCCACGGCGCTTGCACCAACAGTGCTCCCATTCAATTGGAGTCAGACGAGTTGGACGGTGAGCAGTATGAAATGTTTGATAGTCAATAAAAAACAATTTTAATGTAAATTGTGCTTGGGTTGTTACGTATTCCTCTCTACGTCTCATTTCTAGCTGGTCATTTTTTTTAACTAGTGGTCTTCTTGTACCTTGGTATAGAGTTTCGACATACATTTACAATGGATACCGCTAATTGGGGACATATCAGGTGAATACATTGATATGCAAGTGACCCATTTTACCCGCTAACAGGTACAAAACGTGCTAGGTTTAGTGGTTGACACTAGCTTATCACCCACATTACTTGTGGCTGAAAATTTAGGCATTTCAAACATATACATAAATAACATAAATAGGTCAGTAATTTATGACAATTTAAAAAAAATTGATTGGCATATTCGATTTGTCCAATAAGTAAATTTATTTTTATTATAAGAAGGTAACAGTGGCGTAACTACAAAAAATAAAAAGGTAACTAATAATTCTTTTAAAGAATATATACAACGAAAAATAACGAACTTTTCAGAACATATTTATACTCCGATGGGCAGGGCTGTAAATTAATAGATCTTGATCATGTTTTCATTCCTATAAAAACGAAATTCTTTTTCCGAAATTTTGGGCTCCCCCCCCCAAACATAATCCTATATACGCCACTGCGTTCATATATATTTATACTTTCTAGGTATATGTTATCAGTTATATGGTTAATAAATACCTTTTATGTCTACATCAGGGGTCTCCAAACTTTCCAGCCTTAGGGCCATACTGATTAGTCCAGTAAGTTCCGAGGGCCAAAACCATATTATCATTGTTGCCGGTGGTAAAAAGTGAAATAGTCCACTGATGAAAAAAAAGTCCGAAAAAGTACGCAACGTTGAAAAAAGGCTGCAAATCGGACTAAAGTCCGCAAAACGGCACCACTGCATATTATTAATTTTCCTGTCATTATCTGTAATTTCCAAAATGAGTCGTAGAGTACGAGCCATGAGGAGTGACGTGACACGACATCTGGTGGAAACAAGCGGAAGTAGGTAGTACCTTCTATCGCTAACAGATGGCGCTAATAGCACGTACAGAGTAATCTCGTTGGTTCGAGAGAGTTCTTTTGTCTTCCACTCACTTCTAGATGGCAGTAATTGGAATATATAAGAAGGCTAGTTGCGCAACCACAAGTCAGTTCCTATGACACTGTTGTGAAATAAAATAGTGCGTACCTCCTTAAAACGTGTTTGTGCGTGTTTAAGTTTAAGACATCTTTGTAACAGTATTTTGATTTGAATTGTTGCTTTTGTGTGTGATTTAGTAGTATGGAAAAGAAGCGAAAAATTGATAGTGAATGCAGAAAATTCAAAGATGAGTGGAACATTCAGTATTTCGTAATTGAGTCCAGTAGCAAGGCGCTATGGTTGATTTGCAATGAAAGCATAGCCGTTCTCAAGGAATATAACATTAAACGTCATTATGAAACAAAACATTTTCAAAATTACTCAAAATATACAGGAAGTTTGAGGACAGAAAAATTCGAAGCTATGATGCGCGGATTGAAATCGCAGCAATCTTCATTTACAAAACTCAAAACCGAACAAGAGGCTGCAACTCGTGCCAGCTTTCGTGTGGCTCTTGAAATTGCAAAACGTGGAAAACCATTCACCGATGGAGAAATGATCAAAGAATGCATAATTGCAGCAGCCGAAGAAATGTGCCCTGAAAAGGTAAATTTATTAAAAACTCTCAGTATGTCAGCAAACACTGTGGCTCGAAGGGTAGAAAACATCGCTGAAAATATATCCTCTCAACTGTTCGACAAAAATGGAGATGTTGAGTGGTTTTCTTTGGCCTTGGATGAGTCAACGGATGTGTCAGATACTGCTCAGGTGTTGATTTATATTCGAGGAGTAGATAAAAGCTATGAAGTGCATGAAGAACTTCTTGATATGTATAGTATTCATGGCACAACTACTGGTACAGATATTTTTAAAGGAGTTGAAATGGCCATTAATCAAAAGAACCTTCGATGGAAAAACTTGAAATGTATTACAACTGATGGAGGCAAAAACATGAGTGGGAAAGATAAAGGAGTGGTCGCTCTTGTGTCAAAGGCTGTAGAAAATGACGGTGGTTCAAAACCATTAGTCTTACATTGTAGCATTCATCAACAGTCTTTGTGCGGAAAATGTTTGGATATGTCTGAAGTTCTGAAACCAGTCATATCAACTGTTAATTTTATGAGATCTTTTGGGCTGAATCACCGACAATTCCGACAATTTATTGAAGAAATTGGAGAAAATGACTTACCTTATCATACTGCCGTACGTTGGCTTAGTTGTGGGAAAGTCCTTCAGCGCTTTTTTGAACTTCGAGCAGTGATCGAATTTTTTTTGAATGAAAAGCATCGCCCTCTTACTGAATTACAAAACAACGCATGGCTGTGGAAGTTAGCATTCTATGTTGATTTGATAAAACATGTGAACGAACTGAATTTGAGATTGCAAGGAGAAAACCAGCATCTTCCTGATTTATACACTAATATCAAATCATTCCGGAAGAAATTGATACTGTTTCAATCACAACTACGAAGTAAATGTTTTTCACATTTTAAAACATGTGAAATATTCAGCCACACCACTGAGACTGAGTTTCCTATCGATTTTGCAATCGAAACTTTGAGTGCTTTGAAAATAAATTTTGATACTCGTTTCTCGGACTTCGATGCCTTTGCGAATCAAATTAAGATTTTTCAGGATCCTTTTGATACTGACATTGAAACCCTAGCCCCGGAACTTCAAATGGAAATGATTGAACTAAAGTGCAGTGATATAATTAAGAACAAATATCAAAACTCATCTTTGTTGGAATTTTATAAGAGTCTTCCACTGACACAATTTGATAATTTGCATAAATTTGCTCGTGGGCTGTTTTCTGTTTTTGGTACTACTTATTTGTGTGAGAAGACCTTCTCCAAAATGAAGTACACAAAAAATGTTTACAGATCTAAATTAACTGATGAGCATCTTAAAACTCTTTTAATAATTGGTACAAGTAAGTTTAGTCCACAACTACAAACTATTGTCAGTGGAAAATCTCAATTACATAAATCTCATTAGTATTTCATATGTCTGCATGTTATACATGTCTTTACTCATTACAATTCTGTGTTTCTTTATCCAACTTATCACAAAAACAATAACAATAAGCCTACAACAATGTTATGAGTAGTTAGCCCATGACCATATCAATGTAGATGTCATATTAATAATTATTCAACATAAAATTAGAATACTTCAGTAAACTAAATTTAATTTGCTATAAAAAAATATGTTCTCTAAAAGGAGTTTTCAAGTATGCTAGCTCTCCGCGGGCCGGAAAAAATCTGTCCGCGGGCCGGATGTGGCCCCCGGGCCGTAGTTTGGAGACCCCTGGTCTACATAATCAATAAATAACGTGAAACAGAGAGTTCAAGCCGTTGAAGACGAAAGTAAAATAATGAGCAGTTCACTAGTGAAATCTCGAAACCGTCCCCGATATTTCAAGATGCTCTAACGTTTGACTGATCACAGATAATTAGCGTAAGTACACATATTCTTGAAGGGGAATTTAATGCTCTACAACTTACTCTCCTCCGCGTTTCCTGTAAAATGGAAGCCAAACGGATTGGAAGGGCAAGTTTGGCGTGGAACGTGAGGAGCAACACATTTTTCTGTACATTTTCCTTGTTCATCGGCTCATATCTCGGAGCCGGTAACACACAGAGATAAATATGAATATACCATTATGTAGGGTATAACATAGGTAGACATCTCTGGCACTTATTAGCGATCTACCAAATGGGATTCAAAGTGACTGCCGATTGTTTGAGGATGATTGTGTAATATATCGAAAAATTCAAACATCACAAAACTCATCTTTGTTGGAATATTATACACTAATATCAAATCATTCCGGAAGAAATTGATACTGTTTCAATCACAACTACGAAGTAAATGTTTTTCACATTTTAAAACATGTGAAATATTCAGCCACACCACTGAGACTGAGTTTCCTATTGATTTTTCAATCGAAACTTTGAGTGCTTTGAAAATAAATTTTGATACTCGTTTCTCGGACTTCGATGCCTTTGCGAATCAAATTAAGATTTTTCAGGATCCTTTTGATACTGACATTGAAACCCTAGCCCCGGAACTTCAAATGGAAATGATTGAACTAAAGTGCAGTGATATAATTAAGAACAAATATAAAAACTCATCTTTGTTGGAATTTTATAAGAGTCTTCCACTGACACAATTTGATAATTTGCATAAATTTGCTCGTGGGCTGTTTTCTGTTTTTGGTACTACTTATTTGTGTGAGAAGACCTTCTCAAAAATGAAGTACACAAAAAATGTTCACAGATCTAAATTAACTGATGAGCATCTTAAATCTCTTTTAATAATTGGTACAAGTAAAATTAGTCCACAACTACAAACTATTGTCAGTGGAAAATCTCAATTACATAAATCTCATTAGTATTTCATATGTCTGCATGTTATACATGTCTTTACTCATTACAATTCTGTGTTTCTTTATCCAACGTATCACAAAAACAATAACAATAAGCCTACAACAATGTTATGAGTAGTTAGCCCATGACCATATCAATGTAGATGTCATATTAATAATTATTCAACATAAAATTAGAATACTTCAGTAAACTAAATTTAATTTGCTATAAAAAATATGTTCTCTAAAAGGAGTTTTCAAGTATGCTAGCTCTCCGCGGGCCGGAAAAAATCTGTCCGCGGGCCGGATGTGGCCCCCGGGCCGTAGTTTGGAGACCCCTGGTCTACATAATCAATAAATAACGTGAAACAGAGAGTTCAAGCCGTTGAAGACGAAAGTAAAATAATGAGCAGTTCACTAGTGAAATCTCGAAACCGTCCCCGATATTTCAAGATGCTCTAACGTTTGACTGATCACAGATAATTAGCGTAAGTACACATATTCTTGAAGGGGAATTTAATGCTCTACAACTTACTCTCCTCCGCGTTTCCTGTAAAATGGAAGCCAAACGGATTGGAAGGGCAAGTTTGGCGTGGAACGTGAGGAGCAACACATTTTTCTGTACATTTTCCTTGTTCATCGGCTCATATCTCGGAGCCGGTAACACACAGAGATAAATATGAATATACCATTATGTAGGGTATAACATAGGTAGACATCTCTGGCACTTATTAGCGATCTACCAAATGGGATTCAAAGTGACTGCCGATTGTTTGAGGATGATTGTGTAATATATCGAAAAATTCAAACATCACAAAACTCATCTTTGTTGGAATATTATACACTAATATCAAATCATTCCGGAAGAAATTGATACTGTTTCAATCACAACTACGAAGTAAATGTTTTTCACATTTTAAAACATGTGAAATATTCAGCCACACCACTGAGACTGAGTTTCCTATCGATTTTTCAATCGAAACTTTGAGTGCTTTGAAAATAAATTTTGATACTCGTTTCTCGGACTTCGATGCCTTTGCGAATCAAATTAAGATTTTTCAGGATCCTTTTGATACTGACATTGAAACCCTAGCCCCGGAACTTCAAATGGAAATGATTGAACTAAAGTGCAGTGATATAATTAAGAACAAATATAAAAACTCATCTTTGTTGGAATTTTATAAGAGTCTTCCACTGACACAATTTGATAATTTGCATAAATTTGCTCGTGGGCTGTTTTCTGTTTTTGGTACTACTTATTTGTGTGAGAAGACCTTCTCAAAAATGAAGTACACAAAAAATGTTCACAGATCTAAATTAACTGATGAGCATCTTAAATCTCTTTTAATAATTGGTACAAGTAAAATTAGTCCACAACTACAAACTATTGTCAGTGGAAAATCTCAATTACATAAATCTCATTAGTATTTCATATGTCTGCATGTTATACATGTCTTTACTCATTACAATTCTGTGTTTCTTTATCCAACTTATCACAAAAACAATAACAATAAGCCTACAACAATGTTATGAGTAGTTAGCCCATGACCATATCAATGTAGATGTCATATTAATAATTATTCAACATAAAATTAGAATACTTCAGTAAACTAAATTTAATTTGCTATAAAAAATATGTTCTCTAAAAGGAGTTTTCAAGTATGCTAGCTCTCCGCGGGCCGGAAAAAATCTGTCCGCGGGCCGGATGTGGCCCCCGGGCCGTAGTTTGGAGACCCCTGGTCTACATAATCAATAAATAACGTGAAACAGAGAGTTCAAGCCGTTGAAGACGAAAGTAAAATAATGAGCAGTTCACTAGTGAAATCTCGAAACCGTCCCCGATATTTCAAGATGCTCTAACGTTTGACTGATCAGAGATAATTAGCGTAAGTACACATATTCTTGAAGGGGAATTTAATGCTCTACAACTTACTCTCCTCCGCGTTTCCTGTAAAATGGAAGCCAAACGGATTGGAAGGGCAAGTTTGGCGTGGAACGTGAGGAGCAACACATTTTTCTGTACATTTTCCTTGTTCATCGGCTCATATCTCGGAGCCGGTAACACACAGAGATAAATATGAATATACCATTATGTAGGGTATAACATAGGTAGACATCTCTGGCACTTATTAGCGATCTACCAAATGGGATTCAAAGTGACTGCCGATTGTTTGAGGATGATTGTGTAATATATCGAAAAATTCAAACATCACAAGACAACGCTCAGTTACAAACTGACCTCAACCTGGTTCATAAACGGGCGGTTGACAACAAAATGAAGATAAATACGAGTAAATGTAGTCTCATGAGAATAGGGAGAGGGCGAAAGCATGATTTTTAATATAATATCGGCTCGGAAATACTTGTTGAAGAAGACTGGTACAAATAGCTGGTCATCCATGTAAGGAATGATATGAAATGGAGTTCTCATATGGGATGTGTCGTCTCCAAAGCGTACAAATCACTTCATTTTGTAATGCGGGTATTAAAAGGCAATAGCTCTACCGCAAAATAATTAAGATATTTGACCCTGGTGAGGCCAATCTTGGAATACGGCTCAGTGGTTTGGGACCCATATCAGGTAGAGCTCACCAATGAGCTGGAGATGGTACAAAGGAAGGCTGCTAGGTTTGTGCTCAACGATTTTAATCCTAGAAGTAGTGTAACTCGAATGATAGAAAAACTAGGGTGGGAATCTCTGGAAGATAGAAGGACGAAATCCAGACTATACGCTATGTTTAACACTTACACTAATCGGCCAGCATGGGGAGAACTAAGCAAATGTCTGGGAAATCCCACCTACCTGAGCAGGGCAGATCATCCACATAAATTCAAGGTCCGAACACAGCGTACAAATTATGGGAGATATTCTTTCATTAACCGTTGTATTGATAATTGGAATTCATTACCTGCCCCAGTCTTAGAGCCTTCCCCCAAACATATTGATGTGTTTAAGAGAAGATTGAAATTTTGTGTAAATACTACGATGTAATTACTATAGTTCTTAAATTGCGAAATGTGTATACTGTGTTCGATGTTATTGTTAGTGATTTGCCACCGGGGAATTACCCCCATTTGCAAATATTTAGTTATATAATAATAATAATACATTTCCGCATAACAAAGCAACAGCAAAAGAAACTAAATGAACTACAGTATAGAGCTAAAGGTGTGAAGAAAATATTAAAGCATAACATGATAAATATCATTAAAGAAAGCTCTCCAGTCGGTCAACACAAATTGTGTCCCATTAAATTATCGAGAAAACAAGTATTCAAACACCCTAACCTGGATGAAATATTACATAATACATTTATCACAAAATAACTCGTTTTTATGTACAAAACTGGGGGAGCGGTTACTACTGGAAATCTTCCTTTAATAGAACAAGGGAACACTGCAAATCGACTTCTAATACTTCAATGATAAATATCATGGAAACTACTTTGAAACATATTGTGTACAGGATTCATCAGTATTTGGATTCATACCCTGAGTGCCAAAATACACCAAGAACATCATTCAAATTGGGCTCGTGATGACTAAGTTTAAAGATATCATACTGTTGGCTAACAAAGCTAGATCATGTCATTTTGTATTTTATTTAATTCGTATAGCAGTCATAAAATTTAGACAGAAGTCATACACGTGACCTTAACGATTGTACGTTTGCATATTTTGTGAACCCCGCACTTATTTAATTCCTCGTACCGCATATGGGGATGTTGCCACTTGTATACGTCCGTACCTCAAACATTACTACTCCTTTTTCATAAACACATTAGTTATATTCATGTGCCCACCATGATACAACAAACACAGTGAGTCGACAAGGAAACTATTTTGGAATGGTTAGTAAATACTATTACTATACTATTAGCCTGTGGTGTGTGAGTGTGTCTGGTGTCAGTTGCATGTTTATTAGATATAGTTCATTGTCTCATTAGACTGTGATGTGTGAGGGTGCATGTGAGTGTGCCTGGTGACGGAATGTTCTAGTGGTAGTACTTGTTGTTGGTGGAACTTAAGTAATTTTTCGTTAGTAGAATTTTGGTATTTAATTGTTAGTAGAAGGTTAGTATTTTTGTTAGTAGAATTGCTCTTTACTTATTCTGAAAAGGAGTAGCAGCCTTTCAGAATAAATCAGTTCTTTACTTGTCTTATAGACGGTTAAGATATTGATAATATAAGTCAACTAATGGCTACACTGCGTTCTGCTGCACGGCTGAAAGCAACGGGGAACTACAGCCGTAATGCTACTCCCGAGGATATGCACCTCTCTATGTTTAATTATATGCGATGATGGCCTCCTCCCTTGTAAAATTTCAATCCGGAGGTAAACTAGTCCCCCGTTCGGATCTCCGGGAGGGGACTACTCGAAAGGGGGTTAACATCACAGAAGTGACAAAGAGGAAATCAGGCATTCTACGGATCGGAGCGTGGAATGTTAAAAGTCTGCTAGGAGATGGAAGGTTAGAAAACTTAGAAAGGGAAATGGATAGGTTGAGGTTGGATTTGGTTGGGATTAGTGCAATGCGCTGGCAGGAAGAACAGGACTTTTGGTCAGGTGACTATAGGGTCATTAGCACTAAATCAAACAATTGCCAAGCAGGGGTTGGTCTCATATTGAGTAGGAAACTTGGACAGCGGGTGGAATATTAAGAGCAATATAGTGAGTGGATTATTGTAGCAAAAATCAATACTAAACCTACGTGCACCACAGTGGTACAAGTCTATATGCCTACCAGTCAAGCTGATGATGAAGATGTTGAAATGGTCTACGAAGAAATAGATGAAATTCTGAGGTATATCAAGGGTGATGAAAATGTTATAGTAATGTGAGATTGGAATGCTGTGGTAGGAAAAGGCAGAGAAGGGAAGATAGTAGGAGATTTCATATTAGGTGAAAGGAATGATCGAGGAAGCAGGCTGATGGAATTCTGCACCGAGCATAGGTTGGTCATAGCTAACACCTTATTCAATAACCACACTAGAAGAATATACTCATGGATGAGACCAGGAGATACAGGGCGTTACCAAATTGACTTCATTATGGTCAAGCAGAGGTTTCGAAACCAGATTTTGGATTGCAAAACATATCTTGGTGCTGACATAAACTCTGACCACAATCTGGTTGTTATGAAATGCAGATTAAAGTTGAAGAAACTGAAGAAAAGTCAAAAGCCAAAAAGGTGGGCAATAGACAGACTGAAAGTAAAGGATGTAAACGAAAGATTCAAGAAGAGTATAAACGAAGGACTAATGAAAACCCCTAAACCAACTTCAATTGCAGACGAATGGGCATTTTTGAAGAATGAAATAACAAAATCCGCAGAAGAAAACATTGGTAGGAAAGAAAGAATAGGTAAAAAACCGTGGATCACTCAGGATATACTAGAATTGACGGATGAAAGGCGGAAACACAAGAATGTAAGAGATGAAAAGGGTAAAGCTGAATACAGACGTCTGAGAAATGAGGTTTACAAGAAGTGCAAGGAAGAGAAAGAAGAATGGTTGAAAGAGAAATGTGCAGGTATAGAAAATTGTCTGAAATTAGGAAAAGTAGACACAGCTTATCGAAGGATTAAGAACACTTTTGGGGAAAGAAGACTAAGTGCTGTAATATTAAGGACACAAATGGAAAGCCTCTAACAGATAGGGAAGAAAAGGTTGAGAGATGGAAAGCTTACATAGATGGTTTGTATAAGGGAAATGAGATTGAGAATCATGTAATGGAAAGGGAGGAGGAAATTGATGAGGATGCAAAAGGAGATTTAATATTGAGATCGGAATTTGTCAGAGCATTGGAAGACTCATGCTTCAAAGATCCTGTCTAGAATAATTTAGAAGAGGATGGAAAGCCAGATGGAAACGGAGTTGGGTGAAGACCAGTTTGGTTTCAGGAGAAATGTAGGAACAAGGGAAGCTGTACTAAGTCTTAGGCTGATTTTGGAAGGTAGAATATGGAAAAATAAGAGAACGTTCATGGCATTTGTAGACTTAGAAAAGGCTTTTGATAACGTTGATTGGACTAAATTGTTTGACATTTTGAAATCTATTGGAATAAAGTACAGTGATAGGAGGGCGATATACAATATATACAGAAACCAGACATCAGTCATTCGAGCTGAAGGACATGAGAGAGATGCTGGTATTCAGAACGGTGTAAGGCAAGGCTGCAACTTATCACCCATACTTTTCAATCTTTACATTGAACAAGCAATGAAGAAAATTGGAGAAAAAATTAAAGTGAGAGTGAAGATTCAAGGAGAAACAATTTCAACTCTGAGATTTGCTGATGACATCGTCATCTTGGCCGAAACGCCTGAGGATTTGAATGACTTTTTGAATGGTATGGACTCCGTCTTACGGAATGAATACATGATGAAAATTAACAAATGTAGAACAAAAATACTGGAATGCAGCCGAAATAAATCAGAAACCTCTATGGACATCAAATTGGCAGGTGAAAAGCTGAAGGAAGTAGGATACTTCTGTTATTTAGGAAGCAAAATATCCAATGATGGACGAAGCAAAGAGGATATAAAAAGTAGGTTGGCTCAGGCACGGAAAGCCTTTCTACAAAAAAGGAATCTGTTTGCATCGAATATAGATTTAGGTATTAGGAAGTCATTTTTGAAAGCCTTTGTCTGGAGGGTGGCGCTCTATGGAAGTGAAACTTGGACTATTGGTGCAGCAGAAAAGAGGAGAATTGAAGCATTTGAAATGTTGTGTTACAGGAGAATGATGAAGATCAGATGGGTAGATAGGGTGACAAACGAAGAGGTATTAAGACGAGTGGGAGAGGAGGGATGTTTCTGGCGACTGCTAATGAAGAGAAGAGATAGGTTAGTAGGACACATACTAAGACACCCAGGAATAGCAAGCTTAGTTATGGAAGGAAGGATTGAGGACAAGAACTGTAGGGGTAGACCAAGGTTAGAATATGTTAAACAGATTGCTTCGGATGTAGGGTGTGGTAGCTATGTAGAGATGAAACGATTAGCATGGAGAGCTGCATCAAACCATTCAAAAGACTGAAGACTCAAACAACAACATAGGGTATTTAATTGCCTTTAAGTTTGAAACGTATAAAAATGTCTCTGCGACTCACTGTTTTAGAGTTATTCGCCAGAAACTAAAAAGGGGGCTTTGGAGCCCCCCTGTCCCCCCTCCCCCACCCCTCCCGCGGCACCTGAAATCAACGGGACTTTATTAGGCGATCAGGGGATCGCCCACTACACATTCTTGAAACTTTTGGAACTACATGATTTAATGCAGCAAAAAAACTAATTTGACTTGACTATAATACGCGCTATACCATGCAGCTACAGTTACAGTATGTGTTGAGAATGATTTCCATGTGCCTCCACGCATGCGTGTACGCGCCGTAGCCTGTTCTGTCTAACACGTTCACATCGGCCAGGCTGCATCCGAACAGTGTCAATGGCAGCATGGATACGCTGCTCCATTGTCTCCACATCAGGAATGGGCTCATCATACACGATACTTTTGAGATGGCCCAATAACCAGAAATCGCACGGGCTGAGAACTGGTGAACGAGCAGGCCATGCAGTGGACCTCCTCGTCTGAACCATCGAACAGGGATGACACAATTGAGATACATCCGGACGTCAACGGCAAAGTGGGCTGGAGCACCATCATGTAACAGCCACATAACCCTGCGAATCATCAATGGTACGTCTTCCAGCAGGGGAGGCAAAAACACCCGCAAGAAACGCCGATAGTTCCAGCCTGTTAGGCAACGTGGAAGGAAGACTGGTCCGGACATACGTTCATTAGACCATTTGAGTTCCGTATCCTCTCCGCGATCAATCCCTAAAGTTTCTACACGGTGGAAGTTGTCTGATAACCTGTGCCACTGTGATGTCTGTAGGCTTACTAGTGTGTGTACTTTTATACGAGGAAGGATTTGTGTAGGAAGCTGTTGTTGTTGTTGTTTCATTTGAGATGCATGGACATCATGGTCATTTAGCCCCGTGTACTTGGGTGACTATTGAATTTTGTCTGATAATCTGTGTTATTGAGATGGCTGTATTAGTGGTGTATATATAATTCAAGTGAGTATTCAATCAATCAATGTTTAATATCCGTATAGCACATTAAATTTCAACAAGCTACTGTGCCCACGTTAGATCTCTGCCAGTGAGCTACGTCATTACTTTCAGGAAAGGTATACCGACTGTACTAGCCTCACCAAAGAAATTTCTCAAATTGGCATACAAACAATTGTGTGGCCAGCACTAATGAGTGTGCCGAGTGCATTATGCTGTCAGGCGTCACAACTCCCGAGCCCCACACTGTGAGGCAGTGTCTTATGAATAGTAGAGGAGTTGACGGCTCGAATTCTCAGAAGTATAACGGTCCTCCACCGGCAGAGATATAATACGAACACTGTAGTACAGCCAACATTCAATTATACTCCTTGAAAAGGACAAAGAGTTAAAACTATACCCATGCATTTAGGAGAAAGTAGACTATATGTTCTTTACTGAACATTTTGTTGGCCCTGTGTTGATCTCATAAGTCTACTGTAATTTTTTGCAAAAATCGAAAGTAGGCTAAAAATAGGATGTGATGAATAATCCTGTTGAGATATGAAGTAATAATATTAATAATTATATTAATAATAATAACAGACGACCATTTAGCTAATGTTGACTGCAATAATAATAATAATAATAATAATAATTGCTCAAATTGACTACGTGAGTGAACCACATTTAGTGAGATTTTGCTTGATTAGAGACGGTTTTATATGTCATCTGTGTCCATTCTAGACAGATGCAATATATGAATTTTATTATGGCTATATACTAAATTATATGAGAAGAAGCTAGGCACGTGACTAATAGAGCGATGCTGAGATGAACCAATGTAGGAGGTGCTGCAAGGCAGGTTGTGCAGTGTATGCAATAAAAATGTCAATTCATCGATATGATGTGTGTTCGTGCCCAAGTCGTGTGTACTTGGAGATTCTGTATATGCCAGGGGAGGTTAAACCTGAGGTCTTCGATATACACACATCAAAAAAAGTTTTGCATCACCTCGGTTCCAAGAGTTCCGGAACCGTTAAATACAAAGGGAATAGAGATCAACACAAACAACATTTCAGCTCGTTTTATTGCTCATGAGACCCACACATTGCATGTTGTACCATCATACAGCTAGACTTTCAGCATTTGTGGTCCAGATTGCAGTACACACCACTACCTCTAATACCCAGTAGCACGTCCTCTTGCATTGATGCATGCCTGTATTCGCCGTGGCATACTATCCACAAGTTCATCAAGACACTGTTGGTCCAAATTGTCCCACTCCTCAACGACAATTCGGCGTAAATCTCTCAGAGTGGTTGGTGGGTCAAGACGTCCATAAACAGCCCTTTTCAACATATCCCAGGCATGTTCGATAGGGTTCATGTCTGGCGAACATGCTGGCCACTGTAGTCGAGCGATGTCGTTATCTTGAAGGAACGCATTCACAAGATGTGCACGATGAGGTCGAGAATTGTCGTCCATGAAGACAAATGCCTCTCCAATATTCTGCCGATATGGGTGCACTATGGGTCGGAGGATGTCATTCAGGTATCGTAAAGCCGTTTCGGAGCCTTCCATGACCACCAGTGGCGTACGTCGGCCCCACATAATGCCACCCCAAAACATCAGGGAACCACCACCTTGCTGCACTCGCTGGACAGTGTGTCTAAGACGTTCAGCCTGACCAGGGTGCCTCCAAACACGTCTCCGACGATTGTCTGGTTGAAGGCATATGCGACACTCATCGGTGAAGAGAACGTGATGCCAATTCTGTGGGGTCCATTCAGCATGTTGTTGGGCCCATCTGTACCGCGCTGCATGGTGTCGGGGTTGCAAAGCTGGACCTCGCCATGGACGTCGGGAGTGAAGTTGCGCATCATGCAGCCTATTGCGCACAGTTTGAGTTGAAACACGACGTCCTGTGGCTGAATGAAACGCATTATTCAACATGGTGGCATTGCTGTCAGGGTTCCTCCGAGCGGCAATCCGTAAGTAGCGGTCATCCACTACAGTAGTAGCCCTTGGGCGGCCTGAGCGAGGCCTGTCATCGACAGTTCCTGTATCTCTGTACCTCCTCCATGTCCGAACAACATCGCTTTGGTTCACTCTGAGACGCCTGGAAACTTCCCTTGTTGAGAGTCCTTCTTGACACAAAGTAACAATGCGGACGCGATCGAACTGCGGTATTGACCTTCTAGGCATGGTAGAACTACAGACAACATGAGCAGCGTACCTTCGTCCTGGTGGAATGACTGGAACTGATCGGCTGTCGTACCCCCTCCGTCTAATAGGCCCTGCTCATGCATGGTTGTTTACATCTTTGAGCAGTTTTAGTGACATCTATGAACAGTCAAAGGGACTGTATCTTGGATACAATATACACAGTCAACGTCTATATGCCGGAGATCTGGGAACCGAGGTGATGCAAAACTTTTTTTGATGTGTGTAGTTTTTTGTTCGTGTCCAAGTCAGGTGTATCTGGAAGTAAGCGTAATGTCAGGGAGAGTGCCCTGAGGTCTGCGTTGTGTTATTTGCACACTTGCCTTTTTAAATATAAATTGACACATTCATCGAAGTACAAAGAAGCGATTAGTTCAGAACGCAAGGTAGATTCGAATTCACGTGTGCCTTAGATACTGACAGGCGCTGATAAGTGACTGCCCAACATATGTTCGTACTCACAGCTGGCGAGATACTATAGGCATTTGTTTTTAACATTGACCGATAAGCTGTGAGATGATGGTGTTCCTTTCCTAGGGCACATAATAATAATAGTATAATAATAATAATAATAATAATAATAATAATAATAACCATTGCGTGGTCCTTAGTTTTGGCCGGTTCGCATAATGTAATGTAATGTAATAATAACCAGTGGATTAATATAGATTTTTTGTCAATTTATGGATTCACTTATTTGTGATATTTTGAAACGTTTGTGATATTTTGGGACTTCAGTGTCATCGTAGATTGTCATTTGGCGTTATCTAGCCTATCCGTAGTTGTATGTAGTAGGCTTTTGACCCCTCTTGGGCTGCTTGACAGACTCCTGTTGGAGTCTTAAATTAATTTTGAATTTAAGGTAGACTATTTTTAAGGCATCTTTCGAGAATGGAATATACTTTACTTATGATTCAGTGATAGTCTATTTATTGTGTAATTATAAATTAAGCTGACAGTTTTTTCTAGGGCTCCTTGACACAATAACAAATCCAGGATTCAATCATGTACAGGATAGATTAATTAAGATTTATTTACATGTTTTATAATCTATGATTCTGATAACGATTTTGTTTTTCGATTTCTGATTTTTGAAGTTTTCTTTTTGATTTTGAGTTTAGGATTTTGATTTTATTTGTATTCGCTTGCATTGCGACATTGCACCTGTATTAGCGTAGAATCAAGCCGTATGATTAATTTTTGTTCTCTCTGTGCTTTTACAGTATGATAAATTCACTCATCTGTAACTACTTGGCAAAAAGACTCTCACCAATTAATATAATTGTTGTGAACGCGGACAAGTGCAATTACTTGAGTCATTGATACGACTTATTATGATGAACGCAGTAATGCATTGAATACTCAGACTTCAATTAATGTAATGCTGGAGTTCTGTGCTTAAGGATCTGAGTTTGATTTAAATAAATGATGTATGTTCATTTCACTGCCTTGTCCCGCATTGATTAATTTTTAATATTGTTCATTTTTATTTACTCCCGTATTGAACAGTGGCGAAGCTACATTCATGCAACTGGGTATTCTGAAGTTCATACCTCATAGTTTTTTGTAGATAAACTCCAGTCATGTTTTTGGCTTGATAGGGCATGTTCTATTCTGTGTTGTCCCAGAAGAATACGTTTCTTAGAAATTTGATGCTTTCTTGCTCTACGATGAAACTTTTTAATACACGCAATCCCAGTTTCACTCCATTCTTTACTATCGCCACCAAACAGAATACAAACAAAACAATGCATCGTGACCGTCGTTACACTTGCTGCTAACCATTCATACTGCTCATACCACTGAGACTGGAATTTACGTGACTGACTTTTATATATCTTTACAACATTTAGATGAGGTTGTGGTCCTCTCTCTCTCTCTCACTGCACATTTCTCTTCATAGGACAACGAAGAAAATGTGTATAAGAATTTACCGTACCAAGTTTCACTGCGCTTGAATGTTTAAATCGCGACAAAAGTCAATTTAAATATTTAAATTTCGCGTCACCACATATGTATAGGAATTCATAATTTTGTCAAGGAAATAAAAAAAAATTAAACAAATCCAGTTCAATTCTTATTTACACTCTCAAGCCATATAGCCCTCATCATCATCATCATCATCTTCTTCTTCTTCTTCTTCTTCTTCTGCTTTTACGGCCTCTTTGGACCACTTCAGTCAATCATTTCTTGGTCCTCTTCTTCAGTAAGATTCCTTTCCGAGTCGCCCAGTAGCTCTTCATTCGCTCTGATCTTCTCAGGCGTTCCTCATCTCTAAATACCCTTTTTACTGTATTACGTTTGTCTATTTTAGCCTGAAATCTTATTTTTATATCTCTCAGTTTTTTTTTTAAATTTTGTTGTTTTGTTTTGCAAGTCATCCAAGGTTATTTCTAATTCTTTCATATCTTCTCTAATTTCCTTAATCCATCCTACTTGTTGTTTCATATACCAAAGTTTCACTACGATTTTTCTGGATAACCTGGCTTCTGGTGTCCTCATGATGTGACCAAAAAAAGAAATCCGTTTCTTCCGAATAGTATCAGTGATGGGCTCCAGTTCTCTGTATACCACTTCATTTGGTACTATCCGCCACTGTCCATCTTTCTGATATTTTTTATTTATGCATGTTCTAGCTATTCTTCTTTCTACTTTTAAAATTTTGTCGATTCTGTTTTTCTGAGTAACTTTAAAAAGAGTTTCACTTCCATATGTCACCTCTGGTTGAACCACCGTATTGTAATGTTTTAATGTTGTTGCGATTGATAGACATTTTCTTTTATATGTAGACCATGTTAATTTTTGGGCTTTTATCATTTTATTAGTTCTTTCTTGCCATGCAGGTTTCTCATCCAAGTTGTAAGTTATAATTTCTCCTAAGTATTTAAATTGCTTCACTATTTTAACTTTCTTGTTTTTTACTGTTATGTGATTGATTACAAGTGGATTTGCTACCATTATCTCTGTCTTTTCAAATGATATTTGAAGTCCAATTTTTTGTGCTATATTTTGTAGGCTTATTATTTGATTTCTGGCTTCTTGAATAGTATTAGCCAGTAACGCTAAGTCATCTGCGAATTCCAAGCAATTTAAGTCTATTTGATCTTTCTTGGTTCCAATTCTTATGCTCCTAGGATTTTCCCTGTACCATTCCCTCATTACATATTCCAAAGCATAATTGAAAAGTAGAGGTGATAAACCATCTCCTTGTCTTAATCCTGTTTTAATCGTAAACGGTTCAGATATTTCTCCTCTGAATTTTACTTTAGATTTGGCATTTGTTAGAGTTAGTTTTATAATTTTTATTAATTTGGGATGAAGTCCGAAATTCCTTAGTATTTTCAGCAATGAAGATCTATGTATACAATCATAAGCTTTTTTGAAGTCTACGAAGGTTATGACTTGCTGTTTTTATTTACGTTTGTAGTAGTCCATTACTAATTTTAAGGTGATGATTATCTGTTCAGGGCAGTTTCGCCATGGCCGAAATCCATCTTGATATTCTCCTATTTCCAGTTCTAATTGATCTTTACAACGATTATATAGAATTCGTGACATGATTTTATATGTGATATCCAAAAGGGAAATTCCTCGATAGTTGTCAGGATTTGATTTTTCTCCTTTCTTGTGTAATGGATGTATTATAGCTGTAGTCCAATGGTCTGGCAGTTCTTCTTTGATCCAAATGTTCACTATGCATTGGTGTAATAAAATCTTTACTGGTTCTGCTGCATATTTCCACAATTCTGGAAATGTTTGATCTTCTCCACTCGCTTTGTAGTTTTTGAGCTCTCTCAGAGCTTTGTTAGACTTCTTGGATTGTGGGTGGATTTATGTTTTCTGATGGTGTTTTAATAGTGGTGTCTGTATTTATTTGAAGCAGTTATGGTGGATCTTCGCAATTTAGCAACTTGTTAAATGTTTCTGCTAAAATTTCTGTATTTCTTTTATTACTATGAGCTAACTCGCCATTTTTGTCTTTTAACATTAATGTTGGAGGTTCATATCTTTGTAGTTGTTTGCTAAAAATTTTGTAGTAATCTCTTGAGTTTGTTTTCGCGCTATTTGTTTCGATCATCAGAAGTATATCCTTTTGGTATAGCCGTTTAACCCTTCGTATTATTTTTTGAGTTATCTTCCTTTGTTTTATGAGATCCAAGTGTGATCCATCTGTTTTTTGACTCTGATACCGTAACCAGGCTTGATGTCTATCTTCCACTCTATTATCACATTCATCGTTCCACCATTGGTGTTTCTTCCTTGGATTTTTTGGGGCTACTTGTTCAGCTATTTGTTTCAATTCGGGAACTGTTTCCTCTAGATCATCTGTTATTTTAATATATCTAGTTCGTTCTTTGTATCCCTTGTTATTTATTAGTTTTTGAGGGTCGTATGTTCTCTTCTTTTTAGGTGAGTTTTTTTCTTTGTCAACGGGGTAAATTTAATTTTAATCTTTATCATGTAATGATCCGATCCAGTATCTGTTCCTCTCAGAACTTTCACATTGTAGATCTCCCTGTGATAGTTCTTATCCATACAAACATGATCTAGTTGCCATTCACCTTTTTTCCAATCTGGATGTTTCCAAGTTTTGAGTTTATTTGGTCTTCTCTTGAAGTAAGTTGATTTGGAGATCATATCATGGTTCCTGCAAAATTCCACCAGTCTTAGGCCATTCCTGTTTGTTCTTCTCTGTGCTGGCCATTTTCCTATTATGTCTCTATATCTTTTTTCCTTTCCTAACTGGGCACTAAAGTCTCCAATTAAAATGTTGGTGTGACTTTTATTTATGTTCGTTGCTGTCTGATCTAAAAGCTCACAAAATCCCTCCACATCATCTTTGTGTTCTTTCTTATTATTTTTATCATTAGTTGGGGCATGGGCATTTAGAATGGTATATGTTCTATTTGCAGCTTTTAGAGTTAGTGTCGAGAGCCTAGGGGATAATGCTTTAAATTCTATGATGGATTCAATTATTTTGAGATTGACTACAAATCCTGTTCCGAATTGTGGACATTGCTGCATTACTCTTTTTCCTGGTATTCCCTTGTAAATTCTATACCCTTGTGATTCTATTGGTTCCTGATCGGTGTTTCTCATTTTTTGAAGCCCGGTTATTAGAATCCCTTTGCGATCCATTTCGTCTGTCAAAATTTTGAGTTTTCCTGGCTGTATGATGGAATATATATTGTGTGTTGCTATATAGTTTATCTGTCCTATCTTCAGTCTAAATTTGGGTTTTCTATCTGTCGGGGGGTATTTTTAGATGCTCCGACTCATCTAGGGTATCTTTCAGGTGACTGCCCAACGTATCCGAATGCAGTCTAGGTGGATTATTCCTTAAAAGATTTCCTTCCATGTTTGACTTTCAAAGGTAGTCAACCTTGTATGGAGCAAGTTCCGAGTTACAACTGCGGTTGTTAACCGTAGAGGTTGTTGTGTGTTTGGTCCGCGAGAGCTATTTTATTTTGCTCAAGTCCGCCGGCAAGCTGGTGAGGACCCCCCTATCCGCCACCTGGGACGCGCCACGTCGGAGTATCACCTCTCCGCCTGCTACGACACCGTAGTAGGATAATAATAATAATAATAATAATAATAATAATAATAATAATAATAAATAGCCTTACAAATCCCATAAGGGCTATGGCCTCCTGCTTTGCAGGGAATTGCTCAGTTTTAACTCATAAGGTGAGAAAGTCCTGAGGAGCATTCGGGGTCATTCTTTCTGATTGGGTCTTCTATATAGATGTGTAGCTGATTAAAGATTAAGTAAATTATATTACGCTGGTATAACATTCGCTACAATTATCTGTTGAATAGAAACATATTCGTTCATTTCTGAGTCTGGCGATATGAAGGCCTCAAATATCCATTAGTATTATGAAACTCATAATAGCCATCAACCAATATCTGGGAGCTTCCCATTGCCACTAAGCACACAGATTACCCTGTCAAAGCACTTGAACAATGACAGAAACTGCCAAGTCATTACTCTTCAGTAAAATCTACATTGAACTGTTTCAAATAGAAGGTTTTTTTTAAATGCAATACAAAACATTACCGGTGGAGTTTTATCATCTATTTTGGATGCAGATACCTTATACACTTTCTTTAACATCCCACAAATCATTCACTATGTTGTGCACAAGTGGTCCCGGAACGAATTAACATGTGTTTCGCAAGTTAGTCGAACCTTTTGGATTCCTTGTTACAGGTGGTGCAGTATGGTTATTTCTTCCCCAAGTGAACACGATGTTTCCTCAAATTAGAGCGCGAGCTTAATCGCTTTGGGCACAACAAACAGACATGCAGTCTCTCCACTGAGTGAACGACAAAATGTTCCATGAGATCTGTTCGCCGCGCAAATGACTTCTCACAAGTGCCACAAGTGTATTCCTTCACTCCAGTACGAACAACGCTGTGCTTCTTGACGTCGCCGTTCTGCGAGCAGCCTTTATTGCACACCGGACAAATGTACCGCTTTTGCTGCATGTGCACCAAACGGTGTCTTTCTAATTGAGACATTGGTTTAGTGGTCGCTGCATGCGAGTTTCCCTAGGTCTTTCCACTCCTGTCTCATCTTTGCTGTTCTAGTCCATTGTTTTCCTCCCCTTTTTACGAACAAGTCTGCCCATCTGATTCTTTGTCTCCCTACGTTTCTTCTTCCCGTTCTTGGGTCCCACATCGTCATTTTGTACGTCCATCGGTTTGGATCTAGTCTCGCTACATGTCCACCCCATTTCCATTTCAGCTGGTCTGCTGATGTCATAGCGTCTTTCATGCCGGTTCTCCTTCTTATATCTTCGTTCCGTATTCTATCCCTCAATAAGACATGAAGTAACTTCCTTTCCATTTTTCTTTGACAATGCTGGATCATTTGTCTTTGTTTCGATGTTAATGCCCAAGTTTGGCAACCATATAGTAACACCGGTATCACGCATTTTTCCAGAACGTCAGCCTTTAAACTGAGTTTTTGGGTCTTGTCAGCCAGTATAAACTTTAGGGACCAAAAGCTCTTCCATGCTTCATAATATCCGTAGTAAAACATTTCATATGGGCAAACTATAGTACATAATTTCTCTCTGGACTTCACATTAACAAAGATACTTAAATAAATAGAATCTGTACTCATCTGATATTCATGAATTGGTAGTAACACAGATTTTCGTCCCACGGTGATATAGTAGTTGTGCATTTTGACTTGGCTATCCTAGGTTCTTATGTGGGCAGATTCATCATGACGTGTTGTGCATATTTTATTAGCATATTTTCGGATAGTTCCGCGAAGAACTAAACATCCTATTGTCATATATCCTACTTATATTAATTGCCTCAATCATCATACAAATGTTCAGTTTGATTCCTGTAAATTCGTATATATTGAGAACCGTCTAAATATTTCGGATGGTCACCATGCTGGATTTTTATTTATAGTCCTTCGAGTTATGTACAATTACATTAAGATCATTATGTAGGTGTCATATTCAAACTTCAATCGCATAATTAGGACACAAGAAATTAAAACGAGATTTTAAAATTTCGCTCAGCCACCATCTTGTGGTTATGAAAATAATTTAAATGAATTAGATGCCAGTGGATTATAATTTATATAAGCATATACCGTACCAAGTTTCACTGCGCTCGGATGGTTAAATCGCGAGAAACATCCATTTGAATATTTAAATATCACATTGCCGCCATGTTGATTTGTGCTCACCAAGTTATTGAAATAGGTAAATAGGTAAATACCTGCGTGGATATGGATATCCGTGGATAAACCCGCAGATATCCGCAACAGTTTTCGCTATGCGTATGTAGTTTGCATGGCTGTGCGGATAGCGGATAAGCTGCGGATAACGTTTGGAATAAATTTACGGATAGCTTTTAGAATCCAATCCGAACTTGTTGAAAATCATTACTAGGACCCAGATGTTTATGACATAGCCTATCATATTTTTCCGTTGTATTTTTTTCATGACAAGTGTAAGATGATGATTTAAGCTAATCTCATTCCAATTATGTCATTAAGCTTAACGACACTCCGAACTGAAAACTGTTGCAATTCTGGTTGCGAAACATTCATTTTAAACATAGCCTAGCACATGACATACTGCACCCGATAGTGCATCTGCGATTCGACGATCGACTGCCTGGATGTTCGACAAGATGTCAGATGCACTGGAACAGCGTTAAACGTACTTTGGACGAAGTATAAACTTGAATCTTGCCGAAATTGATATTTATGAACATTATAATTTACGAATATTATGAACAAGTTTGGAAAATTTTGGAAATCATTTGGTAAAATTTTGGGATTTTTGACTGTTGTGGGGTTTGAAGCCATTTTTCAGTGAAGCCTTAGTAAACAAGAGTTTAGTGCTTTTCAGTCGGTCAACACGAATGTACCCAAAAGAGCTGGGTTATGCCCTAATCCTGAAATAAATTACATGAGATTAATAAATACACTAGGATGACCTGTTTCGATCGTCACGCGATCATCATCAGATACATTACACTTAGGCTATAAAATCTATGTTTGAAAATACATGTGAAAATATTTACAATATGTACAATTATTTAGTTGCAGTGTTGGTAATGCAACTGTCGAAGTATGCTAAATGTAGTATATATGATGTTAGATGAAATGCTAAATGGTGATAAAAATCCGGAGTTTGAATATTTGGAGTGACTATATGGTTGTAAAAAATCAACTATGTTTAAACTGTAATATTACAGGCTACTACTTATCTGATTGTCTTCCTCGCTGGAGCTACGAGCAGTTTCGTGTTCAGTCTTACTCCAGGTGTGGTTGACTGAAATGAGTTGTTACCTCAACGACATTGGTTTTTCCCTTTCTACCCCCCTGTTCCTACGTGCTGTGTGAAGTCAGTGTGATGTGTTTTTGTGGATGTTGCCAAATCTAGATAAGGTGTATGTTATTGAATGAGGTGGGTCTACAACTATTAAAGACCGTGAAACATTCCTCGCCAAGCGTGGACCAATAGCCATTCAAACTAAGCGCTGCCCGGTCTTTGAGGACGTCCCGGCCCCTTTAATACTGCCGCGAATACCGGCCTTGGTTTATTGCAGAAAAAAGTACATCGTACACCTGATCCAGATAACATTTACCTATTAAAACTCCCTAATTTCCCCCCTTTTTATCTAGCTTGGCTGTGTAGCTAAGTTGTGTCTTGTTTACAACAGGGTGTGTTTTTAGTAGAGTGAAGAGGGGTGAGCTCTCCATAAAAGTGTGTTCATTTAGATTGTTGGGATTGTTTCGTTTGGTATCTCAATTGCTTCCTTTATGTCAAGAGCTCTGCCTTTCGATTCGTGATGAATTATTTTTAGGTCCGTCTCGATGTTAGTAAAGCTGTGCCCTGCGTCACACATATGTTCGCATACGACTGAATGTGTTCCGTATCTTATCGCATTCCAATGTTCATTATAACGTGTGTGTTCTCGTCTTCCACTCTGTCCGATGTAATTAGCTTGACAACTGTTACTAGCATTGAACACCCTACAAATGAAACCTAGCTTGAGACTAGTATTCTTCGGTATAACTAACATGTACACCAATATTCCTATTATTGAAGCAATCAACACTATCGAAAACAACCTAAAATCCAACAATTCGGCAAGAGAAACTGAAGAGATTGTGAGATTACAGTGGGTCATTCTCAGCCAAAACGTGTTTCAATTCGACAATAAAATGTACACACAGACAGAAGGCCTAGCGATGGGATCACCACTAAGCGGGCTAATCGCTGACATCTTCACTAATGCACTAGAAAAAGCGTTCTTAGAAAATACTTCAACAAAGGGAATAGTAATATGGAAAAGATACGTAGATGATGTAATTTGCATCTACGATACTGAACAAACAAGCGAAGAAACAATTCTCCAATCCATTAACAGCCTACACTACTCAATCAAATTCACTAAGGAATCCGAAACAGACCGAAAAATAAATTATCTCGACATAACTATTGAACGTAAAGACAACGATCTGTTATATTCCATATTTCGGAAAGCCACACAAACCTCGCATGCAATTGACAATCAGTCTAATCACCCCAGTACGCACAAATTAGCGGGGTTCAATTCAATGGTGCACAGGGCTTTAAACATACCCATGTCAAAAGACAACTTTAATAAGGAAATAAGAACCATTAAGCAAATAGCAGAGGAAAACAACTTCCCGCCAAGCAAAATAGACCAAATTATAGCCAAACTTAAAAATAAAGATAAAACGATTTCCAAACCGGACAGTAATGAGAAAAAAAATTGCGCGCTTCAACTATGTGAACGCGAACACGTATAAAATCACTAATCTATTCAAAAAGCAAGGCATAAAATAGCATTCACAACGAAAAACACAACCGGTAGGCACCTACAAAATAGTAATCTAAGTAAACATGACCCGTATTCCAAGTCAGGGGTATATTCCATAACGTGCCAAGACACTGGTTGTCAAGCTAATTACATCGGACAGAGTGGAAGACGAGAAGACACACGTTATAATGAACATAGGAATGCGATAAGATGCGGAATACATTCAGCCGTATGCGAACATATGTGTGACATGGGGCACAGTTTTATTAACATCGAGACAGACCTAAAAATAATTCATCACGAATCGAAAAAAAAGGAAGCAATCGAGATACACCTAGCCAAACGAAACAATCCCAACAATCTAAATGAATACACTTTTATGGAGAGCTCACCCTTCTTCACTCAACTAAAAACACACCCTGTCGGAAACAAGACACAACTTAGCGATACAGCCAAGCTAGATAAAAAGGGGGGAAATTAGGGGGTTTTAATAGGTAAATGTTATCTGGATCAGATGTACGATGTACCTTTTTCTGCAATAAACCAAGGCCGGTATTCGCGGCAGTATTAAAGGTGCCGGGACGTCTCAAAAACCAGCCAGCGCTTAGTTTGAATGGCTATTGGTCCACGCGTGGCGAAGAATGTTCCACGGTCTTTAATAGTTGTAGACCCACCTCATTCAATAACATACATCATATCTAGATTTGGCAACATCCACAAAAACACATCGCACTGACTTCACACAGCACATAGGAAAAGGGGGGAGAAAGGGTAAAACCAGTGTCGTTGAGATAACAACCCATTTCAGTCAACCACACCTGGAGTAAGACTGAACACGAAACTGCTCGTAGCTCCAGCGAGGAAGACAACCAGATAAGTAGTAGCCTGTAATATTACAGTTTAACCATAGTTGATTTTTTACAATCATATAGTCACTCCAAATATACAAACTCCGAATTTCTATCACCATTTAGCATTTCACCTAACATCATATATACTACATTTAGCATACTTCGACAGTTGCTTTACCAATACTGCAACTAAATAATTGTACATATTGTAAATATTTTCACATGTATTTTCAAACATAGATTTTATAGCCTAAGTGTAATGGATCTGATGGTGATCGCTTGACGATCGAAACTGGTCATCCTAGTGTATTTATTAATCTCAAGTAATTTATTTCAGGATTAGGGCATAACCCAGCTCTTTTGGGTACATTCGTGTTGAACGACTGAAAAGCACTAAACTCTTAGTTTTGACTGTGTTTAAAACATCTATAACATCGCAGAAAGGCGAATTTTGGATTATTAATTGAATGTTTGATGCACGTCGTGCCGACATGAGTTCCGTCCGCTACCCAGAAACACTCTAGTACTCGTATGTCTCGAGAAGACAGGTCATTTTGTGACCGTGTGAATCAAAAACGTGGTGAATTGAACATTGAGGGTGTATCTGACTGTGGTCGACGGATTTAAGTACATCCCTGCTCTCATTATGGCAGAGGAAGTCTATTGTGTGTTGAAAGGGGACCGTGAGACAATATTTGTCGCATTTTACATTTTTTGCACCATTTAAGTGAGTGAACTCAGGACTGTTGGCTGACCACATGGCGCAGGTCCCACGTTATACAAGTACATTTTATACCGTACATCTACGTGGATATTGGGACAAGACAACGTTACATCAAGTGTTATATTAAATCTGTGTACATTTGGTTAATGGAAATAGCGATTTCCGTGATAAAACTAGATCACGTGGTTATCGGACATTGTAAAACACAAGTTTTGAGTGAGATAATATCACACAAGTGATATCTTAACAGCTGTGGCGGAAGTGAAATGGCAACTTGTATATCGACACTGTAGCTTCAGAGAGATTTTGACCGAGTCAAGTAACGTGGCATTATAATCTGTGACTACGATTTGTTTTGACAACATGGGAGCTACCAAGCATGAAACCAGAGCTAACCTGAAACTCTACTATACTCTTGTACGTGGATTGGAAATGGAGTAAACACAATGCACTGGGGGAGCCGATGATGTTAATTTATGTGCAGACCTGAAATCGAAGCTAGAGCTCGCTAGTACACCCCAAGTGAGGCTCGAGCCATGCACTGCACGAGATCGAACCCTCGAGAAGGATAGCACTCTACTACCTGAGCTACACAGCCTCGCTATCAATACATTATCATTATTGTTCTTCTTCTTCTTCTTATTATTATTATTATGTGCATGTGGTACCGTATTAGTATTACATCTTGGAAGTAGTTTTCCATGGTTTCCCACTTCTCCACCAGGCAAATTAATGCCAGGATGGTTCCTAACTTTCGGCCACGGCCGTCTTCTTCCCAATCCTCACCTGAATTACAAATACCCACAATACTACAGAAACCACAGAAACACAAGTTATCAGACAAATTCTACATACACCCAACTACATGGGGCTAAATGGCCAAAATCGCCAAGCTTCTCAAACAAAACATGAAGAATTTTAGGTCCGTCTTAAATGCTAGTTCTGAACAGACAACGGGATGTCGGAATTTTGTCCCATTGTTTTTCTTTATCGTACCGGAATCCAACGACTCAGCAGGGCTGATTTTCGAAATTATTTTATCCTGTACATCAACATTAATCAATGACTTCCACACTTACAAAGTAGGCTACACAATACTACCGGTCCTAACGTCCCAAGCCATTGTGTGCAAATTCAACAACAACAACAACAACAAAACGACGACGACGACAACAACAACAACAACAACAACAGCAATACAAATGTTCTTACATAGGGATTTTACGAGACGAGTACCGTACCGCTATCGTCATGACAGCTGATACCACCCGCCCCTCAACCGGTATGGTCAATGCCCCGAGTACGCAACAACTTCCCCTCCCCGCGTCGCCCCACCTCGTCCGGCCTCGTTTCCCCCAGACTCCTTTTCCACCTTATGCTTGAAGAGTTTCTGAAAAACTTACTAACATTGACTTTTTAATGTTTAGTTTTTAATTTAAAGATAGGTGACATACTTTTTTTTTACCTAGGAAGCTTAGAGTAGTCTCTTATATCACTAGTGTAACGGACCTCATGTAGGCCTATATCAATTACACCCTGTATTGTGTTGGTGGGAAATAGTTCCCCCACTCCAGGTGAAAATATGGTTCTCTCCTAATCCTTTGATGCCAGGCATTAAACTTCCCTCGACTGTGTATTAAATTATTCATAACACAATCTGAATACATTTTCAGGAATCAATCGTATAATTTTAAGTAAATTAGATGGCATGGGTCTTCCTTCCACAACGGCTCATGGTGAATCCCCGTATTGAACACACCGATTGGTCGTTGGATTCGCGTCGCACGATGCCCATTAAGGTCATAACGTAATTTATTCATTCTTTGAATATTGGAGCGGTTTGTTATATGTTAATTATGAGGTAATTTTGCTGATACCGATTATATCTTCCGTTTATTTGAATCTGCTCTATATATCGTGATCTCATAATTACGCGTAGCTGTCACATGCATGGCCTCTTATAAGAAATTCTCCTCGTCTCTGCTTACGAACAATGGGAGGTGAATCCCGTATCTTAGCTAGTAGGGATTCCTAAGTTCACAGTTCGCTCCACAATCTGGCTAAATGTGTGACTCTGTTATGACAGGCTGGTCGCTCTCTCGTGTCGTCAGCAGGGCTCGGTCTTGCTATTGTGTGTATGGCAGTTGTACAAAACCTTCTTATTATTATTTTTATTGCTGCTGCGTGTTTATTTATATTAGACTCAACTCTGCAATATTTATCGCTCTTACATATGTATTTATCTTATGGTGCGGCCTGCAAGGTTGCAGTAGGCTACTAACACATGGATTTCAGTCGAATTTCGTATGAGTAACGAATGTTTCAAGAGATATACTCCGTAACTCGGCATATTTTTGGAGTCATCAGGGCTACTAACTCTTGATAAATGCTCTCCATAATTCCAAGCCCTAGTCTTAATGTATGCAGGCAAACAGTTCAAAATTTAGCACAGGTGTATAAACAATAAATTTGCAGATTCATTTCAAGCAACCCATAATCGAGTGTTGCCAACATAATTCTACGCGTGCTGATATGTTCAATATTTAACTGCATGTAACTTCAATAACATTCAATGGACAACTAACAAATTGTGCATATACAGTGTATGCCGTAAAGGATATAATTGTGCAAAATTAACTCGAATAACTCTCTATGAGCATTCGAGCCGTAGACTCTCCGTATATCAGAATCTATAGATGAAACTATTTGAAACTAACTGTAGTGCTCTATTTTAAGAAAAGTGGGGTCTTTAGTTCGTCTCTGAACTACTTGTTATAAATAGTTATTGGCTCGTGTCATTTTTGAGCCAAGCAGCTCTAATTTAATCTTAAAACAGTGAGGTAGAAATTTTACCTTTTACTAAAACTGAAATATCTTGGGAAGTATTTGCTTTATGACAACGTTCGTTGTCTAAGATTGTAATGCACGTGCCGCATTATCGATTGAATCCCATTTTACTTGCTTTTGTCGTCGTCCGTGTATTAAAATAGTTGCGAATATTCATTTTATCAAGGTCACATTTCACGTTTTACTAAAACTGAAATATCTTGATAAGTATTTGCACTACTACCACGTTTGTTATCTTAAAATGTAATGCACGTGACGCATTATCGATTGAGTCCCAACATACTTGATTCTGGCGTCCGCGTATTGAAATAATTGCGAATATTCATTTCTTCAAATTCAAGCCGAGATAGAAGTTCCACTTTTAATCGGCGGATGGTACACGGCGACTCAGTGACGTGGAGAGTCACTGTACAGTGATGCAATGACTGACTACCTTCTGAGTTCCAGCCAAATACTAACAAATAAACCTAAGATTGTATAATCATAAAAGCAGTACAGCTACTACAGACTTAAATATCGTGCGAAATTATCAAAGGCAAATAATTGGCGACATAAGGTACCGTATCAGAATATTATGCATGCAATGAAGACCCGTTACACAGCAATATTTTAAACGAGTGATGGGGGTCTAGGGGCTCTAGAGGTTAGCGTCCTTGGCACATATTGATGAAACGAAATTTTGGTTGTGCGAATCCCATCACAGTACCCCTTTTCTACCTGCCAATTTTTGTTTATTTTTTATGTTTGGTATTTTATTACAAGCTATTTAATTATAATATAAAAATACCTGTGAGTCGCCTCCGTGGTGTAGTGGTCAGCATGCTTAGCTGCCACTCCTGAGGTCCGCGGTCCGATTCCCGGCTCTGCCACGCAATTTGAAAAGCTGTATGAGGACTGGAACGGACTCTACTCAGCCTCGGGTGGTCCAAATGAATAGAGGGGTTCGATCCCCACCTCAGCCATGCTCGAAGTGGTTTTCCGTGGTTTCCCACTTCGTCTTCGGGCAAATACCGTGATGGCACTGTACCCGTATATATCAAACCATTACTTGTTGAATCCCACGATGACAGCTGGATTGTAGAACCTGATAATCCCCGGCTAGAAAACCCCCCAGATCCTACCAACAAGTAAAAGGGATAATAGGGCACAAGCTATTCCTACCAAGATTGCGTTAAGAAAGACCAAAGTGTGATAAAATAAAGAAGCTCGAAAAGAACACAAGACTCAAATAAAGAAAATCTCAGAATAATGGAAAATCTAGAAAACACCCAGCAATGGCCTTTTCAACACAACCTTCCATCACCTTTATAAATTACCACGTCATAATGGTTAAAATGAAATCACCAAAATTTATTCAAAAGGACATTACACAAAAAATTAAGAAATTGCAATGTCAAGAAAGAAAATAATTGACTCAATGCAAAGTCAAAGATTATGTCTTGGTCTATTCAATGTCCCATTGGACATGTAGGTAGTATTGAGTCCAAAACCATTCAAATATAGCAACGCTATCACACAGACACAAAAGATCTGTAAATCCCCTGAGGTCATTATCCTTAATTTGCTCTGATCACAAATCGCATATTAATTTTAATAGTTATATACAAATTTTCACTGTCATGTACACCCTTAAACGCATTTAGAATTCACACTTATTGCTTTCACCATCCATATTTTCTTGTTTCATTTCATCATGGTTCAATTTATTCATTGTAGTTACATCCAGTATTAATTCAGCCAAGCAATGCAACTAAGATGAATGTTGACGTCATAGTTAGTATAAATATCAAATAAGGATGACTACGAATACCTCTGCTAGCTTTGCTGATTAAATTTCATATTGGATTAATAATTATATTTCCATTTAACTTTCCAAACTGTACACCTGATAAACTCTGTTACAAACACCTTCTTTCTGCGTAAAAATCCACCATAACACGATTTAATAACCATTAATGTCACACCCGACATTCCCAATACATTCACATTAATTGTAATACCACCAACACCTTCTGAATATTTTACCAAAAATCTTACTAACATTAGCTATCATCAGCTCAATTAATACGAACTTCCTATTGTACTGTTTCCATAAATACCATATCGATGAATACAGGGTGATTACAACTGATTTATCGAGTTTTGGATGAATGTACTTTACTTCACAAAGTATTACATACAAAATAGTGAATGCTACATTGTATGAAAAAAACATTTTCAAGTTTCTAACATGTGATTACAAATGTTCTACGTGCTCTCCTTGTGTTACACGAGACACATCTATGCGGTAGTCAAGCTCAGCCCATACACGTTTGAGCATGTCATTGTCAATGTTCACCACTGCAGCAGTGATGCGATCCTGGAGTTCAGCCAATGTTGTCGGCAAAGATGTTACGTACGCATTGTCTTTCACGTATTCACAAAGAAACAAAATAAAAATGTAAGGTCAGGAGACCATGGGGGCCACCTAAAAAGTGCCAAATCATCCTGAGCACATCACCCAATCCACCTGTTTGGAAGTTCCTCGTTCAGATGGGGACGCACTTCTCGATGCCAATGAGGCGGAGCTCCGTTTTGTCGGAATATGAAGTGTGGGTTATCAGCTAACAGTCTCGGAAACAGCCAAATCTTGTAACATGTGTAGGTACATCATATCCGTCACATTTTTCACAGGAAAGAAGTAGGTTCCGTAAACGTTGCTATGTGACACAGCGCAGAAGACCTGCACCTTTGGAGAATCTCCTTCAATCTCTTTTCCTTACAGAAGCAGCCTGTGTCCTTGAACTGTGGATACCATCGCAGAATGCTCTAGTGGGTTGGTGACCGTATGTTAGGGTACTGTCTTCGGAACGCACGCTGCGCGGTAGTGACGGATTCTTCTTTTCATATTGCAACACACAAAATGCTTTCTGTTGATTAGTCGCCATTTTGCAAACTGTTATCACCCTGCCACCTGGTGAGTTACAATGAAACCTGCAGTGACATAAACAAAACTTAAAAGTATGCTCTTTCGATTGGTTATTAGTACAGACTGGGAGGCATTATATATTTGAACCTATAAGACGTCAAAACCCGATGAATCATTTGTAATCACGCTGTATATATAACACCTTCATGGTGACCAATAAACTCTTAAACGCATCGAGTAACATCATTAATATTATGCATATCATTATGCCGATCAAAAATTTATAACACTTTTGCACATAGTTCAAATTGTTGAAAATGGGTTATATGTGAATTTCCAATGAATTATAGTAGCTTTGCCTTTCAAAATATTCTTCGTCATATTTTAATAATAATAATTAACTTTCAAACTCACTTTCACAAATATTGTTAAAAGATTGAATGTTAATCGAGATTAAATTCTCACTCCAAAAATGATCCAACTATCAAAATCAATCAACCCTACACCATGTAATCCTCCAGGCACAAGTACTCATGTGATCCATTAGAAGCAAAATGATCAGAATCGAACAGAAATCTCCTTAACTCAAATTAAATCGGAAAAGAACTAGTATGTATTCTACACCATGGATCCAGATAACATAAGTTATTCTACTGTTGATCCATTAGAAGTTATCGCTGATTAAAGTCATTCAAAATAGTAAAGAGTATTTTCAAAATTGTGAATGATCAACACCTCTCATCACAAACAAAATTCCTACAACAAGTGCTCATGAGAGTGATTTTGAATTGTAATTCTTCAATAAATAGCTTCCAACATTGTAGCAGGTTCGCTTAGGCTGGGATGACAAATGAAAAGTATTTACTTTGCTCCACGTTGAGCGTACAAATGTAGCAGAATTGCTAGCCCCCCCTTTGCCTAAGCTATGTTGTTTTAATGGGCGCCAAGACCTCAATGCAATGTTGAAATCTAAATTTGTATTTAACAACGTCTAGCTCTGGCAGAACACCTTCAAGACTCTATTCACTCAGATCGTGGTATGATTTGATCATTAACCCAACAGACAATTGTATCAGGAGAAGGAATTGGTCTATATCTAATGCTACCTACTGAAAGCAAAGATTGCATTGTAAAAGAAATGAATTTATTATATAAAACAAGAATAGCAAAATTAATAATAATAATAAGTTTAAAATTTAAATAGGAGCGTTGTGATTTTAATATTACCGATAGAAAATTATGTGAAAACGGAGTCTGATAAATTATTGATTTTACTCTTATTCCCAAGCTATGAAGTTACTGAAATATGAAATATAAAACCAAGAGAAATGAGAGTTTGCTTATTTCTGCGTCATTCGCGCTTACCACTGGAAATTGCCGAAACATTTCCCTCGTACTGGATGATGCTGTGAGCTTCCCACAGTCTCCTGGACGTCGACATCTTCGTCGATATTTGATGAGATTCTGGTAGATTAGATAATTCTATGGTCCGTACCTCGGACCCAAACACTCGTACAACCGCACTGGTTAAGTTTTACAAAAGTTAGTCCTCCAATCCACGGAACATCGGAGCGATTCCCGCGTACAACCGTACTCGTTAAATTCTATACAGATAGTCGCTAACTCCACCGAACATCGGAGCCACTCGCACGCGCACCCATACTCGTCAAGTATTTCACAGATTGTCCTCGTTCCACGGCGCGTCGAACGATATATGCACCCGCCGTTTCCCCACTCTTCATCCGACTTGTAGCTTGCGTGGTCCTCACTGATTGGCTGACCCACCACGCGATCTTCCCCTCCTCCGGGTCATTACACACGGCGCGGCGATGATGAAGTCGATTTCCGTTCCAACTATTCGCCTTTCCTGGACGCTGCGACCCAGGATTGCGTCATGCTTTCCGACAAGATTAAGCGTGTACTTGAATTCCCAGTGAGTCACGTCTCACGATATACCCTAACTGACGAAAACTCCGTAAAATTCCGCAATCACATAATTTTCTATGATATTGTCGCTCGTAATAATTTGCTTGATAGCGTTTTCTAAGACATAGAAAACCTATCTGAATGCTAATAATTTTTATAAAATGCTCCGAAAATACCTTAATAATAATTATAATAAATTAATAATAATAATAAATTAACATGAAAAATTCTCTTGGCTGAACAATTTGCCGCGTAAATAAATATAGAATGGCTTCCTTCTGACTTATGCCAGTTGCATAAAAAACCCTCGAAAAACACGTTACATATTCGCCTCGGATCATCGGATGATTTACCGTGACGACGGTCCATTATCCGATTATCCCAGACACGTTAATAAACCCCATCCAAAATACATATTACATAAATGAAATCACCCTAAATTACAGATATTGTGCCCAACTGGTCACGGCAGTCTGGTATCGAACTCAGGGCCTTATCAGAAAAGACCAGGCAAATGGTTATGCCTAAGGTCGAACCAGTGGTCTCTAAGGGGGAGCCATTATATGGAACCCACAGAGCAATGAGAGATCTACTGACACATAATAGTCTAGCGTGATTTCACGATTATTTAGGTGCAAATCATAGCAATTGAAAGGAGAAATTGTAAGCAAAATGCAAGGAAATGTACGTTTTCAGTGCATACGAAGTCGAAAGAGGCTAGTATTGAAGTCTGACAAATGACTTTTAAAAGTAGGCGGAGTAGCCTTGGCGCCTACGGAACTATTTCTGTCTAGGGCGGTCAGACAGCTCAAAATTAATGACCCGGGAATTCACCGGTCGACAACGGGCGAAGCTTTGGCGGGACCAAGCCCACAAGAAATTAATTAATTACAGATAAATGGAGCATTGTATTGCGATGGAACATACACATAGATGAATGTATTCACGGAGGAGTAATTTAGAAGTGGTTTTTCACCTAAAATTATGCCTATTTCTCAAAATGACCGCATTACAACCTAACTCACGCTCGAGAGCATGAATACTTTAACCAACCAGCGGGAAATCCCCACCGTAGCATCCCACGCGCTAAACTAAGGCAATTAATTGTAATTAATTGGCCGAAGCGATCGCCGGCACGCGAGTGTTTTTAAAACCTCCACGCCTAGATAAACAAGATGCAGTTGTTATTTCGGCTGAAGACGGAGTATTTCAAGAAGGGAGTCGCTCTCACGTGTCCCGTGAACTATTTTGCGCAAGAAACCAATATAAGGGGAGAGCACCCTACGCCAAGGGTCAGTTATGGTCAGTCGAAGTCAGTTACACGTCTGTGATGGTTCAGTGGAAAGCAGTTGAAGACGTCAGACGGTCGCTCGAGTTGGAAGTTAGTTCTTTGTCTACAAGAGCTCTGCAGTAAGCACGCCAATTATTAAGATATCAGCGTACCGCCGTTGAAGACAATGGAGGCAAATTGTAAGCTTCATCAGTGATAATGAAGTGCATAAGGTAACAAAGTGCAGATACTGCTTTATTATCTGACACAGATATAAATTCGCTACAGCGAATAGGAACTGATAATGTTTGGAACAGTTCGTATACCGGAAGGTATTGTCAATTATATGACATCAGCATTAGGAACACTCCAGTGATGGGAGAGTGGAAGTTATTGCCACCTATCCAGGACAGTGAGGTAAACGGGAGTGCAGGGAACTAGGATAGAACATCTATAAAAACGCTACTAGATTTCACGGAGACCAGCGGTTATCATAAGTCATCGCATCTCTGAGGTCAAGCGTAGGTGAAATCCAGATTAAGGATCAACATGTGAAATGATAGATGAAGTGTATAAATTGTGAAATAATAATTTAAAGTGTTAATGTGTTTAATGTTTAATATTCAGTGTTTATCAGTGGTAAAGGCCACTTGTGGTAATATGTGCATCATGTGTAAAAAGTGTGAATCTCAGTGTTGTGTATTGGATATCATGATGGATTAAGTCAATCGTCATGGTAGAGCTCAGGCGGAGATACTGGTACTTTCCAGCCAGAAGGAAACGTGAGTAAACATGCAAATAATAACATTATAATGGCATAGTTCACCATGTAACGATTAATCACTTTGAAATTAAAGAAGTAATAGTCACTTACTGAACGAGTTTTCACCACTCGTCTTGAATAAAGTATGACTTGGAAGGTGATTTGCTTAGGACCATGTAGGTCAAAAATAGTGTTGGATCTAAACGTTAAAATAATAATAATAATAATAACTGGGGTCGGCAACCATAAAGTAAGGGCAAAATTGGCCTAAGTAATGTTCAAATAGTGTCATGTCTAATTTAAGATACTGTCATTTGGTAAACAGTAAAGAATGTAGTGTGGAATATCGCGAATACGAGAGCTTTTCTCAGTGTCAGTGAAAATTTTGAATGAATATGTGAAATTAAAGTAAGCCAGTATATTTATACATTTGTGTTAGGAGCTATGTAAAGCTTTGGCTTAAATAATATAACATGAAGAACGCAGGTACCTTGATAATGGAGTCATATATGTGAAATATTGTTTAGCCGCATATAGCGTGCAGATTAACGTAGAATCAAGTGATTTACGTAAGATAAGCACGGGAAAGACTAGTATAGCTTGCGCGTGAGGTGAAAATGGGCTTAATCTTCGAGAAGTATCGCCTTTGTGCATACTGTATGTATTACGCAGCGATTTGGATAGAGTCTGTCTATTGCCAACGCTTGCATTGAATTATAGCCACTATGGACGCCCAGCGAGGCGCGGTGAGCATTTTTACTTATGGTCTGCCCGAGAGGTAGAATCATATTCGTCGACGAGGAACGTGGTTCCATATATATGTAATGACAGCTGCTGATGATAACCATGGGGTTTCATTATGATGCGCGTCTTTATAAGCCACAGTAATCACCTTAGAACGGCAATGCTATCATTAGAATTCCACCCCTGCCATGAATGTTTAATAGGAGCCATTTGAGCCCAAATACACTGTAAAGTTAGGTGTTAATTAATTAAATGACTCAATTACTTAGGACCATGCCTAGCGGATCTTTCTTGTTATATAAATTGTAAACAAGGATGGCCTTGACGGTAGAGAGAGACAGGAAATATAGACCATTTCCGTGGCAGCCATCTTGGAGAGCTGTCTGGAACTAATTTTATGACCTGCTGAGGGGAGAGAGGTCGCTCGACCGATCCCTTGTCAATTACGGTCACAATAGGACACTGAGAGGTCTCGGTATTCAGTAATGCGATTAAAATATGAGTATTTTAGTGATGCAAATGGAATTAAATGGTATATGGCAACTCACATACGTGGTTGAACCATAGAAATCTGATGATATTTGGCGAAGTTATCCTCTGAGGGGGAAGGCTGAACCAAAGTAATGTAGGCATCTTCTTTAAAGTGCATTTTGCCTGTTTATGCTAATTTAGGAAAAACGAGTATGTGTTTTTCCCAGAACATGACACAGTTGTATCTATAATAAGTCCGACAAGACCCAGATAATCGTTATATGGTGAAACTATGAATATTCTATCCATGTTTATGTTTATTTTATGATTATGAAGCATGACTCATTTTCCTAGAGCGTTCATAGGGATGGAAAGAAGGAAGATGATTCGCACGACACAACAAAATATTTGCTAATAAATGTAGGAAACATTGAAGGAATGATAATTAAAGTAAATGTCGTAGAAGACGGAATAATGTCTTAGAAATTCATGTTTATGTGACATGTGGTTTTTGTGTTAAGATACTTCCATTAAATAAAATTGTGTCACATGACGGACACTATGAAAACCTTGTAATCTGAACTATTATTGACAGGATATTAGAAGTAGGTTTGAGTGCATTGTAGCGCTATTTTTTTTAAGGAGAAAGCTCACAGAATAACCCTATTTATTTGTGGGAATTAATTGTAATTTGTCCTTTGTTTTGTATTTGTTGTACAGCCATGATTTTAGACCAGTAAATGTTTTATTCATAGGAATGTTGTGTATTTCCTGTAGAGTAGTTACCTGGTAGACTCAAATCCTGAACATGTGGTCGTATTGTGGGCATGAACGTCCCATACCTCGAAAGACCGTGAGCTAGTTGGGATACGAACACATGGTCCACATGGTGACAATCGGGTACAATATATACACTCATAATTTTTCTTCACGCACTTTGCGTCAAAGTTTGTTGTCACTATGGATTGCACTTTGCAACCAGTCCAATGTTTTACATATAGAATAGTGTTCCACGGATATTTCCGCCTCTCAAATTTCTCTATGTTGGAGAAATAGACATAATTAATGTGTGAGCACTATGTATTTATGATGTCATAACACACGCATTGAAGGTGTTCTGATATATTTATATCACCATAGAACTTCCTAATTTCACTGGAGGTCCCTTCCTTATGGTGAAATTTAATCTCACTTATACCTGAGCACACGATCACACTATTGTGGCAGCGCCTCGTGACCATAATACTTAATCTCTCTTTAAAGTAGATCAAATTAATATTGACTTCTGAAAAAAAAAACAGTAAATGCGCATTACATACAACACCAAATATTTCTGTGCCGTAATCGCCCTGTCTTGTTAAGTTCCCGTAGACCATATTCTACTTAATACTTGTTCTCAACACAGACCATTTCTCCTGACACAAATAATACCTTTGTACAAATTACCTTAAATTACACACTTACAAATCTTACATGGCGAGGCCGTTAACAGAAATCACGTGTGCTGATATGTATGAGTTTCATGAAGGACTGTCTCGCATTCTGATGGCCCATCTTTTGTCCCGTGGACGCCTTAAGCAAAAATACCCTGTCCAAGCGCTCACCCATCTCTTGGGGACAAATGGGAATTCTCCAGCGCTACCAAATTCTGGCCTTGGTGTATCGAGACATTTTAGTGCTCAAGAGCATCCGACAATCCCGTCATATTTCCCTGTACCTTAAAAACTCTCATTTACTTACATACTACCCCCCTGTGTGACTTCTGATACGCCTGCCTGGAAGACCATCTCCTCCCACGCACCAAATACCACACTTACTCATTTGATAGGCTGGCTCGCCAGCTAAACACACTCACGTTATGACACATATTTTCGTAGACTATGTATATTCTACGTCCCGTATAATCTGTTTCCCTTACTATCCTCCAGCAAATATGCTGTTTTTCCAATACGTTTGGAAACTATAAATGTTTCCGCGTCACCTGCTTCCAACCTTGCAAGTGGCTCCCTTAAATGAACTTATCACGTTGCTCTACCTGGCATATTTCTCAGTGTCTGTAACGATGCCCTGTTGCTACTGTCCACACATGCTAACCCTACTTTCCTCTGGTGTAACACCTCTACTTGACACTCTATGACCTAAAATTGTCACTTCTGACTGACAGAATGACGACTTAGACAGCTTCAAAGTGAACCCTGCCTGATCTAACTTCTGAAAAACTATATCTAAATGACCTAGATGCTCCTCAAAACTGCGTGAACTAATTACCATATCATCTATGTAAATGGTTACAAACTCTCCTGTGTCATCCCCTAATGCGATGTTTAAAGCCCTAATTAAAGCTGCTGAACTACTCTTTAACCCATAAGGTGTTCTACAAAATTGATAAAGGTTATATTTATGACTAAAAGCTGTAAATGGTCTATCTTCGTACATAAGTGGCACTTGCCAAAAACTGGAACTCAAATCTACACAAGTGAAATACTTCTTCCCGTCAAATGTTTGCATTAATTCCTCTATTGACATAGATTTCAGCTGATCTGAACTAATTCTACTGTTAACCAAACGAGCGTCTAAACAAATACGAACTGTGCCGTCGGTCTTGGGTACCGTGATCAAAGAATTAACATATGGACTGTTAGAGTGCTCAATAATCCCATCTTCAAGCATCTGGTTAATTTGTGCCTCAACTGCACTCTGATAAGCGAAAGGTACGGGATATCTATGTCCTGTGAATACTGACCTATCAATAACGTTCAATGAATGTGTATAGCAATTGGCCATACCAATGCGATCCTCAAAAACTCTCCTATTACACAATAACACATCATAGAGCCGAACACACTGTTCATCCTCTATATTTCCCCGAAATGCAGCATCACGTAACGAGTCCTTTAGACTACCGTTCGTAATCACACTACCCACAAAAGATGGAGAACCCCGCTCTACGGCTGGCGATATCTCATTTAAAGTACAAATCACACCTACAATACTACTCCTCTGAATATGGTCATTGAACGCTACTTCTACTTGAGAATCTCCCCATTTAAATTTCAAACTCCCTACATCATAACATAAGTTACCAGACACTCTACTTAGCCACTCTGAACCCAAGATAACACTGAATACTAAATTTGGAATTACAAGGCAAATCTGCTTCTCTACATGATTATTAATTTTAATGTCTACTAAAACTTGCTTAGAAATTACTTTAGACCTCTTCCCAACAGCTGTGATAACAAAAGTGCTTTTAATTGGCATCTCCTCAAAATTTACTCCTGTTCCTTTCATTTTATCATAAAATGCACTACTGATGCAACTCTTCATACAACCACTATCAATTAAAACATCTGTGTACGCCTCGGACACGTTAAATTTAACTATGGGGCTCTTACTAACCACTTCCTGAATAATACCTTCATCATTTAGTTCATGTAATAATTCATTTCTTACATTTAGGTCATAGGGTTCCTGTATAATTGTATGGACAGGGCATGCTACAGACTGAGATTCTGACCTTACATCGCAGCCTGGTTCGCGTTTAAAGAACCGCTACAGCTGGCCGTAGTACTACTAACTACTAAACTGGTCTGGTTGTTCTGGGCTGTGTTGTCATTGTTTGGCTGTATATTACTACCACTAGGCTGTCCTCTTCCTTGATCCCTATTCTGGTTGTAATTATTGTCATTATAATTTCTCCCTTGACTTCCCCTGAAATCATTGTTTCTCCCTTGATTTCCCCTGTAATCATTGTTCCTCGCTTGATACTGATTACCATAGCCATTTCCTCTGTTCTGATTTAGCTGATTATTATTATTTCTATTTTGAGCGTTGGCCCCTTCGCCACCGTTCCCTTGAACTTCTTGATGCCTGGCTTCATTAGGTCTGTTATTATTATTACCCTGGTTCCTATTGAAATTGTCCTCATAACCCCCTCTCCCTAGTGCATCAAATGTGCTTAACAAATTTTCTACTTGTGATATAGTCTTTACATTCTGGATACAAGCAGCCTCCTTGATCCTATAGGGAAAGTGCCTAAGTAGCAACCTCACCACATCACTTTCCTCCTTCAACCCATCTAGATATTTACACACTAATACCTCCCCTAAAAAGTATTCGGTCATGGTGGAGCTTCCTTTAGGGTTGTATTTACCACACACTACTCCCTCACGATGCTGCGACTGAATAACCTCATTCTAGAACTTTTCACAGAATTTAATTTAAAATCATTAATATCAGTAAACTTGTCTCTGTAGACAGCAAACCAATTCCTCGTTTCCCCCACAAACACTTGTTCTAAAATTTCAACTACCTGGCACCACTCAATACTACCATTTTCCAACCTCTCCCCGAATTTATTTTCTATAGTGTTCATGAATTCCATTGGGCACCCCTGTCGATTGCTGAACGTACCCAGTTCTACCTCCCTGTGTGTGCTATTCACAAAAACTGGCCTATTCTGACTATTTTCTTGCCTGATCCTAGCTTTTAATTTAAACTCTAATTCTGCGATTTTCTCCTCAGCCTTCCTCTCAATACTGTTTACTGTTAATTTAATGTTTCCTTCTGATTCTTCTACTTTATCATATAGCTTTGCTTGTTTCTCCTCAATCTTGCTAATGCTCTCTCTATTACTCTCTCTTAAATCATTTACATCTGCAACTATTTGTGAGTGGACTTTCTCAATTCTACCCCCCAGCTGTTCCTTAACCTCTTTAGTAGCTACCTGAATTTTGTCAATTTCCCCCCCCAATTGCTTTTTGACCTGCTGTGTTTCCAGTTGCACTAGTTCTTTTAAATTTTCAGCCTGTGTACTGATTCTAATATCCAACTCCTCCTGTACTTTTCCTAATTTTCTGTCTATATCTGCAATAATCTCTTTAGCCTTTTCTTCCATCACCCCCCTGATCTCACCTCTAATCAGTTCGAATTTGTCACTCATTTCCCTACTGTTTTGTTCTAATTTAGCATTTAAAGTTTCAGTACTCTCTATATTTTCCTTACTGTTTTGTTCTAATCTGGCGTTGTTTTGTTCCAGTTTAGCATTTAAAGTTTCAGTACTCTCTCTATTTTCCTTACTGTTCTGTTCTAATCTGGCGTTTAAAGTTTCATTACTCTCTCTATTTTCCCTACTGTTTTGTTCTAATTTAGCGTTGTTTTGTTCCAGTTTAGCATTTAAAGCGTCTGTACTTTCTTTATTTTCCCTACTGTTTTGTTCTAATCTTGCATTATTCTGTTCTAACTTTGCGTTTAAGGCATCACTACTAACTTTGTTCTGATACATGAACTCGAGAAGTAAAGTTTTTAATTCTGGTTGGCCGCCTACACTCCCTGTTTCAGTATCGGGATTTACCTCCGCTACCCCGGTACTACCATCACTCGACATACTGCTCGCATCATCACTCTCCAGTTGATGACCACTACGTAACCTCATCTGTCTTTCTTTCTCATCCCCCATAATGATATACACTGATAAAGACAAATAACCCCCAAAATACAGGCACAGAAATATATACCCTTCTCCTTCCACAAATGTTATTAGGTTTTCATCCCCAAGTTGTCGGCGCCAATCGTAGCAGGTTCGCTTAGGCTGGGATGACAAGTGAAACGGTATTTACTTTGCTCCACGTTGAGCGTACAAATGTAGCAGAATTGCTAGCCCCCCCTTGGCCTAAGCTATGTTGTTTTAATGGGCGCCAAGACCTCAATGCAATGTTGAAATCTAAATTTGTATTTAACAACGTCTAGTTCTGGCAGAACACCTTCAAGACTCTATTCACTCAGATCGTGGTATGATTTGATCATTAACCCAACAGACAATTGTATCAGGAGAAGGAATTGGTCTATATCTAATGCTACCTACTGAAAGCAAAGATTGCATTGTAAAAGAAATGAATTTATTATATAAAACAAGAATAGCAAAATTAATAATAATAATAAGTTTAAAATTTAAATAGGAGCGTTGTGATTTTAATATTACCGATAGAAAATTACGTGAAAACGGAGTCTGATAAATTATTGATTTTACTCTTATTCCCAAGCTATGAAGTTACTGAAATATGAAATATAAAACCAAGAGAAATGAGAGATTGCGTATTTCTGCGTCATTCGCGCTTACCACTGGAAATTGCTGAAACATTTCCCTCGTACTGGATGTTGCTGTGAGCTTCCCACAGTCTCCTGGACGTCGACATCTTCGTCGATATTTGATGAGATTCTGGTAGATTAGATAATTCTATGGTCCGTACCTCGGACCCAAACACTCGTACAACCGCACTGGTTAAGTTTTACAAAAGTTAGTCCTCCAATCCACGGAACATCGGAGCGATTCCCGCGTACAACCGTACTCGTTAAATTCTATACAGATAGTCGCTAACTCCACCGAACATCGGAGCCACTCGCACGCGCACCCATACTCGTCAAGTATTTCACAGATTGTCCTCGTTCCACGGCGCGTCGAACGATATATGCACCCGCCGTTTCCCCACTCTTCATCCGACTTGTAGCTTGCGTGGTCCTCACTGATTGGCTGACCCACCACGCGATCTTCCCCTCCTCCGGGTCTTTACACACGGCGCGGCGATGATGAAGTCGATTTCCGTTCCAACTATTCGCCTTTCCTGGACGCTGCGACCCAGGATTGCGTCATGCTTTCCGACAAGATTAAGCGTGTACTTGAATTCCCAGTGAGTCACGTCTCTCGATATACCCTAACTGCCGAAAACTCCGTAAAATTCCGCAATCACATAATTTTCTATGATATTGTCGTTCGTAATAATTTGCTTGATAGCGTTTTCTAAGACATAGAAAACCTATCTGAATGCTAATAATTTTTATAAAATGCTCCGAAAATACCTTAATAATAATTATCATAAATTAATAATAATAATAAATTAACATGAAAAATTCTCTTGGCTGAACAATTTGCCGCGTAAATAAATATAGAATGGCTTCCTACTGACTTATGCCAGTTGCATAAAAAAACCTCGAAAAACACGTTACAACATCAACACGGATCAAAATATCAATCTATACTAATATAATAAAGCTGAAGAGTTTGTGTGTTTGTGTGTTTATGTGTTTAAACGCGCTAATCTCTGGAACTACCAGTCGGATGCGAACAATCCTTTTTGAATATAATAGCCTGATTCAAGAGGAATAGTTTAGGCTACGTTAAATTTCGGGCAGACCACTCCATTCCCCGCATTTAGGCCCTTTTGCACAAGTCTAATCCGTTTCACCGATCTAATAACTTGACGGACATATTGTCGCTAGGCGACAACGACTAACACTGTATCATGATATTCAACGCCGCTCCATTGATGGACAGGTTGTCACTAGACAACAACGATTCACTCTGTATCATGATAGTCCGGTAAAATTTGCTAAAGGACACATGGGAAAACTGACCGATTGACAATCAAGGATTGTATTGGACTGTAGTATTCTCTATGCTATCGTATGAACAGTTAATATTTCATTTGCGGGGCTTAGACATCGTGGTCATGTTGCCCCGTGTACATGGGTATGTGTGTAGAATTTATGTGATAATCTGCGTTATTGTTATTGTTGCACTAGCATGTACAAATCCATACTAATATTATAAAGCTGAAGAGTTTGTGTGTTTGTCTGTTTGTGTCTTTATGTGTTTAAACGCGCTAATCTCTGGAACTACCAGCCCGATTCGAAAAAATCTTTTTTTATATGATAGCCAGATTCAAGAGGAATAGTTTAGGCTATGTAGCATTAGGCTACACCTCTCAGGTAACCTTAAAGATTGATTTTTGTTCAGTAAGTCGGTAGAACAAGCGCTCCCGAACAGCTCTATCCGCATGCGCTGGCGTTATGGTTAGTGATACGTACACCGTTTCACCTATCTGAACCAAAATTTGTATACTTACCCTTTGGAACCCTACGAGTAACACTGCCTACATGAAATTTATGACAGACCAGTCCATTCCCTGCATTTAGGCCCTTTGGCACAAATCTACACCCTTTCACCAATCTGAACCAAAAGTTGTATACTTACCCTTTGGAATCCTGCGAGTAACACTGTCTGCATGTAATTTTGGAGAGACCTTTGCATTCTCTGTATTTAGGCGTTTTGGCACAAATATACACCGTTTCACAGATCTGAACCAAATTTTAAATACTTACCCTACATATATATATATAAATTACGTTTTGTAAGCATTTTCTTCTATCTAAATTGCATTTTGTAAATATTGTTAATTCAGATTACAACACAGTAAGTATGTAGCTAGTTTTAGTTGTAAGTATGTAGTTAGTTTGTTTATTAGATATATGTCATTGTTCTATTAGACTGTGGTATGTGAGTGTGTATGGTGGCAGTTGCATTGTTATTAGTTATAGTTCATTGTTTCATTAGACTGTGATGTGTGAGGGTGCATGTGAGTGTGCCTGGTGACAGAATTTTTTAGTAGTAGTATTTGTTGTTGGTGGAACTTAAGTATTTTTTTCGTTAGTAGAATTTTGGTATTTAATTGTTAGTAGAAGGTTAGTATCTTTGTTAGTAGAATAGCTCCTTACTTATTCTGAAAGGGAGTAGCAGCCTTTCAGAATAAATCAATTCTTTACTAGTCTTATAGACGGTTCAGATATTGATAATATAAGCCAACTAATGGCTACACTGCGTTCTGCGGCACGGCTGAAAGCAACGGGAAACTACAGCCGTAATGCTTTCCCGAGGATATGCACCTCTCTATGCATAATTACATTTGATGATGGCCTCCTCCCTTGTAAAAATTCAATCCGGAGGTAAGCTAGTCCCCCGTTCGGATCTCCGGGTGGGGACTACTCGAGAGGGGGTTAACATCACAGAAGTGACAAAGAGGAAATCTGACATTCTACGGATCGGAGCGAGGAATGTTAGAAGTCTGCTAGGAAGTGGAAGGTTAGAAAACTTAGAAAGGGAAATGGATAGGTTGAGGTTGGATTTGGTTGGGATTAGTGAAATGCGCTGGCAGGAAGAACAGGACTTTTGGTCAGGAGACTATAGGGTCATTAGCACTAAATCAAACAATGGCCAAGCAGGGGTTGGTCTCATATTGAGTAGGAAACTTGGACAGCGGGTGGAATATTATGAGCAATATAGTGAACGGATTATTGTAGCAAAAATCAATACTAAACCTACGTGCACTACAGTGGTACAAGTCTATATGCCTACCAGTCAAGCTGATGATGAGGATGTTGAAAAGGTCTACGAAGAAATAGATGAAATTCTGAGGTATATCAAGGAGGATGAAAATGTAATAGTAATGGGAGATTGGAACGCTGTGGTAGGAAAAAGGAGAGAAGGGAAGATAGTAGGAGATTTCGGATTAGGTGAAAGGAATGATCGAGGAAGCAGGCTGATGGAATTCTCCACCGAGCACAAGTTGGTCATAACTAACACATTATTCAATAACCACAATAGAAGAATATACACATGGATGAGACCAGGAGATACAGGGCAATACCAAATCGAATTCATTATGGTCAAGCAGAGGTTTCGAAACCAGATTTTGGATTGTAAAACATATCCTGGTGCTGACATAAACTCTGACCACAATCTGGTTGTAATGAAATGCCGATTAAAGTTGAAGAAACTGAAGAAAAGTCAAAAGCCAAAAAGGTGGGCAATAGACAGACTGAAAGTAAAGGATGTAAACGAAAGATTCAAGAAGAGTATAAAGGAAAGACTAATGAAAAACCCTAAACAAACTTCAATTGCAGACGAATGGGCACTTTTGAAGAATGAAATAACAAAATCCGCAGAAGAAAACATTGGTAGGAAAGAAAGAATAGGTAGAAAACCGTGGATCACTCAGGATATACTAGAATTGATGGATGAAAGGCGGAAATACAAGAATGTAAGGGATGAACAGGGGAAAGCAGAATACAGACGTCTGAGAAATGAGGTTAACAAGAAGTGCAAGGAAGCGAAAGAAGAATGGTTGAAAGAGAAATGTGCAGGTATAGAAAATTGTCTGAAATTAGGAAAAGTAGACACAGCTTATCGAAGGATTAAGAATACTTTTGGGGAAAAGAAGACTAAGTGCTGTAATATTAAGGACACAAATGGAAAGCCTGTAACGGATAGGGAAGAAAAGGTTGAGAGATGGAAAGCTTACTGTACATAGAGTGTTTGTATAAGGGTAAGGAGATTGAGAATCGTGTACTGGAAAGAGAAGAGGAAATTGATGAGGATGCAAAAGGAGATTTAATATTGAGATCGGAATTTGACAGAGCATTGGAAGACTTAAGCAAGAACAAAGCACCAGGTATAGATGATATACCGATTGAGTTGCTACGCTCCATAGGAGACGAAGGTCTGATCAGCCTATTTCACTTGGTGTGTAGGATTTATGAGGCAGGTGAGGTACCCCCTGATTTCAAGAAGAATGTTATCATCCCTATACCAAAGAAAGTGGGAGCTGCCAGATGTGAAGATTACCGTACAATCAGCTTGGTTACTCATGCTTCAAAGATCCTGTCTAGAATAATTAACAAGAGGATTGAAAGCCAGATAGAATCGGAGTTGGGTGAAGATCAGTTTGGTTTCAGGAGAAATGTAGGAACAAGGGAAGCTGTACTAAGTCTTAGGCTGATTTTGGAAGGTAGAATAAGGAAGGATAAGAGAACGTTCATGGCATTTGTAGACTTAGAAAAGGCTTTCGATAACGTTGATTGGACTAAATTGTTTGACATTTTGAAATCTATTGGAATAAAGTACAGGGATAGGTGGGTGATATACAATGTATACAGAAACCAGACGGCAGTCATTCGAGCTGAAGGACATGAGCTGGTATTCAGAAAGGTGTAAGGCAAGGCTGCAACTTATCACCCATACTTTTCAATCTTTACATTGAACAAGCAATGAAGGAAATTGGAGAAAGATTTAAAGTGGGAGTGAAGATTCAAGGAGAAATAATTTCAACTCTGAGATTTGCTGATGACATCGTCATCTTGGCCAACAAGCCTGAGGATTTAAGTGAGTTTTTGACTGGTATGGACTCCGTCTTACGGAAAGAATTCATGATGTAAATTAATAAATGTAAAACAACAATACTGGAATGCAGCCGAAATAAATCAAAAACCTCTATGGAGATCAAATTGGCAGGTGAAAAGCTGAAGGAAGTAGGAGACTTCTGTTACTTAGGAAGCAGAATAACCAGTGATGGACGAAGCAAAGAGGACATAAAAAGTAGGTTGGCTCAGGCAAGGAAAGCCTTTCTACAAAAAAGGAATCTGTTGACATCGAATATAGATTTAGGTATTAGAAAGTCATTTTTGAAAGCCTTTGTCTGGAGCGTGGCGCTATATGGAAGTGAAACTTGACTATTGGAGCAGCAGAAAAGAGGAGAATTGAAGCTTTTGAAATGTGGTGTTTCAGGAGAATGATGAAGATCAGATGGGCAGATAGGGTTACAAACGAAGAGGTTTTAAGACGAGTGGGAGAGGAGAGATGTTTCTGGCGACTGCTAATGAAGAGAAGAGATAGGTTAGTAGGACACATACTAAGACTCCCAGGAATAGCAAGCTTAGTTATGGAAGGAAGGGTCGAGGACAAGAACTGTAGGGGTAGACCAAGGTTAGAATATGTTAAACAGATTGCCTCGGATGTAGGGTGTGGTAGCTATGTAGAGATGAAGCGATTAGCTCAGGACAGGGAGGCATGGAGTGCTGCATCAAACCAGTCAAAAGACTGAAGACTCAATCATCAATCATCATCACCCTTTGTAACCCGACGAGTAACACTGTCTGCTTGAAATTTCGGACAGACCACTCCATTCCCTGCATTTAGGTCCTTTGGCACAAATCAACACCGTTTCACCGATCTGAACCACATTTTGTATACTTACCCTTTGGAACCCTGCGAGTAACACTGCCTACATGAAATTTATGACAGACCGGTCCATTCCCTGCATTTAGGCCCTTTGGCACAAATCTACACCCTTTCACCAATCTGAACCAAAAGTTGTATACTTACCCTTTGGAATCCTGCGAGTAACATTGTCTGCATGAAATTTTGGAGAGACCCCTGCATTCTCTGTATTTAGGCGTTTTGGCACAAATATAAACCGTTTCACAGATCTGAACCAAATTTTAAATACTTACCCTTTGGGACCCGACGAGTAACACTGTCTGCTTGAAATTTCGGACAGACCACTCCATTCCCTGCATTTAGGTCTTTTGGCACAAATCTACACCGTTTCACCGATCTGAACCACATTTTGTATACTTACCCTTTGGAACCCTGTGGGTGACACTGTCCACTTTAAATTTTGGACAGACCACTCCATTCCCTGCATTTAGGCCCTTCATCACAAATCTACACCGTTTCTTCTAATTGCACCAAATTTTACATACACTTTGAAACCCTGCTGGTAACACTGTCCACTTGATATTTTGGACAACGCTCCCCATTCCTTACATTTAGAATAACAGACAAAATGAACTACAAAATCACGTATTTAGGCCCTAGAACCATTCATGTCCGTATTAGTGTAACTGTAAGAGTATTTGAAAATGAAAATCCACAGCCTGCTTCCAGTCTCCGACTGGGTCAGGAATGGAATGAATGAAGCCCCCATCTAGCGGCGAGGATATGAAGTGTGCCGGCTGCCGAGGCCTGACGCACTCCTCTGGGGCAATGATTAAATGAATGACAGATGAAATGAAATGATAGTGGAGAGTGTTGCTGGAATGAAATTTTGACAGGGAAAACCGGAGTACCCGGAGAAAAACCTGTCTGCCTCCGTTTTGTCCAGCACAGATCTCACATGGAGTGACCGGGATTTGAACCACGGACCCAGCGGTGAGAGGCCGGCGTGCTGCCGCCTAAGCCACGGAGGCTTGTTGTAAGAGTATTTAAATAAGTCTATTGTTGACGGACAATTCGGGCTGCATCACGTCACCCCTACCAGTGTTCTGGTGCAGAATTGTGAAAATAGTTGCATCTTGCGCTGTTTATAAATTGCAGTCACGGGGGGTAATTAGTGCAAAAAGATTTCTTAGGCTCCTTTAAACTGTTATCATCATGAAAATATTATGCCTCTGTATATGTGCAATGGTGTTTGGTGCAGTACATTGAGGTTATCAGCTGCAATAAGCGTTGGTGTTTTCAAATTTACCTTCATTTATTCAGAAACTTATCGTTAAGCGCTTTGTGGCGATAAATGATAGTCTACTATTGCTACCTCAGTTACTCGGAACAGCAGAAGTTTTCCAAAGAGTTCTGATTATTTTCCTACGGCGCTATGCGACAAAATACGACACTATTGGTCTCTACATTTCTATACCAGGCTCAAAACAACTGTGAACATGAGGGTGGAGCCAGTTTCACGCGCTCACCCGCGCCAGCCAATTGCATAGCGCGGCGTTGCCTAGTTAACTACGCACTCTGGGCTCGCCGTGCCGTACGAAATCCCTATTTCTCTCCGCGCACGAAAATCATTAATTATCCAATTATTTAGATGAACCTATGTTACAGAGCTAAACATTCTGAAGCTGACTGTGCAAACCCCATGACGATACGACCAGCCGTTCGGGAGATATCATCTGCTCTTTAACTGAAGGGATAATTAGAGCGAAGAATGGTTAGGTGTTGAAATATTTAGTTTCGCTGGGGGAGATAACTAAGAGTGACAGCATTGGTGTATCAATTCAGTAGTGGAGCTTATAGAAGTTTGTGCTGTGAGCTGAAGTTTTGAACTCATAACAATGTTCCGTAGCAAGCCGAGTGGCAGTCGAACAGCGAGGCAAGAAAAATAATTTTCAGGGTATACGGCCTTTTAAAGAATCTTTCGAATACAGAAGTACGTGAAAACACAAAATCTGATAACCTGTGTTGTCGGCAATTACGTTTTCTTTTTTAAAATTGAGTCGAATAAAACTCACCTCTTCACAGTCTTACTTCACGAGGCATAGAGTACCCGGTTCTAACCCTGAGACCAGAACTAAATGTCTTGATTGAGCCGTGAATCGAATCTGGACATCATGGGTGACAGCAAGAGTTGTTGTTGTTGTTGATGATGATGATTGTTGTAGGGGCTTTGTGACATCGTGGTCATGTAGCCCCGTGTATTTGGGTGTGTGTGGAATTTATCTGTTAACCTGTGACACTGTGATGTCTCTACTAGTGTGTATATTTGTAATTGAGGAAGGATTTGCGTAGGAAGCGGCCGTGGCCTTACGTTAGGTACCATCCCGGCATTTGCCTGGAGTAGAAGTGCGAATCCACAGAAGATGGCTGAGGTAGGAATCCAACCCACATATTCCCAGGTTTGCATCACGAGGCTGAGTGTGCCCTGTTCCAGATCCAGACCAGAATTACATTTGTTGGGAATCGTACCCGGGATTCCGCGGTGACAGCCAAGAATGGACAGCAATGTGTTAGCCAGTGCGCCACAAGGTGGTCTCCAATTAACAAAAACTTATCCCAACAAATCGTATTCTCTGTTTCTATTACCTTATAAAGGGCTAATAAGCAATGTTAGAATGGCTTGGGGTGTAGATTACGTCATGTGATATAATAACGTTGTAATTGTTGTTTCATTTGAGGGGCTTGGACATATTGGTACTTTAGCCCCGTGTACTTGTCTGAAAATCTGGGTTACTGTGGTGTCTGTATTAGAGTGTGTGTATTATTATTATTATTCTGGTGAGGATTGGAAAGGAGGCGGCCGTCGCCTTAAGTTAGGAACCATCCCGGCATTTGCCTGGAGTAGAAATGCGAAACCACTTTCAGGATGACTGAGGTAGGAATTTAACCCACATCTTCCCAGCTTTGCCTCACGAGATTGAGCGAACCCTGTTCCAGCCCTCAGACTAAAATTAAATAGCTTGGCAGAGCCGAGAATCGAACCCGGATGTCTTGGGCGACAGCCAAGAATGCTGGCCGCTATACCAGTAGGTGCTCACTTGCACGAATAACGTTTGTGTGACATCTTATATCTGCCTCATATCACATTGTGTGCAATCCGTTGTGAGGATAGATATTCGTAGGATTAGGTCCCCCAGCTAGCTCGTGCATGCACTTACATTCGGAGCGCCTTGTGTTCAGGGGAAGAAGTCGTGCGCATACTGCGATTGTAGAGCTGTGTCATCTCAGCCAGTCTCACTGTGGTAACAGTGCTCCACTGGACGCACGCTAATGGGCGAGCCCATGTTCACAGTTGTTTTGGGTCTGGTATCACAGCCAATGAGATATAGGCCCTAGGCAGTGTCTTTTATTTCACTTGCTACTCTTTCAATATTTTTGTAAATTTGTTTGCAAATTACATGTGTCAGTGCTGTAGTTAGTAAATAGCTGTTTCCCTATTCATAATTATCATTATGGGAAAATGACCTGAATGTTACGCTCATTATACTGTACTATTTATCACTCCCACTACAACCACCACCACCACCACCACCACAAAAAGATATATTTGTAATTTTTTTTTCTGTTAGTTTAAGTATCATGTGCCAGTTCTGTAGTAGTATTCATTATCATCCATAAAACAAATAAATCCACCGGGCGAAGCCGGGCACTACTGCTAGTTTGAGATAAATTTCGAAAGTTTCGTCAAAATTTTCATCAAAAGTTCATCATATTTACAAATTAAATTCAATTTCTTCTATAACACGCATGTCTTCCTCCTAAGGGTTTTCTTCACAACGATTAAAAATATTTATTTTTATTTTATTAAATTCAAACACCCGAAATATTAATATTAATTCCATAAAGTCAAAATCTAAATAAGGAGGCTTTCGTTATTCGATTCAAAATCCGATTGAAAATGTGACCAGCCACGTAAGAACATCGAACCTGAACCACACCTCAATCATGCTAAATAAAAAAGAAATGGCAATTATGGTTACAACAAAATATCTTACTCTACTACTACTGAGATGACAGATGTCCTTCTGCCATGAGATGATTCTGGAAGCCGGCATATAATAGTAATATATGCAATCGTCTCGTTCTAATGCCATACTGTGGTACAGTATGCTCATCCAACCATCCTCGATTCGAACTGGAAAACCTCTCACATTCCACCCGTTCAACCCTCGAAATCGGACTGCATCTCTACTACAATATTGGCCTCGTACTCCCGATAGTCGGCAGCATCTCTCTTGACAGAAGTTCTCAGTCTCGTAGAAGTATTTCAGCATTTGAGTATTGCCGTGGTTTATACCCACTCCCTTCATGATTTCGAAAATCTTTAATTCCATGCTTGAAAACAGCTCTAGTTGCTTCAGATACATTACCAGTAGTTGTAGACAGAGTTGATTACTGTGGATTCACTCATAATTCGAACGGTTCCTCTCGACGTCTTAATTATAAACATCTCGTTAGAGTTGTAGACAACGGAACTATATGAAGTATTCTTTCGTTGAAGTATATTCTCAAAGTTCTATGTCACAGCTGATATCATTCACTTATTCCAATACAGTGTTGGAATACAAGTCCATCGTAACATAAATTAACCAAGTATTGCAGCTCGTAAGTTCCAATTCAAAGACACGTAAATTTGTGAATTGTTCCAGTCAACACAATCTCAGTATAAACTTCACTGCCAATTATTAAGTCCCAATGCACAAATATCGCTGAATATTCTAAGTGTCACGCTGGCGTACGTGAAACTTCATCGCTCACTTTGTAAGTAATTTCTTCTATCACAAAAGAATGTCAATCTCCGCGATCCTTTTCTACCGCACACGTCAAAGTACATTTGGTTTAAGATGTGTATTGTTCAAGACGCGAGAATATCTAACTTGCCTGGTGACACTGCAGCTTATAGGAAGACAACTACTTCACCCACTCCTCTTTGTCTCAAATCGATGTATATCGCACATAAATGAGAATACGTACATCCTACACCTCTCACAGCGTCAATTCTGACGAAATCGTAAATATATAAACATCATACTTTTATGTGCTAACTTCTTGTATAAGTAATACTGCAATTACAGCTCTGGGTTCTCCATAATCTGTATAACAACACTCCAAGCGTGCGTTTCGTCACATGTGACTAGCATATCGATTGCGGGAAGTCTGAGTTCCAATCTCTGTCTTCTGCTGTGCGCGTAGGCTTAGCCTTGAACTTGCACAGGGTTTCGGAAATCTCCTTGGCTTTCAACTGTCCACATTCCCATCTGGTTGTGTCGAAACAAAATACTCTGAAATCTTGCGCTCTGCAGCGGCTCAATGCACTGTTTGATAAATTCCTCAACTCGTGACTATTAAATAACGGCACAGTACCTAACGTATGGTCACGGCTCTTCCTTCCCTCTTCCTTGCCTATTCCTCCCACTCTTCCCATCCCCCTCATAAGGCCCCTGTTCGGTTTTGCAGGTGAGGCCACCTGGGCGAAGTGCTACTCACACTCCCCAGTTGTATCCCACGACTCAGAGTCTCAAGCTCCAGGAAACTGCCCTTAGTGGGGGTAGAGGTGGGATCCCTCGCTTAGTCTGTAGAAAAGGCCAAACCTGGAGGGTAAAACGATAACGGAATAAATAACGAAATACCTGTATGCGTTTATATGCAGTTTTGTCCTATATTATTGGTTCCTGCTCACTGCGCTCCGGCTATCAAATGGCCTCTTCTTATATATGAATATATATTGTTGTTGTTGTTGATGATTCATTTGGGGGCTTTGCGACATCGTGGTCATGTTGCCCTGCGTACTTGTGTGTGTGGAGTTTGTCTGATAAGCTGTGTTGTTGTGATGGCTGTATTAGTGTGTATATTTGTAATTCAGAAGATAATTGAGAAGAAGGCGGCCGTGGCCTTAAGTTAGGAACCATCCCGGCATTCGCCTTGAGTAGAAGTGGGAAACAACGGAAAACCACCTCCAAGATGGTTGGGGTGGGAATCAAACCAGCCTCTTCTTACTTTTGACTCACGAGGCTGAGTATACCCCGTTCCTGCCCTCAGACCAGAATTCAATTTCTAGGCAGACCCAGGAGTGCTAGCCACTACGCAACGGAGCGGTCTATATTAATATAATTCATAGAAATCTTATATATTAGAATAAATTGGAAGGAATTTCACCTCTTCCTAACACTGAAATAACGTGACAAGTAATTCTTCTACGGGTATGTTTGTTAGCTTGAGACATTAAGCACGTTACGACACATTATCCATTGAGCACCAACTTACTTATTAACGTGATGTGTGTTCTAAATGTAATTGCGAACAGTAAATATCATATGGAAATAATGTAGCGTTTATTAATCGCCCCATGTTGGTAGCGACAAGTGTAACAGTTTGACCCTCACGTTGAGCGACAAATGTAACAGTTTACCTTTGCCTAAGCTATGTTGTTTTAATGGGCGCCAAGACCTCAACGCAATGCTGAAATCTAAATTTGTATTTAACAACGTCTAGCTCTGGTAGAACACCTTCAAGAATCTATTCACTCAGATCGTGGTATGATTTGATCATTAACCCAACAAACAATAGTATCAGGAGAAGGAATTGGTCTATATCTAATGCTACCTACTGAAAGCAAAGATTGCATTGTAAAAGAAATGAATTTATTATATAAAACAAGTATAGAAAAATTAATAATAATAATAAGTTTAAAATTTAAATTGGAGCGTTGCGATTTTAATATTACCGATAGAAAATTACGTGAAAACGGAGTCTGATAAATTATTGATTTTACTCTTATTCCCAAGCTATGAAGTTACTGAAATATGAAATATAAAACAAAGATAAATGAGAGATTGCGTATTTCTGCGTCATTCGCGCTTACCACTGGAAATTGCCAAAGCATTTCCCTCGTACTGGATGATGCTGTGTGCTTCCCACAGTCTCCTGGACGTCGTCATCTCCGTCGATATTTGATGATATACTTGTAGATTTGGTGACTTTATGGTCCTAATATCGGAGCCATACCCTCGTACAACCACACTGGTTAAGTTTTAAACAGAAAGTTCTCCACTCCACGGAACATTGGAGCGACACACACTTGCAACCGAACTAGTCAAGTCTTTCCCAGATTGTCCCCGTTCCACGGCGCGCCGAACGATATATGCACACGTCGGCTCCCCACCTCGGTACCGACTTCCAGCTTACGTGGTCTCCACTGATTGGCTGCTTCCCACGTGCTACTTCCCCTTCTCTCTCTCATTACACACGGCGCGCGGATGATGAAGTCAATTTCCGTTCCAACTATCCGCCTTTTCTTGACGCTGCGACCCAAGATTGCGTAATACTTCTTGACAAGAATCAGCCCGTATCTGAATTTCCAGTGAGTCATGTCTCTCATAATATCCTAACTGACGAAACTCCGTAAAATTCCGTAATCACATAATTTTCTATGATATTGTCGTTCGTAATAATTTGCTTGATAGCGTTTTCTAAGACATAGAAAACCTATCTGTATGCTTATAATTTTTATAAAATGCTCCGAAAAATATCTTAATAATAATAATAATAATAATAAATTAATAATAATAATAAATTAACATGAAAAATTCTCTTGGCTGAACAATTTGCCGCGTAAATAAATATAGACTGGCTTCCTACTGACTTATGCCATTGGCATAAAAAAACTCGAAAAACACGTTACATATGTGCTGAAGAATTGTTGAAAATAAATGAATGCTGCGGAGCAGTACGTCTCTTCTAGTTTACTTTACGTGCATTAGGTGCTTTGTCGCGATTAGGAAAGGTGATTGGGATGTATACGCCATATCATAGAATATAAATGTGCTTACAATTAAAGACAACACACCCAGCCAACCCTGTTCCGGATTCAAGCTGCCAGCCAAGCAAGAGTTCCTTTTCAAGACCAACCCCTTACTATTGACCCACGATGGAGGACTTGAAGAAAGTCGCTTGATATGGACACATGTGCTCATATATCATATCTGTCTCACCTTAAAGGGGCGCGATGGTGCCGTGGTCAAGCTGCTTGCCTCTTACCAAGAGAGGACTAGGTTCGATTCCCGGTTGAAGCATGTGAGATGTTCGTTGTGAAATATCACGTCCTATGGTTCAGATTCCACTTAAAATGGAAGTACTGAGGCTCATTATCGCTAAATTAACGGTCACGTGAAACTACCAGCTTTCTTATAGGCGTATGATATCATCTTTTATCCGTGTGTGTAGTTTATATGAATGTATGTGTCCCCCTAATAGAATCTAAACGGATGGAGATATTTTAATGTAACTCAGTAAAGTCGCAGTACTATTTCGTCCGACCCCGATTGTTTGCTTCAAATTGAAATACGTTTCACTAATCCAAAATGTTGGCCAGGCGAAATATTTCACCGGTACTCTATATCTCCGAAACGATTACCGATATCACCCCAAAATTTTATATCGTGATAGAGAATACTAAGGAACGGATAGTCACTGTGATATTAAAGACATCTTTAGTACAATACCAACATGGCGGCCTAGCGAAGTTAGAATAACTTATTTAAATGGCATATTCTCAAGATTTAATCAACCAAGCGCAGTGAAACTTGGTACAATAAATGTGTATACAATATTTAATCTACTGACATCTGATTCAATTCAATTTGTGTCATGAATGCAAGATGATAGCTGTGTGAAATTCTTGTTTTATTTTCATTTTTTTGTTTCCTAATCATGCGATCGAAGTGAATGTTTGAATAATGAACCTAGGCAATAATCTTCATCTCATGGTACATACCTATATGGCCTACATATAGAACAATCCAGCATGGTGATCATCCGAAATATTTAGACGATTCTCAATATCTCCGAATCTTTTACAGTAATCAAACTGAAATTTTGTATGTTGATAGAGGCTATTAACATAACTTCACCTATGTGCTTTTCAATAACCAGATGAACACAAATCCAACATGGATGCCGCGCGAAATTTAAATATTTATATTCCCTTCTCTCGTGGCCTATTTATCCGAGAACAGTGACACTTCGCACGTTAAATATTCATAGGCTACATTGCTTAATATATCGGCGTCTATTTGTATTCAATTTCTATGATAATTTAAAAATGGTGGCTGTGCAAAATTTTTAATATCACATTTATATTTCTTGTGTCCTAAACTAGCGATACAAATGTAGGTTGGTACAATGGGCCACGATTATAATATTTATCTGCTGGCATATAATTCTCTAGCATATATATAAAACAATCCAACATGGCATCCATACGATACATATCACCGGTTCTCATCATTTCCGAAACTAATTGAGGAATCAAACTGACATTTTGTATGGTAATTAGAGGATTTTTAAATTAGGACAAACATTCGACGTTCCCTAATCCTGAAAAACATAAAACATCCTGGTGGCGAAGTTATTCTCAAATATTGCAAATAACTTTTCTAGTGAATTTTTCTCGAGAGCAATTCAGAGCTTAGGATAGAGACATTTAATGATGATTATTTTCAATAATTCAATTTGCATCAGTTCAAATTTTCAAAGCCTTATTTTACGTTTCTGGTAACTTATTCAGTCGATTGAAAAGATGATTCGTATTCTGGGCTATGATAACAATACTTAACTAATGGCACTAAATTACGTTGCTTACTTTTCGTAAATCATAGAAGCCGTACATTTGACTTTTCTAAAAATTAATTCCCTTGGTCCATTACTGTATGCCATCTCGCGGGAGGAGTCTTAATTACCCATATTGAAAGAACATAACTTCTCATTGTAATGGTTTTGGTGAAGTCACAGGTCGTGAACCAAAAGCTATTTAATATATCGTATGGAAAATTCCTTGTAATAAGCAGGAGAATTTTAGTGGAATAGATCAATGGGATATATGACAATAGGCTCTTGAGTTCTTCACGAAACTACTTTTTTTTATCTTACCTTAAATGGCATGATCTGCTGACGTACGGCGTGAGTCATGATCTCGAGCCATCAAGGCCAGTTCGTGTGATTGCAGATTGTACGGTACAGTTATCTCAGAAAGGGCACATTATTAGCTGGAAAGCTGCATTGTTAAATTTCCAATAGTTTGTGTTCTGTACAGTTTCAAAATTAATCCGACCGCTTTGAAGAAAGAAACGGAAAGTAGATTAAGAAGTTCCATAGAGTAAAGGAAGCTAGTTTATGAGAACAACCTCTGTCACTGATTAAATGAAATACAAGTCCTATTCCAGAAAAATATGTAACAGCCTTTGGAGGAGAACTTTGTAATCTTAATCGCTAATAGTGGAGTAAGCCTATATTATAGTTATAGGAAGAATGAAGAACTTACTAGCATTGGAAGCTTCAGCCAAAAATCAATGTTAGCACGTCTTCTTTCGAGAAATACCTGTGGGGTTAGACAGCAATAAACATAAAATAGTTCCAAAGAGAATCCATAATCCCTACTCCTGACTAGACACAGAGTTTGAGTAGCGTGCGCATGGACTCACTCCACTGTCCGTGGAGACACATGCATTAGAACTGTGTTGTGACATATTCATGTCCGGAAATATATCCTTCTCACCTTGCGATATTCTCAGAATAACATCTTCTAACATCTTGCGCAACTAGGCTACCTTACTGCTGGAATTTTAGGCTTCCTGTTAGTATTTAAATAATTTTTAGACTAGTTTTATTTTATCTATTATTAGATGCTTTTCAGTGTGCCCAATTTGATTGGGCGGTGAGTTGCAATTCATCAGTGCCTGAAGTAAACTGCATAAATTATTTATATACTTCTCACATAAATGGCGGGCTAAATTGGATGACTAGATTCGTTCGTAAAACGAACATCATCAGATTCTGCTCGCTTATTTTTAGGTTCAGTGGATATGTATACCACGTGAATCAGCTGCCCCTAATAATATTGTTCTATGCAGCCCAACTAGCGTTGTTATCAGGAAGGTCGATATTTCTCTGCTTGCATCCCGTATGGTACTAATGCACTGCAAGCATATCCTGCAAACGATACTGAACACTATTAGTTTTCCCTCGATGTGACTACAGTCTACTACGAGGGAAAAATAACAGTGTTCAGTAGGCCTATAGTTTGCGGGATATGCTTGAGTGTAATGCAAACAGAGAAATATTGACCTTCCTAACAATACGCATTGGTTGGGCTCGATAAAACAATATTATTAGGGGCAGCTGATTCACCTGGTAAAATGCTTATGTACAACAATATTTACAATTATTAAGCTATAGATGTTTTTGATTAAACTTTGTCCCGATTGGGAATTTTTAAACCATTACACTGCTAAAGTGTTGCGTTTTCTGGTGGTACTTTTATGTGTATGAATGTGAATATGAAATTATATAAATTCAGTTAAGTTCTTATTCAAAGTCTAATAACTACCGTTGTTGCAAAAGCATACCAAATTTCATGTGATATTATTGTTGGTGGTTATCACAAAATGTGTACCTAAAGTAGGTAAAATCAGCATTGGAAAGATAGGGGGTACCAAATCCCCTTGATAGTACCCGATTTATGATGGATATGCATTAGTAAAACGCAGGCCCCGGGCTATAAACGGGCATACTGGGCATTTGCCCAGGGCGCCAAATTTTAAGGGGCGCCGAAATTTAGGTGACGCTGAACAGAAAAAAGGTTACCCAACAATCCCAACATTAACAAGAAGTTCCGTGACGAACTAAAGAGCCTACTTTTCTTAAAATTTAAGATTCATGCCAATGATTAATCTATATGGATCTATCTAGAATAATGTCAAAATTAAATTGGTATTAATGAAATTTCTAATTAGTTCGAAATACTGTATACGAACTACAGTTGGCAGCCCTGGTGACTTAATATATTCTTAGATCCATCTCTTAAGACACAGAATACAAAATTTTGTTTAAAGTCCAATGGATAGCATGTACGTTACATGCAGTTAGACATTGGATCTAACAGCGCGCGTAAAATCATGTTGGCAACAATGATATACATGTATTGGTCAGAAATAATCTGAAATAATATGATCTATTGTTGTGTCAATTCTGAATGAAATCCATTAGCTAATATAGAAGTTACATGCATTTTAAAATTGGACCTATCAGCAGGGTTAGAATAATGTTGGCAGCACTGGCGTAGGCCTATATTAGTTACTTCAAATTAATCTAGAATGCCAGAATCTATACGTGTGCAAAGTTTAGAGCTATTGGCTTGCATACTTTCCGACATATTGATATTAGTGTAACAAAAATAGAGACAGTATTTATTAACAGTTGGCAGCCGTGCTTACTCTTAAGAATCGGCATTGTCATATCCGTTATGGTACACATAGCACACACGAAATTTGGTTGAAATCCAAATGATAGTATAGAAGTTACATGTATTTAAATTTGGACCTCTCAGCAGGCTTAGAATCATGTTGGTAGCACTGACGTATATAATTTACTCCAAATTAATATCGAATGTCAGGTACTATACGTGTGTATAGTTTAAAGCTGTCGGCTTGCATACTTTCTGATAAATGGGTATTTGGATATAAAAAAAACCATTGAGAGCATTTATTAACAGTTGACAGCCATGGTGGCTCTTAAGAATACGCTCAGTCATATATGTTTATGTACATATAGCACATACGAAATTTTGTTGAAATCCATTTGATAGTGTAGAAGTTATATGCATTTAAAATTTGGACCTACCAGCAGGCTTATAATCACTTTGGCAACACTGCAATCTATGGCCTCCTGGAAATTAAACTGCAATACTATTATCTATACGTGTACCAATTTTGAAATAACTCCCATTCATACCTTCCATGATATCCAACATGGAGCTCAAATTTCAATTACGATTTTTCAGCAGTTGGCAGCACTGACATAATTTTCAAATATGGCCGTGAGATATTCAGGTATAGATCTTTTTTCCTACCAAATTTTGTTTCGATTGCTGCAGCCGTTTAGGAGTTGATAGGGGGGGGGGGGGGACACACACACACAGACATACAGACAGACAGACAGACAGAAGGACAGACAGACAGACAGACAGACAGATACACATTTGCCCGATCTCATAAGTCTAATTTTTCCTCATTTTTGCAAAATGTGAAAAGTAGGCTAAAAATAAGTATGACATGGAAATCTTTAAAGAGCAGGATAAAATAACTATTATTTACGTGAATATCAAATAAAAGTAATATTAAATATCACATACATTCGTAGTATTTATGTTTAATCATGATTCTATTATAATATAATCAGTTAGTTAGTTATTGTTGTTTTAAGGGGCGGAACTACGAGGTCATCTGCCTCCTAACATAATCAGTATTATCTGTAAAGAATACTAGTGTTGGCAACAATGCAGGCAGTGATGCACGGTTGGCGCTGTTGGCAATACTCATGGATTTACAACTGGCACATGCGCCGCGAGATCTTGTCAACTTCCTAACATCAAAGGTTGTTTGTGTGTACTGCTTGTATTGCGTGTCAACTGTGATTTGTGAAAATGTGTCTAATTTAGTTATTTTAAAATGAAAAAAAAATTAACTGGATCAGAATTCAGGGAAGAGGACAAAGCTATGATAACACGGCAAATATGTCTGGAGCTTACTCAAGCCTGCAAGCTAGAATTAAACAACACTGCCATTTTGCTGCAGCCGTTTAGGAGTTGATAGGGGGGGGGGGGACACACACAGCCAGCCAGACAGACAGACAGAAGGACAGACAAACAGCGCATTCTCTCAACCTTGTTGGTTCTTCTGCTGCCGAGTAGTGCACTGAAGCTATTGTGTTTTTTGGATTTGTCCATAACCTTTACAATTTTTTTTCAATTCAATCCATAGATGGGGTATTTTGAAAACATGTTTAGAAAACAGTAAAATTCCAATGTAGAAATCCCTATCTCAAACAAGATGGTCAGAGAGAGCCGATGCTGTAAAGGCCCTGGTCAAAGACTACAAGGCGATACATAAATCACTGAAGGAAATATCTCTAGACCCTACTCAGAAGCCTGTAGTCAAAGTTGATGCTTCAGGACTAGAAAAGAAGTTTGACAAATTTGAAATAGCCTTCCTCACTATTTTGTGGAGTGATATTTTGGAAATATTTGATAAAGTTAGCAACAATCTACAAGGTGAAACTCTTAATCTCGTAGTAGGTACAACGCAGCTTCAAACTTTGGAGAGCTATTTAAATGAAAAAGAAATGAGTTTGACAAGTATGAACAACACCAACTACAAAAGAATAAGAATCAGAAACACTTTTGCGGATGAGTGCCTAGGCGATGAAGCTATTCTTGATGAAAGGTCGCTTTTCAAGTCCCAAGTTTACATTAAAATCTTTGACTCTTTGATAAGTAACTTGTCAAGGCGAAAAATAGCTTATGAAAATGTATCTAACAAATTTGAAATACTTTCTATTCTTGTACAAAAGGGATCGCAGAAAGGGGTCATATCACAGGCTGCGAATAAACTCTATGAGTTCTACTCTAATGACATCAGAAATTAATTTGAAAACGAATGTCAGCACTTCAAAATGTATGTGGAACAGGAAGAATTTACTAGCATTCTTGACATACATGAATACGTCATAAAAATGATTTGAAAACTACTTTCTCTAATCTTGAGGTAGCAACTAGAATATTTCTGACATTACCTGTCACCAACTCCTCCGCAGAAAGAGGATTTTCTGTTTCGACTCGGCTAAAGAATGTGAAAAGATCGACTCTTTCAGACAGCAAACTAAATTGTCTATTGTTATTGTGTTGTGAAAAAGCACAGACTTTTCTGACATGATAAATAAATTTGCAAAGTTAAAAGCCAGAAAAAACGTTGATTTGAAATGTTTCTGTATATTGTACTTTTAAAATGTAACTTTTGAATTTGTAATCTTGGTTATTAGTGTGATTAATGTATCAATAAATGGCTACAAAATTGTATGAACGACTTACTTTTCTTATTATTTCCTGTGATACAATATTAGTAACGTAGTTGTTTGTAAAAAAAACTATTACTGTATGCTATTTTTATAACACATAAATGAGAAAAAGGGCGCCAGTAGACCATTTTCCCAGGGCGTCTATCACCTTAGCCCGGGGCCTGATAAAACGTATTCTTAATCAGACAACATAGGCCTACCCACTGCTTCGTATACTTTCGTGGCCGGAGCTGAAGCCGGTAGCTGTGGTTTCTCGGGCTGTTTTGCCACTTCCGGAGTGTCTTTGTTTCGTAATTGTTCCAGTAGGCTCAGTCAGGGCAAAATGACTGCCAGGCGACCTGTCCAGCGTATTAACTATGCTGGCATACTTATTAGTTAATATAACCTACTTCACGAGGGATTTACGAGTGCAATAGGAAAGAACTACAGTTTTAAATGTCACACTGACGCTACTGAGACCTTATCCTATTTCCGTTTCCTATGTCGCAAGAATGCTAGTAGAAAATGACAGATTGTATGTCTAATAATTACAGCTCACGGAGAGATAGCTCTACGGTACAAGTTAAGGGGCTTAGATGTCTACTGTGCAATTTTTTATGATTATTATTACAGTATTATTATTTACGATTTTATTTTGTTCTTTTGTGACATAGATCACTTATTGCCATAGTGTACCTATTTGTGTTATTAATTATTGACATTAATAATTTTCTCGTTATCGCCTCTAATATGTTAGAACCATATATCCCTATATAAATACAGGGCGGCAGAAAATGTTCTCCGCAGTGCCCACATGCGTCTGCGAGAACTATCATCAGTAGTTACGTTGGCAGCACGACTGTCGCTTGTATTAAAAAAACAGTAAACTTTGTACTCACCACAGCCATTCATAACAGATGCTGGAAGTGCTGATGACACACACGCTCGCTTACTGCAATACACACTGACGATTTCGACAGCCTACAGCCAACACGTGTGGGTTTCACCCTATCAAGGACACCGTGCTGCCAACTAAACTGCTGATGCTAGGTCTGGCAGAAGCCAGCAGTCATTGCGGAGAACCTATCCTGGCGCCCTGTATTATAATTGTGAAAGTTTGTGAGTGTGTGAGTGAGTGTGTTTGTTACCTCTTCACACTAAAACGGCTGGACGGATTTGGATGAAATTTGAAATGGAGATAGCCTCTATCCTGGATTAACATATAGGCTGCCTTTTATCCATATATATAAAGCACATTGTTCGTAGTTAGGCCCTTTGGCACAAATCTACATCGTTTCAGCGATCTGGACCAAATTTTACATTCTTACCCTCTGAAACCCGACAAGTAACACTGTCTACTTCAAATTTCAAGCAGCCCTCTCCATTTTCTCCATTTAGGCCCTCTGGCACAAATCTACACCGTTTCACCGATCAGAACCAACATTTACGCACTTACACTTTGGAACAAGACGAGTAACACTGTGCACTTGAAATTTCGGGTAGCTCGCAGCATTCCCTAGATTTAGGCACTTTGGCACAAATCTACGTCGTTTCACCGATCTGAACCAAATTTTACGTACTTACCCTGTGAATTCCTGCGAGTAACACTGTTCACTTGAAATTTCGGACAGCCCTCTCCATTCCCTACATTTAGGCCCTTTGGCACAAATGTACACCATTTCACCAATCTAAACCTTTGGATTCCTGCAGAAAGCACTGTCCACTTGAAATTTCGGACAGCCCTCTCCATTCCTTACATTTAAGCCCGTTGGCACAAATCTACACCGTTTAACCGAACGGACCCAAATTTTACGTACGTATCATTTGGAACACTGCGAATTACACTGATATCTTATACTCTGGATTAACACATAGACTGCCTTTCATCCATATAATAAAGCTCAATGTTCGTAGTTAGGCCCGTTGGCACAAATCTACACCGTTTAATCGATCTGGACCAAATTTCACATACCTACCCTCTGAAACCCGACAAGTAACACTGTCCACTTCAAATTTCAAGCATACCTCTCCATCCCCTGCATTTAGGCCATTTGGCGCAAATCAACACCGTTTCATCGATCTGAACCAAATGTTACGTACTTACCCTGTAGAGATATTACACATGGAACGATACAATAAAATATTGGCAAATCTGTGTTCAAGGAACTGATCTTCAGAATTGGCCTGGTGTTAAATCTGCAGAAGCTTTCGGTACAGGTCACACGGTCCATGTTCGTAACATGGAATGTTTTCCTTTGACAATGCATCTCCACCATGTGCGATGGCAACCTCTTTCAGGAATCTCTAAAAGCACAATAAACAGGAATTTTCAATATTTAGTGAGGCATGTGAGGCAAAAGGGTTGTTGGAGAATTATCTAAAATGCTCCTACAGTGCGAATAATATTCTCTAGTCGTCGGGCATACGAAGAAATAATATTCACATTCAAGAATAAGGTTGATTTTTTCTTTAGTTATGATAGCTTTGAAATATGATTGAGCCACCGCCATTCAAATCGCATCCCTAGGCACATTCTCACACGTTGCACACCGTTGCATTATGGGTAGCGATAAACATTACCTTGTGAACAGAATAGAATAGAAAATACCAAACGAGACTGAGGAGTATCGGACCAAGTGACATTCCCCCGGTAATGAGGAGTTCTCAGTGAACTGCCGTCGTACTCTTGTCACTCAAACTGTCATATCTTTGGCATTTATAGACTAATCAGTCAGGTATGTGTACTGGCATGATTAATATACGACATGCCACTAACTGGGATTGCTTTCAAGCATTAAATCAGAGCTTTTAGTAGATACGATTAGCTGAAACTTTTTACGCGAAATATTTTGCAAGAGTATCTTCACCATCGTAGCCAATTTTTGGACAATAGTTGCCTCGAAGAACAACGAGTTACAAAGTGGATAATAAGGTTGAAAGTATTCTTTAAAGTATATTCCTAGTCAGTAGGACTAATAGTTCATGAGCCATGCATGTGAGACTTTCTTTTGGTACTTCCCTGCGACGCCGATATTTGAGTTTTTTTTTACTTTAGGGGCTACTCGTTATAAAAAAAAAGTTAACGAGAGGAATACAAAAAGTACTAAATGAAAGCATGAACTACTCTCAACTGCGAGTGGCAAGTATCATTATATAGGTCGTTGATCATTTCAAAATATATCTATATGAGCTTCACACCGTGGATACAAAGCAGAATTTGATTTCCTACATAACAACAACCCTATTATTATTATTATTATTATTATAATTAATATTATTAATAATAATAATAATGAAAATAATAATAATTTTATGGGGCAGGCTTAGATTCAGATCGTTGGTGAACAAACAACATTTTGCTGCAAACCCCCGGATGAGAGCCACCACTGCATGGACAGCAAAAAGGAAGAAAAATCATAGTGAGACAATGCAGAGATTATGGGAAGAGAAGAAATCTAATTGAAATTCATCTGTGCTATAGGTTCAATCACGCTCCTTAGTTGGATAACAATAATAATAATAATAATAATAATAATAATAATAATAATAATAAAGACAATAATGATAATAAGAGTGAAAGAAAACAATTTGAAGGGTGAAATTGGTTGTAAACGATGTGATGAAAAATGATGTAGAGTATTTTGCCTAAAGTTTCTGAATTCCTAAATCAATTTTCATTTTCATTTCATCGTTTATAATTGAAGGGGTTGGGTTCAACAGCCACAGTGACATCACAAGCTATTTATATGATATAAACAAAGCATTTAACTGATGGTGCGTACGCGAGGAAATAAATAATAAAAATAATACACCCTTAATTTGTGATAACTCTTCCCTCATGTAATCGACCATCCTACTTCACCGTGTGAATATGGCCAAGAACTTAATCTGTTTATATTGGTCTGGAGTAGGCCTAGATCATTACGATTTGAAAATTAATTGCACTTCATTTTGTTTATACGGTACCGGTACGTGAAATTTCGTCCAGCAGGCGCTCATTCAATCAGTAACTGATTTATCTAATAACTTTGAATTCTTCCCTTCGATAGATACTGTCGATAACGCCGAGAAAAAAGGAGTTCCGATATTATTGAGACTGAAGGCTCCCACTCAGTACCGGTATTATCGAGACTTAAGATTCTCATTCAGTGGAGATACCTGGCCTTGAGATCGCTTGGTCGGGGACGATACAGGCCATGCGGCAACTTACAGTACCGATCGGAACTAGAGCAAATTTGCCCGGCTCTAGTGTACACTCGCCTTCTTGTGTGCTCCTCGATCTGGCGAAGTGAACGTTCCTTCCCTTTCACTCACGCTGCAACTTACTGTATACAAAACTAATTTCTCCGTGGTATCCCTCTTCTTCTCTAGGAAAGTATCTGGATGGTATCTAAATTAAGTCCACGCCCACCTGCTACCCAAACCTGCTACCTAACCCCTAGTGCAGAAATTACAATGAACAGGTTATCAGACCGATTTCACACACTCAAGCACAAGGGATTACAAGACCACGATGTCACAAAACCCTAAATTGAATCACCAACAAATAACATTATTACTCTATGTACTTAAACTACATTTAAAACATTTACCTATGCATATTCTCAACTATTTCTTTTATTATATTATATATTGTCCGCTTCCTGTTGTAGCGGCTAGCAGACTTAGCTATCGCCACGAATCTCTGGGTTCGATTTCCGGCTCTGCCAAGAAATTGAATTCTATAATAATAATAATAATAATAATAATAATAATAATAATAATAATAATAATAATAATAATGTTATTTGTTTTACGCCCCTTTTAATATCTGCGGCTTTTAGAGGCGCCGGCGTGCGGGAAGTTTGCCCCGAAGGGGATTTTAACGTGCCTGTAAATCTACTAACACGGCTTCCTCAAATGCCAGATGACAGCGCGAGGATTCGATCCTGCATCCTTGGGAATAGCAAGCGAGAAAGTTACCGCTGAGCCACGCAGCCAGTTAAAACTTTAATTCTGGTTTGGGAGCTGGAACGGGGTCCACTTAGCCCCGTGAGACAAAACTGAGAAAGGGTGGATTCGATTCCCACCTCAGCCATCCTGAAATTGGTTTTCCTTGGTTTTCCCACTTCTACTCCAGGAAAATGCCGGGATGGTTCTTAACTGAAGGCCACGACCGCCTCCTTCCCAATCCTCACCAGCATTGCAAGTACACACACTACTACAGATACCACAATAACACAGATTATCAAACAAATTATTTTATTAATTAATTTATTTAATTATTTATACATCCATGTACACGGGGTGGTATATTCTGTGAATTTACGTTAATTATAAATTCGCACCCATATTGGGTTTTCTTTAATTTTTCATCCTTCCGTATCTTTTAATTCATGCAAACCACCAACAGAGATCTCTTTGTGAATTTCCTCTCCTGTTGTGCATTTGCTTCTCTCGAATGCTCAATGGTTCGACTCACCTCCTACAGATGGAAGCCTACACGCTATACATTCTTCAGTCTCCAGAGCAAGAAAGAAATCTGTGAATTCGAAGGGCATTTATATCTTTCATATTGGTACCCGCTGCATCATCCTAACTCCCCTACCCCTACCTCTCCACTCGGCTCGCATAGCTGGGAGCTCGCTGCTGTGTCATTCTTCTTGTGAACTGCATACAGACTCGTTCAGTCTCAATGCTGGAGGCAATTGCCACGTCCGGCATTTTGTGAACGTCATGTAGTCACAGCTACACCAACTGCCCGCCACCAACACATCATGGAAAGATAAGTTATAAATACTATTTTAATCTAGCTTGAAGCTATTTTACTACTCGCTAGCATTTAATCATTGAACTTTTTACTTGCCAGCAAGATACTGTTTTAGTGATGGCAAAGATCATTTTATTATTATCAATTTCCTCCAAGGGAGTTCATTCTAAATGAAAAATTACAACTTGTGTCTGGGCGCAAAGTGGGAGTTTTCATCTTCACTTGTGAAATTCAAATTGGACATCGTGGGAGTTTTCATCAATTCTGTCAAATGCCAAGAAATGGGGCCTCCGCGGGATTAACACTAAACTCTATAAAATCCAGGAAATTTCGTCTAGAAAGTTCTTCTTGTATGTTCGTCACACTTAAAGTCTGTAATTGACATACAGTGAAATTCACTCTGCTTTATTCCAAACAGTTTGATGGATCTATTCTACTCATGCCCTAAATTTTCAACCTCAAGCAATTTCTTCAATGTTGAAACCTGGAACTACTCTTAAACTATGCAAATCTTCAACTCGGAAATATGTCAACCCGCTAAACAATGGCATTTATCAAACAGAAACATTTTACATAAACTTGAACGTGTGTAGTGCCTGAAAGCAGTTTGCTTTACAAAAGCCGGTTACCGTGTTGCGGGAACATACATGCATGGAGAGACAGTGAAAAAACCTATTCCTTCCCTCCCTCATTTCACCCCATTAACCATCAATTAGGTAATTTAAGAAACCTATGTACTATTTTTTTGTGTGTGGTAAATTTGAGGCTACACTCAAGAGGTGTCCTCTCCATTATTGAATGTATTACTTTCGTATTTCTGTAAAAAATCAGTGGCATTGTCCACAACCCTCTTTGTCCAACTGGCATACGTTGGAACTTTCTCGAAGCTAATGCGCTAAAAAAATCGCAACGTTTGTAAAGCTTGCAAGCACTTTATTATTCTCTAACCCTAACGGCCCCTTTTTTATATAGGTTTGCCATTGTTGAGTGGTAGTTAAAATTTTGACAGCAATTATTGCTGTACCCAAGGTTTTAGGATAAACATAGATTGTCCTATGTTAACTCTAATTAAGCCTATGCATGTCGAATGGGGCACATCAATTTGTTATATTATTGCTTATCTAATCCAGCCTACTCAAAAAATTGTAATTTTTTAACAAATTAATTATTCGAGACAATCCTTGGTCTGAAACCAACTATTTATGCTAGCACTGCTGTGCACGACTCTAAAGACTCCTTCTCTCTTAAACTGTCCAGGGTCTTTCAAATAAAGTAAGAACGGCAAGCGGCGGGTTTGTTATCCGCTACTGTGGTGGCCTTGGCCGAGCTTGTAGCGTGCCGAGGCCCCCTGCTTTAAGCGTGTGTACAATCCAATATGAAATATTACCCTATAAGAGATGCTGGAAGTGTCGTCCTTCCTAGGTAATGCAGGCATTGTATCTGGTAACCACATTCTGGCTGACAAGAGTGAGTTCTGCCACTGTAATGTTTCTGATTTTTTGTTTTATGTATTTTATTGAGCACTGAGTCAGTAGTGTCAAACTTATTTTCAATTACGTGAATCTGTGCTAGTAAAGGTGGCACTTCATCGGGAAATTGCTGAACAAATGTATCACGTACCCGCCGAGCCGACTCGTACTTAAAATGAGGTTTACTTACAAAAATACGATGTTGTAATGATGTCTGTCTCACCATGTTAGCATCTGAGGTTCAGACTGGAGACTGAACAACCGCACGGTTATTGCAAGGTCAAATATGTACTATGCGCGCGCTTTCAATACTACAGCAGGGGGCCGTGGCGCGCCACATGCTCAGCCAAGGCCACTGCAGCAACGGATAACAAATCCGCCGCTCGCCGTTCTTACTTTATATGAAAGACCCTGTATGTACTCATTGTATACTTGCACTGCTGAGCACGAGTCTAAAGACTCCTCTCGTAAATTGTACCTACTTATTGTATTTTCCAAACTGCTTTTTTGTATATTAACCTGAAAGCAATTGAATTGCTTATTTTTATACGCGTGGCACAGGTTTTACATTTTTAGCCACGGCCACCCTGTTTGGATCTTGTAACATTTGTAATCACTCAAGGTTAGAAATATACAACCAATTATTGTTGAATCTAATCGATATTATTACTTGTTCCTTTGATCTTCACTTGTGGCAGCAAATTTAGATGCGTCATGTGAACTTTGTTAACTATTTTTCTCGTTTGTTGTGCTCTTATCAATGCTTCCTTTAGATGTTCAGTTCTCTCTTTGAGCACAACAATCCAATTTGTTCAAAATCTTTAAGCTTAACCATATTTATAAATAACGTCGACTGTTGTAAATGGGCCACGGGCCACCCCTTCCCTCATACTACGCTGCTTTGGGAACTTAAAAATCTTTTAGAATTCAGTTTGTTCTCTCCTTATCTATTGTTACTTTCTACTCTTGATATATATATATTGTTCATCCCTTTGACACATTCTTGTCATTTCACTTCCAAACATTTTCCTGATTCTACCTCATCTTCCGTATGGTGGTGATTGAACTCTCCTCCAATTGCTACACGGTGCTTAATGACCACGATGTCGCAAAGCCCCTAAATTTATTAACGACAGCAACCTTCTATTATACAGCATAGTCTACATTCATTTGTGCAAGCTTGTTTACCAAACAATGTAATTACACTACAGTGCTCTGAGTCGAGTATTATAACAGTAAATAAGATAAATAATGAATAATCAAATCATAATTTAAACAATCATATTAGAAACGTAACTTTTTCACACAACTCACATATTTTTCATCATTGTGCATGGCACAGCTAATTAGCAGTGATTTTCCACCGATTCAAGGGGTGTATTGCATGTGCACATATTTGAAGATTAATAAATTAAAATTAATGTATTATAATTGTTGTTATTGTTATTATTATTATTATTATTATTAAAGTTCACAAGTTTACAATTGCTATATTATACATGAATTGCAGCCAATGGTCATAGCAGGGTATTTTATATGAACGCCCGTGGGCTCCCTGCAAGTTCGATTTCAAGTAGTTCCAACCTTTGCTACCAGATGCCACTGTCACTGGCGCTTATCGGCGAACGTTGGAACTTGATAGTGTTTCTAACCAGCCAAACATAACCTACTACAGTAATTTGGCTACACACTACCAATTGTAGCGGTAGGTTCCTGTACATGCCGTAAATCTATGACACGGGCCCGGCTTTGCTTCCCCTCCGAAGGAAGGCAAACTGAAGGGTTTTGTCGCTCTAAAAAAATCCGACGACTTCGGCCGAGAGGTCTGGGTTTAATTCCCGACTCTGCCACGAAATTTAACTCTACGCCACCGAAGCCACTTACAACTGGTATAAACTGTATCTTCGGTACTGCGTAGATTACAAGGAAGAAAACGCTGAGCTTAATATACATTAGTATACAGTATGCACGCTATTTACAATTCTAAACCTCCTGTTTTTCCTTTAACTGTTGTCCTACGGCGGATGCCGCAAGTGCATGAGTTTCCTCACGAAGTGGCAGGTGGCCAGTACCACTGCAATCTGCGTCTCTATGTAGGTGAGATGGTGGGGATCCATAACTATTGTGCAACGTATGTGGTATAAACACGACGGTCAACAGAGTCCCAGGCAGTTTCAAACGAATCGGGATGGGATTGATCCTAAGCCTTATAGAAGTGGTAATCGCCCTACAGGGGTAGATTTTATGAGGTTTTGGGGCTTTAAGCGAAAGTTGGCTCTTAGGTTTCCCTCTCCAAAACTATAGTTATTAAGCCACAGTACCTTTAAATACATTTAAATCACGAGGGACATCTATTAGCGACAGAACAGAAGCCAACCTCAAACCCTCATTACTAGTTGGGCGGGACTGAGCGGCAGGATTATCGGGATGAAAGAACACCGCCTGGGTACGCGTTTGCTGTAACGGCTATATACTGCCATTGCATGCTAACAGTACAAAAAACTTCTCAAAAGTTCACGTGGTCGTAATTTCGACAGAAAGATCAGTGTGATTATCTGGCCCATTGCTTATGGGTGATAATGCTTCTGTCACAGTAAAGTGTCCAGCTTTCATCTTCAAGAGCAGGTTGGACCACCTCATTGTGTAGTGGCTAGCATTCTCGGCTGCCGCCCTGGAGGTCTGGGTTTGATTCCCGGCTCTGCCACGAAATTTAACTCTGGTCTGAGGCTGGAACGGGTTACACTCAGCCTCGTGAGCCAAAACTGAGAAGAGGAGGGTTTAGATGAATTGGTAGAATCAGTTATGCGATATGGTATGGCAACATGGGGAGGTACAAGCAGGAGTATATTTACAATAATAAGTGGTATTCAGAGAAGATTTATGAAATTAATTGAAAATAATTAACGACAAAATGAGGTCTTTCTCTCTGTGGAAGATTTTTACATAGTAAATTTAATAATCTTGTATTATAACGACATCAGTTATAACAAACCTAATACAACATGGACAACAGACTAGACAGATAGAAAGAACGATTTATACTGTTCCCACATGGATAAATATTTATGATAAGGACATTGTGGTGTTTGAAGCCATATTTTCAGTGTTGCCTTAGTAAACAAGAGTTTAGTGCTTTTCAGTCGGTCAACACGAATGTACCCAAAAGAGATGGGTTATGCCCTAATCCTGAAATAAATTACATGAGATTAATAAAACACTAGGATGACCAGTTTCGATCGTCAAGCGATCATCATCAGATCCATTACACTTAGGCTACAAAATCTATGTTTGAAATACAGGTGAAAATATTTACAATATGTACAATTGTACATATTCTATAACGTGCCAAGACACCGATTGTCAAGCTAATTACATCGGGCAGAGTGGAAGGCGAGTAGACACACGTTATAATGAACATAGGAATGCGATAAGATACGGAACACATTCAGCCGTGTGCGAACATATGTGTGACGCAGGGCACAGCTTTACCAACATAGAGTCGGACCTTAAAATAATCCATCACGAATCGAAAGGCAGAGCTCTTGACATAAAGGAAGCAATCGAGATACACCTAGCCAAACGAAACAATCCCAACAATCTAAATGAACACACGTTCATGGAGAGCTCACCCCTCTTCACGCTACTAAAAAACACACCCTGTCGGAAACAAAACACAATTTAGCGACACAGCCAAGCTAGATAAAAAAAGGGGGGAAATTAGGGGTTTTTTAATAGGTAAATGTTATCTGGATCAGGTGTACGATGTACTTTATTTCTGCAATAAACCAAGGCCCCATATTCGCGGCAGTATTAAAGGTGCCGGGACGTCCTCATAAGACCGTCAACGCTTAGTTCGAATGGGTTATGCTCCACGCGTGGCGAGGGCCAATCCACGGTCTTTAATAGTTGTGGACCCACCTCATTCAATAACATACATCTTATCTAGGTTGGCAACACCTCACATAAACACATCGCTATCACTCCCCACAGCACGTAGGGACAGGGGGGAGGAGGCAGGGGAAAAACCAGTCGTTAAGATAACCACCGCAGTCGACCGCACAGCGAGTTCCAGTAAGCACGAAAACTGCGAGTAGCTGTAATACGGAAGACAATCAGATAAGTAGTTAGCCAAAAAAAAAAAATTATATAGTTTAACCATAGTTTACAACCATATAATCTCTCTAAAGTACAATCTCCGGATAGCTATCACCATTTAGCATTTCACCTAACATATATACTGCATTTAGCATACACTGACAGTTGCAGTACCAATACTGCAACTAAATAATTGTGCATATTGTAAATATTTTCACCTGTATTTCAAACATAGATTTTGTAGCCTAAGTGTAATGGATCTGATGATGATCGCTTGACGATCGAAACTGGTCATCCTAGTGTTTTATTAATCTCATGTAATTTATTTCAGGATTAGGGCATAACCCATCTCTTTTGGGTACATTCGTGTTGACCGACTGAAAAGCACTAAACTCTTGTTATGATAAGGAATTAAAAGTACTACCTAATATCCACGCTTCTTAAATAGATACCGTACTTTAGTCTTCGAAAAACATTACATAAATTAGTAAAGCTAAGGACCAAATTAGGACATTTTATAATAGAGATTTTAGTATCTTGAAGTGATTGATCTACTCGTATCTCGGAGCAAACTTTATATCATCCGATCCCTAGATTAACTTACTGGTATTTAGGGGATGTCGGATAAGTAATGTCGTTCTTTTAAAGAAAACTTTATTTGAAAGTTTTCTAACAACAAATTAAACTAATCTTCAAAGTAGGGACCATCATATTTTATGGTCTTGAGCCATCTTTTAGCTTGGTTTCATATCCCGCGACTGTACCAGTCTCTGGGTTTTGGTGCGAAGAATTCAGCGAGACCCTCTTCCACAGCTTCAATGTTTTCGAAATATCTTCCACGCAAGAAATGGGCCATGGATAAAGAAAGATGGTCATCTGAAGGCGCAAGATCAGGGCTGTATGCTGGATGCGGTAGCAGTTCGACTCTTCCCAATTCCAGAATTTTTGCTATGGTTGTTCATGCGGTATGAGGTCTCGCATTGTCCTGCTGCAAGAGAACTCTATTTCGGTTAACTACTGCAGGGTATCTCCGTCTCAAAATTTCATGAACTCATTCCAGTTGTTGAGAATAAAGTTCCGCATTGACTGCACGCCCGATTGGAACAAACACCCAGTTAATTACTCCTTCAAAATTCCACCAGACACACAACACCACTTTGGGCCCGAACCGATCCTTTTTAACGATGAATTTGACTGGTTGACGGGAACTGAGCCACTGTTTCGAGGCGTCAGCGTTGCGGTAACAAACTCATTTTTCATCACATGGAACAATTCTCCTGATAAATCTATCATCCATGGGATTACAGATAAGCTGACAACAGATATACACTCTACGTTGAGCCTGTTCAGGGGTCAATTCACGAGGTACAGATCTACAGCTTCTGTTTGATTTTCCAAGTTTCTTAATCTGGCGATGTGTAATATCTTTTGATGATACATTCTCACAATACATGCATACGCAATTCTAGTCATGTCCTCCTGTAAATAGCATTGGCGAACCAAAGAAAACCAATTCTATCTTATAATACACCAATCTTAAAAAACGACATTACTCATGAGACACGTCATATTTTAAAATTATTTTCTAACAATAAAGAGTGTAGTTCTTACCCCGGGTTATTAAAATTGTATACAATTAGAGTATATTACATAGATAAGCCATAGGGTTGGCTTTGTGGGAAGCATGTAACGAATGTCTTTGATTTTCATTGTTTTAAATGTGACTTATTGTATGCATGTAAAATTTAAACAATAAATCAATATCCCTCCCTCCATGCTTTTGGAATATCCAGGGCTGGACATGGGATTCATTCACTCATTCCTTAATTAATTCATTCATTATTAGCATTATTATTAAACGAATAGAAGGTAATGTCATGGTAAACATTCCTTGATTTAGAGCTCTTCGTATTTTAGCTTCTCTCTATGTTATTGGTGTAAGCCTACAGTGAGGTGTTCACAGAGTCAGTCGCTCCTATCACGGAGACCAGACACGGCTTGCAGCAGTACGCTCCAGATCAGACGCAACCAGCATGATATGTACACTTGCTTATAAAATGTACTAAATATAGCTCTCAAATGCCACCGTCTGTGGTCTCCGGTCAAAAAGGGCCTGGGTTCGATTCGCACCTCAGTCATCCTAGAAGTGATTTTACGTGTTTCCATTCTTCTACTCCAGACCAGGGCCCTGATGATACCAAACTTGAGGCCCCAGCTGCCTCCAGGCCATGCTAGACTAATGACAAAAACACATGCTAGTACAGCCATGACAGTGACACAGGTTATCAGACAGATTCCAAACACACCCATGTACACGAGCCAGTTGACATGATGTCGCAAGTTACCAAGTAAAAACAAGTAGTTCCGTGAAGAACTAAATAGCGTATTTTCATAAAGGATATCCTACTTACATGTTAATTGCTTCTATCAACATACAACATTTCAGTTTGATTGCTGTAATAGATTCGTGGATATTGAGAACCATCTAAACATTTCGGTTGGTCGCCATGTTGGATTTTTATATATGTAGGCCATAGAGATATGCACTATTAACATGCAGATTATTGCGTAGGTGAATTAATCAAACTTCAATCGCTTGATTAGGACAAAAGAAATAAAAGCGAGATATTAAAATTTCGCACAGCCGCCATTTTATGATTACGAAAACAATTGAAATAAATGAGATGTCAGTGGATTAAAATTTCTATAAGCATTTACCGTACCAAGTTTCCCTGCGCTTGGATGGTAAAACCGCGAGTAAGGTCGATTTAAATATTTAAATTTCACGTCGCCGCCATGTTGTATTTGTCCCCACCAGATTATTGAAAGTCCCATAGGTGAAATTATGTTAATAGTCTTAATCAACATACAAATTTTCAGTTTGATTGCTGTCATATGTTCGTAGATACTGCGAATCGTCTAAATATTTCGGATGGTCGCCATATTGGATTTTTATGTATGTAGGCCTTCGAGTTATGTATTATTAGATGATGATTATTGTGTAGGTTCATTATTCAAACGTTGACTTCGATCGCATGATTAGGACACAAGACTTCATTTTAAAATTACGCACAGCCGCATATTGAGGTCATGTAAACAATTAAAATATATTAAATATCAGTGCCTCATAATGTGTATAAACATTTGCTGTACCATAATTCACTGCGTTCGGATGGTTAAATTGCGTGAAAAGTCTATTCAATATTTCAGTTTCGCTTACCCACCATGTTCGTTCTGTAGTTACCAGGTTTTTGAAAGTCTCATAGGTGAACTTCCAGTAGTGCCCTTTATCATCCTACAAAAGTTCAGGGTGATATCAGTAGTAGTTTCGGAGATATAGAATGCCGGTGAAATATTTCACACAGCCGCCATGTTGGATTGGTGAGACGTAATGAAATTTGAAGGGCACGTTTGGGGTTGACAAAATAGCACAATGACCTTACCGTATTTCAATGAAATCGCCCAAGCAGTTTAGATTTTAGTAGGTTGGACACAAAAACAGACACACAAACGCGGACAACAGGTGATCTCATAAGACTATTTTTCATAAATGAAAATAGGCTAAAAATAGCTCTCTTTACTATTATTATTATTATTATTATTATTATTATTATTATTACTAGCAGTAGTGCCCGGCTTCACCTGGTGGATTTATTTGTTTTATGGATGATAATGAATACTCTACAGAACTGGCACATGATACTTAAACTAACAGAAAAAAATATTTTAAAAATATAACTTTTTGTGGTGGTGGTGGTGGTTGTAGTGGGGGTGATAAGTAGTAGGCTACAGTATAATGGACGTAACATTCAGTTCATTTTCCCATAATAATAATAATGAATAGGGAAACGGCTATTTTGTAACTACAGCACTGAAACATGTAATTTACAAACAAATTTAAACAAGAAGTTCCGTGACGAACTAAAGAGCCTACTTTTCTTAAAATGTAAGATTCATGCCAATGATTAATCTATATGGATCTATCTAGAATAATGACAAAATTAAGTTGCTAATATCGAAATTTCTAATTAGTTCGAAATACTGTATACCTGGCATAATGTAGCCTAATAGAGCACTACAGTTGGCAGCCCTGGTGAATGAATATATTCTTAGTTCCATCTCTTAAGGTACAGAATACAAAATTTGGTTGAAGTCCAATTAATAGCATGGACGTTACATGCAGTTAAACATTGGATCTAACAGCGCGCGTAAAATCATGTTGGCAACAATGTCATGCATGTAATGGTCAGAAATAATCTGAAATAATATGATCTATTGTTGTGCCAATTTTGAATGAAATCCATTAGTTAGTATAGAAGTTACATGCATTTTAAAATTGGACATATCATCAGGCATAGAATCATGTTGGCAGCACTGACGTATATTAGTTACTCCATATTCATCTAGAATGCCAGGTACTATACGTGTGCAACGTTTAGTGCTATTGGCTTGCTTACTTTCTGATATATTGATATTAGGGTAACAAAAATAGAAACAGCACATATTAACAGTTGGCAGCCCTGGTTGCTCTTAAGAATACGCATAGTCATATCGGTTATGGTACACATAGCACATACGAAATTTGGTAGATATCCAAATGATAGTATGGAAGTTACATGTATTTAAATTTGGACCTCTCAGCAGGCTTAGAATCATGTTGGTAGCACTGACGTATATATGTTACTCCAAATTAATATAGAATGTCAGGTACTATACGTGTGCATAGTTTAAAGCTGTCGGCTTGCATACTTTCTGATAAATGGGTATTTTGGATAAAAGAAATTAAGAGCATTTATTAACAGTTGGCAGCCATGGCGGGTCTTAAGAATACGCTCAGTCACGTCTGGTTATGTACACATAACATATACGAAATTTGGTTGAATTCCAATTAATAGTGTAGAAGTTATATGCATTTAAAAATTGGACTTATCAGCAGGCTTATAATCATTTTGGCAACACTGCCATGTATGGCCTCATGGAAATTAAACTGCAATATTATTATCTATACGTGTGCCAATTTTGAAATAGCTCCCATTCATACCTTACAAGATATCCAACATGGAGCTCAAATTTCAATTGCGATTTTTTAGCAGTTGGTAGCACTGACATCGTTTCAAATATGGCCGTGAGATATTCAGGTATAGATCTTTACTCCTACCAAATTTTGTTTCGATTGCTCCAGCCGTTTAGGAGTTGATAGGGGAGGACACACACACAGCCAGCCAGACAGACAGAAGGACAGACAGACTGACAGACAGACACACATTTGCCCGATCTCATAGACTACTTTTTCCTCATTTTTGCAAAATGTGAAAAGTAGGCTAAAAAATGATTAGAAAGAGGAGTAAGTGAAATAAAAGACACTGCCTAGGGCCTATGTCTCATTGGCTGTTAGAAATGTAGAGACCAATAGTGTCGTCTTTAGTCGCATAGCGCCGTAGGAAAATAATCAGAACACTTTGGAAAACTTCGGCTGTCCCAAGCTACTGAGGTAGCAATAGTATCATTTATCGCCACACAGCGCTCAACGATAAGGTTCTGAATAAATGAAGGTAAATTTGAAAGCAGCAACGCTTATTGCAGCTGGTAACCTCAGTGTACTGCACCAACACTATTGCACTTATACAGAGGCATAATATTTTCATGATGATAACTCTTCTAAGGGGCCTAAGAGATCCTTTTGCACTAATTACTCCCCGTGACTGCAATTTATAAGCAGCGCAAGATGCAACTATTTTCGCAATTCTGCACCAGGACACTGGTAGGGGTGACGTGATTCAGCCCGAACTGCCCGTCAACAATAGACTTATTAAAATACTCTTACAGTTACACTACTACGGACATGAATGGTTCTAGGGCCTTAATACGTGGTTTTCAAGTTTATTTTGTCTGTTGTTCTAAATGTAGAGAATGGAGAGCGTTGTCCAAAATATCAAGTGGATAGTGTAACCAGCAGGGTTTCAAAGTGTATGCAAAATTTGGTGCAATTAGGAGAAACGGTGTAGATTTGTGATAAAGGGCCTAAATGCAGGGAATGTAGTGGTCTGTCCAATACTTAAAGTGGACAGTGTCACCCGCAGGGTTCCAAAGGGTAAGTATACAAAATGTGGTTCAGATCGGTGAAACGGCGTAGATTTGTTCCAAAGGACTTAAATTATGGGAATAAATCGGTCAGTCCAAAATTTCAAGCAGACAGTGTTACTCTTCGGATTCCAAAGGGTAAGTATGTAAAATTTGGTTCAGATCGGTGAAACGGTGTATGTTTGTGCCAAAGGGCCTAAATACAGGGAATGGAGTGGTCTGTCCAAAATGTCATGCAGACAGTGTTACTCGCAGGGTTCCAAATGGTAAGTATACAAATTTTGGTTCAGATCGGTGAAACGGTGTAGAATTGTGCAAAAGGGCCTAAATGCAGGGAAAATTTCAAGCACACAGTGTTACTCTCAGGGTTCCAAGGGGTAAGTATACAAATATTGGTTCAGATTGGTGAAATGGTGTAGATTTTTGCCAAAGGGCCGAAATGCAGGGAATGGAGTGGTCTGTCATAATTTTTATGTAGGCAGTGTTACTCGCAAGGTTCCAAAGGGCAAGTATACACATTTTGGTTCAGATCGGTGAAACGGTGTAGATTTGTGTCAAAGGGCCTAAACGGAAATGTCATGCAGACTGTGTTACTCGCAGGGCTCCAAAGGGTAAGTATACAAATTTTGGTTCTGATCGGTGAAACGGTGTAGATTTGTGCCAAAGAGCCTAAATGCAGGGAATGGAGAGGTCTGTTCGAAATTTTATATAAACAGTGTTACTCGCAGGGTTTCAAAGGGTAAGTATACTAATTTTGGTTCAGATCGGTGAAAAGGTGTAGATTTGTAACAAAGGGCCTAAATGCAGAGAATGGACTGGTCTGTCATAAATTTCCCCTAGACAGTGTTACTCGCAGGGTGCCAAAGTGTAAGTATACTCATTTTGGTTCAGATCGGTGAAACGGTGTACGTATCACTAACCATAACGCTAGCGCATGCGGATAGAGCAGTTTGGGAGCGCTTGTTCTACCTACTTACTGAACAAAAATCAATCTTTAAGGTTACATGAGAGGTGTAGCCTAATACTACATAGCCTAAACATAGCCTCTTGAATCTGGCTATCGTATAAAAAAAGAATTTTTCGAATCGGACTGGTAGTTCCTGAGATTAGCGCGTTTAAAGACACAAACACACAGACAAACTCTTCAGCTTTATTAAATTATTATTATTATTATTATTATTATTATTATTATTATTATTATTATTATTATTATTATTATTATTTGTCTATAATTATATTTAGCCTATTTTCATAATTTGAATAAATTGGCTAATGGAATCACCTTTTGTCCGTGTATGTACGTGTGTATGGTGTGTATGTGTGTGTTTGTATGTGTGTGTGCGTCCCCGTTATAAAATCTAAACAGCTGGAGCGATTTTAATTAACCATGGTAGGGACATACTACTATTTTGTCCGACCCCGACCTTGCCCTTCAAATTTGAATACGTTTCACCAATCCCTCATGGCGGCCGCACGATATATTTAATCGGCATTCTATATCTCCGAAACTATTACTGATATCACCCTGAAATATTGTATGGGGATTGAGAACACTAAAGTACGTTCAGATATGTGATGCTCATGAATATGTTAAATACAAAACAACATTGCTGCCAAGCGCATTTGAAATATTTAAATGGCAGTTTCTCGAGATTTAATCAACCGATTGCAGTGAAGATTGGTACGAAAAATGTTTATAGAAGATGAAATGTACTAGCATCTAATTTAAATTTATTTAATTCATAAAAGCAAGATGGCGGCTGTGCGAAATTTTAAAATTAATGTATTATGTTTTGTATCTTAATCATACGATCGTACTGAACGTTTGAATAATGCACCTACGCAATAATCTTCGTCTAATGGTACATAACTGTAAGGCCTTCATATGCTGTAGAACAATCCAGCATGGCGATCATCCGAAATATTTAGACGGTTCTCAATATCTGGGAACTATTAGACAACAGTAATCAAACTGAATGTTGTTTGTTGATAGATGCTATTAATATAGGTTCATCCATGGGCCTTTCAATAACCCGATGAACACAAAATCAACATGACTGCGACGTGAAATTCGAATATGTATATGGATTTTTGTCGTGGCTTAATTATTCGAGAGCAGTGACACTTTACTCGGTATATCTTTATAGACAAGGCTTAATATATTGTCGTCTATTTTAATTCAATTTCTATGAGAACTTCAAAATGGCTGTTGTGCTAAATTTTTAAAATCACGTTTACATTTCTCGTGTCCTAATCAACCGATACACATGTAGGTTGGTATAATGAGTCACGATGATAATTCGTATTCACCTGGTGGCTTATAGTTCTATAGTATATATATATATATATATATTGTACCCGATCAGACAGGAATGTCGGGGGACCGCAGACCACCAACGGCCTTCTCGACGCCCCCATTCGTCAAACGTATATACCCAGCAGATGGAATATGTTCTCAGACTAGCCCGCACGAGATTGCTACACCCGGGTAGTGTCGGGTTGAGTGAGAGGTCAGTGGTTATAAAAAACAGCCCAAAGAGAACGGTGCGAAGCCATTTTCATCCGGCTTAAAGCTAGCAATAAATAGTCCTGTCTTAAGTAAAAGATCAAACCTTTATCCATCAAGGACAAATCCCTAACCTACTTCGGAGGGTATAAATCGGCTAATCCACAAATCTAAATAAAATAAAAAATAAACAATTAATTAAACCCTCAACTTAATTCAAGCTAAACCCTCTCGAAGACCTTTCTCAAATTAATTAAATAAATTGCAATCAAGTTAGGAATAAGATACGTAAATAAAACCTGAGCACTACAAAGGTTCATGAAAAATAATAATAATCACACTCTGAATCTACGACAAAGCAAGTGAATTTAAACGCCGACAGTAGCAAAAGTGTTCCATTACATTAAACAGCACCAATAAAAATATCTAAACTATCACTTGCAACATTTAACGTTATTTTAAATTTCGTTAGCTAAATCTCATTTTACATTAAATTGTAGGCGAAATGCGCCTACACTTAAGAAAAAGAACAAAGCTATGCACGACTTTAATCCTAACAAAAAATCTTACTAATACACACAGGGTACATAAAATGGGTACACAACAGAAAATAAATATAGCACTCCTATTATTTTTTCATATTTCTCATACCTGCCTACACAGAGTTAATGTTGTTTACATTAAATCGTCATCTGCACGTAAACCTTGGGATGGCGAAAGCGTAGTGACAACTACGGCTCACATCGCGTGATACTTAATCACCAGTGCCTTCAGGTTTTCACCGCGATTACAATCAGTCGTCACAAAAGTAGTGTGAATAACTGTCCTAATGAATCTAATCTGTCAAACAAGCGGTCGAAAAAGAGAACGTCGCAAAAAGCAACGTCAACAAAACCCAAAACATCAGAAAAGCGACAAAGAATGAATTAGGTTTCAGTATTAAGTTAAATGTTAGTTAAAGAATTACGCTCCATGATTTTTAGCCTACTTTTCACATTTTGCAAAAATGAGGAAAAAGTAGACTTATGAGATCGATCCGGGAAAATGTGTGTCTGTCTGTCTGTCTGGCTGGCTGTGTGTGTGTCCCCCCCTATCAACTCCTAAACGGCTGCAGCAATCAAAACCAAATTTAGTATGAGTAAAGATGTGCACCGGAATATCTCACGTCCATATTGGAAAATGATGTCAGTGCTACCAACTGCTGGAAAAACGCACTAGAAATTTGAGCTCCATGTTGGATATCTTGCAAGATATGCATGGGAGCTATTCCAAAATTGGCACACATGTAGATAAGACTATTTCAGTTTAATTTCCAGGAGGCCAACCATGACAGTGTTGCCAAAATAATTTTAAGCCTTCTGATAAGTCCAATGTTTAAATGCATATTACTTCTACACTATCAATTGGATTTCAACCACATTTTGTATGTAATATCTGTACATAAACAGATATGACTGAGCGTATTCTTAAGAGCCACCAGGGCTGCCAATTGTTAATAATTGCTCTCTCTATTTTTTTAAATCCAAATACCAATATATCAGAAAGTATGCAAGCCAACAGCTTTAAACTATGCACACGTATATTCTGACATGTTAGATTAATTTGGAGTAACTTATATACCTTAGTTCTACCAACATGATTATATGCCTGCTGATAGTACCAATTTTTAAATACATGTAACTTCTATACTATCAGTTGGATTTCAACCAAATTTCGTATGTGCTATGTGTACCATAACATATATGACTATAAGTATTGTTAAGAGCAATCAGGGCTGCCAACTGTTAATAAATGCTGTCTATTTTTTTACCCTAATATCAATATATCAGAAAGTATGCAAGCCAACAGCTCTATACTTTGCACACGTATAGCACCTGACATTCTAGATTAATTTGGAGTAATTAATACAAGGAAGTGCTGCCAGCATGATTCTATGCCTGCTGATATGTCCAATTTTAAAATACATGTAACTTCTATACTAACAAATGGATTTCATCCAAAATTGGCACAACAAAATATCATAATATTTCTGACCAGCACACGCATGACATTGTTGGCAACATGCTTTTACGCGTGCTGATAGATCCAGTGTCTAACTGCATGTAACGTCCATTGGACTTCAACCAAATTTTGTATTCTGTACCTTAAGAGATGGAACTAAGAATATATTCAGTCACCAGGGCTGCCAACTGTAGTGCTCTATTAGGCTACATTATACCAGGTATATTTTGAACTAATTAGATATTTCGATATTACCAACTTAATTTCGTCATTATTCTAGATAGGTTCATATTCTGTAGAATATTCATTGGCATGAAAAGTAGGCTTTATAGTTCTTCACGGAACTTCTTGTTAGTTTTGATATTAGGTCATAAATTATTCCCTCATCGTGTTAAACCCTTTGGAAAATAGCATGTAGACAAGATTCAAAATTTCGGGGTCGTAATGGATTCTTGTGAATGTGATTTAGAGGTTTTGCTATCAACATAACTTCCAAGGTTCATAAGGTTAACTTATTATTATTATAAAGCCAAGAAAAACAACAGGATCTACTAACAAATGAAATTTATTAACTGAATCAAACATAAAAAGGAAAACTATAACCACCCTTTTATTGTTCACTCGCGTGAACAGATCTAACACTGACCAGCCTGACGTACCATGACGACACGGTATGACAGCTGTCAACAAGCATTGTGACTGCAATGTCACCTAAATCAAAGTAACAAAAGAAAACGGATCACAAGATCCAAATATAACAAACAAATAAAATAGTACAAAAATTCAATATTTATGAGCGACACGGGTTTTAAGACTAGTTCAAGTAATGAGCATTTTGACGGGCGCTCGTTTCCGACCAAAACAGTTGGTTCGGGAACGGACTCCGTACTGCGAAGGACGAATTACGGAAATGTGGGAACAACAATTACATATTTATATACACTACTGACATGCTCTAACCTTAGATTACCACAACCAAATACACGTGTGTATTATTTAAAATAAGGGCTGCGGAATTACCGTCTTATACCTTAAACACTAGGAAGGCATAACATGACATGAACCGGTTTGGCCGGTTGCCAAATTATATTTATATGAATACAATGGCCTTGAAAATAAGAGCCAACAACAACAAAATACAACTTTTAATTTTCACGCCGGAAAGTTTGGCGTTTTAAAAACAATGAACAAATAAGTCGTAGTAATGATAAAAGAAACTTGGATCGACAACATGGCAACTTCCCAAATTAAACCAAATAAAATAACCTTAACTCATTAGGCTTTAAAGCAAACATAACGTGTCATAACGAGCTGGAGACAACCGGGCCTGTTATCGCATCACCGAGAGAGTGGCTGATTTCTTCCCCCAAGTAGTAATTAGTGCCATGCTAAATATAGATTCTGGCCCATAGCCAGCGTACAGCACCTTTGCTAATCGCCACCTGTTAAACGCGTACAAATAAATAACACATTATCTCAAAACATCCTCTCAGGGATTTTTAAGAATACATTCCCAGGTCAAACTTATCCCCACGGATAACTAGTTTGCCGGAATGATATCGCAGTCATGGACAGGCTTTACCTCTCCTCATCATCATCACTTACACCCAAAAATACGTGGCACATATCTCGAAGATCTCGTCGTAGCATTAATCAGCACACCTCTCAGATAATGACACACAACATGTCCAAATGACAATAAAGAATAAATAACAGGATCAGTCCTAGCCCGAGTTATCAAAGCAACAAAATGCAAATATTCCCCCCACGTAGTAATTAGTTTAACATATCATTAAATCAGTCCATTTATCATTGTCGTTCCTAGGTTCTCATTCATGGCTACACTTTTTATAGATACGTTAATCGATGCGGCCATTTCGCTATAAGAATTACGTAACATAAGGACCACATTTAAATTACAAAATTTACTGTACAACATACTTGTCACGCAATGCCAAAATTTACTACACGCATGTCAGTTAAGAAATCAAACCCTGAAATTTAAATTAAACCACACAAATAAAATCTATACAAAGTTCCACACATCTCTCGCGATTCCCCTCGTCCAAAATCAATAAATCAATTTTTTAATACTCATCACTTAAACTGCTTTCCAGAGGCCTCCCGCCTCGTCAATTCCCATCATTAGGCCGTTAGCCCATAACACTGATGGTAATGGAGGATGAAGCTTGCTGTCTTCTCTCCATGGTCGACATTTTGCTGCTGTTAAAACACAATTAAATCAAAGTTTTTAAACTGTTCTATCTGCGTTCTAAGTATTTTATTTCCTCAGATCGTCCTATGCAGAATCGTCGACTTTCCCTATTCTATGGCTAATTGCCATCTCACAATTTATGAAAATTTCCAACTTCGTTGCCGACACACAACTATAATTTTAAAACCATATCGTCTTAAGGACGTCTTAAAATGACTGTCGAAGAATAATTAGGAGTGCCCCGGTTCATCTCAGACATTTGTATATATACAGAAAGCCTAAAGTTTCAATGGTGGGAGTAAAACAGCTCCTCAATATTTTAAGTAATGGGCCTATAATTATGTGTGACCTCTCAAAAATCTTGTATTTTCTCACAGGTCGCGAATCTGCCGTCGAACAAGCAAACCGATCGCTAGATCTTTTTATATCCGATTGCCGCGCAAAACACACTGACGCTATGTTCTGGCGTCATGTTTTCTTATTGGTCAGATAAGTTGGCGTTGGAGCTCTGACCTTACAAATCCCGCCCTTATATTGACGTCACGACTATTCTCCTCTCTCTCACTCCTTGCCTTGTACGCAGCATTTTGCCCTTTTATGGTCACGTACGCCACAGCGTCATATCTGATTTTCTCAGAAATCCCAGAATAGCATTGGTTGTGAAACTATTGGTCATTTCCAGCCAGCACGTAGCATGTCTTACCAAGTCCAGATTTCTTGCTACATCAATATTACTCAAATATCCAGCATATCATGTATTTAGTATTTCCATCGTTTTTATTAATATGAAACATTATTATTGGACACAATGATAAGGGTTCATCTGACCCCTAGTTGATGAAATTCGAACTCAAATGAAGTCGAATTTCACATCCCCTACTTTTCTGGCTCAAATTTGAAGTTGCTGGTCACCCTCAAATATAATGACTGTCCGCCTCTGTCTGTTTCAGTAGCCGTCTCGTTCCAAACTCATTAGGAAATTCCTGTATACTTATGCCCTCCGGCCTCTTTCCTTGCTACTCGTCTCCCCTCTCACTCTTTCAAAACATCAACATATTCATTAACGACTTCCGCCTGAACTTGTAAACACGTCAGAGCTGTCTTTTGAGCGCTTTCACCACTAGTGTACCCCCGTATCTTTTGTTGTATGTTATCACGCGAATGTTTAATTTGCTGCAGTAACATTATTTCTCGGTTCGTATGGCTCTCTCTGATGATACAATTTTAAATGAGATATTATATACTGCCATGTTTCCTGTGCTCACCTCTCGGACTCTGTAGGCGTTGTTACCTAAGTTCGTAACCCCTAGTTGAACTTCCTTAAGCCGCTCCTGTCTCTTCTCCATTTTACCGTGATGTCATCTCCTTCTTCTTCCCCCGCGTTGCCATCTTCTTCCTTCTCCCTTCTTCTTCTCCGATTCCCGTACAATAACCTTTTTTTTACCATATTTCGAGACCCTTGCCTGACACGGTCTGCGAATCTCTCCTGCTATTCTTCTGTTTCCTATTGTCGGCTGCTCTATTTTCTTCTTCTCCATGCAGCTCCTCCAAATATCTCTGGGTTTCTACATGCATGGCCTCCAACATTTGATGTGTTCCGTTTTCCTCCTCGTGGTTGTCGGGATTCTTCCACCGATCTATCGCTCTTTCCCATTTATCATTATTTCCTTCCATGTTACGTGGCTCCTCCAGGTACTGTTGCGGGTCAGCGTGTCTCTCGTTCCAATTTCTCTGATCATCCCTTGGGTCCGATTGCTCGTTAAACCGCTGGTTATTTTGTGCGTTATATTGTTGATTGTAACGCCTATTGTCTCTGGGCCTATATTGTTGATTATAGTGTCCTCCACGCCATCCTCGATTGTAAGGTGCGTTATTATTATTATTCCTATTGTATGACGTTTGGTATCTCCTATTATCTCGCCACTGCTGATTGTTTGTGTTCCGGTAGCGGTTAGTTTCTTCCTGATTGTTATGGTTTCTGTCCCTATTTTCGTATCTCGGTTGAGATCTCGGCTCATATTCTTCGGTGCTCTGCCGTCTTTGGTTATCCCCAGTGTTTGTAGCTTGCGACCTCGTGTTTTTGTTCGGTGTCTTGACTACTTCGACTGCATTAACTAACTCTATCTGTCTCTTCTCTCTCGGGTTGATGTAATTAGTGGTTTCATCTATCTTCCTTAATACCTCTTCTGCCTGGACCACGGTCGTAATATTTGCCGCCACCAAGAATTGCTGAACGCTAATAGGCATCTGCTTTCCTATAGTAGTTATTAGCTCCATTTCGCTCGGGGGATTATCAAGATCCTGCAATTTGACAAGTTGCATGGCGAAAAAATCTGCATATTTCGTCTGATGCGTGGAATGGTATTTGCGCGAGTATAAATCCATTCGCAAGCTTTGTTGATACGACCCACTCCAGTATTTGCTTAGGAAGGCCTTGTGGAAACCTTCCATTGATTTAAATGTGTTCTTAAATCCAAGATACCAGGTAAGTGCTGAGCCCGCCAAAAATTTTTCAACCATTCTTAATTGTCGCGTTGAGCTAACATTTTGGTCCGAAAAATATTCTGTCAGTTCCCTTAAGAAAGCTTTAGGTGTCCCTCCGCTCTCTGGTAAAAACTTATTCGGTTTAAATTCGTTTCCACGGATGACTTGTATAACTTGCGTGGGAAGTTGTGTGTTTTGAGGTGTCGAGCTACGACCCTCATAATTCTGGAATGCTTGCGTGTCTACCGTTCTTGGACTTTGCCCAAGCTCGTGGCTGTCTATTGTGTGCTCTCTTTCCGCATTCTCCCCTTTCCCCTTTTCCATTAGTGTCGCAAACATCGTATTATGTCCAAGTGACTGCAACTCCGATTTTATCATGCGGTCCTCTTGAATTTGAAACCTTAACTTCATATTTTCTTCTAACGCCTGTATTTTCGCGTTATTTTCCCCTAGCTTCTTGCTTACTGCGAGCCGTTCATCTTTCGAATCAGCGCTCATCTTGGTCCAATCTTTCCTAATAGTATCCTTCAATTTAACAAAGCGTTTTTCGACTTCCTGTTGATTAGCCTCCTGATTATCTTCAAGTTTATCTATCCTTTCTCCCAGAGAAATGTTGTTCTGTTCTAATGTTTGTTTAATTTCTTCCTGGTCAATTTCTAACTTTTTCCATTTCTTAATTGATTGTATTTCTAATTTGTTGAGTTCCGTCACTAAGCCCGTGATATTGTTATCTACTGTAATTATCTGATCTTGCATACCCTGTGTCCCTCGTTCGATATTCTCAAACCTTTTTTCTAAGTTTGTGTGTGCTTCTTTAATCTCAGATGAGCTGGTCAAACACGCTTGCTCGATTTGTGCTAGTTTTGCCATAACAGTCTCATCCATTCCTTTTATTTCCTTTTTAAACGAATCTTCGATACCTTTTATTATTCCTAATTGTTTGGTATTGTTAGTGCTAACGTCCTTTGCTAATTGGATTAGCTGTTCTTTTGTGTGCTCTTTGATTTCTACCGTTAGCGCAGCTAGATTTTGAGTGTTCCTTTCGTCTTGTGCGTTTAACATTTCATTGTTTTTCTCAGACTGCCTATGTAATTGTTCACTAACCAGAATGTTTTGTGTAGCGATTTTCTGATTTATATTCTCGTTAACTTCGGATAGTTTTGTGTTTAACTGTGTCTGTATTTCTTCCGATTGTTTATTTATAGCAGCTAACTGTGTCTGCGTTTCTTCACTATTCGCCGCTAACTGTTTCTGCATTTCTACATTATTTGCCGCCAACTGTGTCTGCGTTTCTTCACTATTTGCCGCTAACTGTGTCTGCATTTCTACATTATTTGCCGCCAACTGTGTCTGCGTTTCTTCACTATTCGCCGCTAACTGTGTCTGTATTTCATTGGTTATGTCCTTTCTCATCTCACTAAGTTGTTCTCGCGTACGAGCGGATGCTAATTCAATCACTTCGCGGATTTCTCCCAGAGTTGCCATCACAACAATAATATATTTGAGACATAGGGAAATGACATAAGGGCGGAGCCCTGGATACGCGCGCTCACATATATTAAATATACACACATTAACCCTTTACATACTCAGTTCATTTACTTTAAATTATTCCCACAAACTATAGCATCACTGAGTATAATTTACTTATTATTCCATTTAATTTTAACCCTTTGATTCAGTTATAATCTTCCTGACCTTACTTTACTTACAAATTTTAACCAATTAATAGAGTATTAATTAGTTTTTAAGGTCTAACCTTCCTGTCAAATAATTCTTTGAGTTTGGCTTTTCTACACAAAGCTAATTTAATTTTATTGGGCGCCTGGAACAGTTTGTTCTAATTTTAATCAAAGTTCAAACACTTAACTTGTTCCACATTTACTTTATTGCAAACTCCATGACTTTATATTTTCAAACATTTGGCGGTACTATCTTCGCCTAACTTACGTTAATAAACTTATCACATGCCGGTGATCTATTTTTTACTCTAAAACACAAATGCCACACGTTCGGAAGCCAAAGTAACTCTTATAAACCCTTTGGAAAATAGCATGTAGACAAGATTCAAAATTTCGGGGTCGTAATGGATTCTTGTGAATGTGATTTAGAGGTTTTGCTATCAACATAACTTCCAAGGTTCATAAGGTTAACTTATTATTATTATAAAGCCAAGAAAAACAACAGGATCTACTAACAAATGAAATTTATTAACTGAATCAAACATAAAAAGGAAAACTATAACCACCCTTTTATTGTTCACTCGCGTGAACAGATCTAACACTGACCAGCCTGACGTACCATGACGACACGGTATGACAGCTGTCAACAAGCATTGTGACTGCAATGTCACCTAAATCAAAGTAACAAAAGAAAACGGATCACAAGATCCAAATATAACAAACAAATAAAATAGTACAAAAATTCAATATTTATGAGCGACACGGGTTTTAAGACTAGTTCAAGTAATGAGCATTTTGACGGGCGCTCGTTTCCGACCAAAACAGTTGGTTCGGGAACGGACTCCGTACTGCGAAGGACGAATTACGGAAATGTGGGAACAACAATTACATATTTATATACACTACTGACATGCTCTAACCTTAGATTACCACAACCAAATACACGTGTGTATTATTTAAAATAAGGGCTGCGGAATTACCGTCTTATACCTTAAACACTAGGAAGGCATAACATGACATGAACCGGTTTGGCCGGTTGCCAAATTATATTTATATGAATACAATGGCCTTGAAAATAAGAGCCAACAACAACAAAATACAACTTTTAATTTTCACGCCGGAAAGTTTGGCGTTTTAAAAACAATGAACAAATAAGTCGTAGTAATGATAAAAGAAACTTGGATCGACAACATGGCAACTTCCCAAATTAAACCAAATAAAATAACCTTAACTCATTAGGCTTTAAAGCAAACATAACGTGTCATAACGAGCTGGAGACAACCGGGCCTGTTATCGCATCACCGAGAGAGTGGCTGATTTCTTCCCCCAAGTAGTAATTAGTGCCATGCTAAATATAGATTCTGGCCCATAGCCAGCGTACAGCACCTTTGCTAATCGCCACCTGTTAAACGCGTACAAATAAATAACACATTATCTCAAAACATCCTCTCAGGGATTTTTAAGAATACATTCCCAGGTCAAACTTATCCCCACGGATAACTAGTTTGCCGGAATGATATCGCAGTCATGGACAGGCTTTACCTCTCCTCATCATCATCACTTACACCCAAAAATACGTGGCACATTTCTCGAAGATCTCGTCGTAGCATTAATCAGCACACCTCTCAGATAATGACACACAACATGTCCAAATGACAATAAAGAATAAATAACAGGATCAGTCCTAGCCCGAGTTATCAAAGCAACAAAATGCAAATATTCCCCCCACGTAGTAATTAGTTTAACATATCATTAAATCAGTCCATTTATCATTGTCGTTCCTAGGTTCTCATTCATGGCTACACTTTTTATAGATACGTTAATCGATGCGGCCATTTCGCTATAAGAATTACGTAACATAAGGACCACATTTAAATTACAAAATTTACTGTACAACATACTTGTCACGCAATGCCAAAATTTACTACACGCATGTCAGTTAAGAAATCAAACCCTGAAATTTAAATTAAACCACACAAATAAAATCTATACAAAGTTCCACACATCTCTCGCGATTCCCCTCGTCCAAAATCAATAAATCAATTTTTTAATACTCATCACTTAAACTGCTTTCCAGAGGCCTCCCGCCTCGTCAATTCCCATCATTAGGCCGTTAGCCCATAACACTGATGGTAATGGAGGATGAAGCTTGCTGTCTTCTCTCCATGGTCGACATTTTGCTGCTGTTAAAACACAATTAAATCAAAGTTTTTAAACTGTTCTATCTGCGTTCTAAGTATTTTATTTCCTCAGATCGTCCTATGCAGAATCGTCGACTTTCCCTATTCTATGGCTAATTGCCATCTCACAATTTATGAAAATTTCCAACTTCGTTGCCGACACACAACTATAATTTTAAAACCATATCGTCTTAAGGACGTCTTAAAATGACTGTCGAAGAATAATTAGGAGTGCCCCGGTTCATCTCAGACATTTGTATATATACAGAAAGCCTAAAGTTTCAATGGTGGGAGTAAAACAGCTCCTCAATATTTTAAGTAATGGGCCTATAATTATGTGTGACCTCTCAAAAATCTTGTATTTTCTCACAGGTCGCGAATCTGCCGTCGAACAAGCAAACCGATCGCTAGATCTTTTTATATCCGATTGCCGCGCAAAACACACTGACGCTATGTTCTGGCGTCATGTTTTCTTATTGGTCAGATAAGTTGGCGTTGGAGCTCTGACCTTACAAATCCCGCCCTTATATTGACGTCACGACTATTCTCCTCTCTCTCACTCCTTGCCTTGTACGCAGCATTTTGCCCTTTTATGGTCACGTACGCCACAGCGTCATATCTGATTTTCTCAGAAATCCCAGAATAGCATTGGTTGTGAAACTATTGGTCATTTCCAGCCAGCACGTAGCATGTCTTACCAAGTCCAGATTTCTTGCTACATCAATATTACTCAAATATCCAGCATATCATGTATTTAGTATTTCCATCGTTTTTATTAATATGAAACATTATTATTGGACACAATGATAAGGGTTCAGTGTATTAAAAAAAAAGAATGAAAAACTCCACTGCATGTATCAACTAGTAGCAGAACACTCCAGTAACAACATCAAAATCTGAGCAAACAGCTATCAGTTCGTACACGTAGGCGATTCACATAACACTAAGTCCTACTGACGTCATACAATGGCTCTAACAGCTCATTATAGCCTTGGTTGACTGGGCAAAACTGGCCACATGTCACCTATATTCAATAATACACATCGCTCTAATAGCGGAACCAATAATACACATCGCTCTAATAGCGGAAATGCTTAGGAATAAAGCCTCTGCGGTAATAAACACACACAAGTCACCCTACATGATACATTTAAAGTCATCTGTACTTGAAAATGGAGTCTATATATAATTTCATTCGTCATAATATTAATTATGGCCCAAAACTTCTCCTTAAGCATTATAATCGTAGTTCAATTTAGCATAAGTTACTCTGATACAAAAGGAAAATATACACCGTTAAGCTGGCTGTGACCTCAGTCATTTCTTCGAACACAGGCCATTTACAAGTCAAGGCAAAGCCTTCTAGCATTCAGTTAGTCGTCTCACATATTGTAATCGTATTAAAACAGTGCCTGGCTTTGTCACAAAGCACACAGTTATGTAGAATGAAACGAGTTTCTAGGAGGCAAGATCACGTGTCCACTGCCTTGTAGACCTTACAGGCATCAAAATCTAGTCAGCTGTGACAAACACACACCTAATATAACACCCATTCTTTTCAACTAACGCAAAGACAGTGATCAATACATTGCTTCATCAAGAGTTCATATGGGCTATTCCAAAGCCCTTGGAATCATAACCAAATATTCCAAACAATACTAAATTAAAGATAGAAACAGTGTGTTTCTCCACACACTTTGAAATGATACGTAGAAGTCTATCAATTATTTCACACATGGCTTAGCTCAAGCCTATCAAACATCATAACCGTCCAAAGCTTAGGACCAAAGATATTCCATTGATCTGTTATGGAACTAAATAATGAATACTTCGCTTAAATAAAAATGTGGAATTCTCCGCGTGCATTTGCAGGCAAGAATTAATAAAATTTCAAACAGTCAGATATGAAAAATACTCCGCTACAACAATACATGTGGCCTCCTTAGACCTCTCCTAGAATTACCTCCTGGCTAAATAATATACAGGGGTGATCGATGAATAGCACTGTATAAGCTATACAGTCGTCAAAGCTGTTGGCTGAAAATTTAATTAGACTAAACTGCATATTACCTGCCTATAAAGTCGTGCGTAAATGTGGTCTTTTAAGACTGCTCTACGAGCCTCTAACCCTCTAAAGAGATTGAATTACAACTCACGGGACTCGGTGTATTAGTTTGAGCATTTTACTGTCGTGGTAGCCATTGGTATGGGTGACCACGTGTTCCGCTTGCCTGAGCTGAGTTGTTTCTTCTTCCTGCGTCTCATTGCCCATTCAATATTGGTCTCCCCAAGGCATATTTCGTTTATTCCATCATCCTCATGGTCTCCAGTTGGGGATTATTCCACGTGCAATTAGTTAGGTATTCCAGAATGGTAGTAACAGGATTTAAGTTCAGTTTCGACGGTTATACAAAAAACCACTGGCTTTACACGTCTTGTATTTGCAGACAGATTACAGAATGGGCCATGGTCTGCCACAGACTCTTAGACACTGGTCATTCAGCGTTACCACACTGATTCTAATTACTTTCAAAGCACTATAAGTTTGTCGAATGATTATGGCACCGCTATGGGGTAGCCTCGTGGTTAAGTTTCACTGTTCACCTTATCACAAAAATTCAGGAAAATGGGATTCGCCCCTAATACTGTTCTCGTTAACTCGAATAACGTTTCAACCATCTCCTGTGCACACAGCACGTAATAAACTCGCTAATGCAAAGCGATACACTCTGATAATTCAACCACGTTTTCTTTACAGACAGAAAAATTGCATCCGCCTCCTGCAGGAAACGATTAGAGAAGTCTTTCTTCCGGACATGACTGCTCCACCACGTTAAGCAACTGAATTTTGCTAAATCATGTTCGTGGCATGAAAATACTACCTTTCACCAGACGAAAAATCATGAAATCAAACAGCCTCTTCAATAAGGAATCCCAAGTCTTTACATCTTTATTCAGTTTGTAAAAATTATCCTCTGGCGATATTTAAGAGTCCAAAGAGTAACACATCTCCGCTACACAAGTCAAAAATTATTTTCAACAGCCTCCTTGGTTCGTCGATTTATGATCCTAAAGAATATCATTTCAGATGAGCTGCTCGGGTTCAATATAGCAATCCAACATGGCGTCCATACGATACATTTCACCGGTTCTCAATATCTCCGGAACTATGTGAGCATTTAAACTGAAATTTAGTAAGTTAAGCGGTTAAGAAAGGACAAATATGTGACTTTGTCTATTCCTGAAAAAACACATAACATCATCGCGGCGAAGTGTTTTTCAAATATTTAAAATGAGTTTCCTGCCGTTCCAATCACCCAAGTACATTGAACCTTGGCACAGTGAATCTATATTCAGAGATTTTTATAGAGACATCTAATGATGTTCAATTGTTTTCAAAAATTCTAGAGACATCAGTTTGAAATCTTAAAATTTTGTATTTCTTCCTATATCTCATATCTTATTCAGGCGTTTCAAAGGATGATTCGTATGCTGGGCTTTGATAACAGTCCTTATCTAATGACACTAAATTGTGTAGCTTACTTTTCGCAATCCATGGAAGCCGTGCATTTGACTTTCCTAAAAAAATATTCTCGATCGACAAGGGTTTCGGGGAGCCACAGATCTTAAATGAACATTCTGAGACCCTTCTCCAACGAGAAGACATATAGGACGGGGAGGAATGTACTCTTGGGCTGGAAAAACACAAGGAAACTTATCTTGGGGGTGTCGGGTATAATGAGAGATCTAAAGCTTCCAGTCCAGAGGAATAAAAACACAATCACACAATAAAGAGGCCAGGGTTACATTTAAATCTCACTGATTTTATTCACTAAGATGGCAGACCCCTAGCCTACTTCAGAGAGGTGAAAAACGGCTAGTCCGTGCTAATCTACCTTAGCAAGAAGTTACTTATCTCCACACAAAATATCCTAAATTAAGCCTCTCGAAGTCCTATGAAAGGATTCTAAATCAAACAAGCAAAGCTAAGAGAATGACACGTAACTCATCCCTATCCAATTACTTCTGAAATTGCAATAATAATATCACAAGCACGAATTTACGGCAAATATATTTACTTGTTTACAATGCAAAGATTCATTATATTTACTGTGCAATAAGTTTAAATGCTACGCTATGATGGTGTCATCTCGAACATTTAACGTTACGGTATTCTAAGCTGATTCCTATCTGACGTTTAAGTTGGCAACGATGTAAACGAGAAGCATTTAATCCAAAATGTATTTCAAAACGAAGCTAAGCACATTCTGTTCTATATTAATCGAAGAAAAAGCTAATCTATTTACAACACATATATATTACAGCATATCATCCTTCAAAATGTGCGCAATTGGCGCCACTGACCTGCCTACACACATTCTCACTATTTGTGACGAATGGCCATGAGTGTGTGGGAGAGAAAAAGTTATGGTGGGAACGGCATGAATTAGCTTCATGACTTACGTTGCTCTTTCAAGTTACCCACCGTGTTTAAACACGTGGTTAACTGACCGTCGTCTCACAAAATAAGGAATGCCTAAAAATGTATCAAAATGTCGCATAAGAGCAATAGCTAAGCATTGGTCAGCAAGGATTCATTAAGTTCATCATGATTAATCATATTTAGAGATGCAGCCTAGTACTTTGTTTATATTTTCGTTTAGTGAGAAAATCCTATCACTTTATATTTATTATAAAATTTTATTAATATTATTTTAGTCCTATCAGTTTCTTTGTACTGTATATTTTTAGTGACCATTTAAACTCGTAAGTGTGAAGATTAGTGTGGGTTGACAACTAACATCACCTCAAATAATTGTGAAAACACTGTTCACACTCTTCCGTCTGCACTCCTTAAGTGCTCAACAGTAACACTCGGCCCGGCGGCCAGTAGCTTAGTTAACAAGACAAAAAAGTTCATTTTGCTAGCCGAGTAGTACAACAGCGTACCTCCTAACCACGGGCAAAACACCCTACCATTGTGGTCAACCTCAAAATATTACAATAACAGTCACCTATTTAATACAAAATTATATACGCTGTAAAATCAGCTGTTGTTCCTAAATCTACTCTTTAATATTACACAAAGTTCTTAGTTAACTGCGGCTGTATTTTATTCAGTGTCTAATACACACTAAACATGATTTGCTATCATTCTGGGGTGCTTAACAATCATACTATGGCTCTCCACATCGAACCAGAGACTGCTTGCTTGGCTCGTCTTTATCTGAACATTGCATTTCTTTTATAGTTGTCTGAATGTCAAATCATAATGGAAATAAAACAAAAGATACACACTCATGTGTTCATGGCGTTACAAACTAGCTTGTGCACTGCCTGCTGGCTGGTAGACTCACTGTCTTCTAAATCTTTCACCTAACTGTAAGTTGCCTAACCGTACTGCATAACTCGTTAAGTTCGGAGCACTGTTTTATAACCAAACAAAATCTATTTACAAAAATGAGTAAGAGCTTAATCTTCCAGGCTCTAGCGAAATAGTGTGTTGTATAGCCAATGTAATACGCCGAATATATTCATAAATCCTACCTATAGAATGTGCCATAAGTAAGGTCTCTAAAACTAATCCCCCTGTGTCATGATCGTACATAAGAATGCACTTTGTAGTCTCACTCACGTGACCTTCAACAGTAATCCAACGTTCTAGCCTTGTCTGGTGTTATTGGCAAGTATAATGCCATGATTGGAATCGCCATATCGTCATCCATCCTCCAGTAAATATCAACCTCCACTATTCCCCTGCATATTGAGTTACTCCACATCGGCTTCTATCGTAAGGGGAATAATTATCTCCACGTGGTGTTCAACTAGGATTGTAGCGGACATCTTTATCCAGTATTTGGCGTGTTTACTGAGTTTAATTTTTAGCGTGATTATTCTTTTCAAGCACACTGAATTTAGCAGAAATGACCATAGGTTTTCCGCTCATAGATGCTATAATCGGTGCTTGTGCAACAATACTCACTCCAAACTTGTTATGTTAATAATTCACTTTATCACTTTCTATCGGAGCAATCCGCACACAGAAAAATTGCTTTCACATATCGTTGAATAAAACACAATTAAATACAAGTTCTTACAGTGATATATATTCGTATTTTACCACTTTGCCATGCTGGCATGCAACCATGTGCTCGGCACGTTTTCAGTCCTGGGTTCACAAAATTCCCAATTTTACAAATATTACGGGTCGAAGTCGAATAATAGTTCCTGATTATAACAGCAGTTATCCTGCACACAATTAGAAATAATTCGCACAAAGATGATACTTCACGTGTACTTCACAGGTGGATTCATTAGCGTAGGCAAAATTAACATCCAGTCAGGACCATGCCTGAGGCAATAGTGTGGTCATCAAGATGACGGAAGTTCCGATGGGGTCACTCTAGTCAAGAATGCAACTATTAAATATTCTTCGCATATCCGTGAGGTTATACCTTCATTTACACACATTACCAAAAATCGTAGAAATCTCCAGTCTCTCAAATACTGTACAAATATCATCTAATAATTCCAGTCCTCAAAATATATGGAAAAATAAATATCAGCAGCGCGGAAACTCATGATACATCAAAAGAGTGTTATCCAAGGAGAAAATGGTGCTAGTTTGAAGTCCTCGGTTCGTCCATGGAATAATGACTTTATATGAGCCATCGATGTCACATCGAAGAAGTGATGTCGGGAGTAGGGGAGCAGTGAGAGTTCTGCCCCCCCCCCACCACTACTCCCAATGCGAGCCGATAACTCCCGAACCCGTGGTCGGAGATTCACGAATGAGGTGTCGTTGGACGCGAGCTGACGGGGGCTTTGCTATGGACCACTCATTATATTTTTGAAAATTTTTGTTTTCGAAAGTAGGTGATGGTATGAAAACCAAACATGATAGAATGTTGTGCCATAGCTTAAATGAACGGTCTTTATATCCTTTATTTTTTATAATAAAACGTTTTTATTTTTTACATTTTTTGAAAAAAGTTCAATTTTGAAATTTTTATATTTTGGAAACTAAAGAATTTACAAAAAAAATTGTTTGACATAAATGAATGGTCCTGACCCCCTTTACCCCCAAAATAAATGTCAAGTCTCTAGGACTAAAACTGTGCAGTAGTGGGAGGTTGTAGTTTCTACTTAACCCCCTACTTTCATATAAACTTTGGGCGATATTTCCCGAACGCGTGGTCGGATTTTAACGAACGAGGTATTGTTGGCGTTGGGATGACGTTGTCTTGGCTAAGCATGTGTGTTGGAATTTTAAGAAAAAAAAATGAACATTTTTGTTTTTCGGATTGGCACTATTTTGGAAACGGTGAATTGGAAAAAAAAAGTTTGTTTGACGTTAATGAAAGGTGGGTATGCCCTCTAGGCGGACAGCAAGTTTCAAGGGTGTAGGAGGAAAAACAAAATGAAAGCCTACTTTCTCGCGAACATTGGTTATCATTGGCGAACGGATGGTCAGATTTTAACAAATGAGGTGTCGTTGGACTCGAGCTGACGTCCTCTTTCCTATACACCACTCGTTGTTTTAATTTTTTGTTTTTAAAGTAGGCGATAGTTTGAAAACCAAACATGATAGAACGTTGTTCAATAGTTCAAACCAATGGTCTCTAAGATCTTTATTTTTTATAATAAAACTTTTTTATTTTTTGAGATTTATTGAAAAGACTTAAATTTGTATTTATTTTATTTTGGAAACTAATACGTTGACAAATAAGTTTGTTTGACATAAATGAATGGTCCCTACCCCCTCTACCACGGAAATAAATGTCAACTCTCTAGGACAAAAAATGCTAGGCATTTTTTTTTTTTTTTATAAAAGAGTGTTTGTACACAGAGAGCCGGTAGCGCTTCACGTATGTTACAACGAGGCTATGATTGGCCATGGTGGATACTGAAAATGGCTATTTCGACGGGGGAGATGTATGGCAAAACGAGGGGTCGCTTTTCGCTATTTTTTTCCTATGACAGATGAATGAAGGCGAATATTATCGAAAATCCCTCATGACGATCGTTAAAATAGGTTGGTAAACAATGACCAGTAACCAGACAAAATTCATAATGGTATGAGGGGAAGTTGTTAACAACAGAACTTGTTTTTTTCAATGTCTTGCTGACAGCCATAATGATGAAAAAAAAACAGAATATCTGCTCGATAGGCCTGCTTGAGGCTTGGCTGGCTGAGTGACAGGATGTGACATGTTATCGCGATTCAGTAATGTGAGCGAACGGGACAACAGGCCAATGGAAAGTTACAGTGACGTAGAGGTCACTTGGAGGTCGAACAATATCGCAACGACGTCAGAGAAATAATGCAGTAAGCGAGTATAACTCCTCCCCCTACCATTTCCATAGCCAATTGCAGGGAAAGAGCGATGTTAACAGCTGTGGTAAGAGGGACACAGGGCGAGGGGCTGGGCGAGGAGAGGAGGGCAGGGGGGTATTAAGAGTGTTGATCATGTTATGACACACAGTCAGTCATTACTGTTTTACACGTTGCTGTGTTAACATAGGTTGTGTCTTATGGGTGTAAAAGTAATTGCATTCGTGTGCTCAACCCCAGTTGGTTACTATATTGGATATATTATATATTTGAGGTAAGTGTTGGAATAACACTGTTTGGTTTATTTTATGCTAATCAATGATTAAATGATTATTGGTTTACCATTTGATTGATGAATTGTTTTCTATTTTGTTTGTTTTAGATAACCTATATACCTGTTGTTTGGACAAAGATAGAGAGACAGAGAGAGGCAAAACATTTCACAGAAGCCTACAAGACAAGGCAGAAAAAGCAAGTTTTTTTACAAATCCCAGGTAAGATTTTTTGAAATTATATATTGTACCCGATACCTAGTTGAGGCTATCGGCTACGCCAGTTGTGATCGAGCCATAGTTGAGATTTGTGGGTAAGGAGAAAAGATAGCGCTCAGATCGAGTCAGAAGAATGGTAGGAAATGACGTAGGAGGCCGAGGGAGAAGGAGGCACTACCCCTCAAGCATATGGAATTATGGGAGAAATACTTGATAATTATAAAGATTAATATGGAATAAATCCTTATCTAACCTCAGAAGGGAAGGAAATATCAAGAAATCTTAGTGGTAATAACTTGAAGAAAGGCAGACAACTCCTTAAGTTATGTTATAACTTAATCGCCGAGATAGTGTGGTCGAGGTTAGAGCTGTGACATCAGACAGCGGAAGAAAGGGGGAAGTCACGTGGTAGAGCAGGGCGAGACGGCCGAGCGCAGTGACACCAGCAAAAAGATTTACTCCAGCAGTCAAGCTGAGCGGATCACATCGTGCGATAAGAGAACAGTTAATAAGGCAGTGCAATACAGAAAGTTACGTGCGGGAGAGAAAGTCGCTAGGCGAGGCCTGCAACGCAGTATTCGGAGTTCGTTGTTGGAGCACACGTTGTCCACAAGGGCAGGTTATACAGGCCGTGAACTTGAGTGAGGAAGCCGGTGTTCAGACACATGTCATTTCAACATCTCAGTAGTAGTTACGTGAAACAGCAATGCTTTTCCAAACTTACAATTTACCTAAGCAAAACGCAGTATTATACTAGAATCGAGAGACATTTTTGAGCTACATTCTCAATGTATAACAGCACAGCGAAGCAGTATAATGAGGCCAGTATTCAACCTCATATTATACAAGGACAGTGAGGCGGGACGTGTCGTGCTTTGGGCGACATTTTATAATCATGCGATGGTCAAGGAGTTCAACATTACTCTGACATTTTGTCAAGCTTGAGATGTTTGGACTTGTGTTTCGACAGTCCAATTGTGCAGTCCAATTACAATTATACACTTCTATTATGGACATTTAGATGGACTTGAACTTATTTCAGCGGTATTACGGCATATTTCATGATGCATTTGGACCGAAATATTTAAGGCGACCATGGGGCCATTCCAACATTACTGCTTTTGGCAAGTGAAAATTTATAAGCGTAAGCACTTTGTGAATAGTGGCACGTGCATCATAATAGTTACATATCATGAACGGTTATGAAATATCTTAGTTACGAACACAGATACAGGGTGTCTGACAAATCAGTACACTTTTCAAGATACTTTATTTTTCTACTAGTGAAATTCAGCCGCTGTGGAGACTAACATTATTATCGTATGCCAACCGAATAGTTTATGGAACAGTGGCGTGATATATTCGAAGAGTATGGGGTACTCTGTATTTTTGAACTTTTGTGGAAGAGTTTGGACAATATCCATGATGGATAATCTTCAGTTCATCATGTCGGGCTAGGCGGATACAGAGGCGTGATGGCACCTCAGAGCGATGGATTAGGTTCCTGACGAAGAGGATAAATATGACATCAAATTCACTTGGATGGAGTCAAGCGTCAGTTCAGTGGGTGATACAGCGTTTTCGTCGATCTAGCGAGAAATCTGTGACAAGCACTTGGATTACCGGCGATCTTTGAATTATATTAACATCTGGAAAATGAAGGTATTGTAAGAGTTATGGCATTACTGATATGATTTTTCATGAACACTGGGCAAACTTGTATATATTTCTAGTAGGAGTGCTACTATTATTTTTCGACATGGCTTAAATATTTTATTGCTCCATTTGCTAAAATATAGTGTTACCATATGATATGGCAGGCATATTTATACGACGTTCTCACCATTGGTTGACTTTATTAGACAGGATTTTGGTCTTTATATTTTTCTGTGAGGATAGTATTTCTTGATTATGGATATTTTTAGCGAGTGTTTCGAACTCGTGAACTGCAATTGGATAATTTGAATTATTTCGTCAGTTCATTGCATACTAGCGAGTATGTATAATTCATCAGTAGGGATTTTTTTATTGGATTGTTAGGTGATATTAAAATTTTATTCACTCAAGTGAATGCATATCGCTTTTATGTGACAAATAGTCTTGTTGATTCCAATCATGTACACTCACTCATTAGTCCACGAGATGGGGCCTGTTGCTTTAAGCAATTGTGTGGTGGCACTCACCTGACCTATCATTTAGGGCATTATCATCATAGTCTACGAGGCGGGGCCTGTTGCTCTAAGCAATTGCGTGGTGGCTCTCACCTTACCTGCCAGTCGAGGGTCTCATTTTATCATCCGAGTGTACTTATGATCGTAAGAGGATTAAACAATAAACTACCAGTCACAAATTAGTCGAATTTTGTTAAATAAATTAAAAATAAATGTCAGCAGGGTTACATTTTGTAATTCTTGTTTTGCCAATCCAATATTTTTTGTTGCAATACTCTTTTGAGAGTATATGCATTTAACAGCTGAAACTTTTAATACTCTTTGTGAGTGATTTGATACCTTTGAGAAGGATTTCAAGTAATTGAATCTTGTAAGATGAATCATTTATGGTCAGAATTTATTTTGAGGCAGATCATTATTAGATATTTTTGATGTGAGGTAATATAACACATTGATGTTTTTCTTTGAAGTAAATCTTGAGGATCTTAAGAGAATTTATGCTCTAAATTTAAACCAGATCTTGAATTGGATTACGATTACTAAGGTAATTTTCATATTGTTTAAGAAGTTGTCTAGATATGACCAGATTAATTACAGTTCTTGTAGATTGTGTGCGTTAATCATTTGAAGCCAGTTATATATTTTTGTGGATCATGCAACGTGATTATGTGAAGTATTTTTGATAGGTATTTTTGGAGGTTGCCAAGTGGAAGTTTGCAATGTCGCCAATGATAATTTCGAGGCAGACATGAGGTTGTTGAACCCAGTCTAGCATATTTTTGGAGATTCATGCTGTGCGCTGAATAATTATGGTGTTATATGGAATAATTATGGTGTTATATGGAATAATTATGGTATTCAAATATGGTATTTGACAAAGTGAGATTAAATGGTAAAGTTTTGGATAGTGAGATCCAACGTGATTTTGTGAAGGCAACGTATTATTTTGGCATGATAATTAAATATGAGGTATAACTTGGAACTGATAAAACTGTAAGACAACGTTCTATAACCTATATTAAACAATTTTTTAGGAAATTAAATAAATAAATAATTTTGATAATCCAAGATTTTCTGATAATAATAATTTATGAAATAATAACCTGAAGTATAAACATATTAATGATCTGACCCGATGAATTAAAATTTGAATAAATTGAAAATTAAAATTTGAATAAATCGATGAATTAAATAAATTGATGAATTAAAGGTTGAATAAATTAACTGAATTAAATAAATTAATAGGTGATTAAACAGCTGATGAATAACTGAATTAAAGGGTGATAATTAATTAAAGGAGCTGATGATTAATAAAATTTAAATGCATTTAAATAGATTTAAATAAGAAATATGATTTAAATAAATTGATGAATTGCAACTTGAATTAATGAATTAAACAATTTAAATGGATGGATTGAGATAATTTAATTTGAATGAGATAATGAAATGAGAGTGTGTGAATGATTGAATAATATAATGAATTGATGAATATAATATTCATTTAAATGATTTGATGGTAATAAATTAATTATTCTGACTTGAATATAACGAATATTGGGATGAGAACTAATGTGAGAAATATTTAATTTTGATATGATAATGATGGTGATAACCAATGAATAGAGAAGTTTTCTTTGATTCACAACCAAGCAATAATCAGTGATAGTGTAAATATGGTGTATAAATTAATTGTTAGATTTTTAGGAGCAATTGTTGGGATTTCCAGCAGTGATTAGTGCCATTTAAACCATAGAAATGAATTAATATTTGAATATATGTGTTTTTAGGATATTTTGTGTTAGACAGATTCATATTTCCTGACATCCACATTACTGATGTTAAATTAAAGAAAGGTTAGGTCTCAGGGATCACGAAATGTCAGTGACGCAAAGACATAGTGCTACGGTGGCCCTGAGAACTCAAGCGAACTTTAGTAAATTTTTATATTTTATGTGGATGAAAAATACTTTGAAATAGCACAGAGATGGTTCGATTTTTGAGGACTCTAACAACCTAACGTTTACATTCGACCATACTCTTAGGCAGGGTTTGTGTTTATTTTTCTGTCTGACTATTTAAGTTTAAATAAATTTGGTTTTATCTTAGTTGTGATCTGATGATGGTGTTGTTTTCCCAATCCTTTCCTTTGTCTTAATTAAGGCTTAACCAGAAAGGATGTGGTTTGCTAGGGTTTCAGTTGATGGCGCCCATTTCTATTTGTTATTTTGATTAAATTTAAGCCCGTAACGACCCTGGAGATACTTTATCTCGTGTTACCCTCTGCTTTTGTGATATTTCAACTGAATTTCCGACACATTCCTTATTTGATTTCATGTTCATTTAACTCCATTCTGGCCTGGGAAGCCAGGTGTGCGATGTAATGGCAGATGGGTCATCGCATACCTCGGATGAACGGGTGCAATATATATATATATATCCTGTTTTTTATGATAAATGCTATTTGGAATGGATATACTCATGGTGGTTTATTTTATTTCTTTTTAGTGTGTTGGAAAACGCTTGGCCACTACAACCACTGCTGTGTGTTGGGGACCAGTGTTTACCGAGCAGTCTACGGCTGAAAACTGTGGTGAGATTGTTTCTTTTATAAAAATCATGTCTTTTGCCACTGCTACCGATAGCTTAACTTGGGAACCCCTTGAATCCTGTTTTAAAAAGCGTGTTTGCTCTGGCCGCGTAGTGAATGTTAGTGAGAGTTTAATCCCAAAAGACTTTGTCGAATCATGTTTTGACATTTTTAAGAACAAATTTCTACAGCGCAAAGGTTGCATATGGCTTTAAAGGTTAATACACAAATCGTGAGCGATTTCATTTATAAAAACAAGGACGGTGAGCATAAAAAAACATTTTATATTGGCATTAAAATGCAAGAGCTTTTGATAGCCGATAATCTGAACGAGTGGTATCAATGCCATGTGGTCAATGCGTTGCTATCAAAATTTGATAAACTACAACAAGGACCAAGTGGTTTAGCGTTAGACAAAATCAATTATCTACAAATCAACATTTGTCATTTCAACCCGTTGAATGCTGGGTCTAGCTACATTAAAACGCCACCGGCAATAGCTTCGAAAAAGGCTGTGGTGAATATTGAAAATTTTGATGATGAATGTTTTCTGTGGGCTGTGGCTGCGTATTTGCAGCCAGCTCAAGATCGTCATGTTAACAGACCAGCAATGTGCAAGACCAAGTTTGATGATATTAAAACAAACATTAAATTTAACTAGAATATCGTTCCCTATGGACTTAACGGAAATCCATAGGTTTGAACAAGATAACCAGGACCTTTCGTTCATGGTGTATGACCTTGATGGTGATGAGATTGCGGGTCTTCTTTATGCCACAAAAGAACCGAAACGACACCACATTCATCTTTTATATCTGTCATACGGAGAAGTGAATCACTATTGCCTCATTAAAAGCCTGAGTAGATTGCTAAGCAGTCAAGCGTCCAAGCATAATGGTAAGAAGTACATTTGCGACCGTTGTCTGCAATATTTTACAACCCCTACACTTTTGGAACGTCATAGGGTAGATTGTGTTTCTCAGGTAGAGGTGAGACTGATATTGCCACAAGGGGACAAGGCTGTGTTAAAGTTTAAGGACATTCATAAGCGTGACACTGTTCCCTATGTGGTGTATGCAGATTTTGAAGCACTCACCACACCCATGGTGGGATGTGAACCAGATCCCACCATGAGCTCAACCACACCCATTCAAAAACATGAAGCTTTTGCCATAGGATTTAATGTGGTGTGTGCCTATGACCACACAATCCGTTTACAAATACCGTGAGGGGCCAGATTGTGCCAGATGGTTTTTGGATGAACTAGTAAAGTTGGCCGAACATGTACAGGGATTACTGGACCAACCCCGTACCCATGAACCTATCTCCAGAACAGCAGCAGCAGTATGAGCATGCCACGACATGTCATATTTGCGAAAAGACACTGATCAGTGCTGAAGACACCGTTCGTGATCACTCGCACTTTACGGAAGAGTTTCGTGGAGCTGCGCATAGTAAATGTAATTTGAACTTTTCAGCTCCTCGTTTCATCAGTGTCTTTTTTCACAATCTGGCAAATTATGACATTCAGTTTTTGATTCGTGAATTGGCTCATGTCAACAAGGGCTCGTTTACCATTATTCCCCAAAACCATGAGCGTTTTACTGCCCTGACATGGAGGTTGAGCGACTTTAGCATTCGATTTTTGGATTCCTTTAAGTTTATGGCATCCTCGCTAGACAGTCTTGTGAATGGCTTGAATGAGGAGGAATTAAAAAATATCAGAATGCATTTTAATGATCCTGAGCAATTTCAATTGTGCATTCGGAAAGGTATATTCCCGTATGATTTCTGCAACAGCTGGGACGTGTTAAAGCAAAGAAAACTCCCACCACAAGAGAATTTTTACTCAAAACTAACACGCAGTACCGTTTCCGATGAAGTCTATGCACAAGCATGTCAAGTTTGGCGAGTGTTTGACATGAAGACGCTAGGTGAATATGCTTTGCATTACCTAAAACTGGATGTATTGCTGTTCACCGATGTGTTTGAAAAATTTCGTGAGTTGTGTCAGCACATTTATGGTCTTGACCCGGCTCACTATTATACGAGTCCTGGGCTCTCGTTTGATGCCGCTTTGAAATACACTCAAGTGGAATTGGATTTACTCACTGATGTAGACATGATTCTATTCTTTGAAAAGGGCATTCGCGGTGGCTTTGTGTCGCTTAACCAGCGCCATGCCGAAGCGAACAATGTCTACATGCCTGATTAATCACCAGACAAACCAGAATCGTACTTAATGTACTATGATGTGAATAACTTTTACGGTTACGCCAAGAGTCAGCCTTTGCCCTATGGGAAGTTTGCTTGGCTGACAGAGAAACAAGTGTCAGAATTTGATGTGATCAAGACTAGACAGGAAACAGGCCGTGGATATGTCTTAGAAGTGGATATTGAATATCCCTCATTCTTGTATGACCAACATGCCGATTTCCCATTCTGCCTTGAGCAAATGGTTCCCCCGACAGTAAAGTGAAAATTGAAAAACTCATGGGCACACTTTACAACAAAAATCGGTATGTGCTACATATCCAAATGTTGGTGCAATGCCTCGCCCAAGGCTTGGTGTTGAAGAAAATCCATAGAGGTATTTCTTTTGCTCAAAAAGCATGGCTCGAGCCATACATGCAACTCAACACAAAGCACCGACAAATGGCAACACAGCAGTTTGAAATTATTTTTTTCAAATTAATGAACAACTGCATCTAGGGCAAGTCCATTGAGAATGTCCGCAAATACCGTGACATTAAATTGGTGAATGTCTGGGAAGGACATTACGGTGCCTGACGGTGCATTGCCAAGCCAAATTTCAAATCGATCAACATTATCGATGAGGATTTGGCCACTATTGAATTGAGTAGGACCAGCGTGACCATGGATAAGCCCATTTACTTGGGACAAGTCATTTTAGACTTTTCTAAATCGGTCATGTATCGATTCCACTATGAGTTTGCCAAACGCCATTTTGAGGACGTATCTCTTTTGTATATGGATACGGACTCATTCATTTACCACATTCGCCACTGCAACCCCTATGACGTCATGAGGCATCATAGTGACTGGTTCGACACCTCTTCGTATAGTGCTGACAACATGTTTCAGCTGCCCATAAAAAACAAGAAGGAAATGGGTGTTTTAAAAGATGAATGCGGTGAATTCATTATGACGGAATTCGTAGGTTTGGCTTCGAAAATGTATGCTTATCGCACACTAGACTGTAAGGAAGCCAAAAGAGCAAAAGGTGTAGGTAGGGCAGTGGTAAAATCGCTACGTGTAGACGATTACTTAGCGGTTTTACGCACTGGCAAAGCTATGTCCCATACACAGTGCAGGATACAATCCAGCAACCATCATTTGTATCTTGTAGAACAGAGAAAACTCACCCTCGCCTCCATGGATAACAAACGTGTGTGTGTGCTAATAACTTGCTCACGAGCCTGCCCTGGGGTTATGACCGCAAGGAGGAGGAGGTGTGATTTTTTTGTTTGTTCCTTTAGGGGCATGGCTTTTTGTAACTCGTTGATTTAGTATTTTGTATTTTGTAAATATTGGTTTTTGCCATTGTAAATAGTAGATTTTGTAAATAGTGGCAACCCACTTGAACCTTTTGCTCTTAAAAAAAAGTTCTATTCAACCTTATTTTTATTTTAAATTTAACCGAGTTGGGAATTGAAAAATGGTATATAGTGTGATTCTTTTAAAGCTGTACAAAGTTGTAGTGTTTGTAAATATGAAATGAGTAATAGTATTTTTTTAGTAACTTTAATGACTAGTATTTATATTGTTTTTTGTAATGTAAATGGTAAATGGAAAACTAAAAAAAAGTTCTTTTGGGATGAGTGTGCATGTGGAGAATGTGCTTTTGGGAATAAATAAAGTGGTTGTGTTTGTTCCCAAAAAGACAGGTAGGGTTGTGTGAGTAGAGAGAGGGCTGGTGTGTATGTATGACCAGAGCAAACACGGTGAGGTAGGGTGGGTGAGGAGGGGGAAATTTCCACGTATATACTCATTTTGTTTTGTCGATAGTTTTTTTTTCTTTGAAATGTAGCGGTGAATAGACATTATTTTTTTGTAAAAACAGTCTTACCTGCAGAGGTCGTTGACCTCAATGTTTCTCAAAACACACATAAACACATTGCAGCATTATCATGGTCAAGCACTCGCATCAACATCATTGACAATTCTCAACTTTCAACATACACCAAATGGAAAAAAATGTGAAAACGGCAAAATGGGAAATACATGTTTCAATAACACCAAAATTCAAAAAACGTAAAACAGTCATTTTAAAAACTGGAAATGGCCATGTGTGAGATATAAAAATTCAAAAACATAAAACGGACATTTTTAAAAAGTGTCATCAACAAAATGGAAAAATCCATATCATCAAAAACGCAAAACTTGAAACAGACATTTTTTAAAAACTGTAAATTGCAAATTGGCAAATGACAATGTGTGAAAATGTGAAAATGAAAAATCAGCCCATCAACATCATGATTTTTTTAAATTTAAATGAAACATTGTGTTCTGGTAAACCTTTGTTTTTTATTTCATAACCATAGGGATTGACAAAAGAAAAAAATAGAATACAAACACATCCCAATTCCTCACTCCTCAATTCCTTAATGTTCATGTCCATGCATCATCAACTTTCCTTTCATAGCACTCATCACAATCAGGGCTGCCATTCTTTCACCCACTGAGGCATCACGGGATATGAAACGTTGTTTAGCTTTTTTCAATAACAATTTATCTGCCACATGTCTTAAACCAGGATAACTATGGCGATAAGATAGGCCATGTTCTTTGCATGCTTGATCCAAAAGATTAATGGGTACATCACCACGCTGCAAACGTTTTTCAAGATGAGTTCCAGGGCCACAAAAACGATAACCTGGAAGATGGATTTCGAAAGGTAAGTATTGAATCACTTTGTCAATGACGTCACTGCCAGTACAGGTCTGGCATATCCTTTTCCATTGATGGTGAAAAGGTTTGGTCTTCCTCTTCCTCTGTGGACGATGTTTGTGTTTGTTGTTGTTGCTTTTTCTCGCCATGACACCCGTGGAATGATTCAACAAAGTCTTTACACGGACTTTTATGACCGTGATACAGTTTCACTAGCTGACAAGTCGCGCTCTGACGCATAGAGGGTATTTTTTGCCATGGCCACTTGCTTATGGTGATCGTAATCCGTACAGGGTTGCAATTCACTCAACACAGGGTCTTGAGTCCATGATTTTGGTACATGTTGCCAGATTTCTTTCAACGCGTTGGCGGCCACATAATAAATGAACGACTTGGGCAGCGCTAAGAGTTCCTCTTTGGTAAAACTGTCTAGTTTCTTTTTGCACACCAAGAACTTCCCGATGGCTTTGTCGGTAGCATTGCCTTTCTTGTCACAAAGCACACAGTTATGTAGAATGAAACGAGTTTCTAGGAGGCAAGATCACGTGTCCACTGCCTTGTAGACCTTACAGGCATCAAAATCTAGTCAGCTGTGACAAACACACACCTAATATAACACCCATTCTTTTCAACTAACGCAAAGACAGTGATCAATACATTGCTTCATCAAGAGTTCATATGGGCTATTCCAAAGCCCTTGGAATCATAACCAAATATTCCAAACAATACTAAATTAAAGATAGAAACTGTGTGTTTCTCCACACACTTTGAAATGATACGTAGAAGTCTATCAATTATTTCACACATGGCTTAGCTCAAGCCTATCAAACATCATAACCGTCCAAAGCTTAGGACCAAAGATATTCCATTGATCTGTTATGGAACTAAATAATGAATACTTCGCTTAAATAAAAATGTGGAATTCTCCGCGTGCATTTGCAGGCAAGAATTAATAAAATTTCAAACAGTCAGATATGAAAAATACTCCGCTACAACAATACATGTGGCCTCCTTAGACCTCTCCTAGAATTACCTCCTGGCTAAATAATATACAAGGGTGATCGATGAATAGCACTGTATAAGCTATACAGTCGTCAAAGCTGTTGGATGAAAATTTAATTAGACTAAACTGCATATTACCTGCCTATAAAGTCGTGCGTAAATGTGGTCTTTTAAGACTGCTCTACGAGCCTCTAACCCTCTAAAGAGATTGAATTACAACTCACGGGACTCGGTGTATTAGTTTGAGCATTTTACTGTCGTGGTAGCCATTGGTATGGGTGACCACGTGTTCCGCTTGCCTGAGCTGAGTTGTTTCTTCTTCCTGCGTCTCATTGCTCATTCAATATTGGTCTCCCCAAGGCATATTTCGTTTATTCCATCATCCTCATGGTCTCCAGTTGGGGATTATTCCACGTGCAATTAGTTAGGTATTCCAGAATGGTAGTAACAGGATTTAAGTTCAGTTTCGACGGTTATACAAAAAACCACTGGCTTTACACGTCTTGTATTTGCAGACAGATTACAGAATGGGCCATGGTCTGCCACAGACTCTTAGACACTGGTCATTCAGCGTTACCTCACTGATTCTAATTACTTTCAAAGCACTATAAGTTTGTCGAATGATTATGGCACCGCTATGGGGTAGCCTCGTGGTTAAGTTTCACTGTTCACCTTATCACAAAAATTCAGGAAAATGGGATTCGCCCCTAATACTGTTCTCGTTAACTCGAATAACGTTTCAACCATCTCCTGTGCACACAGCACGTAATAAACTCGCTAATGCAAAGCGATACACTCTGATAATTCAACCACGTTTTCTTTACAGACAGAAAAATTGCATCCGCCTCCTGCAGGAAACGATTAGAGAAGTCTTTCTTCCGGACATGACTGCTCCACCACGTTCAGCAACTGAATTTTGCTAAATCATGTTCGTGGCATGAAAATACTACCTTTCACCAGACGAAAAATCATGAAATCAAACAGCCTCTTCAATAAGGAATCCCAAGTCTTTACATCTTTATTCAGTTTGTAAAAATTATCCTCTGGCGATATTTAAGAGTCCAAAGAGTAACACATCTCCGCTACACAAGTCAAAAATTATTTTCAACAGCCTCCTTGGTTCGTCGATTTATGATCCTAAAGAATATCATTTCAGATGAGCTGCTCGGGTTCAATATAGCAATCCAACATGGCGTCCATACGATACATTTCACCGGTTCTCAATATCTCCGGAACTATGTGAGCATTTAAACTGAAATTTAGTAAGTTAAGCGGTTAAGAAAGGACAAATATGTGACTTTGTCTATTCCTGAAAAAACACATAACATCATCGCGGCGAAGTGTTTTTCAAATATTTAAAATGAGTTTCCTGCCGTTCCAATCACCCAAGTACATTGAACCTTGGCACAGTGAATCTATATTCAGAGATTTTTATAGAGACATCTAATGATGTTCAATTGTTTTCAAAAATTCTAGAGACATCAGTTTGAAATCTTAAAATTTTGTATTTCTTCCTATATCTCATATCTTATTCAGGCGTTTCAAAGGATGATTCGTATGCTGGGCTTTGATAACAGTCCTTATCTAATGACACTAAATTGTGTAGCTTACTTTTCGCAATCCATGGAAGCCGTGCATTTGACTTTCCTAAAAAAATATTCTCGATTGACAAGGGTTTCGGGGAGCCACAGATCTTAAATGAACATTCTGAGACCCTTCTCCAACGAGAAGACATATAGGACGGGGAGGAATGTACTCTTGGGCTGGAAAAACACAAGGAAACTTATCTTGGGGGTGTCGGGTATAATGAGAGATCTAAAGCTTCCAGTCCAGAGGAATAAAAACACAATCACACAATAAAGAGGCCAGGGTTACATTTAAATCTCACTGATTTTATTCACTAAGATGGCAGACCCCTAGCCTACTTCAGAGAGGTGAAAAACGGCTAGTCCGTGCTAATCTACCTTAGCAAGAAGTTACTTATCTCCACACAAAATATCCTAAATTAAGCCTCTCGAAGTCCTATGAAAGGATTCTAAATCAAACAAGCAAAGCTAAGAGAATGACACGTAACTCATCCCTATCCAATTACTTCTGAAATTGCAATAATAATATCACAAGCACGAATTTACGGCAAATATATTTACTTGTTTACAATGCAAAGATTCATTATATTTACTGTGCAATAAGTTTAAATGCTACGCTATGATGGTGTCATCTCGAACATTTAACGTTACGGTATTCTAAGCTGATTCCTATCTGACGTTTAAGTTGGCAACGATGTAAACGAGAAGCATTTAATCCAAAATTTATTTCAAAACGAAGCTAAGCACATTCTGTTCTATATTAATCGAAGAAAAAGCTAATCTATTTACAACACATATATATTACAGCATATCATCCTTCAAAATGTGCGCAATTGGCGCCACTGACCTGCCTACACACATTCTCACTATTTGTGACGAATGGCCATGAGTGTGTGGGAGAGAAAAAGTTATGGTGGGAACGGCATGAATTAGCTTCATGACTTACGTTGCTCTTTCAAGTTACCCACCGTGTTTAAACACGTGGTTAACTGACCGTCGTCTCACAAAATAAGGAATGCCTAAAAATGTATCAAAATGTCGCATAAGAGCAATAGCTAAGCATTGGTCAGCAAGGATTCATTAAGTTCATCATGATTAATCATATTTAGAGATGCAGCCTAGTACTTTGTTTATATTTTCGTTTAGTGAGAAAATCCTATCACTTTATATTTATTATAAAATTTTATTAATATTATTTTAGTCCTATCAGTTTCTTTGTACTGTATATTTTTAGTGACCATTTAAACTCGTAAGTGTGAAGATTAGTGTGGGTTGACAACTAACATCACCTCAAATAATTGTGAAAACACTGTTCACACTCTTCCGTCTGCACTCCTTAAGTGCTCAACAGTAACACTCGGCCCGGCGGCCAGTAGCTTAGTTAACAAGACAAAAAAGTTCATTTTGCTAGCCGAGTAGTACAACAGCGTACCTCCTAACCACGGGCAAAACACCCTACCATTGTGGTCAACCTCAAAATATTACAATAACAGTCACCTATTTAATACAAAATTATATACGCTGTAAAATCAGCTGTTGTTCCTAAATCTACTCTTTAATATTACACAAAGTTCTTAGTTAACTGCGGCTGTATTTTATTCAGTGTCTAATACACACTAAACATGATTTGCTATCATTCTGGGGTGCTTAACAATCATACTATGGCTCTCCACATCGAACCAGAGACTGCTTGCTTGGCTCGTCTTTATCTGAACATTGCATTTCTTTTATAGTTGTCTGAATGTCAAATCATAATGGAAATAAAACAAAAGATACACACTCATGTGTTCATGGCGTTACAAACTAGCTTGTGCACTGCCTGCTGGCTGGTAGACTCACTGCCTTCTAAATCTTTCACCTAACTGTAAGTTGCCTAACCGTACTGCATAACTCGTTAAGTTCGGAGCACTGTTTTATAACCAAACAAAATCTATTTACAAAAATGAGTAAGAGCTTAATCTTCCAGGCTCTAGCGAAATAGTGTGTTGTATAGCCAATGTAATACGCCGAATATATTCATAAATCCTACCTATAGAATGTGCCATAAGTAAGGTCTCTAAAACTAATCCCCCTGTGTCATGATCGTACATAAGAATGCACTTTGTAGTCTCACTCACGTGACCTTCAACAGTAATCCAACGTTCTAGCCTTGTCTGGTGTTATTGGCAAGTATAATGCCATGATTGGAATCGCCATATCGTCATCCATCCTCCAGTAAATATCAACCTCCACTATTCCCCTGCATATTGAGTTACTCCACATCGGCTTCTATCGTAAGGGGAATAATTATCTCCACGTGGTGTTCAACTAGGATTGTAGCGGACATCTTTATCCAGTATTTGGCGTGTTTACTGAGTTTAATTTTTAGCGTGATTATTCTTTTCAAGCACACTGAATTTAGCAGAAATGACCATAGGTTTTCCGCTCATAGATGCTATAATCGGTGCTTGTGCAACGATACTCACTCCAAACTTGTTATGTTAATAATTCACTTTATCACTTTCTATCGGAGCAATCCGCACACAGAAAAATTGCTTTCACATATCGTTGAATAAAACACAATTAAATACAAGTTCTTACAGTGATATATATTCGTATTTTACCACTTTGCCATGCTGGCATGCAACCATGTGCTCGGCACGTTTTCAGTCCTGGGTTCACAAAATTCCCAATTTTACAAATATTACGGGTCGAAGTCGAATAATAGTTCCTGATTATAACAGCAGTTATCCTGCACACAATTAGAAATAATTCGCACAAAGATGATACTTCACGTGTACTTCACAGGTGGATTCATTAGCGTAGGCAAAATTAACATCCAGTCAGGACCATGCCTGAGGCAATAGTGTGGTCATCAAGATGACGGAAGTTCCGATGGGGTCACTCTAGTCAAGAATGCAACTATTAAATATTCTTCGCATATCCGTGAGGTTATACCTTCATTTACACACATTACCAAAAATCGTAGAAATCTCCAGTCTCTCAAATACTGTACAAATATCATCTAATAATTCCAGTCCTCAAAATATATGGAAAAATAAATATCAGCAGCGCGGAAACTCATGATACATCAAAAGAGTGTTATCCAAGGAGAAAATGGTGCTAGTTTGAAGTCCTCGGTTCGTCCATGGAATAATGACTTTATATGAGCCATCGATGTCACATCGAAGAAGTGATGTCGGGAGTAGGGGAGCAGTGAGAGTTCTGCCCCCCCCCCCCCCACCACTACTCCCAATGCGAGCCGATAACTCCCGAACCCGTGGTTGGAGATTCACGAATGAGGTGTCGTTGGACGCGAGCTGACGGGGGCTTTGCTATGGACCACTCATTATATTTTTGAAAATTTTTGTTTTCGAAAGTAGGTGATGGTATGAAAACCAAACATGATAGAATGTTGTGCCATAGCTTAAATGAACGGTCTTTATATCCTTTATTTTTTATAATAAAACGTTTTTATTTTTTACATTTTTTGAAAAAAGTTCAATTTTGAAATTTTTATATTTTGGAAACTAAAGAATTTACAAAAAAAATTGTTTGACATAAATGAATGGTCCTGACCCCCTTTACCCCCAAAATAAATTTCAAGTCTCTAGGACTAAAACTGTGCAGTAGTGGGAGGTTGTAGTTTCTACTTAACCCCCTACTTTCATATAAACTTTGGGCGATATTTCCCGAACGCGTGGTCGGATTTTAACGAACGAGGTATTGTTGGCGTTGGGATGACGTTATCTTGGCTAAGCATGTGTGTTGGTATTTAAAAAAATGAAAATTTTTGTTTTTTTGATTGGCACTATTTTGGAAACGGTGAATTGGAAAAAAAGTTTGTTTGACGTTAATGAAAGGTGGGTGTGCCCTCTAGGCGGACAGCAAGTTTCGAGGGTGTAGGAGGAAAAACAAAATGAAAGCCTACTTTCTCGCGAACATTGGTTATCATTGGCGAACGGATGGTCAGATTTTAACAAATGAGGTGTCATTGGACTCGAGCTGACGTCCTCTTTCCTATACACCACTCGTTTTTTTAATTTTTTGTTTTTAAAGTAGGCGATAGTTTGAAAACCAAACATGATAGAACGTTGTTCAATAGTTCAAACCAATGGTCTCTAAGATCTTTATTTTTTATAATAAAACTTTTTTATTTTTTGAGATTTATTGAAAAGACTTAAATTTGTATTTATTTTATTTTGGAAACTAATACGTTGACAAATAAGTTTGTTTGACATAAATGAATGGTCCCTACCCCCTCTACCATGGAAATAAATGTCAACTCTCTAGGACAAAAAATGCTAGGCATTTTAATTATTTTTTTTATAAAAGAGTGTTTGTACACAGAGAGCCGGTAGCGCTTCACGTATGTTACAACGAGGCTATGATTGGCCATGGTGGATACTGAAAATGGCTATTTCGACGGGGGAGATGTATGGCAAAACGAGGGGTCGCTTTTCGCTATTTTTTTTCCTATGACAGATGAATGAAGGCGAATATTATCGAAAATCCCTCATGACGATCGTTAAAATAGGTTGGTAAACAATGACCAGTAACCAGACAAAATTCATAATGGTATGAGGGGAAGTTGTTAACAACAGAACTTGTTTTTTTTTCTATGTCTTGCTGACAGCCATAATGATGAAAAAAAAACAACAGAATATCTGCTCGATAGGCCTGCTTGAGGCTTGGCTGGCTGAGTGACAGGATGTGACATGTTATCGCGATTCAGTAATGTGAGCGAACGGGACAACAGGCCAATGGAAAGTTACAGTGACGTAGAGGTCACTTGGAGGTCGAACAATATCGCAACGACGTCAGAGAAATAATGCAGTAAGCGAGTATAACTCCTCCCCCTACCATTTCCATAGCCAATTGCAGGGAAAGAGCGATGTTAACAGCTGTGGTAAGAGGGACACAGGGCGAGGGGCTGGGCGAGGAGAGGAGGGCAGGGGGGTATTAAGAGTGTTGATCATGTTATGACACACAGTCAGTCATTACTGTTTTACACGTTGCTGTGTTAACATAGGTTGTGTCTTATGTGTGTAAAAGTAATTGCATTCGTGTGCTCAACCCCAGTTGGTTACTATATTGGATACATTATATATTTGAGGTAAGTGTTGGAATAACACTGTTTGGTTTATTTTATGCTAATCAATGATTAAATGATTATTGGTTTACCATTTGATTGATGAATTGTTTTCTATTTTGTTTGTTTTAGATAACCTATATACCTGTTGTTTGGACAAAGATAGAGAGACAGAGAGAGGCAAAACATTTCACAGAAGCCTACAAGACAAGGCAGAAAAAGCAAGTTTTTTTACAAATCCCAGGTAAGATTTTTTGAAATTATATATTGTACCCGATACCTAGTTGAGGCTATCGGCTACGCCAGTTGTGATCGAGCCATAGTTGAGATTTGTGGGCAAGGAGAAAAGATAGCGCTCAGATCGAGTCAGAAGAATGGTAGGAAATGACGTAGGAGGCCGAGGGAGAAGGAGGCACTACCCCTCAAGCATATGGAATTATGGGAGAAATACTGGATAATTATAAAGATTAATATGGAATAAATCCTTATCTAACCTCAGAAGGGAAGGAAATATCAAGAAATCTTAGTGGTAATAACTTGAAGAAAGGCAGACAACTCCTTAAGTTATGTTATAACTTAATCGCCGAGATAGTGTGGTCGAGGTTAGAGCTGTGACATCAGACAGCGGAAGGAAGGGGGAAGTCACGTGGTAGAGCAGGGCGAGACGGCCGAGCGCAGTGACACCAGCAAAAAGATTTACTCCAGCAGTCAAGCTGAGCGGATCACATCGTGCGATAAGAGAACAGTTAATAAGGCAGTGCAATACAGAAAGTTACGTGCGGGAGAGAAAGTCGCTAGGCGAGGCCTGCAACGCAGTATTCGGAGTTCGTTGTTGGAGCACACGTTGTCCACAAGGGCAGGTTATACAGGCCGTGAACTTGAGTGAGGAAGCCGGTGTTCAGACACATGTCATTTCAACATCTCAGTAGTAGTTACGTGAAACAGCAATGCTTTTCCAAACTTACAATTTACCTAAGCAAAACGCAGTATTATACTAGAATCGAGAGACATTTTTGAGCTACATTCTCAATGTATAACAGCACAGCGAAGCAGTATAATGAGGCCAGTATTCAACCTCATATTATACAAGGACAGTGAGGCGGGACGTGTCGTGCTGTGGGCGACATTTTATAATCATGCGATGGTCAAGGAGTTCAACATTACTCTGACATTTTGTCAAGCTTGAGATGTTTGGACTTGTGTTTCGACAGTCCAATTGTGCAGTCCAATTACAATTATACACTTCTATTATGGACATTTAGATGGACTTGAACTTATTTCAGCGGTATTACGGCATATTTCATGATGCATTTGGACCGAAATATTTAAGGCGACCATGGGGCCATTCCAACATTACTGCTTTTGGCAAGTGAAAATTTATAAGCGTAAGCACTTTGTGAATAGTGGCACGTGCATCATAATAGTTACATATCATGAACGGTTATGAAATATCTTAGTTACGAACACAGATACAGGGTGTCTGACAAATCAGTACACTTTTCAAGATACTTTATTTTTCTACTAGTGAAATTCAGCCGCTGTGGAGACTAACATTATTATCGTATGCCAACCGAATAGTTTATGGAACAGTGGCGTGATATATTCGAAGAGTATGGGGTACTCTGTATTTTTGAACTTTTGTGGAAGAGTTTGGACAATATCCATGATGGATAATCTTCAGTTCATCATGTCGGGCTAGGCGGATACAGAGGCGTGATGGCACCTCAGAGCGATGGATTAGGTTCCTGACGAAGAGGATAAATATGACATCAAATTCACTTGGATGGAGTCAAGCGTCAGTTCAGTGGGTGATACAGCGTTTTCGTCGATCTAGCGAGAAATCTGTGACAAGCACTTGGATTACCGGCGATCTTTGAATTATATTAACATCTGGAAAATGAAGGTATTGTAAGAGTTATGGCATTACTGATATGATTTTTCATGAACACTGGGCAAACTTGTATATATTTCTAGTAGGAGTGCTACTATTATTTTTCGACATGGCTTAAATATTTTATTGCTCCATTTGCTAAAATATAGTGTTACCATATGATATGGCAGGCATATTTATACGACGTTCTCACCATTGGTTGACTTTATTAGACAGGATTTTGGTCTTTATATTTTTCTGTGAGGATAGTATTTCTGGATTATGGATATTTTTAGCGAGTGTTTCGAACTCGTGAACTGCAATTGGATAATTTGAATTATTTCGTCAGTTCATTGCATACTAGCGAGTATGTATAATTCATCAGTAGGGATTTTTTATTGGATTGTTAGGTGATATTAAAATTTTATTCACTCAAGTGAATGCATATCGCTTTTATGTGACAAATAGTCTTGTTGATTCCAATCATGTACACTCACTCATTAGTCCACGAGATGGGGCCTGTTGCTTTAAGCAATTGTGTGGTGGCACTCACCTGACCTATCATTTAGGGCATTATCATCATAGCCTACGAGGCGGGGCCTGTTGCTCTAAGCAATTGCGTGGTGGCTCTCACCTTACCTGCCAGTCGAGGGTCTCATTTTATCATCCGAGTGTACTTATGATCGTAAGAGGATTAAACAATAAACTACCAGTCACAAATTAGTCGAATTTTGTTAAATAAATTAAAAATAAATGTCAGCAGGGTTACATTTTGTAATTCTTGTTTTGCCAATCCAATATTTTTTGTTGCAATACTCTTTTGAGAGTATATGCATTTAACAGCTGAAACTTTTAATACTCTTTGTGAGTGATTTGATACCTTTGAGAAGGATTTCAAGTAATTGAATCTTGTAAGATGAATCATTTATGGTCAGAATTTATTTTGTGGCAGATCATTATTAGATATTTTTGATGTGAGGTAATATAACACATTGGTGTTTTTCTTTGAAGTAAATCTTGAGGATCTTAAGAGAATTTATGCTCTAAATTTAAACCAGATCTTGAATTGGATTACGATTACTAAGGTAATTTTCATATTGTTTAAGAAGTTGTCTAGATATGACCAGATTAATTACAGTTCTTGTAGATTGTGTGCGTTAATCATTTGAAGCCAGTTATATATTTTTGTGGATCATGCAACGTGATTATGTGAAGTATTTTTGATAGGTATTTTTGGAGGTTGCCAAGTGGAAGTTTGCAATGTCGCCAATGATAATTTCGAGGCAGACATGAGGTTGTTGAACCCAGTCTAGCATATTTTTGGAGATTCATGCTGTGCGCTGAATAATTATGGTGTTATATGGAATAATTATGGTGTTATATGGAATAATTATGGTATTCAAATATGGTATTTGACAAAGTGAGATTAAATGGTAAAGTTTTGGATAGTGAGATCCAACGTGATTTTGTGAAGGCAACGTATTATTTTGGCATGATAATTAAATACGAGGTATAACTTGGAACTGATAAAACTGTAAGACAACGTTCTATAACCTACATTAAACAATTTTTTAGGAAATTAAATAAATAAATAATTTTGATAATCCAAGATTTTCTGATAATAATAATTTATGAAATAATAACCTGAAGTATAAACATATTAATGATCTGACCCGATGAATTAAAATTTGAATAAATTGAAAATTAAAATTTGAATAAATCGATGAATTAAATAAATTGATGAATTAAAGGTTGAATAAATTAACTGAATTAAATAAATTAATAGGTGATTAAACAGCTGATGAATAACTGAATTAAAGGGTGATAATTAATTAAAGGAGCTGATGATTAATAAAATTTAAATGCATTTAAATAGATTTAAATAAGAAATATGATTTAAATAAATTGATGAATTGCAACTTGAATTAATGAATTAAACAATTTAAATGGATGGATTGAGATAATTTAATTTGAATGAGATAATGAAATGAGAGTGTGTGAATGATTGAATAATATAATGAATTGATGAATATAATATTCATTTAAATGATTTGATGGTAATAAATTAATTATTCTGACTTGAATATAACGAATATTGGGATGAGAACTAATGTGAGAAATATTTAATTTTGATATGATAATGATGGTGATAACCAATGAATAGAGAAGTTTTCTTTGATTCACAACCAAGCAATAATCAGTGATAGTGTAAATATGGTGTATAAATTAATTGTTAGATTTTTAGGAGCAATTGTTGGGATTTCTAGCAGTGATTAGTGCCATTTAAACCATAGAAATGAATTAATATTTGAATATATGTGTTTTTAGGATATTTTGTGTTAGACAGATTCATATTTCCTGACATCCACATTACTGATGTTAAATTAAAGAAAGGTTAGGTCTCAGGGATCACGAAATGTCAGTGACGCAAAGACATAGTGCTACGGTGGCCCTGAGAACTCAAGCGAACTTTAGTAAATTTTTATATTTTATGTGGATGAAAAATACTTTGAAATAGCACAGAGATGGTTCGATTTTTGAGGACTCTAACAACCTAACGTTTACATTCGACCATACTCTTAGGCAGGGTTTGTGTTTATTTTTCTGTCTGACTATTTAAGTTTAAATAAATTTGGTTTTATCTTAGTTGTGATCTGATGATGGTGTTGTTTTCCCAATCCTTTCCTTTGTCTTAATTAAGGCTTAACCAGAAAGGATGTGGTTTGCTAGGGTTTCAGTTGATGGCGCCCATTTCTATTTGTTATTTTGATTAAATTTAAGCCCGTAACGACCCTGGAGATACTTTATCTCGTGTTACCCTCTGCTTTTGTGATATTTCAACTGAATTTCCGACACATTCCTTATTTGATTTCATGTTCATTTAACTCCATTCTGGCCTGGGAAGCCAGGTGTGCGATGTAATGGCAGATGGGTCATCGCATACCTCGGATGAACGGGTGCAATATATATATATATATCCTGTTTTTTATGATAAATGCTATTTGGAATGGATATACTCATGGTGGTTTATTTTATTTCTTTTTAGTGTGTTGGAAAACGCTTGGCCACTACAACCACTGCTGTGTGTTGGGGACCAGTGTTTACCGAGCAGTCTACGGCTGAAAACTGTGGTGAGATTGTTTCTTTTATAAAAATCATGTCTTTTGCCACTGCTACCGATAGCTTAACTTGGGAACCCCTTGAATCCTGTTTTAAAAAGCGTGTTTGCTCTGGCCGCGTAGTGAATGTTAGTGAGAGTTTAATCCCAAAAGACTTTGTCGAATCATGTTTTGACATTTTTAAGAACAAATTTCTACAGCGCAAAGGTTGCATATGGCTTTAAAGGTTAATACACAAATCGTGAGCGATTTCATTTATAAAAACAAGGACGGTGAGCATAAAAAAACATTTTATATTGGCATTAAAATGCAAGAGCTTTTGATAGCCGATAATCTGAACGAGTGGTATCAATGCCATGTGGTCAATGCGTTGCTATCAAAATTTGATAAACTACAACAAGGACCAAGTGGTTTAGCGTTAGACAAAATCAATTATCTACAAATCAACATTTGTCATTTCAACCCGTTGAATGCTGGGTCTAGCTACATTAAAACGCCACCGGCAATAGCTTCGAAAAAGGCTGTGGTGAATATTGAAAATTTTGATGATGAATGTTTTCTGTGGGCTGTGGCTGCGTATTTGCAGCCAGCTCAAGATCGTCATGTTAACAGACCAGCAATGTGCAAGACTAAGTTTGATGATATTAAAACAAACATTAAATTTAACTAGAATATCGTTCCCTATGGACTTAACGGAAATCCATAGGTTTGAACAAGATAACCAGGACCTTTCGTTCATGGTGTATGACCTTGATGGTGATGAGATTGCGGGTCTTCTTTATGCCACAAAAGAACCGAAACGACACCACATTCATCTTTTATATCTGTCATACGGAGAAGTGAATCACTATTGCCTCATTAAAAGCCTGAGTAGATTGCTAAGCAGTCAAGCGTCCAAGCATAATGGTAAGAAGTACATTTGCGACCGTTGTCTGCAATATTTTACAACCCCTACACTTTTGGAACGTCATAGGGTAGATTGTGTTTCTCAGGTAGAGGTGAGACTGATATTGCCACAAGGGGACAAGGCTGTGTTAAAGTTTAAGGACATTCATAAGCGTGACACTGTTCCCTATGTGGTGTATGCAGATTTTGAAGCACTCACCACACCCATGGTGGGATGTGAACCAGATCCCACCATGAGCTCAACCACACCCATTCAAAAACATGAAGCTTTTGCCATAGGATTTAATGTGGTGTGTGCCTATGACCACACAATCCGTTTACAAATACCGTGAGGGGCCAGATTGTGCCAGATGGTTTTTGGATGAACTAGTAAAGTTGGCCGAACATGTACAGGGATTACTGGACCACCCCGTACCCATGAACCTATCTCCAGAACAGCAGCAGCAGTATGAGCATGCCACGACATGTCATATTTGCGAAAAGACACTGATCAGTGCTGAAGACACCGTTCGTGATCACTCGCACTTTACGGAAGAGTTTCGTGGAGCTGCGCATAGTAAATGTAATTTGAACTTTTCAGCTCCTCGTTTCATCAGTGTCTTTTTTCACAATCTGGCAAATTATGACATTCAGTTTTTGATTCGTGAATTGGCTCATGTCAACAAGGGCTCGTTTACCATTATTCCCCAAAACCATGAGCGTTTTACTGCCCTGACATGGAGGTTGAGCGACTTTAGCATTCGATTTTTGGATTCCTTTAAGTTTATGGCATCCTCGCTAGACAGTCTTGTGAATGGCTTGAATGAGGAGGAATTAAAAAATATCAGAATGCATTTTAATGATCCTGAGCAATTTCAATTGTGCATTCGGAAAGGTATATTCCCGTATGATTTCTGCAACAGCTGGGACGTGTTAAAGCAAAGAAAACTCCCACCACAAGAGAAATTTTACTCAAAACTAACACGCAGTACCGTTTCCGATGAAGTCTATGCACAAGCATGTCAAGTTTGGCGAGTGTTTGACATGAAGACGCTAGGTGAATATGCTTTGCATTACCTAAAACTGGATGTATTGCTGTTCACCGATGTGTTTGAAAAATTTCGTGAGTTGTGTCAGCACATTTATGGTCTTGACCCGGCTCACTATTATACGAGTCCTGGGCTCTCGTTTGATGCCGCTTTGAAATACATTCAAGTGGAATTGGATTTACTCACTGATGTAGACATGATTCTATTCTTTGAAAAGGGCATTCGCGGTGGCTTTGTGTCGCTTAACCAGCGCCATGCCGAAGCGAACAATGTCTACATGCCTGATTAATCACCAGACAAACCAGAATCGTACTTAATGTACTATGATGTGAATAACTTTTACGGTTACGCCAAGAGTCAGCCTTTGCCCTATGGGAAGTTTGCTTGGCTGACAGAGAAACAAGTGTCAGAATTTGATGTGATCAAGACTAGACAGGAAACAGGCCGTGGATATGTCTTAGAAGTGGATATTGAATATCCCTCATTCTTGTATGACCAACATGCCGATTTCCCATTCTGCCTTGAGCAAATGGTTCCCCCGACAGTAAAGTGAAAATTGAAAAACTCATGGGCACACTTTACAACAAAAATCGGTATGTGCTACATATCCAAATGTTGGTGCAATGCCTCGCCCAAGGCTTGGTGTTGAAGAAAATCCATAGAGGTATTTCTTTTGCTCAAAAAGCATGGCTCGAGCCATACATGCAACTCAACACAAAGCACCGACAAATGGCAACACAGCAGTTTGAAATTATTTTTTTCAAATTAATGAACAACTGCATCTAGGGCAAGTCCATTGAGAATGTCCGCAAATACCGTGACATTAAATTGGTGAATGTCTGGGAAGGACATTACGGTGCCTGACGGTGCATTGCCAAGCCAAATTTCAAATCGATCAACATTATCGATGAGGATTTGGCCACTATTGAATTGAGTAGGACCAGCGTGACCATGGATAAGCCCATTTACTTGGGACAAGTCATTTTAGACTTTTCTAAATCGGTCATGTATCGATTCCACTATGAGTTTGCCAAACGCCATTTTGAGGACGTATCTCTTTTGTATATGGATACGGACTCATTCATTTACCACATTCGCCACTGCAACCCCTATGACGTCATGAGGCATCATAGTGACTGGTTCGACACCTCTTCGTATAGTGCTGACAACATGTTTCAGCTGCCCATAAAAAACAAGAAGGAAATGGGTGTTTTAAAAGATGAATGCGGTGAATTCATTATGACGGAATTCGTAGGTTTGGCTTCGAAAATGTATGCTTATCGCACACTAGACTGTAAGGAAGCCAAAAGAGCAAAAGGTGTAGGTAGGGCAGTGGTAAAATCGCTACGTGTAGACGATTACTTAGCGGTTTTACGCACTGGCAAAGCTATGTCCCATACACAGTGCAGGATACAATCCAGCAACCATCATTTGTATCTTGTAGAACAGAGAAAACTCACCCTCGCCTCCATGGATAACAAACGTGTGTGTGTGCTAATAACTTGCTCACGAGCCTGCCCTGGGGTTATGACCGCAAGGAGGAGGAGGTGTGATTTTTTTGTTTGTTCCTTTAGGGGCATGGCTTTTTGTAACTCGTTGATTTAGTATTTTGTATTTTGTAAATATTGGTTTTTGCCATTGTAAATAGTAGATTTTGTAAATAGTGGCAACCCACTTGAACCTTTTGCTCTTAAAAAAAAGTTCTATTCAACCTTATTTTTATTTTAAATTTAACCGAGTTGGGAATTGAAAAATGGTATATAGTGTGATTCTTTTAAAGCTGTACAAAGTTGTAGTGTTTGTAAATATGAAATGAGTAATAGTATTTTTTTAGTAACTTTAATGACTAGTATTTATATTGTTTTTTGTAATGTAAATGGTAAATGGAAAACTAAAAAAAAGTTCTTTTGGGATGAGTGTGCATGTGGAGAATGTGCTTTTGGGAATAAATAAAGTGGTTGTGTTTGTTCCCAAAAAGACAGGTAGGGTTGTGTGAGTAGAGAGAGGGCTGGTGTGTATGTATGACCAGAGCAAACACGGTGAGGTAGGGTGGGTGAGGAGGGGGAAATTTCCACGTATATACTCATTTTGTTTTGTCGATAGTTTTTTTTTCTTTGAAATGTAGCGGTGAATAGACATTATTTTTTTGTAAAAACAGTCTTACCTGCAGAGGTCGTTGACCTCAATGTTTCTCAAAACACACATAAACACATTGCAGCATTATCATGGTCAAGCACTCGCATCAACATCATTGACAATTCTCAACTTTCAACATACACCAAATGGAAAAAAATGTGAAAACGGCAAAATGGGAAATACATGTTTCAATAACACCAAAATTCAAAAAACGTAAAACAGTCATTTTAAAAACTGGAAATGGCCATGTGTGAGATATAAAAATTCAAAAACATAAAACGGACATTTTTAAAAAGTGTCATCAACAAAATGGAAAAATCCATATCATCAAAAACGCAAAACTTGAAACAGACATTTTTTAAAAACTGTAAATTGCAAATTGGCAAATGACAATGTGTGAAAATGTGAAAATGAAAAATCAGCCCATCAACATCATGATTTTTTTAAATTTAAATGAAACATTGTGTTCTGGTAAACCTTTGTTTTTTATTTCATAACCATAGGGATTGACAAAAGAAAAAAATAGAATACAAACACATCCCAATTCCTCACTCCTCAATTCCTTAATGTTCATGTCCATGCATCATCAACTTTCCTTTCATAGCACTCATCACAATCAGGGCTGCCATTCTTTCACCCACTGAGGCATCACGGGATATGAAACGTTGTTTAGCTTTTTTCAATAACAATTTATCTGCCACATGTCTTAAACCAGGATAACTATGGCGATAAGATAGGCCATGTTCTTTGCATGCTTGATCCAAAAGATTAATGGGTACATCACCACGCTGCAAACGTTTTTCAAGATGAGTTCCAGGGCCACAAAAACGATAACCTGGAAGATGGATTTCGAAAGGTAAGTATTGAATCACTTTGTCAATGACGTCACTGCCAGTACAGGTCTGGCATATCCTTTTCCATTGATGGTGAAAAGGTTTGGTCTTCCTCTTCCTCTGTGGACGATGTTTGTGTTTGTTGTTGTTGCTTTTTCTCGCCATGACACCCGTGGAATGATTCAACAAAGTCTTTACACGGACTTTTATGACCGTGATACAGTTTCACTAGCTGACAAGTCGCGCTCTGACGCATAGAGGGTATTTTTTGCCATGGCCACTTGCTTATGGTGATCGTAATCCGTACAGGGTTGCAATTCACTCAACACAGGGTCTTGAGTCCATGATTTTGGTACATGTTGCCAGATTTCTTTCAACGCGTTGGCGGCCACATAATAAATGAACGACTTGGGCAGCGCTAAGAGTTCCTCTTTGGTAAAACTGTCTAGTTTCTTTTTGCACACCAAGAACTTCCCGATGGCTTTGTCGGTAGCATTGCCTTTCTCCATGGTATCACGTGTTGTAGATGTTTACACGTCGCTTGTAGAAATCTCACTGGCGTCATTCACAGGTAAATCTTGAGTTATAATTTTGTTCAACAACTCCCAGCAGGCATGGGTGGTTAACCAATGAAAGAGATGCCACGCATGCGCTAGGGCTGTATGGGTAATGTTGCCACAGGAACAAGTATCCATTAGCGTTTGCAGGGAGGGGCAGCCCAACTCCATGAGGTCGATACATTGACAGTAAGGCGCCAAAAATGGTTGCAACCATTCACGTTCTTCATTACCTTTCACAAATTCTACATTGGCCGAGGACAAGTGTGCTTTCATGACCACGTCCAAATATTTATAGGAAATGGTTCCTTGATTTCAGTCTAGTTGCTTATGATTTTCAATCCACTGGGTTTGTTTGCGGTCTTTTTCACACAACAAATCAAATGCATGGGGCGGTTTAAATAGCAAATGCGTAGCTTGCGATATCCAAAACGTGGTACAATCGATAATGGCCACTTGTTTAAATATAAATTTGTTGTCACCAATTTTAAACCCTTGGCAATCCACAATGAGTGTGCGCAAAATGTTGCCGCTTGCCTGGACCAAGTTCAACTGACGACTGACTAGCAATTGGCCACTAAGGTGTGGTCATGACATGGACTTACCAGCCATGCTAGTTTGAAAAAAAATTGAGGTTAGGGTAGGACAGGGGGACATGAAAAAAAAAGAATTTAAGAATTTCATCATTTTATCATCATAACACGTCGTACAGGCTTTTGTCATTTTGGGATAAGGACGATACCAACTGATGCAACAATATAGTCTCTTGTGTTTGTAACGGCCATAACACCGATGATGTCCCAATGTCTCTAAACTAGGCGTTTTCGATGGTAAGCTGCTTACTGAAGCACCATGGACACCATACAGTCCACATGTATCGTAACTTGTTTTTTCATCACTCAAGGACACGAGTGAGGGATAATTTGAATGACAGGGTATATTTCCCACATCCAATCTGCATAGGTAGGGGCAGGCAGGTGACCAGCGCTGATGTTCCTGCATGGGTTCATCGCCCTCCAGCCATTGGTCTATGATGATGGGACAAAAGGCACATTTCACTTCATCTCTGGTTTTTAAATAGTAGAATCCAGCGGCCGCCAAGGCTTGAGGGTTTATGAAAGGCACTGGCCATGTTGCAAAAGTCTTGAAACGTTGTTCCTCAGAGTTTAAATTCATGGATGTGACTTCTCTTGATGCTTTAAAGCAAGACATGACTGAGCGGCTTGACGTGGGTTGACCTGTTATTTATACACTCGTCACTTGGTTGGACAGTGGATAATAGTTGACTTGTTTGTGATGAATAATCAAACAGTAGGCTGTCGTATTGGCTGGTACATTGTCGTGCGTTTCAAAATCTAGTCGAATGTCAATATTGGATGGCTTGACAGAATCTTCCAGGTAAGAATAGTCAAAAACAATCAGTGGCGCCCTTGCCTTAAACGCTTGGGGTAGCAGCATGCGGCCGTTCTCTTTTTGACAATACGACCATCGAAATTTAGAAAACAAGTCGTACAGGGGGCCAAACTTATTTTTTGAAAAAACCAAATCCAGTCCTTCATAGGGAAACACAGCTCTGTTGAGGAAAAGACTTGCATTTCTCAATTGCAGGTGATCAAATTGCGTGGCATCTTTGGTTTGTTGATACTTGCGATTCGTTTGAAAACCCACGATCATGTAGAGAGGTCTCACTGTATAGCGTGCTGTTTTTACAGACCAACTGTGTGTGTTGGTGGTGGGCAATAGCGGGTACTCATGGAGTGCCCAGCTTCTAAATTCCATGGGTAGAGGCATATCTCTCTTTATCATTTTGAGTATGTCCAGTTTTTTGCTATCGTCAAGGGTCACATGGGGCACTTTCCATAGCAAGCGTTGTAGTTGAATTTTTGAATCTATGGGGGCATTGTCAGCTCCCTTGAGTGCATTATTATCACTCCTGTCTCTCACCAGATAAAGCACTTGCCTTGCGTTGACCACAATGCGCTGGTGGTCTTCGGCAAAGCCTAAAATCAGTTTAAGAGGTAAATATCCAGTAAAGGTCCCATCGGTGTGTACCATCCAGTCATTGGTCGAGTCAGGGCACCAACCTGCCATGCCTTCTTCCTCACTGTAAGAGGGATATAGTTTCATGACACTGGAAATACCCACATTTCGAGTGCTATCCACCACGATATCGTTAATGACATAGCGTACTTCAGGAAACAGAAAGGCCAAACCATGGTTGGCCAACTTGGATGTGGTGGGTGTAGAGCCATCGGCTTTGGTGAGCCGACCTTCGATCTGAATGACACTTTCATGCGGTAGGGTGTAAATATCTTGGTTGTTGATAACAAATTGAATTTCATCATTGTTATTGAGTCCAGGTGTTTGTGCTTGATAGGAATGGAGATCAATTCTTACCACTCCTGGTTGCTCCTCGATGTGGTTCGCTACCTCTAGGATAGAATTCATCATGGGGGTTGACGTGGTAACCCAAATGCTGTAAAATCTGCTTGTCCTGAGATGTTAACGTGTATTCACGTGGCAAACAACTAACACCATTCCTAGACGGTGTTGTTGCTTTATATACAAACTTCATAGTGGCTTTAGCACCAACTTGTAAGTCACTGGTGTGGTAGAATCTAGATCAATGAGTTGTTGCTCTCTATTGATTAGTCTTAATGTTATATACTGGAGGGTTTTCACGAATAATATAGCCATTAGGCGATGTCACAATAAAGTCATAAAGCGAATGCGATGGTTCTTGATTGGTGTACACTTGGCTAATAATAATACACGTTACCGACACATGATGGTCCTCAATGAATTTCACTTCATGATCCGATTCATGTTTCTTGTTGGGCTCCAACACGCGTGGTTTAAATCCTAGTATTGGACCAATGGAATCGGGGCGTGTTTTTAAGTCAATTTTGAATGTGGAGAAAATACTGCAGCGATGAGTGTCGGTATTTCCTACAAGTTCAAACTTGCGCGTTCCATAGATAAATGACTTTAAACCATATTAATTGATCATCGCCACATAAATGTGTTCATAAATGTCATCGATCGTGTATCCACCAGAGTTCAGGGTCAGCACAGAATCATCATAGTAAAACTTGTTGTTCACATTTTCACGTATGTTGTATATTCGATTGTACGTTTCAAGAGAAACAAGTCCCAAACCATAGGGTTTTTCACTCAATTCGATAGGCGGGTAAAAGTCTAGGCTGACTTCAGGTCCACGTCCATGCAGTATAAACGTTTTACTTTCTGCCGACATACTGTTGACGTTTATGCCTATGCTGCGTCTTATATAAAAAATTAAACAAAAACGTCCACACTGTTGGCTGTTAAACGTTTGCTCACGTTTCACATTATAATATATCTTGATCCTGTTTCCAAAATAGGTCACTAGTTCCATGGGCGGGGGCAAATTCCCAAAACTGTCAAAGAACCATACGGAGGATCCATCTTCGTCATAAGCTACATAATGCGTTCCTGGTCCTCGGTGATCATCCAAATTGACAACAGCACATTCCTATTTCCAGGGTCGTGGGGGTAATTGGTTTCGCATAAACACACCTCGAAAATGAGAAAGCTTTATTTGTTTAGCATAGCATTCCACTTGTTGATGCGTCAGGGCATGTCTTGCTATGGCTGAGTTTTTTTTTTAATATTTCGAAATGGTGAAATCCCAAATCCTTGTTGATAAAAGGCTGGCTTTAAATTGGCATTTCTAGCCCCCATTGCAATCGCTTCCATCGTTTCATTGTGTCGCTGACTTTCTTTGAGTTGTTGCTTGCCCTGCTGCGCGGCTTTAATGGTGTTCGCCAATGCGCTGGCACCACCCAAAAGTGAACCCAGAGCAGCCAGACTGGCAAATAAAGCAGGTAAAAATCCCGCTCGTTTGGGGACGGGAATCACTCGTCCTTGTTTTGAACCCTGTCGCCGACGTTTTGGAATAACATGTCTCTGTGCTACTCGAAGGGCTTTCCTTATGTTCAATATATTATTTATTCTTTTTTTCTTTCGCAACGGCTTGTCCACGAATGTCGTAAGCCCAGGCTTTGCCAAGGACGAAGTCCTTTTTTAGTCTTTCTCACCACATACCTTTGTTTCACCATGATGATAATGACCAACAACCTTTCACAAGAAAGTTTAAATCACAACTAACGTCAGATTGTTATTTCATGGCTGTATATTCCAATTCCACATAAAGTGGGAAATTGTTTATGGTTTTTCCCGCTTGCTTTTCATCCCATGTCAACATGAGATGAAAGGATAATTCGTCACCTGCATTGACCATTTCATGGTTATGGACCAACATCCTATGATCGTTTATCTGTATTTGTAAATGGTTCTCATCAGGTATGGCGTATTTGATGTGAATGGTTCCATCATAGTGTAATCGATAGTGGCTTAAACCCGAAGCAAGCACATAGGTCAAGTGCTGATCATGGACTAGCGGTAAATGGTTTCTGTCATTCACAGGTTTTTCATTTGTCAGATACACTAAAAATACAGATGGGATAAATTTGTAAAGCCTTTTCATTTCATAGGTCATGTAACGCTTGGTACAAACATCGTCTTCGTCTTGTGGGTCTTCCACGTGAATAATCCGTTGGTGATTAACGCTATAGCCATTCGCCGTAAGCTGAGGCACTTTGTCATAAAACTCATACACTTTGTTATCCACATACTTTTCTGTAGTAACGTCTGTAGACACTTGTGGATGTTTTACATAGGTTAACCGCTTTCCCTTAAAGTCATAATCTCCCTGTTTAGTGCGTGGCACTACTGACCTATCCACATATTGTTTATTAGTAGGATCTGTTTCTTGTTTAGGATCATGTATGGGGACGGACCTAGCTTTGGCCATCAACGCACATCCAAAGACATCCATCGCCAACCTGTAGTATGAGTCTACTGTTTCTATGACAAGGCTCGCTGTCCTGTATATAGACAGCCTGCTAGCCTGTCTAAGACTTAGTTGATATGAAGATTATTAAGCAGCAAAAGTCATTCCCCGTGGGGGACATGGTTTCCCATCTCTGTCCCACATCACGTGAACTACGGCATAGTTCACTGTTTCCATCTTCCATTCACTGCATCATTGTGGGACCTTCCGGCTGTGGAAAGACCAATCTTTTGCTAACGCTCATCACAGCGCCCAATGGTCTGCGTTTTCAAAATATTTATATTTTTGCAAAATCTCTCTACCAACTCCTCTACGTGTTTCTGGATCAAGTCATGTCTGGATTACAAAAAGAGAATATGGGTTATTTTACGTTTTCCATGCAAGAAAATGATATTTCACCGGATGAGGTAAAGCCCGATTCACTCATGATTTTCGATGATGTATCCACTGAACGTCAAGGCATCATTCAATGCTATTTCAGCATGGGTCGACACAAACATATCGATTGCTTTTATCTTGGACAAACGTATTCTAAAATGTCCAAACAGTTGATTCGTGACAATGCCAATGTCATTGTTTTATTTCGCCAGGACGAGAGGAACAGTCGTCACATTTATAATGAACATGTGAATCCGGATATGACCTTTCAAATGTTTACTGAATTGTGTGGCAAGTGCTGGAACACTCAACGTCATGCCTGTTTAGTGATTGACAAACAAAGTGAACTCAACCAAGGACGATATCGCTTAGTGTTTGATCATTTTATTGCTATTTAAGGCACTGACTCATTCCCTGTCAAGTCATTTGTCAAGACACCATGGCGTTAGCAGAGAGTCAATTGAAAAAGCATATTATTAGAGCAAAAAATACTATTCGCCAAAAGTTCGTCAATTGAAACGATCACGTGCGGATCATGCTTTGTTTATTCAACATCATTTAGCACCTCCGCTAAAAGCCATGTTGAAACCCTCTTTCAAGCCATCTGAAACGCTACCCACCGTTTCACAATCCACGCAGACGCTGCACGAGGACCCTGAGGAAGAGGAAGAGGAACATGAACAGGAAGATTAGACTAGTGTTAGCGAAGTTGAGGATGACGAGGAACAAGTGTTTACGCCTAAAAAAAAAGACCGCACCCCTTGCAGAGCTTTTGAGAAAAAGGAAATCCTTGGCCATGGTCGAAATACCTTGCCCTTCCAGATCGTCTCCGTTTTCACAAGTCTTGGCCACTCCTCAAAATAAAACTCAACTGAAAAACGTTTTAATAAAATATTATGGATCAACACTAGAACCCTATCTCACTGATATATTTATTGGAAACACAGATACCACGTATGGTGTTCGCTATGAGGATGATAGTTTTAAAATTGGGGATTCATCCATTAAATTTGCTCGTACTAAAGCTGTCATTAAGAACATCAACTATAAATTGACGCCAGGACTGTTAAAGCTGCTCTTTTCTCGAACACCCTCATTCCATGATTATACGCCAGAGGACCTTGGCAAATATAAATCCATTTTATTGGAAATCCATGCCCACAAAAGACAGTATGATCCAGCTCAACAAGTGAATGCCAATATATCTCAAAAATATAAAACCATCATTGCAAAAATGTTTCCCACCAGTCAAAGTACTCGTCATAATGTGTCCGCTTCGGGAGTGACATTTAAACCATTAAAACCCCTTGTGGATGTTACCTACTGGCACAATCCCAAAAAGCTCGTCCAGCGGCTACAGTTGTTGCATGCTTCACGTCAAGCCGGCCATACCGGTCACGATTGGGAAATTCAAGAAATTGAACAAGAACTTCGAAATGCCAAAATTATTGTTTAAGCCCTCGCCCATTAAAATGGGTATTGCTCACGAGTTGCATCGCCCAGCTAGGCGTCACTATCCGCGACTCAAGGTGATTTCACGGGGTGTGGATGAACATTGGCAGGCTGACTTGGTTGAAATGATACCCTATGCTGGCGTTAACGACGGTGTACGCTATATGTTGACCGTCATTGATGTCTATTACAAAATGGCCTTTGTTGAACCTGTGCGTCGCAAGTCTGGTCCACTGGTCACCAAGGCCTTTCAACATATTATTCAACACTCCAAACGACAACCTCAGTTGCTACAAACCGACCAGGGGAAATAATTTTTCAACAAGGATTTCTCCAGTTTTCTCAAATCTAAGGATATTCACCATTACACCACATACAGCAATCTCAAAGCCAGCGTGGTCGAGCGGTTTAACCGAACATTGAAAACCCATATGTGGAAAGCGTTTACCGCTCAGGGCAGTTATCGCTGGTTGGACATGTTACCTGAGCTAGTGTCACGTTACAATGACACCAAACATAGACCCATTGGGACCAAGCCACGTCTCGTGACCAAAAATATTCAGCGATTGGATAAACTGTTTAATCCCATAAAAACAGCCGATCCTAAACGTCACCGACTGAAAATTGGGGATTTTGTTCGTGTGAGCAAATTTAAGTCTGCCTTCAATAAGGGCTACACGCCACTGTGGGGGACTGAACTATTTCGAATTCGTCAAGTCAACTTGGACAGTCCAGTCACCTATTTACTCCAATACCTCAACCATCAACCCATAAAAGTTAGATTTTATCTCCAAGAACTTCAAAAAACAGCATTTCCGAAACATTACCTCGTGGAAAAAATGTTGAAACAAAAAGGAAATAAACTATATGTCAAATGGTTAGGATTTAACTCAACGGTTAATTCTTGGATCAATAAATTACATGTTGTATGAACCTGTGCACTTTTTTATTGAATCGTGTTGTACGAGAGCTCTGTGTACGGCGCTCCACGCTTCATGCATGTCCATACATGTTTCTCTTTCTCTCTCCATACCCGCGTCTCACTCCTTCACTCCATGATGACATACAACTCGTTCAGCTATTGTCTGTCATGGGTTCTCCCACTCCTCGCCTCACCTCTCCTCCGGCTTTCTGGCCCCGCCCCCTCACCACTCTACAGTGGTCACGTGATTTCCTGTTCTGTCTTTGTGTTCACCCTTCCCTCTTTCCCCTTTCCTCTCTGCGGGGCCCCTACCTGCTGCTGCTGCTGCTGCTGCTCGCCTGGCTAGCCGTTATCACCTTTTTACAGAGTTGCAACATGGTACCAACCTGTTATCATTTTACACCAATGTTGTCAGCTCTCACCCATATTCCATTCTCTTAGCCAACTAGCCAGGCTCCAAGCTGGCCTCTCGAGCAGATATTCTGTTTTCCCATTCTGGCTGCCAGTTAGACATACATAGAAAAACAAGTTCTGTTGTTAACAACTATAAAAAAAGCCTAGCTTTTTATTCGTCTCATAGCATTATGAATTTTGTCTAGTTAATGGTCAGTGTTTACCAACCTATTTTAACGATCGTCATGAGGGATTTTCGAAAATAATCGCCTTCATTCTTCTGTCATAGGAAAAAAATAGCGAAAAGCGACCCCTCGTTTTGCCTTACATCTTCCCCGTCGAAATAGCCATTTTCAGTATCCACCATGGCCAATCATAGCCTCGTTGTAACATACGTGAAGCGCTACCGGCTCTCTGTCTACAAACACGCTTTTATTTTAAAAAATAAAATTAAAAAAATAATTAAAAATGCCTAGTTTTCTTTTGTCCTAGAGACTTGACATTTATTTTCATGGTAGAGGGTGTAGAGATCTTTCATTTATCTCAAACAAACTTATTTGTCAACGTGTTAGTTTCCAAAATAGTAAAAATTCTAAATTTAAGGGTTTTCAAAAAATCACAAAATATAAAAAGTTGTATTATAAAAAATAAAGGTCATAGAGACCATTGGTTTGAATTATTGAACAACGTTCTATCATGTTTGGTTTTCAAACTATCGCCTACTTTTGAAAACAAAAATTTAAAAAAAAAATCAAAAATAACGAGTGGTGTATAGGAAAGAGGACGTCAGCTCGAGTCCAACGACACCTCATTTGTTAAAATCCGACCATCCGTTCGCCAATGATCACCAATGTTCGCGAGAATGTAGGCTATCATTTTGTTTTTCCTCCTACACCCTTGAAACTTGCTGTCCACCTAGAGGGCACACCCACCTTTCATTAACGTCAAACAAACTTTTTTTCCAATTCACCGTTTCCAAAATAGTGCCAATCAAAAAAACAAAAATTTTCATTTTTTTAAATACCAACACACATGCTTAGCCAAGATAACGTCATCCCAACGCCAACAATACCTCGTTCGTTAAAATCCGACCACGCGTTCGGGAAATATCGCCCAAAGTTTATATGAAAGTAAGGGGTTAAGTAGAACCTACAATCTCCCACTACTGCACAGTTTTAGACCTAGAGACTTGCAATTTATTTTGGGGGTAAAGTGGGTCAGTGCCATTCATTTATGTCAAACAAATTATTTTGTTAACTCTTTAGTTTCCAAAATATAAAAATTTCAAAATTGAACTTTTTCAAAAAAATGTAAAAAATAAAAACGTTTTATTATAAAAAATAAAGGACATAAAGACCGTTCGTTTAAGCTATGGCACAACATTCTATCATGTTTGGTTTTCATACCATCACCTACTTTCGAAAACAAAAATTTTCAAAAAAAATTTCAAAAATATAATGATTGGTCCATAGCAAAGCCCCTGTCAGCTCGAGTCCAACGACACCTCATTCGTGAATCTCCGACCACGGGTTCGGGAGTTATCGGCTCGCATTGGGAGTAGTGGTGGTGGGGGGGGGGGGGGCGAACTCTCACTGCTCCCCTACTGTCGGGCTCAGGAAGGACAAATATGTGACTCTGTATATTCCTGAAAAACACATAACATCATGGCGGCAAAGTGTTTTTCAAATATTTAAAATTAATTTCTGCCGATCCAATCACCCAATTACATTGAACCTCGGCACAGTGAATCTATATTCAGAGATGGTTATAGAGACATCCAATGATGTTCAATTGTTTTCAAAATTTCTAGATGCAGCAGTTTGAAATCTTAAGACCTTGTATTTCTTCCTATTTCTCATATCTTATTCAGGCGTTTGAAAGGATGATTCGTACGCAGGGCTTTGATAACAGTCCTTATCTAATGACACTAAATTGTGTAGCTAACTTTTCGTAAACCATAGAAGCCGTGCATATGACTTTCCTAAAATAATATTCTCGGTTGCAAGAAGATACCATCCCGCGGGAAGTGTCTTAATCACCGATATTGAAATCCATATTTTCTAGCACATAACATCGCATTGTAATGGTGTTCGTGAAGACATAGGTCGTGAAACAAAGCTATTTACCATACCGCATGGAAAATCCTTGTAATAGGCAGGAGAATTTTAATGGAAAATACCAGTGGGATATATGAAAATATGCTGTTTAGTTCTTCTTGGAGCTACTTGTTTTAAATCCCTTGTCCTCTCAACTTGGCTTCACCCACGGACTCTGCGAGGGATCATTCCTCTACCATCGTAATGAAAGTGTCTAGGAGTTGAACGCACTTTGTAGGCAGATACAACTGCGGATGATGACAGGACGAATGCCCAGGTGACTGCTAACTTGGGTCTAATTAAGGAAGGGTCACAGATGGGATTTTGGCAGGAATTAGGCCATGGACCGGTTGCAAGGATCCATCCCGGCATTTGCCTGGTAGTGAAAACGGGAAGCCATGGGAAAACCATTTTCAAGACAGCCTAGTTGGGTTTAGAACCTACACTACCCCGATACCAACAAGGCACAAGCTAGCGCAGTAGTGCTCACAGATTATTAGACCATTATTATACTGGCCCCGGTGGCCGATAGCACCAACGCTAACGCGCTACTGGGCACGATCCCGTCAGCCCGGATGTCCGTATTCAAATCCATCCCCTGGCGATTTTATAGCCTGGGAATGAAGCTTGAATTGGGGCACCACGCCAACATTTTTATGGAGGGAATTTAAAGCTAACTTAGCAAAACGTACACTTGAGAAGGCCACTGTCAGCGATCTCCAATTTCCGGAATTGCTACAGTTCCCTACTGTAGCGTGACTCAACGTGCTCGAAGGAGGGTAAGTTACACTCGATTAATAAGGCAACACTGAACAGTAGCTTCCGATACGATAAAGTACTAGTTAAGCTGTTAAGACCTTGATACCGTTATCTGAAACTGAAGTAAGCCACTTGTCTGATTGCTGGGAAAACATCTTGGTTTAGGCCTGTACACCAATGCTCCTCGAAAGTTCCTGTCTAGCTAATGGGCTTTTATAAATGCTGTTTGTTCATCATCATCATATTCATTTCCCCTTTTCCCGCTAACACTGGGTGGGGGCAAATATGGTCCCTCTCCACTTTGTTCTGTCGTTCCACCATACCTCTTCCAACACGGTGTTCCAATACAGGTTCCGTTTTCTAATTCTATACTTCACCAAGTCCATCCAACGCATTCTTGGTCTTCCTCGTCCTCTCTTCCCTATCATCCGTCGTTCCAGTGCTCGTCTTGGTAGCCTTTCTTCATTCATCCATTTGACATGTCCAAACCATCTCAATCTGTTTTGCTCCAGTTTGTCATTTAGTTTCTGTACTCCCATTTCTTTCCGTATATCTTCACTTCTCACTCTATCTCCTCGTTTTCTGAACCATACTTCTCAGGAATCTCATCTCAGCTGCCTGTACCCTGCTCTCATCCCTCTTAGTCATTGTCCAAGTTTCTGCTGCATATATCATTATAGGAACATAATATGATGTTTGCTATGACATGCAACCTTGACACATTCACCTGATTACTGTTATGTGAAACCAGAGGAGTACAAATCGTTTTTTTTACCTGATCCATTCATGCCCGTACATCAGGCAGGCCGGCGTCAAGCAAGGGAAATCCAAGTAGGCTTTTTGACTCCGGACGGGCAGGTCGAACCCAACACAACTTGCTACAGACCTGCTCGTTAACTAGGAACAGTTAGTGCCTACCCGATATGTCGTGCGTGGGTATTGCGTATTCCTTCTCCTGTTCTCTTGCAAACGTCCATTACAATTTCATTATAACTTTACAGTATGTAACTTCTCGATATTGTAAAGAACCATGAGCCAGAGACAAACTGCTCTCTTCAACCATGAATATGATTTTTTGCTTTAAATTTTTAAAAATATACAAAAATTAAGTAACGCATTTCCTATTTGTTGAGCAGGACTTTAAAATGAACCACGTGGGGTAGCCGTGCGCGTTAAGTCGCGCACCACGACAGTGTAGGGGGTGGGGGTGGGAGGGGGGGGGAGGTGCGGCAAGTCTGGAGATTGGACATTCAAGTCCTGGCGCTGACGTCGGTTATCCAGAATGTGGTTTTATCCCTGGATTTCCAACACTTCTTCGGGTTTAATATCTCATTTTAAGTCCCGGGGCACCCGTCCCAATCCCGACCCTAATATGTATAGTTATACACACTACTACAATCACCACAGAAACGCAGGTTATCAGACACGTTCAACATTCACCCAAGTTAAAGGGGCTGATTACAAAGCTGTCCCAAGGCCCTAAATTGAATTAACAACAACTTGAAAATGTGGCAGCAGTCGGGGTTCAAACCAGAATCTCATGCTGTCCAGACAGGTGAGATCAACCACATAATCCAATGCGAATCTAGGCTCCGATCACAGTTTCAAGTCTTCTCAGCAGATATAACCACTCCAACCACCACAGTTCACCACAGACCAAGTTTGCAGAGTATTTTACCAGACAAATGTTAAATTCGCGCGATTTGGATAACCCGCTGAATGAACAGGACATGATTACAACCATAAGCACGCAACTTCCCGTTAGCGGGCAGCAATTCCTAGCCGCCGCTAACGTAAGTACGGCTATCGAGGCGGAAGAATTATTACATAATCACGATGAAACAAATAATCAGTTTCACGGGAGGGATAAGAGACAGGTTGAGATCGTTAACACGGCCGAGATCATTAATCCGCAGGTGACACAAACCAAGACTCAAGGGACAACTACTGGGAATAACCCGTGACGAGGTAATGAGGAAGAAAGTGAGAGGAGATTCCAGCCACGATACAATGAAAACCAGAGAGATAGATATTATAATGACGGGAGATACAATCAGAAAAGATATCAACAGGAGCGTTTTTATGGAAGACAGGAGGCACCATATCGAAGAATAAACTAGGATAACAGATATAATCAAGGATGGCAAGGAAGACGGCACGATGAACGAGCCGGCGGAAGGAACCAACGGTACCATGAAAAATCCGAACCACAGGATAAACATTGAAACTGGAACCAGAGATATGAGGAGTCGCAGCGTTATCTGGACGAGTTACACACAGCTGGGGGAGAAGAAAAAGACCGCTGGGAACGGCCAATGGACAAGCACAGGAATCCAGACACTCACATGGAGGAAGACGGGGCGCAAAGCTTGTTAATGAAACAAGAAAATCAGGAGAAGGGACGGCCACATCAAAATGGGGGGCGACATGATAAAAAAAAATCCCATTAATTGATAAACAAGATAGCCTGAGGAATGAACGGTGTTCGGGAGAAGATGGATGGATTGTAGCCAACATTACGGAGTGGATAGCTAGACCGGAGGATTGTTTGGAGGAGATCATAAAACCACAGAAGGATACCTTGACACAGTTGCCTGTAATTTATGCACGAATTGGCGGATTAAGGGTCAAATGCCTGGTTGATACTGGTGCTCAGGTCTGTCTAGTATCTGAGGCCTTAGTGCGAGAGATAGGGCGGAATTATGATGTACCTATAATTCCAGTCCCTCAGATGAAAGTACGTGGCGTTATTCCTGAGCGCACCGTGACTTGTAAAACACAGGCATATCTAGAGTTGGAAATTCTGGAGCACACTTTTGCTCAGACTTTCGTGATTTTGCCGAAGCTAAATTTCAATATCATTCTTGGATCAAATTTCATATGTGCATATCAAGCAGTTATCGACTTACACCAAAATACAGTCAGCTTTAAGAATATTGAAGGAATGAGGAAAGTTGGGCTAAATATGGATGGAGTAACAACCGGAAATGAGGCGAGCACCTGGTTGCTAGAGGCTATTAACGAGGAGACAGAGGAACAATTAATGGAGTTGGACACTGATGACGTCACTACTGCTATCGTCGAACTGGAAGAAAAGAAGAAGAAGAAGGCATCGAGATATGGGCATTGTTGGCTGAAGGAGATGACAACACGGACGACTTTGAAGAACAACTACAGGAGCGGCTGAAAGGAGTTCAATTAAAGGGTGCAGAGAAGGAGAGACTTGAAAATATACTCAGAAAACATCGAGAGGTTTTTGATACTGTACCTGGGAAGGTCTTAAACTTAAAATATTCTATGCAAGTGGATGATTGGTCCCCATTTCGAAGCAGATTGTATCCAATACCAGAAAAACACCATAGTCAAGTCAAACGGATAATTGAAGGAATGCTACAGGTGGGAGTTATACGGAAGACACCCACACCATTCCTTAATGCAATTTTGGCTGTTGCCAAACCCAATGGGTTTATTATGCTCTGATTGGACGCAAGAATGCTCAATATGCGATTGTTGCCAGAATATGACCAAGCGCCGTAAATACGTGACGTATTAAAAGGATTTAGAGGAAAAAGCATATACTCGAGTGTGGAATGGACCTCAAGTTTTCACCATATTGAGTTAGATGAGAAATCCCAATTGTTGACAGGTTTCTTGTACGACAATCAGACTTTCACGTTCTGTAGAATGCCTTTTGGGGTCAAAACATCTGGTTGTGCCCTACTAAGTGTTCTAGACCGTAATCTAACTGATGAGGTTAAAGATATGACTGTCAGGTACATTGACAACATATTGCTGGCCTCTAACACTGTTGAAGAACATATGAACAATTTGGATAAATTATTGGAAAACCTTCGCACTTCAAACTTCAAAGTCAACCTCAAGAAGTATAATTTCTTCAGGGACGAGATACTGTATTTGGGCCATGTAATCGACAGAGAGGATGTGAGACCGAACCCTGCCAAAATTGAAGAAATTAAGAAGTTCCCCTCACCAACCAGGGTGAAACATGTTCGTGTTTTCTTGGAGTTACGGGATTTTTCAAAGAAAATTGTCCGGGGTACACTGAGATGGTAGCACCTATGCAGGAACTCCTCAAAAAGAATAATAAGTGGCGTTGGAATGACAGTTGGGAGAAGTCCTTCCAGGCTACAAAACTCCTACTGCAAAATTGTATTAAATTAGGCTACCCAGATTTTAGTCGCAAGTTTGTCATCCAAGTTGACGCTTCGTTTATAGGCAATGGAGCCATGTTATACCAGTAAGATCCGAGTAACCTTCAGAACCGGTCTTACCTAGCATTTGTAAGTCGCAAGTTACGTAAGCACGAACGTAATTACACTGTCACAGAGCTGGGGCTTCTGGCTATACTTCACGCTCTGTAGCAGTGGAGAAATATAATATTTGGTCACCCCATAACGATAAGAACGGATCACAAAGCTATTACGTTCTTATTTAAAACTACTATGCTCAGTGAACGGATTACCTGATGGTCAATTTATATCCAACAATTTGACATCGAGATCGAGCATTGCCCTGGCAAATTTAATGTTATACCGGACGCTTTAAGCAGAAACCCTGAAGCGGAAGTTGAAGAGGAAGCTGTAGTAAATCACATTGAATTGACTGACAATGACCACAGATTCCTGGATGAATTGAGGGAATTACCAAGAGAACAAGAGGCTGAACCTGGTATGCTACAGATGATACGATTCTTTAAAGGAGAACTACCGGCAGGAACACCAGAACACCGAGAAGCTCTACAGAAGGAAGGAAAATACATGTACTTGAACGGTCTACTACTCAAATTTGTAGACGAGGGACATTCTAAATTACGGATTATGGTACTAGCTTCATTGCAGCGTGGATTAACCTGGCACGTGAATGAAAGTCTCAGGCATATCGGGACAGATAAGTCAGAAGCGACCATCGCCGAAGCATTCACGTGGCCTCGCATGAGAACAACCATATGCGAAGTCATTAAAACATGTGACTCATGCTAGCGTACAAAACCGAATAACTACTTAATGAAACAATATCCTAAACTTGTGTTGCCGCAAAAGCCTTGTGAGCTACTTGCGATTGATACCTACGGTCCAATTCCTAAGGGAAGGAGAGGATGCCGACATCTACAGGTTTGCTTAGATGTATTCTCAAAATTCGTGGTTTTGTGCCCCATACAAAAAACACTTCAAAACAAGTTCTAAGCCACATTAAAAATAAAGTTATTCCGACCATGGGAAAACCTGAGTTCCTATTATCTGACAACGGGAGCAACTTCACCTGTAATGAATTCAAGAAGGGAATGGTAGATCTTGGAATAAAACATATTTTATCCTCGATTCGGCATCCATCCGCGAATCCGTCAGAACGCGTAATGAGAAATATTTCCATGTTTTTAGAGTATTTGTGCCTAATGAACATCACAAATGGGTAGATCGTGTGAAGGATATTGAAATCTGCATAACTTTAACGAGACACGAATCTACAGGTCAGATACCCATGGTTTTGCACAACAACAGAACACCGGAGGGATCGTGGGGTAATGTTATCACGTGCCCACGTGATCTCATGCCAGCACATGATTTAAGGATCCAAAACACCATCACACATATGAGAGCTCAAGCGGATCGAAGATTGAGAAGAGTACGAGGGAAAAGTTTCCACCGGGAACTGGTCGAAAACGAGTTGGTATTAATTAATAAATCTCCGTTATCTGATCCATCAAACAAGGTATTTCACAAGTTCTGTGTCAGATATCTGGGACCGTTTATGATAGTCCAAAATCTTGGAAACAATGCATACAGAGTGCAGGAGTTGAGCACGGGCACGCAAGCAGTTTATAATATTGCTAACATGAAAGTTTACAATAAACCTGACCCATGGGAGCCGAGAAGAAACGACATCGTAGCTGCAAATTATGTGGGTGTGTGAGAACGCACAAAATATATGGGGCACGAGTGAGCCAGCACTTGGAGGAAAACATAAACATTGGTTTGTTTATAAGTTCTACTGTAAGCAGTCTTGGATAGCTATGTTGACATCTATTGTATGAGAGACAGCGAGATGGAAGGGAGACCCGTCTTGCCTGTGGCGGCGAGCATTTGGAATGTGCTCATTAGGGGCGAGTGGCCGAGCTCTGAATGACAGCAGGGGTGATTGGAAACGTAAGAATTGAGGGAGCATGCCACTGTCTGATTGATGTGCTGTATTCTAGCGAAAATTGACTTCTACCTAAGTTTAATTTTCACCTATTAAGGGGTGAATGAGCCCTTAAATGTATGCCTACATTTAAGTCCTCGAATATTTTATTTTCTTCAGCTCTAATACAGCCCAGTTGAGGCAAAGGTTGGTCTTATTTGGAAATAGCAGTCTGTCCGGATGAACAGTGTAATTCTGTCGATATCGCCAGTGAAACAACTGCCAAGTTAAATATAGCCAAATCTGAGAAAAGGAGAAAGGCAGGGCAAGTTAGATGTCCGTTGAACAGTTCAAATAAGAGGAGTGGAGTTTTCCTTGTCTTTGAAGACGTTAGAGCAAGAACGCAGGGGGCAAGTAAGGACGGAGATAGTGACCAGACGAGAGAGTGGGAGAAGGTCAGCACCCTGGAGTCACCAAATTATTTGAATGAACAGCCAATAAGAGCGAGACGCTACTTTTAGGCGCGGTGCATATTTGCGCGCGGATTCTGGAAAATGTGTGTTCCCACGATGCAAATTTCTGCACGAGAGTGTCAATTGATTGTGCTGATTTTTACAAATCGAATGAGATGTGTCTGAAGTCTGTACGACTATTATTTATATTTATTGCGGAGCAAATTACCCCTTCCACTTGATATTTGGGTAAAACATATAAATACTAACGTCTGTGATTAGACGCCGACCACTTTTATTCTGAGTGGAGACTCAGACTTCCATTATAACACTTTAAAATACTTTAACATTTGCGAATGCTATGGCAGCATTTAGGACTTTGATAGATAATTGTGTTGCGTGTCGAGCAACTTATGTGATAATAGTGTATGTGCTTTAGGTGGAGACTGTCCACATATTGTAGGGAAAGTTATTCGGCTCTGCAAATGAACAGTTGGGCGAATTGAGTAGCTCATTATGCAGTATAGATTGTAGCCTGAATTTAATAATAGTAATAATAATAACATTATTTCAACAGCAAGATGTTCGTCTCCAGGAAGAGAGAAATGGACCGTGTCGTGTCCTATGATATGATATCTAGCATCACGGGCTAGATATGCAGAAGGAGGATGGCAGCAGTGCTGTCACAGCTCCGGACAGATCCAGAAAGTGTTGAGTACATAATTAAATTTATTTAATTTTGGTCGGGGCGGAATCATGAACAATGTTGGGAAATTTGTGTTGTAAATAAGAGTTGCTTTGCTGTGCGTAAATGTAAATTCGTTTCGCTGACATAACTATTAAATAGCATAACGTGACTTGGATGTAAATATTAGATATGTTTTTGTATGTTTTTCTTGTAGCTTTAGCCCTTTGATATGACTGTAGAGTGCTTGCTTTCATGTTGCTTACGCGCATGAACACGAGGCGCTATCGAATTTACTTACGGCTGAAACGTTAGATAAGGGTGATAAATGGGACTGATTTAATATAATGGTAGACATGGGGGAAATTTCAAGTCTTTTTGTTTGTTTTATAATTGTCCAGGCAAATGCTTGTATTGTTTTGCTTTGTGCAACTGTGGTTGCCACAGAAGGCAGTTCGCCTATCTGTAGTCATATCTTAGATATTTTGTTTTGGTTAGATATTCTTGATCTGGAGTACATGTGGGGTCATTTTGGTCAAGCCTAGAGATGTGTGTGTGCTTTGTGTGTTATATTCTTCGATTAGTGAGCAGAATTGGACATGGTGATCCATTTTCCGTCGCTACTATTACTTCAGTATGCGTGCCTGAGGGGCGCATTGCTGATATGTGAATTTTGAGACCCAAGGTGGGTTTGTAAAGAAAATGATGATTTGTGATATATTTTGTCTCGCGTTTTCAAGAGCCGGGTGGCTACTTAGAATTCAGGCCGAGGCTTGGATATTTGTTGACACACACAAAAGCACGTTGGAGCTTGAACGACCTAAGTACTCAGATCCTTGAATATGATAAGCGGTAGCGTGCGCGCTTAGCATTTCTTTTGCTAATTAGTTAAATGTCTTGCCTGGTAAATTATAATTTGATTTTTGAAGTAATTGGGGAGCTCCCCATGCCGTTATCTAACTGTTTTCAGGCCGTATTAATTGAAGTGTTACTTGTAATTGTTTTATCAGCCTGATGAGGCAAGTTCTATTTTGTTGTTGCTGTTGCTTGGATTGCAGCCAAGTTTTGTAAAGTGTCTATTTAAAGGTCGCAAACGGCGAACCGATTTCCTTGTATGTCACGTGATTGCCTTGTTTTGTTTTGTATGACCTAAGACCAATTGATCGGCTGTCGATAATTTGTAAATATACAAAACGTGTATGTTTGAATTTTATATAAGGGTTATATTATGTCAGTGTGTATATTATTATATTAGCCATTTAGGGTTTGTTTTCCCTGTTATTGTCATGATCTGCAACTCGCAGTACGGGAATTCTTGACTTAATCGTTTGATCGAACGGAATTGAATTCTCGTCACGTACTCACATCTTTTAATGTCCGACAGCGCGGTCTTATCACATAAACCTTGTCTTTGAAAATTTTTGTAATCTTGTTTTTTTTTTTATTAATTGTAATTTTCATTGGAGGTGACGTATTGGTCTACCTCGTGTTCACAGCTGTCACAGCTGATTGTGTGTTGAGGTAGCTTATTTTGAACTGATGCTTTTAATCAGTTATTTCATTTTGAAGAGCCTCCGTGGCTTAGGCGGCAGCACGCTGGCCTCTCACCGCTGGGTTCGTGGTTCAAATCTCGGTCACTCCATGTGAGATCTGTGCTGGACAAATCGGAGGCAGAGAGGTTTTTCTCCGGGTACTCCGGTTTTCCCTGTCAAAATGTCATTCCAGCAACACTCTCCACTATCATTTCATTTCATATGTCATTCATTTAATCATTGACCCAGAGGAGTGCGTCAGGCCTCGGCAGCCAGCACAGCTCATATCCTCGCCGCTAGATGGGGGCTTCATTCATTCCATTCCTGACCCGGTCGGAGACTGGAAGCAGGCTGTGGATTTTCATTTCATTTCAATTTGACGGCTGACTTGAGTTGAGGGTGCTTTGGAAACAAATACGAGTGGGACTTCCCGAGTCCTTGTCCGGTTTTTTTTTGACATAGTATCAGATACCGGGAAGTCGCGTGTGGGTTACTGGGTCACCCGCAGGTTACTTGTGACAGGCCAATGACCCAGGGTACCACACAAGGGTGGATATTTTTATTGTTTGACAGATTTTTATTCCGTATTTAATTGTTATTGTTTAACCTGTCATATACCTTATTTGTAACTTTAGTTCCTTTATGAATCCTAGAATTTATAAGAAGCACGTTCTCCTCATACTTCTTTTTATGGACCGATCACGACCCCGAATGTCAGTCTTGTGTAGTGCTTCTTTTCCTAAGGGTACAATATATTTTAATTATAATTATGATTCTTTTCTTGTTTTGTTTTAGTATTCTTTTTATACTGTATATATAATTTGATTTAACATATTAGGTGATAATGCGAAAAATATTAATGTAAATGGTTAAAAACACAAATAGTAACACTAGACCAGTGGTCGCCAAACCGTAGCTCGCGAGCTACTGGTAGCTCGTGGGGAAATTTCAGACGCAGCTCATGGGTTCGCTAAGTTGCACTACTAATCCCCCACATTCCCACTACGCGTCCCGCGCGTCTCTTATTCAGTGTATGGTGTGTGATCGTGAGTACTGGCTATTTTGTTTCTCTTGCGTTTTATGCATACTACGGACTTCGGACTGTTGTAATAACGGCGAGTTCCAGCAAAAAAAACTGATCATTTTCATGTTGAATGGGAAACTGATTACTTTTTACCCATGTAAAAGACAAAACGTGCGTGCTTACTTTGTAATGCAAAAGTAGCAGTTGGGAAGAAAGCAAACGTCGAACGTCATTACAAAACCGTTCACTCCAGTATTGAAAAGTATTTCCCTCCGAATTCTTCCTTAAGGAAAGTGAAGGTAATTTAACTGAAATCTCAATTACATGATCAATAATCTACTTTTTTTCAAGAAATTATACAGCAACAAATCAGCAAGAGGCATCTTTTCGTGTTTCCAAAATTATTGCTCAAAATAAAATAGAAACTTACGAAAATGGTGAATTAATCAAAGAGGCATAGAAGCTGCAGATACCCTTTTAACAATTTTAAAAACAAAGGTGAGATAATGTCTGTTATTCAATCTGTTCAACTGTCATCAAATACAATTATGGGAAGATGTAGTTTCACAACTTGAAACTGACTTAGACCGCTGCAGTTATTTTCCCCTGAAACTTGACTAATCAACAGATATAATTTAGTTGATACAGCTCCGTTGGCCATTTTTATAAGAATGGTTTTAGATGATTTCCAAGTAAAAGAAGAGTTGGTAAAAGTTTTACCACTTCAAGGACATACTATGGGACAGGACATATAATATATTCAGCTTTTAAAAACCTCATCGACTCTGAAAATTTTGCTTTACAAAAGTTGGTGGGCTTGGCAACCGATGGAGCTCCTGCAATGGTAGGTAGCGGCAAGGAATTCATTGCCTTGTGTCGTAAAGATAACAGGTTTCCAATGTTTCTGTCTCACCATTGAATAGTACACCAGTACTCATTATGTGATAAGTCTTTATGTAAGAGCAATGTAATGAAAACAGTCGTAAAAAAAGTAAATAAAGTGAGATCTCATGCACTTCAAAGACGTTTGTTCAGGACTCTGACTGAAGAGCTAGAATGCCAGAATGGTGATCTACTGCTTCATACAGAAGTTCGTTGGCTTAGCAGAGCCAGGGATTTGCAACGTTTAAAGAGTTACTTCCTGCCTTGGTGGATTTTTTTAAAGAACGAGGTGAATCATTACCTGAGCTAGAAGATCTGGTTTGGCTGCAAGATTTTGCATTTATTGTAGACATAACCGAAAAGCTAAATACCCTTTACTTGCAGCGTCAGGGCAAAGATAAAGATTTTGGTGGAACCATTTCGGATGTGGTCTCAATTCACAAAAAAGCTGGAGCTGTGGGGAAAGAATCTTACCTAGGGTGAATGCAAACACTTCGCCTGTTTGAAGCAGACCCTTGACAAGAAAGGCCCTTCACAGCCCTCTTACAACAACAAAGAACATATTGCAGCTTTTTCAGACTTCAAAAATCAATTTAATCAACGCTTTCAAGACTTCAAAAACATTTCCATTGTAGCACAGTTCGTCACGTCCCCGTTTGTAAAAATTGATGCTGAAGAATTCTCTACTTGTGTCATGCAATATTTTAAAGAAGAGAACGCTGCAGTGGAGATGGAAATGATTGATTTTCAAAGTTATCTTTCATTAAAATCACTCACTTCAAGCAATACAAATACTTGGAGTCTTCTTCCTAAGCAAAAATATACAATTTTGATTCAGGTTGGTTTACGAGTGAAGGCAATGTTCAGCGCAACATATTTATCTGTGTGAGATTTCATTTTCCAGTATGAAATTCATTAAAAAAAAAAGAACAGGAACCGGTTGACTGATGAACATTAGGACAACTGCATTCGAATGGCTGCTTCAACATATGACGCTAACATTAAAAATATTGTTGATGATAAAAAAAAAGAGTGCACATTATACTATGGTTTTCTAATGCAAATATGTTGTTATTTAAATTTTTACGCTATTAATTGCAATGTTAGAAATTGCATTTAATTAGATATTAAATATAAACTAGAAATGTATATTTTTATAGATAATTAACAACTGTGTGATTTAAACAAATACATGTATTATTTTCTTACTTTGTTGGGTAGCTCACGGTAAGGTTTATGAGCTGTAAGGTAGCTCAGTCTCTTAAAAATTTGGCGACCACTGCACTAGACCTTTAGTAATTATAATAATAAGAAATTTATGTTATAAGTTAATGTATATTTAGGTAATAGTTTTTAATGCGACGTATATATACTTAATTGCTGTTCATGTTAGACAATCCAGGTGGTAGTTCATTAAGTAGTGATGGTATAATATAATTTAGTCTCTATAAATCATAGCTATTTATACATAAAGGTTTTAAATATTTAGTACTTGTTATAATAATAATAATAATAATAATAATAATAATAATAATAGAAATGATAATATTAATAATAATAATTCTCCAATTTGCAATTTCTCCTTGCAGTAGGATTTCCATTTTACTTGCTACATCACAACTTACCGTACACACCATATTAACTGCCAAAACAAACCTCACAGAAACCCATGTGCCATCGCAACAGGCTCTGATAAACCTAGCAGGTCATGGCGAGCTTATAGGCAGACATTGATCTGAGCTTATGTTCCGGTTTGGACTCTTGCGTCAATGTCACAACAGGTTACAGTGTGGCTGGTGGCTGAGTAGGCTATTAAGGTGATCAGGCGAAGGCAGGTTCAATGTGTAGGCTACATCTCTGTGTGAAACACTTATCTGATTGATGGAAAAATCTGTTGGTCACATCCACTGATCACTGTGGACTAACTCGAAATCTGCCGCTCATGTAGCAGTCAAGTTCTTTGATGTTTTTTTTATTCATTCATTGTTCGGCTCTGAGGTTAAATGGTTAGCACGCTAGGCTTTGGCTCAAAGTACCCCGGGTTCGATTCCCGGCCAAGCCATCAGGGATTTTAATCTTCTGAGGTTAATTCCAGTGGCTTGGGGACTGGGTGTATGTGCCGTCTTAATCATCACTTCATCCTCATTACGACGCGCAGGTCGCCCACGAGCGGGGCGCCGTCTCGGGCGAAGCCACGGCCACCAATCCTGCAGTCATCATCTACGTACACTAATCCCAGTTGTGCACATACCCAGTCCATGCAGTCATTTACAGTCTTAACTCGCCTTAACGGAACATCACCCCGCCCCGCCGAACAATGCCATTCATTATAATTTTTGCATTCCTAAACTTGCTTTTAGCTTTTCTGCCTAGTTCGTAGAGCTCCCCCATGATGTAATCAGCTGCAGCCCTCTTCTTCAAATCGTTCGTCCCTACATGGAGCAACAACACTTTAACTTTTTCACAGTCCTCTACATTTGCTTCTTCCACTTGTTGGGCAAGCTGGTCAATTTTAATCCCCGGATAGCACCGCACTTTCGTACCTGATTTCCTCGAGATATTCGCATTCCATCGTATCATAGAATCACCCATTATGATAACGTCATCCTCAGTTTGCTTCTGCACGCCCTCTTCCACATTGATCCCAATAGAAAGCCGTTCAGTCACATCCTTCACCGTTTCTTCTGATTCACGAAGCTTTGCTCTAAGTTCCTGTATTATTTGATCCCTTGCTTTGGTTTTCACCCTCAAACAGTCCGGCGTATCACATACTTTACAAAACCAGTTCCCGACATCACAATCCTCCTTCTTGACCTTAATACAGCCGAAGTGAAACCATTTCTCACATAGTCCACACTGAACACCGTTCTTCAATGTTTTACTGCACGTCGAACACTTTAAAGCCGCCACTGGATCATTTGCCTGATTCACATTTGGTGTAACAGGGCCTGGATTCACTTCCACTCCACCAATAACTAGCAACGCAGCTATCACTAGGGCTATAAACCACAAGTTACTAGGCCCCGTACGCACACACAACCATCGGAAATCCCGACTACCCTTCGCATACCACAGTCCGATCCTTGCGTGATAACACTACAGAGAACAACACATTTCAGCACACCTGCGAGCTTGGGAAAAACACGACCTTTCACTTTTACTGCCAACTGCCAACACGCTATGTGTTGCTGCTCCGTGAAAACTAAATGACTACATGTTTGTCTAATGGGGCTGTTTACCTGAGTGGGCTATGATTCGCCTAACTTTAAATGAGTATGTTAATGGTTCTTGGACCTTCTGAACTACTATACATCAATCTCTGTCATTCGCCACGGCTTAGGTAACCTCTCGTATTGACCTCACCCAGCTTATTAGCGTGATGTTGAAATCAATATTACTTTAGTATTATTAGTACAGTACTGTACATTGTACAACTTTCCCAATAAGCATCTTTGCGTTGCGTTCATAGCCTCACTTCCGTCACTATGTCACTGCCTGCGTGTTATTGAAAATATTCACGCTTGCCCTGTTGCCTAAAAGCCTGATTATGGGTGAGCTCTCCAAAAATGTGTGTTCGTTTAAGTTGGATGGGTTATTTTTCTTAGCTATTATAAATAGATCTATGGCTTGTATCGTTCCGGATGACTTGTAATAGACCACCCACACTGTGGTAGCAGCATTGCTTTCTATATTAATTTTCAAGATTTCCATATCATTAGGTTGTTATTGGTGTTGTTAATTAATTTGAGGGGTTTGATGCATCTTGGTCATCATTCCCGTGTAGTTGGGTATGTGCTGGACTTGTCTGATAACCTGTATTCCAATGATGACTGTATTCGTGTGTAAAACTGTACTAGGAACAGGGATGGGGTAGGCACCCTGGTACTTGAACTAACGTACTATCCCGATATTTTCCTGGAGGGGGTGTGGGAAAACCCAGGGAAGCACCATACCAAGGATAGCTGCTGTCAGCGCCGGGATTCGAACCGCAATCTCTGGACTTGCTGCAGCTGCCCTCGCAAGATGTAACTAGCACGGTTCTTATCAATAGGGGCAGATGATCTAGAAATCATGCTCCTTAGAAGCAACAAAACGTCAATTACCACCAAGAGCTTTACACTGTTCCACCAAGCCAACTCTCTACTTCCAGGCAATACACATACCATCTGACGCTTAGTTTTTATGGTTATGGAATATCTTAACAATTAAGGATTAAAAGTTTATTAGATATGAAAGTAACGAATAAATCAAACGTCATCCATATTTTTAAAACACAAATTTCATCGTTCAAACCTTCAATCAATATATCAATCCCAAGTTTGACAAGATATAGCCTACTACAGTATCAGAACATGCTTTGTAGTACTGTACTGTATAGTGAACCCTTCAGAATAGCAGGGTTTATGTGCAAGAATCTTGATCAAGGGGTCGCGCTCAGTTCATAGTGTGATGTTTACGTCCGCCAAACAACATGCTTTACTGAGGCAAGGGTCATAGGATTAAAACTATAATTAAGAAAGTAAGGAGACAAGACGTAAAATAATAACATGATTTAATGACTAATTGTGCATAAAAAGAAAATAAACAACAATAATAAACAATATCCTCCCTGAATTTTCCCATAACAGGAACATCTATCAATGTTGAGGAGTCAGACGGATCTCCCCCTTTATAAAAATGTGGATCCATGTTCCACTACCTTGCATTTGGATTTTTATGTACGCGTGATGACTAACTACGAGAAATGAGTACTTGGATGACTGTTCGTTTACAACGGGTTAACAGCCACGGTGCTCACGAACAATCATCGCGTAAATCAACGTTTATGGATATGGGCATAGTACTAATAAAAAACCTTAAATCTAATGCTGACACACGCACTACAAATCTACTATTTACAGGAATCTCCCTGAGACCCTCATTAGTGCGATGACGCACTTAACAAGCTGAGCTGCCAACCTGGCCAATTGCTCAATAAACACACAAGGAAAAACAGCATTGCACGTGACTTCACGGGTCACTGAATGGAAAATAAACATGGAATAAAACCAACAATAACAAAAGCCTGACCGGCTAAGATTACTTTATATGAACAAAACTGCATGTTAAGGTAACGCTTCGGAGATTATCGTGATTCGTAGGCAACTCCCATTTATTTAAACAATTTTTACCATTGATCAGTTCTTATTCTGTATTTCAAGTAATTACGGAGTCAATAAGCGCTCCTCACTAATGACCTTGCTTGCAATGGTTCAGACCGCCTTGTGAAACATCTCCCCCTCTTCAATACTCATGTCCCAACTCCAGTGTATATAAATAACTGACCAGCTGTGCCGTTATCTCAAGGAACCAACAGCAACAAAAATCTCAACCACCTCAACATATGGTCAGACAATAATCAAAATATCCACAATTGCCCTCGCAAGGTTACAATATGGATCTGGCACCAAGCTGACAGAAATCAGTCTAAGCTGAAAATCCCGCTTGTAATGACCACAAAATACACACAATCACACCTCTGGGAATGACATGACGATTTTCACACAGGTCTGCTGAATAGATGCTCGCAAACATTTAAAAAAAAATACAACCTACGATAGAGCTGATTGCTCTTCGTCACAAATTACATTGCTCCAAAGGCAATAATCTCATTGAATCTGATCAATAATAAACCTTAAACAATTTAATTACCCTCCAATCTACTATATCATTATACCACATCAAAAAAAGTTTTGCATCACCTCGGTTCCAAGAGTTCCGGAACCTTTAAATACAAAGGGAATAGAGATCAACACAAACAACATTTCAGCTCGTTTTATTGCTCATGAGACCCACACATTGCATGTTGTACCATCATACAGCTAGACTTTCAGCATTTGTGGTCCAGATTGCAGTACACACCACTACCTCTAATACCCAGTAGCACGTCCTCTTGCATTGATGCATGCCTGTATTCGTCGTGGCATACTATCCACAAGTTCATCAAGACACTGTTGGTCCAAATTGTCCCACTCCTCAACGACAATTCGGCGTAAATCTCTCAGAGTGGTTGGTGGGTCAAGACGTCCATAAACAGCCCTTTTCAACATATCCCAGGCATGTTCGATAGGGTTCATGTCTGGCGAACATGCTGGCCACTGTAGTCGAGCGATGTCGTTATCTTGAAGGAACGCATTCACAAGATGTGCACGATGAGGTCGAGAATTGTCGTCCATGAAGACAAATGCCTCTCCAATATTCTGCCGATATGGGTGCACTATGGGTCGGAGGATGTCATTCAGGTATCGTAAAGCCGTTTCGGAGCCTTCCATGACCACCAGTGGCGTACGTCGGCCCCACATAATGCCACCCCAAAACATCAGGGAACCACCACCTTGCTGCACTCGCTGGACAGTGTGTCTAAGACGTTCAGCCTGACCAGGGTGCCTCCAAACACGTCTCCGACGATTGTCTGGTTGAAGGCATATGCGACACTCATCGGTGAAGAGAACGTGATGCCAATTCTGTGGGGTCCATTCAGCATGTTGTTGGGCCCATCTGTACCGCGCTGCATGGTGTCGGGGTTGCAAAGCTGGACCTCGCCATGGACGTCGGGAGTGAAGTTGCGTATCATGCAGCCTATTGCGCACAGTTTGAGTTGAAACACGACGTCCTGTGGCTGAACGAAACGCATTATTCAACATGGTGGCATTGCTGTCAGGGTTCCTCCGAGCGGCAATCCGTAAGTAGCGGTCATCCACTACAGTAGTAGCCCTTGGGCGGCCTGAGCGAGGCCTGTCATCGACAGTTCCTGTATCTCTGTACCTCCTCCATGTCCGAACAACATCGCTTTGGTTCACTCTGAGACGCCTGGAAACTTCCCTTGTTGAGAGCCCTTCTTGACACAAAGTAACAATGCGGACGCGATCGAACTGCGGTATTGACCTTCTAGGCATGGTAGAACTACAGACAACATGAGCAGCGTACCTTCGTCCTGGTGGAATGACTGGAACTGATCGGCTGTCGTACCCCCTCCGTCTAATAGGCCCTGCTCATGCATGGTTGTTTACATCTTTGAGCAGTTTTAGTGACATCTATGAACAGTCAAAGGGACTGTATCTTTGATACAATATACACAGTCAACGTCTATATGCCGGAGATCTGGGAACCGAGGTGATGCAAAACTTTTTTTGATGTGTGTATTAACTCAGTCCTACTTCTGAAACACAACATATCTCCGAGAGACGTTTTTAACCGCATTGCGTAACATATGCAAACACGGCCGTTCACATAGCTACGTTAGTTAAAACAACAAACAAAAACAAGAACCTTCCACTAATAACATATGCGAGCTGTTTCCATGCAAAAGGTGTGTCAGACCAAAACTAAAATACTACGTTAATCACACAAGCAAAGTATTTACAAAAATATGTCCCATAAACCATAAGTTAATTTATCAAATAATAAAGAATATTATATTGTACTCATCTCTCGTTCAGTCACCCGTCAAAGAACATCAGCTGCCTTCTCCCAATTGAATGCTTCTTATCTCATCTCAGCCATCTGGACGGAGTGTTGAGAATTCCAAACTTCTTCTATGGTAATCGATGTCATCTCTCGTGCTGATTCAGAAAGTTAGATTATTATACACTTGATATCTGACTACTTAATTCGCCGTTCCAGGTACTACTTTCCCCGTAACAGTTTGTTGGCGAATTACCGACGATACTGCCCCTACAAAATATAGTACTGTGACTATCTATCACTGAATTTAACACATTTACAATAACTTCTATGTCCTCATGACACGCAAAAGTATAACAGCCTACGTCCTTAGACGCACAAAATTAATAATAAACTTGTGTCTTCGACACACAAATGTAATACGTTCCGTCCTCAGACGAACACAAGTAAAAAGTCTACGTCCGTCGACGCACAGAGTAATAGTCAATGTCTTGGCTTTTCACGCCACTTATAAATGAACTGGCCCTAGGTCTTGATGGGGGGGGGGGGGAGGGGGGGAAACTATACAAAAATTTCTCGAAATAATGGTGGTACAGGAATGAAATAAATATCACTGAACTCGTAACATTGCACAGGTCAAGAATATGCCCATTAATCCTAGAATCGATCGTAGAGATTTTGTCTAGGCGATTTCCCGCGTGAATGCTAGTCACCGCGTACCCAAGCTGGTCGTGCCGCGCTCGTAGGCATTCATTTCTCATTGGTTCCACATTTTCTGTAACTTGGCGGTTTTTAGCGGATATTGGCGTCGTAGGAGTGTCTATTATCTTCATCAGCCACTCACGTTACTGCATCATATTTCTTCTAGGCACGAATATTACAATGAACATACCACAACCATGTCTCACTGCGCGTCGCTTCTATTTTGAGGTGGCCAACACCTGTCCTTCTGACACATCGCTAGGCTATTTCCTTTCACAGCTAAAGTATTTAGCCTTTTGTCAAACTGCTTCAGGTATGTCCCCGCTGTCTCCAACAAATGCTTGAAATTTCCTCATCTCCGTCTGGCTACTTTCATGATGCTGGTGGAAATATTTATTAATTGAAGAAATAAAACCATAGAATCACTTATCCAACAGAGGATAAAGGGTTCACAACTCTCCCACTCACAAAATTTCGAACTTAGGAATAAAGTCGACAATTTTAAAAGAATTCCGTAGGCCAATTTGTTTTATTTCAGAATCACCCCTTTCCTATTACTTGGTCTAGCCGCTCTTGTCTTGAATGGCATTTACTCGTTTTCATTTCCTGCTTGTATCTCCCCTCTCAGTCTGCTTGCATGACCCGCTGATGCCTGAGGCAACACTCTGCTCGTCTCGTTAATGTTTGTCAACACCAACTCTACTTCCTCCTTCACGTGCCGTACTCAACTGCTCCCCGTTCACTTTGTTGATAGTAGGACGTCCATATATTCAAACTGCATCGTTATTTCGGCGCTCTCATGGATCGCTTCTTCGATACTTTTTTAAGTTGGCTGCATTGTAAACTGACATTGTTCCTGTGCTTAACTCTTTCACTCTGTAAGCATTATTTCCAAGGTTTCTTACGATAGAATAGGGTCCTATGAACTTTTCGCAGAATTTACTGAAGATTTTCTTCTCTGGGTCCGATGTAGCGGGTCGTTTCACCAAAACGAGCTGGTTGATTTCAAGATCACTGTGAAACCTCTTATTTCTTACTCGCCGTAATCTGCGGTCTGCTTGTTTTCTCGTGTAGGCTCTCGTTCTCTCAATTCGCAGGTCAGGTGCTATCATGGGATCTTGTGGACAGTTAATGATGCTTTTCCACGTTCTCACTGGATACTCGTTCTTGTGTAGGACCATAGGGATTTGTCCTGTTGACTCGTGCCTGGTATAATTCATGCATGTCTCTACGTCCTTAATTTTATCCACCCATCTGTGATGTACATTGGGAATGAAGATTCTCAAGTATGATGTTACACATTTTATTGCTCTCTCACTTGGATTAGCTTGGGCATGTCGGATACTGCTTAAAATGTGTTTTATACCCATGTCCTCCATACCTTTCTTGAATTCGGCGCTTGTGAAATAACTGCCATGATCTGACAATATAAATTCTGGTTTTCCAATAGCTGTTTTGTTGCTTGGAATGCCTTCTCACACTCCGCATTCCATAACCATTTATTATTTTTCTTTAACATTTCCTGCATAGGAGCTACAGTCTCCGAATAACCTGGACAGTTTTCTTTAAAGAATCCCGTTACGCCTAAGAAAGCCCGAATGTGCTTGACTCTCGTTGGTGTAGGGAAATTCTTTATCGATTCGATCTTAGCTGGATTTGGCTTCACTCCCTCCTTGTCAATGACGTGACCCAAATATAAGATCTCGCTCTTGAAGAAATGCGATTTCTTCAGGTTTACTTTGAAATTCGATGCATTCAGGTTGCCCAATACTTTATCTAAATTCTCCATGTGAGTTTCAATGTTGTCGGATGCCAGCAGAATGTCGTCAATGTAGCGTACCGTCATCTCCTTAACTTCCTCGGTTAGATTCCGGTCCAGGGCTCGGATTAAAGCACAGCCCGCTGTTTTGACTCCAAAGGGCATTCGGACGAAGCAAAACGTTTGGTTATCGAATAAGAAGCCAGTTAGAAGCTGTGACTTCTCATCCAATTCAAGATGGTGGAAACTGGACGTCAAATCGACTGATGAATAAATGCTCTTGTTTTTAAAGCCTTTTAGTACGTCTCTGATAATTGGCGCTCTGTCATATTCAGGAAAAATGAGTCTCATGTTGAGATTTCTGGCATCTAAACAAAGTCTAATAGATCCATTTGGTTTTGAGACTGCCAAAATCGAATTTAGATAAGGTGTAGGTGTCTTCCTTATCACTCCAGCTTGTAACATCTCATCTATAATGACCTTAACTTGACCACGATATTTTTCAGGAATTGGGTACAACCTGCTCTTGAAAGGTGACCAGTCCTCGACTTGCATAGAATATTTGAAATTTAATATTTTCCCAGGTACTGTATCAAATACTGCTTTGTGCTTCCTTAAAATCTCTTCCAACTGTTTTCTGTGTTCACCTCCAAGTTGAATGTCATTGAGCCGCTCCTGTAGTAACTCTTCAAATTGTGCATCACTGTTATCTCCTTCTGTTAATAAATACCATATCTCCTGGGATTCAATCTCCTCATCTAGTTCCACAACAGCCCCTTCTATGATGTTATCTTCTGCCTTTCGTATCTCCTCTTCCGTCTCTTCTGATATTGCTTCCAATGCCCAAGAATTTACATCTCTTCCTGTAGTGATTTCATCCATATGCAATCCCACATTCTTCAGCTGATCATACTCTCTAAAACTGACTGTATTCTTGTGCAAATCTATCACTGCTTGATAGTCACAAATGAAATTTGCACCAAGAATTATATTGAAATTCATCTTTGCCATGATAATGAATGTTTGCCCAAAAGTATGTTCCAATATGTTCAGCTCTAAGTATGCCTGACGTTTACAAGTGACGGTGCGTTCAGGAATAACACCCCTCACTTTGAGTTGTGGTACAGGAATTACAGGAATATTCTGACTCCGTCCCAACTCTCGAACCAAGGCCTCCGATACCAGACTGATCTGTGACCCCGTATCCAATAAACATCTTATCTTAATTCCGCCAATCCTCGCGTATATAATGGGCATTTGCCTAATTTCATCGTTCCGTGGTTTCACCGTCTCCTCCAGGCAGTCTTCTGGCAAAGCAATCCATTCTTGTATGTTCGCTACTATCCATCCATCTTCAACTTCCGACTCTTGCGTTTGTAGACTGTCTTCTTTATCCAAATTTAGCATTTTTTTAGCTCCTTTGCGACTCCCCTCATCATTCTGTCGCTTATGCCCTTGATATTCCTCTTGTCTCAGTAGACTTCCAGCTTCCTCAGTATGTGTGTCTGGATTCTTCATGTTCCCAATGGCCTTTTCCCATCTTCCAAGCTCTCCACCTTGGCTAGCGTGTAACTCCTCTAGGTAATTTTGCGATTGAGCGTACCTATCATCCCAGTCATTTCGATAATTACGTGGCTCTCCTTGATGTTCACCTCTCCTTCCTTTCCATCTTTGATTGGCATTGTAATCACCGTATCTTCCATAAGGCCTGTCATTCCTTCGATTTTCACGCCATTGCTGATATTCTCTCTGTTGATATCTATTGTTGCCTTGGTATGATCTATTGTTATAGTTATTTTCGTTACGCTGGTATGGTCTGTTTTCTCCTTCCTCCTGGTTTCGCCTAGGTGTGGATGTGCTTGTATTAGTACCCTGCGTTTTAGTGTTTGCCTGTTTAGGTTTTATGACCTCTGTCGTATTGACTAATTCCAGCTGTCTTCCTCCTCTATAATGACTATGAGATGTAGTCTCATCGATCTGACGTAATATCTGCTCTGCATGTAGGGCCGTACTAACGTTCGCTGCGACTAGTACTTGTTGCACGTTGACTGGCAATTGCCTCGCTATAGTCATCACCAGATCTGCTTCATTTAAAGGGTAATCAAGGTCGCGAAATTTAAGCATTTGCATGTTAAAGAAATCTGAGTATTTCGTTTGCTGGGTAGTTTGGTATTTTCTAGAGTAAAGCTCCATCCTTAGACTCTGTTGTATTGCTGGCGACCAGTACTTGCGCAGAAACGCTAATCTAAAATCTGGCATGGTTCCAAATGTATATTTGAAGCTTAAAAACCATGTAACGACATTTCCTGATAAAAATCTCTCCATCATCCTCAATCTACGTGCTTCAGGTACCCCAGTGTCATTGTAATGGTCTTCAATCTCTTTGATAAAAGCTTTAGGCGTCACCCCTGAATTTTCCGTGTACTTCTGCGGTTTGTAATCGTTTGAGCGAATTACCTGAATAAGTTGTGTGGGCTGATGACCGTCTTGTGGTGTTGAACTCCTTTCTATATTCTTGCGAAACCCTTCCGTGTTTGTTGTTAATGGACTCTCCGCCTGAGTCTGACTCCCTGCTATGCTAGTACCCTCCGGGCTATTTGAGTCGTCCTGCTTGTCTTTCAACGCTCCCGTTTTAAATATCGACGATTGCTCTAATGACCTCAGTTCGGCTTTAATGATCCTGTCCGTCTGTTCTTTAAGCTTGCTCTTCATTTCTTGCTCTAATGCTTGAATACGAGTGTGATTTTCGCCTACTGTCTTAAGAATGGTGGATCTTTCCTCTTTAGAATCGATATTCATTTTTTTTCAATCTTTTCTTATCTGCTCTTTAATCGTGCTTACTTTCTCTTCAATCTGGCCTTTAGTGTCGTCTAAGGTACTCTTTAATTGCTCCCGATCCGCTTCTAGGCTTTTCCATTGTTCCGCTGATTTTATTTCGAGACGGTCCATATCTTTAATTATGCCGGATATGTTTCATCTACTGCTGATAATTGTTGTTGAATGACCCTGCCGCTTTTCTCCATCTCCTTAAATCGTCCTTCCAATTTATCCTGAGCTATCTTGACCTCGCTTGTATTCATAGTACATGCTATTTCAATTTGCTCTAATTTAGCTAACACCGTTTCATCCAGAATGCTAAGTTTTTTATCAAAAATACTTTCCATTTTCTTAATCTGATCTAATTGCTTTTCATTATTTTTACTCACATCTAGGGCCAGTAATACCTTCTGTTGATTAGTATGATCTTTCATCTCTGCGGTTAGCGTCTCTAACTGTGAATTGATAGTGTCATTAATTTCACTTTTTAATAACCTAGCTTGTTCCGCCTGATATTCATTTTGTTCCATCCTACTGTTATTTAATTGTGTCCGCAATGATTCACTTTGTTCAGCTAGTTTAGTTTTCAGTGATTCACTCTGCTCGGATAATTTGTTTATAGACTCACTTTGTTCTAGCCTACTATTGTTTAATTGTGTCCGCAATGATTCACTTTGTTCAGATAATTTGTTTATAGACTCACTTTGTTCTAACATAGTATTGTTTATTGCTTCACTTTGTTCTAACATACTAGTGTTTAATGATTGACTCTGTTCCGCCAATTTAGTGTCCAACAATTCCCGTGTTCTCCTAGCTGCACTCTCAATGATTTCTTGAATCTGTTCCACCGTTGCCATGTTATACAATTTATAAGAGACATTAGGGAAATGGCATAAAGCAATGCCCTTTGACACATACATACAATCCAATGCACATTTAATTTCTTTACCCTACTCAGTTCATTTATTTTTACATTTAATCCCACTAGTCGATTGCATCTCTGAGTAGTTCTAGTTTTACTCAATTTAATTTTAAACCCAAGCACATATTTAGTCATTAAATTGTTATCCTGAGCTGATATTAACACTGACTAATTAACAAAGTATTAATTGTCATTTTAGGCTACAGCCTCCTAATATTTTCATGAGTTTGACTTTCTAAACAAATCTAGTTTTAACTTTAATCATTGGGCGCCCGGTATCACATATATTACCTTTTACTTTAATTCAATAGACAAAAACGTGAACCGTATTTTACTTTGCAAACTCCTGATTTTAATTTATATTTCACACATTTGGCGGTATCCACTTCGCCTCAATTACTTTTAATAAAATATCACTTTCCGGTGATTAAATACTGTCATATCTGCCTGCACTTGCGGCATGTCAGTTTTACTCAAATACGCCAATATTGATATGTGTAATTTCTCCGCCGTTACACCACAGTGAATGGCCCCACGCTTGGCCGCGCCAGTTTTATCCCTATGAACCCTTCAGAATAGCAGTGTTTATGTGCAAGAATCTTGATCAAGGGGTCGCGCTCAGTTCATTGTGTGATGTTTACGTCCGCCAAACAACATGCTTTACTGAGGCAAGGGTCATAGGATTAAAACTATAATTAAGAAAGTAAGGAGACAAGACGTAAAATAATAACATGATTTAATGACTAATTGTGCATAAAAAGAAAATAAACAACAATAATAAACAATATCCTCCCTGAATTTTCCCATGACAGGAACATCTATCAATGTTGAGGAGTCAGACGGATCTCCCCCTTTATAAAAATGTGGATCCATGTTCCACTACCTTGCATTTGGATTTTTATGTACGCGTGATGACTAACTACGAGAAATGAGTACTTGGATGACTGTTCGTTTACAACGGGTTAACAGCCACGGTGCTCACGAACAATCATCGCGTAAATCAACGTTTATGGATATGGGCATAGTACTAATAAAAAACCTTAAATCTAATGCTGACACACGCACTACAAATCTACTATTTACAGGAATCTCCCTGAGACCCTCATTAGTGCGATGACACACTTAACAAGCTGAGCTGCCAACCTGGCCAATTGCTCAATAAACACACAAGGAAAGACAGCATTGCACGTGACTTCACGGGTCACTGAATGGAAAATAAACATGGAATAAAACCAACAATAACAAAAGCCTGACCGGCTAAGATTACTTTATATGAACAAAACTGCATGTTAAGGTAACGCTTCGGAGATTATCGTGATTCGTAGGCAACTCCCATTTATTTAAACAATTTTTACCATTGATCAGTTCTTATTCTGTATTTCAAGTAATTACGGAGTCAATAAGCGCTCCTCACTAATGACCTTGCTTGCAATGGTTCAGACCGCCTTGTGAAACATCTCCCCCTCTTCAATACTCATGTCCCAACTCCAGTGTATATAAATAACTGACCAGCTGTGCCGTTATCTCAAGGAACCAACAGCAACAAAAATCTCAACCACCTCAACATATGGACAGACAATAATCAAAATATCCACAATTGCCCTCGCAAGGTTACAATATGGATCTGGCACCAAGCTGACAGAAATCAGTCTAAGCTGAAAATCCCGCTTGTAATGACCACAAAATACACACAATCACACCTCTGGGAATGACATGACGATTTTCACACAGGTCTGCTGAATAGATGCTCGCAAACATTTAAAAAAACAATACAACCTACGATAGAGCTGATTGCTCTTCGTCACAAATTACATTGCTCCAAAGGCAATAATCTCATTGAATCTGATCAATAATAAACCTTAAACAATTTAATTACCCTCCAATCTACTATATCATTATATTAACTCAGTCCTACTTCTGAAACACAACATATCTCCGAGAGACGTTTTTAACCGCATTGCGTAACATATGCAAACACGGCCGTTCACATAGCTACGTTAGTTAAAACAACAAACAAAAACAAGAACCTTCCACTAATAACATATGCGAGCTGTTTCCATGCAAAAGGTGTGTCAGACCAAAACTAAAATACTACGTTAATCACACAAGCAAAGTATTTACAAAAATATGTCCCATAAACCATAAGTTAATTTATCAAATAATAAAGAATATTATATTGAACTCATCTCTCGTTCAGTCACCCGTCAAAGAACATCAGCTGCCATCTCCCAATTGAATGCTTCTTATCTCATCTCAGCCATCTGGACGGAGTGTTGAGAATTCCAAACTTCTTCTATGGTAATCGATGTCATCTCTCGTGCTAATTCAGAAAGTTAGATTATTATACACTTGATATCTGACTACTAAATTCGCCGTTCCAGGTACTACTTTCCCCGTAACAGTTTGTTGGCGAATTACCGACGATACTGCCCCTACAAAATATAGTACTGTGACTATCTATCACTGAATTTAACACATTTACAATAACTTCTATGTCCTCATGACACGCAAAAGTATAACAGCCTACGTCCTTAGACGCACAAAATTAATAATAAACTTGTGTCTTCGACACACAAATGTAATACGTTCCGTCCTCAGACGAACACAAGTAAAAAGTCTACGTCCGTCGACGCACAGAGTAATAGTCAATGTCTTGGCTTTTCACGCCACTTATAAATGAACTGGCCCTAGGTCTTGATGGGGGGGGGGGGGGAACTATACAAAAATTTCTCGAAATAATGGTGGTACAGGAATGAAATAAATATCACTGAACTCGTAACATTGCACAGGTCAAGAATATGCCCATTAATCCTAGAATCGATCGTAGAGATTTTGTCTAGGCGATTTCCCGCGTGAATGCTAGTCACCGCGTACCCAAGCTGGTCGTGCCGCGCTCGTAGGCATTCATTTCTCATTGGTTCCACATTTTCTGTAACTTGGCGGTTTTTAGCGGATATTGGCGTCGTAGGAGTGTCTATTATCTTCATCAGCCACTCACGTTACTGCATCATATTTCTTCTAGGCACGAATATTACAATGAACATACCAGAACCATGTCTCACTGCGCGTCGCTTATATTTTGAGGTGGCCAACACCTGTCCTTCTGACACATCGCTAGGCTATTTCCTTTCACAGCTAAAGTATTTAGCCTTTTGTCAAACTGCTTCAGGTATGTCCCCGCTGTCTCCAACAAATGCTTGAAATTTCCTCATCTCCGTCTGGCTACTTTCATGATGCTGGTGGAAATATTTATTAATTGAAGAAATAAAACCATAGAATCACTTATCCAACAGAGGATAAAGGATTCAATAGTTCATGGTCAGATTGGGAAGAGGCATATTCCGGAGATCCAAGGTGACGACAGCTTCCATCCTGAATAGTTTTGCGTTGTGTAATGCCCACACACACCACAGGAAATGCTCAGATGGTACCGTATTTCACGCCTCAAGGGTCTTTGTCAAACTCCGTCACAAAACTGTTTACAATTCCACTATGGCACAGATAACAAAATTACGCAGGATATCATACAACCAGGGTTATTATTATTATTATTATTATTATTATTATTGTATAATCATTTTCAAAATGCATGAAGTGAATATTATTGATTAATATTTCGTTGAAGAATCAACTGACAATTCTTTGAATGTATAAAATAGTAGCCGTTGCAATATTATTTTGTTTCATTTGAGGGGCATGGACAGTGTGATCATTTAGCCCCGTGCACTTGGGTGTATGTAGAATTTGTCTGATAACCTATTTATTGTGATGTCTGTAGTAGTGTGTGTGTTTGTAATTCAGGAGAGGATTTGAAATGAGGCGGCAGTGCCTAAGTTAAGAACCATCCCAGCATTTGCTTGGAATAGAAGTAGGGGAAAACCATTTCCAGAATAACTGAAGTGGGAATCGAACCCTCCTCTTCTCAATTTTGCCTCACGTGGCTGAGTATATTCTACCACGTTCCAGCCATCAAATTCTTGGCAGAGCCGGGAATCGAACCCGGACTCCAGGGTGACAGCCAAGAGTGCTAGCCACTACACTAGGAGGTGGACGACCACTGTAATAATTTTGTCTGCTCACATAGTGACTTTGATAATATGAATAAGCCTACTCGTGTGAGTGACGAGGGTCAGTACATCACAACTGAAGACCCCACGGAAAGAATGGGATAAGTCCATTTTTTCGGAAATGAGTTCATGGTGAATTCTGTTGGCCAGCCATCGTCACTACAGATCAGTTGAAATTAATTTCAAATCAAGTGGAATGTCACCGAGATATACGGGTTTTTATTTTTAGTGGAAATGGAAATAAGTTCTTATATCCTCTCACCTTTTACATAATTTAATTTTAGTTGTTATTTGTTTTACATGTGAAAGCCTCCGTGGCTTAGGCGGCAGCACGCCGGCCTCTCACCGCTGGGTCCGCGGTTCAAATCCCGGTCATTCCATGTGAGATCTGTGCTGGACAAAACGGAGGCAGACAGGTTTTTCTCCGGGTACTCCGGTTTTCCCTGTCAAAATTTCATTCCAGCAACACTCTCCACTATCATTTCATTTCATCTGTCACTCATTTAATCATCGCCCCAGAGGAGTGCGTCAGGCCTCGGCAGCCGGCACAGTTCATATCCTCGCCGCTAGATAGGGGCTTCATTCATTCCATTCCTGACCCGGTCGGAGACTGGAAGCAGGCTGTGGATTTTCATTTGTTTTACATGTAGGCTACTTCCTTTATAAGAAATACATTTGACCAAAAAAAAACTCTATTGCTTACACTCAGTTGGGGTGTTTTAAGTATTTCTTTTTAGTGTTGAAAGTTTAAATTCGCTCTTCTGAAATATTTACAGAATGTGACTTACCCGGGTTTTCCCGTGGTGTCTTCAACTGTATGCAAATTATTGTAAATCCCCATATTTGTAGTGATGGGGTACACATGGTAAGGTTTCATTAGGTGACGCGGACTGGGGCTATGCTACGCAATTGTTCTCGGCGGAGGGGAACATATAAAGAGTCTATGAGGCACATGTTCTTTTTTTGATGCGGAAATGGGGTAAGAGGAATGTCACACTGCTTCCGTGTGTTCGTGGGAGGTACATTAGGTGACTGGTCACTGACCGAAGTGTAATAGCGTGTAACGTGTGCAATGCACTCCTTTTTTCTATTATGCCTGAGACAAGGATTATATTTCAATTTCATACTTCACTAGCAATCTGAAGCAGCTTCGCCCGCATGATCAATCATTCCCTCTCCCCCACCCCCCTCCAAGTTTATCTCCATGGAAATGTATCTCTGCCATATCATATCTTGGTTAAGAAACAAATGGCAAGTAAACAGTAAACTTTGAAGGGTTGTATGGAACTGCGCCCAAGCTTCATTAATGACCCTGGTCATTGGCATCACATTAAAAGTGGCTGTGGAACTGCGCTCATTGAGAGCGGTCAGGTAGGTTCCCTCCCTCCTCCCCTCTACCGAATTATGTTGTGTCGAGTGATGTGAATTTGAAGTGACTCATTTCAAATCGGTTGTGTCTTGATTGCGAACAAGTCAAAAACCGTCCAGATTGCGAACAACTAAATATACCCTGTCCAGATTGCGGACAAGAGATTAGTGTTGGCCTGGGATACATAAAACAGGTACAGTTTTCAAAACAGACTCATATTTAATTTTTGTTCCAGAAATATTAACATTAACTGGTATATTGGGATGTTTTCGACAACCTAACCATATTTTAAAAATAGTTTTGCTGTTGCAAATGTTTAATAATCTAGTTTGAGGTAATCCTTCCATTTAGATTAGAAGATTATTATATTTTTTATTGTATAACAAAACTAGAGGGGTAGTTATTTATGGTGGATTAGAGAGAGTTGTATTATTATTATAATTATTATTATTATTATTATTATTATTAGTGTCGCCTCCGTGGCTTAGGCAGCAGTGCGCCGGCCTCTTACCGCTGGAGTCCGTGCTTCAAATCCTTGTCACTCCATGTGAGATTTGTGCTGGGCAAAGCGGAGGCGGGACAGGTTTTTCTCCGGGTACTCCGGTTTTCCCTGTCATCTTTCATTCCAGCAACACTCTCCAATATCATTTCATTTCATCTGTCATTCATTAATCATTGTCCCAGAGGAGTGCGACAGGCTTCGGAAGCCGGCACAATGCCTATCCTCGCCGCTAGATGGGGGCTTCATTCATTCCAACCCTGACCCAGTCCAATGACTGAAGAAAGGCTGTGGATTTTCATTATTATTATTATTATTATCATTCTTCTTCTTCTTTCTTCGATTCGGCCAACTAGGGACCACGTCAGTTCAACTGTCTCTTCTTCCGAGCTCTAACTACCGCATTCGTCTCCGGTGTTGTTCTTTTCTCTCTTGGGACCACGCCTTCCCTGTCTTCAGCTTCGGCTTTTCCTGGAAACCTTTGTGCGTACGTAGTTTTTCCTGAAGTGGAACACGCTCCTGGATATCTTTAGGAGAAATTTCAATTTCACGTAGATCTTTCTCAACTTCATAAACCATGCCCCTTTGGTTTTCTTATCTTGAAAGTACGTCAATATCCGTTTTGATAGCCTGCCTGGGCTCATTCGTGTCACGTGGCTATAAAAGGCAATTCTTCTTTTTCGAATCATGTCGCTGATCTTCTCCACGTGCTTGTACAATTCGTGGTTGTGACGCCTTCTGTACTCGCTGTTTTCTTTGATGGGACCCAGGATTTTCCTCAAAATCTTCCTTTCATTAGCCTCTAGCTTTTGCATTAGACCTTTCTTGTTCATTATTAGAGTCTCAGCCGCATACAGAGCCTCTGGTCGGTCGAATAACAGTGCAGTAATGTCTAATTTTGGCGTTTAAGGATATCGATCTCTTATTGTAGATGTCTTTAGTCAGGTTGTATGCCATTTCCATTTTATTAATGCGTGGCATGAAGGCTTCCTTCTCTGATAGGTTAGGCTCTATCCATTCACCGAGTTATTTAAACTTTTCAGCCTTCAGAACTTTTCCTAGTCCGACCTCCAGTTCCCTGGGCGCTGATTTTATGTTTGTCATGAATTGTGTCTTCTCAAAGGAGATTTGAAGCCCAGCCATCAGTGCTTGATTTTTCACCTGGTTAAGTTGTTCTTCTGCCATATCAATTGAATATGAAAAGATCACTAGATCATCTGCTAAGGCTAGACAGACGATTGTAAGATTCATATACTTGTACCCTAGCCTTACGCCATTTTCTACCCTTGAATTTTTCATTTCCTTCCGCCATTCTCGGATGACCTTTTCCAAAACACAATTGAAGAGAAGCGATGATAGCCCGTCTCCTTGCCTCACTCCTGTCCTGATTTCAAAGGCATCAGACATCTCTCCTCTGAACTTCACTTTGGAGGTGGTGTTGGTCAGGATTTGCTGGATAATTGATTGTGTCTTGTTCTCTAAGCCAAACTTTTCAAGGATTTGCTATAGGGTGGTTCGATCAATTGAGTCGTACGCTTTCCTAAAATCAACAAAGGTCATCACGAATTCCCTGTTCCTGAGTTTCAGATATGAAAGGATGGACTTCAGATTGATAATCTGCTCAGCATATGATCGTCCCTTTCTGAAACCCCCTTGGTATTCCCCCAGTTGTGGATCGATTTGTTGTTCCGCCCTATTCTGTAGAGCTTTTGAGAGGATCTTGTAAGTTATTGATAGAAGAGAGATACCACGGTAATTGTTCACATCAGTTTTCTCCCCTTTTTTATGTAGTGGATGAATTACGGCAAAGGTCCATCTACTAGGGAGTTTATCGCTCTCCCAGATCTCATGAATAATTGCAACAAGCTTGTCGACTGCTTTTTCCCCTGCATGTTTCCACAGTTCAGCAATTATCAATTCCTCACCCGGTGCCTTGTTGTCCTTCAGTTCTTGGATGATCTTCGTGATTTCAGCCTTCGTAGGGGGGGAGGGGGGGAAGGGGGGGGACGAATCAGGGTGGATGTTTGGATTTATTTCATAAACGAAAGGGGTCTCATGGGCCTCACAGTTGAGGAGGTTTTCAAAATAACTTGCTAGAATCTGACAATTATCTTTATCATTGTGAGCTAATTTCCCTTTGGAATCTTTAAACTGTAGACTTGGGGGGTTGTATTTGTTCAGACTGTGCTTGAAGGTTTTATAGAAGTTACGTGTGTTATTTTTCTGGAAGTCTTGCTCAATCTGTACCAACTGTTCCTTATTAAACATACGTTTCACGCCACTGATGGATTTTGATGCAGATTTTCTCGCGTTTAGGAAGTTGACCCTGTTCTCTTCATTTTTGTGACAATTCCATTTCTGCCACGCAACCTGTCTTAGCTGAACTGCTGTATCACATTCATGATCCCACCAAAGATGCTTTCTTGATTTTGTGAGTGGGACAGTCTCATAAGACCTCGTGCGCCTCGCTGGGTTTTGACCGCTGGCGCCCCTAGCGGATGCTTGTGCAACACGCAGGATGAATGACTGACGCAACTGCCTTTGAGTCTAGGCAAGCAAGCAATTATATTTACCGCTCCAATGTCGTGCTCTGTTGAGGATTTTGTTGGTTTTGAAAGGATACAGTGGACTCAGACTTATTTCAGACCTTCCACCCTGAAGAAAGGTGCAAAACTCAATGAGAGTTGCCATGTACTCAAAGTGAGAGAAACGTCGGGAGGGGAGATTGCCGGCGTATGTTTGAGAGAAACAAACATAAATCAACCACCGTATACTGTCAAACTTCAAGTAAGCATTTAAATATTATATATTTCCTATGATACTTATGAAAACTTTTATCAATAGGCCCAATCAGTATTAGTTTATGTCTTAAATTATCATGGGTTAGCCACTAGGCTATCATGCCCGTCAATGTCTTTATAATTCGTGTTTCTTTCAGATCGATCGCGAAAGAAATCTTCAATCCGCTGAATGCCAGTGCAAAGCCGGCCTCTCCGAATGCTGTAAGCATATTTCTGTGTTGTGTTATTATGTTAACACAGAAAGAGACCATTCTAGTACTTCCTCTCTGCAGCGGTGGGAGAAACCTAGGAATGTTCCCGTAGGATATACTAAAGGTGAAAGCATAAGGCAAATGATAGAGAAGAAAACAACTAAGCGACCAGTTTACTGCATGCCAGAAGGGGAAATGACGAATATTTCAGTAAAGAAGAACTATATGCCCGTCTTAAGAACATTGATTGCGCATTAACGGGAGTTTTAGAGGTGGAATGCGAATTAGAGTCGTCTTCCATAAGTAATTCAATTATAGACCACGTCGTGGATAATGCTGTAGGACTAGCTGAGAAAGCATCTGTGACTCAGTGCCTCCATGGATTTGACAACCAATCTCAAGTACCATATCAGTGCTATGAAAGCACTCACAAGGGCGGTGGTAAGATAGTGCTATTGAAAAAAGAATATGAAGATATGTTGTCAAGTGAAGTGTTGAGATTTTATTGTGACAAAGTAAAAATCAATATTTTGCAAAAATATGTAATTGCATTTGAGACAATGGCACAGTCTCGATGTCACTTGTGGTTTCAGCAGAGATTGATTCGAATTTCCGCCAGTCAGAATGTGCACAGGATCACAACATTACAAAGTGGGGATTACCAAAAACTAGCATCTGTAATTCATAACTCCAAAGACATAAATACTCCTGCAGTTAGGTATGGAAGGGATAATGAAACGAATGCGATAATGGAATTCTGTGCATTGTTCCAATGTTCCGGAAGGCAGGTAGGCTTGCTTGTAAAACATGAACAACCAAGTCTCTGCTGCAGTCCAGACGGGATTGCTCTACGGGAACATCATGAAGGGTTTCCATCTCTTCTCAAGATCAAGTGTCCGTATGCGTTCCGGGAAAACCCTGTTATTGAAAGGAAACTGTGCAATATCCCATATGTGTACATTAATAATAACAGGGAAGTAAAATTAAAGGAGACCCATGTATATTACACCCAGGTACAGGTATCAATGTACGTTTCAAATTTAAATGTTTGAAACCTGTTTATATACTCTCCCAAGGGCAGTGTGAACGTCAGAATTCTAAGAAATGAGAAATTCCTTTCAAGTGTTATTCCGAAAGTGCAGAAATTTTATTTTGAACACTATCTACCATTCATTTTCCCACAGAGTAACGGCGTATCAGCGTGATCTTGTCCATGTCAATCTTTTCTACCATTCCTACAGTATATTTGTAACAAGTTGTGAAGGTAACTATTAGAATGAATACATTGTGTATAATAATCATCAATAGTACATATAAGCATGGTGTAAGTTAATACAATCTAGAATTGGTTTCTCATTATATGTCGATTGCATGATGAATTAATTGTATCACTTATGTAAGGTACCGGTTCTATTTTAAGTTCTCACTGTCTGACCTTGACCGTAGGAAACTAGGGGAAAGGGGTTGCTGGCATTCCATTCAGGATCTCGCTCAGCTGAGAGAAAGTATCAGGTTACTTTACGACTTGATGATAGGAGGACTTAAGTTCACCAAAACTCCAATAACATGAAGAATCTTATCTATATGAGGTAATAAATCCGTAGTTATTTTGTTGCTCAGTATTTTAAAAACTTTCATTCTGTGAATACTTCTTTCAACATGGATTCTAACTGACGCTATGTCATATGTTGTTTTAATTTCCTCAGCTGAAAATTGAGGATTATAAGCAAAAGGAGGCATCACCATTACAGCGGATTTATCTTCAAGGCACGTCTTAATCTGCGGAAATCCTTTGTCACACATCACAAGGTCACCTGGCTGAATGTAGTTCAGAATGCCTGAATGAACTGTAATGTAGCTATCAGTCGCTCTTCCACCGTAACATTTAGAAAGAAAACAAATATATCCGGATGGGGTGATCGCAACAAGAAATTTTACAGTAAAGGTGTTCTTATAATGCGAGAACATTAAAATTCTCTGACGGACACTTAGAGGTCATTCACAAGGGACTTCACTGCAATCTATTATGCATGTGCAATTTTCAAAATGTATTTTAAAAGCATTAGGCATGGTATTTTTATAGTGGACCGCTGTGGCCAGAAAATCCAATCTTTGGTATTCTGAAACATATTCTGCAGAATGAATTTAAAGGTGGCTGATGCTGTAGTCCTCTGAAAATTAAAAAAATATACCATGAGCAGCAAAACTAATTCCTAGCTTCAGCTTCATGAGGAAGAGAAGTAGCATGTTTTCTATGCCTAAAGAGCAATTCCGATTTATAGCGGGTACCAAGGATAACAGAACACTGAACACTTCTAATTTTAAAACCGCTATTTCAAGGAGATGCGAGTCCTTTTCTTGCACGGATTTGTAGCCCCAGAATACATTATTTATGCTTAAACTATCCACATTTACACCACAGTCCGCTTTATAACACGTATCTGTCATTGTTTGTTTATTCTCACGAGGTGCCGGTAGATTTGTTTGAACTTCAGCTTCACCATTATTTCTTGATGAAGAAAACATTATATTGACATCAATGTTGGCTGTACTTACGTCCATTATATCAGTTTGTGTGCTAGCATCAATGCATTGTTTCACGAGATTGTTGTCAACTAATTCCTTTCCATGTCTGAGTTTCCGTCTCTTGTATCTCGTCGCCTCTTCAGTTTCCCTTTCTTGTTCGTGCTGGTCGGATGAAGTAGGTTTCAAGTCGAGTCTGGGCATGTAACCAGGACTGTCGGGATCCCTTGTAGGCGTTCCGTTAACAAAATGACGACTACAAACACGTGCATTTTTACTGGGAGACCATGGTTTCCTGTCAACAGTCTCTCGCCTCACTGCTGTAATCCAAGCTTTCCTTCTGATTATATGCTGTGTATCATTAGGAAAACTAACAAAAAGTTCCTTGACGAACTAAAGAGCCTACTTTTCTTGAAATTTAAGATTCTTGCCAATCTAGAATAATGCCGAAATTAAGTTGGTAATATCGAAATTCCTAATTAGTTCGAAATATACCTTATATAATGTAGCCTAATAGAGCAGTACCCTTGGCAGCCCTGGTGACTGAATATAGGCTATTGTTAGTTGCATCTCTTAAGATACAGAATATAAAATTTGGTTGAAGTCCAATGGATAGCATGCACGTTACACGCAGTTAGACCTTGGATTTATCAGCGTGCGTAAAATTATGTTGGCAACAATGTCATGCTTGTGTTAGTCAGAAATAATCTGAAATATTATGATCTCGTGTTGTACCAATTTTGGATGAAATCCATTTGTTAGTATAGAAGTAACATGTATTTTAAAATTGGACCTATCAGCAGGCTTAGAATCATGTTGGCAGCACTGGCGTAGGCCTATATTAGTTACTCCAAATTAATCTAGAATGCCAGGTACTATACGTGTGCAAAGTTTAGAGCTATTGGCTTGCGTACTTTCTGATATATTGATATTAGGGTAACAAAAATAGAGACAGTATTTATTAACAGTTGGCAGCCCTGGCTACTCTTAAGAATCGGCATAGTCATATCGGTTATGGTACACATAGCACACACGAAATTTGGTTGAAATCCAAATGATAGTATAGAAGTAACATGTATTTAAATTTGGACCTCTCAGCAGGCTTAGAATCATGTTGGTAGCACTGACGTATATAAGATACTCCAAATTAATCTATAATGCCAGGTACTATACGTGTGCATAGTTTAAAGCTGTCGGCTTGCATACTTTCTGATATAATGGTATTTGGATAAAATAAATTGAGAGCATTTATTAACAGTTGGCAGCCCTGGTGGCTCTTAAGAATACGCTCAGTCATATCTGTTTATGTACACATACCACATACGAAATTTGGTTGAAATCCAATTGATAGTGTAGAAGTTATATGCATTTAAAATTTGGACCTATCAGCAGGCTTATAATCATTTTGGCAACACTGCCATGTATGGCCTCCTGGAAATTAAACTGCAATATTATTATCTATACGTGTGCCAATTTTGAAATAGCTCCCATGTATACCTTCCAAGATATCCAACATGGAGCTCAAATTTCAATTGCGATTTTTCAGTAGTTGGTAGCACTGACATCATTTTCAAATATGGCCGTGAGATATTCAGGTATAGACCTTTACTCCCACCAAATTTTGTTTTGATTGCTGAAGCCGTTTAGGAGTTGATAGGGGGGGGGGGGAACACACAGACAGACAGAAGGACAGACAGACAGACAGACAGAAGGACAGACAGACAGACAGACGCACATTTACCCGATCTCATAAGTCTACTTTTTCCTCATTTTTGCAAAATGTGAAAAGTAGGCTAAAAATCTAGTACCGGGAGGACTGTTTCTGTACGTGTAATTGCAACCAACCACACAACAGTTTCTTCGACTCTTTGTAACACTCGCTTCCATCGCGACACACTGAACATTCCTTTCCATCAAGCGATACCTTACAGTAGAGTGCTGCGTCATCCCCACCAGCTATAGATTTGTCACCAGAGCGCAGCACAGTAGGCGCGCACGAGGTCTTATCCTCTTGTAATTGTTCCCAATTCTCTGGATTTAAAGTTTCCAACTTGTGGGTGAATTCTTGGTTGCTCCTTAGCTTGTCTCTGTCAAACTTATCAGTTTTTCTTGCAGTAATCATTATTATTATTATTATTATTGTTATTCGCCTCTGTGGTGTAGTGGTTAGTGTGATTAGCTGCCACCCCCGGAGGCCCGGGTTCAATTCCCGGCTCTACCACGAAATTTGAAAAGTGGTACGAGGGCTGGAACGGGGTCCACTCAGCCTCACAAGGTCAACTGAGTAGAAGGGTGTTCGATTCCCTCCTCAGCTATCCTGGAAGTGGTTTTCCGTGGTTTCCCACTTCTCCTCCAGTCAAATGCCGGGATGGTACCTAACTTAAGGCCACGGCCGCTTCCTTCCCTCTTCCTTGTCTATCCATTCCAATCTTCCCATCCCCCGCAAGGCCCCTGTTCAGCATAGCAGGTGAGGCCGCCTGGGTGAGGTACTGGTCTTCCTCCTCAGTTGTATCTCCGATCCAAAGTCTCACGCTCCAGGGCACTGTCCTTGAGGCGGTAGAGGTAGGATCCCTCGCTTAGTCCGAGGGAATATCCAACCCTGGAGACAAAGAAGAAGAAGAAGAAGAAGGTTATTATTATTGTTATTATTATTATTATCATTGTTATTATTATTATTATTATTATTATTATTATTTTTTTTTTTTAGCGAAAGAACGCAAGTACATTTACTGGAGGAAATCGGAAGTAGGTTTACAAAATGCAAGACGAACAGCAAGAGCACAAACCTTTCACAATTGGCAGATCAAATGGGAGCAAGGACACCGAAGCCAGTGGACTAGGAGAATGATACCCCAGGTGCAGGTTTGGACAGAGAGGAAACATGGTGAGGTTGGTTATTATCTCACTCAGTTTTTGACTGGCCATGGGTACTTCAGTTCTTATCTTAAGAAGATGGGGAAAGTGGATTCACCAGTTTGTATCTACTGTGTTAATGAGGTAGATAGTGCTAATCACACCTTCTTCTCTTGTGGACGGTGGGTCCAAAGTAGGCAGTCTCTTCAAGATGAAATTGATGTAGAGATATCTCCTGACAATATTGTTGCGGTAATGCTACAAAATGAAGAACATTGGAAACTTGTAGCAAGTTTTGTTGAAGATATCCTCCGAACAAAGAAGACGGATCTGGATCGCCACTGAAGATAATTCATTACGGAAGAGTGCCCTACGGGCAAATATAAAATGACTCTAGCCTGAAGTAATGTGCTAAACGGTTCCAGGCTAGTGTTCAGAAGTAAAGGGGGAGTTTTAGTCGGTAGTCTGCTACTCAGTAGCAGGAGCCCGACACTCTGTGCGTAAATGCATTTCTTCCCCTAAAAAAAAAATAATAATAATAAATAAAAAAAATATTATTTTATTATTATTATTATTATTATTATTATTATGTAGGTGACAAATATGAAACACAGGAATTCGTTGTCAGAAACGAAGTTGTGACACTTGCAGGCTGCATAAACATAAACAAATTCGCAAGTAAATACAATTATTATAAATTAACAATTAAAGAAACAAATTAATACGTAAAAAAATATTCAAAACCAGCATTCTAGAAGAAAATTATTAAGACCTATTTGATTTTCAAATACGTAACCAATCCAGTGCAGAAGCTAGTGGTGGGAGACAGTCCGTCACTTCCCCTTAAACCGACCTTGGGCTAACAGCCGACTTGACTATGGGCGCAGTTCAATCGGCCTAATTAAAAAGATCTGGAAATACCACTGATCATGGGCGCAGTTCCATATCTCCCACTTCGAAGTATTCGTTGTTTTGGTTGCAGCTGTACCTTTTGTTGACAGGGATAGATATACCTCAGGGATGCAATCATCAGCCGCTAGACGAGAGGAATGCAGTCAAGATCGCTTGACATGGAAATGCTTCTGTCAGCGTCTTCGCTTCATCATGTGTGACTGGCTGCGTGGCTCAGCGGAAATGTTCTTGTTTGCTGTTCCCAACGTTGCAGGATTGAATCCTAGCGCAGCCAGTTGGCATTTGAGGGTGCGCAAGTGCGAGGAAGCCGTGTCAGTAAATTTACTGGCACGTTATGGATCCCCTTTGGGGTTAAATTCTGCCCCCTCCCCCCCCCACCGGTGACTTCAAATGCCCCTTTAGTTAAAAGAGACGTAAAACCAATAACAACCTCGTGGCGTAGTGGCTAGCATTCATATCTGTTACCTTTGAGGTTCGGGTTAGATTCCCAGCTCTGCTTAGAAATTTAATTCTGCTTTCAGATTTCCCATTTCTACTCACAGACACATGCCGGGATGGTACCTAATTAAGGCCACGGTCACCTCCTTCCCCAATCCTGGTCTCAATTACAAACGTACACGCTAATACAGCCATCAAAATAACACAGGTTATCAGATAAATTCCACACACACATACTCAAGTAGGCTACACGGGGCTACATGATCACGATGTCGCAGAGCCCCTAAATGAGACAACATCAAGAACTCATCCAGTCGTTGAATTTTGTTTCTCGAATCGATTCTGCTATGTCTGGTATTAGTATGAGAGAGACTTTAATATGGAGGGGATTCTCCCATAGACCCCATTTAATGGATGAAACGGCGAACGTTATAGAAATTATCAGCATGAGGATTGTCAGCACTACAGCACACTGGCAAACCAGTTTCTCATACACTGTGTAAAGTATATGTGATCAATAACTGAACTCCACTTCATGTAGTAATTTACACGTAGCAAGAGAAATACAAAAAAAGTTGTTCCGTGAAAAACTAAATAGTCTATTTTCATATTGAACCCTTAATATGAAAGCTACATATTAATGCTTCTTGATTTTAGTTCTGTTTGGAAGGAAACGTTTGTACATTGCTAGGAACACCTGATTTATGTCGCAATAAACTTGGTACCTGGGAGCACCAAGAAGTCGGAAATTGTAAGCCAGGACTTCCTTTAGAACAACGGAGATGGTTGAGTTTCGAATGTTATGACCATCACTGAAGAACAAGGAAAAGTACCGTTACTTTAAGTTCAACGCACCAGCAGTAGCTTGGTGACGCTCATGAATCAGCGAGGAAATATGTCTTTGTACAGCGGGATGTGACAAAGAAGCAAGCAAAAACAACTTTTTATCTACGGCCACTAGGCGTGGCTGGCAGGAACGCCGCGAAACTGAAAATCGAGTCGACGAATGGGAAGAAGTGATGCCGACGAAACGCGCTTTTGGCATCAAGCTAACATAGATCAGATCAAATTGCGATGAATCTGCCAATCAATTTGATTTCCGAATGCTCGAATCATGCGCTTCTCTTTATGACGAGTTCTTGGATGTAAATTGCTTGCCTGTGAGACCCTTTCTTGATTAGTTAGCTATTTTGACAGTCCCCGCGCTAACTACTCTGTGAATTTTGTATAAATATCGGGTGATGTGTTGAGATAAATATACAAACGTGTTACTTTGAATCAGGTTTGCGGACTTAGAGAAATTACTCTGTCTAAGCGCAGATGTGAACTTGTACTATTTTTGAGAAACATTTCGACTTCGAAATAACGATTATTATTATCATATCCATTCAGACATTAGTTAAAGTGTGTAGTGCGTGTGCGATTTATTGAGATAGCTTGTTGCTATAAGCTAGGGCGAGTCTTCGATGAAATTGCTTACTAGGACTTGTGGCTGAAAGTAGTAATCAGCCACAGCAATTTAGTAGCAGTCAGGTGTGTTATGATCATAGACTGAACTTAATTCGAATTTATTCAAAACAGCAAGTCAACGCTTGAAGACTATGGAACTAACCCCTGAAGGAAGGATGTCTATAGAAACCATGATCACCAAGGCGATTACCATGGAGTAGAGACAACGGCTGGGGTCATGGCGGGTGATATACTTTTGATTTGCAGTTCAGGATGAGTACTCAAATGAATTAATCTCATAATGTAGCTGGTTTTGGTAAACCGGAACTGTTGTTTGTCATTTGTGTTTGATTTAATTTGTAGTTTATTGTAGAGTGTTTTCACCGACTACTATTTTATTGTGGAGCTCTTCGTGGCTATTTTGTGTTAATTTTGTTGTGTTTCTGTGGATGACAGTATATTAAAATGTGCTATCGAGGACATCGTGTGTAGTATTGGATATGATACATGAAAATGAGGTGTGTTAATGACGATAAATGGAGCTTGTAATGATAGATATGGGGGGAAAGTGATATTTTAATTCGAAAACTTCGGATTACACAGGCTGAATATTATGAGACATTGCATATTTATTAGCAGGAGGCCGTCTGCTTCTTTAGTAATGATTTTATAGTAAATTGAGCAGAGAGTAAATTGAGTGTGCTTTTCTTAACACATTTTTATAGCAAATTCTCTGATCTGACGCTATTATTGGTGGAAAGGTATTGTCAAGCCAAGGTTGGGGACATGCGAATGATTATTCTGCGCTGGGTATGACAAAGGTCATTTACCTGTATGCTACAATCTACGACAGCACGCTCTAAGGAGGTGACTGTGTTATCTTCGGTCCTGAAATTCATGTGTGAAATTTCTGGAGACATGTTGGCAATATGTGATCACATGTATTTTTTTAGGAAACTGTGACAGCTGGTCTACGGTTCTCAAAAGCTATGTGTTTTATGAGGCATGGTAACACCCACCTTGTTTATTGACAAAATGTATGAGTGTTGGAGTCCACTTGCGCGCGACCAGATCATAGATAACGGAATCTCAGGCAATTAGCGCTCGAGCGACGGAGGTCTTTGCTCTCGAGATAAAAGTAAAAGATAAGTCTGTATAATTGGAAGTAAATGGGTGATATAAATGGGGCGTTCTTCATGTCAGAAACACATTTCATGATTTTGTGGATATAATTTTTGTTATTAATTTATGCTAGTGACTGTCAGAAGTAATTTTAAATGTTTTTTTAGGCATCATCTGTTTGCTGATGTTAAGTAAATGTCAGGGAGACGTACGATCTGCCAATATGCTTGTGTTTGGATGGCCACGATAGGGATTCTTTTATTAGTTGTTTTATAAGACCTATTTGAGGTGATTTTCTTTGCGTGCTGTGGCACTTTGATAAAACTTCACTTGGAAGTTATTATGTAATTATTGTAAGGGTAGTGCTGTCGGATGATTAATTCATTTTGTTTAGCCATTGTAACTTGCAGTTCCCGGAGCCAAAATCTAGTTGTAAAAATTACGGAGTGCGTGACTGGCGGCCTGGACTAAAGGAAGCGTACTTTGTAAAGTAGTACTCATTCTTAACTAGCATTATTTCCCATCTACGCACGCACACACAATGAATATGTGAATAACGGACTTGGTCTGAGTTTTCTTGTGACTTCTTTACAGCATATTTTTAGCTGAGTGTTTTATGTTACTTTTGCGATTATGTGAAATTTGAGCGTGTCACTATGGGTGGTATTAGTTTGTAAATTGTGTCGAGATAACAGTCATTAAAGTTGTTTTTATATTAATCTTGGTTCACTTTTTTGCTATATTATTTAATCTTTGTTACCTTGAAATTATGGTTGCAAAAATCAAAAGTTCTCAGCCTCACGAACATGAACTGAACACTCCCCGAAAACGGTCTCGTGTACGCTTCTTTCAAGGGGACATAGGATAAAAATGTCGGGGTCCAACGTGTTGCATTTCGTGTTAGGTTGGTTGGCAACCGTGAGAAACGTGGTTTCAGAGCCTTGGTTCACAATATCAGCCTCTCAATGATGATGGTATTGAGGGATTTCAGCGTAAAGTAAATGAATTGAGTATAATTAACTGTTTTAGGAGTAAATTCAGTAGTTAGGCGAAGCCTTACCGCCAATATGATACATTAAAGTAGAGTCTTGGAGTTTGTCTATAATATTAAATACGGGACACATTATTTTATTTGATATTGCTCATTATGATATAATGTGAAAATCCGGGCGCCCAACAATGAATTAAAATTAAAATTGTGTAGATGTGACAAACTCTGGTATATAGTAGGAGGGTGATGCCCTAAAAAGATTAATTATATTTGATAATTAAGTCTGTGTGTTAACGTAGCGTCAAGTAAGGTTAGGAAAATTTTATAACTGATCGTAAGGGTTGACACTAAGTAAAGTAATGCTCAATGATGATTGTATTGCGGGATTTCAGAGTAAAGTAAATGAAATTAGTATAATTAAGATATTTAAAATGCATTATTGTGTGTGATGTCAATGGATATTACCCAATGCATGATCCCTCTATTCTCAGTAAAATATATTGTTGTCATGGCGACATTGGAGCAAATTAGGGAGGTTATTGAGCACGCAACAGCGACAAATACTGAAAATTTAGAGAAGTTAGGGGCAGAGATGAAAGAACAAAGTAGGGACAAAGAAGGAATAAACAATAGCATTGCCAAACAATCTCAAATACACAGAAACACAAGTGACGAACATTATAAACTATTAACGGAATTAAAAGCCGGGATCACTAATAACATGGCGGAGTAGTCAGCAGTTCAAGGGGGCTCATACACCGCCAGTGGGAAATTACGCATACAGTTACGAATCATATCATAGCTTCACTAATATGTAACACAGAGTTATGAAAACTGACATATGTATAGTAAATACATAGAGCTTTCATCTAATTTAGAGAGAGGAGCAGTATATAAAGTATTTCGTGATATATTGAAAGGATAATATTCGTGATATTTTAAACCCCGTGAATCAAAAAAACACGATTTAACAAGAAATACCAGTCTTGTAACGGTTTTCCTTAGCCCTCAATTTTGCGTGACAAGTGTAACGGTTTCTTTAGCCCTCACTTTTGCGTGACAAATGTAATGCTTCTACTGGCCCTGCCTTGCATTTTGAAATATTTACTCTGCCTAAGATATGTTGTTTTAATGGGCGCCAAGACCTCAACGCTATGTTGAAATCTAAATTTATATTTAACAACACCTAGCTCTGGTAGAACACCTTCAAGAATCTATTCACTCAGATCGTGGTATGATTTGATCATTAACCCAACAAACAATTGTATCAGGAGAAGGAATTGGTCTATATCTAATGCTACCTACTGAAAGCAAAGATTGCATGGTTAAAAGAAATGAATTTATTATATAAAACAAGTATGGCAAAATTAAGAGTAATAATAATACATTCTGAATTTAAATTGGAGCGTTGCGATTTGAATATTACCGCTAGAAAATTACGTGAAAACGGAGTCGGATAAATTACTGATTTTACTCTTATTCCCAAGCTATGAAGTTACTGAAATACTGAAAATGGAAAAAAGACGAGAGATTGCGTAGTTCTGAGTCATTCGCGCTTACCACTGGGAATTGCCGAAGCATTTCCCTCGTACTGGATGTTGAAGAGAGCTTCCCACAGCCTCCTGGACGTCGTCATCTTCTTCGTTAGTTGATGAAATACTTGTAGATATGATAACTTTATGGTCCGAACATCGGAGCCAATCACTCGTACAACCACACTGGTTAAGTTTTACAAAGATAGTCGCCTAGCCTCCACGGCGCGCAAACCATATATGCACTCCTTGCCTCCCCTCTCTGGACCGGGCTTCTTCTCGCCCGCTCTCCTCTGATTGGCTGAGGCACCACGCGCTACCCCTCCTCAGGGTCATTACACTCGGCGCGAGGATGATGTCGATTACCGTTCCAGACTATTTCGCCTTTTCTTGAAGCAGCAATCCAGGCTTGCGTCATGCTTCTTGACAAGAATAAGCCTGTAGCCGAATTCCCAGTGACTCATCTCTCTCATATTACCCTAACTGACAAAACTCCGTAAAATTCCGTAATCATATAATTTTCTATGATAATGTTGTTCGTAATAATTTGCTTGATAGTGTTTTCTATGACATAGAAAACCTATCTGTAAGCTTATAATTTTATAAAAATGCTCCAAAAATACCTTAATAATAATAATAATAATAAGTTAATAATAATAATAATAAATTAACATGAAAACTTCCCTTGGCTGAACAATTTGCCGCGTAAATAAATATAGAATGGCATCCTACTGACTTATGTCAGTGGCATAAAATCCCCTCGAAAAACACGTTACATATTCGCCTCGGATCATCGGATGATTTACCGTGACGACGGTCCATCATGCGATTATCCCAGACACGTTAATAATCCCCATCCAAAATCCATAATACATAAATGAAATCACACTAAATTACATATATATACACTCATAACTTTTCTTTACGCACTTTGCGACAAAGTTTGTTGTCACTATGGATTGCACTTTGCAACCAGTCCAATGTTTTTCATATAGAATAATGTTCCACGGATATTTCCGCCTCTCAAATTTCTCTATGTTGGAAAAATAGACATAAATAATGTGTGAGCACTATGTATATAAGATGTCACATCACACGCATCAAAGGTGTTCTGATATATTTATCACCACAGAACTTCCTAATTTCACTGGAGGTCCCTTCCTTATGGTGAAATTTAATCTCACTGATCTCACTGAGCACACGATCACACTATTGTGGCAGCGCATCGTGACCATAATACTTAATCTCTCTTTATAATAGACGAAATTAATATTGACTTCTGAAAAAAAAACAGTAAATGCGCGTTACATATAACACCAAATATTTCTGTGCCGTAATCGCCCTGTCTTCTTAAGTTCCCGTATGCCAAATTCTACTTAATACTAGTTCACAACTCAGACCAGTTCTCCTCACTCAAATAATACCTTTGTATTATTAAATTACACACTTATAATTCTTGCATGGCGAGGCCGTAAACAGAAATCACGTGTGCTGTTATGTATGAGTTTCATGAAGGACTGTCTCGCCTTCTGATGGCCCATCTTTTGTCTCGTGGACGCCTTAAGCAAAAATACCCTGTTCAAGCGCTCACCCATCTCTAGGAGACAAATGGGAATTCACCAGCGCTACCAAATTCTGGCCTTGGTGTATCGAGACATTTTAGTGCTCAAGAGCATCCGACAATCCCGTCATATTTCCCTGTACCTTAAAAACACTCTTCCACGCACCAAACACCACACTTACCCATTTGATAGGCTGACTCTCAAGCTAAACACACTTACTTTATGACACATCCTTAATGTCCTCACGTTGCTCCACTAGCATATTTCTCAGTGTCTGTAACGATGCCCTGTTGCTACTGTCCACACATGCTAACCCTACTTCCTTCTGGTGTTACACCTCTACTCGACACTCTATGACCTAAAAATGTCACTTCTGACTGACAGAATGACGACTTAGACAGCTTCAAAGTGAACTTCTGAAAAACTATATCTAAATGACGTAGATGCTCCTCAAAACTGCGTGAACTAATTACCATATCATCAATGTAAATGGTTACAAACTCTCCTGTGTCATCCCCTAATGCGATGTTTAAAGCCCTAATTAAAGCTGCTGAACTACTCTTTAACCCATAAGGTGTTCTACAAAATTGATAAAGGTTATATTTATGACTAAAAGCTGTAAATGGTCTATCTTCGTACATAAGTGGCACTTGCCAAAAACTGGAACTCAAATCTACACAAGTGAAATACTTCTTCCCCTCAAATGTTTGCATTAATTCCTCTATTGACATAGATTTCAGCTGATCTGAACTATTTCTACTGTTAACCACACGAGCGTCTAAACAAATACGAACTGTGCCGTTGGCCTTGGGTACCGTGATCAAAGAATTAACATATGGACTGTTAGAGTGCCCAATAATCCCATCTTCAAGCATCTGGTTAATTTGTGCCTCAACTGCACTCTGATAAGCGAAAGGTACAGGATATCTATGTCCTGTGAATACTGACCTATCAATAACGTTCAATGAATGTGTATAGCAATTGGCCATACCAATGCGATCCTCAAAAACTCTCCTATTACACAATAACACATCATAGAGCCGAACACACTGTTCCACCTCTATATTTCCCTGAAATGCAGCATCACGTAACGAGTCCTCTAGACTTCCGTTCGTAATCACACTGCCCACAAATCATGGAGAACCCCGCTCTACGGCTGGCGATACCTCATTTAAAGTACAAATCACACCTACAACACTACTTCTCTGAATATGGTCATTGAACGCTACTTCTACTTCAGAATCACCCCATTTAAATTTCAAACTCCCTACATCATAACATAAGTTACCAGACACTCTACTTAGCCACTCTGAGCCCAAGATAACACTGAATACTAAATTTGGAATTACAAGACAAATCTGCTTCTCTACATGATTATTAATTTTAATGACTACTAAAACTTGCTTAGAAATTACTTTAGACCTCTTCCCAACAGCTGTGATAACAAAAGTGCTTTTAATTGGCATCTCCTCAAAATTTACTCCAGTTCCTTTCATTTTATCATAAAATGCACTACTTATGCAACTCTTCATACAACCACTATCAATTAAAACATCTGTGTACGCCTCGGACACGTTAAATTTAACTATGGGGCTCTTACTAACCACCTCCTGAATAATACCTTCATCATTTAGTTCACGTAATAATTCATTTCTTACATTTAGGTCATAGGGTTCCTGTATAAGTGTATGGACAAGGCATGTTACAGACTGAGATTCTGACCTTACATCGCAGCCTGGTTCGTGTTTAAAGCATTGCTACCGCTTGGTGTAGTACTACTCACTACTGCACTGGTCTGGTTGTTCTGGGTTGTGTTAACGGTATCTCTCTGTCCGTTATTACCATTGTGCTGATTCCCTCCTTGACCCCTGTTCTGGTTATAATTATTATTGTTATTATACCTCCCTTGGTTACCCCTAAAATCATTATTTCGGTCTTTATTTCCCCTGAAATCATTATTTCTACCTGGGTAGTTTGTACCATACCAATTTCCTCTGTACTGGTTTTGCTGATTATTATTATTATTTTGGTTCCCCCTATTTTGAACGTTGGCTCCTTCGCCACTGTTCCCTTGAACTTCCTGGTTCCTATTCTCATTAGGCCTGTTATTATTGTTACCCTGGTTCCTACCGAAATTCTCCTCGTAACCACCTCTTCCCAAAGCATCGAATGTACTCAATAAATTCTCCACTTGTGAAATAGCTTTAACATTTTGTATACAGGCAGCTTCTTTGATTCTATATGGAAAATGTCTTAGTAATAGCCTGACTACATCACTTTCCTCCTTCAAACCATCCAGATATTTACACGTCAATACCTGTCCTAAAAAGTACTCGGTCATAGTGTAGTTTCCTCTCGGGTTATATTTCCCACACACAATTCCCTCACAATGCTGAGACTGAATTACCTCATTCCAAAATTTCTCACAAAATTTAACTTTAAAATCTGAAATATTCTCGAAATTGTCTCTGTAGACAGCAAACCAGTTTCTTGTCTCCCCTACAAACGCTTGCTCTAAAATCTCAACTACCTGGCACCACTCAATACTGCCATCTTCCAACCTCTCCCCGAATTTATTTTCTATTGTATTCATGAACTCCATTGGACAACCCTGCCGATTACTGAATTTGCCTAGTTCTATTTCCCTGTGTGTGCTATTCACATAAACTGGCCTACTCTGATTATTTTCCTGCCTAATTCTAGCTTTCAACTTCTGTTCTAATTCAGCAATTTTCTCCTCAGCTTTTCTTTCAATATTAGTTACAGTTAACCTAATGCTCCCTTCCGATGCTTCAACTTTACCACTTAACTTAGTTTGTTTCTCATTAATCTCATTAATGCTTTCCTTATTCCTCTCCCTTAAATCATTAACTTCAGTGATTATTTCTGCAAGTACTTTATCAATTCTTCCCCCCAGCTGTTCTTTAACCTCTTTAGTTGCTACCTGAATTTTGTCGATTTCTCCCCCAAATTGCTTTTTGACCTGCTGTGTTTCAAGTTGCACTAGTTCTTTTAAATTTTCAGCCTGTGTACTGATTCTAATTTCTAACTCCTCCTGTACTTTTCCTAATTTTCTGTCTACATCTGCAATAATCTCTTTAGCCTTCTCTTCCATCACTCCTCTGATCTCACCTCTAATCAGTTCGAACAACAATTATCATCATCAGTTCGAATTTATCACTAATTTCCCTACTGTTTTGTTCAAGTTTAGTATTAAAACTATCGCTCAATTCCCTATTACTCTCTTTATTTTCCCTACTATTTTGTTCAAGTTTAGCATTATTTTGTTCGAGTTTAGCATTTAAAGTTCCACTACTCTCTCTATTTTCCCTACTGTTTTGTTCAAGTTTAGCATTTAAAGTTTCAGTACTCTCTTTATTTTCCCTACTATTTTGTTCAAGTCTAGCGTTTAAAGCATCTGTGCTTATTTTATTTTGTTGCATAAACTGAAGAAGCAAACTCTCTAACCCAGCTTGACTGTTTTGATTACCCCCCTCAGTATCGGGATTTACCTCCGACATCCCTGTTCTGCTTTCATTTCCAAGACTAGCCATACTGCTCGTATCTTCACTATCCAACTGGTGACCACTACGCAACTTCATCTCCTCCTCAACACTACCCATGCTGATACACACCGAAAAATGAAAAAAAAAAATACAGGCACAGAAATATAAACCCTTCTTCTTCCACAAATTTTATTAGGTTTTCGGCCCCATGTTGGTAGCGACAAGTGTAACGGTTTTCCTGGCCCTCACTTTTGCGTGACAAGTGTAACGGTTTCTTTAGCCCTCACTTTTGCGTGACAAATGTAATGCTTCTACTGGCCCTGCCTTGCACTTTGAAATATTTACTCTGCCTAAGATATGTTGTTTTAATGGGCGCCAAGACCGCAACGCTATGTTGAAATCTAAATTTATATTTAACAACACCTAGCTCTGGTAGAACACCTTCAAGAATCTATTCACTCAGATCGTGGTATGATTTGATCATTAACCCAACAAACAATTGTATCAGGAGAAGGAATTGGTCTATATCTAATGCTACCTACTGAAAGCAAAGATTGCATGGTTAAAAGAAATGAATTTATTATATAAAACAAGTATGGCAAAATTAATAGTAATAATAATATATTCTGAATTTAAATTGGAGCGTTCCGATTTGAATATTGTCGCTAGAAAATTACGTGAAAACGGAGTCGGATAAATTACTGATTTTACTCTTATTCCCAAGCTATGAAGTTACTGAAATACTGAAAATGAAAAAAAAAAGACGAGTGATTACGTAGTTCTGAGTCATTCGCGCTAACCACTGGAAATTGCCGAAGCATTTCCCTCGTACTGGATGTTGAAGAGAGCTTCCCACAGCCTCCTCGACGTCGTCATCTTCTTCGTTAGTTGATGAGATACTTGTAGATATGATAACTTTATGGTCCGAACATCGGAGCCAATCACATGTACAACCACACTGGTTAAGTTTTACAAAGATAGTCGCCTTGCCTCCACGGCGCGCAAACCATATATGCACTCCTTGCCTCCCCTATCTGGACCCGGCTTCTTCTCGCCCACTCTCCTCTGATTGGCTGAACCACCACGCGCTACCCCCCTCCTCAGGGTCATTACACTCGGCGCGAGGATGATGTCGATTACCGTTCCAGACTATTTCGCCTTTTCTTGAAGCAGCAACCCAGGCTTGCGTCATGCTTCTTGACAAGAATAAGCCTGTAGCCGAATTCCCAGTGACTCATCTCTCTCATAATACCCTAACTGACAAAACTCCGTAAAATTCCGTAATCATATAATTTTCTATGATAAGGTTGTTCGTAATAATTTGCTTGATAGTGTTTTCTATGACATAGAAAACCTATCTGTATGCTTATAATTTTATAAAAATGCTCCAAAAAATACCTTAATAATAATAATAAGTTAATAATAGTAATAAATTATCATGAAAACTTCTCTTGGCTGAACAATTTGCCGCGTAAATAAATATAGAATGGCTTCCTACTGACTTATGTCAGTGGCATAAAATCCCCTCGATAAACACGTTACAGTCTGAATAGAATGAATTATTTTTTTCATGTAAAGTAAACGCATAAATAGCGAGGATGAACCACCATGAATGTTATAAGGTAAATAGTATATTTTAAAAAAAATTGTCTTTCAAAAAATGAACAGTTTTTTGTTTAATTTTCCAAGTATATCTCAATTATTTTTATGATAATTTCATAAATGAGGTTCATCCTCTAGGGATCATATGTTGGAATGTATCTGCCAAGTTTCATCCAGTTTCATCTCATATTTCACGAGATATTGTGTTTTTCCTACCAAAAAAGCAACCTTTCGGGTAAACAGCTTTGAATATTAAACACTCCATTGACAGATAGGCGCATGGTCTCACGTAAAGCGCCATATCTTTGCCAAAACGCTGAATTTACTTATAAAACGTAACAGATATATTGAGAAAGGTATTGTCTTTCACTTAAACGTAAAAGAAAAAACTTAAATTTTGACAACCGACGGTGTATGAGCCCCCTCAAAACGAACAAATGAATGACCAGTTAGCTAAAAATCACGAACATGAACTGAACACTCCCCGAAAACAGTCTCGTGTACGGTTCTTTCAAGGGGACAATATATCCTGCTGGTCTTACTTAGGACACGAGAAAAAAAAACGATATTTTTTTAAAATTACACAGCCGCCATTTTAGGTTCTCATAAAATTCCATGAAATTAGACGTCAGTATATTAAGGCTTGTATGAAGATATACCGTGCCAAGTTTCACAGCGCTCGGATGAAAGGTCGCAAGAAGAATCCATTTACAATAAATATTTAAATTTCGCGTTGCCAGCATATTGGTTTTGTGCTCGTCAGATTATTGAATGATCCACAGGTGAACTTATGTTAATACCCTTTCATACAAGATTTCAGTTCGATTGCTGTAATAGATTCGTAGATATCGAGAATCGTCTAAATATTTCAGATGGTTGTGAGGTTTGAAGCCATTTTTCAGTGTTGCTAAACTTTTATTTTGTTTTATTTCAGATGGTATTGTTATATGTGTAGGCCATAGAGTTATGTACCACTAGATGAAGATTATTGAATGATCCATAGGTGAACTTATGTTAATAACCTTTATCAACATACAAGATTTCAGTTCGATTGCTGTAATAGATTCGTAGATATTGAGAATCGCCACAAAGACTCCCATCGCATCTCATCCCCGACCCCGTTGGAAGACATACATACATGTCCTATTATACACCACAACACTGACCAATGGGAATCATTCTAATGATCAGAAATGACAAGGTTGGTTGGTTCCTCAGTTTAGGGGCTGTGACAACGCGGTCTTGTAGCCCCGTGTACTTTGGGTGTGTGTAGATTCTTTTATTTTGTTTTATTTCAGATGGTATTGTTATATGTGTAGGCCATAGAGCTATGTACCATTAGATGAAGATTATTGCCTCGGTTCATTTTTCAAACGTTCCCTTCGATCTCTTGACTAGGACAAAAGAATTAAAAACTTAATTTTAATAATTCGCACAGCCGCCATCTTTTGATTATTAAAACAATTGAGATGTATTTGACGTCAGTAGATTAATTTTTATGAACAATTACCGTACCAAGTTTCACTGCTTTTGGATGACTAAATGGCGAGTAAATTCCATATAAATATTTCAACTTCGCTTGGGTGCCATGTAAGCCTACGGTTTGTACTTAACAGGTTTATGAAAGTCACTTAGATGAACTTTTAGTAGTACCCTTTATCACCGTACGAAGCTTCAGGCGCAGGGGGCGTATGTAGAAAAAAAATCCGGGGTGGGGGGGGAGGCTGACTATCTTGGAAAATTAGGAGTATTCTCAGGGGATTGTCACCGCAAAATACCCAGAAATATCAACCAATACCTTAGCTTAGAGCAAGCTGTTCCAGCCGAGCAACTCGCGCGTGAGCAGCGGAGTACTCGCCGCCTTCCGTGAGTAAACCTGCAACATGCAATACAGCTCTGCTGTTGAGGGCTGCCGTCACTTCGCGGTTGATACATCATGATTGGCAGGAAGCGCATGAACTTGTGTTATGACTATTTGCCTATTTTATTCCTGTGTTTAGAAACGTAGGCTTTCGAGATATAAATCCGTTTTAGGGTCTTTTAGGCTATATTTTGTTGGTTTTATTGTGCCTATAAATGCCCGTTTCAAGGGTTTGTGCCTATTTGGAGTATAATTGCCTATTTGATGCCTTTTGACTGTATTTTAAATTGCATTATATTGCAGCTGGCGTGCTCGACAGAATTATATTCTCATTTCTCAATATGTGTTTACCCCACGAACAAGAATGGGAATTCTCGGAAGTCACCAGAAATAGCACTTGGGAAATTTCCATCAGAAGAGACAAGGAACAATTTGACCTCGAAGCCTTCAACCCTTTCAACCTCGCAAGACACATGCGAGAACCAATCAACGTCGAATTATATTGCACAACCTGTATCCCCTACCTCCCTCTCGATGCGAACTGTGTAAGCGTACGCGTTATCTTCACTTCAGATTCAGAACCTTGTGTGATTTATTGCGAAGAAGAAGTGTGTCCGTGGCAATGCCGAAAACTAAATTATCGAAGTCTTACTGGCTGAAGCAGTGGATCACAGGGGATACCAATTTCACTACCGATGGAAGAGTAGTCTTCTGCCAAGCTTGCTGTAAAGAGTTCATTCCTTTGTTTCTTTTATGTTTTTGTGATTGAGAAGTACGATCGCATTTCATTGTAGCATTTATAGGCCTATTAATTTATGTATTGTGGCAAGTTGTTTTGTTGCAATGCTGTATTAGACATGAACTCTCAATAATTTATATATATACAATGTAAATTATCATTTAATTACTGAACGAGGAGTTAGAACGCTGGTGGTCTCTTGTCCCAGAGTGGATGAAAATTAAAAATCGGTATTTTGAACTCTGACTCATTTCCTGTGAAAATAGAGATTTACAACTTAAATGCATTTTTTTAAAGTCACGAGTAACTTTCACCAGCGCTATGTGTGGCTCTAGTCTGGGGGTGCGTTAAGCTCCCAGGTTAGGGCCGCGAAACTGCCAACAAGCCTCTAGCATCCCCTCTAGTGTCTTGCTAAATTGTGGCAAAAAGTAAGGTTATGGGCGAATGCCACAATTTCAAATTACGCGGTTTTCTAATTTTCAACGAGGATTGCAGGCTTGTGGGTACACATCATGCAGGATCTATTGCAGGCAACAGAAAGTAGAGAAGAGTGGAATACCCCTGGTGGAGTCATGTAGGATTGTTGAAGTAGTCAGGGGAAGGTTGGAAGGAATCTCTGGGAAGATAGCCGCTGTCAGGGAAAAGTTTGATAGGGTCCTGCAGAGGAATCCAGGATGGGAAGCAGTAGTAAAGGTAGCCAGTGTGCTACGAGGTGAGATAGATGAAGCAAATGACCTAAAACCAGATGCAGTGGCTTCGTTAAAGTTTTGCCCAATCACTTCATGTGATGTTGAGATATCTTTCTCTCAATATATAAACATTCTTCATGACAGGAGAACAAACTTATTACCAGAAAACTTTGAAAAGTTGCTTGTTGTTAATTCTTATTATAGTAATTAAATATGTTTTTAAATTATAAGAATTTTTTCATGCCTATTTTGTTGACTATTTTAAACGTTAGTGCCTATTTGCATGCCTATTTTGGCTATTTTAAGAGCTTATATGCCTGACTATTTTAACTGTTTTTAGTGCCTATAATTCTCGTCTCTAGTTATGACCTTCACCCAGTGACGTATTGGCTATGATCCCCAGTCCCTCTCCAAATGTGCTCCGAGCACCACTGCTGAGTACTCGCGTGTACGCATACTCAAACTCATGGATTTGGAACAGCCTGGCTTAGAGCATATAATTTTGTGTTATTATTTTAGATAGGATTCAAAGTGTATATAGCCTACAATTATTACTGGCAATACAAAAAAAGTTGTAAAATACAACACAACACACAAATAAAATGTTATACTTAATGGACTTTCTATTATGATCTATGGAGTATGAATGGCAAATATCTAAATATTTGTCAATTTACTAAGCAGAAAGGTAAACAGTTTATTTTACATGTATTTCTCAAAAAACGTACTGTGGAATTCACAGCTTTACCTCACAAGGCTGAGTGCACCCCGTTCCAGCCCTCAGACTAGAATTAAAATTTATTGACAGAGACGGGAATCGAATTCGGATCTCCGGGGCGGCAGCGAAGAATGCTACCCACTACACCACGAGGTAGTATAATTTCAATTTTAATATTAGACGATAATTTAAGATTAGGGTACAACCAAATTTACAATTATTTTATGCTCTTACCAAAGCAACACTTTCTTAATTTTTATAGGCTTTTTCGGGGGGGGGGGGCTGGAGCCCCCTCAGCACCCCCCTTATATACGCCCCTGCTTCAGGGTGATATCTGTTACCGTTGCGGAGATATAGAATACCAGTGAAATATTTCGCGCGACCACCATATTGAATTGATGAAACGTATTAAAATTTGAAAGGCGCTGGCGAGGTTGGACGAGGTAGTAGTATGTACCTACCGAATTTCATTGAAATCGCTTTGGACGTCTATATTTTATTAGGGACACACTCACGCACACACACACACGGACAAAAGGTGATCTCATAAGTCTATTTTTTTCTTTTTCATAAATGAAAATAGGCTAAAAGAGGATAAAAAGGACTTGTGTAGCGCTCTCGGCCACCATGGCCGGCAATAATAATAATAATATTGAGGCCCTGGTTTATCGTCTCTTGAACGACTGTGGTTTGATATCTTGGAGACGTTCCGGCACCAGATTTGTTAAGCGCGCCAGTAAATTTACTGGCGTGCGTGGTCTCTCTAGTTAAGCATCCAAAAATACCAAATAACTGAGATGGGATTCGATACCACAATTTAGGCATGGAGAACGAGGGCCTGCCATCCAGCCGGACAAATGCGAGAATATTAATCAGGGGTGGAAAATGTAGCGCAGCCTGGAAGTGACTTTACAAATAATCCAATTTTGGTGATGATGATGGTGGGGGTGATTGTTTTAAGGGATGGAACATCGAGGTAATCTTCCACAATGATAAAGATTTAACTATGTAGGGTAAGGCCACTGGGCCTCAATCTTTCATATTAAATAAAAATTAATCAATTAATATTTATTAACATCATAGATACTGTCACAAATGTTGGACTCATAGGCTTTTACTGTATACAGCTGATTTTGAGGGCAATAAAGCCAGCCTTCATTTGTCGAAAATCATGCCGCTGTGATAGCTTTTCATAAGATTAGTGAAATTTTCAGATATTAAAAGTGTTGCAAATCGGGTTGAATATTTGAGCATTGCATCTTCAGCGTGTCTCTGAACATGGTCTGTCAAGGATGGCCTTAAACGAGATCAACCTTGAAGTGCTGCGGAAGGCAGTAGTGACTCGTATTCACCAAAATTTGGACCTAGATCAGTCTGTGAAGGTTTATGAGCCAAGCATATAGAACAGGATCAATGCCGTAGTTACTTAGTGTGAACTTTGGATTTCAATTAACGAAGTAATTGACGTAATCTCGTCCCACAGCTGAAGAAGCAAAGGGTACTGAAATAAAGACGCATATTGTAACGTTAGGTCCAAATTGGGTATCATATTATTCCCTTTTCCAACGAGAAAATCTTCGCCATTGATGTGAATTTCAACCATCAAAAGAATAGGGTGATGCTCCTAGCTCTCAGGAAGGCGGTAGAAAACCACTGATAGTTCAGAGGAGCTTTATGGGTGGTGAGTGATTCTGGTGCCATTCAGTCTCTCTTCTTTGTGGAGAAAATGGTTAAACCAGTCTAAGATTTTGGAACATTATGTGAAAGCTCTAAGCAACACATTGTTTTGGAATCAACACTAGAGTATTCAGCTAGACTTTTGCCCATCACAAGAGGAGAGATCAATTCTCCTGCAGAATGGCCTACTAGCGACCCGGATCTCAACCCCTTGAACTACTACTATGGTCAGTACTTGAGGCATTTGTTTACAAGAAAAGGCACACACGATTCAAAGTTTGAAGCATTCCATATTAGCATCAGTGACATATTTTTCCAATGGATATCAAGCGCAAGTCTGTACTCAAATGGCCAGAAGGTAAACTGATAGGTGTTAAGAGTAATCAGTACTTATAAGCATTTCATATTAAAGGGATATTCGTATATTTTTCACTGTATATTAGTTATTTACGTTATAATATGTATCAGAATTAACTATATTGTTTCCCCAATTCTGAACTAACAGAACTCAAAAAGAGTCATTTGAAAAAGTGACATGAGAATGTTTGAAGCCGTGGGTAAGATTGGCATAGCAAAAGATGCCCGGAGAACATAAATCAAAATTTGTCATTCTAGCATTATCAATGACAAAATTTAAGCCTGGTACTGCTTATGATCAAACATAAAATATATTACTCTTTGGTTTCAATACGTGTGGCTTGATATACGTGCTCTTGAAACAATGAGGTTTAATCTATGCTCTAAAGCAAATTTGGTATAGGCTATATTAGTACCCCATTGGATGAATAGCACTTTAATTTATCCTAGTGCATCCATAACTCGAAAGTTACATATTTTGAGCTGTGTTGGTTTTGCATTGTCGGCGTAATAATAAGACAAATTACATACTAAAAGAAGAAATTCACACAAAAGGGGAAATAAGAAGACAGGGCATTAAGCATGTAGTTCCGTTAATAACTAACAAGCCTATCTTCATATATCCTGCTGGTCCTCTCTATTAAGAACTCTTCCGGCTATTAAAAAAGAATGTTCCATGTGATGTACACTTTTGATACACACCTTTATCTCCACCAACACCATTGTATTGAGAAGGAATATGCTGGAATATGTAACTTTCAGTATCGGTTAATAAGACTCCTCCCGCGAGATGGTATCTTTCTGTAACGCACCACGGGAGTTTTACTGAAAAGTCAAATGCATGACTTCTATGATTTATGAAACGCAAGCTACAGAATTTAGTGCCAGTAGATTATGATTATTATAATAACCCAACATACGAATCCTGTCTTCAATCGCTTGAATAGGGTAAGTGAAATAAGAAAGTAAGGTTTTATAATATCGAATTAATGCCATCTTGGTGTTATGAAAATAATTGAATTAAATTAGATGCCAGTAGATTATATTTTGTATAAACATTTACCATACCAAGTTTCACTGCACTCGGATAAATAAATAACGAGAAAAATTAATTAAAATATTGAAATTTCGTGTCACCGCCATGTTGGTTTTGTGCTCACCAGATTAATAAAATTCCCATCGGTGAACGTATGTTATTGGTCTCTATTAACATACAAACTTTCAGTCGGAATGCTGTAACGGAATCGTAGATATTGAGAACCATCTAAATATTTTGGATAGTCCTTATGTTGGCTTGTTATATATGTAAGCCATAGAGTTATGTACCATTAGATGAAGATTATTGCGTAGGTTCAATATTCAACCGTTCTCTTCCATCGCATGATTAGAACACAAAACAAGATGTTTAGTAAAGAACATATAGCCTACTTTCTCCTAAATGCATGGGTATTGTTATAACACTTTGTCCTTTTCAAGGAGTATAATTGAATGTTGGTTGTAGTAGCTTGTTGAAATACAACGTGTTCCTACGGATATTAAACATGAATATGAGGCGTCCTTTGCTAGTGCTACCTCTGTACAAAATTTCATTCAATTCGGTTTCACCGTGTTTGAATTGATATGGTGAATCGATTTGCACACATACATGGCCGCTATCTGCAAACTATTAGGCAGATGACCTTGTAGTTCAGTCAAAAGATGCTTCCCACAAAGAGGTATGTTGTTGCAAAATTTGGTAGAGATCAGATGATTAGGTTGGTTGTAATTTGATTTACGATTTTAACATTTGGGTGGCCGCCATTCCGTTTCCGTAAGGATGGCTGCGATATAAAACATGACACGGAAGTGCCCTTTACTAGTGAAACCTCTGTACCAAATTTCGTTCAATTTTGTTTTACCGTGTTTGAATTGATAGGGGGAATCGATTTGCACACGTACATGGCCGCCATGTGCAAAATATTGGACTGATGACATTGTAGCTTGGTCAAAGAACGCTTCTCATATAAATGTATGTTGTTGCAAAATTTGCTAGAGATCAGATGATTAGGTTGGTCGTAATTTGATTTAAGCTTTTAACTTTTGGGTGGCCGCCATTACGTTTCCGTCAAGATGGCGACTATATAAAACATGACACTGAGTAGCCTTTTGCGAGTGCTACCTCTGTACCAAATTTCGTTCCATTCGGTTTCACCGTGTTCGAATTGATAAGGGGGGGGGGGGACAGATATTCAGAGTACACACACTCAGAGACACACAGACACACAGACACACACAGACAGACACACAATTTTTGGCCCTGTGTTGATCTCATAAGTCTACTTTGATTTTTTGCAAAAATCGAAAGTAGGCTAAGAAATGAAAACTTTATTTTTAGAATTCGCACAGACGCCATCTTGGGGTTATGAAAACAATTGAATTAAAGTAGATGTCTGTTGATTATATTTTGTATAAGCATTCACCGAACCAAGTTTCATTGCACTCGGATGATTGAAACGCGAGTAAATTCCATTTAAATGTATTAAATTCGCTTAGCTGCCATGCTAGTTTTGTGCCCATTAGGTTATTGAAAGTCCCGTAGGTAAACTTGTGTTAATAGCCTATATCAACATACAAAATGTCAGTTTGATTGCTGTAATAGATTCGTAGATATTGAGAACCATCTAAGTATTTCTTATGGACGCCATGTTGGATTGCTATACTGTATTTGTAGGGCATAGAGTTATGTACCATTATATGAAGATTACTGCGTGGGTTCATTATTCAAACGTTCACTTCTACCACGTGATAAGAACACAAGAAATAAAATTAATAATTTGAAAATATCACACAGCCGCCACATTGATATTATGAAACAACTGAATTAAATTAGATGCCAGTAGATTGAAGTTTGTATATACATGAACTGTACAAAGTCTTACTGCGCTCGGATGATTAAATCACGAGAAAACGTATTTAAACGTTGTTACTTCGCTTGACCGCTATGTTGGTTTTGTAATTGACAGGTTTTACAAAGTCACATAAGTGAATTTCTAGTTGTACCCTTATCACCGTAAAACATTTCAGGATGATATGTTAGGATAACAAAGGATAACAGAACAACTCAGGTTAATATTTTAATAGGAATATTTAATACGTTTAATAGGCTACACCTTATTCTCGAGGCCGAACTGACAGTCTCTGCCAAAGCCCCTCTAAACACTAGTCACCACAGAACATCAATATCACTAACCGTGTTACCAACTCATTTATATATACTGTATTCCGAGAAATTCCTAACAGATATCTGTTACTGTTGTGGAGATATAGAATGGCAATGAAATATTTCGCGCGACCGCCTTGTTGCATTGGTGAAACGTAATAATATTTGAAAAGCACGGTCGAGGTCGGACGAGAAAGTAGTAGGCTATGTAGCCTACCTACCGAGTATCATTGAAATCGCTTCAGCCCTTTAGATCTTATTACGGTGTTACACATATACGCACGCACATAAGCGCGCACATACACACACGGACAAAAGGTGATCTTATAAGCCTTTTTTTTTTTTTTTTCATAAATGAAAATAGGCTAAAGAGGAATAATAGAATTACTCTCAATTTTGAAGAATGAGGATTGAGAAATCTGTAAGGAGGTATAACCTTGAAAGGAAGATAGGAAAGGGAAAGAGGAGATGGTTCGCCCCAAAGGCAATGAAAAAATTGACAATTAAACGGATCCACACACTCTGCCTCTAAGGGGCTTCCTTCAACAGACAGGCGATACCATGACGAGGTCTCACCCCTCAAAAGATGAGGGTGTCAGGAAAGTAAAGAAAAGACACGAGCTAAATATAACATGAGAATGAATTACACCCTTGGCCCCATATGCCCTCATACCGTCGCGACCAGACGAAAACCAGAGTTGGCCAATAGAGGAAAAAACTAGGCACAATAACGAGGAAGCACTGCGGTGCTCAGATGGGGTGCTATGGTCACCAACACACTTCCCACAGTTGTGTGCTTCTGGAACACCCCTTCTCAATAAATGTTTCCACCATTTAGATTAGTTTTCGATTTTCTTGGGGATTCTCATGGAACAAACCAAACTAGCCTGAACATGAAATAACACCTAAATTTGGAGCTTCATGGGTTGTGGACCAACAAAACCTTCTTGCTGAAAATTTACTTTTACATACACTGATTCACTTTAATGGTTTGGATTAGAAAGCCAATATAGGATATCTTAATCATATTTTCCAACTCCTCTGTTTGAGGCATTTTGAAACGTCTTGCGGCGTAGCTGCGCTCGATAAATCGTAAACCAAGGCCTCGAGGGCAGCAGCAAGTCAGGAGATCGTAGGCTCGACTCCCGGCACTGACAACGGCTATCCTGAATGCGGTTTATCCACGTTTTTCCCACACTCCCTCCAGGCAAATGCCGTGGTTGTGCCTTCCTTCAATTCCCGGGGCACATACCTCATCCCTGTCTCTACTACAGTTACACACACTACTACTGTAAGCATATAAATACAGGTTATCAGACACACCCAACTACACTGGGCAGTTGACCAAGATGTTCCAATCCCCTAAAATTAGTTAACAACACCAACATCTGAACATTTTCTATATATGCCGGATGGGGTAGATAATGTCCAAATATGCCTTAGATGTAAAGTTTTCGGCTATTTTCATTTATGAACCAAAAAAAGGCTTATGAGATCACTTTTTGCCCGTGTGTCTATGTGCCCCCCCCCCCCCATCTCCCTAATAAAATCTAAACGGCTAAAGTGATTTCAATGAAACTCGGTAAGGACATAATATTGCCTCATCCGACCTCGCCAGTGCCTTTCAAATTATAATACATTTCACCAATCCAACAGGGCGGCCACGCAAAGTATTCCACTGGCATTCCATATCTCCGCTACAGTTGGTGTATTCCTTGGAATACACGTTTAGTTAGAGTTAGCAGTCGCTGCTCTTTGCTTTTTCTCGTTTTCATTAGTTCTCTTATTCCCCTTTTTTGCACATACCAACAGCGACCTTTCTGTATTCCTGTTTCTTTGGCTATGTATTTATTTTATGTTAAAGTATGTTTCAGTTGTGTATTCCCTGCAAATTATAACAGCTCATCACGCGGCAACCTGTCGAAGCTTTTGAATTCAGCAATTCCAAGAATGGTTTCAACCCACTCACCCGATGTCGTCGTTGTCGTTATCTGCAATCTCCCAGAAGACTCTACTCTATGAATCAAATTGTATTATGTAGAGTATTTTATTTTATCAAGTTACCCACTCTGGTTTTATACCTTTGTCTCTCGCCCCTCCCCTACGTCGTTCTGGCTATCTGTGTGTTCAAATTTCTCGCTCACTACTCGTCTAGTCGGCTACGTGAAAAGTTCCGTCCTCTCAAGGAGGCTCATCTCCTTTTTCCATGAGGTGATTCAAATTGACGCCATGTCTGAAATTTGTGTTTAACGGCTGCAGGAAACATCATATCCACCATGAAAAGATAAGTAATTACCTTCAAGTGAATTTAACCAACTTTTAAAAGGTTTTAAACAAATTCTAAATGCTTTTAATGAAAGTTATAGGCAGTGTTGGGATTTTCGCAATATTGCGCAATAACTGCCCATCGTGGGATTTTTCTGGCATGCTTAAGCTAACTAAGCTTATTTCTAAACATGAAATTTAGCACTTCTTGTACGAAATAAGGGAGATGCTTCTCTCCTACATGGGATTTTGCTAAAACTTATAGCTATTTAAAACATAACTTTTTTCCTCCGTGGGATTTCTACTGCCCTATTCAACTGTCATTACATATCTGGAATTTTCCATTCGCAATGGACTCTAAACTGTGAAAAACTATACTCAACAACGTCAAAATTACTGCCAACTCTAAGTTAAATTAAACCAATAAATGCAACCTAAGACTCTAAACCTCCAGAAACCTATTAAAGTTCTGCTCAGTGCATCTCCATAACTCGCAATAGTGACATTTTTCTCATGTTCTACAAACGTTTGGTGCTTCAAAAATGAATGTGTGGCTTCTTCCGCGTCGCGATTCACTCGTATCAGTAAAATCAGCCAGGACTCTGATTCCCCATTTCCTACACTCCCAATTCTCTTTACTAACAATTTATGGTATGTTTAAACTAGGCTTTTTTCTTCAATTCAACGAGGCTTTGTCTAAAAATAGGCTCCTTCCCACTTCGTTAGGTATAAAATTTATTCACTCTGTTTAAATATCTATGTGGTTATAAACCCACATTTTAATGCGCATTTTTTCCTGCTGCGCTCAGGAAGTTATAATTTCCCAATTCTTAAACGTTTGTATTTAACTTTGTGCAATCCAGGCTTCACAAAAGGTGACCTGCCTCATTTGAATTTAGAATTTAGGATCTATTGCATTCTGTATAAATACTAGTGGTTATAAATCCACTTATTAATCTCTTTTTTCTTCTCCCAAGGTTGCAGGTTCGAAACCTGGCACAGTCAGCTGGCATTTGAGGGTGCGCAAATGTGAGGGAGCCGTGTCAGTACATTTACTGGCACGTTAAAGATCCCCTTCGGGGCAAAATTCCGGCACCCCGGCGTCTCTAAAAGCCAGTGTAGTTAAAAGGGACGTAAAACCAATAACATTATTATATTTTTTCTTCTTCTGCTGAGCCCAGGAATTTATAGCCTTTTCTCTTGCTACAAAGGCATTCTAAAAGCTTTTTTGAAATATTGGTATTCTACCTAACCAATCTAAAGAAAAAATTAAACGAAATTGTAAGTTCTTTAGTATTGTTATTATCGGTCCTAGACATTTTAATTGTATGCATAGTTCGAAAACCCTTGAAAAGTTTTTTATTGTTTGTCATAGGTCTGAGACCTCCAAATTTGTCCAAAAATTACTTGTTAATTGTAAATCTACCTCAAAATTTATCATTTTTGAAGCAATTAAAATTGCCGCAAGCTTTCGGAGTTATTATCTTGCTCGAAGAGCTGTTAGGTACGACCTTTCCTTTCCTACCTTTTCCTTCAAATTACTTTTTGTTCAAATAAATAAACAAAATCACCGAATGCTAAGATTGCTACAAACTCAATCATTTGTTGCGTTTAAAGCAAAATTTCTGTTAACAACACTCAAAAAGTTTCTTTTAGCTATTCTAGCTAATTCTAGTGAATTATTAAGGCAAGTAGGCTATAGCTCGCTCAGCCAGCCTCCTACTTGAAGAGATTTTCACTCTGTCCTGTGATTTACTGTTTAGAATTTTAGTTTTGTTCAAGTTAGGTTTGGTTTTTTTTCATCCTTTCTAAACTTTTAGTCGGCATCCCGCTGGGTAAGAGTTTAGCCTTCTTTAAACGCAGCAATTGATTCTCTCTAATAATTTCTACTCATAATAATAAAAATCTCAAAAGCTCTGAAGGCGCTTTGTCTCTGCCAATTCTGGGGGCATTTGGTCTCTCTGTTGGGGATCCGACAGTGGTGGGTAATAAAATATCCCGGCTAATTTAAATCTTTCTAGCATTTCAAAATGCTTTCTAAAATCTCACCCTTTTGAAGGGAAAGTACGTAAGTCATTTTCATCCGGCATACCTTTGTTCGCCAGTGCACTACCCTTCCCCATAGTACTCAAATTCATGCTCGGGAGGGAAAGAGCACTTAGCGATAGCCTGCTGGCAACCTCAGCTCACGCTGCTCGCTATGTTATTCCCGCTCAGGCCTCCGCCTGTTCACCTGTCTTACACAAGTTTTGATAAACATAACTTTTTTTCACTATCTGATTATTATTTTGTCTTGGATTCTTATCCCTTCTACCTAAGATCGTTTCCACTCCTAACCCTTTTTCCTTTTCTTTTCAAATCATCTTCCCTTAGGTAGTGTCTGATCTCAGGCTTAACCTACCAACAGTAACTGATATCACCATGACATTTTGTACGGTAATAAAGGGTACTACTAGAAATTCATCCAGGCATATGTGACTTTCATAAACCTGTTAAGAAAAAAACGAATATGGCGGCCAAGCGAAGTTACAACATTTAAATTGACCTTTCTCCCGTTTTAACCATCCGAGTGCAGTGAAACCTGGTACAGCAAATTTTTATACACATTGTAATGCACGGACATCTAATTTAGTTCCATTGTTCACATAACCTCAAGATGGCGGCTGTGCGAAATTTTAAAATGTAAGTTTTTATTTCTTGTGTCTTAATCATGCGAACAAAGTGAAATTTTTAATAATGAACCAACGCAATAATCTTCATCAAATGGTACATAACTCTATGGCCTACATAATTATATAACAATCCAACATGGCAACCATTCGAAATATTTAGATGGCTGTCAATATCGACGGATCTATTACAGCAATCAAACTGAAATGTTGTATCTTGATAGAGGGTATTAGCTTGAGTTTACTTATGGGACTTCTAATAACCTGGTGATTACATAACCAACATGGCGGACAAGCGAATTTTAAAGATTAAAATGGAATTTACTCGCAACTTTTCATCCAAGCGCTGTGAAACTTGGCACGGTATATCTTCATACAGTACAAGCCTTAATATACTGATGTCTAATTTAATGGAATTTTATGAGAACATTTATTTTTTAAAGATTTTTAAAATCTCGTTTTCATTTCTCATGTCCTTAGTAAGACCAGTAGGATATATGAAAATAGCCGATTTAAATCTTCACGGAACTACTTGTTCTGTCTATCATTTGTTATGTTAGCGTCAAAACTACTAGTTGAATGCCATAAAAAATTGTTGTTGTTGTTGTTGTTGTTGTTGTTGCTGCTGCTGCTGCTGCTGCTGCTACTGCTGCTGCTGCTGCTGCTGTTTCATTTGAGGGTCTTGGACATCGTGGTTGTTAAGCCCCGTGTACTTTGGGTGTGTGTGTGTAGAGTGTTTTGTTTGTGAACTATTTCAAAATCACATGTTTCTCGGTGATGTGGGAGTGCTAGACCTAAACATGAAGCTTAATGTATGTCTACCCCTTATTATTCCCGTTTCCAACGGGGTCGGGGATGAGATGCGATAAAATTTAATGAGGCGGATGGTTTTTACGGCCGGATGCTCCTCCTTACGCCAACCTCATGAGAGGATTTACTGAGAGATTAAATGAATGAGGATGAATGAAGCTGCACAAGGATGTGAAGGAAGCGGCCATGGTCTATCAGAAGGTACCGTCCCAGCACTTGCCTAGAGTTGAAAATGGGAAACCGCGGAAAACCATTTCAAGGACGGCCGAGGGTGGGGCTCGAACCCACGACTACCGAGTAAGCAGAGAGCTTGGCCCTATGGTCTAGCGTTGCGCTTTGGAGAGCGTAGCTAAGGCTAATGAAGCGTGTTAGACCTGTCATATTGTAGATTTAGACAGGGTATCGCGGATTTAGCCCTAGTACCAGTAGCATCAACAAAAGAAATCTAAACAGTAACTAAATTCGAATTTGTTCGAAAGTGTTATTAATTGATTTAGATAGTGAAATTTTAAGAACTAAATTTGTCTCAAATATGAAAACATTTTAAGAACTGAATTTGTCACAAATATGAAGTTCTTTAACTTTTATATTGATTTATGATACTCTTTCTCTTAGTGTAACATCCTTACCACCAAACCCTAAATATTGCGGATTTAGCCGAATCTCTCCTATATAATGTTATCTGATAACCAGGCTGCGGGGTCTTAGTCCGTAAACAGTGCTATCAGATTAGTATCGCACGGAGTTGATATGACGCACGCACTATGAACTGCCAGCGCGTCCACAACAGACGACGAACCATGCGAGCAGTCAATTTATTCGCTGTAGGCTACGTCACATGTGTTCATCGGTACACCCGAAGGTCACAGGAGGAGGTTCCACGTGCCCTATAGTACGGTGGATTCTAACTGCATTGCACACGTACTAAGACCCCGCAGCGTGCTGATAACCTGTGTTATTGTGATGTCTGTATTTGTGTGTGCATTTGTAATTCTCGTGAGGATTGAGAAGAAGGTGGCCGTGGCCTCAAGTTGGAACTATTCCGGTATTTGCCTGGAGTAGACATGGAAAATCACAGAAAAACACTTGCTGAAGCGAGAATCGAACCGACCTCCTTTTTAGTTTTGCCTCTCAAGGCTGAGTGTACCCAGTTCGAGCCCTCAGACCAGAATTAAATTATTTGAATAAGCCAGGAATCGAACTCGGGCCTCCAGCGTGACAACCAAGAATGCTAGCCGCTACATCTCGAGGTGAACGCCTATAATTATAAGAAGTTGCAAGATATCATAATTCACCTCGCACGGACCGTGCAGTGAGTTCATAAGCACGCTACTCAAACTCTGTATGAATGCTCGATTTTCTTCTGAGCTATTTTATGTTTATTGCTGTCTCAAACATACTCCACTGGATTGTTCTTGACAAAGAAGTGTTAACATTGATTCCAGTGCTAGTAGTTACTTAATTCTTCCGGAAATAGGACTTACTGTCATTTACTCCAATATTACCGGGTGAGTTAGCCATGGTCACTACGGAGTGGCTGCAGGCAGTCGCTCACATCCGGGAGGCGAGGAGGTTCGAATCCCCCCGCCGGCATCCTTGAAGATGGTCTTCTGTGGTTTCCCATCTTCCTTCCAGGCAAATGCCGGGGTTGGTCCATAACTATAAGCCACAGCTGCTACCTTCCAATTCCTCGTCCTTACATTCACATCTTCCTCCCCAGACAATACTCCACATGCGACGGTACTTGTAGCTCACCCCATGGGTGTCCGCATAGAAGCAGCTACAAACTCTGGCAAGCCGAACATGTGCTCAGACACTCCCGGCACTAAAAGCCATACGCAAAAAAATCCAATATTAGGGATTTCAAACGCAAAGCTTTCCTCCATTTTGCAGTCATAAGGACGCTTCTGGCCTTCCTTCGATGACTGGGAGATGACCTGCAGCCTGTCTTCCTTTACTCTATGAACCTGTCGACGATCGCTAATAAAAGCTTGTCATTAATTACTGGTGCTTCGCAGTAACATGTGATTCACTGTCTCCTCCGAGAAACTGCGCCACAACACAAATTGATCATAACATCAAACGTTGCGTCGTACCCCTTCCCTAAGCCAGAGAACCAGTCTGCATAATGCTGTTGACTAATTCAAGGAATATTAACTCGGCGCGGAGTGGGGCGGCGGGCTGGCGACAGTCTTCTAGCTATGCATATGGATGTCACTTTATAATGCGTAGCAGCGCAGACAGGTGACGGCTACAAACGACGCAATACACACAAGATCTAGGACAATGTCGCCAACTCATTGAAATACTGAGAATTCCTACACAACGAGGGCGTAGCCAGGGGGTTCAATGCACTAGTCTTCCCTCCCCCCTCCCACCAGTGATACAGGAAACAGTTCAAAATATTTAAAGAAATAAGACCACCTCGTGGTGTAGTGGCTAGCGTTCTTGGCTGTCGTCCTAGAGGTCCAGGTTCAATTCCCAGCTCTGCCAAGGAAATTTAATTCCGGTGTGAAGGCTGAATAGGGGTACACTCAGCCTCGTGAGGCTAAGCTTAGAAGAGGAAGGTTCGATTCTTACCTCAGCCTCCTAGAATTGGTTTTCTGTTTTCCAGACAAAGGCCACGGTCGTCTCCTTCCCAATCATCACCTGAATTGCAAATACAGACACTAGTGCAGCCATCAAATTAACACAGGTTATCTCACGAATTCCACACACACTCAAGTACACGGGGCTACATGACCACTTAGTCGCTGCCCCTAAAATATACAACAACAACAACTAAAGAAATAATTGTGAAATGAAAAATATTTTACCCCATTTCATATTGTCTACTTACTTTCTTTTGAATTCTATTAACTAGGCCTACTTGTTAGATTTTAATACGGTAGTCTACTGTTGATGAAATTATACAGTATATAGCAAATTCATATTCACTTTATCCATTTTCTGTTGTTGGTTTCGTTAAATCGTTTTATGGGCTTGGGACAACTTAGTCATCAGCCCTGTGTACTTGGGTGTGTTGTCTGTTAACCTGTGTTTCTGTGGTGGTTGTAGTTGTGTGTGTGTAACTGTTGGGAAAGAGATAAGTTCCCTGGTAAGTACTATCCTGACATTTTCCTTAAGGAATTGTGGAAGAACAGACACGGGATAGCCGCTGTCAGCCACGGGGTTCGAACCTCCAAACTTGCTGCAGCACCCTGTCGTGGACGTGCTGAACAATTTAACGCGCTCGGCTACGCCGCAAGTTCTCTCCATTTCCAACTGAGATACAGTATGTTGCTTGAGACTGCCTATAGGCCTACTGGTCTGCAAAAGGAACATTCCTTTTTCTTTTCTTTTTATCCTACTGTGCTTCACACTAGGATAAGAAATTTATAATTCGAATACTGGCACTGGAAGTGTCCATTCCTAGTTTATTTACATTCTTACTTCAGGAGAATGCTAGAATTGTAATTGATTTCGAGTTTTACGGCAATCTAACACCATACATTAACCCTCCGATAGTGACGTCCGATCTCTCAGACAGAGCCCCGAGTTAATTTCGTTAATAACATCAGCCACCAGTGTGTTAGGGTCGTAGGTTCGCATACCTTCGGGAAATAATGTCGGGACGGTTCCTAACTTCAGGCCAATGGCACCTACTTCCCAAACCTCATCTGAATTATAATTACACACTTTAATTCAGTCATCAAAATAACACAGGTTAGCTGACAAATTCCACACACACACACACACCAAAGTACACAGGACTACATGACTACGATGTCGCAAAGTCCGTAAAGAATCAAAAACAACAACAACAACCTTCAGGAAATTGTTACGGAGGAATCCACTTAATTTCATCAATACATGATTGGGTGCTCAGTGTTTGGGAAGTATGAAGCCCTCAGAGAGTAGTGTTCTGTATACCAAGACCAATTAAAGGTGCTTGAGGGTTAATTTTTCAGCCTTATACGTACAGTATTTTCTTGTGAAAGTCTGAATATTTCTGAAAACGAAATCAAGAATGGAATTTCTACAAAACAAATTCAATATTCTTGATTTTCACCAAATAAAATATATTTTAGTTAATACACTACAGTGTTGTATAGGCTACCTTCGCAAGAACCGCAAAAATGCCTGCAACATTCACTAAATAAAAGTAGTTTTCTTTTGGGTGAACTAGGCTTGTAATGTTTCAATAATAGGGATTTCCTTCAAGTTCAACGACCAATATACAATTTCTTGTACTAAACTGAATGTTTGTGTGTTTTCTACAATTGCAGTGAAATTTTGCATATTAGGTTCTTCTGTCTTGGTTTTCAAAAGTAGGCCTCTTTTGTAAATAATATGGCAAGCAATTACATGTTATTGAAGTGTATTATTTTAGTGCTATTGCTACAAAAACGCTAAATCTGAAAATCCTAGATGCTGAAAAACGCTGAATCTGAAAATCATAGATGCTACAAAACGCTAAATCTTAAGATCATAGATGCTACAAAACGCAAAATCTGAAGATCATAGGTGCTACAAAACGCTAAATCTTAAGATCATAGATGCTACAAAACGCAAAAGCTGAAGATCATAGATGCTACAAAACGCAAAAGCTGAAGATCATAGGTGCTACAAAACGCAAAAGCTGAAGATCATAGATGGTACAAAACGCAAAAGCTGAAGATCATAGATGCTACAAAACGCAAAAGCTGAAGATCATAGGTGCTACAAAACGCTAAATCTTAAGATCATAGATGCTACAAAACGCAAAAGCTGAAAATCATATGTGTCACAAAACGCTAAATCTGAAGATAGGTGCTACAAAATGCTAAGTCGAAAATCATAGGTGTCACAAAACGCTAAATCTGAAAATCATAGGTGCCACCAAACGCAAAATCTGAAGATAGGTGCTACAAAATGCTAAGTCGAAAATCATAGGTGTCACAAAACGCAAAATCCGTAAATTATAGGTGGCACAAAACGCTAAATCTGAAAATCATAGTTGCTACAAAACGCTAAATCTGTAAATCATAGATGCTACAAAACACTAAATCTGAAAATCATAGATGCTACAAAACGCTAAATCTGTAAATCATAGATGCTGCAAAACGCTAAATTTGAAAATCAAAGTTGCTGCAAAACGCTAAATTTGAAAATCATAGATGCTACAAAACGCTAAATCTGTAAATCATAGATGCTACAAAACGCTAAATCTGTAAATCATAGATGCTACAAAACGCTAAATCTGTAAATCATAGATGCTACAAAACGCTAAATTTGAAAATCATAGATGCTACAAAACGCCAAATCTGTAAATCATAGATTCTGCAAAACGCTAAATTTGAAAATCATAGATGCTACAAAGCGCTAAATCTGTAAATCATAGATGCTAAAAAAGCTAAATCTGAAAATCATAGGTGCTACAAAACGCTAAATCTGAAAATCATAGATGCTACAAAATGGTAAATTCGGAATTCTAAATGTTGTATTTTTTAACTGCTAAAAGCACAACACTTAACTACTGTATCGTGTATCATTCGGTAATACAGAAGCCTGCTCTACAAATTTGACACTAAAACTAGTGATTAACCTAACTAACCAACTACAAAAGCTCATTACGTAAATAGGAAATCTGAACAGTACGGTTACCAACTAAATCGTTTAGAACGCAATCACTTCAAAAGCACGCTATGGTAGAAGTTTAACAATTCATAGGTTCTTCTTACTTAGAAACGCAACAATTACAGTCGTGTAATAGACTAACGGGAAAAAAATATTGGATAAAAAAATTCTGACTCGTCATCAAGTTTAACTAATAACTACTGTAACTTAACTAATTGTAGACTAAATAGTGTTTTACATAGCCCAAGTGTTAGATACGTAACCGCTGAACGTAAAAATAGCCTAAGTGAACTGGATCTGATGATGTTCTATTGACGAATAAAGCTTGTCATCCAGTTAAATCCCCAAATTGTGTAAGAAGCGTTTTATTAAGTAGATAGGGCACTAAGAAATAAATTGTATTTCCCCGCTCAATCTAATTGTGTTGACTGACTGGAAAGCGATTCAACTAGTAGATTAGTGGCCAACAATGAAAAATGGCTTCTAATAGCCTACTTCCATAGAAACTAAGCATCCCGTTACTAGGAGATTTAACCCTGGAACAGTACAGTGGGGCACTCAATGCTCCAGAGAATTTTCGTTACCCCGTAACGTTATGCTGATACGCCTGATAGCGAACACCTCCTGTGACTTTTACTTGACTTCGACTGTCTTTCAGTCAATGTGTATACTTCTTAGCAGTGACAGTTATTTATACCCAAAGCAGTGTCCACAGGGCATTGAGCGCTCCATCTGCCCACGATCCAAGGACACCAAAACCACTGTGGTGTGCTCAGAATACAAGAGATTTGTGCGTAAACATCATAGCTTGGTAATTTGTAGTGAATGTGAGAAGTGAAAATGGTGATTATGATTATGATGACCAAAGAAAGAATATCTACAATAACATTGAAATATTGCTAATATTTTTGTTTTCTATTATCTTCACACAGTTATTTTCAGTTTACAGCCTTAATAGTTTCAGTATTCTCTGCTACAGGGTTGATTTTCATCATTTGTAATTGCAGTTATTAGCAATACATTATATTAATGCATCAGAGTTGTGTTTCTGTCCTGGGGTACTCAGTGCCAGTGTATCTGGAGAATAAGGGTACTGTTCCAGGGTTAATATTGTCAGATAACAAATTTCCACACACCATAAAAATGCAAGTTTTCAGTCGGATTCCAGGCACGCGAATGAAGTCCAAGATGTAACTAGCACCTAAATGAAGCCTGCCTAATCACACCCCATTGACCAACCCAGTTCCTGAATTCTGGCTAGGCCTACACAAGTGAAAAGTATAGCAATTAGATCCTCTCAGTGAACATGAAGCCACGTCTCATGGTGTTGTCACTGTCTTTCCTGTCTGAGGTTCGGGTTCAATTCACGGATCTGACAAAAATGTCTGAGGGCTGAAACGGTATAGGGTAAAGTAGGGAGAGATGGCGCATCAGGAGAGATGGCAAATCCCCTGCCGAGATGAGTGTAGTAGGGTCAGCTCATTTGAAGGTTGTTGAATGGATACGTCACTAAGGGAGAGTTGTACCAGAAGTTTTGTAGCGAGTATTGTTTGATATATTCGTTCTGAGACGTGGTATTCATAAATGAAGAGAGTTGGTGAGTGCGAAAATCTTATCTGTTCTTCGAATAACATATTGGCCACCCTGGTATTTCTCATGCACGTTCATGGGTAAGTTCTCCCTTCACCAGCAGTTTCGAATGCCGTTGGCCATATTGCGAGGGACTGAGTAGGTGCGCCATCTCTCCCACCAGTTGGGGATAGTTGACGCGTGGTCAGCGCGTTGGGTTCCCTCGGCCTTTTATCATCATTTCCGTGACCGGGATACGTCTTCACTGTCAGACAGCTACTCAATTGGCCTCACGGGGCGGTATGCACCCCGTTCCAGCCCACACGTCAGTTTCTAAGGTCACTAACGGAGCCGGGGGTGACAGCCAAGAATTATAGTCACTGCAGCACTTGGGGTCGAAATTTGATCATCATATAGGCGAATAGTGTGTCCACAAAGTTTCCATGAATGTCATCTTATTTTTAAAGTAAGATAGTTTTAAAAACAGTGCGCCATCTCTCCCGACTTTACCATACACTCAGCTCCGATGTGCGAAATTGAGATAAGATGAGATTGTTTGTTACTTCGGCCATCCTCAAAGTCAATTCCCGTGGTTTCTGTCTTCTGGTCAACTCCAGGCAAATGCCGGGACAGTTCCTAACTTAAGGTCACAGCCATTTCCTACACAATCCTAACCTCAGTTACAATTAGGCTACACATAGCTTACTACTAAACACATTATAGGCTACGGGAAAGGTTATCATACAAGATGCAGATGCGCTCAGGTATACTGGACTGCTAGCCCGATGTCCAAGTCTCTACATTCTGCTAAAATACTCTACACTATTGAACACTTATATTGTGCCCGTTAGTCCGGAGACCAACGCCCACATATACGTGAACCTCAAAATTGGTTGAGCACGAGACCCGGAAAACTCTCGGGGAAAACTGGGCAAAAAAATTGCGCTAACCGAATTCGAGTTCCACGCTTGAATATGGGAAAGGGTGAACACAAAAATCTTAAAAACACTCAAATTTTATTTTATTAAAAATATCACACACAAAATAAAATAAAACTCCTGCCCAAATCAACAGGGTTTTAAAAATAGAGTATTTCACCCTGATATTCCAACTCAAAAATTAAATGGTGAACCTTCACTAAATAATGAAAAGGTCTTATTACTAAATAAGTGATCAAATCGTGTCCACACAATCTAATCACTCACTATATTATTCACACGGGTCATTTCTTTAAAAACTCGCACTTGGTTTTCAATTATTTACCACTTATTGAATCGTTGCACACAAATCATAATAATAAACCTGCTTGAAATCAGATATTAATGCGAGTTGACATTCAACAATAACCTTCTAATTGGTATTTTAGATATTTGATTAATAGGTTGCTCAACCTCAAATCACATTACCATCATAACATGAATGTACTGAAAAAATATACTCATTTACTAATACTCATTCTCAATATTAAAATGACCACCTTCTGAGTAGCTCGGTTTCATTCTGTCGTGACATCATATACTTCAAATAGACCATAATCCTTCTAATAATAGACATTCTTACTCATAATGTACACACCTATTCAACACAGCTCCATATAATCAAATAGCAACATCATTTTCATAATATCAATTTCTCAAGCCACTGTGCCTGAGCCCTATTATTCACCACATAGCGATGCCATGTCCTCGACATGCCCGTTCAACTGAGGATTCATCTGCCTCCAAGAAATGCAAAAACATTCAACACCATTAATCATTTGTCACACCTCATCTTAAAAATATCAAACACTACTCAAATACTCGTTATATGAATTTCTGGTTTCCCACTGAATGAGAAATTAAGTATTCCAGAATATGGAAATCTTCAGTCGGTCAGCTATTAGCCACAGATCTCACCACTGATTTGCAATGAATAATTTCAAAATATGATTATTATTATTATGTCTCAATATTTCATACCTCAGATAAGTGTTATAAACAATTTTACTATATGCCATGAGAGATTACAAACATCATTATTATTATTATTATTATTATTATTATTATTTTCACTTGACGCCTTAATGGCCTGGCATCGACATCCTCTTCTTTCTTCTCTCTTCATTCTCCTCCAACCCATCTCCAGTGTTTAGTGAATATTTATATCAACTTTCATAGCGTGGAAAGATCTAGAAAAGCTGTTCTTCAGATTGTTGCCATGTTCCGTACACATGATGGAAATGCCAATGTATTGTAGTTCTCGAAAATTCTTCACTCGCTTGGCTAATTTTATTGTTACATAAATGGTATGCCACATAAGCTGGAATATCCACTGTGAGTTCGTCACGTATTTCTTTTTGCAGTTCACTGTTTGATTTGTTTTCTGCACTAAGTTACTGGCTTCCAACAGGCACACACTCCAACAGAATGTTCTAAAGTCTGTTCGCCGAGTCGAGACAGTGGAAGTAAACACAGCCGTGTGCGTGATTGCAGGGCTGCGTAGAGCTGTGCCTGTTGAACGTACGCCGACTTCAGTGCTGTGTATAGCTTACATATGAAGTTTAAGTTAACGTTTGCATTGTACAGTGTGATTTCTATTTTAATTCGTAGCTATGATTTTATTGCTTATTGTTAGTTTATGTATCTAATTACGTAATATTGTAATTAGTTCTAAACTGCCTAGTATAGGCAAAAATTAATTTTGATGGTGTGTACGCGGGTCTTATACTGTAGGTCTACAGTCGTTGTTTAGTTGAAGACGCAATGACAAGCTCTACTGACTCAGCAGGTCTAATAACACCCGTATTGTCTCCTGCTGTGGTAATATGGGAACTTGATGACATTATCGAAGAAACTGAAAACCGCCTAATTATAAATGTTAACCATGCTAGCAGCAGCAGCTGGTCAGACACAGTCTACTGAAAACCGAACTATCTCAATGTACTGTATTACATTACCGTGAGCGTAATGAAATGTTTCGCATTTATTTTATGATTCCTGTGTGCTTTAGTGTACCATATATTGACAATATTCGTTAATATACTGTATAGTAGAAAGAAGTAATTGTATATAGTTAAACCGGATCGCAGTACAGACTTGTCTTTTCTACGGTACGGCATGATAAACTATCTCGAATCATTTTGGCTAACCCTGTCCGACTGAGCCGATCACGTGAACTGAGCGTGTTTCCCTGTCCGAGCAGTCAAGTGATCACGTGTAAGTATTTGCCTGCACTGTCTCGACTCGGCGAATAGACTTTAGTAATAAACGTGCCCTGCGACTATCACTGCGGTATTCTTACGTGCAATCACAGTTCATGTTTTATTTCCTCAGTTTGTAACTCACATAGCCCTGGTGAAATAAAATGTTTCCACAATAACAATAAGTTCAACAGTCAAGCACACTTCAACTTGAAGAAAGTCAAGTGAGATGGTAGTTCTCAATTACTCACACTCACTGGCACAAACTTATGTTTTCTGCACTAAGTTAATGCGTACTGTCTGTCGGCGTAGCCTGAGTGGCCTATCTTACAGGCGCACTGATAATACAGCGATGCAGACTTAGCACTTCTCGTAGACTGCTAGCAACGATTATGCTCACGCACAGATCATTGAGACAATGAGTGATGTCTCAACGATTGCTGCTGTGACCTTTATACTGCTCGGGGGTGTGGCTTAAGGTCCGGATGACGTAATGATCCAAAGCTTCTTTCATTTATAACTCATAACGCGTGCCGATAGAAATATAATTCCTTCTGTAAATCCATCATAAAAATCAGACCTATTTTATAGCGTACTCATCTCCTTTGTTGGGCAATGGGATAAGCTTTAGTCAGATATTCTCGCAACTTCGATGTCTCGTCATTCGCTGCACACTCGCGCTCAGCTGCGGACTTGTTCCCCCCACTCACACGGCACTCGTTTGAAAGTGCAGCGCGGTGCTTCATTCAAACTCCTCAAACTACATGACCTCTCCCGGTCACGGGTGCAATAATAACTATGCCATTTCCATAAACATGAATACACGTATAAAAAGCAATTTAACTAAAGTATGAGCTTAACAAAGAGAACAACATTAGGGACACTCGATTTTCTGCAGATAACTAATCTAGTTTTGCGAGGCTGAACCATATTTGCTTTCAGTCAATGGGGACAGTCAACATCTTAACCCTGACGGACAAGACTGAGGAGCTAGTGGACTGCATGATGGAGAAGGATATAGCCATCATCGGTCTCAGTGAAACGCAATGGAAATGAAAAGGGGAAAGGAAACTAATGGAAGGATACTGGCTGTTTTACAGTGGAGCACAGGAGGCAACAAATGGAGTAGGAATGATTATAAGAAAGGATGTCCTAGAGTATGTGGAGGAGGTGAAGAAGATAAGTGACAGGATGATCATAGGAAGGATACAGTTCCAGACAGGGACAAAAGATCTGTTCCAAGTATATGCTCCACAAACGGGGAATAAAGGAGATAATTTCGAAGAATTCCTAGGAGATGTAGAAAAATATATAGAGGATAAGGAAGTAATGATAATGGGCGATTTGAATGCACAAGTGGGAAGATGATGATGATAATTGTTGTTTTAAGGGGCCTAACATCATTGTACAGTTGGCAGTCAAAGTGAAAGGTCGTGTTTTTCCCGAGCTCTCAGGTGTGCTGAAATGGGTTGTTCTCTGGAGTGTTATCGCTCGAGGATCGGACTGTGGTATGCGAAGGGTAGTCGGGATTCCCGGTGTTTGTGTGCGCGTACGGGCCCTAGTAACTTGTGGTTTATAGCCCTAGTGATAGATGCGTTGTTAGTTATTGGTGGAGTGGAAGTGAATCCAGGCCCTGTTACTCCAAATGTGAATCAGGCAAATGATCCAGTGGCAGCATTAAAGTGTTCGACGTGCAGCAAAACATTGAAGAACGGTGTTCAGTGTGGTCTATGTGAGAAATGGTTTCACTTCGGATGTATTAAAGTCAAGGAGGAGGATTGTGATGTCGGGAATTAGTTTTGTAAAGTATGTGATACGCCAGACTGTTTGAGGGTGCAAATCAAAGCAAGGGATCAAATAATACAGGAACTTAAAACAAAGCTTCGTGAATCAGAGGAAACGGTGAAGGATGTGACTGAACGGCTTTCTACTGGGATCAGTGTGGAAGAGGGCGTGCTAAAGCAAACTGAGGATGACATCATCATAATGGGTGATTCTATGATACGATGGAGTGCGAATATCTCGAGGAAATCAGGTGCGAAAGTGCGGTGTTATCCGGGGATTAAAATTGACCAGCTTGCCCAACAAGTGGGAGAAGCAAATGTAGAGGACTGTGACAAAGTTAAAGTGTTGTTGCTCCATGTTGGGACGAACGATTTGAAGAAGAGGGCTACAGCTGATTACATCATGGGGGAGCTCTACGAACTAGGCAGAAAAGCTAGAAGCAAGTTTAGAAATGCAAAAATTATAATGAGTGGCATTGTTCGGCGGGGAGATGTTCCGCTAAGGCAAGTTAAGACTGCAAATGACCGCATGGACTGGGTTTGTGCACAACTGGGATTAGTGTACGTAGATGCTGACTGTGGATTGGTGGCCGTGACTTCGCCCGAGACGGGCTGCATTTAAATCGATGGGGCCCTTTCAACCTAGGGAGACTACATGACAGGGTCATCGGTTCGTGTCGGCCATTGTGAGGAGGAGCAGGTCCAGATGTTGCCAGCCGACGGGAACAGAAAGAGCTACTTCGGGATATTTGCTGCGGAGGTAAGACTCTAAGATTACTGCAGGTTAATTGTCAGAGTTTAGGAAATAAATTAATTGAATTTTGGAATCTTGTAGAGACGTATTCTCCGGACATTGCCATTGCTACTGAATCTTGGTTATATGAGGATATAAATAGTAATGAAATAATTCAAGGGGCCTACGAAATGTACAGAAGGGATAGGGGAAAGCGAGGTGGTGGGCTATTTATTTGTGTGCGCAAAAATATAGCTAGTTTCTTAAAGTGGGCTGATACGGATCATGAAATGTTATGTGTACAAATTTCGGATACAGGGAATAAATTCCCTCTTCAGGTGATAGGTGCGTATAGAGCACCGAAAGATAACTTTTCGCTTCTCGACACACTGTATGATAAAACTTGTACGGGTAATGCTATGAAAAAGAGCATAATAATTGCCGGAGATTTAAACCTCCCCAAAGTTGACTGGTCTGGTGAGTCAACTAGCTGTGGTCAAGCTCAGAGCGCTGCAAACAAATTCTTAAGGGTGGGGGGGATTTTCCCAAGTAGTTGGCTTTCCAACTAGAGACAATAATACCTTAGATGTTTATCTCGTAAGGCCTGTAGAGCTGTATATCAACTGTCTGAGAGTACCAGGAATTAGTGACCATTCTGGGGTTGAATTAAATATTAGATACGGTGACATTACAAAATTAGACTCTGATGTAGCAAATAAGATCATATTCCAGTATCGCAGGGCATATCAGGGCAAATTTCAGGGGTATTTGAATGAGCTATTTGTAGGATGGGCATCGGAAGGAAATCACATTAATATCCTGTGGACTAACTTTTTGAAAATTTTAAATAGCGCTATTGATAAATTTGTTCCATTTAAATTACTGAAACAAAACCCAGATCCTGAGTATTACATACGGGAAATCAGGAGTCTTAAACGGAAAATTAGGAAAGTATACAATAAAAGACATGATAGTGACAAGTATTTGTTGAAATTTAAATCCTTATCAAGAGAGCTCGTCTTAAAAAAGAGGGCTGCTCATGACAATTATATGCAAGGTTTACTTGGTTCGGGAGGCGATGGGTGGAAAAAAATTACAGTTATGCTAGGAGAAGAAAGGGAAATTCAAATAATTTGTCGATGATAATGTCAGGTGACGGTAAATTAATTACTGAGAAGCAGGCCATTGCTAATGAATTAAATGTCTTTTATGGTAGTGTGTTCAATAAATCCAATAGCTGAGTGTTGGACCTTAACTGTGAATCAGGGGCTCCACTTCTCCAAATAAACCAGTCAGGAATTGTAAAGCTAATACAAAAATTACGTTACAATATATCGAAGGGTCCTGATAATATTGTTAGTGAAGTACTTAAACTAGGAGGTAGGGCCGTGGCACGATACTTAGAGCTGACGTTTAATGTGTCCATAAACAATGCGCAAATCCCGGATGACTGGAAAAGAGCTACGGTAGTCCCAATATTTAAGGGAGGGAGCAGACTTGAATTGGGCAAATACAGGCCGGTTAGTCTTACGTCCATCGTTTGTAAACAGATGGGGCATCTCATTTGCGACTACTTGAGGGAACAGTGGGAAACATTATCATGGTTTAATGATAGGCAACATGGATTTCGGAAAGGTTACTCATGCGAGAGTCAGATGCTATCACTTTTTTCAAGATATTAGCGAATCGTTAGACGATGGAGTTTCAGTCGACGCCGTAGTTATAGATTTTGCGAAGGCATTTGATGTCGTGCCGCATGACATGCTACTCCATAAATTAGCTTCGACGAAGATTGATACAGGAGTAATTTTATGGATCCAAGAATTGTTGATGGGTCGTTCCCAGAAAGTGAAAGTTGAAGGCCGATTCTCGGATGAAATTACCGTAACGTCGGGTATCCCTCAGGGCAGCGTAATCAGAACTTTCGTAATTTTTGGCGATTATAAATGACTTACCAAATGGGATTCGCAGTGACTGTCGATTATTTGCGGATGATTGTGTAATATATCGAAAGGTACATGACTCACAAGACAATGCAGTACTTCAAGATGACCTGAACCTGGTCTATAAGTGGGCGATTGAAAATAAAATGAAAATAAACACAAGAAAATGTAGTCTAATAAAAATAGGGAAAGTGCGAAGGCAAGATTTTCAATATAACATTGGCTCGGAAATACTTGTAGAAGAAGATTCTTGCAAATATTTGGGCGTTCACGTAAGAAATTATATGAAATGGAGTAGTCATATAGGATGTGTGGTTTCTAAAGCTTACAAATCCCTGCACTTTGTAATGACGGTATTAAAAGGAAGTAGTACCTCTGCTAAAGAATTAGTATATTTGTCACTTGTGAGACCTATTCTGGAATACGCCTCGGCGGTTTGGGATCCATATCAAGTAGGGCTCATAAATTAGTTGGAAATGGTACAAAGAAAGGCCGCTAGATTTGTGTTCAGTGACTTTAATCTCAGGAGCAGTGTGAGCCGTATGTTAAAGAAACTTGGGTGGGAATCACTTGAGGCTAGGAGGATGAAATCTAGATTCTGCTCTATGTACAACACGTATACAAATCAACCAGCATGGGGTGAGCTTAGCAAACGTATGGAAAAGCCCACTTACATGGGTAGGAGCGATCATCCTTTCAAAGTTAAGGGCCGACCACAGCGAACAAATTATGGTAAATATTCTTTCGTAAACCGTGCCATTGATAATTGGAACTCTCTACCTGCCGCAGTCTTAGAGCCTTTTCCCAAACATATAGGTGTTTTTAAGAAAAGACTGACTATTTGTGTAAATACTCCAGTTTAATTGTTAGTGAATTGTTATGTACAATTATTTATTTATTATGTATATCTAATTTGCCACCGGGGGACACACCCCCAATTGCAAATAATCGAATGAATGAATGAATGAATCTAGGTTATCGGCCCCATAAGTGGGAAGAGACAGACAAGGAAGAGAAGAGATTTTGGGACCATATGGTTATGGCAGTAAGAATCCAGAAGAGGATTTCTTAACGGACGTCTCTCAGCGGAACCAATTAATTGTAGGGAATACGTGGTTCAGAAAGAAAAATAGTCAGGAGATAACAAGGTATGGATGGGGAGATAGAAGAACGAAAACTCTGATAGACTATGTATTAGTCGAAAAAGGACATCGGAAAGAGCTAATGGATGTCACAGCCATGCCAGAGGAAGCCTTTGGAGGAGACCATAGGGCAGTGGTAGCAAAACTAAAAGTAGGAAGGGTCATGAGATTACCATAAAAGAGGAAAGAAAGATTAAGTTCTGGAGACTAAAGGATAAGGAGGTTGCAGAAGAGTTTAAGAAAGAATTGCAAGAACAGATGCCAAGGACGGATATTACCCATCTGGAACAAGAATAGGAAAAGTTTAGGAGTTTATTTGTAAACAGTGCAGAGAGAACGTGTGGTAGAACATCAGGAAAGGTACGGGAAAGGGTGACAAAATGGTGGAATGAGAGAGTGAAAGAAAAGGTAAGAGAGAAGAAGAAACCTTGGAAGGAATGGAAAACAAAAAAGACTGAAGAAAGTAGAGCAAAATACTGGTATATAGAAGCAAACAGAGATTGCAAGAAAGTAATTGCAGAGGAAAAGAAGAAAAGCTGGGAAGAATTCACCCAGGAAATAAGAGAGGATTTAAATTTGATGAAAAAAATGCTATTTGGAATTATAAAAAGTAGAAGGAATGAAAATGTGAACACTAGGTTCGTGAAAAACAAAGGAGGTGATATATTGACAATACCAGAAGAGATAACGGACAGATGGAAAGAACATTTCAGTGAGCTATTGAAGGTGGGGCGTCAGGCACGCGGAGAAGTTACGCTAACAGCCAAAACGGTGGAGGAAAAAATAGAAGAAGAACCAGACATTACTATGGCAGAAGTGCAATGGGCAGTTAGGAAGATGAAGATGGGGAAAGCTCTGGGAATCGACGAAGTGGCAATAGAAATGATCAAGGCGGCAGGACCAGTGGGACTGCAGTGGGCATACAGACTTCTTAGGAGTGTGTAGAGAGAGAAAAAAAGTTCCTGAAGACTGGAAAAAGGGAATAATACTGCCAGTATTCAAGAAAGGAGACAGGAAGGTGTGTGGTAACTACCAAGGAATCACCATCATCTCGAATGTTGCCAAAGTAATGGAAAGAATCCTAGAAAAAGGAATTAGAGTAAAGGTAGAAAGCCAAATAGAGGAGGAGCAGTTTGGATTTCCAGGGGGCAGGTCAACAGTGGAACCCATCTTCATTCTGAGACAGAACATTGAAAAGAGTTGGGAATATGGGAAGGACATGGTAATGACTTTTATTGATCTAGAAAAGGCCTATGATAGCATCCCTAGAACAAAAGTTTGGGAAAGCTTAGCAAATAGGGGGATAGGCAAGGAACTGAGAGACATGATAAATGGAATGTGCATGGATTGCTACAGTAGTGCGAAAACTTGAGTCGGGACATCGGAATGGTTTAAAATTGACACTGGACTAAAGCAAGGAAGTGTGTTGTCACCCTTATTATTATTAATGGTGATGGGTGACATCATGAAGGCAGCAATGAAAGACTATAGTAGGGCAAAGATTAAGGTAATGTTGTTTGCAGACAATGTTGTGATCTGGGCGAGGATGAGATGGAGGTACAAGAACAGTTAGACGTAATAAATGAAACGATTGAGCAATGGGCATTGAAGATAAATGTGGAGAAGAGTACAACAGTGGTGATGAGTAGAGCTAAGAAAGGAGGAAAAGGAGTAATCAAAGTCGGAGATAAGGAATTGGAAGTGGTGAAACACTTCAAATACTTGGGAAGTGAACTGACTGAAGATGGAAGACTAGATTTGGAAATTAGCAGAAGAATACAACTCGGGAGTGCTTTCTACCAACAGGTACGGGGACTAGTACGGAACATGGATATACCAATTAAGGCTAACGAAGTTATGTACAAAGCATATTATGTTCCTATAATGACATATGCAGCAGAAACTTGGACAATGACTAAGAAGGATGAGAGCAGAGTACAGGCAGCTGAGATGAGATTCCTGAGAAGTATGGTCCAGAAAACGAGAAGAGATAGAGTGAGAAATGAAGATATACGGAAAGAACTGGGAGTACAGAAACTAAATGACAAACTGGAGCAAAACAGATTGAGATGGTTTGGACATGTCAAACGGATGAATGAAGAAAGGCTGCCAAGACGAGCACTGGAACGACGGATGACAGGGAAGAGAGGACGAGGATGACTAAGAATGCGTTGGATGGACTCGGTAAAGTATAGCATTAGAAAACGGAACCTGGATTGGAACACCTTGTCGGAAGAGGAATGCTGGAACGTCAGAGCAAAGTGGAGAGGAACTATATTTGCCCCCACCCAGTGTTAGCTGGAAAAGGGGAAATGAAGATGATGATGAACTAATCTATTTTTATTGTAGCCTACTACAAATAGCCAAATAGGTCTACTGAACAATGTTTATTAGGTACAGAAGTCCTCTTCCTCCAGTATAGGCCTATATTCCTACCTTATAGGCCTACTAGGGCATTCGATAAGTTATGGTAACACTGTTGTCAATCAGCGATCCTAGTGGTGACCCTTGTAATCTTGTAGTAGGCTATATTGTTGAGCAGTCTTTGTAGTATAAATCTTTAATATTGCAAGTCTCGAAATAGCTGATATTTGTGAATACAACTGTTTCTCACATTCAGTAAGTAATACTGCCCTAAAAAGATGTTCAGTAGATATGAATAAAGGGGCTTCTTAAAAATCCAAGTTGCAAGAGAAAAAAGTGCAACTCAGTGCTTTAGAGCAAGAAGCTTATGCACTAAGCATAACAGAAAAATGTTCAGAGTATACGTCATTCGCTGGAGAGCATGACGATGAATTGTAGGCCCAATACCCAGCGTGGATACAGTCACAAGTTTCTCTCTACCTTCTCCTTCATCACAAAACAGACAAACTTTTTTTTTTACATCTGAACAAAATAATGATGATCTTATTGTTAATTTTGATGTAGATGGAGTTTGATCTGAGCAATGAGGACGTCCTTTCTGTTGTTGTTGTTTTTTCAGCAGATAGCCTTTCCGCTTTTTGACTCGTATTTATTTTTGAAAGATTTATGATATTTTGCTCCATGGGCTACTAATGTCTGTGAAAGACCACGTCCATCGTTCAACTGGTCCAAACTTCTCACCATGTTCAGCAAAAATTTCAAGATTCTTCGCCATTGATATATACCCTTCATATTTTGGGATGATTAAGTGTTCTTTTGAATTCTTCTGGCATAACAAACACAGGTCCCATACAAACGGAGCCACCACTGGGTCAGTTCTAGCATCAACCAATTCATGTTTGCTCTTCCTTGACATGATTGAGTAATTTCTATTACATACACGAAAGCAATAACTTCTTTACATGTTGAACTTCCTCACACAACGTCTGCCTGAAAAAGAAATACACATTTAGTATTACTGATTAAAATCTTATGTATTATTACATTTTTCACGGTTTTAGAAGGTATTATTTTATTATTATTGTTACTATTATTATTATTATTATTATTCATGAATGAAAATCCACAGCCTGCTTCCAGTCTCCGACCGGGTCAGGAATGGAATGAATGAAGCCCCCATCTAGCGGCGAGGATATGAACTGTGCCGGCTGCCGAGGCCTGACGCACTCCTCTGGGGCAATGATTAAATGAATGACAGATGAAATGAAATGATAGTGGAGAGTGTTGCTGGAATGAAATTTTGACAGGGAAAACCGGAGTACCCGGAGAAAAACCTGTCTGCCTCCGTTTTGTCCAGCACAGATCTCACATGGAGTGACCGGGATTTGAACCACGGACCCAGCGGTGAGAGGCCGGCGTGCTGCCGCCTAAGCCACGGAGGCTCCCCCTATTATTATTCATATACATTAAAAATACAGTAATTACATTTGCTACTAGTTAAGTAGTTATTAAGACGCTCTATTACTTTTCGGGCCCTATTATAGGCCTAAATTGCATAGTTACGATAGCAACTCGTGCAACGCTACATTGTTTTGGCAGATTTTTAGCAACTGTTTACGATAAAACGTGGTAATATATACCGTTGGAAAGGTATTCCTTGATGAACAAAAAAGTATGGGACACGTTTTCAGCTACATGTAACGGATTTCAAGATATTTAGCAAAATGCGTTGAAAAATCAAAATCAAAATAAATTTATACATTTCAAATATTTTTTATTTATATTGTGAACCTAAACAACGAAATAAAAAATACTGTTGGAAAGCGCGTTTTCTCCTGATTCATAATCACTAACTACGTATGTTGACATCGAAAAAGAAAACTGAGTTATAATGAGGAATGTAGAAGCGTGTCTCAAAATTTTGGCGGCCATATTGATTACGTCACCAACACCGCTAGTGGGCCAGAAAAATTTGTGTCGCGGGATTTTTAGACTTGTCTATCCATGTACTATCTGAATTCAAAGGGGCGCATTGGTTGCCAGATGTGAAGTATTTTGGCATAATTTTAAGCTAACTCACCCCACTACTAATATTGCAAACGTTCCGTGTTTTCTGATGAACTTCTTCTGATTTTTTTCAATATGATTCTTATAAGTAAAATAACCAGGAAGCCAGACAGAAGATGCATATTCAAGTTTGCTTCTAACAAAGGATTGATACAATGCTGACAGTTACGTTATATTTCGGAAGTGTCTAGCATTTCTAAACAGGAAACCTAGGTTTCTATACGATTGTAGCACTATTCTATCAACATGTTGCCTAAAAGAGAGATCTTAAGAAATTGTTACTCCTAAATCGTTATATTCATATACTCTTTCAATGACATCATTGTTAATAACATAGGGTTGTATCGGATTGTCAAATTTCCAAGACATTATCATGTAACTGCACTTCTTAATGTTAAAGTTAAGTCCATTCTCTATGCCCCAAACATAAGCTCTATTCAAATCATCTTATAAATCTGACATATCACCCACGTTATTAAGTGTTTTATACAGTTTAACATCGTCTGCATATAGCAAACATTCTGAGTGCCTTACAACTTGCGGTAAATCATTAATATACAAAAGAAAGTATAATGGTCCTAGGTTTGACCCTTGTGGCACTCCTGAGTTCACGACATAAGACGTATGACGATACATTACAAATTGCTTTCTACCTTTAAGGTAAGATGATGTCAATTTTAACAGCTGTGGGGAAAGTCCATACCGTGACAGTTTCCTTAAGAGTATGTCATGATCAATTTTATCAAATGCTTTTGAGAAATCTGTATAAATTGTGTCTATTCTTTTAGAGTTAGCTAGTTCATTGGAAATATACTGTACAAAGTTAATTAGATTTGTTGTTGTTGTTGTTGACCTTCGAGGGTAAAAGCCGTGTTGCTTTTCACTTATGTAACTTTTAACGTGGGAAAATAAATTATACGACTATAGAGTATTTGCTCAAAGATTTTACCTGCGACACATATTAGAGAAATATGTCTATACTTTTCAATATGAGCTATGTTGCCAAATTTAAAGATAGGACACAGTTTACTAATTTTCTATAGGCTTGGCAATATTTGACTCCTTAATATTAAGTTGTAAATGAAATATAATGGAATTTTCAGCACATCTGAACAGCCCTTTAATAAGTAAGCTGGGATGTCATCTGGTGCACTAGATCTCTTTGACTTAAGTTTCTTAATGGTATTAATATATTCCTCCTCGTCTATTTCTATTATAAATAAACTGAATGGAATAACCTGTTCCTGGTCAACAGTGACGCCATAAGATGAGATATTATCAGGATAAACAGACTTAAAATAATTCGCAAATTCATCAGCTATTTTCTTGGGATCGTATAAGATCTTGTTATAGGACTTCATGACTTGCGATGCACTCTGATTTGTTTTTCGTCTTTGTCTTACAAAGCTCCAAAATGACTGTGGATTTACATTGATGTTTTGGTGTGCAGAATTAATATAATCTTGATACGCCTTACTAATCATTCTTCATATAACCTACAACTTTGCTCCGAAAACTTCATTCTTCTTCTATGATGTTCCTTTGATTTTAAATTATCTATTATTTCTTTTGTAAACCAGCACGGATATTTACTTTTATATCGAGATATGTTTCTAGGTACCGTAGTATCAAGAACATGATTTAATATTTCATAAAGTTCATCACGAGCGTTGTCAACATCACTACTGCTAGTCACTGGAGTTCAATTACAATGTGCCAACAATGTATATAACTTATAGAAAATGGCTTTTTTAAAATTATGCATCAGATTTTCTTCATACTTGACTTCCTTAGGCCTGCCTTCAAATGTTAGATTAATAACCAATGAAAGATGGTAGGAATCTTCGTATATCAGTTGATTCACTCCCTTTTCCACTGTCAAACCATTCGATATATTCGATAAAACAAGATCTAAGGTCCTATCATTCATGTTTTTGACGTTATTAAAAGACTGTAAGTGATACAAAGCTATAAAACCTAACAAAGCTCTGTAGCATGGACCAAAGGCAACAAGATTATCATTTACACCTGTAAAATGTGGGAGGTTAAAATCCCCAATTAATAAGTTATTACTATTTTGGAATTTTGGATTGATCTCTATTGAATTAAAAAAAGATAGATACCAGTCTAGGCTTGAGCTTGGCGGGAAATACATAGTAAATAGGTAGTAAGTTTTAGAATCTGCCACAATGTTTACACAAAGTTGTTCAAATGCTGTTTGACGTAGACTTACGCTGCTGGACGTGAGTGCGCTTTTCACCGCAATTAGCACACCACCACCACCTTTAGACTACTAACTCTATCACACCTGTACACACAGTAGTTACTGGTAAACAGTTCAGAATTGTAAACACCATCAGAGAGCCATGTCTCTGTTATGATAATTACATCATAGTGAACCATAAGTACGTTAATATAGAGCTCGTTAATCTTAGTATTTAACCCTCGTACATTTTGATAATAAATAGTTAGCTCACAGTTCTTCTGCATTCTGATTACAATAAAGAATCTACATCTTATATGGTTTTAAGGGTGTGTACAAACCGATCATTTTCCTTCTTTTTGAGCCTAACAGTACCCGTTTTGTCTACCCAAACGTACGCATAATCTCTTTCCCGCTTCAGCTTCCTCGCTTTGGAGAAGATCGTACGACGATGTGGTGTGATGCTCTGGTTGATGTAGACAGCTGAACCTCCTGTCAAGCCTAGGTGGGTGGTGTTGAGATTCCTTTTAACCTTCCTCCTCTGCAAAATGTTTTCCTTGTTTCCCTGCGGACGAACTTGACAACAATCCCGGCCTTTGACTGATTGTCCGGCTTTTTGAGGCGGTGACACACGCCTTTGGATTTCTATGTCCAGTGCACGGCCAACGTCCTTTACAACTACATGAAATGAAAATGAAAATCCACACCCTGCTTCCAGTCTCCGGCCGGGTCAGGAATGGAATGAATGAAGCCGCTATCTAGCGGCGAGGATAGTGACTGTGCCGGCTGCCGAAGCCTGTCGCACTCCTCTGGGGCAATGATGAAATAAATGACAGATGGAATGAAATGATAGTGGAGAGTGTTGCTGGAATGAAATTTTGACAGGGAAAACCGGAGTACCCGGTGAAAAACCTGTCGGCCTCCGTTTTGTCCTGCACAGATCTCACATGGAGTGACCGGGATTTGAACCACGGACCCAGCGGTGAGAGGCAGGCGTGCTGCCGCCTAAGCCACGTAGGCTCTGCACCTTTACAACTACATACGTATCCTCATTGATAGTTCCGGGAATACCATATATTTCAATTGTGTTTCGTTGACCGTATTGGTCTTGGTCATCTATCTGCTGCCGACTGTCGTTTCATTGCTTCTTTAGCATCATATTCTCTTCCTCTAGATTCTCAATAGCCAATAGACAATTCTTTATTTCTTCAGCCTGTTTTCTCATCACCGACGTATCCTCATCCAACTTTTCATGAACGCTGTTCAGTGATTTTCCTAGATCTTTTTCAGTTTGCTTTTGTAAATTTTTAAGTTCGCGAATTTCATCCCTCATTGAAGTCATCTGTCTATAAATATCATCCAAGCTAATTGGCTGAATATCACTGTCACTAGTTGAACATCGCTTGGTTAGGCAGTTCCTGCATCGCCACTTCTGACTTTTATTCTGTGTTAATTTTAAATCCCTTTCCTTAATAGTTGCACGTTTAGCATGGTAATATTTGCTGCATTCATCACATTGAAGTATACTTTCATTTCGGCTAGGCCTAATAGCCTTTAGAAATGTCTCGCAAGAACTCATTGTTTTAAGTTAGTTGTTCGACGGTTTTTTGCTCCTTTTAATATTACTGTGGTATAACTGCCACTTCCCGTAAAATTGGCTACTAGTCTATTAAGAGAGGTCACTTACAAAATGTTACCAGTACGTAGTGAAAAAGAGGAGCATTTTAAAACTCCGCATTAGTTTGATATGAAATTCAACACTAAATGTTAGTTGATTATTCCTAAATATTTATAACTCCTAACTCACAGTCATATACAGAATGTAATACCCTTCTGGGTTAGAATAAGGTACATTAATTCTTTTTTGGTAATTTTCAGAATCGAGGAACTTCTTTTACCAAATGAATGGTTTCTGCCAATACTTTCGCACTGTCGTATATGCCTCTGAAGTGTTTTTCTGCCTAATTTCTCTAGACCAGGGCCATCCAGACAGCGCCCCCCGAGCGCTATCACTCCGGCCTCGCTCTAAGGCAGTGCTCGGAGCGCTTTGGTCGAAGGTAGTTTCAGAAGTGGTGGGAGGAGCTTGGCTGGTTGAGCTCGCTGGTTGAAGCCGATCCATCAGTTCTTAGTCTAGTCCAATGCGCTTTGTGACAGCGAGTAAGTAAATCAGTTTCGCAGTGGTCATGACTGAACAGCATACAAAATAAAGGAGTGGAGAAGCAGCAGTCTTTAAAGCAGAACGGGAAATTTCATTTTTCTGTACAGCTAATAAAGGGCATGCCAAATGTTTAGTGTGCAACAGAGATGTAATGTGTTAAAAAGAACACAATTTTTTGTTGAATTTCCTCTCTAATATGTTTACATTTCAGTTTGGAATAAATCACAATATTCTTTACTTAACACTTGTGTTCGTTTCCTGCACATTCCATACATCGGAGTACCATTCGATTTTTATATGCGGTATATTTGTTATGGCAAAACAGACCTATTAACATGTCAACAACCCCACAAGAGCCGTCGGCCGCACGTCTGTACGTGCGTATCTACTGTAGTCAGCGTGGTCCGAACATCGTCCGTCTCCTCGCTGCCACAGTGTAGTTGTGGTAAGGGAAGGAGCGCTAGTCTGGCTGCCCAGTGCTCCGCGAGTGCGGCCACGCTCCCGGAGAGCAATGACTGGATGGCCCTGCTCTTGACAGTTAAAAGATGGTAACATGAGATATCTTCTGCAGAGCTGTAGACAAATCGACTCCTTATTCTGCAAAGCCTCGGGCAGGTTGTAAGTTATAGACAACATTTTACATAATACAAAAGTTGCTCATATTGAGTAGGAAACTTGGACAGCGGGTGGAATATTATAAGCAATATAGTGAACGGATTATTGTAGCAAAAATCAATACAAAACCTACCTGCACTACAGTGGTACAAGTCTATATGCCTACCAGTCAAGCTGATGATGAGGATGTTGAAAAGGTCTACGAAGAAATAGACGAAATTCTGAGGTATATCAAGGGCGATGAAAATGTTATAGTAATGGGAGATTGGAATGCTGTGGTAGGAAAAGGGAGAGAAGGGAAGATAGTAGGAGATTTCGGATTAGGTGAAAGGAATGATCGAGGAAGCAGGCTGGTAGAATTCTGCACCGAGCATGAATTGGTCATAGCTAACACCTTATTCAATAACCACAATAGAAGAATATACACATGGATGAGACCAGGAGATACAGGGCGTTACCAAATCGACTTCATTATGGTCAAGCAGAGGTTTCGAAACCAGATTTTGGATTGTAAAACATATCCTGGTGCTGACATAAACTCTGATCACAATCTGGTTGTAATGAAATGCAGATTAGGAAGAAACTGAAGAAAAGCCAAAAGCCAAAAAGGTGGGCAATAGACAGACTGAAAGAGAAGGATGTAAACGAAAGATTCAAGAAGAGTATAAAGGAAGGACTAATGAAAAACCCTAAACAAACTTCAATTGCAGACGAATGGGCACTTTTGAAGAATGAAATAACAAAATCCGCAGAAGAAAACATTGGTAGGAAAGAAAGAATAGGTAGAAAACCGTGGATCACTCAGGATATACTAGAATTGATGGATGAAAGGCGGAAACACAAGAATCTAAGAGATGAAAAGGGGAAAGCAGAATACAGACGTCTGAGAAATGAGGTTAACAAGAAGTGCAAGGAAGCGAAAGAAGAATGGTTGAAAGAGAAATGTGCAGGTATAGAAAATTGTCTGAAATTAGGAAAAGTAGACACAGCTTATCGAAGGATTAAGAATACTTTTGGGGAATAGAAGACTAAGTGCTGTAATATTAAGGACACAAATGGAAAGCCTCTAACAGATAGGGAAGAAAAGGTTGAGAGATGGAAAGCTTACATAGAGAGTTTGTATAAGGGAAAGGAGATTGAGAATCATGTAATGGAAAGGGAGGAGGAAATTGATGAGGATGCGAAAGGAGATTTAATATTGAGATCAGAATTTGATAGAGCTTTGGAAGACTTAAGCAGGAACAAAGCACCAGGCATAGATGATATACCGATTGAGTTGCTAAGCTGCATAGGAGATGAAGGTCTGATCAGGTTATTTCACTTGGTGTGTAGGATTTATGAGACAGGTGAGGTACCCCCTGATTTCAAGAAGAATGTAATCATCCCTATACCAAAGAGCTGACAGATGTGACGATTACCGTACAATCAGCTTGATTACTCATGCTTCAAAGATCCTGTCTAGAATAATTTACAAGAGGATTGAAAGCCAGATAGAAACGGAGTTGGGTGAAGACCAGTTTGGTTTCAGGAGAAATGTAGGAACAAGGGAAGCTGTACTAAGTCTTAGGCTGATTTTAGAAGGTAGAATAAGGAAAGATAAGAGAACGTTCATGGCTTTTGTAGACTTAGAAAAGGCTTTTGATAACGTTGATTGGACTAAATTGTTTGACATTTTGAAATCAATTGGAATAAAGTACAGGGATAGGAGGGTGATATACAATCTGTACAGAAATCAGACAGCAGTCATTCGAGTTGAAGGACATGAGAGAGAAGCTGGTATTCAGAAAGGTGTAAGGCAAGGCTGCAACTTATCACCCATACTTTTCAATCTTTACATTGAACAAGCAATGAAGGAAATTAGAGAAAAATTTAAAGTGGGAGTGAAGATTCAAGGAGAATTAATTTCAACTCTGAGATTTGCTGATGACATCGTCATCTTGGCCGACAAGCCTGAGGATTTGAATGAGTTTTTGAATGGTATGGACTCCGTCTTACGGAAAGAATTCATGATGAAAATAAATAAATGTAAAACAAAAATACTGGAATGCAGCCGAAATAAATCAGAAACCTCTATGGAGATCAAATTGGCAGGTGAAAAGCTGAAGGAAGTAGTAGACTTCTGTTACTTAGGAAGCAGAATAACCAGTGATGGACGAAGCAAAGAGGATATTAAAAGTAGGTTGGCTCAGGCAAAGAAAGCATTTCTACAAAAAAGGAATCTGCTGGCATCGAATATAGATTTAGGTATTAGGAAGTCATTTTTGAAAGTCTTTGTCTGGAGCGTGGCGCTCTATGGAAGTGAAACTTGGACTATTGGTGCAGCAGAAAAGAGGAGAATTGAAGCATTTGAAATGTGGTGTTACAGGAGAATGATGAAGATCAGATGGGTAGATAGGGTTACAAACGAAGATGTATTAAGGCGAGTGGGAGAGGAGAGATGTTTCTGGCGACTGCTAATGAAGAGAAGAGATAGGTTGGTAGGACACATACTAAGACACCCAGGAATAGCAAGCTTAGTTATGGAAGGAAGGGTCGAGGACAAAAACTGTAGGGGTAGACCAAGGTTAGAATATGTTAAACAGATTGCCTCCGATGTAGGGTGTCGGAGCTATGTAGAGATGAAACGATTAGCTCAGGACAGGGAGGCATGGAGAGCTGCATCAAACCAGTCAAAAGACTGAAGACTCAAACAACAAAGTTGCTAGGCCTACAACACACTGAAACTAACGTGCACCATTAATGGACCCTCATTGGTTTTGGTTACGGGCCATTATGCATTTGCCCCCTTTGCCCCTCCCTCTCGGCGGCCCTGCTGAGGGTAGGCCTACTACTGCTAGCTGCTACCAACTATTGACAAACATCTAACTTACATTATATAGGGCTATATAAAGAAAATATGACCTCAACCCTTGAAGAACGAAGATTGAGGGACCTGGAAGGAAGTAGAGCCATGAAAGGCTGATAGGAAAGGGAAACCGGAGAGGGTCCGTCCCACATTACTACAGTAGCTTAGGAATCCCTCTGGGTCGCCATCTCACGAACTCACCAACCGTGTCTCCTTGAGGGTGCAGCATTATCCAGGGTGCGCCATGCTTGGTGGTGCTGCACACACCCAGCGTCCTTTAGGGCCTCTTAGAGGAGACAGCAGATACCAGGAAGCGTCTGACCCTTCAATGAATGCGGGCATCAGGAAAGAGATAGGCAAGGGCCCATTGAAGAGTGTTTAACACCAAAATTGTAGATTTTCAATATATTTATATGACAACACTGTATAGCCTATTTTATGCATTCTTCTGTCTTCTCACACTATTGTGTGTTCCTAAACGGCTTACATCACCTGTTAAAATGGTTGTGAAAGTAAGCCATCCAGTAAGAGAAGAAAATGTGAATGACTTTAAGTCACTTTTAAATAATTTAGGAATTACAGAACTGTAATGCCATTTTGGCAGAACGATTTCTGTATTGTTAGCAAGTGCAAGTGCATCGTTTGTCTGAATGTCACACTGAGTTGCCTTTATGTGAACAACAATAATGAAAAAAATGTCATATTTTACTATATTTTCCCTTGCTAAAACTACTGTAGATTATCTTTAAATGTTTAAACCTCCAAAGTGTCTTAACTCCACATCCTGTGGTCATGTTACTACTACTTCTAAAGGACAGGGATTATTATACTGTGGTCTGCCATATTATTACACTCAGAAAGAAAATAAAGTATTTGGTAACTTTTTGTCCAGAAAAAATATATTTCCGGTAAATGTTAGTGCATTTTCTTAGCACGGTGTATCTTCATACAAGCCTTAATATATTGACGACTAATTCAATGGAATTTTATGAGTACTTAAATGGCAACTGTGCAAAATTTTTCAAATTTTGTATTTCTACCAACCTACCTTGATTAGGACACGAGAAATAAAAACGAGATTTTAAAAATGTTGCAAGCCGCCATTTTAAGTTCCCATAAAATTCCATATTTCTACCAACCTACCTTGACTAGGACACTAGAAATAAAAACGAGATTTTAAAAATTTTGCACAGCCGCCATTTTAAGTTTCCATAAAATTCCATTGAATTAGTCGTCAATATATTAAGGCTTGTGTGAAGATATACCATGCTAAGAAAATGCACTAACATTTACCGGAAATATTCCTTTTCTGGCCAAAAAATTACGAAATACTTTATTTTCTTTCTGAGGATAATAATATGTCAGACCACTGTATGTCAGGACCAATGTTGACAATAGAGTAGTAATCATAGGCTAAGGGTAACTCTATTTCAAATCGTTTATCTGAAATTCATTTTTTAAAAATACCTCCATTCTAGAGTTTGCTTTTTCAGGGAATTAAGACATTTTGCAAATATGCTCTTCAATTCAGGCGGGAAAATGAAAGACATCCTAGGTCCCAAATAACTTAATACAGTAGGGGTCGGAAGAGAATACGAGTCAACCATGGGTGGTCAACAGGAAAGATTAAAGCGAGCAGCCAGACACAAGTAGGCCTAGTGGAAACAATACCAGACTCAGCTGGCATCCCATTGTCACCAACCTACCCCCACTAGGTGTGAGACCTTGGGGGATATTATTATTATTATTATTATGTTTCATAAATGGGTTTTGTGACGTCGTGGTTCTTTAGCCTCGTGTACTTGGGTTTGTGTGGAATCTGTCTGTTTTGTTTTTGTTTTACTTTTTTATCGTATGGTTTTTAGTTCCGGGAGTGTCCTATGACATGTTCGCCTCGCCAGAGTTTGTAGCTGCATCTATGCGGACACCCATGGGGTGAGCTACAAGTACCGTCGCGTGTGGAGTGTTGTCTGGGGAGGAAAGTGTGAATGTAAAGACGATGAATCAGAAGGTAGCGGCTGTGGCCTATAGTTAGGGACCATCCCCGGCATTCGCCTGGAAGGAAGATGGGAAACCACAGAACACCATATTCAAGGTTGCCGGCGGGGGGATTGGAACCTCCTCGCGTCCCGGATGTGAGCGGCTGCCTACAGCCACGCCGTAACTAGCACGGCTAACTCACCCGGTATCTGTCTGGTAACTTATGTCATTGTGATGGCGGCAATAGTAAGCCTATGTGTATTTGTAATTACGGCTAGCATATGCTAGAAGGCGACCGTCCTGGCATTTTCCTGGAGCAGACGTGGAGAAACCACGGAAAACTACTTCTAGACAGCTGAAATGGGAATGGAACCCAGCTCTTCACAGGTTTGAATCATGAGACTGAATGTACACCGTTCCAACCCTCAGACCAAAACTAAATTTCTTGGCAGGGCCGAGAATTGAATCCAAGACCTTTGTATCCCGAGTCTCTGTACGCAGGCCTATCCCGGGACACAGAGGGCAAGACAGTTAGTTCTAAGGTAGAAAAGACCTGTAGGCCTATACTGTAGTACTGTATATCGTGGCTGAACTTGCAATACCGCGTATCTGACAAGGCTCATCTTTTCCCGGCTGGGTGCGTGACTCAGCGGTAACGTTCTTGCTTGCTGTCCCAAGATTGCAGGATCGAATCCTGATGCAGTCAGCTGGCATTTGCGGGTGAGCAAATGCGAGGGAGCCGTGCCAGTAGATTTACTGGCACGTTAAAGATACCCTTCGGGGCAAACCTCCGGCACCCCAGCGTCTCTAAAAGACGCAGTAGTTTATTTCTTCATTTCCATTATTTTCCTTACGAGTGGTCACGCCTCCCAGCTGCACGTGGGGTAGAACTTGACTTGACCGACTCCTTGGGAAGACAAATTTTTGATATACTGAAATTAGACAAAATACCTGTGGTAATGGTCAGGAAAAATCTCGAGATGATGTAAAATTACATGTTTACTCCTCTGCTGTCCATAACGCACCGGCCATCCCCTTTTTTGACCATGACTTATATCTGGATGAAATTTCACCCGAGTCCGCCATTAACTTATGCGCCTGATTTAGTAACAATTACAGGATTTCCAACCCCCACGCATTCGGTACTATATCACACCCGGTACCTGAAAACATAAAAGTGCCGTCCTAGCCCAATATTCTCATCCAGACCAATGGTCTTTGCCTAGACTAATAATGTTTAGGTAGCGTGAACCTGCGGGCCGCGTTAGCCAATGGTTTTGCCAATTATTTCTTTTTCACATGTGTCGTGTGGTGTATTTTGTATCGGACATGTTGGCAACAGTGATAGGACTTGATATGACGTCAATGTGTGGTGTATTCTTGGAATACACGCTAAGATAGAGTATTCTTTTTAATGCTCTTTTCTCGTTCTCTCCTTCCTTTTTTTCTCAAACACCAACAGTGATCTCCTATGTTCTCTTTGCTGTTTAGGGTTCTCATATCATTGTGAGTCTGTTCTAGATATATATCTTCCATGACCCACCTAGCGTCATCTAGCAGCGAATCTTTGAAGTTCCTCAATTCTTTCCGGTGCAAGAGGACTTCCTTTTCAATCTGGCCACCAGATCTCGTTGCCATCGCCAGCTATCATCTCCGTGATCAAGAGAACTTCGTCTACTTTTTCACCCACCAGGCTGTGCTAGTATCGCCTGCTATCAACTCTTTGAAGACCATTCATCAAGAAAAACATTTATTTTTGTATAGTTGTCTATTCTGATATGTATTCCTTTGTCTCCTACCCCCACTCTCTTCCCTTCCTTGGTCCCCCTGCGCTTCGCTGAGTGGGTCTCACTTGCACGTCGGCAGTTGACTTAGTCAGTCAAGGCTCAACTAGAGTCAGCCTCCTGACCTAAAGAGGCATTTTTTCTTCATTCCACGCCATGTTGGAACTTTAATCGTCAAAGGGAACTTCACCTTCGCCATGCAACAAAGATAAGTACAGACTTCAGGTTTTAACCTCATTTTCATCGTTTTAATATCTTTATGCTTTTAAGGATAATTTTATAGGCAGTGTGAGATTACTATAATTTGTGACAATAATCATCCTTCGCGGGATTTACCATGTTGAGCTTTTGTCTGTCTAAGCCAACCTTAACAGAAAGTAGCTTTCTTAAGCTAATTAAATGAGAAATCTTCTCACCTCGTGGGATATTATCTATTACCCGCTGTCTATAAAATATCAAGCTCGTTCCACCGCTGGATTAACTTTGTCCCTATTCTTCTTTTAGGATCGTTCTGGAACCTTCCAGATTCTGTACTCTATCTACAAGTCGCGCCATCATGTATTTTTCACTCACTTGTGGGAATACTATTTAAAAATGAGGAATCTTCCTTCTGAATTAATACTCAATAGCTAATTTTCTTCCACCGTTGGAATGTTCTATGGCGCATTTAATTGTAATTCACAACTTTCTCAAGCAATAGACTTTCGCCTACCTAGTGCAACTAATTATTTTTCATCATTGCAATAACTTTCTTTGTCATAAACTGTTGTGTTACTACAGTGAACTTTTCATCCATTCAACAAACTATAGTGATAAACAATGGTCTTTCAAGATTTCTACCGCGTCGCGATCGTCCGATTACCATAAATAAGGCCATGAACATTTATCCTCAATCCCAATTGATCTTTCCTTAACCTTTTACTAACAAACCATATTAATAAAGTTGTTACTTTAGGTCCTTTTCAATGAGGTGTCACTCTATAGAAGTGCCCTCCCCTTTTCTTATATAACATTAATTAACTTCTGCATAAATACGTGTCTAGTACACGTTTCAAACTTACATTGTTTCTCCCTTCTAATTAGGGAATACAATTCTTTCAACTCATGAGTGAGTTATTTCTAGGTCTCACGAAAGGGAAACTTGCCTTATTTGTCTCATGATTCCTATTTAACCATAGGAAGTCTAGAACCTTCCTTTTGACTTTCTCTTCAGGTTTCACAGTAAGTGACCTGCCCTATTTTGTATAACTATTATAAAAGTAATTCAGCGTAAATATAAGAAGTTATAGGAACTTCTCTTTCATTCTACCTGCTTTCTTTTTTGTTATTTTTGAAGTTGTAACTTTTTCTGAGATAGGTACTTGGCAATTTCTTAAAGTACACATCTTGTACTCGATTTAATGTCTAACTTTAATCACTTTATTTGTCTTTTTTAAATCTTACGAAGATTTTAGTACATATAAAGGTTTGAAACCTAAAGAATTGTTAATTGCCTGGAGCAAACTTTAAATGTTAGGAGGTCTGCGACCCCAAATTGTTAACAAAAATTGAAACTATATACTTGTCAAATTTATTAGACTTTTTTGCATTGTTAAATAAATTCAAACTTTCCTTTTTGACTCATCATTTCTCTAATACAACGGTTAGGCAAGATCCTGTCTTCCCTGACTTTTCCCACTTAATGCCATTAAATCTATTGATAGGGCTTTCACCACTCGTTGCATTTGAGCAAGAACTCTTAGTGGTCATCATAGTAAAGTTTCTCTTAGCTTTAATAGCTAATTCTAACCGGCCAGTAAGGCAAGTACAGCTCGCTACGCCAGCTTCCTGCTTGTGGAGATCCTCTCCAAAAAACTTATGGTTGGTTTTCCAAAAGATAAGTGTTTTTCTTTGCCTAAACATTTAGTCGGCTCCTTGCTGGATAAAAGCTTAGCCATTTCCAAATGCAACTATTGGTTCATTTACCAAATTTATTCCCAAAGGCATAATTCTTTTATCACTATCCTTCTTGGAAGCACTTGGTCGCTATTTAGGAACTCTACCACTTCGAAAACTGGAAACATCGAAGTCGATGCAAATTATTGGCATTCTTCGAATTACTTATTCAAAAACGAATTCATTTGAACAGACATACAATAAGTCTGTTACTATTTGACTCGCCAGACCATCACCCTTCCCCATAGTAGGCATATGCATGCTTGAGAGGGAATACGCTAAAGACATTCTCTTGCAAACCGCCCAAGTCCTAGCTGCGGTTCCCGTTAGCTTCGACCAGGTCCTTACCCACTTTAGGTATCAGAGAACGGATTTGCAGTGGCAACCGTCTTTGAGTGTATGTAAAGTTAAATTTATAATTTTTGTGGGACTCTCCTCCTATTTCTCTCTCCTTTCTCTCCAGTCCGAAGCCCACCTCCTTTTCTTTATCATCTTCCCTTGGTGGTTAGGTTATTCCTCAGCCAATAATCTACCCAAAATTTGGTGCCGAAACCCGGGAGAGCCCATTTGTTATTCCTTTTTAAAGTTTATTCGACAATACCTTACAAATTATTAATACCTGCTTTGAATCTTTCAGCTATAACTACATCGTGCAAAGCCTGTGAAGGGGAAAGAGGCCACTCCTGTCTCCTTTGGTGTGTCCCGTTCTTTCTACTTATTTGCTGCTGCCAGCCTGACAGCATTTCCAAGGTTCCACAGTTTCGTGAGTTATACTTTAATCTATTTACCTTGTCATGGCTCCTACTGAAAAGGATAAGGATGAAAAACTTACTTCTAAACGAGCATCCTATAAAGGACAAATTACCCGATTCAGAAAATACATCAAAGAGCTATATCCCTCAGAAGCTCAATTAGACTTGTTGAAACATCGTGTAAGGGATTTTGAACGCTCATATGAAAATTATTGCAACATCCAAACTGAAATAGAAACTTGTATGCTCAATCAAACCGAAGATCGAGTCGAAGTAGAAAACCAATATTACGAAGGCATAGGTTCTGCTTTCAAAATAATACGCCAACTCGAAGAGCAGCAGAAAAGGGACGCGTCTGTTCTTGGTTCCCTTCACGAACCACAAACTTCCTTTCGCGATGGTACTCACAAGCCCAAACCAATTTTACCTAAAATTGATTTACCCCACTTCTCTGGAGATGAATCTACTTGAGATTCTTTCTATGAATTATTTTGCTCTCTTGTTCATGACAATGAAAACATTCAAGTCATATACAAGTTTCATTACTTGAGATCTATCCTCCGAGGTCAAGCTTTGCAGTTAGTTGAAGCACTACCTTTAAGTGCCGAAAATTACCCCATTGCCTTTAACTTATTGAAAGACAGATACGGAAATTTACGGTTACGTGTTGAACGCCATATGAAGGCTCTATTCAACCTACCTGCGTCACAGCACAATGACGTCACTAGTTTGCGTACTCTCGTTGACACTACACAACTTCACGTCAAAGCTCTGTCCCAATTAGATCAACCCACTGAACACTGGGATACTTTCCTAATACATTTAGTGGTTTCTAAAGTTGATGCTGCTACCCTCAAAGCTTGGGAAATTGAACTTTCTAGAGAAGACGACTACTCTTACGAGCATTTAGTCACTTTCATAAATGCCAGATGCCAGCTGTTAACCGCTCTAGCTAATCAAAGTGAACCTTCATCTCCGAGTTCTAAATTTGAATTAATGTCTATCAAACCTAAAAGCGAACGCTTAGCGTCTAGTACCCAAAAACCTGGGTCCAGCTCCTCTAAATTTAAGCCAAACACCACTGGTTACCCAACTAGGTCTAGTGAACGCCGTATTGCTAGGTCTCTCGTTTTAAACACTCAAAGCGAACCTCGCAAGAGTTGAAATGAACCATTAAGGTGTATACTCTGTAAAGATTGCCATGCCTTATATCTATGCAAATCCTTCAAAAAACTGTCAGTCGACGACAGAAGAAAATTAGTTTCTCAAAACAAACATTGCTTCAACTGCCTATCGCCCACGCATTCTGCCTCTAATTGCAAGTCCACAAGACTTTGCTACCATTGTGAAAAGGCTCATCACACTTTGCTACATCGTCATGATCAGGCAAGGTCATCGACAGCATCTACTTCTCCGAAAAGTGATAATGCTAATAATTCCAATGCTTCATCGTATATTCAAAATGCCAAGCCCATTCGTAGTGCCCAAGTATTGTTGTCTACTGTCCAAATCAAAGTTCAGGATAACTTTGGCAACTGGGTCCGTGCACGCGGTCTTCTAGATTCAGCGGCAACTCATGATTTTGTGTCTAATTCTTTGATTAGAAAACTAGGCCTACCTGTAAACCCCACTTCTATTAATGTATCGGACATTAACCGCTCAAAATCGCAAGCTTTACAATTCTCAAAGCTAACCATAAGAGATATTTGTCACAGAAACAACTTTCTCAAACTGAATTGTCTCATTCTCAATAGCATTGGAGAAGACACTCCAAGTCACTCTGTGGATATTTCAGGTTTAAACATTCCCTCGCATTTAAGGCTAGCCGATCCTTTGTTTAACATACAAAACCCCATTGACATACTCTTCAGTGCACATGTTTTCTGGAATTGCCTTCGCAAACAGGTTCGCAAGTTATCCTCAAACGTGGTCGCCAGAGACACTAATTTTGGATGGATCGTCACCGGTCAACTTCCTCATTATTCTCCCCAACCCGCATCGCAATGTCACTTCTCCAATACTGATCTGGAACAGTTTTGGAGGCTCGAAAGCGTTGATCCTCCTAACGTGACCTCTTCAGAAAATGAATTCTGTGAGCAACTTTTTCTAAACACCACCACTCGCTCTTCTGATGGCCGGTTCAAATGCCAAGATCACATAATCCCCCTCAACTTATTAACTCTCAACCCAAAGCTCGAAAAGCTCTCTTTGCTATTGAGAGCAAATTCAAGAAAGAACCTCTCGTTAAACAGCAGTACACTGATTTCATGGATGAGTATGAAAGCTTAGATCATATGAAAGTTGTTAACAAATCTGATGATGAATTGCACCCCCCTACTGAAACGGTTTTCTTAAATCATCATCCCGTGTGGAAAAACCCTCTTGTAAAGGATAAAATCCGAGTTGTTTTCAATGGTTCATCACCTGACGTTAATGGCAACATCCTTAACGACACTCTTTACTCTGGTCCTGCTATTCAGTCAGATCTATCTGCTATACTCTTAAACTTTCGATTATTTCCCATAGCTGTTATAGCTGATATAAAACAGATGTAACGTCAAGTTTTAATTCAGCCTGAACAACGAGATCTCCAAAGAATCTTGTGGCGCGACGAAATCAGTAAGCCCATTAAGGTATTTCGTTTAAAAACAGTTACTTATGGCTTAAAACCTTCCGCTTTCCTTGCTATCCGATCCTTACACTTGTTAGCCTCTCAAGATGGTCATTTATTTAATTCCAAAGCTTCTGAAGCGCTAACCACGTCATTTTATGTTGACGATTATTTGCAGTCCTTCCCCACTCTGGAGGAAGCTTCTCTCGTGTCCTTAGAACTTCAGGCATTGCTAAGGAATGGAGGTTTCCCACTTCATAATTGGAATTCCAACTCCCCTGAGTTTCTCGCCCAGTTTCCTATTGAAGACGTAGATCTCTCCTCTATAGAAATTTGTGGAAACTCCGAATTCATAAAAACTCTTGGAGTTCATTGGTGCACTAGCACTGACACTCTCATCTACAAAGTTTCGCTCACTGAAGAGCTCCCTAACACGAAACGACAAATTCTCTCTGAAATTGCAAAAATTTTTGATCCGCTTCAATTCCTTGCCCCAGTTATCGTTATAGCCAAACTCTTCATGCAAGAGCTGTGGTCGCTCAAATGTGAATGGGATGACACTGTCCCTCTTTCTTTTCTTAATCGTTGGCTCTCGTTTCGCAGCAATTTGCTGGATCTTTCTCTCATTGAAATTCCTAGGAATTTAATTAACGCTCATTCTAATGCATCCTTCTTTCTTCATGCGTTCGCGGACAGTTCCGAAAAAGCTTACGGTTGCTGCGCATATTTAGTTTATCACGGTTCATTCTATGGATCTTCAGTTTCCAACCTTGTTTGTGCCAAATCGAAGGTCGCTCCTCTTAAAACTATCACTTTGCCTAGGCTTGAATTGTGTGCTGCACTCATGGCCGCAGAACTTGTTAAGAAATTACGAGAAGTTTTAAAAGTCGAATTCTCGCAAATCTATCTCTGGAGCGATTCCATGATCACCCTTCCTTGGATCACCAAAAACCCCTCTCACTGGCAAACTTTCGTTGCAAACAGGGTTTCCAAAATTCAAACTCTTTCTTCGGGATGTCAATGGAGGCATGTGCCCAGCGCTGACAACCCAGCCGACATTATCTCTCGTGGATGTTTACCCTCTCAATTGGCAGCTTCCCAGTTGTACTGGCATGGGCCTTCGTGGTTAATCGAAGATTCTTCTTCTTGGCCTTCTAAACCTCCAGCTACAAACTCCAACTTGCCTGAAGCAAAAGTATCTCTATCTACTGCTTCGTGTCTTGTTTCCAACGTGTCTCATCCCTTGTTATCCCGCTATTCTTCCTTTCATAAATTAATACGTATTGTCGCCTATCTCCTTAGATGGAAATTTCTTGTGGTTGACCTACCTCTTCTCCCTAAACCACACCTTACCAATCATGAATTGAATCTCGCTACCATTAAGGTTTTACAATTGACACAGCAAGAAGCCTTTTCTTCTGAATTTTCTTTACTTTCTTCTGAAAAGGATCTTCCCAAATCCAGTCGTCTTTGCGCTTTAGCCCCGTTCCTTGATGACGATAGGTTACTCAGGGTAGGTGGTAGGCTTTCTCAATCTTTGCTGTCTGAAGACAAAAAGCATCCCGTTATTTTGCCTTCTAAACATCACGTAACTTCCTTAATTATACGTGACTTTCATTATCGCAATCTGCATGTTGGTACACGCACTCTGCTTTGCCTCTTAAGGGAAAAGTACTGGATTATAAATGGAATTCACGAAGTTTCCTCTGTAATTCACAAGTGCATTCCTTGTTTCAAGGCGAAACCTAAAGTCAACACTCAATTAATGAGCGATCTGCCCTCCTTTCGCTCTTCTCCTATACGCCCATTCGCTTTAACTGGTGTGGACTATATGGGTCCGTTCCAATATCAACGAAATTCCCCTGAAGCCAAACGCAAATTGTATGGTAAGCTATATGTCTCTCTCTTTGTTTGCATGGTTACTGGCGCAATCCATTTGGAACTAGTAACGAATGCTTCTACTTCTTACTTTTTATCAGCTGTCTCTCGCTTCGCTGCTAGGCGTGGCGTTCCTTCGGAGATGTTCTCTGATAACGCTTCCACTTTTCAAGGCGCAGCTTCCTTGTGGAAAAACGCTCTCACATCTTCTCCCGCCATGGAACAAATTTCTAATTTTTCCTACTCAAAGGGTTTCAAATGGCGTTTTATACCTCCCTACGCTCCTCATCACGGTGGTAGGTGGGAATCCTGCGTAAAGCTCACTAAACGTCATTTAAAAAAGGTTTTAGGTAATCGCATTCTGACTTATGAAGAATTTAATTCACTCTCTGTTCTGATTGAAGGTGTTGTTAATTCTCGCCCATTAACTCCGCTTTCCAATGACCCTGATGACCTGCTTCCACTCACACCTGGTCACTTCCTTATAGGCACTTCTCTTTCTGCCCCTCCTCCCCTTTCCAATTCTTATAGGGATTCTAATTTACCTATTATTTGGCGTAAACTTGAAGCCCTTCGCAATTCTTTCTGGAAGAGGTGGAACTTGGAATATTTAACTTCCTTGCAGCGGAGACAGAAGTGGTCTCTTTCCAGTCCCGACATTAAAGTGGGGGACTTGGTCTTGGTTAGGGATGTCTCTCCTCCCCTGGTCTGGATTTCTGGTAGAGTGACCGAGTGTTATACTGGAAGGGATGGGAGAGTCAGGGTGGCCAAAATCTTGACCACTATTGGTCATATCAAAAGACCACTGTCTTCAATTGCTTCATTACCTTTAAATGTTTAATTGTTTTCCTGCTCTCTGTTGGTGTTTGGCCCTCCCAGCTTGGTGTATTCTTGGAATACACGGTAAGATAGAGTATTCTTTTTAATGCTCTTTTCTCGTTCTCTCCTTCCTTTTTTTCTCAAACACCAACAGTGATCTCCTATGTTCTCTTTGCTGTTTAGGGTTCTCATATCATTGTGAGTCTGTTCTAGATATATATCTTCCATGACCCACCTAGCGTCATCTAGCAGCGAATCTTTGAAGTTCCTCAATTCTTTCCGGTGCAAGAGGACTTCCTTTTCAATCTGGCCACCAGATCTCGTTGCCATCGCCAGCTATCATCTCCGTGATCAAGAGAACTTCGTCTACTTTTTCACCCACCAGGCTGTGCTAGTATCGCCTGCTATCAACTCTTTGAAGACCATTCATCAAGAAAAACATTTATTTTTGTATAGTTGTCTATTCTGATATGTATTCCTTTGTCTCCTACCCCCACTCTCTTCCCTTCCTTGGTCCCCCTGCGCTTCGCTGAGTGGGTCTCACTTGCACGTCGGCAGTTGACTTAGTCAGTCAAGGCTCAACTAGAGTCAGCCTCCTGACCTAAAGAGGCATTTTTTCTTCATTCCACGCCATGTTGGAACTTTAATCGTCAAAGGGAACTTCACCTTCGCCATGCAACAAAGATAAGTAGAGACTTCAGGTTTTAACCTCATTTTCATCGTTTTAATATCTTCATGCTTTTAAGGATAATTTTATAGGCAGTGTGAGATTACTATAATTTGTGACAATAATCATCCTTCGCGGGATTTACCATGTTGAGCTTTTGTCTGTCTAAGCCAACCTTAACAGAAAGTAGCTTTCTTAAGCTAATTAAATGAGAAATCTTCTCACCTCGTGGGATATTATCTATTACCCGCTGTCTATAAAATATCAAGCCTGTTCCACCGCTGGATTAACTTTGTCCCTATTCTTCTATTAGGATCGTTCTGGAACCTTCCAGATTCTGTACTCTATCTACAAGTCGTGCCATCATGTATTTTTCACTCACTTGTGGGAATACTATTTAAAAATGAGGAATCTTCCTTCTGAATTAATACTCAATAGCTAATTTTCTTCCACCGTTGGAATGTTCTATGGCGCATTTAATTGTAATTCACAACTTTCTCAAGCAATAGACTTTCGCCTACCTAGTGCAACTAATTATTTTTCATCATTGCAATAACTTTCTTTGCCATAAACTGTTGTGTTACTACAGTGAACTTTTCATCCATTCAACAAACTATAGTGATAAACAGTGGTCTTTCAAGATTTCTACCGCGTCGCGATCGTCCGATTACCATAAATAAGGCCATGAACATTTATCCTCAATCCCAATTGATCTTTCCTTAACCTTTTACTAACAAACCATATTAATAAAGTTGTTACTTTAGGTCCTTTTCAATGAGGTGTCACTCTATAGAAGTGCCCTCCCCTTTTCTTATATAACATTAATTAACTTCTGCATAAATACGTGTCTAGTACACGTTTCAAACTTACATTGTTTCTTCCTTCTAATTAGGGAATACAATTCTTTCAACTCATGAGTGAGTTATTTCTAGGTCTCACGAAAGGGAAACTTGTCTTATTTGTCTCATGATTCCTATTTAACCATAGGAAGTCTAGAACCTACCTTTTGACTTTCTCTTCAGGTTTCACAGTAAGTGACCTGCCCTATTTTGTATAACTATTATAAAAGTAATTCAGCGTAAATATAAGAAGTTATAGGAACTTCTCTTTCATTCTACCTGCTTTCTTTTTTGTTATTTTTGAAGTTGTAACTTTTTCTAAGATAGGTACTTGGCAATTTCTTAAAGTACACATCTTGTACTCGATTTAATGTCTAACTTTAATCACTTTATTTGTCTTTTTTAAATCTTACGAAGATTTTAGTACATATAAAGGTTTGAAACCTAAAGAATTGTTAATTGCCTGGAGCAAACTTTAAATGTTAGGAGGTCTGCGACCCCAAATTGTTAACAAAAATTGAAACTATATACTTGTCAAATTTATTAGACTTTTTTGCATTGTTAAATAAATTCAAACTTTCCTTTTTGACTCATCATTTCTCTAATACAACGGTTAGGCAAGATCCTGTCTTCCCTGACTTTTCCCACTTAATGCCATTAAATCTATTGATAGGGCTTTCACCACTCGTTGCATTTGAGCAAGAACTCTTAGTGGTCATCATAGTAAAGTTTCTCTTAGCTTTAATAGCTAATTCTAACCAGCCAGTAAGGCAAGTACAGCTCGCTACGCCAGCTTCCTGCTTGTGGAGATCCTCTCCAAAAAACGTATGGTTGGTTTTCCAAAAGATAAGTGTTTTTCTTTGCCTAAACTTTTAGTCGGCTCCTTGCTGGATAAAAGCTTAGCCATTTCCAAATGCAACTATTGGTTCATTTACCAAATTTATTCCCAAAGGCATAATTCTTTTATCACTATCCTTCTTGGAAGCACTTGGTCGCTTTTTAGGAACTCTACCATTTCGAAAACTGGAAACATCGAAATCGATGCAAATTATTGGCATTCTTCGAATTACTTATTCAAAAACGAATTAATTTGAACAGACATACAATAAGTCTGTCACTCTTTGACTCGCCTGACCATCACCCTTCCCCATAGTAGGCATATGCATGCTTGAGAGGGAATACGCTAAAGACATTCTCTTGCAAACCGCCCAACTCCTAGATGCGGTTCCCGTTAGCTTCGACCAGGTCCTTACCCACTTTAGGTATCAGAGAACGGATTTGCAGCGGCAACCGTCTTTGAGTGTATGTAAAGTTAAATTTATAATTTTTGTGGGACTCTCCTCCTATTTCTCTCTCCTTTCTCTCCAGTCCGAAGCCCACCTCCTTTTCTTTATCATCTTCCCTTGGTGGTTAGGTTATTCCTCAGCCAATAATCTACCCAATGTGTGCCCCTGAAACATGGCTGCCGTCGTTGAATGGACAAGAAATAAAATAAATAAAAATTACGTAATATAACAAGTATTTCCGGTGCAGGAGTGATAATTGACAGTAATTTCAATTCCTAATGACTCCCAGGAAGGTATGTGAATCATATATTTTCAATAAACTTCCAGGTACATGTGTAAAAGCCAGGAGTAGGTACCGGCAAGAGCTAATGTAGTCGGGTCTATGTGGATGTGCCGTCCAACAGAACAATTCACGTAAGATTTATTTTCCTGTATAGAAGCGTAAAGAACGAGTAGTTCCTTGAAGAACTAAATAGCCTATTGTCATATATCCTACTTTTTTTTTTTTTTTTTTTAGCGTATGGCTTTTAGTGCCGGGAGTGTCCGAGGACATGTTCGGCTCGCCAGTTTTGTAGCTGCTTCGAGACGGACACCCAATGGGTGAGCTACAAGTACCGTTGGGGAGGGAAGGAGGGGAATTGGAATGTAAGGACGAGGAGTTGGAAGGTAGCGGCTGTGGCCTATAGTTAGGGACCAACCCCGGCATTTGCCTGGAAGGAAGATGGGAAACCACAGAAGACCATCTTCAAGGTTGCCGGCGGGGGGATTCGAACCTCCTCGCCTCCCGGATGTGAGCGACTGCCATCAGTCATGCCGTAACCACCACGGCTAACTCACCCGGTATATATCCTACTTATATTAATTGACTGTATCAACATACCAATATTCAGTTTGATTGATGTTATAGATTCGTAGATATTGAGGACCGTCTAAATATTTCGTATATTTATATGTAGGCCTTAGAATTAGGTATGTACTATTACATGAAGATTATTGTGTAGGTGTTTTATTCAAACTTCAATCACTTGATCAGGACATAAAAATTAAAACGAAATTTTAAAATTTCGCTCAGCCGCCATCGTGTGGTTATGAAGATAATTTAAATGTATTAGACGCCAGTGCATTACAATTTATGTAACCATATACCGTACCAAGTTTCAATGCGCTTGGATGGTTAAATCGCGAGAAACGACCATTTGAATACTTAAATTTCGCGTCGACGCCATGTTGGATTTGTGCTCACCAGGTTATTGAACGTCCCTTAGGTAAACTTATGTTTATATCCTCTATACTCATACAAAATTTCAGTTTGATTGCTGTCATAGATAGGTATTGAAAACCCTCTAAATATTTCGTATGGTCACCATGTTGGATTTTAATATATGAAGCCCTAGAGTTATGTACTATTAGATGAGGATTATTGTGTACGTTTATTACTCAAACGTTGATTTTGATCGCATGATTAGAAAGCAAGAAATAAAATAATAATTTTAAAATTTCGCACAGCCGCCATATTGAGGTTATGTAAACAATTGAACAAACTTAGATGTCAGTGCATTGCAATTTGTATAGTCATTTGCTGAACCCAGTTTCACTGCGTTCGAATAGTTAAATCACGAGAAATGTCTATTTAAAAGTTTCAACTTCGATTGGCCGCAATGTTCGTCTTGTGGGGGGGGGGTGGGGGGCACACACACGTACGCACAGACACACATACACACATATACACACACACGGATAAATGACAATATGCTAAAACTAAGCTTTAAAACCATTGTAGCATACTGTAGGAAAGTAGGCTATATTTCTGTGTAGTGAAGCATTGGTCCGCCTCATTGCGTAGTGACTAGCATTCTTGGCTCTGCCAAGAAATTTAATTCTAGTTTGAGGACTGGAACGGGGTACACTCAGCCTCGTGAGACAAAACTGAGAAGAGGCGGGTTTGATTCTTCCTCACCCATTCTGGAATTGGTTTTCCCTGCTATTCCTCTTCTACTCTAGGCAAATGCAGGGATGATACCTAACTTTAGGCCACGGTCGCTTGCTTATCTAAATCCTACCTCAATTATAAATACACACACTTGCACAGACATCACAGTGAAACAGGTTGTCAGATAATGGACGAAATCCAGACTATGTTTAACACTTACTGTACACTGGGGGTTGAAGTTGCTCACGTCCGTAGGTTTAACCTTAAAGTACCCTACACGTGACCCCTGGGTGGTGCTAATCGAGCAACAGTGATCCGGCAGCCGGACTGATCTTCTTGGGAAGACCTTCTGGCCATAATATGCACTGTACACTAATCGGCCAGCATGGGGAGAACTAAGCAAATGTCTGAGAAATCCCACCTACCTGAGCAGGGCAGATCATCCACATTATGTTCATTAATCGTGATATTGATACTTGGAACTCACTACCTGCCACACTCTTAGAGCCTTTCCCCAATCATATTGACGTGTTTAAGAGAAGACTGACATTTTGTATAAATACTCCGATGTAATTACTGTAGTTCCCAAATAGCGATTTATGTACAAGTGTGCAATTTTCTACCGGGGAATTATCCCAGTCTGCAAATAAAGGAAGGAAGATTGTAGTTTTACGTGACCGTGAATCTCGTGATTATGAGCCACGGGACCTCCTTTTTACGTGGAATCCGAACCACAAGACATGGCATTTCACTTCGAAATTCTCACATGTATTGACCGGGAATCGAACCCAGTCCATCTTGGTGAGAGGCCAACAGCTTGATCGCTGCGCCACCACGCTCCATTCTGCAAATAAAGTAAATGAATGAATGAACAAACATATTCAACACACCAAAGTACATAACAACGATGGCACCAAGCCCCTACATAACATTTCAGCACTCCTACAGCACAGTATTTGTAAGATTCATTTTCCTTCATGTCCGCACACAGGACAATGAACCTAGCGTGAAATGTACTGTTGAACAGCACATCCACACACAGCCGGGAGGCGTGACCAATCATAAGAAGAGCCTTGTCAGATACGCGGTATTATAGTCTAACTTCAGCGATGATATGAAAATAGATGGTTTGGTGCCAAGGTTGGGTAAGTTAGGTTACTTATCGAGATTGTAACGAAGTTATAGTTGTTGTGTACGAAACGCTTCTGCGTTATAGTTACAAAGGTACGGTAACGCATTGTTACATTGCTCTAAAAATAAAGTTGCTTATTTATTTTACAATGTGACAAGAAATGTGTGTTTGCCAAAAGTCTACGTTATTTTAAATAGTTTTGTTAATCGCTTATCCTCCCAGCTTAGCTTTACCCACGGACTCTGCGAGGGATCATTCCTCTACCGTCACAAGGACGGTGTCTAGGAGCTGAGCACACTTTGACAGCAGATACAACTGGGGATGATGACAGGCCGATCGCCCAGGTGACCGCTAACTTGGGTCTAATTAAGGAAGGGTTAGGGAAAGAATTTTGAAAGGAAGTCGGCCGTGGATTTGTTGAAAGAAACCGTCCCGGCATTTGCCTGGTGGTGAAAATGGGAAATAACGAAAACTATTTTCTTGTCGGCCGAGGTGAGATTCGAACCCACGCTCTCCCGATGCCAGCAAGGCACGAGTTAGCGCGTTAGCGCTCTTGGTCACCGTGGCCGGTTATTTTAAGTAAGTTAATAAGTTTCCAAGAATTGCTGGATTTGAACGGAATAGTAGATTCTACTGTAGTATTATGAAAAAACGGAATGAGCTTTAAAACCATTGTACTGTAGGAAAGTAGGCTATAGCCTATTTCCGTGTGGTTAAGCACTAGGTGACTGATTTCCACGTAGATGGTCTGCGTTCGATTCCCGGCTTTGCCATTAATTGTAATCCTAGTAGGAGGTTGGTCAGCTTCTAGAGGACAGTTGAGAAGAGTGGTGGGTTCGTACTTCGTATCTTACTGTTGGCCATCGTAGAAGTTGGTTTCCCGTGGTTTAACAAAGTAAACTCAAATCGTCGCTGTCACCTTTCCTATCATAGCTTCTAGTTACAAGCAATAACAGTAAACGCTCTGGCCCGCTTTATTTAAATGTTATCAACCACTTTTCTGCCAAGTAAATGCCTGTTCAATTTCGGCCCATTTCATGCATCCAGGATAATGCTTTGCCTAGAGCGTGGCGCTCTATGGAAGTGAAACTCGGATTGTGGGCGGAGCAGATAAGAGGAGAATAGAAGCAATTGAAATGTGGTGTTACAGGAGAATGATGAAGGATATGTGGGTAGATAGAGTAACAAATGAAGATTTATTATTTCGAGTGGGTGAGGAGAAATCTTTCTGGCGACTGCTAATGAAGAAAAGAAATAGGTTGGTAGGACATAGGCCTACTTACTAAGACAACCAGGAATAGCAAACTTAGTTATGGAAGGAAGGGTCGAGGTCAGGAACTGTAGGCTTAGAATATGTTAAACAGATTGTCTCAGATGTAAGGTGTTGTAGCTACGTAGACTATAGATGAAACGATTAGCTCAGAACAGGGAGGCATGGAGATCTGCATCAAACCAGTCAAAAGACTGATGACTCAATCAACAACAACAACAACAACAACTGGATGATCCCCAAATTACTGCATCTTGAAGAAGTAATGGCGTTACAGTTACTGAATTTAAGTAGTAGTCTAACTTCTTTAGACTACCTAAAAAAGTAACGTAAGTTATCGAAGTATTAGAAGCTATTTTTCAGTATTGCCTAGTAATCTATTGTAGAATGATTTTCAGTCGATGTTTAAATAGTTGTTGTTAATGTTGTCCTTAGGGGCTTTGCGACATCATGGTCATGTAGCACCGTGTACTTGGGTGTGTGCAGAATTAGCCTGATAACCTGTGTCACTGTGATGTCTGTACTAGTGTATGTATTTGTAACTGAGGTAGGATTTGGGTAGGAAGCGGCCGCGACCTTAAGTTAGTACAAACCCGGCATTTGCCTGCAGTAGAAGTGGAAAACCACGGAAATCACTTCCAGGATGGCTGAGGTAGGATTCGAACCCACCTCTAATCAGTTTTGACCCACGAAGCTGAGTGTACCCCGTTCTAGCCCTGAGATCAGAAGACAATTTCTTGGCAGAGCTGGGAATCGAACCCGGGTCCCCACGGTGTCAGCCAGGAATTCTAGCCACTATGCAACGAGGCGGACTAAATATTTATACTCCCCGCCCAATATAATTGAGTGCAATCGTGTTGACCGACTGAAACACATTCTATGATGGCGTTACTCGCCAACCCTGCTTTCGATGATGTCACCCGGGGTGACTCGCTACCAGCTGAAAGTGTTAATATCCCTTAACACGCCAGCCGTTCTGCTGTCCTGTTATTTTAAAGTTTCCAGTCTGCCTTAAATGACTTCCCACCAGCCGCCTAGTACAAAGTGGTGCTCACACTTCAAGGCCAAGACCGAAACACGAAAGAAATCTGGGCGCGAAGTTTTGGCCAATTTGTAAACAGCGTGCCATCTGGTTGGCACATGGCTGTGCACCTTTTACCCCACCAAGCTCTCTCCCCACCCCACCCCCCACCCAGGCCGACAAATGGTGAGGCGCGCCGGTTGGCGGTGGGGCAAAGGAGGGAGTGGACCCATCTCCTCATGAATTTCCTCTCTAGTCCTGAGAGATGGTGGAGGGGACTGCCTTAACTCCGGGGTATAAATTGGAGGGAAATACGGAGCCATGTACTAGAACAATATCCTTCCTCCCTCCTGTTTACCAAGTGACAGCTAAGATGAAGATGTTGGTGGTGCTGATAGCCGCACTGGGTGCCGTGAGAGGGAGGCCGGCAGATATTAGCGAGCCAGACGAAGCCTCCGTACGAGCTGCCATGCTCAAAGTAACACGAGGTCTCAACCAGACACAAGCAGATGTAGTTCTGAGCACATTGGAGAACGCGCACGTGTCTAACACGTCCATGAGCGACACCACGTACCAGGCACAACAACGAACACATCGCGAGAGGTAAGCTTACGCTTCATTGTATTGCTAACCGAGTTCAATGACTTTGTGTAGACTGACTTCGTAAGCAAGTCTAATTGACAAGGGAAGGTCCTCCCTCATTAGTATTCTGTCCTCAGGTAGAAGATTGCAGGATAGACACACAGGGCCCTGCTGTAAATAATGACAAGTGAACTTTGCAGGCTCAATGTATTTCCGCCTGGAAACCTGTACGCTAATCCTATAACTTTATGTAAAGCAGCAGCGTGAAAATAGAAAATAACTTGTTGTTTATACAAAGCCGTACGGGACAGAGTTAGCACGGCTACAACGAACAATCTAAATTTAACAGACGCATCATATTACAGTCCATACATTTGACAAATAATGTCTCGTCGAACTCAACAATATTACATTTTTAGCCTATTTTCATTTATGAAAAAGAAATAGGCTTATGAGATCTACTTTTGTCCCCCCTAATAAAATCTAAACGGCTGGAGCGATTTCAATGAAACTCGGTAAGGTCATAGTACTATTTTGTCCGATCCCGACCGTGTCCTTCAAATTTTGTTACTTTTCTCCAATTTAACATTGCGGTTGTGCGAAATATTTCACCAGCATTCTATATCTCCGAAACTATTACGGATATCACCCTGACATTTTGTATGGTGATAAAGGGCACTACTAGAAGTCACCTATGTGACTTTCAAATACCTGTTATGGACAACACGAACACGGCAGCCAAGGGAAATTGAAACATTTAAATAGACTTTTCTCGCGATTTAACCGTCCGAGCGCAGTGAAACATGGTGCAGAAAATGTTTAGACACATTGTCATGCACTGACATCTAATTTAGTTCAATTGTTTACATAACCTCAAGATAGCGGCTGTGCGAAATATTAAAATTAAGTTTTCATTTCTTGTGTCCTAATCATGCGATTGAAGTCAACGTTTGAATAATGAACCTACGTAATAATCGCCATCTTATAGTACATGACTCTATGGTCTACATACATAAAAGTTAAACATGGTGACCATCCGAAAGACGGTTCTCAATATTTACTAATCTATGACAGCAATCAAACTGAATTTTGTATGTTGATAAAGCCTATGAACATGACACGAAATTTAAGTACTTAACTGGACGTTTCTCGCGATTTAACCATCCAAGCGCAGTGAAAGTTGGTACGGTAAAACCTTACATCAATTTTAATCCTCTTGCATCTAATATATTTCAATTGTTTTCATAACCACAAGATGGCGGCTGGGCGAAATTTTAAAATATTTTTTAAATTCTTGTATCTTAATCATGCGATTGAAATTTGAATAATACTGTACACCTACGCTATAATCTTCATGTAATAGCACATAACTCTATGGCCTACCTATATAAAAATCCAACATGGTGACCATCCGAAAATATTTAGATGGTTCTCAATATCTACGAATCTATTACAGCAATCAAACTGAAATTTGGTATGTTGATAGAGGCAATTGGCGTAGGCTAAGTAGGATAGGCTATATGAAAATAGGCTATTTAGTTCTTCACGGAACTACTTGTTTATACGTAGATTAAATAGGGTCGGCCTATTATTTTGCTGTTTTCTTCAGGACTTAATGCCCGTTTATGAAATTAGTTTTCTGGAATCATTGCGGCGTAGCCCAGTTCTCAGAGTCCCCCCTTGCTAGAGACGTTTATGGTCCCCTGGTGAAAAGTGGGTCAAATTGTGCACTTCTAGTAGGTAGTACACTGACGGTGTTCTATGCGTTTATGAAATTCAAATTTCTTCTAGTAACATTTCTTCTTTGTTTTCCTTAGGGAGTTGAAATTATTGTATTTGTTCATCACTGCGCTTTTCGGTCAGTAGACTACCCATGGTTTCTTACTACTGTACTACAGGAGTTTACTCGATCGACAGCGTCTTGTTTTTTACGCATCCTTTCATTTTTAAAGCAGTTGTCGGAACTAGTTTTGACATGTTCACCCCTCTAGCAGATCTCATAAAACTTCCCGTGGAATTCATTTTGACAAGGGTGAGGGTTAACCTCAAAATGAAATCTTTCTGAATAAAGTAAGATTAGACTATGACCAGAAGTATTGGAATTTTTCAGTGAAGCTTTGTATTTATCCCAGATGAGGTGTATGATGGCCTACCCCTAATTTAGTTCTTGTATGCTTGTTATGGTTTGGCGTCAATGGCAGCAACATTCGTATTAAAGTAGAAGAGAAGGGAGGAAGATTGTAGTTTTACGTGACCGTGAATCATGTGATTATGAGCCACGGGACCTCCTTTTTACATGGAATCCAAACCACAGGGCATGGCATTTCACTTTGAAAATCTCATATGCATTGACCGGGAATCGAACCAAGTCCTCCTTGGTGAGAGGTCAACAGCTTGACCGCTGCGCCACCACGCCTCTATATTATTAAAGTAGAAGTCATCGCTAAAATTAGACTAGGTAAAAATTAGTTATGTAATACAAAGGGATGAGGGGTTAAGAGGAAGCCTGAAATGCCGGCAGTATGGCAGTTGCGCAACCTATATCCATCTCTTGAAATGACAATGTCACAACACAGTTGTAATGTACTGTAAGTTATATGTCTCAATCAAGTGTTTAAGAAGTCACAAGAGATCAGTCATTCACTTTGTACGCAATTAGGTACCCTGTGTTCTGTTAACTTCTATCGTCTATTTTTTATGATTAGCATAACTTAAGGTTAGGTATTTCAAGTCTATCTTGATAGCATAATCATTCTTTTCATTGTTAGTCATTTAGGAGCACATCAAAGCAAACATGTCAGCGTTAATTGAGCTTTTTCTTGCACAGAATATCAAGAAAACGTGTATTCAAGGGGAAATCAAGTGCATATTGTTGGGATAGGTGCGCTCATATTACTGTACTTCATGATAAAATAGTAATATTTCTTACAATGCCGCAAAAGGTTTACTAGATTTCACCTTAAATAAGTTACTCGTTTTCGTCATATTCTGTTTAGGAAGAGTTCCAATGTCGTTGGCGTGTTTGCTTGGATGTCCACGTCATTTAGCAGTCCAATATCTAGGGACTGGCTGCGTGGTGCAGTGTTAACGCTCTCGCCTGCTTTTCCCATGCTTCAAGGATCATATCCTGGCGCAGCCAGTTGGCATTTGAGGGTGTGCAAATGTGAGAGAACCATGTTAATACATTTACTGGCGCGTTAAAGATCCTCTTCGGGGCAAAATTCCGGCACCCCGGCGTCTCAGGTTAGATTAGATGTAAGAGAAGGCCTATGGGCCACAATCTTGTCAGGCTAAATAAAACAATAATCCATACGCACGCTACCACGAGTAGGGATGATCAGTTCTCTTTACAACTGTTTTTTTTTTTGCTGTTTCACCTTAACTCTCCACTGTTCTGTTTTTCGTGACATTTATTTTTTGCTATAGATTACGACGTTAATTAGAAGTCTACTTTCTTCTTCACAGTACATCGAATGAATGTAATGTAGGCTTACTCCAATTTGTACAAAAATGAGTTAATTAAGTGTATGAATAATTGATGTAATAGGCTATCTCTTTCCGGTTGGAGTGATAAAATAAGCCTATTTGTTACTCCCCGCCCAATGTAACCAGGCAAAATTGAGTCGACCGACTGAAAATCAATCCTACTTATAGATTATTTAGGCAACACTGAAAAAATGGCTTCTAATCTACTTCAATAATCATTTACACCCAAACTCTTTCATTCGTACCTCTTCCGATGTATATTGTTAGATTTGAGTCCTTTCAACTTTATATTTTATCCCTTTTTTAAACCGTCTGTTAGTTGTACAAGCGTAAAGAATCTTTGGTAAGAAAATATAATAATAATTATTATTATTATTACCGACAGCGGTAGCTACGCTCCAAGTTCTCTGCCCCACCGTCGGCCATCCTTGAAATGGCTTTCCGTGGTTTCCCATTTTCAACTCCAGCCAAATGCTGGGACGGTATCTTATGACAGGCCACGGCCACTTCCTTCCACATCCTTGCCCAATTTCATTCATCTTCATTCATGTCATCTCTCATTAACTCATCTCATGACGTTGGCGTCGGGAAGAGCATCCGGCCGTAAAATCCATCCGCCACAGAGACCTTCATTGCATCTCATCCCTGACTCTGTTGGAAACGGGAATAATAAGTGGTAGACATAGACTATGCTTACATTATTATTATTATTATTATTATTATTATTATTATTATTATTATTATTATTATTATGTTACCTAAACTAATTCACTGAAATAGATGAGGGAGGGAGTAGATTACAATTGTGCTCTTAGCACTGATCTTCACAGCATACTTACGCCATTTCTACTAAATACTCTATTACTCTTACGAGTAGCCTATCTCAATCCCTACGGAGCCACGTACCTCCGGAGCTGATTATCTTAAGTCACACTCTATGTAGAAGAACAAGAAAACATCCCGCGACATAGCCGTGCACAGTTAAATTGCCCACCACGATTCTGATGGCGAGCTGCAGCAAGTCCGGAGAGCGGAGGTTCCAATCCCAGCGTTGATAGTGGCTATCCTGAGTGTGGTTTATGCCAGGGTTTTTCACCACTCCCTCCAAGCAGTATCAGAGGCACCACATCATTCCCGATTACAGTTACACATAACACAGGTTATCAAACAAATTGACCACAAACCTTAGTACACGGGGCTGATGATCAAGTTGCCCCAAGCCCCTAATACGAAATAAGAACGATCTATATTGAAGAACTAGCAGTAGCGCCTGGCTTCGCCCGGTGGATTTATTTGTTTCATGGATGATAATGAATACTACTACAGAACTGGCACATGATACTTAAACAGAAGAAATATATACATAAGTTTTGTGGTGGTGGAGGTTGTAGTGGGGTTGATAAGTAGTACAGTATTATGGACGTAACATTCAGGTCATTTTCCCGTAATGATAATAGTAATAATAATGAATAGGGAAATGGCTATTTACTAACTACAGTATTGACACATGTAATTTACAAATGAATTTAAAAATGATTAGAAAGAGGAGTAGGCCTATGTGAAATAAAAGACACTGCCTAGGGCCTATATCTCATTGGCTTTTAGAAATGTAGAGACCAATAGTGTAGTCTTTAGTCGCATAGCGCCGTAGGAAAATAATCAGAACACTTTGGAAAACTTCGGCTGTCCCGAGCTCCTGAGGTAGCAATAGTATAATGTATCACCGCATAGCGCTCAACGATAACGTTCGGAATAAATGAAGGTAAATTTGAAAGAACTAACGCTTATTGCAGCTGATAACCTCAATATACTGCACCAAACCATTGCACTTATACAGAGGCATAATATTTTCATGATGATAACTGCTTTTAAGGGGCCTAAAATTCTGTTTGCACTAATTACTCCCCGTGACTGCAATGTGTAAGCTGCGCAAGATTTAACTATTTTCGCAATTCTGCACCAGAACACTGGTAGGGGCGACGTGATGCAGCCCGAATTGCCAGTCAACAATAGACTCATTAAAATACTCTTACAGTTGCACTACTACGGACATGAATGGCTCTTGGGCCTTAATACGTGGTTTTGAAGTTCATATTTTCTGTTATTCTAAATGTAGGGAATGGAGAGCGTAGTCCAAAATATCAAGTGGATAGTGTTACCAGCAGGGTTTGAAAGTGTATGTAAATTTTGGTGCAATTAGGAGAAACGGTGTGGATTTGTGCAAAAAGGCCTAAATGCAGGGAATGGGGTGGTCTGTCCGAAATTTCACGTAAACAGTGTTACTCGCAGGGTTCCAAAGGGTAAGTATACAAATTTTGGTTCAGATTGGTTAAAAGGTGTGGATTTGTGCCAAAGGGCCTAAATGCAGAGAATGGATTAGTCTGTCATTAATTTAATGTAGACAGTGTTACTCGCAGGGTTCCAAATTGTATGTATACAAATTTTGGTTCAGATCGGTGAAATGGTGTAGATTTGTGCCAAGGGGCCTAAATGCAGGGGAGGTGTAGCCTAATGCTACATAGCCTAAACTATTCCTCTTGAATCTGCCTATCTTATACAAAAAGATTTTTTCGAATCCGACTGGTAGTTCCAGATATTAGCGCGTTTAAACACACAAACACACACACAAACCCTTCAGCTTTATTATATTAGGCCTAGTAGGCTATAGATGAATAGCTGCTTGTTCCAAGATCTGATGTTTGAATTTAATGAGGGAAAACCTCGTGGTGTAGCAACTAGCATTCTTGGCTGTCGCCCGAGTTTGGTTCCCGGTTCTGCCAAGAAATTTAATTCTGGTTTGAGGGCTGGAACGGGGTATATTCAACCTCATGGGGAAAAACTGACATGAGGTGGGTTTGATTTCCACCTCAGCCATCCTGGGAGTGGCTTTCCGTGATTTCTTATATCTGCTCCAGGAAAATTCCTGGCCCCGGCTTTATCAGACAGCGATGTCCAAGCCCCTCAAATGAAACAACAACAACAACAACAACAATAGCCTAACATGAATTGATACGAGACGACAATCATTCTGAATGTCGTATCCTCTGGGTTTTCACATTCACCTCTGGCAAATGACGATTTTGTTATTTTTCACAAATTAGGAGCAGATGACCTAGATGATTTGGCCCTTAGAACAACAATCACCACCACCACCACCACTCTTATCTCAAATCCCTAGGTACCTACCCAAAAACAAGAGATAAATAATTGTAATTAGGCACACTAGTCACAAGGTTCATCAACACGTGGCCCGAGGACGTCATGTAAGCCGCTGGACTGTTTTCTGCGGCCTGTTAGTTTAATTCTGAATTCTCTTCCTTTCCAATATGAACAGTTTATAAATAATAAATAATAATACTCTTTAGTACAGATCATCTAATGAGTACAATTAAGCCAAATCTTTGCCATTGTCCTTAGGGAAATTAAAGGGCTATATTTATTATTATTATTGTTATTATCATTATTAGTCTGTTATTGTTGTTATTATTATCATTATTTTATTATTATTTTAATAATAATAATAATAGTATTACATAAATAAAATCATATTTCAAGTATTGTAAATGGGTTATTTCTGCAAAAGAACTAGGCCTATGTTATCTCAAGTCAAATGCAATATATTATGGTGAACAAATTTGATACTATTCCATAACATTCAATTGAAAAAAATCATTCTCATTCAGTACGGTATATTGAATTTTATTCGACTCCAATCTTTAATTAATAATTACTAAATTTCCTGGAACTTACTTTACCAATAATAATAGGCCTAATAATAATAATAATGAATTCCTACCCCTTATTATTCCCGTTTCCGACGGGGTCGGTGATGAGATGCGATGAAATTCTGTGTGACGGATGGTTTTTACGGCCGGAAGCCCTTCCTGGCGCCAACCTCATCAGAGGTGTTAATGAAAGATGAAATAATGAAGATGAATGAAACTGGGCAAGGATGTGAAAAGAAGCGGGCGTGGCCTGTCAGAAAGTACCGTCCCAGCATTTGCCCAGAGTTGAAAATGGGGAAACCACGGGAAACCATTTCAAGGACGGCCGACGGTGGGGATCAAACCCACGTCTACCGAGTCCGCAGATAGCTTGGCCGCATGGCCTAGCAATGCGCTTTAGCGAGCGTAGCTACTGCTGTTGGTAATAATCTTATTATATAATACGCTAAGGTGGGTGTTTCACAAAACTCAAGCTCCTAAACCAGAGTTGGAAGGTGTGGTTTGTACCAAAATCTTCCAAATCGTCTTAATAGTACAGGAAAAATCTTACATTTCTTAGTAAGTCAACGGAAATATATTTGTTTATTAAGTGCTTTTAAACTAATAAACAAGACGATAGGCACTGGCAGAACTGTGTCGCGTACAGTCCGCATAGCAGTAGAGCCTGGCGGGTAGTCTGTACGCATGGGGCGCACAACCGACTGTAGTGGCTACGCGGGCTAAAGCTCCGCGTTGGGTCAAGGGGCCAAGCTCTCTGCTGACTCGGTAGACGCGTGGGTTCGAGCCCCACCGTCGGCTGTCCTTGAAATGGTTTTCCGTGGTTTCCCATTTTCAACACCAGGCAAATGCTGGGACAGTACTTTCTGACAGGCCACGGCCGCTTCCTTCCACATCCTTGCCCAGTTTCATTCATCTTCATCCATCCATTCCATCTCTCATCCCGACGCGCAGGTCGCCCACGGGCGTCGACTAGAAAGACCTGCACTCGGCCTCTCAGGTGGCTACATGAAAAAAAAATGGGGGCGCACACAGCCCAGATAGCCCCTGGCAGAACTTTGTCGCGTACAACCCGCATAGCACTAGAGCCGGCCGGGTAGTCTGTACACATGGGGCACACACATCCCATTATGCGAGAGTTCTCGCACGGGTCCGCTAGTAATAATAATAATAATTTCTGCCCTAATTATTCCCGTATCAACTGGGTAGGGAATGAAATGTTATAAATTTCTATGTTGCGGTTGGTTTTTACTGCTAGATGCCCTTCTCGATGCCAACCTTATGAGAGGAGTTAGATTATTAGGAGATAACTAGCAGACCCGTGCGAGAAATCTCGCATGTTCATAAACCATACTTTCCCCAATAGGTTTATAATGAGAGACTTCAGGAGAAAGTTTGTTATGTTTTTATTTCAACCAAATGATTATAGAACACTATTTACATTTCAGTTAGAATTCCAAGTTCTACGTTCCCTAACTTAAGAAGGCAATCACTGAAAATTGGACCATCATAACACTCACCGGTTATTCGATATTTATGAAATTATACGATTTGAGTACTCATTCCTTTGATTTACTGTTTCTGAAATGACAGAGGAAAGACCTCAGAATGTTAAACTGACATGAAACAGGCATCACAGCGGCCAAAATGTGAAGTGGACAGCAATTACGGAGCGTATTTTCCTACAACAGTATCTGCAAATTGCACACTTCGTACATTTTTTAAGATTTTTTTAAAGAAATTATAGATATTTATGAAATTAGAGTGCAATTCGTCACTGCTAAAGTCAATTCTCTTTCATTTGAATCGTCATTTGTCACGATCGGTCGCTTGTGAGCGCCGCAGGAGGGATCTATACTACTGAAATAATACATATGATGATATGGATGAAACTAATAATAATTTTACTAATGCAGCCTATGGCCATTCATTTTCTTTTCAGGCCGGGTCAGGGAAGAGATGGGAAACCACGGAAAACCATTTCAAGGACGGCTGACAGTGAGGTTTGGGCCCACGTCTGCCGTGTAAGGAGATAGCCAGATCTTGCACCTTAGTGCACGTAGATACCGCGGTCGGTCAATAATAGTCAAATAATAATAATTATAAAAATAATAATAGTCAAATAATTAATAAAATTGGACAGTTATGAACTGAATGCGTCAGAGGGCGGTTTGTGCATAGTTACCGAAGAAACCGCATGTGGCCTGTGAACCTTTTTCGAGATGAAATGCAGCCCTTGAGGAGCAAGAGTGAATACTGTGCAGTAGCAACATATTCTTCATACATTCAAGACCGGTCTTAGCCCTTAAATAAAGCATGAACAACATATAGGGCTTTGAGGGTGATCTACGTTAATACACTTGCGGGGTCACTCTGTTATTCTATTTAGGTGCTTTACATCGTGGTCATCAGCCCCATGTGTTTGAATGTGTGTAGACTTTGTCTGATAATCAAGGATGTGATGTGGCAGTGGTCAAGTTGCTTGCCGCTCACCACGATGGACCGGATGCAATTCTTGGTTAATGCATGTGAGATTTTCGAGGTGAAATGTTACGATTGGTGGTTCGGATTCCACGTAAAAAAAAGTTCTTGTTGTTTGGGATCGCGAGGTTAACAGTTACATACAACTTCAAGCTTCCTCCTTCCCTTCTTTAATCCCTCCCTTCGTCTCCTCCTCCCTCCCTCCCACCCTCCTTTCCTTCCTACCTCACTTCCGTATTTCCTCCCTCTCTTCGTTTCTTCTCTATCCCTTTCGTCCTCCCCCTCTTCCTCCCTCTCTTACTCCGTTCATTCCTCATTCTCCCTTCCGTATTTTCTCCCTCCCTTTCTTTCCCCTCCCTCACTCCCTTCCATTCTTCCTCCCTTCATCTCTTCCTCCCTTCCGTCCTTCCTCCCACCCTTTCTTCCTCCCTCCCTTCCTTCCTATTTCCCTTCTCGTTTCCTTCCTCCTTTCCTTCCTCCCTTCCTTCAACCTTCCCTTCTCCCTTCCTTCCTCTCTTCCTTTTCCCCTTCTCTCCATTCCTTTCTCCCTCCCTCTCTTCCTTTCTTCCTCCCTCCCTTCCCTTCTCACTCCCTTTTCCCTTCCGTCCTTCCTCCCTCCCTTCCTTCCTATTTCCCTTCTCCTTTCCTTCCTCCCTTCCTTCATCCTTCTCTTCTCTCTTCCTTCCTCTCTTCCTTTTCCCCTTCTCTCCATTCCTTTCTCCCTTCCTCTCTTCCTTTCTTCCTCCCTCCCTTCCTTTCTCACTCCCTTCTCCCTTCCGTCCTTCCTCGCTCCCTTTCTTCCCCCCCTCTCTTCCTTCCTCCCTCCCTTCCCCCTTCCGTCCTTCCTTTCTCCCTTCCTTCCTCTCGCACTTCCTTTCCCCCTTCCCTCCATTCCTATCTCCCTCTCTTCTCCCTCCCTTCCTTTCACCCTCTCTCCTCCCTTCCGTTCCTTCCTCCCTCACTTCATTTCTCCCTCCCTCCATTCCTTTCTCCCTCCCTCACTTCCTTTCTTCCTCCCTCCCTTCTTTCGCTTCTTATCTCATAACCTGTGTTACTGTGGTTCCGTTAGCATTACGGGTGTATTTGTAATTGTAGCTACGGTTGGTAAGGAGGCGGCGCGGTGTGACGTTCATTTGAAAACCACCCCAACATTTGTCTGGAGTAGATGTGGGAAACCACAACATCTAAGACGGCTGAAGTAGAAATTGACCCCTCCTCTAGCATCGTCTATACCTTGTATATTATAACCAATGTGAATATCTGATTCTGTTGCATAAACCCAAATATTTTAAAGCTTGGGTCACCTTAGTCGTCAGCCTCATGTACTTGGGTGTCTGTTCAATTTGTCTGATAACCTGTGTTTCAGTGATGAATGTGTGTATCTGTATAAGGTGTCCCGGTACTTGCAATAAGATAGACTACTATCCCGGAGTTTGCCTAGAGGCAGTGTGGAAAATCCACGTGCTGTATCTCCTCATTGAGGCTACGCCGCACCACGGGGTTCTTGTAAATATTATTCTCTTTTCAATATTAGCACTTAATTGCATCACATGTAGTTGGTTTTAATATTTTATAGATTCAAAATGGCGTTCCTGTGTAATATTTCGTCTGATGCAAGTTACTACAGACACAACAACAACAACAACAACAACACAGGTTTACCATAATCATTGCTTACATATTCAAAGGGCGGAAATGACCACGATGTCCAACAACAACAACGAACAACTCTCATTTAGGAGGATTTTTTTTCTTTTTCTAACGTAGACTACTGTATTTACAAAATTAATTTGGTGATCACTTTCTCTTTCATATTCGTTCCATTTTCAGTGCACGTTCTACCTTTTGAAAAGTCTTCAAAACGGCCCATGCTGCTGTAGCTGGACTAGGCTCTTGGCTGTAGTTCCGCCGATAATGAACACTGTCAACAGAACTGCGAGTATTCAACATTTCTTCTACTAATTGTAGAACTCATGGCTGGTCGTGTGAACATCCGCACGCCAAGTCATCTGTTAGCGGCACTCAGTAATAAAACGTGATACTCCTGATATCATTAGCAGTCGTGTGCTCGCAAAACAACAAGCACACAAAAAAGGTTAAGTATGTATGCATACATTGCATCCATTTACTACTACGTTACGTTTTCTCTGACTTTGCTCAGCCATATGGCCCACAGATTGCGGAACGACACGTAGTCAGTGTGACATGTTCCTTCCTTATTCCTTCCTTCCTCCCTCCCTTCCTTGCTTCCTCTCTTTGACCCTTCCTCCCCCTTACTTCCGTCCTCACGCCCTTCCTTCCTCCCCTCCCCACAGCCTTTCTTCTTTCCTCACTCCCTTCATTTCTTCCTCCCTTCCTCTCTTCTTCCCTTCCTTCCTCTCTCCCTCCTTTCCTTCCTTCCTCCCTTCCTCCTTTCCTTCCTCCCCCTTTTCTTCCTCACTCACTTCCTTCCTTCCTTCCTTCCTTCCTTCCTCACTCCCTTCCTTCCTCTCCCCCACCTTTGTTCCTTCCTCACCCCCTCCCTTCCTTCCTTCCTCACCCCTTTCTACCTTCCTTCCCTCCCTCGTTCCCTTTCTTCCTTGTGTCATCCACGAGTGAAGTTGACAGTTCCCATATTCTTGGCGAAACTATTGGCCTTCACTTAAAACAGTATAAAGCAGATCAACTTCAATGTAAATCGGTTGTTTCTGGAAAGGAACTGTGTAATTTTAAGACAAGTGAAAAATATTCTGTGAGCATTTCGTCAGTAACCTAGTTAGTTATTGTTGTTTTAAGGGGCGGAACTACGAGGTCATCTGCCCCTAAGTCTGTAACCTAATTTGATACTTTTTGATACAGTGTATTTATGGATTTTTAATTATGCTATATATTGATTTATTTATTCGATTCCTATGTTTCATCAATTACGACTAAAACTGCCTGGAACTGAACTTGCATGTAAAACAAGACGTTTCGTAAAGAACGAATTGTCTACAGTTATTTGGAAATTAAATTCGGTTAAAGTAAGCAGAATTTGTATGGTGATCTATTTTACTGTAGATAAAATACTGGAAATAACTTACCATGAGAAGCGTAATACGCACTGTGCCCAGAGCTCATATTGGCAAAGAAGAAATGAGAGAAGCCTCACTGTGCCATATAACCCGTATAGTGGTACCTAACGGTGCCCTATACTTAATTTTCACAACACGGTATAACTGCTGTGGGCTTTTGCTTTCCAAACTTGCTGCAGTGCCAATCTCGGTCGTGGTGAATGGCTTAACCCCTACTGCTACGCCGCAGGGTTCTCATAACTACCATTTTCTTGTATAAATTTTCTTTATCACTCGATTGCTTTATATGTCACTGATTTTAATATTTTACAAACACAAGATAGCATTTCTTTGTAATATTTCGTCTGATGGTCTTGTGCAAGCGAAGTGTCTTACATACCATTACTATTGTTACGTGCCACCCCCCTAGTGGCACTTTTGTTAACTGGATTACGGTGGGTAGGAAGCACAATACCAATTACTGCTTAAAGAAGTAATTAACTTTATTGCGGCCAGAAAATTACACTAATCAGCAAATACAAGCAATTAGGAACCTTACTCCAGTTTACAAAGTCTCTTGCTTGTGGAGAGCTCTTGCCCCTTTCACTTGTCAACAAACCACATAAGTTAATCCTGCCGCTAATGAGCCTAGTGGCCTTGACAGAACTACATGCAACTTCTTTCTAATGTGCGCCTACTACAGTACTTACGGGCACTTGCTGCGCGCTGTTCACCAGCTGGGAGAAACAATGTCACTGGATTTCGGCACCACAATATCTGACACTCAGTGAAAGCACACTTACTCAGAACACGGCAGTCCCCTGTATGTTCCTCACTTCGCCGCTACACTAGGGGTTTCGCAAGTCACCACACTTCTGTCGCTCAGAATAAACGCTCACACTAGCTCGTAAAACACAACAACAACAACTGCTTCACGGGTCACTCTTATATAGCAGGCCGGTGACTCAATAAATGGTTCTAGATCCATCCAGGGTCCACGGCTTCTCGAGGTTTCCATCGCTGGTCCAGTCACGAATCTTCTGGACTATCCCTTTGTCTGTAGTAGCCCTGTTGCATAAGGCGCGCGCAATACAGGAGGCAGGCCACAGCCCAGCCCTGGGGCAGTTGTGACTCATGCGGCGAGTGATGACACAAACTCACAGCCGTAACACCACCCCCTTCCTAAAAAGGCTGATCGTCCCGATCAATCATTGGTCCGTCTGTGTCCCTCCGTAGGCTGCCAGGCGATCTCGATGCACGATTTTCATCTTCGCCCTCGGGCTCCGCTGGATCCTGTAGACGACATCGTTGATCCGTTTCACGACTCGGTACGGGCCCTCCCAGGACTTCTGCAGTTTGGGTGACAGGCCTTTCTTCCGTAATGGGTTGAAGAGCCAGACCAGGTCGTCCTCGTGGAATCCTCCGGCCTCCGTCTGCTGGTCGTATCGGGTCTTCATTCGGTCGGTCTCGATCCGCAGTTTCCTCCTCGCAAACGCGTGCACGTCCTCCAGTTGGTCGACCAGTTCTTGACAATACTGACCTACCGGGATCGGATCATTCCCAGGTCAGCCGAAGGCAAGATCGACGGGTAGACGGAGCTCCCTCCCAAACATGGCCCGGGCTGGTGTGCACCCGGTGGCTTCATGCACGGCGGCGCGGTAGGCCAGGAGAAATAGTGGAAGATGCTTGTCCCAATCCCTCTGGTGCTCGCTGACAACTATTCGGAGATGGTTCTCGATGGTGCGATTGAATCGCTTTACCATCCCGTCGGACTGAGGGTGTAGCGGCGTTGTCCTTGTCTTCCGGATTCCCAGCAGCTGGCATAGGTTCTGGAACACCTGCGACTCGAAGTTCCTCCCTTGGTCGGAGTGCAGCTCCAGGGGTACTCCGTACCGGCTGACGAATTCCTTCACCAGGGTCTCTGCGATCGTCGCGGCTTCTTGGTTAGGGAGCGCATACGCCTCCGGCCATTTGGTAAAGTAGTCGCTGACGACTAATATGTAGCGGTTCCCTGCCTCGCTTAACGGGAATGGCCCAGCAACATCGATGGCCACTCTCTCCATGGGGCCGCCCACGTTGTAGGTCTTCAGTGGACCCCGTCGTCTTCGTCCTGGGCCCTTGCTGGCTGCGCAATCGTGGCACCTCGCGCAGTGGTTCTCCACGTCTGTTCGGCATCCGATCCAGTAGAACCGCTCTCTGAGCTTCTCCAGGGTCTTCTTTATCCCTAGGTGTCCACCAGATGATCCTCCATGGACTTCCTTCAGGACTTCCTCCGTCATAGCCTTTGGAACGACGACTTGTTCCCGAGATGTCTTCCCGTCGGTGCTCTCCCAGGCGCGGCAGATGAGGCCATCCCTTACAATCAGCGAGTCCCACTGTGCCCAGTAGGACTTAAACTTTGGGCTGCAGTCACTCACAATGTTCCACCCGGGTCTGGGGACACAGGCCCTCTTCCATTCGGCTATCAGTCCCAGGTCATCATCTTCTGCTTGTGCCCGCGTGAAAGATTCGCGGCTCCAGTTCCCCTGAAGTTCCACAGTAGTCCGTCAGCACTGTATCCCGGTGTTCTCCTCCCTTCGGGCACAGAAGGTGCAGTCTTCGGGGCACGGTCTTCGTGACAGGGCGTCGGCGTTAGAATGCAGTTGGCCTTTCCTGTGCTGAATCTCAAAGTTGTACTGTTGAAGCCTCTCTAACCACCGCGCGAGTTGACCCTCGGGCTGCTTGAAGTTCAGGAGCCACCGCAGGGATGCATGGTCGGTCCTGATGAGAAATTCTTGCCCGTACAGGTACTTGTGGAAGTGTTCAATGGTCTTCACGATGGCGAGCAGCTCCCTCCTGGTGACGCAGTAGTTCCTTTCTGGCTTTGACAAGGCCTTGCTGAAGTAGGCCACTACTCTCTCCTCGCCGTCCACTACTTGCGACAGGATCCCCCCTATGCCAAAGTCGCTGGCATCGGTATCGACGATGAACCTTGTTCCAGGTCTGGGGTAGGCCAGAATAGGCGCGGTGCACAGAGCCTGCTTGAGTTGCTCGAAGGCATTGTGGCATTCTGCTGTCCACGTGAAGAGTTGGTCCTTGTCAGTCAGTCGATGTAAAGGTTTGGCGATGTCGGCGAATCCTCTCACGAAGCGACGATAATAAGTGCAGAGTCCCAGGAAGCTTCGTAGTTGGGACTTGTCCTTCGGAACTGGCCACTCCCTCACAGCTGCGGTCTTCTCTGGGTCGGTGCGCACCCCTTCCTCGGAGACGATATGCCCAAGGTACTGGACCCGCTTCTGGAAGAGCTGACACTTCTTGGGGCTCAACTTCAGCTGGGCAGCCCGTAGCTTCAACAAGATCTCCTTCAGGTTGCTGTAGTGCTCCTCGAAGCTCCTCCCCAGAACGATGACGTCGTCTAGGTATACCAGGCAGGTCTTCCAATGTAGTCCCCTCAGAATGGACTCCATTAGCCTTTCGAAGGTTGCAGGGGCGTTGCACAGACCGAATGGCATGACGGTGAACTGCCAGAGCCCGCTGCCCACAGAGAACGCCGTTTTCTCGCGGTCCTTAGGGTGGACCTCCACCTGCCAGTAGCCACTCTTCAAATCCAAGGTGGAGAACCATCTTGATCCTGATATGGTGTCCAGCGTGTCGTCGATCCGGGGTAGAGGGTAGCTGTCCTTTTTCGTGACGTCGTTCACCCGCCTGTAGTCCACGCAGAACCTGGTGGAACCGTCCTTCTTCTTCACTAGCACGACCGGAGAACTCCAAGGACTATGTGATGGCTCGATCACCCCTTGCTCCTTCATCTCTTCTACCATCCGGTCGACTTCGGCTTGCTTGGCGAGCGGGACACGTCGGAATGGGGCCCTAATCGGTGCGCTGTCCCCAACGTCGATTCTGTGCTGGACCAAGCTTGTCCTGCCGAAGTCTTTGCTCCCCACGGAGAAGACATCCTGGAATTCGCGTAGCAGGTCCTGAAGTTGGCGTGATTGCTCTTCGTCTAAATGGTCCTGGGATCCTTGGTACAGCTTCTGTAGTTCTTCTGGCAGGGCGCGTCTTCTTCGGTTGTCCGTCTGCAGGTGTCCGTCCGTCGTATCTGTGATGCGGGCAATCCAGGTAACGGGCTCGCAGACTCCTAGGTTGGTGTCCCGGTGAACCGTAATGTCGTAGTCGTTCAGGTTGGACAGGCGGACGTACGGCCGAGACGTCGTGTTGATGAGAGTCTTGGCAACTAGCAATCCTTTTGTCTGGATGTCCTCATATTTTGGCTCGATAACAGCCGCCACTCCCTCAGCAGTTCCGTCGACAATTACGGCAGCGCTGACCTCCGTCCTGGCGGGAACGATGACGTCCTCTCTCAGCCTTACTCGTCGTGCGGTGACGGCCTCGTGTGCTGGTTGCAAAGCAAGTTCCTCACCTCCGAAGTGCAGAGTGTTGGTACTCAGGTCCAAGATGATGTTGTTCTGGTCCAGGAAGTCCAGTCCGATGATCACTTCGTTTGATACGTCAGCCACAAGCACTGGATGCTTTATCACCCGTCGACCAATAACGAACTCCAGTGATGCTTCGCCATGTACCGGTGCGGTCTCTCCGGTAGCGGTTATTAGCTGGAGGTTCCTTTGTGTGGGTTGCACTCTCCACTTCGGGATCACAGTGGGATTGACGATGGTCCTCGATGCTCCCGTGTCGATCAGCATGGGCCAGCTCACTCCGTTGATGACTCCGTCGACCATCAGGCTGCTATTGTCCCTCCGTAACTTCGTCACACGCACTTGGACTGCCGGGGCTTGAATACTGTCACAAGCCAACCTTTGCCCCCCAAGGCTGGCTAATACTCGTTTCCCTGGGCCGCGCGGTTTTCAGACGACTGATTTCCCGTCGGATACCCTCGGCGGCGGCGATCACCGCAGTCCTTGCTCAGGTGACCTTTCTTACCGCAGGCCCAGCAGGTCGGTAGTCCTCTTCCAGGCCGCCTCTCCGGTTGTCTTCCGGCTGTGTCGTTGCTGGTGGTGCCGCGACTATCGAAGAAACGGCTTAGCGCCTCCATCAATTCGTCGGCCAGGGGCTTGGTCTCGTTGGTTTTTGCTGGTTCGTCGACGTCCACTTGACGCACCCGCGCGTGCATTCTGGATGCCTGTTTTGCCGTCTCGAATTCAAGTGCGTGGCTCAGCGCATCTGCCAGGGTCTTATTGCGCGCGAGTCGCAGCGCCTGTTGAGTGTCCGAGTCCCGTAGCCCGTCGGTGAAAGTCTGCGTCGCTATCTGCTCCAGAAAGTCGGCCGGCGCTGTTGGGTAGGCGAGCCTTACGAGGCGTGCGATGTCCATCTCGAACTCCTGCAGGGTTTCCGCGTTCTTCTGTACCCGGGTCCGGAGCTGCATCTGGTAGGCCTGCTGAAGATGGCTATCTCCATATCGGGACTCCATATGGGCGATCAGTGCAGCGTAGTCCTGGGATCCAGTCGGGATGGCCTGAAGGACGTTAAGGGCGTCGCCTCTCAGCGCTACAATGAGAGCTGTAGCCTTTTCTGTGTTGTTCCAGTTATTTATGGAACAGGCTGCCTCGAACTGACGTAAGTAGGTGCTCCACGGGACCTTTCCGTCGAAGGTTGGGGGCGTCACTCTGCTATGTCCCGTTCCTGATATTCCCGGTGTAACGGTGGGCGGGCGTTGGCGCAGCTCGGCAACTTCCTTTCGTAGAGCGTTGAATTCCTCTTTCACCCCCATCAGTGGGCGTTGGCGCAGCTCGGCAACTTCCTTTCGTAAGGCGTTGAATTTCTCCTTCACCCCCATCAGCGGGCGTTGGCACAGCTCGGCAACTTCCACTTGTAAGGCGTTGAATTTCTCCTCCACCCCCATCAGCGGGCGTTGGCGCAGCTCGGCAACTTCCACTTGTAAGGCGTCGAACTTCTTTTCCACTGCCGTGACTTCCTCACGCAGACCCAGTTCTAATTTCTTCAGGTCCTGTGTCAACTTATTCTGACCGTCTTCCATCTTCTTCTGGCCGTCCTCTATCCTCTTCAGGTCCTCCGCTAGCTTCTTCTGGCCGTCTTCTAGTTTGGCAGTTAGGTCCTCGGCTAACTTCTTCTGGCCGTCCTCCATCTTCTTCTGGCCGTCCTCCGCTAACTTATTTTGGCTGTCCTTCAGGTCCTCTGCTAACTTCTTCTGGCCATCCTCCATCTTCTTCTGGCCATCCTCCATCTTCTTCTGGCCATCTTCCATTTTGGCAGTTAGGTCCTTGGTTAAATTCTTCTGGCCGTCTTCTAATTTGGCAGTTAGGTCCTTGGTTAAATTCTTCTGGCCGTCTTCTATGCCATTTAACTTTTCTAGCGATGCTGCCAATTGCGCCTCCATTTTAGTTGTTTGCCTTGTAAATGGCATGCACTCACAGGAAAATTAGAGAAAATGACCTGCTCGGGTTTTGAAACCAGGACCGTCAGGTGCTGTGCTTGAGTTCGTAATCCGGCTTCTGACACCAGTTGTTACGTGCCACCCCCCTAGTGGCACTTTTGTTAACTGGATTACGGTGGGTAGGAAGCACAATACCAATTACTGCTTAAAGAAGTAATTAACTTTATTGCGGCCAGAAAATTACACTAATCAGCAAATACAAGCAATTAGGAACCTTACTCCAGTTTACAAAGTCTCTTGCTTGTGGAGAGCTCTTGCCCCTTTCACTTGTCAACAAACCACATAAGTTAATCCTGCCGCTAATGAGCCTAGTGGCCTTGACAGAACTACATGCAACTTCTTTCTAATGTGCGCCTACTACAGTACTTACGGGCACTTGCTGCGCGCTGTTCACCAGCTGGGAGAAACAATGTCACTGGATTTCGACACCACAATATCTGACACTCAGTGAAAGCACACTTACTCAGAACACGGCAGTCCCCTGTATGTTCCTCACTTCGCCGCTACACTAGGGGTTTCGCAAGTCACCACACTTCTGTCGCTCAGAATAAACGCTCACACTAGCTCGTAAAACACAACAACAACAACTGCTTCACGGGTCACTCTTATATAGCAGGCCGGTGACTCAATAAATGGTTCTAGATCCATCCAGGGTCCACGGCTTCTCGAGGTTTCCATCGCTGGTCCAGTCACGAATCTTCTGGACTATCACTTTGTCTGTAGTAGCCCTGTTGCATAAGGCGCGCGCAATACAGGAGGCAGGCCACAGCCCAGCCCTGGGGCAGTTGTGACTCATGCGGCGAGTGATGACACAAACTCACAGCCGTAACACTATTTTAGTAAGTTTTGTGCCACTTGCACAGTTACATCTCTAGATCGAATGTATAGTTTTAAAATACGATACTACCTTCTTGCCAAACTTCAAAATTGAAAGATTACTAGATGGTGAATTACTGGTTTTGATGTAATATGTAGACTATTCGAGATGGTGGCACGGCGTAATCAGTCTTATCGCCTAATGATTTATGCAAGTAAGGTCTCTTATACAAAACTCCTGTTCCATAAACGTATGTGGTAGTTACTCGATTTTGTCTTATAATATCTACTTTAAGTTTTAATGGTAGGCCCTAATCTACGCACGGCCTTCATATTGAATTTGTTCGGTTGGTGGGCGTGTGCTCTTATTGTTAGCCGAGTAAAGCTCTTACACAATAGCCTACCGTACTACTGATTTGTCAAGTTTCTAAACCAAACATTTGTTGGCTTATGAATTTTTTTTTTTTTTTTTTTTTTTTTTCGTGTAGCCTCCTGAGAGGCCGAGTGCAGGTCTTTCTAGTCGACGCCCGTGGGCGACCTGCGCGTCGGGATGAGAGATGGAAAGGATGAAGATGAATGAAACTGGGCAAGGATGTGGAAGGAAGCGGCCGTGGCCTGTCAGAAGGTACTGTCCCAGCATTTGCCTGGTGTTGAAAATGGGAAACCACGGAAAACCATTTCAAGGACAGCCGACGGTGGGGCTCGAACCCACGCGTCTACCGAGTCAGCAGAGAGCTTGGCCCCTTGACCTAACGCGGAGCTTTAGCCCGCGTAGCCACTACTGTCGGTGGCTTATGAATTATCAATTTTAATCCATACTAATATAATAAAGCTGAAGAGTTTGTGTGTTTGCGTGTTTATGTGTTTAAACGCGCTAATCTCTGGAACTACCAGTCGGATTCGAAAAATTCTCTTTGTATATGATAGCCTGATTCAAGAGGAATAGCTTAGGCTATGTTAAATTTCGGACAAACCACTCCATTCCCCGCATTTAGGCCCTTTTGCACAAGTCTACGCCGTTTCACCGATCTAATAACTTGACGGACATATTGTCGCTAGGCGACAACGACTAACACTGTATCATGATAGTCAACGCCGCACCATTGATGGACAGGTTGTCACTAGACAACAACGATTTACTCTGTATCATGACAGTCCGGTAAAATTTGCTAAAGGACACATGGGAAAACTGACCGATTGACAATCAAGGATTGTATTGGACTGTAGTATTCTCTATGCTATCGTATGCACAGTTAATATTTCATTTGCGGGGCTTAGACATCGTGGTCATGTTGCCCCGTGTACATGGGTGTGTGTATAGAATGTTATTGATAACCTGCGTTATTGTGATTGTTGCACTAGCATGTGTAAATACGGTATAAAGCTCAATGTTGGTTTGTCTGTTATCTATACAAATCTACACCGTTTCACCCATCTGAACCAACATTTGTATACTAACCCTTTGGAACCCTGCGAGTAACACTGTTTACATGAAATTTCGGACAGACCACTCCATTCCCTGCATTTAGGCCCTTTGGCACAAATCTACACCGTTTCACCGATTTGAACCAAAATGAGTATGCTTACCCTTTGGAAACCTGCGAGTAACACTGTCTACGTGAAATTTCGGACAGATCACTCCATTTCCTGCATTTAGGCCCTTTGGCACAAGTCTACAACGTTTCACTGATCTTAACCACACTTAATGTACTTACCCTTCGAAACCCTGCAGGTAACACTATCCACTTGATATTTTGAACAGCTCTCTCCATTCCCTACATTTAGAACAACAGACAAAATGAACTTGAAAACTACGTTTTAAGGTCCTAGAACAGGGGTGTCAAACTCAATTTTGCAGAGGGCCATATATTAAATTTAGAATGTGTAGGCGGGCCAGGTTCAAATTAAAAAAAATGTACTTAATTATTATAACATTTTATTTACTTAATTATATAGTATATAATATACGGTTGTTAAAAATCATATCAAAGTTGTAAAAGAGGGTAATTATTTTGAGCTCGAGGATCCAGATACCTGACTTCTCTTGTTTTTGACAAGCTCATTGATGTCAGGTATCATATTCGTTGTAATTATTTTAAGAATTGATTGGAGATGTTCATTCGTAAGTCTTGTGCGATGTTTGTTCTTATTTATTTTCATGACGGAAAACATCTGCTCACATAAATAGGTGCTACCAAACATGCACAGAATGCGTGCTGCATGCTTTTTTAATTGCGGGTAGTTATCCAAACTCTTGAAATATTGTGTATAAAATGTAAGAGCGTTAACCTCTTTAAATTTTTCTTTCAAAATACTGTCTGATTGAAGATCTATCAACTCCATTTGCAAATGAACTGGTGCCTGTGAAGCTTCAAAATTGAATGGATTGTTGAAAATTGGGAATTCCATTTCATTCATTTTGTGGAAGTCTTCAAAACGATTGTTGAATTCCGTGATAAGATTTTGCAGAAGTTGAGAATATTGATCCAATTTATTTTGGTTCACCGTGCCAAATGATTTTAAATGAGGGGGCGTGGTGGCTCAGCGGTCTAGCTGTACGCCTCTCACCAAGGTGGTCCGGGTTCGATTCCCGGTCAATGCATGTGAGATTTTCGAAGTGAAATGCCATGTCCTGTGGTTCGGATTCCACGTAAAAAGGAGGTCCCGTGGCTCATGATCTCGAGATTAACGGTCACGTTAAACTACAAGCTTGCTTTGATTTTAAATGAGGGAAATGATCCAAAGTTTGATTTTTTACCTGATTTCCCCACAGCCTCAACTTTGTTTCAAAGGCTTGAATACATGAATACATTTGAGTGACAATCAGATTTTTACCCTGTAACTTTACATTCAGATCAGTCAAGTGTTTATTCACATCTACTAAAAAGGCACAATCAACCCACCAGTCATTGTCATAATCAATTGGGTTGCCTTTTTCTAACATGAAAGCTTGAATAGGGTCACGTAATGCAAAAAATCTTTCTAAAACTACTCCTCGACTGAGCCAACGAACTTCGGTGAAATAAGGGACATCAGAAAACTTTTCTTCCAAATCTTGTAAAAACTGCCTGAACTGTCGGTGATTTAGTCCTCTGCTCCTTATAAAATTTACTATTTTAATTATAGGTTGCATGACATGGTCCATTTTTAAATGTTTGGATGCCAATGATTCCTGATGAATTATACAGTGAAATCCCACAAAATTCTCTGATGTTTTCTGTTTTAACTTAGTTACAACGCCCGAATGTTTGCCAGCCATGGCAGGAGCGCCATCCGTAGTTGTGCTGCTAAGTATATTCCAGTCGAGTTCATATTCTGATATCAAATGCTCAATTGCAGAATAAATATCATTTGCTCTTGTAGTACCTGTCAATGGGACGCACTTTAATAGTTCTTCAGTTATTTCAAAGTTACTGTTAATACCTCGTATAAAAACAGCAAGATGAGCTGTATCCTCAGTATCAGTGCTCTCGTCAACAGCCAGTGAAAAGTTTGTAAATTCCTTAATTTTCTCCTTCAGTTGAAGAACCAAATTTTGAGATAAATCATTTATTCTTGAAGCAACAGTATTTCTTGACAGCGAAATATTTTTAATTATTGACTTTTGAAATGGAAATGAAACATCGGCCACTTTCAACATGCAGTCTTTAATAAACTCACCATCAGTGAAAGGTTTTGATCTCTTCGCGATTTCTAATGCAATAATAAAACTTGATTTCAGGGCATCTTCGCTCTCAGTATTAGCTTTAGTAAACATCGATTGTTGACCTTGAAGTTTAGATTTTAAAGATGACAATGTGTCCATTCTTATTTTTTCAGTGTAACAATCGAATTTTGATTTATGATTCGTATCATAGTGTCTCTTCAAGTTAAACTCCTTACAAACAGCAACTGTTTGATTGCAAATCAAACACAGTGGTTTACCTTTCCATTCTATGAAAAAATATGCTATTTCCCATTTAGACTGAAAAACCCTGCACTCACTATCAACTTTACGTTTTTGTGACATTATGCCAAAATCGAAACAATTTTGGAGCTCGACACAGGATATCGCATGCGCACGACACAAACAAATGCACAGTACCTTCACAATCACTGGACTTCACAATCACTATGTCGCAGTACAACTAAATTAACTAAAAACTTTCTCCGACCGTATCGCTTCGATTACTCGACTCAACTGACTAGACTCGAAGCGCGTGGAAGATTCTAGCCTTCGTGGTATTTCCGCTTGTTGTTAAGAGATGGCGTTACTGTCTACCTCTCTCGCTTGTCTAGGCACGCGCTGCCCTTGAAATTACTTATAAATGTTGTAGTGTGCGCATTTTAAAACTTCCGTAGAGGAATCGAGTGAAGTCATGATTCTTCTGTCTGTCACACATTGCGATCGCGGGCCGTATCTTTGACATCCCTGTCCTAGAACCATTCATGTCCGTATAGTGTAACAGTAAGAATATTTTAATAAGTCAATTGTTGGCTGGCAATGCGAGCTGCATCACGTCGCCCCTACCAGAATTGCGAAAATAGTTACAACTTGCGCTGCTTATAAATTGGAGTCACTGGGAGTAATTATTGCAAGAAGATTACTTAGGCCCCGTAAAACAGTTATCATCAGGAAAATAATTTGCCTCTGTATAAGTGCGATAGTGTTGGTGCAGTACATAGAGGTAATCAGCTGCCATGAGCGTTGGTGCTTTCAAATTTACTTTCATATATTCAGATCCTTATCCTTGAGCGGTATGTGGCGATAAATGACACTATTGCTACTTCAGGAGCTCGGCACAGCCGAAGTTTTCCAAAGTTCTCTGATTATTTTCCTATGGCACTATGTGACAAAAGACGACACTGTTGATCCCTACTTTTCTAACAGCCAATGAGATATAGGCCCTAGGCAGTGTCTTTTATGTCACATACTCCTCTTTCTAATCATATTTTTCAATTCGTTTGTAAATTTCATGTGTCAGTACTGTAGTTAGTAAATAGCCGTTTCCCTATTCATTATTGTCATTATCATTACGGGAAAATGACCTGAATGTTACGTCCATTATACTGTACTACTTATCACCCCCACCACCACCACCACAAAAAGTTATATTTTTAAAATATTTTTTTCTGTTAATTTAAGTATTATATGCCAGTTCTGTAGTAGTATTCATTATCATCCATAAAACAAACAAATCCACCGGGTCAAGCCGGGCACTACTGCTAGTATTCTATATATTTGAGATGGTCAGTTTGCGTAATATTCATTGTGACAGTTATGCGGCTTGTGCAAGTGGAGTCCCTTATAGATGACTGTCCATTCACTAAATTCGGTGACCCTGGCTCAATTATATCCCGCTATATTAAATTCTTATGGTACACAATGCCACCATCTTCAATGAGTCAAGTCGAGGAAGATCTTGAACGATAGGCAACTACTTTCTTGCCAAGTTCAGAAGTTTGAAATTAATAACAATAATAGGCCTTATAATAATAATAATAATAATAATAATAATATAAGGCCTATAGTCTAGCAAACGTGGTAGCTACGCACGCAAGACCATGAGACAGGCTACTTCGGACTTGGTAGAAGGAAGTGGGGTTGAACCCCACCGTCGGCCGTCCTTGAAATAATTTTCCATGGTTTCCCCGTTTTCAATTTTAGGCAAATACCAGGACAGTACCTTCTAAAAGGCCACGATTACGTCCTTCCAACTACTTGTTCTGTTACATTCATCTTCATTCATTTCATCTCTCCTTAACTCGTCTCATGAGGTTGGCGTCAGGAAGGACATATGGACATATAAACCACCCACCAGATAGAAATTCATCGTATCTCATTCCCGACTCCATAGAAACTTGAATAATAAGGGGTGAACATACATAGTCGACATATAATCATACCATCTCGTGGTGTAGCGGCTAGCGGTCTTGGCTGTCGGCCCGGAGTGGAGGACCGAAATTTTAATTCTGGTTTGAGGGCTGGAATGGGATACACTCAGCCTCGTGAGGAAACACTCAGAAGAGGAGGGTTTGATTCCCACCTCAGCCATCCTGGAAGTGTTTTTCCGTGGTCCCACTCCCCACTTCTAATCCAAGCAAATGCTGGGATAGTTCCTAATTTAAGGACACGGCCGCCTCCTTCCCAATCCTATCCCCAATTTACAAATTCATACACTAGTTCAGCCATCACAATCACACGGGTTATCACACAAATTCCACACACACCCAAAAAATACGGGGCTATATGACGGTGATGGCGCAGCCCCTAAAATAAGCAACAACAACCTAAAAATAATTATTATAATAATAGTCTAATAATCCCAAGTAGACTTTTGTATTTTTACGACCGCATTGATGAGGCTTCAAGATGCATAAAGGCTATTACCCCAAGACAAAAGTAAATTGAAAATGAGTTTATAAGTGTCCCGACTTCTTTCTTTCTTTCTTTCTTTCTTTCAGGCGCAAGGTCAGCTCCAAGAAAAGCCATGGAGTTAACATGAATCAGTACCGGGTTTGACAGAGTTCACATGCTGTTTTTAATAAATCACTATGCAGTAGTTGTTTATAACTTCCGCTTAAAAAAATTGGGATTCTGAGAGGAGTTAATGATAGATAAAGTGAATTAAGACGAATGAATCTGGTTTAAGAATTGGAAGGAAGTAACCATGGCCTGTTGGAAGGTTCCGTCCCTGTATTTTCGTGGAGTTGAAAAGGAAAACCACGGGAAACCATTTCAAGGATGGTCGACTGTGGGGTTTGAACGCACTCGTCCAACGAGCCTGGATGTAGCCTAGCGCCACATTACATGGGAACATCACAAGCTTCAAGCTGATCGCAGGGACGGGGTTTTTATTTTAGTATTATTATTTTTTTGGAAATTTCGTGAAACATTTATGAAATATCCTGTTTATGGTTGTGAAAAGAGCCGTAATTTCGCGAAATTTCATGGTCATTTTAATGCCATATACTTAAATATAAAGTTACAATATGAATTAATGGTTTTATAATATTTGAAATTTATATGGGACAATAAAGCTTAGAAATTTTAACTAATAAATTTATCCTGGGAAATCAGCTTTGTTCTGTAAGTGGAGTGTAAAACTAAGTTGTATACAAAACAATCTCCTATTTATTTTCATTCATCAAACATCAACACACAACAAGTGGCAACATTTTGTTCTTCCATACTTCCTCTCATATCTGGAACTATCTTCCTCTCATATCTGGAACTATAAGATTGTACTGTAAAAGAAAACGTTCACTATCTGCGTTTGAAAGATGTAACAACAATGACCGCATATATTAATCACACACATTCTTTGAGAACCTCTTATTTTAATGATTCCAATACATCAATCACACTGAACTAAGATGTATCACTGAAAATGCATTGTGCTAATTTGCATAAACTACAGATCCTAAAAGAAAATCACATTGTTCACCACTATTTACAAACTCTGGTAATTTACTGAACATTGCTTTGAGTTCATAAAATTATCCACCCCTACCTCGGAAAGCAATTTTGTTGGTTCAAAAATATAATCTAAAGCTTCAATTATTTCAATAGCCTATTTCGTTCATCATTTAACGCCATTGATTCTAGTTTTTTAAGTGTCAATTCAGCACATACTTGTAATTAATTGTGAACTGGTGCTCCATTCATAGAATAGACATCCTCTATTAATTTATGCTTTTTGTCATCAAATGGGCCAAGCTGTATTAGTTAACATTTGACTTTCAGAGTTTCAATTTGTGACATTAATTCAGTGTGTTACAGCTTTCTTACGTGTATGATATTCTAAAATTCTTTCCTCTTTTCTTTCTTTGATTGTTTCTTTCTTTCTTTCTTTCTTTCTTTCTTTCTTTCTTTCCTTCCTTCCTTCTTTCTTGTATATGTCCTAGCCAGTTTTATTTTTGTGTGAACGCAGACTTTTGTATCAAGATTGGTGAAGGAGCTTATTCCTTGTCAGGAATTTAGGTTCAAATTTTTCTTGGTTAGAGATGCGAAGCCAAATATCCCTGTTGGCTTCTGTAAGAGTCGCATTTGCAAGGTTGTGTGAGAATTTAAAGTGGATTCCGTCACAACGCATTTAAAAGCGTCATTCTTGCCGCGAAAATGATGAAACCTATGAAACATTTCATTCAGTGCCTGGGTTTGCCAAATGTGCCAAGCTGTGCGGGATAGACGTACGACCATTTTCATTTCCTCAAGGAGAGAGTTTCGTGGAACTTATGGGCACGATTCTGTAGGAGACGTGTTACCACATGGAATGACGGTCGCATGGCTCACTGGAAAAACTGCAAAGCGAGATCATTACTAACAAGGAGAGGTCGCCATGTGGTTTACTAGAAAAGTGTTCAAATTTGGTGGGCTTGCTCTTCATAAAAAAATATTTTACCCCTGTTTGCGCGTTTTTGTCGCCTCCGTAGCGTAGCGGTCAGCATGGTTAGCTGCCGCCCCGGAGGTCCTGGGTTCGATTCCCGGCTCTGCTACGAAATTTGAAAAGTGGTATGCGGACTGAAACGGGGTCTACTCAGCCTCGGGTGGTCCAAATGAGTAGAGGGGGTTCGATTCCCACCTCAGACATCCTCGAAGTGGTTTTCCGTGGTTTCCCACTTTGCCTTCGGGCAAATTCCGGGATGGAACCTACTGTAAGGCCACGGCCGCCTCCTTCCCTCTTCCTTGCCTATCCATCCCAATCTTCCCCTCCCTTCCCATCCCTCATGAGGCCCCTGTTCGCTTTGCAGGTGAGGCTGCCTGGGCGAGGTGCTGATCACACCTCCCCAGTTGTATCCACCCCGACCAGATGTTCCAAGCTCCAGGACACTGCCCATCGTGGCGGTGGTGGTGAGTTCCCTCGCTGAATCCGTGGGGCCACCAACCTATAGGGTAAATCGACTAAATAAAAAAAAGAGCGTTTTTGCCAATAGCCCTTAGTGTGCTGAAAATTGAACGTTTAAAATCAATCCTCAAACTTTTGTAGTCTTATTCCCACACACGTTCCCGTCTTGTCACCGTGGCGTAGTCGCTAGCAAGTTGGCGTTGGAAATGGAAGTTACCATGATCGGAAACTACCTTTATCTTTTTAAATTATTTTCTTTATCTTTCTTTGACATTTCTTCTTTTCTTTTATGTTGTGTTAGGTAGTCAGCCCGAAGGCTGGTTGGATCCTCAAAAAGTACCGCCGTTAGGTTATGTGAGTAGATACCCACAAAAACCCAAGGCAGCGCTAAATTGAGGCGTACTAGGCAAGAAGAGGAGTGAGGTAGTTTGCCATTGCTTTCCTCACTGAGTCAGAACGGTAGTACTAACCCTATGAGTAGAACTTTTCACAGCAAACACAGGCACTGACTGTGCCCCGAATGTCATTACTAAGCACCACCCATACCTCAGTAGCTTCCATATAATCACAGCCATGAGTGAGACTGAGACATCGGTGAAAAGCCACCTTTTACTCTAGCCTGTGCCAACAGACAAATGCAAATGTACTGCATTCATCAAGAGATGGCAAACAGGCCTTCTTTTATGTTTGTGGTACAATATTTAAGTTGGCAGATTACATCAAGTACTTTATTATTTGTTGTTGCTTTTTCTATTTACAATATTAATAAATTAATATTTACGTTATTGTTTACATACAGAAAGTTTAGCATGACGTGCAGCAGAGTGGAACAGAGGGAATGGCTCTTGCGTCTCTGCATTAGACTCGGCGCAGTGCGAATGAACGTAGCGTCGCCGGCCAAGCTGCATTTAAATTCTAACGAATAAAACTTACATGTTCAAGCGTCACGGACGAATAATGATGTTAAAATATTGTGCATAGCTCCAAAACCGAAGAGACCACAGCAAATACATTATATAAAACACAAAAGACAATAAGGGATGTATCAGTAAAAGAAAAAAAATGTGGCGAACAAGGTCTGACTCGAACCCTTCCGTTGCCCACGCCAACGCGCTAGCGACTACGCCACGGAGACGAGCCGGGTACGAGTGCGGGAATAGGACTACAAAAGTTTGAGGATTGATTTTAAACGTTCAATTTTGAGCACACTAATGCCCATTGGCAAAAACGCTCGAACAGGGGGCAAAATATTTTTTTATGAAGAGCAAACCCTCCAACTTTGAACGCTTTTCTAGGAAATCACATGGCGACCTCTCCTTGTAAGTGAAATCTGCAGTAAAACACAATGCTTCTTCAATGACAACGGATTTAGAGGAAATTGCATTAACTGACGACTATTGCAATCAGAGCCGTAGGGAGCTACCTTATTCTTCTTCCTGTTCTTGAACCCGGAGCTCACCATTACCGTGATGGGTGGCTGTACTGAGTCTGGAGATCGCAGGTTCAAATCCCGGCTCGGACAATGGTCATCCTGAATGTGGCTTTTCCAGAGATTTTTCCACACTCTCTCCAGGCATATGTCGGGATAGTACCTTACTTCAAGTCCCAGGGCACCTACCCCATTCCCTACCCTGCGTACACTAGTAGTCACCACAGATACACAAGTTATCAGACAAACAAAACACACAACATGGATGTGATGACCAAGATGTCCCAAGTCCTTAAAAAAATAGCAGCAGAAATTAGTAATGTGACTGATTAACTAGATGTTATTATTATTATTATTTATTATTTATGGACGGTAGATACAGAAAGGGTCGCCTCCGTAGCGTAGCGGTCAGCATGGTTAGCTGCCGCCCCGGAGGTCCTGGGTTCGATTCTCGGCTCTGCCACGAAATTTGAAAAGTGGTACGAGGACTGGAACGGGGTCTACTCAGCCTCGGGTGGCCCAAATGAGTAGAGGGGGTTCGATTCCCCCTCAGCCATCCTCGAAGTGGTTTTCCGTGGTTTCCCACTTCGTCTTCGGGCAAATGCCGGGATGGTACCTTCTTCAAAGCCACGGCCGCCTCCTTCCCTCTTCCTTGTCTATCCATCCTATCCATCCCTTACCTTCCCTCATGAGGCCCCTGTTCGCTTTGCAGATGAGGCCGCCTGGGCGAGGTGCCAATCCCACCTCACCAGTTGTATCCCTTCCGATTCGATGTTCCCAGCTCTAGGACACTGCCCGTAGAGGCGGTAGTGGTGAGTTCCCTCGCTCAGTCCGTGGGTTCCACCAACCTGGAGGGTAAACGACTAAAAAAAAAAAAAAAAAACAGAAAGGGCAAGCCCCACATACACAGCAGTGTCTCCATCTCCGTTCATTAAATCTATACAAATCTGATATGTTACATATATACAATTTACAACTTTACATTGCTATATACACATAATCTGCTGTACATGACGTCTATATCATACAGTTAATAAATAAAATTGAAGATACAGGCACGCACACACACATATACACGCTCACGCACGCACACATGCATGCATACCTACACGCACGCACACACTCCCACTCACTCACAAAGTTACATTATATAAATTTAATTTACATGGGGTTTTAGTCCCTTTAGAGCCTTCACTTTGAGGCAAAATTGTCGTGGAGGAAGGTCTTTTATTGCATGAGGCAGGTCATTCCAAAGCCGAGCAGAGCGATTGTAGAACCCAGATTGATAATCTGTTGTCCTAGCGAATGGAGGAACGAGGGTGACACCCTGTGCTCTACGGACTGAGCGATATGACAGCTGAAGGCGGTGAAATGGGGACAGTTTAATGGTGCCAGTTAGAGATTTTCGGAGAAAGGTGAGATCTAATTGGCTACATATGTCATTGATTGATGTTAGTGGTTTTGTCAAAACTTTGTTTCCCTGTTTGTAAATGAGTCGCTCTGCTCGACGTTGGACTGCACTTAACTTCCACATGTTTTCCTCGGTAGTGGGATGCCAGGCAGGAAGTCCATACAGAAGAATGGGCCGTATAGTGGAGAGATACACCGCTCGGAGTGCACGGCTTCTGAATCCCAGAAGATTGCGTCTTGCAAATCCTAGAATTCTAAATGCCTTACACCTAGATTCCTCAACGTGTACATTCCACTTCAAATTGCTGGAAATGTGTATTCCCAGCATTCGCAGTGAATTGCACATGGGAAGAATTTTGCCGCTCAGTGAAAGGCTATGTTCAACAGGCTGTCGGGCCCTACTTAGCCGAATATATTTACACTTGTTTACATTCAAGGTCATCTTATTTACATCACACCACAGTGCCACACTGTCCAGTTATTGAATCATGAATCAATTCTTACAGCCAGGTACGCATTTTAAAAATAACCTGTCTGCAGTAGTTGTTCGTCGTTGATTCTTCAGGAGCTCTGCGACATCGCAGTCATTTAGCCCCGTGTACTTGGATGTATGTAAAATTTGTCTGATAACCTGTGTCAGTGTGATGTCTGCAGGCTACTAGTGTGTGTATTTGTAATTGAGGTAGGATTTGGGTATGAAGTGGCAGTGGCCTTAAGTTAGGTACCATTCCGGCACTTGCCTGGAGTAGAAGTGGGAAACCACGGGAAACCACTTCTAGGATAGCTGATGTAGGAATCGAACCAGCCTCTTCTTAATTTTGCCACACGAGGCTGAGTGTTCCCTATTCCAGCCCTCAGACCTTAATTAAATTTCTTGTCAGAGCCGGGAATTGAACCCGGGCCTCCGCGGTGTCAACCAAGAATGCTAGCCATTACGCAACGTGGCGGACGTCTGCAGGAGTATTCGACCCTGATATTTCGGTTCAAGGAGGTGTTGGGTGTCTAAATGTGGAACGATGGGAAAAGGAGGACTGTACCTTAACATGTTTAGTAACACAGGCACGTTCGTAATCAGTTGTATCTAAAACTCAACCGACCACCATAGCTGTACGTGATAACCTACGTAGTATTCGGGGTGTTCTATAGACAAGTATGGCCACACCAGAATTACTACCTGGGTCCCCAGTTTCTTGGTGACATCACAATACCAGCACAGTCATGTTATAGAAGTGGCTTCCTCGCAAAAAAAAAAAAAACAGGAGAAGAGTAAACTGACTTGTAGTTCCTAGAGCGGGATCCTTGTTTGTTTAGTCCACCTCGTTGTTGGCTGTCACTACGGAGGCCCGGGATCGATTCACGGCTCTGCCAAGAAATTTAATTCTGGTCTGAGGACTGGAACGGGGTACATTCAGCCTCAAGAGGCAAAACTGAGAAGAGGCGGGTTTGATTCCTACCTCAGCCGTTTTGGAAGTGGTTTTCCGTGGTTTCCCACTTCTATTCCAGGCAAATGGTACCAAACGTAAGGCCTCGGCAACTTCCTACCCAAATCCTACCTCAATTACAAATACACACATTAGTACAGTCTTTACAGTAACACAGATTATCAGACAACTTCTACACACATCCAAGTACTCGGAGCTACAAGGCCACGATGTCGAAAAGCCCCTTAAGAAACAATAACAACAAGCTATTTTTTGTAAGCGTTAATTACGAATAGAATAACTTATTCGTTTAACTGATCCTTCCCCTCTGGTTCCAGCTCAACTTTATGAAATGTAGTATCTAATTGTATAGGCCTAGTTGTGCCAGTTCATCATCCCCCATCACTGACTATTGAGGAGAAGATGAAGTCCACCGTCCCCACTCCCCCGACTTTGTACTAAAATAAGAATATTGAGGGATTTTCTACACATAAATGATAAGGAATTGATGTTCAAAAATTCAAATTTTATTATTGGATCACGATTTCAAAATATAAAATCCCCCCTTGCAGAACTTGATATTTGGGTTAAGAACGGGAATTTTCATAAAAATGATACAAAACCAACCAAAAATGCAGTACGTATCACTGAAAAAATAATTTACTTGTAAACGGTCATTTCTTAAAATTATATGTTTCGAATCCGTAACCTACATGTTGATCGACTGAAGAACATTTTTAGATAGAATCTAACAAGGTAATACTGGATATGGCTTGTAAGTTTTCTAATTATACCCTGGTTTACATCCAGCTTATCCTTGGCTAACGATCGAATTCTCCTTTCCACAATGCCCGAGAACACGTTGTCCAGAATGCTAATAAAAGAACTAATAGGCTACTTGTCACAATCTTTTCAGGTGCATTTCTTTTAAACTGGGAAGATTACTGCACCTGTCCGATCAGAGGGCACCTTTCCTAAATCCCATACCAAGTCCCTTATCCTGTGTAGTCATTTCATCCCTGCCTTTCCAATAGACTTGAACATTCCTGGCCAAATTTCACCTATCCCTTCTGCTTTATAGTACCTACGTTCACCTACCCTCTTCTCTGATCACGTTATCGTACGGCTCTTAATGAATCTAAAAATCTGACACATTACCAGAAAAGTTTCTGTTCACATTAAGAAAGCTTTAGAAATATTTCTTCCAGTTTTCCAGTGTTTTCTTAGGATCTACAATGATTTTACCAGAATTATCCTAAACCGTGATTATTCTCCTATTGCTCCATTTCTAAGGTTATTTATAATACCCCAATAGAGGCTTTTTGATGCCTGAAGTAATGTTTCCAATCTATTTTCAAAATTTGTTTGGTTCTGCTGTAGCCTATCCCACTACATTCTAGATGCCACATTTCGTGTTTGGAGACATTTTGATAAGCTCTTTTTCTACTTTTACAAGCTGAATCGCCTGTGACATTCCACCAGGATGTTCCCTTCTATTACCGTTACACATCGCTATCCCAAGACATGTCTTTGGGTCTTCTAGCATGTGGTCTGTTTAATCAAAAGAGCTTGAAAACCCTAACATTTCTGATCGATTTTCCGCGTTGGGAAGTCTGTGGTGATAAAGTTTATTACCAACCTGGTTTCCCTTCCCTCCCAAGTATAGAGGTATTTAATTTTAAGACACGGTTAATACAGCAATTTCACAATCACTGACACTTAATTCCACAATGATTTTGTAAGAAGGGTAAAAATTAAATTTATGAGCCAGTTGATCAAGTAAATAATAGTCATTAAAAGATAGGCTCTACTCATATTATAGCCTACCTTCTTACAGCCAATATGACAAGACCGAAAGCATACTATCGAGTTACACGAACGAAATGTATTTCTTGATATAAAGCAGATCATTGCTTTGAAACATCATCAGTATTCATAGTATAAATAACAAATTATTGTTATTATTATTATTATTATTATTATTATTATTATTATTATTATTACTGTGAAGCCTCCGTGGCTTAGGCGGCAGCACGCCGGCCTCTCACCGCTGGGTCCGTGGTTCAAATCCCGGTCACTCCATGTGAGATCTGTGCTGGACAAAACGGAGGCAGACAGGTTTTTCTCCGGGTACTCCGGTTTTCCCTGTCAAAATTTCATTCCAGCAACACTCTCCACTATCATTTCATTTCATCTGTCATTCATTTAATCATAGCCCCAGAGGAGTGCGTCAGGCCTCGGCAGCCGGCACAGTCATTATCCTCGCCGCTAGATGGGAGCTTCATTCATTCCATTCCTGACCCGGTCGGAGACTGGAAGCAGGCCGTGGATTTTCATTTCATTATTATTACTGTACTAGCAACCCGACCCGGCTTCGACCGGGAACAGTTATGAATGCATTACGTGATAAGCGCTTTTTTTTTTCAATGTCAATGAACAACGACCAATATCCGTTTTACGTCTCGGCATGATGGGTTAAAATCACTGACTGGACTATTAATTATATTATCATGGAGATGCATATGCAACAAATTCTTGTCAGACTTAATTTTTAGAATGGCGAGGTGCATGAAACACAAATCCCCCTTCCGTCCAATCTTAACTTGACTGTGAATTTTGCGGAACGAAAAGTTCACAGGCGAAATGAAGAAAAGCCGAGTTGCACTTCCAGAGAATCTCCAAACAAAACCACTCTTCTCTAAAGTTTTTAACTCAACACGACTTGACTGTTTGCTGCTGGTTGTATCTGGGGCAATAAGCTCGTCCGCTAGCTAAGCTGTAACTGGGGTGATAGACTCGCCCCTAGCTAACTCGTGAACTGTCGCCTCAGTAACTGAATGGAGATTGTTGGAAGAAATGAAAACGTAAAAACACTAATAGTAGGCGATGTATTGAGGATAGAGATATGCTCTCCCGGGCTTTTTTGTAGAACTTTTCATGCTGAACAATTCTTACACTCATAGTATACAGTATAGATTTGTTTAACGGTTTTCCCAGCGTAAGCTTAAAAAGCGCACGGACGCCAGTGTTTTTTTCGACCTTTTAACTGAAATAGTTAGTGCTTGACTTCCTTTGGTCATAAATAAATTATTTTCTACAGAAACCTTCCTCGGTATATCCTTCACAGAATGGTGAAAACCGCATCAAAATCCATTCAGTAGTTCTCGAGATTACCCGTGACATCCAAGAATTGGGGACTTGGTTTTACAGTATACTAACAAGGGGAGGATACTATGCATGGGTCACCGATTCGAACGATCTTTAGTACACGTGTAGCACATAGCCAGGTGTATATCAGGTGCAAGTAGTAAGGTGCGCTTCTCAGCTATTTTCGAGAAATTAATTAATTGCAATTACAGTGCGGCGTCCAAGTGCGTTGTACGCTAGCAAGAATCCAACGAGCACGTGGTGCAGTGGTAAGAGCCCAGCTGGATCGAATCCCACCGATGAGCCTTTGCAGTGCGTTGTGTTTCTTTTTCTTTGTGTGTGTGTGTGTAACTATTGGCTATTTCCAACCATAACCCATAGCATGTGTCACTGCTTGCGGGGTACGGGGTGGTCTGATTGTTGACAGACGTGCAATGAACGGAACAGACTGGGCCTTCACTGTATAAATGTATACATATACTAGAATACACCTGACCGTGTATAATACCAATGCATTTGCAATGCCAATACTATACATTATGTAATGTCACAAACATTCACCCGGATACGATGATTTCAGAATCCCTTTTCCGGCTCACATAACACGTTATTACAATTTACTGTAAAATAAACAGTATTCACGACACCTACAGTTGTACGAATTGCCAATGTTAAAAACGCAACGCAAAGGCTCACCAGTGGGATTCGACCCAGCGATCCCGCGCTTATGAAGCAGGGCTCTTACCCCTGCGCCACGCGGTCGTTGGACTCTAGCTGGCGTACAACGCGCATACAATAGACGCCGCACTGCATTTATTGCAATTAATTAATTTCTCGGAAACGTATGAGAAGCGCACCTTACTACTTGCACCTGATATACGCCTGGTCATGACCTACACGTGTACTAAAGATGGTTCGAATCGGTGACCCATGCATCGTATCCTCCCCTTGTAAGTAGAGATTATACGCCAATCAGTATAATTTAACATAATATAATCCCCCTTCCGTCCAATCTTGAATTGAATGTGAATTTTGCTGAACGAAAAGTTCACAGGCGAAATGAGAGTTGCACTTCCAGGGAATGGCGATGTGAATGAAACGCAAATCCCCCTTCCGTCCAATCTTAACTTGACTGTGTTTCACAGGCGAAATGAATAAAACCCGAGTTGCACTTCCAGGGAAACTCCAAACACAACCACCCTTCTCAGAAGTCTTAACTCAACACGACTCAATGGTTTGCTGCTGGCTGTATCTGGGACAATAGGTTCGCCCGCTAGGTAGGCTGTAACATGGATGATAGACTCGCCCTAAGCTAGCTCGTAAACTGTCGCCTCAGTAGTTGAATGGACATGGTTGGAAGAAATTAAAACGTAAAAACACTTAGACTATAGTGGGCGATGTATTGAAGACTAGCAGTAGTGCCCGGCTTCGCCAGGTGGATTTATTTGTTTTATGGATGATAATGAATACTACTACAGAACCGGCACATGATACTTAAACTAACAGAAAAAAATATTTTAAAATATAACTTTTTGTGTTGTTGTTGGTGGTGGTGGTGGTGGTGGTGGTGGTTGTAGTGGGGGTTGTAGTGGGGTTGATAAGTAGTACAGTATAATGGACGTAACATTCAGATCATTTTCCCGTAATGATAATAATGAATAGGGATTCGGCTATTTTGTAACTACAGCACTGACATATGTAATTTACAAACAATTTTTAAAAAATTGATTAGAAAGAGGAGTAAGTGAAATAAAAGACACTGCCTAGGGCCTATATCTCATTGGCTGTTAGAAATGTAGAGACCAATAGTGTCGTCTTTAGTCGCATAGCGCCGTAGGAAAAATACAGAACATTTCGGAAAACTTCGGCTGTCCCAAGCTACTGAGGTAGCAATTGTATCATTTATCGCCACATAACGCTCAACGATAAGGTTCGAAATAAATGAAGGTAAATTTTAAAGCACCAACGCTTATTGCAGCTGATAACCTCAGTGTACTGCACCAACACCATTACACTTAAACAGAGGCATAATAGTTTCATGATAATAACTGTTTTATGGGGCCTAAGAAATCCTTTTGCACTAATTACTCCCCGTGATTGCAATTTATAAACAGCGCAAGATGCAACTATTTTCGCAATTCTGCACCAGAACACTGGTAGGGGTGACGTGATGCAGCCCGAACTGCCCGTCAACAATAGACTTATAATAATAATAATAATAATAATAATAATAGACTTATTAAAATACTCTTACAGTTACACTACTACGGAGATGACTGGTTCTAGGGCCTTAATACGTGGTTTTCAAGTTTATTTTGTCTGTTATTCTAAATGTAGAGAATGGAGAGCGTTGTCCAAAATATCAAGTGGACACTGTTACCAGCAGGGTTTCGAAGTGTATGTAAAATTTGGTGCAATTAGGAGAAACAGTCTAGATTTGTGATAAAGGGCCTAAATGCAGGGAATGTAGTGGTCTGTCCAAAATTTAAAGGGGACTGTGTCACCCTCAGGGTTCCTAAAGGTAGGCCTAAGTATACAAATTGTGGTTCAGGTCGGTGAAAAGGTGTAGATTTGTGCTAAAGGGCCTAAATGCAGGGAATGGAGTGGTCTGTCCGAAATTTTATGTAAACAGTGTTACTCGCAGGGTTCCAAAAGGTAAGTATACACATTTTGGTTCAGATCGGTGAAAATGTGTGGATTTGTGCCAAAGGGTCTAAATGCAGGGAATGGACTGGTCTGTCATAAATTTCACGTAGACAGTATTACTCGCAGGGTTCCAAAGGGTAAGATTACAAATTTTGGTTCAGATCTGTGAAACGGTGTACGTATGACTAACTATAACGTCAGCGCATGCAGATAGAGCAGTTCGGGAGCGCTTGTTCTACCGACTTTCTGAACAAAAATCAATCTTTAAGGTTATCTGAGAGGTTTAGCCTAATACTACATCTGGCTATCATATAAAAAAAGAATTTTTCGAATCGGACGGTAGTTCCGGAGATTAGCGCGTTTAAAGACACAAACACTCAAACTCTTCAGCTTTATTATATTAGTATAGATAGGCATATGCTCTCGCGGACATTTTGTAGAACTTTTCATGCTGAACAATTCTTACACTCATAGTATTTATATATTTTTAACGGTTTGTCCAGCGTAACCTTACAAAGCGCTCGGACGTCAGATTTTTTTCGACTTTTCCACTGAAATCGTTACTGCTCGGCTTCTTTTGATTATAAATAAATTATTTTCTACAAAAATTATCCTCCAGATATCCTTTACAGAATGGTGAAAACCGCATCAAAATCCAGCCAATGGTTCTCGAGTTTACCCGTAACATCCAAGAATCGGGGACTTTGTTTTATACTAAGTAGAGCTTATCAAAAAACAATGCAAGTAAACGTTGAACGAATTGTCAACTCTAGGTCCCATAAGCACTGTACTGTTTTCTAAGGTTAACGTGGGTCATGATTCGTCGCGTCTATGGGTTGGAACTGACTGGTTTGCCGCAGCCTGTCCATATAACCGGGATCAAGAAGTTGACAGTGAGCGTAAGGAGCAATCGAACAGTGCTTATTTGTATAACTTATAGCCTACAGTACCTTACTTATGTGTACAGTTTGATGCAATTGTGGTTGGTCCTAGTTCATGGACCTGACATACAAACTGATCTTACATTGGTATATTGGCTTTTACGGCCAGTGAATTAAAACACAGGAATTTTTCTAGGTTTATGCCGTGCCTCATGTGGGGTTTCGCCTAGGACACCAAGCTGGTTCATCAGCGGGCTCTTTGTGTCCACGCCCAGACCCCGACTGGAGTAGCGAACTTCGCGCTACCTCCTTTTTATGAAGCGCACCTGCGCCTCTTGACTGCGAGAGCTAAAATCTCAAGCAGCCTTAACCTCCCTATGAAGGCTTCCAAAAATACGGTATATTGGCTTTCACGGCCAGTGAATTAAAACTAAGCAGTTTTTCTAGGTTTATGCCGTGTCTTGTGTGGGGTTTCGCCTAGGTCACGAAGCTGGCTCATCAGCGGGCTCTTGGTGTCCGCGCCCAGGCCCCCACAGGAGTAGCAAACTTGGCGCTACCTCCCTTTTTATGAAGCGCACCTGTGTCTCTTAACTGTGAGAGGTAAAAGCCCAATCAGCCTTAACCTCCCTCACAAGGCTTCCAAAAACGATGGTATATTGGCTTTCACGGCCAGTGAATTAAAACTCAGCAATTTCTCTAGGTGTATGCAGTGTCTTGTGTGGGGTTTCGCCTAGGTCACCAAGCTGGCTCATCAGTGGGCTCTTGGTGTCTGCGCGGGGAATACTTGAATACTTCCACGATTGGGTTAAATGGTGAACCTTAGCTCGGCTATGATCCATGTGAACTCTTAGTTCTCACCCTGTGCCTATCTTGTGCTGTTAAGTTCGTTTGGCAGTTAATAATAATAATAATAATAATAATAATAATAATAATAATAATAATAAATAGCCTTACAAATCCCATAAGGGCTATGGCATCCTGCTTTGCAGGGAATTGCTCAGTCTTAACTCATGAGGTGAGAAAGTCCTGAGGAGCATTCGGGGTCATTCTTTCTGATTGGGCCTTCTATATAGATGTGTAGCTGATTAAAGATTAAGTAAATTATATTACGCTGTTATAACATTCGCTACAAAAATCTGTTAAATAGAAACATATTAGTTCATTTCTGTGTCTGGCGATATCAAGACCTTCAAATATCCATTAGTATTATGAAACTCATAATAGCCATCAACCAATATCTGGGAGCTTCCCATTGCCACTAAGCACACAGCTTACCCTGTCAAAGCACTTGAACAATGACAGAAACTGCCAAGTCTTCACACTTCAAAAAAAATAAAAAATCTATATTGAACCGTTTCAAATAGAAGGGTTTTTTAAAATGCAATACAAAACATTACTGGTGGAGATTTGTCATCTAGTTTGGATGCAGATATCTATACACTTTCTTTACCATCCCACAAATCATTCACTATATTATGCACATGTGGTCCCGGAACGAATTAACATGTGTTTCGCAAGATAGTCGAACCTTTTGAATTCCTTGTAACCGGTGATGCAGTAAGGTTATTTCTTCCCCAAGTGAACACGATGATGTTTCCTCAAATTAGAGCGCGAGATGAATCGCTTTGGCACAACAAACAAACATGCGGTCTCTCCTCTGAATGAATGACAAAATGTTCCATGAGCTCTGTTCGCCGTGAAAATGACTTTTCACAAGTGTATTCCTTCACTCCAGTATGCTTCTTGAGGTCACTGCTCTGTGAGAAGCCTTTATTGTACACCGGACATATGTACCGTTTTTGCCGCATGTGCACCGAACGGTGTCTTTCTAATTGGAGCATTGTTTTATTGGTCACTGAATGCGAGTTTCCCTAGGTCTTTCCACTCCTGCCTCATCTTTGCTGTTCTTGTCCATTGTTTTCCTCCCCATTTTACGAACAAGTCTGCCCATCTGTTTCTTTGTCTCCCAACGTTTCGTCTTCCCGTTCTTGGGTCCCACATCGTCATTTTGTACGTCCATCGGTTGGGATCTAATCTAGCTACATGTCCACCCCATTTCCATTTAAGCTGGTCTGCTGATGACATAGCGTCTTTCATGCCGGTTCTCCTTCTTATATCTTCGTTCCGTATTCTATCTCTCAGTGAGACATGAAGTATCTTCCTTTCCATTTTTCGTTGACATCTCTGGATCATTTGTCTTTGTTTCGATGTTAATGTTAATGTTGGCAGTTAGGTTCGATTAAATGCTGCAGTTTCATCATTTACAAATGCACTCGGTACATTACACCTGGATTTATAATAATTGAATAGCTACACAGAAAGAAATAGAAGAGAGAGCAGGTTATAAAATAAAATACATAGAACGTGTGGGAATCGAAACACGGGCTTCTAACCACTAATGTCACCGTCTTAACCCCCAAACCAAACTTTTTCCATTCCAGATGTTATTTCAGTAGCGATATCTGCTGCAGAACTGCGATAAATTAAGCCTTTGGAAGAAAATCTACCCTTCAATGAAGTTGATGTTAGACATGAACATAAATTGAAACGTTTAATATGTGGTTTCTGTTTTTACGTCATCGAGCTTCATGCAGTTGTGGTCATACACCACTTGCGGCAAAATTCTACAAACCATACTCTTCTCTAGTCTCCAGATCGCGACTATAATCTGATGGCACAAAACCTCAGCTGTGGGCGAGTCTATGTGCTGCAGCGTGAGTGAGGGGAGAGGAACGTTCACTACGCTATTTGCTGCGAAAGTGATTACGTCGACTCCTGGAAATTGTGACGAAATGTGTCCCCTAAACTTGGCGAGGGGAAGAAGCCTCTGAAGAGAAATGGCAAGCGTCAAGTGATTTATAACGTGTATTAATTTAGTTATACTGTATGTACAAGCCCGGACCTGTAGGCCTATATAGAATTTAGTGCTGGGGTGAACAGGCCTGACGAGAGGTGGGGGGTCAGGTGGGGTTGCAGCCCCGGGGCCCGGCCGGGCAAAGTATTCCTTTCATAACTTAAATATATCACAGACAATTATTTGATGAAACAATCAACGTCTATGCAAAATGGTGCAAGAACAATAACATAGGTCAAATACTTAGTCAGAGCACCCTTGATAACAGCTGAACCAGAGCAAACAAACGTAGTCATTCATTACAGTAGTTCTCAGAATACTGTATGTACCTGGGGTGAGGGGCGAATACTTCGGTTCCAAATTTAACTTACTTGACAGCCTTCATTGGTTTGTATACCAAACTTGAAACTGATTTCCTCACCTTTACCTGTCGCAGTTCTGAAGATTAGTCTCCTATGTGACGTGTGTTTGGTGCGTCACGTTGCTTTGTTTCTAGTGATCTTTGTGTGCCGTGCGCTTACTCCATTTACATTGTCTAGGTAAGAAAATAGTTTATTTAATCTGCGTCCATACTGGAATTCATTTTCGCTTTGTATAAATGCCGGATAAATATGAAGCGTAATTTAAGGGTATTTTTATTGACGAACGTACATAAAATAGTTGTGGACTAAGGAAAATGTTCATCTATAAAGAACTAAGAAAACATTATTATTATTGTTATGAGGCTTGTATTTCTTACGACTTTGGTCTATAGACAGTTAAACGATTTTAAACAGATTCAATCCGAAGATCCCGGTTCAAATTCACGTCGCGCCAAGACATTTTAACTGTCTGATTATCACTTTTTGGCTTACGTCTTGTATCCAACATTACATAATAGCTGAGAAATCTCATTTCCAGCTATTATTATTGTTTATTTTGCGCATGGGCTTACACGTCTCAGCATATTTGCTGGGAAAAAAACATTTACAATCCCAGATACCGTATATATCATAAGGAGCAAATTCTTGGTGACTGCATTCAGTAGTAGCTTTACACTTTTCCCTCACTCCTTCAGGCCTCATTCCCCAAGAACAGCCTTACTACGCGACACGTAGGAAGTATGAAAGTTTTCTGCATCAGTTTGAAAAGGCCTGGATCTAATTTCTACTCTGTGAGAGATTCCTTTAAGTTGTTGGGAATCACGCCAGTGCTGGCGATGATAATAGGAACTGTCCTGACGTGTGCCATGTGTCATTGCTTCCTTATCAGTTCTGAAAGCTCTGTGTATTTTGACAGCTTTTCAACATGCTTTGTTAGCATGTTGCCACTGTTTGGGATTGCCACATCTATGAAGGTGGAGTGCCTCATGCATTCGTCAACAAGAACCATATCAGGTCTCTTGTGCACGGCTGACTGGTCAGTCAATGCAATACGATCCCAGTACAACGTCAAGTTGTCATTTTCCAGTACACATGCAGGGGTATATTTATAGTACGGCACTTTCTCTTGGCTCAGCAGTTGAAGGTGTATAGCCAGTTCTTGATGTACTATTAGACTATTATTATGTTTATTATTAGTCGAATTGTTATTATTAATAATATAATTAGATTTATTATTATTATTATTATTATTATTATTATTATTATCGTCATAAACTGTACGCTAAACAATACAGGTACTAGTGAAAAAAAGCTCGGCTTTCGTAAACCAACTGGCAGCATTAGTAGCATCGAAAAAATAGATAAACGCTGCGAATAAGACATATTCTAATGTGGTCGCAGCACGCAGTTGTTAATGACTCCGGCTTGCAAAAGTGTAATTGGCTTGGTCGAAAACACAGCCGTTGCCCTAACACGAGAACGAGGATATTCTCAAATTCAAAATCATTACGATGTTCAGTGTGTGAATTGCTATTAAAGGTCATCGTTAGTTTGATGATGGTTGTTGTTGTTGTTGATGATGTTTCAAGGGAGCAGAACAACGAGGTAATCTGCCCCTAATCGTTAGCTTACGTGTTCCTTTCGGTTAAAAATATTGAATGCGGGCTACAAGGGAAAGAAGACAATAATTGAACGAAGTGAACCATGATATGGAAATGTAGGTATAATAAATTACGCTGACGGATCTGAAGAACAGTTGTCTAATTTTCGGAAGGACAAAAACATAAAGAAATGTTTGGATATTAAATGTAACTCTGGTTCTTGTTTTTATCTTTGACTAGCTCTATGTACCCATCGTTGTCGGGTTTGCGTTGTAAGGAAAACAAAATAGACTGGTGACAGGAGTTAGCGTAGTTATGGTTAAACTGTCGAACCCTGTTTGGGCAACACCCATGTAATTTCGCAATTTGCACCCAGTCTTTGTGCTGCTTAGAATTCGGTACTTTTAAGGGAGGACACTTGGGGGTCACAAAAATGAACATTAAATAGCTCATAAGAAAAATAAGCTACCAACCAGCAAGCAAATTCCTAAAGAAGATTTTTTTTGAAATATTTGTTGGCTTTCGGCCTTCGTTTTTTAGCCTTGCGGCCAGCTTCAATTTAATTTATGTTTACTTGTATCATGTGTCTTGGTATAATGTAATAATGTAATTGGTTTTGCGTTCCTTTTAACTACTGTGGATTTTACAGACGCCAGGGGATTTTTAACGTGCCAGTAAATATACTCACACGGCTCCCTCACATTTGCGCATCCTCAAATGTCAACTGACAGCGCCAGGACTCGATCCTCTTACCTTCGGTACATTAGGCTAGAACGTATCCACTGCGCCACGCAGCCAGTCTTGGTATGATGAGGAAAGATGATTGTAATGTATATCTTATATCATAGAAATTGAATGGGCTTACAGTTAATGAGAAGATGAACACATGCCCGTGGCCGGATTCAATCCAGCAGCCGAGCTTAAGTTTCAAGACCAACCTTTGCCTTTTACCGATGACCCATGCCAGCATAACATTTCGTCACTCCACTATCGGTGTGAAGAGATTGACAACTTGCGACTTCCATGTCAGGACATGTCACCTTGTGATATTTTCAGATCAGCAAGTTCTGGTATTGCGATTTCAAGAGGAGGATGCGGATTACGCAATTGGCTTGCTGCAGGGAATTGAGGCTTCCTATCAACCCCCTCATCCCTCTTACAAATTCAATTTGTAGCCTAGTTTTATTTTATGACTGCTTTCAAATTACATACGCATGTTTATGCCATTCGCTCTAGTAGTATTGACGCCAAACCATAACAAACCTACATTCAAACTGAAGATTTATTTGGTCATTAAACATCTCATCCGGGATAAATAAAAGGTTTCAACCAAATATCCCACATGTTCAGAGATGATAACACATACTGCAAAGCAATAGCATGACGAATAGAAATAAATAGTGTTAACACTCACCGAGTTCAACCGCGCCCCGCTCGGCTAGCGCTAGCGACGCTGATCCCCAACGCTACACAGTCAGCTGTTCAATAGTGGGATACGCGCTGGGCTACGTAAACCTCTTTACGAAGGCTGCGGTTACGCTGATTACAACAAATGTGTGTTTAGACTTGTGAATAATACTGTCAAAAAGTTAGTACTGTATTAATATTCTCTGTCCCCATGTAGAACTATCGTTTAAAACCCTCTGTTAGTCGCGCATTGGTCTGACAGCTCCATGGTTCGTTATATTAGTTTTAATATCAAGCCAACAGTTCATGTTATGATCTTATCGTCTCGTGACATCTTACACCAAACCTTAGTAAGCATTTTTCTGGAGTTGTAAAATAGCGTGCCTAAAAATAACATTAACACGTGTAACATTATTCAGCGTGAGATTGATAGTACCAGCACTCCCAATGATGTTACATTCTGTCAGTGAGTGGCAGATGTGCTGTTATACCGATTATTTGGCTTAGTATGTTGCCTTAGTTAATTTCAGTAAGGAGATTGCGCCTTACGAAAACCTAAGGATGCAGATGAAGCGTGTCACCTTCTGCTGAAAGATAACGAATAGCTAGTTCATGATTCAGTAATTTCAGAGGTATTTGTGACTCTGATACTGAAGTCAAAGTTGAAACAAGATCCGAAGATCAGGAGGACGGTAACGGAAGCGAAGAATTGGATAACCGTTTATTTTATTGGCAGGTTGGCCATTATTATTATTATTATATGTCCGACTCATTCTTGGCCACTTGGCTATCACCACGGAAGTCCGGGTTCGATTCCCAGCTCTGCCAATAAATTTAATACTGGTCTAAGGGCTGGAACGGTGTTCACTCAGCCTCGTGAGGCAAAAATGTTAAGAGGCGCGTTCGATTCCTACCTCAGCTATCCTGGAAGTGGATTTCTGTGGTTTCCCACTTCTCCTCCAGGCAAATGACGGGATGGTACCTAACTGAAGGACACGGCTGCTTCCTACCCAAATCCTACCTCAATTTCAAATACACACACTACTAGAGACATCATAATGACACAGGTTATCAGACGAATTCTAAACAAAACCAAACACACGGGGCTACGTGACCACGATGTCGTTAAGTCCCTAAAGAATCAACAACTATTATTATTTTAGGCCTATTATTATTAAGACGGATTTTTTTTTCGTTTTAGGTAAGGATGGCACGAAATAGAACAAGTAACCATGGAAGGCTGCCTTCATTCCGTATCCTACTGGGTGCCTTTCGTGATTTTACATCAGTGGATAGATTTTTCGGTAAATTTTGAAAAATGTGAGGTACTGATCCTGGTTTTAATTTCCACTTCACGCGAGGAATTTCCACGTTCTCATAGTTCACTACGAAACAGTCCGCCTTTATAATAATTAAATCTTCCGAAAAACGCTCGTCACAGATTCTATTTTGGATCGACAATTGCTTATCTTTCCACGGAATAACTCTCGCCCATTTCGCAAACAGATTTGTTTCTTTTGGCGGTGTGAAAAAATGTCTACTATCAGATTTTCTTCGTAACCCGATTTACTTCCAGGAACAAAACATTACGACATTTTCCCAAAACAACAGGAAACTTAGTTGTTTGCACACACAAAGCACTGCACAGACATTCGTAAACTATTACAAAGAAACAAATTCCCTCGAATAATATGACTTCTCGCGCACAGGATATTACAGTACTAACATACTGTCACACGTGCTTATGGTTCGGCGCGACTTCCGCGCCACACACTGGCTGGACCATGAACTACAATGCTTAAGTAGCGGAGTGATGACACTGTTTATTTCTATTCGTCATGGCAATAGTAAATAAAAAATTGATGGGCCTGAAATTAGAGAGTATACCTATATTTTTTTATTATTATTATTATTAAGCCTCCGTGGCTTAGGCGGCAGCACGCCGGCTTCTCACCGCTGGGTCCGTGGTTCAAGTCCCGGTCACTCCATGTGAGATCTGTGCTGGACAAAACGGAGGCAGACAGGTTTTTCTCCGGGTACTCCGGTTTTCCCTGTCAAAATTTCATTCCAGCAACACTCTCCACTATCATTTCATTTCATCTGTCATTCATTTAATCATTGCCCCAGAGGAGTGCGTCAGGCCTCGGCAGCCGGCACAGTTCATATCCTCGCCGCTAGATAGGGGCTTCATTCATTCCATTCCTGACCCGGTCGGAGACTGGAAGCAGGCTGTGGATTTTCATTTTCACCTATATTTATTATTATTATTATTATTATTATTATTATTATTATTATTATTGATAATAGTAGTATTATTTTTGTCGGCCCCGTGGTGTTGGGCAGAGCGTCTGACTCACACTCTCCACGGGTTCCATTTCCGTCTCCGTCAGGGATTTAAGAAACTGACTTGAGGGCTGGAACGGGGAGCACTCAGCCTCATGAGAACAATTGAGTAGGTGCCTGACAGTGAGGTAGTGGCACGGTCATGGAGACCAAGATTGACGGCCAGAGAATTACTGGGCATTACTGTTTCCATGATACATTTGTTACACGTTTGTGTTTTCTATGCACCTATCAAAGAATGGATAGAAAGTTGATACTGAATATTAATGGAAATATTGGTGGATTAAATTAAAACTGTAGCGAATTTTTAAGCATTCGTTATTTCAATAGACTACATATAAAATACAGAACTAGAGAACTACTTAATTAAACCGTAATTATACCACCCTTAAACATTTCATATTATGCATAATAATAATAATATCGTATAGTCTCGGGTGCCGGGTGCAAGCTTTGTTATTTGACACCCAGGGGGTAGCTTGCATGTCGAATTTCGTTGTTCCTTGACTATGAAAGTCAAGGAGGTTGGATGTTAGATATCTAAGCTCCTTGAACACTAAGTTATAGCGCTTTCTAGTAGAAAAATGAGGAACTTCGTGTTGGCGGAAACTCCCGAGATTAATTTTGCCATTATGAACTCGGCCTACTGAATTCAAAAGGGTTCTTTGACATTCTATACTGAATTCAAATGGGTTCTTTGACATTCTATACTGAATTCAAAAGGGTTCTTTGACATTCTATACTGAATTCAAAAGGGTTCTTTGACATTCTATACTGAATTCAAATGGGTTCTTTGACATTCTATACTGAATTCAAAAGGGTTCTTTGACATTCTATACTGAATTCAAATGGGTTCTTTGACATGCCAACATCGTATGACACGCGCATCGTATTTTTGCCGCCTTTGGAAAATCACTTATCACGGCTAGGAGCGAACCTGCAGTCTTGGGGTTAGTAGACCGACACGATATCCACTCACCCACCGTGGCAAGCTCATATCATGCATGTTACATAGGGACAAGACAGCACAGCGGTCCAGCTGCTTGCTTCTCTCCCTGGTGGACTAAGTTTGATTCCTGGTTAATACACATTTCAAATATTGTAGTTCAAATGCAAAACGCCAAACGTTGCCGCTGTTTATATAGTCTCATTTAGGAAGCATATTGGCTGCAATCCTATCAGCGCCACCTGTGGATCTGACCCCTGTTAAAGTCAAATCAACAGCTACTTCCATGGCCGTCGCACTTAGAAATACGGTATCCTAAAACATGCGTGAATGTTGGAATACGGTATTATTAGTCCCGTGGTTAACATACTAGGCTTAGGCCGAAGTTTCCTGGGTTCAATTCCCGGCCAGGCTCAAAAGATTTTAATCTCCAGTGGAATTATCTGACGTATACAACATTAAATTCATCCCCGACGCGCAGATCGAGCATAATAAAATAAATAAATTAATAAATAAAATTAGGCTATAGACATCACGTAAGGGCAAAGGCCTCCTGTTTGCATAGGGACGAGCTAGCGATTTTTAAAGTGTTATTATAAGGATTTTTTCATTTTATGCAAAATAGGCGTCTGTTAATATTCAATTACTTTATGCAATTTTATAATAATACCAATAATAATCATTATTATTAACATTATTATTACTATTGTTATTATAAGCCAGGATAATAGAATATGACTTATCAATGAGGGACATGGAGAGAGGAAGGGGGGCTGAGTCCAGCCTCAGGGCCCGTGGCGGCTCTCCACGGCCCTGGGCGTGAAAGCCTAAGTCGTTATTGACTATTAATTACTGCAATTTATTATATGGTCTCATCCCCTGTTGATTCTCACTGCTAGGTTCATTCAATATACCGTAATACCGTCTTTCATAATGTGACTGGAACCAAGGTTCGTTCACTGAATAAACACACAACTGGTAGCGTGCGTTACTAATCACTAAACTTATTATTACCCATTTACGATTTGATTGCCGCTGAGCGTGGCTGCGCCAGTGTTTGTTGTTTATTGTAGCAGCTGCCCCGTGGGGCGAAGCGGGGAACACAGCGATGACAGAGTGCATTCTGCTCATAAGTCAGGCAGCATTGCGCGTCACAGGAACTCATGTCACCACGGACAGTTAAACGATGACTGGGGCTACTGGAGCTGAGTCATATCCTACTCGTGCAACTGTACCTGTCAACGAAGCAGGCTGACGTGTGACACAAGTAAACAAAGAATAGTTCCCGTCTCGACCGCCGGCAATCAAATCGTGAAAGGAAAATAGACTACTATACAATAATCATTTACAGAGTCCTCACGCAACAGGCTGCCAAGTACACAGTTCGCAGTCTCCGCTTGGTGATGTAGGCCTACCGCCGTTCAGCTCCCGTACCTGCCCGCACGTTGCGACCTCAGGACCTTCCGCTAGCGCCCACCACAATAGACTATAGCCTATTTTGTTTGAAGTAGTTAGTTATTGTTGCTTTCAGGGGCGGAACAGCTATGTTGCAATATTCGCAATATTGAGAGAAAAAAGCAACTACGTAAGGGCATAGTCAGAATTTTGAAGGGTGGCAAAAATTCTCGGCGATCGTACAATGTCGGCTCGTAGAAGGTCCTTCGTATCGCAATTGATTGTTACAAGACAGAAGGATGCCCAATAGAGTTCTGATTTCAAGCCCAGATGTCAGTGCCAAATGACACGCTTTAATGGCTCTAATCCAAAAGATTTACACACTCGTAGCAGAAGTCATGCGATTGTTATTATTATTATTATTATTATTAGTCTATTATTATTATTATTATTATTATTATTATTATTAAGTATTTTATACAAATTGTTACTCTGAAATATCAGGGGTGGGGACAGTTGACAACCTCCTGGCAGTGTAACGCTACGTGACCTGGATGCAATGGGCAGTGATTCAACTTCGTCTTGAGTCGTTTCGTATCAAAATTATTTTCGTACGCACATTACTACGCATTAGTCTGCCTGCTTGTTTGTCGGGAGACTGGCGAGCGGAAGTAGTTTTTGTTGTTTTAGCTGCTGAGCATGGCTGAATTCCTCATAGCTGTCCTAGCATGGGGAAAACAAAACAGAACTTGCTTATATTCGTAGAATCTCGTCTTTCATGCTTGCATCATCAGTATAGCTGTTCTTAGGATGACTGCGTTGATTTCGGGGTTGTCATGTTTTTATATGTCTGGTAAACAGAATTAGGAATTTGTTGGTTTCCCATACCTACACAGGAATATCGCGGATTTGAAACTTTGCATGGGCTCCATGTTGGTTAAGGCATAAGGAAAACCTCTATGATGGTATTTCATCCCCTAATTTACTAGGGTCATTCCTAGGGAGAGTGAAGGGATGCAAGTTTGAACATGGGCGTAGGACTCAGAGCAACACAGGTGTATGTGCGTGCTGAGTCATCATGTCCTCTCTGACATAGGCCTATCACACAGCTGCGGCAGGTGCACTCATAGCAGATAACCTGTTGGGGAAGTGGTTTAGAGGAAGGTAACAGTGCCAGTTTCAAAGTTTTACCAAATTGTTGGAATATTCTCCAGTTAAGCGGTAGGCCTACTCGGTTATTATACGCGGACAAGGATACCAGGCGTTTGTCATGAATAATAACTGACTGTTTGCTTTAAGAACATCAGTGAAGACTAGATTTGGTTCAGTTTTGCTAGTGTTAAGCCAAAGAGAGATGAATCAGGCCTCAAGGGGATACTTCTTGTTATAAATCTTATGGTTGCAATAGAATCTGATGTTGTTGTTTGAATCTTCAGTCTTTTGACTGGTTTGATGCAGCCCTCCATGCTTCCCTGTCCTGAGCTAATCGTTTCATCTCTACATTGCTTCCACACCTTACATCCTAGACGATCTGTTTAACATGTTCTAACCTTGGTCTACCCCTACAGTTCTTGTCCTCGACCATTCCTTCCATAACTAAGTTTTCTATTCCTGGTTGTCTTAGTATGAGTCCTACCAATCTATCTCTTCTCTTCATTAGCAGCCGCCAGAACCACCCCTTCTCTTCCAATCGTCTTAATACCTCTTCATTTGTTACCCTATCTACCCATCTGATCTTCATCATTCACCTGAACACCACTCCTCTTTTCTGGTGCGCCAAGTCAGAGTTTCACTTCCATAGAGTGCCAGTCAAATGGCTTTCAAAAATGACTTCCCAATACTTAAATCTATATTCGATATAAGCAGATTCCTTTTCTGTAGAAATGCTTTACTTGCCTGAGCCAACCTACCCACTATTTATAAACTACTCTCTTTGCTTCGTCCATCACTGGTTATTTTGCTTCCTAAGTAACAGAAGTATACAACTTCCTTTAGCTTTTCACCTGCCAATTTGACGTCCATAGGGGTTTCTGATTTATTTCAGCTGCATTCAGTTACTTTTGTTTTTGTTTTACATTTATTGATTTTCACTATGAATTATTTGCTTAAGATGGAGTCCATACCATTTAAAAATTTGTTCAAATCCTCTGGTGAATCAGCTAAGATGAAGATGTCATCATCAAATCTCAGTGTTGAAATCATTTCTCCTTGAATCTTTGCTCCTTCCTTTGCATGGACAGTGGACACCAGAAAGTCCAATTAGGCCTACAAGATCGTCGGATAACACTCGCCAACTTCTAGAATACCGGTATCTATAATGGTGATTTTTGTAAATCTGCTTATTAACTTACTTACCTTAGTAATTCTTGTTTGGAAGTTATTGCTACAGTTAAATATACATAAATGGGGATTGCAATTGCAGTCCTGTAATTTAATGCTAAGCAACCTTCAAGTTTTACACAAAATAATGCTTACGTGTCCGATACCGCCCGTACTTTCCCTTAGTAGTGCGATTGGTCGGAGAGGATATGATTACTCAGCGTTGCCAATCTCGCGTCAGTATTGAGACACGTACGATTTCGCCCTCTTTAAGGACGGCCCAAAAGAATTTCGGATGAAATACCATCACACATGTTGTCCATGTAACTTGTTCAATATGTATGCAAAATTTCACCGAGATCGGGAGCTTGACGTTCGATCGATTCCCGTGTAGATATGGGAGAAGCCAACAGCTAGACCATGCTAGTTACCAGGCTTTGAATCCCGAATATTGGAGTGGAATATTCACGTGCCATCTAGAACCCACACTCGCCGTTAATTTTGGGCAAAGTCGTATACCGGTATGAGCAACTCCTTCACCACTAATTAATAGGAAATAGTGACAGGAATAATGTGTATCTCATATCGTAGCATTGCACATATTTCTGTAGAATTGTCACTAAATACGTGGTGCCACGAATAATAATAATAATATAATAATAATAATAGAAGCAGTCATTTCGAAATTATTATTATTATTGTAGTTTTGGAAGTATATTTAAAGACGCTTGACGTGTGGCAGAACGGTGCTCGTATGTCTAATATTCTCTGAATAGCTTGAGTCCCAAAGCGTGCCACCATATAGTAGCCCATTTGATCTAGCTTCCAAAACTGCCGTAAATCAAAGTAGCATGAAGACAGAAAAAAAAGAAAGAGGTATGGAAATAGGAACCATCACTGCCAGCTGGGAGAGCACCGCCCTAGGCCGAAGTGTCACTCTGATTGGGGCAGTCATTCAGAAACAGAAAAGAGCATTTATGGTCACTGATTGGCGGCTGTTCTGTAATCATCACTCGTTCAAGCATGGCAACCGAGACTGCTTACCTCTGTCACAACATTGGTAGTTATTGGCTTGATAGTCCTGCAAGGCCTTTTGCCATCTCCAGAAGTTTGCGCCACTCCAATTCTTAATTCTTTGAGTCCTTATATTGTCGCCTCATCGACAAGACCCGCTGTGTGACTGATGGCATTCTCCCCAAGATAGGTCACGACTCCATGCTATAGGTGGACATACAGAACAAATAACTTTGCGTTATTTTCCTCTTTACATGGGCATACGTCAATTATCTTTAAGGAATTCCTTTGCTGGTCCATACAGGTTTATCCATACACGGTTGGGGAGGGGGATAACTAGTTGTAAGGAAGGGACTGGAGGAGGGGATATCACATTTGATCCCCACCGTTGATATATGGTCCCTTAACGTGCAATACATTGTATCCCACAATGCTCTTTTATTCCAATACTAGCAACCCGCCCCGGCTTACGTGAATTACGTGATACGCGCTTTTTTTTTTGGATGTCAATGAACTACGACCTATATCCGTTTTACGTCTCGGCATGATGGGTTAAAATCACTGACTGGACTATGAATTATATTATCATGGAGATACATGTGCAACGAATTCTTGTCAGACGTAATTTAAGAAAGGCGAGGTGCATGAAACACAAATCCTCCTTCCGTCCAATCTTAACTTGACTGTGTATTTTGCGGAACGAAAAGTTCACAAGCGAAATGAAGAAAAGCCGAGTTGCACTTCCCGGGAAACTCCAAACACAACCACTCTTCTCTGAAGTCTTAACTCAACACAACTCGACAGTTTGCCCCTAGCTAGCTCGTAAACTTTCGCCTCAGTAATTGAATGGAGATTGTTAGAAGAAATGAAAACGTAAAAACACTTGTAGTGGGCGATGTATTGAAGAAAGAGACATGCACTCGCGGACATTTTTGTAGAACTTTTCATGCTGAACAATTCTTACAACCATAGTATATTGATATTTTTAACGGCTTGCCCAGCGTAAGCTTAAAAAGTGCACGGAGGCCAGGTTTCTTCTACGACATTTTCACTGAAATCGTTACTGCTTGGCTTCCTTTGATCGTAAATAAATTATTTTCTACAGAAACCTTCCTTGAGATATCCTTTACATGATGGTGAAAACCGCATCAAAATGCATCCAGTGGTTCTCGAGATTACCCGTGACTTCCAAGAATCGGGGACTTTGTTTTATACTAAGTAGAGATTTTCCTTATGGTTGGTCACGTCTCCCAGCCGTAGGTGGATGTGCCGTCCAACAGAACAATTCACTTTAGGTTCCTTTTCCTGTGTGGTGGTATAAAGAGAAATGAACCTTAAATACAGGGTCTTTCATATAAAATAAGAGCGCCAAGCGGCGGCTTTGTTAACCGTAGCTGCGGTCACCTTGGCCGAGCTTTTGGTGCGCCAAGGCCCCCTGCTTTAAGCCTGTGTACAATCCTATATGATGCAGTGGCCTTGCTAGCGTGAGTACAATGCTGAAATCTTACTTTAGTTAGTTAGTTAGTTAGTTAGTTATTGCTGATGAAACCGAAACCCCTATAGTATTGAAAGCGCGCGCATAGTACATACGATGGCTGTTTTTTTTTCTAGTTCCGATGGACTGTATAAAAATAACAGATTGACATTATCAAACTTGACCTTGCAATAAGCGTGCAGTTGCTCAGTCACCAGTCTAAACCTCAAGTGCTAACATAGTGAGACAGTTATCATTGCAACATCGTATTTTTTTATGTAAAACTTATTTTAAGTACGAGTCGGCTCGGCGGGTACGTGATGCATTTGTTCAACAATTTCCTGATGAAGTGCCACCTTCACTAGCACAGATTCACGTAATTGCAAATAAGTTTGACACTACTGGCTCGGTGCTCAATAAAAAAAGATGCCCGCACACGAACAGTTTTAACAGAGGATGAGCTAGATGACATTGGCGTGAATCTTGAAGGTCTCCGAATAAATCACTCACAAAATTAGCACAAGTAGGGGTTTCGGTTTCATCAACAATAACTAGCTAACTAACTAAAGTAAGATTTCAGCATTGTACACACGCTAGCAAGGCCGCTGCATCATATAGGATTGTACACACGCTTAAAGCAGGGGGCCTTGGCGCGCTAAAAGCTCGGCCAAGGTGACCGCAGCAGCGGTTAACAAAGCCACCGCTTGGCGCTCTTATTTTATATGAAAGACCCTGTATACTGTACTGTAGGGGTGCATAAATACATGAAATAAACGTTTATACAGTACAATGAATAAATTTAAAGCGATTTTGTTATCCTTATGCTGCCACACAGGAAAATAAACCTACGTGAATTATTGTTCTGTTGGACGGCACATCCGCCTATATGTTACTCCTTCCAAGCAATCTGCGAATTGCCAGTGTGAAAACACGTAGTCTGCGAGTGACTCAGCTGACTGGTCTAATGAGGTGCGATGCCACTGAATAATTAGCGCAGGTGGGGGGGGGGGGCTTGGCTTCAACCAACTATCGCTATGGCTGGGCTGCCAAGCTCCACCCATCGCATTCTCTTTTCACTTCCTACGTGTGACGTCATGCGCAAGCCTACTTCACAGTATCCGTGGATGAGGTATACGTCTGGGAGGCGCGACCAATCATACGGGAAATATTGGAAAAGAAGAGCATTGTGGGATAAAATGTATCGTTGCTGCGCCTGCGAAATCTGTCATGCGATAATGACGTTCACTTTCATTCTTCCTACCTGATACAGTCCAACTGAACAATTCACTTCGGGTTATTTTCCTCCAACTTAGAACATTGCACGATTGTTACGCGGGGCTATCCACATGTAGCTGAGGGCGGTTAAGGTTAAATTATAGAAGAGAACATTCTTACACAGCGGGTCTTTCAGGTGCCGCGATGATAACTTACTATCTTCTCTTGCACAACGATTCTGCCATATAAATTATTGGTCTTCCATCTTCCTAGTTCCTTCCGGCTTATCTGAAATACTATATCGTCACCGTGCAAGCAATATCCATTCTGTGGCAAAGTTGTTTACTTCCATATTTTACTTTAAAACTGGACACCCCCTGAGTCACATGTGGACTCAAAGACCATGTTGCTAACGTTTTAATTTTTAAAAGACCATGCTGCTAACGTTTTAATTTTAAAAATCAATGTATGTAGGTTTAAATTTGTATAACTTCGTGCCTCACTCGGCTTTTCATTTCTGATGAGTTTGCTATCCACTTCTGTCTTCATTTTCTGTAGTTTATTATATGGCATACAGTAATATTAAATCCAAAACCCCGTGGTGCTACAGTCCATGAAGAGCCTAGGCTTACCAAGCATCCGCTACCCAGCCATTTAGCCGGCAGATTATGGGATGATGCGTGGTCAGCACGTCGGATCCCCTCGGCCGTTAATCTTGGTCTCTGTGACCGGGGCGTTGCCTCACAGTCAGACAGCCACTCAATTATCCTCACGAGGCTGAGTGCACCCCGTTTCAGCCCTCACGTGAGTTTCTAAAATTCCTGACGGAGCCTGAAATCGAACCCAAAGCCTCTGGGGAGAGGCAGACGCACTACCCCTACATCACGGGGCCGGTCCAGTAATATTACGTGATGAAATTATGTGTATATGTGAATTTATGAGACCATTTATTCAGTTTTTCCTATACAAACTGTTAGTTGTAGCTCTTCAGTCGCTCAACAAGAATTTGCCCAATGATTGGGTGTGGTACAATGCACAAATATACAATATAAAATAAAAATATTAATAGTGATCACTAGAGCCCGGATTTGTTAGCACAATCAAATGGTGAAATAAGCAAGCATATAAGCACGAAAAATGAAACAAATAAACACACAAAAAAAATACGCAAATAAAAATAAAAATTAGATCATAATATATTGTTTCATGCAATTCTTACCTTACGTCAGCTTGTTACAGTACATGAGGAAAGTCATCTTGAGATTTTCGTGTGAGAAGCTCCGTCGATTGTCAGTGAATTTTTTTATACAGTGAAAATGATCTCTCAATGTCGCATGATGTTACAGGAGTGAATTCCTCTTCGATATACGTTTCTGTACCAGAAAGCATTTTAGACATTTTACACAGTGTTTCGTAACCTGGGGGTTTCGTTAATACCTTACTGAGGTTCTCAAAGGCAGTTATAGCAATACTGCGAGTCTCTGAAGACAACGTTACTGAAATTTCATCTATCAAAGAAAGTGAATGTTCCAAGGTATTATTTGGAGCTTCTAACTGTGTTATAATAGCAGGTAATTTGGAGAAACGGTTATGCATGTACTCTATCTTATCTTGGATGCAAATACAGTGAGCCCAGGAATGTTCTCCGCAGTGCCTACAAGCTGCTGTGAGAGATTACGTCACGAGTTACGTTGGCAGCACGGCTGTCGCTTGTATCATAACAAACACACAGTAAACTTTATACTCACCACAGCCATTCATAACTGATGCTAGAAGTGCTGATGACACACATGCTCACTTATTGCAATACACACTGACGAATTCGACAGCCCACAGCCCATACATGTAGTCTTCACCCTATCAAGGACACCGTGCTACCAACTAAACTGATGACGCAACCACTCGCAGCCTCACGTAGCCGCTGCGGAGAACATTCCCGGGCGCCCTGTATTAGCAAAACATGCCTGTGCTGCGGCAATGCTAGCTGCATCTTCTGCATTTAAGGAGTACAACACTGTTTTTACTTCATTGAAATGTTCTGCGTAGTGTGTCACAGCCTCTAACCACAAATTTGTAAGGGCTTCATGAAATATTTGGACTCTAATCGGTGACTTTAAAAACATTTTCTTCACGCCAGAGACAAGAATATCCATGCCTTTATATTGGCTCCTAACTGTTTCAGCGACATGATGTAAACAAACGTGAGCAAGACACGTCAGATCAACTAACTTAGGATGAAGGACGTTTAATCAAGTTCCTGCTTGAACAATATATGGTGCAGCATCACTGAGAAATAACAATACAATTGTCATACCGTGCCCTTTCTGGCCATAAGATAGCTAACGAGTCATTGAAAAAATTTTGAATAGTCATGTACTCGGTCATGTACCGTACTTATATATTAAGAAGATATGATCTACTGCCTGATTTCATAGCAATAACTACAGCGCTACATACACATAGTCCTGCTGCATCTGTGGTTTCATCAATAGAAATCCATATTTTTACGTGCTTTATTTGATCCCGAACATGACAAATTACGTCTTAAAAACACTTTTGCAAATAGTTTTTCGCAATGTAGTCTACATTCATCCGGCACCCTTCTGCTTGTGTATTTTCCTAACAATCCCCGAAGCTGCTCATTATTTACCGCCTAATCACAGTAGAAGATATTCGGCGGGGCATTCCAAGTTTCTCTCGTAATTTCAACTAAGCAGTGTTATTTCACAACATCCTGGGGCTTCCCCCTTTTACACGTATAGCGTATTGCTTATTGGTCGATATAAAATGGGGAACGAATTGCTTGAATGATAAAATATGGCTAGGAGTTAAAATTTACTTTTAAATGTACATGTTTTGGTCAAAATAAGCTATTTTAATTAAAAATCATAAAATAAGTAAGCAAGCCCGTATTTCAGCGAAAAAGGCATTTATAAGCATTACGCTTAGAAATCCGGGCTCTAGTGATCACAAATAATGCATGTAGGCTAATCTTTTTTCAGGAGTGTCTTTTTTTAATGTATATTAGTACCTATAAATACTGTAGGCCTACATTGTGGCCCCACCCAGTCATTGGGCAAATTAACAGTGATGAAATTGTATTATTTAAATTCCAATTGTTGCTAGTAATATTGTATAGAATAATGCGTCACAAAATTCAATTGACTAGGAATGGTAACGTCAGGTTCCTATAGGCCTAATTACTATTTCCTGTTCGATATCTACTGGCCAGTTCTTTGTTTTCTTCTAAATCTGATCACTATCAATACAGAGATGTAGATGTCATGTAGAGACACTGTTGTACTTTAGGGCGAGGATAGTGATGATACTGATGATGATGATGATGATGATGATGATGATGATGATGGTGATTGTAACGACTATATTAATGTATCAGGTGAAAACTCCATTCCACTATCACCGTTATTTGAATCTCAGCCATTCGGATGAAAGGCCAACTGCTGAGACCCCACACCATCACATCCTCCATTAAATAAAGCGGAAATATTACTTTAAAATCTATGCCTATTTTCGTTGCCATAATATACAGTAGTCTACGTATTCTTTTTACACCCAATTGATGACACCCAGAGACACAATTGCACTTTGGAATGAAGATGATGATTGTCTCGACAGTAAAATGTGGATCGGTTAGTGCACGAGTCCTAGCTCCGTTAACCTGAGAGGCATGTGGATCGCGGACGATGAGGATTGATGTGGTGTGGAGAGGGGGGAGGGATGGGGGTGTTCCCGGTCCGTGCGTAGTAACAGAACCAAATACATTGGTCGGTGACTCACTCACTCATTTGCAACACCACGGTTGTTTAGGCAACGGCCCTATGTTAGCAGTATTGGAATAGAGAGGAATTCCAGATAACACGGCGGGCTGTTGACAGGTCCTTCTCTTCCTGCCTCCTGCGTGGTGGTGCAGCGGTCAAGCTGTTGGCCTCTCACTAAGGTGGACCGGGTTCGATTCCCGGTCAATGCATGTGATATTTTCGAAGCGAAATGCAATGTCCTGTGGTTCGGATTCCACGTAAAACGGAGGTCTCGTAGCTCATGGTCGCATGATTAATGGTCACGTAAAACTAAAAGCTTCCTTTCTTCCTTCCTTCACCTCACCCCCGCCCCGCAAGTTCACAGAGTTTGGAACCGAGCAGTATACAGTATAGCCCCGCATAACAATCCATTAAGGTTCATTTTCCTGTGTTACTCAGTACAGAATAACCCGAAGTGAATTCTTCGTTTGGAATGTAACTTACTGTATATCCACATAGGCCTTGGAGGCGTGACTAGCGCCAAGGGAAACAATGCAAGTGTTTACGAGCAGCGTCTTAAAATGTTTATGAGTTAGGTGTTATTGAGTTATCGACGCAGCAGATTAATATCCCTTCCAATCTTCGCAAATTAGTTTTGCCTTTGTTAATTTCATCTCTTTATTTCACGGCGATAATGTGTGCGCTCCTATGTGTAGGCAATGTTTGTTTATTCCTATAATCAATAGACACTGACAGCTTCCTTCCAACTCCTCATCTCTCAATAACTCTGTGCGCTAGGTTGTTAGTTCTTGTTTCATGCTTAAAGACGGGCACGAAGGAGTGTTTCAAGCTCACCTTTTGGTAATGTAACTGGTAATCCCGAGTGTATCAATTAATGAAATAAGTGAATTGTTACACACTACATTTAACAGCAGGACACACACTGAAAGAACGTCCATTAAAAACTTAGGATGGTTGGTTCCTCAGTTTAGGGGCTGCGACTACGAGGTCATGCAGCCCCGTGTACTTTGGGGGTGTGTAGAATCTGTCTGATAACTGGTGTTAATTGTGATGGCTGTATTAGTGTGTGTTATCTGTTTTTAATTTAAGTAAGGACTGCAGACATTCAATTTTCAAGTAGTTCCTACTTTTGCTACCAAACGCCACCGTCAACGACAACTAGTTCTGAACTTGGTTACTAGATGCCACCATAGTCGGCTCCTGGCGACGAACTTTGGATCCCAAGAGCGTCAGTCAAATCTTAACTAAAATTTAGCTTTACACAAGTGTAATTAATGGAAGGTACTTTTACATGCCATAAATCTATGATATGGGACCGCCGGCTTTACTTCCCCACCGAAGAAAGGCATACTGAGGGGTTTTTAATGCTCTTAAAAATCCGACGACTTCGGCCGGGTTTGAACCCGCGATCTTGGGCATAGAAGCTCAGTGTGCTACTAAAAATTGTAATATAACTGTTAAATGATGGGATTGCATGTAACTTACAGCATAAATACGCACTGTATGTACGAGCGAAACATGTCATCAGATCAAAATTTGTCATTTTTCAATTTCTTTTTCTTTCTGAGTTCATAGAACCTTCCTCTTCAAATCACTGCAACAACTTCTTTGATATGTATCATACTTTTGAAGTTATGACCAAAGACGTGCAGGGGAGTTTTTGAAGTTTTCCTACACATTGGTAACATCGTTGCTCGTTTTCCGTAACTATGGATTTTCAAATCCGTTTCCTTAGTAACTGCCAGAGTTTTCAAGATAATGAAGTGTCATTTTGTATACACATGTATCTTATGGGGAAGAATAATATGACCTAGAACTGTTGCTGTACATATCATACTTTAAGTTTTTATTCAGTGAAAATGTTTGTAAAAAAGTTCCACTTTAAACTTTAAAAAAATATTTCTTTACGGATTTCAATGATTCTAGGTCAATCTCTAGCTACTGCTTTAGTAAATACAATGAAAAAATAATTTTAGAAAAACAATGATATTTATGTAAAATATCTGGGAAACGGAGGAACAAGGCACAACATGCAGCTGCCATTTTGAATGCCTAATTTCCTGAAATGCATTCGCCATATGTCATGTAAATACACGGACATATTGGAAAAGCATAGTGTGATTGGCAGACCAAATTACAATTCATTACTACTTTCTGTTGCTGAGGAAAACGAAAGTGTAATAGGCCTATACATGATTTTTGGTTGTTAAAGGTGTAGGTCCCCCCTTAAGCTACTTTTCAAAAGTAACATCGTAACTGTTACCGTTACTTTCCAAAAATAGTAACGAAGTTACACTTACCGTTCCTTTCCTAATAATAGTAACGAAGTTACACTTACCGTTCCTTTCCTAATAATACACACATCAAAAAAAGTTTTGCATCACCTCGGTTCCAAGAGTTCCGGAACCTTTAAATACAAAGGGAATAGAGATCACAAACAACATTTCAGCTCGTTTTATTGCTCATGAGACCCACACATTGCATGTTGTACCATCATACAGCTAGACTTTCAGCATTTGTGGTCCAGATTGCAGTACACACCACTACCTCTAATACCCAGTAGCACGTCCTCTTGCATTGATGCATGCCTGTATTCGTCGTGGCATACTATCCACAAGTTCATCAAGACACTGTTGGTCCAAATTGTCCCACTCCTCAACGACAATTCGGCGTAAATCTCTCAGAGTGGTTGGTGGGTCAAGACGTCCATAAACAGCCCTTTTCAACATATCCCAGGCATGTTCGATAGGGTTCATGTCTGGCGAACATGCTGGCCACTGTAGTCGAGCGATGTCGTTATCTTGAAGGAACGCATTCACAAGATGTGCACGATGAGGTCGAGAATTGTCGTCCATGAAGACAAATGCCTCTCCAATATTCTGCCGATATGGTTGCACTATGGGTCGGAGGATGTCATTCAGGTATCGTAAAGCCGTTTCGGAGCCTTCCATGACCACCAATGGCGTACGTCGGCCCCACATAATGCCACCCCAAAACATCAGGGAACCACCACCTTGCTGCACTCGCTGGACAGTGTGTCTAAGACGTTCAGCCTGACCAGGGTGCCTCCAAACACGTCTCCGACGATTGTCTGGTTGAAGGCATATGCGACACTCATCGGTGAAGAGAACGTGATGCCAATTCCGTGGGGTCCATTCAGCATGTTGTTGGGCCCATCTGTACCGCGCTGCATGGTGTCGGGGTTGCAAAGCTGGACCTCGCCATGGACGTCGGGAGTGAAGTTGCGCATCATGCAGCCTATTGCGCACAGTTTGAGTTGAAACACGACGTCCTGTGGCTGAACGAAACGCATTATTCAACATGGTGGCATTGCTGTCAGGGTTCCTCCGAGCGGCAATCCGTAAGTAGCGGTCATCCACTACAGTAGTAGCCCTTGGGCGGCCTGAGCGAGGCCTGTCATCGACAGTTCCTGTATCTCTGTACCTCCTCCATGTCCGAACAACATCGCTTTGGTTCACTCTGAGACGCCTGGAAACTTCCCTTGTTGAGAGCCCTTCTTGACACAAAGTAACAATGCGGACGCGATCGAACTGCGGTATTGACCTTCTAGGCATGGTAGAACTGCAGACAACATGAGCAGCGTACCTTCGTCCTGGTGGAATGACTGGAACTGATCGGCTGTCGTACCCCCTCCGTCTAATAGGCCCTGCTCATGCATGGTTGTTTACATCTTTGAGCAGTTTTAGTGACATCTATGAACAGTCAAAGGGACTGTATATTGGATACAATATACACAGTCAACGTCTATATGCCGGAGATCTGGGAACCGAGGTGATGCAAAACTTTTTTTGATGTGTGTAGTAACGAAGTTACACTTACCGTTCCTTTCCTAATAATAGTAACGAAGTGACACTTACCGTTTCTTTCCTAATAATAGTAACGAAGTTACACTTACCGTTCCTTTCCTAATAATAGTAACGAAGTTACACTTACCGTTCCTTTCCTAATAATAGTAACGAAGTTACACTTACCGTTCCTTTCCTAATAATAGTAACGAAGTTACACTTACCGTTCCTTTCCTAATAATAGTAACGAAGTTACACTTACCGTTCCTTTCCTAATAATAGTAACGAAGTTACACTTACCGTTCCTTTCCTAATAATAGTAACGGTGTTACATTTACCGTTCCTTTCCTAATAATAGTAGCGAAGTTACACTTACCGTTCCTTTCCTAATAATAGTAACGAAGTTACACTTACCGTTCCTTTCCAAAAATAGTAACGAAGTTATACTTACCGTTCCTTTCCTGATAATAGTAACGAAGTTACACTTACCGTTCCTTTCCAAATAATAGTAACGATGTTACACTTACCGTTCCTTTCCTAATAATAGTAACGAAGTTACACTTACCGTTCCTTTCCTAATAAATAGTAACGAAGTTACATTTACCGTTCCTTTCCTAATAATGGTAGCGAAGTTACATTTACCGTTACTTTCCTAATAATAGTAACGAAGTTAAACTTACCGTTACTTTCCTAATAATAGTAACGAAGTTACACTTACCGTTACGTTCCTAATAATAGTAACAAAGTTACACTTACCGTTACTTTTCCTAATAGTCTAATAGTAACGAAGTTAAACTCACCGTTTCTTTCCAAAAATAGTAACGAAGTTAAACTTGCCGTTACTTTCCAATAATAGTAACGAAGTTAAACTTACCGTTACTTTCCTAATAATAGTAACGAAGTTACACTTACTTTCCTAATAATTGTAATGAAGTTACACTTACCGTTACTTTCCTAATAATAGTAACGAAGTTACACTTACCGTTCCTTTCCAAAAATAGTAACGATGTTAAACTGACCGTTCCTTTACAAAAATAGTAACGAAGTTATACTTACCGTTCCTTTCCAAATAATAGTAACGAAGTTATACTTACCGCTACTTGTCGAAAATAGTAAGGAAGTAATACTTACCTTAGCTTGCCAAAAATATTAACGAAGTTACCGTTACAATTATTGTCAAAGCGTTACTTTTTTGTAAACAATATAGATGCATAATAGCATTTTCCCCGCCACTATAATTCACTTGAATTGAACGGAATAGTCGATTCCTGTAATATGGAAAAACAAAATAAACTATCACAAAACAAAACTATGACTACAACGCTACAACAACAAAATTGTGGGAAGATTTCTATTCTCAGGCCTCCAAATGAATGGTCTACAAAAATATATGACAGAATTATGGCGGCACAAAAGAGCATTTGGAATGTTTATGGCACCAATGCGGGTAACAGATAGGCGCATTATTCGCAACTTTCAAATCCATTATAAATTCACAGTTCGTGTATTGTTATTGTTTGTGTTGAGATGGGCTGGTTCCATTCCCACGTGGTATTTGATCCATCTTGAAATCTTAGCGAACAATTTCGTTACTTCGCTACTTTTAAAAGTAACAGCTACTCCTCAACCCTGTCTCTAGTTTACTCCCCCTTCTGTAGTCCAAAACATATAGGCTACAGTAGCCTATATAGGCAATTTAATTGTTCAGGTTATTTTTTCGCATGTCCCAGTCATTGAAATTATGTTGTGTTAGGTATTGTTGTTTTAAGGGGCGGAACTACGAGGTCATCTGCCGCTTTATGTTGTGTTGACTGACTGGAAAGTTGTCAGGAAGTCAACATTGATAATTGGCTTCCATGCTCTCTATACTGTTTGTAGCCAACCTGCCAGTTTGGTCAGTTTATTAGCAAATAAGCAATCCGCCCCGACTTTGCTTGGTATCTTTAACGGATTACCCAGCGTAAGCTTAAAAGGCGCACTGACGGCAGGTCCCAGACGCAATTCAGAAAAGCCGAGGTGAACAGCGAAACTCCAAACACGTAGGCCTACTGTAGTTTATACTCTTCTATGAAGTCTTAACTCGACAGTTTGATGCTGGCTAAGGCTGGAGTGATAAGGCTCACTCGCTAGCTCGCAAACTCGCTCCGAAGCTAGTAATTAAAATTTCCACTAAATGGAGGTTGTTGGAAGAAATGGAAATGTAAAACACTAATAGTGTGCGATGTATTAAAGGTGGAGATAAGCGGTCGCGGACGTATTTGTAGAACTTTTCATGCTGAACAATTCTTACTCACATTTTTAACGGTTTACCCAGCGTAAGCTTAAAAGGTGCACTAACGGCAGGTTTTTCTTCGACTCGATTCACTGAAATCGTTTTTGCTCGGCTTCCTTTGGTCATAAATAAATGCTTTTCAACAGAAACCTTCCTGGAGAAATCTTTTATAGAATGGTGAAAACCGCATCATAATCCATCCAGTGGTTCTTGAGATTACTCGTTTCATCCAAGAATCGGGGACTTCGTTTTATACTACTGTATGTCTGTCTGTTAGTCAGCCCAAAGGCTGGTTGAATCCTCAAAAAATATCGCCGTTAGGTTATGTCGGTAGATACCCACAAAAACCCAAGGCAGCGCTATATTGAGGCGTACTAGGCAAGAAGAGGAGTGAGGTAGATTGCCATTGCTTTCCTCACTAAGTTAGAACAGTGTACTGTGCCCAACTCTAGGAATGGGTATTCCAAGTTTCAGACACCTAGATATCAAGGGAAAGGCTGTAGCAGCGTTTGAAAGTTCGGATATTTGAATATCGCGCTACATTGCTTCTCGAAGCCTTTCGAAGGAAATTACCGATAGTTGGATGGTAAATGACGTAGCGAGTAACAGCAGAGGTGGAGACTATTTATTGATTAAATAGTTAACTATGGAGCAGAGACTTGAGACTGGGATCAGATTACTGGCACGGCCAAATAAAAGAGAATGCAAATAGTATCAAGTAAATCGGACCAGGGATTCAAGAGATATGAGGATTTCTAGATATCAGGCGATGACGCGTGACCCTGACCGTTTTTGTATAAAAGCAAGCTGGAGCATGCTTAGTTAGCTCAATTGATCACCAGCACTTGGCGAACAAGTTGCGTCTACGCTGAGCCAAGGCACATGGTTGCCACGTCTACGAAGAAGTACTTTTCAAATCGTGATAGTCACGAGAAGTGCTGCGCAAACGAGTTGGAACTTAGTAAGTTTCTGGTGAGGAGAATCACTGAGGTGATTGTATTTCTACAGACATTGGTGGAAATATTTATATTTCCAAAAGGACATATGCTAGACTTGGTCTAGAAAATAGTATTTGTCACAGTCCAATAGTAAATTAATACTTGGATGTTTAAATCCATTTAAAGTCAGTTTCATATTTTGTAACTATTTAACCACTTCGATCCGTCAGTACATTGAAGAATAGTCTATAACGGTGGCGTTCATTAGTCTACGCAAGGGAAACTGCAAGTTGTCTAGCGCATGGCAGATGGTGATATACAAACCATGCCCAGGGAACGATCTTCAGAACAGCCGTTAACTGCTTAGACTGTCAACGTTTTTCTTGTACTGATGAGATTACAGTGAGTTGGGTTACAACTGACACATTTAAGAAGAGATCGCTTAGATCTGACCTATTTCAACAAACTGTTATGGCTTTGTTAGAAGCCCATATTAAAATGGAACCACAGTCATTTAAAACGTCGAAAGATACTACCACTATGTCTGACTAGACGATTTGTGGGTCTACAATGGCGGCCGATACAAGGATTATACGTGCTTGTCCGCTAGGGCATGTCTACGGATAAATCTGGTATAGACCAGGTTTACGACACTTCAAGAACATCAAGAAATGTAAGCCACATTTGAATTATTTTATGCTTAGCTAATTGGAACAAACTATTTTTTCTGCAGATGACCAACACATTTTTTTCGTCATATTTAAAGCTTGTAATGATTTACGCAAGACTAGTTAGATTTATTCTGAGCATTTTCAGCACTCAGAACAGTTTAGGATCGATGACCGAGCATTTTGAGCATTTATTTGAATTTTTCATATTTTTGGGAAATCAAGGTAATCAGCCGATGTAACTGTAAAAGTTAAATTTATTTTTGTTGAGGAATGGATATTTTTTCCATATTCGAAGGTTCGAACATGTGGATTCTCACATAATGAGATGATAATTCAACATATTTGAAATAATAATAATAATAATAATAATAATCCACTAATAATAATAATAATAATTTTCATAATTTTTCTAAATAATTCTTGGATATTATATTTTATAATAATCATATGTATTGAGAAAGAGCCTATGAAGTAGTTGAAACATTTCTAGTTTGGAACAGGAGATTTTACGAAGGAGAGTGGTTAGCGCAAGCCCGCATTCAACCTACATTTCAGTTCTGGTTGAACAGTTGATATTTGCTATGAGCAAAGTATATGTTTCATATAACACGGAGAGGCATGAAACGGGAAGCAATTGATATTTGTATCAAATAGGATTTTTGTATTTATATAAAATCATGACGTAAATACACTTCGAAAGTGAAATGAAGCTTTTCATAAGTATGGTAAAATCACGGGTTGAACTGAATGGTAAAATAAAATAAACTTGTCAGTTTATTAATCTTCCAGTGTTGATAACAAGCAGAGGCTTGATTTATTGTATAAATTTTGGGAAGATAATTTATGTGTGTGGAGTAGTTGAAATGCCATTCCCAGGTGCGCATGTTAAGTCGCAGGAATGAAGGTTTTTTCGAGCATCAATCAAATAGCAGGTTCGATGGCTCAGGTTTATAGTAGGAGTATTGGAGCCACACATTTCGTCGTATGAATAACCCGAAGGTTATTTCTTTGAAACCATCAGTTCTTATTTCAACCTTGTTTACGAATTCCATTTAGAATTTGATTTTGCTAGAACCCGGATTTGTCATGATAGTAGTTTATTCTTCTTCAGAGGAAGACCTTTGCCGTTGTTGTTGTTGTTATAATATTGTGTTCTTACACAAATAGTAGAATGGGCCACTGCCAATTTAAAATAATTCTTTAACCACGAAGAATTTGAAGGATATTTTCAATCCTAGTGCCATGAACTAAATGAATTCATTATAAGACTACAATTCTTATTTCCGCATTCTGTCGAAGAATTGCAAGTTGTGAAAGTTGCTAAAAATGGCCATAAATATAAACATTTTTTTCATAATAATTCCAAGTGGAAAATCTAATAATTGAATGGTTCAACCATTTATTGATCAAGTTGATGATTCAGAAATCATATGTTTTGTTTGGAACTTGAAGTTCATAATCGAGTCACTTCTCGAATGTTTAATGTCAGAAGAACAATTAATTGTTGTTGTGCTTCGCACAGTTCTTCGATGCTATGCTCAATGGTCAAATACTTTTCAGATGTTGTTAATATGTGTTAATAATTTGTGTTGCTACGATGATAATAATAGTTTCAACGATATATTTTGGAAAACTGGAAAACAAATGAAAGTTTAAGAAATTCTATAAACATTTATTCTACGAGTGTTAATATCATGTAAATAGTCAAACAGTGATCTACGTTATTTCCAGTATGGACAATTCATTTTGCACTGGAATAAAATGTTAATAATTTTGGAACACAGTCCACAGGACTAACAATCGGACTTGTGTTTTCAAAAAGATTGTCAGATGTGTTTGGAAGATTTCTGTATATTGTGTGTAAATAAGAGTGTGGATCGCCACACGTGGATGATGCTGCTTTGAGCATTATTCTTGCAGTCAGATTTTAACTTTAAATAAACTGAGATAATTTTACCAGATGTGTCTTACCCCATTAAATCTCCTTCTATCCTTATTGTTGCATTGAGCCAAAAATCAGCAAAGCATTTTTATAAATTTGATGTCGTTTTTGCGATTTGCTTTAACCCATCTGGCGCTCCGGGATATTTTGATTCTCGTGCTGACTGATTATTGGTAAAATGCATATGTGGTCGTGCGGACTCCGGTCTAAACGGGCACATAAAATAAGATAGAGAGAGAAATGGCTTCGAACGTGGGTCCCGATTTAGACATGGTCAATCGCATGCCGATTTGAAATTGTGATAATTTTTATAGAAATATTTTGGGAGTTGAGAGATGTCTGGTTTGGATGAATAAATTAGTAGGAAACCCAATTAGTGGGAAAATTAAAAATTTAACTGGTTAATAATTAGAATGGGTTTGATTATTTTTGATAATGGCTTAACCATTAGGGCGTCAAGTAAATTCAGTAGTAAACGTTCGATGACTGGAGATACACATTATTAGAATCCAGGTGGAGGATATTTGAGAACTAGCATATTTTTCTTGTGATATTGTGGTAAATGTAATTCGTAAAAGTAGAGACTTTTGTTTTTCCATCACGTCGACATTAGGACAAATCTCATTTTATTATAGTGTTCCAATTAGCTATTCATATTTCTTGTTCTAGTTATAAGCTTGTGTTTGCCACTGTTGTATACCCCTAAGTTTTGAATAATTGAAATTATGGAAGAAATGATGAGGATGATGAGGAGTTTGGAGGAGAGTTCAAAACAGGCTGGACTGCGTGTAGCAGCCATTATGAAAGAGAATACTGAGGCTTTAGAAAAGAAACTTAAAGAAAATTCTGATAGTTTGAAAGAAAGTTTAGATGATAAACTTAAAGAAAATTCTGATTCTTTAGAAAATAAATTAAAAAATAATTTGAAAGAAAGTTTAGATGAAAAACTTAAAGAAAATTCTGATTCTTTAGAAAATAAACTTAAAGAAAGTTTGGAGGATAAACTTAAAGAAAATTCTGATTCTTTGGAAAGTAAACTTAAAGAAAATTCTGATTCTTTAGAAAGCAGGTTAAAAGGTAATTTGAAAGAAAATTTAAACAGTAAATTTAATTCAATGGAAAGTAAATTTAAAGAGAATTCTGAAATTTTGAAAATGACACTTGAAAGTAAAATGAATAAATTATGCGATAAAACACATGAGCTCGAAACTTCATTAGCTACTAACGCTAGTTTAATGGACGATAAATTTCGCGATGCCGATCTTCGATCCCAAAGCTTAGCTGATAGGATAGAACATGGTCTTAGGAAAGTTGGTGAAGACATGGTCAACCTGGAAGTCAGAGTGAAGAAGGAGAGTAACGAGATGGGAATTCTAGTTGTTCAGCGTTTAACGGAACAATTCAAGGAACTTGTCATGGGAGAAATAAGAGAAGGAGTGATTCATGAATTGCAAACTGAGATTAAAACCACAGTTGTTAATGAAATAAAAGACACACTCAAGCTGGAGAATCAAGAGGGAATCAAGGAGATTAGGGAATCTTTGTCATCCCACATTGAAGTAATTGCCAAGGATATTCAAGCAACTCAGAAGGACATATCAGATATGACAGGGTCATTGAAAAGTCATGAGGCTGTTATGAACCAGATATCCATTGATGTTAAAGACAATTGTAAGGAGACTGAAGCAATCAAGAAGATGGCAGAAGAAAACCAGAAAGAACTTGAGGCTATGAAAACTCAAATAAAGGATGAGAAACAGTCTGATCATCTTTTGAAAATGCCGAATGTAAGGGGAAAGGAACAGATACAGATAAATCTAGGAGGAGCTAGAGAGACTGATAGACAGGATGAGGTCAGGACAGTATTTCAATCCAACCCCATAACTGTATTTAAGAATATAGAAGATAAGCCTTCTAAATTTTCAGGGCGAGATTCTGTAACACCCGTGGAATTTCTGAGAGAAGCAGGTGATTACCTGAAAGATTCTAAGATCCCTAAAGAAAGACAGATCAGGGTAATAGGGAAGTTCTTGGAAGGTCCCGCACTTTTGTGGTTTAGAGCATTTAGATCCACTCTAACCACGTTTGAGGAGTTTTCTCGTGGGTTATTGAAGAAGTTTTGGTCCCCTGAAACCCAACAGCAAGTTAGAGCAGAGTTGTATTCGAAGAGATTCTCGACGTCACAACCTACTCGATACTCTACATACTTTTCTGGACAGCTGTCTAAACTCCAACATTTAGATCCGCCAATGCCAGATAACGAGTTGATTACTGCTTTGATACGACAATTTCCAGCAGACGTCCAGAGGACTTTGATCGCTGCTGACATCTACAATATGGAACAGTTTGATGAAGTATTGCAAAAGCTGGATCATACAAACGCTCAATTCTTCCATCAGAAGGGAGTAAAGAGTAATAACGCTGTGTATGCTGTTATGGCTGACAGTTATTCTCAGACACCTCGAGAGATTCGAGAGGAGCGAGAAGAGAAATCGCCGAGGGAAGATTCCAATACGAGAGGATGGAACCAATACCGTAACAGATACAGTTACAAACCATATGCAAGACCGGATGGTGGTAATCGATACAACACTCGATGGAGAAGACCACGTGATACTCAAGGAAGGTACCAGGAAAGAAGATCCTATGGTAATAACTATAATAACAGAGGGAAGGTAGATACTCGTCAGTCCAATGAAGAGTTTAACAAGGACACGAGGAAAAACTTGGAAGCAAGACACCAAGATAACTTACAATTTGTGGAACAGAGGCCCAATGATCCAGGTCCATCGGGAACACAACAATCCCGGGGGAATGGTAAAATTAAGGATTTTGAATATTGTGGAAGTAAACAATAATGGAAGCTATGAAGTAGCTCATACACGAACTGGTAACATCGTGGGAACTTATAATGCTTCGAATTTGAAGATCTATTATTCAAGAACCAGATAATTTAATGTGTAGATAGGAAAAATAAAAATTTTTCAATTTTTATTTTTTGCTAGGTGTGGGGTGGATGTGCCCAACTCTAGGAATGGGTATTCCAAGTTTCAGACACCTAGATATCAAGGGAAAGGCTGTAGCAGCGTTTGAAAGTTCGGATATTTGAATATCGCGCTACATTGCTTCTCGAAGCCTTTCGAAGGAAATTACCGATAGTTGGATGGTAAATGACGTAGCGAGTAACAGCAGAGGTGGAGACTATTTATTGATTAAATAGTTAACTATGGAGCAGAGACTTGAGACTGGGATCAGATTACTGGCACGGCCAAATAAAAGAGAATGCAAATAGTATCAAGTAAATCGGACCAGGGATTCAAGAGATATGAGGATTTCTAGATATCAGGCGATGACGCGTGACCCTGACCGTTTTTGTATAAAAGCAAGCTGGAGCATGCTTAGTTAGCTCAATTGATCACCAGCACTTGGCGAACAAGTTGCGTCTACGCTGAGCCAAGGCACATGGTTGCCACGTCTACGAAGAAGTACTTTTCAAATCGTGATAGTCACGAGAAGTGCTGCGCAAACGAGTTGGAACTTAGTAAGTTTCTGGTGAGGAGAATCACTGAGGTGATTGTATTTCTACAGACATTGGTGGAAATATTTATATTTCCAAAAGGACATATGCTAGACTTGGTCTAGAAAATAGTATTTGTCACAGTCCAATAGTAAATTAATACTTGGATGTTTAAATCCATTTAAAGTCAGTTTCATATTTTGTAACTATTTAACCACTTCGATCCGTCAGTACATTGAAGAATAGTCTATAACGGTGGCGTTCATTAGTCTACGCAAGGGAAACTGCAAGTTGTCTAGCGCATGGCAGATGGTGATATACAAACCATGCCCAGGGAACGATCTTCAGAACAGCCGTTAACTGCTTAGACTGTCAACGTTTTTCTTGTACTGATGAGATTACAGTGAGTTGGGTTACAACTGACACATTTAGAAGAGATCGCTTAGATCTGACCTATTTCAACAAACTGTTATGGCTTTGTTAGAAGCCCATATTAAAATGGAACCACAGTCATTTAAAACGTCGAAAGATACTACCACTATGTCTGACTAGACGATTTGTGGGTCTACAATGGCGGCCGATACAAGGATTATACGTGCTTGTCCGCTAGGGCATGTCTACGGATAAATCTGGTATAGACCAGGTTTACGACACTTCAAGAACATCAAGAAATGTAAGCCACATTTGAATTATTTTATGCTTAGCTAATTGGAACAAACTATTTTTTCTGCAGATGACCAACACATTTTTTTCGTCATATTTAAAGCTTGTAATGATTTACGCAAGACTAGTTAGATTTATTCTGAGCATTTTCAGCACTCAGAACAGTTTAGGATCGATGACCGAGCATTTTGAGCATTTATTTGAATTTTTCATATTTTTGGGAAATCAAGGTAATCAGCCGATGTAACTGTAAAAGTTAAATTTATTTTTGTTGAGGAATGGATATTTTTTCCATATTCGAAGGTTCGAACATGTGGATTCTCACATAATGAGATGATAATTCAACATATTTGAAATAATAATAATAATAATAATAATAATCCACTAATAATAATAATAATAATTTTCATAATTTTTCTAAATAATTCTTGGTTATTATATTTTATAATAATCATATGTATTGAGAAAGAGCCTATGAAGTAGTTGAAACATTTCTAGTTTGGAACAGGAGATTTTACGAAGGAGAGTGGTTAGCGCAAGCCCGCATTCAACCTACATTTCAGTTCTGGTTGAACAGTTGATATTTGCTATGAGCAAAGTATATGTTTCATATAACACGGAGAGGCATGAAACGGGAAGCAATTGATATTTGTATCAAATAGGATTTTTGTATTTATATAAAATCATGACGTAAATACACTTCGAAAGTGAAATGAAGCTTTTCATAAGTATGGTAAAATCACGGGTTGAACTGAATGGTAAAATAAAATAAACTTGTCAGTTTATTAATCTTCCAGTGTTGATAACAAGCAGAGGCTTGATTTATTGTATAAATTTTGGGAAGATAATTTATGTGTGTGGAGTAGTTGAAATGCCATTCCCAGGTGCGCATGTTAAGTCGCAGGAATGAAGGTTTTTTCGAGCATCAATCAAATAGCAGGTTCGATGGCTCAGGTTTATAGTAGGAGTATTGGAGCCACACATTTCGTCGTATGAATAACCCGAAGGTTATTTCTTTGAAACCATCAGTTCTTATTTCAACCTTGTTTACGAATTCCATTTAGAATTTGATTTTGCTAGAACCCGGATTTGTCATGATAGTAGTTTATTCTTCTTCAGAGGAAGACCTTTGCCGTTGTTGTTGTTGTTATAATATTGTGTTCTTACACAAATAGTAGAATGGGCCACTGCCAATTTAAAATAATTCTTTAACCACGAAGAATTTGAAGGATATTTTCAATCCTAGTGCCATGAACTAAATGAATTCATTATAAGACTACAATTCTTATTTCCGCATTCTGTCGAAGAATTGCAAGTTGTGAAAGTTGCTAAAAATGGCCATAAATATAAACATTTTTTTCATAATAATTCCAAGTGGAAAATCTAATAATTGAATGGTTCAACCATTTATTGATCAAGTTGATGATTCAGAAATCATATGTTTTGTTTGGAACTTGAAGTTCATAATCGAGTCACTTCTCGAATGTTTAATGTCAGAAGAACAATTAATTGTTGTTGTGCTTCGCACAGTTCTTCGATGCTATGCTCAATGGTCAAATACTTTTCAGATGTTGTTAATATGTGTTAATAATTTGTGTTGCTACGATGATAATAATAGTTTCAACGATATATTTTGGAAAACTGGAAAACAAATGAAAGTTTAAGAAATTCTATGAACATTTATTCTACGAGTGTTAATATCATGTAAATAGTCAAACAGTGATCTACGTTATTTCCAGTATGGACAATTCATTTTGCACTGGAATAAAATGTTAATAATTTTGGAACACAGTCCACAGGACTAACAATCGGACTTGTGTTTTCAAAAAGATTGTCAGATGTGTTTGGAAGATTTCTGTATATTGTGTGTAAATAAGAGTGTGGATCGCCACACGTGGATGATGCTGCTTTGAGCATTATTCTTGCAGTCAGATTTTAACTTTAAATAAACTGAGATAATTTTACCAGATGTGTCTTACCCCATTAAATCTCCTTCTATCCTTATTGTTGCATTGAGCCAAAAATCAGCAAAGCATTTTTATAAATTTGATGTCGTTTTTGCGATTTGCTTTAACCCATCTGGCGCTCCGGGATATTTTGATTCTCGTGCTGACTGATTATTGGTAAAATGCATATGTGGTCGTGCGGACTCCGGTCTAAACGGGCACAGTACTAACCCTATGAGTAGAACCTTGCACAGCATCCACAGGCACTGACTGTGCCCTGAATGTCATTACTAAGCACCACTCATACCTCAGTAGCTTCCATATAATCACAGCCATGAGTGAGACTGAGACATTTAATGTACTGCATTCAACAAGAGATGGCAAACAGGCAAATTATACTATGTAGAGATGTTGAAATTGCTGGCACCACCGACAGAATATTCCCCAGTCCCTACTGGCTAGCCTATTTATTTTTCCCATCCCCATGCTTGGTCACCACGAATCTGAAACAGTATGAAATTACTGTAGCTTAAGTGACCCTTTGGCAAGTGTAGATCATATAAGACAAGGACCATCCACACAGCGCTCCGGCCGCGCTCTAAGCCAGTGCTCCGAGCGCTTTGATAGAAGGTAGTTTCGGAAGTGGTGGGAGGAGCTTGGTTGGCTGAGCGCGTGGTCTGCTAGTCTAGTCCAATTCACTTTGTTGACAGCGTGTAAGTAAATCAGTTTCACAGTGGTCATGACAGAACATCATACAAAAAGAAAGATGGAATGGTGAAGCAGCAGCCTTTAAAGCTGAATGGGAAATTTCATTTTTCTGTACAGCTTATAAAGAAGCAAGAGTCACTCAAGGTCTGCACTATCTGTTGATATTGGTAAAATGTTGTTGAATTTTCCTCTCCAATATGTTCACACTTCAGTTTGGAATAAATCACAATAATCTTTACGTAGCACTTGCGTTCGTTTCCTGCACATTCCATACATCGGAGTGCCATTCGATTTGTATATGCGGTATATTTTTTATTGCCAAACAGCCCTATCAATATGATGTCAACAATCCCACAAAAGCCATTGGCCGCACGACTCTATGTACGTATCTAGTCAGCGTGGTCCGAACATCGTCCGTCTATCTCAGGTCTTCTCGCTGCCACAGTGGAGTGGTTGTAGGGGAAGGAGCGCTAGTCTGACTGCCCAGTGCTCCTAGAGCGCGACCGCGCTCTCGGAGCGAAATGACTGGATGGCCCTGTATTAGACTGAGACTTATTTTGCCAAGGTTTTAAGACATAATGCAATGAACCTGTTTGAGTTTTGAGTTTTTAGACGTGAGAGGTGCGTAGTATTTCAGCTTCGTGATTCGTGAAATTTATTCTGTGTTCTTCCTAGGGTGGTAAGAGTAGTTTCTCACTATTAATATATAGAACTAAAATAGACATACCATTTCATGTGTATATAAAAAAACCTTCTTCATTTAGGTATGTTTCCTGACTAAGAGTTGAGATGCATTATCGCCTTTTAAAACAGGACAAATTTCAGACGCATAATTTCGCATCATTTTATCTAATAACATACGCTGGAAATACTGTAGTGCTATCGTCACTTCCGTGAAATAATCGCCCCTGCTACCAACATTGGTTTTCAAAAAAAACTAGGCCTATAGTGATTTCTGTCATCAGCATTACAGTTCTTGATTAGATTTTGAAAATCTTACGAATATATTTGAAGGAAAGGGATGTGTAAACTTCAGTTGTTTTAAAACGGATCGCCTAGATTAAGGCATGAACTATACTAACTCGTCATGTATGAGGCATGAGCGACACTAACTCGAGTGACCCTGACAGTCAGTGGTGTAGGCTGCTAGGGACGAGTGATGCTGACAGTCAGTGGTGTAGGCTGCTAGGGACGAGTGATGCCGACAGTCAGTGGTGTACAAGGGACGAGTGATGCTGACAGTCAGTGGTGTACAAGGGATGAATGATGCTGACAGTCAGTGGTGTACAAGGGATGAATGATGCTGACAGTCAGTGGTGTACAAGGGATGAATGATGCTGACAGTCAGTGGTGTACAAGGGATGAATGATGCTGACAGTCAGTGGTGTACAAGGGATGAATGATGCTGACAGTCAGTGGTGTACAAGGGATGAATGATGCTGACAGTCAGTGGTGTACAAGGGATGCATGATGCTGACAGTCAGTGGTGTACAAGGGATGAATGATGCTGACAGTCAGTGGTGTACAAGGGATGAATGATGCTGACAGTCAGTGGTGTACAAGGGATGCATGATGCTGACAGTCAGTGGTGTACAAGGGATGAGTGATGCTGACAGTCAGTGGTGTACAAGGGATGAATGATGCTGACAGTCAGTGGTGTACAAGGGATGAATGATGCTGACAGTCAGTGGTGTAGGCTACTAGGGATGAGTGATGCTGACAGTCAGTGGTGTAGGCTACTAGGGACGAGTGATGCTGACAGTCAGTAATGTACAAGTGAAGCGTGATGCTGACATTCAGTAGTGTGCAAGGGACGAGTGACCCAGACTGTCGTCTCGCCCGGTGTACGGCAGTGACGTCATGTGGTCTCACCTCGTGCGAGGAACGAACTGATGGCCTGCCAGCGGTCACGCTTAGCGTACGTACGGTAGTAGCGATACGCTCGGCCCATGATCCCGCCAATGAGTGCGGATAGTCGCACTCCGCTAGGCCGCCAGACAGGAAGCGCGCGACTCCCCCCACCCTACGCAGCTGTGGGCTAGTCTACACTGTCTAGACTTGTAATAAAATAAACATGCTGGATGAGAATAAATAAAGGTGATTTCATCAGCGATTTCAAAACACGACCACGCTTTGACATCTGGAAGAATATCCCAGACTCACATGATCAGATTGCCAATGCTTTCGTCTTTCTTACTACGTTGCTTATCATCATAAAATATGGCGTTATGGACACTTGTGTACTAAAAGGTGTTGCAGGGTAAAATGTTTGACGCTAATTTAAAGTGCATTCTAGAAACCTAAGCCCCCGTGGCTTAGGTGGCAGCACGCCGGCTTCTCACCGATGGGTCCGTGGTTCAAATCCCGGTCACTCCATGTGAGATTTGTGCTGGACAAAGCGGAGGCAGACAGGTTTTTCTCCGGGTACTCCGGTTTTCCCTGTCACAAATTTCATTCCAGCAACACTCAACCCTATCATTTCATTTCATCTGCCATTCATTTAATCATTGCCCCAGGGGAGTGCGACAGGCTTCGGCAGCTGGCACAGTTCATATCCTTGCCGCTAGATGGGGGCTTCATTCATTCCTTTCCCTGACCCGGTCGGACGACTGGAAGCAGGCTGTGGATTTTCATTTTCTAGAAACCTATCACAAAAAAAACTCATATTGGATCGCATTATTTGACTTATTGGGATGTCTCATAAGTAATGCCGATTTTTAAGTTAGGTGTTTTATGAGATAGAATTGGTTTTCTTTGGTCCGCCAATGCTATTTACAGGAGGCCATGACTAGAATTGCGTATATTGCGAAAATGAATTATCAGAGGATACCATACATCGCCCGATTCAGAAACTTGGAAAATCAAACAGAAGCTGTAGATCTGTACTTCATGAATTGACCCCGCAACAGGCTCAACGTAGAGTGGATATCTGTCGTCAGCTTATCGGTAACCCCATGGATGATAGAATTATCAGGAGAATTGTCACATGTGATTAAAATGAGTCATTACCGCAACGCTGACGCCTCGAAACAGTGCCGAAGTTGCCGTCAACCTGCCTAAGTCATCGTTAAAGAGGATTGGTTCGGCCCCAAAGTGATGTGTGTCTGGTGGAATTTTGAAGGAGCAATTCACTGGGAGTTCGTTCCAAACGGGCGCGCAGTCAATGCGGACCTTTATTCTCAGCAACTGGAACGAGTGCATGAAATGTTGAGACGGAGATACCCAGCATTAATTAACCGAAATAGAGTTCTCTTGCAGCAGGACAATGCAAGACCTCATACTGCATGAACAACCATGGCAAAAATTCAGGAATTGGGAGGCGTCGATCTGCTACCACATCCAGTATATAGCCCTGATCTTGCGCGTTCAGATTACCATCTTTTTTGATCCATGCCCCATTTCTTGCGTGGGAAAAATGTTGAAAACATTGAAGCTGTGGAAGTGGGTATCGCCGAATTCTTCGCATCAAACCCCAGAGACTGGTACCGTCGCTGGATATGAACTCACGCTAAAAGATGACTCAAGACCATAGAATCTGATGGTCTCTACCTTGAAGAATAGTTTAATTTTTTGTCAGAAAACTTTTCAAATAAAATTTTCTTTAAAAAACGTTATGACTTATGAGACATCCCCTGAGTATAAGAAACATTAACTATCGTTGATATAATAGGCCACATTATTAAATAATATAATGTTATTGGTTTTACGTCCCTTTTAACTACTCTGGCTTTTAGAGACGCCGGGGTGCCGGAATTTTGCCCCGAAGGGGATCTTTAACGTGCCAGTAAATCTACTGACACGGCTCCCTCGCATTTGCGCACCCCCAAATGCCAGCTGACTGCGCCAGGATACGAACCTGCAACCTTGGGCCCAGCAAGCGGGAACGTTACCGCTGAGCCACGCAGCCAGCACATGATTAAACGTAGGCTATAAACTAAATATAGAATTGATGGAGTTCGAGTGACGAATGAAACATATGTCCCTCATAATTATTTCTAGTCCGTCTCGTTGCGTAGTGGCTAGCATTTTTGGCAGTCACCTGGAAGGCCCGGGTTCGATTCCCGACTCAGCTAAGAAATTTAATTTGGATCTGAGGGCTGAAACAGGGTACACTCACAATCAGTGGAAGTGGAGGGGAAGATGACTCGTAGTTCCGCCCCTTAAAACAACAAAAACTACACTAACACTAGCCTGGAAGTGGTTTTCCATGCTTTCCCACTTCTACTTCAGGTAAATGCTGGGATGGTAGGCTACCATAGTTAAGGCCACGGCCGCCTACTTCCCAATCCTCACCTGAATTACAAATACACACAACTACAATCACCACAATGATCAGGTTATCAGACAGATTCTATACACACACACCTAAGTACAGTACATGGGGCTAAATGACCACGATGTCCAAACTCTCAAATGAAACAACTACAACAACATGATTATTTCTAGCCTACTTTTAACATTAAAAAAAAATATAACTTTGGAATGCATGCAAAGCATTAAAGAACAATTGGTTTGCACCAAGTCCTCTTTAGGGACTTGACTCAACTGTTCCCTGGCTGCTAACTGTAAATAAGATCCCATTAAAATTTATAAAATAAGTCTTCATAGCTCCAAACCCATTCACCATCCTGATACAAAATTTAATACATTGATACAACACGGAGAGAAAAGCAGATATGCAAAATTGCATAGGCCTAATTCATCATCTAATAAAATTGTAATTCCGAAACGTATCAAGAAGATAGTAAGTATCCTGCAGGAGCTTCACTCTGCAGTCCATCGACTTAATCCATACAGTATGGCAGCCATGCGTACAATTAAACCTATGTAACTTACATGTCGTCGCTGAACTTGCAACACCGTGTATCTGACAAGACTCTTCTCTTCCATTATTTTCCTTATGATTGGTCGATTCTCCCAGTCATAAGTGGATGAGCTGTCCAACAAAACAATTCACGTTAAGGTTCAATTTTCTGTTTATCAGCATAAAGAAAAATGAGCTTTAAATTTACTCCACTGTAGAAAAGTAGCCTATATGTCAGTGTAGTTATGCACTCCTACAGCATTTCCTTTAGAAATATGCACAGGGAGATGACCTTAACGTAATTGTTCTGTTGGACGGCACATCCACGTATGGCTGGGAGAATTGTCCAATCATAAGAAAAGTATTGGAAGAGAAGAGTCTTGTCAGATACGCGGTATTGCAAGTTCAGCGACGATATATAGAAGAATAGATTTGAGCAATAAGCTCAAAAGTTTGTGAAAGAGGAGCCTTGTGTAAGAGACTTCACTTGTACAAGACACAAGACTATCAGACCGCACATTACCCACAGCCTTCATCTTGAATATATTGTGCCCTTCCAGCAAGAAATATGCAAATCACAGTATGCCAGCAATGCTCAAATCGGGATTTTCGGGGTTATGGTATATTCTCCCACTCTGTGACTTACACATTTTGGATTAAATAGAGGATACACTTCCAAAATAAAAACAAAATCAACTCCTATTTAAAACATTTAATTAACCAAAATTATGGCGCTACAAACAAATATAATAAATAAACTATTGACCAAATCCTTCTAAACTCGTTCACAGTGAACAAGGAAGATATAAAAACTAAACAAATATTATATTAAAATAAATGGTTTCTTTCAAACCAACAACTCATAATTATTTTCACTTCCATAAAGTATCTATCTTAAAGTCCAATATAATCACGAGCTCTAATGGCTCGATACTTTCCAATAATGACGGTGTCCTTCTTTCACACACCTCAATAACTATTCTATGAGTTTCTTCTCATCAAACAAATATATAATCATATTTAAAGTACATATTACTTCTCTACTTAAATGTTTGGGCATTCCACAATATTCTCCACGTTACCACCTCTCTCAAGTTTCACAAATTCACTACAGTGCTCGGGAAAATACTTGTGTACTCCAGAGTTACAAAAGATTACTTGACAAAGTCAAAAACTATGATTACTCCCGGAATCTAGTTATCTTCATTGAACTCATGGAATCCTACATCCATACAACATTACATTAGGGATTTTTATTTATTTATTTGTCTTATAAGACCATTTTCACATAAGAAAGCTACGATCTGAACTGGCAAGCGGTACTTTCAACTACACGGACCTCGGTTCAAATCCCGGGTCATTTACAACTTTTAAACACTCACGGTGTATTATTACTTCTCTCAGACGGTCCTTTCCCGACCTAGCACACTTACAATAACAAGGGTTAGACCGTAATCACTTGGGCGAAATTTATGGCTAAGAGGGGAGCGTCCATCCTTGCCCACGCGTGGCAGCTATACTCAATGCTTTTAAAACAGATCTTTCTTTTCTTCACTTCTCTGGGGAGACCTGGCGTTTCTTTCATTTACTTTCAACAACATTATTAGGTTCATAAACCACTTTCGTAACCTTGGCATTTATTAATTATGAAGTATCATCATTGATTGGTAAGAGTAATTCACATACAACGACGAATACTTAGGGGCTTCAATAACTAGACGAGTCTGGGTTCGACTCTCTTAACATGCCTCGGGAACCATTCCCATACTAGAGGACTTATATAAATGCGACTTAGGGTCGGCCGTGGCCTATATTACCTGCGCTCATAATACCGTACATTTGCTCCCTATTATAATACAACATAACACACATATCCTCGTGATCTACGTCACTATTGGAGGTCTTTATCATGGCTCAATTACCGCAATCAACTATCCCTCATAAGTAATTTACCAAGTACATTTAGATTCTACGCATTCCTAGCGTGACAATTTACTTTAATGCGCTACATTGCGCTATACATTATTTTAAGGCCTAGCTTCTTCCAAAGAACTGATAAATTCCACATTAACAATTGATCCATATCTCAATTTTTATATTAATCCTTTCCCTTGACAATAATCGCTATATTTTAAGAACATGCATTAACACCATGTCTTATACTTTTATTAAGGCTCAAACGCTCTTACTTTCATATCATTCAAATTTATCTTTATTTATATACCTTTCATTATTATTATTATTATTACGCTTGCTTTTACAATATTTGTCAAATACACTGACATTTTATTTCATACATTTCCTCTACAGGATTTATTTATTTCACATAATTATTTATAATTTTTCAAATTTTATTTGTTCAGACCGCGCTCTTATTTTGTTATTTGTTATTCAGAAACATCCCTCTATCTCAAACTCCGGTGGATTGTACACAAACACTTTCCCAACACAAAACATAATGAAAATCTTTACTCACATGTTATAGGTCGGTCCCTGACCTTCCTTTTCTTGCGATGTTTCATTTTTGCCCACTATTTTGTAATTACACCATCTTGTACAAATTCATTTCATGTACTGACATATCTTGACACACATTTAACTCGTATATATTTAACACTGATAACATTTTAAAATACACTGGTGTATTCGTTCATAATACACGATAAAAACACTGAAAATATTACTTTTAACACAAATTTTTATATATTTACACTTCACAGATTCTAATCACTAAGGCTGCTATTAAGCCTTTCACACGTGATTTCTTGACCTCCCGTCTCCAAGGGTGAAATTTAGTAAATGTCGGCTCCCTATCTTGCCAGAATGTGAAAGTCTCGAACCATCTACTTCCTCCCTGGAATAGTACTCCTTCAAATCCCGTTTCCTGACAATCTGCTATGATTATTGACTCGAACGGCTCCTTTCTAGACCCTATTGGTTGGTCTAGCGAAAGTCTATTCTGTCCACAGTCCCCCAGATAATCTATCGGTGACCTATTGATTCCTAGCCACTAATACTCCTCGTAACTTAGTGCTTTTTAATAGTTCGTCTGCTTCCTTGAAACAATGTCTAGAGTTTCCTTCTCCTTTCCAATGATTCGGTTCTTGAATTCCTATCTTTCCAGAATACTTTGCGAACCTTATTCTGTCCGTCCCTACTCGGGTTCTTTAAAGTTGATAGAATGTTTATCTCGCTGTTACGTTACTTCAATACGTTATGATACCTTTGGTCGTTTAATTTAAGACCTATCGCCCTGGGCTCTAAGTTCGCAGCTTGCTTTGACTGTAATTACTGAACTTTTCACTGTAAACTTTATACTGTCGGAACTAAATCCTGTAACTAGGATTTTCCTAATTCTCCACACGGCGATACTGTAATAATACTTCTTGGCTACTCCTTACGGATGCTCGTTGGTTATCGATACCGCGACGCTCTTGGCTGTCGGATAATTTCTATATGATGTGATACAGCGTTTCCCCTCAAGGAATACTTGTAGAGTCTTCGGCGTGATGTAGCACTATGACGCCCCCTGGGCTATCGGAAACTGCATGATTGGTCTGGCTTGGCCTGGACTTTTATACTATTTAGTCAAAAAAAGATAAAATCCTAGTCCTTTTCGTGACCAACTTTTGGAATAATTGTCGCACAATTATAAAAATTATATCTCCAGAAAGCTCGTCTTCCAAACGTAAAATGACCTCACTGCGCATGAAAATCGATCGTGCATTTCTGAGATATTAAATAATTTTTAGTCTTCAGCTGTGTGGGTGTTGCTGTTGATTTTTATTTCCCCACTCCTCGGGCCTCGGTAAACCCCCAATGACGTATGGCTACGTTTGCACTTCTTTCCTGGACAATTATTAAAAGCTTTTTCTCCACACAAAAATCTCTCTTCTGAAATCATTCACAACGCTGTATTTATTTACTTACTTTTATTCTTCCAAATGGGTTAAATTTAATTATTCTTCTTCTGGCACAGTTGCGCTGTTGCCGTTTTAATGCAAGGTAAGGGCGATTTCCGAAACGTGCTTCTCTCTCATATGCCTGGAACTTTCCACTCAGTCTATTTATACTCGTGACTGGCTCTTTATCAATGAGTCAGGCATGATCTCATTTCCTGGCCACCTGGGTCCAGCTTCTTACCCAACGTTATGCTAGCATCCTTGTATGAAATCTTTCTATGTTCCATTTAAGACAGTATATTTCTTTCCTTCCTTTTACAAATATACATGGATTCGACCCCCTTGAGCCAATGGTACGTGGGTTCAATATAAAGTATTAAAATCAATAATTCACTATCTAAAAAACTTGGCAAGAAGTAAAAGAGCTTCACTCTACAAGTCCATCGAGTTAACACATTCAAAATGGCGGCTATGAATACTTTCAAAACTTTAAAATCGATGAAACTGCGATCTTCACTCATCTTAAGTTACTCGTGGGAACGGGAAGTTTCCCAATTTTCCAAAAGGACGATTTTGTAATAATGATTTCGTATTCACTCTTCTACTTGCCATACTTTTAGGACTACTCATCACACTGTGTCAGTTTTAATATTTTACTATTTTCCGAGATATTGTACACTGGCAAGCAAGCAAGTTGCTTTTAACCTCGCGATCATTAGCCAGGTGACCTACTTATTTCGTGGAATCTGAACCACTGAACATGACACTTCACCTCGGAAATGTCGAACCACGTCCGCCTAGGTGGAAAGCAAGCAGTTTAACAGCTGCGCCATCACGCCCACTATTGAATATACGTGTAAAATGTATCGACATTGTCCTGTAGTATTGGGGACGATATATGATAGTCTATTTCACATGTGCCCAGCAAATCAAAAGTTATTTCGAGAGATACACGCATATAGTTCTCTCACTTTCCTCGTTAACGACCGGCTACTCATACGTTAGGCAGTAGTACGCGCCGACAATAACTATTGTTCGCTGGTGATCTATTGCATGCTTGCTCTGTCAGTCCTGGCTGCCGGCTCGCTTGTCAGGTCTCCAGTGTTTCAGAGTTGCACGCAGTTCTGTCTAGTCTGGGTGCTTCCTTTCAGTGGCTACGGTTGAGAGTTGACACCGCTGTGCCTCGAGCTGAGGAAGCCCTGGCTCCAAGCAGACATCAAATGTCAACATTGCCGCCCAAATAAGTTTCAAGGTCAAGGTCTTTACTCCTGAACGTGAGGCTGTGACTTCTCTTGCCGCACGCAGGGAATCAAAACCAGTCTTGAATTTGAATTTATTACTCAAAATTCCCCCAGGTGCTCACAACTTGTGAGACGTGGGTTGGTGACCACGGGATCCCAGCTGACTCCGGCATTGCTTCCATTTACTTGTGCCGGGCTCATCTCTATCATCTTTCCTGTCGACCTTCCTTGGTCAACTCTTGTTCTCTTCCAATCCTGACTGTATTAGGGTATCCGAGGCCTCGGGAGTCTCTCACTTTTCCTCCTTAATTGGCTCTTGTCTCATCTTCCCTGATACCCTCATTCTTCCAGGGGTCAGACCTCTTCTTTCTCTTTTCATGGTACATCCTGCCTTCTGCTCAAGGCCATCAAGGAGGCAGGATATACAGTATGTAGTCCCCACCACTTATGGTGCACCCTGGATAGTACTACACCCTCAAGGGCTCACGGCTGTTGAGTTCGGGAGTTGGCGACCCCGAGGGATTCCTGAGTCGGATCCGGTTTCACCATTGCCTTTGGGGAGTACCCTCATCTCTTTCCCTTTCCTATCTGCCTTTCATGGCTCTACTTTATTCCAAATTCTACGAGGGTTGAGGGCATTTTCTTTCCCCTTGTATTTTAATTTATTTTATTTTTCATTGTTGTTTTCCATTTCCTCTTCTTGCCCCTTAAAACAACAATTATCATCATCATTAGGCCTATTACTCAAAGACCTGCCACTGAGGCTAATAAGCCCCTTTATGAAGCGTATAAATGTTCTGGTTTAAAATACTGTATAGTGAAAAAAGAAAAAAAAAACAGAATTAAAACCTAGCTTAACAACTAATAAAAGAAAATAAGAATGCCAATTATAGATCTAACTAAACATGACAGCAAACAGAAAAGGTATGAATACTATAGCTTAACACGGCGTATACAAAAGGAATAATATGAAAATTAATATACAATATTTACCGACAGTAGTGGCTCCGCGGGCTAAAGCGCTGCGTTAGGTCAAGGGGCCAAGCTCTCTGCTGACTCGGTAGACGCGTGGGTTCGAGCCCCACCGTCGGCTGTCCTTGAAATGGTTTTCCGTGGTTTCCCATTTTCAACACCAGGCAAATGCTGGGACGGTACCTTCTGACAGGCCACGGCCGCTTCCTTCCACATCCTTGCCCAGTTTCATTCACCATCATTCATTTCATCTCTCATTAACTCCTCTCATGAGGTTGGCGTCAGGAAGGGCATCCGGCCGTAAAAACCATCGCCACTAAGACTTCCATCGCATCTCATCCCCGACCCCGTTGGAAAAACGGGAATAATAAGGGGTAGACATACATACAATATACAATATTTAACCCACCTAATGTATAGATGGGCCGGTCATTCGTGGCCGGTCGTAATCGCGTGGGAATTCTTCTTAAAGCCCAAGTAGAACACTAAGATCACATGGGCTGCCGAGGACACATTAAAAAATAGAGTGCCATATCCCCTCCAGGGACGTAGGCGACCTGAATTAGAGCCGTTGACATCGTCAAGCGATCACTAACAGGCATCCCGAGCCGGCGTTTGCGTATGGTAGGGTGGCCAGTTCCTTTCCACTCCTCCTCCTGCCATAGCATCCGGCAGGTTCCCATTTTGCATCACGAGGCTGGGAGACCCCGTACTAGACCGTACCAAGACTTTTAAATTCCTGGCAGAGCCAGGGATCAAACCCGGTATATCGGGGGTGACAGCCATCAATGCTAGCGAGGTGGTCTGATGACACATTGCGCACTTTATTTGCATTGATCACAAAGGTAAGAAGGCTCACTGTGCGTGAAGACACAATTGCGCACGTAATGTGTAGGCTATAGGTCAAGAAGGAACGGCCCACTTATAACATTGAATCTATTGTAAAATCAAATACAATATAATAAAAACACTACAACTTCTATATTCGACCATGGCGAAATGTAAATATTAAATGTCAGAAAACTGTACTATAATGAGGCTCATTATAGTACATGTTTTCATTATGACACAGTTTCTCCCACCAATCAGAGCTCAATAAACAGTTGTGTGACCAATTAGGTAAAGATAGCATCGCACCTGCGCTGACTTCCACGACCTTCTATTTTAAATGTCACTGCGTCGGTAGTGTAATAGTGGGGTATTCGAGGAGGCCATGGTATTCTCTGCGTTCCATGCGCTCTGTTCAGTACATAAAACTGGTGAAATCTCGACAGATATTTATGTTTGAACATAAAATAGTTATTATTATCGTCGAACATAAACAGTCGTATGCAACTCGCCTATAATGGAAATTAAGACACTCGTATGGAAATAATAAAACTCGCTTCGCTAGTTTTATAAATATACTCGTGTCTTATTTATTGCCATTATAGCCTTGTTGCACAATGAACTATAATATGAATCATAATATGCTCTAATATTACACATCTGACAAGTCTTTGGATCTGCCTCTTTGCGTAGGGACTAGCATTTTTGGTTGTCACTGCGGAGGCCCGGTTTTGATTCCCGGCTCTGCCAAGAAATTCAATTCTGGTCTGCCGGCTGAAATGGGGTACACTCAACCTCGTGAGGCAAAAATGAGTAGAAGTGGGTTCGGTTCCTACCTCAGTCATCCTGGAAGTGGTTTTCCGTGGTTTCACACTCGTACGCCAATCAAATGCCACGATGGTACCTAATGTAAGGCCACGGCTGTTTCCTACCCAAATCCTACCTCAATTACAAATGCACACACTAGTACAGACATCACAGTGGCAGAGGTTATCAGACAAATTATACACACACTCAAGTACACGTGCTGCATGACCACGATGCCGCAAAACCCCTAAAATAATCAACAACAAGTCTTTGCCGTTCTGATATGTGAGTGCGCAGTCAATAGTTTACATCTGCCTATCGGCACGTCAGGGCGAGTGTGGAGTAAGACGGAAGATATGTACACTCCACATCAAGTGTTATTGCGTGTTGTTCTGCTCTTTGTGATAGTATATAATACTAATTAGTCTATACTAATTCTACAATATTAATATACGACTCTTCCATTTACTTAAAACTAAGTTATTCCTATTACACAAATTTTACCAAACTCAAAACTCGTACCATCGTAATGCAGTGCGGACTGTGCCACTATCTCAATAGAAACAAAATGTGTCACATTGCTGAACAACGAGTATTTCATACACATCTACGCCGTGCCGGCAAGGATTCGTCAGCCGGTTATTTTTTTGTCGTGTGGCCTCCTTAGCGGCCGAGTGCAGGTCTTTCTAGTCGACGCCCGTGGGTGACCAGAGCGTCGGGATGAGAGATGGAATGAATGCAGATGAATGGCAAGGGTGTGGAAGGAAGCGGCCATGGCCTGTCAGAAGGTACCTTCCCAGCATTTGCCTGGCGTTGAAAATCGGAACCCACGGAAGACCATTTAAAGGACGGCCGACGATGGGGCTCGAACCCACGCTTTAGCGAGCGTAGCCACTGCTGTCGGTCAGACGGGTAATATTAACACAAATAGTGCAAGATAATACTGTAGGCCTATGTATTAGTCTTCCAGGATTTGATTCCAGGACCCTCAGAATGTACTTAATTTTATTTTGAAGCGACATAACAGTAGGCCTAAGAGGTTTGAAGAGCCGCAAACTCAAGTAGTACATATCGTCGCGCGCCTGCAGAATCCGCTATGACAATTATCGTTGTTGATTCATTCAGGGGCTTTGCGATATCGTGGTCTTGTAGCGCCGTGTACTTGGAGGTGTGTAGAATTTGTCTGATAACCTGTGTTATTATGATGGATTTTATTATATATAATACTAGCAACCCACCCCAGCTTCGCCCGGGAACAGTTATGAATGCAAAGTGATAGGCTACTTTTAACCGAGGTCTTATAAGATTTCCTTGTACACGGCATTAGTCGTTTTCCCTCCAGCAGTGAACACGAAAAGATTTCGGTTTGATGTAACACGCGATAGAGCCACGTAAAGCTGTCCATGATAAAAACATTCTCCACTGAGATCAACTACAGTCACGCTAAGTGTCTGACCTTGTGCTTTGTTTATAGTCATGCCAAAGCAGACTCTTACTGGGAATTGTACTCGTTTGAAATGATCTGGCAAATCTGAAGGAATCATAGGGATTCTGGGTACTAAGACCGTTTCTCCTGTACCACAGCTAGTTAAGATAGTTGCTTCAATGAAACAGGTTTTTAAAGTTTTCACTACCAATCGCGTCCCATTGCATAACTTTGGTGGGTGAAAATTACGTAGCAATATAATAGGCACTCCCACTTTTAAAATAAGCTTGTGTGGTGGCAAGCCAGAAGAACGTAAATAATTTAGGAATTCTGTAGGGTAATGAACAGCTTCTTCACTATCGACTACTGCGTCTACGAGTAATATACTTGAGCCTGCGCAGTGAATTCGGAGAACACCAAGTCATTAATTTTCACAACTTGTTCGTTTGTCGGCGATAATATTGCTCTTTCTTTAAACCATGAATGTGACTTGTTAGGTAGGTCATGGATTTGAGGAAAAATGCTATCAATCAATTCTTGACTGCAATCATGTTAGATTTGAGTGCCAATTTTCTTATATCCGGCCAGATGTAAGATATTTTAATGAAGCGTTCACTTCGTCGGCTCTCGTTTCTTTGGTAACAACTGGTAAAATTTGACGAAAATCTCCGGCGAACAAAACTGTGCAGGTGTGTTCCGATTCCTTAGATCACGCAAGGTCCTGTCTACAGCTTCAACGGAAGTTTTGTGCGACATTGTAGAACTGAAGAACAATTTTGGATTAAACTGGCAGTGTTACTTTGTTTTGAAATATTACATACGCTTCCATCATTACTGCTGACTTTCAAAGGAAGTTTAAATGTTGCATGTGCTGTTCTTCCCCCCTTCCAAAAGAGTGGCTGCAATGCCAGATGATGCGACGGCAAGAGCAATATTACCACCAGACCTCACTTTGACGAGCAACAAATTAATCAAGAACGTTTTGCCTGTGTCTCCAGGGGCATCGAGAAAAAATATCTTACGTTCCTTCTTAGTGATGCTACTGTAGATATGATGGTGTCCTAAGCTTGATTCTGATCGTGGTTCAGACGGTGTTCTTCTTGAGCAACGGTTTGAAGGAGCCGAGGACGAAGTCTTTCTTTCTCTTGTGACAATCGAGAAATTATTTATTGCTCTGTTTCATATTTTTTTTCGATGTCATTGAACTATGACCTATATCCGCTTTACATCTCGGCATGATGGCTTAAAATCACTGACTGGACTATTAATTATAACGAATTCTTGTCAGACGTAATTTTAGTATGGCGAGGTGCATGAAACACAAATCCCCCTTCCGTCCAATCTTAACTTAACTGTGTATTTTGTGGAACGGAAAGTTCACAGTCGAAATGAAGAGTTGCAAGTCCAGGGAATGGCGAGGTGCATGAAACACAAATCTCCCTTCAGTCCAATCTTAACTTGACTGTGTATTTTGCGGAACGAAAAGTTCACAGGCGAAATGAAGAGTTGCATTTCCAGGGAATGGCGAGGTGCATGAAACACAAATCCCCGTTCCGTCCAATCGTAACTTGACTGTGTATTTTGCGGAACGGAAAGTTCACAGGTGAAATGAAGAAAAGGCGAGTTGCACTTCCAGGGAAACTCCAAATACAACCACCCTTCTCTGAAGTCTTAACTCAACACGACTCGACGGTTTGCTGCTGGCTGTATCTGGGGTAATAGGTTCTCCCGCTAGTTAGGCTGTAACTGGGGGGATAGACTCGCCCTTAGCTAGCTCGTAAACTGTCGCCTCAGTATTTGAATGGACATGGTTGGAAGAAATGAAAACGTAAATACACTTATAGTGGGCGATGTATTGAAGTTAGAGATATTCTTTCCTAGACTTTTTTGTAGAACTTTTCATGCTGAGCAATTCTTACACTCATAGCATTTAAATATGTTTAACGGTTCGCCCGGCGTAAGCTTACAAAGCGCTCGGACGCCAGGTTTTTTTTTCGACTTTTTCACTGAAATCGTTACTGCTTGGCTTCCTTTGATCAAAAATAAATTATTTTCTAAATAAATCATCCTCAAGATATCCTTTACAGAATGGTGAAAACCACATCAAAATCCATCCAGAGGTTCTCGAGAATACCCGTGACATCCAAGAATCGGGGACTTTGTTTTATACTAAGTAGAGATTTGCAAATGGGGGTAATTCCCCGGTGGCAAATTGTACAACTACAGAAATACAGAAAATCACCAAGGCCGTTTAGATTAGGTGGGGACACACACATGCACACACATAGGCTACGCACACATACATACACACACACGACAAAAGGTGATCTCATGTCTATTTTTTCATAAATAGGCTAAAAAGGCCCTCACAAGTTCCATTGCTATTGACCCCTTTTGCCGACTATCATTGGCATATCGCTCAGTTGGGAGAGGACGAGGTGTAACTCGCGTTCCGTCCTTCGCTCGTAACAATGCCTACCTGACAGGTTTCTACGGCCGCTTCGCTCGGTTATGGAACACTGTGCCAGGGGATGCCAAGAACTTGCTTCTCGGAAATTCAGGCCGTACATAAAAGAGTGCATTGTATAAATTGATTGTCTCGCTGAATGAATGAATGAATGAATGTATGGAGTGATTTAGGTTATGAAAGTGCGTGCGTAGGAGAGTGAGTGAACTATAGTAATATTGTAAATACCGTATGTAAATAATGCAAATATATATATAGGCTAATGTAAAAACAAATGTAGATGCATATTGTGCCAGTGAATCGTGAAATATGTAGCCTATGAGGGGCTTGCCCTTTTTCACTAGGCCTTCCATACTTCCAATATGATTTATGGTAAATAAATAAATAATAATAATTATAATAATAATGTATTTATTTATCGTATGGTTTTAGTGCCGGGAGCGTCCGAGGACATGTTCGGCTCGCCTGAGTCTGTAGCTGCTTCCAGCTGACACCCTTAGGGTGAGCTACAAGTTCCGTTCAATTTCAAGTAGTTCCAACTTTCGCTACCAGATACCAATGATACCTAGTGGTGAACGTTGGAACTTTGATAGAGCGTTCCGACGAAATCTAACCTAACAATATAGCTTCATACAAGTTTAGTCTGTGGAAGGATCTTATACATGCCATAAATCTATGACATGGGACCGCCGGCTTTACATCCCCTCCGAAGGAAGGCATACTGGAGGATTTTTAACGCTCTTAAAATATCTGACGACTTCGGCCGGGTTTGAACCCGCTATCTTGGGCACAGCAGTTCAGCATGCAACCAACTACGCCACCGAAGCCGCTATTAATAATAATACAATCGGGAGGTTCTCGTTCGCAATGTTCCCTTATCCGTCCTGTGAGGCAAAACTGAGAAGAGGTAGATTCGAATCTCACCTCAGCTATCCTAGAAGTAGATTTCCGTGGTTCCCCACTTCTACTCCGGGCAAATACGGGGATGGCACTAACACAAGACTACTGCCGTCCCCCACCCAATCCTAGCTCAAAATGCACATACTAATACAGCCATCCAAATGCCAGATTCCTCACACACCTAAGTACAATGTCACAGGCCCCTAAATGAATCAACAACAAACTCATTTCATTGATGATTACGTTGGACGCTAGGCTGTGTAAGCTAAGTGGCGTATGGCAGACCGTGAGAATGATGCCATTCATCATACTTCCGTTCCCTTTAAGCGAGACAGCAGTCAGCCAATCAATCCCATAAATGCCTCCTCCGCCTCTCCCCCACCTCCCCCCATATAGTAAGGTCAGTGCTTGTGATGTACACGCCCACTCCGGCGAGACGGCTGTGAACGTGAACCCTCCGGTCAAGCACACATCGATGTTACACAAGAAAAGTGACACAAGTCAAAATAATGCAATTTTGAGTTGAGAAGTGGGAAACGTTGCTTTCACTACATATAGGCCTATAGAAAATCGCCTTAACTCTATCTATAATATTAGCTACGAGCCGGGATTAATGGCGTTCTTCCGTTGGAAAAAGCACGACTAGCCGTTATTTTGATTAACGCTACATTTCATTTGAGGTATGTCCATGGGTTCCCAAACCTTATAGGTTATTATGTTTTTCACGATCATAAGAATAGTCACTATTACGAAAGTGACAAATAAACTCACTCTCAAAGAATGACAATATCTTTAAATGGCTGTTCTGAAAAATGATACAATTTGACTTGTGTCACTTTTCTTGTGTAATGTCGATTGGATAAGAAGGAAAGTATATGTGACGATAGGCTATTTCATCAACATATTCATTTAGTCCTGACTTGCTCACTTGCCAGCTTGGAGTGGTACTGCTCGGGTCCAAGCTCTATGAACTTGCGGGGTGAGGGGAAAGAGCAGGGAAGGGTCGGGCGAGAAGAGAAGGATCTGTCAACAGCCCACCGTGATATATGGTATTCCTTTCTATTCCAATACTGCTAACATTGCGCCGTTGCTCAAACCACTGTGGTGTTAGGAATGAGTGAATGAGTCACCGACCAATGTATTTGGTTCTGTACTATGCACGGACCGAGAAACCTCATCACTCGTCAACACCACCATTCATAGTGCGCGATGCACATTCCTCTCAGGTTCACGCAGCTTAGACCCGAGCAGTGTAGCCAAGGTAGTGGGGGCTAGCTCAGAGTTGAAACGAAGAGCTAACTCGAGACATGCAGCGCTCACTTTATCTTAGGGCAACGATGATTTAGACCAGGGGTCTCAAAACATTTTATTAAACTGACTCATCCACTAAGTCCCAAGGGCCAAGCTCATCATACCAACATACTGTAGTTTAGAATTACGTGCAAGTTTCGGGACTAGCAGGCGAGTGAGATATCTATGGCGCAGTACGCGGGGGTGGACTCCGCTCCGTTTGCTCGTCGCTTTCTTCTGATTTCGGCACTGCTAATCTGTGTAAAAAACATTCTCTAAAATAAAACATAAAACATATTTACAGATCCAAATTAACTGATGAGTATTTGAAGTCGCTGCTGATAATTACCACTAGTAAACTTGATCCACAACTGCAAACAATTGTGAGTGGAAAGTTACAGCTGCATACATCTCATTAATCATAATGATAATGTTTAATTTTAATATGTGAATTACCTATGTATGCCACTTACTGTTGGGTCGATAACCTAGATGTTAGGCCCCTTAAAACAACAATTATCATCATCATCATCATCACTTACTGTACTTTTTTAGGAAAAATCGCATACCATTAATTACAGTTAAAATGCTAAATTTCATTAAGTAGGTCAGTTATTGTGTTTCTTAATTGGTCGTTAAATCAAAAATTTGATTATTACTTTATGGTATATTTAGGCTAAATTGTATATTTTACAATGTAATCAAAATAAATTATGGTGGGCTGGATACCGGGTATGTTCGGTGCACTGCCGCGGGCTGGATTGGTTGTGCTCGGGGGCCGGTGTTGGCCCGCGGTCTGTAGTTTGGAGACCCCTCATTTAGACTATACCTAATGGGTGATAGGTACTCGCTACTAGCAGCAGCCAGCCATTGGGGCGTTTCGTTTCACATGGAAGCTGTGTTACAAATAAAGACACACCTTTGGTTATTCTTCCATACAGTCGCCGCCCCCTTTGATACATATTTTGTTGTGCCGTGGAAATACACTGAAGAAAATGGAAATTGCAACACCCAGAAGGAGTGATGCTACATTGCTGCAATTGAACATGCAGGACGAGTGTTCGGTTGTGATTCGATGATTACACTTTCATGTCCCTCTAACCGCAAGTTTGGACAACAATCAATACAGGATGTGCCCACCACGAGCTGCAATACATTGATGAATTCGGCGAGGCATGGAGTCAATAAGGCCCTGGATTGCTTCCTGAGGAATTGTGGCCCATGCTTGCTGCACTGCACGGGTCAGTTTTTCCCAAGTTGTGGGTGGCTGAGGACGGTTGGCCAGTTGTCGACCCATCATGTCCCACACATGCTCAATAGGACTGAGGTCCGGGGATCTGGCGGGCCATTCTAAGGTTGTGATGTCGTGGAGAGCTTCTCTGGATATGCGTGCAGTGTGAACCCGGGCATTGTCCTACTGAAACATCCCATTAGCAATGTTCGCCATCATAGGGACAACCACTGGATTGAGTACCCTATCAACGTACTGTCGAGCAGTCATAGTGCCCTCAACAAGCACTAATTGTGATTTCACATTAAAGCCAATAGCTCCCCAGACCATAATGCTTGGTGTTGGCCCTGTGTGCCTCTCGACAATAAGGTCTGGGCGGCCCCTCTCCCCGGTATATCGGCGCACACGATTCCGGCGATCACTGCGGGCAAGTCAGAAGCGCGATTCATCACTAAAGACGACCCTATGCCATTCGTCGACCCACGTCGATCGTTCTCGACACCAGGCCCAGCCTTACACGTCGCTGTTGTGGGGTCAATGGAACACCTTCTGCAGGGACACGGGATCGTAAGCCAGCTGCACGCAGGCGATTACCAACTGTTTTGTTGTGTAACGTGGTGTGCCACTGCTGCTCGAATTTGCGCTGCTGTTGCATGGGGCTTCATTCGGGCCATCCGAATGTTGCGGCGATCCTCTCTCACAGTTGTCTGTCGCGCTGGGCCTGTGCCAGGTCTACGAGTGTGGTTACCTTCATTAGACCACTGCTGCCATACTCGTTGTACCGTAGATGCCTGTCGGCCAACACGTGCAGCGACAGTCCTTAGCGATAACCCAGCCTCACACAGCCCAATTATCTGAGCCCTCTCAAACGGCGACAGTTGTTGATAGCGTGCTCTTCTCTGTCGTTGAGGCATGTTTGACGGGGAATTCTTCACTGCACAGACTGCAAGTCAACTACGCTACACCAGAGTCCGTATACTGGAGTTGATTCCTCCGCGACCAATCACATGGGGAGACCTGTAGCAACAATCCAATGGGTCTGAAACTTTGATCGTTTACATACCTAGCCTACATGGCATCCTTCCTTATCTTGAAAATCAACACAAACGACCAATGCCTTCATGGTGTTGCAATTTCCATTTTCTTCAGTGTAATTTCAAGAAACCCTCCTGGTAAAATTTGAATGTTTTCTGGACGGGCGAACTAGCCAGGATGTTCTCATGTCACTGTGGGGCCTTGGTCTCTGGGGTAAGGTGGTGCAATGATCCAGTACAGAAAGTCATTGCCCTCGCACTAGTACGGCAACAAGTGTTCGCGACTTGCAGTCTTGTGATAAGGGGTGAGCTGTCTCGCCACCCATCTTGCCGACACAATCCGATATCCTAACACTTTGTGAATCATGTGGTGGGCTTGAGTATGTCCCACATTCAATGTGGATGTGACATCAGACACAGTTACGCCCTTGTACTGTGTTGACGTTTGTCGCAGTCGTGAACTTGGAGGGCGCCCCAATCGGTCTTCATTCTCCACACTCTGTCTTCCTTCAATAAATATTGAACACCAGCAACCAACCATTTTGACGGGACATAGTCGCTCTGTAGGCGGCGATGAATATCTGAAACATTAGTCCCACTCGCCCATTTTCGTGACCATGTTTTCAATACACGTCTTTCTGCAATACTGGTTTGCACTCGAATGAACTTGGACACGCCGATCTGCTGCTCCTGTCTTTGCTTTGGCACTTAGCGCATGCGTCAATGCTCCTCTGTTCTAGCACTGCCCCTCGAGAATTCAGGAGATATTGTCCTTTATCATGGCGAAGTTTTCTGACTCATACAGCTTCCCTGTGGAATAAAATGACGAGATGCCCCTCGTAGGAGCTTCCGCCGAAGTAAGCCATGCTACATTGTTTAGCCGTCCCAGCCAGAGTCCTCAAAACTCGTACTAACAACATTGAACTCTCGTATTTTGATGTACTCTTCCGCAGTCTTTCATTAAAACAATAAAAATCATCATCATAAATTCTTAGCGTAGATAGTCCTTTTATGTGCCGTGAAGAAAATTGTCCTGAAGGACCCATTGTGGGAGTGGTGAAGGATAAAGCACTGTTGACTATTGAGTTCTGTGACCTACTGTACTGTCTGTATTTCCTTTGAAAATGAAACTTACTTTGTTTGACAATATATTTGACTTACAAATTTCTAAAAGCACAATAGTTATGATTTTCGTCGGGGGCAATACAGTGTTCTGAAAGGGATCTCATTCTGGTTCACTCAGGTTCCGATTTGAGGAAGCCTGTACTGTCTCCTTTTTAAGTCCCGTGGCTCATGATCGCAAGATTAACGGCCACGTTAAACTACCAGCTTCCTTATTTTTTCTATTTAAAGCTAGGAGTTTGTTTGTAGACCTACGTATTTCTCTTATAATCCCAAATCTACTTGAAAATCTGTTTTATATTTTATTTGGGCAAGGAAAGAGAGCACTCAGGAATGAGAAAGCAATGAGAACACCAGAGGGTTGAGAGCTGGAGGAGGCATAGCAGAAAAACAATATTCATTCATTATTAGTAGGGACAAGAAATTCGCGGTTTAATTTGGTGACAAGCTAGATTTTAAACATCTGATTGGTTTGGTTTATTTGACCCACCCTGGAGGTCTCCGCACTCCCAACAGAATGAGCTTATCATATGCAACCCAATCACCAGTAAAATGGTTTCCTCTGGGGCAGCAGTAATTAACACAGGATATTAGCCTAAATAGACTATGCTGAGAATTGTAGAGTCAAGATTTCATGCCACTGAATCCACGATTCAATTATCTCTAGTCATCCGATCAGTGGTGATTGCTGATTTTTGTAATATGTGAGGGACGTAATATGATGGCATAACTTAATTACAGCATTATAGCTGGGCTAAATTGAGATATTACAGTAGACTCGGTATAATATTAAGTATTCAGTCGCACATCACTATTACGATCACATTACACAATACAATCGAATACCACTCCAAAGATGTTCACACGCTGAAAACAGCGCAAAATCGTAATCAATAAGCCCGTAATTTTGGTTTAAATTCAACCAATAGCGAGACGTGAGGATCTCAGTGGACGTCCTCAGAGCGCCATTTAACAGACCTAATCCGCCCCTTCCCCCCTCAAGGGCTCCCTTACATTTGTAAAACTATAAACATGTGCTTTGAGGGTGCAAGGCTTCCTTCCTCAGCTTTCTACTCCGGGCGGTGAAGGTCACACTTCACCCATCTAGGGGTGAAATGTAGAACTAGTTACAAGTACTGACATTGGCAGTGAGACAGAGCTTAGCGCGCAAGGTAGCCGCAAAGACTATTTTACAAAACAATCAATTTAATTTCTTAAAACAGTTACAGCTGAGAGCTGACTGTAGGATGATCCTCACGTCCTACATGGTGGAATCGCCAGGAATCAGACATTGTTCAACGAATCGAGTCCCTCTAATTAATGCAAAATCGATGTGTACATATTGTAGGCCTACATAAAGTAAGCTAATCATTAAACAGTTATCTTCCCTTGCAATTCATATCTCATTTACATTACGTACTGGATGAGGGCTATTTTCACTCGTACCTGACCCAAACGATATCGGACATGTTTTAAGTAAACCTTTAACGAAATTAGGAAATACCGTACGCAAGTTTTAAGAAAGAAAAAGAATATATCAGAAGTTTCTTGGAGATCTCGATTAAGAATAAAGTACCTATGAAACGTGATATTTTCGGGTACATTTTCTTCTCGCTTTACCTAACCATTGTTGCAATCAGGCAACACAACGTCGCATTATTGCCTATTGACGCATTCATCCAAAGACTATCCAAGAAAACGATTTGTCGATTTCAGAAACAGTAGGCTAATTACGACACAGGACGCCTGCAATGAAGATACTGCCACGGCCACCGTATATACAGTAGTCTACCAGGCCAAAATGTGTTTTTGAAAATATCACTCGTCTGGTCGGACGGAGACAATCACGCAATGGATTCACGGTGTGAGTTGGTTGATAATGAAGTAAAATCATTCTACTTTGTACATTTAAAATAATATAAATATTGTCTTCATAGATCCACGGCAATGAGGGAAGCTATTAATAGCAACTACCTGTCGTAGTGAGGCCAAACTTCACTGTAATGTTTGAAGCGTATCACAACGTAACTGTGAACAATGCATCACTAGTGTTTGAAGTGGATGTAACACAAGTTGGTGTAGACTGCTACGTCAAAATAGTGTTGTTGTGATTATGTTTGGACAACACTGAGCCATCGTCTAGAGAGGAAAGAATGGAGAGGAAGTTGACTGTGTGATTGTTACGACATTCAAGTGTTTTTGCAGCCCGAACCTCCACCTAAATGAATGTGTGAGAAGCAGACGCGGGCGTGGTGTTTATTCCTGGCCTGCGTGGCCGTCTGGCACAAGAACGACCTTAATCTGGCTAGACTAAATAACAGTGATACAAATGACACATGTCTGGAGGCTTCCTGGGCCAGTGGTCAGTAGGCACATTGGTGGTGGGCAGATGTTGTTCAAATTACTTGTTTTTTCTTCGCACATTAGAATGATACCTATTACAGCCCGGCCCCGTGGTTGATAGGGTAGCAAGGGTCCCGGGTTCGATTCTCTGCCGGGCCATAGGGATTTTAATCTTCTATGGTTAATCGCCTGGCTCTGTGACTGGGTGTTCGTGATCTCCTCGCAAAAGAAATACCGATAATAAAGAAGGAGGAATACTGTACTAAAGAAAAGAAAACGTTTAATGAAAGGATTTTTTTAAAAGTAGCTTGGGAATCCATTGTACGTAATGGCTAAGGGGAACAACTGATCTTTATGTTTCACTATTTAAGCCTATTTGATGTTTAGACAATTGTACGTGTTATTTGCCGATGAATAAATTTTAAATAATTTGAATGCATTACATTTTTCTTATAATAAATACTCTAAATATATTTCATGTCCACGTAGGCCAAATAATTGAGAAGTGTTGAAGTTCAGATGATTTTGTAAATTGTTCAACAAAAATATCCGATGTATAGTAATTAATGAGTAAAATATTACTTTATAAGTTATTTACATTTTTATTTCGGTATTAATTAGAATTAATTACCTCATATTGTTGTATCATATTACTATTATGGTGTAATTATACATTTTCTATCATGAAAAAAAAGTTCTATGTTAGTCTTACGAAATTTCTTCCAAATAAAATATGAGTAGCCTATCTTGTTCTCCATAAGATTGGTCACGCCTCCCAGTCACGTGTGGATAGAACAATTGGTTCACTTTCCTATACTTACGTGTATTGACTGCAAACCCCTCCGAAATTCCTAGAAACATTAGACTTTGAAAACAGAGGTAATTTTTGACGTTATTTTCTTTGAACGTTTGATTGTATTACAGCAAATAGTAAACTCACTAACGTAGCTGAGCAGTAGGCTAATATTTTACTCTATGGGCGTATGAATCCTGGCACTGACAGCAGAGTTTCTCCAGGTACCCTATTTCAAGTAATTCCAGGACACCTACCCCAGTCCTAGATGCAAATACAGTTACACACGCACACTCCTGTAATAAAACATGTTATCAGGCAAATATTTATAACATTATTCTCTGGTTTAATCTAGATCGTCACTGAAAGTGCAATACCGCGTATCTGACAATGCTCTTCTTTCCCAATATTTTCCTTATGATAGGTCACGTCTCCCAGCCGTATGTGGATGCACCGTCTAACAGAACAATTCACGTTAGGTTATTTTTCCTGTGTAGAGGCATAAAGGAAAATGAACCTCAAATATACTGTACTGTAGGAGAGCATGACTGCACAGAGATATAGCCTACCTTCCTACAGTACAATGAATTAAAAGTTCATTTTTCTTTTAAGCACCGTACTTGTAAATACACGAGAAAATGAACCTAACGTTAATTGTTTAGTCAGTTAATTTATTGATCTCATGTATTCTTTTTCAGGTTTAGGGAAACCCCCATTACACTCGCATTGGTCGACTGAAAAGCTTTACATTTATAATTTATAATACTGTAGTTTTATTGTTAGATTAGATATTTTCACGTTTCTATAACTTAATGGACGTTGCTGGTTTATATTTACGGATTCAGTACCCTCCAAAAAGAAACCCTGGATACGCGCCTATTTACATGTAAAGGAAATTGAACCTTTCGTTGCCTACATTGTACTGAGGAGTACGTAACTACATGCCAACATACTTTCCAACAGTAGGCTACAATGTATTGAATGTACATTTTCCTTTACTGCGGAAAATGAACCTAATGCACCTATAGACTAGTCTATATTGTTCTGTTGGACTGCATATCGCCACTGCGCCTGTAATATCCGCTATGTGACAAAATTCTTCTATGCCATACTTCACCTTAAGACCGATCACGTCCCCAGCCACATGTGAATATACAGTATAACCCCTCACAACAATCTCGTAAGGGTACTTCTCCAATGTTCACATTATTGAGAAAAATAAATAACCCGACGTGAACTGTTCGGTTGGTCAGTAAATCCACTGAGGGGCGTGACCAGTCATGCGGAAAATAATGAGAGAGAAGAGCACTGCCAACGCAGTAATGCAAGTTCAGGAATGGTATGTTGATTGTTCAGGCCATAAGTGACATGACTCGCGAGCCATATCAAACATTCCTGAGTGCCACATGTGACGCGTTGAATATGTAGGCTGCATAAGAAGTGCTTGGCTGTACGAATAGTTGAATGACACGAAAGTTTGTCGTGAACTACCTTAAGTGAATTTTGGGTGACTCCTATATCAATGGTTCTGGGTTGGACTTTCAGGTTCTGAAAAGCAATTAAATGTAGTCTTAGGGCTGAAACGATGTATCTCCTCCACAAACCTAGGAATGGTTTTCCGTTGTTTTACTTTGCTACGCAAGACAAATGCTAGAATGGTAGCTAACGTAGACCAATGCCCACTCTGTCACTATCCTTCTCTGTTACATACTCGTACATATACAACAATAGCACTGACCCACACCCAAGTGACGGGGTTACTGGCCAGTTGAAAGCCTCCAGATGAAAAAACAATAGCAAGCGGTTTGTTTTTGAAGTCCACTCGAGAACTTCATGCCGTAAAAATTATCTCTGTTCGTCTTCCACAGAAGCAAGGAAATTCGCATACACGAGATCAAGAACCGAGTGCTTGGCTACCTGGAACGTTTTGGTCGTGGGAATGGCACTGGATTGTTTGCGAACCTGGGCTCTCAGCAGCCCAGTCGGCCTCTGTTCCACGACTCCTACTCCGCAGTGGCTCCAGAGGTCTTCTCAGAGAAGATACAGAGCTACTATCCGTCATGTAAGTACATAAACATCCAATATGATGTATTATTATTATCAATATAATAATTATTATTTACTAGCCTATTTTAATTAAGAGGAGAGGGACAGAAGAGATGTATCCGGTGAGTAATAATGAAAAGAAGAGATAAGTTGGTAGGACATATAATAAGGCACCCAGGAATAGCAAGCTTAGTTAGTGAAGGAAAAGTAGAGGACAAGAACTGTAGAGAAAGGCCAAGGCTAGAGTGTGTTAAATAGGGTGCCTCGGATGTAGAGTGTGGTAGCTATATGGAGATGAAATCATTTGCTTAGAACAGGGGGCATGGAGTGCTGCATCAAACCACTGCAAGGACTGAAGTCTCGAACAACAACAACAACAATATTATTATTATTATTCAGTCATTCATTAGCTCACTGTGTTTAGCACGACGTTCTTCTGTCCATTTCGCACCAGTTGTTCGTTTTTCGTCCCGGAAAGTCTCAAACTTCTTGATGGCTGCTCTATAAAGATTTCGGTCTCGTGCATCTTCTACTCGTATCCCCATTTCTTTAAGATCTTTCTGGACGTTAACGCACCATGGCATTGTCGGTTTTGGTTTTGAGTCAAATATACTGAAGATACGTTTCGTCCATCGGGAGTCGATCAATCGTCGTATAGGTATATGACCGTAGAAGCAAACTCTGCGTTTTCGCATTGTGTCTGTGATCTTCTTTATCTTAGAGTATATTTCTTGCCTGGATTTTCTGATGTAGATGCCATTTTTGTAGTCCGGGCCAAGAATGATGTGTAGGATCTTTCTTTCTTTCTTTCTTTCTTTCTTTCTTTCTTTCTTTCTTTCTTTTCTCTCTAAATTCGCGAGCAAATATTTCTCGGATGGGACAAGGCATTCAGATGCATATAGCGGTACTGGTTTGATGACAGTGTTGTAGTGACGAATTGTTATGTTCATAGAAAAACACTTTTTGTTATAGACCTCGTGCGCATGATGGGTGCTACGCTCTGGCGGCAAGTCACTTAAACAGTCAAGGGGAGTCGCAGTCGAGTGGCTGTGCCTGTGTTGAATGCTCTTGTATATGCTTGATTCAACTTCGACATGCAAAAAAGTTCTCGAAACAGTAGAAAAATTGTTCTGTGGTTGGTTGCAACTTCACGTATATTAACTGTCCTCCTGGAACTAATTTTTGTGTGTTTCCGAATAAAAAGCAGCATGAAATTAGGAGAAATGCCTGGATTGCGGCACTGAAACGAGGAACTAGTGATGGTAAACCATGGGAACCTACGAATAACTCGCGTGTTTGTAGTCGGCATTTTGTGAATGGAATGTCTTCGAGAGATCCTGACAGTCCTGGTTAAGTACCGAGATTGTTCGATCGAACGTCAGCAAGATGAGGAGCACCGAGTGATGACTAGATACAAGAGGCGAAAACAGAGACATTAAAATAAAAAAGTTTAAACTAGTACTACGGAAGATTTTTCGAAATCATACAGTGATGCAAGCACGCAGACTGAAGTAATGACCACCGATGGTAACAACACCAGTATGAACGTGTTATTTTCTGCTCAAAAAATAATTGTGAAGCGGAAGTTCAAACAAATTTGCCATTGCCTCGAGTGAATAAACAGACGACGACCGACCCTTGTCTTAAGAGAAATTGTAGTGTTCACGTGGACTTGGTGGACACCAAACATACATTTAATGCATACAGATCAGTGAAAGACAAGGAACAGCATCTTCTTGAAATAGCAGGTGTTAAATGTCCAGTGTTTCATATCCTGTTATCCTTGTTACCCTCTATTAATCATAACTTTACATTTACTAAACAAAACATGCTGCTTCTACTGCTAATGAAATGTAAACTCGGTATTAGTTTCGCCGCTCTAGGCGTAATTTATAACTGACATAGGACTACAGCATCAGCTACTTTTAAATTCGCTCTCCATCATATTTTTCAGAAAACAAAGGAGTGGATTTTCTGGCCCCAACGATCCTCTCTCAAAAACACAATGCCTAATGCTTTAAAAAAAACAATAAGAAAATTGCACGTGCATTATAGATTGCAGTCAAGTGCCCTGTGAAAGACCTAACAGTTTTCTTTTACGTGTTGCTTGTTAAACCTAATGATTGTTGAACATGGTGTATCTTTATGTAATAGAGTGGATTATGTAGGCTATATCAGATGGAGCATTTTAGTGATAAAATAAACAAGCAGTCTCTGATTATATTTCACCCCTACTAGGAAGATTCAGTTATAACTTCAACTATAATATAGTGATCAACAAATTATTTGTTATTGATCCTTACGTTTATTTACAAATATGCTAATTAAAATCTCCTAGGCATATCTATAACGTGAGTGCAGTCAACAAGATCTTTGTTACTATTCCTCACGTTTATTACAAAGATCCTAATTAAATCTCCTACACATATCTATAACGTGAGTATAGTCAACGAGATCTTTGCTATAGATCCTCGCGTTTATTACAAAGATCCTAATTAAAACCTCCTAGGCATATCTTCAACGTGAGTACAGTCAACAAGGTCTTTGCTGGTCCTCACTTTTATTAAAAAGATGCTAAGAAACCTCCTAGATATATCTTCAACGTGAGTATAGTCAACAAGATCTTTGCTACTGATCCCCACGTTCATTACAAAGATGATAATTGAAACCTCCTAGGCATATATATAATGTGAGTATAGTCAACAAGACCTTTGCTATTGGTCCTCACGTTTATTACAAAGATGTTAATCAAACCAGTCTTGTGTGTAGTAATCAGCAAGATGTTTGCTAATGCCGGGATAGTACCTCACTTCAATTTCCGGGGCACTGGCCTCGTCCCTGGTCCTAATGCAGTTACACACATTACTACAGTCATCACATGAATACAGGTTATCAGACAAGTTCAACACACACCCAATTACACGATGCAGATGACCATGATGTTCCAAGCCCCTAAAAGGAATTATCAACGACGACAACAACAACATCTTTGCTATAGGTCTCACGTTCATTGCAAGATACTAATTAACACCTCTCCAAAATTATTTATTGTAGAATACGTAGCCTACATTATAATGGACAGTTTAGCAACAGGCATGCAATGATAAACTGTGTTTCTCCACAGGTGAAGTACCTCGCAACACAGAAGATGACGTGTGGTCGGACGGGAAATCTCTCAATTTGTTGTTTGAAATAAGCTACCCAACTCCAATGGAAGGATCTGTGTCAACCATTTTAACAGCTAAACTGAGACTGTACAAATTAGCGCAGGTAAGAATATACTGTAATGTGATGCTGTCATATCGTACTCCAACGTACAGTACCAGGATCTTGCTGATTTATAGAAGCTATATAACATTTTCAATGATAGGCCTACTGGCAGGCATATTAATTACAGTTTGTTGTTGTTGTTGTTTTATTTAGGGACTTGGACATCGTGGCAATCGGCCCTGTGTACTTGGTTGTGTGTGCACGCAATTTGTCTGATGACCTCTGCTATTGTGGTGTCTCTAGCCGCCTGGGGAGTGTGTGTTTGTAATGAGGCCAGGATTGGATAGGAGGTGTCCTTGACCTTATGTTAGGAACCATCAAACCCACTGTTTCTCAGTGCTTCCTCACCAACCCTCAGACAAGAATTAAAGTCAGTTTCTTGGCATAGATAGGAATCGAACTAGGACCTCAAGGGTGACAGCCAAGAATTATATCAAGTACTGTGCATATGATCCCTCTCATTCTTTCTGTTCATTTTTCAAACCGTCACCTATTGGAGGGTGGGGAGTCAAAACATATTCTTGTAAACCGAGTAAATTCGCACAAACGCATACGTACATACTGTCCCCTTGAAAGAAGCGTACACGAGACTGTTTTTGGGGGTGTTCAGTTCTTTGTCGTGAGGCTGGGCACTTTTGATAAAACTTGCTTCCATAGATTTCAAGGTAACATGGATAAAAAGAAATAACAAGAAGATGAACCAAGATTAACTTAAAACAAATTTAATACTGATAAAATAGACACAACAATAACAAAAATAACTCCCTAATTACAACCTCAAAGTAACACTTTGAACAAACACAACATATAATAATAATAATAATAATTAAAATCTCAGCAAAAGAAGTGCTGTAAAATAAAATCAACATTTTGCACGGATCTCGTCCGTAAATACTAATTTCTTGTGAATGTGTTGTGCGTTTGACGGTGGATAAAACTTAACCTAGAATGAACACTTGATTACATAATACGCCTCCATCGAACTGAGCCGCAGGACGCGGTCGAACATCAATTCCGCCCGATTTTCCTCAATTCCACCCGGTCCTCCAAGGGACCCAAACATAAGTTCCTCAACTCCGCTCAGGCTTTGACAAGGGGTCGGCAAAGGGGTTATCCCCAATGACGTAAACAAATGTCATAACCCTCCTGCTCGCATACCAAGGGCCGGGTCAACGTCAAACACCTTCTGCAGCGCATGAGCGAATTCTTGCATTCCACACGACAACACCAGTACAACACCTCATCCAAAAATATTTGCTTTTTTAAAGTGCCTACATCAGATACAGACAGACACGTACATTATACTTAACAGAGCGGGGGGGGGGTGTCGAGCAAAGACAAGAATAGTCGTGTGGGAAAAGAATTCATTGAAAACAAGCTATTGCAGTACGCCAACCAAACAATGAGTAGATTAGATCTTGTGAAGTGTGTTTCTCACACAATAGTTAGGGAATGAAAAGAGTTTCATCTAATGTTTTTTGTATAGTTTGAAATGAAGTAAAGATTTATGTGATTTTAAGATGCTGATTTTTCTTATTTTATTAAATTTCCTGTCCATATTTTTATTTAACAACAGTGATTAATATCTAGCTCTTTGTATTATGTTTATATCTGATTTAACGATTGAGCGGACTTGGTGGTGGTGGTGGTGGTGGTGGTGGTGGTGGTGGTAATCATAATATTCTTTTACATAAGTCTGCCAAGTTTTCTATTTGTTTCTACTCATGCGCTGCATAAGGTGTTTGACACGGCCCTTGGTGTGCGTGCAGGAGGGTTATGTATGACATTTGTTTACGTCATTGGGGAAAAGCCTGGGCGGAGTTGAGGAACTCATTTCTGGGTCCCTTGGAGGACCGGGTGGAATTGAGGTAACCCTTGCTACCTGACTGGAATTCCCGGGTGGAATTGGTGCCCGCCCCAGGACGCGTATTCATAATTATTTTCACTAGACATGGCTAGGGGAACTATCTTAAATGGCTATACACAAATATTTAGATTACCGACTAGGCTACCCTTACATAATCATCAGATCCTGACTTCCGCATAAAGTCTTACCAAAATGAGCAAAGCACGCAAATCAAATTGCCTAAAATTAGGTCTTACCAAAATAAACATAAAACTTCATCGTGGCCATCCTCAAACAAGACAAGGGCAAATCGCATGTTTCCCGAAACCTGACATATTAAAGCACTCAAAAGATGCATAAACACAAATATTTACAATATCAAAGACAGTAGCTTTCCTGAAAAGAACACAAGTATAATATCAACATCGATCCTGAGAATAAGCCACCGTCGTGGAATACTCCCAAAAATTAATAATAATAATCATCCTTTACTTCCAAATTGAACAGGCTTTTAAATTACTCTGAAAATCATGAGCACACAACCTCGCCCGCTTGGCCGCTAATTGCCTGCTACTTGTTATCTGATCTGGTCGCCTGAATGAACTTTGAACATTCCTCATGTGTCAACAAACTGGGGAAGGCCATTACCATAATATCTCCCAAAGCACCTTGCTTTAGAGACTCGAAGAATCAGCTTCTCACGATGTCCTGTAAATGAAGACATGTTACCATCATATCGCAGATATGTCCCAGATATTGCACTTGCAATTCAGGACCGTAGTAAATTACAGCCACCTCTCCTCTGAGAGAACTGTCGTCGCCTTGCAGCTGTCAGGTAATGATCAAGTCACACCCCGCGCAGAATGAATACACATGAGACCTCCACCCTCGGTTTGACACGTCTGCTTCACCAAAATACATCGCCAGATCAGAGAACCACCTAAGAAATGTGTCACCAAAAACACAACAAATTACTACGTGCTCCAAATTACTTGGCAATGTTTACTACGGGAACATACGGTTCCTTGCTAAATGAATATGCAATCTCGCTTCGACCTCAGCCTGTGTAACTCGAAGTAATTAAAACAAGCATCAACTTCCCCCCCCCCCCCAATTCTGTAGTAATTTTACTGCAAATAAAAGCCCCACTTGTCAACTTTGACATATCTCATTCACGTGTCGAATTATACAAAATACACACTACTGTACTCAGTAGTACAATTTATCATTACTGTCAATCACAAGAAAAATACATAGTTAACATACATAAGACCACGGCGAGTTCCATAAAATTAACTTAATAGTCGGTTACAACAAAACTACGACAACGAAGAAAATGAAAACACACACAAAATTTTATACACAAGTTCCCTTTGACCAAATCTAGCTACACGATGAAAATTAATTCATTGTACTCATCCGAGATCAGCTTGCAAATAGACGTCCCCGGACATGGTCCCAACGATCGCCTAGCCTTCGGTCATCATTTTGGTGATAACGGACTCGATGGACATCCTTCCTTCGGTATTCGAAATCATGGCCATCAGTGTCGTTTTGCTGCTTCGAAACACAAGTTATTCAGTTTATCACTTATTACACCTGAATTCCTACTATATTGTTTCAGTAGAATACTCAATTCCTCTACAAATCCATTGAAACAATACTCGTCGATGACTTTCCCTAATTAACAGACATATTCTGTTTCACTAAACTTTCACACGCACAACACTTCAAAACTTTACAAAAAATCATGATACAGTATAACGGTCTCTAAGATGCAGAGTTTCTTCGAATTTACTAAGTTCTGTTCTGCACTCAGGCAGAGTGAAAATAAACTAAGTCCAGGACTTGCGTAGAATAACCAATTATAGACGTCAGAGTGACATAGTCTTTAACCAGAAAATGGACCAGAAGTGAACATACTGTACAAGTGACTCTTCACTGGCTATTTATACAAAATCAGGCTCAGAAGTAGTAGTGGGGAGATATAAAATAGCTTTTAATCGAAGCAAAAATCGCACAGGCTAACAATTAACATCGCTGAACTCAGCTCGATGATAAGCTTAATGTCCAGCCGTGCGGAGATCAGTCGGATCGCTAGAATGATGGCAAATCCATTCCCTCAATTTCTTCATGATGATAGCTTGGTATTTAGAATTGCGCGAAAATTGGCTTCCCATCTCCTCATTCGTCAGTTTGATTCTCTGGTCAGTTGCATTTTTGATAGCCACGCCCCCAAGGCGTTAACTAAAAGTATCTCCTTCCTTCATTTTCATTCCCTTTCTCTGTCAGTCTTCTGCTTTACAAAGGACTTATTTTACCTCTGATTAACGACTTGACCGTGCCAACCCTAGGTGCACTTAATTCAAGTTAACGGTACCTTCTCTGTTCTCAGTTTCTGCACCACATTCAAATCTCCAACCCTTCTCTTGTTCTGGCAGGAAGTACGAGCCGACCCTTCGCGACTTTTTGGCGCTGGCAGGTAGAAGATATTTCAACATTTTACAGGGTTTCCGAGCAATGCTCAACATTATTCCTCCTCACAGAATTGAAAATATGAAACATTAATATGATGAACTCATATTAAGGGTTCAATACATACATACATACATACATACATACATACATGACTACTGTAGTCCACATACATATGCACACACTCAGACAGAGTTCGCCATTAGATTGTTGTCATAATTATGTGATGTAAATAACCCTGGTGTAATCGCAGATTTTAAACACGCAGCTTTGCTTGCAGGATCTCTACTATGGTCATGAGCTAGTTCTGCAAGAATAGTTACAATGTAAGGAAACAGTTCGTGAAATGTAATGACAGAATCATGGTGTTCAACTCACCTTGTAGTACACAGTGATTTCAGTTTGGTATTTTTTGGTGGAGAGAGGGTGTCTGATTCAGAAATGATAGTGTTGAGTTTAGACACTCTCTTGACTGATGATGACAAACAAAATAAAGAAACTGTGCCCAGTATTTCCGTCATGTACGGCACATCGCAGGATTTAGAAATACACAGGTTCCGTGAATGATTGAAACAATGTAGGCCTATGTGTAGTGCCAATGGCTGATTCTTTAAGATGGATGCCTGCACGCCATCAAACTTTCCTAACTTATTCAAACCTCCATCATGTTCTTACACCCAAGGTACAGTTCTTGGTCAATTGCCCCCTTTATATCTCAAACCACTTCGTTGTGTAGCTGCTATCGCCCCGGAGGTCCTGTTTCGATTACTGGCTCTACCAAGAAATTTAATTCTTGTGTGAGAGCTGTAACGGGGTACACTCAGCCTCGTGAAGCAAACTAGTGAAGAGGTGAGTTCGGCTCCCACCTCAGCCATCCCGGAAGTGGTTTTCTACTACAGGGGAATGCCGGAATGGTTCCTAAGCCACGGCTGGCTCCTCCCCAATCCCCGCCTGAAATACAAATACACACACTAATACAGCGCAGTTGTACTATAAGAGGACAACGTGCGGAAAATCAGCCTCCAGATTGAACGGTAAGGCTCCGAAATCATGTGGCGAATCTCTGATATAAATCAGTGGGAAGTAGCGAGTACAGTACATGTTGGAAGGGACAGCCCTGACGGCCTAGGCACTCAAGGCCGGTGGGAAGCAGCCGCACGCTCTAGTCAGCTGGGGCGTGTTGCACTGCGCACATAAATAACAAGCAGCAGCAATAACGAGTGCCGCAGGGATGTCCAGCTCCACCAGCCGTCGTACCTGCGTACAAGGATGTCAGGTACGATTTCGAAGCCTTACAGTTCAATCTGGTAGCTGATTTTCCGCACGTTATCCTCTTATAGTACAACGATTGCGTCCACAAAGTTTCATGATAGGTTTCGACCTGTCTTACCTGATACTTCCCTTGTGAGTACAGTAGACGCATGAGCTCGCAAATCTTCAAAGACACTTTAGCCTACTTTCCTCGTATGAAATATAGGCTTATAGCTCTGAGGTCACCTTTTGTCCGTGTGTGTGTGTGTGTATGTGTTCGTGCGTGTACCTGTGCGTCCCCTCGTACATTCTGATTGGCTGGAGCGATTTCAATAAGACTTGGAAAGGCCTTACTACTACATCGTCCGACCATAATCGTACCTTTCAAATTTCAATAAGTGTCGACAATCGAACATGGCGGTCGCGCGAAATATATCACTGGTTTTCAATATCTCCGAAACAAAGAAAAGGAATCTTGTAGTTTAACGTGACCGTTAATCTCGCGATCATGAGCCACGGGACCTCCTTTTTACGTGAAATCTGAACCACAGGACATGGCATTTCACTACGAAAATCTCACATGCATTGACCGGGAATCGAACCCGGTCCACCTTGGTGAGAGGCATACAGCTTGACCGCTGCGCCACCACGCCCCTGCACAATTGCAACAATCAACCTATTTTGTATGATGACAGAAGTCTATAATGTAAGTTCACATATGCTACTTTGAAAAACATGATAAGCACAAAATCAACATGGCAACCATGTGAAGTCCAATTGTAGTGAATCTTTATTTTGAGCCTGGTACATTGGCGTCTAATGCGATTAAAATGTTTTGAAGAAAAAGCTGTGTGCACTTATTAATATATTTTATTTCCTGTAACCTAATCAATATATTGAAGTGAAACAATGCTAACTGAATAGTCGAAGAAAACACTTCAATTTCTTAATATACTCCTACCAACCACACTACTGATCAATTGTTATGAAACTTTATCCCCCTAGTAAGTAGGACACCCTATATATGATAAAAGAGTTAGGTTATTGAAAAACAATATCCTTCAATGTTACCAACATTAGGCCTACAATTAATGAATCTTAAAAACAAAATATTAAGAAAAAGGTACATTTATGACCTACTATTAAAGTTGGAGATTTGAAACTTAACACTCGTATAGAAGACTGCATGGCTTACAATTCAAACTAGAATCATGGTTCTAGTTCTTGAAATTTATTTTTTGTGAAATTTTCTTTGAAAAGTTTATAAAAACGTTCTTTTCTTTAAGCAATGTTTTTTTACTCAAGTTACATAAATACTACGGATATAAGTCTAGTTAGGATTAATGTATATGTCCATATACAGATACTGTGAAAATTTCAGGTAAATCGGTGCAATATTTTATGAGAAAATGTACCTTATGTGCGTAAAAATTAAAGTTGTGGGAAATTGCTGTCAAAGAAATATCTGCAAAATTTAAGTGCCTCCACACTGTACATCTTCAAAACTGACCATAGCCATAGCCTTGGGCATTTTTTTCTTTCTTCTTGTCTATCTTCTTCTTGTTTTGTGCTCTCCCTCGTTATCTTTTCCTCTTGGCCGCCACTGAACATTTGATTTCAGAATTCAAAGTAAGCAGGGATGAAGCATTGAGAACGTATTGCAATGAACTGTCAAACTATCTTAAAGCCACACCCACTCCACAACCTTAAAATTCAAAAGCGCATATCTCGGAAATAAATTAACATTGTCTCATCACACAAACTTCTTATGACATTTCAATATGTTGAGAACCCCAAACATTTAAAAAGAGAAAATTGCTTTTTTTAACAAAACCTAAGTTAGCGCCACCTATAATAATATAAAATAGGCTACCTTCATAGAAGCAAAAACAAAATGCATCTGCAGACCTACAGCCAACGGCCTGGCCTTGTTGAAACACCGGATCCCATGAGAACTCCGCAGTTGAGCAGCATTGGGCGTGGTCGGAACTTGGATGGAATGCCGGTTCAGTGGGACCACACGCTGTTGGCGGGGAGAGGGTAACGAGGAACGGAAAGGACCTGGCCACCCTACCACACGTAAACTCCGGCTCAGGATAGCGTCTTCGGAGGCACGGGCCTGCCTTCGAGCAGAATACAAAAAGAAAACCTACAAAGGAAGGCACAAATGCCAAAGCTGTGACGCCGTGCCTTAATCGATGCCGTATTATAGGCTAGTAGTACTGTACAGTTGAAGCGCAATATCAAGTTCAAAAGAGTAAAATATTCTTGCTTTGTTAAAATCATTATAGCTTGAAATAAAACATTTTTTCTCAAAAAAGAAAAAAAATGTGACCTTGGATTGGGTGCCACGTGCGGGAATATGGGATGCACAGGCCAAGAATCTCCACTACTGTGACTGATCTAGATGATTGATTGTTATTAAACCTACGATATATTTTGACTTGTATTGCAATATATTACTGTGTATTTCAGGCTAATCTAACTCAGTTGAGAGAAAACTGCCTAACTCCCAAACCAGCGGAAAATAGTGAGTCAGACAACGTCATCTCGGAAGAACAAGCAGATGAAGTGGAAGTATCTAGCGAAGAGACGGTAACGTCCACGGAGTTCCCCGACATTGCCAATGATGAGCAGGTCCCGCTCTCTGAGAAGCCCGAGGAGCTGAGGTCTACAAGAGAGGACACGCGAGTGAGAGTGTCAGTGTACTGGTACACGCGCTCACTCAAGAAAAACCGAGGTAACACCCTTTTCCTTCTTGTCAACATCACTACACTAGTGTCCAAAAGTTAAGCGTAAGTTACGAATAAGCAGGGCAACAGGAAATAGACAGCAAATCGCACGACATATGCACCTACCAACCTTACGTGTTCGCTCTGTATAGGAAAGGAGTATTCCCTGCTTTGACTAGCGGCGTAACCGCAAGGTAAACACAGTCAGTGCCTGCGCCCCATATTCCCTCAGTCGTGTTTGCCCTGTTATAGTGTGCGGAGTGTAGCCTCGTGGTGAACGTGACAACATAATGGCACAACGACGCCATTTCGACCCCGTTTTGCAGGGTAGAATACTCGACCACCTGGAAGCAGGTCAGAGACAGACCGAAGTCGCCGTGTCCTTGAATGTGCTACAAGTGTAATTTCCAGGCTTTGGAGTCGATTTCGAGACACAGGAGATGTTAGTCGTAGGCCAGTACCTGGTCGACCAAGAGTAACCACCTCACAGCAGGACCGATATCTGGCCTTAACCGCCCGACGAAATCGGAGTGCACCTGCAAGACAATAAAATTGCCGGCGGAGCTTGCAGCCGTCTTAGGGGTTGCCGTGTCCCGGCAAACTGTGTACCAGAGGCTCAGAACTGCAGGGCTGTTTGCCAGACGTCCAGCGGTGTTCTTCCCGCTCACTCCAGCACAGAGACGGACCCGTTTACTGTGGAGCCGTCAACGTCAAAACTGGACCATGAATGAATGGAGGCATGTGCTCGTCACAGATGAATCCCGCGACAGTTTGCAGAACGATTCCCGTAGTACATTAATCTGGAGAGAACCGGGTAGCCGATACAACCACAGGAACATTGTGGAACGGGACCAGTGTGATCGTGGTGGCTTCATGTCCTGTACATCTTCATGGGTGGTCCGGAGAACACTGTGAACGCTCGGAGATACAGGGATGATATACTGAGACCACATGTTCGACTCTTCAGAGGTGCGGATGGTCCAGACTTCCTCTTAATGGACGATAATGCCCGATCTTACCGCGCTGCTCTGGTGGATGCATTTCTGGCTGGGGAAGACATTCATCGCATGGACTGGCCAGCGAGGTCTGCGGATCTGAATCCTATAGAACATGCCTGGGATGCATTGAGGAGGCAAATTGCATCCAGTCAGCCTCCACCAAGGACCCTCCAAGACCTTCGCATTACCCTTTCGGAGGAATGGGATCGACTGCCATAAGAGCTCTTGGACCATCTGATAGAGAGCATGCCACGTCACTGCGAAGCATGTGTGGCCATTAGGGGTAACCAACCATACACCCTATTAACAGCATATTTTGTTGTGGAAGACATTGCCAAGTTTTGTTAGTTGTTGTCAAAGGTGTACCTTAGCTATCAGAACCTTTCTGACACTGTTTTTATTTTTGGACAAGTTGTGTGACATATGGTGTGTGATTCAGCTTCCGTTTGTTCAACAATCCGTCTGACATTCCTATCAGGCGCTATGACCTCGTTTAGTGATTATGCTTAACTTTTGGACACTAGGGTAAAAGGACCACCCTTGGTCAAGTATTGCTGTCTTACAACTCCGACGTTGCTAGGGTCTTCGAGGCCTAGAGTGTCTTTTATTTCTCCCCACAATTGGCACTCCTCTTTGCTTTCCTGGCTTCCCATATTTCTTCTTCCCCTCAGGAGCTCACGGTTAGTGAGTTCGGGAATTGGTAACCCCAAGAGATTCTAAAGCTTGGTCAGCATTTTCCCTTTGCCAGTGAATTTGGGACGTCTTTCTTAATTGCTAGTTCTGAACAGACGACGGGATGTCGGAATATGTCCCACAGTATTTCTTAAAGACACTCTTTAAAGGCCACTGACCTGAGCCAGATTTGAACCCGTGAACTTGGACTCAGTAAGACAACGACTAACCGTTTGGACCAAGTGACGTGTATGAATGACAGAGATTGAGAGACAACGCATTCATATATGTTTTCAAACATCCTTCCACACCAGTGCTAATCGTCGAAATCCTTTACAACAAAATCAATCAATCAATCAATTTATCAATGACTTCCACAGTTACAAGGCAGGCTACACAGTACTAACGGTTCAAATATCCCAAGCATTCATGTGAAATTTCAACAACAACAAACACAATTCCCTTAGGTACTGGATTTACAAGACGAACACCGCTATTTGCATATAAGAGCTGACACCCTCCCCTGAACAGGTAACGATTACGCAACAACTTCCTTGTCTTCTTTGCCCCGCCCCAATCTCCACTGGCTAAAGCAGACTTCGTTTGCACCTTCTGTCCGAAGAGTACTGTAAAACCTACAGACATTGACTTGTTAATGTTTCATTTTCAATTTAAAGATGGGCCTAGATCATAATTTTTTCACCTAGCGTGCTTAGAATAGTCTCTTCTATCACCAGTGTAACAGGGTACATGTATATCAATTACACCCTGACTAGAAAAATGTACAGTTTCAAAACGATACTCTCCAAATCTATTCACAAAGTGTCTTCCCTATATTGAATTGCACTGTGATGAATATGGGCAGGACAATCTATAACAACAATGTACTTATTTACTAACTTCTTTAGTGTGAAATGCCAAAGCCGCTTATGTTGCATTCACTTGATCTGTGGACTTAGATGACTGCCTAAAAATCATGAGTTGTTTGCAACATTGCTGTAACCCTAGATGATTTTCTTATGTGTCTGGGATTTTAGATGAACCCAGATCTTATCCCCCTATTAGGATCTCACAGTTACTGTAACAATATTTTGCCAAACTGAATAAAAACAAGCACAGTCATTCATGCTCAAATGGCGTGTTCACAAAATCATAGCACACTCGCACAAAAAATCTTTTAAATACCGGTAACCTTTATTAACCACAGAGACACATTCCTGCTGGACGAAAAAAGCCCTGAGTTTCATGTTACAACTGGCCATGGTGGACAGAACCGAATGATAGAACCCTTGTCGAAGTACCATAAAGATAACATACAAGGATGCTCAGATTTACCTTAGTTTATATGAAACTTGTTTACATAAAAAAAAAAGGTCAAACGAAGCAAATCTTTCTGAAGACCATGCTGTTCAAAGAGTTCGATTCAAGATGCCACGTTAATCGTATTGGCTTCCAATTGCAAACGGATGGTGACTATAAATTCCTAAAGGTATCAGGTCCATCTGCTCAGATTTATTGTTCTCACGCCACTGAAGTTCAAAACAGTTGCGGAGGTGTGCGACAACATTATTAACATTTTTACTTTCTTTGGTGCTCCTTCAGTGTTGTAGTCTGACAATGGTCGAGAGTTTGCTAACAAAATAATGAACTGCTTACCTGGACTATGGCCCAATTTTAAGAATGTGCACGCGAAACCAAGATACGGTCAGGGTCAAGGCAGGGAGTATATCAAGACATGGAATATATGCTAACAACATGGTAGAGCAAAGTAGATTGTGTTGCACTGGCTAGGTGACCCTTCACCACTGACATACGAGCATGGTAGTTAGCCGTGGTCGTTTCGGCATGATTGCTGGCAGTCGCTCACATCTGGGAGGCGAGGAGGTTCGAATCCCCCCGCCGGCAACCTTGAAGATGGTCTTCTGTGGTTTCCCATCTTCCTTCCAGGCAAATGCCGGGGTTGGTCCCTATCTATAGGCCACAGCCGCTACCTTCCAACTCCTCGTCCTTACCTTCCCACTTTCCTCCCCAACGGTATTTGTAGCTCACCCATTGGGTGTCCGTCTCGAAGCAGCTACAAAACTGGCGAGCCAAACATGTCCTCGGACACTCCCGGCACAAAAAGCCATACGCTAACAAAAAGAAGTGGAGTAATGTCTTCAAGCTGCACGTCTTCATCAGGAACATGGGCAGTGCCTGACTGTGGTCCAACTGTTTCCAAATGACACCAGCGGTTCAATGAGGCGTTTAACCTTCAGTGTTTAGACAGAGCGTGTAATTCAGGCCAGAGGTGGTTCTGTGATTTTTTGGAGAGTGTTTTGTACTATGACTTGGGGTCACTCATTCAGGTCATCATGAACATGAACCCGGGTGTTTATTTCAACACTCTCAGTAAAAACGTATTACGTTTTATTCAACGTTGTCATGAAGCGTTTGCTATGGACACTCCCATTTTCCAAGATAGCAACGGCTGTGTTCGCAGGGCTGCACGTATACATGACTGGTTTGACGAACACGCAGACAAACTGTAGCGCCACGACTGGCCCTCTAAATCACCCGATCTTAACCCCATAAAAATGTAAGACTATTTGGAACAGCAGTTGAAACGCAGTTAGGATCATCCCAGCAAATTGTTGGCTTTTCAGGATCTAATCATCAGTGAATGGCTTTAACTAAATATAGCATACCTGTAGAAACTTCTGCGCTCCCTTCCTCACCAAATCAAGGGTGTTATGGAGGCTACAGGGGATGTTACAAGGTTTAAGAATGATGACTCCAGGGGTGTTTGATTGTTTGTACTGTGAGCTTAGATTTCTTTATTACTACCTATGTACAGTACCTACGTATATCACTACTGAAGATGTATTCTTTGTTTCAGTGAAGCGGAAGTTGTTGGACTCAAAAATGTTCTCAATATACGGCGATGAGTGGGCTGAATTCAACATCCGACCTGCCGCTCGTGCCTGGAGGGATATCCGTAAGAACTTTGGCCTCGCAGTAGAAGTTGAGGATGAGGACGGCCATCTGTTGGATGCATATAAATTCTTCACCACAATGAACTGTTCAAATGAGGCATGTGAGTCTCTCCTCTTATATACTATACCATTAGAAGAACAACCTCATTATTAATACCAAGAGTGGAAATGCCTAAATGCTGTGCCTTTCCATTCTCTTCCTTATAGCTGGTCATGATGCCTAGATGCGCATGGATATAGCCTACATTCCCGCTGAACATTGTATTTTAAGTGCAAGGGGCATTGGACCTCAAATATATAGTTCGACGGCTGTGCATATCTACTAATCGCTAGGAGTTGTACAGATGTACACTAGACTTAAGGGAGAGACTTGAAAGGGGAAGTATTGTGGCTTATGAGGACTTGCATTCCCATTGTCGATAAAATTATTATTATTATTATTATTATTATTAGACTATTACCAACCACAGTAGCTACACACACTACAGCGCAAGACCTTGGAGACATGCTCCTCTAGACACTGTAAACAAGTGGATTCAAACTTCATCATAGGCTGTCCTAGAAAGATGGGATGGAACCTTTTAATAGGCCAGTTTCATTCATATCAATCCATTTAATCTCGCATTGATTCTCTCATAGGATTGGCATCAGGAAGAGCATACATACATATAGCTGCTAGTTTGAAGAGTAGTTTGCTGTATGGAAATTGGATGTTGTAATCTCCTAATTATTTCAGGATTGACTTTGTAGATGCATATAACGTAGATGAGCCATTAATGAGGGACAGTGTCGAAGTATTTCTGTCAATCAATGTATGCTGAATATTTGTTCCTCTTCCTAGCAGTAGCTTGCTAAGTGACTGTGATCTTTTAGCACAGACATTCTGTTCTTCTGCCAAAATTTTCTTCCAGGTGAGAGTATATCATCTTCCCTATTCTTGACATGTGTGCACTAGCAAGTTGCAGCCTATATTTAGATACTTCCATGGCATTCTCTTTCTTGGGGAGCAGATAGGTAATTCCTTGGATAAAACATACTGGGATTGTACCTGCAGGTTTTTCCCAGATGGGGGCACAATATCACGTTTCCAAATCAACTTCCTTGCTATAAAGAAGAGCAATGTTTTCCATTTCATTACCTACCTGTCGCTAGATGATGCTGTCCCTCCCCCGATTTTTCGTTTTATTTCTTACTTGCTTCATCAAATGCAGTATTTTGATACTCTGAATCATTGGCTGATTTATGGCAAGAATGAGTTCAGAGATTTTGACCATAGAAGTTTATTTACCCTCTTCTGTGTTTCATCGTCGTAATTGTCTTAAACCCGTGAAAAAGGTAAAATGGCCATGTCGTAAATACAAACATAGAAATCAAGCATTTAATTAAAATGGCAATCATAAACCAGTTGGCCGAATATCTAAATAACTAGAAATATTTTCAGATATCACCTAACCACTAAATTAAAGTAAACTGTAGAAATATCCCTAAATCTTAACCTGACTAATAACTTAAACTGCACTCATAAATCAATAATTTGTCAGTTACTGTATTAAAACGTAATGCATCCAAATATATTTTCAAAATCCAGTTTGTAATCACCGATACAGCGTATCATCATGTTTTTCCACTTCCTCACAACCAACCGACCTTACTAAGAATGACAGAGAGATTCAAGCAGCACTAAGAAGCAGAGCCAGAGAACAGAGAAATTAGGGCAACAACGATGTAAAAGTTGGATATCAGAAGATCCTTATAAATGGCCACTGGACAAAATGGAATGACCTAAATACAAAAGACCTAAACACAAAAAACTGAGCACCAACAACCAGGAGGTGATGTGCACTAAACAGACGGTACACAAAGACAACAAGGAAGAACTAATAATCGCCACCTGGAATGTAAGGACTCTGAGAACGGAAAAAAGAGAAACGGAACTAAGGAATGCATTAGCTGACCTGAAATTCGATATACTAGGTTTTAGCGAGGTTAGAAAATATGGACAGGAAATAATTGAAACACTGGAAGGAGATATATTCAGCAACATAGGCGAAACGAAAGGACAAAGAGGAGTGGGATTCATAATAAAGAAGAAACTAAAACATTGCATTAAAGAAGTTAAAGGGATCTCTGAGAGGATAACTGTACTATCCCTGAAATTAAACAGACATAACTTCACAATGATCCAAGTCTATGCTCCCACAGCAGCTAGTACGGAGGAAGAAATCGAACATTTCTACGACCTTCTACAAGACACATTAAACCACTACAAAGCTCATAGAACCATTGTAATGGGGGACTTCAATAGTAAAATAGGCAATCAAGAAATTGAGGAAGAGGAGCCGATAGGACCCTACGGCTATGGATACATAACGAACGAGTGGACAGTCTTATACAACTCGCACAGGGACAAGGACTAAAAATCGTAAATACCTTTTTCAAGAAAAACCCATGCAGTAGGTGGACATGGATAGCACCAAATGGGAAAACAAGGAATGAAATTGACTTCACTAGCAGACTAGAGGGCATCAAAGATATCCAGGTGATCAATGGCCTGAAACTAGACACAGATCACAGAATTGTTCGACTGAAAGTGCTTATTCCAAAGAAACGATGTCCATATGTTAAAACCCAAAGGTTCGACTCGGAAAGAACCAACCGAACTCAGTACACAGAGAAACTGACGAAGAACCTGCAAGGGCTGGAAGAACAAGAGACGAACACACATAACCTATATGATAAACTGGAGATGTGCATCACAAAAGCCGCTACAGAATTCACTTTTGGGGTGAAAAAGTCAGGAAAGGGAAATAAGCTGAAAGAAAGCACCAGACGACTGATTGACGAGAGGGAGAAATTAAAACGGGAAGCAGAAACCAACCATCAGAAAAGTACAGAGTATGCGGAAATGAAAAATGCACAAAAAGAGAAATCCGAAAGGACATCCGAGATCACAACACCAAAATGGTCAAGAAGACAATAGAAAGATCGACATCAGTATGAAAGACCAGGAAAGAAATATCAGATGGCAAACACTGGATATTAGGAGTGAAGGACGCAAAAGAAAATAGACTAGCTTCAAGAGAAGAGATACTGCGACATGACACGGAATTCTACGAGAAACTATACTCCAGCACCCTCGAGAGGGAAAGTATGATTCGAAATTTGAATAATCTGAAGGGTCACCAGGAAGAGGAAATACCCCCCATGTTTCAAAGCGAGGTGAGTGCAGCAATAAAAGAAACAACAAATGAAAGATGCCCAGGTGACGATGGTATATTTAACGAGTACCAAAAATGGTGAGGTGAGGAACTTCTAGTAGGCTAATCATCACTCGACTCTTCAACACAATACTCGAATCTGAAGAAATATCAGCGGAGTGGAAACTAAGCACTATAATCCTGCTCCGTAAAAAAAGGAGCAAAAGACGACATCAACAACTATAGACCGATAAGTCTGCTGCCAAGTCCATACAAACTGTTCACAAAAATATTAACTAAGAGAATGTCAAAATCACTAGAGGAAAAGAAACCTATAGAACAAGAGGATTCAGCACGGTGGACCACCTCCAAACAGTAAACCAACTCATCAAAAAACTGCAAGAATTCAACCTTAAAGCTTATATTGCATTTATAGACTATAACAAAGCCTTTGACTCCGTGGAACACAAATATGTTCTAGAGGCCCTAGAGAGCCAAAACATACAGAAAAGGTATATCAGACTTCTAGCAAAAATCTACGAGGGTAGCCAGGCAAAAATACGGACAGAAATGGAGGGAAAACACTTCGAGCTAGAGAGAGGAGTGAAACAAGGAGACCCCTCTCACCAAAACTATTTACGTGCCTGCTAGAAAACCAATTCCGGAAAATGAAATAGAAAACAAGACACGGCATCAACATAGATGGACAAAACCTGACACACGTACTGTTTGCAGACGACATCATACTGATGGCAAAAACAGCATCAGACTTAGAACAAATGGTAACAGAATTAAACAAGGTCAGCAAAGAAGCTGGCCAAACCATGAACCCGAGGAAAACGAAACTGATGACAAATGCGACAGAAAAACCAGTAAACATTGACGGTGAACCATTCCAGAGATATGTGTAATCCCAGTAATGCTGTATGGATGCCAAACATGGTCACTAACTTCGAAGCAAAGAAAAACGCTCCAGATAGTCCAACGCAGGATGGAACGAAAAATCCTCAATATCACGCTGAAAGACAGAATAAGGAACGAGGAGATACGTAGAAGAACCAGTATTAAAGACTTCATCAACACAGCGGACCGACTAAAATGGAAATGGGGAGGAAACGTAGCGATGGTGGAGCATACGAGGTGGACGCACAGACTAACGTTGTGGGACCCCAGAACCGGCAGGAGAGACGTAGGAAAACAGAGGACACGCTGGGCTGACACATTCAAGAAATTTGCCGGACCACAATGGTCAAGAAGAGCAAGAGACAGACAAGAGTGGAAGACGCTAGAAAAGCTCCTTTTCAAAACATAGTATATGTGAGGAAAGGAAAGGAGCAACTCAGTGCAACATAGTGAACCCTTAAATACAATAGCGATAATGTATTGAGGACAGTTAAAACTCTACTAAAAATAAAGTGAACGTGCTAGAAACATTAACAATTTCGCAAATATTAGATATAAGAACAAGAATACATAACATAGAGAATACTGTAACTAGGTTAGGAATATATATAGACTATCAATAATAGCTATAAGAACAATTCAAGAACAGAGACTAAAATGCCAGAAAAGTGCACCACTAGGTGCCTCACTACTCTTAAGGACTGCTCACCTAATGAGTGTAATGGAGCAAAATCCCTGCCTAGGCAGGAGGCCATTGCCCGTAGGGGATCAAAGTGCTGTATTTATTAGTATTATCATTATTATTATTATTATTATTATTATTATTATTATTATTATTATTATGTCGATAACTAACACACAAATGCCGGTAAATGATTTGATTAATACTAATCGCTGAGTAAAAGAGATAACAAGATGTTCAGTAAAGAACATATAGCCTACTTTCTTTGAACAATATAAGGCCGGTATTACACTATCAAAGAAATTTGTCAAAGAAATTTTATAAAATATTTTATAAAACTGAACTCTTATAAAAGTTATACAAAGCAATAATCACACCATTACACTACATCAAATATTTTATCATAGTTCAGCAAAGTGGATGAAGGACAGTTCCTTGTTCACTTAACTATATTATGGTAGTTGAAGTTCTGTAGCGGCAATACCGGTACCGGTATGTAAAAGAAACGGAAAGACAAACTAAACGTCTATGGGTTAAATCATGGGTCGCCCACGTGACAAGAAATATATTTATACGAGTAAAATCTTGGTAGTCGCCTCCGTGGTGTAGTGGTAAGCGTGCTTAGCTGCCACCCCGGAGGTCCGAGGTTCGATTCCCGGCTCTGCCACGAAATTTGAAAAGTGGTATGGGGACTGAAACGGGGTCTACTCAGCCTCGGGTGGTCCAAATGAGTAGAGGGGGTTCGATTCCCAACTCAGCCATCCCCGAAGTGGTTTTACGTGGTTTCCCACTTCGTCTCTAGACAGGTGTTTAAAGCTCGAGGACACTGGCCTGGCGGCGGTAATGGTGGGATCCCTCGCTGAGTCCGAGGGAAAAGCCAACCTGGAGGGTAAACCGACTAAAAAAGAAAAATTATGATGAAATGAATGATGGTGACATTCGAAACAACCACTCCCCGAGCAAAGAAAATTGAAACATATGAAGTAAAAAAGTATGCATTAGCTCGAAATCGATCCTTGGTCCTCTCGCATTGGAGTTCAGCGCTCTATTCACTAGACACTGCCTCGTTGCGGTTTATTACATGTAAAGATAAAGTGCTTATTTACACTCGCTTGTAATACCATATTGACGAATTATAATACAAATACTATAACATAAAATACTATTCACGGCTTATTTCAGCCTATTTGACTGTTTAATTCCTCTTTATATCCTGAAACTAGCAACTCGACCCGGCTTCGCCCGGGAACAGTTATGAATGCATTTCATGATAAGCGCTTTTTTTCCAATGTCAATGAACAACGACCAATATCCGTGTTACGTCTCGGCATGATGAGTTAAAATCACTGACTGGACTATTAATTATATTATCATGGAGATGCATGTTCAACAAATTCTTGTCAGACGTAATTTAAGAATGGCGAGGTGCATGAAACACAAATCCCCCTTCCGTCCAATCTTAACTTGACTGTGAATTTTGCGGAACGAAAAGTTCACAGGCGAAATGAAGAAAAGCCGAGTTGCACATCCAGGGAAACTCCAAACACAACCACTCTTCTCTAAAGTTTTTAACTTAACACGACTCGACAATTTGCTGCTGGCTGTATCTGGGGCAATAAGCTCGTCCGCTAGCTAAGCTGTAACTGTGGTGATAGACTCACCCGTAGCTAGCTCGTAAACTGTCGCCTCAGTAACTGAATGGAGATTGTTGGAAGAAATGAAAATGTAAAAACACTTAAAGTAGGCGATGAATTGAAGATAGAGATATGCTCTCCCGGGCTTTTTTTTGTAGAACTTTTCATGCTGAACAATTCTTACACTCATAGTATATAGATATGGTTAACGGTTTGCCCAGCGTAAGCTTAAAAAGCGCACGGACGCCAGTTTTTTTCCGACCTTTTCACTGAAATCGTTAGTGCTTGACTTCCTTTTGTCATAAATAAATTAATTTCTACAGAAACCTTCCTCGAGATATCCTTTACAGAATGGTGAAAACCGCATCAAAATCCATTCAGTGGTTCTCGAGATTACCCGTGACATCCAAGAATCGGGGACTTAGTTTTATACTAAGTAGAGATTATACGCCAATCAGTATAATTTAATATAATGTAATCCCACTTCCGTCCAATCTTAAATTGTCTGTGAATTTTGCGGAACGAAAAGTTCACAGGCGAAATGAGAGTTGCACTTCCAGGGAATGGCGAGGTGAATGAAACTCAAATCCCCCTTCCGTCCAATCCTAACTTGACTGTGTTTCACAGGCGAAATGAAGAAAAAACCCGAGTTGAACTTCCAGGGAAACTCCAAACACAACCACCCTTCTCAGAAGTCTTAACTCAACACGACTCGACGGTTTGCTGCTGGCTGTATCAGGGGCAATAGATTCGCCCGCTAGCTAGGCTGTAACAGGGATGATAGACTTGCCCTTAGCTAGCTCGTAAACTGTCGCCTCAGTAGTTGAATGGACATGGTTGGAAGAAATTAAAACGTAAAAACACTTATAGTGGGCGATGTATTGAAGATAGACATATGCTCTCGCAGACTTTTTTGTAGAAAATTTCATGCTGAACAATTCTTACACTCATAGTATATAGATATTTTTAACGCTTTGCCCAGCGTAAGCGTACAAAGAGCTCGGACGCCAGATTTTTTTCGACTTTTCCACTGAAATCGTTACTGCTCGACTTCCCTTGATCATAAATAAATTATTTTCTATAGAAATCATCCTCGAGATATCCATTACTGAATGGTGAAAACCACATCAAAATCCATCCACTGGTTCTCGAGTTTACCCGTAACATCCAAGAATCGGGGACTTAGTTTTATACTAAGTAGAGATGTGCGTCCTATATGTGCAGCGCTTATAGCATCGGCTATTTTTACCTAGTCTTTCTATCTGTTATTTATGTTTTACACTGTATACCATTCATTATGTAGCATATTATGTAACATTTCATGCAATTCACACTCAGATATGAGCATCCTTGTTGTGGTAATAGTCCAGCTGTTATGGTCCGCCATTTTGGTTTGAAACTTTTAATAAGGACAGCATGACGCTCATGTGGTTTCCCACTTCATCTTCGGGCAAATGCCGGGTTGGTACCTACCGTAAGGCCACGGCTGCCTCCTTCCTTGCCTAACCCTCCCACTCTTCCCTTCCCTTCATCAGGCCCCTGTTTGCTTTGCAGGCGAGGCCGCCTGGGCGTAGTGCTGGTCACACACCCCAGTTGTATCCCCGACCTAGTGTCTCAAGCTCCAGGACACTACCATCAGTGGCGGTAGGGGTGGGATCCCTCGCTTAGACCGTGGGAAAAGCCAAACCAGGAGGGTAATACGATAGCGAAAATAATAATAAAAAAAGAAGCTATTGAAGATGGTGGCTGAGTTCAGTGTGATAGTCTTATGACTAATGCAAGCAAGGTAACTTATCTGTTTCTCCCATCTTACAAAGTATCGTGTTAATTGCGCAATTGGATGCTGAGTTATTGATTTTGAAATTTTAATATTATGTTCAGCCACCATCTTGAATATATGGTGGGGCGTTCCTTTACTTTTAGAATACAAAGCCCATATATGGTTCTACTTTAAAGCTAAATTGAGATATTGTATCTCTAAAATATAGAGTAATTTCAATTATAATTTCAGGATGGCCGCTGTGGGCTATATTCAGGGTGATATTCCTATGAATAATGGAAATGATGCACCGTACTCTATTTTGTATGGTACTCCTTTCTCACTACATTTCACGTCAGTTGTGCAATTATATCGTGAGTTAATATAATCAAGTCATAGGAATACGCCCAGCAGCCATCGTGAACATAATTATGGAGTCACTGTTCTTTTGACTTGGTTATAGGAAGCCTCTTACAAGGGTCTACATTACTGCTAATTTTCGTTGTTGTGTCTTAGAATACTTTGAGTTATTCATTATCATATTCTATATTTTCAAGATGGCTGCCAGGAGTTGTAAGGAAAAGGAAGGAAGATTGTAGTTTTACGTGACCGTGAATCTTGTGATTATGAGCCACGGGACCTCCTTTTTACGTGGAATCCGAACCACAGGACATGGCATTTCACTTCGAAAATCTCACATGCATTGACCGGGAAGCGAACCCGGACCGCCTTGGTGAGAGGCATTCAGCTAGACCGCTGAGCCACCACGCCCCTTCCAGGAGTTGTACTCAGTGTGTTAATCTTATGGTTTATTTCAGCAAGGTCCCTTATATGGTAGGCCAACTTCTTTCTTACTAAGTTTCGTTTTAATTGTCCGGATTCACTATCATATTTTGATATTACGTGTCCAGCTATCTTCTTGAAAATTTAGGGTCGCTGTTATTTTGCTTTGGGTGTACGATACTCCACATAGGTTTCTATCTTATCACACATTTTCGTTATTGAAGCTCTAAAACATAGAACGTTATTTTATTTTTAAATTATGAAATTTCAGGATGGCCGCTGCGTGCTATATTCAGTGTGAAACATTTATCACTAACGCTACTAACGCTTTTTATATAATAATCCTCTTCTACCTAGTTTCGCATTAATTGGACAATACCATCCTAAATTTCTAATTTATATACTTAAATAGTTCGCCTAGCTGCCATCATGAATGTTTGGAGTCATGTTCTCTTGCTTTGGGTATACACAGCGATTTATAAGGTTCTATTTAAATACTAAATTTCGCTATTATAGCTCTAGGATACCGAAAGTATTTAATTTATTTTGAAATTTCAAGGTAGCTGCTGTGCGCTGTATTCATTGTGATAATCTATTAATAGCGCAAGTGTGAGCTCTTCTATGATATTCATCTGTTGCCAAGATCCGTCTTAATCACGCAATTATATTCTGAGTTGTTTTTTATGATCTAATAGTTCGTGCAGCCATCATCTTGAATGTATGGAGTCTGCTATTTTGCCTTGGTCATACAAGGCCACATATACGATCTTACGTTGTCCCTAATTTCCGTTACTGACGCTCTTAAGTGTTGAGAATAATTTTCTTTTTCTATTTTATAATTTGAAGATGGTGGCTCCGCGTAATATTCACGCTCATATAGAAGGCAACATAGGGTCCTGAACAGAGGCTATCTGAATGCCAAGTACTGTGAGCATTGAGTCATTGAATCATAAGTTATGGATTATAATGCTTGCATGATTTCCACGGCGGCCACCTTAAAATCATTTGGCTGATGATCTTTTAGTTTAAGCTTCAGACGCTTCCTCCAAGGAGGTGTGGTTTTCCAAAATTTGGTTGAAGTCCGATGATTAGTTTAGTGGTAATTTATTTTACGCTTTGAACATTTGAGTGGCCGGTATTTTGTTTTAAGATGGTGGCGATATAAAACATGACACTAAAGTGCCCTTTGATTGTGTTTTCTCAGTACCAAATTAGGTTCAATTCGGTTTTGTCGTGATTGAATTGATAGGGGGGACTTTCATACATACATATGCACACAGTGTGTAGGCCTATACACACAGACAGAAACACGGATATTTAAACCGTGTAGATTTCATAAGTCTCCTTCTATATGTTACAAATCTTGAAAGTAAGCTAAAACCATAAAATCACATAACTTCTTACTGTCAGCTGTTTCGATAAAGACACAAACATCGCAGTATCATGTAACGATTATAAATTGATTTGATTGTAGATGATGTAACACTACAGGTTAAGAACTTACAACAACAAAAGCAACGGCAGGCTGCTGTTCAGTTATAGCTATAATTCTGTTATGTACATGAAAGGGGGGGGGGGTACTTAATTTGTAGGCCTATATGTATTAAATTTTAACTTTTTGTACACAAAAGCGTGGTATTTTGTGATAAATATCTTAAGTAATATTTATTTTAGGTTAGGGTGCATACATACTTGTTTTCCCGCCTAATGTTAATGGGCAATATTTGTGTTGACCGACTGGAAATCATTCTATAATTAAATATACAGTAATATTGTCGTGTTTCATGTTTCACTAATGGGGCGTGATGGTGCAGCAGTCAAGCTGCGTGCCTCTCACCCAGGCGGACCAAGTTCGATTTTCGGTCAATTCGATTTTCAAAGCGAAATATCACGTCCTATGGTTCAGATTCCACGTAAAAATGGAGATCCTGTGGCTCATGATCGTGAGATTCACGGTTACGTAAAACTACAAGCGACCCTTCTTTTTTAGTTCACTAATGTGCATTCAATATTCATATTATCTGCCCTGGCCTGTTAGCCATGTCTTGATGAATGCAGTACATTTGCATTTGTCTCTTGGCACAGGCTAGAGTAAAATGTGGCTTTTCACCGATGTCTCAGTCTCACTCATGGCTGTGATTATATGGAAGCTACTGAGGTATGGGTGGTGCTTAGTAATGACATTCAGGGCACAGTCAGTGCCTGTGGATGCTGTGAAAGGTTCTACTCATAGGGTTAGTACTGTACCCAATTGTCATCATGTGGAACATGTGTTCGTATCCCAGCTAACTCACGGTCTTTCGAGGTATGGGACGTTCCTGCCCACCAAACGACCACATGCTCAGGATTTGAGTCTACCAGGTATCTACTCTACATGAAAGAAACAACATATTCCTAAATAAAACATTTACTGATCTAAAGTCATGGCTATACAACTAAATACAAACAAAGGATAATTTACATTTAATTCCCACAATGAAATCAAGGTTATTTTGTGAGTCTCTTCTTAATTAGTGCTACACTGCACTCAAATCTATTTCTAGCATCCTATCATTGATACTTTCAGACATCTACGAGTCTCCATAGTGTTCTTTATATGACACAATTTAACAAACTGGAGTATCACAACACAAAAGTCACATATCACATTAAATGACATTAATTCTGTAATAATTAAACATTAATCCGTTTCTCACGGGCATTTACTTTCATCAACATAAATTCATTATCTTATGCCTTTAATTAACAAATGTTGTTGTGTCGTGTGAATCGTCTTCCTTCTTTTCCATCACTACAAAACGCTAAAGTGGTACGTTTTCCCCTTCCAAAATACACATGGATAGAAATGTTTATAGTTTCACCATACAACGATTTTCCGGGTCTGGTCGAAATTATTATCGTTACAAACGTGTCATGTTCTTAGAAATCATCTACCCGTCTGCATAAATTAGTGTGAACTGGGCAAAAATGCACTTTAAAAAGATGCCTACATTTATTTGGTTCAGCGTTCCTCCTCAGAGAATAACTGGGCCAAATATTATCCGATTTCAATGATCCGACAATGTATGTGTGTTGGAACACATCATTTAATTCAATTGGCATCATCATAACAATCATATCTTAATTACATTTCGAAATATCGAGATTCTTCAGTGTCCCACTATGCTTTTAAAATAAAGGGACTGGTTCTCCAAACCTCCCCTTCCAAGCAGGCAATAAAATTAGTTCCAGCTGGCCGAGCAAGATGGCCGTCGCCCTAGTGGTCTACTATCGCCCCCCTCTTGCTGCAAGCAAGGTCATCTTTGTTTACAATTGCAGTACAATGGAGTTAGGCTAAGTGTTGTCTCAAGTAATTGAGTCATTCTGATTATTTACCACCTATATTTAGAGTGTATTGGGCTCAACTTGGCTCCTTAATTAACATTCATGGCTGGGGATGGATTCTGTAATAGACTTGCCGTTCTGTGGCGATTCTAGTGGCTTTGGGCGCGCATCATAATGAGAATACAAGATTGCTCATCAGCAGCTGCCTAAATAATAAGGAAATCTGCGTTTCCTATACGACGAACTTTGATCTCCTCTCAGGGCAGATCATATCAATACATGTGCTCACGGGGTCTCGAAGAGCGTCCCTCGTGGTAATTATTCCTGCAAGCGATGGATACAGACAGGCTCTGTCCAATTCGCTGCGAATAATAAAAGTATGCACAACGGCGATACTAACTCGTAGATTAGCCAACTTTTCACCTAACGTGCAAGCTATGTTAGCTTGGTCCCCGCAACTTTATTTACGTAAATCACTGGATTCTACGTTACTTCGCTCGCTAAATGCGGCTCAAACAATACTTCTTATAGATGACTCAATTATTAAGGCACCCGCGTCCTCTCTGCAATTACATTTAAGCCAAAGCTTCAAATAGCTCCTAAAACAAGTATAAATTTACTGGCTTACATTACTTTAATGGTTCTCAAAAACAATCCTAAGAATTGACCATATTAAATATTCATTCAACACTTCATTGACACTGAAAAATTCTCGTATCTCGCTATATTTCACGTTACTTTCTTACTGTTTACCAAATACAGTATCTTTATATTAGACATGACACACTTTGAACGTTCTTTAGGCCAGAAATGCCTATTACTTTACTTTACTGTTACCGACCCCAGGTATTATTATTATTATTATTATCATTTAACGTTACCGTTACATTCATCACTATCTTAGGCCCGAATGGCCCTAAACAAATCACCTTCCAAGCCATATTCTACACAAATACGAGTGGTGAAAGCTCGTACATAAGTGACTGTTACATTTTAGTCTCAAAGTGATGCATCGTTGTATGGTGAACTATCTAGTTAGAATAACATTGTAAATTTGTACTCACTTTTTCATTCTCGCTGGATTATTCCAACACGCCAGCCACGGACCTACCATGACGCTTGATTTAAGCCATCATGCTATATCTCACACGACACTTGATATCACATTTTTCCCACATGATAATCATACTCTTATCAGTGGCTTTTCTCACTTTTACACAATACATATTAATCACAATACACATAAACACTTTTGAAATCACTATAATAAAATTTGTATACACTTTTTCACTATTTCACAGGTTGATCCTTAATCGGACTCCTCCTAACGCCTGACCTCAGAGATGCGATGAAGCTACGACAACCGCTGATCTCCGTGAAAGTCTATCTGCGTATACGTGCGTTCGATTCTCGTTCCCTTCAATACTGTTCATTTCTCCGTCATGATTACTTGTGATGCCTCTCGGCTCCCATAATTGTAATGATCCTGACGATACTGCGTCATTTATAAGTATGACAATACCTCCTGGTATTCAGTGTCCAAAACCATCCTAAATTATTGCTACGCTGTAGCAAACTACACTTGCGTATAATAATGGATAAATATCTTCTGTAAATTAAATCTTACACGATTCTTGATTACTATTAAGAAGCTATATGATGCGCTCCCATTGTTCTTCAAATATACTCTAACATTTCGCGCACTTTCTGGCAGCGTGTACGTGTAGACTGCAGATGAACTGACGATGAACTGAAGACGAACTGGCTTGGTCTGTGCTGCTTCCCCTATATAAAGGTTTCTCGTAAAATGTAGTCCACAGCACACACGAGAGCGACTCCCTTCTTGAAATAATGCATTTCCCTTCAAAATGACGTATACACCTCGTTTATCTAGATGTGGAAGTCCCATAATCACTCTCGTGCTAGCGATCGCTTGGGCCAATTAATTACAATTAATTGCCTTCTTCCGTAGCGTTATGACGCCACCATGGTGAATCCCCTCATGCTGGTCACCAAATCACTCCTCTCGAGCGTAAGCTCGGTGTCAACAGGCTTATTTAGAGATATAGGCTTTAATTTAGGTGTAAGACCACTCCTAAATTATCTCTCCTAGAATATATTCACCTGGGTGTACATTTTATTCCATTTCGATGCTCCAATTGGCTGCAATCAATTAATTTCCGTGGACAATTACCCCCACTACGGTCTCGAGTGTTGTCCATCGGGGACTCCCAGGGTCATTAATTTCGAGCTGTCTCCTCGGTCCAGACGAAATAAGTTCCTTCGGCGCCTTGAATCTCCTCCCCTCTGCTGGCTGTAATTAGTAAAGTGTCAAGCTGGCCTGCTTTCACGTTTCTATACTTCGAAAACGTACATATGACTGCAATTTCTGACAATTATTCCCTTAAACAGCTATGATATTCACATTCTAGCCGTGAAATCATGCTGTATTATTATATGTCATTATACATCTCATTGTTCTTCGGGTTCCCTGTAACTGTTCCCCCTCAGAGATCGATGGTTCGACTCTAGGCATAATCATGGGCCTGGTCTTCTCCGATAAGACCCGAGTTCGATGCCAGTCTGCCGTGTCCGATTGGGCACATGTTTCCCTCGCTAAGCTCGGAAAATTCATTTTACAAGTGAATTTTTCGCGCCTTCAGATGGCATTGACTCATGCTCTATTTACTTTAAGCGGTCAGTGCTCTCGGCAATGGGATGTCTCGTTCCCCCATTCCACTCTGTCTGCCGTCTCGTGTTCTCTTATTTTGTTCTCTTAGTCGTTCATTCATTTCTTGGAGTTCTGTAGCAGCCTCGCACAACTGGTCGTAAAATTGTTTCAGCCGACAGCTGCATTCACCCCTCGTGTCCCTTGGATCTGCGAGCCGGTCGCCTCGCTCTCTTCCTTCCTGGCCCTGCAAGCTTTTCTCAGGAGTCTCTGCGTGCATACATAATGACTCCCCGTCCATTTGGGTGTACACGGCTTGCTCCTCTCTTGTTTCATAATCCTCTGGTGGACTATATAACTTTAAATTCGCTGCATTTACAACAACTTCTCTACCTGTCTGTTCGTCTTTGATTCGGTATGCATTATTTTGCAAGTCCCTTATAATCAGGTAGGGTCCGTGATAGCTATGTTGAATTTTTTTATATTTCCTGCTCTCTTGATCTGAACTAGCTGGTTTTTTCAATAAGACGTACTCTCCCACGAGTAGTGGTCTGTGGTAGCGTTTCCTCCTGTTTCTCCGCTGCCGTCTGTCTGCTTGTGTCTTGAGATACTCGAATGTTCTCTGGATCCTCAGCTCACGTCCAGGCTGTGCATCGACGGGTGTCCGAATGACATTATTCCATGGCCTCTCTGGTCTTCTATCAAGATGTAGGCTCACTGGCACTTCTCCTGTCGCTTCATGCACGGTATTGTTGATACAATATTCAATAATCTCTAGTACATCGATCCATTTCCAGTTTTCTGTAGAGCAGTATATCTTCATGTATTTTTGCAGTTCCCTCATCACTCTCTCAGCGGAATTCGACTCCGGGTGTCGAACTGTGGACAAAATCTGTCTTATACCCAGATTCTCCAATTCCCTGCGAAATTCTACGCTGGTAAAACAGCTCCCATGATCAGATAATATGTTCTCCGGCTTCCCTAGTATAGGAATGATTCTTTCCTTCAGCCTCTTAAGTACCTGTTTTGTACTGGTTTTCTGAATTGGACAGAGGACTACCATTTTAGAAAACAGGTCTAGTGCAACTAGGATGTGTCTATTTCCTCTTCTAGCTCTCGGAAGCGACCCAAAATTGTCCAATGCCAGAAGATGACATGGCTTCTCTGGTAAGAGTGGTATAGGTTTTTGCCTCATTAAATACGAGTTAGGCTTTACTCGTTGGCAAATATCACATGTCCTGATTGTATTCCTGACTGTATCTCTAAGTTTTGTCCAAATAAATGCTTCTTTAAGCAGGGCAACAGTTTTGTCTACGCCAGGGTGACCAAAAGATCTGTGTGCTAACCATACTAGCCTTCTCTGTAATGCTGGTGGTACAGCAATCCTGGGTCGAGTGTGGTCTGTATCGCTCCATTTATGTAGCATCTGGTTAAACCATAGATACTCCGTTGATAGTGCTTCGGCTTCAACATACATCGGGGTTCCTCTGACAAGCTTTCCCTCGAAGTAATTAATCATCAACCGTATCCAGGGATCTTCACGTTGAAAAACGGTGATGTTCCTTAGATCATCTAAGGTCTTCTGGTATCTATCTTCTATGTCGATAGCTAGAGCTTCCTCTTCATCAGCTGTCGGGTATCTGCTTAGCAAGTCAGGTATAATATTGTCCTTCCCCGGGCAATACTCGATTTCCACTTGAAATTGCTGTATGTACAGGGACCACCTCGTCAGTCTTTGACTCGACAAGTCAGTTTTCAACAGGAACGTTAGGGCTTTATGGTCCGTTCTCAATATAATTTTAAAACCATAAATTAGCTTTCTCCAATACTGTAAGGCATACAACATTGCGAGTAATTCGATCTCCGTGACCGTATAATTCTTTTCATTAGGTTTCAACCTTCTACTTATGAATGCAATATAAGTTTTCTCCTCTGGCCTGTCCACATTTTCCTGGTATAGCATCGCCCCAACGCCTATAAATGATGCGTCAGTCTGGATAATAAATTTCTGAGTGTAGTCTGGATATCCCAATTGAACATAATCTAAAAGCATCTGTTTAGATTTCACAAAGGCATCCTCGCATTTTTCCGTCCAGCGCCACCTTCCTCCTTTCTTCAGTAAATCTTGGAGTGGTGCTACGGTCTCGGTATACTTCGGGCAATGGCTTGAAAAGAATCCAATAACGCCTAGATATTGCCTGACGTTCTTTACCTTCGTTGGTCCCGGGAAATGTTTAATGACCTCCAATTTTCCCAGATTAGGCCTAACTCCTTGTGCATCTATTACATGGCCTAGGAATTTAACTTCTCTCTGACCAAAGTTAGATTTCTTTATATTGACCTTAAAGTTAGCCTGACTTAGGTCATTCAACAGCTTGCGTAGGTCTCTGATGTGTTCTTCGACTGTTTCAGATGTCAGTAGTATATCATCTACATAGCATATGGTTGTTGCTTTTACTTCTTCAGACAGGTTCCGATCAAGCGCTCGTATCAACGCTGAACCTGCTGTTTTCAGACCAAATGGTAAGCGTACGTAAGAATATGTATGCTGGTCGAATAAAAACCCAGTTAATAAGCTTGTTTTCTCCTCCAGAGCAAGATGGTGAAAGCTTGCTGTCAGGTCAAGATTTGAGAAAACAGTCTTTCCTTTGAACCTCCTGAGGACCTCCTTAATGGGCGGCACTTGGTCAAATTCTGGTATGACCTTGGAATTCAAATTCCGTAGGTCCAGGCATATCCTTACACTTCCGTCCTGTTTAGGTACAACTACCAGTGGGCTGACATAAGGTGTGGCCGTCTTCACAATGACGCCTGCCTCTAGCATCTCCTGTATTGCTTCCTTGACCTTTAAATAATGTTTCTCGGCTACAGGATACGGCTTCTGTCTGAATGGTGTCCAGTCACTGACTTGGAACGCATATTGGAAATTCTTGATCCGACCAGGTCTCGAATCGAAGACTCCTTTATATTCAAATAGCAGTTCCCTTAGCATTTGCTTATGCTCTAGACCAATTTTAGCTTCCTCTATCTTTTCTTCCAAGCATTCTTCGAATTTTGGTTCGAGGTCCTTTTCAATGTCTGCGGCCAGTGTTGCCAACTCTCCCTCGATGTCTTCTGTTGTCAACACTGCATCCCCAGTCATATCTCCGTATGTATGCCATACGTACTCTTCTGATCTCGTTTCATTGTGCTTTAAAGAGAGCTCTAAATCTTCCTTTCCCTCACTTGTGCGAAACATAACAATGTCTTGCGAGAGATCTATAATGACCTTATATTCTCTTATGAAATCCATGCCAACAATAATGTTAAAAGGCAGCATATTTACAAGTAGGAAGCTCTGTGAGAATGTAGAGTTCCCTATCTGCAAATCTAAAAATACTTGGTATCTGCATATCATAACTTTATCTGGTATCACACATTTTATCTTCACGCTTGAAATAGGTATTTTCAATACGTGGATTTTACTTTGGATTTCATTATATAATGCCTGGGTTATCAAACATACCGTTGAACCTGTATCTAAGAGGCTTCTTATCTTCATGCCTGCGATGTTTACAATAATAATGGGTAGTTCCCTTCTCACATTGACCGTCCCTTCATCCAGGTCTTCAATAAGCTCCTCAGGTTTGGCAATCCAGTTAACTACATTCACTGTATTCCATCCTGTATTTATCTCTATTTGGTCATTTAATTTTGGTGTTTTTTTTTCATTGCTCCATTCTTTGTGGAGTTCTTCTGTCTGTCTTCGTACTGCTGAAGTTCCAGACTCTGGGCACCGTCATCATTTTTATAGATGTCGGGTGACCTCCTATTCTTAATCGCTTCATCCCAATGAACTTGCGATTGTCTATGGTCGTCTCCACGCTCTTCCATGTATCTTAAAGATGCGTGATAGCGTTCTTCCGCCTCTTCATCGAACCCGCGACTCTGTTCTTGGGATCTCCATCCTTGGTTGTTCCCATTTCGGCCGTAATTCCTTCTGTTAACAGGCTGCTGGTCTCTTGTGCCGCTCTGATTCCAGGCTTTCCTTCCTCGGGATCCACGGTTCGATCCTCCTCGATATGCTGGCCTCCAATTCTGGTTTTCCCGTCCTTCACGTTGCCAGTCTGATTTCTCCCTTTCGGTGCTCGTAGACTTACTTTTTGTCTGCACCTTAGTCGATTCAGTCGGTGTAGTCGTCATGTTAACTTGTTCATGTTCCGACTTTGCCTTGTGTGCTGCGCTGTGGTGAGATCGAGTTGTCTCAGCACCTCCTCCATATCGATCGCTGTCTTGGCGTTTGCTGAGATTAATAGACGTTGTACTTCATACGGTAGCTGCTTGGCTATCGCTTTACACAAATCTGACTCTCTAATTCCTTCATCAAGTTCGCGGAAACGGCACAATTGGGCCACAAAAAGCTCTGCGTACTTCGTCGGGTTATTAGTACTATAACGCCTGGAGTACAAGTCCAATCTGAGGTTCTGTTGTATACTTGCGTTCCAGTACCTGCTTAAAAATGCCTGGCGAAATTCATCAACGGTGTCGAACGTGTACCGAAAACTCCTAAACCATAAGGCACACTCGCCTTCAGTCAGTTTTTCAATAGCTCTCAACCTTCGCTCTGGCGGTACCTTCGCGTCATTCAAGTACTCGGAAACCTCTTTAAGCCAGTACTTGGGTGTCATGTTAGAATTACTCCCAGAGTATTTCTTCGGTTTCTCGTCACTGGCCCTCACAACAGTGACTATTTGATTTTGAACAGCATTTTCATGCGGTGTGGACATAGCAATTGGTATACCAGGCGTGGTATACGGGCTGTCACTTGGCATGGCTGCATTCTTTGGAGTGGGCTGTATCTCTATATCTGCCCATTTATTTCTCCTATTCTCATCTACACTTCCTTCGCTAGATCTAGGATTCCGCAACATGGATTCCTCCTGTGCGATCATTCTAGTTTCTATTTGGCTGTGCCTATTTTCTGCTCTTTCCAAACGAGCTAATACCTCTCGTTCTATTTTTTCTAAGCGATCTCGGTTTTTCTCTGCCATAGAAAATACTTTTTCCTTGTCATCCTTAAGGTTTTCTTTCAGGTGGGTAATTTCCCCCGCTAGACTTTCTCTTACCTCGGCAAGAGTTTTATCGCTGGCTTCAGTCTTCAAGCCTTCTCGAAGTTCTAATTCTTCTCGTAAGCCTGTAACTTCTTTTTGTATGTGAACATGGATATGAGAGATTTCAGTCCTTATCTTCGTCATTTCTCCCTAGTCCTCATCCTGCCTTTTATGAATAACTGCTAGGTCGTTCTGAGTTTGTTCTAACTCTTTTTGAACCTTTCCGACCTGCCTCTTCATATTTGACATTATTTCCTTATTCTCTTGATCAAAAGTTTTTATTTCATTGATCTCCTTGCATTGGTCAAGGATATTCTGATCCTGCTTCCTTAAGGCTTCGTCTACCGCCTTTGCGTAGCCTGCCATCCGCGTATTCCATTTTCCGTCGCTGTCTTCGAGCCTTTAATCCACGGTCTGAGTGAACGTATTAAATTGCTCCTGCTGACGTTTAGTATTCGCTTCATTCTGACTTTGAATGTCTTTAAGCTCCATGGACATACTGCTTAAGCTATCATTAATCTCACGCTGTGACTCTCTGTACGCTTGCAGATTATTCTCTAGTTTTAGCTCTATTGACTCAAAGCGTTTATCGTTATCAGCTTGCATCTCTGAGACCACGCTAAAAATATTCTTAGTTACTTCTTGCTTAATGGACTCTTTAACGTCATCCATTTTTTTTACTGACCTCTAACTGATTAGCCTCTAATCTAGTGTTCATTTCAGTTTGGTTAGCCTCTAATCTAGTGTTCATTTCAGTTTGATTAGTCTCTAACTGAATATTTACTGTGGCCAACATCTGGCTTACCTCAGTTTGACTAGCCTCTAATCTAGTGTTTATTTCAGCTTGATTGGCATCCAACTGAGTATTGACTGTAGCCAATCTACCTGCTATTTCATCTTTAAATGCTATAGCCTCTTCCTTACTCTTAGCATTAGTATCATCAAAATGTTCTCTTAACTCCGCGATACACTTGAGTATCTCCTCAGTTCCAGCCATCCTGTATTTCTTAATTTGAGATTCAGGTAGGCCGCCGCTGAGCATGCTGGCGCGCTCTATTGAAAAAAGGAATTCCGATCCCGCGACAACAACACAACATATTACACAGTTCTGTAACCACCTATGGAATGGGTTTAAACCCTCATACCCGTCTGACAACAGTGTCTAATGTCTGAGTATCATCTATAAAGACTCACAATCGCTCAAACACAGTTTGAGGAAAAATACTATTATGTTTTTCCCCATGAAAACCATGCTATTATTATGGGGTTTTCTGAATCCCATAAGCCTTCCACGTCTCTGGGCGCCATGATAATGTAAGAGTAGTAGGTACTTATGGTTTGGTCCATTGTAAGACATCGGCCATATTCGGAATTATCAATAAAACTGTCCAGGGAGTGGTTTTTACTGCCGAATTCCCCACGTTGGGCGCCATGATAAAGAAAGAGGAGTAGTGTAAAGGGTGACATGATAAACATAAGGTGGTGTGTGATATGCTAAATATAAAGTAAGCCGTGGCCAGGTTGCGCAATGCCAAGATCGCTTATATTGCACTGATGTAGGCGGTTCCATAATGAATTAATACCGCCCCATATTGCCTGGGCCATGATAATTAAAAGAGTAATAGTGCTATGGGGTGACAAGTTACAAGTTACATTTAAGCATGTCTTATGGAGGATTATCAACATTTATTTTGACGTGAAGGCTTATTAACAAATGGGACGCGGCCTTTTCCTAATATATCCTAATTTCTCTACTGTACTTGCTTCTAGCATTAATATCTTGGCCGACTTTTAGTTGTACCTGTGACTCAATCCTAGTACAGAGACATCTCCTCCATGTACCCAATTGTCATCATGTGGAACATGTGTTCGTATCCCAGCTAACTCACGGTCTTTCGAGGTATGGGACGTTCCTGCCCACCAAACGACCACATGCTCAGGATTTGAGTCTACCAGGTATCTACTCTACATGAAAGAAACAACATATTCCCAAATAAAACATTTACTGATCTAAAGTCATGGCTATACAACAAAATACAAACAAAGGATAATTTACATTTAATTCCCACAATGAAATCAAGGTTATTTTGTGAGTCTCTTCTTAATTAGTGCTACACTGCACTCAAATCTATTTCTAGCATCCTATCATTGATACTTGCAGACATCTACGAGTCTCCATAGTGTTCTTTATGTGACACAATTTAACAAACTGGAGTATCACAACACAAAAGTCACATATCACATTAAATGACATTAATTCTGTAATAATTAAACATTAATCGGTTTCTCTCGGGCATTTACTTTCATCAACATAAATTCATTATCTTATGCCTTTAATTAACAAATGTTGTTGTGTCGTGTGAATCGTCTTCCTTCTTTTCCATCACTATGAAACGCTAAAGTGGTACGTTTTCCCCTTCCAAAATACACATGGATAGAAATGTTTATAGTTTCACCATACAACGATTTTCCGGGTCTGGTCGAAATTATTATCGTTACAAACGTGTCATGTTCTTAGAAATCATCTACCCGTCTGCATAAATTAGTGTGAACTGGGCAAAAATGCACTTTAAAAAGATGCCTACATTTATTTGGTTCAGCGTTCCTCCTCAGAGAATAACTGGGCCAAATATTATCCGATTTCAATGATCCGACAATGTATGTGTGTTGGAACACATCATTTAATTCAATTGGCATCATCATAACAATCATATCTTAATTACATTTCGAAATATCGAGATTCTTCAGTGTCCCACTATGCTTTTAAAATAAAGGGACTGGGTCTCAAAACCTCCCCTTCCAAGCAGGCAATAAAATTAGTTCCAGCTGGCCGAGCAAGATGGCCGTCGCCCTAGTGGTCTACTATCGCCCCCCTCTTGCTGCAAGCAAGGTCATCTTTGTTTACAATTGCAGTACAATGGAGTTACGCTAAGTGTTGTCTCAAGTAATTGAGTCATTCTGATTATTTACCACCTATATTTAGAGTGTATTGGGCTCAACTTGGCTCCTTAATTAACATTCATGGCTGGGGATGGATTCTGTAATAGACTTGCCGTTCTGTGGCGATTCTAGTGGCTTTGGGCGCGCATCATAATGAGAATACAAGATTGCTCATCAGCAGCTGCTTAAATAATAAGGAAATCTGCGTTTCCTATACGACGAACTTTGATCTCCTCTCAGGGCAGATCATATCAATACATGTGCTCACGGGGTCTCGAAGAGCATCCCTCGTGGCAATTATTCCTGCAAGCGATGGATACAGACAGGCTCTGTCCAATTCGCTGCGAATAATAAAAGTATGCACAACGGCGATACTAACTCGTAGATTAGCCAACTTTTCACCTAACGTGCAAGCTATGTTAGCTTGGTCCCCGCAACTTTATTTACGTAAATCACTGGATTCTACGTTACTTCGCTCGCTAAATGCGGCTCAAACAATACTTCTTATAGATGACTCAATTATTAAGGCACCCGCGTCCTCTCTGCAATTACATTTAAGCCAAAGCTTCAAATAGCTCCTAAAAACAAGTATAAATTTACTGGCTTACATTACTTTAATGGTTCTCAAAAACAATCCTAAGAATTGACCATATTAAATATTCATTCAACACTTCATTGACACTGAAAAATTCTCGTATCTCGCTATATTTCACGTTACTTTCTTACTGTTTACCAAATACAGTATCTTTATATTAGACATGACACACTTTGAACGTTCTTTAGGCCAGAAATGCCTATTACTTTACTTTACTGCCATCATGCTATATCTCACACGACACTTGATATCACATTTTTCCCACATGATAATCATACTCTTATCAGTGGCTTTTCTCACTTTTACACAATACATATTAATCACAATACACATAAACACTTTTGAAATCACTATAATAAAATTTATGTACACTTTTTCACTATTTCACAGGTTGATCCTTAATCGGACTCCTCTTAACGCCTGACCTCAGAGATGCGATGAAGCTACGACAACCGCTGGTCTCCGTGAAAGTCTATCTGCGTATACGTGCGTTCGATTCTCGTTCCCTTCAATACTGTTCATTTCACCGTCATGATTACTTGTGACGCCTCTCGGCTCCCATAATTGTAATGATCCTGACGATACTGCGTCATTTATAAGTATGACAATACCTCCTGGTATTCAGTGTCCAAAACCATCCTAAATTATTGCTACGCTGTAGCAAACTACACTTGCGTATAATAATGGATAAATATCTTCTGTAAATTAAATCTTACACGATTCTTGATTACTATTAAGAAGCTATATGATGCGCTCCCATTGTTCTTCAAATATACTCTAACATTTCGCGCACTTACTGGCAGCGTGTACGTGTAGACTGCAGATGAACTGACGATGAACTGAAGACGAACTGGCTTGGTCTGTGCTGCTTCCCCTATATAAAGGTTTCTCGTAAAATGTAGTCCACAGGACACACGAGAGCGACTCCCTTCTTGAAATAATGCATTTCCCTTCAAAATGACGTATACACCTCGTTTATCTAGATGTGGAAGTCCCATAATCACTCTCGTGCTAGCGATCGCTTGGGCCAATTAATTACAATTAATTGCCTTCTTCCGTAGCGTTATGACGCCACCATGGTGAATCCCCTCTTGCTGGTCACCAAATCACTCCTCTCGAGCGTAAGCTCGGTGTTAACAGGCTTATTTAGAGATATAGGCTTTAATTTAGGTGTAAGACCACTCCTAAATTATCTCTCCTAGAATACATTCACCTGGGTGTACATTTTATTCCATTTCGATGCTCCAATTGGCTGCAATCAATTAATTTCCGTGGACAATTACCCCCACTACGGTCTCGAGTGTTGTCCATCGGGGACTCCCAGGGTCATTAATTTCGAGCTGTCTCCTCGGTCCAGACGAAATAAGTTCCTTCGGCGCCTTGAATCTCCTCCCCTCTGCTGGCTGTAATTAGTAAAGTGTCAAGCTGGCCTGCTTTCACGTTTCTATACTTCGAAAACATACATATGACTGCAATTTCTGACAATTATTCCCTTAAACAGCTATGATATTCACATTCTAGCCGTGAAATCATTGCTGTATTATTATATGTCATTATACATCTCATTGCTCTTCGGGTTCCCTGTAACTGTTCCCCCTCAGAGATCAATTTTTCGACTCTAGGCATAATCATGGGCCTGGTCTTCTCCGATAAGACCCGAGTTCGATGCCAGTCTGCCGTGTCCGATTGGGCACAGTACTGCTATACTGACTCAGTGAGGAAAGCAATGGCAAACTACCTCACTCCTCTTCTTGCCTAGTACGCCTCAATAAAGCGCTGCCTCGCGTTTTTGTGGGCATCTACCCACATAACCTAACGGCGGTGCTTTTTCAGGATCCAACCAGCCTTCGGGCTGACTACCTAACAGACAGACATTTTCTGCCCAATGTAATTGGGTTCCTATTAACATGTTGACCGACTGAAAAGCATCATTAAACCAAGTACACACATAACAAAAGTGTTGCATCATCTCGGTTCCAGGATCGCCTGAACACTGACGCTGAATGTCGATATAACATCACGAACACAGTCTCTTGGACTGCTCCTAGATGTCACTAAACCTGTCCAAAGCTGTGCACAACCATGCATGAGCAGGGCCTACTGTATTAGACGGAGGGCGTACGACTGCCGATCAGGTCCAGTCATTCCACCAGGAAAGAGGTACACTGCTCGTGTTGTCAGTAGTTCTGCCATGCCTAGATGGTCAATACCGCCGTTTGATCGTATCCACGTTGTTACGTTGTCAGGAAAGGATCTCATCAAGGGAAGTTTCCAAGTGAACCAAAGCGATGTTGTTCGGACACGGAGGAGGTACAGAGATACAGGAACTGTCAACGAAAGGCTGAACATCTTAGACACACTGTCCTGCGAGTGCAGCAAGGTGCTGGTTCTCTGATGTTTTGGGGTGGCATCATGTGGAGCCGACGTACACCACTGACGGTCATGGAAGGCGCCGAATCGACTCTACGATACATGAATGACATCCTCCAACCCATAGTGCAACCATATCGGCAGAATTTCGGGGAGGCATTCGTCTTCATGGACGACAATTCTCGCCCGCATCATGCACATCTTGTGAATGCGTTCCTTCATCGCTCGCCTAGAGTGGCCAGCATGTTCTCCAGACATTAACCCCATCGAACATGCCTGGGATACATTGAAAAGAGCTGTTTATGGGCGAGATGACTCACCAACCAATCTGAGAGATCTACGCCGAATCGCCGTTGAGGAGTGGGACAATCTGGACCAACAGTGAATTCATGAACTCGTGGATAGTGTGCCACGATGGATACAGGCATGCATCAAGCAAGAGGACGTGCTGCTCGGTATTAGCGGCACTGGTGTATGCTGCAATCTGGACCAAAACTTCCGAAAGGCTCGCTGTATGATTGTACAACTGGCAATCTGTGGTTTTCATGAGCAATAAAGAGAGCTGAAACGTTGTTTGTGTATATCTCTAAGCCATTGGTATGTCAAGGTGCAGGACCTCTTCGCAGCAAGGAGATGCAATACCTTTTTGATGTGTGTATTAGCTAGGTAACACAGAAAGAAAACATGGCTTCTATACTAGCGACTAAGGAATAGCCATATGATTGGTATCACTTATTACTTATTGCTATTAGGGCTGTTTTCACCAACTCTTTACTAGCGATTAGTTAGTTAATTCCTATTTAACTAAAATACGAGGGTTAATGCGTGATTATCGTTGATGCATTTCACGAGGACATTCAGGTTCCTAATTACATAAAGGCACTTTACGGCTCTCGCGCATGCGTAGACTCGGTTTCATCCTGGAGAAACTTGGCGGACAGAACAAGAAGCGTCTAGCACTGATCGTTGTTTGCGATGCTTCATTGAGATTTTCAGAAACATAATTATAAAGAAAGGGAAATACCCAAGACCTTTTCCGTGGCAAAAGCTTAAAATGATATGAACAAAGTATCTATGTGAACTGGCAGTTGTGTGTAGGATTAGGCATTGTTTAATTACCTAAATAGGGCACGCTTCAGCCGTTGTCTTCGTAGCGTAAGCGGTCACTTTGTAGACTCGTAGTTTATTATGCAGAGCTGGAAGGCGTTCAAATTCCACTTCCGATATGCTCATTTTATTTTATTTCCGTATTATTATTTCTTGGTATTAAACATGTAGGATCTTTTATAACTTCATTGCCATAAACATATTTTATATTCATATGGATGAAAGTTCGTGTGAAACTCTGTAACAAACTGCCATTGAAGGAGGCACGTGGTAGATTTCGGCTGTTTCCCTCCACTTAAACGATTTTTTAGAGAGTTGAGTGGTCAGATTTGGCCATTTAACGTAATTCCTCGTTAGTGGTAAGTTAACGAGCGTTTCTGTTCGATGAAATGCTCGTACAAAGTTAAATATCCTTTAATGATGAATTAAGAGATGATTGAGTTGGTTTTTTTTAGCGTATGGCTTTTAGTGCCGGGAGTGTCCGAGGACATGCTCGTGAAAATGGCCCTTAGAACTTTAAACTTCATTAATTATGTGTTATTGGCTCTTACTTTGTTTGTACATTAAACTACAAAATATGGACCAAATTAGGTTAATTGTTTTTGAAATATTGAAGGATAATTGTCAATTTGGAACCACCTATTACTAATGGTTGGCAGTATTGGAAGCATGCAAAACTTACTAAATTGTCTATTGGCGGTGCAAACTACGAGTATATTCACACAAATTTTTGAAAAAAAAAAGTTTATCTTTTTGTGAATTTTTCAATACATATTAGTAATGGTTGGCAACACTGGCATTGCCTAAAACTTTGTAAATAGTTTCTAAGAGTTGCATACTTTGTGCAAAGTTTGTACCAAATTAGATAAATAATTCATAAGCCTTTAAAAACGTAATTGTATGACTGGTTAGTAATAACTAACTATTGGCAAAACTGGAATCACCTAAAATTTTATAAATCATATATAATTGTGTATTATTCTTATAGAAAGTTTGGTGAAAACTGAATAACTTAAGTCTATTACAAGCTCTTCAGGGGTAACTGCATAGTTGGTATCACCTATTACTAATGGTTGGCGACACTGGGACCACCTAAAACTACATAAATCATGTGTTGGAATTTTGGAAGTGATTTATACAAAGTTTGGACCATATCAGATTAATTGTTTGCAAATCTTTCTAGAGTTTAGTGACGGAAAGGTTGGGACCACCTGTCTCTTAAATTGACAACAGTGATGTTCATTAAGACAGACCTAAATAAATTAGCACACCCACAGCTTGCATTTAAGAAACTGGGGATTTATGTCTATTATAACCGCTTCATTTACAATTAAACTCAGAATCTGAATCCGAAGATATTTGCTTGATGTACGGTACAAAACTTTACACCTCTCATATTAGTACAGCGAATGTTAGGAATATCCTAAATCAGGGGTGCTCAACTTAATTTGCGGGGGGGTGTCTCGAATGGCAGATTTCTGAAGGAACCACGTGGCCACATTGCCCAATCCCGGTCCTTCAACACACAAATACATTCACACACCCAATCACAACCCAACCTCTCACACGGCTATTCGACAATACCAACAATAACCTAACTCACCATACAAAACAAATGTAGAAGGATAAACAACATTCTGTAAAGCACAGCATTTTTTCTAGGTTTATGTCTTATGCGGGGTTTTGCCTAGGAACACCAAGATAGGCTCATAGCACAAGACACGGCATAAACCTAGAAATGTTGCTGAGTTTTAATTCCTTGGCCGTGAAAGCCAATATAGGCTACCAACATTCTGTAACTTGAGATAAATTTACCAATTAATGAGAGGTCTGGGTCTTCGCTTGAAGTGACAGTGTTGAAATGTCTGGAGATAGATACGATACAGCCATCCTCAGAATGGAATCACTGATCTGGGAACGTAATTTTGATTTTATAAACTTCATATTTTTAAATGTTTGTTCATAAATGTAAATACTCACAGACGCGCACAAGTATTTTCTCGCAAATTTTAAGAAAGTCGGAAAATTTCCATTACTAAGCGCACTGTAAAAATTTATAAGATTTCACTCTGTAAACTTGTCCCTTAATTAGGAATAACACTGAAGTCCAATCAATTCGACCTGTAGTTGCACAGGTGCATCACCGACGTCAACTGCAAATGGATTTGGGAGCAAATGAATTTTATCCGCAATCACAGGAAGGTCTTTAAAATCTGTTTTCAAACTCTTTCTTCAATAAGTTAAACAACTTAATGAACCGATCACATGGCACTGAACTGTTTGAGATCATTTCTTGAAGCTCAGTAGCCAACAACATGAAAAATGTGGCAACAAGCCCTTCTCTAATTGCTGTCGAAATGATTTCAATTTACAGTATTTTGGAACGCTAACACATAACTATACACTTCAATTAAATGCACACCTTTCCCTTGTAATCTCTTATTCAAAATATTTAAATATTGCGTTAAAACTATGAGTGTTGCTAAACCCCACATCCAGTCTTCGTCTCCAAATTCTTCCAGTTCTTTCTGTTTCATATTCATAAATGTGCTTATTTCTTCACGAACATGAAAGAAGCGTTCCAAAATATTACCACGACTAAGCCAGCGTACCTCACTATGATAAATTACATCGCCCTAATGGCATTCATTGTCACTCAGAAATGACTGGAACTGCCGTTAATTGAGTCCATGTTATCGAAACAAATTAGTTGTAGATGTCACTGTGTTCATCACATGCTGTAAATTTAATACTTTTCCACATAATTGTTGATGATTAATGTAGTTTAATTCAAGAGGCATATCAGTATTTCTGTTAGCAAATTCATTCCTTATTCTTCCAATTAATCCATTTTTTTGTACCACTCATATTTCTTGCTCCATATGTTGTTATAGCAGCCAATAGATCCCATCCAAAATCGAGATTCTTCAATGTTTCACTCAGTTGGAGAAACAAATCCTTGCCCATTGTAGTTCCATGGATGCTTCTTAAAGATGCTAGCTCCTAAGTTATTTCACACACTTTGTCAATGCCATGAATAAAAATTAAAAGTTGTGCTGTATCACGGACGCCATTACTTTCATCCAAACACAACGAAAAGCACTCGAATGATTTTGATTTTTTGCGTAGTTGTGAGCACAAATTAGCCCCTAGTTCTTCTGTTCTCGTCATTGTGCTCCGCGATAAGCTGACCGAATTTATAAGTTGTTTCTTTTTACGGCACGTTTCTTCTATTATAGAAATTATACAGTTCTCCACAATATTACTCAGTGCCAACTGTCTTATTGAGAGATTGGGTATTGCACTGCACTAGTAGAAACACTGTTTAAAATATTACTTAGTGTCAACAGTCTTGTACTGTATTATAGAATATATAAAACGTTAGGACTTATATAACGTAGTTATGAAGATTTTAAAAAAATAAGTTAGTGGTACTCAACATGCGGGTCGCCGGCCAGATTATTATCAAATTATCCAGCCCACGAAGTCATTTTATGTGCCCCCAGGCCGATTTTTTATAATATTCTTAGTTTTCAATATTTCAGGAACTAGTTAATAGCAACTTTGTGGTAATTTATGGAGAAAGAAATAAAACCACAAAAATCCCTGAATTATTCGTAGTTTTCTTCTTGGCGTGTTGTTTCTTGTACTGGGCTGTAGGATGGTTCTAGGATGCATATGTATTCCCACATTAATAGCAGGTAATGATTGGACTATCGCCATTCATTTCTTGGAATTACAGCAGCAGACTTACCACGGGGGATTATATAGGTACAGTTATCTTGAGGCTTCCACAAAAAAATTGCCAGTTTACACGCGGAAAGTGCTTTGGGAGGTTCATTGTGATTTTCTATTTTAGAGTTCTTACGATTTACTGATATTTAAAGTGGTTTTAAATATTTATTTGGGAACGAAAATGTCGCTTTACAAACGTAGGAAAGTGACTGTGAGTGGCATGTTTTTAATGAAATAACTGATGACAATTTTTAGCCTACTTTTCACATTTTGCAAAAATGAGGAAAAAGTAGACTTATGAGATCGGCCAAATGTGTGTCTGTCTGTCTGTCTGTCTGTCTGTCTGTCTGTCTGGCTGTGTGTGTCCCCCCCCCCTATCAACTCCTAAACGGCTGCAGCAATCGAAACAAAATTTGGTAGGAGTAAAGATCTATACCTGAATATCTCACGGCCATATTTGAAAATGATGTCAGTGCTACCAACTGCTAAAAAATCGCAATTGAAATTTGAGCTCCATGTTGGATATCTTGGAAAGTATGAATGGGAGCTATTTCAAAATTGGCACACGTACAGATCATAATATTTCAGTTTAATTTCCAGGAGGCTAAACATGGCAGTGTTGCCAAAATGATTATAAGCCTCCTGATAGGTCCAATTTTTAAATGCATATAACTTCCATACTATCAATTGGAATTCAACCAAATTTCGTATGTTGTATGTGTACATAACCAGATATGACTGAGCGTATTCTTAAGACCTACCAGGGCTGCCAACTGTTAATAAATGCTCCTAATTTATTTGATCCAAATACCAATATATCAGAAAGTATGCAAGCCGACAGCTTTAAACTATGCACACGTATAGTACCTGACATTCTATATTAATTTGGAGTAACTTATATACGTCAGTGCTACCAACATGATTCTAAGCCTGCTGACAGGTCCAACTTTAAATACATGTAACTTCCATACTATCATTTGGATTTCAACCAAATTTCGTATGTGCTATGTGTACCATAACAGATATGACTATGCGTATTCTAAGGAGCAACCAGGGCTGCCAACTGTTAATATGTGCTGTCCCTATTTTTGTTACCCTAATATCAATATATCAGAAAGTATGCAAGCCAATAACTCTAAACTTTGCACACGTATAGTACATGGCATTCTAGACGAATTTGGAGTAACTAATATACGTCAGTGCTGCCAACATGATTCTAAGCCTGCTGATAGGTCCAATTTTAAAATGCTTGTAACTTCTATACTAACTAATGGATTTCATTCAAAATTGGCACAACAATAGATCATATTATTTCAGATTATTTCTGACCAATACATGCATGCCATTGTTGCCAACATGATTTTACGCGCGCTGTTAGATCCAATGTTTAACTGCATGTAACGTCCATGCTATTCATTGGACTTCAACCAAATTTTGTATTTTGTACCTTAAGAGACGGAACTAAGAATATATTCAGTCATCAGGGCTGCCAACTGTAGTGCTCTATTAGGATACATTATGCCAGGTATACAGTATTTCGAACTAATTGGAAATTTCGATATTAGCAACTTAATTTCGTCATTATTCTAGATAGGTTCATATTCTGTAGAATAATCATTGGCATGAAAAGTAGGCTGTATAGTTCTTCACGGAACTTCTTGTTGTTTGTTAAGAACAGTGGAAAAGTAATGTGTGTGATATGCAAGAAAAATATTTCAGTGTTTAAAGAATACAATATCAAGCGGCATTATGATTCGAAGCACAGATCTGTATAACGTATAGTAAATACGATGCAGTATTACGGAAGGAAAGCATTTCAAATTTAATGCAATTTAATGAAAAACAAATATTCACGAAATAGATCGGGGAAAATATACTGTAGCTGCAGTCCACGCTAGTTATAGACTTGCACATTTATTAGCTATTGTCATGTTGCATTGGAGCTTGACTTGCATCCTCACTGAAAGATGCCCTACAGCTGGTTGACAAATCATTCTTTTACTGGACAGATTCTGCTACTGCTCTTTGTTGGATAAAAGGGAAGAAAGTTGGGGAACTTTTGGTTGGTTGGTTCTTAAGTTTAGGGGCTGCGACAAAGCGGTCATGTAGCCCCGTGTACTTTGGGTGTGTGTAGAATCTGTCTGATAACCGGTGTTAATTGTGATGACTGTATTAGTGTGTGTTATCTATTTTTAGCCTACTTTTCACATTTTGCAAAAATGAGGAAAAAGTAGACTTATGAGATCGATCCGGGAAAATGTGTGTCTGTCTGTCTGTCTGGCTGTGTGTGTGTCCCCCCCCCCCCTATCAACTCCTAAACGGCTGCAGCAATCAAAACCAAATTTAGTATGAGTAAAGATGTGCACCGGAATATCTCACGTCCATATTTGAAAATGATGTCAGTGCTACCAACTGCTGAAAAAACGCACTAGAAATTTGAGCTCCATGTTGGATATCTTGCAAGGTATGCATGGGAGCTGTTCCAAAATTGGCACACATGTAGATAAGACTATTTCAGTTTAATTTCCAGGAGGCCAACCATGACAGTGTTGCCAAAATAATTTTAAGCCTTCTGATAGGTCCAATGTTTAAATGCATATAACTTTTACACTATCAATTGGATTTCAACCAAATTTTGTATGTAATATCTGTACATAAACAGATATGACTGCGCGTATTCTTAAGAGCCACCAAGGCTGCCAACTGTTAATAATTGCTCTCTCTCTATTTATTTATTTTATCCAAATACCAATATACCAGAAAGTATGCAAGCCAACAGCTTTAAACTATGCACACGTATATTCTGACATTTTAGATTAATTTGGTGTAACTTATATACGTCAGTTCTACCAACATGATTATAAGCCTGCAGATAGTACCAAGTTTTAAATACATGTAACTTCTATACTATCAGTTGGATTTCAACCAAATTTCGTATGTGCCATGTGTACCATAACAGATATGACTATAAGTATTGTTAAGAGCAATCAGGGCTGCCAACTGTTAATAAATGCTGTCTGTATTTATTTTACACTAATATCAATATACCAAAAAGTGTGCAAGCCAACAGCTCTATACTTTGCACACGTATAGCACCTGACATTCAAGATTAATTTGGAGTAATTAATACAAGGCAGTGCTGCCAACATGATTCTATGCCTGCTGATATGTCCAATTTTAAAATACATGTAACTTCTATACTAACAAATGGATATCATCCAAAATTGGCACAACAAGATATCATAATATTTCAGATTATTTCTGACCAGCACACGCATGACATTGTTGGCAACATGCTTTTACGCGTGCTGATAGATCCAGTGTCTAACTGCATGTAACGTCCATTGGACTTCAACCAAATTTTGTATTCTGTACCTTAAGAAATGGAACTAAGAATATATTCAGTCACCAGAGCTGCCAACTGTAGTGCTATATTAGGCTACATTATACCAGGTATATTTTGAGCTAATTAGATATTTCGATATTACCAACTTAATTTCGTCATTATTCTATATAGGTTCATATTCTGTAGAATAATCATTGGCATGAAAAGTAGGCTGTATAGTTCTTCACGGAACTTCTTGTTTAATTTAAGTACTGCAACTTAGAATTTTTCAAATAGTTCCTACTTTTGCCGCCAAGCGCCACCGTCAACGACTACTAGGCCAAGTTCAGAACTTAGCTACTAGACGCCACCGCAATCGGCTCTTGGCAACGAACGTAGAAACCTAAGAGCATTGTTTACATTCTTAACCTATCCAATTTAGCTTCACACAGGTGCAATTAGAGGAAGGTTCTTTCAAGTCAAAAAAAGTCAACCCCTGGCACTATACAGCCCATGATGGGCTAAGGCTGACCAAGCGACCGCAGCCCAGCCATTCGGCATGCAGATATTGGGGTGACGCGTGATTAGCGCGTCGGTCCCCTCGGCCGTTAATCTTGTTTTTCGTGATCGGGCCGCTGTCTCACTGTCAGACAGATACTGAATTGTCCTTACGAGGCTGAGTGCACCCCGTTCCAACCCTCACGTCAGTTTTAAAATCCCTGACGGAGCCGGGGATCGAACCCGGGGCCTCCGGGAGAGAGGCAGGCGCGCTACCCCAACACCACGGGGCCGGCTGGAAGGTTCTTTAACATGCCATAAATCCATGACATGGGACCGCCGGCTTTACTTCCCCTCCGAAGGAAGGCATACTGAGGGGTTTTTAACGCTCTTAAAAAATCCGACGAATTCGGCCGGGTTTGAACCCGCTATCTTGGGCATAGAAGCTCAGCATGCTACCGACTACGCCACCGAAGCCGCCTGGGGAACTTTTGTAGCTAACCAAGTGAAGGAGATAATGACACTGTCTGATCCAGAAGTTTGGAACCACGTCACTGGAGTTTGTAATCCAGCTGATCTTCCTTCCATGGGATGTAATCCATCACAGCTGTTACATTCTAGATGGTGAGAGGGTCCTACATGGCTGAAACCAAACCAGATGAGGAAGAGGTCAATCGAGAGAAGAAAAGAGGGATCACGATTACACCCTTGTCTTTGACAGAAGAACCTTGGTACCTACTTGAAGTACACCCCAACATACTGCAAAGTTGTTAGGATGATTGGATGGATATGTCGATTTTTTCATACCTGAAACAAAGAAGACAGAATCTTCTCCGCTGAACTTACTGTTCCAGAACTGAAGGTAGTAGTGCAGGGTCACCTATCGAGAGCCCATAGACATGCTCGAGATTCAGTAATCCATGTTCAGATATTGGGAAAGTTGATAACAGGGTAGTGTATTTACACCAGAAAATGAAAGTAGTATGTTATCGAAAACAGCTGATCATAGTTGTCCAGAATGTGGAATATAATTTCTCACTGCTCATGGATTAACTGCACATATTGCTAAAAGGCGTGATTAATAATGCCACCTCACTTGATTCATCTATTGTAACAGTGGGAAACGTCAGAAATTGGAGGTTGAACAGAAATTCAACTACTGGGAAAAGGTTTGCCGAGATATCTACAATAATTTAGGGGATGGTAATCCTTCAGCCTTAGAGGATACATTCAATGAGTTCATATCATGTTTGCAACAAGCCAACACTAAACTTCCACGGCTTAATAATCCTGCTACACATTCCTATCAAATGCGAGAGAAGAATAATAACAGCCAAACTAATATTAACCACAAGAATTAGATAAATCCGCACCGGAGGGCTATAGTTAGTCATAAGAGAAATAGAGACCGTTATGAATATGAAGTAGAACAAATTATTGTATTATTATAATAGACAGTTCAAAGAATTACGTATTCAGATTGCCAAAAACAATGTCAAATTACTATAATTACTGTTGAAGAGAGTTTCAATGAAGCCTTTGGATCACCCAATGACAACATCCTAGGCAAACATCCAGTGAATGATCCTCATGATAACGGTGTATATCAATAACGTCCAGAAGGCAATTAAAGGCATGTCACTAGACACTTTACCCGGGCCTGATCTTATTCTTATGATAACTGTCAAGAAATTCGAGATATCACAAATCATTACGATCATATTTAATATCATGCTGGCTACGAGTTATGCTCCTAAGGGAACCAATGAAGGTAGGACCATTTTAAAGTACAAAGGGAAAGGGAATGTGAACGAGCTATCTTCTTCGAGACCTATAAAAATATATTGGGTAATTTTCGGCATTATTGAACAGGTATTAGACACACGAATACGAATGCAGGTTGAAATCAACGATAACCAACATGGATTTGTTCTCAATCTGGCTGGATGTGACATTAATACTAAACTCATTACTGCTTGTTGGAATGATGCAAGAGTGAGAAAGAAGAACTGTGTGGTCGCATTCATGGATGTCTCTCAAGCATTTAATAGGGTTGGTCACGCTCACATTGAAAAAATTCTTACAGCTCAAGGTGTTTCATTCGATATGAACGATTGTCTCTTTATTAAAAGAAATCACAATGCCGGTAGAAGTGGACGATAAACGAACTAAAACGATACCCATTCAAGGTGGACCATTGTCTCCAATATTATTTAGCATCGTCATTAACTTTTTATACGATGTAATTTTTGATGAGAATTTCACAAGAAAGCATGGATATTCTTTAGGAGATGAGGTTGAAGCCCTTTGTTTAACTGTTTTATTTTCAGATGACCAAGCACTAATAGCATGCAGTACTGACTCAGCAATGTATGTTATTGATACCAACAAACTTTTATTATTAACCATTAGTTTAGAAATAAATTCCAGCAAAAGTTCGGCCATTGTTGTTCAGCAAAGTGATCTCATACAGGACGACTGCATCTGGGCTCTGGAGACACAATCCCATCTATATCAATGACAGAGATATTAAATACCGTGGTTGTACTTTTAATAAATACCTGCTCTTTAATAGAGAGTTTTTAAAACCTTTCAACCAAAACCTTCAAAGGCTATCAAAACTTCCTCTTTTAAAACCGAACCAAAAGCTTAATATATTATTAACCAGTATATTTTACCCATCCCATATTTATGATCTACAGACAGCACCTGTTGTAAAAATGGCATATGTTCTGGATGGTCTTGACAGCGAAAGAAATAATTGGACTTCCGGACAAAACATCTAGTGCAATGCTATATTCACGGCGTCAGATGAGAGGTCATGTACTTGTTAACTGTAAATGGGAAGCTCCTTTGCAACACATTTCTATAGAACAAAATATTGTCAGTGTGATGGTCCCCGGTTTATTCAACTGTTTAACAGTGGCTTCGGTGGCGTAGTTGATAGCATGCTGAGCTTCTATGCCCAAGATCGCGGGTTCAAACCCGGCCGAAGTCGTCGGATTTTTTAAGAACGTTAAAAATCCCTCAGCATGCCTTCCTCCGGAGGGGAAGTAAAGCCGCCGGTTCCATGTCATAGATTTATGGCATGAAAAAAACCTTCCACTAACTACACTTGTTGTTGTTTGAGTCTTCAGTCTTTTGACTGGTTTGATGCAGCACTCCATGCCTCCCTGTCCTCAGCTAATCGTTTCATCTCTACATAACTACCACACCCTACATCTGAGGCAATCTGTTTAACATATTCTAACCTTGGTCTACCCCTACAGTTCTTGTCCTCGACCCTTCCTTCCATAACTAAGCTTGCTATTCCTGGGTGTCTTAGTATGTGTCCTACCAACCTATCTCTTCTCTTCATTAGCAGTCGCCAGAAACATCTCTCCTCTCCCACTCGTCTTAAACCTCTATGTTTGTAACCCTATCTACCCATCTGATCTTCATCATTCTCCTGTAACACCACATTTCAAATGCTTCTATTCTCCTCTTTTCTGCTGCACCAATAGTCCAAGTTTCACTTCCATAGAGCGCCACGCTCCAGACAAAGGCTTTCAAAAATGACTTCCTAATACCTAAATCTATATTCGATGTCAGCAGATTCCTTTTTTGTAGAAAAGCTTTCTTTGCCTGAGCCAACCTACTTTTTATATCCTCTTTGCTTCGTCCATCACTGGTTATTCTACTTCCTAAGTAACAGAAGTCTTCTACTTCCTTCAGCTTTTCACCTGTCAATTTGATCTCCATAGAGGTTTCTGATTTATTTCGGCTGCATTCCAGTATTTTTGTTTTACATTTATTAATTTTCATCATGAATTCTTTCTGTAAGACGGAGTCCATACCATTCAAAAACTCATTCAAATCCTCAGGCTTGTCGGCCAAGATGACTATGTCATCAGCAAATCTCAGAGTTGAAATTATTTCTCCTTGAATCTTCACTCCCACTTTAAATTTTTCTCTAATTTCCTTCATTGCTTGTTCAATGTAAAGATTGAAAAGTATGAGTGATAAGTTGCAGCCTTGCCTTACACCTTTCTGAATACCAGCTTCTCTCTCATGTCCTTCAACTCGAATGACTGCTGTCTGGTTTCTGTATAGATTGTATATCACCCTCCTATCCCTGTACTTTATTCCAATCGATTTCAAAATGTCAAACAATTTAGTCCAATCAACGTTATCAAAAGCCTTTTCTAAGTCTACAAAAGCCATGAACGTTCTCTTATCTTTCCTTATTCTACCTTCCAAAATCAGCCTAAGACTTAGTACAGTTTCCCTTGTTCCTACATTTATCCTGAAACCAAACTGGTCTTCACCCAACTCCGTTTCTATCTGGCTTTCAATCCTCTTGTAAATTATCCTAGACAGGATCTTTGAAGCATGAGTAATCAAGCTGATTGTACGGTAATCTTCACATCTGTCAGCTCCCACATTCTTTGGTATAGGGATGATTACATTCTTCTTGAAATCAGGGGGTACCTCACCTGTCTCATAAATCCTACACACCAAGTGAAATAACCTGATCAGACCTTCATCTCCTATGCAGCGTAGCAACTCAATCGGTATATCATCTATGCCTGGTGCTTTGTTCCGGCTTAAGTCTTCCAAAGCTCTATCAAATTCTGATCTCAATATTAAATCTCCCTTCGCATCCTCATCAATTTCCTCTTCCCTTTCCATTACATGATTCTCAATCTCCTTTCCCTTATACAAACTCTCTATGTAAGCTTTCCATCTCTCAACCTTTTCTTCCCTATCTGTTAGAGGCTTTCCATTTGTGTCCTTAATATTACAGCACTTAGTCTTCTTTTCCCCAAAAGTATTCTTAATCCTTCGATAAGCTGTGTCTACTTTACCTAATTTCAGACAATTTTCTATACCTGCACATTTCTCTTTCAACCATTCTTCTTTCGCTTCCTTGCACTTCTTGTTAACCTCATTTCTCAGACGTCTGTATTCTGCTTTCCCCTTCTCATCTCTTACATTCTTGTGTTTCCGCCTTTCATCCATCAATTCTAGCATATCCTGAGTGATCCACGGTTTTCTACCTATTCTTTCTTTCCTACCAATGTTTTCTTCTGCGGATTTTGTTATTTCATTATTCAAAAGTGCCTATTCGTCTGCAATTGAAGTTTGTTTAGGGTTTTTCATTAGTCCTTCCTTTATACTCTTCTTGAATCTTTCGTTTACATCCTTCTCTTTCAGTCTGTCTATTGCCCACCTTTTTGGCATTTGAATTTTCTTCAGTTTCTTCAACTTAAATCTGCATTTCATTACGACCAGATTGTGGTCAGAGTTTATGTCAGCACCAGGATATGCTTTACAATCCAAAATCTGGTTTCGAAACCTCTGCTTGACCATAATGAAGTCGATTTGGTAACGCCCTGTATCTCCTGGTCTCATCCATGTGTATATTCTTCTATTGTGGTTATTGAATAAGGTGTTAGCTATGACCAACTCATGCTCGGTGCAGAATTCTACCAGCCTGGTTCCTCGATCATTCCTTTCACCTAATCTGAAATCTCCTACTTTTTTCCCTTCTCTCCCTTTTCCTACCACAGCATTCCAATCTCCCATTACTATAACATTTTCATCACCCTTGATATACCTCAGAATTTCGTCTATTTCTTCGTAGACCTTTTCAACATCCTCATCATCAGCTTGACTGGTAGGCATATAGACTTGTACCACTGTGGTGCAGGTAGGTTTAGTATTGATTTTTGCTACAATAATCCATTCACTATATTGTTCATAATATTCCACCCGCTGTCCAAGTTTCCTACTCAATATGAGGCCAACCCCTGCTTGGCCATTGTTTGATTTAGTGCTAATGACCCTATAGTCTCCTGACCAAAAGTCCTGTTCTTCCTGCCAGCGCATTTCACTAATCCCAACCAAATCCAACCTCAACCTATCCATTTCCCTTTCTAAGTTTTCTAACCTTCCACTTCCTAGCAGACTTCTAACATTCCACGCTCCGATCCGTAGAATGTCAGATTTCCTCTTTGTCACTTCTGTGATGTTAACCCCCTCTCGAGTAGTCCCCACCCGGAGATCCGAACGGGGGACTAGTTTACCTCCGGATTGAAATTTTACAAGGGAGGAGGCCATCATCACATGTAATTATGCATAGAGAGGTGCATATCCTCGGGAATAGCATACGGCTGTAGTTTCCCGTTGCTTTCAGCCGTGCAGCAGGACGCAGTGTAGCCATTGTTTGGCTTATATTATCAATATCTTAACCGTCTATAAGACTAGTAAAGAATTGATTTATTCTGAAAGGCTGCTACTCCCTTTCAGAATAAGTAAAGAGCAATTCTACTAAACAAAAATACTAACCTTCTACCGTACTAACAATTAAATACCAAAATTCTACTAACGAAAAAAATACTTAAGTTCCACCAACAACAAATACTACCACTAAAACAGTCTGTCACCAGGCACACTCACATGCACCCTCACACATCACAGTCTACTGAAACAATGAACTAGAACTAATAAACAATGCAACTGCTACCAGACACACTCACACACCACAGTCTAATAGAACAATGACATATATCTAATAGACAAACTAACTACCTACTTACAACTAAAACTAACTACATACGTACTGTACTGTTGTTTGAATTGACAATATTTACAGTAATAATAATAATAATAATAATACTATTATTAAATTTGTATTAAACCCGAATTTATGAAATCAAGTACAGTTCACCTTAATCAGTCGACTGTACTATACCGATTATGTAATGAGACCTATATTAGACGAGGTGTTTGCAGTATATTAAAACTACAGAACGTTAAAGGATGGTTATGTGAAAAACCAGTGTACAGTACAACCTGTCACATCCGGACCTGTGATATCCGAACCCTCCCATATCCGGACACATCTCCGAATGAATTTTTGAGTCGTAGTTGAAAGCGAGGATACATTAGTGTGCTAGCCAGGGAGGACGAGTGAAAGTTGCAGCGCTTGAAGGCTGTGTGCGTGGTTGGCCGCGAGGGGTTGTGGCCTGACTCGGTCAACGACATCTTCCCGGAAACGCATCCCTTTGTGTGAATAAGCGATATTCCATTCACGGCTTCTGCCTGCCTGCCACCAACGTCAACACGAGGCTGCCTCTACCCTTCAGTCTGTGCGTGAGTCTTGAAGCGACAGTTTGTTTTGCGAGTGTGTTTCTGTTGTTACTGTTATTGTTTACCGTTGTTATCGTTATTGTTATCTTTTAACCTTGTTTTTTTTTCTTTCTAAAATGAATGTTCTTACCACCAAACGTGACATCACTTTGTCAACCTATGCATCAAGGCGTGCTTGAGTCACTAAAGCAAACCTATCGCCGTAGGTTACTTTCTGTGTTGATTGCTGGAATGGATGAAAAAGAAAGTGTTACAGAGACGTTAAAGAAGGTGGACATGTTAGACGTGATAATGTGGGTATCCCAGGCATGGGATGAAATAAAACCGTTGACGCTGGTAAGGTCATGGAGGAAGCTCTTAGATCACAAAGCTACTCATAAATGGACGGGGGAGAAAACAGAAGACGTCAATGAAACTTATGCATGCAATGAAGAAAATCGTCAGATTGCTGAGCTTGTGCAATGCCTGCCTGGCTGTGAATAAATCAACAACGAGGAAGCCATAAATTGGTTAGTAAATATAGACGAAGTCAACAAAATTACAGACAGTGACATTATAGAAATGGTGTGCAATGATGAGGAAAAAATCTTTGAACCCGAAGACGAGGACAACGCCCCTATAATGAGTCACTCTGAGGCATTCAAGACCATAGAATCTTTAATCACTTATGTAGCAAATCAAGATGAAATGAGTGTGACTGAAGTGATGCTTTTAAGAAGATTGAGGGACATGGCTTCCAAAAAGGGTGTACAGTGCGTGAAGCAACAGAAAATAACAACATACTGTACGTGTTTTTTTTAGCGTATGCCTTTTAGTGCCGGGAGTGTCCGAGGACATGTTCGGCTCGCCAGTTTGTAGCTGCTTCTAGGCGGACACCCAATGGGTGAGCTACAAGTACCGTAGCATGTGGAGTGTTGTCTGGGGAGGAAAGTTTGAATGTAAGGACGAGGAGTTGGAAGGTAGCGGCTGTGGACTATAGTTAGGCACCAACACCGGCATTTGCCTGGAAGGAAGATGGGAAACCACAGCAGACCATCTTCAAGGTTGCCGACGGGGGGATTCGAACCTCCTCGCCTCCCGGATGTGAGTGACTGCCAGCAGTACCCGATATCCGTGCGATTTTAAACTTATCCAACTTGAACTGTTTAGCCTATCACAAAGAGGCTAGATTAGATGTTCAAACTTTCCTGGAATAATTTAATCAACTTTGTGAATGGTGTTCAAAACTGCTATACTATATCTCACCCACACAATTGCATTAAATGCAGTTATTTATGTTAATACTGTGGAAAATACATGTCTCAAAATGGCATCCTAAATTAAGTTAATCTCAAATCAATACCTAATAGAAGGTAAAACTGATCCTTTCCTGAACCAGGATAGCCTCCAACTTCGGTGGGCTTCGAAGTATCAGTGGATAAAACTTACACCATGAAAGCAAGTTAACTAATCAGGTTAATCCAATGACAATCATTAAGTAAATCCACTAATAAATCTGTACTCACAAAAGCGAAGTGCTTTCCATAAAAATAATCCAACAGGTGGATTAAAACTATAAATGCAACGAACACCAAGATAAACTTTCCAAGATTCAAATCGCTGCGAGAAAACGAAGTTCCTAACAGAACAGTAGTACATGAAAAACATGTACTGGCCTCAAAGAAATCAGTGTTCCAAACAATGATAAACAAACGCGATTAAAACTATGCTTGGACAAAATATTGGAGATCTTCCCCTAAATTCTCTTCTCGGCAAATAAAAATACGCACTACTAAGAAATTACTGATTCTACTGATTAAATGATCCAAACTAGTAATACACAAGGGATGAATTCGTTAAGCGAATACAAAATCCCGGGAACACAGCAAGTCAGATTCGACAGAGACATCGAACCTAAACTTATGAATACCCATTTAATCTACAAAAATGAAATGACAATTGCAATTGCTAACAAGTGCCTCTACTAAGCTACGTTAGAGAGTCTGCTGGTCCAGTACCTTTTGTTGCATCGTCTTAAGCGGGATATATAAAGATCTGATGAATATCCAGGGTATCACCAGATAATACACTCTTCTTCTTCTCTGGATCTGGGAATCGACCCCGGGCCTGCAGCGCACACGCATACTGGTCAGACGACCATACGAGCCTACTCCCTTCATGCCAGAAATACTATAATCCGCCTGAGAAATAGCACTGTCCTGCATGTCGCAGCTCATGAAAGCACTCGCAAACAACCACTGGAGTGCGGTGAAAATATACTCATCTCCAAAAAGGAGAATGCAATTGTGGCTGGCAGTCATTTCGCTTAAGCATTTCTCATGAAGCTACCCCATTTAATCTAACCTGCCATTCTGGAAGTCATAACTATAACGTTGAACTTCCCCACTGACATCTCAGACGATAATATGCGTTCTAGTGTCTGCATAATGTACAGCTTAACAAGTCCTGAAGTTAGCATGTATCAGCACAAACATACACGTTACTATTGCTCGTGATGAAGCCCTCACAAGGTTTCGAAATGGCTGTCTTGATACTGGACACCGCTGGACAGAGACATACAGTCAGTCCGCGTTCCGTTTCGACACAATTCTTCTTGACCAAGATGGCAGTATACATTTACAACTGTTCTGAAAATATCTCAGATCCATTATAAAATGGTCATCATCAACATCATCTTCCTTCCAAGTATTGGGCCAAATGTCCCGTTACGGTCTTGCACTTTCCCTCCATCTCTTCATCGGACGTCCTATCGATCTATTTCCCCGTGGCTGGTAGCGGAGGATCTCCTTTGGTAATCTTCCAGGTTCCATCCTCTGGACATGACGCTTCCAGTTCTCTTGGTAGTCACAAATGTATGTAGTTATTGGTTTCACTTTTAGTTCCTTCAGCACATCCTCGTTTCTCTTATGATCCCATTTAGTATAGCCTGCTGTTCGGCGCATAAAGGTCATTTCGCGTGCTGTGAGTCTGGAGATGTCTTGAGATCTTATTGTCCATGCCTCGCTGCCATAGCACAGGGTTGGTCTGGCTAATGTGTTATACAAACGCAAGCGTGTATGCCTTTGGACAAGAGATGGCTTCATGACGTGATTGATGATTCCTGTTGTTCTGGTATAATTAGTTATTTTTGCAGTTATGTCTCGTTCTTCTTGAAAAGATAAATTATATCCTAAATACTTGAATTCGTTAACTCTTTCTAAAATTTTACCATCCAGACAAATTTTACTGGGGATAGGATCCTTACCTTTAAAGGCCATTACTTTAGTCTTTTCAGTAGAAATGCACATGCTGAATTTTGATGCCACTTTCTGGAGGTTGAATACTGACCACTGCAGATCATCTTCAGATGCTGCTACCAATGCAACATCATCAGCAAATAGTATAGCGTCTAAATTTCTTAGATGCCTGCTGATAGGTATTGAACCATGCCTTTCACACCTCCATTCCTTTATTATAGCATCCATGTAGATTATGAATAGCAATGGAGAGAGTCCACAGCCTTGTTTTACCCCTCTGGTAGCTTTAATAAGTACTTGTGCACGGTACACGTCCGCTTGTCGAGACACGAAATACTCTGCACGTTTATAACGCACCTTGAAAAAGACTGTTCGGCTTAGCTGAGTATAAACGCGAGCCGTCTCCACACGGAGTTATCACAGCCTGCCTTGCACCTGCGATCTCGCTTACTAGCCGACTTGCGTAACCACACATATGACACTGCGAATACAAGAATACAAGTCCAAGTGAAGTCGCCTTGCTTGCAGCCAAACGCCACAGCAAGCAACCCCCACTACTACCTTCCTTCATCGATATCTCGATGTGTCAATAACTCGCTTATGGCTTGATCATTATAGATGTTATTCTTGCACGGCGCTTGTTATATTATATTCCTCATATGAAATAGCTAACTAATTCTTACAGGCACCAAATCAAAAGTTAAATTCAGAGGTGAATTCTCTGACCCATTTGAGGTCACAACCGGTTTACGACAGGGTGATGGCTTATCACCATTACTATTTAATTGTGCATTGGAAATGGTAATGCGAGAATGGTCTAAGAAATGCCCTCCAAATATAAAAATAGGGAGAAAAATTCAAACAAACTGTCTTGGTTTTGCAGACGACATGGCATTATTGGCGAAAGATTTAGAGGAAGCCAAAACACAGATATCAGAGATTCAGACAATTGCAAATAAAATTGGCCTTAAGATATCATTCGAAAAAACAGAAATCATGCCACAAAAACCAACACCATTAAAGGAAATACAAATTAATGATACAAAAATTAAAATTGTAACACGATTCAAATATCTAGGAGAGCTAATAACAAACAATTTAAATGAGAAAGCGTCAATTCAAATAAGAACCAACAAGTTATCTAGGGCACAAAAATTAACATGGGAAACTTACAAAAAGAAATGCTATATAATGCAAAAATTAAACATTACAATACAGTCATAAAACCGGAAGCCACATATGCAGCAGAAACATTATTCCATCTTAATGAACATTCTAAAACCGACAGATTACAGAAGATCGAAAGGCGAATTGGAAGAACTTGTATCAATAAAGGATATAAAAAAGATGGGCAATGGCGAATAATACCTAACAATTGGTCTATAACAACCTAGAACCCATTACTGATACCATGCGAAAGAAAAGACTAGGATTCTTTGGGCACATCATGAGAATGCCAGATTCACGTCTTCTAAAACAACTAGTGCAGTACAATCTTGCTTCAAAAAACACAACAACTGGATGCCGATGGTTAAAAGAAATCAGAGAGGACTTAAAAGAAATTGGCCTAACAACAGAAGATGCTGCAAATAAGAAAAGTTTAACTACAGCACTTAAAAATATGACACTTGTGGAAGCTAAAATTTGTAGGTTTGTTTGATAACGCTATATTAGTTCCAACGTTCGCTGCCAGGTGCTGACTGCGATGGCATTTAGTAGCCACGTCCACAGCTAGGTGTCGTGGATGATAGTATTTGGTAGCAAAACTAGAAACTTCTTGATAAATTATCGTCGGCAGTCCTACCTGAATCACAGATAATACACACTAATACAGCCATCACAGTGAACACCGGTTAGGCCATGGGGCCAAGCTCTCTGCTGACTCGGTAGATGCGTGGGTTCTAGCCCCACCGTCGGCCGTCCTTGAAATGGTTTTCCGTGGTTTCCCATTTTCAACACCAGGCAAATGCTGGGGCGGTACCTTATGACAGGCCACGGCCGCTTCCTTCCACATCCTTGCCCAGTTTCATTCATCTTCATCCATTCCATCTCTCATCCCGACGCGCAGGTCGTCCACGGGCGTCGACTAGAAAGACCTGCACTCGGCCTCTCAGGAGGCCACACGACAAAAAAAATCAGATAAATTCTACACACACATAAAGTACACGGGGCTACATGACCGCGTTGTTGCAGCCCCTAAACTAAGGAAACAACCTAACTGTTTAACGTTCGTGAAGGAATTCAAGAAAGCTTGAGTAGATTAAATATCACTCAAGAAGGTTATTCTTCCTGGATTACTGCATGGACAATTCGGAAACCCCCTAAGGCAATTGTCTTTCCAAGACTGGTCCACTATGCAATGGCAAGGAATTGGAGTGATTCATTTCACTTACCAGCGGGCAAACAACTTCATGACTGATAAGATTACTTTAACTTCTTCAGAATGGACAGCTTCTTTAAGAAACAGAATGTAAATTATGCCAACCTCAGAGAAGTCCCTGGTAATAACGGAGGATGTACAGGCAATTCCCTTTGTAGAAGATGTGCAAAGGGGTATGAAACACCATGTCATGTACTTGGAAATTCTCCCCTTATTAATAGAAGACATCACACAGTTAAACATGCAATCATCAACATGCTGAGCAAGAAGGGACTTGAATATTACAAAGAAGTCCATTCTCGATTCTCAATGGAGAACTATTTTGCTGTCATTGTTACATTTAATAAAAGATAGGCTGAAGCCTATATACTTGATCCAACCATTCGATATGAGAAAAAGAACCGTCAGATCGAGCTAAAGAATTTTACCAGAAGATATCTATGAAGATTGCACTCCATATTTTCCCTACAAGAATAGCATTTTCAATGTACGAGGCTTCTTATTTGGTGCCAGAGGCACTAACTATCGAGAATTCCGGAACTTTTTCAGAAGCTCGGCTTAGAAAAGAATTTCCTGAACACACTTCCAGAATATTACATCATTGCAGCACCACATATACAATAATACCAACACTTAACATTTCAGATTAACAACCCCCATTGTTAAAAATTTATTACAGAAATTACATCTTACTTTATCATATGTCCCAACAAGGATTGAGGTGTATGCTGTGTCTTGAGGCATATTACTAAAAACAAGCAGTTCTAGTTTTAGCCTACTGATCAAAGTTTGCAAAAATGATGAAAAAGGAGACATGAGATTAGTCTGGATAGATGTGTGTGTCTTTGTCTGCCCTTCCGTCTGTGTGTATCCCCGCTATCAACTCCTAAACGGCAGCAGCTATCGAAATCAAATTTGGTATGAGTAAAGATTTATACCAGAACATCTCGAGGCCATATTTGAAAAGGATGTCTCAGTGCTAACAACTGCTGAAAAAAAACATTAAACTTTGAACTCTATGGCATGCACGGGAACTGTTCCAAAATTGGCTCACATATAGATATTTCAGACTAATTAACTGGAGCCTATGCACGACAGTGCTGGCAACATTATTCTACATGTCCTAATAGGTTCAATGTTTAACTTCCGTTCTAACAAATAGATTTCTTTCAAGATTTGCACATAGGCCTATATAGGTCATAATACTTCAGATTAATTCTGATCAACCCATACATAACAGTGCTGCCAACATGATTTTACGCGTGCTGGTAGGTTCAATGTTTAACTTCATGTAACATCCATACTATCTATTGGATTTAACCAAATTTCGTTTGTGCATTGTGTACCTTAAAAGATGGAACTAGGCATATATTCAGAGTCGCTAGGGCTGCCAACTGTTGATAAATGCTCTCTATAATAATTTGAACCCCTAGTCAATGCGCCTGAAAAATCCGCTATGTGACAATGTTGTTCTCTTCAATATGTTACCATAAAACTGGTCTTGCCCTCAGACAGATGTGGATATATAACCCCGCATAACAATCTCATAAGGTTCATTTTCTTATATTCATTGGTAGAGAAAAATAACCCGAAGTGAATTGTTCGGTTGAATTGTATATCAACATAGGTTTGAGAGGCGGGACTGGCGCTAAGGGAATGAATGGAAGTGAAAAGCATTGTCACATAGCGTATTTTGCAGGCGCTGATAGTATGCAGGCTTGCAAACTTTTCGCATATATAGAACATAGTATATCAGATTAATTTTGAGTAACCTGTACATAACAGTTCTGAAAACATGTTCCTACGCATGCTGATAATTTCGATGTTTAACTGCATGTAGGCCTTAACGTCCGCACCAACGATTGGGTTTCATCCGAATTTTGTATGTGCAATGTATCTTTTTCTATACTTAGTATAAAACAAAGTCCCCGATTCACGGATGTTCCGGGTAATCTCGAGAACCACTAGATGGATTTTCATGCAGTTTACACCATTCTGTAAAGGATTTATCGAGGAAGGTTTCTGTAGAAAATAATTTATTTATGGCCAATGGATGCCGAGCAGTAACGATTTCAGTGAATCGAGTGGAAAAAACCTACCGTCCGGGCGCCTTTTAAGCATACACTGGGTAAACCGTTAAAAATATTTATATACTATGAGTTTGAGAATTGCTCAGCATGAAAAGTTCTTCATAAAAGTCCGCGGCAGTCGGAATATTCAATACATAGCCCACTATAAATGTTTGTACGTTTTCATTTCTTCCAACAATCTCCTTTCAATTACTACGAGTTAGCTAGCGAGCGAGCCTATTACCCCACTTTCAGCCTTCGTTCCGCAGAATACACAGTCAAGGTTAGATTGGACAGAAGGGGGATTTGTGTTTCATGCACCTCGCCATTCTTAAATTCGTTGCACATGCTATCTCCATGATAATATAATTAATAGTCCAGTCAGTGATTTTAACCCATCATGCCGAGACGGAAAACTAATATAGGTCGTAGTTCATTGAAATCGAAAAAAAAACGCCTTTTAAGCTTACGCAGGGTAAACTGTTTAAGATACCGTTCGAAGCTGAGGTGGATTGCTAGTGACATATAATTGTGTTTATTATAAGAGTCACCAGGGCTCCCAACTGTGTATTAATTATCACAAGACTGTTTAACCCTATCTCGGAATATGCATACAGAAAACGCTTCAAACTTAGCAGAGGGTAAGTACAAAATGTTTAGATATACAGTATTTAGAGTAAATCGTCAAAGTTAGTGCTACCAACATAATTCTATGTATGCATATAACGTGAATATTGCCACTGCATGCAACTGCCATACTATGGATTCATACTTACTTTTGCATGTACAATGCATGCCTTAGCAGACATGAGTATACCTATTTACAGAGTCCACTGGACTACCAACTTCATAGTAACATTCTGAGAACATTTAACCGTAGGCTCAATATCTAGAAACTTCCCATATAAACAGTTTGAAACTATATACACTATAATGTCTTAATATAGCAGATGTATTTTGAGCAACAAGTTTCCAAAATAATTATACGTACGCTTATAAGTTCAATGTTGAACTGCATATAACTTCCAAAACATTCAGTGGACTTCTACCCAATTTTGCATACACAGTGTGTACCATAAAATCTATTTGTACACATTCTCAGGCCTACCAACCACCTGATAACTCACCCTGGGCATTTGAGCCACAGACTCTCTATCTCGGAATCCGTGCAGGGAAACAAATTCGTACATTCTGTACCACCGTACTCTATTAGGCCAAAATATGTCAGTTATATGTTGAGCAAATGTTATCATGCCAGTGTTACCAGCCTAATTACGTAGATGAAGTTATAATCCTATTTAGACCTACCTAAATTCCATTTTAATTCAATTGTATGATTCAATATTAATGCCGATTGCTCAATGTAATGGCAAGTGTAGAGGAACTAATATAATGTCCATTTATCTGTTTATAGCAGCAACAGTTCGACCCATCCCAGGATTTCTGGTTGAAACTGCACGAGTTCTCCTCCTCCAGAATGCTGAAAAAGGATCTGATGCAGCTTCTGCCATGGCTCTCAACCCCATTTATCTCGATGCGTTTTTGTTCCCAATGATAGACTTGTGTACCGTGGAATACGCCGTGCCTAAAGCCACACATCAACATACCCACTATTCGCTGACCAGACCATGGCCCACCGCAACCGCACTTCCTCAAAAACAAGAGCAGGGAACCTTGGAAGAAATCCCTTACACGATCTCGGTCTCTTATGCCAGGGACAACTTCCAGCATCCTCGCCGCCACAGCCGCCATCACGAGGTTCAGAATGACGGTGAGCCACAATACAACGATTGGACTCGTGATTTCAGGAGACACATCATCAACAAGACTGTAATTATGCAGGCAGCACAGATAAGGCAAGCATTGAGCTCTCAAGGAGAAGAGAGAAGGTTCTTGTAGGCTAGCTCAATGTCATTCTGACCTCTCGGTTCACACCGTCCAGCCCATTCAAGTGTGGGAGTGAGTGGAAACATTGGGATTCAGGGGTCAAAAGCTTCAATACCCACACTCATGAAATCTTCCTGTGAAAGTTCCTTAGCAGTGATTAAAGAATCAGTGTTTAATTTTAAGGTACCTAATTTATATTGTTGTTAAGAACTGTGCATCATTAAGTGCCCCTGATCCCCAAACATTGACTGACCAAATGCGAGTGCGTCATCCCATTATTTATATCCTCATAAGCCAGCATTACTTAGAACAGCAGGGGTTAGACTGCTTCTGGTGCAAATGATTTGTGTTAATAATGATTACAGTATGTGGTTCCAAAACTTTTCAATCCGCGGACCTCCTGGAAAAAGTTAAATATTCGCAGACCCCTTCTGCGTCTTGAATTTTAATTGAAAGTAAAAGGTTCTTAACTTGCAACATTGTAATTTTTACTATGCAGATAGCATAGCCAACCTTATATTATATTATATTAGGTATTGTCGTTTTAAGGGGCGAAACAGCGAGGTCATCTGTCCCACTGCCAACCATGAATCTATCTTTCCAGCCATGTGTGTTAAAATCCATCTACTTTCTTATCAACAAGCCACCTACCTGTATAATAATTTGTATATGTTATCATAAAACATACCATTGAATTTGGCTGACAAACAGACCTGCTACTTGACACTTCCAAATTACTCAAACAAACACAAATAGAACTCTAAAATGTATATGAAAATAGAGTATCAAGACTATAGGATGGACAAAGCATACAAATTGAAGAAAATTATACTATATTCTATTTTTCTATAAAAAGCCTGTGAATACCTGAACCCCTGGGGGTCTGCAGACCCTACTTTGGGAACTACTAGTTTATAGTATAGGCCCAACAACTAAGGTTACTAATTCTTTTCTATGCAACTGGAGACACTTTTAGGATTTTAGACAGAAAATGGATGGCGTAATTTCTCTCCGATTTTTACAATAGGTTATCTCACAGTTTACGTACCGCATTTAATGTAAATGATCTCCAATATAGAACACTATTTTAAAATTTGAAATGAGTAAAATTGTAATAGATTCTTGCCGTTTCTCCAAAAATTGTAGAAAATCAAATGAAAATCACTCTTGATTAATACAGTCCATATCAAGGAGTAATAAGGAGCCGCCCTCAAGTAGAGGCTACAGAGTGAAGCCAGCGGGCACGTCCACTGAAATGTTCAAAACATTGCTGGCGAGTGTTAGGAATAGGACTGTTATCCGACCAAAACTACTTTTCTAGTATACTTTTGTATTGTAAGTAGATGCCTAAAACTCTTAATTCATAATGTACTACCTCTATTTAATTTTTAAGACATTTTAGCCTCTACAACCTGAAACTGATGGAAATGCATACACATAGTGAAGCCCATATGTGTATTGCACGAGGTTCCCTTATTGGTTACTGTTAATTATTTCTCAGTACGCTACTGAAATCTACAAATATAGTATGATTGATATGACGGAATATTTACAGTGGAAATTCCCCCTCATGTATGTAAATGATCACTCACATTGCTTAATCCGTCTATTGTCCACGAAAATGCATCACTTTAATGTTCATATCTGTATACTAGGCATTACAATAACCGAAGCACTCCGCATTATTTGCTATTGAAGACAGAGGCACGAGCAGCTAGAGCATATACAGGGGCGTGGCCAAATCTTCAACTCACCACGTGCTAGAGAGTTGACACGGCAACTCCTTATTACTCCTTGGTCCAGATGGACCAATTGAAAAAGAGTACATAAACATGCATAACCATTAAGACCAAAAGTAAGCAGTAATAACCAGAAATATAGCACCTCCTAGGCATGGGGATCAGTGAAGTTGGAATTCAAGAGAACACACTCCAGAGACAAATCAATTACAAATTCACTTTCATGGCAGATTAGCAATTATATTGGAAATCCATGGATAGCAAAGGACATATTGGGGACATACCTAGAATACATTTTCTCGGCGTCGGTGTACTAAAAGGAAAGCGGGACGTCTGATAACCTTAATTCAAACATCTATCAATCTGCGGCATCTTAACTTCTCAGATTTAACACTTTGCAGCAAATTGGTTGAAAACAACAATTTTGACAACAGTAAAACGATTGGGATTAAAATAATGTAAATTAATAATTTAATATTGCAAATTGCATAACATTTACAAAACAGAATACTGTACTATAGAGCTTGGAGATAGTAGAAAGTAATAAAATAACTTAGATAATGCCTTGGTAAACCAACAAAATATATGCATTTAGAAATGTACGAATTTTCAACGAATTTTTCGGCAGATGATCTTGCTGTTTCGACGCTTAAAACAACAACAATAATAACAATAATAATAATAATAATACAACGAATTTAGTCATATAGACATAGTTTAGTTATAACTTTGTGTATTGGTCAGAAGAGAGATCTCACTCATCAAAAGAAAAATAAAACAAACATAGGCAGATATTTTACTGTGGTGCATAAATATTGTAAACATTAATCTATTTTTATGAAGTAAAAATAATTTATTTTTTAATAAATCTGAATATCGCATATATTTAACAGCAAAAGTATGACTTTGCATTTTGAGCCATTTTTGCATTTTATCGCTAATTCAGAATAGTCAAAATATCATAAAATATGAACACACATCAACTGACAGGCTTATAAATTTTGCATCTATCACCAATACTAAACACTATAAATTCTAGTAGTTCCAAATGCATTGAAAGGGAACATCACCCAGTAGTGTTAAAATGGTGTCATGCCGGATGCAATCGTACCGGATGCGACCCGTGCCGCAAGCGACCCACCAATTTGCCATCGTGCCACTAGCGACCCAAGCACTGATGTATCGATGGAAACTGGGAATTTATATCACATCTCTCTCTGCTAAAATTCCGCTTAGGTAAAAATTGAAGACCTTGTTTCCAAATTGACGTTCAGTTTTTTTCTTTCATAAGCAAGTTTATAGGTTTTAAGTCGCAATACGTCGTATATCTCACATTAACTGAGATCTAAGAACTAAGTTTATTTGCAAAGCGATGTAACTCCAACGGGTATTTATTTCCAATGGGTCTTATATCCATGTTGACCAATCTGATGGCTCTCTGGACATCACATGATATCATGTGAAAAATCAAGGCCATGGCTAACTTTGAAGAATATGTAGAGCATCAGTTTGTGTTTGTTGTGTTTGAACCATTTAAATGTTGATAAATGCCACTCAAAGCGTATGTCAATATATGATTTATTTCCAAAACGTCCTAACTCCAACTTACAGGAGACGATTACCACAATTTCCATTGATAGGAGATTCATAAACACAGTGTTAAGATGTGCATAAAAGTAATGAATGAAATTACATTATATTCATAATCATATCTGATTTTAATTATACGAAGACACAAAAACGCGATTTCTGAAGTTTTGCATTTCATGGATTTACGTCACGTTGGAAATAAGATCTTCATTTCTTCTCTCGAACAATGGGTCGCATTGGGCACTGTAAGCTACTAGCAGGGTCGCTACAGGCACGATTTTTAGTGGGTCGCATCCGGCACGGTCGCACTCGGCACGTAATCGTTAAAATGCCCTGAGAGCTGCTTGTCTCAAAGGGTTAAAGACTGATCGCTAGATAACAACAGTACTGTAGTTACTGTACTAATTGCCAATTAAGAATGGTACGTTATATTAAGAAGTAACCTTGAAATGTTTATTTCTTAATATGTTGTCATACAAACTGAACATGAATATAATTTAGTATATAATTAATTAATTGTATACATGCCGTAGTTCATCATATTTCATCATTTCATAGTGATTCATATGGGCTTTTAATTGAAGACCCTTGCATTATCAATAGCCATACTGGAACAATATTCCTCATAATTATTGTGTAAATATGAACTCTGTTTGAATTGTAATGCCTCTGTACATAATGGCATGTGTATAACACATACAATCTCCCAATGTAACTCGCGTATTACTTTAGTCAGTTAATTATTGTTGCCAGTTAGGCATATTACAAATCAATTGAAATATTTTCATTATTAATTAACGGTTCAACAAGATTGATGGATATGCAGGTGCATAACATAGTTTCAACATATGTATTATTCTTAAGTTGACTCAAACCTAGGCATCAAGAACTGAATTTCAAATCATTACCGAAATGCAACAGAATATTAACATAATGCTCATGACCAGGGCCCGGATAATTATGTGCTTAAATTTTCAGAAATATGTATTTATTTATGTGCTTTAAGGGGGGACCTACACCTATAAGGATCCAAAAATCATGTATATTTTACTTTTTTATTCCTCAGCAACAGAAAGTACTAAAAAACTGTAATTTCGTCCGACAATCACACTATGCTTTGCCAATACGTTCGTGTATCTACAAGTCAAACGGCGAATGCATTTCAGGAAATTAGGCATTTAAAATGGCGGCTGCATATTGTGCACAGTTCCACCGTTTCCCTAATACACACATCAAAAAAAAGTTTTGCATCACCTCGGTTCCCAGATCTCCGGCATATAGACGTTGACTGTGTATATTGTATCCAAGATACAGTCCCTTTGACTGTTCATAGATGTCACTAAAACTGCTCAAAGATGTAAACAACCATGCATGAGCAGGGCCTATTAGACGGAGGGGGTACGACAGCCGATCAGTTCCAGTTATTCCACCAGGACGAAGGTACGCTGCTCATGTTGTCTGTAGTTCTACCATGCCTAGAAGGTCAATACCGCAGTTCGATCGCGTCCGCATTGTTACTTTGTGTCAAGAAGGGCTCTCAACAAGGGAAGTTTCCAGGCGTCTCAGAGTGAACCAAAGCGATGTTGTTCGGACATGGAGGAGGTACAGAGATACAGGAACTGTCGATGACAGGCCTCGCTCAGGCCGCCCAAGGGCTACTACTGTAGTGGATGACCGCTACTTACGGATTGCCGCTCGGAGGAACCCTGACAGCAATGCCACCATGTTGAATAATGCGTTTCGTTCAGCCACAGGACGTCGTGTTTCAACTCAAACTGTGCGCAATAGGCTGCATGATGTGCAACTTCACTCCCGACGTCCATGGCGAGGTCCAGCTTTGCAACCCCGACACCATGCAGCGCGGTACAGATGGGCCCAACAACATGCTGAATGGACCCCACGGAATTGGCATCACGTTCTCTTCACCGATGAGTGTCGCATATGCCTTCAACCAGACAATCGTCGGAGACGTGTTTGGAGGCACCCTGGTCAGGCTGAACGTCTTAGACACACTGTCCAGCGAGTGCAGCAAGGTGGTGGTTCCCTGATGTTTTGGGGTGGCATTATGTGGGGCCGACGTACGCCACTGGTGGTCATGGAAGGCTCCGAAACGGCTTTACGATACCTGAATGACATCCTCCGACCCATAGTGCAACCATATCGGCAGAATATTGGAGAGGCATTTGTCTTCATGGACGACAATTCTCGACCTCATCGTGCACATCTTGTGAATGCGTTCCTTCAAGATAACGACATCGCTCGACTACAGTGGCCAGCATGTTCGCCAGACATGAACCATATCGAACATGCCTGGGATATGTTGAAAAGGGCTGTTTATGGACGTCTTGACCCACCAACCACTCTGAGAGATTTACGCCGAATTGTCGTTGAGGAGTGGGACAATTTGGACCAACAGTGTCTTGATGAACTTGTGGATAGTATGCCACGACGAATACAGGCATGCATCAATGCAAGAGGACGTGCTACTGGGTATTAGAGGTAGTGGTGTGTACTGCAATCTGGACCACAAATGCTGAAAGTCTAGCTGTATGATGGTACAACATGCAATGTGTGGGTCTCATGAGCAATAAAACGAGCTGAAATGTTGTTTGTGTTGATCTCTATTCCCTTTGTATTTACAGGTTCCGGAACTCTTGGAACCGAGGTGATGCAAAACTTTTTTTGATGTGTGTATTTAACACAAATATCATTGTTTTTCAAAAATTCTTTTTTCATTGTATTTACTAATGCAGTAGCTAGATATTGACCTAGAATCATTAAAATCTATAAAGAAAAAATATTTAAAAATTTTCTGCAACGTCCCTGGTTTTCTCATAGCAATGTTCCCATTTTTGCTGATAACATTATGAGAATCCTAGCTTACAGTATCATTTCTGAATAGAACTGAAAGTAGACAAGTAGTTCCGTGAAGAACTAAAGCCTATTTTCATATATCATACTTATTGCCTCTATCAACATACTGTACAACATTTCAGTTTGATTACTGTAATAGATTCGTAGATATTGAGTACCGTATAACATTTCGATTGGTCGCGATGTAGGATTTTTATATATGTACTGTTATGTTATGTACTATTACATGAAGATTATTGTGTACGTTTAGTATTCAAGCTTCAATCGCATGATTAGGACACAAGTAGTAAAAACGAGATTTTAAAATTTCGCACAGCTGCCATTTTTTGGTTATGAAAACAATTGAAATAAATTAGATGACAGTGGATTAACATTTGTATAAGCATTTACCCTACCAAGCTTCACTGCACTCAGATGGTTACATCGCGAGAAACGTCCATTTAAATATTTATACTTCGCGTCGCCGCCATGATGGATTTGTGTTCACCAGGTTATTGAAAGTCCTATAGGTCAACTTATGTTTATAGCCTCTATGAACATAAAATAATTCAGTTTGATTGCTGTAAAAGATTCGTAGACATTAAGAGCCGTTTAAATATTTCAGATGGTCGCCATGCTGGATTGTTATATGTATAGGCCATAGAGTTATGTACCATTAAAGGATAATTGCGTAGGTTCATTATTCAAACTTTCACTTCGATCGCATGATTACGACACAAGAAATGAAAACTTAATTTTAAAATTTCGCACAGCCACCATCTTAAGGTTATGTAAACAATTGAACTGAATTAGATGCCAGTGCATTACAATATGTATAAACATTTACTGTATCATATGTCACTGCGCTCAGATGGTTAATTCGCGAGAAAAGGCTATTGAACTGTTTCAAATTCGCTTGACCGCCATGTTCGTTTTCTACTTAAGAAGTTTTTGAAAGTTACATAACCAAACTTGTAGTAGTGTCCTGTATCACCGTACAACGTTTCAGGGTAATATCAGTAATATTTTCGGAGATATTGAATGCCGGTGAAATATTTTGCACAGCCGTCATCTTGAGGTTAAGTAAACATTGAACTAAATTAGATGCCAGTGCATTACAATGTGTATAAACATTTGCTGCACCTTGTTTCATTGCGTTTGTATGGTTAAATCGAGAGAAAAGTCTATTTAAAAGTCTCAAATTCGCTTGGCCACCATGTTGGTTTTGTAGTTACCAGGTTTTTGAAATCTCATAGGTGAACTTCTAGTAGTGACCTTTATCGCCGTACAAAATTTCACGGTGATATCGGTAATAGTTTTGGAGATATTGAATGCTGGTGAAATATTTCGCACAGCCGCCACGTTGGATAGGTGAGGCGTAATAAAATTTGAAGGTCGGGGTCAGCCAAAATGATCCTATGACCTTACCGAGTTTCATTGAAATGGCTCCAGCCGTTTATAAGTTATTATAGGGGGACCCACACACACGGACAAAAGATGATCTCATAAGCCTTTTTTTTTTCATTAAATGAATATAGGCTAAAAACTGTTGCACTGAGTGGCACACTGGGTTTTACATCGGCCTTCAAAATCCAAGGTTGCAGCCTTGCTGATTAGAGCTGACTTATCATCTATTTAGCCTTCTTTGATAATTTAGAGCCTCCTTCTCTAATTTCACAAATTGAATTTTATTAGTCTACAATATTCTAGAGTAGAGACACTTCATTTTTCCCCAGGCCAATGGTTAGCAGTAAACTACAATTAAGATTTTAATATATTCACTAAATGTGTTACTCAAGTCAGGCATTTGTAATATTAAGAAAATTTCGGAATGTCAGATGTTAGTGCACTCTATTGTGAAGGCAAGCAGGTTTGGAGAACTGTGCTGTAGGTTCTAAATAAAGCCATGTAGACCGTTGTGTACAGTGTGGTGTATACACAACCATCTCCTACATATTATGGAAGCCCTCCTGCCAAAAATCCCCATAAAGAGGTTATCAGTTATAGAGATTATCGCCAACAGAAACAAATTCCTCCATTTATGGAAACATTCTGGGAAGAAAATATGGGAGCAAACCTGGATGCTTCTTGGATGGAGGAAACTCTGAATAGATTGTCAAACTTACCTTCCATGTTGCATTTACTAAAGGAATATGTGTGCAATGCTTTAATAGAAGCTCAAAATTGGAAAACTGCTGGGCTAGAATCATGTGCAAAATGTTTGGCTAAAACAGTTCACAGCTGTCCTTGAGCCTCATGCATATTATTTCTCCAAAGCTCTTCAAAATCCAGACCATCTCACTTTATTTGTTACAAAAGGTGAAGCATATCTGAAACACAAGAAGGTCAACCCACAGATTCCCAAAAACTTCTGACCCATTAACAAACTTTTACAAACTTCTAACATCAATCAACAAAATATTGCTGATGTCTACAGAAAGTGTGATCTGCCTGGGGAAACATGTGTCTTGATCTTGTGGAGAGTGACTGCCGCAGTAGGCACAACCGAGTAGCCAAAGGAACTCAGAGCTATACTACACAGCCTGCTTCTGTGTATCTAATGAATCTAATGAAACCCTTCTTTGCTGGGGTAGACCAGTCGCCCTGATATACTACCGGTACTCAATGAGGTGAACATCATCATACTCATCATCTACGGTGACAGTGTAATGACAAAGAAGTTGAAGACTAACTAAGATTCAATCAGACTTCCAAATATACTCATCTCTTTAATGCAGAAAATTGTAAATTCAGGGACGTGTCACATAGTCAATAAGTTTCTGTCATTGTAAATAACTTGAATGAAATGAACTCTTCCACTGTAACCAGATTGCAAGCTGTGTAGGAAAACAAGAAATAAATCAACAACATAATAATATGGGTTTAACATTCCATTTACCTGCCATGCCAGAACATCTACTGATACCTATCTCTCGCACTTTCAATTGCCAAACAATTGTGCTGGGATGCACCCTGAAAATCTGGGCACTGAAGTTGAGAGCCTTACCAATTATGCCACACAACCTGCTCAGAGGCAGATTCGTAAGATGCTCATGATTCTTTTCTAACAGATGGTCTAGATAGAATGAGGTCTGTGACTTATCTGAAACATATTTTTGGATTCATCAAATTTAAAATTCAAGTTTAAATTTTTGCGATAGCAAGGATACAAGTTTCTTTACATGGTTGATGTACATAAATTATTTAATATTTATTCAAAAAGTGTTAAAGAGGATCATTCATTGATATTTGATCTTTCCGTCATAATTTTTTTAAGGGATGAAGATCATCAGGCTTTTACCTCCGCTTTGAATCTGTGGCTGAATGCAATGGCAGCTTCTTAAAGATAAAGGGCTTCTCCTTCCTATGCGAAATTTGCTAAACAAATTTGAATATTTATTGAATTCCCAATACTGTTTAAGTACCTACCGTGGATGCAGATGTTCTGTACAGTACGTTTTATAGAGTTTCATTCAGGTCAAAGCACTGTACTATGCACTGGTACCTAATGATACATCGTGTTAGGGTTAGCCCTATGTATACATTATATTACAAATGATTAAAATTTAAGGTTGGGTTGCAAAATATCAAAAATGGTGGTATTTCATGTACCTCCGTAAAGGCGTTTCATGAATACTCAGTGGTCAATAAATCTATCTTCGCTCAACACTCGTACCAAGAAGAGATATTTCCAGGGTACCGGTACCATGTTAAATGTGATAGAAATAATAACTACTAGTATTAATTCTAGGGTGATAGGGAAAATGTGAATATATCAAAAAACACAACTTTTCACCGGACACATATAATTGTTTGTTATCAGTAAGTTACGGTATATACTTTCTTTTAAACACAACTTGTTAGTATCAACACATACCGTGCATCTATGGACACAGTGTTAAGAAACCTCAGTTAGTTAGTAAGTCATTGTTGTTTTAAGGGACGGAACTACGAGGTCATGTGCCCCTAAAAGAAACCTCAACTGTCTAAATTGTGTAATGTAGTATAATTAAGGAAACAAACGTCCATTTGTTTCTACTGAAAAGTTGTGTGTCTTTTTTTTTTTACTTATTCACATTTTTCCTGTCACCATACAATTACTTTAAACTTTGGGAAAGTTTCTGTATCGGTAATAGATTTGCAATATAAATTTTACTGCATTTGAACATTTTGCAAACATCTACTGTAATAAAAATTGGTTTTTAGTCAGTCAACACATTAATGTGATCCAATTGCATTGGGCAGCGAGTAATATTACTCTTTCACGAATTGATTGCCGGCGGTCGAGATGGGAACTATTCTCTGTTTACTTGTTTCACACGTCACTCTGCTTCGTTGACAGGTACAGTTGCGCGAGTAGGATATGACTCAGCTCCAGTAGCTGTCCGTGGTGACATGAGCTCGTGTAACGCTTATCTGCGCTTCTGAGAAAGGTAGCGCGCGCAATGCTGCTTGACTTACGTGCGGACTGCACTGTGTCATCACTGTGTCCTCCTCTTTACCCCGCGGGGCTCCTGCTACAATAATCAACAAACGGTGGCGCAGTCATGCTCAGCGGCAATCAAACCTGAAAATTCCGTACACTTTTCAAAAAGTCCACAATGAAAAGCAATTCCTTTATTAGATTACCTAGGCAACACTGAAAACTGGCTTCTAAAATTCCTATATTTCCATGAACATGATTTCCATAGCCACAAGATGAGAATTTACTTGGCAAGTTTCATCTCTCTTTAATTATAGAACTCAAAGCGACACCTTCCACTTCCGTGGAAGACTCTACACTACTTCTTCACTGCAACTCTTGATGTATGTATGGTACACAGAAATGAAACAGATGTTGATACTAGTAGTTCATTGGTATAATTTCATTAGGTGTATTTGTTTTTCAGAACTTGATGCGAGTTTGGAGTCTAATGTATTAATTGTTCCATTTTGTAAGTATAGCCCCTAAGTGTAATGACTTTTTTAATAAAATGATTATGAATCTGACATACATTACTTATTAATACTTCAACCCTAAGCCAATATCCAACCCTCAGTAAGTTGTGAAATCCCACAGTTACAATAATTGTTAGAAAACAGTTCTGCAAATAAAATCAATTACCGTACCGCAGCGGCGCGGCGCGGCGCGGCGCGGCTGTTTGTCCAGCGAGACTGCTGTTATGGTGTTACTCCATAGGTTTTGCACTGGCGGGTTTAGGACCAGGAAACTCCGCCCAGTATATTCAGCATCAACACTACTCGGTGTGTCATTCAGGCGGTGAACCCCCAGCTGCATTTGGACATGCCGCCACTGCCGTACCGGTATGTACTTAGAATTCTTAACTAACTATTCAATGATTTTCTTTTTCGCATAGAGTAAGCTATTTAAAAAAAATATTAATCATATTTCAATTAAAGTAGTTTTCTTCAATATCTGTAACAGAACACATAGCCAATATGATTTCTAACACCACTGAAATAGAGAAGATATAAACATTTCTTTAATTCTTTTAATATATTTTATTTTGGAAATTTAAATTGTTTTGCTGAGATGATTTCAATGGCATGTAAGTATTTATAGGTAGAACACTGCGCGGATAAGCAAATCGTTTTCCGCATCCGCACGACTGTTATCCGAATCCACTGACATAACAATAATATTTTTAATTTATTAGATAAAGCATTAAAGCAACACATTTAGACATTTGAGGAGAAATTCGTTCCCCTAGCCTGTGTACATAATGGCATGTGGTATGTTAAAATGAATGTTAGGCTATACAGTCAGTATTGCAATCCTTTTTAGTTCGGAATGCTAATAATGCTTAATGACATAATTAGAATGAGATGACCTTAAATCATCTTACATTTATCATGGAAAAACATAACGGAAGAAATATAAGTCATAAACAACCGGGTCCTACTAATGATATTCAACAAGTTCGGATTTTATTCTAAAAACTATCCGCAAATTTACTCCAAACATTATCCGCAGCATACCCGCTAACAGCACAGCCAGGCAAACTACCTAACCTATATCTGCATGGCGAAAACATTTGCGGATATCTCCGGGTTTATCCGCGGATATCCGCATCCGCGCAGGGCTTTATTTATAGGATATAAGCTTGTAAATGAAACCACTGTAGGAATTTGAGCCCAAATATCCTGCTGTTCTGGCAGGTGCATTTATCCACTTACAGCAATGCAATCACACCACGACCAAGACTTATTTCCAAGATTTAGATGGAGAGGGTACTCCTCCATTTTTTGCCTACACCTAATCATGCAAACATTTCTCATCATCGATCAAGATGGTGCTTGGTGAACCCATTCAAGCTGTTATGTAAGATTTGAAAATGACGACCAGAGTCATGATTCGAACCTGAATTTCCTGCTCTGCAGGCAGTCTATGATTCTACAGTGAGATTCTTTTGCTGGAGCGGAACCGGCGCGGCGGCCAACTGCCGGGCGCGCGCGCCTTCCGCCAGCCAACCGAGCTGGGTCCGCACGATTGCGCGAGGCGGAGGCGAGCTAACCAGGATCATTAAAGTCATTACGTCACGAAACTTTCATCAACTAGGGTGTGTAGTGTCAGCGCACAGATAAGAAGGTAACATAAACAACAGCTACAAGATTTAATTAAAGAAGCACAGATGTGTTTTTTATTTCTTGGGAATCTGGATGACCTCACGTCACCAGTATCTTTTTCACATAAGATACTAAAAATATTCTCCTTCAGCTGACAGACAGTAACTTTGGAAGTTACATCGTTACATCATGTAGCTACTCTTGCACCCCCCTGCGTGTCTACTGTAATTAATCGAAGCACGGACCTAAGCCCGTTTGATGTTCAATTGTGGGTTAATTTAAAATACAAAGTGTACAGATCAATTACCCGTACCCTAGTGGAGCTGGAGAACAATATACGGCAGCAGATATCCCTCACAACAGAAGGGAATTACAACGTGTAAACGCTAATTTATTTACATACCAACCCCCCTGTCTGTCAGCTGAAGGAGAACACTCAGATTCTCCTGTGGATAGGTAAGTTCTTTAATCATGATTTGCTGGTGAATTTACCATTAATTAATGTACTTTGTTACGGTTTCCACCGGCGCGTAATCCGCGGTGCGAGCGCGGTTGGCTGGCGGAAGTCGCTCGCGCCCCTGCAGCCGGTCGCCGGCCCCGCTCCAGCAAAAGAATCTCCCTGTACAAGAGGTTGTACTATTCCAAAAACAGATGGATAGCAGAGCGACACAGATATACTGTAATCATATTTCTAGTTCTTTATTCTGAAAACATTACAACTGCAATGCTTTGTGTGTGCAATCAACTAGTTTTATATTGTATCGAGAAAATGTCGTAGTGTTTCGTTCTTGGATGTAAATTGGGTTGTGGAAGAAACCGCGAAGCAAGACATTATTTTATACTGCCAAAAGAAAAATCTCTTTGCTAAATGGGCGAGAGTTATTACACGGAAAGATAAGTAATTGTCGGCCAATAATACATGTAGAATCTGTGACGTGCGGACTGTTTTAGAGCGAACGGTGAGAACGTGGAACTTCCTCGTGTGAAATGGAAATTAAAACCAGAAGCAGTACCTCACATTTTTCCAAATTTACCGAAATATCTATCCACAGAGGTAAAATCACGAAGGACACCCAGTAGGAAACGGAATGAAGAGGGCAAGAAACAAGAATCGCAATGTGAGTGAAACAATGATTGCAACAGGAAGCCATGAAGTTGAAGGTCAGCCTAGTTGTAGTCAAATTCAGGGCCAACCTTGTTCTCTTGCTGATGCCGAAAAGATAATATTGTCTCTCAAAGGGCGACTGAAAATCCACAGCCTGCTTCCAGTCTCCGACCGGGTCAGGAATGGAATTAATGAAGTCCCCATCTAGCGGCGAGGATATGAAATGTGCCAGCTGCCGAAGCCTGTCGCACTCCTCTGGGGCGATGATTAAATGAATGACAGATGAAATGAAACAAGTAGTTCCGTGAAGAACTATACAGCCTATTTTCATATATCCTGCTCATGTTAATTGCCTCTATCAACATACAAAATTTCAGTTTAATTGCTGTAACAGATTCTTAGATATTGAGACCCGTCTAAATATTTCAGATTGTCGCCAGGTTGGATTTTTATTTTTGTATTATTACATTAAGATTATTGTGTACGTGTGGTATTCAAACTTTAATCGCATGATTAGAACACAAGAAGTAAAAACGAGATTTTAAAATTACGCACAGCAGCCATCTTGTGATTATGCAAACAATTGAAATAAATTAGATGCCAGTGGATCAACATTTGTATAAGCATTTAACGTGCAACGTTTCACGGCACTCGGATAGTTAATTCGCGAGAAACGTCCATTTAAATATTTATACTTCGCGTCGCCGCCATGTTGGATTTGTGCTCACCGGGTTACTGAAAGTCCTATAGGTGAACATATGTTCATAGTCTCTATGAACATTAAAAATATCAGTTTGGTTGCTGTAAAAGATTCATAGATATTGAGAACCGTCTAAATATTTCGGAAGCTCGCCATTTAGGATCGTTATACGTATAAGCCATAGAGTTACGTACTGTCCCCGTTTACCCGGATAGTAGGCTGTCAGATATCCGCCCCCTCAATCGGATTGCCAACAATCAATCGCACCGGCTCAGCTGCACCAATGAAAATGGCACTGACAGATACTACCGAGGTTTGAGCACAGAAGTTACCAAGAAAATTATTGTGGAACACACCAAAATAGACGGGGGTTCATACTTACCTTTACTTACCTCTTAAAAATTATCTCGGGGATTGGGTTGACAACAGGATCTCTAAAGTATGCTCCCACAATAACCTTCACCATGACATTTAAAAATGAACCAGAACGAAGACGAGAACTTTGAACTGTACAAAAGCTTTTATTTCAAATAAAGGGTATGATTTTAACAACTCAACAAAATAAATGTGGCTATCAGTAGCCCATGTCAATCTGACTATGTCCTCCTAAAGGACTTTCAAAGTTATCAAACAATATGTTAGCTCCCATGAGCTCAAAATAACGTAACATTCAAAACACATTTGGATTGGATAAGGAAGTCAGGATTAGACACATATATATAGAGCATTTGGTTTCTTTTAATAAACATGACACTTGTATTTATAGGCGCAAGGCCAGAGTATCGACCTCGCCCGCTGATAACCAGTTGTCTGACCAGCTGCGATCTACTCTTCAACCTGACGCACACCTGTCAAATGGGGGCTCACTTGTCACGCCACACTGCGTAAGAATTCAGCTCCCTCTCAAAGCTTTAAATGTCTGCAAGACAAATCATGTATATTGACGCAAATCTTTCAAATGCTCAACTCGCATACCACTCGATTATTCTGACAATCCCTAAACTTGTTAAGTTATCATCCAAATGTTTAATAAGCATAGTTTAGAGTATAAAACACACTCTTAAATGTTTATAACAAAATCACATAAATTATTTATAACAATTAGAAATTGTTTATAATATTGTCGAAGATAATCACAAAAATTTTAAACACGCCTCTAACATTACTTTCGTTCCACATTATTGTCAAAGATATTTACATTATTATTTACAATATCAACATTTAAATTATTTAAATTATTAATTTAAGAAATACATTTAACCACATGTTCATCCGGTTGGTAATTTCATAATCGTGTGAATATAATCGACCAATGAAGGTTAGTTATACATGTAAATGTCACAATCTGGTTTAATAAAGGTTGTAATAATTATTATAATTATTTGTGACGGTAATCTTCATTCAAAATCTTATCTCAAATTCTTTCAAAACTCTTGTTTATTATAACAGTAAATTCACTTGATTAATTTTCAACGAACTATGACAATACACTCCAGCGGAAAATACTTCGCTTACAAAATAATGCACAAACTGCATTAAAAATAGCCCAAAATTCATCATATATTAACATATATGGCATCAAAATCTTCCACAGAACTTACAAAAACCTCCACTAACAAATTCTTTATCATTAATTACTGTGGGAACCTCCTTCATTTCTTTAAGGGCATTATACATCAGCGACTTTCAACACGTCCGCTGCACTAGCGATTATACATTCATAGTTCCACTTAAAAATTCTTATAATCATTAATTGTTTCAAAACTGTTGTCATTTAACCTTCGTGGATTTCATTCATGAATCGAAATGAAGTAAAAATTTGCCAATCACAAACAAATTTAATAGTGAATACGCTTATATACGCCTGTCTGGTCTATCAAAATTTAAGATTAACATCTTCAAAGAATTGTAGTATAAAAATACTATCATCAAACAAAGTGCGACTAAACTGCAAAATAGTCGAATAGAATCCAATTAGACTGGGAATGCAAACATCATTATATAAATCTCTAAATGAGAAAAAACTCCTAACAAAAGTTCATGACTTTAATGCATTCAATAATTCATAATTTAAGTTCATCTTTCACAAAATGGTCTATGATGCAATGGTCGTTCATAACTGACGATAAATGTCTGTGTTGCAATCAATTCAAATAACGACTAGTATTTCCAAGATCGTCGACAACGTAATGGATTTTAACGCTCTAAAATCATTTAAATGTTCTTCCTTCTTGATGATGACAGAAAATTGGTCAAAGTAATTAAACTGGGGTAGAATTACTTTAATAAAGAGACACGCTGTCTGAATTTAAATCTGCCATAAAAATCATTAACTTACAGTCAAATCGTGACTACAAAAAAAATAAGCAAATTACTGAAAAATCTAAATATCAGTCTCAACTGATCCAAAATCATTTAACTATGCCCATGACATAACAATGTCTTAATAAATCGTCGAAAAAGGCATAACACAACAAGGTGTACTGAGAATAGGAATCTCAAACAAGAATATGGGCAAAATACATGAGGACAAAAAATATGGGAAAATGGTTGCTCAAATATTGCTAAGAAACTCAAATACAACAATAAACGTTCACGACTACCTTATCTGCCGATTGACGTTCCAGAGGAAAATTCCCCAAAGAAGACTGTTGATGGATCCATTTCACCAAGTTAAAGCTGAGCTCCATCCTCGAAACAAGAAACAGCACCCTCGGAGAATCGAACTGCTTCCTCTTCCGGAAATTGCACTGCTCCGTGAAGACGAACGACATCCTTCCGGCAATAATCTTCTTTGTGAGTCGGGACAACCCTGACCTCTCTTGAAAAATCCCTGAAGTTCCAATAGAAAATCGCCATGAAGTTTTTGTAGTAATTTCCGAAGAAATTTTCATATTCAGTAAGTATGAAATCATTTCCATTGCTGTTTGATAGTATTCAGCGTTGAACCACGAAACATGGGTGTAGATGGTTATTCGCCACATGTTCGCTTGTGTGGAATAGCAATTAGCGAAGTTCCATGCTGCTATCTTACTCCGTTGAAATATGTCCCAATTGCATTAAAGTCCTTTAGCCTTCCATCTTCTCTTCGGTTATGGTAATAGAAGAACAAACTGCCATATTAAACTGCTCCATAATACTGTAGCGTTGTGTCACAAAAGCAATCTGAAGTCTCCCTATTTCACTAGCCGTGTCAGCCGTGGCGTAGATTCTGGCGATACAAAGTGCTTCTCATGTGGCGAGAAAATCACTTTTGTCAGTCGTCTAAAATTGCCAATATCTTCCAAAATAATTCCTCGAAATTGTTCAACTTTTCTACACTTCTAACTGTAGCACTGCACAATAGAATTAGCTTATAGGCGACCGTTAACTGTTCACAGCTAATCTCGTAGACGCGTTATAATGTGCGTTTCAACTTCACCTAGATTTACTCACAGTAAACTTGCACTGCTTGTATGCTCGACTCTCGTTTAATGCAGTGGCTTCACCACGCGTTATAAAGACGACTCTCTTTATTAATCTCACTCGACGTTTCACTGAAATGACTATTTGAGATCTGACGATTGAGCTATCAGACGATTGATGATCTGAGAATGAGACTCCTCTCTTCTGCGCAAGGCCTTTTATAAACTTCATGAGGGGCGTATCCATCCCTTCCATTGCGTGTTACTGCGTCATCGCTAGAAGTTCCAACTTCGTCAATACATGACGGATTTTCAAAATTCAAAAACTGAAAATAAATTTCACCAAAATTCCAGAACAATGCCTCAATTGCAAATGGATTTCCACAATTCTGCATTCCAAAAAGTAATAAAAATACCATAGTTTCAGCAATCTCCGTCTTCCTTCAGACTATCGTTCATTGGTTCAAGCCTCCCCTCCAATAGCATAATTTCTTCCTCAGCAGAATTCCACGTTTCCTGCGACTGCGTCGTAGATCTCGGATCTTTCTCGAATAAATGCTGACGTCACTGAGAATCTCAGCTCAAGTAGCCTGCTGGCATAACGTCTGCGTCATCCGTGCTTACGTCATGACTACCCACGTCATAACTATGACAGCCATAACTTTCTTTATAATTTCCAATATAGCCACCGTGGTCTCTATATAATTCAATTACGGGGGCAGTACCATTCAAGGAAAATTATTGCCTAGGTTCATTATTCAAACTTTCACTTCGATCGCATGATTACGACACAAGAAATAAAAACTTAATTTTAAAATTTCGCACAGCCGCCATCTTGAGGTTATGTAAACAATTGAATTAAATTAGATGGCAGTGCATTACAATTTGCAAAATCATTTACTGTACCACATTTCACTGCGCTCAGAGAGTTAAATCACGACAAAAGTCTATTCAAATATCTCAAATTCGCTTGGTCGCCATGTTCGTTTTGTACTTTACAGGTTTATGAAAGTTACACAGATTAACTTGTACCAGTGTCCTTTATCACCGTACAAAATTGCAGGGTGATATCTGTAACAGTTTCTGAGATATAGAATGTCAGTGAAATATTTCGCACAGACGCAATTTTGAGGTTATGTAAACAATTGAACTAAATTAGACTCCAGTGCATTACAATGTGTATAAACATTTGCTGTACCAAGTTTCATTACGTTTGGATAATTAAATCGCGAGAAAAGTCTATTTAAAAGTCTCAACTTCGCTTGACCGCCATGTTGGTTTTATAGTCGCCAGGTTTTCGAAAGTGTCATAGGTTAACATCTATTAGTGCCCTTTATCACCGTACACAATTTCAGGGCGATATCGGTAATAGTTTCGGAGATATTGAATGCTAGTGAAATATTTCGCACAGCCGCCATGTTGGATTGATGAGACATAACAAAATTTGAAGGGCACGGTCGAGGTCGCCGGGAGTAGTGCTATGAACTTACCGAGTTTCATTGAAATCGCTCCAGCCGTTTAGATTTTATTAGGGGGGGGGGACACACACACCTCACACACACACACGCACACACACACGGACAAAAGGTGATCTCATAAGCCTATTTTTTCAAAATTGAAAATAGGCTAATGATAGTGGAGAGTGTTGTTGGAATGAAATTTTGACAGGGAAAACCGGAGTACCCGGAGAAAAACCTGTCTGCCTCCGTTTTGTCCAGCACAGATCTCACATGGAGTAACCGGGATTTGAGCCACGGACCCAGCGGTGAGAGGCCGGCGTGCTGCCGCCTAAGCCACGGAGGCTCAAAGGGCGACTAAGGAATCGTAATTTAATGGAGCAAAATGTAGTCTGTCCTCACCAAAGGTTAGGATTAATGTCCTACAGAGGTAGATAAAGAACAGGGAATTTCAATTTAAAGATTGTAAGTATCTTACAGTAGTAAGAGCAGAAAATTATTATAGACACTATTTTAAAGAAATGCCGTCTAAGCCACGGAGGCTAGTAACTTCGTCGATAATAAATTATAAAGTCAGTTATCTTCGCCAAATCATCTGGCCCTCAAAAAGAATTGACGCAACGATATGTTTTTAGTTGGTTAATTTTTTAACAGCTCAAAATGATTATTATGAAAAAGCAATTCGTTCCAGATAAATGTTGTTTACTTTCTAGGATACAGGGTCCTTGACCAGAATGGTCAACTGATACTTCATATTTATGACTGTACTAGCAGAAGTAGGGGAGAGGGGGGCATGTTGTTAACAGGGGCACGTTGTTACACGTTAGTTTTAAAATCACCCGTGTGGCTGAAGCACGTAACGATCAGCTACTTGCATGGGGTACCTGTCTGCAGATGCTGTGAAGGAAAGGAAACCATTGTGTGAATTTGATGAGTGTTATGAAGGTTTAAGTGTTTTTTGAAGTGAAAAGTAAAAATAAATATTTGATTTTGAAGTCATCTGTCTTCTTCTGTGTTGAAGGTAAGTACTTGCAGGTCTCTGAGTATGTAGTTTGATGTCTTACGAAAGAAATGCTTGTGAGAGTAGTTAGCTAGGCTAATCCCCGCCGAAGTATTGACCTTGAATACAAAATGTCGGCCGGTGGGGCAAGTTGTTACAGTAAGCTGGGGGCTTGTTGTTACACTGTAACAACATTCCCCGTGGTATCGTAATATTATTTAATTGCTAATTAGTAAGGCCCGGATAGTTATGTGTTTAAATATTTTTAATTAACTAAATATTTTCTATTTACCTACAATTTTTTGCCGTTTTTATAAATAAATACATATTCTGGTGTATTTCTTCATAAGTACATATTTCCTATATTTGGTGGTATGTTGTACTCCTTTGATGACTGCTGCCCACATTTTTTACCCTTGGCAATTGCAGTAATTGGCTTATCTATTTCTAGAATGCACCCTTGTCTCTGTAATGTATTTCAAGACAGGAATTCCCAGGTCATTAAGTATAGCAGGGGGCTGGAGTCAACAGTCTCATTAAGCCTCCAATAGTCCTTACCTTGATAGGAAATTTTACTTGAAATTACAGTGGTCTGCAAAACTTGTGAATATTGACAGATTGCTATGAAAGTTTCTGGAGTGACCTTTTCTTCTGCTCTTTCGAATGAAATTCGAAAACAGCACATACATGATTTCGTATCGTGCATGTGCAGTAGAGTAAGGCGGACTCGGAAACTGAGGCGAACCCCAGCCTGTTAAGCGGGAACATTTTTTGTACAGTAGACAGGATTATGGATTATTCAAGCAGCTGGACGTTTCAACTATATTTCGAGGAGTTGGGGGATACAAATTTAAGAACATTTTTGGAAACTTAATCACATATTTTTCACTTTTAAGCACATAAATAAATACATATTTCTGAAAAGTTAAGCACACAATTATCCGGGCCCTACTATAAACGTATTAACGTATTTGCTAGTTGATTATTATTACCGGTATCATTATTATTTCTCTATACCGACAGTGATAGCTATGCTTGCTAATGCGCAGCGCTAGGCCAAGCTCTCTGCTAATTTGGCAAACGTGGGTTCAAGCCCCACCCTCTGCCGACCTTGAAATGGTTTTCCGTGGTTTCCCATTTTCAACTACAGGAAAATGCTGGGACGGTACTTTCTGACAGGTCACAGCCGCTTCCTTCCACACCCTTGCCGAGTTTCATTTACCTTCATTCATTTCATATTTAATTTACTCGTCTCATGAGGTTGGCGTCAGGAAGGGCATTTGGTCGTAAAAACCAGAATTGTAAATGTGGTAAATGTATTTCAAGGTTAACTGTTATATTATTTCGAGTTAAAAATACAAGAATGTAGTTACAACTATGTCGCATTTTATAATTAAGTTGAGTGTAACAACTTACCCATGGCATATAACAACTAGCCCCGTTGTGGGGCATGTTGTTACAATTTACTACATTAACAAGAAAAATTATTTATACCGAAAATATTTTCACGCCAGTCTTCACATTTATCATATATAAAGCCAAATACTGATTCTTCATTATCACTGCCATAACAGGCTAATAGCTTCCAGGAGAACAGTTTAAAAAAATAAAATTTGAAAATTGTGACAACATGCCCCCCTCTCCCCTACCCGCTCTTTGAACGGTCTTCGGTATTAATTACCAGACGTTATCATTTGAGCTACGGTTGAAATAGTTAGGGGCGTGTCATTCCTTCATAAGTTTATCAGAATGAAGTTAGTTTTCTGGGTATATCGCAGATACTGTTTATTTAAGGGCCTTAAAATGTGGTTTTCGGAGACCTTTTATAGACTCCCTAGTTTTGTGTCACACATTGAGAAGCGCAACATATGCTTGGTTATCCTTCTAGGATTTTTTTTTATTTTTCGCCTATTTTAGCATGTATTTAGAAAAGTTGTTCCTTATACCCACCCTTCTATGAGAAGTACGTTGAAGAGTATTCTAAATGATTGGTGTATTGGCTCTTGGTTACAATACCTAATTTTACGATGCTCCAAGCACCCCAACATGAATTATAGGCGTACATAAACATAAATATATATCAACCACACAGTATCAAACAAAATCATCTTTACAATGAACCCGTTTGTCGACAAAAATATGATTACTTAAAATGTGCTCACAAACTAAATTCACCTAACGTGTACTTCCTGACGTGACAATAATATTGAAAACCTCGTAGACGAAACGCAATATATGTCAAATTAAAACTGACCCTCACCGTTATGGAAAGTCCCCATCCCCAGGAAGACCCCCTTAATAAATTATAAAGGCTTGTGGTGCATGAAAATTCGGGATTTTTAGCCTCCAATGGCCCAAATTCCCAAAAGCTGCAAAAACACTATTCAAATCCAGGAATTTTTGAAAATAATGTTGCTGTTTGGAGATTTAATAGACCTTCTGTACAACATCTCGCACGTGTAAGTCACGTGTAAAAATTCTAGGGTACCCCTTGACCCCCTTAATCGCATTGTTGAATTTTACAGTCTATGTTTGATTCCACGATAACCTTATAGTCATTTGCAAACTTTCACAGAAATGTAATAAATTGAGTGGCATTGCTTCGTACAGAAATAAATGGAAAGTTGGATGTCACCTCTTGTGATACTGTTGTCATGTTTACCGGCTTGCATTATTTCATTAGTTTCTTCTTCTCTCGGATGGGCCAGCTAAGGACCACGACGTTCAACTTTTCAGTTTGGCGAGGGACTTGATGTTTGCCCAATATTCGCGCATTATCTGGCTATGTATCTCCTTTCTCTCTTTTGTCCAGATGATGCCGGTTTTCTTACAGGGTGGTCTGTCCTGAAAATTCTTCTGTTTAAGTATCTTTCTGAGATATGATCGGCTTCGAATATCGCTTTTCATTATATTCAGTTCTTGGATATCCTTGTTAACTACTGTTAGCGACGGTGTCAAGCTCTTTCTATTCCCCCAGTAGTTGAGAAGCCGGTTGGTTAATTTTGTTGGGTTCATCCATGAGACATGTCCGTAGAAAGCCAGACGTCTCTTCCTGGCCACGTCTGTGATTTTCTCAGTATATTTATATAGCTCCTGATTTGGTGTTCTTCTGTACTCGTCATCTATTTATTAGTTTATTAAATGAAATTAATTGTCTGGGAATATCTCAGAAACGTAGTTTTAGAGCCTTAAAACGTAGTAGCCTCCGAGCCACCGAGGGGCTGAAAATGAGTTTTGTCTCGTCCTAATATAATAATAATCAAAATCATAATTTATTAATATAGGGATAGCGATGTAATAGACCTTTAGTACCACACCCGCCCGTGTAAATCACGTGAAAAAATTCAAGAGTACCCCTTGACCCCCTTAAGCGCATTATACACGTATTGATGAATTTTACAGCTTAAGTTGGTTCCGTGATAACCTTATAGCCGTTTGCGAACGTTCACAGTAATGTAATAAATGGAATGGCATTGCGTCTTACAGAAATAGATGGACTTCAGAGAATGTGTTGCCATGGTTACCAACTTGCCTTCTTTTAATAGCTTAATAAATGAAATTAGTTTTCTGGGTATATCTCAAAAACTGTTGGTTTTAGGACCTTGAAATGTGGTTTTCGGGGCCCGCAGGGCTCCCGAGTTTTGTTTCTCACATTGAGACGCTGAAAATGAGCTTTGTCTCGTCTTTCTACGCCCATTTCAGCATGCATTTTAAGGGGGTTGGCCCTCTTTCAGGAATGGTATGGAGAAGAGTTACATTAATGATTACTTTCGTGCCTCTGATGGACATCTGTACCAAATTTTACGTTGATCTACTCAGCCGTTCTCGAGTGATACGCGTGCAAAGTTGTACACAGACAGACAAAGAGACAGACAGACAAAAATTTTGTTTTTGCGCGCAACCGTCTTAAACCAGTCTGAAACGCGTTAATAACTCGAACTTCCGTGGAAATTCAGAAAAAACAGACAAACTTTCATTTTTATATATAGAGAGATTATCAGGTGGCCAAGTGCTAAATTCACATCCATCTGCTAAATGGAAGTTCAAGAAAAAGAATTTTAAAATGCGTGTATTAAATTATGTAAAATAAGTCATTGTCACAATCCAGCGTCCTTAAGATAAAAACCGGACGGGTAAAAAACACTTTCAGGCTGGCCACTGCCAATGCCAGGATTCAGACCTACTGTATACTAAATTATTTCTTGAAGATTACAGTAGATCACATCTGCGAACTCAATGCATTGGCTTTTCTACACCTTAACTAACGTTTCTGTTATACTGCACTACCATCCTGAGAGAATACACAGTAAAATGGTCCACCTGCTCCAAATTGCTTCCTCCTACTGCTCCCTCTCTTGGTGGCATTGTTGCTACTTGTGTGTGAGAGTATATATAAAAGATGTTTCAAAATTGTGATACCACTTTTTCAAGGTGTGTCCTGTGAGAAAGTATCTGTCTATACCTGAATTCGCGATGTTCGTCATTGAGTTGTAGAAGCTGAGGAGGTCACAGTGCGAACTGCTAATAGGAGATACAAAGATGACTTGTTTGCACACAGAAACAGGATGCTGAAAAGCGTCCAATAAAAATGAATGAATTAATAATGTACATAAAGGGTGTTTCTAAATTCCCATTACAAACTTTGAGGGCTTGTAGTGGGGACCAAGAGGGTTAAGTTTAGCATGGGAACTTGTGTCCGGAAAAGTACTGTCTTCCCACGCATTTTCGGCGCCACTGAGTAGAGTACGTACGTTACCAGCCTTTTGCACCGCAACGCTATCCATTACGCCAGCGCCACAAGGTGAAATGAATCTTGCCAAGAGTTCAAGGATTGAGAAAGGTAATAAGGCTTGAGTCGGTTGCCTAACTTACAGGGTCGAGGGCCTGAATCAACCCTTATTTTAGGGGTTAAGGAGGCCGCTCCGATTCCAAGTTCCCTATCTCAAATTACTTCTATACCCATCCCCTTACACGTCGTATCATTCTCCAAAGGTACATAAAAGACACCCTGTATATATATATATATATATATATATATATGTGTGAGAGAGAAATTTGAAAGGCTGACCTAAGTTATTGATGTGTAGTTGTGTAACTAATTATAATATTGAAAAGACAAATCTCTTGTTCATATGCAGAGGAAAAGAGCCAATAGTAAATTTAATTGTGTTGTGGGAAAATATGCTCCCACTTTAATGGCAGAAGATGACCTAGTATGAAAGACCTGATACTGAACGGTTGCTCACATGAGTGAGTGTCTGTCGTATATGAGCAATTTCATGCTCAAACTAGCCAAACATTCGAAATTCACCCAAGTCATCACTGCAGAGAGAATTTAAGGTGGGGGTTGGGGATAGGGAGATTTTTCCAAACCCATCCATATTTTCATTTTGATTAGCCTACTTTCCTCGTAGCTTATTAACACTAAAACATCTTCAGACTGAGAGAATATACGGGGGGCCAACTCCTTTGTTACATACCGGTAACTAGAATTCAAGGTCAGAGATTAGTAAAAGCAAGCAGTTCCGTGAAGAACTAAACAGCGTATTTTCATGTATCCTACTTATGTTAATTGCCTCTATCAACATACAAAATTTAAGTTTGATTGCTATAGTCCAATAGATTCGTAGATAGTGAGAACCATCGGAGGGTCGCCATGTTGGATTTTTATATATTTAGGCCATAGAGTTATGTACTATCAGATGAAGATTATTGCGTAGGTTTATTATTCAAACTTCAATCCCATAATTAGGACACAAGAAATAGAAACGAGATTTTAAAATTTTGCACAACCGCCATCTTGAGGTTATGAAAAAATGAAATAAATTAGACGTCAGTGGATTAAAATTTGTATAAGCATTTACCGTACCAAGTTTCACTGCGCTCGGGTGGTTAAATCACGAGAAACGCCCATTTAAATATTAAAATTCGCGTCACCGCCATGTTGTATTTGTGCTGGCCAGGTTATTGAAATTTCCATAGGTAAACTTAAGTCCATAGCCTTTATGAACATAAATAGATTCAGTTTGATTGCTGTCATAGATTAGTAGATATTGAGAGCCGTCTAAATATTGTGGATGGTCGCCGTGTTGAATTTTTATTATGTGGGCCATATAGTTATATACTACAGTATTAGATGACGATTATTGCGTAGGTTCATTATTCAAACGTTGACTTCGATCGCATGATTAGGAGACAAGAATTAAAAACTTAATTTCACAATTTCGCTCAGCCGCCATTTTGAGGTTATGTAAACAATTGAATAAAATTAGATTCCAGTGCATTACAATATGTATAAACATTTGCTGTGCGCTCGGATGGTTAAATCTCGAGAAATGTCTATTTTAATGTTTGAACGTTTGAATGTTTCAACTTCGCTTGGCCGCCATGTTCGCTTTGTACTTAACAGGTTTCTGAAAGTCACATAGGTGTACTTCTAGTAGTACCCTTTATCACCGTACAAAATTTCAAGATGATATCAGTTGTAGTTTCGGAGATATAGAATGCCGGTGAAATATTTCGCACAGCTGCCATGTTGGATTGGTAGGACGTATTAAAATTAGAAGAGTACGGTCGGGGTCAGACAAAATAGTACTATGTTCTTACCGTATTCATTGAAATCGCTTTTGCCGTTTAGATTTTATTAGGAGGGGCGACACACGCATGGACGCACGCACACATACACATACACATACACACACGCACACACACACGGACAAAAGGTGATCTCATAAGCCTTTTTTTTTCATAAATGAAAATAGGCTAAAAAAACCTTCCCTCCGTAAAAGAAAGAAAACATTAGACTGGGTCCACCTCTGCAATGGAATCAATCAGTAAATAACTGCGAAGATGACTCATAGTGTGTGGCTGCTCTATATTCAAAGTAGTTGTTGTAGTTCTCAATGTTTCAATTAGGGGCTTGACATCATGATCATTTCATCCGCATGTACTAGGGTATACGTATGATTTGTTTAATAACCTGTGTCATTGTATCTGTAGTGGTGTATGTATTTGCAGTTGAGGCTGGGATTTAATAAGAATAAGAACAGAATTAAATTTCTTGGCAGAGACATGTATCATACTCGGACCCCGGAGATGACAGCCACAAGGATGTTTTATCTGCTCAAGTTTACCCAACCAGGTAATAAAAATGTGACAATATAGTAATAGAAAGTTTGGTTTGTCTATGAATCACAAACACCTATACGCCTCTATCTTCTTCGATCTTAATTACATAATTATTCAACCAAAAATATTTCTCTTCATAGTACTATTTATTTCAAACCATTACAAAGCAAATTTCTAGCAAAATGTACCACGTTCTCTTTGCACATAGCAATTTAATAACCAATCATATTTTTGCCCCTTTTACTGCACGAGACTCAGGAATTCATCCTGGTAACTTTCTGGACCGAATAATTTCCCTCAGCCCTCGTGAAGACTTCTTTGGAGTTCGAAGACGAGCAGGATCACTGAAGTCAACTTGGTATAGACCAAACTTCTCCCTGGAATGAGGTAAAACAACATTTAGTACTGCACTCTTCCTACTACCAGGTAAATATGTGAGAGTCATAGTCTAGTTAGAGAAACAGAGTTGGGCAAAATAATCAATAAATGTATTTTCGATACAAAATACAAAAGCAAAATGCAAAGTAGTACCATATTTTAGAATGAAATTGGAAATACCAAAAACTTCCAGTAAAATATGCTTCAATCCCATGGAAGTTGTTCAGTTTAATGGAATGGAAGTTGTTCAGTTCAATTGAATGGGGGAATATTTTACAGGAAGTATTTGGTATTTTCAATTTTCTTTTAAAATACTACTTTGGGTTTTGAATCGAAAATTCATTTTGTGAGTACTCATATTTTGCCCAAACTCTGGTTACAAGCATACAGAGGGTGGGTGAAAACATACATGGCACATAATAAGTGCAAGATAAAAAGTAACAACTGTGTTAATATCATCCCACACAGGATTCAGAGAGCTGCAAAGCGATGATTGGTTTACCTTAAATTAAGCAACCAACAACTTTCACATTATGATATGAAACTACAAATCTAATAAAGAGCCAATGTAATTTTTTTTAAACATGGATCACTACTCTGCAATTATCCAGAACTCAAGTCTCTTTGATAGTGTAGTCAAGCCACAGGCCAAGGCAAAGAAGTAATGCTACATTGCTTCTGGAAATGTGAATTTACTTTCTCTCATACTTTAATGAAAATTATAGTTGAAAAACTTGCAATTCTGTGTCTGGACATCTGCAATGGTACAGCATATCAACGCACTATGGACTAAGGACAGTTGATAGTGCTGGTACAAATTGATTTCAGTAAAGCCTTCGACAGTGTTTACATTGACATGCCAAATTAAGGAACCCTAACTTTTCCGCCAGGATCAGTTTTTCTCTCAGTGACTGACGGCAGTGTGTACTAAATAATTATAATACACATTCAAACTGACTAGCACTGGATATAGAAGTAACCTTACTAGGATATTTACTCTTCTCATTATAAATTCCAATTTAAAATACTGTATGTCACATTTACGCTGACGACCTACAGATATATTTGTTAAACTACACTGAGATTTACACATTTTAATTAACAAATATAAATAATGGGCCACACTTTTCGTGTCATTTAATTCACAAAACTACTGTTGCTAGGTTATTCGCACAAATAAAAATGAACATATTCTGTAACAAACTAAGAGAATTTCAGTTATCCACAAAGGATCCAATTACCATCCCTGACGATACTTACTAACAAAACAAAAGTTATGCACCCAGAAAGAATGGTCAGAGGCGGACATGATGTGGTACACATGCATACTAGTGATGGGTAAGCTATGTGAAAATGAAAATCCACAGCCTGCTTCCAGTCTCCGACCGGGTCAGGAATGGAATGAATGAAGCCCCTATCTAGCGGCGAGGATATGAACTGTGCCGGCTGCCGAGGCCTGACGCACTCCTCTGGGGGCAATGATTAAATGATTGACAGATGAAATGAAATGATAGTGGAGAGTGTTGCTGGAATGGAATTTTGACAGGGAAAACCGGAGTACCCGGAGAAAAACCTGTCTGCCTCCGTTTTGTCCAGCACAGATCTCATATGGAGTGACCGGGATTTGATCCACGGACCCAGCGGTGAGAGGCCGGCGTGCTGCCGCTTAAGCCACGGAGGCTGTCTTATGTAAAATTATTATATTAGCAACGAACTAGCATGAGTGGTGATATCACCAGAAGAGCAATTGTATTATCAGGCAGTTGCTAGACAGAGTGTCCAGTAGTCATCCAGCATCATAAAGAAAGGCCACTAGTATGCCTCATAAACGTGTTGATATTATCAGACCTAGGGGTCGAAATATGGGTTTGTGGTGTATCCTTTGGAATACACGGTTAGTTAGAGTTAGCTCTTGCTGCTCTTTGCTTTTCTTTTTCATTAGTTTCTTTTATTTTCCCTCGCAGACACCAATAGGGACCCCCTTGGTGTTCCCTTTTTTTGAACATGCTCCAAAATTTCTATAAGTTTGATTCAGTTATGTATTCCTTGCAATGTAACGGCGCTCCACGCGGCAACCCGCCGAATTTTTTTAAAATTCATCGAGCTCAAGAGGACTTACACTCCATTCCAGCAGGCGTCGTCTTCGTCGTCAGCTATCATCTCCATGAAGACCCTACTCCATGAAGAAAATTACATTCTGTAAAGGGTTTATATTGTTCTTATGTTTCCTACCCTGGCTTTTGTTCCTTTATTTCTCCCCACCTCTCCTTCGTCTTCTCGCTCGCCGTGTGCTCAAATCCTTCGCCCACGTCTAGTTCGGACTTCGAGTGAACAGTTTGTCCTCTCTCAGAGGCCTACCTCCTCTAAAAATGAGGTAAAATTCATATCGGCGCCATGTCTGGTTTTTAAGTGGAACGGCCGCAGGGATCTTCCAGCTTTAATCATCAAGCAAGTTAAGTAACTACCGACATTGATTTTAATCATGTTTTAAGGAAGGTTTTAAACAACATTTTGAATGCTTTTAATGAAAGTTATAGGCAGTGTTGGCATTTCCTCAAACTTGAGTAAAAACTGCCTCTCGAGGGAACCGTTATTCTTCGCCAACCAGGCTTGCCGCTAAAGTCATGAAATTCAACATTTCTTGAACTAAATAAGGGAATACTTTTCCTGCAACGAGGGATTTCTGTTAAATTGATAACTTTCTAAGAAAATTAACTTGCTGCCTCCGAGGTATTACTGCCGCTTCATTTAACTGTCACTACAGTTCTGGAACTTTCGATTCAAATTAAACTGTCAACCGTGTTGAACTACATTCAAAAGTGTCAAAATTACTGCAACTTTAAGTGAAACAGAACTATTAACTGCAATCCAAAAACTCTCTAACGCAATAAACCTATTCAAGTCAAACTCAGTGAATTCATAAACGACAATATCGAGACTACATACCGCTAAAACCCGTCAAAGTGCATTTTAATGAACATATAAATGCTGTAATAGTGAAACCTTACAATCTATCAACAAGCTTCAGTGCTACAAAAACAGTGACCGTTCAACAATCTACCGACATTCGTTCGAATTTATAAAAACTGGCCAGGACTCAAATCCCATGTTTCCCACACTATCCCTTTACTAACAATTCTAAACTAATTACTTTGCTATGAGGCCTCGCCTGATTTAGGCGCCCTCCCATTTTTTGCTCTATATAACACTTATTCATTCAGTAAAAATAACCGTGGTTATAATCCACGTTTTAATACTTACTATTTCCTACTTCGTCTAAGAAGTAAGCGTTTTCTAATTGTTAAATATTTATCTTATTGTGCAATCCAGGCTTCACAAAAGGTGACCTGCCCTCTTAGAATTTGTAATCTCTTAAATTCTGCATAAATAGCAGTGGTTATAGAAACCACGTATGAATCTTCTTTTTTCTTATCCTGCTTGACCAGGAATGCATAATTCTTTCCTCACTACTGTACCCTTAGAAAAAGAAGCACTACACAAGACTTAGATTCGGGGTCGTGATCGGTCCATAAAGAGTAGTATGAGGAGAAACGTGCTTCTCACATTTTCCAGGATTCATAGGGGAACTTATAATAACAAAATAATTTACATGACAGTTTAAAAACAAATAACAATTTAATTCAGAATCATCTGACAAGACAATAAATTAATTCCACCCTTATGTGTAACCATGAGTCATTTGCCTGCACAAGTGACCTGCAAGCAACCCAGGAGCCCACATGCGACTTCCAGGTATCCGACACTATGTAAACAAAACAGCCAAGGACCCGGAAAGTCCCGTCCATACTTGTCACCAGAGTGCCGTCAAACCGTGTTAGCCGTCAAAACAGAAGACTGACTCGAAACATCAATCCACAAAAACAACTAAATCAGAACAAATCAGCTTATACAGCTGTAAAACACAAGGTGAACCAAAATGTCACCTTAAGAGAAATTTACACTGAATAAAAATGCAAAATACAAAAATACAAAGAAACATGTTCATGTGTTGTGTGCGCTGTCGGACGACTAAGTAAATGAGTACTAGACGAGAATTCATTCCCGTTCGACCATTCTATTAAGTCATGAATTTTCGTTCTGCGGGTTAGAAATCACGACAATTATGGAAATACACACGAAATAGCTAATACTAAAATAAACATACTGACATAGTCTAACCCTTTTATAATCAATCAATAATACACGAATTGTATATTTACAATTATCAGCAGCTGAACTAAGCGGTCTTACAGCTCTACAAATCAACACAAGGCAATCACGTGACATGCATTAACATATGGTTTGCCGTATGCAACCTTAAAGTGACATTTACAAATCTTGGCAGGAACTAGCCAAGCAACAACAGCAAAAATAAGAACATGCCTCAACAGGCGAATAAAAAAAATATTACACTTCGATAAATACGGTCGGAAATTAGTTAGATTAGTGGCATGAATAGCTTCCCAAATATTTCAAAATATTATAATTTATCAGGCAAGACATTTAACTATTTAACAACGAAGACTGCATAGAGCGCGCGCTACTGCTTATCAACATTCCAGTTCTGAGTACTGAGGTCGCTCAAGCTCTCCCTACTGTGCTTTTAGTGTGTGCAGACAAAAATACCCAAGTCTCTGGCCTGGATTCTCGAAGATAGCCTCACTGGCTCCCTGAAATCGCGAGACATAATAAATCAATACCATCATATTCTTGAAAAATCCCCTTGGGGTATCAAGATTCAAACATCAGCAAATACGCCCCCGCAGGTCACGTAAGCTGGAAAATATAGTAGCAACGGTCCTGGATCTACTGTCCATACCTGCTCACTATCGAAGAATTCACACATAGCACACACACCTGCTAAGGCTTGACCAAATGACCCCCTACTCGTACTTCAGACCAAGAATAGATTACAACACAAGACTAATGACCAGAATACAGTAAGACAGACGGCCTTCTGTGAAAACCAACGTTGCACCAAACAAAACAAAATAAACTAGCATTTGCCTGATCAATCATAATCAAAAAGACGGGAAATTCCCCCCAAGTCTAACATTACATTTAATACAGATCCATTTGTCACCACTATCTAAATAGCCGTAAATTATCTCACTAGCACCATGCTTTCATGAGCGCAAGGCGACATGAGAGCAGGCACTCTAATAAAGCAAGCTAATGGCAAAAGTCGCAAGAAAAACACACAAAATCAAATATTTACAACAAATTGTCACGTGATGCGAAGAAAAATAATTATGTCAGCGAAAGAATTTACATTTAAAACACAGCAAATCAAAAATTATATACACACAAATTTCCCAACATTGCGCGTGATTCCACCTCGTCCAAAATCAAATAAATTTAATTATGTACTCATCACTTTCAGCTTTGCCCGGTGCCTGACGACACCCCCGTTATCGTCCATCCGATGACTTAGCCCATCATACTATTCATCATGGCAGATGAAATAACATTGTCCAGATCTTCCATCTCGTGGGCGAACATCTTGCTGTAGGAAAATATTATTATTATTATTATTATTATTATTATTATTAATTTGGCGACTAGCTAGACTGCGTAATAAGCTACTAAATTCACTCATACAGTTCAATGCAGAACCGAAGACTTTCCCTAAAAACTTGTGGAATTGTGTCCACCTAATACATAATAATTATCACAACACATGTTGCGCGACACACAACACAATTAAACTTCCAAATTCTAAATGCTGCCATCGCACTCGCAAAATATCTAAGTACCAGAGTGCCTCATGCTCGGACAGAGTTCCACGCTATAAACGTGTCAGGTTTATAAAATCAAGTGTAGCGTCTGTTCACAGACCGTAGTATTTATATGTTTTATCACAAAACTTTGTGGAAGGGGAACATCGCTCCGTAATAATTCTTAATAATTGTCACACAGACTTCGGACACATCTCAATCAACTCTTAAAAATTAGCACTTTCGAATGACACTCGCGTGCAGAAATTCGCATCGTGGCAACACACATTTCTTGAATTCGCTGGCAAATATCCTTCCCGCCGAAAAGTAGCTTAATGAGGTTATTGGCTGTTCATTCAAATAATTTGAAACACTTAGCTGGTGAACTCCTCCCACTATATGACGTCGTACAGTAGCTCTGTCCTCACCTGGACTCTGCGCTCTCTCTCTCTTTCCTCCTCAAGACAAGGAAATAAAACTGACCTCTCGTTTGAAATAAGCAACGGACTTTCATCTCACAATTGCCTTCCCCCTTTTGTTGAGGGATGGCTAAATAACATTTTCTCAAGTTTTGGTCCTCAAGGACCCTGTGCTAAAAGAGCAGCGGAGTAAAAACTGCAAAATTTTCTACCTTCTTCCGGTTTTTCCTCAATAACTCTTTTCTCTTACGTCCTACCGCAAAAGCATTCACATGCGTTTTTGTAGAAAGTTAAATTTCCTACAATTTTGACTATTCAAACATGTTTGTATGCCAATTCGTTTTCGAGATATGTCGCTTCGTACAAAATGTCATTTTTCAAAATTCGCAAAAAAAATCTAAAAATGCAGAATTCCACCTCATTTCTTCTGTTATACCCAAATTATGATGAAATGTTGTTGTAATTATCGTTCCTGGTTAAAATCACCAACTTTGGAAACCCCCAACCCCACCCCCCAGCCCACCCCACCCCCAGCCACACACCTGCACCCCACACCCGCTGTCTCCTTCTCCCCACTCAACCCCAATTCACAAAAGCTAATTTTCTTCTCTGATGAAAGCCAACCATATTGTTGTTATTGATATTAGTTACTTTTCGGATCGACCTCCCCACTCCCCTCCCACTATATAATTATCCCAGGGCAGGTTAAAGAAAGACATAGTCCTTTCGTGGAAAGAATTAATGTAATTAATAATATTTAGGTATTCACAAGGCATATATTATATGGGATATATTATTATTGAAAGGTACTCATATAGAGAAGTACATATCATAGTAGGTACTCATTTGTACTCATCACAGTTCCTGTCGGGATTTATTAGCCATTGGTTCTGCTTCTAAGTGCTCGTCGACCTCCTGAGTGATCAGGCTATTAATGACGTCCTCTCCGTCGTCGTATTCGTTCAAATCAGTTGCGGGGGCATTTTCGAAGGAATGGCCTGTGCAGAGCTTACACATTGCCGAGCACCTAAGACCTGTTTCCTTGCAGCTGCAAGCTCCGGTGCTACAGCCTTTGCTGCACTTGCAGGAAACAACCTGGAGGATGTTATCCGGCGCAGCATTTCTGGTTGTGGGGATTGGTAGTACCGTTCGCGGGGTTAGGCTCCAGCCTCAAACTAATGGGAGAGGTTCATTACCTAACCACGCCTGTACTTGCTGGTAAGTGCGTAGGGAGTGGTATTTGGGAGCGTCCCTTGTTGGTGGTAGGCGGGCTAATTGCAATTTAGCCTTCGTCACTGATCGTGTGAATAATCTGTACCGCAGGCCGTCGAGGTTGTCATTGTCAATGTCACCTCCATAAACTGCTACCAGGAACTTTTCTCCAGCGTCACTGATCTGCTGAGGACTAGCGTTTGGTGTCAGAAACGGAGCCACTGCTGCACAGAGGGAGGTATTCTTCATGTAGGTCCTGCAAATTTTGTTCTTCCCCAATCCGTGCGGTGCTGACGTGGTATAACAACCACTCACTGCGTGGAGGAAAAGTATGTCCTTGGGGGGAATGGAGCAGGAACTTGGCGAGTAGAGGACACTGGGACCACTGCCTTTTCCACTTTTCTGAAGATAGATGTTCTTTGTGGACATACCTATTGCTGTCAACAGAATAAGTATGTCCACATCTTCAGCAGCAATGATGACGCTGTCGAATTCGCAGGCCTTGGATATGGCGGTGTTGACGATCATCACGTCGGCGTCCTCATATGCCTGCTTCACTTCGATGCTTGCATCCGCCTTTCGTATCATCAACATCGAAATGATTGCGCCACTGATTATTCACACGATCACTGACGAAGGCTAAATTGCAATTAGCCCGCCTACCATCAACAAGGGACGCTGCCAAGTACCACTCCCTACGCACTTACCAGCAAGTACAGGCGTGGTTAGGTAATGAACTTCTCCCATCTGTTTGAGGCTGGAGCCTAACCCCGCGAAGGGTACTACCAATCCCCACAACCAGAAATGCTGCGCCGGATAACATCCTCCAGATTGTTTCCCGCAAGTGCATCAAACGCTGTAGCACCGGAGCTTGCAGCTGCAAGAAAGCAGGCCCTAGGTGCTCAGCAATGTGCAAGAACTGCACAGGCTACTCCTGCGAAAAAGCCCCCGCAACTGATTTGAACGAGGAGGACTCACCAGACATAGTCGACGAATACGACGATAGCGAGGACGTCATTAATAGCCTGATCACTCAGGAGGTCGACGAGCACTTAGAAGCAGAACCAGTGGCTAAGAAATCCCGACTGAAACTGTAATGAGTACAAATGAGTACCGGCTATGATATGTACATGTATATATGAGTACCTTTCAATAATAATACCTTAATATTATTAATTACATTAATTCTTTCCACGAAAGGACTAGACTACGTCTTTTTACCTGCCCTGCGATAATCATGTAGTGGGACGGGGGGGGGGGGAGGGAGGTGGTTATGTGAAGAACAGCCCAAATTCATCAACATAAACGGGAGGACAGCATCAGGCTTAAGGCCTGGACAAAATAACTTCCTTAAGAGAAGATTAGACTGAAAGGATTGGGCTAAGAAAATGCGGCCTGGTTCTTTCAATACTAGACTGAACATTGAGAGTAAATACAATATTTTTATTTTATGGTGAAACTTGCAAACACATTAATAAATAAGCCTTAATTAAAAAATTAGTTATGCGGGCCCGCCTGGGGCAATTTCAAATGTTCATTAATTTTAATTAGGTTGGCCCAGCCATGAGCTATTATTCAAAAGTTCATTCTGCTTGATGCACACACAAATTTAATATTCTTGCACTTGCTAGCAAACACTTAAAACGAAGATTATTAAGATAATAATAAAAAGGCACAAACTTATCTTTAGTGGCGATGACGAGAAAGCATGCTGACGGAGACTGCCGTGGCCAACACTTGATTTTTTGGCAGTAGAATATGAGATGTCCAGCATCAGAAAAATAACTTCGCCAGGGCGATCTTCTTCTTCTTCACCAGCGCTGTACATTGTTTAACATCGTTAGGTTTGATGTTATTTCTTGAATGCCAAATAACATGGCATTTTTAAAACTGCGATTTGATGCAGCTTCTTGCGGTTTGGAGAAAAATGTAGAATGCACTTTCTCAGTGCTGAAGCTCTCTGCTGTTGCGTTGCCTGGTAGTTTCAATCATAAATGCAGATTAGGCCTGAAGTTTAGAAGGCCCCGGAGAAGGGCGGAAGGCACGAATGCCTCTCGCAAGTTGAAGAAGACCGTAGAAGGTTTGAAGAAGGAATGCTGATGGAGAGCAAAACGCCGCCACTTAAATAATAACATCATAGAAACGTCTGGAAGTCTAGGCTGGCGGGCGATGATTGGCCAGGGCAAGCTGTGACGTCAGTCATACAGGAAGGCAGCAAGCAAGTCGACACCCTTTTCAGTATGCGAGCGTATGCTGGAGGCGCATGACCTTAAACATGCTGAGGTAAGAGTCTTAGATATATATATAGAGAGAGTAAACCCTAGTAATAAACAATATAATGTTAACAGAAATGAATAAGTACATATTGCTCGTTCGGTGGTCTCAAAAGCATTTAACCGACAAATGCGGCACGAAAGAAAAACGCACTATAAACATCACGAAAGTGATCATGCTCCGAGACCCCCGAAAGAAAACAATCAAAGCATCAATTACAAAAACGTGAACAACAATGAAAGAAGATGACACTAAGCCTCAACAGGCAAGAGAGCAACCATAGAAATTGGTCTAGTATAGACACCCTTACTAGTGAGAACATCTACAACTCTCACATGATTATCACGACCCAAATGGCAGTGAGTTACCCTACCAATATTCTATACGAGAGGGGGACTTGGATCTCGCAAAAGAACCATATCTCCCACTCGCACATCAGGCTGGGAAAGCCGCCACTTCTCTCTTCTGTTAAGTGAGCCGATATACTCCAGCTTCCAACGGCGCCAAAAGGAGTTTCGCAAAGAGTCTAACTTTCTCCAAAAAATAGGCAACCTGAGATCACAGCGTCGACTCAGCAAAGGAGGCGTAGAAGCTAAAGAACAGCCTATTAAAAATGGCCAGGTGTTAACGGAAGAAGATCTTTAGGATCGTTAGACAAAGGCGTGAGCGGCCTAGAATTTACGATACCCTCAACCTGAATAATTAAGGAATTAAATTCCTCATAGGAAAGGATGGCTGAACCAAGGGTTTTCTTCAGCTGTCTCTTCGTGAGCTTTATGCAAGATTCCCAGCGACCACCATGATGGGGGGCGTAAGGGGGAGTGAAATGCCATTTGAATCCCTTAGCATGAGAAAAATTAGAATACTGTTCCTTAGCAGAAGGAGAGGTAAGTGCAGTTTTCCAAAGATCAAAAGTACTAACAAAAATTTTTGCGTTATCTGAGAAAACCTCAGAAGGAACACCCCTTCTAGAGGCAAATCTAGAAAAGGCTGCTATAAAATAAGAAGTAGAAGCACTTGTAACCAACTCAAGGTGAATGGCTCCTGTCACCATGCACACAAATAAAGAAATATAAAGTTTACCTAACAACTTTCGCTTAGATAAAGGGGAATTAACTTGATAGACATAAGGACCGGCATAATCGATACCCGTCAGGGCGAAAGGCTTACTAGGTTCGGAACGAAAATATGGCAAGTTTCCCATAATTTGCGTGATTGGCGGGGGCTTGGATTTGAAACAAGGTATACATTTCCGAATAACAGAAGAAACTTCATGAACACCGTTAATGAGCCAATATTGCTCGTGAATTAAACAAAGCAAAGTGCGGGTGCCAGCGTGCAAATTCTGATAATGAAATTTCTTTACGATGAGAGTAGTAATAGGATGTCTAGAAGGGAGAATAATGGGATGTTTTTTCTCATCTGAGTAACTAGAATTTTCTAACCTGTCCCCCACTCTTATTAATCCATCTTGGTCCAAAAAAGGGGTGAGAGGTAACAGCCTACTAGACTTTGGTAAAGCTTTTTTGCTTAAAAGCGTCTGATACTCAAGAAAGAATACTTCTTGTTGCATAAGAAACTAGATTCTACGAGTAGCAAATTCCAATTCCATTTTAGTGAGAAAGGGTTGCGGCTTCACAGGCTCATCAAGAACAAGAAATTTCCATCGAAATAAATATGCTACCACACGAATTAATTTATTAAATGAAGAGTAACGCTAAAAAAGACTAGTAGCAATAGAAGTTAGAAAAAGGGAAGCGGTAACAATGCGAGCATCAGAAACATCTTCTGCGAGCGGATTAGATGAACGAGGCCAACAAGAAAAATCCTGACTGAGCCACGCCGGACCATTCCAGTATAGTTTAAGAGAAATTAATTTCTTGGGCAAACAGCCACGTGAAATTATATCAGCGGGGTTTTCTTTCCCCGGAACATGATTCCATTGGTCAAAATGAGACAAATCTTGTATTTTAGAAACGCGATTAGCCACAAAAGTGGTCCAATGCGAAGAAGGTTTTGAAAGCCAAGCTAACACGATGGAAGAATCACTCCAAAACCATGTGGTCGAAAATTTCAAATTTAAACTGATTTTTAATTTACTGGCTAATTCCACAGCCATTACAGCAGAACATAATTCCAATCTAGGCAAAGATATGGATTTGAGTGGGGCTACCTTTGATTTTGCACAAATTAAATTGGAAAATCCGGGTAAAGTATTGGAAGGGCGGCCTACTAAGTAGGCAACCGTATGCCTTTTCAGAACTATCTGCAAATACGTGTAAATCGAAATACTGACATGAAATGTCGGAAATTAAAGTGCGAGGAATAGAAATTTGAGAAAGATCTAACAAACTCTTGCGGTATTTCAACCACTCATCCAAAAGGGGGGAGGGTACCTTTTCATCCCAACCAATTTTCAATAACCAAAGTTTTTGCAAGAAAATTTTTGCAGTAATAACCACCGGAGCAATGTACTGCAATGGATCAAAAACTCTTGCTATTTCCGATAATAATTGCCTTTTCGTTCGAGGGTGAAACTCAGATAAGTGTACCTGATAGGAAAAGTATCTGAAGAAGGAGACCAAAAAACACCCAAGGTTTTAATAGCTGATTCCTCAGTAGGAAGCGCAACACATTTGTCAACAGGAGTTACTTGTGAAAAGTTAGATAAAAATTCGGTTGAGTTCGAGTTCCACTTATGAAGGGTAAACCCACCACCGGAAAGAAGAGAGTTTATATCTTCACAAACAAGAAGTGCGTCAGAGATACTAGGAAAGGAATACAGAAAATCATCTACATAAAATGCAGTTTTCAAAACTTCAGAAGCTAGAGGATGAAAAAGATGACCATCTTGTTCGGCCAACATGTGAAGAGATCGTATTGCGAGAAAAGCAGACGGCTTAAGACCGTATGTCACTGTTCTTAAACGAAATATTTTTATAGGTTTTGCATTGTCGTCTCGCCACAAAATTCTTTGCAAATCACGTTGTTCTGAATTTACTAGAATTTGCCTATACATTTGCTTGATGTCAGCAAGAACAGCAATGGGGAATAGACGAAAGTTAAGCAAAACTGAAGTAAGATCTGTCTGAATAGCGGGTCCAGAATGCAGAGTGTCATTGAGAGAAACACCATTAGCATCTGGAGATGACCCATTAAAAACCACTCTTATCTGTTCTCGGGTGGAAGAATTTTTCCAAACCGGATGATGATTAAGATATACTATTTCTTTAGGAGAATTACTAATTTCTTCAGATTTTGGAACTACTTCCATGTGATTCGCTGATTCGTATTCTTCCATGAAGGAAGTATACTGAGTTTTTAAGAGAGCATCTTTTTTAAAGCGATTTTCAATTGCGAATAAAGCTTTGAGAGCTCTGGAATGTGATTCTGTAATAACAGGGGGGTTAAAAATGCGAGGAAGAGTAACCACGAATCTGCCTTCAGTAGTGCGAACAGTGGTTTCTACGTAGTGTGTTTCACAGATCTCATTATTGCGAGAATAAGGTGAGGTGACTTGAATATCCTCAATGTCCCAGAACTTAATTAATTCTTGATTTAAATCAGCACCAACAAAATAACAATGAGATTTTTGTTGAACGGGGTTGCGGTATATTTGCCCAGTGGCAATCCAACCAAAATCAGTTCTAAGAAAGAAAACATCACGGGCAACTTTAACCTTTTCCGGATGTAAACATTGCCAAAAAATGCTGGCACTTAAAAGAATTTCTACAGATGAAGCTCTGTTGAAATTCGGATCTGCAAGTTGCAAATGATGCGGAATATTCCAACCCTGGACTTGAAAAGAAGTAATGGGGGTGTCATTACCTATGGAATTTATAATTAAAAAATCTAAATTTAAATGAATGCCAAGATTATTGGAATCTTTTACATCCACTTTAGCATAACTCAGAGATTGCGATTTGGAACCATTAATTCCTGTAACTTCTATAGAAGTAGGGCATATTTGTAGACCTAACTTGCGAACTAGCGATTCACTGATAAAATTGTTAGTTGCAGCATTATCTAACAATCCCCTTACAGAAACCCATTTTCCGTGAACATTCTTCACTAGAATTTGGACAGTGGACAATGAAACTTGAGTTTTACTGAACGAAACAGAGCTTTGAGTAAAAGACTGAGCGTTATTAGGCAAAGTCTCAGAATTAGATTTAGCGGATGAACTATTGGTTGCTGATGACCGCAATCTTTCATGCCTATGCAGGAGAGTATGATGCTTTGCTTTACAGTGAAAACATAACCGTTCAGAACGACAATTGCTTATCATATGTGTCGCTGATAGACAATTAAAGCAGTGCTTATGGGTGGTAATTAATTTGCGTCTTTCATCCACAGATAAAGATTTGAATTGAGCGCATTGGTACAAGTTATGTGGTTGTTGACACAAAACACAAGCTTGTACTTGATTGGAAGACCGAATATTGGTAGAAAAGGCATGTGACCTTAGTACTCTCTGAGTGGGGCTGATGACCTTACTATTAGAAGGAGGTTTGAAGGTGGAGCTACTCTTTTGGCTGGCTACAGCAGAGAGAATTTGGCATTTCGCCTTTAAGAATTTAATAATAGCTTCATAGGTACACAATGAATGTTGCGACAGATCTGCTTCCCAATCTTTTAAAGTTTTAGTGTCTAATTAAACAGAAATAAGATGAATCAAAAATAGATCCCAATGGTCAACTGGTTGGTCCAAATTTGCAAGCGCACGAATATGAAGTTCTGCAGCATCGATCAGATTACGAAGCGAGGCAAGAATATCAGCTTGAACAATAGGTAAATTGAATAAACCCTGTATGTGACGTTGAGTTTTTAAACGAGTGTTCCCAAACCGATCTCTGAGAAGTGTCAAAGCTACTTCATAATTTTCATTTGTCAACGTAAGCTCTTGGATGAGTTTAAGTGCGTTGCCTTGCAAGGACAAACGCAAATAATGAAACTTCTGTATTGAAGGAAGAGAATCGTTTTCGTGAATCAATGAATTGAATAATTCAAAAAATGGTTCCCATGTAGCTTCATCTCCGGTAAATTTAGGTAATTCTATTTTCGGTAATATGACACGGGAAGGAAAAGAAGAAGATTCTGAAGGAGTTTTCTCCTGCTTTTCCTTCAATGTTAAACTTCTTAAAAGCTGCTTTGCGTCTGCAAACCCCTTATAATATAAATTTTCAACCTCACAGCGGTCACTTTGCTGGTCGGGATCCTTGGTCTCAATATTACTTTGGATCTCATCATATTTTTCAAAGGCCTGTTCATAACCTTTCAGTCTTTGAGAAATTATGTCACTATTACGTTCTTTTTCCGGGAGCTCATCTAGAAAAGTGCGAAAACGCGTTAACTTGCCTTTGACAGAAGCTCTGGCATTCATGAGTTTCTCGTCAATCGGCATTATGAAAGTTTGTTGTGTACTCACGACTATACTGTGAGCTGGTACACCTTGCTTCGGAAGAAGTTGACAGTCTGCCAGAAAAGAGAGTGCGGCTTCCCCTGCGGTGAAATACGGGCCTGCTGTTTGTCTCCCTTCTCAGTGCCAACCATATACTCTCGAGCTGAAACTTTCGAAGTAGATTAGAAAACACAATTTTTAAGATATTAACACACTCAATGTTCAGTATGGCATTTAAATTTTGAATTAGTTCCAACATTAAGTAATTTGAAGATTTGGTTAAACAGAATGTTTACAAGCATCCCGGTTATAGGCACCAAAATGGTTATGTGAAGAACAGCCCAAATTCATCAACATAAACGGGAGGACAGCATCAGGCTTAAGGCCTGGACAAAATAACTTCCTTAAGAGAAGATTAGACTGAAAGGATTGGGCTAAGAAAATGCGGCCTGGTTCTTTCAATACTAGACTGAACATTGAGAGTAAATACAATATTTTTATTTTATGGTGAAACTTGCAAACACATTAATAAATATGCCTTAATTAAAAAATTAGTTATGCGGGCCCGCCTGGGGCAATTTCAAATGTTCATTAATTTTAATTAGGTTGGCCCAGCCATGAGCTATTATTCAAAAGTTCATTCTGCTTGATGCACACACAAATTTAATATTCTTGCACTTGCTAGCAAACACTTAAAACGAAGATTATTAAGATAATAATAAAAAGGCACAAACTTATCTTTAGTGGCGATGACGAGAAAGCATGCTGACGGAGACTGCCGTGGCCAACACTTGATTTTTTGGCAGTAGAATATGAGATGTCCAGCATCAGGAAAATAACTTCGCCAGGGCGATCTTCTTCTTCTTCACCAGCGCTGTACATTGTTTAACATCGTTAGGTTTGATGTTATTTCTTGAATGCCAAATAACATGGCATTTTTAAAACTGCGATTTGATGCAGCTTCTTGCGGTTTGGAGAAAAATGTAGAATGCACTTTCTCAGTGCTGAAGCTCTCTGCTGTTGCGTTGCCTGGTAGTTTCAATCATAAATGCAGATTAGGCCTGAAGTTTAGAAGGCCCCGGAGAAGGGCGGAAGGCACGAATGCCTCTCGCAAGTTGAAGAAGACCGTAGAAGGTTTGAAGAAGGAATGCTGGTGGAGAGCAAAACGCCGCCACTTAAATAATAACATCATAGAAACGTCTGGAAGTCTAGGCTGGCGGGCGATGATTGGCCAGGGCAAGCTGTGACGTCAGTCATACAGGAAGGCAGCAAGCAAGTCGACACCCTTTTCAGTATGCGAGCGTATGCTGGAGGCGCATGACCTTAAACATGCTGAGGTAAGAGTCTTAGATATATATATAGAGAGAGTAAACCCTAGTAATAAACAATATAATGTTAACAGAAATGAATAAGTACATATTGCTCGTTCGGTGGTCTCAAAAGCATTTAACCGACAAATGCGGCACGAAAGAAAAACGCACTATAAACATCACGAAAGTGATCAGGAGGGGTGGGAGGTCGATCTGAAAAGTAACTAATATAAATGACAACATGATGTGAATATGGTTGGCTTTCTTCAGAGAAGAAAATTTGCTTTTGTGAATTGGGGTTGAGTGGGGGAATGGGCAGCGGGGTGGGGGGTGGGGGTTTCCAAAGTTGGTGATTGTAACCAGAAACCATAATTACAACAACATTTCATCATAATTTGGGTATAACAGAAGAAATAAGGTGGAATTCTGCATTTTTTTGCGAATTTTTGAAAAATGACATTTTGTACGAAGCGACATATCTCTAAAAACGAATTGACATAGAAACATGTTTGAACAGTCAAAATAGTAGGAAATTTAACTTTCTACCAAAACCCATACGAATGCTTTTGCGGTAGGACGTAAGGGAAAACAGTTATTGAGGAAAAACCAGAGGAAGGTCGAAAATTTTGCAGTTTTTACCCCTCTGCTCTTTTAGCACAGGTTCCTCGAGATCCAAAACTTGAGAAAATGTTATTTAGCCATCCCTCAACAACATCCCAAAGTTTCATTAAAATCCTACCTTTTTCCACCTAACCCCACTTTTTCCAACCTGTCGACTGGACTATTCTTAGAATTGGTTAAATTTAGCCCAGCCGTTGTTCTTGCTGGCGACAGTGACAAGATACTTTGTTCACTCTGACAGACTACTATTACAAAATATGACCATCAGTTCCCTCAACTGGGAAGAAATAAAATATTTGAAAACTTAAATATGCGTTATATTTAAGGGTTCACTACTAAGGTATTCTAAAAGCCTTATTTTGGAAAATTTGATATTCTACCTAATTAATTTAGTTAAATATTCAACAAAATTGTAATTATTTTACTATTGTCATTATAGGCTTTAAACTTCTCAATTTAATGCACATTTCAAAAACCCCTGTAAGGTTTTAGTTCTTGTGAAAGGTTCGAAACCTTGAAATTGTTTAATACTATTGTTAATTGTAAACCTTCTTGTTACTATAGGTCTAAGACCTCAAAAGTTTACCAAAAAAACAACCACATTTGTTATTAACTTCGAAATAGATTTGAAATCTAATTGTTACCATTTTTAAATTTCCTCAATTTGTTAAATACATTCTTTATTATTTGTTTCCTACTTCTGTTGCTAGAAACCCCGTTAGGCAGGACCTTCTCTTCCCTAATCTTTATCTTGAAATTATTCTATGTTCAAAGAAAAAGGCAAAGCCCTAAATGATAAGTTCATTAAAAACTCTATCATTTGTTGCGTTTAAAACAAAACTTCCAATAACAACATTTATAAAGTTTCTCTTAGCTATCACAGCTAATTCTAGCAAATCATTAAGGCAAGTATAGCTCGCTCTGCCAGCTTCTTACTTGTTGAGATTTTCTCTCTGACTTGTCTTTTACTGTCGAAAATTGTGGTTTTGTTGAAGTTAGGTTCGAGGTTTTCCTCCTTCCTAGACTTTTAGTTGGCACTTTGCTGGGTAAGAGTTTAGCCTGATATAAGTGCAACAATTGGTATTCTTTAAAGATTCTCACTAATAATACTAAAAATATTGCAAATAAAAGCACTATCGTTGCTCCATCTCTGCCCACCCCGGAAGCATTCGGCCTTTCTGTCGGAGATCCGACAGTGTCTGATAATAAAAATATTCCAGCTAATTTAAATTTTTCTGGCATTTCAGAATGCTCTCTAAAAGTTCACCCTTTTGAAGGGAACGTACATAATTCATTGCGATTTGGCACCACTTGGTCCGCCAGCACACTACGTCCCTACAATATACCCGCAATCACGCTCGGGAGGGAAAGATCACTTAGTGATAGCTTGCCGGCGACCTCAGCTCACGCTGCGCTCTCCGTTGGCCTTACACAAGTCCCCGCACATTTTAGGTACTTCATAGGCCTTGTGCAGTAAAAACTCTCTTTACATCGTTATTTCCTTTCGGCTTTGTGTTGGATTATCTTCCTCTCTTCCTAAAATTGTTCCCACTCCTAAACCTACTTCCTTTTTTCTCATCATCTTCCCTCAGGTAGTGTTGACACTCAGTATTAACCTACCAGTTTGCATCAGGCCGGGTAGTCGTATTGTGCAATTGGTCCGCACGTGGGACATACAGATGTCACAGTGGACCAATGCTTGAATGAATGGGTATGCAAAGGTACTCACACACGCCATCATGGCTCTGGTCACTCAAACAGACCACACCAAGGCAGGATGGTCAAATGTACCAAACATTATGCAACCCCATGGTGTCTCTACAACAACCTGTGCCCACTACATCGTCTAGACAACTGGCATCAGCTAGACTGCGGGTTCTTAATCTCATGTGTGGACTGCTGTCGTGTTAACACAAGAGTATAGACAGCTGCGTTTTAAGTGGTGCCATAACCAGGAGGCATGGACTAATGTTGTATCATATTTAGTGATGACTGATGAATCTCAGATGACCATTGTGTTCATGAATCACAGGCATAACTCGGTCCCCTGATTTTTTCATGTTCATTTGTAGGATCAGATCGGATGTCAAATCTAATCCATTGTCAGCCCCCCGGACATCGAGGGCCAGACTTGGCATAGGAGAGGACACAATGGTTATGCATTTCCCTTCTATACCAAATATGCTCATTTATCCCAGGCCCAAGAGGGTGCTTTATCATACTTACATGGGACCAGTAGTGTGCCCATACAGTACAGTGAACTACTGTACATTACAATTTTATATGATAATGTAATCATTGAAATAAAGGCATACTAATGTTCAATTTGTACAGTTAAATGCTATTTTCACCACTCCTTCTAGGTGCTTGGTAGTTTTCTTTTCGTCAGTGAGTGTATGTGTGTCAAGTATCACTGTATTTTGTAACAGAACCAGAAACAAAACATTTTTGAACTTTAAGTCTACTTTCAAAGGAATAAAATAGGCTTATGTTGTCAATTGGGGCAATGTGTATATGTAGGTCCAAAGTATGTTCGTTTGTCTTGTAACGTGTTTTTCGAGGGGTTTTTATGCAACTGGCATAAGTCAGTAGGAAGCCATTTTATATTTATTTACGCGGCAAATTGTTCAGCCAAGAGAATTTTTCATGTTAATTTATTATTATTATTAACTTATTATAATCATCAACTTATTATTATTATTATTATTATTATTATTATTATTATTATTATTATTATTATTAAATGATTTTTGGGGCATTTTTATAAAAGTATAAGCATACAGATAGGTTTTCTATGTCATAGAAAACACTATCAAGCAAATTATTACGATCAACATTAGCGTAGAAAATTATATGATTACGGAATTTTACGGAGTTTTGTCAGTTAGGGTATTATGAGAGAGATGACTCATTGGGAATTCGGCTACAGGCTTTATCTTGTCGAGAAGCGTGACGCAATCCTGGGTTGCGGCGTCAGGAAGAGGCGAAATAATCTGGACCGGCAAACGACATCTTCCTCCCGCCGAGTGTAATGAGCCAGAGGAGGGGAGTAGCGCGTGAGGGGTCAGCCAATCAGTGGTGAGCGAGCGTGAAGAAGTCGGCTGCAGAGTGGGGATGCGGCCGGTGCATATAGTGTTTGCGCGCCGTGGAAACGAGGACTATCTTTGGAAAATTTAACCAGTATGGTTGCACGAGTGAGTGGCTCCGATGTTCCGTAGAGGCAGAGGACTATCTTTGTGAAACTTAACCGTTGTGGTTTTACGTGTTGGTTCCGATGTTCGGACCATAAATCTTCATATCTACAAATATATCATCAACTAACGAAGAAGATGACGACATCCAGGAGGCTGTGGGAAGCTCACTTCAACATCCAGTACGAGGGAAATGCTTCGGCAATTTCCAGTGGTAAGCGCGAATGACTCATAACTACGCAATCTCTCGTTTCTCTTTTTTGTATTCAGTATTTCAGTAACTTCATAGCTTGGGAATAAGAGTAAAATCAGTAATTCATCCGACTCCGTCTTCACGTAATTTTCTAGCGGTAATATTCAAATCGCAACGCTCCAACTTAAAATTTAAATTCATTATTATTATTATTAATTTTGCATACTTGTTTGATATAATAAATTCATTTCTTTTAACCATGCAATCTTTGCTTTCAATAGGTAGCATTAGATATAAACCAATTCCTTCTCCTGATACAATTGTTTGTTGGGTTAATGATCCAATCATACCACGATCTGAGAGTAAAGATTCTTGAAGGTGTTCTACCAGAGCTAGGTGTTGTTAAATACAAATTTAGATTTCAACATAGCGTTGAGATCTTGGTGCCCATTAAAACAACATATCTTAGTAGAAAACATTACACTTGTACGCTCAACGTGGAGCAAAGTAAATAAACGTTACATTTGTCGCCGACAACTTGGGGATGAAAACCTAATAACATTTGTGGAAGGAGAAGGGTATACATTTCTGTGCCTGTATTTTGGGGGTTATTTGTCTGTATCAGTGTATATCATTATGGGGGATGAGAAAGAAAGACAGATGAGGTTACGTAGTGGTCATCAACTGGAGAGTGAGGATACGAGCAGTATGTCGAGTGATGGTAGTACCGGGGTAGCGGAGGTAAATCCCGATACTGAAACAGGGAGTGTAGACGGCCAACCAGAATTAAAAACTTTACTTCTCGAGTTTATGTATCAGAACAAAGTTAGTAGTGATGCCTTAAATGCAAAATTAGAACAGAATAATGCAAGATTAGAACAAAAACAGTAGGGAAAATAAAGAAAGTACTGATGCCTTAAATGCAAAATTAGAGCAGAATAATGCAAGATTAGAACAAAACACTACGGAAAATAAAGAAAGTACAGACGCTTTAAATGCCAAACTGGAACAAAACAACGCTAAATTAGAACAAAATAGTAGGGAAAATAGAGAGAGTACTGAAACATTAAATGCTAAATTAGAAAAAAAACAGTAGGGAAATTAGTGATAAATTCGAACTGATTAGAGGTGAGATCAAGGGGGTGATGGAAGAGAAGGCTAAAGAGATTATTGCAGATGTAGACAGAAAATTAGGAAAAGTACAGGAGGAGTTAGAAATTAGAATCAGTACACAGGCTGAAAATTTAAAAGAACTAGTGCAACTGGAAACACAGCAGGTCAAAAAACAATTGGGGGGAGAAATTGACAAAATTCAGGCAGCTACTAAAGAGGTTAAGGAACAGCTGGGGGGTAGAATTGAGAAAGTCCACTCGCAAATATTTGCAGAAGTAAATGATTTAAGAGAGAGTAATAGAGAGAGCATTAGCAAGATTGAGGAGAAACAAGCAAAGCTATATGATAAAGTAGAAGAATCAGAAGGAAACATTAAATTAACAGTAAACAGTATTGAGAGGAAGGCTGAGGAGAAAATCGCAGAATTAGAATTAAAATTAAAAGCTAGGATCAGACAAGAAAATAGTCAGAATAGGCCAGTTTTTGTGAATAGCACACACAGGGAGGTAGAACTAGGTAAGTTCAGCAATCGACAGGGGTGCCCAATGGAGTTCATGAATACTATAGAAAATAAATTCGGGGAGAGGTTGGAAAATGGTAGTATTGAGTGGTGCCAGGTAGTTGAAATTTTAGAACAAGTGTTTGTGGGGGAAACGAGGAATTGGTTTGCTGTCTACAGAGACAAGTTTACTGATATTAATGATTTTAAAATGAAATTCTGTGAAAAGTTCTGGAATGAGGTTATTCAGTCGCAGCATCGTGAGGGAGTAGTGTGTGGTAAATATAACCCTAAAGGAAGCTCCACCATGACCGAATACTTTTTAGGGCAGGTATTAGTGTGTAAATATCTGGATGGCTTGAAGGAGGAAAGTGATGTGGTGAGGTTGCTACTTAGGCACTTTCCCTATAGGATCAAGGAGGCTGCTTGTATCCAGAATGTAATGACAATATCACAAGTAGAAAATTTGTTAAGCACATTTGATGCACTAGGGAGAGAGGGTTATGAGGACAATTTCAATAGGAACCAGGGTAATAATAATAATAGGCCTAATGAAGCCAGGCATCAGGAAGTTCAAGGGAACGGTGGCGAAGGGGCCAACGCTCAAAATACAAATAATAATAATAATAATAATCAGCTAAATCAGAACAGAGGAAATGGCTATGGTAATCAGTATCAAGGGAGGAACAATGATTTCAGGGGAAATCAAGGGAGGAACAATGATTTCAGGGGAAATCAAGGGAGAAATTATAATGACAATAATTACAACCAGAATAGGGGTCAAGGAAGAGGACAGCCTAGTGGTAGTAATATACAGCCAAACAATGACAACACAGCCCAGAACAACCAGGACCAGTGCAGTAGTCAGTAGTACTACACCAAGCTGTAGCGGTTCTTTAAACGCGAACCAGGCTGCGAAGTAAGGTCAGAATCTCAGTCTGTAGCATGCCCTGTCCATACGCTTATACAGGAACCCTATGACCTAAATGTAAGAAATGAATTATTACGTGAATTAAATGATGAAGGTATTATTCAGGAAGTGGTCAGTAAGAGCCCCATAGTTAAATTTAACGTGTCCGAGGCGTACACAGATGTTTTAATTGATAGTGGTTGTATGAAGAGTTGCATAAGTAGTGCATTTTATGATAAAATGAAAGGAACTGGAGTAAATTTTGAGGAGATGCCAATTAAAAGCACTTTTGTTATCACAGCTGTTGGGAAGAGGTCTAAAGTAATTTCTAAGCAAGTTTTAGTAGACATTAAAATTAATAATCATGCAGAGAAGCAGATTTGTCTTGTAATTCCAAATTTAGTATTCAGTGTTATCTTGGGTTCAGAGTGGCTAAGTAGAGTGGCTGGTAACTTATGTTATGATGTAGTGAACCCTTCAGAATAGCAGTGTTTTATGCAAGAATCTTGATCAAGGGGTCGCGCTCAGTTCATAGTGTGATGTTTACGTCCGCCAAACAACATGCTTTACTGAGGCAAGGGTCATAGGATTAAAACTTATAATTAAGAAAGTAAGGAGACAAGACGTAAGATAATAACATGATTTAATAACTAATTGTGCATAAAAGAAAATAAACAAACAATAATAAAAATAAAACCTCCCTGAATTTTTCCCTGACAGGAATATCTAACACATTGAGGAGTCAGACGGATCTCCCCCTTTATAATAAAATTGTGGATCCTAGTTCCACTACCTTGCATTTGAGTTTTATGTGCGCGTGATGACTAACCACGAGAAAATGAGTACTTGAATGACCGTTCGTTTACAACGGGTTAACAGCCACGGTGCTCACGAACAATTATCACGTAAATCAACGTTTATGGATATGGGCATGACATTAATAAAAACCCTTAAAAAACTCTAATGCTGACACACACACTACACATCTATTATTTACAGGAATCTCTCTGAGATCCTCATTAGCGCGATGACGCACTTAACAACATGAGCTACCAACTGGCCAATTGCTCAATACACACAAGGAAAGACAGCATTGCACATGACTCACGGGTCACTGAAATGAAAATAAACCTGGAATAAACCAACAACAACAAAAGCCTGACCGGCTAAGATTACTTTATGTGAACAAAACTGCATGTTAAGGTAACGCTTCGGAGATTATCGTGATTCGTAGGCAACTCCCATTTATTTTCAACAAATTTTTACCATTGATCAGTTCTTATCTGTAATTCAAGTAATTAGGGAGCCAACGAGCACTCCTCGCTAATGACCATGTTTGCACGTTCAGACAGCCTTGTGAAACATCTCCCCCTTTCCTCAAATACTTGTCGTGTCCCACTCCAGTGTATATAAATAGCTGACCAGCTGTGCCGCTATCTCAAGGAATCAACAGCAACAAAAATCTCATCCAACTCAACATATGGTCAGACATAATCACATATCCACAATTGCCCTCGCAAGGATACAATATGGACCGGGTACCAAGCTGACAGAAATCAGTCTCAGCTGAAATTCCCGCTTGTAATACCACAAAAATACACACATACACACATCTGGGACTGACATGACGCTTTTCACACAGGTCTGCAGAATAGGTGCTCACAAACATTTAACACAATATTTAAAACCTACGATAGAGCTGATTACTCTTCGTCACAAATTACATTGCTCCAACGGCAATAGTCACACTGAATCTGATCAATAATAAATCTTAAACAATTTTAATTATCCTCCAATCTACTGTATAATTACATTAATTCAGTCCTACTTCTGAAACACAACAGATCTCCGAGAGACCTTTTAACCGCATTGCGTAACATATGCAAACACGGCCGTTCACATAGCTACGTTAGTTAACACAACACAAAAACAAGAACCTTCCACTAACAACATTCGTGCGAGCTGCTTCCATACAAAAGTGTGTCAGACCAAAACTAAATATACTACGTTAATCACACAAGCAATGTATTTACAAAAATATGTCCCATAAACCATAAGTTAATTTATCAAATAATAAAGAATATAATTTTGTACTCATCTCTCTTGTAGTCACCCGTCAAAGAACGTCAGCTGCCATTTCCCAACTGAATGGTTCTATCTCATCTCAGCCATCTGGACGGAGTGTTGAGAATTCCAAACTTCCTCTGTAGTCGTCGGTGTCATCTCTGGCGCTGCTTCAAAAATTAGATTATTATACACTTGATATCTGACTACTAAATTCGCTGTTCAGGTACTACTTTCCCTGTCACAGTTCGTTGGCGAATTATCGACGATACTGCCCCTACAAATATAGTACTGTGACTATCTATCACTGAATTTAACACTTTACAATAATTTCTGTGTCCTTAAGACGCACAGAAGTAATAATCAACCTGTGTCCACGACACACAAAATAATAGTCGTTCTGTCCGCAGACGAACACAGTAATAGTCTTGTGTCCACGACACACAAAATAAAAGTCTATGTCTTGGCTCTTCATGCCACTTATAAAAGAACTGGCCCTAGGTCTCGATGGGGGGGGGGGGGATTTATGTAAAAATTTCTCGAAATAATTGTGGTACAGGAATGAAATAGATATCACTGAACTCTTAATATTGCACAGGTCAAGAATATGCCCATTAATCCTAGAATCGATCGTAGAGATTTTGTCTAGGCGATTTCCCGCGTGAATGCTAGCCGAGCGTGCCCACGCTAGTCCTGCCGCGTTAACTAGGCATTCTTCTCTCATTGGTTCTCACATTTTCTGTAATTTGGCGGTTTATAGCAGATCTTGGCGTCGTAGGAGTGTCCAGCCTGCTCATCAGCCACTCACGTAACTGCATCATATTTCTTCTAGGCGCGAATATTACAATGAACATACCAGCAGCATGTCTCACTGCGCGTCGCTTCTATTTGGGGCGGCCAACACCTGTCCTTCTGACACATCGCTATGCTATTTCCTTTCACAGCTAAAGTATTTAGCCTATTGTCAATCTGCTTCAGGTATGTCCCCGCTGTCTCCAACCAATGCTTGAAATTTCCTCATCTCCGTCTGGCTACTTTCATGATGCTGGTTGAAATATTTATTAATTGGAGAAATAAAACATAGAATCATTTATCCAACAGAGGATAAAGGGTTCAGTAGGGAGTTTGAAATTTAAATGGGGAGATTCTGAAGTAGAAGTAGCGTTCAATGACCATATTCAGAGAATTAGTGTTGTAGGTGTGATTTGCACTTTAAATGAGATATTGCCAGCCGTAGAGCGGGGTTCTCCATGTTTTGTGGGCAGTGTGATTAAGAACGGTAGTCTAGAGGACTCGTTACGTGATGCTGCATTTCAGGGAAATATAGAGGTGGAACAATGTGTTCGACTCTATGATGTGTTATTGTGTAATAAGAGAATTTTTGAGGATCGCATTGGTATGGCCAGTTGCTATACACATTCATTGAACGTTATTGATAGGTCAGTATTCACAGGACATAGATATCCTGTACCTTTCGCTTATCAGAGTGCAGTTGAGGCACAAATTACCAGATGCTTGAAGGTGGGATTTTTGAACACTCTAGCAGTCCATATGTTAATTCTTTGATCACGGTACCCAAGGCCGACGGCACGGTTCGTATTTGTTTAGACGCTCGTTTGGTTAATAGTAGAATTATTTCAGATCAGCTTAAATCTATGTCAATAGAGGAATTAATGCAAACATTTGAGGGGAAGAAGTATTTTACTTGCGTAGATTTGAGTTCCAGTTTTGGCAAGTGCCACTTATGTACGAGGATAGACCATTTACAGCTTTTAGTCATACATATAACCTTTATCAATTTTGTAGAACACCTTATGGGTTAAAGAGTAGTTCAGCAGCTTTAATTAGGGCTTTAAACATCGCATTACGGGATGACACATGAGAGTTTGTAACTATTTACATAGATGATATGGTAATTAGTTCACGCAGTTTTGAGGAGCATCTACACCATTTAGATATTGTTTTTTAGAAGTTAGATCAGGCAGGGTTCACTTTGAAGCTGTCTAAGTGGTCATTCTGTCAGTCAGAAGTGACATTTTTAGGTCATAGAGTGTCGAGTAGAGGTGTGACACCATAGGAAAGTAGGGTTAGCATGTGTGGACAGTAGCAACCGGGCATCGTTACATACACTGAGAAATAGGTAGGTAGAGTAACGTGATGACGTTCATTTAAGGGAGCCACTTGCAAGGTTGGAAGCAGGTGACACGGAAACATTTATAGTTTCCAAACGTATTGGCAAAACAGCATATGTGCTGGAGAATAGTGAGGGAAACAGATTATACGGGACGTATAATATACATAGTCTACGAAAATAAGTGTCATAAAGTAAGTGTGTTTAGCTGGCGAGCCAGCCTATCAAATGAGTAAGTGTGGTATTAGTGCGAGGAAGACCTGGTCTTCCAGGCAGGCGTATCAGAAGTCACACAGGGGGGTAGTATGTAAGTAATTGAGAGTTTTTAAGGTACAGGGAAATATGATGGGATTGTCGGATTCTCTTGAGCACTAAAATGTCTCGATACACCAAGGCCAGAATTTGGTAGCGCTGGTGAATTCCCATTTGTCTCCTAGAGATGGGTGAGCGCTTGGACAGGGTATTTTTGCTTAAGGCGTCCACGAGACAAAAGATGGGCCATCAGAAGGCGAGACAGTCCTTCATGAAACTCATACATAACAGCACACGTGATTTCTGTTTACGGCCTCGCCATGTAAGATTTGTAAGTGTGTAATTTAAGGTAATTTGTACAATGTTATTATTTGTGTGAGGAGAACTGGTCTGTGTTGAGAACTAGTATTAAGTAGAATATGGTCTACGGGAACTTAAGAAGACAGGGCGATTACGGCACAGAAATATTTGGTGTTATATGTAATGCGCATTTACTGTTTTTTTTTTCAGAAGTCAATATTAATTTCGTCCGTTATAAAGAGAGATTAAGTATTATGGTCACGATGCGCTGCCACAATAGTGTGATCGTGTGCTCAGTGATAAGTGAGATTAAATTTCACCATAAGGAGGGACCTCCAGTGAAATTAGGAAGTTCTGTGGTGATACACAAATATCAGAACACCTTCAATGCGTGTGATGTGACATCATAAATACATAGTGCTCACACATTATTTATGTCAATTTTTCCAACAGAGAGAAATTTGAGAGGCGGAAATATCCGTGGAACATTGTTCTATATGAAAAACATTGGACTGGTTGCAAAGTGCAATCTATAGTGACAACAAACTTTGACGCAAAGTGCGTAAAGAAAAATTATGAGTGTATATATATGTAATTTAGGGTGATTTCATTTATGTAATATGTATTTTGGATGGGGATTTATTAACGTGTCTGGGATAATCGGATAATGGACCGTCGTCACGGTAAATCATCCGATGATCCGAGGCGAATATGTAACGTGTTTTTCGAGGGGTTTTTATGCAACTGGCATAAGTCAGTAGGAAGCCATTTTATATTTATTTTCGCGGCAAATTGTTCAGCCAAGAGAATTTTTCATGTTAATTTATTATTATTATTAACTTATTATAATCATCAACTTATTATTATTATTATTAAATGATTTTTGGGGCATTTTTATAAAAGTATAAGCATACAGATAGGTTTTCTATGTCATAGAAAACACTATCAAGCAAATTATTACGATCAACATTAGCGTAGAAAATTATATGATTACGGAATTTTACGGAGTTTTGTCAGTTAGGGTATTATGAGAGAGATGACTCATTGGGAATTTGGCTACAGGCTTTATCTTGTCGAGAAGCGTGACGCAATCCTGGGTTGCGGCGTCAGGAAGAGGCGAAATAATCTGGACCGGCAAACGACATCTTCCTCCCGCCGAGTGTAATGAGCCAGAGGAGGGGAGTAGCGCGTGAGGGGTCAGCCAATCAGTGGTGAGCGAGCGTGAAGAAGTCGGCTGCAGAGTGGGGATGCGGCGGGTGCATATAGTGTTTGCGCGCCGTGGAAACGAGGACTATCTTTGGAAAATTTAACCAGTATGGTTGCACGAGTGAGTGGCTCCGATGTTCCGTAGAGGCAGAGGACTATCTTTGTGAAACTTAACCGTTGTGGTTGTACGTGTTGGTTCCGATGTTCGGACCATAAATCTTCATATCTACAAATATATCATCAACTAACGAAGAAGATGACGACATCCAGGAGGCTGTGGGAAGCTCACTTCAACATCCAGTACTAGGGAAATGCTTCGGCAATTTCCAGTGGTAAGCGCGAATGACTCATAACTACGCAATCTCTCGTTTCTCTTTTTTTGTATTCAGTATTTCAGTAACTTCATAGCTTGGGAATAAGAGTAAAATCAGTAATTCATCCGACTCCGTTTTCACGTAATTTTCTAGCGGTAATATTCAAATCGCAACGCTCCAACTTAAAATTTAAATTCATTATTATTATTATTAATTTTGCATACTTGTTTGATATAATAAATTCATTTCTTTTAACCATGCAATCTTTGCTTTCAGTAGGTAGCATTAGATATAAAGCAATTCCTTCTCCTGATACAATTGTTTGTTGGGTTAATGATCCAATCATACCACGATCTGCGAGTAAAGATTCTTGAAGGTGTTCTACCAGAGCTAGGTGTTGTTAAATACAAATTTAGATTTCAACATAGCGTTGAGGTCTTGGCGCCCATTAAAACAACATATCTTAGTAGAAAACATTACACTTGTACGCTCAACGTGGAGCAAAGTAAATAACGTTACAGTCTGTCTCCCCTGTCAATTCCTATGCGCCTCAACCAAATTGAATAAAACGTGTTACAGCCCTTCCTCCATGCACCTTAACCAAGCTTTTTATATCGCCACCATCTTAGCGAAAACAAAATGATGGCCCCTTGAATTTTTATTTCTTAACTTATTCAGCTACCGCTGAAACCAATCATTGGATCCCTAATAAATGTTAATCTCACGTACCGGCCTATAAGGAGAGTCCAAGTCAATACTTACAAAATTCTCAGCCAATATATTATAATATGCCGGTCGCATGTAATTTTCAAGTATCTGCCATCTGAATATACAGTATAAAATATTAAAATGGTTATTCACCATCAATTAAATTTAGAATTTTGAGACTGTAAAGAGGCAGTACTGTATAGCGGATTTAATCCACTGAAGGCACCCTTCTCTGAAGTAAATCATGGATCTACCACTGAATCGCTTCATTGTGTGCTACTCTACCAGTATACCAGTAGGCTATACCGATACTGTACCCACAGCCATATCTGTGGGCATACTTGGTTTTGAATGTAGACTCCTCAAGTGTTTCTACTTACGTGTATCCTTGCAGCCACTCAAAGTTATCTAGGATACTCCATGTGGTGTACCCAATGATGTTGCACTTGTCTTCATGAATGGCCTTCAACACCTCACGCAGGTATAGCTGTGGACAGTCATAATAATGCATCATGAAACAAACTACTATACCGGTATGTACAGGGTACCAGGTAGATTGTAGGACAAGTCAAAGTGGCATGAAACTTCTTGGAATGGGAAATGTAACACCGTTAGTTACAAAGTTTAATAAGATATGCCGTATTAGGGGCGTTGTGGCACAGTGGTTAAGCTATTAGCCTCTCACCAAGGTAGACCGGGTTCGATTCCCGGCCAATTCATGTGAGATTTTCGAATTGAATTGCCATGTCCTGTGGTTCGGATTCCACGTAAATAGGAGTTCGCGTGGCTTATAATCGCAAGATTTATGGTCACGTAAAACTATAAGCTTCCTTCTGATATGCCGTAGTTTCAAAGATATTGGCAGGTGTATTGTGGAAAAGTAAGGAGTTGGCAATGTCTGTGGCAGTCGCATGTCACAGAAATAGCTAGGCAATGGCTCCTAGTACATCGACCCTCGATTATTTATGGGCGTGCTCAGAGTACCTACATTACAAGGTTACTGGATATTGCCCTGACTCAACATGATGGCAGGCAGTATTGTGTTTATTTACATTGTGTGTCGTCAAGGAACAGAACAGTGATCATTGCAATATAATAATAATAACAACAATAAATATAGGGTAGACTTTCCTTATTTCGCACTAATTTCAAAACAAACAAAAGTTCTTGGTACTGAAATTCCTCGTCAGATAGCACAATCACGACGTTATAATGGCAGAGATGCTACCATCTCTTGTAAGATCATTGAACTGCTCGGAATTACTGTTCCTAACTTCGTACCAAGAACGCAATATGTTGTTGCAAAATTAGGGATAGTGCGAAATAAGGAAAGTCTCCCCTATAATCAAAAGAGAGGATGGTCGAATTATGTACGTCTACCAAGCATTACGCAACCCCCATGGTATCTCTACAACACCCGGTGTCCACTACATCGTTCTGGATAACTGATAATTATCATCATCATCATTATTATTAATATTATTATCATCTCTAATGTTAACAAAGGAATTTCATTTTGCAATGCTCTGCTTCTTCAGACGTGTGTCGATGTAAGGCCCGGTACTTCGGCAAGAAGCCCCACGTCCAAGCTCCTCACTACGTAGTCTGGACATCGATGTTTTCGAAATGTTGTGCTCACGAGCCATCATTGTCTGCGTCTGGACCCGATTTTGATGAATACGAGCCGCCACTGCTTTCCGTGAGGCTGGAGTCCTCGCAGTTTGCAGACGGCCTACCATCAGGCGATCCTTAGCAGAAACTGTTTCATTGAATCGCTGAATGGTCCGATGTACAAACATTCGACTGATTTGTAGTTTTTAAGTCTGGAAAATTTCAGTAGCAGCCTTTCCTACCTTAAGTAAAGCTATCACAGCGACACGATTTCCATAGTCTCCCCTTTCCATGCTGAAACTTGCAGGTAAGAGCTTCCTCTTTCACAAACAAAATCACAATGTACCAGGATGGAAGACAAGACAAGGGTGACCGGCTACTTGCAAAGGCGGTTGTACAGCGTGCCTCGAAAGTTGTAACAGTATTTATGTCAAGACTATACAACATACAAATAATTATTGTGATATATAAATTTATTACATAACATGTCAATTGATTTTACTTGTAGTTCGTTAATTTATAGCACTCCTGTAATTATTGTGTTCGCGTTGTTAGCACTAGTTATGTAGTTAAGACATGCAAACACCTTGGTAATATTATACTGTATAAATACTGAAGTGAGCTATTTATCTGTAAAAAAATAGGTTTATTGCTGTGCATGTCTGCTTCGCTTAATATCTTCATTACAGTTATTATTTACATAACATGCTTCATAGATTTAGTGATCAACTTTTACTTTTCAACAATAATTTTCAAGAAACAGTACTCTGGTCATCTCATGTCACAAAAAATATACTAGGTGGCTCATTTGCTTTGTAGAATCTACTTTTAGGTGTCCCGCGTGTACTAATGATGAACGGGAGGTCTAATAATTGAATTCCTAAGGGGTAACCATTAATGCAAGCAGGTTACGTCAGAGATGACAATCAGACGGCCACTCACTACATATTCCTCAGTGCTCTCATCTAATGCGCCCCATTGCGTTATGAAATCTTGAGCTTCGACGACATCACGACCAGCTTCTCCATAGATTAGTACGATGTCCGTGTACTCGTCGTTGCTGAATACACCACCGTCGTCGATATGTTTCCAGCAACTGTCGTGTTGTACCACATATGAGCCTATTGCGCTCTCAAATGTGAGGTTTCATAACGCTTTGGGGTGAATTAGACGGGTAGCGATGAGGAAGACGCAGCGAACAGCCGTCCGAATAATTATCCCTTCGTATTCAGACGTAATCTGCCAGCATGCAGTGTGGCCCCTGTGGAAATCAGCCATTAGACATCCCATATAGATGTAGTGTATGCGGGTAACTAATAGTTGGATTGTACGGAGCAAATGAGTCACCTGGTATATGAGTGCCCCTACATTCACTCCTCTGCCAGTAACTGAGTTACGTTTAGTTTCCCATGTGGGAAGCTTGTAGTACATGAAAACACAGGATTAAAGAAAAAGCGAGGGATTAGAACCGTCCTAAATTGCGTGTTATGGTCTAACTGGGAGAAGTTTTATTACATTAAAGCCTAAACAAACACCTTGGTAGAGAAATATGACATAATAAGAGTATTCATTAAATTTTCTTCTGAAAATAAAATGTAAAAATTAGATGTCTTTTTTTTTAATCTTACAAGGTTTGGTAACTCTGGGTTAATTAATAGGTCTACACAATGCATACTTACAACGTAGAAATTCAGCCTCTCTGGATCGTCAAGTTGACCATGATCCGAATAGCCATTCTCCGTGATTAGAATAGGTGGGTAGTTGTACTCCTTGCTGATCCACTGCAGCAGTTTTCTTAAACCCCACGGGACAACCTGCATGCAGAAAACATAAATGTACGTTTCCTGCTGTAGGTTTGCACGTTAGTCAACCTACACAAAATTATTGAAAAACAAGATGTTCAGTAAAGAACATATAGCCTACTTTCTCCTAAATGCATGGGTATTGATATATCTCTTTATCCTTTTCAAGGAGTATAATTGAAAGTTGGTTGTAGTAGCTTGTTGAAATACAACGTGTTATAAGGATATTAAACATGAATATGAGGTGCCCTTTGCTAATGCTAACTCTGTACAAAATTTCATACAATTCGGTTTCACCGTGTTTGAATTGATATGGTGAATCGATTTGCACACATACATGGGCACTATCTGCAAACTATTGGGCAGATGACCTTGTAGGTCAGTCTAAAGATGCTTCCCACAAAAGGGTATGTTGTTGCAAAATTTGGTAGAGATCAAATGATTAGGTTGGTCGTAATTTGATTTAAGCTTTTAACATTTGGGTGGTCGCCGTTCCGTTTCCGTCAAGATGGCGGCGATATAAAACATGACACTGAGGTGCCCTTTGCTAGTGCTCCCTCTGTACAAAATTTCGTTCAATTCGGATTTACCGTGTCTGAATTTTGTGAGGTTTGAAGCCATTTTTCAGTGTTGCCTAAGTAAACAAAAGTTTGGTGCTTTTCAGTCGGTCAACACGAATGTACCCAAAAAGAACTGGGTTGTGCCCTAATCCTGTAATAAATTACATGAGATTAATAAATACACAAGGATGACCAGTTTCGATCGTCAAGCGAACATCATCAGATCCATTACACCTAGGCTATAACATCTATGTTTGAGAATACAGGTGAAAAATATTTCCAATATGTACAATTATTTAGTTGCAGTATTGGTAACGCAACTGTCGGTGTATGCTAATTGTAGTATATCTAATGTTAGGTGAAATGCTAAAATTGTGATAAAAAAAACGGAGTTTGTCTGTTTGGGGTGATTACATGGTTATCCAAAATCAACTATGGTTATACTGTAATAATACAGGCTGATACTTATCCGGTTTGTCTTCCTTACTGGGACTTCGAGCAGTTTCGTGTTCACTCTGGCACCAGTTTTGGTCGACTAACCCGGGTGTTAACTGGACGAAGCTGGTTTTTCCCCTTTCTCCCCCCTTTTGTTCCTATGTGGTTTCTGAGGTCAGTGCAATGTTTATTTGTGAGACGTTGCCAAGTCTAGATAAGAATGTATGTTATTGAATACTGGAAGATCTACAACTATTAAATATGGGGGGCGTGGTGGCTCAGCGGTCTAGCTGTATGCCTCTCACCAAGGCGGTCCGGGTTCGATTCCCGGTCAATGCATGTGAGATTTTCGAAGTGAAATGCCATGTCCTGTGGTTCGGATTCCACGTAAAAAGGAGGTCCCGTGGCTCATAATCACAAGATTCACGGTCACGTAAAACTAGAATCTTCCTTCTTTACAACTATTAAAGACCGTGGAACTGTCTTCGCCACGCGTGGACTAAAAAGCCATTCAACTAAGCGGTACACGGTCTATTGAAGACGTCCCGGCACCTTTATTACTGCCGCGCATACCGGCCTGGCTTTATTGCAGAAAAAAGTACATAGTACACCTGATCCAGATAACATGTACCTATAACCACCACTATCCCCCCCCCCCTTTTATCTAACTTGGCTGTATCGCTAAGTTGTGTCTTGTTTCCGACAGGGTGTGTTTCTTAGTAGAGTGAAAAGGGGTGAACTGTCCATAATAGTGTGTTCATTTAGATTATTGGGATTGTTTCGTTTGGCTAGTGAATCTCGATTGCTTCATTTATGTCGAGAGCTCTGCCTTTCGATTCGTGATGAATTATTTTTAGGTCAGTCTCGATTTTAGTAAAGCTGTGCCCCGTGTCACACATATGTTCGCATACGTGTGAATGTGTTCCGTATCTTATCACATTCCTATGTTCATTATAACGTGTGTCTACTCGTCTTCCACTCTGTCCAATGTAATTAGCTTGACAACCAGTGTCTTGGCATGTAATAGAATATACCCCTGACTTTGAATACGGGTCTTGTTTATTTAGATTACTATTTTGCAGGTGCCTCCCGGTCGTATTGTTCGTTGTGAATGCTATTTTTATGCCTTGCTTTTTGAAAAGATTAGTGATTTTATATGTGTTCGTATTCACATAGTTGAAAGGCGCAAATTTTTTCTCATTACTGTCCGGTTTGGGAATCGTTTTATCTTTATTTTCATGTTTGACTATAATTTGGTCTATTTTTCTTGGCGGGAAATTGTTTTCCTTTGCTATTTGCTTAATGGTTGTTATTTCCTTATTATAGTTGTCTTTTGACATGGGTATGTTTAAAGCCCTGTGCACCATTGAGTTGAACCCCGCTAATTTGTGCGTACTGGGGTGATTAGACTGATTATCGATTGTATGCGAGGTTTGTGTGGCTTACTGTTTTGTTCAAAATTACTGTTATGTTCTTTTATTTTTTGTTTCAGTGACTTTATTTCTTTTAGTTGTTTGTTGTTTTGAATGTTATTGCTTTCGCCGTCTCGTTTGAGGATTTTTTTGGCTTCGTTGGTGGCAAGATTTTTGGTTAATTCCCTGTCTTCTGACTTAATCATCACAAAAGCAGATAAGGGAAATACCTCAGTAATTTTGAACAAAACAGAATACATTAAAAAAAACAGTCAAATTCCTAAACAACAACGAAATCAAGGAATTAACAAAAGACCCCACCAACAAAATCCAAAAACAAATAAAAAGTGCATTAAATGAAACAGAATACCTATTGACCAAAGCTGAAAAATCAAAACTAATAAACATGAACCCGAAAATACCGTCATTGGGGGGACAACCTAAAACACACAAAAAGGAGTGCCCAATGAGACCAATAGTCAATTGTAGGAATGCTCCTATTTACAAAATCAGCATAGAGTTACTAAAAATCTTAAAACACCGCCTTTCCAACGACAAAAACAACTCTGTAAAGAACACAACGGAATTAGTAACAGCATTGAACACCCTACAAATGAAGCCTAGCTTGAGGCTTGTATCTTTCGATATAACTAACATGCACACCAACATTCCTATTATCGATGCAATCAACACTATCGAAAACAACTTAAAATCCAACAATTCGGCAAAAGAAACTGAAGAGATTGTGAGATTACTGAGGGTCGTTCTCAGCCAAAACGTGTTTCAATTCGACAATAAAATGTACACACAAACAGAAGGCCTAGCGATGGGGTCACCACTAAGCGGACTAATCGCTGACATCTTCATTAATGCACTAGAAAATGAGTTCCTAGAAAAGACTTCAACAAAGGGAATAGTAATATGGAAAAGATACTTAGATGATGTAATCTGCATCTACGATACTGAACTAACAAGCGAAGAAACAATTCTCCAATTCATTAAGAGCCTACACCACTCAATCAAATTCACAAAGGAATCCGAAACAGACCGAAAAATAAATTATCTCGACATACCTATTGAACGTAAAGATAACGAACTGTCATATTCCATATTCCGGAAAGCCACACAAACCTCGCATAAAATCGATAATCAGTCTAATCACCCCAGTACGCACAAATTAGCGGGGTTCAACTCAATGGTGCACAGGGCTTTAAACATACCCATGTCAAAAGACAACTATAATGAGGAAATAACAACCATTAAGCAAATAGCAAAGGAAAACAATTTCCCGCCAAGAAAAATAGACCAAATTATAGTCAAACATGAAAATAAAGATAAAACGATTCCCAAACCGGACAGTAATTAGAAAAATTTTGCGCTTTTCAACTATGTGAATACGAACACATATAAAATCACTAATCTTTTCAAAAAGCAAGGCATAAAAATAGCATTCACAACGAACAATACGACCGGGAGGCACCTGCAAAATAGTAATCTAAATAAACAAGACCCGTATTCAATGTCAGGGGTATTTTCTATTACATGCCAAGACACTGGTTGTCAAGCTAATTACATTGGACAGAGTGGAAGACGAGTAGACACACGTTATAATGAACATTGGAATGCGATAAGATACGGAACACATTCAGACGTATGCGAACATATGAGTGACACGGGGCACAGCTTTACTAAAATCGAGACTGACCTAACAATAATTCATCACGAATCGAAAGGCAGAGCACTCGACATAAAGGAAGCAATCGAGATTCACTAGCCAAACGAAACAATCCCAATAATCTAAATGAACACACTATTATGGAGAGTTCACCCCTTTTCACTCTACTAAGAAACACACCCTGTCGGAAACAAGACACAACTTAGTGATACAGCCAAGTTAGATAAAAAGGGGGGGGGGGGGATAATGGTGGTTATAGGTACATGTTATCTGGATCAGGTGTACTATGTACTTTTTTCTGCAATAAAGCCAGGCCGGTATGCGCGGCGGTATTAAAGGTGCCGAGACGTCTTCAATAGACCGTGTACAGCTTAGTTGAATGGCTTTTTAGTCCACGCGTGGCGAAGACAGTTCCACGGTCTTTAATAGTTGTAGATCTTCCAGTATTCAATAACATACATTCTTATCTAGACTTGGCAACGTCACACAAATAAACATTGCACTGACCTCAGAAACCACATAGGAACAAAAGGGGGGAGAAAGGGGAAAAACCAGCTTCGTCCAGTTAACACCCGGGTTAGTCAACCAAAACTTGTGCCAGAGTGAACACGAAACTGCTCGAAGTCCCAGTAAGGAAGACAAACCGGATAAGTATCAGCCTGTATTATTACAGTATAACCATAGTTGATTTTGTATAACCATATAATCACCCCAAACAGACAAACTCCGGATTTTTATCACCATTTAATAGTTTCACCTAATATTAGATATACTACAATTAGCATACACCGTCAGTTGCTTTACCAATAGTGCAACTAAATAATTGTGCATATTGTAAATATTTTTCAAGAGCCTCCGTGGCTTAGGCGGCAGCACGTCAGCCTCTCACCGCTGGGTCCGTGGTTCAAATCCCGGTCACTCCATGTGAGATTTGTGCTGGACAAAGCGGAGGAAGACAGGTTTTTCTCCGGGTACTCCGGTTTTCCCTGTCACAATTTCATTCCAGCAACACTCTCCACTATCATTTCATTTCATCTGTCATTCATTTAATCATTGCCCCAGAGGAGTGCGTCAGGCCTCGGCAGCCGGCACAGTTCATATCCTCGCCGCTAGATGGGGGCTTCATTCATTCCATTCCTGACCCGGTCGGAGACTGGAAGCAGGCTGTGGATTTTCATTTGTAAATATTTTTCACCTGTATTCTCAAAGATAGATGTTATAGCCTAAGTGTAATGGATCTGATGATGATCGCTTGACGATCGAAACTGGTCATCCTAGTGTATTTATTAATCTCATGTAATTTATTTCAGGATTAGGGCACAACCCAGCTCTTTTTGGGTACATTCGTGTTGACCGACTGAAAAGCACCAAACTTTTGTGTCTGAATTGATAGGGGGAATCGATTTGCACACATGCATGGCCGCCATATGCAAACTATTAGACTGATGACATTGTAGTTTGGTCAAAGAACGCATCTCACAAAAAGGCATGTTGTTGCATAATTTAGTAGAGCTCAGATGATTAGCTTGGTCGTAATATAATTTAAGCTTTTGACATTTGGGTGGCTGCCATTACGTTTTCGTCAATATGGCGGCGATATAAAACATGACACTGAGGTGCCCTTTACTAGTGCTACATCTGTATCAAATTTCGTTCAATTCGGTTTCACCGTGTTTGAATAGATAGGGGAATCGATTTGCACACATACATGGCCACCATCCACAAATAATTGGGCTGCTGACCTTGTAGTTTGGTCAAAAGATTCTTCATACAAAAAGGTATAATGTTAAAAAAATTGGTAGAGCTCAGATGATTAGGTTGGTCGTAATTTGATTTAAGCTTATAACATTTGGGTGGCCGCCATTACGTTTTCGTCAAAATTGCGTTGATATAAAACATGGCTCTGTGCCCTTTGCTAGTGCTACCTCTGTACCAAATTTCGTTCAATTCGGTTTCACCGTGTTTGAATTGATACGGGGGAATTGATTTGCACACATACACGGCCGCCATCTGCAAACTATTGGGCTGATGACCCTGTAGTTTAGTCAAAAGACGACCGCCATATAAATATGTGTTGTTGCAAAATTCGGTAGAGATCGGATGATTAGGTTAGTCGTAATTTGATTTAAGCTTTGAACATTTGGGTGGCCGCCATTACGTTTCCGTCAAGATGGCGGCGATACAAAACATGACACCGAGGTGCCCTTTGCTAGTGCAACCTCCGTACCAAATTACGTTCAATCCGGTTTCACCGTGTTCGAATCGATAGGGGGGACATTCATTCAGAGTACGCACTCTTACAGACACACAGAGTCACGGACACACACACAGACACACAATTTTTCGCCCTGTGTTGATCTCATGAGTCGACTTTCATTTTTTGCAAACATCGTAAATAGGATAATAATTGCTGTATTTGGCTCTGAACGTATTCATGTCAACTTCATAGAACACTGACATGTTTGGTGGTTATTTATCCGAGTTCCACCCTTAACAGGACACCATACAATTAAAAATGTGGAAGGAAATTCTGCACAGTTCCTTCAAACTGTACGGCTATTCGTTTGTGTGCCTATAAACTGCACCGGGAGAAAGTAATGTTAATTAAGGCACCAACTATTAGGAAGCCCTCAGAGCTAGAGTATTTAAGAATTTGTATTTCATGGTGAGCAGATAAACGTAGGGTAACCTGTTGGAAGCGTCCTGGTAACCTGAATCCGAGAAGTTCTGACACAGATCACCAAGAACCATCCCTCCTTTCAACAGGCAACTAACATCACTACGCATTTCTGCCACATGTGGCCACAGGCATGCGCGGTTTATTTAATGGTGATTGTTGTTGTTGTGGTTTGAGTCTTCAGTCTTTTGACTGGTTTGATGCAGCTCTCCATTCCTCCCTGTCCTTAGCTAATCGTTTCAACTCTACAGAGCTACCACACCCTACATCCGAGGCAATCTGTTTAACATATTCTAACCTTGGTCTATCCCTACAGGTCTTGTCCTCGACCCTTCCTTCCATAACTAAGCTTGCTATTCCTGGGTGTCTTAGTATGTGTCCTACCAACCTATCGCTTCTCTTCATTAGCAGTCGCCAGAAACACCTCTCCTCTCCCACTCGTTTTAATAACTCTTCGTTTGTAACCCTATTTACTCATCTGATCTTCATAATTTTCCTGTAATACCACATTTCAACGCTTCAATTCTCCTCTTTTCTGCTGCACCAATAGTCCAGGTTTCACTTCCATAGAGCGCCACGCTCCAGACAAAGGCTTTCAAAAATGACTTCCTAATACCTAAATCTATATTCGATGACAAGTTGACAACAATTCCTTTTTTTGTAGAAATGCTTTCCTTGCCTGAGCCAACCTAATTTTTATCTCCTCTTTGCTTCTTCCATCACTGGTTATTTTGCTTCCTAGCCCAATCAACGTTATCAAAAGCCTTTTATAAGTCTACATATTAAATGAACGTTCTCTTATCTTTCCTTATTCTGTCTTCTAAAATCAGCCTAAGACTTAGTACAGCTTCCCTTGTTCCTAAATTTCTCCTGAAACCAAACTGGTCTTCACCCAACACCGTTTCTATCTGGCTTTCCATCCTCTTGTTAGTTATTCTAGACAGGATCTTTGAAGCTGATTGTACGGTAATCTTAAAATCTGTCAGCTCCTACTTTCTTCGGTATAGGGATGATAACATTATCCTTGAAATCAGATGGTATCTCACCTGTCTCATAAATCCTACACACCAAGTGAAATAACCTGATCAGACCATCATCACCTATGCAGCGTAGCATCTCAATCGGTATAACATCTATGCCTGGTGCTTTGTTCCCGCTTAAGTCTTCCAATGTTCTGCAAATTCTGATCTCACTATTAAATCTCCTTTCGCATCCTCATCAATTTCCTCTTCCCTTCCCTTTCCAATTCTCAATCTCCTTTCCCTTATACAAACACTCTATGTTAGCTTTCCATCTCTCAACCTTTTATTCCCTATCTGTTAGAGGCTTTCCACCTGTGTCCTTAATATTACAACACTTAGTCTTCTTTTCCCCAAAAGTATTCTTAATTCTTCGATAAGCTGTGTCTACTTTTCCTAATTTCAGACAATTTTCTACACCTGCACATTTCTCTTTCAACCATTCTTCTTTCGCTACCTTGCACTTCTTGTTAACCTCATTTCTCTGACGTCTGTATTCTGCTTTACCCTCTTCATTTCTTACATTCCTGTGTTTCTGCCTGTCATTAATTAATTTTAATATATCCTGAGTGATCCTCGGTTTTCTGCCTATTCTTTCTTTCCTACCAATGTTTTATTCTGAGGATCTTGTTATTTCATTCTTCAAAAGTGCCCATTCATCTGCAATTGAAGTTTGTTTAGGGTCTTTCATTAGTGCTTCCTTTATATTCTTCTTGAATCTTTTCTTTACATCCTCCTCTTTCGGTCTGTCTATGGCCCACCTTTTTGGCTTTTGACTTTTCTTCAGTTTCTTCAATATAAATCTGTATTTCATAACAACCAGATTGTGGTCAGGGTTTATGTCAGCACCGGGATATGTTTTACAATCCAAAATCTGGTTTCGAAATCTCTGCTCGACCATAATGAAGTCGATTTGGTATCTCCCTGTATCTCCTGGTCTCATCCATGTGTATATTTTTCCATTGTGGTTATTGAATAAGGTGTTCGCTATGACCAACTCATGCCCGGTGCAGAATTCCATCAGCCTGCTTCCTCGATCATTCCTTTCACCTAATCCGAAATCTCCTACTATCTTCCCTTCTCTTCCTTTACATACCACATCATTCCAAACTCCCATTACTATAACAATTTCATCAACCTTGACATACCTCAAAATTTCATCTATTTCTTTGTAGACCTTTTCAACATCTTCATAATCAGTTCGACTAGTAGGCATATAAACTTGCACCACTGTGGTGCACGTAGGTTTTGTATTGATTTTGGCTACAATAATCCGTTCACTATATTGCTCATAATATTCCACCCGCTGTCCAAGTTTCCTACTTAATATGAAGCTTACCCCCTCATAGCCGTTGTGGCTGCCGTACCAAAGTGAAGAGGACCGCCTACCTGAGTCTAGTACGACCGCTGCTAATTCACGCGTGCCCTTCATGGAGCCCCGGCACCAAGGGAAATATCCTTAAGCTAGAACAGATACAAAATCGTGCCACTAAATTCATTCTTTCGAAAAATTCCGACGTAAACTCTAAAATCAGACGCCAAAAATGTAGCCTTCCGTCTATTGAGAACCTATATACCCAAATTGATTTGTTATACCTGCGAAAACTTTTTAATAATACAGACTCATCTGCTATTTTAGGCAAAATTTCCCTTGGCTACCGATCAGCTCAGAAGGGCCGCGGAGTTACGCTGTACGCCCCACTACCCAGGACTGAGTCGTACAAACTGGGTTTTGTAAATAGATCGGTCTGTGCATGGAACAGCCTACCGTGTTCCCTGAAGGCCAGCAACAATAATGCCATTCAGTTCAAGAGGAAGCTGCGGCATTATTTGTTCATCAAGTAGGTTGTTCCTCATAAATTATGCCCCGATTCTTTGTTGTGCTAGTGTTTCCTGTGTATCTCCAATTGCAATATTTATGTGATCTCTTCTCTTGTTGTCCTGCTTTATCCTATATAAATTTACCATCCCTCTAATGTATACTGTAAATAATTTATCATTGCTCGATTCTCACTAATTGCCATCTTGTGTACATATGTAAATATAACCCAGTATATATAGTGCGGGCTCTGACGCATCCCGAATGCGAAGTGGGGCTTTGCTCTTTTCAGAGACTCCCTTCAGTGTAATGTAAATATAGCGTAAGGCACTGATGAATAAATATGAAATATGAAATGAAATGAAATGATTTAGTGCTAATGATCCTATAGCCTCCTGACCAAAAGTCCTTTTCTTCTTGCCAGCGCATTTCACTAATCCCAACTAAATACAACCTCAGCTTATCCATTTCCCTTTCTAAGTTTTCTAACCTTCCACTACCTAGCAGACTTTTAACATTCCACGCTCCGATCCGTAGAATGTCAGAGTTCCTCTTTATTACTTCAGTGATGTTAACCCCCTCTCGAGTAGTCCCCACCCGGAGATCCTACCGGGGGACTAGTTTACTTCCGAATAGGAATTTTACATGGGAGGAGGCCATCATCACATGTAATTATGCATAGAGAGGTGCGGGAAGAGCAATACGGCTGTAGTTTCCCGTTGCTATCACCCGTGCAGCAGAACGCAGTGTAGCCATTAGTTGGCTAATGTTATCAATATCTTTACCGTCTATACGACAAGTGAAGAATTGATTTATTGTGAGTGGCTGATATTCCCTTTCAGAATAAAGCAATAGAGCAGTTCTACTAACAAAAATACAGACCTTCTACTAACAACTAAATACCAAAATTCTACTAGCAAAAATTACTTAATTTCTACCAACAACAAAAGACTACCACTTGAACAGTCCGTCACCAGGCACACTCACATGGACCCTCCCCCATTACAGTCTAATGATAAATATTACAGATAAATTCATCAAATATGTTCATATTTGAGAAGGGAGCAGGTGCAGTCGAAATCAAACAAGGGATCACAAAGGGGCGCACGGTACGTGACATTTCGCAGCTTTCTCTTAGCGCGAACAATAGGGCGCAGCTCACAGCCGCAGCACATGTTCAACAGATGTGATGGAACAAGGAATCGAGGACGCTCAACCCTGAGAGGGGGAGATAACCGATTAAACGACAAAGTGCAAAATAGGTGCCGCCCACTTAAGAGAAATTAGAGAAATAATTAACGTACAAAATTATGAGTTACAGCATTGGAAAGAGGTCGATTTTAGCCTCAATAATGTTATTTCAAAAGTCACGAAACATCAGTATTTGAATTAATTCGGCACAAGAACTGGGGGAATAGAAATTTCGAATGAACCAATCAGAAATTGTGGGCGGATGGACGTTGCAAATGACCGCGAATTCCTTGGACAATGAAAATTACTACGGAGACATTGGAGACAAGAACAATCGATTGAACCACATTATATCGTCATACGACTGTTGCTCTAGATTTTAATTTTGAGAATCCCCTACTCCCAAGGATTTCCTAGCCCGACCTTTAAAGACCCTGATGAAAGCCCATAAAGACAGTCGATTTCTGACCGCCGAAGAGGCGAGAGCGTATGCCGGTCCACGGAACGATGCAGTGAAAATTTTATAAGTATAAAGCCAGTCGATTTGTATCGCCTGATGGGCGACAGCTAACGCCGGTGTGTGGCCCGCAAACAACGCCAAACTGATAAGTATTGAACAGTACATTTCTATCATCGCAGTATAGCTATTCACCTGTGCGAACGTCAAGGTGTTGCAGTAACATTCATTTACATGATAGTGGCGCGATATGCAAATTTGTTCGGCACAAAACCAGTACGAGTGAAGTCCGTAATTTGGAAGATAGCCACCCGTGCTATAATCAGATTCAGTAGCGTAGGAAGCTAGATGGACGAGTGGCTGCATTGAGTAGGTCATGCCTTAGCTATAGTTTATATGAGGCGCTCTGCTAAGGTAAAAACAGTGCATAATCGTGTGAAAGTTTCATGGTGATCCTTCTATTTTTCATGAGACTGAAATTGTGTTAAGATTGTCCTACCACAGCAAAAGAACATGTACCTCAAGAGCCAGCGGAAGGAACGTCAATACGGAGGGATTAGCCGAGACGTTATCATGAGCTAAGTACCATATTTTGGGGCGTGCATGAGCATGATGTTCATTACAACAGGTGTTGGATAGGTTAGCCACAATGATAAGCCATTATAATTAGTAGGGGCTACCGGAACAACAGGTCGGAGTGGTGTGCAACGTGTACATATTTATTTGTTAGAGCTTAGTGTGTGTTTTTATCATTTGCTTGCGTGATCATGATTTTGTTGTTTGATTTGATTAAGGGTTATTTTATTTGTTTGTTGGATGCACGATTAATGGGATCAAGGGGTTTTCAAGTGCATTGGCACAACCATAAGCGTAGTATGTGAGATTGGAGGGAACCATTCAAGGATATAACAGGCCAATTCTATTAATGCCATTTGAGCCTGAGCTCAAAGAGATAGGAGCTGACGACCGTTGTCAAGGTAAGGGACAACTTAAGATTGGTAGGAGAGACTGCAGCCACACTTGGTAAATTGATGAGGTTGAGAGTTATTATGAACCGAGCTGAGGATGCAAATTAAAAGGTAAAACGGAGGTACATGCATTCCCGCGGTGCTTCAATGAAAGATTTTGGTAGCGGAGGTTCGTGCCAGCGGTCTTCGAAATGGTAAGAGTGAAGCGGAGGGGAAATGCCCGCAATTCTTCGATGAAATAATTACGGTAAGTAATGCTACTCCTTGTGATTGTGGGAAGAAGTGTTAGAAATGACTTCTTCACAAGACGGAGAGAATTATTGCGTTCGGCTAGGTTCCCAGTTGAGTTTCGAGGGTAAAAGCCAGGTATGCTTTCTCCCTACTGTGCTGGCTGTGAGTCTTTTGTTCGAGGGAGGTCATCGACCACTGGAGGTCTTGAGGGAGTGTTTGTTTTGAAAACAGAATGGCTTGTTGTCTCGCAGTAATCAGCCACATGCACTTGGCCATTTCATATTCATGTCGGGATTTTCCTCGACTTTCCCGGGGATTGTTTAATTCAACTCGCTTCAGGAAGCGGAGTTTTCCCGTGCATCCGTGTAAACAAATTTGAGATTGATATCATCATGGGGCATAGGCCACCATTGTAAGTAGGGATGATTCGTGCAAATATTTTCTCATGTTTTGTTGTTAAAGATTGTCATTTAAGCTTGGAAGGGCTTGGGCCCTAGCTTTAGTCATTAATTTTATTAATGTTATTTATTGTAGTTTTATGCACACTCGACCTGTAACCGGGAATCACCCTGCGACGATCATGACCGGATTATTGTGAAGATGGAAATGATCGAGAAAGGGAACTTATCCAACACACCTGTAGGCCACAATTACAAATGAGAATGCGCTATTAATTAGCTAGCCTGACATTATTGATGTCGATTGTATTTGAACATAACAGTGATTTGTTGTTCCTTTTGAACAGTTAAATACATGTGGTCATGTGACATTTGTGTCGGCCTATATTTTTGAGGAGTCCAGTGTTTAACCTATGAGCTTAGTTATTTGATTTTTCAGTAACGTAAGGAGATTTTGATTTGTTTTTCTTAAGGGGGGGATTTAACTTGATTAGGATGTTGTTTTATGAATACATATTGTTGTTTTTAAGATACCTCTGGCATATTATTTTAGTGTAAGCTTCCCGTGATTCTTAATATAAAATCCCAGGATGTTGAGTGCAAGTTTAGAGCCACGCAGACAGAGCACCCCACAAGATAAGAGTCTGCATCCTGGAGGACCCGAAGGATACAATATCTAATAAACAATGTAACTGTAACCAGGCACACTCACATGGACCCTCACACATCACAGTCTAATGAAACAATGAACTATATCTAATAAACAATGGAACTCTCACCAGACACACTCACATGGATCCTCACACATCACGATCTAATTAAACAATGAACTAGGATATCTAAAAAACAATGTAACTGTCACCAGGCATGCTCACATGGACCCTCCCCCATTACAGTCCAATGAAACAATGAACTACTACAGTTCTACAGTCTAGAATGATTTAGAAGGTTTAAATTTAGCAATGCTCCAAATTGAAGGAAGAGAAGAGGATTTTAAGGAATAAACACTTATGACTCAAACTAACAACATTTGAACGAAAAAATTACACCATAACTGACAAACAAAGGGCAGCCAGGTCGGACAGGATGAAGACATTTTGGGAGCAGAAGAAGAAGATGTAAAGCCGAATCTCTAATTAACACTCGTCACCAACTTCCAAAGGCAATGCCTTGTCTCCGCAACCATTGTTCTCTTTCTTCAGCACCTCGTTTCATTTCACAGTAGGGACCATAATGAAGAGTTTGTGTGATATCTAACTAATAGACCTAAATGTATGTAGACTGATTAAAGTGCTCCAATGTGGGCCTAAACTATGTATATATATATATATATATATATATACATACGAAGAACGCACTATATTGTTGCACACCTCAATCCCTTCTACCCAAATGAAGCACACCACACATCAGTCGCCACGTCCATCCTCCCAACATAATCTCCTTGCAACTTCATGCACTCCCGCCATCGATGCGTCAGTCTCTCCAGACCCCCCCCCCCCCCCCCCCCGAAACCACTTCCTCCGAACGCCGGGCACCCATGCCTTGACAGCTGTGTCCAGTTCTGCAAAACGGCGACCTTGCAATAGAAGCACAGGGGCAGTCCACCGCCAAAGAAATGTCGAACAGTGCCATCAGTTGGCAAGCGAATGGCGACAGTGTTCTGGGACACAAAGGGCACCATCCTTATTGACTGGCTGGGATTGGGGGCCACGAATAACAGTGCTGCATATGTGGCAACCCTTAAGCACTTACGTCGTGCCATTCAAACTAAGCGGTCAGGAAAATGGGCTAAAGGTGTGAGCCTTAAGCAATACAATATATCATACCAATCACTACTGTAAAGTTAGTCACTATCAATCGATTGTACCAATCACTTAAACACAATATCATGTTACAAAAATTATGTACCGTACCGTATATGCCAATCTGCATCTATGCTACTTGGGCTCTAGCTTATTGGGACCTATGTAATTAAGTGATTAAATAAATTAAAAAAACTGTCCCATTCATATACGTTAAGTTGGGCTCTCACAGTAATTCACCGGACTATCCTAATACATAATCTAGCTAAAAATTATATTGAATTAAGAATACTGCGCCGGAATGAAACAATAAAGCTCACGAGTATCAAAACTGCTAATAAACACAAGCACACATGCCCATAACCAGAACGACTTGTTCTTCTGACATACAGTATGTCGAAGAGTCGGCGATAGTCGGCGAGATGTTACGTTACAAGTTGAGAACTTATTACCATGGACGTTTACAACATAAACAGAATTTAGTTGGTGACACTGGTATTTTCCTCTCCCTCAGCTCTCGACAGAAGAAAACAAAACAAAGCCAAATCTATATAATTTTAATGATATCTGTACATCCCATGCACATGGACCTTGAGCAAACCTCGTGAATATAATGCTTTAAACCAACACGGAATACAGCTGTGACGAATGACTTTGTATTCTTTGTGACTGCCTGTGTATCACATATGACGTGAGAATTTGTATCGTATGTACCATTTGCTTACTTATGTATTAACAGGAGATTCAGACATTATTTAATCATGTGGCTTTCACAAGCGGTAAAAAAGTAAGTCAGTCTTATACAAGGCCACCTTTGATTTTCTTTTCAAGAACTATGCTCTAACCTCTTAGGGCAGCACTCGCCTCCTGGTGATTCTCGTCCCTAAACCACCTCTTCTTACCACCATATTCTTTGCATTTTGGATACATCACATCGGTTGGTTGGTTCCTCAGTTTAAGGGCTGCGACAACGCGGTCATGTAGCCACGTGTACTTTGGGTGTGTGTAGAATCTATCTAATAACCGGTGTTAATTGTGATGGCTGTATTAGTGTGTGTTAGCCTATCTGTCTTTAATTCAAGTAAGGACTGCAGACATTCAATTTTCAAGTAGTTCCAACTTTTGCTACCAAACGCCACCGTCAACGATCAACTAGTTCTGAATTTGATTACTAGATGCCACCGCAGTCATCTCCTGGCGACGAACGTTTGAACCTAAAAGCGTTAGTCAAATCTAACCTATAATTTAGCTTCACACAAGTGTAATTAGTGGAAGGTTCTTTATCAAGCCATAAATCTATGACATGGGACCGCCGGCTTTACTTGCCCTCCGAAGGAAGGCATACTGAGGGATTTTCAACGCTCTTAAAAAATCCGACGACTTCGGCCGGGTTTGAACCCGTGACCTTGAGTATAGAAGCTCAGCATGCTATCAACTGCGCCACCGAAGCCGCCCCTATGAAGTTCCTGTCCGCCCTCAAACATAAATAAGAATTTATTGCAGCTAATAGCCACTAATAATACAAGATTTGGTTGAACAAAATTTCGTTAGTCCAATATGTCTCTTAGCATACCTGATGCCTATCACAAATCTTCTTGCACAACACACAAATACATTTTGTATTCGGCATGTGAAACACTTTTTTGGTACACACTCTGTGATGAGAACCATATGTTGCCAATCTAATTACTGTGTCTAAATTCATAATTCAACGTCGGTTGATACCCTGCTCAGAAAACGCATACCAATCAGAACATACCCAACTCTAAGACAAACGTGAGCAAAAACTCAAACAAGCACTCAGAAACAAAAATTAACGAGAAAAATCCACTCAGAGGCTCTTCACAACCAGAGTGACGAAATAACCAAAACCAGAGGCATCAAGTGATAAAGGCTGTTTCTGCAATCAAGGAAATCATCAAATCCGCAACGCCATACCACATATAGAGAGGATAAACCGTGGTTCAACGTAAGAATGCTATATACAACGCAAAACAACCTTACAGACACTGCATAGAGCTAGAGACAGTAATCAAAGAGAAGCTCTCGAAGAATATTCAACCGAATGGAAAATACACAAGAAAATGCTGATAGAAAAATAAATCAACACAAAGAATGAGAAGCCGAATGCATAGCAGAAGAAGCAACTAAAAATCCTTTCATTGCTCTGTCCACCAAGAGAGGTAGCTATAACACAACCATACAAATGGACACAATGGGAAAACCACTTCTCCAAAAATCCTCAACGTACAGCGAACAATGCCAAAAGATAGCACAAGCACTAGGACCAGAGCTAATAACATCAAATTCACCAGAGGAGGTCAAAAACTCAATTATCAAGATGAAAGATAAAAAAGCAGCGGGCTATGATGGGATCTACAACAAGTAAATCAAGGCTGCGGAGGAATGGCTTACAGAAATATAAGGCGGAAAACCGTCAAAGCAATCTTGCCTTGCTTAGTCGTAATTTCTTTATTCCACCAAACATAGTGTCTGTTTTGCTCCTGTTTCCCGCCGAGGCGCTTTGAGCTTTGCCCCTTACCACGACGATCCGAAAAGGTACATTTTCGAACTAGTATTTATGAGCCCGGTTTAAAACTGAGGTAAAATACTTTGAGACACAACACACAAAATCATTAATCATGCCGAGTAACAACAGTGCATGTTCCTTTATCTCTGAAACAAACATGGTAAAATAACTCAACTCTTTCCTCGCATATTTCGCGTTTTAAGCGCACCCTGTGTTGCGCCGACAGAGTTCGAAAAGCAGTGATCACGTGATGTCAGAAGTTAGACATTCGGCGCCACGCTTGTGTCGTGTTTACCCAAATCGGTGGAGCTCCAGTATTTCATCAGCTTCTGTCTAAACTTTGCTGAATACTTTGTTTACATTTGTGAAGTTTGTACTTTGTCACTGCTCGTCGTACCTACTTCAAGCTGCTCTGCAGAGAGTAGTTTTCGGTGATGAAAAGGGTTAAAGACTAACTCCGATCTACGATGGGACAAACAGAGGCGGCTCGTGGGCTTTGATGAGGGCGGGGCACGGCAGGTATCAGTTTTGCTAAAACACATGACCATAATTCTCGATGTTAGTTATTGTTGTTTTAAGGGGGAGGAATTACGAGGTCATCTGCCCCTAATCCTCGATGTTGACCCGTGTCATGAGTGAACTATGAAACCACTGTTGAGTGATTTGGTTATGAGCGTTATCCTCATCATGCCTTCCTTTCCCAACTCAAGGCACAGATAATTAAGTACAAATCCGGTCAAATAAACAGAAAATAACGCAGGTTACAATGTAATGAACACACACAATAAGTAGGCTAGGGTACACGGGATTGATTACCACGAAATAAAAATAGAAACAAAATCAGAGTTATGCCAAGTAAAAAAAAAAGCTTACCTGATCGTTCACTTCTTGTAGAATAGTTCGATCCTCCTATTTTTAGCAGCAGCAAACTCCTCTATCACGCGTGTGTTGAAATCTGGGATACGGTTTATCATTCTCTTCTCCATCGACTACATTGCAAGTGCAGACAGTCTATCAGCCCCCATAGAATTTCACAGGAAAGTGTTTATCCTCTTCAAAGTAGAGAATGACCTTTCGGTCTCTACAGTCGTCATTGGGATAGTAACAATGATTTTTAAAAGTATCACACACTCTGAAAATATGCGCAACTATTATTGTTATTAAAGAACTGCAGAAGTGGTGCCACACCGGTAGCATTACGCAAATCTTCACGACAGTACAATACCTCCAACTCCGTTCTCAGTTTCGGACCATTTGTTACACGGAAGAATGTAACGGCTGTCTGGAAATCTCTCTCTGGAAATTCAATGGAATAGTATGGAAATTTTTCAGCTAGAAATAATTTTGAAGCACACAAGTGATCCGAAAACTGAAACCTGTCATTAATGCTACAAACCAGAGGCGTAGCGCCCTAATACGCCGATACGCCGGGCGTTCCCTGATTTGAAAAATTAGAATGTGTATTCATTAATGAGTAAAAGATAACATTGTTTTATATTTTATATAAATGCAGCGTTAGCATATTACATGGCGCTACGTTATTTTATGTTATTTTATCCCCCCCCCCCCCTCATATAACTAGTCTTAGCTCGGCTGTGGTCTATGCTGTGCTTTGCTTTTCTTGTCTTCATTCAACGTACGCCAGCGCTTCTTGGCGTCAAGAGATATTGTATCACCCTGGCCAGGCTACGTTGCAGCGCATGCGCGAGTTCATCCTGCTTCCCGGAAGAGAAGTGTTACCGTACGCTGGCGTTTGGTGGGCGTCAGCTTTGAATGATCTGTTCTGCTAACTCAATGGCCCGATCGCTGCGCTAGTGCTAGTTTAGAACGAAGGAACTGTAGAAGTGCAGTTTCTTTTAATTATGCGTGTGTGTGTTTAATGCTGCCAATATGACTGAAGTAAGTTCACTTGACTCTAATGTTATTAATTTTTAAAGGCAACTCCTTCGAGCATTTTATCATATGAACAGCGATGTGAATTTAAAACAAAAAGACCAATGCCAAATTTATCAATTACCGTAAAGAAGTTGGTAAAAATCGCACACGGGGTTTTCAGCTTTCTTGGTATGACAGGTTTTCCTGGCTAACTGGGTGTGTTGACAAAAAACAAAAAGGTTTTGTTACGATTGCCTTATGTTTGGGGCGAAAGATGGTGCACAGAAGGATTTTCGGACCTGAGTAATTTAATTTTAAAAGTTGTAGAACACCAGTCTTCAAAACACCATTTGTTACATTGTGCAGCATTTCATCTGCTAGGTAAAACTCGCATTGAGCATGAATTATCTGAAGCCGCTCGACTACAAGCAGTAAAACATAATGAGATCGTGTCTTCAAACAGGCAGTACGATATTTGCGACGACTCATTCAATCTGCAGTATTTCTCAGTACACAAAAACTAGCCTTCCGTGGGCATAGAGAAGATGAAAGTTAAAGGGAATTATTTGCAATTGTTGACTCTGCTCGCTCAAAATGAATCGATAGTTGGAGACCATTTACAGTCATCATCATTATTAAAAGGAACATCTCCAGACATTCAAACTGACTTGATTGAAGTTACAACAATTGCATTACCGTATATGAAGAAATCAAATCAGAAATAAATGAAGCCCCGTTTCTCTCTATACAAGCAGATGAGACATTAAACGTATCGTGTAATAGCTGTAACGTGTTTTCCGAGGGTATTTTACGCCACTGACATAAGTCAGTAGGAAGCCATTCAATATTTATTTACGCGGCAAATTGTTCAGCCAAGAGAAGTTTTCATGTAACTTATTATTATTAAGGTATTTTTGGAGCGTTTTTTTAATAAAATTATAAGTATACAGATAGGTTTTCGATGTTATAGAAAACACTATCAAGCGAATTATTATGAACAACATTATCGCGGAAAATTATATGATTACGGAATTTTACGGAGTTTCGTCAGAGTTTGTAGAGAGAGATGAGTCACTGGGAATTCGGCTACAGGTTTATTCTTGTCGAGAAGCGTGACGCAAGCGGGGTTGCTGCTTCAAGAAAAGGCGAAATGGCCTGGAACGGTAATCGACATCATCGTCGCGCCGAGTGTAATGACCCGGAGGAGGGGAGTATCGCGTGGTGGCTCAGCCAATCAGTGGAGAGCGGGCGTGAAGAAGACGGAACAAGAGAGGGGAGGCGAGGAGTGCATATATGGTTTGCGCGCCGAGGATACAGGGCGATAATCTTTGTAAAACTTGACCGTTGTGGTTGCACGCGTGGTTGGTTCCGATGTCATCGGACCATGAATTAACATATCTACAAGTATCTCTTCAACTAACGAAGAAGATGACGACGTCCAGAAGGCTATGGGAAGCTCTTCAGCATCCAGTACGAGGGAAATGCTACGGCAATTTCCAATGGTAAGCGCGAATGACTCAGAACTACATAATCTCTCGTTTCTTTGTTTCATATTCAGTATTTCAGTAACTTCATAGCTTGGGAATAATAGTAAACTCTGTAATTCATCCGACTCCGTTTTCACGTAATTCTCTAGCGGTAATGTTCAAATCGCAACGCTCCAATTTAAATTTAAAATATATTATTATTATTAATAATTTTGCCATACTAGTTTTATATAATAAATTCATTTCTTTTAACCATGCAATCTTTGCTTTCAGTAGGTAGCATTAGATATAGACCAAATTCCTTCTCCTGATACAATTGTTAGTTGGGTTAATGATCAAATCATACCACGATCTGAGTGAAAAGATTCTTGAAGGTGTTCTACCAGAGCTAGGTGTTGTTAAATATAAATTTAGATTTCAACATAGCGTTGAGGTCTTGGCGCCCAGTAATACAACATATCTTAGTCAGAGAAAACATTACATTTGTACGCACAACGTGCACTATAGGAAACAGTTACACTTGTCACCCAACAGTGAGGGCTATAGAAACCATTACATTTGTCGCTACCAACATGGGGCCGAAAACCTAATAACATTTGTGGAAGGAGAAGGGTATATATTTCAGTGCCTGTATTTTGGGGGTTTTTCATTTATCGGTGTGTATCAGCATGGGTAGTGTTAAGGAAGAGATGAAGTTGCGTAGTGGTCACCAGTTGGATAGTGAAAATACGAGCAGTATGGCTAGTCTTGGAAATGAAAGCAGTACAGGGATGTCGGAGGTAAATCCCGATACTGAGGGGGGTAATCAAAACAGTCAAGCAGGGTTAGAGAGTTTGCTTCTTCAGTTTATGCAACAAAATAAAATAAGTACAGACGCTTTAAATGCTAAACTCGAACAAAATAATGCTAAACTTGAACAAAATAGTAGGGAAAATAAAGAGAGTAATAGGGAGCTGAGTGATAGTTTAAATACTAAATTAGAACAAAACAGTAAACAAATGAGTAATAAATTAAGTGAGAAATTTGAGGAGAACAATTTAAAATTAGATAAAAAATTTGAGCAGATTAGAGGAGAAATCAGAGGGGTGATGGAAGAGAAGGCTATAGAAATTGTAGCAGATGTAGACAGAAAATTAGGAAAAGTACAGGAGGAGTTAGAAATTAGAATCAGTACACAGGCTGAAAATTTAAAAGAACTAGTGCAACTTGAAACACAGCAGGTCAAAAAGCAATTGGGGGGAGAAATTGATAAGATTCAGGTAGCAACTAAAGAGGTTAAAGAACAGCTGGGGGGAAGAATTGATAAAGTACATGCAGAAATAATCACTGAAGTTAATGCTTTAAGGGAGAGGAATAAGGAAAGCATTAATGAGATTAATGAGAAACAAGCTCAGTTAACTGGTAAAGTTGAAGCATCGGAAGGGAGCATTAGGTTAACTGTAACTAATATTGAAAGAAAAGCTGAGGAGAAAATTGCTGAATTAGAACAGAAGTTGAAAGCTAGAATTAGGCAGGAAAATAGTCAGTGTAGGCCAGTTTATGTGAATAGCACACACAGGGAAATAGAACTAGGCAAATTCAGTAATCGGCAGGGTTGTCCAATGGAGTTCATGAATACAATAGAAAATAAATTCGGGGAGAGGTTGGAAGATGGTAGTATTGAGTGGTGCCAGGTAGTTGAGATTTTAGAGCAAGCGTTTGTAGGGGAAACAAAAAACTGGTTTGCTGTCTACAGAGACAATTTCGAGAATATTTCAGATTTTAAAGTTAAATTTTGTGAAAAATTTTGGAATGAGGTAATTCAGTCTCAGCATCGTGAGGGAATTGTGTGTGGGAAATATAACCCGAGAGGAAACTACACTATGACCGAGTACTTTTTAGGACAGGTATTGACGTGTAAATATCTGGATGGTTTGAAGGAGGAAAGTGATGTAGTAAGGCTATTACTAAGACATTTTCCATATAGGATCAAAGAAGCTGCCTGTATCCAAAATGTTAAATCTATTTCACAGGTGGAAAATTTATTAAGTACATTCGATGCTCTGGGAAGAGGTGGTTACGAGGAGAATTTCGGTAGGAACCAGGGTAACCATAATAACAGGCCTAATGAGAATAGGAATCAGGAAGTTCAAGGGAACAGTGGCGAAGGGGCCAACGTTCAAAATAGGGGGAACCAAAATAATAATAATAATAATCAGCAAAATCAGTACAGAGGAAATGGGTATGGTACGAACTACCAAGGTAGAAATAATGATTTCAGGGGAAATCAAGGCCGAAATAATGATTTTAGGGGTAACCAAGGGAGGTATAATAACAATAATAATTATAACCAGAACAGGGGTCAAGGAGGGAATCAGCCCAATGGTAATAACGGACAGAGAGATACCGTTAACACAACCCAGAACAACCAGACCAGTGCAGTAGTGAGTAGTACTACACCAAGTGGTAGCCATACTTTAAACACGAACCAGGCTGCGATGTAAGGTCAGAAACTCAGCCTGTAACATGCCCTGTCCATACACCTATACAGGAACCCTATAACCTAAATGTAAGAAATGAATTATTACGTGAACTAAATGACGAAGGTATTATTCAGGAGGTGGTTAGTAAGAGCCCCATAGTTAAATTTAACGTGTCCGAGGCGTACACAGATGTTTTAATTGATAGTGGTTGTATGAAGAGTTGCATAAGTAGTGCATTTTATGATAAAATGAAAGGAACTGGAGTAAATTTTGAGGAGATGCCAATTAAAAGCACTTTTGTTATCACAGCTGATGGGAAGAGGTCTAAAGTAATTTCTAAGCAAGTTTTAGTAGACATTAAAATTAATAATCATGTAGAAAAGCAGATTTGTCTTGTAATTCCAAATTTAGTATTCAGTGTTACCTTAGGTTCAGAGTGGCTAAGTAGAGTGTCTGGTAACTTATGTTATGATGTAGGGAGTTTGAAATTTAAATGGGGAGATTCTGAAGTAGAAGTAGCGTTCAATGACCATATTCAGAGAAATAGTGTTGTAGGTGTGATTTGTACTTTAAATGAGATATCGCCAGCCGTAGAGCGGGGTTCTCCATGTTTTGTGGGCAGTGTGATTACGAACGGTAGTCTAGAGGACTCGTTACGTGATGCTGCATTTCAGGGAAATATAGAGGATGAACAGTGTGTTCGGCTCTATGATGTATTATTGTGTAATAGGAGAGTTATTGAGGATCGCATTGGTATGGCCAATTGCTATACACATTCATTGAAAGTTATTGATAGGTCAGTATTTACAGGACATAGATATCCTGTACCTTTCGCTTATCAGAGTGCAGTTGAGGCACAAATTAACCAGATGCTTGAAGATGGGATTATTGAGCACTCTAACAGTCCATATGTTAATTCTTTGATCACGGTACCCAAGGCCGACGGCACAGTTCGTATTTGTTTAGACGCTCGTTTGGTTAACAGTAGAATTAGTTCAGATCAGCTGAAATCTATGTCAATAGAGGAATTAATGCAAACATTTGAGGGGAAGAAGTATTTCACCTGTGTAGATTTGAGTTCCAGTTTTTGGCAAGTGCCCACTTATGTACGAAGATATACCATTTACAGCTTTTAGTCATAAATATAACCTTTATCAATTTTGTAGAACACCTTATGGGTTAAAGAGTAGTTCAGCAGCTTTAATTAGGGCTTTAAACATCGCATTAGGGGATGACACAGGAGAGTTTGTAACCATTTACATTGATGATATGGTAATTAGTTCTCGCAGTTTTGAGGAGCATCTACGTCATTTAGATATAGTTTTTCAGAAGTTAGATCAGGCAGGGTTCACTTTGAAGCTGTCTAAGTCGTCATTCTGTCAGTAAGAAGTGACTTTTTAGGTCATAGAGTGTCGGGTAGAGGTGTGACACCAGAGGAAAGTAGGGTTAGCATGTGTGGACAGTAGCAACAGGGCATCGTTACAGACACTGAGAAATATGCTAGTGGAGCAACGTGATGACATTAAGGATGTGTCATAAAGTGAGTGTGTATAGCTGGCGAGCCAGCCTATCAAATGAGTAAGTGTGGTATTTGGTGCGTGGAAGATCTGGTCTTCCAGGCAGGCGTATCAGTAGTCACACAGGGGGTAGTATGTAAGTAATTGAGAGTTTTTAAGGTACAGGGAAATATGACGGGATTGTCGGATGCTCTTGAGCACTAAAATGTCTCGATACACCAAGGCCAGAATTTGGTAGCGCTGGTGAATTCCCATTTGTCTCCTAGAGATGGGTGAGCGCTTGAACAGGGTATTTTTGCTTAAGGCGTCCACGAGACAAGAGATGGGCCACCAGAAGGCGAGACAGTCCTTCATGAAACTCATACATAATAGCACACGTGATTTCTGTTTACGGCCTCGCCATGTAAGAATTGTAAGTGTGTAATTTAAGGTAATTAGTACAAAGGTATTATTTGAGTGAGGAGAACTGGTCTGAGTTGTGAACTAGTATTAAGTAGAATTTGGTCTACGGGAACTTAAGAAGACAGGGCGATTACGGCACAGAAATATTTGGTGTTATATGTAATGCGCACTTACTGTGGTTTTTTTTTCAGAAGTCAATATTAATTTTGTATAAGATACATAGAGATTAAGTATTATGGTCACGATGCGCTGCCACAATAGTGTGATCGTGTGCTCAGTGAAATCAGTGAGACTACGTTTCACCAGATGGAAGCGACCTCCAGTGAAATTAGGAAGTTCTGTGGTGATATAAATATATCAGAACACCTTTGATGCGTGTGATATGACATCATATATACACAGTGCTCACACATTATTTATGTATATCTTTCCCAACATAGAGATATTTGAGAGGCGGAAATATCCGAGGAACATTAATCTAAGTGAAAAACATTGGACTGATTGCACAGGGCAATCCAAAATGATAACGGACTTTGACGCAAAGTGCGTAAAGAAAATTATGAGTGTATATATATGTAATTTAGGGTGATTTAATTTATGTAGTATGTATTTTGGATGAGGATTTAATAACATGTCTGGGATAATCGCATGATGGACCGTCGTCACGGTAAATCATCCGATGATCCGAGGCGAATATGTAACGTGTTTCTCGAGGATATTTTACGCCACTGACATAAGTCAGTAGGAAGCCATTCAATATTTATTTACGCGGCAAATTGTTCAGCCAAGAGAAGTTTTCATGTAACTTATTATTATTATTAAGGTATTTTTGGAGCGTTTTTTTTTATAAAATTATAAGTATACAGATAGGTTTTCGATGTTATAGAAAACACTATCAAGCGAATTATTACGAACAACATTGTCGCGGAAAGTTATATGATTACGGAATTTTACGGAGTTTTGTCAGTTAGAGTTTGTAGAGAGAGATGAGTCACTGGGAATTCGGCTACAGGCTTATTCTTGTCGAGAAGCGTGACGCAAGCGGGGTTGCTGCTTCAAGAAAAGGCGAAATGGCCTGGAACGGTAATCGACATCATCGTCGCGCCGAGTGTAATGACCCGGAGGAGGGGAGTATCGCGTGGTGGCTCAGCCAATCAGTGGAGAGCGGGCGTGAAGAAGACGGAACAAGAGAGGGGAGGCGAGGAGTGCATATATGGTTTGCACGCCGAGGATACAGGGCGATAATCTTTGTAAAACTTGACCGTTGTGGTTGCACGTGTGGTTGGTTCCGATGTCATCGGACCATGAATTAACATATCTACAAGTATCTCTTCAACTAACGAAGAAGATGACGACGTCCAGAAGGCTATGGGAAGCTCTTCAGCATCCAGTACAAGGGAAATGCTACGGCAATTTCCAATGGTAAGCGCGAATGACTCAGAACTACATAATCTCTCGTTTCTTTGTTTCATATTCAGTATTTCAGTAACTTCATAGCTTGGGAATAATAGTAAACTCTGTAATTCATCCGACTCCGTTTTCACGTAATTCTCTAGCGGTAATGTTCAAATCGCAACGCTCCAATTTAAATTTAAAATATATCATTATTATTATTATTAATTTTGCCATACTTGTTTTATATAATAAATTCATTTCTTTTAACCATGCAATCTTTGCTTTCAGTAGGTAGCATTAGATATAGACCAAATTCCTTCTCCTGATACAATTGTTAGTTGGGTTAATGATCAAATCATACCACGATCTGAGTGAAAAGATTCTTGAAGGTGTTCTACCAGAGCTAGGTGTTGTTAAATATAAATTTAGATTTCAACATAGCGTTGAGGTCTTGGCGACCATTAATACAACATATCTAAGTCAGAGTAAACATTACATTTGTACGCACAACGTGCACTATAGGAAACAGTTACACTTGTCACCCAACAGTGAGGGCTATAGAAACCGTTTCATAGCCAGATGAGCATAATATTTAGATATTATGTGGATGATAGAATAGAGGAGAGATTCGTCGTCTTTTATGACGTTTCCAGCTCCGGGATTGTCGGAAGTCGTGCACAAAGTTTTACTATACTGGGAAGTAAATGGAGAAAAAGTCGTAAGCCATGCATTCGATGACGCAGTTTTAATGCCAGGCAGAAAAGGAGTAGTTCAAAAGCTAGTAAAACAGTTTTGCCCATATGCTCTTTTCATCCATTGTTATGCCCACAAATTAAATTTGGTACTTCTACATGGCTCGAAAACAATAAAACAGGTTTGTTTGTTTGTTTGTCTGTGCCTTGACTGCTTTTCACAGTTTTTTCAGCAAGTATTTTAAAAGGACAGTTTTGTTGACCGAAAGAGGATTTAAGCTTCCACAAGCTAGCAATACGAGATGGAATTTTCATTCGAGGGCAGTTTTCAGCATTATGAAACATTTCCAAGGATTGCACTGTATTTGTGATGAAATTATTGATGATGAAAATTGTGAATTGGACGACGACCCTGTGAACTGTGCCATTCGTCTCAAAATACATATGGATGACCCAACCTTTGTATATTTGCTATGTGTAATCGAAGCTTGTTTCATTTACACTGATCATCTTTTCAAATTGTTACAATCATCGACAGTGAGTATTGTAACTTGCCATAATGAGATAGAGGCTGTCGTCAAAAGCATATCAAACGTAAGACATGAAGTTTTCACTGACAGATGCGTTCAAAATAAGCATCCAGTTGAATGAAAACGTAATGTATGATGGCAAGAAAAAGAACACTTTGAGAGTGTTGACTTTTGAAATAGTAGATTCACTAACAGCTCAAATGAAGAGTAGATTTGAAGATCTTACTCATCTAAATTTCATTGAGTTAGCACAAGAAAATAAGTTTAAAGAATACACCGAAGCATTCCGCCAGAGCAAATTAGATATTTTGGTAAAACAGTAACCATTCTTTAATGTTAACCAATTACTAAAAGAACTTCACATTGTTTATGCAGATCAGACAAAACATTTAGCTCCAAAAATCGTTTAAAATATTTTGTTACGAACGGTCTTGACTACTACGCTTAGTACTGACTTTTCCAACTACTACAGCTAGTAGTGAACGTAGCATGAGCACGCTGAAAAAATTAAAACCTACCTTAGAAATTCTATGAGCTATAGTCGCTTGTCATGTTTAAATTCATTGGCTATTGTTGTAATACAGTTATTAGGTGAGCTTTCATCAGCGCCCGCATTTTTTGAACACTCCATAGACATTTTTTCAGAAAAGAAGGAAAGACGAATGGAGCTGATGTACAAGACTGTTTGAGGTACGGTATGTGACACTATCTTTCATATTAGCTTTTTGATTTGTCCCTTAGTTTAACTGTCGTTATAAACATTGGCGTCCCCAACTCAAAAATTCACGCTACGCCACTGCGTACAAACAATAGTATCACACACTTCTATTACGGCCAAACGATTACTCGTACTACTTCCTTGTTCAACACAAAGTCTTTTGCTCGCGGGCTCACTAAAGGACACTTCACTTTCCGCATATTCTTCGCGAACTTTGATCACCGCTTTAGAAAACTGCTTTATAAAGTCACTTACTTTAACAGCAACAATACCACTTTGCTGAATACATTCAAAGAAAATAGCTGCGTGTGGCATAACTTTATGAAAGAAAGTCAGCCAGTTTATAAACTGGGGATCTTTCAATGTACGCACAAATCCTGCAGCTTGACTTGAGGCATTTCTGTCATTAACTTCTGCGTCTCTAATGTGCTCAAAACATTTCAAAAGATTTTCTTTGTTTTCGAACACAGTGTTAACAGTTCTATGTTGAAAGTACCATCTTGTCGGAGGGTCGTAACCTATTTTCTTTTGAACCACTTCAATCAAGCAATCCATTCTCTTTGGAGATCTTGAAAAAATGGCCCTATCCCTTGCAAATCTTGAAAAAATATTCTGCTTTGGGAGCAAGATGAAGTGGCGTGTTGGAGAATCAAATTACCTTGATGCGCGTAACAATGAATGTAATTCGCGTTTGGGTATTTCTCCTTAATTAACGACTGCACTCCACCCCTATGCCCACTCATCACAGAAGCACCGTCATACGTTTGACAAATAAGTTTCTCAGGGGATTTTTCTACTTCAATTTTGTTTAACTGTCCCAATATTGTTGCAGCCAGACCGTGCGCGCTCCTGTCGGTGACTTCAAAGAAACCCCAAAATCGCTCAAGAATTCTTCCTGCTATTTGATACCTAAAAATTAGGGACATTTGTGTTTTGCATGAAGCGTCCGTTGTTTCGTCAACCTGGAGCGAGAGGAAGTCTTCCGAACTGATTTCGTCGACAACATTCTTCCCACAATCGGACAGAATCGTGTCTAAAATTTCATTTTGGATGACTTTCGATGTCCCTTTAAACACGCTTGAATTGTCCAAGTGATCCTTTAAAGCATTGTCAAGCACCGCAGTGTAATTGTTGAGACCCTTAAAAACACCGGGATTAATTGATTCGTCGGTTTCGCCATGTCCACGCAAGGCCAATTCAAATTCCCCGCAAAACTTAATAGCATCAATAATGCGAACACAAGTTCGTTGTGTTTACGAACAGAAATCCTGTAGCCATCATCCAGTTGCTGCGCTATGCTTGTATTCCCTAACTCATTTCATTGTCCATATGGCATTTTGACAAACAATGTTTCTTTCCTCTTTCAGGTAAATGTTTTAAATCACTAATGCCAGTCCTGGTCCATGTGTCATCGCCACCAAATAGCAGGCACGGAAAACAAAAGATTGAATTTACTACCGGACATCCATTTTTTATACACAGATTTATTGATGTTCTGTTTTTATCTTTAGAGACTTGATTAATGCACAGATCTGGTTTCGGAAGGCCTAATTCCTTTGCTAATAGTCTGTCCTCATAAGATAAGGACTTATTTTGTAAGTATTTTACCTCGTTCATTTCACGGTTTCGTTATAGCCATGCACACCTTCAATGCCTGAAAACACAGTGAACATTATTAAGTAATTTGTCGCAGCATTAAGTTACGGTCTAAAAATAAAATGCCACATAATACATAGTTGACAAGTAGGAATTAACCACTTACCTCGTACGACGAAATACTCGTTCAGTGTGTATTTTAATTATGTATAATAACACTGGTACGCGTTATTCCCACCTCACAAAACACTCTTCCAATAACAAATATAAGCCTATGTAAGATTGATATTACTGAACACTGCAAAAGACCACCGCACTCGTACACAATTAACTTATACAGTAACTCAATATCGTAGGCGCCAAAACATTCGGAGCCAAGTATTGAGGCAGTGCTGTCGTCACGCAGTTGTGTATCCCCCAGATAATTAAATTTCTCAGACTTGAAGTTATAACATACCGTAATACAAATTCGCTTACGGTACATACCCTACGTTCATAATGTTACGTTTCTCTCTCAATGCATATTATACATGTTGATTTTTCTCCTTACATATTAATAAAGGGCGCAAAGTTCAGAGGGATATACCGTATTGTAACCTTTATGCATCTGTGATTGCATAAATTCTACATATTTATTTCAACAAGATTTTATTCATGTTTCAAAGCTGATGTGAGAAAGACGTTGCCTGTAGACCAGAGGACAACAAAGGAAGACCCGTACGTGCTTTTTCTACAACTTTCACCGAGCGCGGACAATGGAGAGAGGAGGAGAAGGCAAACATCTGGTAACCACATGGGCTTAGACAACACGAAACGGTCATTCAACCAAGCGGGTAAATACGAAAATTTCAACGATCACTTACTAGATAAACCCCGCCCATTTGAGAGAAATTGGAGCAGTAATTAAAATGCAGAAACAGGAATTACACCATCGTATAGAGGACAATCCCAGCCTCTCAGAAGTATTTTCAAAATTTAAATTGAGTCATTCTGTGATTTTGCCAGAATTAAACCGAAATTAGGGGGCGGATTTGAAACTACCAATAGCAGCGAGGGACGCGAGACGCGATCAAATCCCGCCGAAATTAAGGAACAATGAAGGGAATTACGGAGCTCATTATCTAAGGATCCAGCGATCGGATTTTGGATTAAAAGAAGCTATGAGACATTGAAAATGAGGACGTTCGAAGGAGCTAATTTACATATTCATGCGAGTGTTATTATAGAATAAAATTCTAAAAGCTCCCCACTCCGAGTACTCCTTCGACAAATCATATAAATAATAGCTGGAGACGCAGCGAAAACAGTTCTACTTTGGGCGCTGCAGAGGCGCGAGCCCACGATCGCCGCTTTCTAAAATTAAGAAAATTTTATAAGGATAAGCAGTTCTATCTTGGGACATTTGAATATCGTTAAGTATTCGCGAGTGCGAATCGGAACAGTACCGCGAGTGTGCATATTGTTGACAGTACAAAACAGTATATGGTAGAGATAGCCACACGTGCTATTAGCAGCAAAGTCAGTGAGATAGGAAGCTATGAACTATCAGCTGAATTGAGTAGGTTGATGATGGCTTTAGGAAGTAGGAGCTACACACGCAAGAACCGTGCATTGTAATAATAATAATAATAATAATAATAATTCACAGTGGACCTTTGCTTTGGTGAATTTTTTTGGAAACCGTGTGTAAAATTCTCCTCCTTGTAAGATGAACCAATTGATCCAGAAGGCTGATATCAAGGACCAGATCATCACCAACATGATGTATACGAGATAAGTAGATATTGCATGGGGCATGTTTGCCATGGCGCATCCCATCATGGGAGTCGGATAAGTTTATCTCGATCATAAGCAATTATGATAAATTAGGTATTTTGGGCACAGCAGGCATGTTTTGTGTAAATTTGTGTATATTTGTCATTTATGATTTTGTGTGTTTTTTATTATGTAAGATTCGTATATGAGCATCAAATTTTGTTTAATTGTGTTTTGTTTGAGGGTTTCAGTAACTTTGCTGAATGCACATTTAAGGGAATAATTGGGTTGATAGTGCTTACGCACGACCATAACGTAAAAGCTAGTATGGGGGAGATAGCTTGACATTGTGACAAAGACCAGTAGTGACACTGAAATTAGGTGAACAGTAAGTAAGGTATTGAAGACCACACCAAGGTAAAGAAAGGTAAGATGGAATGGCTGGATGATAATATAATATTCAGAAAAGGTTGAGAGTTGATCCTTGGTTGAGCTGAAATTAAAAACGGAAGTGGTATTCCCGTGTTCTACGATGATATAAATGGTAAGTGAATTAATGGTGGAGGCGAAATTCCCGCAAATCTACGATGATACAAATGGTAAGTGAAATGATTGAATTCATTGTCTGATGAGAGTGTACTATAGCTCCGTCGGAAAGGTAACTGTACAGCTCGAGCCCAAGGCAGTCATACGGAAAGCAGGTATAAAGATTGTGGTCAGCCGTCTGAATTCTGAAAGGAGCAGCGAAGGTCGTTGCTTGCCCAGATGGTTTATTATGGTGTGAGGGTGTCTGTCACAAGGTCGGAAAACCACGTTGAATGGTATTGTTTTCTTTTGTGAGTGAAGGTAGTCGAACTTCCCAGGGTTTGTTTCTTTTTTGTACCGCTTCAGGAAGCGATGTCATGTCTTGTAATATCATTTTGAGTGCATTCATTATAGTTGTTTGTTTATTAAAAGTAACGGGGCATCGGCCACCGAAGTGTGTTTATTTGATGCTTCATGTATTTTGACTTGTTTTGGTTTACCGTAATTAGCAGAGTCACAGCTCCGAGTGAGTTAATTGTTTTATAAGCTAGAGCATGCACACATGCCTGTGGCCTAGAATATGCCTGTTGCCCTCATCATTGGACTCTTGTGAGGAAGAATGATGATTGTACGAGAAAGCATGTCCGAACCCCAAAAACCAATTTTGCAATTGTAAACATGAGTGCGCAATTTTTTTTGACAGAATGGCTGGGCTATTCAGACCATAGTTTTGATTAATTGAGTCTGTTGACGTTTTATTTTTGAACTTGAAGCAGTGGACTGCAGTGAATTAGGTTATTTTCTTTTCCTGGTTTCAGGCAGTGTGATTATAATTTATATTTTACAATTTGATTTGTTGATTAGAATCTTAGCTTGTGTTCAGAATAATTTAAGGGAGTATATTTTGTTGTTTTATTGTCTGTGGATGGGAGCAAGTGGGAGATGCTGTTTTGTGAATAAATTATTTTATATTAGGAGTTCTCTGACATACTGATTTTAAGTTAAGCCTCCTGTGATCCTTGATGATATCCCTATGGTGTTTAATTTAAGTTAGAGCCACACCGAACAGACCATTACCCCGAGCTAGAGTCGGCATCCTAGGAACCATTGAAGGGTACATATGGATTGGGTGATAACACTGTAGTTATTCAAGTCCATATCAGTTTTCTTTTATTAATTAGTGGATCACAGTAATGGAGATTGTCAGAGAGTAGCTAGCCGGAGCCTACTGAAGTATACATGCCACGTCGAGGTTGTGATAAAACATGGTGGCCCATGTTGGTCTTTATCCAAGAGAGTGAGCATTGAGCTTGCGGTATCAAACCTTGAGGACGTGTAAACAGAGGTAGAGTGCTCCATATCATGGCGCCCTTTAGTGTGGCCAAATTAACGGTAATTCAGGGGAAAGTAAAGCCAGGAGTTTGTTTAAAATAAATAGTCGAAAATGCTGAGTTTATTTTGCATATTTAGGTAGAAGCAGTGTTTTCGTGGCGCCCTTATAATTGATTGATTAGTAACAAACTCCAAATGTATTTTGTAGGACGGCGTGAACCGTAAAAAGTCATGTCAGTACTTTATTGACAGGACTGGGAAGTTAAAATTAACGCAGAAGGGTAAACTGAAAATTTATTCATGAAAGCAGACATCAATTAGGCAGCTCTTCAAGCAAATAAAAGTAATTAATGGGAATAACGTAGATTGGGATTAAGCGACTCATTTTATAGTTACAGAAGGTGGGTAGCGTGAGGCTGCATGCCCCAGTTTTCTCAAATAAGTGTTTATATTTTGTGCTATGGCTTCAGTGGAAGAAATTGGAGCGATAATCGAAGGTTCGGTAGCTAGAACAATGGAGCAGTTTGAACAATTTAAGATGGAGTGTAGAGAACAAAGCGCAATAAACAATGCATGTATCTCAGAACAGATAGCGGAACAAAGCGCAATAAACAATGCACGTATCTCAGAACAGATAGCGGAACAGAGTACAATAATCACTGCACGTATTTCAGAACAGATAGCGGAACAGAGCGCAATAAACAACGCACGTATCACAGAACAGATAGCAGAGCAAAGTAGAATAAACAATGCATTACTCGCGGAGCAAAGTACAATTAACAATGCACAGCTAACGGAACAGATTGCAGAGCAGATAGCTAAGATCACACTTGAGACTACCGCACAGTTAGGACAGATGGAGATTAACCTAAGACAATCGATAGCATTCAGTGAAGAGAAGACGGCAGCGAAACTCATACAACTGGAAGAAATATGTAACGCTAATACGGAAGAAATAAAGTTAGAACAGTTAGCAATCCAGGCTACGATAAAAGGAGTGGACAATGAGGTTAAGTCTGCGACAAAGCAATTACACAGCTTAGAAGAGGAGGTGACAGAGATCAGAACAGAGATAGACGAGGCAGCTTTGACTTCAGCGGAACGGTGGAGTATTCAGGAAAATGAGAATGATGCAATTAAAGAGAGCATTCGCGAGAGTAATGAACTGATAGGAGGCAGGCTCGATCAGCTGGAAAGCGATAAGAAGGATGGGAAGAGAAGAGAGGAAGATAGATATGAGTCAATAAGAGCAGAAATAAATAAGACATGCCGACAGATTGGAATTGACGGGAAAGAGGATAGAAAGAAACTCATAGAACAAATGGAAGAGAACCAGAAGAGGATAAAGGAGGTCGAACTGCAGTTGCTAGGAAAAATAGAGGGGCAAGAACGGAAGATTCTTAAGACGGAAATACAATCTTTACAACAGCAAGACATGCTTCTCGAACTTAGAGCACACAATAGCACTAAGGGAACAAACGGGACGGCTAATAACTTTAACACGAGCCAGACTCAGGTAGAAGGAATGAATGGACATAGTCCGGGGCGCGCAACTACAAGTAACGAGAATAATGATGGATTCCAGACGTTTAGAGGACGCGCCTCGACACCTCAACAGCCGGTTGACAATAATAATAATAATAACCCAGCTACCCAATATGTACAAATAATCAGAATGCAGGAGGACCGCCCACGCAAATTCAATAATGACGGGTCACAAACGCCAAAAGCTTTCTCGAAAGATTTAGAGCACTACCTCACAGACAGTAACGTTCCTGAGACTAAGAAACTCAGAGTAACAGAAAAATTACTTGCGGATAGCATCTTGACTTGGTTCAGAAGTTTTCGCTACACTTTTGAAGACATGGACAGTTTTAAACAGGCATTTCTACGCCGTTATTGGAGCATGTCAATACAGCATAGTCTGAGAATGGAGTTGTATAGCAGGAAGTATCACGCTTCACAGCCCACGCGCTACTCAGAGTTTTTTTCGGCTCAGCTGCTCAGGTTGAAAGATATGGACATTTTGCCGCCGGAATCAGAACTGGTGATGACAATTGGTAAACAGCTTCCATTACCAGTACAGCAGTTCTTAATTGCAGCAAACGTCTCGAGCGCACTACAAGCAGAGGAGGTTTTACGCCAACTGGATGAAACTTCATTAAACACTCAGAACAGGCATGTCAGAGCAAGTGACAGCGCAGCGCTTGTACACCAGGCCTAGCTTGTCAATACGAGGGAACAGAGCACCAATACGAATATTAGCGATAAGAGCGGAAACAACAATGGAAGGTCAGACTTGCCAAGAGAAGAGCAAAGGAGATATGAACCGAGGAACGAAATGAACTGGCAGCCGCGACAGTACGGGAGAGATGACTGGAAGGGGCGTGGTCGCGAAGGTCCATATCATCACCGCAGATATAACAGAAGGGAAAACAGAACGTGGAACTGAGGACGAGATGAGAACCAAGGATACACGGAGGACAGTCGACGGGAATGGCAGAACAGACACGAGGCATCCCAACAGTACCTAAACGAGTTGCATCGCAGCCAAGAAACGGAGAAGGATCGCTGGCGAAGGACGATGGAAAATCGCGAGAATCCAGATGTGGAGATAACCGGAGCAGAGAGCGAATTGGCGCAACAACATCGCGAGAGTCAGAACGATAAGAGACAGACGGGGGCCATTAGCAAAATAAAATGTACTAGAGGATGAAGAAGATAGCCTAAATTTCACGCCAGATAAAACACAGTGGTTGATAGCGAACATTGAGGAATGGGTTGCAATTCCTGATGATTTTACGGGTGAAATTATTCAACCGGAACAACATTGTTTGAGGAAATTACCTGTCATTATTACGAGAATAGGAGGATTAAGAGTAAGAGGCTTGGTGGACACCGGAGCACAGCTATGTCTAGTATCAGAGCATTAATCAAAGCTTTAATCGAAAAACAAAGAATACCTACAATTCCAGTACCACAGGTCAAAATTAGAGGAGTAATTCCGGAAAAATCAGCTGTATGTAAATTTCAAGTACAATTGGATCTAGAGATATTAGGACACACTTTCTCACATGTATTCATGGTTATGAACAAAATGAGTGTAAACTTGATCCTTGGCGCGGACTTCGTATACGAGCACCAAGCAGTAATCGATCTACGCAACAATGTAATTAAATTCAGAGATATGGAAGGATTATCAGCGGTGGAATTGAACATGAATAATCACGGCTTAGATAGAGATGCTAACGTTTGGACGATGGAGACGATTCCTGAGGAAGAAGAGAAAAATCAAGCAGATGAAGAGGACTCGAACACAGGACTCCTGGAGGAAAAGCAAGAGTTGGAAAATGAGATGTGGTCCATGGCAGTAGAAGAAGATGGCAACAAAGACAGTTTTGAGGCACTTTTGAAGAAAAAATTAAAGGAGGCAAAGCTAAATGATGAAGAAAGAAATTGCTTGGCACAAATGCTATGTAAACATTCAGCAGCATTCAATACCCTGCCGGGAAAAATATTAAATTTCAAGTACGCTATGCAGGTGGATGACTGGACTCCATTCAAGAGCCGACTCTACCTAATCCCAGAAAAACAGCGTGCGGCAGTTAGAAAAATTATAGACGAAATGCTTAGAGGAGGCATAATTAAGAAGACTCCAACTCCATATTTGAACGCCATATTGGCGGTGGCGAAACCCAATGGTTCTGTGAGACTATGTCTCGATGCTCGCACACTCAATTCCAAATTAATCGACGAAACCGACCGCGCACCATTAATTAAGGAGGTACTAAAGAAGTTCCATTAGAAAAGAATATATTCGCCTGTAGATCTTGCAAATAGCTACTGGCATATCGAGTTAGAAGAAAAATCACATCTGTTAACTGGATTTCTGTTCGATAATCAGAGTTTTACCTGGTGTCGCTTACCATTTGGAGTTAAGACAGCCGGATCTGCACTAATCCGAGCATTGGACCGTAATTCGACAGAAGAGGTGAAAGACATGACTGTCAGGTATGTAGACGATATCTTGTTAGCATCAGAAAACATTGAAGAGTACATGCAAAATTTAAGCAAATTGTTAGAGAACCTCGAAAGGGCAAATTTCAAAATTAATCTAAAAAATCGCACTTCTTTCAGCACGAAATTTTATATTTAGGACATATTGTCGATGGAGAGGGAGTCATAACCAACCCAGTGAAGATTGAAGCCATTAGAAAATTTCCTCGACCAACCAGAGTCAAGCACATAAGGATGTTCTTGGGAGCAACGAATTTCTTTCGTGAAAACTGTCCAGGATACACTGAAGTAGTAGCACCATTACAAGAGATGCAGAAAAAGAAAAAGAAGTTGGTTTTGGGACGAAGAGTGTGAGAGGTCATTTGTAGCTACAAAAGAATTGCTGTCAAATAGCATAAAACTGGGTTACCCAGACTTTTCAAAGAGTTTCATAATTCAAGCAGATGAATCTTTAGTGGGCATCGGAGCAATGCTTTTCCAAGAAGACGCAGAGAGAACAGCAGGCCGTTCATACTGAGCATTTATCAGCAGGAAGCTAAGAAAACACGAGAAAAGTTATACCATCTCAGAGCTGGAGCTTCTGGCTATCATACTCGCATTACAGCAGTGGCGTCGAATAATCTATGGGTTCCCCATAACAATCCGCACTGATCACAAGGCGCTGACTTTCTTATTTAAGACCACCATGGTAAGTGAACGCATCAACAGATGGGCCATCTATGCACAGCAGTTTGACCTACACATTGAGCATGTATCTGGAAAATTAAATGTAATCCCGGATATTTTGAGCCGAAATCCAGAAGAGGAGGCGCAGAAGGATGAGATGTTAGTGCAACACATTGAGCTGACAAACGAAGACCAAGACTTCCTACAAGAACTGAAGAGGTTACCGCAGGAACAGGAAAAGGAGCCATGGATGATACAGATGATAAGTTCCTCAAGAGAGAGAGTTAACACCTAATACGCCAGCATACCGGGAGATTGAAGCTCAAGCGAGAAATTATACCTACTTCAACAATATGCTCCATAAATTTATAGATGAGGATCATGTCAAGCTACGGAAATTGTTACCAGCATCTTTACAGAGGAAATTAGTGTGGCATACTCATTATACACTTGGTCACATAGGATTAGACAAGACACAAGCAACGATAGGTGAAGCTTTCAGTTGGCCACGGATGAGGATCACAATACGTGATGTCCTGAAGACATGCGATATTTGCCAGCGTGCAAAACCAAACAACTTCCTCATGAGACAGTACCCAAAGCCACTCTTGCCACAGAAACCATTAGAACTCATTGCGACAGATTTCCTGGGTCACTGCCGAAAGGACGTAGAGGAGTACGACATGTCTTCGTGTGTGTGGACGTCTTCTCCAAGTTTGTTGTCATATGTGCTATCCAGAAGACAACGGCGAAACAGGTCCTAAGCCGAATCAAGAATCGTGTTATACCTACGATGGGAAAGCCAGAATTTATACTTTCCGACCATGGGAGTTACGTCACCTCAGCAGAATTTAAGCGTGGATTAAATGAGCTAGGCATCAAACATGTATTATCTAGCGTACGCAATCCACAGAGCAATCCTAGTGAGAGAGTTTTACAAGAGGTTTCTAAGCATATCCGTATGTTCGTACCCACAGAGCATCATCGTTGGGCTGATACCTTGAAAAACATTGAAATTTGCATTAACATGACACGTCATGAGTCAACTGGACAAATTCCATACACGCTACATTTGAACCAGCAACCACCGAGATCTTGGACAACAGTGCTAGATTGCCCAAGGGATCCGCAGCCAGCACCACATCTGAGGATCGAACGAACGGTCAAGTATATGAGAGAGCAAGCTGACAGGAGATTGAGAAGACTCAAAGGGAAACGCTTTCACAGAGAATTAAACGCCGGTGAGTTAGTTTTATTAAAGAGACCACCTATCTCTGATCCTGCAAACAAAGTGTTTCATAAATGGTGTTTCCCGTACATCGGACCTTACCGCATAATAAGAAATTTGGGAAACAATGCGTATAAGATACAGGACATAAACGGCGGAAACACGTCAGTAGCAAACTGTTCAAACTCAAGGTGTATCATGAAAGGGAACCGTTTGATCAACCACGGAATACCGCGGGTGTCAACATTATGGAAATCGGATAAAAATGAGTCAAATGCACGTGGAACGAGGAAGTAGACAGTCATAAACAGACCTGGTGTTTACAGTGAGCGGCTGAGAAGTGAGAGTACAAGGCGAGACACGCACACAATAGCTACCTGCACCAGACGGCCGAGACACTAATCCTACCAAGAATGTGGAAGGGGGACACAGGAATAGTAGCAAGAGAATCCCTGCGCGCGACCAGCAGTGGCGAACCAAGTAAGCAGAATAAGGAGTGACGGTGGAACCTTACAGCATCCGTGAGGCGGATCGGGATTGGAGGAAAAAATCATACGTTCCATATCGATTTATTTTCTTGGCAGAAGGATAATGTCACCTTTATGCATCTGTGATTGCATAAATTCTACATATTTATTTCAACAAGATTTTATTCATGTTTCAAAGCTGATGTGAGAAAGACGTTGCCTGTAGACCAGAGGACAACAAAGGAAGACCCGTACGGGCTTTTTCTACAACTTTCACCGAGCGCGGACAATGGAGAGAGGAGGAGAAGGCAAACATCTGGTAACCACATGGGCTTAGACAACGCGAAACGGTCATTCAACCAAGCGGGTAAATACGAAAATTTCAACGATCACTTACTAGATAAACCCCGCCCATTTGAGAGAAATTGGAGCAGTAATTAAAATGCAGAAACAGGAATTACACCATCGTATAGAGGACAATCCCAGCCTCTCAGAAGTATTTTCAAAATTTAAATTGAGTCATTCTGTGATTTTGCCAGAATTAAACCGAAATTAGGGGGCGGATTTGAAACTACCAATAGCAGCGAGGGACGCGAGACGCGACCAAATCCCGCCGAAATTAAGGAACAATGAAGGGAATTACGGAGCTCATTATCTAAGGATCCAGCGATCGGATTTTGGATTAAAAGAAGCCATGAGACATTGAAAATGAGGACGTTCGAAGGAGCTAATTTACATATTCATGCGAGTGTTATTATAGAATAAAATTCTAAAAGCTCCGAGTACTCCTTCGACAAATCATATAAATAATAACTGGAGACGCAGCGAAAACAGTTCTACTTTTTGCGCTGCAGAGGCACGAGCCCACGATCGCCGCGTTCTAAAATTAAGAAAATTTTATAAGGATAAGCAGTTCTATCTTGGGACATTTGAATATCGTTAAGTATTCGCGAGTGCGAATCGGAACAGTACCGCGAGTGTGCATATTGTTGACAGTACAAAACAGTATATGGTAGAGATAGCCACACGTGCTATTAGCAGCAAAGTCAGTGAGATAGGAAGCTATGAACTATCAGCTGAATTGAGTTGGTTGATGATGGCTTTGGGAAGTAGGAGCTACACACGCAAGAACCGTGCATTGTAATAATAATAATAATAATAATAATAATTCACAGTGGACCTTTGCTTTGGTGAATTTTTTTGGAAACCGTGTGTAAAATTCTCCTCCTTGCAAGATGAACCAATTGATCCAGAAGGCTGATATCAAGGACCAGATCATCACCAACATGATGTATACGAGATAAGTAGATATTGCATGGGGCATGTTTGCCATGGCGCATCCCATCATGGGAGTCGGATAAGTTTATCTCGATCATAAGCAATTATGATAAAATAGGTATTTTGGGCACAGCAGGCATGTTTTGTGTAAATTTGTGTATATTTGTCATTTATGATTTTGTGTGTTTTTTATAATGTAAGATTCGCATATGAGCATCAAATCTTGTTTAATTGTGTTTTGTTTGAGGGTTTCAGTAACTTTGCTGAATGCACATTTAAGGGAATAATTGGGTTGATAGTGCGTACGCACGACCATAACGTAAAAGCTAGTATGGGGGAGATAGTTTGACATTGTGACAAACACCAGTAGTGACACTGAAATTAGGTGAACAGTAAGTAAGGTATTGAAGACCACACCAAGGTAAAGAAAGGTAAGATGGAATGGCTGGATGATAATATAACATTCAGAAAAGGTTGAGAGTCGATCCTTGGTTGAGCTGAAATTTAAAACGGAAGTGGTATTCCCGTGTTCTACGATGATATAAATGGTAAGTGAATTAATGGCGGAGGCGAAATTCCCGCCAATCTACGATGATATAAATGGAAAGTGAAATGATTGAATTCATTGTCTGATGAGAGTGCACTATAGCTCCGTCGGAAAGGTAACTGTACAGCTCGAGCCCAAGACAGTCATACGGAAAGCAGGTATAAAGATTGTGGTCAGCCGTCTGAATTCTGAAAGAAGCAGCGAAGGTCGATGCTTGCCCAGCTGGTTTATTATGGTGTGAGGGTGTCTGTCACAAGGTCGGGAAACCACGTTGAATGGTATTGTTTTCTTTTGTGAGTGAAGGTAGTCGAACTTCCCAGGGTTTGTTTCTTTTTTGTACCGCTTCAGGAAGCGATGTCATGTCTTGTAATATCATTTTGAGTGCATTCATTATAGTTGTTTGTTTATTAAAAGTAACGGGGCATCGGTCACCGAAGTGTGTTTATTTGATGCTTCATGTATTTTGATTTGTTTTGGTTTACCGTAATTAGCAGAGTCATAGCTCCGAGTGAGTTAATTCTTTTATAAGCTAGAACATGGGCACATGCCTGTGGCCTGGAATAAGCATGTTGCCCTCATCATTGGACTCTTGTGAGGAAGAATGATGATTGTACGAGAAAGCATGTCCGAACCCCAAAAACCAATTTTGCAATTGTAAACATGAGTGCGCAATTTTTTTTTGACAGAATGGCTGGGCTATTCAGACCATAGTTTTGATTAATTGAGTCTGTTGACGTTTTATTTTTGAACTTGAAGCAGTGGACTGCAGTGAATTAGGTTATTTTCTTTTCCTGGTTTCAGGCAGTGTGATTATAATTTATATTTTACAATTTGATTTGTTGATTAGAATCTTAGCTTGTGTTCAGAATAATTTAAGGGAGTATATTTTGTTGTTTTATTGTCTGTGGATGGGAGCAAGTGGGAGATGCTGTTTTGTGAATAAATTATTTTATATTAGGAGTTCTCTGACATACTGATTTTAAGTTAAGCCTCCTGTGATCCTTGATGATATCCCTGGGGTGTTTAATTTAAGTTTGAGCCACACCGAAAAGACCATTACCCCGAGCTAGAGTCGGCATCCTAGGAACCATTGAAGGGTACAGTTTATTATTTTGGTGGAAAATTGCTGAGGGTTGGTCTGCTCTCTATCGGTACTCCTTGCTAACGGTACACTTTAAGACCCCTCCCCGACACGTACTTTTAGGAGGACCAGATTTGATTACTGTATTTTTCCTAAGTGTGATCTTGACTCTCGCTGTTATTTTTCTTCGTTGACAACTTTTTAAATAAAACATGATGATTTCTAGCAGTATTGAGTGTTTTTCTTGTTTTTCATTGAAAGTCCTATTTCTCCTTTCCCCTTCACAGCATGTCATATAATTTACTGTATTAGTGTGCGATGATGTTTTGATGTACTTACTGTATTTCACCCTGCAAAAATTGGTGAACTGGATCTATTTTAATGGGAATATGAAATTAACTACTGTATAGAAATTTTGTAATATCCAATTATTTTTCTGAAATTTCAGTCTCCTAATGAATTTGGCACCTATTGCACTAACAATTTTAGTGTGATCTGGTTACACCACCTGTTTCCTTAGCATTCTCTCTTAACATTTTACTGTTATTCCTAACAGCATCAAGCATTTTAAGATATGAATATTCTCCCTTCCCAGTACTTTCCCTTTGCAGTTTATTCTAATAACTAATTGGTTATAGGCCTAAATGGGCCTACTGTGGTTAATTGGAAGGGACCATTTTTTAAGGTGAGTTATAATATGCTGCACGCCTTTTAGTAGCCTAATTCTTGTCACCAATGCAATATGCTCCAATTGCAACTGAAAGAAATGTAAACATGTAAATTATTGATGAGGTCATGTCCTAAAATAGGGGCATATGTGCTCGTAGTTCCGCCCCTTAAAACAACAATAACTAACTAACATGTCCTAAATGCTGTGATTGTTCATTTCAGAGTTCTGGAATTCACAATTTCCCACTTTGGTATTATTTAAAAAAAACTGTTATTGGTATTTTGAATGTGATTTATTTCTTGTAGATCATATGATTATCTCCACACTTAAAAACGTGCTATAAGTATTGGGAAGATTGTGATTTTCGGAACATTGAAGAGGGCAGAGCATTTAGGACGACAATATTTAGCGGAACGAGGGGAAGGGGTGGGGTAGGCTACCCGCACGGCCATGCTACACGTCAACTAGTACTGCAGTCAATCACCAGACAGCGCTGAAGTCTTAGGTGCCAAGAATTAGCATGGCTGTCGGCTATCTGTAGTAGTAGGTAATCTGTGTCCCCGACCCTACACACCCACGCTACTTTCACGGCCGTATCGCCGGCTAGTCACAGGAGTCTTGTGCCCCAAGTCTAGGAAACTCCCATAGCCCCTCTGTCGCCTCTCCCCGCTGTAAAAGCAAGGGATGATGTTAAAGGGCCAGGAAGAGGAAGCGTGTGGCTACACTGTGTTGGTCACACCAGACATGTGCCCAGCACCTCGTTGTGACGTGACAGGCTCCTACTGTTGGGGAAAGTGAACAGCAAGCCGATTGAACTGCTTGGTCACGTCATAAGTGCCATTACCACGGAAGGACTATCAAGACGACTACGACCCAAGGAGAATGGTTATTAATTGTGGGGCACGTGACCGTGTGCCCCTGTTCCAAAACCGCCTCTGGGGACAAATTAGATTGAATCATTGCTGTCTACTTGGAAATGGTTGACAAGCTAGATGACACATGTCTTGCTCAACAGTTTGTAAACGAAGATAGACGGCAGTCAGTGTTCGGGTCTTTTGCTAGACGTTGACTAATGTTTTGTACTTTGTATTCATATTCTGATTGCATTTTGTATTTTAATTAGAAATAATCATCTTCGTTTTTTTTTCCTTAAATACAGTGTTAGGCCTATATTACCATGTTATTTCAAGCTATAAAACCTTAACCTAAAAAGATTTTTCCTGGTAGGTAGGCAACCGCAATTTTTAAATTTGACCCCCTCCCACACGTTTGCGATGAGTTGTACGGCCCTGACAGAACACAATAATTATGACACATGAGAAACTGGGTGGCCTGAAGAAGCTGCTGCCATGTGGTAGCAAAACTAGTAGTGGGAACTTTGGCAAGTTAAGTACCATAACAAAAGACGTGGTGTACAGAAGACTGCGTTTGTTTGCTGTGTGTGATCCATGTGACCAATACAACAGTCGCACATTGGAAACCCAGGGTGTTATGCTGACTGAAAAGGCAAATTTAAAGAGACAGGAGGTAAATATAATAACATTTAGGAGACTATTTACAAGGATTGAATGATAAGGCTTTTGCATATTATGTTGGGTTGGAGAGCCTCTCAGCATATCTGAGGCAATAACTTGACGCTATGGAGAGTGCTTTCCACGGATATGGCTTATTGTAGAGCAAGAATGGAAAATCTTGGGAATTTCTCTCGTGTATTTTCTTACAATCCGTAATCAACCAGGTTTGAGGAAGTATTCCACCAATTGTGTAGTGTGGCAGAGACATTCTGAATAACCTCGTGCATTAAATTGAGCACCGTGACTGTGATGGGATGTTGCAGCAAGTTCAGAGATTGGCAGTTCAAATCTTGGCTCTGACAGCACCCATCATCGCTCTCTCCTGGCAAATCCCAGAATCAAGATCCTTGGCACCTGTCCCAATTCCTGACGTAAAATTACTGTTACAATACTAATTTCACCTGTGAAACACAGACAAATCCAACACACTTCCAAATACGACTGTCCCCCAAACCAAAGCTAATAGCAGTTGCATATTACATAAATAATCAATGGCTCGGTTATTCTTTACAAGTGCTCAAGCTGGCACTCCGGAGAGTTGTGTGCCAACCAAGTTGGCCTTCAGACAACTATGGGACTGATAACCAAACTGTCCCACTGCCCTGAAATGAATTAACAACAGCTGATGAAACGTGCTGCTGAAGACCGGATAAGGTGGAGAAACCTGCAATCAGGCAGATCAACTGATGATGGTTTCAAAAACATACAGCCTACTATAATTTTGCTTGGATCGAGGACATTTATTCATAAGCAATAATTTCTTAAAAACTGGTATTGCACGGTATGTCAAGGAAGATCTTTCCTTAATTGCTGTTCCGTACTCGGAATAATAATCACGGGGGGCTTACAACTATAACAACACTTTATTTTTTAGGAATGTTTTCCAACATATATAATAAAACAAATTCCAACAACATCACACGGCATTATCCCATGGCCATGCAACTGTTTTTTCTTTCAAAACAAAACCTGTGAGGAACTCTGACAATACGTACCGTGCCAATCCCTAAATATAAATACCACTAACAATTGCAGTCTTTAAAGAGTAATTTGATATCCAAATAAACATTTTTGCTTATTAAATTGCCTGATGCTTATAAGAAAAGAAGATAATAATTATTGCACATATAAATAGAACTTGCTTTAAAATCCCATGAATTTATTAATTTTGTATTGTTGCACTTTCAGTCATGGAAAGGAATGTCTTGGAATGTGTTATTCATTTCAATTCATGAGTACTGTAAGTGTGAAATTTCAGGTCCATAGTAATAAATGTTGAAATTAATATTGTTTCTTTGCTTTTGGGGGGGGGGGCTGGAATATCCTCTGAAACTGTGATTGTTGCTGGATTTGGGCCTTTCGAGCAATACAAAGTGACTGCAAGTTGGGAAGTGGCTAAAGAATTCTCAAAGTCAAATATTGAAGAAGAACTTGGTATAAAATTAGTCATAGAAGAAATCTCTGTGGCTTACGAAGGTGTTTCAGAAAAAGTTCCTCATCTCTGGAAACAGCACACTCCAGTTGTAATTATTAAATCAATAATCTTGTCTTATACACTGCATTTTAAGTTTGATCATGCTGCTAATTTATCATTAATATAGAATTATCTCCCTTTTACTTGGGAAGAAAGAAGAAAAAGGGGGGATTATTTATTTATTACTTTTATACAAATGGGATGTTATGCCCAGATGGCAAAACTTAAGAAATTGTTTTAATATATAGCCTCTCTTAAGGCGGACATACTTTGAAATGTAAATGTAGAAAAAGAAACAGCTATCAAGACTTTCAATCTGAATCATCTGCATTCTGGGAAGGGCTATGATCTATTTTGATCAATGATCAATTTTTTCTTAAGTTTTTATCATAAAATTGATCATAAAAACGGTTTTATACAAATTTCATAGAAATTTCATAGAAATTACCAATTACTGTTAACAAAAATTGTAAAATTTATGTGTAAATAACACAGACTCAGGAAGGCATTTTATCTTAATATTACGTTTAAGCCAAAGAAAATCAGCCAACTACTGAACGCAGGTATTCAGGATGGAGAGAGTTCTAAAACTATGCACACATTTCTCTATTTTCCAGTTAGTTAGAGCTGACTATTGAGAGCCGGGCTCACAAGTCGGGCTATTATAGATCAGACACTATACCGTATAAGATGTATTCAAAGTAAAATACTTGTACCGAATTTTGTGCTTACATAATTCTTATCTGGACATGGGAAATTCAAGTCATACTTCCAGAGATTTCATATCACTTTTCTAAATGACTATACATGCTTTTGTGGATCCTCCCAAACTGTACACCGCCTGCTTTTGAAAGAGAAAGACACCTAAGTTACTGCAGTAATGAACTGACAATATTTCTGTACACTATAGCCTATTTCAAAAATCATGTTGTTATTCTTATTTTCTTACATTCCCCCATCATATCTTTTATAAGTTACTATAATGTATTATAAGTAGTAAATTTCTGTAATTGTCTAACTACATATAACGCTAATATGCTAGGCATAAAAGTTTCCTGGTTATGTATGAGTTGATTTAGCGATATTACTGTCCAGTAACTAGTATCCACATCAATAATAGGTTGTTGTACGTACATCGTTATCATGTGCTATCTTATAAAATATGTTGTTGATGTATATCTTTAAAAATTAACTGGGATTAGTAGTTGGCAGGATCTTGTGAATATGAGGTGTTCCATTATGTTTTTCATGACTAAGTATTGTTAGTAATAATAATAATGTTATTGATTTTACGTCCCTTTTAACTACTCTGGCTTTTAGAGACGCCGGGATGCTAGAATTTTGCCTCGAAGAGGATCTTTAACATGCCAGTAAATCTAATGGCACGGCTCCCTCGCATTTGCGCACCCTCAAATGCCAGCTGACTGCGCCAGGTTACGAACCTGCAACCTTGCGTTCAGCAAGCGAGATCATTACCGCTGAGCCACGCATCCAGCCTATAAGTGTTGTTAGGCGTTGTTTATAATTTGATCACAAACAGAAGAAGTAAATATGGAACATATTCGAAAATTACCTACAATGGCTAATGTTTTCGCATTTTACTGGAAAATAAAGATTTCTCCATGATTCTTCGCCGTCAGTTTATAAGGTGAGGTGACCTACTGTATGATTGATTTGTAATATGATGAAAAGTTTCACTTTTTAGTAGCATTGATTATCGGGAGTTAAAGCTAGATGAACTTGACTGTTATGGCCCATATTCTGGCAGGAGAACTTTGTTTAATTGTTATCCTTGCCCTTAGTATTTCTACTTAGGACACTTCAAAAATTAGTGCTTTTTTTTTGGACTGTGCTGTCAATCGCAGCAGAGCATTGACTATCGGGAATTAAAGCTAGATGATGTAGCCTGTTATGACACATATTCTGACAGGAGAACTTTGTTTACTTGTTATCCTTGCCTTTAGTATTTCTACTTAGGGCACTTCAAAAATTATGACATCGTTATTGACTGTGGTGTCAATCACAGAAGAAATCGTCGACCAGGAGAACTTTGTTTACTTGTTATCCTTGCCCTTAGTAGTTCTACTTAAGGCACTTCAAAAATTATGACATCGTAGTCATTCACAGAAGAAATCGTCGACCGGAATAATGAGTGTTATCTGCCGCTTGTGCTTGTGCTTGCTATAAAAGAAAGAAATGGAGCTCAAAGATATACTACGATGTTTACCGCTCTTCTACAGGTATGTAAACCTAAGAATCAAGATAAGTGATTATTTACAAAATGATCTTATTATTAGAATCAACTGGTACCCTTTGCAAATTAATTTACAGCAAAGCATTACAATAAATTAATCATAATATCTGTAAATAGTTCACAATCATGGCATATAATACTCCCTGAGAGCAACGTATTTCCATGCATTCTCGTAGCTTGCAGTGATATAACCAGCACGTCTGTGGCGCGCGGTGCGCTGTATATCGTCTTGCCAACATATGCATGATACACATTGTAATTAAATTGCAAACATATCCCTATATTTAGTCAATAAATATACACATAATTCCTAATTGACATTTCCTTGCAATTATCTTGTTCACAGACGATAATTACGGCACTTATCATTAAATAAACATTATTTCTACTGGGTTGGCGGCATTGACCAACATGGGCGCTCTGTTTATATCTCAAATGGTCTAAACAATATTGGCCGTATAGTATTATTTTATAATAAGCTAATGTTTGTGTTTTTTCTCATCTTTCTTTCATCAAATTGTCTTCTTGGTAATGAAAAGTGAACAGTTCTTCTTCTGCTACGCCAAGTAAGTACGCTTATTTTAAGAGTTTAAGTGAAAACTTGTTTCTGCAGTGCCTGTGAAAAATATACCGTAGCCTAGTTTTTAATTGATATTAGACGCAGTGTACAGGTGATATTCTACTTGACATATTAATTAACTTTCACTATTATTTATTCCACAGGTAGGCCTACCAAATTCTGTGAACAAACAAATCGTCAATTGCTGTTCTCGAAATAGCAGAGGAATGTGGCAATTTGGCCTACTCTCCTGATAAATTACCAGGTAAGAGTCTAGCCGCGTTTTTTTAAGCGAGAAATTGCAGCGCTGCATCCAAGCGAAGTAAATTGCTACATCACAAACTACCTGTAAATAAAAACGGTAAAGATGGCGCGAATTGGCGGTCGTTTAAAACGTGTTTGTCATTATTTCGAAATAAATGTAATGTAATATAACGATACGTCCACTAGGAGACGAAAGTTATGATGAATGCATAGTTATATCGCTCGATAAACAATTTTGTCAATTACCGTACACTAGGATTTCACCTTGCTTGTAATTTTTAGGTTAGGTCTAGCCCATGTCATTCGAGTTTCCTTCCACGATGTAATGCCCTTGGCTTAGCCATTAAAGTCGCATTAATTATTGAAAATACAGAGCACAAATTGTGCATAGGGTTAATAAAAGTGAATATACATTAATGTTTTCACTTTCCACCTTCACAAAATTTCACAATGGAAGGACCTCGGTTCTTACATGTGATTACGTGGTACCGACTACATTGTTTACCACATAATTTACAAGTACAGGATACGTCTATGTCATGAAAGTACTCGGTGACGCACAGTTTATGGTGGTACCCATGAACCGCCATCGAGTTAACGAAGTGTCGTAGGTCTTGATTGGTGCCAGTCCATACCCTATTCGTCATGGCTTCCGTTATGTAAAATTCAGGCCAGATTTCATCTCTCTTATTCACTCTCTCTTGCATCAGTCTTTTCCAGGCGTCCGTAGATGGTAGTCCTCTCTTCGTCCGTAGGTCGCATTAATAATGATCGTTTTACGAATGAAGTAGCATATAGATAAAAATTTCAGAACTTAAGGTTACCATATCTATAATAATCAGCATAACTTTTATGTGGCAAGGTAACTTGGATTAAAAAATTGCAAAATGGGACGACAAAGCTCTTGACTTCTTTGTCTTCTTACGAATATTTCCTAACTAACGAACTGATATGCTGCTAATGGAAATGTAGGCCTATTATTGTGCAGTATCATATGCTACACTAATAGCCTGTGCATGTCGCTAATGATATCCCCAGGATAGTCACTTGTGGGGCAAAGTATAGCCTCTTCTGAATTATGCAGTATGGTACGTCTACTTACTTGTGCCAGGCTCCTCTTTCATCTTCCTGTCGATCTCCTTTGGTCAATGGGGCAGAAGACCTCACTGTCCCATCCCTTTAAACAATAACAACAACTCGCTTGGTCATCTCTCGTTTTCTTCAGACCTTCGAAGCCTAGGGCAGTCATGGCCTTTCTCTTTACTCACTACCCCAATTTTTTTAAAGAGTCGAAATTTTCCCTTTTATAGCATAACTGTATGCCAACAGGAAAGGGGGCCTTGATGTTACACTCCTTAAAACATTCATCCCCACAACCACCACCTGTCCAGCTACATAATTTTTAACATGAGCCCAAATCAATTCAATAGGATTCAAGTCAGGATGGTACGGTGGTATACGCAAGATTGTGTGTCCGTAGGTAGCAAGCAGTGTATCGATTTGATATGTCTTATAGCGTGGTTGATGGGATTTAATCAAAGCGTACAGTTGAGGTTTTATCATCTCTGTAGAAAATGGACTACCCTTATCGGTCAACCAATCCTGCACCGGTTTTCGGGAAGATGATATGCGTACACGCTCACATTGGACATTATGGTACGAGGCATTGTCAATCACGACTACAGAATTTGTTGGCAAATTGGGAATTAATTTCTCTGTCAGATATTTTTCGTAATTTCTATAGTTCATCTCATCGTGATAGACCTCTGTTGTTTTGTTGGATTTGAAAACCAACAAAGCATTTGGAACGAAACTGCATTGGCGACTTCAGTCCATGAAGAGAACCGTCACTCCAAGCACTTGGCTTAGTGTGCGAACTATGCAAATATGTCTCATCCGTGTAAACAATAGGCCTACCCTGTTGTCGGTACCGCCTTATGGTCTGTAAGTACTGCATACGTAGGAGCCTTATGTCAGCCAGGGTAGTTAAAAGGGACGTAAAACCAATAACATTATTATTATTTCAGGCTTCTCTATAAGTATTCTACACATGTCTTCTGTCTTCCTCCATCTAAAGCCTAGGCCTCGAACTATCTTGCTTAATGTTTGTACACCACCTTTAAAATTTATAACCTCAACCAATTTCCTACGGATCTTTTCCAGCGTTGGCCTGTTGCCTTTGCTATAGTGAAAACTATGAATCGTACACCTTACCACGCATTTATCAAAATCGTCTAACTTACACATCTTGACAGATTTTGGTCTTCTCTTTCGAGGCGTTGAAAATGAATCTACCTCACCACTTTCAATTCTTTTGGTGCCTTGTATTATATTCCGCACCGACCTTTCCGACACACCTGTTGCTTCGGCCACTTTATTTTGAGTTGCGCATATGTTCCCAGCGAGATGTGTTTCGTTTTTCATGAATTTATATACATTATAAATAGCCTAACTTCCCTAGTTTGACTGTGTAAAGTTTTGGCACTCCCTAATTTAGAGCGAAACGGTGGCATTGCTAAGTACACTGAATATTTTACACAATTTTCAAGGCTTTAGGTATTCAACAAACGCACTTTCAGCTACGTAATATACATAAAATAGTAATAATACACACGTATGATTTCTTCTGCACTCTACGCTTTACAGCTGTAGACCGCGTCTTGGATCGAGCCGCATTGTTGAAGAATGGAGTGAGCCCAGTAATATCAGCATTCGGGGGACACACAGGAGCTCCGCAATGAGCATTGAAATATGCCGATTGATATTGGTCTCTGTGCATCGTTGAGTTTCGGCAAGCTCTTCTTGCGTCTGCTCTACTATTGTCATCGCGCCAGGAGATGGAAGTTCAACACACTGTGATGGGGTGCGGGGGTCTTGCAGTACGTATGCGCGGCCCGCCTATTCCAAACATAAATATATCGGCTTCCCGCATGCCAATGGTTATCGCAGCCAGTGAGAAAGGAATGTGCTAAGTGAGTGAAGCAAGTAGTGACCAACTTAATGTTTTTGGAATGCGCGTTACTCAGTGAGCGGGAAGACATCTGCAGTTCAAACCCAACTGCCATCTCCTGGCACAATATCAATACCTTTCGCCTTGCGGATAGAGTTTGCATGACTGTGCGGATAGCAGATAAGCTGCGGGTAATATTTACAGTAAATTTGTGGATAGATTTTAGAATACAATAGTTAGTTAGTTAGTTATTGTTGTTTTAAGGGGCGGAACTACGAGGTCATCTGCTCCCCTTAACACAGATTAAAGAATACAAATTTGAAATGAATTTAAAATTTTGAGGTGGACACCTAAATTTGAAAAGACCTAAAATTAATAAAATAAAAAATTAAATAAAAATAATAATTATAAAAATAAACAAATATTACGGAAAAACAAAAAATTATCATTCGAAAACGAACCAAGTCGCTGAGTTAATGTATACTGGAAAATCTAGATTGGTGGCCCTAACCCACTCTCACTTATAAAGCAGATAACGCGATCAGCAACCATCATGTCATCGGCTAATATAAGTTTGAGTGTCATCTGCAAATCAAGGTTTCTTCATAAGTCAGCAAGATCCACCCACTGGGTTAAAATGTGGGCCACGGTGAAAACGGCTCCACAGGTACAAAGGGGGTTTTTCCCTTCTCATTAGGTTCGAGTGGGTGGATCTTGCATGACCTATCCTTAGCCTATACAAAATGACAGACTCTCTCCGTGACTGGAAAGAGCTCCGCCACACGCGAGTACTTCCCTTGATCGCTCTCAGTTTACTGGGCAGTGGGTCAGCTAGCCACTGACTCTCCCAAAATGCCAGAATTAGTAGGCGTAACTGAGAGCTAATATCTCTAGCGGGTACCTCCATTGGTCGAGGTGGTAGTGATACCGCCTCTTTTGCAGCTTGATCCGCTAACTAGTTTCCCGCAATTCCCATGTGGCTTGGAAGCCACAGAAAGGTGGATTGAATGTCAGCGCAGCACAACCCAGCTAGTAGGTCGTGGATTCGCTGCACTAGGGGGTGTTGCGGGAAACATGTAGCAATTGACTGCAACGCACTCAAAGAGTCGGTACACACGAGAAAGTGGATTCGTGCATCCTGTAGTGCAAACTGCAGAGCTTCATAGATGGCAACGAGCTCCGCAGTAAACATACTACAGGCCTCAGGCAAAGAGATCTTGGTATTTGCACCATCAATTACGTAAGCACAACCCACTTTCTTGTCTACCTTCGAACCATTCTTGTAGAGAATGCCAGTGTCTGGAAATTGGTGAACTATGCTGTGGAACTGCAAAGTTGAACAGGATTTTATTTAAATAATTTTAGTTTTTACTAAGATCTGCGTCTTTCATGTTTCTTGTTATTTCCCTGTTTGCTTTTGGTTGGGTTGTACGAGAATGAGAAGTGAGAGAAGCCAGTCATGGAAATACCTTCACTGAATTTTACTCTCATCTTTAGTGACTTCGGTCCAGTTGACCGGCCTTAAATAATTCCATACTTTTCATTATTTTGAAAGTATATTTTTAAGGAAGGGTATAATAAGAAGCGATATATTGCAATCAATTTCGACTTGATCTTAGATGATTTCATCCTTATTTGTGTACTTATTTTAGTATTAATTGAAACCAAAGAAGCGGTATATTACTGTTAATAATATTAGTGAAATTTATTTCCAATTAAGGAAATGAGAGGATCAAATTAAAGCTGCTAACTTTTTATTTTAATGGTTTAACTCCATTAACATTTCTATTTATATAGTTTAAAAAAAAAATACATTTTCATTGTATAAATAATAAATTATTATTTATAAATATTTAAAAATTAAATAATTTCCCTGACATCTTCAATGTCATGCTCTACATATAAGCTATTTAAATATAATAATAACATTAATAAAATAATAAATCACAAAACAAAACTAATTAAATATATCTTAATTCTATTATTTTGCCACCACTGAATTGCCCCAGCATATTTAACAGAAGTATTATAAATTATTTGGCCCCCTCAATCCTCACTTCAACCTTGATCAAAAGAGTTATATATGTGACTTCCTAACTTCAAGGGAAAAAAATTAATCCCATATGTGGATATAAAAGGCATAAATCATATTGACCCAATAAAATGAGATATCAAATAAAACTTTAAAGACTGTAAATTATAAGACAAGGAAAATTTTGATAATTCATATCCTATCCACCCCCCTAATAAACTAACAGTTTAATCAAAATGGTAAACAAATTATAGAAGGTGAAGGAAAAATTACTCATCTCAATATACAACCCCCTACAACTGCTATAACTATTAAACTTAATATACCTTTTAATATAACTCATCTTTCATCACTTAATGAATGAAATGATGAAGAATTGAAATCTCCTCTTATTGAATAATAAACTAACCGTAAAGAATAGCATACAGTTAATCCTGTAGAAAAAAAATATAGAAAAAATCTGAAAATATTTAAATACGTTAGAGAAACAATTTCTAAAATTAAATCCTTTGAATAAAATCCTGCCAAAAAAGGTATTCCACATAGTGCTAAATTTGAGACATTAAAACAAATAACTGTTAAAGGTATTTGTCTGCATAGACTACCCATGAATCGAATATCTTGAGAATTTTTCATATTATGAATTACAGAACCTGCACATATAAATAATAATGCCTTGAATAAAGCATGCGTTAAGAGATGAAAAAATGCTAACTTAGGAAATCCTAAAGCCAAAATTCTTATTATCAATCCCAATTGTCTTAATGTAGAAAGAGCAATAATTTTTTTCAAATCATATTCAAAATTAGCCCCTAATTCTGCTATAAATATTGTTAATCCAGCAATTAATAACAATCCCTTACCTAATCTATTATCAGCAATAACAGTATTAAATCGAATTAATAGATAAATCCCTGCAGTTACCAAAGTCGAAGAATGAACTAAAGCTGAAACAGGGGTAGGAGCTGCTATAGCTGCTGGTAATCAAGAAGAAAAAGGAATCTGAGCTCTCTTTGTTATAGCTGCCAAGACTACTAAAGCAGTAATAATATATATAATTCCAGAATTCCTCATCACATCCAAATAATAAATATAATTTCATCTTCCAAAATTTAATATTCAAGCAATAGCCATTAATAATGCCACATCACCAATACGATTAGATAGAGCTGTTAATATTCCAGCTCTATAAGATTTCACATTTTGATAATAAATCACCAAACAATACGAGACCAAACCTAATCCATCTCATCCTAAAAGAATTCTAATCAAATTAGGACTAATAATTAAAAATATTATAGATAAAACAAATATTAGTACCAAAATAATAAATCGATTAATTGCTAAATCTCCATACATATACTCCTCACTATAAAAATTACCAGTGAAGAAATAAATAAAACAAACCCTATGAATAATAAAGACATTCAATCAAATAAAAAAGTTATAATTAAAGAAGATCTATTTAAATTAAAAATCTCCCATTCAATAAAAATAACTACACACATCAAAAAAAGTTTTGCATCACCTCGGTTCCAAGAGTTCCGGAACCTTTAAATACAAAGGGAATAGAGATCAACACAAACAACATTTCAGCTCGTTTTATTGCTCATGAGACCCACACATTGCATGTTGTACCATCATACAGCTAGACTTTCAGCATTTGTGGTCCAGATTGCAGTACACACCACTACCTCTAATACCCAGTAGCACGTCCTCTTGCATTGATGCATGCCTGTATTCGTCGTGGCATACTATCCACAAGTTCATCAAGACACTGTTGGTCCAAATTGTCCCACTCCTCAACGACAATTCGGCGTAAATCTCTCAGAGTGGTTGGTGGGTCAAGACGTCCATAAACAGCCCTTTTCAACATATCCCAGGCATGTTCGATAGGGTTCATGTCTGGCGAACATGCTGGCCACTGTAGTCGAGCGATGTCGTTATCTTGAAGGAACGCATTCACAAGATGTGCACGATGAGGTCGAGAATTGTCGTCCATGAAGACAAATGCCTCTCCAATATTCTGCCGATATGGTTGCACTATGGGTCGGAGGATGTCATTCAGGTATCGTAAAGCCGTTTCGGAGCCTTCCATGACCACCAGTGGCGTACGTCGGCCCCACATAATGCCACCCCAAAACATCAGGGAACCACCACCTTGCTGCACTCGCTGGACAGTGTGTCTAAGACGTTCAGCCTGACCAGGGTGCCTCCAAACACGTCTCCGACGATTGTCTGGTTGAAGGCATATGCGACACTCATCGGTGAAGAGAACGTGATGCCAATTCCGTGGGGTCCATTCAGCATGTTGTTGGGCCCATCTGTACCGCGCTGCATGGTGTCGGGGTTGCAAAGCTGGACCTCGCCATGGACGTCGGGAGTGAAGTTGCGCATCATGCAGCCTATTGCGCACAGTTTGAGTTGAAACACGACGTCCTGTGGCTGAACGAAACGCATTATTCAACATGGTGGCATTGCTGTCAGGGTTCCTCCGAGCGGCAATCCGTAAGTAGCGGTCATCCACTACAGTAGTAGCCCTTGGGCGGCCTGAGCGAGGCCTGTCATCGACAGTTCCTGTATCTCTGTACCTCCTCCATGTCCGAACAACATCGCTTTGGTTCACTCTGAGACGCCTGGAAACTTCCCTTGTTGAGAGCCCTTCTTGACACAAAGTAACAATGCGGACGCGATCGAACTGCGGTATTGACCTTCTAGGCATGGTAGAACTACAGACAACATGAGCAGCGTACCTTCGTCCTGGTGGAATGACTGGAACTGATCGGCTGTCGTACCCCCTCCGTCTAATAGGCCCTGCTCATGCATGGTTGTTTACATCTTTGAGCAGTTTTAGTGACATCTATGAACAGTCAAAGGGACTGTATCTTGGATACAATATACACAGTCAACGTCTATATGCCGGAGATCTGGGAACCGAGGTGATGCAAAACTTTTTTTGATGTGTGTATATCATTTATAATAAAATAAAATCCTATTATTACTAAGAAAATTGCCATAAATAATAAAAAAAAGAAATAAACAAAACAAATTGATACTGATCATAAAATGATTTAAGGTAAATTCATTACTTCATTGACACCACAAATCAATATTTTATTTAAACTACTTAAATACAACCATAAAATACATAAATCACCCTTTAAAACTAAAATATTCAAAGGTAATCAATGCAACATTAATAATAAATATTCTCGAGTGTATCCTATAGAACAAGAATAAATACCAGAATAAATTATACCATGTTGTCGATAAGAATATAAATATAAAGAATAAGCTGCTCTAAAAAAAGATCCCGGTCACTCCATGTGAGATCTGTGCTGGACAAAACGGAGGCAGACAGGTTTTTCTCCGGGTACTCCGGTTTTCCCTGTCAAAATTTCATTCCAGCAACACTCTCCACTATCATTTCAGTTCATCTGTCATTCATTTACTCATTGCCCCAGAGGAGTGCGTCAGGCCTCGGCAGCCGGCACAGTTCATATCCTCGCCGCTAGATAGGGGCTTCATTCATTCCATTCCTGACCTGGTCGGAGACTGGAAGCAGGCTGTGGATTTTTTTTCATAACTATCGAAAGCCAGGATCATATTACTAATCTATTTAATAACCCAATCTCTCCTATTAAATTTAATGAGGGGGGAGCTGCTATATTAGAAGATCTTAATAAAAATCATCATAATGTTATAGATGGTATAAAATTCATTAAACCCTTATTAATTAATAAACTTCGTCTTCCTAATCGTTCATAAGAAATATTAGCTAAAGCAAATAAACCTGATGAACATAGCCCATGAGCAATTATTAATGTGTACATTCTTATAAATCCTCAATCTGTTAATGTTATTATCCCTCCTAAGGCTATTCCTATATGGACAACAGAAGAATATGCAATCAAAGCCTTCAAATCAACCTGACGTAAACAAACCAAACTCATTAAAAATCCACCCACTAAACTAATTCTAATTCAAATTACATTATAAGTTAATCCAAGCTTGATTAACATTAAATAAACCCGTAATAATCCATATCCCCCCAATTTCAATAATACTCCTGCCAAAATTATTGAACCTGAAACTGGGGCTTCAACATGTGCCTTAGGTAATCATAAATGTACTATAAATATAGGTATCTTAACCAAAAAAGCTAAAATCAATCTAATATAAAATAATACTCTTGATAATCTAATATTATTTAAAAGACCAATATACAATCTACCATAAAATCCATAAATATTAAATAAACTTACTAATAAAGGTAAAGAAGCTAATAAAGTATAAAATAATAAATATACTCCCGCCTGTAATCGTTCCGGTTGATACCCTCACCCCAAAATTAAAAACAAAGTTGGAATCAATCTAGCTTCAAAGAACAAGTAAAAGGAAAATAATCTTATTCTTCTAAAAGTACAACATAACATTAATAATAAAAAAAATTACAAAAAAAAGAAAAAAGAATTAAAATACCTATAATGATAAACACTTTCTCTAGCTGTAATCATTAATGAACAAATTCAAAATCTTAATAAAATTAAACCATATGATAAAATATCAGTCCCAAAAATGTAACTCAAATTACAAAAATCTGTTAATGTAATATATCTTATTATAAAAAAGAAAGTTATCAAATATAACAAACTTTGAACCAACCACCAAAACTTATTTAAAAAACTAAGAGGGATTAAAAACACAAGTATAAAAAGAAATTTTAACATTGTAAAACTCTAAATGTTTGAAAAAAATCATTCCCGTGAGTTCGAATTATCGAAACTAAAATAGAAAGACCCAAAGCCCCCTCACATACTGAAAATGTCAAAAATACTATTCTAAAAAACAACTCAAAAGTATACATATTTAAAAATATAAATAACATTAAAAATAATCCTAAAACAACAAATTCAAATCTTAGTAATGTGGCTAATAAATGTTTTCGATTAGAACAAAACACCCAGACACCTCTTAAAAAGACCAAGATTACTACAATTCAATTAATAAGTATTACCATTGTTTCAGTAGTTTAAATAAAAACACTGGTCTTGTAAATCAATAATAAGGTAACCTACTTCTAAAACTCAAAGGAAAGAAAATTTCTTATCATTAATCCCCAAAATTAATATTTTATTTAAACTACCCTTTGTATACTAAATCTTAGAATTATAATTTCCAATTTACTAAATGCAATAATTTTTACTCAAGTAAATCATCCAATAGCAATAATATTAATTATTATTTTACAAACCTTAATTGTAGCTCTAACAACCGGAATAATAACCTCAACCTTTTGATTTTCTTATATTCTATTTCTTGTCTTTCTCGGCGGAATACTAGTATTATTTATTTATATTACTACCCTAGCATCTAATGAACTTTTTTCAGTTCCAACTAAATCTTTAATTATTATATTGATCTTATTTTCCCTAGTAATTTTTCTTTCCCTAATGAGAGATTCAACTTTGTGAAATCTATTAAACTTTAATGAAGAAATAAATAACATTAATAATGACTTAATTACCTTACATGATGAGTCTAATTACCTCCTCACTAAATTATATAATAAACCAACAGATTTAATTACACTTATATTAGTAAATTATTTATTTTTAACTCTTATTGCTATTGTAAAAATCACTAACATTTTTCAAGGTCCTCTTCGCCCTAAAAACTAATGAATAAACCAATCCGCACTTCCCACCCCTTATTTAAAATTGCTAATAGAGCATTAGTTGATCTCCCTGCACCTTCTAATATCTCTGCTTGATGAAATTTCGGTTCACTTTTAGGACTTTGTCTAATGATTCAAATTGCAACAGGACTATTTTTAGCAATACATTACACCGCAAATATCGACTTAGCTTTTAATAGAGTAGCCCACATTTGTCGTGATGTAAATTATGGTTGATTCTTACGTACTCTTCATGCCAATGGTGCCTCCTTCTTTTTCATTTGTCTCTACCTACATGTGGGACGAGGGATATACTATGGCTCTTATAACTATATGCATACATGAATAATAGGAGTCATTATTCTATTTCTCGTAATAGGAACAGCCTTTATAGGATATGTTCTTCCTTGAGGCCAAATATCTTTTTGAGGGGCTACCGTAATTACTAACTTATTATCAGCTATTCCATATTTAGGAACAGAACTTGTTCAATGAGTTTGAGGAGGGTTTAGAGTAGATAACGCAACCTTAACTCGATTTTTCACTTTTCATTTTGTTCTTCCCTTTATTGTATCAGCTGCTGTTATAATTCACTTGCTATTCCTCCACCAGACAGGATCTAACAATCCCTTAGGGCTAAATAGAGATGTTGACAAAATCCCTTTCCATCCCTACTTTTCTTTCAAGGATCTCTTTGGATTTATTATTATAGTAGCATCTCTTATTTTCTTAAGCCTCCTTGAACCTTATATACTAGGAGATCCAGATAATTTTATCCCAGCCAATCCTCTTGTTACCCCCGTCCACATTCAACCAGAATGATATTTCTTATTTGCTTATGCAATTCTCCGATCTATTCCCAATAAACTAGGAGGTGTCATTGCTCTAGTCATATCCATTGCTATTTTATTAATTTTACCATTTTATAATAGTAATAGATTTCGAGGCACCCAATTCTATCCAATCAAATCCTATTCTGGTCTATAACAACGATTGTTATTTTATTAACATGAATCGGTGCACGTCCCGTTGAAGACCCTTATATTTTAACTGGACAAATCTTAACTGTTCTTTATTTCGCTTACTACTTAATTAATCCTCTTGTTCTTATAACATGAGATAAATTAGTGAATTAGTTATAAAGCTTTATGAAAGCATATGTTTTGAAAACATAAGACAGAAGTTAAATTCTTCTATTAACTTTACTAAAATAAATACACTAAATTAAAATAGAAAACATAATAATTTTTAATCCTAGATAAAAAAATAAAAAAATTAAGGATAAAGGTAAAAATCTTTTCCAAGCTAAATATATTAATTTATCGTAACGAAACCGAGGTAGAGTCCCTCGAACTCAAATAAATACAAAGGACAAAAATGTTAATTTAAAAAAAAATAAGAAAGAAAAAGTATCACTTCCCATAAATATTACACAAAATAATATTCTTATAAATAAAATTCTCGCATACTCTGCTATAAAAATTAACGCAAACCCTCCTCTTCTATATTCCACATTAAATCCTGATACTAATTCAGATTCTCCTTCAGCAAAATCAAAAGGAGTTCGATTAGTTTCCGCTAAACATGAAGCAAATCAAGCTAACATTAAAGGAAAAGATAAGAACATAAACCAAATATAATTTTGATAAACTATAAAATTTAATAAACAATATCCATCAATAAGAAACACAAATGATAATAAAATTAAAGCTAATCTTACTTCATAAGAAATTGTCTGAGCCACAGCCCGAAGGCCTCCTAATAAGGCATAATTAGAATTAGAGGATCATCCAGCAATTATAACTGTATAAACACCTATACTCGTACAACACAAAAAAAAACAATAACCCTAAATTAAAGGAAAACATGACTGACAAAAAGGGATAAACTATTCAAACTAATAAACCCAAAAATAATCTAAAAATAGGGGAAAAATAATATTAAAAATAATTTGATAACAAAGGATAAGTGGATTCCTTAGTTAATAGTTTAATTACGTCAGCAAACGGTTGCGGCAAACCAATAAACCCAACTTTATTAGGTCCCTTTCGAATTTGAATATATCCCAACACCTTACGCTCCAATAAAGTTAAAAACGCCACTCCAAGTAAAACCCCTACAATTAAGATCAATGCACTTACTAAACCAGTTATAACTTCCTTTATCAATACTATTTGTAATTATTTACATATTTGAATTCTAAATTCAAGGCACTCTTTCTGCCAAAATAGTTAATAATAATCATTCTCCACAAAATTATTTTAAGTATTTGGTCCTTTCGTACTAAAATACTTTTACCTAATGAGGATAGAAACCAACCTGGCTTACACCGGTTTGAACTCAGATCATGTAAGGATTTAAAGGTCGAACAGACCTATAAATTAAACTTCTGCACCTAATCATACTCCTTAATCCAACATCGAGGTCGCAATCTTTCTTGTTGATATGAACTCTTAAAAAAAATTACGCTGTTATCCCTAAGGTAACTTTATCTTACAATCAATAATAATGGATCAAATATTCATAAATCAATGTACTTTTAATAAAGAGTTATTTAAATCTCTATGTCACCCCAACACAATATACTTTTAAAAATATCCCAACAATTCTAAATTAAATATTCTTATAATATATAAAGCTCTATAGGGTCTTCTCGTCCTCCATTTCTATTTAAGCCTTTTGACTCAAAAGGTAAATTCTATATTTTATATTGAGACAGTTAATATTTCGTCAAACCATTCATTCTAGCCCTCAATTAAAAAACTAATGATTATGCTACCTTTGCACAGTCAAAATACTGCGGCCCTTTAAATAATCAGTGGGCAGGCCCGACTTTAAATTATACACTAAAAGACATGTTTTTGTTAAACAGGCGAATATTAATTTTTGCCTAAATCCTTAATATAAATTCCATACTAAATTTTATTTATACATTCAATTATACTAATTTTATCATTATTTCAAATAACATGTTAATTATTAAATTATCCTAATTCACTAATTAAACTTCTTATAAAATTATAAACAATCAAAATAATTTATAACATTATTAACTTGATGACTAATTTAAAGTCTACAATTTTAATTACATTTTTAAAAATTATAATTTACAATTTAAAGCTTATCCCTCAAACTATTTTCTAGTCTATATAATCACTTACCAATTTAAATAATTACTTAGACTAAACCGAATTAAATTCATTTCTTAGAAAACTAGATATCTTAAAAAACGATTAACATTTCATTACTAATATAATATTTTTAATAAATATATTACATTAAATAACATATTATATTAGCTCTTTTTAACTCGAGAAATATAATATTCTTTACAAAATTTTTAATAAACCCTGATACACAAGGTACAATATAAATCTACTTCCAAAAAAATAATTTTTCAAATATTTCATAATTCTTTCACAATACTACTACACTATAAATTTTCTTATTTTTTCTATAAACTATACTAAAAAATCTCTTCTTAAAATTACTTTAATTAAAATAAATTTATACATTCTTATAATTAATATTCATCTTTCAAAGTAATTCGAATTGCACGAAATTCTCTTCAATGTAAATGAAATGCTTTACTTTAAAGCTTCACTTTGACATTCTAGATACACTTTCCAGTACATCTACTATGTTACGACTTATCTCACCTTAAATAATGAGAGCGACGGGCGATGTGTACATGTTTTAGAGCTATAATCACAATATCATAATATAACAACATTACTTTCAAATCCACCTTCAACTTATCTATTTCAAGATAATATCCGTTTAAATATACAATTTTATTGTAATCCATCTCTTATTTAATCATAAGCTGCACCTTGACCTGACATAAATTTTACTACAAAATCTAGAAAATTCTTTCTCTTAAAAGATAATCTTACGACGGCGGTATACAAGCTGACAGTACAAAATTAAATTTATTATAGTGTGTATTATCAATTACAGGACAGATTCCTCTGAAAAGACTAAAACACCGCCAAATTCTTTAAGTTTCAAGAACTTAACTATTACTACTCAAGTATTATATTTTATATAATAAGAAGCTGTATCGACTGCTAAAGTGTGTGTGGAAATGGAAAAGTGTACCAGAAGACTGGAAGAAAGGGCTAATAATACCAGTGTTTAAGAAGGGGGACAAGAAGGTGTGTGATAACTATAGAGGGATCACCCTCATATCACAGATAGTAAAAATACTGGAAAGGATATTAGAAAGAAGAATGAGAAGAAAGGTGGAAGGAGAGTTGCAAGAGGAACAGTATGGCTTCAGGAGTGGAAGATCCACAGTGGACCCAATCTTTAGCTTGAGGCAGGTGATGGAAAAGAACTGGGAATATGGAGAGGATTTGATCATGACTTTCATAGATCTAGAAAAGGCATATGATAGTGTCCCCAGAGAGAAGGTATGGGAAACCATGGTTAAGAAGAGACTGGGAAGAGAAATGTTGGAAATGGTGCAAGCAATGTACAACAACTGTGTTAGCAGGGTACTGACCCCAGTTGGAAAGACAGATTGGTTTAGGAACAAGACTGGACTAAGACAGGGGAGTGTGCTGTCACCTCTCTTGTTCATAATGGTGATGGATGAAATAGTAAAGGAAACAAAGGAAGCATAAGAACATAAAGAAATGAAGTTACTGTTATTTGCAGATGATATTGTGGTCTGGGGAAGGAACACCGAAGAAGTGCAAAAACAACTAGATGCACTGAACGAAAATATTCAGAAGTATGGCCTGAAAATCAGTATAGAGAAAAGCAAGACCATGGTGATGACAAGAGGGGAAAGACAAGGAAAGGGCACTGTGAAAATTGGAAGTCAGAGTTTGGAAATTGTGGACACATTCAAATACCTAGGAAGTGAATTGATGCAAACTGGTAGGTTGGACATGGAGATTGGCAGGAGGGTACAGCAGAGCAATGCATTCTATCAAAGTGTAAGAAAACTTGTTTGGGATAAGGAAGTACCAAGGAAAAGCAAGGAGGTAATGTATAAAGTGTACTATGTACCCATATTAACTTATGCAGCTGAGACTTGGACCCTGACAAGCAGGCAAGAGAGTAGAATCCAAGCCAGTGAAATGAAATTCCTAAGAAGTATGATAGGAAAGACAGAGTGAGGAATGAAGATGTTAGGAAGGAAGTTGGGATGGGAAAACTAAATGAGAGAATTGAGAAGAATAAACTAAGGTGGTTTGGACATGTAAAGAGGATGGAGGAAAATAGAATACCAAGACAGATGCTGGAGGCGAAGTGCAAGGGTAAGAGACCAAGAGGAAGACCTAGAACAAGGTGGATGGATTCAGTGAAGAACGGCGTAAGAAAAATAAATCTGGACTGGGACAAGATCGTGGAAGAAGAATGGTGGAAGGAAAGAGGAAAGTGGAGAAGTGCCATAAATACCCCGACCCGGCAGGAGCTGGATAAGGGGAAATGATGATGATGATGATGATGATGGTATAATACATAAGTATTTTATCATCTTAACCTTTATTTAAAATTCACTTAAGTAATCTATAAGCAATAATGAGAAATTATAAATGTGTTATAAAAACGAACATTAGCGAAATATCCAATGATAAACTCTGTTGAAAAGAAAACAATCAATCATGATTGAGATCTAAAGTTTTTAAATTTGCATTAGTACACAATTAACCTTCAAGACAGTCATGGCATACAACATTTGCGTTATCAAGGCACAAATACTTAAGACACTTGGACCGAATACGCTCTTAGTGACCTCGGTGTGTGAGACCGAAAAGACTTCCACTGACCTGTACGGTTATCGTTCGAACTTGTGCAGTGGTGAGTATACTCGAGAATGAAATTGATGAAGGTAACCTGATGCACAGCTAGCTCACTCCAAAGGACAAAGAAGGAGGCGCAATCGTTTATGACGTTGGTCTGTGACACCGTGCGTCACTAACATACATTAATATTATAGCATTCAGTTGGACAATACAAAAATCATTCCAATTAATGGAATACGGGAAAAATAACCTGGTGAAATTTCACTTGTGACGGGCATTATGGGCGTGATTTATAGGATAAATAACATGTTGCCAACCCCACGCATACGGTACCGTGTGGTGTTTGTTTTATGCTATGCTTGCTCCACTCAATCTGTTTGCTTTGTTGTTTCTATGTTAAGAAGGCTTTCTACACAAAAACAAACCTAACCTGGGACAAACGCCCCAGACCCCCTTGCATGTAGTACAAGCAGTAATTTTCGGCCAGACAGAAGTCAAAAGGTTTTCGCTGAGCTCATTATGCATGATCTGTGTTGTATATAATGTGTACCATACATTGGTAACAGATGCCTCTTTCAGTAGCAGTTGAGCAATGACAAGCCAAGACAGTTGCCGTCGTTGGATAAATAATAAATAATGATCACAGTCACATATTTACGTAACTTAGCACACATTTCCTGAGCAGTAGTAATACTGTACTGGACAGTGATTTCAATTGGTAATGACTCCAGGAATATCAAATAAGGTATGAAAATCATGAAAATGACATATAATTAGGTAAGTGAAAGTGTGGGATCCTGGTTCATCACTCCCGGAAAATTACCGTTGAGACTTGAGGTGAAGTACTGTAGCCTGTTGGGTATCCCGTGAACATGGTGGTGGCGCTCCAGAGTAGGTGAACCTTTCTATAAAAAAAAATTAACTACTGAAATTAGCCAAAATACCTGTATTAATGGTATCTGGAGATGATCTAGTAATAGATGTTTACTCCTCCGCTGTCATAGACGCACCCAGCCATCCCAAATAGGATAACGACTTATATAGTTTGAAATTACAGCTCTGACGGCCATCTTTCGCACTGAGTCAATAATGCCACCCCACGCATTTGCGCAGACCAATGGTTTTGTGTGAACCGTGCCCCGCTAGACCTAACCTTCGTTTTGTCCAATGCAATGAGTCATGACAATGGTTACAACCTAACCCACCCAGACCAATGGTTTTGACAATGGTTACAACCTAACCCGCCCAGACCAATGGTTACTAACTAACCCGTTCAGACCAATGGTTTTGTGTGAACCGTGCCCCGCTAGCTGCCCGGAATTTCGTATCGGACATGTTGGCAACGTGTCACATATAAGTCTTTTGGGTGTCACATGGGGTAACTTATGACGTACTGTCCAACATGGCGTCCCGAGTGAAATGAACACTATCAAAAATGCTTTATTTACGTAAAAAAAAAAAAAAAAAAAAAATTCTGTGCAGCAGTGGCAATTGAAATTGAAATCAACTTATAACGACTCCCAGAAAGGTATGTAAATTATAAATGATATATTTTCAATAATCTACTTTGTGGAAAGTTACGAAAAGGGAGGATGCACTACTCTGGATCTTTAATAACATGGTTAGGTATAGAACAAAACATGAAAGTTTCCTAGTGAAAACTCATCTTCTCAAGAAGTAGCCTTCCAGTAAATGTGTTCGTACGTTTCAGCGCCATGCGATTGTTGCGTGTGGAGAACCTCAAACAAAAGGTATCCGCGAACTCTCGAGAATGAAATAACTGCAGTCATATCGTTGTTTGAGTCTTCAGTCTTTTGACTGGTTTGATGCAGTGCTCCATGCCTCCCTGTCCTGAGCTGTCCTTCTGTTTGAATTTCTTGCCATCGTTGTTGTTTAGAAGTATGTATTGAGTTTGTTTGCAGTCGTATCAGTGAGGATGAATTACAGCAAGTGTACCAAAACTTCCTACGTTGGTGCAATGTGTGTTTAGGAAATGAAGGACAGAATTTCCAGCAACTACTCTGAAATTCATATAATTATGTAATGATGATTATTAAATATGTTAAAAAGTTGAAATGTGTTGAACTAGTTGGGCGCTATGCTGCCAGTGCCTTGCTCAACAGGTGGCTACACGCAGAACTCCTGCCGTCACTCAGCGACTTCGAGGCCCTGGTCTATAGTGAAGGCTCTCACTGTAGTTCATGTACAGTACTTTGTAGCAGAAAAAGGTTCGTAGAGGGCTTTCAGATATTGTTGCTATTCTCTGAAATTTTGCATCTGTGACACACGCGCAGTTGAGTATTCCATAACGCAGGCCTCGCCGACTCAGGTGCTTTGCGAGCACTGGGCGGCACCTGGAAAAGCACCGTGCTCTGCTGTAGGAGAGGAACGTGTAGTGGCAGCGCTTAGTGAGGCGACAGTCGTACTGTTGTTTATTTGTGAATTGGGCTGGGGAAATCGGCGCGCATCAGGCAGCGTACCGATATGAAAACGAATAATAATAATAATGCTAATTTTGTGTAGACAGAAATAATAGTCTTATTGCACTCCTGATTTTGTACTAATTTTCAACATTCTTTCTTTATCTTTGGCATCGCTTTGAAGCCACTAATTTCTCCGATATTTGGAACAATCGTTTTGGCATTTGCAATCTGAAGTATAGCTTCCAAGGAAGCATCAGACAAACTTGACTTAGTATTGTTAATATTCATAATTGAAAATATTTGTTCACAAACGAAAGTTGTTCTGAACATAGCAACAAATTTCAGGGCAAGGGCATGGATCCTCGGGAATTCTTTTTCCACAACGCCTTTATAAAATGAAATCCAATCACCATTATAATGTTAATAGCGGTCTTTCAAAATTGAATCTGCTCAACTTGGAGACTATGGGCGTACCGAAAGAGGTGTCATAAAAACTTGAGTGCCGGTTTTACTTGTTTTATCTCTTCGAACCTATCTTCAAATTCATTATGCAATGACTGTAACGCTTTTGTGTACTCGCTGATTGAAGCATTTTAGGGAGGGAGAATTGTCCCAATTTCCTTCTTGAAGCTGAGTTTTAAAAAGCACAAGCTGGAATTTGAAACTTTCAATACGGTCACACACAGTACTGATTAATTTATTTTTGCTTTGCAACGAGTTATTTAAGTAATTTAAATACCCCGTAATGTATTTCATGAAAGCGAGGTCAGCGATCCCTTGCTCATCATCCAAGTCTGACTGTGGAGAAAGAGGGGTGGGAGGGGAAAAGCACCAGGCGCGCAAGCACTAAGTGCTCGGGTTGGCGTGGCCTGCCATAACCTGTGCGCATGCACATTCGAGTATTTTACAGACTTATAATACATTGGTTGTGTGTCGGCTCAGCGAACAGTGAGCCCTACAAACTAAGTAGGCCTACTCCGATAGTGACCTGACAACATAATTATACTGTATGATTTGTTTTTATCATTCTCACAAACATTTACACTCCACGCATGAATGAAATGTACAAAGTAGTCAGGCATCCATGTTGATATCACATAATACCATAATTACAAGAACCTCAGCACATAACAGCCAGGGCCAAAATAAATATGTGTAATTGGAGTGAATGAGGAATGGAAGACAGATGAAACAATTTGTATACCTAGTTAAAATGCACCTTAGAGAAAGAAAATAGGTTAGTGTCCATATTATTTTTCATGAGAAACCTAATAGAATTTGTCACCACCCAGCCAAGTACAGATATTTGTTACCATACTGAGGTAGGGCCTATGTACACCAACAAAAAAAATGTTTGTAGACCGAAGACATAAAATGCAGTATTTTTTCGTAACGAAGTACTGTAAGTAAGATACATTCACAAATCTGCGACTTCTTATGGAGAATGGGAGTATGGGTTTTCCTCCATAGCACATAACACAGAACATAACCAAATAAATTTAATCATCAATTGAATACTCGTGTGATTATAACTTTCTTCCTAGGCTTGATTCTACTTTATCAAACTTGATATTCAGTCGTACACACGTGTACAGCAACACTTTAAAGAAATTCACACTTTCCAGAAAATCTTGTAGGATAAAAACGTATTCAATTGGAGCCATTTTGATTATCGAAGCAACGCAGCAAGGCAAAGTAGCAAAGTAAAACCAAATAGCTTATAAAGGTAATAGCAGAAACTCGGGCGTAAAAGCATGCGCTCGTTTGGAGACAGTGCCATCTCTTGGTGCGAGTTGACAGCATTACTCGCCTTGCCACCCACAGCTAGCATTTTTGAGTGCGCACCGACCGAAATTGCATTGTGAAGTTAACATATGTCTCGGCTTGATATTTAGGCAGCAAATAATTTAAAGATTAGTGTTAAAAGAAACAAAAGATACTTGGTTCTGTACAATATTTATATAGAATTCTAAAAAATACTGGACTGCTTCTGCATATGGTTTGCTTTGCCATAGGCAGTAGAACTGGAGGCACTGCACAAGGCCAAATACTGATAATTACAAGGAAATATTAGCATATTGGTTTTAATCTATCCTTTTTGACATACTGGTATTTAAAAACGAGTTGAACACTCTTAATTACATTAAAAGAAAACAGTTTTCTTCTTATATATTTCCTAATAAAGAAAGTAAAATTAAAATTTGTGTTTCTGAACTTGTTAGATTACACCAGCCTCCTTAGCTTTAATAGTGCAATACGTATACTTTAGAGGCAGATGACCTCGCTGTTCCGCCCCTTATGACAACAATAAATAACTACGTACACTTTCAAAGCCATATATGGCACAAATACTCCCAGTACCAACCATTACAATTGGATAATTAGATCATCCACAGGTCAATAATTTCTTATAATTGTTTGGTTGGATCTCACGGTTGTAAATCAGCTGCTCTTACGTTGCCAACTCGGACCGCTAGGCGGTGCTGGGGAGCACTGTCTCCTGTTTTATGGGAATAAAAGAACGCGCTGGATTCGCTTCTCGGTTCCCGTAGCGAGCGGACGTGTGTGCTTTCTCGTGCGACTCTGTGTGGTTGGAAGTTTGTGCGTTCACCCACGTGGGTAATATTCGTGAGTGATCTAGTCGTAGTTTTTTATTTTGTGTTAAATTATCCTTTTGGGTAAGTGTTTTCGTAACTAAAATATTTCTTTCATCCCCATGTTCCTTCCCGGGGATGGGGTCAAGGACAAACCTCCGGAGTTTGCCCCTCTTGAATCTGTCAGTCAAATAGAACCAATCCTGGTAGAAACTGTTCCTATGGATACTACATTAATCTTAAATGAACGTGATATCCTCCAGACTGTTGCTGGTTCGACAACCTCTCAGGAGGTTTCTCAGCCAATGCCACCTCTTATTACCCCGAAATTGGTTCCTCAACACACATACGGTGCTCACCACTCTGGCCCATATAACGTCTTTATCGAATCAACTAACCCGAAACAAATCGGCAACGCTCACCCAATGGTTTTGGGCCGTCTGTTCTACCAACATAAGGTCCCGGACATTGTCTCCATAAAACGCAAGGGCCGGAATCGCGTTGAAATCCTATTTCGAACCCGTACTGCGGCAAATTCCATGCTTAAGCATCCTCTGCTCACGGAACGTTCCCTGCGGGCATTTATCCCATCCTCAAACGTTCATCGTGTGGGCGTCATTCGTGGCGTCGACACCACACTTACTCAAGACGAAATACTAGAATTCATTCAGTCACCTGTCCCTGTGGTTGCCGCGCAACGTATGAATAGGAAAAAATATACTGATGGAGTTCCGGAATATATTCCTACAGGCACCGTGAAAATTACCTTTGATTCGCAAACTCTCCCTACTAATGTATCTCTTTTCAGTGTTTATTTGGAAGTCCAAGCATTCATATTCTCCCCTATTCTATGTCGTCGCTGTCAGCGATATGGCCACGGTAACGATAATTGCCGTTCTCGCGAACCCCGCTGTGGCACCTGCTCCCTCAACCATAATACGGTTGAATGTACACAGATCATACGTAAGTGCGTTAATTGTGGTGAAAACCACGCAGCGGGGTCCCCTCGTTGCTCTGTACATCAACGACAACTCGAAATTAAGAAGCAGATGTGTCTGCAAAATAAATCCTACTTTGATATTACAAATGCGTCAAATGCGCCTCCTGTCTTCAACCCATTGTTGGTTCCCCAACAATTCCCCGCTTTACCCCCCTCTCAATCTCCCCCGATCGAACCCGCCCGTAAAAGAAAATTCACTCAGATGATCCCTAGCTCCCCCAAACTGACACCCCAATTAGGGTACGACCGTGCTGCGTACCTCAATATCTTACGACCGACCCCCTTTCCTTCCTCCTCACATTCTACTTCTACCACCCTTCCCTTTTTTTCTCAGCCTCAACCATCAACCTCCCACGACACCTCGGTGCGTGGTCCTTCCTCCGACACCACACCTGGTTTCCCCAGTGTGCATAACCCTTCTGCGGAAATTACCCACGATTTCGCCCAATTGTTGGAGTTATTAGGCTCCAATACTCAATGGGTTTATTTGTTACAACGATTGCGTGACAAGGTACTACCCTTAGTTAACCTTCCTTCTGCTGACCCGCCTTGTTAAATGCGGTTATTACAATGGAATTGTCGGAGTGTAAAGAACAAACGACATGAGGTACTATCTCTCTTAAATTCTTTCCAACCTGATTTATTTTTACTTCAAGAAACGTGGTTAAAACCACATTTTAAATTCAGCATTCCAGGATATAATACCGAACGATCAGATGGCGAAGGTTTCGGGGGCATTCTTATCCTTATCCGCAATACCATTCCCTACACCCGTCTTCTCTTATTTAATACCCTTCCCTCTACCTTTCTTATTGCTATTCGTATCGATGCTCTTACTATACTCAATTTCTACTGCCCTCCTAGCGTACCTGGCAATCGATTCCAATGGCAAACCTTCTTTCAACAGTTTTCTCATCTTACCCACTTCCTTCTAGGGGGTGATTTTAACGCCCATCACCTCTCTTGGGGCAGTGAAACAATTAATGACAAAGGCCGCCACGTTCTTCATGCCACCACTCTATGTCATTTTTCTATTTTAAATGATGGCTCCCCGACTAGAATTTCCATCCCCAATCGTAATAAAAGTGCTGTCGATCTTTCGATTGTCACAGCTGACTTACGTCCGTCCTCTACTTGGTATACTCTATCTGATACTCACATGAGCGATCATTTTCCCATATTAATCGACGTTACTCGCGGTACTCTCCCGCACCCCCCTCGTCCCCCCCCCCCCTCTCAGTCCCGCGTACTTAGTAATTTTGATGCTGCATTTTTTCAAACCTGGCTCACTGACCATCCTTTGGATACCCATTCTTCTTCTCCCGTTGATTACCAACGGTTGATTCATCTTATCACCACATATCTCGATACATACCACCCTATCACGACGCGCTTTTCAAACAGTGGACCACGTCACTATCAAATTAAATGGTGGGATAATGAATGTACAGCCTGGGTGAAACGCCGGAGATGCTGTTTGAGAGACCTTCGTCGCCACAATACTTATGAAGCGTACGTCAAATATAAAAATTTAATAGCCAAGATCCAACGTGGATTCAATTTAAAACGTCGTACAGCCTGGAAAACCTTCACAGAAACCCTCTCCCGACAAAGTTCCTCCTCATCCATTTGGCAGTCAATTAATTCTATTAACCGCCCTCGATCTCGACAAGCCCACCCTCCTACTTCCCCCGCAGTTTACCTTCAGTTCCTATCAACGCTCACTCCCGATTTTGTTCCACCTGACATTCCACTTCCTATCGCCCCTGTCCACCCTCATTTTCAGACCGTCATTTCACCATTCCAACTTTCTGAGATTGACCGCGCCCTTCTTCCCAAAAAATCCTCCTCCCCTGGTCCCGATGCAATTACGTATCAGATGCTCCGCTTGTTGGCTCCCCCTGCTCAAAGGGTGTTACTTGCATTCTTCAATTCTATTTTATGTGGTTTTCCCGTACCTACGTCCTGGAATTTCTTTCACTTAATCCCCATCCTTAAACCGGGGAAAATTCCTTCTGATCCGTTGAGTTACAGAGGAATAGTTTTAGGTTCTTGTCTTCAAAAATTATTCCAAAAACTCTTACTAAATCGTTTAACATGGTGTATGGAATATTATTTCCAACTTCCTAAATATCAGTTTGCTTTTCGGCGGGGGAAAAGTACGGCGGATGCTCTTAACCTCTTTATAACTGATCTCGTTCTCGCTCGCAGTCGTAAACAATCGACGATCGCAGTGTTTTTAGACATCCAAGGTGCTTATGACAATGTTCATCTCCCACAACTCTTCTCTAAATTATATTCTTTCCACTTCCCCAGATGTATTCGTTCCATTCTGCTCCAATTACTCACGAACCGTCAAATCATGTTGAAATACCACGATCCGACCTCTTCGATTCGATATACTTCTCACGGCTTGCCCCAGGGTGATATCATGAGCGGGTTTCTCTACCTTCTCTACACCGCCGATCTTGAACGCTTAATTTCTCCTCATGCTCGACTTATTCAATTTGCTGATGACATTCTGCTCTATAAAACTGCGAACACGGTAGACGAATGTATTCTATCTATTCAAGATGCCTTATTACTCCTGCATAACTGGTTTTCCGAACATGGCTTTCAAACCTCTTCACGGAAAAATGCCGCTATGCTTTTTACCTCTACTCGCCGCCCTCCCCCTCCACACGTATCTATTGGCCCTCATTCCATACCTTTTCGCACTTCCTTTAAATATCTAGGGCTTCACATTGATACTAAATTAAACTGGAATGCCCACTTCTCCGCCTTACAAACACTGCTTCATCCGAGAATCAACATCCTTCGCTCGCTTACTCGCCATCATTGGGGCGCTGACCCTTCTGTTCTCCTCCGTGTTTATCAAAATATCATTCGCTCTGTCTTAGAATATGGGTGCCATTTCTTCGACTTAGCCCCTCCTCGGTCGTTGCAAAAACTAGATACGCTACAATTCCAAGCACTACGCATAATTACTGGAGCTTTATCTTCTTCCCCCACCAACGCCTTATTAGTCGAGACAGGCGAATACCCACTCCATGTACGTCGAACTTTTCTCTCTAGCAAATATCTTTTGAAAAATTTATCCTTATATAACCATCCTTACTTCCAAAACTTCAACTCATGAGTGAATACCGCCTCCAAGGTGAGTTAGCCGTGGTGGTTACGGCATGACTGATGGCAGTCGCTCACATCCGGGAGGCGAGGAGGTTCGAATCCCCCCGCCGGCAACCTTGAAGATGGTTTTCTGTGGTTTCCCATCTTCCTTCCAGGCAAATGCCGGGGTTGGTCCCTAACTATAGGCCACAGCCGCTACCTTCCAACTCCTCGTCCTTACAATCCAACTTCCCTCCCCAACGGTACTTGTAGCTCACCCATTGGGTGTCCGTCTCGAAGCAGCTACAAAACTGGCGAGCCGAACATGTCCTCGGACACTCCCGGCACTAAAAGCCATACGCTAAAAAAAAAAAAAAAAAAAAAAAAAAAACCGCCTCCAAAACCGGTTTTACTCTGCCCGTTCCCCTTCGTTGCTCCTGGCTTATCAATTTCTTCATCCCCTTAAGCCGAATATCTTACAAACCCGCACTCATTTGTCACACAGCGGCAATTATCCCGTTCAATTTTTCTCCCCCTCCGTCTTTCTGAATGTTTTTCAATCCTTACCACCTCCAGTTAGAAACCTCCCTCACCTCTGTCACCAACAGCTTCAGGCTTTCCTTCATCACTTCCCTAGTCACATCCCCTTTTATACTGACGGTTCCAAACGATCTCAAGCCCCCTTTACAGGCGCATCAGTCTACGCCCCTGCTCTTGATCAAACTTTAACATTCTCCTTACCGTGCGATATTTCGATTTTCACCGCAGAAGCCTTTGCTGTTCGTCATGCCTTACAAGTTATTAAACAATTATCCATCAAACAAGCTATAATATTATCTGACGCTCACAGTGTCCTGTCCGCTCTCCTTTCTCCCTATTCATCACAAAACTGGTATATTCATTCCATTCAAAGATTATCTTACGAATTATCCCACGCCAATTTTGACATCCTTTTTGTATGGATTCCTGGCCACGCTTCGATCCCTGGTAATGAAACAGCTGATACACACGCCAAATCCGCGACCCTTGGCCACGGCACGTGCTATAATATTTCTGTCCCGTCGAGCGACTTGCTTTTAAAATCCAAACAACACTTCCAACAAACATGGCAAACCATTTGGGATACAACCTCTCGGTTCAAGGGTACCTTTTATTACAGACTTCAGCCCCATATCCCGATCACACCTTGGTTTTCCTCCTGTACTTACACACGTCGTCATATAACTACCATAATCCGTCTCCGATTTAATCACTCCCTTACCCCGGATAGGTTGTTCAAATTCAAACTTCGCGCCACCGACCGGTGTGACTGTGGACAATCTATCGGTACCATCCAACATCTTTTATTCCAATGTACTCTATTCGAACGCCCTCGTATAAACTTCATTCGTGAATTGCTCCAACTTGGATTTGTACAGCCCTTGAATATTACATGTTTGCTACACACCCCGACAATTCCTATTGTTCGTGCGATCGTCTCTTTTTTAGACGCCTGCCACCTTCAATTATAACGTTGTAAATAAATGGTTCCTTTATCTGTTGACCCGGTGTTACCCAGTTTTGTAGTATATAGTCGCCTTGGTGGGTCACTAGGCGTGAAGATTTTGCACCTTGTGTTATATTCCTTCCTTTTCATCTATCCCTTTCTTAAATTTTTACATTACAACGGTTCTGTATCATAAGTCTATATTGTTCTGTGCATAAGTGAGTTTATTCTACTTCCAACCACATCGCGCGGTTCTCGCCCTCAAGAAGTATTAATCCCCTCAACTGGTGACTGGGTGAAGAGCTCTCTCAGGCCAAAAAAAATCTCCTGAAAGAAAGAAAAGAAGAACGCGCTGCGTTCGGAACTGCTGAATCGCTGCGCGTTCTGCTTTAAAAAAAAACGCACCCTCTATGTTACCGTAATGTTTTCAACTTGATTACATCTTGCAGAGATACGTACAGTCCCATGACAACACCACCTAGAGAGAAAGCCTTGCGATATGAAGTTGACAAGCGAGTGACGTCACGGAAGCCCGGCCGTGGACATTGAGACATAACATTCTAGTTTGCAGGTTATGGTGTGTTTTCCGTGTGTTGTGTTTACAGTCCCAGTTACTGATTTGCTCAGATTTCCTACCCAGTTATACTTAATGGTTATCAGTGCAGTGTAAAGTTATGCCTAATAAGTGCAGCGTTCCAAATTGTAAAGGCAATTACGCCAATGGACCGAAAGTAAACGTTTTCTCTTTTCCTAATGATGAAGGTGTAAAGTCGAAATGGATACGAGCCATTCACCACAAGGATTTTTTTCCTACGAAATATTCCATGGTACGTGTTACATCAATACTTATGCTCCAATTCTCACAAGTTTAGTGTAATGGGAGGAAGGAACTTTGTAACCAAGTCTCTTTTCTTGTAGGTCTGTGGCATCCATTTCAAGCCACATGAAATTCAATGGACCACTAGTATGTATGATGAAAAGAATGGAAAGCTAGTTACTGCTCCGTTGTATAAACCAAGACTGATTAAAGGTTAGTAAGCAATTAGTCCTACCCCTAAATTTTAGCATAGGCTAGCTCTTCTGTTCACGAAAATTCATTTAGATGTAGAAGTCAGAATTTTCTAACCTAAATTATGTGCTACAGGCTAATGTTGTAGGTTAGGTTTATTTGTTTTATGGGACTATCAATTTCAAGTGGGAGGTATAAGTGGGTGTTAATATGGATTGCAAGCTAACTGCATGAGGTAGCAGGCCCTGATTAATCTATTTTTTTCTATTGCAGTAATCTAATTCATTAGGCTACATTTCTTATTGGGGTGGGGGGAAGAGGTGTGTGTGAATCAGGTTGGAGATTGAATAAATTTAGAATAAATAGAGTAATTAATGTAATGCAAGGTGATAAAATGATTGTATCGTAAGTTAATGTTCGAATTAAATTCCTAGGAGCAGTCCCGTCTCAGTTCCCCAACTGCCCAGAGTATTTAACTGACACTGCCACTGTCTGCTGAGAAGATCCAGATGATAGGATTGATAATGAAAGTTTATCGAAGGCTCTCGCTGAAAGTATGCAGACATTGGCGGAGAATCTGGAAGCAGTTTCATTTAGAAACTTTCAGGAACTGAAGGTGAAGTTAAACAGCGTGAGTCTTCATCCTGAGTGGAATTGTATTAGAGAGGAATCTTGTATATATTTTATTTTAATGAAGGAAAATCCTAGTCCACACTTGCGTTGCTGCATTAAGATAACAGAAGGTTTGAGTGCCTCCTTGTATGTATCGAATACAGAAGTGAAACGTTGTAATAACATGTCTTTACCAAGACAGTTAGGTACAGTGCTAGAAATTGAAGAACTTATAAGGAATGCCCATTCAGTGTATGCTGATCCTGATGCATATGAACATCAAAGTGTTGAGGATACTGTATCTGTTATGGACAGTTTATTTAAGAACTTGGAGAGTAAGTTCCCTGAGAAGAAGGATACATTAGACTTCTTAAAAGAGCAAGTTCACTTGCTAACAAAGTGTAAAGTGAAAAACTATTCCTGGGAATTGCTTGTATTCTCATTGCTGGTTCATTCTATTTCTCCTCACTGTTATAGATTTATAAGAGGTTCAGGAAATGTCACTCTTCCTGCACCCCGTACCTTGAAATTAGTGTGTTCCAAGCTTTTGACGAATCCTATACAGGAGCAAAGTGATAATTTTCTTTTGTATATGAGAAAGAAATTTTCACTCTTATCAGAAGAAGATCAACTAGTCCTCCTTTCGATGGATGAGGTTCACATTAAACCCCAGTTAGACTACAAAAAGGGTAGGGTTGTAGGTAGTGCTGTAAATAGCGATGAGTGTGCAACAAGTGCTTATGTGTTTATGGTCCACAGCTTGCTTTCTTCATACAAGGATGTTACTCACATCATGCCCGTTGTGAACATTCGAGGTGAGGCATTATTCAATATGATGAAGAAAGTCATTCTTGGACTGGAAGAAGTCGGATTTGAAGTTCTAGCACTGATTTCAGACAACAGCGCTATTAATAGGAAAACTGTATCTCTCCTGAGCGATCCACCCGAATTAAATTACATTTATAGTCACCCCAAAGATGCACACAGAAAGCTTTTCTTTGCAATTGACACTGTGCACATTCTCAAATGTATTAGAAATAACTGGCTGAATGCAAAGCACCAAGAGTTGCATTTTCCCGATTTGACAGAGCATGACAGACTACAGATTGCATCATTTGGTTCACTGAAGGAGTTGCATGTGTTGGAGAAGAACAATCTCCTGAAATATGTATTTACCTTGACTCTGAAATCCCTGTACCCTGCCAATTTGGAACGACAGAATGTTTCACTAGCTCTGCAAATTTTTAATAAACCTCGAGCTGTGGCAATAAGGAAGATTGGGCCGAAAAAGAACTTGCCCTCCTGGGACAGTACTGCACAGTTTATTGAGTTGATTTGCAGATGGTGGGACATCATGAACGTCAAGACCCTATGGAAAGGAAAACGCCTTAGGAATCCTCTTCTGGAACCAATAACGACCAACTCTTCTCATATCGAGTGCCTCCAGGAAATCGTGTCATGGCTAGATAGGTGAAAAACAATTGACTCGCCTGGAAAGCTGAGCAAGGAAACACATGCGGCAATTACCCTTTCTACCAAGTGCATGATTGAAATGGCACAATTTTGTCTCTGAGAAAGGCCATAGCTTCTTCCTTCCAGGCAAAATACAGACAGATAACCTAGAAGCTCAATTTGGAAAATATCGCCAACTGGCAGGGAGCCAGTACAATATTTCCATGAGGCAAGTGTTTGAGGTGGAGAATAAATTGCGCCTTCAGAGCATCCTGGACCTCAATGCTGCAGTGAGCGAGTATTTTGAAGAAGACAAGACATGTGACATAAGTGCTTTTGATGCTTGTGTTGCTGATGATAGTGATATAGAAGTCCTACAAGATGAGTATTGGCCTCTCTTACACTATATCAGTGGTTATTGCTCGTATGTTTTTTTTAAAGCGATATGATTGCAATTATTGCAAAGTCTTTCTTTGCGATGAGGCAGGCCAGAGTGATCACGCCAGCCTAATAAATGCCAATAACCAAGGAGGACTATGCTATCCCCATGCAGATGTAGTCAACGGTGCTCCATTTACTTTTGTTGTTATGAGTAAGCTACTCAATAGCTACAAGACAGAATTTTTGCATCACTGCAACCAGCAGAGTGTTTTGGTGAATGTAACACAAAGATGTCTGCCCACTGTACTGTTTATGGGGCACAGCTGCCCAAAGCATGCCAGGGCATTAATTGAAAAGACTGTACTGGGCACTGCCAGTAATATCTTGATTAATAATTTTGTACACAATGTTAACGACAGGTTTTCACCCAAAACTTTGGCTCAGCATAAGAGGAGGAAGCTTGTCCAATAACTGTTCATGGCCGTTCAGTAGAAATTAGGAATTTTACAATATTCTTTCATTGTATGTACAGTGTCGTTATCATTGTGCGCCCCGGTAAACACGGCAAGCTAAGCCGGCGTTGACTGGTGCTGATCGCGGGCACGCGTACCATGTTCAGTCGGTGGTTGGTGCACACTTGAACACTTTTACCAACCATGTTCAATAATATGTACAGTGCTCATAGTCGATGCCGAAAATGTCCTCCCTCTCTTGTAACACACACCTGACATCTTCTGATGAAAGAATGGACAACAATCTCAGCAATTCTGCTAGGTTTGTGCCGTGTCTTGTGTGGGGTTTCGCCTAGGACACCAAGCTGGCTCATCAGCTGGCTCTTGGTGTCCCCGTTCTGTAAGAACACAACGTTGTCTGTTAAAATGTTTATTATTTACCGTGCCTGTTTTCTTGAATCGTTTGGCGAGCTCCTAATTGTACTGGCATTACGCACAGGTCTTCCAGGAAACTTGATTCGACATTTTAATCTTGTTTAAGAACAAGACTTTCTGCTTCTCATATACGAATTATGGATATACACACGTTCGCGCTGTGTCAATTGGTGTCTAGGCATGACCAACAATCACAGTAATCACAATACTCACTAAACATGCAACACTAACTTCTAAGCTTTGCAGATACACATCCATATAAATGACAAAACACGTGTGATCTAACGATATGAGTCAGCGGAGCAGGGTATTGCGGGGTCCACTCGCTCCGCACCTGACCAGCCAAATGACGCCATAGTTTGCCGCGATTTCCAGGGCGCACCATGATAATGACCCTCTGGTTCAATTAATATTGTGTTACTTGATCCACTTCTGTACATGGCTAATTACTAATCTGTAAGTATAGCAGTGGTGGCTGGTGGATAATTGTTATGAGTGTTGTCCTTTTTCATTAAGGGGGGTGGGGGTGGGGGATAAAAGACTGCTTGATATCAAAGAAAACTGTATTCAATTGTGCGGTAAAACGGATGTACCTCATTCATCACGAATGCCGCAGTTCAGAGAACATCACATTGCCACTGGATCACCGGATTAAATAGTTAGGCTACATGAAAACCTGCAAGACATGGTATCGGCAGTTGATGGAGCATCTCAGATGTCTCCGTCCGCTCCTCGGCTCCCTTGTTGCAAACCGCAAGCAACGATCAGCCGAGTTAACTGTTGGGATAGGACTTACTCGGTCTAGCATCTCTGCCATACCCTTCACTATTGAGATCTGGTCGGTGCTCGGGCCTGGTAACGAGCACTCCTAACCGGTTGGCGCGCTTTGCTTTCTCAGACAGTTCACAGTAACTTACTATAAGATTTCCTGATTTATTAAAGAACAGAATTATGAATTCCTATGCATATAAAAGGAAACGTACAGCTTTTATTACTAAAAATATTATTACGGTATTAATTGTTTTTATTGAATTAATCTGGTCGTTGTGTATCACTGCAACCTTATTACCGGCCGCCACTGAAGTATAGGATGAACAATGAATTGGCATTTACAATAGGTGACCATTTCTTGAAATTATTGAGGCATGTAGTGTTAGCATACCAAACGTTGAACTGATTGCAAGAAGTTGTCCTATAGTGGAGATGTCAGTTTAAAATGCAACTAATAACCTCTGTGTACAGTCACATTAAACGTCCAGTCCAGAAAGTGGTAAATAGCTCTACAACCAGCAGAGTGTTTTGGAGAAAGTTGGTTATAAAGCGAAGGTTAGAATGGAGAGGGTAAGTGTACGCTTTAAATGGGATATTTCATGCAATTTTAACATACAATTTCTAAGAGGGCTTTTGTTTTAATTTCACAGATAAAATGGAACACAATCTGAAGAATGTTTCACTGGAACAAATTTTTATTTGTTCAGATTTTTAACAATGGACTGAATGAAGTCTTGCAAGTTTCTTTACATCTAGTTTCATTGGATGAACGTTAATGTAGGCCTATTTTAAAAGTTTTAATCTAATGTAACATATGTGCTAGAGAGTATTTTTAGGAACTGTTCGCATAAGGACTGTAGAAGGTGCAAATGCCTAAAAATGTATCCACCCTGTAAATAATATAATATTAATTCTAAATGAAAGTAGAATGCGGCTTATACACTTGCATCAACATTGAAATTAGGAAACCTGGTCAATACTGCACCTCATATAAGTTATGTGCTAAAGTACATAAATATGTGTTTATATTTATTGCTCTTTTTATAAACGGTTGCTATGTTCTGATAGAGCTTGCATCTCGTTGAACTGTCAACAAGGCATACTCTAGCAGCACACACTGTTGATTAAAAAAAACATTCATCGGGACGTGCTATGCTGTAACCATTGTCAAAAACCATTGATCTGGGCGCGTTAGGCTGTAACCATTGCCAAAAAACATTGGATTGGACAAAACTAAGGTTAGAATGGTCGTGTGCAGGTGCGACTTTGGCTGCGCGCAGCTAGCGGGGCACGGTTGACACAAAACCATTGATCTGGACACGTTAGGATGTAACCATTGTCAAAAACCATTGGATACCACAAAACGAAGGTTAGAATGGTCGGTGTAGGAGCGGCTTTGGCCGAGCGCAGCCAGCGGGGCACGGTTGACTCAAAACCATTGATCTGGACGCGTCAAAAACCATTGGATTGGACAAATCGAAGGGTGTTGGTGCGGCATAGTACCGTAAGGGCGAGGTTGGCAATACCGGTTTGATGATGATTGATGTGGACAATGGTGGCCACAGCTGGAATTCTGCCTACATAAGTCGTGATCCTATTTGGGATGGCTGGGTGAGTCACAGACAGTGGAGGAGGTAACATCTATTAAAACATCATTCCCTGATTTATTTCTCATCGTTTGATGAGGTATTTTGGCTAATTCATGTACTATAGAGAATGTTATCGCTCGTTCTACTTTCATTCAGTGCTACCAATATAATAGGGAATACAACAATTTTGTATTGAAAAGTGGAAAGGATCTTTTGAAAAGGCTATATTTATTTAACTAGTGAAGGATAGATATGGTCATCTCTAATTTTTTTTTTACAAAACAGCACAGTTTGTGTAACATAGAAAATATGAGAACAACATGTTTTTGCAGATGACTCACTGTATTCTGTTGAGAACAAAGTGCTAAGATCACTGGTAATTAGCATGTTTTATGTGTTATTGGGTAAGCTTATGCCATGCCTGATATTGTAAATATTGCCATATGAAAACTGTTACTGTAGGATTACTCTATATCAAGTGTTTGTTTCTAAATTATTACATTATCATGCCCTTTTATGAATCAACAACACGTTTCCTCTTTGGTAAATGTTCTCATGTGTCATGACTGCTGCTCTGTTCCATTTCTGTAGGTAACCTTTTCTGTCATAGGCATTCCATTACTAGCCTGTTTTCTTATCACGGATGAAAACTTTCTGTGGTTACTTGTTGTTGTTTTCTTGTGAGTGGGTTAGGACATCACTGTCATCAGCCACGTGTACTTGGATATGGATATTTATTTAACTAGTGAAGGATAGGTATGGTCTTCTTTTAGTTATTATTATTTTTTACAAAACAGCACAGTTTGTGTAACATAGAAAATATGAGAACAACATGTTTTTGCAGACGACTCACTGTATTCTGTTGAGAACAAAGTGCTAAGATCACTGGTAATTAGCATGTTTTATGTATTGTCGGGTAAGCTTATGCCATGCCTGATATTGTAAATATTGCCATATGAAAACTGTTCCCGTAGGATTACTCTATGTCAAGTGTTTGTTTCTAAATTATTACCACATCATCATGCCCCTATATGAATCATCAACAACAAAAAGTTCCCTCTTTTGTAAATGTTCTCATGTCTCATGACTGCTGCTCTGTTCCATTTCAGTAGGTAACCTTTTCTGTCATAGGCATGCCATTACTACCTGCTTTTATATCATGCATGAAAACTTTCTGTGGCTAGTTGTTGTTGTTGTTTTGTAAGTGGGTTATGACATCACTGTCATCAGCCATGTGTACTTGGATATGGGTAGAATTTGTATGTGTGTATTCTGATGCTAGAATTGGGAAGGTTAGGTATGGTATTGTAGTTTTAAGGGGAGGAACTACGAGGTCATCTGCCCTTGGAAAGGAGGTGACCATGGTCTTCTGCTAGGAACAATCCCAGCATTTACCTGGAGGAGAAAGGAGAAATCGAACCCACTTCTTCTCAGTTCAGTTTTAACTCATGAGGCTGAGTGAATTTCGTTTCACAATCAAATCAGAATTGAATTTTAGGGGCAGATGACCTCGTAATTGCGCCCCTTAAAACAACAATAATCAACAATACCGGTAACTAACTAGAATTATATTTCTCGGCAGAGATGGGAATCAAACCTAGACCTTTGGGCAGATATGATTGACTATACTGTAGATATTAATTTCTGTTTTAACTGTTACAGATTAATTGGTTATTTGTTGTTGTGTCTTTTCTTGTCGTTGTGTAGTCGACATCTCACGTTAAAATGGGGTGAATATTTGTCAAGTTTTTTATTGAATTCTTCTATATATCGCATTTATTGAGACATCAGTGTTTTCGGTCAAGTTCACACTCGCAAGGTTCGAAATGCATACTTATCGATTATGATCGAAAACGTCGATTTATTAAGCTAGAGTAATGTATCGATCGCATCAACTTCTGACCATATGTTTCATTTATGGTTACGTTATTTATTTATTCGCGTCTGTAGAACGTAATTTGAAAAACAAACACTCAGTCGCGTTTCCTCACAGGTTGTTCATAGCAGCAGCGCTGGGTAGCGCGCTCGCTGACGGCCGGAAGGCTATGACGTCATAAATCGTATCGCAAGGCTTTCTCTCTAGGTGGTGTTGCCCATGAGCCTATTGCATATGTGAACTCAAGTTCTTGAGGAGAGTTAATAATTCATTTTACATTGCGGTAGATTAAAAATGTCATGGTTCATGACAACGTGTCTAAGCATTAATATTTTCCCCTTCCTTGAATTTCAAATTATTGGTACCGTATTCAAAAAAGATCAGTTCTTGCACATGTTAGTTACTGGTGCAGTGGCAAGTATTCAGTTGGTCGAATATGTAGTAATGCCATTACTGATGTAGAACTGTAATTACAGGTTCTAAAATCTTAACACACACTGGTCCTGTGGGTGGCTGTGTGCTCTAGTTCTGTGGAGCAAAGTCCAACATTAAAATTTATTTCAGAGGTCTACATTTTGGTCCAAATATACAAATGAACGAAGCACCAAATGGTGAACGCATTTGTACTCTGAATTTGAAGAATATTAAGTTCATCAGAATGGTTTCATTGTATGCGTATGTTGTTATTTTAGAACAGGCTATATTTATTTTTCTTCCGATCATTCCATAATTATTTTTAGAAAATTCAGCAGCTACAGCACTGTATCCATGCGTTGCAAAACTATTTCTCTTCTGGCAGAGGAGTAAGAATAGAATTAGAAATGATGAGACATCTTTCAGAAGGGTGATACCTGCAGAATCAGTAACAAAACCACTCACCAGACACATCAAAAATCTAGAAGATATGCTGGAGTTACCCTTAATTGTTGTGTAATAGAAACACACGTGGATTAGTTACATTAATCGCAGAATTAAAATTTTAGTTATTTACTGAAAGGTGAGGGAGGGAAGCCTCCGTGGCTTAGGCGGCAGCACGCCGGCCTCTCACCGCTGGATCCGTGGTTCAAATCCCGGTCACTCCATGTGAGATCTGTGCTGGACAAAACTGAGGCAGACAGGTTTTTCTCCGGGTACTCCGGTTTTCCCTGTCAAAATTTCATTCCAGCAACACTCTCCATTATCATTTCATTTCATCTGTCATTCCTTTAATCTTTGCCCCAGAGGAGTGCGTCAGGCCTCGGCAGCCGGCACATTTCATATCCTCGCCGCTAGATGGGGGCTTCATTCATTCCATTCCTGACCCGGTCGGAGACTGGAAGCAGGCTGTGGATTTTCATTTTCATTTTCACTGGAAGGTGAGGGAGGCAATCTTATGGGTTGCATCAATCATAGATGTCCATTACATTAATAAATAAGCTTCTGTGTCTAACTAAAATAAATACTCATCAGTTTTGAAGGAGTGTTAAGTCATAAAACTATGTAAAGAAGATTGGTTAATATGTTTATGTTCGACCCTGGCGAAATGTAAATATTATATGTCAGAAAACTGGACTATAATGAGGCTCATTATAGTACAAGTTTTCATTATGATACAGTTTCTCCCACCAATCAGAGCTCAAGAAACAGTTGTGTGACCAATTAGGTGAGGATAGCATCGTACCTGCGCTCACTTCCATGGCCCCCTATTTTAAATTTCACTGCGTGGCGAGTGTCATAGTGAGGTATTCCAGGAAGCCATGGTCAAATACAAGGTATTCTCTGCATCCCATGCGCTCTGTTCAGTACACACAACTGGTGAAATCTCGACAGATATTTATGAATATTTATGTTCGAACATAAAATAGTTATAATTATCGTCGAACATAAACAGTCGTATGCAACTCGTCTATAATTGTAATTAAGACACTGGTATGGAAATTATAAAACTCGCTACGCTCGTTTTATGAACATACTCGTGTCTTAATTATTGTCATTATAGGCTCGTTGCATAATGTACTATTAAGTTACAAGGTGCACATATAATAAGCCACTACAACAGAGATCTGAGTGGAATAACATGAAATGTTATTAACAAATAGGTGCAGGCTAGAACTATTATCAATCTGTTGTATTGTTTCTTCCAGTATCACAGTAAACAATTTGTTTTAAAGGACTCTTCACTTTGTATTATGTATTATGTTATATCGTGGGATAGATAGATACAAGACAAATATAATTCATTTATTATATGCCAATGTAATGGTTGACATACCTATAGGTAGTATTTTATTCCTACACGTTACTTACAATATTTTTCAACACGTAGGATGCCAATGTCTAAGCCAGTCACAGCTCGTGCTCAGTAGCGGCTGCTGTAGAAAATTAGTTGTGTGCTGTAACCCATCCCCCCTCTAAAGAATTAAAATATTTAGAAACATACAGGAGCATTCTCTCAGAAACACTCAAGAATAAGTGTGGAATGTTAATAAACCTTCAGATGGGAACTGCTGATAGCTTCCTCTATTTTCCCCCGTTTGATTAGAGCGATTCCCTCTAAAATGCTATCGCAGAGACTAGAATGTGCCACCGGCCACGTTCTCATTTCGTGTGACCAGTGCTGCCACTCCGTGGATGAACGAAGAATGCCTTGGCTCTGGTCAGGACCTTCTATACTACCGGACCTGACACTGCAATCCAAGATTTGCCCAGAGTGTATCCACATTACTCCCTTCACTTATCTAAGAAATAAATTTTGATTTCAGGTAAGGTCCAAATTCATCGAATTTAGTTCTTCTGTATAATTTCTTGTCCTGTGTGACCCTCCTATTAAGCCTTTTTGGTACCAGACCAACGTCCATTATTGCAGCCTTTTGGCCACCTATTCCTTCAATTACGTGGTTTTTTTCAACAAGTTCCCCTGGTTTTATCAGGAATACATCCAGCAAGTTACTGAGCCTAGTTGGTGCTTGCACTACTTGTGTAAATCCTCCCTCCCAAACTAATTTATTTGCAAGTTTCTGTTCATGGGCTTCTGTTGCAGCTCCATTCCAATCAACTTCTGGCCAATTTAAATCCCCCCCCAATTATTACCATGCCATTAAGTTATTGTTTTTATGAGTGTAATCTATTACTTTCTCAAATATTTCCATGTCTCTTTTCTCTCTCCCAGGCCTATATATTCCTATAATTCCCACCTCCTTCATATTGTCACAAACTAATTCTATCCTATTCTTATTTCCTCGGTCTCTACGATAGACTACATACCCTTCTGGGAATACTTCTCTATTTCCTACCCCTTCTCTCTGCCATGATTCCTCTCCTATCGCCACATCAATTTCGTATGCTTCCAATGCTGTACTGAGTTTTATATGCTTGTTTACTACACTTTGACAGATTACCAAAAGCAATCTTAGACCCCCTACCCCTTCAAATGTTGATGTTGTGGTTGTGCAATTAGTAATGCGTGATGACCGTAGCAGTGTGTGTAGCGGTATAAGGGACTGGCATGGGGAGGTGCCCCAGAAGTTGAAGTAAGGTACTACCAGAGTTCCATCAGGAAAGGAATCAAATAAAATAATGTTGAGGCCCACAGGAGAGATCTGCAGAATATCTTGGCAGAGTGGACAGGGAAAGTTGTAACTGTTCCTGTAGGAATTTCAATTTCTTTTTAGTACATGAAATGAAATGAAAATCCACAGCCTGCTTCCAGTCTCCGACCGGGTCAGGAATGGAATGAATGAAGCCCCCATCTAGCGGCGAGGATATGAACTGTGCTGGCTGCCGAGGCCTGACACACTCCTCTGGGGCAATGATTAAATGAATGACAGATGAAATGAAATGATAGTGGAGAGTGTTGCTGGAATGAAATTGTGACAGGGAAAACCGGAGTACCCGGAGAAAAACCTGTCTGCCTCCGTTTTGTCCAGCACAGATCTCACATGGAGTGACTGGGATTTGAACCACGGACCCAGCGGTGAGAGGCCGGCGTGCTGCCGCCTAAGCCACGGAGGCTTCTTTTTAGTACATATTATTCTTAAAAATAAATGTGACCAACCAGGTGGTATAGTTCTTGGTTGTCACTTCTGGGGTCCATGTTTGATTCCTGAATGTCAAGAAATCTAATTCTAGTCTGAGGGTAAGAACAGGGTACACACAGCCTAGTGAGGTAAACCGGGAAATGTTGGGTTTGATTCTCCGCTTAGCCACCCAGCAAGTGGTTTATCATGGGTTCCCACACATACTGAATATAAATTTCTAGGTAATTCCTATCATGACTGCCTCCTGTAAATCCGTAAACAAGTAGGGTAGTCGTATTCATTCATTCCTATTCATGAGCTTAAATGGCACTCTGTCAAACGCATGCATGTGTCAGAATCCAACACAACACAAAATAACATAATGACTTGATTTTGTCTGCTGTTAATTCATTTTATGGGCTTGAGACATCTTGGTCATCAGCCCCGTGCAGTTGGGTGTGGGTAGAATTGCTCCGATTATGTGATGACTGTAGTAGTGTGTGTAGCTTTATAAGGGACAGGCTTGGGGAGGTGCCCCAGGAGTTGAAATAAGGTACTACCGGAGTTCCATCAGGAAAGGAATAAAATAAAATAATGTTGAGGCCCACAGGAGAGATCTGCAGAATATCTTGGCTGAGTGGACAGCGAAGTTGTAACTGTTCCTGTTGGTATTTCAATTTCTTTTTAGTACATATTAAAAATAAATGTTCCTAACTATGGCTGCCACCTTTTCAGTCCTCATCTGAATTACAGAAAGTATAGCCTACACACTACTACAGATACCACAATAACACAGATTATCATATAAATCCTATACACTTCCAAATTATATGGGGCTAAATGAATATGTTATCAAAAGCCCTAAAATTAATATCAAAAACAATGATTCTACAAAAAGAGATTCTTTTAAAATATAGTTATAGTAGGTGCAAACATACACATATCAGCAAATTCAAGTTCTCCATTTCAAGCATTACACATTTATTAAGTTAACTGTTTCAACATACAAACTTGCATGTGTTGTAGGAATTTGCGGTTCATCGGTGTCAGCCATGGCGTCAAGGAGGTAATAGGTCCATTATCATGTGCTGTAGCCTACCGTTATACCTTGGCAAGAAAGAAGAACATGCCTCAACACATACTTTTAAAAGGACCAGATTTGATTACTGTATTTTTGCTTAGTTTGATTTTGGCTCTCCCTGTTATTTTTTTCTTCGTTGACAAACTTTTTAAATAAAACATGATGATTTCTAGCAGTATTGAGTGTGTTTCTTGTTTTTCATTGAAAGTCCTATTTCTCCTTTCCCCTTCACAGCATGTCATAGAATTTACTGTATTAGTGTGCCATAATATTTGTTTATGTACATGTACTTACTGTATTTCACCCTTCAAAATTGGTGAACTGGTTATATTTTAAAGGGAATATGAAATGAACTACTGTATACAAATTTTGTGATATCCAATTATTTTTCTGAAACTAATGAATTTGGCACTAATTACACTAACAATTTTAGTGTGTTGAGGATCAGGTTACACCACCTATTTCCTTAGTATTCTCTCTTAAAATTTTCCTGTTATTGCGAACAGCATCAAGCATTTTAAGATATGAATATTCTCCCTTCCCAGTACTTTTCCTTTCTAGTTTAATCTCGGAACTAATCGGTTATAATTGGGCCTACAGTGGTTAATTGGAAGGGACCATTTTTTTTAAATTGAGTAATAATATGCTGCAGACCTTATAGTAGCCTAATTCTTGTCAATGCAATATGCTCCAATTGCAACTGAAATAAATGTAAACATGTAAATTATTGATGAGGTCATGTCCTAAATGCTATGATAGCTCATTTCAGAGTTCCGGAATTCACAATTTCCCACTTTGGTATTATTTTAAAAAAATCTGTTATTGCTATTATGAATGTGATTTATTTCGTGTAGATCATATTATTATCTCCACACTTAAAAACGTGTGCTATAAGTATTGGGAAGATTGTGATTTTCGGAACATTGAAGTGGGCAGAGCAGTTAGGACGAGAATATTTAGCGGAACGAGGGTAAGGGGTGGGGTAGGCTACCCGCACGGCCGTGCTCAACTAGTACCGCGGTCAAACACCAGACAGCGCTGAAGTCTTAGGTGCCAAGAATTATAATGCGTCCCGGACTATAGCATGGCTGTCGGCTATCTAGTAGTTGGTAATCTGTTTTCCAGACCAAGGCTACTTAAAAACAGGGTCAGGAAACTTTTATGGGTGGGGGAGATCGATAAGAAAAGCACAGTCGCAGTCGGGATGAGGTATACACTCTTCACGGTTCAATGCATATAAGAAAGCAAATTAACTGCCTTGTATATGGTATTGTTCCCAAATATACATATAAGAAACAAGCGCTACTGATTATCTTGGCAAGAAGGTTGGCGGGGGAAAGGTGTGAAATTTGGAGGTTACGGTAACTTAATGTTACGTATAGCAGCATAGTTCACATTTCATTATTAATCAAAGATCAGACATTACAAAGAACGATTCTTCTGTACTCTCACACTCTCTATAACTTAAAAAGAGGAAAATTAAACCGCGACTCATCCACCTAAATTAGCAAAGTTACCAAGATTGTGGAACAAAACTTTTGAACAGATCTTAAATTCCGCTGGCGCATTGCCTCCTAACATTACAGATTCTGTATTTCTTCGTTGTAATACACTATTCGGTTGTTCAATACAATCAATAATGATCAATGCTCGTGATAACTCTCGTTCACTTTTATTGCATAAGTTGGGGCACTTACAGTCGGCAAAACCCTCTTACATCCTTCGGTCAGTTATATCATTTGCTTCCATGATAGTCAGCTGTTATTGTAGCTTTGGGACACAGCTTATTAATGTTAATTTTATTTGAAGTTAACCATGAGTGAAATATGGACATTCCAAGCCAATATCTATTATTCTGTTCTCAGTATTGACAGATGTGTGAATTTCTCCTTACGCTTACATTCCCTCACTATTAGAGGGAGTTCGCGTTAAAAACAACGCCCTCAAACGAGGTAACGGCGTTATTGATTAAATTAAGTAACTGGAACACCGTTACTTTAACTAGTAACGAAACTGCCCGTAACCTTTATTTTGGTCGTAAGTGGATGATCAATATCGTGCTTTCGATATTTTTTCTCAACCATTCTTTACATACCGGTACATTAAAATAATCTACAGAATAGATTTGAAAAATGTTCCTACAATCCCAAAAATCTAAAAAAAAAAGTGCGGTGTTATATTATTTGATAATTGCATGTTAAAGTTCATGACGCTCAGTATGGGCGCTGTGTTATTGCACCTCTTCTGGTAATCTAGCCATAGGCACTCCCTTTCTTTCTTCCGGAAAATTCTCAGATAACTAATTAGACTGTAATGTTTCTACATTTTATGCTCAGTTTATGAACATTTGCTTTTACGTTGCTGGTATCCACTCTTCCTCTTAAAACAGACATATGTGGGGAACAGTGGCGTAACTAGGCTTTGCTTCTGGAGGGGCATTAAGTGGTTCAAAATTACATGGGGCATAACCAATGAAATCTAATAAACGATTTTGAACTTTCAAAACCTTATATTTATATATTTTTCGTGTTTGATTTCAGTAGCATTAGATACGTTGTATTTGCACTTATCAATGTAAAAAAGGGATTACGATTCGTTTATGCTAAACAAGATGCAAATCGAGCTAATATTAATGGAAAAGACAAAAATAAAAATAAAATATGATTTTGATATTTTACAGTATAAAATTTAATAGACAGTATCCATCGATTAAAATACATATGCTTGAAAATTAACAATGTTCTTGATATTAAATCATAGATACCAATTTTCTTCGCTAAATCACCTGCCTCATTCTATTCCCCGACATTGTATAACTTAAAACAGCAATAACCTACAAGTAAACACAATATTATTCACTTTTCAAAGTTGGGGCCGGTAACCTAGATGTTAGGCCCCTTAAAACAACAATTATCATCATCATCAACTTTTCAAAGTGACACTCATACTCGGATACCAACAGAATGACAAGTGGCGTATTTTTGAAAAGGGATGAAGAATGATAGTGCCACATCCATCTAACTGCCACCCCTCTGGCTAACTGAACAGCTGACCGTTTAGCTCATTCAGTAAATCTTAAGTTAGGGTAACGCTAAGAACAAAACAAACAAAAAACAAAAAGTTCCGTGACGAACTAAAGAGCCTACTTTTCTTAAAATTTAAGATTCATGCCAATGATTAATCTATATGGATCTATCTAGAATAATGACGAAATTAAGTTGGTAATATCGAAATTTCTAATTAGTTCGAAATACTGTATACCTGGCATAATGTAGCCTAATAGAGAACTACAGTTGGCAGCCCTGGTGACTAAATATATTCTTAGTTTCTTCTCTTAAGGTACAGACTACAAAATTTGGTTGAAGTCCAATGGATAGCATGGACGTTACATGCAGTTAAACATTGGGTCTAACAGCGCGCGTAAAATCATATTGGCAACAATGGCATACCTGTATTGGTCTGAAATAATATGATCTATTGTTGTGTCAATTTTGAATGAAATCCATTAGTTAGTATAGAAGTTACATGCATTTTAAAATTGGACATATCATAAGGCTTAGAATCATGTTGGCAGCACTGGCGTAGGCCTATATTAGTTACTCCAAATTGAGCTAGAATGCCAGGTACTATACGTGTGCAAAGTTTAGGGCTATTGACTTGCATACTTTCTGATATATGGGTATTTGGATTAAAAAAATAAAAATATTGAGAGCATTTATTAACAGTTGGCAGCCCTGGTGGGTCTTAAGAATACGCTCAGTCATATCTGTTTATGTACACATAGCACATACGAAATTTGGTTGAAATCCAATTGATAGTGTAGAAGTTATATGCATTTAAAATTTGAACCTATCAGCAGGCTTAAAATTATTTTGGCAACACTGCCATGTATGGCCTCCTGGAAATTAAACTGCAATATTATTATTATCTATACGTGTGCCAATTTTTAAATAGCTCCCATTCATACCTTCCAAGATATCCAACATGGAGCTCAAATTTCAATTGCGATTTTTCAGCAGTTGGTAGCACTGACATCATTTTCAAATATGGCCGTGAGATATTCAGGTATAGATCTTTACTCATACCAATTTTTGTTTCGATTGCTGCAGCCGTTTAGGAATTGATAGGGGGGGGGGGACACACAGACAGACACACTTTTACCCGATCTCATAAGTCTACTTTTTCCTTATTTTTGCAAAAATGTGAAAAGTAGCCTAATTACACAAGTGAAAAGAAATGCTGGTTGGTTCCTTTGTTTAGGGGCTGCAACAACGTGGTCATGTAGCCCCATGTACTTTGGGTGTGTGTAGAATCTGTCTGATAACTGGTGTTAATTGTGATGACTGTATTAGTGTGTGTTATCTGTTTTTCATTCAAGTAAGGACAGCAGACGATAATTTCAAGTAGTTCTTACTTTCGCTACCAAATGCTACCTTCCACGGCACCTAGTTGTGAACTTGGCTACTACTTGATGCCATCGCAACCAGCGCCTGGTGACAATCGTTGGAACTTAGGAGCATTAATCAAACCTAACCTACAAATTTTGCTTCACACAAGTTTAGTTAGTGGGAGGTTCTTTTAAATGCCATAAATCTATGACATGGGCCACCCGGCTTTATTTCCCCTCTGAAGGAAGGCATACTGAGGGATTTTTAACATTCTTAAAAAATCCGACGACTTCGGCCGGGCATAGAAGCTCGGCATGCTACCAACTACGCCACCGAAGCCGCCAGGTTTGTACTGGAATATCCTGCGCGCGAGAAGTCATATGTGCGAGGGAAATTTAATGTTATTTGTAATAATTGATGATGTCTGTGTTAGAGGCTGTTCAGTGCCTTGTGTGTGCAAACAACTAAATTTTCTACTGCTTCGAGAAAATGTCGTACTGTTTTGTTCCTGGATGTAAATCGGGTTACGGAAGAAAAACTTATGGTAAGTTAGGCCTTTTTTCACATCGTCAAAAGAAACAAATCTGTTTGTGAAAATGGGAGAGTGTTGTTCCGTGGAATGATAAGCGATTGTCGATCTAAAGTAGAATATGTGTCGTGTATTTTGCAAGTTTTTTTTTTATAAAAGCGGAGTGTTTCTTAGTGAACTGTGAGAACGTGGAACTTCCTCGTATGAAGTGGAAATTAAAACCAGGATCAGTACCTCACATTTTTCCATATCTATCCACTGATGTAAAATCACGAAAGGTGCCCAGCAGGAAACAATTCAGCGAAGGATTGGGAAGGAAGTGGCCGTGGCATTAAATTACGAATCGTCCCAGCATTTGCGTGGAGTAGAAGTGGGGAACCACTTCCAGAATGGCTGAGGTGGGAATCGAACCCTCCTCTTCTCAGTGTTGCCTCACGAGGCTGAGTGTAGCCTACTCCGCTCCAGCCCTCACACCAGAATTAAAATTTCTTGCCAGAGTCGGGGATCGAACCCTGACCTCCAAGGCGATATCCAAGGACGCAAGCCACAACACCACGAGGTGGTCCTATTTTCTTATAATTAGGTACGGTAACGCACAATGTTGCTTTTCGCTTTTCGTAGAGTTTCATTTTGTATCGTACTAGCAACCCGCCCCGGCTTTGCCCGGGAACAGTCTTGAATGCATTACGCTATAAGCGCTTTTTTTTTCGATGTCAATGAACTACGATCTATATCCGTTTTACGTCTCAGCATGATGGGTTAAAATCACTGACTGATCTATCTATCTATATATATAAAGCACAAAGTTTGTCTGTCTGTCTGTCTTGTCTGTTATGTATACAAATCTACACCGTTCCACTGATCTGAACAAAAATTTGTATACTTACCCTTCGGAACCTTGCGGGTAACCCTGTCAACTTTAAATTTCGGACAGACCACTCCATTCCCTGCATTTAGGCCATCTGGCACAAATCTACACCGTTTCACCGATCAGAACCAAAATTTGTATACTTACCAATTGGAACCCTGCGGGTGACACTGTCTACTTGAAATTTCAGACAGACCACTCCATTCGCTGCATTTAGGCCCTTTGGCACAAATCTACACAGTTTCACCGATCTGAACCAAAATTTGTATACTTACCCTTTGGACCCTACGATCATCACTGTCCACTTACAATTTCGGACAGACCACTCCATTCCCTACATTTAGGCACTTTGGCACAAATTCTACGCCATTTCACCGATCTGAACCAAAATTTGTATGCATACCCTTTGTAACCCTCCGGGTAACACTGTTCACTTGAAATTTTGGACAGACCACTCCATTCCCTGCGTTTAGGCCCTTTGGCACAAATCTACATCGTTTTACTGATCTGAACCAAAATTTGTATAGTTACCCTTTGGAACCCTGCGGGTAACACTGTCCACTTTAAATTTCAGAAAGACCCCTCCTTTCCCTGCATTTAAGCCCTTTGGCACAAATCTACACAATTTCATGATCTGAAGCAAAAGTTGTATACTTACCCTTTGGAACCCTGCGAGTAACACTGTTCACATTATATTTCGGACAGACCACTCCATTCCCCGCAATTAGGCCCTTTGGCACAAATCTACACCGTTTCACCGATCTGAACCAAATTTTACATACTTATCCTCTGGACCCCGATGAGTAACAATGTCCACTTTAATTTTCCGACAGACCACTCCTTTCCCTGCTTTTAGGCCCTTTGGCACAAATCTACACAATTTCATGATCTGAAGCAAAAGTTGTATACTTACCCTTTGGAAACCTGCGGTTAACACTGTCCACTTTAAATTTCTGACAGACCACTCCATTCCCTGTATTTAGGCCCTTTGGCACAAATCTATACCGTTTCACCGATCTGAACCAAACTTTGTATAATTACCCTTTGGATCCCTGCGAGTAACACTGTTCACATTATATATATATTTACATAAGTGTTTTTATTTACAGAGTAATAACTTTATACACACAGAAATGACACAGAAATGAATTGTCAGTGCACAATGTGAACAGGCAACACAGAAAATAAAAGTCACTGCACCATTGTTTGTAAGCAACACAGAAACAAATTGTCAAATAAAAGTCACTGCACCATTGTTTGTAAAGTAACACAGAAACAAATTGTCACTGCACCTTTGTAAAAGGTCAACACAGAAAGTAATCATCACTGCCCCATTTTAAAGTCAATAGCACTTATAAGTATTAAACACTCCAGGCTGACTATAATAACTCGTGGCGGTGACCCGGTGAAAGGCTGGCTGTCCAAATCAAAACATACATAAAAGCCGTCCAAACGCTGCAGTCAGTGTTCCATATTTGGCGGTTTTCCATCGCTCCCTGCGGAGGTGGTCCAAGAACCCCACCAGTGTGTGGTCCCGAGAACCGTGTCGGGAGAGGTTATTGTGCCGGTATTACGTCATTATTTTACGTTTGCTACGCCTTTCGATATGTTAATTTTGATTGCCTGGTGTGATGACTTCGGTTCTCTGTTTTCCCGCTAGAGAGCTAAACCGAAAGGTAAGAACTTATATTTGTCTTTCTACTGAATGCAGCTGATGTTCCGGTCCTGTGAGAGAACGCCGAGTTAGTTGTCATTTGTCTAACTATTATGTTGCATGTCAAGTACGAAGTGTGCCGAGATCTTGTAATATTTTGGTTAGACTTGGATCTCCATGGAAGAAGACAGTAGTTGAGTTTGCTGCTAGGCCTGTTATGTATCAAAGTGGCCTGAGATACGGTGATAGTTCGTGTCTCCGAGAGTAAATATCTGTACTGTATTATGTGGTACAATCTGCATTGACTTTGAGATGTTAAATATGACTTGTCGGGTAAGAATCATGTTAGCCGGGAGTGATAAAATTGGACTTGATATATGTGGTGAGTTGTTTTGGTAGTATTAACCTTGGATGATGTATTGGAGTTGTTGCTGTTGGTTTTTGTTTTATGAATCTTCTGTTGGCAAACGGTAACAGTAATCTTCCGTCAGCCGAGGAGTGAACAAGGGAAGTTCTCAGAAAGCCATGACAGGGCTTAGACGTTTATAAAATTTTGCTGCCGAGGATAGTCAAGTATTATATTAAAAGATATGAATTACGACATCTTGACATGGGTTTAAGCATGTATATGTATCGAGCAGCTGATATTGTGAAGAAGTTGAGTATTTTATGAGAGTGAGTGGACGTTGGATTGATAATGTTTGCTTTGAAACCTCTTGGATTATCGGAAGAGATAAATGTATTCAGGCCTATTAACATGCGTTGGAACACGAATGAGCTTTATATTGGAACTACCGATGATTTGAGCAATATTAGTAACAAGACGAGTCGATACAAGTGAAGGAAAGTCGTGAAAGATTATACGCCATTGTCATTGCTTGTTTGGAAACCTGGATTACTGTGAATGTTGATCTGTCGTTTAGAATATAAGGCAAGTACCAAAGAATCTTGTATTTTTTCCATGTCCTTTAAATGTCATGTAATGTATGTAAGTGTTATTGTTAATAGAAGTTGTTACCGCAGTTGTATCAGTGTATTATTTCTAGGCCTATGCTAGATACTGTAGTCTCGGTACATTCATCTGGGTTATATCGCAAATGGTCTCTGTCGTATCGTGCTGTTAGGAGGGGGGTGTTACAGTTATAATGAATCGCTCCCGCAGTGAACCAGAGGATGGCGTTACGTTGTTCCCCAGTGGAATGTTGTACTGCAAAACGTTGCACCTTCATGCCATCGGACACGTCCATCGGCCGTTCGCAGATTCCAGATACTGCCTGGAGGGTCCAAGTCCAGACGACTGTCGCATTCCCACACGTAGTGACCCGATGGTCCAATGTGTCAGTGCGACCACAGGCGTCACACAGGTCGACATCACTCTGCCCATGCCGAGACAGTTTTTCTCAGGTCGGCACAATCTCATTGAGGTATTCATACAATGTCGATCGCCATTCCAGTGGAATCCAGGGATTCCACAGGTTCTCCCAAATAGTCGACCAGTCTCGCGTAGGATATTTCGTCTGTATATAGGGGGTGAAGAGTCTTTCGGCGATCAGAAACCTATAAAGCACCTTGGTAGGGAGTGCGGTGAAGGGTGTGGACACACTGGATTTCAGACGGTTAAGAATTGCGAGTTCCTTCTTGAAAACATTGGCTGGGATGAGCATCTGGGGATTCGCACCTGGGACAAGTGACTGTGTGCAGACAGTGTCAAAGGGGTCCCCCATGTGGTGTTGCGCTCAAAAAAGCTGTGCGGCCAGCACATTTGTGTTCAACGGCCACAAGTTGCAGACCGCCTCTTCGAAGTGGCAGGTTCATTTGATCTCGACGAATCCGATAGCGGTATCCGGACCAGAGGAAATATCCGATGGCCATTTCCATTCGTTGGCAGAGAACGTGCGGAGCTGGAACTGCATGTGCCAGAAACCATACTTTGGTCAGGGCTAAGGTATTAATAAACCACACTTTCTGTATCAGGTTCAATCTTCTCGACAGTTCTTCCTTTAATTGAAATCTCAGCGTATTTAGCCGCCGGTTCCAATCGTAGCTGACAGTTTCTGCAAAATCGGGGAAGAAGGTTATCCCCAAGATTGTACACCTGTCAACTATGGGAATGGCTAGGTCGTGCGGAGGCCTGATTGTTGGAGGCAAGCAGATGGGCATGAGTGATGACTTCGAAGCATTGATGCGTGCACCTAATGCTAGGGCGTAGGTGTCCATGATGATCTCCCTAGACGTAAGTTCTGACTCATCAGTGATAAAGACCGTCACGCCATCGGCATATGCCCGCAGAGTGATATGGGCACCATGTACCATTCATACGGCAGAGCATATATTCCCGTAGTCTTGTTATTAGCTGTGTTGCGGAGAGCATAGGCATCTCTGCCTTCATGATTGGGGCGTCAAGTTGACGCATGCAGTCGTTGTCCAGGTGCCGGTCCGTAGACGTCAAGAGTTGGTTACCTGCCAATTCCGAGACTGTTTCCTCGGCCAGCATCTCTCGAAAATAGCGCTCACCTTCTGCAAGTAGTTCCTCACGGGTCGTTAATATGCCCCCATCCGGTCCCGTCCACTGACGAATACACTGACGCCCTTGCGAGCGGTGGAGACGGCCAAGCTGATAAACAGACATCTTTTCCCTGTCAATCAAGGAATATTTCTTGACATGCTGCTGTAGGGTGGCTAAATTGCCTTCTCGGACATGGCAGATGGTTGTCTTAATCGTGCGTAGTGCCACCGACACATTTTCCCCAAGTTGTTCACGATGGTGGAGGTCCTGTAACACGGTGTCATAGAAGTCCAGTTTCCTATATAAACGTTGATTACGTTCAAAGGTTATGGCTTTGGCGACTGCCCGAATGGCCGACTTCACCTTTTCTAACCACCAGTCAGCCACATAGTTGTAACGGTGTTTCAGCCGTTGACACTGCCGACACACAGCCTCAAAACGCTGTGAATCCGCTTCCCTTTCAAAGCAGTTGGTATTCATTTTCCACGTGCCTCGCCCTTGAATCGTGTGTGCAGGGGCGGCACTTCGCGCCGTAAATAAAAAGCCATTGTGGTCACTAAAGGCGACAGGGATTATCCAACAGCCGCGTAGACGTGAGGCGAGCGTACTGTATATATACGCCCGATCAATCCTGGATTTAGAGGCCCCACAGCAAAATGTATATTGGATCTGGTTGCCATGTATGTGTGGCCATATATCTATTAGTTGCATGCTCTGGGTGAGTCCCTGTAACCCAGGACAGAAATTGAAGGAACCAGTCTGATCCTGTGGGCGTAAGGTGCAGTTGAAATCCCCCATCAATAGAATGGGGAGATTCGTTACCAGGTGGGGTAAGATGTCTTGCCTAAATAAAACGTTTCTCTCAGATTTACAATTGGAGCCAGATGGACTGTAAACATTTATGATCCTGACACCATGTACATTAGCAGACGTTATACGCCCGGAAGGATCTATCACCACATCAGTTACTAGGGTGCCTTTACGGTAGATAATGGCTGTACCCCTAGCCGTGGTGCCCATGTTAACTATATAGTCATGGTCATAAAGGAAGCCAATGTTGCATTCGCTGACTTCTTGCAGAAAAAGAATGTCAACATCATATTCACGCAGAAAACGGCTTAACAGCGCCTGAGTGGCCGGATTCCTCAAACCAGGAACATTAACTGTTGCATAGGTCCTCAAATGTGAATTATTGTCCATAGTTGATATCAGCTAAGAGGGGAGCTATCTGTAGATCCAAATCCTGCAGTGCATCACGGGACTGCTCACTTATATTTAGCCCGCACCTTGCTAACGAACTCGGAGACTCCCTCACGCTGACCCATTTGAGCGCACTTACGTAGAAGTGAAATAATGGGTCCGGGGCTAGGAAGGGTTGCCATATGGCACAGGTCCGACATCAGTTGCTGCACCTCAAGGGCTTCGCCGGTAGTAAGGCTCGCAGCAGGTGAAGCCTCTGTTAGACAACTTCTGGGGTTTTCCGCCACTCGGAAACGGGGGTCTATCTCACTGACACGTATTTCACCTTTCTTCAGTTGCTTAAGCTTGTTCTGAGCTTTACGGGTTTTAGCAAGTTCGGTGGCGAGCGAAGCATCGGAGTCATCGGAAGTATGGTGAACCTTGCGCTTAGGTTTACGTTTTTTCACGACTGCGGTTGCGAGCGAAGCATCCGATTAATCGGAAGTAGGCCCACGGCTAACGAGCATGCTGTCCTCAGCCCAGTGGGCGTTTTTCGTAACCCCGTATTTTCCTGTGCCGAGCCTTCTCCGTGGGGGGAAGTATGGGTAGGTTTGGCGACTGGAGGGGGTGACCGGTCCGCATCCAAGGGTTGCTGTGAAGACTCTTCCTGGAGCATGACTACAGACTCTGGAAACATGTCAGGAACACCTATGCTGCCAGACAGGGTGACAGGCTCCGCCTCCGTTGGCGGGGTGCAGTCTAGCGGGGGAAAGCCTGTATCGTAGCGTGCTTGAGTAGCGCCTGAGCTGTGAAGCGAGGAGTCGTCTATACGGCGGCTGAAACTAGGGGTGACCATAGCCGCAAGGCTAGTTGTCGGAGTGTCGCGCTCAAGGCGTGTCATGGCCGAGTAACGTCGCGGACAGTCGATACGGAGATGGTCCAAAGCTTGACATATGTCACATGTTTTAACTTGCCCTTCATAACTAACCTGCCCACGGTGCCCATCAATCATGATAAAGGACGGAATTTGCTTTTTTAAATCAATGTGTATTTGTCGGATACCATTTGCAACTGGTAACTTGCAATAATGGGACCTATTTTCATTTGTGATGGATTTGACAGTACCATATTTTGTGAAATGGGTGCGTATTGTATCATGTGATAATTCAGGCGGAATATTAAAGAGCCGTACCCGCGTGGCTTCCATGCCGGCAGCGGCAATCTCGACCGAAACAGACTCCCCATTAAACAAAGTAAGCCTGTGTGTGTCCGCAAATTTAGTCAAAAGTTTGTCCATAATAGATTGAGAGATTACCTTGATAAATACAGAGTTGGACGGTGCGTCAAGTTGCAGGGTCTCCAGTTGGTCAGCCGTGAGTTTCAGCATCTCCGCCACAAAGGTGTGAATTTTCGCTGCCGACGGACGCTTGGTGTTCCGTTGGAAGGAGCATTTCAACTTTTTTTCCTGATGTTTTGCATTTTATTCCTGGGGTTCTATCCAATGGACAAATAGTCTGTACTAAGCGTAGGCGAAGCCACCCGGCGCACTTAACTGTTGAGGTGTGTTGGTTGCACGCTCACTGCTCAGATGCACAAGACATGAGGTACCGCACTCGTTCGTAGCTAGAGCCACACTGTTTTTCGGACAGACCACTCAATTCCCCGCATTTAGGCCCTTTGGCACAAATCCACACCGTTCCACCGATCTCATGTACATACTTATCCTCTAGAACCCGACGAATAACACTGTCCACTTTATTTATCCGACAGACCACTCCATTCCCTGCATGTAGGCCCTTTGGAACAAATCTACACCGTTTCACCGATCTGAACCAAATTTTACATACTTACCCTTTGGAACCCGACGAGTAACACTGTCTGCATGAAATTTCGGACAGACCACTCCAGTCTCTGCATTTAGGCCCTTTGGCACAAATCTACACCGTTTCATTGATCTGAACCAAATTTTACATACTTAGGCCTACCCTTTAGGACCCAGTGGGTAACACTGCCCACATTAAATATCGGACAGACCACTCCATTCCCCGCATTTAGGCCGTTTAGTTAAAATATTCACCGTTTCACCTAATTGCACTAAATTTTACATACCTTTGAAACCCTGCAGATATTTCAAAAACCTTCTCCATTCCGTACATTTAGAATAACAGACAAGAGGAACTTGAAAACCACGTTTTAAGGCCCTAGAACCATTCATGTCCGTAGTAGTGTAACTGTAAGAATATTTTAATAATTATATTGTTGGCTGGCAATGCGGGCTGCATCGCACTGCCCCTACCCGTGTTCTGGTGCAGAATTGCAAAAATAGTTACATCTTGTGCTGCTTATAAATTGCAGTAACGGAGATAAATTAGTGCAAAAAGATGTCTTAGGTCTCTTAAAACAGTTATCATAATGAAAATATTATGCCTCTGTATAAGAGCGATGGTGTTGGTGCAGTACATTGAGGTTATCAAATGCAATAAGCGTTGGTGCTATCACATTTAATTTCATTTATTCCGATCATCCTTGAGCGCTATGTGGCGATAAATAACACTATTGCTACCTCAGGAGCTCGGGACAGCCGAAGTTTTCCAAAGTGCTCTGATTATTTTTCTATGGAGCTATGCGACAAATGACGACACTGTTGGTCTGTACATTTCTAGCAGCCAATGAGATATAGGCCCTTGGCAGCGTCTTTTATTTCATTTACTCCTCTTTATAATCATATTTTTCAATTCGTTTTTAAATTACATGTGTCAGTTCTGTAGTTAGTAAATAGCCGTTTCCCCGTTCATTATTATCATTGCGGGAAAAAGACCTGGATATTACGTCCATTATATTGTACTCTTATCACTCGCACTACCACCATCACAAAAGGTTATATTATATATTTTTTTCTGTTAGTTTAAGTATCATGTGCCAGTTCTGTAGTAGTATTCATTATCATCCATAAAACAAATAAATCCACCGGGCGTAGCCGGGCACTACTGCTAGTTAATTATATTATCATGGAGATGCATGTGCAACGAATCCTTTTTAGGCGTAATTTAAGAATGGCGAGGTGCATGAAACCCAAATCCCCCTTCCGTCCAATCTTAACTTGACTGTGTATTCTTCGGAACGAAAACTTCACAGGCAAAATGAAGAAAAGCCGAGTTGCACTTCCAGTGAAACTCCCAACACAACAACTCTCCTCTGAAGTCTTACCTCAACACTACTCGACAGTTTGCTGCTGGCTGTAACTGGGGTGATAGGCTCGCCCCTAGCTAGTCGTATACTGTCGCTTCAGCAATTGAATGGAGATTGTTGGAAGAAATGAGAACGTAAAAACACTTATAGTGGGTGATGTATTGAAGATACAAATTTGCTCTCGCGGACTTTTTTGTATACCTTTCCATGCTGAACAATCCTTACACTCATAGTATATAGATATTTTTAACGGTTTGCCCAGCGTAAGCTTAAAAAGCGCACGGAACCCAGTTTATGTCTTTGATCATAAATAAAGTATTTTCTACAGAAACCTTCCTCGAGATATCCTTTACAGAATGGTGAAAATCAAATCAAAATCCATCGGGTGGTTCTCGAGATAACCCGTTACATCCGAGAATCGGGGACTTTGTTTTATACTAAGTAGAGATTTTGTCTTAATCAATTAGGCGCGCAGGTTTGTGGAACGCCGTTTGTCGCGTTGGGTCTGTTGGCCCCATGCTACTGCTTATCGACAACCGTTAATTATTTCAACTTAATATTCACTGCCTATATGGTAGTTGGCATTTTCAACAATTAATTCCAGTATTTCATCACTAGCAGAAAGATTCCAACATTTAAATTCAGTTCTGGTATTCTTTCTTGCCCTTACAACACCTGGTTGTTTTGTGGGGATATTCGGGATGGTCGAACTCCGCTAATTAGGTTAAACCCAAACAGTCCTGTCAGTTCACACTAATGGGTTTGGGAAGAGAGTGGATGTAGGCAACCTCCCCTGAAATGTTGGTTAAGCCATGAGTGACTGACAGATACGTACACCTGGACCCCCTGGAGTTTCCGTAGATATAATCAGTGTAACTAGCATGTTATCCATGTACAGTCAAAAAGGTGTAAAATTGAGAATTACAGGAAACTATAAATTTCATAAGTGAGTTGTCAAATCGGGGACAAAAGTGGAGGTGTTCAAACAAGGAATGCTCTGCCCATTTATTTACAAATGGTGGTAACATTCAGTTATGTGGGTCTCACAATCACGAACCATGTACCACGATTAATCGAGAATTTATTTCGAACAGTGTAAAAAGAAAGGTAGGCTACGTGACGAGATATGTGAACGGCCATCGAAGTAGATGAGAAAGGACATACTTGCTGCCCCTAAGCACTTGTCTGATAATTTACTATCAAATGACATAGAGAGGGGAAAAAATTGCGACCGAGAAACGAAGACATTTACCACCTCTGCCTCAAAATAAGCAAGAAGTTCATGATGCTCTCGCCATTATGGACATACGATCGAACTTAGAAGAAAATATGCTTCTGGTGAATGACAGAGAGAATAACATTATTATTTTTTCTTCTGCATCACATTATAAATACTTGTGAAAAAGAGAAAACTATTTTTATGGACGGAACATTCAAGTATTGCTGTTAATACTTTTATCAACTCTTCACTATTCATTCGGAAGAAAATTGCAACTACGTTCCTCTTGCGTTCTCCTTGCTGAAGGATACGAAAGAAAGCACTTATTTAAGGGCATTCCTACATAAGGTATATCTGGGATATGTTGGGAACTCGGGGAATAATTCAGCCCCAAAGAAGTAGTGGCAGATTTTGAAGTGTCTATCCACAATGCAGTTGAGTGTATGTTGCCTTCTTCCAGATTGACTGGTAAGTCTACGTCTTTATTTATTTATTTATGTATTTATTAAAATATGTATTTATTTAATTTTCATTTTATTTATTTATTAATTCTTCTTTGATTCTGGAAGATCAATATAGTTTCTAAGTTAAAGTTTACTGCCAATTGTTTACAGTAATTAGGCTAAATAAGTTGTAATGTACTATATTTACATTTTACAATGTATTATGTAGGGACTACGCATATAAATAGTTACGAACTGATTATTGATTACAGGCTGTAGATTCCACCTAACGCAAACTTAGTGGAGGAAGATCCAGACTCTTGGATTATCCAGTGACTACCGTGATTCTTGTTCGGAGACTGGTAGATGGCGATGATGGACATTTGGTCTCAGCCTCCTGAACCATCTCGAGGTTGGTGATGCTTTCGCTGAAGACTGGATGTCCATATGCCACAAGAGGACCAAGTGTTGGCATACAGCAATTACTTGGTGGAAAGTTAAATCGATGAGGCAGCTACCTTTCCACTTATTATGTGGGTGTCGAATTCCTTATCATCGGCACGCACAACAAATGCATGCGAATCCTTCCATTCCAAGTTTGGGAGAAATGTTAACAGCACACATCCTAATATTTTTGTGTTTACGCAGGCTATAAGGAATCTTCAAATATATGTGTACATTGGTCTCAGAAGTAGCAGAGAAATCCCAAGGAACCGGTTCAACCCTCGCTTTAAGAAGAATGCAAAGATAATTCAGAAGGCTGCGGAAAAATATCGAAACTTACAAATCAGCAGGATTGAATATATCAAACGCATGTCTTACAAGTACCAAAAACGGCAAGACGAGTAGCTCTTACTGTAACCGATTGTATATTGGCCAATAGGAATAGGAACTACTGTATGACAAAGGAAATTGAAGTGACCAATGTGTATACCTAGGTAAGGTATATAGCCTATAAATATTTTGACAAAGAACCATTTCCTGCAACTTTTGAACCGCCCGCAGTGTACAAAACATTCATTACAATGTCGCCAGACCCAAGCCTGGATTTAAGAGTGAGGGAAAGTTGTATTATTGTACAGACCTGTTAATTCAAGAAAATAAAGTAGGCCCACACTGCATAACAAAAATAAAACCGACGCACCAGGAAGGAATTGTCCGATGGCGATAAAGATCGGTGGATGTGAGGAACAGACATAGAAAAACAAACGATCAAAAGTGCAGAACCACAGTCGAATGATTTATTGCAGAGTTAGAGCGTTACAAAGTGAGGATGTCAATAAGGTGTTGGTCCACCCCTGGCCAGGATGCAAGCTGTCACTCGACGTGGCATGGACTGATAAAGTTCCCGGATGGAGTCCTGCGGAATTTCGTGCACAATGGTCTCCAACTGTTGGGCTAAATCGGCGACATTCCGGGATATTCGCAATCGCCTTCCCATGGCGTCCCAAATGTGCTCTATGGGAGAGAGATCAGGCGAACGAGCTAGCCAAGGAAGGATAGGGCATGCTTGAAGACAGTCCATAGCAACACTTGCCGTGTGCGGCCGGGCATTATCCTGTTGGACAGTAAGGCCTGGATGTCGCTGAAGGAACGGTAACACAACCAGCCGTAGAATGTCATCAACATACCGCTGTGCTGTCAGTGTGCCAGGAATGACTACCAGAGGGGTCCGGCTATCAAAGGAGATGGCACCCTAGACCATCACCCCCTGTTGTGGGGCTGTGTGGCGTGCGATAGTCAAGGCAGGATCCCCACGCTGGCCTGGACGTCTCCAAACACGTCTGCGGTTGTCGTCAGGGCACCGTTGGAAACGGGACTCGTCACTAAAGACTATACGTCACCAGTCAGCACAGTTCCACGTTGCTCGAGCGCGGTACCTCTGTAATCTGACTTAACGGTGAACAGGCGTGAGTGGTAACGGGCGGCGCGAGGGCAAATTCCTGTCGCTCAGCCCTCTGTTGATGGTCATGGTGGACACATGTGTGCGGGTCACACGCTGGATCGTTGATAACGACGACTCCGGTGCAGTGACAGCTGTTCTGGCAATCGCTCTGTCTGCCCGTGCTGTTGTGGCCCTCGGTTTACCACTGCCGTCTTGACGCTGATGCATGTCGTTGCTGACCCTTGCTTGCCAGCATCGTCTGATCGCCGCATCACTTCGACCCAAATGTCCAGCGACAGCTCGATTCGACCAACCAGCTTCTTTCAATCCGATCGCACGACCTCTGTCAAACTCTGACATCTGCTCGTAATGAGCACGAATCCTTCGTTGTGGCATTCTTACAGCCGACGTTCAGATATCGCAGTCAAATGCAACAGCTACTTTGAGCATACGCTTCAGGATCGCGCCTTATATACACCTGATGCATGCGCAGTTCGGATGCGCGGGAGCTCCCGCTATTCATTCATTGGACACGAAGCTTTAATCAATAGCATGTTCGGTCCGAATGTCTTTGCATACGCAATGTCCTTACAATCGGACAACGCCTTCCCGGTACGTCGTTTTTGTTGTTGTTATACAGTGTATTATCATTTTTAAAACCCTACAAACGTTTCAGCCCCCTTCCCTACCCCATGTTAAGGGGGGGGGGGGGGAGGGGACGACCCACCTTGGACAAATTTTACTAATATTTTTTAATGTTATTTAAACATTTTTTGGGTACTTGTATTAAAAGCCTGGAAACAAATCGTGCAATTTCTTAGTTATCACTAAACATGAAACTCGAAGCTCGTGAAATATTAATATTTACAGACCTTTAAAAATGTAACTACCTCTTAATGACAAGTAGGATCCATTTACATATTAATTGTGATTTAGCACATTGAGTCAGTTCAAGAGGGTGGTGCCATAGCACAGTGGCACTACGCCCTGGAGCCACACTGGTAGGCCTATTTACGTGATTAGTGTGAGATGGCACTGTATGCTCGCTGCAAGTTGATTAAAACTCTGGTGTGTAGCTGGAACAGACTGCTCAAAATGCATCATCCAGATGTGAGTGTGTCAGGCACAATCTGTTTTAATTTATTATGATGTTCATTGACAAGGATTTCCCATAGATATGTAGAACCAAACCACGAATTAGGTTTTGCACAGCCACACTCAAACCTCAGGTTATGTATTTATGTCCACTACGAGTAGATACCAGTAATTCCTACATACCGTAAAGGAAAATTTCAAAAGAATGACCTCTTGGAGATTTTAAATGTCTAATTATTCTACTCAAAGATTCAACTTTTCAAAGATTCCACGCATTGAGCTCCAATTTCAATAACTCCGACAGAAGTGAATAAGCAGCATTGACTCAAGATTTGAAAACTGGTTGTATCAATATTACTAAACTTTGTCACAAGAATTTCAAAATGCTGGATGAATGGAAACAGACCACAAGTATCACTGCTGGCTGATGCTCTCTACAACTGACTGCAAACATGAAAAGTGTAAAAGTCAATTTCCTTACCATACCTGAGATGTCACGATTGCCTCGAGATGTCATGAGAGTCTCTTGCAACTCGAGATTCAACACGTTTAATTTGGAAGTGAGCAGGCTGTGGATTTTCATTCATCTGCCAAGAAATCTAGGCTCCATTCCAGATTATCCAGTTCCCCTTAATACTGTCCATGAGGTGATTTAGGAAATTCTCTGATCTCATTTAGGAGACCGCAGAATCTTTCTAGAGTTTTTCCTCTGCTAAGCCATCTTATTTAGTTATTTCTGTATACTTTTGTAGTAATACAGTAACACTACATCCAGCCATAAAGACAACTGTCACATAGAATTCATCGCAACTCATTCCCAACTCTGTTGAAACGGGAAAGGGGTAGGCATACATACTGAGACCGTAAGACTCATGATCGATGCCACTTTTCACCGCAGTGAAATACGCCACTGACGAAACGATCTGGAGAAAGATGGAAACCAAGACAACACAGATAGTTCGATTCTGAGATGCACGTTTATGCTTTGGAATATGAAGAGGATGACTACAGGAACTTCTACCACAATTTTTCTAAATTTATTACTTGGCAACTATTGACTACAACATTTGTGGATATTTGGAAGTTTCTATGATTTTTTGATGAGTTTTGGCAACATTTATAAATAATTATACCTCGCAGATAAGCGAAAGGACATTTTACAGTCGCTAAATGACTTAAGTATTATGCCAGGTAGTCTGCCGGAAGGGCGACATCACACACACCGTTTCGAGATCGTTTTATGATCACCACGTTTTTGTGAGCACGCGATAAATTGGATATCATGGCGGATAGGAGTGTTTTTCCATCACCCAAAGCGTATCGCTTAGTGAATGAATTGTTTGTGAATTACTATTGTGCCCGTTTATACGGAGGATGGTCAGTCAGCACTCGGCTTTTTGCTGCTGCGGCATCGGGGCGTGTAACGTTCCCTCCACCGCTGACTTAACATCCGATATGGAATACTCAAGGTTCACAAGGATTAGAGGAAAAACTCAACATTATAATTTTACATAATTTATTTCATAGAAGAAAAATAGATTCACTCAAAACATGTCAAAAATCAATCACTTGGCATAGTCTCTTCAAGTGTCACTCAAAACTAAAAATCACTTTGTTAAAAAATCATCAAAATTCACTATAATGTCACTTCATTATTCCACAAACTTTGTAACTATTTTGTGTTGCTTAAATTAAATTATTATTATTTGTAGTATATTTTACTCAGGCGTCGAGCGCGCCTATCATTTAAGTCATATAATCTCTCCAAGGCTTTGGACATTTACCTTCATTTCAATCTTTACCCTTCAGGGTTTCCTTTATGTTTACAGAAACATTATTTATTTATCATTTATTTAGTCCTTTGGACCTTAATAATAATTCTTCACAAAGCCTTAGATTTTAAACATTTAAAAATACTGTACAAGAACATGCCATGTCTGTGGATCGAACCATTATTCCAGCAGTTACTCTCCATGCATCAGGTGATCTTTCTCAGCAGTGTACCATGCACTGTGTTATTTATTATAGTGGGATCTTTATTCATTTTAAAACTACATTGTTTCATAACCCGTTATTCATTCTTTTTGAGGAAGGAATCCTTTTATCAACAATAAAAGTATTTGACAAAATCCGTCAAAATCTATATAAAGGCTTCAAACTTATATTCTGGAGAATTGTCTCAATCCCAGCATTATGATTTTATAGGTTATTTTGAGCTTGCATCTTTTAATAAAAACTTTCATATAGTGGCCTTTTTATTATTAGTCTTTGCGAGACCCTAATTGACCGCGGAACTCTTTAAGATTTCTCTCTCACTCCCTCACTATGGTAGGTCAGGCTCTAACAGCGACCCCCTTCTTCCTGTGATACTTCACTTGATTTATGGTGTCTCGCCGACCGCCTTGCTTTACAATATTATTTACTATTTAACCATATGATTTCACTTACATTTCACTTCTAAAGCGGCTATGTGTTCCTGCTTTTAATATTATTATTATTATCATTAACATCTCGTGTTCACAGGATATGTATTACTTATTCCGGAGAGGATGTATAATAGTTGACTACACCAACCTTAATAATAACTTGTATGGCGTCTTATCACAACACTATATTTATAACAATGCCTTTTTGGACTTACTTGCATATTTCACATAACGCTTTATTTCGACGATTATTGCCTACAATATTTTATTTATAACAATGCCTTCACGGTCTTACTTGTACATTCACATATGACGCTTTATTTCGTATTGCCTACAATACTTTATTATAACAATGCCTGATCGGACTTACAATGTAACTATTATTTTCGACGCTTTAATATGGCAATACTTTAATGGGAATTTCACATACCCAATATAATACGACGTTTTCATACAACAACAATACATTAATGGGAATCTTTCACCCACAATATTTCGACGATACTCTCCATCTCCCGAATAAATATATCCTGATTAACGCATATTTATTAGCTTGAAGCTACATTTATTTTATTATTAGGCCTTTTCGGCAAAACGATTTCTTGCTTGGATATTCGCGGTTTATTTAATATCTTATATAATCTTTCATTTATGGCGGTAAGACCTCGGTCTTCCTATTATTTTATTCTCATAACTTTGGCTTGATAGCCTGCAATAATACGTTTTTCCTTGGGTGTTTTATTCACCAATTACATTAGAGATTTACAAATTGATCATTCGACAACAATGCGTCAAGATATTATTTATTTCGTTCCGTTTTATTACTTGAGTTCCTTATTACGATTTTTACTACAACTTTATTTCTAGAGTATAACAACTCGATAATAGTTATTTTTATTATTATCATCTCAGATTTCAATTATTTTTATTACAACTTTTAGTTACTTGCCATTTAATTATATGGTATAAAATGAAAATCCACTGCCTGCTTCCAGTCTCCGACCGGGTCAGGAATGGAATGAATGAAGCCCCCATCTAGCGGCGAGGATATGAAGTGTGCCGGCTGCCGAAGCCTGTCTCACTCCTCTGGGGCAAAGATTAAATGAATGACAAATGAAATGATAGTGGAGAGTGTTGCTGGAATGAAATTGTGACAGGGAAAACCAGAGTACCCGGAGAAAAACCTGTCTGCCTCCGTTTTGTCCAGCACAGATCTCACATGGAGTGACCGGGATTTGAACCACGGACCCAGCGGTGAGAGGCCGGCGTGCTGCCGCCTAAGCCACGGAGGCTCCTATATGGTATAAAATCAAACTATTTTTATTTTTCCTTATCATATCGACTTTTAACGATTTCATTATGATGCGTATTTATTTCATAACCTGACTTTACTATGGCAAAATTCTAAGCCATTTAGGTTATTTTCGATTCCTTCCTCCAAATCAAGTATTACTTATTATTTTATTTCTTGGGTTTCCATTACTTTATATAACTGATCCCATTTTTATACTTATTTTTGCGAGGTCATTCTCGCAGTTATTTATTATTATCTCAACATTTCAATCATATTAGTGCATTCAACTACCCGGCGAATCAATCGTTAAACTCCCTAGTCACGACTGATTCCACCGGGTCAGTGCATCGTACAGCTGCAAATGTTAATGAAAAATCATGACTCACCAGTGTGGTTCTCCTGCTTCATCCTTAGAAGGATTCAGCCACCTACGGCATATTTAACACTTTTCCATGGCACTTTCTTTCGTGAATTTCAATTCACTTAGGCCCAATCAACCTTCACTTATATTTAAACACATTATTATTCTATAAAACACTGTATTAACACTAAACACATATATCTTTTAAATTATTTACACTGCACTATTTTTCCACCATATCTCAGTGATCTTCGTTACTTACAATCGGTGATCGACGCCCTGATGAGATCCTAAGACCCTGCATTTGACGCGTGATAACTCGAACTGCTCCTAGTTTTTCACTGGATTTAGTCTCTGCCCTGTCCTTTTAACAGTCTATTTCGGCTTTCTTTATCGTCTTTTTATAAGCGATTTGCATTTTTCACTTGCCCTACGCTTATGTAGCGGTCTATCGAACCTATGACCCGCTTACTTCTTGACCGTAATCTGTCCTTTTTATGTCTACGACAAGATTGTTCTTCTTTCTCCTACGAGAATGTTTATCTGGCTACGTCCCTGTTTGACACACTGTAGCTTCGCTAAAGTTCACTGAATTTGCTTTGGGTCTCGAACCCGTGTCCATTTTACTTGAAATTTTGGATTTCGTTCCAATATCTGACCCTTAATACTGTGGTCTTTCACTTGACTTTCACGAAGACCTATCTATAGTCTCGAACCGATGATTTCCAGCGTAATGTCTCTACTGATCTGGACTGATGTTTTCTAGCTGATTAATGTTCTAGAATTTGACGCGGCGCAACTTATTTTGGCACGGTTTCCATGTAGCGTATAATTTTATTTGATCTAGCACAAGTGCTTTAGTGATCACTTACAAACAACAGTACTTTTTTGACGTGACGTATTTATATTACCACGCACATACAAACTTTTGTTGAAACCGCGGATATTGACGATTTGTTAATTTGTCTTAACACGATCCACTTTAGCGGTTGGTAACGAACCGAGTTACTCGTTGTGACATCTCCATACAGGAGTATTATGAGTTTTTACTAACGTGAGGACGAACTTCCGTCCAGGCAGCCTGATACTGCGTACTGTATACTTATGTACTGTGCGAAGTTGCGCTGAGCCTCTCCGGGCTTGACTGAACTGCGACTGATATGATGCAGCGTTTCTGAATTTTGTGGTACAGCGTGTAGCGCCTCTACGCTTACTGACGGTGAAACTGCTTCTGATACAGCCTAATGCCTCACTGGGCTGACGAACACTGCATTTGATATAGCCTGACGCCTCCTCTCGGGCTGTCGGAAAACTGCAATTGGCGATGCAGCACCTCCTTACGAGGTCTGTAGTAGACTGCATGCTCTCTGGTTGAAACCTCGGCTATATATTGGGAACTTGTAAAAATAAATTATTTTTGTCTTCCTCTTGGAAATATCTTTTGAAATAGACGTCGCACGTTTCTGAAAAATATATCATTATGTTCCCTATAATCCAAACGTTATATTATCATCTCGTTTCCCGAAAATCGATCGTCTATTTATTTTAAATAAAATCTACAAGGCTCCTCAGCTATGTGGGCGAATGAGTTTTATTTTCTCCTTCCCAAGACCTCCCCTTAGCTCCGCCTAATGACGTAACTGCTTCGTAAGGGCTTTTTCCCTGGGCCTAAATTATTCGATTTTAGTCTTGATTAATTCATAATTCTCTGGATTATTCTGTTTTACGTAAACATATTTATGTAATTTTGCGTTGTTTCCGCGAAAACGGGTTATTTCACAATTTTGCGGTGTTGGGAGGCAATCCAGGGTTGTCATAAAGATGCTGACGTTAACACTTCGCGGTGGTTCCCCTGCCAATCTTCTCTGGTTGATTCATCACAGCGTGACTGTTCTCATGATTCACACACAGCTTGCATCCTGTGACTTCAGATAAGGCTGTCAATGCTCTGCGTCATTGCCAGAATCACTTCTTATTTCCTCATGGCTAGCTTGTAACTGAACGTCTTTTCATCTCAGAGATCCGAAGTTCATATCCTGTACCAACCCCAGTTGGGTACACTATAAAGGTGTGGAACAGTGATTTTTGTCATTTTGATTTTTTTTGTGAATTTTTAACGAGAGTGGAGTCGAAACGAGGACTCGCACGTGGTGCTGTGATAATTTGTAAAAATCTGATAAAATATTTCGGAGACTGGTAAAATGTTATTCTCGGTATGTCCATTGCCGTACAGTTTTCCCCACGGCAGGTTGAATTTTCTGATACTCATTATAGCATACCTCGCCGTGTTTATGTAAGTTATATCTCAGGTCTTGAAGAGGCTATAATGTGGAGCTGAACTGCCACACAACGAACATGGAGTATGAAAACAGACCAACACTACGAAGTGGAAATGCCTGCATGAGTGTAGGAAGACACTCTGAAACTGGAGAGGTGTCGATGACCTGGCTTTATGAATGCTTTCATAACTGCCGTTGACAAGGTGTATACTTTTATATTGGAACTATTTTGAAAGAAATATAGTATGAATATTTGTTGGTTTTCTTGTTTCCAAGTACAAATGTTAACCGAGGGGTGATTTAATACAAAGGACCATTCATCCCACAGACAGCAATAACCGTAAGTGAATAAACACAAATATGAAGTTTGTGGAAAGATGTCATGTTTTCTTTTTCATTCTCCTAGTATAGGCTACATCTGGTAGTGAGGCCTAACCTGATTCCAGCTGTTGGGTGATGCGATAATGCCCCATCTAGACTGACACATCCTATCACACTCATCTTGAATGACGAGAAATGAATGGTTATGAATCTTTATGGAAATGAACTGACAGAGAAAAACAGAAATTCTGGTGAAAGCCTGTCCTGTCTCCCCTTTGCAGCACAAATCTCATATGAAACCAACAGGTATTTGATGTAAGGTGAAATTGACATATAACCACATGAGCTAGGGAGAAATTTTAGTGAGTACTGCAATGTAGTGTATATTCGAATGCCATTGAATAACCAAACCAAATTACATAACAGCTGTTATAACTTGATTATTCATTTTTTGCCTGCATTTTACATGAAAGGAGAAAGTTCCCCATACCTTGAGCCACTCAGAGGCACAGCCGGGTAAGTCTGGATCTCGGGTCAGGTTCACGTCTGAATCACGCAGCCACCAGTTGGAGTCTCCTGCTGAGGCCCAATACGTACTGTAGTGGTTGAGTCCGAAGAAGTCAGCAGTACCTGGATAAAATATGAACGTACAATGAAACCTACGATATCAAGGTTTTACTCCCCTTCTTGAGGGTACGGAAAGTGGACAGGGTTTGAGGTACAGAGGAGGGTGAATGCACAAAGTTCACAGTTCATTACAAAATATATTTAATAAGAATAACAAACACACTGTAATTTAACGAGCCTTTTCAGACCAAAAACAAAAAGAAAATAGAAACTTCCGTGATGAGGAAATACACGGTACGACTTCACTCAAACTTCCAATTCAGATGAAACTACTGTATATGACATATCAAACATGCATTAAAATCGATTCTACGCGGGGTTTTCAATTGATAACAAAGAGACCAAGCAAATATGAAAACGAACAGACATATCCAGATCAAGAAAACTAAAATTTACAATGAAAGGGGATGAGCCCAGAAAGTACACTACACTATACCCTGATGTGGAAAATACCGGTACTTACAAAATGCATAACCATAAATCTTCAAACTATCCTTGGACCAGACTCACACCTGGGTATCAAAGTGCTCGAAAGGAGATCCCCATAGTTTGATCTTAATACAGCACTCATTCATTCAATCATTCATTCATTTATTTGCAATTGGGGGTGTGTCCCCCGGTGGAAAATTGGGTATACATAACAAATACATAATTATGCATAACAATTCAATAACAATTAACAATTAAACTGGAGTATTTACACAAATCGTCAGTCTTTTCTTAAACACACCTATATGTTTGGGAAAAGGCTCTATGACTGCGGCAGGTAGAGAGTTCCAGTTATCAATGGCACGGTTAACGAAATAATATTTACCATAATTTGTACGCTGTGGTCGGCCCTTAACTTTGAAAGGATGATCACTCCTGCTCATGTAAGTGGGTATTTTCCACACATTTGCTAAGCTCACCCCATGCTGGTTGATTTGTATACGTGTTGTACATAGCGCTGAGTCTAGATTTTATCCTCCTAGCCGCCAGTGATTCCCATCCAAGTTTATTTAACCTACGGTTCACACTGCTCCTGGGATTTAAGTCACTGAGCACAAATCTAGTGGCCTTTCTTTGTACTATTTCCATCTCATTGATGAGCCCTACTTGATATGGATCCCAAACCGCCGAGGCGTATTCCAGAATAGGTTTTACAAGTGAAAAATATCCTAATTCTTTAGCAGAGGTACTACTTCTGTTTGATACCCTCATTACAAAGTGCAGAGATTCCTAAGCTTTAGAAACTACACATCCTACATGAGTACTCCATTTCATATCATTCCTTACGTTAACGCCCAAATATTTGCAAGAATCTTCTTCTACAAGTATTTCCGAGCCAATGTTATATTGAAAATCTTGCTTTCGCCCTTTCCCTATTTTTATGAGACTACATTTTCATGTGTTTATTTTCATTTTATTTTCGATCGCCCACTTATAGACCAGGTTCAGGTCGTCTTGAAGTACTGCGTTGTCTTGTGAGTCATGTATATTTCGATATATTACTCAATCATCCGCAAACAATCGACAGTCACTACGAATTCCATTTGGTAATTAATTTATAAACGCCAAAAATAACAAAGTTCCGATTATGCTGCCCTGAGGGATACCCGATGTTACGGTAATTTCATTCGAGAATTGGCCTTCGACTTTTACTTTCTGGGAAAGACCCGTCAAAAATTCTTGGTTCCATAACATTACTCTTCTATCAATCTTCGTTGAAGCTAATTTATGGAGTAGCATGTCATGCGGTACGGCATCAAATGCCTTCGCAAAATCTATAACTACGACGTCGACTGAAACTCCATTGTCTAACGATTCACTAATATCTTGAAAAAGTGATAGCATCTGACTCTCGCTTGAATAAACTTTCCGAAATCCATGTTGCCTATCATTAAACCATGATAATCCTTCCCACTGTTCCCTCAAGTAGTCGCAAATGAGATGCTCCATCTGATTACAAACGATGGACGTATGGCTAACCAGCCTGTAGTTGCCCAATTCAAGTCTACTCCCTCCCTTAAATATTGGGACTACCGTAGCTCTTTTCCAGTCATCTGGGATTTGCGCATTGTTTATGGACACATTAAACATCACCTCCATGTATCGTGGCACGGCCCTACCTCCTAGTTTAAGTGCTTCACTAACAATATTATAAGTACCCTTCGATATTTTGTAACGTAATTTTTGTATTAGCTTTACAATTGCTGACTGGTTTATTTGAAAAGGGGAGCCCCTGATTCGTCGTTATGGTCCAACACACAGCTATTGGATTTATTGAACACACTACCGTAAAATACATTTAATTCATTAGCAATGGCCTGTTTCTCAGTAATTAATTCACCGTCACCGGACATTATCATGGACAAATTATTTGAATTTCCCTTTCTTCTAACATAACTGTATTTTTTTTTTCCACCCATCGCCTCCCGAACCAAGTAAACCTTGCATATAATTGTCATGAGCAGCCCTTTTTTTAAAGACGAACTCTCTTGATAAGGACCTAAATTTCAACATATACTTGGCACTATCATATCTTGTATTGTATAATTTCCTAATTTTCTGTTTTAGACTCCTGATTTCTCGTGTGTAAGACTCAGGATCTGGGTTTTGTTTCAGTAATTTAAATGGTACAAATTTATCAATAGCGCTATTTAAAATGTTCAAAAAGTTAGTCCACAGGATATTAATGTGATTTCCTTCCGATGCCCATCCTTATAATAGTTCATTCAAATACCCCTGGAATTTGCCCTGATCCGCCCTACGATACTGAAATATGATTTTTTTTTGTAATGTCACCGTATCTAACATTTAATTCAACCCCAGAATGGTCAGTAATTCCTGATACTTTCAGAGAGGTAATATACAGCTCTACAGGCCTTACAAGATAAACATCTAAGGTATTATTGTCTCTAGTTGGGAAGTCAACTACTTGGGAAAATTCCCCCTCCCTTAAGAATTTGTTTGCAGCGCTCTGAGCTTGACCACAGCTAGTTGACTCACCAGACTAGTCTACTTTGGGAAGGTTTAAATCTCCGGCAATTATTATGCTCATTTTGATAGCTTTTTCATGCTCGCACTCAGAATAATCTCCCACTGAGATTCAGTGTGATGTGTGACAATATTACAAACAACAGAAAATTAGAAATAATGCAGTTCCGCTGCGATCACTAGAATGAAGCACCATTGTTAGAGCATTGTATTGTTAAAGCATTTCGTTAAGCTCACCATCTCTCATTAGGGTGCGTCATGAAAGAAATAACGCATAAGGTCGCATTCAAATACAATGTCATCTAGCGCCCTTGGCTGCAATAGCTCACTATGAGTGCGAGATTTGGGGGCACCAGTGCTCTACACTTCACTATTGTTATTAAACTGATGTGTCACTCAAATTTATGGGTACTCCACTTGCCTTTAATCTGGTTCACCCAGTGCTCACTGAAAGTTGGAAGGCGTGTTCTGGGTAAGTCTTGAGATTTACTCTTTTCTGCAACCTTCTCCAGTACTATGGGTGGGTAGTTCCCATCTTCACTGCAGATTGGGTGGGCAAACGTTCCAAGCTGGAATAGAAATAACATTAGCCCTCAATTCGTATGGGTGAAGTTAACATGAAAGAAAGAAATGTAATACAGAAATACTTTAGCGTTTGATTCTTCGAGAAATTGTCTTCAAGGGGGCATCTCACATAAAACTCTGGAGACTCTTGGAAACATCATCGATGCGGCAGTCGTCCAGCTAAATTACTAACACAAATTAGGTCAATAAGAATTTAAACTAACACCCATCAATTTCATTAGCCTTTGATTAGCAGAGGTTATTTAAATAAGGGACCCATGCCCGAAAGCAGACATTTCCAAGTCATTACTACTGCATATCATTTGATTGTAAAAAATAGCAATTAAATTGATTTTTGGAATTGAAAGTAGCTTCATTGTGAATTGCAAGAGCTTGCACCAGTTGCATTTCAGAATATTTTTAAATATATAGGTAAGGTCTTACATGAGGATAGGGAAATGAAATGAGAAGATGTACACATACAATGGACAGCAATGTACAACCTGACATCTATTGTTACCTGGTATGATGTAATGCTAATTCTAGCTTCAATATCCTGTTTGTATTTTTGCATTTGGAGATGCATTTCTCCAGCACGAGTCGTACAACATGGAATGGTCAGGAGTTCATTTAAAATACAAATTATTTTTCAATTTAACATTTTAACATTGATCTTGATTCCCTTTTCTCCTTTTCACTGAGGGTCTCGCCAAGGCTCTGACGGTTAGATATCAACTGTTTACCGTTGCATCACGATTACGAATCTTGGTGAATGCAAGTGAAATGTGTTCAGGACAAAGCATAGGCAGGACAGGTTTCCTTCGGAATGTCCTGTTTCTCCTGCCAATTTCATTCCAGTAGTACCATACTCTACAAGGGCTCATTTGCCATTTCACCATAAGGGTACGACGGGTCTACCGTCACGTTTCTATTCCACAGCACCCTTCAGAAAAATGGTTCAGTTCCTTTTGATTCCTTATTGCTGATCACATTCTCTAATTTTAGAGTGTAGAAAGTGTCTCTTGCACGAACTCTCACAGGCTATTCTACATTGTTAATGTATCACCACTAATCAGAAGGAAATGTTAACAAGTCCCTAGTGTGTTAATTGCTCCAGGCAAACGACTGTTGATTGTACAATTACATAGTCGTTATTGATCCATATGGGGGCTTTGCGACATGGTTATGTGGCCCATGAACTTGGGTGTGTGTGGGATTTGTCTGATGGAAAACCACTTCTAAGATGGCTGAGGTGAAAATCGAACCCACTATCTGCCTCGTGAGGCTGACTAAACCCCATTCCTACATTCTAACTATAATTAAATTTATTGGCAGAGCCCGGAACCGAACACGGACCTCAGGGGTGTCAGTCAAGATTGCTATTCATTGCACCACGAGCTAGTTGTACAATTACATAGCATGAAAGTGAGGGTTATCTCAATGTTTGCTAGCTACAGAGGTGTACAGTATCTGGCGATTCTTTATTTCTGTGCCATGAACTAATGTATGAACAGTTGTATGTTGCAATAGGCAATTCCACCACTAGGAAATAAGTAGAGTGAAAACAGGGATTTTGACACAGTGGCTTATGTCAGCAATACACATAAACTAGTTCTTAAGACGTTCGCTGCCTCAACGCGCATGCGCAGTCTAGAGCAGTAATGCCACAACGTGTAATAGTAACCCTACAGGGGTACTTATGGAGGACATAAGTAGGCTGGCATGGAGTTGATGAAAAAAGAGCTAAATAGATGGTTTAGTGGTTAGATTATTAACTATTACACTATTATTATTGTTATTATTATAAATATTATTCACTTTAAAGGTGATACAATGATATTATTTATTTCGCTTTTTTTTGTACCAGTCAACTACTTTGCTAGTGAAGGTAGAAGACCTATCAGTTAGGTGGAAGAGCTACAAAGGACTGGCACAAGTGCTAACAAAAGAGCACAAGACATTATGTCCTCGAACAATTAGTAGACCGTCTGACGCGGTTCTGGGCCACATTTAGTGGTATACCCTAGAGACCTATGCTCTAGGAGAAGCACTAATGGGCAAATCCAGGATGGCGGCGCCTTATAGCGCAATCGCTCATGGGCAAGATGGCGGCCGGGGATTCCCCAAGGTCGCGTGACGTCACGAAGTGATTCCCGCAACAAGGTTGTAATCCTGCGAGTAGTACAGATACCTATGTACTAGAACAAACCGTAATGAGCAAGTTGGTGGTGGGGATTCCCCAAGATAATTGGACGTCACGAGGGACTTTTCAACAGGTTTGACAACTTATGAGTAAATGAGCTAGGCGTATTCCCAATACGAGGTAGCTTACTGGCATGGGTGAGGTCATTCCTAGAGGGTCGAACGCAGTGTGTGGTGTACGGAGAAGCTCGATCACAGGCTGTTCAAGTTACTTCTGGAGTGATTCAGGGTTCTGTGATCGGATCTCTTCTCTTCACTATATATGTGCTCGATCTTCCTGGCTGTGTCACCTCATCAGTGTCACTATATGCAGATGACACCATGCTATACAGGTGCATTAAAAGTGAAGAAGATTCCCTCTTTCTTAAATCAGATCTGCATAACTTCTCGCTGTGGTGTTCTGTGAATAGTTTAAATATAAATGAAAAAATATATAAGTACATAAGAATAACTACCCAAAGAAACCCAATGAGGATGAATACAAAATTATGAACAGTGTCATCCCACAGTGTACAAACTTAAAGTTATTAGGGGTAACAATCTCCGACATCCTGAATTGGATCATTCAAAGTGAAGAGGCAAAATGTAAGGCCACCAAAGTTCTGGGTTTCTTGAACAGAAACATGAGAGGTTGTAAACCTAGAGCTTTAAGGACGGCCTACCTATGCATGGTCCGTCCGATATTAACGTAGGCCTAGGCTACGGCTTACCTACATGGTACTCCACTACAGCGGAAAACATGAACAAGCTGCTGAGTGTACAGCGCCGCACAGAGAGGCTAATAGCTCGTCATTCCCCTTCCCCTTTGTCAAAAATTCCATCTATAGAGGCAACAGCCAAACAAACTGATTTCATTTTTCTCAAAAAAATCCCTCACAGGTTTGCTGACTGTCATTGGCATATCACTCAGTTCGGATAGGACGAGGTGTAACTCTCGTCCCACCTTTCGCACGTAGCAATGCCTACCTGACAGGTTTCTACGGCCGCTTTGCGCGGTTATGGAACGCGCTGCCAGGGGATGCCAAGATCTTGCCTCTTCGGAAATTCAGGCCGTACATAAAAAGGTACATTGTATAAATAAACGTGTGTATGAGTTATTGATTGTCCCGCCGAATAAATGAATGTATGGAGTGATTGAGGTTATAAAAGTGCGTCCTTGAAAGAGTGAGTGAACTATGCTAATATTCTAAATATGTAAATAATGCAAATATCTTTGTAATACATGTAAATATTGCAAAACCAATTGTAGTTGTAAATTGAGCCAGTGAAACATGTAATATGTATGTGAGGCTTGCCCTTTTTCACTAGGCCTTCCATACTTCGTTTGCTTTATGGTAAATAAATAATAATAACTAGCAGAGCCCGCGTAGAGTATCTACGCAATAACAGTGCAATGCAAAGAACGGCCTGAACTATTAGTAACATTACATTTATTTACGAAATCAATTTTCACAAACTTAAGATGTTGATACCAGTGCAGGAAGGAAGGATCAAACTGGGCTGTGGAATGATAACTTTACAGAGGACATTTGGGATACAACCAGGACTTCTTTCACATACAGTAGTTCTCGAGTGAGGTGTGCAGAGTTGCATCTAAGACGCCAAATCACATTTCTTCCAAGATGATGCATTTTGTTAAGATACTTTTTGAATTTATCTGTCAAAAATTTCTCTAAACACACAGTTGGTTATTTTGTTACTTGGTGACGCAACCGATAGCGAGCTAAACGATCTTACCCGAGATAGGGCTACGTAAAGCTGTCCTCAAGTAAATACGGGTTTGTCAAGTAAAGGCAGATTTTATCGAAAGTCTGACCCTGAGATTTATTTATTGTCATTGAGAAAGCCAAACATACTGGGAACTGATTCCTTTTAAATTTCAAAGGCATGTTCGTATCAGAGAGGATAAGGGTTATCCTGGGTAAGAAAACGATTTCTCTCTTATCAGAATCTATAACAGTAGCCTCTGTGATATTACGTTGTAACTCGTTAACTATTAGCCTCGTCCTATTGCAGACCCCTTTGGAGGGTAGAGTATTTCTTAATGACATACTCTAATGATAACACCTTTCTTAAGTCTAAGTTTGTGTGGAGGCATGCCAGTTAGTGTCAGACTGTTCAAAAATTCTTCAGGGTAAGTCAAGTGATATTGTGCATGCTCACTCACAATACAGTCTACACTCTCGTTGACTACCTCATCTCTAGAACGCTGAAGTACTCGATTGTTCAGTTCAAGCGATGCTCCATTGGCGACCGTAAGAAGAGTTTTTCCTTTAAGCTCCTGTCGGGTGACAGCAGTAAAATCAAAATCACCATATAGCTGTTCAACTGGATCTTGTATTTATGGATAGCATGTAGATGGTACCGTAACTTCCGCACCAGTCTTGCCTTCTCCTATTTCTAAAAGCCATGTTGAAAATTATTTTTCAGAATTTAAAGCGCGCATGTTCTGGGTGAGTTTAAGTACATGGAATTTATTCCAGAGGCTATGCCGCTTCAAAGAGCTAGCAACTGTCAGAGAACCTGATCCTCTCATTATAACAGGAAAGACTTGGCGAAAATCACCACCCAGTAAGATAACCTGACCACCGAATGCTTCAGTACAGTTGGTCAGATATTTGAGAAGTCTGTCCACAGCTAAAAATGCGTTCACATGCGTCATTGGTGCTTCATCCCAAATAATTAATTTTGTACTCATCAGGGCTGTTGACTGGTGTGTTGGGTGTAACGTTGCACGTAGAATTAGAATTGAGAATCGGAGGGTTTTTGAAGACAGAATGGGCTGTTCTTCCTCCTTGTAGAAGTGTAGCTGCTATTCCTGTAGACGCTACTGGAGTAGATTGATCTAATTTTTCTCTGATTATATGTAACAATGTTGAGTAAACAAATCTTTAACCAGTTCCTGCCGGTCCATCGAAAAAGAAACAGTTTTGTTTTAATGTTTCTTCTAGGTTTCCATATATGGCATTAAAGATCGAATCTACAACCCTTAATTGCTCCTCATTAAGCTTTTGTCTATGCCCAAGATCGCGGATTCAAACCCGGCCGAAGTCGTCGGATTTTTTAAGAGCGTTAAAAATCCCTCAGTGTGCCTTCCTTCGGAGGGGAAGTAAAGCCCCCATGTCATAGATTTATGGCATGAAAAAGAACCTTCCACTAACTATACCTGTGGAAGCTAAAATTTGTAGGTTAGTTTGATAACGCTATATTAGTTCCGCCAGGTGCTGACTGTGATGGCATTTAGTAGCCACGTCCGCAGCTTGGTGTCGTGGACGGTAGCATTTGGTAGCAAAAGTAGGAACTACTTGAAAAAAGTAATCGGCTGCAGTCCTTCTACCTGAATCACAGATAACACACACTAATACAGCCATCACAATTAACACCGGTTATCAGACAAATTCTACACACACCCAAAATTACATGACCGCGTTGTTGCAGCCCCTAAACTAAGGAACCAACTAACTAAGCTTTTGTATGTTGCTGATAGCCCTAGCTTGCTCTTGTAAAACATCAAACGAATGCATTCCTGGACTGTTAACGTGTAGTTTAACATTTGGCAAGTGAAGTTTCTTAAGATCTAAGCCGTAGGTGTGAAGGAGGCCATTGGTTTCAATGAGTGCATACTGTGGGCCACTTTCTTCAGAGTATCTGAGTACAAAATCTTACGTTAAATAGAGTGGATGCGTTCAAATACCTGGGTTCGGTGGTGACTGGAGATGGAAATCAGGATGTGGAAGTGTCACACAGGATTCAGGTAGGTTGGATGAACTGGAGATAAATGTCAGGAGTGCTCTGTGACGGCAGGATCAAGCCCAAGGTTAAGGGGAAAATATATAAAACTGTCGTAAGACCTGCATTGCTGTATGTCTCTGAAACATGGTCTGCACGCAAAACGCACACAAACAGGCTTGACGTCACGGAAATGAAAATGCTCAGGTGGATGAGTGGAGTAACTAAGCGTGATAGAGTGGAAAATATCAAAATAAGAGGAACATTGAAGGTTGTGGAAATATCTAGGAAGATAAAGGAAAAGCGACTTCAATGGTACGGGCATGTGAGAAGAAGGGAGGAATCCTACGTGGGGAGGAAGATGCTAGACATGCAAATACAGGGAGTGAGAATGCGAGGCAGACCTAAACGAAAATGGATGGATTGTGTACGCGAGGACCTCAGAGAAAAACAGTTGTCAGAAGAGGATGTGCATGACCGGGTTAAATGGAGGAGAGCTGTCAGAAACATCGACCCCACATAGGAGTGGGAATGTTGTAAAGAGAAAGAAGAAGAAGATCTGAGTACAAAATCTACAGGCATTGCTTCTTTGTGTTGGTCCCAAAGCTCGGGAACATTTTCTGATTATCCGAAAACACAGATAATGACAAATAACATTCGTAAGCGACTTGGCATATGAGAGTGAGTTGCCTCAAGGATAGTATCATGCCAAATTTTATCTCCTTGAAGAAGTCAAGTTATTTACATGTTTCCTGGAAAGTCTTGCGTAGAACTTCATTGACTGTCCTGATCAAAACCTTTGGCACCCTTTACTCTTATTATTGTGGTGTTTGAAGCCATATTTTCAGTGTTGCCTTAGTAAACAAGAGTTTAGTGCTTTTCAGTCGGTCAACACGAATGTACCCAAAAGAGATGGGTTATGCCCTAATCTCTTTTGGGTACATTCGTGTTGACCGACTGAAAAGCACTAAACTCTTGTTTACTCTTATTAGTAGCATTCGCAAGAAGTACCCTTCTCTATCGGGCATACTTACTGGCATTCTCCCTATTACACCTTGTCCACCACGCTGACGCTTCTTCCATTTTGTTTTGCATTTATCGTACACATAGTGATTTGGTATATCTGCGTAAGTATGAATGCGTGCTTGATCATCATTCTAATTAAGTTCAAACCAAGCAGTTAGCACCGTTTGTTTTGAAGAAGCCGCTGCTACCGCCTGGTGTTCTTGGCCTTCATGAAAAACTATCTGTTGCTGTTGAGGTAAATGCACTGGCAGTCTAATTACTGAATGGGATTTCTCTGACATGGTGAACTCACTGATTCTCCACATTGCTTCCGGAGCACTTACGTATCTGCATCAAGGAATGTCAAAATTTCATCAAGATTGAGGTTCCCTCTACTGATTTTTGTTTCCAGCTTAAGGCATGCGGCATCATGCCCCTTATATACATATTTGTATAGATATTTCACACTTTTAACAGAGGCACAAACTCCCACATTGATATGACGATTGAACTCCATTAATAACAACGGATTGTAAGGGACTGCCCAGCGATTATCAATGTCGATCTTACCAAGTTAAAAAAGATGTCGTGGATCTTCTTCTGTACGTCCCTGTTAACTACTGCAGCTTTTAGAGGCGCTGGGGTACCAGACTTTTGCCCCGAAGGGGATCTTTTACGTGCCAGTAAACCTACTGATACGGCTCCCTCGCATTTGCGTACCCTCGAATGCCAACTGGCTGCGCCATGAATTTGCTTTTGAAAATATCTGTAGGCTAGTCACAACTACTGTCATAAAATGACAATCAAATGTGTTAATATCAATATACATGTATTTCATTCATATTACTGCCCCTTTTGGGTCAACATCCACCTACCCCCCCCCCCCCCCACCCCCCTTCCTTATACAGGGCGCCCGAGAATGTTCTCCGCAGTGGGTACGTGCAGCTGCGAGTGGTTGAGTCATGAGTTTTAGTTGGCTGCACTGCACTGTGTCCTTCAAAGCGGGACTTCACCGTGTGAGCTGTCGATGTGCATCGCGATAAGCGCGCGAGCCTGCAGATCTTCAGCGTGTATTACAGTCAGCGAGCGTTCGGATAGATTATAATTGGAAGAGTGCAACAGTATACGGGCGGTAATGTTTACTACTAAAGAGAGAGTTTTTTTTTTTTTGGGTGGAATACGTTTTTCGCGAAGGCGATCGGTTTACAGAAAATGTAAAATTAAGATTTCAGGCGCGGTTTCCTAATTCAAAGTGTCCAAACCGTGATACCATTCGGGATTTGGTAAGTAAATTTCGTGTGACTGGCTCAGTTCACAATGTACCGGGAACAGGCAGGCCTACGCTTTTAACAGATGAAAAACTTTATGAAATCTCCGATATAATGCTGCGAAGCCCAAGTAAATCAACACGAAAATTAGCTCAACAAACAGGAATCTCCAAGTTGACAGCACATAAAGCTGTAAGAGACAAGCTTCAGTTGTTCCCTTATAGTGAGCGATGTATGGAAGATAGACATATGCTCTCGCGGACTATTTTGTAGAACTTTTCATGCTGTACAATTCTTACACTCATAGTATTTTGATATTTTTTAACGGTTTGCCCAGCGTAAGCTTACAAAGCGCTCGGACGCCAGGTTTTTTTTATCGACTATTCCACTAAAATCGTTACTGCTCGGCTTCCTTTGATCATAAATAAATTATTTTCTACAGAAATCATACGCGATATATCCTTTACAGAATGGTGAAAACCGCATCAAAATCTATCTAATGGTTCATGAGTTTACCAGTAACATCCAAGAAACGGGGACTTGGTTTTATACTAAGTAGAGATGATGCAAGCGGCAGCCGTGCTACCAACGTAACTGCTGTAGCTAGCTCTCGCAGACGCATGTAGGCGCTGCGGAGAATATTCCCGGACTCACGGTATTATGCTACAATAAGTACCGGTACGCGAAGGACATAACATCTGTATTTCTTTGCGTTTTCGAAGTCGAATTAGTTGTGTTATACTTCAACCAGCAATCCGACCCGGCTTCGCCCGGGAACAGTTATGAATGCATTACGTGATAAGCGCCTTCTTTTTTCAATGTCAATGAACAACGACCAATATCCGTTTTACGTCTCGGCACTGACTGGACTATTAATTATATTATCATGGAGATGCATGTGCAACAAATTCTTGTCAGACGTATTTAAGAATGGCGAGAGGTGCATGAAACAAAAATCCCCCTTCCGTCCTATCTTAACTTGACTGTGAATTTTGCGGAACGAAAAGTTCACAGGCAAAATGAAGAAAAGCCGAGTTGAACTTCCAGGGAAACTCCAAACACAACCAATCTTCTCTAATGTTTTTAACTCAACACGACTCGACAAATTGCTGCTGGCTGTGTCTGGGGCAATAAGTTCTTCCGCTAGCTAAGCTGTAACTGGGGTGATAGACTCGCCCCTAGCTAGCTCGTAAACTGTTGTCTCAGTAACTGAATGGAGATTGTTGGAAGAAATGAAAACGTAAAAACACTTATAGTAGGCGATGTATTGAAGATAGACATATGCTCTCCCTGACTTTTTTGTAGAACTTTTAATGCTGAACAATTCTTACTCTCATAGTATTTAGATATTTTTGTCGGTTTGCCCAGCGTAAGCTTAAAAAGCGCTCGGACGCAAGTTTTTTTTTTCGACTTTTCCACTGAAATCGTTACTGCTCGGCTTCCTTTGATCATAAATAAATTATTTTCAGCAGAAATCATCCTCGAGATATCCTTTACAGAACGGTGAAAACCCCATCAAAATCCATTCAGTGGTTCTCGAGTTTACCCGTAACATCCAAGAATCGGGGATTTTGTTTTATACTAAGTAGAGATGTCGCCTCCGTAGCGTAGCGGTCAGCATGGTTAGCTGCCGTCCCGGAGGTCCTGGGTTCGATTCCCGGCTCTGCCACGAAATTTGAAAAGTGGTATGAGGACTGGAACGGGGTCTACTCAGCCTCGGGTGGTCCAAATGAGTAGAGGGGGTTCGATTCCCACCTCAGCCATCCTCGAAGTGGTTTTCCGTGGTTTCCCACTTCGTCTTCGGGCAAATGCCGGGATGGTACTGTACCCGATATCCGGATAGTAGGCTGTCAGATATCCGCCCCCTCAATCGGATTGCCAATAATCAATCGCACCGGCACAGCTACATCAATGAAAATGGCACTGACAGTTACTATCGAGATTAGAGCACAATAGTTAACAAGAAATTATTGTGGAACACACCAAAATATACGGGGGTTCATACTTACCTTTACTTACCTCTTAAATTTATCTCGGGGACTGGGTTGTCAACTGGATCACTTAAAGTATGCCCACACAATAACCTCCACCATGATATTTAAAATGAACCAGAACGAAGACGAGAAACTTTAAACTGCACAATAATTTATTTCACAAAAAGAATGAATTTAACAAAAATAAAACAACAAAATATACGTGGCAATCAGAAGCCATCGTCCATATAATCATGTCCTCCTGTAGGACTTGTATACTCTACATACAATGTTTCAGCTTTCTCAAGCTCATTGCAACGTAAAAATAATAATGCACTTGGAATGGAAACGGGATTTGGGACGAGACACATATATCAATTGTTTTGCGTGTTTATATACTTCACATTTTATTTATAGCCACAAGGCTATTATGGAAACGTCCTTGGCCTCTGTCATACAGTTGTCCGGGCCAGCTGCAATGCACCTGCATCGTCAAAGTGGACTCCCCGTTCGTTCAACCCTAGCATAAGCGAGTTACCTCAGAGCTTGGCTCTCCTTTTCAAAACACGTAAATGTTCACATCTCCACTGAAATATTATCACGCAAATGTTTTAAATGCTCCATTCAAACACCAGTGGAATACTCCAACAATCCCAAATCATGATTTATTTGTTCAAACCACTTGTTTAATTAGCGTTGTTTAGAGTATAAAAACAAAACTCTTAATGTTAATAACAAAAGTTCATTAATTATTTATAACAATAATAAATTGTTTATAACAATGTCAAATGACAATTGAAAGTTTATACACGCCTCTATTAATCACTATCATTTCAAATTATTTAACAAAGATATTTACAAAATTATTTACAATATTATATTGTTTATATTATTAATACAAGAAATACATTAAACCACACGTTTATCCGGTTGATAATTACTCAAATCGTGGTGATATAATCGACCAATGAAGGTTAGTTATATTTAACTGTCAAATTCAGGTTTAATAAGGTTTAATAATAATTATTAATATTTGTGACGGTAACCTCCATTCAAAATCTTTATCTCAAATTATTTAACACTCTTGTTAATTTTAACAGTATCTTCATATGAATAACTTTCAAAGAACCAGAACAATACATTCAGCGGGAAAATACTTCGCTCAAAACGCACAAAATTGCACAACAATTGGCCCAAAATTCATCATATATCTTCATATATATGGCATAAAAATCTTCCAAACTACATACAAAACAACCACTTATAAATTCATCAACTTCATTAATTACTGTGGGAACCTCCTTCATTATTCAAGGGCATTATTCATCAGCGACTTTTACATGTCCACTGAACTAACGATTATACATCCATTGTTCCTCTTTAAAAATTCTTATATTCATCAATTGTATTAATGACTGTTATTATTTAACCTTCGTGGGTTTCATTCATGAATCGATATGAAGTAAAAATTTGCCAATCACAAATAAATTTAATAGCAAATACGATTAGACACTCCTCCCTGGTCTATCAAAATTGAGATTAATATCTTCAAAGTAACGCAGTATAAAAATACTATCTTCAATCAAAGTTCATCTAAACTGCATGAATAGTCGAATAGAATACAATTAGATTGTGGAATGCAAACATTATTGTTCCAATCTATAATTGAGAAAAACTCCTATCAAATGTTCATTACTATAGTGTATTCAATAAATCGTAATCAAAGTTCATATTTCAGAAAATTGTCTATAATGCAATGATAAATGTCTATGTTGCAATCATGTTCATAAGACGACTAGTATTTCAAAGATCGTCGATATCGTAATAGATTTTAACGCTCTAAAATCATTTAATCATTCTTCTTTCTTGAGGATGACAGAAAATTGGTCAAAGTAATTTACTGAATAGAATTACTTTAATAGAATGACACGCTGTCTGAATTCAAATCTGCCATAGCAAATCGTTAACTTTACAGTCAAATCGTGACTACAAAAATATGCAAATTACTGAAAGAATTTAATATCAGTCTCAACTGATCCAAAATTATTTAAGTATGCCACTGACATAACAATGTCTTAACAAATCGTAGAAAAAGGCATAAATCATCGAAGTGTACTGAGTACAGAAATATCAATCAAGAAAATGGGGCAAAAGATAGGACAGAAAATATGGAAAAATGGTTGCTCAGATATCGCTACAAGACTCAAATAATACAAGAAACATTCACGACTACCTTATCTGTTGATTGAAGTTCTAGAGGAAAGTTTTCAAAGAAAACTGCTGTTGGTTCAATTTCACCAGCGTAAAGATGTGCTCCGTCCTCGAACCTGGAATCAGCGTCCTCGGAGAATCGAACTGCTTCCTCCTCCGAAATTGCACTGCTCCGTGGATACGAAAAACATCCTTCTGGCAAAACTCTTCTTTGTGAGCCGGGACAACCCTGGCCTCTCTTGAAAGTTCCCTGAAGTTCTGGTAGGAATTCGCCATGAAGTTTATTGTAGTTATTTCCGCAGAAATATTCATAGTTGTGGAGTATGAAAATATTTCCACTGTCATTTGGTATAATTCAGTGATGGATTCACGATGCATGAGTGTAGTTGGATGTTCACTACATGCTCGCTTTTGTAGAATGACGATTAACGAAGTTCCATGCTGTTATTTCACTCCAATGATATATGTCCCAATTGCATTAAAGCCTTAGCCTTCCATTTCAACTACTGTTATAATCATCGAAAGCACTGCAAGATTATAATGTTACATAGTCGACTGTATCGTTGTATTACCAAACGTATTCTCCAATATCACTGTTGCACTCCACGTGTCAGCCGTAGTGTATAATGTGGAATTTTAAAAGTGTTTCTCATGTGGCGAGAAAATCACTTTTGTTGGCGGCCTTAAAGTGCCAATATCTTTCGAAGTATAACTGTGAAATTGTTCAAATCTTCTACACACCTCAATGTTGTACTGCCCAATTGAATTATAATAAAGGCTGAAGTTAACTCTTGATATCTTATCTGGTGGAAACGTTAATGTGAGCGTTTCAACTTCACCTAGTTTCGAGCAGCGTAAAATGGAACTGCTCCGTGTTCGTTCGATGCGCCGGGCTTTAACCACACGCTAAAGACAACTTGCTTCACTTATTCACTCGAAAATGACTCTATGACATCTGAAATATATATGCGGTATCAGCGGTATCAGAGATATGAGAGCTCCTCTATCCTGTGCACGACCTTTTATCAACTTCTTAAGGGGCGTATCCATCCCTTCCATAGCCTGTTGCTGCGTCATTGCTAGAAGTTTTAACTTTGGCTATACTTGATGGATTTTCAAATTTCAAAAACTCAAAATTAATTTCTTCAAAATTCCAAATCAATGCCATAACTGAAAATAGATTTCCACAAATCTGCATGCCAAAAGTAATTAAATATCGTAGTTTCAGCAATCTCCGTCTTCCTTCCAAACTATCGTTCATTGGTTCGAGTCTCTCCTCCAATAGCGTAACTTCTTCCTTAGCACAATACCTTGTTTCCTGCGACTGCGTCGTAAATCTAAGATCTTTCTCGAACAAAATCATGACGTCACCAAGAATATCAGCTCAATCAGCCTACTTGCATGAAGTCTACGTCATCCGTGCCTACGTCATGAATATCCACGTCACAACTATGACAGCCATAACTTTATTCATATTTGCCAATACAGCCATCGTGGTCTCAATATAATTCAATTTACGGGGGCATTCTCCCTTCACCACGTTTTAAAAACAGTTGCAAATTGTTTTTAAACTCTGTGTTATAAATATCTCAATTCACTTGAACACGAAATTGAATTATAATTCTACTATTGTATGATATTTCTTTTATGTTCCTTAATCATTAGTCTCTTCTTCTCTGGGTTGTGTGTGGCTAATGCATTCTCTCCTTTCTACTTTCTCTTCTGTCCTGAATTCCTGTTTTCTAAGTTCTGCTGACTTGTAGAAGGACCAGGATCGATCACTACATCCTGTCTTTTCTTTTGGTTTTCAGCTTCCTTTTCTCGTAATTCCTTCAGATACTGCTGACTTTCTTTCTCTCTTTCTTGATACTTGTCGGGTGTCATAACCTGACCTTGAGAATTCTGATTCTGATTCTGGTACTGGTTATTTCGATTGTAGTTTCTATTATAACCATTGTTATAGTATCTACCTCTTCCGTTGTTGTAATTCCCTCTATTATTATTCCAGCCTCGTCTTTGCTGATATGGACGGTAACCTTGGGATCTGTGGTTGCGGAAATAATTATTCCTGTGAGGACCTACATTTTCAGTTTTTCCTTCCTCAGGCTTATCAGTTTGCTGCACTTGATCCATGTAGACTGTATTAACGTCTTTGAATTCGTGCCTCTGACCTTTTTGTACCAAATTTGGCATTGGACTCGTGTAGTCAAGCCTTCTCAACAATTCGTCCATACTTGTCAAATCTCTGATATTTGACGATATGATCAGTCTTCTTACCTCCACAGGCAGCATACGTGAAATCGCATCTATCAACTGCTCTGTTGACAATGGGGGTTGCAAAAATCTCAAGCGTGATAGTTGGCTCGTGAAGAAATCAGCGTACCGTGTTGGAAGAGTACCTGAATACTTCCTCGAGTATACCTCAGCTCTTAGTGAATTCTGAGCTTCTATTGACCAGAATCGTTTTATCAGTGCCTCTGCAAATTCGTCAAAATTGCTGAAAGTGTACCGAAATGCTCTAAACCATTCAAGGGGTCCTCCAGCTAGAAATCTTTCTACGATTCTCATCTCTCTCTCTCTAGGAATGTGGGCTTCAATGAAATAGTCTTTAAGAATCCTGATATATTCGATCGGTGTGAGACTATCAGTGTTGCTAAATTTTTGAGGTTTGTCTTCAAAATTCCGGATGACTGTCACATTTCTCGGATATGAATCTATATAATTCCTCCCACTATCTCGATACTTCCATTCGGGTTCAATATTCCTATCTTCTTCTTCCCTGAATCTCGATATACGTTCCTCAGGACTAATATCTCTCTCTTCTGTAGTAAGGTTACCTCTTCTCACGTAATTTCTCTCCTCTTCACCAGTCAATCCTTCGGTATCCTTGTCTGTGATTTCCGTGATGACTTTCCTAATCAACTCTTCCTTATAGGTTTCCATCATGCTAGCTTCTCCTAGTTTCAAATTCTGCAGTTTGCTCGTAGTTTCATTAACATCAGAGACAACCTTATGAATCTGTTCCTCTAACGCAGTTTTAATGCTTGCACGTCCTGACCTATTTGAGTTCTATCCTCTACCTGCTTTTCGGATAGCGAATCCATCCTTACATTCAAGTCTTTCCTAATCTGAACTACTTCATTATTAATGTCTACTTGTGTACTGGCAAGTTTTCTTTCAATTCGTTCCTGAATCTGATCTACATGTTCCCCACTTGACCTGTTCCATTCATCTTTCCACACCGTTACATTTGCAGTTAACATTTCCGCGATATCTACTTCGATGTCCTCCTTAAGTAAACGATTGTGATCTAATACTTGGGTTCTCATGACCTCTACATAGTATTTTAAACCAGCTAAAGAAGCTGTTGTCCTAACAGACTCGTCAACTAATCGAGTTGTTAATGCACTAATGTTACGAGTACAAAGTGTTTTTGAAGTTTCAATTTCCTCCCTAACTTTGTTAACATCAGTTTGAACTTTAGCAATGTCTATAAAAACAGTATTGACTTCTACTTGTATTTTATTGATATCGCTTTGCATATCGTTAACATCTGAATGAATATTATTGATGTCTACTTGAACATTTGACACATCAGTTCGAGCATTTCTAACCTCTTTTTGAACTTCTTCTACTTTGTCCTGTACAGTAGCAACATCATTCCTAACAACAATTACTTCAGCTCTAGCACATGAAATATCACCCCGGACATTAGCAACATCAAGATTCAACATAGTAAGATCTTTCTGTACCTTAGAAACATCATTTTTAACATCAGACACATCTTTATGCACATTGGATAAATCTTTATGGACATTGGACACGTCTGTGCGCATGTCAGTTACAGCATTCTCGATTCCCTGGGTACTGATCTGTAAACGCGACACATTATTTTCTAGGTTTGCAGAACTGGTCTGAAGAACTTTCATATTCTCCTCCATTCGACTAGTATTCCTAGCTTCCATCTCCTTCACACTTTCATCCAGCCTAATAGACAAATTAGCTGACAAACTACTAGAATTCTCCTCCATCATCTGCTTCATTCTGCTAGCATTCCTAACTTCCATCTCTTCCAACATCTTTCTCAGACTCTCATCTGCCATTTCAATAATATTTCAATAATAAACTGCTTTAGGGACATACATCAAACAGAGCAAAATAACAACATCTGAGCAACATTTTTCACCATATATAAATTTTGAGCAATTTTCTGTCTTAAATCTAACTTATAATTACCTTATAATTAACCTTCGTAGACACTTCATGTTGAAATAAACTCAAGCACATGTTCAAGTTTCTTTGGTTCATTTTAAAATATCCTAACACAAATAATTTACATTTACAATCCAAATAGTTTAATTTTATCTTTAATATGACTAAACATGTCATAAGCCGGTCAAATAAAATAAGATTCCAGATCATAGGCGATTTTTCTAAGTTTCCAGCCTATTTAACCTCTCTCAAGTTGTATAAGATCTGATCTTTTCTGAGTGTAATTTTCCTAATACAATACAACATTTAATCCCTATATAATCACACTCTCAAATTCTACAATTGGCCAAGACATCTAACAAAGAATCAACCTCTTTATTTGAGTCTTCACAATCCCTTTGACATCGATAACTTGGTAATCCAATGTTATTCGAACACTCCACAAAAATTGCGGTGTCAATTCTACTGCAATAACTTGGTAATCCAATGTTATTCAAGCACTCCGAACTTCGATTGTGCCAATTCTACTGGCGTTCAACCTGGTAATCCAGTTTTGTCAATCGAGCCCCACCGAATTGCGGCGCCAATCCTACTGTACCCGATATCCGGATAGTAGGCTGTCAGATATCCGCCCCCTCAATCGGATTGCCAATAATCAATCGCACCGGCACAGCTACATCAATGAAAATGGCACTGACAGATACTATCGAGATTAGAGCACAATAGTTAACAAGAAATTATTGTGGAACACACCAAAATATACGGGGGTTCATACTTACCTTTACTTACCTCTTAAATTTATCTCGGGGACTGGGTTGTCAACTGGATCACTTAAAGTATGCCCACACAATAACCTCCACCATGATATTTAAAATGAACCAGAACGAAGACGAGAAACTTTAAACTGCACAATAATTTATTTCACAAAAAGAATGAATTTAACAAAAATATCACAACAAAATATACGTGGCAATCAGAAGCCATCGTCCATATAATCATGTCCTCCTGTAGGACTTGTATACTCTACATACAATGTTTCAGCTTTCTCAAGCTCATAGCAACGTAAAAATAATAATGCACTTGGAATGGAAACGGGATTTGGGACGAGACACATATATCAATTGTTTTGCGTGTTTATATACTTCACATTTTATTTATAGCCACAAGGCTATTATGGAAACGTCCTTGGCCTCTGTCATACAGTTGTCCGGGCCAGCTGCAATGCACCTGCATCGTCAAAGTGGACTCCCCGTTCGTTCAACCCTAGCATAAGCGAGTTACCTCAGAGCTTGGCTCTCCTTTTCAAAACACGTAAATGTTCTCATCTCAACTGAAATATTATCACGCAAATGTTTTAAATGCTCCATTCAAACACCAGTGGAATACTCCAACAATCCCAAATCATGATTTATTTGTTCAAACCACTTGTTTAATTAGCGTTGTTTAGAGTATAAAAACAAAACTCTTAATGTTAATAACATAAGTTCATTAATTATTTATAACAATAATAAATTGTTTATAACAATGTCAAATGACAATTGAAAGTTTATACACGCCTCTATTAATCACTATCATTTCAAATTATTTAACAAAGATATTTACAAAATTATTTACAATATTATATTGTTTATATTATTAATACAAGAAATACATTAAACCACACGTTTATCCGGTTGATAATTACTCAAATCGTGGTGATATAATCGACCAATGAAGGTTAGTTATATTTAACTGTCAAATTCAGGTTTAATAAGGTTTAATAATAATTATTAATATTTGTGACGGTAACCTCCATTCAAAATCTTTATCTCAAATTATTTAACACTCTTGTTAATTTTAACAGTATCTTCATATGAATAACTTTCAAAGAACCAGAACAATACATTCAGCGGGAAAATACTTCGCTCAAAACGCACAAAATTGCACAACAATTGGCCCAAAATTCATCATATATCTTCATATATATGGCATAAAAATCTTCCAAACTACATACAAAACAACCACTTATAAATTCATCAACTTCATTAATTACTGTGGGAACCTCCTTCATTATTCAAGGGCATTATTCATCAGCGACTTTTACATGTCCACTGAACTAACGATTATACATCCATTGTTCCTCTTTAAAAATTCTTATATTCATCAATTGTATTAATGACTGTTATTATTTAACCTTCGTGGGTTTCATTCATGAATCGATATGAAGTAAAAATTTGCCAATCACAAATAAATTTAATAGCAAATACGATTAGACACTCCTCCCTGGTCTATCAAAATTGAGATTAATATCTTCAAAGTAACGCAGTATAAAAATACTATCTTCAATCAAAGTTCATCTAAACTGCATGAATAGTCGAATAGAATACAATTAGATTGTGGAATGCAAACATTATTGTTCCAATCTATAATTGAGAAAAACTCCTATCAAATGTTCATTACTATAGTGTATTCAATAAATCGTAATCAAAGTTCATATTTCAGAAAATTGTCTATAATGCAATGATAAATGTCTATGTTGCAATCATGTTCATAAGACGACTAGTATTTCAAAGATCGTCGATATCGTAATAGATTTTAACGCTCTAAAATCATTTAATCATTCTTCTTTCTTGAGGATGACAGAAAATTGGTCAAAGTAATTTACTGAATAGAATTACTTTAATAGAATGACACGCTGTCTGAATTCAAATCTGCCATAGCAAATCGTTAACTTTACAGTCAAATCGTGACTACAAAAATATGCAAATTACTGAAAGAATTTAATATCAGTCTCAACTGATCCAAAATTATTTAAGTATGCCACTGACATAACAATGTCTTAACAAATCGTAGAAAAAGGCATAAATCATCGAAGTGTACTGAGTACAGAAATATCAATCAAGAAAATGGGGCAAAAGATAGGACAGAAAATATGGAAAAATGGTTGCTCAGATATCGCTACAAGACTCAAATAATACAAGAAACATTCACGACTACCTTATCTGTTGATTGAAGTTCTAGAGGAAAGTTTTCAAAGAAAACTGCTGTTGGTTCAATTTCACCAGCGTAAAGATGTGCTCCGTCCTCGAACCTGGAATCAGCGTCCTCGGAGAATCGAACTGCTTCCTCCTCCGAAATTGCACTGCTCCGTGGATACGAAAAACATCCTTCTGGCAAAACTCTTCTTTGTGAGCCGGGACAACCCTGGCCTCTCTTGAAAGTTCCCTGAAGTTCTGGTAGGAATTCGCCATGAAGTTTATTGTAGTTATTTCCGCAGAAATATTCATAGTTGTGGAGTATGAAAATATTTCCACTGTCATTTGGTATAATTCAGTGATGGATTCACGATGCATGAGTGTAGTTGGATGTTCACTACATGCTCGCTTTTGTAGAATGACGATTAACGAAGTTCCATGCTGTTATTTCACTCCAATGATATATGTCCCAATTGCATTAAAGCCTTAGCCTTCCATTTCAACTACTGTTATAATCATCGAAAGCACTGCAAGATTATAATGTTACATAGTCGACTGTATCGTTGTATTACCAAACGTATTCTCCAATATCACTGTTGCACTCCACGTGTCAGCCGTAGTGTATAATGTGGAATTTTAAAAGTGTTTCTCATGTGGCGAGAAAATCACTTTTGTTGGCGGCCTTAAAGTGCCAATATCTTTCGAAGTATAACTGTGAAATTGTTCAAATCTTCTACACACCTCAATGTTGTACTGCCCAATTGAATTATAATAAAGGCTGAAGTTAACTCTTGATATCTTATCTGGTGGAAACGTTAATGTGAGCGTTTCAACTTCACCTAGTTTCGAGCAGCGTAAAATGGAACTGCTCCGTGTTCGTTCGATGCGCCGGGCTTTAACCACACGCTAAAGACAACTTGCTTCACTTATTCACTCGAAAATGACTCTATGACATCTGAAATATATATGCGGTATCAGCGGTATCAGAGATATGAGAGCTCCTCTATCCTGTGCACGACCTTTTATCAACTTCTTAAGGGGCGTATCCATCCCTTCCATAGCCTGTTGCTGCGTCATTGCTAGAAGTTTTAACTTTGGCTATACTTGATGGATTTTCAAATTTCAAAAACTCAAAATTAATTTCTTCAAAATTCCAAATCAATGCCATAACTGAAAATAGATTTCCACAAATCTGCATGCCAAAAGTAATTAAATATCGTAGTTTCAGCAATCTCCGTCTTCCTTCCAAACTATCGTTCATTGGTTCGAGTCTCTCCTCCAATAGCGTAACTTCTTCCTTAGCACAATACCTTGTTTCCTGCGACTGCGTCGTAAATCTAAGATCTTTCTCGAACAAAATCATGACGTCACCAAGAATATCAGCTCAATCAGCCTACTTGCATGAAGTCTACGTCATCCGTGCCTACGTCATGAATATCCACGTCACAACTATGACAGCCATAACTTTATTCATATTTGCCAATACAGCCATCGTGGTCTCAATATAATTCAATTTACGGGGGCATTCTCCCTTCACCACGTTTTAAAAACAGTTGCAAATTGTTTTTAAACTCTGTGTTATAAATATCTCAATTCACTTGAACACGAAATTGAATTATAATTCTACTATTGTATGATATTTCTTTTATGTTCCTTAATCATTAGTCTCTTCTTCTCTGGGTTGTGTGTGGCTAATGCATTCTCTCCTTTCTACTTTCTCTTCTGTCCTGAATTCCTGTTTTCTAAGTTCTGCTGACTTGTAGAAGGACCAGGATCGATCACTACATCCTGTCTTTTCTTTTGGTTTTCAGCTTCCTTTTCTCGTAATTCCTTCAGATACTGCTGACTTTCTTTCTCTCTTTCTTGATACTTGTCGGGTGTCATAACCTGACCTTGAGAATTCTGATTCTGATTCTGGTACTGGTTATTTCGATTGTAGTTTCTATTATAACCATTGTTATAGTATCTACCTCTTCCGTTGTTGTAATTCCCTCTATTATTATTCCAGCCTCGTCTTTGCTGATATGGACGGTAACCTTGGGATCTGTGGTTGCGGAAATAATTATTCCTGTGAGGACCTACATTTTCAGTTTTTCCTTCCTCAGGCTTATCAGTTTGCTGCACTTGATCCATGTAGACTGTATTAACGTCTTTGAATTCGTGCCTCTGACCTTTTTGTACCAAATTTGGCATTGGACTCGTGTAGTCAAGCCTTCTCAACAATTCGTCCATACTTGTCAAATCTCTGATATTTGACGATATGATCAGTCTTCTTACCTCCACAGGCAGCATACGTGAAATCGCATCTATCAACTGCTCTGTTGACAATGGGGGTTGCAAAAATCTCAAGCGTGATAGTTGGCTCGTGAAGAAATCAGCGTACCGTGTTGGAAGAGTACCTGAATACTTCCTCGAGTATACCTCAGCTCTTAGTGAATTCTGAGCTTCTATTGACCAGAATCGTTTTATCAGTGCCTCTGCAAATTCGTCAAAATTGCTGAAAGTGTACCGAAATGCTCTAAACCATTCAAGGGGTCCTCCAGCTAGAAATCTTTCTACGATTCTCATCTCTCTCTCTCTAGGAATGTGGGCTTCAATGAAATAGTCTTTAAGAATCCTGATATATTCGATCGGTGTGAGACTATCAGTGTTGCTAAATTTTTGAGGTTTGTCTTCAAAATTCCGGATGACTGTCACATTTCTCGGATATGAATCTATATAATTCCTCCCACTATCTCGATACTTCCATTCGGGTTCAATATTCCTATCTTCTTCTTCCCTGAATCTCGATATACGTTCCTCAGGACTAATATCTCTCTCTTCTGTAGTAAGGTTACCTCTTCTCACGTAATTTCTCTCCTCTTCACCAGTCAATCCTTCGGTATCCTTGTCTGTGATTTCCGTGATGACTTTCCTAATCAACTCTTCCTTATAGGTTTCCATCATGCTAGCTTCTCCTAGTTTCAAATTCTGCAGTTTGCTCGTAGTTTCATTAACATCAGAGACAACCTTATGAATCTGTTCCTCTAACGCAGTTTTAATGCTTGCACGTCCTGACCTATTTGAGTTCTATCCTCTACCTGCTTTTCGGATAGCGAATCCATCCTTACATTCAAGTCTTTCCTAATCTGAACTACTTCATTATTAATGTCTACTTGTGTACTGGCAAGTTTTCTTTCAATTCGTTCCTGAATCTGATCTACATGTTCCCCACTTGACCTGTTCCATTCATCTTTCCACACCGTTACATTTGCAGTTAACATTTCCGCGATATCTACTTCGATGTCCTCCTTAAGTAAACGATTGTGATCTAATACTTGGGTTCTCATGACCTCTACATAGTATTTTAAACCAGCTAAAGAAGCTGTTGTCCTAACAGACTCGTCAACTAATCGAGTTGTTAATGCACTAATGTTACGAGTACAAAGTGTTTTTGAAGTTTCAATTTCCTCCCTAACTTTGTTAACATCAGTTTGAACTTTAGCAATGTCTATAAAAACAGTATTGACTTCTACTTGTATTTTATTGATATCGCTTTGCATATCGTTAACATCTGAATGAATATTATTGATGTCTACTTGAACATTTGACACATCAGTTCGAGCATTTCTAACCTCTTTTTGAACTTCTTCTACTTTGTCCTGTACAGTAGCAACATCATTCCTAACAACAATTACTTCAGCTCTAGCACATGAAATATCACCCCGGACATTAGCAACATCAAGATTCAACATAGTAAGATCTTTCTGTACCTTAGAAACATCATTTTTAACATCAGACACATCTTTATGCACATTGGATAAATCTTTATGGACATTGGACACGTCTGTGCGCATGTCAGTTACAGCATTCTCGATTCCCTGGGTACTGATCTGTAAACGCGACACATTATTTTCTAGGTTTGCAGAACTGGTCTGAAGAACTTTCATATTCTCCTCCATTCGACTAGTATTCCTAGCTTCCATCTCCTTCACACTTTCATCCAGCCTAATAGACAAATTAGCTGACAAACTACTAGAATTCTCCTCCATCATCTGCTTCATTCTGCTAGCATTCCTAACTTCCATCTCTTCCAACATCTTTCTCAGACTCTCATCTGCCATTTCAATAATATTTCAATAATAAACTGCTTTAGGGACATACATCAAACAGAGCAAAATAACAACATCTGAGCAACATTTTTCACCATATATAAATTTTGAGCAATTTTCTGTCTTAAATCTAACTTATAATTACCTTATAATTAACCTTCGTAGACACTTCATGTTGAAATAAACTCAAGCACATGTTCAAGTTTCTTTGGTTCATTTTAAAATATCCTAACACAAATAATTTACATTTACAATCCAAATAGTTTAATTTTATCTTTAATATGACTAAACATGTCATAAGCCGGTCAAATAAAATAAGATTCCAGATCATAGGCGATTTTTCTAAGTTTCCAGCCTATTTAACCTCTCTCAAGTTGTATAAGATCTGATCTTTTCTGAGTGTAATTTTCCTAATACAATACAACATTTAATCCCTATATAATCACACTCTCAAATTCTACAATTGGCCAAGACATCTAACAAAGAATCAACCTCTTTATTTGAGTCTTCACAATCCCTTTGACATCGATAACTTGGTAATCCAATGTTATTCGAACACTCCACAAAAATTGCGGTGTCAATTCTACTGCAATAACTTGGTAATCCAATGTTATTCAAGCACTCCGAACTTCGATTGTGCCAATTCTACTGGCGTTCAACCTGGTAATCCAGTTTTGTCAATCGAGCCCCACCGAATTGCGGCGCCAATCCTACTGTACCCGATATCCGGATAGTAGGCTGTCAGATATCCGCCCCCTCAATCGGATTGCCAATAATCAATCGCACCGGCACAGCTACATCAATGAAAATGGCACTGACAGATACTATCGAGATTAGAGCACAATAGTTAACAAGAAATTATTGTGGAACACACCAAAATATACGGGGGTTCATACTTACCTTTACTTACCTCTTAAATTTATCTCGGGGACTGGGTTGTCAACTGGATCACTTAAAGTATGCCCACACAATAACCTCCACCATGATATTTAAAATGAACCAGAACGAAGACGAGAAACTTTAAACTGCACAATAATTTATTTCACAAAAAGAATGAATTTAACAAAAATATCACAACAAAATATACGTGGCAATCAGAAGCCATCGTCCATATAATCATGTCCTCCTGTAGGACTTGTATACTCTACATACAATGTTTCAGCTTTCTCAAGCTCATAGCAACGTAAAAATAATAATGCACTTGGAATGGAAACGGGATTTGGGACGAGACACATATATCAATTGTTTTGCGTGTTTATATACTTCACATTTTATTTATAGCCACAAGGCTATTATGGAAACGTCCTTGGCCTCTGTCATACAGTTGTCCGGGCCAGCTGCAATGCACCTGCATCGTCAAAGTGGACTCCCCGTTCGTTCAACCCTAGCATAAGCGAGTTACCTCAGAGCTTGGCTCTCCTTTTCAAAACACGTAAATGTTCTCATCTCAACTGAAATATTATCACGCAAATGTTTTAAATGCTCCATTCAAACACCAGTGGAATACTCCAACAATCCCAAATCATGATTTATTTGTTCAAACCACTTGTTTAATTAGCGTTGTTTAGAGTATAAAAACAAAACTCTTAATGTTAATAACATAAGTTCATTAATTATTTATAACAATAATAAATTGTTTATAACAATGTCAAATGACAATTGAAAGTTTATACACGCCTCTATTAATCACTATCATTTCAAATTATTTAACAAAGATATTTACAAAATTATTTACAATATTATATTGTTTATATTATTAATACAAGAAATACATTAAACCACACGTTTATCCGGTTGATAATTACTCAAATCGTGGTGATATAATCGACCAATGAAGGTTAGTTATATTTAACTGTCAAATTCAGGTTTAATAAGGTTTAATAATAATTATTAATATTTGTGACGGTAACCTCCATTCAAAATCTTTATCTCAAATTATTTAACACTCTTGTTAATTTTAACAGTATCTTCATATGAATAACTTTCAAAGAACCAGAACAATACATTCAGCGGGAAAATACTTCGCTCAAAACGCACAAAATTGCACAACAATTGGCCCAAAATTCATCATGTATCTTCATATATATGGCATAAAAATCTTCCAAACTACATACAAAACCTCCACTTATAAATTCATCAACTTCATTAATTACTGTGGGAACCTCCTTCATTATTCAAGGGCATTATTCATCAGCGACTTTTACATGTCCACTGAACTAACGATTATACATCCATTGTTCCTCTTTAAAAATTCTTATATTCATCAATTGTATTAATGACTGTTATTATTTAACCTTCGTGGGTTTCATTCATGAATCGATATGAAGTAAAAATTTGCCAATCACAAATAAATTTAATAGCAAATACGATTAGACACTCCTCCCTGGTCTATCAAAATTGAGATTAATATCTTCAAAGTAACGCAGTATAAAAATACTATCTTCAATCAAAGTTCATCTAAACTGCATGAATAGTCGAATAGAATACAATTAGATTGTGGAATGCAAACATTATTGTTCCAATCTATAATTGAGAAAAACTCCTATCAAATGTTCATTACTATAGTGTATTCAATAAATCGTAATCAAAGTTCATATTTCAGAAAATTGTCTATAATGCAATGATAAATGTCTATGTTGCAATCATGTTCATAAGACGACTAGTATTTCAAAGATCGTCGATATCGTAATAGATTTTAACGCTCTAAAATCATTTAATCATTCTTCTTTCTTGAGGATGACAGAAAATTGGTCAAAGTAATTTACTGAATAGAATTACTTTAATAGAATGACACGCTGTCTGAATTCAAATCTGCCATAGCAAATCGTTAACTTTACAGTCAAATCGTGACTACAAAAATATGCAAATTACTGAAAGAATTTAATATCAGTCTCAACTGATCCAAAATTATTTAAGTATGCCACTGACATAACAATGTCTTAACAAATCGTAGAAAAAGGCATAAATCATCGAAGTGTACTGAGTACGAAATATCAATCAAGAAAATGGGGCAAAAGATAGGACAGAAAATATGGAAAAATGGTTGCTCAGATATCGCTACAAGACTCAAATAATACAAGAAACATTCACGACTACCTTATCTGTTGATTGAAGTTCTAGAGGAAAGTTTTCAAAGAAAACTGCTGTTGGTTCCATTTCACCAGCGTAAAGATGTGCTCCGTCCTCGAACCTGGAATCAGCGTCCTCGGAGAATCGAACTGCTTCCTCCTCCGAAATTGCACTGCTCCGTGGATACGAAAAACATCCTTCTGGCAAAACTCTTCTTTGTGAGCCGGGACAACCCTGGCCTCTCTTGAAAGTTCCCTGAAGTTCTGGTAGGAATTCGCCATGAAGTTTATTGTAGTTATTTCCGCAGAAATATTCATAGTTGTGGAGTATGAAAATATTTCCACTGTCATTTGGTATAATTCAGCGATGGATTCACGACGCATGAGTGTAGTTGGATGTTCACTACATGCTCGCTTTTGTAGAATGACGATTAACGAAGTTCCATGCTGTTATTTCACTCCAATGATATATGTCCCAATTGCATTAAAGCCTTAGCCTTCCATTTCAACTACTGTTATAATCATCGAAAGCACTGCAAGATTATAATGTTCCATAGTCGACTGTATCGTTGTATTACCAAACGTATTCTCCAATATCACTGTTGCACTCCACGTGTCAGCCGTAGTGTATAATGTGGAATTTTAAAAGTGTTTCTCATGTGGCGAGAAAATCACTTTTGTTGGCGGCCTTAAAGTGCCAATATCTTTCGAAGTATAACTGTGAAATTGTTCAAATCTTCTACACACCTCAATGTTGTACTGCCCAATTGAATTATAATAAAGGCTGAAGTTAACTCTTGATATCTTATCTGGTGGAAACGTTAATGTGAGCGTTTCAACTTCACCTAGTTTCGAGCAGCGTAAAATGGAACTGCTCCGTGTTCGTTCGATGCGCCGGGCTTTAACCACACGCTAAAGACAACTTGCTTCACTTATTCACTCGAAAATGACTCTATGACATCTGAAATATATATGCGGTATCAGCGGTATCAGAGATATGAGAGCTCCTCTATCCTGTGCACGACCTTTTATCAACTTCTTAAGGGGCGTATCCATCCCTTCCATAGCCTGTTGCTGCGTCATTGCTAGAAGTTTTAACTTTGGCTATACTTGACGGATTTTCAAATTTCAAAAACTCAAAATTAATTTCTTCAAAATTCCAAATCAATGCCATAACTGAAAATAGATTTCCACAAATCTGCATGCCAAAAGTAATTAAATATCGTAGTTTCAGCAATCTCCGTCTTCCTTCCAAACTATCGTTCATTGGTTCGAGTCTCTCCTCCAATAGCGTAACTTCTTCCTTAGCACAATACCTTGTTTCCTGCGACTGCGTCGTAAATCTAAGATCTTTCTCGAACAAAATCATGACGTCACCAAGAATATCAGCTCAATCAGCCTACTTGCATGAAGTCTACGTCATCCGTGCCTACGTCATGAATATCCACGTCACAACTATGACAGCCATAACTTTATTCATATTTGCCAATACAGCCATCGTGGTCTCAATATAATTCAATTTACGGGGGCAGTACCTACTGTAAGGCCACGGCCGCCTCCTCCCCTCTTCCTCGCCTATCCGTCCCAATCTTCCATCCCTTCCCATCCCTCATGAGGTCCCTGTTCGCTTTGCAGGTGAGGCCGCCTGGGCGAAGTGCTGATCAAACCTCCCCAGTTGTGTCCCTCCCGTCCAAATGTTCCAGGCTCCAGGACACTGCCCATAGAGGCGGTAGTGGTGAGTTCCCTCGCTGAGTCCGTGGGAACCACCAACCTAGAGGGTAAATTGACTAAATAAAAAAATAAAGTAGAGATAGTTCGTTCCAGTAGTTGCCTATTAGAGCCGCTAGATGGTAGCACTATGCGTTGTCGCCGCTGCTCTGTGCGCGCCGATCATAATGGATGTCTTTCTCTGTTTTATTGCCTGTGTTATGGAAAATATACTGTATTCCTGTAAACTCCTGTATAACTCACTTACAAAATGTGAAACGTTAATAATACTCCTTGACAAAACAATATTTCAGTGGTAAAAAAGAAAAAGGTCGCCGAAAGGTGGGAACGAACCTGGGTGTTCCGGAGGCACTTAGCATACCTATCCACTGCGCTATTGCTGCACGTCCTCCTGTACGGTGACGCACCAACTCAGTGTCTCAATAACTCGCTGTCTGGAGAAAATAGTCCTTCCTTCATTTCAGTTGCACATTCGTATACGTTCATACTGTTACTATATTTTATTGTCAGGACTTGGTTAATGTCCGTCTTCAAATACACGGAAGCCTTATGCATGCGCACTTACAGTTATTAAATACATTACATTTTAATGAGTAGAGTCTCGGCCATGCGGCCATGTTTGAATGGCAACAGTCACAGATTCATGATCGCAAGGAAAATATTTAATCTTAATATATATATATATATATAATATATATCATATATATAGATAGATAATGGAGGGGGGATTGGTGTCAGGAATGCAATTGACCGTAAAAATCTTACAAAATCCAATTATTACAAGCCAAATATACGAAGAAGACAGATTAGTGCTAGTGCGAAACCCACAAAAGATGCGCTGTCTCTTTTACCCCCAAATAAGTGGAAAGTGAGCAAGGGCTATCGTATTAGAAGTGGCTGCGGCTAAATATATTATAAAAACCAAGAACTTCAGGATAGCTACGGTCAATTAGGAAAGTATGCCTGTAAGTGGGAAGGAAGTTTTCAAGAAATCCAGAAGAAATGAAAGAGTCATTTGAAAAATGGTTGGAAAATCCAATTACAGGTACAGAGAAGAAGATACATCAAATGAAGGACTAGCAGTAGATTTTGAGAGTGGAGAAATGATTGTTGCCTCGATAAAAGGAAGAGTGTAAATTCAGTGAGACCTGATAGTATTCCATGGTGGTATTGAAGCTATTAGGTGAACGGGGTGTTAAATTATTGCGGGACTTGATGTAAGAAATGCCACATCAAAAGCGGAACAAAACGATTTTTATTTGTCGAGAAAAAGATTCCCGAGAGCAGAGCTCTGTCGTGGGGAACAGTACATAGTTCATTACATAGATGACGTACTAACTATACATATGCTAAATTATAATACATTTAGAGTACAGTATACAAATAAGCAATTGAAGTGTATTCAAAGCGACGCTTTTGACACAATACATGACCAAGGAAAATGCGGTATAATATAATTGGAGAAATGAGACTATAAGCTAATGAGCATGCTTTGAAGTTATGAGTCAATTAGTGTTGATAAACATAAAAGATTATTTGGAAGAATGTGGTATCACAAGAGTAAGTTATTATACATTTAGAGTAAATTATTATAAATACATTATTATACATTCAGAGTAAGCAAATAGTACTTTTTCAACTTTACACGATATGGCCCAATTTGAGAGATTCTTGCTAGATCAGGTGGTACCAGGTTGTACACTGAGATGAGCGAGTGCTGCAGTGCATTGACTCCAAATTTAGTCGTCTATTGCTGACTACATGTAACTTATTTTTTGTCTTGTGCAGTGCATGTGAATTTCATTAACGAAAGAGAATATAGTGTTTGTGGTCATGAGACAATGCAATATTTTATAAATAATTAAAGTAGAGTTGAAAGATACAAGCAGTTTCAACGGCAATATATTAGTTTCAGTGTACATTCTACAGCGAGGGTATAAACGATGGAATCCATACATTGATCTTAGAGCCCTGTTTTGTAGAACCTCAAGATTATTCAAATTAGTTTGTGAGGCTCTTCCCCAGATGAAACATAGGTATGAGAGCCGAGACTGAATCATTGCGAAGTATATTACACGTAGTGTCTGTGTTGTTACATAACACTTGATTTTAGCAAAGATTCCAACTAAAGCTGAGATTTTATTTTTTAGATTCGTTATATGTGATGCCCAGGAAAGAGTATTGTCTATTGTTAAGCCAAGGTATTTAACCTCCTTCACCCACTTAAGTCTGGTAGTACCAAAAGAGATATTTGTTGTTGCATTTAAATCATATTCACAGTTATGGAACATCATGCAGACAGTTTTTGAGTAATTAGGTGTTAACATATTCATTCTTGGCCATTCCTCCAAGACATAACAGTCATGCTGGATATCAGATATAATCTTCTTGTCAGTTTTAGAGAAGTAAAACAACGAAGTATCGTCAGCTAAGAGAGATAATCTACCCTTAAAAGGTCATAAGGTTATGTCATTTATATATATGAGGAATAGAATCGGCCCTAGAATAGATCCCTGGGGCACACCGTATGATACCCTTTGTAAGTTACTTCTATTAGTTCCTATTTTTACAAATTGTTGCCTGTTTGCCAAGTAATGTTTAAACCACATCAATGCCACACCTCTCACACCCGCCTTCTCCAGTTTATATACAAGCAGTGGATGACTAACAGTATCAAATGCCTTTTTTAAGTCAATAAAGAATCCAGCAGATTTATTCCCTTTATCTATACTGTTTTGTAATTCGATTATGATATCAACAATAGCAGAATTAACCCCAGCCTTCTCGCGAAATCCATACTGAAATTCAGAAAAATAATGGCATTTCTCTAGATACCTCAAAAGCCTTGTATTCATAATTATTTCTAAGATTTTTGATAATTCAGATGGTACTGAAATGGGCCTATAATCACCAGGATCTGACCTGTCATTCTGTTTATATACGGGTACAACACGAGCAATTTTAAGGGGATCTGGGACGATACCATCGACTAGTGAGCAGGTGACAAATTTTGAGATGGGTCCTGAGAGGGCACGGTTGCAAGTTTTAAGTAGTTTACTAGTTATGCCATCATAGGAGGTGTTGGTTATCTTAAGATTGTTAATGATATCAGATACTTCATGTGGGGAGCAAGGTTCTATGAAGAATGAATTAGAACCTTCAATGATTGTTGCTGTTCGCTCCGGTAATGGAATAATGTTAGAAGATAATGTGGCAGGAACTGACACAAAGTATTCATTCAGAACATTACAGATCTCAATTTTGTCTTCTATGCACCTATTATTAACATTTATAATTTTAATATCAGAAGTTGTATTTGAGGGTTTATTATAACTTCATTGATAATTTGCCAAGTACGTTTTGAATTGTGTATGTTACTTTGAAACTTATTATCATAATATGTCTTTTTTAATGATCTTCTCAATGCTGTTATTATATTACAGTAAACCCTGTACTCTTCTTTTATTATTGTATTATCGGGGAACTTTTTTAATTTGTTGTAACTATGTGATTTTTGCTTACACAATGCAACAAGTTCTGGTGTGCACCAGGGATTCAAGGGATAGTTATTATTCCTACGCTGAGCCGTTCTAACTGTACTTGCACAGACTAGACCATCTTGGATAAATGTAGTTAAGGCTGTGTATGATGCATTAACATCATCCTCTACTAAATCAAAAGTATGGCTTTCATAATAATTTAGGGCAAGTGTATAATCAATATGTGAGTATTTGTAAGTTTTTGGTACATTTGGATTACTGGTTGCTGTTTTTGAGGAGTCTAAAGAGAAAAGCAATGTATTATGATCACTGATATCATCAATAATATTATCTACTCTCCAATTACTTAATTTTATGCAGCAATGGAAATGATCAATCAGTGAGCTATTATGACTTATTCTGGTGGGATATACAGTGTTGCAGGAGATAAGACCATAGATATGCATGAAACATTTATAATTATTAGTCAAGTCATCATGACGGAGAGTATTTATATTAAAGTCACCAACAACAATTACATTCCTGTGTTTTATGTTATCAAGAATCATTTCTAAGTCTGCACTTGTGTGATACCAGTTAGACACAAGAGGATTATAACCAGCCACAATGATGTAGCTCAGCCCTGACCTAGAAATCTCTAATGCTAGGATATTATGATCTTTCTGTATATTATATATCAGTTTGCATTGCCAACAGTTACCTTTTGCGTAGATGGCAATTCCACCACCTCCATCTTTTGAGGTAGAATTTCTAAATGAATGAAAAGCCTCATAACCTGAAATATTATAGAAGATACATTCACCATTATCTGCAGACAGCCACGTCTCAGAAATGACAACAAGATCTACATTCTGAATAGTATCCAGTCGATCAGCAATCATCTCCAATTTCCCATTTCGCAAGCTTCTAGCATTAAGGTACATTATCCTCAAAGATGGGATAGAACTTAGTGAGGAAATGAATTTACCACACTCGAAATATAATCTCCATTGTAATTCACTCATAATTTACTGACAAGTCTGCTATATAGATTGTACATTATCATTCTATGATCGTGATCCAACGATCGCGAGTAGTTTGTCAATGTCCTGCTCCGTCTTAATAGTAAACACCTCTGAGGAATTGGCTGAAATTTTTGCCAGAATTCTTCCTTGCCGGACAAACACCCTTTCTAGTCCCATATTTCTTGCTTCACGAGCTTTCTTAAACAGGGTCTCGTTGTACGGGGTCAAATGTTCATTCAGGTAGATATTAACCTGAGGGCCACGAAATCCTAGCAGAGAAGTGCTCAATTTCTTGAGGCGTCTAGCAGCTACTAGAAGAGCATCCTTCCCGGTTCTCTGAACAAAACGCACAAGTTTTAAGGCAAAGAGAATGTTGATGCATATATACACACATTTTCATTTGAGACTGTTTAGCCTTTGAGCGTCCAATATAGTCATCAAGTCTCTGTTTGGGAAGAAGTTCCCTCCATGATCCCCTACTAGAAGTTAGCACTGCGGTCTCCTCTGTTTTGAAATTGTTGAACACTGAATATAACCATCACCTTTTAGGTATACCTCTGCTTCTCTTACCATCTACAGCTCAACTCATAAATCTCTTCGGTTATCTTTCTTCCCCATTCTTTTCATATGACTTCACCATCTGAGTCGGCTCATACGAATAGCTTCGTCTACCGTGTTCATTTCTTGAGAGAATGTTGAAACATGCGGAGGTACTAAACTAAAGTATTTTCGCCGAGTTAAGACAGTGGAGTAAAAACAGCTGTGCGCGTGATGGCAGGGCTGCCCTCAAGGGGTGCGTAGAGTTGTCCCCGTTGAACGTACGCCGACTTCAATGCTGTGTAGGCCTATAGCTTACGTGTGAAGTTTAAGTTATCGTTTGCATTGTAGTGTGATTTCTATTTTTATTTGGAGCTATGATTTTATTGCTTATTGTTAGTTTATGTATCTAATTAAGTAATAATGTACCGGTAGTACTAAACTGCTTAGTATAGGCAAGAATTAATTTTGATCGTGTGTACGCGGGTTTTATACAGTCGTTGTTCTGTTGTAGACGCAATGTCACGCTCTACTGACTCAGCAGGTCTAATGACACCCGTATTGTCTTCTGCTGTGGGAATATGGGAACTTGATGACATTATCGAATGAAACTGAAGACCGCCTAATTATAAATGTCAACCATGCTGGCAGCAGCAGCTGGTCAGACACAATCTACTGAAAACCGAACTATCTCAATGTACTGTATTACATTACCGTGATCGTAATGAATGAAATGTTTCGCATGATTCCTGAGTGCTGTAGTTTACCATATACTGACAATATTGGTTACTATATAGTGAACCCTTCAGTATCGCAGTGTTTATATGCAAGAATCTTTATCAAGGGGTCGCGCTCAGTTCATAGTGTGATATACGTTCGCCAAACAACATGCTCTACTGAGGGAAGGGTCATAGGATTAAAACTATAATTAAGAAAGGAAGTGACAAGACGTAAAATAATAACATAATTTAATGACTAATGGTGCATAAATGAATATAAATAACAACAATATTATTCCTCCCTGAATCTTTCCATGACAGAAATATATATAACGTTGAGGGATCAGACGGATCTCCTCCTCATAAAAATGTGGATCCAAGTTCCACCAACTTGCATCAGGATTTTATGTACGCGTAATGACTAACTACGAGGAATGAGTACTTGGATGACTGTTCTTTTGCATCGGGTAACAGCCACGGTGCTTACGAACAATCATCTCGTAAATCAACGTTTACGGATATAAGACACAACACTAATAAAAACCTTTAAATTAATACTGACACACAATCTAATATCTAATATTTACAAGAATCTCCCCCGAGACCCTCTCCCAGTGAGATAGCTCATCTGACAACGAGCTTGCCTGCAAGGCCAAAATGCTCAAACAAACAAACAAGGAAAAAACAGCGCCGCACGTGACCACGCGGAGTCACTGACACATGACTAAAAAAATAAACCAACAACAAACAAAAACACATGCCTCACGGCTGACATTATTTCACAAGAATAGAAAAAATTGCGATAAGATAACGCTTCGGAGATTATAATGATTCGTAGGCAACTCCCATTTATTTAAACAATTTTTATCATCGATCAGTTCTTACTCTGTATTTCAACTATTAATACGGAGCCAACATGTACTCCACTAATGACCTCGATGCAATCTGTTCAGCCCGCCTTGTGAAAACAGGTTCCCCCCTTCCTCTCAACTCTTGTCATCATCCAGCTCCAGTGTGTAAAAATAACTTGACCAACTGTCCCGTTATCTCGTAGACTCAACAGCAACAAATCTCAACCATATGCACATATGGCAAGACATTAATCGATATAGTCACATACGCCCTCGCAAGGTCACGATATGGACTCGGCACCAGGCTGACAGAAATCAGTCTACGCTGAAATTCCCGCTTGTAATGACCAATAAAACACACACACTCATTGCTGGGAATGACATAACACTTTTCACACAGGTCGGTTGAATCAGATGCTCACAAATTATTTAGGAATATTAAAACCTATGAGAGAGCTGAATGCTCTTTGCCACAACTCACATTGCTCCAAAGGCAATAAACTTAATGGATCTGATCAATAATAAACACTACAAAGATCAATTTACCCACCAATCGACTTTATGATTATATTATTTCAGTCCTACTTCTGAAACACAACATATCTCCGAGAGACGTTTCTTAACCGCATTGCGTAAACATATGCGAACACGGTCGTCCACATAGCCACGTTAATTAAAACAAACAAACAAGAACCTACGACTACGAACACTTGTGCGAGCTGTTTCCATGCAAAATGTGTGTCAGACCAAAACTAAATACACTACGTTAATCAACACAAGCAAGATATTTACAAAAAAATGTCCCATATACCATAAGTTGATTTGTCAGATAATAAGAATATTATTCAGTACTCATCCTCGGCCAGTCACCCGTCAGCGGACATCTGCAGCCATCTCCCTACTTAATGCTGCTTAGCTCGTCTCGAACATTTCAACGGAGTGTTGACAGTTCCAAACTTCTTCCAAGATAAGCGATGTCACCTCTCGTGCTGATGCAAAAAGTTATAGGTTATTACACACTCGATTTCTGTCTACTAAATTCACCGTTTAAGTACTTATTTCCCGAAAACAGTCCGTTGGCGAATTGTCGATGATACTGGCCCTACAAAATTATTACTGTGACTATCTATCACACTGAATTTACAACACATTTGTCTTAATAAAAATCTGTGTCCTCATGACACGCAAAGTACAAGTGCCTACGTCCTCAGACGCGCAAAACACAAGATGTCAACCTGTGTCCTCCGACACACAAAATAACGTCAGCCTACGTCCTCAGACGCACAAAATGTAATGTAATGTCTTGGCTCTTCACGCCACTTATAAATGAACTGGCCCTAGGTATCGATAGAGGGGGAAAATATATAAAAATTTCTCAAAATAATAGTGGTACAGGAATGAAACAAATATCACTGGACTCATAAAATTGCGCAGGTCAAGAATATGCCCATTAATTCTAGAATCGATCGTAGAGATGTTGTCTAGCCGATCTCCCGCGTTAATGCTAGCTATCGCGTGCCCCAGCTAGACTTGGCGCGTTCATAAGCATTCATCTCCTATTGGTTCCACTATTACGTTATCTTCGCGGTTTTTATCAGACCTCGGCCTAGTAGGAGTGTCCAGTAGTACCATCAGCCACTCACGTTACTGCAGTATATTTTTTCTAGGCGCGAATAGTACAATGAACATGCCACAAGCGTGTCTCACCACGCGTCCCTTCTATTCTGAGGTAGCCAGCACCTGTCCTTCTGAATCATCGATAGGCTATTTCCTTTCATATTCCTTAAGTATTTAGCCTTTTGTCAAACTGCTGCAGGTATATCCCCACTGTCTCCAACAAATGCTTGAAGTTTCCTCATCTTTGTCTGGCTGTTTCATGATGCTGGTGGAAATATTAATTAATTGTAGAAATAAAACATCGAATCATTTATCCATCAAAGGATAAAGGGTTCACAACTCCTTCACTCACAAAAATTCGAACTTAGGATAAAGTCGATTTTTTTTTAAAAGACTTCCGTAGGCCATTTTTTTTATTTCAGAATCACCCCTTTTCTATTACTTGGTCTAGCCGCTCCTGTCTTGAATGGCATTTACTCGTTTTATTTCCTGCTTGGACCTCACCCTCTCAGTCTGCTTGCGTGACGCGCTGATGCCTTAGGCAACACTCTGCCCGTCTCGTTATTGTTTGTCAACACCACCTCCACTTCCTCCTTCACGTGCCGTACTCAACTGCCCCCCGTCCATTTGGTTGATATAGGACGTCCATATATTTAAACTGCATCATTATTTCGGCGCTCCCATGGTTCACTTCTTCGATACGTCTTTAAATTGGCTGCATTGTAGACCGACATTGTTCCTGTGCTTAACTCTTTCACTCTGTACGCATTATTTCCTATGTTTCTTACAATAGAATAGGGTCCTACGAATTTTTCACAGAATTTGCTGAAGATCTTCTTCTCTGGATCAGATGTAGCGGGTCGTTTCACCAAAACGAGCTGGTTGATTTCTAGATCACGGTGAAATCTCTTATTTCTCACTCGCCGTAATCTGCGATCTGCTTGTTTTCTCATGTAGGCTCTCGTTCTCTCTATTCGCAGGTCAGGTGCTATCATGGGATCTTGTGGGCAGTTAATGATGCTTTTCCACGTTCTCACTGGATACTCGTTTTTGTGTAAGACCATAGGGATCTGTCCTGTTGACTCGTGCCTGGTAGAATTCATGCATGTCTCCACATCCTTAATTTTATCCACCCACTTATGATGCTCATTGGGAATGAAGATTCTCAAGTACGATGTCACGGATTTTATTGCACGCTCACTTGGATTAGCTTGGGCATGTCGGATACTGCTTAAACCGTGTTTTATACCCATGTCCTCCATTCCTTTCTTGAATTCGGCGCTTGTAAAATAGCTACCATGGTCTGATAAAATAAACTCTGGTTTTCCCATAGTTGGAATTACTCTATTGCGTATGCGGCTTAGTACTTGTTTAGATGTTGTTTTCTGGATGGGACACAATACTACGAATTTGGAGAATACATCCAGACAAACTAATAAATGGCGGCACCCTCGCCTCCCTTTCGGAATTGGACCGAAACTGTCGATTGCCAGCATCTCGCACGGCTTCTGAGGTAACAGTGGTTTAGGATACTGCCTCATTAAATAGTTATTGGGCTTTGTCCTCTGACAAGGATCTCAAGTCGTAATGACGTCACATATAGTTGTTCTCATACGTGGCCATGTAAATGTCTCTCCTATTGTCGCTTCGCATTTGTCTAATCCGACGTGTCCGTAACATTCGTGAGTATGCCATGTCAATCCTCGCTGTAAAGATGCAGGTACTAATATGCGTAACTTGGTGTGGTCATTATCTACCCATTTGTGCAGCAAATTGTTGACATAAACATATCTTCGTTCTTTGGCTTTCGCTTCTCGAAATGCAGGTGTTCCTGTAGGTAGCTGCTTTCTAAAGTATTGAATTAATAGCATCATCCATGGTTCCGCCTCCTGTTCTCGCTGGATCTCACGCAACTCCTCCAAGAATTCCCGGTCATTCGGTGTTAACTCCAAGTGTTGTACCATCCCTGTTTCTTCAACATCAGGCTCTGGGTTCCTGCTGAGTGCATCCGGGATCACGTTCATCTTCCCTGGGCAATGTTCAATCTTAATGCTAAGCTGCTGAATATATATAGACCAACGTGTCACACGTTCGCTTGCCATCGACGTCTTAAACAAGAATGTTAGTGCCTTGTGATCGGTCCTGACAACAATGGCGTATCCATAAATTATTCGTTTCCATTGTTGCAGCGCATGAAGGATGGCCAACAGCTCTAGTTCCGTTACAGTATAATTGCGCTCGTGCTTACGCAATTTTCTGCTGACAAATGCCAAATATGTTTTATGCTGCAGGTTAGCTGGATCTTCTTGGTAGAGCATGGCACCTATACCAATTAGTGAAGCGTCCGCTTGGATTATAAATTTGTGCTTGAAGTCTGGATATCCTAACTTAATGCAGTTTTCCAGTAGCTGTTTTGTTGCTTGGAACGCCTTCTCACATTCCGCATTCCACAACCATTTATTATTCTTTTTTAGCATTTCCTGCATTGGAGCTACAGTCTCCGTGTAACCTGGACAGTTTTCCTTAAAGAATCCCGTTACGCCTAAGAAAGCCCGAATGTGCTTGACTCTCGTTGGTGTAGGGAAATTCTTTATCGCTTCGATCTTAGCTGGGTTTGGCTTTACTCCCTCCTTGTCAATGATGTGACACAAATATAAGATCTCGCTCTTGAAGAAATGCGATTTCTTCAGGTTTACTTTGAAATTTGATGCATTTAGGTTGCCTAATACTTTATCTAAGTTTTCCATGTGAATTTCAATGTTGTCGGATGCCAGCAGAATGTCATCAATGTAGCGCACCGTCATCTCCTTAATCTCCTCGGTTAGATTCCGATCCAGGGCTCGGATTAAAGCACAGCCCGCTGTTTTGACTCCAAAGGGCATTCGGACGAAGCAGAACGTTTGGTTATCGAATAAGAAGCCAGTTAGAAGCTGTGACTTCTCATCCAATTCAATATGGTGGAAACTGGACGTCAAGTCTACTGATGAATAAATGCTCTTGTTCTTAAAGCCATTTAGTACGTCTCTAATAATTGGCGCTCTGTCATACTCAGGAAAAATGAGTCTCATGTTGAGATTTCTGGCATCTAAACAAAGTCTAATGGATCCATTTGGTTTTGTGACTGCCAAAATCGCATTTAGATAAGGTGTAGGTGTCTTCCTTATCACTCCAGCTTGTAACATCTCATCTATAATGACCTTGACTTGACCGCGATATTTTTCCGGAATTGGGTACAATCTACTTTTGAAAGGTGACCAATCCTCGACTTGCATTGAATATTTGAAATTTAATATTTTCCCAAGTACTGTATCGAATACTGCTTTGTGCTTCCTTAAAATCTCTTCCAATTGTTTTCTATGTTCACCCCCAAGTTGAATGTCATTGAGCCGCTCCTGTAGTAACTCTTCAAATTGTGCATCACTGTCATCTCCTTCTGTTAATAAAGACCATATCTTCTGGGATTCACTCTCCTCATCTAGTTCCACAACAGCTCCTTCTATGATGTTATCTTCTGCCTTTCGTATCTCCTCTTCCGTCTCTTCCGATATTGCTTCCAATGCCCAAGAATTTACATCTCTTCCGGTAGTGATTTCATCCATATGCAATCCCACGTTCTTCAGTTGATCATACTCTCTAAAACTGACTGTATTCTTGTGCAAATCTATCACTGCTTGATAGTCACAAATGAAATTTGCACCAAGAATTATATTGAAATTCATCTTTGCCATGATAATGAACGTTTGCCCAAAAGTGTGTTCCAATATGTTCAGCTCTAAGTATGCCTGACGTTTACAAGTGACGGTGCGTTCAGGAATAACACCCCTCACTTTTAGTTGTGGTACGGGAATCACAGGAATATTCTGACTCCGTCCCAACTCTCGAACCAAGGCCTCCGATACCAGACTGATCTGCGACCCCGTATCCAATAAACATCTTATATTAATTCCACCAATCCTCGCGTAAATAATGGGTAACTGCCTAATTTCATCGTTCCGTGGTTTCACCGTCTCCTCCAGGCAATCTTCTGGCAAAGCAATCCATTCTTGTATGTTCGTTACTATCCATCCATCTTCAACTTCCGACTGTTGCGTTTGTAGACTGTCTCCTTTATCCAAATGTAGATTTTTTTTGCTCCACTGCAACTTCCATCATCCTTTTGTCGCCCATGCCCCTGACATTCCTCTTGTCTCAGTAGACTTCCAGCTTCCTCAGTATGTATATCAGGATTCTTCATGTTCCCAATGGCCTTTTCCCATCGTCCTTGCTCTCCACCTTGACTAGCGTGTAATTCCTCTAGGTAATTTTGTGATTGAGCGTGCCTATCATCCCAGTCATTTCGATAATCACGTGCCTCTCCTTGATTTTGATCTCTCCTTCCTTTCCATGTTTGATTCCCATTGTAATCACCGTATCTTCCATAAGGCCCCTCATTTCTTCGATTTCACGCCATTGTTGATACCCTCTCTGTTGATATCTATTGTTGCCTTGATATGACCTATTGTTATAATTATTCTCGTTACGCTGGTACGGTCTGTTTTCTACCTCTTCCTGGTTTCGCCTAGGTGTGGATGTGCTTGTATTTGTACCCTGCGTTTTCGTGTTCATCTGTTTCGGTTTTATAACCTCTGTCGTATTTACTAACTCCAGATGTCTTCCTCCTCTATAATGATTATGAGATGTAGTCTCATCTATCTGGCGTAATATCTGTTCTGCATGTAAGGCCGTACTAACGTTCGCTGCGACTAATACTTGTTGCACGTTGACTGGTAATTTCCGCGCTATAGTCATCACCAGATCCGCTTCATTCAAAGGGTAATCAAGATCGCGAAATTTTAGCATTTGCATGTTAAAGAAATCGGAGTATTTTGTTTGCTGGGTAGTTTGGTACTTCCTAGAGTAAAGCTCCATCCTTAAACTCTGTTGCAGTGCCGGAGAACAATATTTGCGCAGGAACGCGATTTTGAAATCTGCCATAGTTCCAAATGTATATTTGAAGCTTAAAAACCATGTAAGGACATTTCTTGACAAAAATCTCTCCATCATCCTTAACCTACGTGCTTCAGGTACCCCAGTGTCATTGTAATGATCTTCAATTTCTTTAATGAATGCTTTAGGTGTCACCCCTGTGTTCTCCGTGTACTTCTGCGGTTTATAATCGTTCGATCGAATTACTTGGATAAGTTGTGTGGGCTGATGACCGTCATGTGGCGTGGAACTCCTTTCAACATTCTTGTGAAATCCCTCCGTGTTTGTCGTTAATGGGCTCTCTGTCTGAGTTTGACTTCCTGCTGTGCTTGTCGCCTCCGGGCTACTTGAGTCATCCTGCTTATCTTTAGTAGTTTTAAATATCGAAGATTGTCCCAGCGACCTTAGTTCAGCTTTAATGATCCTGTCTGTTTGTTCTTTAAGTTTACTCTTAATTTCCTGTTCCAATGCTTGAATACGAGTATGATTTTCGCCTACTGTCTTAATAATGGTTAATCTTTCCTCTTTAGAATCGATATTCATTTTTCGCCAATCTTTTCTTATTTGCTCCTTAATTGTGCTTACTTTCTCCTCAATCTGGCTTTTAGTGTCATCCTGATTGCTTTCTATCTGGCTCAGCCTATCTTCCAATCTCGCGCTATTTTCGTCGATGGTACTCTTTAATTGATCCTGATCCGCTTCTAGGCTTTTCCATTGCTCCGCTGATTTTATTTCGAGACGGTCCATATCTTTAATTATGCCGGATATATTTTCATCTACCGCTGATAATTGTTGCTGAATGACCTTGTCGTTTTTTTCCATTTCCTTAAATCGTCCTTCCATCTTATCCTGGGCTATCTTGACCTCGCTCGTACTCATAGTGCATGCTAGTTCAATTTGCTCTAATTTACCTAAAACCATTTCATCCAGAATGCTAAGTTTTTGATCAAAAATACTTTCCATTTTCTTAATCTGATCTAATTGTTTTTCATTGTTTTTACTAAAATCTAGGGCCAGCAATACCATCTGTTGATTAGTGTGATCCTTCATCTCTGCGGTTAACGAAGCTAATTGGTTCGTGTTTTTAACATTCTGCGCCTCTAACTGCGAATTGATAGTGTCATTGATTTCACTTTTTAATAATCTAGCTTGTTCCGCCTGATATTCATTTTGTTCAATCCTACTGTTGTTTAATTGTGTCCGCAATGATTCACTTTGTTCAGATAGTTTAGTGTTTAGTGATTCACTTTGTTCGGATAGTTTAGTTTTCAGTGATTCACTCTGCTCAGACAATTTGTTTATAGACTCACTTTGTTCTAACATACTATTGTTTATTGATTCACTTTGTTCGGATAGTTTAGTTTTTAGTGATTCACTCTGCTCAGACAATTTGTTTATAGACTCACTTTTTCTAACATACTATTGTTTATTTGTTCAGATAATTTAGCGTTTAATGATTCACTCTGTTCCGCCAATTTAGTGTCCAACAATTCCTGTGTCCTCCTAGCAGCATTTTCAATGATTTCTTGAATCTGTTGCACTGTTGCCATGTTATACACTTTATATGAGACATTAGGGAAATGGCATAAAGCAATGCCCCCTGACACACACATACAATCCTAATGCACATTTAATTCCTTTACCCTACTCAGTTCATTTATAATTTACATTTAATCCCACTAGTCAATCGCATCTCTGAGTGGTTCTAATTTTACTCAATTTAATTTAAATCCAAACACATATTCAGTCATTAAATTGTTATCCTGATCTGATATTAACAACAGACACATTAACCAAATATTAATTGTCTGTTTAAACGCCACAGGCCTTCCTATTACCTTCATGGAGTTTGATTTTCTATCACAAATCTAGTTTTAACTTTAATCATTGGGCGCCCGATATCACGTATATTACTTTTACTTTAATTCAATAGACAAAAACGTGAACCGTATTTTACATTGCAAACTCCTGATTTTAATTTATATTTCACACAGTTGGCGGTATCCTCTTCGCTTCAATTACTTTTAATAAAATATCACTTTCCGGTGATTAAAATACTGTCATATCTGCCTCCACTTGTGGCATGTCAGTTTTACTCAAATACGCCAACTAAATGTGTTCCAGCAGCGAACCAGCAACAAAAATACACCTTCATTGTTGCGTCAGTTTGTAATCCCAACTACGCTTACATTGACATGTGCAATTTCTTTGCCGCTACACCACAGTGAACCGCCCCACGCTTGGCCGCCAGTTTACCTCCTATGAACCCTTCAGTATCGCAGTGTTTATATGCAAGAATCTTTATCAAGGGGTCGCGCTCAGTTCATAGTGTGATATACGTTCGCCAAACAACATGCTCTACTGAGGGAAGGGTCATAGGATTAAAACTATAATTAAGAAAGGAAGTGACAAGACGTAAAATAATAACATAATTTAATGACTAATGGTGCATAAATGAATATAAATAACAACAATATTATTCCTCCCTGAATCTTCCCATGACAGAAATATATATAACGTTGAGGGATCAGACGGATCTCCTCCTCATAAAAATGTGGATCCAAGTTCCACCAACTTGCATCAGGATTTTATGTACGCGTAATGACTAACTACGAGGAATGAGTACTTGGATGACTGTTCGTTTACATCGGGTAACAGCCACGGTGCTTACGAACAATCATCTCGTAAATCAACGTTTACGGATATAAGACACAACACTAATAAAAACCTTTAAATTAATACTGACACACAATCTAATATCTAATATTTACAGGAATCTCCCCCGAGACCCTCTCCCAGTGAGATAGCTCATCTGACAACGAGCTTGCCTGCAAGGCCAAAATGCTCAAACAAACAAACAAGGAAAACACAGCGCCGCACGTGACCACTCGGAGTCACTGAAACAAGACTAAAAAAAATAAACCAACAACAAACAAAAACACATGCCTCACGGCTGACATTATTTTACAAGAATAGAAAAAATTGCGATAAGATAACGCTTCGGAGATTATAATGATTCGTAGGCAACTCCCATTTATTTAAACAATTTTTATCATCGATCAGTTCTTATTCTGTATTTCAACTATTAATACGGAGCCAACATGTACTCCACTAATGACCTCGATGCAATCTGTTCAGCCCGCCTTGTGAAAACAGGTTCCCCCCTTCCTCTCAACTCTTGTCATCATCCAGCTCCAGTGTGTAAAAATAACTTGACCAACTGTCCCGTTATCTCGTAGACTCAACAGCAACAAATCTCAACCATATGCACATATGGCAAGACATTAATCGATATAGTCACATACGCCCTCGCAAGGTCACGATATGGACTCGGCACCAAGCTGACAGAGATCAGTCTACGCTGAAATTCCCGCTTGTAATGACCAATAAAACACACACACTCATTGCTGGGAATGACATAACACTTTTCACACAGGTCGGTTGAATCAGATGCTCACAAATTATTTAGGAATATTAAAACCTATGAGAGAGCTGAATGCTCTTTGCCACAACTCACATTGTTCCAAAGGCAATAAACTTAATGAATCTGATCAATAATAAACACTACAAAGATCAATTTACCCACCAATCTACTTTATGATTATATTATTTCAGTCCTACTTCTGAAACACAACATATCTCCGAGAGACGTTTCTTAACCGCATTGCATAAACATATGCGAACACGGTCGTCCACATAGCCACGTTAATTAAAACAAACAAACAAGAACCTACGACTACGAACACTTGTGCGAGCTGTTTCCATGCAAAATGTGTGTCAGACCAAAACTAAATACACTACGTTAATCAACACAAGCAAGATATTTACAAAAAAAATATGTCCCATATACCATAAGTTGATTTGTCAGATAATAAGAATATTATTCAGTACTCATCCTCGGCCAGTCACCCGTCAGCGGACATCTGCAGCCATCTCCCTACTTAATGCTGCTTAGCTCGTCTCGAACATTTCAACGGAGTGTTGACAGTTCCAAACTTCTTCCAAGATAAGCGATGTCATCTCACGTGCTGATGTAAAAAGTTATAGGTTATTACACACTCGATTTCTGTCTACTAAATTCACCGTTTATGTACTTATTTCCCCAAAACAGTCCGTTTACGAATTGTCGATGATACTGGCCCTACAAAATTAGTACTGTGACTATCTATCACACTGAATTTACAACACATTTGTCTTAATAAAAATCTGTGTCCTCATGACCCGCAAAGTACAAGTGCCTACGTCCTCAGACGCGCAAAACACAAGATGTCAACCTGTGTCCTCCGACACACAAAATAACGTCAGCCTACGTCCTCAGACGCACAAAATGTAATGTAATGTCTTGGCTCTTCACGCCACTTATAAATGAACTGGCCCTAGGTATCGATAGAGGGGGAAAATATATAAAAATTTCTCAAAATAATAGTGGTACAGGAATGAAACAAATATCACTGGACTCGTAAAATTGCGCAGGTCAAGAATATGCCCATTAATTCTAGAATCGATCGTAGGGATGTTGTCTAGCCGATCTCCCCCATTAATGCTAGCTATCGCGTGCCCCAGCTAGACTTGGCGCGTTCATAAGCATTCATCCCCTATTGGTTCCACTATTACGTTATCTTCGCGGTTTTTATCAGACCTCGGCCTAGTAGGAGTGTCCAGTAGTACCATCAGCCACTCACGTTACTGCATTATATTTTTTCTAGGCGCGAATAGTACAATGAACATGCCACAAGCATGTCTCACCACGCGTCCCTTCTATTCTGAGGTAGCCAGCACCTGTCCTTCTGAATCATCGATAGGCTATTTCCTTTCATATTCCTTAAGTATTTAGCCTTTTGTCAAACTGCTGCAGGTATTGAACCCTTTATCCTCTGTTGGATAAATGATTCTAGGTTTTATTTCTTCAATTAATAAATTATTTCTACAAGCATCATGAAAATAGCCAGACGGAGATGAGGAAATTTCAAGCATCTGCTGGAGACAGTGGGGACATACCTGAAGATGTTTGACAAAAGGCTAAATACTTAGGATGGTGAAAGGAATGACCATAGCTATGATTCAGAAGGACAGGTGGTGGCTGCCTCAAAATAGAAGCGACGCGCAGTGAGACACGGCTCTGGTATTTTCATTGTAATATTCGCGCCTAGAAGAAATATGATGCAGTAACATGAGTGGCTGATGAGCATGCTAAACACTCCTACTAACCAAGGTCTGAAGAAAAACCGCCAAGATACAGAAAAGGTGGGAACCAATGAGAGAAAAATGCTTATTTAGCGCGGCAGGTCTAGCGTGGGCGCGCTCGGCTAGCATTCACGCGGGAGATCGCCTAGACAAAATCTCTACGATCGATTCTAGGATTAATGGGCATATTCTTGACCTGCGCTATTTCTCGAGTTCAGTGATATTTATTTCATTCCTGTATCACTATTATTTTGTGAAATTTTTATCTAGTTTCCCCCTCTATCTACACCTAGGGCTGGTTCATTTATAAGTGGTGTGAAGTGCCAAGACATTGCTTATTATTATACTTCGGTGTGTCGAGGGCACGGCTTATTACGTTTGTTCGTTTGAGGACAGAGCTTATTACTTTGGTTCGTCTGAGGACGGAGCCTGTTATTTTATGTGTCAGTGGACACAGGCTTTTATACTATTGCGTGTCATGAAGGACACAGAAACTATTATTAAAAGTGTTAAATTCAGTGTTAGATAGTCACCGTACTATATTTGTAGGGGCAGTATCTTCGATAATTCGCCAACAGACTGTTTGGGGAAAGAAGTACCCGAACGGCGAATTTAGTAGTCAGACATCAAGTGTATAATAATTTAATTTTTGAATCAGCACGAGAGATGACATCATTGACCATGGAGGAAGCCTGGAAATATCAAGACTCCGTCAAGATGGTTGAGATGAGATAAGAAGAATCCGGTTGGGAGATGGCTCCGGATGTTCTTTGACGGGTGGCTGGCTGAGGATGAGTACTTGAATAATATTTACTATTATCTGATAAATTAACTTATGGTGTATGGGACGTAGTTTGTTTTGTAAATAATTTGCTTGTGTGATTAACGTAGTCTATTTAATTTTGGTCTGACACACCTTTTGCATGGAAACAGCTCGCATATATGTTATTAGTAGAAGGTTCTTTTCTTGTTTGTTGTTTTAACTAACGTAGCTATGTGGACGGCCGTGTTTGCATACGCTACTCAATGCGGTTAAAAACGTATCTCGGAGATATGTTGTGTTTCAGAAGTAGGACTGAAGTAATATGATTATACAGTAGATTGGAGGGTAATTGATTTCTTTTGTTTCATTATTGATCAGATTCAGTGAGATTATTGCCTTTGGAGCAATGTGATTTGTGACGAAGAGCAGTCAGCTCTATCGTAGGTTTTAATATTTTTTTAAATTATTGTTGGCGAGCATCCAGTCAGCCGGTCTGTGTAAAAAAAAAGTATTGTCATTCCCAGATGTGTGTATGTGAGTGTGTGTATTTTGTGTTATTACAAGCGGGTATTTCAGCGTAGACTGATTTCTGGCAGCTTGATAACGAATCCATATTGTGACCTCGCGAGGGCAATTCTGGATATTTTGATTAATGTCTGACCATAGTGGTTGAGTTTATTGCTGTGATCTCCTGGGATAACAGCACAGCTGGTCAGTTATATTTATACACACTAGAGTGGGACGATGACAGGTGTTTAAGGAAGAGGGGAGATGTTTCGCAAGACGGACTGAGGTTGCCAGCCAGGTCATTAGGGAGACTGCTTGTTTGGCTCAGTAAATAACTTAAAATACAGAATTAAGAACTGATCAATGATAAAAATTGTTGTAATAAATGGGAGTTGCCTACGAATCACGATAATCTCCGAAGCGTTAGCTTAACATGCAGTTTTTGTTCATATAAAGTAATGTCAGCCAGTCAGGCTTTTGTTGTTGTTGGTTTATTCCATGTTTATATTCCATTCAGTGACCCGTGAGTCACATGCTATGCTGTATTTCCTTGTTTGTGTAGAGCAGTTTGGCCAGTCTTGGCAGCTCAAAGTCAAGTGCGTCTTCGCGCTAATGAGGGTCCCGAGAGAGATACCTGTAAATAGTAGATTTAGTGCGTGTGTCAGCATTACGTTTTTAAGGGTTTTTATTAATGTCATGTTCCATATCCGTAAACGTTGATTTACGGGATGATTGTTCGTGAGCATCGTGGCTGTTAACCCGTTGTAAACGAACAGTCATCCAAAGTACTCATTCCTCGTAGTTAGTCATTACGCGCACATAAAACCCAAATTGCAAGGTAGTGGAACCAGGATCCACATTTTAAATAAAAGGGGAGATCCGTCTGACTCCTTAAATTTATAGATATTCCTATCATGGGAAATTCAGGGAGGATTGTTTTATATTTTATTGTTGTTTATTTCTTTTATGCACTATTAGTCATTAAATCATGTTATTATTTTACATCTTGTCACTTTTCTTTCTAATTTATAGTTTTTATCCTATGACCCTTACCTCAGTAGAGCATGTTGTTTGGCGAACGTAAACATCACATAGGAACTGAGCGCGACCCCTTGATTAAGATTTCTTACATTAAACACTGCTTTTCTGAAGGGTTCATAGGAGTAAAACTGGCGGCCAAGCGTGGGGAGGTTCACTGTGGTGTAACGGCAAAGATTTTTCACATGTCAATGTAAGCGTAGTTGGGTTTCCTAACTGACGCAACAATGAAAGTGTAATTTGGTTGCTGGTTCGCTGCTGGAACACATTTAAGTGGAGTATTTGAGTAAAACTGACATGCCGCAAGTGCAGGCAGATATGACAGTATTTTAATCACCGGGAAGTGATATTTTATTAAAAGTAAGTGAGGCGAAGAGGATACCGCCAAATGTGTGAAATATAAAGTAAAATCAGGAGTTTGCAATGTAAAATACGGTTCACATTTTTGTCTATTGAATTAAAGTAAAAGGTAATATATGTGATACCGGGCGCCCAATGATTAAAGTAAAACTAGATTTGTGTAGAAAGTCAAACTCGTGAAAATGTTAGGAGGCTGTAGCCTTAAATGACAATTAATACTTTGTTAATTAGTCAGTGTTAATATCAGATCAGGATAACAATTTAATGACTGAATATGTGTTTGGGTTTAAATTAAATTGAGTAAAATTAGAACTACTCAGAGATGCAATCGACTAGTGGGATTAAATGTAAAAATAAATGAACTGAGTAGGGTAAAGAAATTAAATGTGCATTGGATTTTATGTGTGTGTCAAAGGGCATTGCTTTATGCCATTTCCCTAATGTCTCATATAAAGTGTGTAATATGGCAACGGTTGAACAGATTCAAGAAATCATTGAGAGTGCAGCTAGGAGAACACAGGCATTGTTGGACACTAAATTGGCAGAACAAAGTGAATCACTAAACACAAAATTATCTGAACAAATAAACACTAAACTATCAGAACAAAGTGAATCACTAAACACAAAATTATCTGAACAAATAAACACTAAATTATCAGAACAGAGTCAATCATTAAATACTACTATGGTAGAACAAAGTGAAGCATTAAACGCGAAGTTATCCGAACAAAGTGAAGCAATAAACAATATAATGTTAGAACAAAGTGAGTCGATAAACAAATTATCCGAACAAAGTGAATCATTGCGGACACAATTAAATAACAGTAGAATTGAACAGAATGAATATCAGGCGGAACAAGCTAGATTATTAAAAAGTGCAATTAATGACACTATCAATTCACAATTAGAAGCGCAGAACATTAAAAACACGAACCAATTAGCTTCGTTAACCGCAGAAATGAAAGATCACACTAATCAACAGATGGTATTACTGGCCCTAGATGTTAGTAAGAATAATGAAAAGCAATTAGACCAGATTAAGAAAATGGAAAGTATTTTTGATCAGAAACTTAGCATTCTGGATGAAACGGTGTTAGCTAAATTAGAGCAAATTGAAATAGCGTGCACTATGAATACAAGCGAGGTCAAGATAGCTCAGGAGAAGTTAGAAGGACGGTTTATGGAGATGGAAAAGAGCGGCAAAGTAATTCAACAACAATTATCAGCGGTAGATGAAAATATATCCGGCATAATTAAAGATATGGACCGTCTCGAGATAAAATCAGCACAGCAAGAAGTCAGACTCAAGCGGAGAGCCCATTAACAACAAACACGGACGGGTTTCGCAAGAATATCGATAGGAGCTCAACACCACAAGACGGTCATCAGGCTACACAACTTATCCAAGTAATTCGCTCAAGTGATTATAAACCACAGAAATACACGGAAAATTCAGGGGTGACACCTAAAGCCTTTATTAAAGAAATTGAAGACCATTTCAATGACACTGGGGTACCTGAAGCACGTAGATTGAGGATGATGGAGAGATTTTTATCAGGAAATGTCCTTACATGGTTTTTAAGCTTCAAATATATATTTGGAACCATGTCAGATTTTAGATTGGCATTTCTGCGCAAATACTGGTCGCCCGCGATACAACAGAGTCTAAGGATGGAGCTTTATTCTAGAAAGTACCAGACCACCCAGCAAACAAAATACTCAGATTTCTTTAACATGCAAATGTTAAAATTTCGCGACCTTGATTACCCTTTAAATGAAGCGGATTTGGTGATGACGATAGCCCGGCAATTGCCAGTCAATGTCCAACAAGTTCTAGTTGCAGCGAACGTTAGTACGGCCATACATGCAGAGCAGATATTACGCCAGATAGATGAGACTACGTCTCATAATCATTATAGAGGAGGTAGACAGATGGAGTTAGTCAACACGACAGAGGTCATAAAACCTAAACAGGCAAACACTAAAACGCAGGGCACTAATACAAGCACTTCCACACCTAGGCGAAACCAGGAAGAAGGAGAAAATAGACCATACCAGCGTAACGAAAATAACTACAATAATAGATCATATCAAGGCAACAATAGGTACCAACAGAGAGGATATCAACATTGGCGTGAAAATAGAAGAAATGACAGGCCTTATGGAAGATACGGTGATTACAATGCTAATCAAAGATGGAAAGGAAGGAGAGACCAAAATCAAGGAGAGCCACGAAATTATCGAAATGACTGGGATGATAGGCACGCTCAATCACAAAATTATCTAGAGGAATTACACGCTAGTCAAGGTGGAGAGCTAGGAAGATGGGAAAAAGCCATTGGGAACATGAAGAATCCTGATACACATACTGAGGAAGCTGGAAGTCTACTGAGACAAGAGGAATATCAAGGGCATCGGCGACAAACGGATGATGGGAGTCGCACTGGAGCTAAAAAAAATGCTAAATTTGGATAAAGAAGACAGCCTACAAACGCAACAGTCGGAAGTTGAAGAGGGATGGATAGTAGCGAACATACAAGAATGGATTGCTTTACCAGAAGACTGCCTGGAGGAGACGGTGAAACCACGGAACGATGAAATTAGGCAGCTACCCATTATTTACGCGAGGATTGGTGGAATTAATATAAGATGTTTATTGGATACGGGGTCACAGATCAGTCTGGTATCGGAGGCCTTGGTTCGAGAGTTGGGACGGAGTCAAAACATTCCTGTAATTCCCGTACCACAGCTCAAAGTGAGGGGTGTTATACCTGAACGCACCGTCACTTGTAAACGTCAGGCATACTTAGAGCTGAACATATTGGAACACACTTTTGGGCAAACATTCATTATCATGGCAAAGATGAATTTCAATATAATTCTTGGTGCAAATTTTATTTGTGACTATCAAGCAGTGATAGATCTGCACAAGAATACTGTCAGTTTTAGAGAGTATGATCAGCTGAAGAATGTGGGATTGCATATGGATGAAATCACCACCGGAAGAGATGTAAATTCTTGGGCATTGGAAGCAATATCGGAAGAGACGGAAGAGGAGGTACGAAAGGCAGAAGATAACATCATAGAAGGAGCTGTTGTGGAACTAGACGAGGAGAGTGAATCCCAGGAGATATGGTCTTTATTAACAGAAGGAGACGACAGTGATGCACAATTTGAAGAGTTACTACAGGAGCGGCTCAATGACATTCAACTTGGGGGTGAACACAGAAAGCAATTGGAAGAGATTTTAAGGAAGCACAAAACAGTATTTGATACAGTACCTGGAAAAATATTAAATTTCAAATATTCAATGCAAGTCGAGGATTGGTCACCTTTCAAAAGTAGGTTGTATCTAATTCCTGAAGAATATCGTGGTCAAGTTAAGGTCATTATAGATGAGATGTTACAAGCTGGAGTGATAAGGAAGACACCGACACCTTATCTAAATGCGATTTTGGCAGTCACAAAACCAAATGGATCTATTAGACTTTGTTTAGATGCCAGAAATCTCAACACGAGACTCATTTTTCCTGAGTATGACAGAGCGCCAATCATCAGAGACGTATTAAAAGGCTTTAAAAACAAAAGCATTTATTCATCAGTTGACCTGACGTCCAGATGCCACCATATTGAATTGGATGAGAAGTCACAGCTTCTAACTGGCTTCTTATTCGATAACCAAACGTTTTGCTTCGTTCGAATGCCCTTTGGAGTCAAAACAGCGGGCTGTGCTTGAATCCGAGCCCTGGACCGGAATCTAACCGAGGAAGTTAAGGAGATGACGGTGCGCTACATTGATGACATTTTGCTGGCATCCGACAACATTGAAACTCACATGAAAAATTTAGATAAAGTATTAGGCAACCTGAATGCATCTAATTTCAAAATAAACCTGAAGAAATCGTATTTCTTCAAGAGCGAGATCTTATATTTGGGTCACATCATTGACAAGGAAGGAGTGAAGCCAAATCAAGGTAAGATCGAAGTGATAAAGAATTTCCCTACACCAACGAGAGTCAAGCACATTCGGGCTTTCTTAGGCGTAACGGGATTCTTTAAGGAAAACTGTCCAGGTTATACGGAGACTGTCGCTCCTATGCAGGAAATGTTAAAGAAGAATAATAAATGGTTATGGAATGCGGAGTGTGAGAAGGCATTCCAAGCAACAAAACAGTTATTGGAAAACTGCATTAAATTAGGATATCCAGATTTCAAGCACAAATTTATAATCCAAGCGGATGCTTCACTAATTGGTATAGGTGCTATGCTCTACCAAGAGGATCCAGCTAACCTGCAGCATAAAACATATTTGGCATTTGTCAGCCGAAAATTGCGTAAGCACGAGCGCAATTATACTGTAACGGAACTAGAGCTGTTGGCCATACTTCATGCGCTTCAACAATGGAAACGAATAATTTACGGCTACCCTATTGTTGTCAGGACTGATCACAAGGCATTAACATTCTTGTTTAAGACGTCGATGGCAAGCGAACGTGTGACACGTTGGTCTATATATATTCAGCAGTTTAGCATTGAGATTGAACATTGCCCAGGGAAGATGAACGTGATTCCGGATGCACTCAGCAGGAACCCAGAGCCTGATAATGAAGAAACAGCGATGGTACAACACTTGGAGTTAACACCGAAGGACCGGGAATTATTGAGAGGACGAGAGCATACATGAGGAAACAAGCAGACTGCAGATTACGGCGAGTAAGAAATAAGAGGTTTCACAGTGATCTTGAAATCAACCAGCTTGTTTTGGTGAAACGACCCGCTACATCGGACCCAGAGAAGAAAATCTTCAGCAAATTCTGCGAAAAGTTCATAGGACCCTATTCTATTGTCAGGAACCTTGGAAATAATGCTTACAGGGTGAAAGAGTTAAGCACTGGAACAATGTCGGTTTACAACGCAGCCAACCTGAAAAAGTATCATAGAAGCGAACCATGGGAGCGCCGAAATAATGATGCAGTTTGAATATATGGACGTCCTACTATCAACAAAGTAAACGGGGAGCAATTGAGTACGGCACGTGAACGAGGAAGTAGAGTTGGTGTTGACAAACGTTAACGAGACGAGCAGAGTGTTGCCTCAGGCGCCAGCGCGTCACGCAAGCAGACTGAGAGGGGAGATACAAGCAGGATGTGAAACGAGTAAATGCCATTCAAGACAGGAGCGGCTAGACCAAGTAATAGAAAAGGGGTGATTCTGAAATAAAACAATTTGGCCTACGGAAGTCCTTTAAAATTGTCGACTTTATTCCTAAGTTCGAAATTTTGTGAGTGGGAGAGTTGTGAACCCTTTATCCTCTGTTGGATAAATGATTCTAGGTTTTATTTCTTCAATTAATAAATTATTTCTACAAGCATCATGAAAATAGCCAGACGGAGATGAGGAAATTTCAAGCATCTGCTGGAGACAGTGGGGACATACCTGAAGATGTTTGGCAAAAGGCTAAATACTTAGGATGGTGAAAGGAATGACCATAGCTATGATTCAGAAGGACAGGTGGTGGCTGCCTCAAAATAGAAGCGACGCGCAGTGAGACACGGCTCTGGTATGTTCATTGTAATATTCGCGCCTAGAAGAAATATGATGCAGTAACATGAGTGGCTGATGAGCATGCTAAACACTCCTACTAGCCAAGGTCTGAAGAAAAACCGCCAAGATACAGAAAAGGTGGGAACCAATGAGAGAAAAATGCTTATTTAGCGCGGCAGGTCTAGCGTGGGCACGCTCGGCTAGCATTCACGCGGGAGATCGCCTAGACAAAATCTCTACGATCGATTCTAGGATTAATGGGCATATTCTTGACCTGCGCTATTTTTCGAGTTCAGTGATATTTATTTCATTCCTGTATCACTATTATTTTGTGAAATTTTTATCTAGATTCCCCCTCTATCTACACCAAGGGCTGGTTCATTTATAAGTGGTGTGAAGTGCCAAGACATTGCTTATTATTATACTTCGGTGTGTCGAGGGCACGGCTTATTACGTTTGTTCGTTTGAGGACAGAGCTTATTACTTTGGTTCGTCTGAGGACGGAGCCTGTTATTTTATGTGTCAGTGGACACAGGCTTTTATACCTTTGCGTGTCATGAAGGACACAGAAACTATTATTAAAAGTGTTAAATTCAGTGTTAGATAGTCACCGTACTATATTTGTAGGGGCAGTATCTTCGATAATTCGCCAACAGACTGTTTGGGGAAAGAAGTACCCGAACGGCGAATTTAGTAGTCAGACATCAAGTGTATAATAATTTAATTTTTGAATCAGCACGAGAGATGACATCATTGACCATGGAGGAAGCCTGGAAATATCAAGACTCCGTCAAGATGGTTGAGATGAGATAAGAAGAATCCGGTTGGGAGATGGCTCCGGATGTTCTTTGACGGGTGGCTGGCTGAGGATGAGTACTTGAATAATATTTACTATTATCTGATAAATTAACTTATGGTGTATGGGACGTAGTTTGTTTTGTAAATAATTTGCTTGTGTGATTAACGTAGTCTATTTAATTTTGGTCTGACACACCTTTTGCATGGAAACAGCTCGCATATATGTTATTAGTAGAAGGTTCTTTTCTTGTTTGTTGTTTTAACTAACGTAGCTATGTGGACGGCCGTGTTTGCATACGCTACGCAATGCGGTTAAAAACGTCTCTCGGAGATATGTTGTGTTTCAGAAGTAGGACTGAAGTAATATGATTATACAGTAGATTGGAGGGTAATTGATTTCTTTTGTTTTATTATTGATCAGATTCAGCGAGATTATTGCCTTTGGAGCAATGTGATTTGTGACGAAGAGCAGTCAGCTCTATCGTAGGTTTTAATATTTTTTTAAAATTATTGTTGGCGAGCATCCAGTCAGCCGGTCTGTGTAAAAAAAAAGTATTGTCATTCCCAGATGTGTGTATGTGAGTGTGTGTATTTTGTGTTATTACAAGCGGGAATTTCAGGGTAGACTGATTTCTGGCAGCTTGATAACGAATCCATATTGTGACCTCGCGAGGGCAATTCTGGATATTTTGATTAATGTCTGACCATAGTGGTTGAGTTTGTTGCTGTTGATCCCCTGAGATAACAGCACAGCTGGTCAGTTATATTTATACACACTAGAGTGGGACGATGACAGGTGATTAAGGAAGAGGGGAGATGTTTCGCAAGACGGACTGAGGTTGCCAGCCAGGTCATTAGGGAGACTGCTTGTTTGGCTCAGTAAATAACTTAAAATACAGAATTAAGAACTGATCAATGATAAAAATTGTTGTAATAAATGGGAGTTGCCTATGAATCACGATAATCTCCGAAGCGTTAGCTTAACATGCAGTTTTTGTTCATATAAAGTAATGTCAGCCAGTCAGGCTTTTGTTGTTGTTGGTTTATTCCATGTTTATATTCCATTCAGTAACCCGTGAGTCACATGCTATGCTGTATTTCCTTGTTTGTGTAGAGCAGTTTGGCCAGTCTTGGCAGCTCAAAGTCAAGTGCGTCTTCGCGCTAATGAGGGTCCCGAGAGAGATACCTGTAAATAGTAGATTTAGTGCGTGTGTCAGCATTACGTTTTTAAGGGTTTTTATTAATGTCATGTTCCATATCCGTAAACGTTGATTTACGAGATGATTGTTCGTGAGCATCGTGGCTGTTAACCCGTTGTAAACGAACAGTCATCCAAAGTACTCATTCCTCGTAGTTAGTCATTACGCGCACATAAAACCCAAATTGCAAGGTAGTGGAATCAGGATCCACATTTTAAATAAAAGGGGAGATCCGTCTGACTCTTTAATTTATAGATATTCCTATCATGGGAAATTCAGGGAGGATTGTTTTATATTTTATTGTTGTTTATTTCTTTTATGCACTATTAGTCATTAAATCATGTTATTATTTTACATCTTGTCACTTTTCTTTCTAATTTATAGTTTTTATCCTATGACCCTTACCTCAGTAGAGCATGTTGTTTGGCGAACGTAAACATCACATAGGAACTGAGCGCGACCCCTTGATTAAGATTTCTTACATTAAACACTGCTTTTCTGAAGGGTTCAGTATATCCCCACTGTCTCCAACAAATGCTTGAAGTTTCCTCATCTTTGTCTGGCTGTTTCATGATGCTGGTGGAAATATTAATTAATTGTAGAAATAAAACATCGAATCATTTATCCATCAAAGGATAAAGGGATCAATAGTAAATAGCCGCAGTACAGACATGACTTTTTTACGGCTACGGCATGATAAACTATCTCGAATCATGTTGGCTAGCCCTGTCCGACTGAGCCGATCACGTGAACTGAGCGTGTTTCCCTGTCCGGGGAGTCAATTGATCACGTGTAAGTATTTACCTGCACTGTCTCGACTCGGCGAATAGACTTTAGATCAGAGGGCCAGTGTAATGAAGATCACTTGAACAAAGTCAGAATATTTAACTCTTCAAGCCGGAAATGCCGAAGAAATCATAAATAAAAATAAAAAACTACAGTCAGTCTGAAAGACTAGACATTATATCATTTCAAATGACGCATGCTACAAATGCTACACATGTTAGAAAGGCTCAGGAGGGCTTCTCGCTTCGCTCCAAGCCCCAGGACTCTTTCAACAGACTCCATTACCAATTAACTTAGGCTTCCCGCGTGGGCACCTCTTTAAGGGTCACCTGTATTTGAGTCTGACATCTTTTACAACTCTTTAAGGGTCACCCATTATTTGAATCTGATATCTTGCAATTGCAAACCTCTTTAAGGGTCACCCAGTATTTGAATTGAATCTAACATACTGTACACCTCGTTATGTGTCACCCTGTATTTTGCTCTGACATCCTGCACACCTCTTTAGGAGGCACCCTGTATTCTTATCTGGCATCTTTAGAAGTCACCCTGTATTCTTGTGTGACATCTTGTACACCTCTTTAGGAGTCACCCTGTATTCTTGTCTGACATCTTGTGCACCTCTTTAGGAGTCACCCTGTATTCTTCTCTGCCATCTTGTACACCTCTTTAAGAGTCACCTTGTATTCTTATCTGCCATCTTGTATATCTCTTTAGGAGTCATCCTGTATTCTTATCTAGCATCTTGTACTGTATTTTGCTGTGACATCCTACACACCTCTTTAGGAGGCACCCTGTATTCTTATCTGGCATCTTGTATATCTCTCTAGAAGTCACCCTGTATTCTTGTGTGACATCTTGTACACCTCTTTAGGAGTCACTCTGTATTCTTGTCTGACATCTTGTGCACCTCTTTAGGAGTCACCCTGTATTCTTCTCTGCCATCTTGTACACCTCTTTAAGAGTCACCTTGTATTCTTATCTGGCATCTTGTATATCTCTTTCGGAATCACCCTGTATTCTTATCTGGCATCTTGTACTGTAATTTGCTGCGACATCCTGCACACCTCTTTAGGAGGCACCCTGTATTCTGGAATACGCCTCGGCGGTTTGGGATCCATATCAAGTAGGGCTCATCAATGAGTTGGAAATGGTACAAAGAAAGGCCGCTAGATTTGTGCTCAGTGACTTTAATCCCAGGAGCAGTGTGAGCCGTATGTTAAAGAAACTTGGGTGGGAATCACTTGAGGCTAGGAGGATGAAATCTAGACTCTGCGCTATGTACAACACGTATACAAATCAACCAGCGTGGGGTAAGCTTAGCAAACGTATGGAAAAACCTACTTACATGGGTAGGGGCGATCATCCTTTCAAAGTTAAGGGCCGACCACAGCGTACAAATTATGGTAAATATTCTTTCGTTAACCGGGCCATTGATAACTGGAACTCTCTACCTGCCGCAGTCTTAGAGCCTTTTCCCAAACATATAGGTGTGTTTAAGAAAAGACTGACTATTTGTGTAAATACTCCAGTTTAATTGTTAATTGTTATTGAAGTGTTATGTATAATTATGTATGTGTTATGTATACCCAATTTGCCACCGGGGGACACACCCCCAATTGCAAATAAATGAATGAATGAATAAATATGGCATCTTGTATATCTCTTTAGAAGTCACCCTGTATTCTTGTGTGATATCTTGTACACCTCTTTAGGAGTCACCCTGTATTCTTGTCCGACATCTTGTGCACCTCTCTAGGAGACACCCTGTATTCTTCTCTGCCATCTTGTACACCTCTTTAAGAGTCACCTTGTATTCTTATCTGGCGTCTTGTATATCTCTTTAGGAGTCACCCTGTATTCTTATCTGGCATCTTGTACACCTCTTTAGGAGTCACCCTGTATTCTTTTCGCTTCGCTCGAAGCCCCAGGTCGCTCGACGCCCCAGGACTCTTTCAACAGACTCCATTAACGATTAACTTATTAGGCTTCCCGTTTGGCTGCATCACTCGCCGTCCTTTACCCATTAACTTAGGCTTCCCGCGCGGCTGCATGACGTCACAGTCTCCGTCTCCGTAACGCAACCGTCTCCGTAACGCATAACGTTAGACCCAAAGCATAACGACGAAGTCGACAAGATCATTTGAAATGATAAAATGTATAGCTATCAAGAAAATGGATCATTTTAAATTTTGGAAGGAGGCAATTCGGGTAGACTACTGTAATAATGAAGAAATATGCGTAAGACTGAAGTGTACCCTTAAATGAGCGACACGTGAATATGGTGCGAGTAACAGAAATTAAAATGCTGTGGTGGATGTCTGGAGTTGCAAGAATAGACTCAGTCAGAAATGACGGCATCGGAAGAACAGTGAAGGTCGCAGAGCTAGAAGAAAGAATTCAAGAAGCAAGATTGAGATTTAACAGCTTAGGCTTTCACGGCTGGCGTTCATAATTAAGTACAAGTTTTTCGGGCTTGTAGGCTTGAATGCCGGACGCAGTTTCCGGTGAAACGTCGGGAGATATCCTGTCTGGACCACGGCCTACAAGCCCGAAAAACTTGTACTTAATTAAGATTGAGATTGTTTGACTATGTTATGAAGAGGGAGGGGGGCAATGTTGGAAAGAGAATGCGATAGTTGGTGAGTAAAAGAAGAGGACCTGAGGGACAGCCATGGGCGCAGGATATGGAAACTTCGTCAGAAGCTCATAAAAGTCAGCAATGTAGGTAAAGGCAGGCCCAACTGTTAAAGGAAGATTTTCTTGCAATAGGTTTACCCTGTATAGGTACATTGTGATCGCCATTAAGTTTTCAATTCGAGGGTTGATCTGAGCCAGAGCTTACTTGGGGTAAGGACCATCCTTCCTTCCTTTTCTAGTTTCTTTCGCATCTTCAGTAATACACAGCACGTGCTTACTCCCATGTAATTCTTATATTTGTACTAGAGTGCGCAATTGTGGCTAAGATTGGGAAGGAAACAGTCGTAGCCTTAAGTTAGAAACCATTCTGGCATTTGCCTGGAAAAGAATTGGTAAACCACAGAAAACCACTTCTACGATTGTTGGAGATGGTAATCGATCCTCTTCTCAGTTTTGTCTCATGAGGCTGCGTGCACCCTGTTCAATCCCTCAGACCAGAATTAAATTTCGTGGCAGAGCCAGAAATCGAACCCAGGACCTTTGGGAGCAGATTCTCAATATGTGCCCCAAGACCAGAGAAGGAGGCCCTAACAACTATTTAACTATTGGAGTTCTTAATAAAAACAATCAACGAGTATATAGTGGATAACAAGCACTCCTAGTGCGTACGTTTTCTTCAACTGTAATAGCACAGGTTGTTAACATCTTCGCACGGAAGGCGAGCGACCAGAGCGAGGTGTAGTCAAAAGTCATCTCGATATTGCCTTCTTATGAGAGTGAAAAGTGCACCTTGTAAAGCCCTAATATACCGTAACAGAGAAAGAAATCAGAAAGATCAAACTTACGTCAAAATGAAGAGCTGTTTGGGCTGCCTCTTTGTCTATCTCAGAACTTGAATTCGGCTCGTACCAGAAAGAATGGAAGGTAATACCAACTTTGCCTGAAGGAAATACAAAACATAGCATTATTAACTGAAAAGGTATTAGACCGACTGTTGCTACTATACCAAAATCAGCAATATCGCACTCTACAAGGAAACTGATACTAGCTCCGAATGAAGATTACTAATAACGACACCTGAGAACTTCGTGCACTAAGAAAACAATATGCATGTACATGGGTTGGTTTTATAGTTTTGGCACCAATGCTTCAGTGCCAAGTTGCAACAATGTTGGGCGCTGCCACTTTTACCGACGGTTGCTGCCCTGCATCTCCTCCCTCAGAGCACATGACCTCGCCCGTCCTCACCACCGCTCGTGCGCAGTCGCACTTCCGTACCATTGAAGACGTTAAGCAGGCTGCCGAGCGCTCTATTCGTAACATCAATAGATTGGGCAGTGCCAACGGGATCCAATGACTTCCGCATCGCTGGGAACACGTTGTACGCAACGGTGGGGACTACATCGAGGGCCTGTGAAACTTGGAACCATCTAAGTGAGTTATTAATCCAGTTATAACTAAGGTGCCAAAACTAAAAAAAACAACCCATGTATCTATGCCACAGGTGGCTAAACCGTGCAAAAATTCACGCGTGTGAGGTAGAAAGCGTGTCCGAATCCGCTCGTCCCTGACCCGTTATGTGATCTGGGCCTAGCTGCTCATTCCTGACTTGGAGGGAATCATAGACTCGACATGACCCATTACCTCAAACTGGTTTATGTTTGGCACACCAGGAGTTTTTGCTGATTACGACATGTTGTTACTAAATTCTTACTTAGCAAATTGGAGTTATGACAGTAAAATCAAATTCCGCCTAAATCATGCAAACCTGCACTTTGTTGTTGTTTGAGTCTTCAGTCTTTTGACTGGTTTGATGCAGCGCTCCATGCCTCCCTGTCCTGACCTAAAATATATTGTTTAGGGGATATTAACATAAATGTATTAATTGAATCACTGGCATAGAAACAATTCTGTAACATTTTAAAATCTTTTGATTTTTATCTGATCAATAACCAACCAACTAGAAAGAAGTCTTGTTTAGATAACATTATTACTAATGTGCCAACAAATGGTTATAATTTTGGTGTTACAAAACCTCTCTTGTCTGACCATAGTGGCCTCTGGCTAACATTTCAAATTGATACAGGACACTTCCCAGAAAATAGGCAAGTCAAGTATATTAGGATGTTGAGCGACAATAACTTTCTCAGATTAAGGCACGAGTTGACCAGCAGGGATTTGGAAAACATAATTGTGAGCTATAACAATGTTTCTGAAGCAGCTGATAAGTTTATGAATATAATACACACTTCCTTAAATAAATGCTGCCCAATTAAGAAAAAAATAATTAACACTCCAGATCAAAAACAAAGTAAAAATAATACCAAATGGTATACGCCTTACCTTGATGTTATTAGGAAGCTAAAGATCGTGTATTACACTAAAGCAAAGAAAGGAGACCCACAGGATATAGAAAACTATAATCACATAAAAAAATTATATCGGGGGGAAATTAAAGCAGCAAAAAAGAGAGCGAATGATGAGTTCATTAATAATGCAAAGAATAAATGTAAAGCTGCTTAGTTAATCATAAACAAGGAACTGGGTAAAAATAAAAGTAAGGACTCTCCACCAATAACGCCAAATGTGTTAAATGAATCTATATATTTAAAACACTAAGGCGATTTTTGTTACATCGAGAATGAGATAACGTCTCAACCGATTGACTTCGTAATGCATTCTAACGAGAGCTCTTGGCATGTAGATTTGCAGAGTGTCTTTAAAATAAACAAATATGTTACAGAATATTTTTAAATTAATAAACAAAAATTCAGAAATCTTGCCTATCACGCATGCGCACAATCGCCTTGCCTTATGAACAGTCATGGCAGTTACAAGTCCATCGCGTTTTAATTTCATGTTTATGTATAAGAATTATAATGGAAGGGAACATTGCTTATTACGTTTTCATGACATACACTGGAATTACCAGACAGAAAATGCTGAAAAACGTAAACTGACATCAAATTTTGAGTGTGCTTGATGTTTAACTCCCTTAATATTGCGCGTCATTCCAAGTGGTTCGGTAGCTAAGGTGGTTACGCCGTGCTCTTATTAATTTATGCATCACCCAATGTAAGGTGTTCGAATCCCCCCTCCGGCATGTTTTTTATTTCCGTATTTTCCTTTCTTGCAATTGCTATTATATTGCCAAAACATATTTAACTCTTGGCATTCCCATATGTTACAGAATATTTTTAAATTAATAAACAAAAATTCAGAATTCTTGCCTATCACGCATGCGCACAATCGCCTTGCCTTATGACAGTCATGGCAGTTACAAGTCCATCGCGTTTTAATTTCATGTTTATGTATAAGAATTATAATGGAAGGGAACATTGCTTATTACGTTTTCATGACATACACTGGAATTACCAGACCAGACAGAAAATGCTGAATAACGTAAACTGACATCAAATTTTGAGTGTGCTTGATGTTTAACTCCCTTAATATTGCGCGTCGTTACCAGTGGTCCGGTAGCTCAGGTGGTTACGCCGTACTATCTTAATTTATGCATTACCCAATGTAAGGGGTTCGAATCCCCCCTCCGGCATGTTTTTTTATTTCCGTATTTTCCTTTCTTGCAATTGCTATTATATTGCCAAAACATATTTAACTCTTGCCATTCCCGTAACTAAGGAATTCTACGTTCTCATCTCAATTTAACTTAAAACGCTATGGTAATTTCATTGAAAAGCTTTATAAGTTCCAACATTCGACAGATTACATTTGCAATAACGGTAGGCTATTTATCTTTATTGCTACAGACGTTTTGGCATATTTTTGCACATGGGATAACTGTGAATTAAGGATTGTACGAATTCCAACACATTACGAAGAATATATGCAGTGAATCCACCCGAGTGTCTTCAAATCGAGCCATGTGCTACGTAACTCATTTGTTTTCCTCAGTTCTTTCTTTGCCATATAAACATACAAGGCATGTCCAAAATGTTGTTACATGAAATTCCACTAATGAATTGTACCTTTACCAGTTATACGGCAATAATACAGTAGGCCTACTTTGAAATTCTGATACCGGTATTACAAAATGTAGGCCTACTTTTGATTAGATTGTTATCCAAATTAACTTCTATATTTCAGTAGCAGATGCCGCTGCAGTCGAATGTTGGAACCGCCATTTGTATTGTGTTTGCGATCTTTCTGTTATATAGTGTTTGGTGGTCTGTTATAGTCTTTGGTGGTGAGTCGTTTTCTGTCGAGAATACATATCGCAGCTTCTACGAATTGTTAAACCTTTCATTGTATATACCATAACTACGGCATACTAGACAGTGACTACGCAGAATTACTGGGCCGGTTTGTCTCGATAATTCATTGCCAGCTTCAAGAGTGGGCTTCCCTGTGTAAATACGACTCTTGACACGTACAGGAAATATAATTGTAAAACTGGCTCCATTATTAAGGTGACTGGCGAAGTGGTTCTATGCTCCTCTTCATAATTTACTGTCATGGATATCCGAAGAATTGTACCAATAACAGGTGACGGAAATTGCTTATTTAGAGCAGTTTCGTACTGTTTGTATCGAAACGAAGAACGTCATAGCGAGTTGCGTTTGCAAACTGTTACAAAAATCGTTGCTGACTGGAATATTTATAAGGATTTTATTATTGGCGATGAGTCTTATCGCCTTCCCCTCAACAACCAACTTGAGTATGAAAATCTTATGTCTCTGAACGGTGAATATGCTGGTCATGTTGAACTCCATGGTATAAGCCAATTGTTTAATGATTATTTGTTTAGAGTGCATAACGATGAGACTAACCACGTTGTAGATTATGGCAATGGAAGTGTTATTTGTCATTTATTGTTTAGCGGCTCCGTTGATGCAGGACACTATAGTGTGATCGAATACGACATTAATTTGGGGATAAATCCTTCTGTAAATAGACGCATTCGACGAAAAAGAACATTAACCGGTCGTGTGGAAACTACAAATAGACGCAAAACAATGAGAAATCGGAGAAAAGGCGAAACCACTTTTAATATAAAATATATATCTGCCATTTCAGAAACAATGCCAGATATTATGCCGTACAGCGTTGGGTCCTTGACGAACGAATGTAAACATTGTTCTGCATTGTTCTTCTCTTGCGAAAAAAACTACGCTTGGTTACTTCGGCCTTTGCTGTTGCAATGGTAAAATTAATCTGCCGGAATATAAAATACTTGACAGGCTTAAACCATTTTTCACTGGAAATGTTGATACCTCAAGGAACTTCAGAGAGAATATTCGGCAGTACAACAATTCTATGTCCTTCGTTTCCTTTGGTGCCAATGTTACCGTACCACCTGAACACGGTCCATATTGCTTTAAAATTTCAGGAATTGTACATCATCGCATTTCTTCCATATATTCCAAAAATATAACCGACAGTTGTTACGGCCAATTGTATGTATTAGACTGCTCAGAAGCTAATCAAATCAGATTTGCAAATCGAGCGAATTCTTGCATCAGGGAGGGTACACTTCATATTCTAAGTAATATTTTGCAAGAGCATAACCCTTACATTCAACTGTATAAGACAATGCATTCAAAAATATGCGAAGAAAATGAACTGGCTTTAAGAGAAAAACGTCAACCGTTAGATTTGGTCATGCGCTTTTACCATGAACCTCAAGAAGATCCTAGACGTTACAATAACCCAGCTTCCTCAGAGATTGCAGCTATTTTTGAAACAACTGACGGCGCTCCGGCTTCACACCGCCACATAGCCATATTTTCTAATCAGGGAGTTTTAAAGGAAATTGATGTTGACAGCATGCATTGTGATCCATTAACTTACGTTTTAATCTGGCCTTGCGGAGAAACAGGGTGGCATATTTCACTGCCAACAGGAGGGAACCGTAAGACGAACGTATATTTTGTATAGGCTGTCGATTCGAGGTTGTCCTCCCGCAGGAGGTTTCAACCCTTTACTTAATGCAGGTAAACTTACCCAACAATTAATAGTTGACTATTATTGTCGAATAGGAGATAGACTAAAATATATTCGCAATCAACAAACGAAATTGCGTGTCGATACCTACGTTGGTCTTGCTGATGCTTTACACTTTAGAGCTGAAAATGAAAGTTTAAGATCTGGTCGCATAGTTATTTTGCCTTCTACTTTTATTGGTAGTCCCCGAAATATGTCGCAAAATTATCAGGATGCAATGGCAATTGTGAGAAAATTTGGCAAGCCAGACCTCTTCATAACTTTCACTTGCAACTCATCATGGCCTGAAATTACTACTAGCCTCCAACCTTAAGAAAATGCAAACAATAGACCTGATGTCGTTGTTCGCGTTTTTCATGCGAAAGTGAAGGAACTCTTGCGTTTAATAAATCAAAAGCAAATTTTTGGCGAGGTACAAACTTTCTTATACACGGTTGAGTTCCAGAAGCGAGGTTTACCTCATATACACTTACTGGTTTGTCTTCGAGATAGTTGTAAATTACGAGAAATCTATGATATTGATATGACAGTTTCTGCAGATATACCAGATCCTTCCAATACAATATTGTACAACTTAGTAAAGACACACATGGTACATGGACCTTGCGGCCTTCTGAATCCCAATTCAATTTGCATGAAGGATGGAAGATGTAAGAAGGGTTTTCCAAAATACTTTGTGCCAGAAACTAAAGAGAATGTGAACGGCTATCCACTTTACCGTAGGCGACAGAATGGAAGATCATATACTAAACGAGTACAAGGCACCAATGTTGAAATCGACAATCGCTTCATTGTTCCTTACAATCGATATCTATTGATGTACTTTCAGGCCCATATTAACGTCGAAATCTGTGCAAGTGTACACAGCATCAAATACATACATAAATATGTTTATAAGGGGCATGATTGCGCTAACTTGAAAATCACGGCAAACGATGGAATGCTACATCATGACGAAGTTTCTATGTATTTGAATGCTAGATATGTTGGGTCAAGTGAGGCTGCATACAGGATTTTTGGTTACAACATGCACGAACAGTCCCACATTGTTGCCCGGTTACCTGTCCATTTACCAGACCAACAAGATGTATTTTTTCATGCCGATGACGCTCCCAAAGCATTAATACGGGCTCAGTTAAAAAGTACACAACTCACTGCATGGTTTCAGCTGAACCAAAATCCAACAACTAGAAGTGCATATATTTATCCTGAAACACCCGTTCATTATGTATGGGATAAATGCAAATGCATTTGGAAAAAACGACTTAGATTCGAAAAGGTAATAGGTCGGATGTACAATGTTTCTCCATCTGAATCAGAAAGATATCATCTGCGCTTACTTTTACTTCACATAGTAGGTGCCACAAGCTTTGAGGATCTCCGAACACACCAAGGTGTTACCTGCCCAACATATAAGGATATGGCACTTAAGTTTGGTTTGCTTATCGATGATTCATAATGGCAACGCTGTTTGATGGAAGCATCGGTTTTCCAAATGCCCTTTCAACTGAGACAGTTATTCGCCTACATATGCATATTTCATCAACCTTGCAATGCCAGTCACTTATGGGACATGCACAAAAACTCTCTCTGTGAAGATTATTTTAAGTCTGAAGATGGAAATACTGCTTATCAACTATCTCTCAGAGATATTAATAAAACTCTGCAATTGCATGGTTTCTCTCTGCCAACATTTAACTTGCCTGTTGGTACTGACACACACTCAAACGATCAAACTACTAATGAGCCAGTGTTCCCTTTTGATTTGGCTGACCTGATGTCCTTAGCAAACCAGGAACAACTTTCAGTTATTAATGAAATCACTAGCGTTCTTCAAAATAACAACACAACTGTCACGAACGCATTCTTTATTGACGGTGCTGGGGGCACAGGAAAAACATTTATTTACCGATGCTTAATACAAAAGTTCTGGAGTTTAGGGCTTCATGTTATATCAGTAGCATGGACCGGAATAGCCGCTGTTTTGCTACCCAACGGTCGAACAGTACACAGTACATTCAAAATTCCTCTAAATTTAAATGAGAGTTCAGTGTCTGGATTAAAATTAAATTCCAAAGCAGCTGACGATATTCGATTAGCACGGCTCATAATATGGGATGAAGCCCCAATGGCAAATATTCATTCATTAATGTGTGTGAATCGTCTTCTAAAAGATATTATGGGTAATGACATTCCATTTGGTGGGAAAATTACTGTTCTTGGAGGAGACTTTAGGCAGGTTTTGCCTGTTGTTCCACACGCTTCTCGCCAAACAATTATTCAAAACTGTATTAAATACTCTCCTCTCTGGCCCTTCTTCAAAATACGCTGCTTATATAAAAACATGCGGTTGAAACCAGAAGAAATTGAATTCTCTGATTTTTTGTTACAAATTGGTAACGGTGACTACCCCTCTGTAGATGGTGAGGAATCAAATGTTATTTAACTACCACCCAGAATTTTAGCGCATGATGACATCGTGACTGAGATTTACGGCGAAACATTCATTTCTACGAAAGATATAATCAATTTCTCGAAAGTATGCATTCTAACACCAAAAAATGAACACTGTAATGAAATTAATTTGAAAGTCATCGAACTTATACCCGGTAGTTCAAAAACATACACCAGCGTTAACAGATTAATTACTGAAGATGAAAGCCAGCTACTTCAATTTCCTACAGAATTCTTGAATTCCTTGGAATTAAGTGGTTTGCCTCCACATATTCTTACTCTAAAAGTTGGAGCCATAGTTATGCTCCTCAGAAATCTGAACGTTTCCCAAGGGCTCCTGAACGGAACCAGATTATTTGTAAAGAATATGTATGAAAATTGCTTGGATTTGGAAATAATCAGCGGAGATAAAATTGGGCAGAGAGCTCTAATCCCTCGAGTTGATTTAACACCATCCGACAAAACCCTTCCATTTTCTTTTAAGAGACGTCAATTTCCAATTCGCTTGGCATTCTGTATCACAATTAATAAAGCTCAAGGGGAAACTCTCGAACGTGTAGGTCTCTATTTACCTCAGCAAGTTTTCAGTCATGGCCAGTTATATGTTGCAATGTCAAGAGTGCGATCTTTCGACGCCCTTAAAGTTTCAATAGTGCCAAAAAGTAGTCGTACAAAGAATGTCGTATAAGTTATAAGGAAATCCTTCGGTAATTATTTTACCATTGACCATCATGTTTCGACTTCGTAAAGCCCTCTGACAAAATCACTTGGCCTGTAGATTTGCAGAGTGTCTTTAAGATAAAAAAAATATGTTACCGACCTGTGTTATTGTGATGGTTGTATTAATGCGTGTATCTGTAATTAACGTGAGAATTAGGAAGGAGAACGCCGAGGCCTTACTTAAGGAACCATCCCGGTATTTGCCTGGAGTGGAAGTGGGAAACCGAAGAGAAACACATCCAAGATAGTTAAGGTGGGAATCGATCCTATCTCTCCTCAGTTTTACCTCACGAGGCTGAGTGCGTCCCGTTCCAGCCCTCAGGCCAGAATTAAATTTCTTGGCAGAGCAGGGAAATGAATCTGGATCTCTGGGGCGATGGCCAAGAATATACTTAATAGAGGGCTTCCCTATGTTAATGCGTTTTTCGACATGCACTGGACATATAATTCTAAAACTGCCTCCTTTACGGTGGCTGGCAAAGAGTCAGTGCTCATCCTGTAATTGGTGAAGTGATGCTATGCTCCCCTGCATAGTTTGCTGTTAAAGAAACCCAAAGGATTGAACCTATAACAGGCGATAGAAATTGCTTATTTCGAGAAGTTTCGTGCTGTTTATATCAAAATGAAGAACATCGCCCTGAGCTTCATTTGCAAACTATTGCAAACATTGTTGCTGACAAGGATAATTTTAAGGATTTTATTATTGGCGATCAGCCTCATCGCGTTCTCCTCAGCAACCAACTTAGTATGAAAGTCTCTGAACGGTGAATACCCTGATCATGTTGAACTTCATTGTATAAGCCAATTGTTCATTGATTTTATTTGTTTAGAGTACATAACAATGAGTCTAACCACACTGTTGTTTTTGCAAGGGGAGTATTATTTGGCATTTAATATTTAGCGGCTCCATTGATGCAGGGCACTATAGTGTTATCGAATAAGACGTTAATTTAGGGAGAAATACTACTATAAAACCCCGTTCGACGAAAAGGAACATTGTCCAGTCGTATGTTAACTGCAAATTGACGCAATAAAGTGAAAAATCGGACAAAATACGAAGCCACGTTAAAAATCCAATATAAATATGCCATAAAAATACTCCCATTTTCTTTTAAGAGCCACCAATTTCCATTCGCTTGGCATAATTTATCACAATCAATAAAGCTCAAGGGGAAGCTATGGAACGTGAAGGTCACTATTTGCCTCATCAAGTTTTCAGTCATGGGCAGTTATATGTTGCAAAGTCGTCTTTCTCTGTAATCATACAAATAATGCATATAAGAAAATCCTTCCGTAAATATTTTCCCAATGACCGTCATGTTTTGACGGGTTTCAACTAGTATTTTATAAATTCTGTTGAAAATATGGTCAAAAGTTTGGAATATGAAAATCATCATACAAAGTTTATGGAGAAATTGGAAAACCGTAAGGTAGATGAAAATCCCACACCATCCTTCAGATGGAGACAAATAACATATGACAAGGTTCTAAAAATAGTTTCAGAACTAAACAATTCAAAATGTGAGGATTATTATGGAATGTCGAATTCTATTCTAAAACAAATAATAGACATCATAGTATTACCTTTAACTTATCTAATAAACTGGATATTTACTAATGGAGTTTTTCCAGAGTGTCTGAAAATCACCATCACAATTCCAGTCCATAAAAAAGGAGATATGATGGACCCCAGTAACTATAGGCCAATCTCAATTGTCCCAATTATTTCCAAAATAATAGAACAGTGTATGAAAGAACAATTATCAGCATTCTTTGAGGAGCACAAGTTGTTTAATAGTACCCAATTTGGTTTCAGAACTGGTAAGTCAACGGTTCAAGCTGTTGAAGCTGTTGTTGATGAAGTGATTGCTGGATTTGAATCTCAACTTATTACATCTGTCACACTCTTAGACCTAAGTAAATCTTTCGATTCTGTGGATCATAATATATTAATACAAAAACTTCACTATTATGGAGTCAAAGATTGTGAATTATCATTAATTACCTCCTATCTCCACAAGAGAAGGCAAATAGTTGTAATAGACAACCAAAAATCTGCTTCGCTCATTGTAAATACAGGTGTAGCCCAAGGTTCAGTCATTGGAGCCTTTTTCTTCCTGGTCTATATAAACGACATTGTTAGTAATATAAATGCCAAGTCAATACTGTATGCTGATGACATCACTGTAATAACAAGTGATAGAGACCTAACTTGCCTTGAAGAGAAAAGAAACAAATTATTAGGTGAATCAACTTCTTGGCTAAAGGTAAACAAACTACACACATCAAAAAAAGTTTTGCATCACCTCGGTTCCAAGAGTTCCGGAACCTTTAAATACAAAGGGAATAGAGATCAACACAAACAACATTTCAGCTCGTTTTATTGCTCATGAGACCCACACATTGCATGTTGTACCATCATACAGCTAGACTTTCAGCATTTGTGGTCCAGATTGCAGTACACACCACTACCTCTAATACCCAGTAGCACGTCCTCTTGCATTGATGCATGCCTGTATTCGTCGTGGCATACTATCCACAAGTTCATCAAGACACTGTTGGTCCAAATTGTCCCACTCCTCAACGACAATTCGGCGTAAATCTCTCAGAGTGGTTGGTGGGTCAAGACGTCCATAAACAGCCCTTTTCAACATATCCCAGGCATGTTCGATAGGGTTCATGTCTGGCGAACATGCTGGCCACTGTAGTCGAGCGATGTCGTTATCTTGAAGGAACGCATTCACAAGATGTGCACGATGAGGTCGAGAATTGTCGTCCATGAAGACAAATGCCTCTCCAATATTCTGCCGATATGGTTGCACTATGGGTCGGAGGATGTCATTCAGGTATCGTAAAGCGTTTCGGAGCCTTCCATGACCACCATTGGCGTACGTCGGCCCCACATAATGCCACCCCAAAACATCAGGGAACCACCACCTTGCTGCACTCGCTGGACAGTGTGTCTAAGACGTTCAGCCTGACCAGGGTGCCTCCAAACACGTCTCCGACGATTGTCTGGTTGAAGGCATATGCGACACTCATCGGTGAAGAGAACGTGATGCCAATTCCGTGGGGTCCATTCAGCATGTTGTTGGGCCCATCTGTACCGCGCTGCATGGTGTCGGGGTTGCAAAGCTGGACCTCGCCATGGACGTCGGGAGTGAAGTTGCGCATCATGCAGCCTATTGCTCACAGTTTGAGTTGAAACACGACGTCCTGTGGCTGAACGAAACGCATTATTCAACATGGTGGCATTGCTGTCAGGGTTCCTCCGAGCGGCAATCCGTAAGTAGCGGTCATCCACTACAGTAGTAGCCCTTGGGCGGCCTGAGCGAGGCCTGTCATCGACAGTTCCTGTATCTCTGTACCTCCTCCATGTCCGAACAACATCGCTTTGGTTCACTCTGAGACGCCTGGAAACTTCCCTTGTTGAGAGCCCTTCTTGACACAAAGTAACAATGCGGACGCGATCGAACTGCGGTATTGACCTTCTAGGCATGGTAGAACTACAGACAACATGAGCAGCGTACCTTCGTCCTGGTGGAATGACTGGAACTGATCGGCTGTCGTACCCCCTCCGTCTAATAGGCCCTGCTCATGCATGGTTGTTTACATCTTTGAGCAGTTTTAGTGACATCTATGAACAGTCAAAGGGACTGTATCTTGGATACAATATACACAGTCAACGTCTATATGCCGGAGATCTGGGAACCGGGGTGATGCAAAACTTTTTTTGATGTGTGTATTTCTAAACAGTAACAAAACAGAAGAAATCTATTTTCACTTAGTCAAATTGGCTTCAAGTAGTCATGAATGCAGCTCTGTTAAGTTGTTGGGAATCCATTTAGACTCTAAATTAAACTGGGACATTCACACACAAAAATTATGTACAAAATTAGCACGAGTCTTATTTTTTATTGCGAAGACTCAAACAATCAGTTAGTGCTAATCAGATGATTCTCGCATACTATGCATTTTTCCATTCACATTTAACTTATGGTATAATAATGTGGGGAAACTCAACAGGGGCACAAGATGTTTTCAGATGGCAGAAGAAGGCAATAAGATGTCTACAAGGCAAGCCTAGTACAGAATCCTGCAGAAATCACTTCCAAGAACTTGGAATTATGACTCTTACATCAAAATACATATTCCATAGCTTAGTGTATATTAAAGAAAATCTAAGTGTATATAAAAATCGAAGGCATGTGCATTCACACACCACAAGAATAAGAAACCAGCTAGATACACCTCATGTCAGGTTAAAGAAAACACAAGACCACTACAAATACTATGGAATTAAAATCTTCAACAAACTACCAACACAACTACAGCAGGAGTCTATAAACATTTTCAAAGCATCCATTAAGCGATGGCTCATTAACAGCAGTATTTACACTTTGGTCGAATTTGAAGAGAAAATTACACTCTACCCAGATGGACTATAGAAGATCAACGTCTTCTTACTGTATTCGTGTTATTTTATTCTTATTTTATTTTATAGAATTCAGTAAGCTGGTAATATATTATACATAACTTTGTGATTTTATTGTAAATTGAAAATGTATTTTTAACAATGTGACGTAGTCTAATATAACGATAAGTTGTTAAATGACAATAAATATTGATTGATTGATTGATTGATTGATTGATTGATTGATAATCGTTTCATCTCTACATAGCTACCAAACCCTACATCCGAGGCAATCTGTTTAACATATTCTCACCTTGGTCTACCCCTACAGTTCTTGTCCTCGACCCTCCAACCCATAATTAAGCTTGCTATTCCTGGGTGTCTTAGTATGTGTCCTACCAACCTATCTCTTCTCTTCATTAGCAGTCGCCAGAAACATCTCTCCTCATCCACTAGTCTTAATTCCTCTTCGTTTGTAACTCTATCCACCCATCTGATCTTCATCATTCTCCTGTAACACCACATTTCAAACGCTTCAATTCTTCTCTTTTCAGCTGCACCAATAGTCCAAGTTTCATTTCCATAGAGTGCCACGCTCCAGACAAAGAGCTTCAAAAATGACTTCCTAATACCTAAATCCATATTCGATGTCAACAGATTCCTTTTCTTTCGAAATGCTTTCCTTGCCTGAGCCAACCTACATTTTATATCCTCTTTGCTTCGCCCATCACTGGTTATTTTGCTTCCTAAGTAACAGAAGTCTCCTACTTCCTTTAGTTTTTCACCTGCCAATTTGATTTCCTATAGGTTTCTGGTTTATTTCGGCTACATTCCAATATATATATTTTTTTACATTTATTAATTTTTATCATGAATTCTTTCCTGAAGACGGAGTCCATACCATTCAACAACTCATTCAAATCCTCAGGCGTGTCGGCCAAGATGACTATACCATCGGCAAATCTCAGAGTTGAAATTATTTCTCCTTGAATCTTCACTCCCACTTTAATTTTTTCTCCAATTTCCTTCATTGCTTGTTCAATGTAAAGATTGAAAAGTATGGGTGATAATTTGCAGCCATGCCTAACACCTTTCTAAATACCAGCTTCTCTCTCATGTCCCTCAGCTCGAATGACTGCTGTCTGGTTTCTGCATAGATTGTAGATCACACTCATATCCCTGTACTTTATTCCAATCGTTTCCAAAATGTCAAACAATTTAGTCCTATCAACGTTATCAAAAGCCTTTTGTAAGCCTACAAATGCCATGAATGTTCTCTTATCTTTCCTTAATCTACCTTTCAAAATCAGCCTAAGACTTAGCACAGCTTCACTTGTTCCTAAATTTCTCCTGAAACCAAACTGGTCTTCACCCAACTCCGTTACTATCTGGCTTTCCATCCTCTAGTAAATTATTCTAGACAGGATCTTTGAAGCATGAGTAATAAAACTGATTGTACGGTAATCTTCACACCTGTCAGCTCCCACTTTCTTCGGTATAGGGATGATAACATTCTTCTTGAAATCAGAGGGTACCTCACCTGTCTCATAAATCCTACACACCAAGTGATATAACCTGATGAGACCTTCATCTCCTATGCAGTGTAGCAACTCAATCGGTATATCATCTATGCCTGATGCTTTGTTCCTGCTTAAGTCTTCCAATGCTCTGTCAAATTCTGATCTCAATATTAAATCTCCTTTTGCATCCTCATCAATTTCCTCTTCTATTTCCATTACATTTTTCTCAATATCCTTTCCATTATACAAACACTCTTTCAAGCTTTCCATCTCTCCACCTTTTCTTCCCTATCTGTTACAGGTTTTCCAACCGAGTCCTTAATATTACAGCACTTAGACTTCCTATCCCCGAAAGTATTCTTAATCCTTCCATAAGCTGTGTCTAATTTTCCTAATTTCAGACAATTTTCTATTCCCGAACATTTCTCTTTCAACCATTTTTATTTCGCTTCCTTGCACTTCTTGTTAACCTCATTTCTAAGACGTCTGTATTCTGCATTCCACTTTTCATCTCTTACATTCTTGTGTCTCCGCCTTTCATCCATCAATTCTAGTATATCCTGAGTGATCCACGGTTTTCTACCTATTCTCTCTTTCCTCCCAATGTTTTCTTCTGCGGATCTTGTTATTTCATTCTTCAAAAGTGCCCATTCGTCTGCAATTGAAGTTTGTTTAGGGTCTTTCATTAGTCCTTTCTTTATACTATTCTTGAATCTTTCATTTACATCCTTCTCTTTCAGTCTGTCTATTGCCCACCTTTTTGGTTTATGACTTTTCTTCCGTTTCTTCAACTTTAATCTCCATTTCATAACAACCAGATTGTGGTCAGTGTTTATATCAGCACCAGGATATGTTTTACAATCCAAAATCTGGTTTCGAAACCTCTGCTTGACCATAATGAAGTCGATTTGGTAACGCCCTGTATCTCCTGGTCTCATCCATGTGTATGTTCTTCTATTGTGGTTATTGAATAAGGTGTTAGCTATGACCAACTCATGCTCGGTGCAGAATTCCATCAGCCTGCTTCCTCGATCATTCCTGTCACCTAATCCGAAATCTCCTACTATCTTCCCTTCTCTTCCTTTTCCTACCACAGCATTCCAATCTCCCATTACTATAACAATTTCATCACCCTTGACATACCTCAGAATTTCATCTATTTCTTCGTAGAGCTTTTCAACATCTTCATCATCAGCCTGACTGGTAGGCATATAGACTTGTACCACTGTGGTGCACGTAGCTTTTGTATTGATTTTTGCTACAATAATCCGTTCACTATATTGCTCATAATATTCCACTTACTGTCCAAGTCTCCTACTCAATATGAGACCAACCACTGCTTGGCTATTGTTTGATTTAGTGCTAATGACCCTATAGTCTCCTGACCAAAAGTCCTGTTCTTACTGCCAGCGCGTTTCACTAATCCCAACCAAATCCAACCTCAACATATCCATTTCCCTTTCTAAGTTTTCTAACTTTCCACTTCCCAGCAGACTTCTAACATTCCACGCTCCGATCCGTAGAATGTCAGATTTCCTCTTTGTCACTTCTGTGTTTTTAACCCCCTCTCGAGTAGTCCCCACCCGGAGATCCGAACGGAGGACTAGTTTACCTCCAGATCGGCATTTTATAAGGGAGGAGGCTATCATCACATGTAAATATGCATAGAGAGGAGCATATCCTCGGGAAGAGCATTACGGTTGTAGTTTCCCATTGCTTTCAGCCGTGCAGCAGAACGCAGTGTAGCTATTATTTGGCTTATATTATCAATATCTTAACCGTCTATAAGACAAGTAAAGAATTGATTTATTCTGAAAGGCTGCTACTCCCTTTCAGAGTAAGTAATGAGACAATTCTACTAACAAAAATACTAACCTTCCACTAACAATTAAATACCAAAATTCTACTAACGACACAATACTAAAGTTCCACCAACATCAAAATACTACCATTAAAACAGTCTGTCACCAGGCACACTCACATGCACCCTCACACATCACTGTCTAATGAAACAATGACTATATCTAATAACCTGCACTTATAAATGCAAAATAAGATATATTGGCCGATGTATTGCGCCCGATGACGCATGTTTGCGTTGATAATCGATCACAGGATCCTCGGAGAAATTGCTACTATGCTGAAGAGCAGTCGAACACCCTATAGGAAGCGGGAAGAATATTGAGCAAGATCGATTATAATTAAACTTTTATACACTTTGGATACCCCGTAAATCGTCTAAGATTTATCTAATATCATTCAGCATATTTAAGTTACGGTCCACATCGCAGAAACGCGAAACCGTAAATTTGCGCGGCTATCTCATGCATTGAGCTGACGCCACGATGAGGAGACACTACTACTAGTCGTACGTCCGAGCAGGAAAGACGTGTCAGTGACGCATAAGGATCGAATACGTGAGACTAGTGTTCCAAGTATTGAAAGACTCTTGTGAAATAGAGAAATCCATCATTATTATAGACATGGGCAACCATCTTGGTTATATGAGGACATAAATAGTAGCGTAATAATTCAAGGGACCTACGAAATATACAGAAGGGATCGGGGGAAGCGAGGTGGTGGGCTATTTGTTTGTGTGCGCAAAAATATAGCTAGTTTCTTAAAGTGGGCTGATATGGATCATGAAATGTTATGTGTACAAATTTCGGATAAAGGAAATAAATTCCCTCTTCAGGTGATAGGGGCGTATAGAGCACCGAAAGATAACTTTTATCTCCTCGAAACACTGTACGATAAAACTTGTACGGTAATGCTATGAAAAAGAGCATAATAATTGCTGGAGATTTAAACCTCCCCAAAGTAGACTGGTCTGGTGAGTCAACTAGCTGTGGTCAAGCACCGAGTGCTGCAAATAAATTCTTGGGGAGGGGGGATTTTCCCAAGTAGTTGACTTCCCAACTAGAGACAATAATACCTTAGATGTTTATCTCGTAAGGCCTGTAGAGCTGTATATTAACTGTCTGAAAGTACCAGGAATTAGTGACCATTCTGGGGTTCAATTAAATATTAGATATGGTGACATTACAAAATTAGACTCTGATGTAGCAAAAAAGGTCATATTCCAGTATCGCAGGGCGGATCAGGGCAAGTTTTAGGGGTATTTGAATGAGCTATTTGTAGGATGGGCATCGGAAGGAAATCACATTAATATCCTGTGGACTAACATTTTGAAAATTTTAAATAGCGCTGTTGATAAATTTGTCCCATTTAAATTGCTGAAACAAAACCCAGATCCTGAGTATTACACACGAGAAATTAGGAGTCTAAAACGGAAAATTAGGAAATTATACAATAAAAGACACGATAGTGACAAGTATATGTTGAAATTTAAGTCCTTATCAAGAGAGCTCGTCTTAAAAAAGAGGGCTGCTCATGACAGTTATATGCAAGGTTTACTTGGTTCGGGAGGTGATGGGTGGGAAAAAAATACAGTTATGTTAGGAGAAGAAAGGGAAATTCAAATAATTTGTCGATGATAATGTCCGTTGACGGTAAATTAATTACTGAGATACAGGCCATTGCTAATGAATTAAATGTCTTTTACGGTAGTGTGTTCAATAAATCCAATAGCTATGTGTTGGACCTTAACGACGAATCAGGGGCTCCCCTGTTCCAAATAAACCAGTCAGCAATTGTAAAGCTAATACAAAAACTACGTTTCAATGTATCAAAGGGTCCTGATAATATTGTTAGTGAAGTACTTAAACTAGGAAGAAGGGCCGTGGCACGATACTTGGAGGTGATGTTTAATGTGTCCATAAACAATGCGCAAATCCAAGATGACTGGAAAAGAGCTACGGTAGTCCCAATATTTAAGAGAGGGAGCAGACTTGAATTGGGCAACTACAGGCCGGTTAGGCTTACGTCCATCGTTTGTAAACAGTTGGAGCATCTCATTTGCGACTACTTGAGGGAACAGTGGGAAACATTATCATGGTTTAATGATAGGCAACATAGATTTCGGAAAGGTTACTCATGCGAGAGTCAGATGCTATCACTTTTTCAAGACATTAGCGAATCGTTAGACCATGGAGTTTCAGTCGACGTCGTGGTTATAGATTTTGCGAAGGCATTTGATGTTGTGACGCATGACATGCTACTCCATAAATTAGCTTCGACGAAGATTGATAGAAGAGTAATTTTATGGATCCAAGAATTTTTGACTGGTCGTTCCCAGAAAGTGAAAGTCGAAGAAATATTCTCGGATGAAATTACCGTAACGTCGGGTATCCCTCAGGGCAGCGTAATCGGAACTTTGTTATTTTTGGCGTTTATAAATGACTTACCAAATGGGATTCGCAGTGACTGTCGATTGTTTGCGGATGATTGTGTAATATATCGAAAGATACATGACTCACAAGACAATGCAGTGCTTCAAGAGGACCTGAACCAGGTCTATAAGTGGGCGATTGTAAATAAAATGAAAATAAACACAAGAAAATGTAGTCTCTTAAAAATAGGGAAAGTGCGAAGGCAGGATTTTCAATATAACATTGGCTCGGAAATACTTGTAGAAGAAGATTCTTGCAAATATTTGGGCGTTCACGTAAGGAATGATATGAAATGGAGTAGTCATGTAAGATGTGTAGTTTCAAAAGCTTACAAATCCCTGCACTTTGTAATGAGGGTATTAAAAGGAAGTAGTACCTCTGCTAAAGAATTAGGCTATTTGTCACTTGTAAGACCTATTCTGGAATATGCCTCGGCGGTTTGGGATCCATATCAAGTAGGGCTCATCAATGAGTTGGAAATGGTACAAAGAAAGGCCGCTAGATTTGTGCTCAGGGACTTTAATCCCAGGAGCAGTGTGACCCGTATGTTAAAGAAACTTGGGTGGGAATTACTGAAGGCTAGGAGGATGAAATCTAGACTCTGCGCTATGTACAACACGTATACAAATCAACCAGCATGGGGTGAGCTTAGCAAACGATTGGGAAAGCCCACTTACATGGGTAGGGGCGATCATCCTTTCAAAGTTAAGGGCCGACCACAGCGAACAAATTATGGTAAATATTCTTTTGTACACCGTGCCATTGATAACTTGAACTCTCTACCTGCCGCAGTCTTAGAGCCTTTTCCCAATCATATAGGTGTGTTTAAGAAAAGACTGACTATTTGTGTAAATACTCCAGTTTAATTGTTGTATAATTGTTATTGAATTGTTATGTATAATTATTTATTTGTTATGTATATCCAATTTGCCACCGGGGGACACACCCCCCATAGCAAATAAATGAATGAATGAATGAATCACTGCTAAATATGCAGTGGGAGTTATTGTGAACGATAATTAATATCCAACCAGTGTAATATTTTTGCCAGATTTAACAAACAGTGGCAGCATGGCGAGCACATTATAAGGCCGCATGCTTACATGCACGAGTGAATTATAAAAACTGTGAATTTTCTAAAAACTGTGTTATTCATAAACTATTTCATGTCTTGTCGAAGTGCTGAATTTTTATTTTTGATTAACTGTAAATAATTATTTCCGACCACATGCAATGTTTGCGAGTGAGCGTTGCAAAAGAAATGATAACGCCAGTGGCGGAGAGTATGGGCTAATTTGTTTACCGCACCAATAGAGTCAGTGAGCGCAGTAACATCAGTATCATGTTTAACACGAGTGAAAACCTTACCGCTACCTCCAACATGGAACCAACCAACAATCTACATCTAATGGATAATAACGACCACGCTATGGAGTTGGAGATGGATCATTAAACCACATGCGTGGGGAGCTAGCAATGGAAGGTGGCTGAAACAAAGGCAAGATGATCTAAGAACATTACGGAGACCGCTAAAACATCTCACGCCGGGTCTCGAAGTCTTGACGCTGTACTCTGTAAGTCAGAGTATGTTTCAGTAGCTATATTTAATGGGTTGGAACAGTAGATTAGTCATAAATGGTTTCACTAAAGTGCACAACATAGGTAGATTTAATATAAGCTCACGTGTGGAAAGATTTAGTTTTGTTATACATTTCTTTAACGCCAGGAAGGCAAAGTTATAATGTCCATTTCGTATCATTTCAAGACCAGTAACAGTCTATTTTTATTTGTCAGGCTGATGACATAAGAAACAAGTTCTTAACAGGTGGTAAATGAAGGCCAAGGTCGCCTGTGTGCGAGAAGGCTACTCATAGCACGGCTCAATGGATCTCAGGCAGTGCATTAAATAATCTAGAAGGCTGTGAAATTCCTAACATTATATAATCTGAATGCGGGATCCGTTATCCATGTGTTTGACAAATGAGCATCTGGAATAAAGCTTTATTTTGTTACGACAAGCCAGAAGGACATTGGAAATGAACAGTATCTTGAAACCAGAGATCGTAGGTTCGACATTATTCTGGGAAGAGGCTACATGATAAATACACAATCTCACACGCTATTTTCGTATCAGAATCCTTTATGCTATTGGAGAGCATTCTTGAAATGTGTTTTCTATACACTTAAGTCTTTGTAATTGATGGTTACAATGTGTATGATTCAGGGATCCACACTAATTGTTCAATAATGTTATTATGGTAATTTTATCGGAGTCCGTCGTAGAAGGTGGATTAATACCTCCGACGTGATATTGTGATTATTTTATGGTAATTTATGCCGGCGGTAACGAGCTATTGAAGTCGTACCAGACCGATGAAGTAAGGATTGACGAATCCATGGTTTAAGAGAGACACAGGTTGTCGAATAATAAGAGTAAGTGGAGACACAAGGTGTCCATTATTGAAGTTATTCCTGAGTGGAATGTTATGTAGTTATTGAACATTAGTTGGATTTACACATCATACATATAGGTGTGTTTAAGAAAAGACTGACTGTTTGTGTAAATACTCCAGTTTAATTGTTAGTGAATTGTTATGTACGGTTATTTATTTGTTATGTATATCTAATTTGCCACCGGGGGACACACCCCCAATTGCAAATAAACGAATGAATGAATGAATGAATGAATAAAGGTCCATAAAACTGAACAAATACATTGTGAGGCATAAATAATTGTGTAATGACTTAAATAATCAAAGATAGAATTTTGTGTAACTAAACAAATCTTATAATTCCCCCTTGAGTCTAAATATAAATAAATGCTAAAAATAAAATATTTGCAGGACCAAAAATACGACACTCAGTTATTGTTGATTTATTTTGGATACATTTCGACACATTTTGACACCATTAGTCAACAACCAATTGATGATGTGAAAACTGAAGCACACACATCAGATTGACAGCAATGTGAGTCGATGTGTGTATGTCTACCCCTTATTATTCCCGTTTTCCAACGGGGTCGGGGATGAGATGGGATGGAAGTCTTTGTGGCGATGGTTTTTACGGCCGGATGCCCTTCCTGACGCCAACCTCATGAGAGGAGTTAATGAGAGATGAAATGAATGATGGTGAACGAAATTGGGCAAGGATGTGGAAGGAAGCGGCCGTGGCCTGTCAGAAGGTACCGTCCCAGCATTTGCCTGGTGTTGAAAATGGGAAACCACGGAAAACCATTTCAAGGACGGCCGACGGTGGGGCTCGAACCCACGCGTCTACCGAGTCAGCAGAGAGCTTGGCCCCATGACCTAATGCTGCGCTTTAGCCAGCGTAGCCACTACTGTCGGCCAATGTGAGTCGATGTAATTGTTTAATTACCATCGCATTTGCAGGCTTTTCTATTTTTTTAAATATTCCTTTACACATCTGGACACTTTGACCATTTGTCGCAAAGAGTGACAAATCGAGTAGGCAGGCAGTGCCAATTGCACAACAATAGGAGTGCTGGATTATTGTACATATTTGTGTTGTATTAGTTTAATTCTCTTTTTATTCAGCAACGTTGGGCACATATTTAGAATCATTTCCATGTAATAAACGCGTCTCGTTTATTATTTAATGTTAGTTAGGACTAGATAAACACGTAAATTTAAAGATAAATGTTGGAGATGGCACCATCCTAGCTTAGAACAAATTTTCCTTTGTTATTAAATGTAAATATTCCTAGTATCTGTAAACAAGTAAATGTCTTGATTTGCAGTAAATTCCTTTGATGTTTGATCCTCCCGTAGTCATTTTCAATGTAATTGCTTAGGGCTGATCTTACGTGCCATACTCTTACCTTGTTTGTTTTCATTTAAATTTTGTATTAGGACCATGAGAGTAACTTAGATTTTGGATAGGACTTGTTTTATATTTTCTTTCAGGGCAGAATAGTATCGGACTAGCCGTTTGCAACTTTCATGCTAGGCTAGCTATCTATTCTGAATAAAATTTATCCATGATGTTAACATAAGACTGACCTCTCTTTCTTGCTCAGTTTTGATATCGATGCATTCCTCTGAGCTGGTTAAGAATCGAACCTCACCAATTCCCGATACCCCCGAGTGCAAACTTTTGTGCGAAACCAGCCTATGAATGTGTCGTCCCCAATACTTGTGTGTTAACTGGAAGAGGGTCTCGGAAGGGTCATTTGAAACCGATGGCTCTCCGAAACCTTCGGCCAGCGGGCACAGTATTATTGGCCAAATTCATTAAAACATGCACAATATGAATAACAAACTTCGCTTTTTTCTTCAAAGTACAAAATTTTGCATGCAAAAAAGATACATGAACGTTTCTTTAAAATTTCCATTAAATAGAACATGGATTTGTATGAACTTCCAAGGTTTACTGACAATTATCATCAAGGCCATCAGGAGATAGATAAGATATTGAAGACACGGGAGAGAGATCAAGCAGAACTAATGAAGAGCAGTGGGAATATTATAAAGCACCAGGGTGCTATGCTGCATTTGAAAACCATTCATATGTAGAAGCCAGACATGAAGAAACCCTCACCATTCAACTGAGTGAACTTACCTTTCTGGGTGGCCCAGAATTCTTTCTTATAGAGATGGTACACCATAGCATGAGCTTTGAGAATGGTACGTGTCACTAGGTAATCTGCCCTCTGATCTCCCAACTGGAGGCAAGGCGCAAACAGCTGCTCATTGACATATGATCTACTTATATGGCCCGGCTCGTTGAATGTAATCCACCAACTGACCTGGTGAAATGAACATCATGCTTTTCATACCCATCTTGCAGAGCTAGACACTGTACATAACATAATATTACAGCAAGAAACCACAATTGATTGTTATACTGTGCGTCCGCAAAGTCTCTCTCTGCAGCGGCGAGCTATGCGTGTCTCGCCTTTCGGGACGTGTTAGGTTGGCAGCACATTCATATCGCTGTATACGCTAAGTCTCACCGTAGCGGTTGGCATAAGCATGCACTTGCTCTGTGTCGACATCCAACTGGAGTGATAGGATGGGGAATACCGGTTCATTATTGCCGACAGCGAGTGCCTGTGCGTGACAGTGTTGACTCTGTAAGTTGCGTTCTTGTCAAGTTCTTGTGTAAGCTGAGTCTAGTGGGAATGCTTACTACTGAAGAGCATGTGGAAGAGGTTTTCCGTGCCGTTGTAAACTTTACGAAGCACAGTGTGATAATAGTGAGTACCGTACATATAATTGCATTAGACTACTTAATTTAATGTAATATTGTTTTCATGAATGTACTGCAAAATTAACGTGTCCCGCAAGGCGAGACACACGCTGCGGAGAGACTTTGCGGACACACTGTATCATTTGGGTACGAAAAAAAGAGTATTTTAGTTGTTGTTGTTAATAATTTAACTCAGGATCTTTTGACACGTTGGATATCAACCCCGTGTAGTTGGGTGTGTGTTGAACTTATCTGATAACCTGTATTTATGTAATGACTGTAGTAGTGTGTGTAACTGTATTGAGGATAGGGTTGAGATAGGTGCCCCGGGACTTGAAGTAAGGTATGATCCCGGCATTTTCCTGGAGGGTGTGTGGGAAAACCACACTCAGGATAGCCGCTGTCTGCGTCGGGATTCAAATCTGTGATCTCCGGACTTGCTGCAGCTGCCCTCGCGGCCGTGTTACACGATTTAATGAGCACGGCTACGCTATGGTGATGAAGTGACAAGATGTGGAAATGCTCTTGATACAGGCGTTGAGTAGCTCTGTCTTTTCGTCGAGCTTCGCCCTAAATTAACAACATTACACCGACAGTAGTGGCTACGCAGGCTAAAGCGCAGCGTTAGGCCATGGGGCCAAGCTCTCTGCTGACTCGGTAGACGCATGTGTTCGAGCCCCACCGTCAGCCGTCCTTGAAATGGTTTTCCGTGGTTTCCCATTTTCAACACCAGGCAAATGCTGGGACGGTACCTTCTGACAGGCCACGGCCGCTTCCTTTCATATCCTTGCCCAGTTTCATTCATCTTCATCTATTCCACCTCTCATCCCGACGCGCAGGTCGCCCACGGGCGTCGACTAGTTTTGTAGTAAGGGGGAAAAAATCATCAAACTCACAGGAAAAATCGACAGACAGCAATATGTGGATGTACTGTAGTAATCGTATACTTAGTTAATACAGATAGGCTCTCCTAGGCTTTAACAAGATTTATAACTTAGGAAGCCATCTCCTGTACTTGAATGCTTAATTTACATGCATCTTTGTTCTGAATCTCATCCGACGCTTTCTTATTCCACATTGCCCTGATGGTATTAAAATATTTTGCTAATTGACCTGCTTTCCCCCATTCCCTTTTTAGTAATTTTATTAAAGTGTGATACTCATTTTCATTTTCTATTCTGTTTAGATGTGATTTGTCTACAAACTTTGCTCTTATCGTTTTAATTTCCTTGCATTCCCTGATCAGGTGCGCTGCACCCATAACCTTCCCACAAAACAGGCAAATGTCCTCTTTTCCTACTTCTCTAAACGCTTTGTTCTTATACACCCCCCTTAACCACCAAATTATCCCTCTCATTTCTCTTTTCATTAGACATTGAGGCTTTATGCTCATAAAGTTCCTTATTTCGCAGAACTCCGTTAAGGTTTTCCTACTGGTGCACTCTTCTCTTAGCACCTGCAACTCTACGTCAATAACCCTTCTACACACTTTTTTACACACCCTACCTTCCTCTCTTTGTAAGTCCCTATCCCATAGATAACCCATTCCTAATCTTTCTAGTACACGTCTTACCCCGTCCACCCAGTAGCCCTCTTGCTGATGCTTCATTTGATGCAGGTAGGCTACCTTTAGCATTTCACCCCCTCCACCTGCTTTTAAACGAATCCAAGACTTTATGACCTTTTTATGATATGTTGTCTAATGCTTACATCCTCACACAACATTCTTGCTCCACAATTCGCCGTGCAACTAGGTAGCCCCAAAGTTATCTTGGCAAACCTACTTACAATACTGTCCAGGGTTTTCGTTCCTTCCTCTAAACCCCAAACTTCCACTCCATAAAGTGATCTTGAAACGATGAGTGTGTTAAACACATTCTTATACACCTTGTAGTCAAGATTCGGTAACTTACGCTCTAACACTTTAACACTCGCCAATGCCGCTAGCCCTTTCGATTTTGCCCTTTTAATTTGTTCGGTCCATTTTCCATTACTCGCCATTATCGTCCCTAGATACTCAGGTTTTTCACCGTCTCTAATTGTGACCCATACATGACCCACTTTTCATTCTTAGCCAGTTTAACTCCCTTTTTGCAGACCATAACTTTGGTCTTACTCGGGTTAATTTTTAAGTTCCAGTCCTCACAGTATTTCACAATCTCGTCAATACTATATTGCATATTATAGGGTGTTAGAGCAAGCAGAAGGATGTCATCAGCAAAAGCTAGGCCCGGGATATCATAATTGTCCAAGCAAGGGTTGGACCGTTGCGCAAAGCCCTTTGAATCGAAAATATCGTTGATAAATAGCACAAAAAAAAAAGGACCGGGGATAATTTGCATCCCTGTTTTAATCCTATATTAGACTTTATCTCTCCTACAATTACATCATCTTTAGTTTTAATTGCACATTTCACTTCGGAATACACATTCTCAATTGCTCTTATCATTTTATGTGACACCCCGATTTTTCCCAGTTTAGCTATGACAGCTCCCCTGCTCACTGAATCAAACGCCTTCTCCAAATCAATAGCTGTGATATACAGCTTACTTCTTTTCCTTCTTATGTACTTGTCCATCACCGTTTTCACCACCATTATATTGTCACTGATCCTCATCCCTTTTCTGAACCTTGTCCGGAGTCTCGAGAACACCGAACAGCCCTCTGCCCATGCTATTAAACGCTTGGATAAGACTTCGGTGTACATTTTGCTCAAATTATCAACCAAAGTTATGCCTCTATAGTTGCCTGGGTCTAGTTTGTCCCCACGCTTCTTATATATTGGACAAATTATCCCCTCCTGCCACGCCCTCGGAAATCTACCTCCTTCAAAAATCTTGTTAAAGATTTTTACCAAGCTGTCCATCATGAATCTATTGTTACTCAACTCTTGCCAAAATTCATTTGTTATCCCCGAAATAGCACCTGACTTCCCTCCTTTACTTTTTGCCATTACTTCCTTAATTTCCTCTATCGATATGACTTGGTCCAGCATAGGCAGAGCGGCCTCCAGCCCCCTCGGGACGCCAAACTCATCTCTCTTCCTTCAATTATCTTCAGCATTTAACAGATTCTCATAATATGCAATCCATACTTCATCACTAATAGAGCTCCCCCCCCCCCCCCCCCCACCACTTCTGCGCCCCCTACAGTAAGCATTTATCCTGCTCCACACTTTCCTACAGTCGTTAGCTTTAGAATCCTTATTTAGTGCTGTTGCTTCCTTACCCTGCCATTCATCTTTCATTTTGCAGAGCACTTCCCTATATTCTTTCCTTAAACGACAAAATTCTACTCTTATCGTATCATCCCCTCCTCTCTTGTATAACTTCAGTGCCCTAATAACTTCGGTTTTCTTCCTTCTACAAGATTCATCGTACCATCCTTTAATTCTCCCTACTTTTCCCCTAGCCTTCACGCGCATTTTCCGCCCGGCCATCATAATCGCATTCTCAATCATACGTATTACCTCTTCAATTTCATCATTACTGATCATTAAACTTATCCCTACCTTTATCAGCTCAAAATTTTCTCCCTGGAAGTATTTCTGGAACTCTCTGCAGTTTTCCTCCCTCCATCTGAATCTATTTACTTTTCTCTCTTTAGCTTTAACTTGTGGGTTCCCTTTTGATTTTGATTTTGTCACCGCTCCCAGCATATTGGCGACAATTGGTAGGTGGTGTGATTCCCCCCATTCTTCAACAGTGAACCTCTTAATTAGGGCTAGTGCTCCTCTGGAACATATTGCTAAGTCTATTACACTTCCTCCAATCTCTGTTATATATGTCAGGTTACCTCCTTCATCCCCCACACAGACACCATTTAATATATATAGCTCTTCTGCACCACATAGTTCCAAAATCTTTTCCCCGTTCTTGTTACATTCCTTGTCTTTGCTGAGACTATCCCCACACACGGCCTCGGCAACCCCCTTGCTGTAAAGGGGCTTTCTGTCTGCAACCCTCGCATTGAAGTCCCCTAAAAGCACAATCTCTGCCTTTTTCACATATATTTTGAATTCTGTTTATTTCAATAGCTAACTCATCGAAAAAGCTTTCTCTTGCATACGGGGAATTCTCCGGAGTGTTGTAGACAAAGCCGAAACATACCGTTCCTTTCCCCTCCCCCTAATATCTGTTTTTACCCACACTACTTGTTCCTGTTCTGAACTAATAAATTCTGATAATTCCCTCACCTCTTCTTTAATTAAAACAACAATTCCCCCCGGGAACCTACCGGTACGAGCTTTCCTAATCTTAGGTTTTGTATATATATTGAAGCCATCTATTTCAACCTCGCAACCTGCAGGGAGCCAACTCTCAACAAATCCTACAATCTGCATATCTTCTATTAGGGTCAAAACTACATCGTTCCCTCTCTTATTTAAAAAACCCTCTATATTTACGCTAGCAATATTCCAGTTTAGTTATTTTTTTACCCCTACCCTCTTCGCTGGCGGTGGCTTTGCTTCTAGTAACTCTAGCTTTCTCTAGCTCTAGTATACTGCCAGCTGGGGAAGAAATGACCTCCTTCTCCACATTAAACTGCTCTGTCAAGTTTTTCTTGCCCCAAAGTTCTTTTAGACTAGTAACTCGTTGTTTGACAGTCTCACCTTTCTGCAAACCACCCACTTGTCCGGTGTTCCTGGCGCTGACGTTAGTCGTTCCTGCTCGCGCCACTTCCGTATTGGACTTGGAGGTCGATGCTCTCTGTTGAGTCACCACCGTACTTCCCTCTGAACCGACAGCTGCTTCCACCTGGTTGCTAGGTCTAACTGTCTCCTGTTGCTGTTACTTCTCCATATCCTGAAGTTGTGCCACTGTCCAAACCCGATCCCAGTTGTTGCCCCTAACCGCCAGTCTATTGCCTTTTACATAAGCCTTGAGACCCGAGTTTCTTGCCTTCCTTAAATGAAACTGCAAGGTCCGTTGCTCGCTTGCCTCTTCTTTACTCATTTCTCTCCTTACCCATATCCTCTCCCCTTTCAGGTTCCTTGTGTTCGCCAGAATTCTGTGAGCCATCAGCGAAGAAACTAATGACACTTTCACGGGCCTCGTGCCCTTTCCCCGCCCTATCCTGGTCACATTGTCAATCTCTGAAACTCCAATGTTTATCCGTATGCCTTCACTAATCACTCGGAGCACCTTGGATATTAGATCCTCGGTGCTTTCATTGCCATCTTCCTTTATTCCGTAAATGAAGACGTTTTCCTTTCTCTGATCCAGCTTGGTCTTCCTTAATTCATTTACCTCCACCTCTAATATCTTCACCTTTTCTCTTAGGTCTTTTATCTCTCTACTATTCTCGGTCAGCCTTTCTGTCACTATTCCCATCTCTTCTCTTATACATGTCTTCATCTCCTTGCATTCCTTACATTGCTCTCGAAGAATGTCCCGGATCTGGTCATTTTGTGACACTTCCTTTACAATTTCCCTTATTTTTTCCATTTCTTGCCATCCCAGCTGACCAGGCCCTGGGTTTGACTCCACTCCTCCAATTAATAGTAGCGTCGCCACAACCAGCGCTACCATCCCCATCGCCAAAAACCCCCATCTGTTCAGTGACGTTGCCCACTATCACTTTTCCGACACCGAAATCACAATTCACTCTAGCCTGCCAGCGGCCGATGACCGCCCGGTACTGCTGAACAGCGATTCCCATTCTTCCTTACACTTCACTGCACGTCTATTCACCTTGCTTGCTTGGTTGAAACTGGGCGTCGACTAGAAAGACCTGCACTCGGCCTCTCAGGAGGCCACACGACAACAACAAAAAACTTTACGGTGAACTCTGCAAACATGTATTCAAAAACATCCTGTGCTATACCGTCTTCCTCCAGACCTGAATGACAAGTGACGTGCTGTGCGAAGCAGTAAATCAGATTGTGAACAGAAGACAACAGCGCCCTCTGTCAATGTTCGTTGCCCATCGCACAGGGAAAAGAATCCCTCTCGGCACGCCGGAAGGCGGAGGTAGATTTCACTGGGCATAGAAAAGTATTTCCAATTCACTAAATTTGCCAATTGTTGTAGCCCTACGTTTCCATGAAGCCCCATCTTAATATAATTCCGAGAACATTTTGCTCATTTCGTGGCGTAAGGGTGGGTCATATCAAAAATTCTTTCCGACAAAAGTTTTAGGTTCTTATTAGAGGACTATTGTCCATTTTAAACGGTTTTGATAAAATTTGCCTATTAAGGGAGGCATGATTTTCTCTCCAAATACTCCATTTTTCCCACCCCTTTGGTCAATGGTTGGAGCTATCAGAAAACTTTACTGAGATAAGTTTTGACCCTTATCCGAAGAATAGTAAGAACTTAGAATGGATTAGATTTTTAACATATTAAGAAAGTTACAGCGATATTTCACTTTTTAGAAAAAGCCCCCCTTTCCATCCCCTTGCTTTGATTTTTTTCATTAACAAACTCCAACTTGATTTTGATTCGTTGTAATTTATGTGTAAGGTTGAAAGTGATACGTTCAAAATGGTGGTAGTTATTAGGTCCACAAGAAAGTGGCATAGGCTACATATACAGTATATACAGTGTATAAATTATAAATAAACTTTTGAACCGACAGTGGTTTTGGGGTCTGGGGGACGTGAAACGCAAAGATTAGTCGAAATTTTCTGTAAGTAAGTCGCAATATGGTAAGTTACCCTTTGCAATAGGAAGCTTTCTAATGAAATCTACCTAATAAGCGGAAAGATCATGTAAACCACATAGGTGAATATCAAGATGCGAAATTTATTCGACCTGTCATAATTGTAGCATTGAAATTATACGTTTTTGGAGACTACCTACCAAGTCATCTCTACAACCCCTAGATGTGTGTAATAGAAATTCTGAATCGCCCTGTATATTGGGTACTGGTATTATTAATGCAATTAATTACGGAATTAGGCCTTATTTTTTAATAAAACTTGACGTGAAATACACGTCGTACTTCTGCTACTGTTATTTCTTACAGACAAGAACATTATTAATACAATGATCATTGCATAACGCCTCGTGGGTGTGTATTCCACCTATTCTTAGAAGTCGTCACAGAGATGAATATTACTGAAGAAGTGATGGATGTATTGACGCATGTTATACCAGTGATCCCCCACCCCACGGCATAGGCGTGCTCGTTAAGTCACTGACCACGACCGTGATGGGGAACTGCAGCAAGTCCGGAGATTGGAGGTTCAAATCGCGGTGCTGGCATCGGCTATCCTGAGTATGATTTTCCCCCAGAGTTTACCCACACTTCCTCCAAGCAAATGCCGGGATACTGCCTTATTTCAAGTTCCATGGCGCCTACTCCATTCCCAACCCTAATAATTACAGTTTCACACACTACTACTGACATAAGAAAAACACAGGTTATCAGAGAAATTAAACAAACGCCTAAATACCCGCGGCTGATGACCAATATGTCCGAAGTCTCTTAAACAAATTAGCAACAAACAACCAGTGATCCCACTTCGCACAATGCACAGACTGTACCAATATCGATAGATTTAATACAAAATTGTACAGGTTATTTAAACGGTGACGGCTTTCAAGATTATACCCGGATTTCGTCATTTACGTAGTCTCGCAAGAATACAGTGCGCCGGATGGTTGTTCGTTGTTCGTTTTGTTGTCTTTGTTTTCTACTTCGTAAATTGGCTACCGTCAACAACTAACTAAACATCTATGTTATTTTATCTCAAATATTTTTGATATTAGTAGGCACAGTATTTGGACGGGTGTATATTGCCCGCACGACTACAAGTTTATCCTTGTAATGAATACATATATTGTTGTTGTTGATTCAGTTAAGGGCTTTGTGATATCATGATAATGTAACCTCGTGTAGTTGCGTGTGTGTGTAATTGAGGCTAGGATGTGGATAGGAGATGGTCGTGGCCTTCGATTGGGTACCATCATGCATTTACCTGGAATAGAAATGGACAAATCACGGAAAACCACTTCTTGGTTGGTTCTCTTCCCAATTCTGCCTCACGAGCCTGAGTGGTTCCCATTCCTGCCTTCAGATCAGAATAAAATTTGACCATCTCCTGGTGTAGTGGGTAGCTGTCGCCCCGGAGGTCCGGATACGATTTCCGGCTCTGCCAAGGAGTTAAATTCTGATCTATGGGTTGGAACGGGGTGCACTCAACCTCGTGAGATAAACTGAGAAGAGGTGGCTTTGATTCCCATCTTAGCCATCCTGGAAGTAGATTTTCCGTGGTTTCCCACTTCTACTCCAGGCAAATGCCGTGATGGTTCCTAACTTAAGGCCACGGCCGCCTCTTTCCCAATCCTCTCCTGAATTATAAATACACACACGACTTCAGTCAACACAATAGCACAGGTTTTCAGCCAATTCATTCTATCTATCTGTAGGATGCATACACAAAAGTGCACGGGGCTAAATGACCACGATGTCCAAGCCCCTTAAACGAAACAACAGAAACCTTTTTTAGGAAAAAAAATCATACCTTCCTTAATAGGCACAATATCAAAACCGTTTGAAATGGTCAATAGTCCTCTAAACATTACCTAAAAGTTTTGTCTGAAATAATTTTTGATATAACCCACTTTTACGCCAAGGGATGAGCAAAACGTTTTCGGAATTATAAGAACATGAGGCTCTTCGTATGATTAACATGTGAAACTTTTGTAGGGATACAACAATTGACAAATTTAAGAGAATTCGAAATATTTTTCTTTGCCCGGTGAAATCTACCTCCAACTTCCGGCGTGGCGAGAGTTTTTTTTTATCTCATCCCATTAATTCACAGCATGATTACTTGCGTTTCAATTGTAACGAGCGTCTTGCATTTTCCTGCGCAAACGTACAAGCTCGAATAACTCTGTATTTATGCATCTCCCTATCCATATTGCCATAGCCTTTCTTTCTGCTCCTTATATGAGAAATCCATTCCTGAAGTTTTCCCCCTGAATTTTGAAACACTCTGTATATCGTATGGAGGTAGAATAAACTCAGTTGAAATACCACAGATACAACCTGATCTGACGTCCACACTGCACGCCAACCGTAGAGCTTGCAAGGACACGTTCCAGAGGCGCGCGTCGAATCGTGATGAAAAGTTATGACAGTTTATTATTTTTACCTTAAAAGAGGCAATGTATGAACATAAGACGATACAAGGATCGACTTATTTTCGAAATCAGCAGAACAAATTCTTTCCAACAAGCCAAACCTTGCTACTCTACTCGTACACAGATTAAACTGATTGTAATGATATTGTGCTAGGGACTAGGACACATGTCCTCTCATTTATCACGTGCTTTCTTTTCATTTATGTTTCACTGCAAAGTAAAGCATCAAACTGATGCCATCTCAAACTGATTATTTTTGTAAAAACAATATAAAAAAATAAGTAAAGAGAAAGCGTGACAATACGCGATACCTTGAAATATCGATAATACTCGAATATGTCGGAACATAAGGTAGGCCTACTTACCTGATCCCCCAAGTGTGTGAAGAGTACACGAGCATAATCCAAGAAGTAATCGGTCATATAAGAATTAGTCCACCCTCCTAGTTCATGTAATTTCTGTGGTAAGTCCCAATGGTACATTGTTACCTAAATTGAAGAAGATTGTATTTAAAAGCAAACAAGGAAAATGATCTCATCGCCCTAATTACACTATGTTGATTACTTCTTACCACGGGTTGGATGCCATTCTCCAGCAGCTCCATTATCAGCTTCTTGTAGTAATTGATTCCAGCCGTACATATGTTGTCATCACGGCCAGAAGGCAATACTCTCGACCAAGATATCGAGAAGCGGTATAAATCGAACTGCAAACCAAAAGTATGTATTACTGTAAGTACTCACATTTCTACCCGGCGTTGCTCGGCCCCTTGTCTCCTGACTCTCATATTTTCGGCCTGTGGCCTGAAAAATAATAAATCAATTTCAAGATGTTTACTAACTCTTTCTATTATGGGGTTTGAAGCCATTTTCAGTGTTGCCTTGGTAAACAAAAGTTTGGTGCTTTTCAGTCAGTCAACACGATTGTACCCAAATGAGATGGATTATTCCCTAATCCTGAAAAAATGTACATAAGGTAAATCTCATTTGGGTACAATCGTGAGAAGCATCAAACTTTCGTTAACTCTCTGTACTTTTATGTGTAAGGAGCCAACGTGAGAAGTGCAATGGCACTACTGTATGCTTATAAGCCAGCAACGGATATTGCGGAATGGATTAATTAAAGTAGGGATGATCTAATCGAGAATAGAAGAACAAAACAGGCTGGAGTTCAAGACAGTTCGTAGTAGGGCTCATCAATGAGCTGGAGATGGTACAAAGAAAGGCTGCTCGGTTTGTACTCAATGATTTTAATCCTAGAAGTAGTGTAACTCGAATGATAGAAAAACTAGGGAGGGAATCTCTGGAAGATAGAAGGACGAAATCCAGACTATACGCTATGTTTAACACTTACACTAATTGGCCAGCATGGGGAGAACTAAGCAAATGTCTGGGGAATCCCACCTACCTGACCAGGGCAGATCATCCACATAAAGTTAAGTGCCGATCGCAGGGTACAAATTATGGGAAATATCTTTCATTAATCGTGATATTGATAATTGGAACTCATTACCTGCCACAGTCTTAGAGCCTTCCCCCCAACATATTGATGTGTTTAAGAGAAGACTGACATTTTGTGTAAATACTCCGATGTAATTACTGTAGTTCCCAAATAGCGACTTGTGTACATTAGTGTGTTTGATAATAGTGTTGGTAATTTTCTGTAAGTGTACAATTTTCCACCGGGGAATTACCCCATTCTGAAAATAAAGTAAATGAATGAATGAATGAATGAATGAATGAATGAATGAATGAATATCAACACTATATTGATGTATTAAATATCAGAAATGTTGACTGAGCAGTATGAAGCTGTCTGATATCAGGAACACGTCAGTTCGTATTGCTGGGAATGAGACAGCTGCTGGCTATATTATTTGTGCAAAAGAAATGTATAAAGTTAACTGAAGTTTCTTTGACTGTGATGTTTAATATAACACCATGTTTGGTAATTCAAGAAATGGGTCATGGCCTAGGCGCGAAAACTGCCGACAATGACGGGAAAATTAATTTAACGTATTTATCAGAGAGATATATGCACAAGGGACATAGGTGACCTGGTCAGAGTTCTTGGCTATGACAAGGGATCACTAACAACCAGGCATCCTGAGCCGGGAAAGGTGGCCAATTCCTGTCCACCCCTCTTCCTACCAAAGCATCTGGAATATTTCCATTCGGAATGACGAGGTTACAAGACCTCGTACCAGACTTTGAAGTTCTTGGCAGAGTCGAGAATTGAACGTGCGACCTTCGGGATGGGAGCTAACAATGCAATCCACTACAGCACGAGGAGGTTTTATAACGTCTTTGGCAGAGTTGCTATACCTACAGCATATTGTTCTCCCTGGGATGTAACCTTCATAGCATTGGAAAGGTCATTAGAAATAAGATAAGATTTTGTTGAAGAAACCCCTTCTCTTTCTCGGGAATAGTTAAAGCAAGGTACTATTCACAACCATTGTGCTCAAAAGAGTATATAAATATCCAGTAACGAGAAGTAGGTCTATCTCGACAGGTTAACGCTAGATATGAGTTCAAGATATTTAAACGGATCAACATTTTGACAGCAGTAATATCTGAAATTACAAGTAGAAAACGACCTCCTGTCGTATCCTAGAATCAAGCTGCGATAGACAGATTCCTTCCCACGATTCTTGATTTCAAACAAGAGTAAATAAATAACAGAACAAGTCATGGCGTACTGCAGAAAATATAAAAGACTAAACACTTAATTTCAGTTGTCATGACAACGTATAGTTTCCTCACTTTCCTGGTTAACGAGCGGCGACTCAAACGTAAGGCAGTAACACGCGCCGACAATAACCATTGTTCGCTAATGACCAATAGCTGACGGTCGTTGACCAATAGCATGCTTCCTCTATCACTCCACGTGGACTCTTAAGTCCCGCCCTGGTGGCTAGCTTGTGTCTCCGACAGGTATCAGTGTCCATTGTTGCACATCTGCACATAGTTCTGTCCAGTCTCGCTGCTTGCTCTCAGTGGCTACGGTGGAAATTCAACAACGCTGTGCCTCACGCTGAAAAAGTCTTGGCTTCAGACAGCCATGGAATGTAAACGTATCCGCCCAGCTAGATTTCAAAGGCGAGCCGCTCGTTAACCAGGAAAGTGAGGAAACTATAATGTAAGGTGTATCCCATATACCAATTCATGATCATTTTTATGACAGGCATTGAAAAGTAAATCTTCCCGTACCGGTATCCCCTTCATCTCAATACATTGGGGAATAAAACCCAGCTCATTCCCTGAAAATGTCATTAAAATCGATGGGGCCATTTAGGCACCAATCCTGGAAAACCAACAGACAATCAGAAACGTTACTTTATAAAGAGATGTGGCTGGAGATGGCGAGGCCTGTTGGTTGCTAGTCGAGTCTCCGTAACTCAGTATATGAAGAATAGGACATCTTATCTCATGGAGGTTCTAACTCAGGATAACTCAACCGACCTTGGTTCTGAACAGTGTGCAAAGCACAAAGTAGACTGCAAATAAGGCGGCCAAGCTGGACCATAAACCCCGTAAACTCTGATCTTCGCTCTTCAATGTGCATAAGCGAGCTGAGTTTAATGAGATTACTAGCAGCACCTTATATTCTCTTCGCTCGCATAGGCTATACGTTGTCGGTGGACAAATGGTTTCAGTGACATCCAGGCCTAGACTAACCTTGGTGGACCAACTAACCAATACAATACTCGGCTCACACATGCGCATGGGAGAGTGCGGATCAGGGTTAACGCTATATTTTAATTATTATATTGTCACACGTGGATTCTATCTATCTGACAATAAAGAATACATACTTGTAAACATACAGATTGCCCCTTTTTGCCCAAATGATTCTTTATCTCGTCAATAAAGTTTCCTGTGAGTGGCACAATAGGGCCACTGCTACGTTATCTCATACTAACTAAACATCATGTTTGAGATAAAAACCTATTATTTCTGTGAATGGATATGCAAATCGATGGTGGGAATACAATACCTCGTGAGCCACCATTGTGCTCCTTTTCAATCTCTTCCTTATATCTACAGTATATATAGTATACAACCTCTATCCATACACTCACGTCGAATTTTATATTTAATGACCAATGCCCTCTCCACACTGCCATAGAAAACTCAACTTTAATAACAACATTCGGCGGGAATATATATTCACACCATGACAACCTACTCGGAAGGGAATGAAAAGTCACAGCATTATGGCTTACAACGTCCTGCAATTCCACTATATAGGCTGACGCGTTTTATACGGCCTTAAGTTTCAATACTTAGATCAAGCCAGTTTAGACGTTAACACTTATGTTACCTCATTTTGAGTATCGTATTTAAGGTCGACAATATATAGAACACTTTCAGGTAATTAACGTACCTGTACATAATTTAGTCCTGGTTTTAACTTTTAACTCTTTTATATGTGTCCCCATGGATGCCATCAGTATGAATAACATGTCAAAATTACGACAATTTGTATAATTTCTCAACGAAAGACTTTTTAAAGGGAGCTATGGAGCAACCCACTTCAAGATTAACGTTTTCCTCTGCCAGACCGAATAATTGAATATATAAGGATATTGTTGTATGTAAATGTCGTATACATATCTGCTAAACCTAAAAAGAAAGGTCTTCAGTGAACAAGATCTGATGATGTTCGTCTGACCAACGAAACATGTCATCCAATTAATCACCCCCCACCCTTTCCTTTTTGTGAAGTGGATGTTGTTGAGTCTTCAGTATTTTGACTGGTTTAATGCACAACTCCATGCCAGATGCCACCCTGTCTGAGATAATCGTTTAACTTCGGCATAGCTACCACATCCTACATCCTCTTCAAGTTCCTCTCCCCGTTCCATTACATGATTCTCAATCTCCTTACGCCTATACAAACACTCAATGTAAGCTATCCATTTCTCAACCTTTTCTTCTCTATCTGTTAGAATTTCTCCATCCGAGTCCTTAATATTACAGCACTTGTTCTCTCATTTCCCCCCAAAGCACTCTTAATCCAACTCGTGCTCGGTGAAAAATTCCATCAGCCTACTTCCTCGACCATTCCTTTCACCTAATCCGAATTTCTCTACTTACTTCCCTTTCCTATCAAGCATTCCAATCTCACATTGCTATAACATTCTCGTCACCCTTAACATACCTCACAATTTCATGTAATTCTTCGTACACTTTTTCAACTTCTTCATTAGCTTGACAGGTAGGCATATAGACTTGTACTACTGTGTTGCACGTAGGTTTGTATTGATTTTAACTACAATAATCTGTTCACTATATTGCTCATAATATTCCACCCACTGTCAAATTTCCTAGGAAATATGAGACACCCCCGCTGTAATCTTATTTACTTTGCTCCACGTTGAGCGTACAAATGAAATGGGTTCTATAGCACTCACTTTTGCGTGACAAATATACTGTTTTCTACTAAGATATGTTGTTTTAATGGGCGCCAAGACCTCAACGCTATGTTGAAATCTAAATTTGTATTTAACAACACCTAGCTCTGGTAGAACACCTTCAAGAATCTTTACTCTCAGATCGTGGTATGATTGGATCATTAACCCAAAAAACAATTGTATCAGGAGAAGGAATTGGTCTATATCTAATGCTACCTACTGAAAACAAAGATTGCATGGTTAAAAGAAATGAATTTATTGTATAGAAAACAAGTATAGCAAAATTAATAATAATAATAATAAGTTTGAATTTAAATTGGAGCGTTGCGATTTAAATATTACCGCTAGAAAATTACGTGAAAACGGAGTCGGATAATTTACTGATTTTACTCTTATTCCCAAGCTATGAATTTACTGAATTACTGAATATGAAATAAAGAAAGACGAGAGATTGCGTAGCTATGTGTCATTCGCGCTTACCACTGGAAATTGCCGTAGCATTTCCCTCGTACTGGATGTTGAAGTGAGCTTCCCACAGCCTCCTGGATGTCGCAATCTTCTTCGTTGTTGATGATATATTTGTAGATATGAAGATCTATGGTCCGTACATCGGAACCAACACGTACAACCACAATGGTTAAGTTTCACAAAGATAGTCGCTAACTCCACTGAATCTCGGAGCCACTCCTCGTGCAACCATACTGGTTAAATTTTATAACGATAGTCCCCGTTTCCACGGCACGCCAAACGATATATGCACCCGCCGCATCCCCACTCTTCATCCGACTTCTAGCTTACGTTGTCTCCACTGATTGGCTGCACGCCACGCGCTACATCCCCACTCTGGCTCATTACACTCGGCGGTAGGGTGAAGTCGTTTTCCGTTCCATACATCCGCCTTTTCGTTAAGCTGCAACGCAGGATTGCGTCATGCTTCCCGACAAGATTAAGCCTGTATTTGAATTTCCAGTGACTCATGTCTCTCAATATACCCTAACTGACGAAACTCCGTTAAATTCCGTAATCATATAATTTTCTATGATATTGTCGTTCGTAATAATTTGCTTGATAGTGTTTTCTAAGACATAGAAAACCTATCTGTATGTTTATAATTTTATAAAATGCTCCGAAAAAAATACCTTAATAATAATTATAATAAATTAATAATAATAATAAATTAACATGAAAAAATCTCTTGGCTGAACAATTTGCCGCGTAAATAAATATAGAATGGCTTCCTACTGACTTATGCCAGTGGCATGAAAACCCCTCGAAAAACACGTTACATATTCGCCTCGGATCATCGGATGATTTACCGTGACGACGGTCCATTATCCGATTATCCCAGACACGTTAATAATCCCCAACCAAAATACGTATTACATAAATGAAATCACCCTAAATTACAGATATATACACTCATAATTTTTCTTCACGCACTTTGCGTCAAAGTTTGTTGTCACTATGGATTGCCCTTTGCAACCAGTCCAATGTTTTTCACATAGAATAGTGTTCCACGGATATTTCCGCCTCTCAAATTTCTCTATGTTGGAAAAACAGACATAATTACTGTGTGAGCACTATGTATATGAGGTCACATCACACGCATCAAGGTGTTCTGATATATGTATATCTCCCTAGAACTTCCTAATTTCACTGGAGGTTCCTTCCTTATTGTGAAATTAAATCTCACTGATCACTGAGCACACGATCACACTATTGTGGCAGTGCCTCGTGACCATAATACTTAATCTCTCTTTAACGTAAATTAAATTAATATTGACTTCTGAAAAAAAAATTACATATAACACCAAATATTTCTGTGCCGTAATCGCCCTGTCTTGTTAAGTTCCCGTAGACCATATTCTACTTAATACTAGTTCTCAACACAGACCAGTTCTCCTCACACAAATAATACCTTTGTACAAATTACCTTAAATTACACACTTACAAATCTTACATGGCGAGGCCGTAAACAGAAATCACGTGTGCTGTTATGTATGAGTTTCATGAAGGACTGTCTCGCCTTCTGATGGCCCATCTTTTGCCTCGTGGACGCCTTAAGCAAAAATACCCTGTTCAAGCGCTCACCCATCTCTTGGAGGCAAATGGGAATTCACCAGCGCTACCAAATTCTGGCCTTGGTGTATCGAGACATTTTAGTGCTCAAGAGCATCCGACAATCCCGTCATATTTCCCTGTACCTTAAAAACTCTCATTTACTTACATACTACCCCCCTGTGTGACTTCTGATACGCCTGCCTTGAAGACCAGATCTTCCACGCACCAAATACCACACTTACTCATTTGATAGGCTGGCTCGCCAGCTAAACACACTCACTTTATGACACATATTTTCGTAGACTATGTATATTATACGTTCCGTATAATCTGTTTCCCTTACTATCCTCCAGCACATATGCTGTTTTGCCAATACGTTTGGAAACTATAAATGGGCCCTCGTAGAGATAAAAGAACTTGGACATGACTTTCTCTAGCTTATTTGACTGTTTCGGCACTCTAAGTAAGACTCTGTCTCCCGGCTCGAATAGGTCAAATTTAGTTTCTTTTTGTTGGCGAATTCTCTTTTGTGCTGATTTAGATATATTCTGTTTCGCCAACTGGACAATGTAATCCATCCCCGGTTGCTTACCCTCATTTAATCCCAACACCCTCGCTAGTTCATTTTGTGGTCTTTCTGAAGTGAACTTCGTATGGCGTCAATTTCGTGCTCTCATGCTGGACAGAATTCAGCCAAGTCTCGACCTTGGGAAGATGTCCAACCCAGGCCGTATGCTTGTCATGCACTAGAGTCCGAAAAAGACGAGCCACTTCCCTTAATGGACGCTCTGCAGAATTACCCTGAGGGTACCTTACAGAGGAACGAACGAGTGTTATACCAGCTTCCTGCATACTGGTTCTCCATTTCTTTGCAGTAAACTGTGGTCCACTGTCAGATAGTATCCTGAGAGGAAGGCCAAACTCAGGTACATACTTATTAATGACCAGACGGCTACACGCTAGTCCCGTGGCATTCCTTAGCGGATATAGCTTGACATACTTATTAAAGCGTCAATAACTATAAAAATGTACTCGTAACCGTACTGTCCTTTTACGATCGGGCCAAATAAATCCACACACAGTAGTTCGCCGGGACTACTGGTGAGAACTGCAGATCTCTCCCCCACTAAATATTTAACTGGATATTTACTCCTTTGACAGGTGTCACACTTAGCTAAAATCCTCCTAACATCCCTTCCCATTTTACTCCAAATGAAGTCACGACCAATTTCATAGAAGACCTTGGCAGCACCAAAGTGTCCTAATTCCCTATGAATGAACCAAATTAGCTCCTCCCGCAAAGTGGCAGGAACACATATTGCCCACCGATTATTCCTACATTTCCGTGCAAGAAGCCAATCCTGCATCTTGTACGTGAACCGTCCTACTTTCACATACTCTTCGTCACCTATTTCCAACCTAGCCAGTGGCTCCCCTAACTTAACGTCATCATGTTGCTCCACTAGCATATTTCTCAGTGTCTGTAACGATGCCCTGTTGCTACTGTCCACACATGCACATATTAAAATACCGTCCTCTGCTTTAACCACAGGATAATCCCTACATAAATTAGTGTCCCTTGATAGCATGTCTGCAAGAATGTTATCTTTACCTTTAATATATTTTACTGTGAATTCGTATTCCTGCAGAGCAAGAATCCACCTACTAACTCTGTTAGAACTGAGTTTACAAGTCCTCATATACAGTAATGCATGGTGATCTGTATGGATCTCAAATTTCCCCCCTACTAAATACATTCTAAATTTCCCTAAACTGAAAACAATACCTAAAAGCTCTAACTCAGTAATCGTGTATCTTTTCTCTGCTGCAGTCAGTCCTCGCGAGGCTAAAGATACAATGCACAGATTACCCTCATCATCTTTCTGACATAATACTCCAGCAATGCCTATATGTGAAGCATCTGTCATAACCACATATTCCTTATCTTTTAAAGGATATTTCAGCACTACAGCTTTCTCAAACCCTTCCTTTAGCGCTCTGAAAGCCTGATCATGCTTGGATTCCCAACTCCACCGAGTCCCACTTTTAAGCAATTCCCTGAATGGTTCTACCAACCCTGAGTATTTAAGAACAAATCTCCTGAAAAAGTTGCAAATTCCCAGGTAAGTTTTTAACTGTTTAACATTCTGTGGCACCTCTGCGTTAAGTATCTTATTAACCCTACTTTCCTCTGGTGTCACACCTCTACTCGACACTCTATGACCTAAAAATGTCACTTCTGACTGACAGAATGACGACTTAGACAGCTTCAAAGTGAACCCTGCCTGATCTAACTTCTGAAAAACTATATTTAAATGACGTAGATGCTCCTCAAAACTGCGTGAACTAATTACCATATCATCAATGTAAATGGTTACAAACTCTCCAGTGTCACCCCCTAATGCGATGTTTAAAGCCCGAATTAAAGCTGCTGAACTACTCTTTAACCCATAAGGTGTTCTACAAAATTGATAGAGGTTATAGTTATGACTAAAAGCTGTAAATGGTCTATCTTCGTGCATAAGTGGTACTTGCCAAAAACTGGAACTCAAATCTACACAAGTGAAATACTTCTTCCCCTCAAATGTTTGCATTAATTCCTCTATTGACATAGATTTCAGCTGATCTGAACTAATTCTACTGTTAACCAAACGAGCGTCTAAACAAATACGAACTGTGCCGTCGGTCTTGGGTACCGTGATCAAAGAATTAACATATGGACTGTTAGCGTGCTCAATAATCCCATCTTCAAGCATCTGATTAATTTGTGCCTCAACTGCACTCTGATAAGCGAAAGGTACAGGATATCTATGTCCTGTGAATACTGACCTATCAATAACGTTCAATGAATGTGTATAGCAATTGGCCATACCAATGCGATCCTCAAAAACTCTCCTATTACACATCATAGAGCCGAACACATTGTTCCACCTCTATATTTCCCAGAAATGCAGCATCACGTAACGAGTCCTCTAGACTTCCGTTCGTAATCACACTGCCCACTAAACATGGAGAACCCCGCTCTACGGCTGGCGATATCTCATTTAAAGTACAAATCACACCTACAATACTACTTCTCTGAATTTGGTCATTGAACGCTACTTCTACTTCAGAATCTCCCCATTTAAATTTCAAACTCCCTACATCATAACATAAGTTACCAGACACTCTACTTAGCCACTCTGAACCCAAGATAACACTGAATACTAAATTTGGAATTACAAGGCAAATCTGCTTCTCTACATGATTATTAATTTTAATGTCTACTAAAACTTGCTTAGAAATTACTTTAGACCTCTTCCCAACAGCTGTGATAACAAAAGTGCTTTTAATTGGCATCTCCTCAAAATTTACTCCAATTCCTTTCATTTTATCATAAAATGCACTACTTATGCAACTCTTCATACAACCACTATCAATTAAAACATCTGTGTACGCCTCGGACACGTTAAATTTAACTATGGGGCTCTTACTAGCCACTTCCTGAATAATACCTTCATCATTTAGCTCATGTAATAATTCATTTCTTACATTTAGGTCATAGGGTTCCTGTATAAGTGTATGGACCGGGCATGTTATAGACTGAGATTCTGACCTTACATCGCAGCCTGGTTCGTGTTTAAAGTATTGCTACCGCTTGGTGTAGTACTACTGACTACTGCACTGGTCTGGTTGTTCTGGGTTGTATTAACGGTATCTCTCCGTCCGTTATTACCATTGGGTTGATTCCCTCCTTGACCCCTGTTCTGGTAATAATTATTATTATTATTCCGCCCTTGGTTACCCCTATAATCGTTATTTCGGCCTTGATTTCTCCTGAAATCATTATTTCTACCTTGGTAGTTCGTACCAAACCCATTTCCTCTGTACTGGTTATGCTGATTATTATTACTATTTTGGTTCCCCCTATTTTGAACGCTGGCCCCTTCGCCACTGTTCCCTTGAACTTCCTGGTTCCTATTCTCATTAGGCCTGTTATTATTGTTACCCTGGTTCCTACCGAAATTCTCCTCGTAACCGCCTCTTCCCAGAGCATCGAATGTACTCAATAAATTCTCCACTTGTGAGATAGATTTAACATTTTGGATACAGGCAGCTTCTTTGATTCTGTATGGAAAATGTCTTAGTAATAGCCTGACTACATCACTCTCCTCCTTCAAACCATCTAGATATTTGCACGTTAATACCTGTCCTAAAAAGTACTCGGTCATAGTGTAGTTGCCTCTCGGGTTATATTTCCCACACACAATTCCCTCACGATGCTGAGACTGAATGACCTCATTCCAAAATTTCTCACAAAATTTAACTTTGAAATCTGTTATATTTTCAAAATTGTCTCTGTAGACAGCAAACCAGTTTCTTGTCTCCCCTACAAACGCTTGCTCTAAAATTTCAACTACCTGGCACCACTCAACACTACCATCTTCCAGCCTCTCCCCGAATTTATTTTCTATAGTATTCATGAACTCCATTGGACAACCCTGCCGATTACTAAATTTGCCTAGTTCTATTTCCCTGTGTGTGCTATTCACATAAACTGGCCTACTCTGGCTATTTTCCTGCCTAATTCTAGCTTTCAACTTCTGTTCTAACTCAGCAATTTTCTCCTCAGCTTTTCTTTCGATATTAGTTACAGTTAACCTAATGCTCCCTTCCGATGCTTCAACTTTACCACTTAACTGAGCTTGTTTCTCACTAATCTCATTAATGCTTTCCTTATTCCTCTCCCTTAAAGTATTAACTTCAGTGATTATTTCTGCATGTACTTTATCAATTCTTCCCCCCAGCTGTTCTTTAACCTCTTTAGTTGCTACCTGACTTTTGTCAATTTCTCCCCCCAATTGCTTTTTGACCTGCTGTGTTTCCAGTTGCACTAGTTCTTTTAAATTTTCAGCCTGTGTACTGATTCTAATTTCTAACTCCTCCTGTACTTTTCCTAACTTTCTATCTACATCTGCAATAATCTCTTTAGCTTTTTCTTCCATCACCCCTCTGATTTCTCATCTAATCTGCTCAAATTTCTTATCTAATTTGAGATTGTTCTCTTCAAATTTCTCATTTAATTTATTGCTCACTTCCTTACTGTTTTGTTCAAGTTTAGCATTATTTTGTTCGAGTTTAGCATTTAAAATTTCAGTACTCTCTCTATTTTCCCTACTGTTTTGTTCAAGTTTAGCATTTAAACTATCGCTCAATTCCCTATTACTCTCTTTATTTTCCCTACTATTTTGTTCAAGTTTAGTATTTAAAGCTTCAGTACTCTCTTTATTTTCCCTACTATTTTGTTCAAGTTTAGCGTTTAAAGCTTCAGTACTCGCTTTATTTTCCCTACTATTTTGTTCCAGTCTAGAGTTTAAAGCATCAGTACTAATTTTGTTTTGTTGCATAAATTGGAGAAGCAAACTCTCTAACCCTGCTTGACTGTTTTGATTACCCCCCTCAGTATCGGGATTTACCTCCGACATCCCTGTACTGCTTTCATTTCCAAGACTAGCCATACTGCTCGTATCTTCACTATCCAACTGGTGACCACTACGCAACTTCATCTCTTCCTCAACACTGCCCATGCTGATACACACCGATAAATGAAAAACCCCCAAAATACAGGCACAGAAATATATACCCTTCTCCTTCCACAAATGTTATTAGGTTTTCAACCCCACGTTGGGCGACAAATGTAATCTTATTTACTTTGCTCCACGTTGAGCGTACAAATGAAATGGGTTCTATAGCACTCACTTTTGCGTGACAAATATACTGTTTTCTACTAAGATATGTTGTTTTAATGGGCGCCAAGACCTCAACGCTATGTTGAAATCTAAATTTGTATTTAACAACCCCTAGCTCTGGTAGAACACCTTCAAGAATCTTTACTCTCAGATCGTGGTATGATTGGATCATTAACCCAAAAAACAATTGTATCAGGAGAAGGAATTGGTCTATATCTAATGCTACCTACTGAAAACAAAGATTGCATGGTTAAAATAAATGAATTTATTGTATAGAAAACAAGTATAGCAAAATTAATAATAATAATAATAAGTTTGAATTTAAATTGGAGCGTTGCGATTTAAATATTACCGCTAGAAAATTACGTGAAAACGGAGTCGGATAATTTACTGATTTTACTCTTATTCCCAAGCTATGAATTTACTGAATTACTGAATATGAAATAAAGAAAGACGAGAGATTGCGTAGTTATGTGTCATTCGCGCTTACCACTGGAAATTGCCGTAGCATTTCCCTCGTACTGGATGTTGAAGTGAGCTTCCCACAGCCTCCTGGATGTCGCCATCTTCTTCGTTGTTGATGATATATTTGTAGATATGAAGATCTATGGTCCGAACATCGGAACCAACACGTACAACCACAATGGTTAAGTTTCACAAAGATAGTCGCTAACTCCACTGAATCTCGGAGCCACTCCTCGTGCAACCATACTGGTTAAATTTTATAACGATAGTCCCCGTTTCCACGGCACGCCAAACGATATATGCACCCGCCGCAACCTCACTCTTCATCCGACTTCTAGCTTAGGTGGTCTCCACTGATTGGCTGCACCCCACGCGCTACATCCCCACTCTGGCTCATTACACTCGGCGGTAGGGTGAAGTCGTTTTCCGTTCCATACATCCGCCTTTTCGTTAAGCTGCAACGCAGGATTGCGTCATGCTTCCCGACAAGATTAAGCCTGTATTTGAATTTCCAGTGACTCATGTCTCTCAATATACCCTAACTGACGAAACTCCGTTAAATTCCGTAATCATATAATTTTCTATGATATTGTCGTTCGTAATAATTTGCTTGATAGTGTTTTCTAAGACATAGAAAACCTATCTGTATGTTTATAATTTTATAAAATGCTCCGAAAAAATACCTTAATAATAATTATAATAAATTAATAATAATAATAAATTAACATGAAAAATTCTCTTGGCTGAACAATTTGCCGCGTAAATAAATATAGAATGGCTTCCTACTGACTTAAGCCAGTGGCATGAAAACCCCTCGAAAAACACGTTACACCGCGTAGACGTTGTTTGATTATTGCTGATGATCCCATAACCTCCTGACCAAATGCCCTGTTCTTCCTTCCAGCGCACTTCACTAATTCTAACCAAATCTAACCTCAACCTATCCATTTCCCTTTCTACGTTTTCTAACCTTCCACTGCCATTCAGACTTTTAATAGTCCATGCTCCAATCCGTAGAATAGCAGAAGTGGATAAAAAGTGTATAATTAATCCATGTAATGTTCCCCAGACCAGCCACGGCGGCCGAGAGCGCTAACGTGCTTACTCGTGCCTCACTGGCATCGTAAGCCACAATGCTGGTTTCCATTACTTTCCTTGTTGCTGGTCACAACGCCTAGACATATGAGGATGGACATTACACCGAGCATACTATTTAAAGTTGAGTGTTCTACGGCCTCGTGCAGAGCACATTGGACAATATATACAAAGTTTGTCGGGAGTATAAATCCACTCATCACTAGGGGTTGTACACTAGACATAAGAGATGGAAAGGAGCGACATGGTGACGTGCGAAGTCTGGCATTCCCACCGTCGATATTTCAAAGGTTAAGAGAGCTAATTTAGGCATCTAAAGTTGAATATTTAAATTATACAAGTCCAATGACTATTCATAAAATTCCCGCTACTAAGAGGGAGGAACGCTGGATATCACTTAAAATGAATGAAGAAGTACAAGTACCCTAAATATCTACATATCATGCACACATCTTACTCTAACATTTTGATAATCAGCACGTCCTCCTTGTAGCAATGATTTGAAACTTACCCCCATCTCTTTGATTATCCGTACGTCCTCCTTGTAGCAATGATATGAATCGCAGGCTACATCTCCGTTCTGACCATCTGCTACCCACTCAGGATGGTTGTGTGTTAAATGGTCCCAGATACTCTCTCCCTTCCCTGCAAGAACATTAGTACACAAAACATACAGTGTTAAAATCTTGAACTCAATGACTGACTTCTTATGGCACAGCGGTTAAACTGCTCACCTCCCACCAAGGCGGACCGGTTTTGATTCTTGAGGTGAAATGTCACGTCCAGCGGTTCGGATTCCTCGTAAAAAGAAGGCTCAATGGATTTTGGTCGTCAGACAATGGTCACCTAAACTACAAGCGACCTTCCTTCCTTGGCTGCTCATATGGTGGAGTTACTAGTGCCATCGCCGTCTATAATTCTCAAGCGGTACTGTTGGTAGAACTGGCACACAGTGGTGAATTCGTAAGGTGTGTAAACAGGCTAAGTTCACATGCTAACTTTTGTTGATAATTACCGTTTATTTTAATAAGACAGCGTTTAAAATCTGACAGTATTTACTCTTTCAACACTTGTGAAATTTCTCGTGGTAAATCAGACCTGCTGAAAGTTGTAGAAGTGAGTATTTCCCGTATTAAGTTGTATGTATAACCAATGCCTAACAAACAAATTCTTCACTAATATTTGATTAAAATATTTCAAGATGCCAAGGAAGTGTTTTGTACCCTGTTGTGAGGAAAATTATGCCAGTACTGTGGAATTAAATAGTTACGTTACTACGTTTTCCTTCCCTTAAGACGAGGTAAGGAACAGGCTTGGATTCCTGCCATTCCACGATTGGTTCCAGCATCAAGTGTTTGTGCACACCAGTTGAAGGAAAAGATGTAATAGATTTTGAAGATCGGTTACAACCACATGGCACAGTTACAAAACTGGCTCTGAGATCCCCCAAACTAAAAGAAGATGTAGCGCCCAGGAAGTTCCCGAATATCCCTTCCCACCTTAGTATTAGTTCACCAATTTATCTCAGAATCATTGTATGTATTGTGCCTGTTAGAGGAGGTTATTTCGTCACCAACAACCGTGCGTGGCCTCCCAGATAACCCCATTCTTCAAGCACATTACCGAAGAGGATCGGAATGCACTTCTTGTGGGGCTAGCCGGCACAAGATTCGAAATCTCAAAGGATCAGGTCCCCAGCATAAGCAATGTCAAAGACACCCACAAAACACAAACTAAGAAATGAAAACATCCAGGCTTAAGTAAAATTCGTGCAATTATTTATTGAAAAATTCAAACCCCTATCCTACCATCGGAGGGTTTGACATCGGCTATTCCGCAAGCTAATAAAAAAACATTACTAACTAAATTTTATTAACCCTCTCGACATGTCCTAATTACATAAGAAAAAGCAAAGCTTGGGACGTGGAACGAAAAACATCCCTGATTGAAGATACAAGCAAAAAGAATGATGGTTATAGAAAGAGAACATCATCTGAAAAGAATATCAAATCATGACAACAGATCTAATTATACTGGTACCACTCCCATATTTACAGTTAACGTTACCTATTCTAGCTAATCCTGGCTGATTCTAACCTACGGCGATAAGGGTTCGTACAAGCAAAAACTAAACAAAACTAGGATAACAGTCATCTTTTACAATCAGTAAATTAACAATAGCTGTACAATAAAACAATTAGAAGTTACAGCAGGGCACAATTGATTACACACATAATAAGGAATACAACACAAAATCATTATTAGTATCCTGCCTACAACAGAATGATAACTGCTTGTTAGCATTCGTCATCTAAAGTGTACGAATGAACAACTAACTGCACTGTCAAAACTGTGTCTCACCATGAGGTCACTGCGGCCCCCGAATTACAAACTTCTGGTTAGCCGCTGATCTCTGTCAGTCGAAAGTAAACTGACTTCCTAACAATTCCTTCAGGAATTACTTGACAAGCGGTATGCGTCGGTCAGCTGTGATTAAGAAAATCAAGATTTAACAAACGGTTAATATTTAACATGTATTTTAACATCATAGATTTATATAAATGCATTTTTGTGATTTAGAGGGTGATTATTACAATCGTCGGATTAAGTGATCATTATTTATGACGAATGACCATATGACACAAGGCTTCTAACTAACTAATGAGTTACCTGAACGGTACTCACAACAAAGTAAACAGGTGATTTGCAATGTCCCCAACAAACTAATCGTAAGTCTATAAAAGATGCTTACGAGGCGTGTGACCCGATAAGTCACCACAACGCCTTGAGCTAACTAAATGGCTCCAATAACACATAAACAGGTGACAAGCAATCTCACTAACATTCGAAAGCGATCCTTTGGCTTCTGAAGCACACAAGTGAAAGACCTCGGTCAGTCTGGCTCGAAGCTATTATCTGCCAGCAAGCACAATAACACGGGCTATAAAAGACTCCGTTAACATACGATCAGTAATCTAAGTGGCTCTGTGGCTCACTAGAAACATCCTCGGTCAGTCTAGTCCAAAACTTAGATCTGCCGGCCATCTCAAATATCATAATACTTCACGTGTCAACACACGGACAAAAACATTCACATAATGTGAGAAAAACAGCCTATTTAAAATGTCTGGTTCATCTAATGAAAACTCATCTTATCATATCATAGAAATAACCAACTATCATTCGCTTACAACATGTGCGAAAAATGTAATGTGGATTCATAACTTGGGAATCACCCTGTATCAAAACAATTGATAACGGTTGTTACTTGACCTTCATAAAGATCTAGCATTCACAAGCTAGGCTTGATTGGAAAATACCTAACAAAACACGTGTAAGAAGTGTGTGTCATTGAGTCGTAGTCTCATTGGAAATCACCGTTGGCTTTCTGGGTAATATTTGAAACGGGATTCATGGCCTTCAGAACATCTATCATCTGTTCTGTCACAGTTCCTATCATACCTCACTGCATGTGAGTTCATTGCCTTGTAGCAAAGTCCTTAACTGTTTCAAATACATGTAGGGTTCACAATATAAATGTTCACTGGTGACCCTAGTACACACTTGAGTAATGTTACTCTGTAATAGTACATAATGCGAAGTTGTAGACCTTCAGAAATAAATTACAATGATATAAATGCGTTGTTAAAGCAAGGAGAATAAAACGAAAGATATTCCTCTCCTAAGAAAGTCTTAGAAAGAAATTCCACGCCACTGATTAAAAATTGGTACAACCACGTGCGTACAAGCACAGTAAATGATTACAAATGGATTAAACACCTTAACCTTCTGGCATTAATTATAAATGATACGATTATCATGTAATCGGGGTTAATGTGTGCGAATACTAGCTACACTTATTACAATGATATACGATTCAGCTCGAATCTCGTGGCTTACAACACCACTCAAAAAGTATTTACAATAATCGAAGTGAGATGAGTGATCCTCCTCATCTAAACGATACGCCCGGACAGTGGCGTACTAAAACAGTACAAAAATGGAGTTCAAAAATATAACATACAATTCAGCATCAGCTGTTACGGAAAAATTACTACTCCTCGTTTAAGTCATAATCTGGGTTTCCATGAATTGGAAATTCACAATTTACAATATTGCACCAGTGTGCGAACACACCAAGGGTGGCTAACCATTAGCTTTTGAAAACAACGGTGTGGAAGCTCATGAAAACTGAAAATCACCAAAGTTGGTGTCTGCAAGAAGAACACCTACCTACATGACTGTTTTCATGAACGGTTGCTAGAACTACTCCACCATGACCTATAACCTGAAGAGGAGAATTAAATGCATGACTCACGGCGTAAGTTGATCACCTCATCCATAAGGAAAATAATGAGGGGTACTTCCTTTCCTTGGAACTTGGGAAAAGTTCTCCGTTCTGCGTGTGGCCATGAGCAAAGACCATTCTCTCATGTTCTTCCATTCTGCAATGCTGTCGGGTGGTCGATGTCCCATTCATCGAATAGCTTAGGCCATGTTGAACAGCATGGTCCAAATGATGAAGATTCTCAGTACGTGGTGCGGTAATAGCATGTTGTAGTTGGTGAAAATACGATGTTTTAGCACAGAATTTATCGTGGCTTCACAGATCAAAACGGATTCTACACTTTTGCAGATTTGTACAAAAATGGCCATGTGTCTGCTCACTGGTTTTAAGATACGTGTAGTATCGTGCAACACAGATTCTATTATCTGAAAAATTGTAATCGTGGATTATCACTTCAATCTGAGCACTAAAAACCTCGGCCTTTGCACGGCTCGGATGTGCGTCGTAATATTGTAACTTTAGCTGTATAATTCACAGTATAACTTGGATTATTTCCATACTTGGGAAATTTTATTGAAAATGCACTTCTGCCATGTGGTAGGAAAAATAGACCAGGTGTTTGGTCTGAAAATGTTGCGTTTCGCAATTTTCACAATTTTCGCTGAAAATATAGTACTTATGGTTGCCACTGGCAATTTACAATAATCACCAGCACACTTGTGCTAAAATAATACTCGATGCACTCTGATATTTGTAAAAATGGACATCTTGGTCCTACTGATACCCTGTTCTTACAGACCAATCGATGAATACGTGCGTACCCTGTCAAACGCACCAAAGGGTATGCCTCTGCATGGAATCTACTGTTCCGGCGTCGATGCTTCCTGAGTCGTGCAGCGACTACATACTTCCTATTCGCATCTCTGCGATGTTATACCTTTATCATAAGACAATTAAATAATTATTAGGCCAACACATCGTGGCAAATTATGCAGAATGTCTGTAGATGATACGTTTAAACTTGCACATTAAAGATACAATCTTTAATATTGTAGAAAAATGATTTGGGGCATCTGAGTTAAGTCAAGAGTGCCACTGAAGCTAGAGCATGCTTCCTGGGCGCGTTCTAAGTTTCTCAGATATAAAAATACATAGCTCTCGTAGAAATCATCACCAGCATGAGCGAATACGGGCTCATTTGCCTCCTCGTCGTTTCAATTATAAATGCAGGACAGGCATTTTTATTTGCTCAATATTCCAATTCAATTCTGGTGATATTTTTCCTCATATTTGCGGCGTCATATTTTCCAATACGCTCGCCAGTGTTCAAATCGCTTCAAGTACTCGGTTCGGTCCATAATAAAGGGATACAATCTTGGCATATATCCGTTCCATAGGGTTTGAAATTCCTGGACGTCTGATTAATACAAGGTCTCCCTCGATGAGTGGTTGTAGTCTTAATTCGTCATTCATCGTTCGTCGTTCATCATTCGAAAAGAAATTCAGGCATCCAGGGATCCATCAATATCCGTTCCTTCTTATCTCCTCCAGGCGTTGGTCTCTGGCGGCGTCCATCCCGTCGGTTTTCTCACGGAGTTTCTCGTCGGACATTTCTGGGACTACTTCGATCTGGTGAACATCTGCCACAACAGACTGGCGGTTCTACTTCTTACGAGAGTCCTCCCTCGAAGTTCGAGATAAGTCTCTCTCTTCTTTATTTCCTTGTTTCCGGAGTTGCGCAATGTATTCCTTGATCTCCTGCGCTCTCCCACGCTAATCTCGATCGACTTGGGATCTGTGATCTCGCTCTTGCTGATACCTGGGATCACGATCATGACGATAGCCTCCGCTATATCTGCAATCTCTTCGTATTTGGCCTGAATTGTGGTTCCGAGGAATAATGTCATTTCTTCTTTCATTCGGGTGGCATCTCTCGAAACGACGTTGCCAATCCGTGAGATTGCTCCATTGTCGATTTTGATCGTAGGATCGCCGGTTATAGTTTCTCCAGTCCGGTCCTGTATTATTCCTTTCATAACGATTACCAATGTTTGACATGGATGCAGTCGTCTGACTGACCTTGTCGACAGTCGTTAAATTCACCTGTCTGGTCTCGTTTCTGTGCTCTCCACGTGGCCTATGTGTAACAAATTGCTCATGGCTTGAGTCAAGTCGTCGTAAGATCCGGTCACGCTGGACGAAAGAAGTAGCGTCTGCGGCAATTAATAGTCGTTGGACGTCTGCAGGGCATTGTCGTATGATCGTCTGAATTAACTCAGTTTCAGACAGTGGAAAATGAAGACACCTAAGTCTAGCGAGTTGTAATACAAAGTAATTTGCATAGCGAGTTGGCTGAGTAGAGCTGTACCGTTTTGTGTACATCTCAGCTGTGATACTCTGCTGGATGTCGCTTGACCAGTAGGTTCATAGTAAAGCTTCTCTGAAGCCATGGTATCCGCCGAATGAGTTTCTAAACGCTCGGAACCAAGTGCTGGCTTGGCCATCAAGCAGCCTTTCAATGACCCTTAATTCACGTTCGGGTGTCACCATGGTGTCGCGTAGATAAGACTCTACATTGGCCAGAAACTCTACTGGAGTTATGCCTCCTCCGGTTCCTGAGAAATGAGCAGGTTGCTCCTTTCTTGATCTAATTATCGTAACGTTCTGGTTCGTTGGTGTTCGCATCGGCGTAAACGCGGGTGGGCTGTAATTTAGCTGATTGGGTTGCTCCATGGGTGTAGGGTAGCAATTTTCCATCGTTGTTGTCACTTTCGCAGTTGTGGAAATATGTTGAGTTCCAACTGTTTGTGTTTGTGATCTAATCTGACTTGTTCCAAGGGTGGACGTTATTTGACGAAAATTCGGCCAGTAATGTGACGTACTGGGCTGTTCTAAGGTAGTGGCAGGACATGCCTCAGTAGTCGTTACTACATTCTGTTTCATTGTTGACGTTGTTACAGGTTTGAAAGTAGGCGTAGTTGTACAGGATGTAGTGTGAGGTTGAGCTTCAAGTCCTTCAATTGATCTCTGCTCGAGCTGTTGAATCTCTGGTGTATTCAGCGGCTCGCTTACACTCAGAGTATTCATTTGTAATTCCAACCTTTCAATTTTCCCCTGAAGACAATCGTCTTTCTCCTTGACGGTCTTCCTGAGATGATAAATCCCGGCCGTGTTACTCTCAATGCAAATTTTCTGCTCTGACATGTCTCTCTTGACAGTATTTATGTCAGGAATCAGCTCTTTGTGATTCTCATGTACTTGACTTTTAAAGTCTTCAGCGTTTAAAGTCAACTCGGCAACGGAACCTGACCATATCCTTAGAAATCGCTTTGACGTTATTGTGGACGGCGACTGCAACTCCCCTCATTAACCTCATACTAGTGTCAATGACGGTTACCTCGTGTCGTACTCCTTCGTTGAAGCGTTGGTTTTCTTAGATTTGCCCCTCGACGGCGGAAACTCTAAAAGTCGAGTTGAGCCCTAACGTTCTCTATCATTAGCTGTAATTCAGTTTTGCCCTCGTCAATTTTGTCATTTATTCCCTCGATGCTCTCGTCAATAGCATCTAATAGAGTCTGCATTTCCGTACGGCAAGTGGTTATATCGGTAGATAGAGCTTGTAGGCGTTCATTTGCTTCCAATTGATTTTTAGTCATGTCGGCACGAACGGTAGCTAAACCCCGTAATAAATTATTATTGGCTTCCACACGATTGGTTTCAATGTCTTCGCGAAGCTCAGCTAATGTATTGGTATTAATCACCAAAGTGGCATTAGTGGCATTTAAATCCGCCCTAGCATTGGTTAAGTCACTCCTCACATTGGCTAAAGTCTCATTAATTGTGGCAACATTAGTGGTTAAATCATTTCTAACATCGGTTAGATCACCTCTAACCTCAGTTAGGTCACCACTTAAAGTGGTGGTATTACGATTCAAAGTATTAGTATTGTCGGTAACTTCCCCTCGGGCTAAGTCCAAGTCACCTCTCACCATGACAGTGTTCTCGTTGAGATCACCTCAAAACACAGCGATACTCGCCTCCATATTGGCGTTCATCTGGGCCATCATTTGGTCCAATAACGCTCGAAAACGCTCCTCCTCCATAACACAATAAATCAGTATAAGAAAAGAAGGAGACATCTAAACCTAACTAGCACTACAAAAAGGAAATGATCATGGTGGAAAGTTTGTCTTTTTAAATAAACATTCACGAATACTGCTGGATTTGACGTCTAAAAGTTTCTACATGAACACTAAAACAACAACAACAAGCAAGCAAAATGCAAGTTACATTTACTGAGGACGAATTACAGGCAAAGTCAAAGTCATAATCTGAATTTTAATGTACATTAGTTGTACTTCGCCCCAGGGTCTGTTATCTAAAAGAATGTCATGTGGCCAACTGCACGGCTGTACGACCTCTGAAGTTCGTCACAATCCAGTCAATTTGCCAATAAATAGTCATATATGATCCTCTTTAAAACAACATGGAGTTGATGGCCTCCATGTCCAAATCGGCCACTACGGTTGGGCGCCAAAGATTAGGGTATGTGCCCGTTAGAGGAGGTTATCTGGTCACCACCAACCGTGCGTGGTCTCCCAGATAACCCCATCCTACAAACACATTGCCGAAGAGGATCGGAATGTACTTCTTGTGCCCAGCCGGCACAAGACTGGAAATCTCAAAGGATCAGGTCCCCGGCATAAGCAATGTCAAAGACACCCAAAGAAATGAACCCCCAAAACACAAACTAAGAAATGAAAACATCCAGGCTTAAGTAAAATTTGTGTAATTATGTATTGAAAAATTCAAACCCCTATCCTACCATCGGAGGGTTTGAAATCGGCTATTCCGCTAGCTAATTTAAAAAAACATCCCTAACTAAATGTTATTAACCCTCTCGACAGATCCTAATTACATAAGAAAAAGTAAAGCAAAGCTTGGGACGTGGAAGGAAAAACATCCCTGGTAGAAGATACAAGCAAAAAGAATGATGGTTCTAGAAAGAAAACATCATCTGAAAAGAATGTCAAATCATGACAACAGATCTAATTATACTGGTACCACTCCCGTATTTAAGGTTAACGCTCCTATTCTAGCTAATCGTGGCTGATTCTAACCTACGGCGATAAGCGTCCGTATAAGCAAAATCTAAACAAAACTAGGATAAAAGTCATCTTTTTACAATCAGTAAATTAACAATAGCTGTACAATAAAACTATTAGAAGTTACAGTAGGGTACATTGGGATTACGCACATAATAAAGAATACAACAAAAAACCTTTTTATTATCCTGCCTACAACAGAATGATAACTGTTTGTTAGCATTCGTCATCTAAAGTGTACGAATGAACAACTAACTGCACTGTCATAAACAGTGTCTCACCATGAGGTCACTGCGGCCCCCGAATTACAAACTTCTGGTTAGCCGGTGATCTCTGTCAGTCGAAAAGTAAACTGCCTTCCCAACAATTCCTTCAGGAATTACCTGACAAGCGGTATGCGTCGGTCAGCTGTGATTAAGAAAATCAAGATTTAAGAAACGGTTAATATTAAACGTGTATTTTAACATCGTAGATTTATATAAATGCATTTTTATGATTTAGAGGGTGATTATTACAATCGTCAGATTAAGAGTTAATTATTTATGACGAATGACCATATGACACAAGGCTTCTAACTAACTAATGAGTTACCAGAACGGTACTCACAACAAAGTAAATAGGTGACTTGCAATGTCACTAACAAACTAATCGTAAGTCTATAAAAGATGCTTACGAGGCGTGTGACCCGATAAGTCACCACAACGCCTTGAGCTAACTAAATGGCTCCAATAACACATAAACAGGTGACAAGCAATGTCACTAACATTCGAAAGCGTTCCTTGTTGCTCCTGAAGCACACAAGTGAAAGACCTCGGTCAGACTGGTTCGAAGCTATTATCTGCCGGCAAGCACAATAACACGGGCTATAAAAGAGTCCTTTACCTCACAATCGGTAATCTAAGTGGCACTGTGGCTCACTAGAAACATCCTCGGTCAGACTAGTCCAAAACGTAGATCTGCCGGCCATATCAAATATCATAATACTTCACGTGTCAACACACGGACAAAACATTCACATAATGTGAGAAAAACTTCCTATTTAAAATGTCTGGTTCATCTAATGAAAACTCATCTTATCATATCATAGAAATAATCAACTATCATTCGCTTACAACATGTGCGAAAAATGTAATGTGGATTCATAACTTGGGAATCACCCTGTATCAAAACAATTGATAACGGTTGTTACTAGACCTTCATAAAGATCTAGCATTCACAAGCTAGGCTTGATTGGAAAATACCTAACAAAACACGTGTAAGAAGTGTGTGCCATTGAGTTGTAGTCTCATTGGAAATCACCGTTGGCTTTCTGGGTAATATTTGCAACGGTATTCATGGCCTTCAGAACATCTGTCATCTGTTCTGACACAGTTCCTATCATTTCTCACTGCATGTGAGTTCATTGCCTTGTAGCAAAGTCCTTAACTGTTTCAAATACATGTAGCGTTCACAATATAACTGTTCACTGGTGACCCTAGTACACACTTGAGTAATGTTACTTTATAATAGTACATAATGCGAAGTTGTAGACCTTCAGAAATAAATTACAATGATATAAATGCGTTGTTAAAGCAAGGAGAATAAAACGAAAGAAAGTCTTAGAAGGATATTCCACACCACTGCGGGTTAAAAATTGGTACAATCTTGTGCGTACAAGCACAGTAAATGATTACAAATGGATTAAACACCTTAACTTTCTGGCATTAATTGTAAATGATACGATTATCATGTAATCGGGGTTAAAGTGTGCGAATACTGGCTACACTTATTACAATGATATAAGATTCAGCTCGAATCTCGTGGCTTACAACACCACTCAAATAGTATTTACAATAATCAAAGTGAGATGAGTGATCCTCCTCACATAAACGATATGCCCGGACAGTGGCGTACTAAAACTGTACAAAAATGGAGCTCAAAAATATAACATACAATTCAGCACCAGCTGTTACGGAAAAATTACTGCTCCTCGTTTAAGTCATAATCTGGGTTTCCATGAATTGGAAATTCACAATTTACAATATTGCACCAGTGCGCGAACACACCAAGGGTGGCTAACCATGAGCTTTTGAAAACAACGGTGTGGAAGCTCATGAAAACTGAAAATCACCAAAGATGGTGTCTAGAAGAAAGGAAACCTACCTACATGACTGTTATCAAGTACGGTTGTTAGAACTACTCCACCATGGCCTATAACCTGAAGAGGAGAATTAAATGCATGACTCACGGCGTAAGTTGATCACATCGCCCATAAGGAAAATAATGAGGGGTACTTCCTTTCCATGGAACTTGGGAAAAGTTCTTCGTTCTGCGTGTGGCCATGAGCAAAGACCATTCTCTCATGTTCTTCCATTCTGCAATGCAGTCAGGTGGTCGATGTCCCCTTCATCGAATAACTTAGGCCATGTTGAACAGCATGGTCCAAATGATAAAAATTCTCAGCACGTGGTGTGGTAATAGCATCTTGTAGATAGTGAAAATACGATGTTTCAGCACAGAATTTATCGTGGCTTCACAGATCAAAACGGATTCTACACTTTTGCAGATTTGTACAAAAATGACCATGTGTCTGCTCACTGATTTTAAGTGACGTGTAGTATCGTACAATACAGATTCTATTATCTGAAAAATTGTAATCGTGGATTATCACTTCAATCTGAGCACTAAAAATCTCGGCCTTTGCACGGCTCTTATGTGCGTCGTTTTATTGTAACTTTAGTTGTATAATTCACAGTATAACTTGGATTATTTCCACACTTGGGAAATTTATTGAAAATGCACTTCTGCCATGTGGTAGGAAAAATCGACCATGTGCTCGGTCTGAAAATGTTGCGTTTCGCAATTTTCACAATTATCGCTGAAAATATAGTACTTATGGTTGCCACTGGCAACTTACAATAATCACCAGCACACTTGGTGCTAAAATAAGACTCGATGCACTCGGATATTTGTGAAAATGGGCAGCTCGGTCCTACTGATACCCTGGTCTTAAAGGCCAATCGATGAATACGTGCGTACGTGTCAAACGCACCAAAGGGTTGCCTTTGCATGGAATCTACTGTTCCAGCGTCGATGCTTCCTGAGTCGTGTAGCAACTACTTACTTCGTATTCGCATCTCTGCGATGGTATACCTTTATCAAGACAATTTAATAATTATAAGACCAACACATCGTGGCAAATTATGCAGAATGACTGTAGATGATACGTTGAAACTTGCACATTAAAGATACAATCTTTAATCTTGTAGAAAAAATATTTGGAGCATCTGAGTTAAGTCAAAAGTGCGTCTGAAGCTAGAGCATGCTTCGTGGGCGCGTTCTATGTTTCTCAGATATAAAAATACATAGCTCTCGTAAATTTATCACCAGCATGAGCGAATACGTGCTCAGTATGTGGTTATGTTTCCCACAGTGTAGGTAAAGTTTTAAATTCTCATATTTGTATTGGTTTGTTGAGAAAGGGAATGGAAGTTGTTTGTTGTTGTAGGCTATATTTTGTTCATTTACAGCGTGGAGGACTTTCAGTGCGGTACCTAGTAATTTAGTTTTGGATATATGGGTGATTTTACAAATAGGGGACACTTTATGGTGCCATGGCTGTATAGGGGTTAATATTCTAACAACACAATTCTATGAAAAATGTATCATTGTATATATGAATATTTTACAAATAGACTACTTTTGATCAAAATTTTGAGATATAACAATACAAAAACTAATAATAATACGCAATTTGCCATTAGCATGGATGTCCCTAGTCACCACTTCCTAAGTGTTTGCTATTGTATTTATTGACGTATGAGTTATTTTCCATATGAATACATAAATTTGGCTAGCATATAAACCTTAACTTATATATGTTTTAAATCATTTTAGAACCAAATAAATAAGTCGGTACAATTTTTGAAAATCTGTCCTTGATGTATAGTGTCATTGGCGTGGACAAAAATACAAAGACTCCAGAAAGGGAGGGAATTTTCGTTTTGCACTGGAATAATGTGTGTGTCACAGCACTGATCCAGGTTGTAATGGTGTACTCTGGCTTTCTGAAGTGGTTTGTTGTTATGATTTTTAGAGGCATCTTTACTCCTGCAATCAAGGTGCGTATATTAACTCATAGGGTCATTAGAATGGACAATGTAGATATAAATAAGTTTACAAAAAATTTACTAAATAAATCATCAATTGTTTATTAAAATGAATGAATTCAAGGGTGTAAACCAATGAACTGTTGAAGTTAATGTAACCGCAAAAAAATGGCCATTTTTTCATCAGCATGGACACATTTCTTGTCATTGGCATGTATGGACAAACTGCCATGCTAATGACATTAATTTTTCTTAGAATATTTCTTTAATGACACAAAAATTTACATTGTTATCAGATCCATAACGTTGTCGATATATTCATGAATTATAACAACATGACTTACTTGACACAATTTAATTGATTTGTTTATTTTTTTTAATGTTTCATAACTATTATTCTTATTTTTATTCGAGTTATTGTTCCTATCAATTGGTTTAATTTAGTTAAATGTCATTAGAATGGGCAACATGTAATTTGCATGGACCACATTTTTATTTCAAATTCATAAAATATTAATAACCAACATTCAGCTCTGCAACATGTAGGCTATAAGGTGAGTACCGTACTCAGTGTAGGCCTAAGTGTGATATAAAACATGTGATTGAATGTGTTTTAAAATGTAGGAAAAACAAAAGTTCCCAAGCGCAAAGTGTCCCCTACTTGTAGAATCGCCCATATATCTTCAAGTGACCTCTGTATTTCAGTATTAGGGGTAGATGACCTCGTAGTTCCGCCCCTTAAAACCTCAATAATTAAGTAACTAATGTATTTCAGTATATTTATGAACTCGACTCAGCTGGCAAGTGCATTCATCAAATAAAGTGATCCAGTGGAACATTTCTTGTTAGACTGTCAACACTAAGCTTGGAGACTTGTGACTATGATAAGTGCATCTGTGGACAAAATGTGAACGATTTAATATCAAAGGCAGTATCTAAGATTGTTAGAATAGTTTTGAATATTTTTTTAGCGCGTCAATTATGACAGTGAGCAAAGCAGCCAGACGAGGAAATTTCAGACACTGGGGCATTGAGGTACAATGAAGCATTTTATTATTACCTTATCGGGAATTGACAGTACATAGCATGATGATATGTTTGTGATATTTGTGTGTGGATTTAGCGGACATTATGTTCTGTTGTATTTTCGGAAATATTTCGCGTCAAAATCTATGTGTTTACACAGTGTTAGCAAATTGCTTTGTGCTTGATCTAGGACAGGCCTGTCCAGGGAAAATGCCATGGTGGCAGTTGTCTGCCACGCTAGTGTCACGACCTTCCCTTAGTGAATCGGGAGTTGTGTGGGGAAGGTTGGTGGACGAGGTATGACTACAAGCGAGGAAGATGTTGCGGCAGCGGAGGTAGCGAGCTGGCAGAAGGACGGGCAACGTTGTGCGTGGCGTTGAATGGGATATTGGTAACCCAAAATCAGTAGCTATAACAGTAGCGTAGCAAGGATCGATCAATAGTAGGGGGAGTTATAGTTATTCAAGCCAAATTCTACAAGCATTTCGTCCCGCGGCGTGCACCACGGTCGCGAGGGCAGCTGTAGTAAGTCCGGATATCGTAGGTTTGAATCCCGGCGCTGACAGCGGTTATCCTGAGTGTGGTTTTTCCCCGGGTTTTTCCACACTATCTACAGGAAACTGCCGAGATAGTACCTTGCTTAAAGTCCCGGGGTGCCTACTCCATCGCTGTCCCTGATACAGTTACACACACTACTACAGTCATTACAGCAATACAGGCTATCAGACAACTTCAACACACACCCAACTTCACGGAGCTGATCACCAAGATGTCTCAAGCCCCTCAAATGAACTAGCAACAACTCTACAAGTATTTCTATTTCTCAATGAGATATTACCTTATTACACAAGAAGAGTGTCATGTATTTTGATTCTGTAGTTTTCGAGTGATATGAACAAAATTCCGTTTTGAAAAAACTGAAGTTAATTATCGATTGAATTGTCTTACATCAATGGTAAAAATAGGACTTTCCTCTTCCCCTGACAGGACTAAAATAAACTCTCAAAATAAACTGGTGAAAAAAACTCGAATTTAGCCTATCTGTACTACCAACATGAAGACTGCGTACCTCTCAACACGAGGGCGGTGTACTCACTAGTTTGGCTCACATAGTTAACTAGTAGAAAACATTTACAGAAGTCTCAGCTAAAGTGGACATGTCATCTCACGATGTATCATGTTGATTGATGAGTTATATATACTCATTTTATGTTTGTTTTTCAACAGAATCCAGTGTTTTATATTGCAATTAGCGCTGAACGCCTCAAATCCATTTTTGAAGTTTTTTTTGTCACCTACCTAGGCCCTTCTTGCCTTAAAAAGGCTGCATGCAGCCGTAAAAAGGCTTAGTACTGTCCCCGTTTACCTGGATAGTAGGCTGTCAGATATCCGCCCCCTCAATCGGATTGCCAATTATCAATCGCACCGGCACAGCTACATCAATGAAAATGGCACTGACAGATACTATCGAGATAAGAGCACAGAAGTTCACAGGAAATCATTGTGGAACACACCAAAATAGACGGGGGTTCATACTTACCGTTACTTACCTCTTAATTATCTCGGGGTTTGAGTTGACAACAGGATCACTAAAAGTCTGTTCACACAATAACCTCCACCATGACATTTAAAAATGAACCAAGACGAAGACGAGAACTTTGAACTGTACAAAAGCTTTATTTCTAATAAAGGGTATGATTTTACTAACACAACAAAATCAACGTGGCTATCAGTAGCCCAAGTCAATCTGACTACGTCCTCCTATAGGACTTGCAAAAATTATCATACAACATGATATAGAACAATTTTAGCTCCCACGAGCTCCAAATAACGTAATATTCATAACACTATTGGATTGGAAAAGGACGTCAGGGTGTGACATATATAGAGCATTTGGTTTCCTTTTAATAAACATGAGAATGGTATTTATAGTCGCAAGGCCAGAGTGTGTACGACCTCACTCTGATAACCAGATGTTGGCACAGCTGCGGGCTACCCTCCAGCCTGTTGCATACTGGTCAAATGCACTCCCTTCTCACATGCTATGTTACGTAAGAATACAGCTTGTTCTCTCAAACTTTTAAATGTCTACAAGACAACTCACATTAATATTTACGCAAATCTTTCAAGTACTTTGCTCACATCCTATTGGATCATTATGTTAATTTCTTAAACTTGTTAACTTCAATCCAAATGTTTAATTAGCTCTTAAATGTTTATAACAAAATCACATAAATTATTTATAACAATTAGAAATTGTTTATAATATTTGTCAAAGACAATAAAAATATTATAAGCACGCCTTTAACATCACTCTCGTTCCACATTATTTTCAAAAATATTTACAGCAATTATTTACAATATTAACATTTAAATTGTTTAAATTATTAATTTAAGAAATACATTAACCACATGTTCATTCGGTTGGTAATTTTCATAATCGTGTTTAATATAATCGACCAATGAAGGTTAGTTATACATGTTAATGTCACAATCTGGTTTAATAAAGGTTTTAATAATGATTTGTGACGGCAACCTTCATTCAAAATCTTATCTCAAATTCTTTCAAAACTCGTGTTAATTCTAACAGTAAATTCACTTGATTAATTTTCAACGAACTATGACAATCTTACTCCAGCGGAAAATCCTTCGCTAACAAGTTAATGCATAAACTGCATTAAAAATATGCCCAAAATCATCATATATTAATCTATATGGCATTAAAAACTTCCACATAACTTACAAAACTTCCACAAATAATTCTTTAACATTAATTCCTGTGGGAACTTCCTTCATATTCAAGGGCATTATACGTCAGCGACTTTCAACACGCGCTGCACTAGCGATTATACATTCATAGTTCCACTTAAAAAATTTTATAATCATTAATTGTTTCAAAACTGTTTTTTATTTAACCTTCGTGGATTTCATTCATGAACCGAAATGAAGTCAAAACTTGCCAATCACAAACAAATTTAATAGTGAATACGCTTATATACGCCTGTCTGGTCTATCAAAATTTAAGATTAACATCTTAAACGAAATTGTAGTATGAAAATACTATCATCAAATAAAGTGCGACTAAAATGCAAAGTAGTCGAATAGAATCCAATTAGACTGGGGAATGCAAACATCGTTCTATAAATCTCTAATTGAGAAAAACTCCTAACAAAAGTTCTTGACTTTAATGCATTCAATAATTCATTATTAAAGTTACTCTTTCACAAAAGTGTCTATGATGCAATGTTCATTCATAACTGACGGTAAATGTCTGTGTTGCAATCAATTCAAATAACGACTAGTATTTCCAAGATCGTCGACAACGTAAGAGATTTTAACGCTCTAAAATCATTTAAATGTTCTTCCTTCTTGATGATGACAGAAAATTGGTCAAAGTAATTGAACTGGGGTAGAATTACTTTAATAAAGTGACACGCTGTCTGAATTTAAATCTGCCATAAAAATCATTAACTTACAGTCAAATCGTGACTACAAAAATATTAATTACTGAAAAATCTAAATATCAGTCTCAACTGATTCAAAATCATTTACTATGCCCATGACATAACAATGTCTTAATAAATCGTCGAAAAATGCAAAACTCATCAAGGTGTACTGAGAATAAGAATCTCAACAAGAAAATAGGGCAAAAAACATGAGGATAAAAATATGGGAAAAATGGTTGCTCAAACATCATTAATAAACTCAAATACAATAAACGTTCACGACTACCTTATCTGCCGATTGACGTTCCAGAGGAAAATTCCCCAAAGAAGACTGCTGATGGATCCATTTCACCACGTTAAAGCTGAGCTCCATCCTCGAAATAGGAAATAGCACCCTCGGAGAATCGAACTGCTTCCTTCTCCGTAAATCGCTCTGCTCCTCGAAGACGAATAGACATCCTTCCGGCAATAATCTTCTTTGTGAGTCGGGACATCCCTGACCTCTCTTGAAAAATTCCCTGAAGTTCCAGTAGACAATCGCCATGAAGTTTTGTAGAAATTTCCGAAGAAATTATTCATATTCAGAGTATGAAATTGTTTCTATGGCTGTTCGATGGTATTCAGCCTTTAATTACGAAACATGGGTGTAGATGGTATTCACCGCATGTTCGCTTGTGTGGAATAGCAATTAGCGAAGTTCCATGTCGCTATCTTACTCCGTTGAAATATGTCCCAATTGCAATAAGCCCTTTAGCCTTCCATCTGCTCTTCGGTTGTAGTATTAGAAGAACAAACTGCCGTATTAAATTGCTCCATTATACTGTAGCGTTGTGTAACCAAGCAATCTGAAGTCTTTCTATTCCACTCGCAGCGTCAGCCGTTGCGTTGATTCTGGCTATACAAAAGTGCTTCTCTTGTGGCGAGATAATCACTTTTGTCAGTCGTATAAAACTGCTAATATCTTTTAAACTAATCGGTCGAAATTGTTCAGCTTTTCTCTATTACTTTATGAAGCACAGCACAATACAATTAGCTTATCGGTGACCGCTAACTGTTCGAAGCTAAACTTGTAGAAGCTTTCTAAGGTCCGTTTCAACTTCACCTAGTTTGACCTGGATTTCGTTAATATAGTGGCCTCGCCACGCGTTATAAAGACGATTCTTTTCACTGCTGTTCACTTCGACGTCTCACTATAATGAATGTATAAGAAAAGAACTTTCACAATAGACTTCGATGATCTGAGAATGAGATCTCAGAATGATCGGAGAACGAAAGAGACTCCTCTCTTCTGCGCAAGCCCTTTTATTAACTTCACGAGGGGCGTTTCCATCCCTTCCAAAGCGTGATACTGCGTCATCGCTAAAACTTCTAACTTCGTTAATACATGACGGATTTTCAAAATTCAAAAACTGAAAATAAATTTCACCAAAATTCCAAATCAATGCTTTTACTGCAAATGGATTTCCACAATTCTGCATTCCAAAAGTAATAAAAATACCATAGTTTCAGCAATCTCCGTCTTCCTTTAAACTATCGTTCATTGGTTCATGCCTCTCCTCCAATAGCATAGTTTCTTCCTCAGCAGAATTCCTCGTTTCCTGCGACTGCGTCGTAAATCTTGGAACATTCTCGACTAAATGCTGACGTCACTGAGAATCTCAGCTCAAGTAACCTGCTGGCATAACATTTACGTCATCCGTGCTTACGTCATGACTACCCACGTCATAACTATGACAACCATAACTCTCCTTATAATTTCAAATATAGCCACCGTGGTCTCTATATAATTCAATTACGGGGGCAGTACCTTACACAACACACACGACAAATTTCACTCATTCGTTACTGGGGGATAACCGTAATTCAGGGAATTGTAATATGTAAAATGTAATATGAAACATTTCGGCTGACGGCTATCTCATGCCCAAGAAGTTAACAAAGATCTCCAAATTATTGTTGATATACCCATAGAGTTTTCTAGATTCTTATTGAAACGTTTTAGTTTTAATTAAAACCTAATTTATATACAACTTCCTTCCCACTAAGAAAAGAAAAAAGGTAATATTTCCCCGCTACAGTTGTAATACTAAGAGTTGAATTCTGACAGTTCTTAGAGGGAGGTCCTTTTACTGCCTACCGGGGTGGGTTAAAGAGAGGTGGGGGTATGGTTGTCATGGAAACGGGGTGGGGCGACTGCGGTTGCCATGGAGATAAGCCCTCTGGCCAGCTCATGTTGAAGAGGAGTTTGTAGGAGTTGCCAAACCTCGCACTTCTGAGTTAGATCTTGTCACAAGCAGTTCAGCGTGAGTGTTATTCTATTTGTGTTTCTGTTTGGAGGCCGTCATTAAGTATCTAACGGTATTTTAAATAATAATTACGTAGACCTACAATTATTGTATTGCAATATATATTTCAAGCATTATGAATACTCCTCGAGGGAGAGGGAGGCCCAGAACTCGTCCACCTCATGAAAAAAATACCGCCGGTCATGGTGTGACAATTCATCACCAAGGAAGAGAAATTATATGTGCCGCAAGGGAATTCTTTGAAGAGGAGGCTAAGAGTTTTTCGGAAAGGAATGTTCCTTTAATTCCATTCCAGAGAGTTCAAGAACGCACTGCGAAAGCTCTTAGAGTTAGTAAAAGTACTGTGACAAGAGTTACGATGGAGAAATATAACAACTCAGAAGAGGGTTCATCTAAACTGTCCATGCCTGGAAAGAAGCGGCCTAGAACCTCCAGAATTACAAATCTGGATCCGTTTAAAGACGATGCTATTCGCCGGCACATATATTCTTACTACACCAGGAGGGAACATCCAACAATTCAAAAACTGTTATTTACACTTCCGAACGACTTACTGAAAGTGGTTCATAACCTTGGTTTTGAATATAAAGCTATCAACAGTAGGAAGCTGCTGATGGAGAGAGGTGACGGACTGAGCCAGGATCGAACCTGCCAAGTTGAGCTCAGAAAGCCAGCGCTCTACACTCTGAGCTTTTCAGCCCGACCTCTGTTAAAGAAAACCGAACATAAGACCAAGTCAGTCATGGTCTGGCCAGGTAGTCTACAAGAAAACACAGCGGTCAGAATGAACGAACAAGCCAGCCGGAAGTGAGAAGGGTAGGGTATGGAATGCAGGAATGTGGCTACCGCGTGAAATGGCACGTGCAATGCTCCTCCCTCCAGCACTAGCTGTCAGACGTCAACTCTAAGTATTACGACCATAGGTGGGGTTTAAATTATTTGGCGCTAGACTCAGTTTGAAATTAGCTATATTTAGCGGGAAAAAGTAAGATTGGCAACCCTGGGAGGATCGAGTGACACCACAGTCTAAAATACACATTCGCGTAGCTCGCTGCGCTTGACGAAATTTTATCCTGTTGGTTGGTGGAGCGACACTAGCGCTCGCGGGGGCCAGCAAGCTGGCAACTGCCTTGAACACGTTATTCGCGGAACAGCTAATTTCACTTTTGTAGGGGTTTTATGAATTTTAACTCACCTGAATGATTATTTCGGGACGGTCCCGTGGTGTTGGGGTAGCGCGTCTGCCTCGTACTCGGAGGTCCCAGGTTCGATTCGCGGCTCCATCAGGGATTTTAGAAACTTACGTGAGGGCTGGAACGGGGTGCACTCAGCCTCGTGAGGACAATTGATCAGCTGTATGACAGTGAGGCAGCGCCTCGGTCACGGAGACCAAGATTAACGGCCGAGGGTACCCGACGCGCTAACCACGCGTCACCCCATAATCTGCAGGGCAAATGGCTGGGCAGTGGTCGCTTGGTAGGCCTAGGCCCTTCGTGGGCTGTAGCGCCACAGGGTTTGGGATTTTGAGCGATTATTTCAATTGTTAACATAAGTCGTGTTAAATCACTGACTACGGCAGAATAGAAAAGCCACAATGTTGATTTACAATTTAAATGCATAGGCACATAAAACATTTACATGGTTTTTATTAGTTCAGTCCTCAACAAGTAAACCTAGGTGCAATCGTATGACGTATTTAATGAGTCTCACGTAGAATTAATAGCCGATTTGTTATTTTTTTTAGTCGGTTTACCCTCCAGGGTTGGCTTTTACCTCGGACTCACCAAGCGATCCCACCTTTACAGTGTCCAGGAGCTTGAATCATCGGGTCGGAGGATACAACTGGGGAGGTAGGACGAGCACCTCGCCCAGGTGGCCTCACATGCAAAGCGAACAGGGGCCTTATGAGGAATGTGAAGGGATGTGAAGGGATGGGAAGATTGGGAGGGATAGGCAAGGAAGAGAGAAGGAGATGGTCGTGGCTTTACGTTAGATACTGTCCCAGTAATTTGTATAGCCCTGGAATACTCACACGTTTGAGAAACATATTTGGCATTTTTATGTCAACACCCCGTCTTGCAGACGAGAGCTGTCGCTCGGTTAAGGAAAGGATTGGCAACGCTGCAACGCATCCCAGACCATATGATCTGCAGAGTACAGTTATTCACAAGATGGCTGCCTTGAAAGCATGGCAGTCATGCATACAGTTACAATCTATTACTGAGATTACTGAGGGGATCGACGATTTGGAACTGCATTGTAATAAGTTATAAGAGGAAATGATATGAAGACATTTAAGGAATTATTAATACTCTTATTACTACACCAGATGTTTATCGCAATTGAGCCACGTCAATATCGATTCTTATATCGACTGGACAGTGGTGTTGTGGGTAGGATTTTGTCCAGCTGTGAATCGCCCGGCACGGAGAGCGACTCACTTGTGTTCTGACTTACAGTCGCGTTAGTTGGCTTCGCCAAAGCAACTATTCCATGTACAAATTTTACCTAGTGCGTTGTGAGTGAGTACGTACGGTACGGTACGGTTCGTCTTGCTATCAGGCAAGAAACGCGAGATGCACTTGGGACCAGCGGTAACCCAGTGTATAACTTGGTGCAACATGACAGTGGATACACTGAACTTCACGTTTCGCATTGTTTGTTCTACAACACTATTGCCATTACCGAAAGACTTCTGATTTATCCAGTGATCATTCATCGATACTACATGGATATTAACGTTATGATGGAAGGAATTATATATCAGTCTACTACACGGAAAGCTATGAATGGCTAGGCAATGAATTGAAATGTAACGCACTAGCAGAATTGAACAAATAGAAATGATTCTCACTTAATAATGGATCTTACTAGCAGAAGGCTACTCAAGAGAAGGCTGAAGGCAATCTATAATGACCCTGAGATAATTACCTACACGACATGGATTTTCTAGAGAGAATAAAAGTGGCATCTTTCTCGTTTCTACGAAGGGACTTAGTCAGTTTCCATATGATGAACATTGTGTTCCGGATAGCAGTATCGAGCGGAGAGGTGTTGGGTTCGAGTACCGACGGTCCTAACCAATACTTCAACTACTCAACGCTATGGAGCAGGATTCGATTTCTACAAGGGATGTATGTTCCAACATACATTATACGTTCATCAAGACTACTAAGGTAGCTGGAAATCTTTTTATACGTAGACGGTATGAATCATGTCATATCTATAGAATGTCCTTTTCACCAATTTCTATTAAGTAGTTAGAAAATAGATTTGAGAACTAGATCTGATATTTTTATCATTTCTGTTCAATGGTCTATTTTATGTTTTGGTCCTATTAAAGGATGCACCTACATTGTTATTTCAGTAGTTAATTTTAAACTTAGTGTTATTTTTTAAAACATTACTTTTCTAATTTTGGTAATAATTCTGAGCATTATAATTAGTTGAGAAGAAGCACATTTAAGAAGATGACTACGATATCTTTATATAAGTATAGGAATTAGGAAGACGATGTCCAACCACGAATTTATGAACATTTTTTTGCATTATTTCTGTTTGACACTGAATAAGGAAACAGAATATTTTCGACAGTTCATACAGCATTTCATTTAGAATGACTGTATATTTTTCGTCGAGCTAGTAATTGACATTTGACTCTAGCATGATATTTTAAAGTGGAAAATTGTAGTTTTTGAATTAGGCAATATTAGCCAAACTTTTGAATCACGTTTTGAATTTAGATATTTTTACTGAGCTATAGTTCGTTCAGATTTCGATTTTCATTATTCTCTTTGGAATACTCCGTTTTGATAACGTGTGAGGATTATTTGTATTCTACTCATACTCGGCACTTTTCCATGGTGTAGATTCATACGTATTTCTTAAGGGGAGGACCCATATCTGAATTTGTTTATGTGAATCTGAATTAATTCTTTAACAGTAATAATTTATAATATATTGTGATATATATTTGTGAACATTGAAATTAAGACGAAACGAAGTATAATTGAGAATGAAGCACAATTTTGTATAAAATTATATTCCGTCATATATCAGAATGACATTTTGGGATAATTATAAATATAATTATTTAATACAGTTTTTGTAGAAGTAAATTAACACTTTGATACTTGTATAAATTATGAAACATGATATATTTGGGTGTTTGTAAGACACGTTTATGAATTTTTGAAAAGGTGTGGAATACTATTAACAGCTATTGAGAGCTACTTTGCATTTTTTAATAATATAACAATTGTGTTATAATGGAGCTTTTTGAAGAATATTTCGACATCAATGGATGGTCTGAAATTATCTATGGTGTATTTTTGGAATCTCATCTGAAGAGATATTATCGTATTTACTATGAATGTTGAGTATTGTACAAGCTATTGAGTTATCGTCGAAATGTGTTATATGGAAGTGTGTTTAAACGTGAGATAGTCACGAACATCGAAACTAGAAGTCTAGTAACTGAATTAACCCACCATTAAAAATCTCATTAATGTATAAAACAATTCACTTGAATTTGATTGTTAATAATAACGCATTTATCCAGTGTGAAATTGATCTGAAAAACGAAAGAATAATTGATAAAATTATTGCAATAATAATTGGAATATTAATTCAAGATAAATGAAATATTAATTGGATAGACCACACATTCGATTACCTCAATTGTTCGTCGAATTAGACTTATTTTGACAATGAGATATAATTAAATGCTAGTCTTTGGAACGATAGAAATCATGGCGAAATTCAGTAAATGAATTTAAATGTAAATCTTTGTAAATAATTAATTAATGACATAAAATTGAGGGTATTTCTGTAAAATAATTTGTAATAAGATTAACCATGCTTACATCGTTCACGATTTGAACAGTATTTAATACGGACTCTTTTGCAGTATATTCTAGCCAGCTGTAGGCTACGCGCATATTTATTTTATAATATGCCACATTGAATAAGAATCTACATTTTTGTTGAGTGGATGTAGGTCCACAATCCGTATTTTTCAGTCAATAAACTGCTTATTTAATTTTAATTCTACAATGATTTGGTGATTTATATTAGAAACAGAATGTGCTAGGAGAACCAGTGGGCAGTTTTTGTCAATGCTTAGTCCAACACCCGAGATAATTTTAAGAGTTTTCGAGTTTATTTAGAGCTAATTTTTATTTTTGTTCTTTCACCACTGGCATTTTCTTATCGCATTCTTTTATATTGAGATGTCCTTATCCCTGGTTGATCCTAGTTGGTAGAATTTTGGGGGTTATTTCAGCCGGGTACTTCCAGATTCTGCGATCCAGTTTTTCCAGAGGATTTCAACAGGTAAGACCATGGATACGGGTACAGTACCCAACCCGGCAATAGCCTAGATACGAAGTGAGAAACCACGGAAAACCACTTCGAGGATGGCTGAGGTGGGAATCGAATCCCCTCTACTCATTTGGACCACCCGAGGCTGAGTAGACCCCGTTCCAGTCCTCATACCACTTTTCAAAATTCGTGGCAGAGCCGGGAATCGAACCTTGGATCTCCGGAGTGGCAGCTCAGCACGCTGACCACTACACCACGGAGGCGACCATTAATGGCCCATAGTAGTTATTAATTCATGTAGGTTATTTGATTCAATGATAGTCGTGGGCATATGGATATAATTGTAAATAGCTAGGCTATATAGGCTACAGTTCTTAGCCACTCCAAAAACTAGCTATTCCATAAAATTGAGTAACATTATGGTTAATTAGTAAAGTTTCTAGTGTGATTTGTGAGACGAAAAATATAAAAACATCTTAAGGGCTTCAATGACTGAATTGTAGGTAGGCTACTTCGTATATTTTCGGTGGGATTGAAACCTCTCATTCCTGAATTTGAAAACATAATACAAGGCCAATTATTTTAAACATTATTTTAGCAATAACAATTGTGTACCTTCACAGCAGTCATGTGGGAGAACAAGTTATTTCCATAAGAGAATTAACAGTGTACCACATCCAAATTTGTGAGCATTCTCATGCCAACTTAAATTGGCTTGCTTCAAAATGTTCTAGTATTGTACAAATAGTCTACATATATGCTAATTATTCATTAAATCAGCTCTCTTACTATTAACAAGCCATTTTATACACCTGAAATTAAAATATCGGCACGTGTTAGAAATGACGACATCATTTAAGTTTGCTTATAATGGCTATGTTTTAATTTTCAAAATGCATAGGTATCCTACCGATATATGCGTCTGATTTATAACCAGTTGAAGACCTAGTTCCATTGCTAGTTTAAAAGCTTTATAATATTAGCCTAAAATCCACAGTTCAAGTCTTACCTTTCAGGGTTCTTTGGAAACCTAACTCAGGTGTCTTCTTCTTGTTATTTGAACAGTCTATATTAATAGAATCACTCTTCAGTCGGTCAATATGAGTGTATCCTATTAGATTGGGCAGGGAGTTACAATTAATTTCCTGGTGTAATTGTATAATTCATAATACAAGAAATATCTATAAAATACTCTTAATAAAACACTTCTCACATAAAAGGGGGTGGGGTTGTGTGAGGAGTGTTTTATTAAGTGTATAAATAATTCATGTATTTATTTCAGGCACTAGGAAATTTGTTAATCCCCGCCTAACCTAATTGGGTACACTCATGTTGACCGACTGAAAAGCGATCCTATTATAGATTACTTAGGCAACACTGAAATATGCTTCTAATATTTCAACACTTTATTGCACTGCACACATCTCTTCTTGTAAAACAGGGGCGGCTCCTGAGTGGTGCCCGTGTGCCATGGCACCACCAGTGTAATGAAGAGAGAATATGTGACTTTTCCCTCTCAAGAACAGTTCATATTACATTTACATTTTGAGGAAATTGTATACATATTCTGCACTTATTTGAACGAGCGCGCAAACTGACATGCGTTCTGGTGGCGCTTTATTGAATTACTGAGCCAGAGGCAACCGGCACTACCTACGAACATCAGACCGCATCATACACTGTACTGCAATAAGGACTAGTTTGGCTTGAGTTTGTTTGTGTTGTGTTGAGACGCATATTACCCTGAGGTAGAGCCAACGGCCTCGTGACGCGGAGCTTCAATTCTATCCACGAGATAGCAGCACGTCACAGGTACAAGCACACATGACATACACGTTAGAACTGCTGAACTGCTTTATCTTTCAACCACTCTAGTACAGCATATGGCAGCACACCTCCAGTGGTACCAGCTTGACGATATATCACTGTGTCTTGACTATTAAATAAATTCAAACCACAAAATAGTTTTAGTTCTTTATTGTTTGACATTTAGCAACTTTTTTAGGCTCATATTGATGACGGGGATTATTTGTTCTCTCTTTGTAATGTAAAAATTCGGAATTTTTCAACGAGTTTTACTGTGTTTCGTTAATTTAATTTGGCGGCACAGTTTCACGTCCCAAGCGTAAGCACAAATTCTCAAGTTTGACTGCAAATGTGTATGAATAGTGTCCGTCGTTAAATAGCTTTTGTGTTCATTTATATTAGATGCAGGGGATATCCTTTCCAATCAATCCGTATGTACGATAAGTAAGGTTGTCTTAGAGGTAGGTCATCGTGTTCATTTCATCTCACCTATTTATTTTGAGACAGCAACTGAAATTGCGACAAAGAGGCTGTGGTCACGTGTGTGTTAGCAATAGCCATGCTTATTTTTTCCTATATAGACATGTTCCATAAACTTGCATAGCATCATGTGGCATTGACCATATAAACACCGTTCTAATCTAATAAGTGTGCTTTTTGAATCGATACATGCAGGCTAGGTTCCTTAATAAAATTTGATTTGTTTCATGTTTGAAGATCGCATAGCTCGAGCGCAACGTACGAAGCCGTAGGAATCTCAATGAGCTCTGTGTCACCTTTCGGAAGTGTAACAATGAATAAAATAAGTGAGTTGTTACAATCTCCATTTAGCGATAGGACCGCTCTTATTAATTCAAATGAAGGTGTCGATCGAGGTTTTGGAACAAATATTTTTGATGAGTAGGCCTAGCATATGTTGTTTTCTTCAAATTATTTTTCTGAGAGGTTTGTTCAATTATAATTCTTAAAAGTGGTTTTTATTTAAAATGCATATGGATCAAAATATGTGTATGATATAATATCGTATGGCCTCGGTGCCAGGTGCAAGCGTTGTTGTTTGACACCCAAAGGGCAGCTTGCTTGTCGAATTTTTGTTGTTCCTTGGAGGGCCATGAAAGTCCAGGAGGTTAGATATCTAAGCTCCTTGACACTTTAGCGCTTTCTAGTAGAGAAAGGAGGAACTTTTGTTTTGGCGAAAAATCCCGAGACTAAAACATTTGTAGTAGTTATGCAATTTCTCAATTCACTTCAGCTGACACTTCAATTAAAAACGTCGGCTCTCCTGTAGTATACGTTGCCCGTTTCGAAAGTGCGTTATTTTACTTAGTAGCGCTCTGAAAATGGTTTGTATTTACTCTGCCACGTTATTAAAGCCATTTGGCATTAACAAACACCGCGTAAACACTTCCAAAAAAGGAAATTGTCAACCTTAACTTTCAAGTAATAAACTTATCAAAAAGCACGTCGCCATGTTTGATTACGTAATGCTGCCAACTTACTGATTGTACTACTAGGCAAAATCATTGGCCTGGTTAAAGATTATTGATGCGTGACTACCCCACTGTGCGTGACAAAAACCAGGGGTGTTATTCATTAGCCTAACGCGGCCCGCAGGGCCGCGCTACTTAACCTTTATTGGCCTAGACGAAAACCATTGGGCTGGATGAAAATATTGGTCTGGAAACAATAATGTTGGCACTCTGAAAAAATACCGTAACACTCTCTAGCGATGAAATATTCAACTGCTGTATATTAGTAACATTGGCCATTTCTATAGAAAATTTTTCGGATTTTAATGGCGCCGGGCAACGTATACTACACGAGTTCCAAAACGTCTTCTACAATAGCACAGTTAAATAATGTTAAACATATAACTTATTGCATAAAATATGCACTATCCATACCTGCAACTTTGAATGATTTTATTGCAAATTTTGAATATGCTGGCACCACCAAGTGAAAAATCACCAACCGCCACTGTTGTAAAACACATGTTAAATTCAAGTTATAACCTTTACACAATGCTAACATACAGTAAATGCAACAACAATAACATACACCAACACAACGCAGTCGGCACATGCTTGCTGGCTGCAAGAGAGCATTATTGTGCGCGGTAGAAAAAAAAGCCAAGCTTCGCGACTGTTATACGTTGGTTAGCCTATACGTTGACAGAAAGACGTGCCTAGCCTCAAATGGGGAGCCTGGACGAAAAGCAACAGCAGTTCATAGCTGCCGCACCCAGTAACCCCCACTGGCTACGCCCTTGAGCTATAGGCCTAACAAATCCTTTGAATCATGCTGCCTGCTGTATTACTTTAGAAAACTATTTACAACTTACAACAGGTCACAATTTTACGAAGTTCATGTTTTCGATTTCAATGCAAATTAGATTTGCAATATCCGGTTGCATTGCGTTTGCTGAGTGAATTCTGAGAATAGCTTCAAGTGACGATTGTGTTAAAGTTGACCTCGACTTACACATGTTCAAATTCGTTAATAAAAATAGCTGCTCACAAACGGATGTTGTGCCGAACATAGTGGTAGTAAATCGCAGGTCGAGACTATGCATGCGAAGGAATTCTCGTTTACTCACGGCTTTGTAGAAACTGATAATATCGCCTTTAAAATGATAAAACCTGTCCTTTAAAATGTAGTCATAACGAAATTTTACGAGCTCAACTTTCAATGAGTTGGAAACTTCGTCAAGTGGTACAGAAAATGCTTCAACATATTACATTTCTTGCAAACGGTCCTGAAATTGGCCTTTTCTACAGCCACTGATGTGGAAATCAGAATCTCCTTCTTGCCTTGCTTGACACTTGGCTTAAGACCCAATCCACTACAGCGCAGCGTGTTTAGGACAGGAGTGTGGAGGCATGGGTGGGAGGGCAAATCTGTCTTCTCCTCTATAGCAAGAGAAGGTAGTGAAAGGAGAAGCTGGCGGGAGTGGTGTTGGAGCGGGAAAGAGCGGGGCTTAGTCTTTCACGAAGCGAGTCTCTTGGCAAGCCGTGGCGCCACAGCCACCAGTGGCAGGGCTGGACAGATCAACTCACGGTCTACCAGATGACAGGTGGACGACGTTGCCAAGCGTTATGCCACGGCTTATAAGTGTAGAAGGCGATGCTAGTGCCCATCCTCATCTCTTTTGATATTGTTGTTTTGTTTGGTTTAGGGGCTTAGAGATCGTGGTCATCAGCCCAGTGTACTTGAGTGTTTGTAGAATTTGGATGATAATCTGCGTTATTTCGATGTCTGTAGTAGTGTGCAAGTACCACGATTCCAGAATCGATTCCCGGATAAGAAATCGGAGCTTTGAAGGTCGGGGAAATTCTACATCTCTCCTCATACTGTAGCTCATGTTGGCACGTTAAAGGCTTAATCGCATGGCAAATCAAAACTACATATTAGTCACAGGTCATTGAGATGCCAGATTGCACGACATGTCGATATGTTGTTTACTATTAAGATTGTGTTAGGATTTAAAAGCAGATTTGATCAAAATTGTTGATTAGGGGTGTTGGTTGCTATTGCTGTTGATGTTGCTAGGTCTCGGTTAGATTCTTGGAACTTCCTGATCTGAGGGTCGAAACGGGATAAAACTGAGAAGAGGTGGGTTCGATTTCCACCTCAGTCATCCCTGAGAAGCCTACAAATCCTGTATAATTATATTCATTTTAATTTGAGACTATTTTGCCTTTAAGCGTCTATTCTAGTCTGCAAGCTTCTGTGTGCGAACGAGTCGCCTCCATGATCCCCTATTAGCAGTTAGCACTGGGGCTACCTCTGCTTCTATGCTTCTCTTACTCTCTATAGCTGAGTTCATTAACCTCTTAGGTAATCCCCCCATTCCCATCACTTGAACCCGCCATCTGAGTCGGTTCATACAAACAGCCTCATTTAAATGTTGGGTTGTTTTTCTATTGTGTTTTGTAAAAAGGCTCTTATTAGCATTCTTTTGTGAAATTGTGTCATATGCATTAATTTTCTCAGAAAAATAACAGGAATCGACTGTAAATAGGGACTTATCATATTCCATGTGGTATTGAAGATAACGGCGTATAAAAAGGCATTAACACCACATGTAATGCCAGTCTTTGTTGCTAGACAGTGGTGTGACTTCCTTGTAGATTCTTGTTATCAGTTATCTGGCCATTCGTAAATCACCGTGGAATCTGTTCATGTAAATATTGAACGGCACGTATGAGATAAGTTAGTGTGGTTACCATCGAATGATTAAGAATTCTAGAATCTCGTCAAAGGCTTACAAAGTGATGACATTTAAAGACTTTCTGAGATAGGATAGTGTTAAAAACAGTGTATTCCCTAAAAAAAACTAAAAAAACACGTAACCCTATGCAAAGATGCTTCAGACTTATACATGAGCAAAATCAGACGTGTATGTTTCACAAGCGAGATTAAATAGTGGCTAAGTTTTCGCTGATTCAAAATTCAGAGAGATTATGAAGAAATTGTAGGAACAAAGTCCTCAAAATCAACAAGATTGCATTACCAGGAGCGTTTTCCTACCAGAATTGATGTCAGGTTGCCCATTTCAATGGAAAAGTACAGAGCTTAAATGGCCTTTGCTTTATTGGACTCATAGCAGAGAGATGCCGAAAGGAGTACCTTGCACTGCCCCATAAATCAAGCATTAGAGATGGATTAAATGAAACGGATGAAGAAGACAGCGTGGAGAGTGAATAGAACATTGGCATTCCAAAATGTTACTTCATTATTCTCAAGTTTTATACAATACATCTCCAACACTGTTCTAAAATGTATTATTCAAAACTTCCAATACAAAATAAAATCATCATGTTGTTAAATCATTTTAGGTGCTTGGGACATCATGTCATCTCACCCGTGCAGTTATGTGAGTGTTGGACTTGATATAACCTGTATTTATGTTATGACTGTAGTAATGTAAAATTGGTGGCGGTGCACTTTAGTCAATCCTTTGTGTATTTTTTTTTTTAAATTTGAAAGTACCTGAATTAATAGTCGGGAGAATATCTGGAGAGGATTTAGTATTAGTTGTTCACTGCTCCGCTGTCATAGACCCACCATCCCACCCTAATAGCAACACGACTTATATAGTTGAAATCGAAGGTCTGGCGACCATCTTTCTCACTGATTGTGAGTCAGTAATGCCAACCCCACGCATATGGTACTATATCGCATTCGGCAGACCAATGGTTTTGTCTAGACCAATATTTTCGTCCAGACCAATGGTGGTTGGGTAGCGAGGGCCGCGCTAGCTAATAGATAACACCCCTGGTTTTTGTCACGCACAGTGGGGAAGTCACGCATCAAACGACCCCTCACTCAACCCTTACAACTACTAGTAGGCGCACACATTGATGTAAAATGGTGGACGATATTCAAATGAACACGACCAAAAATGCTTACTTTACGTAAAAAGCAATTACATTTCCGGTGTAGGCAGTGAGAATTGAAACAAATGAACTCGCTAGGACTCCCAGAAAGGTATTTTAATCATAAATGATATATTTTCAATAAGCTATGTTGTTAAAAGTGATGAAAAGGGAGGATTGACTAAAGTGCACAATTAATGTAAAATTAACATAAATGACAACTTACTCGTTCGTCAATCACTTAAAACGTAACTTGAAACCTGAAACTGTAAAAAGAAGAGATCAATTCATTTCGGGCCGATCAAAATTGGGAAATGTATAACAAGGCCTTATTTTTGCTTCAAACAGTTTAATAATATTTTTATTAATTGAACGTTGAAACATAATTTTTGAAACATTGGTAGGTATAAACAAAATACTGAACAAAAATGCATACTTAAGTTTTCGTACTGTTTTCATTGTCTACTGAATAATCAAGTTAATGTTGATAAGGCCCATTTTACAAAGCACCACCGATATATTTTATAAAGTAATTAGCCATCATGTTATTCGCCCATTATAAATAACTATTCTGACCAATTTATGTTATAAGATTTCCCTTAATCGCATTTTAGCCTATTTCCATCATATGAAGGAAGGAAGCTTTTATCTTTTACGTGACCGTTAATCTCGCGATCATGAGCCACGGGACCTCCATTCTACGTGGAATATGAACCACAGGACATGGCATTTCACTTTGAAAATCGTACATGCATTGACCGGGAATCCAACCTGGTCACCTTGATGAGAGGCCAACAGCTTGACCGCTGCGCCACCACGCCCCTCTTCATTACATGAAACAAATATACTATTTTGATATATCCAACTGTAATTTTAAATTTAATTTTAAAAAATTCTCCCGCCTATTAAAGGATTTCCCATGTGATGTACTAAATAGCTTTTGATACACGACCTATTTCTCCATCAACACCATTACATTCAGAAATTATGTGCTAGAATATAGCCTAATAACTTTCAGTATCGATGATTAAGGCTCCTCCCGCAAGATGGATTATTTCTGCAACGAGTCACGGGTGTTTCTTTTTAAGAAAAGTCAATTAAACGGCTTCGATGATTTACAAAAATAAGCTACAGAATTTCGTCATTAGATAATGGTTATTTTGATGGACCACCAAACGAATCTTCCCTTGGACTGGCTGCGTGGCTCAGCGGTAACGTTCTCGCTTGCTGGGCCCTAGGTTGCAGGTTCGTATCCTGGCGCAGTCAGTTGGCATTTGAGGGTGCGCAAATGCGAGGGAGCCGTGTCAGTAGATTTACTGGCACGTTAAAGATCCCCTTCGGGGCAAAATTCAGGCACCCCGGCGTCTCTAAAAGCCACAGTAGTTAAAAGGGACGTAAAACCAATAACATAATAATAATAATTATTATTATTATTATTATTATTATTATTATTATTATTATTAGAATCTTCCCTTAAATCGCTTGAATAGCTTACGAGAAATAAAAATATAAGGTTTTAAAATTTTAAACTGTTGCCATCTCGAATTTTTGAAAACAATTGAACATGCGATGTCTCTACACTAAGTCCTGAATAAAGATTCGCTGTGCCAAGTTTCATTGCACTCGGGTGATTAGGTCGACAAAAAGTCATTTTCCTATATAAAAATCACTTGACCGCCATGTTGTTCTTTATTGCGTCTCAGAAGTTTAAAAGTCACATATATTAACTTACTTAATAGTCCTCCATCACCATACCAAATTTCAGTTTGATTGCGTAAATTGCGTAATTGAAATATATGTATGGACGCCATGTTTGATTGTGTTATATATAGAATAGGCTGTAGAATTATATGCCAGCAGATAATTACTATAATAGTGGTTCATTATACCAACCTGAATTTGCATCGCTTGTTTGGGACACGGTAAATGAAAAAGTGCTTTTAAAAACTTAGCATAGCCACCATTTTGAAAATTCTCATAAATATGAATATAATTAGATACCACTATATCATGTGAATATGAATATATACCGTGCCTCGTTTCACAGTGCTCAGATGATTAAGTCCAGTGAAAAATCCACTTTAATATTTAAATTTCGTGTCGCCGCCAAGTTGGTTTTGTGCTCATCAGGTCATTGAAAGTTCCATAGGTTAAATTATTGTAAGGGGCTCTATTAACATTAACATACAAAATTCTAGTTTAATTGCTATAATAGATTCGTAGATATTGAGAGCCGGTGAATTATTTCGGATGATCGCCATGTTGGAGTATTGATATGTAGGCCAATGAATTATGTACCTGATGACTATATTATTGTGTTTGTAGTTGAGGTTAGGATTGGGAAGGAGGCGATCGTGGCTCTATGTTAGAAGCCATCCCGGCATTTGCTTGGAGAAGAAGTGGGGGAAACCACGGGAAACCACTTCTAGGATGGCTTAAGTTGGAAATCGAACCCACCTCTTGTCGAGTGGACCACATTCCAGACCAGTATTTTTTTCAGCAGAGCCAGGAATCGAACCCGGACCTCTGGGGGTGTCACCCAAGAATGCTAGCCACTGTGCCACGAGGTGGTCCGCCTGTGATGAAAGCCATATCTGTACATGGGTATATACTCTTATATTCTTTAAAATATATATGATAGGTCTGATAACCTGTGTTATTGTGGTGGCTGTATTAGTGCGTGTATTTGTAATTGAGGTGAGGATTGGGATGCAGGCAGCCGTGGCCTTAAGTTAGGAACCATCTGCGCACTTGTCTGGAGTAGAACTGGGAAACCACGGAAATTCACTTGTAGGATGGCCTTATGAGGCTGGGTATAACCCGTTCCATCCCTCAGACCAGAATTAAAATTTCTTGGCAGGATCGGGAATCGAACCCGTACCTCCGGGGTGACAGCCAAGAATGCTAGTCGATACACCACGAGGAGATCGTTTAATATTTTCCCTCAGTTAGATGGGTCTCATACAAGTCATTTGTAATTAATATTCGTTTCCTTGACTCAATACGGAAGCTACACGCCCGAACTATAACACCACATCAATCTAAGAGAGGTGGGTGGGGGTATAACATATAATTCCCCAAATCAGGAAGTGCCACGCTGGAAGACGTGAACAACGTATAGTAAAAGGTTTGTGACCGGCCATGGTGGCCTGGAGCTCGTGTCTCACTGGCATCGGGAGAGCATGTGTTCGAATCCCACCTAGGCCGTCCTGAAAATGGTTTAGACTATCATGTGGTGAATCTCTCATATGAATCAATGGGAAGTAGCGAGTACCGTACATGTTGGAACGGACAGGCCTGGCGACTCAGCCACTCAAGGCCGGTGGGAAGCAGCCGCACACTCCAGTCAGCATATTCGCCCCACCTCGCTACTACTCCGAGTGCCAGAAATGTCCAGCTACGCCAGCCATCATGCCTGCGTACCAGGATGTCAGGTACGATTTCGGAGCCTTGTAGTTCAATCTGGAGGCTGATGTTCCGCACGTTGTCCCCTTATAGTACAACGATGGCGTCCACAAAGTTTCAAGGTAGGTTTCGACCTGTCTTACCTGATACTTCCCTTATTAGATTTCTTGACGGTTACACACAAAAACAGTTTATCACGTCAAGTGTTCTGGTTCCCTGGTTTACGAGCAATAGTAGGCTTGCAAGTGGTGTTGCCGAAAGTGATGTGCTTTCCTCCTTTTGTCTTCTAAACCACAAACCGTTTTATTACTCGTTTTCCATGTCTTTCAGCGCTTCCTGATCTGGGGAATCGTACATTATGTTCCTGGCTGCCCTCCCTGCATATCCGACTGTGTATAAGGTGGCAACGATCAAAAAAACCTGCGCAAAGCTCACTTCCCCGCGCATTCACTCTGAGTTGATGTGCGACGTCACAGAGGAGCGGTAGAGGGGGTCACATGCTGTCTGGCTGCCGTACCGAACACACTGCGGAGATACGCTGACAATAGCTTCGAGGCCAATCCATTTTCGCGCTTATTATTTTCTCAGTTTTATATATGTTTTCTTTATTGTAGTCCTATAATCCCTTGTCGTATAGCGTGTACTTTATTTGTAAATGTGTTTATGTATATAGTGTTGTGTACCATGCTATTCTAGTAATAGTATCATTTGAGTTTCGTTATGGCTTCTACTTCGAAGTATGGTAGCAAATATGAACGACCATTAAGGGAACAATGTAGATAAATAGTCTATAACGTAACTGCTCACCTACGAGAACAGAAAACCGTTCATAAACTCAATTATAATCTTGTGGCTTCAACAAGTAAAGCAACGGGTGTTTCCAAGTCATTCGTGAAGCGTATAATAGCGGAAGGGAAAACGTCTACGACCAAGGGTCGTCTGCAGTTTTCTACACCTGATGCATTATTTCGTGTTGTTGATATTATAGCCTCTGTGTGTGTACGCTTATTGGAACAGTATATTTCTTTAAAACATAGTTTACAACTAGGAAATCATAAATACTGTATTTTCATTTAACTCCGCGCTTAATACTTTCGGTCACTTTACATTTACTCTCGTTCAATTGCATTGCGTTTGCAGCATTAATGAAGGAATAGCCTCAATCGAACAGCTGGCTGCAGGTACTTACGATATGGTATGTGATAGCGATTGACAGCCAGCCGCGCCCGGGAACAGTTACGAATGCTTTACTTGATAAGCGCTTTTTTTCCGGTGTCAATGAACTACGACCTACTGTATATCCGTTTTACGTCTCGGCATGATGGGTGAAAATCACTGACTGGGCTATTAATTATATTATCATGGAGATAGCATGTGCAACGGATTCTTGTCAGACGTAATTTAAGAATGGTGAGGTGCATGGAACACAAAGACCACTTCTATCCAGTCTAAAAACACTTATAGTGGGCGATGTATTGAAGATAGAGATATGCTCTCGCGGACTTTTCTGTAGAACTTTTCATGCTGAACAATTCTTACGCTCATAGTATACTGATATTTTTAACGGTTTGCCCAGCGTAAGCTTAGGAAGCGCACGGACGCCAAGTTCTTTTCCCGACCTTTTCACTGAAATCGTTACTGCTTGGCTTCCTTTGATCATAAATAAGTTATTTTCTACAGAAAGTTTCCTCGAGAAATACTTTACAGAATGGTGAAAACCGCATCAAAATCCATCCAGTGGTTCTCGAGATTACCTGTGACATCCAAGAATCTGGGACTATGTTTTATACTAAGTAGAGATTGTCGGGGGGATCGGGACGAGCCGATGTGAGCTGCGCGAACCGAAGTAGCCGAGGGTTCTTTTGTTTGTTGTACCTTTAGCAGTTAGGCTATGTAATTAGAAGCTGTGGAAAAAGATTAAGATATATACCACACACTCCATTGTTGCGAACGTAGAATTTGTGCTTGAGTCCAAAATAACAATAATGATAATAATGTGACAATAACTGCAGTTAGGAATTTTTCGTCCTTATTTAATTGCATGTAAACTATTTGAAGTCCACCGACTAGCGTTCTTGGCTGTCGCCGTGGAGGTCCAGGTCTGCCAAGAAATTTAATTCTTGTCTGAGAGCTGAAACGGGGTACACTCAACCTTGTGAGGCAAAACTGAGAAGAGGTGGGTTCGATTCCCACCTGAGGCATCCTGGAAGTGGTTTTCCGTGGTTTCTCACTTCCAATCCAGGAAAATGCCGGGATGGTCCCTAACTTAAGGCCACGGCCACCTCATTCTCAATCCTCACCTGAATTACAAATGCACACTCAATACTACAGAGACCAACAATAACACAGCTTATAAGACCAATTCTACACACGCCCATGTACACGGGGTTGAATGACCACGATGTCCAAGCCCCTCAAATCAAACAACAACAACAACAACAAACTATTTGAAATTGAAAACATCTCTTTGATACCATTGTTGCACTCACCGTCTTCATTCCAGCCGCCTTCTATTTGATATGCAGCGGTAGCAGTTCCGAAGAGGAAACCTTGGGGAAAGCAGTTGCTAGGATCCCGAGAGGCACACATCGCTTCCAGTCGCTTGTAGACTGTAGACTATACCGCAGTATAAACAAGGTCCTTACATAAGTGCTGATAGTGAAATGCTCAAGTCACGTCAGGAAGAATGCCTACGCGGGTATTAGCACAGCTGTAAATAGAACATGATGTTCCTTGGGGTGTTGGTCTTAACAACAAGCTTGGAACATTTTTACCTCGCCTCCATCCAAATAAAAAGTCCGTGGAATGTATCTTGCCCGACTGAATATTAATTTACTTCGTTTTTAGTTACTCAGCCACTCTCCTTTCTCTCTCTCTCAATGGTTATTCTTTTACTTCAAGATTTTTGATCACTGTGCTTTAAAAAAAACATTTTCGTTGTATCTGAACGTGTTCAGGCACCACAAGAATAAGCCATACTCCTTTCAGAAATGTGTGAAGTAAAGAGTCGATTTTCTGTGCGAATTAATTAGAAACTTTATGCTCCACAAAGTGCTCTTGAACTTTAGCACGTTATAAATTAGATGGACAACTCTGGCAACTTTGCCTTTTCCCCGAGAGAAAAAAGAAAATTCGATGGTTGTTTATAAAATTAATATTTTCCTCACTTTGTAATGTTTTGGAAACGATTCACTGGTTGTATTTACATCGAACAGAGTCATTCAGAAAATGTCATAACAGTTTAGACATTAAACATTAAATAACGTTGTCTACTCTAAGTCCTCTTACCGTCTCGGGCTCCTGGGCTATAGCTCCGCTTGCTACTCCCTCTCGTCAGACCTAATGCACAACACCTCTCTGTCTTTTACCCCTGAGATTCCCAGTTCGGCCTAGAAACTGAATTCTGCTCTGCATTCTGAAAAGGGGGTTCGTGAGACACAACTACGAAGAGGTGGGTCGAAGTTATTGTGTTGTTGTTATTGATTCATTTAGGGGCTTTGTAACATCGTGGTCATGTAGCCCCGTACACTTGGGAGTGTGTCAAATTTGTCTGATTAACCTGTGTTAATGTGATGGATGTATTGGTGTGTGCAATTGTAATTCAGATGAAGATCGGGAAGGAGGCGGCCGAGGCCTTCATTTGGGAACCATCCCGGCATTAACCCGGAGTAGAAGTGGGAAACCACGGAAAACCACTTCCAGGATGCCTCAAGTGGGAATCGAGCCCGCCTCTTCTCAGTTTTGCCTCACGAGGCTGAGTGTACCCCGTTCCAGCCCGCAGACCAGAATTAAATTTCTTAGCAAACCTGGGAATCGAACCCGGACCTCCGCCTTTGGACTTGCTGCAGTTGCCCGCGCGGTCATGGTGCACGTTTTAATGAACATGGCTACACTGCGGGATCCTTCTTGAATTAGCTACGTACGTGCAATTTTCCTATCCATTGGAGCATTTTGTAAAAGTGTTTCAGTTTATAAAGGTTTGGTATCTAGATTACAGCCCCGTTACGGAATAACTGACACAAATACCGTAGAATGCTGTAATAGAGTCTTAGAAGGAAGAGAACAAACGTTAATCGAGGGAGATCAAGCAGGAAGAATTTGAGAGGAGCACAAATCAGTTTTGTGCCCCATGGTGATCAACTAGACTACACACGTTACGATCTAAAGGTGGCATAGTTTTGTTGCTGTGCCTCTAACAACAGCCACCCTATCCCCCTATATCCAGGTTCGAAACCTCACTACCATCATCATTATAAGGGAAGAAACCCATAGCGAGCCCATGAAGGGCCTAGGCCTACCAATTGACCGCTGCTCAGCAATTGGGCCTGCATATTGCGGAGCGGCGCGTGCTCAGCGCGACGTGTTCCCTAGGCCGTTAATCTTGTATGTCTTGACTGGGGCACTGCCTATCTGATGTGGCAGTTAAGTCAGTCGTCTTCACGAGGCTGGGTGCACCCCGTTCCAGCCCTTATGTCAGTTACAAAAAATCCGGACGGAACGCTACCCGTACACCACGGGGCCGGCAATACTAATGGAAAAGTCACTTGAATATACATCTCAGTAAAACCTGCCTTCAACAGACCCTTCATTAAACGGAAACTTGTCTTAAACGGAAGTACCTGACGGTCCCGTGAACTTAGGGGTGAAAATAGTGTCAAATTCCCTTCATTAAACGGAAACTGTATTACGCGGTCAACGGAAATCAAAATGCGCATTTTAACGGAAAATGTTCAAGTCCTTGAATGCAGAACAGAAAATTTCCAGGCACCCTATTAAATTCTACCTTGCTTTCTGTGACAATTGATTCTGTAGCTAACAAGGAATGTGCAAATAGGCCGTCCCTCTTTTGTTTCTATTTTTTTTATTCCTATACATTTAATCAAGTATTTTTTTAAATTAGTCGTGTAGTGATTAAGAATGAGTTAGGCCTATGTAGTGGTTTAATAATAAATAAAAATCTAAATTAACATTTATAATGATTTCCACCAAATATATATTTAGCAATAGTTTTGTGGCCATATTAACTTCGTGTGCTTTTAATATGGCACAAAGATAGATGTGTGGAAATAAGTTTCTATCCTGTGAAATGCCTGATTATTTTTTTCCTTATTATAAAGAGTCCTAAGTATTTTGTCCCACAAAGAGTTTATGACTTTTGTACAAAACGGCACTACAAAAATTTCACAAACCTCAGCATGGCCATATTCCCATCACTTACCTTATCTTTAACAGAAACAATTGTGAGACCCATTGGATTCCGTTGAAGGCAGGTTTTGCTGTACCTTTACAGTGATGCGTGTATCTCTCTTTCTGTACACTATGCACATATATCGACAAGTAAAGTACAGGGTTAGCACAAATTATTTAAGCGATTTTATGCACATGCATTGTATAGCTTACAGCATTGACACATAGACCTATACCAATTATAGAGACACTCATCAAGCCTTTTGAGTCTGCTTGCTACAAATTTTTGGAGCCACACGGCAAATATCAATACGGTAGTCCAACTCCGACCACACAGGCTGGAGCATATCCTGGTCAATTTAAGCTACAGCCGCATGGATCCGATTCCTCAGTTCAACAAGTGCAAAGCGGATAGCGTCGATTATTGTCATCTTGTGTCAGGTGCAGATAGGTGTATTATGCACTGGCCTCCCCGGTCGCCTGATCTGATCCCGTGTGATTTCTTTTTACGGGGGTTTATCAAAGATGAAGTTTATGAGTTATGTATTCCACACGGAGTCGAGCTTCAGACCCCATTATAAAATAAGAATTATGATCATTATTACTCAGGAGGAAATAACACTCTGTATTTCCTCATGTATTTATCCCGCTATCTATTAACGGTCAATAAGGTGGCCACATGATTATTCATTCCCCAGAGTCCAGAGGAAATAGCCTCGTGGCATTACAAAATGTTTGCTTCACTTTCTCTATTTACAGTCAATAAGAAATGTGTGGTGACGAAGTGCCGTGCGAGATACGAAATCCAGTGACATTGTTTCTCCCAGCTTGTGAACAGCCTGCAGCAAGTGATCGTAAATAACTGTAGTCGGTGTACATAAGTGAGAGGAGCAGGTAGTCTCTGTCAAGGCCACCGTACTCATTAGGACAGATTAACTTCTGTGGTCTGTTGACAAGTGAAAGGGCCAAAAGCGCTCAAGGAAGAGACTGGAGGAAACTGGAGTAAGGTTCCAATTGTTTGTATTTGCTGATGAGTGGTGTATGTTCTGGCCGCAATAAAGTTAATTATTTCATTTAAAGGAACAACCTGTGTTGTGCTTCAACCCACCGTAATCCAGTTAACAAAAGTAAAGCGTTGAATTTTTCTTCCACCCCCGTCAGTGGGCGTTGGCGCAGTTCGGCAACTTCCTCTTGTAAGGCGTCGAACTTCTTTTCTACTGCTGTGACTTCCTCACGTAGGCCCTGGCAGACGGTGTTGACTTCCTGACGCAGACCCTTTTCCAATTTCTTTTGACTTTCCTGTAATTTCGTCAGCAGACACTCTTCCAGAGTTTTCTGGCCATCCAGAAATTTGGCGGTTAGGCCCTCTGCTAGCTTATTCTGACCGTCTTCTAATTTGGAAGTTAGGTCCTTGGTTAAATTCTTCTGGCCGTCTTCTAATTTGGCAGTTAGGTCCTTGGTTAAATTATTCTGGCCGTCCTCCATTTTGGTTTCCATGCCATTTAACTTTTCTAGCAATGCTGCCAATTGAGCCTCCATTTTAGTTGTTTGTCTTGTAAAGGGCATGCACTCACAAGAAAATTAGAGAAAATGACCTGCTCGGGTTTTGAAACCAGGACCGTCAGGTGTTGTGCTTGAGTTCGTAATCCCACTTCTGACACCAGTTGTTACGTGCCACCCTCCTAGTGGCACTTTTGTTAACTGGATTACGGTGGGTACAAAGCACAACACCAATTACTGCTTAAAGAAATAATTAACTTTATTGTGGCCAGAAAGATACACTACTCATCAGCAAATACAAGCAATTAGGACATACTCCAGTTTCCTCACGTCTCTTCCTTATGGAGCGCTCTTGCCTCCTTTCACTTGTCAACAGACCACAGTTAATCCTCTGCTAATGAGTCCGGTCCCGTACGCTAGGTGTTACGGCTGTGAGTTTGTGTCATCGCTCGCCGCATGAGTCACAACTGCCCCAGGGCTGGGCTGTGCCCTGCCTCATGTATTGCGTGCGCCTTATGCAACAGGGCTACGAGGACAAAGGGATGATCTAGAATATTCGTGACTGAACCAGTGAAGGAAATGTCGAGAAGCCGTGTGCCCTGGACGATTCTAGAATTCATTGAGTCACCAGCCTGCTATATAAGCGGCTTCAACAGTGAGGGGACCGAGTTTTCTGTGCGTGTGTGTTTTTGAGCGAGTGCGACAGAAGTGTGGTGACGAAGTGCCGTGCGAGTTACGAAATCCAGTGACATTGTTTCCCCAGCTTGTGGGCAGCGAAGCAGCGGGTAGCGGATTATCGTAAGTAACTGTATTTGCTGATGAGTAGTGTATCTTTCTGGTCACAATAAAGTTAATTATTTCTCCAGCCCTGGGGCAGTTTTGACTCATGCGGCGAGCGATGAAACGAACTCACAGCCTTAACACCACCCCCTTCCTAAAAGGCTGATCGTCCCGATCAATCATTGGTCCGTCTGTGTCCCTCCGTAGGCTGCCAGGCGATCTCGGTGCACGATCTTCATCTTCGCCCTCGGGCTCCGCTGGATCCTGTAGACGACATCGTTGATCCGTTTCACGACTCGGTACGGGCCCTCCCAGGACTTCTACAGTTTGGGTGACAGGCCTTTCTTCCGTAATGGGTTGAAGAGCCAGACCAGGTCGTCCTCGTGGAATCCGCCGGCATCCGTCTGCTGGTCGTATCGGGTCTTCATTCGGTCGGTCTCGATCCGCATTTTCCTCCTCTCGAACGCGTGTACGTCCTCCAGTTGGTCGACCAGTTCTTGACAATACTGGCTTACCGGGATCGGATCATTCCCATGTCGGCCGAAGGCAAAATCGACAGGTAGACGGAGCTCCCTCCCAAACATGGCCCGGGCTGGTGTGCACCCGGTGGCTTCATGCACGGCGGCGCGGTAGGCCAGGAGAAATAGTGGAAGATGCTTGTCCCAATCCCTCTGGTGCTCGCTGACGACTATTCGGAGATGGTTCTCGATGGTGCGATTGAATCGCTCTACCATCCCGTCGGACTGAGGGTGTAGTGGCGTTGTCCTTGTCTTCCGGATTCCCAGCAGCTGGCATAGGTTCTAGAACACCTGCGACTTGAAGTTCCTCCCTTGGTCGGAGTGCAGCTCCAGGGGTACTCCGTACCGGCTGACGAATTCCTTCACCAGGGCCTCTGCAATCGTCGCGGCTTCTTGGTTAGGGAGCGCATACGCCTCCGGCCATTTGGTAAAGTAGTCGCTGACCACTAGTATGTAGCGGCTCCCTGCCTCGCTTAACGGGAATGGCCCAGCAACATCGATGGCCACTCTCTCCATGGGGCCGCCCACGTTGTAGGTCTTCAGTGGACCCCGTCGTCTTCGTCCTGGGCCCTTGCTGGCTGCGCAATCGTGGCACCTCGCGCAGTGGTTCTCCACGTCTGCTCGGCATCCGATCCAGTAGAACCGCTCTCTCAGCTTCTCCAGGGTCTTTTTTTATCCCTAGGTGTCCACCAGATGATCCTCCATGAACTTCCTTCAGGACTTCCTCCGTCATAGCCTTTGGAACGACGACTTGTTCCCGAGATGTCTTCCCGTCGGTGCTCTCCCAGGTGCGGCAGATGAGGCCATCCCTTACAATCAGCGAGTCCCACTGTGCCCAGTAGGACTTAAACTTTGGGCTGCAGTCACTCACAATGTTCCACCCGGGTCTGGGGACACAGGCCCTCTTCCATTCGGCTATCAGTCCCAGGTCATCATCTTCTGCTTGTGCCCGCGTGAAAGATTCGCGGCTCCAGCTCTCTTGAAGTTCCAGGGTAGTCCTTCAGCACTGTATCCCGGTGTTCTCCTCCCTTCGGGCACAGAAGGTGCAGTCTTCGGGGCACGGTCTTCGTGACAGGGCGTCGGCGTTAGAATGCAGTTGGCCTTTCCTGTGCTGAATCTCAAAGTTGTACTGTTGAAGCCTCTCTAACCACCGCGCGAGTTGACCCTCGGGCTGCTTGAAGTTCAGGAGCCACCGCAGGGATGCATGGTCGGTCCTGATGAGAAATTCTTGCCCGTACAGGTACTTGTGGAAGTGTTCAATGGTATTCACGATGGCGAGCAGCTCCTTCCTGGTGACGCAGTAGTTCCTTTCTGACTTCGACAAGGCCTTGCTGAAGTAGGCCACAGCTCTCTCCTCGCCGTCCACTACTTGCGACAGGATTCCCCCTATGCCAAAGTCGCTGGCATCGGTATCGACGATGAACCTTGTTCCAGGTCTGGGGTAGGCCAGAATAGGCGCGGTGCACAGAGCTTGCTTGAGTTGTTCGAAGGCACTGTGGCATTCTGCTGTCCATGTGAAGAGTTGGTCCTTCTCAGTCAGTCGATGTAAAGGTTTGGCGATGTCGGCGAATCCTCTCACGAAGCGACGGTAGTAAGTGCAGAGTCCCAGGAAGCTTCGTAGTTGGGACTTGTCCTTCGGAACTGGCCACTCCCTCACAGCTGCGGTCTTCTCTGGATCGGTGCGCACCCCTTCCTCGGAGACGATATGCCCAAGGTACTGGACCCGCTTCTGGAAGAGCTGACAGTTCTTGGGGCTCAACTTCAGCTGGGCAGCCCGTAGCTTCAACAAGATCTCCTTCAGGTTGCTGTAGTGCTCCTCGAAGCTTCTCCCCAGAACGATGACGTCGTCTAGGTAGACCAGGCAGGTCTTCCAGTGTAGTCCCCTCAGAATGGACTCCATTAGCCTTTCGAAGGTCGCAGGGGCGTTGCACAGACCGAATGGCATGACGGTGAACTGCCAGAGCCCGCTGCCCACAGAGAACGCAGTTTTCTCGCGGTCCTTAGGGTGGACCTCCACCTGCCAGTAGCCACTCTTCAAATCCAAGGTGGAGAACCATCTCGACCCTGATATGGTGTCCAGGGTGTCGTCGATCCGGGGTAGAGGGTAGCTGTCCTTCTTCGTGACGTCATTCACCCGCCTGTAATCCACGCAGAACATGGTGGAACCGTCCTTCTTCTTCACTAGCACGACCGGAGAACTCCAAGGACTATGTGATGGCTCGATCACCCCTTGCTCCTTCATCTCTTCTACCATGCGGTCGACTTCGGCTTGCTTGGCGAGCGGGACACGTCGGAATGGAGCCCTAATCGGTGCGCTGTCCCCAACGTCGATACTGTGCTGAACCAAGCTTGTCCTGCCGAAGTCTTTGCTCCCCACGGAGAAGACGTCCTGGAATTCGCGTAGCAGGTCCTGAAGTTGGCGTGATTGTTCCTCGTCTAAATGGTCCTGTGATCCTTGGTACAGCTTCTGTAGTTCTTCTGGCAGTGTGCGTCTTCTTCGATTGTCAGTCTGCAGGTGTCCGTCTGTCGTATCTGTGATGCGGGCAATCCAGGTATCGGGCTCGCAGACTCCTAGGTTGGTGTCCCGGTGAACCGTAATGTCGTAGTCGTTCAGGTTGGACAGGCGGACGTACGGCCGAGACGTCGTGTTGATGAGAGTCTTGGCAACTAGCAATCCTTTTGTCTGGATGTCCTCATATTTTGGCTCGATGACAGCCGCCACTCCCTCAGCAGTTCCGTCGACAATTACGGCAGCGCTGACCTCCGTCCTGGCGGGAACGATGACGTCTTCTCTCTGCCATACTCGTCGTGCGGTGATGGACTCGTGCGCAGGTTGCAAAGCAAGTTCCTCACCTCCGAAGTGCAGAGTGTTGGTACTCAGATCCAAGATGATGTTGTTCTGGTCCAGGAAGTCCAGTCCGATGATCACTTCATTTGATACGTCAGCCACAAGCACTGGATGCTTTATCGCCCGTCGACCAATGACGAACTCCAGTGATGCTTCGCCATGTACCGGTGCGGTCTCTCCGGTCGCGGTTATTAGCTGGAGGTTCCTTTGTGTGGGTTGCACTCTCCACTTCGGGATCACAGTGGGATTGACGATGGTCCTCGATGCTCCCGTGTCGATCAGCATGGGCCAGCTCACTCCGTTGATGACTCCGTCGACCGTCAGGCTGCTATTGTCCCTCCGTAACTTCGTCACACGCACTTGGACTGCCGGGGCTTGACGACTGTCACAAGCCAACCTTTGCCCCCCAAGGCTGGCTAATACTCGTTTCCCTGGGCCGCGCGGTTTTTCAGACGACTGATTTCCCGTCGGATACCCTCGGCGGCGGCGATCACCGCAGTCCTTGCTCAGGTGGCCTCTCTTACGGCAGGTCCAGCAGGTCGGCAGTCCTCTTCCGGGCCGCCTCTCCGGTTGTCTTCCGGCTGCGTCGTTGCTGGTAGTGCCGCGACTATCGAAGAAACGGCTTAGCGCCTCTATCAATTCGTCGGCCAGGGGCTTGGTCTCGTTGGTTTTTACTGGTTCGTCGACGTCCACTTTTACGCATCCGCGCGCGCATTCTAGATACCTGCTTTGCCGTCTCGAACTCAAGTGCGTGGCTCAGGGCATCTGCCAGGGTCTTATTGCGCGCGAGTCGCAGCGCCTGTTGAGTGTCCGAGTCCCGTAGCCCGTCGGTGAAGGTCTGCGTCGCAATCTGTTCCAGAAAGTCGGCCGGCGCTGTTGGATAGGCGAGCCTTACGAGGCGTGCGATGTCCATCTCGAACTCCTGCAGGGTTTCCGCGTTCTTCTGTACCCGGGTCCGGAGCTGCATCTGGTAGGCCTGCTGAAGATGGCTATCTCCATATCGGGACTCCATATGGGCGATCAGTGAAGCGTAGTCCTGGGATCCAGTCGGGGTGGCCTGAAGGACGTTAAGGGCGTCACCCCTCAGCGCTACAATGAGAGCTGTAGCCTTTTCTGTGTTGTTCCAGTTATTTATGGAACAGGCCGCCTCGAACTGACGTAAGTAGGTGCTCCACGGGACCTTTCCGTCGAAGGTTGGGGGCGTCACTCTGCTATGTCCCGTTCCTGATATTCCCGGTGTAACGGTGGGCGGGCGTTGGCGCAGCTCGGCAACTTCCTCTTGTAGGGCGTTGAATCTCTCTTCCACCCCCGTCAGTGGGCGTTGGCGCAGTTCGGCAACTTCCTCTTGTAAGGCGTCGAACTTCTTTTCTACTGCTGTGACTTCCTCACGTAGGCCCTGGCAGACGGTGTTGACTTCCTGACGCAGACCCTGTTCCAATTTCTTTTGACTTTCCTGTTATTTCGTCAGCAGACACTCTTCCAGATTTTTCTAGCCATCCAGAAATTTGGCGGTTAGGTCCTCTGCTAGCTTATTCTGACCGTCTTCTAATTTGGAAGTTAGGTCCTCGGCTAAACTTTTCTGGCTGTCTTCTAGCTTCTTCTGGCCGTCTTCTAATTTGGCAGTTAGGTCCTTGGTTAAATTCTTCTGGCCGTCCTCCATCTTATTCTGGCCGTCTTCTATCTTGGTTTCCATGCCATTTAACTTTTCTACCAATGCTGCCATCTGCGCCTCCATTTTAGTTGTTTGTCTTGTAAAGGGCATGCACTCACAGGAAAATTAGAGAAAATGACCTGCTCGGGTTTTGAAACCAGGACCGTCAGGTGTTGTGCTTGAGTTCGTAATCCCACTTCTGACACCAGTTGTTACGTGCCACCCCCCCTAGTGGCACTTTTGTTAACTGGATTACGGTGAGTAGGAAGCACAACACCAATTACTGCTTAAAGAAATAATTAACTTTATTGCGGCCAGAAAATTACACTACTCATCAGCAAATACAAGCAATTGGAACCTTACTCCAGTTTCCTCAAGTCTCTTCCTTGAGCGCTCTTGGCCCTTTCACTTGTCAACAGACCACAGAAGTTAATCCGTCCTAATGAGTACGGTGGCCTTGACAGAAACTACCTGCTCCTCTCCCTTATTGTACACCGACTACAGTTACTTACGATCACTTGCTGCAGGCTATTCACAAGCTGGGAGAAACAATGTGACTGGATTTCGTAACTCGCACGGTACTTCGTCACCACACTTCTGTCGCTCAGGAAAAACACGCACTAGCTCAGAAACACACACCCACAGAAAGCCCGGTCCCCTCACTGTTGAAGCCGCTTATATAGCAAGCTGGTGACTCAATGAATTCTAGAATCGTCCAGGGCACACGGCTTCTCGACATTTCCTTCACTGGTTCAGTCACGAATATTCTGGATCATCCCTTTGTCCTCGTAGCCCTGTTGCATAAGGCGCACGCATTACATGAGGCAGGGCACAGCCCAGCCCTGGGGCAGTTGTGACTCATGCGGCGAGCGATGACACAAACTCACAGCCGTAACAATAACCTAGTCAATGTGCAAGTGACTTGAAGTGTTCGTAACTTGTAATTACTGTGTAAGTTAATATCAACAATACTCACTCGGCCAATGAGTTACCTGCCATGTTTGAAGTATCTTGTAGTAAGATGTAAAATCTCTTTGTCCAAAACCTTGAATTAATGAAATTAGTTATTTTTATTGGATAATGTCTGTAGGCCTAATACTGTGGTGCCATCTTTTCTTTCTTTGTGTGGGGTGAGGGATACCTCCCACCTCCACCCCCTCCCCAAATATCAAGCAATTTGGAGGAATTGTGGGTATTAGTTAACCATATGATTGTACCTTCGAGCATAGATACAATAGAGTGCGCATTGCCACACTGCGTCTAGACTGTGACGTGAGAGCCACATCTCCATCAGATGACTGTGGTGTAAACAGCAGAACTCGTGGGGAAATGCTTTTATCATTTCAAATGATCTTGTCGACTTCGTCGTTATGCTTTGGGTCTAACGTTACGCGGGAGGGAGACGGTTGCGTTACGGAGACGGAGACGGAGACGGAGACTGTGACGTCATGCAGCCGCGCGGGAAGCGTAAGTTAATGGGTAAAGGACGGCGAGTGCATGACGTCATGCAGCCACGCGGGAAGCTAAAGTTATTGGTTAATGGAGTCTGTTGAAAGAGTCCGGGGGCGTCGAACGACCTGGGGCTTCGAGCGAAGCGAAAATAATACAGGGTGACTCCTAAAGAGGTGTACAAGATGCCAGATAAGAATACAGGGTGACTCCTAAAGAGATATACAAGACGCCAGATAAGAATACAAGGTGACTCTTAAAGAGGTGTACAAGATGGCAGAGAAGAATATAGGGTGTCTCCTAAAGAGGTGCACAAAATGTCAGACAAGAATACAGGGTGACTCCTAAAGAGGTGTACAAGATGTCACACAAGAATACAGGGTGACTTCTAAAGAGCTGTACAAGATGCCAGATAAGAATACAGGGTGCCACCTAAAGAGGTGTGTAGGATGTCACAGCAAAATACAGTACAAGACGCCAGATAAGAATACAGGGTGACTCCTAAAGAGATATACAAGATGCCAGATAAGAATACAAGGTGACTCTTAAAGAGGTGTACAAGATGGCAGAGAAGAATACAAGGTGACTCCTAAAGAGGTGCACAAGATGTCAGACAAGAATACAGGGTGACTCCTAAAGAGGTGTACAAGATGTCACACAAGAATACAGGGTGACTTCTAAAGAGATATACAAGATGCCAGATAAGAATACTGGGTGCCTCCTAAGTGGTGTGCAGGATGTCAGAGCAAAATACAGGGTGACACTTAACGAGGTGTACAGTATGTTAGATTCTATCAAATACAGGGTGACCCTTAAAGAGGTTTGAAAGATATCAGATTCAAATAATGGGTGACCCTTAAAGAGTTGTAAAAGATGTCAGACTCAAATACAGGGTGACCCTTAAAGAGGTGCGCGCGCGGGACGCCTAAGTTAATGGGTAATGGAGTGTGTTGAAAGAGGCCTCCTGAGCCTTTCTAACATGTGTAGCATTTGTAGCATGCGTCATTTGAAATGATATAACGTCTAGTCTTTCAGACTGACTGTAATTTTTTTAATGAGTGTTTTATTTATAGAAACAAGGTCAAAATGCAAAGGAAAGATATGCTTATATGACGATTCCACCCCCAACGTATTACGTATTCAAACATGGCTGTCGTCGTTGAACGTAGGGCAGACTTATGAATACAAAACACACATTTTCGTAATTTATACCACATTGGGAAAAGCATCGCATGTTTCTTTACGTACCGGAAGGTAGCAAAGGTAGGAATGTAACATATTTGGTGTTAAAAGTAGCTGTCGTGTTCCGTAGTACTCATAAATCCAGGAGTCCCTCTTGTAAATAATTAATAACAAATCCAACTCTGAATTAGGCCTACTGATTTTTGAACAGAATTGTTTTTGTGTATAAGCTATTACCCTCACACTATAGAGTTCCTCAGTGCGAAGTCGTGCCTCATGGTTGAACCTCACTTTGAAGTAGGCCTACTCAAACAAAACAGCTTGCTTGAGCTGTTGGATGTGATTTTGCAGGGGCAGAGAATTTATCACATGCTCATGAAGTTCCTCAAACACCTCTACTTTAACATTATTGAGATCTGCGGTCAAGAGCTTGACAAAAGGGTCCATTAATTTTTTTACATTGTCCTCTCCGAATCATGAAAGAAAAATAATTAAACGTGTAAATTTATTGTAAATTATTATAATTTACCCTATCCCTTACTCCACTGAACAGGCCAGTATTTATGATGGAATGTATCAAGTAGACTATTTAATTGTCCATAGGCTTTTTTCTTGGTGTTTAGTTGAGACTGCTAGTAAATACATCTCTGAACATAAAAATGATTTATGTCTCTATGCTGGATTAAATGTAGCCTAGTTTGGAATACGCAATGCAGTCGTCAATCACGTTCAGTGTCAAATTGCATGTTATGCTACAGATGTGACGTTGTAGTCTTCGATAATAAATACGTGGAGGTAATATTTGTAGTCTTATTAAACGTATGGACAGTGCGTTTGGTTGAGGAAATTTTAAGATTCTTCTAGGATATATTGCATCCCTAAATTAGTCTATTTAATTCTTCGTAGAATTTCAAAGTACTGAATTATTTTTGCGAAGGTTTCTATGATTCATGGAAAAAGGAATTTTAAAGGAAAAAGTTAATTGATTATAATGTTTTCCTTTGTAGCAAATGTAATGCATAGTTATTAAAAAGCAATGCTTACTAAATCAATAGACTTCCTTATTTCCATTTGCCCATGTTGTGTTGTTCACTTTCATAAAATACTACAGAGGAAATTAATGCTGAATAAGAGCTCATCGTACGATACAATTTTCTAAAGTACTGAAATTAGCCGAAATACATATTCTAATGATGAAAAATAAATTAGGAAATGATGTAGCAATAGATTGAACTTGTTGGGAGCCCTCGGGCGTTCAATCAAAAATGACCAGCTTATGGCCATTGGCTGCGATTCATATATTATATAGGCCTATCATCATAACTCTTTCATTTTCCTCGCTCTCCCTCCCTGTGAAGTGATGAAATAGCTAGGGAATCTCCGCTCACCAGGCATGCTGCAAAAGCTTGCATGACTCGTGCAGATAAGATACATTGATGATCAAATATGATCCTTGTAAACCAGTTCTTGACGCACCTGTTTCTGACTCTGCTCTCCTAAATAGGAAAAACAGAGATGGCCTTTTAATTCCTTTACACCATGTAGTTTATTTATAAAAGGCTGTACTGTACCTCATTGTCCCAATGTCTGAAGTTTCCTTTTATTGTTGCTATGCTCACTGCCGTTATTGACGCACACAGAAATAATATTTAAGACTATTCATACGAACTTAGAGACTGCCTTTGATAAACAATCCTTCACTTTTTGTCCACACATGCAATAATCATTGTCACAATAGGCCTCCAAGCTTAAGGTAGCAATAAATCTCCACTGGTCACTTAATTAAAAAATAGGCAGCTTTCTAATGAAATCTACCTAAAAGTACTTGCCAACTGAGTACAGTTCATAATGTACTGGAATATAGAGATCACATGAAGTTATATACCAAAACTAAACTACTAGGCACTGCAAGTCCACCTCTTTGAAGCGATCAAAACGTAGTGATATAACCTGTTATTTTAATAGTGCTGCCATAATTTGACTTACAGTCAGGCACACAACACTTCCTAGGCATCTGAAATAGTTTAATGAAATATTAGTGAATAATGTGTTGGTTAAATTCATTAGAAGGTAGTCTATTGGCTACACATGCAACTTAATACGAGAAATACTCACTTCTAGAACTTTCAGCAGGTCCGATTTACCACGAGGAATTTCACGGGTGTTGAAATAGTTAGTACGAACTGCTTTTAGATGCTGTCATATCAAAATAAATGATATTTATGAATAAAAGTTAAGTAGGGGAGTAGTGCCGATGTAAACCCACAGCCTACTTCCCTGGGAACATTGCCGATAACTCCCGAACCCCTGGTCAGAGATTCACGAATGAGGTGTCGTTGGACTCTGGCTAACGTCCTCTTTCCTATGGACCACTCGTTATATTTTTGAAAACAATTTTGAAAATTTTTGTTCTCGAAAGTAGGTGATAGTTTGAAAACTAAACATGATAGAATGTTGTGCCATGGCTCAAACGAATGGTCTCTATGTCCTTTATTTTCTGTAATAAAACATTTTTATTTTTGATGTTTTTTTGAAAACACTCGAATTTTGAAAATCCTATATTTTGGAAACTAAAATTTTTACAAAAAAGTTTATTTGACGTAAATCAATGGTCCCTAGCCCCTCTACCCCCAAAATAAATTTCAAGTCCTGCGACCTTGGAATGGAAGGAGTCTTGCTAGGAGGGCGTGCTTGGATTCGTTTTTTTGTCTCGTTGCGCTCTTTGCGGGAATGTAGGTGTTGAGAAGGTGAAATTCTGGAAACATGGTTTTTTGGGGGGTAAAAACGTGATTTTAGACTTTTTGTTATATTTCGCGAACCAATCATGCTAGAGGCGTGTACAAGGGGTCCAAGGACTCGGGGTGACGTCCTCTTTGCTATGGACCAATCGTTATATTTTTAAAACAATTTGGAAACTCGTTTTTGGGGTAAACAAGTGTTTTTTGTGATTTTTGCTGATAACTCACGAACCAATAAGCCTAGAGACTTGTACCAGGTGTCATTTCTTTCGTCGCGTTGTCCTCTTGCCGAGGATGTTCGTGTTGAGCATGAATGAAAAACCATGTTGAGGTAAAACCGTGATTTTAGACTTTTTGCTCTATCTCGCAAACCAATAACGCTAGAGACATGCACGAGGTGTCCTAGGACTCGAGCTAATGCCCCGTTTTTGAAACTATTTTTGAAATTTTGACAAAGGGCCTAGCGCTATACATGTAGAATTTTTTTTTCTTTACCAGTTTATAATGTTCATGAAGCGTGGTGGTTGAGAGGGACGATACTGCTGAGTGTGTGTGTGTTTCAACGAACCTGTCGCTAACCACAAGGACCATGCTTAATAGAACAATCGCTATTTCGGCGGGTCGGTTTATGACAGAGCGAGGGTTCGTTTTTTCTGATCTTTCCTATGGCAGATGGATGGAGGCTAATATTTGAAAATGTGTGAAGCATGCTAAGATTTTTTTACCCCCCGAAGGAGATCTTTAACGTGTAGACGGTGATGAGAACTTGGTTCTATGTTGGTCGAAGCGGATACAGAAAACAAACTTGTAGAGGAGCTGGAGGCGAATGTCATTTGAGCTTATTGGAATGCGCTGATCTGACTTGACAACAGGTGCAATGGAAAATGACAAAGACGTTTGAAGGTGAAATAATCTGACAATCGTGGTGGCAGGGAAGTGCGAAATGCATGCATACACGTGTGAGATGATATGGACGCTAAACAAGTTACATCCTGTTTGCTTCGTACGTGACAAAATGCAAGTTACTGTGAAATTTGACCTGGCACAGGTGTTCACATTGGACGTTATCTGTCCACGTGCATGATAACAGAATGTTCAAAGCGTGGGGAAAAATGATTATACATGCAAGGTAGCATATATAAAGGCATGTCGTTATCATTTCCACTCTCACTTGGGTGACTACCTTTGAACACACTGCGTTGCGTGAAACACTTGGTCTTGTTTAACAGTTTTGGTGTTGGTGGAAAATACTTAGACTTGTTGTGGGGTAGGTATTTATATATATATTTATTCATTTATATATTTATTGATTTATATGTTGAACCCTTGCAAAGAAGCTTATGAGACTCAGTTTCGGGGGGTGTAACAGTCCATTTCGTAAGTTGTTGTTAAAGCGCTTCCATAATAACATGCAGGGTAACATATAACAAAATAACATGCAGGAAAAAGTGAAGCCAGGGTTAAAACAAATGAATTTAATGACAGATCAGCTATTTACAAAATGAAATAAACAAACAAAACTCCCAAAATGACTCCCACTGAATAAAATTACTTGCCAAAATCTAGGCCTAATCTCAGGAGAGATTATTAATCGGACCAAATGTCCCAAAAATCTACAATGACAATGTATACGCGTGTGCTGTTCTACATGCTTAACGATGAGTACAAATGAATGCATGATTCGTCATCATCCGGATAAACTTTCAGAAGACGAATCTGCATTGCTTAGAGCTAGACAGACGCGGGGAACAACATACACAACTTAAAACTAAACCGACACTTCCTATACTAAATAAACAACAAATAATTTCCGCTTGAAATTGGAATCAAGAACTGCCGTAGCAAAACATTACTGCCTAAAATTAGGACTTCTCAAAAATCAACACAAGTAAGTTAACACGTGACCAACAAGAGAAACACATATGACCGCCGTCATTTTTACAAGTAAATACAACTACACCACACGGGTGTCACACACAGAAAAACAAACATGAACTCAGTCATAGAATATCACTAGACTCAGAGCCAACCTTTACATCATTAACACAATATCCCGTCCATACGACATGCAATAATTCGTAACAAACGTGGCAAACTCCCCAATTAATTATGGTCCAAATAACCATCACAAAAGAACAGGTTTGCTAATGATAGCTTAATAGGGGTCAGTCGGACAACAGGACTGCCTAACAAATAAGGTACCAAAGCTAGACGGGCGCTAAGTGGAAATCTGCACATCTGTCAACCCACGGGTCAATAACCTCGACCTCCCAAGGCACGGGATCGAGTCTCGAAGAAGCGTGCCCCAAAGCACAATATATACGTGTGTGTGTGTCAGAATAAAATATATCTCAGCATTTCCCCTAGGAAATCCAAGAATCAGCATTGGACAAGGTACAGTAGCCTCCTCGGAGCGCACTGCCTTTCCATCAAAATACAACAACAACAAATATGAGGGCGGTAGCACCATCTACCCGGCATCGCGAAGAATCAAAACACACACTTGACACAAGAACACACACAGAATCACACGTATGGGTTTGACAGAAACCTGAAATAAATGACATAAATATTTTTCCACCAGCTTGCGCTTCCGTTCTAGGCTGTGATTAACGAACCTGCAACTCATGTGTTAATAATGGATCCCTTGGGCATGGAATAATCTTGTCCCAAGATCTCTCAGGCAACCTATTGTGGTGTACAACTAGTGGGGCTTGACCCGTCGACTCGTGCTTAGTAGTGTTCATGCACATCTCAATATCTCCTACTTTGTCAACCCACTTATTATGATCATTAGGAATCATTACTCGGTAATACTTGGCAACACAGCGAATCGTTCTCTCGCACGGATTCCCACAAGGATGGCGAATGCTCGACAAAACAATGTTTTATCCCTAGGCTCTCTAGACCTTGCCTAAAAACATTGCTCGTAAAATAAGTACCATGGTCCGATAAAATGAATTCCGGCTTCCCAAGCATCGGAATGACTTTGTTCTGAATTCTGCTGAGGACTTGCTTTGATGTCGTCTTCTGGATTGGACATAACACTACCATCTTGGAAAACACATCGACACACACAAGAAGGTGTCGGCATCCTCGTTTTCCCTTAACCCGAGGGCCAAAACAGTCGATAGCGACCAGCTCGCATGGTTTTTGAGGTAATAATGGTTTTGGAGGTTGTTTCAAAATGAAGTTATTTGGTTTAGTGCGCTGACACGCGTCACAAGTTCTTATTACTTCCACAATGGTATATTGCATCTTAGGCCAAGTAAAAGTTTCCCCTATTGTCGCTTCTGTTTTGTCCGTGCCGATATGTGCTAGGCTCTCGTGGACATGCCACGTCAATCCTCTCTGTAATGATGCTGGAACTAGAATTCGCAGTTTGGTGTGATCCTCATCCACGTACATATGCAAAAGGTTATTCAAGTAGTGAAATTTCGCTTCCTTGGCACGGGCTTCTCGATATTCAGGTGAATCTGGTTGTAGTTCCTTCCTGTAAAATTTGATCATCATCATCATCCATGGGTCTTCTTCTTGTTCCTTCTGAATTTCCTTTAGTTTGTCCTAAAACTCACTAGCCTTAGGTGTTAGTGCTATATGGTGAACTTCCGCTGCTATCTCGTTCTCATCTTCAGGATTCCTGCTTAAAGCATCTGCTATGATGTTCATCCTTCCAGGGCAATGCTCTATAGTAATGTCGAACTGCTGTATGTAAATGGACCAACGCGTAACTCTCTCACTTGCCATCGTCGTCTTGAATAGGAATGTCGGTGCATGGTGGTCAGTTCTGACAACAATGGAATAACCGAAAATCATCTTGCGCCATTGTTGAAGTGAATACAAAATCGCTAGCAACTCAAGCTCTGTCACAGTGTAGTTCCTCTCGTGCTTCCTCAATTTACGACTCGTAAATGCCAAATATGATCTTTTCTTGGGTTCATCAGCGTCCTCTTGGTACAACATGGCACCGATCCCAATCAATGAAGCGTCTGCCTGAATTATAAATTTCTTCTCGAAGTCTGGATACCCTAGCTTCACACAGTTCTCCAGTAAGTCTTTCGTAGCTCTAAAGGACCTGTCGCACTCCTCATTCCACGACCATCGATTTGATTTCTTTAACATCTCTTGCATTGGTGCTACTGTTTCCGTGTATCCAGGACAATTCTCCTTGAAGAAACCTGTCACTCCCAAAAACGCTCTCACATGTTTTACTTTAGTTGGTGTGGGGAATTTCTTGATTGCGTCAATTTTCGCCGGATTAGGCCTCACGCCTTCAACATCAATTATGTGACCCAAATACAGAATCTCGCTCTGGCAAAAGTGCGATTTCTTTAAATTAATTTTGAAATTCATTGTTCTCAAGTTATCCAGAAGTTTGTTTAGGTTTACCAAGTGTTCCTCCATTGTTTCTGACGCAATAAGTATGTCATCAACATATCTCGTAGTGAAGCTCTTGACCTCCTCAGTCAGATTCCTGTCTAGTGCTCTTATCAATGCACATCCAGCTGTTTTTACACCAAAGGGCATGCGAGACCAGATATAACTTTGGTTATCGAATAAAACCCCGTCAATAGTTGGGATTTTTCTTCAAGTTCAAGATGGTGGAAACTATTTGTTAAGTTGACGCTAGAATAAATCTTCTTCCCACGGAAGCCCTTCAATACATCCTTGATCCTTGGTGCTTGGTCATGCTCAACTAGCAGTTTACTGTTCAAAACTCGTGCGTCTAGACATAATCTAATTGATCCATTCGGCTTGGCCACAGCCAATATTGCGTTTAAGTACGGGGTTGCTGCTTTTCTTATTATGCCGGAATCTAATAAATTATTAATGATGTCCTTCACCTGAGCAAAATGTTTCTCTGGGATCGGGTACAATTTACTCTTAAATGGGGTCCAGTCGGTAACTTGCATGGCATACTGGAAATTTAAAACTTTTCCAGGGATGGTGTCGAAAGCTCCTTTATGATATCTCAAAATTTCTTCTAATTTTCTTCTATCAGGTTCCCCTACTATTGCCTCCTTAAGCCGCTCCTGAAGTAAAATTTCAAATTTGGATCCGCTAATTTTTCTTCCGCCAAATGTACCCAAAGTTCCTGTGAAATATCTCGACTGTCAATTTCAACCACTGCTGTCTGGCTTACTCGTTCCTCCGTCAAGTTCTTATCTCCGATCGCCTCATTAGTGCATTCCTCAATGACCCAAGTATTCGCCTCTCTCTCTAGTGGACTCTCTTCCATGTTCAAACCCACATGACTCAACTCCTCGACTTGTTTGAAACTCACAGTGTTATTATGTAAGTCAATTATAGCATGAAAATCACAGATAAAGTTGGCTCCCAAAATGACGTTATAATTCATCTTCGGTATCACGATGAATGTTTGCGAAAATGTGTGGTTTAATATCTCCAGGTCTAAATATGCTTGGTGCTTGCAAACTATGGTCTTGTCAGGAATGACCCCTCTGACTTGCATTAATGGTACAGGCATAATTGTAACGGTTTGTTTACTTCCGATTTATTTCAACAATACTTCCGTGACTAAGCTCACCTGGCTACCTGTGTCAATTAGGCATCTCACTCTAATACCTCCAATACGTGCATAAATAATCGGTAATTGTCTGATGACATTTCCTCGGTCCTGAAAGTTCCTATTATTTTGATTGAATTGGTTTCGGCCATCATACTCTTGCCGTCTTGGTGTAAATTGCGTTCCGGTAGATTGTGTTCTTGTTTGGTTACTCTGGTTGTGGTTGGTTTGGTGTCCTTGAACCACTTCAGCTGTGTTTACACACTCCATGTTCCTTCTCCCTGTCTGCGGACAAACCATACTCGTCTCATCTAGATGGCGGAGTAACTCTTCAGCCTGAACTGCGGTCTTAATATTACCGGCCACTAACAACTGCTGAATATTCATTGGAAGCTGCTTACCAATGGTTAAAACCATGTTTTCCTCAGTAGGGGGGTCGTCAAAATCCCGGAATTTAACCAGCTGTTGGCTAAAGAATTCGGAAAATCTGGTGGGATGTGTGCTGTGATATTTTCTAGTGTATAAATCCATTCTCAACCCCTGCTGCAAAGAAGGACTCCAGAACTTTCTCAAGAACGCTTCTCTAAACTGTGCCATGTCGGTAAATGTATATTTAAAACTCTGGAACCAGATTAAGCTTGGGCCCTCCAAAAACTTCTCCACAAGTCGCAACTGTTTTGCGGGACTGACATGTTGATCGTTAAAGTAGTCATCCAGCTGACGTAAAAATGCTTTGGGAGTGGATCCTGTGTTCTCCCTGAATTTATCGGGTTTGAAATCATTCCCCCTAATTACCTGTGTCACTTGGGCAGGTGCCAAGCCGGGTTGTGGCTTTGACGTCTCCCCTCTGTAAAGTTGGAACGTGTCGCTCGTTATCTTAGGACTTTGACCTCGGCTCGTATCCTCAGCCAACTTCAAGTCCACCGGACTTCCAATGCTTCCCTGTTTGCCTACTGTGTTTTCTGCAGAGAATAAAGTTGCGTTTTCTAATGACCTTTTCTCATTTTTAATTATGAGATCTGTGTGTTCTTGGAGTTTGGACTTCATGTTTTCCTCCAAAGCCTGCACTCTAGAATTGTATTCACCTAGCCGCTTTAAAATCGTCAGCCTGTCTTCTTTAGTTTCGTTTACCTGCTGCTCCCAATCTTTCCGGATCCTGTTCTTCAAACTGCTAATTTTTTCTTCGCTCCTTTCCTGATTCTTCTCCAGCTGTTCCCCTATCTGCTCTTGTATTAGCTGCTGAGTCTTGACTAATTGTTCTCCTACCTCTTCTCGTATTTTCTCTTGTGTTTTAACTAATTGTTCTCCGACCTCTTCTCGTATTACCTGCTGGGTTTTAATTAATTGGTCTTCCAAGTTTTCCTGATTTTTATTTAGCTGGTCTTCTAGGTTTTCACGCAAGTGCATACGTTCTTTCTCTGTTTTGATTTCGAGCTTATCGATTTCCTTTATTAATTCGAGTACGTTACTATCGACTGAATTAATTTGTTCCTGTAATTTATCCTGTGTGCTTTTTATTCCAGCCGTGTTGTTTACGCATGCTGCCTCGATTTGTTTTAATTTATCGGCTACCATTTCATCGAATTGTATAAGTTTATTGTCGAATTTGGATTCCAAGTTCTTAATTTCTCCTAATTGTTTTGCGTTATTTTCCGCTACCTCATCTGCCAGTTTCTCTAATTCTACCCTAGTACTTTGGTTTATGTCATGGGTGATCCTTTCTAACTGCTCTGTTTGTGTTATTGCCTGTTCTGATAGTTTATGGTTCAAATCGTTTAATTGTTTATCGGTATCCAATTTCTGGACCTGCAATTGCGTAGTTATGTTACCGCTGATGTCTTGTGACTGTCTTTCACTGTGCTCACGCTGAATTTCTAACTGTTCTGTTTATGTTTGCAATTGCGCCGTAATATTACTTAATTGTTTATTTAATTGTTTATCATTGTCTTCACTTATTTCCTCCTTCATGTTCTTTAACTGTTCTTCCGTTTTCGCGGACATCTGCATAGACATCTGCTCTAACAACCCTTTGATTTCTTCGATGCTAGCCATCGCACAACACACAAATATAATCAGAGAAAAACAGGTTCATGCACCGGGATTTCAGTCATACACACGTACACATGTCTTGGTATTTAAATACTACTGATTCTAATTTAATAAAATTTTCAGTAATCAAAATTTACTGAATAATGACTCTTATTTCCAAACAACAAAATAACTCCCTTGTGATCTGCTTTTAAATTCCTAACCAACAGAATTTACGAACGACACCAATTAACCGAAGTTAATTAAATGTAAAATATAAGGCAACACCTTCCTGCTTTGACTGAGTTCAATAATATGCAAATTTTCTAATTTTAATGCCGGGCGCGAGAACAAGTTAATAACAAATACAATATCAACTTCTAACCTTGTTCAATATTTCTAACCTTAAGAACTCAGTGATTTTACTAATGCACATGGCGGTACAACATCGCCTCAATTTACTGAATTTACTTTTGCCCGCTTGGCCTGGCATCATTTCTCAACGAAATAAATATGAGATCAGCAAAGCAACAACAACAACAATCCCCATTTGGGCAGCCATTTTTGTTTTATGAACCCTTGCAAAGAAGCTTATGAGACTCAGTTTCGGGGGGTGTAACAGTCCATTTCGTAAGTTGTTGTTAAAGCGCTTCCATAACATGCAGGGTAACATATAACAAAATAACAAGCAGGAAAAAGTGAAGCCAGGATTAAAACAAATGAATTTAATGACAGATCAGCTATTTACAAAATGAAATAAACAAACAAAACTCCCAAAATGACTCCCACTGAATAAAATTACTTGCCAAAAACTAGGCCTAATCTCAGGAGAGATTATTAATCGGACCAAATGTCCCAAAAATCTACAATGACAATGTATACGCGTGTGCTGTTCTACATGCTTAACGATGAGTACAAATGAATGCATGATTCGTCATCATCCGGATAAAATTTCAGAAGACGAATCTGCATTGCTTAGAGCTAGACAGACGCGGGGAACAACATACACAACTTAAAACTAAACCGACACTTCCTATACTAAATAAACAACAAATAATTTCCGCTTGAAATTGGAATCAAGAACTGCCGTAGCAAAACATTACTGCCTAAAATTAGGACTTCTCAAAAATCAACACAAGTAAGTTAACACGTGACCAACAAAAGAAACACATATGACCGCCGTCATTTTTACAAGTAAATACAACTACACCACACGGGTGTCACACACAGAAAAACAAACATGAACTGAGTCATAGAAAATCACTAGGCTCAGAGCCAACCTTTACATCATTAACACAATATCCCATCCATACGACATGCAATAATTCGTAACAAACCTGGCGAACTCCCCAATTAATTATGGAGCAAATAACCTTCACAAAATAACAGGTTTGCTAATGAGAGCTTAATAGGGGTCAGTCAGACAACAGGACTGCCTAACAAATAAGTCACCATGGCTAGACGGGGGCTAAGTGGAAATCTGCACATCTGTCAACCCACGGGTCAATAACCTCGACCTCCCAAGGCACGGGATCGAGTCTCGAAGAAGCGTGCCCCAAAGCACAATATATACGTGTGTGTCAGAACAAAATATATCTCAGCATTTCCCCTAGGAAATCCAAGAATCAGCATTGTACAAGGTACAGTAGCCTCCTCGGAGCGCACTGCCTTTCCATCAAAATACAACAACAACAAATATGAGGGCGGTAGCACCATCTACCCGGCATCGCGAAGAATCAAAACACACACTTGACACAAGAACACACACAGAATCACACGTATGGGTTTGACAGAAACCTGAAATAAATGACATAAATATTTTTCCACCAGCTTGCGCTTCCGTTCTAGGCTGTGATTAACGAACCTGAAAAGGACTCTAAAAAATCTAAAAAAAAGTTAGAACTAAGGTGTTCTACAATTACATCTTAATTTGTTGCACTCGGCAACCCTAATATGAGTAATAACCTGTTCAGCAAACATCTTACAAAAATTACCTCCCTTTCCTATCAAAAAAATGAACTTAAATAAAGCACCACTTATCGAATGTAACGAGTTTCGCATCCGCATGGATAAAATCAAGTACACGCGCCGTGTACACTAAATATTACTCCAAAGAAAAATATAATAAAGAACTTTGGCCACGCGCCAACGTACATTTAAAAACAATAGTGTCGGTGCAAAAAAAATCTAAACAAGAAAAAGAAATAAATGAACTATTTACAACGTTCCCCCGCCTTATCTAACTACATATTGAGTAAATCAATTTTTGTACATCACCGTATCAGATTGCAGAACATATAACTTCCGTCCCGGCTCATTTCCCTACGGGAAATCAGCCCTCCATCGTCGACGTCGTCGAAGAAGCGATGCACATCATTCCGTCTCCTGACCAAACGTCGGACATCTTGGCGTAGTCTCTTGGACAGAAATGTTCAATGTTAATAAAAATTGCCTGGCTATAATCGCTGTGAGTTACTACTTTCACTCACGATATGTCCTATGCGATTAATGATCGAAGACTTTCCCTAGCTTAGCATTTGCTTACACACGCACAATTATCACTTGAAAAAAAAAATACAATACAAAATTTACATAAATTATACACTTTAAACACATCGTCACTGGCTTGAAAAACAAGTTTTAAACATGACTGTCTCGCAGTCCTTATCTCGCTAGATATCTCCACTGCTCTACGTGAACCTTGCTCGCTGTGAGCACTAATGGAATGTTAGTAAAGTCTTGCCCATTAAGAGCTGAAAATCGTGACGCACACAGGCGTGAACCTTGCTCACCAGAGCTCAACAAAGTTGTCACTAGTATGATTAATAAGAGCTAAAAATCGCGACGCTGACTGGCGTGACCCTTGCTCACCAGAGCTCAAAACAGTTGTCACTAGTATGATTAATAAGAGCGGTAAATCGCGACGCAGACTGGCGTGACCCTTGCTCACCAGAGCTCAAAACAGTTGTCTTCGAAACTGCTTCTCCTCGATCAATTTATTGGAAACTGACAGAATGAGGTGGAGTGGGGATAATTAAGAAAAATATTCTAGAGTTTTCATCTCACAAACTTGGGACTAGTATTCTTCATCATTTTATTCAAACGTCTCAGCGCACTTATGCGGAATTATTTCGGATCGGCGGTTCTTTAGATATGCGTTTCCGCGCCTTTTTTACAGGGTGCGCCACCCATCGCGTGGTTTTGGCGTGGTCTCATCTGATTGGGTGATTCAATCTTAGGTCGGTTGAAACTCACTCGTGACCATCCCCTAATGACTCCAATTTTGGTGCGCGTTGTTACACAATTTGTCCTTGAACTCGGCTTACCCGGTCGTCTTCAAGAATAACTACCAAGCCTGCCTCTGTGGTAATCATTGCAACACACTAACTTGGCTCTCCCTTTGTCAATTTCCACATGTACTGCCTGGGCACCAGTAATAATAATAATAAATCATGAATACTTATTCATCGCAGATTAATAAGGGTTCAATATATATTTACATTCAATTATTTATTGATTAGGTAATTAATGATTTTATTTGTTATTTGTTTGCAGATAACCGGTATACCTTACATGTCTGAGAGAGAAGAAACCATTGCACTTTTGAGCCCACTAGAAGGAAACTGCAACAAGCCACTGCAAGAGAAGGTGAGATTATTTTTTTAAACTAACTTGTTTCATTTTTGTTTCATATTTTATTTTATGAAATGCATGTATTAACCTAAATTTAGGTATTTATAGCGTTTTATTTATTTATTTTTAGAAACTTGGAAAGAAAAGCCTTACCGCTGTAGCAGTTGCTGAAAATCCGAGACACAGTAGAGCGAAACCATTGTTTCCTGGCAGTGAACTATTGAAAACTCAGATAAGCCTAACTTAAAATGCTATTGCATTTTACCACTACTGAAAAAAACTCTTACACAAAAAAATGCATTACCTGTACATGACTGGGACAATGATTGCTTTCTTGATTAATGGCTATGTTGTTGTTGACTGGGAAAAGTACAAGGCCATGTTGGATTTTCTAAAAACAAAAAATTAAATTTCATTTATAGGTGGTTCCCTATGGACTCAACGAATATCCACAGGTTTGGACATGATAATGTGAACAAAATGACATGACATTCAATTTTGTTTATATATTGGTTAAATGGGGATGTAAATGTCTGCAGCTTTATAAAAAGAAAATAAGCACTTGGGTTACTGTTAGTGCCAACATACAGTTTATTTTAATGGTGTTTTGATATATTAATGCCAATTAACGTTAACGTATTATTTACAAGTATTGATTGATTGAGTGATTGATTGACTGATGGGCTATTTTGTTTGCTTTTAGGTGTCGTCAAGTGCCATTAACGTAGTGAACAGACAGTGAAGAAGGCATACATTATGCTTTAAAGTACTCTGTGCTCTTGTGCAACGTTAATAACTTACAATAAGAAAAAGTTTTATTATAACACATGGCGTTAGTATCAAATACAACAAGTGAGCAAGTTGGTTTACCACGTGGGTTAACTTTAAAATCAGAACATGATCGTTGGTTAACATTTGAATCCTGGCCTGTAGGCTTTTTGTCAACACATAAACTTGCAAAAGCCGTTTTTGTTAATTGAACCGAGAAGATGTGGTGCGCTGTGTGTTTTGTCGTATTGAACTTTCACACTGGGAAGAAGGGGATGATCCCTTTAGAGACCATTTGCGATGGTCTCCTCATTGTCCTTACATGCTTGGAAAACAAGTGGGTAACCTACCAGTGAATTCATTTTACCGAACCACAAGGCCATTGGCCGCTACTTACCTTGCTGAATCACACATAAATAATAATAATAATAATGATGTATTACCAGCCAACGGTAGTGTCGATATATGTGGTCCATATGCCATAGACAGTATTGGCGTGTGATTTTGAAAAATTGGGAGTTTGCAAGACTAAAGCACTAGCACAACCAGAGTACAGCTCTGTTGAAAAACGTTTAGAATCTTATAAAAATGTTTGGCCAGTAATATTAAAACACCTTACCAAACAGCTAAGTGAAGCTGAATTTTTTATACTGGTGAAGGGGATAAAATAATATGTTTTTATTGTGGATTTGCTTTAAAGGATTGGCAAAGGACTGATGACCCCTTTGTGCAACACGCTCGTTGGTTACCAAACTGTAAGTACATGGTGTTGCTTAAAGTTCAGGAATTTGTGAACACTATTCGTAAAGAAAACGTGATTGCAGCACAAGACATAAAAGTGCCTTTAGAGTTAGAACACGCGGAGCAAATACACAAGGCTGAAAGAAAAGACTTGTCTTACGAACAGATACAAAAGTGTGACCAACAATTATGTAAAATTTGTTATCAAGATGAACTAGGTGTTGTATTTTTGCCTTGTGGACACATGATAGCATGTGTCAAGTGTGCATTAGAACTTAACACTTGTGCTATATGCAGAAAAGTAGTATCTGCTACAGTTAGGGCATTTCTTGCATAACTAGTATAATTTATTCGCCATGCATAGTGCAAAATCCCTAATTGCACAATAATATTAAATCTGCTTTAGAGTGTAATAGATATGCTTTTGTTTTGTTTATAGACTACTACAATGAATGTTTTGAATGGTGTGGGACAATCATGTGGCTTAGAGACAAAGAAGCTCAGCGAATTGCCAACGCATATTCCATTCAGCATTATCAAGATTCGGAAATTGAAAACAGCGTATGGTGATCGTGTACTTTGTGTATGTGAAAACTTTGAGACATTTCTGCCTACACGGTTTAATGATATGTCGGAGATTGTTTTTGATGAAGTCAATAATGCTGTGCAACCTGTACACTTAATTTATGAAGGTTTTAAAAACAATAGGTGCATGGTTCGTTTTAATTAAATAAAATACAAATGTGAAATAATAATGGAAAATATAAGTAATGACAATGGACTGAAAAAAAAAAGAAAATATGTGTATATAATAGTAATGTTTTAGTTTTTAGTATTGTCTTAAAAATATTATCATGAAACCAAAAACATGTATATAAAGTTTGTAAATAAATGCAAAATGATGTTACAATGCTGTTTTATTTTATACAAAGTTGGTATATTTAACATTGCAGACTATACATGATTATGACAATACATGCACACTGAATACAAGCCTTTCTCTCTTTACAATAGTCTGTTATAGTTTTAAGCACAAGGCTTGTTGTAGATCATTTTATAGCAATGTCCATTCACTCTTGTTTTCGTGAACTGGGGAAGCCGCAATGGTTGTATAGGCATAAAAACCTTATTGTTATTACTATTTAGTCATTTTGATCATCTTGCATATCAAGAGCAAATGACCTAGTTGTTCCACTATTTAAAACGACAACAACAACACTACCTCTTGCATAGTTTGTGATGTTGATGGCTCATGCGACGTGGAAGATGGATTAAACATAACTTTTAGAACAGGGTTTAAACGTTGCTCATTAAACAATGCACTATTTTGAGTAGCAATATGGTTTTCTTGATTTCTTTTCGACGGCAACTGTTTCATGCAGTACACTACATTGATGATCACTGACACTTAAAACTTTTCTATTTTTACTTTTTAGGTCACCACGACAATGTTTGGAACGTTGCTTTGAACAACGCCAAATAACAGTTCCATTTTTATTAGTTCGTTTCACAATATATGAATATCCTTTATAGTATGCGTAAGTCTTACCATACCTAGTCACTGATTCTTCCATGTCAACTGTCAAGCATAGACTAAGCTCTAGTAAAGTCAACTTGGTAATAAGAATAATAGTTTAATGTGATAGCAAATATGGATCCAAAGAGTTCAGGTAAAAGTGGAAGCAAATAAGCAAATATAAGAACCAAGAGTGGGGTTAAAAGTGGTTGCAAAGTGGTAGACCCATTACACAATAATTTCAGCACGTCGAAGCTCTTGTTCAATTTCTTTGATTTCCCAATCGTGACCGGTATGCCCAGCTTGTAGTATAGCATGCAAGTGTCGAAGCCGTTGAATTAGCTTACTGGGTTTGTTCCAGTATACAAATTTAATAAATGAACTTTTAGGTGTAAACAAAGTACTACCATTATAATCATTATTATCATTATCATCATCATCATTATCATCATGATCATTATTATCATTATCATTATGACCATTATCACTATTACTATATAGTCCTTTTTGATCCTCTTGCAATACCACTTTATTTATAGTCTGTGTCGACTATGATAGTGTTAAAGGTTTCTTGTACGTTGGCAACTGTCCTAACATGACTTTTTGAGGACATGATAAGTCCTTTCGAACAAACACTGCATTATCTTTAGCCGCAATATAGTTTTCTTGAACTTGCTTTATAGCATTTTGAAAATTGTTTGTAAACAGCAACCGTGGCTCGTTTAGAACACTACATTGATGAACAATCACACTTAAAACCTTTCCATTTTTACTTTTCAGATTGCCTTGACATTTTGTTGACCTCTCTTTTGAGCATCACCGGAATATTATTCCATTCACATTCTGGCGATTGTAGTTATAAGAGTAGCCTTGACAGAGTGCACGTTGCCTACCTTTGTTGGTTGTAATAAGTTCCATAGTAGTAACTGACCTGTCAGTACGATGTTCGCACTACAAAGGTTACAACTGTTTTGCTGATGGAGTTACCTACCATAAGCTTATATATTGGCTTATGTGTTGGCTTTTTGAGTTGGTTTTTGTGTTAGCTTTTTGTGTTGGCTTTTCGTGTTGGGTTTTTGTGTTAGCTTTTTGTGTTGGCTTTTCGTGTTGGCTTTCCGTGTTGGCTTTTTGTGTTTGCTTTTGTGTTGGCTTTTTGTGTTGGCTTTTCGTGTTGGCTTTTCGTGTTGACTTTTTGTGTTGGCTTTCCGTGTTGGCTTTCCGTGTTGGCTTTTTGTGTTGGCTTTTGTGTTGGCTTTTTTGTTGGCTTTTTGTGTTGGCTTTAGTATTGGCATATTTGACAAGTTATTTGTGTCAATGTATTTAGTGGATTCTTTTTCTTGGTGTTGGAAAGTAGTTGAAAGAGAGGGAATATTTAAAGACTTAACCTCAGCTCACTAACCTAACCTAACCTAACTTCACCTAACCTAACCTTACCTAACCTTTCAACTCTCAGATGTTAATTAAATTCTGTGCATAGTCGAGTTGGAACCCAAGACCTCAGGGGTAAAAACCAATTATTTTTGATGGCTTATTTTGGTAACCTATTTTGATGGCTAACCTAACTTTACCTAACCTAACCTAACCTAACCTCAGCTCACTTTGGATATTACTAGTAAGTGTTCATATCCTCCGCTATGTAGCATGCTAGTAGTACAGGTAGAGCTCATATTTACCGCTAGGTAGTGGAAACATACTTTGCGTGTTGCATGTGACACTTGTGAAGTTTAACCGCATGCAAGACGCGCTTGTATAAGTTCTCTATTTAAACTCAATATACAATTAACCACTAAATGTTCAGAACTAACATGTATAGCCATGTTTAGGGTATATAGGAGACCCTTAGCAAGAAAGGCTGTCTAACCCTCTAGTGTACAGCCTTCTCATACGCAGTAAACACCTGTTGGCAGAAAACAACAACAACAATTTGAGAAAGCCAACAACATATCCATTGATGTATTTGAAGGAAACAGTTCTTTGTTGGCTTTCTCAAATTGTTCTTGTTGTTTTCTGCCAACAGGTGCTTACTGCGTATGACAAGGCTGGACACTAGTGAGTTAGACAGCCTTTCTTGCTAAGGGTCTCCTATATACCCTAAACATGGCTATACATGTTAGTTCTGAACATTAAGTGGTTAATTGTATATTGAGTTTAAATAGAGAACTTATACAAGCACGTCTTGCATGCGGTTAAAATTCACAAGTGTCACATGCAACACGCAAAGTATGTTTCCGCTACCTAGCGGTAAATATGAGCACTACCTGTACTACTAGCATGCTACATAGCGGAGGATATGAACACTTACTAATAATATCCAAAGTGAGCTGAGGTTAGGTTAGGTTAGGTTAGGTTAGGTAAAGTTAGGTTAGCCATCAAAATAAGTTACCAAAATAAGCCATCAAAAATAATTGGTTTTTACCCCTGAGGTCTTGGGTTCCAACTCGACTATGCACAGAATTTAATTAACATCTGAGAGTTGAAAGGTTAGGTTAGGTTAGGTTAGGTGAAGTTAGGTTAGGTTAGGTTAGGTTAGTGAGCTGAGGTTAAGTCTTTAAATATTCCCTCTCTTTCAACTACTTTCCAACACCAAGAAAAAGAATCCACTAAATACATTGACACAAATAACTTGTCAAATAAGCCAATACAAAAGCCAATACTGAAGCCAACACAAAAAGCCAACACAAAAGCCAACACAAAAAGCCAACACGGAAAGCCAACACGGATAGCCAACACAAAAAGCCAACACGAAAAGCCAACACAAAAGCCAACACAAAAAGCCAACATGGAAAGCCAACACAAAAAGCTAACACAAAAAGCCAACACGAAAAGCCAACACAAAAACCCAACACGAATTGCCAACACAAAAGCCAACACATAAGCCAATATATAAGCTTATGGTAGGTCACTCCATCAGCAAAACAGTTGTAACTTTTGTAGTGTGAACATCGTACTGACCGGTCAGTTACCAATATGGAACTTATTACAACCAACAAAGGTAGGCAACGTGCACTCTATCGAGGATACTCTTACAACTATAATCGCCAGAATGTGAATGGAATAATATTCTGGCGATGCTCAAAAGAGAGGTCAACAAAATGTCAAGGCAATCTGAAAAGTAAAAATGGAAAGGTTTTAAGTGTGAGTGTTCATCAATGTAGTGCTCTAAACGAACCACGGTTGCTGTTTACAAACAATTTTCAAAATGCTATAAAGCAAGTTCAAGAATACTATATTGCGGCTAAAGATAATGCAGTGTTTGTTCAAAAGGACTTATCATGTCCTCAAAAAGTCATGTTAGGACAGTTGTCAACGTACAAGAAACCTTTAACACTATCATAGTCGACACAGACTATAAATAAAGTGGTATTGCAAGACGATCAAAAAGGACTATATAGTAATAGTGATAATGGTCATAATGATCATGATGATAATGATGATGATGATGATAATGATAATAATGATGATAATGGTAATGCTTTGTTTACACCTAAAAATTCATTTATTAAATTTGTATACTGGAACAAATCCAGTAAGCTAATTCAACGGCTTCGACACTTGCATGCTTTACAACAAGCTGGGCATACCGGTCACGATTGGGAAATCAAAGAAATTGAACAAGAGCTTCGACGTGCTGAAATTATTGTGTAATGGGTCTACCACTTTGCAGCCACTTTTAACCCCACTCTTGGTTCTTATATTTGCTTATTTGCTTCCACTTTTACCTGAACCCTTTGGATCCATATTTGCTATCACATTAAACTATTATTCTTATTACCAAATTGACTTTACTAGAGCTTAGTCTATGCTTGACAGTTGACATGGAAGAATCAGTGACTAGGTATGGTAAGCCTTACGCATACTATAAAGGATATTCATATATTGTGAAACGAACTAATAAAAATGGAACTGTTATTTGGCATTGTTCAAAGCAACGTTCCAAACATTGTCGTGGTGACCTAAAAAGTAAAAATAGCAAAGTTTTAAGTGTCAGTGATCATCAATGTAGTGTACTGCATGAAACACAGTTGCCGTCGTCAAGAAATCAAGAAAACCATATTGCTACTCAAAATAGTGCATTTTTTAATGAGCAACGTTTAAACCCTGTTCTTAAAGTTATGTTTAATCCATCTTCCACGTCGCAAGAGCCATCAACATCACAAACTATGCAAGAGGTAGTGTTGTTGTTGTCGTTTTAAATAGAGGAACAACTAGGTCATCTGCTCTTGATATGCAAGAGGATCAAAATGACTAAATAGTAATAACAATAAGGTTTTATGCCTATACAACCATTGCGGCTTCCCCAGTTTTCGAAAACAACAGTGAATGGACATTGCTATAAAATGATCTACAACAAGCCTTGTGTTTAAAACTATAACAGACTATTGTAAAGAGAGAAAAGCTTGTATTCAGTGTGCATCTATTGTCATAATCATGTATACTCTGCAGAGTTAAATATACTAACTTTGTATAAAATAAAACAGCATTGTAACATCATTTTGCATTTATTTACAAACTTTATATACATGTTTTTGGTTTCATGATAATATTTTTAAGACAATACTAAAAACTAAAACATTACTATTCTATACACACATTTTCTTTCTTTTTCAGTCCATTGTCATTACTTATATTTTCCATTATTATTTCACATTAGTATGTATGTCTACCCATTATTATTCCCGTTTTCCAACGGGGTCGGGGATGAGATGCGATGGAAGTCTTTGTGGCTATGGTTTTTACGGCCGGATGCCCTTCCTGACGCCAACCTCATGAGAGGAGTTAATGAGAGATGAAATGAATGATGGTGAATGAAACTGGGCAAGGATGTGGAAGAAAGCGGCCGTGGCCTGTCAGAAGGTACCGTCCCAGCATTTGCCTGGTGTTGAAAATGGGAAACCACGGAAAACCATTTCAAGGACGGCCGACGGTGGGGCTCGAACCCACGCGTCTACCGAGTCAGCAGAGAGCTTGGCCCCATGACCTAATGCTGCGCGTTAGCCAGCGTAGCCACTACTGTCGGTGCATTATTTCACATTTGTATTTTATTTAATTAAAACGAACCATGCACCTATTGTTTTAAAACCTTCATAAATTAAGTGTACAGGTTGCACAGCATTATTGACTTAATCAGAAACACTCTCCGACTTATCATTAAACCGTATAGGCAGAAATGTCTCAAAGTTTTCACATACACAAAGTACACGATCACCATATGATGTTTTCAATTTCCGAATCTTGATAATGTGGAAGGGAATATGCGTTGGCAATTCGCTGAGTTTCTTTGTCTCTAAGCCACATGATAGCCCCACAGCATTCAAAACATTCATTGTTGTAGTCTATAAACAAAACAAAAGCATATCTATTACACTCTAAAACAGATTTAATAATATTGTGCAATTAGGGATTTTGCACTATGCATGGCGAATAAATTATACTAGTTATGCAAGAAATGCCCTAACTGTAGCAGATACTACTTTTCTGCATATAGCACAAATGTTAAGTTCTAATGTACACTTGACACATGCTATCATGTGTCCACAAGGCAAGAATACAACACCATGTTCATCTTGATAACAAATTTTACATAATTGTTGGTCACACTTTTGTATCTGTTCGTAAGACAAGTCTTTTCTTTCAGCCTTATGTATTTGCTCCGCGTGTTCTAACTCTAAAGGCACTTTTATGTCTTGTGCTGCAATCACGTTTTCTTTACGAATAGTGTTCACAAATTCCTGAACTTTAAGCAACACCATGTATTTACAGTTTGGTATCCAACGAGCGTGTTGCACAAAAGGGCCATCAGTCATTTGCCAATCCTTTAAAGCAAATCCACAATAAAAACATATTGTTTCATCCCCTTCACCAGTATAAAAAAATCCAGCTTCACTTAGCTGTTTGGTAAGGTGTTTTAATATCATTGGCCAAACATTTTTATAAGATTCTAAACGTTTTTCAACAGAGCTGTACTCTGGGTGTGCTAGTGCTTTAGTCTTGCAAACTCCCAATTTTTCAAAAGCACACGCCAATTCAACACTGTCTATGGCATATGGACCACATATATCGACACTACCGTTGGCTGGTAATACATCATCATTATTATTATTATTCTTTATTTGTGATTCAGCAACGTAAGTAGCGGCCAATGGCCTTGTGGTTCGGTAAAATGAATACACTGGTAGGTTACCCACTTGTTTTCCAAGCATGTGAGGACAATGAGGAGACCATCGCAAATGGTCTCTAAAAGGATCATCCCCTTCTTCCCAGTGTGAAAGTTCAATACGACAAAACACACAGCGTACCACATCTTCTCGGTTCAAGTAAAAAAACGGCTTTTGCAAGTTTATGTGTTGACAAAAAGCCTACAGGCCAGGATTCAAATGTTAACCAACGATCATGTTCTGATTTTAAAGTTAACCCACGTGGTAAACCAACTTGCTCACTTGTTGTATTTGATACTAACGCCATGTGTTATAATAAAACTTTTTCTTATTGTAAGTTATTAACGTTGCACAAGAGCACAGAGTACTTTAAAGCATAATGTATGCCTTTTTCACTGTCTGTTCACTACGTTAATGGCACATGACGACACCTAGAAGCAAACAAAATAGCCCATCTGTCAATCAATCAATCAATCAATCAATCAATACTTGTAAATAAAACGTTAACGTTAATTGGCATTAATATATCAAAACACCATTAAAAATTAACTGTATGTTGGCACTGACAGTAACCCTGTGCTTATTTTCATTTTATAAAGCTACAGTCATTTACATCCCCCCCCGCTTTAACCAATTTATAAACAAAAATGAATGTCATGTCATTTTGTTCATATTATCATGTTCGACCCTGTGTATATTCGTTGAGTCCATAGGGAACCACCCATAAATTAAATTTAAATTTTTGTTTTTAGAAAATCCAACATGGCCTTGTACTTTTCCCAGTCAACAACAACATAGCCATTAATCAAGAAAGCAATCATTGTCCCAGTCATGTACAGGTAATGAATTTTTTTGTGTAAGAGTTTTTTCAGTAGTGGTAAAATGCAATAGCATTTTAAGTTAGGCTTACCTGAGTTTTCAATAGTTCACTGCCTGGAAACAATGGTTCCGCTCTACTGCGTCTCGGATTTTCAGCAACTGCTACAGCGGTAAGGCTTTTCTTTCCAAGTTTCTAAAATAAATAAAATAAAACGCTATAAATACCTAAATTTAGGTTAATACATGCATTTCATAAAATAAAATATGAAACAACAAATGAAACAATTTAGTTTAAAAAATAATCTCACCTTCACTTGCAGTGGCTTGTTGCTGTTTCCTTCTAGTGGGCTCAAAAGTGCAATGGTTTCTTCTCTCTCAGACATGTAAGGTATACCGGTTATCTGCAAACAAATAAATAAATAAAATCATTAATTACCTAATCAATAAATAATTGAATGTAAATATATATATATATATATATATAAATCAATAAATATATAAATGAATATATATATATATATATAAATACCTACCCCACAACAAGGTTAAGTATTTTCCACCAACACCAAAACTGTTAAACAAGACCAAGTGTTTCATGCAACGCAGTGTGTTCAAAGGTAGTCACCCAAGTGAGAGTGGAAATGATAACGACATGTCTTTATATATGCTACGTTGCATGTATAATCATTTTTCCCACGCTTTGAACATTCTGTTATCATGCACGTGGACAGCTAACGTCCCAGGTGAATACCTGTGCCGGGTCAAATTTCACATGAACTTGCATTTTGTCACGTACGAAGCAAAACAGGATGTAACTTGTTTAGCGTACATGTGGTTTCACACGTGTTCACATGCATTTCGCTCTTCCCTGCCACCACGATTTTCAGATTATTTCACCTTCAAGCGTCCTCTGCGTCTTTGTCATTTTTCCATTGCACCTGTTGTCATGTCAGATCAGCGCATTCCAATAAGCTCAAATGGCATTCGCCTCCTGCTCCTCTACAAGTTTGTTTTCTGTATCCGCTTCGACCAACATAGAACCAAGTTCTCATCACCGTTTACACGTTAAAGATCTCCTTCGGTGGGTAAAAAAAATCTTAGCATGCTTCACACATTTTCAAATATTAGCCTCCATCCATCTGCCATAGGAAAGATCAGAAAAAACGAACCCTCGCTCTGTCATAAACCAATCCGCCGAAATAGCGATTGTTCTATTAAGCATGGTCCTTGTGGTTAGCGATAGGTTCGTTGAAACACACACACAGCAGTATCGTCTCTCTCAACCACCACGCTTCATGAACATTATAAACAGGTAAAGAAAAAAAAGTTTTTTCTACATGTATGGCGTTAGGCCCTTTGTCAACATTTCAATAATAGTTTCAAATAGCCCGACTCCTAGGACACCTCGTACATGTCTCTAGCGTTATTGGTTTGCGAGATAGAGCAAAAAGTCTAAAATCACGGTTTTACCTCAACATGGTTTTTCATTCCTGCTCAACACGAACATCCTCGGCAAGAGGACAACGCGACGAAAGAAATGACACCTGGTACAAGTCTCTAGGCTTATTGGTTCGTGAGTTATCAGCAAAAATCACAAAAAACACTTGTTTACCCCAAAAACGAGTTTCCAAATTGTTTTAAAAATATAACGATTGGTCCATAGCAAAGAGGACGTCACCCCGAGTCCTTGGACCCCTTGTACACGCCTCTAGCATGATTGGTTCGCGAAATATAACAAAAAGTCTAAAATCACGTTTTTACCCCCAAAAAACCATGTTTCCAGAATTTCACCTTTTCAACACCTACATTCCCGTAAAGAGCGCAACGAGGCGAAAAAAACTAATCCAAGCACGCCCTCCTATAGAGCATCCAGCGTTTAGAAAAGACTGTGGGTCTTATGGGCTTTTACTTTTAACGGAAACCTCCCCTACACTGGTTTTGTTACCTCACCTTTTATCATGAAGGAACTCTGAACATATATATTTTTCGTCATAATTGCTTCCTACAATTATCTGCCAATTGATTATCTTTGTTATTGCATACACGTATCGTTTATATTACGTCTTAGTAATTTAAAAATTTTCAAGGTTAGCACGCTGGAAAGAACAGCCTCGTCCTGTGCTGCATGCTCGCCCGGAGTGGAGCACGTGCTCAGTTCCGCCGGCAACATAAGTTCTGAAGCACTATCCGTCATTGGTGTTATTGTTGCGTGTTTGTTTTATTTTCTGTTCGATCTAATCAGGGCTGCCGACAGTTGGGTTCAAACCCACTATCTCCCGAATGCAAGCTCACAGCTGCTCGCCCCCAACCCCACGGCTAACTCACTACAATATTACGAATATTAATCTAAACAAAACAACAAGAATAAAATTGAAAGAAACTAAATTATAGCCTAACTAATAACAAAAAAGTGATGATCAACAGTATTGCTGACGTAAAAATTGTTAACATCGTCGGCATACAGTACATCCGAGAAAGGACGAAGGGTTGTGCTCTCGACATCTGTCAATCAGTAATGCGTCATATCACAACGAAATGAATGTCGTTATTGGTTCTCTTCTCGTACGGTATCCTTAATACTGGTCCAATCCGTTAACACCTGCAAAACTGCTCCTTCCTGGGCGTGTTCTATTTCAGGTAGCTGCTGGGGTTGTGGTTGTCTCGCTAACTTATGAAAGCCCAGTACTCGAAGCGGGTGAACATAACGTATGACGTCAGCGCTACCTCTGCGTAGAGTTACCAACACTGTCGCCATAAGGCTCCACAGTCTTTTCTAAACGCTGGATGCTCTATAGCATGACTCCTTCCGTTCCAAGGTCGCAGGACTTGAAATTTATTTTGGGGGTAGAGGGGCTAGGGATCATTGATTTTCGTCAAATAAACTTTTTGTAAAAATTTTAGTTTCCAAAATATAGGATTTTCAAAATTCGAGTGTTTTCCAAAAAACATCAAAAATAAAAATGTTTTATTACAGAAAATAAAGGACATAGAGACCATTCGTTTGAGCCATGGCACAACATTCTATCATGTTTGGTTTTCAAACTATCACCTACTTTCGAAAAAAAAACTTTTTTTTTCAAAAATATTACGAGTGGTCCATAGGAAAGAGGACGTCAGCCAGAGTCCAACGACACCTCATTCGTGAATCTCCGACCACGGGTTCGGGAGTTATCGGCAATGTTCGCAGGAAAGTAGGCTGTGGGTTTAAATCGGCACTACTCCCCTACTAACTTAGCATGTGGTCTTACGTGTTTATAGAACTTACGTACGCTACTAATCGTTGCCAATTCTACCAACAGCACGGCTTGAGAATTATAGACGGTGATGGTCACGCCCATCCCTAGAGTCCAGTCCCTACCCGACACGTAGTACTGTTTCCACACGCCCGTTTGAGCAGGAAAAAATCGAGTCAGGTCGGGCGCTCTCGGTTCCATTCGAGTTTAGAAATAGTCGAATCTCGAACCCCTACTACTCGAATGTTCGATAACTCGTAGTAAATAATATTTCCCAAATGAACTTCCTACAATTTACATGTATTTTTTCTTTAAGTCGAATTTCTACAACTCGAAATTTTTGATATCTCGAGGCTTAAATTATATTCCTGGCGCTTCAACATGTTTTATCTCGAACACTCACGTATTAGCCTACTTTCGATTTTTGCCAAAAATGCAAGTAGACTTAGAGATCACTACAGGGCCAAAAATTGTGTGTCTGTGTATGAGTGTGTGTGTGTGAACTCTGAATGTCTGTCCCCCCTATCAATTCGAACACGGTGAATACGAATTGAACGAAATTTGGTACAGAGGTAGAACTAGCAAAGGGCACCTCAGTGTCATGATTTATATCGCCGCCATCTTGAAAGAAACGTATTGGCGGCCACCCAAATGTTCAAAGCTTAAATCAAATTACGACTAACCTTATCATCCAATCTCTACCAAATTGTGCAACAACATATATTTATATGACAAGCGTCTTTTGATTAAACTACAAGGTCATCAGCCTAATAGTTTGCAGATGGCGGCCATGTATGTGTGCAAATCGATTCCTCCTATCAATTCAAACACGGTGAAACCGAATTGAACGAAATTTGGTACGGAAGTAGCACTAGCAAAGGACACCTCAGTGTCGTGTTTTATATCGTTGCCATCTTGACGAAAACGTAATGGCGGCCACCCAAATGTTAAAAGCTTAAATCAAATTTCGACCAACTTAATTATCTGAGCTCTACCAAATTCTGCAACATTATACCCTTATGTATGAAGAGTCTTTTGACCACACTACAAGGTCATCAGCCCAATACTTTGCGGATGGCGGCCATGTATGTGTGCAAATCGATTCCCCCTATCTATAAAACACGGTAAAACCAAATTGATCAAAATTTGGTACAGAGGTAGCACTAGCAAAGGGCACTATCAAAGGGCACTCCAGTGTCATGTTTTCTATTGCCACCATCTTGTCGGAAACGGAATGGTGGCCACCCAAATGATAAAATCTTAAATCAAATTAGGCTACGACCAACCTAATCATTTGGTCTCTGCCAAATTTCGCAACAACATAGCTTTTTGTGGGAAGCATCTTTTGACTGAACTACAATGTCATCATCCCATAGTTTGCAGATAGCGGCCATGTATGTGTGCAAATAGATTCCCCATATCAATTCAAACACGGTGAAACCAAATTGAATGAATTTTTTTACAGAGATAGCACTAGCAAAGGGCACCTCATATTCATGTTTAATATCCGTATAGCACGTTGTATTTCAACAAGCTACTACAATCAACATTCAATTATACTCCTTGAAAAGGACAAAGAGTTATAGCAATACCCAAGCATTTAGGAGAAAGTGGGCTATAATTATGATCTTTACCGAACATCTTGTTTTTACAGTGCAACTTGTTTCATACATTACTGAATGTAGTTGTGACTTGTGGCGGAAGCTCGTGCACAGAAAATGAAGCAGAAGATAGCCGACCATTCTTACGACCTTCAATCACTGGGGAGTTGGGTACCACCTGGCGATCGAAAATGAAACTTTGCTAACTTTCAATAATCAGCTTGGCCAGAAGAATGATCTTGGTGAAATGAACATTTGCAAGTATTTTAAAACCCAGATGACAAAATCAAATAAGTTGGGGCTGGAACTTATCACACATCTGTACATTGAACAAGCAATGAAGGTAATTAGCCAAAATTTTAAATAGGAGTAAAGATTGAAGGAGAAATAATTTCAACACTTAGATTTGCTGACGATATTGTCATCTCAGCCGATTCACCAGAAGATTTGAATGGGTTTTTAAATGGTATGGACTCCATCTTGAGGAAAGAAATGATGAAAATCAATAAAATAGAACATAAATAATGGAATGCAACTAATATACAGTATATATCAGAAACCTCTGTTGACATAAAATTGGCAGGTGGAAAGCTAAAGGAAGTAGGTGACTTTTCCTGCATATGGAGCAAAATAACCAGTGATCGCGAAGCAAAGAGGATATACTGTAAAAAGTAGGTTGACTACGGCAAGGAAAGCATTTCTACAGAGATGAAATCTGTTGACATCAAATATAGACTTAGGTATTAGAAAGTCATTTTTGAAAGCCTTTGTCTGGAGCGTGGCACTTTAGGGAAGTGAAGCCTGAACAGAAAAGAGGAGATTAGAAACGTTTGAAATGTGGTGTTACAGGAGAACGATGATCAGATGGGTAGATAGAGTAACAAATGAAGAAGTATTAAGACGCGTATGTTCGATTCTAAATTGAAGACTTAAATCTTCAGATTAACTTCATGATATTCTACAGTGTCCATTGGATTAAAGTTAATGCAATCTATCAGTAAATGTAAGAAATACATGGAACAAAATATCGAGAAACGTTAAAATATCACACTCGCAACCATGGAATGACCCAAATTCAATGATTTGCAATTTCCCATTCTTCTGCAAAAATTCATGACGTAGCTCCTTGACTACCCAGCTTTTAATCGCACGAGTAGAAATGAAAGAGTTTTTCAGCCTCACAAAAAGCTTCTCGACAGAAAAATACTGTACCGGTAGTTCTAATGAGTGACTGCTTGTCTGTAACTTCCCAGCAAGTTGTAGATAAGAGTGGGAAACCAGAAATTGTAAATATGCGTAAGAAGATTCAGGACATTCTCTCATGTCAGTTGTTGGAATTAAGGCCTTCAATCATAAGTTATTACACATATCTTTCATTACAGAACAGACATCAACAACGGATCTTGGCAACTGCCGCACACACTGTTAGAACAAAAATCTCGAACATGGTTTGCCAACCTAACGAAATTACATTATAGCAAGGACAATCCTAACATACTCCCGCCTTAAGTTAACACATCCCGATGAGTGAACTTAACCCCTTTCACACAGATCAATTACAATCTCACAAATATAGCCTTCTCGGAGTCTTTATTTCTCGAGCTCTAGCTGTCACCTTAGGTAAGTCTATGGTCTGTTTCAGTTCTTCCACTGCCTCAGTCCTCTCTTGAACACTCTCCTTTGTCAACAAGTCACATTTAACAATACCTTCCCCTCTTACACCTTCCAAAGGATAGAGGCGTTGGATTGGTCGTATAAGTATGACAGCTGATGTCTTCAAGCGTACTACTCGAACCTCCCCATCATGTCCAGGTATCAACTCCTCTACTCTGGCTAAAGGCCACTCTAGGCGTTTCATGTTGTCGCTTCCAATGAGTACAATTTCCCCCACCTTAACAGGCCTGTCCCTCCATTTGGTACTCCTAAGATTCAACTGTCCCAAATACTCTCGCCGAAATCTTTCTCTAGTAGCCTCTCTGAGTTTTTGTCTGTAAGATATTCTTGCACAAATATTCTTAGACTCTATTTCATCCATGTCAGGTACTCCCACTTCCTTGATTTCTTGCAAGAACATGGATGGTGTTAATGTAATTAGGTCTTCAGACTCACTGGACAGATAAGTCAAAGGGCGAGAATTCATTAAAGACTCGCAATCACAAAGGATGGTGGACATCTCTTCATAGTCTAACTTTGCTCGACCAAGAATTTTTCGAAGAGTGTCTTTCAAGATTCTTAGTAGGCTCTCCCACCATCCACCCCACCAGGCAGCACTTGGTAGATTAAATTTCCATTGTATCCATTGGGTCGTACTGAAGCACTCGACCTTATCAAAGTCAACTTAACTGAATGCATGATCAGTTCCGACGAAGTTTCTGCCATTGTCACTGCAAATTATAGTCGGCCTGCCCCGTCGCCGTCGGGCTATGAAACGACGAAGCGACTGAATAAACTTGTCAGTAGACAATCCTGAAACAAGTTCTAGATGGACTGCACGGTAAACAGTGCATGTAAACAGACATATCCAGGCCTTTTCCTGATTCCTTAAATTGTGTGGTCCAGCAAGTTCAACGCCTATCACTTCAAACGGAGCAGCATCTCTGACTCGATGAATAGGTAGTGATGCAGCCACTGATTCTAGTTTACGAGCAGTGAATCTTTGAAAAACAGTGCATTTAGATATTGCTGCCTTAATGGATCTTCGTCCTCCAAGGACCCAGTAGTATTCTCGATGTAATAACAACAGTCCTTGTACACCTACATGGTTGTGTCTATTATGCTGGTCTTGAATAAGCAGACCTACCTCTGGATGTATAGCAGGCAAAATCATAGGATACCTGAAATCTCTCCCTATCTTCTCGTTCGGTCAGCTTTGTTCTGATAAGCAGGATTCCATTTTCATCTCTCAGTGGACATAACGACAATAACTTTTCATCCTTTATGCCAACAAATGCCTCATGTTGTACAGTTCTAATGACATCCGTTTCTGCACATTTGAATTCCTCTACTGTGAGTTCTCCTGATTTTCCGAGCATCAGGATGACGACAGTTACCCACAAAACGCAACACCCATCCTACCAAGCGAAGAATCCCAGAGAAACTGGAAAAGTATCGATATAGCCAGTCTTGGGCATTCTTTCCTGTAGCTAGTAATGAGGATCTTACGCACATCCTTTTTTCCTTCATTACCTTTGCTCATCAGTTTCATTTGGAGTTTCCGGCCATGATTCTGGTGGTCCTTTCAGCCAATGAGGACCCTCCAGCAGTTGACGGCCGTTGCCATATCTTGAGCAAGTCTTCAGGAATACATGACTCGACTAATGGAAATAACATAGCCTCACATTTTTCAGTAGTTATACCCAAAGACTCTAAAGACCTCAAATGGGACTCTAGTTTGTCATATAAAGCTGATTGTAAGCGTGAAGACCCTGACACAGTGTTCTTCAACACTAGCGAGTGAAGTTCTCGAATGTATACCTCTATCAACATATCCTCTATTCCAAATCGTGATTTTAAGACTTCTATGGCTTTAGGGTAGTTTACCGCTGTTGGGGGTAGCTCTCCACTAAATCTCTAGCACGGGAATACGGCATAGTTGACTGGAACAAATACTGAAACTTATCTCCTAACTCAATGCTTTCATCTTGATCAATCTTAGAAAACTGTCCGCACCAGGGTAACCACTCCTTAATATCGCCGCTAAATTTCTTAAGTTCAATCTGGGGAAGCTTAAATTTCCTTTTTTGAAGGTTACTTCCTGTCTGACTGCTTGTAACGTTAACATTGTCACATTACTTCACTCTCTTATTCAACACAAACTGTATCTTAAAATACTTGCTAGTATAATCTTCTGTTGCATTTGCTTCTAATATCAGTGTGAATATCTGTTCATCAAGTCTCTGAAGTTCATCGTACTTAAGTTTTAATAACGGGAACTTCGCTTCTGCTTCAAACACGCATGGAGATTCGGCAGAATCCAACTCTACTTTTATTTCGTTGTGCACTGGTGTAAATGCCGTTCTTGTAACACTTCTTACTTTACGTGCCCTTTCCATATTTAACAAAAGTCCTGTCACGGTCGCCAAATGTTGGAATTAGGGCCTTCAATCATAAGTTATTACACATATATTTTATTACAGAACATACATCTTGGCAACTGCCGCACACACTGTTAGAACAAAAAATTCGAACATGGTTTGCCAACCTAACGAAATTACATTACAGCAAGGACAATCCTAACATCAGTAATACATTTACATTTTAGTATGCTCATACAGAGGGTGCTCAAGTGTGACCCTAGTGGCAGAGTGCTGAGCTACAGTGTTACACAATCGTGGAGTGGCATCTCCTGACCTTGTTGTATAAGGTCTCACCCCAATCTTGTCTTCGTCCTGTGTGTGGTTTGACTGCATTGTCTCAAAAATGGACCAACAAATTGCCATTTCAAGCTGAACAATTAATTGAGCATTTGGCTCAGTTAGCTGATTCCTAGCATTGATAAAGCCTATCACAGTCGTAGTGTGAAACGTTGGCAAATTCCTAAATATGACACAGCAGAATATCCCCAATGATATCAATTTCATATCATTCAATGTTTGCATGCGTAAGACAATTATTGCCTCTGTTTATACTAATGAGCTATTGAACGAGTGACCATGGTACTACCGGTACGGCTATTGTGAGCATATATAAATTGATAAGTCAAGTTTGTACATATTACAAGGCTTATTTCCTGATATTAATATGAGATTGTGTCACAAATAAGGACTCGTACGCTAGGCATGGACAACACCCATTCTTCAACAACTTTGCAATGGTAAGTATTTCTAAACAATAACAGTACGCATTCCCATAACAGGATGACATTTCCCTTGGAAAAGATCATGTCGTTGACATTTAAGACTTCTATTGCTAATTAATCAGGTTGTAATGTTGTGATTTCTCAGTTATAGTCAATGCCAGCCGTGTCAAGGGTGTGTATGACTGATACCAGGAAAAGTATCATGATTCATCCATAATTAGCTGAGGTATTGAAGTTCCAATGATAGGGTATCAGCATGTGTAATTCCATTTACGGTGCCAGTATGCAACAATGCCCACATGCAGGGCTGGATAACTTGACCGTAACCGTAACGTAACGTAATTAATTAGGCACAGTACCGGAGAATTCCGTTACTGCATTTAGATAAATGCGTTGCAGGACGGATTACTTCGTTTCGACAAGAATACCGTATTTATCATTATATATCACAATAACGTTAAATTCAGTAACCGAATTGAAGAACGCTATTATTCCGGTTCCTACCAATAACGTTGTTGGGCGGGTGGCTCACATAGTGAATAACTAAATAATGTTATTGGCATCATTTAGTCATTAGTTCAACATGATGTCGAAGAACGAAATTGAACGAACTACTGACAATACCGTTATTCGAAAGGCGGGTGAAGGAAGTTCCTCATAAAAACGTTATTCGCCTATTTTCGTTATTCGTCATACCCAACCTCTAAGGAACGATATTGTGAGCGCTACCGACGATACCATTATTAAAAAGACGGCTAAAATTTGAGTTTTACATATTTATGTTATTCCCATTTCATGGTTATTAGTCAAAATAAATAAAATGAAAATAAATTGTACATATTCCGTCAAGAACATTATTAAGCAAACAGCTAGAACAGAGGGTCATAACGTTATTGTTAGTAAATCTGATGTAGAAGGAGCGACGTTGTGTGGGATTTATCACGTTATATAAGTACAAAGAAGGGTTATGTGAAATATTTTAGCACCTCGCAGTAATACAGTAGGTGCCTTTTCCCGTATGGTAGTCTACTAATTATAATTTTGTGAACCAAAATTAACCTTATTAAGGAGAAAAATGAACCGCGGAATCCTAATACCTTCTAGAGAAATTTCACCATGAACGTATCGATATAACCTCTAGAAAAGATAGGAATAAAATTCGTAACAAATAGACACGTCCTAAGTCCACTAGAAACGTTTCTATTGATTTGTCTCAAATTTCAAATGGTAAGTTCCACTTATATTAATTGGTCTGTCGACCACGCAGTCCGCCTGGTGGCGCAGTAACAAGCATTCTTGGATATTACCCCTGAGGTCCGAGGTCGATTCGGCTCCACCAAGATATTTAACTCTGGTCCGAGAGCTGAAACGGTGTACACTCAGTCCCATTAGTCAAAGCTGACAGGAGCTGGGTTCGATTCCCTTCTCATCCCACTTAAAAGTTGTCTTGCTTGGTTTCCGACGTCCACTCCACTAACTTAAGGCCATGTCCACCTCCTTCCCAATCCTAACTTTAATTACGGACATCACAATAATCCAGGTTGAAATATTCCTTATATAATATATATTATTTCAGTAGTATAGATCCCTCCTGCGGCGCTCACAAGCGACCGATCGTGACAAATGAGCATTCAAATGAAAGAGAATAGACATTAGCAGTGACGAATTGCACTCTAATTTCATAAATATCTATAATTTCTTTAAAACATGACTTTCAAAAAAATGCACTTAGTGTGCGATTAGCAGATACTGTTGCTGTAGGAAAATACGCTCCATAATTGCAGTCCACTTCACATTTTGGCCGCTGTGACGCCTGTTTCATGTTATTTTAACATTCTGAGGTCTTTCCTTTATATTTTGCATGAATTTCAGAAACAGTAAATCAAGGGAAGGAGTAGTCTACTCAAATCGTAAAATTTCATAAATATCGAATAACCGGTGAGTGTTATGAAGATCCAATTTTCAGTGATTGCCTTCTTAAGTTAGGGAACGTAGAACTTGGAATTCTAACTGAAATGTAAATAGTGTTCCATAATCATTTGATTGAAATAAAAATATAGCAACCTTTCTCCTTTACTCTCTCATTACAGACCTATTGGGGAGAGTGTGGTTTATGAAAATGCAAAATTTCTCGCACGGGTTCGCTAGTATTTCTTTCTATCTTCACACACCCCAGTACAAGGGAGCTAAATGACCACTATGTCCATGACTCTCAAATGAAACAACAACAACAATAACATGTCTACCATGTAGCACAATGGCAATTGGGTTCAATATTTCTATGTTCAGTGTCTCATATTGCTGTTTATTGAGATAGTAAATTTCGTGTGGCCTTCTGGAAGGCTGAGTGCGTCTAATTGAAACCCGTGGATGAATTGATGATGACTCGTTCAAAGGTGCTTCGATACTGTACTGTTCAGTACCCTCTGCTTATGGTAGATACCGCACGTGTTGTAGGTACCGCGAGCATTGGCCATCACAATAGAGATGGTACAGATTGTAACGTTAATGCCTGTATATAGCGGCAATTGCGGTACAGGCATGAATAACGTTATTCGTAACTGTACGGCTTGTTTCGATTGTCTCAGCAGGGTCAGCTGCAAGGAATCAAACATGGAGGGAAGTTGTGGATTGAGAGTAATATTTGCAGTTGATTGGCATTATTAATGCAAATCATTCATTGTTACGTTACGTTGAAAACATGCCAGACACTGACCGATTGAAAGCATCCCTGTCAGTATTTGAGATTTAATTGAAATCATTCGACATTTAGCCATACGGATTAAGTTACATAGCTGCAAGCCTGTGTATTAAGTGTAAATGTGTGCGAGCGGTAACGCTGTAACTCGATATCTAATGAGTCCTGTTTTCAAGAAGCTCTAATGGTCAAAATATGTATTCTTTTTGAATTATTTTGTTGAATCCACACTACGGTACTTTGTGCTGTAAGTTTTCAACTTCGTTTTATCCACATGATCTACTGGGGCGTTTTAATAATGAATAATGGTAGGGAAAATTGTTCTATTCTCTCATTAGAATTTGTATTTTCTCCACTTCCATATTCAAAACCATGGATATCGGTACTAACTTATTCGTGAAAGTATTATAATTTTGATAGCACAATAATATGTTTACTCCACAATAAATAATAATATTAACAATGAAAACAAGTAGTTCCGCAACGAACTATAGAGCCTACTTCTCTTAAAATTTAAGATTCATGCCAATGATTAATCTATGTAGACCTATCTCTACTTAGTATAAAACAAAGTCCCCGATTCTTGGATGTTACGGGTAAACTCGAGAACCACTGGATCGATTTTGATGCGGGTTTCACCATTCAGTAAAGGATGTCTCGAGGATGATTTCTGTAGAAAATGATTTATTTATGATCAGAGGAAGCCGAGCAGTAACGATTTCAGTGGAAAAGTCGGAAAAAAGAAAAACTGGCGTCCGAGCGCTTTGTAAGCTTACGCTGTGCAAACCGTTAAAAATATCTAAATACTATGACTGTAAGAATTGTTCAGCATGAGAAGTTCTAGAAAAAAGAAAGTCCGCGAGAGCATATGACTATCTTCAATACATCGCCCACTCTACTGTAAGTGTTTTTACGTTTTAATTTTTTCCAACCGTGTCTATTCAACTACTGAGGCGACAGTTTACGAGCTAGCTAAGGGCAAGTGTATCATCTCTGTTACAGCCTAGCTAGCGAGCGAACCTATTGCCCCAGATACGGCCAGCAGCAAACCGTTGAGTCGTGTTGAGTTAAGACTTCTGAGAATTGTGGATGTGTTTGGAGTTTCCCTGGAAGTGCAACTCGGATTTTCTTCATTTCGCCTGTGGAACACAGTCACGTTAAGATTGGACGGAAGGGGGATTTGAGTTTCATTCACCTCGCCATTCCCTGGAAGTGCAACTCTCATTTCGCCTGTGAACTTTTCGTTCCGAAAAATTCACAGTCAATTTAAGATTGGACGGAAGGGGGATTATATTATATTAAATTATACTGATTGGCGTATAATCTCTACTTAGTATAAAACAAAGTCCCCGATTCTTGGATATCACGTGTAATCTCGAGAACCACTGAATGGATTTTGATGCGGCTTTCACTATTCTGTAAAGGATATCTCGAGGAAGGTTTATGTAGAAAATAATTTATTTATGACCAAAGGAAGTCAAGCACTAACGATTTCAGTGGAAAGGTCGAAAAAATAAACTGGCGTCTGTGCGCTTTTTAAGCTTACGCTGGACAAACCGTTAAAGATATCTATATACTATGAGTGTAAGAATTGTTCAGCATGAACAGTTCTAAAAAAAAGCCCGGGAGAGCATATCTCTATCTTCAATACATCGCCTACCGCTACTATAAATGTTTTTACGTTTTCATTTCTTCCAACAATCTCCATTCAGTTACTGAGGCGACAGTTTACGAGCTAGCTAGGGGCGATTCTATCATCCCAATTACAGCTTAGCTAGCGGACGAGCTTATTGCCCCAGATACAGCCAGCAGCAAACTGTCGAGTCGTGTTGAGTTAAAAACTTTAGAGAAGAGTGGTTGTGTTTGGAGTTTTCCTGGTAGTGCAACTCAGCTTTTCTTCATTTCGCCTGTGAACTTTTCGTTCCGCAAAATTCACAGTCAAGTTAAGATTGAACGGAAGGGGGATTTGTGTTTCATGCACCTCGCCATTCTTAAATTACGTCTGACAAGAATTTGTTGCATCTCCATGATAATATAATTAACAGTCCTGTCAGTGATTTTAACCCATCATGCCGAGACGTAAAACGGATATTTGTCGTTGTTAATTGACATTGGAAAAAAGCGCTTATCACGTAATGCATTCATAACTGTTCCCGGGCGAAGCCGGGTCGGGTTTGCTAGTCTATATAATAAAAATGAATCGCTAAATGTGTTGCTAAGCGCAAAACTCGAGAACGGCTGGACCAATTTGGCTAATATATTTTCCAAATATTCTTTAAGGTCCGAAGAAGGTTTTTATGGAGAGAAAAATTAGAAAAATTGCCCGTAAAACATAAAAATCCATTTTTTTTTTAGTGCCTACCAATGCGTTGCTATTGTTACTGGCGTGGCGGCAGTAGCACAGTTTGCCAACAGACACCGCCACGGCCAGAGTTTAAGTTCCGATTGCTATTAGTGAATGTTCGAGGACCAACATCATTCCAACATTTACGAACTGTTAATGGTGAATTGTGTTGCTCTCACAGAGAAGCCTGTCTACGTTTGCAACTGTTAGAAAATAACGCTCATTGGGATCAAATTCTCAATGATGCTGTAAGTTCTTCACGATTTCATGAAATACGAACATTGTTTTCTATATTATATCAACATGCTTTCCATCAAAACGAATTGATTTATGGATAAAATACAAAGATGATATGTGTGACGATATCTTGCATCAAATGCGCATTACAACAGGAAGTTTACATTTACAAATCAGTGAAGAAATGTACAACGAGGCGTTGATATCAATTGAGAACATGTGCTTGATGATGCCAAACAAAGTATTATCTCAATTAGGCGTGTCCGCACCCAATCGCCCCATGCAAAACGCTTTTAATCAAGAGTGGCAACGCGAAACAATGTACGATCTCGATGCTTTAAGAGATTCAGTTCGAAAATATCTTCCACTGTTGAACCAACAACAAAAATATATATTTGATACTCTTATGAAAGTTGTAAATGATGGAACTGGAGGGATTTACCTGTACATCTTGGACGCTCCCCGGGGTACAGGAAAAACTGTTTTAATTGCATTGATATTACCAAACATTCCCTCACACAATGAAATTGCACTCGCACTTGCTTAATCAGGCATTGCAGCTACATTGTTGGAAGGCGCTGGAACAGCCCATTCAGCGCTAAAATTGCCGTAGAATATACAATGCAACGAAACTCCGACCTGCAACATCTCTAAGAACTCTGCAATGGAAAAGGTTTTGCAGCAATGTAAATTTATACTGTGGGATGAATGCGCACGATGGCACATAAAAAGTATTTGGAGGCATAGACCGAACCATGCAAGATCAGTGGAACAATCAAAACCGATATGGTGGTGCGATGATTTTGTTAGCAGGAGATTTTCGTCAAACATTGCCAGGGGTGGGATAGAACCCGTATGTCAGCTTTGGAGAGGAGAGCTCGACATTTCATCCCGTGATCGATCAGACCAAATCTGCCTTGCAGTAGAGGGAGATACAATAATTGATCCCGTTGGACGCGGAAGAAGTAGCCACGCCATATGAACCAACCAATGTATAAGGTGCGTTCAAAAAGTAACGAGCCGGAGGCTGGAATGCGCACACCGGTGCCGACATCGGCTAATCGTGGCGTGTGTAACGAGGTGTGGTTCCGACCAGAGCGTGGAAAGTCACAGCCCGTCGCTAGAGGGCACGCGTGCACATCACGTGACGATACAAAGCGAGCAGCAGCGTGCATCAATCGTCCAACCAAGACCAAGGCAGTAGGCCATTCGACATGCTTCCTGGTGTGGTTAAAGACTGTGGGGCACCCATTGGGCACACACTTTCCGCAAGTGCAGTCGTTCCTTCATGATGGTGTGCACACTTCCGACGCTCAATCCGACCACGGCGGCTATGGCGTTCACTGTCACTCGGCGGTACTGGGTAATGAGTGCATCAACCAGCTGGACGTTGTCATCGGTAATGCAGGGGGGTGCCCCAGACCGGGCATCATCGGCTAACGACACCCGTCCTTCCCTGAAGCGCGTATGCCACGCCTTGACCCTTGCAAGGGACATGCAGTGTTCGCCGTACACTTGTGACATTCGGCGATGAATTTCCGTTCCCCCTACTCCTTCCGCTGTCAGACACCGAACAACACCTCTTTGCTCTTCGTTTGACGCCTCCATGTCACTGTTTGCAATGCGACTGGCAGCGTTGGACGATTGATGCATGCTGCTGCTCGCTTTTTATCGTCACGTGACGTGTACGCGTGCCCTCTAGCGACGAGCTGTGAACCTCCACGCTCTGGTCGGAACCACACCTCGTTACACACGCTACGGTTAGCCGATGTCGTCACCGGTATGCGCATTCCAGCCTCCGGCTCGTTACTTTTTAAACGCACCTTATACTTGGCGAGCTGTCCGGAAAATGATCTGGGTAGGGGTAACCTTTGAGCCAGATACCAGACTCTTGAAAGAGCGTATTGGTTGGTCACGACGATACGTTGTTGTAGGTTGAGGTTTTGGTGCCGGAATTGTAACATCGCACCCCGCGCTTTAGCCACCGTTAGAGACCAATTAGTTTGCATAGTATCTTCGACAGAAGTTTTCCACTGGATCTCCAGAATCTTGGCCTCAGGTACATTACGGAACCAAACTCTGGGTCGCAGGGTAGAGCTGGTATTAAGATGTATCAAAACTGTTTTCCTTGGGTTCAATTGAACACCTGAAGCACTACGGAAGGTATCCAGAAGCGTAGTATAAATGTCCAGATCTTGTTCAGATCGAACGAGAATGGAAACGTCTTCAGCGTAGGCACAAATAGTGAAGGTGTTCGGTAGGAGTTGGAAGCCTGGTATGTTGACGGAAAGGTTCCTTAGGAGGGGTTCGATCCCGAGAACATATAACAGCATTGATAATGGGCACCCTTGAGGCACCGATCGCTCAATTTTGAGCGGAAGTGAGAGAAAGCCGTTAACAAGCCGTTAAAGCATGGCTGTTGATCATGTGGATATATTGCGTCCAGGAATCAAGAAAGCGAAAATGTTTCATTACAGCGTAGAGGTACTGGTGGCTGATACGATCAAAAGCTTTATCAAGATCTAAGTTCAACAGTCCGAAGGTCTCGGTGGGCGGGGATTCAGCTCTTAGATGAAGGTCTCGGATGGTGGTCAGGTTCGATAAGATAGACCTTCCAGGGACACTGCAGCATTATCCATCCGCGATAACGTCCTTCACAGCGGATTTCAGTTGAAATGCAAGAACCTTGGACATGATTTTGTAGTCACTGCAAAGTAGCGTGATTGGTCTGTGATCACTCACCGAGACAGGTGAGTTAGTCTTGGGTATAAGAACAATGATGCCCTCCTGTTAGGACTGACATAAAGCACGACGGCCGAGGATGGTGCGTATCACGTCACATAAGTCCGTACCAATAATATCCCAAAAGCCTTTATAGAATTCGTACGGTATACCATCTATGCCTGGAGACCGATTTGTGGGAAGTTGTCTGATAACAGACTTAATCTCTTCATTCGTAACATCCGTATTGAGCCGTGTGTAACAGTCCAGAGAAAGAGAGGTGTGGCTAGACTTCATAAGTTGGGTCGTGCAGCTAGGATCTGTCTCCACTTGAGCGTATAAGTCGTGGTAGAAGGAGAACACTTCACCGCGTACGGCATCAGGAGTGGTGAGGGTGCGGCCATCCTGTGACTGAAGTTGATATATAAACTTCCGTTGCCGAGTACGGTGTGAGCGGGCCAAGTAGTAAACACTTGCTAGTTCATCCGGGAGTACGGTGTGATCTTTCAAGTGTAACGGAGCAGAAATACGAAGAATGTATGAGGAAATAGTAATAATAATAAACACACTTGGGTTGTGCACTTACCTGCAATAGTATAATATAATAAATGTTGTGCGTCAGATTACTATTTAAGATAGTTAATCAAAATGTATAGATCCTCGGCTTATCAGCAGCAGAGTTTGAGATCACTTACCCCTGATCGTAGTGTAACTAAGTTGACTACCCGCTTCAGTATTTAATATAGGATTAGGATTGCCTTATAGTATCTTTACTAATTGTTAAGAGCAAAAGACCTGACATTGAGTTTAAAGAAAATGTATTGAATAAAAAAGAAATCCAAAACACAGTATAAAAATAGTCACAAGAATTACATTTAAATTACTAAAATGCGGCTCAATCATTTAAAGGAAAACAAACATTTACATTAAAATGAAAACAAGCTTAAATTAAATTAGGCATAGAGACTTAAGCAATATTATGTGCCGCTCACCGATTTGGAGTGTGGTCATATTTAATGGTATGACAGATCACCTCGATGTTCCTTCTCATATCGGCGAAATGTTGTGATATGACGTAGATGATGGTTTAATTTAACCAATCCCGTTACTACCAGTAAATTTAATGTAGCGTTGATCCATGATCCTCTACAGGCTTATGTTAATATCCTGTATACAACATGACTAAGTTACAGAGACATGTCGGCTCAGAAGCGATGAATGAGCCAGGCTGGTCGCGGCTGTCTATATGTGTCGACCTCCCTCTGTTATGGTCACACTAATTACTAATTACTTCCTGGTCGCCAGCATATAATAGTCCATCTTCTCGTCACGTGGTAGCAAACAGCCCCCACTATAGTAGCCAGCTACCCCTTTCACTGGGCGTTTGGTTCATTCATCATCACGGGACTCGGTTACACCAAAATTTGCAATATGTAGCAGGGGCGTATATAGAAAAAAAAATCGTGTGTGTGTGTGTGTGTGTGTGTGACTACCCTGGAAAATTGTGAGTATTCTCAGTGGATTGTCGCCGCAAAATACCCAGAAATATCAACCAATACCTTAGAGCATATAACTTTGTGTAATTATTTTAGATAAGATTCAAAGTTTATATAGCCTACAATTATTACTGGCAATACAAAAAAAGTTGTAAAATACAACACAACACACAAATAAAATGTTATACTTAATGGACTTTCTATTATGATCTATGGAG